>CM028130.1:218450000-223450000 GCA_016271365.2 Neoceratodus forsteri | reverse complement strand
TGGCATGCCTCCTTTATGGATATGCTGGCCATCACCCTTCTTAACTAGCCCTGACTGATGATCCCGATCCAAAACGCAGCTGTAAGAGGCCTATCAGTCAACTCATCCTCTGCCCTCAAGATGGCAGCGCTGTGCTGGGCCCTTCCAAGGGGCACTCCTCTTCAGCCAGGTCATTCTCCAGCTCCCCATGTATTACTTCAACTTCCTCAACTACTGCCAACTCCCTTGGTGTCTCTGGTTGTTTCCCCTGGTGTCTCCTTTCTCTGGCCCTCTCTAGCAGCCAAGACCACCATTTTTGTGGACAGCCTCCACGATCTCTTGGGCAGTCTGTCCTCTGTGGGACCCCCAGATGAGGCCCTGGAGCATCCTGCATCATGACCTGAAGCCAGTCAGGGCCTCCCAGCTGAATTAACTGCTGGATCATGTCCCTAAATTCCTGTGAGGTTTGGACTTGGACCCTAGAGCCTAGGTCCGAGGAAGCTTGCACCTCCTTGGGTCTTTGCCTTGCTGGACTTTTCCTGGTGTTCATGACACTAGACTTTGCTGACTTGAAGAAGCATGAAGAAACCTGTGAAAAATCCCAAACACTTCCATATCAGTCTTCAATGTGGCATAGAGAAAAACTCAAGGTTGGGGGGGTGTTGCCCCCATAAAGTGCCCCTCCCTGCCCTTTCCATACCCACGTGCCACTGTGCTTACTAAGTGTCTTTTATTATTTTTTTCAATACAACCCTTCACACTGCATGATGAAATGGGTGAATACCCATTTTTTGGGGCTTCCGCAGGGTCCAGAGGGGATAGGGGATTGATAGCCATATGCCAGATGAAACCTGCCTATAGTTGGCTCACAAAACCCTAGATTGTTTCCCTATAGATTGTTGCTACTGGTTACCAGTTATAATCGCTGTGTTAATACTGTATTTATTGTTATTTATTTATAGCACATCTTATTTTTATACATTTATTTATTTATTTCTTGCTGCCTGCCACTTCGCCAACCCACTAGAGACCACTGGGAGTGTGGACGATTGCGGGGACAAGGGATCGCCCACACAGCAAACATCCCCCACCCTGGCAAAGCAGCAACAAATCAGGCTATTAAAGGAAATGTTCAGCGATCGCCCATCCAAGATGGCCTCTGAAGTCTCGTGAGGTGTTCCGCATGAGTAGGAGGCCCCTATACCTAACGTGGAGCTGCATAAGACCCAGACAAGATGGCCACCCCAACTCTCGTGAGAGTAAGGTGGGAGTGAAAGCTCCCCATCTGCTGAACTACCAGGGCCTCTCCATCCTTCACACAAGATTCTCCCTCCCCAACGCTGAGCCAGATGGATGCAAGATGGCAGAGCCTGACTAACGCCCATGGGCAGAGCTGCAGGAGTTTTGAATTAATGGACTACTGAGTGACTGAAATCCCAGTCCCCACCACAGAAAAGGAACTGGGAATGACACACTGAAGCTGCCATGGAGTAACGCAGCCACAGGGTTCCCCCTCTCACAAACCCCTGTTGTGCACCAGATTAAACCCCACCTAGACAGCCCACAGGATACCAGAGCCCCTGAGCACTCCACCAGGCAATCATGGCATGGAGCAAACCCCCCGGGCAAACAGAGCCCAACCACAGTAAGTCTGCCTAAACAGACGGAGGAAAGAGGGGGACTGTTAGGCATACAACAACCCTTAAGCAGTGTCACAGTGAGAAGCAAGCATACACACCTGAGGAAAGCCTGAAGTAGCCCCAGAGGGAACAGTGACCCCAACTGTCCCCAAGACAAATGTTTTGTTACCAAACTATGTGGCTTCCTGCAAGTGACTGTGCATGGTCCAACTGGAGAGAACTGTACCACCTACCCGCTTGTAGAAAAATGCCAGGAAAGCCCTCGCTAGGGCAGATGGCAGAATCTGCTCCAGGGCGAGGGTTTCCCCACAGGGATACCCCTCAGCCCTGCCCATCTAATAACACTTCACCCGGCTCATGAGCTGCGCAAAACCCAACCAGGGCAAGCTAATTTTTAGCATTACTGCCCTGGCCATGGACATTGCCAAGCTCCCCCCCCCCGCCTTGCTGTCCTGCATGCCATAAACCACGAGGCCTGCCAGGAGGGACTCAACTTGTTCGGTCTCCAGAGGTCTGTTCAGAAAGAGGAAGATCCTCTATTGACCAGCTCCTAAGTATCCAGGCCTTTGACCCTTCCTGCTGCAGGCTACTCCTAGCTTACAACAGCTCAGGGCAAAGGCTAGTTGGTCACTACCTTCCTGGTCACTTGACCTTCGAAGGTACTGCCCAGGAATTGATCCCCTGGTCACTGGGAAAGTGACCTTCCAGGAATTCTGGGAGGGACCATTTCCAGGCATACAGTCTCTTCAGCATAGTCTGATTGAGCTCTATCAAGCTTTTTCTGTTTCTTCTTTACTAAATCACATTCATGTTTATGTAGCTTGTAGTTCATATTTCGTGTCAGATTCTTTGAAATTTGCACTGTTCATACATTTACTGATATATTTTATCTAATTTATTTCTGCATTGAGTTCCTCATGTGTTTGAGTATCTTCCTTTATTAGGACCAAGATGTACCATTTAGAGCAGTGAGCAAAACATATTTTCCCATTCATCCAAATTCCTGAATTTCTCTAAGCCACCTGCTGGTAGCTTTGTAATTTTTAATCCCCCAGAAGCGTGCTCCAACTTTAAATATGCTTCTAAAATTATAATATGATAAGTATTGGTCAATTCAGTTATGACAAACCTTTCAAGTTTGAAAAAACAGAGTTCTAACGTCAGAGGTTTCAGTGCTTTTCTCGGATCCAAAATTCTTTCTGGCCCACTTCTCCTCTGCTGCTAAAACATCCATTATGGTAAGACAGGCCAATTGCGCCTTTGAGTAACCCTTAGCATTGTTACTTATCCTCCATTTATTCGGTCCCCAGCCTGTGACTTGCACTCTGAGTTTGTTTTGCCAGTTAGACATTTTTTTATGGCTCAGTATGGGAGGTAAGCAGTTTATTGTTTGACATATCGTCTTTACAATCGTACAACCTTACACATACAATAACAATATACATAATAAAAATAATGCTTTGCATTGCACCAGAAATCATATTATTATTACTTAATAAAATCAGTTTACAGTTTACCAGTAAAATACTTCTTATCATGTCAGATAAAACAAGCATTTATCAATGCCCAATGTTTGCTTGCTGGCATTAGCAGTGGAAGTACAGGAGTTGGACAGATGCAGTATAGGAATGGTAGTGAAGTACTGAACTGACGCCAGCTCCACCCCAACCCTGCAGAGATGGACAGGCATTGGGGTGTGGCTTTGGGTCATCGCACATGATGGTCATGACATTTCACCTCACCCTACCCTGCAGACACTGTCGAGTGTCGAGGTGTGCCTTGGGGTGTTTGGGCTTTACATTCACCTCATTCCATAAGGAAACATGCTGAAATGGGTGCAGTATAGGAGAATGGGGTGAACTCTGGGGCCAAAGGGTCCAAGGCGCACCTCGATGGCTGTCACTGGCTGCAGGGTGGGAGTGGAATGGCATGAACATTACTGTTGACAATCCCAAGTCACACCTGTAACGCCTGTCAGTCCCTACTGGGTAGGGCGTTATGATCAAAAACCCTAACGCCCTGGGCGTTTCTTGGAATTTTGACTCCAAGTTTTCAACATGGGCTTTTTGTGACCCCGCTGCTTGAACAGTGACACTATTAGTTCGTTAGCTGAAAGGTGATTTTGCAAAGTGACTGTGCCATTTGGCGCCACAGGTGTGACAACACATTTCAAACAGGATATGAAAAATGACAGCTGTACTGTTCATAAGGAGGTGTAAAAAATGGCAATGTTGAAAATCTGGAGTGAAAATATAAAAAAAAATGGTGAAGGCATGAGCGTGTGTAGAAACTGCACAACGCACACCTGTAAAGTAATTAGTTTGGAGATTTTTTACAGCAGATTTTCAACACAGGCATTTTGGGACCTCTGCTCATGAACAGTGTCACTGTGATTTTCTTAATGTGTCCGGAACATTAATTTCCCACAGCGACTGTGCTATTCTGCGCCGGAAGTGTGAAAACACATTTCGCCCAGGGTGTGAAAAATGACAGCTGTACTGTTCATAAGGAGGTATGGAAAAATGCCAATGTTGAAAATATGTACTGAAAACATTACAAATTTGAGAACTTATGAAGGTGAGTGGAAACTTTGAAATATACGCACGTAACACAGTCCTTTTATGGACTTTTGTCACCAGATTTTCAACTTAGCCATTTTAAGACTGCTGCTCATGAACAGTGTCACTATGATTTTCTTAATCTGTCCCAGACATTGATTTTGCATACTGACAGCGCCATTGTGCACTACATGTGCAAAAACACATTTTGGGCGAGTTGTGAACAATGACAGCTATACTGTTCATAAGGCGGTGTGGTAAAATGGCAATGTTGAAAATCTGGAGTGAAAATATTAAAAATTCTCGAAGTTACAAGCGTACGTAGGTACTACACAATGCACGCTCATAATTGGGAAGTTTTTCACCAAATTTGCAACATAGGGTTTTTGGGGGCCTACCTCATGAACTGTGACACTGTCTTTTCATTAATTGGTCCTGAATGGTGGTTCAGCGCAGTGATCATGAAGTCACCTTTCAGGAGTGAATAACCAGATGACAGTGACTGAATTCATGAGATGGGGTCCCAAGAACCCGATGTTGAAAATTTGGTGTAAAAATTCGAAAAAATGACCGAGATATGAACCAAAGTTGAAAAAAAAAATGATTTATACCATTATACAGCTTATTGTCATTTCTTCAGTTTGCAGTTGGCTTTGAAGAGTGCAGACATGTTCCCGGTCCACCGAAGATCATCGTGCTGGGCTCTGGAGGTAAGTATGGGGTGAGGGGGGTGTGGGGAGGTGGGGTGCACAGAGGGTATGCGTGGGTTGGGGGCAAGAGAGTCAATGAGGGACAGTTTTCTTTTGTTACAGGGTTTTTTTGAAAAGAAAATGATGCAGGACTTTTGCCATGCTGGGTGGGCTCCCAGCGTAGCACCTGGAAGTTTTTTTGGTGGGGCAGTGGAGCCAACTGGGGACTGGGCACCCCCGTTGGCCATACAGTGTGTGGGGGAGCACAAGACGATGTGGGACGTTTGCCATGCTGGGCTAGGCTCCCAGTGTGGCACCTTGAAGTTTGCATTTTGGGGGGGCACTGGAGCCGACAGGTATTGGGCACCCCATTGGACATACAGTGTGCTTGGGGGGAGTGTGCATGTGCTGAGGGGGATTGGGCACCCCCTCAGCACACAACAAAAGGGGGGTCACATCATGCTGGGAGATGCTGTGGCATACAGCTGAAAGAGAATGACTGCTAAGGTGGAGACGTGTAGGCAATTTGCATACTGCTGACAGCACAGCAGTATGCAAGTTGCCTACATGTTACCACTGCTGATTGTAGTGGTCTTTCTCTTTTTCAACTGTATGCCACTGCATCTGAACTGCTGTCATAGACAGCTCAGACATTCATTGGTGCCCTGCTGCCGCGCCTGCAAAAACAATCAGGGCATTGGAAGTGGGGGTGCCACACCTACGAAAACTTGCATGGTGGCACTATGTTTCTTGCACATGCATGCAAGCAAACATAAAAAAAACATAGTTTCTACTCTATGGTTATAAGCTACATTTCATTGCACAAGGCTATCATTTTACATTTACAATCTTATAGAGTACAAGAATTTATACAACATAGTAAGTATATATGTATCATTTGAGCTAAATAGGAAGAATTATTGTGTCCTCAGAGGGGAGACCAAGGGAAGCCAGTATAGAACCCAACTATCTTTTCATTTTGAGCTCATACAATGGGCAGTGCAGACCTATATGTTTAAGGTCGTTGTCTATTCCAAGGTTAGTGGCTATGGACTCTGGAAAGCTCAATGGGGCTGTTTTCATAGATATGACCAAAGCCTTCACCCTAGTTGACCATTCCACTCTATCCTCCAACCTGAACTCTCTAGGCTTCTCATCACATGTCGTAAAATGGTTTGACAGTTGCCTGTCCGATAGGTCTCAACACGTGAAATTCAACTCTACCCTTTCGGACAAGGTCTCCATAAATATCGGAGTACCTCAAGGATCCATCTTAGGTCCCTGCTATTCTCTATCTTTATCAATAGCATTACTGCAAATCCCCATAGGACTTCTCCCTACTTTATGCAGATGACATTGTTCTATACTCAAGCTCTAACAGCATTGATGAAATAAATGGACAGTGGCCCATTAGCCTGCCAACTTCCTGTCCCGGTCGCATGCCTACAATACTAACTGCCTATGGTGCCCTCTATCTCTTATTGTTACCGCAGCCAGCTGCCTACTCAAGCTGCTCATTATATGAATATTATCTCAAAGTATGTTATAACTGAGTATCTTTATTTTTTCTTTCAGTTGTTTTGGTTGTTTATTGTGCATTATTTTACTACCTCTTTATGTATGTTGACCCTCATCCTTTGACGTGGAACCTTTGTAAATGAGCAGTTTCTGCTCAAAGGTATTTGTAATCTGAGAATTTAATAAAAATAAATAAATAAATAAAATAAAATGCTAATCTCTCCTTTGACTATCAACTTATCCAACTGTGGCTTACTGAGCATAAACTTGTTCTAAATAAAACAAACACCCAAGCCATGCTATTCGGATCTAGTGTAAAGCTCAACCATGTCCAAACTCAACTAACTGTCTCCTCCGTTGATGGCACATCGGTTGGCTTGGTTACATCATTTAAATATCTAAGTGTCACCCTAGACCCATTCCTGAGTTTTGACCCTCATATTCAATCTACCTGCAAGCAGGTAAACTCTAAGCTAGGGATTGCCTACCGGACCAGTTATGCTCTCACTCCCTCTGCTAGACTTGCAATTGCCCGTGGCATATTACTTCCCTCTCTCACCTATGGAGTCCCTATATATGCATCAACCACTTGCTCATGTCTTTGTAAGTGGGATGTAACCTATAATAACACCTGTTGTTTTGCCTCCTGCTCCCCCAGGCTGAAACATCACTGCCTTCTTTACTCGGATCTTGGCTGGCTCCCACCTAAAGAATTAAGGTCTTTTTCACTTGGATCCGTCACTGATAACATTATTAGGTCTCAAACACCCAAACATCTGGCCTGTCTCTTTCCCTATCAGAAAGCTAACTATGTGCTATGTGCCACAGAAAATGCCCCAGTTATTATCCCTAGACACCGGACATAAAAAGGCAGCAGTGTCTATGCCCACCATGCGCCCCAATTCTGGAACTCACTCCCTCTAACACTTCGTCAATCGACTTCCCATTCTCCTTTAAGAGAGAATTAAGACACCATCTCATCTCATCCCATATCTACTCCTGTTTCAAACCGCCATAGTCCCTACCCCCAAATCCTTCCCCCCTCCTTGTTGGCAGGTGTTAGTGGTCTGCCCCTCTTGTAGCACTTCCTCTCAGTCTCCTCTCCTATCAATTACTCCTTCATCCTCTATCTCTCCACTTCCCTCTCCAGTACATTCTTAATCTCTCCCGTCTTCTCTAACCCCCCCTTTCAATCATGATCCATACTGCCTGAGCCGCCACCTCCCCCACTCCTCTTACTTATCTCTCTAGCCCCTCTTCGTCTCTCTCTGCCTATCTACATTCACACCGTTAGCACTTTACATTATCTCTTAAAATGTCTGTGTTGCCTTAATATCGCCTGATTTATTGCCTTTTGTAACATTACTGTTGTTTTTTCATTTTTTGTCTGTGCTGTTTGCCTCCTTTTAAACCTGTTGTCAAAATTTCCAATGTTATGCAAATATTTCCTCATGTAAAAGTTTAGTTTTCATGTATATTCTCCTTGAAGTTTTGTATTATTGTGCCTGTACTCTCCCGGGTCGTGCCTGAAAATAGTCTTTCTGGCTAGTGCACTTACCCGATTAACAAAAACCAAATAAAAATAAATAAAATGTTGACTCAACAATTCTTGGTCTTTTCTGGTCATAAAGAATATAATTAGCTGTGTATAATTCAAGACAAAATCTAGTAATCATTTTACTTTCATCTGGATTAACTAACAGAAACAAATATGTCTCTAAATTGTGTTTTGTTTTTATGATTTTGTACCATCTATAGTGTTTCAGTCTGTTCATCTTTTCCTGATCTTCTGTAATTGTTACATCACTTAACCTCCTTTTTACCTGGTTTGAGAATTCTTCAGAGGGCGTGAAATATATTTCATATAATAGGTGTCCCAACCCAATCGGAAGGATATGCAGTTAGACTTTGCTTCGTTATGGAAACTGGCTCTGTAGCAGGTAAGGTCTCTCAATGCCATGCAAAGCAGGCTGTCTGCAGCTGCACACTGAAGAGTTCCAAACCAAATGACTGCAAAGGCAGTGAGCGTTCTCCGTCTCTGGTGCTGAAACCTGGTGCTGCTGCTGGGATGACTAATCCCTATTACAAATTCACAAAAACAAAGGCTGCAGCACTCTTCTGTTACTTACAGCAAGACCACAATGAAAACTGTTCAGTTGTCAACCTTTTAATGTTGTGATTTATTGTGTAAGATTTCAAGTATTACAGACAGCCTGTTTGAAAAGTAGCAAATTTAAGTTTATCTCACCTGGTGAGCAAAGGACTTACCAATGGCCAGCACCCTGGCACTTTGTCAGTTAGAGCTTTGTCAGGGGTGGGTCGCTGGTAACATACATTCGTGGTTTAAAGGCTCCTCTAGCCTATGGCAATGATCAGCTCATAAATATTTGCATCATTGATTGCAGCCATTCGGGGGCCCTGTAAGCAATAATACCAGACAGAGTGGGAGGTATTGGGCTATACTGGACTGTCCAGGGGCGTGATGAGGCCTGACACTGCAGGTGGAGGGCCTTATAGCCCCTGGGAGGTCTGGTACAGCCCAATACCACCCACCCCAGAGGGTATAATTGTGCTTAGAAATGGTCTAACTGTTCTACTTAAAATTAAAAAAATTAAAATAAAAAAATTACTACAAACCACTTTAAAGTGATTTTCTTGGTAAAGTAGTTCCTCAGTAGAGGGCTGTGCAGCACTTCATTACCAGTTGATTTACTTTTCAGTTGTGTTTTAATTCACTGCTAGGTGTCCCTTCCCCCACTCCCATTCTTGAACCATGATCGCCTTCCCCTTACTCAAAGGTTTGATTGGGAGACTGCACCACACCATGTTCAGGAACGGAGTTGGACTGCAGTGAGATGACAGCTCAGAGGATTTATCACGGAACTGCAGTGGCTGTGGTACTCCGATAAGGTGATTTATCTTTTAAAAAGAATAAAAAGGATTCTGTTGAGCTGATGGGGGGGGGGGGCAATGCCACTATAAGATAACCACATCTACAGATTAGGGATGTCCATCCTGCGTCCCACCATCCTGCTTGCCAACAGAAACAATTAAAACAGATAAAGCATTTTACAGAAAAAAATATTTTAGTTTTGAGCTGGGACTGAGCAGTGATATAAAGTATTGCGGCAGTAGGCTAAGTGGGTGGGCGGATGGGTGGAGGATCAGGAGAATAGGACTGAAAAGCGGTGGCAGCACTTTTATAACTTCAACTCCCCGAGATGGAGCCATGTTGTTGGTTGGAACAGCTACAGGACCAGTCGATCTTTGGGGGAGGGGAGTTGTGAGTAGCTCCGTTCCATTTCAACTGTCTGCAGTGACCGAAAAAAGTTATGTTTGAATGCCGAATGTGTTTTCTTTGCAAACTGATGTTTTCACTACACGGGGGGTGGGGGGGAATGCCCCTTTTGACTTGGTGTGTGATCTCAGTTATTGAGACCAAAAAAAATGGTGGGTCTCAAGTTTGAAATCGTGTGTGCTCATTGATATTGGTAATGCAGTCTGTTTGGGGCTGGATTTTTTTTACCCGGGCTCTGTTGTCTGATAGATGCTCACCTTGCCAGGACTATCAGCCAGTCAGAGCCAGGGAATTTCTTAGACCATTTTCTAATCCATTATAACTGCCAGTGGTGCAGTTCAGTACCATGCATCTGCTCAGGGCCCCCTTCCAATATAGCAACCAGCAGTATAACTCAGTACCATGTGCCCCTTCAGGGGTCCCTTACCATATAGCAGACAGTTGTGCAGCTCAGTACCATGCATCTGCTCAGGGCCCCCATCCAATATAGCAACCAGCAGTATAACTCAATACCATTTGTCCATTCAGGGGACCTTCCACTACAGCATCCAGTAGTATAGTTAAGTTCCGTGCAAACATTAAAGGGCCCCCTCTCCAAATAGCAACCAGTAGTATAGCTCAGTACCAGCACCATTCAGGGGCCCCCTTCCCAAATAGCAGCTAGTGGTATTACTCAATATCATGCACATTCATAACCCCCTTCCCATATAGCAGCCAGTAGTACAGCTTCAGTGCCATGCATCTGTTCAGTGGCCCCATCACATATAGAAATCAGTAGTATCACTTAATAACAACTCAGGTGCTCCCTTCCCATATAGCAGTTATTAGTATAGCTCAGAACCAAGCATTCATTCAGGGGCTTCCTGTCCATATAGCAATCAAATGTATAGTTCAGTACCATCCATTTATTCAGGGTCTCCCTTCCCATATAGCAGCCAGTAGTATAGGCCAGTACCACGCATCTGTTCAGGGACCCCCTCCCAATATAGCAACCAGTAGTATAGCTTATTACCATACATCTGTACATGGACACAATCCCATATAACAATCAGTAAGACTGCTGAGCACCCCCCACCCATTTAAGGGCTATCTTCCCATATAACTGTCAAAAATATATCTTAGTAAAATGCATGCATTCAGGGGCATGCTTCTCACATAGCAGGCAGCAGTATAGCTCAGTGCTATGCATCTGTTCAATGGACACTTCCCAGTATAGCAGCAAGTAGTATAGCTCCATGTACCAAGTGTCCATTTAGGGCACCTCTTTCCATATAGTAGTCAGTGATATCGCTGGGTACCATACATCCATTCAGGGGTTCCCTCCCCATATAGTAACCAGTAGCATAGATCAGTACCATGCATCTATTCTAGGGTGCTCTCCCCATAGAGCAGTGTGTAGTATAGCACAGCACCATGCAGCCATTCAGAGAACCCTTTCCCATATAGCAGCCAGTGGTATAGTTTAGTGATATGTGTCTATTTAGGGGCTCCCTTCCCATGTTGCAGCAAGAAATATAGCTCAATGCCATGTATCCATTCATTGGCCCTCTTCCAATATAGCAGCCAGTAGTATGTTCCGTGCTATGTACCCATTTAGGGGCTCCCTTCCTATACAATAACCAGCAGTATAGCCCAGCACCATGTAACCATTCCATGGTGCATTCCACATACAGCAGTCAGTAGTAGAGCTCAGAACCATGCATCCATTCAGGGTTTGCGTTCCCATATAGCAGCCAGTGGTATAGCATTGTGGAATGCATCCATTCAGGGGCTCCTTTCCCATATAGTAACCAGCAGTATAGCTCAGTACCATGCATTCATTCCATTGTGCCCTCCACATATAGAGGCCAGTACTATAGCTCAGAATTATTTAGGAATTCAGGGTCTCTATTCCCATATAGCAGCCAGTGTTATAGCTTAGGGAAGTGCATCCATTCAGGGGCTTCCTTCCATACAATAGCCAGTATTAAAGCTCAGTACCATGTACACATTCTGGGGCCCCTTCCCATATAGCAGCCCATAGTATAGCTCAGTACTATGCATCCATTCAGGGCTCCCTTCCCATACAGCAGTGAGTTTTGTACCATGCATCCATTCAGGGCCCCCCCTTCTCATATAGTAGTAAGTAGTACAGCTTAGTACAATGTATCTGTTCAGAGGCCCCTTCTACTATAGCTGCCAGTAGTATAGCTTACTACCATGCATCCATTCACGGGTTCCCTTTCCATATAGTAACCAGTAGTATACATTAGGGTTCCACCAAATCGGTTCAACATCAAAGATGTCAACCGACTTTACAGTGACAACAAATTGCCGACGGTGACCACATTGCCCAGCAATTGTGCTGACGGACCACGATCGTGGCTCCAATCCTGGCTGTTTTCTGGGGGCATCACCCCCCACCCCATGAATACTAATATAATTACCTCTGAGGCAGAGGTGTAAGGGGGAAAATTACAAAACCCCTGGGATGGCAAGATGGCCAGCGTTGCAAAGTCCCTATCGATGAAATGACTGTCGATTGGGTTGCAGCACAGACAGTGCCGTCGCTGCAGGTGTTTTGCTGCAGCGACTACACACCTTAGATCTGTGCCATGCAGCTATTCATTGTCTCCACTCCAAAAGAACAGCCAGAGGTATAGCTTACTGACATGCATCCATTCAGGGACCCCTTCCCATACAGCAGCCAGCAGTATAGCTCAGTACTAGGCATCTGTTCAGGGGCCCTTCCACTATTGCAGCCAGTAGTACAGCTCACTACCATACATCCATTCAGGGGCTCCCCTTCTCATATAGCAGACAGTGGTATAGCTCATTGCCATGCATCTGTTCAGGGGTCCCTATCCCATATAGTGGTCAGTAGTGTTGCTTAGTACCATACTTCAACTCAGGGGCCCCTTCCCATATAGCATCCAGTAGTATAGGTCAGAATCATGCATCCATTCAGGGGTTCCCATCCCATATAGCATTCAAAAGTATAGCTGAGTACCATCCATCCATTCAAGGACTCCCTTCCCATATAGCTGCCAGTAGAATAGCACAGAGCCATGCATCTCTCTTCAGGGGCCCATTCCCAATATAGCAGTGATAAGTATAGCTCATTACCATGCATCTGTTCAGGGTCCCTATCATATATAGCAGTCAGTAGTAGTATAAAGTACCATGCATACAGTTAGGAGCTCCCTTCCGATATAGCAGTCAAAAGTATATCTCAGTGCAATGTATGCGTACAGGGGCATGCTTCTCATATAGTAACCAGCAGAATAGCTCAGCGTCCTGCATCTGCATAAGGGCTCCCTCCTAATACAACAACAGTTATTATAGCACAGTACCATATATCACTTTTGGGGTTCCATTCCCGTATAGCAGCCAGTAATATAGCTCAGTACTATGTATCCATTCAGGGATCCCCTTCCCATATATTAGCCAGTAATATAGCTTGGTATCAATCAATCAATCAAAATCTTTATTTTGCCAGGCGGAACATCATTGAGACAAACTCATTTACAAGATGGACCTGGGACAAAACAATTGCGAACAGGGTTAAGACATCACAGGTTGAATGAACATACATAACATAGTAATAATAGCAACATAATAACATATAACCATCGCATGTGACAAGATATTTGCACCAGAACATAGCAATTGGTTTAACAGGTGGTAGTGCCATTTAAATACAATTGCATGGATACAGATATATGGACGTAAGGTAATGAGCTAAAGTTTATACAGTAAACATCATTGGAGGAGTCATAATGAGCAGGAGTGGCAGTTCCTCTAGTGTCAAAGTGCGAAGAAGATTGAGCTTGGTATCATGCATGCATTTAGGGGTTCCCTTCCCATATAGTAGCCAGGAGTAGAGCTTAGTACCATCCATCTGTTCAGGTGTCCCTTTCCCATAAAGCAACCAACAGTATAGCTTAGTACTATACTCCTGTTCAGGAACCCCCATCTCATATAGTAGCTAGTAGTATAACTTAGTACCATGCATCCATTCAAGGGCTCACTTCCCATATAGCAGCCAATAGTATGGCTCAGTACCATGAATCCATTCTGGGGCACCCTTCCCATTTAGCAGCCAGCAGTATAGCTAAGTACCAAGCATTTGTTCAGGGCCCATTCCCAATATAGCAACCAGTTGTATAGCTCACTTCCATGCATCTGTTCAATGACCCCCATACCATATAGCAGTCAGCAGTGTTGCTCACTACCATGCATACATTTAGGCGCTCCTTTCCCAGAGAGCAGCCAAAAGAGAGTTAAGTGCAATGCATGAATTCAGTGGCTTGCTTCCCATACAGTAGTGAGTAGTACAGCTCAGTGTCAAGCTTCTGCTCAAGGGCCCCTTCCTAATATAGCAGGAAGCAGCACAAGCGTTTACTCAATGACCTCTTCCTTATACAGCAGGAAGTAGCATAGCTCAGTACAATGCATTGGTTTTTGGGCCCCTTTCCATAAAGCAGCCAGTTGTATAGCTCAGTACTATGTATACATTCAGGGCCCCCCTCCCATATAATGGCCAGTAGTATAACTCAGTACCAGTCATCTGTTCAGGGGCTTTCCTCTCATATAATAGACAGTACTATAGCTTAGAAAATGGGTTAGAGAAACCCTGTTTACTGATCAGTGGAGAGCACCCACCACCTGGGCAGGAATCTGGCAACAGAGACAATAAAATAAAAGTCTCTGTACCAGTCAGCTTACTGTTTTACACATATTTTTGTGCCCAGCAGAATTTTAAAACTGTGAATGGATCGATTCTTTTTATTCACATAGAGATTTCTCACTGCTCCCCTGCTCACCTCTCAACATTTAGAACAAATGAAATAATTGCACCTGTTTTCACAGCTTCAAAACTCTTTCTCCAGTTTGTTTGTCTTGTCCTGCAACTCATAGCTGCTGCCAGTGCTCGTTCATCAGGTTGAACCATGACAACTCTGTGGTTCCCAACCGTACTTCATATTTGTGCAGGGGTCCTCTTCCGACACAGCACCTAGTAGTATATCTCAGTAACATGCAGACCTTCAGCTGTCCTGTTCCCACAAAGCAGCTAGTAGTATATCTGTAGATGCAGACCTTCAGGTTTCCTGTTCCTATATAGTAGCCAGCAGTGTATCTCAATACCAGGTAGCCATTTAGGGGCCCTGTTCCCAAATAGCAGCCAGCAGTATATCTCAGTACCAAGTATCCATTCAGGGGTCCTGTTCCCATATAGCTCCGTGCAGTATATCACAGGTCCATGGAGCCATTCAGTGGCCCTGTTCTCAAATAGCAGCGTGTAGTATATCTCAATACCCTGTAGCCATTCAGGGGCCTTGTTCTCAAATAGCAGCCAGCAGTATATCTCAGTACCATGTAGCCATTCAGGGGCCCTGTTCACCAACAGCAGCCGATAGCATATCTCAGTACCATGTAGCCATTAAGGGACCCTGTTCCCAAAGAGCAGCCAGCTGTACATCTTAGAACTAAGTAGCCATCAAGTGGCCCTGTTCTCGAATAGCAGCCAGCAGTATATCTCAGTACCACGTAGCCATTCAGGGGCCCTATTCCCATATCGCAGCCTACAGTATATCTCAGAACCAAGTAGCTGTTCAGGGGTACTGCTCCCATATAGCTGCCTGCAGTATATCACAGTATCATGTAGCCATTCAGGGGCCCTGTTCTCAAATAGCAGCCAACGGTATATATCAGTACCATGTAGCCATTCAGGGGCCCTGTTCCCAAATAGCAGCCAACAGTATATATCAGCACCCTGTAGCCATTCAGGGGCCCTGTTCTCAAATAGCAGCCAGCAGTATATCTCAGTACCATGTAGCCATTCAGGGGCACTGTTCTCAAATAGCAGCCAACAGAATATCTCAATACCATATAACCATTCAGTGGCCCTGTTTTCAAATAGCAGCCAACAGTATATCTCAGTACCAGGTAGCCATTCAGGAGCGCTGTTCTCAACATCCAGCCAACAGTATATCTCAGAACCATGTAGCCATTCAGGGGCCGTGTTCTCAAACAGCACCCATCATTATATCTCAGTACTATATAACCATTCAGGGGCCCTGTTCTCAAACATCACCTAGCATTATATCTCAGTACCCTGTAGCCATTCAGGGGCCCTGTTCCCAAATAGCAGTCAGCAGTATATCTCAGTACCATGTAGCCATTCAGGGCCCTGTTATCAAAGGCACAGTGTCATAACTGTGCACAGAATACACACGCTGCACTTAATGCAGCAACCATAAGAATGTGCACTGCAATATCATTGGGAAAAACACTGATGAACACAAGCAGCGCACGCCCTTACATTCAATGGGCTTCTTTCATTTTCCATGGGGTCTTCGCCCCCAGCACCAACCGGAATTTAAATAATAAACTCCGGTGGGGGGGTGCAGATGTTGGGGAAGGGGAACAACAATGTTGGGGGAAAGTTGCTATGATTACCAAAAAAAAAGCTGCAAAAACTTGCAGCATGGGAAGAAAGGCGGGAACCGAACCACGGTCCCAGGTCTCCCATTCTGCCATGTGCTGGTGCTCTAGCCACTGCATCAGGGGACCAGCTCAACCAAGCTCCCAGCACACAGCAATTTGTTGAATCCACGTAACAGTGTAGGACGACAAGGGAAGTGCTTTTTTACTAGTCCTGTTCTACCGCTGTTGCGGAAACTACAAGCGCTCAATAGACAGTGAGGTATTCACCATGCTGTTTTTCATCTGCTATATTGCCCCAGTAGGGTTCTCATATACCAGCCAGCAGTATATCTCAGTACCATATAGCCATTCAGGGGCCCTGTTCAGAAACAGCAGCCAGCAGTATATCTCAGAACCATGTAGCCATTTAGTGGCCCTGTTCTCAAATAGCAGCCAGCAGTATATCTCAGTACCGTGTAGCCATTCAGTGGCCCTGTTCCCAAATAGCAGCCAGCAGTATATCTCAGTACCCTGTAGCCATTCAGTGACCCTGTTCTCAAATAACAGCCAGCAGTATATCTCAGTACCATGTAGCCATTCAGTGACCCTGTTCTCAAATAGCAGCCAGCAGTATATCTCAGTACCATGTAGCCATTTAGTGGCCCAGATCTCCAATAGCAGCCAGCAGTATATCTCAGTACCATGTAGCCATTTAGTGGCCCTGTTCGCAAATAGTAGCCAGCAGTATATCTCACTGCCATGTAGCCATTCAGTGGCCCTGTTCGCAAATAGCAGCCAGCAGTATATCTCAGTACCAAGTAGCCATGTAGTGGCCCTGTTATCAAATAGCAGCCAGCAGTATATATCAGTACCATGTAGCCATTCAGTGGCCCTGATCCAAATAGCAGCCAGCAGTATATATCAGTACCCTGTAGCCATTCAGTGGCCCTGTTTTCAAATAGCAGCCAGCAGTATATCTGACTACCATGTAGCCATTCAGTGGCCCTGAACTCCAATAGCAGCCAGCAGTATATCTCAGTACCAATGTAGCCATTCAGTGGCCCTGTTCTCAAATAGCAGCCAGCAGTATATTTCAGTACCCTATAGCGATTCAGTGGCCCTGTTCTCAAACAGCAGCCAGCAGTGTATCTCAGTACCATGTAGCCATTCAGTGGCCCTGTTCCCAAATAGCAGACAGCAGTATATCTCAGTACCCTGTAGCCATTCAGTGGCCCTGCTCTCAAATAGCAGACAGCAGTATATTTCAGTACCCTGTAGCGATTCAGTGGCCCTGTTCTCAAATAGCAGCCAGCAGTATATCTCAGTACCATGTAGCCATTCAGTGGCCCTGTTCCCAAATAGCAGACAACAGTATATCTCAGTACCCTGTAGCCATTCAGGGGCCCTGTTCCCATATAGCAGCCTCAGTATATCTCAGTACCCTGTAGCCATTCAGTGGCCCTGTTCTAAAAAAGCAGCCAACAGTATATCTCAGTACCATGAAGCCATTCAGTGGCCCTTTATTGAAAAAGCAGCCAACAGTATATATCAGTATCCTGTAGCCATTCAGGGGCCCTGTTCCCAAACAGCAGCCAGTAGTATATCTCAGTACCATGTAGCGATTCAGGGGTCCCGTTCCCCAATTGTAGCCAGCAGTCTATTTCAGTACCATGTAGCCATTCAGGGGTCCAGTTCCCATATAGCTGACTGCAGTATATCTCAGCACCCTGTAGCCATTCAGTGGCCCTGTTCCAAAATAGCAACCAAAAGTATGTATCAGTACCATGTACCCATTCAGGGGCCCTGTTCTGAAATAGCAGCCAGCAGTATATCTCAGTACCATAAAGCCACTCAGGGGCCCTGATCTCAAATAGCAGCCAGCAGTATATCTCATTACCCTGTAGCCATTTGGGGGCCCTGTTCCCAAATAGCAGGGAGCAGTAAATCTCAGTACCATGTAGACATGCAGGGGCCCAATTCCCAAATTGCAGCCGGCAGTATATCTCAGTACTATGTAGCCATTCAGGGGCCCTGCTCACAAAGAGCAGCCAGCCGTACATCATAGAACCATGTAGACATTCAGTGACCCTGTTCTCAAATTCTAGCCAACAGTATATCTCAGTACCATGTAGCCATTCAGGAGCCTTGTTCTCAACATCTAGCCAACAGTATATCTCAGTACCATGTAGTCATTCAGGGCCCTGTTCTCAGACAGCACCCATCATTATACCTCAGTACTATATAACCATTCAGGGCCCTGCTCTCAAACATCACCCAGCATTATATCTCAGTACCCTTTAGCCATTCAGGGGCCCTGTTCCCAAATAGAAGTCAGCAGTATATCTCAGTACCATGTAGTCATTCAAGGGCCCTGTTCTCAAAGGCACAGGGTCATAACTGTGCACAGAATCATCACGCTGCACTTAATGCAGCAACCATAAGAATGTGCACTGCAATATCATTGGGAAAACACTGATGAACACAAGCAGCACGCCCTACATTCAATGGGCTTCTTTCATTTTCATGGCGTCTTACGCCCAGCACCAACTGGAATTTACATAATAAACTCTGGGGGTGCAGATGTTGGGAAGGGAACAACAATGTTGGGGGAGTTGCATTGTTTACCAAACAAAAGGTGCAAAAGTTGCAGCATAGGAAGACCTGCGGGAACTGAACCACGGTCACAGGTCTCCCATTCTGCCATGTGCTGGTGCTCTAGCCACTCCATCAAGGGAGCAGCTCAACCAAGCTCCCAGCACACAGCAATTTGATGACTCCACGTAACAGTGTAGGATGACAGGGGAGTGCTCTTTTACTAGTCCTGTTCTACCGCTGTTGTGGAAACTACAAGCGCTCAATTGACAGTGAGGTATTCACCATGCTGTTTTTCATCTGCTATATTGCCCCAGTAGGGTTCTCATATACCAGCCAGCAGTATATCTCAGTACCATGTAGCTATTTAGTGGCCCTGTTCTCAAAAAGCAGCAAGCAGTATATCTCGGTACCATGTAGCCATTCAGTGGCCCTGATCCAAAACAGCAGCCAGCAGTACATCTCGGTACCATGTAGCCATTTAGAGGCCCTGTTCTCAAATAGCAGCCAGCAGTATATATCAGTACATGTAGCCATTCAGTGGCCCTGAACTCAAATAGCAGTCAGCAGTATATCTCAGTACCATGTAGCCATTCAGTGGCCCTGTTCCAAAATAGCAGCCAGTAGTATATCTCAGTACCCTGTAGCCATTCAGTGGCCCTGTTCTCAAATAGCAGCCAGCAGTATATCTCAGTACCATGTAGCCATTCAGTGGCCCAGATCTCCAATAGCAGCCAGCAGTATATCTCAGTACCATGTAGCCATTCAGTGGCCTAGTACGCAAATAGCAGCCAGCAGTATATCTCAGTACCATGTAGCCATTTAGTGGCCCTGTTCTCAAATAGCAGCCAGCAGTATATCTCAGTACCATGTAGCCATTCATTGGCCCTGTTCCCAAATAGCAGCCAGCACTATATCTCAGTACCCTGTAACCATTCAGTGGCCATGTTCTCAAATAGCAGCCAGCAGTATATCTCAGTACCATGTAGCCATTCAGTGGCCCTGTTCCCAAATAGCAGCCAGCAGTATATCTCAGTACCCTGTAGCCATTCAGTGGCCCTGTTCTCAAATAGCTGCCTGCAGTATATCTCAGTACCCTGTAGCCATTCAGTGGCCCTGTTCTCAAATAGCTGCCAGCAGTATATCTCAGTACCCTGTAGCCATTCATTGGCCTGTTCTCAAATAGCAGCCAGCAGTATATCTCAGTACCATGTAGCCATTCAATGGCCCTGTTCTCAAATAGCAGCCAGCAGTATATCTCAGTACCATGTAGCCATTCAGTGGCTCTGTTCTCAAATAGCAGCCAGCAGTATATCTCAGTACCCTGTAGCCATTCAGTGGCCCTGTTCTCAAATAGCAGCCAGCAGTATATCTCAGTACCATATAGCCACTCAAGGACCCTGTTCTCAAATAGCAGCCAGCAGTATATCTTAATACCCAGTATCCATTCACGGGCCCTGTTCCCAAATAGCGGCCAGCAGCAAATATCAGTACCATGTTGTCATGCAGGGGCCCCATTCCCAAATTGTAGCCAGATTTACATCTTAGAACGATGTAGCCATTCAGTGGCCCTGCTCTCAAACAGCAGCCAGCAGTATATCTCAGTACCCTGTAGCCATTCATTGGCCTGTTCTCAAATAGCAGCCAGCAGTATATCTCAGTACCATGTAGCCATTCACTGGCCCTGATCTCAAATAGCAGCCAGCAGTATATCTCAGTACCCAGAAGCCATTCAGTGGCCCTGTTCTCAAATAGCAGCCAGCAGTATATCTCAGTACCCTGTAGCCATTCAGTGGCCCTGTTCTCAAATAGCTGCCTGCAGTATATCTCAGTACCCTGTAGCCATTCAGTGGCCCTCTTCTCAAACAGCAGCCAGCAGTATATCTCAGTACCCTGTTGCCATTCATTGGCCTGTTCTCAAATAGCAGCCAGCAGTATACCTCAATACCCTGTAGCCATTCAGGGGCCCTGTTCCCAAATAGCATCCAGCAGTAAATCTCAGTACCATGTAGTCATGCAGGGGCCCCATTCCCAATTTGTAGCTGGTAGTATATCTCAGTATCATGTAGCCATTCTGGGGACCTGCTCCCAAAGAGCAGCCAGCTGTACATCTACAACCAAGTAGCCATTCAGTGGCCCTGTTCTCAAATACCAGAGAGAAGTGTATCTCAGTACCTTGTAGCTATTCAGGGCCCTGTTCTCAAACAGCAGCCAGCAGTATATCTCAGTACCATGTAAACATTCAGAGGCCCTATTCCCAAAATAGAAGCCTGCAGTATTTTTTCAGTACCATGTAGCCATTTAGCTGCCTGTTCCCAAATAACAGACAGCAGTATATCTCGGTACCATGTAGCCACTTAGTGGCCCTGTTCTCAAATTGCAGCCAGCAGTATATCTCGGTACCATGTGCCATTCAGGGGCCCTGTTACCAAATAGCAGCCAGCAGTAAATCTCAGTACCATGTTGTTATGAAGGGGGGCCCTATTCCCAAATTATAGCCAGCTGTACATCTTAGAACCATGTAGCCATTCAGTTTCCCTGTTCTCAAATACCAGCCAGCAGTATATCTCAGTACCTTGTAGCCATTCAAGGGCCCTGTTCCCAAATAGAAGCCTGCAGTATATTTCAGTACCATGTAGCCATTTAGCTGCCCTGTCCCCAATTAACAGACAGCAGTACAACTCAGTACCACGTAGCCATTCATTGGACCTGTTCAGAAATAGCAGCCAGCACTATATCTCAGAACCATGTAGCCATTCAGTGGCCCTGATCTCCAAAAGCAGCCAGTAGTATATCTCAGTACCCTGTAGCCATTCAGTGGCCCTGTCTCAACAGCAGCCAGCAGTATATCTCAGTACCATGTAGCCATTCAGTGGCCCTGATCTCAAAACAGCAGCCAGCAGTATATCTTGGTACCATGTAGCCATTCAGTGGCCCTGTTCCCAAACAGCAGCCAGCAGTATATCTCAGTACCATGTAGCCATTTAGTGGCCCTGTTCTCAAATAGCAACCAGCAGTATATCTCGGTACCATGTAGCCATTAGAGGCCCTGTTCCCAAACAGCAGCCAGCAGTGTATCTCGTACCATGTAGCCACTTAGTGGCCCTATTCTCAAATAGCAGCCAGCAGTATATCTCAGTACCATGTAGCCACATTAGGGCCCTGTTCCCAAATAGTAGCCAGCAGTATATCTCAATACACTGTAGCCATTCAGGGGCCCTGTTCCCAAATCGCAGCCAGCAGTAAATCTCAGTACCATGTTGTCATGCAGGTGCCCTATTCCCAACTTATTGCCAGCTGTACATCATAGAACCATGTAGCCATTCAGTGGCCCTGTTCTCAAATACCAGCCAGCAGTATATCTCAGTACCATGTAGCCATTTAGTGGCCCTGATCTCCAATTGCAGCCAGCAGTATATCTCAGTACCATGTAGCCATTTAGTGGCCCTGTTCACAAATAGTAGCCAGCAGTATATCTCACTGCCATGTAGCCATTCAGTGGCCCTGTTCGCAAATAGCAGCCAGCAGTATATCTCAGTACCAAGTAGCCATGTAGTGGCCCTGTTCTCAAATAGCAGCCAGCAGTATATATCAGTACCATGTAGCCATTCAGTGGCCCTGATCCAAATAGCAGCCAGCAGTATATATCAGTAACCTGTAGCCATTCAGTGGCCCTGTTTTCAAATAGCAGCCAGCAGTAAATCTGACTACCATGTAGCCATTCAGTGGCCCTGAACTCCAACAGCAGCCAGCAGTATATCTCAGTACCAATGTAGCCATTCAGTGGCCCTGTTCGCAAATAGCAGCCAGCAGTATATCTCAGTACTATGTAGCCATTTAGTGGCCCTGTTCTCAAATAGCAGCCAGCAGTATATCTCAGTACCCTGTAGCCATTCAGTGGCCCTGATCCCAAACAGCAGCCAGCAGTATATCTCAGTACCCTGTAGCCATTCAGTGGCCCTGTTCTCAAATAGCAGCCAGCAGTATATTTCATTACCCTATAGCGATTCAGTGGCCCTGTTCTCAAACAGCAGCCAGCAGTGTATCTCAGTACCATGTAGCCATTCAGTGGCCCTGTTCCCAAATAGCAGACAGCAGTATATCTCAGTACCCTGTAGCCATTCAGTGGCCCTGCTCTCAAATAGCAGACAGCAGTATATTTCAGTACCCTGTAGCGATTCAGTGGCCCTGTTCTCAAATAGCAGCCAGCAGTATATCTCAGTACCATGTAGCCATTCAGTGGCCCTGTTCCCAAATAGCAGACAACAGTATATCTCAGTACCCTGTAGCCATTCAGGGGCCCTGTTCCCATATAGCAGCCTCAGTATATCTCAGTACCCTGTAGCCATTCAGTGGCCCTGTTCTAAAAAAGCAGCCAACAGTATATCTCAGCACCCTGTAGCCATTCAGTGGTCCTGTTCTCAAAAAGCAGCCAGCAGTATATCTCAGTACCATGAAGCCATTCAGTGGCCCTTTATTCAAAAAGCAGCCAACAGTATATATCAGTATCCTGTAGCCATTCAGGGGCCCTGTTCCCAAACAGCAGCCAGCAGTATATCTCAGTACCATGTAGCCATTTAGTGGCCCTGTTCTCAAATAGCAGCCAGCAGTATATCTCAGTATCATGTAGCCATTCAGTGGCCCTGTTCCAAATAGCAGCCAGCAGTATATCTCAGTAGCCTGTAGCCATTCAGTGGGCCAGTTCTCAAATAGCAGCCAGCAGTATATCTCAGTACCAAGTAGCCATTCAGTGGCCCTGATCTCCAATAGCAGCTAGCAGTATATCTCAGTACCAATGTAGCCATTCAGTGGCCCTGTTCGCAACAGAAGCCTGCAGTATATTTCAGTACCATGTAGCCATTTTGCTGCCCTGTCCCCAATTAACAGCCAGCAGTACATCTCAGTACCATGTAGCCATTCATTGGCCCTGTTCCCAAATAGCAGCCAGCACTATATCTCAGAACCATGTAGCCATTCAGTGGCCCTGATCTCCAATAGTAGCCAGCAGTATATCTCAGTACCCTGTAACCATTCAGTGGCCATGTTCTCAAATAGCAGCCAGCAGTATATCTCAGTACCATGTAGCCATTCAGTGGCCCTGTTCCCAAATAGCAGCCAGCAGTATATCTCAGTACCCTGTAGCCATTCAGTGGCCCTGTTCTCAAATAGCTGCCTGCAGTATATCTCAGTACCCTGTAGCCATTCAGTGGCCCTGTTCTCAAATAGCTGCCTGCAGTATATCTCAGTACCCTGTAGCCATTCAGTGGCCCTGTTCTCAAACAGCAGCCTGCAGTATATCTCAGTACCCTGTAGCCATTCATTGGCCTGTTCTCAAATAGCAGCCAGCAGTATATCTCAGTACCATGTAGCCATTCAATGGCCCTGTTCTCAAATAGCAGCCAGCAGTATATCTCAGTACCATGTAGCCATTCAGTGGCTCTGTTCTCAAATAGCAGCCAGCAGTATATCTCAGTACCCTGTAGCCATTCAGTGGCCCTGTTCTCAAATAGCAGCCAGCAGTATATCTCAGTACCATATAGCCACTCAAGGACCCTGTTCTCAAATAGCAGCCAGCAGTATATCTTAATACCCAGTATCCATTCACGGGCCCTGTTCCCAAATAGCGGCCAGCAGCAAATATCAGTACCATGTTGTCATGCAGGGGCCCCATTCCCAAATTGTAGCCAGATTTACATCTTAGAACGATGTAGCCATTCAGTGGCCCTGCTCTCAAACAGCAGCCAGCAGTATATCTCAGTACCCTGTAGCCATTCATTGGCCTGTTCTCAAATAGCAGCCAGCAGTATATCTCAGTACCATGTAGCCATTCACTGGCCCTGATCTCAAATAGCAGCCAGCAGTATATCTCAGTACCCAGAAGCCATTCAGTGGCCCTGTTCTCAAATAGCAGCCAGCAGTATATCTCAGTACCCTGTAGCCATTCAGTGGCCCTGTTCTCAAATAGCTGCCTGCAGTATATCTCAGTACCCTGTAGCCATTCAGTGGCCCTTCTCAAACAGCAGCCAGCAGTATATCTCAGTACCCTGTTGCCATTCATTGGCCTGTTCTCAATAGCAGCAGCAGTATACCTCAATACCCTGTAGCCATTCAGGGCCCTGTTCCCAAATAGCATCCAGCAGTAAATCTCAGTACCATGTAGTCATGCAGGGCCCCATTCCCAATTTGTAGCTGGTAGTATATCTCAGTATCATGTAGCCATTCTGGGACCTGCTCCCAAAGAGCAGCCAGCTGTACATCTTAGAACCAAGTAGCCATTCAGTGGCCCTGTTCTCAAATACCAGAGAGAAGTGTATCTCAGTACCTTGTAGCCATTCAGGGGCCCTGTTCTCAAACAGCAGCCAGCAGTATATCTCAGTACCATGTAAACATTCAGAGGCCCTATTCCCAAAATAGAAGCCTGCAGTATTTTTCAGTACCATGTAGCCATTTAGCTGCCTGTTCCCAAATAACAGACAGCAGTATATCTCGGTACCATGTAGCCATTTAGTGGCCCTGTTCTCAAATTGCAGCCAGCAGTATATCTCGGTACCATGTAGCCATTTAGGGGCCTGTTTCCAAACAGCAGCCAGCAGTATATCTCAGTACCCTGTAGCCATTCAGTGGCCCTGTTCTCAAACAGCAGCCAGCAGTATATCTCAGTTCCATGTAGCCATTCAGTGGCCCTGATCTCAAACAGCAGCCAGCAGAATATCTCGGTACCATGTAGCCATTCAGTGGCCCTGTTCCCAAACAGCAGGCAGCAGTATATCTCAGTACCCTGTAACCATTTAGTGGCCCTGTTCTCAAATCGCAGCCAGCAGTATATCTCGGTACCATGTAGCCATTTAGAGGCTCTGTTCCCAAACAGCAGACAGCAGTGTATCTCGGTACCATGTAGCCAGTTAGTGGCCCGATTCTCAAATAGCAGCCAGCAGTATATCTCAGTACCATGTAGCCACTCAGGGGCCCTGATCTCAAATAGTAGCCAGCAGTATATCTCAATACACTGTAGCCATTCAGGGGCCCTGTTACCAAATAGCAGCCAACAGTAAATCTCAGTACCATGTTGTTATGAAGGGGCCCTATTCCCAAATTATAGCCAGCTGTACATCTTAGAACCATGTAGCCATTCAGTTTCCCTGTTCTCAAATACCAGCCAGCAGTATATCTCAGTACCTTGTAGCCATTCAAGGGCCCTGTTCCCAAATAGAAAGCCTGCAGTATATTTCAGTACCATGTAGCCATTTAGCTGCCCTGTCCCCAATTAACAGACAGCAGTACAACTCAGTACCAGTAGCCATTCATTGGCCCTGTTCAGAAATAGCAGCCAGCACTATATCTCAGAACCATGTAGCCATTCAGTGGCCCTGATCTCCAAAAGCAGCCAGTAGTATATCTCAGTACCCTGTAGCCATTCAGTGGCCCTGTTCTCAAATAGCAGCCAGCAGTATATCTCAGTACCATGTAGCCATTCAGTGGCCCTGATCTCAAACAGCAGCCAGCAGTATATCTTGGTACCATGTAGCCATTCAGTGGCCCTGTTCCCAAACAGCAGCCAGCAGTATATCTCAGTACCATGTAGCCATTTAGTGGCCCTGTTCTCAAATAGCAACCAGCAGTATATCTCGGTACCATGTAGCCATTTAGAGGCCCTGTTCCCAAACAGCAGCCAGCAGTGTATCTCGGTACCATGTAGCCATTTAGTGGCCCTATTCTCAAATAGCAGCCAGCAGTATATCTCAGTACCATGTAGCCACTCAGGGGCCCTGTTCTCAAATAGTAGCCAGCAGTATATCTCAATACAGTGTAGCCATTCAGGGGCCCTGTTCCCAAATCGCAGCCAGCAGTAAATCTCAGTACCATGTTGTCATGCAGGTGCCCTATTCCCAAATTATTGCCAGCTGTACATCATAGAACCATGTAGCCATTCAGTGGCCCTGTTCTCAAATACCAGCCAGCAGTATATCTCAGTACCATGTAGCCATTTAGTGGCCCTGATCTCCAATTGCAGCCAGCAGTATATCTCAGTACCATGTAGCCATTTAGTGGCCCTGTTCGCAAATAGTAGCCAGCAGTATATCTCACTGCCATGTAGCCATTCAGTGGCCCTGTTCGCAAATAGCAGCCAGCAGTATATCTCAGTACCAAGTAGCCATGTAGTGGCCCTGTTCTCAAATAGCAGCTAGCAGTATATATCAGTACCATGTAGCCATTCAGTGGCCCTGATCCAAATAGCAGCCAGCAGTATATATCAGTACCCTGTAGCCATTCAGTGGCCCTGTTTTCAAATAGCAGCCAGCAGTAAATCTGACTACCATGTAGCCATTCAGTGGCCCTGAACTCCAATAGCAGCCAGCAGTATATCTCAGTACCAATGTAGCCATTCAGTGGCCCTGTTCAAAATAGCAGCCAGCAGTATATCTCAGTACTATGTAGCCATTCAGTGGCCCTGTTCTCAAATAGCAGCCAGCAGTATATCTCAGTACCCTGTAGCCATTCAGTGGCCCTGATCCCAAACAGCAGCCAGCAGTATATCTCAGTACCCTGTAGCCATTCAGTGGCCCTGTTCTCAAATAGCAGCCAGCAGTATATTTCATTACCTATGTAGCCATTCAGTGGCCCTGTTCTCAAATAGCAGCCAGCAGTGTATCTCAGTACCATGTAGCCATTCAGTGGCCCTGTTCTCAAATAGCAGACAGCAGTATATCTCAGTACCATGTAGCCATTCAGTGGCCCTGTTCCAAATAGCAGACAGCAGTATATTTCAGTACCCTGTAGCCATTCAGTGGCCCTGTTCTCAAATAGCAGCCAGCAGTATATCTCAGTACCATGTAGCCATTCAGTGGCCCTGTTCCCAAATAGCAGACAACAGTATATCTCAGTACCCATAGGCCATTCAGGGGCCCTGTTCTCATATAGCAGCCTCAGTATATCTCAGTACCCTGTAGCCATTCAGTGGCCCTGTTCTAAAAAAGCAGCCAACAGTATATCTCAGCACCCTGTAGCCATTCAGTGGTCCTGTTCTCAAAAAGCAGCCAGCAGTATATCTCAGTACCATGAAGCCATTCAGTGGCCCTTTATTGAAAAAGCAGCCAACAGTATATATCAGTATCCTGTAGCCATTCAGGGGCCCTGTTCCCAAACAGCAGCCAGCAGTATATCTCAGTACCATGTAGCGATTCAGGGGTCCCGTTCCCCAATTGTAGCCAGCAGTCTATTTCAGTACCATGTAGCCATTCAGGGGTCCAGTTCCCATATAGCTGACTGCAGTATATCTCAGCACCCTGTAGCCATTCAGTGGCCCTGTTCCAAAATAGCAACCAAAAGTATGTATCAGTACCATGTACCCATTCAGGGGCCCTGTTCTGAAATAGCAGCCAGCAGTATATCTCAGTACCATAAAGCCACTCAGGGGCCCTGATCTCAAATAGCAGCCAGCAGTATATCTCATTACCCTGTAGCCATTTGGGGGCCCTGTTCCCAAATAGCAGGGAGCAGTAACCCATGTAGACATGCAGGGGCCCAATTCCCAAAATTGCAGCCGGCAGTATATCTCAGTACTATGTAGCTATTCAGGGCCCTGCTCACAAAGAGCAGCCAGTCAGACATCATAGAACCATGTAGCCATTCAGTGACCCTGTTCTCAAATTCTAGCCAACAGTATATCTCAGTACCATGTAGCCATTCAGGAGCCTTGTTCTCAACATCTAGCCAACAGTATATCTCAGTACCATGTAGTCATTCAGGGGCCCTGTTCTCAAACAGCACCCATCATTATACCTCAGTACTATATAACCATTCAGGGCCCTGCTCTCAAACATCACCCAGCATTATATCTCAGTACCCTTTAGCCATTCAGGGCCCTGTTCCCAAATAGAAGTCAGCAGTATATCTCAGTACCATGTAGTCATTCAAGGGCCCTGTTCTCAAAGGCACAGGGTCATAACTGTACACAGAATCATCACGCTGCACTTAATGCAGCAACCATAAGAATGTGCACTGCAATATCATTGGGAAAACACTGATGAACACAAGCAGCGCACGCCCTTACATTCAATGGGCTTTTCATTTTTCATGGCGCTTTCGCCTCAGCACCAACCGGAATTTACATAATAAACTCTGGGGGTAGATGTTGGGGAAGGAATAACAATGTTGGGGGAAGTTGCATTGTTTACCAAACAAAAAGGTGCAAAAAGTTGCAGCATAGGAAGACCTGCGGGAACTGAACCACGGTCACAGGTCTCCCATTCTGCCATGTGCTGGTGCTCTAGCCACTCCATCAAGGGAGCAGCTCAACCAAGCTCCCAGCACACAGCAATTTGATGACTCCACGTAACAGTGTAGGATGACAGGGGAGTGCTCTTTTACTAGTCCTGTTCTACCGCTGTTGTGGAAACTACAAGCGCTCAATTGACAGTGAGGTATTCACCATGCTGTTTTTCATCTGCTATATTGCCCCAGTAGGTTCTCATATACCTGCCGGCAGTATATCTCAGTACCATGTAGCTATTTAGTGGCCCTGTTCTCAAAAAGCAGCAAGCAGTATATCTCGGTACCATGTAGCCATTCAGTGGCCCTGATCCCAAACAGCAGCCAGCAGTATATCTCGTACCATGAGCCATTTAGAGGCCCTGTTCTCAAATAGCAGCCAGCAGTATATATCAGTACATGTAGCCATTCAGTGGCCCTGAACTCAAATAGCAGTCAGCAGTATATCTCAGTACCATGTAGCCATTCAGTGGCCCTGTTCCAAAATAGCAGCCAGTAGTATATCTCAGTACCCTGTAGCCATTCAGTGGCCCTGTTCTCAAATAGCAGCCAGCAGTATATCTCAGTACCATGTAGCCATTCAGTGGCCCAGATCTCCAATAGCAGCCAGCAGTATATCTCAGTACCATGTAGCCATTCAGTGGCCAAGTACGCAAATAGCAGCCAGCAGTATATCTCAGTACCATGTAGCCATTTAGTGGCCCTGTTCTCAAATAGCAGCCAGCAGTATATCTCAGTATCATGTAGCCACTCAGTGGCCCTGTTCCCCAACAGCAGCCAGCAGTATATCTCAGTACCCTGTAGCCATTCAGTGACCATGTTCTCAAATAGCTGCCAGTAGAATATTTCAGTACCCTGTAGCAAATCAGTGGCCCTGTTCTTAAATAGCAGCCAGCAGAATATCTCAGTACCATGTAGCCATTTAGTGGCCCTGTTCTCAAATAGCAGCCAGCAGTATATCTCAGTACCATGTAGCCATTCAGTGGCCCTGTTCCCAAATAGCAGACAGCAGTATATCTCAGTAACCTGTACCCATTCAGGCTCTTGTTCCCATATAGCTGCTTCAGTATATCTCAGTACCCTGTAGCCATTCAGTGGCCCTTTTCTCAAAAAGCAGCCAACAGTATATATCAGTATCTTGTAGCCATTCAGGGGCGCTGTTCTCAAACAGCAGCCAGCAGTATATCAGAGTACCATTTAGCGATTCAGGGGTCCCGTTCCCCAATTGTAGCCAGCAGTATATCTCAGCACCCTGTAGCCATTCAGTGTCCCTGTTCCCAAATAGCAGCCAACAGCATATATCAGTACCATGTACCCATTCAGGGGCCCTGTTCTCAAATAGCAGCCAGCAGTATATCTCAGTACCATAAAGCCATTCAGTGGCCCTGTTCGCAAATTGCAGCCAGCAGTATATCTCAGTACCAAGTAGCCATGTAGTGGCCCTGTTCTCCAAAAGCAGACAGCAGTATATCTCAGTACAATGTAGCCATTCAGTGGCCCTGTTCACAAATAGCAGCCAGCAGTATATCTCAGTACCATGTAGCCATTTAGTGGCCCTGTTCTCAAATAGCAGCCAGCAGTATATCTCAGTATCATGTAGCCATTCAGTGGCCCTGTTCCAAATAGCAGCCAGCAGTATATCTCAGTAGCCTGTAGCCATTCAGTGGGCAGTTCTCAAATAGCAGCCAGCAGTATATCTCAGTACCATGTAGCCATTCAGTGGCCCTGATCTCCAATAGCAGCTAGCAGTATATCTCAGTACCAATGTAGCCATTCAGTGGCCCTGTTCGCAAATAGAAGCCTGCAGTATATTTCAGTACCATGTAGCCATTTTGCTGCCCTGTCCCCAATTAACAGCCAGCAGTACATCTCAGTACCATGTAGCCATTCATTGGCCCTGTTCCCAAATAGCAGCCAGCACTATATCTCAGAACCATGTAGCCATTCAGTGGCCCTGATCTCCAATAGTAGCCAGCAGTATATCTCAGTACCCTGTAGCCATTCAGTGGCACTGTTCCCAAATAGCAGCCAGCAGTATATCTCAGTACCCTGTAGCCATTCAGTGGCCCTGTTCTCAAAAAGCTGCCTGCAGTATATCTCAGTACCCTGTAGCCATTCAGTGGCCCTGTTCTCAAATAGCTGCCTGCGGTATATCTCAGTACCATGTAGCCATTCAGTGGCCCTGTTCCCAAATAGCAGCCAGCAGTATATCTCAGTACCCTGTAGCCATTCAGTGGCCCTGTTCTCAAATAGCTGCCTGCAGTATATCTCAGTACCCTGTAGCCATTCAGTGGCCCTGTTCTCAAATAGCTGCCTGCAGTATATCTCAGTACCATGTAGCCATTCAGTGGCCCTGTTCTCAAACAGCAGCCAGCAGTATATCTCAGTACCCTGTAGCCATTCATTGGCCTGTTCTCAAATAGCAGCCAGCAGTATATCTCAGTACCATGTAGCCATTCAATGGCCCTGTTCTCAAATAGCAGCCAGCAGTATATCTCAGTACCCTGTAGCCATTCAGTGGCCCTGTTCTCAAATAGCAGCCAGCAGTATATCTCAGTACCATATAGCCACTCAAGGACCCTGTTCTCAAATAGCAGCCAGCAGTATATCTTAATACCCAGTATCCATTCACGGCCCTGTTCCCAAATAGTGGCCAGCAGCAAATATCAGTACCATGTTGTCATGCAGGGCCCCATTCCCAAATTGTAGCCAGATTTACATCTTAGAACGATGTAGCTATTCAGTGGCCCTGCTCTCAAACAGCAGCCAGCAGTATATCTCAGTACCCTGTAGCCATTCATTGGCCTGTTCTCAAATAGCAGCCAGCAGTATATCTCAGTACCATGTAGCCATTCACTGGCCCTGATCTCAAATAGCAGCCAGCAGTATATCTCAGTACCCAGAAGCCATTCAGTGGCCCTGTTCTCAAATAGCAGCCAGCAGTATATCTCAGTACCCTGTAGCCATTCAGTGGCCCTGTTCTCAAATAGCTGCCTGCAGTATATCTCAGTACCCTGTAGCCATTCAGTGGCCCTCTTCTCAAACAGCAGCCAGCAGTATATCTCAGTACCCTGTTGCCATTCATTGGCCTGTTCTCAAATAGCAGCCAGCAGTATACCTCCACCCCTGTAGCCATTCAGGGCCCTGTTCCCAAATAGCATCCAGCAGTAAATCTCAGTACCATGTAGTCATGCAGGGGCCCCATTCCCAATTTGTAGCTGGTAGTATATCTCAGTATCATGTAGCCATTCTGGGGACCTGCTCCCAAAGAGCAGCCAGCTGTACATCTTAGAACCAAGTAGCCATTCAGTGGCCCTGTTCTCAAATACCAGAGAGAAGTGTATCTCAGTACCTTGAAGCCATTCAGGGGCCCTGTTCTCAAACAGCAGCCAGCAGTATATCTCAGTACCATGTAGACATTCAGAGGCCCTATTCCCAAAATAGAAGCCTGCAGTATTTTTCAGTACCATGTAGCCATTTAGCTGCCTGTTCCCAAATAACAGACAGCAGTATATCTCGGTACCATGTAGCCATTTAGTGGCCCTGTTCTCAAATTGCAGCCAGCAGTATATCTCGGTACCATGTAGCCATTTAGGGGCCCTGTTTCCAAACAGCAGCCAGCAGTATATCTCAGTACCCTGTAGCCATTCAGTGGCCCTGTTCTCAAACAGCAGCCAGCAGTATATCTCAGTACCATGTAGCCATTCAGTGGCCCTGATCTCAAACAGCAGCCAGCAGAATATCTCGGTACCATGTAGCCATTCAGTGGCCCTGTTCCCAAACAGCAGGCAGCAGTATATCTCAGTACCCTGTAACCATTTAGTGGCCCTGTTCTCAAATCGCAGCCAGCAGTATATCTCAATACACTGTAGCCATTCAGTGGCCCTGTTACCAAATAGCAGCCAGCAGTAAATCTCAGTACCATGTTGTTATGCAGGGGCCCTATTCCCAAATTATAGCCAGCTGTACATCTTAGAACCATGTAGCCATTCAGTTTCCCTGTTCTCAAATACCAGCCAGCAGTATATCTCAGTACCATGTAGCGATTCAGGGGTCCCGTTCCCCAATTGTAGCCAGCAGTCTATTTCAGTACCATGTAGCCATTCAGGGGTCCAGTTCCCATATAGCTGACTGCAGTATATCTCAGCACCCTGTAGCCATTCAGTGGCCCTGTTCCAAAATAGCAACCAAAAGTATGTATCAGTACCATGTACCCATTCAGGGGCCCTGTTCTGAAATAGCAGCCAGCAGTATATCTCAGTACCATAAAGCCACTCAGGGGCCCTGATCTCAAATAGCAGCCAGCAGTATATCTCATTACCCTGTAGCCATTTGGGGGCCCTGTTCCCAAATAGCAGGGAGCAGTAAATCTCAGTACCATGTAGACATGCAGGGGCCCAATTCCCAAATTGCAGCCGGCAGTATATCTCAGTACTATGTAGCCATTCAGGGGCCCTGCTCACAAAGAGCAGCCAGCCGTACATCATAGAACCATGTAGCCATTCAGTGACCCTGTTCTCAAATTCTAGCCAACAGTATATCTCAGTACCATGTAGCCATTCAGGAGCCTTGTTCTCAACATCTAGCCAACAGTATATCTCAGTACCATGTAGTCATTCAGGGGCCCTGTTCTCAAACAGCACCCATCATTATACCTCAGTACTATATAACCATTCAGGGGCCTGCTCTCAAACATCACCCAGCATTATATCTCAGTACCCTTTAGCCATTCAGGGCCCTGTCTCCAAATAGAAGTCAGCAGTATATCTCAGTACCATGTAGTCATTCAAGGGCCCTGTTCTCAAAGGCACAGGGTCATAACTGTGCACAGAATCATCACGCTGCACTTAATGCAGCAACCATAAGAATGTGCACTGCAATATCATTGGGAAAACACTGATGAACACAAGCAGCGCACGCCTTCATTCAATGGGCTTTTTCATTTTTCATGGCGTTTTCGCCCAGCACCAACCGAATTTACATAATAAACTCTGGGGTGCAGATGTTGGGGAAGGGGAATAACAATGTTGGGGGGGGAAGTTGCATTGTTTACCAAACAAAAAGGTGCAAAAAGTTGCAGCATAGGAAGACCTGCGGGAACTGAACCACGGTCACAGGTCTCCCATTCTGCCATGTGCTGGTGCTCTAGCCACTCCATCAAGGGAGCAGCTCAACCAAGCTCCCAGCACACAGCAATTTGATGACTCCACGTAACAGTATAGGATGACAGGGAGTGCTCTTTACTAGTCCTGTTCTACCGCTGTTGTGGAAACTACAGCCAATTGACAGTGAGGTATTCACCATGCTGTTTTTCATCTGCTATATTGCCCCAGTAGGGTTCTCATATACCTGCCAGCAGTATATCTCAGTACCATGTAGCTATTTAGTGGCCCTGTTCTCAAAAAGCAGTAAAGCAGTATATCTCGGTACCATGTAGCCATTCAGTGGCCCTGATCCCAAACAGCAGCCAGCAGTATATCTCGGTACCATGTAGCCATTTAGAGGCCCTGTTCTCAAATAGCAGCCAGCAGTATATATCAGTACATGTAGCCATTCAGTGGCCCTGAACTCAAATAGTAGTCAGCAGTATATCTCAGTACCATGTAGCCATTCAGAGGCCCTGTTCCAAAATAGCAGCCAGTAGTATATCTCAGTACCCTGTAGCCATTCAGTGGCCCAGATCTCCAATAGCAGCCAGCAGTATATCTCAGTACCATGTAGCCATTCAGTGGCCAAGTACGCAAATAGCAGCCAGCAGTATATCTCAGTACCATGTAGCCATTTAGTGGCCCTGTTCTCAAATAGCAGCCAGCAGTATATCTCAGTACCATGTAGCCACTCAGTGGCCCTGTTCCCAACAGCAGCCAGCAGTATATCTCAGTACCCTGTAGCCATTCAGTGGCCCTGTTCTCAAATAGCAGCCAGCAGAATATTTCAGTACCCTATAGCAAATCAGTGGCCCTGTTCTTAAATAGCAGCCAGCAGAATATCTCAGTACCATGTAGCCATTTAGTGGCCCTGTTCTCAAATAGCAGCCAGCAGTATATCTCAGTACCATGTAGCCATTCAGTGGCCCTGTTCCCAAATAGCAGACAGCAGTATATCTCAGTAACCTGTACCCATTCCGTGGCCCTGTTCCCATATAGCTGCCTCAGTATATCTCAGTACCCTGTAGCCATTCAGTGGCCCTTTTCTCAAAAAGCAGCCAACAGTATATATCAGTATCTTGTAGCCATTCAGGGGCGCTGTTCCCAAACAGCAGCCAGCAGTATATCAGGGTACCATTTAGCGATTCAGGGTCCCGTTCCCCAATTGTAGCCAGCAGTATATCTCAGCACCCTGTAGCCATTCAGTGTCCCTGTTCCCAAATAGCAGCCAACAGTATATATCAGTACCATGTACCCATTCAGGGGCCCTGTTCTCAAATAGCAGCCAGCAGTATATCTCAGTACCATAAAGCCATTCAGTGGCCCTGTTCGCAAATTGCAGCCAGCAGTATATCTCAGTACCAAGTAGCCATGTAGTGGCCCTGTTCTCCAAAAGCAGACAGCAGTATATCTCAGTACCATGTAGCCATTCAGTGGCCCTGTTCACAACAGCAGCCAGCAGTATATCTCAGTACCATGTAGCCATTTAGTGGCCCTGTTCTCAAATAGCAGCCAGCAGTATATCTCAGTATCATGTAGCCATTCAGTGGCCCTGTTCCAAATAGCAGCCAGCAGTATATCTCAGTAGCCTGTAGCCATTCAGTGGGCCAGTTCTCAAATAGCAGCCAGCAGTATATCTCAGTACCATGTAGCCATTCAGTGGCCCTGATCTCCAATAGCAGCTAGCAGTATATCTCAGTACCAATGTAGCCATTCAGTGGCCCTGTTCGCAAATAGAAGCCTGCAGTATATTTCAGTACCATGTAGCCATTTTGCTGCCCTGTCCCCAATTAACAGCCAGCAGTACATCTCAGTACCATGTAGCCATTCATTGGCCCTGTTCCCAAATAGCAGCCAGCACTATATCTCAGAACCATGTAGCCATTCAGTGGCCCTGATCTCCAATAGTAGCCAGCAGTATATCTCAGTACACTGTAACCATTCAGTGGCCATGTTCTCAAATAGCAGCCAGCAGTATATCTCAGTACCCTGTAGCCATTCAGTGGCCCTGTTCTCAAATAGCAGCCAGCAGTATATCTCAGTACCATGTAGCCATTCAGTGGCCCTGTTCCCAAATAGCAGCCAGCAGTATATCTCAGTACCCTGTAGCCATTCAGTGGCCCTGTTCTCAAATAGCTGCCTGCAGTATATCTCAGTACCCTGTAGCCATTCAGTGGCCCTGTTCTCAAATAGCTGCCTGCAGTATATCTCAGTACCATGTAGCCATTCTGTGGCCCTGTTCCCAAATAGCAGCCAGCAGTATATCTCAGTACCCTGTAGCCATTCAGTGGCCCTGTTCTCAAATAGCTGCCTGCAGTATATCTCAGTACCCTGTAGCCATTCAGTGGCCCTGTTCTCAAATAGCTGCCTGCAGTATATCTCAGTACCATGTAGCCATTCAGTGGCCCTGTTCTCAAACAGCAGCCAGTATATCTCAGTGCCCTGTAGCCATTCATTGGCCTGTTCTCAAATAGCAGCCAGCAGTATATCTCAGTACCATGTAGCCATTCAATGGCCCTGTTCTCAAATAGCAGCCAGCAGTATATCTCAGTACCATGTAGCCATTCAGTGGCTCTGTTCTCAAATAGCAGCCAGCAGTATATCTCAGTACCCCTGTAGCCATTCAGTGGCCCTGTTCTCAAATAGCAGCCAGCAGTATATCTCAGTACCATATAGCCACTCAAGGACCCTGTTCTCAAATAGCAGCCAGCAGTATATCTTAATACCCAGTATCCATTCACGGGCCCTGCTCCCAAATAGTGGCCAGCAGCAAATATCAGTACCATGTTGTCATGCAGGGGCCCCATTCCCAAATTGTAGCCAGATTTACATCTTAGAACGATGTAGCCATTCAGTGGCCCTGCTCTCAAACAGCAGCCAGCAGTATATCTCAGTACCCTGTAGCCATTCATTGGCCTGTTCTCAACTAGCAGCCAGCAGTATATCTCAGTACCATGTAGCCATTCACTGGCCCTGATCTCAAATAGCAGCCAGCAGTATATCTCAGTACCCAGAAGCCATTCAGTGGCCCTGTTCTCAAATAGCAGCCAGCAGTATATCTCAGTACCCTGTAGCCATTCAGTGGCCCTGTTCTCAAATAGCTGCCTGCAGTATATCTCAGTACCCTGTAGCCATTCAGTGGCCCTCTTCTCAAACAGCAGCCAGCAGTATATCTCAGTACCCTGTTGCCATTCATTGGCCTGTTCTCAAATAGCAGCCAGCAGTATACCTCAATACCCTGTAGCCATTCAGGGGCCCTGTTCCCAAATAGCATCCAGCAGTAAATCTCAGTACCATGTAGTCATGCAGGGGCCCCATTCCCAATTTGTAGCTGGTAGTATATCTCAGTATCATGTAGCCATTCTGGGGACCTGCTCCCAAAGAGCAGCCAGCTGTACATCTTAGAACCAAGTAGCCATTCAGTGGCCCTGTTCTCAAATACCAGAGAGAAGTGTATCTCAGTACCTTGTAGCCATTCAGGGCCTGTTCTCAAACAGCAGCCAGCAGTATATCTCAGTACCATGTAGACATTCAGAGGCCCTATTCCCTAGAAGCCTGCAGTTTTTTCAGTACCATAGCATTTAGCTGCCTGTTCCCAAATAACAGACAGCAGTATATCTCGTACCATGTAGCCATTTAGTGGCCCTGTTCTCAAATTGCAGCCAGCAGTATATCTCGGTACCATGTAGCCATTTAGGGGCCCTGTTTCCAAACAGCAGCCAGCAGTATATCTCAGTACCCTGTAGCCATTCAGTGGCCCTGTTCTCAAACAGCAGCCAGCAGTATATCTCAGTACTATGTAGCCATTCAGTGGCACTGATCTCAAACAGCAGCCAGCAGAATATCTCGGTACCATGTAGCCATTCAGTGGCCCTGTTCCCAAACAGCAGCCAGCAGTATATCTCAGTACCCTGTAGCCATTCAGTGGCCCTGTTCTCAAATCGCAGCCAGCAGTATATCTCAATACACTGTAGCCATTCAGTGGCCCTGTTACCAAATAGCAGCCAGCAGTAAATCTCAGTACCATGTTGTTATGCAGGGGCCCTATTCCCAAATTATAGCCAGCTGTACATCTTAGAACCAAGTAGCCATTCAGTTTCCCTGTTCTCAAATACCAGCCAGCAGTATATCTCAGTACCATGAAGCCATTCAGTGGCCCTTTATTGAAAAAGCAGCCAACAGTATATATCAGTATCCTGTAGCCATTCAGGGGCCCTGTTCCCAAACAGCAGCCAGCAGTATATCTCAGTACCATGTAGCGATTCAGGGGTCCCGTTCCCCAATTGTAGCCAGCAGTCTATTTCAGTACCATGTAGCCATTCAGGGGTCCAGTTCCCATATAGCTGACTGCAGTATATCTCAGCACCCTGTAGCCATTCAGTGGCCCTGTTCCAAAATAGCAACCAAAAGTATGTATCAGTACCATGTACCCATTCAGGGGCCCTGTTCTGAAATAGCAGCCAGCAGTATATCTCAGTACCATAAAGCCACTCTCAGGGGCCCTGATCTCAAATAGCAGCCAGCAGTATATCTCATTACCCTGTAGCCATTTGGGGGCCCTGTTCCCAAATAGCAGGGAGCAGTAAATCTCAGTACCATGTAGACATGCAGGGGCCCAATTCCCAAATTGCAGCCGGCAGTATATCTCAGTACTATGTAGCCATTCAGGGGCCCTGCTCACAAAGAGCAGCCAGCCGTACATCATAGAACCATGTAGCCATTCAGTGACCCTGTTCTCAAATTCTAGCCAACAGTATATCTCAGTACCATGTAGCCATTCAGGAGCCTTGTTCTCAACATCTAGCCAACAGTATATCTCAGTACCATGTAGTCATTCAGGGGCCCTGTTCTCAAACAGCACCCATCATTATACCTCAGTACTATATAACCATTCAGGGGCCCTGCTCTCAAACATCACCCAGCATTATATCTCAGTACCCTTTAGCCATTCAGGGGGCCCTGTTCCCAAATAGAAGTCAGCAGTATATCTCAGTACCATGTAGTCATTCAAGGGCCCTGTTCTCAAAGGCACAGGGTCATAACTGTGCACAGAATCATCACGCTGCACTTAATGCAGCAACCATAAGAATGTGCACTGCAATATCATTGGGAAAAACACTGATGAACACAAGCAGCGCACGCCCTTACATTCAATGGGCTTCTTTCATTTTTCATGGCGTCTTCGCCCCCAGCACCAACCGGAATTTACATAATAAACTCTGGGGGGGGGTGCAGATGTTGGGGAAGGGGAATAACAATGTTGGGGGGGGAAGTTGCATTGTTTACCAAACAAAAAGGTGCAAAAAGTTGCAGCATAGGAAGACCTGCGGGAACTGAACCACGGTCACAGGTCTCCCATTCTGCCATGTGCTGGTGCTCTAGCCACTCCATCAAGGGAGCAGCTCAACCAAGCTCCCAGCACACAGCAATTTGATGACTCCATGTAACAGTGTAGGATGACAGGGGAGTTTCTTTACTAGTCCTGTTCTACCGCTGTTGTGGAAACTACAAGCGCTCAATTGACAGTGAGGTATTCACCATGCTGTTTTTCATCTGCTATATTGCCCCAGTAGGGTTCTCATATACCTGCCAGCAGTATATCTCAGTACCATGTAGCTATTTAGTGGCCCTGTTCTCAAAAAGCAGTAAAGCAGTATATCTCGGTACCATGTAGCCATTCAGTGGCCCTGATCCCAAACAGCAGCCAGCAGTATATCTCGGTACCATGTAGCCATTTAGAGGCCCTGTTCTCAAATAGCAGCCAGCAGTATATATCAGTACATGTAGCCATTCAGTGGCCCTGAACTCAAATAGCAGTCAGCAGTATATCTCAGTACCATGTAGCCATTCAGAGGCCCTGTTCCAAAATAGCAGCCAGTAGTATATCTCAGTACCCTGTAGCCATTCAGTGGCCCAGATCTCCAATAGCAGCCAGCAGTATATCTCAGTACCATGTAGCCATTCAGTGGCCAAGTACGCAAATAGCAGCCAGCAGTATATCTCAGTACCATGTAGACATTTAGTGGCCCTGTTCTCAAATAGCAGCCAGCAGTATATCTCAGTACCATGTAGCCACTCAGTGGCCCTGTTCCCCAACAGCAGCCAGCAGTATATCTCAGTACCCTGTAGCCATTCAGTGGCCCTGTTCTCAAATAGCAGCCAGCAGAATATTTCAGAACCCTATAGCAAATCAGTGGCCCTGTTCTTAAATAGCAGCCAGCAGAATATCTCAGTACCATGTAGCCATTTAGTGGCCCTGTTCTCAAATAGCAGCCAGCAGTATATCTCAGTACCATGTAGCCATTCAGTGGCCCTGTTCCCAAATAGCAGACAGCAGTATATCTCAGTAACCTGTACCCATTCAGTGGCCCTGTTCTCATATAGCTGCCTCAGTATATCTCAGTACCCTGTAGCCATTCAGTGGCCCTTTCTCAAAAAGCAGCCAACAGTATATATCAGTATCTTAGAAGTATTCAGGGCGCTTGTTCCCAAACAGCAGCCAGCAGTATATCAGGGTACCATTTAGCGATTCAGGGTCCCGTTCCCCAATTGTAGCCAGCAGTATATCTCAGCACCCTGTAGCCATTCAGTGTCCCTGTTCCCAAATAGCAGCCAACAGTATATATCAGTACCATGTACCCATTCAGGGGCCCTGTTCTCAAATAGCAGCCAGCAGTATATCTCAGTACCATAAAGCCATTCAGTGGCCCTGTTCGCAAATTGCAGCCAGCAGTATATCTCAGTACCAAGTAGCCATGTAGTGGCCCTGTTCTCCAAAAGCAGACAGCAGTATATCTCAGTACAATGTAGCCATTCAGTGGCCCTGTTCACAAATAGCAGCCAGCAGTATATCTCAGTACCATGTAGCCATTTAGTGGCCCTGTTCTCAAATAGCAGCCAGCAGTATATCTCAGTATCATGTAGCCATTCAGTGGCCCTGTTCCAAAGCAGCCAGTAGTATCTCAGTAGCCTGTAGCCATTCAGTGGGCAGTTCTCAAATAGCAGCCAGCAGTATATCTCAGTACCATGTAGCCATTCAGTGGCCCTGATCTCCAATAGCAGCTAGCAGTATATCTCAGTACCAATGTAGCCATTCAGTGGCCCTGTTCGAAATAGAAGCCTGCAGTATATTTCAGTACCATGTAGCCATTTTGCTGCCCTGTCCCCATTAACAGCCAGCAGTACATCTCAGTACCATGTAGCCATTCATTGGCCCTGTTCCCAAATAGCAGCCAGCACTATATCTCAGAACCATGTAGCCATTCAGGGCCCTGATCTCCAATAGTAGCCAGCAGTATATCTCAGTACACTGTAACCATTCAGTGGCCATGTTCTCAAATAGCAGCCAGCAGTATATCTCAGTACCCTGTAGCCATTCAGTGGCCCTGTTCTCAAATAGCAGCCAGCAGTATATCTCAGTACCATGTAGCCATTCAGTGGCCCTGTTCCCAAATAGCAGCCAGCAGTATATCTCAGTACCCTGTAGCCATTCAGTGGCCCTGTTCTCAAATAGCTGCCTGCAGTATATCTCAGTACCCTGTAGCCATTCAGTGGCCCTGTTCTCAAATAGCTGCCTGCAGTATATCTCAGTACCATGTAGCCATTCTGTGGCCCTGTTCCCAAATAGCAGCCAGCAGTATATCTCAGTACCCTGTAGCCATTCAGTGGCCCTGTTCTCAAATAGCTGCCTGCAGTATATCTCAGTACCCTGTAGCCATTCAGTGGCCCTGTTCTCAAATAGCTGCCTGCAGTATATCTCAGTACCATGTAGCCATTCAGTGGCCCTGTTCTCAAACAGCAGCCAGCAGTATATCTCAGTGCCCTGTAGCCATTCATTGGCCTGTTCTCAAATAGCAGCCAGCAGTATATCTCAGTACCATGTAGCCATTCAATGGCCCTGTTCTCAAATAGCAGCCAGCAGTATATCTCAGTACCATGTAGCCATTCAGTGGCTCTGTTCTCAAATAGCAGCCAGCAGTATATCTCAGTACCCTGTAGCCATTCAGTGGCCCTGTTCTCAAATAGCAGCCAGCAGTATATCTCAGTACCATATAGCCACTCAAGGACCCTGTTCTCAAATAGCAGCCAGCAGTATATCTTAATACCCAGTATCCATTCATGGGCCCTGCTCCCAAATAGTGGCCAGCAGCAAATATCAGTACCATGTTGTCATGCAGGGGCCCCATTCCCAAATTGTAGCCAGATTTACATCTTAGAACGATGTAGCCATTCAGTGGCCCTGCTCTCAAACAGCAGCCAGCAGTATATCTCAGTACCCTGTAGCCATTCATTGGCCTGTTCTCAAATAGCAGCCAGCAGTATATCTCAGTACCATGTAGCCATTCACTGGCCCTGATCTCAAATAGCAGCCAGCAGTATATCTCAGTACCCAGAAGCTATTCAGTGGCCCTGTTCTCAAATAGCAGCCAGCAGTATATCTCAGTACCCTGTAGCCATTCAGTGGCCCTGTTCTCAAATAGCTGCCTGCAGTATATCTCAGTACCCTGTAGCCATTCAGTGGCCTCTTCTCAAACAGCAGCCAGCAGTATATCTCAGTACCCTGTTGCCATTCATTGGCCTGTTCTCAAATAGCAGCCAGCAGTATACCTCAATACCCTGTAGCCATTCAGGGGCCTGTTCCCAAATAGCATCCAGTAAATCTCAGTACCATGTAGTCATGCAGGGCCCCATTCCCAATTTGTAGCTGGTAGTATATCTCAGCATCATGTAGCTATTCTGGGGACCTGCTCCCAAAGAGCAGCCAGCTGTACATCTTAGAACCAAGTAGCCATTCAGTGGCCCTGTTCTCAAATACCAGAGAGAAGTGTATCTCAGTACCTTGTAGCTATTCAGGGCCCTGTTCTCAAACAGCAGCCAGCAGTATATCTCAGTACCATGTAGACATTCAGAGGCCCTATTCCCAAAATAGAAGCCTGCAGTATTTTTCAGTACCATGTAGCCATTTAGCTGCCTGTTCCCAAATAACAGACAGCAGTATATCTCGGTACCATGTAGCCATTTAGTGGCCCTGTTCTCAAATTGCAGCCAGCAGTATATCTCGGTACCATGTAGCCATTTAGGGGCCCTGTTTCCAAACAGCAGCCAGCAGTATATCTCAGTACCCTGTAGCCATTCAGTGGCCCTGTTCTCAAACAGCAGCCAGCAGTATATCTCTGTACCATGTAGCCTTTCAGTGGCCCTGATCTCAAACAGCAGCCAGCAGAATATCTCGGTACCATGTAGCCATTCAGTGGCCCTGTTCCCAAACAGCAGGCAGCAGTATATCTCAGTACCCTGTAACCATTTAGTGGCCCTGTTCTCAAATCGCAGCCAGCAGTATATCTCGGTACCATGTAGCCATTTAGAGGCTCTGTTCCCAAACAGCAGACAGCAGTGTATCTCGGTACCATGTAGCCATTTAGTGGCCCGATTCTCAAATAGCAGCCAGCAGTATATCTCAGTACCATGTAGCCACTCAGGGGCCCTGATCTCAAATAGTAGCCAGCAGTATATCTCAATACACTAGCCATTCAGGGCCCTGTTACCAAATAGCAGCCAGCAGTAAATCTCAGTACCATGTTGTTATGCAGGGCCCTATTCTAAATTATAGCCAGCTGTACATCTTAGAACCATGTAGCCATTCAGTTTCCTGTTCTCAAATACCAGCCAGCAGTATATCTCAGTACCTTGTAGCCATTCAAGGGCCCTGTTCCCAAATAGAACCTGCAGTATATTTCAGTACCATGTAGCCATTTAGCTGCCCTGTCCCCAATTAACAGACAGCAGTACAACTCAGTACCACGTAGCCATTCATTGGCCCTGTTCAGAAATAGCAGCCAGCACTATATCTCAGAACCATGTAGCCATTCAGTGGCCCTGATCTCCAAAAGCAGCCAGTAGTATATCTCAGTACCCTGTAGCCATTCAGTGGCCCTGTTCTCAAATAGCAGCCAGCAGTATATCTCAGTACCATGTAGCCATTCAGTGGCCCTGATCTCAAACAGCAGCCAGCAGTATATCTTGGTACCATGTAGCCATTCAGTGGCCCTGTTCCCAAACAGCAGCCAGCAGTATATCTCAGTACCATGTAGCTATTTAGTGGCCCTGTTCTCAAAAAGCAGTAAAGCAGTATATCTCGGTACCATGTAGCCATTCAGTGGCCCTGATCCCAAACAGCAGCCAGCAGTATATCTCGGTACCATGTAGCCATTTAGAGGCCCTGTTCTCAAATAGCAGCCAGCAGTATATATCAGTACATGTAGCCATTCAGTGGCCCTGAACTCAAATAGCAGTCAGCAGTATATCTCAGTACCATGTAGCCATTCAGTGGCCCTGTTCCAAAATAGCAGCCAGTAGTATATCTCAGTACCTGTAGCCATTCACTGGCCCAGATCTCCAATAGCAGCCAGCAGTATATCTCAGTACCATGTAGCCATTCAGTGGCCAGTCACGTAAACAGCAGCCAGCAGTATATCTCAGTACCATGTAGCCATTTAGTGGCCCTGTTCTCAAATAGCAGCCAGCAGTATATCTCAGTACCATGTAGCCACTCAGTGGCCCTGTTCCCCAACAGCAGCCAGCAGTATATCTCAGTACCCTGTAGCCATTCAGTGGCCCTGTTCTCCAATAGCAGCCAGCAGTATATCTCAGTACCATGTAGCCATTCAGTGGCCCTGATCTCAAACAGCAGCCAGCAGTATATCTTGGTACCATGTAGGCATTCAGTGGCCCTGTTCCCAAACAGCAGCCAGCAGTATATCTCAGTACCATGTAGCTATTTAGTGGCCCTGTTCTCAAAAAGCAGTAAAGCAGTATATCTCGGTACCATGTAGCCATTCAGTGGCCCTGATCCCAAACAGCAGCCAGCAGTATATCTCGTACCATGTAGCCATTTAGAGGCCCTGTTCTCAAATAGCAGCCAGCAGTATATATCAGTACATGTAGCCATTCAGTGGCCCTGAACTCAAATAGCAGTCAGCAGTATATCTCAGTACCATGTAGCCATTCAGTGGCCCTGTTCCAAAATAGCAGCCAGTAGTATATCTCAGTACCCTGTAGCCATTCAGTGGCCCAGATCTCCAATAGCAGCCAGCAGTATATCTCAGTACCATGTAGCCATTCAGTGGCCAAGTACGCAAATAGCAGCCAGCAGTATATCTCAGTACCATGTAGCCATTTAGTGGCCCTGTTCTCAAATAGCAGCCAGCAGTATATCTCAGTACCATGTAGCCACTCAGTGGCCCTGTTCCACAACAGCAGCCAGCAGTATATCTCAGTACCCTGTAGCCATTCAGTGGCCCTGTTCTCAAATAGCAGCCAGCAGAATATTTCAGTACCCTGTAGCAAATCAGTGGCCCTGTTCTTAAATAGCAGCCAGCAGAATATCTCAGTACCATGTAGCCATTTAGTGGCCCTGTTCTCAAATAGCAGCCAGCAGTATATCTCAGTACCATGTAGCCATTCAGTGGCCCTGTTCCCAAATAGCAGACAGCAGTATATCTCAGTAACCTGTACCCATTCCGTGGCCCTGTTCCCATATAGCTGCCTCAGTATATCTCAGTACCCTGTAGCCATTCAGTGGCCCTTTTCTCAAAAAGCAGCCAACAGTATATATCAGTATCTTGTAGCCATTCAGGGGCGCTGTTCCCAAACAGCAGCCAGCAGTATATCAGGGTACCATTTAGCGATTCAGGGTCCCGTTCCCCAATTGTAGCCAGCAGTATATCTCAGCACCCTGTAGCCATTCAGTGTCCCTGTTCCCAAATAGCAGCCAACAGTATATATCAGTACCATATACCCATTCAGGGGCCCTGTTCTCAAATAGCAGCCAGCAGTATATCTCAGTACCATAAAGCCATTCAGTGGCCCTGTTCGAAAATTGCAGCCAGCAGTATATCTCAGTACCAAGTAGCCATGTAGTGGCCCTGTTCTCCAAAAGCAGACAGCAGTATATCTCAGTACAATGTAGCCATTCAGTGGCCCTGTTCACAAATAGCAGCCAGCAGTATATCTCAGTACCATGTAGCCATTTAGTGGCCCTGTTCTCAAATAGCAGCCAGCAGTATATCTCAGTATCATGTAGCCATTCAGTGGCCCTGTTCCAAATAGCAGCCAGCAGTATATCTCAGTAGCCTGTAGCCATTCAGTGGGCCAGTTCTCAAATAGCAGCCAGCAGTATATCTCAGTACCATGTAGCCATTCAGTGGCCCTGATCTCCAATAGCAGCTAGCAGTATATCTCAGTACCAATGTAGCCATTCAGTGGCCCTGTTCGCAAATAGAAGCCTGCAGTATATTTCAGTACCATGTAGCCATTTTGCTGCCCTGTCCCCAATTAACAGCCAGCAGTACATCTCAGTACCATGTAGCCATTCATTGGCCCTGTTCCCAAATAGCAGCCAGCACTATATCTCAGAACCATGTAGCCATTCAGTGGCCCTGATCTCCAATAGTAGCCAGCAGTATATCTCAGTATCCTGTAACCATTCAGTGGCCATGTTCTCAAATAGCAGCCAGCAGTATATCTCAGTACCCTGTAGCCATTCAGTGGCCCTGTTCTCAAATAGCAGCCAGCAGTATATCTCAGTACCATGTAGCCATTCAGTGGCCCTGTTCCCAAATAGCAGCCTGCAGTATATCTCAGTACCCTGTAGCCATTCAGTGGCCCTGTTCTCAAATAGCTGCCTGCAGTATATCTCAGTACCATGTAGCCATTCAGTGGCCCTGTTCTCAAACAGCAGCCAGCAGTATATCTCAGTACCCTGTAGCCATTCATTGGCCTGTTCTCAAATAGCAGCCAGCAGTATATCTCAGTACCATGTAGCCATTCAATGGCCCTGTTCTCAAATAGCAGCCAGCAGTATATTTCAGTACCATGTAGCCATTCAGTGGCTCTGTTCTCAAATAGCAGCTGCAGTATATCTCAGTACCTGTAGCCATTCAGTGGCCCTGTTCTCAAATAGCAGCCAGCAGTATATCTCAGTACCATATAGCCACTCAAGGACCCTGTTCTCAAATAGCAGCCAGCAGTATATCTTAATACCCAGTATCCATTCACGGGCCCTGTTCCCAAATAGCGGCCAGCAGCAAATATCAGTACCATGTTGTCATGCAGGGCCCCATTCCCAAATTAGAACAGATTTACATCTTAGAACGATGTAGCCATTCAGTGGCCCTGCTCTCAAACAGCAGCCAGCAGTATATCTCAGTACCCTGTAGCCATTCATTGGCCTGTTCTCAAATAGCAGCCAGCAGTATATCTCAGTACCATGTAGCCATTCACTGGCCCTGATCTCAAATAGCAGCCAGCAGTATATCTCAGTACCCAGAAGCCATTCAGTGGCCCAGATCTCCAATAGCAGCCAGCAGTATATCTCAGTACCATGTAGCCATTCAGTGGCCAAGTATGCAAATAGCAGCCAGCAGTATATCTCAGTACCATGTAGCCACTCAGTGGCCCTGTTCCCCAACAGCAGCCAGCAGTATATCTCAGTACCATGTAGCCACTCAGTGGCCCTGTTCTCCAATAGCAGCCAGCAGTATATCTCAGTACCATGTAGCCATTCAGTGGCCCTGATCTCAAACAGCAGCCAGCAGTATATCTTGGTACCATGTAGCCATTCAGTGGCCCTGTTCCCAAACAGCAGCCAGCAGTATATCTCAGTACCATGTAGCTATTTAGTGGCCCTGTTCTCAAAAAGCAGTAAAGCAGTATATCTCGGTACCATGTAGCCATTCAGTGGCCCTGATCCCAAACAGCAGCCAGCAGTATATCTCGGTACCATGTAGCCATTTAGAGGCCCTGTTCTCAAATAGCAGCCAGCAGTATATATCAGTACATGTAGCCATTCAGTGGCCCTGAACTCAAATAGCAGTCAGCAGTATATCTCAGTACCATGTAGCCATTCAGTGGCCCTGTTCCAAAATAGCAGCCAGTAGTATATCTCAGTACCCTGTAGCCATTCAGTGGCCCAGATCTCCAATAGCAGCCAGCAGTATATCTCAGTACCATGTAGCCATTCAGTGGCCAGGCATGCAAATAGCAGCCAGCAGTATATCTCAGTACCATGTAGCCATTTAGTGGCCCTGTTCTCAAATAGCAGCCAGCAGTATATCTCAGTACCATGTAGCCACTCAGTGGCCCTGTTCCCCAACAGCAGCCAGCAGTATATCTCAGTACCCTGTAGCCATTCAGTGGCCCTGTTCTCAAATAGCAGCCAGCAGAATATTTCAGTACCCTGTAGCAAATCAGTGGCCCTGTTCTTAAATAGCAGCCAGCAGAATATCTCAGTACCATGTAGCCATTTAGTGGCCCTGTTCTCAAATAGCAGCCAGCAGTATATCTCAGTACCATGTAGCCATTCAGTGGCCCTGTTCCCAAATAGCAGACAGCAGTATATCTCAGTAACCTGTACCCATTCCGTGGCCCTGTTCCCATATAGCTGCCTCAGTATATCTCAGTACCCTGTAGCCATTCAGTGGCCTTTTCTCAAAAAGCAACCAACAGTATATATCAGTATCTTGTAGTCATTCAGGGCGCTTGTTCCCAAACAGCAGCCAGCAGTATATCAGCACTGCAGATTTAGGTAATTTATCAAAAATTCTCAAAACTTTTTTGCCAGGAGAGAGAGACACTGAGATGAAGCTTGTTTATAGGTGCAACCTGGTAGCACAAGTTAGTTAAGTGACTTACTCAGGGTCACACCTTATGCAAGTGTGGGCTGTGGGATTCAAACCCAAGTCTCCAGGTTTCTAACTCAGAGCCTTAAACTGCTCTATTATACTGCCTCCAGGCTACATATCACATATCATGCTATCTGCTATGTATGACTGACTTGATAAAAAATAGGATAGTTAACAGCATAGAATAGTTTCTACTACTTTTAAAAATGTCTCTGACATTACAAATAACTTTATAGTAGGAGCAATGGGAGGGACAGTAGCACATCTTAAAATGGCAGATGATGTTTGTAATTACATCTCATCCACCTTTACTGATGTAATTTATTTATTAAGAGTTTTACCAGAAAAGGACCCCTGATCCAAAATAGCCGGTTGTCAGAGCTGTCCTTGTAGTCACTGGATGTGTGAGCTAAGCTGTGTACACAGGATGCAAAGTCCCCTGAACCCCTCTCTAACCCCACCCAATGTTAACACACTGAAATTTAAAATATTTAAATCTAAATCAAACAAACCAAAATAATAATCATGATGTGCATTTAAATAAGTTGTACACAATGCAATACCAGCAGCGATGCTGAATAAATCAAGTGAAGCAGAGTCTAAGTGATGCCCTCATGTCATCGGGCATAAAAGGGGCAGGGTTAGGGGTGGAGTTTGGGGGTGTGGTTTAGTATTCAGTTTTCATCTCATCCAAAGGTGGCAACCTTAGGGGCACAGCATCCCCACATAAAGCACTATGTCATCCTGACAATTTAGCAAACCTAAGCACCATTATTGCTGGCCAGCAATTGTTTGCAGTAAGATGTTTTGATGTCTATCAGACCATGGAAACAAGGAAAGTTTGAGACTCAATTTATTACCAGCTGCAGCTTCTGCCCGTACTGTGGGATAAACATTTTACAAAAGACCAATACAATGCTGAATGTTTTTCTTAGACCTTGCTGAGTTTGTGCAATTGAGCTGTGTGCAATTATGATTTTCATATGTTGTGTGACTTGACCATATGCAATACATAGCCTGTCATTATTGGGTGTCTCTTTATATGTCATTTCAGTGTGTGGAGGCACGTGCATTATGTGGCTAGCCCTGTAAGTACCACATAGCATAATTTTGTTATACGTAAGTGGGATCCTTAATCGTCTGCCATCGCCTTACATGAACCCTTATCCATTCTTCTGGGACCTCTCCTGTGCTCAGATTCGCTAAGCAGTTCTGCTAGTGGCTCTGCTAGTTCTACCCTTAGCACCCCAGTGATGTATGCCATCTGGTCCCATTGTCTTGTCCACCCTGAGCCTAGCAAGCTCCTGTAGGGCCCTTTCTTTTGTGTAGGGACTTGTGTGCACCCCCCCCCCCAACATGACCATGCTGCTGAGCGGGCCCTGACCTACCTTCTCAACTTATGTACGATTGATATGCTGGTTAAGAGTGTGTGTGTGTGTGTGGGGGGGTCATTCACGATCAGTATTGCAAACTGGCATGTTTTAATAAAAGTTAAGGGCATGCCAGTTACATTGTAACATTGTAGAACACGTTTAGAGTTCCTTATGGATAATGATCAAGGCCACTGTTTTTGGTTTTAACCCAAACTGCAAAATTACTGAATTTGGACTGTCTGCACACCAGTAGAATATTTCATGGAATTTAGCATCTTATACCATGTAAGTAAATCTGGTGTCTTTGCATTCTCCTGTATTTGTGTCATATACCATTTTCAATTTGCTTAATTTAACGTCCCTATATTAAACCTTTGATTCCAATTACTTATACCGGCACTAAAGAATGTTAGTAAAATACTGGCAAAATCCAGCCAGACACTGATGCAGTTCCCAGAATTCGTCTAGAAAGTGGAATTTCATTATTTTAATGTAAATAAATTGGTGGCCTTGATCTTAACTGTTCTGCGGCAGAGTCAGAACCCACACCCTATCAATGCCGCAAATGCACAAGTCCAGATGTTTTGGTTTACCTAGTTATTCACAGAAAGCTTTCCGCATACTATTAAAATTACTCCTGTGTTGCAGAATGCAGGCAGCTTACCCCGAATTATAGTCTGCCTTCCATAGAGTGGAGTCCCTCATGCGGGGGGGGGGAGGACATTATGTTGTACTTGTACTTCCCATCCTGAGTAATGGAAGAAATCCCTCTCGGACTAGCTCCCGATACCCAGAAGTTGGCTAGTACCTGAAGAGCAGCGCAATGCCTCGTTCCCTTCCATATCCCCAGCATTGTGAGGTGAACATCTGCCTAGTCCCTAAACAAAATACAAAAAAAAAAGAACCACACACACACCGGACTCGCATCCATTCAGTTTGTTTACCTTCAGATCCTCTGTAACTCAGTTGTAAACCAGAAGGCACTGAAAGCCCTGCTCCGTGGCACTCGTTAATCCGCCTAGTCCATCCCAGGGCCCACGTAGTGTTCCCCCCTCTCGAAAATCAGCTCTGCAGCCCCATTGTGTGATCATACCCCTCCCCAAAAAGGAGAGACACTGTCCTAAATATCGGAAAATAGCGTGACCAGGCCCTATCCCCACAAAACAAACCTAGAAAAAGTCAGGCAGGTGACTGTGAGCACGTCAGGTTTTGTCCCATTCCGTTGAGTTATCTCCCTCAGAACCGGATTAAAGGTGCAAATGTAGCAAATGATGGGGTGTGAGAGACCGAGCCCCCCCAAATACGAGACTATTACAATAATGTTGGAAGGCACAAATACCTCATTGTTAGGGGGGGCGCCCCCACATAAAGCGTTACTTCTGAAAACGAGTCTGAAAATTTAGCAAGCCAATTAAATTGTTTGCAGTAAGATGTTTTCAGGTTTGTAGGACTACGAGAGCAAGAAAAGTTTACAGAGACAATTCATTAGCGGCTGCAACTCCGGCCCGTACCTTGGGATAAACAACAGCAAAACAAACTGGCAACAAGCTGGCAAAAAAAGGCTAATCAAGCACTTCCCTTAGAAGGGTACCAGCCGGTTTTTCATTTTTCCGACTGCAGTGCTGGTGCGACCAGACCTGGGCCCCATAATAGAAGGAGCCTGGCAAGTCCCGGGGCCAAGTTTCTTTGCAGGCCACAACACCGACTCTGGAAAGCGGCTCTGGCTAGACTGTTTGGACGTTAGAGAATAGGGTAATCGCAGCGCAGAAGAGTCACTAACATAATTATTTGCCAGCATCTGTCACGCCATCTCTAAACCTGAGCACTTAAATCATTCACCATTCTAAGGCACCGGCTGCTGCTAAACTAAAAAGCTTCAAAGAGAACCCAAGCAACAGCCGACAGGGGATTGGGCACCCCCAGTCAGCTACACAGTGTTGTGCGTGGGGGCGAGCACGCAGTATGTGTGTGTGTGTGTGTGTGTGTAGGGGGAGCTGCGCATGAGCAGGCGATATCTGATCGTTGCTCACTGAAGCGTAGCTCCCCCTTTCAACTGTATGCCACTGCATTTTGTCTGCTGTCATAGACAGCTCAGCAGGCATTGGAGAACTGTGGCCATGCCTGCAAACACACTGACTGAATTGGAAGAGGGCTGCCACACCTCCGAAAACTCGGATGATGGCACTATGTTTCTTGCACATGCGTGCAAGCAAACATAAAAAGGGAAGTGGTTATCCCTCTGTACAGACAGTTGGTGAGACCCCATCTGGAATACTGTGTGTAGTTTTGGAGACCCCATCTACGCAAGGACATAGACAGGATGGAAGCAGTCCAGAGGAGGGCAACTAAAATGGTGCAGGGTCTGCATCAGAAACCATATGAAGAGAGACTGAGAGAGCTTAATATGTATACCGTTGAGGAAAGGAGGGATGGGGGGACATGATAGAAACTTTCAAGTACCTCAAGGGAATCAACAAAGTCCAGGAGGGTAGCATCTTTCAGAAAAAGAGATGTGTAAGAACAAGGGGGCACAATTTAAAGACAGAAGGGAGATGGCTCAGGGGTAATGTGAGGACATTTTTTTACACAGAGAAAGTGGTGGATACATGGAACTGCCTTCCTGGGGAGGTTGTTAGGTCTAAAACAGTGGGGGAATTCAAACATGCATGGGACAGATATAAGGCAATTGCAGTGGAGGGTTGCAGGAAGTAGGTTGTTGGCTAACTAGAATCTGCAGCTTATCCAATAGGAAGGGAATGGGCAGACTGGGCGGGCCAAGTGATCCTTATCTGCTGTCAAAGTCTATGTTTCTATGACTACTAAAGATATTCTGTTGGTAGTGGTCCTTTCCTTATATTAGAAGTTGTTTCTTGGTACCTGTGTTGCCGTTCTGCTGGTCTGTCAATTTCTCTGGAAGCGTCCCTGCTCAATAAAGGTGTTTTCAGCATAGTCAAATGTGTGTCTGCCTTCCTCATTTGAACTGAGATGGTGATACCAAAGTGCTTGACTCTACATAACAGATTTGTTTGTGTGGCTTGGGTGATTACTTTTCCTGTGTAAGTATCTCTGTCTGTTGGTTTCAAAATACATCTATGTAGGGTTCCATCCTTGATAGTGACAGTGGTTTCCAGAAAATTTACACTGATGGCAGAATATTCCAAGGAAAGCTATGGTGAGAACTGGGGTCCTTAATGATGTAATCTAGCCTTGTCTCTGGGCAAATACACCACCAGCCGACTCCCTTAAAACATGTCCATGTTGCTGTACTACAGTTTGTTTGCCCTTTGTTACAGACATCAGATCTTTGAAGAAAACCTTTTCTTCCCTTGAATTCTATAGCTTTAACCACTGAGACTCTCTCTTAGTCTATGCTCTGGGCAGCTGGACAATCTTCTAATTCATCAGGGGATTGCCCCTTGGACCCACTGATTTCTCAGTCCCATTTCATTTTCACAGCAATGACCAACTGGGGTCCTGTTGACACAGGTCTCCACCACTTCTTGAAGAAAGGCTGTTGTTCCTCTCTCTAGGGTAAGGAAAAGATAACCAGAGGTCCTTCACCCAGCCTATGGGAGGCTGGCAGGCACCTCTACACTCAAAGCTCCACTCTGGATACTGACTAAATGACAGCCACTGAACAACTGAACCCAGGATTCTAAACTCCTTGCCCTGCAGCTGACAAAGGATTATGTTGCTGTGAAAGTTCTAAATGACATCACACATTTTCTACCTAGCCTAGCTAAGTAAACAATGAGCTGTCTGCAGAGCATTTCTAAAAAAAAACCTCTACAAGCTGCGTAGAGACCCTACCTGGTCTAATACTGATGGGATTTTAGTAACCCCAGGGGACTGGGTGCTTACAATAGCTTCCCAGTTGCATGCAAAGCAACAGTATGAAGAGGAAAACCCTCTCCCTACTTCTGAAAATAAAGATAAATATTCAATAGTATGATGCTGTTTCATGCAGCACAGGTCCTCTATAGTGAGCTCAAATGTGTGAGGGACTGGATATCAATACAACAGATAATTCCACTATCAATTTATTAGAACAAGCATTAGACATGATTCCTGACAAGGTGTATAGGTTCCTGAAATGGGTATTCCAAGGGGATGTTGGTGATGAACCTATTGAAGATGGCAGTTCTTCAGTAACAGTTCTTTAGTAACAGCCACTAATAAAACCCTCCACAGACAAATATCATCAGTTGGTCAGGACTTTATTCATATAGTATCCAGAGATGCAAAGCATACATCTAAACATGTTGGTCTTGTAATGTCCATAGGCCATATGACAGGCTCTAAACAGGTAGTAACAATCATGCACAGGCAAGCACTCTGTGTCAGTAATGAAGCCCTAGAGAGAACTGACACAGCTATTGCAATGGATCAGCATGAAAAAGCTGCCAGGGACAATATCATAATTCCATCAAACATACAGCATGGGGAGTTTATTCAGTTTTCTGCTGACAATAACGATATAAATGAGGAAATGTTAGATGGCAAGCACACAACCCATGCCGCAACTATGGTAGTATATCAACGTCAGACTCCCCCAATTCCAGAAGGCAGCTTTGGCACAGTGGCAGCTCAGGCTCAAACAAAGAAAACAGCACCGCAAACATGATCACTTAAAACTCTTGTAATGTGCCAAGCCATTCTGGAGTACAATCCTCATGGCAGACATCCTACACCAAATCTTGCTGGAAAAGTAAAAAGTTACTGGTGTACTGATTTTGAGGCTTGCCGACAAGTCACCAAACTTGATCTGCAATGGCAAACTGATACCGGCTCAAAACTGCACACCAGGAAGAGCGCTGTAAGAACCATGCTCTGTAAAGCGTGAAAGGATTTAGAGCGATAGGGGTATAATAGTGGTAGGGAATTACCCCTACCTCTGTTGCTCGGCGCTTCAACTGGAAGGGATCAAGTAGTCAGATGCTGGGGTGCCTGGTCAAGCCGCTCCCATGGTGGAGTGGCTAGGGCACCAGCACAAGGTGAAGCAGAAGACCTGGGACCGTGGTTTGGTTCTAGCTAGGTCTTTGCCTGCTGCAACTTTTTAGTTTTAAAAAAACAAGAACTCTTCCCCACTCCTGATTTTCTCCCCATCCCCAAAGTCCACAGCCCCCCTGAGTTAATTGTTTGAAGTCCGGGGTATGGGGGGCAAAACCCCCCACATTAGGGGTTGCAGGTGGAACAGCCCCTTACAAAACCAAAGGCTTGTCAGGAAGAATCCACACAAATTTAGAAGCCTTACTAAGTTTGACACTATTGTGGATATACCTCTTGCACAGTTGAACTCAATAGAACTTCTGATAACCCTTTTTATGTTTGCTTGCATGCATGTGCAAGAAACATAGTGTTACCATATGAATTTTTGTAGGTGTGCCACCCCACTTCCAATGCCCTGCTCCTTCTTGCAGGTGCTGCCTCACCGCACCAATAAATGTCTGAGCTGTCTATGACAGCAGTTCAGATGCAGTGGCGTACAGCTGAAAGCCAAAGACCACTACAATCAGCGGTGGTAATGTGTAGGCAATTTGCATACAGCAGTTGGCAGGCAATTTACATAATGCTGTCGGCAGCATGCAAAGTGCCTACACTCAGCACTGCATGTGAACAGCTTTCATAGACAGCTCTATTTGTTTCCTCCCCAACAAACACCCAAGTAGCATGCTGGGAACTCACCCCAGCGTGCCTATGTCCTTCCTCCCCACACCCGTATGGCCCGATGGGGTGCCTAATCCCCTTTTGGCTCCACTGCGCCCCCAAACAGACTTCCAGGTGCCATGCTGGGAGCCCACCCCAGCATGGCAAAGTCTGCATGGCCACACAGGTGCCCAATACCCCATCGGCTCCACTGCCCACCCCAAAAACATCCAGCTGCCACGGTGGGAGCCCACCCCAGCATGGTAAAGTCCCGTCGTCTTCTAAAAAAAAAGATGTAAAAAATGGTCCCTCATTGACTGTCTTGCCCCTTCCCCAACACACCCACCCTCTGTGCACCCACCTCTCCACACCCCCCGACCCCCTACTTACCTTTGGAGCCCAGTGCGATGATCTTCGGTAGACCAGGAACACATCTGCACTCTTCAAAGCCGACCACGAACTGAAGAAATGCTGGTAAGCTGTATAATAGCATAAATGTTTTTTTTTCAACTTCGGTGCATATCTCAGTAATTTGTGGAATTCGTTTACCAAATTTTCAACATGGGGTTCTTGGGGCCCCACCTCATGAACTCAGTCACTGTCATTTTGTTATTCAGTCCCAAAATGTGATTTCGTGGTCACTGCGTAGAACCACCTTTCAGGACTGAGTAACAAAATGACAGTGTCACAGTTCATGAGGTAGGCCCCTAAAACCCTATGTTAAAATTTGGTGAACAAATTCCCAAAATGACAGTGCATTGTGCAGTTCCACATGCTCAGAACATTGTGAATTTTAATATTTTCCTCCAGATTTTAAACATTGCCATTTTACCACACTTCCTTATGAGCAGTACAGCTGTCATTTTCCATCTCACCCAAAATGTGTTTTCGTGCATGTAGCACAATGGCATGATCAGTGTGCAAAATCAGTGTTTGGGACAGATTAAGAAAATCACAGTGACACTGTTCATGAGCAGAGGTCTTAAAATGGCTATATTGAAAATTTGGTGACAAAGGTCCATAGAATGACTGTGTTACAAGCGTACATTGCACAGTGTCTATGCACCCTCGTTAGTTCACGAATTTGTAATAGTTTCAGTCCAGATTTTCAACACTGTCATTTTTCCACAGCTCCTTATGAGCAGTACAGCTGTCATTTTTCACACCCTGGCCGAAATGTGTTTTCGCACTTCTGGCACAGAATAGCACGGTCGCTGTGGAAATTAGGGTTCAGGACAGATTACTAAAATCACAGTGACACTGTTCATGAATGGAGGTCCCAAAATGCCTGTGTTGAAAATCTGCTGTAAAAATCCCCAAACTAATTACATTATGGGTGTACATTAGCAGTTTCTACGCATGCTCATGACTTTTCCAGTTTTTGTATATTTTAATCCAGATTTTTAGCAATGCCTTTTTACACCTCCTCATGAACAGTACACCTGTCACTTTTCACATCCTGTTCAAAATGTGTTTTTGCACCTGTGGTGCCAAATGGCACAGTCACTGTGCAAAATTACCTTTCACCTAATGAACTAATAGTGTCACTGTTCATGCGGTGGGGTCACAAAAAGCCCATGTGGAAAACTTGGAGTAAAAATACCATGAAATGCCTAGGACATTAGGGTTTTTGACCATAACGCCCTACCCTGTAGGGACTACCAGGCATCAGGGGTGTACTTGGAATTGTCGACAGTAATGCTCATGCCATTCCACTCCCACCCCCACCCTGCAGCCAGTGACAGGCATTGAGGTACACCTTGGACCCTTTGCCCCCAGAGTTTACCCCATTCTCCTACACTGCACCCATTTCAGGTACTGTATTTCTTATAGAATGAGAGGAATGTAAGCCAAACACCCTAAGGCACACCTCAACACTTGTCAGTGTCTGAAGGGTAGGGGTGGTGAAATGTGACCATCATGGGCGATGACCAAGGCACACTCAATGCTTGTCCATCTCTGCAGAGTGAGGGTGGAGTTGGCATCAGTTCAATACTTCAGTGCCATTCTTATACTGCATCTGTCTAACTCCTACACTTCCACTGCTAATGCCAGCAAGCAAACATTCAGCATTGAGAAATGCTTGTCTATGACCCAGCAGTTAACTCAGTGGATGTAAATGGTGCGTGATATAAACTTTTCTGTTGCAAACAGGCCCAGAACAAAGCCCCCCGCCCCAACTTCTATAGTCTTCTGCAACATACCAAATGTGCAAATTACCAGACCCTTATCCGGAACCATGCCCTGGAGGCTCAGTCTGACATCTCATCCCCAACTGGAAATGGCTAGCATCGCAACAAGGATGGACACATTTCTCTAACACTAACGACATAGACACCTACCCTTGAAGTACTCCTGGAACTCTTTACATGTGGATGTAAAAAGCCAAGTGTGAGCGCAACTGCAGTTGTTCTAGACAGAGCATAACGTGCATAAAGGCTTGCTTGTGTACTGGTGGTGAGGACTGTTATGATCCTCTTAAAGTTGCAAGCGTGGATCCAGATGAGTCTAATACTACAGATGATTCAGACTTAGACATGTAGCATATGACAAATACAGCATATTGAAAAAGGCTAGACACACATACATGCTGTCATATTGCCCATTGCTGAGAGGGAGTCCATTGGATATTAGTGTTTTGCTAGCACCATAGTGTACAATAGTATATCTGGCTTCTATTACACTGAATATGGTATTTAAATCTTTTGCATCAATGAATAATCTATGCGTTTATCAATACAAACCACAAGGCTAATATTCTTTAAGTAATGAGCCTCATCAATAATTTGTGTTAAAGAAACATTTTGTATGACAAAAATGTGTTTTTGTCTTGTAAAATAAATCAGTAATAATTTGTGTCAAAGAAACTTTTTGCATGACTAAAATGTGTTTTTTCTTTTAAAATAAATTGTTTAAATCCCATTTTATTTGTCATTTTTACTTTCAAACGTGTCTTGACAACTTTAGGACATTTTTGTGGCCTTTTCACTTGTGTAAAATGTTGTTTTGACATGAGACAAAAATCTTGCAGTGGCATACCTTGCTACCACTTTACAAGACCACATCCATCCTAGATAAGTACCTAAGGAGCACTTTTATCAAAATAATATAGTTGTTGCTTTTTTTGAGGGGGGGGCTACGTTGCCAAAAAGTTCGGGCCTGGGTCCCCAGACTAATAACTTGACTATGACATGGGATGACTTAAGGTATCATTCTTATCTTCATTTGAGGGTATTGGTCTTTTGGTATCTCACTTGTGGCTTTGCCACTCAGGAGATATTAACAGACCAGTGCCTTCTCATGAAGATAGAAGTTATATCCTAAGTTAGGCAATGTCATATCCTCTATATCCTAAATTCCAAATATTTCAGTCACAGATTGTTGACTTCTGAAATGTAGGACCTAGAAAGTGTTTTTGACTTCCACAAAACTGTAATCATTTCTTAAGCTGCACCCATGAAAGTTCTTTGGCTTCAACCTCAAAAAAAAAAATATTACTGAAGCCCTGTATGATTTAGTTTATGTAGTTTCTTTCTGACTCACTGTCACTCTCAATGCTTCATGCAGAACTATGAGTTTCAATTTTTGCATTGTAATTACCAAAGACTGCTCAGCTGAGATGTAGCATCTCATTTTCAGTAGAGTCTTGATTTTAGTGATTTGTACAGCTGGGTGAACTAAAGCAATGAGAAGCTAATGGACTTGCTTGAGGGCATGCAACATGCAAGTGGCTCTGATTGGATTAGAACCTGGGTCACCAGTGTATCCTGATTCCCAGGCCTATGTTTCTACCACTAGGACATGTATCCTCTGGTAAATAAATCAATAAAGAGGATCACGTTCCACCAGTAGCATCTCTTACAGCATTGCACAAAGGCACAGCTCAGGCTCTCCAGTTCACCAGCTTACTGGTGTGAGCCATAACCATTAGACTTCATGGATCCACCTAAGATACTGGTAGTGCAGGGACCATACTTATTGTAGGTGCATTAAAGTGGCAGCCATTGCATGCTCAGGTCTTAACACAGTCCCTGGCAACTGCATAACCCAAGTTACTGAGTGAGGGAATATCATCCAGAAATAGGGGTTCCAGTTAGTAACATCGTGGCCGAAATGTCGTGGAAATAATATCACAGGCAAAACATTGCTAACCATTAGAAGAGGAGTGTGTTTTTGGTCTGGCGTCTGGCGTCCTGAGCCGGTGTCCTGCTGCCTGAGTCAGATTTGGAGGCTTGGAGTGGAGTCTGGGTTTCTCACCCCACTGGCTGGGTCTTCTGGGCTGGGATCTTTCTGGATTCCATTGGGACAAGGAGAGAAGGTGCCCTAGGACTGGTGTTCTGTTGCTGAAGTTGGCATGAAGATGGGCGCAGAACAGATTAAGGGCTCATTGTTTTTGTGAGACACTGCAGGGCGCCATTTTTCCCTTGAATTGAGGTATTTTGACTTAGTGCTGGACTTGGCGGAGAGCTAATTAGACTGTTTATTTTGCTCTTGTGTGGAGTTGGGCTATGATTATATCTGGAGGCTGGTCACTTTTATGAAGAAGAATCTAAGGATAACTTGTGACTTTTGGAAAGGAGTGAGGCAATTTTCTAATTTCTAATTTCATCCTGGATCCCTGATGTGAAAGTGATTTTCTTTTCAAAACTGGTCTGAGGTGCGATCTCCCACTGGGCCCACTTGATTTGTGGTCCGAAGGGGGTACTTGGGATCCCTTGGTCAAGGAGTTGGCTGGGGGTCTATGCCCCCTAGACTCCCAGGTTGGGCCACTATTGTGGCCTGATTCTGGGCGTTTTATTGGTCCACTTTATTTCATGTGTGTTTGCCCAGTTGGGAGTGAGGAGCCATATTTTAATCGTGGATGGACCTGCCTGATTTGCTGGATTTGGATTTTGGACGCCCTCTGCATTTATGCAGAAACAATTTGCCTGTGTTTTGATGACTCTAAACCTGCAGGGATAATCTTGACTCTGTTTAACTTGAGGACCTTTTTTTTTTTTTTTTTTTTATTTGGACAATCGAGGTGGTGAGAGGAGCCGGTGTCCCTTAATTTAATTTGAACTTTACCATTATCCCCAGGTCGTGAGAGGACTGGGGGTGAAGGGACATGTTATTTGTTTGGTTTGAAGCTTAAATTGTTTTATGATTTGTTATAATATTTATACTTTGCAGTGAGAGTGCTAAAGTATTTTTTCTTCTCCTCTAGCTGTGAGAGAGCGGGGGGGGGTAAATAATTTTGTTTTATTTTTTGTTAAGTTGGGGAGGTGAGTAAACCCTTATATTTATATATTTTATTTATATTTGTTTATTTTATTTTATTTTTGAGTCCTCTTGCCTAGTCCAGATTTGATTTTCTTTGGGGTGGGGTCATTTTATTTTGTTTATTTATGTTGGTTAAGTTGAGATTATTTAGTTAATTTTATGTTGTTATTTTGTTAAGTATGATTATTTTTGGTGTGCTGGTGGGTTTATTGTTTTTGTTTAACCTGTTCAGTAGCGACGTAGTAATAAACCTTCAGTCCCCAAATGGTGCCTATTCATCCTCCTCTCTTCGTGCCTCCACCTTTTTATCCTCCTCCCTCCAATATGATATATACCAGCACTGTAGGCGTTGGGATTGTTCGTCGGAGAGTGAGGAGGGTGGGGCTGTCTGAACAGGGGAGGATGAATAGGGGACAACCGCATCAGGTGGGTTAGATCCAAAAGGCTTCCTGGGTGAAATGGAATCCAGATTGTGGTTTACCATATCTGGTGCCCATACCAAGGCACTACTGAACTCAGTAGGCAGATAGGCCTGACAGCCTCCGAGGTTTGTCCAACTCGGGCGGTGTTGTGCAATGCCAGGTCCGTCAGGAATAAGACTGGCATTCTTGCCGATCTTGGTGGCTCAGTGGACTTGGCTTGCATTACCGAGACCTGGCTGGATGAAAATCCAGGCCCCATATTGGAGGCCATGACTCTGGCCGGGTACTCGGTGATGCACAACCTGAGATTGGACTGCAGGGGGGGGTGTTGTAGTCTGTTTTAAGACTGAACTGGGCCTCACGAATGTGGTAGTGGGAGAGACTGAGTCCTTTGAGTGCACAGCAGTAATGGGTGTAGGTATTCGAATCGTACTCATCTACCGTCCACCAAGAGATGGGAAACGCTTCTTACAGGAAGTAGCAGACTTCATCGTCGACATGTCGTTTGAGTCGCACAGATTGATGGTTCTGGGTGACTTCAACGCCTGGGTTGATGATGAACTTTCGTAATATGGTAATCACTTCCTCCAATTAATGACTTCTTTGGGCCTTACACAGGTAGTTTCCACTGCTACTCATAAATCTGAGCACTCTCTGGACTTAGTCTTTTCCTGGGGATTGATGCATCCGACTTGGGGGTGAAACCAGTCGCCTGGTCAGACCACTGCATCGTGAGGTTCAGTTTTTGCACCCCCCTGAGAAGGCCTTTCCCCGTGGAGATGGTCAGGTACCGCCCATTATGGGATATTACTTCCCAAGGCCTTGCGGCGGTCCTTGACCTCTCATCCCCCATGTTGGTGAGCAGTTATCCAGAGACTCTGGTGTCGGCCTATAATATGGCTGTTACAATGGCTCTGGAGCTTATTGCTCCTGTTTGTGTGCGCCCCCTATCCCTTCACCCCAAGTCCCTTTAGTTTGATGGGACATTGAGGGAGATACGGAGACAGGATCAAAGGTCAGAGCAGTGCTGGTGCAAGTCCACCCTTGAAGCCGACCACCTTAGATTGATGGAACATTATTCTGTCTATCAATCTGCAATCACCCATAAGAAGGCAGAATTCCTGTCCAGGGAGATTGCAGCTGCTCGGAATCAACTGGCTCAGCTGTTTCGAACTGTAGGCAGACTGTGCAACCCAGCCTGTCTGCAAGTTCAAAAAGCCATTTCGCAATTAGAGTGCGAGGAGCTTTCTCATTACTTTGCAACTAAGGTGGCTGACATCAGGGCGGATTTGCATCCAGCAATCTCTAAGGGTGATGCTGTTGAACAGTGTGAGTTCACAGTACCTTCAGTCGACCAGATTTCATGGATGTTATGAGGATCATCCATAGTGTGCTTCCCACAAGCTGTAGTTTGGATCCTGGACCGACTTCTCTAATTTTGGGTTGTAGTGATATCATCGGCCCAGTCCTGGTGCAAATAGTTTGGAGCTCCCTGGAGTTGAGTGAGTTCCCTAGCTCCCTGAAAGAGGCGGTGGTAACACCTGTCTTGAAGAAAGCTACCTTGGACCCAGACTGTTTCAAAACTACAGACCCATCTCTAACCTTCCTTTTATTGGGAAGGTGATTGAGAAGATAGTAGCTGCCCAACTGGAAGACCATTTAACCATCCATAACATCTACGAATCCTTCCAATCCAGTTTTCGTAAAAGACATAGCATTGAGACTGCGCTGGTTCGGGTGCCTAATGATCTTCTGAGGGCGAGAGATTAGAAGAGACATTCCATTCTAGTTCTTCTTGATCTCTCATCAGCTTTTGACACTGTGGATCACTTGGTGCTGATAGCATGCCTGAGGCAGATTTGTGCAATCTTGGGAATCGTTCTACAATGTTTCACCTCATTCCTCACTGGGAGATCACAAAGAGTTGTGTTGTTTTTTTTCCCTCAGGCCCAACTCCTTTGTTGTGTGGGGTGCCTCAGGGTTCTGTGCTGTCTCCCATGTTATTCGCGGTGTATATGCTGCTCCTTGGAGACATTATAAGATGGTATGGGCTGAGGTTTCACTGCTATGCAGATGATACCCAGCTATACCTGTCTTTTGCACCCGACCAGGATGGAGCTCTGTCGGTGTTTAACAACTGTCTGGAAGAAATCCAGGATTGGATGGATTCTAGTTGGTTGAAGTTGAACTCGGAGAAGACAGAGGTTTTGGTTGTGGACCCGTGTTGTTAGATAGAGAGGTTGCATGTTGGCATGCCCTCTAGAATCTTCCTTGGCTTGGCGGCGTGTCACTTCCGACCTCTGAATGGGTGCGTAACCTAGGGGTTGTCTTAGACGACAGACTGACACTACAGTCTCAAGTGTCAGCTGTTGTCAAGACTTCCTTTTACCATCTTATGAATATCGCCAGGGTTAATCACTTTGTTCCGTCTGACACCCTACCAACGTTGGTCCACGCCTTTGTGTCCTCGCGCTTGGACTACTGCAACTCCCTGTACTTTGGGCTTTCTGGGGTTGAAATCTGTCACCTACAGCTGGTGCAGAATGCAGCAGCCCGGGTTTTGACTGGGACAAGTAGGTCCTGTCATATTACCCCAGTGCTGCGCGAACTGCACTGGCTCCCTATACGGTAGCAGATCGCCTTTAAAGTCAGTTTACTGACTTTCAAAGCCATTCACAATCAGAGTCCAGCCTATCTGAAAGACCTTCTGGTGCCTTACTGCCCCGGCCGATCATTCCGCTCAGCCAACGAGGGGTTGCTGGAGATTCCAAGAGTGAGTCTTAAATTTTCTGGCTGTAGAGCATTCTCTTATGCTACACCCACTCACTGGAATTCTCTACCACTCCAGTTACAGGAGTGCACCTCTGTGAAGAAGTTTAAGAGTAATTTGAAAACTAATTTCTGGCGACTGGCCTTTATGGATGGCTAATTATATTGTAATATGCTGATTGTGCTGTGGTTTTATCCTTATTTATCTTGATTTTAATGCCTGATGTTATTGAGTTATGATCTTATTTATGTGTACTATTGGATTTTGTATTTGATGTTATTGTTTAATGTGTTCAATTCCTTAGAAAAATGAAAGGCACTTTATAAATAAATGTATTATTATAATATTATGAGGCTTATAATAAAGCTGGGTAACAATGCCGTATACTGACCTGCTGTACACAGCTACCAGCCCGGTATAAGGATGCATTGGGGATGAGCAGGAGTCTTGCTGCCAGGGACCAATACTGGGACCCCGAGCACAGGGGCACACTGGAGTTAGTACAATGCCCACCCACAGGCAGGCCCCACAACAAGGTAGCAGAAAGGGTGCAATGCCAGGATTCCACAGGCAGACTACAGAGGGAACATGGCATAGTATGTCACCCTATGGAACAGAGAACACAGAACACACAGGTTGTGCTAGGCATGGGACAGCAGGTAGAGGCTATGGCTGTGCCTGGAGCTCATGGGACAGGACTGTGGGGTATGAGCAGGTTGGGGGCCGAGCAACAACACCACAATGGGATGGGGTTCCATGCACTGCTCCCTACTCAGGCACCCCGTGTTGTTCTTATGCTCAGGTTCCTGCTGCTGTGCTGTGTGGTGTCTCCGTGTAGCAGGCTCTGTTTGCTGCCTGCATGTTCACCAGCCTGCACTGTTATGTCCTGCGATGTCATTTGCTGCCGACATTGTGGGGTGCCGATGTCATTGCCACTTTATTTTTGGCCGCGGTATTTTGTCCCATGATGTTGCTGGCCAGAACCCAGAAATAGAGATGGTTGGACACTCAATTAGCACATTGAGGTACACCTAGATTTCATGATTTGGGGTCAGAGTGGGTAATATGGATATCATGGGCTCTGCACCAGGGCAGATACTTAAGCTATAATCCATGACAAGGTGTGGAATATACTAGGATTTACCCATGCCTGGTGTGGTTTGGTCATGAGATTGCAGGCCTGGTAACTAAACTGCACCAGAAATGGGTAAATTCCAGAATAACCCACATCCTGGAATGAATTATTGGGTTCCATGTCATAATAGCAATTGCAAAACAGCAATCGCTATTATGACAGCTATATATCACCAAAAAACAAATCGGCGATATGTACTTCAAGGAGACCCAACATTCGGATTTAAAAAAAGTGTTTTTGCGGTGGGGGAAGCTGTGCCCCCTGCACTTTAGGATTCTCAACTCCAGGGGGGTGCATGATGGAGAAGGGGCAACATCTGGATTTCGGCAAAATATAAGTGCTGCAGCTTGTGGCTGTGGCAAAATGTACATGCTCCCATTCTCAAACCCAGTACCTTCTGTGCCAGAGCTAGCCACCCACACCACCATGCCACATGGCTAGAACGGAGGCAGCAAGTACTGTACACCAGTGCCTGAAACCCCCTTCCTTATCCCTCCCCTTACCCTCACTGTTCCCCACTTCCATTCACCCTTCCCCCATGATTGCTATCCCATACCCTTGCTATTCTGATGGGTAGCCCAGAATAACAGCACCCAAAATGAGTCACTGTTTTTGTAGTCACTCATTTTGGATCACTATTATCACATGATACCAATTATTGTGATCATACAATAAACACTTTAGTAAAATAAAGATTTGTTTTACAAAATGTGCCATAAATGTGTCTTTTTCTGTGTTTTTAGAAGGTTTTTTGTTTTTTTAGTAATGTCCTTCCACACTTCACAAAATAATTCCTCTCTGTCAGCCAGCACTGAAAGGGTTGTTAGACACAAATGAGGCTTTTTAAAGTAAAAAAAAAATTTTTTCAATTCCATCTAGACCATGTTTAAAGGAGTTGTGAGTGTCTGGCAAGTTCAGGAAGAGAGGCAGTGTACTGGATTACAGAAAGAAAAGGAGAAAGCTAGCATCATGAATGAGTAGCTAGTATTGGGAGTGCAAAGGTTAAGAAACAGAGTGCGCACAAAAGAGTGGCCAGCACTGGGATTTGTGATTGCTGTTGTAAGCATGGTTGAAACTAAGAAAGCTTTCTAATCTCTGCAATTGGATGATTTTTATACAGAGTTTGGGGCTGATCCTTAGCATGTGTGGATAGAGAGCGGGTATGGAGCTTGGAGTGAGTCAGAGGGCAGGCAAGTATGAGCAGCCAGCGAGACAGTTTTACACAAGTCATTTTTTTGAGCAAACTTTATTTGGGTGTTTAGTGTAGTTTTTTAGTCAGGTTTCTGATAGACAAAAACTACTTCTTGTTGGGTAGTCAGGTATCCTATTTTTACTTTAACCAGCAAAAGTAAGCAGGGAAAACAATGGTGGCCTAAATGCTTTGATTTAGAACCATCAGAGAGTGTAGTGATACTATTTTGGTGCATGGCTGACTGGCACTTTTTGTGTGGGTTGCAGTAAGTGGACACCCAAGCCTACAAAAAAGCCCATAATGACTGCACTTGGGCAATATGCACAGCAAAAAATCTATATTACAAGGAAGTCCTCACTCATACTTGGAGTGACGGTAAAAAATTCTGGGCAAACTTTAAAGAAGTCACTGGCAAGGACACAAAGTCAGCCCCCACCATATTGAACATTGGTGGTGTTCCCACTACAGCCCCAAGTCCATTGCAGATTCTTTCAATGAAGCCTTCTCAGACCTCAACAGCATCCTCCCTCCTGATTTTTACCTCCAAACAGTCTCGACTTCTAAACCAAGCCCTGTAGTCCTACCTCTCTCTCACCCCCACTCCACTTTAGAACCATCTCCCATGGGGAGGCTAGGAAATATCTCCAGAAGGTCCTGGGTAAATCAGTTTCAGTGGTGATTCCCTCAACCTCAGACTTGTGGCTCTTACCCTAGAAGACATTCTGGCACCACTAACACATATAATCAACACCTCACTCAGGCTTTTTCAGTTCCCACAGTTATGGAAAGCAGCCCTGGTGACACTCATTTTCAAGAATGGTGATCGAACCTCACTAGGTAACTATTGACCCATCTCAATACTCTCGCCTTTGTCTAAAGCTCTTGAAAAAATAATAGTTTCTGACCAATTAACTGAATGCACAGAAAAGTACAATACACAGTGCCTGCAACAACATGGGTTCTGCAGAGGACACAGCACCACTGCTGCGTAGCTAGAGTTTACCAGTTATAATCACAGTTTCCTGGATCATGGTTCACTAGTTGGCGCCTCTTTCATTGACCTGTGTAATTAGGGTACTAAATCGTACCCTTTTGCAGATTCTTGTTGAAATTGTGCAAGAGTGAAGAAACATCAAACGAGTGGTGTCCAGAGCCTGATAATGATTTATTTCTGGTATATAAAACAGGCTTATAATCAAATCAGTGATAAAACACTGAGGAGAACACCCCAAATCCCTCTTACCTAAAGGTAGCATCAGTCTCTTCACAAAGAAAACTAAGCAAAACAGTCACTCTTTTACCTCTGATAATTGCTGTAGAAACCAGTAAAAAGATACAATAAACTTGCATAATTGGCTAACGGCAAAAATAGTATATCTCGTACTAGCCTGGGAACATGTACCAAACTAACATAAAGATAGATAAGATGAAACAAAGAACTCTATATATTTTAAGGTCATGATGACCATTATCCATAATAGCTATTCTGCACTAAACCTAAAGATGTCAGCATTGCTCAATTAATGATTGTAATTATACAAAATCCATAATATCAGTGTCTCCTCAGTACATTAGAAATACAGCAAATGACTTAATGATTCTTAGTAAAACACAATAACTGTGGAAATAATAGTAATAAAAAGCATGATAAATGTATATAAGGCATTGTAATACTTATATATTAAGTATTGTGATTTTATAGCAAAAAGACATTTTTATGCATTATAATTTGTAGCAGCAATGCTGATAGAACTGTAGAACTCAGATAATGGCACTCATGCTTATACGATAAGTGCCTGTACCCTAAATATTACTGTTTGCGAAATAAGGGGCCCAATCAGGGGTGCTGGTCCATGGATAACACCTGTCAAAATCCTTTGACACAGTTAATCATGACCTTCTAGTTGAGCAGCTTGCATCTATTGGTCTGTCTACTCGACACAGTTACCTGGTTTAAGAGCTACCTCACAAATCACTCTCAGCAAGTTAGGATTGATAATGTCCTATCTAATAGTAGACCTGTTCACTCCGGTGTACCCCAAGGCTCCATCCCCAGGCCCCACTTTATTCAGTTTGTTCCTAAACAGGCTCCCGCTTGCCAGTAGCTATCCGATACTGCTCTATGCAGATGATGCAGTCCTGTATACAAGTGACCCTGTTCCTTTTAACTTGGAACGCAAGCTCCAGGACAGCTTTACTGCAGTTGAGAGATGGTTCAGAGAACATAAACTCATTCTGAACTATAAAAAAAACAAAAACCTTGTTGTTTTCCAGTCCCCAGAGTAGGCATTGATCACATCCACTCAACATAACAAATGAATCTGGGACTACATTGGAACTCATCCAGCATTTCAAATATTTGGGGTTCACAACAGACAGTACTATGTCATATGCCTACCACACTGAAAATGTTGCAAAGGCTCTGAACATCCATATTGATCTGCTTCACAGGCACAAGCAAAGTCTTACCCCAGAAGCCCTAAATCTCGCTATCTAGAGTTCAGTGGTCTCTCTTGTTGATCACGGCATCATAGTCTATGGCTCAGCTACAGACACAGCCCTTCACCGTATAAAGGTTGCCCTAAATAAAGCCTGTCAACTCTTAAGTGGTTCCCCATGGCTCACACATACATGTGACCAATATGACCAGGCTAACTGGCTCTAGTTCTCAGATAGGCTCAGGTTCCAGTTGTGCCTACTGGCCAAAAAAGTGAGTCTGGGCCTCATGCCAAAGGGCGTACAGAAGCTACTTACTCTCTATGGCATTAGCCATTCCACCAGAAGCTTGGATAGCATGGTTTTTAAAATTCCTAGGTGTTGCACCTCTCTTGGTCAAAGAGCTTTTGCCTACTGTGCTCCCACTTGGATTAATAATCTTCCTCCTGCCATCTCCTTGATAACAGCATTAGTCTCCTACAAACGTGAGCTCTGAAATCATCTCAATGCTAACACTATCTGTGACTGCTTGCCTTAGCCCCTCAATGCTGTTTTTCCATGTCCCTAAGCAGCTCTCCCTCATGACCACATGGTCCCTTAAATCCTGAATGTGTTATTCACCCTTTCCCTATTAACTCTTCCTGCTGCACCCACCCTTCCCTGTCCGCTCCAGCCTGGCTAAAGTCCCACCCCATCCATAGTAGTGTCTCAATTATCTACCCCTCCTCTGTCATTATCATAATAAACAAGTACACAACAGCCATCGTCACTTTCTGTGGTTTTAGCCCCATTTTTCCCCCAGTCGTCGGTAATATATCCCTCCTCTTCTTTACGTCTCTAACCTGCCACCCCATACATGGCCTCATTCCCCTATATATGTAGTTGCTGGCTGCCTCACTCAAAAGATCTCTGCTTATAACCCCTGTATGTCTATGGTTGATTGTATATCTGCTGACTTCTTCAATTGTAAAATAATGCTGTTTTTTTGTTTTATTTATTTCAGCCTTGTACTGGACTATATACACTGTATATACTTTTTCTTCCTTGTATATTATTACTTTTTGTATACCTGCTTCTGTACTTTACTTTGCTGTATTCATGATCAGGTCCACCTTGCAAATGAGCCTTGCTCCATGGTGCTCGCCTGGATAAATAAAGATTTTGATTGATTGATTGATTCATTACTTCCCTTTGCCATGTGCCTTAATGTAATCTATCCTTCCTTCCTTCCTTCCTTCCTTCCTTCCTTCCTTCCTTCCTTCCTTCCTTCCTTCCTTCCTTCCTTCCTTCCTCCCCATCAAACTCCTTCTTCTCCACCCTCTTTTCTATTATCCTCTCCCATCTTCCTTCAGCACCCCCCCTCCCCCAAAAAATAGCTTCCACAAGGCCTTCCTGGGTGATGCTTCCCACTTCTTAAGTGGGTGTTGGCCACCCTGGGCTGCTGTACCCCTGAACATAGTCCTCTATCCTGACAACTCAGTCTGCTGCAGTACCTCCCTCTGCCTTACAGGCACTCCCCAGTCTGAATTGTCCTCTCTTCCTTAAACTGCCTTAACCTTCTCACAAACGTGTTGTACTTATAATAACCTGCTGACTTAGTCTGTTTGTTTATGTTTATATCAATACTTAGTCTCATACTTGTTATTAGCCTGCACTTACAGCTCTATTGTGTACCTATATGTTTTTCTTTTTTAATCACTGTTAATGTAATTCTGACGTGGAACCTATGTAATGAGCTTGTTCTCAAAGGTGTTAATCTGAGACCACAATAAATAAAAAAAAGACACTCAGGCAGAAGTGCTAATCAGCCAGTCAGGAAGCTAGATTATCAGACTCCATTGTATAATTCCAATTATTTTGCCTATCTACTCCAGATAGTTCTGGGTAGTTACAGATAGTTCATCAAGATGTGAGATTCTGGCAGCATTTTGGATGGCAGATATGCACCAAACACAACTGTTGTTTACAGCCAACTGTGAAGAAGCCTTCTCATGACATTTTTAAAGCAAGGGATGGCACTGACACTAAACGTAGAGTTGGACCACCTCTAGGGCACAGAGGTGCATCTCAGTAGCAGTTTCATAGCAAAAACCAATGTTGAGAGCACTTTTACCCAATCATGGAAGAAAAGCACTTAAAACAAGACTGGGGGCCAAAATTTTTATTTTTGTGCTGCTGGGATGGAATTTCTAAGAATATCATCTGCCCCATATGTAAAGATGGCTCCATGTTAAAAGAGTGAAAAAAAACCCTAGTGCTGACCATATGAGCGAACACAAATGAGCACGCTCAAATACAGCGAATATCAAAAACAGCGAACGTCATAACAGTGACTTTAGTATCAAAAAAACAACACGAATGCCAGTGAAACACCCACAGAACACAATCCTTTTAAAACCCATTAACAGAAAAATAAACAGAACCACCCCCTCAATTAACACAACCAACACCTGATAACAACAAAATACACCACGCTAAATTAGCAGCATCTGACAAACCCCACCAAAAACAAAACTCACACAATAACTGCATTTTGTCAACAGACATCACATAGATATCCAGAACACTGAAGGAGACACTGCTAGATCTGAACCCGTGACAGCATACAAGACACAACTACAGCAATACCGCACCTCCCTAACAGCTTACTCTACCCACTACACCATGACAGAACCACAATCCCAGCCCCACCAACAACAGCATTCATTCACTACGGAAAATGGAAACAAGAAAATAATTGTTCAGTATCTACATATGAACATGCCAGCAGAAGCAGGCCTTATGGTCTATTGAGTCTACTTGATTGTGCAGCTAGCCCCTCATCTCACAGTTGTGCCACCCCACCTCTCATCATCATAACCCCCCCTCACCCTGTCCCAACCCCTCTTAAAGCAGCCCACTGTACTACAGGATACCATCTCCTTGTCAAAGTATTTCACTTGTCTACCACCTGTTCTGTGAAAAAATGTCTCCTGATTTCCCTCCTGAATCTTCCCCCCTTCAGTCTTAGCTGATGCCCTCTCATATCCTTCCCCCTTCTAATCCGGAAAATCCCTTCTGTATTAACTTTGTTTATCCCCCTAAGGTATTTAAAGATTTCAGTTATATCCCCCCTATGCTCGTAGGACTTTCCCTCCAATCCCTGGATCCTCATTGTCACCCTCTTTTGCACCCCCTCCAACAATTTGATATCCATCTTCAGGAATGGGCACTAGTACTGCATGCAGTATTCCAGGTGTGGCCTGACCAGAGATCTGTATAGAGGAAGAATCACCTCCCTATTTCTGGAGGAGATTCCCCTTGCTATACACTCTAGCATCCTGTTGGCTTTCACTGCCACCTTCCTGCACTGGGCTGAGTTGTTCATGCTGCTCATTATAAGCACCCACAGATCCTTTTCCTCCTCGGTGGTTTCCAGCTGCACCCCTTCCAGCTGATAGCTCCTCCCCTGGTTCCTAGCTCCAAAGTGCAGTACCTTGCAATTCTTGGCATTGAACCACATCTGCCATGTTTCCAACCACTCCAGTAGTTTGGTCGGGTCCTCCTGCAGCCCCTTCCACCCTTTGATGTCATCTGCCACAGCTCCCATCTTTGTATCATCAGTGAACAGACTGATCCTACTCCAGATCCCACAAGAGATATCCATGGATATCTCAAACTGCACTGTTACCAGTACCGATCCCTGTGGCACCCTACTCCTTACTTCCCTTGGTTATGAGAGTTCCTCCACCACCACCATCACCATCTGCTGCCTTCCATTCAGCCAGTTGATGATCCATTTGACCATCTTTGTTCCCACCCCTATGTATTCCAGCTTCCCACCCCCCCAGCCTCCCATGTGGCATGGGATCAAAGGCCTTGCTGAAGTCCAAATACAGGACATCCACTGCAAGGCCCCTGTCCAGTTCCCTGGTCACCCAGTCATAATACTCAATTGGATTTGTCTGGCAGGATCTACTCAAGACAAACCCATGTTGTTGACCATCCGGGAGACCATTGTCCTCCAAAAAGGCCACTAGCTTCTTTTTTAGGGCTGTCTCCATGAACTTCCCCACAATTGATGTGAGGTTCACTTGTCTGTAGTTGCCTGGTTCATCCCTAGGGCCACTTCTGTGAATGGGCACCACATGGGCCATTCTCCAGTCTTGTAGTATGCACCCTGTATCTAGGGAGATATTGAACAGGTCAGCCAGTAGCCTTGCCAGGATATCTGCTAGCTCCCTGAGCACCCTAGGGTGAATGCCTTCTACTCCTGGTGCCTTGTCCACCCGTAGTGCCCTTAGTCCTTCCAGAACCCTGTCCTCTGTAATCCTTATGTCAGTCACCCCACCACTCCACCCTCCCCTGAGGTATCTCCCCCTTTCTCATTTGTGAAACACAGAGCAGAAGTATTCATTTAATGCCTCTGCCTGATCCACCCCCTTCTCCACCCACCCTCCTTCCTTCCTAATCCTCACAATCTGGTCTTTATTCTTCCTTCTTTCTTTCTCTAATGTATCTGAAGAAGTCATTTTCTTCTTCCTTAATACCTTGTGCCAGTCTCAGCTGTCTTGAAGCCTTGACCACTATGACTAGCCTTGTAACCTCCCTCGACTTCTTTGTATACTCATCCTTGTCAACCCCCCCCAATTTCTTGAGTTTCTGAAATGCCCTTCTCTTGGCCCTCACCCCCTTCATAACCTCATGAGTCAATCAACTTGGCTTCTTTGCCCTGCCCTTCTTACTCCATGTCTTTGTACAAGTCCCACTGGCCTCCGTCAGACCTTTTTTAATAATATCCCCATTTTTGACTAGATTCCATGTCTGGCTGAATTCCCACCAGATACCCACCAAAAATTTCCCCCATCCTTTTAAAGTCCACCCCTTTAAATTCAATCACCCTGATTCCCATACCCCTTGTTTCCCTACCCATATTGGGTGTGAACCACACCGAGTGGTGGTCACTCCCAGCCAGAGGGTCCTCTACCCCCAGATCTCTTACAGCATCCCCATTTGAAAGTATCAGGTCCAGAGTCCTTTCCAACCTAGTCAGCTCATGTACCAACTGTACCAGGAAGCTGTCCTGAAATGCTTCTAGTATGACCTGCTTCATTGCACTCATGGTGGTTGAAGTGCTTCAATCCACCCCAGGAAGGTTGAAGTCCCCCAACACCACTGTGTTCCCTTCCTACATACCCTTCTGATTTGCTCAGCAAGCTCTCTATCCTGATCATCCCCTTGTGCTGGTGGTCTGTATACTACCCCCACCATCAGTTTCCTACCCTTCAAGTCTTGGAACTGCATCCATATGACCTCTGTCCTATATTTGGCCCCCAAAAGGGAAAAAAGAAAATAAGTTGACTTCCAGTTTTGCAGGCATGGAAGTCTAAATGGTTATTATTTTAACTTTTTTTTTGGCCCCATTTCCCCTTGCCAGCTGCCAAGTCTTGCTTCCACTTACCCATGCCCTACTGCCTGCCATAGGAGTCCTCTGATGGCCCAACCTGCTACTACCCTCTACTCAACATTCTTTTCGGAGTCCTGACAGGAACCACAGCTTTTCTCATGTGGGTGGGGCACTCCAGGTTCCCCAAGTTGCGCGTATAATTTATTTATTTATATACACTCCCATACTTACATACTTATATGCATAATCATATACATACACAAAAACACATCAACACAGATATAATTTGCTGGATTAACACTTGAGTAGCAAGTGAGACCTTTGCCAGCCTGGAGAGATGGGGGAGAGGGAGATGGTGGCAGTTAAGAAAACCTTCACCCATTCACTCCTCCGGGATGCACACTCTGCAAGGAGATTTGACAGGGAACAGGGGTGGTGCATTGACGGGTAATTGGGGAACAGAATAACTAACACATAAGGGGTGAAATATAAGGAGGTGAGACTGTAACACTCTGGAGCGGAACTTTGTGATGGTTAAAACTTCCGATGCCCACCTAGCCAGTGTCAGTGGATGTGGCTAAATTGAGGAAAGGGAGGAGAAGGGTTGGGATCAGAGGGGGGGGATAGGAGGAGAGGGGATGAAGTTAGGAAATTGAAGAGGAGTGAGGGGGTGGGGGGGAAGACAAGCCATTACCCTCAGGCGGGGAGCACCAAGGGTATGAACACTGCTCGATGCAAACCCAGCCAGTACTATAGACTTTTGGCATGCCTAAAGAGGGGCAGAAGGGGTACAAGTAGTGGAAATAGAACAGTAGTGAGTGAAGAGAGAGGTAGTGGGGGAGAGGTGGGTCAGGAGCAATTGCAAGATGGGGAAATGTAGTGTCAGAGAAGATAGGGCAATGAACGAGTAGACGGGGCAGAGCGGATATCCAAGGGGAAGGAGTTCCAAATGTTTGGAAAGTGATAGGAGACGGCAGCTCTCCCTGAAGTGGAAGTTCGGGCAGGGAGGGTGAGTGTCCTATAGGGGGAGTTGCAGAGGGAGTAGGTGGGGTGGGAGGGGTGGAGAGGAGGGCATTGTGGTAGGGTGGTAGGGTGCCAAGCCAGAACTTCCTAATCAGTGAGGCACTGTAAGCAAGACATCTGGCCCCAAGAGGGGGGGAAGATGAGAGCAGTGTAAAGGTCACAGTAGTGTGTACATGGCAGACAGGTAAGAGCAAAGTGACAGAAGGAGCTGAATAGAGTGTCCAGTCTGGTAAGGGTGATCTTAGGGGCAACACTATAAACTATGTCTCCAAAGTCAAAGACTGAGAGGAACTTTTTCTGGACAATCTCTCAGTGGGCCGGAGGCGGAAGGCAGCCACAGTGTCTGTACAGAGCACCTAGTTTGGGAAGTAGCTTTTTATGGATAGCATCCACATGACCAGTGAAGTCGGGGTTCCTGTCAAGCCAGAGCCCAAGGTATTTGAAGGAGGATACATCCTCTAATATGGACCCTTTGAGGGTATGGAAGGTAGGGTTGGCATTAAGCCTGGTGAGCTTTTGCCTGGTGCCAAAGGTCATAGAGACCATCTTTTTGACATTTTGTGACAGTTTATTTGAGCAAAACCAGTGTTGGACATTATTGAAGTCCAGCTGGAGGCTGGTGCGTCACATCAGAGGGGAGGTACCAGAGGCATGCAAAACAGTATCATCACGTATCGGATATCAGCAGTACAGCAGGCAGCAGGTAAGTCATTTAGAAATATCAAAAGTATCAATCCGAGTACCAAACCTGAGGGACTTTGGTGTTTATGGGGGGGGAGGGAGTTGCCTATCCTGACTGATTGGGTCTTACTCATAAGATAGGAATGGAACCAATGAGTGGCAGTCTTGGAAAGGCCAGCTACTGTAAGCTTGTTGAGGAAAAGGGTATGGCCAACAGTGGTGAAGGCTTTGGCCAGGTCGATAAAGATAGCAGAGGTGATGCATCCCTGATCCATGCCAGAGAGAGTGGAGTCAGTGAGCTGGAGAAGGGAGGTCACGGTGGAGTGGGCCTTGCAGAAATGAGGTTGGAAGGGGGTGAAGAAGGAGGAGGAGGAGGAGTCAGGGAAAGGAGAAAGTTGAGTCAATACCAGGTGCTCTTGGAGTTTTGCCAAGACTGGGAGCAGAGATATCGGGCAGTAGTTACCTGGGTTAGAGGAGTCGCTGCCATTGGGAAAAGAGATGATGGTAGCGAGCTTCCTGATGTCAGGGACAGTGGCAAGTGTAAAGGAGTGATTCAGAATAGCGAAGAGTGGGAGAGCAATAGAGTGGGTTGAGAGGTGCTGGAGCTTAGGGTCAAACCTGTCCGGGCATTTGCTCTTATGGGGTTAAGGGTTAGAACAGCTTGTAAGGTGTCAACAGAGGAGACAGGTGAGAAGGAGAAGCAGAGGAAGAGGAAGTAGGGTGGAAGGAGCTGGCAGTAGAGGAGTAGAGGGGTAGGGATGCTAGAAGGATAGGAACCACGGTGGTAAAGAAGATATTGAATTCGGTAGCTACTTTGCTCAATAGTCCAGGCCCCTGGAGGAGGAGCCATTGAGGGAAGTTGGAAGGCCCCTTCCATGGCATGTAGAGGGCAGTTTCATTTGCCTGGGGCTGTTAGGAATATTTTTTTTTCCTGCTAAGTCCTCCTTATCTGTCCCCAGGGCATAGTGTTGAGGAGTTACCTGGCAGAATAACTATCAGGGCCATCATAACTGTGGGTGAGCCCCACCCTATCTTCAGACCTCTCCTGCTGGCCTCACTTAGTGTTCAATGCATCTGTATCACTTGCCAGATTGGGAGATGCATGCCAACCCAAGGCCACTCCAGAGGTACCACTTATTTCTTTCCATGTAACACAGTCTCCCCTAGGCCTACCAGGAAGTGATTGTGCTGCAGAAGGTGGTGCCCTCCCTCTTCTAAGTAGGGGGCATCCCACATGGATGCCAGAACCCCACCTCGCCAGTTGGCACCAGAAGTCCTGGGCGCAGGTCATTTTTTTATTTTTTTTATTTAGTTGTTTAACCAGGCATAGCACACTAAGCTGAAAGCTTTTTTACAGGAGCGACCTGGGAGCACAAGGAGGTTAAGTGACTTGCTCAGGGTCACACAGTATGCAAGTGGAAGCTGTGGGATTCAAACCCAGGTCTGGCCTGCTGGCTGTCACCAAATTTGCAGCTCAGAGCCTTAGACCACTGCGCTATACTGCCTCCTTACCTCTTCATGAACCTGGGTTGTTGGGATTACCAATAATATTTTGATTTAAAATTAAGCAGATTGTCTCTCTTAGAGTATCAACTTCCAGCATTTGGGACATTTTATTTTATTTTATTTATTAGGTCTAGGATTACAATACCTTTGAGCCAGGGCTCTTTTACAAAGGTTGCATGTCAGGTTCCAATTCAAAACATGAGACGTGTAAGTCAGATTACAAATTCAGTACATAGGACAAGGTTACAAAAGTGTAAGCTAAACAGAGTTGCAAAGCATCTGAGAAACAAAACAAGTTTTGGAGGCTAGGTCACAAGGAGATAGCGGATGAGGTGCAGAGAGGATAGAGGACAAGAGAGAGGAAGAGTAGAAGGGGGCGGAGAGCTATAGAGGAGGAGAGCAGCCAGAGGCATTGTCGTAGACATAACGTGGGGAAGTACGTGCTAAGAGGTAACCAAGTGCTAATAAGAGAGAGAACAGCATAAGGTTAGGGAAATATTCATGGGGTCAGCTAGTAGAGGCAGTCACAGGAGCTAGAGGCAGTGAGAGAGAGCGCGAGCCTTGATTTAAATTCACCAGGGTAGGAATGGACATGGAAGTATCTGACTTCTAAAAAACAGAATAACTACCAAGATGGGCTCCTGGAATTTGTTCACCTTCTACCAAAATAAAATAACTGAACAACTGAGCTTGAACAACACCGTCTATGATTCTTTCAGCTTCCTGCATCCCAGAGAAGATGACAACCTTGCCCTTGGCCATCATGCAGCAATGATCAGGGCTTCTACAGTCAGACATTTCTTTCAGGCACTTTGTGACAGCTTGTCAGTTGAAACTACTCCCTGTTAACATGCTTCCACTTTAAACATGGATTCTGCATGCTATTAGAGGACAAAAGTAATTAAATATGCCAGGGCATTTTCCCAGGTGTGGTGCTGCTTCCGGGCAGTGCTTGGATGAACAGGCAGAACAAATATCTCGTTATAGACTGCTTCGTCAAAGCATGGAATAATTAATTTAGATAAATGATATCACTTACATCAAGTGACCCTTGTTTAATAAGGGGATTTCATTAAAGTAATGATGCTTTGATTAACTTCCTTCATACAGGGAGTGTGGCGCAAGACAGTGCTGACCCCTTATTTAATGCAGAACACACCATAACTTTAGATTTTCCATAAGTTAATCGCTTTTGGTCCTCCAGCGCTAAGAGGGCAACCTTAATGTAGTGAGCTCTGAATATAAATGATGAATACCAATTAAAGAGCAGTCTGAAAAAACAATCTGTTTTAATAAGCAGCTGTTCCACCCAGATAGCTTTTTGCTGAGAAGGCAGAAATTGCTATATGCGGACTAGATTATTACTACTGATATTGTCTAGCAAAGCTTTGTTGTATACACTGTTTCAGTGGTGCTTTTCTCAACTCTTTTTGTTCCCCCAATGAGGCCCTTCTAGAATCTCCTTCCACCTCTTCCAGCACCTCCTCCCATCCATTGAGACTCCTCTTACCTGGAATTCTGGGGACTCCTCACTCCACCTGCAACACATTGTATGTCAGTTTGCCTCAGTTTGAAGCATGTCTGCCTCTGGGCCAGAAGGTTGTGGGTTCTACTCAAACACCAGGATTAGGCTCATACCTAAAATGCTGCCACCTGAGTGTAGAATTGGGGGGTACTGTACTGTTGGGGTGTGCTGTCTTTCAGATGAGACACTGAACTGAGGTCACTTCTGCTGTTCCTGGTGGGTATCCAGGTAGAAGTAAAAGAACCCAAAGCATTTTTCGCAAAGATTAGGGGGGTTTCCTTCGTGTCCTGACCAATATTCCCCTTTTCATAAAACTGGTTCATGCAATTGTCCAAGGCTGTGTGTGGGTGTTGATGTGCAAAATGACTGCCACTACGTGTTCAGTCACTTCACTACCAGTCTAGCACTGCTTGTAAACTGCTTTGGGATTCAGTGTGTATGAAAAGTGTTATATAAATGCTGATCATTCTTCTTCTACATTGTCCCCTTGGTTTAACCCTCCCTTGATATAGCTTGCTTTCAGCTACTTTGGAAGCTCTAACCCAATATCCAACCATACATGGTGGAGGTGAAGCCTGGGAGCATATATAAGAGAAGGGTGCCCAACACTGGATGTGGGGGTGAGGCAGGACTTCATCTGTCAGCTAGTGGCTGATTTTACACTCTTTTCTCCCTTCCCTGGGATGTAGCCATGAAGAGACCCACAGGGCAAGCTCCTGTGCATGTGTAGATTGTGCTGGCCACATCCCACCCCTCCCTGAATCATCAACTGACCAGCCTTTAAGAGGTGGGCCATGTGAGCCTCTTCCCTCCAAATGAGGTGCTCTGTCCATTGACAGCTCTGGCTTCCTTCCCCTGGATGTCCCCTGATGACTCAAGCTCACTTCCAGAGTCAGGTAGCTGGTGTCACGAGCAGTAGTGCTAGCGCTGCGCTGACAGACCGTGCTGTGGTTCTTTTAATTGCTAGGACTCTTATTATTTTATTTCTCATTTTTCCACTGTTGTTAGCCTACTCCCCCCAGTTATTTATTATTAAAACATAGAAACATAGAATTTTATGGCAGATAAAGACTGATAGGTCCATCCAGTCTGCCCATTATCTCTCTCTCTATTACAAAAGCCACAGATCCTGCTTGTTCTCCAGCTTTACCTCCTCTTTTGAGTCATTAGAGTTCCCCTATGTCTATCCCATGCAATTTTGAACTCATCCACCAACTTTGCCCCCACTACCTCTGCTGGGAGGCTGTTCCTTGCCTTCACCACCCTTTCTGTGATGAAGTACTATTTCATGTTGCCCCTAAGCCTACCCTCTTCAAGTCTCATGCCGTGTCCCTTGTTCTAGAACATCTCCTTTCTAAAAGATGCTACTCCTGTACCTTATTTATTCCCTTTAGGTATTTGAAGATCTCTATCATTATCTTCTCTCTCTCTCTCCTCTCCTCCAGGGTATACATATTGAGTGGCTCCAGTTTCTCTTTATTTGATCTTTGGTGTAGGCCCTGCACCATTTTTGTTGCCCTTCTTTGAACTGCCTCTACCCTGCCTATGTCCTTCAGGCCTGCAGAATGGGACACAGTACTCCAAGTGAGGTCTCACCAATGATTTGTACAGTGGCATCACCACCTCTTCTCTTCTGCTGATGACACTTCTCCCTGTGCACCCCAGCATCCCACTGGCTCTCCCCACAGCCTTGGCATGTTGTTTGGCCACCTTTAGGTTGTCAGATATGATCACCCCCAGATCACTTTCCTGTTTGGAGGCTGTTAGTAACTCTGCACCCATCACGTAATCCTCCTCTGTTTTCCTGCCCCAAGTGCATGATTTTGCACTTCTTCACATTGAATCTTATCTGCCACACTCTTGACCATTCCTGTAGTTCAGCCAGGTCCTCCCTAATGTTTACATCCCTCCCGGGGTGTCTACCCTATTGCAGCTTTTGGTGTCATCTGCAAAGAGGCATATCTTTCATTCTAGCCCCTCCACAATATCACTAATGAAGATATTAAACAGGACTGGCCCCAGAACTGATGCATGTGGCACCCTGCTGGTCACCCTCCCTTCCTCAGATTTAGCTCCATTTACCAGCACCCTCTGTGCTCCATCCCTCAACCAATTTCTAAGCCAGTTCACCACTTCGTGACCCAATCCCAGGCTACCCAGCTTGTTCACAAGCCTCATATGTAGAATGGTGTTGAACACCTTGCTGAAATCCAGGTAGGCCATATCCACTGCTAACCCCTGATCTGCTACCTTGGTAACTCAGTCAAAGAAATCTGTCAGATTTGTTTGACATGACTTCTGATGTGAATCTGTGCTGCCTTGGATCTTGTGCTCCTCAAGATTCAAGGTGCTCAGCTATCCTTTCTTTTAGCAGCAATTTCAATTTTTGCCACCACCCAGGTCAGGCTGATAGGTCTATAATTTCCAGCCTCCTCCTGCTCCCACTTTTGTGGAGAGAGAGACAGAGACTACATTTGCCTTCTCAAATCCTCTGGAACAACTTCCGCAACCAGTGATTTGCTGAACAGGGCTGCCAGTGCGCTGACAGCACCTCCTTAACTCCTTTGATATTCTAGGATGTATCCTCTGATCCCATTAACTTGTCCACTTTCAGCTTGGTGAGTTCTTAAAGGATCTTTCCTCTGTAAATGAACTGGTCCACCTCCTTCCAATCCTATTTCTTACCTGTGGACCCTCCTTCTGCCTCTTCTGTGGATACCGAACAGAAATATAAGTTTAGGATTGATGCTTTTATTTAGTTTTGTTGACTGGTAAAGGAGGGCTACATAATACTGCCTGTTTTCAGCCTTAACATGGGAGATTCAGGTGCAAACCAGCTGAAATAGAACCAGATTAAGCTGTTGGAAGTATTTTTTTTGAAAGCTGGGGCGTTGGCCAGGACACTGGAGAAATTCTTCTCTTCTTGAGAACTGATATGGGATCCTTAATGTCAATTTGTAAAACCACCAGAAAATACAGATGGGACCTTGGATTAAAGTCTTATCCATAGGATGGAACCTCTGCACAGTACAGCATCCCCAGTCCTGCACTTGAGTGTTAGCATTTGGTATAAGCCCAATCTTGGTACAAGACTAGAGCATGTGAACTACTGGCCCATAGGTAGATATGCTACTAACTGAGCCACACTGACATGCCGTGATCATGGTTGCCATGGCTGCATCCCTTTCTCTTGCGGTGAGGGTTGGTAAATGGCTGCTTTCACTGCCAGTGCAAATGCTGCTCCATTTTCTAGCTGGTGGGGGTTGGGGGGAGTGTATGAATGCCTGATGATCTATGGCCTCTCTTGCTGGGATCTTAGCCCTTCATCTCCACAACACACTCAACCTCTCGTTGATCCCAGTGTAAGATTCTATGTCTCACAAATGAGCCCCACTTTATCAGGTGGCAGAATGATATCCTGTCTCTTCAACACTAGAGCAGTCATGAGTATGTTTTCTAGTAGCTGATGTTATAACTATTGTTCACCAGGTTAGTGGGCAACTTTATTTGTTAGATACTGTGAATGTGAAATGCTTATGTGATGGTGACTTTGGCTGTTCCTCTGTCCCAGGAGGAGACTACAATGATTTCAAGGTACCACTGAGCTCAGTCATGTGGCAAAGGAACCTGTCTTGAGGAGGTATCCACCCCAGAGGTGCTGCAGGGACAAGGTCCCCTTTGACTAAATGTACCTTGGAGAATACAGAACAAGACAGCAGAGCACATACATAAGGCTTGAAAGAAGAGAGTCAATGGAACATACGATAATGAGATGCACAGAAGACATCATCCAGACCCTCAGCTCATAGTGGAACTTGTTTTATGACCTTTGGCACAGATAAGAGGAAATAATATCCTGTGGAGGAAACCTCTAGGTATCCAAGGCCTACATTACCTTCCTCCAGGTGGCAATCTGTATTTTGGGTACCATCAACTTAGTATGAAAGACTGGGTGGCTATAGTAGGTACCACAGTGTTTGATCAGTATAGCCAAAGGAACCCACAACTTGGTGAGAGTTCCACCCCAAATGAATGAGGGCAGCACCCCACTACAGAAAGCACTATAGAGGCTGCCAAAGTGCACAGTCAGTATGGCTACTGGAATCCTGGATCACTAGCCATAGGCTGGTTCTCAATGTTAGCAAGACTCAGGCTATGCTTTTGGCTCACCTGCCAAACTAAAAAATAGTTGTGATCTCTTCAAAATAGTAGTGTGAATGGTACCCTTTGGAGTGCTAAACTCGTTTAAATACCTGGGGGTTCTACGCGATGGATCCCTTAACTATGAGATCCATATTACTACTGTGTGTAAGGAGGTCAATACTACGTTAGGGATAGCCTACAGAACTAGTCACGTTCTCAGCCCTTCCGCGAGGTTAGCCATTGCCAGAGGAATTGTTCTCATATCCCTTGAATACGGAACTTCAGTCTATAGAAATGCATCTAAAACCTCCCTACACAAATGGGAAATACAAATAACCTATAATAATATATGTTGTTATGTCTCTGCATCCCCTAAGTTAAAACATCACTGCCTGCTCTATGCAGACCTTAATTGGCCCTCTCCTATGGTTCACTGGCTCCTTGCTCTTGGGGCTCTCTTGCCACTGCACTCACCCCAGAGACCACCTGCTATGGTCTCCATTCTGCTGATCTTTCCTTACTCCACATTCCCAGATGTAACACTTCCAAAGGGAAAACAGGTTTTCCTACGTGGACCCCAGTTATTGGAACTCGCTGTCCCTTGAAATACACCACTCACTTAGCCATGCCTCATTAAAAAGAGACATCGCTGTCTGCTTATTGAGCTGCAGACACACTGTAATTGTTGTAAACCACCCTACATTCCTGACTCTTTACGCTTATCACTGTCTCAGTGTCCTCCTCCTCCTCCGGTACTTATACCTCATAATTTCTACTTATCTTACCACCCTTTCCTACCCCACCTCCACATCCCTCCCCAATTTCTCCCACGAGGTCTTACTACCTCAATCCTTCCCACCCACTTGATCCCTATTTGGTGTCATATTCTTTGTGTTACGGCCAGTTTTGTAGAATAGAGTTGATGCCTAGATTGATAATCAACTGTTATATGTGCACTTACCTTTGTTGTGCTTTGATATGTGAAATGTCTGTATTGTCTCCTGGTTACACCAATTGCCCAAACTGTTATCCATTTTTACTATATCCTTAAATGCTACAGTATAATACGCACTTACTTTCACTTCAGATATGAAGTACATTGGAATGTTTCTCCCATCACCTCAAATTGCTGAAATTGTTATCCATTTTAATTGTATCCCTAATATGCTGTACTTCTATATTGTACCGTATCATCAGTGTTTTTCCTGTTGATGTTGTAACCTCCCGGTCATGCCTGAAAATAATCACTTTTGTATCTAGCGCATTGACTTGGTTATCAAAAACTATGTAAAATAAAAGAAACCCAATTTGGCAATAGTTCCATCCCAAACAAATAAGGGATTCAGTACTGCTATAGAAATGGGCAATGGTGGGTGTCACAGAGCATGATCAGTATGGCTAAAGGAACACCTTCATGGTGGAGTTTCACCCCAAAACAAAAGAAAAGCTTAGGCCCCACAAACATGGAAGCTACAGTGGTGCCACAGAGCTCAATCAGTAAAGCATGTAGGAAACAAAGGCAAGAAAAATTGACAGGGTGGCTCAACACTGCTTAGAATTTGGAATTCAACCAGCTATAAGGGACATTGGCAGTCAGATTGGAAACTGAATAAACTCTTACTTCATCCCAAACAGCTTAATCTGGTTCTAAGTCAGTTGGCATTCATCTGTATCCCCTTCCCTCGGGTCGTGCCTGAAAATAGGCAGGAACTGTCTAGTGCACTTACCCGGTCAACAAAAACTAAATAAATAAATAAATATAATCTCTAAAATGGGATGGTCAAACTTGAAGGTGTCAAGGAGCTCAGTCAGTATGACTTAAGGTCCCCCCCAACTCAGTGGAGCTGAGGGGCCTGGCCATGGCTCATAAATATTCAGACAGACCTTCTGGACACTGAGGTGCTGCTCTATCTGCATGCATCTCTCTGGACTGTGGGATGAGTTAGTCAGACTCAAAGCAGAAGTTAACTGGGTCAGGAGTACCATCACCCCTATCTAGAGACCACCCAGTCCAATGCCACTGCCTCAAAGGATGCCGAGAACGAGGAGCACTTGGATGACAGTGGGCTCAAGGAGGGTTAAGGCAGTCAGGTAGAGGCACATCCCAGATTCTATTCCACTCAAGAACTCATATGCCACACTGGTAAATGGGGGTAACCAAATAGAGGTACCCAGAGAAGTGGAAGGAAAGGATGTGGAGGTTAGCCAAGGAGGTGACCTCAGCAGGGAGAGCAGTGAACCCCAGAGGAGGAGGAAGCAAATCTTGTTGGGGGACTCCATCATAAGAGGGATCCAGCTAGGAACACAGGAGGGAGAGGACAGGGAGGTGAGGTACCTACCAGGTGCCACGGCATGGACAGATGGATGGAAGGAAGATCCTGGGGATCACTGGGAAGGCAAGACGGAGGGTGAGCTGGATGTCATTATCCACCTAGGTACTAATGACCTGGCAAATGGGGAGCCAAAGGAAGTTCAGGAAGAGTTTAGGAAATTGAGGAGGGGTCTCAAGCAAGTAGCTACTTCTGTCACCTTCTCAGAAGTACTACCTGCGAGAGGCATGGGAGAGCATAGGGGTGCATGCACCAGGAACTTTAACTCATGGTTGAAGAACTGGTGCTGTGAGGAAGGGCTTGGATTCATTGGTGACTGGGGACCCACCTGGAGGGATGGAGGTTTGTTCAGCCTCACGGCTTGCATCCATCCTGGAGGGGAATCCGAGCACTCAATGATACGTTTAAATGCTACATTGACAAGTATTTAAACTAGCCAAGGGGGGTGGCAGGCCAGCAAGGAGGGTACCTACTTGCTCACCCCCCACAGCTAGCAGTGGAACCAGTGAACTGAAGGAGTGGATATCTCAACAAAGCAGTGTGCAAAAGATGGAGATTAGCACCCAAGGGGTGGATAGGCAGAAAAGGGGCAAAATTCAGCAGAAGGGCAGACAGCAAGGAGAACCAGGGTAGGGACTGGAGTAGAACAGCTAAACAGCCTAGGGAGGTCAAATCATGGAAGCCATGTGCCAATGTCAGCAGACTTAGCAACAAGATGGAAGATCTGGAGGCTGTCATGGTGCAGTCAGACCTGGACATTGTGGCCATTACAGAAACCTGGTGCAATGATGACCACGACTGAGAGATGGCCATTTCTAGTTACAACATATTCAGAAGAGACTGGGCAGAAAGGAAGGAGGAGGAGTGGCACTGTATGTGAAAAAATGACATATGGGCCACAGAGAACCAGCAGGAACAAAATGGGGGAGAAATACTGTGGGTTAAGCTGGAAAGGAAAATGGGGCCAGCCATCCGCACAGGTGTGGTCTATAGACCACCAGCCCAGGAGGAAGAAATGGATAGGGAGCTGATGCTAGCCATCCAAAGGATGGCAGACAAGGGTGAGGTAGTACTGGTTGGAGACTTCAATATTCCAGACATGGACTGAAGCATCCCAGCAGCAGCAGCATCCACTAGGAGCAGATTTATCCTGGACTCCCTTCAGAGTGCCTTCCTCAAGCAACTGGTCACGAAACCAACTCAACAGAAGGCAATACTGGACCTTGTGCTCACAAACAGGGACAGTATGATGGGGTAACAGTGGGGGAGCACCTGGGGAACAGTGACCACGAGTCACTGTGGTTTGAAATCACAGAAAGAGCAGAACCAAACCACACAAAAACACGTATCCTGGATTTTAGGGGGCAGACTGTGGGAAAATGAGGAGATACTTGAAAGAGGCATTAAGGGGAATGGGGCAGGAATCAGGGACTGAAGAACAGTGGGCAGTATTTAAAACGGGAATTACAAGAGTAACAGAATTATGCATTAAGTAGGTTAGCAAGAGGAAAAGGAAGAGGAGACCATCATGGTTTTCCAAAGAGGTAGCAAAGACAGTGAAAGCCAAAAAGATTGCATTCAGGCAATACAAAAAGACATAGGCAGAAGGGGATAGGGAGAAATACCAGGAGAAACAAAGGGAGGCAGAGAAGTCAGTAAGGGAAGCAAAAGCTCAGACAGAAGAGCACATTGCAAAATCAGTGGGTAGAGGGACAAAACCTTTACAGGTACATAAGGAAAAAGAAAGGCAAAGGAGGGATAGTGAGACTGAAGGGGAGGAAGGCCATCGTGGAGGATAACAGTAAAGCTGACATATTGAACAGGTATTTCTTCTCATTCTTACTGAGGAAGAGGAGGGTAATGGGTCTGAAGGGAGTACAAGGGGTGAGAATGGTGCAGAAATGGACACCAGTCCCTTTACATGAGAAAGGGTCCTGAAGGAACTGAAAGTAATAAGAGTTGCTAAAGCTATGGGGCCAGATGCGGTGCACCACAGGGCCCTTAAAGAATTAAGAGAGGTGGTGGCTGAACCTCTGGCTATCCTGTTTAGCCAATCACTGGAAACAGGGGAGGTACTCAAAGACTGGAGGACAGCAAATGTAGTCCCCTTATACAAAAGTGGGAACAAAGAGGACGCGGAGAATTATAGACCAGTCAGCCTCACCTTGGTAGTGAGGAAGATCATGGAAACACTACTGAAGGAGAGATTGGTGGAACAACTGGTTGTCAATGGACTGCAGGACCCAAAGCAGCATGTTTCACCATGTGGAGGTCATGTCAGAACAACCTCGTTGAATTTTTTGACTGGGTGACTAGGGAGGTGGATCAGGGGAGGGCAGTGGACATGGCCTATCTGGACTTCAGCAGGGCCTTTGACACTGTGCCACATAAAAAACTATTACGCAAACTAGGGAATATGGGTGTGGGCAGGACAGTAGTGTGGTGGGTAGGTAACTGGCTGGGCAGCAGGACATAGAGGGTGGTGGTAAATGGCTGTCACTTCACAGAGGGAAGAGTGACCAGTGGGGTACCACAGGGATCAGTGCTGGGTCCAGTCCTATTCAACATCTTCATCAGTGACATTGCTCAGGACTTAGAAGGCAGAATTTCACTGTTCGCTGATGACACAAAGCTCTGTCACAGATTAGACACACCAGAGGGTGTAGACAGAATGAGAAGGGATCTGCAGAAACTTGAAGAATGGTCAGGGGTTTGGCAGTTGAAATTCAATGCAAAGAAGTGCAAGATATTGCATATGGGGCTCAAAAACCCTGGCACAATGTATCAGTTGGGAGGTGAGGATATAGCATGCACCAAGCAGGAAAGGGATCTTGGGGTTATCATCTCTAATGATCTCAAGGTAGGGAAACAGTGTGACAAGGCAGCAGGTAAAGCAAATAGGATGCTGGGATGTATAGGCAGGGGCATCACCAGCTGGAAAAGGGAGGTCATAATTCCACTATACAAGACACTAGTGAGGCCCCACCTGGAGTACAGTGTACAGTTCTGGAGACCTTACCACGTAAGGACATAGGGTGAGAAGGTTCAGAAGAGGCAACGAAGATCGTGCATGGACTGCATCACAAGTTCTATGAGGACAGGTTGAAGAAACTGAATATGTACTCCCTGGAGGAGAGAGAGGAGAGAGGGACATGATAGAGACATACAAGTATCTTACAGGGAGAAACAGGGTGCAGTAATACACTATTTTTAAGTGAAAAGATGTTCCAAGACTAGAGGGCATAGGATGAAGTTGGAGGAGGACAATTCAGAGGAAATATGAGGAAGAATTTCTTCACAGAACAGGTGGTGGACAAGTGAAACACCCTGCCAGAGGAAGTGGTGGGGGCTGAAATAACTCGGATTTAATAATGCATGGGATAGACATAAAGGAATTCTGGAGGTCATAGGTAAGGGGCAACAGAGTTCTAGGAAAACATAAACTGAACTTACAAACTCAAATGGGCAGACTGGGTGGGCCATAGGCCCTTTTCTGCCAACACTGTCTATGTGTCTATGTATCTGTGATGGAGCGCCATGCCCAAAAGGGTTCAATGCCACAAGACATCACTGTCACAGATGGTGATACCAGCATGTGTACATCCCCCAGGAAAGGGAGACAGAAGAGGAAACACAGAGGGATGCAGGACGCAGAGCATGCATCCACACTCAGTGGAACAGGGCCTGCAATATGAAGGGAGCAGCAGACAGTAGTCCACCACACACAGGATGCAAAAGGGTTACACAGTTTGAGTAGCTCAACAGAAGACAGTCAGCAGCAAACTAAAGCAACAGGGCAGGCAAGGTAAAACAGATGCCCTGAAAGCCAGAGAGGGTTACACCACCTATACATCAGAGCATCTGTAATGTGCATGGTGGACCACTGTGCCGGCACCACATAATGGACAGACAAGGCAGGGCATGGTGAAGATTTGACTGAGGGGTACATGAGAGATCTAGCAATGGCACTTCTTACAATACACAGGACTGGGGGTCAGGACAGCCCCAGGGTATTGGAGAGTATCTGGGAGGCTCACTTGTGTGCACCCTGTTGCACATCTAGGTCCAAACAGCACAGCATGCGTGGTGGGTAGCTGTGCACATTATGTTTATGTCATGTTCTCAATGGCATGTAGAAATGAAGTCACAGTCATACAAGCATGTGTCTATGTGTCGAGTTATGCAACACAACAATGGTTATCCCAAAGAGATCCATGAGGACCACACAAGGGTATCCAGCAGCATATAGCAGGCTGCAGCTTGGGGGGGATGTGGCAGGAACATAATGGGAGAGTATGCAACTGTCAGATTAAACCCAGGTCTCTACTCAGCCACGTCGACATCCCTGCAACCTTGGGCAACCATGGCACAACAGTGCCTTACATGTCTTGGGGAGGCACAAAGTGACCCAGACTGGCAAGGACCCAGGAACAGGCAGGATGTGAACTGTGCATGTACACCATGGAGCTATGGACTGGACCTGGTGGCAGATGCCCCAGCATGATGGTGGTCTGATTCAGCGTGCCCTGGACCCGTCAGGTCCACTGTGTGTATGGCATGGTGCGTTGTGCATGAGTATCATGGACCACAGTATTAAAGGGTACAGAAACATAGATACAGTATTGGGATCAGGTAAGGACAGCTGGGCCCGTCTAGTCTGTCCATTTCCCTGCCTACTACAGCACCGCAGACCCTACTTGATCTCCAGCTTTACCCCAGTTTTCCCTACCTATGAGGTTCCCTTATGCTTAACCCATGCATTCTTGAAGCCCATTACCATTTTTGCCCCCACCACCTTTGCTGGGAGTCTGTTCCAGGCATCCATCACTCTTTCTGTAAAATACTTCCTCACATCTCCCCTGAGTTTCCCCTCCTCCAGCTTCATAGCACGTCCCCTTGTTCTTGAGCATCTTTTTTTTAAAATGCTTCCCTCTTGAGCTCTATTTATATCCGTGAGGTATTTGAATGTTTCTATCATATCCCCCCTCTCCCTCCTTTCCACCAGGGTGTACATATTGAGATCCTTCAGTTTCTCATAGGGCTTGTGATGGAAATCCTGCACCATTTTGGTTGCCCTCCTCTGGACTGCCTCTACCCTTTCTATGTCCTTCCACAGATGTGGTCTCCAGAACTGGACACAGTACTCTAGCCAAGGTCTCACTAGTGATCTAAACAGCGGTAACACCACCTCTCTCTTTCTGCTGGTGATACCCCCCCCATACACCCTGGCATCCCACTAGCTGTCCCCACTGCCTTACCACACTGTCTGGCCATCTTAAGGTCATCAGATATGATTAATCCCAGACAGGGCTCCAGATAAGATTTTTGGGATGAGTACTATGTACTCTCATTTTGAAAGTGAGGTAAGTAAACCAAATTCAGATGTGTACAAGTGTCTGGAATGAGTGGAGTGAGGAGTACATTTTTAAGAGTGTAACCCCTAGGTAGCGCTATCCCAGGGCTACTACCCTGCCTGCTTGACTAGTAGCAGGTTAAGGGCCTCAGTTCTGAAAGCAGGTGCTCCACCCGGAGGGTCAAGGTGGTAGCCGGTCAAGCTAACCTGGGCACAGCCCTCCTGGTCACTGTAACCCCTCTTTCCTTATTAGTGGCTGAACAGTACACAATAATCACTTTACAATATCACCCACAAGTACCCACACTGTTTGCACATACTAAGAAAGGCTTTCCTCTGGCTCGGCCCTGGGGACCCCTGTAAAACAAGGTTATACACAGCAAATAACAGCAGTACAGCACTCTTGCAAGAACTGAACCACAGTCAGGGTAAATGCAAAACAAAAAGAGTTAGTTCTGATTTAAGTGACTTGAACAAGGGAGGAGTGTAATCAGGTTAATTTGTTTAAAGACTCTATCATTCAAACAGTTATGCATGCACTTCAGGGTCTATAAACAGTCACACACTCTGGGTATCCGGATGAAGAATGGTGGGCTAGCCAGGAACGTTGCAGCTGGTTGGGGCCCTGTGATGGAAGAAAACAACATGCACCACACACACTAATTGTAATCCTGAGCCAGAGGGCTCAGTTTGTGAAAAGAAAACAAGACAATCAGATGACACACTTTTAGATTAGGCTGTTGTTGCAGGGAGCTACCCCGATGATTACACACGATACCCAAGGCTGGACACAGGCTGGATGAAAATTGAGACTGCAGGTGGTTGATCTGGAGTGCCAGGAGAAGCAGGGCCCTCACGATTCGCCAAATTTGGATACAGTCCGTTTTGGGCTAGATACAGCTTCCAGCAAGCAGAACACAGTGCACACAGTGGAGAACCAAATGGCGACCACTAATAACTCACAGCACATTTACATGTAAGGAAATTCTACTGTACCAGGCAAACCGCTCCAGTCCACGATCGCAGAGTCTCTGCACAAACCGTGGATTCAAAAGCAGCTGAAAATCCTGACAGGCGATCGCATTCAGCAAAATCTTTGGTCTTCTTCAGGTATGAGCCTGGTAAAATCAGTGACTTACTTCTCACAAACTTGGATTTAGTCCGAAATAATTCTCTTCTCTCCTCTCAGGGGTAGCAGGCAGACATTCAGGCCAGAACTCAGGGCTTTCCACAGTTCTCCCATGCAAAACTACTCAGATGGCTGCTTGACTGTCTCAAGCTGTATGTCTCTTCACCTCCCAACTTAAATCTGACTTAAACAGCATGCAGCTTGGGGATTTCCCTCAGATCCAAAAGGTTCGGTTGTCTGATTCATCTGTCAGTCACAACAGGAGCTCCCCCTTCAGGTGCAAAAAGGCACCAACTGCCCAAAACTACAATTCCTACAGATTTTGACTCCAGACAGCTCCTGTAGTCTGGCTCCATTTTAGGTCCCACCAGAACTGACTGGTGCAATTCACAGTCCCTGGCCAAGATAGTAGAGATAAGCAAAATAGTCCTTGCTGCAATGAAGGCAGGTTAGACAAACTACATTATCATTATCACTCTAAATGATATTCAGCAAATAGTTACATCTTTCAACAGAGATCCCTGTCAGATTACTTATGACTGCAATCCAGTCAGCTGTTAAAGAGACAGCACACAGAGGCTATGCAGGCACTCTCTTTGTCAATCACATTTAAACTGCTAAAACGCAGGACACCAGCCTGGCAGTGAACATTTAGGCAAGCTCAAGGAAGACTTTTCAGGAACTCTCATTTATAGGAGGGTTACAAAAGCAATGTAGGTTTTTTCTAGATAAGAACTGATCAGGTGCCAACAATGCTCCAGATAATGTTGGCAGGTAGGAGTAATTTACTCACCAGTTTTAAAATACAGTGAGCAGAACAAAATTGGGATGCATATGAGACCTGTAAATCTGGAAAAAACCTGCTACTTTTGAATCACCAGTTACTGTATGTTATGAAGTACTATTCTATGGAGTGTGGAACATTTAAAATGTTGGGTGAGTATTGATATTCATTAAAAACAATTTTTGAACAGTATTTCCTCAAATGAGGTGAATGAAATAGGTCATTACTTCCCTTATCTGAAACCCTGCTCCCAGTACCCTTTACTGTTTGGTGGTGGTTAATACTAGCACCCCCTTCCTGAATTGGGTTTCTGTGCCCCACATGCATGGTTTTCCACTTCTTTGCATTGAAACCTAGCTGCTACACCCTTGACCAGTCCTCTGACTTTTCCAGATCACTCCCCTCTCCCCCGGAGCACCTACCCTATTTAAGATTTTAGTGCCATCTGCAAAGAGGCATACTTTCCCTTCCAGCCCTTCTGCAATGTCACTAATAATTGGAGGCAATATAGGGCAGTGGTCTAACTCTTTGAGCTGCAGATCTGGTGACATCCAGCAGACCAGACCTGGGTTTGAATCCCGCAGCTTCCACTTGCATACTGTGTGACCCTGAGCAAGTCACTTAACCTCCTTGTGCTCCCAGGTCACTCCTGTAAAAAAGCTTTCAGCTTAGTGTGCTATACCTGGTTAAACAACTAAATAAATAATAAAGAATTAAAGAGGACCGGTGCCAATACCGATCCCTGTTGCACCCTGCTTGTCACTATCCCTTCCTCAGAGTGAACTTTGTTTACCACCACCCTCTGTTTCCTGTCCTCCAACAAATTTCTCACCCAGTTTATCCCCTTAGGAACCACTCCTAGACTTCCTAGCTTGTTTACAAGTCTCCTGTGTGGAATGATGTTGAATGCCTTACTGAAATCTAGGTAGGCGATGTCGAATGCCTTACTGAAATCTAGGTGGCTTATATCTACTGCTCCACCTCCACCCTGATCCAATTCCCTGGTCATCCAGCCAAAGAAATCCAGCAGATTTGTTTGACATGATCTCTCCCCAGTGAATCCATGCTGCCTCAGATCCTGAAGGCCTCTGGATTCCAGGAATTACACAGTCTTCTCGTTCTGTAGTGATTCCAATACTTTCTCCACCACCGAAGTCAGGTTGACTGGCCTGTAGTTGCCAGCCTCCTCTTTGCTTCCACTTTTGTGAAGTGGGACTACATCTGCCCTTCTCCAGTCCTCCGGATCCACTCCCGTCTCCAGTGAGAGGTTGAACAGGGCTGTCAGAGGGCAGCCAGCACCTCCCTGAGCTCCTCAATATCCTAAGATGCACCCTTCTGGCCCCATGGACTTGTCCACTTTCAGATTTGCAAGTTCCTCAGAACCCTCTCCTCTGTAAATGGACTAGTGTCCACCTCCTTCCTTCTATGCTCATGGCCCTTATCTGTGGTCCTCACTTTCCCCTTCCTCCATAAACACTGAACACAAGTACTTGTTCTGGATGTCCATTTTTTCCTGGTCCCCCACCACACACTCCCTTCTTCCTAAGCCTCACTATCACTCTCCTAGTCTTCCTCTTTTCGGTTACATACCTGAAAGATACCTTGTCCTATTTCTGAGCTGCCTGGACCCTTTTCTCCTCCATCTGTGTCTTTGTGCTCCTAATTGCTTTCTCTGCCTCCCTCTATTTCTCCTGAGTATGGGGGTATGCCCCCCGCCATCAAGGACACTGTGACACAAATTGCAAGTTACCATGGGAGTGGCTATGATGCCATAGCCAGATGGAACACACACTGCTTGTAGCTGGCAGGAAGCATACTGCAGTCTTGTAGGTTGTGGTCCCCAGATCCATACACACATGTGGCCCACTGTCCAGCAGAGTGGTGCAGGCAGTCACCTCACCAAGGTGATGTCCCCAGTCACCTAGAGAAGGGCTGTCACATGACTAGCCAGTGCACTGTGGGCAAAGCAACCAATCACAGAATGTACAACAATGAGTAATGCACATCCACAACAGAGCTGCATTCGGAAAACATTTTTAGGTAATGCCAACGTGGCTAAACACAGGAAAAGGGAGGGTAAACACAGTTAGGGAAAACAGGTTAAACAGAGATAGGGAAGGGAAAGTGTGTAATGATGGTGGAACTAGCATGAAACACACATGTGAGAAACTAGCAACTGGACATGGACACACACCGTCCGCAACCCAAAAGCCCACAACAATGCTTCACAGTTGTCTCTGCACTCATATGTCCTTGTAAAGGCAAATTCTGTAAATAACCACCTGTAGGGAGACTTACAGGCAGCTGAGGTCATCCATTACATTCTCTAGCTGCATATGCACTGTGCCGAGGAAAGCACAGAGCCTGTCCTTGAGGGGTGGATCAACCTCTACTGCAGCATCCTCCTCATTTGCTTGGACTGCCCCAACAGGCATTGGAATGGGCATTGTTGGGCCATGCTGGGCTGGGGCCTCTATCGTCTTGATGTCCTCTGTGGCTACAGCCACCTCAGGGACCATGATGCCATTGGCCTCCTGGTTGGCAGCCTGTGTCCAACTGGGTGACACGACAGCACCTGTGCCATCCTCTCTGGTCATTGCCACAGCAGCACAGTCCCCAACTGTGCCTGATCTGCTGGCGCTGATTATCTATTGCCACAGCTCACCCTTCTCCTATAGGCATTGTTGGGTTCATTCCTGGTATTGGCCTCTGCCATTTCTGCCAGCACATGGTGCATTACAGCACCCTGAGTCGAGGGGCAGGGGGTGGCTGTTCTGCTAGCTACAGTCCAGGGAGTGCCTGCCATGACAAAGGGTAGACTGCTTCAGTGGTAGCAGCATGGCAGACCCACACTGACACATCTGTGATGCATGCAACAATACTTAGTAAAAGGGACCCGATGCTGTGGACCAAGCAGTGTGTTTCATGGAGTCATACTGAGGGTTGTCACCTATCACAGTGGCACCTGTGTAGCATGGGCAACCATCACGGGGGGAGTGTGGACCATGCACACACAGTGCATCCCAGCACCATGTGCACCCATGAGTCAGATCCAGAGGATTGGGCTGCAGCATGCTCTGCACAGCCTCATGGGACAGTAACACAGGTCCACAGGCTGCAACACACATCCCACACAGTGACAGGACCATGGCATAGGGTGTACCTTCAGGACTCCAAGCAGTGTGCAGGTGAAGGCCATATCAGCAGTGGGGAACTTCCCACAGACAGATGGCATCCATGGGGACTGGTTTCACCACAAACTGCAGGTTGTGCAATGATACATGTCCCACCCAGTGGCACGGCACCAGTGCATGGGGGGATGCAGGTAAGTGCCCCAAAGGGGATCAACATTTGGTGTGGAATGGGAGGGGCTTTAGTACAGTCCTTGTCTTGACTGATGCCCATGCCGACGTGTTCCAGGGATGGATGCACTATGCCATGGAATCTCTAAGGGAAACTGTCTCCCATCTCAGTGGTAATACAGTATGCCAATACTGGTGACAGGGACCATGTGGCACTACATCACCCTGTGTTGGACTGATGAGCATACCATGCCACCACAGTGGTGACAGATGCTGTGCATCGCACGGTGTGGTCCATATGATGCATGCTGTGTACTGGGGTCAAGGATGTCAGCTGCATCAGGAGGGTGTCCAGGCATGCCTGAGTTGGGGTGCTGCCATGGTAATACCCACAGGTGTGGTGCACCTTGGGGGCATCCCCAGTGTGCTGTGGACACCTGTGCAAGGTTGCACCCAGGGCTGTGTTGTGCAATTGGGAGTGTATTCATGTCATGGAGGGGGGAAGTGTCACAACTGCAGTCCTACATTGGCCATGAGGGTTGCTAGGCAGGGGCTGTTGACAATGCAACATGGTGGGGCATGGCCACTGGCCCGCATCACATAGAGGCATCATCAGCTGCACGGGCTCCTGCACAGTGTAGCCATATGTCTTCTGGCATGTGGGCAACCCCACATGCATTTATGTGGGCCACAGTGTCATATGTTCTCTGTACAGTCATAGCTTGCTATCTGTATGGTGCCACTGCTGGGAGTCATGTTGCACACAATCATGTGGCACACAGTGGTGGATGGGGTGGCTGATCATTTGAATGTAGAGCTGCATATGGATGTCATCCTTACCCCCCCTTACAGGTACATGGCTGTGGAGTGTTGCACAGGTGGAGGCCATGAGGAAGTAAGGTGCCCTGTCAATCAGGTCTTTCCAGGATGTGGAGGTGTGTCATATGCCATATGCACTCTGGACACATGGGACGCATCCCTTGGCCATGTATGCTATGCCCCCAAGTGCCCACAGGGATGCCCAACATGGCCAGACTTATGGGTCACCTATGTGTGTCACCATGACCAATGGTGGGGTACAGGTGGATGTGGCCACGTGGCCCATGTCAGTACCACACCTGGAACCATCACGGATTCAGGCAGTTGCCATACATATGTGCTGCATATGCTGCAGTACATGCCCTCTGCTGTGCATAGGCCCACATAGGTGTGGTTGCAGCATGACTCCTAGAACCCCCAACTGCTGCAGTCACAAGGCATGCCCTTGTGTGCATGTCCACCACAGGGCCAGGACTTCCTCCCTTGGGAGCCTGGGAACCCCACCTGGTCACCCATACTCAGTTCTGAAACCTCTACCCCATGTGATGGCTGGAGCAACATGACAGGCAACACAGATCCTAGGGCTGTGGCCCACCATCCATGTGCATCGGGAGGACACTGGTTGGTGTACTAGTGCTGGGAACCACACATCGGCCCCCTGTTCCCCAGCATGTATGCCCCAGTGTACCCAAGTTCGTGACCCTGGGGTGAACCTAACTGCATGTGGACCCGTGCAACAGCCACACTGCCAGCATCCATGATGCACCACAGCCCTGATGGCCATGCACATGCTGCTGGTCCATGGGTGCTGTGGATGACATAGCAACATGCCATCCCAGGTCATCTGTGTGCTAGTGTGCACAATGACCACTGCTATATAGCTGAGGTGTCAGACCACTTCATGCCCCTGCACTACCAGTTACCCCCAGTACAATGGTGCAGTATGCATGATTGCCCTGTTAGCCCCATGCACCATGTGGCGCACTCACAGTGCACTCTTGCAACCATATCCACAAGCAGTGTGTGATGCAGCAGTGGCATGCTCCATGTCGCTGTCTGTTCAGCGCAAGGGCTGCTCCCCAGTATGTGCACAGCATGCCTATGGGAGCATCTCCCATCCCCTGTGATGCTGTGGCATTCATGCGTTTTATGCAGGATAGTTGCTGTATAACATCAGGATGTCGCCAGGTGTGTATAGGTAGTCTTCACCTTGGGGAGTGTGTGGCACTCTAGCAGTGCAGCCATCACACAGATGGTGGTATTGGGCAGCATGGGGTTTCCCTACACTGCATGGCCATGCATCCCCACCTGTGTCTCTGATCCATTCACTGGCTAACCATGCACCCAGGACCATGTGTGCATACAGTGAGACACTGCGCCCCCCCCCATGTGAGGGTCTGTCGTGCAGTGCACATCATGGCACGTACACAGGGGCCACGCCCCCACCACGTCCAGAGGGTGCCCTTACAGGCCTCCGTGTATGCTAACCACCAATATGGTACTGGGGTGTAAGCCCCTTGGTGACATCCCAGGCTGCTGGTGGGCACCCACCCTGCCCCCCATCAACGGCACCAGAAACATGGCCTAATGTCTCGGGATGGGTGCCCTTCCAGCAATGGCCCCACATACCACATGCTACTACATGGGTGATGGGGATGATACTGGACCATCTATGCATCTTGGTGGTGCAGCACATGCCCCACTGACACCACATCAGGGTTCAGGGGCCTTTTCCCGCAAGTGTGATGTGCCTCCCATGTCCTACAACACTGGCCATGTCCCCATGCATGCTGATAAGCCAGTGGAGGAGCCTGCACTGTACACCATGTGATACTTGTGGCTTACCTCTGCTGCTGGGTCCAGCGGTAGTATCCTCAGGCATCCCTGCTTCCTCCATACTGTGTCCTCTGGCACCTTGCTCATCCCCAGTGTTGGTGTTGGGCTGCACACCTGTTGGGATAAACACATCAGCAACATGGTTAGGCACTGCCAACCTACACACGGGGGTATATGCTGCCTGCTGTGTATGCGGAGATGTGTGGCACTACATACCCGTGTGCTGCCAATATCCACCACCTGTGGCAACATCAGCCTCATGTGACATCTCCCTCAGCCTCCGGAAGCTGTCTGTCTCCAGCAGCAAGATGTCTTTAAAGTGGTGCTGTAATTGAGGGGTGGTCATCACCCCTGAGAAGTGCTGTAACTTGGTGGCTATACTAACATACTAGCATACTAAGAAGCCAGCAGAGTAGGCCCTATGGTCTATCAAGTCTGCTCGGGGATCAGTGCCCGTACAGGGCACCGTTACAGCCTCCCTCACTCTCCCCTCAAGGTCCCCCACCCCCATCCATGACAGGGTTCTGAGATGCACCCTTCCCCTGTACCTTTCCCAGCCTCTTGAACCCTCCACAGTTGCAACAGCCACCAGCTCCATGGGCAGCGCATTCCAGTTCCACCACCCTCTCAGGGAAGTAGTGGCTCCAGGTCTCTTCCTTAGTCTCCCACCGACCAGACTCATTGAGTGCCCCCTGGTGGTCCCCACCTCCCTTAGCTGAAGCACCCTATCTTGACTAACCCTATTTACTCCCTTGAGATATTTAAAGACCTCGATCATCTCTCTGCTGTCCTTCCTCTCCTCCAGAGAGTACAGGTCGAGCTCCTCAAGTCTCTCCCCATAGGGCTTTTTCCCCCAGACTGTGTATCATCCTGGTCAGACACCACTGGACCCTCTCCAGAAGAGCACTATCCCTCTTTAAGTAAGGACTCCAAAACTGCATGCAGTATTCAAGGTGTGGTCTAACCAGGCAATTATACAGCAGAAGGAGCACCTTTGGATCCTTGAGGTTATCTCCTTGGCTATGCACCCCAGCATTTTATTCACTTGGGCAGCAGCCCTTCTGCACTGCTCTGAATTGTTCATTTTGTCATCCACCACCACCCTGAGGTCCTTCTCCCCCCCTCAAAATCTGCAGTGTCTCCCTCCCAGGGAGTACACATGAGCTGGGTTTCTGGCCCCAGGGTAGAACCCTGCATTTCCCAGTATTAAACTTTAGTTTCCAAGTGCATGACCACCCTCCAGAGAGCTATGACTGCCAGATGCTGTCCCTGAATTGGGTGTGCCTGCTGCTGCCACATGGCAGCAACACCCATGCCCACTGCTCCACAGAGCTGATCAGGAGGGCTGTCTCCTCTGGTAAATTGGGTGCCCTGTTTTGGCAGCCACTATACTGGTCACAGGTATGTGGTGTAATACTTGGGAGTGTCGTCTCCTGTCTCATACTGCTGCACACCGCTTGTGAGGTGCGAGCCCAAAATTGTCAACTTCCACATATGATGGCCATGTAGAGAATGTTTTGCTGCAAGCTGCAACATTTACATTGCAGTCTGTAAGTTGCATCATATTTCCACACAGATTTGTTGCAACTTGCAGTAAAACCTCCCAGCCCTACATCGCCATTGAGCTTCCCATTCTCACACCTATCGGCCATTGAGGGAGCCAATCAATGCATGCTAGAACCCATGTATGGCCTGTACGACACCCACACCTGGCCAGGCCACACCCACCCCACCTATGGCTCCCCCAGTCCAGTATAGGTGCCTACAGGCCCCTGTCACCCACCAGCCACATATTGTCATGTGAGATATGGTACATGCCTGTACCATGGCTCATGCTCACCTATCCATGGCTCTGGACCAAGGTTGCAAAGGCCAGCACAACTGTGTCTACATGTAGGCAAGATCACCACTATGCCACTGGTACATAGGCATGCAGACAGGCTATGGAGTGCAGATGGGAGAGCAGTACATGCTGCACACTCACGTCACAACATGACTGCCCATGTAACTCATTCGTGCTATCATGGTATGGGTTGGTGCAGTGCTGCATGGCAGCACATGCTTCTCGGGGGCCTTGTCCTGCCCCATGCAGTGTGTTACATCAAGGGGGGAGCTTACCATCATGGGGCCTACAGTGGCATGTCCCATGCTACACTGACCGTGGCCACAACTACCCACGGCTCATGTCTCACATGCACAACCTCCCCCACTGCCTCTGCCCACTGATGAGTCACCCCCCTACACCTACTGCACCTCACACAAACCAAGGTTTGTCTCTGTACCTGCAGTGTGCACCCCTCTCCTACCCATGTACACCTCTGGCATGTCTCCTACTGCATCTTGGAGGTCATTGTCCATTGTATCCTGATCTGCCATAGTACCACCCAGCCACTGTGATTGCCCTTATGCTGGGTGTTGTGGCCATCTTCATCGCCTGCCTTACTGGTTGTACCTGTTGGCTTCCTGGGGACATCTTATAGACAATGGGCACAATTCCAGCTACAGTGCTGCCATAGCCTGTAGGACGACCCAGGCAGCTGCTTGCATTTGTACAGTGTTTGCCCAACACAGGTTCTTGGGATTGTCACTGTGCATGATGATACTCGTAGTGGCACAGACATCCAGCATTGCATGGTGATGCACCCCAAGCCTCTGCAGTGCATGGTGGCCAGCCTCTCTGGTCATGTGGGTACATTGCTACATGTGTGCCACAGTGCCTGTGGACTCTGATCTTCCACTGCCCAGCGACAATCAGCAGGGCAGGTCAGTATTCCGTGGGGCAGTGACTGTTGCCTTAGTGGTCTGTATGCTGCCTATTATTGTCCAGTGCTGTGCAGAATCTTCAAATTCCGGTAGAATGGAATTCTGCAAAATATTATAAATTCTGCCGAAATTCTGCCGGAAATGGAATGGCAGAATTCCACAGCATAAAACAGTTGCAGAATGATTTTCTCAGAAAGATCACTGTTCCGTGGAATATTATTTTGTGGATCTCAATATTTTCCGTGAAAATTGTTGCGGAATAATTTTCCACTGAAAAAACTAATACTCCGCAGAAAATTATTCAGTGGATCACAGTAGGCAGAATTCCACAGATGAACAAGTAAAATTCCGGGTGGAAATTCCGCCTGGAGAATGGTCATTCCACACTAAGTCTGCCAGCAGATTTCTGCATTCCACACAGCACTAGTATTCCACCATGGTGGATGATCTTCTGCTCATGCAAAATGGCTCCTCACCAGATGGGCTCTTGCACGTTGTCCATCCAGCACACTCCTTGTCCTTGCTGTCACCTGCTTGGGTCTGGCATCCTGTTGATTGTCATCTCCACCCTCCTGATCCACACCGTTCAATGTGTGTACCTCTGGCATGGCAATATGATGTGCTAGAGCAAGGTCATACAGTATGTAGCATACTAGAAATATTTTACATGTCACACTCAGTGTGTATTACAATGCCCCTCCTTATGTGTCCAGACTGTGGAAACACATTTTAAGGAATCTGAAGGTCCTTTCATTAGCCGACCATGCAGAGGTGAGTGCCTCATAGTGCAACTCAGACCTTGTCTGTGGATGCTTCAGTGGTGTCATGAGCCATGGTAGCTGTGGGTAGCTATTGTCACCTGTGGAAACAGAAGACATTGGTTACCCTTGGCGGCCTGTGGCACTATAGTCCACTGGCAGACTGGCGTTCCTGCCAGTGGTGGCAATTTACTGACCACACACACATGGTAAGCCCTGTGTCCCACCCTTCCCCTGCCACATGACACACGCGGTGTATGTTAGTCACCAGCAACATCTACCATGCATGTTGACCTGGCACATTGCACACCAGCCACTTCTTGGTGTCACTGTGCCATGCACACTGTGCTGTCACACACAGTGCCACATAGCTCACAAACTGCTCAGTCAACTGGCATACCATCTGCACATGTTGGTCTGTGTGTGTACACCCCTCATGTGTGAGCACTAGACCACATACTGTACTGGTTTCTGGCACATACACTTACCTGTCAGCCATCCTCAGGGTATATCCCCCCATTCAAATGCTTCACAAAGGCCACTGTGATGAAATATGGAGGCATCATGGTGGGATCCAGGTTACTGGGCAACAAAGTCCAGGATGTGGCACTGGCCGTCGCAGACCACCTGCATATTCATGTAATGGAAGCCTTTCCTATTAACATATGCCTCCTCCTCCTTTGATGGTGGGGATCTTATGGCAATGTGTGTACAGTCAATGGCACCCACTACCTGTGGAAACTGTGCACTGGTACAAAGTGCCATCTTCACAGCCTGCTGGTGCTGGGCATCTACTGGAAGCAGATATACCTCTGTGTCCATTGTAGCAGTACTGCCAGGAATTGCTTGAGGCACCTGGACACAGAGGCTTGGGATATACTCACAGTGTTGCCATTTGGGGTCTGAAACTTCCAAGAGCTATAAAGCACAGTGCGTGCCTTGACATGCATGGGTATTGGATGCCCTCTTTGTGTTGTACTCTGCAGGTCCCCTAAGCTCCTGGCACAACTCTGTTATTGTGGGTTTATTAAGGTGGTAGCATGCAATGCACTGCTCCTCAGACAGGTCCCAGTATGACGTCCGCCTCTGGTACACCCATGTCACAGGTCTCCTGGTGGGTCTCCGCTCTCTGTTGCATGCCATTCCCCGGACCCTGCCAGCCTGTTGGCATGATCACCTCTGCCACCATGCCCTGGCTAGCCCGATACCCAGTAGGGCCACTGGTCCAGTCATAGTGCTCTGTCAAGTTTGTACACTTGCACTGCAGCCTCACAGGTGACTCAGTTCTTTCTGCCTGCTGTGGGCCTATTTATATGCTCTAGTGTCAGTTAGACCAGCTCCACCTTGGTCTAACAGGTGCATGCTGTCTTCAGTACAACTTCAATGGCTTCCACCTTTCTGAATCCAGGAAAAAAAGGGATGTTGCATCATTTTTTTGATGCAAACCCCATTGCGACCCAGTGCAGTCAATTCTTTGATACAAGCCTGGCACAAGTCACTTTGTGCATTCCTTAATCAGAATTGATGCAATCTTGATGCAAGTCACAACTAAGGCTAAATTTGTTTTGGCGCAAGCCCATGTGTCATTCTCGGCCCTTGGTGAATCCGGCCCTCTGTTTTTGTCTGCTGTCATTTTCTATGTTTCTGTTTCATTTCTGACAGGCCTATTAATGCATGCCATATAGGAAAGTTAAGTACTATACCTAAAGGATACACTTCAAGGACACGCTCTCCCAAAATGATCTCTTTAGGCAGCTCGCAAGCCCTTGCAATAAAATTAATCCTAGGGCAACAGGGTAAAACCCTTACAATTCACTCAGTCTACACCCCCGCACATGACCTGGCCAAAGGCTTTACCTCTGTACCTGAGTACAGAGGTATACCTGTGTGTGCCATCACTCTGGGGTTGTACTTCTTGGGGAATTTAATGTTAACTGACTTGCCTCTGAAGTGGACCCTTACAAAGACGCTGTCGCTGCCATAGACATCAACCAAGTAGTTACCTCCCCAACCAGAATAAATCACAGGGCTGAAATAGTACACTGCTTGACCTAATTCTTACAAACCGCCCAGAGAGGATCTCCAGAACCGAGGCCACCCTGACTCTCAGTGACCACCTCCGGTTGTTTGTCTTTGGTCTAACAAGACCTCCAGACAACCAAGAAAAATGTCTCACCAACGTGTACTTCAGAAAGAGCAGCTAATACATCTCCAGGCACATCTCCAAAAATGTGATTGATCACCCCTGGACACTACAACTAATATTAATCATGCCTATTTAATACAGCCTGCAACATCTTCGACCCATATAAAACAAGCATTTGTCAATGCCGAATGTTGTCTTGCTGGCATTGGCATTGGTAGTACAGGAGTTAGACAGATGCATAATAAGAATGGCAGTGAAGTATTGAACTGACGCCAACCCCACCCTGCAGAGACTGACTGGCATTGAGGTGTGCCTTTGGGTCATCGGCCATAACGCTCATGCCATTTCAACTCGCCCTACCTTACAGACTCTGACAAGTGTTGCGTTGTACTTGCTTGGGAGTGGAACCGGACCATACACTCACCCCATTCCATAAGGAAATACATTGAAATGGGTGCACTATAGGAAAATGGAGTAAACTTTGGGGCCGAAGAGTCCAAGGTACACCTTGATGCCTGTCACCGGCTACAGGGTGGGGGAGGGGGTAAAGCTACCAACAGTCTCTGTTTTCCCAGGACAGTTCCTATTTTAGGCAGCATGTCCCAGTATCCCCACAAGTTTTGAAAAATGTCACTTCTGTCCTGGTTTTTGGTTTCTTGTCCCAGTTTTGTCCCTTTTTTTTTTGCTGACTGCTAATCCATGAATGACAGTTATTTCAGCACCACTGTGGTGCTGCTCAGGCTGGACAGCAGTTTGCAACTTCATCCCCGCGCCTGTGTTTCACCACTGCAAGCATGTCAGTGGGAGCACAGTAAAGCATGTTCCTTCCTGTTACATTAGACTGGTAGTATGCAAACAAGTGCATGTGGATGTCTGCCTGCCAGCAGCTGAGAGGGACTCCAGATGGAGAAGAGACTGGCAGCAGTGAACTAGGGTACCTGAACCTGATCAACTGTAGGGAGGTGTGTGAAACAATTTGGTGGTGGTGGGAGTCACTTTAAGTTTGCTCAGCAAATGAGGTGAGTGTAAACAGGTTGGATGGGATTGTCAGGTGGAGGAGCAATACATGCAGCTCAAATGTCTGATCATAATTTAACACAGGTTTGCTTCTAATGAACTTTCTGCACATCATGATTTGGAACTTGCTGCAGCAGAATGATGTATTGTTTTAATCTGGATGTTTGCTACTGGTATTACGGTGGGGCAGCATGGCCAGAGCAAGCAGCAAAATGTAATTGATTGTATGCAGTGTTGTCTGCAGCGGTGCCTGTGGGAGTGACATGGGGGGGCATGGTCAGGATGGACCGTCCCAGTTTTAGGCCTCGGAAAGTTGGTAGCTTTAGGAGGGGGGGAAATGACATGAATATTATAGCCAACAATCCCAAGTCACACCCTTGATGTCTGTCAGTCTCTACATGGTGGGGTGTTATGGTTGGAAACCCTAATGCCCCGGGTGTTTTTTGGTATTTTCACTCCAAATTTTCCACATGGGCTTTTGTGACCCCACCTCATGAACAGCGGCACTATCAGTTCCTTAGCCGAAATGTGATTTTGCACAGCGACTGTGCCATATGACTCCATGGGTGCGAAAACACATTTTGGGCAGCACGTGAAAAATGACAGCTGTACTGTTCATCAGGAGGTGTAAAAAATGGCAATGTTCAAAATCTGGAGTGAAAATATAACAAATTGGTGAAGTCACGAGTGTGCATAGAAACTGTGCAACACACGCCTGTAACGCAATCATTTTGGGGATGTTTTTAACCAAATTTTCAACATAGGCATTTTGGGACCTCCACTCAAGAACAGTGTCACTGTGATTTTGTTACTCTGTCCTGAACATTGATTTCCCACAGCGACCGCACCATTGTGCGCCAGATGTATGAAAGCACATTTTGGACAGGATGTGAAAAATGACAGCTATATTGTTCAAAAGGAGATGGGAAAAAATGTCACTGCTGAAAATCTTGAGTGAAAATATTAAAAATTGTCGAAGTTACGAGTGTGCATGGAAACTGTGCAACGTACACTCATAACACAGTCATTTTTTGGAATTGTTTCACCAAATTTTCAACATAGGCTTTCTGGGACCCACCTCATGAACAGTGGCACTGTCATTTTGTTAATCAGTCCCAATAGGTAATTCCATGCAGTGACCATGAAATGACCTTTCAGGACCAAAGAACAAGATGACAGTGCATGTGTTCATGAGGTGTGGTCCCAAGAACCCCATAATGAAAATATGGAGTCAAATTCAAAAAAATGCAATATCCACCTAAGTTGAAACTCCCCATTTATGCCATTATAGAGCTTACTGGCATTTCTTCAGTTCATGGTCAGCTTTGAAGACTGCAGATGTGTTCCCTCTCAACCAAAGATCGAGAGCCGACTCGGAGTAGGCGGGATGAGGGGTGGGAGGTGGGTGTACAGAGGGTGGTGCTGGTTGGGGAGGGGTGGCACAACGGACCATTTTTCTTTTTTCAGGTACACAAAAAGGATTGGACATCTGGATCTGTTTTCTTTATTTACAGGTGAATTAAAACAAATGTTAGGCCTACTGGGTGGGCTCCCAGTGTGCCCCATGACTTTCAGGGGCCGTGATGTTGGCCACACTGGGGTGGGCTCCCAGTATGCCATGAAATGGGGGTGGGCCTGGAGGAGGAACATGCCAACGTGATCAGCTTTCTTTCACGGCAGCACACTGGGGTGGTCTCCCCATGTGCCACACAATGTGGGGAAGTGGACATGCCGACACAGGGTTTCACTCGATGTCAGCCTTCTTTTGGATTGTGGTGGCAGCAGGACCCGCCACCATGTTTATTGAAATGCTTCACCAGCAAAGGCACATAGGAGGTGTGTCATCTGTGCCGCTGCATGATAAGCTTGTCTCTGATTGCAGTGGCACATTTGTTTCAGGTTGGTGGCACTTTGCATAAACTTGTGTCAATGCTAGCATGCTGTCTAATTGGTGAATGAGGATGCACCTACTAAAGCGTGCCCTGCATTTGCCAATGCTGGCACACCTCTGCATTACTCCTACTACCACAATGTTGTTTGCGCATCGCAGGACAACATAAAAAGGAAGGTAAAGCCTGATAGCCCCTGATCACAACCTCCTCTGAAACCTAATGGCTACTACAGACCACCTCTGGCACATAGTGCTGGCCACAGGGAAACAGGTGGACTGCAACATTCCAAAGCTGTCAGAATACCTTCACCCAAGAGATCCATTTAGCCAAATCTGCACACTGCAAAGAAGCACTTTCAAACTCCTAGGGTGACAGTAGGAAGTTTTGGAAGAATGTAAAATAACTCACCAGAAAGCCCAACAGATCCCTCCCTCACTGCTTAACGTCAACTGGGAAATCATCCAGGACCCAAAGATAATAGCGACACATTCAACTCTGCCTTCACTGATCATAGTGACATATTCTCCCTGATTTTTTAGATAAATCATCCGGCCTTTTAAACTCTAAATGCCTGCCCTGACCCCAAATAATCCCCCTTTTATTTTAAGAAAGTCACCTTGTGGCAATCTAAAACATATCTTCTAAAGTCCTTGGCAGTCTCGTTTCAGTGGTGACTCACTCGTTCTGAAGCTGCTATACCTTACTTTAGATACAGTACTGTTGCCACTCACCAAAATCCTTAACCTGTCACTTTGCCTTGATAATTCCCATCACTGTGGAAAGCAGCAGTGGTGACTCCATTCACAAGAGTGGGATAGGGTCCTGCACTAAACTACCACCTGATTTCCATCCTCCCACCTCATTCCAAAGCCTTGGAGTGGATCATATCCAACCAGCTCTCTGACTATCTGACCAAGTACGACATCCAATGTCCAGAGCAACATGGATTTAGAAAGGGTCACAGAACCACATCTGCCCTTCTAAAATATATCACTTAGTGCGGTCAATATACATCGACCTCACTAAGGCTTTCGACACTGTCAATCACACTTTCCTTCTCGAGTCACTCCCTGCCCTTGGACTGTCCCAAGGAGGTACAATTTGGTTTAAAAACTACCTAGAAAGCAGATCCCAGCAGGTAAAAATCTGTGACACCATATCCATCGGCCATCCAGTCCACTCGGGGGTTCCCCAAGGCTCCATACTAGGTCCCTTACTCTTCAGCCTCTTCCTTAATATCTCTCCCCAGGTCTGCACCAGTAATCCTCGCCTATACGCGGATGATGCAATATTATTCACTAGTCACTCTGACCTCTCTCCTTAGCTAGAACCCTGCAACATAACTTCACAGTTGTTGAAGCCTGGTTCCCAGCGTAAGCTGATTCTGAACTACAAAAATCAAAATCAATGCTCTTTGCCAGTTCCCACAATAAGCAAAATTCAGCCCAATTACTATCGTTAACAGTGACAATGTCCCCATTCAGCAAGTCCATACCTTCAAATATGAACATACAGACATATGAAAGTTGCCCTGCAGCAAAAGGCCATCCCTGGTCTATCTAGGCTGCTCGAGTTGCCAGCTAGCTCCCTATTCTGCAGCTGCCCCACCCCTCTCCCTTCCATCCCTTTACCTTCCCTTTGCCCTATCCCACCCTTCTTAAAAGCAGTCCACTGTGTTACATGCCACCACCTCAGCCGTAGTGGCTCCACTTTGCCACCACCCTCCATAAATAAATGCCTCCTCACCTCCCTCCTGAATCTACCCCTCCAATCTCATGTCATGGTCCCAAGTATCTCTCCCCAACCTCCTGAATAGACCTTCTGTATTTGTTTTGATTATCCCTTCTTTTTTTGAAGATCTCAATCATGTCCCCCTGTTCATCCTCTCCTCCAGTGTGTACATGTTTAACTCTCTTAGTCTGATCTCGTATGACAACCCCAGGCTCTGAATCATCTTTGGTTTTCCTATGCTGCACACCCTCCAGCAACCTAATGTCCTTTTGTAGGTATGGGCACCAGTGCTGTATGCAGTATTCCTGGAGTGGTCTAATCAATGATCTGTATAACAGTAGAACAACCTCCCTTCTTCTCAAGGTAATGTTCCTTGCATTTGCACCCCAGCATTTTGTTGGCCTTTGCTGCTGCCTTTCTGCATTGCATGGAATTGTTTATTGCTCCGTGATGAGCACCCCAGATCCTTCTTTTCTGTTACTCCAGGTGCACCCCCAGATGGCAGCTTCTGCTCAGATTGTTTGTTCCAAAATGCAGTACATTGCATTTTTTGCATTGAACCGGCAGCTGCCATCTGTCAGACCATGCCTCTAGCCTTGCCAGATCCTCCTGTAGCCCCTGCCACTCAACCTGGATGTCTACCACAGCACCCATCTTGGTGTCATCCACAAATAGTCTCATTTTGCTGCTGATGACCTCCAAAATGTCTGCAATAAATCGCCAAACAAACTGGGCCTAACACTGACACCTATGGAACACCATTTTGTCACAGGCTTAGGGATTAGTATTCCCCACCACCACCACCCTCTACTGCCTATCTGTTAGCCAGTTCTCCACCCACCCCACCAGTTTTGTTCCTGCACCTGTGCCCCGTGGCTTGCTTTCAAGTCTCCTATGCAGTACTGAATCGAAAGCCTTACTGAAGTCTAGGTACAGTACATCTACCGCATGACCCCTGTCAATTTGCCTAGTCACCCAGTCATAGTATTCCACCAGGTTGGTCTGGCATGACCTGCCTTTGACAAAGCCATGCTGTCTCCCATCCTGCACCTCGTTGATCTCCAGTAATGTCACTAGCCTCACCTTTAGAATGGTCTCCATTAGCTTCCCCACTATGGACGTTAGACTTACTGGCCTATAGTTCCCTGATTTGTCTTTGAGTCCACTCTTGTGGAGGGGAATGACGTGAGCTAGTCTCCAGTCATGGGGTATGCATCCTGTGTCTAGAGCTAAATTAAATAATTCTGCCAAGCTTCCTGCCAGGACCTTTGCTCCAGCTCCTATACCTAGGTATAACTCTCGACAGTGCATTGTCCTTTGCCAGACATGTTAACATTATGTCAAAGGTGGTCAATGCCAGACTTGGGATCCTTTACAGACACAGGCACAGCATGACCCCTGAAGCACTAAGGTTTGCGGTCACCAGCGCAATACTTTCTGTAGTTGACTATGGGTTAGTCATTTACGGCTCTGCTATTGAAACTACCCTTAAACGAATTACCATTTCTCTCAACAAGTCATGTAGACTGGTCTCGGGAGCCCACAGACACACCCATACATGCGACCTATATGCCCTGACAAACTGGTCGCACCTCTCAAAGGGAGGATTTTGCATCAGACCTGCCTACTGGCAGAAACAATCAGCCTAGGGCTAACCCTACGAACCACCCAGCACCTTCTCATTCATGCTCCTCTCTTGTGCAACAGTAGTAGTGCTCTAGACATGCATACCGAGTCCCTTTCTGCTGGACTTCTCAGGCAATAAAGTCTTTTAGGTTCTGAGCTCCTAACTCAGTAAACAAACTCCCTTTGGACATCCTTGATGAATCAAAGCTTAGCCCCTTCACACACAAACTCTGACAGCACCTGTCTGCGTATAGCAGTTGTGACTTCCCCATCTAGCCTCCACTCCTGTAGAACTACTCCACCGCCACTCCTCACCTAGGCCCTAGCCCCTCCCTACTTCTCCCACACCCAGCTACCCCATCCTCCCTCCTCACACCACCTCCCACCGCCACCCACCCCTACTTTTAGACACTTTCCAAATCTACACCTCCCTTGATCCCTCATGCTGGCACCTCTCCCTCTCCAACTCCCATACCCTGTACCTCTTCCTCCTTTTCCCTCTCCTAACTGGGCCTTGACAAGGTCACTCTACTGACTGCTCATCCCACCCCATCCACTCCCCGAACTTTACCCTTCTCCCATCCTGGGGTACAACAATGTCTCTGCACTGGCAGCCCTACTTTTACCCTCCTTCCTTCATTCCAGTCTGGCACATGACAAAGTCAATTGATTTGACTCCTACCAGATCAGTTTGCCATATAGAAAATGGCACATACTAAAACCACACATCAGAGACAGCACGGTGGGAATAGCGACAGGGTAAAACCACTGAAGGATCTATGTGCGGTTGTATACCCTGTCTCTTTTCCCTTGCAGTGGATAAGTCCTCTGCTTGGAGGCGGGTCCTCTGAATAGCCGCCATGGCTCAATGGGATGAGCCACGGGCAGCAATGGAGGTGCTGTGTCTGTGGACGGATAATTTTCTATTATTAGCACTTTATTGCAAATTAAGTGTCAACCCCTAGAGTTCATTATTTTAGTTAAAGGGGTGTTCAGGGTGCCAGCCACTACGAGACAGACATGCCACTGGCAATATATTGTGCTGTGTACCTAGTAACGCTGCATATTGGTTCGACATCATGTCTGCACATTATGACCCCATGCTCATTTGACTGAACTAACGCTTTAGCAATGTACAATTTGATACGCCCACCTGTAATCTGTAATACAAGTTGTTGTAATTACCTGTATCCTACTTGCCTAACACATGAACACTTTCACTTAGAAACCATAACCTTGCTTGTTGTGTGAATAGTTTTGTATTGTTGTTTAATCTGTTCTGTATTGTTAATCAAATGTTTATACTGACATGTAACCTCTGTAAAAGAGCCTCTGGCTTAAAGGTATTTGTAATCTGAGAAATAAATAAATAAATAAAGTAGAGAGTCAGAAACCTAGATATTTAAAATACTGAACATTTTCCAGCGGTGATCATGTTGAGGGCATGGATTGTAATGAATTGAGATGTACTTTCCTTCCAGTGCACAAAAAGGATTTAGTTTTTCTGTTGTTCAGTAGCAGAGAAATTGTGTTTATCAAGGTTGAAGTTTAAGTTTCTATATCTTTCAGTGTGTTAGTTAACTCAGAAAGTTACTTGGCATTTGGGTGTGTCTTGCATTATCATATTCATAAAGGAGTATAGAGGTGTTTTTGTAGCTTTTTACCATTTCTGTCACAAAAAAAAACCTTAAAATCCCACGATACACAAAGGATATACTACTAGGTAGCTCAAAATTTGATTTTGTGAAAATGCTGATGTTATTGCTCCCTTGCACTTGTGGCTTTACTTAGCTCAGCCACTCATGGAACAATAACACCAACATTCCACACCAAATAATAATCTTTATTTTGAGCTACCTCACGGGATATTCCGTCTTTATACTAGAGCTCATACTGGAAAGATCAGGCAGTAGAAGGGAAAGCCAATATAATCCGTCCCCCCACTGCTCAGCAGTAATATGCTATACATGTTACTATGTTTGTTACATTTGAAAATAACCTTATGCAATGAGTTCCAAAGATTAATCACTCTCTGAGTGAAGTACAGCATGCTCTCCTTTTGCAAGTCCTGAAGTTCTTTGTGTATAGCTGATAATTGTGCATCCTGGTATCAAATATCTGAGTCTTGATTTCTATCCTGAAGAAGGTTAGAAGATTTTTCTGAGATATAGGGCTGTGCGAAATTAATCTTCCACAGGTGGAATTTGGGTGAAAGTCAGAATTGCAGTTTTGCACAATTTCGGAATACACTTTGGCAACTTTTGTGGAAATTCTAACTTAGAACAGAGTAATGAATGTCAAATTTCAGAATAATGTATTAAATTGTGGAAAGAAATTTTGCAGAACTGAGATCTGTTCTGTGGAATTGTTTTCTATAGTTTAATGCATTAATCCACAATTCATACTTTTTATTCCACAGTTCAGTGAGTTATTGAAGTGTGTAGTGAATGCATGATGTTTGGATTAATGTATTAAACCACAGAAAGAAATTCCGTAAAACTGATGACTGAACTGCAGAATAATTATATGTATTGCAGATTCATGTATTAAACTGCAGAATGGAATTCCTCAGAACTCTCATTCCACAGTTCATGCTTATTATTCCTCAATTCAGCTAGAGAATTCCATGGAACAGGGTGAAAATTTGCCAAATACATTCAGAAGATTCTGATATCACCCAAGTTGGAAGTTCGGAAAATTTCACGCAATTTATGAAATTTCACAAACGTTCTGCGAAAGCAGAATTCACAACTTCCACCTAGCTGGACTCAGACACCATTTTGTATATTAGTAACAGGTCACTCCATATTCTCTGCCATTTCTATGAAGCTCCAGAATCAATAGTCTCTTGTCATACCTGTACAATAGGATTTGTCTCTCAAGCCATAATCACTTGGTGGTCCTTTTTTGTATTCTAATTATTTTTATTACATTCAGTATGAGGACACCAAAATTGGACCCCATAGTCAGTACGGTATGTGGTTTAATATATGTTCTATAGAAGGGAACTATTACATCCGTAGCCCTGCTAACAAAGGATTTTCTTGTACAATTCAGCATCCGTTTGCTTTTCTAGGCACTGTATCACATTTTCTGCTGTTCTTTAGACCATTGGTTACTTTGATTCCAAGATCTATTTCCTCTGTAGTGACCTTTAATATTTTGCTTCCAAAATGTGGTTAGGATTGAAGATTTTTCAATAAATGCTTAATCAAGCACTTGTCCAGGCTGAATTTCATATCCCAGTCCTTGGCCCTTTTATCAATTTATTCTAGGTCTGATTGTAATCTCACCTTTTCATCACTTGAGCATATTTTCATTCCCTGATAGTATTGTCTGCAACCATGGAGCACCACTAGACCAGATCTCTAGGTAGGTCCCCCAAGTAACATGAAATTGTTATAGACCCAGGGCAGAGCCCTGTGGCACATCGCATGTTACCGTTCCGTCTTCAAACGTTAATCCATTTATTATTACTTTCTGGCACCTACTCCTTAGCCAACCTGCAATCCATGTAACAAATGTCATATGAATCCCAAGGCTTTTACGTTTAATAATCAACTTGGAATGGTTGCCTGCATCAATTGCCTTGCAGAAATTGAGATATATCGTGGCTACAGGTAAACCGATATGAAGTGATTCACTAATAGCAGTACCCCAGTCCCAAACCTTGTGCCTATAACCTCAGGTCCTCCTCACACTTAATCCATGAACAACCACAGGCAGCCAGCTGCATGGGTTCAAAAGCATTCTCCATTGCTGCCCCAGGCTCTGAGAGGATTGCCAGACCCCCTCTCCCTAGACACTATGTCCCTCTTCAAAACCCACATTAAAATGCCCTTTTAGGCACCTCTGCTTTCTGATGCTCAAACTGCCAGTGGTTGCGGGAATCCATTAAACTAAGCCCAGCCTCAAATTTGCACAGCTGGTCTTGCTGAAGCATCTTCTGTTCTCTGAATTCATGGTCTGTATCATGTACATGGTTGTAATCTCTTGTCTTTATGCTCATATTGTCTTTGAGTTAATATCTATGTAATTTATTTACTGCTAAGTATATATCCTGACAGGGTGACCAAACGGTATCATCCTATGCTGTATTGCTCCAGTCTGTTATTACTTACAATAGATTGTAATTTTTCTCTACCATGCTCTACAAACATCTATTGTTTATTTATGAGCTCAATGTCCTGGGTCATGTCTGAAAATGGTCCCTGAGTCCAGTGTACCAATGTAGTTTTTGAATAAATTAATGAATAAATACATACATATATAAATGGTTCCTAAAAGGAGAGTATGTTGGTAGTAGATAAAGCTTCAGATTCTGAAACCATGTTGAGTGTGTTCTACATGTCCCTTTTTCACCACCTATGCTATAATTTGATCTTTAATGAAATGTTCTAGTATTTTACACACCACTGATGCAATGCTGATGGGCATATAGTACTCAGTTTGCCCTCTGCTGCCCTTCTTATAGATTGGGACCACTTTGACTGTGTGCCAATCTTCTGGAACCACACCCATCTCTGAAGATTTATTAAATAGTGCAGTTGGGGGGGGATTTCAAATAAAAATTTTCTTCAGAAGTCTAGGAGGGACACTATCTGGTCTCATTGATTTATGGACATCCAGAGCTTTTAACTTGCTAAGGACAAAGTCTGATTCAGCTTCTAACATGCTACTGTTACTGTCAGGTTCTACAGCTAGTAGTGATTCTTCCCAATAATTTTATGAACAACATCTTGTGGTGGAGCACAAACAGAGGTGTACAAAGGCCAATGCAGGTGATGCTCTAGTGGTGCATCTCAGCTCCAATCAGTGAGTATGCTGCCAATGACAGCAGTTTCAAAGAGAGCCATGGAGATAAAACAAATGTGCTGCTGCAATCAGAGACAAGCTCAATCTTGCATCCAGCAGATGGCACCTCCATTACGTGGCTTTCCTGGTGAAACATTTCAGTAAAATATTGGCTCCTACCATCTGCCACACAATCCACAGAAAGCCAACATCAGGGTGCCCAGTTCTCATGTCGGCATGTTCACAGTGCCTGCCACCTGCCACACTGCAACCTTTCATTGCTGCTGCCCTCCCTGCTCCCACCATTCCCTGTCCCCTGACAGGAAAAAAAAACCTTCCCGCAACCTCCCACTGCTGTAGCCCTCCCTGCTTCTTCCGTTCCCATCCTCCGACAGACAATAAAGGGGGGAAGGGAAATTGCTTAACTAGGAAAGGCACACTAAACTGAAGCTTGTTTCCAGGTGCAACCTGGGAGCACAAGGAAGTTAAGTGACTTGCCCAGGGTCACATAGCATGCAAGTGGGAGCAACCCTCCCACAACCCTCCCACTGCTGCTGCCCCTTCCTGTTCCCATCCCCCTCCTGAATTGTAGGACACTGGGACCCCACCAGTGTGCCTATTTCTGTTTTTGTTTCTTAACCTGTAAATGAAGAAAACTTTCCTTTATGCTTTTATTTTTTTCCTGCAAACAAGAAAACTGTCCACCTATGTTGCCCCCATCCCTCCTCACCCTCCCTCTGCACACCCACCTCTCTGCACCCTCCTCACCCATACTTGCCCTCTGGAGGATGGGACCCACAATCTTCTCTGACAGAAGCCCATCTCTTCAAGTTGTGTAACAATGTGTGCTTTGAAACAACTGAGAAGCTGCATGGGACATACTATATTGGACTAGAAATCTGCAACAACTCTCTTTTACTTACATCTGAGGGAAGTTTTCCTTACTTTACAGTCTTACATTGGTATTGCTTTGTGTTCAATTATTTTCATTTTTAAATCAGGAAGGGGTTTTTCAAAACTGCTTATCTTATGAGCAACTTCAGAAGGGTTTAAATAACTGCATATTTGATTTTCCTTTGTGGGTAACTGGACTGTCTACTAGTATTCTGTGACAGTTTGCATCAATATATTTTGAAATAATTTACTGGTAGTGGCTGTGTATGCTTCCAGAAAAGGCTGCAGTTTGTAATTTGATGCCAGACACAGCCTCAAGTGGGGGAAATTGTCTTCACTAGTCAGAGAGACCTTGCATCATAGCCAATTGTTTTGGGTGGAGGAACATTCCAGCATTGATCAATTACTATAAACTACTGGTGTGATCCTGTTTCAGACAGAAGCCCATCTCTTCAAGTTGTGTAACAAGGTGTGCTTTGCAACAACTGAGAAGCTGCATGGGATATACTATATTGGACTAGAAATCTGTAATAACTCTCTCTTACTTACATCTGAGGGACGTTTTCCTTAATTTACAGTCATACATTGGTATTGCTTTGTGTTTAATTATTTTCGTTTTTAAATCAGGAAGGAGGTTTTCAAAACTGCTTATCTTGTGAGCAACTTCAGAAGGGTTGAAATAACTGCATATTTGATTTTCCTTTGTGGGTAACTGGACTGTCTACTAGTATTCTGTAACAGTTTGCATCAAATTACTTATAAATAGTTGACAAATCAGTTACTGGAGGTTAGCTGATTTACTATAAATGACAGTACTCACCTGGGTGGTGGAGCAGTGGCGTATTTGATTGTTTCTAACAGTCACCAGTGGTTGTGGACTACCCACCCACACTTCCCCACACCCCACTGCCCCAGGCGTGATGTTTCCATTATAGCCAAGGTTCTGACGTCACTTCCTCAACAGGTCTTGGGGCAGAACTGTCATATTCTTAATAACCCAGCACAGTGCATAAAGGGTAAGTACACAGCAAAAAGGAAGAAAAATAAATATATTTATATATATATTACATATTGTATATTATAAGGAAGAGGGACATGTGGGGGAGTGGTGCAATGCACTGGCTGTGGGGCAGCAGTTTTCCAGTAGACATTCAGGAAACTGCATTGCTGTCCTATCTGCAGGCAACTGTCAGCTCTGAGGGAGGAGGTTGCCCACCTCCAGGCTGAACTGGCAAGGACTAAGGAGGCCTCCCCCACCCAAAGAGCACCACTGCCACAGAGGCTGCCAAGTATGAAGAGCAGTTGGACCACAGTGGGTTCTGGGAGGGTGCGGGTGGTGGAACAGAGGTGAAGCCCCCTAGTTGTACCTCTACACAAACCATATGCCAGTCTGGCAGAGCAAGGTTCCTCTATGATGGCACCCTCAGTGGAGACCAAGAAGAATGCTGAGGACACCCACAAGGGAGACCCACAGAAGGGTGGCAAGGGACACCACAGGGGAAGGAAACAGCTTCTGATAGGGGACTCAATTGCTAGAGGGTAGACCTGGGGAAGGGAGAGGAGAGGGAAGTAAGGTGCCTGCCTAGTGCCATGGCTTGAGGGACAAGAAGCAAATCCAGGATTGCAGAAGCAGCATCACAGGAGAGGGAACTAGATATCATTGTCCACCTTGGGACAAATGACCTAGCTAGGCATGGCATGCAGTGCAGGATGAAATTGTGGAGTTGGGGAGGGGTCTCAGACAGGTAGCAAGCACGGTTACCTTCTCAGCGGTGCTGCCAGTCCATGGCAGGGGCGAGGCTAGGGTACTACATGCCATGCAGTTTTATGAATGGTTGCAAAACTGGTGCAGAGCACAGGGCTTTGGCTTCATTTGGGACTGGGGATACACCTGGAGAGATGAAGGTCTATACTGGCATGATGGTCTGCATCTGTCCATGAAGGGAACCAAGATCTTAAGTGACAGGTTTAAATGCTTCCTTGGCAAGCTTTTAAACTAGCAATGGAGGGAGGTGCTAATAAAAGGCTGGAAATTTCAAGCCTCCCCCCAACAAAAAATGACGGGCAGTAAGGTAAACACTGGAGTCCAGTGCTCAACAGAGGGCAGGACAGGGGTAAATGGAAAAATAGACAAGGGCAAAAAGAGCAGGCATGGGGGAAAAAAGGATAAAGCCAACATTAAATGGAGGGCAATGAGTACCAATGCCTGTAGTCTGGGAAACAAGCTTCCTGAGCTAGTAGCCTTGATGGAAGATGAAAAATTGGATATTGTGGCAGTCACGGAAACATGGTACATGGGGAACCATGACTGGGATGTCAACATACCGGGGTACACAGTCTACAGAAGGAACAGGAGGGAAAAGAGGAGGAGTAGCTCTATACATAAGGGAAGGGATCAAAGCTACAGAACTAAAAAGTAAAGGGGAGGACAAGAGGCACTCTGGGTCACCTTGGAGACAGGAATGGCATCACAATCCACACAGGGTTGTATACAGGCCCCATCTCAAGGGAGGAAATGGACAAAAAATGATAGAGGACATTCTCAAAATGGCTGAAAAAGGGGAGATACTGTTGATGGGGGACACGAATATGCCAGACGTTAACTGGATGACATGTACTGCAGCCACATCCAACAGCAGGGTCATTCTCAATGCCCTGCAGGGGGCAGGCCTTAGACAGCTAGTGTTGGAACCCACTTGGGAGGAAGCAATACTAGACCTGGTACTCTCAAATGGAGAGAGGATCACAAATTTAGAAGTCAGTAGACATCTGGGAGCAAGCGACTACTGCACAGTGTGCTACACAATAAGCACAACCATGGAGACAAGCCATACAAAAACAAGCATACTGGACTTTAGAAGGGCTGACTTTGGCAAAATGGGTGAATACCTGAGGAATACACTAGCAAATGGCCAAAAATGAGGGGTGGAAGAACAATGGAGAAAAATCAAAGCTACCATCATAGAGGCAACAAGCCTTTGTGTGAAACAGATAAAGAAAACAAAGCAGAGTAAAAAACACTATGGTTCTCAAAAGAGGTGGCAGTGAAGGTTAAGGAGAAAAAGGCTGCATTCAAAAAGTATAAGGCATCACAGAAGGAGCACGACAGGGAACTGTATCAATTAAAGCAGAAAGAAGTGGGGAAGGCAGTCAGAATTACAAAAGCCCAAACTGAGGAAAAAATAGCCAAGTCAGTTAAGAAGGGGGATAAAACCTTTTATAGGTACATTAGGGAGCATAGAAAGGTTAAGGGAGGAATAGGGAAGATTAATAAGGGAGAGGGGAGGTAGGTGGAGGGAGACAGTGAAAAGGCAGAGATACTGAATGAATACTTTTGCTCAGTATTCACAAAAGAATATGAGGAGGAGTTACCTAAACCAGACAATAGAAGCACTCTGGGTAGGGGGGTCGACACCAGTCCATTTACAGAAGAAAGAGTCCTGAAAGAACTCCTAAAACTCAAGGTAGACAAAGCAATGGGGCCTGATGGGATTCACCCCAGAATCCTAAAAGAACTAAGGGAGGACCTACTGACACCACTGACCACACTTTTTAACAAATCACGGGAGGATGGTGTGGTACCTGAGGACTGGAGGAGGGCAGATGTGATTCCCCTTCACAAAAGTGGGAGCAAGGCAGAAGCAGGAAACTACAGACCTGTAAGTTTGACCTCAGTGGTGGGGAAAATTATGGAATCACTTCTGAAAGAAAGAATTGTTGAGTACCTAGAGGCCAGCGGGGCACAGGACCCAAAGCAGCATGGATTTACAGAAGGAAGGTCATGTCATACGAATCTAATAGATTTCTTTGACTGGGTGACCAAAGTAATAGACCAGGGAGGGGCTGTGGATATGGCCTACCTAGACTTTAGCAAGGCATTTGACACAGTCCTGCACAAAAGCTTAATAATCAAGCTAGTCAGCCTGGGAGTTGGTCCCAGGGTGGCAACCTGGTTGCAAACTGGCTGCACAACAGGACACAGAAGGTAATAGTGAGTGGAACACATTCCAAAGAAAGGGAGTCACTAGTGGAGTACCTCAGGGCTCAGTACTGGATCCAGTCCTCTTTAGCATCTTTATAGGTGACATTGCAGAGGGTCTGGAGGGAAAGGTATGCCTTTGCAGATGACACAAAGATCTGTAACAGAGTTGGTACACAGGGGAGGGTAGAAAGGATGAGAAGGGACTTGGCAAGGTTGGAGGAATGGTCAGACATATGGCAACTTAGATTCAATGCAAATAAGTGCAAAGTAATGCACCTGGGAAACAAAAACCCAGGAGAAGAGTACACAATAGCAGGGGAGGTACTAACAACAACAATAATGAAGCGGGACTTGGGGGTAGTCATAGTAGATGATCTAAAGGTTGGTAAGCAATGTGAGAAGTAAGTAAGGAGAGCCAAGGAGATACTGGGATGCACAGGAAGGGGCATCACAAGTAGAAAAAGGGAAGTGGTCATCCCTTTGTACAGACAGTTAGTGAGACCCCATCTGGAATACTGTGTGCAGTTTTGGAGACCTCATCTACGCAAGGACATAGACAGGGTGGAAGCAGTCCAGAGGAGGGCAACTAAAGTGGTGCAGGGTCTGCATCAGAAATCATATGAAGAGAGACTGAGAGAGCTTATATATGTATACCCTTGATGAAAGGAGGGATGGGGGGACATGATAGAAACGTTCAAGTACCTCAAGGGAATCAACAAAGTCCAGGAGGGTACCATCTTTCAGAAAAAGAGTTGTGTAAGAACAAGGGGGCACAATTTAAAGATAGGGGGACAGCTCAGGGGTAATGTGAGGAAATCTTTTTTCACAGAGAGAGTGGTGGATGCGTGGAACTGCCTTCCTGGGGAGGTTGTTGGGGCTAAAACAGTGGGAATTCAAACATGCATGGGACAGACACAAGGCAATTGTAATAGGGGTGCCGGAAGTAGGCTGTTGGTTAACTAGAATCTGCAGCTTATCCAGTAGGTAGGGAAATGATCAGACTGGTGGGCCAAGTGGTCCTTATCTGCTGTCAAAGTCTGTGTTTCTATGTTTCTATGTAACCGGATCGTCTGCACTCTTCAAAGCGAATTGTGATGTGAAGAAATAATGGTAAGCTTTATAATGGGAAGCAATGGGGGTTGTAACCCTAGGTTGATATTGCTGCCATTTTTTGGAATTTTGGCCCCAAATGTTCAACATGGGTTCTTGGGACCCCACCTCATGAACATGTCACTGTCATTACATTTCTCAGTCCCGAAAGGTGATTTCACAGATGCTGCATGGAATCACCTTTTGGGAGAGATTAACAAAATGGCACTGCCACTGTTCATGAGGTGGGGTCCAAAAAAGCCCATGTTGAAAATTTGGTGGAAAAATTCTAAAAAAATTACTGTGTTATGAACGTGTGTTACACAGTTTCTATGCACACTCGGAACTTTGTCAATTTTTATTATTTTCACTCCAGATTTTCAACATTGCCATTTTTCCATACCTCCTTATGAACATATAACTGTCATTTTTCACATCCTGCCCAAAATATGTTTTCACATTTGTGATGCACAATGGGTGTAGTTGCTGTGCAAAATCAACTTTTAGGACAAATTAAGAAAGCCACAGTGCCACTGTTCATGAGAAGAGGTTCCAAAATTCCCATGTGCAAAATTTGGTGAACAAATTCAAAAAAAATGACCACGTTACATAGTGCATTGTGCAGTTTCTATGCCGCTTGTAAGTTTGAGCATTTTCATATTTTCTCTACAGATTTTCAACATTGCCATTTTCACACCTCCTCATGAACAGTATAGAGGTCCATTTTTGCATCCTGCCTGAAATGTGTTTCCACACTTGTGGCTCCGAATGGCGCAGTTGCTGTGTGAAATCATCTTTCAGGAGTGAGTAATGAAATGATAGTGCCACTGTTCACAGGGTGGGGTTCCAAAAGCATACACCCAACCTGTAGAGACTGACAGGCATTGGGGGCGAACTTTGGGTCTGTTGGCTGTAATGTTGATGGTATTCTACTCCCCACCCCCACCCTACAGCCACTGACAGGCATCAAGGTGTGCCTTGGGGTCTGTTACCATAACATTTACCCCATTCTCCATACTGCACCCATCTCAGCTTATTTCCTTATGGAATGGGGTAAGCATAGGCTGAAGACCCCAAAGCACACTGCAACACTAGCTGGTGTCTTCAGGGTGGGGTGAAGTGGAATGGTGCAAGCATTATGGCTGATGACCCAAAGCCACACTCCCAACAACTTTCAGTCTCTGTGGGGGGGGGGTAAATATTAGTTCAATACTTCACTGCCATTCCTAATATGCATCTCTCTAAATCCTGCACTACCAATGCCAATGCCAGCAAGCCAACATTTGGCATTGACAAATACTTGTCTAGGTAGACAGAGCAAAAATACTCATTAAATCGGTCAGCCATGACTGTAAGATCCACTATTTTAGTGTTTTCTGACTCAAGGGGTCCCATAGCATTCCTTGTTGCTTTTTTCATAGAGTTGAAATATCTGTAAAAAGTTTTAAAGTCCAGTTTGTTGGTTGGTAATCTAAGTTCATAGTCCCTTTTGGAAACTTTTATTTTCAGTTTACATGAGCAGACACGTTGTTTATAGTTACTGTATTAAGACTAACAAGCCTACATTTGTTATACATTTCTTTGTAAGCTGTTTTCTTTTCCTAATTATAGGGTGGAATATTCAAAGGGTTGCACCATGTGCAACTACGGTTGCACCTGTGCAAGTCCGAAATTGGCGCCATTCTGCGAGTATTCAGCAGGATAGCTACCACTGAAAACATGCTGAGCAACATTGCAATGCTAATGAATACATGCTGAACTGGAGGGGGAGGAACCATGCATAAACTGCACAGCCCGATATTCAGCCAGGCTGTGCAGAGTTGTGCAGGCGCAACCCCCAACCTGTGCCTGCACAACTTTGAGCCAAAAAAAAAGGACTAAGTCGAGGGCCACCCACAGGTGAGCTGCCACATTGCAGGGTGTGACACAGCAGCTGCCACCTGTGGCTGGCCCTCAACCTCTCCCTGTGCCCCCGCAGCCCGATCGTGGGCAAAGTGAAAAATCCCCACCCCCGACTGGCCCGATCGCTGGGCAAAGCATAAATCCCCTCCCCAACTGGCCCAAATCAGGGCAAAACTTAAATAAACCCCCACCAGCCCGATCCACGGCAGCAAAGTGTCCCCCAGAACATATCCCTAGTGGTCCAGTGGACCGCTAAGCCGTCATGGTCGAAGAAGTGTAAAACAACCCCCAGAACATATCCCTGGTGGTCCAGTGGACTGCTTAGCCCACCAGGCTGAAGAAGTGTAAAACAACCCCCAGAATATGTCCCTGGTGGTCCAGTGGACCACTTAGCCCGATCACGGCTGAAGAAGGTAAACAACCCCGAACATATCCCTGGTGGTCCAGTGGACGCTTAGCCTGATCATGGGCTGAAGAAGTGTAAAACAACCCCCGAACATATCCTGGTGGTCCAGTGGACCGCTAAGCCCGATCATGAGGCTGCATTATGTGGCGACCCCCAAGACCATATCCTGGTGATCTAGTGTCCCCCACCCCACCCACCGCATAGCCCCACCACCCTGCTCCCCTGGCAGCTGGCGGGCGGCAGCATCCCACCCGCCAGCTGCCTCGCCACCGCTGACTGACTGCCGGTAGGGCTGCACCCCCATTGGTGCAGAGCAAGAACCAATATGCATGCAGCTCACTGGCAGTCAGTCAGCAGGCGGGCGGGCGCGGGCGGTGATGTTACCACCGCTGCTGGGGGGAGGCGGGGTGGTGGCTTTGTGGGTGGTGGGACACTAGATCACCAGGGATATGGGCTTGGGGGTCAACACATAATGCACCCCGCGATCGGGCTAAGCGGTCCACTGACCACCAGGGATATGTTCGGGGGTTGTTTTACACTTCTTCAGCTCATGACAGCTTAGCGGTCCAATGGACCACACCAGGGATATGTTCTGGGGGGCACTTTGCTGCCTGTGATTGGGCCAGTCGGGGGTGGGGATTTCTTACACTTTTGCTACGCACTGGCTGTAGGCGCCAGTCCTCGATGGCTGCTGCCTGGCAGGGCGCCAGGCGCAAGTCCTCGGGAATCGGCACACCTGCATGTTAATGGCATGAAAATGGGGCCATCAATAGATGCAAACGGCCCCCCCCGTGCCTTGCATGAATTATGGCCCCATTTGCATGTCACCTTTTGAATATTGGAAATTTGCACATGGCACAATGGTACTTGTGCCACTGCAACCTGAATGCTCCACTCTGACCACTTGCGTTGGCACAAGTTCCACTGCACCATGCACAGTGGCTGTGGCTGGTGGGTGATATTCAAAGGAGTTGCTCAATAGCGCAAATCCTTTGAATATCGCCCCAGTCACACCCCTGCGCAACTATTTTGTGCAGCGCAAGGGCTTGCACCACAAAATAGCACAGTATGAATATCCGGCCCATAGTGTTTATATTTTCATTATGCCACGGTGGTATTTTACCCAATGGGTTATAAGTTAAGTAACTTTGTTTTCATTTTTTTCCTAGCATTCAGTAGTATCAAGCCCCCTAATGTCAACTTGCCAAAAAAAGGTTGGGATTGCTTCCATGATCTTACTGAAGGCAACCTTGTTATAATTATAGTGATTTCATAATCTTCTTATTATCTTCTTATAGAGAGATCTATGGTTGTGAGAATCATGAAGTGATCACTTGATTCCAAAGGTTCCATAATGGTATTATTATTAACACAGATATCCTCCAGTGCTATGACTAAGTCCTAAATTGCCGACCCCCTTGTTGGTGATTTAGTTTGCAGGGTTAAACTAATTAAACTAATTTCTTCCATGATGTTAATAAAATAAAATGTTAATAAATTCCTTACTGGCCCTATTATGGATGATCATTGTGTTCCAATTTATATATAGAAAATTAAAATCACCCATGATTATGGCATTAGGCTATTTTGTATAATGTTTAATTTTGTCAAGGAGTTCCATTGTCAGCTCTGGTCATCATCCTGTGGCCTATAACACAGCTAGAGTACTAGATGTATAGGTGAGGCATTATGATGGTAACCTAAAGAGTTTCTAGGTCTGATGTCATATCAGTCGATTTTGTGCACCTATATGTCACATTATTTGTAATATATAATACAACTCTACCACCTTTGTGACTTTTTCTGTAATGCCATATTGTACTGAAACCATCAGTATATTTACTCTGTGTTTCTGTTTCATCAAACCAGGTCTCAGTGACACCAGTAATGTCTGAGTTGGTGGTATTTGCTATTAGACTAAGATCCTCTAGCTTATTTGTGAGACTATGTGCATTTAGCTAGAGAACTGTGATGTTTTATATTTCTTCCTATTTTATTAGTCTTTAGGTTTTCAATACTTCATTAATTAATTCATTCATTCATTTGTTTGTTTAACAGGTAAGTACACTGGAGTACAATTCCTTTTACAGGTATGACTTGGGGTCATAATACACAGAATGCAATACAGTACAAAACAATGCAATATCAGAAACTATAAAATTCCTCATCAAATGACTCACTGTAAAAATATTACTACACAAGTATTAAAAGCATTCCGAATTAAACAATCCTTTAAAATGAGATAGTAATGCAGTTGAAAAGGCACTGTGCATGGATGAACACCTAATCTGTAATGGTAATTCATTCCATATGGAAGCTGCAACAATAGCAAAAGTATGTTGTCCACTTACTATATGAACTGAAGGAAAACTTAGGAGAAGATGGTTCTCTCAAGACAGGAAACAGGGGAGAGTACAGATGGGTGAGGCTGAGAATGGCTAAGGGTGGACAAAAAGGGAGGGCGTGGGGCACCTGCTACTTAGGGGAGCTAGCTGCACACTTGAGCAGATGTTGATAGACCAGGAGATCAGTTTCTGCTGGCACATTCATATGTTCATATAAGAACAAGCAAAATTGGGCTTGTACTCCTTCAAACATTTAGTTAAACTTGGTGGAATTCTGACCCACTGATCTTATATACAAAACAAGACATAACTAATTAAGGTTCAGAGGGACAGGAAGCCACCCCAATTTTCTAAGTATCTCACAATAATGTATCTTGGGAGCCATTAATGCAAATTTTCTATTCTTTGGATCAAAACTGACTTTTTGGACAAGGTACTTATTGAAGCAATATCTATGACAACCAATGCATAGTTTACTGGTAATAAATGTTGATTAACAAAAGCCAACCTGGTTTCTGTTGCTAAATAATTTGGAATTCTGAGTAACATTGCAATCTTAGCATGAGTTTTCAAAGTTATTATTTCCATATGGGGGCCAAAACACAAGGTAATGTGTAAAATAACTCGAAGGTATTTAAAAGAAAAAACATTTTCATATATGGTTTCATCATGTGCCAACACCTGTAGTCTACTACCATGCTTTCTTAATCTAGCATGGGTTCCAAAAACATTGTCTTTGTCTTTAATATATTAAGTACCAAGTTGTTACACACAGTCAGTTCTGTACAGAACCTTGTTAAACACCTGGTCTAAGTCAGCATAGGATGCTCTATGACAGTAAATCAAAAATAAATATCATCTCACATGTGACAATAAATATCTGATCATTCTCAGTGGGTCAAAATGAGTGAAATAAATTTCTGAACATGTTGAGCCACAGTTATACCACTCCTGTTTACTTTCAATTGCAATGCATTACAAAGGCATTCTGTATATACAGTATAGGTTTTAGTTGTATACACACAATGTGAAAATAAATTTGCACAAATAAACATGTTATTTTAGTAACACGAACAAAAGAAAAGAAAGGGATCACTGAGCATACTATGAAGTTTATTTCACTCATTTTGACCACACTGAGAATGATCACTATTTATTATCACATGAGATGATATTTATTGTTTGATTTCCGGTAGGTATTGAGCTAGTGTGCTGCTCTATATGGAGCCATTAAAATGAAGGGAACAGTTTACATTTTGTACTTTTCTCATTTCTACAGTAGCATTTTACAATTTTTATTACAAAAGCATCTAAACACCTGTTGTATAAATTAAACATGACATGGGCTGACTTACGATATCATTTAAATCTTTATTTGAGGATATTGTTCCATTGTTATCTAACTTGTGACGTTGTCACTTGTGAGATATTAACAGACCAATACCTTCTCTTGACAATAAAAATAATATCTTAAGTGAGTCCATGTAATATCCCCTATACATGAATTTTGCTTTAACTCCTCCTGTATTACTGTTGAAGTATTATTGAAAAGCTTGATCAGTGGCATAGTAAAAGTCCTGCTTGGCTTCCATTTACTTCAGCTTCAATCTGATCAAGTACAAAATAGAATGAATACATGGCTAGCTGAATGATTCTGCAAGTAAAATCATAGGAACAGAAATATTCAGAATTAACATAAATTGTCCATTGGAGAAATGAGATGGCACCCCTATTGTATCATGTTGTACTCCTGTTGACTTCCAACTGCAGTGCATTATAAAGGCATTCTGCATAGCAGAATATCATTAAAATAAATCTAATTAAAAAACATGGAGGCAAAAGTTGGAATCCAAAACTGATGGATAACTGAGGCTGACTTGCATTATGCCTGTCTGTTAGGGTTACTACAGCACAGGGACACAGGACAGTGAGTGTTGAGGTTCAGATAGTTGAAGCAGTTCTGTCTTATGGTCATTGGATTACTAGTCGATATTTGACCAATCACATTTCTTGGTTTACCTTACCTAGGTAAGAACGAGTATTGGAACAATCTTTTATGTGTAGACAATATTTTTCTGCTTGTTTATATAACTTATTTATTTTACAATATATTTACCCAACTGAGATTTAACATCTAATTTTTTATTATTTCTTTTTATGCCCCCCTTCTATTCTCCAGTACCCTGCCTCCCATAGGCTCACCCTAGGTGTAGCACTCTCACAAGGTATCTATACTGACTGCACAGTATATGTTAAGGACCAGTTTGATTTATGACTCCATGAATTACTTCATGTTAGTGGTTATAAATGGTTATGTTCACTGTTATGGTGATATGGCACAATATGACTTCTTATAATTCTGCCTGTTACCAAGTTGGAAGTTTAAAACAAAATAGAAACAGTTTAATTGTACCTGGGAGGGGTAGGGACAGGTCCTGCAACTTATGGAGCTGTGTGGGACAAGGAGAGCCAGGATCATTCAACATATTGGTCCTGTTACACCTTGTTGCATATTGGGATTCCTGAGAGGGCTGGTAGCTTGGATGAGGGTGCATTGCTAACTAAAGTCTTAATTTTCATGTTGTTATCTCCTTGGCCACTTAGATAACATTGAATTTCAGCTTGGGTGAGCTGGGACAGTTATGCCAGTTTTGGAACTCTCACCTAATTAAAGACAAAGACAGGCTAGGGACAGTACAGTGCAGGGTAACCAGAATGATTCAGGGTCAACTGAACAGATACTATGAGAATTGGCTTAAGGCCCTGAACATGTACTTGCTGGAGACCAGAATGGAGAGGGGAGATATGATAGAGACCTTCAAGTTCCTAAAAGGAATGAACAAGCAACTTGTGGGGGAAATATTCATCAGAAATGGCAAATCAAGAACATAGGGGCATGAGTGAAAGCTAGCAGGAGTAGATAAAGGAGGGATGTGAGAAAGTTTTATTTTACTGAAGGAGTGGTTGCGCAGTGGAACAATGGACCAGCAGAGGAGGTGGGTGCAAGAACCAATAATGGTTTCAAACACAGCTGGGACTGAGTAAAAGTCTTAATAGTTACATGGGGGGAAAGCAGTATGGCAGGAACAAGAGGGAGAGATGATGGAAAATAACCTTGGCTAGACATTAGGTCCCAGGGTAGGATAAGGTAAGACAAAGCAGACTGGATGGATGAATGGTCTTTTTCTCCTGACATTTTCTATGTCTCCATGCCCATCCAGACTAAATTACCACTGGGGCTAGATCCTCAAAAGGAGTCAATCTATAGTTTGGTGGTTTATATGGGCACTGGTAGGGTCCTTTTGGGTGTCAGAATCTCATAGATTTGTGTAAGATATTAAGTCCTACAGTACAAGTGGCCTCTGTTTGATTGAGCACTTTATGGACTGTAGGGAATAGGAGGACATCCCTTGGGTTTTGGAAAGTGGATCTCATTTGCTGCGGCACAGATCGTTGCCTAAGTCATGGAGAGATCCAAGTTGAAGGTGTTTAACTGTTTATCAACTTGTCTCACTGTTTTGTGTTTTGTATTGAATATTCTATATGGGGTTGGTTTTGGGTACTGTTGGAATGTGCAATTATAAGGTTGGGAAGGGACACAGATGCCCTTATTGGTCTAATTCATGAGTTTCAGTATGGTATATCTTATTATATGAGTAACTAGTAAGTCAACTCAATACATTTTATGGTATATCAAAGGCACAAACTAAAGAAAAAGATACCAGGTTCTGAGGAACTTAAGAAAGCTAAAGGCACAAATTACATTTTAGAAGAAACACATATGAAAACTCACTGGACTCTATTCTGCAGGGAATGGGTAGGGCAAGCATATGATACAGGAGATGATACTAGGAAACAGAGGATAGAAATTATTTACTTAGGATCTGCAGTTCCAATCATTATAGGAAACTGGTAATGCAAGAGATAGGTTCCTATTATTTAGAGGCAATTTGGGACAAAGGGAGGTGGTTCTTGTTTACTATATGGTCCTAATATAAGTGACCCTGGTTTTACATAGCCCTGTTATGGATTCTAGCCCTGGTCACATCTGTCATTACTGCTGGCAGGGGATTGGAATATAACAATACAGCCTGATTTAGATTGCTCTGGTGCTCATTGTCGAAGGCTGACACCTGCAAAAGGGCCCTTATGGAACTGGTGGATACATTAATGGTGCTGTACCCCTGGCATATGTTCTATCCTACTACCAGGCACTATAGCTTCTATTTTGCCCCTTACCATTCTTTTTATAGGCTGGACTACTATTTAGTGAGTCATGAATTTATCCAGGGCCATGCAATCCAGGCTAGAGTAATGTTGAATAATTCCCCAGTAAGTTGTCATTGTTTTTCCTTGGCAGCCATCCAGGATAGATAACTGAGAATGAACAATCACATTCTCAAGGACAAGGACTTGACAAATAAACTTAGGAATTACATTAATGATTTTCTGGTCCATAATCAGAATTCTGTCTACAACCTTGATACTTTGTGGGTTGCCTTTAAATGTGGGGTCAGGAGTAAGATAATCTGACTGCTGTATAAACATAGAAAACAGAGGGGAGAAGGCCCAGAAGCTTGCAAGAATATCTTAATATTGGAGAAAATACTTAATTCATCCTTCCCAGAGGATTACAATTAAACTCACTAAGGGTAGTATATGCGTAGCTTAGAGAACAGGCACAGAAGTCTATATTTAAACTGAATGTAAATTATTTCAACCAAGGTGAAAAAGCCCGTAAATTAATGGCTTTATACCTCAGGAAGCAAGAAGCTTCCAGGGTTATGCAGGGGATACAGCATAGGGCAGGTGGCTCCGTTGTTCAAACCCAGGAAACTCCGTGTAGTGTTGGACAGTTTTACCTCCACTATGAAACTAATGGAGACACTAGTCAAAGAGGACCTAATGGATTGCCTGAAGGGAAATGGGCTCCAGGATAATAATCTGCATGGGTTTGTGGTAGGGAAGTCTTGTCATACCAACATGGTAGTGTTCTTTGACTGGGGAAGTAGGGCAGTGGATAAGGAACAAGCAGTGGATTTACTCTACTTTGACTTCACCAAGGTATTTATATGGTTGACATGGTTTACTAAGGTAGAAAAGGCCATATGACCCATTGAGTCTATCTCCCTACCCCATGTGGGTAAATAGGTTAGATGCCCTAGGGTACTCACCTAGTTTACCTTTAAATGTTCAATCTGGATTGAATCAGCTATGGTCTGTGGTAGTTTATTCCATGGTGTTATTGCCCTAATAGTGTAATAGTATTTTCTTTTATTTGACTTGGTGCACACACAGAAGGTCACTGAAAATGTTAGAGGATCTGAGTGCAGCGAAGTACCTAGTTAGCTGGGTGGTCAGTTGGCTGGGGGAAGACAGCAATGGGTGGTAGTAAACAGAATCAAGTCGGGGACAGGAAGGTCATGAGTAGGAGGCCACAGAGTTCAGTCCTGGGTCCGGTCCTTTTCAATATCTTCATTAGCGACACAGGAGAAGGAATACAAGGCAAGATTTGTCTTTTGGCAGAAACTAAGCTCTATGGCAGCATAGACAGTGAGGAAGGGGTAAAGGAGTTACAGAGGGACAGGCAAAGGTCCAAGTTTTGGTAGTTGAAATTTGATGCCAAGAGGGTACATTGTGATGCACATACTGTAGGAACAAGAACCCCAAGATGGAATATTGGATGAGAAAGACTAAGCTAGACACTACTTCTGAGGAAAGGGACCTTTGAGTCATCTTAAGTTTCTCCCCCAAACAATCCAACCAATGAGAAAAATATACATCAAGGCAACCAGAATGTTAATGTTTATTGGGAAGGGGTTCAATAGCAGGAGAAAAGAGGTACTGTGATATTACCTCTCTATACAGCAGTAGTGAGGCCACAGTTGGAATATCATTCCCAGTCCAGAGCCCCACCTCCCCACCTGAGGAAAGACAAAGACAGATGTGAGACAGTACAGCATAGGGTGACCAGAATGATTCAGGGCTAACAAGGCAGATCCTATAAGATTAGCTGAAGGTTCTGAACATGCCCTCACTGGAGACCAGAAGGAGAAGGGCAATATGACAGAGACCATTAAGTTTCTGAAAGGAATGAGCATGATAGATGGTGAGGAAATATTTAGCAGAAATGGTAAATCAAATGCATGGGAACACGACTGGAAGCTTGGGGGGGGGGGTCAGAGTGGTTGAGCCATGGAACAGCCTACCTGCAGTGGTGGTGGGTGCAAGTACCAATAAAATATTTCAGACATGGCTGGGACTGAATAAAAGGCTTAATAGTTACTCCGGTGTATAGCAGTAGAGCAGGGAGCAAGGGTATCTGACTAAACAATAGGTCACGGATTAGGACAGGGAATAACTGGGCACAGTGGATCGAGCAGAGGTTTTTTTCTGCTGCCATTTTCTATGTTTCTGTTTTCTATGCTCAGAGAATTCTATCAAGACATGTATTGCTCTAGAAATACTCCTCCCTTGAAGCCAGATGTCTTTCACATGGCTCCTCCCTTATTGTTATGTACTGGCAGAGCTCCCTCCCCTGTTACCTCACCTCTCTACTCTCCTGACCTCTGCATTCCTCTTACCCTTTTTGCAGCTCTGGCTACCGGACCTAGGTCATCTCTTCTGGCCAGACTATATTCTCTGTCTGTTTCCCTAAACTCTGGAATGCCCTCACCCTCTCCATCTGCTCTGCCACTTCCTTCACTCCTCTCCTGTCTTCTCAATGTCTTTATCATTCCCTCCTACAACTGTACCTGAGCTCGCCACCCCTACTACTCTAGTCTGCCTACTCTCTCTTTCTCCCTTCCCTCCTCTCCTTCCATTAACTCAACCACTTTCTCCTGGATACCTCCTTGTAAACTCCACCTCACACCCAGCCTCAGCTCTGTTCTGCTCCTACCACTGCATGCCTCTGATGGTGCATTCTGCCTAGGTGGCTGGCCCTACTGCTAATTGTATATACTGCAGCTAGCTATACATGCTGTAAATACTAATTGAATTGATATGTTTATTGCACACTGTAAATGCTCTGTTTCTTTGTACAACTATCTGCAATGTATTGTAAATATATATCTCCTATTGCCCTTCCCCAGGATGCATCTGGAAGAAAAGCTTCTATTCAGCTCAGTATGTTTTTCCTGGTGAAACTTTTGAAACAAACAAACAAATAAATAAATAAATAAATAAAATTCAGTCACGAGATTGCTAATTTCCTGAGGACAGTACAACTTCTGCAGCTGCAACACTAGCAACAGCAACTGTAACAGACTGAAGTGACCCTCACGGAAGTGGCAGAGGCAGTTAAGGATCTGTGTGGCTTAACAGAGTCCAGGGACCTGAACGTTTTACCCCACACTATCTAAAGCACTGGAGTGAATAGTGTTGGACCAACTAGTTGAATTCCTGGATAAGTACAATGTACAGTGCCCAGAGCAGCATGGCTTCAGAAAAGGGCACAGCACCACCACTGCACTACTGGAATTTACAACCTTCATCCATGCCACGCTTGACAAAGGGAATTGTGAGGGCAGTATTTATAGACCTTACCAAGGCATTCGACACAGTTAACCATACCCTACTGCTCAAGCAACTGTCCTCCATTGGGATCTCCAGCGATGCCCTTCCATGGTTCACCAGCTACCTTGATAATCGGATCCAACGTAAGGATTGCAGGAATCTCTTCGGATGAGAAACCGTCTGCTCGGAGTCCCCAGGGTCTATTCTGGGCCCTCTACTCTTCTCCCTCTTCATCAACAATCTCCCCAATGCCTGCCACCAAAAAATATTACTATACGAAGATGATGCAGTCCTATTTTCCAGCCACCATGACATTATAGTCCTTTTCCAGCTGCAGCTCGACTTCAAGCACATCGAAGACTGGTTCAATTCTCATAAACTTGTCCTGAACCACAGTAAGACTAAAGCCATGACCTTCTGTAACTGGACGGAGCAGGCACAAGTCTCTGTCCTCACCATCAAGAACCATGCTGGGGACCCACTTGAACATGTCAAGGAGTTCAAGTACCTTGGTATTACCCTGGATAGTACCCTCTCCTACACTGGCATATTGACACTGTTGCCAAGACTGCCAATATACGGATTGGACTACTACACAAACACAAGCACTGTATGCCTGCAGATGCCCTTAACTAGCCATCTATAGCTCTGTCACCACTATCATTGACTACAGCCTTGCCATCTATGGCTATGCCTCAACAAGTGCCCTCTGCAGGATCTCAGTTTCTCTCAACAAAGCCTGTAGCCTACTAATGAGTGCGTGCCGACAAACTCACACCTGTGACCTCTTTGCACAGACCAGCTGGCTACCCCTACTCAGCAGAATACAATACCAGACCTGCTTACTTACCAAAAAGATTCTCCTCGGTCTCATGCCATCTGGTGTTAGCTCACTCCTTACTACCTACAGTGGCACTCAACAAACACGTTGTGCCCAATCTCTAACCTTTTAGGTTCCTAGATGTCGTACCTCCATGGGTCAGCAGTCCTTTATCTATAGAGCCGCTCAATGGTTCAATTCCCTCAATAAAGAAGTACTTTCCTCTACTACACTTGGACCCTTCCAAAGGAATCTCAAACTTTACCTCACCTCTACCACTCAATGTGACTGCTTCTCTGAACAGAGATCTCTCTAAACACCTCTCAGCTCACTCATGTCTCACAGCTTGCCCTTTCCCAGTTTCATTCCTCTGCACCGGGCCTTCCTTGTGACTCTTTTCCTGCCGCATCTCCACTGGTACAAGACATTTTCCACCACCATCGGACAGTGGCCCATTAGCCTGCCAACTTCGCTCTCGCGTCGCGCCTGCAATACTAACTGCCTATGGTGCCCTCTATCTGTTATTGTTACCACAGCAAGCTGCCTACCTCGCTGCTCGTTATATGAATATTATCTCAAAGTATGTTATAACTGAGTATCTTTATTTTTTCTTTAGTTGTTTGGTTGTTTATTGTGCATTCTTTTACTACCTCTGTATGTATGTTGACCTCATCCTTGATGTGGAACCTTTGTAAACGAGCAGTTTCTGCTCAAAGGTATTTGTAATCCGAGAATTTAATAAATAAGTAAATAAATAAAAATGTTTCACAGGTTGGTAGCCCCTTTACTCACTGATATGTTCAGTCATTTACACTAACTTAGTGAGACTGGCAGAGGACCTCATGGAGGCACTGGTAACATTAATCCCAAAGCCAGAGAAAGATCTTCATTTATTCATTACAAATTGGTTTACAACCTTGAGTCAGAGACTCATTTACAAAGGCACTTCATTAGGGGGGGCAGACATCAAGGCAGTTATTACAGTGCAGATTAAAACAGAGGCTAACATTACAAGTGCAGTAAAAAGAACATTTAACATAGATACACTTAGGTTACATAATGTAGTAGTTTATATGTTACTTAGGTTACATAATGTTACAAAATTGTGAGTTACACTCATGGATATAGTAGGTCCTCAGAGAAGACAGTGGGTTACATCCCTGTTTGGACCTAGTAGGGAAGGGGTAGGTCTGGGGGAGGGAGAGGCTGTCCAGTAGGAGTTGTCGAGCCAGGGGCATCTTACTCATGTGGGGATTTAGAGTCCAGTATCCCTTATAAACCTTGAAATGAAAATTATGGCATAGGTACTAGCATCCTGGTTGACTAGGTCAGGGTTGTCTTATATGGCAGGAACAAGTAGGCTTTATGCCGGTAGAGGTTCTTCATATCACCTCCAGAAGATGAATAATTTGATGTCCGCTTCAGGTAGTCAGACAGACCTGTGGTTCTGATCTCCCTGAATGCAGAAAAAGCTTTTGATTGGGCATCCTGACCTTTCATATTCTAAGTATTGCTCAGATATGGTATCCTTGAGGCCTTTATCAAATGGGTCAAGGTCTTACAATGTTACCCTAATGCATAGATTTATTGTAATGGGTAGTATTCTGCACCTGTTATCCCATACAAGGCAGAGATGCCCCTTTCCTTGCTTTTATTCAATTTAGTTTTAGAGCCCTTGGTGCATCACATTAATAATAACCCAGAAATCCAAAAATGCAGAATGGAGAACTTTTTTTTTTTTTAATTTTTTACCAAGTGAGACACCCTAATGTTTGCAGGTGCAACCTGGGAGCACAAGGAAGTTAGTGACTTATTTGAGGTCACACAGTATGCACCTAGGGGCTGTGGATTCAAACCCAGGTTTCCAGATTTCCAGCTCAGAGCCTTAACCCACTGCATCATACTGCCTCATACAACAGTTCAAGATTCAATTTATGCTGATGAAATTCTTTTACATGTTATGCACCACAATCCCTCCCTACCTACTGGCCTTTGGAACTTATCAGCTTTTGATAAGTTATCAGATTACAAACTGAACCTGGAAAAAATGGAGGTTATGCCTTTAAATACCAGAATTAATAAGGCCAATGTTATTAATATGAGGCTCACATGGAAAGCTAAAAAACTTAAGAACTTCAGAATTCTTACGACTACAACTCCTCAAAAAATGAGAGCATTGAACCTAGATCCATTACTGGGGCAATTTAAACAAGATTTAGAGAGCTAGTCTAGATTGTCAAGTATAGGTATAGTAGGCAGTATAGCGTAGTGGTTTAAGGCTCTGAACTGCAAACGTGAAGACCTGGGTTTGAATCCCACAGCCCCCATTTACATACTGTGTGACCCTGAGCAAGTTACTTAACTTCCTTGTGCTCCCAGGCTGCACCTGGAAACAAGCTTCTGCTTAGTGTGCCTTTCCTTGTTAAACAATTTCCCTTTTCCCTTTCAATGTCTCTTTGGGGAAAGATTAACATAGTGAAAATGAACCTCTTATCACCCATTTATATCCCCTCGGAATACTAAATACTTTTGTGCTCCTTTCATGGTTCAGGCAGTTACATATTGTAATTTCTGAATTTATATGGGCTGTGGAAATGGTCCAGCAGGCTTATAACAAACTGGCAGCCCCTAAATTTGATAGTGGTCTAAAGCTCCCTACTGTTATTTTTTTTCTTCCATAGAAGTTTTTCTTCTCGATCAGTGTGGGCAGGCTTCAAACCTGTTCCTACCTCCTCTTGCCCGGCATTCACCATACCAGACCAACCTGCCTTGAAATCCCTCACAGATTGCCCCCCATGGTGGGATCAGGAAGGTGAGGGCCATCCTCTTCCCACCCAATGACTCACATCCAGAGTTGGGCAGGTAGCCAACCGGCAGGGTGGGGCGGAGGAAGGTGTGCAGGGCTTCATGTAGTCAACCATTTTCTGCTTTTCTCCTTTAGCCCTGCCTTGGCATGTATAAGCATGGGTGTGGAGGTACACACATCTACAGCACTTATGCCCCTCCCTTCATGCCTCCCGTCTCCCGGACTGCTGGTGCTTCCCTCAGGCCTCCACCTGGGGACAGCCAAGGGCAGAGAAGGCAATCCACCCTTCCCCAGGACAGGACAGGACAGATGTCCTCCTGATGTTCAGTCCTACTCCTCCTCCCTGGGTGACCCCTGAGACCCAAGCTCACTTCCAAACCTCGGTCACCAGCATGGGAAAGGTAAGGCACAAACAGCCTCAGCCCTCTTCTCCAATGGGCCTTGCTCCCTACTCTTTCTATATATTATTTGGCCTTGCATTGTTGGAAACATTTTCACTGGTGTGGGGAAAACAATGTCTACTGAAGGCTCTTCCTATGTGCCACAGTGGCTTTTAATTGAATGGCAGCTCTGCCACCAAGAAAATTATCTGCCCACCTTGCTTCATCATACTTCCATTAGAAAATTGCCTTCCTTATTATGGAACACACATACTAACATACCAAAGTGCCAGCAGAATAGGTCTAATGGTCTCTCGAATTTGCTTAATTTTCAGCACCCGCACTGAGGCCGATTTTGGTGTACCCCCTGGTTATACTGTCCTCAGTCCCAGATGTTCCACCAGTATTGGGCCTGGTCAGATTTTCTCTCCCTTGTACCTGTTCCATCCACTCTCAAACCCGTCCACAGTCTCCACCTCCACCAGCATCCTGGGCAGTGCATTCCATGGCTCCGCCACCCTTTCAGTGAAATAACATCTCCTCCTCTCCCCTCTGAGCCTGCCCCTTTCCAGCTTACACCCATGACCTCTTGTCGCCCCACCATCCTTCTTTTGGAGCACCCTTACTTAAAGACCTCTATCATGTCCCCCTGTCCCTCCTCTCCTCCAGGGTGTACATGTCAGCTCCTTGAGCCTCCTCTAGGTCTTCTCCCAGGCCCCAGATCATTTTGGTTACCCTCCTTGGACCTCTTCTAGGAGTATAATGTCCCTCTTTAAAACACCTATGAATGTTTCTACAGAAGTCCATTATCAGCTACGTCTGCTACTTAAATTGGACCCATATAAAGATGAGATGCAGCCCTTGATGCATAATTTGGAATTTTACTATAGGTAGCCAACCAATTTGCTCCCCACTTCTGGAGGAATATTGACATTCAGAGGATCAATCAGTTATTGTTCAAAGGGAAACTTATTACTTATAACATCTTTCAAAGTAGGTATGCTACTACCATCAGTGCCTGCTTTCCTTTTATACAGACATCTTATACAGTTTTTAACCATTTGGGTGGGACCCACTGATCTACTACACTTGGAGAAAAGACCATGCCTTAAGTCAAATGGGACACACTGCCTCACACAATCTCTAATTTATATAATGAAATGTTTAACCTCGTGGAAGATGCATATAGCAGATGACAGTGCTCTCTACTAGCAGCATATGATTCCCAAACTGGAAGGTACCTATGACTGGCACAACCTGTATAAATACACTGAGTCTGATAGATATTGCCCATACATAATATACACATTACTCCACAGAAACTGCTCAGGCTAAGAACATTTTTTAATTTTTTTTTATTTTTGTATTTTTGGGCAAGCCTTCCCAAGTTCTCAGGTCCCAACCTTTCGCCACCCCCATGCTCAGGCTTACCCCAGGCAGGGCCACGAGGGGCCTCCCACTCCTTATGGACATTGTGGACAAACCTCGGATTATCCCCAGGTCGGGGAACACTAGAACGGGCCCCCCCCCGGTGGGCATTAGTGGCAGTGGGTGGTGGAACAGGATGGGCCATCATACTGGGGGATGGCATTTTTTGTTGTTTTTTTCTGGGGTCAGGGATGTGCAATGACGTCCAGCATCCCCCCCGAACATTCTAGCACCAGTCTCTCTGGTACCCCACAGCCTCTGCCAGGGGTCCATCAGGAATCGAACACACTCCCCTCCCTCCCCCCAGCGAAGGAGAACAGCCCTCAGGATGCTCCATCCTTCTCTCCCCGGCCTGCTCTCCAATGCCCTAGGTCCATTCCTGAACTCGGGTCACCGACGTCGCAAGCAGAAATCCAACTGCTGCACCGACAGACTGGCCCAAGGCAAAGAAAATTTACTTTGGATAGGTACACCTGATGTGTGGAAGATATTGTTACATAATATAGAGGATTGTGTATGCGCAAGCATACACAACAAGGCAGTTGAGATCGAGAGGTTTCCGTGGTAACCTGAGACCTCGAGAGCATAGCTCGGGAGGTCCGTTACCACGGAAACCTCAAGATCGCACAACTGCCTTGTTTGTGTATGGTTGCTCATACACAATCTTTTATAGTGTATGGGCAACCATAAATACCACTCGTGAACACTCGGGGGAAAAAAAGCTTACTTCTGTGTCTGCCGCCAAAGTGCCGCCTTCCGTGTTGCCGTGCGCCTAATCTCATTGGGCGCATGTGCTATCAGACTGATCTGTAGAGCTGCACCTGTGATGCACTGGGTGCAGCGCAACAAGATTGTGACGCACCGAAGGAAGGATAACAACGCTGTTCCAGGCATGGATTTCCATGCGGAACAGCTGCCCACCATACACTATATAATATCTTATGGTACTGTTCTAAATCACAACTGTTATGGGAAGCAATTACGTATACAACCTACCACAGAAACGCCAGAATTGCTTGTAAACTGACATGTCTACGCACTGTAACCGCTGTCTCTTTGCAATTTGCTACCTTGAAAATGGGCAGTTTTGCTGATAGCCCTGCCAGACACTAATAAATAAACAATAAACAAATAAATGGACCACTTCCTTGGGCTATAAAATACTTTTTCTCCTTTAATATGTCTGATAGGAGACTATGAAACAGAGGCAGCAGGGCATAAAAATATCAAATTTCTCTTCTATTTACATGTGCAAAAAAGGTTATTTTGAGTCATTGGATGACTCATGTAACTACATGTGAAGTGGTATTCCGAGTTGCTATTTTCTTTAAAAGCTGAGAAACTGATCACCATTATGGGGAATAAAATGAAATCATACAAGAAACATTGGGAAAAAATTGCACACTATACTGCTGTTAACTCTTATGCCTTGTGGGACTGTGGCGATTTGGAACTGGGTTTTAGACAGCATACTGTGCAGAATGAACTTGTAAATGGAATGTGCTATATTTATGTTCGTTATAAAGTACATGGGTTTATTGCTTATCAACTGCTGACTGTGTATCGGTGCTTTTGGGGGTGTATCTGTCTTTCTGTCTTGTGCTGTGATGTATATGTTATATGTTATATGTTATATGTTTTAAAACTTCAATAAACCTTATTGAATTAGAAAAGAAACACTCTACTGATGAAAATCTACAGAATGATGCAGAATGTTTCAAAATCCCAAGGAATTTTGTTTGCAGTTTGAAAATTCCACACAACACTAGTGACAGGGTATTCCGACGGAGTTTTATTTATTTATTTATTGGAATCTCAGATAACACCTTTGAGCTAAAAGCTTGTTTACAAAGGTTCCACATCATAAGGCAATAGACAAGGTACAAAGACAATACAAAACAGATAGGGGTATATACAGCAGGCAAGTACATTATGGTACATAGAGATACAGATTCAAACAAGTACAGTTGAAATACATCAGGTAGGAGAGGTCAACTTTATTGCAACAGTACTAACAGCATACCTAAGGTGGACAAGCAATTTATAGTGGTAGCTGAGCTTTAGAGCATGCAGGTAGAGCGATGGAGGGTCAGAAGTGGTAGTGACCAAAGGAGGGGGAGGACAGAATAGATGAGAGCAGGGGAGGGTGGGGGCAGAGACAAAGGGGGGACAGAATAAGGGGTTGAGTAGTCAGAGGGTGGGATTGGATAAGAATCACCCAGGGTTACATAAGTAGGTGATAGGGCAGGGCTGGGTGATGTGGGGGGAGAGGGATAAGGAAAGGGTTTTAAAATGGGGGATGAGGTGAGGGGAAACCAGGAGGGGTGAAAATAGGGGATTATTATTTGTGAAGAGAGAGCAGGAAGGCGGGGGTAAAGAGAGATGTGAGGTAAGTGCTCAATGGGGTCACACCAGGCAGGAAGGAAGTGGGGGAGATGGGTGCTATGCAGGACAGATAAGCTATCAATAACATTAGGATTATGTACAGATGATGCAGTCGCACTTACTAAGAGTGGCCAGGTACTGCAGCAGTTTGGCCTTAAATGGGCGTAGTTTTATTTCCTCAATCAGCTCAGAGTTAAGGGAATTTAGCTAGCAGGGGGCTGTGTATTCAAAGGACCATTGCCCTAGTGAGGTCCGGTGGAATGGGATAATTAAGGCAGCTTTACTCGACTCCCTAGTTAGTCTGGAGGAAGTGAAGTTTATTAGCAGTTGCCTCACTCCAGGAGGAGCAAGACCTAGGGTGGATTTTTTCACTAATAGACAGACTTGGTATTGAATTCTGCTATTCAGGTTTAATCAACCAGTGCTTGAGTATAGTTCACAAGTGTGAGTTAAACAGTCCACACCCAGGACTAGTCTGCAGGCTTTGTTTAAGATAATCTTGATTTGCCTAAGTGCTGTATCGGTACCGGCTCCACAGACTACCAGTCCATAATCTATGATAGAGAACACGGAGCTTTTAATGGCAAGCTTGATGCCACTTTTGGTGAGGCACTGCCTATGTCAGTAGAGCTAGCCTAGTCTGGCACTTGCTGCCTTGGCAACATGGTCTATGTGCTGGCTGTAGGAGAGAGAGCTGTCAAGGTAGACACCAAGGTACTTAAAGGTGGCGACCATTTCGAGTGTATCAAACTTGTTATTGTAGATATTGAGGTGATGGGACTTATGGTGGTTTTGATGGGAGGCAAACAACACTGTTTTAGTCTTAGTGTAGTTGAGCAAGAGCTTAGACTGAAGGAACCATTTTTCCACGGCAGTAAAGTCATCTTGCATGCCTTTTTCCAGCTCTTCTGGAGTAGGGTGACACATGTAGAGAACAGCATCATCTGCATATAGAAGGATCTTATTCTGGCAGACTTTGGAGAGTGCATTTAGAAACAGACTGAACAGCAGGGGCCCAAAACAGAACCTTGGGGCACCCCTATGTTGACATGCTGATGGTCAGATAGAACGCTAAGAATCTTGACCTGCTGGGTCCTGTTAGAGAGGTAACTCTGGAACCAGCCTAGAGAGACAGAGGATACACCAATGTTAGAGAGTTGTGTGAGAAGCAAGTCATTAAATCGGCTGTCGATGGCCTTGATGAGGTCGATGAAAGTGGCTCTCTACCAAGAGCCCCTCGGTCAAGTGCTTCATGGATATGACCGGTAAACTCAGCCAATGCAATTGAAGTACTATGTTCCTTCCGAAAGCCATGCTGTTCCTGGCATTGAAGGTTGTACTTATCAAAGTGAGCACTTAACTGATCATATACTATCCTCTCTAGTGCATTGAAGAGGAGGGCAGAATTGAGATTGACTTGTAGTTGGCCAGGCAGATTCTGTCCCCACTTTTAAAGACTGGGGTGACCACTGCAGCTTTCTAGCATTGAGGGAAAATGCCAGTGGTTAATGAGAGATTTAGGATCCAGGTTAGAGGGGAGAGTAACACATCCAGGGTGAGAGCCACAGTCTTTACGTCAAATGAGTCCCCACTGGATCTAGCGTTCCCGAGAACTTTTTCTAAGTATTTTTTTGCCTCAGTTGTAGAGACTACCTTCAGGAAGAAGGGAGGTGCTGTGTGTGTTGGAGGGATGTCGGTACAATGAATGGCGGAGCTAGGCACAGGTCAGACAGTCTGGAGGAAGGACCCCACTAAGGTCTGTGAAGTCCTTGTTGAAGCCATCTGCGATAGTTTTGGGATCCTGGGTAATCATACCCATAAAGTTTATTTGTGATGGTGGTGATTTATTTGATCTGCTTGTTAGGGTCTTTATGTTGTCCCAGAATCTACGGCTGTTGCGGCAAGAGTTGTCCAGTTCACTTTTAAAGTGAGATCTTTTTGTAAGGTGGATGGCTTGCGTGCACTTACTATGTACTTCTTTGTATTTCTGTATGTCAGAAGGGGACCCAGTGCTCTTAGCCCTATGCCACAGGTTATCCCTGCCTCCCATGAGCTCAAGGAGCTGTGGTGTGATCCAAGATTTGCTGGTTCCTCTGATTAGTAGAGGGTTTCTTTCTCTCTTTCTCTCTTTCTTTTTTTCCTAAATTTGTATAGTATGTTCTTATCATTCTGCTCTATAAACTTTTGAGGTGGTGTTTCTATAGGAGCGTCCAAACCATCTGGTTATACCTTAAACCTCATTGAGATGAGCCGAGTTCTGAAGCTCTGATTCTGAACTGGAATACAAAATCCTAAAAAATTCTAGCAGACATGAATTGCAGGTCTGTACTTCTTGCATGCAATCAAAATTGGATTTCAGATTCTGAAACCACATTTTGAAATCAGATTCTGATTTAACCATTCTTATGATTTAGGATTTTTGTTTTGGTTCAATGGCCTTCACAACCAGTAAGTGTTATGCTTGTGCAGCTGTGTTACTGTACTTTGGCCATTCACACTCTCTATTCCATGAAGAATTACCACCCTGTAGGGGTACCAAAGGAAAGTAACCCCGGAAGAGGGTTCCACCCTTACAGGTGCCACACGAAGGTTCCCTTGGCTAAAGGTACCTTAGGAAGAATCCCCGAAAGAGAGAGAGAGAGGCAATGCCACTGGAGGAGGGGGGGAGGATGGAGGAGCAAAGGAAAAGTGTTTCAGAAAGAGGCTGGGAGGAACTGCTTATATAGTTCAGGAAGGGGGAGTGTCTGGCTGCTTGTCTATTGAACTATAGGCATAGCCTCTCAATTATTAAAATCCTAAGTCCTGAAAGATGGCTCAGAATCCAGTGAATCTGGTACTGTTAACTGGATTTTGAGTAACTCAAATTAAAACCTAGGTCTTCAGACTCACAGCTGCAGTGTCCTAACCACTAAGTCAAACAGGCTTCCTTTTTAGACACATGAATCAAATGGCAGTTTTGACAATATGCATTGAATAAAATTCAACAATTAAATGTAAGATATTTTGGATGCTGGTGAACAAAGCATCACATGGGCAAAAGTCTAGATTGGTCCTGATGCTTCCCTGATATGCATAACTTTAATTTTAAACCAAAATAATTGAGAACCTGTAGGCAAAAATAGCTCAGGTATTAACAGACACTAAATAAACTCAGTGTGAGACACATGCATCATTTCTACATTATTAGCTTTCTGGCACAGCTTAAATTGTTGTAAATTAAATCTGCATGAATGGCCCAGACCCCTGGAGTGCCAAATGTCAAGAAGTGAAAAGGAGTTAGAAGAAAATTGAAATCAAGGATTAAATCTTAACTAATGTGAGTGGATGGGCTCCTTATCTGTGTTGACAGAAACACATTCTAGTGAGGGCCTCGGCTCTCTGCGTAAGGACCAAATGGCAACACCACAAGTCAATCACTTAGAAACGGTTTTAGCACTATGAGCGGAAGGCTTGTCATACTGAAGAGGCAGTTTCTCCTTCATTATAAGGGACATCAGTGACTACTTAGGCTTGGCTTGAAAAAGAATCTCTGGAAGGCATGATCTAGCCATTTTGTTTTGTACAACAGCAGGAACTGCAACATTGTATCTGCAGGAGTTCAATTTAATTCTAAGGAGGATTACATTTACATCTCCCTTGTGGGAAATCTGTTTAACCTAATGCAGTACTTTAGGGCTGTTTCATGGTGATGTTGTAAGAGCAGAAAAGTTTAGAGAGTGGTCATGTCAGATTTGTCTCACATTGTGATGTCACCATGAAAGGAGGTTCATTATTAGGATACAGTATGTAAGCCAGTCACTGCTCTCTGTCGTTTTACATCTTTCCATTTTGTGGTAGTTTGAGAAATGCCAGCAGAGTAGCTACTGGCATTTCTCAGCTACATTGCTATGTAGGTACTCAGGTTCATACTGCAGGTGTAGTGACATGGACAGACATTCATCCCCTTGGTGGGACAATTTAGCAGCTACAGTAGCACAACACAGTCTCACATGGCAGGGTGAGCTACACCCTGAGGTACAGGCAAACATTTTACTTCCTCAACAATTTATTTGCCCTTAGTTATCATTTTTTTTAAATTTCTTTTTATTTCAGGTTTTCTCCACACAATTACAGAATAAATGAGATACATACTTGTTAAATCTTGTGATCTACAATCAGTACAGGTTGGTCAGTACAGGCATTAAATCTTTGAGGGTAGAGTAAACTATATGTCAGTACATTAAACAATTGAGTTATATCACAGGGAAAGGTCCATCTCCATATTACCCTTTCTCAAAATAGTGTTCTCAAATTAAGTAAAAGGTGCCCCCCCCAAACATAACCTGTTGGTCCAAGTTAACATGTTTAATTTGTCCATAGTGACCTCCAAACCTCCATCCCCTGGCTGTCTTCAAGGGCAGAAGGTGGGTATAGCCAGGGAACAATAGTGGACCCAGCCCTGCCACTTCAGCATGTGAGATGAACCATTACCCCACAATTCTACATTGAAGCGCTCTGATGTATAGATTTCTGACATAATTTTTCTCCATTCTTGTATTGTTGGAATCAAAGGTGACATCCAACATCTGGTAATTGCCTTTTTAGCTGCTAAAAGGCAAACTGGTAGTAAAGTACCCCCCCCCCAAGAAGGAGCGTGGTCTGGGAGAATCCCCAGTAGGAATTGTTCAGCTGTAAGTTCAATAGGTTCATTAAACAAGATAGATAGTTCAATTTGGAGAGAGAGAGAGAGCAAATAGGGCATAAGGTAGGGGCAGAGCCAAATAACATGACCCAGGGTGGCGACTCAACATCCACAGGCTCTCCAACAATACCCATACTCTTCAGGGAGGAATTTGAGAACCACCAGGGCCAGAAAAATCGGAAATGGCATCTCCATGCTAACTCCCTCCAATGAGGGACACCGCTGACTTCACCTCAGTCAATGCTGACCACTATTTGCCCTTAGTTATAACTGGACTAAGATTTTCTAGAACCCTGGGACACACTGCTTTCATTTAAGGCATCCCCAAAGCTTCCACACAGCTACCCTGCACAGATACTTCTGCACTTGGGAAAGAACTGTTAGGTCCAACCATCACCTTAGCCAACTAAAGTTCAAAGACTGGAGTTACCAACCTACCTGGTGTCACCCACCCTCAGGGGTCTGAGTTGGGGTCATTACCCAAGCACGCTGAGTTCAGAGGCTAAGGGTCAATGCCCACCAACACTCCCTGTGTAAGATACTTGGTTGTTATGCAAACCATAAATGTGAAATGTCCTCCCTAAATCCCTTAGAGGAGGGGGAAGCTGAGTTTAAAACAGTCTTTCAAACACTTGCGCAGTTTTTCCTCTCACAGTCAAGTACTTTACTTTCTCTGCCACAGAAAGGTGTCCTTTTCCTCTCACAAAAAGTCCTCAGATAAAAGAGATTTAAAGTCCAGGGAAAATATACTAGATAGGTTCAAATTAACTTTTCCTAGGCATAAAAGCCTCTAAACAATTGTGAAATCTTCACACACAGTCCCTTGAGATCCCCCACTCCCCCCGAACATGGCATGCACTGACGCCATGGTGCATGGCAACTCTGCAGGATTCTGCCATGCTCGACTCCTGTTCTCTTGGTCTGTGTCCTGTAATGCTCCTGAAATAGTCTCTTTTTCTGTCATAAAAGCCATCTAGCTTGTGCTCACTGTTACCACAAGAGAAATGTCCCTAGGCAGGCTGTGTCACAGCTGGAACTGATGGTAAAAAAGGCTGCCACCATGTACTTGTGGTTTTCTGGTGATTTCCTCTCACACAGAAACTGGAACTGCATCAGGGACAGTGTGATGCTGGCAGCTCAGTACTTTCTCAATAACTGTCAAACTGTTAGAGTGTGCAGGTTATGCTGCTGCAGCAAGTCCCCCCCCCCAGTGAATCACAGTCTCCAGCTCCAGCGATGAGTTAACTGTTTGTGTCTGGAATCACCTCACTCATCTGATAATAGGAACCCACAGGGACCCTGAAGGTTAATACTGCGTGTGTGTGTGTGTGTCTTGTGTGTGCGTATGTGTCTTAGTGATGTATGTGTGCTGACTCTATTTAAGCTAGACATACTCTACTTTCAGCCTGCTGTTTTGTGCTGGGATAAAGACCCATTTGAAGGTACAAAGGCTGGGCAAAATTAGTGAATTCCAGTTTCACTGATGTTTGAGAATTTCCATGAATCTCATGAAATTTCACTAGATTTTGTGGAATTTATCTAACTTCTTTAACTGGTCATGCTTCAGTCAGTGTTTTAGCTAGGATCTGCAGACCAGCAGTCCTATTTTCTGGAGGACACCCTAAAAGGATTCTAAGTTCCATGACATTTGGATAAGGGTGTGGAAGTTATAGGGCTCATTTATTTATTTTATTTAGTTTTTGTTAACTGGGTAGGTGCACTAGCCAACAGGTGACTATTTTCTGGCACGACCGGGAGACACAGTTACAGTACAAGATAGGACAGTTTAGGTATACACAATACAGGCAAAAGGTACATTGGTACAAGTACAGGCATACAATTGCAAAGGGCAGAGGGCAGAGGGTACTGGAGGGAGCACATATTTAGATGTAAAAAGTAGTAAGTAGTAAAATTTGTTATTCATACAAAAATGAATAAGGATATCTCCACTGAGCCAAAGCCTTTACAGTGAGATCCAGGTGTCATTTCCAGTTACTCTTATAAGTTAACAATATATAACGAAGGAAACACATATACACTGTAATTATACATCAATAAATATAACACAGTTTCAAATCATAAAACAAACTAGGACAAAAAGAACATACAAAAAACAATGATTAATTCACAGTATACATTTAATACAAGTTACAATCTACCATCCTAAAATTCAAACTATTTCCCATCATAACTAATATTTTCTATAAGCCATTGTTTAATTTGGTGCAACTGGAAATTTCCCTCAAGGGGTCTAAGCTTCCCAGGCAATTTATTCCATATAGAAGGTCCGATATTAAAAAAATGCTTATCCTCCTAAGCCATTCTACGACTTGGGACTGCACAGTCCAAGTAATTAGCAGAGCGCAGACCCTCAATAAGTCTTTTTATTTTAATGGACTCAGCCATATATTTAGGGACTTTTCCTGAGATACATTTTAACATTAACATAATTGTACTAAGAGCCCGCCTTTGAGAAAAAGTATGCCAGTCTAATTCTTTATACATATCTACTCTATGTGCCCTCTTTGCAGCTCCCAGTATAAATCTAATTAATTTATTATACATAACATCAAGCTTATATAGTTGCTGTTTAGACGCACCCATATATATCAAATTACCATACTCCAATATGGGTAGTACAACAACAGTTACAACTAATTTCTCATTTCCAAAGACATACTATTTTTACTCTATATAATGACCCCAAGCACTTACCAACTTTAGTCAAGGTACTATCTATATGACTGTCCGATTAATTTTGTATCTAAATACACCCCCAGATATTTATAACTAACAACTTGTTGCAAGATTCTTCCTGAAAATGTTTTAATTTGTAACCCCTCATATTCAGTTTTAGACCCGTAACCCCTATGAAACACCATTACCTGAGATTTTTTTTCATTCAAAACCAATTTAGATCTAAGCAAAAATTCCTGTAACTGATCAAACGCCTGTTGTAATACTATCTGAATAGTTCTCACTGATGAACCAACAAAATATACAACTATATCATCAGCATAAAGATGGTATTGTAGCTTTGGTTGTTCAAACCCCAAATCATTCATATATAAATTATATAGTATAGGACCCAAAATGGATGGGGGAAGGAAAGGAGAGGGAAGGTGAGGTGAGGGGGAGATTAAGCAGGCAGGGAGGGTGTGAGACACTGATGAGGGGTGAAGGGCTTGGCAGAAAATGAGCAGGAAAAATTACGGTGAAGACGGCTTAGCGGTGCCCGGTAGAGATCTGCAGCTGGGCTTGTGGAACCGAAGGGTGGCAGAGCAAGACGGGGATGGTCAGTAGGTAGGGAAAGGAGTACGGTTAAGTGAAAAAGTGAGAGGATGAAACAGAGGATTAGGACTATAGTAGGTATGAGAGATATGAGAGATTGATAATAAAGAGGGGTGAGCAACAGGCAGGGAAGAGGGAAGGGACAAGTACCCACCGAGAGGTAGGATGGCCATAGATAGGCAGGAGAGCAGGGAAAGTGTGGTTCAACACTCAGGTTAGCAAACAAGGACCCAGTGGAAAAACGGGGGTGCTTACGGCAAAGTGCGGCATTAGTGGGAAGGGCGCAAAAGAGCCGAGTTATGGAACTGAAAGCGGGGAAGCAGCCAGCCTGAGGGCGCACGGCAAAGTATGGCTAATTACGGCTTTAGCAGGAAAAGGAGCAAAAGACCTGGACTATGGAACTGAAACCGGTAGGGCTCAGAGGAGTAGGGGAGCAAGCGAGTGGAGAGGATCAGGAAGGACCAGTACCCACTTACAATAAGTAAAACATATGTTTTAGTGCAACACAGTAGGATGAAAAGAGTATCAAAACAATAACAGGATTATTGCTAATTTATACATAGAGTCAGAGAGAGGAACGATTTTAGACATACAGCATAGTAATATCAAAGCAGGATACTATACATAGAATTAAAGTAATTAGCAAGTCTTGAGACAATTTTTAGCAGCATGATCAGGATAGAGTAGCCATACAGAATACTTCCCAAACATTTCATAAAGTGCAGGCAGATTTGTACACATTTTATTAATGTGCAGGCAGGCAGAGAAACAAATATTTGTAAATAACAACACAGCATTAGAGGGAGGTAGGCTAATGAATATATAGGAAGAAAGGGAAGGATTGTCTTAGGTAGTTCCAGAGTTTAAGTAGGGTCAAGCAAGTGCATTGGTCCATAGAGTTGAGATGAGAGCGTAGTCCACGCTTGAAAACTAGGTGTGATGGAGCACTTCTCAGATCCATAGGCATCAAGTTCCAAGAGTGAGGGGCAGCATGCCTGAAAGTGCCAGTGCCCTTGGAAGTACGGCAGAGGGGAACTGATAAAAGACTTGTCTGATGACCTCAGCTCACGCGATGGGATCACAGGTTGAAGCAGTTCAGATAATGTGGTTGGTTTCACCACCCTAATTATGGAGTCTGAAAGGCAGCAGAGGTAATATTGTCTAGTGGAGGATGGGGATAGCCAGCCTAGCTCTTTATAGACCTGGCAGTGGTGCGTTAGGCGCTGGCGCTTTAGCTGCATATCTACAGACATTATTGAAGGTGATGTCCCTTTTCTGCAGAACAGTTTTGTTTGCCATTGTGAGGATGGGAGCACAGTAGGACAGAGTGGGTAATAGGATTCCCTGACAATGGCAAGTTTGGCAGTTGGAGTGAGCATGTGATTTGTCCTGTAGGCAGCCCCAGCTTACAGTTGATATTTTACAAGACTCTTGGATATGTTGCTTCAGGTCAAGGTTTTGGTCAAGCTGTATTCCAAGATAGCGGAAAGAACTTACAGTCTCAAGGGGGTTCCGTTAATGTCAGGAATGTTAAGTGGAGATGTGCAGGTTCTAAGCTTATGATGTGATTCAAAGAACATGGACTTAGTTTTGCTCGCATTGAGTACAAAGCGACGCGCATCTAGCCAGTGCTGTGCCGGTGGAAAGCTGATGACAGAGTGGCGCCTGGGTGGGAGATGTTGTCAGAGTGAGCATAGATTACTAGATCATCAGCATAAAGTAGTGAGTTGCCTGATGTTATTATGTTGGGCAGGTTGTTAATAAATAGTGAGAAGAGGAGAGGACCTAGTATAGAGCCCTGTGGCACACCAATGTTGATCGTGGCACTGTCAGAGATGGCCAAGTTAAGTTTTACTGCTTGAGACCTATTGGTGAGGTAGCTACTGGAACCAAGTTATTACTGGGGATGAGAAGCCCAGGTTCCTGAGGGTGGTGAGCAGCAGTGGGTGATCAACGAGGTCAAAGGCCTTTGTGAGGTCTATGAACACAGCCCCCGTTAGCTGCCCACCTCCATGTTTGAGAGAACATCCGAGGTGAATTTTGACAGCGCAGTTGTAGTACTGTGGTGTTTCCTGAAGTCATGTTGAGCTTCACAGAGCGCATTGGAGGAGTCAATAAATTCAGTGACCTGGGTGGCTACTATCCTCTGAGAATTTTGCTAAGTACCGAAAGTATGGCTATAGTCTATAGTTTGACAAGTCATTTTGCTCCCTTTCTTGAAAACTGGTGTGATTCTGGTGGCCTTCCAAATCTCAGGGACAGTGCCTGTGGAGAGAGATAGTGAAGATCCTGGCAAGTGGGTGGATAGAGATGAGCAGCCATTTTCAGAAGCCGTGGTTCCAGAGTGTCGGAGCCAGGGCTAGTGCTATCAGATATGACAGACAGGAGTTTGCGAACTTGGTTTCCAGTAACCGCTTAAAATAGAACAACTTTTAGGGGCATGTTGGGGATCGGTACCATCTTGGAAGAGTATGTCTGGGAGTCAACTGGCAAAGATTTTAGAGAGGATGTAATGGCAGATAGGTCTGAGAATTGCTGATTGAAAGCATTGGCAATGGTGAGACAGTCATTGCAGTGGACCCCTTGGAGTATCATTTCCGAGGGGGTGATTGGTTGGGGGGTTCCGAGGAAGGTTTTTACATGACTCCAAAATTTTCAAGAATCATTTGCGGAGCTGGTTAACAGGTTCTGGCAATATCTGCTCTTTGCAAGCCTGATGTGCTTCTTGCAGTCATTTTTATGTCGCTTGTATATAAGATGATCACAGGGCAGGCTAGTGGTTTTGTAATGTTTCCAGAGTTTGTCCCTGATTTTGAGCTTATGTAGAAGATCTTTGTCCAGCCACCTTGTTTGTTGCCCCCTGACCCTTCTCTTTATCTTTGGTACATGACTCCTTTGTACCTCTCCAAACCTGTTGAGGAATGCATCCAGGGTGGCCTCAGCACTAGTTACATGGAAAATTTTGGACCAGACTATATTACAGATGTCAGAAAGAAATGCATGTACATCCAGCGCTGCAAAGTTGGTAAGGGTGATAAGGCGGGATCGAGGAGTAGGCGGCGGGCAGGAGCGCCAGTGACAGACCGTGGGAGAGTGGTCTGTCAGAGAGTCTGCTAGTACAGCTGATTTGGTTACATGGTCAGGCCTATTGGTAAGAATCCAGTCCAAGAGCGTTCCTGACTGCATGTTAGTCATTCTCGTGCATTCAGCTATGAGTTGGTGAAAGTTATATTTTTGGACCAGAGATGCAAGGTTACTGTGATTAGGTCCTAGCCAGTTCAAATTAACGTCACCTAACAGGATACACTCATTCATTTTCACAGTTTGTGACACATGTTGGAGTAAGATCTGGAGACTGTCCAGCCCGCCGGTGGGAGGGTTGTACACACACAGGATGTGCAGGTATTTTGCTCCTAGGGACAGTGTTGCATGTAGCGATTCACAGCGCATATTGGGACCAGGATTGGGAACCGCATTAATCGAAAGGTGATTTTTATAGAAGATTGCAACACCCCCGCCCCTCTTCGAACCATTTCAATCCTGCCGAATGATGGCATACCCAGGTAGGGTGCAGTGTGCATCCAGGATATTAGATCTGAGCCATGTTTCGGTAAGGCACAGGATGTCAGGGTTAACCAATCTTGCCCAGGCTTCAAGCTCAGTCAGGTGCCCCAGTAGACTTCTAATATTCATATGGGCTAGTAATAGGCCTTTATTTGTTTTGGTTGTGGCTGTTAATGGATATTTTGTTGTGGACCTGGGTTTGATTCAATGTCACCAGCCAACAGGAGTAGTCTTTGGGCTAGAACTTAGGCAAGTTTATAGGAAATATGTCATGTTTCTTCCATTTAACACTATGCTGTAGGTAGAACAGGAGTGACAGGTAGGTACATCCTTTCTTCAGGAATACATACTGAAAAATAGGTATGAGGTGACAGTGTGAAAGGAGGAGATTAGAGAAACTAAAGTCATTGATCGATTGTGCCTTATTGTTAATGGCAAGAGGCAGAGATAGGGAGACACTGTTTAGTCCATACAGGAGACACAGGCAGAATAAGGGAGTCAAGCCTGTGCGATAGATGCTTAGATGAGGGGTCATTTTAGTATAGGTGGAGCTGGTCATATGGGCATAAAAAGAGGAGTAGTGAAATAGAACAGTGCCAAGTGTGGCAAAACATTATAGGGTGAAGATACTGGTAGGCCTGGACTTGTGTATAAGAGAGGGATGGGACGCTATGGGACAGCCCAGGAAGGCGGGCTTGGCAAGAGAAATTACAGAGCCACTAGATTGAGAAGATAGGAAGCTGCCCCTAGTGGAAGTGCAGTATAAGGAGCCAATGGAAAAGTAGACAGTCATATGACCCCCTGGTGTCTATAAAGCTAAAGGGTCGAGCAGGGTGGGTGAGGTGGGGGGAGGGTGGGGAGCCGGCGCGACACGCTGGTGGGAAGAATCTTCAGGGAGCTGTATTACTTAGCCACAGTGGCGGTGCTCACCATCCCCGGGAGTTCTAAATAGCAGCCAGATTCAAAATTACAAAGTGAGAACAGCTGCTTTCTGTGGAGGATGGTACTAGGTATAGTTCCAAACCCAGCAGGAGAGAGCCGGCAGGATGGAGGTCATGTAAATGTACCTTGCGGGCTATGTGCCTTTAGAGGCACAAGGTACCAGGGAGCGGCCGAGCTCCTGGTTCCCTTCCTCGGGTAGTGTACCTTGGGTGCAGCCCCTGGCTACAGTCATAGTGGAGGAGCACTTTTGTCTTCAGTGGGGGCCGCTGGTCAAGTGGGGACCCCAGAGGTGTCTTTGGTCCAGAGGCTGGTTCCTTGATCCTGAGGAGGGGTCCAAGGCCCGTGGGCTTGGAGGGATCCTGAGGGGTAGCAAGAGAGACAGATTAGGAAGGTAAGCAGGACAAAGGGCAGGGGTGTAGGTGAGAGAAAGGAGGAGATTAGATGGCAGAGGAGTAGAGTTACAGGTTACAGGTTAAAGGCAGGTAAAGAGGAAAGCACTTAATTAGGTTTTAAGTGAACAGTGGGTGATAGCAGATTCAAACAGAAAAGGCGGGAAGACAGTACAAGGCAGCTGAGAAACAGTTTAAATTTGCTACAGCAGGTTAGAATTTTTAGTAAAGGTTTTACAGTTTTAGAGACACAATAAATGACTTTTCTAGTAAAGAATAGGTATTGCAACAATTTTACTCAGGGAGCTGTATTACTTAGCCACAGCAAGGCGGCCACCGTCCCCGGAGTTCTAAATAGCAGCCAGATTCAAAATTACAAGTGAGAACAGTCAGCTTCTGTGGAGGATGGTACTAGGTATAGTTCCAAACCCAGCAGGAGAGAGCCGGCAGGAGGGAGGTCAAGTAAACGTACCTGCAGGTTATGCGCTTTTAGCGGCACACAAGGTAAACTGCGACGGTGTGGCCCCCTGGCTACAGTCGGAGTGGAGGGAGCTTTTGTCTTCGTGGGGTCCTGGTCAAGTGGGGACCCCAGAGGCGCCTTTTGGTCCAGAGGCTGGTTCTTGATCCTGAGGGGGATCCAAGTCCTGGTGGGCTTGAGAGGATCAACATCTGCATTTATTATTTATGTGAACATTTCTGAAACTCTTTCTATGCTTAGAACATAGTTACCTTTGGAGTGAGATAATTGAAAATTTATATGGATACCTTCTTGGAAGAGACCTAGAAACTGCTTAATAGATGGGTAGTTGATTACATAAATTGTAAGTTGCAGGAGTTCAAATTTCACAATTATTACATTTTGTCAAAATGTTCAAAATATTTGGATACTTGAGTTCACTATTGTTGCTGGTATATGCTCAAAATTTGGCATGCATACCAAAGTAATATGTCCTGAAATCTAATTAAGTGGAAAATGTGGTTTAGTAGCTTAACATTTATTGTGAATACTTAGAAATTACTAATTGGCCAAATTTTCTAACATTCATGGAGGCTTAAGAGGTAATACCACTACAATGCCACTTGTGGAATTTAACTTTCACAAAGCACTTATTACCACTGAATGACTGTACCTGCACTAGCATCATGGCCCAGCACTGCTCCACCCCTCAACACTCCTGCGCAGTGATGCCCAGCATCATGCTCCATCAAGACTAAAGATATCCAGATATGTCTGTCACTATGACCTAAGTTGCAACTAGAGTTGCAGCAGTTTAACTTTGCTAGTGTAGCAGAGGCAAAGTGGCCCACTCCGCCTAGACATACAGGTGTAGCTGTGGCCATACCATTGAAATGCGGTACTTTGCCACTACAAGGCATAATGACTTTGCATTATGATAACTCATACATTTCACTTTACTTTCTATTAAAGGCGGAGTGAGGAGCATTGTAACAGCCCACAGATCACATGGCTCACAGTCTGCAGGTCACATGCTTCAGGCAGAAAGTTAATCATGCAAGAGAGTGAAAGACTTTCACTTTTGCCTTACCCAGTGTGGGAGAAAGAGCTATGTTTGAGAGGCGACAGATAGCAAAAAATATAAACCCCATGTCTGGACTGGAGCATCTTCCGGGCTAGTGGTCCAGTCCCAGAAGCATGAGGTAGTGGTGCCATGGCAGCAGCACCTCTGGTGGCATCTACCAGCACCCCACACCAGTGCCACCACCTGCCATGGCCCTTGTGCCAGTGGCTCAGCAGGAAGTGAGGGAGGAGCCACTGCACTGATGGCTGCAGCAGCAGCATCAGCAAGCAGGTTTCCCCATCCCTGTCCCCAAATGAGCATCAGCAGCAGCCAGCAACAACATCTGGGGTCCTCCCCGCCTGTGCCCGGTCCTCCCACAGCTCATTAGCGTGGAGTGCTTCACTACACTGACTGTGGACACCAGTGTAGTGAAGTACAATCTGTGTGGTGAGGTGGTGTGCCATGGCCCTAAGGGATGTCATCTGGTCACAGGTGGTCAACGCACCCACCTATACAACCACCACCATACAGATTGGCAGGCCAAGCTTGCCGAACAGGGCAGGAATGCACCTGCAGGCCCTGCTGGGCAACAGGTGGCACATCGGCCTCCACCTACACGTGGTGTCAAGCAGAGGTGGGCCATGGAACAAGTGGCTGCTTGACAACCTGCAGGTGACAGTAGCAACTCTGCACAAATACCTGCCACACATGTCGATTTGGGCCTGATGTGGAGTGAGTTGGACCATGTGAACCACTGAATTGACAACATGGAGCAGCAGTTGGAGCGCATGGAGGTGCACCAACTCCAAATAATGGGCGCTTCAACTGCTGCTCTCACACCATAACATTGATTATTAGTTTTTGTTTATCCTTGCACCCACCACCCTCTCTGTGCAAAAAGAGTTCCTGATGTTGCCCCTGATCATCCCCCCTCTATCTTCAGATTTTGCCCCCTTGTTCATGCACATCTCTTTTCTGAAAGATGATACCCTCTGCACGTTGTTGATTCCCTTTGGTACTTGATAGTTTCTATCATGCCCCTCCCCTTCCTTGAGGTTATACATATTACGCTTTAGACTCCACGATATTTGGGAAACCGTTAACTTGTTGTCAGGGGTTGAAATTGGAGCAATATTCATGCCATCAGCAACTTTATTACACCATAGCATGGACAACAGCATCTCCAACCATGATTGAAGCTACTGATTGTGCTGTGAAAAGCATAGAGAAATCCCATTACTGGCATCAGCTATGCAGTTCTGCTGCATACTACCATGCTCATGGCCATTCTCGCCACTGGCAGCAGTGCCATGGCCAGAAGCATGTTTGTATGCATGTCTCTTTGCAGGCATTTTTGGGGATTACACAGAAACTTCACAACAAATTGAGATTTCTGAAGTTTGGGGTTGATGGGAAGCCAAAAAACAACAACTGTGGCTTACAGATGCAGATTGGGCACTAAACAGATGCAAACGCACAGACGCAGATTACACACTATAAAGATAATGCAGCCATACAGGCACAAAAACACCTTGACCAGTGGTCACACATATCCAAAATTGGAAAAATAAATTATACCTTTGCAGGTTGGGGGGTAGGTGGTGCTGCAGTAGCAGTCCACTATCTAGATAGAAGGAAGCAGTAAAAATACTGCAGATGGATAACTGATTCAGAGTGCTGTGATTACTGTGTGGAACAATAAAATGTGTCTGACTTGATGGACACACACACACACACACTCATTTACAACAGGTAATGTGCAGAAAATGTAACAGTGCAGTACGCTATATATGCAAATCTATAAAACAGAATGGAAATATGCACTGTACCACAACAGACAGAAAGTAATTATCAAAAATTACTTCAAGTATTACTGTGTACATAAACACACAAATACTAACACACACTCATGTGAATCTCACTCCACCACAGATACGCCCTCCCCCAAAGCACACTTCAACAGTGTCTGTCAGTACACAGGCTGAATGTTCTAAATTAACATTCAACATGCACACAAATACAATCAACACTCGATGATCTAAGCACAGGAGGGTTTCCTACAGTCGATGTACTAAATTTGGAACAAAATAATTGGATCCAAAGTGATTTTTTAAAGCTTTTTTCAATGGTTTGATTCTCAGAGCTCTGATAGCAAACTGTCTCCAGCTTTCCACTACACATAATATGCAGCACTGAGGCTGTGCAAGACAGTATAGAGCCCATGTGACCTGCCATCCTATGAATCAATGCAAAATTTGCCTCAAATAGCAATAAACAGGCGAAGCAAAGCGAAGTCCATTCAAATCAATGGCATTTCGTGTTAAAATTAAGGGGAGGGCTGTAATACAAGGCGAAGTAGTGCAAAGTCCATTGGAAACAATGCACTTCACATTCAAATCATTAAGTGGAGTAATTTGCTTTGCATTGTGGAGCACTACGCAGATTTGGGGATAATATGCGAAGTGCTCCGTGAAACAAAGTGGCAGCACTTCGCCCACCTCTAGTTGCAACTAGTTGTTATGCTTACGTCAGTTGGTGCCTGAAAATATAAGTTGTTATCTACAGGGTTGTTAAAGAGCCAGCAGGTGGCATTGTACAGAAACAATGCTGCATGCACCTGTGCTTCCACAAGTCATTTAGTCAGTGAGCTCTAGAGGTTAGATGTCATATTTTTTTTTCCAACTTTCTTTTATCTCCTCCTGTACCGGCACTCTCTCGGGCCACTCATCTTGCCTATGCCGCTCTACCACTCACTGTGACCCCTGCCTCCTCAAGGGCATTACTTCCCCCCAAGCCCTGGAGGGGAAGAGCCCAGGGAGACTGAAGAGGCAGAGGCAGGGATCCAGGGGTATGTGGCATTTCGGCACTGTGAGTGCCGTCGTCTATCCAGCAGGTGGGGTATTTCTACATTTGTCCCTTGAGATACCCCACTCCCCCGAACATGGCATGCACTAACGCCATGGTGCATTGCAACCCTGCAGGCATCTGCCACGCTCAACCCCTGTTCTCTTGGTCTGTGTCCTGTAATGCCTCTGATCTCCATCAGAGGCTACCAGGACACCGGACAGCCCAAAGCCCTCCCCCCAGGACAGGAGAGCAGTCCCCTGGATGCTCAATCCTCTCCCTTCCCTGCTGACCCCGGTGCCTGAGTCTGCTCCTCAGCCCTCAGTGCCACCGGGCCAGATGGTTAGATGGCATATTGCTAGAAGGCAGGCTAGTGCACAGTAATATCAATGGCTATTTTTCATTGTTCATCACTCAAGATAGTGACCTGACACTTGGCACCACTATACTTTCATTATTGAGCCTCCTATGAATTCTACCTTATTGTCACTTAGAGAAGCCAACACCAGCCAATCAGAACCAAAGCTGCCCATGCTTTAAATCTGTTCCATGCGTGGGTAAAAAGAGCTGGCAGTGAAAGACCAAGATTCTTGTGCCATAGAACACTGCATTTTGGCTGTCAGCCATCTTTTATTTACCCAGTGCGAGAAAATAAGAGATTCAAGCATGGCTGAACAACCAAAACGAAAAGTTTGTCTCCAACCCGACCCCCCGCCCCAGCTGCCAGTGAAACCTTGTTTAATGTTTATATTCTGATGCTGCCAATCACATTTCCAAACGTTAATGTTTTTCTGCTGCTGCCAATTGCGTTTCTTCTCCCGCACTCCCGGTCTCCCCGTTAATCTCCCCACCACTGATCTCTGGCTCATTCACTTGGCACATCTGATACCAAAGATGCTGCAGCAGTATGAAGACAGAAAACAAGATATGCTGCTGGCCCAATAGGAAGGTAAAAATGTTTTCCTCAACCCCTAGCTAAACACGGTGACACGGACTCTTTGGGCATTCTGTTTCTCACTGGCAGTGCTGCGATGTGACTTCTTTCTTGACTCCCACTGTAGCCATCACGCTGCCGGTCTTGTGGTGTAAAGAAATAAATGATTGTTGTTTCAATTTATGTTTTAAAACTATGCTTTTAACCAGGCATCTTCCTAAATTTCTAAAGTCCATTGGCAGGGAATATGTGTTGGCAGTTTGCGTACCTGCTCGTTACCCTTCTACCAGTACTCTCAGATTACTAAAGCACCATATGCAAATGAGCTCATGCATATTAAGCAATGTAGGCGGAAGGACTGTTTTAACACAGATTAGCAAAATAAAATATTTTTTCTATGGATTAGCATGATTTTTATAATGGTACTAAGTAAAAAAAAAAAATAGGATCCCATTTTATAAGTGCAATAAGACACTCCAGGGTGAGCATGGAACATATTTTGTCACACGCCAGGGGCTAAAGGCACTTGGCTGGGGGTCTCATACCTTATTAAATACCTGGTCATGTGGTAAAATATATTCCATGCACATATATCTTCAACTGTCCCTGATTTTCAGGGACGCCCTGATTTTGCCTCAAAATTTTCCTCTGTCCCTCGTAAAATTTGAGTTTTTGTGACAGAACAGTGGGGATTAAAAGCACAAAGTAATGTCAAACATTAAAGTAACAGACTTGTTCTTCTTCAGAAAATGCATCTTAAGACAAATCCCTTTATTGTATCAGCTTTCTGAGAGAATAGTACCAGTTTTTAAATGTGTCCCTGATTTGGGATCTTTGTCCCTGATTTGTTTAAGCCTTTTCCTGATTCATGAGGCAAGAGGCTGAGAGGTATGCATGCACACCCTGTCATGTCTTATTGCTTACTTACCCAGCCTTTACTTTCCTCTACAATGGCAGCTCAAGTATATGGCTGGACAAAATGTTTGGACATATAGATTTGACAAAAGTATCTCAAAATTCCACAATTTCACAAAAGCTCATGAAAGTCAACTTGAATTACTGATGCTATTTTGGACTCCTTGGCTGCTTATAACTTGTCCAGTCTTTGAGCAAGAGATTACAGAGGAAACACACACACTGCCTCTTTTTATGCTTGCTTGTGCATGAGCAAGACACATGTTGTGACAGTTTGCTGGAGTAGCAGGTTGTGGAGGTGTGCCGTGTTGTGGCCAATGCCGCCACTGCTTTTCAGGGCTTGCCCCAAGGGCTTGTCTGTGTGGCAGTAATGAATAAGCATGCTGTCTATGACAGCAGCTCAAAAGCGTGCCACCAACATGAAACAATTTCACCACTGCAATGAGGGAGTGACCCATCACTGCAGGATGTGCCTTGCCTGGTGTAAGATTTCAATAAACATGACAGCAGCTGTCACCGTCCACCTCTCACAGTCCTGCCTGAAAGCCAATGTTGGGGGTGCCCAATCCCCCTGTTGGCATGCCCCCTCTCCAGTTCATTTGCAGATGGGGAGCCCAATCCCCATCGGCATGATGTCACTGTAGTGTAGTTTGTATGCCGACGGGGTGACCAATCCCCATCGGCATCATGTCCCCCCCAAACACAGATCCGTTTTCTTTGCTGATGGGGTGCCTAGTTCCTGTCAGCTCCAGTAGTCCGAAAACACCCAGGTGGCACACTGGAGCCCACCCCAGCGTGTCAAATGTACCTGTAAAAAGAAAACCTTCCTGCAAAGTTTTTCTTTTTAGTAAACAAGAAAATGTCTATGTGTTTACTAAAAAGAAAAACTTTGCAGGAAGGTTTTCATGGTGCCCCTTATGCAACCCGCACCCATTCTCTGTGCAACCCACTTCCTTGCACCCCTCACTCCATACTTACCTCCAGAGCTCGCACGACGACTGGTGGAGCAGGAACACGCTTGCACTCTTCAAAAGTCCACTAACTTAAGAAATGACGGTAAGCTGTATAATGGCATAAATGGGGGGGGGGTCAACTTAGGTGGCTATCTCAGCCATTTCTGTGACTTATGGCATCAAATTTTCAACATGAGGTTCTTGGTACCCCATCTCATGAATTCAGTGACTGGCATCTGGTTATTCAGTCCCGAGAGGTGATTTCGTGGTCACTGCACAGAATCACCTTTTGGGACTGATCAACAAAATGACAGTGTCACTGTTCATGAGGTGGGCTCCCATAAAACCTATGTTGCAAATTTGGTGAAAAAATTCCAAAAAATGACTGTGTTACGAGCATGCCTTGTGCAGTTCCCATGCATGCTCGTAACTCGATAATTTTTATATTTTTACTCCAGATTTTCAACATTGGCATTTTCTACACCTCCTTGTGAACAGTATGGCTGTCATTTATCACATCCTGCTCAAAATGTATTTTTGCAGATCTGGCAGACAATGATGCGGTTGCTGTGTGAATCAATGTCTGGGACAGATTAAGCAAATCACAGTGAAAGTGTTCATAAGTAGAGATCCCAAAAAGCCTATGTTTGCAAATTTGGTGAACAAATTCCAAAACATTACTGCGTTACCAGCGTGCATTGTGCAGTTTCTACACACGCAATTGATATTTGTACTCCAGATTTTCAACATTGTCATTTTTGCGCACTGCCTTATGTACAGTACAGCTGTTATTTTTCACATCCTGCCCGAAACATGTTTTCTCACCTGTGGCACACAATGGCGCGGTCACTGTGCAAAATCAATGTGTGGGACAGATTAAGAAAATCACAGTGCCACTGTTCATGAGCAGAGGTCCCAAAATGCATATGTTAAAAATCTGGTGAAAAAAATTCCTCAAATAATTGCATTACGGGTGTACATTGTGAAGTCTCTACGCACGTTCATGACTTCATCTAATTTTTTTATATTTTCACTCCAGATTTTCAACATTACCATTTTTTTACACCTCCTCATGAACAGTACAGCTGTCATTTTTCACATCCTGTTTGAAATGTGTTTTCGCACCTGTGGCGCCAAATGGCACAGTCGCTGTGCAAAATTACCTTTCAGCTAACGAACTGATAGTGTCACTGTTGATGTGGTGGATCACAAAAAGCTCATGTTGAAAACTTGGAGTGCAAATACCAAGAAACGCCCAGGGTGTTAGGGTTTCCTACCATAACGCCCTACCCTGTAGGGGCTGACAGGCATCAGGGGTGTGACTTGGGACTGTCAACAGTAATGCTCACGCCATTCCACCCCCACCCTGCAGCCAGTAACAGGCATCGAGGTGTGCCTTGGACTCTTCTGCCCCAAAGTTCACCCCATTCTCCTATACTGCACCAATTTCAGTGTATTTCCTTATGGAATGGGGTGAGTGTAAAGCCTGAACACCCCAAGACACACCTCGACACTTGTTGCTGTCTGCAGGGTAGGGTGAGGTGAAATGGCATGAGTGTTATGGGCGATGACCTAAAGACACACCCCAATGCCTGTCCATCTCTGCAGGGTAGGGGTGGGGTTGGCATCAGTTCAATACTTCACTGCTTTTCCTATTCTGCATCTGTCTAACTCCTGCACTTCCACTGCTAATATCAGCAAGCAAACATTCGCATTGACAAATGCTTGTTTCCATATTGGTTTTTCTCTGGCTGACAGCTCGTCTCTCAGGGATATACCCTGTTCACAGGTATGCACCAGATCATGCTGAGCATGATCATCATTCAAATGGCTGCCAAGCTTTTCTCTCCCCCCGCCCAGGTGGAGGTAGTGCCTCTGTCAGCCTTGCACAGCCACAGCTTCCCCAGCGGCAGGAGCAAGCTCCCTGGCCCAGTTGCAGGGGTTGCTGTATTAGTGTAACCCGCACTCATTCCTCCCCAGCTGAGATGCACTGCTGAGCAGCAGCTGTCTTGGCCTTGGCCTGTCTCCCAACGTGACTTCCTGGGCTTGCTTTCAAACCCGAGTCGTCTGCATGGCAATGAGACACTCTACTTCTGGAGGTGGCCTCAAAGCCTAATATTAAGAGACAATGAACCTAACAAAATTGGTTATATTCCATTCTCTAGTTTTGAAGTTACAGGGGCTTAAAATTCTATAGTTTACATAACTGTGAAATATCATTTAAACATTTCTGAAAGTTTGGAGGCTTGTAACTCAGCTACCTTTAAAGATAGATAGATAGATAGATAGATAGATAGATAGATAGATAGATAGATAGATAGATAGATAGATAGATAGGTATGGACCAATGGGAACAGAGTCAAAGAAATACAGATGGAAGAGCAGCTGGGGTCCAGTGACCACCACATGGTGTGGTTCAGCATGGAGACATGGACTCAGTTAAGCTACACAAGGGCAAGAGTATTTGATTTCAGAAGGGTAGATTTCACTGAAATGGGTAGATGTATACAAGCAGTCCTGGGGAAGATACATACATAGATACATAGACAGTGTCGGCAGATAAGGGCCTATGGCCCACCCAGTCTGCCCATTTGAGCTTGTAAGTTCAGTTTGTTTTCCTAGAGTCTGTTGCACCTTACCCCTGACCTCCAGAATTCCTTTATGTCTATCCATGCATTCTTAAATCCACATGATTGTTTCAGCCCCACCACTTCCTCTGGCAGGGTGTTCCACTTGTCCACCACCCGTTCTGTGAAGAAATTCTTTCTCATGTTTCCTCTGAATCGTCCTCCTCCAACTTCATCCCATGCCCTCTAGTCCTGGAAACATCTTTTTGCTTAAAATAGTGTTTTCCTGCACCCTGTTCCTCCCTGTAAGATACTTGTATGTCTCTATCATATCCCTCTCTCCCTCCTCTCCTCCAGGAGTACATGTTCAGTTCCTTCAACCTGTCTTCATAGGACTTGTGATGCAATCCATGCACCATCTTTGTTGCCCTCCTCTGAACCTTCTCTACCCTGTCTATGTCCTTACATAGGTATGGTCTCCAGAACTGTACACTGTACTCAGGTGGGGCTTCACTAGTGTCTTGTATAGTGGAATTATGACCTCCCTTTTCCTGCTGGTAATGCCCCTGCCTATACATCCCAGCATCCTATTTGCTTTACCTGCTGCCTTGTCACACTGTTTCCCTACCTTGAGGTCATCAGAGATGATAACCCCAAGATCCCTTTCCTGCTTGGTGCATGCTATATCCTCACCCCCAACTGATATATTGTGCCAGGGTTTTGTGAAGGAAGAGTTAATAGAGTGGGTGGAAGAACAATGGGAGAAACTGAAATGAGCCATAGTGGATATAACAAACCAATATGTTATTATAGTGGCCAAAGGGAAAAGATGAAGGAAACCACTGTGGTTCTTCAAAGAGGTGGGGGACAAAGTCAGGGTTAAAAGGCTGAGTTTCAGAAAATATAAGGGGAGCCAATGGGAGGAAGACAGGGAGGTGTACCTTGAATGTCTAAGGGAAGCAGGGAAGGCTGTTAGGAGGACAAAGGCGCAGACAGAAGAAGGCTTAGCACAGTCTGTAAACAAAGTGGATAAGGCATTTTATAGGTACATCAGTGAAAGAAGAAAAGCTTGGGGGGTGGTTTGTGAGGCTCAAAGGGGAGAAGGGAGAGTGTAAGGAGAAAGATCTGGACAAGACAGAAATAATGAACAAATACTTCTGCTCAGTATTCGCTTAGGAGGGGGATGGTCAAGGACCACAGTTGGGTTGCAGAGACAATGGGGAGGGGGAGAGGTGGACACCAGTCCATTCACAGTGGAGAGAGTTCGGGAAGAACTCACAAAGCTGAAGGTGGATAAGGCCATGGGCCCAGACAGCATCCACCCGAGGGTGTTAAAGAAGCTGTGAAGGGAACTAGCAGTGCCTCTGGTGGTCCTATTCACAGAGTCACTAAACACAGGTATCAGTCCAGATGACTGGAGGAGGGCACATGTAGTGCCACTGCACAAAAGCGGCAGTGGGGGTGGGGGGGGAATTACAGGCCAGTCAGCCTCCCCTCAGTGGTGGGAAAGATCATGAAGACACTGCTGAAAGAAAGGACAGCAGCACATATGGAATCCTGTGGTGCTCAGGATCTGAGGCAACATGGATTCACAGCAGGAAGGTCATTTCAAATGAATCTAATTGATTTTTTGATTGGGTAACTAGGGAACTAAATCAGGGGGGTGGTAGACATTGCCTACCTAGATTTCAGCAAAGTCTTCAGCATCATCCCACATAGAAAGCTGATTAACAAGATGGGTAGTCTGGGCATGGGAGACAAGGTGGTGAACTGGGTTAGAAACTGGTTAACAGACAGGAGACAGAGGGTGGTGGTAAATGGGGTACAGTCTGGGGAGAGGGGGATGACCAGTGGGGTACTACAGGGATCAGTACTAGGACCAGTCCTGTTCAATGTCTTCATTAGTGACATTGCAGAGGGGCTGGAAGGAAAGGTCTGCCTGTTTGCAGAAGACACCAAGATTGGCAACAGGGTGGATACTCCAGGAGGGGTGCAGAAAATGAAGTGCGACCTGGAGAAGCTTGAAAGATGGTCAGAGATGTGGCAACTGAGGTTCAATGCAAAGAAGTGCAAAATAATGCACCTGGGTAGAGGGAACGCTGGGGAGAGCTACAGGTTGGGGGGAGGAGCTGACTGTCACCAAAGAGGAAAGGGACCTAAGGGTTATCATCTCTGATGACCTTAAGGTATCAAAGCAGTGTACAAAGGTAGCAGAGAGGGCCTGCAGCATGCTGGGGTGCATAGGCAGGGTATCACTAGCAGGACGTGAGAGGTGGTGATGTCATTGTATAAAACATTGGGAGCCTCACCTGGAGTAAAGCATGCAGTTCTGTAGGCCACACCTGCGCAAAGGACATAGATAAGGTGGAGACTATCCAGAGAAGGGCAAGAAAGATGGTGCAGGGCTTGCACCACAAAACATATGAGGAGAGACTAAGTGACCTCAATATGTATTCACTGGAGGAAAGGAGAGAGTTGGGGGACATGATTGAAACTTTCAAGTACCTCAAGGGCATAAACAAGATTCAGGTGGGGGGCCTTTTCCAATGTAGAAAAAGTACTAGAACAAGGGGGCACAATATGAAATTGGAAGGGGGTAGATTAAGAGGTAATGTGAGGACGTTGTTCTACACAGAAAGGGTAGGCGATGCTTGGAATAGTCTGCTACAGGAGACAGTGGGGGCAAGCACAGTGGAGAGGTTTAAGCATGCCTGGGACAGGCACAAGGGAAGCCTGAGAGGGGAGGGAGTGATGAAAAGCCATTGATCACATAAGGTCAGTGGTGATATACAATGTATAGGGTCGATGGGCAGACTGGATGGGTCTAGCAGTCCTTATCTGCAGACAATATCTATGTTTCTTGTTTCTCTGCTAAATAGATAGATGGATAGATAGATAGATAATTTTATTTATAAATGTGACCATTTCCAGGGACTCTGAGCACTGTACAATAAAAACAAGCAATAATATAAAATACTATACAACAATATATATAACAATTCACTGAAAGTAGGTTTAGAAGTCATCTAACACATTAAAACAATCAATCTGTAAAAGCTTTCTGGAACAGATACATTTTTAGACCCTTTTTAAAGGCTTCTTATTTATTTATTTATTCCTTTGAAATAACCTTTGAGCAAGCTGTTCTTTTTCAAAGGTTCTACATCAACAGAAAGCAATACGTTACACAGGCAAAAGGTGATAACAATTGTGGTTACATATACATAGGCACAACATGACCAATTTAGGCCACAGATAACTATACTGTAAGTTAACAGAGAGCAACCTAGTAGGTAGGGAAAGCAGCCAGTGAATAGGCTTTGTCTGGGTAGTATTATGTTAGGGAGGTGGAAAGGATAGGTGGGGAGTAAGGACCAGAGAGGGCACATAGAGTATGTAAAACAGTGCTAGGAGCTGAAGGAAGTGAAAGCAGAGGCAAAGGTGGTGGACCGCAAGATGCACAGATGGCGATAGGGTACTCAAGGGAGTGGGGGGTGTAGCAGGGTAGAAGGAGAAGCATAGGAGAAAGTAAGGATTGCCAGAGGTGTTAAGTGCAGTAAGGGCTAAGGAGAACTCATAAGTCAGGGGAGGGGCTAGGCATTCTGTACCAGCTGCAGACTGCGGAGGTTGCCTCCAGATAACCCTAGGTACAGGGCATTGCAATAGTCCAGCCCGGAAGTAATGAAAGCATGCACCAGTGTGGTCAGGCTTCTACTGAGGGGGCCTCCTTTAAATAAACATGGAGGGAGTTCCACAGGGTAGGCAATACCACTGAGAATGCCCTGTCCCCTGAATGCTGCAGCCTAACTCTGGGAACTCCAAGGAGGCCTCCCCCAGCAGAATGGAGCTCCCGGGGTGGATGGTAGGGGACAAAGAGGTTTTGCAGATAGACAGGTTCCCTTTTGTGCAGTGTCTTGTAGGTCAGAAGCCCTACCTTGCAGACAATCCTCCACCTGACCTGCAGCCAGTGCAGTCCAGGAGGAATGGGGTGACATGCTTGCACTTTCTCACCCAAGTCAGCAAACTTGCTGCTGTTTTCTGCACCAGTAGCCTGTGGAGGTTGCCTCCAGATAACCCTAGGTATAGGGCATTGCAATGGTCCAGCCTGGAAGTAACAAAAGCATGCACCAGTGTGCTCAGGTCCTCAGGAGGGATCAGGGCTCAGATTCAGGTGATATCCCTGAGATGGTAAAATCCACTTTTGATCACAGATGACACCTGAGCATCAAGCATCAAGCCATCATCCAGGATCATGCTCAAATCCTTCACCTGTCTAGGGCAAGGGGAACACCACCCAACACTAGGCCACGGGATAACCCCACACCCCACCCCTCCACCCCGATGACCTGGATCCACAACCAGTACTTCTGTCTTGTCTGGGTAAGATTAAGCCAGTTATGAGTCATCCATGACTGGATCTCCTCGAGGTAGCTGTTGAATACAGAAGCTGACACCTGGATATCAGGCACACAGGACAAGTACAGCTGGGTATCATCTGCATAGCAGAGCAAACCCAGCCCATACCACCTGATGATGTCCCCCAATGACAGCATGTACACCGTGAACAACAAGGGCGACAAGACCGAACCCTGGAACTCTACAGGACAGAGGATTCAGGTTAGATGAGGCTAACCTATAGCTGCTTTTGCACTCTGTCTGTCAGGTATGATCTGAACCAGTTGATGAAATTACCAGACAGGGCACACCAGAAACGCAGACAGTTAAGCAGCACCTCATGGTACACTGTGTCAAACACTGCAGAGATGTCCAGGAGAACCAAGATGGCACAGTCTATCCTGTCCTTCACCATTAGGAGATCATTAAACACCCTCAGCAGGGCAGTCTCCATACTATGCACTGTGCAGAACCCAGACTGGAAAGGCTCATAGGTGGAGGAAGAGGCAAGATGTCTCTCAAGATAAATGGCCACCACCTTCCCTATAACCTTCCTTAAAAAATGGGAGGTTCGAGACTGGCCTGTAGTTGCTGAGGCAGTCTGGGTCCAAAAAGAGTTTCTTCAAAAGGGGTCTAACCAAGGCCTCTTTCAAGGCCAACAGGAAGACCCCACTCCTCAAGGAACTTCAGACGACCTCAGCAACCACAGGTCCAATCAGGTCCAGACATCCGACCAAAAGTCAGGTTGGACCTGGGTCCAGATCACATTGTGTTGGCCGCAGCTTCAAGATTATCTCCACCACCTCCTCCACCCCAACCAGCTCAAACTCATCCCAGACAGGAAGAGTATTTTGGCACAATTCAGGCCAGCCCCAGCATCCCTTTCGAGAGGTACTCGAAGAGACCTCATCCCTGATAGTGGACACCTTGTCGGCGAAGAACAGAGCCAGTTCCTCGCACTTAGTGCTAGAAATTGCTCCCCCTCCTACATGGAGCCAGACAAGATGTAAAATCCTGTTTACCGTGTGGAAAAGCTGAGCTGGTCTGTTCCTCACCGCAGCAATCTCTCTGGACAAATAATCAGCCTTCTTACGGGAGATTGCCCCCTGATAGTCGACATAATGTGACTTCAGGGCCAATTTGTCCTCCAGCAGGCTGGATCTCCTCCAGCACATCTCTAACCTCTGCCCCTTAGTCTTTAAACCCCAGAGATCCTCATCATACCAAGGAGGTCTCCGATGAGTAGACAAGGGGAGGACACATTTGGGTGCGATGGAATCGAAGGCCGCAGCAACAGCCATTATAAGCTGCCACTGCTTCCTCCATCCCAACTGCTGGGTGCCCCAACACTCAATAGGTCAAGTACTGCCAACAGTCCCATAGGAAACTCCTCTTAAAGGGCGGTACTGGACCATCTTCACTGGGGCAGAACCATCTGGGGGGCCATAAGTATGAACCTCACGGTGCTATGATCTGACCAAATCACTAGATCTACTCTGAGGTCACTCATATCTAATCCTAAAGAAAATACCAAATCCAGTGTGTGGCCACCAGAGTGAGTAACTGTTGTTACATTCTGTTGTAGGCCCAGGGCCCCCATGCTCCCAAGGAGATCATTCCCAAAACTCGAGAGCCCACCATTGACCCAGGCATTGAAGTCCCCAGGATCAACCACCTGGGAAACTCCAACACCAGATCGCAAAAGAGCTCTTCGATCTCCCGTAAAGAATCCCCATCTAAACTAGGGGGATGATAGAGCACAAGGACCCTGAAACCCATACCATGCCCTCTTGGGCGATCACACACTCAAAAAAATCGCATGACCTACAGGTAGCGCACAGCTACACAACACACACAAGCACTCACCCTCTCACACACAACAATAGTGTAATCCAAGCTACTTATAAAAAATTTCACCAATACATCAAACCTAAGTACAATTCCATACCACACACCTAACACTCTGTTCACTCACACACTCAATTCAAACTTCTTTAAAATGAAAAACGATAATGTCCCCCACCCACCCTATTAATCATAAAAATAATATCAGGATAGTCCATAGACAGGTTAATAACCAGTGAGTATAGTCAGGATTAATCAGTCTATTGTTGTAAAGTTTTATTAAGGAGACTTACTGTATATGCAGTTCTTTAAACCTCTGTAGAAATGGTCACCCAAAGAGCTCTCACCTCCTTCTGCGTGGTCCAACAATCACCCAGCTCTTAAGTATTCTCACTGCCTTGTGCTGGGTGTTTCCAATATACAAATGAAATAATCAAGCTGTTCGGTACTCTCACTGCCCATTTTCAGGTTAAGTATAGGTGTTTATTGATACACACTGTTTAAGGACATTGAATCGATGGATCCACCACTCATCGTCGACAAAATTTTTGTCGAACGACCAGACAGCAAAACCGGCAGGTTGACTGCATTTTGCAGTCAGCTGCCGGTTTCTTATTAAAACAAGTGTTTTCTTCTTGGGCTTTGCCCCCTGAACCCCTCACCACTTACAATTATCAACTCCGAGTCAGAGCTGATTTTGGGGGGGTGCAGGACCCCCGACAGACAGTACTGGGTTCCAGTGGGTTCCCTACAGTGATGTGGCACTGTTGTTACTGTAGGGGACTGCACTGTCGAAATGTCACTGAGAGTGCGGTATACCGAACCAGATAGTCAGATAACCATGCCAACGTGCTCCATCACACAGTCCCACTTACTCCACAAATCCAGATTCCATTGGTCTTAACTTTCAAACTGATTCCAGAGCTTTGGAGAATGGATGTTTTCAGTTGCTTCAGTTGCTGTAAGTTGGAAAAGAGCAACTTGTTGCTGTCAGACCCCACACACCACACCGGTGCAATGAGTCCATGGCAGCAACCATGCAGTAGAAGATGCCGCAGAAACTACACCAGTCAGGAAGAAGGCCCAAGAACACCAAACAGCCACCCTAGAAGATTCCCGGTGGCAAGTTATCACTCGGAGCCTGGACAACCCCTAGGAATCATCTGTGGCAATCACTGCCCACCGGCAACGATGTCAAGGAATGTACCCAGGCAAATGGCCAAGTCCAGACAAATAACTGCACCTTTCACTAGAACTCCAGCCTCAGAAAATTTAGTAGAATGTCCGCTCAATCCAACAAGAGTCACCAGAACAGAATCCTCAGTCTTGAAGGACAGTTCAGCTGGTACCAGGAAACTCTGGTCCCAGTAAGTTCACAAATTCCTTTGACTCCCATCACAGGGTCACTTTAGCACTTCTCTCAGTAGCAGAACAATTACTCCAATTACTCCAATTTTGGGACAAGTGCAGTCTGCATGAGGGAAGGATGCAGAGTCGGCAGGTCCATTGATCAGGTGTTATCGGTCAACATCCAGGCGAACACAGCTGAAGAATCATGCCATTTCAAAACAAAGTAACAAGGTAGATAATTCTAATACTTGTAACAAACTCCCTAACTACAAAATAAAATCTGCACTACCTACCCTTACTCACTTATAACTCCCTGGCTAATTTACCCCAGTCCTACTACTAAACTAATTGAAACAAATCAAAATAAAATAAACAAAGTAAATAAACTAAGAAAACCCAGTTAAAAACATAAAACTTCTCTCCTGTCTCTCAGATACGACAGTCAGTCCAGCGTGGCCACCATTTTCGTGACTTGATTGGTTTATCGTCATGATACAAGTTTGCAACTTGCACACTTCTGCATGGACCTTGGTAAAGTCAGCATGCCAAATATGGTACAATTTGGACAAGTACATTTTAATTTAAATGGAAATACTATAACAGAAATCACAATATTGGCAACATTTTGTTAAATTTGTTTTGAAAATTCTGCAAAATTCCACGGAAGCAAAATCAAAATGTTGCCAGAATTTCATCGATAGAAGATAAATTTTGCCCAGCCCTAGAAATTACCTTTAGCCACTCATGATCCAGCATTTGTGTTATCCATTCTGTAATTATACTTCATTGGAGGCTACTGGTTGATGATCATCCTTGCATTAAATAGAATTTAGTATCCCTCCATCCATATACTGCCCAGAATGGGTCTCATATTAAAACCTTTTCTTCTTTTCTCATTCTTACCTTAGTTCAAATAGGGGCTTTTAGTTCATAGATTTCAGCTGAAAAATGTGCAAGATGGGCACAGCTTCAAGGTACTACAGTATATCCCCATTTGATGAGTTCTACTGTATCCTAAATGTTCTCTAATGCTCTTAATGAGTTGAAGTTCAGTATCTTGCTTTCTCTTTTATTGTCTGTACGGCCCTCTGAGCTTTTCTCTTGCCATACTGTATCTTCAATTACATTTTGATTACTGGTCCTCATTTTTTTATAGACGGATTACCAGACTTTTAAATCATGTTACACCACCTGATTGATATATTGCGTTACAACCTGGTGGTTGTAATCAGTGCCTGTCAATCTAACTTGCATGACAGACAGTGTGAGCTAAAACAACTGCTCCCAATAATAAAAATCCCTTCCCTCACAGAGAAATCAGACACTTGTACATAACCTCCTGGTATTACAGTAAAAAAAGTGCACAACAGTGTCGTCCTGATAGAAAATAATGAGTGGAATTGAGATTCAATGTCTCAGACCTATCAAACCACCAAGACTTCCTCACAAAGCAGGAAAATAGAAACAAGAACCAGAAAACCGCAAGTGACCTAAAGCTATTTAAAACTTTCCTCATAGAAATAGGAGAGTCAACAGACTTTGAAATGTTCCCAATGTCTTGTCAAAATATCATGAAAGTTTAAAAAGCATGAAGCTGCAAAAAAAAAAACTTTTAATTCCATTTACAGCACTTTCCCACTCTTTATCTATTATTTCAAAAACCCAATCTCATAAAAAAGAGGACCAGCAGTTAAATAAAATAAAACATGGGTGGGTGTAACCAGAATTCCACACACACCTGAGGTATCGGTTGCTTTTATAAACCCCCGAGCTTTGTTTATGTAACAACTCACACCTCGGGTGTGTGTAAAATTCTGGTTACACTCACCCACCCATGTATTATTCTATATGATATTGGTACTGATAACAGAGAAACAGTATATAGAAAAATTTACGGGTAACGGTGCGTGTTGAGTTTTGCTTTACACACCAAGGTGTGTTTTACCATATAAATAAGATTGGAGATTTAGTGGTTTTTACAGTTATCACATGAGGGGGTGCAAAAAAATTGATGGCATTTGAATTTGCAGTGGAATGCATATAATAGAGTAAAAATTAGCATTTCCTTGAGTTGTTCAAACAGTTAAAATTCTTTATGATAAAATGCATAAAGCTTAATTAAAAAAAAATAAATAAACAATGCAGAAGCACATACACAGTGTAACTTTTAAAGGCTATGTAAAGCAACCAGGGTGAAGGTTTGTTTTGCAGTCGGTTTTCCTGTGCTTTTCGTTCATTATTTTCATGGAGACCAGAGACAGAGAACCGGAAGACTTTTTACATGTATTTGAGGGGGCAGTTGTAGTTTAGAGCATGCACACAGCTGACAGGATTTTTCTTTTTTTGTGGTAGCGGGTTACAGAGTGTAGTATTAGGAAATTTTCCATTACACACACTGGTGTGCAACGGAAAAAGCAGGTGCTGGTTGTAATGACCGAACCAGTAATTATACAGTATTTCAGCTCACTAGGAGCATTTGAGAAAATTTAAGATCGAGCAGGACAACAAAAAGCTCAGAGGAAAGACTTGATAACAGAAGAAAGCACAAATACTTCAACTTACTATGAACATTTGAGAAAATTTAGAATACAGTAGGACTTGGCTAGGGGATGCCTTGAAAATTGTGCCAAATGTTGCATTCCTCAACTAAAATTGTTCAACTTAGTACCCCAATTTTAACAAAGGTAAAAACTAGAAATTACAGTAGGAAAGGCTGCCATTTTCCAGCAGGTAACTCTGTGGCCCTCTTACCACCTGGAAAACATTGCACGTAACCCACTCTGGCTTAGTGTGCACACCTATGAACCCCTGAGGAAGAGCAAGTATCCAGTTCTGGTCATGGAGGTACAAGAAAAACCTCAAGCGATCGAGCTGATTAGTGGTTTAGAAGGCAAGAGTTACAAGATCAGTCTAACCTGGGATACCTACTGGTGAACATAAGTGAAAAAAATGACAGAATGTGGGATGCATCATCAAGTCACAGAATTGAGGAAGATCATACCGGATTTTCGAGATACTGCCTGAGAAAGGCTTCATGATCAATGTATCAGTTTTAGCTTAATTTTCTATTTCCTTGTTCATCTAAACTAATCATTGGATACTTTTGCTGCCAATGTGCTGATGCAGTCTTCCCTTTTTTCTTCATATCTTTCCATGTTGTGCATGAGTCCAATGCCAGAAGGTGGGTGGGGAGTGTTTCTTAGAAGTATGTAGACCCCAGAGTTTAGGTGGCTGGTGTGAGACCTAGAACATCTTCATAAAGACTGCAGGTACAGTACCAGCCATTTTTCCAGTTCATCTGGGGATCACAGTGCCAAGCATCAAGGTGGCAGAGCTGCCTGCTGGCATTGTTTTAGTTATAGCAGTAGAGGCAGTAGAGGATGCATCTATTGGAGGGAAAGGGTAGACAGAATCACTGTAGGTACAGCTCACAAAGTCACCAGGTAGGAAACTTAGCATGGGGGTGGTTTAGACCACCGAGGCAAGGAGATGTGAGAGACATAAGGAACTTGGAGCTGAAATAAGGATGGGGCAGCAAAGGGGACGTTGTAGCAGTAGGAAATCTCAACCTGCCAGATATTGACTGGGACATTCCAGAAGCCAGAAGCTCCAGAAACCATACCCTGCTTTAGATATTCCCAGCATCTAAGAGCACCAGAAACCAGACCTGCCATATATATTGCAGGACTGCATGCTGAGTGTAGCAGGTCAGGGATCAGACTAGACAATCTGCCATTCATGATGTGGTAGTTACCAACTAGGAAACAGTAGGTGGAGTCTGGGCGGGAAACCACTGATGTACAGCAACCACAATACTATATGGTTTGATTTGGCCCTGGACACCAGTAAGCCTTCATCCAAAGCTGAAGTGCTATACTTAGCAGGGCTGATTTCAAACAAATGAAGAAATGTGTCTGGCCAGGTTTGCTGGAGTAGACAGCATCAGGGGACTAAAGTAAGATAGAGGTTAATAAAAGGACATTCTCAAGGCATCAAAAGATGCAAGACAATAGTTATCAAGAAAAACAAGTACAGGGGACCAATTTGGTTTCTCTGAACAAGTCAACAAGGCAGTAAGGGCCAAAAGAAGGCCTTTATAAGGTACAAAGAAAAGCAAGGGGTCAAAGAATGGGATGAGTATCAGAAAAGAACAAGAGAGGCCAAGAGGATAGTCCGGATCACAAAGGCAGATACATAACTGCTCGTTGTGTGTGTGTGTGTGGGGCGTCAAGGAAGGGAAACATTTTTTTAGATATAAAAGGGAAAATAGAAAGATAGAAAGATGGGAGGGGGACTTGTCAGGCTAATGGAAGGAGGCAAGGTAATAGAAGAGAATGTGCAGAAAGCAGTCCTCTATCCCAAGAACTGGAAGATGGTGGATGTAGTTCCAATGCACAAAGGAGGAGACAAGGAGAAGCAGGGAAACTATAGACCCATCAGCAATACCTCCATGGTAAGGAACCTGATGATGGAAATACTAGTCAGAGTTGACCTAGTGGAATACCTGGAGAAAAACGCACCTCAGGATAGTAAGCAGCTTGGATTCATGGCAAGTAGGTCTTGTCCAATCAACCTGATAATATTTTTATACTGGGTAACAAGGGTAATTGATATAGGGCATGGAGTTTACTTACTCTGCCTTGACTTCAGTAAGGTGTTTTACTTGGTGCCACATTAAAGACTGCTGAAGAAGGGAGGAGGGGTTTGAAAACAGCAAAGGAAATAGTAAGATAGGCAGGGATTTGGGAGGGGCAGCAGAGAGTTGTGGTGAACTGAGTCAGATCAGTGGAAAGAGAAGCCAATAGCAGAGTACCACAGGGATCTGATCTGGGCCCAGTACTCTTCAATATGTTCATCAGCGACATAGGAGAGGGAATCCAGGACATGTTGTTTCTATTTGTAGATGACACTTAACTCTGTGGTAGGGATGACGGTACAGAGGGAATTGCAGAGAGACCTGCAAAGGCTGGATAATTGGTTCAGTGTCTAGCAGCTGAAATTCAATGCCAAGAAGTGCAAAGTGATGCACTTAGGGAACAAAAACCTCGGAACAGAGTATTAGAAACAAAAACAATGACAGCAGAAAAAGACCACTGGTCCATCCAGTCTGCCCATAAAATTGTAACAAACCCAGGACCTATTGTCCATACTGGGTTCTAACCCACTACCCACCACATGCTCCTCTCCTACCACTACCACCTTGAGCAACCACTCATGCCCTTCACTCTGTCCCAGCCATGTTTGAAACCAGTGATAATTTTGCACACACACATCAGCTGTGCAAATGTTTTATGGCTCATTACCCTTTCTGTAAAATAAAACTTTTCTTCTTTCTGAATTCCATCAGTTTCCTCATGCCCCAAGTTCTTGATCCACTACTTATGCTAAATAGTTCATTGTAATTTACATTGTTCATTCCTTTCAGGAACTTGAAGGTCTTCGTCATGTCTCCCCTCTCTCATTTGGCCTACAGCAAATACATGTTCAGTGTCTTGAGCCAATCCTCATAAGATCTGCCCTGCTGGTCCTGAATAATTTTTGTTACCCTGCACTGCACTTTCTCCAGTCTGTTCATATCTTCCTTAGGTGAGAACTCTAGAACTGGGCACAGTACTTCATGTTGGGCCTCACCAGTGTGCTGTAGAGAGGTAGTAATACCTCCTTCCTTTTGCTGTCAGTACCCCTTCTTATACATCCTAGCATCCTGTTTACCTTACAGTAGGCCTTGTTATGCTGGCTTGACTGTTTTAGGGAGTCACCGATTATGACCCCTAGTGCTGTTTCCTCAGAAGTTGTGCCCAGCTTCCCCCCATCCAGTACTCTGTCCTGGGGTTCTTATTCCCTACGTGCATCACCTTGGATGTTTTGCCATTAAATTTCAACTGCCAAACTTCTAATCTCTCCTGTAGCCTTGGCAAGTCTCTTTACATCTCCTTAACCCCATCCTCACTGTCTTCCCTGCCACAGAGCTTAGTTTCATCTGCTAAGAGACACATCTCACCCTGGATTCCTCCTCCCATGTTGCTGATAAACATATTGAAAGGGACTGGACCCAGGACCGATCCTTTTGGCAGCCCACTGGTGACCTCCCTCTCTTCTGACTGGACTCCATTAACCATAACCCTCTGTTTACTTGGTTTACTCAGTGTATTTGAGACAAAAGAAGGTGAAGGCCCATCAGGATTGTCCCTCACAATACATGTGGCACATTAGTTCATAACATAGTGTTTAGGAGCCATTCATCAAGCCTAGATTTAAATACATCAAAAGAGGGTGAGTCCACAAGTTCTTGGGACAGAGAATTACATAATCTGGGGGTCCTTAAAGTGTAAAAGTTTAATTGTTTATTTGTATTAGCTTTAGCTACATTAATTTGTTTGTTATGTAATCTGGGAACAATAAGTCTGTTACTGAATTGTAGTCCAAATTGTCGCATAAGTTCTTGAGACTGTTGAACTTTGTATAGTAATAAAAGAGCCCCTCTAATTCTCCTTTTCTGTAGTGAATGTAGGCCCATGATTTGCAATCCTGAGGCATAATCTTTAGAAGCTAAATGGGGAACCATTTTAGTTGCTCTTCTTAGGACCCGCTCCAGAACCTGAATGTCCTGCAATAAATATGGGCTCCAAAATGGAGAACCATAATCCATATAAGGTCTTACCATGACTTCTATACAGGGAAATAATACATTCTTTAGTTTTTGTAACAAAAGTATGTTTTATGCGTGTAAGTAATTGATTATACGTTTTTGCTGTTTTGAGACAGTGGTCTCTACAGATCAATTTATTATTAATTAATATGCCTAAATCCCTTTCACAAGCAGATACTTGCAGTGGGATATTGTTAATGGTATAAGTCTGCAAAGGATTAGATAAGCCAAAATGTAAAACTGTGCTCTTGTCAATGTTAAAGTGCATATCATTATCCAAAGCCCATGCTTCAATATGTTTCAAATCATAAATGAGTGAGAGTCTATTTGGTAGTGAATCAACCCTCCCTCCTAATTTAGTGTCATCTGCAAATTTTGACAAGAAATTTACAGATTTAGTCTGCATATCTGAAATAAAGATGTTAAATAATGTGGGTCCAAGCACAAATCCCTGCGGGACCCCAATTGTAACATTTCTTTCTACTGATAAGGTACTTCTAATTTTAACCTGCTGGCTTCTATTAGTCAACCAGTTGTTTATCCAATTTACTAAAATGGCAGAAAATCCTATTAGTTGTAATTTAGTAATAAGTTTATTGTGAGCAACTTTATCAAAAGCCTTACTATAGTCCAGAAGAATTACATCTTGGGGAATGCTACAGTCAATACTCTGGCTAATATTTTCGTAAAAGGTAATTTTTTCTTTTTTTTAATTTCGTTGTTTAACCAGGTATAGCACAAATTAAGCAAACATAATTAAGTTTGTAGTACATGACAGGCCTTTTTGAAGCCATGTTGTGTCATATCATTTAATTTTAATAATTCCGTTCTTTTTCAAGAAATGTCTTAACAATTTTTCCATGACTTTTGATAAAACAGATGTTAAACTAATAGGTCTGTAGTTTTCCGTATTAGATCGATTTCCTTCCTAAAGATAGGGACCATGGTAGCCTTATGCCAGTCATTTGGAATCAGACCCTCTTTCAGTGATTTATTGAATATAATAGTTATGGGAAGTGCTTAAGCTGTAGATGCTGCATGTAAGAACCTAGGATTAATTTTATCTGGACCAGGGCTTGAAGTTTTATTAATAGATTTAAGTGCTATTAATATATCATCTAAGGAAATAATATGATCCAAGTTATTAACTGCAATAGTGGGAATTGTGGCTGAAGGGACCTTGGGGGTAAATACTGAACAGAAGTAGTTCTTAAAAGAATTGGCAATATCTATATCCTGAGATAATATAGAATTATTAATCATTAAAGGACCAATTTGTCTGGAACTCTTTTTATCATTAAGGTATGAATATAGCGATTTATGTGCATCCTTAGAATGTGCTATCCTGAATTCTAGATTTCTTTTGGACAAAAAGTATTACGTTTTTTTAGTTTATTAACTGCTTGTTTGTATTTAAGTGTTATATATTCCGTTTTGTTAATATTTGATTTTTTGAGTTTCTTAAATAGTTGTTCCTTTTTCTTGATTGCTATTTTGATATTTTTATTAAACCATAGGGGAATCTTGCCCTTGGAATTATATATTTTTTTTAAATCTGGGACAAATCTACTTTTCGTTTCCAGAATGATGTTTTTAAGATAAAGCCAAGCTTCCTCAAGTGATAGAGGTGAAAGTATGTCATACCAAGCTATATTGTTTAACTGCTCATTAATGGCATTAAAATCAGCCAGGTCATAATTTTTAAATAGAGAAAAATTACGGGGTAACTGATATTTATAGGTTAAAGAATACGCAATGGCATAATGATCACTGCCACCTAAAGGGGTCCAATAAGGAGAGATTGGATATGTTATCAAATAGATTTGTAATGACAAGATCCAAAATGTTGTTACCTCTTGTGGGTTCATTGACAAGTTGTTCCAATCCTAAATCAACTAGTGTAGATGTAAAATTATTTTCTATATGGGTATTACTGGAACAGGTATGCCAATTTATTGAGGGCATATTGAAGTCACCCATTATAATTACATGTCCTTTGTCAGCCATTACTGCAATATCTTTAATTAATGTTTCTGTATATTCATAATCCGCTGATGGGGCCTATAGCAGGTACCTACAGTGATTTGAGGATACTCTGGGATATGAATATTAACCCAGGTATTTTCTGTACTTGTTTCATATAGAGTCTGATTGAAGGGAATGTCATTTCTTATGTAAAGACAGACCCTCTACCAATTTGGTCTTGACAGTCTTTATGGTAAAGCTTATAGCCTGGAATTTCCCCAATCCAGGCAGTATTAGAATTCCACCAAGTTTCAGTAACTGAATAACGCCATAGTTATGTAATTCACATCTGGCTTCTAATTCTGCCATTTTAGTCAAGTTTAGAGATTGTGCATTAAATGATAGAAAGTTACAAGATGTTACTGTAGCAGAGTTCCTGTCAAGAGACCTGGGAACCTTCCCATTCTCCCCCTCGTAAACTAGTTTAAATGACTGTTATTTACAGATAGAAAACTTTTTCCCAGCAGGACACTGCTTCTTCTGCTAAGGTGCAGTCCGTCCCAATAGAACAGTGGGGGTTTCTCATTAAAGTTTTCCCAATATGCAATACATGTGTTGTCTCCCTTCCACCCAGTTTCTCATCCATCTAACTGTGTCCTTTGCTGCACCCAGATCCTCTTGCTTCTTCAGCAACCTTCTGTGAGGCACCAAGTCAAAAATCTTGCTGAAATCAGAGTAAATCCACAGTGTGGTCTTTATCCTTTGCCCTCATTACCCAGTCAAAGAACAATATCAAGCTGGTCTGACAAGACCTCCCCTCCATTGGATGGGAGGGGTGAAGTTGACCACAACTTCAGAGAAAAGGGATCTAAGAGTCATAACTAGGGACCCTCCTTTAACAATTCAATCAAAGTAACAAGGCCTTCAACAAAGTTTACAGGATGCTAGGGTGCATCGGAAAGGTTCAAGAGTAGATAGCAGGAGGTTCTGTTACCACTGTATAGGTTTCTGGTGAGGCCAAACCCAGAGCACTGTGCCCAGTTCTGAGTCCCCCTGAAAAAGGACAGGGACTGGCTAGAGAAGAAACAACACAGGGTGGCCAAGATGATTCAGGGCCAGGAGGGCAGATCCTATGAAGATCAGCTAAGGGAGCTGAAAATGTACCCCTCAAAACAAGGTAAGAAAGGGAGATATGACAGGGACCTTCAACTTCAAGAAATGACTTAACAAGGTGAACTGTGAGGAGCTATTTACCAGGAACAGAGAAACTAGGGCACAGGGTCATGAATAGAGGTTAATGGGGGAAGGTTTAAAGGAAGTATTATTTTACATGAAACATGTTAGGGCCATGGCATTGTCTGCCAGCAGATGTAGTGGTTGCCAACACCATAAACAGCTTCAGACATGGTTGGGACAGCATCAAGAGTATAGTAGCTGCTTAGCGGGAACAGGGAGTTTGAAACACGAAGAACAAAAGGGGGGATAGTTCATACTTAAGATACTAGGAGCTTAGGAGTCATTGGCCCACAGGTAGCTCCATCTATCTAATGAAAGTAATGGAATGACCTGCCATTATTTATATACCTGACTAGTTTAGTTTTAAGTTCTGCTTTATTTTTACTTATTACTGTCTCACAAGGTAAATTATTCCATGGGATTACTACTCTTGAGTTAAAAGGTTTTTCCTAGTGTTTCCTTGTAACATGAATGGGTGTTCTCTTGTACCTACAGTATATGAAGGGGTTTGAATTCAGTATTCATTTGTACATTAAATATGGATTGTTGGTGACATCAAACATTAAAATATACGCTGTTAGATGTCATTGTTCAAATGACATCAGTTTTAGGTCTGATAGTCTAGTGATGTTACATGATTTATTTTCATCCCCAAAATGCATTTGTTGCTTTTCTTAGGATTTTCTCAACTTGTGTACATTATTCTTTTATACAGACAACAGACCTGTGTTGCAAAGTTCAAAAGTAGTGTAACATAGGCCCTGTAAAGTGGTAAAATAGCAGGGAAATTATATCTTTATTACATGATTTGGTATTATTTTTTGTGGACCACATAACCCTGTTGGCTTCAGATATTACCTCACTGCATTGTTTATTATGCTCCAAATCACTGTTTGTAAGAACTCCAGGATCCTTCATTGGTTGTTATAAGTAATATTTTATTACATAATGTGTATTAGTGATTTTTGGTTTTCTTACCTATATGCAGTACTCTGCATTTGTTTAAGTTGAATTTCATTTCCCATGTCTTAGTCCACTGTGTTACTAATATCCAGATCAATCTGGATATCCAATATTTGCTTGATGGTAGCACTGAGAACTCCTATCTTAGATTCATCTGCATATCTTGTTGCCCAACTGATTAGATTTGTGGTCAAATCTGATATAAATATCTGAAAAAGTAATAGACAGAGACTCGAACCCTTTGGCTCCCCACTTGTTACATTCTCAGTATGGATTTGTGTCCATTTATTATAATTCTATGGGGTTCACTAAAAAATCACAAAGTGCAATGCAAGCGTTTGTGTTGTGCCTTGTGATTCTTAAAAAATGCTATTCACAGACAGATTGCATGTGGTGCTATTCAACTGTGAATAGGGCTAGGTAGAGGCAGTGGTAACACCAATAACGTTACCTCTAACCCCACCAGTGCAGCCCGACCTGCAGCCATGTGAATATCCCTGCAAGCAGTAGTGCCGCTGTGCTATCTTGGTATTCACAAAGGCAGCTATGCAAATGAGCTCATTGGGCATAGATGGTGCTAGTTGGCAATTGCATGCCCATTATGGGCCTGTTCATGCGTACTGCGGTGAGTAGTGTGCCTCCCCATCGGTGATTGCCATCCGGAGTAGAGTAAAAGACCCTTGGTAGTCTAGTGTTCCCATCCTCCCTTCATGTTCTCTGATCACCGTCCTGTAATACATAACTGTAATCCCTGGCAGTCCAGTGGTGCCCTTCCCATGCTCTGATCGCCATTCCATAACAAAGAATCCCTGGTAGTCCAGTGGTTCACTCCTCCTCCCATTCTCCAATCACTGTACCATAATAAAAAGTGAATCCCTGGTAATCCAGCAGTGTCCTCCCCTCCCATTCTCTGATCACTGTCCCATAATAGGAAATGTAATCCCTGGCAGTCTAATGGTTCCCTCCCTCATACACTTATTGTCCTCCCGTAATAGAAAATGCTATCCTTGACAGCCTAGTAGTTTCCTTCCCCTTCCCCCGTACATCGATCACTATCCCAAAACAGGATATTTAATCCCTGACAGTCTAGTGTGCCCTCCCCCATACACTAATCACCATCCCGTAATAAAAACGAGTGTCCCAGGCAGTCTAGTGGACCCCACAACCTGATCACCCACCTGATAAAGGCAAGAAAACTTACAATCCCCCACATCCTGACCCCTGTATAAGACCTAGCAATGTGTCCTGGAGGTTTAATGGCCCCCAACCCCTAGCATGTGAAGTTGTGACCCACTACCCACCACAAACCAACTCCCAGTGGGTGACTAGCACAGCCCTCAGCTCATCACCACTGCTGGCCACTGACTGAGCTCTCAGTGAGCCCATAATGTATATAATATGTGCTCATTAAGAGCTCAGTCAGTGGCCAGCCATGGTCATGAGCAGAGGGCTGTGCTGGTCGCTGGTTGGGGGTTGGTTTGGGGGGGGACAGAGTGGTGGGTCACAACTTCACAGGGTGGGGGGGTCCTAAGCCCACCAGGACTTATTGCTGGTTTACAGGGTCAGAAAGGGGACAGACTTGCAGTTTTCTTGTCTTTATTGGGCGGATCGTGGATGGAGGGGAGTCCTCTAGACTGCCAAGGGCACTATTTTTATTACAGGATGGCAATCAGTGATGGTGAGAGGGCAGGTAACCACTAGACTGCCAGGGATTAAATGTCCTATTATGGGATGGCATTCGTAATGAGGAAGGGGGAAGGGAACCACTAGACTACCAGGTATTGCCTTTCTTTGTTACAATTTCCAATTGATGTATGAGGAAGGAGGTAGGAACCATTAGACTGCCAGGGATTCAATTTCCTATTACAGGACAGCAATCGGTGTATGAGGAATAGCACTACTGAACTGACAGAGATTACTTTTTTATTATGGGATGGCAATTGGGGCATGAGAGAGGGCACCACTGGACTGTCAAGGATTACGTTTTTTTATTACAGGATGGCAATTGGAGCATGGGAAGGGGCTGCAGTACCTCTGCCAACCACTAGGGTTGCACGGAATACCACCAAGTCTCAGTCAGCGGTATTTTCTCCATGCAAGGGCCTTCACAAAGGGCCCGTACGTGGGGGAAAAATCTTTGTGAATGGGACTGTGGGGATATGCAGGTCCCCTTCCCCTTATTTGCATTGTGGACCCCCCTCACAACTTTGCACAGGTGCAAACCCAGTTTGTGGGTGAAAATTGGGCTTTGTCAATACCTTTATGGTACAAAACCCAGTTTTGCGCTGGGGTAAAGTTTTGTGAATCTGGCCCTTTGAGTTCTGTTTTACAGCCAATTTATAGTCTAATTAACAAGCGTTTTGTATATACCTAGATTGTACATTTTTTCAGTTACTGCCTAATGAGGGACAGGTTGAATGTTTTACTGAAATCTTGCTATATGATGATACAAGGGGTCTTATTGTTGAGTGCATGGCTAATTTTATGTTTGCTTTACGCATGTGCAAGAAACATAGTGCCATCATCCGAGTTTTTGTAGGTGTGGCACCTGTCTTCCAATTCAGTCAGTGTGTTTGCAGGCATGGCCACAGTTCACCAATGAATGCTGCAGCTGTCTATGACAGCAGTTGAAAATGCAGTGCCGTATAGGTGAAAGGGAGAGCTCCGCTTCAGTGAGCAGTGATAAGATAGTGTTGATTAGCATATTGCCAGCAATCCTGCTAGTGTGCGTCTCTGCTTTCTCTTCCTTTCTTTTCTTTCTTTTTATTCATTGGTGCCCAATCTCCCATCGGCTCAATTAAACCGCCCCCCCAAAAAACAGACTTCCAGTTGCCACGCTGGGAGCTTACCCCAGCGTGGCACACATCTGTATGGCCAACGGGGGTGCCCAATCCCCTGTCGGCTCCATGGCCCCCCCCAAAAACCATATTTCAGCTGCCATGCTGGGAGCCCACCCCAGCGTGATACAAGTCCCGTGTCGTCCTCCTAAAAAGAAAAGAAACACCTGAAAAGAAAAAAACGGTCCCTCATTGATTGTCTTGCCCCCAACCTGCGCCCACCTTCTGTGCATCCACCTCCCCACACCCCCACCTCACCCCATACTTACCTCCGGAGGCCGGCATGATGATCTTCGGTGGACCGTGAACATGTCTGCACTCTTCAAAGCCGACCGCGAACTGAAGAAATGCCGGTAAGCTGTATAATGGAATAAATAGATTTTTTCAACTTTGATGCATATCTCAGGCATTTTTTTTGAATTTTGGTACCAAATTTTCAACATGGGGTTTTTGGGACCCCTCCTCATGAATTCTGGCACTGTCATGGCGTTAATCGGCCCTAAAAGGTGATTTCATGGTTACTGTGTGGAACCACCTTTTAGGACTGATTTACAAAGTGACAGTGTCACAGTTCATGAGGTAGGCCCCCAAAAACACTATATTGAAAATTTGTGGAAAAATTCACAAAAAGGACTGATTTATTTAGCGCGGCGCTAGTGCAGTTCCTGCACACACTGTAAGTTAGCGTAATTTTTAATATTTTCACTCCAGATTTTGAACATTGCCATTTTACCACACCTCCTTATGAGCAGTACAGCTATCATTTTTCACATCTCACCCAAAATGTGTTTCCTCGCATGTAGCGCACAATGGCGCAGTCGGTGTGCAAAATCAATGTTTGGGACAGATTAAGAAAATCACAGTGACACTGTTCATGAGCAGAGGTCTTAAAATGGCTATGTTAAAAATTTGGTGACAAAAGTCCATAAAATGACTGTGTTATGAGCGAGCATTGCGCTGTTTCTACGCACCCTCGTAAGTTCATGAATTTGTAATATTTTCAGTCCAGATTTTCACCACTGGCATTTTTCCACACTTTCTTATGAACAGTACAGCTGTCATTTTTCACACCATGGCTGAAATGTGTTTTGCACTTCCAGCGCAGAAATGCGTGGCCGCTGTGGGAAATCACTGTTCGGGACAGATTAAGAAAATCACAGTGACACTGTTCATGAGCGGAGGTCCCAAAATGCCTATGTTGACAATCTGCTGTAAAAAATCCCCAAACTAATTACATTATGGGTGTGCGTTGCACAGTTTCTACGCACGCTCTTTACTTCACCAGTTTTTTTAATATTTTCACTGTAGATTTTCAACATTGCCATTTTTCACACCTTCTCATGAACAGTACACCTGTCACTTTTCACATCCTGTTCGAAATGTGTTTTCGCACCTGTGGTGCCAAATGGCGTAGTCACTGTGCAAAAGCAGCTTTCATCTAACAAACTGATATTGCCACTGTTCATGAGGTGGGGGTCACAAAAAAAAATGTTGAAAATTTGTAGTGAAAATGCCAACGAACGCCTGAGGCATTAGGGTTTCTGACCATAACGCCCCACCCTGTAGAGAATGAAAGGCATCAGGGGTGTGACTTGGGATTGTCACCTGCAATGCTCATACTATTCTACCCCCACCCACACCCTGCAGTCAGTGAGAGGCATCAAGGTGTGCCTTGGACTCTTCAGCCCCAAAGTTCACCCCATTCTCCTATACAGCACCCATCTCACTATATTTCCTGATGAAATGGGGTGAACATAATGGCCAAAGACCCTAAGGCACACCGTGACACTTGGTGTCTGTAGGGTAGGCTGTGATGAAATGGCATGGCCGTTATGCCTGACGACCCAAAGGCACACCCCAATGCCTGTTAGTATCTGCAGGATGGTGGTGGGGTTGGCTTCAGTTCAATACTTCAGTGCCATTCCTATTATGCAGCTCTGTAACTCCTACACTACCAGTGCCAATGCCAGCAAGCAAACATTCGGCATTGACAAATGCTTGTTTATAAATGCATAGCAAGTTCATGGTGCACGACCTGTCAGATGTAAAGCCATGTTGATCCAGATTTTGGTTATTTCATTTTTTTTAAAATATTATCCTTAATAATGCCTTCAAAACTTTCTCCTGGAACTGACGTGAGGCTGATGGGCTTATAATTGTTTAGATCTTATTTCCTATTTTGTGTATTGGTACCGTGTCTGCTGTTTTCCAATCATGTGGAATTTGCCCTTTTTCGATTTATGCCTTGTAAATCTATTTTATAGGGGTTGTGATGTGGTCACTCATAATGTATCAGGTCCTGGAGATGAATCAGTTTTTAATTTCTTTATTCTATCTTTTATATCTTCGATGCTTTTTTTTATTTGTTCTAATTCACCATTATTCTTTTCATTTGATGCCCTACTGCTTTATTCAAAGATCAAGCAGAAGTAACTGTTAAAGGTATTTGCCACGCCTAAAGTAGTAGTAGCAAAAACTTGATTTTTATACAGGAGAGCATATCATTTTGGTAGTGCAATCCAGTTTTCAAGACAGTCCTGTTTGTATTTAAGTTACCTATACATAAACATATATTATACATAAACATATTAAACATAGCAAACATAGCAAATAACTAGCACTAACTACAAAACAACACAATAACATCTACAATAATCCAAATTAACACCCCTAACAGGACATTATACAAGGGTTACTAATCTTTTTTTCTGAAATGATTATTGGTCCAACTTTACATTTTGTTTGTTTCAGCATGATTAATACAGTCGAAGTCACTTAATAAGGATGTGAATAAATGGGATATCCACTTTACTGGGAAGTCCATCCAGGCACTAATTAAGTGCCCATTGAACTTTAGTGTTATCTATTATCAGATAATTATGACTGAAGCACCAGCTAATTGGAACAATTTAGTCCCATAATTGTGCTGTATTGTGTACTTCTAAAGCCCTTCAATGAGGTGCAAATGAGTTACTTCTGTCTTTTTTTCTTCCGGTGTCTCTTGGCCCTGAGATCGAATCCTTATGTTGCTTATGCTCCCTCACACACACTGTGCTTGTAGAGAGAGAATTGGAACTTGAAATTTGTAGAGAGAGGGAACTTGAAGCTCACAGAGAGAGAACAAAAGAGGGGAGGGAGGGAGGGAGGAGGAAAGGAGAGAGAGAGCGAGAGAGAGAGAGAGAGAGATCACTGAATTTCACATTCACATAGGTGGAGGAACTCAATAGGAGGAGAATGCAGTCAGTGATCTGGAACTGTATATGAGTTCCCTGCCACTTTTTTTTTTACCATTTGGCAAACCAACTCAGCAGCCAAGCATTAACACTAACTAAACCCTTACACTAGTGTAAACAGCACTAAGTGGTGTTAAACCACATAATCTTCCTCCCAAAGTAATTTTTGTGCTTATCTCAACCACCCTCGACTTTGACCCTGACTCCCCGTAAAGATAAAGAACAAAATAAAAAAAATATATATTTTAGTTTAGAGAAGATGCCAACTGCAGCAATGTTTGTAGCTTACTCTAATGGAGAGAGAGAGAGAGAGAGAGATCCATACTGTACGGGAACACTGAAAGCTGAAAACCCTGTCTCCTGTCTCATGACTTAAACGAAAGGTTCTTGTAATTTCTGTAGCATAACGTATAGTAGCTCCTATAGCTTAATGCTGTCCTTTAGTACAGTACTGGCTTTTAGTAAGGGGTTAGTACTGGGATTTAAGGAATACAGGCTCAGCATTGTATTAAAGGAGAAAATAGAGGACAATATCCTAACTTCTGACAATTGGGATGCCTGCTTAATCGGGACGAAAAGCCTGCCACTAGGTCACTCCAGTTAAGCTGCTTCTGCTGTATAGCTGAAAAAGTGTTTACAGTTGTTTTTGTTTGCAGTTTTTGCTAGTGTTCCATGTTTTTTTTTTACAACTGTGGGTGGAGCCTACAGGAGTATTGCATGTACAAAAGGAGTGATGTCATGTTTTCTGTCTGTGTCCGTGGAACTGACTGAAGGTGTAAATAGTCTCCTCCACCTTACCCTCCTCCAAGCAATGTTTTCCGCCCTCGAATAAATTTGCTTTCATGTTAGTCAATCGTTGCAGGGTACTATTTTTCTTTCTTAAATGGGTGATACAAGAACTGGAACCTGAGTAGTGGAAGGCAGCTTGTGTTTTGGGGAAATAAGTTCCACCACACCTCCAAGAACCTCCAAAGGTCCATCCCACCTTTTTTATTCATGTGGAGGGGCATGAGGTGGATCTATCATCCTGAAAGAAGACTCACATGTTTGGGATGGGGACCAAGGAACAGAACAACAAATCTGTGGAGTCCCTGCATTTTGTTAAGGACTAGAACAGAAGATACTTAAAATGCTTCAAACTGACTTAAAACTCTTGGAACAAGAAAGACTAAGAAGTGTCTAAAACTAAGGAAAATAGACAGCTTTCAGGTATTTCTTAAACATTTATAAACTAAGAACAAAGTTCAGCTTTTGGGATTAACAATATTTGTTTACCATATTCTATCTATCTATCTATCTATCTATCTATCTATCTATCTATCTATCTATATAGTTTGTCTTTTTAGTAGTTTCAAAATCTTAAAAAGCATTGGTGTTACTAATGCATGTAGAAATACATTTTTTATTGTCTTTACAGATAAATCATGCATGTTCATGTGAGGGCACATTTTCGGAGGGATGGGGTTTAAATTATTTTAATCATGGGCACAGTACCTGGTAAATTCATGAAGTGTATTTTTGTTTTTAAAGGAGTAGTCCACTCAGAATGTGCAAAAATATATGTTATGTAGGGTGTTTTGATATGTATGTTAAATTCTAGTGTGTCCTTCCCTTTGTCTGCTATTAGGAGTTTTTCCTAAATTAACTTGCTAGCTGTATGGTAGTTTTACGACCCCTGGGGATCTCCATAACAAATAGTTTTATTGGCTTTTTTTCTCCTAGGATGCCCCCTGTCTCATGTGACAGTGATGTAGCCATGCCCTTAGATTTAGCATGTGTACTGCTTTAAAATTAGTGTAGCAACAACAGAGCCTTGTAACTGTTCTTATCCAGGGAGCACAAATGTCAACAGGAGTGTTTTAACATCAGAAACACAAATAATGAATTAGAGGTGTTTAGCAGCTGTTTTCTTACAGAATCCCCAGTTAGATAGCTTTCAGGTATTTGTTTTGTTTCTGCCTAGGCTGTTAGAGGAGTTTTTCTAATTTTCCCTGGGTGTTTTATGACGTCTGGGGGTTGTCATTCAAGTTTGCTTTATTGCATCTTCTCCAAGTTAGTCTTCACAGCTTACCCTTTGGTTTGATGTCTTATAGCCCTACAGCTGGCCAGTGTCTTGTTACAGTGTCTTGCTTACATAGGTGCGGAACGAGAGAGTGAGCCACTTCACTTTTTATTTCTGTATGGCAAAAACTAGTATAGAAAAAGTGCCCTTTGCACCCTCATAAGTGCCCTTTTGATTCTCAGACCCTCAGCTTTTACCATCTTCCTGCAGTCTTGCTTGCTTAGTCACAGCAGAGAAAACATTGCAGCCAGGATTCACAGTGCTATACAATATACTATAAAAAGCAACATGTTTAAACACACACACACACACACACACACACACACACACAAGCAGAACACAGCTGGATAAGGTACCAATATTTAGGAAACTTGTCATACTTACCCAGAGTCTAGCAATGTGAATCCTGGCTGTGACTATAGGTGTTTACAACTGAATGATAATGACCACATTTGCTTCACGTGCAGATAGGTAGGCATTTGTGTCTAATTTCTGTTTGACTTACTGTAGGTTACACATAGAATCTGAAAAATTCATAACATGCTGTATTGTGATTCAATGAACTGATAAATGGGGATTTTGGTTTCTTTTGCAAATTCATTTTCCTGACCATGGATATACTAAAACAAAAATTTCTCAACAAAATGTTTTTAAATAAAGAGTTTAACTCACAGCAGCAGAAGAAGCATGTTGACATTAAAAGCTTAGTGGTGTGGATGTAGAGGCACCAGTATTTAAGCATGACTTTGGTAGAGGATTAATTGTGACTGGGGGGGGGGATGAGAGAGGGAGTGAGTCTTGATATTTATAGCATAACGGTTTTCTGAAACTTCAACCTGCAATGGGTTAGACTCTGCAGCCATCTGTACAGTATATCACTAAGTCATATGCAGTGTGGTATGGGTAAACACAGATCACCAGACCAGGACCAGTGCTGTAAAATCTGCACTGGGTACAGCTTGTGCAAATATTGCTGATCCGGTGGATCAAATAAATACGTGCAAATAAATACTCTGTTTTGCCTCGTGCTTCAACCCACGCCAGCAGTGACGTTATTACATGATAACACACATCCTGTCATGCCTTATTGCTTAAATATGCCCTTTCTCAATGTACTATACTTTGATTCAGTTACTGTATGCAACAGCCTTCATGTGAACACTCTGGGCTTCTCTTTGACTCCTGATGTCTATTTGCTTTAGCTATTGTATATTGTTTGAACTGCTTTGGTCTTCTTGATGTGGTGCCTGTGTGCCTAAACTATGTAATCTGTTTATCTACTGCTACCCATTATCTCCAGTGAATGATTATTATAACTGTCTGCTCTCCGAGCCATTGTTTTGGACTTGTTAACTGTGCTGTCTTTGTATTAGTTTTGACAAGGTACCTTTGTAAATGAGTCTCTGACTCAAAGGTTTGTAAATCTGTTATTTTCTGAATAAATAAATAAATGTTTATGTTTAAGCCATGAAACACCCTTATCTAGTTAATGCATTCACAGTCATAGTGGCTCTGCCAGAAACTTTTTATAGCTTGTGTTCTTACAGTTTTGTGAGTTTTGTTTATATGCCATCTATGTGTTGTTTTTATTTACTAAGTAGGTTTTATATGATCTTTCTTTTTTCTTGATTAATTTCTTAATCCTACCTGTTAGCCACTTGGGTTTAAAACTTTTGTTATTGCATTTTCCTACTTTTGGTATGTATTTTGCTTATACTGTACTTCTAATATATATATATTCTTTTTCTTAATCCTTTTTACCTGTATGGTGCTCTGGTCTGCTGTTCACATCCTGGCACCCATCCACCTCCATCCACCGTCGGTCCTGCCCCGGCCCCAGTAAAGCCCCATTGCCATCTACCCCCATGGCTTACCCCTGGTGGGGTGGCAGGGAGTCCCCTACTCCCCAATGACACAGGATCCAGTATTGGGCAATGGTGCCCCCGGATGGCCATCAAGCCACTGCGACCGAGCACCATGTTTTTCCGCTTTCCTGACTGGTGTGGGCTGAGGCGTGCAATGACACCAATGGAGGGAGCGTGCATGCATCTGCACATGCTCCCTGCTGGAGCCATGCCCCAAGCTCACCCCCTTCCATACAGTGCCAGCGCACCACCCACCAGCCTCTGCCAGAGGTCAGTAGTGTGGCGACAACTGTTGGCCCTCCTCCCCGGAGAGGGAGAGCAGTCCATGGATGCTCGATCCCTCTCCACCCCTGCCAACCCCTGGCAACCCATGTCCATTCCCGAACCCGGGTCGTCAGCGTGGAGCAAGGTGTGGCGTCTAGTGCCTCAACCCTCAGCACCACTGGGCCGGCAGTACTTCCAATATTAATTCTTTAAAACTCTGCCACATTTCTTCCACTATTTTGTTCTGAAATAGCTGATTCCAGCCTATTTTATCAATTGTGTTGTTAATTTTTGAGACATCTGCCTTATTGTACAAGTATACTTCTGTTATCCCACTGTTTAACTTATGTTCAGTCAAGATCTCAAAGTAAGCTATATTTTAATGATAGCTAACGTTTCTGAATGTATTTCTGATTAATTACGTGACAGTTAATTTTATTTATATGATCATTTTAAGGTGTGATTTTATTTTATATACTATTGTATTGTGGATTTTATTCTATTTTGTACAGCGCTGTGATCTCTGGAACATCGCTTAAAAATAAAGTGATTGATTGATTGTGGTCACTGTTCCCCAAAGGGGCACCTGTCTTGCAATTTTTTGTTTTTGAACTTTCTGTTCATTGTTTTCATGTAAAAAACAATACATCAAGTACTCTTATGTATGAAATTCACATCAAAGCATAAGGTACAATTAAAAAATCACAGTCATATCCATGCATTCTTTTAAAATGGGGTGGGGGGGGATACTTTATTTAGGTGCAATTAGACATACAGTCCAAAAGTGTCCAATATGTGCCAACCGCTTCAGTGGCCCAGGTTAACATTCAAAAAGGTAGAGTAATGGTCACCGGTATAAGTCCTCACTAACCAGTAGTGCTAGTAACCTTTATGTAGAATGAGTTCAATAAAGGAATTAATGTCCCTGCAGCCCCACTCCACCGTCCAGTCAGCCCATAACAAATTGTAGTATAAACCAACAAAATCACTGTAACAGAGAAATCGCTCCCCAGAAGACTGCTTTTATGGGGGGGGGGGAGATAAGAAACACATACCTCTCTTACTGGCTAGTGTGGAATGGCATTAACCATATCAAAACATTTAAATCTTTCCCACCTCCAAAACCAACAATCTGCTCAATATGAAAGAGGAAGACACACAGGATATTGTAAAACAACAGTCTAGGAGCAACATTGGAAAATTATTGAGTCGTCTGGAGAAAGTGCTTAGCCTTCATCCTCACCAGACTCTTCCAGATTGACCCCTCGGGGTGGCTGGACCTAAAATTCAGCTGCTGTTTTTTTCAGCCCAACATTCTGCATCCTTGGGGTCTGTGAATTGCCAGCTTTTCCCTCCATATGTTATTCTCAAATGAGCTGGAAGCAAGAAGGTGTACAATACCCAAAGTGCTGTTTCTGGCATATGGCATCAAACTGCTTGCGATGGGCTCATGTCTGATAAGACAGGTGGAAATAGCTTCATATCTTGTTCTTGAAGTAGCAATGGCTAAGCCACCCTGGCAGCATTAATTAAAGCATCCGAACCTCTGATCCAGCCGTTTCCGGAAGAATAGCTTGCGGCTGAGTAGTATCAGTAGGCCGCACCCTGGTGTTGATCCAGATAAGCCTGTCGCAATGCCAGCCAGTCAATGTCCTCTGGTAGAGCAAGGTTTTCCATGAGCCAAGTCCATAAAAAGCTAAGGAGATGCACTCCCTCAGCTCCCTCTGAGATGCCCTCAATACAGCATTGCCCTCTCTCATGGCATTTTTGAGTATTTCTAGTCGCCCCTGAAGTTGTTGGTTCTCCTTAGTTAGGAGCATTGCTGTAGCTTGCATGGTGAGAGGCCTCTTATCAGCTTCAGCTACTCATGCAGTAAGTTCGCGAATCACCACATCATGCCCTTCAAGTTTTGTGAGAGTTTTCTCTGTTTTAGCATCCATAGTTCTGACTGACTCTAAAATTGTCTGCCATGGGGGTTCTTTAGCTGAGGCGATCTATGTTAGTGTCGACAGTTCCAAACCCAGGTTTGAGTGTAACTGTGGTGCAGCAGGCCATTGTTGTCAAGAAGCTTGTGCCTTATTATTCTTTGTGCGCCCCATCCTAAATCGGGCATTGTTCAAAAGCTGAGAGGCTAGGGAAATGATTGATGTAGAAGTTAAATCTGCACAGTGTCTTTTTAGTTAACTTTTTGGACAAAATTGGAGCTAGTGAAGCAAAGCTGTTGTGAAAGCTTCCTGCCTGGAAGCTGGCTCTCTGGCGCCCCCTGTCTTCATATTTTTATGTGTATATTGTCTGCAGAAAGGACTATGTCAAGTATATTGTTTCCCTTAGTGGTGACAAGTATATGTTCCATTAACTGGAGTTGTTCAGTAATTGCAATAAGACATTTTCCTTACTTGGATGATGCTGTATTCATAGTCCAATTAATATCCACTAGGTTTATGACACCCATGCATATAACATCTCCCTCATCACATGCTGTTTCCATTTGGTTTATAATGCTTGTGGTTCTTTCCTCTGGAAAGCCCAGCAGTCTATAGCCTACTCCAACAAGCATTTGTCAATGCCAAATGTTGCTTGCTTGTATGCGCTGTTTAGGTATTTGGAAGTCATTGGAGTGCAAATATTGAAAATTCACGAACTTACGAGCATGCGTAGGAACTGCGCAACACACACTCGTAAAACAGTCATTTTTAGGAATTTTTTCACCAAATTTTCAACATAGCCATTTTAAGACCTCTGCTCATGAACAGTGTCACTGTAATTTTCTTAATGAGTCCCATACATGGATTTCGCACACCGACTGCGCCATTGTGCGCTTCATGGGCGGAAACAGATTTTGGGCAAGATGTGAAAAATGACAGCTATACTTCTCATAAAGAGGTGTGGTAAAATGGCAATGTTGGAAATCTGGAGTGAAAATATTGAAAATTCGCAAACTTACGAGCGTGCGTAGGAACTGTGCAACTCACGCTTGTAAAACAGTCATTTTTAGGAATTTTTTCACCAAATTTTCAACATAGCCATTTGAAGACCTCTGCTCATGAACAGCATCACTGTGAGTTTCCTAATGTGTCCAATACATTGATTTCGCACACCGACTGCGCCATTGTGAGCTACGTGGGCGGAAACACATTTTGGGAAAGAGGTGAAAAATGACAGCTGTACTGCTCATAAGGAGGTATTGTAAAATGGCAATGTTGAAAATCTGGAGTGAAAATATTGAAAATTTGCAAACTTACGAGTGTGCGTAGGAACTGCGCAACGCGCGCTCATAAATCAGTCAATTTTAGGAATTTTTTCACCAAATTTTCAACATAGGCTTTTTGAGAGACCACCTTATGAACACTGCAGTGTCATTTCATTAATCAGTCCCAAAAGGTGATTTCACGCAGTGACCGCGAAATCACCCTTCGGGCTCGATTAACGCCATGACAGTGCAAGAATTCATGAGAAGGGGTCCCAAAAACCCCATGTTGAAATTTGGGCCCCAAATTCCCAAAAATGCCTGAGATATGCAATAAAGTTGAAAAAACTCTATTTATTCCATTACACAGCTTACCCGGCATTTCCTCAGTTCGCGGTCGGCTTTGAAGAGTGCAGGCAGCGTTCCAGTCCACCGATGATCGATCGTGCCGAGCTCTGGAGGATAAGTATGGGAGTGAGGAGGTGTGGGGAGGCAGGGTGCGCAGTGAGGGTGGGGTGGGGGAACATGGAGACTGCGAGGGACCTTTTTTATTTACAGGGTTTTTTTTTAATGAAGACGTACGTGGGACATTTGCCACGCTGGGGTGGGCTCCCAGCATGGCAGCTGGAAAGGCTATTTGGGGCTGGAGCTGACGGGGATTAGGCACCGTCGGCTGTAACAAGATTTGCCACGCTGGGGTGGGCTCCCAGCATGGCACCTGAAAACTTTGGGTGGGCCTGCAGCCTTGGAGCCAATTGGGGATTAGGCACTCCGTTGGCTATAACATTTTTGCACGCTGGGGTGGGCTCCCAGCATAACCTTGACAGCTTTTGTGGGGGCGTGGATCTGATGGAGTTAGGGCACCCCGTGGGCCATACAGTGCGTGCGTGGAGGGTGGAGGGCGCATCAGCATGCAATATGCATGCTTATGTGTGTGTGTATGGGGGAGAGCTCTGCTCACTGAAGCGGAGCTCTCCCTTTCAACTGTGTGCCACTACATTTCCATCTGCTATCATAGACAGCTGCAGCAGTCATTGGAGAACTACTGCCCACGCCTACAAACACACTGACTGAATTGGAAGACAGGTGCCACATCTCCAAAACTCGGATGATGGCACTATGTTTCTTGCACATGCGTGCAAGCAACATAATAAAAAGAGCTACATGGGATTTAGAAATCCTCTACTGACCCTGATAGTGTGGCATTAACTGGCCGAGACTTTAGGAGAGGTCTGTGTAATGTAAACAAAGTAATTAAATATTTAAAAGTGTACCTCGCTAGCTGAGGCATAGTGCATCCTCAAAACATTCAGTAAATGCTAGAGCAGAGGCTGCACTACAGGAGTTTGGACAAAGGAGGAAACTTATGTGGATTAAATAGTTTCCACTCTCCGTGATTGCATGCTCATAGATAAAAGCTGCATTTTGCTATAAAAAGCAAGGGGCGGCTCTTAGGATAAAAAGCATTGCCTTGTCGGACAAACTGAAATGTTTGCCGATGGGCTGGAAAAAGCAGCTTGCCGTGGTAGCTAGATAGAACATCGGAGGTTCTCTTACGTTTTTCTCAGAGAGTCCTCCTGTACATATAATAAGTAAGATGAACTGTCCAAAGGAAATAAATATGAAATTAAACAGACAGAAAAGGAAAGGAGGGGCTGTACATTTGGATGCTAAACTGTTCTCTCTCTCTTTATCTCTTAGGGTCAGACAGCTGCTTGCATTTAAAAATGGGAAACTTTTGTTAATGGTATTTGCTGCATCTTTCAGCTTGTGCTTCCCTCTAGTTATAAATAAATACACATGTGGAGAGGTTCCATGGGTTGACAGGAGAAGGGAGAAGAGGGCGTGCCCTCGTTCTCCATTCCTCTACACACCAGTGAAACACCCTCACATACAGATACTGGAATTAGCTGGATTTGCTGATAAAATAAACACAAGTCCAATAAAATGTACCTGTGGAAAAGCAAGGTATAAATCCCTGACCCTCTAGGAGCTGGCAGCCCACAGAATGGAGTACTTTATACTAGTTGCTGTGAGTGATGTCATGCTCAAAGGGCGAGGCTTCACCTCATTAAAGCTGATTTCATATGTATTCCGCTGTAAAGCTTTTAAAACAAGGAACTGTTATTGATTCTATGCAAGATAGAATATTAGCCAGACTGTATATATTTGATGTTTAATGTTAAAAATCAGTACAATAAGGAAAGTTCTGATGCTTTTAACATAAGGGGGTGGATCACCTGATAATGATGTCATACAGGGAGGGGTATAAAAATCTACCACCTGAGATACCAAGGTTAGAGAGAGTCAGTAGTGTTCTGACTAGTGAGAGAGAAGCATCAAGGAGTGTATTCTTGGTTTCATACCTCCAGCCTTGAGTTATGCTGAAGCAAAGCCTAAGGACTACTTATTTTGTTTGAAGAAGGCTATTTGGAAAGAGACTAATCTTGAAGGAATTTTGCTTTCTGTATGTTTATTATTTTCTTTTATTATTTTTGTTGGACTTGAAAAAATATGCAAGTCTGCGTTTTTATGCATCTTATACTACATTGTTGCATCTGCCTATCCACACCTTCACAGTCAATGCAGGAGGAAATCATTTGCTCATTGATACAGCAAGGTCCTGGCTGTGGCCAGGATGTCTATAAATTTTGCCTTTTATAAGATCTTTATTACCTTTGCATGATAATTTGACTCCTTTAATCATAAGATTACTGTGGCGTTAATCTCACTTGTCTGAACTGACTTTTTAATGAAGATCGCTACACCACCATCTTTCTTTCCATATCTATCTTTCCAAAACATACTGCAGTTGCACAAAAATAAAGCCCCAACTGGGAAGAGTATCTATTTTGGATCCCACGAGGAGAGAGTCCATTACTGTAGCCAGCATCTCTTTTGGAGGAATTACCTAGGCCACAGGGCGTTTACAGATTCAGAATCTATATTCTTCAGGCTGCACACACCTAAGGGCACAATTTAACTTAACTGTAAAAGTGGGTTACAAACCAGTTACTTAACATGACTTAACATATGGTAGATTTACAAAGAGCTATATCTGTGGCTTTTCAATTATGCAACAGCACAGACAAATGGATAGGGTACAGGAGCTTATAGTGTATGCAGCCCAGTCCGGGGCATCCTTCCAACTGTCTACTGACCCCTATACCCAGGTTCTGGACCCTGCCACTACCACCAAAGAAAGGTCTGCAGTAGCCAGCATTAGGTTCCCATATGTCCACTAACCTGTGGAATTATACAGCTAAGTGAGGGGTTCTTAGGCATACAGCGCTCCATCATAGTTTTGCTTTGATCCCAGCTAGCCCAGGATCTGTGTGGCTCATCACAGAAATTAGAAAGCTTCAGAGGGGCAGTTCATGGTGTTGGAATGCAGCACCTACAAGTCTTGCCACCTCACCCCCTACTCAACCAGCATCCATTAAGCAAAGGTTCCCAGGCCAAATCCAGAGCACCCCATTATAGGGTTCCTTCTGCTACCCATCAAGAGGAGGTTACCAACATGCCTTACACATAGATAGTCCAGAACAGTAACATTTCTACCTCAAAAGGCTGTTTACTTAGCTCATTGTATTTGATAAGATGTGGTCCTTGGTAGATCTAACCATGCCATTGGGTGTCTATCCACAGGGGCATGATGGGACAGCTAACCACCAAGATCCTACAATCTGATTGAGGGTCTACCTCAAACTAGGCCTCACAGCTCCTCAGTTGGTCTGCACACAGCTCCTTCAGCTCCTGCCAACTGATTGGCTACAACTGGAATAAACAACATTTATATGACTCACTGTCTCCAGCTGCTGGCCACCACAGGAACTCCAGCCAATCCAACTGACTGTGAGGTACCCAGGTAGGTTGGAGTTAACTCATAACTGGCCAAATGACCTGCAAGGGAGAAGGGCAGAATTCACCGTGGGTTACATACTCCCCAGTTTGGAATAAATGACAGCTTCTTCATCTAAGCGAAACACCAGGCCCCTACCTGCTTCTACCCTAGGCTTCTACCCTGCCAATCCCGACTCATCTGGTCATGGGGGGGGGGGATATGGCTAAATTTATAAAGTACCATGAGGGTAATGCTGATCAACTCATAATAAGAAAAAAAATCAGGATCCCTTTGTACCTTGGGCTACATCACCCTCGTACCCTGAGGGCACATCCCCTAGATCCCCCCGGACACTATGTCTGGTTCACCCAAGATGCCAACCATCAGATCCAAAAAAACTGACAAGAAAATAGAACACTTTCAAGCCTCGACAGGAACTTTATTAAGAACACACATAAGCATTTGACATGATAAGCACCATTGCATGTAAATGCAGTTACATAATGTTTGGACATAAGCAGCACACAAAATGAAATATGGTAGTATAGAACAGTAGAAAATACAGGTTTGGACTTAAAAATATTATGAATATAAGACCAGACAGGTAAACAGTAGAAACTGCAAACCAAAGCTACTGATTTAAAAAGTTGGTTATTTTTTGTTTGGAAAAAGCCAAGATTTATTTTTTATATTTATAATTTTTTTTCAAATTAACAGGGGAAAGTTGACCATAACTGTTCAGCTGGGAGATTTAAGTCTTCAGACAACCCACTGGGGCTAGTCCAGGACCAAATGGGCAGAGTTCTGTATCAAAGCAATTACCCATTGGTAAACAGTCTCACACACCTTCAAAATAAAACATTTGTTAAAGGAAACAGAAAATGGGTTTATCTTACACAGTTTAGCAAGGAAAAGCATCCTTCAGTCTCTTCCTCATCTTTGAGACAGGCCAACAGGATCAGGATTCTCGAGAAGATAGGCAGGTGGTGGCTGGTGGGGCTTCACGCTTCCCAGGAGGAGGTTAAAGAAAGCAGCACTGATTGGGGATCTAGTAACTTCGGGTGCTAAGAGGGGCCACAATTCTTTTGGTTCTTCAAACAGTTTCAGGCAACCAAGAGGAACCAATCCTTTGGGTCCTTCATACCTTAGTAATAGAAATTCGGGTCCAGTTTGGTGCAGGGCTTCCCTTCCGAATCCTAGGCCTGCAAAAGGTACAGGGTTCTGCCTTCATCCATATCAAAGATCTGCACATGAGTTTTCATTATGGCAAGCCTGTCAGACATTTGGGGCACCATTGATCTGACTTGGGTTCAGTCCTCCCACAGGCAGATTGGTTCCAAGCAGTCATTGAGCCCATGCTTTTACTATAGCTTTATCAGGGCAACCTCTTACAACCAGATCTCCCTTTTTGCTTCAGTATCATCCCACACCTATTCAGGATGTTAGGGGTGGGAATAATAAGGGTAGTCTTGTTTCACCCATCTCCTGATCATCTTTTTAGCTTGTGACTGGGGGAATCCTTTCGGTTACATCCCCACAGGGGGACTGGCCCAGAGGCAGCCAGCTGAGGTTACAGCAAACCTCAATCTGTTCTTGCCTCAGCTTCTCATCATACTGCTTCCAAGCCAACACTTGTCTTCTTCCTCTCCTATGCCCCACTGGGGGACTCGGTGGAGTGGGCACCTCAGGGGTGGTAGCCAATAATTAAAATCCCAAGATGGAGGGGTGAAGTAAACTGCATTTGGTTCAGGCTCTCCTTAGTCTACAAGATTTCCACTACAGAAGACCAAGATGTCCATTCCACCTGCTGGGGCTGTTCAGGGCCCCACAGGAGGCAGTACCCCAGCACTCTCTACAGCCTCAGTGGACAAGGCTGGTTCCTTAGAGCTGGAGGATTTGGTGCAATTGGGGTGGCTGTGAAGCTGGATTACTTTTCTGGTAATGAAAGTCATGGGAGATTCCCTTGCTGGCCAAAGTTCGATGGGGTAATCAGTTGGCCACAGTATTCAGCCCTTCAGGGCGCAGTGATGACCTGATATGTCCCTTCACATGGCACACTTTTTACTGTGGTAGGGAGGGTTTCCATTTCAGGTGTCACAGAGAACAATTTGTAAGGGGTAGGTATCAGGGTCCTTACTGGTGCATTCAGAGACGCCCAAGGTGCAGGAGTTGGAGCCCTGGTGGAGAGGTCATTAGTCAAGCCACTAGAAGGGTCCCAATATGGCCAGCCATTTCAGCAGGGGGCTCTGTAGTAGAGGCCAGGACTGCATTCCACAAGTCCAAAGTCCCAAAGTCAATTGATCTCACTAAGGGGCAGGGTCATTGGTTCTTGAGATTTTAGGAGCCAACTTGAAAGTTTTTACAGCTCCCTCCCAGGACTCATGCTGCTGGCTCCAGTGGGTGTAAGGACCATTGGGGCACAACTGGGGGACTCTATCCCTTTATACATACCTCACAAATTAACAGTTCCATTACATCCCTGAGCTTATGGAGGCAGAAATCACAGCAGAGGGCACACCAACCCATTCAGCCTTTATACATTATGACCCCCAAGAATCTTTCCCAAGGGGGCATTCTGGAGATGCGTTCCTCCTTGAGGACTATCCACTGAGAAATGTACCATGGGAGCAACATGCCATTCCCTTCACTCCTGCTGCTTCCATTAGCCATATTATTCTCAGACCTACTTGAAAAATTCCAAATGGGTTGAGCTGCAGCAGCAATGCTTTCTCTTCTTCAGAGAACTCCCCATTTCCCCCGTTTGGGCATGTAAATAATCCCCAGTCTGCATGGAAATCAGCATACAAAAATAAAGTGGGGGGGTACTGTCTTTTTAATACTCCCCTACCTGCCTTAGAAACATAGAATTTCATCGGCAGAAAAGGGCTGCTTGCCCCACCCAGTCTGCTTAGATGTTCCCTGCTTAATCTGCCTCTGCAGACCCTAACTGGTCTCTGGCAACCCTCCCTCCTCCCTGCCTGTTTCCTAATATACCCTTATGTCTCTCCCATGCATGCTTGAAGCCCCCTACTGATTTCATATCCACTACTTCTGCTAACAGTCTGTTCCAGGTCAACCACTCTTGCAGTGAAGAAATATTTCCTCACATCTCTCTTAACCCCCCCCCCAGCTTCATTGCATGCCCCGGTCTTGGTGTTCCTTCTCATCTGAAAGAGACTTCCCAAGTTCCCTCCTGCACTGGTTGCCCTTCTGAGGTACTTGTAAGTCTCTATCATGTCACCTCTCACTCTTCTGTCTCCAAGGGTGTACATGTTCAGATCACTCAGTCTCTCCTCATAGGGCTTCGTGTCCAACCCCAGCACTATTTTAGTTGCCCTCCTCTAGAATGCCCATCTACACTGTCTATGTCCTTTCTGAGGTGCAGCCTTAAAAACTGGACACAGAACTGCAGGAGGGGTCTTGTCAACGAGCAAAACAGTGGCAACTCCACTTCCATCCATCTGCTGGCTGTAACCCACCCTATAAACTCCAGCATCCCATTAGCTCCCCCTCCCCATCTTATACTCTGGACCTGGGTTCCTATGCCCTAGGTGCATGATTCTGCACTTTTTGGCACCAAACTCCAACTACCATGCTTTAGACCACTCCCCAGGCTTCCCCAGATTCCTGCTCATTCTCTCCACCCCATCATGAGTGTCCACCCTATTGCAAATTTGGTATCATCTGCAAAAGGAAGACCTTTCCTTCCAGTTCTTCAGCAATGTCACTTATATAGCCTTTACATCTCAAAAATTGCCTGCCGTTTTACTGAGGTTATTGCCCTGGCGGTGCACAGCTTAGATTATTCAGTCTCTTTATTTCCATTTAAATGCTATAATGCTTCCCCCAATATACTGGTGGAACCGTTGGCCCTACTGTTTGGGTTCAAGAACAGGGAATGGGAAAAATGGGACCTCTACCCAAGGGTAATAAGAATTATGCTCCTGGTGGCGAGGAAATGTATACAGAACACATGGGTATCTTGTACTCTACCCACACTGGGTCAATGTTAGGAACTACAGTTCAGAATTTTGCCACTGGAACACCTTACATATGAACTAAGGGGGTGGGAAAATAAATTTGGCAGGCAATGGGGCCCTTTCCTAGATACACTGTCACCAATTGAAGGAACTATGGTGTGTCTTTAAGACCTAAGAGGGAATACTGATTAAAGAAATGTTAGTATGATGAGCAGGCTGCTGATAAACAACCAAGGCATACAAACCTTTTACTATCTGAATGGTAATTGATTTGCAGCATAAGAAATATTAGAATACAACTTGAACATTTGTCTAATGTTTGTGTTACGTGTTATTGTTACCCCCACAAGGGGACTCCATGATCAGGTATAAGATAAAATTTAATGGTTAACATATACCATGCCATACCATACCTTGAACAAATGTATTCCAGTAACCATGTGGAGGATATGTAGAGTCTGTTGTGAGTGCTAATATTATAAACTCTTTCAACAAAAAGGAAAAAAAAAAACACAGAATAATGAATACGGATGTCTGGATATTTGGGGCCCGCAAATAGAATATTCATCTAAATATTCAGGATAAGATATTTACACACCCTTAGCATTTGCTAACCTTTTCCTTTTCAACCATGCAGGCATCAGATCAAAATCTGGCACATGGGCATTCCAAATCCTGGCAGTACTGAGCCCCCACAAGTAACCCCCTGCCTGGCTGGGGGGCTTAAATTGCACCAGAATTAAATGCTTTTCACCTACATAACCTCCTCACTCAGGATTGATCTTCCAGGTGCTCAGGCATCTTCGGGGCCGCTGCAAGCTGCAGATTAAGGGGGTTAGCAGGGAGAACACTTGGAAACTATTAACTGAATGTCCAGTCCAATGATGACCATGAGCATATCAGCACTTATCCAAAAATAAAGTCCCAGCTGGGGAAGAGTAGCTACTTCAGATCCCACAGAGGGGAGAGTCCATAATCATAGTCCTGCATCTCTTTTGGGGGGAATTACTTCATGGCACAGAGCCCCCACTGATTCAGAGTCCATATCCTTCTGGGTACACACAGCCCCAGGGCATAATTTAACTTTACTGTCAACAGTGGGTTACATACCCAATTAACAGGACTCAGCATGTGGTAGAATTACACATACAGTAGGCTATATCTGTGGCTTTTCAATTATGCAACAGCACAGGCAAATGGATAGGGCACAGGAGCTTACAGTATATGCAGCGCAGCTTATTCATGGCTTTTCTCTCTGGCAGGAGTTGGATTTCTAGAGCGGAATGAACTTTCAGAGGCCCAGATCTGCTGGGAAATGAAACCTCTCCAAATTCTGGGGCAGTTTCTATTGTATATGGAAGTAGTTTGTAAACAAATCAGACTGTGAAGAGTGCCATCTGGAGGTAAGGTGAGACACTGCAATCACAGAGTCCTATTGTGTTTAAGAAATGTAACAACAGCACCTCTAGATGTGAGAGATTAATTGTAATGGAAAGTCAAAAGGCTCACTTTAACCTCCCAACTAGGAAAAATACTCTACTGATTGGGGTACTATGACTTCCACTGTAACCAGGAGCAGAAGCTGCTGGATGGCTTCCTGGACACGTTCCTCAATCAGCGGTGATGGACCCAACAAGGAAGGTCATATCCTGGATGTGGTTTTAGCAGATGGGGATCTTGTATGAGATCTGGTTGTGGAAGAATCCCTGGCTTGGAGCGACTACAACACAGTCTGGTTTCGGCTTAAACTGGAGGGGGGGGGAATCATTCAAGGACAATGATAGTTGATTTTAGGGGGGCAGACTTTCAGAACATGGGGGAGATTCTCAAGGGGCATTTGCAGGAGATAAAACCAGGTTTGGACGTGGAAGGTAGGTGGGAAATCATAAAGCGGGGGTTACATGAGGCCACCAAGACCTGTGCGAGAGTGAAGCGCAAGGGTGGTAAGTCTCGTAAACCATGCTGGTGGACCAAGGAGGTCCAGGAGGGGGTAAGGGAGAAGAAGGCTGCCTACAGTAGGTACAGAAAAATGAGAGGAGAGAGGGATAGAGAGAACTATCGTTTTGCAACCAGGAAACTCACCAGAGTGGTGAGGGGGGCAAATGCCTGGAAAGAGCAGAGGCTGGTGCAGGGGATATGGGGTTGGGAAAAGGGGTTCTTTAGGTATATTGGTGAGTGGAGGAAGGTCAAGTGCCAGCTCAGTAGGTTGAGGACAGCTTTGGGTGGGTGGAAGGGGCTGGAGAGCAGGCGGAGGTACTGAATGAGTGCTTTGCCTCAGTGTTCACTAGGGAGGAGGCTGGGGAACTTCCAAAACAGAGGTTGAAGAACACAGAAGGTGCAGCAGACCTGACTATTGGGGTACCTGCTGAAGAACAAGCCACTGGGGAAGATGGGCCAGTGGTGAGATATCAGGCTGGTTCTGCTGAATGGGGAGAACAGATGCTGATATTCCTCTTGGCCTGGTGGGAAGTCCTCTAGTCCCTAAAAAGAATAACTCTTCGGGTCTGATGCTATTCATCCCAGAGTACTGAGGATTTGGCAGATGTTTTGGCTGCGCCATTGGGATTCTCTTTAACTTGTCGCCTAGACAGGGAGGTTCCAAGGGATTACAGGTGCATGTTATGCCCATCCATAAAGGGGTATCGAGAGAAGAGCCAGGGAAACTATAGACCATCAGTTTGACATCAGTGGTGGGAAGGTAATGGACAGTATACTTAAGGAAAGGCTGAGAGGTTTCTTGGAGGAGATGGGTTACCTGGATGACCAGCAGCATGGGTTTGTGCCAGGTAGATAGTGTCAAACAAACCTTATAGAATTCTAGTGGGTGACATCAGCACTCGACAGGGAGACCTGTGGATGTACTGTTCCTGGACTTCAGCAAGGCATTTGATTCGGTCCTCACATTGGCCTAAGGGAAAAGCTGGGGGATGGGGTGGGCCCATTGATGGTTAGGTGGATTGGAGATTGCTTGGGTCACATTCAGCGGGTAGTGGTCGGAGGGAGGTCTGTCTCCTAGGGAGGACATAAGTGGGGTCCCACAGGGATTAGTCCTGGGGCCACTCCTATTTAATGCCTACATCTCCAATATCAGGGAAGGTATCGGTTGTGAAATGAGTCTCTCTGCGGATGACTCTAAGCTGGGGGTGGTGGTGGAGGGGGAGGAGGGGAGATTGGCCCTGCAAGAGGACAAGAGGACCTGGATACGCTGGATAGGTGGTCTTACACCTGGAAATTGAAATTTAACTCCTCCAAGTGTAAGGTGCTACACCTAGAGCAGAAAACCCCCAACTATGTGTACATCTTGGGGGGATGAGCTGCAGGCCACAGCAGGAGAAAGAGACCTAGGAGTCTTGGTAGATGTTAACATGAATAATTCAGAGCAGTGCAGGAGGGCTGCGGTCAGGGCAAATAGGATGCTGGGATGCATCGCTAGGGGGATTACCTCAAGGAACAGGGAGGTGATTTTGCGACTGTACAACAGCCTGGTTAGACCACATCTTGAGTACTGTGTGCAGTTCTGGAGGCCAGCCCTAAGGAAGGACATCCAATTCCTGGAGAGGGTTCAGAGGAGAGCAACCAGAATGATCCAGGACCTGGGGATATGACATATGAGAAAAGACTAGGGGAGCTCAACCTGTTCTTGCTGGAGGAGAGGAGGGACCGGGGACATGATTGAGGGTCTTCAAGTACCTCAGGAGGGTAAATAAGGTAAGCCGAGATAGGCTCCTTCGACTGAAGGAGGGTGAATCACCAGAAGACACAGCTGGAAGATTGAGGGTGGTAGGATTAGAGGGAAAGGAGGAAGAGGTACTTCACAGAGCGAGTGGTGGAACCATGGAATGCACTGCCAGGGAGCTAGTACAGGTAGCTCTGATTGGAGGGATTCAAGAGAAGTGGTAGGACAGGTATAGGCAAGGGTGAAGCAGAGGCTGGTTTGCCCGGGGGGGGGCAGGACTGGGGGATGGAGTAACAGTGGAAGGAGACAGGTAGAGGGTTACGGTACTCAATCAGGGTGCTGAAGCATGAGCAGACTTGATAGACCAATAGGCCTACTCTGCTGGCGTCTAGTATGTTAGTTGAATGGTTAGAGCTACTGCCTTTGGTTTGATTCTAAGTGAGGCCTAGCTTTGTGTCTGCCCAAGCACATAAGACAGACATTGCCATTTCATTCTGCAGCAAGTTTCAGAGAGTCAGCAAACCTGAGATCAATTAGGAAAGTAAAATCCTTTGTTTTGCCTGCAGTATGTGTGCAGTTTTTGTGATTTTGAGCAACTGTCAATCAAATGTCTGCTTCATCAGCATGTAACAGAAATATCATGTCTCAAAGAGTGCCAGCAGAAACTGGGCAGAGGAGAACTCAATTTAATAATACATGCACAAGGGTCAATAGGTTTCACATATCACCACTAAAAAAGGGACAAACCATCTCACAGGACAGGAGCCCAGGTCATCAAACACAGAACCACCCAAAGGATAACACAGGTAATCTCACAGGACAGTAGCTCATGTCAACACACATCTCACAGCACAAGGAATTACAAGCAACCTCATGGGACAGAAGTCAAGGTCAACATACACCACACCACATGAGTTACAAGCAACCCCACAGTGCAAGATCCAGATTCCCCCAAAGGGCGACAGCAACCAACAGGACAAGACTCTGAGTCAACACAAACTGCACCACACAAGGAGTTGAAAGAACCTCACAAGACAGGATCACAGATAACAAGCATTTGTCAATGCCGAATGTTGGTTGCTTGTATATGCTGTTTGGGTATTTGGAAGTGATAGTTCCATGCCTTCCTCCCAAGACATCCACTGTGTCTTTCCATTCAGGATGACTGCAATGGCCATGGAGAAAGGAAGATGGGGGAGGGGAAGGAGTGGAGACAAGACTAGGTGCAGTAGGACCCTCTCAGGATGCTGAAAACCCTGCAAGGGGGACTGTGAAGACTAGGGAGAAAAGGTAGAATGGGGAGTGGATGGAGAGGAGACATGCCTAGGCGCAGTAGGGCCCCTTCAGGATGCTGAGAACCCTGCAAGGGGACTGCAAAGGCTAGGGAGATAGGTAGCTAGGGGAGGGGGAAGGAGAAGAGACAAGCCTAGATGCAGTACGACCCCTTCAGGATGCTAAAACCGTGCAAGAGGACTGCAAGTTGAGGGAGATAGGAGGGATGGTGGGGGAAGGTAGTAGATGAGAGCTACAAGCCCCTTGGAGGGTAGGAGCGAAACCCATGGAGAGCATTCGGGGGGCCCTTACATTCTGTGAGAGATCAAGAGAGGCCAGTAAGAGGGAGCAATTTGGAGGAAGGGGATGAGAACTAGAAATTTGGGGGGGTGCACAGGGTAAAATGAAGACAACGGTATAGGGGTAGGGTTTGTCCAGGGCTTAGAGGAGGGAATTAGGTAGGGACATGGCAGGAGCAGCTAGGTGCAAGGTAATTATTGAGGGCAGAGCTGATGGAGTAGGCAGAGGATAAGTGCCAGATTTGAGGGGGAAGGGAAATCCAAATATTTTGGAGGCGGTGAAAGTAACCGGATTGGCCAATTTGGGTGGATCTGCGGGGGACTACCAGGAAGCGGGAATCGGTTGATCTAAGGGAATAGGATGATGGGGGAGGGGTGTTATAAAGGAGGAGGTGAGGTTGGAAGGGAGCTCACCTAACCAGTGCTTGCATGTGAATTTGGCACTGTGGGAGAGTCGCTTATTTGTAAGAGAGGAGAAGGATGGGCATGATAAAAGATCGCAGTGGTGGGTTACAGGCGAGGGAGATCAGTAACCCGCAGTGCATGTCTCAGTTTTGATAAGCTCTGCTCTTTTGTTTGCTGGACCACTGTCCTCCAAGTTATACGTACAGTCGCAGGGGACTGTACTTAGCGCTCGGTGAACAGTAGGTCCGGCAAACATTTGATAAGAGCTTATAAAATCTCTAATATGCACTGCAGGCTATTGAATCTTCCACTGTTATAGCCCTGCTCTTATGTCAGTTTCAGGGGAGTCTGGGACTTCTGGTTACAGCAAATGTCAGTTTGCAAATCAGCATAATCAGTCTGAACAATCTACTATACTGTAGTAAACAGTAAGTGAAAAAATGTTTTTGCACACAATGTGCAAATGGAGACCAACCCATACTTGGATGTGTGGCTCTTAGGGGCCCCCTTTAATTCAGCCATATTATGATCACTCATTCTGAAATGTTCTCAAGCATCCTTTATCACTTACATTAGACAGGACTCGATCCAGTATTACATTATTCCTTGTAGGCTCCTTGCCATGTTGATCCAAGGTGTTACCTGAGCAAGTCTGTACAAAAGACTCTCAGTTGGGACTGTGTTATCCACATTCGGTCCAGTTTTTTCCTCTATAGTTAACCCCCCGATAATTAACAAGTCACCTTGTCACTGTGACAGGGTGGCACCCTATCTGATGTGCAGTGCAGGACCACATATCTGTATCCTTGACCCCCATTTCCTTCAGACTTTATTATTTGGACAATATGTTTATTCTTATATACTATCTAATTTCACTGTATGGCTGGCCACCGACAGTATCCTCTATCTCTATTGTTGTATCCCCTCCCCCCCAAGTCCTGTATAGATTCATAGATTCGTAGAAGTGTGATGGCAGAAAAGGACTGACAAGACCCACTGAGTCTGCCCATTTGTCCAGCTATCTGCTAGGACATGCACATGCATGTATGCACATAAACATCTAATTATGTAGAGAAAAACAAGCCGAAATGATGAAAGGAAAATACGGATATATGGAATAAACTGCCATTGCCATTGTGAGTTGGTAACCCATTTGCCTTCCTTTCAGAGGAATGAATGGGCAAGAAAGAAAAAGGAATTCATTTGGGGATTTTTTGTTTTAGTCTGTTTTGTTGATGTAATTAAAAAGGAAGCTACAAGGATTTAGAAATCCTCTACTGACCCTGATAGTGTTGCATTAACTGACTGAGACTTTAGGAGAGGTCTGTGTAATGTAAACAAAGTAATTAAATATTTAAAAGTGTACCTCACTAGCTGAGGCATAGTGCATCCTACAAACATTCAGTGAATGCTAGAGCAGAGGCTGCACCACGGGAGTTCAGACGAAGGAAGGAAACTTATGTGGATTAAATAGTTTCCACTCCCAGTAGTTGCATGCTCATAGGTAAAACCTGCATTTTGCTATAAAAGCAAGGAGTGGCTCTCAGGATAAAAGCATTGCCTTGTCGGCCAAACTGAAATGTTTGCCGATGGGCTGGAAAAAAGCAGTTTGCGTGGTAGCTAACAAGCATTTGTCAATGCCAAATGTTGCTTGCTTGTATGTGCTGTTTAGGTATTTGGAAGTCATTGGAAAGCAAATATTGAAAATTATGAACTTCTGACGTGCATAGGAAGTCATAGCACGCTCATGAAACCAGTATTTTAGGAATTTTCACCAAATTTTCAACATAGCCATTTTAAGACCTCTGCTCATGAACAGTGTCACTGTGATTTTCTTAATATGTCCCATACATGGATTTACTACACCGACTGCGCCATTGTGTGCTACATGGGCGGAAACACGCTTTGGGCAAGATGTGAAAAATGAAAGCTGTACTGCTCATAAGGAGGTGTGGTAAAATGGCAATGTTGGAAATCTGGAGTGAAAATATTGAAAATTTGCGAACTTCTATTTGAAGCAGTAGAATCATAACTATTCAACGTAAAACAGGTATTTTTAGGAATTTTTCACCAAATTTTCAGCATAGGTTTTTGAGAGACCACCTTATGAACACTGGCAGTGTCATTTTGTTAACTGGCCCCAAAAGGTGATTTCGCACAGTGATGGCGAAATCACCCTTTGGGCCCGACTAACACCATGACAGTGCAAGAATTTAGAGAAGGGGTCCCAAAAACCCCATGTTGAAAATTTGGGCCCAAAATTCCCAAAAATGCCTGAGATATGCAACAAAGTTAAAAAAACCTATTTATTCCATTACACAGCTTACAGCATTTCCTCAGTTCGTGTCGGCTTTGAAGAGTGCAGACATGTTCCCAGTCCACAGATGTCGTCGCGCCGAGCTCCGGAGGTAAGTATGGGGTGGGGGTGTGGGGGTGTGGGGAGGCAGGGTGCGCAGTGGGTGGGTGCGGGTGGGGGCAGTGAGACTGCGAGGGACCATTTTGTTACAGGTTTTTAATTTTTTTTTAATTAAGACGGCGGAGACGTTTGCCACGCTGGGTGGGCTCCCAGTGTGGCAGCTGAAAAGGCTGTTTGGGGGCTGGAGCTGACGGGGATTGGGCACCCGCTGGCTATAACAGATTTGCCACGCTGGGTGGGCTCCCAGCGTGATACCTGGAAAGATTTTTGGGGGTCGTGCAGCTGTGGAGCCAACAGGGATTGGGCACCGCGCTGGCTATAACATTTTTGCTACGCTGGGGTGGGCTCCCAACGTGGCACCTGGACAGCTTTTGTTGGGGCGTGGAGCCGACGGGGATTGGGCACCCCTGCCGCCATACTGTGTGTGCGTGGGGGAGCGATCACACACAATATGCTTGCTTGCATGCGGTGTGTAGGGGAGAGCTCTGTCACTGAAGCAGAGCTCTCCTTTCAACTGTATGCCACTGCATTTTGACTGCTGTCATAGACAGCTACAGCAATCATTGGAGAACTCGGCGCTCTGCAAACTCACTGACTGAATTGGAAGAGGGGTGCCACACCTCTGAAAACTTGGATGATGGCACTATGTTTCTTGCACATGCGTGCGAGTAACATAATAATGGTACTCCTTATGCTCATTATTTTAACCCATAATGTATCAGTTTTGTGTTGATTCTTACTTATCCTGTTTAATATATCAGTAACCAAAATTCTTCTTTAACATAGCATCCAATTCTGCCTTCCATTTTGGTGATTCTTTCTTTATGGAAAAGATTGTAACCAAATATTGCTTTTCCCAAAGTAACTTACTGTGTCCACCGTGTCTTCAGTTACTGCAACTAACGCAAATTGTTTTTCTGTAAGTAGGTTCTCCAGTTCCTCCTTTTTGTTTGATATGTTCCTTGCATTAAGCAAAATATTTTGCGAAGTGTGACTCAGGGATTTTCTGTTATGGTCTTGGCATGTTTAATATGTTATTAATGTGCATATTACTGCATTGCTCTTTGCCCCCCGCCTCTTTAGTTTAAACTAATTTTAGTCTTTAATTCTGTGATCCAATTTTTTTTCTCAATCAATATTTTCTCCACTCCAGGTCTGCCTGATGGCATCCCTTCCCAGCCCATCACTGAGCTTCTTCTAGACTTACTGGTGTTCCACCACTGACTCAGAACCTCATCGGATGGGTGGCCCACTGTTTCGATCACAGGGGGGCCCAGCTAGGGGCAGCCCAGCATCTTTTACCTCCATTTTCTCCCTCTGGACTAGAGAATTGGGATGTGTACACCAGCATGCCATGCTCCAGCCCTGCTCCATGTGCACTCCTGCTGTGCTGTCACCCAATCTCCACCAGGTGGCAGGCCCTGCAGCTGGAACTGCTGTCCCTTCTCCCTGAGGAAGGAGAGCTACTGCTGGGCACTCACTCTTCCCTCACCCTGCTGGCCCACTGAGCGACCTTCATCTATTCCCAAACCTGGATCACTGGTGTGGGAGGCAGTAGCACGACCAGTCCTCCACAGCGACGGCCTTATGGCCCAGTGTCTTTGCATCCCATTTGTTCAAATGCAGCTTATCCTTAGAAAACAGATTGTTTTATTATCAAAGCTTTCCAAGTGTTAATGAAGGCAGTTTTAGCTTTGTGTGCCCCAGTTTTAGCTGAATATTAATTCTGTTGATAGTTAGGTTTTTCCCTGTAGGCCCTGGGTATAGGTAGTATACCTGATACTGCTACATTACATCCCATTTTTTTTTATTTTCTGCCTCAGATCAAGCAGATATTTGGTAGTAGGATAGTGTAGTGAAGACCCCACAAAGATAATAGGTCCTGGGCTGTGACAGAGTAATATGGGCAGACTGGATGGGCGCTTGGTGCTTTTCTGGCATCATCATCAATATTTCTATGTTTTATGTTTCTGACTGGAGACTATCCTTTCAAACGGCACATGTGAATATAATTCTAGAACACCCCACACAAGCAGTAGCAAGGCATTATATATACAGTTATATGCATTGCAGAGAACTGCTCTTCCATTAACAAACCAGCAGTGACGTTAGCAGTGAAAGTTTTGACCTATATATTTTATTCTGTTTTAGATTGTCCCTTATCTCCTCATTAAATACTGCTTTTTGCTCCTTTTTGAGTGTACTTTAGCAATTTTCGTTACATTTCAAAACATATTAAACCGAGGTCCCATCTGCTTGGATTGGTGGTAGTTCAGGTGGATGTTAAAGATCCCATGGCACTTATCGAAAAGAGTAGGGGAATTTCCCTGGTGTCCTGGCCAAAATTTCCCTCATTCACTAAAAAAAATACCATCAACAGCTTAATCTGGTTCAAGGTCAGTTGGCATTCATCTGTATTCTCCTCCCCTGGTCGTGCTTCAAAAATAGGCAGGATTTGTCTAGTGCACTTAACCGTCAATAAAACTAAATAAATAAGACACACTCCTTTTAGTATGTCTCAGTGTACATTTTCAGCAGTATTGCGTTTTTTTACACCAATTGTTTAAAGAGTTAGTGTACTGCCTAAAACTAATATTAGTTTTTGAAAGCTGTCAGCTGTTATCTTTTATTTAGAAAATGGACTTTTATTTGGAAGCATCTGATTGGTTGGTACCCATTCTACAGAGGTACATTAACTTTCAATAGATGCCCACCAAATAAAAGTTCCACCAAATCTGCCTCATGCCCAGCCAAGAATCTTTGTGCCCAGCCTGCTTCATCATTGGTTGAAGCTCTGGGCACACAATTTCAAACTGCCACAATTTTTTTCATCCCTTAGCAAGAGAGTGAGAGCCCCCCCCACACACACACTTCTGAAACATGACACCACCCAGTAACTGCCCAGATCCATGTGCCCATTTTCCTTTTTTTTTCTGAAAAGTAAAGTATTTTCAACCATCACTGCACAGCCACAGTTTTTGAACAGAATGCAGCTGTTTTCAACTTGATAGTTCCGACATCTCCCCTCTAAAGACAAGCTTACATGGTGAGATGGAAACAGGTACTGGCTGCAAGACAAAACTCCCATTTAACATTACCTCATCATTTTTTTTGTAAGAAAATTAGCCTTTCATTCAAAATAATAGTGATAGCACATCGCTTGCTCACCACTAAAGACAGGCATGCTCCATTCCCCATCAACAGAAAAGGACAGCTACTTCAAACATCTCTTGGCCAATCAGGCTTCCTGTGTAAAAGAATCATACCTGCTGTTTCAGTCATCCTCCATTAATTTCTGACTCCTTTCTACCTGCACCCCACCCCTGTTTTCACACTTCCCCTGCCTCCGTTCCTACAACACTCCATCCTCTCCATACCCACAGTTTGGTCCTTTGTGCTGCAGACTTAAACTCCAGACTGCAGAATCAAAGTTCCAAAAGAAGCCAAACTGAAGAACTGGCAAGCAACAAACATACAGAAGTAAACTCTGTAGGTACTGAGATACCGGAACACTCCACAGACATGTTTTTTTTCCTCCTGCTCAACCTCCCACCACCACCACTCCTCGGTTTGATTTCCAGACGCATACACTTTTAAATTGTAGGCTTACATTAATTTTTTTCCCTGCTCAGTTGCCCGCTACTAACACTCCTCAGCCAGTTTCCACAATGTATTAATAAAGCAAAAAATCACTGAATGCAAAAATAAATAAAATGAATAAATAAAAAAAAAAGTAAAGTGTTTGGCTGTGTGTGTGTGTGGGGGGTTAGGTCATAATGAAAACACTGCATTATAATGCAGGTGGAGGAACTATATTATTACAAATACAACAAACAGATAAGAGTTGTAACATTTAAACATTATTTTTTCAGATATATTTATAATACAGCAGCCTATTTCTAAGCACAATAATACCCTCCAGGGTGGGCAGAATGGGCATTACTGGACCTTCCAGGGGCTATGAGGGCCCTCCACCTGTGGCGTCAGGGCCTCATTAAGCCCCTAGGCAGTGAAAATATTGCCAATACCTCCCTCTATTTAGGTAATGTTGCCTACATGACAGTACTTTTCTTTCCCTTTGGTTAATTAGATTTTTGCCTGTTGTTAGTAGCTGTGATGAGTGGAATAGCAGCTGACATATCTAGTTCTCTTCCTGCAACAACATCATCAGCATTGTGACCTCACAGTCTGTGACATCATAGCTGCTTAGAAAGAGTAACTCACTCAGTAGCTGCCAGTCAGTCCTCTGTAATGCTACCGTCAGTGAGGTCACAGTGCTGATGATGCAGTGGGAGGAATAGAACTAGATATGTCAGCTGCCAGCCAAAGTGCTAGTCCACAAATACAGCATCCTATGCCATAGAAAGTATTCTCGTTGGCAAAAGGAAAAACATGTCAGAAATAAAAAGTTACAGCTGACTACTTCTTAAAATGTGTCACATTTTCCTGTCTGCTATTTTTAGTTCAACTAACTCTTTAAAGATTTCTTTTCTAGTGACTATAATGAAGTAGGGTGCAGCAGACACTGCTTCCTGACCATGTGGCACAATAGGTGCACAGAAACAGTGGAGAATTCTAATGAAAACCTGGCCTGAGTCATATTAAAAAGATCTGTTTATTTATTTGAATTTTGTTAACCTGGTGGGTCCACTGAGACCTGCATGTCCCTTTTTCAGAGGTGACCAGGAGTTAATTACATAAATACAAATAAATGTTAAAGCAGAATCAACATTTGGGAAATGGGCATCTTACTAAACAAGGGAAAAAGGGTGGTCTGAAATGGAATAAAAAGGTAATGGAGGCAATATTCAGAAGGTTCCCACCAACCCTTATCATTAGCACTGCGCTGCACCCATTTAGCACCAGTTTTCCATATTCAGTGATAGCTGCACATATCATTAGCACTAGCAGTTGAGCGCAAGTTAATATATGCTGTACCCAAAAGGGGAGGTGGTCAGATGCATATCATGCCCAGTATGATAGTCAAAGCTTTTTAGGTTTTTATGCTAATGAAACAGCACAGCAGGATAGTGCAGCACAAATAATGACTATAAAAAACAGTCTAAACTGGGGTGAACCCCAGAGGTGGGGAGAGGTATAGCAGGACAGACACACTCACACACCCAGCTGACAACAAAATGTCTCACATCATTACCTGATGCAGCTGGTCATGCAGGATGAGGAGAGGGCCAATTCCCCCCCGGCCCCAAGACCCTAAAGCAGGAGCCAGAGGCACTATGCTGCAAAAAGTCAGTACTGTCCATGAGTTACATTTGAAGTCCTCCATGACAAACAAATCATGGGCTGGGACAGGCTCAACAGATCCATGGTCATGCAGCTGTGTGAGCTGCTGCATGACCAGCTCCAAATAGACACCCAGCGCAGCCATGTGATGTCCTCACAGGTCAAGGTAACAGCAGCACAGTGCTTCCTGGCCACCAGAATTTTCCAGACATTGATAGGGGACACCACCGCATCTCACAGTCTGCCATCTTGTGCCTGTTGGGCCAGTTCTAAGATGCCCTGCTGGCCCATGCTGGGGAGTTCATTGTATTCTCCGTTACATCAGCAGAGAGAATAGCAACCATGCAGCAATTTTATTGCATTGCTCACCTGCTAGCCATCTTGGTGCCATTGACTGCACCTATGTTGCCATCTGGGCACTCACCAGTGATGAAGTGGAGGCCTATGTGAATAGGAAGGGGTACCATTCCATCAACTGCTTGGTAGTGTGCAATGAAATAGGGCACATAATCAGTGTCCTGGAAGGATTCCCTGGAGGTTCTCATAATTCCTTCATGTGGCACAATTCCATCCTGTGCCAGAGATTTGAAGATGGGGACATCCCTAGTGGGCACCTTGCCAGTGAATATAACCTAAAGGCCTCCCTCCATGTTGCAGATGATGTCACTAACCCATACCCTTTACCTACACAGGAGACAGTGCCTATCCCTTGCATTTCTGGCTCTTCATAACTGTCCTGCAACCTGCATCCATTGCAGAAGGTAGAGACAGTGCTGCATACATGGCTTCATGCAACATCATCTAGTGTGCATTTGGCATTTTCAAGATGTGGTGTAGATGCTTGACTGGTCCAGTGGTGCCCTACAGAACACCCCTCATAAGGTCCGTGTCTTATTCCTTGCTTGTTCCATACTACACAACATGGCACTTAACCATGGGACATGCCTGCTGGCCCAGAGGAACAACCTGCAGCAGATGCTGAGACAGAGAACCAGGGATGCAGAAGCAGCTCTACAGGCTTGACCACACGATGGCCAGGAGGTCATGGGAGTATAGAACCTGCCTCAGCCTAGACCTCTTTGGATCCAGACAGTGAGTACAGTCCACACAGGAGACTGTAATGATATTAATAACTGTATTACTCAAAAATAACAATAATGGTTATAAAAACAAAATAAAAGCCATCCAGGCAGGGGATAAAAGGAGAAAAGAAAACATGCTATCTCGATGGGGGTTAAAGGGAGAAAATAAATCATGCTATCCAGAGGGAGAATTAAAGGGGAAAAAGCAGCACATGCCATCCTGGCTGGGGAGAAAATACATCATGCCATCCCTGCAGAGGGGTTAAAGGTGATAAAAGAAATCATATCAACCTGGCAAGTAGTGGTTAACGTTGTAGAAAATAAATCATGCCATCTGGGTGGGTAGGAGTTAAAGGGAAAAATAAATCATGCCATCCTGACAGAGGAGTTAAAGGGGAGAAAACAAAACATGCCATCCCTGTGTGTGTGTGTATGGTGGTGGGGGGGTTACATAGAAACATAGAATTTGACCGCAGATAAGGACCGCTTGGCCCACCCAGTCTGCCCATTTCTCACCTGATGGATAAGCTGCAGATCCTAGTTAACCAGCAGCCTACTTCTTCCTACCCCACCCCTAGAATTGCCTTATGACTGTCCCATGCATGCTTGAATTCCACCACTGTTTTTGACTCCACAACCTCCTCTGGAAGGCTGTTCCATGCATCCACAACCCTCTCTGTGAAAAAATAATTCCTTAAATTACCTCTGAGCACGCCCCTTCTATCTTCAAATTGTGCCCCTTGTTCTTGCACACCTCTTTTTTTGAAAGATGCTACCCTCTTGGACTTTGTTGATTCCCTTGAGGTACTTGAAAGTTTCTATCATGTCCCCCCTCTCCCTCCTTTCCTCGAGGCTATACATATTAAGCTCTTTAAGTCTCACTTCATATGTCTTCAGTTCAGACCCTGCACCATTTTAGTTTCCCTCCTCTGGACAGCTTCCATCCTGTCTATGTCTTTGGGAGATTGGGTCTCCAGAACTGCCAGTACTCAGATGTGGTCTCACCAGCTGTCTGTACAGAGGATAATAACTTCTTGTTTTCTGCTGGTGATGCCTCTCCCTATGCATCCCAGTATCCCCAGCCCTCCTTGCTGCCCTCTCACATTGCTTGCCCACCTTTAGGTCATCTGATATGACTACCCCAGGTCCCTTTCCATTTTGTTGTTGTTAGTATCTCACCCCCATTGTGTACTCTTCCCCTGGTTTTTGTTTCCCAGGTGCATTACTGCACTTCTTAGCATTGAATCTAAGCTGCCATACATTTGACCATTCCTCTAACTTGCCAAGTCCCTTCTCATCCTTTCCACCCCACCTTGTGCATCAACTCTGTTGCAAATCTTTGTCATCTGCAAAGAGACATCTTTTCCTTCCAGTCCCTCTGCAATGTCACTTATAAAGACATTGAAGAGGACCCGGTCCTAATACTGAACCCTGTGGTACCCACTGCTAACCCCTTTTTCAGAGTGGACCCATTTACTATTACCTCTGTGTCCTATTCTCCAGCCAATTCTTTACCCAGGCTGTCATCTTGGGACCCACTCCAGGCTGCTAACTTTATATTCATCTTTTGTGTGGGACTGTGTCAAATGCCTTGCTAAAGTCTAGGTAGGCCATGTCCACAGCCCTCCCTGATCTACTACTTTGGTCACCCAGTCAAAGAAATATATCAGATTTGTCTGGCATGACCTTCCGCTGTGAATCCATGCTGCCTTGGGTCCTGTGCCCTCTGGCCTCTAGATACGCAACAATTCTTTCCTTCAGAAGTATTCCATCATTTCCCTCCCACTGAGGTTAAACTAACAGGTCCTGTAGTTTCCTGCTTCTGCCTTGCTCCCACTCCTCAGTCCTCAGGTACCACCCCATCCTCCATGATTTGTTAAAGAGGGTAGTCAGTGGTGTCACTAGTTCTATCCTTAGTTCTTTTAGAATTCTGGGATGAATCCCATCAGGCCCCATTGCTTTGTCCACCTTCAGTTTAAGAGCTCATTCAGAACTCTTTCTTCTGTAAATGGGCTGGTATCAACTTCTGTATCCAGAGTGTTTCTACTGTTTGTTTTAGGTACCTCCCCTCTTCCTTTGTAAATACTGAGCAAACATATTTGTTTAGTATCTCTGCCTTTTCACAGTCACCTCTGCCCACCCTCCCTCCCTTTATTAAGCCTCACTATCCCTCCCTTGGTCTTCCTTCGCTCCCTGATGTACCTATAAAGGTTTGATCCTCCTTCTTAACTGAGCTGGCTATCTTTTCCTCGGTTTGGGCCTTTGCTGTTCTGACTGCCTTTCCAGCTTCCTTTTGCTTTAACTGATACAGTTCTCTGTCCTGTTCCTTCTGTGATTCCTTGTACTTCCTGAATGCTTTCTTTTTCTCTTGAACCTTTACTGCCACTTCCTTTGAGAACCATAGTGGCTTCTTACCTCGTTTCATTTTGTTTATTTGCTTTACACAAAGGCTTGTTACCTCTGTGATGGCAGTTTTTATTATTCCCCATTGTTCTTCCACCCCTCCTTCCTGCACATTTGCTAGTGCATTCCTTAGGCACTCACCCATTTTGGCAAAGTCAGCCCTCCTAAAATCCAGTACCTTTGTCTTTGTATGGCTTGACTCTATTGCTGTGTTTATTGTGAACCATACTGTTCGATGGTCGCTAGTTCCCAGATGGCTACCCACTTCTACGTCTGTGATCCTCTCTTCATCTCCATTTGAGAGAACCAGGTCTAAGATTGCTCCCTCTCGAGTGGGCTCCAATACTAGTTGTCTAAGGCATGCCCCCTGTAGGGCATCTAGAATAACCCACTCTTAGTGGCTGCTGCAACTGCACTCCAGTTAACATCTGGCATATTCAGATCACCCATCAGCAATATCTCCCTTTATCTGCCATTCTAAGTATACTTTCTATCATTTCCTTGTCCATTTCCTCACCCTGAGAGGGGTCTGTATACAACCCCTGTGCGGATTGTGGTGCCATTGCCTGCCTCCAAATTGACCCACTGTGCTTCTTCTCCTCCCTGTTTACCCTTTTGTTCTGTTGCTTTGATTCCTTCTCTTATGTAGAGAGCTACTCCTCCTCCTCTTTTACCCTCCCTGTCCCTCCTGTAGATAGTGTATCCTGGGTATGTTTACGTCCCAGTCATGGTTCTGTGTGTACCATGTTTCTGTGACCGCCACAATATCCAGATCTTCCTCCTCCATCAAGGCCACTAATTCAGGAAGCTTGTTACCCAGACTACAGGCATTGGTACTCATTGCTCTCCATTTTTGAGGCTTTACCTTCTGTAGCAACAACCCCACTGACCTTTCTACCTTGGTCTTTCTCATTTAGTACCCTGTTTTGTAGGGGAGGCTGGGATTTTCCTTCTGCTTATCAGTGCCTCCCCTTGACTAGTTTAAGGCTTGCCAATGAAGCATTTAAACCGATTGCCCAAAAGACTTGTTCCTTCCTGGACAGATGCAGACCGTCCTGCCAGTATAGGCTGGTGTCCCTCAGGTGGAACCCAGTCCCCAATGAAGCCAAACCCTGTGCTCTACACCATTTTTTTAACCATTTGTTAAACTGCATGGTGCAAAATACCCTCGCCTCACTCATGCCACTGACAGGCAGCACCTCTGAGAAGGATACTGTGTGTGATACTTGTCTTAAGCCCCTCCCCAGCTCTACAAAGTCCTTTTGCACTGCTCTAATCTCATGATAAGCCAAGTCATTTGTCCCTAGGTGGACAATGATGTCCAGCTCAGACTCCCGTGCAACTGTTCTCGTGATCCTAAGGATGCGCTTCCTGTCCCTCCAAGCCATGGCACCAGGCAGGCACCTTACTTCAGTTTTCCCTGCTCCCCCCAGTTCTATCCCCCTAATAATTGAGTCCCCCACCAGGAGCTGCTTTCTTTCCCTGTGGTGTCCTCTGCCTCCTTCCTGAGGCCTCCCTTGTGACAGTTGTCTGCACCCTCCTTAGTCTCCTCTGCGGGTGCATCCATAGGGGAACTATGCTTCCCCAGAATGGTGTATGGATTGTGGAGTGTAACAACTGACTGGGTGTGCCTCTGTTCCACCACCCTTACCCTCCCTGAGCTCACTGTGGTCCAACTGCTGTGCTTTCTTCGCAACCTCTGAGGTAGTGGTGGTGGCTGTGGTGCTCCCTGGATGGGGGAGGTTCCCTTGCCACTGTCTAGGGTGAGAAAAGAAATCATGCCATTCTGGTAAGGGGGGGTTAAAGGCGAAAAAACAACACATGTCAGCCCTAAATTTGCCACCAGAAATTGGGTAAAAATCAAGAATCTTAGTAGTGAAACATACCTGATTTTGCACCAACTATGCTGGTAATGTTAAAATACACTGCATCTCTAGTCATGCTTCCCAATCTCACAGTTGAAGTGTATTAGCCATAATGAGCCACTTTAGAATGGTGCACCATCATCTGACATCCCTAAGTCAGGAAGTTGCACACTCAGCAGCCCCCCCAGCCCCGACTACTGACTCTCTAGCCATAAGAAGTCCATGTTCAATCTCAGTCCCAGACAGTATCAGGTTAGAATAACGAATCCTGAACAGTGCCATCTAAACTGCGCTGTCAGGATCATGCAATGTCGAAATGGCAACAGGGATGGAATAGCGTGACTGTATGTCAACTACCGCTATCTCTGTAGCTATTCAGGCACTGGTAAGGATGCAGAAGTAGCAGAAAAGTGTGGATGCTGGCAGAGTTACTCTAGTGGAGGAGAGGGTTAAGGCAGAAGCAGCTCAGCCAGCGCAGACTGAAGATCAGGATTCTGTTCCTTGTCTCCCGATACAGCAGTCCACCCCACAGAAGTGAAATTTTTTACAGACAGCTGCAACAGTAATTCAACCACCCACAAGTTTCTCCCGGATCCGCACCTTGGAGTTGGATATTTAAGTTAAGGGGTGTGAGGGCAGAGTCTCTTGTAAAACAAATGTGGGCAATGTAGTTGTTGACAATGGTAGCGGTAGTTGGTGTGGTGCACGACTGCTATCACTGGCATCATTTTTTTGCATGGTATTGTGTCCTAGTGCTGTTGTTGAGAACACTGTTTATACTGCGCTGTTCTTGCTAGCGCTGTTCTTGTTTGCACTGTTCATACCTAGTGCTGTCTTAGACCACCTACATGGTAGAATGTATTTCTTCTTCAGGATGGCATAGCCCAACAATATTTTGACAACTGCTTAGCTTTCCAGTTTTGAATTAAGAACAACCACAGTATGTGCTAGGCTAATAATGCTGTATATAGTGTTTTCTGATTCCATTACTTAAATAAATGCATTATTTTTCCAAGACTCTGACCCAAGTAAAAGATAAACAATGTTATTCACCCTGTTGGTAAATAACACTGTTTATTTTCACTTATACATCTCAATCAACATGACTGACAGTCCATTCTTCCAATCCCACAATGCATCTGCCGTCAATTGTCATACAGAACAGACACTATACACAGAACATATAATGGCCTGTGTTCAAAAATGCCATTAATTAAGCAATAATGCATGACAGGGTGTGTGTTGTGCTGGGATAACATCACGCCTGGAGGGTGATTGGAACGCGAGGCGCGGGCCGGTGAAATAATCACCCAGAAGTGACTATCCCACCACAACACACACCCTGAGAGCATTATTGCTATACAATGGCTCGTTTGTTTTTAAAACAATAAAATAGAAAAAAAATGATGTTTCTATGGGGTTTTTTTGGTATTTTTTTATGTGTGGAGGCATATGTTTTCAGAAAAATGTCCACAGTTTGACCACTAGATGGTGCTGGCTATATGTTCCATGTGTGATTTCATATGGTTTGTGCCCCCCCCCAACTGTATTTTGATTTCTGTTTTGCCAGTACAGTTTGCCATTTAATGTACTGGGAGATTATTCGAAAGGATAGAGCTGCTGCTGCGATACCCTCCTGCCATCTTCTGGCTGCCGCCCGGTGTTTAGAGCTGCCACTGAATTTACTCTTTCAGCAGTAGCATTCATCATGGTCTCTATAGGCATATGAAGGAGGTAGCCAGGACGTGTATTTTTAAGAGAAGAATCATGCTGAGATTTTGTAAAAAGGAATGTGAAGTAGCGAAGTGAGGAGGAAACAGTCCTGTAATCGTATGATGTTTGCGAGAAGCGGGAAGTGCTGAGGCGAGTGAGCGAGGAGGAGCGTGGAGCTGCAGAGGATAGGTGGAAGCTGCTGGCAAAAGCGGTCGTGTGTTTAGTTTAAAGACATTACTGAAATAAAGTATTCCAAATGCTAGGGGACAGAAGGATAATTTTAGATGTGTGTGCAGATGTTATAGCAGCTTGTAACAGGGATCTGGCTAGCAGCGGGGTCACTGAAGTTGAGTGGTGAGAGGGAAATTTGAAAGTGCAATAGTTGGCACCTAGTGTGTGAAGCCGTTTGCGATGATGGCTTTGCTTAATTTTGTGTTTTTGGAATTGTGAATCCTGGAAGTGCTGCAAATAATGGATTTTAGTATCTTGTGTGATGCAGTACTTTAGGATTTTGTGATTTGGGGCTGTATTTGTGAATGTGGGAGGGAAGGGTTTATTTAAAAAAAAAGAAAGTCCTGGCAAAGTGTCAGGTGGCCATGGCAAGTGTTGGCAGCTTGGATGTTGCAAGTGCAGGGATTCCTTTTACTTTTAATGTGGTCTTCTATGTACTGGGACTAGAGCCGTGATGTTGTGCTGGGATAACATCACGGCTCCAGTCCCAGACGGACCAATTAGAGTCTAAGATTCTTTCATACCATTGTATAATTTCCATTTGTGAGGGGGCAGGACTTTCATAACTCACTCATGCTTCGCCACTTGTGACTTATGGTCACACTGCCTCACTCATGGAAATAAATGGCATATTTGAACACAGGCTATTGTATATCTTCTATTTATACAGTAATTCATAATTATCAGGTCACAGGATGGAACTCTTCAGTTCCAGCTAGGAGATCAGTATTTGACTTTCAGGATATAATGACAGGACACTAGTGCTGCTAGCTACCATAACAGTTACAGTGACTATATGTCAAAGCCCTTTATGTCAAATTAGATAATATAACCTTTTTCATTCACTCCATTTGAACAACCTTTAATGCCAAATCCTTTTTGCAGATTTCTTTATTACTGTTGAAAGATTATAACTAAGAGGGGCATCTATTTTTGGAAGCATTGCTACAAGGGCAATGATAAAACTCTTTCCTTTCTTAAGACCATATCAGAAGATGGAAAGGCTGCTATACATCCGACGCACTTTGAAGGTCATATTATACCGTTTCACAGTCTAAGCCCTTGATGAAAATCATAGCTCAGACCAGACTGTCAAATCAAAGGTGTTGGCATTTAACAGATACTGCATCCCTTCTGTAAATTGTGGTTACAAAATTTTCCAAAATCCAAAAGGTTAAGACTACAGCAATGAGAAAAGCCCCTGCAACGTGAGCTGAGAGAGAGCCACTTATGGAACAGAATGTACTGTACAGCTCAGCACAGAAAATGGAGAAGGGGCAAAGAGAGTATAAATAGAGCAAGAGATTGCAGGAATAATCTGGTTCTGACAAGTGCCTGTGAAAAAAAGAGTTAACAGCAGCTACCCAAGCCACAGGGTTGGGCTGGGGGTACTTTCTGGACCTGGATTGTTGACATGTCTCCAGGTCTGTGGTGTGGCAAAGTTACCCAGTCAGGTTTAGTCTCCAGAGAGAAACCAGAACAAGATAGTAGGAATAAGACACTGCCATTAAAGGAGCAGAGTACAAAGACTCCCAGAGGACTGTGTTATAGGGATTACAGGGAAAAACTCTATTGGTCATGCAATGATGTGCCCTGGAGTGCTAGTCCTAGTGCTAATCTGACTGCCCTGGTACAGTACACACTTGAGAGGCAGTCAAGGTATGAAACATAGAAACATAAACAGAAAAACATAGATTGTGATGCCAGATAACGACTGCCTGGCCCACCTAGTCTTCCCATTTCTTACCTACTTAAACACCAGATTCTAAATGACCAGCAGCCTACCCTCTCTTTCCTATCACTAGGGTTGGCGCCTGTCTATCCCATGCATTCCTGAACTCACCAATCATTTTAGCCTCTCGACCTCTGCTGGGAGGTTATTCCATACATCCACCACCCTTTCTGTGAAAAATACTTCCTCACATTACCCTGAGTCTCCCCCAGTCTCATATTGTGACCCATTGTTCTTGCACATCTTTTTTTGAAAGATGCTGCCCTCCTGGACCTTGCTTGATTCTTCTGAGGTACTTGAATGTCTCTATCATAACCCCCTTTCCCTCCTTTCCTCCAGGGTATACATATTGAGGTCTTTCAGCCTTTCCTGATATGTTTTCTGGTGCACTCCTTTCACCATTTTTGTTGCCCTTCTCTGGACCACCTCCATTCTGTCAATGTTCTTCTGGAGATGCGGTCTCCAGAACTGAACACAGCATTCCAGATGTGGCCTGATCAATTGACTGTACAGTGGCATCACCACCTCCTGTTTTCTACTGATGATGCCCCGTCCTATGCACCCAGCATCCCTCTGACCCTCCCATTGCCTTTTCACATTTCTTGGCCACCTTTAGGTCATCTTTTATGTTTACCCCAATGTCCCTTTCCAGTTTTGTTGCTGTTAGTATTCCCCCCAATTTGTATTCCTCACCAGGATGGGAGTACCATGTAGCTGATGAGGAAAAAGACATAGAGGTGCAGACGCTGTGTAAGTGCACTTTGTAAGATAGTAATAGAGAAACCGGATTTACAAAGACAGAAAGGAAGGAAAAATAGGATAGGAACTGCATTGTGAGTTTAGTGTAACCTCCCCCACCAGCCCCCTTGTTCAGCTAGCAGGGCTGCTCCTCTCACACATGGTGCCACTGAGGGGTGGGGGTTGTCACTATGAAATAGTTCTGTTGACCCACACTTCTACTTTGTAGCCTGCCATCCTTAGACAGGCAAACCAAGTGTGGCAACTACCTGGCTCATACCTGGGGGGGACCATTTAGCATGGCCATCAACCTGGGTCCCTCAGAGAAAATGTTTGCTTAGCATTATGCTAGGTTTGTACTTCTGGTCAGGGCACCCAAGTAAATCCAGACACTGGAAGCAATAACAATACTGTCCAAACCAGGTTGGGATTCTAGAGTGTGGCTTTTATTCACATAACACAGAGAGTAAACAAAGCGAAGATGGACCCCCACAGGGCTACTCCCACTGGTAATGTAGATTACTGAGGTACAGAGCATGCACACAGTGAACCCTCAGGTTCTGAATGGAACTTGGCACACATGGCCCGAACTGGTACACGTCCCTTCTTTCCCTTGACTTGGCACCCTCGGCCAGTACTAGGAACTTTCCCATATTTCATGAGGAATTCTTGGTGACTCCCTCAACCACCCACAAGCACATCCTGGCTCACAAATCCAAATCCCACAGCTGGGTGTTTTCCTCAGGCACTGGCCAACTGCACTGAGAGAAAACAAAGGTGCCCAAACTGAACCCGTAGATGTAAACATGGTTACTCCAGATGGGGGGTCTCCCACCTTTTGCTTCCAATATTTATACTCGACCATTCATCTGGTTAGCAACATCTTTGTCTGAAACACTCTCTTGTAGATGCTCTCTTGAAATGTTTTGCACATTTAACATTCTACATCTCACATCTCAGAGGTGTCATGAAATTAAAAGTTCTGTATATGGCTATGTCTTTACTCTAGACCCCCACTTTAGCAGATGCTTTTAAATCAGACACAGTCTAAAAGTTCTGTACTTGGCAAGTCTCCCTCGGACCCCACAGTAGGCAAACACTTTTACTCAAAACCCAGTCTTGATGAACAGAGTCCCTTTGTCAGAGAAATACTCACCACAGGAATGCAGGTGCCACAGGGCATTTTCCCATACACAAGTCTCAGGTACTCACAGAACAAGCTAATCTAGGCAGCTTCACCACTTTCCAAGCTGGACCAGGAGATTGCCCTGATCCTGAATCCCCGCCCATCCCTCCAGAAATGGGGCACTGGAAAACCATCTAGGAATGGTCTCTACCATTTCCTTCACTGGTCTTCCGTGTTCTTCTCTAGGGTGAGAACACACTACCCTTCTCCTGAGGTAGCCCTCTTTCAGAGCTAAGTCTGAGGCTGCACTCTGCAGCACTCCTCCTCTACAGACTCTCCACACAGACTGCTGAATCTCTTCCCAACATTCTACTGCTAACCCCTGCAGCTAGCATTCCATTGTGGCTTATGCTGCTGCCAGAATTCTAAGGTGACATCATCACTCCAGCTCAGCTGAGACGGAAAACAGAGTGTGACAGGGTGAAATCCATTAACTGGCATCTCACAAGCTGCCTTTCCCTGCCTGCCACTGATTCTAAGTGGGATTCAGTAACCCCTGGGAATAAGGGGTTACACCCACCTCGACCAGGAAAATGACTGTTCATGATCATTACCTACCCAGCACCAGGCCTTCCTACCCTATGTTTTAACTATGGGGAGGTAGCGCTACCTTCTCCCCTACCATGTACCAGGCACAGGCAGACAACACTAAGGGCACAGAGGCCATTGGCTGATGCATCATCCCCTAAACACTATGATCTTACTATGGATAACCATTGGCCCTGGAAGAACTGTCCAGTGCATAGCCCTAATAGACCAGCATTGTGGCCCCTGCTGCAGGTCAGGACCACAGCCTGACTGTCCCCCTAGCCCTCTAGGGAAAACCTATCTGACCAAAAATAAAGCTACCCAAAACAGGGGAACCTCCCCCCATCCCTGGACACCTGCAAACCAAACCAAGGATCTAACACTATACCCAAGCATTACACTCCCACACTCCACCACGACTACACCTGTGGAAGGAAAAGTTAACACATGTTAACTATGCAGTACTTTAAAACAACACTTTAAAGCATATGAGGAACTCCATGAGTCCCTCAATCCTCTTCTTATCTTCTCTTCTGTCTTCATCAGGAACCACCTGAAAGAGAAAGACAAAAACACACCCAAATCTGCTAACACAGTACAAGACCATAACCCTTACCATCAAAACACTGAAGATCCCCCAAAATATTTTTTAGAAAAAGTGAAAACAGTGAAAACATCAGCATTATGTACAATGCACCTTTTGGGGATGGAATACCCTAAATGTCCCAACTAGTGACAACAATTTGACAAAGGTACATGAAAGAGTCTCTTCTGGGCTGGAGCCCAGTGAAGCACAGTTCTTGAAGTACTGTAGTCCCAAAGGGAGAGTATTTTTGGACAGTTCAACATCTGTAGTCAGCCAGGTGTAGGATGTGCACTGCAATGTCAATAAAGTAAGAAAAGTCTGGACTTACTAGTCCCTTGAAGAACGAAAAATGGAACAGCACCTGGATCTCCAGCTGAAGACTCTCCCTGGCAGCATTTTTCGGATACAGCTGAGCTGAAATCTTCTGGAAATGACAGGATGGACATCTGGAAACTGCTGGGCTGATGTCAGTTCTGGCTGACGTCATCTAGGAGATGGAACCTTGGAACAGGAAAGGAACAGCTGGACTGAAGTCATCTGAAATCCCAAGGCGATGAATCAGGAAACAGCTGGGCTAAGGTCATCTCTGGCTGATGTCATCTGGAAGGCCAGGCAATGGAACTGGAAGGCACACTGCAAGGCTGATGAATCTGGGCGTACCTTGGGATCCTGGCACACAGACTGGTGGAACAACATGGGTATGGCAATGGCTGGATGGCAGCACTGGCTACCACTGTTCTGCTTTCACTTGGTAGGCATGGGCACATTCGCAGGAAGCTGGTTACATTGAGGTTAATACCACAATGCATCAGGTGCAAGAATTATTATCCCGTCTGGGCGCTCATTATTCACGTTATGGAAATTCTCGTTTCCCTTTTTGTCCACGAATCGTACAGTGTCTATAAACAGTGTCCTGCCTACTCTCCAATACTTGAATCTGTCTTTGACCACTTTGTCTCTGACATATCGAGTTGCACCTGGATGCAAGTTTTTGGTTGCTTCTTCCACTAGCCAGACTCTCCTGTTTCTCTCAATCTCCTCCCAGACTCTCCGAGGAAAGGTAGAAAAGGACCTTCCATAGATCACATCTGCCTTCCTATGAACCAGTCTTTCCTCCCTACTACTCTTGGTCAGTTCACGACCACCAGCCTGGCTTGGGGGCAGCCAGTTCTGGTTCTGCCAGTGTTGCATACTCAAAGTTATGTAGAACGGATCCCTGACCCCTCCTTTTGGGGGCAGGGCTATGGAGTCACCAACTTTTTCCTCTGGTTCCACCAAGGCAAGAGCCTGAGGCTGTAGACTAGCACCTTCATTGTAAGGATACATAGCTCCCTCCTCCTCCTCTTCCTCACTTAGGACCTGGGCCCAGAAGTGAGCAGTCATCCTCACTCACGAGACTATCCGCTCTTCACTGGGTGTGGAGGTAGACACCTCCCTATCTAGAGTCTCTCAAACCTCATCCTCTCCAAAGAAGCTAGGACTTGGACCCTCTCTCCATGGATCCACTGATTCTCCCTCTGCACTGTCCATCTGTGACATGGGCATGGAGACATCACAAGGACTTTGCTCTGCCAGTACATCCACACCCTCTTCCTTTGTGCCACACTGTGCTGGGCTCCCCAGGTTCCACCTGGTGCTGTGTGCTGCTACTTGCAGGATCTTGAAGCTTTGTCCACGTGGAAGCCAAACGAATTTTGGGTGCACTAGTTATGCCTTGCTTTTCTAAACACTCTGAACAGTGAGGAATCATGAAAACGTTCCTTCCAGCCTTGAGGCACATTATGCATACTCTCACAGGGTATCTGGGAATTGCAACATGAGGAGGCAAACTTCCACCATAGAAACACTTCTCTATTTCTTGCAGCTTGGTAACCTCTTCCACTATCATAGCCGAGCATGATCCGGGTGGCGGGATGATCCCAAAGCCATGACTGTGAAAAAGACACAAAGTTCACTGTTGTCACTGAGTTCACTTTACTTTGAACCATCTCACAAAATGGCTCCTGCTGCTGTGTTTACATTACTACCCCACTCTGTAACAGCGGCAGCACCTCCTGGCACATCACCATTCTATATCTGACTCAAGCCACTGCGCATCTGATTTACTGCATACTGATACATTTTACTCAAACTGCACAGATTGCACTGTTTTGCTTCCTCAGCACATCTATATGATTTTCTAGGACTTACATTAGCTTTCAATCAGTTTTACTTGCTTAAAGTCACTAAAGCCACAGTATTTCATGAACAGGATTGCCTGTTTGTTGCAGCCTCTCATACAACTTACAGTCTCTCTTTTGCTCAGAAATTACACTGTTGCTGAATCCATAATACATGCTCACAGTCTAATGCTCAGAATTCTTATTTGGGTTTGATTACTTTGTACAGTCCTTCTTTGCAAAAACAATCACACTGTTTACACACAGATCCAGCTGGCTTTAGAAAAATCACACACAGTTTGAGCTCAGTTTTGCTGAATGGTACTCACTGAATCAGTAGCTGGCTTTTCGATGGAAATTTCAGCCTACAGCCAATCCTGGAGGCCTCTGGGTTGAAATGGGCTGGCGATCCTGCTGATTGTCCCTACGAACACCACGCTTTCTCCCCAGTTGATCGGAATACGGGTCGAGCCCAATTTAACACAGAAAAGTCTGATATTGTAACTTTTAGAACATTTATAGTCACCGCGATGCTCCTTCTGTCTTGCCAGCTCACACACCACTCGCTTTCTCCCTCTCAAACACTGGGCAGCACTCTGAAGCTGGCTTGGGGCAGGACTGATTGTAGTCTCACCAATCACTCGATGTTATGCAAATGAGCCTCTCTCTTCTCGTGCTCTTCTCCTCCACTGCGATCGTCGAGCAGGCAAAATTTAAACTGCAAAACAACTTTTTTTCTTTTCAACTGTAACTCCACAGCAGGAGCACCATTTTAACCATTTTTCATTGCAATTTTTCTAGTGACTCCCCCAGTCCACACAGCAAGCATTTTAAACTTTCAGGGCACAAATGTATCTTTCTTTCCACAGTTCTCCATACTTTTCTTGTCAAAATCTGAAAATTAAAGCTGGCAAACATTCTTTTGATGCAGGACAAGGGGCACTCACAATCTGGCTTTACAGCTCCTTGGTAAATGTTGGCACAATCACAGCAGCACATGAATAGCAGGCACACAGCAGCACATATGGATGGCACTACTCTGGTCAATCCCATATGAGCAAAGATTCTGATTTTGGGCTACCAACTGCCAGACAGACAAAGCAGCTAGCCACAACCTGAGCAAACATCTCTTGTTCACTCCCAAAATTCCAAACAAATCCCAAGCGGTGCCTCCATTTTGTAACCTCCCCACTGGTCCCCTTGTTCAACTCATGGGGCTGCTCCTCTCACACATGGCACCACTGAGAAGGGTGGGGGTTATCATTATGAAACAGTTCTGTTGACCCATACTTCTACTTCATAACCTACCATCCTTAGACAGGCAAACCAAGTGTGGCAACTACCTGGCTTACACCTGGGGAGACCATTTAGCATGGCCATCAACCTGGGTCCCTCAGAGAAAATGTTTGCTTAGCATTATGCTAGGTTTGTACTTCTGGTCAGGGGCACCCAAGTAAATCCAGACACTGGAAGCAATAACAGTGCTGTCGAAACCAGGTTGGGATTCTAGAGTGTGGCTTTTATTCACATAACACAGAGAATAAACTAAGTGAAGATGGAGCCCCACAGGGCTTCTCCCACTGGTAATGCAGATTACTGAGGTACAGAGCACACACACAGTGAACCCTCAGGTTCTGAATGGAACTTGGCACACACGGCCCAAACTGGTACACTTCCCTTCTTTTCCTTGACTTGGCACCCTCAGCCAGTACTAGGAACGTTCCCATATTTCATGAGGAATTCTTGGTGGCTCCCTCAACCACCCATGAGCACATCCTTGGCTCACTGGAAATCCAAATCCCACAGTTGGGTGTTTTCCTCAGGCACTAGCCAACTGCATGAGAGAAAACAAAGGTGCCCAAACTGAACCTGGAGAGTAAACATGGTTACTCCAAATGGGGGTCTCCACCTTTGCTTCAATATTTATACTCAGCCATTCATCTGGTTAGCATCACCTTTCTCTGAAACGTTGTCTTGTAGATGCTGTCTTGAAATGTCTGGCACATTTAGCATTCTACATCTCACACCTCAGAGGTGTCATTAAATTAAAAGTTCTGTATATGGCTGTGTCTTTACTCTAGACCCCCACTTTAGCAGATGCTTTTAAATCAGACGCAGTCTAAAAGTTCTGTACTTGGCAAGTCTCCCTCAAACCCCACAGTAGGCAGACACTTTTACTCGAACCTCAGTCTTGGTAAACAGAGTCCCTTCATCAGAGAAAGACTCACCACAGGAATGCAGGTGCCCCAGGGCTTTTCCCAAACACAAGTCTCAGGTACTCTGAGAACAAACTAACCTAGGCAGCTTCACCACTTTCCAGGCTGGACCAGGAGATTGCCCCTGAATCCTGAATTCCCCCATCCCTCCAGGGAAGTGGAACTGGAACACTGTCTGGAACAGTCTCTACCACTTCCTTCACTGGTCTTCTGTGTTCTTCTGTAGGGTGAGAACATACTTCCCCTTCTCCTGAGGTAGCTCTCTTTCAGAGCCAAGTCTGAGGAGCTGCACTCTGCAGCACTCCTCACTCCACAGACTCTCCGTACAGACTACTACTGACTCTCTCCCAACATTCTACTGCTAACCCCTGCAGCTAGCATTCCATTGTGGCTTATGCTGCTGCTGCCAGAATTCTAAGGTGACATCATCACTCCAGCTCAGCTGAGATGGAAAACAGAGTGTGACAGGGTGAAATCCATTTAACTGGCATCACACAAGCTGCTTTCCCTGCCTGCCACTGATTCTAAATGGGATTCTAGTAACCCCTGGGAACAAGGGGGTTACATTAGTACTGGTGAATCCCTAATGGATCCTCCTAAAAAGAAGGAGAGAGGAAGGAAGGAAGGAATCAAAAAATCTAATAATTAATTGCTGTGGAACCTAATGGATCCTCCCAAATGTCAGAAGAGATAAAGGAGCAGAGTAAAGACTCATGGGCTTTAATGCTGACACAGGGATGATGGAGGTTGGTGCCCAATGTGATCAGCTCATCCATGCTTTGGGCCAGTCAAGAGCAATCCTCCCACTGCCTGGTGTCCATTATGCCAGTGGGGGTCACACATGTGTGCCAAGCTCCACCGACAGAGACTGTTCTTGTTGCCCAGGGATTTCCAACAATGTTTGTCTACTTGAGGAACTGGGAATGAAGGTAGGGTACAATATCAGAATTGTATGTATACCATCTCACTGTATGAAAATATAACATGCTGTGAGGTGCTGTCTCCCTTAAAAGGAGCAACTGATGAAGAAAAGAGTTGTGAGCTTATTTAATGAATGTTACTGCATGACTAGGAGACCTAGTGTGGATAATGAAGTTAATGTGTTGAGTTCATTTGCATTAGGTACCTCTGTTCTGCCTCTGGTGCACAGGGTCCCAATAAAACCTCAGGAATGTACCCTGCCCACCTCATGGATTCACATGAATTTATTTATTTAGTTATTTATTTGAAAAAGTCTCACCAGGAAAAGTACACAGAGCTGTAATAGCTCATTTCCAGATGCATCCTGGGTGAAGGGGAAAGAAGGATACAATAATGATTCAAAAGTAGATAACAACCAATCAATGAGCAAATGACTGTACAAAAGGCAAAATACAGACAAGATTTGGGATGTATTCCCAAATAGTTAAAAAACATATATAACTATATACATACATTCATTTACAAAATACACATAGTTGTTCATCTACATTTACAATAGCACAAGCAAGTAAAAGTTCTGCTTACATAAATAGATACTCAAAGGGACAGAGGAGGAAATAACATGGCGTGTCTACCCCTCCAGGATGCTAACCCCACAAGGGGATAGTTGGGAGAAAATATAGGGTAGGGCAGGGAGGAGCAAGGTAGAACATAAGAGGAATCATAGAAAGGGATGAGAGGAGCAAGGATAAAAGAGAGAGAGCAAGTAGAACCTGAAAGTGTAGTATAGCATAGTAAATGGTATGTGGCGCATTGAACATCAAGGGGGAGGAAGGGTTGCTGCAAACAAGAAGAAGAAGAAATTAGATGGGTGGAAGGGGAATAGGCAGGAGCGGGCTGAGAAAGGAAGGTAGACAGGACTGTGGAAGGGTCAGGTGCAATTACAAGTGGGGGAGATAAAGTGCCATAGAAGATGGGATAGAGAAATGGTGGATGAAGCAGGGTGGATATCTGCAGGGAAAAAGTTCCAAATGATAGGAAAGTGATAAGAGAATGCTGCTCTCCATGAGGAAGAAGACCGGGAAGGGAGGGTGAGGGATCTAATGGGGGGTTACGAAGGGAGTAGTGAGTGGTGGAAGGGATAAGAGAGGAGGGAGGGAGTGAAGGTAAGGAGGCAGAATGCCAATCCAGAACTTACCAATTAATGAGGTGCTGTGGATGAGGCATCTATCCCCAAGTGAGGGGAAGGAGAGGGTGGTATAAAGGTCACACTGGTGGGTACGAGGTGGATAGGCAAGGGCAAAGCAACAGAAGGAATGGAAAAGAGTATCCAGTCTGGTAAGAGTGGATTTGGGGGTGATGCTACAGACTATGTCACCAAAATCAAAGATGGGGTGGATCATCTTCTGGACTATCTCACAGCTGGCCGGTGGGGGGAGGCAGATACGGTGCCTATACAGTTCTCCCAATTTGGGTAGTAACTTTTGTGGGTAGCATCCACATGAACAGAAAAGTCAAGATTTCTGTCGAGCCAGAGCCTGAGGTATTTAGAAGGAGGTGTCCTCAAGTAAGGAGCCATTTAGAGTATGGTGCATAGGGTGGCAGTAAGTCTAGCCAGTTTTTGCCTTGTGCCAAAAGTCATAGAGACCAGCTTTTTGGCATTTAGAGACAGCTGGTTAGTGCAAAACTAACGCATGACATTGCTGAAATCCAGTTGGAGGCTACAAGCTACATCCTCAGTGGTGCTGCCGGAGGCATACAAAACCTTATCATCCACGTACATATGGATGCTTGCAGTTGAGCAGGCAGTAGGTAGATCATTCAGAAATGTCGAAAATAATATCGGTCCGAGAACCAAACCTTGAGGGACACCAGTGGTGATGGGGAGAGGTGGCAAAATGGAGTTACCACTCCTGACTGATTGGGACCTCCCACAAGATTTGAATAGAACCAGCGAGTGGCGGACTCTTCTGAGAGACCAGCAGCTGAAAGCTTATTGATGTGAATGGAGTGGGAGAAAGTGTCAGAGGCTTTGGCCAGATCAACAAAATGACAGAGGTGATGCGTCCCTGATCCATGCTAGAAAGAATGGAGCCAGTGAGCCAGAGGAGGGAGGTAGTGGTGGAATGGGCCTTACAGAAGCCAGACTGGAAGGGGGTGAAGAAGGAGGAGGAATCAAGGAAGGTAGACAGCTGAGCCAAAGTCATATGCTCCTGGAGTTTGGCAAGGATTGGAAGCAGTGATATTGGGTGGTAGTTTTCAGGGTTGGAGGAGTCTTAGGAAGATTTATCATTGCTAGCATCACCATTTTTATGTTTGTTTCCCAAAGACATGGCAAATGTATTGCTTATGAGTAGAAGAGGAAAAAATAAAATATGAAAATGATAATACATGGAACAGAATGCAATGAGAACCCTAAATCATTTTGGTATCAACTCAGTGTGTAAAAGATTGATGTTTTGGCATAGGGTGGTAGCATGTATCTGGACACCCTCAGAAGCCATAAACATGTGTCCATTGCCTTTAATTCCATTTTAATTCCTTTATCCTATATTTCTTGCTCTGTGCTAGCACCTTTTCACTTCTAGCAGCAATATTAAGCAATGCCTGCATTGCTGTAAATGTTTCTTCACATTTTATACTGTGTAACAAATGGAATGTTCTATTCGTTGTCACCTCAATTAACTATTGTTTCAAAAACAGAAAAACAAAAAACATATTACTATTCCACTGAGAGAGAGAGAGAGTTCAGGTGGCTTGACCCTGCTGAACCTGTTACAATCCTAGAATCATCAGTCTCTGCCCAAATCCCACCCACACTCCACCATCTTTTTTGTCTGTAAAGGGCATTTAGCACATCCCAATTTTGCAAGATACAAACAGGAAACTGCTGTGTTTATGTGCTACATTCATGTTCCTTCTTTCTTGTGCTTTTGGTGCCACAGAGAGCAGTTGCTTACTTGCTGCTCTGCTGATCTGGTTTGCCTGTCAGTTACAGGAGCCTGGATTAGCTGGTCTGCAAAGATTTATTGTTAAACTGACAGTAGCTTTTTGATTGTTAGGGTTTGTTGTGAGGTGCTGATAGTAAACTCTGTAAACCGAAATGATTTGAAGTCCAGTCAGAGTTGGGCTGACAACGCTGACATCTGGCATCAGTAAATGCTTGCCTCCTACCCTTTTTTTCTCTTTTTTTTTTTTTCACCTGCAGTAAACCTTGAAGCAATGCTGGCTGAATGAGGATCCGCAGGGACACTTTCTTATCTCTAGTCTGTCACTATGATTGATGAAATGTTTCTTTCTGTGTAATCCCATGGTGGTTGTATAGTTGTGAACATTTAACTATATGGTAACTGGGTGTACTTGACGATACCTGTGACTAAGATTAAAAGGTCTTAGACATAGTATCATCTGATTTTTTCCAAGCTTGATAAATTGTTTTCCATAAACTATTTCTAATCCCTGATACTTTATATTTAAAAATGGTAATTATGATATGATTTTTATAGTCTACATGCTGTGAATTCTTCATATTTCCATAGTTATTGTCCAGCATTTCAATGTAAATGTATTTTCCTTTATTCTAAATGGGTTTACTATTGCTGTTTCACTAATAAACTCTGGAGTCTGAACTGGCCACTACACTTAATCTGTATCTGAGTAAATGTTCTGTTTCTATCAGAAATAATTCATATTTTAGCCCATGCATATATAAAGCAATGTCTAAGCACTGTGTAATGTGGTGGGGTGGAGGGACTGAAGCAATATTACCAAGGCAAGGTTGGTTTATATTGCTGGCTTTCTGATGTGGAATACAGAGTAAGTTCTTGGGAACATTTGCTGTATATTATTCAAGAGAAAAGAATGGGTGACTGAGAGCCTCTAAAACTTCTGTCGTATGCAGAGAGCACTTAGTTATACCATCTGATTTTGTCAGCTACTACATAACCAGAAGACAGCCATCTACAAATGTACTTTGCTCTATTCCAACATGTTAAAGCAAAATAACAAACGTAGAGAATGCAGATCAGGAACCTGCATACATCGGTAGATCCAGCAGTAATGAGAATTTTTAACAGTTCTAAAGGTACAGTGGGTATAGATACACACAGTATATTGATAGAATTGTTTATATACTGTTTTTAATGAAAGTATGCCATGAGCATTGAAACCATGTGGTGCATAAAGCGAACGATAATATACAAGAGAGTTTAATCTTTATGCTGTAACAATAACTGCACCTCCCACTCTGGGTGACATGAGGCTGGTATTGTGTGTCTCCCTCTTACTCTCCCCCCTCCCCCCCCCTTCCTCTCTGTCTTTCTCAGCAATAAACTATGATTGCTACTTGCAAAACTGGGGTGGAATGATTGTTAGCGGGGTTAGGCATTAAATGAATGCCTCATGTGCCAAAAAAGGCCCAAACTCACCTTTTAGTCATTGGCTGCCTGGTCCTTGACTTGTCTCACCATTCTAAACCTCAGAACATGCCGTGGGATATCTGGCAGGTGAGTAAAAAAAAATTATACAATCGTAACCCCCTTGTTACCCGGGGTTACTAGAATCCCAGTAAGACCTAGTGGTAGGCAGGGAAGGCAGCTTGTGAAACTCCAGTTAAATGGATTTCACACTGTCTCACTCTGTTCTCAGTCTCAGCTGAGACTGAGGGATGACATCACCATAGAACTAGCGCAGCTGCATGAGCCACAATGGAATCTGCAGCAGGGAGTTGGAGTAGAATGTTGGGTGGTTTGAACAGTAGTCTGTAGGTCAGTTGGAGTTTGGCGCTTGCTGAGAGAGGAGCACAGCAGCTCTGTGTTAGGCTTTTAGAGCCTCAGCCCTGACATAGGGCTACATTGAGGGAAAAGGTGTGTGTTTCCACCTAAAGAAGACACAGAAGCTAGTTTTAAAGTGGTGGAGACCGCTGAATCGGGTCTCAGTGTCCCCTCTCTCAGGGGATGGGGGCAGGAAGGATTTCCTGCATATTCTAGGGGCAACCCCCTGGTTTCTGCTAGTGGAGAAGCTGCCTTATTTGATCCAAGAGTTTCTGGGAAACAAGAAGATTTTGTAATTCGCCTGTGGGGCACCCGCAACCAGAGGGTGAGTTTCTGCTCTTTCTAAAGGGCCCATGTTTTCACCCTGGGACTTGTGTGATAGTGGGGATTGGACTACTGAAGTAGTGGGAGGCCTAGAGTAATAGGCTTAGCCAAAGTAAAAGTATGTTCAAGTCCAGCACATAGGGGAAGTCAAGACATGTAGAGGAGATGTGACATACGTCTATCCAGTAATCTACATTGCCAAGCTTTCAGAAAAGAGTTGTTTAGTTTCCAGAGAAATGGCCGGGTATGGATTGTGGGAGCTGGAGGTGGGAGACCCCCCCATCTTTAGTGTCCAGGTCCACCTCTACGGATTTGCTCTGTGGATTTCTACTTTGCCTCATGCACTTGGCCAGTGATGAGGGAAGTACCCAGACATGGGATTGGAAGGAAAATTCCCTCTAGGAGTCAAAGGCTCTAAGGTGGTTTGGGGAGCCACCAATTGGAAATCTGGTTAATTTCCCAAAATGGACCACAGATCAAGTGGCCGGTGGGGGAGCTGGGCCAGTGGGGAAAACCCAAGTAGTGTACAAGTTGGGCTGTATACCCAAAGCTGTGTGCAAGTCCGGGCTGTGTGCCTGGTGGGTTCAGAGCCTGAGGGCTGGAAATAGTGAAGAAGTGTTCTGTTGTCTCTAATCTGCATTACCAGGAATGTAGCCCCATGGGGGTCTGTCTATGCTTTGTTTGTTCAGCTTGGATGTGAATAAAAGCCACACTGTAGAATCCCATTCCTGGTTCTGGACATTACAGTTATTGCTTCCTGTGTTCGGATTTACTTGGGTGCCCCTGTGCAGAGTAACCAAACCTAGGCCCCCTGTGCCGAGTAACCTCATCCTCCCCGAACCCAGTCCCCACCAGATACTGTTGTCAGCTTCAACAGCATGCCACCTGTCGTTTTGCAAAAAGGCAGGGGTCAGGGGTTACAAAAATGGAGACACCACTTTGGATTTAATTCTGGGAAGAAAGGTGCTTGGACAAGGGGCTAGCGTTTTGGCTATTTGGCAGTGGGTAGCCCAAAAAGCTGAAGCAATTTACCTAGTGTGTCGCTGTGTGCTGTGGATCTTATGCTGCTGTTTAAATTGCCAACTGTTTACCAAGGAGCAGTAAAGCCAAAGAGTGTGCCCTTGTCCTGCATCAATTGTTTACAGTGTTTATGCTTGCTTTTAAAAGAACTGTGGTGAAGAAAAGTGTGAAAGACTAGGGGTAGCAACAGGAAAATTGTGACCTGGACATTGGAAATGCTTTTAAAAGAACTGTGGTAAAGAAAAGTGTGGAAGACTAGGGGTAGCAACAGGAAAATTGTGCCCTGGATGTTGGAAATGCTTTTGAATGAACTGAGAGACTTGCAGGTGTAATGGCTATGTTAAATGGCTGAAATGGGCTCCCGCTGTGGGGTCAGTTAAAAAAAAAATGCATTCTGCAGTTTAAATTTGCCTGCTCGATGATCGCCGTGAGGAGAAGAGCACTCGCGAGGAAGAAGTGGCTCATTTGCATGGCGTCGTGTGATTGGTGAGGCTGCAATCAGTCCCGCCCCTCAGCCAGCTCTACAGTGACTGCCCCAGCATTCGAGAGGGAGTGTGAGTGGAATGCGTGTACTGGCTTGTGGAGGAGCATCGCTGAGTTTTAAAAACGCTGAAAATGTTTAAAAATAGACTTCTTTTGTTCAAAATCGGGCTCAACTCACAAATCGATCATCTGAATTGCAAGTGTGGTGGTCGAGGACATGATCGGCAGGACTGCCTGCCCGTTTCTGTTCTGAGGCCTCCAAGACTGGCTGCAGGCCATTTTTCCCCATCGCAGCAAACAGCTACTGATAACAGTAAGTACTAACAGTGAAATTGCTCAAACAGTGATTTTCTGCCAAATGCCAGCATAAATATGTGTGCAGCAGTGTAGTCGCTTTGCAAGTAATGACTGTGTCAAGTCCTGACAGCAAGTGCAAGTCTGTTAAGCCATTGACTGTGTGCATAGTAAGAGTCAGCATCAGTTTAAAGTTTAAAGCCAGAGAGAGACTGTGAGTTGTAGCCAAATGTGCAGCACTAGTTTTACAGGCAATCCTGTGCTTAAAAACCTGAAGCTTTAAGGGACTGTGAGTTAAAGAAATGTTTCCAGCATGTAAAAAGTCTGTGGAAAATCATGTAAATGTGTTTAGAACAAGAACAGTGCAAGTTTGTGCAGTTTGAGCAAAAGTTATCAGTAGTGTGTGTAAATCGGATGCGCAGTGGCTTGACCCAATTTCTGAATGTTGATGCACAGGAGTGCTGCCGCCGCCATTACAGGGTGGGGGTAGTAAAGTAAACACAGCAGCAGAGGAGCCATTTTAAAAGTAAAGAAGGTGTTCAGTAAAGTGGGACTTTCAGTTACAGTGAGCTTTTGTTTGTTTTTTCTGCAGTTATGGCCTCAGAACCAGCTCGCTACCTGGATCATGCCTGGGTTGCAGTAACAGCAGCAGTAAATAGACTGAGGGATATTGAAAAGTGGTGCTACGGAGGACAACTGCCTCCTCATGTGGCGATTCCTGGTTTTCCAGTGCATGTGTGTCAAATATGCTTGAGAGCTGGAAGGGACGTCTTCACGATACCTCACTGTGCTGGATGCCTAGAAAAATATGGCTTGTATAAAGTGCCTCAAATTCGTTTGGCTCCCACATGGACAAAGGTTCAGGAATCTGCAGTTGGCAGCACACAGCACCAGGCGGAGCCTGTGGAGGAAGGCCCCTTGGGGGAGTGTGGCACAAAGCTAGAGGGTGCAGAGTTAGAGACAGAACCAGAAGTTGAAGTTTCAGATGCTGGATCTCAGAAGGAAAGTTCGGATAAAGCATCAGTAGACCCCTGGAGGGGGGAGGGCCTAGCCCAAGTCTCATAGGAGAAGATGAGATGCGGGAGGCCTTTGAATGAGAGGTGTCTACCTCCACGCCTAGTGATGAGTGGATAGTCTCAGGAGTGAAAACGACTGCTCACTCCTGGGCTCAGATCCTCAGTGAGGAGGAAGATGAGGGGGAACCTATGTGGCCTTGTGAAAAAGGAATGGGTACACAGCCTCAAGCTCTTGCCTCGGGAGGAATGCATGGAAGAGAGTGGTGATGCCACTGCCCTGGCTATGCAAGAAGAAGAGGTCAGGGATCCATTTCTAATCTCGTTAAGGATGCGTAGCTGGCAGAACCAGGACTGGCTGCCCCCAAGCCAGGCCAGCGGTCTCAGGGTGGCCAAAGCTAGTAAAGAGGAGAGGAGAGACTGGTTCGTAGAAAGGCAAATGAGATCTATGGTATGACCTTTCCTACCTTTCCTCGGAAAGTCTGGGAGGAGATTGAGAATGGCAGGAAATCCTGGATCTGGGCTGAAGCAATGAAAGGTGTGCATCCTGGGGCAAACAAGCATGTAAAAAACAGACTGTTTCATGAGAAATATACCCAGTGGAAGAGAGGCAGGACACTGTTTATGGATAGAGTGCGAATAGTGGACGGAGAGGGACATGAAACCTTCCACTGTGTGAATTATGTGTGCCCAGATGGGGTAATAATTCAAGCTCCTGACCCCCGACACTATTGGCCTCAGTGCAAGGACCTCCCAGCAAATGTGCTTGTGCCTACTAAATGGAAAGCCGAGCAGTGGTAGTCAATACTGCCACACCAGACTGTAAAGTGCCTTTATTGATTCGCCAGTATGAACATCCAGGAGCTCAGGTGCCCCACATTCATCAGCTCTACAGTGAACTGGCCTTTCCAGAATCCATCGACTGGCCCACCAGATGACTTCAGATCCAGAGAGGACAGCAGCCCAGCTGTATCCTGTTTCATCGCCTTGTAATAGGATGATGTCAGACCAGCTGTTTTATTTTTGTTCCTGTTCTAAGGTTCCATCTCCAGAGATGACATCATCCCAGCAGTTCTGAGATGTGCCCTCCTGTGGTTCCTGGAAGATGTCCGCCCAGCTGTATTGGAAGAAATGCTGCCAGGGAGAGTCTTCAGCTGAGGTACAGGTCCGTTCATATTTTTCGTACTACAAGGGGCTGGTAAGTCCGAACTTTTCTATCTTTATGACATTGCAGCACACATCCTACACTAGCAGACTTCAAAATGTGTGAACTGTCCTCAAAGACTCTTCCCTTCGGGACTTTGGCCTGATAGAACTGTGCTTCACCGGGCTCTGGCCCAGGAGAGACTCTTTAATGGACTAGCCTTCGGGCACTGTGGTCACTAGTTGGGACTTTTAGGGCACTCCATCCCCCCAAATGTGTATTGTAAATAATGTCATTGTTTTCTACTGTTTTCTAGTGTATATACTGTTTTTCTACCTTTTCTAAAAAAAATCTTTTTGGGATTCTTCAGTGTTTTGATGGTAGGGGTTTAGGTAGACTGTGTATGCAGATTAGGAGTGTGTGTTGTCTTTCTTTCTCTTGCAGGTGTTCCTGGAGAAGATAGAAAAGAAGACAAGAAGAGGAGAAGGGGATCATCGGAGTTCCTCACTAGTACTTTAGTGTGTAGTAATTTAAAGTACTGTGGTGTTGTTATTATTGTTGTTACTGTATTAACCCTTTCCTTCCACAGGTGTGTTTGTGGGGGTTGGGAGGCAGTAAAGTGATGTAATAATGTGGTATTATTTTCTTGGTGTGTGGTTGCAGGTTGCCCAAGGTCGGGGAGGTCCCCAGGTTGTTTTTGTTGTTGGGTGTTAAGTTGGAGGCAGACAGAGTTTCTCTAGAGGGTTAGGGGGGATAGACAGGCTGTGGTCCTGAATGGCCATAGGGACTGCAGTGCTGATCTATTAGGGCTATGCTCTGGACAGTTCTACCAGAGCCACTAGGCGGCCATAGTAAGTGGGTAGAGTAGAGGCTGATATGTCAGCTAAAGGCCTCTAGGCCCTTAGTGTTGCCTGCCTGTGCTTGCACATGGTAGGAGGGGGCCTGATCACTCCCCTCCACAGGTAGCACATAGGGTGGGATGGCCTAATCCAGGTAAACAATGACTGCAGACAGTCATTTTCCTGGTTAAGGGTGAGTGTAACCCCCTTGTTACCCGGGGTTACTAGAATCCCAGTAAGACCTAGTGGTAGGCAGGGAAGGCAGCTTGTGAAACTCCAGTTAAATGGATTTCACACTGTCTCACTCTGTTCTCAGTCTCAGCTGAGACTGAGGGATGACATCACCATAGAACTATCGCAGCTGCATGAGCCACAATGGAATCTGCAGCAGGGAGTTGGAGTAGAATGCTGGGTGGTTTGAACAGTAGTCTGTAGGTCAGTTGGAGTTTGGAGCTTGCTAAGAGAGGAGCACAGCAGCTCTGTGTTAGGCTCTTGGAGCCTCAGCCCTGACATAGGGCTACATTCAGGGAAAAGGTGTGTATTTCCACCTAAAGAGAGACACAGAGGCTAGTTTTAAAGTGGTGGAGACCGCTGAATCGGGTCTCAGTGCCCCCTCCCTCAGGGGATGGGGGCAGGAAGGTTTTCCTGCATATTCCAGGGGCAACCCCCTGGTTTCTGCTAGTGGAGAAGCTGCCTTTATTTGGTCCAAGAGTTTTTGGGAAACAAGAAGATTTCGTGATTCGCCTGTGGGGCACCTGCAACCAGAGGGTGAGTTTCTGCTCTTTCTAAAGGGCCAATGTTTTCACCCTGGGACTTGTGTGGTAGTGAGGATTGGACTACTGAAGTAGTGGGAGGCCTAGAATAATAGGCTTAGCCAAAAGTAAAAGTATGTTCAAGTCCAGCATATAGGGGAAGTCAAGACAAGTGGCTGGCGGGGGAGCCGGGCCAGTGGGGAAAACCCAAGTAGTGTACAAGTCGGGCTGCATACCCAAAGCTGTGTGCAAGTCCAGGCTGTGTGTCTGGTGGGTTCAGAGCCTGAGGGCTGGAAATAGTGAAGAAGTGTTCTGTTGTCTCTAATCTGCATTACCAGGAATGTAGCCCCATGGGGGTCCGTCTATGCTTTGTTTGTTCAGCTTGGATGTGAATAAAAGCCACACTGTAGAATCCCATTCCTGGTTCTGGACATTACAGTTATTGCTTCCTGTGTTCGGATTTACTTGGGTGCTCCTGTGCATAGTAGCCAAACCTAGGCCCCCTGTGCCGAGTAACCTTATCCTCCCCGAACTCAGTCCCCACCAGGTACTGCTGTCAGCTTCAACAGCATGCCACCTGTCATTTTGCAAAAAGGCAATGAGTCGGGGGTTACACAATGGCAAGAAAATTTCCTGGACTCTGATTGGTCAGTGTGTGTGCCTGAGACAATGATGTTATTACACAATAACATCACTGTATGGATTTCCCAGACGATGTCCTCTTATATTTTTCAAAAACAAAGATATATTGCCACACTAAAAATCTACTAAAACCTTTTTAAAGTATTTTTTTATTTTGTATAACATCAAACCATTGTATAATTGCAATAAGGCACTCCAAGGTATGTGTTATTGTGTAATAATGTCACTCCTGGGGTGGTGGAAGCACTCAGCTACGCCTAGTGCTTCAACCCATCCCAAGAGTGATGTTATTACACGATAACACATACCTTGTCATGCCTTATTGCTCAAAATAAAAACTAAGTCCACATGCACACACAGTGTCCATTTAGTCATGCTTATTTTATATTTGAATCTGTCAGATGTCCTGTTAGTACTGTATTGCTATGCAACAGATTACTATAGTGATGCAGTACTTGAGTGAGGGGAAAGGAAAGGGGAAATTATTTCACCAGGAAATGCACACTAAGCAAAAACTCATTTCCAGGTGCGACCTGGGGGCACAAGGAAGTTAAATGACTTACTCAGGGTCATATAGTATTCAAGTGGGGGCTGTGGGATTCAAACCCAGGTTCCAGGTTTGGAGCTCAGTGCATTAAACCACAGCACTATACTGCCTCCACGAGGCAGACAGCAGCCAGCAACAGAGGTAAGATGTGGATCTCTGCAAGTTGCCATGGCTTTGGGGGAAGGGGCAAATGGGATGGCATACAGTACAATGATTAGGGGTGTCCACTAGACTTCTAGGTGTCATGAACCCACTCCTGAGGGTCAGGCTCACTGAGCTCGCAGTGCCCACCCTTAAGTGCAATCTATGACAGGTGGAAAGGGGGTACTCTCCTCGTCCTTTAGAATTCTTGCCGAGGTCATGACTGCACCTCTGCCATGAGGATCCCGGGCTTCCCTCTAGCTCTGGATAAGGGCACAATACCAGTCTTGAGTCGCATGGCCAAACATGAACCCTTCCTTTGCGATTACACAAAGGAGGAAAACCCGGGCATTACACTCTCTCGGGGGTAGCAGTGTAAAATCCTGAATCCTGAAAATAGTGTACATGTACATGTCTGATTTGTTATATTTTTATGAGTCACTACATTGTTTGTACTAAACAGTATTTAATTGTCTGAATGTTCATTGTTTGATTGTTATGTCTCTTTTTTGTATATTAATTGTTTAATGGATGCAATTGTAAAAGAGAGCTTGCTCTCTGTTTTGCTTTCCAATAAATTGAATTGAATTGATTTGGCCTTCTCTCTACAGGACATGCAACAGCCTGGTTCAAAATCTTTGTAGACTCTGGTATTCTCCCTATTCTTACAGATGTCCCTTCCAGACCTCCCCTTTCCAATTTGGGTACTTATAGTGGCCCCTTGGAGCAAGTAACAGTTGTTACATACTGTGATGCAGATCCCTCACTAGGGACTTCCAGTTCACTGCCCCCACCTGGGTTTTTTACCAACAAGGCACAGGAAGCCTGTTTCTGACTTCCCCCTTTGTACAAGGTCAGGAAGGTCAACACAATAACTGTGGATAGAGTGCTCTTTCAGAGACGGACTGCAATAGAGTCTAGCAGAAATAGAATTACCCTTTTAAATAACACATAAGCAGTCACTGATTCTATAAAAATAGACTGTATACTAAAATACTACAGGTATTTACAACAGGATGTATTTACAGGAAACAAAAAGGTTGCACATTTACTAAGAAGCAGAAAATAAAATCACATTAGACAGATAGGTATTGTACAGCAAAAGTCTAAGCTATCCTTCCTTAGGAAAGCTTCACCTGCCCTAGCAAAAGAAGCACATTTCCTTCACTGTGCTATCTTACCTCAGCTAGTCCTTGTAATGGCAGGGGCTCTGATCTTTTTGGTATCAGTCCAAGAGAGGAGCTGGATATAAGCCCCTCAATATATTGTCTTGCTCCAAGTGGGAAGGGTCCAACTCATTCTGAGTGATAGGCCCATGTTGACCAGCCCTCTTTGAGAGTGTGTGTGTGCATGTATGTCCCCCTACCCTTCAGCACCTCCTTGCTACCATAATGATGTCCACCTGGTTCCTTCTGTTCAACATGGGAATGTCACCCGGAAGCATATCCCACTGAGTTTATGGGTTTATTGCTTTACTGCCTCCTGCATGGCTTTTTCTGTTAACTTTCTCATGAGAACCATCAGACCTGTACTTTAACTTTTCCATATATACTTGCTCATGTGATATGGCAACCATCTTATCCGAAGAAGATACATATTCAAAAAGAATAAGTTAATCAAAAGAATACATGGTTCTGGTCCCCTTTTCTGTCACATCTCCCCCTTCCAGAAATGAAGCTGTGTCTCTTTCGGGCAACCCCCAAGAGACACTGCCATTCATGTAAGACTAGGGGAGTGCCTAATGGAATATGCCATGCACTTAGCACTGCCTTGACAGTCCATCTGCATTGGCATTCTTTGTCCCACTTTGGTGCTGAATGATTATATTATATGACCGTAGTACCAAACTCCAGTTCAATAACTTTGTGTTTTGCCCACTAGTCCTATAGAGCCATGTCAACGGGCTATGATAAGTGACCACAGAAAACTCCCTCCCATACAGATATGGCTGCAGCTTCTGTAGGGCCCACACTATACCCAGACATTCCCTTTCCACGGTGGCATATGACTCCTCCCTGAGCAACAGCTTCCAACTCAGGTACACTATGGGGTGCTCCTTCCCCTGTGGTGTAACCTGGCTTAGGACTGCATCCAGCCCATGGTCTAAGGCATCCACGTGTACTACAAACTTTAGGTCATAATTTGGGCTAGCCAGCACAGGTGACCCACATACTGCCTCCTTCAACTGTCAGAAGGCGGACTCACAGTCTTCTGTCCAGAGAACTTTTTTAGGCATTCTCTTTTTTGTCAGGTCTGTCAGGAGTTTGGCCACATCACTGTAGTGAAGGACAAGCCTCCTGTAGTACCCCGCTGTTCCCAGAAATGCCCTTAACTGTTTCTTTGTGGCAGTGGTGGCCTGGATGGCATCAACCTTCACTGGCTCTGGATGGATGCGTCCACTGCTCACCCTGTGCCCAAGCTAGGACACTTCAACCATGCCCACTTGGCACTTTTCTGCAAAACTGTCGGCCCTGCAGTCTTCAATCTGCAGAACACCTCCCTCTCATGCCTGACGTGATCCTCCCATGCCTGGCTGCAAATGGTGATGTCATCCATGAAAGCCAGTGCGTATTCACCTGCCCCTGCCAGGATGCAATCCACAAGTCTCTGGAAGGTTGCAAGTGCATTCTTCATCCCAAATGGCATTACTTTGAATTCAAACAAGCCATATGGGGTAATGAAAGCAGATCTCTCCCTGGCTGCAGGAATTAACGGCACCTGCCAGTAGTCCTTCATCAGGTCTATTGTGGTCAGCTACTGGGCTCCCCCTAGCCATTCCAAGGACTCATCTGTTCTGGGCATGGGGTAGGCATCAGACTCCATACAGCTGTTGAGTCTCTGGTAGTCAACACAGAACTGTGTGGTACCATCCTCCTTGGGGGTCAGGACCACAAATGAAGCCCAGGGGCTACTGGACTTCTGGATCACTCCTAAGGGCAGCATCTCCCAGAGCTCCTCCTGCATGGTCTTTTTAACCCCCTTGGGTACCCTGTAGGGGGACTGCCTCAGCAGAATTTGGGCCCCAGTGTCCATGTGGTGTTCAGCCATTGTGGAGTAACCAGGACTCCCTGTGATCATGTCCCTAAAGTCATGCAGTACCCCTCTCATCTCCTCGGCCTGAGATGGTGTCAGCTGTTCTGAGAGGGTGAGATTATTCATAGAGGATCCCTCCCGAGCTTCACCAAGGAGGTCCACCAGGGGATCAGCCTCATTCCCCTCCTCTGGCGTGCTGCACAGTGAGGATCATTTCCTGTCTGTCATAGTAGGGTTTCATCATGTTCACATGATATACCCTCTGCTTGCACCTTCTGTCAGGCAGCCCTACTACATAGTTAACATCATTCTGCTTCCAGATTATGGAAAATGGGCCCTCCCATGCCACCTGCAGTTTATTGTGTCAGATTGGGATGCGTACCATCACTCGCTGCCCAACTCTGTACTCCCGGACTCTGGCTCCATGATCATATCAGGCTTTCTGTTGCTGTTGTGCAGTGGCTAAGTGCTCCTGGGCAAGCCCCATGAGCTCGTTAAGCCTGTCCCTGAAATTTAGGACATACTCTACAACAGGATCCCCTTGGGTGGCATGGTTACCTTCCCATTCATCCCTGACAAAATCTAGGGACCTCCTCACCCTGTGACCAAACAGGAGCTTGAAGGGTGAAAACCCTGTGGCTCCTGTGGAACTTCACTGTATGCAAAGAGAAGATGGGGCAAATATTTGTCCCACTCCCTTTTGTGCTGGTCTGCAAATGCCCTGAGCATAGTTTTAAGGGTCCCATTGAACCGCTCAACCTCGTCATTTGTCTCAGGGTGAGAGGGTGAAGCTCAGAGCTGTTTTAACCCACACTTCTCCCACAAACTGGTCATTAATGACGACATGAAATTTGTCCCTTGATCTGACATAATCTCCTGGGGAAATCCCACTTGGCTAAAGATTCCCAGGAGCTCATCAGCCACCTTTTCTGCCTCAATGGAGGACATTGCCACTGCTTCAGGGTTCCTGGTTGCATAATCCACCACAACCAGTATGTATCATTTGCCTGTGTGACTTGGGGTACTTAAAGGCCCCACTATGTCCATGGCTACCCTCTTGAAGGGTTCATTGATAATAGGCAGGGGCACCAAAGCTGCCTTAGGTTTGTCCCCAACCTTCCCAACCTGCTGGCACTTTGGACAAGTCTAACAGTAATTTGCCACATCTGTGTACAGGCTTGGCCAAAAGAAGATGTTGGCAAGTTGCTTTTTTGTGTGGGTAATATCCAGGTGGCCTGAAAGAGGAATGTCATGGGCCAGGGCCAGAAGCTGCTTTCGGTGGTCCCGGGCGAATACCAGCTGCTGGAGTACCTCTCCTTCTAGCCCCCTCTGTGGTGTACCCTCTCTGTACAACAGCCCATTTTCCCAATAAACTGACTTTTTACTCCCTTGAGAGGCCTCAGTACTATCTGCTATCTCTCTTAGTTTTTGGAGGGTAGGATCAGCTTGCTGTGCCCTGCTCCTCATGTCTGACCTTCCCTAATTCCCTTTTAGAAGGAAAGCTGCTCCTGGTGGCAACCTCCTCCATTTGCAGCTGGGGCTCAGGGCTGCTGCTCCTAGCTAGCCCTTCACCCATTCTAGCCACTTCCTCAGCTGCTGAGGGATTGGTCTGCATTGGCTGCGTCACCCCTTCTCCCCTCAGCAGCTTGCCCTTTTGCCTGGCTATGAGTAATAACACATACTAGGTTTTCCCTGTGGTCAAAATCATTCCCCATGATCACAACCACAGGGAGATCAGGTACCACTCCCACCTCCTGTACCTCATGGCCACCCTCCCAGCTCAGGAAGACCCAAGCCATTGGCACTTGGACCACTGGACCCATGACTCCCCAAATCTTGAAGAACTGTCCTGGCAGAATCTACTCCGCCTGGACCAGCTCCTGCCTTACAATGGAGATGGATGCACCAGTGTCCCTCAATCCCTGTGTTACTGTGCCATTGACTAGACTAGGGTGCAAATGCTTAGTGGAGTTGGGTGGCACTACAGTGTGTGCACAGTTTACCAACTGCGGAGTACTGTCTTGGTCACCCCCTTCCCCAGGCGTTTGCACTTTACTACTATTTTTAGGGCAGTCACAGGATAGATGCCCCACTTTCTGGCACATCTGGCATGCCTTTGCCCCCAGCTCCTTGTTTCCCTTTGAACCAGTGGATTCTGTTTTGGGCTTGGGTGCAAGCTGGTTTTCTTTAGGCTGCCCTCCCTGGGTCCTCTTAAAACCAGGTGCTGCCCCAACCCCATAGATCTTGCATTGCAAATGTGGTCTGCTGGCCACATACAAATCAGCACTTTCTGCTGCCTCCTTTGTGAAGTTGCATGCCTGGTCCAGCAGCCATATATGCAGGTCATCAGGTACAATTTTAAGAAACTGTTCCCTTACAATTAAATCTTTAACCTGCTCTATAGTCCTTGCCTTAGCCCCATCCACCCAGTGGTTTAAATAAGCACACATTTGGGCATGCAGTTCTACATAGCTGTCTCCTGTGCCTTTTCTTAACTCTCTAAATTTTCATCTATAAGCCTCAGGAGTCAATTCAAAATGTTTTAATAACATTCTTTTAACTTTATCATAGTCCGTTCAATCATTGTCATCCATTCGAGCAAATGCACGCAAGGCACGACCAGTAAGAAATGGGGTCAGATGGTTCATCCACAACACCTTATCTAATTTAAATTGCCCACAGACCTTTTCAAATTATTTTAGAAAGAAATCCAGATAATCTCCCTCTTGGAATTGCAGAAATATTTTAGAATTAATCAGAATTTCTTGGCTTGAACCACCTTTGCAATTACTTACGGATTGTTGCGCTGTTTGCTGGAGCAGTTTCTCCAATTCGAGCTCATGCTGTCATTCTTTCTTACACTCTGCTCATTCCTTCTCTCTTTCCTCTCACATCAGGATCTTGTGCTGGTGAATGTTCTCCTTTTCCTCTGCCTCCAGCCTTTCTCTGTCCTCCAGCATTCGGATTTCATGCTGTCGGGCTTTCTCTCTGTCCTCAGCCTCCAGCCTTGCTCTATCAGTTTCAGCCTCCCTCAGAGCAAGCTCTACCTTCAGAATCTCCAGCCAAGGCTGAGTGGGCTGCACAGCTCCCCCAGCTTGTGCCACAAGGTGACCCCCTTGCTCAGCCACTGTGACCTCAGTCTCGCTACCTGAGTCACTTTCCTCTGTGACTGTCTGCTGATCAGGTATTGTGCCCTGCTTGTCTGAGACTGTCTGCCCCTCCTGCAGCTGGTCCTGTGCCACCAGGGCTTCCATGAGTGCATTCTTTGTCATGCCCTCATAGGCGAAACCCCTTCCTGTGCACAGCACACGAAGCTGCTGTGCATGAAATTTTACATAGCTTGAGGAGCTTATCTTCTCTAGCTATGCTGCACTTAACTGTCTATAAATAAATAAAACAGTAGTAAAAAAATGCAACCTTTTGGAATCCTGTTTCTTGACTGTTAAAAGGTATATTTCTGCTAGCACTCCAGCACCTGTGTGCTTTCTTTCTCTCTCTCTCTCTTTCTGAGTTCCTGCTTCACAGGAAAGCACAATGTCCACTGCTCTAAACTGGCTTGGTACCAGTTGTCATATGGATCCCACCTCTGCCACCAGTTGTGATGCAGATCCCTCACTAGGGACTTCCAGTTCACTGTCACCACCTGGATTTTTTTACCAGCAGTGTCCAGGAAGCCTGTTTCTGACTTCCCCTTTGTACAAGGTCAGAAGGTCAACACAATATGTGGATAGAGTGCTCTCTCAGAGACAGACTGCAACAGAGTCCAGCAGAAATAGAATTTTACCCTTTTAAATAATACACAGGCAGTCACTGATTCTATAAAAATAGACTGTTTACTAAAATACTACAGGTATTTACAACAGGATGTATTTACAGGAAACAAAAGGGTTGCACATTTACTAAGAAGCAGAAAATAAAATCACATTAGACAGATAGGTATTATACAGCAAAAGTCTCAGCTATCCTCCCCTAGGAAAGCTTCACCTGCCCTAGCTAAAGAAGCACTTTTCCCTTACTGTGCTATCTTACCTCAGCTAGTCCTTGTAATGGCAGGGGCTCTGATCTTTTTGGTGTCAGTCCAAGAGAGGAGCTGGGTATAAGCCCCTCAATATATTGCCTTGCTCCAAGTGGGAAGGGTCCTACTCATTCTGAGTGATAGGCACATGTTGACCAGCCCTCTTTGAGAGTGTGTGTGCATGTGTGTCCCCCCACCCTTCAGCACCTCCTTGCTACCATAATGATGTTCACTTGGTTCCTTTTGTTCAACATGGGAATGTCTCCTGGAAGCATATCCCACTGAGTTTATGGGTTTATTGCTTTACTGCCTCCTGCATGGCTTTTCCTGTTAACTTTCTCATGAGAACCATCAGACCTGTACTTTAACTTTTCCATATATACCTGCTGATGTTATCTGGCAGCCATCTTATCTGAAGAAGATGCATATTCAAAAATAATTACTTAATCAAAAGAATACATGGTTCTGGTCCCCTTTTCTGTCACACATACTATTAATAAACCTTCTACAGTCCCACATACAATATAAGGAATCACACACAGGCAGAATTTATTTTAGGAAAACATAGAAACATAGAATTTGATGGCAGATAAGGACAGTTTGGCCCACCTAGTCTTCCCATTTCCCTACCTAATGGATAAGCTGCAGATCCTAGTTAACCAACAGCCTAGTTCCTCCTCCTACCCCCACTATAATCGCTTTATGTCTGTCCCATGCATTCTTGAATTCCTCCACTGTTTTTACTCCACGACCTCCTCAGGAAGGCTGTTCCACGCATCCACAACCCTCTCCATGAAAAAATACTTCCTCACATTACTTCTGAGCCATCCCCCCTCTACCTTCAAATTGTGTTCCCTTGTTCTTGCACATCTCTTTTTCTAAAAGATGCAACCCTCTTGGACTTTATTGATTCCCTTCAGGTACTTAAAAGTTTCTATCATGTCCCCCCTCTGTCTCTCCTTTCCTCGAGGGTATACATATTAAGCTCCTTTAGTCTCTCTTTGTATGTCTTCTGGTGCAGATCCTGCACCATTTTGGTTGCTCTCCTCTGGACAGCCTTCACCCTGTCTTTGTCTTTGTAAAGATGGGATCTCCAGAACTGCATGCAGTACTCCAGATGGGGTCACACAAACTGTATGTACAGAGGGATAATGACTTCCTGTTTTCTACTGGTGATACCTCTCCCTGTGCATCCCAGTATCTCCCCAGCCCTCCTTACTGCCTTCTCACATTGCTTGCCCACCTTTAGGTCATCTGATATAACTACCCCCAGGTCCCTTTCCATTTTTGTTATCATCAGTATCTCACCCCCTTCCCCATTGTGTACTCTTTCCCTGGTTTTTGTTTCCCAGGTGATTACTTTGCACTTCTTTGCATTGAATCTAAGCTGCCATACATTTGACCATTCCTCCAACCTTGCCAAGTCCCTTCTCATCCTTTCCACCCAACCTTGTGTATCAACCCTGTTGCAGATCTTTGTGTCATCTGCAAAGAGACATACCTTTCTTTCCAGTCCTTCTGCAATGTCACTTATAAAGACATTAAAGAGGACTGGTCCCAGTACTGAAACCTGCGGTACCCCACTAGTAACCCCCCCCTTTCTTCAGGGTGGATTCAGTTTACTATTACCCTCTGTATCCTGTTGTTCAGCCAATTTTTTACCCAGGCTATCGCCTTGGGACCCACTCCAAGGCTAGCTAACTTGTATATTAATCTTTTGTGTGGGACTGTGTCAAATACCTTGCTAAAGTCTAGGTAGGCCATGTCCACAGACCCTCCCCTGGTCTACTACCTTGGTCATCCAGTCAAAGAAATCAATTAGATTCATCTGACATGACCTTCCTGCTGTGATTCCATGCTGCCTTGGGTCCTGTACCCCACTGGTCTCTAGGTACTCAACAATTCTTTCCTTCAGAAGTGATTCCATCATTTTCCCTACCACTGAGGTTAAACTGACAGGTCTGTAGTTTCCTGCCTCTGCCTTGCTCCCACTTTTGTGAAGGGGACTCACATCTGCCATCCTCAAGTCCTCAGCTACCACACCATCCTCCCATGATTTGTTAAAAGGGTTAGTGAGTGGTGTTACCAGTTCTCCCCTTAGTTCTTTTAGAATTCTGGGGTGAATCCCATCAGGCCCCATTGGTTTGTCCACCTTCAGTTTTTGGAGAATCCTTAAATAAATACAGATACAACTAAAAAGAGAAAATTAATTTGGATTACAATATAGAGGAAAAAATGGAAAATGTACCATGAAAATACAATAACACTGTTAGCTAGTCTACCTGAGGTATGAAAATTTCAAAGTCCAGAGAATCATTGATTTGCAGAATATTTCAATCTTTCTGTAGCAGCCTTACGTTCTTAGGCAGTCTTTGTTCTGACAGGTGTTTTCTGTGGTCAGGAGAGAAGATCCAACCAAAATGTACTTGTTCAAAATGCACTGAACTGGGCTATTTATACCTGTCTGAAATCTTGCAGTGTTATCACTTTCCAGCTCAGAGCAACTACTCTGTTTGGCCTGGAGATGTCTCTTTTAGGTCAGAAGATAGCACTGTTGCGCTGTTTCCAAAATTTCCAAGCATATTAAGAATCAGATTCTGAGACCTATAGAAACATAGAAACATAGACTTTGATGGCAGATAAGAACCACTTGGCCCACCCAGTCTGCCCATTTCCCTACCTATTGGATAAGCTGCAGACTCTAGTTAACCAACAGCCTCCTTTCTGCAACTCCCCACTATAATTGCCTTATGACTGTCCCTTGCATGTTTGAATTCCCCCCACTGTTTTAGACCCCACAACCTCTCCAGGAAGGCAGTTCCATGCGTCCACCACTCTCTCCGTGAAAAAAAAAAGTCCTCACATTACCCCTGAGCTGTCCCCCCTCTATCTTTAAATTGTGCCCCATTGTTCTTACACATCTCTTTTTCTGAAAGATGCTACCCTCCTGGACTTTGTTGTTGCCCTTGATGTACATAAAAGTTTCTATCATGTCCCCCCATCCCTCCTTTCATCAAGGGTATACATATTAAGCTCTCTCAGTCTCTCTTTATATGGTTTCTGATGTAGACACTGCACCATTTTAGTTGCACTCCTCTGGACTGCTTCCATCCTGTCTATGTCCTTGCATAGATGAGGTCTCCAAAACTGCACACAGTACTCCAGATGGGGTCTCACCAACTGTCTGTACAAAGGGATAACCACTTCCCTTTTTCTACTTGTGATGCCCCTCTATGTATCCCAGTATCCCTGGCTCTCCTTACTGACTTCTCACATTGCTTACCTACCTTTAGGTCATATGATATGACTACCCCAGGTCCCTTTCCATTATTGTTGTTGTTAGTACCTCCCCTGTTATTGTGTACTCTTCTCCTGGATTTTTATTTCCCAAGTGCATTACTTTGCACTTTTTTGCATTGAATCTAAGTTGCCATATGTCTGACCATTCCTCCAACCTTGCCAAGTCCCTCCTCATCCTTTCTACCCCCCTTGTGTATCAACTCTGTTACTGATTTTTGTGTTGTCTGCAAAGAGGCATACCTTTCCTTCCAGACCCTCTGCAATGTCACCTATAAAGATGTTAAAGAGGACTAGACCCAGTACTGAACCCTGAAGTACTCCACTAGTAACCCCCCTTTCTTTGGAATGTTTTCCATTCACTATTACCTTCTGTGTCCTGTTGTGCAGCCAGTTTGCTACCCAAGCTACCACCCTGGGACCCACTCCCAGGCTGGCTAACTTGATTATTAATCTTTTGTGCGGGACTGTGTCAAATGCCTTGCTAAAGTTTAGGTAGGCCATATCCACAGACCCTCCCTTGTCTATTACTTTGGTCACCCAGTCAAAGAAATCGATTAGATTCGTCTGATATAACCTTCCTGCTGTGAATCCATGTTGCTTTGGGTCCTGTGCCCCGCTGGCCTCTAGGTACTCAACAATTCTTTCTTTCAGAAGTGATTCCATCATTTTCCCCAACACTGAGGTCAAACTAACAGGTCTGTAGTTTCCTGCTTCTGCCTTGCTCCCACTTTTGTGAAGGAGAATCACATCTGCTCTCCTCCAGTCCTCAGGTACCACCCCATCCTCCCATGATTTGTTAAAAAGTGTGGTCAGTGGTGTCATTAGGTCCTCCCTTAGTTCTTTTAGGATTCTAGGGTGAATCCCGTCAGGCCCCATTACTTTGTCCACCTTGTGTTTTAGGAGTTCTTTCAGGACTCTTTCTTCTGTAAATGGACTGGCGTCAACCCACTACCCAGAGTGCTTCTATTGTTTGGTTTAGGTAACTCCTTCTCTTCTTCTTTTGTGAGTACTGAGCAAAAGTATTCATTCAGCATCTCTGCCTTTTCACTGCCTCCCTCTGCCCACCTCCCCTCTCCTTTATTAATCTTCACTATCCCTCCCTTAACCTTTCTATGCTCCCTAATGTACCTATAAAATGTTTTATCCCCCTTTTTAACTGAGTTGGCTATCTTTTCCTCGGTTTGGGCCTTTGCTTTTCTGACTGCTTTCCCCACTTCTTGCTGCTTTAATTGATACAGTTCCCTGTCGTGCTCCTTCTGTGATTCATTATACTTTTTGAATGCAGCCTTTTTCTCCTTAACCTTCCCTGACACCTCTTTTGAGAACCATAGTGGTTTTTATTCCGCTTTGTTTTCTTTATTTGTTTCACACAAAGGCTTGTTGCCTCCATGATGGCAGTTTTGATTTTTCTCCATTGTTCTTCCACCCCTCCTTTCTGGCCATTTGCTAATGCATTCCTCAGGTATTCACCCATTATGCCAAAGTCAGCCCTTCTAAAGTCCAGTATCCTTGTCTTTGTATGGCTTGTCTCCTTGGTTGTGTTTATTGTGAAGCACACTGTGCAGTGGCCTCTTGTTCCCAGATGTCTACTGACTTCTAAATTTGTGATCCTCTCTCCATTTGAGAGTACCAGGTCTAATATTGCTCCCTCCCAAGTGGGTTCCACCACTAGCTGTCTAAGGCATGCCCCCTGTAGGGCATTGAGAATGACTCTGCTCTTGGATGTGGCTGCAGTCCATGTCATCCAGTTAACATCTGGCATATTCAGGTCCCCAATCAACAGTATCTCCCCTTTTTCAGCCATTCTGAGTATGTCCTCTATCATTTTCTTGTCTATTTCCTCCCCTTGAGGTGGGGGTCTGTATACAAACCCCTGTGTGGATTGTGATTCCATTCCCTGTCTCCAAGGTGACCCACAGTGCCTCTTGTCCTCCCTCTTTACTCTTTAGTTCTGTAGCTTTGATCCCTTCCCTTATGTAGAGAGCTACTCCACCTCCTCTTTTACCCTCCCTGTCCCTTCTGTAGATTGTGTACCCTGGTGTGTTGACATTCCAGTCATGGTTCTCCATGTACCACGTTTCTGTGACTGCCACAATATCCAAGTGTTCCTCTTTCATCAGGGCTACTAGCTCAGGAAGCTTGTTTCCCAGACTACAGACATTGGTACTCATTGCTCTCCATTTAATGTTGGCTTTATCCTTTTTCACCCCATCCCTGCTCTTATTGCCCTTGTCTATTTTTCCATTTACCCCTGTCCTGTCCTCTGTCAAGCTCTGTACCTCAGTGTTTACCCTACTACCTGCCATGTTTTGTGGGGAGGCTTGAACTTTCCTGCTTCCTATCAACACCTCCCCCCTTGGCTAGTTTAAAAGCTTGCCAAGGAAGCTTTTAAACCTGTCACCTAGGAGCTTGTTTCCCTTCCTGGACAAATGCAGACCATCATGCTAGTATAGACCTTCATCTCTCCAGGTGGACCCCCGTCCCCAATGAAGCCAAAGCCCTGTGCTCTGCACCAGTTTTGCAACCATTCATTAAACTGCATGGTGTGCAGTACCCTAGCCACACCCCTGCCATAGACTGGCAACACCTCTGAGAAGGTTACCGTGCTTGATACCTGTCTAGGGCCCCTCCCCAACTCCACAAATTCATCCTGCATTGCACTGATCTCATGCCTAGCTAGGTCATTTGTCCCAAGGTGGACAATGATATCTAGTTCCCTCTCCTGTGATGCTACTTCTGCAATCCTGAGGATTTGCTTCCTGTCCATCCAAGCCATGGCACCAGGCAGGCACCTTACTTCCCTCTCCTCTCCCTTCCCCAGGTCTACAACCTTAACAATTGAGTCCCCTATCAGAAGCTGTTTCCTTCCCCTGTGGTGTCCCTTCCCACCCTTTTGTGGGTCTCCCTTGTGGATGTCCCCAGCATTCTTCTTGGTCTCCACTGAGGGTGTCATTGTAGAGGAACCTTGATTTGCCAGACTGACATATGATTTGTGTAGAAGTACAACTAGGGGGCTACACCTCTGTTCCACCACCCTCACCCTCCCAGAACCCACTGTGGTCCAACTGCTCTTCACGCTTGGCAACCTCTGAGGCAGTGGTTGTGGAACTGGTGCTCTTTGGGTGGGGGAGGCCTCCTTAGTACTTGCCAGTTCAGCCTGGAGGTGGGCAACCTCCTCCTTCAGAGTTGACAGTTGCCTGCAAATAGGGCAGCAATGCAGGTTCCAGAATGTCTCCTGGAAAAGGCATGGATATGACATTTCAAAGTTAAGCCCTTTGAAGTCCCCTGTAGACCATTGGCACCTGTAAGATAAAATTCACACAGGTTCTCTGGGAAGCATGTTCCTCTCCTATTACCTCATAAAATGTAGCATATCATAACAGCTTCCTTAGATCAAAGCATTCTGCTCCTGAGTGCATGGGTTTTATGACATACAAATGGATTTTCGGATACCTCTGTTAAAAAAACTGGGAATACAGTTTCAGTTCCTGGCAGACAGCTGCCTTCAGGTTAAAAGGTCAAGCATTTTTTTTTTAAATCTAGTCTTTTCCCTAGGTGCCTTTGTGCTGACACTGGCATGTCTTTTGGCCTGTACATATACACAGGATTACATTAAAAATATATATATATATACACAGAATAATATCTACAAATAAGTGCTAGCAGTCTGGCAGCTTGCCACACCAGATACTTAGAATAAAACATACAGTGTGGGTGGGAAGGAAACCCCAGAAGTTTTATGTATTTTTTCACAAGCAGCACCACAAATGCTGGGGAGAGGGACAGTGCCTCATGCAACTCATGGAGCACAATATAGCATGTCAGAAGTCAGTAAGGCCATAATAGGATGAAAAGGATCACTTAGCACCTTGTATGGGCACTAGAGTCATTTACATGGGGACCTTTAAATGTATGAAGTTAGCACAATTGCACCAGTGAGTTTGGGACAGCTTCACTGCTTTTGTTCCTTGATAACCTATGGTAAGAATAGGCACTCTGTGTGGCTAGCAGCAAGATAGGTTTAGGGACAGGTACACTTTTAGTGCCCTTGTTAGGGCTTAGCTTGAAGTGTGCTGTACTCGAACAAGTTTCAAAACTCACACTGTGCTCAAAACTTCTCTGAATATATGGTAGCAACTATAGGGCAGTGCACTAATTTGTGCTAAGGATAGGCACTTTGCATGCACAACCTGAGAGCTTTGAATATGGAGCAGACAGTTGCCGACAACAGAGGTAAGAGGTAGGTCTATTCTAGTTGCCATTTCTGTGGGAGGCAAGGGGCAAATGGGGTGGCATACAGTATAAGGATTAGCAGGGGTTCCACTAGACTACCAGGGACTTAGAATATAAACAATCAGCATAGCAGTACAGTGGGGACTGGGAGGGAGGGGAACCCCAGTAGCTTTATGTTTTCTTTTACACATAGCACCTGTCTGGATAGAGGGTAGAGATCACTGCTCTCTGTGCCAAGCTGGCTAGGGTCCAGAAGACATCTTGCCTCATCCTGGGGCCACTGAGTCTGGCATCATTGCCTGAGAAGTTGCTTAGGCAGAGAAAGGCTGACTGGACCTTGGTGGGCTTGGGGGGAGGCATGTTGCAGGTCAGGGGCACATTTATCAGCCTATGCCACTACATAATTCCTTCACCATTCTGGCAGGACAAGACTGCTAAGAGGAGGTACCTGAAGTGGTGGCAAGGAAGAATGTATGGGCCCTTTGATGGGAGGACCCAAGGTGGGAGGTAGAGGACCCCAAAAAAGGAGAAAGCACATTCTAGGGGGCCTCAGTTGTGTGGGGGATAGATTTGGGAATGGGCAGAGGTGGAGAGAGGGAGGTTAGGTGTCTACCTGGTTTCTCTGCTCAGAGGAATATACAGTGGATCATAATGATCGCTAGGCTGGTATGGGGGGATGAATGTCACTGTCCACTTGGGGACTAATGGCCTAGTAAGGGATGGGGCTGGGGTAGTACAGGGGGAACTCAGGGAACTGGTGAGGGGCACAAGGCAGGTAGCATGAATGGTGGCATTCAGTAGGTTGCCACCTGTCTACAGCTAAAGGGAGGATAGGGTACTCTGCATCATGAGCTTCAAATGATGGTTAAAGTAATGGTGCAGGAAGGAGGGGGTTCAGCTTCATTAGGGACTGAGGGCTAACATGGAAGGATGTGGGTCCATATAGAGGTGATGGCCTGCATCCTTCTGGGAAGGGGACCACAGTCCTCAGTGAAATATTTAAATGTTACTTTGATGAACATTTAAACTTGCTAAGGGTGAGAGGCAGCAATACAAAGGGTAACATAAACTGTACCCCCAAACAGATTGAAGAAACAGGAAGAGAGGGCCCAAAGGGAGGAAACTCCCCAGAGTGCAAGTTAAAGGAGGCATAGGCATAGTAGAGGACACAGTGGACCAGAACAGAAAATGTGAAAAGAGAAGTGTTGAAGTGGCAAGGCACAGAAAGGGTAGCGAGGGAGAGGGTAAGTGAGGGAAGTTTTAAGTGACAGCAAAGGCAAGAAGGGGGTTGCAGGGTGGGTGGCAGCAAAGTGTGGAGAGCCACATGTGACAATGCAAGGAGTATTGGAAATAAAATTCAAAGACATGGAGGCCATCATGGCGGAGGCAGACCAGGATCTTGTGGCCATAACTGAGTTGTGTTGCACATATAACCATGATTGGAATATGGCCATATCTGGCTACACTCAGTTCAGAATGGATGGGTGGGGGTAGGGTGAAAAGACTCTGGAGGGATGGGATAGCTGACAAACTAGGCTGTATGTGAGAGAGGGCATTAGAGTGACAGAAGTGCAATGGAACCTGGGGTGAAGATGGGTTGGAGGTGTTATTGGTCCCTCCGGAGACAGGAGCTGGAGCCACTGTTCACACTGGGGTAATATATATAAGGCACTAGACGAAGCCATTAGCATGATGGGAAAAAAAGGAGAGATGCTGCTAGTTAGGGACTTCACTCTGCCAGATGCTGATTAGAGTGCTCCATCCACAACCTCAGCTATAAGTAGGGCCACCTGAGACTCTCCGCTGGGGGGCGGGTATCAGGCAACTAGTCAAATAGCCCACTCGAGATGGGGCAGTACTGGACCTGATGCTTACAAACAGGGACAGCATTGCAGATGTCAAGGTGGGAAGACACCTTAGAACCAGTGATCACCATCCAGTTTGTTTAACAAGAAGATGGTGGAAAAGACAAATCACCAAAGGATGAATAGAGCCAACAGTATATCACAGTACCAAGTAGAAACTTAGGAGCCCTGTTCTCAACATCCAGCCAACAGTATATATCAGTAGCATGTAGCCATTCAGGAGCCCTGTTCTCTAATACCGTCCTACAGTATATCTCAGTACCCTGTAGTCATTCAGGAGCCGTGTTCTCAAATACCAGTCAACAGTATATCTCAGTACCATGTAGCCATTCAGGAGCCCTGTTCTCAAATATCAGCCAACAGTATATCTCAAGACCATGAAAGCATTCAGGAGCCCTGTTCTCAACATCCAGAATGGTATATCTGATACCATGAAGCTATTCAGAGACTGTTCTCAACATCCAGTAATGGTATATCTCATTCTGCTTAGCAGGTCAGGACCCTATTCAACTATTAGCCAACGATATTTGAGTACTATGTAGCCATTCAGGGGCCTGTTCAATACCAGCCCAGTATTTCTCGTACCATATTTGCCATTCAGGAGCCCTGGTCTCAACATCAGTCAGTATATCAGTATAGCCGGTCAAGTTTTATTCTCAAAATAGCCAGTAAAGTATCTCAGTACCATGTAGCCATTCAGGAGCCCTGTTCACACAACCAACCAACGGTATATCCTGAGTTCCATGGAGTCATTCAGGATCCCTGTTCTCAATACCCAGCAAACAATATATCTCAGTACCATGTAGCAAGTCAGTAGCCCTATTTTCATATACCAGCCAACAGAATAGCTCAGTACCATGTAGCCATCAGGGCTATTTAAATACCTACAGTATATCTCAGTAACATGTAGTCATCTGTATTCTTGTCTCAACATCCAGTCAACAGTATTTCTGTAGCATGTAATGCTCAGAGTCTGTTCTCTCAAATACCCGCCAACTGTATATCCTCAGCCCTGTAGACATTCAAGAGCCCTGTTCTCTAATAACAGCCAACAGTATATCTCATACCCACTATCTATGAGCCCTGTTCTCAAACAGCCAACAGTATATCTCTGTACCATGTAGTCAATCAGAGCCTGTTCATAATATCCTGTCAATATATGTCTCGTGCCATGTGGCTGTCAGGAACCCTGTTTCAACATCCAGCAGCCGTGTATTTCAGTAACATGTGCCATTCAGGAACCCTGTTTTCAAATACCAGTCATCAGTATATCTCTATACAATGTAGTCATTCTGGTGCCCTGTTCTCAACATCCAGCGGTAGTATATCCAGTACCATGTAGCTATCTGAGCCCTATTTTAAATAGAGCCAACAGTATATTCAGTACCCAGTAAAACTCAGGAGCCTATTATCCATCCAGTGGTATATCTCAGTACTATGCAGCCATTTAGGAGTCTGTTCAACAACCATAACAGTATATCTCAGTTCCATTTGCCATTCAGGAGCCCTGTTCTCAACATCCAGAAACAGTATATCTCTGTAACATGTAGCCAGTCAGGGCTATTCAAATACCAGGCATTTATCTCAGTACCATGTAGGCTTCGGAGCCCTGTTCCCCATACCAGTAACAGTATATCTCAGTACCATGTTCCATCGTAGACCTGTTCTCAACATCAGTCAACAGTATGTCTCAGACTGTGTCCATTCAGCAGCCCTTGTCAACATCGGCGGCAGTATATCTTGGTACCATGTAGCTTCAGGTGCCCTTTCAATATCCAGCAACAGTATATCTCAGTACAATACAAAGTCAGGAGCCCTCATTTCAAATACTCAACCAACAGAATATCTTGTGCCATGTAGCCATACAAGAACCCTGTTCTCTAATACCAGTAACAGTATATCTCATTACCCGCCATTCAGGAGCCGGTTCTCCGTCTGTCCAACAATATATCTCAGTACCATATAATAATCTGGTTCCCTTCAACATCCAATAACAGTATCTGTACCATGTAGCCATTCAGGAGCCCTGTTCTCAAATATCAGCCAACAGTATATCTCAGGACCATGTAAGCATTCAGGAGCCCTGTTCTCAACATCCAGCCAATGGTATATCTCAGTACCATGAAGCCATTCAGCAGCCCTGTTCTCAACATCCAGCCAATGGTATATCTCTGTACCATGTAGCAAGTTAGGAGCCCTGTTCCCAAATACCAGTCAACAGTATTTCTCAGTACCATGTAGCCATTCAGGAGCCCTGGTCTCAACATCCAGTCAACAGTATCTCGGCCATTCTTGGCCATTCGGAGCCTGTTCTCAATACTAACTGTATATCTCATAGAGTAGACAATCAAGAGCCCTGTTCTCTAATACCAGTCAACAGTATATCTCAATACCCAGTAGCCATTCAGGAGCCCTGTTCTCAAATACCAGCCAAAGGTATATCTCAGTATCATGTAGCCAATCAGGAGCCCTGTTCGCAACATCCTGTCAATAGTGTATCTCTGTACCATGTAGCCAGTCAGTGGCCTTGTTCTCAACATCCATCCAGCCGTGTATTTCAGTAACATGTAGCCATTCAGGAACCCTATTTTCAAATACCAACTAACAGTATATCTCAGTACCATGTATTAATTCAGGTTCTGTTCTCAACATCAGCCGGGCAGTATATCTCAGTTCATAGCCATTCATGTCTTATTTTAAAAAGAGCCAACAGTATGTCTAGTACCAAGTAGAAACTTAGAGTCCTGTTCTCAACATCCAGACATCAGTATATTGGGTACCATTTGGCTATTCATGAGCCCTGTTCATAACAACCAGCCAACATATATCTCTGTTATTAGCCATTCTGAGACCTGTTTCAACATCCAGTAAACAGTATGTCTCTGCCATGTAGCCAGTCAGGAGCCTATTCTCAAATGCAGCCAACAGTATATCTCAGTAGCTTAGCCATTCAGGGCGCTGTTCTCAATATCAGCCAGCTGTATATCTCAGTACCATGTAGCCATTAGAGCCCTGTTCTCAAATTCCAATAGTATACCTCAGTAACATGTAGCCCTTCAGGGCCCTGTTCTCAACATAACCAACGTATATTTCGTAGTATGTAGCCATTCAGGAGCCCTGTTCTCAATAACAGCCAACAGTTTATCTCTAGTACTCTGTAGCCGTTCAGACCCTGTTCTCGGTACCAGCCAACAGTATATCTCAGTACCATGCCGTTCAGGTTCTGTTCTCAAATATCAGCCAACAGGTGTCTCAGGACCATGTAAGCATTCAGGCCCTGTTCTCAACATCCAGCCAATGGTATATCTCAGTACATGTATCTTTCAGGAGCCCTGTTCTCAAATGCCATCCAACAGCATATCTCGGTAACGTGAGCCATTCAGGGCCCCACTCAAATATCAATGGCAGTATAATTTAGTACCATGTAGCCATTCAGTTGGCCCTATTCTCAAATACCAGCAACAGTATCTCATACCCAGCATTCAGGGCCCTGTCCAATAAATAATAGTATATCTCAGTACCTGTCGCCATTCAGGAGCCCTGTCTCAAATACCTGCCACCTGTGTGTCTCGAACTATGTAGACATTCAAACCCTGTTTCTCATACCAAAAGAATCAATACCCATTATTCATTCGAGACATGATTTAAATATGAACAATATATCTCAGTATTATGTAGCCAATCGAAGTCATGTTTCTGACATCCTGTAATATTATATCTGTACCATGTAGCAGTTAGGGCCATGTCCTCAACATCCAGCCAGCTGTGTTTCAGTAACATGTAGCCATTCAGGAACCCTGTTTTCAAACACCACCAACAGTATATCTCAATACCATGTAGTCATTCAGGTGCCTGTTTCTCCAACATTAATAGCGGTATATCTCGGTACCATGTGGCAACCATTCATTTTCTTTTTAAATAAAAGCTAACAGTATATCCAGTACCAGAAACCTAGAGCCTGCCTCAACATCCAGCCATCAGTATATATCTCGCCATTAGCCATTCAGAGCCTGTTCACAACAACCCAGCCATTTCCTTTCCATTTAGCCATTCAGGGCCCTGTTCTCAACATCAGAAAACAGTATACCTCAGTACCATTGACCAGTCAGGAGCCCTATTCTCAAATACCAGCCAACAGTATATCTCAATTGCCATGTAGCCATTCAGGAGCCCTGTTCCCAAATACCAGCCTGTTGTATGTCTCAGCAACATGCTATCATTCAGGAGCCCTTGTTCTCTAAAACATCCAGTCAATAGTATATCTCAGTACCATGTAGCCATCTAGCAGCCCTTAAGTGCCCACATATCCCGGCGGTATATCTTAGTACCGTAGCCATTCTGGTGTCTGTTCACATATCCATAAACATATATCTCAGTACCATGTAGCAAGTCGGGGCCTATTCTCAATACAGTAACAGAATCTCTGACCATGTAGCCATTCAAGAGCCCTGTTCTCTAACAGTAACAGTATATCCAATACCCAGTAGCCATTCAGAGCCCTGTTCTCAAATGCCGCCAACAGTATATCTCAGTACCGTGTAGCCATACAGGATCCTGTTCTGGCTGTAGTCAACAGAATATCTCAATTCCATGAAGCCATTCAGGAGCCCTGTTCAAATCCATAAACAGTATATCCAGTACCATGTAGTCATTCGGTCTTCTGTTCAAATACCATCCAAAAAAAGTATATCTCAGTACCATGCAGCCATTCAGGAACCCTGTTCTCAAATAATTATCAGCCGGGCAGTATAATTCAGCAATTACGTCGCCATTCAGTTGTCCTATTAACAATACCTAACAGTATATCTCGGTACCATAAATATTCAGGAGCCCTGTTCACAAATATCAGCCAACAGTATATCTCAGTATCATGTAGCCATTCAGGAGCCCTGTTCTCAAACATCAGCCAACAGTATATCTCAGGACAATGTGAGCATTCAGGAGCCCTGTTCTCAACATCCAGCCAGCGGTATATCTCAGTACCATGTAGCCATTCAGGAGCCCTGTTCTCAATATCCAGCCGGCAGTATAATTCAGTACAATGTAGCCATTCAGTTACCCTTTTCACAAATACCAGCCAACAGGATATCTCAGTACCATATAGCCATTCAGGAGCCCTTTTGTCAACATCCTGCTAACAGTATACCTCAGTACCATGTAGCCATCCAAGAGCCCTGTTCTCAACATCCAGCCAAACCTATATCTCAGTACCATTTAGCCATTCAGGAAACCTGTTTTCTAATTCCAGCCAACAGTATATCTCAGTACCCTGTAGCCATTCAGGAGCCCTGTTCTCAAATACCAGTCAACGGTATACATCAGTACCATGTAGCCATTCAGGAGCCCTGTTCTCAAATACCTGCCAACAGTATATCTCAGTACCATAGAGCCAATCAGGAGCCCTGTTCTCAACATCCAGCCAACAGTATATCTCAGTACCATGAAGCCATTCAGGATCCTTGTTCACAACAACCAGCCAACAGTATATCTCAGTTCCATGAAGCCATTCAGGAGCCCTGTTCTCAATATCCAGCAAACAGTATATCTCAGTACCATGTAGCCAGTCAGGAGCCCTATTCTCAAATACCAGCCAACAGTATATCTCAGTACCATGTAGCCATTCAGGAGCCCCAGGTTCTCAATAATATTCAGCCAGCAGTATATCCGTACCATGTAGCCATTCATTAGTCTCTGTTCTCAACACCAGCCAACAGTATAAGTCAGTACCATGTAGCCCCTCAGGAGCCCTGTTCTCAACATCCAGCCAACAGTATATCTCAGTAGCATGTAGCCATTCAGGAGCCCTGTTCTCTAATACCAGCCAACAGTATATCTCAGTACCCTGTAGCCATTCAGGAGCCCTGTTCTCAAATACCAGCCAACAGTATATCTCAGTACTATGTAGCCATTCAAGAGCCCTGTTCTCAAATATCAGCCAACAGTATATCTCAGGACCATGTAAGCATTCAGTAGCCCTGTTCTCAACATCCAGCCAATGGAATATCTCAGTACCATGTAGCCATCTGTGGTTCGTTCCCAATATCCATCTTGGCAGTATAATCTCAGCACCATGTAGCCATTCAGCTGTCTCTATTCCACAACACCAGCCAACAGTACATCTCAGTACCATATAGCCATTCAGGAGCCCTGTTCTCAACATCCTGCCAACAGTATATCGCAGTACCATGTAGCCATTCAGGATCCCTGTTCACAACAACCAACCAACAGTGTATCTCAGTTCCATGAAGCCATTCCGGATCCCTGTTCTCAATCTCCAGCAAACAGTATATCTCAGTACCATGTAGCAAGTCAGTAGCCCTATTCTCAAATACCATCCAACAGAATAGCTCAGTACCATGTAGCCATTCTGGAGCCCTGTTCCCAAATACCAGCCTACAGTATATCTCAGTACCATGTAGCCATTCAGGAGCCCTGGTCTCAACATCCAGTCAACAGTATATCTCAGTACCATGTAGCCATTCAGGAGCCCTGTTCTCAAATACCTGCAAACTGTATATCTCAGTAGCATGTAGACATTCAAGAGCCCTGTTCTCTAATACCAGCCAACAGTATATCTCAATACCCAGTAGCCATTCAGGAGCCCTGTTCTCAAATACCAGCCAACAGTATATTGTATATCATGTAGCCAATCAGGAGCTCTGTTGCATTATCCTGTCAATAGTATATCTCTGTACCATGTGGCCAGTCAGAGCCTTGTTCTCAACATCCAGCCAGCCGTATTTCAGTAACATGTAGCCAATAAGGAACCCTGTTTTCAAATTCCAGCCAACAGTATATCTCAGTACAATGTAGCTCATTCAGGTGCCCTGTTCTCAACATCCAGCCATCAGTATATCTCAGTACCATGTAGCCATTCAGGTGCCCTATTTTTAAATAAGAGCCAACAGTATATCTCAGTACCAAGTAGAAACTCAGGAGCCCTGTTCTCAACATCCAGCCAACAGTATATCTCAGAACCATGTAGCCATTCAGGAGCCCTGTTCACAACAACCAGCCAACAGTATATCTCAGTTCCATTTAGCCATTCAGGAGCCCTGTTCTCAACATCCAGAAAACAGTATATCTCAGTACCATGTAGCCAGTCAGGAGCCCTATTCTCAAATACCAGCCAACAGTATATCTCAGTACCATGTAGCCATTCAGGAGCCCTGTTCCCAAATACCAGCCAACAGTATATCTCAGTACCATGTAGCCATTCAGCAGCCCTGTTCTCAACATCCAGTCAACAGCATATCTCAGTACCATGTAGCCATTCAGTAGCAGCCCTGTTGTCAACATCCAGCCAGCAGTATATCTCAGTACCATGAAGCCATTCAGGAGCCCTGTTCTCAACATCCAGCCAATGGTATATCTCTGTACCATGTAGCAAGTCAGGAGCCCTATTCTCAAATACCAGCCAACAGAATATCTCAGTACTATGTAGCCATTCAGGAGCCCTGTTCCCAAATACCAGCCAACAGTATTTCTCAGTACCATGTAGCCATTCAGGAGCCCTGGTCTCAACATCCAGTCAACAGTATATCTCAGTACCATGTAGCCATTCAGGAGCCTTGTTCTCAAATATCTGCCAACTGTATATCTCAGAGCCATGTAGACATATTCAAGAGCCCTGTTCTCAATACCACTCAACAGTATATCTCTAGCACCCAGTAGCCGTTCAGGAGCCCTCTGTTCTCAAATACCAGCCAAAGGTATATCTCAGTACCATGTAGCCAATCAGGAGCCCTGTTCGCAACATCCTGTCAATAGTGTATCTCTGTACCATGTAGCCAGTCAGTGGCCTTGTTCTCAACATCCAGCCAGCCGTGTATTTCAGTAACATGTAGCCATTCAGGAACCCTATTTTCAACTACCAGCTAACAGTATATCTCAGTACCATGTAGTAATTCAGGTGCCCTGTTCTCAACATCCAGCCGGCAGTATATCTCATTACCATGTAGCCATTCAAGTGCCCTATTTTTAAATAAGAGCCAACAGTATATCTCAGTACCAAGTAGAAACTTAGGAGCCCTGTTCTCAACATCCAGACATCAGTATATCTCAGTACCATGTAGCCATTCAGGAGCCCTGTTCACAACAACCAGCCAACAGTATATCTCTGTTCCATTTAGCCATTCTGGAGACCTGTTCTCAACATCCAGCAAACAGGATATCTCACTACCATGTAGCCAGTCAGGAGCCCTATTCTCAAATACCAGCCAACAGTATATCTCAGTACCATGTAGCCATTCAGGAGCGCTGTTCTCAATATCCAGCCAGCTGTATATATCTCAGTACCATGTAGCCATACAGGAGCCCTGTTCTCAACTACCAGCCAACAGCATACTCCCAGTGGCCATGTAGCCTCCCTCAGGAGCCTGCTCGCCATACAGCCACGGCATATATATCAGTAGCATGTGTGCCATTCAGGAGCCCTGTTCTCTAATACCAGCCAACAGTATATCTCAGTACCCTGTAGCCATTCAGGAGCCCTGTTCTCAAATACCAGCCAACAGTATATCTCAGTACCATGTAGCCATTCAGGAGCCCTGTTCTCAAATATCAGCCAACAGTATGTCTCAGGACCATGTAAGCATTCAGGAGCCCTGTTCTCAACATCCAGCCAATGGTATATCTCAGTACCATGTAGTCATTCAGGAGCCCTGTTCTCAAATACCATCCAACAGTATATCTCAGTAAATGTAGCCATTCAGGAGCCCTGTTCTCAAATATCAGTCGGCAGTATAATTCAGTACCATGTAGCCATTCAGTTGCCCTATTCCCAAATACCAGCCAACAGTATATCTCAGTACCATGTAGCCATTCAGGAGCCCTGGTCTCAACAACCAGTCAACAGTATATCTCAGTACCATGTCGCCATTCAGGAGCCCTGTTCTCAAATACCTGCCAACTGTATGTCTCCGTAACCATGTAGACATTCAAGAGCCCTGTTCTCTAATACCAGCCAAAAGTATATCTCAATACCCATTAGCCATTCAGGAGCACTGTTCTCAAATACCAGCCAACAGTATATCTCAGTACCATGTAGCCAATCAGGAGCCCTGTTCGCAACATCCTGCCAATATTATATCTCTGTACCATGTAGCCAGTCAGGAGCCATGTTCTCAACATCCAGCCAGCCGGGTATTTCAGTAACATGTAGCCATTCAGGAACCCTGTTTTCAAACATCAGCCAACAGCATATCTCAATACCATGTAGCCATTCAGGAGCCCTGTTCCCAAATACCAGCCTACAGTATATCTCAGTACCATGTAGCCATTCAGGAGCCCTGTTCTCAACATCCAGTCAACAGTATATCTCAGTACCATGTAGCCATTCAGCAGCCCTGTTGTCAACATCCAGCCGGCAGTATATCTTAGTACCATGTAGCCATTCTGGTGCCCTGTTCACAATATCCAGCAAACAGTATATCTCAGTACCATGTAGCAAGTCAGGAGCCCTATTCTCAAATACCAGCCAACAGAATATCTCAGTACCATGTAGCCATTCAAGAGCCCTGTTCTCTAATACCAGCCAACAGTATATCTCAGTACCCAGTAGCCATTCAGGAGCCCTGTTCTCAAATACCAGCCAACAGTATATCTCAGTATCATGTAGCCAATCAGGAGCCCTGTTCGCAATATCCTGTCAATAGTATATCTCTGTACCATGTAGCCAGTCAGGAGCCTTGTTCTCAACATATAGCCAGCCGTGTATTTCAGTAACATGTAGCCAATAAGGAACCCTGTTTTCAAATTCCAGCCAACAGTATATCTCAGTACAATGTAGTCATTCAGGTGCCCTGTTCTCAACATCCAGCCGGCAGTATATCTCAGTACCATGTAGCCATTCAAGTGCCCTATTTTTAAATAAGAGCCAACAGTATATCTCAGTACCAAGTAGAAACTCAGGAGCCCTGTTCTCAACATCCAGCCAACAGTATATCTCAGTACCATGTAGCCATTCAGGAGCCCTGTTCACAACAACCAGCCAACAGTATATCTCAGTTCCATTTAGCCATTCAGGAGCCCTGTTCTCAACATCCAGAAAACAGTATATCTCAGTAACATGTAGCCAGTCAGGAGCCCTATTCTCAAATACCAGCCAACAGTATATCTCAGTACCATGTAGCCATTCAGGAGCCCTGTTCCCAAATACCAGCCAACAGTATATCTCAGTACCATGTAGCCATTCAGCAGCCCTGTTCTCAACATCCAGTCAACAGTATATCTCAGTACCATGTAGCCATTCAGCAGCCCTGTTGTCAACATCCAGCCAGCAGTATATCTCAGTACCATGTAGCCATTCAGGAGCCGAGTTCTCAAATAACAGCCAACAGTATACCTCAGTACCATGTAGCCATCCAGGAGCCCTGTTCTCAACATCCAGCCAACAGCATATCTCAGTACCATGTAACCATTCAGGACCCCTGTTCTCAAATATCAGCCGGCAGTATAATTCAGTACCATGTAGCCATTCAGTTGCCCTATTCACAAATAGCAGCCAACAGTATATCTCAGTTCCATATAGCCATTCAGAAGCCCTGTTCTCAACATCCTGCCAACAGTATATCTCAGTACCATGTAGCCATTCAGGAGAACTGTTCTCAAACACCAGCCAACAGTATACCTCAGTACCATGTAGCCATCCAGGAGCCCTGTTCTCAACATCCAGCTAACACTAACTCTCAGTACCATTTAGCCGTTCAGGAACCTTGTTTTCTAATACCAGCCAACAGTATATGTCAGTACCCTATAGCCATTCAGGAGCCCTATTCTCAATTAGCAGCCAACAGTATACCTCAGTACCATGTAGTCATTCAGGAGCACTGTTCTCAACATCCAGCCAACAGAATATCCCAGTATCATGTAGCACTTCAAGAGCCCTGTTCTCTACCAGCCAAGAGTATATCTCAGTTCCCAGTAGCCATTCAGGAGCCTTGTTCTCAAATACCAGCCAACAGTATATCTCAGTACCAGATAACCAATCAGGAGCCCTGTTCTCAACATCCAGCCAGCACTATATCTCTGTACCATGTAGCCATTCAGGAGCCCTGTTCACAACTACCAGGAAACAGTATATCTCAGTTCCATGTAGCCATTCAGGAGCCCTGTTCTCAACATCCAGCCAACAGTATATCTCAGTACCATGTAGCCAGTCAGGAGCCCTATTCTCAAATACCAGCGAACAGTATATCTCAGTACCAGGTAGCCATTCAGTAGCCCTTTTTGCCAAATAACTGTCAACAGTATCTCTCAGTACCATGTAGCCATTCATGAGCCCTATTTTCAACATCCAGTCAACAGTATATCTCAGTACCATGTAGCCATTCAGGTTCTCTGTTCTCTGCATCCAGCCGGCAGTATATCTTAGTACTATGAAGCCATTCAGGTGCCCTATTCTCAAATACCAGCCAACAGTGTATCTCAATACCATGTAGCCATTCAAGCCCTGTTCTCAACATCCAGCCAACAGTATATCTCAGAACCATGTAGCCATTCAGGAGCCCTGTTCTCAAATTCCAGGCAACAGTATATCTCATTACCCTGTAGCCATCCAGGAGCCCTGTTCTCAACTACCAGCCAACAGTATATCTCAGTGCCATGTAAGCATTCAGGAGCCCTGTTCTCAACATCCAGCCAACGGTATATCTCAGTACTATGTAGCCATTCAGGAGCCCTGTTCTCAACATCCAGCCGGCAGTATAATTCAGTACCATGTAGACATTCAGGTGCCCTATTCTCAAATACCAGCAAACAGTATATCTCAGTACCATGTAGCTATTCAGGAGCTCTGTTCTCAATATCCAGCCAGCAGTATATCTCAGTACCATGTAGCCATTCAGGAGCCCTGTTCTCAAATGCCAGCCAACAGTATACCTCAGTACCATGTAGCCCTTCAGGAGCACTGTTCTAAACATCCAGCAGACAGTATATCTCAGTAGCATGTAGCCATTCAGGAGCCCTGTTCACTAATACCAGCCAACAGTATATCTCAGGACCATGTAATCATTCAGGAGCCCTGTTCTCAACATCCAGCCAGCGGTATATCTCAGTACCATGTAGCCATTCAGGAGCCCTGTTCTCAACATCCAGCCAGCAGTATAATTCAGTACCATGTAGACATTCAGGTGCCCTATTCTCAATATCCAGCAAACAGTATATCTCAGTACCATGTAGCCAGTCAGGAGCTCTGTTCTCAATATCCAGCCAGCAGTATATCTCAGTACCATGTAGCCATTCAGGAGCCCTGTTCTCAAATGCCAGCCAACAGTATCCCTCAGTACCATGTAGCCCTTCAGGAGCACTGTTCTAAACATCCAGCAGACAGTATATCTCAGTAGCATGTAGCCATTCAGGAGCCCTGTTCACTAATACCAGCCAACAGTATATCTCAGGACCATGTAATCATTCAGGAGCCTTGTTCTCAACATCCAGCCAACGGTATATCTCAGTACCATGTAGCCATTCAGGAGCCCTGTTCTCAACATCCAGCCAGCAGTATAATTCAGTACCATGTAGACATTCAGGTGCCCTATTCTCAAATACCAGCCAGCAGTATATCTCAGTACCATGTAGCCATTCAGGAGCCCTGTTCTCAAATGCCAGCCAACAGTATACCTCAGTACCACGTAGCCATTCAGGATCCCTGTTCACAACAACCAGCCAACAGTATATCTCAGTTCCATTAAGCCATTCAGGAGCCCTGTTCTCAATATCCACAAAGAGTATATCTCAGTACCATGTAGCCAGTAAGGAGCCCTATTCTCAAATACCAGCCAACAGTATATCTCAGTACCAAGTAGCCATTCAGGAGCCCTGCTCTCAATATCCAGCCAGCAGTATATCTCAGTACCATGTAGCCATTCAGGAGCCCTGTTCTCAATATGCAGCCAGCAGTATACCTCAGTACCTTGTAGCCCTTCAGGAGCCCTGTTCTCAACATCCAGCCAACAGTATATCTCAGTAGCATGTACCCATTCAGGAGCCTTGTTCTCTAATACCAGCCAACAGTATATCTCAGTGGCACTGTAGGCATTCAGGTGTCTCTTGCTCAAACACTTAGCCAAGAGTATATTCAGTACCATGTAGCCATTCAGAGCCCTGTTCTCAACATCCAGCCAATGGTATATCTCAGTACCACGTAGCCATTCAAGAGCCCTGTTCTCAATATCCAGCCGGCAGTATAATTCAGTACCATGTAGCCATTCATGAGCCCTGTTCTCAAATACCAGCCAACAGTATACCTCAGTATCATGTAGTCATTCAGGAGCCCTCTTCTCAACATCCAGCCAACAGTATACCTCAGTTGCATGTAGCCATTCAGGAGCCCTGTTCTCTAATGCCAGCCAACAGTATATCTCAGTACCCTGTAGCCATTCAGGAGCCCTGTTCTCAAATACCAGCCAACAGTATATCTCAGTACCATGTTGCCATTCAGGAGCCCTGTTCTCAACATCCAGCCAACGGTATATCTCAGTACCATGTAGCCATTCTGGAGCCCTGGTCTCAACATCCAGTCAACAGTATATCTCAGTACCATGTAGCCATTCAGGAGCACTGTTCTCAAATACCTGCCAAAAGTATATCTCAGTACAATTTAGCCATTCATGAGCCCTGTTCTTAAATACCAGCCAACAGTATATCTCAGGACCATGTAAGCATTCAGGAGCCCTGTTCTCAACATCCAGCCAACGGTATATCTCAGTACCATGTAGCCATTCAGGAGCCCTGTTCTCAATATCCAGCCGGCAGTATAATTCAGTACCATGTAGCCATTCAGTTGCCCTATTCACAAATATCTGCCAACAGTATATCTCAGTACCATTTATCCATTCAGGAGCCCTGTTCTCAACATCCTGCCAGCAGTATATCTCAGTACCATGTAGCCATTCAGGAGCACTGTTGTCAACTACCAGACAACAGTATACTACAGTACCATGTAGCCATTCCGGAGCCCTGTTCTCAACATCCAGCCAACAGTATATCTCAGTTCCATGTAGCAACTCAGGTGCCCTGTTCTCAACAACCAGCAAACAGTATATCTCAGTACCATGTAGCCAGTCAGGAGCCCTATTCTCAAATACCAGCCAACAGTATATCTCAGTACCATGTAGCCATTCAGGAGCCCTCTTCCCAAATACCAGCCAACAGTATATCTCAGTACCATGTAGCCATTCAGGAGCCCTATTCTCAACATCCAGTCAACAGTATATCTCAGTACCATGTAGCCATTCAGGAGCCCTGTTCTCAACATCCAGCCGGCAGTATATCTTAGTACAATGTAGCCATTCAGGTGCCCTATTCTCAAATACCAGCCAACAGTGTATCTCAATACCATGTAGCCATTCCGGAGCCCTGTTCTCAACATCCAGCCAACAGTATATCTCAGAACCATGTAGCCATTCAGGAGCCCTGTACTCAAATTCCAGGCAACAGTATATCTCAGTACCCAGTAGCCATCCAGGAGCCCTGTTCTCAAATAACAGCCAACAGTATATCTCAGTGCCATGTAAGCATTCAGTAGCCCTGTTCTCAACATCCAGCCAACGGTATATCTCAGTACCATGTAGCCATTCAGGAGCCCTGTTCTCAACATCCAGCCGTCAGTATAATTCAGTACCATGTAGACATTCAGGTGCCCTATTCTCAAATACCAGCCAACAGTATATCTCAGTACCATGTAGCCATTCAGGAGCCCTGTTCTCAACATCCAGCCAGCAGTATATCTCAGTACCATGTAGCCATTCAGGAGCCCTGTTCTCAAATACCAGCCAACAGTATACCTCAGTACCATGTAGCCCTTCAGGAGCCCTGTTCTCAACATCCAGCCAACAGTATATCTCAGTAGCATGTAGCCATTCAGGAGCCCTGTTCTCTAATACCAGCCAACAGTATATCTCAGTACCCTGTAGCCATTCAGGAGCCCTGTTCTCTAATATCAGCCAACAGTATATCTCAGTACCATGTAGCCATTCAGGAGCCCTGTTGTCAAATACCAGACAACAGTATACTACAGTACCATGTAGCCATTCAGGAGCCCTGTTCTCTAATATCAGCCAACAGTATATCTCAGGACCATGTGAGCATTCAGGAGCCCTGTTCTCAACTTCCAGATAACAGCATATCTCAGTAGCATGTAGCCATTCAGGAGCCCTGTTCTCAAATTCCAGCCATCAGTATATCTCAGTACCCTGTAGCCATTCAGAAGCCCTGTTCTCAAATACCAGCCAACAGAATATTCCAGTACCATGTAGCCAGTCAGGAGCCCTGTTCTCAACATCCAGCCAACAATATATCTCAGTACCCTGTAGCCATTCAGGAGCCCTGTCCTCAACATCCAGCCAACAATATATCTCAGAACCATGTAGCCATTCAGGAGCCCTGTTCTCAAATACCAGCCAACAGTATATCTCAGTACCATGTAACCATTCAGGAGCCCTGTTCTCAAATATCAGCCAACATTATATCTCAATACCATGTAAGCATTTAGGAGCCCTGTTCTCAACATCCAGCCAATGGTATATCTCAGTACCATGTAGCCATTCACTAGCCCTGTTCTCAAATACCAGACAACAGTATACTACAGTACCATGTAGCCATTCCGGAGCCCTGTTCTCAACATCCAGCCAACACTATATCTCTGTACCATGTAGCCATTCAGGAGTCCTGTTCACAACAACCAGCCAACAGTATATCTCAGTACCATGTAGCCATCCAGGAGCCCTGTTCTCAGCATCCAGCCAACACTATATCTCAGTACCATGTAGCCATTCAGGAACTCTGTTTTCTAATACCAGCCAACAGTATATCTCAGTACCCTGTAGCCATTCAGGAGCCCTGTTCTCAACATCCAGCCGGCAGTATATCTTAGTATTATGTAGTCATTCAGGTGCCCTATTCTCAAATACAAGCCAACAGTGTATGTCAGTACCCAGTAGCCATTCAGGAGCCCTGTTCTCAAATACCAGCCAACAGTATATCTCAGTACCATATAGCCAATCAGGAGCCCTGTTCTCAACATCCAGCCAACAGTATATCTCTGTACCATGTAGCCAGTCAGGAGCCCTGTTCTCTAATACCAGCCAACAGTATATCTCAGTACCCAGTAGCCATTCAGGAGCCCTGTTCTCAACAACCAGTCAACAGTATAACTCAGTTCCATGTAGCCATTCAGGAGCCCTGTTCTCACCATCCAGCCAACAGTATACCTCAGTACCATGTAGCCATTCAGGAGCCCTGTTCTCAACATCCAGCCAACAGTATATCTCAGTACCATGTAGCCATTCAAGAGCCCTGTTCTCTAATACCAGCCAACAGTATATCTCAGTACCCAGTAGCCATTCAGGAGCCCTGTTCTCAAATACCAGCCAACAGTATATCTCAGTACCATATAGCCAATCAGGAGCCCTGTTCTCAACATCCAGCCAACAGTATATCTTTGTACCATGTAGCCAGTCAGGAGCCCTGTTCTCAACATCCAGCCAACACTATATCTCAATACCATGTAGCCATTCAGGAGCCCTGTTCTCAACAACCAGTCAACAGTATAACTCAGTTCCATGTAGCCATTCAGGAGCCCTGTTCTCACCATCCAGCCAACAGTATATCTCAGTAGCATGTAGCCGGTCAGGTGCCCTATTCTCAAAGACCAGCCAACAGTATATCTCAGTACCATGTAGCCATTCAGGACCCCTGTTCCCAAATACCAGCCAACAGTATATCTCAGTACCATGTAGCCATTCAGGAGCCCTGTTCTCAACATCCAGTCAACAGTATATCTCAGTACCATGTAACCATTCAGGAGCCCTGTTCTCAACATCCAGCCGGCAGTATGTCTTAGTACTATGTAGCCATTCAGGTGCCCTATTCTCAAATATCAGCCTACAGTGTATCTCAATACCATGTAGCCATTCCGGAGCCCTGTTCTCAACATCCAGCCAACAGTATATCTCTCAACCATGTAGCCATTCAGGTGCCCTGTTCTCAAATTCCAGGCAACAGTATATCTCAGTATCCTGCAGCCATCCAGGAGCCCTGTTCTCAAATACCAGCCAACAGTATATCTCAGTACCCTGTAACCATTCAGGAGCCCTGTTCTCAACATCCAGCCAACAGTATATCTCAGAACCATGTAGCCATTCATGAGCCCTGTTCTCAACTATCAGCCAACAGTATATCACAGTACCATGTAAGCATTCAGGAGCCCTGTTCTCAACATCCAGCCAACGGTATATCTCCGTACCATGTAGCCATTCAGGAGCCCTGTTCTCAACATCCAGCTGGCAGTATAATTCAGTACCATGTAGCCATTCAGGTGCCCTATTCTCAAATACCAGCCAACAGTATATCTCAGTACCATGTAGCCATTCAGGAGCCCTGTTCTCAACATCCAGCCAGCAGTATATCTCAGTACCATGTAGCCATTCAGGAGCCCTGTTCTCAAATACCAGCCAACAGTATACCTCAGTACCATGTAGCCATTCAGGAGCCCTGTTCTCAACATCCAGCCAACAGTATATCTCAGTAGCATGTAGCCATTCAGGAACCCTGTTCTCTAATACCAGCCAACAGTATATCTCAGTACCCTGTAGCCATTCAGGAGCCCTGTTCTCAAATACCAGCCAACAGTATATCTCAGTACCATGTAGCCAGTCAGGAGCCCTGTTCTCAACATCCAGCCAACAGTATATCTCAGAACCATGTAGCCATTCAGGAGCCCTGTTCTCAAATACCAGCCAACAGTATATCTCAGTACCATGTAGCCATTCAGGAGCCCTGTTCTCAACATCCAGCCAACTGTATATCTCAGTACCATGTATCCATTCAGGGACACTATTCCCATATAACAGCTGGTGTGTAGCTTACATACCTGTACTGATGTACAGAGAGATAAGCAAGAAGCTATGGAACCTATTGAAAATTTCAGTCTAGGGGTATAAGTTAAATATAATTATGGGAGCCTTTGATAGGGCAGAAGAGATAGATCGAAAGGAACTGCCTAAGGTCCAGTACAAAAATATAGTTAAAAGTAAACCATTGCTGTTTGTGACAGAGTTTACCAGTACTTCTAATCAAGTAGTTAACATTGTGTGTTCCAGTTGGAAAATACTGCAAAAGGATACTTGTAGATCCGAGGCTGTCCTAATTCTACTTTACAGATCATATATCAGACCACATCTGGATTATTTGCTCCCCACAGTTGATCCTCCACTTGAAAAAGGATATCAACATTGTAGACAGAAGCCAGAGGAGGTACTCGAGGCTTATATCCCGCTGTAAAAATATACCATACCATGATAGGGTAAGGGATCTAAACCTATGGAACTTAACACTAAGAAGGAAGAGAGGTGACATCCTTCTTCTGTACAGACTGATAAGGGATCCCATCTTCATGGATGATCTAGGACGAGTATTGAAAGAACATGTATACAGTCTGAGGGGACATAAACAACAGCTGATTGAGATAAAATCTAATAGTGAACTACAGAAGCATGCTTACGTACACCATGCTGTAAGACTCTGGAACAAACTTCCTGATTGGGTTGTTGAGGCAGACAACTTTACATTGTTTATAAGCAGGCTTGACCAGTATCTCAAGGAAGATGACCACGGTCATCACCACTGAGTTGTAAGGGACAGCACTCATGGGCTTTACCTTCTGCTGTCCTAAAAACCGAAGTATTAACTGAAGTATTTTTTAAAATGCTATAGATAAATAAACCTCTTATTGAATACAGCACAGCCTCTAATTTGGGAGCTATAAAAACACATAGTCACTATTTTGAGAATCAGGACCCCAGATGCAAAATTAAAGGATTCTCTAGTTGTCGTAATTACAATGCATGCAGGTACGCAGCAAGGAGTAAAGAACTGCAACATCCATATTCTGGCAAAAAGGTTCAAATAACACTTTTTAACTGTAATATCACGCAAGGAAATTCATGCCAGGTAGTGCTCGTGTAATAAATATTACATTGGTAAAATTATTAGGCAAGAACACATATATTTGAACATTTAAGTTCTGTGCATTGAGAGAGATGTGGCAGTGCAGTAGGGTACCACTTTAAGACAGTCCACAATTGTGATATGAGCAGCTTCCGATTTGTGGTATTTGATGGAACATCCCACCTCCACTGAGGCGGAGACAGGGGGAAGCATCTTGAACAACTAGAAGCACAATGAATTTTCAAGTTGAAATATGTTGACACCGAATGGCCTGTATAATGATCTGAATTTAGCATCATTTTTATGATGTACTGTAACTCTTATAGAAGCTGAGGATGATTTTGTGTTTCCTTTTGACTTCTTCAGTTTAGAAATATGTTTTTGAAAAGGTGTTGCAGGTCTTTAATGAAGATATGCATTGAGATTAATGGCTGGTTATTTTCTGCTGCCTTGCAGTAGAACGGTTCTGAAACACATTTTATTTTTAAATATTTGTAGAATTACTCAATTTGATTATTTTCTGGCAAAGACATCTAATAATTTTCATATAAGTTCTTTTCCTACTATGTAAGAGTTACCTGCAATATGATAGTTGCCAAGTGGCCCTGGAGGGGTATGAAATAAGTCTGCACAATTAGAGATTTTTTTCACTTTAAAATTTGGTGTTTTTCACTATAGATGGTGGGATTATTATTGAATTTGAAATGATAATTTTTTTATTCTAAGCTTTCACGTATTTGGGGGCTTGTTAGTAATGTTTTTTTTTTTGGGGTTCTGATGGTGCTTTGAAGAGATTAGTTAAGCACTATAAGGTTATTAGCCAAACCAAATTTTTGGCTTAAAAAGGGGATCTCAACATGTGCATTTTGGTAATTGATTTGGGAAATTTATTACTGCATTTGGTTATTTAAAATACTGATCGTGTCACCCCTGATGAAAAGATTTTTATCACGAAGCACTGGGTCGATCAGTCCACCTGTGCTGTCTTAATTTTTTGCTTTGCCAGAAATTAACAGGGACATGCCACAGAATCACTGGTTTATGAAGAACTGGTAGTAAGTGTGGTTTGTAATTAATTTCATCTGTGAACTGCATGCTCATTTTCCCTGAAATCTTTCTGTCCAAGCTGTGAATGTCAACAGGGTGCTCAATAAATAGCCAAGTGTTTTTGACTTTAAAATTGGTGTGCTCTGCTGTGATGAACTACTTGGGATTAGTAGTATAGCTCAGCCATGCAGACATTCAGGGGCCCTGTTCCCAAGTAGCAGTTGACAGTATAGCTCAGTAATATTCAGAAATTCAGGGGCCCTTCCCATGTAGCAGCCAACTGTATACATAGCTCTCTACCATACTTCCACTAAGGGGCCCTTGCCATATATCAGCCAGTAGTATAGCTAAGTGCCATGCATTACTTCAGGAGCCTCCTTCGTATATATAGCATCCTGTAGTATAGCTCAGTACCATGTATCTATTCAGGGGCTCCCTTCCCATACTGCACTCTGCAACACAGCTCTATGCCATGCATCTCTTCAGGGGCTCCTTCCACTATAGCAACTTGTGGTATAGTTCAGTACAATGCAGCTATTAAGGGTCTCCTTCCACTATAGCAACTAGTGGTATAGTTCAGCACAATGCAGCTATTCAGGGGCTCCTTCTACGATAGCAACTAGTGGTATAGTTCAGCACAATGCAGCTATTCAGGGGCTCCTTCCCGTATAGCAACTAGTGGTATAGTTCAGTACTATGCAGCTATTCAGGGGCTCCTTCCCGTATAGCAACTAGTGGTATAGTTCAGTACTATGCAGCTATTAAGGGGCTCCTTCCCGCATAGCAACTAGTGGTATAGTTCAGTACAATGCAGCTATTCAGGGGCTCCTTCCACGATAGCAACTAGTGGTATAGTTCAGTACAATGCAGCTATTCAGGGGCTCCTTCCACTACAGCAACTAGTGGTATAGTTCAGTACAATGCAGCTATTCAGGGGCTCCTTCCTGTATAGAAACTAGTGGTATAGTTCAGTACAATGCAGCTATTCAGGGGCTCCTTCCACTATAGCAACTAGTGGTATAGTTCAGTACAATGCAGCTATTCAGGGGCTCCTTCCACTATAGCAACTAGTGGTATAGTTCAGTACAATGCAGCTATTCAGGGGCTCCTTCCCATATAGCAATTAGTGGTATAGTTCAGTACAATGCAGCTATTCAGGGGCTCCTTCCACGAAAGCAACTAGTGGTATAGTTCAGAACAATGTGGCTATTCAGGGGCTCCTTTCAGTATAGCGGCCTGTAGTATAGTTCAGTACCATGCATCCATTTAGGCACCTCCCCCCCCCCATAGCAGTCAGTAGTATTATGCACTACCATGCAGCCATTCAGGAGCCCCATTGATCCCCATTTCATGTAGCAACCAGTGGTATAGCTCAGTACCATGCAGACATTCAGGGGCCCCCACGGACCACCATCCCATGTAACAACCATAGTATAGCTCAGTACCATGAAGCCATTCAAGGGCCCTCGTGGACCCCAAGCCCATGTAGCAACCAGTAGTATAGCTCAGTACCATGCATCCATTCAGGGGCTTCATGGACCACCATCTCAAGCAGCAACCAGTAGTATAGTTCAGTACCATGCATCCATTCAGGGACCCCCATGGACCCCCATCCCATCAAGCAACAAGTGGCATAACTCAGTACCATGCATACTTTCAGGGGCCCCATGTATCCCCATCCCATGTAGCAACCAGTAGTATAGCTCAGTAGTATGCATCCATTCAGAGACTGCCATGGACCCCCATTCCATATAGCAACCAGCAGTACAGCTCAGTACCATGCATCCATTCAGGGGCCCCCATGGACCCCCATCCCATGTAGCAACCAGTACTATAGCTCAGTACCATGCATTCCTTCAGGGACCCCCCATTGACTCCCATCCCATGTAACAACCTGTAGCTCACTACTATGCATCCATTCAGGGACCCCATCCCATCAAGCAACAAGTGGTATAACTCAGTACCATGCATCCTTTCAGTGGCCCCATGTATCCCCATCCCATGTATCAACCAGTAGTACAGCTCAGTATCATGCATCCATTCAGGGCCCCCAATGGACCCCCATCCCATGTAGTAACCAGTAGTATGGCTCAGTACCATGCATCCATTCAGGGGCCCCATGGACCACCACCCCATGTAGCAACCAGTAGTATAGCTCGGTACCATGCATCCATTCAGGGACCCAATGGACCCCCCATCCCATGTAGCAACCAGTAGTATAGCTTAGTACCATGCATCCATTCAGGGACTCCATGGACCCCCATCCTATGAACAACAAGTAGTATAGCTCAGTAGGCCCCATGTACCTCCATCCCATGTAGCAACCAGTAGTATAGCTTAGCATCATTCATCCATTCAGAGAAGCCTATGGACTCCCATCCCATGTAGCAACCAGTAGCTCACTACCATGCATCCATCCAGAGACCCCCATGGAACCCCATCCCATGAAGCAACAAGCAGAATAGCTAAATGCCATGTATCCATTCAGGGATCCCCATGAACCCCCATCACCTGTAGCAACCAGTAGTACAGCTCAGTACCATGCATCCATTCAGGGGCCCCAATGGACCCCCAGCCCATGTAGTAAACAGTTGTATAGCTCAGTGCCATGTATCTATTCAGGGACCCCATGGACCACCATCCCATGTAGTAACCAGTGGTATAGCTCAGTACCATGCATCCATTCAGGCACCCCATGGACCCTCATCCCATGAACAACAAGTAGTATAGCTCAGTAGGCCCCATGTACCCCCAGCCCATGTAGCAACCAGTAGTATAGCTCAGTACCAAGCATCCATTCAGGGTCTCTATGCATCCCTATCCCATGTAGCAACCACTAGTATAGCTCAGTACCATACATCCATTCAGGGACCCCAATCCCATGTAGCAACAAGTAGCATAGCTAAATGCCATGTATCCATTCAGGGATGTAGCCATGTAGCAACCAGTAGTAAAACTCAGTAACATTCACCCATTCAGGGCCCCCCATGGATCCCCCATCCCATGTAGCAACCAGTAGTATAGGTCAGTACCATGCTCTTATTCAGGGACCCCATGGACCCATGTTCCATGTAGCAACCAGTAGTATACCTCAGTACCATACATCCATTCAGGGGCCCTCAGGGACCCCCATCCCATGTAGCAACCAGTAGTATAGCTCAATACCATGCACCCATTCAGGGGTCCACATGGACCCCCATCCCATATAGCAACCAGTAGTAAAGCTCAGTACCATACACCCTTCAGGGGCCCGCATGGACCCCCATCCCATGTAGCAAACAGTAGTATAGCTCAGTACCATGCATCTATTCAGGGTCCCCCAGGGACCCCATCCTCTGTAGCAACCAGTAGTATAGCTCAGTACCATGCACCCTTTCTGGGACCCCCATGGATCCCCATCTCACGTAGCAACCAGTAGCTCACTACCATGCATCCATTCAGGGGTTCTATTTCCATATAGAAACCAGTACTATGTATCCATTCAGGGATGCTCATCCCATATAGCAACCAGTAATACAGCTCTGTACCATGCATCTGTTGAGGAGCTCAGTTTCCATATAGTGGCCAGTAGTATAGCTCCATACTAGGCACCTGTTCAGGGGACTCCTTCCACTATAGCAACCAGTATTATAGCTCAGTACCATTCCTCCATTCAGGAGATTGCTTCCTATATAGCAGCCAGTGGTATAGCTCAGTGCCATATATCCACTCAGGGTCTCCCTCTTGATACAGCAGCCCATAGTTTTTCAATACCAAGCATCTGTTCTGTGGCCTCCTTCTAATATAATAGATAGCAGTTTTGCTCAGTACCAGACGTCTATTCAGGGGCTCCCCTCCTATACAGCAACCAGCAGTATGGCTAAGTACCATGCATCTGTTCTGGGGATCCCTTCAGATATAAAAGACAGTGATATAGTTCAGTACCATACATCCATAAATCCATTCAGGAGCCTCCTTTCCTTATAGCAGCCAGCAGTTTTTCAATGTCATTCATCTGTTCTATGGCTCCTTTCATATATAACAACCAGTAGTTTTGCTCATTACCATACATTTATTCAGGGGCTCCCTTCCTATATAGCAGCCAGTTGTATAGCTCAATACCATGCAGCCATTCAAGGACCCCTATGGACCCCCATCCCATGTTGCAACCAGTAGCAAAACTCAGTACTATGCACCCATTCAGGGCCCCCCGTGGATCCCCCATCCCATGAAGCAACCAGTAGTAAAACTCAGTACCATGCACCCATTCAGGGCCCCCCATGGATCCCCATCCCATGTAACAACCAGTAGTATTGGTCAGTACTATGCACTCATTCAGGGACTCCATGGACCCCCGTCCCATGTAGCAAACAGTAGTATAGCTCAGTACCATGCAGCCATACAGGGGCCCTCATGGAACCCCATCCCATGTAGCAGCTAGTAGTATAGCTCAGTACCATGCAGCCATACAGGGGCCCTCATGGAACCCCATCCCATGTAGCAACCAGTAGTATAGCTCAGTACCATGCATCGATTCAGGGGCTTCATGGACCACCATTCCATGTAGCAACCAGTAGTACAGCTCAATACCACGCATCCATTCAGGGACCCCATGGACCCCCTCCCACGTAGTAACCAGTAGTATAGCTCAGTACCATTCATCCATTCAGCCGCCCGATTGACCCCCATCCCATGTAGCAACCAGTAGTATATTTCAGTACCAAGCATTCATTCAGGGATCCCCATGGACTCCCATCCCATGTAACAACCTGTAGCTCACTGCTATGAATCCACTCAGGGACCCCCATCCCATCAAGCAACAAGTGGTATAACTCAGTACCATGCATCCTTTCAGGGGCCCAATGTATCCCCATCCCATGTATCAACCAGTAGTACAGCTCAGTACCATGCATCCATTCAGGGCCCCCCATGGACTCCCATCCCATGTAGTAACCAGTAGTATAGCTTAGTACCATGCATCCATTCAGGGGCCCCATGGACCCCCATCCCATGAACAACAAGTAGCATAGCTCAGTAGGCCCCATGTACCCCCATCCCATATAGCAACCAGTAGTATAGCTCAGCATCATGCATCCATTCAGAGACCCCCGTGGACTCCCATCCCATGTAGCAACCAGTAGCTCACTACCATCCATCTATCCAGGGATCCCCATGGACCCCCATCCCATGAAGCAACAAGTAGCATAGCCCAGTGCCAAGTATCCATTCAGGGACCCCAATCAACACTCATCCCCTGCAGCAACCAGTAATACAGCTCAGTACCATGCATCCATTCGGGGTCCCCCATGGTCCCCATCCCATGTAGTAATCAGTTGTATAGCTCAGTACCATGCATCCAATTAGGGGCCCCAAAGACCAAAATCCCACGTAGCTACCAGTGGTGTAGCTCAGTACCATGCATCCATTCAGGCATCCCATGGATCCTCATCCCATGAACAACAAGTAGTATAGCTCAGTAGGCCCCATGTACCCCCATCCCATGTAGCAACCAGTAGTATAGCTCAGTACCATGCATCCATTCAGGGTCTGCATGTATCCTTATAACACATAGCAACCAGTAGTAGAGCTCAGTACCACACATCCATTCAGGGACCCCCATGGACCCCAATCCCATGTAGCAACCAGTATTATAGCTCAGTACCATGTATTCATTCAGGAACCCCATGGACCCCATTCCATGTAGCAACCAGTAGTATAGCTTAGTATCATGCACCCATTCAGGGACCCCCATTACATGTAGTATCCAGTAGTATAGCTCAGTACCATGCAGCCATTCAAGGACCCCTATGGACCCCCATCCCATGTTGCAACCAGTAGTAAAACTCAGTACTATGCACCCATTCAGGGCCCCCCCTGGATCCTCCATCCCATGAAGCAACCAGTAGTAAAACTCAGTACCATGCACCCATTCAGGGCCGCCCATGGAACCCCATCCCATGTAACAACCAGTAGTATAGCTCAGTACCATACAGCCATTCAGGGGCCCCCAGGGACCCCCATCCCATGTAGCAACCAGTAGCATAGGTCAGTACTGTGCACCCATTCAGGGCCCCTCTTGGACTCCCATCCCATGTAGCAATTAGTAGTATAGCTCAGTACTGTGCATCTATTCAGGGCCCCTGTGGACCCCCATCCCATTTAGCAACCAGTAATATAGCTCACTACCATGGTCCCATTCAGGGGCCCCCTGGGACCCCCATCCCATATAGCAACCAGTAGTATAGCTCACTACCATGCACCCATTCAGGGGCCCACATGGACCCCCATCCCATGTAGCAGACAGTAGTATAGCTCAGTACAATGCATCTATTCAGGTTCCCCCAGGGTCCACATCCCATGTAGCAACTAATAGAATAGCTCACTACCATGCATCCATTCAGGGGTTCTATTTCCATATAGAAGCCAGTACTATGTATCCATTCAGGTGCGCTCATCCCATATAGCAACCAGCAATACAGTTCTGTACCATGCATCCGTTGAGGAGCTCAGTTCACATATAGTAGCCAGTACTATAGCTCCTCACTATGCACCTGTTCAGGGGACTCCTTCCACTATAGCAACCAGTAGTATAGCTCAGTACCATTCTTCCATTCAGGGGATTCCTTCCTATATAGCAGCCAGTGATATAGCTCAGTGCCATATATCCACTCAGGGTCTCCCTCTTCATACAGCAGCCCGTAGTTTTTCAATACCATGCATCTGTTCTGTGGCCTCCTTCTAATATAACAGCCAGCAGTTTTGGTCAGTACCAGACGTCCATTCAGGGGCTCCCCTCCTATACAGCAACCAGCAGTACAGCTATGTACCCTGCATCTGTTCAGGGGATCCCTTCAGATATAAAAGACAGTGATATAGCTCAGTACCATACATCCATACATCCATTCAGGTGCCTCCTTTCCCTATAGCAGCCAGCAGTTTTTCAATGTCATTCATCTGTTCTAGGGCTCCCTTCATATATAACAGCCAGTAGTTTTGCTCATTACCATACATTTATTCAGGGGCTTCCTTCCTATATAGCAACCAGTAGTATAGCTCAGTACCATACATCCATTCAGGGGCCCCCAGGGACCTCCATCCAATGTATCAGCCAGAAGAGTAGCTCAGTACCATGCAGCCATTCAGGGGCCCCCATGGACCCCCATCCCATGTAGCAGCTAGTAGTATAGCTCAGTACCATACAGCCGTTCAGGGACCACCATGGACCTCCATCCTATGTAGCAACCAGTAGTATAGCTCAGTACCATGTAGCTATTCAGGGGCCCTCAAGGACCCTCATCCTATGTAGCAACCAGTAGTATAGCTCACTACCATGCATCCATTCAGGGGCTTCATGGACCACCATTCAATGTAGCAACCAGTAGTACAGCTCAGTACCATGCATCCATTCAGGGACCATCATGAACCCCCATCCCATGTAGTAACCAGTAGTATAGCTCAGTACCATTCATCCATTCAGGGGCCCAATTGACCCCCATCCCATGTAGCAACCAGTAGTATAGCTCAGTACCATGCATTCATTCAGGGACCCCCATGGACTCACATCCCATGTAACAACCTGTAGCTCACTACTATGCATCCATTCAGGAACCCCAATGGACCCCCATCCCATCAAGCCAAGCAACAAGTGGTATAACTCAGTACCATGCATCCTTTCAGGGGCCCCATATATCCCCATCCCATGTAACAACCAGTAGTATAGCTCAGTAGCATGCATCCATTCAGAGAACTCCATTCCATGTAGTAACCAGTAGTACAGCTCAGTACCATGCATTCATTCAGGGGACCCATGGACCACCACCCCATGTAGCAACCAGTAGTACAGTTCAGTACCATGCATCCATTCAGGAACCACCATGGACCCCTATCCCATGTAGTAACCAGTAGTATAGCTCAGTACCATTCATCCATTCAGGGGCCCGATTGACCCCATCTCATGTAGCAACCAGTAGTATAGCTCAGTACCATGCATTCATTCAGGGGACCCATGGACCACCACCCCATGTAGCAACCAGTAGTACAGTTCAGTACCATGCATCCATTCAGGGACCACCATGGACCCCCATCCCATGTAGTAACCAGTAGTAGCTCAATACCATTCATCCATTCAGGGGCCCGATTGACCCCATCTCATGTAGCAACCAGTAGTATAGCTCAGTACCATGCATCCATTCAGGGACCCCATGGACCCCCATCCCATGAACAACAAATAGTATAACTCAGTAGGCCCCATGTACCCCCATCCCATGTAGCAACCAGTATTATAGCTTAGCATCATGCATCCATTCAGAGGAACCCATGGACTCCCATCCCATGTAGCAACCAGTAGCTCACTACTATGCATCCATCCAGGGACCCCAATGGACCCCTATCCCATGAAGCAACAAGTAGCATAGCTCAGTGCCATGTATTCATTCAGGGACCCCCATGAACCCCCATTCCCTGTAGCAACCAGTAGTACAGCTCAATACCATGCATCCATTCAGGGGCCCCCATGGACCCCCATTCCATGTAGTAACAAGTTTTATGGCTCAGTATCGTGCATCCATTTAGGGGCCCCATGGACCACCATTTCATGTAGCAACCAGTGGTATAGCTCAGTACCATGCATCCATTCAGGCACCCCATGGACCCTCATCCCATGAACAACAAGTAGTATAGCTCAGTAGGCCCCATGTACCCCCATCCCATGTAGCAACCTGTAGTATAGCTTAGTACCATGCATCCATTCAGGGAGTCCCCATGAACTCCCACCCCATGTGGCAACCAGTAGCTCACTACCATGCATCCATTCAAGGATCCCCATGGACCCCAATCCCATGTAACAACCAGTATTATAGCTCAGTATCATGCATCCATTCAGGAACCCCATGGACCCCCATTCCATGTAGCAACCAGTAGTATAGCTCAGTACCATGCACCCATTCAGGGACCCCCCCATTCCATGCAGCAACCAGTAGTATAGCTCAGTACCATGCAGCCATTCAAGGACCCCTATGGACCCCCATCCCATGTAGTAACCAGTAGTAAAACTCAGTACCATGCACCCATTCAGGGCCCCCCATGGATTCCCCATCAAATGTAACAACCAGTAGTATAGGTCAGTACCATGAACTCATTCAGGGACCCCATGGACCCTCATCCCATGTAGCAACCCGTAGTATAGCTCAGTACCATACATCCATTCAAGGGACCCCCATTCCATGTAGCAACCAGTAGTATAGGTCAGTATTGTGCACCCATCCAGGGCCCCCTTTGGACCCCCATGCAGCAACCAGTAGTAGAGGTCAGTACTGTGCACCCATTCAGGGCCCCCCTTGGACCCCCATCCCATGTAGCAACCAGTAGTATAGCTCAGTACTGTGCATCTATTCAGGTCCCCCTTGGTCCCCCATCCCATGTAGCAACCAGTAATATAGCTAAGTACCATGGACCCATTCAGGATCCCCCTGAGACCCCCATCCCATGTAGCAACCAGTAGTACAGCTCAGTACCACACACCCATTCAGAGGCCCCCATGGACCCCCATCCCATGTAGCAAACAGTAGTATAGCTCAGTACAATGCATCTATTCTGGGTTCCCCAGGGACCCCATCCCATGTAGCAACCAGTAGTATAGCTCAGTACCATGCACCCATTCAGGGACTGCCATGGATCCCCATCTGATGTAGCAACTAGTAGCTCACTACCATGCATCCATTCAGGGGTTCTATTTCCATATAGAAGCCAGTACTATGTATCCATTCAGGGGCACTCATCCCATATAGCAACCTGTAATACAGCTCTGTACCATGCATCCGTTGAGGAGCTCAGTTCCCATATAGTAGCCAGTAGTATAGCTCCACACTATGCACCTGTTCAGGGGACTCCTTTCACTATAGGAACCAGTAGTATAGCTCAGTACCATTCCTCCATTCCGGGGATTCCTTCCTATATAGCAGCCAGTGATATAGCTCAGTGCCATATATCCACTCAGGGTCTCCCTCTTCATACAGCACCCCGTAGTTTTTCAATACCATGCATCTGTTCTGTGGCCTTCTTCTAATATAACAGCCAGCAGTTTTGCTCAGTACCAGACGTCCATTCAGGGACTCCCCTCTTATACAGCAGCCAGCAGTACATCTAAGTACCATGCATCTGTTCAGGGAACCCCTTCAGATATAAAAGACAGTGATATAGCTCAGTATCATACATCGATACATCCATTCAGGGGCCTCCTTTCCATATAGCAGCCAGCAGTTTTTCAATGTCATTCATCTGTTCTAGGGCTCCCTTCATATATAACAGCCAGTAGTTTTGCTCATTACCATACATTTATTCAGGGGCTCCCTTCCTATATAGCAGCCAATTGTATAGCTCAGTACCATGCATCCATTCAGGGGCTCCCTTCCCATACAGCAGTGAGTAGTATAGCTCAGCACTATGCATCTGTTCAGGGGATCCTTTCCCATAAGACAGCCAGTACTACAACTCAGTGCCATACATCCATTCAGGGTCTCCCTTCCAACATGGTAACCAGTAGCCTAGCTCAGTACCATACATCCATTTAAAAGCTCCCTTCCCAAGTAGCAGCTTGTATATCGGTACCATGCTTAACCTTCAGTGTCTTTGTGGAAGAAGTTCACATTTTGGTAACTTTTTGTCTCAGTGGCACCTAGCAAGGATTCTGTTGCATCTGTGAAGCCATGAGCATCAGAAGGGATGAGAGAAGCAGGAGATGTCTCCAAAAAGTCATTTGCAGTATTCTGTCAGTTAGGGCCTGTCAAAGGGATGACAGCAGTGGCACATGTCTCCCTTTGAGCCGAGGTACCATATATACTGTCTATGACTGACAGATATGTAATCCCTTTGAAATCTGTTAAACACTCAGTGAATGCCTGACATCTGATGCCTGAAATCACCATTCTCAGCATTTGACATTCTACAACTGAATTCATTATATTTGCTGTCTGACTGCTGTGGGCCAAACCAGTGATGGTAGGTTCTATATTATAGACCTTATTAGGAGTAACTGAAGGTAAAGATTACTTTTTGATGTGTAAAGGAGGGAGGGATGACTTTGTTCTGTGGGATGCAGTTCAGGAGATTAAAGGTGCAACAGATCCCAAAGTGAAGAGCTGCCATCCCTAATGGATGCCTTTCACAATGCTTGTAACTACTGCAATGCATACTTCTGGCTCATACAAAATTATTATGCCATGTTCCGGAACTTTGACAGCCCATTATCCATGTAATTCAGGTTCCTATGTTTTTCTGATTCTGAAGGTCTCCCAAGGCAAATGCAGCATTTCCCATTACTTAGAGGATACTTTTGACACCAGCACTTCTCTCTAGGTGTTGCAGTGGCACTCTCAGCTTCATAGATTGGACCAGAACAAGACGGGATAGGATGGGTTGGAGATGGCAGAAGAAAGTGCCATTGTATAGTAAAAGTAGTGGGTGGGATAAAATGTCTTCTTGAGTATGGATGATGACTCGATACAAGGCAAATCAAAGTGCCAGTGGTATAACCAGCCCAATAGTGCAGTGGTAGAGCTAGTTGTTTATTGCACCAGTGACCTGGGTTGGTTTCCCATTGACGGAATGGTAGCAGGTGACCAAATGAGAGCGATGCAACCAGTTCGCCTGTCACAGTAGTGAACTGGTTGTCAGTGCACCCTGCAGAGAGACCACTGCATGGGTGTTGCGCCCCCTCCCTGATACACGTCTGCTGTGGAGGTGATTATTATAATTTTCTGGGGGTTGTTGGGCAAAGCCCCCCACAAACTACTGGCATTTGCCATGCAGTATTGGGTGCCATGGGGGTTGGGTGGCACAATTGCTGGGCAGCATGATTGCCTTTGATTTTGTGCTGTCACCCTAATGATGGTCGCCCCGTGGCTGTCACACTGAAGTGGGTAAATCACCTGGGTTTGAGTCCTGAGTCTGGGTTGTTGGAGGGCCAGCAGGGGGAGGACTGAGCATCCTATAGGACCCTCTCTTCCTTGGGGAGGGAGGTTTGTGAGTTCCACTATACTACCACTACTTGGGGACCACATGTGTGGTGTAATCTTGATCCACAGTGGGTGGGTGCCTCATGATGGCCATGTGAACATGCTTGTCTATGATCATGTCTCTTGCTGTCCTAGCCTACGAGGTGCTCAGGGGTTCAGGGAAAACAGAACACAGAAGAATGCTGCTAAGCAGGATAATGCAGTGACCCTCCACAGGCCCCATACTGTCTTCTGTGCACCTCACCCCCTTCTGGACTAAACTCCTAGAACCTTGAGGGCCCTGCCATCAGGGTAAATCATTGGGAATCAGAGGTAGGTGGCTAAGTCCCAGAGATGTGGGTGTTGAGGCTGGGGGAGGGTCGCCATGGATGGGGGCCGTCTGAGCAGAGGGGGTACAAAAAATAAAAGTACCAGTACTAGCAGTACTAAAAGGTGTCAAGCTGCCCTATGCAGAAGCAGGAAACCACTGGAAATTAGATGTAGCATTTTAGCTATGCTATCCTGTTTAAATAAATTTGTTGTAAAGCACTTTGGGATGCAGTGTATAAACAGTACTACATACATGTTAATTGTACACTAGTTTTCAGTCCAGGCACTACCAGAAATAAGTCAAAGTACCCATGTTACTAGAATGAACCAAGAACCATGTCACTATGTAAACTGTACCATAGCTTGGCCAAGCAAACAAAAAGATACTGTTAGTCTTCCTTAAATCCAAGAAGTGGATGAAATCTGGCAAAGGTAAAAGCAGACCCTCAACTAGAATTAACATCTGGGAAACAAGAGATAGACTTTTATGAAAAACTACTCCCCAGCTGCTGATAATTTCTCTCCATCACAAGGTGAATCCCACCATTATGGGCAGTAGATACAGTATAGTTGAACTCCTCTTTTCAATGTTGTAGTGAGTGAGGCAGTGCAAGAGGTAAAGTAATTGCAATGCTGACAAGAAAGAAGTAGAATATACACTGTAGAATGCATAAATGATACAATAAGGCAGATATTTTCCAGTATGTGTGGTTTCTGTAACAAATACAGCCTCAAACCAACACAAAGCAGCAGATGTGTACAAATATGTGTTCGTTTGTTGGGGGTAAACTGATGAGAACGTGATTGAACTGATGCTACATACTGCTTGACATGTCATTACTCAGGCCTCACCACAGCCAACTCACACACACACCAAACATAACAATAATCATTAAAATCTACACAAAAGAGCATGCATGACGACAATAGGCAAAATATATCACTTGCCGTCAAAATTCCAAGCACCTGCCCTCCTGAAAAAAGCAGACAAACATTGATTGTTTACTGTTGATTGTTATCCCCTCTTCCAACAGGTTACATTACCTGCTATCCATTTGTACCGTATATTAACAATACATTTATGACTGCCACTATCACTGTTTGTCTGCTTTCTCCAAGACAGTGAGTGCCCAGTGTTTTGCATTATACTGTCATCATGGTGTACCAAGAGCACTGCATGATTTCAGACTGGCTTTTGATTCAGTACCTAATTATAAATTTGGTTTTAATCCAAACAGAAACACATTAATGTCTCTAGTACATGCCTCATATGCCTCATTGCCCTAACAATATAATTGAAACCTTCAAGTGTGCAGAACACATTAGGGAACTGAGTTAAGATTCGCTTGGGATCTTTTTTTTTAAATATCTAAATACATACATAAAATAACACTTTCGCAATTTTCTTTTTATTAAAATAATTTTAAATATAGTAAATTAAAGTTGTTTTCCAAACTAAAACAGCTACCCTTCATGTTAGCCTACATATGAAAGCCAAGGAACTATGTAATTAGTCAGATCTTATAACTGTGGTAGGTTTAAAGAGCAAAAGTTTCAGGGGAAGCTTTCATGTATTTGTTTAAAGTATGAATAATTCAGACCTCTTTAATATTAAATTAAAAAAGAACACTTTTAATGATGCATTTATAAAACATTGGTCAATACGATGTCACTTAACATTCTATTAATGCTTGGCAGCCTTATGCATCCTTTTATTATTTAATCATGTTCTGAATAATGAATATTTGTGATTTATTAACATTGATACAATAAGACCAAAGTGTTGTGTCCGTGTCAGCAAGAACCCCCTGCTGCATAGTTCTTTATTTTGGGGTGATTTTGAATATTCTGCACTGTAGGAAAAGATACAGTATTATATTATGTTTTACATGATGTCTTATTTGTATTGTATATACTGTGTCCTGTGTCATGTATTGCTCATGTAAATGGGAACATACACAGTGGGTTTTACATGGCTACCCACAAAAACAAACTCTGGTAAGAGCCAATGCAGCTGCTGATGCATTAGCCTGATAAGGGATAGAGAATGAATGTGTAAGTTAGTTGTACTTTAATTGTAATAAAGAGGAGCCAGGTGAAAACAATAGAAAGAAAATAATGTTAAAAAGTTGCCTTGAAAATAATGGTGCATTCAAATAGAGAATCTCAAGCAAATCTCAAAACTGGGGTACCCTTACTATGGGGTTAACAGAGGCTCTTAAAGGAGCAGACTGTGTCCATTTTTGCATTTATATTTTTTTCTCTTAATAAATCCCCTTTGGGGCAAAAATCTTAAAGTACTTTACAAAGCAACACACAACTCCACACTGGGTGAGTGCTAAAGATAACCACTGTAGGCAATAGTTACATGAAAATCAGATGTGGCTAATACAAATTTCAGTGTGGCTAATGAACAATTCTGCAATTTATTGTTTTTTTTTATTAAGCTGAACAATCACAGACATGCAGGGCCATTCTGAAAGAGCACAATACCCAACAGCTATCCTAGAAGTACATGTACAAAATTGTGAACCAGAAGGCCCAGGTTCAATTCCCAGCAGAGTCACTTCATCACTCTGTGACCCAGACCCTCTCCGTGTTTCATTACACAGAGCAGTAAAATTAGAAAACAACAGGCCTCCCCCAAAAATATTTGCTGACATAGGTTGGATGTCCCAAAAAAACAGCAAAAGCAAAATGATGCAGGCAAAAACAACACCGACATAACAGCATGCATGGTCTCAGAGTTAGTTTATCTAATTTAACATTGTTTTGGAATGCACAGTTTTCTGCAGTCTGTGCAGCTCCCTTTTTTACCTACGTGATTTTGCTTTCGCTGTCATGATGGATCCCATAGGTTGTAGCCACCATCAGGGAGGTGGGCAACTTTGGAAAATCAAAGTAAAAATGCTGTTGACACCAAGATTATAGCTGGAGTGGTGAGGCTAGCTGTGAACAGGACTGGGGGTGCCTCCAGAGGCTACACCTCAGGCTGGGGGACTAGGTGGGGCTTACCCTGATGACTGAACAATCTTCATGGCTGTTCCATAGGTTTAGCACCCTCTAGGAGTACTTCCTAATTTCACCCAGAATTTACCTCCTGTGAGCATCACAGTATGTCCGTGTCCTGTTGGGGAAAACTAGATAAAACATCTCTGTCTTTTCAACCTTGCTGATACCCTTGAGTGTGTAGAAAACTTAAATCATGTCACCTCTAAGCCAGTGCATGAAATGGAAAATAATTCGCTGAGAGAACCCACTATCTTTGATGTAGGATTGAACATCCCTGGCAAAGGTTTTTGGAACTTTTACACTTTATTTGATCTTTTTTGTGCCTTTAGGGGAGTATATTTAACACAGGAGCAGTCCTTTCCCACTTTTCACCTGGAACTGAGTCAGGCTTTTAATTTCACTCCTGGAGCCAAATTTCCCAGGTTCTCCCCTCTTTCCACCACTGCTCTCGGCTTCTTTTTGTCCATCATAAATACGTTAAGAGCCACCAGCCTCTCTTTAAAGGTGCTGTATTTCATACCCCCGATTATGTCAATCACCCTTCATTGACCATCTCGACTGCCTCAGTGTCTGTTTGTTTTTTTAGTACTTCAGCAGCACTGCATCCCACCATCCAGGTCCCTGCCTCCATATCTGCCTCCATATCTGATTACGCCGCTCCTTGGCTCATTGACTGTTGGTTCTGTCCATCATGCATTACTCAGCCCAGCTCCTCTCATGCACTCCTTGACTGCCCAGTGCCATTCAGCCTCACTAGCCAGCCAAACCAAATGTTGTGGGCTCAGTATGTGGAGCACTCAGAGAGCAGCAGGGGGGTTGCATGTGGAGCTGACAGGGGCTAGCAATCAGGAGGTACCCTCAGCAGGAGCGGGGGGGTCATTGGGAAGGGCATCATGGAGAAAATGAGTCACCAGAAGTGGTATGTAGGTGGAGAAACATAAACTGAATATGAGGAGCTTGTGGAGAGAACAAGTCAACAAAAACAGCACCCATCAGTGGGGGGGGGCAGGGAGGAGAGAGAGAGAGAGAACAGAACTGGGCAGAGGAAGAAAAAATTGAGGAAGGAATGAAGAAAATGTGGTGAGGGCAGATATACCCCTTATCACAGAGGAAGTGCAGTGATCTGATGCATACCAATGATGTGATGAAACTCTACTGCTCAGAGGGAAAATGTGAAATTTTTTGGTCATTCTTGCTACCCTCCAGCTGACAATACATCAGCATAGCACCACTATGCAGCTGTAAAAACAAAGGCTGGGCATTGCTACCAATAATTAGAGTACTGTAACTCAGGCAGACCATCAAAAGAAGGGATGTATGAATGAAAAGAATGGAAATACTAGTATATTACTATAAAGAGTCCACTGAAGAAATTGAACAAAGGCAAAACCATGGGAACTGAGCTAAGAGATTAAAAAAAACTAGGTACCAGTGTGGAGTGGCTCATTTAATGGCTAAGAGACTGGCTGAATACACCTTGATCACTGCCCATGATAGCCACTAACTTACCCCAGCATGGGGAAGCTTCCCCCATATCTATTCACCAGCAGCAAGGGGAACTGACATGCATGGCTATTTCCAGAAGTGGTGTTAGAGCCCTGAATGACATGGAGAACTGCTGAGTTATTTTTGAGTGAGGGCTATGCTGATATATAGAGAATAGGAGGAGGAGGAGGAGAGAATAAAGGTGGTCTTGGAGCATGACAGGATACTGAATGCATCACAAATATTTGCTCTGCACTCTGCCCAGTGAATGGAGCTGAAGCACATACAGAATGCAGGAATCAGTCCACTTCCTCGTCCTCCTCTCTCTCCCCATCTTCTTCCCCCCAACACAGTTTCTCTTTCCACCCCTCAGCTCCTGCTGACAAGGGGAGTGTGGAATCCCTTTGTCTTCCTGCCAGTTCCCCCCACTCTTGAGTCTCACACAAATGGTCCACGCTTACTCCTTCCCCTCCATCGGTCAAGGACCTCTCTCGGAATGTGTCCACTAGTTGCCTCCATCACTCCTGCGAGGGAGTCAGTTAAAGAGGTTGCTGCATCCACTGGTAATTCCCACTTCAGTCACGGCACCATACAGTCACCAGCACTCATTTGGTTTGAATGCTGCCTCTTCCCATCCTGCCACTTGGCCCCAACCTTTCACAATGCAGCTGACCAATCAAGATAATTTCCTGCTTGTAATGCACAATGGTGGTGCACTTTCCCGCCACACTGTAGCAGTTAGGTGCCTTGCAAACTAAGACCTAGAGCCTCTTCCCCAACTCAGTGCCATGTCTGAGTGCTTCTTTCAGACAAAAAAAACTACCTGCCCTTTGATATTATAGCGCTATGAACTAATCTTTTTCAGCTGGATGCCTTTGTTGAGTGTAGCATCAGCCATGCCTGCATTGTTGTGCAGGCGGCAGCTTTTATACAGTCTCTCTCTACAACTCATAACATATTCAGGCTGTGACACAACTAAGCAGCCAGTCATCACATTTGTAGGAAGACACAGCCTGGGGAGTTTATGTGCAGCAGCCAACGGGGCATCACTCTATACCAGCTGGCTGCAAGATAAATGACAGCTTCCAAGCCATAAGTTTTTGGGGCTGTGGGATCTGAGGGAACACTTTTAACTGGACTTTCCCAGTGTTGCTGGACTGACACTGAGCTAAACAGGCTGCTAACTGACATCTGCCTTGAGACCGTGGATGAAACTGCATGCCAGCACAGACTGGGGTTAGTTCTTGAGGCCTTCAGCATGGATCACAACTGGTTGTAATTCAGATCTGAAAATCAATCCTACAACCTGCCGGTTTGCACTGCAATATAACTTAGTAATAAAATAACTCACTAGAGTCAGACTTTATGATGTAGTGTGCAGGTTATGGGTGGGAGAGATAGAAGCAGAGCTGGCAAGGGTAGGGGTGAGGGAGAGGGAGAGAGGCTCTGTTGCTCTGAGACAGAGAGAAAGCATACTAATTCATGTATGCTCAGTATTATGTAGTTTGACGCCACTTTCCATGGAGCAAACATCTGTGATGCATTTAGTATCTGGTCAGGCTCCCAGGGCCCCCTTTTCTTGCTCTTCCTACATCAGCCTTACATCAGCATAGCTCTCGATAGGCAGCTGTAACAAAATAAAGTGCTAAAGCACTGTCTGACATCAACTTTCAAAAGTATGGAACTATTATACTGCAATATGTATAAATAAAAAAGTAAGAAAAAAGGGAACTATTACTTCATTCATCTTGAGTATTTTTCTTCTTTTCCCTCTTGCTAATTAAAATATTTACCACCTGACAGTACTAGGTGTGATGTGTGGAACAATGTTTCATATGGAGGCAATCATAGCCAGTTCCATTCCTCCTTCTTCATCGTTAGCTGTGAACTCACTGACTGTGACATCACAGTGAACCAAGAAGAACCAATCTCCTGCTGCTAGATCGGTCGAATTTTATGTTACAATAAGTGAGACCACAATGCTGATATGTAAAAACAGGAACAGAACTAAGAATGTCAGTCTCCAGGTAAAGTACTGCTCTTTACTTCACACTGTATACTACCAGGTAAAAAGTATTTTACTGAACAAAGGGAAAACAAAAATACATCAGAAGAAAATTATAACTGACTACTTTAATAACAACAAAAACAAAATGTTTTGCCTGGTATTTTTTGTGCTATTAGCTTTTTAAAGCAGCAGTGCAATGAAACTGGGTAAGAATGTGACCCTACCTTTTGTCTCTAAAAAATTTCAAGCCTCTTCCAGTTTCCTTTGGTAGTAAAATCTGTTTTATGGGATTCAGTAAATGTTTTGGACCTGCAAATTAAGAAAGACAAAAACCATGGTATCGAGACCAAAATATACCGGAAGCCAACAGACAAAATATTAGTGCTGCATTACACTAGTAGCCACCCATGCCATGTTCTGGAGAACATCCTGGTGGGGCAATTTATATGTCTATAAACAAACTGTAGTGGCAAGGAAACACATAATGAAAGAAGAGTGCATCTATGCAACTGTTTTGAAGGAAGAGGATACTGTGCTTCGTGCATACAGAATGCTGTTAACACGCCAGTCCCAAAACTTGAATAGGGAATCCATGTTGGTACAGAATGATAGGAACCGCAGTAGATGTGTACATGGGAATACCCCAACCTGTGTGAAGACATACAGCCCCCACATTTTCAAGGCCAGACACATTCTGGAAAACATTGGCACATTTTGCAAACTTAAAATAATCGTAGTCCTTGATAGAGCCCTCTAGATCATATGGAGTAAGAATCTTTCTGATATGTTAGTCCATAGTGTACACAGAGGACTGGAGGGTTCAAATCTTAGAAGTACTCCTCCTAGGGATATGAAGTACTGTATACACTGTAAACATTGCATGATGATACGGGAAGAGGACAGCTTCCAAATTCCCACTACTGGAGAAGCATCTGAGATAAACTTGACCTTTTGCTACACAACACATGTGGTTTACCTCGCTACATGTGCATGCAAAGCATTGTATGTACAGTAGGTAAAAGTATGAGAAAATGTAAGACAAGGACTGGGGAGCATCCAAAAACCGGACCAGAAAAATGTACTGGCACAAGATGTATGAGGTAAAGGGGGCCACAACATGCTTACAGTACCTTTCTGGAGATTGAGAGAGTTAAATTGGGCCCCACAGGTGGATACTGGGACACCCTCCTCTTCAAACAAGAGACATGCTGGCAATTCCAATTGCATGTCATAAAGTCTACTGGTTTGAATGAGCAGTTCCAGTTATGGCATTTTCTGAAAAAATTATATCCTCAGCAGAAAAACATTGATGTATTAAATCATACTGCAGGGCTTAGTAACCAATGAGTATTTATTTATTTATTGCAATTGTTTCACAAGGAAAGGCACACTGAGCAACAGGATGCTCATCTCCTGGTGCAACCTGGGGGGGTACACATGAATATGATAACACGCAGGTTATCAGGCGAACAGTTAACAGAAGCAAATAAAAAGCAGCATAAAGATACTCGATTGCATGAATATACAAGTAGCGCACATTGAATGCTTAGGATATTATAGTATCAAATAACAATTTTGTGACAAGAAGCAACAGACAAAGTAAATTAGCACACTAGTAACAGCTGTAAACAAGAGGACATAAATCACAGTTATACAGTTATACACAGTACATAGTGTAAACAACAGAGGACATAAATCACAGTTATACACAGTACATAGTGTAAACAACAGAGGACATATATCACAGTTATACAGTTCTACACAGTACATAGGGCAAAATAGGCCCAGGACATAAGTGCAAGGTTGGGGTTATATGCCAGCTTCTGTAGCAAGGCTAAGGCCGCTGGTCTGGCATTGGGAAGGGGATAGTGGGGCATGGCAGGTTCAGGAACAAGAGCAAATTGTAGTAAGGAAGTCTGCTAAGGCAGAAAGAGAGTAGGAAGAGGAGAAGTGCTGACTTTGTGGTGGGAGGGTGTTCCAGAGCTTGGGTAGCCAGCGTGAGAAGGCAGCTTGACTGGCAGAGGTCTTCCACCTAGGGACTGAAAGCTGGCAAGAGTCACTGCATCTGAGATGATGGGGGGGTGGGGCATCTGTGAGCAAGGTAGGAGGGGATGGACCTGAGCCATAGGTTGGAGACAAATTTAGCACAGTGAGAAATGTGGCGGTTTTTGAGGGACGTAGTGCCAAGACTCGGTAGAGGTCGCAGTGGTGGGTGAGGGGAGAGGCATCCAGAACAAAGAGGCAGAAGGCATTATAAAGTGTGTCCAGTTTAGATAGGGTGGACTTAGAGGTTGCACTGTATACAATGTCGCAGTAGTCGATGGAGGGGAGTATCATCTTCAGGACCAGTTCACGTCAGACTCGGTGAGGGAGGCTGCTGCGGTTCCTATATAGTGCACTGAGCATGGGTATGTGTATCTTGATATTATACAGTACATGTACTGTGAAATGTTATCCAGTATATTAGGTACACACTTCAGGAAATGCAAATGGTAAAGCTGAGTCTGCTTTTTTCATGCACACACTCAAGGTCCCTCCCTCCATTTCTTTGTGTTCCTTTTACCCTTGGAGCTTTTCTAACTTTTTATGTTTGCTTGCATGCATGTGCAAGAAACATAGGGCCATCATACGAGTTTTCCAGAGGTGTGTCAGCCTCTTCCAATTCAGTCAGTGTGTTTGCAGGTGCGGTCGCAGAGTGACAATCACTGCTCCAGCTGCCTATGACAGCTGAAAATGCAGTGGCATACAGTTGAAGAGAGAGCTCTGCTTGAGTGGAGCAGAGCCTCCCCCACACACACACACACTGCCACAAAGACGCACACTGGCGTGGCTCATGCACCTTCCCCCCCACTGTACAGCCGACAGGGTGCCCAGTCCCCATCGGCTCCATGCCCCCCTAAAAGCATCCAGATGTCTGGCTGGGAGCCCACCCCAGCATGGCAAAATGATGTTATGGCCGACGGGTGTGCCCAATCCCCCGTCGGCTCCACTGTCTCCCCCACCAAAGCATCCAAGTGTCATGCTGGGAGCCCACCCCAGCATAGCAAAATGTGTTATAGCCAACGGGTGTGCCCAATCCCCCACCGGCTCCAGCCCCCCCAAACAGCCTTTCAGCTGCCACGCTGGGAGCCCACCGCAGCGTGGCAAATGTCCCTCGCCGTCTCTAAATAAAAAAACACCTGTAAATAGAAAAACTGTCCCTCGGTGCTTCTCCCTGCCCCCCCCCACAACCCGCACCCATCCATTGCGCATCCTACCTCCCCACACCCCATACTTACCTCCGGAGCGTGGCGCGACGATCTTCAGCAGACCAGGAATACGTCTGCACTCTTCAAAGCCGACCGCGAACTGAGAAAATGCTGGTAACCTGTATAATGGAATAGATAGGGTTTTTTCAACTTTATTGCATATCTCAGGCATTTTTTGGAATTTTTGCACCAAATTTTCAACTTGGGGTTTTTGGGACCCCTTCTCATGAATGCTGTCATTGTCACGGCGTTACTCAGGCCGGAAGGGTAATTTCGCAGCCACTGTGCAAAATCACCTTTCTGGAATGATTAACAATACAACACTGCTGGTGTTCATAAGGCAGGCTTTCAAAAAGCCGATTTTGAAAATTTGGTGGAAAAATCCCTAAAAATTATTGTTTTACAAGCGTGCATTGTACAGTTCCTACGCAAGCTCGTAAGTTCGTGAATTTTCAATATTTTCACTCCAGATTTTCAACATTGCCATTTTAGTACACCTTCTTATGAACAGTACAGCTGTCATTTTTCACATCTCACCCACATCGTGTTTCTGCCCATGTAGCACACAATGGCGCAGTCGGTGTGTGAAATCAATTTGTGGGACACGTTAAGAAAATCACAGTGACAATGGTCATGAGCAGAGGTGTTAAAATGGCTATGTTGAAAACTGGGTGAAAAAATTCCCCAAAATGACTGTTTTAGGAGCGCACATAGCGCAGTTCCTACGCACACTGGCAAGTTTGCAAATTTGTAATATTTGCACACCTGATTTTCAACAGTGCCATTTTACCACACTTCCTTGTGAACAGTGCAGCTACCATTTTTCACATCTCGCCCAAAATGTGTTTCTGCATATGTAGTGCACAATGGTACAGTCGGTGTGCAAAAACAATGTTTGGGACAGATTAAGAAAATCAGTGACACTGGTCATGAGCAGAGGTCTTAAAATGGCTATGTTGAAAATTTGGAGACAAAACTCCATAAAATGACTGTGCTACAAGTGAGCATTGTGCAGTTTCCACGCACCCTCGTAGGTTCATGAATTTGTAATATTTTCATTCCAGATTTTCACCAGTAGCATTTTTCCACACCTCCTTATGAACAGTACAGCTGTCATTTTCCACAACATGGCCGAAATGTGTTTTCACACTTTCAGTGCAGAGATGGGTGGTCGCTGTGGAAAATCGTTGTTCGGGACAGATAAAGAAAATCACACTGACACTGTTCATGATCGAAAGTCCCAAAATGCCTGTGTTAACAATCTGCTGTAAAACAATCCCCAAACTAGTTACATTACGGTTGTGCGTTGAACAGTTTCTACGCACGGTCGTGACTTCACCAGTTTTTTTTAAGATTTTCACAGCAGATTTTCAACATTGCCATTTTTTACACCTCCCATGAACAGTACCGCTGTCATTTTTCACATCCTGTTCGGAATGGGTTTTTGCATCTGTGGTGCCAAATGCCATAGTCGCTGTGCAAAAGCAGTTTTCGGCTAACAAACTGATATTGCCACTGTTCATGAGGTGGGGGTCACAAAAAAACCATGTTGAAAATTTGGAGTGAAAATACCAACGAATGCCTGAGGTATTAGGGTTTCCAACCATAACACCCCACCTTGTAAAGTATGACAGGCATCAGGGGTGTGACTTGGGATTCTTGCCTGTCATGCTCATACCATTCCACCGCCACCCACACCCTGCAGCCAGTGAGAGGCATCGAGTTGTGACTCAGACTCTTCGGGCCCAAACTAAACCCCATTCACCTATACCGCACCCATCTCACCATATTTCCTGATGGAATGGGGTGTGCATAAGGGCCAAAGACCCCAAGGCACACCGTGACACTTGTCAGTGTCTGCAGGGTAGGGTGTGGTGAAATGGCGTGGTCATTATGCCTGACGACCCAAAGGTACACCGGAATGCCTGTCACTCTCTGCAGGGTGGTGGTGGGGTTGGCTTCAGTTCAATACTTCACTGCCATTCCTATTATGCAGCTCTGTAACTTCTACACTACCAATGCCAGTGCCAGCAAGCAAACATTTGGCATTGACAAATGCTTGTATATTGTTGGGATACATGTATGCTAGTAGGGGCATCACTGTTTGCACTATTGCACGTTTGTTTTCAGGTGTTGAGTGCACATTCATGTTTGCTCTAAATATTCCGCACAGTCACTTTAAGACAGGTGTTTAAAAGCATAACAATACAAGATAATGTCACACATTAACAAAGTGCCTGCTGTTTGTGTGAAATGTTGGTAGACAAGGGTAGAGGGGAGGGTTGATAGCTGCTGTATGTTTCCTCAGTAAACAGTCTGAATGTTATCCTCAACCCAGTGATGGCTCGTAGCACCAGAGTAAATTTGTGAGCCCGGCTGTCTCCTTTCAGTTTGTGCTTTCTTGCCAATGGCCCTGAATCTTGTATCCTTCTTGAGTCACCTTGTCTATTCATTTGTGAGTGTCTGCCAAAGACTGCCATGGCCTAATGTGAGCTACACAGATAGTTACTTTTTATGCTGACCTGAAGGCATATACCCCCTGTAGTCTTTGTTTTACCACCCTACCAATTACTAAATTGCTTCAGGCCCTGGTGATTTTCCATTTACATAATAGCAGCCTGCCTCCCCTGAAAAACATATACACAAAAAAGGAAAAGAAATTAAAAGACATTAAATGTAGGGCATACAATATTTTTTATCCATGGCTGGATATGTTTTTTTTTTTTATTTTTCCTTTTATTTCTCTTCTCTATTTGATTATTATTTTTTTACGTTACTTAAACTTAGTTTAGAAACATAGAAACATAGAATTTGACGGCAGATAAGGACCGCTTGGCCCACCTAGTCTGCCCATTTTCCTATCTAACAGATAAGCTGCAGATCCTAGTTAACCAACAGCTTACTTCCTCCTACCCCCCACTAGGACTGCCTTTTGTCTGTCCCATGCATTTTTGAATTTCCCCACTGTTATTGACTCCACGACCTCCTCAGGGAGACTGTTCCATGCATCCATAACCCTCTCCGTGAAAAAATACTTCCTCACATTACCTCTGAGCCGTCCCCTCTCTCCCTCTTCAAACTGTGCCCCCTTGTTCTTGCACATCTCTTTTTGTGAAAGATGCTGGACTTTGTTGATTCCCTTGAGGTACTTGAAAGTTTCTATCATGTCCTCTCTCTCCCTTCTTTCCTCAAGGGTATACATATTAAGCTCCTTTAGTCTTTCTTCGTATCTTTTCGGGTGCAGACCCTGCATCATTTTGGTTGCCCTCCTCTGGCCAGCCTCCACTCTGTCTATGTCTTTGCGGAGATGGGGTCTCCAGAACTGCACACAGTACTCCAGGTGGGGTCTCACCAACTTCCTGTTTTCAACTATTGATGCCTCTCCCTATGTATCCCAGTATCCCCCCAGCCTTCCTTACTGCCTTCTCACATTGCTTGCCCACCTTTAGGTCACCTGATATAATTACCCCAGGTCCCTTTCCATTTTTACTGTTGTCAGTATCTCACCTCCCACTGTGTACTCTTCCCTGGTTTTTGTTTCCAGGTGATTACTTTGCACTTCTTGCATTGAATCTAAGCTGCCATACATTTGACCATTCCTCCAACCTTGCCAAGTCCCTTCTCATCCTTTCCACTCCATCTTGTGTGTCAACCCTGTTGCAGACCTTTGTGTCATCTGCAAAGAGACATACTTTTCCTTCTAGTTCCTCTGCAATGTCACTTACAAAGACATTAAAAAGGACCAGTCCCAGCACTGAACCCTGCGGTACCCAGCTAGTAAACCTATTTTCTTCGCTGTGGGCTCCATTTACTACTACCCTTTGCATCCTGTTGTCTAGCCAATTTTTTATCCAGGCTACCATCTTGGGATCCACTCCAAGACTGGCTAACTTGTGTATTAATCTTTTGTGTGGGACTATATCAAATGCCTTGCTAAAATCTAGGTAGGCCATGTCCACAGCCCCTCTCTGGTCTACTACTTTGGTCACCCAGTCAAAGAAATCTATTAGATTCATCTGACATGGCCTTCCCATCGTGAATCCATGCTGCCTTGGGTCCTGTGCCCCACTGGCCTCTAGGTACTCAACAATTCTTTCCTTCAGAAGTGATTCCATCATTTTCCCTAGCACCGAGGTCAAACTAACTGGTCTGTAGTTTCCTGCCTCTGTCCTGCTCCCACTTTTGTGAAGAGGAATCACATCCATCCTCCTCCTCCAGTCCTCAGGTACCACCCCATCTTCCCATGATTTGTTAAAGAGAGTAGTCAGCGGTGTCACTAGTTCCACCCTTAGTTCTTTTAGAATTATTGGGTAAATCCCATTAGGCCCCATTGCTTTGTCCACCTTCAATGTTATTAGTTCTTTCAGAACCCTTTCTTCTGTAAATGGACTGGTATCGACCCCCATCTTCAGAGTGTTTCTCTTGTTTGGTTTAGGAACCTCTCCCTCCTCTTCCTTTGTGAATACTGAGCAGAAATATTCTTTCAGTATCCCTGCTTTTTCACTGTCACCCTCTACCCACATTCTCTCCACTTGATTAAGCCTCAGTATCCCTCCATTGGTCTTTCTTCACTCCCTAATATGCCTATAAAAGGTCTTATCCCCCTTCTTAACAGAGTTGGCTATCCTTTCCTCGGTTTGGGCCCTTGCTATTCTGACTGCCTTCCCAGCCTCTTTCTGCTTTAACTGATAAAGTTCTCTGTCCTGCTCCTTCTGTGTTTCCTTATATTTCCTGAATGCTATCCTTTTCTGCTTAACCTTCCCTGCCACCTCTTTTGAGAACCATAGCAGTTTTTTCCTTAACTGTGTTTTGTTGATTTGCTTTTCACAAAGGCTTGTTGCCTCTGTGATGGCTGTTTTGATTACTCCCCATTGTTCCTCCACCCCTCCTTCTTGCCTGTTTGCTACTGCTTTTCTAAGGCACTCTCTCATTTTCCCAAGGTCAACCTTCCTAAAGTCCAATACTCTTGCTTTTGCATGGCTTGATTGTATGTCTGTGTTTATTGTGAACCACATTGTTTGGTTGTCACTTGTTCCCAGATGGCTACCCACTTATAAATCTGTGATTCTTTCTCTGTCCCCATTTGAGTGTACCAGGTCTAAGATTGCTCCCTCCCGAGTAGGTTCCAATACTAGCTGTCTGAGGCATGCCCCTTGTAGGGCATCAAGAATGACCCTGCTCTTTGATGTACCTGCAGCAAAGGTGCTCCAGCTAACATCTGGCATATTCAGGTCCCACATCAACAATATCTACCCTTTTTCTGCCATCCTAAGGATGCCTTCTATCATTTCCTTGTCTATTTCCTCCCCCTGAGATGGGGGTCTGTACACAACCCCCATGTGGATTGTGGTGCCATTTCCTGTCTCCAGGGTGACCCAGAGTGCCTCATCTGCTCCCTGTTTACTCTTTAGTTCTGTTGCTTTGATCTCTTCCTTTACATACAGAGCTACTCCTCCTCCTTTTTTACCCTCCCTGTCCCGCCTGTAGATTGTGTATCCTGGTAAGTTTGAACATAAACTCTGTACACTGGCTGCCAGTGCTGTAGTAGTGAACTACTGACTACAAATGGTCAGAGTGGAGAAATGTGTGTGCCTGTGCTCAGCTGCTCTAGACTCTCATTCCATCACCATCTCACTCATGGTAGGTTGCAGAAAACATCTTTTTTAACTGATATCAACTGTGTGTGTACTCAAAAACACATCAGATCAAATTGAGCTTGTTGGTGATGACAATCTGAAGAAAGCTGCTGCACTGTCATCCGGAGGAGAAGCTGTGCCACTACTGCTGGAGTGGTGAGCCAGACTGTGGTACTAGTGCCAGTGGGAGAGCCCATGGAGACACACCTTCAGAAAGTATAGGAGAGGGGAATAGTAGTAGATGTCACTTGTTAGACATGTGAATAATTCAATAAATAGCTGAAGGTGATCCTTGGTAAGCTGAGTTTGAGAAAGGTTACAAATTCAAGACTCTCAGGATCTAGTCTTGAGTAATGTGGTAAGGCAATAGCCCCAATTTTACTGAAACATCTTTCTGAAGTGACCGACATTGAAGGGCATCCAAGAAACTAAAGATTCACTTTAGCCACTGCAGGCCAAATGATCTGTCTATATTTTTAGAATTTTCTAAAAGCACAGGTTCTACTAGTCAATTGCTCTGCTAGATAAGCTTGCATCAATTACTCTGGTAACAGGTCCAAGTCTTATTCCAAAATGTCCACGTGGCACTGGTATTCAGTATCAGAAAACCCCTAGGGTGTCCTTAATTTTCTTGGGATCATCACTAGCCAAGTCTTCTTCCATGTCATGCCAACACTTGACACTCGCACCATGTGTATTCAGCAGAAGAGGAGGAGGAGTTCGACCAGGAGGTTGCATATGCACATCTTTGCTGGTTTCTTCAAGCTATCTTTGATATTTCACCATGTGTACCCAACAGTTTCTATTCAATACAGTCTATACATGCAGGAGGATTGAAGATGTGTTTCCAGTAGTGCTGCCATGCCTAACTGCTACAAAACTACAAAATTACACATATCTCCATAATGCAAAGCATCATGGGATGTATATGCAAATCACCATGACATTTTAGGCTGGTTCAGTTTTAAGTAAGATTGTATGGTGCCAAAAGGACTCTCAAACAATTTACAAATGGTACAAACAAAAAGATACAAATATGTGTTTCTTCCTACCAGGACTCATCAATGTATCTCGTCTGTATCAGTAATGATATGCACTCATTTTGGAATTTAGTGGCTAAAGGAGTAAAAGAATATAAGCCATCACTGTCCATATATGTCCCAAAAGAAATCTGGATAAAGCACTTTAAATTAATATTTACTAGAATGGAGCTAGATGACGCAGATGAGTCTCTAATAAACAACTTAAAGACAACTGTAAATAAAAATATCATATTTTCTGAAGCAGAAGTCAGTATGGCAATTTTAATACTTAAAAATAACAAAGCAGCAGGAGAAGATGGAATACCATCAGAAATATATAAAGAATATCTGGAATTCTGGACACCCTTGTTAACCCACTATTTCAGTCTGTGCACTAAATGTAAGTATATCCCAATTGCATGGGTAAAAAAACATTATAATTCCATTGCACAAAAAAGGGTCGGTTTATGACCCAGCTAATTATTGACCAATTAGCCTGCTGAATATAGTTTCTAAAATATTTGCAAGGCTTCTACTAGATAGATTGACAGATAGGGTGGAGAAAAATTCCATCCTTTCCACCACACAAGCCGGTTTTAGACAAGGATTCTCTACCATAGATAACGTATCTGGGTGACTCCATGAAAAGGGGTTAACAATGGAGTCCCAAAATGTACATGCCATCTATAAACTATGTAAAACCTGTGCACAGTGAATGATTATGCTGTAGAACAACATGTGATGTAGAGAGATAAATTATTAATATGAATACTGCCAGTTGTTAATTTCCTCAAGAAAGAAACATGATTTGTGATAAAAAGCTGTAATTTTTTGTGCCTAATTTGTGACATTGTGGCACACACTGTAAACAGTGTTCATTATTTTAATTAAAAAAATGCTCTCTACCACAATAAACTGCTTTGACTTATTGTCCTGTGTCCAGACTTTGGTTTCAGACCATTTACTCAATGTTAAATGTGTCTGTATAGTGCTTACACAGCAGAGTAAATGCGGTAGCTAAAGTAACCACTTGTGTCTCCAGTGGTTACATTCATCCTTTGCCCCCAAAATGTACTTATGTTAATAAATCCTCCGGAAATTGCATTGCAAAAGACACAGCACTAAGTTTCACTGGAGAATGCTGTACTGCAGGAGCACTGTGTCTGACCTTTGTCCTCATGGTCTCCTGGTGTCCAGAAGTCTTGGATGTTTGTTCATTCCCACCTCGGTGCCCCTCCCCAGCCCCAACAATCACGTTAGTACACTTATGTGCATCAAGAGTGGGGAAGACTCTCGGAGTGCTTAAAATCACAAGAATTTGCATCAAAGTCCCAATCTTGCTCTCGTCAGCTCACAGAACAATCCTGGTGTCCAGCCAGCAGCATGTCAGTTACGTGAGCAGCCACATGGACCCCAGGTAGGCTATTGTTACATTCAGGTTTAAGAATACAGCTGCAGAATGGCTCATACAAATGGGATGTTGCTTAAAGTACAGTGTACATCTGTACATATTTTGGGGGGCTTATTCTAGTAACTAGTATAGTGATTTGATGATTTTAATGAGCATTAGATCCCCGATGCAGTGTTTGGGGACTACAAATGAATTGTAGTCTCTGTGTGTTCACTACCAAATGGGGTTCATTCTCAGTATTGCTGTGTATATCAGGCTGTAAGGTTGGTAGAACAAAATGTTTCTTTGCACTAACTGTGCAGCACAAATGTGAACATTTTAATATATATTTTTTCCTGTGAAATGAGGCTTGGAGGTACTGTGTTATTGGAGAGGGGCACAGTTTAAGTAATGAGATCCCCAACATTAAGTGACTCTGACTCCTTTCTTTTTTTACAAACTTCCAATGGGCAATTATAATCTACAATTGTAGTCTAGCATTATACAGCAGTTTTAATCAGTGGCACATTTCTTTTGGACAAGTTAAGTTGTCTTTTTTGAGGGGGATATGGTGGTACAGTTTTAATGGGCCCCAAAGGCCAAGCACCCAGATGTGTGTGTGAGTGTGTGTGTGTTTGTCTGTTTTCCAAATGCAGCCTTAACAAAAAATAATCATGTTCACAGAAGTGATTTGTTTCTTGGTAAATTTTTTTTTCATGTTATTTCTAAGGCTGTGTGATTTGGCTGAAGTTTGGGCCTCCTTGTTCTTGTACCAATCATGCAGTTGTAGTCCCTATTTGAAGTGGTTTTCTAACAAAAATGATACAGTAATTACATTGCATGAGAAATGTAACCTACAGATGCATTCCATGTTATTACTAAATGTGTTTTAGACACATTTGTTGCTTTTTGTTCGTATCTTTGGTCTTTGTTGCTTTCAGCACCATGTGCTTGGGGTCCCCTTTATGTTAGCTACCATACAGTGTCTTTTTTTAAAATAAAGAACCCTTCAAGTAAACTGTGCTATTGGGATGGTGTATTTCAGCTTTCTGTTTATTTGGGGCTTGATTCAGCAATTATATGCATTTTATTTTTTCAGAGTTTGCATTTTGGCCATACTTTTGTGGTCCTGGTTACTTTAGGCACCATGTGCTTGGGGTCCCCATTATGTTAGCCACCCATAAACTGCATTTTATTAAAATAACATACCCTCCAAGTAAATTGTGCTGGTAGGATGGTATCTTTCAGCCTTATGTTTATTTGGGGCTTGATTCAGCAATTATCTGTGTTTTATTTTTTTTAGAGTTTTCATTTTTGCATACTTTTGTGGTCTTGGTTACTTTAGGTGCCATATGCTGGCAGCAGGCCAAGAATTCTCAGAACACCCCTACCTCATGCAATATTTTGGTACTGTGTTGATTGCCATGGTACTTTGCCATCTTTCTGCTCACAGGGAGTGTTGTTTAATGCTGTTTGACAACACCACCCTTCTGTGACCCATTATGATTTTCCTGTGGTATTCGTGCCAAGGCTTGCACACAAACAAGGTGGGGCTTGTGAGTGGTTTGGTGCCATTCATTCTTGAACTGGCACAATATTCCCTGAGCAGGGAGGGCATGGGTTTACTATAAATAGTTTATGCTTTATGTGTGAAATAGCATGAAATCCCTTCTTCTGGTGTGACAAGATGCCAAAATGTGCACGTAATCACACACATTTGCCCCACATTGCCCAAGGTGTGGAGTTGGGGGAGTACTTGGACTTCAAAATGTGTGGAACAGTGGTTAGCATGGTAGCTGATGATCTACTGCCCCACAGTACATCAGCAATATGACCTCGCTGACTGTGACATCAGTACTACTTAGGAACCGCAAGTGAATGACTGCCAGGACAATCGCCTGTCAAGTAACTGAGATCATAATGTTGATGATGTATTGTGGGGCAGTAGAGTTGTCAACCAGCAGTCTAACATCTGTTAAATACATCCAGCACAGTATTATCACATCACAACTTCCTGATGAGAAAAGAAATATACTTCAAATGGAAATTACTATGGACTACTAGTTCAAATTTGTGTGTTCCTGTCTGCCTGTTTTGGCTCCAATAGCTCTTTACCTTTGTGTCTTCAAGTGGAAAACCCTTACCACGTTCTCGCATGTGCATCTTGCAATGTTTTTTAAGAAACATGCAGTTTCCTCCCTATCTGTGTGTTCGCCAACTAAGAATCCATTTCCACTTTCTTGCATGTGTGTCTTGTAGCGGTTCTTAACAAAATGTTGTGTCCTCTCCTCCATAACTGTGCGTTGTTCAAGTAGAAAAACATTGTCACTTTCCTACATGTGTGTCTTGTAACAGTTCTTAACAAAATGTAGTGTAGTCTCCTCCTTAACTGTGTATTGCCATTGCTAATGCAGAAGTCCTGTATACATACTGCAAGAACTATCTAATCAAAGAGCCAGCCAGTGATGGGTGTAACTATTCCATTCACACTTTCTTCTGTTTTGGTAGCACCAACATTAAACAAAACATGCTTAGTAATGTCAAAACCATACCAGGGACCCTCCAAATCAAAGTGTAAAGTCAGTGAAAGCAGGACTGGTTGCAGTCAGAGACTTAACATGCTTCTGTAGACGCTGTCAATGAAAGCTACCATGTGACAACAGAAGGCATGTAGGACAGTGGACAGTCAAGCATTTAACAACAGCTTCTGTGCCCACTTCACAAAAGACCCCTGTTTGCCTGCTGCACACTGAACAGGCACATGAGCCAATACCAGAATCTTCTGAAACCAGTGGTCACTCAGCTGAAACTACTTTCAGTACCGCTATATCAGTGGCCATTTGCACTAATCAGAATGACATTGCCTGTAATGATGTAGCCCCCACAACAAGCACCCAAACTGATCTTCAAGAGGACTCATGTGTTCTGCTACCTGATACCACCACACACTCTGTGCAGCCAGCAAAAACAAGAATCATGCCTTCAGGCCCAATTGAAGTCAACAAACGGTATGCTGTCTATTAATCAAATACATTCTACATTAGTGAGGTCACAGCAGTACATAAGCACCTGTACACCTTCAAATTCTTGCACCAGCTTGGGGATTCTACATTTACATGGCAACGGCTTTATGACTATGACAATGTAAAATGTACCCAAATATTTTATGGGCTACTACGGCTTCAGGGAGGTGGAAACTTTAAAATTAGCACTGAAGTATGGAAGAAATATTTGGAAAGTATTCCAGACTGAGGCAGAAAAGGGATTAGGAGTGTATTGGAGCTTTCACAAGAGTTGAAAGACATGTCTGCTGACCAGAACAATTAACAGTCTTTTACAAATTAAATTAAATACACTTAGCTAAAATGCTTTGAAATAATTTTCATTTGCTTGCAGAACAAGAATAGTTTGTTTTCTAGCCATAAACAATTGACTTAAATGTACTGCAGGGCAGGAAAGGATGATTTGAAACAGATCTTGTAAATATTTCACATTTCTATTGCTTGATGTTGGATGGCTTTTATTGTGTAATAGATAGTGTTAGTATTATGTAATGAATGGTAGGTTTAATAAAATCTTTTCCCCTCAAAAAGGTCTTTGGTGTCCATGTTACGTGTGCAACCTTAAAGATGCATTAACCTCATGCCGATATAAGAGAGTTACCAAATACCACACCCCATATTCACTGGCAGAGTACATAAGTTAAACCTAATAAGAAATGTTTCCTAATATGAGTTACAAAAACACACATGCAAGTCACAGTTCTTTGGTGTCCCTTGTTACGTGTGCAACTTTCATGACTCATTTTCTCATGCACCGATCAGGAAGTTATCTCCCAATATAATCACTCAATAAGTAGTTGGGAGCAGCATCATAAAACATGTAACAAAATTCATCTACTTTGGGTTTTAAAAATTGACAATCATGTCGCACTTTGGTAACCCCTTTTCATGGAGTTGCCACCTGCATTTGCACATTTAATAGAGAAATACGTCCATTGGAGGAAAATGAAATTGTACGTTTTGTTTATAGATTTCTCATCTGTTTTTTGACTCCATAAATAGGCAAAAGCTATGGACAATATTGTCAGAATTAACGATTGATAATTTTTTTGTTGATCATGATTTGTCTCCTTCACTATGGAACTATATCTTCCATAAGATATGATAATACATGGAATACAATAGAATATTTTAAGACACACAGAGGCATCAAGCAGGGATGCTTGTTGGCTCCATTATTGTTCAATATTTATATCAACAAGCTTTTGCACTTTGATAAGGAGGTTAAATTGGATTCACCAAAAACTGACAATAAATTTCTCTATACACTAGCTTATGCTGATGATATTGTTTTGTTCTCCCTGTCAAAAATTGGTCTGCAGTAGTTTTGCCAGTCCAAAAAACCATACTTCTTAGGGGGAATTGGAATCTGACACCACAGTTACAATTAGACGGATCTGATAATAAAAGGGCTGGCCCTTCCCCAGCTCAAAGAGCCTTAAAAGATCTCATGTCTGGAGTGGGACTGGTGGATGTATGGAGAGTGCTAAATCCCACTGAGAGGCTTTATACCTTCTTCTCCTTCCCCCATTGTACCTACTCCAGAATTGATTACTTTCTAGTCAGCTCCTTCCTCCTGCCAAGGGTACTGTACAATAAAATACATGCAAGAGTTATCTCGGATAACTCTCCAGTCTCCCTCACTTACCTTTTAGGTCCTGGTATAAACAGAGACACCCTATGGCACTTAAATAGTTAATTACTTAAAATCCCGACTACCATCTCACATGTTAAGGACTTCATTTCCCCTTTTCTAGAAGCCAATAGGGGTTACATCACAAAAATAGATGTGGCCCTGATGTGTGCCCTATGTGATGAAACTATCCGCTTTGCATCCACTAGAACCTGGCAATTTAAAATTAACGTAGATGATTTACTGCTTTCTATTAAATCTTTTGAGAAGAGCATTAGCTGCTACTCTCTAGAGGTGGATTGGGTCAAACTGCATACATTAAATATGCAATTTGTTGGCCTTATGTCTCAGAAGGCCAAGCTTGCACTAAAGAGGACCAAGCTTAAATATCTTGAGTCCAGTGAACAGGCAGGTAAACTACTCGCCATCTGAATTAAGCAGGCAGATATAACCCACTACATACCTTGGTTAAGGTCAGTAGGAAATGGCCCAGCTATTACAGATCCCATACAAATTGTTGCTGTATTTAGATGTTACATCCAAAATTTATATACTGCTCCCAGCAATGAGGTCTTTACTTAGGTAGCAATAAATAATTACCTTGATCTAGTTGACCTCCCTCGCCTCTCTTCAGATATGGCAGCTTCCCTTGGTACCCCCATTATTGTCCTGGAAGTTGAGCAAGCAATACAACAGCTTCCACTGGATAAGTCTCCTGGACCAGATAGCCTTACAAACAATTTGTTTAAATCCTGTTCCCCAGGACTTGCTCCCCTACTGACTGAGGTTTTTAATCCTTGGTTTTCTAATGGATTTTTCAAACATAGATTCCTCAAAGCAATTATTACCCTTATACCTAAGCCTGATAAAGATCCCAAATGCTCAGAAAATTACCGTCCGTTATCACTCTCGAACATCGATGACAAAATTCTGGCAAAGGTTCTGACAAATAGATTGGGACCCCTTATGGGTACCTTAATTGGCCCTGAACAAGTGGGCTTCATGGCCGGTAGGTCCTCTAGTGATCATATGCGTCGCCTATTACACCAACTTTCCCTGACCAGCCACTCCAACATGCTTGCAGTTTTGATTTCATTAGACACTGAGAAGGCATTTCATCATGTCTCCTGGGACTTTTTGTTTATGGTACTAACTAGAATGGGATTTCCTTAGGATTTTGTGAAATGGGCATGACTCCTTTGTCAATCACCTACTGCCCATGTCTGGTGTAATGGCATTCTCTTGGGCCCATTTCCACTACAACGTGGTACCAGACAAGGTTGTCCCTTATCCCCCCTCCTTTTTAACCTATATTTAAGCCTTTCATTTGGAAGCTGATTTCCTCACCAGACCTTCTGGGTATAACTGTGGGCGCATACAGTTCATCAGCATACATGGAGGATTTATTATTGCACCTGGAAATCCCTGCTCGTGGTGTGCCAGCCCTGCTCAAAGAAATCAACCTCTTCTCCAAAATTTCTCACTATAAACTTAACCCTTCGAAAACAAAAGTTTTCCCATTGAATGGAAAAACCCTACCATAAGACATTGAGGGGTATGATCTCGTATGGGAACCAAAGTCCTTGACATATTTAAATATCAAGATCTTCAGAGAGATCTCAACCACAGTGAGAGAACATTTCTCCACCTTATTTGCTACTCTCAGAGCAGATTTAACTAGACAGGGAGTGCTACCAATTTCACTATGAGGATGAATTGCCATAATTAAAATGAATGTATTACCCCATATTCTCTATCTCCTGGGAATGTTGGGTATTTTCCTCCCTAAGTGATGGTTTGCAGAATTGCAAGCTTTGATCAATAAATATCTGTGGAAGGGAAAGGGAGTCTGACAAGCATACTTTAAGCTTATTGTCCCAAAACTGCAAGGCAGCCTCTCACCCCCCTCTTTTTTCACATACTGCAGTGCAATCCATATTAATAAATTATCTCACTGGACCCTAGCACCTGACTGGAGAGACCTGGGACCCCTCAAACCTTTATGGCTAGACATAGAGATAGCCATGGCAGAAAAAAACTACTGTACACTACCCACCTTATTGTACTCCTTACTTCAATATGTACTCAAAACCCTATGGAATACTCCTATTGGATGATCCCTTAGGGCTCTACACCAACTACAAAAACATTTGAATCTAGACTGGCACAAATCTTTGTAACAACCACTGATAGGCAATCTGCACTTCCATATAGGTAAAGGCCCTATTTCTCCTTTATTTTGGGACCCTTTAACAGGTGCCAAACTCCGGGATCTGGTCCTGGAGGGTAAAGTCCTTCCCTTTCTACAATTTTGTCAATTACTTAACACCCAAGACAGGAATCCCTTTAAATTCTGGCAGCTACGACAAGCTGTTGTCTCATTTTTGGGCACGACATCAAACATTACTTCCCCTGCAATGGAATTGTACCCCTTTCTGCTGGTGGCAAATCAACCACACTCGATATCCAAGGTATATAAAAAACTGCAATTCCTCAAATCCAGTTTACCTAAAGGCATTTGTTATTACTGGGCCAACAAACTTTCTCTTCAAGCAGATGCCTATGCTTGGCGTCACATATGGTGCAACCTGTATAGATATATTAAACAAGATAGACTTTGCTTAGTACAGTATAATATTATGTGTAACTTATATTTTACTCTGTAAAGATTATACAAAATGGGAAGGCTTCCATCCCCACAGTGTCAACATTGCCATGAGTCTCCTGGCGACCTCTATCACATGCGATGGTCTTGCCCCAAGGTCTCGAACTTTTGGCTTACTGTTAAAAGTTCCATGGACCCACTGCTCAGGTTGGAATCCTTATTTACCTTGGATACTTGTCTGCTTAATAGTTTCCCTTTGGTAACCATTAAAAGTAGAAAAGCCCATATGGCTCTCAGCAGTGGTCAAACTAATTATTATGAGACATTGGAAGGCTGATTCACTTCCATCTGTATTAGAATGGCACAGAGAGGTGTTACTGGCTCTACAACTAGAAAAGCACATTGCCATGATGGCCAACAGGAATTGGGCCAATCTTGGTAGATGGGGACTGCTCAAACCTTTACTCACAGCCTGGAAGCCCTAGGTTACTATTGGTCCAACCTGTATATCCGCACGTTTAACTATGTATTTAACCAACGATTTTGGCAAAGGAGTTGATGATGGGTGGGAAAATTGGTAGGGAGGGATATGGGGGGTTGTTAAAGAGTTGTTGTTTTATATACCCAGATCAAGGAATTTCCTCCACAGAATTGTTCTGTTGTTTTGCATCTGCTCCTAATTGTTCTCTGGATACTCACTGGTGCATTGTAATGAAAATTTAATAAAGTATATTAAATCCCCCCCAAAAAAAATTGGTCTGCAAAAAAAAAAAAATAAGATATTTTTCGATGGGAGTGTGAGTACTTGCAATAATCCATACATTTGAATAAAACAAAAATGATGATATTTAGTACTCAAAGAGAACACTATTTACAACCTATTTTTTTTCTAGGGGGAAAGTAAGATTGAAACTTTGGATAACTATATCTATTTAGGGGTAAAGTTTACAAATTCAGCCAATTGGGTCTCCCATCAAAGGGATTAAAACCTGAAGGCAAAAACTATTGTGAGAGCATTATTAAAATTTAAAGTAGGAGGGTAATTCCATGATTCCTGCTCTGAAGGCTGGAGAAGCCAAAATAAATCCTGTTATAACATATGGAGTTGAAGTTTGGGGACACCAAATAACAAAGGAGTCTGAAAAAGTCCATTATCATTATAAGGCTCTATTGGGCATATCCAGCTCCACTGCAAATGCAATGGTTAGATCTGAGCTGGGAAGAATCCCAATAGATAAAATAATTGAACTAGGTCTACTTTCTTATTGGCTGATGATAATAATACATTTAATAATGTTCCTCATACATGTTTAAAAGAAAAAAATGAGTGGTCTAGAGAAGGCTATAAATCAAAGTGGTTACCAGCCTAGGATAAGTTTCTTATGAAAGCTAATATGATTCATTTATGGAAAGATTACAATGGAAAGATTGATATCTCATTGCAGTTTAGAACTTTACTGAAGGACAAACTATTCGAAAATGTGAGGAGATTAGATATATGTAAATTAAGAGAACAAAAGTGCTCTGAATGGCTCAAACTTAATAAAATGGGTCATTGTTTGGAGGACTATTTAACTTTACCCAATACATCAAGTGACAAGAAATTAATCACTAGTGCTCAGTTTGAACTTGTAACATTCACATATGTATATTAAAATAATATTACATAGATTACATAGATCATACAGAGCAAAAAGACAAATTGTCCATGCGCTCGCGAGTATATTTTACCTATACCCAATTATATTTCTTTCTAAAAGGTAATTGTCCAGCTGTGTTTTAAATAACTGCATTGTACCACTTTCTGCAATTTCTCTTGGCAAGCTGTTCCAGACTTCCGTCACTCTATTATTTAACCAATATTTCCTCCTGTTTGTATTGTATCTGTCCTTAAGTAATTGAAAACTGTGGGACCTAGTATCATATGTTTGGTCTCTTTTTTTCAGACCCAAAAGATCCCTCATGTTTACATTTGTCCATGCACTATAAATCAAACACATATCCCCCCGCAATCTATGATATTCCAAGGGATGTAATTTCAAACTTAGTAGCCTCTGTTCATAATTCATACCCTCTGTCCCCTTAATCCTCTTAGTCACTCGCCTCTGTACCCTCTCCACCATCTCAACGTCTCCCCTCTTGTAAGGGCCCCAAAACTGGGCACGATACTCCACGTGGGAGCGCACCAGTGCACTATACAATGGCATCACGACCAACCTGTCTCTGCTCCTAATGTGTCTTGCTAGACAATTTGCTATACCACTAGCTTTTTTGACAACTGTATTGCATTGCAGCCTAAAGTTAAAGTCCTGGTTAATCATAATCCCCAGATCTCTTTCCTCACAGACTACCTTCAGCATTGACCCTCCCAGAGTATCCTGGAATCTATTATTATTCCTCTCAAAATGCATAATGTTACACTTATCAATATTAAATATTGATTGCCTCTGAGTAGCCCACTTATCCAAACTATTTAATGCCGTTTGAAGAACTGCCTGTTCCTCCAAATTATTCACTATACACCCAGTTCTGGTGTCATCCACAAATTTAGACATCCAAACAACTGGTTCACTTGCATCAATGAAATGTATAAATTGAACAAACATGGCCCCAACACCGAGCCCTGGGGAACTTCACTAGTCACTCCGGCATAACATGAAAATTCTCCTTTAACACATACCCTCTGACTTCTTCCAGTAAGCCAGTCCCCGACCCATTTTTGAATCCAAAAGGGTAATCCAATCTCTTTTAGTGATACTACAAGCTGCTTGTGTGGAATCTTGTCGAAAGCCTTCGCGAAATCTAGGAAAACCACGTTCACTGATTCTCCCATGTCCATGGCCCTACTAACTTTGTTATAAAATTCCAGCAAGTTAGTCTGACATGATCTACCTTTAGTAAATCCATGTTGAGTATTATCTGTCCTGCCTGTACTACCAATAAAGTCAACAATATAATCTTTGATTATGCCCTCAAGGATCTTGCCTAGCACCGAGGTCAAACTAATTGGCCTATAGTTTGAAACCTCTTGTCTACTGCCTTTTTTATGTATGGGTATAATCACCGCCTGTCTCCAATCCTCAGGCACCTCACCTGTATCGATGCTTTCTTGATATAGGTAAGATATGGGTTCCACAAGAAATAATGCCATTTCTTTTATCACCCTAGGGTGGATCCCATCCGGGCCCTGTGCCTTATTCTAATTCAACTTCTATAGCATAGTCAAGACATCTACGGGATCAATTCTTAAAGGTGAATCCCCCTTTTTAACCATCTCACTACTAGCAGGGGCTGAGAGTTTTATTATAGACTGATGAAAAGTATACATTGTATACCTCCTCAAGGGCCTTATTATCGCATACAATACTGCCATCCTTAGTTTTTAATGGTCCAATAGAAGTAGTTTTCCCTTTTTTACTGTTTATGTATGCATAGAAGGTTTTATAGTTGTCCTTAACCCTTGATGCTAAAAGATACTCATAGTTACTTTTGGCCCTTACTATAGCTTTTTTTGCTATTTTAAGATGTTTCCTATATACCTCCCACCCTTCCTTAGAGTTAATTTTTTTTAGCTGTATGATAAGTTTTATTTTTGGTTTTAAGCAAACCTTTAAGTGTTTTGTTCATCCAATGTGCAGTTTGATTTCTTGCCTTGTTATATTTATTACTGCTAGGAACATATCTAGCAACTACCCCATTTATCCTGTCCTTCAATAAATCCCACATATGTGCCACTGTCTGATGTTGGAAATCCTTTTGCCATTCCCATGCGGCTAATTCTGTATGAAATCAGCAGCGTTGTATCTACGTATTTTAGTACTACCCTTATTCTCCCCTAGATTTCCAGAATACTGGAAACTCACCATATCTTGATCGCTAGATCCCAAAGGTGGACAGATCCTGCAGTTTATAATATTATCACCCCGATTGCTTAATACTAGGTCCAGTATATGATTCTGCTTGGTAGTGGCTGTTACATGTTGTTCCAGTCCACCTAGACTAAAAGCCTCCAAATATTTGGATTCTGCTGATGTACTGGCCCCTCCAGCTACCCCAATCTATGCCAGGAAGGTTAAAATCTCCAGCTAATATTACATTTCCTGCTACTGTTAACTGATTAACCAGATTTAAGATGATTTCATCCTCCTTTGATCTCGTAGATGGAGGCCTATATATTACTGCAGATTAATTTTTACTGCTTTGGGTGGACTTATCCTAACCCAAACAACCTTGGCGTCCTGCCATCTAGTTGTATCCATACTTTCAGCAGTAATGTCTTCAGCAATATATAAAGCAACCCCCCCACCTCTAGATTGAGGCCGATCCTTATTATATAATACAAACCCCTGGATTTGCCTATCCCAGGAATTGCCGGGTTGCCACCATGTTTCTACTATCGCACATATATGTATGTTTTGATTCTTCAAAATCAATTGTAATTCATCAAACTTACCAGTTAAACTCCTTGCATTAAGTAAAATGATATTCCACTTATTTGCTGTTTGCCCAATTTTTATAACCCCCTCATCCCCCTGCCCATGGAGTTTAAATGTTGATTTACACTATTTTTTAGTTGTTGGGCTAGTATGCGTTTTCCCATTTTGTTCAGGTGTAGCCCGTCCCTTGCAAACAGCTGTCTATTAAGAAATTCATACCAGTGATCAGTATATAGAAAACCTTCCCTATCAGCCCATCTCTTTAACCAACCATTAAATCTGCATATTGCCTGATTTATATGCTCGCTAGCCCTTAATATAGGCAAAATTCCAGAAAACAATAACTCACACCCTCTCTCTTTTAATGTAGCCCCCACTGCCTCAAAGTCTCGCTGAATATCCAGTGTGTTCCTTTTACCCACATCATTTACTCCTACATGTAGCACTGTAAATGGAGTGGTGGTATTCTCTAGTAATCCTGGTAGCAAATTTTTGATGTCCCCTATACCTGCTCCAGGCAATACACTGACAGTTGTATGTTCATTATGCTGTTTGCATAGCTCAATATCTGTATATCTTAGGATAGAGTCACTAATATAAAGAATGTCACGAGGAGTATTTATTTATTTCATTTTTGTTGACCGGGTAAGTGCACTAGACAAATCCTACCTATTTTCAGGCACGACCCGGGAGAGGGGGATACAGATGAATGCCAGCAGACCTTGAATCAGATTAAGCCATTGGTGGTATTTTTAGTGAATGAGGGAATTTGGCCAGGACACCGGGGAAATTCCCCCTGCTCTTTTCAATAAGTGCCATGGGATCTTTAACATCCACCTGAATTACCACCAATCCAGGAAGATGAGACCTCGGTTTAACATCTCATCCGAAAGACGGCACCTCAGAAGTCCAGCACCCCTCTCTCATGCTGCACTACAGTGTCAGTACTGGGATATTAACCCAAGTGCCAGATGTGGGAACTGAACCCACAGCCCTCTGATCTCCTGGCCTCAGAGGCGAGTGTGCTACCTACTGAGCCACTGACACTGGTATTACTAAGTGGGTCCTGAATATGTATTGGTGGACAATGTGCTATATTACCACCAAGTCCACTCTCATTCATGACTTCCAATGGATCTACTACAATACTGAATGGGCGTGCTGGCAACTCTTTATTTTGTGTGCTTATGCATACTTTAAATAGAGCCTGAGGGCCCAATTCAGCATTTTCCTGTTGAGTTTCTTCCCCCTCCTCAGTTATTGACAAAGCCTGAAATCTATTTGGAGTCAAGATGTTAGAGACCCCCCCAATATTGCATCTTCCTCTTTTAAATGATCCTTTTTTGGGGACTTCTGACCAATTATCTGGGCTTTTAGCTGTCTTGCATGGTTGTGCCACCTCTCCAGTCTCTTCCATGGTTACCCCCATACTGTCTTGTGTATTCCCTTCAGCTCTGGTATCGATATATTGCTCCAACAGAGATATTTCTAGCTGCACTTGAATTCTTCTTTTTAATTCTATAATTTCTGCCTTTAACATGCTTATCTCATTACATTTGCTACATGTAAAGTTCTGCTCATTTTCCCCTTTCTTAAACATCTCACACACTGTACACCATGACATCTTTAGACACAATGATACTCACTCCTTAGTAATATAACCTCCTAGTATGCTCAGCTGCCTCCGCTGACACAGCTGACACGCGCCGAACGTGCGTGTCTCTGCGCACATCTCAGCTCGTGACACCGCACGCCCTGCCCTCGCTAGCCCTGCTCGCTCCCATAGAAACATAGAAACATAGACTTTGACAGCAGATAAGGACCGCTAGGCCCATTTAGTCTGCCCATTTCCCTTCCTACAGGATAGGCTGCAGATCCTAGTTAACCAACAGCCTATTTCTTCCTACCCCCACAAGAATTGGCTTATGTCTGTCCCATGCATTCTTGAATTCTCCGACAGTTTTAGACACGAACCTCTCCAGGAAGGCTGTTCCATGCATCCACTACCCTCTCTGTGAAATAATACTTCCTCACATTGCCCCTGAACCGCCCTCCTTCTATCTTTTAAATTGTGTCCTCTTGCTCTTTGCAAGTCTCTTTTCTAAAAGATGCTACCCTCTTGGACTTTGTTGATTCCACTGAGGTACTTAAAAGTTTCTATCATGTCCCCCCTCCTTCTTTCCTCAAGGGTATACATATTAAGCTCCTTTAGTCTCTCCTCATACGGCTTCTCTTGCAGACCCTGCACCATTTTAGTTGCCCTCCTCTGGACTACCTTTATCCTGTCTATGTCCTTGTGGAGATGGGGTCTCCAGAACTGGACACAGTACTCCAGATGGGGTCTCACCAACTGTCTGTACAGAGGGATAACAACTTCCTGTTTTCTGCTGATGATGCCTCTCCCTATACATCCCAGTATACCCCCAGCCCTCCCTACTGCCTTCTCACATTGCTTGCTAACCTTAAGGTCATCTGATATGGTTACCCCCAGGTCCCTTGCCTTTTTTGTTGTTGTTACTACCTCCCCACCCATTGTGTATTCATCCCCTGGGTTCTTGTTCCCCAGGTGCATTATTTTGCATTTCTTTACATTGAATCCTAGCTGCCATACTTCTGACCATTCCTCCTAGCCTTGCCAAGTCCCTTTCCATCCTTTCCACGCCTCCTTGTGTATCAACCCTGTTGCAGATCTTTGTGTCATCTGCAAAAAGGCATACTTTTCCTTCCAGTCCCTCTGCAATGTCACTGATGAAGACATTAAAAAGGACTGGACCCAATACAGAACCCTGTGGTACCCCACTAGTAACCCCCCTTTCTTCAGAGTGGACTCCATTTACAATTACCTTCTGTGTCCTGTTGTCCAGCCAATGTTTTACCCAGGCTACCACCCTGGGTCCCACTCCCAGGCTGGTTAATTTGACTATTAATCTTTTGTGTGGGACTGTGTCAAATGCCTTGCTAAAGTCTAGGTAGGCCATGTCCACAGCCCCTCCCTGGTCTACTACTTTGGTCACCCAGTCAAAGAAATCTATTAGATTCGTCTGACATGACCTTCCCGCTGTGAACCCATGCTGCCTTGGGACCTGTGCTCCACTGACCTCTAGGTACTCGACTATTCTTTCCTTCAGAAGTGACTCCATCGCTTTCCCTACCACAGAGGTCAAACTGACAGGTCTGTAGTTTCCTGCCTCTGTCTTGGACCCACTTTTGTGAAGGGGAATCACATCCGCCTTCCTCTAGTCCTCGGGTACCACACCATCCTCCCATGATTTATTAAAAAGAGTAGCCAGTGGTTTCACTAGTTCCTCCCTTAATTCTTTTAGAATTCTGGGGTGAATTCCATCAGGACCCATTGCTTTGTCCATCTTCAGTTTTATGAGTTCTCTCAGAACCCTTTCTTCCGTGAAAACACTGGGTTCGACCCCCCTATCAAGAGTGCTTCTGTTAATTGGATTAGGCACTTCCCCCTCCTGTTTTGTGAATACTGAGCAGAAATATTCATTCAGTATTCCTGCTTTTCACTGTCCCCTCTGCCCACCCACATTGCTCATTCTATTCAGCCTCACTATCCCTCCTTTGTGTCTTTCTAAGCTCGCTGATGTACCTATAAAAGGTTTTATCCCCCTTCTTAACTGAGTTGGCTATCTTTTCCTCAGTTTGGGCCTTTGCTATTCTGACTTCCCTCCCTGCTTCCTTCTGCCTTAACTGGTACAGCTCTCTGTCCTGCTCCTTCTGTGTTTCCTTATACTTCTGGAATGCTATCTTTTTCTTCCTGACTTTCACAGCCACCTCTTTTGAGAGATTTATGCTCCCCGTACCCGGAAGTATCAGTGCGTTCCTCCCGACTGCTTCGCAACAAGAGTTGCGATAGTTTCAAATTAAAAGTTATATTTAGAGCCAGCTATCAGTATTGGGCTCCCTGACTACTACAGAAATTCACATCAACAGGTTAATATCAATGCTATGGTCATATTGCCCCAAGTAGTTTGTGCAGAGCTAACACTCCCCTCTGCCTAATATGTATTAGGGCTCCAAGGTATATACTTCATACAATTTAAAAAGCTCAAACTGCTCGTACGTTTAGCCAGTATTCTATTAAAAGATAATTCAGGTGAAACTAGTCAACAGTGTAGATGTAACAATGGACACCAAGAATTACTCTTACATATAATCAATATATGCCCACTGTACACTAAACCTAGGAACAATTTTCTATTGAACTTTCTAAAAATATATGCAAATAGTAATTATCATAGGATATTTATACTTCTCCACCCAAGAAATCAGGATGATGCCATTATGATATCTAAATTTATCTCCTCAGTTATTAAAATTTAGAAAAAATATTATAAATCACAGAAAAATAAGCCAATTTAGCCATCTGATCTACCTTCCTGCTATTTGATGAGTACTAATTGTATCCTGCCTCACTTTTCCCTATGTTGGCTGCAGGCACTAAAATGCACCTTATTATGGAATCAAATATTTAGTGGTATACTATATGTATTCGAAAGGAAAGCTTTTTGCTGGTGTTTTGAAACAAAAAGGGAATATATTGTACAATAGTATCCCACTGTCCAAATGGTTCATACTTATATTCTTTGCAAACTGTGTATGATGTATGTATGTATGTATGTATGTATGTGTATATTTAAGTTTTTATATTTCGTGTAATATGGTTGATTTTAAATTGTCATGACTTTGTCTGTGAATAACTGCAAAGTTGATCAAAAAAACTGAAACTGTATCATGCCCCATGGGAAATGAACCAGCCCTAAGCTGGTTGTTAGGTCATGGTGAGCCCTCCCCCCCCCCAAAAAAAAAATAGCTAAAAAAACAATGAACCTCAGGCAGAAGCACACAGGCACCATAATGCAAAACATCATGGGATGTATATGCAAATCACCATGACATTTTAAGGTGGTTTAGCTTTAAGCAAGATTGCATGGTGCCAAAAGGCCTCTCACACAATTTGCAAGGGGTGCAAACAGAAAGACACAAATGTGTTTCATCCCACCAGGACTCATCAGTGTTCCTTGTCTGTCATCAAACCCCAGACCCCCGAGGAGCGGAGGTCGTGAGGGCACTCCACAGCCCTCCACCACAAGAAACGGAAGGATCCGCTGAACCAGTAAGTCCGGGTAACAGCCCAGCCTTGCATGCCTGCGATTTCAAAAGTCTGCTCCTTGCTCTTTGTCGCCTTTAACATTTTAAAACTTCTCCATGGCGCATTCAGTATCAGGACTGTAATCAAATCAAATAAACCTGCCTAATCCTGTTGGCATCTTTAATTTGGAGCTGCAGCTGTGTTTTTCCATCAGTGCAGAAGTGGAGATAGCCTACATTTTACCTGTTTTTTGTTAACCCAGCATTGATTTCTGTTTATTTAGCCTGTTTCCTTAAATGCTACTTCCCTTTAATATATATAATGTGCGTACAGTGTAATCACTAATTTAATCCTGCCAGATGCAGTTTAGCAGCATAGTTGAATGTTTAAGTTTTGTTTACCTAATCTTGCCGCCCACCTTTTATTTTTTGGGGGTAGAGAATTCAACTGAAACTGTATTGTGCTGTGCCTTAATGCTCTGATTCATTACCTGGTATAGTGTTTCAGCGTTTCAGCTGCCCTATCGCTACTCAGGGTGTCCCTGTCCTTTGTTCTGTCCCCTCTCCTCCTCCCACCCCCCTGCCTTCTTAAACAATCTCTCCCTTTGTCCTCCCACAGACCCCAGACCCCCGTGGAGTGGAGGTCGCGAGAGTGATCCACAGCCTTCCCCCACAAGAAATGGAAGGATCCACCGAACCAGTAAGCCCAGGTAACAGCCCAGCCCTGCACGCCTGCGATTTCAAAAATCTGCTCCTTGCTGTTTGGCGCCTTTAACATTTTAAAACTTCTCCGTGGTGCATTCAGTATCAGGACTGTAATCAAATCAAATAAACCTGCCTAATCCTGTTGGCATCTTTAATTTGGAGCAACAGCTACGTTTTTCCATCAGTGCAGAAGGTCTAGCCCTGCCGAACACTATGTGTTTGGCTCCCCACCGCCCTCACCACCACCCTTGGTCGGCTCTCCCTTAAATAAGCTGGTAGATGTCATGCGAGGCTGAAAATAACCTATCAGCCCTGTTTTCCATTTGCAGGTTATTTTCTCCCACCACTAGCGGCCGCCCTTCTAGCCCAGTATATTCTACTCCCTCTTATCTGCCTTCCGGCTTGCAACTCTGCAGTTTCTCATTCATTTTTTTTTCTTTTTTACTGATTCAGCTGCCACTCTGTGACATATCTTACAGCACCTTGTACTGTTTTCAGGGGGTGGTTGTGCTACCCAGCCACTGTCACTCCCTCTGGTATCCTTTATTATTGCAATATCCTGACCTTTGCTTTGCTCTCTGCCCTCCCTTAGCTCTCGCCCCTTGACAATCCTATCAGGCAGTTCTTTTTACCTCCAGTCCTATCAGGCAGTTCTTTATACCCCCAGTCATCATGACCGTTCCCCCTCCCCCCGGACACTCTAGGGGTGTGGCCACCCTAACCAGTAGGCCTGCCACCCTGCCTTCTCTCAAGTCCCCCCCTGCATGGCTCTTCTCAAAAGGGCTAAAAATTGTCCACCTAAATGTTTGTAGCCTCTTACCCAACCTAGCAGAGCTTACTGCCTAGGTCACCCACTACAAGCCGGATATCATGGGTATCTCAGAAACTTGGCTGAAGCCTCATATTCCTGATGCCATGTGCACCCTCGCAGGGTACAGCCACATCAGACATGATCGCGTGGGGAATAAATGAGGTGGCAGGGTGCTACTCTATTATAAAGTGCACCTAAACGTGTCCACCATCGATCACTCACCAAATACCTCCCCCTCAAGTGAGTTCTTGCACGCCCTTCTCTTGCTTGGCACTCAAAGAAAATACACCTGATCTGTACCTACAACCCACCTAAGGGTGGACTGCCTGGACTCTCCTCACTTCTTCATAGTATTAGTGACAAAGTGGGTCCCAAAGAAAATTCTCATCATAGGTGATTTCAACCTTAACTGGATGAGATCAAATTGCAAATTATATGAGCCTCTGCTCTCGAGCCTTGCCCTAAGCCAAATTATCACTGAACCTACAAGGCCCTCCTCTCAGAGGGCAAAGGGTTGCTAATCAACTGGATTCTGACCAACAGACCCGACAGGATCACATCCTCAGGTATTCTCCCTGATGCCATCTCTGACTACTCGCCTATCTACTGTACATGGGGCATCTCATAGACTAAAATTCCCAGTAAAGTGATCCAGATGAGGGATTACTCAAAATTTAACATACATAACTTCCTCTCTGACCTCATACTAGTTGACTGGTCAGGGGTCACTGCCCTAAATGACCTGGCATGAGCCCTGGATGAATTCTTAACTAGGTTTATCCCCATGCAGAACAAACATGCCCCCCTCACTAGAAGGAGAGTGAGGGGTGCCGTTACCAAATGGTTTCATGGGGGCCTATTCTCCCTTATGAAACTTGGGGACAAATGCTGGGAGACCTTCAAGGCCTCCCAAAGCAACACTGATCTCCTAGCTTACAGGCGCCTCAGAAACTCCTGTAAAAAAGCCATTCGCTCAGCAAAAAGCAAGTTCTGCCAATCTGCCCTGCTCTCCTCAACCAGCAACCCGAGGAGTTTCAGGCAGAATATCAGAAGTGCAGTTGGTGGGTCTGCCAGAGTGCAAGTCACATAGATACATAGACAGTGTCAGCAGATAAGGGCCTATGGCCCACCCAGTCTGCCCATTTGAGCTTGTAAGTTCAGTTTGTTTTCTTAGAAGTCTGTTGCCCCTTACCCCTGACCTCCAGAATTCCTTTATGTCTATCCCATGCATTCTTAAATCCTGTGATTGTTTCAGCCCCCACCACTTCCTCTGGTAGGGTGTTCCACTTGTCCACCACCTGTTCTGTGAAGAAATTCTTTCTCATGTTTCCTCTGAATCGCCTCCCTCCAACTTCATCCCATGTCCTCTAGTCCTGGAACATCTTTTTCGCTTAAAAATAGTGTTTTCCTGCACCCTGTTCCTCCCTGTAAGATACTTGTATGTCTCTATCATATCCCTCTCTCCTCCTCTCCTCCAGGGAGTACATGTTCAGTTCCTTCAACCTGTCTTCATAGGATTCTGATGCAATCCGTGCACCATCTTTGTTGCCCTCCTCTGAACCTTCTCTCACCCTGTCTATGTCCTTCACGTAGGTATGGTCTCCAGAACTGTACACTGTACTCCAGGTGGGGCTTCACTAGTGTCTTGTATAGTGGAATTATGACCTCCCTTTCCTGCTGGTGATGCCCCTGCCTATACATCCCAGCATCCTATTTACTTACCTCTGCCTTGTCACACTGTTTCCCTACCTTGAGGTCATCAGAGATGACAACCCCAGATCCCTTTCCTGCTTGGTGCATGCTATATCCTCACCCCCAACTGACATATTGTGCCAGGGTTTTGTGCCCCATATGCATTATCTTGCACTTCTTTGCATTGAATTTCAACTGCCAAACCCCTGACCATTCTTCAAGTTTCTGCAGGTCGCTTTTTCATTCTGTCTACACCCTCTGGTGTGTCTACTCTGTTACAGAGCTTGGTGTCATCAGCGAACAGTGAAATTCTGCCTTCTAGGTCCTGCGCAATGTCACTGATGAAGATGTTGAATAGGACCGGTCCCAGCACTGATCCCTGGGGTACCCCACTGGTCACTCTTCCCTCTGTGGAGTGACAGCCATTTACCACCACCCTCTGTGTCCTGCCACCCAGCCAGTTACCTACCCACCACACTACTGTCCTGCCCACACCCATATTCCCCAGTTTGTGTAATAGTCTTCTATGTGGCACAGTGTCAAAGGCCTTGCTGAAGTCCAGATAGGCCATGTCCACTGCCCTCCCTGATCCACCTCCCTAGTCACCCAGTCAAAAAATTCAACGAGATTGGTCTGACATGACCTCCCCTGGTGAAACCATGCTGCCTTGGGTCCTGTAGTCCATTGACAACCAGATGTTCCACCAATCTCTCCTTCAGTAGTGCTTCCATGATCTTCCCCACTACCGAGGTGAGGCTGACTGGTCTGTAGTTCCCTGCTTCCTCTTTGTTCCCACTTTTGTATAAGGGGGCTACATCTGCTGTCCTCCAGTCTTTGGGTACCTCCCCTGTTTCCAGTGACCGGCTAAACAGGATAGCCAGAGGTTCAGCCACCACCTCTCTTATTTCTTTAAGGACCCTAGGGTGCACCCCATCTGGCCCCATTGCTTTATCAACTCTTATTACTTCCAGTTCCTTCAGGACCCTTTCTCGTGTAAAGGGACTTGTGTCCATTTCTGCACCATTCTCACCCCTTGTACTCCCTTCAGACCCATTACCCTCCTCTTCCTCAGTAAAGACTGTGCAGAAATACCTGTTCAATATGTCAGCTTTACTGTTGTCATCCTCCACGCGGCCCCCATCCTCCCCCTTCAGTCTCACTATCCCTCCCTTTGTCTTTCTTTTTTCACTTATGTACCTGTAAAAGGTTTTGCCCCTCACCCACTGATTTTGCAATGTGTTCTTCTGTCTGAGCTTTGGCTTCCCTTACTGACCTCCTGCCTCCCTTTGCTTCTCCTGGTACTTCTCCCTATCCCCTTCTACCTGTGTCTTTTGTATTGCCTGAATACAATCTTTTGGCTTTCACTTTTTTGCTACCTCTTTGGAAAACCATAATGGTCTCCTCTTCCTTTTCCTCTTGCTAACCTGCTTAATGCATAATTCTGTTGTTCTTGTAATCCCCATTTTAAATACTGCCCACTGTTCCTCAACCCCTGATTCCTGTCCCATTCACCTTAATGCCTCTTTTAAGTATCTCTCCATTTTCCCAAAGTCTGCCCCCCTAAAATCCAGCATACATGTTTTTGTGTGGTTTGGTTCTGCTCTTTCTGTGATTTCAAACCACAATGACTGGTGGTCACTGTTTCCCAGGTGCTCCCCCACTGTTACCCCCATCACACTGTCCCTGTTTGTGAGCACAAGGTCCAGTATTGCCTTCTGCCGAGTTGGTTCCATGACCAGTTGCTTGAGGAAGGCACCCTGAAGGGAGTCCAGGATAAATCTGCTCCTAGTTGATGCTGCTGCTGGGATGCTCCAGTCCACGTCTGGAATATTGAAGTCTCCAAGTACTACCTCACCCTTGTCTGCCATCCTTTGGATGGCTAGCAACAGCCCCTATCTGTTTCTTCCTCCTGGGCTGGTGGTCTATAGACCACACCTGTGCGGATGGCTGTCCCCATTTTCCTTTCCAGCTTAACCCACAGTATCTTTCCCCCATTTTGTTCCTCCTGGATTTCTGTGACCCTTATGTTATTTTTCACATACAGTGCCACTCCTCCTCCCTTCCTGCCTGCTCTGTCTCTTCTGAATATGTTGTAGCCAGGTATGGTCATCTCCCAGTCGTGGTTATCATTACACCAGGTTTCAGTGATGGCCACAATGTCCAGATCTGATTGTACCATGACAGCCTCCAGATCTTCCATCTTGTTGCTAAGGCTCCTGGCATTTGCACACATGGCTTTCCATGATTTGACCTCCCTAGACTGTTTCACTGTTCTACTCCGCCCCTTCCTTGGTTGTCATTTATCCTCGGTTCTCCTTGTTGTCTGCCCTTCTGTTGAATTTTGCCCTTTTCTGCTTATCCACCTCTTGGGCACTAATCTCCATCTTTGCACACTGCTTTGAGAGATAGCCACCCTCTGGTTCACTGGTTCCACTGCTAGCTGTGGGGTGAGCAAGCAGGTACCCTCCTTGCTGGCCTGCACCCCTTTGCTAGTTTTAATGCTTGTCAATGTAGCATTTAAACTTATCATTGAGTGCTTGATTCCTCCAGGATGGATGCAGGCCGTCAGGCTTGAACAAACCTCCATCACTCCAGGTGGGTCCCCAGTCACCAATGAATCCAAACCTTCCTCACAGCACCAGTTCTTCAACCATGAGTTAAAGTTCCTGCTGCATGCACTCCATACTCTCCCTTGCCTCTCACAGGTAGTACTTCTGAGAAAGTGACAGAAGTAGCTACTTGCTTGAGACCCCTCCCAGTTTCCTAAACTCTTCCTGAACTTCCTTTGGCTCCCCATTTGCCAGGTCATTAGTACCTAGATGGATAATGACATCTAGCTCACCCTCCGTCTTGCCTTCCCAGTGATCCCCAGGATCTTCCATTCCCTCCATGCCGTGGCACCTGGTAGGCACCTCACCTCCCTGTCCTCCCCTCTTGTGTTCCTAGCTGGATCCCTCTTATGATGGAGTCCCCCACCAGGATTCACTTCCTCCTCCTCTGGGGTCCACTGCTTTCCCCGCTGAGGTCACCTCTTTGGCTAACCTCCACATCCTTTCCTTCTACTTCTCTGGGTACCTCTATTTGGTTGTTCTCATTTGCCAGTGTGGCATATGAGTTCTTGAGTGGAACAGGATTTGGGATGTGCCTCTGCCTGACTGCTCTAACCCTCCCTGAGCCCACTGTCATCCAAGTGATCCTCGTTCTCGGCATCCTTTGAGGCAGTTACATTGGACTGGGTGGTCCCTGGATAGGGGTGATGATACTCCTGACCCAGTTTACTTCCGCTCTGAGTCTGGCTACTTCATCCCGCAGTCCAGAGAGATGCATGCAGATAGGGCAGCACCTCAGTGTCCAGAAGGTCTGCCTGAATATGGCTGCCCCACAGCCACTGCATTGCACCACTCCCCACATTATACTGCAATTCCACTACTTGTCTGCTACTGAAGCTCTCCTAGTTCCCTTTTTATTAATTTACTGTACTAAAAATCCTGCCACTGATCCTCAGATAATTTTTTTTTTTTTAAAGAAAAAGAAACCAATAAATAAATAAATGAGTCAAAACACTTGTCATGCTGACTGACTTACTCATTGGCGGGGTCAGCTGTAATAACCCCCATACTATCTCAAATGCCTTTAACTCCTTGTTTTCTGAATTGTCAGCCCCTCCTTCCCTGTCCTCTTCCGCAAAGTCCCCTGGCACCCCCCACTCAGACCCAACTCTCAACCCCCCTTCTACCTACAATAAGTATTGGTAAATGAGACCCAGAAGCTGCTCGCCAGCCTCTCCCCTCATAACGGGGCAGGGCACAATAGCCTTGAAATGAAACTGCTCAGGATAGGGGCCCACCTCCTTGCCAGACCCGTCACGCACATCTTCAGCACCGCCCTTAACTCTAGGGATCATCCCAGACATTTGAAAAGTGGCCAAGATTGTTCCTGTCCTAAAACAAGGTAACCCCAAAGATCCCCTGAACTATCGACCCATCACCATTCTGTCTGTTACCTCCTAGACTCTGAAGAAAGTTGTGGCCTCTCAGCTATCCCAGTATATACAGAACCACAACCTCCTCTCTCCGGCACAACATGGGTTTAGGAAAGGGCATGGTACGTCCGCCACCCTCGCTGTAGTCACCTCATTGATCAGAACTGCTGCTGACCAAGGCAACCTTACTGGAGCTATCTTTGTGGATCTCTCCAAAGCCTTTGATAGGGTTGATCACTTGCTCCTCAGCTCCACTCTTCTATCCCTTGGACTCTCTCCCTCTTCCCATGTGTGGTTCCTCAACTACCTCTCTGGCAGGCAGCAGTACACCAACTTTAATTGGACTCTTTCCAACCACTCTTCAGTCCGTTTCGGGGTCCCTCAGGGTTCTGTCCTTGGTCCTACCCTCTTCTCCCTCTTCATTAATGAACTGCCATCCGTCACTGTCCATGGGCATACCACCCTGTATGTGGATGACCTTGTCATCTTGGCCAGTGCCCGGGTCATTGCCACCATTAACTCCCAACTAAATTTCGACTTCAAGTGCATCCAGTCCTGGCTGGTGGAACATAGACTTACCATCAATCTCAAGAAAACCCAAGCCATGCTTTTTGGATCCCAGAACAAGACAAAATCCTGCCCTGCTCCTCTACAAATCTATGGGACTGACGGCTCCCCCCTGCAGATGGTGGCCACTGTCAAGTATCTGGGTGTCACTCTGGACCCATAGCTTGATCTTTCCCTACACATTTGGAACGTCTGCAAGGCAACTAATGGTAAGCTTGGTCTCGCTTACATAGCCAAAAACTGCTTACCTCTGGCAGCTCGTATGGTCCTAGCCGGGGGGGGTCCTCCTCCCTACGCTCTGCTGTGGGCTAGTAACCTTTGCCCCAGGACCTAAATCCAGCCTCTTGAAATGGGACACGGCCTACAACAACATCTGCAGCTTTGCGATTTCTGCCCCTCCCCTCACGCACCGCTGTGATCTCTACACATGCCTGGAGTGGCTCCCCCTAGAGAAGCACCGCACCTTCGTACTTGGGAACTTCATCAACAACATGGTCAGATCAGCCACCCCTTCTGCCCTCGCCCTTCCCCTCAACCCTGGCACCCCATCCTACCATCTTAGGTCAAGGGCGACGCTGGATCACCTGGTTTCTAGAACAGGCTCCCTTGCAGGGGATTGGGTCTTCACCATCTATGCCCCCAAAATATGGAACTCACTCCCAGCCCTCACTCAGTTCTCCCCCTCCCATCCCGGCTTCAAAGCCTCCCTTTGGAACTTCCTGAAATTATCCTTCACATGTCCCTGTACCTCGTAGTGCACTAGCACCTGGTATGCTGGGGTATCTCAGCGTCCACTGCAGTTATCCTCCTGTAACTGGTCGTGAAACTAGTACTGGACATCCTCGTACCATGCTCACTCCCTGCCCTCCTTCCTAAGGGTTTTACCTGTCCTCTAGACCCTTCCCCCTCTCTCCCATGTAACCTCCACGTCCCCCCACTGGCACTTACTTCTGCTGTATTGATCAAACCTGTTTATGTATTTTGCTGCTCGCTGCCAAATTCACCCTGTATGTACCACAACTGTATTTATCATGTGTTAAATCATCTCCAATGCTGTTTTGCTAACTATTCATTCCCTGTTAAGCCTGCTATTTTCCTGTATGTTAAATTTGATTCATGCTGTCAGCTACCTACCCAATCCCTGTTAAGCCTGTTATCTCATTGTATGTTAATTGACTCCTTCACTGTTCTTGCATGCATCTACCTTTGTAACCCTCCTGGGTCGCACCTGAAAATAGGCACATGGCTGTCTAGTGTACCTTACCTGGTTAACAAAAGCAAATAAATAAATAAATAATAAAAAATGAATCAGTATTTAATAATTTATAAATCTGCCTTAGCCAGATCTTATTTATTGATTTATTTAGCTTTTGTTGACCAGGTAGGTACACTAGATAAGTTATATGCCTATTTTCAAGTACGACCCGGGAGAGTACAATGAAAAATACAGGTTCAAACAGGGTACATAACAACAAGAGGGGCAATATACAGAGTAACAGAAGAGCAGGGTGAACATAGATAGTCTACAGTAAGTAGTAATAGGTAATATATACAGTATACATACAGAATAAAATAGACTAAGTCATTCAATAGCAATAGCAGTAATTACAGTGTGTGAGTGACCCTTTTTTAGAGCCACAGAAACAAATAATTCCTGAGCAGATAAACAAACAAATCACATGGTTCCCAGAGTTAAAGGGCAGTAGGCAGCATAATAGACCCCGCAAGGAGTATCCCAGAGTTGGGTGAGACCAATCTTGTCTCTTTTTGTAGTTAAAGGAATCCAATCCACATCCCATCCTTATTGTAATGAGATGTTACATATGGGCATTGCAGTAACAAATCTAGCCACCCTGTTGTTACTTATTTCTAACTTGTTTAAAATAGTCCTAGCTGTGTGTTTACACACTTATCCATTCTATGCTAGGAAGAAGCATTTGATTTGCTGTTCTACTACCTCCTTGTGAATGAGCTTGCTCAATCGAGTTTTCCTGCAATAAACTTGAACTTGAACTTGAACTATTCTCTTTTTCCATATTACAAACAAAATGTAACTGCAAACCTTGTCCCACCCTACCTTCTTAGCTCCAAACCTACCCCCCACCCCAGTACTAGCAAAGCTAACGCGCTGTGAAGACAAACAAAGGCAGGCACATAAATATCAGATGCAGCCTGCATCCAAAATAACTCTCCCTTGTATCAATTTACCACACCCAGCCCAACTCAGCAGACTAAGTTTATCCCCCCCCATCCTCTAGGCACCCAACCTTTCCAACCCTCCTCCCCACCACAGAAATGATCAATTTCTAAAGTTCCATAGCAGGCAACCAATAGCCCTGCCTCCACTTCGGCAGGCTACCTTCTAATGAATAGATGTGCACTGTTGTGATTAGAGTTTTCACACACAGGAATAAATAATAAAAACAAATAAAGATGGGTTTCTGTGCCTGCACCACCTGCAGTCAGTAAAATAATATTTGCCAAATAAGTCCTTCAAAGCTCCCTTTTGTACCTTTACCAGTCAACTAAATTCACTCTGCCCAAAGAGTTTTTCCATTGCACAAACCACCTGCATAGCAGCTCCCACTTCTGGAGGACTCCTTTATTGCACAAGCTGACTTTGCAGCAGAAGCTCCCTACCTCAAAAGGTTCCTCTGTTACACAAGCCACTTGTGCAGTGGCTCCCAGGCCTGAAAGACTTCTTCATTGCAAAAGTCGTCCTGTGGCTCCTAGATCCAAAGTTCTCCTCCACTGCACAGGCTAGCCATGCAGTGGCTCTCAGTTCTAAAGGTTTTTTTAGTTGTTGTTTACCTTCCAGATTTTAATTGCAAAAGAGGGAAAATAGTCTTTTTAAACATTTCATTTCAGCACTGATGCTCATTTCTTCAAGCCAGTTGGAAACATATAGATAACACAACCTCCCCCCCCCCAGCATGCAGGGCAAGCTGATTCTCATACCGAGAAAGGTTGCTGATATCATAATGGATGAGAGTGAAGCTTGAGTGCTCTGTGATGGCACCGACCCTCTGAAGTGTGAGAACCAGCTTGTTCTGCATGTTGGGGGGGTATAAATATGATACATCATGAGCCTCTTTTTCCAGATATAAACTGTCAAACAGAGTTGGTCAGTCAATATTTCATCTAGTTATAATATTGATATTTTGTCCAGATGGGATATTGGTGGTCTGTTTTGGGTTTTACTTTAAGCAGCTTCCCTTTGTCGGTGCTGCTGTCTATCATTCAACATCGAAAGGTAATCAGTAGCACTTGCAAAAAGTTATTCTAAACTTTCTAATGTTTAGAACAACTTTTTGGAAACACTAGAGAAAGAGGCTGAGAGTGTATTATATACTTAATCTGCTTCTAGCTTGTTTGCAAATGCTGTATTGTTGAATGCCAATGTCAGCTTTACCATGGATCACCTTTCCAACGTGACTTCACCTTCTGAATTAATTTCTTTGCCAAAATTTAGAGAGCGTGCATCTGTCTACGTATAGCTAGTGCTATAGCTGCTCCCGCTTGCTTGTTTAGCGCTTCAGGTGAAGTCACATTGGAAAGGTGATCCATGTGGAAATAAAATGACAGTGGAATAGGCAATTGAGCCACGAAGTGCAACAGCATGCCAAAAGAATAAATGAACACAGTAAAAGACACATAGCAAAGCACAAGTTTGAAAATAAGTATGACTGGAATGAGACTGCTTTAAGTGGTAAACCACAATTGAAGAAATTGTTTTAAGCACACGTTGAAGAATAAAATAAAATAAGTTATATAGAACAATTCCCAATGGATGATTTTTTTAAGAAGAAGTAAACAACATTGGAAGGGGAGTGCAGGTGGACACACTACCCAGAGGCTTAGGCAGTGTGCAATTTTCTAAATGAAACTACCCTGCCACATTTTTCACCTCAGAAACCCTTAAAGCTAGTTAAACAAGCATTTATCAATGCTGAATGTTTGCTTGCTGGCATTGGCATTGGTAGTGTAGAAGTTACAGAGTTGCATAATAGGAATGGCAGTGAAGTATTGAACTGAAGTCAACCCCACCACCACCCTGCAGAGACTGACAGGCATAGGGGTGTGCCTTTGGGTCGACAAGCATAACGGCCACGCCATTTCACCACACCCTACCCTGCAGACACTGACAAGTGTCATGGTGTGCCTTGGGGTCTTTGACCCTTATGCGCACCCCATTCCATCAGGAAATATGGTGGTATGGGTGCGGTATAGGAGAATGGGGTGAACTTTGGGGCTGAAGAGTCCATGGCATACCTCGATGCCTCTCACTGGCTGCAGGGTGTGGAATGGTATGAGCATTACAGGTGAGAATCCCAAGTCACACCCCTGATGCTTGTCATTCTCTACAGGGTGGGGCGTTATAGAAACATAGAAACATAGAATTTGACGGCAGATAAGGACCGCTTGGCCCACCCAGTTTGCCCATTTCCTTATCTAGTGGATAAGCTGCAGATCCTAGTTAACCAGCAGCCTACTTCTTCCTACCCCCAACCCCTAGAATTGCCTTATGACTGTCCCATGCATGCTTGAATTCTACCAGTTTTTGACTCCACAACCTCCTCCGGAAGGCCGTTCCATGCATCCACAACCTTCTCTGTGAAAAAATACTTCCTTAAATTACCTCTGAGCTGCCCCACCTCTATCTTCAAATTGTGCCCCCTTGTTCTTGCACACCTCTTTTTTGAAAGATGCTACCCTCTTGGACTTTGTTGATTCCCTCGAGGTACTTGAAAGTTTCTATCATGTCCCCCCTCTCCCTCCTTCCCTCAAGGCTTTCGGTGCAGACCCTGCACTATTTTAAACGAAAATGCCAAAGTGGAAAGCACAAAAAACCTTTATAGCACAAATGGAAATAACAGCTAAGTGATGACCCAAAGACCAAAAAATTGGGAGCGTTCCATAATAAAAAATGCTCTAACTTTAATAAGGTCATCACAAAAATACACACCGTGCTGGAGACTGCTGCAAAGTTATAACACCCCTAATGACTCGACTCACATGAGTCTTCAGAGGGGGTTGTGTGAGTCGAGACGCTAGCGGTGTTATAACTTTGCAGCAGTCACCAGCACGGTGTGTATTTTTGTGATGACCTTATTAAAGTTAGAGCGTTTTTTACTATAGAACGCTCCAAATTTTTTGGTCTTTGGGTCATCACTTAACTGTTATTTCCATTTGTGCTATAAAGGTTTTTTGCGCTTTCCACTTTGGCATTTTCATTTTGATTTGGGCTGGCTGCCCTTGGAGAGCTGCATGGTTATCCATGGAATTATCGTTCACGGTGTGTATGTTTGGACCTGCACCATTTTAGTTGCCCTCCTCTGGACAGCTTCCATCCTGGCTATGTCTTTGCGGAGACTGGGTCTCCAGAACTGCACGCGGTACTCCAGATGGGATCTCACCAGCTGTCTGGACAGAGGGATAATAACTTCCTGTTTTCTACTGGTGATGCCTCTCCCTATGCATCCCAGTATCCCCCCAGCCCTCCTTGCTACCCTCTCACATTGCTTGCCCACCTTTAGGTCATCTGATATGACTACCCCAGGTCCCTTTCCATTTTGTTGTTGTTAGTATCTCACCCCCATTGTGTACTCTTCCCTGGGTTTTTGTTTCCCAGGTGCATTACCTTGCACTTCTTTGCATTGAATCTAAGCTGCCATACATTTGACCATTCCTCTAACTTGCCAAGTCCCTTCTCATCCTTTCCACTCCACCTTGTGTATCAACTCTGTTGCAGATCTCTGTGTCATCTGCAAAGAGACATACTTTTCCTTCCAGTCCCTCTGCAATGTCACTTATAAAGACATTGAAGAGGACTAGTCCTTATACTGAACCTTGCGGTACCCCACTAGTAACCCCCCTTTCTTCAGAGTGGACTCCATTTAATATTACTCTCTGTATCCTATTCTCCAGCCAATTCTTTACCCAGGCTGTCATCTTGGGACCCACTCCCAGGCTGGCTAACTTGTATATTAATCTTTTGTGTGGGACTGTGTCAAATGCCTTGCTAAAGTCTAGGTAGGCCATGTCCACAGCCCCTCCCTGATCTACTACTTTGGTCACCCAGTCAAAGAAATCTATCAGATTTGTCTGGCATGACCTTCCCACTGTGAATCCATGCTGCCTTGGGTCCTATGCCCCTCTGGCCTCTTGATACTTGACAATTCTTTCCTTCAGAAGTGATTCCATCATTTTCCCTACCACTGAGGTTAAACTAGCAGGTCTGTAGCTTCCTGCTTCTGCCTTGCTCCCACTTTTGTGAAGGAGAATCACATCTGCCCTCCTCCAGTCCTCGGGTACCACCCCATCCTCCCATGATTTGTTAAACAGGGTAGTCAGTGGTGTCACTCGTTCTACCCTTAGTTCTTTTAGAATTCTGGGATGAATCCCATCAGGCCCCATTGCTTTGTCCACCTTCAGTTTTAAGAGTTCTTTCAGAACCCTTTCTTCTGTAAATGGGCTGGTATCAACTTCCGTATCCAGAGTGTTTCTACTGTTTGTTTTAGGTACCTCCCCCTCTTCCTTCGTAAATTCTGAGCAAAAATATTTGTTTAGTATCTCTGCCTTTTCACAGTCACTCTCTGCCCACCCTTCCTCCCCTTTATTAAGCCTCACTATCCCTCCCTTGGTCTTCCTTCGCTCCCTGATGTACCTATAAAAGGTTTTATCCCCCTTCTTAACTGAATTGGCTATCTTTTCCTCGGTTTGGGCCTTTGCTGTTCTGACTGTCTTCCCAGCTTCCTTTGCTTTAACTGATACAGTTCTCTGTCCTGCTCCTTCTGTGATTCCTTGTACTTCCTGAATGCTTTTTTCTCTTGAACCTTCACTGCCACTTCCTTTGAGAACCATAGTGGTTTCTTACATCATTTCGTTTTGTTTATTTGCTTCACACAAAGGCTTTTACCTCTGTGATGGCAGTTTTATTATTCCCATTGTTCTTCCACCCTCCTTCCTGCCCATTTGCTAGTGCATTCTTTAGGCACTCACCCATTTTGGCAAAGTCAGCCCTCCTAAAGTTCAGTACTTTTGCCTTTGTATGGCTTGACTTCTATTGCTGTGTTTATTGTGAACCATACTGTTCGATGGTCGCTAGTTCCCAGATGGCTACCCACTTCTACATCTGTGATCCTCTCTTCATCTCCATTTGAGAGAACCAGGTCTAAGATTGCTCCCTCTTGAGTGGGCTCCAATACTAGTTGTCTAAGGCATGCCCCCTGTAGGGCATCTAGAATAACACCACTTTTCAAAGTGGCTGCTGCAATTGCACTCTAGTTAACATCTGGCATATTCAGATCACCCATCAGCAATATCTCCCCTTTTTCTGCCATTCTAAGTATACTTTCTATCATTTCCTTGTCCATTTCCTCCCCCTGAGAAGGGGGTCTGTATACAACCCCTGTGCAGATTGTGGTGCCATTGCCGGTCTCTAAATTTACCCACAATGCTTCTTCTCCTCCCTGTTTTCCCTTTTGTTCTGTTGCTTTGAGTCCTTCTCTTATGTAAAGAGCTACTCCTCCTCCTCTTTTACCCTCCCTGTCCCTCCTGTAGATAGTGTATCCTGGTATGTTTATGTCCCAGTCATGGTTTTGTGTGTACCATGTTTCTGTGACTGCCACGATATCCAGATGTTCCTCCTCCATCAAGGCCACTAATTCAGGAAGCTTGTTACTCAGACTATGGGCATTGGTACTCATTGCTCTCCATTTTTTTATGGCTTGGCCTTCTTTTGCAGCATCCCCCACTGCCCTTTCTACCTCGATCTTTTCCTCATTTAGTACCCTGTTTGTAGAGAGGGGCTGAGATTTTCCTGCAGCTTATCAGTGCCTCCCCCCTTGACTAGTTTAAAAGCTTGCCAATGAAGCATTTAAACTGATTGCTCAAAAGACTTGTGGTCAGAAAATCTAACTTATGGTCGGAAAACCTAACACCTCAGGCATTCATTGGTATTTTCACTCCAAATTTTCAACATGTTTTTTTTGTGACCTCCACCTCATGAACAGTTGCAATATCAGTTTGTTAGCTGAAAGCTGCTTTTGCACAGCGACTACAGCATTTAGCACCACAGGTGCAAAAACACATTCCGAACAGCATGTGAAAAATGACAGATGTACTATTCATGCAGAGGTGTAAACAATGGCAATGTTGCAAATCTGCAGTGAAAATATTAAAAAAAACTGGTGAAGTCACGAGCGTGCATAGAAACATAGAAACATAGAAGCTGATGGCAGATAAGGAATGCAAGGCCCATCCAGTCTGCCCATTTTTTTTTCTACCTTATAAATGTGCCATTGACCTTTGCTCTATCAGTGGCCTATCTATTCATACTCAACTGTATTGCTCCCTTATGCCTATCCCATGCCTGTTTGAAGCCCTGCACTGTGTTCATAACCACCACTTCCTGAGGTAGGCCATTCCATGCATCCACCACCCTTTCTGTGAAAAAGAATTTCCTCACATTCCCCCTTAATCGTCCTCCCTCTAGTCTCATGTTGTGTCCGCTTGTTCTGCTATTTTTCTTATATTTAAACATGTTAGACTCTTTCATCTTGTTAATGCCCTTAAGGTGTTTGAATATTTGATCATATCACCTCTCAACCTCTTTTGCCCAAGGGTATACATATTGAGCCTCGTTAATCTGTCCTCATATGTCTTCTGATGCAGTCCCTGCACCATTTTGGTTGCCCTTTTCTGGACTACCTCAATTTGGTTAATGTCCTTGTGAAGGTGTGTCCTCCAGTACTGCGCGCAGTACTCCAGATGGGGCCTAACCAGTGTCTTGTAAAGAGGGATTATTACCTCCCTCTTACGAATTGTGGTACCCCTACTAATACACTTCTAACATCCCTAAACTTACCTACTGCTTTAGAGGTCTGCTTGGATGATTTCAGGTCATTGGTGATAATGATGCCCAAGTCTCTTTCTTCCTTTGTGACTGCCAGCAACTCCCCTCCCAGCCTATAGGTGGCTTCAGGGTTTCTCTTCCCTATGTGCATGATCTTGCATTTCTTTGCATTAAATCCTAGTTGCCACTTTTCTGACCATTTTGCTAGTTTATCCAGATCTCTTCTCATTTTGCCCACCCCATCTAGATCATCTACTCTGTTGCAGATCATGATGTCATCTGCAAACAGACAAGCCTTACCCTCTAGTCTGCCTGCAATGTCACTAATAAAGATATTGAAGAGGACTGGCCCCAGGACAGATCCCTGAGATACCCCACTTGTGACTTGCATCTCTTCTGACTGTATACCATTTACCACCACTCTCTGTTTTCTGCCTGTCAACCAGTTTACCACCCAGCTGACCAACTTCTAAACCACCCTGAGCCTACCCAGCTTATTTATCAATCTTCTTTGTGGAACAGTGTCGAAAGCTTTGCTGAAGTCAAGGTAGGCGACATCAACTGCTCCCCCTTGGTCCACCAATCCAGTTAGCCAGTCAAGGAAATCTATGAGATTAGTTTGACAGGACCTTCCTTTTGTAAACCCATGCTGTCTTGGATCCTGTGCCCCTATGGATTCCAGGTGTTGCACTATCCTTTCCTTAAGGAGTGCCTCCATAATCTTGCCCACTACTAAGGCAAGACTGACTGGTCTGTAGTTCCCTGCCTTCTCCCTGCTACCACTCTTGTGGAGCGGGATCACATGAGCCCTTCTCCAGTCTTCTGGGACCTCTCCTGTGCTCAAAGGCTCACTAAGCAGTTCTGCTAATGGCTCTGCTAGTTCCACCCTTAGCTCCTTAAGTACCCTGGGATGTATGCCATCAGATCCTATTGCCTTGTCCACCCTGAGCTTAGCGAGCTCTTGTAGAACCTTTTCTTTTGTGAAGGGAGTACTGCTCACCTCCCTCCCCACTGTGTCCATGGTGCTGAGCTGTGGGCCCTGCCCTACCGTCTCTTCAGTAAATACTGAGCGAAAGTATCTATTTAGGATAGATGCTTTTACAGGGTCTTCCTCCTCACATGCCCCCTTTTCTCCTTTGAGCTTAGCAATACCCCCTCTGGACTTTCTCCTTTCACTAATGTATCTATAGAAAGTCTTGTCACCTTCTTTTACTGTTTGTGCTAGTGTTTCCTCAGTTTGGGACTTTGCCTGTCTTACTGCCTTCCCTGCTTCCCTTAGGGCAGTTTGGTATGCCTCTTTATCTTCATCCCGCTATGTTCCCTTATATTTACTGAAGGCCAGCCTTTTGGCTCTGACCTTTTCTGCTACTGTATTTGAGAACCAAAGTGGTTTCCTTCTTCTTTTGCACTTCCTTTACTGTCTAACACAATGGGATGTTTCTTCAAATATTGCATCCTTAATGCTTGCCCACTTTGCCTGTACCCGCTCCCCTGTGTTTCTTTTTGCCAGGGCTAGGTTAACTCTGTTGGCCATCTCATCAAAGTCAGCTCCTCTGAAGTCCCATATTTTTGCATTGGAATGGGATGATTTAGATGTAGTGGCCAAACTGAACCATACCATGTGATGGTCACTGGCCCCCAGGTGACCTTCTACCTAGAGATCTTTGATCCTTCCCTGTTAGTCAGTACTAGATCTAGGATAGCCCTGTCTCTTGTGGGTTGTTGTACCAGTTGTTTGAGGCCCTCCCTCTGCAGGGAATCCACCATGTGTTTAGTTCTGGCAGATGTTTCTGCTGGTATTGACCAATCTGTATCCAGCATGTTGAAGTCTCCCATTATCAGAACCTCCCCTTTAGCTGTCATGTTTTGTATATCTTCTAACAGTAATGTGTCTATGTCCTCCCCCTGGTCTGGGGTCCTGTAGACAACCCCATTTCTTATGGCTGTCCCATTTCCTGTTTCCAGGGTGACCCACAGTTCTTCTGGCTCCTTATGTGTATTCTGATTTTCTGTAGCTTTGATATTTTCATTGACATACAGGGCCACTCCACCCGCTCTTTTTGCACCTCGGTCTCTTCTGAATAATACATAGCCAGGTATTGAAGTCTCCCAAGTGTGGTTACTGGTAAACCACATCTCACTAATTGCTACTATGTCCAGTTTAGCCTCTGACATTATTGCCTGCAGATCTGGGATCTTATTTCCCAGGCTGTGAGCATTTGTGTACATGATTTTCCATTGGCCAGATTTCAGTGTGTTAGTTGTTGGGTGAGGTCTGGCATTTCTCCTGTGCGTTGTATGGAGAGACAGACCTTTTTTCTTACCTGGTGATGCAAATGAACTGCAAACATGCTGAATCCCTGTTTGACCACTAGCTGAGGTGGAGAGGGGTGTTCTTCCCATTCAACTTATGGGGTGCTGCACCCCTCTCCCTATTTGCTAGTTTAAATATTCTGCAAAGACATTAAACTTCTGCCCCAAAGCACTGACTCCCTCCTTAGTCAGATGCAGTCCATCAAATTTAAAGAACTTTTGCTCCCAGAACTGTTGCCAGTTCCCTACAAATCTGTGTCCTTTTTCCTGGCACCAACCCTTGAGACACATGTTTAGCTCCCCTAATTCCCCTTCTCTACCTTCCGTTCATCTGTCTCCCTCTCCCAGACTGGCAGGATCTCAGAGAAAGAGATGTCGGACGAAATGGATGATAGTTTGTCATCCAGCCTGGTCAGGTGTTCCTTGGTCTCCACAACTGACTGGCTGGCGAGATCATTAGTCCCTATGTGTACCAAGACATCAATGTTTTCTCCTGCTTTGTGAACAATTTTAGCAATGCGGTCAGTGTCTCTCCATGCTGATGTACCTGGGAGACATCTGGCCATTACCCCTGGCTGGAGATGGGGCATCAACTCCTCAAATCATGAAGTCTTCTATGATCAGAAGTTTTTTGTTTTGGTTCCTGATTTGGGAGAGTTTTGTTGTGCTAGCTCCAGTACTGCAGTGTCCTGCTCTGCAGTGTCCTCTGCCCCTTTGTTTGATTTCGGAGATAGAAGCAGATACCTGTTTGTAGTGTTTGTATGGTTTTTGGAGGTAATATGTTGGAGAGCATAGAGTGATGGGGCACCTGATTTGCTCCTCCTAACCACCTGCCAACCTCCTGGTCCAACTACCCTCTGCAGTCGAGGTTCTTCTGTTGGATGTTGGGGAAATGGTGGGTGGTTCTTATAATGTATTTCCTCTTGAATATGAAATTTGAGGTGCACAATCTCTGCCCATGCTGCCCGGAGCTGAGCCCTAAGGTCTCCAGTGGCCCAGCATGAAGGACAGTGTCCTAAATCTTGTAAGACTGTCCTTCTAAAAAGTGTTCCACAGTACCTGCAGTTAATGATATCCATTCCAGAGAAGTTGCTAGGTTTATAACCTGGTCAGAGTAATTAGAAGGAAAAACATGCAAGTAATGGTTTGATTTTGTGTTTTGTTTTCATATAACTTGTTATAGCAAATTAAATTACTAGTGCCCCTGTAAATGAGCTCACCTTGTGGATGCCCCACTAATCCACCTTTTCTTGCTTTGCCACAGGAAATGTCACAATTGTGGTACCCTATAAAAGGAGCGTAGTATGGGGTGGTTGGGGATGGGGTGGGTGGCTGGGCCTTTTCCTGCTGGAAAAGAACCACGGATGAAAGAACAAGGAGGTAAGAGCAGAAACAATCAGTCAACAACAAATGCGAGCAGTAACCCTGAAAGCTTATCCTAATGTTAGATAAAACTGTAAAACATGTAAAACACCACCTGTAATAATTTCAGAGAAGATATTCCCTGTAAGAAACACTTTGCTACAGAGAAAAATAAAGCAGTAACAGAAGGTATACCTTGCAAAAGACACTTTGAGTCAGAAGATTACAGCAGTAATCTGTTAGCACACACCTGTAGGCACACCTTGTAATAATGCAGAAGAAGGTATACCAGCAACAACAATGTTAATCAGAGAAAAATAAAGCAATGAAATGTTAGCAACAAACAGTAGCAATATCAGTGAGTACAAAATAAAAATAACAACATACAGTAAATCTACTTAGCCAAAAGAAGTCTTAGTCCTTTTCCCTTGCTCTGGTAAGGTTCTCTGCTCTGTCCTTTCAAGCAATCTTAGAATGAAAGAGCTCAGGTGAAGCTAGGTGCCTTGGCCAGCACACCAAGTCTTCTGCATAGAAACTGTGCAACGCACACCCGTAATGTAATTAGTTTGGGGATTTTTTTACAACAGATTGTCAACACAGGCATTTTGGGATGTCTGATCATGAACAGTGTCACTGTGATTTTCCTTATCTGTCCTGAACAATGATTTCCCACAGCGACCACGCATTTCTTCGCTGAAAGTGTGAAAACACATTTTGGCCATGTTGTGAAAAATGACAGCTATACTGTTCATAAGGAAGTGTGGGAAAATGCCACTGGTGAAAATTTGGACTGAAAATATTACAAAGTCATGAGCTTACGAGAGTGCATGAAAACTGCCCAATGCTCACTCATGACACACTCATTTTATGGACTTTTGTCACCAAATTTTCAACATAGCCATTTTAAGACCTCTGCTCATGAACAGTGTAACTGTGATTTTCTTAATCTGTTCCAAACATTGCTTACTCACACCGACTGCACCATTGTGCACTACATGTGCGGAAGCACATTTTGGGCGACATGTGAAAAATGACAGCTGTACTGCTCATAAGGAGGTATGGTAAAATGGCAATGTTGAAAATCTGGAGTGCAAATATTAAAAATTTGTGAACTTACGAGCATGTGTAGGAACTGTGCAATGCATGCTCATAAAACAGTCATTTAAAAAAAATTTTCACCAAATTTGCAACATAGGCTTTTCGAGAGCACACCTTATGAATCAGTGGCACTGTCATTTCATTAATCAGTCCTGAAAGGTGATTTTGCACAGTGACTGTGAAATCATCCTTCAGGCCCAATTAACACCATAACAGTTCAAGAATTCATGAGGAGGGGTTCCAAAAACCCCATGTTGAAAATTTGGTGCCAAAATTCCAAAAAATGACTGAGATATGCATTAAAGTTGGAAAAGCCCTATTCATTCCATTATACAGCTTACCGGCATTTCCTCAGTTCGTGGTCGGCTTTGAAGAGTGCAGACATGTTCCTGGTCCATTGAAGATCATCGCACTGAGCTCCGGAGGTAAGTATGGGGTGTGGGGGTGTGGGGAGGCAGGGTGCATGGTGGGTGGGCGCAGGTGGGCTGGGAGAGTGCTAAGGGAATGTTTTCTTGTTTACAGGTTTGTTTGTTTTTTAAAGGAAGACAATGAGGGACATTTGTCACATTGGGGTTGGCTCCCAGCATGGCAGCTAGAAGGCTGTTTGGGGGACTGGAGCCGTCGGGGGATTAGGCACCCCCTTCGGCCATAAGAACCTGTGCCACACTGGGGTGGGCTCCCAGCATGGCAGCTGTAAGGCTGTTTGGGGGGGCTGGAGCCAACGGGGGACTGGGCACCCCCGTCAGCCATACAGTATGTGCGTGGGAAGGGAGCGCGTGAGCATGCAATATGCGTCTGTGCGTGTGGAGGGGGAGAGCTCTGCTCACTGAAGTGGAGCTCTCCCTTTCAACTGTATGCCACTGCATTTTCAACTGCTGTCATAGACAGCTGGAGCAGTGATTGGAGAACTGCGACCGTACCTGCAAACACACTGACTGAATTGGAAGACGCTGACACACCTCCGAAAAACTCGGATGATGGCACTATGTTTCTTGTGCATGTGTGCAAGCAAAGATAAAAAGAAGGGAAAAGAGCAACACCATATTTGTAGTGTGGTTATATAAACATTCTATACTCACCTTATATGGGTAAGATCCAGACCACTGGGCCCAGAGTGGATCAAAACAGTAAAAACCAGATGGGGTAGTCCGGCCAAACCAGTCAGATGGGGCATAACTTGTTCAGTCCAACTGTTTTGGCAGGATCAGTCAGTCCCGTTTGTACCATTTTGGTTCATCCATTCTAGATGGTCCAGATTTCATCTGGGGGATATGGCTGAAATCCAGACTGCTGGATTCAAATTGGACCAAAATGGTAAAAGGGCCCGCAGTTCAGATTTCACCCATACCTTCACTCTAGGTTAATCTGTACCAGATGAAATGAAGGGACCAAAATGGTGAAAACCAGAACAACTTGTCCTGACAGAATAATCAAACCATGCAAGCTTGCTGGGTCAGATCCACCCAGCATCTTAGATGGTTTGGTTTTTACCATTTTGGCCCAGTCTGAAACTCCTTGACTGGATTTTACCAGGCCCCGTACTTACTCACTGTGGGGGTTCCTTCTACTACTGCCCACTGAGTGGGCTCTGTACTCATCTACTGCAGCACTTCCTGCTACTGTCTGCCAAGTGGGCTCCGTACTCATCCATTGTGGTGACCCTTCTGCTGCTGCCCATTGAGTGGGCTCTGTTCTCATCTGCTGTGGCAGCTCCTCCTGCTACAGCCTACCAAGCAGGCTCTGCACTTGGTGCTACAGTGAGTTCTTCACTCTGTTATTCTCAGTGGTGACTCTTGCTATGGTGCTGTATCTTGCATGTCATTGTGAAGCAGCAGAAGAATGGTGGGATCATAACTGATGAAGCAACACCTGCTGTGACATCCTGCAACAGTGGTACTACAATGTGACTGAGGTCTGGGGAGACCAAGGGCAAGGAGAGCCTGAACCTGCAGATACTGCAGATACTGCAGATACTGCAGATACTGGCCGGGTTGTTTATTTATTTAGACTTTAGCAGACAGGTGGAAAAGAGACGGAGTGTGGGATGGGGGTTGGGTCATAGGGAATCAGTTCACTAGCCATGCAGTATTGGATAGCAGGTTCCTGTCTGCCGTGGGGTTGAGAGTCCACGGCGTGGAACCAAGTCTCGTTGCTTCTCTATCAGTGTGTAGCCTGTGCAGCTCAAATGTAGAAACAAACAGCTGAGTTCAAAGGCTCTGAATGGGAGGCACCCAGTCACTCTCCAATAAGGTTGAGAAGTAATGCTATGAACTGGGTTCATTTGATAGCCACCTCTTTTTATAGGAACAGTTTCATACTGTGTGTAGCATTGTGCAAATAACTGTGACTGTAGCTATCAGGTGTACCAGCAGAACCTTGCTTTACCTCTTTAAAGGTAAATTTAGAACTCCACCCCCCCCCACTTCCCCTGGGTGCTCAGAGACATTAGGGATACTATGGCAACAGACTATAAGAGGCAGTGCAGTAGTTGGGGGGGCATCTAGCCTTATTGCATTTGTGGGGAGTACCTATACCTAGGTTTACTGCATTTAAGGGTGCCTAACCCTAACCTTACTGCATTTTGGGGGCATTCATGCAATTAGCTTTACTGCACTTTGGGGTGGGGTGCCTAAACCTAGTTTTACTGCTATTTAGGGGGCAGCAGTAGAAGCCATGGCAGCGCTCAGGACATTGAGCTCATTTGCACGTGCTCCACAATGGAGCACTGCACATGGAACGAAAATGCTGGCAGACATACAGGCTGACATGAAGTCAGAAACTATTCTAACTTAGATAGCCACTGGTCACGTACCACCTGGAACCCACCTGTAGAATCGGGGAATCAGATGACAAGGTATCTAGACACAGTAATGCATGTGGCATTGGACCAGACTTCACAGACGTCAGCTGTTCTGGGGGGTGGCTTACCTGCTGTCTGTTTGGGTCCAGTGCCACAATGGCAGTTTGGGGTATTGGACACAGTATGCAGAGTTGTCCCCCTGCTGGCAGCACAGAGAGTGATGCAAAGCTCCCTGTATACACGCACGCATATTCATGCGCTACCTTTCATCCAATTCATGGACAAACTACCACTGCTTGCTACCAGTGGGGCCTGGTGTTCTTTAGCAGGCAACTCTTTTTCAATTGTTAATTTGCAGAAGTATGGCTTGCATTCTTGAATTTGGCCCATTGTCTTTCACAGTAAATGTTTAAAACTGTTCATAAAAGAGAGTGTAGAGTAGGGGTGCTCAGATTTTCTGCAATCAGTTCTGTTTGAGAAAATCAGATTTTATGGAATTCTGGTTCCGAGTACAATTCCTTTTCACATCCAACTGCAGGAACAGAATTAGAAATGGAAATCAGAAGTTCCAAATTCGGCTTTGCCTCTGAATGTACCTGCCTGGCTGACAATTGTCCAGGATTGCTTACACCTGGCTGTCTCCCTCCGTGCTTCACCAATCCCCAACCCCTTACCTAATGCAGAGTGTGCTGCTGGTGGGCTCTGGGCCCAGAAAGATATACTGAAACTAGATGGATTGCTGCTCCTTTGGGTCCATGGTCCATGGTTTGGGTAGGCTCTGTTAGACACATATAGTGAAAGTGTCTTGCAGAGCCTACTCCCAGGGCTTTGTTTAAGTTGGCCACCTCCCAGTAACATCTGGAAGAGCCAAGACTTGTATGGCAGATTGGGGTTTGGAGCGGGGAGAGAGGCCAAGTTCAGAAAGAAGTCAAAAAAAATTGAACTAATATGTGCTTTTTAAAGTGCTGCTTGCTAAAATGGGGGAAGACTAGGAGGATTTAATGAACTGTTTGATGGGGGTCTAAGAAGGGGTTGTAGGGAATCAAACAAGGAGCAGCTGCAAGGAAGAGAATCATGCTAAAGAAAAAAGGCCAATGATCCAGTGGAGCAAGGGGACTTGGCCAGTGAACCAAGGGGCTATTTGATGAATAATGATTGATGATCCCCATGGCATACAGAGGACCCACTAGAGCAGCAATCTATCTATGTAACCCCTTTGTTACCCGGGGTTACTAGAATCCCAGTAAGACCTAGTGGTAGGCAGGGAAGGTAGCTTGTGGAACTCCAGTTAAATGGGTTTCACAGTGTCTCACTCTGTCCTCAGTCACAGCTGAGACTTGAGAGATGACATCATTATAGAACTGTCGCTACTGCATGAGCCACATTTGGAATCTTCAGCTCAGAGTAAGTTTAGAATTTTGGGAAATTCAAAGTCAGTCTTGAGTTTGTCCTTAAGCAAACAAGAAGGACACCAGTAGTTGTCTGTTTACCCCCCTCCCTCTGGGGGGGGAGGAAAAGTTCTTTGTGGGTTCCAGGGGTAATCTCCTTCTCCCACCCTGGGAAGAAAGCTGCCTGTTTTAATTTAAGTTCAGTCTGTTCATGTATAACAGCAAAGGTTACAGTTCTTCGCTTGTGGGGCACCTGCAACAAATGGGTGAGTGTTTGGCTCCATTGGAAGGGGCAAACAACTTCTTTTCTTCAGTTGGATTTCAAGTAAATGTGGACTGCTATTTGGGAGGACTATGTCAACTAGGACAAATAAATAGAGCAGTCATCTGTTTAAAGTATTAATGGATTTAAATTTCACTGTAGAGGGGGTACTTCAGGTCATCCACCGTTCAATCTACATTTTAAAGTCTAAAGTTCTGTGTGTCCAGAGAAATGGCCGGGTATGGGCTGTGGGAGCTGGAGGTGGGAAAAAACTCCATCTTTAGTAACCAGGTCCACCTCTATGGATTTCTTCTGTGTTTTTGCTACTTGCCTCATGCGCTTGGCCAGTGATGGGGTGGGTACCCAGATGTGGGTCGCAACTGGAAAATCTCTCTAGGAGTCGCGGACTCTAAGTGGTGTGGGGAGCCACAGGATGGGAAAATTACCCCTTGTTGGATGGGAGTCTCCTTGTTTGATGGGAGTTTCGATTGGAAGTACGAAAACAAAATCTCTCTAGGAGTCGCAGACTCTAAGTGGTGTGGGGAGCCACAGGATGGAAAAATTACTCCTTATTGGATGGGAGTCTCCTTGTTTGATGGGAGTTTTGATTGGAAGTACGAAAACAAAATCTCTCTAGGAGTCACAGACTTCAAGTGGTGTGGGGATCCACAGTTTGGGAGCCTCCTTGTTTGATGGGATGTCTTTCCAAGTAAAGTTTGGGTTCATTCGCCAAGTGGACCGTCAGTCGAGTGGCCGGCAGGGGAGTCGGGCCAGTCAGGCTATGTATCCAATGCACATGCAAAGTCTGGGCTGAGTGCCTGGTGGGTCCAAAGCCAGACAACTGTTGTAATGTGTTCATTCCTCAAATGGACCGCTATGTTTAACCTCTAATCTGCATTGCAGTTATGTAGCCCTTTGGGGGACCATGCAGTGCTTTGTTTATGTTCAGTGAGTTAATAAATAAAGCCACACTGAAAAATCCCAATTCTGGTTCTGGACATTACAGTTATTGCTTCCTGTAGTTGGATTTACTTGGGTGCCCCTGTGCAGAGTAGCCAAACCTAGGTCTCTTGTGCCAGGTAACCTCATCCTTCCCTGAACCCGTAGATACACATATGTACTGTATATCCATGTTACAAAAATGGAGCATATGGGTTACATCTAGATTTAGTAGAGCTTCCTGAGTCAGGACCCTGCCAACATCATCAGGTAAGAGGAGTAAGGGAAGGGAATCAGAATCCGATAATGATTTGACATCTGAAAATTATTCTGCATCTGAAAGTTTCTTTGGAATTCTAATTTTTGACCTTGAATACTGAAATTCTAAATTGTGAAAAAAAACTTGGAATTTGATGAATGTGATTCTTGTTCGGCACATTCCAAGCAACCCTAATGTAGAACTGGAACCAGGGAAAAAATGCAGCAATATTTCAGAATTATCTTATGACAGCTTGGACCAGCCTTTAATCAAGCTCTTCTAGCTCCATCAGGATGTTTACTAGTATTAATGTAACCCCTCCTACAAATGGGAGTTCCCAAAAAGTCTTCCTTGAGCTTGTCTAAATGCTCACTGCCAGGCTGGTATCCTGCATTTTAGCAGTTTAAATGTAATTACCATTGCCTGTATATCCTCTGTGTCTCTTTAAGAGCTGCCTGATTGCAGCCTAAGTAATTTGAGAGGGAGCTCTGTTGAAAGATGTAACTATTTGCTGAAAATCATTTAGAGTGATAATGATAATGTAGTTTGTCTAACCTGCTTTCTTTGTAGCAAGGACTGTTTTGTTTGTCTCCACTATCTTGGTCCTGGACTGCAAATTGGACCAAACAGTACTGCTGGGACCTAAAATGTAGCTGGACTACAGGAGCTGTCTGAATTCAAAATCTGTAGGAACTGTAGTTTGGATTTTTTTGTGTCTTTTTTGCAACTGAAGGAGGAGCTCTTGCTTTGACTGACAGCCAAACCAGCCAATCACATCTTTTGGATCTTGGGGAAGTCCCGGGCTGCTTGCAGTTTTCAGTTAGTTCTGAGCTAGGAAGTGAAATGAGAGGAGCTGAAGTGATTCTGAGCAGCAATTCTGAGTGGATTTGCATGGGAAAACTGTGAAAGGGCTGAGTTTTTGGCTTGCATGTCTGCTGCTGCTCCTGAGAGGGAGAGAAGAGAATTATTTTGGACTAAATCCAAGTTGTGTGACAAAAGTAAGCTACTGAAGTGGGTCAGGCTCAACCTGAAGAAGACCGAAGATTTTGCTGAATGTGATCGGCCTGTCAGGAGTTCCAGCTACCCCTAAGCTGCCGGTATGTGCACAGACTTTGTGATTGTGACTGGGGAGTGCTTTGCCTGGTACAATAGAATTCCCATACATGTAAATGTGCTATGAGCTGCTAGTGGGTTGTGAGTTAGTTCCCCACTGTGTGAACTGTGTTCTGCTTGCTGGAAGCTGTATCCATCCCAAAATGGACTGCATCCAAATTTGTATCCATGCAGTCTGGGCCTTACCAGACTGGCCCAGACAGACTACTCACTGTACAGAGAAGCCATCGACGAGAGACCTGCCAAGGGGATCAGCCCCCTGCTCCACACTTGAACAGGAATGACACCTCTGCGACTCATGTGGGCCCTGCTTCTCCTGGCATTCCAGATCAACCACCTGCAGTCTCATTTTCTTCCAGCCTGTGTCCAGTCTTGGGTATCGTGAGTAAATACCAGGGTAGCTCCCTGCAACAACAGCTTAATCTGAGTGTGTCATCTGATTGTCTTGTTTCATTTTCTTTATGAACTGAGCCCTCTGGCTCCAGATTACAAATATTGTGTACTGTGTATGTTATGTTTTCCATCACAGGGCCCCAACCAGCTGCAACCACGGGCAACAGTCCTGGCTAGCCCATCTCTTCCCCACCTTGGTACCCAGAGGTGTGACTGTGTGGGGGAACTCAAACAGCATGCATAACTACTCGAGTGATATAATCTTTAAGCTAATTAACCTGATATTGCCCCTTCCTTGTTCAAGTCCCCTAAATAAATCAGATCTAACTTTTTCTGCATGTTTCTGTGGTTCCAGTTTGTGCTCAAAGTACTGCACTGTTGCTATTTGCTGTGCATAACCTTGTTTTACAGGGGGTCCCCAGGGTCGAGCCAGAGAAACCAGCCCTGGTGGTAAGTGCAAACAGTATGGGTACTTGTGTAGTGTACCAGGGGTATTGTGAAAGTGATTATTGTACAGTGTTCAGGCCACTCGAGAGGGAAAGAGGGGGGTTACAGTGTCCTGGAGGGCTGTGCCCTGGTTAGCTTGACCACTACCAACCCTGACCTCTGGGTGGAGGCACCCGTTTCAAAACTCATGCCCCTTAACCTGCTACTAACTAAGCAGGCAGGGGTAGTAGCCCTTGGGATAGTGCCACCTAGGGTTACATTAACATCCTACATTTCTTCACATATTCCTGTGAGAAATGGTAGTTATTAGGCCATTTCTGTTTCCTGGCTGTCTGAGCACACACCACTTAAATCGAAGGTCTTGCTATTTTAAAGAGTTAGCATACTGCCAGAATTAAATTTTCAATAGTAGTCAACTGTTACTTCTTTTGTTTAAAGTGTTTCTGTTGCTTCCTTTTTGTAATTAGAACATTTTCTTCATGAAATACTTGTTACCTATGGCCACATTTGACGCCAACAATGATCTATGCCTAACACAGTCTTACCTGAGTTTCCTCTTTACAACCACAATTTCTGTGCCCCATCTGGAATACCAGAGTGAGCAACATCAAAGGTGCCACATAGAATCTGATGGTGTAGGGAATTCCTGTTGGAGACCTGGGCCTTTTTCTTGTTCTTTGCAGCCCCTTCCCCCCCAGGATACTAATGCTTATGGAGGCAGTATAGCATAGTGGGTAAGGGCACTGAGCACTGAGCTGCTAACCTGGAGACAAGATTTGAATCTCATCAGCCCCCACTTGCATACTGTGTGACCCTGAGCAAGTCATTTACCTTCCTTGTGCTCCCAGGTCACACCTGGAAACAAGTTATTGCTTAGTGTACCTTTCCTGGTTAAACAATTTCCCCTTTCCTTTCCCTTTCCTAATGGCATGGCACCAAGCATGCTGCTTAAGCACCTGCTGGCACCACCTTCACTTCACTTCTGGAATAGCTTCTTGTGCTCCTACCTGTGATCATCCAGGTGATGGTAACAGAGTTGCCAGCAACCCACCCTCCAGGAAGGAGGCAGGCATCCACTGGAATAAAGCCAACATTGAGTCTTACCTTCTTGCCCCTTTCCTGTCTCCTCACTCCTGCACCCACCTGTTCTTTAATCACTTGCTTATGAAGCTGGTGGCCTGGTATTACATCTCAAGTCTGGGGTACAGAGGGCAGGTCGGGGGGGGGGCAAGGATTGAGGATTATTGGGACTGCAAGGCCACTATCCTTTTGAAGGGTGAGAAGTCTCCAGCTGTAACAGGACTTTTAACTCCACCACCGATTATTCTAGTAATGACAGTGCAAGTAATACATAATGCTGGTGTATGACACTTGTTAACACACAAGTAACATGCCTCTACCTCCCAGCAATACCAGCAGCCACTGTATGGCACATGTTGAAGCCTGCACCATTCCCCACTCATACTACCACTAGTAGTGCTGGGAATACTTTTTTCCATAAAAGTGTTATCCTCCAGGGTTGACTGGGTGCAGGGCTAGATTTGCCATTATGTAAAGTACTCATGAGCATAGGTCCCTGAGTTCTGCAGAGTCCAGCTAATCTACTTTAGATATGCAAGTGTAACCCCTAGGTGGCGCTACTCCAAGGGCTACAACCCCTGTCTTGTGGGCCCGTACAAGGTTGAGGGGCCTGGGTTCCCAAGATTTACTTTACACTGGTTCTTACCCAAGATATTACATTGTGCAGTGCCTCCATCCAGAGTATAGCTTTAAGTGGGATAACTTTAACCTGGTACAACCATCTGGGATGTTGTATCCACCCTCAATACATAAAGTTACCTCAAACATGACCCAATAACATTTCCCCACATCTGATACCTTTTACCATTTAATCGTTGCATGGCCGTGGACTGATATATCAGTCCAAAATTCCTATACGTTCTAATTCTGTCAGCAGCCTAAGGGTTAATAGCTGGATGCCAATACTATGCTCATGACACAGGTCTCTGAAAAACAACAATAAGAAGTTTATTTACATGGGGAGGGGTTAGGAAGGGTAAAGCAGAAGTAGAGGTTATGCTATATCTATTTTTACATTCAGTTTGATTGGTTTGGTTTAAGATTAAACAGCTACATTTTAAATCACACATTAATCACATTTCCCACCAACCTCTAGAATAACCAGAGCCCTGGCTATCTAACTGGCTGCAATAAATAAGTTAATACAGTTATCATTAAATATCCATGCTGGGACCACTCCCCACAATTGGTATGAGATCCCGCAACCCCAGCCTTAACCTGGGTTCCCAGTAACCATAGTCCATAAATGGTGCAGGCCTGATGGACGATGCAGCTGTATGTTGGCCGGCTAGCTAGGTAGATTAAGAATTATGTTTGGAAGATTAAACTTTTAAACTATTTACAACTTCTTTGGTTGCTGCAGGGGAGGCCCTGCATTTACTCACAGAAGGCTTCTGTGTAAGCAGGCTAAAATTAAGTGCTCTTAGCAAGTGGGCACATTTCCTGGAGGTTAAACTGCAGGCAAGCCAACAGCCAGATCCCGCCTAAACTGACTGCAGAGATTTTAAAACTTGACGATGGAAACAACACTTTAACTTTGGAAGACTGGGCCCCTTTTCCTAGGCTGAGAACACTTGTGGCATTCATAGTTTCATAGTTTAGTACGAGTTCTGGAGGCCATGGCCTTTTGTTCTATTGGTGGAAGAAGTATTTGATATCGCCCATGTGCTTACCTAAGCTTTTTTTAATTCATTCATATTTTTACTTTTCACTATGTGATTTAGAAGTTTATTCCATGAAGTGATTATTCATTGGGTATACCACATACTTCTCTTATGTGTTCTAAATGTAACTCTTTTTAATTTATATTTGTGAGTTCTTGTGTTGGTTATTCCACTGTGTTTTTCTAAAGCAATGGTTTCCCTTAAAAATTTGTTTTGGACAGCACTGAAAGTCAGACAAAGATCGCCCCTAAGGTTTCTATAATGAATAGAATACAAACCTATTTTTTTTAGCCTGTCCTCATATTCTAGATGTCTCATGTTGGTAATTCTCTTTGTGATACGTCTTTGGATGCCTTCAGCAATTTTCTTACTCTTTATTGCGGTTGGAGTGCATAAAGGTGCACAGTAGTCCAGATGCGGTCTTACCAAGCTTGTGTATAGAGGAACTATTACACTTGGTTCTCTGCTTTTTAATATTTCTGAAACTGCAAGATGCAATATTGTTGCATTTCCTGACTATAGCCTGTGCATGTATGTTAAAAGTTAGCTTATCTTTCAGTACTCCCAAATCCTTTTCACTGGTTGTTTCCTGTGGGATTACATCATTTAGTTTATATACCTTACAGGGATTGATTTTTCCCAGGTGTAAAACCTTACATTTTGTTTCATTAAAGGTCAGTTTGTTGTCCTGAGACCACATCTCAAGTGTATAGATGTTCTTCTGAAAATCGATTGTGGCCTGTGAACTGTTTACAATACAACCAATCTTGCAGTCATCAGCATACTTTGACATCCATGCATTGTTAGATGTCTGCATGGTGGAAATCAAAGTGTTAAAAAGTGTGGATCCCAGCACTGAGCCTTGCGGAACCCCACTTGTTACTAGGCCCCAGTCAGACTTATTGCCTTTTACTTCAACTCTCTGTCTTCTGCTATCCAGCCATGATGCTACCCAGTTTATTATGTTGCTATGTAAATTAAGTTTATACAGTTTGTGAATCAGGATGTTATGTGAAACGGTATTAAATGCTTTGGAGAAATCCAAAAATACAATGTCTACGGGAAGGCCTCTATCCAGCACTATGCTCACTGGTTCAAAGAAGTTAAGTAGGTTTGTTAGACAAGATCTACCAGCTATGAATCCATGTTGTGTTAGGTCTTGTTGTTTATCGTGTTCTAGATGTTTTATTATGGATTTTTGGATTCGTTTTTCAAGCCATTTACATACCACTGAGGTTAGGCTGATAGGTCAATAATTAGCTACACTACCCTTACTGCCAGATTTATGTATTGGTGTTATCGTTGCGTCTTTCTATTCCGGGATTATATTCCCTTCCCTTAATGATGCATTAAGGAGCATTGTTAGGGGGCCTAATAGCTCATTGGTAGTTTCTTTTAGGCAACTGGATGGATTCCTTCTGGGCCTGGTAAACTACTTTTCCTTAGTGTCCCTAGCACATTTGCAACTTCTTCGATAGTGAAAGATGCAATATTGTCAGTAATTACATTGCTTCTAATGACTTTCTCCTTTGGTATAAATACATTTAGAAAGTGTTTGTTGAATTCTTCCGCTATTTTTATTTAATCGGTTATCATTCCTGATTCAGTTTGTACAGGACTGATCCCTGTTTGAGCCCCTCTCAGCGACCCAGAATAATTATAGAACCTTTTTGTATTGTCTTTGATATCTGGCTAATTTATACTCCATATTTTGTTTTGCTTTCCTTATGCTGGACCTTATTTTATTTGCCATTTTTTTATATGTCTGCCAGTTACTTTCTGTTTGTTGTTTTTTGTATTTGTAATATAGCTTTTTTCTTTTCTTCCTTGTTTTTTGATATTGTCCCTCTACCATAGCGGCACCCTTCGATTGTTTTTGTATTTCTTCCTGTCGGGATCCATTTGTTAATGCAATAGGTCATTCTGTGGTAGATTTTGTCCCATATGTCTTTAAACCTGAGATCCTTCAGGTTGCTTTCTCATTCCCAATCCCTTACATAATCCCTTATTTTGTTATAGTCAGCCTTAAAATAATCCTTGACCTGTGTTTTGCCTTTGGTCACAGATTGTGATGTTTTAACTGAAAAATGTACCATATTACGGTCACCGTCACTGAGTGGTGTGGAGATTAGTGGTTCTGATATATTGTCAAGTATATTAGTAAGTACCAGATCAAGAATATTATCTTTTCTAGTACCATTTCTGACTATTTGCTCCAAATTGTGGTATGATATACATTCCAAGAATTTTGCTTCACTACTGGTAGAACATTCTTGTGTTGTCCAGTTAATGCTTGGATAGTTAAAATCACCTATTAAGCTGGCCCGGTGGCACTGAGGGTTGAGGCACCAGACACCACACCTCGTGCCACACCGGTGACCCGGGTTCGGGAACAAGCTCAGGTCATCAGGGGCTGGAAGGGGAGGGACAGGATTGCATGTCTGGAGCACCGCTCTACTGTCCCGGGAGGGAGTAGAGATTCCATCTCAGGCTCTGGGGACTCCTAGTGATGGCTGGGAGCACAGCAGCCTGAGACCAGGAAGTGCACAGGGATTGCCTGTGGCAGCGACCCTGTAGGCATACACGGGAGCGTGCATGCCCGTGCTGGGATGCATCACACAACTGAGCCAATGGGGAGGGACCTAAGTAGAAATCTCCATCCTTGGGGATTGGTGACGGCGCCACCACCATCAGCCACACTCCAACAGCCAGACTTCCTCCTCTCCTGGGCCAAGCCCAGCCCTGCTCGAATTGTAGATAGAGTGCCCTGGGCAGATAGGGCAACCCTACCTCGGGGTGCTCAGAGCCAGGGGGATAGCTAGGCTGGTGCCAGGAAGATGGAGGAGTTTCAGGCTAGGAGGTAGAGCTGTGAAGTGGGGGATACCTGAGAGAGTTCCCCGAGAAAATGGCGAATAAAAACAGAGTTCAAAGAAAAAAAAGATGTAGTAGCATGCTACATCCATGTTTTTAACTGCTGATGTAAATAGATTATTTTCCTCTGCATTCAGGTTATAGGCCCTGTATTCCAAACCCACCTAGAAAGTTTGAACTGGCAGTAGAATTTGTGCCCATAATAGTTCAGTCTCAGTGTTTTCTACTGATGTTGGACAAACCTCATATGACTTGTATTTTGATGACACATACAGGGCAATGCCTCCACCTTTCTTGAGGGGATGATTTTTAGCTATTTTACTATGGCCTTCGATGTCAGTATTCCAGTCCTAGACATGAAACCAGGTTTCCTTGACTCCACAGATGTCAGTGTCCTGGACTTTTAATATATTTGACAGTTCATCCAGTTTATTAACTAAACTATGTGCGTTAACAAGTATAACCTTTAAGTCGGTATTCCTGCTGACATTTTTCCTGGCGTGCTTATGTTTATTTTTATGTTTCAGAGGTTTTGCTGCAGGTGAACTATTTAAAGCAGACTGGTTAAGAGAAACCTGTCTCTCCCTCTCAGATATCAGTTTAAATTGTTTTCAATATAAGACATAATTTGTTTTCCCAACAATCTATTCCCTCTTCTGCTAAGGTGTAAGCCATCCCTTCAGACGAGCACCTTTTCGCCACTAAATTCTTCCCAGTGAGTAATGCATCTGATGTTTTGTTTTCTGCACCTCTTCTTCAATCATTAATTTATGTTTTTATCTTAAGGTTCTGATATTCAGTCGCCTTGAGCATTGGCAGAATTTCAGGCGGTGCTATGTCACAACCTCTTTCAGTCAGTTTATTAGTCAGTGACATGAACTCCTGTTTTAGTTTAGCTGCTGTGTCCTGAAAAATGTTATTTGCACCAGCATGAATTACTACTGTAGGCTTTTCCCCTGCATGTTGCATTATTGTATCTAGCATTCTAGTTAAATTGAAGATCTTTGCCTCACTAAAGCTTGATAAAGTCCTTTTTGATTTGTTCCCATTACATACTGTTTGATCCAAATGTTTAACTATCGAGTCTCCTTGCACATAGATTTCTTTGCTTTCTATTTCTCTGTTTAATACCATATCAATACTGGTGCTATTAGTGGTGCTCCCCTCTGTAATGGTGTTTATTTGTACTTTAGAGGGCAGTGCTGTATTCTTGGCTACAGTGTTGGTGGCTGTTAGTTTGTGCTCCATACAGGCTGATGTTTCTTGGACCTGGGATATAGTAGGAATGAGGTCATTTTCTTTGGACATATGATCTAGGATATCAGACCAATTCTGAGTTTGCAAGGAAAAGTTACTGGCCTTTCGCTCTTTTTTTGCAACCCTAGCACTCTGGACTGTGTACCATTCTTCGTCCATTCCCTCTGAGGGTTCATCTTCCCTTGTCCTTTTTTTTACTGGTAATGGAAGGGAAACAAACTGCATTTTTATCTTGTAGCAATGTTAAAGTTGTACACAAAAGAGGCATGTTATCAGCCCTATACTCCTTATTAGTGCCGTTATTTGGTTTTTGTTTTTCTATAGTTGTATATGAGCTAGAGCTTCTCTGCCTGAAACCTTAGGGACATATCCCGCTGCCTGGCTTCTAGCGAAATTAGGCAGGCACTAAATAGGGTAATCTCCTCTACTAATTCATCATTCCATTTACATTTTTCACATAGGAAGTCAGTTGTTGGGAGACTGGGCACAATTTTTTACATATTGCATGACATACATTTAATCCCAATATCACCTTCTAGGGTCATTATTGTATTGGTCATTATGGCGGCTTAATTATCTTTGTGCTATCTAAAAATAAGTTTGTACTATGCCTACTGGGTTTGTTTTTAAGGATGTTATGAGTCTATAAGATTTAACTTGGGATAATGCAAAGATGACTCCTATTGAATCTGAGAGGACCACACGTATATCGGCAATTCCTTAACACGCTGCAACATTTACGTGCAACGTTGTGCACCCCACTCACTGCTAGGTTAGTTAAAGTAGTGTTATGATGATCTGGAAGCAGATACCAGGGTCAAACTCTGAAATCACATAAAAGTGATCAAATGCTTAAAAACAAAGAGTGACATCCACTCATCCATTGAAATGGCATGCTTTCAGCTATCTCTGCCGAAAATAAGTATAAAATATCACCCCTGAAATGAGCTGTAGTTCATTGATATCACTCAGAAAAACTACAGCCCCTCTTCCTACTTCCGTGAGTGGTAGGGCTCAAAGAGTCAGACAAACATATTAAATGTTGTGCAGAGTTAAGTTTAGCAAAAGTCAGTGAGCACCACACTACTCAATTAGAGGTGTGTGTTCAGTTGCTCCCTCTGTAATTCTGTTTAGTCTGCCCACTCACCGCTAAGCGAGTTCAAGTAGTGTTATGATGACCTGGAAGCAGATACCAGGGTCAAACTCTGAAATTACGCAAAAGTGATCAAAGTGCTTAAAAAAACAAGCGACATCCACTCATCCATGGAAATGGTGCACTTTCAGCTATCTATGCCTAAAATAAGTATAAAATATCACCCCTGAAATGAGCTGTAGTTCGTTGCTATCATTCAGAAAAACTACAGCCCCTCTTCCTACTTCCGTGAGTGGTAGGGCTCAAAGAGTCAGACAAACATATTAACCAGAACAGTTAGATTACATTTAGCTCATTTATATATTTTTTTAAGTTTACATTATGCACGTTTATCTCTCTAGAACAGTTGTCCAATCTTAGGATGTTTTTTCCTTTATCCAGCACATTTATATTTCTTAAAATTGCATTCAGAACATTTATTTCTTTAAATCATGGTCCAAACTGAGGATATCTAGATTACTTCTTCTAGCACATTTACATTTTTCCATTTCACATTCAGCACATTTATTCAATTAGAATATTATCCAAACCGAGGACATCTCTTCACTTCTTCTAGCACATTTATATATCTTAAGTTCACATTCAGCACATCTACTCTTTTAGAGCATTTGTCCAAACTGAGGATATCTCTTCATTTCTTTTTACAACACAAACTGTGCTCTTGGCAATAATGGTTCCATTAGCTCACTAGGCTCCTCTAATTCAACTTGCAGTTTAACATTAGCTCCTTGGGCTCTTTCACTTTAACTTGCAATTTAACATTAGATCACTTAGGCTCTTCCAGTTCAAACACATTTATATACACTGGACCATTCATGTTCACTCAATTTATTAGGAGCCATCCTTTCTGAAAACCAATCAGACACAGAGTGCAGACAAGCAAACAGTTCCAAACAGTTTTCTAGGGCTTTGCTGCCCCATTAAGCTTCTCTATTTTTGCAGATACAATTTTACTCAATCAGGCATCCTCACAGGAATGGCTCTCCTTCATCTGAGGTTCCTGAAGACATCAGCACTCTCACTGCTGAGGCAGGTTCAACTCTATCACAGCTGGCTTGGCATCAAGTTGCAGGACCCATATTTTTCCTAAACGTGGAAAGGATTTGGCTAGCCCCTGGAGGACATTCTTCTGGCAACCCTCAGGGGCAGTTTGCTTTAGGCAGCCACTGATTTATTTTCTGACAAAGAAGAAAAAGCCCCACTCCCCTGTGGAGAGGTCTGTACTGGATCACTAGACCCATCTTGTTTGCTGAGGGTCTGAGCCACCACCCCCGTGGGGGGCTACAGCTGGAATCGAATCTCTCCAAAATCTGCCTGAACACTGTCTTTTATGGGGCTCTCCTGAGGCTCCCTATTGGCCAAAGCTATCTGCTGTTCTGGATCTGATTGGCTGAAGGCCTTGTCAATCACAAAAATGAATTATTCATAAAGTCTCCTCGATGCACTACAGGCTCCCTGTTTCGGCACCTGAATTTAGGTCCCTGTAGTTCCCCATAAGCACTTGATAGTTTCCCATGACCTTTGGCAAAAGTCCCACAAGCCCTGGCTTAAAACTCTCAGCTTTCCAGTTGGCTGTTGTTGCTCTGTAATGGCTGCTAAACACACAATCTTTGAAGCAGAATTAATACAGTCCCAAATAAAGTCGTAGTGCAGCCAGAATAATTATTATATTTTCCCATTTGCTCCACAGTTCAATAACCACATATGTGTCTTTAAGTTTGCTGCCTAGCTTAAGCTGTTTATTTCAGTCCTGTGCCTTTCACTGCTGCCAATATTTAAAGTCCCATGTTTGCAGCAGGCAGGCCGAGTATCTGAGTCCCAACATTATCTGGTGCAGCCAGGATAAACATTTATTTATTTAATATTTTGTTCCCCCTCTTACAATATCCTCTAAGTGTTTAAGCGGCAGCTGCTGCTATTGATTTATATTTCTTCCCTGCAACAGCCACTAAAAATATCAATTCCCGAGGGCAGAGGAACCCTCATTAATGTTCATGAGGATCAGGGCTCGGCTCATTAATATTCATGAGCCCCGATCAATAGTGCTCCTTGGCTCTTTGTATTTAAAATAAGGTGAGGGCTTTCTTGGCCCTTGCTTAGGTCACCAGCACCCACTCTGCCTAACACAGTTACTGAGGCTGCTGAACACTCTTCTGCTGGACTGCAAACCGAGTGGTCAGGAGATCAAAGGTGCAGCGTTGCACATGTGTGATCCCCTCGGCACCGGAGTGCCAAAGCAAACAGTGGGGAGATGTGGCTTAAGTTTTGGAGCCCGAGTTGGGCTGAAACACACCTGGACTGTCTTGGGGGCAAAGGGCACCAAAGGACTTGGGCTGAAATGGGACCTGGACTGGGAGTAAAATGGCAGGCAACCGAGAGGCACTTCAGGAGGCAGGAGCAGAATGGGAGAACGAGCATAAGAGAAGACCACAAATTGGTGGGGGGACTACACAAGTGCATGAATTTTTTTTTCCTTTTTGCCAAACCCAGAGTCAGCCAGGTCAGGATGATGCTCGTGGGGTGGGTAGGCTGGCTACACACCACCCACACCCACCATCCATTCAGATTTCTCCAATCAGCATAGCTCACAGACACGCACTGCTCACCCACAAAAAAAAAAATTGTCACTCCCCCCATGCCCCCCCCTGTCACCTCCCTGCCCTTACATATGTTCGAAACTTGTGTATATATAGTATGACATTGGGAAGCAGCACCTCACTTTTGGCATTCATTGACAGTCATCTCACTATGTTGGGAGCAAGCTGCAAGCCAGGAGGCGAACCATACAAAAGTGGTGTGATTGCACTCAGCCTCAGTGGGTTCATGAGTAAAGCTGCAGCTGCCTGGTGGTGGTGAGTTACTTACAGCTACAGTAGTAAGTAGCTCAGAAGGGGGAGGGATATAGACACAACTCGAACTGCTGGAGAGGAGGCCACAGACTTGGAGGGGAGTTATTGAAAAACGAACCAGAATAGGACCAGTCATTGGGGGTGGTGAGGTGTCTCATCATCATAGCTAGCATGTGTGGGTTGGAGAGAAGGACAACTTGAAGTAGCCAGGTCACTGAACAGAGTTAGGAGTGACTGCTTGGGTTGGGAGTGGACACTGCACAAGATTATTCAGCAGCAGCCTGAATCACAACTTCAGAAGGTATTTTAATTATTTAAAACTTAATGGTGCTTATATGATTTACAATGACATAAAATGATTACATTTTGTTTAATGGAGACCAGGCAGCTGCAGTAGTCAGGGAGGGTCTATGGGTCATGTTGGTTGAGGTACAAGATGTGGAACATAACAAAAATGAAATTTCATGCATGGCCTAAAAAAATGAAAACAATTAGCCCCAAGTAAATTAAATCACATGACATTTATTTGCATTTTTTTTGGCATCGTGCTTTTGTGTGCTGTTGGCTATTATAACTACTACCTATTACTTATTAGTTGAATAGTGTATTTCATCTTATGGTTGGTGCAGAAGTATGGTTGATGTAATGTTTTAATAAATGATGCAATGTGTGATTAATTCTACAGGACTTGATGCGTGTGTCTGTGTGTGGCTTGTATTGACTTAAAAAATGAATCATATTGTGGCAAGTGTTACTGTTTAGGTTAGGGATGGGCCCTTGTATGTGTGAAAAACTGTTACTGTTATAAAATCTAAAGGATTTATAGGACATGGTGAAAACTGAACCTCCAGACTCAGACTGGACCAGACTGATAAAATCCAGACTGGCCAGTGCAGCCACACATGCTGGGCCATGTGCAAGTTACTCAAATATTGCTGGTCCGGCCACTGTGATTGGACAGACTAGTCTGGCTTTTAACTATCTGGTCTGGTCCTGGTAGTAAGATTTCACCCCATCCTGGGCAGGGTTGCAAACTGGACTGCCAGCATGGGACTGTTCCAGATAGGTATAAGTCTGACCCATGCATCCTTCCAGAGTGGCTGGACCAGCAATATTGCTTACGCCATCCTGCCTGGACAGCAAAGTCCAGATTTTACTAATCCAGTCTGAACTTGGAGTTACAGTTTTCACCTGTACCTAGATTTATAATGTTTTTCATATGTATAATTGGGGCCGGGGTAGTGTAGAGTCTTATTGTGCTTGATTTATTGTATTGAAAGTGCCAACTGCAGTACAGTAAAAAGTTTCATTGCTTAATTAGAATTATGCACTGAATGTTTGGCATTACAAGGTTTGGCCATAGTGAGGGACCCATGGTTAACATTGTGCATAGGACCCATGGCAGTGTAAATCTAGTCCTGACCGGGTAGCTGTTCAGCCCTGCCCTGGAAAAATCATTTCTGCCTCTCTCTCGTTCTGGAGAGGTTCCCCCACAGATTTCTTCCCACGGGGGTGACTGTCATCCAGAAGCCCCTCCTCCCATCATAGCAGCAAAGCAAGCCATGACACCTTGCACAGGGCTTCGTGTAGCCCAGTTCCTCCATTTTCCACCTACTTTTTCTCCTGGCCTTCAACCATGATGAGGCACAGAAGTGCATGCCTATGGATGCGCACCTGCGCTGTGAACAGACGTAGTGATAGAGATGTTGTGAAATTTTAATTTAGTGACAAAGTTCCTGTGAAGTCACCCACTTCACCTCCACAGAACAATCTGTGAATTTTTGCTATTAGGCTAAAAATTCACTTATGTGACTTTGCTGGAAGTTTTGTCGCGAATGGGGAAATTCTGCCATTCAGTGCAAACTTCTGCCACTCGTGGGTGAAAATCTGCCATTTGCAGGTGAAATTTCTCATTTTAAAGGCAGAAATTCACACTTTGCACTTTGCAGATAGATTTGCACTCCACAAATTGCGCTAAATTCATGATTAATTTATGGAGCAAATGTTGCCAACTTCGCCCATTTCTAGCTCTGAAACAGTGGCCTCCTTCCACCCACCCAGAGTCCATTTGATCCCCCCAACCATTGATACTGCTACCACAAGGCCTCCACTTTGTGGCAGCCAAGAGCAGGAAAGGAGGACCAGTTGCTCACTCTTTCCCCCAACTCTCCTCCCCTGCCAGCCCATGGCAAACCGAGCTCTTCTCCAGTTCAGGTCACTGGTGTGGCTCAAGATAAGTCATTTTGCAGCGCCTCGGCCCTCTGTGCAACCAGGCATGCTGGAAATACTTAAAAACTGCCTTGTTGCTCTTGTCCACATTAGCAGCACTACTATCTCCTCCACTCTCCCCTTTCCCCTGTAATACTAATACACATAGCATGACACTTGTAGCTGCCCTTCCCTCTGGCTCATTCTGACATCAACAGAGGCAAAATAATTTATGCCATTGTGCACCGCATGTTTCCTACCAACAGTGTCAGTAGCTCCTTCGCACACACCAGGTAATACTGACAGCAGCTGTACAGCACTTGCTAAGTTCAAAACTCCTCCTCCCATTGATTTAGTATTGGCAGCATCACCAGTGTACGTGGCATGATCTTCCCCTACCCTTACTGAGCACAACAATTTCACAACAAACACTGGAAAACAAATATAAATAGCACTGGCAAGTGTGTATTTGTATAATCTTCACTGCAAAGTGGAGAGGGGTTTGAATTTAGAACATTTGCCAGCTAAGTGCATTCTACACTGTAAAATGTGTACTAGGGAGCAGGGCATGACTGTTTTCCTGTCCAAATGGATGGTCACATGGTACATGCTATAGAATTAAGTTTTCTTTTTTACCCCATGGTCACTGAGCAGTCAGAGTGTGACAGCAGAAGGAGTAGGATGTGTTTCTGAATGCTTAACACAACTAGTATTTTTAGGTTGGAAAACATCATTGTTAGTGCAGAAATCATTGCTCAGTTTGAGTACTGAGACTTTGTAGAAATATACGAAAAGCTTTTTTACCCTTGGGCAAATCCTTAGTGGGGGAGCACCCCTGACAATGACCCTTGTCCGTCTGTGGGAACAGACTGGAAGGGGCGAGCGAGGGAATGGTTTACTCAGGAGGGCAAGACAGAAAAGAATTTGAGGGAACTACTGGAGTCCTCAGGATTGACATGATACCTACAGAGGCAGTCCTGGATGCAGCGTGTCATGTGATGGATAACATACAAAGATCCCAAAAGAATACAAAGAGTATCAGAGGCTCTGGTCTGTTTCTGGACTGAGACCTAACCCCTTCAGGGAAGAAGATTTTGTCAGGAAATGAAGTGATCAGATGCCCCCCCAAAAATAACCTGAATGTGTGAATGTTTTAAGAAGGTCGATGTTAGCTGGTATCCAGTGAATAAGGTGACCGAAACTGGGCACCTACAAAAACGGCTACTCAATTATGGCTGATGTGTTCATGGCTACCAAGCAGGAGGCCGACCAGATACTGGGGTGGGCAAAATACCATGACAAAAAGTAGCGGGTATATGTGCAGGTACACACGTGCAGGGAGGGGAGAGGCAGGGGAGGGATGGTATGTGGGAGGAGGTGTGGTGGACAGCTGCTGAGCTGGTCTGGTAGTGTGGTGGTGAAGGTGGTCAGCTGGGAGGTGCAGAGTACAGGTTTCTGGTCCAGCTCTGTGCATTTTTTGTTTGCCGGCAGGCAGCTCTAATTTTTAAGTCCCCCCTGACACCCTTTTCTCATTGTTCATAAATAACGTTCCTGATGTCCTACAAACCTGCTCTTCTCTTTTATATGCAGATGATCTTGTCATCTACACCAGCTCAGCCTCAATTGATAACCTGAACTCATCTCCTTCTACTGACTTTGGGAACATTCAGAATTGGCTACAGGACAACAAACTAGTACTTAATACTAAGAAAACAAAAGCTATGCTCCTAGGATCGGCCCCGAAACTCAGAACTAGCTTGTCGCCCCTAATGATCTATGACAAAGAAGGGTCTAAACTTGAGACTGTCACATCTTTTAACTACCTTGGTGTTATGCTGGATCAATCACTGGATCTAAACCTGCACATTCAATCCACATGTAAAACAGTTAATAGCAGACTGGGTGTTGCCTACAAGACTAGCTACATGCTAACTCCATCCACAAAGTTAACTATTGCCAGAGGGGATTACTTCCTGCACTAACCTATTGCTCGCCTATCCTTACTGCAGTGCATAAAACTTCACTACAAAAATGGGATGTTACGTACAATAATATCTGTCATTACGCCTCATCATTCCCTCGACTGAAGCACCACTGTCAGCTCTATAGTGACCTGGGGTGGCTCTCCCCCTTTGCATCTAGGCAATACTATCTTGGCTCCTTGTGTGACTCATGTATCAGGTTTAACACCCCTGCATCCCTTGCAACACTACTTACTCCCTCCATCCCCTCCCATGGGCTACGATCTGCTGACAAAGCATTACTAAATGTTCCCAGGTGTCACACTTCCAAAGGTGCAGGTGCGTTTAAGCTTACGGCTCCTCTGCTTTGGAATACTCTTCCCCAAGACCTAAAACAGCCAGCATCTCACTGTCATTTTAAAATTAAAAACAGTAATCTGTCCCAGTCAGACCCATGCACTTACTTTGATCTGACTTGATCTCTACTAGGTCCTCCATGTCTTTTTCTTATTACTCTTCAGTTAAAAACTCTCCTGTTTTCTTGTATACTTTTTTCTATATGTTGTTGCATTCTATGTGAGGTGTTCTAAGCTAAATAATATGTGGTGTGGTTAAGTGCTCAGAAATGGCTTGTATTCATGTTCTTCTGGTCTGAACTAAGTTATACCTATTGCTGTCATGTACAAAGTGGATACCTAAGCTGTTATATACTTGTGAAATGTCATGTTTATTAAAATGTTCTGTACTCTCCCTTGTCATGCCTGAAAATAGTAATTTTTTGGCTAGCACACTCACCCGGTTAACAAAAGCTAAATAAATAAATGCATCACCTGGAGTTGAGAATCCTTAAGTAGGGTGTGTGGGGGCAAAGTCCCCTGCAGAAGGGGTGTGGTGAGCACAGCCACCCATATTAAAAATGAGACCCGTAGGTCTCGGGCACCATTTCTGTCCATGCTGAAAGTGTGCATCGCCGAATTTCAGTTTCGTCGATGTACACTCACTGTAATGGTGATCGCTATTCCACGATCACCATTATGACATGGAACCATGTTGGCCACCATGCAAGTCCTCAAGGAATCAAAGACTGGTGCTAGCAACACTTTCTACCTCTTGCTCATGGGAATGCATCTATGGAAGCATGGAGAAACTTGGAAAGATCCTCATGCCCCTATCAATCCACAAGCAATGAGAAGGTGAGAAGCTCTCAGAATTCCTAGTATTGTTGCATAAAACCATACAATGTGTATATCAGAAGGGCAGCCTAGCTGCTTCTGATAGGGAACAGATTCATGTGTAGGAAGTACTTGATGGAGACCAGATCTTGCTGAACAAGTGTGTGACACCCAGACAACTGTATTTCAATTGTATCATCTACTGTCTCTGTAAAATAAGTTAGTAGGTTTGGGATGTATGGGGAGAGTGTAAGATTGTGTTTTCCTATTGCTGTCCCAGGCTTGAGGGCAAAAGTTCTTGCATTCTCACAGAGGGGAACAGGCTGCATGTGGATATCTCAGCTCTTTAAATCTAAAATACTCTGTGTTTTGGTAAGAACAACAAATGACTGAGCCTCTTTAATCTAAAAGGGGTGAGTTATTGGCTGGGCCTGTCAGATGCATCCTGCCAGGCCTCGAGTCATGGGAAAAACAGAACCTAGTCTGAATCCACACAATCAGTTTGGACCGGTTCTGTCCTGGAGGTAGGCTGAAAGATCAAAGAACTGTCCGTGACGTGATGTAAGTGAGGCAGGGCAGATGATATGGGGAAGGGGCTGGCCTGCCAGGGAGGTTTCTGCCCTGTATTCTCCTAGTTAAAGTCAGCCTTATGTTGGGATTTGGAACCACACCATAGCTGACTAATCTGCTCAGACTCAATAGATCCCAGTTGGGGGCAAGCTGAAACTATTTACTTATGGGTTTGCTTATTGAGGTTATGCTGTATGAATTCAATCTGATCAAAGGTTTTGTTTTCCATTTCTGTAGTGTACTGTATCCTCCATAGCCTTCAGAGTGTATAATTCTGTCACTTATTTAAATATTGTGTAGTATTAACTATTATTTTATATACCTTATGCTCACTGTGACTGTGTTTTTAAAAGTATAGATAATCAGGGTAATTGGCAAGTCCTGATCTATTTCCAAAAAGAGAGGCTACTAAACTATCCAAAGCAAACTATTCTCAGCTATGACCAAAGGGGTGGGTCATTTGTCCAGGTATAGCATCAAAACCGTGTAGGAATAACAGCGCAGTGAAATGTGCACTGTGGAAATGGCATGAGTGAAAACAGCTACATGTACAGAAGAGCATGGGGATATTATAGCATGTGAGTACAAACATTTGTCCCACGCTCCAACTTTCTCCCTCCCAGAGTTGGAAATCATAAATCGCCCCCCCCAAAAAAAATGTTCTCCCTCCCAGAGTTGGGAATCGTAAATCACCACCCCCTCTGACTTTCTCCCTCCCAGAGTGGTTTGGTTTGTGCCATCATTACTTTTCACTGTGTTTGTGAAGTGTGTTTTTTAATGTTGGCGTTTTGTGTGCGCTCTTATTGACCATGCTGTATTTGTTTTAGCAGTCTTGTGGTAGACCTGTTTGCCCATTGGGAAAGGTCACTGTACTGTAAGCAGTGGCTGCAGTGAAATTCTGATTAGAAATATCTGGAGTAAGAGTCAAACTGGGTGGTGGAAGCTTATCGAGGTGACCATTCAGGTGTCTGAAGGGACATGAGAACTGGTAGCACAATGTGGACTGAGTTCTGGGAGGACCAGTCTATGACAATGTGATGAAGAAAATGGTAGGACTAGTCACCAGTCTATGGAAATTTGACTGGTAAAATGAAGAAACAGGAAGGCCAGTTGACTTCTGTGAGTGCTCCTCAGATAACTGCTCATATGGCAACCGTTCTATGTGATAACAGTGAAAGCCTGAAGGCTATCCGCCGTTATCAAGAAGTCTAGAATACCAAAAAATTTTTTGCCACTCTGACACTCCAGCACACAGGAAAACAGAACCAGGGACTTACTTATTAATGTTTTCTGGGGGGGCTGTGCCCCCCACACACACCACCACATAGGGGCACCCCCGCACCCCCCTACTAAAGGATTCTCAACTACTGCGGGTGCATGTTGGGGAGTGAAAACATTAGAAAATAAAGGTTCAGGCTGGGTGCAATAAAATTGCACCAGCGCCTGGACCCAAACCTGGTACTACACCCGCCACAGCTGCGGACCAACCCCCAATACCACAATGCAGCTTGGCAGCCCACCGCAGCACCACCCTCTACCTCTCCTCTACCCCATCCCAGACCATGCTCGATGTGTTCACTTCCACCCCCATGCGCGTACATATAGTGACATCCTGTCACTATTTTTGCTGACCCCCCCCATCCGGCCTCCCTACTCTCCCATTGCTGTGAGGGATTCACTAGGAAGTGGGTCACCACTACAAACAGTGCCCTTTCCCATGCACCCTTCTCACAGGATACCTATGGCAACTGCACACATGGCAGGAAGCACCCTGACAACAGATCAGAATAACCTGGAACCTTGGAATGTATGGCACAGCTTGAGAAACTGATCAAGTTGGTGATGGAGCAGCAATAGAATGGATGCCCTAAAGGTGGAGGGCCACTGGTAAAAGCCACAGCCACACAGTTTCATATGGATTTTACCCCAGGGGAGTTGGAAATCAGACAGTGATGGATGGCACACAGGTGTCAAGTAAAGGGGATGACTACATAACTTTCTGATTTGTGAAGTCTTGACATCGATGATAGGCATGTCAAAACATAGACCATCTCTGCAAAATAAACAAGCAGCTCATCCAGAAGCTGGCACAGCAGGGAAATGCCAGTGGGGTCCCGTTAAGGAGTGCCCTGGAGCCCCAGATGCAAGATGCTGCATACAACCGATTCTGCATTCAGCAGTATTTCTGCCCAAAGTCTCAGAGACATCTATTTTGCCTTGGCAACAATGGGAGACTCCAAGAATCCAGAGAGAGATATCTAGAAAGCATCTCATGAGGAAAAATGATGCCAGAGAAAGCATAAGGCAAGTTTGGACTGCGCACAGGAGCACCACTGGAAGACACCCCCACCACATGATGCTGACTGTTTTGGGTGTAGAATGTTCTACTTCTAGTGGGAGGTGAAGCAACTATAGAAGGTTGTCCACCTGCCTTGGAGACAGTGAACTGTGGATGGCATGCACGCTATGCCCTTGATGCTGCCATTAAGATATCTTCTAAGAGACATGCAAGACCATCACTGTGTTGGAACAGATTTAGAACCTGCCTGTTTACCAGATCAGACCAGAGAGAGAGTTAAGCATGACTCAGATGTTTCACAAGAATCATTTTCTGCCAGCTGGGTAAATGGGCATTCATTTATTTTGTTTACTATTTGGTAACCAGGTAAGGCCCACTAGACACAAGTGCCTGCTTTCAGGGTTGAGCTGGGAACCCTGGGAAGGTTAAGTGACATGCTCAGAGTCACACAGCATGCAAGTGGAGGTTGTGGTAATCAAACCCAGGTCTGCTGGATGTACCAAGCTCATTAATCTAACCTCTATACTGCCAGCCCCATGCCAACTGCCATGTATGTTATGGTTGTTATACTTCAAGTGACTAAGCTTTCAGAAAACCAGATATGCTAAATGCAGAAAGAAACCCACAGAATAATCCAAGATCATCCCATATGGAACCAATGATTGCTCATTGGATGAAGGCCTGGAATTAGTATGCTACTACTTTACGATGGATGCTTTAGATTTATTACCAATCACAATACCTAGGGAGGACTCCATTCAGCCTGGACTCTAATATGATGCTTATGTAGAGCTGGTTATGCCCTTGGATACACGGTCTTTACCAAAGGAAAAGGATAGAGCTACTCAGAAACAGAAGACAGAGTTGTGCTTCCTCTGACTGAAGATATGTCTAAGCTGGACGAGGACACAGATGGCTCACACCTGAACTCGGAGGAATAAGTTGCACGCCCATTGCTCCATTCTGAAAGACATGTTAAACATTTGTTTAGACTGACATATAACACTCCTTATGCCTTCACTGACCTAAAGTGCCAGGGAGATATACTTGACCTCTAGATTGCTGTTCTGTATAATAGTCACAGGTGCCCAGGGATGAATACATGATGTCATGATAGTAGGAACTATTTGCTGAAATGCTGATAGGCATGAAACAATTGTCTAAGTTGCTGTTCAGTACATGCCATTGTTTATGCAAGCAATAATATCCTACCGGGTAGGTGGTACTGGGCTATACTGGACCATCCAGGGGCATAATGAGGCCCCATGCTGAAAGCAGGGGGCCTTCTAGCCCCTGGAGGGTCGAGTATAGCCTATACTGCCCACCCTGGAGGGTATTACTGCACTTAGAAAATGGCATTTTATTACATTTCTTTAATAAAACATTATTTATGAAAGAAAAAGAAGGTTCAATATTAATAACAAGCATTTGTTAATGCCAAATATTGTCTTGCTGGCATTGGCATCGGTAGTGCAGGAGTTAGAGAGATACATAATAGGAATGGCAGTGAAGTTTTGAACTGACACCAACCCCACCCCCGCCCTGCAGGGAGTGCCAAGCGTTGGCATTTGTCTTTGATTCGTCGGCCATGTTGCTCACGCCATTTCACCTCACCCTACCCTAAGCTGGTAGCTTTTTAAAATCCAAAATGAGCACAGCAATATCACTTTGATACTGAGGCAACTGGACGGGCACTTATTATTTCTTGGTCTCTACTGGCACTTAATGTACCCTTTGGCATGGCTCCCAGCCAATCAGAGTTCAGGAAATAACAAGCCCATTTTCTAAGCCTTAGGCAGGAATAATGTTTGTAGACAGGATACCAAACTACCTATGAATCAGGGGCCAGATTTTCAATGGGTGGCACAAGGTTTACATCAAGTCCTGCAACAAACCCTTTTTGTGTGCCATAGCCGTTTGCCACATTTTACATGGATGCAGTTACAACAGTTTACCCGATTTACAGCAGCTTGAGCCAAATCTCAGGCACAAGCTCCGTGAAAATGGTCCCCAGCACTGGCGCAAGCTAGACCTCAAAAAGATGGTCTAGCTGTGTCAATTGCCATAAGGGATAGAAAATCCCTTGAGACTGCTGCAAGTCCGATGCACCATATATTTGGTGTATCCAGGACTTGTAGCAATCTCTGGCTTTTGAAAATCTGGCCCCATGTCTCTAGACAGATGACTGTTGTGTTTTTTGTTTATTTTTATTTATGTAAGGCTCCCAGAGCCTTAGGGGCTGGATGCCATAAAAATAAAATTGCCTAGCTTTTCCCTAACTATGTAAATATATTGGACTTTGATACATTAGCATAGAATTGAGGATGATTTCAGTTACTTAGCAGGGGAACAGTGTAACCTCCAAGAGCTGCTATACATTTAAGACTCCCATGCTACTTGCACCTTAAAGGTGTTTGCCGATGTAGGAGACAACCTTGAAGTATTTCTGACAGGACAGAGAATTGCCTGATCATGATACTGATTGAACCAGATTTGAGCTTATATCCTTGCAAAACTGGTTCGGAATGTGGAATTAGGCCTGAACTGCAACTTTTTTTAAATGAGGACTTTTGTAGAAAACGGCTTTTGGACTACAGTACAGCTTGGAAGCCAGTTTCATTACCTCTAATCTGCTCTGTCATGGCAATTGGGTCAGAGGTAGATGGGCCACCCAGTCAGTGACTTGGTCCCAAGGAATGAGTCAAAAGGGCTCTTGGACTTGTGATGGACTTAATTAATTCAGGCACCTTTCCAGACACCAATCATGTCTCAAGTGACAGGTTTCCAGAACCTGCCTGTTGGGACCGACAACTCAACTCCGCAACCAGAACAGTTAATTCTTAATTGAACATGGGGTTACCACCTTTTAAGAAGCCCAAAGTGAGACATTTCCTACTGAAACATGATTTTTTGCAGGACAGTATGTAACCTTGATCAATGCAAACGACTTGTTTTCTCTAAATAATCAGAATTAAAACTAAGTGTTGTCAGTTTTTTAGTTGTTTCTAGTGTTGCTTTAAGGTATTTTAATTAAGGAATTATAGTTTTTTGCAACATTTAGAGGAAAGTCAGAAAATATTTTTTCCTGCTATAATGTCAGTGCATATAGTACTTTTGGTTTTTTTGCAGGACACAGCTGCCTAAATCAGGATTGTTTTGCAGAAATTTGGACAGGTGGTAACCATAATTGAACAGCAAGGGCTGTTCTGAACTCAGGCAGATCTGAATGAGATCTTAAGTGAGCAAGGCCATTACTAGGACTCCTCATAAAGCTCAGCACAGCAAAGCACCAGGGCAGAGGGTTAGCAAGAGAGCCAGACGTAGTAATATACCAGCCAGGTAGATTTGCACAATTGGGTTGAAAGTAATTTACAAATGAATTAATTTTTCTCTTGCATTTTCTTTGCACATTTTGTATGAGGCTGCTATGTTGTTCTAGTAAATCACTAAGCTTTTGAAACAGCAACTCTCTTCAGTGACTGCTTTGTTTCCTTACCTAGTTTGACTGGATTATGAGTGTACATGCATCCCTGGTTTGGCACCATTATGAGATGGAGATTTTTCAGCCACAGATATCCTGTCAAGTGACAAACATGGGTGGGACACCCAATCAGGGACTTCAGCCTGAGGAAAGAGCCAAACGGGCTCTGAGACATGTGATGGACCTAATTAATTCAGGTGCCTTTCCAGCCACCAATTGCCTGTCGAGTGATAGACTCCCAGAACCTGCCTGTTGGGATGGAGAGCTCAACCCATCAACCAGAGCTGCTAATTCTCCAGTGAACAGCAGGGATTGTTCTAAACCCAAGGGAGATATGCATGTGATCTCAAGCAGGTAGGACCAATATTAGCTGCTGTAAGCTTGTGCTGCAGAGACAGACAATGCATCTGTCTGTCAAGATGAAACACTGAGAAGCAAAATCCCATTCTTTAAGAAAGTAAGGTAATCACACACTGAGTACTGCATGATCTCAGTAATGAAGCTACAGCTAATAAAGACTATAAAAGAAATGCAGCTGGAGCCAAAACTGTTGTGGAATGCATCTAGCCCATACTTTTGTCTGGTACTAGGTATTATCACCCTTCAAGACTTGCAGTGTGATTAGACAGGTGGTCCAAAGTTTAGCAGATGAAATTCAGCACCAAGAAGTTCAAAGTGATGACCATAGGGAGCAAGAACCTATGGATGGAATACTAGATGAAAGCAGTTAAGTTGGACACTGCCACTGAAGAAAGGGGCCTGGGATTCATAATAAGCAACTCCCAAAAAAAATCTAGCCAGTGTAACAAGCCTTACAGCAAGGCAACCAGATAAGAGGCAGTTTTGGGGGGGGGGGGTTCAACAGCAGGAGAAAGGAGGTGATACTGCCTCTCTGTAGATCAGTGGTGAGGACACATCTGAATACTGTGCCCAGTTCTGGAGCCCCCACCTAAGAAAAGATAAGGACTGCCTACAAACGATGCAGCATGAGGTCTTCATACTGAGCCAGTTCCCTCAGAAATCCATCAGTGATGTTCCTGGAGTGAGCCTAGGGCAGTGGGATGTGGGGTCTATGGGCTGTCCAGAGCCATCATAAGACACGGCTGTATTTTCTGTTTTCTGTCTGGGGATGCTTCGGCCAACAGACATGAACATGAAACATGTGCACATCTGTCCAATCAATTAGCAGTCTTCAGTCCCAGGAACAACATTTCATGTCTCCATCACCACCTGTGGTCACCCAGCTGGCGGTCATGAGAAAGATTTATGTTACAGAGAGATCAGATGAGCCATGGAATGACCTACCAGCAGAGTTAGTGGGTACAAGACTCATTGATGGTTTCAAACATGGCTGTAACAGAGTAAAATGCTTAATAGATGCACTGGGCAAAACACAGGGCAGGGGGCAAGGGGGATGAGGGCAATAACTCAGAGTCCCAGGGTTTGGGAAGGGGCCCCAAATAGGCTGCTTTCCCCCTCCTAATTCTGTGTCCCCTGGCACATTGCAACTAGCCTTTTACCATGTACTTACACCACACTTCTCCTCCTCATTTATCAATCTATTTCCCGATCTACACAACTTTTGCTACACCTATCCTCAAGCTACACCTATAACCCGATTTCTAACCTGGTCAGTATTGGGTCACTGTCAGAATTTGCTCTCTTTTTCCCCATCTCTGTCAGGAAACTACATATTGACATTGATGTTGTTATTACTATGTGTTGAGTTTTAATGTATATACCACTGTGTATGATGCAGCGTAAATGTATTCTGTTCATATTCCTTGTACCCCCTCCCCCCAGATCACACCGGCAGACGAGCAGCTTGTTGTTCAGTGTGCTTTCCTGGTGAAACATTTCAATAAATAAATAAATAAACCCTGAGTAGACACTAGAGCCTTGGGTAGGATATGGTACAATGGCAGACTGGATTGAATAATGGTCTTTTTGGGCTGATATTTTCTATGTTTCTATAACTGGCTGCTATGATATGTAGGGTGGCACAGATGCCCAGTGGCCTGAAAGACCAGAAGACAGCCAAACCCTTTATAACACAAAGCCATTCTGGACAAGGAGTGAGGAGAGAGAGAAAAAAGAGGAGACATATGAGTGACCTGATGCTTACCAAAGATGTAGCACTGTAAACTGCAACATCAGTTCCCTGCACAACAATAGGAGATTTTCTGGTCCAAAACCATGAGTAAATCCAGAGCCAGCTTCTGCAACAAAACCAGTAACATAGTTGAGAAAGTGTTTACTGGACTTGGCCATCCAGGAGCTACAAATACCTTGATTGGAGGTTTTCATTTAAATGGCCTTTGGGTTTGAGTGTTTTTGTTTCACTAACCATTGCTATTTTAAGTGCACCACTGCTGGCCAGATATGTGCAACGTTGTCAGGCCTACACCATTTTCACAGCTGAGTACTCTTGAGTACCCAGGGAAACATTGGGAGCTCCCTGCTTAGAACTAAAGATTTAAGCACCGGTACCGATGGGTAGAGGGGAGAGTCCTCAATACAGGAGGGCTGACAAAAGCATTTGTACTGTACATGTGTGGTGTGGGGTCATGCAGAGTTTGAGGACTGCACCTACTAGGGCACATAATTACAGCCCAGGAGAAGGCATTAATGTGGCTGCACCTGGGAGGGCATGGAAGAGCAGCTGGGATTGACATGGGTTGGTCCTAGAAGGGTACAGAAGATCAGTCACTAGAGACTATACTGCACTACCTCATTTCTGTAAACACACTCCCTTTTATGTTTGATTGCAGAATGTAAATCAAACATGTGGATGTAGTGGGGAAAGCAATTTCTGTATTTGTGCCAGGTTTTCAGCCAATGAGGCTGCTGGAAATGAGACAACAGCCACTGGTGCCTGATCAGCTGAGTGATGAAGTTCTGGATTGGAAAGCACACTGTACAAAGTGGTTAATCCACTCCGATCAGTGTGTTCAGTTTTGCCATTTTGATGATGCTGAGTGCCAATGTCCCCAATCTAACCCCCCCCAACACATCGGAAAACAGGTCTGCCATAATGGCAGGTATTTAAAAGAAAGCCCTCTGGAGTCTGTCATCTGCTGTTCTCCCATCTCCCTAATCTTGTAAAGCTGCTCCTTGCTCTCTTTTATATTATAATCAGCTACCAAGAGTAGTGACAAAGCGAGCAAGATTCAGGCAATAGTTGGTAAAAAGCTCTTACAGTCTGACTGGGACAAAAATGATCAATGTTTATGGTATATGCGATATGATGATAACTCCTCAGCATGACTCCTCATAGGACCGGTTTCCAAACCCTGTCCAGACTGAGTCTGTGAGTGGGTACATGTCATGGTTTCAAATACAGAGCTCCTGGTTCAATCGCAAATGTGCCCATTGGCAAGTACAATGGCACTCTAACACCAGAAATTCCTCTTTCACTTCAGACCCTACTACTGATCCTGGGGTTGTGGAGCACAATCTTCATGCCAAGTGGAACTGGTATGTCTTCTGTCCCACACCCTACCCCCTCAGCTGATTCCTGGGGCTGTGATCATGGGACAACTAAATCACTGCTGCCTTATTTCTCTGGCAGGGAACCAGGGCTCATCTCCTACCACAGCCCCTTAAAATTGTGCTAGCATTGCCCTGCCAGTTGCTGCTTCTGCAGTCAAGGGGGACTGAGTGTGAAGACATCTGAGAGACCACACAAGGTGGCAGGGGGAGCATCTGTGCTCTTCTCTGCTCATTATCCAGGAGAGATGGCAGACCATTGGTCTGATTAAGGAAAAGCAACACACACACACACACACACACACACACACACACACACAGACTCAAAAAGGATGCCATTTCTGCTGATCACCAAATGAAAATGAGAGAAAGAAAGCAGAGGTTCTCTAGCTCGGCTCTTGATTTGCAATGCCATCCTTCAAGTGTATTTTTGTTATTACCATTGTAGTCTAGGTAGCTAAAGGAAGATGCCATTCAACACCCAACCCATCCATCTGTCCATCCTTCAATTGTTCCATCCACACATCAAGGCAGTAGCTGCTGAAAGGGTCCAGGAGACTGTAGATCATTACAAAGACTAGGTCGAGGGACTGACCAAGCAGCATATGAAGGTGAGTATTGAGAAGATTCAGGTGGCTGAATATGGGCCGATGACACTGGATAAGAAGCAGAGTCTCATGCTGCAGAAGAATGACCTGAAACTATACAAGAGCTTTAAGCAGGAGCTAAAGCAACTGAAAGAGGTACATTTTACAATGCATTGCTCCAATGAAAAAATAACCATACTTTATTGCATTCTGCATATTGTGGAATGTTCATAAAAAGTTTAATGTTGCCTATTACACAGGGTAACTGGCTTGCTTTCAACTTCTCATGTTAATGCAGTCCAACATGTGAGTTGCAAAGCACTGCTTTCAGTAAAATGGTTTGATGAAGCTACAATAAATACAGACAATATAGCACACACATATTATGGCTTTATTGGGCAGTGCTGGATCCAAGGTGGGGTGAGAGACTGACCACTTTGTTCAGACCTTCAGCACTCCAACAGCTAACCTGTGGGCTTGTTTTACTGCTCTGGCTGTAAGTTCCAACAAAAAAGGTATAATTGTGAACTTACATTTTTCTCCACTTTCATATACCCTCATTAGAGTATGCCCCGATGGGTCGGGAGGGCAAAAGATCCTGGTAAGGAAATTGACCCTGACAGACTGCCATGCCAACACATCCTGTTCAGCTGGCTCAACCTCAGACACAGCTCCCAACCCACAACTTAGCCATTCCATTGTCAACGGATTATGCTGCTGCCTCCTCCTCACAGCAGACTAAGCCTAGCCATGCAGAACTTCAGGTAACTCTGATACTGGAAATGATCTCTCTCTCCCTCAGTCCCCAGCAAACCACCAGACTACTATCCCTGAGATGACTGGGGGACAAAAAGAGGGGGATGGTCAATGCTGCCTTGAATGTTGACGCTCCCACTGAAACTTTTGTGCTGACATCCACCTCCCCCACTGGCTGTAAGCTTCTGGCTCCCCTTGACCAGGCTCCTACGGTGCAAGGAGATGACTGCATGGGAGAATGTAGCTCCTGACTTAGCTAAGACTTACTTTACACTGATCCCACTCATACAATGGCTATAATGATGCTGGCTGATGATCCTCCATTTGTTGCTGACGAGTGTACCCCAGCTGTTACACCTACCTCTACATCGTCTACATTGTCCTCACAGACTGGGGCTTCTGATTCCACTTTAGCAAGCAGGTTTCCTGTGGCTCACGTAGCAGCTGACTACTGCATAAATGGGAATGATCAGATGTGGGATGTAGGGCAGGTATTTCCTTTACATCTGATACCTCAAATGACCTCTCAAATTGCCCCTGCTACTGCTACTGTATCAGCTTCTTTGCCTACTGTACTGACTGCTGTTTGCCCAGCTTCTCTTTCTTGAACCCTAGTCGAACAGCTTACCCTGAGGAGTCACTGCCTGTCAGCATAGCAACTATTGATATTTCTGCTAATAGGTCTCCAGGTACAATGGTTACTAAGGAAACACAAAAGCTAGCACTCAACCAGTAATCCCCCGCCCCAGAAAAATCATAAAGTAGACTTACAAAATATAGTGATGCTACCTGGGGTTATTGCAGCTCAACAGTCACAGCACAAAATACCCCAGTGCTTCACCTCTCTAGCATGAGGCTTCATTAGGGGTCAGGGTTACTGTCCCACAGTCACACATTTAAACACGTGATTTAAAGTGATAGCCCAAAATAGGGTTAGAAAAGACTGGTCTTCAGTAGCATATCTGTGTGGCTACCATAACTAAAACATGTAAGCTCTGTAGTGAAACCAGAAAAACATAACATACCCTGATTAAGAATTTATTCATATATAATTACCGGTGACCCCCTTTAATACATGGAATAGAGATGTGTTTGAAATGCTGTAATAACCAGTAGAAACCAATATTATGGTGGTTTGTGTCACTCATCTGCAGTGCGCCACCTTAGTGGTTCTTACTCAGTGTTTGGTAGGGCCAAGTACATCAACAAACATGGTGGCTGTTTCTCCTGTTACTGAGAGGTCAGACCCACATTCATCATTTGCTTCTCACTTCTGGTAACGTATTACTTTTTAGCAGTATTTATCTGGTTGATCCTGCCTAAGGCTGTGCGAATACATTTTTCCAAATATTTCGCTGAATATTAATTATTCAGTGCTAAAATATTCGGTATTCGGCATTCGGTATTCATATTCGGCCCCAGCCCCATCCCCAGCTGCAAACTGTCTATCCCTGGTGTCTAGTAGTTCCCTCCACTGATCGCTGCCCTGTCTGACTGACTTTACTAAAACAAAAACGTCCCTGGTGTTTAATAGTCCCCCCCAGCTAATCACTAGCCCAATAACAAGAATCCCTGGTGTCTACTTTCTCCCCGACCCCTCCAATCGCCACTCCATTCACCAATTATATAAAATAAAATTTCCCTGGTATCTAGTGGAGCCCCCACCCTGTCAGGTAGTGCCCCTCCACTCCCCTACCACAACCTCAAGCAGGTCAACAGCACATTCCTCCACTCACCTCCATGGTCAGCAGCCCAACTGAGCTCTCAATGAATGAAAGCATGCTTGTACAAGCACGTGCTTATTCATTGACAGATGCAGCCAGCTCATGGTCAGTACAAATCCATGATATTTTTCAGGGGTCATAGGAGGGAGGGGGCTGCTCCAGTCATCAGCAGGGAAGGCAGGATGGTGGGAATGGGATTGTGGACCCCAGGAGGGGTCCACAATGCCATTCTCATCATCCTGCCCCCGTTGGTGTTGGAGCAGCCCCCCTCTCGCCCCTGAAAAACCTCCTGTATTGACTGTGAGCTGAGTTGATTGAATGAATGAACCCATGCTTGGCCAAGCATGTGCTCATTCATTGAGCCTGGCCAGGCTGCGGCTGTGAAGTTTAGTGGAGGCTGTGCCTGTGGCCTGATCAGAGTTGTGGGAGGGATCGTGGGGGGCACTACCTGACAGGGTGGGGGTGGGGGTCCACTGACACCAGGAACTTTTTGTGTAAAATTGGTGGACAGGGTGGCAATTGTTGGAGGGGATACTAGACATCAGAGATTCTTGTTATTAGGCCAGTGATTGGGTCTGGGAGGTGGACCTAGACACCAGGCATAAAAATGAATTGTAATGTTGGCCAGGAGGGGGTGGGGGGAAGAGGCATTTTAATTTTTACCCCCCCATCAAATAATGAATAGCACTCAAATAGTGGGCTATTTGGTATTCTGTTACGAATATTGAGATAGCCCATTACTCGTGGTATTCAGAAAATAATATTCAGCCCTTGCATGGCCCTAGTTGCTTAGTTTCGGGTGGGGCTTTTGGAGACAGCCACTGTAACTGAGAATGGATTGCAGCTGGGTAAGGAGGGTTGTAAGAGATTAAAAGGTGATGTGGTAGTTGGAGGCAAGGGATGGGAGGGGTAAAGGGCTAGGATTCAGTGAAAAGGTTAATAAAGAAAATAGAACAAAAGAATAATGAGCACACAAAGATGCAAAAAATACATACTGGCGGAGTCAAACTGAAATTAAATGTCTATGAAAAAATGAAAGTGTCAAGAATTACAGATCAAACAAAAATCAATGGGGACTGTCTAAGCTTTCAAGTGACCCAAGTGCAAAGAAGAAATATATTAGTAAGTAAAATTGTTTGCAGTGAGAACAAACTCTAACAATCACAAACATCCATAGTATTATCCTGTCTGACAAAATCTGGAAAAAAAGAGAATTTTTTATTTTTTTTGCTTTATCTATTTTCCGCCTACCCTAGCCCCCAGCCTGCCACTCACACAGGCCATACAAGTCCCCTGTTTGCCTGCCATTCACACCCCTGCTGCCAGCACCTACCACCAGATCCCACTCAACCTGTCGTCCAGAGGGTTCTTGCTCTAATCCTACCAGAAGGGACCCTCTCGCCCATGAGGAGGGAGAATGGGGAAGAGAAGTCTGAACACTGCACACCTGGAACACTGGGTGTGGGGGCTGGGAGTGGTGTGCTCCGAGGACAGCAGCATGGTGGGGATGGAGGCCATCGTGTGGCAGAGCTAGAACAGGCCATTTTCTGTCTTCTGTCCCACCCACCTCTCATGTAGGAATGCACAGCAGTGGTGACCTGGGGTAGGGACATCCGCTGGCACATGATCACCATGTCACCAAGGATGTCACCACAAACCCCCACCAGGAGCTGCTAAGGAGCAGTGCTACTCTGCCACCCCTCCTGGGAGGGAAGTGTCCAATGAATGCTCTGACCTGCCTCCCTGCCAGCCTCTGCTCCTAGCATCCGGGTTCATGGCATGAACTTGGGTCACCAGTGTGCCAATCGAAAATCCATCGTTCGTCGCAACAGGGCCAGCAGAAAAGAATTTTAGTTTAAAGAAAACCAGGATGTCTATACTATCATTAAGTCCAGTATAGGAGGTGACACTGAATGTATAAATCCATTTGGATTCACACTGAAGGTGACATTTTAGTCTATTACCCCCTCTGTATGTGTTCAATACCAATAAAATTTATACCCTGCTGGATTTCTGTCATGGTATTTAGCAAAAAGAAGACCAACTAAAGTATCAGGTTCTGTTTTCAAAACTAAGCTCAGATGCTCCTGCATCCTTTCTTTAACAGAATGGACAGTGTGTCCAACATAAATCTTAGGTCATGGACAGATCAAAACATATACCACAAAAATAGTCAAACAGTTGATGAATTGTTTGATTCTGATTGCTTTGTGCAAAATTGGTTGCTTAAAAGACTTATCTTAGATGCAGTGACAGCATACATTGCACCGTTCACACCAAAAGCAGCCAATGGGCTGTGGTGTCACCCAACTGGGATGTGGGTCATCACTGGGTTTAGTGTAGAAACTGTTGGTGAGCAGGTCACCCATATTGTTTCACCTTTTGTAGGTAATTCTGGGATGTTCCCCAACTGCCCTTTTCAATTCTGGATCACCATCAAGGACATCCCAATGTTTGGTTACAATTTTAGATATCTGTGATGCCAAATGATTAAATTTGATGACGAAAGTCACAGGCTGTTTGTTAAATTAATTTTTGCTTTTTGGTTTCAGAAGATCTACTCCATTTAAGCATGTCTCTCCCTATAGCATTATTTAGAACTACTCTATTGTAACCCCTTGAAAGAACGTTGTTTTAGGTCTGCAGCTTGTTTGTCAAAACTAGATATATTAGAACAATTATGGTGTCTTCAGACAAATTGTCCTAAAGGAAACCTCTGTAAGAAGTGGTGCAGGTGGGCACAATCAGCATTTCCAGAAGTGGATTTTCTGTAAATTTGTGATTCAATGCAGTGGCCATCCACACCACTCAGAACTAAATCCAACAAACGTGATCACATTTTTCTCTGTTGTGTAGGTAAAGCTAAGGCCCAATTCATTGTTGTTGATGAAATCCACAAAAGATGATAGGGAGCCATAGTTGTTTTAATTTTAGCAATAACAATTCTCCCTCCTGGGTCAATAAATGATTTGCCAAAAAAAATGATAGGAGTGTTTTTAATGAAAACAGCAACCCTTTGGATGCAGTTTAATGCCGCTAAATGTGTGGTTCTACATTTTGGATCCAAAAATCAAAACTATAATTATATTTGGGGAAATCAGATATTATGCATGGTAACATCAGAATGGGACCTTGGGGTTACAATATCTAACTCATTCACTTTTACAGGGCACTGCTGACAGGTCTCCTTTAAAGTAAGAGGTCTTATTAAAAGGTTTAAATGACATTCATTTGCAGATCAGAACAGTGTATTATACCTCTGTATAGGGTTATATTAGGCCCATACTTGACTTTGGATCACCATTCTGATCTCCTTATCATTTAAAAGGCATTACAATGATTGAAGGGGTGCAACGTTCAGTCACCAAATTAATTCCACATTTAAAAGGATTACCTTATGATTCTAGGCAAAAAAATTGAATGTTTTCCGTTGAACAAAGAAGACAGACAGGGGATCTCTTATTATTACATAAAATATTAAGTTCATCAGACTTAATGGACCAATGTGGTCTGGAAATCAATAATTCTAGAAATAATCTCTGATCCCATGGAATTAAACGAGTCATACCCAGGGCTAACACCACAAAAAGAGATAACTACTTCACAGTTAGGAGATCAAAGGCCTGGAATAAGCTCCCAAGAACTGCAGTGGAAGTAAATGGATTCGGTCAATTTAAACATACCTTAGATAGATTGTATTATACTGGTGGTAATATGGTTTAATGAAGTCTGCATGGTGTGGGGGACAATATTAATTAGCATTTTTGCTCCCTTTTGTCCTATCTTTACCAGTAAATCCTAGTAATCCTTCTTGTTGCATTACATAGTTTGCGGCTCTCCAATACCCCAATGTTTTTGAATGGAATGTTCATGGTCCTAATACCAGTGACTTCTCTTTTTTTTTTTTTGCTGACTTATCTCTTAACCTGTTAAACTTTGAAGTCCTTTATATCCAGGGAGGCAATTTTAATCTCACACTTAATTCTAGACTTGACAGATCTTCCTTCTACTCTGATAATATATCTGGCATCAGGAAACTGCTGAGAGGTTATATGGAAGACATAAAATTATTAGATCCTTGACAGGAATCAAACCACAAGACTCAGATTTATTTCTTTTTTTTACCACTTTACCAATTTTATACTTATACTGACTTTTATTTGGTTTCACTGACACTTTTGCATTCACTTACAACTGTAAAATACAACAGTATAGTGCTGTCAGAACATACTCTTGTTAAGCTCTTGATAAATACTTCTGAACATTATACACCAAAGCACTGGTCAATGGACTCTTCCATTTTCAATGATAAACAATTTTCTTCTGTATTAGAAACTTCAATAACTGAATATCTGCAGGAAAAAAATTTCTACATAAATAGCCCCAGACACTTGCTGGGAAGTATTTAAAACAGTAGTGAGGGTAATTAAATTTATTATATACCTTACCATAAAGAAAAATTAAAATCAAAAGTTTATTAATTTAGAAAAATAAGTGAAAACGCTTGAATTATTGCATATGACCTATCATGACCCTAAACATTTTCAAAATGTTTTGTCACCAAAGGAACATTTTTTTACTTTATTTTTAATTGCTTTTCATTGAAAAAACACAATTCAGCAGGGTATCATCACTGGAAACAGAAACAAATATTGTACATGCTATAGTCAAATACAATGCTCTTGGGGATAAACCTGACAAAGTAATCAAAGTAATGGCACTCAAGCTACAAAAAAGAGAAGCAAGAAAAAAACTATTTTTTCTATAAAGGACAAAAATAATATCACAAAAGGCACTGTTAATAATGTATTGTTTTTTTTTTAATTTTATGAAAATATTTATCAGTCTGAATGGAATAAGTATCCAGATGCTGTTTCTAAATTCCTGTCCCAGATTAAGCTCCCTAAGCTTCCATCTGATAAAAGTCCCTCATTAGACACCCCTTTTAAAACTGATAAGATACTATCTACCATCAAAATCATGACTCATGGCACACCAACATGGACAGATTTCCCACAAACTTTTATTGCAATTTTGATATCATGGATTTTGTGGCTCCCATGCTTCTGCAGCCAGAAGTTGGTGTGAATGTCTTACACCTGTGGTTGCAGAAGCACAGGTACATGAAGTGTGTGTACGTCTTACAGCCTGCATGAGTACCTGAGGCTACAGAAGCATTGATCACTTCCAGGCATGCACTTCTGTAGACAAAAGAAGTCTTGTAATGTGGGTATCATGGATCTATATCTGTGGCTGCAAAAGCCTGTGCTTCTGCACACAGAAGCACTGTTGTGTTTGGAGTATCTTGGATTTATGTGTGCAGCAAGAAGTGAGTGTGTACTGTAAGTGTTGAACTGTGCATGCCCCAGATAGAAATCCATGAAGGTGGCACATTAGTGCTACTGCATCTGTGTCATCTGAAAACAGTTGTTTAGTTGATCATGGCTGTCTGTGGTTGGTTGTGTGGGCTTGTCCTGTTGCTTCATTGCGCAATGAGGAATTAGCAATGGAAACCCTAATGCCACATTTCCCTACTTTTGTTGCTTTGAGAAGAACCTTAATTAGTGCAATTTTTTGCAATGAATTTCCTTCCTGTTTGAGATACTGAAATCATATCCTCATTCATACAGGTCCCATTGGTACCTGCATGAACCCATCCATTTGGCTATGGAAGAACATTGCCCTCTGGGCCCGGTGCTTAGGGCATCTATAGATGCAGATATGTTGGGCCCTTTAGGTCCTGTGCCAAATGTGGAGTCCACCAGGCTGCAGAAGGGCGGGGCCCTCTGGGACCTGCACTTCTATAAGCTACAGATACAGATATGCTGGGCCCTCCAGGCTATGCACAAACTGAGGATTCTGTGTGGGCATGGAAGCACAGGACCTTCCAGGCCTTGCACTTCTGTGTTGTTACAGATGCAGACATGCAGGAGTCTGTCAGTGTATGGAAGGGGCCCTGAGCTTCTATGCAGGTATAGATGTACCTTTTCAATCATGTGTAAAGTATGTCGGACTAAAAAGGGCATGGGCTCCTTCCATCATGCTGCCCCCCACCTATGGAACCTACTACCTCAGGATCTAAGAGATGTCTCCACTCATGTGACTTTTAAGAGCAAACTCAGGACTTTCCTCACTACTATGGACAAATGTGTTTGCTTTGACCCTACCTGATCCATTGCATTTGTACTGTTTCCTCATTGCTAGCACTTTTGCCTGTCCAAATGGGTGTTCTATATTGTGCCTTGTAATTAATGTTTTATTTTGTGCCTTGTAATTAATGTTGCCTTAACCTGTTTCTTTATAAGCCTAATGTTAGCTGTTGACAATTGTAAGTTGCTATTCTACTCCATGACATTCTTATCTTCACTTCACAGCCTCTCCTCACTTAACCCCACTGCTGCTCTCTCCCCCTTCTTCTGTTATATCCTCTTCCCCCCTTTTTGCCACTCCCCACCAAACTCACCTTTACCTGTTCCTACCTCATCCATGTCCCTCCTTAGTCCCCACCCTCCTGGCTGTGCTTAGTCACCTCTCTCCACCTACTACCGCCTACTCCCACCATCTACCGACCTCCCCTTCCCTGCCCTGCTGTCTCCTGGTTCCACTGGCTTGGCTTGACTTTGACACTTTTGCCGCTATTGCCGTAACTCCTCCGCCTCTATCCCCCTCTCACCGGCATCCTCACTCTTGCCCTGCCGTCTATCGGTTCCACCAGCCTGGCTGTATTTTCCTACCTCCTACCACTGTTGCCGTCTACTGCCACTCCCCCCTACCACCCTCTCTTTGCCTGCCATCTTTCGGCTCCATAGGCCCGGCCGCAGGTTGGTACCTCACCCCGCTGTTGCCGTATCTGACAGCACCTCCTTTCCACTTAATCTCTCCCTCCCATCCTTTTGCCAGTTTTCCCTTCCTTGTGTCTTTTCTACTGATGCCTATCCTCTCTTATTTTCTGCCTTCTACTATTCACATTTTTGAGTATGTTCCATGATCAAGTGCTAAAGTATATTTTTGTTTACTAATGTATGTTACATTGCCATATGTATTTCTCTCTGCATTTTTTGTACTCGTTATCTTAATAATCTGGCTGTACTCTTTGTGTGTTGTAATTGTACCTCCCGGGTCGTGCCTGAAAACAGTCACTTGCTGACTAGCGCACTTACCCAGTTAACAAAAACTAAATAAATAAAATAAATAAATAAAATGTTTCCATAATGGTTCATGAGATAGGGTCATAAAAAGCTCATATTAAAAATTTGGCTTCAGACAGACTGATGGCAAAGAGGGCTTAGGTGCTCTGTGCCTTACCTTTTCCCACGCTGGTGACCTGTGTCCAGGAATGAGCATAGATCACCAGGGGTCAGCTAGGGAATGAGAGGATCAAATGTCCAGAGGGCAGTTCTCCTCCCGGGGTGAGTTGCTCACCATTTTGGTTCTTGACTGCCCCCAGGTGGAGGACTGGGGGTAGTACCAGCAGCCCAAGTGACCAAAGGGGAAGGGCCACTGTTCTGTAGGCCTGCATGCCTCCACCTTCATGCCTGTGTGCAGCCACAGCTAGGGGCAACAGGGAGAAAAGAGGAAAAGGGTTGATGTGGGAAAAATGAAGCTCCACCCACCTGCCTCCACCCCACACCATTGGCCAGTCACCCTGCCCCATCTGGATGTGTGTCACCAAGTAGATGGAGGATGGCCTTCCCCTTCCTAGTCCCTCTATGGAAGGGGGGGAGTCTGTGTGGGAATTTCAGACATGGTGGTTAGGTGCATCGGGTGCTGGGCAAGGGGGTGAGTGGGGATGAAACTGAGAGAGCCAACCCACACCAACCATGAGGAGAAAAAAATGTATTTAAAAAAATGGCTTTTAAATCTTCAAAAATGGCACAGTAATGAGCAAAAGTCTTGACTCTTTCAATATAACAAAATTCTTTGTTCGTGAGTCCATATTTCTGTTTCATAAGCCAGCTGTGTTTGTTTGGTGATGGTCACGAAAGAAGATTGTCGGCTCACAAAACAAGATTCTGAAAAAACTAAATCTAACATCTTGTTTCATAAGCCAAAATTCTTGTTTTGTGATATCCTATTCATGTTTTGCGAGCCTCACAAAACAAAAAAATTGGCTCATGAAACAGGCCTCACTAAGGATTTTGTGGATGTCCCAAAAAGACATTTTGGGGTAATTTTCCAAAAAACTAAATCCAGAATCAAACTAAATGGATTCATGTGTTTGTGTCTCCCCAGCACATCATTTTTATGTTTTTTCAAAAACATTAAAAAATACAGAAACAAGATGGCCACCATATGAAACAAGAATTTTTTTCTCAAAAACAGGAATTCCACCTCATGAAATGAGACTCCTTTTTCATGAGCAGGAATTCTTGTTTCATATCAAACATCTATCTAACAGACCCTACTGATCATGCTCAGAACCAACATTTTTCAATCCATATAACTTGGGAATGCATTCATATTTTTTTACCAAACCAACAAATGGCATCATTCTAGGGGAAAGCCCTTTCTACCCTCAAAACTGTCTGGGCTGTAGGTGAATGCAAAAAAAAAAAACAGGAAAAAAAAAACCCTGATTATTCCTCTTTTTTTTCACTAACCAGATCTCAGAATCTGCACATCCGACCAGAATGAAACTTGTCATATCAACAGACCTTCTGCTGAACGCTCCACTACTCACCCTGTCCTCCCCAAGGACCTCCTTATGCTAATACCTGGATGCTCCTAAACACTACTGAGCCCGGTCTATGGGCCAGCTTATCCCCACTCTCTCACATTGCATCACACTGGGGCTGTCACATGGAACCTACTAACTGCTCATACAAAAAACAGCAATGCAAACTATTTCTAAAGGAATTGCGCTTATGCACTATGAAGCTCCTGTTCCTCCTTCTACTGATTTCGGGTAACATCCATCCAAACCCGGGCCCCATCAGCTCAAGTTATACTTAAACTACAGGAACTCTTATACTCGCAATCCTCAACATCTGCAGCTTACTGCCTAAGTTTGATGCTTTTCAATCCTTCACAAGCCAACATAACCCTGACATTCTAGCACTTTTTGAAACCTTGCTGATGCCAAAAGTTCCTGATCTGGCAATTACCTTACAGGGCTATGATGTCTTCAGAATGGATCGAGTTTCTAAAAGAGGAGGTTGCTGTGCCATCTATATTAAAAACACTCTCATGGGGTACCCCATCACAACTCTCTCCCCCCTCGACTCTTCGGCCCAGATTCTACCTATCAAAATTCTCCAAGGTCCCAATCATAAAACACTCACAATTGTCTCTGTGTACATTCCACCCAGGGACCAAGGTCATGGTCTGAGGGACGTTCTCAACTTTATCAACACCCAACCTACTGGCTCAGAACTTATCCTGCTAGGCGAATTCAACATAAACTGGTTTGCATCGGATGTATGTGCTCACAAGAATGCCATAGCAGTTGCTAACCTTACACAGATGGTTGCCACCCCCACCAGGTCTAACTACAAAACTGGCACCAGTACCATCCTGGACTGGGTCCTTACCAGTCACCCTGCCAGGATCTCTTGTACCACCATCCTCCTGGACTCTCTCAATGACCACTCGCCGGTCATCTGTGAATGGTCTAACAAATTTCTCAAGCCTCCCCCAAAATCATCTCCAGCAGAGTCCTCCCCCGTGGTCAACTCACCCACCTCAAGCACTTCCTGAATCTGCAAGACTGGCTACCTATTTACAAGGCGACGGATGTTAACATGGTTCTTGACCACTTCATCACCACCTTCAACATGACTTGCAACCTCCTTGCTCCTGTTAAAAAATGTAAAGCTAAAGCCCTCTGCAACCCATGGCTCACTGCACAGCTCACTTCTCAGCTGAAATCAAGGGACCATCTTTGGGTAGTGGCTAAAGCTACAGGCAAGCAATCTGACATCCAAAAATACAAACATGCCCAATACACCTGTACAAAATCCATCCGGCTAATGAAAAGTTCCTATTACAGGGATGTTCTCACCAACATCTGGGGCAATGGGCGTATGTCCGGGGACAATATTAAAGAAGTTACAGGGAAGCAAACAAAAACCACCCCAGCTATGCTGAAAGTTGATGGGTTCACTACCCTTGACCCCACAGTCATTGCAAACACCTTTAATACTGCTTTTACTGACCTCGGCACCGTTCTTCCCCCCCTGACTTTTTTGAAGAAAATGACACCTCTTTCAATACCCCCTGCTCTCAGTCAAATCACCCCCAATTCCACTTCAAAGAGGTCAAGTTGAGTGAAGCCCGCCACTACATTGCCTCAGCTATCTCCAAATCCAGAACCAGTGGTGACTCCCTGGACCTTAAGCTACTGCCACTTACCCTTGATGAAGTACTCCGTCCATTAATCAAAATTTCTAACCTCTATCTCAGTCGCAGTCAGTTCCCGGACAGATGAAAATCTGCAACAGTGACCCCGATTCACAAGAGTGGTGACAAGACCAACTACCCTAACTACCGCCCGATCTCCATACTGCCCCCGCTCTCCAAGACCCTCGTGAGCATCATTGTGGACCAGCTCACCGACTATCTGGACAAATACAATATTCTGTCTGCACAACAACACGGCTTCAGAAAAGGACACAGCACAACTTCTGCCCTCCTAGAGTTCACTGGTGCAGTGCACAGCTCACTAGACAATGGCCTCCTCACTGGGGCAGTATTTATCGACCTGTCCAAGGCATTTGACACTGTCCACCATCAGCTGCTGATTGACCAACTACTGAAAGTCGGTCTTGCACCTGACCCCGCACTATCGTTTAAAAGCTACCTTGAAAACTGCTCACAAAGAGTAAAAATTGTCAATGCTCTATCTGATTATTTGCCAGTTCACTCTGGTGTCCAACAGGGGTCCATACTGGGCCCACTCCTGTTTAGCCTTTTTCTAAATTCCCTACTGCAATCCTGCTCAGAACAAATCATTCTGTATGCTGACGATGCAGTTATTTTCTCCTCTCACAAAGACCCCATGACACTACAACTCAGTCTCCAGCATGGCTTCAGTGCTGTTGAAAACTGGTTTTCTAATCATATGCTTGTCCTTAATCAGAAGAAAGCTAAGCCTATGTTTGTTTGCAGCTCTCACAATCGGCACAAGCTACACCCCCTGACTATCTCCACCATGCAGGGGAATACCGTCAAACAAGCCCTACCCTTCAAATATCTAGGGATTCTGCTTGACCCCAACCTGTCCTACTGGGCTTATGTTGACAGTGTGGCCAAAGTGGCTAATACATGTTTTGGGTTACTGTTCAAGCACAGGCAACATCTCACCCCAGAAGCATTGAAGATTGCCATCCAGAGCTCCGTGGTCTCCATTATTGACTATGGTCTCATCATTTATGGTTCAGCCACAGTGTCAACCCTCAGACGTATATAAACAGCCCTCAACAAGGCATGTCGGCTTGTCACTGGAGCCCACCATCTCACCCATACCTGTGACCTTTATGCTCAATCCGGTTGGCTCCAACTCTCCAACTGTATTAAGTATCTCACCCGTACCAAGGCGAAAAAAATTTACCTTGGCTTCACCCCCCCCAGTGTCCAAGCCATGCTTTGCCATAATACCAATCCACATAGTACCAGGAGTTCCAAATTGCAGCTCCTGCAAATTCCCCGCTGCCACACTACACAGGGTCAACGTTCTTTCACCTATAGGGCTCCTCTTTGGCTGAATCGTCTCAGCACCACCATCGTCTCTGCTCCAACACTTGGTATGTTTAAAACCAGGCTCCGGCTCCATCTCACAGCCTCCAGCTCCTGTGGTTGTCACCCCTAATTTCAGACACACCTGCCGCCTCCGATAGTGTTTCTGTACCCCTTCATAGCACTTATCTCCTATCGGCCCATCCCCTATCTGCCCCTTCTCCTATCTGCCATATCTCTTATCTGCCCTATCTCTTCGCCTTCCCCCCGACTCCTACCTCCTCCCCACTCTTCCCATCTCCCTCTTCCCCCCCATACCTGCACTTCTTCCCTATTTGCCTGACAATTGCCTCTGGCTGCTACTACATCCACCCCACCCCTGCCTCCCCACTTTGTCTCTGTGCCCCCTCCTAGTTGTTGCTGCCCCAGGCCATACATTGGTCTTTACTATCTAAATGTGTTTTTTTAAATAATAACTGTTCCAATCATTCTGTATTTACCCGCAATGTTGTTATTCCTATCGTTTCCTATGGTTTCCAATTTGTACTGTAATCACCCACAATGTTGTTATTTCTATTGCAATGTTGTTACTTCTTTTGCATCCTCTGTGCCATTTCTCAACTGACCTGGAACCTGTGTAAAACAGCCTTAGCTCAAAGGTAATTATAATCCTAGATCTAAATAAATAAAACAAATAAATAAAAATAAATGGTGGTAAAGCTATTAAGGTGCAAAATTAGGGGTTTACCATTAAATACCTTATACAACCCTAACCATAGGGGTGCTACCATGCCTCTCTGATATATGTAAGCAATACCTCATGACAGGGTGTGAGTTTATAAGCATTTAATGCATGTCTGGGGTACGCTATGAGGCACAAGGCTGCAGGCTGAGTGTGTTCACAGCATCCTAGGCGTGCATTAAATGCCTATAAGCCCACATCCTGTCATAGGTTATTGCACTTATAACATGGGTGATGTTTAAACAAGGGAAAAAATGACAGAAATTGATTTTTTCTCTATTTATATAGCAAAAAAGGTACTGTGTCCTGCCACCTTACAAAATAGTTCTCAACAAAAATTGCTATGCACATACAAATGTCACAAATACAGTATTGACAAGATCTGTGACATTTGTTGTACAGAATATGCTGTGCTACACTTGCTGCACCCCTTACTTTGCTTCACCTCCAACAAAAGGTGAGCTCCCCTCTCTTGCTCTCTGACTCTTTGTCTATCTGTCTCTGTCTCTGTCTCTCCCTATCTAGCATGCCTGCAAACAGACATTGCAGTAAACATCACTGGCAACTTCCAGTGTATCAGCATGGGCCTCAGCTGCTCTCTCTTTCTCTGTCTCACTCTACCCACCCCCGGTGCCACAGTCTGTCTGTCACTCTCATGCTCTGGAGTGGCTCTGTCATACAGTAAGCAAGGCTGCAGAACAGAAAAGTAACCAGATAGACAGCATACTTGTATATCGTCACCAGCCTCCGCTGCTCTCTCCTCTCTCTCTCACTCTGCCTCCTGGCACCACGGTATCTATACAGTAAGCAAGGCTGTAGAACAGAAAAGTAAGCATGCAGACAGCGTACTTGTATATCGTCACCAGCCTCCACTGCTCTCTCCTCTGTCTCTCACTCTGCCTCCTGGCACCACGGTACCTATACAGTAAGCAAGGCTGTAGAACAGAAAAGTAAGCATGCAGACAGCGTACTTGTATATCGTCACCAGCCTCCGCTGCTCTCTCCTCTCTCTCTCACTCTGCCTCCTGGCACCACGGTATCTATACAGTAAGCAAGGCTGTAGAACAGAAAAGTAAGCATGCAGACAGCGTACTTGTATATCGTCACCAGCCTCCGCTGCTCTCTCCTCTCTCTCTCACTCTGCCTCCTGGCACCACGGTATCTATACAGTAAGCAAGGCTGTAGAACAGAAAAGTAAGCATGCAGACAGCGTACTTGTATATCGTCACCAGCCTCCGCTGCTCTCTCCTCTCTCTCTCACTCTGCCTCCTGGCACCACGGTATCTATACAGTAAGCAAGGCTGTAGAACAGAAAAGTAAGCATGCAGACAGCGTACTTGTATCGTCACCAGCCTCCGCTGCTCTCTCTCTCTCTCACTCTGCCTCCTGGCACCACGGTATCTATACAGTAAGCAAGGCTGTAGAACAGAAAAGTAAGCATGCAGACAGCGTACTTGTATATCGTCACCAGCCTCCGCTGCTCTCTCCTCTCTCTCTCACTCTGCCTCCTGGCACCACGGTATCTATACAGTAAGCAAGGCTGTAGAACAGAAAAGTAAGCATGCAGACAGCGTACTTGTATATCATCACCAGCCTCCGCTGCTCTCTCCTCTCTCTCTCACTCTGCCTCCTGGCACCACGGTATCTATACAGTAAGCAAGGCTGTAGAACAGAAAAGTAAGCATGCAGACAGCGTACTTGTATATCGTCACCAGCCTCCGCTGCTCTCTCCTCTCTCTCTCACTCTGCCTCCTGGCACCACGGTATCTATACAGTAAGCAAGGCTGTAGAACAGAAAAGTAAGCATGCAGACAGCGTACTTGTATATCGTCACCAGCCTCCGCTGCTCTCTCTCTCTCTCACTCTGCCTCCTGGCACCACGGTATCTATACAGTAAGCAAGGCTGTAGAACAGAAAAGTAAGCATGCAGACAGCGTACTTGTATATCGTCACCAGCCTCCGCTGCTCTCTCCTCTCTCTCTCACTCTGCCTCCTGGCACCACGGTATCTATACAGTAAGCAAGGCTGTAGAACAGAAAAGTAAGCATGCAGACAGCGTACTTGTATATCGTCACCAGCCTCCGCTGCTCTCTCCTCTCTCTCACTCTGCCTCCTGGCACCACGGTATCTATACAGTAAGCAAGGCTGTAGAACAGAAAAGTAAGCATGCAGACAAGCGTACTTGTATATAGTCACCAGCCTCCGCTGCTCTCTCCTCTCTCTCTCACTCTGCCTCCTGGCACCACGGTATCTATACAGTAAGCAAGGCTGTAGAACAGAAAAGTAAGCATGCAGACAAGCGTACTTGTATGATCGTCACCAGCCTCCGCTGCTCTCTCTCTCTCTCACTCTGCCTCCTGGCACCACGGTATCTATACAGTAAGCAAGGCTGTAGAACAGAAAAGTAAGCATGCAGACAGCGTGCTTGTATATAATCACCAGCCTCCGCTGCTCTCTCTCTCTCTCTCACTCTGCCTCCTGGCACCACGGTATCTATACAGTAAGCAAGGCTGTAGAACAGAAAAGTAAGCATGCAGACAGCGTGCTTGTATATCGTCACCAGCCTCCGCTGCTCTCTCCTCTCTCTCTCCTCTGCCTCCTGGCACCACGGTATCTATACAGTAAGCAAGGCTGTAGAACAGAAAAGTAAGCATGCAGACAGCATACTTGTATATCGTCACCAGCCTCCTGCTCTCTCCTCTCTCTCTCACTCTGCCTCCTGGCACCACGGTATCTATACAGTAAGCAAGGCTGTAGAACAGAAAGTAAGCATGCAGACAGCGTACTTGTATATAAGTCACCAGCCTCCGCTGCTCTCTCTCTCTCTCTCACTCTGCCTCCTGGCACCACGGTATCTATACAGTAAGCAAGTCTGTAGAACAGAAAAGTAAGCATGCAGACAGCGTGCCTTATATCATCACCAGCCTCCGCTGCTCTCTCCTCTCTCTCTCACTCTGCCTCCTGGCACCACGGTATCTATACAGTAAGCAAGGCTGTAGAACAGAAAAGTAAGCATGCAGACAGCGTACTTGTTGTGCACTCTCCATGCCACTCTTATTCGTGGAGAGCAGCATGGGGAGACATGGAACCCCTTGCAGCTCCGTTGACAGATCGGATCTGTTGGGCACTAGTGGGAACTTCACTGGGGATCAGCATTGTGTTAGCCCACCTAAAGCACGCCGACAGAAAGGATACTGCAACAATTGTGTGTGTGTGTGTGGGGGGCACATCTGTGTTCCTTGTCACTCTCTCTCTCTCACCAGCGCCTGACACTCCTACACTTCAGGCCAGCACTCTGTGGATCTCTCTCTCTCTCAGTTACAGTCACAACAAGCAGCACTGCTGCACTGTTGGCTGCCTTTCTTACCATTCAAACATATATTGCCCTGTTCTCAGAAATGACACTGACTCTGTCTGTGTTAGCCAGGCAGCCTGCACATGCGCACCGTTGTCAGTGGCTGTACATGTACTGTGACCACCGGCCAACTTAGGAGGTGTTTGCTGTTGCATGGGAAGCAACCCCACGTGCTACAACCATGCACTATTGCCTTCCTCTTGTCATTGGCTGCTTACTGATCACATATCAGGCAGTATGGCAGTACAGCAGTAGCAGGTAGGGAACTGCTACTACCATGTCTGTACACACTTCATGTAATCACTGGATGAGCACTGCCACTGATCGCTGACAGAAATACAGCCTAATATGTGATCACTGTTTACTCCATCTTTTGCTTGCTCTCTGTGTCACTATCAACATTCTTTGGGACATGAGTCTGGGATTACATTGACACACCATTGCCATACAATGGCTACTTTATGGTATCACATAGTATGTGAGTCACTGCAGCTTTCTTGCTTTTGCACATTCTGTCATGGCTCCTGTTCTGTCTTCAATTTCTCAAGTGAGGAACGAAAGCCAGCAGCTGCTCACTTGAGTCTCTCCATAGAACCATGTATTAAAAAGGGAATTTAATACATGGCCGCACTAAGGGACTCCTCCAATCAAATCGCTCACTTACAGGTACCCATATTATAAGTAACAAATAACCCACTACAGGGCATGTGGTCATGCTCTGAGATACACATGCCTTGGTGTGTCTTGTGATGTACAAGGCCATAGGCCAAGTACATTCAACCACCCAAGGCCTGTGTATATCAGACCATGATCACACCCCCTGTAGTAGGTTATCTGTCTTATAAAATGGCCACAAATATTGGTGGGAGGGGGACAAAAAGTAATTCCTGTCTGGCACAAATAAATGTTTAATTTACAGTCGGTGATCTGATTGATCCTGCCATAATTGTGATGGGTTTAAGTTATAGGCAATAGTTATCTGGTTGACCCTGCCATGAGTTTTAAACAAAAAGGCATTTAAAAAAGGCTTATCTTGTTGATCCTGACATTACAGGGTAATCACGTTCACTTTTCTTGTTCTACTGTAGCATGACCAAGTGGTGTTAATGATGATAAAGGAAGAGGTTTAAGATAACCATTCTGTATTCAAAAGTTATTTAAACTACAATTTTTATGCTAAATGTATTTAGTTTTATGTAAAAGAACCACCAACTGTAGCGAGAGAAGAGCGAGTGAGTTGGCGGCTTCAAAAAGTTGGCCATAAGCCCGAGCAACCACTGCTATAGCAACACTCACTCATGCTTGAGTCTACTTTTCATGTAGGAACAGGTGTGAGGGTGTGCCTTGGGGTTGCAAAACCTAATGCTCACCCCATTATTTTACTCTGTTCCCATGTTAAGCTATTAATTGTTGAAATGGGGTGAGCATTATGTTTTGCAACCCCAAGGCACAACCCTCACACCTATTCCTGCATGCAGGGTGGAGGTGGGACCTTAGGGTTGGGAGCCGATGGTGGGAGTGGGGTGAGCTCTTAGGCTTGGGAACCCTAAGATTGCATTTCCCTGCTTTTTATGCTTCAACCCTAATGGAGCATTAACAAAGTTTTTGCAATGAATTTCCTTACTTTTTCAGATAGCTTGCTTGTATCCTTATTTGCCTGTGAAGGATCCTGTACTCCCATTCCTCCACAGATGCACATATGTATGTAGCTGTGGAAACACAGGGATCTCCAGCCCCTGCGCTTCCACAAGTTAAGTTATGAGTAGGCATAGCAAAATTGCAACAAATAGTCATACTGTAACTGTGCCATGTTAATTAATTTTCACCACAAATGCTCAACATAGCCTTCTTCTCACCTCACTGAATGTGCCCAGTACAGAAAATTTTCGAATCCTAGTTGAAATGCAATCCTTTGCAACTGTAACGCCATTTTGTGCCACAGGTGCAGAAAAACATTTTTGCAGGATTTGAAAAATGACAGCTGTACTGTTCATGAGGTGTTGTGAAAAAATGGCAATGTTGAATATTTGGAGTGAAACTATTATAATTTGCCAAAGTTACTTACGTGCGTAGTGAAATTTCAATCACCACGCATAACTTGGGCAGTTTGGGGTATTTTTGCACCAAATTTTCAGCATGGCCTTTTTGGGACCCCACCTCATGAACAGTGGCACTGTGACTTTGTTAATCCATACTGAAAGTTGATTTTGCATAGTGACCGCCCAATTCTGTGCCACAGGTGCAAAAACATGTTGTGGCAAGATGTAAACAAGCATTTGTCAATGCCGAATGTTGGCTTGCTGGCATTGGCATTGGTAGTGCAGGAGTTAGAGAGATGCATAATAGGGATGGCAATGAAGTATTGAACTGCCGCCAACCCCACCCTCACCCTGCAGAGACTGACAGGCACTGGGGTGTGCTTTTGGGTTGTCAGCCTTAATCCTCATGCCATTTCACCTCCCAGTACCCTGAAGACACTGACAAGTATTGTGGTGTGCCTTGGGATCTTTGGGCCTTATGCTCACCCCATCCGATAAGGAAATATGCTGAGATGGGTGCAGAATAGGAGAATAGGAGAATGGAGTGAACTTTGGGGCCAAAGAGTCCAAGGCACACCTCGATGCCTGTGACTGGCTGCAGGGTAGGGGTGGAATGACGTGAGTATTACAGCCAACAATCCCAAGTCACACCCCTGACACCTGTCAGTCTCTACAGGGTGGGGCCTTACTGTTGGAAACCCTAATGCCCTGGGCGTTTGTTGGTATTTTCACTCCAAAATAAAAAAAAACATATTCTAGTCCTATAAAACACCTTAAGATTTTCGAGTGACTCCTGAAACAACATTTCCACAAGATTTGAATTATATTACCTTGTAGTCATTTTTTGGTGTAAAACGATCACATATTCCATTGTCCATGTAGCTCACTATATGCATTTTCAATAAAGCACATATGTTGAAATGTAAGTAGGTGTCATGAATAATAGTTGAGGTGTATTAACTGGACAAAGGTTCAACTGATTGCTGTACAAACCCCAAAAAGAGGACTACAAGATAATCCAAACATGGAAAATGTAACAGTGAATGTTGCAACCATCACCACAATACCTTTGAGATCTGACAGCAAGGGAGTTAAAACATGAGAATCTCTCAGTATAGAAAAAGTGGTTATTTTTGTAACATAAATAAAAAAATCACTTTGGGGACTGATGAGATAGCAGTTTCGCAAAAATGCCTGAAAGGTATTGGGAGAAGAAACATGCACATCACTCTGAATACCATTGTAAAGTACCTGACAGCATTGAATTTTTGAAATACATGTGAGGGCAGAGACACCTATGTAAGAGCAGTCATGAGCAAGAATTTTCAGGCAAGTGGGGGCATGAGATAAACAGAAAATCTACGATACTGTTCAAATATGGGAATGCAGGGCTATACAAGGAAAATGCACTTTGCAAAACAAAACACATATGCAGAAGTGGGAAAATAGTGTAGATTTCCACACCTAATCAGTTATCAATACTGAATTAGGAAACTATGGAGACTATGCTGTAAAGTGAAGACCTGACACACATTGCTGCAGATTACAAGTATACCTTTTTGGTCTCCTCAGAAGCAGTCAAATGCGGGTGGCTCACAGATATAACATTATTGTCAACTAAAAAGATATAGCATGTGAGGAGGCAAAAGGGGTTACTATGAAAGAAGGTAACACCAATTTTGTTTTGTTTCTATTGAACGAAACCTATAATTCAAGATATGTTTTTCACTAGCCATTTTGCTCATGCTGCAATCATAGATTTCATTCCACTGAAACAAAACAAAACAAGTGGTCCTGACACAAGTTGCTGCTGGGACAGGAGATCCGGTTTTCTTATTGTCCTGCTCCTGTGTTTAATTTCCCCCCAGAACTGTGTATATGTCGAACAGAAACTCACCGGCTGCCACACTTAGTAGTTGCATGGCCTTGTGTGCCGCTGCAATCAGGGATGTGTACATTTGGTGTACATGGCCTCAGTTTTGCTGTTGATCTCCACTGAGCATGCAGTACCTGGTCAGGTGGGTGGGGATGTCTCATAGTACATTTAGACAATTGTTTGTTATTTCTGTCACCTGCTGCTGGATGTCTGTCATTGGTTGTGCTGACTTGGTCCTCCCCCATACTTGCATGTGTATGTGTGTGTCTGTGTGTGTGTGGTGCTGGGGGGTGAATTTGGAGTTAGGGTTTTCAACCCTAACAGCGAATTTCCTCACTTTTGTTGCTGTGGAACAACCCTAACTAATGTATTAAATGGAGTTTTTTGCCTCTAATTTCCCTTCTTTTTTAGAATGATAACGAGAAATAATGAATGTAATGCAGCAGCGGGGCCGGCTCCTCCCGCCACATGATGTCTTGTGGCATAGTAACAGGAACAGCAACGCAAACAGAAGCGCTAACAGTGGCACACATGGTAACGCAAGTGCGAATGAGAACAGAAAGGGTAACGCACACGGTGGCGTAGACAGGAACGGTGTGCCACGTGATGTGGTGTCACATAGTAACATGGTGCCTGCAAATGGAAATGTCAATGGGCATGGTGACGCAAAGTGAAACAGAAAGAGAAACAGTACTGTAGACACAAATGGCAAAAAATAACAGAAATGCAAGCACAAATGAAAACGCAAAGGATACATGGTGGCGTGAGCGTCAGCGGTAAGTGAAGCAGACGCGAACCATAGCGGAAGAGCAACAGTAACAGTAATGTGCGCACAGGCTGGTTTTTCCCAAAAGTTGCATAGAGAAAGACAGTGAGTACAAAGAATGTATGCATAATAATGGGTATCGGAGCAGAAAATGAGGACTTGGAATACTAAATAGGTTATATCTCAGGAACCGTACGACATAGAAAAAAAATTTAAAAGTCATATGATTTATGACTGTCCTGACTAGTTTTGTACTTAGCCCATATAAGGGGGCTAAGCACTTTTCCAACGAAAAGTCAGTATCTCGCACCGTTTCCGAGATAAGGGCCCTGAAAGGCGTGGAGAACGCCGTAATGTTATCCTATGGGAAAAAAAGAGAAGTTTGGCGCGCCATAACTTTGCCTCCCTGTAATATTTTTTCACCAAACCACTGAAAGGCACATCTGTGGGCTGTTGGCTGTCTTCCTTCCAAATTTCAGGAAAAAAGACCAAACCATTATTTTGCAGCAGGGTGCCAAAGGATTCCTGTAATGCATCGGGCGCCGTAATGTTATCCTATGGAAAAAAATGTCAACTTTGGAGTGCCATAACTTTGCCGCCATGTAATATTTTTTCAATATAATACTGAAAGGCACATCTGTGAGATGTCGGCTGCGTTCACTCCGAATTTCAGCCCAAAACTCCCAACCGTTCTTTTGCAGTGCAGTGCCAAAGATTTGCTGTCATTTTCCCACAGGCTAGAAAACTACTGTCACAATTTGCGAAAGCTTTCACAAAATTTACGACACTTTCGTGAGTACGCAAAGTATTTTATGGTAAAGTACTTTTTCCAGAAATTTGAAAAACATATTTCTGGGGTGTTTTACCCCAAAATAAAGACATGACTAGCATCCTCAGGGTCCGACTAGATGAATACAAAAAGAATTAGGTTGCTAGAGGGTCCCAAATTTAAATGCCAAGCATTTTTCTGATCACCAACTGAAAACAAAATGGCGGATTTGTGAAAGTAACAGGCCCATTTGCAAAAGTAAAAATGCATTTGCGAAAGTGTTGAACTTTTTGTTAACTTTTCCCATTGACTTATAATGGGAAATTGTTTTTTGAATAACTTTTGAACCGTTTAATATTTTTTCACCAAATCTTTGAAAGGCACATCGGGGACCCCAGCCGCACATTCCCTGAAGATTTCGGGCTTGTCGCACAAACCATGCGACCTGTAGGCACGACCGTAGAATTCCAGAAAAAGTGTAAACGCGAGTGCAGATCACGCTTAATAACTCCGCAGCTGTGTATCCGACTGAAACAAAACTTGGCAGATGCCAAGGCCTATGGATCTTGATTGTGTATTCCAAATTTCAGGCACATCCGTCAAACAGTTGCAAAGTTATTAAGGTGCAAACTTTGGGGGTTTAACATAGAAATGGCTCCTCAACCCTAACTATGGTAGCACTGTAAATATATATATATATATATATAAATTATAGTGGTGCGTTTGTACCACTGTAGTTAGGGTTGAACTGGGGTTTCTATGTTCAACTCGAATTTTGCACTTTAATATCTTCACAACCATTCAACAGATTTGCATGAAATGTGGCATGTGTGATCTCACATGGTAGAGCTCTGAACCTACTAGGTTTTGTTCTAGTCAGGTATGTGGTTTCTGAGATCTGGACAGTGAAAAAGGTGAATTTTTCATAGTTTTTTTTTCCCCCTTTGGTGTGAATGGGACTTCTTCTGAATTGGCTACAGCCCAAACGGTTTGGAATTTTGGTCTGAAATTTTCTGGGTAGAAAGGGGCTGACTCACAGATTGCCGTTTGCTGGTTTGGTGAAAAAATACTAATCCATTCCAAAGTTATTCCAGTTTAAAATGTTCATAAATTGGTTCTGAGTATGCTCAGTAAGCACCTCAAAATAGCTGTATGAAATGAAACAAGAATTATTTTGCCATATTGATATTATTCTTTTTTATTTGATGAAAATCCTTTTTCCTTTGGCTGCCACCTTGTTTTCAGTTTTACCTCAAAATTCAAATGAAGAAACCCCCCAAAATGATAGTCTGTGATGGAACCAACCCATGTAGCTTGCTTATCGGGACCCCCTTTGCTGGATTCTGCACTCACCTATTACAGAAATCCCCTTAAATATGTTTTTTGTAACATAAATCTTGTGCTGTATCGCATGATATGAATCAAGATATTGTTTCATATGATGAGATATGAAACAGGTTAATTTTTTGAATGGTGAATGAATGAATTCGTTTTTAATGATTTTAAGTGGTAAAGCGGTAAAGGGTTAGATGCTGAAAGTTTCGACTGACATCTAGTGAATTTTATTGAATTTGACCGTTCTTTTTGTCACATTTGACCATCCTTTTGTTTCCTGGATGTACCTCTCTGTGCAGCCTGAGCATGTCGTAAGTGCGCTGCAAGTACACTGACTTGGAGAACTGAGAACGTATTGGAATTGTTGGAGGAGTCTGTCTGTTTTTTGCTGTGGAACGGAATTTGGTCTACTTGTTTGTGCACTAGGACGCTGTTGCATGAAGATGGATTTCACCTGTTGTATTTGACTTTTACCTGTCGAAAGGTATTGTGTGCGCAGGGACTAAGGGTTCTGTAAGTGAACAGCAGGGCTGAGTTGGAGAACGCCCTAAGGAAATCAATTTTAATCTACGTCCTGGTTCTTTCAACTGGTAACATTCTGTCATATTGGCTGGAAAGTGAAGTATAACTGGTTTTGGCTGTGCAGTGGTTGTAGTAGCACAGGGTTTTGCTCTTGTTCACCAGGGAGTCAGTATGAACGGCTGAGCCCTAGGGTTCTCTGGGGGGCCTATCATTTGGTGGGCACTATCAGGGATCCCTGTGGTAGCTGCTGCCACCACCGGCTGTCCACCAGGTCAGTTTGTTCAGGCTGTTCTGGTCCCAGAGTGGTGTCTGACCCTGAAGAGGATTTCCAGAGGAATTTTTATTTTTGGAGCTTTGGCCTTTTGTTTCCTGCCTTTTGCTCTGAGTGTTCCAATTTCATTTATTTTTGACAGTGAGAGTGTCAAATAATAAGTGTCCGAACCTGAAGAGGCTTCTCAGAAGAATTTTTATTTTTGGAACCTGGACTCCTGTTCTCCTGCTTTATGTTTGGATTCATGGTCGGAGTGTTTTTATTTTATTCAGTTATTGACAGTGAGAGCGTCAAACTATAATTTTTTCTAGACTCTAGTAGTGAGAGTACCTGAGGGCTGCAACTGGGAGGATTTATTTTATGTTACTTATTTTGAAAAAATTTCTAATTTCTTTACATCTACTAATCTTCGGAGGTGAGAACTCCCAAGAGGACTGTCCTTACCTGATTGGTGGTGAGAGGACCTCTGGACCTGGGCATGTTTTTCTTAAACTGTTTTATGTTTTTTTTAGTTTTTTATGCATGTTTATATTAATTGTGTTTATTGATATATTTAGTTTTCCTTTAATTGGGGGAGGGTTAAAAATGTGTCATTACATTGTAGGATTTAGTAGGATTGTGTACTGATTTATTATTTTCTTTTGGGTTTTCATTTTGTTTGAATAGTCGGATAGCTTGAGGAAGATTCCTTGTTTTAAAATGTGTTGGGGCTCTGCCTCCGCAGCTGTGTGCTATTTCTCCTCTGCCCTTCATGCCCTCTGTCCCTTTTCTCCTCCCCCACTTCAGTTTACAACTTACCTGTGCTGTAGGACACTGGGTATTGTATGGAGGAATCGAGGAGGGGCATAGGGGTGTGAACAGTGGGGCACAAATGAGGTGGGCCATCGCATCAGGGTAGTGAGATCCAGGAGACTCCCTGGGGCAAAATGGAACCAGGAGTGTGGTTTGCCATGTCTGGTTTCCATACCCAAGGGCACTATTGATAATGGTAGGCAGGCGGTCCAGGCTGCCCGGGAAGTTCACCCAACTCGGGCAGTGTTATGCAATGCTAGGTCCATTAAAAACAAGACTGAAATTATTGCAGATCTTGTTAAATCAGTGGACCTGGCTTGCATCACCAAGACCTGGCTGGATGAGAATTCTGGCCCTGTTTTGGAGGCCACAGTTGCGGCTGGGTACTCAGTGATCCACCACCTGAGATTGGGTTGCAGGGGGGGTAGTGGTCTGCTTTAAGTCGGACCTTAACCTCACAAATGTACCAGTGAGGGAGACTGAGTCATTTGAGTGTACCGTGGTGGCAGGTGTTGGCTGTAGGATTGTTCTCATCTATCGTCCACCAGGTGATGAGAAACGATTCCTCTTGGAAGTTGCAGACTTCATCGTCGGCATTGTGTTTGTGTCACCTAGGCTGATGGTCCTGGGCAACTTTAATGCCTGGGTCGATGACAAACTCTCACATTTTGGTCAGCACTTCCTCCAGTTGATGACATCTCTAAGTCTCACATAGGTTGTTTCCACTGCCGCTCATAATCAGGCTTACTCTCTTGACTTAGTCTTCCTCCTGGGGATTGAGACCTCCAACTTGGGGGTGGAACCAGTTGGATGGTCTGATCATTACACTGCAGGGTTTAGTTTTAGTGCTCCCCTTTTTTGCCAACCCCTATAGAGATGATTCGGTACCGCCCTTTGTGAGATATAAATTCTCAAGGCCTAATGGTGGTCCTGGATCTCTCATCCTTCTCAGAGGCAAATAGTGACCCAGAAACCCTTGTGGTGGCATATAATGTGGTCATTACAACAGCTCTGGAAGTTATTGCTCCTGTCCGTGTTCGTCCACTCTCCCTTCGCCCTTAATCCCCATGGTTTGATGGGACTCTGAGGGAGATGCGGCAACGTGGATGAAGGTTGGAGCTTTGCTGGCAGAAGTCTGTTCTTGATGCTGACTGCCTTAGATTGATGGACCATTTTCAAGTCTATCAACCCAAAATCTCCTGTAAGAAGGCAGAGATCCTGTTCTGGGAGATTGCGGTTGCTCAAAATTGACCAGCTCAGCTGTTCCAAACTGTGGACAGACTGTGCAACCCAGACTGTCTACAAGTCTGGAAAGCCTTTTCGCAAGAAGAGTGTGATGAACTTGCTCGATTTTTTGCAGATAAGGTGGCTGACATCAGATCAGCTTTCTGACCGGAACACTCTATGGGCGTTGCGGTAGACCAGTGCAGGTCCACATATCTTGGTTCTTCTTTGGCCGGTCAGCTTTCATGGATGTCATGCAGATTGTCCAGAGTATGCACCCTACATGCTGTAGTCTGGATCTGAGACCTACTTCCTTAATTTTGGGTTGTGGTGATGTCATTGGCCTGATCTTAGCTCGAATAGTCTGGTGCTCCTTGGAGACAGGTGAGTTTCCAAGCTCCCTGAAAGAGGCGATGGTAACACCACTCTTGAAGAAAGCTTCTTTGGACCCAGACTGTCTTGCTAACTACAGACCAATCTCTAACCTTCCTTTTGTGGGGAAGGTGATTGAGAAAGTAGTGCCCACATAGCTGGAGGACCATTTGACCATCCATGGCATCTATGAACCCCTCCAGTCCGGATTTCACAAGAAGCATAGTACAGAGACAGCGCTGGTTCAGGTGCTCAATGATCTCCTGATGGCTAGAGATGGGAGGAACTGCTACATCCTGATTCTCCTAGATCTCTCATCAGCGTTTGACACTGTGGACTATGAGGTACTGCTTGATCACCTGAGGTTCACTTGTGGACTGTCGGGTATGGTCCTCAAGTGGTTTACATTGTTTCTCACGGGAAGATCTCAGAGGGTGGTGTCTGGGGTTTTTTCCTTGGACCCGGTCTGTTTATCATGTGGAGTTCCTCAGGGCTCAATGCTGTCCCCCATGTTGTTCGCAGTGGATATGCTGCCCCTCGGAGACATTGTAAGAAGGTATGGACTGAGGTTTCACTGCTATGCAGATGATGCCCAGCTCTACTTTTCTTTGGCCCCCGACCAGGATAGAGCTGTCTCGGTCTTTAATAAATGCCTTGCTGAAATCCAGGAGTGGATGAATACCAGTTGGTTAAAGCTGAACTCTGATAAGACCGAGGTATTGGTTGTGGATCTGGGTCACCGGATAGAGAGGTTGGGTGGGGGTTCACCCTCTGGCTTACATCTTGGGTGTGAGCCACTCCCAACCACTGAACAGGTGTGGAACCTGGGGGTAATTTTTGATGATGGGCTGACCCTGCATTCTCAGGTGTCAGCTGTCATCAAATCCTCATTCTACCATCTAAGGAATATCACCAGTATCAGGCACCATGTTCCGTCCAGTGACCATCCTACTTTGAGCCACGCCTTTGTGACCTCGCGCTTGGACTATTGCAACTCCCTGTACCTGGGGCTACCTGGGGTAGTAATCTGCCACCTGTAGCTAGTGCAGATCTCTGCATCTCAGCTGTTGATGGGGTCCTCACGGTCCGGTCATATTTTGCCGGTGCTGCGCGGACTGCACTGGTTGCCAGTTCAGTGGCAGATCACCTTTAAGGTCAGTCTTCTGACTTTTAAAGCCCTACACAGACTTGGCCTGGACTATCTGAAAGAGCTCCTGGTTCCTCACTGCCCCAAGGCGATCGCTCCGCTCAGCCAACGAGGGTTTGCTAGAGATTGCGAGGGTACGTTTGAAATCTTCTGAGGCTAGAACATTTATGTATGCTGCCTCTACCCTCTGTAATTCTCTACCCTGTCAGTTACATGAACACACGACTGTGGAGGGCTTCAAACAAGCACTGAAAACCTGGCTATGGAGTCAAGCTTATGGTATTTAACTGATGGAAAGTTTTAAAGATTTTATGATTATCTGTTTTTAAGATGTTTTGTTGATTATGTTGTGGTGAAATTTTTGTGATTATGTGGTTTTAACTTTGTTAGGCGCCTTGGTTTTGAAAGGTGCCACAAAAATAAAGTTTATTATTATTATTAATGTATTTCAATGGGTTTTCAACTTTTGTGCATGCCACACATGTAGCTTGCTTATCAGGATCCCCTTAGCAGGATTCTGCACTTATCTGTTAAAGAAATCCCCTTAAAATATGTTTTTTTAGCATTATAAATCTTGTTTTGTATCACTGGAAATGAAACAAGATCTTGTTTCATATGATGAGATATGAAACAAGTTCTATAAAAGAACCCCAGACCAAATGCCCAGAGGCATGGGTTATCCCAGAGGATATTGGCCATATGTCCAGTATCACCGGGATAACCATGCCTCTGGACATTACTCTGAAATTCTTTAGTGTCTTTTCCTTCTCTATGTTGGGGTCCCCATAACCCAAATATATAACATCCCCCTTAAGTGGTGACTGGATCCCTCTCCCTGGGCTAAGACACAGATATGGCACACTGATGAGTCCAAATAAGGACAAAATGTGTATGTGTCTGCTGTTCTTAGCCTTTGATGATTGCACTGTGAGGCCTTTTGGCACCATGTAATTTTGCTTAAAGCTGAGCCAGTCCAAATTCTCATATGGGGATTTGCATATGTTTCCCATGATGCTTTGCATTATGGGGGTATGTGCAATAGTGTTTCCTATGAAACAAGTTCTTTTTTCGAATGAGGAATCAATGTATTTTGATGGGGTTTCAACTTTTGTGCATAAGTTTGCCATTTTTTCACCAACTTTTTAAAAATGGCCTTTATGAGTCCCCACCTTGAGACCAATGACAGTGGAAGTACACAAATCCATTATAAAAGATCATTTTGCAGTCACTTGGCAAAATCACCTTTTGGGAGGGATTTGAACATTTCCACTGCCTTTGTTCATCAGGTGGGATCATAAGAAGGCTATGTTGAGATTTGGGGTCAAAATATGTAAAAACGCCACAATTATGCACATATGTTGAAGTTTTGCTTCGCTCCCTCAAAACTTTGGCAATTCTAAATATTTTGACTCAAAATTGTCAACAAACACATCTTTTTACACCACCTCATGAATGTGACAGTTGTCATTTTTCAAACCCTGGCCAAACTGTGTTTTTGCACTTGTGCCATGCAACGGCACTGTTGTGGCATGGAATCATGTTTTGGCAGGGATTTCAGAATTTTCATTACTGGGTTCATGAGGTGGGGTAATAAGAAGCCTATCTTGTCAGTTCCATCCCTGTTTTACTGCAAATGCAAGTGCAGGGCCCGCCACTGCAACATACATGTACGTATTTAAGGAGATATGGGAGCGCATGGCTCAGAAGGCCCTGTGCTCCCCCAGACAAATGAGAATACAATTACATCATCTCAAAAAGTAAGGAAATTATTTGCAAAAACATCATTAATGCCTGATTAGGGCTGAAGTGACAAAAGTAGGGAAATGTGGTGTTAGGGGTTTCAATCCTAACACCCCATCCACACCCATCAGACAGCAACATGAAAAGCCATTACTGTTTCACCTCTCCTGCATCCTCACTAATCAGGCATGGGGTGTGCCTTGGGGTTGTCAGCCCTAATGCTCACCCCATTCTCATATACCCTACACATCTCAGCTTTTTTCTTGGTCAAATGGGGTGAACGTTAGGGTTAACAACCCCAAGACACACCCCGTGCCTGATTAGCAAAGATGCAGGAGAGGTGAAACAATAATAATTTTCCCTGTTGCTGTCTGGTGGGTAGGATTGGGGTGTTAGGGTTGGAATCCCTAACAACACATTTCCCTACTTTTGTCACTTCGACCCTAACTGGTTCATTAACAAAGTTTTTGCAAAGAATATATCTATATATTTATATATATATGTATGAATGTGTGTGAAACAAGATATTTGGTGGCATAATGAGAAAAAAACACAATCCACAATTTGTATTTCAGATGTTTTATTTAACATTTGGTCATTTGTGCTGGGCTAGTGAAAAGCCTGTTGGGCTGATTAGTTTTTTAAGTCACTAGCCCTACCGGCTAGTAGCTGAAAAGGCTACTTTCAGCTTCTGCTGATGTAGACCTCTTAGCAGTACCTAGGGCCAAGTTAACCTCAGGTGACCAAGCCTTTGAGGTGGCTGGCCCGTTCTTATGGAACTTGCTCCCAAGAGCCTTGAGAGAGGGCCCCACCCCCTCAGTGGAGCCCTTTAAAAGGGGTCTGAAAACATAAATTTTTAATCTAACTTTTAATAATGAATGAATTGCCCTCTGCATGCCACCATCCCAGCACATACAGTTTACCTTAGGATCAATTTAACCTATATCTGTCTAATTTATTGTGATTAAGCTTATATGTACATATGAGTTAGCCCGGTGGCGCTGAGGGCTGAGGCACTGGTCATCTTACCTTGCGCCATGCTGGCGATCCAAGTTCGGGAACGAGCTCAGGCACCAGAGGTCAGCAGGGGAGTGAGAGGACCAAGCATCCAATGGACTGCTCTCCTCTCTCTGGGGAGGAATCCAGGGCTTGCCAGCATAGTATCGGCCCCCAGTGGAGACCGGAGGCACTACTGAAGTTTAGGGCCAAAGTAGAGGGAGGAGCGTGGTGAACATTGGCGGAATGATGTCATTGCACAGCCGCAATTCAGGGTAAACACAAAAACATGGAAAACCCCCCGCTAAAGCATTGTGAAGATGAAGGGGGCTCCAGGGACAGGCTCACATCCCACCACCTGCCCGTCACTTCGGAGGACTCCACGGCTGACCTGTCACCCATGTAAGGCCTCTCTAATTACAGATAGGCCACCAGCGGTGATCTGGGGGGCTAGGCCTTCCTGGGTGGTTGGGAGAGTCCATCCAGAGATGAGGGGTTCAGGCAGGGAGTAGCAACCTCATCGAGCGAGCACCCCGGAAGGATGCCTGAACTTCAGTGGGAGCAAAAATAGAAGATACAAAAAAAAGCTTATGTGGACATGTAGTTATTATTTTAAATGCTTGCTTACCTGAATTGTTTGTGTATCAACTGTCATGTCTCACTTCTGCACTTTGTTTTAAGGCACCCCAAGACTCCCGGGAAGGGGAGCATTATCAATAAACTTACTACAGCTACTACTACTGCTAAAAACAAACATGTGACATGCTGGTATCCTCAAAGTGAAGAGCAGTAAAAGTATTATGTGCTCTGCATCCTGCTGCCTCCAGACTATTCAGGGGTGTGACTGCCTGCAGTGTGTTTGCCTGGTATGCTTGTGTGCCAACCCTGACACAGTGAAATATAAATGTTTATTTATTTATTTATTTAACAGATTTTAGGATTACAACCTTTGAGTCAGGGATTCATTTACAAAGGCTCCGCATCAGAAAAACAAACATAAACACTTAATAAATATAGACATAGAATGGTAGCTAAAAGTTACAGTTTTTTTAGTTATACAATATTGCAGAATCAAGATCAGCTATACATTGCATTGAACGTGTTACTGAGAGCTGTATTTTACAGTTTTCAAGAGAACAATAAGTTTGCTGATAGAGGGAGGGAGGGAGTAACAGGTTTGATATTTACAGCGAAGTAGAGAATTAGACAGATACCTTGTGAGTGCAGCCAAAGGAGGCATTGTTAATAGGTAATGTTTGGTAGCCCTATCGGTAGGAGCTCAGTGGTGGGGTGGTCCTGTAAGATGATAGATAGATGACCCAGCACTAGCTGGTACACTGGCAGCGCCATGAAGCGAGAATGTGCTCTTTGAGGGCTGACTTGAAAGGTCCTAATTTGGAGATGGAGGAGACATCAGAGGGGAGTTCATTGTACCAGGCTGGGGCCCTGTGTGGGAATGACCTTTGGGCTAAGGAGGTTCTAACCTTCGGGATGGACCACACCTGTCAGTTGGCAGTGCAGGTGTTCACCAAGGCATGGGAGGATAGGAGAGAGGCAGAAACCCCCAAGGGGGTTAAGCCCCAGATGTATTTTCTTTGTGAGGAGACATGTTTGATAAAATAACCTTTCATCCAGGGTAGAGAGATTTGTTAGGGCATATAGGGTACAAGTATGGGTACGCTTGTCTGCCCCGGTGAGGAGTCTGCATGCTTTGTTTATGGCAAGGTGGATTTTGTTAAGGGCTGTGTGGTCAGCAGCCGAGTTGATAGTGAGCCCATAATCGACTAGGGAGAGGACTGAGGAGGTGACAGCCAGATTAAGGGCTTCCAGAGGTAGGCAATCCTTGTGCCGATACAATAGGCCTATACGGACATTTATGGCTGATGATAGGGTGTCAATGTGTGAATGGAAGGAGAGGCTGGAGTCAAATGTAAGGCCCAAGTATTTATATGTATGGACCTGTTCTAGAGGAAGGAGAAAGTGGGAGAGGATTGTTAGCTGTGCATTCTTGGCCTTATTCTGTCGATGGGCAAAGAGCATAGCCTTTGTCTTTTTTACATTGACCACAAGTCTTTGGTCTATGAACCAGTTTTCAATCTGGTTAAATGCGTGTTGGAGGGAGGACTGCAATACTGTGGGATCTGGGTGTGAGGCAAAAAGAACTGCATCGTCTGCATAGAGTAGTAGGTTGCCGGACCAGGAATTGGGCAAGGTGTTTAGGTAGATGCTGAATAATAGAGGGCAGAGGATGGAGCCCTGGGAAACCCCAAAGTGGACTGGTAGGGTGGTTGAGAGGGTGTTGTTTATTTTGACACATTGTGATCTGGCTGTGAGGTAACTGGTAAACCAGGAGTTGGGTCCTTGGGACAGACCTATGTGGCAGAGTGTGCTTAAGAGTAAGGGGTGGGAGACCGTATCAAAGGCCTTTGACAGGTCGATGAAGACAGCTCCAGCCAGGTGTTTTCTGTCCAGGGCAAAGTGAATAAAATTAGAGAACTCAGTGAGAGCCGTAGTTGTACTGTGCCCAGATCTGAAGCCATGCTGCTCCCTGCAAAGTAGTTTATGAGCAAGTAGGTACTCAGTGAGTTGGATGGCTATAATTTTTTTCAGGGCTTTCGAGAGTGGTGGGAGAATGGATATGGGATGGTAGTTATTGGGGGAGGTGCTCTCACCACTCTTCAGTATTGGGGTGACTGTGGCAGTCTTCCAGGTTGCGGGGAACTGCCCCAGACTTAGGGAGCAGTTAATGAGGTCAGTCAGTGGGGAGAGGACTGTATCTAGTACTAGATGTAGGATTCTCATATCAAAAGAATATTTGCAATAGCAAGAGCCACTGAGTGCTTTCATAAGAAAAGCCTTGCCTCATTCATAGAGATCACCCTGAGATGGAAGGGGGGATGCTGGATGTTTGGGGTTGGGGTTGCAGGAGTGGGGTAGAAGAAGTTATTTGGGAGTACTGCACTAAGGTCAGAGAATGATGAGTTGAGGCAGTTGGCGATGGCCAGTGGGTCGGTGGTAGGGACATTGTTGACAGTTAGTAAGCAGGGATTTGCCAGTGAGTTCCTTGATATTGTCCCAGAACAACCGAGCATTCCTCCAGGAGGAGGCAAGAGTCATTTTTTAGTAGCTTGATTTGGCCTGTTTAATGACCTGTTTGTGTCCGCAATGCACCTTCCTTCAGAGCCATGTCTGCTACAAACCCCTAGAGAGGGTGGGAGCTACAAGCAGCCATCATTTCACATTTACCCTCCTCCCCAGACCTGTCTGCTATGAAACAAAAGAACAAGAACTGAAGGGCTCTTTGCTGGGACCAGTGTTAATTGCCTTCTTTACAGCAGACATCAATGAAGCACTAAAGTGCTGGACATCCAGGTTTGCAGATGACACTGAAACAGGAGGATGGTGGATTCTGCTGAAAGCAGGAAAACAATAAAAATGACTATTGAGGAGGTCAAAACATGGGCTGTGAATAATGGGATGCAATTGAACATGGACAAATGTGTGGTACTTCATATGGGAAAAAAACAAGACAAAAGTTTATGTTAAATGGTACAGAACTTAGAAAAGGCGGGAGGATATCTCTTTCAGGCAGACTGGATGGACTGAATGCTATTTTCTGCTGGAAGGATTCTATGATTTGAAAAGTAGATTCAGAAAAAGATTTGGGAATTGTAATAGATGAAGAATTAAAATTCAGAAAGCACTGTAATCTGATATCTATAACCCACCAACAAGCTACTTAAAAACATAAATAGAATGGTCATATCCAAAAGTGAACAGCGTATCATCCCAGTATATAAAACATATGTCAGACCACACCTAGATTATTGCTCACAGCTATGGAATCCATACAAGAGGGGGAATGTAAACTTGGTTGAGGGGGGAACAGAGAAGGACAACAAGGTAGTGACAATACTGAGTTCTATCAGGCCTATGAAAACTGATTAAACCACCTTAGATTCTTTACACTGAAAGAGAGGCGGATGTGGGTATGGCAACTAGGCTTCAATGCTAAAAAGTGCAAAATGATGTACCTGGAGCACAGGAACCCAAGGGCAACACACTAATTGGTGGTGGGGGGGCAGTGACAACAACAAAACAGGAAAGTGACCTGAGGGTTATCATAGCTCATGACCTGAAGGTAGCAAAGCAGCACGATAAGGCAGTGGGAAAGGCTAGTAGAATGCTGTGGTGCATAGGGAGGGGTATCACCAGCAGAAAGAGGGAAGTGGTGGTACCCATGTATAGATCGATGGTGAGGCTCCAGTTGGAGTACTGTGTCCAGTTCTGGAGGCCCCATCTCAGGAAGAACATAGACTGGGTGGAGGCAGAACATAGGAGGGCATACAAAATGGTGCATGGCCTGCCACATAAACCCTATGAGGAAAGATTCAAGGAATTAAATATGTACTCTCTAAAGGATAGACGGGAAAGGGGAGATATGATAGAAATATTCAAATACCTCAAGGGTATTAAGGTACAGGAGGGTGGCATTTTACATAGAAAGAGATGCTCAAGGACAAGGCGACATCATATGAAGCTGGAAAGGGGGAGGCTCAGAGGAGATGTGAGGAAGTGCTTCTTCAAAGAAAAGGTTGTGGACGTCTGGAACAGACTCCCAGTAGAGGTGCTGGGTACCAAAATGGCAGCAGGATTCAAGCATGCATGGGATAGACACAAGGGGACCTTGTGGATAAGGTCAGAGATCGAGTAGGGTCTGCTTTTACAGATTAGGTAGAGAACTTTAGGGTCGACTGGGGGGGTCAGGGGTCCTTTTCTGCCAACAACTTGTATGTTTCTGTATCTTTATGATCTACTTCAAATGTACAAACTTTTGAAAGATACAGAACTGTGCAATGATATGAATATTGAAAGCCAGCATAAAGATAATAATTTTAGATCTCAAAGTCAACAGATTAAAGTAAGTTTGCAGTAATTTAAAAGCAGCATACGAGCTTTACAGCCCATTACAGTGTGGCAGCGACAGTCAGCCTACGCCAGTCCTGTCAGTGGAGCAGTGGCTTTCATTAATGGCACAGGTTGCTCAAACACATAAAATGATATATTTCAAATTCTCTATCATAGACTACAATGGGGCTTGGCCCCCTGCTCTTCCTGGTGAGATGTCAGAAAACTTCAGAGCCTGGGGGCAGGACAGGCAAACAGGGAAGTGGAAGGGAATCACTTGCCAGTCTGTTCGGTATCAGCTACAGTCCTTTCCCTACCTTAAATCAGTCACAAAATAATTATTTTTTTGGCATAGGCTATTGCAACCATAATTTAACGGGCTATAAAGCCCAAATGTTTATATCAGAAATTCCCTTTAAACTGGACATAAATGTTAGAAATATTAGAAAGGGTACATTCCTGCAGAGGACTGATACATTACGGAACTACCTACCAAAGGAAACTGCAGAGTCCAGTACATTACTTATATTCAAAACCCAACTGGACAACTATATCATGAGTCAAAAGGGTGACAGATGGACCCACCAGTAAAATGTGGGGGACAAGCTAGATAGGCAGAATAGCATCTTTCTGCCTAACTACCCAGTATGGCACTCAGAATAGTATAATTAAGTTGGAGGTAGAATGATCAACCAGGTAAAAAGAAAAGTTAAGTAGCGTTTTTTAAGTGTTATCTTTATTTTACTTCATTTTTCAGTTTTTTTTAAGTCAGTCTAGAAAATCATTTTCAGCCCATAGCTACTGTAATAAGAGTAATCTTTCCTTGATGTGTACAAGCTGCTTACATATTGTAATGCAACATTCAGGCTGGATCTCTCCCAGATTGAACAGCACTTTTGCTCCAGGTCAGAGCTGACCACTCTGAGTTCTATCAGGGTCTTTCCCAGACTGTGGGCCATTCCTTGCACCACAGAAAATATCCGTTAGCTTACCCATCTGCTATAGCTGAGCCTGCGACAGCTGTGCTACTGTCTAGGCCCCTGGGATTTGCCTTGCTGGAGCTGAGCATCAGCCATCCGTCTCTCGCTCTTTCTCTCTCTCTCTCTCTCTGTCATATAGTATTTGTGTGTCTATCTTTGTACCCATATATATCTTACTTATTGTTGAATGTCTGTCTTTCCATCATCTTTCTGCTTATCTGTCTATCTCTCTCTCTATCTATCTATCTATCTATCTATCTATCTATCTATCTATCTATCTATCTATCTATCTATCTACCCACTTACCCACCTACCTGTCTGTCTGTCTGTCTAGTTGTCTATCACTGGTATTTTGTGTGTGCTTGAGCCTTTATTCTCAGCCTGTACATCTTTCCTACAATAGTTTCTCTTATTTTCCTGTGCTTTTCTGTAAATTAGCTTATTTCCCATGTAACCTGAAATGCTTTGCTTCCTGTACAAGCAATGCAAAGCTATGCTAGCAGTGTCTCTGTAGAATGATCCATTTTCTGTAGTAATTCCCATAGATCTGCCAAGGTAAGTTTGTTTTTAAGGTGCCCTTTCCCAGATGCTCAGGGTACCATATAAGGAAACAGCAATAAAGTGACAGAAATCTGAAAAAATAAACTGTAACTACATAAACAAACCTAATTACCTAACACACTTACTGTAACTCAGAGAGTGGGCTTGCTGGATTGGTTAGAATTTTAAACTCCCTTGAAGGCCTCCAATGAGGTGGCAGAGTAAATATGAGAGAGCAGGGACGTGCAAAAAATGGATGCAGTCAACCCAAAAACCCTGGCCCCAAACAACGTTAAAATAGACTGGGGAACTGATAAAGCCAGACTCAGTTTAGAGAGTGAAGGGGAGAGAGAGAGAGAGAGACAGAGACAGAGAAAGAGAGACAGACAGAGAGAGAGAGAGAGAACAATGCTATCCAAACAGAGCTATCCAGAGTCAGAAGATTAAGTTACTAAGACTCAGCATGTAGGGCCTCATTTACCAACATGCCAGTCTTGAACTTGATGTGCCACCAAATGAGCAACCAGTGCAGATTGCATGGCACAAGGATAATATGCTCCCTGTGACATGTACCAACAGTTAGCCAGGCTGCTGTGTTATGGGCCAACTGAAGGCATAGAAACATAGAAACATAGAATTTGACGGCAGATAAGGACCACTTGGCCCACCCAGTCTGCCCATTTCCTTACCTAGTTGATAAGCTGCAGATCCTAGCTAACCAGCAGCCTACTTCTTCCTACCCCCACCAGAATTGCCTTATGATTGTCCCATGCATGCTTGAATTCCACCACTGTTTTTGACTCCACGACCTCCTCCAGAAGGCCATTCCATGCATCCACAACCCTCTCTGTGAAAAAATACTTCCTTAAATTACCTCTGAGCTGCCCCCCTCTATCTTCAAATTGTGCACCCTTGTTCTTGCACACTTCTTTTTTTGAAAGATGCTACCCTCTTGGACTTTGTTGATTCCCTTGAGGTACTTGAAAGTTTCTATCATACCCCCCTCTCCCTCCTTTCCTCGAGGCTATACATATTAAGCTCCTTAACTCTCTCTTCATATGTCTTCCGGTGCAGACCCTGCACCATTTTAGTTGCCCTCCTCTGGACAGCTTCCATCCTGTCTATGTCTTTGCGGAGATTGGGTCTCCAGAACTGCACGCAGTACTCCAGATGGGGTCTCACCAGCTGTCTGTACAGAGGGATAATAACTCTGTTTTCTACTGGTGATGCCTCTCCCTATGCATCCCAGTATCCCCCAGCCCTCCTTGCTGCCCTCTCACATTGCTTGCCCACCTTTAGGTCATCTGATATGACTACCCCCAGGTCCCTTTCCATTTTTGTTGTTGTTAGTATCTCACCCCCATTGTGTACTCTTCTCACCCCCATTGTGTACTCTTCCCTGGATTTTTGTTTCCCAGGTGCATTACCTTGCACTTCTTTGCATTGAATCTAAGCTGCCATACATTTGACCATTCCTCTAACCTTGCCAAGTCCTTCTCATCCTTTCCAACCCACCTTGTGCATCAACTCTGTTGCAGATCTTTGTGTCATCTGCAAAGAGACATACTTTTCCTTCCAGTCCCTCTGCAATGTCGCTTATAAAGACATTGAAGAGGACCGGTCCTAATACTGAACCATGCGGTACCCCACTAGTAACCCCCCTTTCTTCAGAGTGGACTCCATTTACTATTACTCTCTGTATCCTATTCTCCAGCCAATTCTTTACCCAGGCTGTCATCTTGGGACTCACTCCCAGGCTGGCTAACTTGTATATTAATCTTTTGTGTGGGACTGTGATAAATGCGTTGCTAAAGTCTAGGTAAGCCATGTCCACAGCCCCTCCCTGATCTACTACTTTGGTCACCCAGTCAAAGAAATCTATCAGATTTGTCTGGCATGACCTTCCCACTGTTAATCCATGCTGCCTTGGGTCCTGTGCCCCTCTGGCTTCTAGATACTCGACAATTCTTTCCTTCAGAAGTGATTCTATCATTTTCCCTACCACTGGGGTTAAACTAACAGGTCTGTAGTTTCCTGCTTCTGCCTTGCTCCCACTTTTGTGAAGGGGAATCACATCTGCCCTCCTCCAGTCCTCGGGTACCACCCTATCCTCCCATGATTTGTTAAAGTGGGTAGTCAGTGGTGTCACTAGTTCTACCCTTACTTCTTTTAGAATTCTGGGATGAATCCCATCAGGCTCCATTGCTTTGTCCACTTTCAGTTTTAAGAGTTCTTTCAGAACCCTTTCTTCTGTAAATGGGCTGGTATCAACTTCTGTATCTAGAGTGTTTCTACTGTTTGTTTTAGAGTACGTCCCCTCTGCCTTTGTAAATACTGAGCAAAAATATTTGTTTAGTATCTCTGCCTTTTCACAGTCACCCTCTGCCCACCCTCCTCCCTTTATTAAGCCACACTGTCCCTCCCTTGATCTTCCTTCACTCCCTGATGTATCTATAAAAGGTTTTATCCCCCTTCTTAACTGAGTTGGCTATCTTTTCCTCGGTTTGGGCCTTTGCTGTTCTGACTGCCTTCCAGCTTCCTTTTGCTTTAACTGATACAGTTCTCTGTCCTGCTCCTTCTGTGGTTCTTTGTATTTCCTGAATGTTTTCTTTTTCTCTTGAACCTTCACTGCCACTTCCTTTGAGAACCATAATGGTTTCTTACATTGTTTCATTTTGTTTATTTGCTTCACACAAAGGCTTGTTACCTCTGTGATGGCAGTTTTTATTATTCCCCATTGTTCTTCCACCCCTCCTTCCTGCCCATGTGCTAGTGCATTCCTTAGGCACTCACCCATTTTGGCAAAGTCAGCCCTCCTAAAGTCCAGTACTTTTGCCTTTGTATGGCTTGACTCTATGCATCAGACTCCCAGATAACTCTAGGTAGTAAGCACTGTAGTAATTCAGCCATGATGTAACAAAAGCATGAATTTTCATAACCAGGGCCACTGGAAAATTGTGCCTGCAATTTTTTCGAGGAATGAGTAATTTTCATCATTCTCCACAAAGACAGACATGTTCCACACTTTCTTGCAATTTTTGAGTTCTTATATTGAGCTATGTAAAAGTACTAACTTTGTAAATAAAATACTCTCAAATATATAGACAATTTTGCATGCAGACTTGGACTTGGCCGAAACAATGCAATACAAGGTAGAGCAAGGGTTTTATGTGACACTGATTTCTTTTGAATCCTTGTCTTCTTGTTTGGTTTCAAAATCCACTGGCCAAGCATAAGTACATGTAAACACTTAACATTTGTTTTGTGTTGAAGCATTCTATTAGAAAACTTTTGGTTGCCACACAGACTGAAACAAAAGATGGGAGAAAAGGTGCAAATTATCCCATTCACTTAAATGGGGTGCTAACTATGAAGCATTTTTGTAAGTGGCAGGGCAAGTTTTTCCTTGTGAGCTTACTTTCATTTAGACTTGTTTTGATTCAAACAGCTGAGGATTTTTGGATGGCACCGTCAATTTTAAACTTGAGTAAGCTAGTTGCTAACCATGATCTCATTGTTACCAACTACCCCCAAATGCTCACTTGCAAAGATTATAATAAAAACCTGACTAAAGTCTAAAAACAAGCTTATAAAACAAAAAATGTACAGTATCTGAAAATGTATCTTTAACTAAACAAAATCATTGCAGCCAGAGTAAAACAAAAGCAAATTACAGGGTACCTTGACTACTGTATGATGCAGTAAAAATATATTGGTATTTTTTTTACATTGTTTGGTAACTGCGTAAGGACCACTAGGTACAAGTGCCTGTTTTCAGGTACAACCCAGGAACACTAAGGATGTTAAGTGGCTTGCTCAGAATCACACAGTATGCAAGTGAAGGTTGTGGGAATCAAACCCAGGTCTGCTAGATGTTGTCAGCTCATTCACAGTTTGTTACTCTAACCTCTAGATTATACTGCCAGCCCCAATAACCCCCACAATTTATTGTTTAAATATGTGATTTCAAAAATAGTGTACAATACCTATAGTGCAGATTATGAACATTAAACACTAACAACATTTTACAAAAACTCAATTATTCAGCACTCTGCTTATTTTTTCTTGTACCAAAGTGGGTGACTAGCTAGCAGAGCACTGTAAACAACTGTTGATTAGGCTTCATTATTCTACAGCCAGAAACAAAAAACAAATCTTCTGGCTTTATTTAATATTGATTTGCTGTGGCTCACTTAATAGAATCTATTTAGCACTGTATGAGGCAGATGCTTTTAAATTTTGGAAGACAGGCAACGCTTATGATAACTTATCAGTTTAGTATTCTTTTTAGGAACATAAAGAAAAGTTTATGTTTTAAATATATTCAAGTGTCAGTGTATTCATTTATCAATTTATACTGACTAATATATGCTGCAGAAAACATTAAAAGATTTATTGTGAAGCACTCAGGGTCTATAGTAGAACCCCTGCAATTTCCCATAATTTTTGCAAAACGCTCTGCAATTTGGGGTAACCTTTTCAGCAGTTTTTCAGAGCCCTGATCTTAATTAAGTCCCCGGGTGCAAGACACAGTTTGATACAGAAGATGTTCCATTACACAGATGGAATAAGCCACTATGAATGACTGCTGACACTGTTTAAGTGTTAGTTTGTGGTGCATACTGACTCCCCAGATTTTAAACCATATGCACATCTCAAAGTACAAAACCATTTAAAGATAGCAACAGGATGGAACTTCTCATTTATATAGGACACACCACAGAATCAACATTAACCCTGTCAGGCGAATGAGACAGGTACAGCCTGGTATCATCCCTATAGCAGTGAAACTCCAAGCCACACTGCCTTATTATTATGAAACATGTATACTTCAATTAACATGACAGCTGGGATTGAACCTTGGGGCACGTTGTCTAACACAGCTGATTCAGAGACAGAATTTCCAAGAACAACCTGTTGTGTTCTCCCATTAAAGTGAGTCTCAAACCAGTGCAAAACAATGTCAGTGAGTCCCACAAAGTGCCTTAGACATTCCAGTAGCACCCCATGATACATTATGTCAGACACCAGTGAGCGATCAAGAAGGACCAAGATAGTTCAGTACCCTTTGTCTTTCGTAGTGAGAAAATCACTGAACACCTTGATGACAGCAGTCTCAGTGCTGTGGCGAGGTAAGAGCCCTGATTGAAGAGGCTCATAGATAGAGTCCCATGAAATTATTTTTATTTGTTATAATTTTTATTTTTCTGGAATTTCATGTTATTTCTTTTTTATTCATAGAAAATTTAGTTTTATTTCTTGTCATCACATTTACATTCAAGAAATATCTCACAATGATCTTAGACACACTGAAAATCAGACTCTTAGTATACTACATTGCGTTAAGCAACATTATGCTATGGTCTTGAAAGGTTTGTGAATTGGACAGTTCAACTGCTGCTTCCTTACGGACCTTCTCTGTGGTAGCAATGGAGCTTAAACAGCAAATGCTGCAAGTATTTATTTAGTTTTTGCCCAAAAAACAAGCAATTTTTAAACTTTTTTCATTTGTGTGTCTTTGTTTCATTTCCTTTTACACCTTAAACTTCTTGTTATTTCTTATTTAAGAAAAACATGGGTCTTTACTTATAGATGCCAAATTTTTCCATGAGAGCCTCCTGCTGCATAACCACCACCTTCTCAATTACTGTATTCAACATGCAAAGGTTTGAGATAGGTCTATAATTTAACAAAAACTCTGGATCCAATGATGTTTTTTTCAGGAAGGATCTCATCACTGCCTTTTATGGACAACATGAAAAAAAACTCCTTTAAAGAGGACCTAATAATTTCTGAAATAATCTGGCCCATTATCTCACTGAAGTCAGTAAGCAGCCAGGTGGATCTAATGAACAGCACGTGTGACACAGCCCTGAGATCCTCTAGAGCACCTCCCCATCCAAAACTGGGCAAAAGTCTCCCAAAATGCCTAGTCACATTAGTCTATCCTTTGCCAGGTACTGCAGGCCCATGACAGGCCAGTTGAGCAGATCCTGGCTCAAACAGAGGACACCTTTTCAAGAAAGAATTGCGTGAATTAATTTCACTTTTTTGTTGAAGAAAAACACCTTTCTTGGACTGTGGACAGAGGGGTCTCGATTTTCAGTCTGCCCTAAAAGTGAAGCAATTTGTGCTGATCAGTAGCTGCAGCAAACTTCAGGTTTATCAGAGACCCCATGCCATATTTTATAAAAGTGGTGTTCCCTGTGCCAAAGTGTTGTTAGTTGCTGCAGACACAGGGTTGCACCAAGCAAGTGGCACACCTGAGGGTTTTGATGGAGGGTCCTTCAAGCCCCCCCCATGATGCAACCTAGCTAATCCTCAAATGTGGGGGGTCCAATGCCTGCAAAGAGGAGACTGGGGCAAAGGGAGCAGTGGGGATGTACAGGGGTGATGGGAGCACAGTAGGACTATAAGGGTATTGAGCAGGCACCCTGCAGAGGTGTCATGCTCCATGATAAACAGCTGATCAGCTTGGGTAGAGGGGGGTGGGCAGGGACTGACCATGACCTGGACCCCAGAGGGAAACAGGCTGGGCACCTGCATCAGAAGACCCAGACCCCTACATGCAGTGGGTGGCAGTGGCAGTGGGTTGTGGGGTTCAGGCGGTGGATGGATATGTTCCCCAGGTATCATGACAGAACCCTAGTACATAGTGTCCCCCATGTGGGGGAAGGTGGATGCCCAACTACACTGCCAAGGTATGTGGGTCCTCTGGGGCAAGTGCCAGTCTGTGTCCCTCTGGGGTCCAGGTCATTTTTTTTCATTTGGTAACCAGGAAAGGCACACTGACCCGAGGCTCATTTCCAGGTGTGACCCAGGGTAAGGCTAACATATGAATAAACAGTGAATACAAAACAATGAAAGGGTCACAGTATACAAGTCCAATTACAGTAAGGTAAATCATAATACAGGAAAAAATAATAAAAATAATCACAATACAGATATGGATTGAAAAAACTATTTGGGTGAAGGGCAGACAAGTAACAAATAAGTTAGGCGTTCTGACTTATTTTAGCAGGAGCAGAGTTCTCAGCCCTGCACTGGATCATGGTGTAGTTGGGAGAGGTAAACTACAAAGCTCTGACTTCTAAGGAGTGGAGGCTGCTTAGATAGCAGGGGGGATTAAAAGCACTGTGGGAAGGGGAAAAGTCTGAGGAGTCTTTTGAGGAGGAGAAAGAGGAGGAAAGGCGGAGATCAGAGGGAAGTTTTCTTTCAGAGTAGTGGGAGATGATAGGAGAAGGTGGATTGGCCAGCAGTAGAATGGGGGAGAGGAATAGAGAATATACATGGGTCTCTGTGTTGCAAGAGTATGTTGAAGTGGTTGCTTGAGAATGGCAGGAGGAGAGGTAGGGGGGAGAATCCTGAATCAGAACACAGCAACAAGGGAGGCGCAATGAAGTGTCCTTCTGTGTGATAACGGTGCTAGAGAGAGAGAGAGAGAGAGAGAGAGCAGAGTAGAGGAGACAGTGGTATGTGAGGGGAGGGGTGGTGGTAGTGAAATGGCAGAAAGAGTTTAGAAGTGTGTCCAGTCTTGAAAGGGATGTGACTGGAGCAGTGCCATAGACCACATTGGCATAATCAATGACAAGTAGAATCATTTTTGATCCCAACTCCTAACGGGTGGGTAGAGGGAAACTATCTTTGTGATAGTAGAGGACTGTGAGTTTAGGTCAGAATTTGGTACAGATGGCATCTATGTGGGTTGTGAAATCCAGGTGGCTATGCAGCCAGACACCTAGGTATTTAAAAACTGGAACCATTTCAAGAGGCGAACCACCAAAGTAGAGGAAACACTGGGAGACTTGAGTGTGACCATTTTCTGTCTAGAGCCAAACATCATGGCAATGTTTTTGGTTTTTTGTATTGCATTTCAGCTGGTTGGACTGAAACCAAGACTGCACACTGTTGAAGTCTTGCTGGAGAGGGGATTGCACACTGATGGAAGAAGGCCCAGAGGTAAAAATGATGATGTAGTCTGCGTACATATGCATATTGGAGGAGTTGCAGATGGAAGGAAGGTCATTTATAAATAGGGAGAATAGGATGGGGCCGAGGATAGATCCTTGAATTACCCCAGTAAGGATAGGGAGAGGGGAAAAAAGTGTGTAGCCTCTTTGGACAGATTGCTGCCTTTCATGTAAATAGGAGTGGAATCAGTTAACAGTTGGTTCTGCGAGGCCAACAGTTTTAAGTTTATGAAGCAGCAGGGGGTAATAGACTGAATCAAATGCCTTTGCCAGGTGAATATGGTGCCTGTAATATGACTCTGATTCATTGCTGACAAAATGGAGTCAGTAACCTGCAACAAGGAGGAGATGGTCAGGTGCCGTGTTTTAAAACCTGGCTGCATAGCCGAGAGAGAGACAATTGTTAGTAGCAAGGTACTCAGACAGCCTGGATTGAATGAGTGACTCCTGGAGTTTTGCGAGAGATGTGAGGAGTGAGATGGGCCAGTAGTTTCTGGGTGCAGAAGGGTCACCACTCTTGTGTAGAGGTAACACCTTTGCAAATTTTCAGGCTTTAGGGATGGTGGAGGTTGAGATGGAGAGGTTAAGGATGTGGGCTAGAGGAGCAGCTATAGCAGGGGCAGAGATATGTTGAAGCCTAGGGTGGAGACTGTCAGGGCTGGTTTTGGCCTGGGTTAAGGGCAGTGAAAGCTGCATAGACTTCATGGGGAGAGAACAATGGGAAGAGGATCTCAGTAGGAGGAGTGAATGAGTCAGGCGGAATAGGAGAGGAGTCTGGTAGAATGGACAGGGTGTTATCAGGCAAAGTGGCAAAGAATTTATGGTCTGTCCATGCCCGCTCCAATCTCCCCAAGCTGATTGGCTTTGTATCATGGAGCATGGAACCTCCACTGGGTGCTTCCTGAATAACCTGACAGTGCCACCATGCCCGCGTCTCCTCCATTGCATCCCCACCACCCCCTCTGCCTCTGGTACCCTCTTTGCAGCCCCCCCCAATCGCCGCCCTGCCAGCAGTGATGCAGGTTTCTTAGACCACCTCCTGGTTGATTTGAAGTCAGACACCTGTTGCGACCACAGTGGGACTTTGAAAATTCCAAACAAGGGGATATTGCAGCACCACCATGGCACAACTACCTTTGTGACCTGGCACACAGGCACTTCTGCCTTAAGGGTGGTGCAGGGTGGCTTTGGTGCATGGCATCCCAATTTTGACACAGCCTGATTTCAAAAATAGGGGTTGCAGCAAACTCTGATGCAAGGTGCCACTTGCATCATAGCCATTTGGCACAGGCACCTTGCGCCAAAGTTTTCGTCGTGAAAATTGACCCCAGGGTGTTAAGTAAATTGTCTACTATGCAAAGGATTTGAGCTGAATGAGTCTTCCCCACAGCAGTCATCTTCGACAAGAACTCCGTCTTTTTCAGGGTAATTGTCTGCTGATACTCACTGTAGTCAATGCTCAGTAACAATCTGCCCTCCACTGACTGGAACCTCTGCCAAGAATGCTTCAACTTGCATCCTTTAATCTTCAACTGCCTCATCTTCTAACAATACCATGGAAAGCCATGGCAGTATGTCAAGGGGTGGACCCAGTATGGTGCCATAACACCAAGAGCAGATGCAAGAGTCACATTGTTACTCTCTATGGCCCCCTCGACTCCCCTTCTAGGATATGCTGTCATCATATTCTGGGATGGCAGTATAGCCTAGAGGTTAGAGTAACGAGCTGTGAATAAGCTTGGTACATTCAGTAGACCTGGGTTTGATTCCGACAATCTCCACATGAGTACTGTGTGACTCTGAGCAAGTCACTTAACCATCCCAGTGCTTAAGGGTCACCCCTGAAAACAGGCACTTGTGCCTAGTGGGCCTTACCCAGTTACAAAAAAAAAAAAATGTTTGTGATGTCAATTACTGCCAGAATTGTCCAGGTTTCAAGATGTATTTAGGGCCTTACTAGACCATCTCCATGTTGGTTATTTAAATAGGGGACCCTAGAGAGTGACCTCATGGCATGATCCTCTGACTTCTTTATTTAGGTTATTTTCTCTCTTTTCTCTATCTCTTTAGTGTCTACACATTCTAGACCTGCCATGACAAGAGATACACTATGAAGTTGGATAGCTTTTTATATTAATCGGGGTATGAATTTTATGATTTCCATTTGAAAATTATGAGGGGTTAATGAAAAGTTTGCTATTTGATAACTCTCCTTGGGCATACAGGCCATGGAAGTTTATCAAATGCACTGTGCCTGCATCAGTTTATGACAAATATTCTGCCCTAAGTCACCAAGTCTGAGAAGGTATTGGAATTCCAAGTAAGTTATAATGATTCAGCATTCACAATACAGTACTTCCGTTCACAGAAGGGGGAAGCATATTCACCTGCAGAGTACAACTGGTATTCCCTTGAGGTCTCCAAACTACAAAAAAGTCTCCTGCTTTTGGGTCTGTAAGGTATGCAGTGAGAGACCAGCCAACCACACCTGTCTCAGCATCTATCTCCCTTCAAATATCCTGCCAACAATGTCAAATTATTGAGGCTGTGACGTGTTATGTTTGGGAGAATGATGCATTGAATGTTCTCTGCAATAATTGTTTTAACCTGGGCTGCTGACAGAATTAGACCATATTAGAATTCTGTATATCAGTCTGTGACACAGCAAGGGTTAATAACTCTGTATGGCCCACTAGTCAGACCCTTCACTGTATTTATTACTCTCTGCCTGGTTTCTGCAGCGTCCCCGCCACCCAGTCCCCTTATAGGTTTAAAGTTCATAGATGAACACAAGTTCAGTAGGCTTTAGCCTTTTTTAGAACTCATAACCTTCGTTCCTTAAAGGCGGAATGTCTGTTTTTTTTATCTCCCATGTAGTCGTCTAGTCTCTTTTTAAATATGGTCATGTTATCACTCTTGACTATATATCATGGCAAGGTGTTCTAGGTTGTGACTATTCTTTGTGTATACCATATGTTTCTTTTGATTGTACTGTTTTTTCCCCTATATCAGTTTATGTCTATGAGATCTTGTTGTTTTATTTCATTTATGACTAACTAGGACTATTGTTTCCATGAGTGATTGATATTGTATAGCTTTGTATGTCAAACATAGGTTGACTCTGATTCTTCTGAATTCCATGGAATAAATTCTCAGTTTGCTTAAACTAGCTCCATAGCTTAGGTTTTGCAGGTTTGTAACCTTCTTTGTGGACATTTTCTGCACTTTTTTCTATCAATCTTTTACTACTTCTGGTGTTGGGTACACAGAACTGTGAACAGTACTCTAGATGTGGTCTTACTAAACTGGAATACAGTGGAATGATGACATCAGATTCTTTACTTTTTATATTACTCAAAATGCAACCCATTATTCTTTGACATTTTTCAACAGTGATCTTGTTATGCCTATCAAATGTGAAATCTTCTGTAACCAGAACTCCCAGATTGTTTTCGTTGACTGTTGTTTGTATAGTTATATTATTTAATTTATATGAAAATTTGGGATTATGTCCAAATGCATAACTTTACATTTTTTTCATTGAATTGAATTTTATTTTCTTTTGCCCACTTTTTAAGTTGATCTATATTATCTTGAAATTGCATTTCTGATTGTTGATTTGTAACTACTCCAGCAATTTTACAACTATCAGCATATTTACACAACCAGGCAGTACTGGATGACTGCATAGATGATACTAAGATTTTACGAACATACGAAATTTGCCAGCAGATAAAGGCCTAGAGGTCTATCAAGTGCTCTCGAATGTGTGGCTAGCACCCCTTATTATGCAGCTGCCCTTCCCTAAACAGAGTGGGCCCCAGACAGAGCCCTGGGGTACCCCACTCATTACTTGTCCCCAGGTGGATCGATGTCCTCTGATCGCTATTTTCTGTTTTCTATTATCAAGCCACTAGATGATCCAGTTTATTATGTTCAGATGCAGTTGAATTTTGATCAGTTGCTCTACAAGAGTTCTATGAGAGACAGTGTCAAAAGCTTTTCAGTAGTCCAAGAAGACCATGTCAACAGGCAAACCTTAATCTAACGCTGTGCTCACTGGCTCAAAAAAATTTAATAAGTTGGTTAAGCAGGCTCTACCTGGAGAAAAGCCATGTTGTGTAATATCCATTAGCCCCTCATGTATTATGTGGGTTGTAATACGCTGCTGTAGTAATCTCTTTAATAATTTGTTAATAATTGGAAAGGCTTTGCCTGGAGTTCAGTGGCCAAGCAGTCAACCACTTACACTTCCTGAGGTATATAAGCAGTTCCTCTCAGCTTCACTGTGAAGCATTTTTTCTTTGCAACCGAAGGCTCTGTCGGTTTGTACTCTGAGCTACTTGTGCCTCCCTGGCTGGCTGGGGCCTGCCCCCCCTCCGTTTGCTACTCCTGCTTGTCTCTGCTGGGCTTCTGTGTTTATTCTCCTGCCTCTGGTTTGTATTTTGCCTTCAGCTGTGTGTGCTTCCTTCCTTTTTTTGTGGGGGGGGGCTTTGTTTCTAAGCTCCTAGCATACTGCTACTCAGAGCTCCTGCTACTGCTTTCAGTTACCTACAACTGTAGCCACTGCTGCTGTTTACTTTAATTACTATTATACCCAGTGCTTGTGTTTTTACACTGTGCTCACCATGTTCAAACTACTGCAATGCTACTGCAATCATTATCTGTGTGTTTCAGTTCAGCCATAGCTGCTCCATGTTGCATACTCAATTCTTTTCACCTGACACAGTTTACTCTGACCTTAGCTGTGCTGCTCATTCCTGCTCTCATTCTACTTGCAGCTTCATGGCACTGCCTGGCTACACCTGCTTTCAAGCATTGTCTCCCTGTTTAATTGCAGTTACAACTCTGAGGTCAACCAACTAAACTCCTGCTGAGGCTGTTAATATAGCTTTGATATTAAAAATTGCCTCGCTGCCGAAAAATCCTCAGAGTATTTGTCACCTTGATTTGGCTATTCATGTCTGGCTAGCTTGCCCCCAATTCAGTGCTGTTAATGCTATACAGTATGTTATGCAGACCTCCATGCAGGTCTACCTATCACTACTACTGCTTACTGACCTACGTGCAGGTCCACACTTGCTTACGCAACCATTGCTCCTTGCTTACGCAAACCATTGCTTCATACCTGCTGCCATCCCTCTGTTTCAGCCTCTGGGATTCTGCTGCACTCAATCTGCATTCGACCTTGCAAGGTCTCAGCACTCAATGCTCATTATGATCTCAGCACACCATGCTTACTCAGCTCACCAGCTTTTCAGCTCTCAATCAATTTCTGGGGCATGCCAGCCATTCTCTTCTGGTGCAGGGTCCCTGCAGCCGATGGTCTCGCTCTGCATTTAGTCCGCATCTCGAGCATGTCCAGCTTGGGGCAGGATCCTTCTCACCTGGCCCATAGCTGGGAATGTTCTCACCCTGGGCTTGACTTTAGCTGCCTGCTATGTGACTGCAGCTCCTGGTGTAGAATTTAAGACTAGCGGTGAAAGGTGGAAAAAGTTACCTCCTTTGGCTCTAGTGTTCCACTATAATGGTTAGCCATTGACTTTAGTGGTTTCCCTAGTGAGGCACCTTCAATGCATTCTCCCTACGACTGACTCTGGTTCACCTGGTTTGATTTAGGGCAGGTAGGCCAGGTGAGTGACTCAGCAGTTGTCGCTCTCCTCCTGTGCTTTGGATGCACGTATTGTTGCAGAGTTTTCTCGCAACCTTCCACGGCATTCCTGCTAGAGGGTTTGAGTGAAAGCCTTCCTCAAAATTGGAATATTTTCCACCTCCCTTTAATTGGGTTTTCCAAATTGCAGCTGCAGAGCCGTTACTAATTAAACTATCCCAAGCCTGGAGTGAAGGTGACCTAGGCCTTGGATCCCCAGAGATTTCCTTCTCATAGGTTTTTTCTCTCCTCCATTGCCTCAGGTCATAACACTTAGTCAGCATAGTTGTTTCTCCTAGTTTCTTTAGGTAGGTTCCGCTGTTGGATGGAGGTGGAGGATGTCCTGCCATTCCCTCTCTCCTTAGGGGATCCCCTAATCTCAATGCAAACCATCAGTATCATGCTACACAAGCCTGGGTATTCATTACATTATCCAACTGAGCATATCATTGCATTATCAAACTGCCTATGCTTCTCCACTACTATGTTACAGTTACTGCTCCTACATCACAGTTACTGTTTGCTCATATGCTTCGTGTTGCCTCCTTTTTGGGGATGATACTACATTTCTTTTGGGGATTCTTAAGGTACCTTTAGCCATGGGAATCATCCCATGGCACCTCTAGGGGTGGAACCCTCTCCAAGGGTTCCTTGACTTCGTACCCCTACAGGGTGGTAATTCCTCTGGAATAGAGAGTGCGAATGGCTAAACCAAACTAACAAAGTTGCACAAGCATAACACCATACTGGCTGCATAGGTAGGTGAATTTGAAAGGCTTTGCCTGGAGTCCAGTGGCCAAGCAGCCAGCCACTCCTGCTTCCTGAGCTATAAAAGCAGTTCCTCTCATCCTCATTGTGATGCATTTTTTCTTTGCCCCACCATCCTCCCCTCCAGCGGCAGCACTCTCTCTCTCCTTAGGGGGATTCCTAAGGTACCTTTAGCCATGGGAATTGTCCTGTGGCACCTCTAGGGGTGGAACCCTCTCCGAGGGTTCCTTGCCTTCATACCCCTACAGGGTGGTAATTCCTCTGGAATAGTGAGTGCGAATGGGCCCAAACCAAACTAACACAGTTGCACAAGCATAACACCATACTGGCTGTGTAGATCAGTGAACTGATGTTAAGCTTATTGGTCTATAGTTGCCTACATCTCTCCTTTTACCACTTTTATATATAGGTGTAACTACAGCTTCCCTCCACTCTGGTAGAGTTTTACCCTCTTCAAGAGATGCGTTGAATAGTAATGTGATTGGTCCCAGTAATATACTTGATCATTACTAACATACTAAAATGCCACCAAAATAGGCCTAACGGTCTTTCATGTCTGTTCGTTTGGTCAGCCCCCACCCTGGGAACTGACCTTGCTGCCCCCCTTGCCTCCTCTGGCTTCTCCCTTCCCAGTTCCGGATATTCTTGCTGCACTGGATTTTGCTTCCAGAACCCTTCCCCTGTACCTGTCCCACCCCCTCTTGAACACCTTCACCGTCTCTGGGTCCACCAGCCCCCTGGGCAGTGCATTCCATGGCTCCACCACCCTCTCAGTGAAGTAGCACGTCCTCCTTTTTCCCCTGGAATTCAGGGCAAATACCTTCTGGCCCTGCTGAGCTATTTTGTTTAGTGGCCTTGATTACCTGTAGAACTTCCTCAGTTGTAAATGGGGTAATGTCATCAGTGTTTATTATGTTGTTCTTATTGATATACTCTTTAGGTTCGTATACACTCAGGAAATATTTGTTAAGTTCAGTAGCAATTTCTGTTTCATCACTTACCACCCCATTCAGCGATTCAAGTGATCCAACCCCTTTCTGGTTTCCTTTCATAGAATCTATATGATTGTAAAAAGCATTTTTAATTGTCCTTAACCAATGTTACAAGTTTTATTTCTATTTTTTCTTTGAATTTCTAATCATATTTTTTGTTTTGTTAACAATTTTCTTGTATTGTTGCCAGTTACTATCCATAGGATTTTTCTTATGTTTGTTATATAGTTTCTTTTTTTCTGATGTGTCTCTTAATGTTATTATTCCACCAAGGGGGAACCCTGCGGTTATTTATATACTTGTTTCTTACAGGGACCCAACTCTTGATGCATTTTATTATTTTTTAATTAAGTCAGCTCCAGATATTCTCCAAGCTGAGGTTGCTTAAATCTTCCTCCCAATTCCATGTAGATAGATGCTGCCTCACCTTTTGATAATCTACTTTATAGTAATCTTTGATTTTAGTCCATTCCTTAGGGCATACACTGTTAAGTTTAGTCTCAACTTCTACAGTTTCATGGTCACTATCACCTAGAGGTAAGGACACCTTGGCATCTGATATCCCTTCTTCTATATTCAATAGTATTAAGTCAAGGATGTTGTTTTCTCTACAGCCTTCCCTTACTAGTTGTTCTAGATTATTGTGGACTGTGATATTGATAAATCTTTTTTCACAAGGACCTGTTCCCTCAAGAGTCATCCAACTTATAGATGAAAAATTTAAATCACCCATCACTATATATTCATTTATGACAGACATATTTTCTAGCTCTGATAGGAATTTGTTGGTCTCATATGAGTTTAGGCTAGGCGAGCAGTACCCTAAACCTACTGTAAGTCTCTTTGCATGAATTTTTACTTGTGCCCATATAATTTCGTTATTGTTGTCATTTTATTGGAAGAGCTAATTTCATGTGCTTTATATTTTTCATCTCTATATAATGCAATACCACCTCCTCTTGTATCTTTGTGGTTTTTACATATCTTAGTGTACCCAGATATTTCTGTGTTCCAGTCATCATCCCAAAACCACATTTCTGTTGCACCGCAGATAGCTATATTGTTGGAAGACATAATATATTTAAGTTTGTCGATTTTATTTCTTAAGCTTCATGCATACCGATAAGATCTTTAAGTTATTTTTGGTCCTGCCTGAATTTAATTTGGCTGCACTCTCATGATTACTTGGTGTAATTCTTGGTAGGCTATGTTTATGAATAGTAGTACCTAAGTCTAGAGATGATGTAGAGTCATGCCTCTCCCCCTCCTTAGCTAGTTTAAACAGTTGTTAATATGAGCGGTAAGGTGCTAACCATGAAGGCTACTTCCCCTCCTGCTTAGATGTAACCCATCCCAGCAAAAGAGCTCCCTTTTCTCTATAAGTTCCTCCCAATGTGTGATGCAAATTAGATCTTGCCTCATACACCACTTAATTAACCATTCATTTATATGTTTTATTTTCTTGGAAAATAATTCAGATGCTCATGGAATGGGAAGGATTTCTGAAATAGCTATATCACATCCTAGATCTACCAATTTGTTTGTTAGTGAGAAACAATCCTGTTTAATTTTGAATGTTGGTTCATGAAATATGTAATTTGTACCAGTATGTATAACAACCACTGATTTTTCCCATGCATTATGTAAAATATCTTTCAGCATGACAGTAATGTCTGATATTCTGGCCCCACTATAGCTTGATAGTGTCCTATTTGCCTTGTTTGGATTACAGATAACTCGATCTAGATGTTTTATGATGGAGTCTCCCAGTACAAACACTTCTCTGGAAGTATTATTTTTACCCATTTCCATAGGGACTTCTGCTTCAGTACCCATTGTATCTGTATTAGATGGTGTGGTGTCAGGTGGTATGAGATTATTGGTTAAGGAAGGAATATTAGGGGAACGTTAAATAATAGGTGCTACTTGGGAAACATTGAAGGTTAGGTTGATATTATTTCTAGTCTGTTCTGACTCACTTTGATCCTGGCTAAAAGTTATCATTTGTTCTTGAGAAGAAGAAGATGAAAGAGCAGTATCATTTTATTCTGATATTGTGATTAATGGGTCAAAGTGGTTTAAAACTGGTAAGGTAAATTGGTTTGGCTTACATCCCCTTTTAGCTGCTTTTGAGCTTTGCACAATAAACAATTCCTCCTCAGAGCCCTCAGTTATTTCACCTTTTCTTATTCGTTTCCTATTAGGTGTGTCTTTTGGTTTACATTAAAGGACACAGAAGATGAGGTGGATGGTAGCTCTCTTGTAGAGTTGGGAGGGGCAGATTAAATTCTTTGAATTCACATTTGTTTTTGTATTCTCCTTTACTGCCTTAAAGTGAATTGTGTTCAGAGCGATATCACCTGATTTAGCCTACAGTTTGATGGCCATATCCTTTAAACTGAATTCCAATGTGGCTAACCTGTTTTTAAATAGGCTAATACCCTTAGACATTTTGTTTTTTTGGAATGTCTTTTGAGTGTTTACTTTTTTAATGATTAACTACATGTTACATGAGAAACATTTTATTCCCACTTCTCCCTCGAGAGTCATTATGGTTTCTGCCATTCTTAGAGTGATTTTGTTTTTCAATGTCCAGGCTAAATAAAGGATAAACTTGTTAAAAATGCTTTTATGTTGTTTTGCAAACTTTTCTCAGAGATTGAGTAGTTTATACACAGGTATGCTTATCACTGGTAGATTACTTTACAGACTATGCCTAATTCCTATATAACACAGTCAGGTGCGTGATAGATTTGTTTATTCAATGATATAGTTCAACAGGTGACTTGTGCAGACAGGAATATCTGGCTTGCTGCAGTTGCTTACCTGGTGAATTAGTGTTGTTTCACAAAGATGCCACCTACTCTGCCTACCCTGCCAAACACGCAAAACATGCACAAGACATGCGTGTCTTCGTGCACATCGCTGCCCTTGCCCTGCTCGCAGCAGGGCTACTTTTAAGATGTGAAGTGACCCAGAAGTGCCTCAAAGATGTTAATGGCTATACAAAAGTTTGCCCTTAAAATTACAGATAAGTCAGGCGAAAGCCACTCATGTCTGGCTTTTGCATGCTTTTCAAGCTATTGGGGCACAGTTAAATTAAAAATCAAACCCCTGTTTTGAGCTGTACTTCGTTTGCAGTTCCAGACAAACTACCCATTCCTCTACCCACTTCCTGGTTTGGATGTAGGGCTAAGGTCACTCAGAACGAGTGTTAAAATCACTGTCTTCACAAAAAGCAATCAATTGCACAGCAGAGCAGCACTGAGAGACTGCAATGGATGCACAGTCTCCTGCTGCAATAAATCTAAACGCCCGCTCACAGCAGGGCTACTTTTAAGAGGTGAAGTGACCCAGAAGTGTCTCAAAGGGGTCAATGGCTATACAAAATTTTGCCCTTAAAATGACAGATAAGTTGAGCGAAAGCCAATCATGTGTGGCTTTGGCACACTTTTCAAGCTATTGGCGCCCAGTTAACTTAAAAATCAAACCCCTGTTTTTGAGCTGTAGTTCATTTGCAGTTCCAGATGAACTACACACTCCTCTACCCACTTCCTGGTTTTGAGGTAGGGCTCAGGTCACTCAGAACGAGTGTTAAAATCACTATCTTCACAAAAAGCAATCAATTGCACAGCAGAGCAGCACTGGGAGACTGCACTGGATGCACAGTCTCCTGCTGCAATAAATCTCTTACCACGACTGACTGCTTCAACTGCTCAGCTACCCCTCTGTTTATGCTTAATTACCTCTGGGACTTCCCATCCAGGGGCCCGGTATTCTCAAATGGGCAAAATGCAGTGCAAGGTTTTGTGCTACTCTCTGCTCTTGCCCAGGAGCCTGAGGATGCTATATTCAGTTGGATAGTCCAGTGGCACTATCCAACTGAATACAGGGGCATGTCTGTGCAGTACTAAGTCAAGTAGTGCTGCCCCGACGTGCAGCTTTTCTGTGCAGGGCATAGCACCACCAGACCCAATAACACCGGAGAGCTAGGCATAATATTCAGAGGGATCTATTCAAATGATCCCATTGGGCATGCACGGCGATAAGATATCTTTTGCATGCCCATTATTGACTCATTTAAAGTGGTTGCTGGATTGTGCAGTGCCATCCTCACTCTGATTGCCTGCTCCTACACAAAACAGAGACGTCCCTGGTGCCTAGTGGTTCCCCCTACATCTGATCATCAGCCTGTATAGTATAAAAACAATCCCTTTTGCCTAGCATCCCCCGGTACCTGATCCCCGGCCCACATAAGGTCCCTGGCTTGTAAAATAGGCCAGCTCCCTGTTGGTTAGTGGTCCCCTGGTTCCTGGTCCCTGATCCCTGGTCTCATCACAGACAACATATACCCTGGCATCCAGTGGTTCCCCATCTCCCTCCCTGATCCCCAATCCTGGCCCCATAATAAAGACAACACTCTGTCCTGTGTATAGGAGAACTGCAATCAGAATGCAAGTAGCAGTGTAAAACACAACCCAACATATTCCCCAGTGTCCCAAGGTACCCCTGATCACCATTCTCTCTGTGTCACATAGGTAATCCCTGGCATCTAGCACCCCCCACCTCGGCACTGACCACCCACCCTGCCACTCCCCCCTTATCTGAACTGTCGGTGCCATTGAAGCCCATATGGCAACCAGTGCAGCCCTCCTCACACCTCCTCAGCTGGCCACCATATGCAAAGCCAAAGAGCATGCATCCTATATAATGTACAGGGTGCACATCCCCTACTGTATTATACTGTACAGTAGAGGATGCGCGCTCTGTTCAGTACATAGGACATGCAATTTATGACTTTGCATGCAGCAGCCAGCTGAGAACGTGTGAAGAGGGCTGAGCTGGTTGCTGTATGGGCTCCTGTGGCACTGATGGTTCAGGTAAGAGCTGTGACAGGTTTGGTGTTCAGTGCTGTGGTGGAGGGGGCCACAAGATGCCAGGGAATACCTGTGTAGCACGGGGAGAATGATAATCGGGTATACCACAGGACACTAGGAATATGTTGGGCTGTTGCATTCTGATTACAGTTCTCCTATGCACAGGACAGGGAGTTATCTTTGTTACAGGGCCAGGGATCAGAAACCAAGGGGGAAAAATGGATGCGAGAGCATTTGTTGTCCGTGATGGGGCCGGAGATTGGAGATGGGGGTGCAATGGCCACCAGGGAGAGAGTTTATTTTACAGGCCACGGGATCGGGTACTGGGGGGGGGACTGCTAGGCACCAGGGATTACTGACTTCAGCTGGTAGTCGGGGGACCATTAGGCACCAGGTATTGTTCACATACTATTAAGGCTGACAATCAGCTGGAAGGACCACTAGGCACCGAGACATACTTACATCGGTACTGAGATGCTGATTGGATGGAGGAACCCCACTGGCCAACTTGGTTGTTGGCTACAGTAACTCCAGCAGCCACTTGAGCTGCCTGGAGTAAGTAGAGGGCTTGTTTGGTGGTATCTATGCTGTGCAAATGAACCATGCTAAACCCTTTTGCACAGCATAAATGGGCTGAATATGGAGTTGTTTGGCTATTCCTTTCCCCGCCACTCCCTTAGCCCACCTGCATACAGTACATTATGGATTGCAAGGGCACTAACTCTGTTTGCTCACACAACCACCCCTTTTGGATATTGTGCTCCAGCACAAAATCTGATTTATGCTTGCAAACACCCATTTGCACCCATGAAAAGTTTTGAATATTGGGCCCAAATTCTCTATCACCTCAGCAGCTTATCAGCAGTCCCAGGCAAACTTGGTAAATCATGATTTATGCTTCTTGAAGGTCAGTCATGTCTGATCTTTGTTAATCATCAAATCGCCATATGATCAACAAGGGACAGCACGATCTATGATCATCAGCTAGATCATGATTTAATCATCAAAAATGTAACTTTCAAATCACCAGTTGATGATTATCGATAATTGTAAGCTTAAACAGCATGATGGTCTTTGATGGTCTCTAAATGATCAAGTGACGATCACTGATGATAATTGCCATTTTTAGCATAGTTTTGACTTGACAATATTAGTTTGCAAACTGTAAGGAATGGTTTTGAGCACAAACCAAGTACTTATAGGAATGCAGCACAACCATAAAAGGAATAACATATGGAAATATAAAACATTTCAGCCTTTGTCACTTAAGTAAAAAGTGAGTTGTAAGACTAAATATTAATGAAAGAAAGCTGTGTTTGGAGAGAAGACTTATCATAACTGATGATTATAACAAAGATGTCTAAATAGAACACAAGATAAAATCCTAACATACAGAAACAAAATCTACAATTCTCACTATCAAGAACAGGCAAGAGTCATATTCAAGAGGAACAAGAGTTTGGAATTTATTTGAGCAGACATATACAGTTGTCACGCAGAACAGGAATTTATGTATTTCAAAACAAATACAAAACTACAGCTTACCAGGCTGTGCAGGTCTCTGTTATAGTTAACTACAAGATTTGTTGCTGCTAGGGTAATATCCACAACAATACAGTATAGTGGTAGTAAATGTACTCTAAGAAACTTCTACAGCAACAGCAATTTAAAACAATAGAAGCAGGTGATGTTTGGGGGGAACTTGGAAAGCTACATAACAGTACTCTATATCTTTAACATTATGCCTCAGTACCTATGCACTCTATACCTCAGCACTTAATACATCACCTGGAATAATCTTCCATTTGGTGTATGTGAACAATCAAATGTTTTTCTTTTAAGAAATTGTTATTGGATTATTTTGAGGGTCTTGTTAAATGTGATTGCTTTTGCTGATGCCATGTATATTATTATTATTAATTTTGTCTATTTTGTCCTTATGTTTAACTGTATGTATATTGTTTAATTATGTTTATTGTGAGTCGCACCTGTAAACAGAACTTTTGTTCTAGAGTGCTAACTCGTTAAGCAAATAAACAAAATAAACAAGCACTCTATGCCTCACTACTCTATACCTTGGCATGCTATAAATTGATACTCTATACTTCAGCACTCTATGCCTCAGTACACAGTACTTTGTACCTCAGCACTCTGTACCTCAGTATTCTATATCTCAGCACTCTGTATCTCTGCATGCTATGCCTCAGCACTCTATGCGTCAGTACTCTATATCTCAACACTCTATACTTAAGCACCTAACACATCAGCATTCTTTGCCTCAGTACTCTACAGTTCAACACTTTATGCCTCAGCACTCTGTGCCTCAGTACTCTATAACTCAACATTCTATACCTCAGCACTCTGCAATTCAGCACTCTGTGCCTCACTACTATATAGTTCAGTACTCTATGCCTCAGCATGCAGTGCCTTAGTACTCAATACCTCATGATTCTATACCTCAGCATGCTGTACCTCAGTACTCTACTTCAGCACTCTATGCCTCAGCATTCTATACCTCAACACTCTATGCCTCAGTACTCTGTGCAGCAGTACTCTATAACTCAGCACTCTATGCCTCAGCATTCTATGCCTCAGTACTCAATACCTCATTACTCTATACCTCAGCACGCGAAGCCTCAGTACTCTATACCTCAGCACTTAATGCATCAGCACTCAATGTGTCCATACTCTATATATCTCAGAACTCTATACCTCAGCACTTAATACATCAGCACTCAGTGCCTCAATACTCTATACTTCAGCACTCCATACCTCAATAGTCTATACTTCAGCACTGTGTCTTATTACTTTGTGCCTCAGTACTCTATACCTCAGCACTCTATGCCTCAGCACTCTATAACTCAGTACTTTGTGCCTCAGTAGTCTATATCTGAGCACTCTATGCCTCAGCATTCTGAACTCAGAACTCTATACCTCAGCACTTCATAACTCGGTACTCTGTGCCTCAGCACTCTATGCTTCAGTACTCTATGCCTCAGCATGTTATGCCTCAGCAAGCTATGCCTCAGCACTCTATGTCTCAATACTCTGTGCCTCAGTACTCTGTGCCTCAGTACTCTATAACTCAGTACTATATGCCTCAGCACTTTATACCTCGGAATGCTATAAATCAGTACTCTGTACTTCAACACTGTATTCCTCAGTACTCTGTGCCTCAGTACTGTATAACTCAGTACTCTATCCCTCAGCACTCTATGCCTCAATACGCAGTGCCTCAGCACTCTATAACTCAGCACACTATAACTTATCACTCTGTGCCTCAGCACTCTATAGCTCAGCACTTTATACCTCGGAATGCTATAAATCAGTACTCTGTACTTCAGCACTTTATTCCTCAGTACTCTGCGCCTCAGTACTCTATAACTCAGTACTCTATGCCTCAACACTATATACCTTAGCACTCTGTGCCTCAACATTCAACATCTCAGCACTCTATGCCTCAGCACTCTATAACTCAGCACACTATAACTCAGCACTCTGTGCCTCAACACTCTATACCTCAGCACTCTATACCTCAGCACTCTCTGCCTCAGCACTCTCTGCCTCAGTACTCTATAGCTCAGCACTCTATGCCTCAGCAATCTCTACCTCAGCACTCTGTAGTTCAGCACTCTATACAGCAACACTGTATGCCTTGGTACTCTGTGCTTCAGTACTCTGTAACTCAGCACTCTCTACCTCAGCACTCTATCTCTTGTCTCACTATACCTCAGTACTGTACACCTCAGCACTGTATACCTCTCCACTCAGTACCTCAGCACTCTATGCCTCAGCATGCTGTGCTTCAAGAGCAGCTTATGCCTTTAGGAGAACTTTAACAAAATAGAATATATAGACAAAGTTCAGCATGTATTTCACATTAGTTCAATATTTCTCCTCTCCAGTATTTATTACTAAGGTCATTTGTATGAAAACAGGATCCTTGCTCTTGAAGATTTCATCTGTTCTTGTTGCCTTCTCTCTACCTGAGGTAATAATGCACCCCTTGTGACATCACAGATACTCCCATAGCAACAGATTGTGATGTCACAACAGAAAATTATGACTTAAAGTAGAGAGCAAGTTGTATAGGCAGATGAACTTAAGGGGATACAGATTATGTATTCATGCAAATTTCCACAGCAGTAAACAACGGGGATGAGAAATCTATAGAATATATATGGAATGCAAGCTGAATTGTACCTAAATGTTATGTTATTCAAAGATTTATTTGAGGCGTCAGCAGCTCTTCCAGTACTCAATACCTCACCACTCTATACCTCATCACAGATCTAATACAAAATCCACTCACTCACTTTTCTGACTTACAATAGCCTGACACCATTTGCCCGACACTCAATTGACCGACAATAGAAATGTGCCCACCGTGGAGGTAATTGTATGTTTCAGGGGATTTTCCCCCCTGCAGTCCCCATATGTAAAATAATCACCTCTGGCACAGGCAAATTTTAAGTGTCTGGCAAGTGAGTGTTGGACAAACAGTGTTGGGCTATGTAAGTCGGGAAAGTGAGTGTCGGTATTTCATAGGACTCCCCCTCAGCAAGCTATACCTCACTAATCTATACATAAGCACTCAATGCTTCAGCACTCTATGCCTCAGTACTCTGTGCTTCAGTACTCTATTCCTCTGATCTCTATACCTCAGCATGTTATGCCTCAGTACTCTATACCTCAGAACTCTATACTACAGCACTTAATACATCAGCACTTGATGCCTCAGTACTCTATACCTCAGTATGCTATACCTCAGTACTCAATACTTCAACACTCTGTGCCTTGGTACTCAGTAACTCAGCACTCTATACCTCAGCATGCAGTGCCTCAGTACTCTATGCCTCAGTACTCTGTGCCTCAGTACTCTGTGCCTCAGTGTGCTATACCTCAGTACTCCATACTTCAGCATTCTATGCCTCAGCACTTTGTAACTCAGCACTATATGCCTCAGTACTCTGTGTCTCAGTACTCAATAACTCAGCACTCTGTCTTAATACTCCGTACTTCAGTACTCTATGCCTCAGCACTTTATAACTCAACATTATATGCCTCAGTACTCCGTGCCTCAGTACTCAATAACTCAGTACTCTATGCCTCAGCATTGTATGCCTCAGTACTCAATACCTCACTACTCTATATCTCAGTATGCTATGCCTCAGTACTCTATACATCAGAACTCTATACCTCAGTGCTTAATGCATCAGCACCCAATGCCTTAGTACTCTGTACCTCAGAACTCTATACCTCAGCAATTAATACACTAGCACTCAATGCCTCAGTACTCTATACCTCTGCATGCCATACCTCAGTACTCTATACTTCAACACTCTTTGCCTTAGTACTCTGTGCTTCAGTGCTCTAGACCTCAACACTCTATGCCTCAGCACTCTATAACTTAGCACTCTATGCCTGAACACTCTATGCCTCAGTATTTTATAACTCAGCACTATTTGCCTCAGCACTCTATGCATCAGTACTCTGTGCCTCAGCACTCTGCAGCTTAGCACGCTATACCTCAGCACTGTATGCCTTAGCACTCTATTCTTTGTCTCTTCATACCTCAGCACTGTACACCTCAGCACTGTATACCTCACCACTCAATACCTCAGCACTCTATGCCTTTGCATGCTGTGCCTCAGTACTCAATATCTCACTGCTCTATACTTATACCTCGGTACTCTATACCGCACTACTCTATACTTCAGCACTCTATGCCTCAGCACTCTATGCCTCAGTACTCTATGCCTCAGTACTCTGTGCTTCAATACTCTGTAGATCAGCACTCTATACCTCAACACTCTATGCTTCAATACTCTAACTCAACACTCTCTACCTTAGTACTCTATCACTTGTCTCTCTATACCTTAGTACTGTACACCTCAGCACTGTACACCTCTGCACTCAGTACCTCAGCACTCTGTGCCTTAGAATGCTGTGCCTCAGTACTCAATACCTCTCTACTCTATGCCTATACATAGGCACAATATACCACATTACTCTATACTCTGGCACTCTGAGCCTCAGCACTCAGTGCCTCAGTACTCTAAAACTCAGCACTCAGTGGCTCGGTACTCTATACCTCAGCACTCTATGCCTCAGCATGCTATGCCTCAGTATTCTGTGCCTCAGTACTTTATAACTCAACACTCTATACCTCAGAACTCTATACTGCTGCACTCTATGCCTTAGTACTCCATGCCTCGGCACTCTATGCCTCAGTACTCTGTTCCTCAGTACTCTATATCTCAGCACACTATACCTCAGCACTCTATGCTTCAGCACCCTATGTATTAGAACTCTATACCTCAGCACACTATGCCTCAGCACTCTATAACTCAGAACTCCATGCCTCAGCACTCTATGCCTCAGTACTCTGTGCTTCAGTATTTTATAACTCAGCATGCTATACCTCAGCACTGTACTCCTCAGTACTCTATAATTCAGCACTTTATGCCATAGCACTCTATACCTCAGTGCTCTATGCCTCAGTACTCTGTGCCTCAGTGCTCTATAACTCAGCACTCTGTGCCTCAGCCCTCTAGAGCTCAGCACTCTATACCTCAGCACTGTATACCTCAGTACTTCATAACTCAGCATTCAATACCTCAGCACTGTATGTCTCAGCACTCTACATCTCAGCACTCTATACCTTAGCACTCTATGCCTCAGTACTCTGTACCTCAGTGCTCTATAACTCAGCACTCTGTGCCTCAGCCCTCTAGAACTCGGCACTCTATAACACAGCACTCTATACTGCAGCACTCCATGCCTCAGTACTCTGTGCCTCAGTGCTCTATAATTCAGCACTCTGTGCCTCTACCCTCTAGAGCTCAGCACTCTATAACACAGCACTCTATACCTCAGCACTGTATACCTCAGTACTCTGTGCCTCAGTGCTCTATAACAGCACTCTGTGCCCCAGTCCTCTAGAACTCAGCACTCTATAACACAGTACTATATACCTCAGCACTGTGTGCCTCAGTACTCTATAACTCAACACTCTGTACCTCAGCACTGAATGCCTCATTACTACATACCTCACCATTCGATACCTCAGCACTGTATGTCTCATAACTCTACACCTCAGCACTCTATACCTTAGCAATCAATCTCGTGGCACTCTATACCTCCACACTGTATGCCTCAGCACTCTGTCTCCTTGCTATGTGACTCAGCACTCTACTCCTCAGCACTGTATACCTCAACACTCAATAACTCAGCACTGTATGTCTTAGCATTCAATATCTTAGCACTCTATACCTCAGTACTCTATGCCTCAGCAGTGTATACTTCAGCACTGTATACCTCACCACTCAATGCCTCAGCACTGTATACCTCATCACTGTATACCTTAGCACTGTATACCTCACCACTCAATGCCTCAGCACTGTATACCTTAGCACTGTATACCTCACCACTCAGTGCCACAGCACTGTATACCTCACCACTCAATGCCTCAGCACTGTATACCTCAGTACTCTATGTCTAAGCACACTATGACTCAGCACTCTATGCCTCATCTCTTTACGCATTTGTATGCTATACCTCAGTATTGTGTGCCTCAGACTCTATACCTCAGCACAGTATGCCTCTGTATGCTATCCCTCAGTATTGTATGCCTCAGACTGTATACCTCAGCACAGTATGCCTCAGCACTGTATGCCTCTTTATTCTGTGCTTTGGACTGTATGCCTCAGTACTATATGTATTAGCATTCTATGCCTCAGCATTCTATGCCCTTAGCACTCTATACTTCATCATACTAAGCATCAGCACTCTGTGCCTTGCTAATATATAACTCAATACTGTAGGTTTTGGCATTCTATACCTCAGTACTCAGTGCCTCTGTACTCTCTGCCTCAGCACTCTATGTCTTGGAACTATTCTATATAGCTCAGCATTCTATGTCACAGCACTCTATGCCTTAGCACGCTAAGCCTCAGAACTCTATGCCTTGGTACTATATATCTCTGCACTCTATGCCTCAGCACTGTTTACCTTGGTACTGTATGTCTCAGTACTATACTGTATATCTCAGCACTCCGTGCCTCAGCACTATTCACCTTGGTACTATATGTCTCGGTACAATACTGTATGTCTTCACACTCTATGCCTCAGCACTCTGTCTTGGTTCTATACGTCTTGCAGTACGATATGTCTCGACACCCTATGCCTCAATATTCTATGCATAAGCACTCTATACTTCTAACTAGAATGCCCTGAGTTCTGCAAGAACAACTGCCTCTCTTCTTGAGTTTTCTTTCTATGCTGTGGGGAACAGAGGGGCGGATTCCCCAGTGCATGGTATTGGCTCCTGGTACTGCAGGGAGATGGTATTAGAGGAATAGGTAGTGAGGAGTAAATTAAAAAAATTAAACAAACCAGACAGGTGGCCTGGAGAATACTGTGGCTCCTGTCACTGTTAGCTGCACTACTGTGGGTGAATACTATTGGGATCCATGGAGTCAAATACCCCTGAGGTGGCTTTGAAACTTGCTGTTGTATTATTTTACAACAGTGTGATGATCAAGAAAAGGACAGCAAATCCTGAGAAATCCTCTCCAAACGCTATCCACCATATTACAACGAAGCCATTAGGGTAAATAAGGTAGAAGAAATGAAAAATGCAGCTGAAAAGATAGCTATAACCACATTTACAACAGACATCAGCTGCAGTGAGGATTTCAGTTTAGCCAGCAGGGTAATTTGGCGGAAGTCAGAAGTAATATAATGAATTGTTAATGCAGACCATGATTTTCTGAAAGTAAGAGTCTTGGACCATTTAAAAACTGCATTTAACATATAGCAAGTACCTCAGCATTAGTGCAGCTGTCTCATCCTGAACTAATAGACAATGGGGCTCATTTAAAGAACGGTTTGTGTTTGATGTTAATTTGATGTAATGACGTTAGAAGTCATATCGTATTAGACTCAAATAACATATGCTATTCACAAGCTGTCATCTTTCAAGCTGGCTGAGGAATTGGTAGGTTACTGTCCCTTCCCTAGCATCTGCATGCTGCCCCATGTCTCTATTATTATGTCCCTGTTTAACTATTTATTTTATTTGAAAATTACTCCAATCAAGATAGCCCCATGGGATGTAACATCTCATTTTGATGGAGGTTCCGGGGACAGCAGCAGTCAATGGATAAAGTAGCTCCAGTTTAGTCACTTTGACAACAGTTTAAAAACACGATATATTTGGTAATGAGAATGGTAAGAACAACAATCAAGGGAATTCAGTGCCAAAGACAAGCTTATTAAATTGAATAGGATATGTCAGGCTGCAAAAAGTGACCTAAAGGCGGGCAAGCAATGTGAGAAGGCAGTAAGGAGGGCTGGGGGGATACTGGGATGCATAGGGAGAGGCATCACCAGTAGAAAACAGATGTGGGGCTTGCTGTCACATTGAGGTAAGTCTCTATTTAGCTATATGGAGTTATAATGTGTTACTATTTTTATTTCACACACATAAAGAATTTCTCCTTACTTTTTATCTTTGCCTGTGGGGGGGGGGATTGATTCCATTGCACCATATTCAGATTACCCAGCCTGCTAGTGTACATACAGGAGTGTTATCTTATACTATTAAATATAATTTTTGTAACTCTGTACATATTGGGATGTGTGATCTCATTTGCTTGGGGGTCCTGCACAGATCTTTTCACATTAGGCTAATATTGTAGTAATTTACTCAGGATTTCATGACAAGTTGTATTCCTTTGGGGAACAATTGCAGTGACTGAAGTTAATATAGGTTCACTAGGAGAGAGTGAGTGTGTGTGTGTGTGTGTGTGTGTGTGTGTGTGTGTGTGGGAGAGAGAGAGAGAGAGAAAAGGAGGGGGAGAGGGAGAGAGAGAGAGAGAGACATCTCCTTTAAGCTATGTATCTCCCCCACCCACATTATTGTGATGTGGGGTGGGTTAGGTTGTATTGTTTGTATGAACAGGAGGAGATAAATTACATTTTTATCTCTTTTTCAGATTCCCTAGACACTTGTGGTACATGAAGTTGCTACATTCTCAGTATATATTGACATCAGTACATATCAGGCTGCATATTCTTAATTCCTTGAGGTTCCTCGACTAGAGTTTTTTGTTTAACACTAATATTATCAATTTATATTTAAATTATCATTTATATAGTCCTGAGGTTTTTGTAATTTCTTGGGCCTTTATTTAGCTTGAGAATACAGCTGGGTGACATGTCCAGCTAGGTTTTACACATCACACAGTGTGCACTGATGTTTTTAGACAACTTTACTGGTAACTCTTGTCTTTAATGCATACATTGTAATTTCATGAGCCCTATAACTATCTTAGTTTGTCTTTAAGCTGGGTGGGGTTGCCTTTCAGTAATCACATCCTTATACTGACTGTGACACTCATGGCTTGATTTGGGAGTTATCTGCTTCAGCAGTGTTATCTTATGTCAATTAAATTTATGTGCAGTAGGATTCTTTGTATGTGTGTTGCACCAAGCACATCTGAACCCAAGGTTCTTTCGGACTGAGGGCAGTATTGTACTGTTAAACTTCTCTGACATCATCTTCTGGTTTGTTTTTTTGTTTTTTTTAAATGAGTATTTTAAACCAATGGGGATTTTTTTCTGTTTTTCTCTGCATTATCGAGCTGTTATAAGTATTGTATTTTCTAAACAACTGCCATGAGCTTCTGAAGAAGGACTGGTTGGTCCGAAAGCTAGAGCACTTTGTTCTTGTTGTTACATCTATGTTGGTCCATTTAAAGGTATCAAATCATTTGCTTCTGGATCAGTAGAAAACAGGAAATTGTTGTCCCTCTGCACAGACAGTTGGTAAGACCACATCTGGAGTACTGTGTACAGTTCTGGAGACCCCATCTCCACAAAGACATAGACAGGGTGGAGGCTGTCCAGAGGAGGGCAACCAAAATGGTGCAGGGTCTGCACCAGAAGACATATGAAGAAAGACTAAAGGAGCTTAAGATGTATAGCCTTGAGGAAAGGAGGGAGAAGGGGGACATGATAGAAACTTTGAAATATCTCAAGGGAATCAACAAAGTCCAAGAGGGTAGCATCTTTCAGAAAAAGAGATGTGCAAGAACAAGGGGGCACAATTTGAAGTTAGAGGGCGGACGTTGCAGAGGTAATATGAGGAAGTATTTCTTCACAGAGAGGGTTGTAGATCCATGGAACAGCCTTCCTGAGGAGGTCATAGAGTCAAAAACGGTGGGGGAATTCTAGAATGCATGGGACAGACAAAAGGCAATTCTAGTGGGGGTAGGAGGAAGTAGGCTGTTGGTTAACTAGGATCTGCAGCTTATCCATTAGGTAGGGAAATGGGCAGACTGGGTGGGCCAAGCGGTCCTTATCTGCTATCAGATTCTATGTTTCTATGTTAAAAGATCAAGAATACTGGATGGGCAACTAGCCACAACAAATGTGTTCTGCCACAGAGGGATTTTGTTTCTCACTGACCTTGAGAATGATTAGCTCAAGAGGTTCATGGGAATTAGAACCCCGAGGTGGCAGAACACACAGGCTATGCATACAGTTGTGAATCCAATATTTTATATGGTGTATGGTGCCCCCAAAAATAATGTAGATACACTGTTTCATTATGAGCGCCGAACAAACCACCCCGGCCACCTCTGAAGTGATTTATTGTTCCCCTTTGATGTGCATATGGCAATTTCCACAGATGCTTCCAAAACTGTGTAGCTCATGCGCTTTCAAAATCAGCTGGAACACTTTTGTATCACAGAAGTGTACTGTCATGTTCCATGACCTTTCATCTGTGGTACCACAGCATTTCAGCGGAGATGGAAATCAAGTTAGAACAAGGCCTTACCATGCACTATATAGTATTACATAGTTTTTTTTTGTAAGCCTCCCATTTGGGCTTGCCTTGGTCTGGCTTCAGCCCTTCTCCTCTGCTGGTGTTCCACAAGTGGCTCTGGGAAGGCTATGGAATCTGGCACCCATTGCTATCTTCGCGGCTGTGGCAGCTGATATCCCACTGCTTGGGCCCATCCACTGAAGGAGGCCTACCTCCATTTGGTGTTTTTCATCTCTGAATGAGTTTGGAAGGGTTCTGGCAGTCACGAAAGGTAGCACAGTACCGGATTACTGTATGCAAAATAAATATGGTGCCACCATGCCTATTGCACATGCGTGGTATTCCTGGGATGAAATTTAAAGGTGTCACAGCTCCTAAGGGTATATTGTATTAGTGGTCCCTAGCAAAACGCCTCTGGGTGTGGGAGAAGTGGCTTTTGCCCCTGTGTGGGCTAAAACTACAATATTATGGGCTGCAGTGATTTGGGACTGAATATAAACAAACACGATGGTCCCCATAGACTTTGGCAGAGTGGGGACTCTGGGTTCACGTGAAGGGCATAGAAAAAGCCCAGGACTGCAGCAGCCCGTCAGAGGAGGGTTTTGAAAAAGTTATTTAAACGACTGTCTGACTCCAAGTGGGGATTCATTTTGGGACTCTCGAGAGTGTAGGAGAGCAGAAAAGACTTTGGTGGGCTAGCTCAGCTAAAGGCCTGTACTCAACACCCAATGGGATGTTTGTCCCCAGCTACAACAGTTAGGAAAAGCGCCTGACAAAGCCATTTGCTACAGGAAGAGGAAAAAGCGGGAGTGCATTGAAGAGAAAGGGACTGTAACAGCTCTGCAGCAGACAGAGTGTGAGAGAGAATTCAGAGGTTCTACTGCCAGAGAAATAAAGAGTGTGAGAGCAGAGACTGTAAGTGTACAGTCTGAATTGAAAAGTGCTGCAGTTGAGTGAGCAAAGCCTGAGTAATCTGCATCCCCCCCTTGGTGTAGTGTTTATTCAGACTGCTGTGCTATTTCTGTAAGCCATAGTAAATGTTCATGCTGAGGCCAAAGACTTTGCCAAAGCCCAACTACTTATAAAGGAGCATATATCCAAAAAGTGTCAGGCTATGCCTGGTGCGGCATTTTATTTATAAATAAATATTAAATCTCAGAGCTCTGGAGTCATCATATGATTTGGTTGTATGTGCCACAACCATATACTTACAAAATGAATTATAATCATATCTGACTGTGCTACTCCTGCATCTCTCGCAGCAGTGGTAGCAGCTGTGCCCATCTCATCCCCTGTGTGCCTCTCCAGGTCAGCTTGATCTGGTTCATGCCCAAGTATAGCTATCACACCCAAGCCTTCTGGATGCCCACTTTTTGGCCCAATGGATAAAGGAGTGTCCACAAATCCAAAGTTCTAGCCTCTTTGTCTGACCTATCGAAAGTCATAGACATCCGATATTAGTAGCCAATGCATCTCTTCCCACCCCAAGAGCCTTATCCCTCCATTAATACCCATGCTTCCCAGTGCTCCCCCAGCCCTGCCCCCCCCCCGAACCTGCCATACTTCTTTCAATGAGAATGTTGAACCTCCTTGTTGTGGGAAGAAAAAGAAGACATGCTTAATACAATCCTTTTATATCACTCCGTACATATCTCTTAAAACAGTTTGATGCTCAATGCCCCTTTTACTTTATGGTTTCCACTGATCCCCACCTCATGCTGCTATCTCAGATTCTGCCCCTATTCTGAAGGAATGTGATGAAAACCCACTCAGGTCTTCCCCTAAGAATGTCATATCCTTCCTGATCACAGCTGTCGCCAGTGTGCATGTCACCAGAGAACCATCCCTGTGTATAAATAATACTGGGTTTTTGTCCCTTGGGTGCACCATAGTGTATGCTGACAGTACCTCTGCTGGACAGATGGAGCTGACTCCTTGCCACTGTAATGTCACCCTCACTCCCATACCTGTTTGATCCATCTTTGATCTTCTGAGGAGCATAGTAACTCCATCTCTAGACCACACCTTGTCCTCCCACCTTAGTCCCGCTGATCTATCCTTCTTCTCACAACCCACTACCTTCCTGACCCTGAAGGCTTCTCCATACATGGTGGCATACATTTCCCAAAACAAAATGGCTTCAGCAGTAGATCTACATACTTTCTGGAGTGCTCCTACAACCTGACCAACCATATTTCCGTAACAGGTCTACTGCTGTCTCTGTTTTTGTCCACCACCCTTTACCACCCTTGCATCATGTGACTAACCAGGTTAGTCTTGGTAGGGTCTTTCCAACCCCTTTAGGTTGAATAGCTGTCCTGTCACTGCCAAGTAGACTTCCATGGTCACATGTGCTATGTTATTCCTCCACCCTGAAACCACAGATTTCATCACTTGGTCTCCCATCACCACCCCCACTTACCTCAAAGCTATTTAATTCTCTGAATGCTTGAAACACCCTCCATGAGGCTTTGTATGCTTTCAGTGTACAGGGGTACCAGGAGCTGCAAAACTACCATTTGGTTTCCTCAATCCAATCTTCCATATGTGCCCCGGAACTGCTGTCTACCTGGGTTCTACTCCTGGGGCAATAGCACAAAACTTGTCCATCTGCAGGCAGGAGAGGCAGTCAGCCATAATGTTATCAATGCTGTCTATGTGCCTCACCCTAAATGACATGTTCAGTGAAAGTCCCTGCAACACCAACTGTCTCAGCACCCTCATCACCCTTTCGAACATGGCTCCCCTTTTATTTAATATGTCCACTATGGCCCTACTGTTGTTCCAAAAAGTGACCCTCTGGTTTTTGAGTGCCTCCCTTCAAACTATCATTGCTAACCATGTGGGGAAAATCTCTAAAAAGGTAATATTTTTGGTGATGCCCACCTGGACCCATTTTGTGGGCCAGGCTTCGGCCAACCACTTCCCCTGAAGTAGGCCCCCATGCTGAGCCCCCAGCCACTTCTGTATATAACTGGAGGTCAGTGTTAAATACCCAGTTATCCTGCCAAAATGTCTTTCCATTATAAGTCTGCAGGAAAACCTCCCACACCTTCAAATCCTCCCTTGTACCTTTTGAGATGTCCACCCAGTGGTGCAGTCTTGATGCTCCTGTCGTTGCCCTAGCCAGGTACCATGTAAATGTGCAGCCCGGGGCTATCGCCCTACATGCAAAATTCAGGTGGCCCATTAGTTGTTGCACCTGCTGGAGCTGCACTCTTCTCCAGGTTTTTACAGCCCAAATAAGAGATTTCAATTTCTGTACCTTTTTATCCAGCAGGTGAAATAATTCCCCCTGCGTGTCAATCTTGATACCCTAGAGCTCCAGTCTCTGACTGGGGCCCTCAGTTTTGTCTAGTGCTAGCGGCACTCCTAAATCCCTGCACATGTTTTCAAAATCCTTTAGCATCCTCTCCATCTCTGCCTTTCCTGCACCTATCAATAAGAAGTCATCTAGGTAGTGTATCATCAACCTGTACTCATACTTCTGTTGGAAGGCCCACTGCAGCCATGTGCTGAACATTTCAAATGTAGCATATTCCACTGAGCAACACATGGGCATGGCTTTGTCAAAGTAATAGCATCCACCTACCTGAAATCCCAGCAGGTCCCAATCCTCTGTGCGGACCGGCAACAGCCAGAATGCTGTCTCTATATCTGTCTTTGCTAGCCATGTCCCCTGGGTTGCCCAAATCCATCTAACTGCCTCTTCTAATGTTGCGTATGACACTTTGTTATCCTCTTTGCTAATGTGGTCATTCACTGAGCCCTCACCTGGGTAGGACAAGTGATGAATTACCTTAAATTCCCTGGCTGTTTCTTCTGTACCAGCCCTAAAAGGGGCAATCGCAAGTTAGGTGGGGGGGCATGCAAAATGGCCCTTCCAACCTGCCCGCTGCTATTTCCTTGTTAATCTTTCCTTCTAGCAGTGTTTCCTTCCCTTTCACAGATTTTAAGCTCTTGGCCTTCTGTGTCCCTTTCCTAGTACCTTGAAAATGTAAGCTAAAACCCTCTTGGAAACCCTGCAATAAACTACTAGCTGTCTCCCTGTTAGGATAGTTCATTAACCAGTCCTGTAGTGCCATTGTCTGTATTGGCGAGTCTGCTAGGCAAAACTGTCCCCTGTCGGGTCCCTCAGCTGTCCTGTTGGTCTTTATAGAATGACTGCCCCTGCCAACCCCATTGCCTCTCCCCCTACTCCCCCATCCCCATGGTTTACGCCTAAACTCTGAGTTGCCAGTCCGAAAGGGCTGATTCAGATAATTGTTTGAAGTCCCTTTTTCCAAGTTTGTCTGACACTTTTGTAACCCTTAGATGGCACTATCCTATGCGCTACTACCCCTACCTGCATGACTATGTACAGGGTAAGGGGCCTGAGATTGGTGAACGGGTGCCTCCACCAGGAGGAATGGTTTTGGGGTAGTGTAACGGCTGTAGGTATTGCCCTCTGGGATGCTAACTATAACCAGCCATCAACCCTTCAAGTGGCCTAAACAGTTCAGCAATAAAGCAATCATATATACCATATGACAGTAATAATATGCTCACATCCCTGGCTCTTACCACTAGGGCTGGATCATCTGCAGTTGCCCTGGAGACCCCCTGCAAAACAAGACCAGTGATGCAACAATTCAAAGACAGTACAATACCCCCACAAAAAAGGTACACACTAGCCAGTTTAAATGTGAAAAATACACAATCTGATTTATTCAGGGGAATTTGAACAAGGGTGGGGTGTAAATCTAGCAGGGATTGGCAAATCTGATTATATTCAGGTTGGTAAAACATGCACTGTAAGTCCCTCTGACCAAGCCCTGTAACCCTGGGTACCCAGTTAGAGAACAGGCTAGCCTGAAGTATTGCCCAGGGTAGGCAGGCATTGCAGCTGTTGTTGGGGCCCTTAGGAAGGAAAAACACAGTTAACATGTACTCAACCCAAATAATTGTAATCCAGAGCCGGATGGCTCAGTCTGTTGCAAATAAACCCAGAACAAGAAAATCAGATGAGCACACAAATGATTGCAACTTTGTTGCAGGGAGCTATCCTGTTTTGTACTTATGCTAACCTGACCAGGATGCAGGACAGACAAAATGAAGACCTCTGGATGTTGTACTGGAGTGCCTGGGGAAGCAGGGCCTACACAACTCACCGTGGTGGTAGCTACCTGTTTGGTGGTGTTGAGCAGGGGGCAGAATCCCCAAGAAGGTCTTTCACCAGAAATGTCTCTGATATAGGAGCGGCAGCCTAGGCCGAGGTGGCCGGACCTATAGACAGAGCAAGCAATTCAGATGCAGTCTGTGAAAAGTGCTGGAACAGGCTCCAGCTGGTGTAGCAGAATTCAGTGTGGGGAACCAAATTGCAACCTACACAACACATTCAGCACATCTATAACACTCTAAAATAACTTACCACAGTTTGGATAGAGTCCATTTGCAAATAGCAGTGTTTCTGCGCAAACCTCTCCATCTGGGGCTCACCTAGGTGCCTGGCAGGCTGATCACTTCAGGAACAAGTCTTTGGTCCACTTGCAGGAAGCAATAACACACTTTTCTCTTCAGGTTTCAGGTCTTATTTGAGAAATCGGATAAAGTCTAACTTTCACACTCACAGCAGTTCTTCTCACTGGAAGAGGTAACAGGCAGGCCAGCAGAACCTTCCCACCAATTCTCCTGCGCTCCTATGCAGAGCAGTTGCTCGATGGCTCGAGCTGTTCACTCTCCAAACTCCAGCTCACAACTAACACACTGCTGCAGGCAGTTCTGGGCTTTCCCAGTGATCCAAAAGGTTTGGTTGGCTGAGGGAACTGTCGGTCACAGCAAGGGAACCCCCTGCAGGTCCATTTAGCCTTCAAACCTTAAAAACTACAATTTCTACAGATTTCACTCCCACAGGGCCTTGGGTACTGTCTCCATTTTAGGTCCCCTGAGGTTTGGATTGGTCCAACACTAGCAGTCCAGAACCAACATGGTGGCTTTTATCCAAAATTTCATGCTGCAAATGGAAGCAGGTTAGGCAAACTTCTATATTGTTATTATTATTACTACAGATAAACAGCAAATAATTACTTTTCCTAACAGATCTGCCTCTTTGCAAGTAGCGACTGCAGAATGGAGCAGAAATACAACTTATCTGGCTGACTGTGAGCCTTAACTCACTCAGACCCAGCCCAGACTAATTTCCTAACACAGCATAATGGTTCTCTTAAAGAGACAGGCATGGAGGCTCACTATAGCACTCTCATGCAAGCACTTTTAAACGGCTGGACACAGAACACCATCCTGACTGTGGGCATTAGGCTAGCCTAGGAAGACATTATAGGAACCCCTATTTACAGGGGGGTTACACTTGGATGCTGGGTGGCTGCTTCCACACTTGAAGCATGCATGGTGGAAATGACAGTGTGGCCAGGAGCAGAAAGCCGTGTTATAGCCCCACCACTTCTGTAACACACGTTGCTTTTTGTCTCCAACCCTGGCGAAACTGGAACCTCCAGTGTAGATTTCCAGCCAGAGATCTATCTGCCTGGCATCTCACTTCCCATCCCCAAAATGGGCTATTCCTTTTCTAAATTTCTTATCATATTTCAACCAGCTATATCCCCCTTTTGATTTGTATGCATTCTTTATGATTAATGAGTATGTTAACAATGGAGTGGCCAGCTCTGGCTTCTTTTCTATTACAATGACCATGTAATATTTGAAACCTGTTCACCATGTGTCCCAGTTCTGACCCTTCAGTGACTTCTCCTCCTCCTCCCCCTTTCCCAACAGCACCACTGCTGCCACCATGTCCTTCTTTTCAAAACTCACTTTCTCCTTCTATTTCTCTATATTATCTACAGTAGCTAATGAAAATATGTCTACATATTCTTCCTTCCATATCTTCTCATTCATGGCGAGCGGAACATGATTGCCTATCTGCACTCCTGTAGCCCCTATCTCAGCAACCACCCCTTTTTTCACTGCCCACATTTTTAGCCCTTGTGCCAGTCTCCCCCCTTGCCTTCTTCTTAACATCGCCCAAAACCTTTTCCAACTTCCCCAATCCATTATCATCCATCAATTTCAGCATCTGCTACACATATTCTTTTACGCTGTTCTCCAGTGTGAACTCCATATTACCTGCTATTTGGGGCTCCAAGTGCGGGCCTGGCCCTGCTGGCAGAGGTGGCTGAATGCTGTCAAGCAGAGATGGAGGAGCAGGAGGAGTCACTGTGTCAGAACAATGGAGGGACCTAGTGGCTGTTGCGGCTTCAGCTGGGGTAGAGGAGCGGGTGCCGGTGATGGTGCAGGCACTGGAATAATAGGCGATACTGGGGTAACAATCACCGGTTCCATGGGAATGGGGTCCACCGACCCTGGTGTAGGGAGGGTCCATGTTGCCTTTCTTCTGTTGCACTTTCCGCTCTGCTTTTTGTCTGCCTTCCTCTTCTCACCCCTGGCTGGAGTGGGTGTGTCCGTGGTCTCCAGCAATTTATTGGCCTTCTCCACCAGTTCCATGACAGCCTGGTAATAAGCCTCCTTGCTCAGCTTCACCTTTCTGGGTGCCATGCTGATGCAATGAACCAAGATCTGGGAAAATAAAGGAGAGCTGCATATGTTAGTACCACTTGCCCTGATATTGGGCCTCACGAAGGCTAACTTTGCCAGTTAGGTCTGGTTTACGCCAGCAATGATCCCTGCTGCTGCATGTCCACCCCTCTTTTTCTGTATTTTACCCCTTCTACTTGTTTATTGAACCTACCGATGCTTATTGCCCCTTGGGGTAATTTAAACATCTCATCATTAGCCTCCCAGACCTCCTATTGCTTCATGATTACCTAATTTCTCCTTAATATCTCTCTCTCTCTCTCTATATATATATATATATATATGTGTGTGTGTGTGTGTAACCCCTAGGTGGCACTATCACAAGGGCTACTACCCCTGCCTGCTTGGCTTGTAGCAGGTGAAGGGGCCTGAGTTCTGAAACGGGTGTCTCCACCTGGAGGTCAGGGTTGGTAGTGGTCAAGCTAACCTGTGCACAGCCCTCCAGGACACTGTAACCCCCCTCTTTCTTTACTAGTGGCCAGAACAATATACAGTTATCACTTTCACAATACCCCTGCTACACCACATAAGTACCTACACTATTTGTACTTACCACCAGGGCTTTCCTCTGGCTCGGCCCTGGGGACCCTCTGTAAAACAAGGGTATACACAGGAAATAACAGCAGTACAGTACTCTTGCACAAACTGGAATCACAGTCAGGGTAAATGCAAAAAAGATTTAGATCTGATTTATTTAAGGGACTTGAACAAGGGAGGGGCGTAATCAGGTTAATTTGCTTAAAGACTCTATCAATCAAACAGTTATGCATGCACTTCAGGGTCCATAAACAGTCACATGCTCTGGGTACCTAGATGGAGAATGGTGGGCTAGCCAGGAACGTTGCAGCTGGTTGGGGACCTGTGATGGAAGAAAACATCATGCACAACACACACTACTTGTAATCCAGAGCCGGAAGGCTCAGTTCATGAAAAGAAAACAACAAGACAATCAGATGACACACTTTTAGATGTTGCTGCAGGGAGCTACCCTGATGATTACTCATGATACCCAAGACTAGACACAGGCTGGATGAAAATCGAGACAGCAGGTGGTTAATCTGGAGTACCAGGAGAAGCAGGGCCCACACAATTTGCCGAGGCGTCATTCCTGTTCAAGCGTGGAGCAGGGGGCTGATCCCCAGGCAGGTCTCTCATTGGTGGCTTTCTCTGTGCAGTGGGGTAGTCTGGCAGGGCCAGCATGGCATGGCCCAGGCCAAATGGAGATGAATGCGGATTCAGTCCGATTAGGCTAGATAAACCTTCCAGCAAGCAGAACACAGTTCACACAGTGGGGAACCAAATTCTGACCTACTTTCTTTTTTTTTTATTTACACTTTTTGCAGCTGCCAGCAGCCCAGGGATCCACCAGGTCATGGACCCTCGCTCCCACCTCCAGATTGGATGCGCCCCCACCCTGGGACCCCCTGGCTTGCCCCCCATGGCAGGGCCACAGCACCGCTCTCCCTATTCGGCACCACGGATGACGGGATAGGGCAAGGAGGGGCCATCCTGGAGGCTGATCGGAGCTGAGGGCTGGCATCATAGAGAGCAGCCAGCAGCTCGTTTTTTCTTCCCCTGTACGTGAGACGACCCACTTTCAATACACAGCACATTTACATGTAAAGGATTCTATGGTACCAGCAAGCAGAACACAGTTCACACAGTGGGGAACCAAATCACAACCCACTTTCAAAACACAGCACATTTACATGTAAGGAAATTTTACTGTACCAGACAAAGCGCTCTCCAGTCATGATCGCAAAGTCTCTGCACAAACCGGAGATTCAAAAGCAGCTGGAAATCCTGACAGGCTGATCGCATTCGGCAAATCTTCAGTCTTCTTCAGGTTAAAGCCTGGTCACAGTCCGGTGGCTTAAATAGTCCTCACAACTCGGATTCAGTCCGAATGAACTCTATTTTTCTTGTCAGGGACAGCTGGCAGAAAGGCAGGCCAAAACTCAGCCCTTTCACAGTTCTCCCATGCAAAACTACATAGAACTGCTGCTCAAAATCACTTGAACTGTTACTTCTTCAATTCTTAGCTCAAAACTGAAACTAGCTGCAGCAGCCTGGGAAATTCCCCAAGATCCAAAAGGTTCGGTTAGCTGATCATCCTGTCAGTCACAACAAAGGCTCCCCCTTCAGGTGCAAAAAGGTGCAAAAAGCCCAAAACTACAATTCCTACAGATTTTGACTCCAGACAGCTCCTGTAGTCTGGCTCCATTTTCAGTCCCACTAGTACTGATTGGTCCAATTCGCAGTCCAGGACCAACATAGTGGAGATAAACAAAACAGTCCTTGCTGCAAAGAAGGCTAATTAGACAAACTACATTATCATTATCACTCTAAATGATTTTCAGCAAATAGTTACATCTTTCAAAAGAGCTCCCTCTCAGATTACTTATGACTGCAATCCAGGCAGCTCTTAAAGAGACAGTACACAGAGGCTATACAAGCACTCTCTGGCAATCACATTTAAACTGCTAAAATGCAGGACACCAGGACACCAGCCTGGCAGTGAGCATTTAGGCAAGCTCGAGGAAGACTTTTCAGAACCCCCATTTGTAGTTTGGGGTTACATATATATTTATAAAACGGGGAAAAAGAGTAGCTCCAAATGCCAACTTCTGATTGTATAAAACACATCACATGACCGTGTGTATATCAGAGCGCAAATGCACACCTTCACTTTTACCCACCTCTATAACAAATTTGCCATTTTATAAGATAGGTAAATGGTTGTGCTCTGATATACGCATGCCCTGGGTGCTTGACACACACCAAGGCGTGCATATATCAGAGCATGACTGCACACCTCAGAATGGTTTATCTGTTACATATATACAGTTATACAGTATATATTTATTTTTATTTTGTGTGGCCCAATGCCCGCCCAGGGGTCCCACTCCAGCGCCCAAAAGGCTGACCATTTTCAAAGGCCTATAGTGTGCCAGCAGCCATACCATCCAGGTAGTAACAATGAGTCAACATTATTTGGTCTTAGCACATTTCCCATGTTCCATGATTGCCCCACCCATCCCGGGGGCTAGATGGCATCCATTGATTTTCAATTATTCCACTATTGACCTCCTAATCCTGGGGCTCACTGCTCCCTATGAGGCCTCCCCATATGCCAATAACAAAATGGCATCTGTTCCGACTCTTGCAAAATTACGGCTGCACCCGCCATATCAATTCCCACTGATTGCTGTGCGTTCAAGTGCTAGCTAAAACCTAATGTTGGGGAAAAGGCTCTGGGTGGCAAAGTCCTCCCATCCACTCCACCTGTGGAAAGCATCGCTGTGGCAAGGACTGCCCCTCCCCGAGAAGGCCATTTCCTTTTTCTTTCATTTTTTTTTTTTTATAGTATGTTTTCCCCTTTTAGCCTTATGCCCATACAATGCAAGCTAGCTGCCAGAATATGTGGATTGCTGACTGCAAACCCCCGTTCCCCCTCACCCCATCACCGGTGCTCGTTCAGCCAGGTAAACACATGTGTTCTTTCTTTCATTTTTTTTTTTTTTTGCTTTTCAGACCCTGATCTCCCAGCACTGGTGCTGTGCCTTCCTTTTTACAGAGACCAACACATAGAAAATCCCTGTCCCCTGGCTCCTCTAAGAAGCCCCCCCCCCGGCTGGCCCTGGGCTGCAGATCCAAGCAGCAATGACATCAGACGCCATGCCATGTGGCCCACTCACAGGCCTTCTCCCATACCATGTTCTCTCTCAGCTGAGACAGACACAATCCCAGAGTTAGTGACCAGAAGATCAAAGGGGGGGTGCTTCTCTTCTCTTCTCTTCCCGCTGAAGCCAACCACCCACCAAACAAGGACTCCCATTCAAGACCAGAGGACTTTTCCTCTTTCACGACGTCACTTAAGTGACCAGCTCGGCCAGTCCACTCACACTGCCCCAAACAAGCAGATAAATGTACTGCAGCGAGAACTCCTTGGCTAGTGTGGGCTTCCCAATGACTGAAACAATCCCTTACTGGCTATCAGTGTTTGTTGTTCCTGTTCTTCTTTTTTTTTTTGAAAGCTCCCCTGGGCCAGCCAAACAAAGCCTCTACCAACAAACAGTGCCCCAGCCCTGTGCCTGCTGCAGCTTGTTAAAAGTAATGCTCTCTATCCTTCACCAGTCTGCTCTCTACCCTCCACCAGTTGCACCTGGCATGCTATCTTTTTTTTAATTAAAACTTACTTGTTGACTTGCTTGCAGTATACTCACTTGAATCTGCTCACACTTGGTTCCACTCCTCGATATTAGCACTTTGATACTTAATTATTATTACCTTAAACCTATTTATGTGATTTATTATATTTGCAAAGGAAAAAAACTCTCACTCCGCTGAAGATAGGCTACAAGCAGACTGCAGGCAAACTATCCAACGGCCTAGCTGACCGACTAACTAGCGGTAACTCAAAATTGTTCGAAACGGTGTGCTTCTAGAGAAAGTCTCAAAGAAGCAAAAATTGTGAGCTCCCTCTCTCATGAAGGGCTTGCTCGCCCCTCTCTCTCTCTCTCTTTCTCCCCAGCCAATTATCCCACAGCACCACATCCTCAGTGACCTCATTACCCTTCCCCTCCTAATGACCTCACCTAGCCCTTCCCCTTCCTACCCCCTCCCCTATGCATCTCCAAAAATCTGAGACCCACACACATTGGCCTGGCCTGTTGACAGTGAGGTCTGCCCCTTTAATGGGGCAAACCACTTTGTCAGTTCACTGTCAAAATAGCGTGACCACAAAAGTGCAAGGCATTGCAGCTTATATATTTAAGCACTCGATCATAACCGCGAGTGCCCCATAATACTGAGTGCTCAAAACAGTGAGCATTCAATATCACACTAAAATACAGCCTTTAACAGATGCCACGATTTTTCTGTCTCACACCCCAACATCAGTAGCACTGTGGCTGAACTATAGCCTGTAGCTGGAATGGTTAAGGAAAATCTAACTTTACAGCCAGTAGCAATACAGTTCAAAACAAGCAGAAGCACACACTCGCAGTAGAAGAGTAGGACTGGTAATAAAGTGCTGACATGAATATAATGCAAACTTGCCCCTAAGGGCCGAACCTGAAGGATGCTGCACAGGATTTAGAGACGCACCTAAAATGTGTATATGCACCATGTTTTAAGTCTTGAGGAGTATGTGAAAGAGGTAATACTGGAGCAGAGGATTTCCACTGACATCACATTGCTGCAAGCCTTGAGCTGTCGAGGAACTTGGAGGACCCAGCTGTGCTGAGGGTTCAAATCAAATCGAATCAAACTTTATTTGTAAAAAGCACCTTTCTAAAATCAAGGTAAATAATTAATTAAAATAAATCAATAAATAAAAAATACAATTAATTAAGACCATAATTACAACAAGTTAAAACTCGTAACAGCGGCTTAAAAAATCAGTATACGCTACGCCAAAAAGAAACATCTTCAAAGCCACTTTAAAGCTTTGGACAGTCAGGCAATCTCACACCTGACAAGGTAGAAAATTCCACAGGGTTGGGGCCATAAAACTAAAAGACCTGGCCCCAGATGTCTTTAAACAAACCCTGGGAATCTCTATCAATCTCCTTCGTCAGTGGATCGGAGAGAGCGGGAGGGACAGTAGGGATGAAGGAGATCTTGCAGGTAACCAGGTCCCTGGTAATGCAGGGCCTTATAGGTCAGCAAACTGATCTTGAATGTGATCCGCCTCCGTACTGGCAGCCAGTGCAGTCTGAAGAGCACAGGCATTATATGACTGGTCCTAGACGTACCAGTCAATAGCCTGGCTGCCACATTCTGCATGAGCTGCAGGTGACAGATATCAACCCCCGGTAACCCAAGGTAGAGGGCATTGCAGTAATCAAGGCGGGAGGTAGCGAAGGCATGGACCAGGGTTGGAAGATCTTTGGAAGAAACCAGGTGCTTCACCTAGGCAATATTCCTCAGATGGTAAAAAGAGGTTTTCACAACTACCGACACCTAAGATTTAAGTGTCAAACAGTCATCAGACATAACACCCAGGTTCCGCACCCGGTCTGAGGTAGTTAGCTGAGCACCCCCAAGCCGTTGACCTGAAGGTAATCCTGCCAACAAACCCACCTCCCAGTGACCTGGGTCCCCAACCAACACCTCAGTTTTTTCTGGGTTTAACCGCAGCCAACTCACATTCATCCAATCCTGGATTTCAGCGAGACAGTTGTCAAAAACCAAAACAGCAGCATCCTGGCCAGGCACAAAGGACGTGTACAGCTGAGCATCATCTGCATAGCAGTGAAAACTCAAGCCGTACCGCCTAATAATCTCTCCCAATGGCAGCATGTACACTACAAACAACATGGGTGCCAAAATGGAACCCTGCGGCACCCTACAGGATAGGGGGAGTGATGCTGAGGAAAAATAACCAGACACTACCCTCTGAGTTCTACCCTCAAGGAAAGATCGAAACCATCCTAGCACCATACCAGACAGTGCACAGTTGAACCGCAGGCACTCCAGCAGCACACCATGGTCTACAGTGTCAAATGCCGCAGAGAGATCAAGAAGGACCAAGATGGAACGGGTTCTTCAATCTCTTGCTATTAGGAGGTCATTTAGTACCTGGACAAGGGCTGTCTCCGTACTATGTCTCTTCCTAAATCTGGACTGGAAAGAATCTTAGACATTGTGGCTGGTGAAATGATCATCCAGCTGTGACGCAACCACCTTCTCAATAACCTTACCCACAAAGGGCAGGTTAGAGACAGGCCTGTAGTTAGCCAGACAGTCCGGGTCCAAGGAGGACTTTTTAAGAAGAAGCTGAACCATGGCCTCCTTCAGAGGATCAGAAAAGATCCCTCTCTCTAAAGACATCCAGACTGTTTCGGCAAGGACTGGATCAATTTTATCCACACAGCCCACTAGGGTTGCTAAATGCCATATACAAGATTAAGTACAGGTTATAATCTTAGATTACTGACAGTTTTGGTGGCATGGAAGGAGCATGAAAAAAGCAGAGAGAAGCCGGTGAGGAGCCGCAAGGAGTCGGAGAGCAAAGTTGGTGTATTCGTGCCCTGCATGATGAGCTTTGGGAGACACAACTCTGGAAAGGAACACTGGAATGAGATGGGAGTGAAGAGCAAGGAGCAAGGAGCAAATGGAGCTGTTAAATACAGTCAGAAGTGAGTGTGTCTGTGAGACGAGAATGCTAAAAAGAAGATGGAGGTACTGATGTTTGAACCTGGAGTAGCACGATGCTGAGGGAGACTGGAGAGAAAGACTGTAGCTAGGTAATCCTGGTAAAACAGCAGGTTATGGCTGAAGGTACTGGGATTATTACCCATGGGCATCACTAGTTGAACATGAACATCTTTTAAACCTGCTATAAATGATTACACCTTGATGATTTGAGTTATTTTGCGTTACATTAGCCCTATTAGTGGCATGACTGTTGTGAGCTCCTTTAAACTGTAAGAATACTCGGAATGCTTATTTGCTAACTGTCTAAATGCACAATTTAACCAGCAGTCTATAAAATGTCCAAAGCATTGAATCACCCCAAAATTATTGGCATTGACCCTTTTCCTCACTTACTTTATTCGGCAGAACTCACTGTGTATTTACTATAGTAGTTTTATAACAAGCATGGCCTACTGAAGCCCACAGAAGCCTTTTGTTTTAGACTGCAGCGCTTCAGCAATGAACACTGAGCACTTTTGTTTTGGAAGATGTTATTTTTATACTGTTTGCCCTGATTGCAGAGACTGCAGCACTTGTACTGTTTTTAGCTCTTTGTAATCTTTGTATTGTGTTGCGTATTTTACACATTCCGCATACCTTATTTATTTCCATTTATTGTGTTACTGTTGAGTCAGTGTGAATAAGTTGAATATGCTGAATAATCTCTTGCATAGCTACTCATAGCTGTCTGTAGTTGTTCATATTTTTGAACCCTTGGGGGGTACTAGAGTGTATTTTGTATTGTTGCTTTATAACGCTGGTATTTTTTAATGGTGTCAGCAATCCTATATCTATGCTCGTTATTGTGCACTGGCGCATTATTGGCATGTTACTGTGATATTGCATGTTGTACTATTAACTAACACATACTATTGCACTTAACAGACAGCTCAGACTGATTTGTGGTTCCAATTTATTAACATTTAATTAATCTCCTACCCTCTCTCCTTGCTCCTTGTAGTTTACATAATTTACACAGAATATACCTGATAGATACTTCATACATTAGCACTGCAATGTAGCAATGCAAAAAGAGTTTACCTTACTCCAAGGGTGGCTAGCCCAGCATTCCCCAGATATACTGGCCTTATCCGAGACATGGCTCTCCCATGACACCCCAGACTTGGCCATGACCCTACCTGGCTATTCCCTTTTCTGTGCTTACAGATTGTGCAGATGAGGTGGTGGCTGAGCCCCCTACATTAGGAACACCCTCCAATCACTGCCAGTTCATCTCCCCCCCCCAACATGGTGCCCAAATGCTCATAGCCAAGATACTCCTTGGCAACCCTGGCAAAACACTATATGTCATGGCTGTCTACATCTACATCCTGCCACATAATCAGAGATTTGCCTTCCCTTCAGTCATGTCCTGTATCTCTCAACTCCCCTCCAACAGCGAAGTATCACCATGGGGGACTTTCATGTCAACTTGCCGTCCCCCTCCTCCATTCCCTAGAAGGACTCGACTGCTGAGCTTGACCTCATTCAGGTTATACTATCTCCTACCAGGCCAAATGAAAAATTGGGCACCTCCTCGTTGCTAGATCTTATTCTCACCAATCGTCCCAACAGCATCACTAAAGTTTCAGTACTCCCAGACGCCCTTAGCAACCATTGCCCAGTAACCTGCTTATGGTCCAATAAAACATCTACTGCTCCCCCCACTGTCTCCCACCATAGATGCCTAAAAAAGGGAATGCTTCAACACTTCAAAACCTACCAAACTAACTCTGACTGGTCCCCCTAGAATAGCACCAATCAATTGATGCCGCCCTCTCCCACTTTACAAATACCTTCAATGCCACTTGTGACATCTTTGCCCCTTTCTAAAATGAATCACTAAAAACTGTAACACCCCCTGGATATCTCAACAGTTGCTTGACCAAGTACAACACCATGATAATCTCTGGCATAAGGCCTTAGACTTACAACTCCCACTAGATGGACAACGATATCGTGAGGCTAGAAACAAATGTTCCTGGGCCATTCGCCAAGCCAAGGCTACCCTGTTATCAACAGGCAATCTCCTTCACCTGTGGCTCAGGAAGACACTTCTGGAAAAACATAAAGGAACTAAACAGGAAATCAGCAACTGCCCCCCATATGCCTAGCTCTTAGTTAATGGTAAAGTAACACAGGACCCCCAGTCCATTGCAGACACCCTAAACACCACATTCTCTTATCTCAGTTGTGTCCTTCCTCCCAACTTCTTTGCCCCACTTGATCCCATCCCTGGTTGCAGCCCACCTTCAAACATCTCCCTTTTTTGCCCCAAATCATCTCAATGTGGGAGGCTAGAGGATACCTCTCCAAAGCCCTTGCCAAGTCCCACATCAGTGGTGACTTCATTGACCTGAAGCTCCTCCGTCTAGCCCTTAAGGAGGTCCTACAATCCCTCACCAAACTAGTGAACCTATCCCTCAATCTAGGACAATTCCCTGCACTCTGGAAATGAGCTGTCATCACCCCTATTTTCAAAAGTGGTGACTGCCTGTCCCCCAATAACTATCGTCCCATCTCCCTTCTCCTTCCCCTCTTCAAGGCCCTAATAGTGGCTGATCAGCTGATGGACCATATGTCTAAACATAAACTACTGTGCCCTGAACAGCATGGTTTTCACCAGGGCCACTGCATTACCACTGGCCTCCTAGAATCCTCCTCCTTGGTGCCCTCGAGCATGGTCACCTTGTGGGTCAGTGTACATCGACCTCACAAAGACATTCAATACCTTTAATCATGCTATGCTTCTAGCCTCCCTTCCCTCCCTGGGGCTCTCAGTTGAAACAATAACCTGGTTCAAAAGTTACCTCTCAGACAGATCCCAACAGGTGAAAATCAACTCCACTCTATCAAACAGCCTCCAGGTCCATTCAAGAGTACCCCAAGGCTCCATCTCGGGACCCCTAATCTTCAGCCTCTTCCTAAACTCCTTTCCCAGCTCATGCTCTGTTTCTCTCCAGTGTTCCATGCAGGTTTTTTTTTCACTGACACTGAGACATGGTTCAGTTCCCACCACTTAGTTCTAAACTATAAGGAAACAAAATCAATTATCTTTGCCCACCGTCAGAGTCCTCATCGTGACTTCCCACTTGACCATCATCAACTCACTAGGATCCCCACTCGAGCTGCTTGAGTCATTCAAATATCTAGGTGTCACCCTTGACACATCCCTCACCCACCATGCACATATCCAACAATTGTCCTCTGCTATCAACTCCAGACTCGAACTTCTGTAAAATCACAAACATTGCCTTCCACCGATGGCTATCCATCTGGCTGTTACCTCTTCTGTCCTTTCCCTGGTAGATTATGGCATAGTCATCTATGGTGCTGCTGACCCCACTGCATTGCAATGCATCAAAGTTGCCCTCAACAAACAAACCATGCAGACTGGTCATGGGTTGTGACAGATGGACACACTCCTGTGATCTCTACAAGTCTGCTGAATGGTTGCCATTTGACACCCATCTTAGGTACCATACTTGCCTCCTGTCCAAGAAAATCCACCTTGGTCAAGCTCTGCCTGGTCTGCACAGCCTCATCTAACCCACCCCAATGGTCAGAACCTCCCAAAGTTCTACTGGGACCTCCCTACTAGTCCCCACTGTCGAACTTCCCTTGGTCAAAGAGCCTTTTTATATAGAGCCCCCTGTTGGCTCAACGGCTCCCCCATCTCCCTGAAGCCCAGGATCAGTCCCTTCAAGACTAGTCTCAAAGCTCTTCTGCTAGAATCTTCAGCCTGTGACTGTCCTAATCTTCTCTTCCACCTGCTCCCCTCTCTTGTCAGGGCTCTGTGGTATAATTCTACCTCATAAATGGTGTGCTATTTATGGAAAAAATGTGTATTCGTGTATTACCTAAATATTATAGATATTATGGATAATGCTGGGTCCTCCCCTCCCAAAGACTATTGTTCTGTATTCCCCCAGTCCATGTGGCTTTGTGTATTGTCTTTCTTCCCTGATCACTGTATTTATAATGTTGAATAATATTGTATGCATAATTTCATTCCTTATTATCTCTCTTGTTTCTCTTACCTGAACAATGTACTGCTTAATACAATATGTAAGTCCTTATTGTTGTTTGATGTGGAACTTTTGTAAAGGAGTCTATGACTCAAAGGGTTGTAATTCCGAATGTTATTAAATAAATAAATAAATAAAACATTAGGCCTGATTAAGGCCCTTATTGGCCACCCCAATAGTACTGATCCCAGTGATTTTAGTGTACTATAGTTGCTGAATCCTGGTTGAACCTCTGAACTTTGTATTGTATGTATTGTTTGGTGTTATTTTATTGATATTCTTTTTATACATTTGTATACTTATTTTGCATTTTAACACATTTGCACATTAGCCCTCTTTAATTGTTCAGGAACCGAAGGAGATGACATCTCCGGTTGACCATTAACAAGGAACTTAAAATAACCCGAGTCAGGTATAGATAGTATATTTGCCTGTGGTGACTATTCTTTTCATTTCACCTTACCCATTACTGTCTGTGCATATATTTGTATTATATGTTCTGTGCTATAAGAAATATATATTGATTCTTTACAGGTCACTTTAGTATAATTTGGTTTCATCTGTACTATATTTTTATTTATTTATTTTATTTATTACAATCTCTGAAGTACCTTTGAGTCATAGACTCGTTTGCAGAGGTTCCACTATATAGTCACAGTATAATAAAACATACCCTTCCTATATGCCTGTAGAGACCAGAAGTGGAAAGGCAACAATGAGTGCAGAAATATTAATACAGGAAAAGGTCACAAACTTGAGTACGTTTACTAAAAATTATGATGAGAGCCATTCCCCTAAATCATTAAAGCATCTAGCATCACGCATACTAAATAAGCCACTAATGGAAAAAAAATATTAAAAAAAGGCAGAACAAAAAGAGGGAAGGAAAGGGGAGATATAGAAAACACTTCTACACCCATAGCAAATCATAAACTCACCTCTTGGTTTCAGCCTAAGAACACAGACATGTTAAAACAGAATGAGCTTTCGTGCAATGATGGTCAGAACTCAGAACAAATCAATCAATACGTAAGTATAAATATGTCAAAAACCCTTGAGAATCTAGATTTTATGAACAAACAGGTAGGAGATATGTGAAAAATAATTAAGGACTCTATCGATTAAATAAAGAAATAGCATTGGAACTTGAACTTAGTATTAGAAGATTTAAAGAGAATTTGAATGAAAATGTACACTGTCAAGAGAAAATCACACAAGACAAGGATCCTTTAACTTCTCAAGAATTTGAGGAGAGAGAGTCCGACTTTGAACATACCCAGTGTATGAGTCCTCAGGAACCTCACATCTCAATTTTTAACAAATTTATCCAAAGATATAGCTAATTCACTAAAGGATCTGTATCTGGCAAATATCCTACTGTTTGAGCAATTAACTGGTATAAAAAGAGACCTGTCATTTATAAACGGAGTATGTATTGAAAACAAAAAAGGTGTTGATAATATAAGACAGATAATCCAGGGTAGAATGGTTGAGAGAGGCAGAGCAAGTAAGAAAGCATGCTCAGCTCCCAGTAGCAGGAACTGATGTCTAGTATCCTGCATCTGACAGGAACACTAACACTAGTTCAGTCCCTCTTCTGGAAGATAGTAAGGAGGTAGATAAGTTAGATTAAAAGAATAATGCCTGACAGGGTGGGAGTTATGCTGGGATAACATCCCACCTCGGGTGGTTGGGCCGAGGCCACCCGGCAGGGCGTCAACACCGAGAAGGAAGTTATCCGGCATACTCCACCCTGGAGGGCATTATTCCTATTATACAATGGCTTGTTGTTTTATAAAAAAATAATTTTAAAGAATGTTTTTGTTAGTGTGTAAACATATTTTTGTTTCTTAAGAGAAAGAGGAGATGATCATGGAGGGGATGATGGGGATCAAAATCATCCAAACAATCAGCAGGGATGTTATGCCAGGATAACATCCCTGCTGTGATAGCCAACTGACCAATCAGAAACCAGGATTCTTTCTTGCCATTGTATAATATAGAATAAAAATAAGGGTGGAGATAGAAGATGGAAGGGAAGATTATGTAAGTATTTCATCAGGAACAGAATCAGATTTAGAGCTGGTAATGCTCTCTGAGGACACTGGCCATGCTAGTATTATTGAGGAGTTAAAAAGAGCTACTACCCCCTGTGGGAAAAGGGAGAAAATCAAAAAAGGAAGAATAGGCAAAATAAATATAGCTCCAAAAAGGAGGTAGGGAATAAAATAGAGAATAAGGCATCTGCAAACACCAAATCAATGAGAATAGCCCACAATAAAAAATAATGCCAAAGGAGAACTGAATGAGAAAGTAGCTCCTCAAGATTCAGCACAGGATAGATTTTGCTCAGAATAAACACTTGATAGCTCTCATCTAGAAAGGAATACACACTCAAATATAGGAAAGGGGAAAAAGACAAAAAGGGGATCATATAAATGGAACATACTTAAGGGTGAAAAATGCAAGAACAGAAGAAATAAAATAGGAAAGCTTAAAAAAGGAAACAAAAGTATGGAAGACAGCAAAGCCTCACAAAACAAAATCTCAGAACTAAGTAGTTGAGGATAGTAAAAAATCAGGAGAAGAGATGCAAAACAGGAAGGGGCACAGCCATAGTTTAGAAGAAGCATCAACAGTTCATGAAGACAAAGAAAAGAAAGAAGAAAAGAAGGCAAATAAGAAAACTGAGCTTTACTGCATACAGGAGAATTTCAAAATTGCTCTGAAGAAAACATTAGAAAATGATTATGCACTAAATACTCTACATGGGGCAGGAATTGTGCCAAATGAAACAGAAAGGGATTTGGAGAAAACATTGAGATAACCCCTAGAATCAGTTCTAGAAGGGAATAAGAAAGGAGAAATGAAATTGAATGGCATAAGTGTGGTAAGGCCAGTTGATAAAATAGGACTCATTAATAGTTTCAGATCAATTTTTCTTCTAAACATAATAGAAAATCAAAGAGCTAAACTGCACCAATTAGGAATAGAGGTAGATAATGTCATGACCCTCAGTACTTTATACTCCGAATACTACAAAACAAATAAGAAAAAAAAATAATAACTTGGCATGGACTCTGTTACTGTTTGGGATAGAAAAGCTTGTAAATGAGACAACATTCAATCTGAGGGTCAATATTATTGAACTTCTGTAAAATCTCTTAAGGCTAGTAGATCTGAACTCAGAAATAATAAAAGTAAAGAGATGGGCATATTACACTATGGCTGAAAGATGAAGAGGCCAAGGAGGAGCTATTGCATAGAGCTACTGCCCTTGACCACTTAGGTATTCATATATATAGTGAAGAAAAAGGTAAAGAGGATCTGGAAATGAAATTATAATCAACCCATTGGATCAGTTTACTGGCAAATAGTAATCAGTTTGTTAACTTACAAATTATAGAAAGGACTGACTCAGTGACTCTGATATAGAGAGGGCAGGGAAAGGGAAAATAGAAATATATGCATCTGCTTTGGAATCCAAAAAAAAAACAACCTGAGGAGAAACGTAACATCCTGCCATGGAACATCTCGGGTATTAAAGACAAAATTAATGATCTTGCAATAGTCAACTATCTAATTTTTTTGAATGTACTGTATATGCTCACAGGAAACATGGACTAGTGAAGTTATGCATTTAAATGGTAACAGTACATTCCAAAAAAAAAAAGGCATGAGGAAAAAACTATGGGAAAGGATATCTGGCAGCCTTATAATCTGGTGGAAAATAAAACCAGTCCTAGAAGTCATTGAAATTAAATTTAAAAGTGAACATATTCTATGGGTTAAGATCAGGGGGAAAACTGCATTACTATATTCTTAAATATATACTTCCCCCAGTAACTCAAAATACAGTGATTCCTCAGACATAGCAGTCTTAAAAATTGTGCTGAATGAAATCAATGAGGACTTCTCAGATGATAGAATCCTTGATTACAGGGGATTTTAATACTAGGGTTGGACAGCACCTGGAGCCAACCAAGGAACTACAAGAGTTCTTGGAAGAACTAGATTTAAAACAAATTTCTTTTTTTTTTTCACGCCACTCAAGATGGAAAGCAGTCACTAAGGGGTAAAAATGTATGCTTGGTGAAAAAAATGTTTTTCTATTTAAAGGCAAAATAAAGGGCGATGAATCAGGAAATTATACTTTCATAGGGAGTAATGGTGCCTCAGTCCTGGACCTTGTTTGGATATCTAAGAATCTAATTGATTCCTGTAAACTAATAAAAATGGAAAATTCTGAGAAAACTGAACACTCCCCAATAAAAATAAATGTTAGTATTGTTAAAGGTCCAGCACAAACTAAAACAATTTATGATGACATAGTAAGTATTAGGAAGGGTATCAACTGGGGGTTTTAAAGGGGGAAATCATAATAATTGATGCCAGGATGGATTGATGCTAGGATGGAAGAAGAGATTGAGCAAATAAAAAATAAAGATAATAATAACTGTATCCAAGACTTTGAAGTCATGCTTAATAGTGTGGTTCCGGCATTAGTAAAAGTAGTGGAAATAAAAAAAAAAACTATTAAGTCTAAATGGTTTGATAAGGACTGCAGGGATGCAAAAAGAAAAGTTAATAGCTATATTAGGCAAGTAAGACAAAAGCCCATACTGGATAATAAAAAAAATGCTAAATATAGTTGAAAAGATTATAAAAAAAAAAAATAATGAATGAGAAAAAGGAAACATTTAGAATCCAGGTCTGGAAAGAATTTGAGAAAGCTGTATGGGAAAAAAAAGTTTTTTTAGGATAGTAGCAAAAGGCTTAGATAAACATAACTCGAAGGTAGAGGCATACATTGAACCTCATATTTGGGTAGGCTTTTTCAGAACTTATTTAGAAAAGAAATGTCAAATGAAGAGAAGGGTAACATGGATCCCCTCAGAGATTAAGATAACAAAAGAAGAGATAAGGCATATGTTATCCATAGCACATAAACATAAGGCACCAGGACCAGATGGCATCCCAGCTGAGGTATATATTTCAGATCTAAAACTATGAACCACCTGTTTTCACAAGATATTTAACCATGTAATAGATGGGGATAATACCAAGTTCCTGGAGGGAAAACATCATTGTACCACTGTTTAAAAAGGGGGGAAAACCAAACCCAAGTTGCTATACACCAATAAGTCTCTTGGATAATTCACTAAAGATAGTCACAAAAATCTTAAATGAAAGAATCTTGGTATGGGTGGTAGAGAATAACATAATAGATGATGCACAGGCAGGCTTTATTCCTGGGCATTCGTCCCTAGACCAGTGTTATACACTTAGTCATTTGATATATAAGTACATAAGAGTCAAAGAACATAACTTATGCTGTACTGTACATTCATCGATCTAAAATCCACCTTTGATAGGGTGAACTGAGTTAAATTATGGGAAACTCAGAGATAATAGTATGTTGACCTTCCTGTGTGCGGTCCTGCCCTGAATACTGTACCACTGTCTTCTGCTTATTTTGTTATCTCTGTATTCTGTACTGTCCAGAGTCATGCTTGAAAATAGGCAGGCCAAATTGCCTAATGCACTTACCCGGTTACCAAAAGCTAATAAATAAATAAATAAAATTATGGTATGGGTACTACCCTATTAAATATAATAATTTCATTATATACAAATAATTATACCAGGATAAGATTTAACAACAAAGGGTGCATAACAGAATAATTCCATACAAATTGTGGCATTAAGCAAGGGCGTGTTCTGTCCCTAATCTTATTCAATTTATTCCTAAAAAACATACTGCTTGAGCTATATGGTATGGACTTGCATATGCCCAGGGTAGACTCCAGGTGCTGTCCATACCTAGCCTATGTGGATGATGTGGTCCTGATTTCCACAAGTCTGTTGGGATTAAAAAGAAGTATCAATACATTTAGGGAGGGTTGTGAAAATATGGATCTTGAGACTGAGTATGATAAAACAAAGTTTAAGATGTTCGGTCCTAAAAATGGGAGACAACTAACAAGATATAAGCTGAAATGTGGTAATAAAATTATAGAGAATGTGGCATATTTTTGCTACATAGGGATGATATATACTAGAAATCTAAACTGGAATCAACATAAAAATATAATAAAGCAGAAAACAAAAAGCTTTTTAACAGCCATCAACTTTGTATACAAGTATGGTGGCCACTCAATTAAGGGATGCCCAAATGTGATAAATGCCAAAATTAAAAGTCAGATGTTATATGGCTCTGAAATTTGGGGAATGGATGATAACAATGATCTGGAATCTATCATGAATCAATATTATAAAAAACTATTAGGGCTACCACATGGAGCACCTTCCCCCCTAGTAAGGCTTGAATTAGAACAACTCCAGGTCCAAAGTAGTATTGAGGAGCACCTGAAAAAGTTCTGGTTGAAAGAATATAAGATGGAGGATACTGGACTTCTGTGCTATTGTCTGGAGGAATCATTAGACTCTTTGAGCTGTCAGACATCCTTCCCCATGGTAAAAATAGATGAACGACTCATGAAACCATATGGCTTGTTAAACATTATTATAACAGACGTTTACAGTAAACCATTTAAACTCTTAGAAAGTGTGATAAAAGAAAAACTGAAAGATATATACTCTCAAAGGAACATTGAATTGGATAAAAAATACAAGATCAGCTGCTGGATGAAAGTAATAAAAGATATTCAGGCCTGGAAAAATATTTGACTCTAAACAAATATCCAGAAAATAGGAAACTTATAACTAGATTTAGATTTGAATACTATAACAGCCAAAGACTTACTGTATTGGGTTTTATGAAAAAAGGGAAGCACTACCCTGCAAGTGTAAACAAGATGAAAATAATGTAACACACCTGCTGATTCTGTGCCCACTTTATATGAAAGAATGAAAACTCTTTTTGGGAGATTTATTCACAAACTTGGATATGGAGCCAAAATACAGTATCAAGCAAACAGTCTGTTAATGTCACAAGAAATGCATGTGCTACATAGACTGATTGTATATTTTAAACATGTTGAAAAGAAGAGATTGTATATGGAAGATAACAAGCTTTAATAGGAAAAAGGGATACAGTACCTACATATTTAAACATGTGCAATATTGCAATCCTTTGTCAGGAATTTTATCTATGGAAATATAATTGTACTAGGTAGACTGTATGTATGGTATTTGAATTTTAATGTAATTTTGTATGTAATGACCTGTGTGTGTTGGACGATCAATAAAAACTAATCTAATCTAATGCAAACTTATTTTAATGTGTGTACCAAGGACTATTACTCCTTAGATTCCCTTTCCGTCAGAGCATACCTGTCTGTCCTGTAATGATAGTGAAAAGGCTACCTGGTGGATTGTCAGTCGGCTGTACAAAACAATGAGATCCAGCCATCTCTTCTTAGAGTTCCAATACATCACCTCCATATCTCTTCATCAGACCCATTTATAGGCAGATTTCCCTTTAAAAAATAACATGATGGATATGGCTCTTTCACCACTTTAAGTGTAATGTGGCTGTCAAAAGATTCTAAATCAGATTCTAAATCAGCAGATCTTATGCATCTTTGAATTGCTCATGTTCCTTCACTTGAAAAACAATTTACATTCAAGATATTCATTATTCATTTTTCATGTGCAAGCAGCATTAAAAATGACATGTGCAATTTATTTACATTCAAGATATTCATTATTCATTTTTCATGTGCAAGCAGCATTAAAAATGGCATGTGCAATTTGTTTAAAAGTAACGCTTATAAAGATTTGTTTAAAAGTAATGCTTATTAAGATAGGCTCAATTTTTCACCCAGTAAGTGTCAAGTCATGAGACTGAACAGATTGAGAAGATAAGGAACAGTGTAACACAATGGTAAACACTTTTATGTACCCCACTTGTTACGCAGTTTTGTAGAAGTGCTTTTTTGTAAAAGTGCTTTTGAAATCAGCGCTGCAAAGGTAAAGCAGTAATTATTCCCTCTATTTTGGTTATGTGATATTGACCGGATACCTACTTTGTTCCCCCAAGCAGCCAGGGAGGGAAAGGCAACACAAGCAACCATAGACATTTATCATCAGGTAAGAGAAACAACACGCAACTCTTTCCAAATGATATAAGAGATATCCATCATCATGGTCCAGCGCTTCTGTAGCCATGGATACACATGTACACTTGCACACCAGCTGGGAAGTGCAGTAAAAATTCCCTTAGGATCACACTGTAAATCGTAAGCAAGGAATAATACGTGACAGGGCGTGCAGCAATGCTAAATTACTGCATGCCCAAGGTGGGCTGTGAGGCATGAGACACAGCTGAATGCTTTCAACTGCCTAGGAATTGTGGTACAGTATATGATTCCCATAAAATCACACTGTACATGTTAAGTAAGCAATAACTCATGGCAGGGGGTGTGCAACAATACTAAATTGTTGTATACTCCAGGTGGGTTGTGAGGCACAATGCACAGCTGACTGCCATCAGCCACCTGGAATATGCAACATAAAATTCCTATAGGATGACATTGTAAATTTTAAGTAATCAATAACACTCATTGCATGCCCCAAGTGTATTGTAAGGCATGAGGTGCAGCTGGGTGCCTTCAGCCACCTGGGAAGTGCAGTATATAATTCAAACAGATTATATTATAAATGTTAAGTGATCAATACCACACAGCAGGGTGTGCTGCAAGGCTAAATTGCTGCATGTGCCAGGTGTGTTGTGAGGCATGAGGTACAGATGAGGGCCTTCAACCACCTGGGAAGTGCAATACAAAATTCCCATAGGATCTCATTGTAAATTTTAAGTAAGCAATAACATGACAAGGTGTGCAATAATGCTAAATTACTGCACACCCCAGATAGGTTGTAAGGTATGGGGCAAAGCTGAGTGCCACCAACTACCTGGGAAGTGCTAATGTTTCACTCAGGTGCCAAAGGTACCTATGCTGCCATGAAAACACATGCTAAGGATGTGAGAGAGTCAGCAGGTGATTGCTCTGAAGAGCACCAGGCACCTGGCTTTTTTGCCTGGAAACAGAGGTAACATTTTAACTTAAATGGCACACAGCTGAATGACACAAAATGAAACCAAAAAAGGGAAATAGCAGCAGAGCAAGATGTAGCTCTAAGTAATATGGTGAAGGCAGTTTTCATGTGCACTGACTAAATGCAAGGAAGAAAAGGAAGTATTTGGTGGCTGGCTGCATGAGAAATGCAGCATGCCCTAGATCACTTTGCCTGATGATATAAAGTAGAATACGAGAATCTGTGACTCACACCATCATAGCAAGGCAGCATTGACAGAGCAGGAGAAAACAGAAATGGAATCATTTGGCGTACAACAGCTTTGTACCCCTTCCCTCTGTTAGGATGGTGGGAGTTATTTGAAAAACAGATTGCAGTTTAATTAATTAGAGGAGGGCACGAGAACAAAAAATATCAACAATATTTCCTGCAAGGAGGTAGCATATTCCATTTATGCCATACCTTCAAAAAAGAAAACAAATTTAATTTTCTACAGTTTTTTTGCTAATTACAAAAAACACTGAACAATATATACTATATATATATATGTAATATATGGAGATACCTAAATAATACAACAGTATCCCATACAAAAAAATCCCGGTAATACACTAGTAGCCAAAGTGATAATACTATCATTCGCAAGTGAAAGGAGGCAGTATAGCGCAGTGGTCTAAGGCTCTGAGCTGCAAATCTGGTGACATCCAGCAGACCAGACCTGGGTTTGAATCTCACAGCTTCCACTTGCATACTGTGTGACCCTGAGCAAGTCACTTAACCTCCTTGTGCTCCCAGGTCGCTCCTGTAAAAAAGCTTTCAGCTTAGTGTGCTATACCTGGTTAAACAACTAAATAAAAAAAAAAAATAATACTATCGTTCAGAGCTCATAATACTATCGTTCAAGCTCTGAACGATAGTATTATCACCAAACCTCAAGAGCGCAACAGCAAGATCTTCGAGTAGCATACACTAGTTCCTGACATCCCCAAGGCAACCTCCTAGCCCTGTGTGCTGACGTTCCTAAAACCGCGCCTCCTGATTGGAACTGTTTCCTCTGTGGGTGGGCAGAACAATTCAAAAAACATGGCAGCCGTCTCTCGCTAAGCGAGAGAATATTGTCCCTTCGCTTTACGGGCAGCATTTTTTTTAATCTCCTCAATGGTCTGATTAAAGAGGCAAGGTAAACCTTTTTTTAGATAAAACGGACACAGACTGAGTTTGTGGGTGGATGGCTGAGCAGTGGTGATGGGTGGACGGAAAGTACACACACTCACACACACACAGACTGAGTGAGCGAATCCTCACTGTAGCGGCAGCATGGCTTCACAGCACCACATTCACAGAACTGCTGCAAACAAAACTGGGCTCCATATATTACAAAAAATAAAAAATAGGTGAGGGTCTATCACTCGGGAGTAATACCATCTCGAGGTTCTGGTGACAGGAGAACCTCTCGATGGTATTACTCCCTTGTAATAGACCCTCACCTATCTATTATTCTATATATATATATATAATATATATATATATATATATATATATATATATATATATATTTCAAGATTTATACAATACCTTTGACCAAAGCTCTTTTACAAGGTTCTATGTCAGGTAACACAAAAGTGTGTACAACTGAGAACAAAGGAAACAAAGGGGGTTGAGCCTCAGTGTAAGCAAATTACAAGGGTGAAACATTACTAACAGAGACATAAGCTATCTGGTAAGTGCAAAGAAACACGACAAGGCCAAACATTGTCAAGTGTATATATATATATATATATATATATATATATATATATATATATATATGAAACACCACTCATTTTGTAGATATTTTTGAGCTAAACAACATTTGTGCTCACAGTGCCATGCTATCATTTTTCATTTTAAAGTTATTTGCATTTGAATATGGTTAGTAGAGCTAGATTACAAGATCGAGCAGACTTGATAGACCATTTGGCCTTTATCTTCTGGCAATTTCATGTGTTCATATCACATCTGCACAGCTGTCCTCACTCTCATGACTGACATCATCACGGAAGCCATTTTAGAATTCTAAGAGCAGGATTTTTGAATCAGAAGAGGGGGTGTTTACAATTTTCAAATGCTATTAAACTGCATTTATCCTACTTTAATAAATGCAGTTTCAGTATAAATGTAAACAACTGCCTCTCCTTTACATGCTTATGGAGTCATTTAAAAAAAATGTGTAAAGATGGTTTAGCTGTCATTGTGCACCATGTTCAGCCTGGCCAGTTTATTATTGGGAGAATGAGAGAGGATGGGCAAGCAATAATCTAGAAGAGGGAGCACTGTACCCCTAGCAATACCAAGCCTCACTTCTGGGGTCATAAGATCCTTTAGTCTGCAACTGATCCCCAGTTTTTGATTTACATGCTTGACAGTGATTGCAATATGCTCAGAGAAGAACAGGGAAGAATCAAGGGTAACATCAGGGTATTTAAAGGATACGTGTTCTGGAGGGTACCATCAGATGCCAGGACTTTAAATGTGGAGAATACTCCCAACAGTTTGCAAAGCCTAGGTTTGGATTCACATAGCATAGCTTTTGTTTTTTGCCATTAAGTAGTAGCTCATTGTTCTGGAACCAGGAAAGTGCAGAGTCAGACCCTGTGGTGTGGGTGGAGGAGATGATTCCAGGCGATTTATCACTGTGGACCAATATCAGGTCATCCATGTAGAGGAGATTATGAAATCCCAAGCAAGCCTTGGGGGGTTGATGAAGATTGATATAAGTATGAGTTCAAGAATAGATCTCTGTGACATCCTGCTACTGTCATTCCTTGGGGTGGAGAGGGAGCCCCCTGAGCTAACCTGTTGCGTTCTGCCAGACAGATAGCTACAAAACCAGGAAGAGGCTATTGGGGAAATATCTAAGTGGCACAGTTTGTCAATGAAGATGTTGCGGTTCACCAAATCAAATGCTTTAGTAAGGTCCATGAAAACAGCCCCAGTCAGCCTGCCTTCATTCATGTTTTTGACAACATGATCAGTAAACCTGATTAGGACATTTGTGGTATTGTACCCTTTTCAGAACCCATGCTGGTGGGGTGACTCTGCAAAAGTATGAAGAGTGTAGGCACTGACAAAGCTACTGTTTTAAGAATAATTATCTCCAGATTAGAAATTGACTTGACTTCCTAGACATTAAAGTCAAGTACAAGAAACTCTATGAAACCTTGTTATATCATAGTATTCATTTGGATACCTAGTGGGATTACAGGACCACATTGTTGAATATCGGTGGAGAAGATGACTAAACACCAAGTAGCAATTCAGAAATGAAGACCTCACTACTGCGTCTAAGATTTGTACCACTGAAAAGAAGTGGTGCACTCTTCATGTACATTTCTGCACTTATATAACTCAAGTGATTCACATTAGCATTGAGTATCAGAGTGTTTTAAGATATCTGACACTTTGTAAATGTTTCAGCCAATCTTGAAAAGCTGTAGCTCATTCCAAAACTAGATTTAGTTTTCAGTGCATCTTGAAGTATGGAATAAGGTGCAGCTATCTACTTTAAAGGCAACTGAAATGGATCATTCATTGTTACAGAAAGCTGCATTAGCGCTCACATAGTAATATTCCAGGTATGTAAAAAAAATGTTTGCAATGCATATTAAAAACCTTAAAGATCTATTCTAAAGTAGAACTGTCTGATTTTGCTGCATCTCACAGCTGTAGTCTTTATGGGTGTCATACTGTAGTTTTCAAATCCTTTTACAGTCATTGCAGTTATATGTGACATCTTTGATGTGTTAAACAGGATTTAATGCTTAAAGGTTTCAAGATCTTTCAGAATATTAAAATTATGGCAATCTGTCTGCTTGCCACACATGACTAGTAGTATCAGTTGATCAACAGGCCAATAAAAAAAATTAATAAAACAAATGGGCAGACTAAGTGGGCCAAGCAGTCCTTATTTGCCATCAAATTCTATGAGTATTTGGACACAGAATGAGACATTTTTTAAATATAGTCCTTTCCAAGATCATAATCAAGAGGGAAAGGATAGAGAGGGGTCACCCCCTCGGAGGACAGGCACCACTTTTGCCTGTTTGTAGAGCCCCAGCATAGATAATGTGCAGAGGGCAGGTTTTCATTTGTTGGGAAAGGATAGGCAGTGGGTCCGGAGATAATTTTAAGGAACTTAGGACACAAGTCATCACTACCTGCCTGCCATAGTTTGATCATTGAGAAGTTTGTCGGTCTCCTTAAAGGAGGCAGCCTTAAAGTAAAATGGGAGAGCTGTGGGAACTGGAAAAGAAGACAGTCAGCATCCAGATGGTAAAAAATGTGGTTTATGACCTTTGAGGTAAGTAGGGCCTCAAAGGAGGATAGGTCCATGAATTTAAAATTGAAGGCCTCAACTATGAGGTTGGGATCAGACAGCACATTCAACTCCATGTTCAGTTTAGTTGAGCACTGCTTGTTCACAGGTTTAATAATAGAGTTAATTGCTAATCAGAATCATTTGGGTTTCCCCAGGCACTGAGTCTGTTGCTTTTTTAGACAATTAACTTTCAGTTTCTTAACTTCTTACTTGCAGATATTCCTCTGCTGCTGCCAGTAAACATTCCAGGATTTGGGTGAGGGATTAGATTTAAAGGCCACCTGTGCCTTGTCCTTCTGCTTCATTCTTCCAAGATGTTCCCTACTGAGCCACCGTGCAGGCTAACTGGGGACAGAAAAGCATAGTAGTGTGAAACTGGAAGGCGTTAGTCTGGCTATTTTTCTGTCCCCAATTTGCCCACAAGATGCTAATGCTCTTATTTTTATGCACTGTGCACTTTGTTGTCGAGGCACAGATCAGGAAGCATAGGAAAAACCAGGGGCAGTTGCAAAATTGTCATCGAGGCACTGGTCAGGAAGCATAGGAAAACCAGGAGCAGTTGCAGAATTCACAAAAAGTATTTATTTGTACTAGCAGTATCATAAAAAATAAACCTGTTCTGTATAACTATTTACAAAGGCAGAATAAATAGAGAAGATCAATTGGGAGTTTCTTTCAATCTCTGTGTGTCTCTGTGTTTCTTGCAAGAAATTGCATCTCTATTTTATAAGTCCTTGCAACCCCCCTTTTTAACAAGCATCCTGGTTTTTTTCTAAAATGTTCGTGTATATTTCAGGCAGGCACTGCAGGAACACAATGTCTCAGAACTGATGCCCCTTCTACATAACTTCTGAAAAAACAAGAATTAAAAAACTGCACTTAGGTTAACCCCTCGAGTTCCCAATAGCTTTTTGCAATGATTTCAAACTATAATTATGTACATTTATTTATTTATTTATTTATTTATTTGCTTTTGGTAACCATGTGAGTGCACTAGGCATAGAAATGCCTATTTTCAGGCACAACCCGGGAGAATACAAGTTGAAATACATAATCACACCATGTGACGCAGCACATGAAAGAGATAACAGTGAGAAGGGGTCAAATGCAGTCAACATAGGGATAGGGACAATTGCAGTTTGTGGACAGTCAGGATACAGGCAATACAGTAATTATACAAAGTCAAAAGCATGGACATGTGCAAAGCAAATGAATACAGCGATCCATCAGATCAACAGTAACACTATATAATTTCTAAATAAAGGGATCCCAATATTAGTTACATTTCCACATAATAATTTGCATATATTTTTATACCAGTAGATACGCAAGGGAGGAAAAAGGCAGAAACTTCAAGGGAAGACTGAGAGACAGTGAGAGGCACAGAATTGTGGGACTGTGGGGGTGATCAAATCCTAGGTCTCATGAGAAAATGTGGTTGTGCAACCAGACAGACAAGAGACAGGAAAGGAAAGAACAGAATAGATCCCTGCATTCAAACTTTCCATGACAACTGAGACAGGATCCTATTCAACCCTGTCACATCCACCCCTCTCCTTAAGAGGGAACCTGTTTTTATCAAACAGGTTTCCAAAATTTTCTAACAATTCTGTACTAGCATTAGCTTCTAACTCTCAGAAATTAAGCACACGTGCAGTATCCTTTTCTCTATAACAGTACAGCAAGCAGTAAAGTTTAAACTCATACATTTGTGTTTCATCCTTCAGAACTCTCAATTCCTGATCCATATCTTGACAGAAAATCAGCATTGCTTTTCTCTTTATCAGATTTGTGTATCACCTTGAATTTAAATGGCTGTAGTGCCAGGTACCACCTTGTGATTCTGGAATTTTTATCTTTCATTTGGTTAAGACAACAGAGAGGATTGTGATCTGTTATAAGTATGAAGTCAGTTCCTAGCAAATAAAACTTAAGGGACTCCATGGCCCACTTTGCTGCTAAACATTCCTTTTCAATGGTGGAGTACCTTTTCTCTCTGTCGTGCAAGTTCCTACTTATGTACAGCATAGGATGTTCCATCCCATTTATTATTTTGACTCAGGACTACTCCTAGGACTACCTCTGATGCAACTGTTTATAGCAAAAATGGTTTATCAAAGTCTAAACTTCTTAAATAGGGTCTGAACATAATGCAGCCTTAATGGCTTGAAAAGCTTCATCACACTCTGGGGTCCATTTCACATTATTTGGGTACCATTTTTTCAAGAGTTCAGTGAGGGGAGTAGCTAGCTCAGCAAAGTTGGGAACAAATCTCCAATAATAACCAGCCAGACTTAAAAATGACCTGACGTTTCTTTGTTTTAGGGACAGGGCTGTTAGCTACAGCTTCTATTTTAGAAATTTCTGGCTTGACTTCTCCATTTCCAAACACATAGCCCAAATATCTGTTTTCCTGCATGCCCAATGCACATTTGGTAGGATTAATAGTCAGACCTACATTTTTGATAAGTATAATTAATAGTCAGTCCTGCATTTTTGATAGCTTGGATACTGCTCTTAGGTGTTCCAGGTGGCTTTTCCAGCCTGGACTGTACACCACAACATCATCCAGGTACACAGCACAATAACCAGTGTGAGGTGATAAATTACATCCATGTACCGCTGGAATGTAGCTTGCGCACCATGTAAACCAAATGGCATGGTTGTGAACTGATAGAATCCAACAGGAGTGGCGAATGTGGTTTTGTCTCTGGATTCTTTAGCTAAAGGGATTTGCCAGAAACCATTGGTGAGATTGAGGGTACTGACATACTTTGCACTCCCCAGTCTGTCTGCAAAATCATCTATTCTAGGCATAGGAGAAAGTAGGCTGTTGGTTAACTAGGATCTGCAGCTTATCTGTTAGGTAGGGAAATGGACAGACTAGGTGGGCCAAGCAGTCCTTTTCTGCCATCAGATTCTATGTTTCTATAGGATAACTGTCAAATTCTGACACTTGATCAAATTTCCTAAAATCAAGGCAGATTCTAACACCCCCTTCTTTTTTGTTTACAATTACCATTGGAGATGACAAAACACTCCTCGACTCTTCTGTGATACCCAATTCTTTCATTTTTTTGTATTTCCTTAACCACGTCAGCTCTTAACTGCTCTGGTAACCTGTATGTCTTTTGTCTAATAGGATGAACATTCCTTGTCCCTATAATATGCTCAGCCCCTTTTACTAGGCCTGGTACTGTGGTAAAAGTACTGTTAAATGTCTTTAGCATATTATAAATGTTTGCAGTTTGTTTTGAGGTTAAGGAAACATTCACCTTTACAGCATCAGAAGTTACAGTTTGTTCCAGTCTATCATAAGCTACATCAATACCTTCTTTATCAGTTTCTGGTAAAACTAGCAAAATAGCTTTTGGTGTTTTTTCAAACCATTTCTTAAAGTGATTTGGTCACATTCTGCAAATGCTCATTTCACATAGTGTGCTATTGCCACCCATGCTTCAGATGTTGAATCTGCAATTTGTTTTGTGAAAAAAAAAAATTTGTCATAGTAATTTTTGTGTCAGGCTTCCTTCACAAGCGGGTTGTGGAGGCATGGCAGTGTTGTGCTGAATGGTAGCAACCCGTTCAGGGGCTGGTTTCTGCCTCAGTGAATAGAGGAACATGCTGTTGATGACAGCTGGTAATGAGCAGGCCACTATGATTAAAGAAATTCTGGCCACTGCAATCACAGAGTGCCCTGTCACTATGCAAATAGCTGTTTTTGCTGCGGAGCATCCCTGACTGCAGCAGCCAATTACACAGCTGCATTGTGTGGTGTCCCCATAGCAATGGCTTCTCCGTCAGCCTCTCACAGTCCCCACGAAGCCAACGGAAAGCCACTGCCCGCCGTTCAGTGTTCCTTCCTGGTAAAACATTTCAATGAATAAATAAAATAAAAGCCAAAGAGGGTGCCCAATCCCCCTGTCGGTATTCCCCTTCCCCAGTTCATTTGCCAAAAGGGTAGCCCAATCCCTGTCAGCATGATGCGCCCCCCCATTTGTTGTGTGCTGAGGGGGTGCCCAGTTCCCCTTGGCTATGTGTTCCCTCCTGCACCCAGCATGGCCGACGGGGTGCCCAATCCCAGTTGGCTCCACTCTCCCTTCTCCAACAAACACTCAGGGGGCACACTGGGAGCCCACCCCAGCGTGCCAAATATGCATGTAAAAAATAAAACCTTCCCATGATGTTTTTTAAGTTCTTTTTAAAACCTGTAAACTAGAAAACAGTCCCTTGTTGAGTCCAGTGGCCCCTCCCCAACCCACGCCCACCCTCTGCACACCTACCCCCACACCCCTACCCCATACCTACCCACGGAGCCCAGCGTGATGATCTTCAGTGGCTCGGGAACATGTCTGCACGCTTCAAAGCTGACCACGAACTGGAGAAATGCCAGTAAGCTGTATAATAGCATAAATGTTTTTTTTTTTTCAACTTTGGTGCATATCTCAGCCATTTTTGGGAATTCTTTCACCACATTTTCAACATAGGGTCCTTGGGACTTCACCTCATGAACTCAGTCACTGTCATTTTGTTATTCTGTCCCGAAAGGTGAGTTCGCGGTCACTGTGTGGAGCCACCTTTTAAGACTGATTAACAAAATGACAGTGTCACAGTTCATGAGGTAGGCCCCCAAAAACCCTAAGTTGAAAATTTGGGGAAAAAATCCCCAAACATGACTGTTTTATGAGTGTGCGTTGCGCAGTTCCTATGCACGCAAGTAACTTCAAGAATTTTTAATATTTCACTCCAGATTTTAATTGCCATTTTACCACACCTCCTTATGAACAGTACAGCTGTCATTTTTCACATCTAAAAACATAGAAACATAGACTTTGATGGCAGATAAGGACCACTTGGCCCACCCAGTCTGCCCATTTCCCTACCTACTGGATAAGCTGCAGATTTTAATTAACCAACAGCCTACTTACTACCACCCCCACTATAATTGCCTTATGTCTGTCCCATGCATGTTTGAATTTCTCCACTGTTTTAGATCCCACAGCCTCTCCAGGAAGGTGGTTCCATGTGTCCACCACTCACTCCGTGAAAAAGAATTTCCTCACATTACCCCTGAACCGTCCCCCCTATCTTTAAATTGTGCCCCCTTGTTCTTACACATCTCTTTTTCTGAAAGATGCTACCCTCCTGGACTTTGTTGATTCCCTTGAGGTACTTGAACGTTTCTATCATGTCCCCCCGTCCCTCCTTTCATCAAGGGCATACATATTAAGCTCTCTCAGTCTCTCTTCATATGGTTTCTGATGCAGGCCCTGCACCATTTTAGTTGCCTTCCTCTGGACTGCTTCCATCCTGTCTATGTCCTTCCATAGATGAGGTCTCCAAAGCTGCACACAGTACTCCAGATGGGGTCTCACCAACTGTCTGTACAGAGGGATAACCACTTCCCTTTTTCTACTTGTGATGCCCCTTCTTATGCATCCCAGTATCCCCCTGGCTCTCCTTACTGACTTCTCACATTGCTTACCCACACTTAGGTCATCTGCTATGACTACCCCCAGATCCCTTTCCATTTTTCTTGTTGTTAGTACCTCCTCCGCTATTGTGTACTCGTTTCCTGGGTTTTTGTTTCCCAGGTGCATTGCTTCGCACTTCTTTGTGCTGAATCTAAGTTGCCATATGTCTGACCATTTCTCCAACCTTGCCAAGTTCCTTCTCATCCTTTCTACCCCCCCTTGTGTATCAACTGTGTTACAGATCTTTGTGTCATCTACAAAGAGGCATACATTTCCCTCCAGACCCTCTGCAATGTCACTCATAAAGATGTTAAAGAGGACTAGACCTAGTACTGAGCCCTGAGATATTCCACTAGTGACCCCCCTTTCTTCAGAATGTGTTCCATTCACTATTACCTTCTGTGTCCTGCTGTACAGCCAGTTTGCTACCCAGGCTACCACCCTGGGACCCACTCCCAGGCTGGCTAACTTGATTATCAATCTTTTGTGTGGGGCTGTGTCAAATGCCTTGCTAAAGTCTAGGTAGGCCATATCCACAGCCCCTCCCTGGTCTATTACTTTGGTCACCCAGTAAAAGAAATCTATTAGATTTGTCTGACATGACCTTCCTGCTGTAAATCCATGTTGCTTTTGGTCCTGTGCCCTGCTGGCCTCTAAGTTCTCAACAATTCTTTCTTTCAGAAGTGATTCCATCATTTCCCTACCACTGAGGTCAAACTTACAGGCCTGTAGTTTCCTGCTTCTGCCTTGCTCCCACTTTTGTGAAGGGGAATCACATCTGCCCTCCTCCAGTCCTCAGGTACCACCCCATCCTCCCATGATTTGTTAAAAAGTGTGGTCAGTGGTGTCACTAGATCCTCACTTAGTTCTTTTAGGATTCTGGGGTGAATCCTGTCAGGCCCCATTGCTTTGTCCACCTTGAGTTTTAAGAGTTCTTTCAGGACTCTTTCTTCTGTAAATGGACTGGTGTCAACCCCCTCCCTACCCAGAGTGCTTCTATTGTCTGGTTTAGGTAACTCCTCCTCATCTTCTTTTGTGAATACTGAGCAAAAGTATTCATTCAGTAACTCTGCCTTTTCACTGTCTCCCTCTGCCCACCTCCCCTCTCCCTTATTAATCGTCACTATTCCTCCCTTAACCTTTCTATGCTCCCTAATGTACCTATGAAAGGTTTTATCCCCCTTCTTAACTGAATTGGCTATTTTTTCCTCGGTCTGGGCTTTTGCTATTCTGACTGCCTTCCCCACTTCTTTCTGCTTTAATTGATACAGTTCCCTGGTGTGCTCCTTCTGTGATTCCTTATACTTTCTGAGTGCAGCCTTTTTCTCCTTAACCTTCCCTGCCACCTCTTTTGAGAACCATAGTGTTTTTTTACTCTGCTTTGTTTTCTTTATCTGTTTCACACAAAGGCTTGTTGCCTCTATGATGGTAGTTTTGATTTTTCTCCATTGTTCTTCCACCCCTCCTTTTTGGCCATTTGCTAGTGCATTCCTCAGGTATTCACCCATTTTGCCAAAGTCAGCCCTTCTAAAGTCCAGTATGCTTGTTTTTGTATGGCTCGTCTCCATGGTTGTGCTTATTGTGAAGCACAGTGTGCAGTGGTCACTTGTTCCCAGATGTCTACTGACTTCTAAATTTGTGATCCTCTCTCCATTTGAGAGTACTAGGTCTAGCATTGCTCCCTCCTGAGTGGGTTTCAACACTAGCTGTCTAAGGTCTGCCCCCTGCAGGGCATTGAGAATGACCCTGCTCTTGGATGTGGCTGCAGTACATGTCATCCAGTTAACATCTGGCATATTCAGGTCCCCCATTAACAGTATCTCCCCTTTTTCTGCCATTTTGAGAATGTCCTCTATCATTTTCTTGTCCATTTCCTCCCCTTGAGATGGAGGTCTGTATACAACCCCTGTGCAGATTGTGATGCCATTCCCTGTCTCCAAGGTGACCCAGAATGCCTCTTGTCCTCCCCCTTTACTTTTTAGTTCTGTAGCTTTGTTCCCTTCCCTTATGTATAGAGCTACTCTACCTCCTCTTTTCCCCTCCCTGTCCCTTCTGTAGACTGTGTACCCTGGTGTGTTGACATCCCAGTCATGGTTCTCTGTGTACCATGTTTCCGTGACTGCCACAATATCCAATTGTTCATCTTCCATCAAAGCTACTAGCTCAGGAAGCTTGTTTCCCAGACTATGGGCATTGGTACTCATTGCACTCCATTTAATGTTGGCTTTATCCTTTTTCCCCCATCCCTGCTGTTTTTGCCCTTGTCTATTTTTCCATTTACCCCTGTCCTGCCCTCTGTTGAGAACTGTACCTCAGTGTTTACCTTACTATCTGTCATGTTTTGTTGGGGGAGGCTTGAAATTTCCTGCCTCTTATTAGCACCTCCCCCCATGGCTAGTTTAGAAGCTTGCCAAGGAAGCATTTAAACCTATCACCTAGGAGCTTGGTTCCCTTCGTGGACGGAAGCAGACCATCATGCCAGTATAGACCTTCATCTCTCCAGGTGTACCCCCAGTCCCCAATGAAGCCAAAGCCCTGTGCTCTGCACCAGTTTTGCAACCATTCATTAAACTGCATGGTGTGTAGTACTCTAGCCTCACCCCTGCCATGGACTGGCAGCACCTCTGAGAAGGTAACCATGCTTGCTACCTGTTTGAGGCCCCTCCCCAACTCCACAATTTCATCCTGCACTGCACTGATTGCATGCCTAGATAGGTCATTTGTCCCAAGGTGGATATCTAGTTCCCTCTTCTGTGATGCTGCTTCTGAAATCCTGAGAATTCGCCCGAAATGTGTTTTGGCACATGTAGTGCACATTGGCATGGTTGGTTTGCAACATCAATGTTCGGGACAGATTACAAAAATCATATCACAGTGACACTGTTCATGAGAATAGGGCTCAAAATACCTATGTTAAAAATTTGGTGACAAAAGTCCATGTATAATGACTGTGTTATGAGTGTGCATTGTGCAGTTTCCACTCACACACGTAACTTTGTGAATGTGTAATATTTTCACTCCAGATTTTCAACATTGGCATTTTTTTACACCTCCTTATGAACAGTAAAGTTGTCATTTTTCACATCTTGACCAAAATGTGTTTCTGCACTTCCGGTACAGAATAGTATGGTTGCTATGGGAAATCAGTGTTCAAGACAGGTTAAGAAAATCACAGTGACACTGTTCATGAGTGGTGGTAGCAAAATGCCTATGTTGAAAATTTGGTGACAAAGGTCCATAAAATTACTATTTTATGAGCGTGCATTGTGCAGTTTCCACACACACTCACAACGTTGAGGAGTTGTAATATTCTCACTCAAGAGTTTCAACATTGTCAGTTTTGCACACCTCCTTATGAACAGTACAGCTGTCATTGTTCACATCCTGCCCAAAATGTGTTTTCGCACATCTGGTGCACAATGGCGTGGTCACTGTGGGAAATCAATGTTCAGGACAGAGTAAAAAAAATCATAGTGACAGCGTTCATGAGTAGAGGTCACAAAATGCCTATGTTGAAATTTTGGTGAACTTATTCCACTAAATGACTGTTACGAGCATGCATTGTTCAGTTTCCATGTACGCTCGTACGTTCGAACATTTTTAATATTTTCACTACAGATGTTCAACACTGTCTTCTCTTCACACCTCTCTATGAATGGTACAGATGTAATTTTTCACATCCTGCCTGAACTGTTTTCACACATCTAGTGCAGAATGGCGCAGTCACTGTGAGAAATCAAGGTTCAGGACAGATTAACAAAATCACAGTGCCACTGTTCATGAGCAGAGGTCCCAAATGCTTTCATGAGGTGGAGGTCACAAAAGACCATGTTGAATGGGCATTGGGCTTTCTAACCATAACACTGCCCCAACCTATGGTGGGGCTCCAGTGCCCTTATCTTCTCTGAACCGCAGACACATCGTCACTCTTCAAAGCCAGATCACAAATTGAGGAAACAGTATGCACGTCACTGTATTTCAACAGCAATGTGAACTTGGTGGTATAACTTGTTCTTTCTGCTGGGAACTGTAGTCCTGCCAATTGGTGCGTACCAACAGCAATCCCAATGATGAACTCCAGCATTGAAAAAGGCTTGTTCTGTTTTTTTTTTTTTTAATCCTGTAAAAATAAAGAAAACAGTCCCTCACTGTCTGTGGCACCCCGTTGCCCAACCTGCACCCACTCTCTGCGCACCCACCTCCCCACACACACTCACCCCATGCGTACCTTCGGAGCCTGGAGCGATGATCTTTGGTAGAGCGGGAACACATCTGCATTCTTCAAAGCCGACCACGAGCAGAAGAAATGCCAGTAAGCTGTATACTGGCATAAATAGGGTTTTTTCAGCATTGATGCATATCTCAGCCATTTTTGGGAATTCTTTCACCAAATTTTCAACATGGGGTTCTTGGGATTCCACCACATGAACTTAGTCACTGTCATTTTGTTATTCAGTCCCGAAAGGTGATTTCATGGTCACTGTGCGAAACCACCTTTTGGGACTGATTAATGAAATGACAGTGTCACAGTTCATGACGTAGGCCCCCAAAACCCTATGTTGAAAATGTGGTGAAAAAATTCCCCAAAATGACTGTTTTATGAGCGTGCATTGCACAGTTTCTACACACGCTTGTAACTTCGAGAATTTTTAATATTTTTACTCCAGATTTTCAACACTGCCATTTTACCACACCTCCATATGAACAGTCCAGCTGTCAGTTTTCACTACTTGCCTGAAATGTGTTTTCACACATGTAGCGCACAATGGAGCAGTCTGTATGCGAAATCAATGTTTGGGACAGATTAAGAAAATCACTGTGATGCTGTGCATGAGCAGAGATCATAAAATGCCAATGTTGAAAATTTGGTGACAAAAGTCCATAAAATGATTGTGTTATGAGCGTGCATTGCACAGTTTTCACGCACTCTCGTAACTTCACGAATTTGCAATATTTTCACTCCAGATTTTTAACATTGTAATTTTTACACACCTCCTTATGAACAGTAAAGCTGTCATTTTTTACATCCTGGCCAAAATATGTTTTTGCACTTCCGGTGCAGAATAACACGGTCACAGTGGGAAATCAATGTTCGGGACAGATTAAGAAAATTACAGTGACACTGTTTATGAGTGGAGGTCCCAAAATGTCTATGTTGAAAATCTGGTGTAAAAAATCTCCAAAATAATTATGGGTGTGCGTTACGCAGTTTCTACGCACACTCGTGACCACCAGTTTTACTCCAGATTTTCAACATTACCACTTTTTTACACCTCCTCATGAACAGTACAGCTGTCATTTTTCACATCCTATTCAAAAAGTGTTTTTGCACCTGTGGCGCCAAATGGCGCAGTTGCTGTGCATAATCTCCTTTCTGCTAACGAACTGATAGCATCACTGTTGATGCAGTGGAGTCACAAAAAGCCCATGTTGAAAACTTGCAGTAAAAATACCAAGAAATGCCCAGGGTGTTAGGGTTTCTGACCATAATGCCCTACTCTGTAGGGACTGACAGGCGTCAGTGGTGTAACTTGGGATTGTAGTCAGTAATGCTCATGTCATTCCATCCCCACCCCCACCGTGCAGCCAGTGACAGGCATTGAGGTGTGCCTTGGACTCTTTGGCCACAGAATTCACCCCATTCTCCTATACTGCACCCATTTCAGTGTTATTTCCTTATGGAATGAGGTGAGTGTAAAGCCCAAACACCCCAAGGCACACCTCGACACTTGTAAGTGTCTGCAGGGTAGGATGAGGTGAAATGTCATGACCATTATGGGCGATGACCCAAGGCACACCCCAGTGCCTGTCCATCTCTGCAGGGTGAGGTTGGGGTTCGCATCAGTTCAATACTTTATAGCCATTCCTATACTGCATCTATCTAGCTCCTGCACTTCCACTGCTAATGCCAGCAAGCAACCATTCGGCATTGACAAATGCTTGTGTTCATTTGCAAGGCAAGCAAACATACTGGCATCTGTCTGAACTGTGAGGTGGATTCGGGGTTGGGGGGGCCTTCCCCTCCTCCACCTATCAAAGCTTCAGAATACTGAATCTACTCCCTAATTAAATCCACTGTCTGCCTTTCTCTTCCTTTTTATGTTGCTTGCGCTTGCACAAGAAATGTTTTGCTACAGAGAATGGCATTGTAGAGGTGTATCACTGGCTAGCCCAATGCAGGTCAAGCTGCACTGGGCTCATCCTTGACAGACCAATTATCATGCAAGCTAAGTATGACAATGGTTTACAGTTTATGGTTGAAACTTTGTGTACTTGAAACAAATGAAGTGCTCCAATAAGAGAAAACTTCTTCTGTTTCATATCGCTCTATTTTCCTTGCTGTCTCTCCCTCCTCCCCTGCACACACCTTTTGTCTCGTGTGTTCCCTGTACCTCATTTCTCCCTTGTTGTCCCTCTGACCCTCCTGTCTTCTCATGTTTTGCATTTCTTCGAGCCAGGCTCCAGTGACCGCCAATGTGACTGGCTAAGCTGTGCTGCTATCAGCCTCACAAATTACAGGAAGAACCAGAGAAGCTTTAGCTTAAATGATGCACCACAAAGCTGCCCAGTGCTTTGCTGGACAAGTATTGCTGTAAGAGCTGAAACATGATATGCTCAGAGAGCCAGAGTGGATGGCCCAGTCAGACTGTGCCTACATTTTGTGAACAGCAGAATACTCCAGTAGCACTCCAAATATTCTTAAAGCAAATCCATACAATTCTTCTTTTGAATGGATTTTATTGACTGTGTGGCAACACCAGACAGTGCAACAATGCAGACCTCCGTGCAACTAGAGCACAGTTAACAACTTCTGTGTACATACTCAGCCACCCTGCAGACCACCGGGCACCGAGCCAGTAGTGAAATCAGTGTCGTCCTGCACAATTTGTAGCTTCTGTGGCCCCAGTTCATGCTGTGTACAGTCAGATTGCATTTTCAGACTGCAGTCCAGTGGCACAGACAGATTTTGTCCCCATGCTGGTGAAGTGCAATGGGGACAAGCCGGGTGAAGTGATCCCACTGTGTAGTCTGACAGAGAGCGAACGGGACAGCGACAATGTTGGGCAATGGTATGGCAGTCTCATGTCTGTCTGACAAGTTGTGGTTAGGGGACACAGAAACACCACACAGTGCAAGACAGCAAGACGTGCAAGGCAGTTATGTAACCTGTGAGTTTGGAGACAGAGCGTCTGTGTGTGTTCCACCTGCCACTACCTTGTCCAGTTTGCAGATAATCAGCAGTCCAAGTGGGCAAGGAGGTAGTTGAGAGTGACAGCGGCCATGTGGTCTAGCATGTAAGACAGAGAGAGAGAGACACACAGACAGTGGGAGACCGTAGGTACCAAAGTTGCGGCAATGTGCTGCATCTCTCTCTCTCTCTCTGTCTATGTCTGCAGAAACAGTGGAAGCAATGATCAGCAGTATACAGCCTTCTGACAGGCTGTAATACAGGAGAGCAGAGGAGACAGCAAGTGTGACAGTAGCCACCAAGAGTTTCCTTTCCTGGCACCCCCCCAACTGTGGCTGCCCCATTGCCCATTCCCTGCCCTCATGGCACAGACGACAGATAGAGAGAGTGAGAGACAGCATCATCTCTCTTCCACACTTGCACCATGGCTGAAATGTCCTGTGAGACAGCAAGAGAGAAAACATTGGAATGTTGTTGTCTGTGGCCTCCCCTTGCTCCCCGGTACAGAACAGTGCTACAGTTTGTGTACAGGAGAGACCTGTGTCTCTCTCTCTCTCTCTCTCTCTGTCTCTCTCAGTGTCTTTTTCTTTGGGAACCTCTGTGCTGCTTTTGCACCTCTCATGCAACAAGTTCTCTGTGTTCCATTCTGACAACCCCCTCATCCCAGTGAGAGAGTGCAACTGAGTTTTTTCCCTCGATGTTCAAGACCGGAGCTCAGTGCTTAGAGAGGCAGCGACTTAGAGAAAGCTAGACAGGGACAGTAACAGTGTGAGAAAGAGATCAAGACAGAAACATTGGGGGAGCAGCATTGAATAGACAATGTGTGCTGTGTCCTCTCTCTGTGTGTCAGTGGATAGTAGTGTGTTAGGGAGGACATAGTGGAGAACAGCACATGCAAGTGGCATATGCTTGTGTGTCTCTCTCTGTCTGTCTGTAATTCATAAGAGAAAGAGATACAAATATATAAACACAGAAATTGTCAGCAGATGAGAACTGCCTGGCCCATCTAGTCTGCCTGTAAGCCCTTGTACTGGATTACTGCTTCTGACCCACTCGCTGCTATACCTCTGCAGTTCCCCTATGCCTGTCCCAAGCATGCTTTAATCCATCCACAGTGCTAGCTCCCACCACCTCCTGAGGCAGACCATTCCACACGTTCACCACCCTCTCTGTAAAGAAGAACTTCTTCACATTCCCTCTTAACCTCCCATCTTCCAATTTCATGTCATGCCCCCTCGTTCTTGAGCTTCTCCTGTATTGGAAAATGTCTCCCCCATGTACCTTGTTTGTACCCTTGAGGTACTTGAATGTTTCTATCATATCCCCTCTTTCCCTCCTCTCTTCCAGTGAGTACATATTGAGGTCCCTTAATCTCTCCTCATAAGTCCCTCATTTGCCCTTTTCTGGACCATTTCCAGCCTGTTAATATCCTTACAAAGGTGCGACCTCCAGAAATGCACATAGCACTCTGCATGGGGGTTGTATACAGACCCCCATCTCAGGGGAAGGGAATGGACAAGGACATGATAGAAGGCATCCTTAGGATGGTAGAAAAAGGGGAGATATTGTTGATGGGGGACCTGAATATGCCAGATGTTAACTGGAGCACCTTTGCTGCAGGTACATCCAAGAGCTGGGTCATTCTTGATGACCTACAAGGGGCATGCCTTAGACAGCTAGTATTGGAACCGACTTGGGAGGGTGCAATCTTAGACCTGGTACTCTGAAATGGGGACAGAGAAATAATCTCAAATTTAGAAGTGGGTAGCCATCTGGAAACAAGCAACTACCAAACAGTATGGTTCACAATAAACACAGCCATACAATCAAGCCATACAAAAGCAAGAGTATTGGACTTTAGGAGGGCTGACTTTTGGAAAATGAGAAACTGCCTCAGAAAAGCACTAGCAAACAGGCAAGAAGAAAGGGTGGAGGAACAGCCATCACAGAGGCAACAAGCCTTTGTGTAAAGCAAATCAACAAAACACAACAAAGGAAAAAAACGCTATGGTTCTCAAAAGAGGTGGCAGGGAAGGTTAAGGAGAAAAGGATAGCATTCAGGAAATATAAGGAAACACAGAAGGAGCAGGGCAGAGAACTTTATCAGTTAAAGTAGAAAGAGGCTGGGAAGGCAGTCAGAATAGCAAAGGCCCAAAACTGAGGAAAGGATAGCCAACTCTGTTAAGAAGGGGGATAAGACCTTTTATAGGTACATTAGGGAGTGAAGAAAGACCAAAGGAGGGATACTGAGGCTTAATAAAGGGAAGGGAATGTGGGTAGAGGGTGACATTGAAAAAACAGGGCTACTGAATGAATATTTCTGTTCAGTATTCACAAAGAAAGAGGAGGGGGAGGTACCTAAACCAAACAAGAAAAACACTCTGAAGAAGGGGGTCAATACCAGTCCATTTACAGAAGAAAGGGTTCTGAAAGAACTAATAAAATTGAAAGTGGACAAAGCAAAGTCGCCTGATGGGATTCACCCAAGAATTCTAAAAGAACTAAGGGTAGAATTAGTGATGCTGCTGACTACTCTCTTTAACAAATCATGGGAGGATGGGGTGGTACCTGAGGACTGGAGGAGGGTGGATGTGATTCCTCTTCACAAAAGTGGGAGCAGGACAGAGGCAGAAAACTATAGACCAGTTAGTTTGACCTCAGCGGTAGGGAAAATGATGGAATCACTTCTGAAGGAAAGAATTATTAGGTATCTAGAAGCCAGTGGGGCAAAGGGCCCAAGGCAGCATGGATTCACGATGGGAAGGTCATGTCAGATGAATCTAATAGATTTCTTTGACTGGGTGACCAAAGTAGTAGACCTGGGAGAAACATAGACACATAGAAACATAGATTTTGATGGCAGATAAAGACCGCTTGGCCCACCCAGTCTGCCCATTTCCCTACCTAATGGATAAGCTGCAGATCCTAGTTAACCAGCAGCCTACTTCTTCCTACCCCCACCCCCTAGAATTGCCTTATGACTGTCCAATGCATGCTTGAATTCCACCACTGTTTTTGACTCCACAACCTCCTCCAGAAGGCCGTTCCATGCATCCACAACCCTCTCTGTGAAAAAATACTTCCTTAAATTACCTCTGAGCCACCCTTCTATCTTCAAATTGTGCCCCCTTGTTCTTGCACACCTTTTTTTGAAAGATGCTACCCTCTTGGACTTTGTTGATTCCCTTGAGGTACTTGAAAGTTTCTATCATGTCCCCCTCTCCTCCTTTCCTCGAGGCTATACATATTCAGCTCCTTAAGTCTCTCTTCATATGTCTTCGGCTGCAGAACCCACCATTTTAGTTGCCCTCCTCTGGACAGCCTCCATCCTGTCTATGTCTTTATGGAGATTGGGTCTCCAGAACTGCACGCAGTACTCAGATGGGGTCTCAACAACTGTCTGTACAGAGGGATAATAACTTCCTGTTTTCTACTATTGATGCCTCTCCCTATGCATCCCAGTATCCCCCCAGCCCTCCTTGCTGCCCTCTCACATTGCTTGCCCACCTTTAGGTCATCTGAAATGACTACCCCCAGGTCCCTTTCCATTTTTGTTGTTGTTAGTATCTCACCCCCCATTGTGTACTCTTCCCCTGGGTTTTTGTTACCCAGGTGCATTATCTTGCACTTCTTAGCATTGAATCTAAGCTGCCAAACATTTGACAATTCCTCTAACCTTGCCAAGTCCCTTCTCATCCTTTCCACCCCAACTTGTGCATCAACTCTGTTGCAGATCTTTGTGTCATCTATAAAGAGACATACTTTTCCTTCCAGTCCCTCTGCAATGTCGCTTATAAAGACATTGAAGAGGACCGGTCCTAATACTGAACCCTGCGGTACCCCACTAGTAAACCCCTTTCTTCAGAGTGGACTCCATTTACTGTTACCTCGTGTACTATTCTCCAGCCAATTCCTTACCCAGGCTGTCATCTTGGGACCCACTCCCAGGCTGGCCAACTTGTATATTAATCTTTGTGTGGGACTGTGTCAAATGCCTTGCTAAAGTCTAGGTAGGCCATGTCCACAGCCCTCCTGATCTACTACTTTGGTCACCCAGTCAAAGAAATCTATCAGATTTGTCTGGCATGACCTTCCCACTGTGAATCCATGCTGCCTTTGGTCCTGAGCCCTCTGGCCTCTAGATACTCAACAATTCTTTCCTTCAGAAGTGATTCCATCATTTTCCCTACCACTGAGGTTAAACTAACAGGTCTGTAGTTTCCTGCTTCTGCCTTGCTCCCACTTTTGTGAAGGGGAATCACATCTGCCCTTCTCCAGTCCTCGGATACCACCCCATCTTCCCATGATTTGTTAAAGAGGGTAGTCAGTAGTGTCGCTAGTTCTACCCTTAGTTCTTTTAGAATTCTGGGATGAATCCCATCAGGCCCCATTGCTTTGTCCACCTTCAGTTTTAAGAGTTCTTTCAGAACTCTTTCTTCTGGAGGGGCTGTGGACATGGCCTAGCTAGATTTTAGCAAGGCATTTGATACAGTCCCACACAAAAGATTAATACACAAGTTAGCCAGCCTTGGAGTGGGTCCCAAGATGGTAGCCTGGATAAAAAATTAGCTAGACAACAGGACGCAAAGGGTAGTAGTAAATGGAGTCCACAGTGAAGAAAGGAGGGTTACTAGTGGGGTACCGCAGGATTCAGTACTGGGACCAGTACTTTCTAATGTCTTTATAAGTGACATTGCAGAACACAAGATGGAGTGGAAAGGATGAGAAGGGACTTGGCAAGGTTGGAGGAATGGTCAAATGTATGGCAGCTTAGATTCAATGCAAAGAAGTGCAAGGTAATGCACCTGGGAAACAAAAACCCAGGGGAAGAGTACACAATGGGGGGTGAGATACTGACAATAGTAAAAATGGAAAGGGACCTGGGGGTAATTATATCAGATGACCTAAAGGTGAGCAAGCAATGTAAGAAGGCAGTAAGGAAGGCTGGGGTGGATACTGGGATGCATAGGGAGAGGCATCAATAGTAGAAAACAGGAAGTTGCTATCCCTCTGTACAGACAGTTGGTGAGACCCCACCTGGAGTACTGTGTGCAGTTCTGGAGACCTCATCTCCATGCAAGGACATAGACAGTAGAAGGAGTCCCAAGAAGGGCAATAAATGGTGCAGGGTCTGCAGCAGAAACCATATAAGAGACTAAAGGAGCTTAATATGTATACCCTTGAGGAAAGAAGGAGAAAGGGGACATGATAGAAACGTTCAAGTACCTCAAGGAATCAACAAAGTCCAAGAGGGTAGCATCTTTCAGAAAAAGAGATGTGCAAGAACAAGGGGGCACAATTTGAAGATAGAGGGGGGACAGCTCAGAGGTAATGTGAGGAAGTATTTCTTCACAGAGAGGGTTGCGGATGCATGGAACAGCCTCCCTGAGGAGGTCGTGGAGTCAAGAACAGTGGGGGAATTCAAGAATGCATGGGACAGACATAAGGCAGTTCTAGTGGGGATTAGGAGGAAGTAAGCTGTTGGTTAACTAGGATCTGCAGCTTATCTGTTAGGTAGGAAAATGGGCAGACTAGGTGGGCCAAGCGGTCCTTAACTGCCATCAAATTCTATGTTTCTATGTGAGGCCTGACTATGGTTTTATATAATATCATCACTACTTCCCTTCTTATGCTGGTGATACCCCTGCCTATGCACCCCAGCATGTCACTGGCCCTCCCAGCTGCATTAGCACTTTGCTTTGACATTTTCAGGTCAGGTGAAATAAGAACCCCCAGGTCCCTATCCTTCTTTGTGACTGTCAGCAACCCACTCCCATCCTGTAGCTTTCCCTAGGGTTTATGCGTCCCAGGTGCATCATTTTGCACTTTTTGGAATTCAGCTTCAGTTGGCAGTCCTCAGACCATTTTTCAAGCATCTCCAGGTCCCTCTTCATTTTCTCCACCCCCTCTGGGGTATCCACTGTGTTACAGATATTGGTGTCATCTGCAAATGGGCAGACCTTTCCCTTCAGCCCTTCTGCAATGTCACTAATGAAGACATTGAACAGGACTGGCCCCAGGACCGATCCCTGTGGCACCGCACTGGTCACTCCCTCTCCCCAGACTGCACTCTATTTACCACCACTCTCTGCCTCCTGTCTGTTAGCCAGTTTCTAACCCAGTTTACCACCCTTTCCCCATGCACAGCCTACTCAGCTAGTTTATCAGCCTCCTATGTGGGACAGTGTCAAAGGCTTTGCCAAAATCAAGGTAAGTGTTATCCACTGCCCCACCCTGAATTACTTCCTTTGTTACCCAGTCAAAGAAATCAATCAGATTTGTCTGACATGACCTCCCCACTGTGAATCCATGTTGCCTATGGTCCTGGACTCCGATGACTTCTAGATGCCCCACTATCCTTTCTTTAAGCAATGTCTCCATGATCTTCCCCACTACTGAGGTGAGACTGACTGGCCTATAGTTCCCCGCCTCCTCCCTGCTGCTGGATTTGTGTAGAGGGACCACATGTTCCCTCCTCCAATTCTCTGGTAGCACCCCTGTGTTGAATGACTCGGTGAACATCCTTGGGTGTATGCCATCTGGTCCTATCACTTTGTCCACCTTCAATTTAGTGAGCTCCTGCAGGAATGTTTTGCCTGTGAATGAACTATTGTCCACTTCTTCACCCCCTTGGCAACTGCTCTACAGCTGTGGCCCTTGTCCTGCCCCCACCCCATCCCGATCCCCATGAATACTGAACAGAAAGACACAGTGGATGTTTTGGGGGGAGGGCACATGACAGTTCTTAGGCGTGGTGCTATCACTTCTAAATACCTAAACAGCACATACAAGCAAGCAAGATTCAGCATTGACAAATGCTTATTTTATATGGTTTTGTTTCTGCCTGCCCTCCAGTTTTCAGTGTGCAGCCACACCCCCAGAATGATGTCATGTAAGGTAACTATTAATGTTTTACATACAGCAACAAGGAATTCTGGGGAAATTATAAAGTTAAATGTTCGTTACTCAGAGGTGTAGTCCCTTATTTTGGTAGTGGGGACTTCAGAATAGCACCTACTGTGTAGATGTATAACCTAGTTCTAGAGAAGCTTGAACAAGCTAAGTATGTATGCACTTGGGCAGACTAGGTGGGCCATAGGCCCTTATCTGCTGTCAACATCTATGTATTTATGTGTAGCAAGGCATTGTGGGTATAGTACATCGTTGATTTTTCTGCCTTTTCAAAGTGCAGTCTCCTATGTCGGTAGTGTTTATAGCAGTACAGTCTGTAGAAAAGTTTCTGGAAAACTGTTTCTGTGATGCAGATAGGCCAGAAGGATAATTTGCCAGCCTGTGTAGATATTGTTTGACTTTTACTGCCTGCTGGTGAAGTGATGGGTCTGAAGTGGCAGCTCCTGTCAGAATGTGGGAGTGTGATGATACTTTTCTGTGTTTATGTTATAGGGTCTTAATGACTATAAGCAGTTTAAGAGTGTAATTATGGGTCAGACTTCTTTTTCTTTGGTGTCTAGCTTCTACTGTGAGTACAAAATTGTGAAAGAAAAAGGATGTCTGCAATACCATAACTGACCAACAGAGGTTTCTGTTTCAACACAGTGCTCAAAAACTTTGTTTCTCTTGCATGATGTCACGGTTGGGGGTTGCAACACTGAGAAAAAAGGGGCAGGTTTATGCAAATGAAGCAGTGCACAGAAATGAAAGCATTTTTTTCCATGGAAAACTGCACTTTTTGGCAGATTGAATGGTAGGAGATTGATTCACAACTCCTACAGGTTACTACTCCCATTTGCTATGGCAAACCTGGCAAAATAACTTTAAGGAGGTTAGCATGGTATATCGTAGTAGGATTTTTCTTGTCAGGGGTCTCAGTCTCATACTTAATAGTGCCAGTATGTCTAAGCACTCTATAAGGTCCTTGCCACTTCAATAATAGTTTATTTTCTGTTGTGGGTAACAGTAGCAAAACCTTTTCACCTGGCTCAAAACCTTCTTTTACTCCATGGTCATATTATACCTTCTGCTGGTTTGGGGCCTCTTCTTGATTACTATGTGCAATTTCAAAATATTTTGCCAGCTTCTTTCTTGGGGCACACATATATGTCGTTACAGATTGTTTCTGAGCAGGGTTATCTTCCCACGTTTCTTTTATCACATCCAGTGGCCCTCTTTGCTGCCTACCACACAGCATTTCAAATGGTAAAAACCCTGTTGATGCCTGTGGCACTTCTCAGTAAGTAAAAAGAAGGTAAGGCAAATATTGGTTCCAATCTTTCCCTTTCCCTTTTACAAACCTTTTTAACATTTATTTATTTGGATTTATTTATTTATGTCTTTGATTAATGGGTAGGTGCACTGGTTGGAGGGACGGTTTTCAGGCATGACCCGGGCCATAAAAGATGGCACAGTTAGGCAACAATTTCAATCACAAGGCACAGGGATGTTACAGGTTAAATAGAGGTCAAGAACATGTTTACATACATGGCATAATAAATACAGGAACAAATGCTGGAAATCAAGGTACAATAGGTGAGACAATAAGAGGGTACAAACAAACTTTACCGTTCCCCCCGATTCACCCCATCTTTGAAAGTCACATCTAGACAGAGAGAAGAGAGAGGGAGAGAACAGGAGCCAGAAACAAGCTTGGGGAGAGCAGCTAAGAAACTCCAGGGAGGAGTCAGGTTAGTGCAGAATAGAGAGCATTAGGTGTGAGGGAGGTCTACCCCTTATAGGCAGGAGCAATGTGCTCTATCCACAAGCCAGGATTTGTAAATTCCAGCCCGCCGGTGCAGCAGTTGGAATTCTGCTTACAATGTCAGTGACCTGGGTTAGGGAACGGACCCAGATCATCTAAGGTCCGGTCAGGGGAGAAGGATGGAGCATCCCATGGATGGCTCTCCTTTCCCGGGGGGAGGGTGGGGTAGTGCCTGTTGCAAGGAGGACCACTGGCAGAGGCCAGGAGTCAGTCAAGCTACCGGCGTTCATAACACAGGGAAGCAGGGCAGACACTGGTGTCATTGCACGTCCCCGCCTCCAGGAAAAATGGAAAAAAGGAGCAGGCAGGTGGTCCACTATCTAAGTGAACCCCTCCCTGGGGCTTCGATTAACCACCATTGCCGCACTCCCCCGACCAGTTACTAGTCCCGAATCTTGAATATGGGGGTCCGGTGCTGTGGCCCCTCCCTCCGGGGGGTAAGCTGGGGATAACTGGGGGAGAAAGTGACTATAGATTGTGGTGGAAGTCTCAGGGACCGTGACCAGGACTGAGGACTGACAGTGGACTCACCAAGATAAAGAATATAAAATATAAAAAAAAAAAAGCCAGGATTTGTACAGGGATTTGAAAGCTGAATAGTTGTTGAAGGAGTGGAGGGGAGAAGGGATCCTGTTCCACAGTGTAGGAGTGGCAACAGATAGTGCTTTTCCTCCCATACCAGTGGGCACCCTCGGTACATGTAGGGAAGGGGAGGAGCAGAGACACCTAGGTACAGTTCTGACCTTGAGTAGGGAGAAGAGAGCGGACACATCACCACTTCTGATGGTACTAACCACGATACAACAAATGGTAAAATCAAAGCGATTTGGAGGGGTAGCCAGCCAAGGGAACTGTAGAGGTTGCAGTGGTGAGTTTAGAAAGGTGCCATGAGTGCAAAATGGCAAGCACTGTTGTAAGCTGATGTGAGCCTGTTTTTAAGGCACGAGGATGTCTGACAGTAGACGGGGGAGCAGTAGTCAAAGATAGGAAGTAGGTTACCCAGGACAATTGCTATTCGAGCCTCTGGGGTTAGCAGGTGGCATAGCCAGTAAACAGCCCCAAGTTTTTGATTGACCCTGTGAACCACAGTGTTGATGTGGTCCGAGAAGGTTAGTGATGGATCAAGTGTCACCCCCAGATATTTGAACGAGGTAACATCTTCAAGAGTCAGACCATCAAGGGATAGTATTTGAAGGGAGGAGCCGGCAATATAAAATTTAGTGCGGTTTGGATGTGAATAGCATAGATTTGGTCTTTTTCCCTTTTACCAATAACAGGTTTGTTGTGAACCAGCTAAAAGCACTGCCATAGTTCTGGGTAAGAACTGAAGGATACCTGGGCAAGGGACTTATCACTGTGGTAAATGACAAGGTCCTCTGCATACAGAAGCAATTTACAGTTTAGGCTATCAGCTGGGAGTGAATTAATGAAGATGGAGAAAAGCAGTGGTCCCAGGATGGAACCCTGGGGATGCCAGTTGAGACAGGGAGAGTCAGAGAGATGGCAGAACCAATGCAAGCTGATTGCGAGGGGCCCGAGAGGTAGTTCTTGAACCAATTTGTTGTCTCGGTGGAGCAGCCAAGGAGGTGTAGCTTGGAGAGGAGGAATGCGTGGTTTACCTTGTCAAAGGCCTTTGTGAGATCCACAAAGACAGCCCCGGTAGCGTGCCCGCAATCCATGCTAGTAAGGACATGGTCAGTAAAGAGTGCCAGAGCAGAGGTGGTGCAGTGAGATTTGCAAAAGTCATGCTGTTGGCTACACATAAGATTGTATTTATTTATGTGTTCCAACAGTTGGCAGTGGACAATTTTTTCAAGAAGTTTGCTTAGGTGAGGTAGGAGAGAAATGGGCGGTAATTATTGGATGAGTGGGGGTCTCCTGCTTTGAAGATAGGGATAATTGTCACTGACTTCCATGTATCAGGCATGGAGGAGGTAGACAGAGCCAAGTTAAAAATAAATGTGAGAGGCTTGATGATGGCAGGGGAGATGAGTTTGAGCAGAATAGGTGAGAGACCATCTGAACCCAGGCTACACTGATTAGGGAGATTCCTTAAGAGCTAGATGGTGTCCTGCGTAGATATGGCCTTGAAGTGAAAGCAGGGTATGCCACGGGTAGTGGGAGATGGCTGCTGGTTTGTACTGGCTCCTGGGTTGGCAGGAGGGTTGGCAGTTAGTTTGGTGAGATGGGCCGGCAGGTTGGTGAATTTTATGTTGAAAGACTGGGCTACCTCAGACGGTTCAGTCAGAGGGTCCGACGGGGAGTCAAGTTTGATAACAGGTCTGTTATTATGAGGGTTTGTTATGGAATTAAGAGAAGCCCAGAAATTTTTGGGGTTCCCTAGGCTATCCTTCTGGAGGTTAATGTAGTAGTTCCATTTTAGGGATTTAGTCAGCTGTTTGCATTGATTTCTCAGACACCTATATTCATTCCAGAGGGAAGTTGAGGAGGACACTTTATGATCAGCCCACTTATGATCACATTCTTTCATGAGTTTTAGAAGTTTCTTTGTGACCCACTGTGTACATCCTCCTCGCACCCTCCTTGAGTTAGGGGGGAAGTGGCAGTCCTGAATCTCCAGGATGGCTTTTGTGAAATAAGTCACTGCCGAGGTCACATCAAGTTCTGAGTAAAGGCTTGACCAGTTAATGGCTCTAACATCCTTCAAGATGGCAAGGTCAACAGCGCCTCAGAAATTGCGGAAAGAGAGGTACTTGGGAGGTGGACGTTTTGTCCTTATGGACCAGATTATGCAGGTGTAGGTAAACATATGTTTTAGGATTTGGTTAAAATGCTCAAGACCATCTGTCTGAGGGCGATAGGGGGTAGTTCGTATGGCAGTGATACCTAGTGGTCTGTACAGCTCCTTGAGTTAAGCAGCAGCAAAATTTCTACCCTGATCAGTAGTAATTTTTTTAGGTGTGCGCACTCTTCTGAAAATGTTTGCAAGCTCTGCTGACACTTTTGAAGCTGTGAAAGTATGCATTGGAACTGCTTCTAGGTATTGAGTAGCATAGTCACATACTACCAGGATAAATTATTACCCTTTTTACCTTTGTCTAAAGGGCCAACCACATCCATTGCAATTCTCTCAAAAGGCACATCTTTCAAGGGTAGGGGTGCCACGGCCACCTTGTCTTTTCTAGTGACTGGGGCTACTTTCTGATACTCAGCACAGGAATTACAATAGGTAGCAATATCTTCATGAATTCCATGCCAGTAAAATCTGTACAGCAATCTGGCAAGGATGTGATCCCTCCCTCAGTGACCAGCTATAGGACTATATGTGCTATCTGTAACAACTGTGTTCTATACTTCTGTGGTATATAACCAATTGTTCTGTCTGCTCCTGTGTCTGAGGTTTAACGCAAACTCTGTACAGTAACCCAGTACATGTTTTAAACATTGGTCCACCCTGTTTTGGTTTCACCTACAGTTGCTTAAAATAACCCTGGAGAAAAACACTGTTAGCTTGTTCTGAAAGAAAATCACACTCAGTGATCAGTTTAGTTTCAGCATTTTCATAGGTTAACCCTTATGTCCATCAGTCATTTGCTGCCACGATTTCTTCAGGCATTGTCTTTCTTTCCTGGATTTCCGAACTTTGGAGCTACACTCAAACAAGTCCAAATCAAACTTACTGAAAGAAAAAGTGTCCCCACCATTTGAGATTCTTTGCCTGAGCTCTTGTTATCACTGCTGTTGAAACTGAAGAGTTCAGTTCCTCTGAGATTAACTCAGTAAATCCTGGACAGTCATTTCCAATAATCATGGGTACAGGTAACTTAGGTACTAGCCCCACTTTCATTTGGTGTGACACACCCTTAATGGTCAGAGTCATTTGAGTGGTGGGATAGTATTGAGTGTCCCCGTGGATGAAGAAGACACTAGTACCTGGTCCTTTTGCATAGTGTTTTCCCAGCACTTCAACATGCACTAGGGTCTGTCTGCTTCCTGAATCAATGAGTCCCTTTACAGTCTTATCCCCTACCTTCACATCTGTTAAGTACTTGCCCCAGTTTGCCAAGGACAAATCTGCTCTAGTGCCACCCTCCTTATGGCAATTTCATACAATATGACCTGGCTTAGTACAGCTATAGCAAATAACGTCTTTGGTCAAAGATTTGTTACCCCCACCAGAGTTCTTAGCAGACTTTGAGTTTAAATGGGAAAAAGAGTGCCTTACCTGTGCTTGGCTGTTACTTCGCTGCTGTGGCATCTGCCTGGTCATTTGGTAGTCCTTGGCCAAAGAAACAGCCTTTTCCCCACTTTTTGGTCGTGTTCCTTTGCCCAAAGCTGCACATCTGTAGGCAGGATGTTGATAAATTGCTCCATTGCAAATGTGTCGATGATCTGTGGGACTGTTTTACCCCCTGGTTGGAGCCATTTTATCAGGAGTTCTCTGAGTTGAGTGAAAGCTTCTCGAGGATTGTCGATTGAGTTGTACTTCAGAGATCGAAATCTCTGCCTGTAGGTCTCTCCTGAGATGACATACCTTTTCAGGATTTCGCTTTTCATCAGGTCATATTTTTCTGACTGTGCAGTGTCCATATTGCTGTAGGCAAGTTGGGCTTTCCCTGTCAGATAGGGTACCAGTCTGATTATCCATTGCTGCTTTGGCAATTGGCAGGCTGTGGCAACTCTTTCAAAAGTTGTCAGGTATGCCTCGATATCACCCAAGGGACACAACTTTGTAAGTTTAATGGCTTTTAAGTTGCTTGTGTTTTGCTGTTCATCTGGATCTGTGCCACATCCTCTGCCTTTGATAGCTTGCAAGGCATCCAGCCATCGCTGTTCCTGTCACTGCATCTCTTCTCTCATCTGCTGCTTCTCTTCTCTCCTCTGCTGCTCCTGTCGCAGCATCTCTTCTCTCCTCTGTGCTTCTAAACATTGAATTTCTTTTTCTCTCTGCTTCTCTGTCTCTTTTTGTTGCACAGCCCACCATTTAAAAAAGTCCATCAGGCTTTCTGGTTCTGTCACCGCCTGATTTTTTTCCATAACTTGTGCTGGCTGTACAATCTCAGCTTGGACTTCTATCTCTGCTAGATTGGCTGTCATTCTCCTGGCAACCACTCCTGCACTTGCTCTTGCAGAATCCATACCTTTCTCTATGCTTCCCTGGTGCTAGGTCCAGTACCCACACACAAAACTCCTGGCTTAGAGTATGCACGGCGTAAATCCCACTTCAACTGACACCATCTGTCATCAAGGCACAGGTCAGGAAGCATAGGAAAACAAGGAGCAGTTGTAGAATTCACAAAAAGTATGTATTTGTACTAACAATAACATAAAAAATAGACTTGTTTCGTAGAACTATTTACAAAGGCAGAATAAATAGAGAAGATCCATTGGAGTTTTCCTTCAATCTCTGTGTGTCTCTGTGACTCTTGCAAGAAATTGCATCTCTATTTTATAAGTCCTTGCAAGCCCCCTTTTTAATAAGCATCCTGTTTTTTTCTAAAATGTTCTTGTAAATTTCAGGCAGGCATTGCAAGAGCATAATGTTCCAGAACTGAGGCCCCTTCTACATAGCTTCTGAAAAAAGATCTTAAAAACTGCACTCTGGTTAACCCCTTGAGTTCCCAATAGCTTACTGCAATCATCTCAAACTATAATTATATACACTTCAACAGTGACACTATATGAATTCTAAACAAAGGGATCCCAATATCAGTTACATTTCCACATAATGATTTGCATATATTTTTATACCAGCTGGTATGCAAGAGAGGAAAAAGGCAGAAATAGTAAGGGAAGACTGAGAGACAGTGAGAGGCAACGAACTGTGAGACTGTCGGGGTGATCAAATCCTAGGTCTTATGAGAAAATTGGTTGTGCAACCAGACAGACAAGATACAGAAAAGGAAAGAACAGAACAGATCCCTGCATTCAGACTCTCCATGACAACTGGGACAGGGTTCTATTCAACCTTGTCACATACTTTCAATAAATTTTAGTTTGCAAAGCAACAGAAGTGGTCAGGCGTCATTATGTTTGGAAGCATGTTCAGCGCACAAGAAACATATTGAGATGGTAGAGCATTGCAGAGGTGTGGCAATGTTGTGGTCAGTGCAGCAGACACTTTAATGGGCGCATCCCGCGGCCACCAATTAATGCTGAAGCTGCTGATGATGGCAGTTTTAGAATGAGCACCATACTTGAAAGAAATCTGCCACTGCAATCAGGGGCAGTTTCGTCACTGCAGCATCATCTCCCCCCTCTTTCCGAACCAGGCACACAGCAGGATAGAAAATTTAAATGTTAGTTCCCTCTCACTGCTGCTGTCTGCCCTGCACCCGTTGATCCCCATCATACTAACATATAATGAAACCCTCCCACTCCCTCCCACTGCTGTTACCTGCCCCATACTCTCTGTTCTCCGTCACACCAGCATAAAACCCTACCACTCCCTCCTAGTGCTGCTGCTGCCTGCCCTGCACCCTCCATTCTCCATTACACCAGCATAAAACCCTCCCACTCCCTCCCACTGCCACTGCCTGACCCGCACCCTCCGTTCTTCATCACACTGGCATGAAAACCCTCCCACTCCCTCCTACTACTGCTGCTGCCTGCCCCGCAACCTTCATTCTCCATCCCCTACCAACATTGGGGTGCTCAATCCCTGCATCAGCATGTATCCCCCTCCCCCATTAATGTCGTACACTGGGAGCCCACTCAATTGTGCCAAAAAATACTTCTTTGATGTTTCCAACACTGGCAAGTCACTCCTGGGGCTGGATGTGCTGCCCCCTAAGCCCCCATGTTCTTAGCCTACCTCAGGGTGCCCAATCCTTGGGTCAGCATTGATCCCACCCCCTCCAGTACTCTGACACACTGGGAGCCCACCCCAGTGTGCTGAAATCTGTTTTGTTAATTTTTCACTTGTAAAAAAGAAAACAGTCCCCTGACTTTTTTTTAAACCTGAAAAAGCTGGCCTAGTGGCGGTGAGGGCTGAGGTGCTGGACACCACACCTTGTGCCATGCCAGTGACCCGCATTCAGAAATGAGCGCAGGCTGCCAGGGGTCAATGTGGAGGAGATGGATCGAACGTTCGATGGACAGCTGTCCATCTCTGAGGGGGTAACCTCAGTCAGTGCATGCCTGACCCCTGGCAGAGGTTGGGGCTTGGTGTTATGCTGCCACAACACTAGGAGCAGGAGCAGGGAAGATGCTTGGCGGGGTAGCACGTGAGTGCCTGCTTGAGCCCGCCGTAGGCATCACTGTACTCCTTGCTCCCACAGGGGAAAGAGTAAATGGAAAAGACCCTGGTGGCTGGTCATTGCAGCTTGATGGCCACTCCCGTCGCACTCTGTTCCCTAGGTAATTCCCCAAAACTGGATCCTGTTGATGGGTGGGGTTCCCCTCTGCCCCGCCATAGGGTGTAAGCCATGAGGGGTTACAGGGGCGAGGGCTTGGGTAATGGAGGCAATGGACAGTGGCCAGACAAAGGCTGACCAGGGCCAGGGTGGGGGAGAAAACATGACGGTAAAAATAAAACCCTAAAAAAAAGAAAACGGTCCATTGCTCCCGCCAGCCCCCTTCCCCAAACCCATACCCTCCCTCTGCACACCCCACCTCCTTGCACTCTCCACTCACCCATAATTACCTCTGGAGGTCAGGTGCAGTGATCTTCTGTAGACCTGGAACAGGTCTGCATGCTTCAAAGACCAGCTGGGAACTGAAGAAATGACGGTTAGCCCTGTAGTAGCAGTCAATGGGGGTTTTCAACTTAGGTTGATATCTCAGCTAAGTTTTGGTCACAAATTTTAAACATGGGGTTCTTGGGACCCCACCTCATGCACGTTTACACTGTCTTTTCATTTCTCGATGCCAAAAGGTGATTTTGCGGTTGCTGCACGGAATTACCTTTCGGGACCAGTTAATTAAATAACAGTGCCACTGTTCATGAGGTAGGGTCCCAAAAGCCCTTATTTTGGTGAAAAAAAATCCAAAAAAAGTTCTGCATTATGAGCGTCCACTAAGCAGCTTCTACACATGCTTGTAACTTCATTAATTTTTAATATTTTCACTCCAAATTTCCAACATCGCCATTTTTTCACACCCCCTTATGAACAGAACAGCTGTCATTTTTTGCATCCTTTCTTAAATGAGTTTTTGCACCGGTGGTGCAGAATGGTGTGGTAGCTGTACAAAATCAAGTTTCAGGAGAAATTAATGAAATCACAGTGCCACTGTTCTTGAAGGAAGGTCCCAAAAAGGCCATGTTGAACATTTGGTGAAAACATTCCAAAAAATGACTGCGTTACAAGTGTGCATTGCCCAGTTTCTACGCAGACTCATAACTTCACCAGTTTTTCATATTTTCACTCCAGATTTTCAACATTGCCATTTCATTACATCTCCTCCTGAACAGTACAGCTGTCATTTTTCACAACCTGCTCAAAATGTGTTTTCACACCTGTGGCACCGAATGGTACACTCACTGTGTGAAATCACCTTTTGGGACTGAGTAATGAAATGATCCTGCCACTGTTCATGAGATGGGGTCCCAAAAAGCCCATGTTGAAAATTTGGTGTGAAAATACCAACAAACGCCCAGAGCATTAGGGTTCCAACCTTAACGCCCACCCTGTACAGACCGACAGGCTTCGGGGGTGTGTGACTTGGGTTCGTCATCTGTAATGCTTACACCATTCCACCCTCACCCCCACCCTGCAGCCACTGACAGGCATCGACATGTGCCTTGGTGTCCTCAACCCTAACGTTCACCCCATTCTTCTATACCATACCCATCTCAGATTATTTCCATATGAGCATTACGGCTGAAGACCTCAAGGCACACTGTAGCACCTGTCGATGTCTGCAGGGTGGGGTGAGGTGAAATGGCATGCATGTTATGGCTGATGACCCAAATGCACATCCCCAACACCTGTCAGTCTCTTCAGGGTGGGGGTGAGGGTTGGTGTTACTTCAATACTTCACTGCCATTCCTATTATGCATCTTTCAAACTCCTGCACTATCAATGCCAATACCAGCAAGCTAACATTTGGCATTAACAAATGCTTGTTTTTTGTGTGTTTTTTCATTCCTGGGTTAACCCTGGCACATGGAGGTTCAAAGCAACTCTTAGTAGTTTCCGCATTACTTTTTGACTGTACAAACTAGAGCCATAGAGCAGATGTATTAGGATAGGTCTTGCACACAATTCTGACAGTAAACAGCACAATACCACACCAAGGTGTTTAGGACCTGATGCACAGTCATACAAGACTGGCTCTATGATGATGATTTCATAAGAAGCCTTTGTCTGCAACACTACAAGCTACCCTCAAAAGATGGTTGCAGCATTTCCCTGCAAGGTCACAAACTCCACTGCAACTGTGCAGGAAGGGAGCAAAGGTGCTATGCAAATAATATGCATTACAGTCCACAGTGCACTGACTGAGGAAGCTGGGATTCCTCAGATAATGTCAGACCATGAGTATGGTCAAAACTACACTCTGGGGCTGCTAGTGAAAGTATGGAGGAGGAAGGCAGGTGGTGCATCATTCCTGCTCATTGTCAAGAGTTACTGTAACTAAAAGCTGGTTGCCAAATGGCTAGTCCCAAGAAAATGTTTTAGGAACAGGCTGTAAACTTAAAATCGTAAAGACTTCCGGAGTGGTCAGTGAGGAGGAGGAGTCAGAAAGTTTAGTAAGGCAGGGAAAAGCACTCATACAAGTTTTCTATTAGTAACATGTCACCTTTTGCTAATGCCTTTCTGATTTCATCCCCAGTGTCCTGTCCATGTCCTCATTCTTTTTTTTTTTTAATTTAAAGTTTATTGGTACATTTTCCACAATAAAAGGCAGCTCAAGTGACAGTGACATTGACATTCCGATACAATGTAGAGGGATAACTGCCTGACCCACCCTTCCCTCCCCTTACTGCAGTAGCCCAACTTAATACCCCTCAAATGCCAAGCACTTTACTTAAGGTCTTTCATGACAGTGTAGCCTGAGATATACTTAGACCTGAGCCGGAGAAATTAGAGAGTGAAGGGGATCCCAGATTTTGGTATAAACTGCCAGTCTATTGTGAAGACTGGCAATCGCTTTTTCTGTACGCAGACTGGACACAATTTCTTTTACCCATTCCTGGACAGATGGAGAGGACTTATCTTTCCAGTGGCGTAAAATGAGCTTCTTAGCTGATAAGGCAATCATAGAAATGTGAAACTTTCTTACTTTAACTCTAATAGAGGATAAGTCCCCTAACAGACAAATCTCGGGAGTAAAGTACTCCTGAAGGCCCAGCAGAGGATCCAGGGAAGTCTTAATTGAATCCCATAAGGGGGAGATTTTAGGACAGGACCAAAACATGTGGAGACGTGTTCCTTCTTCCTGCAAACATTTATTGCATATATTAGAATTCAGATAACCTCACTTCTGTAATTTAACCGGGGTGTAATACAAGTTATGTAAAATATGATATTGCATGAGACGCAGTCTGTCTTGAGAAATATGTTTATGACATGATCTCCACAGAGATTGCCAATCCAAACAGTGCTGAGGGAAGAAATTATTCCAGAATCTTGTAGGTCCAAAGGAACCCCCGTATTTTTTGTGAAACAAAACCTGATATAATTTAGATATTACACCTGAAGATCCGGAAAGTGAGGAAACCTCAGGTATCAGGGAAGTGATGGTCTGGGAGGGGGGAGTATTACCAAAATTAATTACAAGTAAATGCCTTAATTGTATAACTTTGAAATGAGAGGAAACCGGAATGAGAAATTTCTTAATAATATCTCCCACTGATAACCAATGCTCCTCTTCATCCATAAGAGAAAGAAGCTTCCCATCTCCCAATTGGGACAACCATTGATGGGAAATCTGGTTCTTGTTAATAGTGAAAGAAGGGGAATTCCAGATAGACTGGGCCAGGTCCCGGTGAGGAGAATATTGCAAAAATGAATACATTTGTAAGTAAACTTTTAAAGAAGTCGATATTATGGGGCGCTCCTCGGTCATACGTACCTGGGGGAATTTAAGAAAAAATAATGTAAGGAGGTCCAGATTCTTGGACTTGATTGCATCCAGTTCAATTCTAAGCCAAACCGGTTGCTCTTTTTCTGGGCAGGGGGATACCCATCTCAGACATTTTGCTAAGTGACTAGCCCAGTAATATATAGCCAGATGGGGAATTCGTAAACCCCCCTCCAGTTTTGGGGCTGCCAGCTTATGATAAGCCAACCGAGGATATCTGTCAGCCCAGATAAATCTGGTGAATATGCCATGTATCTTTTTAAACCAGAGTAAAGGAATAAAAGTGTTGAGAAGAGATAATGGATAGAAAATTCTAGGAAATATGTTCATCTTAATTATGTTGATCCGACCCCATAATGAAATGGGAAGTTTGGACCACCTGTCGAGGTCGTGAGCTATCAACTAAGGGAGGGAATCCAGGTTTTCCTTAAACCATGTTAGGGGGTTATGAGAAAGCTTAATACCCAAATATTTAAATGACCTGGAAGTCCAGCATAAACCTAAGGGAATAATGTCATTTTTGAAAACTTTATGGTTTAATGGGAAAAATAAGGATCTGCTAGCATTCAGTTTGTAATTAGGTCGCTAAATCTTGCTATTTCCCTTAGCAAAGCTGGAACAGAGGATACAAGGTGAGATAAATGTATCAGCAAGTCATCTGTGTATGCAGTGACTTTGGTTTCATGTCGCCCAACTCTAATACCCTGTATAGAAACATTATTGAGAATATTTTGAATGAGAGATTCCAAATATAAGTTAAATAACAAAGGAGATAAGGGACAACCTTGCCTAGTTCCTGAATGGAGTGAAAAGGGCTTACAGAAAGCCCCATTCCCAGAGATTCTTGCAGTAGGGTTTTTATAAAGTGTGGCAATCCAGGAAATAAACAGAGAAGGAAATTGAAAAGCCTCCAGAACTCGGAACAGAAAGTTCCAGTTCACTCGATCAAATGCCTTCTCGGCATCCAGGGAGACCAGTCCTGTGGGGAACTCGGCATCCCAGGTAGCCAAGAAGACATGTGATAAGGTACGCAAGTGGTCAGAAGATGAACGCCCTTTCATAAATCCTACCTGGTTTGTACCTATCAACTCAGGAAGAACTACAGTTAACCTATTAGCTAATATATTTGAGATAATTTTAATATCCTGATTTTAAAGTTCTGTAACTCTGAACAAGCTCAGGGTCTTTATCTGGTTTGGGGAGAAGAACAATCAAGGCCTCAAAAAGGTGAGAATCGGCCTCCGCCCCAGCTAAAATATGTTGAAATAAACGGCTAAGTACTGGTAATAAAAGGTCCTGAAAAACTTTGTAAAATAAGAAGGAAATCCATCGGGGCCTGGGACCTTGTCTGCTGGCAATTCGCTAATAACCTCTGCAATTTCTTCCTGAGAAATAGGAGCAACCAAAAAATCCTTGTGTCGGTCAGAGAGAGAGAGAGGGCAAGTGGGAATCCTTCAGATAGCTCTCCGTACTCCCAGGGCAAGGGGGATGCTCCATGTCACTGTACAAGTTTGTATAGTAACAAGTGAATTCTTGGACTATTTCAGTGGGAGATACAGTACTTTTAAGGATCCATCAGCCATTGCCCTGATAGAAGGGATAAATCTCACTGATTCTTGTTGCTTAATACGCAGTGCCAGTAGGCGTCCTGCCTTTTCTCCCTGGTCAGTGTAGCTAGCTCTTGTACAAATAATAGCTAATTCTGCTTTGTCTTGGAGTAACTCCAAATATCTATCTTTCAACACTAAGAGCTTCCTCCAATCCTCATCAGGAGGATTAATCGAGAAATTATTTTCAAGTGATCTAATTTGGGACAGTAAAGATATTAATTCCTTCTCCTGTGCCCTTTTCCTGCCCACCACCATGCTGATAAGGATCCCTCTCATGAAGGCCTTAAAGGCCCCCCACAAAATATCCAGCTTTGCACTATCTAAAGGGTTAGATAAAAAAAGGATTCAATTTGCTCCCTTATAAGTTCACAGTATTTGACATCTTTGAGAAGTTGTTCATTAAGTTTCCATCTGGTTTTCCTGTTAGGTAAATTAAGAAATACCAATTTACATAATACTAGTGAGTGGTAGGAGATTGGGCCAGGTTGAATCAAGGAAGTCTTAACCCCAGGTAATAGGAACTGAGAAATAAATATGTAATCAATGCGGGACTGCGAGCCGTGTACCATTGACCTGAAGGTAAACTCCCTAGAATCAGGATGCAAGACGCGCCAGACATCGCGGAGCCTGCATTGGTCCAATAGGTCTTTAAAAGCCTTCTGCCCTGGAGTGACCCCCTCCCAGACCTCTACCTGACCTATCCAAATTAGGATCGAGTACTTGATTAAAATCCCCCCCTAAAATAATCCTGATGGGAAGCATTGGGAGAATAGCAGATATAAGTCTCATAAAAAATCCTGGATCATCTATGTTGGGGCCATAGATACTGCCAAGTAATAATGGAACAGACCAGATAGTACCTTTAACAAGGATAAACCTCCCCTCAGGGTCTATAATAACCTGTGTAGAAATGAAGGGAATATCCCTATTAATCATGAGCATGACCCCACAGCTATTTGTAGATCACTGGGCATTGTAAACCAGACGCACCTGTTGTCTCCTTAACTGTGAAGCTTCCGCTTCTAATAAATGGGTTTCCTGTAGAAAAGTTATCTGAGAACATAGTAAGTTTAAATGTTTAAGAGCCTGATATTGTTTGTGCTTTTTCCTGATCCCCTTAACATTCCAAGTCGCAAAAGTTATTTCTTTAGCCATCCAGTGGTGGTAGTTAGACTTAATGTATTCAGCTCAGCACACGAGATACATAATACCTGCAACCTTACACCCATGGTTACTGCAGTAAAGCCCTCCCTCCTCCCTAACCCCCCCACAGTTAAGTCCTTCCCATCCCCCACCCACCCCCTACCCACCAATGATACCCCAAACCCGCCCCCAACCCGCTAAACTGTCACAAGTAACGTTCAACACAGTACTGGCACTTTTCCTTCATCTCCCGCCTCCCGATGATGCACCTCTGCTAATGACAAATCCTACATCCCACTATACTCATGTGAGAAAACAAAACAGTGTTGATTACCCCCAAAAATGGGAGAACGGTCTTGGGCTTTCAATACCACTGCACCAAAATGTTAATATGATGAGAACCTGTTAGAAAAGGGTCTCAGTGAAAACCATACATATCCCAGGTCACCATGGAAACCCGAATAAAACTGAGAGTGAGAATTGAAATCAACCTTGCCTCATGAGGCAGTTATGCAGGAACTAAAGCCAGATCGGGAATCCAGTGAGGGGGAGTGATCTCTTCCACAGACTGAGATCAAGAATCGGGAAAGAGATTGTAAGCAGAACTCAGGAAAGAAAGACTGAAAAAACGCGTCTTCCCAGAGGTAACCAACCTCCAGTTGCAAGGGCTCTTGCAAGAATTAATTGTCCTGCACTCGAGTCAAATGAGAAGATTAAGAGATATCCCCCTCGAATTGAAGGCTGCACCCCTACAAGTTACTAATGCCTGGTGCACCCTCTAGTTGCCAGTTCCAGGTCATAGTACAGTGAAAGCGAACTGCAGAGAAAGCCCAAGATCGCTCTAATTTCCAATCCAGAAGAAATAAACATAAATCTAAATCTCAGCAAAACCAATTCCCTTTTCCATTGTGTTTACAATGCGGAGAATGCTGAAACTTGAAACATTGTTCCCCCCGTAAACAAACCCCGAGACCCTAAGTGTCCTTTGCCCTTAACCGGCATAGGCCCTCTGCAATTGGGGCCAAGGAAACTAATAGCAAGCACACCTTGCACTGATCCCCCCAGTCCAAGCAAAACAGGAGAAGTTTCCCATCCAACTCGCACTGATCGGCTCCTCAAAGGAGGAAAAAACAAAAGTTCTAACTCTCAGCTCCAAGCAGCTCTTCATCCTGCAAACACTGCATCTCAGGGTTCCTGAAACAGATCTGATAGCGTAGATTTAAGGCTCGTCAGGGCAGCTGCAGGATCATCATAATTGGACCAGGATCCATTTACTAGAACTTGTAACCTGGCCGGGTATCCCATCCTAAATTCCAGGCCTGCCGCAATTATCTTAGAGACAATGGGGTGGAACGCTTTCCACTTCAGACGAACCGAGCCGGGCAAATCTTGTGAAATTCTCAGTTTCATGTTCTCCCAGCAAACCTCTTGTAAAGCTCTCACTTTCTACAGAAAATGTTGTTTCTCTAGGTAGTTCAAAAACCGACAGATAATGGGACTGGGGGGGAGGGTCTCCTGGAGAAGGCTTAGGTTGCAGGGACCTGTGAGCTCACTTTATAATATAGACAGGGCCAAAGGGAGACGGGCCGGCAACCCGCTTCACCAACTTCTGTACAAATGCCACAACATGTTGGCCTTCTTCTCCCTCCGGTAACCCAACTATAACAATGCTGTTTCTGCGGCTGCAGTCCTCTAAATCTTCGAGCTTGACTTCGAGACGAGATAACCTCTGACGTATAGACACCAGATCAGGATCAAGATTTTCTAACTTTTTCTCCATTGGGACTATTCAAGCTGTGTTATTGGAGACAGTTAGCTTAACTTCATCCAGTTTTCTGGAGAGAGTCTTCAGATCCATCGCCATTTCTTTCATTTCCTCAGGAAAGGGCTTAAACTCTTCAAGGAACCTAATGAGCATTAAAGGTTCCTGCTCTCCGAATTGGCTCAGAGGATCAGACCTCTCAGGTCCACCCGAGGCCCTGGATTTCTTGGAGACCTTTTCAGGAGTAGCAGGGGAGTGTGCTTCTGTGGGGCTTTCTTCATGTAAGCCTCCATCCACCGATCTAACACTCAAACCAGGTTTCCAAAGTGTTCAGACAGCACTGAATCTCAAAAGCAGAGGAAATGGGGAAATTCAGACATCCAAAATAGATGATTTAGTGATCAGAAGCCAGGACCTTCTTGAAGGAGCTTCTACTCAGCACTCTGATTCAGAGGGCTGCTGTTTATACTTCGCCCACACTTATTTTCCTCCCTCCCACTGTTGATAGTTGCACCCAGACTGATCTCACTTCACTCTCCTCAGTTGTTGAGCAATCCTTGGAGGCCTCGATGCCTACATTGATTGGATGCCCAGGTTTTGTTTACAGCAAGTAAATCCCATTGGGCCTCTGCCACTGTTGCCTGAAGCTTCTCCGTTTTGTTGCCCAAGCTTCTGGTGTTTAAGCAGACTGCTTTCCATGACTTGTATGCCCACGTCTGCCTTCCTCAAGAACCCATTTTGCCCCTAAACCCCTGGTCACGCCTCTGTAATCTTACTGACCTCCCCCATGCCTTTTCCTGCCTGCCCTCCTATCCCATACTTTTTAGCCACCACCCTACAACTATCCTTTTCCCCATGCTGTATCCATTCCCACCTGCCCCACTCCTCCCAAAAGATGCACTCTTTTCTACCTATTGTTTTTGACCCTCTTTATCAGCCATGGGAGTGCTAGTGAGGCCTTCCACCCTTGAAGTACTACCCATAGCGTTCTGGGTCCTAGCTTTCCTCTTAACTAGTTTAAGTGCTCATATATAAAGGCATTAAACAGCAGCTGCACTATTGCTAAGGTCCCTTCCTCACTCAGGTTCAATTCATCTCTCTTGAAGAGGCTCCCCTCCTGCCCAAATGCTCCCTCTCTGTCCCTTAATATTTGAATGCTCCCCTTGAAAGCAGTCCCTCAACCACTTTTGGAAGATAAATATTTTAAGCTTTGTGCCCTCCCGTTTCATGTGAGTGGACACACATCTGAAAAGGTCACCACAGCAGCTTTCATCCTCAGAATTCTGCTGAAGCTGCAAAAACTAGCTTACACTCTTCTAGCGAGTGGTCAGCCAAATCATTTGTCTCAAGGTAGCAACTACATCGGATTTGTCCTTGCCTCATAAGCATGCCTTCTTGCACTAGAGATAACCCTCTCAGCCGTTGCCCCAGTGATACAATGCTCACGTGTCCCTTCCTACTCATCAACTCCAACTGCTTTTTAACATCCCGCACTACTGAGTCTCCTAAAATTGGTGTTCCTTTTGTTGGTCTACTTCATATGAAGCTTCCCCCACCTACAGGCCTTGCCATCTCTGTAGCCTTTTGGGGCATTTTTACAACTCACGGTGCCTTTGAAACTGAAGCAGATGTGCAAACATCCTCACTTAATGGAACAAAACAGTTCTATATCTTAATAAATCTGCTTCCTCCTCCTGTTAGAGACACCCTTCAGCCTTCTACCTCTAGTCTGCAACCCTTCAACCTGCCCTCATGGACCCCTTGGAGCCTTTGTGGGGAGGCTGTCTGTGACACCCGCAAAACCTACTTGGAACTACATCATAGCCTCCATATCTCCTCTCAAGCTGCAGCTAGCTCTGTAGTGAAAGCTGCCTATCTCCTACATAGGAGATGGAGGAGAGCTAGCAAGTTATGGGACTGCAGGCAGCAGCCGGCTCCTATAAGCACACTCCTGAAGACAACTGCCTGCAATCCCTACAGCTTACTAGCTCCCCCCAACAAACAACAGAGGCCCGCATAATTCTTTCCTTGTTTATTTCTCCAATTTCATAGTTTTATCTCTTCCTAACATTCACCCTGACTGTAAAATGCCTTGTTTTGAATATTTCAGCTAGCATACCCTAGATATGCCTGATACCATTGTTGTTATGAACCTTTTCTTGTATAGTTCCTGCCCACCATACCTGACTCTAATTCTCCTTCCTGTCCTCCACTAAATGATTATATCAGTGTACCCAGATAGGGGAAGTGACAATAGGGATGGGTCATGGGAGGATTTTCGGGGCAAAGGGTTAAGGGGGAAACAGGGGCAAGAACAAGGAATCCACAGAGCAAAGGGAAATATGAAATGGGGGTAGAGAAGATGGAAAGAACTGAAGCAACAAGAACCAGGGAAAAACAAATGGAAATTTAACCAACTTAATTATCAGAGCTTATTATTAAAGCTCCTTCATTTTTGGCAATTTATTTTATGAAGTTTAAATATCACGGAAAACTAGTTACCAATGAACAGTGTGTGTAGAAAGTGCATAGAAATCCATACCATAACTGCAAAGGAGCAATCCAATATTATACCCAAATATTATAACCATAAAATACACACTTATACATAGTGGGCCCTATTCACGAAGGTGCGGAGTGGGTACATGCCGTGTAACTGGGGTGCATGACCCACACCACACTTGCCCATGGCCACTGCATCATGTCTGTGATATTCACCATGCAGTTCTGCCCCCCCAAGCACCCATTCACCAGTTCAGTGCACAGCTCCACACCGGGGTGGGTCAGAGAGCAGGGGTTAGAGCGCGGCAGCACAACGTCGCCCAATTCACAAAACCACTGCGGTGTTGCCTGTGGTGGCCAGCAGCTATGCCAGTCTGGGGGCAGCCATAAACCCCGGGTGGGTGGTTATGCGCCCCTCAAAAAAGCTGCTGCCAGCTGCGGCAGACATGGTGAGAGGCATCAGCCTCCCAATAGGGACACCCCTGCCATCGGGGCACACTGGATTGGCTGGGGCAGTCAACCAGTGTCCACATCTCCCAACATCACACTTAGTGCTCTGCATGTGTGGACTATCATGGTACCCCTTGGGTGCAAGGTATCCACTGTGGGACCCTTTCCAGGCAGTCGATTGGCTACGCACTCGGGGCTGCCACTCCACACCTGCCTATTCCCTGCAAACCTGCATGCCGGGGGGGGTGGGGCCATGTAAAGGAACCAGGCAGGGACCATTTTCATGAATGCAGTCCCCATGTGGATCTCCCGTGAGTGCGGAGCTGCATGGGGAGGATACGTGCCTTTCACGCATACCCCCTCTTGTGCTCGTGAATAGGCCCCAATAAGAATATATATATAAAAAATTCATGAATTCCAAGGAGAGAAATGTTCCCCTAACAGTTCATATTCCCATGTATCCATCAATATAGAATAGAAGGGCAATGTGAAAATGTTCAGGGTCCAGTAACTATTCCAAAGAGCTTATTCAAAATGTCCAATGTTTTGCTCTTCGAATAGTATGAATGCTGACTTTGAATATAAGTTCAGTTCCTGTGGGGATGTAAACACTTAAGGTTATCAGTTGTTAAGAAGGACCAAATACATTCACTCTAAAACATAATTCGATCAAACTCCTCATGGAATCCTGAAAGTTGTATTGTTTTTATTATAAAAATTTACTGAATCTGTTTCCATTAACATTAAGTGCCTGTCCCCTCCCCTAATTGGTGGGGCAGTCCGTTTCCATTATAGGACAGCAAACTTAAAGATCAATTGCAATGTTTTTTAAATGCTTTTTAACATATTTTATTTTCTCACCATGAGAACAACCAAATCTATATGTTATTGTAAGTAAAGTGCAGGCATGGTCATGTTTCATGTCTAGATGCTATTTAAAGTTTTCACAGAAAATCCCTCAGACATTTTCAGACAATCTGACAGAGTCTTGGGTGAGTATGACTAGATAGGTCATTGACAGAGTAAAGGCCTATGGCACATTCATAAGGTAGAAAAAATGGGCAGACTGGATGGGCCATGCTGTCCTTATCTGCCGTCAAATTCTATGTTTCTATGTTCTGTGAGTGCTGATTCCATTCAAGCAACAATGACATCATTTTCCTCAAGGTGCTGGCAGCTCAGTGCATATGGAGTACATCACATTATGACATTCAAAAATCAACCTTTACTTCCAGTTTTCTGATGGTGGCCTTTATTAATCAAATTATTACGGTAAAAAAGCAAGCATTTGTCAATGCCGGATGTTTGCTTGTGGATATTAGCACTGGATGTGCAGGAGTTAGACAGATGCAGGACTTCACTGGCAGTGAAGTATTGAACTCACGCCAATCCCACCTCCACCTTGCAGAGATGGACAGGCTTTGGGGTATTTGCAGTACAAATTTTCAACATAGCCTTTTTGTGACCCCACCTCATGAAAGCGTTTGGGACCTTATCTCATGAACAGTGGCACTGTGATTTTGTTAATGTGTCCTGAACTTCGAGTTCCCACAGCAACTGTACCATTCTGTGCCAGATGTGTGAAAACACAGATCACGCAGGATGTGGAACATGACAGCCGTACCATTCATAGGGAGGTGTGAAGAGATGGCAATGTTGAAAATCTGTAGTGAAAATATTAAAAATGTTCAAAAGTTCCGAGCGTACATGGAAACTGCACAACACATGCTTGTACCGCAGTCATTTAGTGGAATTATTTCACCAAATTTTCAACATACACATTTTGGGACCTCTGCTCATGAACACTGTCACTATACATAGAAACATAGAAACATAGAAACATAGAAGTTGACGGCAGATAAGGACCGCAAGGCCCATCCAGTCTGCCCATTTCTTTTTCTACCTTATAAATGTGCCTTCGGCCTTTGCTCTGTCAATGACCTATCTATTCATAGTCATTTGTATTGCTCCCTTATGCCTATCCCATGCCTGTTTGAAGCCCTGCACTGTATTCATAGCCACCACTTCTTGTGGTAAGCCATTCCATGCATCCACCACCCTTTCTGTGAAAAAGAATTTCCTCACATTCCCCCTTAATCGGCCTCCCTCTAATCTCATGCTGTGTCCTCTTGTCCTGCTATTTTTCTTATATTTAAACATGTTAGACTCTTTCACCTTGTTTATGCCCTTAAGGTGTTTGAATGCCTCGATCATATCACCTCTCTCCCTCCTTTGCTCAAGGGTATACATGTTGAGTTCCGTAATCTGTCCTCATATGTCTTCTGATGCAGTCCCTGCACCATTTTGGTTGCCCTTCTCTGGACTGCCTCAATTTGTTAATGTCCTTGTGAAGTGTGGCCTCCAATTGCAGTACTCCGGATGGGGCCTAACCGGTGTCTTGTACAGAGGATTATTACCTCCTCTATGACTTGTGATATTCTCTACTAATACACCCTAACACCCCTAGCCTTACCTACTGCTTTAGAGGTCTGCTTGATGATTTAGGTCATCAGTGATGATGATGCCCAAGTCTCTTTCTTCCTTTGTGACTGCTAGCAACTCCCTCCCAGCCTATAGGTGGCTTCAGGGTTTTCTTCCCTATGTGCATGATTTTGCACTTCTTGCATTAAATCCCAGTTGCCACTCTTCTGACCATTCTGCTAGTTTATCCAGATCTCTTCTCATTCTGCCCACCCCATCTGGATCATCTACTCTGTTGCAGATCTTGGTGTCATCTGCAAACAGACAAGCCTTACCCTCTAGTCCATCTGCAAGGTCACTAATGAAGATGTTGAAGAGGACTGGCCCCAGGACTGATCCCTGAGTACCCCACTTGTGACTTGCATCTCTTCTGACTGTATACCATTTACCACCACTCTCTGTTTTCTGCCCGTCAACCAGTTTGCCACCCAGTTGACCAACTTCTGACCCACCCCGAGCCTACCCAGCTTATTTATCAATCTTCTATGTGGAACAGTGTCAAAAGCTTTGCTGAAGTCAAGATAGGCGACATCAACTGCTCCCCTTGGTCCACCACTCTGGTTACCCAGTCAAAGAAATCTATGAGATTAGTTTGACAGGACCTTCCTTTTGTAAACCCATGCTGTCTTGGATCCCTGTGCCCTATGGATTCCAGGTGTTGCACTATCCTTTCCTTAAGGAGTGCCTCTATAATCTTGCCCACTACTGAGGTAAGACTGACTGGTCTGTAGTTCCTCGCTCCTCCCTGCTACCACTCTTGTGGGCGGGATCACATGAGCCCTTCTCCAGTCTTCTGGGACCTCTCCTGTGCTCAGAGACTCACTAAACAATTCTGCTAATGGCTCCTGCTAGTTCCTCCTTTAGCTCCTTAAGTCCCTGGGATGTGACATCAGGTCCCATTGCCTTATCCACCCTGGGCTTAGCAAGCTCTTGTAGGACCCTTTCTTTGTGAAGGGAGTAGTGCTCACCTCCCTCCCTCCCCTGTGTCCATGATGCTGAGCTGTGGGCCCTGTCCTACCTTCTCTTCAGTAAATACTGAGCAAAAGTATCTATTTAGGATAGATGCCTTTACAGGGTCCTCCTCCTCACATGCTCCCTTTTCTCCATTAAGCTTAGCAATACCCCCTCTGGACTTTCTCCTTTCACTAATGTATCTATAGAAAGTCTTGTCACCTTCTTTTACTGTTCGTGCTAGTGTTTCCTCAGTTTGGGACTTTGCCTGCCTTACTGCCTTACCTGCTTCCCTTAGGGCAGTTTGGTATGCCTCCCTATCTTCATCCTGCTGTGTTCCCTTATATTTCCTGAAGGCCAGCCTTTTGGCTCTGACCTTTTCTGCTACTGTATTTGAGAACCAAAGTGGTTTCCTTCTTCTTTTGCACTTCCTTTTCTGTCTAACACAATGGGATGTTGCTTCAAGTATTGCATCCTTAATGCTTGCCCACTTTGCCTGTACCCCTCACCTGTGTTTCTTTTTGCCAGGGCTAGCTTAACTCTGTTGGCCATCTTATCAAAGTCAGCTCCTCTGAAGTCCCATATTTTGCCTTGGAATGGGATGATTTAGATGTAGTAGCCAAACTGAACCATACCATGTGATGGTCACTGGCCCCAGGTGACCTTCTACCTGGAGATCTGTGATCCCTCTTTGTTAGTCAGTACTAGATCTAGGATAGCCCTGTCTCTTGTGGGTTGCTGTACCAGTTGTTTGAGGCCCTCCCCTGCAGGGAATCCACTATGAGTCTAGTTCTGGCAGATGTTCCTGCTGGTATTGACCAATCTGTATCTGGCATGTTGAAGTCTCCCATTATCAGAACCTCCCCTTTAGCTGTCATGTTTTGTATATCTTCTAACAGTAATGTGTCTATGTCCTCCCCCTGGTCTGGGGGCCTGTAGACAACCCCAGTTCTTATGGCTGTCCCATTTCCTGTTTCCAGGGTGACCCACAGTTTTTCTGGCTCCTTATGTGTATTCTGAATTTCTGTAGCTTTGATATTTTCATTGACATATAGGGCCACTCCTCCCCCCCTTTTTGCACCTCGGTCTCTTCTGAACAATACATAGCCAGCTACTGAAGTCTCCTAAGTGTGGTTACTGGTAAACCACGTCTCACTAATTGCTACTATGTCCAGTTTAGCCTCTGACATTATTGCCTGCAGGTCTGGATCTTATTTCCCAGGCTGTGAGCATTTTGTACATGATTTTCCATTGGCCAGATTTTGGTGTGTTAGTTGTTGGGTGAAGTTTGGCATTACCCTGTGCATCGTATGGGAGACAAACCTTTTTCTTACCTGGTGATGCAAATGAACGGCAAACATGCTGAATTCCTGTTTGACCACTAGCTGAGGGAGGGTGTTCTTCCCATTCGTGTATGGGTGCTGCACCCCTCTCCCCATTTGCTAGTTTAAATATTCTGCAAAGACGTCAAACTTCTGCCCCAATGCACTGATTCCCTCTTTAGTCAGATGCAGTCCATCAAATTTAAAGTACTTTCGCTCCCAGAACTGTTGCCAGTTCCCTACAAATCTGTGTCCTTTTTCCTGGCACCAGTCCTTGAGCCACATGTTTAGCTCCCCTATCTCCCCTTCTCTGACCTTCCGTCCATCTGCTCCCCTCTCCCAGACTGGCAGGATCTCAGAGAAGGAGATGCTGAACGAAATAGATGATAGTTTGTCACCCAGCCTAGTCAGGTGTTCCTTGGTTCCTACAACTGACCGGCTGGCGAGATCATTAGTCCCTATGTGTACTAGGACATCAATGTTTTCTCCTGCCTTGTGAACAATTTTAGCAATGCGGTCAGTGTCTCTCCATGCTGATGTACCTGGGAGACATCTGACCATCACCCCTGGCTGGAGATGGGTATCAACTCCCCGAATCATGGAGTCTCCTATGATCAGAAGTTTTTTGGATTTCCTTTGTGCTTGTTTAGTTTTGGTTCCTGATTTGGGTGAGTTTTGTTGTGCTAGCTCCTGTGCCGCAGTGTCCTGCTCTGCAGTGTCTTCTGCCTCTTTATTTGATTTGAGAGATAGAGGCAGATACCTGTTTGTAGTGTTTATATGGTTTTTGGAGGTAACGTGTTGGAGAGCAGAGAGTGATGGGGCACCTGATTTGCTCCTCCTAACCACCTGCCAACCTCCTGGACCAACTACCCTCTGCGGTCAAGGTTTTTCTGTTGGATGCTGGGGAAATGGCGGGTGGTTCTTATAATGTATTTCCTCTTCAATATGAAATTTGAGGCGTGCAATCTCTGCCCATGCTGCCCGGAGCTGAGCCCTAAGATCTCCAAAAGCCCAACATGTAGGACAGTGTCCTAAATCCTGTAAGACTGTCCTTCTGAAAATTGTTCCACAGTACCTGCAATTAATGAAATCCATTCCAAATAAGTTGCTGGGTTTGTAACCTAGTCAGAGTAATTAGAAGGAAAAAAAAGGAAAAAAAATGCAAGTAATGGTTTAATTGTGCTTTGTTTAACTTGTTATAACAAGTTAAATTACTAGTGCCCTGTAAATGATATCACCTTGTGGAGGCCCCACTGATCCGCCTCTTCCTGCTCTGCCACAGGATATGTCACAACTGTGGTACCCCATAAAAGGAGGTAGCTGGGTGGTTGGGGATGGGGTGGGTGGCTGGGCTCGCTCCCTGCCTAAAAAAGAAGAACCACGGATCTAAAGAACAAGGAGGTAAGAGCAGAAACAATCAGTCAACAACAAATGCAGTAACCCTGAAAGCTTATCCTAATGTTAGATAAAACTGTAAAACCTGTAAAGCACCACCTGTAATAATTTCAGAGAAGATATACCCTGTAAGAAACACTTTGCTCCAGAGAAAATAAAGCAGTAACAGAAGATATACCTTGCAAAAGACAATTTGAATCAGAAGATTACAGCAGTAATCTGTTAGCACACACCTGTAGGCACACCTTGTAGAAGAAGGTATACCAGCAACAACAATTTGAATCAGAGAAAAAATAAAGCAATGAAATGTTAGCAACAAACAGTAGCAATCCCTGTGAGTAAAAAATAAAAACACCACCACACAGTAAATCTGCTTAGCCAAACTAAGTCTTAATTCTTCTCCCTTGCTCTGGTAAGTTTCTCTACTCTGCCTTTCAAGCAGTCTTAGAAGGAAAGAGCTCAGGTGAAGCTAGGTGCCTTGGCCAGCAAACCAAGTCTTCTACTATGATTTTCTTAATCTCTCTGAAACATTAATTTCCCACAGCGACCGCGCCATTGTGCGCCAGATGTGCAAACACATATTTCGGGCAGGATATGAAAAATGATAGGTGTACTGTTCATAAGGAGGTGTGGCAAAATGCCAATGTTGAAAATCTGGAGTGAAAATATTACAAATTTGCGAAGTTATGAGGGTGCATGGAAACTGCGCCACACATGCTTATAACACAGTCATTTTATGGACTTTTGTCACCAAATTTTCAACATAGGCATTTTAGGATCTCTACTCATGAACAGTGTCACTGTGATTTTCTTAATCTGTTCTGAACACTGATTTCCCACAAGCGATCGCACTATTCTGCCCCAGGAGTGTGAAAACACATTTTGGCCAGGATGCGAAAAATGACAGCTGTACTGTTCAGAAGGAGTTGTGGAAAAATGACAATGTTGAAAACCTGGAGTGAAAATATTACAAATTTACGAAGTTTAGAGCATGCATAGAAACTGTGCAACGTACACTCATAACGCAGTCATTTGTTGGTATTTTTTCACCAAATTTGCAACATAGGCTTTTTGAGGGCCCACCTCATGAACAGTGATACTGTCATTTTGTTAATCAGTCCGGAAAGGTGATTCCACGCAGTGACCGCAAAATCACCTTTCGGGACTGATAACAAAATGACAGTGACTGAATTCATGAGGTGGGGTCCCAAGAACCCCATGTTGAACATTTGGTGCCAAAATTTGAAAAAATGGCCAAGATTTGCACCAAAGTTGAAAAAAAAAACATTTATGCCATTATACTGCTTACCGGCATTTCTTCAGTCCGCTTTTGGTTTTGAAGAGTGCAGACATGTTCCCAGATCACTGAAGATCATCGCGCCAGGCTCTGGAGGTAAGTATGGGGTGAGGGGGGTTGTGGGGAGGTAGAGTACACGGTGGGTGGGCGCGTGTTGGGGTTGGGGGCATGTGGCTCAACGAGGGACTGTTTTCTTTTTTTACAGCATTTAAAATTAAACAAAGACATCGGGGGACACTTTTGGCATGTTGGGGTGGGCTCCCAGCATGCCACCTGGCCGGGTGTTTGTTGGGGAGGTGGATACTGCAGCAGACGAGCATTGGGCATCCCCATCGGCCATACAGTGTGGCAGCACATAGCAAATGGGGGGTGGCACATCATGCCGACTGGGATTGGCTACCCCGTCGGCAAATAAACTAGGGAGGGAGACATGCCAACAGGGGGATTGGGAACCCCCAAGTCGGCTTTCATTGGCACTCTAAGGTGGGCGGTGAGAGTCGCCACCCGCCGCCATGTTAAAAGAAATTTTACACCAGGCAAGGGACTGCCCTGCAATGACAGGTCGCTATCTCATTACAGTGGTGGATTCCTTTCAAGGTGGGGCCACGCTGGTTGAACTAGTGTCAGCTGCAACGTGCCACCGCATTGGGGAAAGTGGTCCAAGCCCCAAAAAGCACTGGGGGCACTGGCCCCTACAGTGCCCCACCTCCAAAGTCCTGCTTTTCTTTTAGGCTGTGATGAAATGTTTCTTGCTCATGCATGCAAGCAAACATAATGAGTAAATATCTGGCAATTTCCCTAAGCTTATCACTAGCACTTTGTGCTCAGTATCTCACCCCCCAAAAAAAAAAAAACAACAACCTGACAGGCTGTTAACATGAACATTTTTGTTTCCTTTGTTCTCTTTCTGCCCTGAGTGAAGCCCCCACAGCTTCCTCCTTGTTTCAAACAAAGTACTGTTACCTACAAATGAATGATTAATCTGTGACAGTAACTAAATATTTATCAGAAATGTTGTGTTGATAACATCCAATAGGAAAAAGGTCCTCAGACAACTGAAACTGAACATGAGTCGTTGCCATTTAACAGTCTGATGTGTAGTAGTGTGTGTGTGTGTGTGTGTGAGTGTAGCTGCCAGGACCTTGAGGAGAATGATGTAATTGTTACCTGAATGACATTAGTACACACCCAAGATTCTGCTAGCTGGTCTAAAATGTCTGAGGGACTTTCTGTGAAACTGTCAAACTGGAGAGCATTAAACTAGCATCTGTATATTATAAATTTCAATTTCTTCATTTCATATTTAATAAATATGGCCTGGTTGTCCTATGTTAGGGAAAAGGAGTGCAGTTTATAATACATTTATATCGGTAGTTGATCTTTAAGTCCACGGGGTTTATATCATGGAACTTTAAAAAATTGGCCCCTACTGATGATTCAATTCTCCCTTTTCGAATATGCTTTTTTTTTATTATTAATTTTTATCCCTCTGGGGAGCCTCGTAGGTGGCTCCAGTCCCTCTCTCCCTCGGAGAGAACTCGGTCTCAGGCCGCACCTTTTCTGCCCCAACTCTCCTGGTGATCCCCCATGGGTTGCCCTCCTGTGACAGGACCAGGGCGAAGAGAACCGGCTCCTGCCCCACCACCCTGGAACACAAATCCAAATTCTGGTTGTCAGGACAGGTGCTGGCGGGGTCATCATGGAGTCTGCCAGTTCCATTTTTTGGTTTTCTCCCTTCTCCCCCATCCCTGCTGACTTGTACGTCAGCCCGGGCTTCCCAACCCATATCTCCCCCCAGCTGTCGCTAGAGGGTGATCAACGGGCAGGACAGCTATCCCTCCCTCCCAGAGAGAGGAGATCAGTCCTCTAAATGCTCAATCCTCCCTCTCCCCTGCTGACCCCTGGTGGTCTGGGCTTGTTCCTGAACCCGAGTCGCCACCATGGCACTAGGTGTGGTGTCCAGCACCTCAACCCTCAGTGCCACCAGGCAGGCTCTGCAGTCATACTTTTATCTCTCTTTTCCTTCTGCCCACATAGAGCTTTAAACAAGGACATATCAGCACATACTGCAAATAACAAATGTTGTAAAACACTGAGCAACGTGTTGCAAAGTGACAGTTATGTTTCTTGCGGGGTGTTGGAAAAATATTTCCTCTGACAGCTAACTTACACACCGAACATGTACCACACACACATGAAAACCAATTGGTCTCTGTGGTAACTGTGTGTTTTGATTAGGTAATGATGTTGAATGCTCTAAGCTACTAAGTCTTTCAAATTTGTACTCCTGCTGTAAATCACTCAAGGTTTTTCTGAAAACACAGAAGGGTTACTACAGTGTTTTAAAACATGCCAGAGAATTTGTTCGACTCTCGGGACCAGTTCGTTATACAGTACTACAATACAAACACTAAGAGAAGAACATCATCCTTTTCAGTCTTTACATTTAACAGGTCTTCCTTAAATTCTTGCTCTGGAGAAAGCTTCCAAAAGGTTTTCATTTTTTTTTCCCCCTACAATTTATCCCCCACCTACTACCCACTGGACCCGCACCATCGGGAGTCTCCCATTAAGCCTAGCCTCTGCCGGAGCCTTACCTGTCAGTCCCCAGGTCCCTCCATCTTGCCGTGGATACCCCCAGGGTGGGGTTAGGGTGTGGGCAATCCCCCAAATCTTGCGCTTGTCAGGGTCCGCAGGGCTGCAGGCTTGGCTCTGGCACATAGAGACCCCGGCTTGGCGGTCCATCTTCCCAGCTCCAGAGGGGCTATTTCACTTTTTCTCCCAGTGTGACATCGTGGGTCCTGTATGTCAAGGCATGAACGCCGACATCGGCAACGTCTCTCGCCCCTCCCTGTAGTCCTGAGGCTGATTGGCTGCTGACCTACATCCTCACCCAATCCAGCCCCTAGGACCCCGACTTGCCGTCGCGACCCCAGCCTCTGCCAGAGGTCACCGCTTGCCAGGATAGAGAACCCTTCCTCCTCTAGAGAAGGTGAGCCATTGTCGGACGCACAAGCCTGTCTCCCCCAGCCAACCCCCGGCAGCCCGAGCTCAGTCCCAAACCTGGATCACCGGTGTGGAGTGAGGTGTGGTGTTCAGCGCCTCAACTCTCAGCACCACCGGGCGGGCAAAAGGTTTTCTTTTTGATAACACTGTAACGTAAGTCTGTCAGTAAGACATTGTTCTTGATTCTCAAAGTCTATGTGAGATGTGCAATTGTGCCTTAGTCTTAAATATTATCCATACTTAATGCTTTTAATTGGATATGGAGGGTGGGTGCTGGAGGTTAAAAGGATGTTATTTCCAGCTGCGATTTTCTGTAAACTCTAGAACCCACTCTACCATCATGAACCTATAGCTCCAAATCCTGTATATTGTATGAAAATGGCAAGTTAAAATTGTTGGTGTCGATGTATTCCACAAAATCAAAAATCACATTTTCTGGTCCATCCCAGATGATCAATACATCATTAATGAACCCATACCAGTGCACCAGGTTTTTCAAAACAAGAATTACTGTCTGAAAATATGTATAAAAAAGTCCCTATAGCCCAAAAATAAATTCTCATAAGAGGGTGCAGTAGTGGCCTTCATTGGGAAATTATTTATTGCTGTTTTTAACAGTTAAATAAATAATAAATACCAGGCAGTTGCCTCTGTGTGTGTTCTTTTACATTTTTTTTACTGATACTACGTGGGGATGCCATACTGCATTTCTAAAAAGGACACATGACTAATATCACCTGGCGGCCAGCACAACCCCCCCCCCCACATCCTCAGCTGGTCACCATACAAATCATGGAAAAGTCTTAATTCAGAAGGAAAGAAAAACATTATTTATTCCTTTCTTGGTGTGTCTCATGAATGCCTAACCTATCCTATTGCTTCAATGTAACTCCAACCCCCCCCTCTCCTCTCAGGGAAGCTGTTTAGCACACCTTTCATGTCCTGTGGGGGTCACAAGCTTCTGGATTACTGAAATCCTCTTTTTTTTACATGCAGCACAGAAAACCATGCAGGCACTCGATAGTGTCAGGAGTACATTTACTGTACTGGTTTGTTGTGCTCCCTGCCCCACTGTGCTGCCTCTGGAGCAGGGGAGCAAAGATCTTGAGGGCCTGTAGATCCATTGCGTCCAATGAGCTGGTGCTGCATGCTTCCTGCCCCACTGCTTGAATGTCTATGGGGGCAGGGATGCCACACCACATGCTGCTGTTCCAGCCACTGGTGGCATGCTGTTTATCCCCAGACCCACATTTGCTGAGTTTGGGGTGGGAGGACTCAGAGGAAGAAGTCTTGGACCAGACTCGTGCTCCATACAGGAAGTGCAGAGTCTTCCAGTGCCCTCTCCCGGCCCATATGCAGTTCAAGAGAGGGATGGGGAGTGAAGACACAAGCAACTGTCAGCCACAATAGAAAGGATCTCAGAACTTTCAGAGGCTGCTGGTGGCAAGACAAGGACTGGACAGGAAAGAATCAGGAATGGGCATGACCAGACCAGGACGAGGCAGGAGAGAATCAGGAGTGGGCATGACCAGACCAGGACCAGGCAGGAGAGAATTAGGAGTGGGCATGGCTAGAGCAGGATGGGACAGGACAGAATCAGGAGTGGTCATGACCAGACAAGACCAGGCAGGAGAGACTCAGGAGTGGACATGACCAGAACAGGACCAAACAGGAGAAGAAAAGGAGTAAGCATGACCAGACCAGGACCAGGCAGGAGAGAATTAGGAGTGGGCATGGCAAGAGCAGGATGGGGAAGGACAGAATCAGGAGTGGTCATGACCAGACAAGACCAGGCAGGAGAGACTCAGGAGTGGGCATGACCAGAACAAGACCAGAACAGGACCAGGCAGAAGAGAAAAAGGCGTGGGCATGACCAGACCAGGAACAGGCAGGAGAGAATCAGGAGTGGGTATGACAAGAACAGGACTGGACAGGAAAGAATCGGTAGTGACCATGACTGGAACCAAACTGGGCAGAGAGAATCAGGAGTTTGCATGACCAAAAACAGGATTGGGCAGGAAAGAATCAGGAATGGACATTACTGGAAGAGGACTGGATTAGTAAGAATCAGGAGTGGGCTTGACCAGAACAGAACTGGACAGGAAAGACAGTCTGGAGTGAACAGGATCAGAATAGAATTGGCTGAGGTGGAATTAAGAGTGAGTATGGCCAGAACAAGAGGTAGCAGTAAAGAAAATCAGGAGTGGTCATGAATTTTTATTCAGTGAAACATTTCTGAAAAAATGTAATCAAATATATTAGATAATTCATGCTTCAGAGCAGCTAATGCAATATTTAATCAACTTGCAATATATATATTATATATATATATTTAAACACACACACAACTAAATAAAACAAGCATTTGTCAATGCTAAATGTTTGCTGCTGGTATTGCTGTTGTACCGGGTCTTGCTTGTACACATTTTTACTATATATTTACCCGGGACATATGAACATACAAACATACAAATCTGCCAGCTGAAACAGGCCTTATGGTTTATCAAGTTAGTCTGCTCGAATGAGCAGCTAGCAGCCTTATATTGCAGCTGCCCCACCATTCTCTCCCCCCCCCCACACCCTGTCCCATGCCCTTTTAAACATGCCCACCGAGCTACAGGATACCACCTCCTCAGGTAGAGTATTCCATTTCTCCACCACTCTCTCTGTGAAAAAGATCCTCCTTTTTTCTCTCCAATATCTTCCACCTTCCAACCTGAGACCATGCCCTCTTGTGTCCCTTCCTCTCCTCAGCTTAAATATCCCTTCCGTGCCCATTTTGTTAATCCCCTTCAAATATTTGAAGGTCTCAGTCATATCCCCCTGATCCCTCCTCTCCTCCAGGGTGTACATATTCAACTTAGATAGCCTGTCCTCGTAGGTTTTGCCCTCCAGCCCCTGAATCATCTTAGTTGCCCTGCTCTGCACTCCCTCCAGCAATCTGATATCCTTCTTCAGAAAGGGATGCCAGAACTGCACGCAGTACTCCAAATGTGGCCTGACTAGTGACCTGTACAGTGGCAGGATCACACCCCTATTTCCGGATGAGATTCCTCTCGCACTACACCGCAGCATCTTGTTGGCCTTAGCTGCCACCTTCCTGCACTGAGCTGAGTTGTTCATGTTACCAGTTACGATCACCCCAGGTCCTTCTTCTCCTCGGTGACCTCTATCTGAACCCCTCCCATCTGGTAGCTCCTCCCTGTGTTCCTTGCTCCAAAGTGTATGACCTGCTCTTTGCATTGAAGCTCAATTACCACTTTCCTGACCACGCCACCAGTTTGATCAGATCCCTGCCACTCCTCTATGTCATCCACCACTGCCCCTGTCTTGGCATCATCTCTGAACAGACTGATCTTGCTCCTAATGCCATGTGAGATATCTCATATGAATAACCCACAAACAACACTGAAACCAGCACTGAGCCTTGCGGCACACCGATGGTCACCACCCTTGGGGAATGAGAGTGCCCCAACACCACCACCCATTGCTGCCTCCCCTTCAGCCAGTTCATGATCCAGTTTACCATCTTTGTTCCTGCCCCCATATATTGCAACTTACCCCCCAGCTGCCTATAAGACACTAAATCAAAGGCCTTACTGAAGTCTAAATACAGTACATCCACTGCATGGCCTTTATCCAGTTCCCTCGTTACCTAGTTGTAGTACTCAATTAGGTTGGTCTGGAAGAATCTTTTACAGACAAATCCATGCTACTGACCATCCTGGAGTCCATTTTCCTCCAAAAAAGGTCACCAGCCTCTCTTTCAGGATTGCTTCCATAAGTCTTCCTAAAATAGATGTGAGGCTTACAGGTCTGTAATTGCCTGGTTCATCCTTTGAGCCATTCTTGTGGAGGGGCACCACATGAGCCATCTTCCAATCCTGTAGTACGCAACCTGTGTCTAGGGAGGTATTGAACAGGTAACCAGTGGCCCCGCCAATACCTCAGCCAGTTCTTTCAGCACCCTGGAGTGAATGCCATCTGGACCTGGTGCCTTATCCACCCTTAGTGCCTTCAGACCCTCCAGCACTCTGCTCTTTGTAATTACCCCATCCATCACCCCTTCCCCCCCTTGCCCACCTTCCCCGTCCACTGAGGCAGCTATCCACCCTTCGCCTTCATGAACATGAAAGTACTCATTTAGTGCTTCTACCTGTTCTGCCCCCTTCTCCACCCACCCCAATTCTTCCTAATCCTCACTATCTGGTCCCTGCAGCTCCTTCTCTCCCTTATGTATCTGAAAAAGTCTTTCTCCACTTCCCTGATTCCCTGCACCAGCCTCAGCTCCCTGGAAGCCTGGGCTGCCCTGACAAATCTGGTTACCTCCCTGGACTTCTTCACATACAGTTCCCTGTCCTCCCACCTCCCTGACTTCCTGAACCTCCGAAAAGGATAGAGCAGATGAGCTGCAATGTCTCATTTTCAGTGGTGTCCTGCTTTGACACATTGTTAGCTTGTAATTACCTAGCACAGGGCAGCAGAGACAATATCTACTTTTAAGTGGGCTCCCACATTTTGACTCCGAATGTCCAACAGTCATTTTATGACCTGACGTTATGCTCAAGACAGGTGGAATTTTAAAATCCCATTGAAAAGGTGGTTGCGCTGTGCGGCTGTGGAAGAAAGTTTCAGAGGGGATTTGAAAAATGACACCAGCTATGGTCTGGAGGTGGGGTAACACAAGGGATATGTTGAACATTAGGGGCCAACATCTGCAAAAAAATAAGTTATGAATAAATGTTGGAACAATTGGCTTCCTGATAACTTAATTGGTTTTTCACATTTTTATCCCAAATTTTAAACATAATCTTTTCATGACCACTCCTTCTCAGCATGACAGGTATCATTTATAAAACAATGGCTGAAACATCATTTTGTGCTACAAGTATTAAAACACATGTTGGGTAGGATTTGAGAAATGACAGCTGTCACAGTCGTGAGGTGGTATGAAAAAATGGCTATGTTGAAAAGTTGGGGTCAAAACACTGAATATTACTATAGTTACGAGCATGCATTGAAAAATTTCAATGTAGACTTATAACTTTGTTGTTTTGACATATTTTTTACCCAAAATTTTCAACATAGGCTACTTATGACCACACATAGCCTTCATATGAGCCCACCTCGTGAACAAGGGCAGAGAGAATTTTCAAATCCTGCCCAAAAGGTGATTTTGTGCCACAAGTGCAAAGACACATTTTGGCCAAGATTTGAAAAATGACATCTACACGACCAGGCACCCCCATTACCTGAAAGATCGTCTGCACCCTTACTGCCTCTCCTGCACACTGTGATCTTCTGGTGAGGGATTGCTTGAGATTCTCAGGGTACAGTTGAAAACATCTGGTGCATGATCTTTTGCCTTTATGGCTCCTACCCTGTGGAATTCTCTGCCTCGCTGGATGCAAGATAGCCTGACTGTCAAGGAGTTTAAAGCTGACCTGAAAACACATCTTTTTCTTCAAGCTTGTAATGGTATTTGAGTAATTTGCTGCTTTGAAATAGTACTGCTGTGTCTGTTTTGTAATGTTATTAAATTATGTTATTGTTCAGGCACCCTGAGCTCTGGAAGTGTGCCTTTTTTACAAATGAAAAAATGATGATGATGATGATCTATAACATTCATGAGGCGCTTCGAAGAAATTACTATGTTGAAAATTTGAGGTCAAAATATTGAAAATTACCAAAGTTACAAGCCTGCATTTATACATTTCAATGTAAGCTCATAACTTTGTAGTTTTTTAATATATGTACCCTAACTTTTCAACATAGCCTTCTTATGACCCCACCTCATGACCAAGGGCAGAGAAAATGTTCAAATCCTACCGAAAGGTTATTTTGCAAAGCTACAGTGAAATCACCTTTTGGGACAGATTTGCCTTATTTCACTACCATTGTTCATCAGGTGGGGTCCCAAAAAAGGCATGTTGACAATTTGGGGCAAAAATATTAAAAAATGACCAAGTTATGACAGAAAGTTCAAAACCCCATTGAAATACATTGAACCACATACCTGATTTCCTCAGTTTACAGTATGGCATTGAAGAGTGAAGACGTGTCTGTGGTCCAGAAAGGATTACAGCGTTGGACCCCCAGTAGGTAAGTAAGGGCTTGGGGGCGTGGGGGTGCTGAGTGGAAGGATTGAGTTGCGGGGGGACAGTAATGGCAGCAACAGCAATAGACATCGAATGACGTTTTTCTTTTTCACAGGGTATACCGAAAACAAAAACTACCAGGGATGGCTTTCTTTATTTTAGGTGGCAACCCTGAGGATTGGGCATCTCCAGTGATGGTGTTATGTTTGTGGGGAGGGTGTAGAGTGGTGGGTGCTGAGTGGGAGGGTCAGGTGGGGGGATAGTAATGGCAGCGGCAACAGACATCGATGAATGGTTTCTTTTAACAGGATTTATTTAAAAAAAAATGGGCTGGTTTCTTTATTTCCAATGGTGACACTGGGGATTGACCTACAGTATCAGCATTATGTTTTTGGGGGGGGATGCTGAGTGGGAGGGTCAGCTGGGGGACAGTAAGGGCAATGACAGCAAAGTAAGGCACATGCCTGTAGTTCTGTCGGGAAGAGCTCCTCCCCCACAGAACTACAAAACTGATCAGGTTACTGCCACTCTGCTTAGAGTCAGTCACACTCGCTAGTGGCAGTAGTGGTGCACGGCTGCTCTCTTTTCTTTGTCCCCCACAACCCTTTCTTCTCTCTTGCTTGTGTTTGTCCCCCTCCCATTGTCTGGTGCTGTCCTTCTCGCACTTTTCTCAGGGACTTCCATTGTTGCCTCCTTCTCTATTGCCCTGCTGTGCCGCGTTTCCAATGTCCACTCACTTTCCTCCCTGCCAAGCCCCCTGCTGCACCATGTTTCTAGTGTCCTCTCGCTTGACTCTGCTGCTTGCCTCAGCTTCTGACATTGCTTTGTGCTGCATGCCTGCTTCTGCAGCTGTTCTGTCCTCTTCTCTGAGCAACCGCTGCTCCTTGCTGCCGCCGAGTTTTCCCCGAGCCTCTGAGGCCTCCATTGCTCCTGTCTTGCTCCAGTACTTCTGGACCAGCCCACAATGCCACTGCACAGCTCAGTGCTTCCCCATGCCTGACCACCACCACCGCTGACCTGGGCTCTCATCATCTTCCTGCTGCAGCTCTGCTACTCCTGGACCTCCTCCCCATCAATGCTAACCGCGCCTGCTGCTGGAGCCAGCTGCCAGCCTCTCCTCCTCCTTGGATGCCATTCCATGCTTCCATCCTTCCTTATGCTGCTCAGCTGTATCCATGCTTCCTGGCTGCCTGCTGTTTCTCTCCCTATCCATCGTCTCCTGCAGTTGCTACAGCAGTGCTTCTGCTTTGCCTTTTGGACATTCTTTAGAACTGGCTTCCTGTGCTCGATGCTCCGCTTGCTTCTGGTCTGCTTGGAACTTATGTGACACTGGCTGCTGGCTCCTCCACTAGCCTACAGCAACCGTATTGGAACAGCTCTTCTGGTATGCGATACCTCTGCCGCTTGGAATCTCCGTCTTTTTTTTTTGTTTGTTTTATGCTGCATTCCAAGCCCTGCAGTAGCACCGGACCAGGTCTGTCACTTGGCTAGCCACATTCAGGGCATTGTACTGTGTCTGAATCCCTACTCTCCTACTATGACTGTGCTACTACTTCCCTTTTGACCTAGTTGCCCCTTTTCTTAGTGCCCTCGCCTGCCACAGCTTTCTGCTTCAACCTCTATGCCATTGGCTGGATGTCATCATCACTCCTGATGCTTCTCTGCTGGACTCCTCCAATAACAGCCCATAGACTACCTTTGCCCTCTTGCCTGCTCAGAATTCTATTCATTAAACTCAAGGCAGATGCATGATCTGCATACTAGACATCCAAGCATTTGGTGCCCCCTGTCTGGTATTGCCTTTCACAGGCTTTTGTAGCCAGCCAGTTCCTGACTATCTGCTCAGTGCCTGCCTCCCCTATGGCTTCTCCTGGTATTTACTCCATGTTCTGACTTGGCTGCTCCACTGCCACCTGCAGTCCACTGTTGCTCTGATACTGCCTATCATGCAAGTCCCTCTTGCTTCTGCTATTTGCTGCATGCCCACTACTATCCCCTCAGCTTCAGCCTCTGGGCTGTCTGCAATGCCAGGTGGCCCTCTGTGGCAGCATTCCTGGTCATGCTAGCCTTTGTGGGGTCTGGCTTGACTCGCTCTCTCCCCTTCCTGCCTGGCCTATGTGGGATCCATCCATTTCCGTTGGCCATTCAAGGGCCTAGCCTGACAAGCCTTCACTGATCCTTTGCTGCCCTGCATGGGGGTTTGTGGTTTTGCTAGCCTTCATGGAGCCTCGCTGCTACTCTCTATGCCTTCCTCCGGCTGACCTCTGTGGGGTCCAGCCACCATCCTTCCCATGTGGGGGGCCTAGCTTGCTACTTTGCTTTTATCTTTGGACTCTGACATGCACTCCAGCCACATGCTCTATCATGGTGTTCAGCACCCTGCTTCCGATCCTTCCTGCTGGCCATCACCTGAGCTTATCTACTGCATCCTTTGTTCCTCCTATCCAGTGTCCCTCCAGCATTGTTCTCTGCTGAGACATTCCTGTGGTTCTCTGTTCCTGGCTCTGGATGATCATTTCTCCTGCCTTGTGCTTCCCCTGGGCACTGGATTTCGACTCCATGCAAGCTTCTCTCTCTCTCCTGCAGTTTTCTTTGACCCAGATCAGCTGGTTCATTCCTTCCCGTCCCTGCAGCCTATTGGATTTCCTTCTGCGGACTATCTGCTTCAGTCCTGTCTCCCTGCTGTTCACCTACTCTCTGGATTGGGATTGTCTCTGGACCTTCATTCGTCTGCCTGCCTTGTCCAAGTTACCTCTGTGGTGTCTCCTTCTCCCTGGCCTGGACTGGTCTGCTCCTGCTGCTTCATTGCCTGCCTATTTCGAATTGTTTTCCTCCTTTGGGTATTCCGTCAGATTCCCAGCTGCCAGAAGCCTTCATTCCATGTCACTTACTTATCTCCAACTTTTCCATCAGGATTGGACGCATTGCCAGTGATTCTCTTTCAGTCACACTACTCAAGTTCTGGATGCTGCAGCCCTCACTGTGCCTGCTCGCACCTACTTCCACTCATCAAGGATATCCTTCATTCCACTGTGGACTTACATCTGGACTACATCTCAGGATATTCACAATCAGTTCCCTTGGATGCTTCTTGCCATGCTGCTTCAGTTTGTTTGGATTTCCTACAACTACCATTTCCTGCCAGGTCTATCAGCCAAGCTCTATTCCATAGTGCCATTCCTATCTCATGGCTTAAGTCTCAGACATTAACATACTCCAGTGCCATGAGGCTTACTAAATCTCGTCGAGCTGCCAGCTCTTCTAACTCAGTTCTCTTTACTGCATTCTACTGCCATCCTTGCTCATCAGGAACACAACGTCTCTGCGGGACTGTCTTACTGCTCTCATAGTTCTGCCTTAGCCTCTTCATCTGCCTTGCCCAATTCTGGGCATGGAGGTTCACATATTATTGCTGCTACATTATGTGGACCTATGTGTAGGTCCCCTTATTACTACTCTCTTTACCAACCTACGTGCAGGTCCATGCTTGCTTACGACATCATTGCGCATTGCTTCCCAATCATCACTTCATTCCGACTGCCATCCCCTTGGCTTCAACCTCTGGGATTCTGCTACCTCTGAACTGCATTCAACCTTGCAAGGTCTGGCTCACTACCCATTCTGATCTCAGCTCATCATGCTCATTCAGCTGCTCACCTGAGTTTACTCTCCATTTGCCTCGCCAGCATTTAAGGCCTGGAGGTTCGACTATTCCTACTCTATGCCTGCCTCGCCCAGCATTGGGGCTGGAGGTTCAGCTATTTCTACTCTACACCTGTCTCGCTCAACATCAAGGCTGGAGGTTCTACTATTCTACTCGGTACTTGCCTCACCCAGCTTCGGGGCCTGGAGGTTTGACTATTCCTACTCTACATCTATCTCACCCAGCATTGGGGCCCAGAGATTTGATTATTCTACTCTGTACCTGCCTCGCTCAGCATTGGGGCCTGGAGGTTTGGCTCTTTCTGCTCTAAACCTGCCTCACCCACCATTGGCCTGGAGGTTTGCTTAATTCTACTTTACTCCTCCCTCACCCAGCTAGGGGCATGGAGGTCCTGTTCCTTACTGTACTTGCTTCCCCGGATGGGTTGGAGGTTTCCGGGCTTTCTGGCCTACTGTTCCATTCCTGCACCACCCACTCAGGACCAGGCATCTACTTGCTCCACCTTCGTCAGCTTCACGACTGCATCCAGCTTACTCGCCTTGCGACAAGACTCTATGCTTCCACGAACTCACAAATCAGAACTCTGACCAGCCCTTCAGGATGGATTCTGCATTCTACTGGACTCCAACTACCCTTCTCAATAGTTTGCACTGGACTTCGATATCTCTGATGAGGAATTGCTCTGGATACCATCTGCTCGCCGGACATTCAACATCAGTACTGGATTCCGTTCGCTCTTCCCAACCTTCTGGACTACCTTTCTTGGGGTTTTGGATTAGCCAATAATATGTATATATTGCTCATTTAGGATTACTCTCCTTTAGTATGCCCATAAGAATGGGCAGGTCAGTAGCCATGGGCCTCAGAGGTTCCCCCCAAAGGGAGTTTTTCCTCTCCTGCGTGTTACTGGCCACACTCTCCAGAGCTGGAGGAGATAATCGTACCTGCAATCATTATTTCTTTTGTGGGGGGTCTCATTCTACTCAACTAAGCATCCTTCCTAAGGTGGGATACAGAGAGAGGTGAAAACATTAAGTCCTAACAAGTTGTTATTCATCAGTTCAAGCACCTAAGCACTATGCATATACAATGCAGTTCATATGTACTACAGTCACTAACTTGCTCATATCTATGCTGAAGTATCTAAGTACTACTCATTTCATATAACTCAAATACCTTGCAGGCATTGTCCTACTTACTGGACCAGCCTATGTATTCAAGCACAGCTCACATCATTCAGCTCTACTGTATGTTGCACAAGCACAGAGCTATGAATCACACAGAATGGTAAGGCACATGCCTGTAGTTCTGTGGAGGAAGAGCTCCTCCCCCACATCCTACAAAACTGATCAGGCTACCAGCGCTCTGCTTAGAGCGAATTGCACTCACCCTACATTCTCCCTTATCACCTCCCCCTCCTTCTCCGGCACTCTTATCTCAATGGGGGGTATCATCCTACTCAACTAAGCATCCTTCCTAAGGTGGGATACAGAGACAGGCCAAAACATCAACTCCTAACAAGTTGTTATTCATCAGTTCAAGCACCTAAGCACTATGCATGTACAATCCTGTTCATATGTACTACAGTCACTGACTTGCTCATATCTATGCTGTTTCATATAACTCATATACCTTGCAGGCATTGTCCTACTTACTGGTCCAGCCTATGTATCCAAGCATAACCTACATCATTCAGCTCTACTGTATGTAGCACAAGCATGGAGCTATGGACCACACAGAACAAACAATACATAGATGCATAGAATGTGATGGCAGAAGGGGACCTAAAGGTCCATCTAGTCTGCCCAGGATTTGTAGTTTGCTACTCCCTTCCCTGATTACCCTGTTTGGGTAATGATGCCCTTGTTTCTGTTCCATGCTTGCTTGAATCCTCCTACAGTTGAAGCCCAGACAGCTTCCGGGGCAGGCTGTTCCAGGTGTCCACCCATCTTTCTGTAAAGAACTTCCTGATGTTTGTCCTGAACTTGCCCCTCATAGTCTGAGGTCATTCCCTCGTATTCTGCCACTTTCCTTGATGTGAAAAAGTTAATTTACCTGAGCTTTGTTTATACCCTTGATGTATTTAAAAGTCTCTATCATGTCTCCCCCCTCTCTTCTCTGTTCCAGCAAGTACATGTTTAGCTTCCTCAGTCCTCCTCGTATGGCCTCTGGTGCAACCCCTAAATCATCTTTGTTGCCCTTCTCTGCACTTTCTCCAACCTATGTATGTCCTTTCAGAGGTGTGATCTCCAAAACTGTACCATGTACTCCAGGTGGGATCTGACCAGTGCCTTGTACAGTGGCAGGACTACCTCTTTTCTTCTACCACAGATCCCCCTGATGATGCAACCCAGCATGCCCCTCGCCTTTAGAGCAGTCTTTTCGCACAGTCTGCCCACCTTCAGGTTGTCTGGTATTATGATCCCCAGATCATGTTATTTGCTAGATTTTGCTAGTTTCTCCCCAGATAATAGTCAGTTTTGGGGTTGTTCCTTCCTAGATGCATAACCTTCCATTTTTTTGCATTATATTTCACTTGCCATGCTGTGGACCGTTGTTCCAGTTTTGTCTAGATCCAATTTCATTCTTTTTACTCCTTCTGTAGAGTCCACTCTGTTACATATTTTTGTGTCATCTGTGAACAGACACACTTTTTCCTCGAGCTCTACCACAATGTCAGCTATGAATATGTTGAAAGGTAGAGGCCCCAATAAGGGAGCCGTGGGGCACACTACTGGTTACCCCTCATTCTGTGGATAATGCACCATTTACCTGCACCCTCTGTGTCCTATTGTGTAGCCAATTTTTTACCCACCTTACTAATTTCTGATCTACCCCCATGTACTCCAATTTCTTTACCAGCCTTCCGTGGGGTACCGAGTCGAAGGCTTTACTAAAGTCAGGGTAGATCACATCAATCGCCCCTCCCCCTTGTCTACAACTCTGGTTACCCAGTCTAAGAAATTGATTAGGTTTGTTTGGCACAATCTTCCAGATGTGAACCCGTGTTGTCTATAGTCCTCTTGCCCACTAGATTCCAGGAATGCAATAATTCTTTGTTTAAGTAATGATTCCATCACTTTCCCTACCACTGACATAAGACTCACTAGGCGGTAGTTTCCTTCTTCCTCCCCAGCACCCAGATTTTTGCAGTGGTACCACTGTTGCTCTTCTCCAGTCTTCAGGGACTTCTTCACTTTCCAGTGATTCAGCGAAGAGTTCTGTTAGGGGTTTGCCAGTTGGTTATACAGCTCCTTTAAGATTCTTGGGTGGATGTTATCTGGCCCCATGGCCTTGTCTGATTTCAGGTTGTTTAATGCTTCAAGGACTTCAGCCTCTGTGAAGGGGCTTGCAGTGACCCCTGTAGTTAGGGGGCTGTTTTGTTGCATTTCTGGGCCATTTCCATCCTTTTCCTGAGTAAAAACTGAACAGAAGTACTTGTTTAGGACCTCTGCCTTTTCATGCTCTCACTCCCATATGGCACCCTCTTCTGTGGCTAATCTTACTATACCCCCCTTAGTTTTCCTTTTTTTATATACCTAAAAAGGTCCTTGTTGCATTTTTATACCCCTTCTGCAATTTTGAGCTCTGTTTTGGCTTTTGTATTCCTTATCCTTTTTCCTGCTTCATTTAATTTTAATTTGTAGTTCTCTTTGTCTTCCTCATTGTTTGTCACTTTGAACTGTTTATAGGCCACCCATTTTTCTTTTACAATGGTTGCTACCTCATTGGAATACCATAGTGCCTTTCTTTTCTTCTTAGCCTTGCTTATTGTCTTGTATTGCTCTGTGACCATCTCGATGGCTCCTTTAATGTATTTCCACATTTCCGCCATGCTCTGTCCCTTCCTTCCTTGTAGGATTACATCTATTGTACTCCCCATTAGCTTAAAATCTGCCTTCTTGAAATCCAGTACCTTAATACTGGAGTGAGTTGTTTCTTTCATAGTGATGGGAAATTGATCATATGATTGTTATTCCCCAGGTGGCTACCTACTTCTACATTTGTTGTCTTTTCACTATTTGTGTGGACCAGGTCTAGGACTGCCTCACCCCTAGTTGTGGTCTCTACACGTTGCTGTAGATCTGCTCCCTACAGAGCCATCAGAAGGGCATTACTTTTTGTTGTTGAGGCGGTTTTGGTTGTCCATTGAATGTCTGGCAGGTTGAAATCTTCTACTATTATTGTTTCACCGTTGTCAGCTAATTTGTGTATTGTTTTAAGCAGCTGCTTGTCCTTGCTGTCACCCTGTGTAGAGGACCTGTAAACGACTCCTGTTCTGATACATTTCCCATTTCTGGTGTCCATTGACAACCATAGTGCCTCTGTTAGGCTGTGAGGCCCCTGGATCTTGGTGGTTTTTATTGGCATGCCCCACCCCGACAGAGACACCAACACAGCAACCTATGTCACTGTTGACAGAATCAACAGTTTGTCAATAGGTCCCTGTACTGGTGTACCTGAGACAGGGACACACTGTCTCCCAGTCTTGCACCCCCTCCCCGAATCAACTCTGACTCAGAGTTGATTATAATTAGTATGGGGGTGTGAGGGGCAGAGAAAAATGGACTGGGAGACAATCTGGGATTTATGTCAACCACAACTAAATCCTGTCACTGTGATGTCGGTCATCGAAAGTGTTGTCCAACCGGCATCATAGAGCCATTTTTATTCCCTCCCTGATGTACATTGCTACCCACCTCCGCCTTTTTCCCCTTTCTGAAAAGACAGTAGCCTGGGATTGTTGTCTCTCAGCTGTGGTTTTCAGCAAACCAGGTCTCTGTAACTGCCACCCAGCCCAGCCACTCTTCATTATGGTGACAATTAGGTCAGGAAGTTTCATTTATTTATATTAGGAGCTAACACCTTTGAGCTAAGAGCTCATTTACAAAGATTCCATGTCAGAGACAGAGAAACAAAAAAAATACAAAATTACAATGTCAAAATGTGATGAACAACAAACAAGTCTTAGCAAAGCAAAGTACTTTTTTATTTTAGTTTTTTTTATTTAGTTTTTGTTAACTGGGTAAGGCCCACTAGACATGAGTGCCTGTTTTCAGGGATGACCCAGGAGATTTTCCTACTACTTGTAGGTACCATAGTCAAGAAGTAAGATGAGAATTATGAAGGGAGTCGTGGGTAATACATTCCAGTGAATTCAGACATTTATAATACGTGAGGAGCTAAGAGAAAGCAAAGTAAAATTGGGTAAGAAAATAAGGGGGAGATTGGAGTGGAGGAGGGAGGATGGGGAGGCAGAGCAGTATAGAGAAGAAAAGGTGGGAATGGCGGAGAGGAGTGGAGAAGCAACTAGAGAAGCCTTATCGGGGGATGGGGGGAGAAGCATCTAGAGACGTTTGTTGGCCAGACTTCTTGCATTCACAACCATAGCCTTCCAAACCTGTTTCGTCTTTCAGGAATGGTTGATTTTGGCCTTAGTTTGTAGTTCCTCTAATCTGTATACTCCTGTGAAGTTTTGTAGATCCTTGGTCCCTGTGTTATGTGGAGGAATGGTAAGTGTCACATCATTCATCATGGTGTGTGTCATCCCCAATTCCCCTGCCTGTGGTTTACATGATCTGCACTGCTCCTTTGTTCTAGTGTTACATTGCTGGACTGGTCCTTGCTGAGATAGTTAGGTGTTCTTTAGAGATTGGGGTGTTTCCGGACACCCTGAAGAAGGCGGTGGTCCCCCTCCCCTGAAAAAAACCTTCTCTGGACCCTGACTGTCTCACAAACTACGGGCCTAGCTCTAACCTTCCTTTTGTAGGAAAGGTTATTGAGAAGGCAGTCGTGTTGCAGCTCTAGGATCATCTCACCACCCATGATATCTATGACCCTCTCCAGTCCAGTTTCAGGAAGAGACATAGTACTGAGATGGCACTGGGTCCAGGCACTAAATGAGCTCTGGATAGCGAGGGATTGGAGGAGCCATTCCATCTTTGTCCTTCTTGATCTCTCTGCAGCATTTGACACCATGGACCATGGGATATTGCTTGAGTGCTTGCGGCTTTTCTGTGGGCTGAGTGGCACAGTTCTCAAATGGTTCCATTCATTTCTTACTGGCAGGACACAGAGAGTGGAGTCTGGAGTATTTTCCTTGGACCCTCTTTCCCTGCCACGTGGGGTGCCACAAGGCTCTGTGCTTTCCCCATGTTGTTCATGTTGTATATGCTGCCATCGGGAGACATTATTAGGTGGTACAGGTTGAGTTTTCACTGTTATGCAGATGACATTCGACTGTATCTGTCCTTTGTGCCCAGGCAAGGTGATGCTGTTACAATATTTAACAACTGTCTCTCTGAGGTCCAGGATTGGATGAGTGCCAGCTGGCTTGGGCTGAATCCAGAAAAGACTGAGGTGTTGGTTATGGACTCAATTCGATATGATGTTTCCCTTGGTTCCCTATTAAATTAGGTGTGGGTGGGGGGGGGGATTACCACAAATGGAACTGTAAGAACTGATTTGTAGTAAAAGGTGTGGTCCTCAACCCCCAAATACAGGAGATAGACTTGTTGGAAGTTAATAGCCATTTTAATGTCAATAAATTCTCCAAAATTATATAGATTTCCAACTTTATAGGTATTTCACTTTCATAAATTTTCCATAGCACATTCCATTTTCACAAACTTTTCAATATGGAAACAGCCTCTATTTGTTATTGTCCTACTATCTTTCAAAATTTTACAAAAAATGCTACGTTTCAGGACCACCTTGTCCCATTATCAGACTCAAGAGCAGCTTCAATTTTAGGCTGTAAAAATCAAAAATTACATTTAATACTGCTGTTTCACTTAAATACTTAATATCTGAATAAAAGGAAATTATTTATCCAGATTCACATAAACACAGCACAGGTGGGATCAAACCTGTATAAAGTTTATGTTTCTGTCTAACAACTTTCTCAATGGCTCTACAAAAAACAAACTTGACTCAATACCTGTAAACAAACATAACATGATCAGCCCATAAAATCTGAGCCCTCATATAGTACTGCAATGAGTCTCATAAAGAGTTTAAGCTTTCATTTCATACAGCATACTAATCTCATTTATAATCTGACATAGCTCTCAACCTTTTATCCCCCAAATGTGGAACATTGCCTCTCAAAATGTGGAACAAATGAGCAAGATGTGAAACACTTAATTAAATCTTTACCTAAGAAGCTCAGAACACTGTTAAAATGTTTGCATGTATATTCAGAAAGTCTGTTATTAATTGAATAATATATTTTTTTGCATCATTTACTATAAATTTTTGCTTTAAAATGTTAACACTGAATGTGGGACAAGTCCTCACAATGTGGAACAGGGAGCTTTTACGAAGTAAAATGAGGGACGTTCCTTAATGTGGTACAGTTGAGAGGTATGATGCCCGATGCTGCAAGATTTGAGCATTCTGGGATTTATAAGCTAAGTTGCCAACTTTCATTTCATACAGAATTCATATTCTTGGGCCGTGTAACACACAAAAACAATATTTCTGAATTATTTCCATTCTGAGACAGCATTATCCAGTGCAGCAAGTTTACAAATTATAAGATTTACAAGCTGAATTGCCACTCACTTTACCTTAAACAGCTGAAAAGCGGAACCCAAATCCATATTAAACTTTAAAGTTTATCCTGCGTCATTGAGCCAGATGCCACAACACCAATTCAAATATTATCTTCTTCCTAAAGGCATGGAAGGGGCTGGGCTTTCTGGGGAGTGCATGTAGAGCGCGATGAAATCACACCCATGTGTACACCCTTTGCTGCCCAGTAATGGAAAGAAATTTTCTGTTTCGCTGAATTACATTAAAATATTTAAAGGATTTTCTTAAAAATCATTAAAAGAAAGAAGGAATAACATTAACTTTTCAGAACTTTGGGAAACGACCAACGTAAGGTCCACAGCCATCAGTATAAATCAGGAAGAAGCTGACTGCATAATTGGTTCTGGTAAAAAACAAGAGACAAATTGATACCACTGAGATTCCAAAAGCCTCCATGAATAAATTAGAAACATTAAAAGAGAGGGAGATATGCCTTGATTGGCATGCAGTAACCCTTTTAGAGTATGTCAAACAAAAGAAGGTTCCAAGAGGTCTAAGGGTGCTGGTTGAATCTCACCTAGGATTCAGTCCTGATGGATTTAAATTTAAGTGGGAAGGCATCAGAACCAAATGTTCATTTGATTTTATGTTTTTTATTAATTGAGACTCTAACTACAGAACAAACAAAAGTTCTAGAGGAAATTCAAACATTAGAAACTCAATTAAGGACATAATTGAAACCTCTCATCTTAAACTATTAATGGACAGAAATCATATCAAAAACATAAAGTTGCAAAAATTCCATCGGAACATTATAGACGATAAAGAAGGTAAAATTTTCTCACAGAAAAAATCAGAATATCAAACTACAATATACAATTTTGATGAAACTGACACTTTGATACATTCTTCTGAGTCAGATACACAAGAACCAAGGTCCAATAGAGGCAATAAACCCAGAAGATACTATTCAAGGAATCAGAGGTGATACCAGGGTTACAGAACCTTCTCCAGACAACATTCTCCATACATGAACTACTACTGCCAGGGGTATCTAAGAGATGAATATTATGAACCATACAGACAGATGTGGACATCCAGGGATAGACAACATGAACTGGATTTTCCCAGACATCAGGACAAATCAGAACCATCTACTTCAGGCTCAAGTCAAAGACAAAGAGAAAGAGAAAGAGACACAGAAGGTCCAAACAAAATGGGAAGCAACAAGGTACACGAGACAAAGTCCAAAACAACGAAAAATGTATTATTTACAACTTGTCCACGTGGGTCCTAACAGAGATAGAGAAAGAAGTTCTAGGAAAAGGCTTATCTTACAGTCTTACAGAAAATATAAAACCATTTGAATTACAATTAGATTAAGAAAACGTTTTCAGAAAATTACGGCTGAGACATTTCTTTTCTTTAAAAGACACAAATTCACAAAATGTGGTACATCAACAAGATAAATACAAACTTAAGGACTGGGAGTCACTTCAACATTTGATCCAATAGGCTTCTGTCCTCCCAACATTACCACCTATATAGAAAAGGTTAATAGGGATGTTGAAAAGATACTTAAAAATGAGAATGAACAACAGATGTTCTATAATCTCAATAAACAGGAGAGAGATGCTCTAGAATCCCTAGCGGGGGATAAAGGAAATATAATTAAACCAGCAGACAAAGGGGTAGCTATAGTCATACAAAACTATGCTGACTGTCAAACTGAATGCTTAAGACAGTTAAATGATGAAACTACTTATGAAAAAGTCAGATCCATATCCTACAGTATCTTAAAAAAATAAATAAGAGAAATCATTACAGAAGCAACAGACAGAGGAATAATAAAAGAATGGGTCAAACCAGAATTGATGAATTAGCACCCAAAGGTACCATTATTTTACTGTCTCCCAAAAATACATAAGGACATTAATAAACATCCTGGAAGACCCATTATCTCTGGCATAGAATCAATTATGGAACCTTTATCAATTTTTGTGGACCACTACTGTAAATAGTTAGTCTTAAATACTTTGTCCTACATCAAAGACAACAAACACTGTATGCAAATCATAGAACCAAGAAACTGACACAGAGATATGTATCCTGGTCACCCTGGACATAAAAAGTCTATACATTTCTATTCTACATTTTCTACATCTATGAGGTTATTTTGGCATGCAAATGACACAGGTGTGTGCCAAAAGGCACACTACACAGATATCAGCAAAAATTCAGGCAAAGCTGACAGTGCCCCTTTAAAGCAATGATGCAAGGGTAGAGGCAAAGTGTCCATTTCCTTACTATGCTATGGCTGGCAGGCAGTCCATCTCTGACAGCCCTCAGTCTGCTAGACCCTGGGAGCTAGTTGTGTCCCACAGAGCCTGTCCTCCTTTGGTGGTGATCAGAACTGCCAACCAGGTATATAAAAAAGGCAGACTAGAAAGAGTTCCCAGGTGAGAAGTGGCAGGTCTTTAGCATGCTGTCTGCATTTCTGTAACTGGGTTGCAGCCAGGGAATGAGGGAGTGGGGAGGACAGCAGCAGAGGAAGGAAGCGGGAGGGATTTATTTGCAGCCAGAGGGTCAGCTGGGGAATGAGAGACCAGGGACGACAGCAGCAGAGGGAAGTATTTGAGTTGTAATGGCCGCTATGCAAATGAGAGGAATGAAGTGCACTCTCTCTCTCATTGGTGTGGTTTGTTTCTCTCAAGTGAAGGCCCTCTCCCACTGTGAAATTCCAATGGCTGTCACACTAGGCATCACCATTCATTGGTGCATCAGAGTCACATCCACTGTGTAGTGCTCTGCATTGGACTAGTCCCTGACACGCCTCTGAAATGCGGTACTGTCCCAAGGTGTTTTCTTGAGCAAGTGGTGAAGCAAACACAAAAAGAAAGAGGGCATTTTGACTCAGAGTTCGCCAATCATGGAAGGGCTGACAATTTAATCTGTTGTTGCTGCTTTATCTACTGCAACTGCTTCATTCAAGGCCACACTACCATTCCGTGTTCGGCTCCATTTCAGGAGTCCTGTGGCCCAAACATCAATTCAGACCCTACTTAAAATGTTGTCATTGGAGACTGGCAACAACCGTGTCCCAAATGCCCTCATCGTTACTACATAGTCCCTTACATAGCTAGAGTTAATGCACACATCAAACGCCAACCAAAAATACATTTCTGAACTCTAGAATGTCTCTCATGTGTGTAGCTCCTTAGTAATATCAGAAGATAAAACAGAGAAGTACCTGCTATTTAGCATCCTTTATAACCTTTGTCATTTGCACCTTTTACACAACCAGATACTTGCTGGGGGTTACACTTAGTTCTAGGCCTCCAGCAGGGATCCAGTATGAACCAATACCCCTTTCAGGCCCTTTTCAATAAATCATGTGATGGGCCAACATGTTAAATTCCCCAATATTTTGTCATATCAGCTGGGACCTGTAAGATAAAAAGAAAAAAAAATTGCTTGTCTGAGCGTAATATTCTTTATCTTATTTGAGGGCAAAGGAGATAACCCCCTTCCCAGACAACCATATCATACCTGTTATAAACATAAATGTGCATATCAGCACTCAGTGTGCTTTTCCAATTATGATAGCCTCTGTCGACCAGGAGCTTAGCTGAGTGGTCTCTGTTTTCCCCAAACCCTCCAACTGTTCCAGCTCTTTTCTACTGCAAAACTTCTTCATTTCTGCCAGGTACAAGGGCCAAGTGGGACACCTGAAAACTCATAATCGGGCAATGCACCCTTCAGCAGTATATTTGACTTTAACTCTTAATTTTAATTGGGGAAGGGTTCTTTTTCATAAGTCAAACACTAAAATAGCTTAAGTTTCATTCACCGAATTTATGACTAAAATGGATAAAAGGCTTTCAAATGCCCTGCAAAATGCGGGCAAACACAGAGGTGGCAGGGAGCAGAGCAGCACTGCAGCCATCTTCCTGTACTAAGAATTAACTGTGTGTCTCTTTGCCAGGTTGTCTGCATGCATTCATTTTTGTTAAGTGCGACTTACAGTTGTCTTTGCTTCTTTCCTTGTCTTTCACTGATTTTGTGAATGGACAATCTGTCATTAAAGTTGTAACAAAGGTTGAGGCTGTCATTTAAAAGTGGTAGGACTGGATTGTCAGATAGCAATTGTTCATTCTTATGTCTGGTCCCAGCATTGAATTTGTTTTATAATATTTTACAGCTAATGTTGTTGCACAAAATGTTCCGGCAGTGTATTACGCGCACTACCCTATCTGTAATCAGTTTCAGCAAGTACAATACAGAACAAATGCACGACAGGCTTCCCCATGCTGACACCACTGTCTCGCCTTTATTTGATTTTTTTATTTAGTTTTTGTTTACCAGGTAGATGCACTAGCCATAACAATGACTATTTTCAGGCACAACCCAGGAGAATACAAAACAAACTTCTGGAACTAGCAGTATCAGTACATTTTTAGAAATAGTCAAAGTAATGGGTACATACAAGCAGGTAGCAACATAGGTAATACAGTATCACAGGTAAGTGTAAACAACACAGACAACTGCAAGAAAAATTAAGGCTTACACTAACATGAGGAGGAAATAAATTACAGAAAAATATAGTGCCACTTTAAGCAGACAATAACTGGGTAGATTTGAGAGGAAGGAATGTAGAAAGAAATCTTTCAACGACCAGAGCAGGTCTGAGAGAAAGAAGAAAGTTAGGGAAGTAAATAGTAGCAAGTTGCAGTGGAGGAAAAAGATAGAGGGGGTGTGAAGGGAATAGGATTAGGAAGTGCAAAACAGCAGGGTATGGGAGTAACCCTGTCCAATTGAGAGAAAGTGCTGAGGCAGAAATGTGGTCAAAATTAAAAGGGAGGCGAGGAGAGTCAGAATAAAGTCTTGCGTCTATGGAGGTTTGAAACAGGAGCAAATACAGGAAGATATGAGATGGTGCTGCAGTGCTTTCTTAAAGGAGGTGTGGGAAGAGGCTTGATGAATGGTTAGAGGGAGGGAGTTCCAGTACTGGGGGCCTGACAGGCAAAAGCACTAGAGCTCTTAGTGATAGCATATTTAGGGATACAGACAGGTGCATTGTCAGTGGAGCGAAGGTCAGAGCAGGAGGCCTGCCTTTGGAAGAGTTCCACTAGGGGTTTAGGTATTTGAGTTCTAATTATATTGTCAATGATGGAACCGAAAGAATAAAATCTTGACGCCTGAGGAGGAAGCCAACCAAGGTTAGAGTAAAGGAGGCAATGGTGTTTCAGCCAATGAGAGCAGGATGCATAGTGACATATATTATTGTAGGTAACATCCCATTTGTGAAGACTTCATTTGTTTGCAGAAATATAGGTAGCTGGTAAGAGTATCCCACGGGCTACAGCAAGCCTGGCAGATGGGGTGAGGGCATAGCTGGTTCGACAGGCAACTCCAAGTTTTGAGTTTACAGATTTGCAGGTCCTCTGACTATGGAGATCATAGTTTAGTAGCGGATCCAGTGTGACCCTCAGGTACTTAAAAGAGTTAACAACTTCTACTGAGGTGCCACTAACCGTGAAGACTTTAAACTTGTGCTGGGAGTGTTTAAGTTTAAAACTGGAACCAAAGAGCATAGCTTGGGTCTTTGCTTTGTTTAGGACTAGTTTGTGTCTAACCAGCTGGAGTAGTTGGAAGTTGTGGGAGAGCTTCAGATTTATATCCTCAATATATTTGGTGCTAGAGTACAGCACTATGTCATCCACATACAACAGGGAGCTGGTTTTCATAAGGTTTGAGGTGATGCTGTTTATAAAGATAGAGAAAAGCAAAGGGCCAAGTATGGACCCCTGGGGCACTCCAATGTTAGTCATGGCCTGGTCAGAGAGGGTGGAGTTGTACTTCACAAATTGTGTTCTGTCAGTCAGGTAGCTTCTGAACCAGATCATAACGTTGGGTGAGAAATCTAATGATCGAAGTGTGGCAATGAGGATGGGGTGGTCAACTAGGTCAAACGCCTTGGTCATATCAATGAAAATGGCCCCTGTGAGAGAAGCAGAGTCCATGGCTATCAGGGCATCAGATGTGAATTTGAGTAGAGCAGTGGTAGTACTATGACCCTTCCGGAAGCCATGCTGGGCAGAGTTTAACAGGTAATTTTTCTGGAGGAATTCGATAGTTTGGTTAGCTACAAGCTTTTCAAGGATTTTCCCAAGAACAGACAGGATAGCAATTGACCTGTAATTTGCGGGGTCTTTTGGGTCACCTTTTTTAAAAACATGGGTAATCCTTGCTATCTTCCTGATATCTCGGACGTGACCATGCCATAAGGAGAGAGTAAAGATTTTGGCTAAGGGAGCAGCTATGAACAGCGCAGCTAGTTTAAGAAGTTTGGGTTCAAGATTGTTAGAACTGGCAGCCATGTGCTCAGAGATATTATTAAGCAATTTCAGTACATCAAGTCTGGAAACAGATTTAAAGAAAAAGTTTGGGCCAGTGACATTTGTTGGATATGCTAAGGTCGGGTTGGAGGGGAAGGTGGAGGTATAGTTAGTTAGGTCAGAGAATTTGTCATTGAAAAAGTTGGCAATAGTGTGTAAATTATTATAATGGACTCCATTTAGTACCATTTCATTAGGGGTAGAGGATACGTTTGAGCCAAGGAAGAACTTAATGTGGGACCAGAATTTCCTGGAGTCTCCATAGGAGTTCATTAAGAGGTCTTTGCAGTAGGAGCTTTTGGCCTGTTTGTTCTCCTTTTTGCAGACGTTATGTATAGTCCTGTAAGTGATAAGGTCAGTAGCTAGGCCAGTGCATCTGAAATGGAGCCAGCTTTTATCTATTTGGTGAAGTTTACTGATTAGATCAGATTTTAGCCTTCTGGTTTGCCTGTTTTTCACCAACGCGTTACCATGTGACAGTGCTTGTCCTGCAGCGCTAGAAAGTGGGTCAGAAGGAGACCAAGAGCAGATTGAGTATCACTAGACACATAGAGAGAGGACCAGTCAATGCTAGTAATGTCCTGTAAGAACACCTGAGAGTCAGAATGGGCATAGTTGTGAAAGGAGATGTACCTGGGCTGTGCAGGTTCTGACCTCCCTTTACCCCAAACTCAGAAAGTGGGGGAGTGGTCAGTTATGGCATCAGCTAGTACGCCTGAGTAGACTATGTGTTTTGGGTGATTAGTAATTATCCAGTCCAGTAATGTACTGGTGCTGGATTGGTGGACAGTCCTTGTAGGTTCAGAGATCAGTTGATGCAGGTTTGAACTTTGTAATTTGGATAGGGATAAGGCTTGGGAGCTTCCCAGCCAGTTTATGTTTAGGTCTCCAAGTATGAGGACTTCATTTCTTCCAGACAGGAGTGAGGTTTGAGCCAGTGGTTCATCCAGGCCTCTTTGGCCACCTTTAGAGGGGTTGTAAACGCAGACAATATGAAGTAGTTTGGTCCCGAGAGTGAGACGGGCATGAAGCGCTTCACAGTGCAGGAGGGGAGACAAGTTTATAACAGAGAGCTGAAAGTGATTTTTAAAATAAATAGCTGTGCCACCACCCCTCTTGGCTGCAGGTCGGTCCTGTCTTAGAAGATTGTAGGATGGGAGGGAGCAAACAGTGTCAGCGGCGGAGGGTTTGAGCCAAGTTTCAGTTGGGCAAATGATGTCAGGCTTGTAGAGGAAGGTCCAAGCTTCCAGTTCAGAAAAATTGTGCTCAAGGCTCCTGATATTATGGTGAGCAATTTTCAGGCCTTTCGTATTGCTAGTAGGGTTAGGTGAGAGGTTAACTGGCCCTGAGTTTAGCTGTACGTCACCAGAGAGCAGAACTGCCATAAGGAGTAGATACCAAGGTCTGAGGCGAAGGAAAGGGTATAGGGTCTGTAATCGAAGGGGGTCATTTTTGAAGACATGAATGATAATATTTAACCATGCCTTTCGTGGTAGAAAAGGAGTGGAGTCACAGTGCACATTTGGCACCACTAAAAGGTTAGAGGCATAGAAATCATGGGAAGGGAGGGGAGGGATTACCGGTGTAACTGGGGGTATATTTAACAGCAACAGGTCGAGTAATGGGATAGAGGAGACAAAGAAAAACAGCATCAGGCACTGAGTCATTTTAGTTGGCAGGAATGATGAGGTGGTATGCCTCAAAAAAATCTGTTTTACTCCTGGGAGAAGAAACAGAGATTGTGGGATTAGAGATGGGACCGAGGTTATGAGATACTATTCGTCAGTACTTTTTATTATGCACTTGCCGAGTTCTTTCAAATGATTTGGGCTCATTACCAGTGCATGTGGTGATTTATGTTATCTTTTCATTTAATTTGGATTGTTAATGTGGCCATATCTCATCATTGCTAGATGAGTTTTTTTTCTTGCTCTCATTGATCGGTACATGTCAGTATAATTTCTTGTCATGTTTACACACAGAGACATACACATAAATGGTTTTTGACAATAAAACCAATATTTCACCATAGACTCAGGATGCCTAGGTGGGCCAACAAGAGAGACAGGGAGAGATAGATAGACATCTGCTAATTTTATTTAGTTTTGCACCGAATCGTTATCTTGTTGCTTAGAGCATTGCAACCATTTAGCACATGTGAGATACAGCTGATGATAAGAGAAAGTGCGGATGGTAGTGAGGTATATTGAAACAAACTGAAGACATTTTTTTTTCTTTTCTTTTCTTTTCTTACAGAAAGATTGATTAAAGATCAATGGCAGTGCTGTTTTTCTTGTGGAGGGGTCAACTTGTCTGGGCAGTGAAATGGCCATTTAGCATTCATTGTTGCTAGACAGTCAAGCGTGCGAGACAGAGAGAGAGAGAGAGAGAGACAAATCAAAAGTGAACTAATCAACTACTGAGATGATGTTACTGCACAGTGGGAAGGACATGAGGGTGAATACAGTTTTTTTTTGTCGTCTTTTACATCAACTACATATAGCAAGGGTAGAGGCAATGTGTCCATGTCCTTACCATGCTTTGTGTGTGCCAAAAGGCACACTGCACAGATATCAGCAAAAATTCAGGGCAAAGCTGACAGTGCCCCTTTAAAGCAGCGATGCAAGGGTAGAGGCAAAGTGTCCACGTCCTTACCGTGCTATGTCTGGCAGGCAGTCTGTCCCTGACAGCCCTAAGTCCACTAGACCCCAGGAGCTTGCTGTGTCCCACAGAGCCTGTCCTCCTTTGGTGGTGATCAGAGCTGCCAGCCAGATATATAATAAAGGCAGACTAGAAAGAGCTCCCAGGGCAAGAAGCGACAAGTCTTTAGCATGCTCCCTGCATTTCCGTAGCCAGGTTGCAGCCGGGGAACGAGGGAGCAGGGAGGACAGCAGCAGAAGGAGGAAGTAGGAGGATTTATTTGCAGCCAGAGGGTCAGCTGGGAAATGAGGGATCAGGGATGACAGCTGCAGAGTGAGGGATATGGGCTGTAATGGCTGCTATGCAAATGAGAGGAATGAAGCGCACTCTCTCATTGGTGCAGTTCATTTCTCTCAAGTGAAGGCCAGCTCCTGCTGTGAAATTCCAACGGCTGTCACACTGGGCTTCACCATTCATCTGTTAGCACCCTTTGCAAACTGTGTGAGAGGCCTTTCAGCACCATACAATTCTGCTTAAAGTTGGACCAGCATAACATTCTGTGGTGATTTGGGGTAACCCTTGCCTCAGTGTTTGCACACAGAGGTTCTTTGTCTTTTAAATAGTTTTTCATTTTAATGGGTTCACCACAACATATCCAAGACACACTGTCTTAGGGTAGCTGGTCCAGTCCACTGGGGTGTCAAACAGATGAGGCAAACTGATGAGTTCTGGTAGGACGAAACACGTGTCTATGTCATCTGTTAGCACCCTTTGCAAACTGTGTGAGAGGCCTTTCGGCAACATACAATTCTGCTTAAAGTTGGACCAGCATAACATTCTGTGGTGATTTGCATATGCAGCCCATGATGCTTTGCATTGTGTGAGCATGTGTGATTTTGTATTTTCTTGAAACTTGGCTTCCCAGCCAAATGCCCTTTGGGGTAACCCTTGCCTCAGAGTTTACGCACAGAGGTTCTTTGTCTTTTAGTTTTTTATTTTAATGGGTTCACCACAACATATCCAAGACACACTGTCTTAGGGTTTGCTGGTCCAGTCCACTGGGGTGTCAAACAGATGAGGCAAACTGATGAGTCCTGGTAGGACGAAACACGTGTCTATGTCATCTGTTAGCACCCTTTGCAAACTGTGTGAGAGGCCTTTCGCAACATACAATTCTGCTTAAAGTTGGACCAGCATAACACTCTGTGGTGATTTGCATATGCAGCCCATGATGCTTTGCATTGTGTGAGCATGTGTGATTTTGTATTTTCTTGAAACTTGGCTTCCCAGCCAAATGCCCTTTGGGGTAACCCTTGCCTCAGAGTTTGCGCACAGAGGTTCTTTGTCTTTTAAATAGTTTTTTATTTTAATGGGTTCTCCACAACATATCCAAGACACACTGTCTTAGGGTTTGCTGGTCCAGTCCACTGGGGTGTCAAATAGATGAGGCAAACTGATGAGTCCTGGTAGGACGAAACACGTGTCTATGTCATCTGTTAGCACTCTTTGCAAACTGTGTGAGAGGCCTTTTAGTACCATACAATTCTGCTTAAAGTTGGACCAGCATAACATTCTGTGGTGATTTGCATATGCAGCCCATGATGCTTTGCATTGTGTGAGCATATGTGATTTTGTATTTTCTTGAAACTTGGCTTCTCAGCTAAATGCCCTTTGGGGTAACCCTTGCCTCAGTGTTTGCACACAGAGGTTCTTTGTCTTTTAAATAGTTTTTTATTTTAATGGGTTCACCACAACATATCCAAGACACACTGTCTTAGGGTAGCTGGTCCAGTCCACTGGGGTGTCAAACAGATGAGGCATACTGATGAGTCCTGGTAGGACGAAACACGTGTCTATGTCATCTGTTTGCACCCTTTGCAAACTGTGTGAGAGGCCTTTCGGCAACATACAATTCTGCTTAAAGTTGGACCAGCATAACATTCTGTGGTGATTTGCATATGCAGCCCATGATGCTTTGCATTGTGTGAGCATGTGTGATTTTGTATTTTTCTTGAAACTTGGCTTCCCAGCCAAATGCCCTTTGGGGTAACTCTTGCCTCAGTGTTTGCACACAGAGGTTCTTTGTCTTTTAAATAGTTTTTTATTTTAATGGGTTCACCACAACATATCCAAGACACACTGTCTTAGGGTAGCTGGTCCAGGCCACTGGCGTGTCAAACAGAAGAGGCATACTGATGAGTCCTGGTAGAACCCTTTGCAAACTGTGTGAGAGGCCTTTCGGCACCATACAATTCTGCTTAAAGTTGGACCAGCATAACATTCTGTGGTGATTTGCATATGCAGCCCATGATGTTTTGCATTGTGTGAGCATGTGTGATTTTGTATTTTCACCATTCATTGGTGTGCCAGGGCCACGCCCACTGTTCAGTGCTCTGGATTGGACTCGTCCCTGACACATCTCTGAAATGTGGTACTGTCCCAAGGTGTTTTCTTGCACAAGCGCACAAACACAAAAAAGGATGAAATAAGTAGTGCAAAGCATGAACAGTTGTGCAAACAAACAAATGGTCAGAGCAGAGTAATACAGTACAACAACGTGTCTATGGTAAAGAATATTTGCAAATGACAGTGTTGGTAACTTGTGCCACAAATTGCTTAGAGAACTGAGCAACTAACTCAGAATTCCGCCACCTCTCAGATCCTGTAACAGAATTACTAACCCTATGACGGATCTTGAAAAATCTGCAGGTGTCATGGCGGGGGTAAGAATTAGGGTGAAAAACTCAGCTGTTGCCCTCTTATGGCAGTGCAGCCTAGTGGTCAAGAGAACAAGTTAAACCAGCACAATATTCTGTGGTGATTTGCATATGCAGCTATGATGCTTTGCATTGTGTGGGCATATGTGATTTTGTATTTTTTTTAAGAGAACAAGAAACTGTGAAACTGACTGCCACAGTGAGGGGACCCTGAGCAGGTCTCTTGATCCCCTCCATGCCATGCTTCCATCCCCTTGCAGCTGTAAAATGGGGGTAGATGCCCCTCCCACATACTGGAAAAGAAATACAGTAATATAATTTGTATCTACATCCCCCAAGAAGATCTAGGGGGTGGGGTGGCTAGAGAGGAGAGGCTGCAGGACCTCCACATGCACACCCTCAAGACCTGTAAGGTGAGGGTTGACAGGATAGGAACTTACAAGTGCCAATGTGGGGTAAACAGGGTAGATTACAATACAAGGCCATGCTTACCTTGATCCCAAACACAGGTATGCAAAGAACCTCAATGAAAATGACCGGAGGGAAATTCAAGAATGTCTACAAGAAAGTTTCCACCCACAGAGTGGTGTACCAGTGAAACGGACTGCCTGAGGAAGTGGTAGAGGTCAAGGCAGTGGACAGTTTCAAACTGGGAAGGAATGGGCACATGACCTTAGTAAGGGGGCGGAAACAAAGGGGTGTGACAACCACTAGGGCCTAAGCAGTTATTAGTTAATTGGTTTGTTCTCTGCCGCCACTACCATATGCTTTGAATTTCAATATATGAAACACAGTATTGACGCTGACAGAAAATTAATTCCATTTCTTAATTTAAGCTACTAAATTTATTGTGGTGCTTAAATGTCAAAAAATGAGTAATACTCCTTACTTACTAGCGCTATGAATCTGTCACAAGCTCTATTATGTACTGTATTTCTCCTGGTGCAGACTCGTTTGTATTGTTTTATATGGTACTAGGTACATGAAGCACTGTGTTTGAATTAGTGCATTTCCCCTTTAATTGTACCCTATTTAAGCAGTTCTCTTTCTAGTTTAGTCATGCTCCCTGATGAAGACCCTCAAGGTCAAAATGCCGAGGCTTTGTTGTCTTGTACCAAGTCAGCTGCTAGATAACATTGCACTAGCCAATGTACTTTTGGAGTTAAAATTGTGAGCATCACTCATTTTTGGCCCCCTTGAGTGACTGTCTAATTGTTCTGTGTGTATGCCTTTGGAAGTGGCTCCTTTTCTGACCTGCACTGAGCCTGGGTCCTGGATGCACTGCAAACCCTTTGTTTTATAGGGCTAAAGCAGTGTAGTCAGGTGAGATGGGCAGACTGGATAGGCTGGTAGGCCTTTATCAAGCCATCACTCACTATGTTTCTGTGTTTAACATGGCACTTTTCAAGTGGGTGTCTCAAATCACTTTACAGTAAACATTCAACTTCGTGGGGATCAATTATTGTTTTTTTCTTGTGAACTTTGTCCCTCCTAATGCCAGCAACTCGAGGCATCACTCAGGTGAGCCTCCCTCGACTAGGGGACCTACTTCCCTCCTGAAACACCCTGACCAGGGAATTGGGGACAGAGACACCCCACCCTCACTCCCAGACTGCAGCTGGCCCCTCGGTGTATGCCCCCAGTGTGGGGCCACCCAGCGCCTTGCCTGGGTGTCCTTTCTGACATCTAGACAGCTGGGTCCGGGAGCAGAGTGAGAGCTTGAGAGAGCTGGTCAGGAAAGTCTGGAGTTGGGAATGTGGCCTGTAGTCCTTTGAAGCCACTTTTGCCTCCCCAAGAGCTGGGGATTTTCCACCTTGTTGTTGCGAGGATGTGGATGTGTAATGGCAACCTACTTGCAACAGGCATGCTCCTGTACCTGTGTGAAAGATGCCCACTGCAGCCCATACCCCTACTTTGCATGCCCACCCAGACTGCAGTGATCCCCAGAGCCACTGGGTGTCACTAACGCTGAGTGAAGCAGAACCCACTCACCCCCCCCAGGAGAGGAGAGCAGTCTATTAGATGCTCAATCCTCTCCTCCCCGGCTAACCCCCGATGACCCTAGTCTACTCCAAAACCCAGGTTACCGGCATGGCACGAGGCTTGGCGTCCAGCACCTCAACCCTCAGTGTCACCGGACCAGCCAGTGTGGAACAACTGTTAAGTGCAGCAACCTCGGACTTGGAATGTGTCTGCCTTTTTGTAGCAACACACCACTCTGATACCCTCTGTGTCCAGTGCACAATAAATGATTTTTAGGCCAGGTTAATTGGCTGGTAGGTTAGCTAGTGAATGGGAAAACCTTAGCAAGGACACATGAAATCCTCTTATTCTTTTCTAGATGTGCCCTGGGTCTTTGATGTCCACCTGAACAATTATCAGAACAGGCAAGCAGGACCTTGGTATAATGTCTCACCTGAAAGATGTTGCCTCTGACAGCAGTGTTGGGGGAACTGGTATGGTTCCTTCTGATCTTTGGGACATACTTCTCAACCTCTTGCCTCATGAATCCGAGACAAGGCTTAAAAAAATCAGGGACAAAGACCCCAAATCAGGGACACATCTTAAAATCTGATACTGTTCACTCAGAAAGCTGACAACATAGAAGGATTTGTGTTAGGATGCATTTTCTAAAGAATTGCCGTTACTTTAATGTATGACATTATTTAATGCTTTTAATCACCACTGTTTTGTCACAAGAACACAAATTTTACAAGGGACAGAGGAAAACTCTGAGGCAAAATCAGAGACAGTTGAGAGGTCTGCTTTGGAAGAGTGCCCCCGTTGATAAGGCCACTCACTTCCAGCAGCACCTGGTGATTGAGTAATTGACTGATTGCCTTGACTGACTGACTGATTGATTTACAATTTAACCTAGTTAATACTTCATGGAGAATCCAGTCTCCATTTCCAGGTGTGTCTTGGGCATCCAAAAATGCAGACATAACAAGATTGTGACATTACAGTTTTACCGAGATTTCACAACAGGGGGAAATGTGACCTAAGTACAAGTGCAATAATCAGACTACAAGGGTGGTACAAAAAATTCTGAGCCTAATATATATAACGACTACAGGTGCCAAGAAGTACTACATTATTTCTCAATGTAGTCACCCTCTTTAACAATGCACTTTTCATATTGTTTCTGAAGATTTTTTGATTCCCTCCAGAAAGACCTTTGTACAGTGTGTTGATCGGAGGTTGCCTGTTTCACTGCGGAGTAGACCAGACCTGACCCTGCTTAGTTTCCGAGGCCTGAGGGGATCAGATTCCAAAGTGAGAAAGCAGTAGGCTGCTGGCTGTATGTCTCCCCTAGATAAACTCTGTAAAACAGGAAATAACAAACAACTGGTAAATGCTCTTGTATATATTGCACAACCCCCTCAAGGTAAAAACTAACAAGCATTTGTCAATGCCGAATGTTTGCTTGCTGGCATTGGAAGTGGTAGTGTAGAAGTCACAGAGCTGCGTAATAGGAATGGCAGTGAAGTATTGAACTGAAGCCAATCCCACCACCACCCCTGCAGAGAGTGACAGGCATTGGGGTGTGCCTTTGGGTCATCAGGCATAACGGGCACGCCATTTCACCACACCCCACCCTGCAGACACTGACAAGTGTCACGGTGTGCCTTGGGGTCTTTGACCCTTATGTGCACCCCATTCCATCAGGAAGTACGGTGAGATGGGTGCGGTATAGGAGAATGGGGTGAACTTTGGGGCTGAAGAGTCCAAGGCATACCTCGATGCCTCTCACTGGCTGCAGGGTGTGGAATGGTATGAGCATTACAGGCAAGAATCCCAAGTCACATCCCTGATGCCTGTCATTCTCTACAGGGTTGGGCATTATGGTTGGAAACCCTAATACCTCAGGCATTTGTTGGTATTTTCACTCCAAATTTTCAACATGTTTTTTTGTGACCCCACCTCATGAACAGTGGCAATATCAGTTTGTTAGCCGAAAGCTGCTTATGCACAGCGACTATGGCATTTAGCACCACAGTTGCAAAAACATTCCAAACAGGATGTAAAAAATGACAGCTGTACTGTTCATGGGGAGGTATAAAAAATGGCAATGTTGCAAATCTGCAGTAAAAATATTAAAAAAACTGGTGAAGTCACAAGCATGCATAGAAACTGTGCAACGTACACCCGTAATGTAATTAGTTTGGGGATTTTTTACAGCAGATTGTCAACACAGACATTTTGGGACCTCCGATCATGAACAGTGTCACTGTGATTTTCTTTATCTGTTCGAAACAATGATTTCCCACAGCGACCACGCATCTCTGTGCTGAAAGTGTGAAAACACATTTCGGCCATGTTGTGAAAAATGACAGCTGTACTGTTCATAAGGAAGTGTGGAAAAATGGCACTGGTGAAAATCTAGACTGAAAATACTACAAAGTCATGAACTTACGAGGGTGCGTGGAAACTGCGCAATGCTCACTCGTAACACAGTCATTTTAAGGACTTTTGTCACCAAATTTTCAACATAGCCATTTTAAGACCTCTGCTCATGAACAGTGTAACTGTGATTTTCTTAATCTGTCCCAAACATTGCTTTCGCACACCGACTGCACCATTGTGCGCTACATGCGCAAAAACACATTTGGGGCGACTTGTGAAAAATGGCAGCTGTACTGTTCATAAGGAAGTGTAATAAAATGGCAATGTTGAAAATCTGGAGTGAAAATATTGAAAATTCGCAAACTTATGAGCGTATGTAGGAACTGCACAACACACGCTCGTAAAACAGTCATTTTTAGGAATTTTTTCACCAAATTTTCAACATAGCCATTTTAAGACCTCTGCTCATGAACAGCATCACTGTGATTTTCTTAATGTGTCCCATACATTAATTTTGCACACCGACTGTGCCATTGTGCCCTACATGGGCGGAAACATGTTTAAGGCAAGATGTGACAAATGACAGCTGTACTGTTCATATGGAAGTGTAATAAAATGGCAATGTTGAAAATCTGGAGTGAAAATATTGAAAATTCGCAAACTTACGAGCGTGCGTAGGAACTGCACAACGCACGTCCGTAAAACAGTCATTTTAAGATTTTTTCACCAAATTTTCAACATAGCCATTTTAAGACCTCTGCTCATGAACAGTGTCACTGTGATTTTCTTAATGTGTCCCATACATTGATTTCGAGCACCAACTGCGCCATTGTGCGCTACATGAGAGGAAACACATTTTGGGCAAGATGTGAAAAATGACAGCTGTACTATTCATAAGAAGGTGTAGTAAAATGCCAATGTTGAAAATCTGGAGTGAAAATATTGAAAATTCACGAACTTACGAGCCTGCGTAGGAACTGCACAACGCACACTCGTAAAACAGTCATTTTTTGGAATTTTTCCACCAAATTTTCAAAATAGGGTTTTTGGGAGCCCAACTTATGAACACTGGCAGTGTTGTTTCGTTAATCATTCTGGAAAGGTGATTTCGTGCAGTGGCTGCGAAATCACCCTTCGGGCCTGAGTAACGCCATGACAGTGACTGCATTCATGAGAAGGGGTCCCAAAACCCCATATTGAAAATTTGGTGCAAAAATTCCAAAAAATGCCTGAGATATGCAATAAAGTTGAAAAAACCCTATCTAGCCCATTATACAGCTTACCGGCATTTCCTCAGTTCGCAGTCGGCTTTGAAGAGTGCAGACATTCCCCAGTCCATCAAGATCGCTATGCCGCAGGTCCTGAGGGTATGGGGAGAGGGGGTGGGGAGGCAGGGTGCACAGTGGTGGGTGCGGGTTGTGGGGGCAGGGAGAAGCCAAGAGGACAGTTTTTTATTTACAGGTTTGTTTTTTTTTTCTGACGATCACGGGATGTTTGCCACACTGGTGGGCTCCCAGTGTGGCGAGATGACTGGGGTAGGCGTGGAGCCGAGGGAGGATTGGGCACCCTCTTGGCCATAGCATCAGTTGCTACGCTGGGGTGGGCTCCCAGCGTGGCACCCAGTACTCGGGGGGGAGGACAGTCGAGCCGATGGGGATTGGGCACCCCCATCGGCTATACGATGATTTGCCATGCTGGGTTGGGCACCCAGCATGGCATGTGAAAGGCTTTTGGGGGGGAGCGCATCACAGCCGACAGGGATTGGGCACCCCTGCCGGCTATACAGTGTGTGCGGGGGGGGCAGCACGCAGTGATGCATGCATGTGTGTGTGTGTGTGTGTGTGTGTGTGTGTGTGTGTGTGTGTGTGTGTAGGGGATGGCATATGAGCAGGCGATATCTTATCGCTGCTTACTGAAGTGTAGCTCCCCCTTTCAACTGTACACCACTGCATTTTGGAGCTGTCATAGACAGCTCCAGCATGCATTGGAGGACTGGGGCCACGCCAGCCAACACACTGAGTGAATTGGAAGAGGGGGTGACACACCTCCGAAAACTCGGATGATGGCACTATGTTTCTTGCACATGCGTGCAAGCAAACATAAAAATATGGTCTGAATGAGGATCTGGTGTGGACCACCTTCAAATGAGATACTTTTACATCAGACAATGTTAGGAGGAACTACATTTGTCTTCCTTTTTTTCCTTTTCCCTCCTCCCCCTTTTTCTACAGATTTGCTTTTACTTTTGTTCAGTCCCCTCTTCTCTGCATATCCCAGGTCCCCCATCCCCATGTATAGCATTCTACTTTATTCTCGCATGAAAACATGGTTTATATGTCTGGAAAATAGTTCAAAGATAACTTTAGAAGCTAGACATCATAGGAAGAACGCACTTGACCTTTTGCAGCAGTAAATGACCTTTGAGTGAAACACTCTACAGAAGTCTTTATAGTTAAAACTTATTGGTTCAGATAGATTATTAAGAATGCAATATACGCTAATGTATGCAGAGGTATATAAATATGGTTGTCTCACACTAAATAAGAATGTTTAGAGACGCAAAAGCTCAGAGTTAACTGATTATTAACCCAATGGATAGGTTTGACCTTTACCAGCTGAGAGTCACCTCCATTTAGAAAAAAAGTATTTAGATTTACAGCAATAGATTTAGGTAAAAATCAAGTTAGTTATAATTCCAAAAAAAACTTTGTAAAAGCCTGTAAATATTTCTTTGTTTTTTAAATTGATAAGTTCTTTCACAGTAAATAGTCAGTCAAGATAGTTGGTCTAAAGTTGACCATATGATCTTTCTTTCAATAATATCCCTGCTTAATTTGGTCCTGCATTGCAGTGGACCGATTTCAACATGTTTCTCAAATCCCCAACCTAAGAACGACGTCCAGAGAAATATTCTAAATGCTCTAATGGTTAAATGAAATGGCAAGGGGGACTGTCATTCAAACTCTTCCTTGGAGCTGACAGTTTCAATTCTGACCGGGCAGAAAAGGGTGTACACATGGGTGTGATTTCATCATGCTCTGCACGCACTCCCCAGATAGCCCGGCCCCTTCCATGCCTTCAGGAAGAAGGTAATATTTGAATTGGCATTGTGGCATCTGGCTCAATGGTGCAGGATAAAGTTTAAAGTTTAATATGGATCTGGGTCCCGCTTCTCGGCTGACCAGCTGTTCAAGGTAAAGTGAGTGGCAATTCAGTTTGTAAATCTTATAATTTTTAAACTTGCTGCACTGGATAATGCTGTCTCAGAATGGAAATAGTTCAAAAATGTTGTCTTTATGTGTTACACAGCCTAAGAATATGAATTCTGTACGAAATGAAAGTTGGCAACTTAGCTTGTAAATCCTAGAATGCTCAAATCTTGCAGCATCGGGCATAGCCGTTTATAATGAGATTAGTTTAAAATTATTTGTTTATTTGTGTTACACTGCTGCAGAATATAGTATGCCATATGAAATGAAAGCTTAAACTCTTTATGAGACTCAATGCAGTACTAAATGAGGGCTCAGATTTTACGGGCTGATCATGTTATGTTTGTTTACAGGTATTGAGTCAAATTTGTTTTTTGTGCAGCCATTGAGAAAGTTTTTAGCCAGAAACATAAACTTTATACAGGTTTGTTCCCACCTATGCTGCATTTATATGAATCTAGATACATAATTTCCTTTTATTCAAATATTAAGTATTCAAGGGAGACAGCAGTATTAAATGTAATTTTTGATTTTTACAGCCTAAAATTGAAGCTACTCTTGAGTCTGATAATGAGACAAGGTGGTCCTGAAACATAACATTTTTTGTAAAATTTTGAAAGTGAGCAGGATAATAACAAATAGAGGCTGTTTCTATATGAAGAGTTTGTGAAAATGGAATGTGCTATGGAAAATTTATGAAAGTGAAATACCTATAAAGTTGGAAATCTATAGAATTTTGGAGAATTTATTGACATTAAAATGAATATTAACTTCCAATAAGTCTGTCTCCTATATTTGGGGGTTGAGGACCACACATTTTTCTACAAATCAGTATTGGTTATGGACCCAGGTCACCAGGTGGAGGGATTATTGTCTGGATAGCCATCTGGGCTTTGGCTGGGAGATGACCAGCTGATGACCTCTGACTAGATGCGAAATCTGGGCGTCATGCTTGATAGCAGGTTGACACTTAAGACTCAGGTGTCAGCCGTTGTCAAGTCCTCATTTTACCATCTGAGGAATGTCACTCAGATAAAGCACCTGGTACCACCTGATGACCTTCCAACGTTGGTCCATGCCTTGGTAACCTCACACCTTGATTACTGCAATAACTTATACCTAGGGCTACCGGGGGTGGACTGCCACTGCCTACAGTTGGTGCAGAATGCGGCTGCCAGATTGATGACAGGTTTATGTAGATCTGACCATGTCACACCTGTGCTCTGTGCTGTGCATTGGCTGCCGGTGTGGTGGAGGATCACCTTCAAGGTCAGATTACTGACCTATAAGGCCCTACATGGACAGGGACTGCGATACTTGCAAGAGCTCTTTTGTCCCTACCACCCCCTTCACCCTCTCCTCTCCCCTCCGTGGATGAGGGATTGCTGGAGATTTCCAGGGTCTGTTTGACAATGTCTAGAGCTAAGTTGTTTGCTTTTGCTGCTCTGACCCTGTGGAATTCTCTGTCTCATCAGGTAAGGGAATGCCCATCCATTGATGCCTTTAAATCTGCCTTGAAGGCTTATTTATTTGAACTGGCATTTATACATTGATATTTGGATTCCTGCTATGTTGTTAGAAATGTTTGCTTTTATATTGTTTGACTATACTGTGTAAAACCCTATAATCTGCTGTGGAAAAGCATTTCAGAAATAACGTTTTGTTTGGTTTGGTTTTCTTTCTTACAGGGATGGTTTTCAGCAGGCTGATCATGACACGTAAGTGCAGGAACCTATGGGCACATGGAGCTGTAGCATCCCCATTTTTTGGTCTTGAGCATTCAGAGAGCCCCTTTTTTGCTCTGTGCCCTTTGTAAAAATGAGCACTCCCACCTTTCCTCATGTTCTGTCACCCATGTTATGACAGATCAGCTGTGCTTGCTGCGCAACATTTTGTGGATCAAAGGAAAGAGCCGACCTATAATTGGGTCAACTCTCTCCTTTGAACTAAACAAAGTTTCCACCCAGCAAGCCAGAACAGTGTCATGATCAGCCTGGCTGATGATTGACGTAACACTGATGGCTCCTTGCAGACCACTATGCATTAGACTGACAGTGTCACACACCCCTCAAAAGCCACTCTCCTAACAAAATGTTCAATGCACATGTGTGTACAGCAAACATAACAAGCATTTGTCAATGCCAAATGTTGGCTTGCTGGCATTGGCATTGGTAGTGCAGGACTTAGAGAGATGCATAATAGGAATGGCAGTGAAGTATTGAACTAACACCAACCCCCCCCCCCCGCAGAGACTGAAAGGCACTGGGGATGTGCCATTGGGTCATCAGCCATAATGCTTAAGCCATTCCACCCCACCCACCCTGCAGACAGCAATAGGTGTTGCGATGTGCCTTGGGGTCTTTGGTCCTTACGCTCACCCCATTCCATAAGGAAATAAGCTGATCTGGGAGCAATATAGGAGAATGGGGTGAACGCTAGGGCCTAAGACTCAAAGGCACATCTTTTTTTTTTTTTTTTTTTTTTTTATTTAGTTGTTTAACCAGGTATAGCACACTAAGCTGAAAGCTTTTTTACAGGAGTGACCTGGGAGCACAAGGAGGTTAAGCGACTTGCTCAGGGTCACATAGTATGCAAGTGGAAGCTGTGGGATTCAAACCCAGGTCTGGTCTACTGGATGTCACCAGATTTGCAGCTCAGAGCCTTAGACCACTGCGCTATGCTGCCTCTTCATGCCTGTCAATGGCTGCAGGGTGGGGGTGGAATGCCGTGAACATTACGGCCGATGAACCCAAGTCACACCCCGATGCCTGTTAGTCTCTACAAGGTGGGGTGTTACAGTTGGAATCCCTAACACCCCTGGTGTTTGTTTGCATTTTCACTCCAAATTTTCAACATGGGCTTTTTGGGACCCCACCTCATGAACAGTGTCACTATCATTTCGTTACTCAGTCCCAAGAGGTGATTTTACACAGCAACTGCATGATTCGGTGCCACAGGGCGAAAACACATTTGGACAGGATGTTAAAAATGATAGCTGTACTGTTCATGTGGTGTGAAATAATTGCAATGTGTTGAAAATCTGGAGTGAAAACATAAAAAATTGGTGAAGTTACGAGCATGCAAAGGAACTACGCAACACACACCCATAACACAATCAGTTGTTGGAATTTTTTCACCAGAGTTTCAACATGGGCTTTTTGGGACCTTTTCTCATGAACAGCAGCACTGTGATTTTGTTAATCTGTCCCGAAAGTTGATTTCCCACAGCGACTGCGCCATTCTGCGCAACAGGTGTCAAAACATGTTTTAGGCAAGATGTGAATAATGACAGCTGTACTGTTCATAAGGAGGTGTGAAAAATGGCAATGTTGAACATCTGGAGTGAAAATATCAAAAATTGGTGAAGTTACGAGCGTGTGCAGAAATGCACACTCATAATGCAGTCATTGTTTGGAATTTTTTCACCAAATTTGCAAAATGAGTTTTTTGGAACCCCACTTCATGAACAGTGTCTCTCTTATTTCAATAATCAGTCCCAAAAGGTGATTCCACGCAGTGACCATGAAATAACCTTTCGGGACTGAGTAACAAAATGACAGTGATGTGTTCATGAGGTGAGGTCCCAAGCACCCCATGTTGAAAATCAGGGGCCAAAATTCCTACAAATGGCTGAGATATCAGTATAAGTTGAAACTCCCTTTGAAAGCCATTATTGACAGCCTTTATACGCGCTTACCTTTGATTCTTCAGTTTGCCAGTTGACTTTGAAGAGTGCAGATGTGTCCACAGAAGATTGCTGCTCTTGACCTCCATAGATAAGTATGGGGTAATGGGGGTGCGGTGACATGAGTGCTTGGTAGGAGGGTGAGGATGGGTGAGGGGCAGTAAGGAGACTTTGAGGGACCATTTTCTATTTTGCAAATAAAAGAAAATGCCAGGGGGCAGTTTTCTTTATTTACAGGCTCAAAAGCAACTTTTGGGCACACCAGGGTAGGCTTCCAGTGTGCCATATGAGTCTGGGGGACATGATGCCAATGGGGATTGGGCACTCCCGTCTGTGAACTTGTAGGATAATAGCTGACACAACAAAGCAGGGATCAAGTGCATAAAAAAAACACACAAAGGCGTTCATCAGTTTACTTTTAGAAAAATGAACTTATTTACAGAAATAGAAAACAAAAAATCAAATAATTAGTCCTGCACTAAGAAATTCAGACCTCTGCTTCCTTCAGCAGAATCTGCGGCTTTGCTTCAGCCCAGGTAGTCCAAAGAATACTTTTCTCAAATAACTTGTGTGTAATCCACACACACACACACACACACACACAAACACACACCAACTGTACAGTAGATCTTACCCTACTCACTATCAGCACTAGACTATCTAACATTCCCCTCCTGGCGAGCCCCTTTTATAGCTCCTTGTGATTACATCACATAATTGGGGAGTTTCCATAGGCCGTGACATTACATAATTGAAGAGTTTCCATAGGCCAGACAGTATGGATAAAACATCACGGGCATGATTTGTTCTATTTCATATGTAGCCCTCAAACACAGCATCTCTGGGGCTGCTTCTGTACAAGGTACACTTTATTCTAGACACTATGGGGCTTACAGTTACTCTTGCCCATAGTGTCTCACTAGCTGGCAGTCAAGTATTCAAGTGACTTTGATCTTGCCGCTAGCGTGGCAGTCAGCTTTTTCTTCAGAGCACGCCTTTGCACCAAAGCAATCATTCTTTAACTTGCTCCAATCAAGGAGCGAAAAATCAGCCACTGTATGCAGCTTCACCAACACAAAGCAACCCACTTTAAAAAAGAAGAATTACTCGGTCGCAGTCAAAGGAGCTGCACTCAGCAGCAGCGGTTCCAGAGCCCGGTGCCTCAGAAGTGGGTGCTACACTAATTCTTAAACGTAGGAGCACCAGACATTACCAATAAAGCGTGACTTTCACTATTTCCTATCTGTGCAATCGGGAGTATAATGCTGTGTGTATAAAGAGGGGGTAAAGAGAATAAGGGACAGCAAAGAGCTTTTAGAGATTGCCAGCCTGGCCACCCTAACAAAAATTTAGAGAAAAGGCAGAAAAAAGAAGAGGAAAGGAACGAGTGAAAGGAAAAGGGGGATTTCACTTATTCATATTTATGACAGGGGTTTAAACATATAACAGGGGGCTCCCTGTTACACCGTCAGCAAAGAAAGTGAGCGTGGGGGAGAGGAAACATGATGCTGATGGGGATTTGGCACCCTTGTCGGCAAAGACAGTGAGCTTGGGGGATGGGGGCATCTAACACTGGGAATGGGCATTCTGGTGTCAGAAAAATAAATATATAAAAAAATGATCTGGGCACACTGGGGTGGGCTCCCAGTGTGCCACAATGTGGGGGAGATACATGCCAACTCGGGGATTGGGCACCCGATGTCAGCTTTCCTGGGGAATGTGTGGCAGGTGGCAGGAGCTGCCAATGTGGAATGCTGCCCAGGGACTGACTAATTTATTGAAATGTTTGAACAGGAAAGACACAGTGAACAAACAAATTGCTCTCATAGAGCAAGGCCCGGGGACAGAGTTCTCAGCTTGCAGCAGGAGCCAATGAGGTTGTGGGGGTGGGGTGCGGCTGCAATGACATAATAGTCCATGACTGCAGCTGCAGATTCATTTCAACTCCTTGGCTCTCTTTGAAGCTGCTGTCATCACCAGCGTGCTCACTGATTGGTGGCTGAGGGACGCACCCACTAAAGCACCCTCTGTATTCGCCACAACACTGACACACATCTGAAATGTGCTACTACCCAAGAAGTTGCTTACGAGTGCATATAAGCCAAAATAACAATTGCTGCTAGCATGGTTTTGTAAAAAGGTATTTCCTTAATGCAATTATAGTACACTCTCGATTATCCAACCTCCGTTCATCCGAACTACCTATCTAATGGATGGTTGGATTGTCCCCCACACACTGTGTTAATTGATCAGTCATTAGCACTGCTCTGCACTATTTAACACCACTGACACCACAATGGATAGCACCTGCTGCTGCTCAGTATTTAAGCACCAGTTAATACTTCATAGCACATTGATAGCACCTGCTGCTGCTCTTACTTAAACCCCAGTTAGCAATTGTATAGTTAGGTTTTGTATTCACTTACTGAGATGGCTACCAAATGAAAATGAGTTCTCTGCAATGTGTCCCAAAAAACCTTGGTTCCTTTCCAGTGCACTATGAGGCTCAACACAAGGCCTCGGTGGACAGTTCTACTTTTTGTAGATGGTTTACTGATCACTTTGTGCCCCAAGTAAAAGCTCATCTAGGGAGCAAACACCTCCCTGTACATGCCATCTTGCTGGTTGATAAATCTTCAGCACATCCTGAAACTGCCAATGTCAGGACTGGGGATGGGTTTATCAAGTGTATGTTTTTACCAGCAATTGTCCATCAGTGAAATCATTAAGTCAATCACACTGAAGAACATTGTGTACATGTGTGCTGAGGCTTGGGATGCTGTACTGCCAGAGACAATTCAAAAAGCATGGGCAAAGGGAGGAATTCAAACATCCAGAGATGATGTACCACTAGATCAGGACTCAACAAACTCAGCCAATCCAGCACTGAGTTCTGAGTCCTATGAAATCTGCAGATTGGCATCATTGTTGCCAGAACCCATCCTAGCCAAAGAATAGAGGAGTGGCAAATGTGTGATTCTGGGGAGAATAGGCAGGAGCTCATGACAGATGAAGTGATTATCAAATTTGTCCAGAAGTTGGAATCAGAACCTAATGATGAGGACGAGGAGGGTGATAACTCTGACACCCCCATTGTGCCTAATCATCCAGAGGCTGTAGAACATTTTTCATAGTGCATCCTGTACTTGGAGAGTCAGCCTGACTTGGATCCTGTACATGTTATGCTTTTACAAGCGATGAAACAAGCATGGGGGAAGTCACTTGATAACCGAAAACAAAGGGCTGTAACAGACTACTTCAAATAGTTTAAAGTACTGTTCTGAACAGTGCTGTAGTTTGTTGTAGCTTATTATTTGATTAAATAAAGATTATTTTTTATTTTCTGCCAATAAAGATGATTAAATAACATTTTGAACTGACTTCTCGTTTATCCGACCTCCCGATTATCTGACCATTTCGGATGTCTCCGAAAGCAGTTGGATAAATGGGAGTCTACTGTACTGCACGGCAAGGATAAGCATACACTGAATTTGCATTTGATAAATGTGCTGAAATTCAGCGCCATTGCCTTCAATTCAGCCCAAAAGAACTTTCAGGAGAGTTTGGATCATTTTGCTCTTCATCTAAATAAAGAAAATGCCACTCTAGCCCTTCTAAGTTGGCCAGTGCTTTTCCCACCCAGACACTTTCCTCCCTTCTACCCATAACCAATTTCTTTTATAAAACAAAAGAACATTTCCATTTCCAGGCACTGTGCCAGCTGCTGATAGTTACAAAACGGAATCAATAACAAGAGGAACAGGGGAGGGTGGATGGGGTTGGGATTGACCAGAGTGGGGAAGTGGTGGTGAAGGAATATCTCTTACCCCAATTTTTAGCCTACTAGACTCTCATGCCAAGAATTTGACGTGTTATTAGGTGAAGTACTGAAGCCAAACTGAAGATGGGGTTTGAATAAAAAAGCCGAACTGAAGTTGTCAATTTTCACCATTGCTCATCCTTGCCTCATGAAATCACCATGTGCAAGCTCTGGATTACACCTAAAATGTGGTAAAAATTGTATAAATATGCTTTAGAAAGCCACAGTGAACTACAGTATGAAGAGCGACACAAGTGAATTATCAGAATGCGACCAAATGAAGATATGTGTTTCTTCAACTGAAGTGAGCAAAACCTCCATATAAAAGGTACTGATGTGATGAAGAATGATTCATTAGCACCAAATCACAAAGAAAAGCTAAATGTATAATTAATACAGTTAAAGATGAAGAAATTCAAAGGAAACCTAAAATGTAATGGTACAATCTATAAGCTTTGAAGGGGAAGTAGGGCCCACTAAACAGATGCAAAGGAGCAAAAGGTGATACTCAATGAAGACTTCAGCACTTAAATATTCCAATGTGCCTAGATCTTTTATAATGAATTCTGTTTCAACATAACATGGCTTGCATTAACCCCTTACTGAATTTCCATAATAACATTTTTGAGCAGTTCGATGCAAAAAAAGAAGCTTTGCTGAGGCATGGACCCCGTATATTGAAAGATATGCTCCTATTCTATTAACAGACAAGTGTCAGGCAATGTAATACAAAGACACTCCAGCAAATTTATGACCCCCAGATTTTCTGGACTGACCCCTGACATTCCAAGCAGAACATTAATTGGCCCCTTCTTTGCAAGTGCTAATGCAAGCCCAAGGCATATAAGTTATTAATTAATTAATTAACTGTTACCTTCAGGAAAACCTCAAGAAATGCAATATTTAGACAAAATGTAGCTTAACACAAATGTTTAATACTGATCTTCCCAAAACCTGATTCTTAATGATATTTTCATGAAAAGAAGGTCCTTGCATGTTAACAGTGTCTATTCCTGCAGCTCGTTCTTCTCCTGAACTCATAATCCTCACCTTGTGACACCACAATCTGCTGCCACTGACATTATTGTGATATCACAGAAGATTATCACTTGAGGTGGAAGTAAGCAGTAATGACAGATGGAGCATAAGGAACAAAAGTCCAGTTTCCATGCAAATATCCTTAGTAATAAAGGACAAGAAACAAAGAAATACAAAACTTCTGGTGATGTCACAGCATCCACACTGCCTAGACAATCAGCTCCAGCTGATGTACCCCAAGTTCTCTCTTTTTCAGTGGCAGATTAGTGAGACTTTGTCAAAACATAAACAGAGAGAACAACTACAAAGCCAAAATAGGAGAAGGGCCCAAAGAGAAAGAGGATGGCAGTGGATGGGAATGTGCACAAGGAAGCAGTAGCAGCGGCGGCTCCATCATGGCTGTGAAGGCCAGAGCAGCTGTGCTGTAGCAAAAGAGACCCCACCCACAGTAGGAGAACAGTCAGCACTAAGAACCCTACATCGACATGTGTGGCTGGTCCCAATTTGCAGGTTGTGCACAGAAAAAAAATGTTTTCTTACTGTTTACTGCAGTATATTAGATTGTATCTGACTCATACTGCTGACTCTGAAGCTGACATTTGCTGTAACTAGAAATCCCAGAATCCCCAGCAGCAGACATAACAGATGGGCTGAGACAGTGGGAGATTCAATAGCCTACAGTGCATGTTAGAGTTTTTATAAGCTCTGATTTTTTGCTTGCTGGTCTTGCTGTCCTCCCATGGCTAAGCACAGTCACAGAGGACTGTACTTAGTCCTGGGAAAAAAGCAGGACAGGCAAACATCTGATTGGAGCTTATAAAAAGCTGTAACATGCACTGCTGGCTATTGAATATCCCACTGCTAAAGCCCAGCTCTGACATCAACTGCAGGAAATTCTGGGATTGCTAGTTAACAGCAAATGTCAGCTTATCCAGCAAGATCAGTCAGATTTATTTATTTATTTATTTATTGAATTTTGTAGGCCCACTGAGACAAGAAGTCCCTTTTTCAGGGGTGAACTGGGGAAGGGGGATACAGATAGTAACCAACTGAAATTGAACCAGATTAAGCTGTTGGTGGTACTTTTATTGAATATAGAAGATACAATATTCTGTAACAGTAAGTAGACATTTTTTTTACACAAAGTGCAACTTGAGACCAGATCCACATTTGGGCGTGGAGCTCTTAGTGCTGATTGTTCCCCTTTAAATGAGCTGCTAGAATTCAAAGGAGAAAGAAAGCAAAAATGCAGTACATGAAGGAAGAAATTGTCATGATCAGCAAGTCAGTGAATACTGTTGAACAGAGAACCTCCAATTTGGACAACCACAATGTCCCTATGCAGAGATTGCTGCTTCACTTCCTTGAGACTTGAACCAGAGGGACACTCAATGCACAACAACTAGAGTTGCTTATAAAATTCAATCCAAGTTAGGATAGTTGGATATTACGATAATCTATGTCAGATATGGATATCCTAATATCTGACTATCATAAAACGCTAAATAACATTACTCCATCCTGCAAGTAAATAACCCCCTTGGTTCCCACCCAAACCACCCTGTAAGACCCAACCTCCCATTTCCCCAACAAACCCCTGAAATCACATGATACAGTGTATCTAACAGTGTAAAATAATTTATGAAAGTGTCCTTCTGTCCTCACTGCCAGCTCCTTATAGAAATATAGACTATGACGGCAGATAAGGACTAACCAGTCCACCTTGTCTGCCCATTTCTCTGCTTGGTTTGGCAATCTCTACCCTTATACAGTAATACAAAAAACAAAACCATGCTAAATCAGGAGTCTATCCCCACCCTGGCACAGGCCACGCACAAATTACCCCCCAGTTCAATTAATCGCCACCACCTAACACATCCATAACTGTCACTCCTCCCCCCCCCATAGCATCCAGAAAAATAGTCAAAATATCATTGACTGAGCGGCCTCCGTAACATGTGGTCCCACGGTGCAGCAGCTTGCACACATCTTCAGTCCAGGTAGGTGAATGAATGATGACTTCCTCCTAAAGTGACATGTGATTCACAATCAGCAACTTTCCAGTGTGGGGGGGGAGCAGTTTTTTTTATTATACAGAGCTGGCAGTGCAGATGGACAGAGTCAGACACTATAATAAGTTATGTTATTTGACACTGTCAGGCAGTATCATGTGCTGTTTTGGTTTGAGTGAGAGGAGGAAGGTTGGGGCTTCTAGTGTGATTTGGACTGGGTGGGTTATACGTTTCAGGGTGGGGGTACTCACACAGTAAGTGCTGGGAGTTACAAGGATGCCAGATTGGATTACATTTCTGAATTTGAACCTGATTTTCTGCCCTAATATTTATGAGTACAAATTTTTGGCCACTTTATCTGGAAGTCCATAATTCTACATCTTTGCTGAAATCCAAGTTATTTGAGCACCCTTAGTAATAACCTCCAGATATGTGGCCTAGCAGAAGGGACAGCGAAGCACAAGGTGCTGGAAAAGCTGCAGTGGGAAGCACTGGACTTGCCAGAGAGGCATAAACTGCAAATGTGCATGCATAGAGAGACTTCCCCAAACAAAACTCACTGACTGCAAGGCCAGGATCAGTCATCCTCCTTTGACCATGATTATCCTAAGTCATGGAAAAACATCTGGATTATGGCCCACTGAAAAGGTTCCTGCAAGCCCTACAAGAACAGACCAGTAAGTTCCAGTCACCTGCTCTCACCAAACTCTAAGCAATGCTGTTGAACAGAGCAAGGCTTTATCAGAATATTTAACACAATGTTGTTTACGCTTGTAAGTAACATAACATTTAGGTTTAGTCTTGGTGAATACAGCAGGGTACAGGAGATTAGAGAATGTTAAATTTCTGTACATAGGGCACAGTGTTAGAAAGGGAAATCACATGTCATCATAGTGTGTACTAGTATTAGTGCTCTCATGTAGCACAATCTCTGTGGTGGAGGTGGGGGCAGGCAGGCACAGGCACAACATGAAATGTCTGCCTGCAACATCCATAACTGTATTTTTTCAGAAGTCTCTATTTTGAAAAATATTATCTAAATATTCAGCCTGTACAAGTGATACGGATACTGAAATCCACTCTATGCAGCAGTTGCTTGCATTGCTAAGCCTGTACTTCTCCTTTGAGGAAAACTAGAAGTAGGTAATTGTTAAAGATGGTTCTTGTTTAGGATATCAATAAAATAGGAGTATTAAGTTTGACTGAAACCCACTTGCCCAGTTTTCAATATCCCAACACACGGTTGCCCGATGTTGTAATTTTGCCCGCAGTGGAGTTAGTTATATAAATTAAGGGGCTGTGAGGGGAAGCCCCCCGCATTTGGGAGTGTGGGGTTCAGACCCCTCGAAACATGAAATAAATTCCTCCACGGGCAAAATTCCAATGTCAGACAACCATGTATCGGGCTACTGCTGCTGCTCTAACAAGATATAAAGTGAAAACAGTTATCCAAACCTCAGTTAACCAAAACTCTGATGTATCCAAAACTGTGGTGCGGCAAATGCTATGGTGGCTCCCTTATGTGTGTAAAGGTGCAACGACGGCGATGCACCATGCACTTTAATACAAAAGTATTGAAGTGCATGGTGTGTCTCCTGCGCACCTTTCCATTACACATAATGGAGCCCCCATAGCATGCACCATACTTCCCAGTCACTGACTTTTCTTTATTAAAATAGAAAAACGCCGCAACATACTTAAAAGGCTTAATCAGAGGGTAAGCCTTGCAGGGGGGCAGGAGCTCCTGTTGCTGACTGCTTTCCTTTAAATATATACATACACATACAGACATACATGCTCCTTATTGCCCTGTTATTATAATCCAGTGCCTCAGTAATGTTTACTTTCTGTTGTGGAATGGTTGTGGAAAAGTTGGTGTGAGCAGTGCAAGTATGATGTGTTAAATTGCATGTGTGCAGTCAGTGTTGTTTCCTCTGTGTGTGTGTGCGTGTGTGCATGTGTGTGTATGTGTGTGACGTCAGACATTGTCCAGCTTCTTGTAAACATATATTGCTGACTTGCTGCAGTGTTTATGGTATAAAGAATGGTGATAAGAATAACGTATATTTTATTGTCACCATCATCACCAGCGGATTAAGTGATACAATATTTTTTCAGAGGTGTCTGGCCAGAGTGCACCGTAGTCACATATTGCACGCATGACTTTTAGGAGAGCATGTGTTTGTTGTGCTATGATGTCTACAAAGTCATGTGTGCACTGTGAGTGACTGAGGTGCACAGTGACCCGATACGTCTGAAAAAATATCATATCACTTACTCCACTGGTGCTGATGGTACAAATAAAATATACATCATATATTCTTTCTTATCTTTATTCTTGACATACTGCAACAAATCACACCATATATATGTTTGTACGAAACTGGACAATGCCTACACACACAGGAAAGAACACTGAAAGCACACATGCAGTTTAGCACAACATACTCGCACTGCTCTGTCATGCTTTTTGAAAAACATTTCAAATCACAAGTCCCAACACAAAGTAAACATTACTGAGGCTCCAGAAATATTTCTTTTTTGAAATAGACATTAAAGCAGCAGTACAACAATCTAGTGAAAATTTTGACCTATACTTTTTTTATGCTATTTTACATTGGCACTTTACTTACCTCCTGACTTGTACAATACCATTCTTTCCAGTATTTGAGTCTGCTTTAGTACTTTTTTCATGCCTGAAATAATAAAAGGAGCACTCCTTTTAATACAGTGCGGACCAGGTCTTTGTCAGTATTTTTCACAGGTTTTCTCCATCAGTTGTTATATACTACTTCTGTTGCAGTACTCAAGCAGTACCTCATGGTCTACAGTGTCAAATGCCGATGACAGATCTAGTAGGACCAAATTGGACCATTTTTTCTGGTCTCTCGCCATCAAGAGATCATTGAGCACCCAAACCAGCGCAGTCTCAGTGCTGTGCCTCTTTTTGAAAACTGGATTGAAGAGGATCGTAGATGATATGGATGGTCAAATGGTTGTCTAACTGAGTAGCCACTACTTTCTCAATTACCTTCCCAACAAAAGGAAGGTTTGAGATAGGCCTTTAGTTGGCGAGGGAGTCGGGGTCCAAAGAAGCCTTCTTCAACACTGGTGTCACCACTGCCTCCTTCAGGGAGCAGGGATATTCTCCAGAGTCTAAGGAGCACCAGACTATCCTCTCCAGAACCGGGATGATAATCTCCCCACAGCCCATAATCAAGGCTGTAGGGCCCAGATCTAAGCTACAGCATGTAGTGCGCATACCCTGGACAATCCTCATAACACCCTCGATTTCCAGCCTTCTGAAGAGACTCCAAGAAAAAAGAGGGAGTGTGTCCAGGGATTGGTCCGCAGCCGTTACCATAGAGAGTGTTGCACTGGTCTCCGCCCTGATGTCATCCACCTTATCTGCAAAGAACCGAGAAAGCTCCTCACACTGGAATTGCAAAATAGCTCTACGAACCTGTAGACAGGCTGGGTTGCACAGTCTGTCCACGGTTCATAGAAACATAGAAACATAGAATTTGACGGCAGATAAGAACCGCTTGGCCCACCCAGTCTGCCCATTTCCCTACCTACTGGATAAGCTGCAGATCCTAGTTAACCAGCAGCCTACTTCTTTCTACCCCCACCCCCAGAATTGCCTTATGACTATCCCATGCATGCTTGAATTCCACCACTGATTTTGACTCCACAACCTCCTCTGGAAGGCCATTCCATGCATCCACAACCCTCTCTGTGAAAAAATACTTCCTTAAATTACCTCTGAGCTGCCCCCCTCTATCTTCAAATTGTGCCTCTTGTTCTTGCACACCTCTTTTTTTGAAAGATGCTACCCTCTTGGACTTTGTTGATTCCCTTGAGGTACTTGAAAGTTTCTATCATGTCCCCTCTCCTCCTTTCCTCGAGGCTATACATATTAAGCTCCTTAAGTCTCTCTTATGTCCTCCGGTGCAGCACCCTGCACCATTTTAGTTGCCCTCCTCTGACAGCTTCCATCCTGTCTATGTCTTTGTGGAGATTGGGTCTCCAGAACTGCACACAGTACTCCAGATGGGGTCTCACCAGCTGTCTGTACAGAGGATAATAACTTCCTGTTTTCTACTGGTGATGCCTCTCCCATGCATCCCAGTATCCCCAGCCTCCTTGCTGCCTTCTCACATTGCTTGCCCACCTTTAGGTCATCTGATATGACTACCCCCAGGTCCCTTTCCATTTTGTTGTTGTTAGTATCTCACCCCCATTGTGTGCTCTTCCCTGGTTTTTGTTTCCAGGTGCATTACCTTGCACTTTAGCATTGAATCTAAGCTGCCATACATTTGACCATTCCTCTAACCTTGCCAAGTCCCTCTCATCCTTTCCACCCCACCCTGTGCATCAACTCTGTTGCAGATCTTAGTGTCATCTGCAAAGAGACATACTTTTCCTTCCAGTCCTTCTGCAATGTCGCTTATAAAGACATTGAAGAGGACTGGTCCTAATATTGAACCCTCGGTACCCGCTAGTAACCCTCCTTTCTTCTGAGTGGACTCCATTTACTATTACCTCTGTGTCCTATTCTCCAGCCAATTCTTTACCCAGGCTGTCATCTTGGGACCCACTCCCAGGCTGGCTAACTTATATATTAATCTTTGTGTGGGACTGTGTCAAATGCCTTGCTAAAGTCTAGGTAGGCCATGTCCACAGCCCCTCCCTGATCTACTACTTTGGTCACCCAGTCAAAGAAATCTATCAGATTCATCTGGCATGACCTTCCCGCTGTGAATCCATGCTGCCTAGGGTCTTGTGCCCCTCTGGCCTCTAGATACTCGACAATTCTTTCCTTTAGAAGTGATTCCATCATTTTCCCTATCACTGAGGTTAAACTAACAGGTCTATAGTTTCCTGCTTCTGCCTTGCTCCCACTTTTGTGAAGGGGAATCACATCTGCCCTCCTCCAGTCCTCGGGTACCACCCCATCCTCCCATGATTTGTTAAAGAGGGTAGTCAGTGGTGTCACTAGTTCTACCCTTAGTTCTTTTAGAATTCTGGGATGAATCCATCAGGCCCCATTGCTTTGTCCACCTTCAGTTTTAAGAGTTCTTTCAGAACCCTTTCTTCTGTAAATGGCTGGTATCAACTTCTGTATCCAGAGTGTTACTACTGTTTGTTTTATGTACCTCCCCTCTTCCTTTGTAAATACTGAGCAAAATATTTGTTTAGTATCTCTGCCTTTTCACATTCTCCCTCTGCCCACCCTCCTCCCTTTATTAAGCCTCACTATCCCTCCTTGGTCTTCCTTTGCTCCCTGATGTACCTATAAAAGGTTTTATTCCTTCTTAACTGAGTTGGCTATCTTTTCCTCAGTTTGGGCCTTTGCTGTTCTGACTGCCTTCCCAGCCTCCTTTTGCTTTAACTGATACAGTTCTCTGTCCTGCTCCTGCTGCATTCCTTGTACTTCCTGAATGCTTTCTTTTCTCTTGAACCTTCACTGCCACTTCCTTTGAGAACCATAGTGGTTTCTTCATCGTCTTGTTTTGTTTATTTGCTTCACACAAAGGCTCGTTACCTCTGTGATGGCAGTTTTATTATTCCCCATTGTTCTTCCACCCCTCCTTCCACCCATTTGCTAGTGCATTCCTTAGGCACTCACCTATTTTGGCAAAGTCAGCCCTCCTAAAGTCCAGTACTTTTGTCTTTGTATGGCTTGACTCTATTGCTGTGTTTATTGTGAAGCATACTGTTCTGATGGTCGCTAGTTCCCAGATGGCTACCCACTTACATCTGTGATCCTCTCTCCATCTCCATTTGAGAGTATCAAGTCTAATATTGCTCCCTCTCGAGTGGGCTCCAGTACTAGTTGTCTAAGGCATGCCTCTGTGAGGCATCTAGAATAACTGCACTCTTCTCGAAGTGGCAGCTGCAACTGCGCCTCCAGTTAACATCTGGCATATTCAGATCACCCATCAGCAATATCTCCCTTTTTCTGCCATTCTAAGTATACTTTCTATCATTTCCTGTCCATTTCCTCCCCCTGAGAAGGGGGTCTGTATACAACCCCTATGCGGATTGTGGTGCCATTGCCTGTCTCCAAATTTACCCACGGTGCTTCTTCTCCTCCCTGTTTACCCTTTTGTTCTGTTGCTTTTATTCCTTCCCTTATGTAAAGAACTACTCCTCCCCCTCATTCGAAAGAGCTGGGCAGGTCAGTTCTGAGCAGCAGCAATTTCCCGGACAGGAATAATGCCTTCTTACGAGCAATTGCTGACTGATAGAGTTGATAGTTCTCTAGCAGTCTAAGATGGTCAGCATCTAAGCGGAATTTCTGCCAGCACCTCTCTAACCTGCGTCCTAGTCATTGCATCTCCCTCAAGTCCCCATCAAACCATGGGGACCGAGGGCAAAGGGAGAGAGGATGCATACGGACTGGTGCAATGGAATCCACAGCAGAGGTAATAGCCTTATTATAGGCCAGGACCAAGACCTCTGGATCCGAGCTCATCTCAGGAAATTCTGATAGGTCAAGTGCCGCAGTTAGACCATTGGGAGTCACATCCCGTAAAGGGCGGTACTTGATCATCTCCACAGGGGTAGGTCTATGCAGGGGGGTACCAAAATTGAATCTCACAGTGTGATGGTCAGACCATCCAACAGGTTCCACCCCCACACCAGAGGCTTCCATCTCCAGGATGAAAACCAGATCAAGGGAATGGCCACATTTATGAGTGGCAGAGGTAACCACCTGTGAGAGGCCCAATGAATTCATCAATTGGAGGAAGTGCTGTCCAAATTACGAGAGCTCATCGTCGATCCAAGCACTGAAGTCGCCCAGCACCATCAACCCGGGGGACTCCAATACCAGGTCAATGACGAAGTCCACCACTTCATTAAGGAATGGCTTCTCGTCTCTGGGTGGATGGTAGACGAGAGCCAGTCTATAGCCCCCACCTGCCACTATGACACATTCGAATGATCTGGTCTCCTCAACTGGAACACTGGTGAAACCCAATTCGGTATTAAAACAGACCGCATCCCCCCCACCCCTATGGTCCAATCTCGGACGGTGTATCACCGAATACCCGGCCGGAACTGCCGCCTCAAGTACGGGGCCAGCATTTCCATCCAGCCAGGTTTCAGTGATGCAAGCCAGATCCGCTGTACCCACCAAGTCTGCCACAATAGCAGTCTTGTTCACAATGGATCAGGCATTGCATCACAACGCCTGAGTTGGACAGAGCCCCTGGGATGCCCCTGCCACCTGCCCACCATTACTAGTGTATAGTAGATGAGAAGGGTCCTGTAGCCCACACCTGCACCCACTATACACTCAGAGGAGTTGGTCGTTCCCACTGGCACCTGCCTGAGACCCAGTTCCTGTCTAGTAAGTAAGTAAAACTTTATTTTTAAAGCACTTTTCAAAACCAAAGTGCTGTGCAAAATGTTGAAACATACCATTAGATTAAATTAAACAATCACAATTAAAATTCTTCTGAGTATGCTTTAGAAAACTAATAGGTTTTAAGCTCTAATTTAAAACAAGAGACAGTCCGGCATTCTCTTATCCGACGAGGTAGAGAATTCCACAGGGGAATGCACGTGCCCCAGGTGTCTTTAACTGAACCCTGTGAATCTCTAGCAATTCCTCATTGTGGATCAGAGTGAGCGGGAGGGGCAGTAGGGAGTAAGAAGATCTTGCAAGTACTGGGGTCCCTGGTCATGTAGGGCTTTATAGGTCAGCAATCCAACCTTAAAGGTGATCCGCCACTGAATCGGCAGCCAGTGCAGTCTGTGCAGCACATGTGTAATATGACCAGACGTAGAGGTACCAAGCAAAATCCTGGCTGCCACGCTCTGCACAAGCAGCAAGCGGCAGATAACCTCCGGTAGCCCTAGGTAGAGGGCATTGCAATAATCAAGATGGGAGGTGACGAAGGCGGGGAACAACATAGGAAGGTCAGCCTGAGGAACTAGGTGTTTCTAAAACAGATAGCAACCCCCCCCACCCTGATGGTCCACTCTCAGGTGGTGAATCACCGAGAATCCAGCTGGAACGACAGCCTCCAAAATGGAGCCAGCATTATCATCCAGCCAGGTCTTGGTGATACAAGCCAGGTCAGCAGATACCACAGGATCTGCAACTACTGCGGTCTTATTTTTAATTGACCTGGCATTGCTTAACACCACCCAAAAGGGACTGGGGTTCAGGGGTGGCCCTACTTCCTGCCTGACAAAGTCAGAATCCTTGGGTATGGGCATAAGGCAAGGATAACCTCGCTCCTGTGTCCATTTCATCCCAGGGTGCCTCCTAGTCCTCACTGTCCCAATCCATCCATTCCTTTCCCATCCCCTTTGAGAATTCCAGGGCCCACCGCTCCTTCCACTCCCACGTCTCCTCAATATGCTGAAGGCACAACCTCTAGATTAGACTTTAAACGAGAGTGGTGGATGATCAAATGGGTGGAGATCCCTTAATCTCAAGGGGGAGTACTGCCTGACCGTATTCCTAACTCCTCAGTACATAACGCAAATACTTTCACACACACGGGAATTAACTCACTCACAGTCCCACTCACTCAGCCCCTCCCACCTAATCTAATTCTCCTTAAAACGCTTATGAATAAATACACTCCTATTCTAAAATGAACCCTTATTTCAATCACTTCCTACCCCCTCACAGTGCTCTCACCACTGTGGAGTAAACTTTAGGACCCCCCAGCCCCCTTCCATGAGGCTGCAACTTTAAAGTCACTGGAAGTCCTTGATGCACTATAACCGGCTTGTCAGAGGCCTTTACTAAAGGTATATTCCATCAGCTCCACATGCCCAGCAAGCAGTTCAAGATCCAAATTTCAGTTTCTGAACCAAAAGCTTCAGTTAAGTAGAACAGATGAATGACATTAAATAAAGTTTAGACTCCAAGGCACTCTCACTTCCTGGAGGGTCCAAAATGAACAAAATAAACGCAGGCACTCTCACTGCCCACCACAGCAATTATTTGACATGAAAGAGAAATTTAAGAGACCTGACCATTTATTTTCTTTAGCTTTTCAGTTAACAAGTCCTCCTAATGAACTCCACTTCTCCAGGTGATAACTACAGCCTGGAGGCCCTATTTATGTGGGTCACCACCCAAAGTATCTGCACCCCACACTGTGACTCCCCATGGCACCAGCCCACCGGCTGATACCTATGCAGAGCCTAGGAGACCACAGATCCACCGGCCAACTCCCCGGCCGGTCCAAACCCAGCTCTCCCATGTAGGGGCAGACTCAGGCAGCTAAGCCACAACACAGGGTCCTCCTGCTGTCCCAGTAGAGGCTTAATTCAAAGTTCCACCACCAAATGCTAGTCAGAAAACCAAGTTATTCAGCAGTGCACCAAGGTCATAACACCACGGGAGTTCTTGCATCCCACAATGTAATCCTCTTCAAGCAGATCTCTCCAGGAGCTCAAACAAACAGACAAACAGTCCCCCGGCGTACTCCTCTCAGGACTCACAAACAAATCTCTTTTATCCAAAACTCAAGCTCTTTCTCAGGGTCTTGTCTCTTTCAACTCATACAGTTATCTCATTAAACCCACAAAACTAGTGGAGGGGCAACAGTACACTGTACACACAAAACACGTTTCTCTTGCGGTCAGAGCGATAACTGGTGCAGTCAAACAGCTCCCATTCACACTACGAAGATGGCCGAGCATCTCCAGGTAACGCTGTAAGGCACTACTATGTTGAACACTAGTTCTACTTTCCAATGAACCGGGAACTTTAAAACACAAAGAGAAAAGATGGACGAGCAAATACAAAAGAAATAAACTAATGAGTAGGTACAAAACGAAGTATAGCTCAGCAGCTTGCACTCAGCACACCCAGCACGGCGGTGCTTAAGCCTTCATTCTTCACAGAAAGAGCGGTGAATTATGTGCTCACAATCACAACACACAAAATGCAACTGTCTTGTGTCCAGCAAATTCCCAAGTGCTGAGGAAGTGAAATGGGAGCGTTACACCACATGCAAAGTCCCCCAGAATGTATTGCACAGTCATTCATGCACACAGTGGTCACACAAAGTCCCCAGAAGTTTTCTGCATTCCCAAAATGCATCTGTCTTGTGTCCAGAAAATTCCCAAGTGCTGAGGAAGTGAAATGGGAACATTACACCACATGCAAAGTCCCCCAGAATGTATTGCGCAGTCACTCATGTGCGCAGTAGTCACACAGAGTCCCCAAAATTTTTCTGCATCCCCAAAATGCATCTGTCTTGTGTCCAGAAAATTCCCCAAGTGCTGAGGAAGTGAAATGGAAGCGTTACACCTCATGCAAAGTCCCCCAGAATGTATTAAGCAGTCACTCATGCACGCAGTGGTCACACAGAGTCCCCAGAATTTTTCTGCATCCCCAAAATGCAACTGTCTTGTGTCCAGAAAGTTTATATACTCTGTGATGATGATGTCGTGATGCACAGTGTCTTGCCAAACCATGTGAAGGAGGGAAAACTTGACATGAATCCATTCAGTGTTCTGTCAGAAATGATGACCATGAGAGAACTGTTGCTGGTCCAAAGTGTGCTGCGATTCCCGCAAATGAGATATGATCACCTCAACCGGATGGAAGGGTGTCCTTTGTGTGTACATTAATAGTAGCCTTGATGAGCCGATTTTATATATATATATATATTTATATAAAAATATAAATATATATATATATATGTATTTTCTAGGTGGGGGGTTGACATATATAGACATGTACTCATTGTATTGTTTTGTATCAAAGGTCACATACTGTTGGTGTGCACATTCCAGTGCTTGATTAGAAATTTTGGCATTGAAATTGGAAATGGAATACTCTCAAGCCAATGAAGGTAAGTATTTATTTTTTTTGGGGGCAAGCATATTTCCAAGTAGATCTCATTAATGGTTTATTATTTGGTTACTTCTTCACAGAGTTCACCTGCATCCTTCTCCAGTCTGGTAATGATGGTCACGGTCATTGATTGAAATGACTGCTGTGTGTTGCATGTGTGCCCCAGCCCGGGAGGGGGGGCCTGATGTTGAAGAATTTCTTTGGATAAGGCAACTATGACACAACAAAGCATCTGGAAGTTTCCTAAAAAAAGAAATGAAGTACTTATTACAACCTGATTGCAGCAGTAAGACATCATGTTTAAGTTGTGGCTGTTCCACTGGTATCTGGATTAACACAGATAGCAAGCTGTCCCACTGCAATAATCAGATCACAACTTAATTTAGTACTAGGCTATGTAACAAGTATACTGTATCAGTGTCCCTGTGTCTCAACTCAAGTTACATTTCAAAACCACATCTTGTCAAGTAACACAACCTGGGTCCAACTTTTTCAACACTGTCATGGCTGCACAGCTGCAAGTTTGGAATACAGTGCATGATATGTTGCAGAAATATTTTTTGTGATGTAAATGTCACCTAGTTTATGAATCCTCAGTCAGATTTGTTGCATGCTTATGAAGAAAAAGGAACAGCTGAAATAAAATTGATATACTTACCAGTATAGATTGGAAATGGATATTCCATAGGTTCCTGTACACAGTACTGCTGCTGTACCATTGATACAGACCTTCAGCGAAGGAGAGTCATTTGTTGTTTACCTGTAAAAAGCAAAATAAGTTTGCCATATGTGTTTGACCATTGCAGCAAAGAAAAGCAACAGAAAACAAAACACACAGCTAAAGGAAGTTGAATAGCATTAAAAATATTAGTACACATACTCACTTTATAGGTTTAATAGCAAGAAGCCTTGTGCCTGTGGCTGATGGATGTGGTCTCCTGTTCGAATCCCTCTGCCTTGGCATGGTCAATGTAATGGAAAAACATTGTCACAATGACACTGGTGGTGGACACTGGTGGTCATAGCTGCCGCACATGATGACATTCCCTCTCACATCTTCCTGCATCTGGTGGTGGTGGCAGTGGCAAACAGCAGTCTTATGGTGGTGGTAGTCCGGGGGGGGACACATGGTCACATTCCCTATGGTAGCCATGGAGAACAGTGGTCTTATGGTGGTGGTAGTTTGGGGACAAGGATATACTGTGCTCTGTGTTATAAATGTGATGACGTGACATATGGAATTTGAGTCAGCATGAGTGGGACAGTGATTTAACTTTATGAAAAAGAGAACATGTATCATACAAGACATGTGACAGCCTTTTAACCACTTACGTTAAAACCTGCCAACATTAACCTCATCATCATTCATCATCATCCTCAGAAAAAAGGCTGCCCTCGCAGTCTTCTATGTCTGAATTTGAACCACTGGGAAATTCTTTCTCCATTGTGTTATCATCTATGTCAGTGCCACCAGGATGGCCCCTTTCTTCAACATCAGCAAAACTATGAGTATGCTGGGGTATGAATACTGAGGTTGCAGTCTGAGCTGGTATGTGCCTCTCATTCATTTTTATGAATGTCAGCAAACTGACATTTGCAGGAGAGAGGTTTGTAAGATGATCCCAAGCTATTACACCTGCTGAGCTGAATACCATCTCGACACTCACACTGGAGGGTGGGCATGTCAGGTACTTCAGTGCCACAGCAGTCAGCTCTGGCCATTCACTGACCTTTCCACTCCAGTATAAAAGGGGATCATCAGTGATTGACAGATGCCTGTTTTCAGACACATATGACTCAACCATTCGCTGTGCTGCTCTAAGTCCAGTGGTTGATGCATCATCCCCTTCTCCGGAATCATTTATGTTACAAATCCCCACTTGGGACAAAGCCTCCCAAAGTGGGTTAACACCAGCCGCTTTTGATGACAGACCATCTAGAACTGCGGTCTCCTTCCCCTTACAGGATATGCTTGATACTCCTCCTCCAGGTTTACCTTCTGCCTGATTATGCTGCTCAGGTTTTCTGACATTGACACATGACATCTGTGCCCCATGAACCAAGCGCACCAGTTGCCCACTGACATTTTTTACCTGTTCAGGCCTGCCCTTCAGTACTGAGGCAATTCCACGTTTGTATTGTGGGTCAAGCATTGTTGCTATTGCAATGTTGTCACTACGCTGAATGCTCAAGATGTGATGATTCTGGTCGAATACTGTCAGCATGTGTTTTAGCAATACACTGCTAGCACGGTCTCCGGCAACATCAAGGCTATGCTGTACATTCACCAATGTCTGCCTCAGCACCCGCAGCAGTAGAATTTATTGGCTAATGGAGGCCGACATTCCACTCACTGCCTGTGAGGCATGTTCAAAAGGCCTCAAGATTCTTATTACAGAGTCCATGAGGAGCCACTGTTCAGTCGTCATAGACATGGAGGCCCCCAGAACTGTCACGGCAAGTGTGCATGATAAGATATTCTGAGATGGCTTTGTATTGTTAATACAACCTCTCTGCTATGTATAAAGTGCAGTTCCACCTGGTGACAACTTCCACCTTCAAGTGGTGCTGCAGGAGGCTGTTTCGGATCTGCAACTGCCGAAGTTGGTCACGGGCCTTTGCAGAGCACGAAAAGTGAGAACAGATACAGCGTGCAACTGTTAGCATTTCCTTGATATCAGGGTGCTGCAGAAACTCCTGCACCACAAGATTTAAACAGTGAGCCATGCATGGAACCCGAAAAAAGCCACCATTCATGATGCATTTCATCACATTTGACCCATTGTCACTTGCTATGAACCCAGCTCTCAGGGACAGGGGGTTCAGCCACTTGTCAGTTTCAGTCAGAATCACATCCAACATGTTTTCTCCAGTGTGTGAACAGGTCACATTGCACATAGCAATCATTGCATGCTGTCGAATTCCTGGAAGATTGCTACCACGACACTCCACCTTACTACACTGATTATTCAAACTACCAACAGCACAAACAACCCCCGGCACCTGTGCCTGGTGTGCATTTATATACAAATATGAACTCCCTGCTGTTTTGCTACTTGTCCACATATCCATACTTAAATGAATGAATGGAGAGGAGGAATGTTGAAGGGCATGTCTTACTGAGTCAGACACAATACGGTACAACTCGGGGACAGCACGGGTCAAAAAGTATGTCCTGGATGGGACTTTCTATTTTGGATAAGCATATGCAGCAAACTGCAGGAACCCATAATTCTCCACAAAGGAGAAGGGCAAAAGATCACTTGCCAGCATTTCAACTACAGCAGCATTAAGGTCACGTGACACTGAATGATTGGGTGGGTACTTCAGCTTAAGTGCAATAACACTCTGTAACGTGGGCTGACTTAAACGTTTTACAAGGGGTGTGATGAAAATGGTTCTGCTCTGTGAACGGCAGGGGGTGGAGTGTGGACGTGTGATGAAGACAGTTGCATAGGTGATGACAAACCCAGAAATGCAGTTATTTTCCCTGATTTACCAACAGGGGTTGATGTACCACTTGCACTACACAAACTGCATTGACCACCACCACCACCAAAACTGCTACTCTCACCACCACTGGACAAGACTTCAAAATCATTCTGCTTTTCCACCTCATCAAGCCTGTAGTAATCCTCTGCTGTTATTTCATCACTGCTGCAAGCATTTACTTTTCTGCTTGATGCTACAGTCATGGAATGGGATAACATGCTCATTATGGTTGATAACGAGGGTGAACGCCCCACTGAGGTACAGGTATTAGCTGCCATCTTGTGCTGAGTCCACAGTGCCATGTACCTATTCTTAAGATGAATATGCTGTCCCTCTGTGCCCAGATGACTCCCCTTTTAACCTCGACTCACACGTACCTGGCAAACCTGGCATATTGCAACTGACTCATCATTTGCATATTCCACAAAAAAGTCCCAAACAAGGGATGTTGATGCTCTAGATTTAACATGTTCCCCCGATGCTGCTTATTGGACTCCAGTTTCTTAAGCCATGAAGTGAGGGGTGTGCTATATGATTTTTCAGGCAGGAAACACTTGGACTGCAACTGACCTCCATGACTACCTATCATTGTTACTGGGTCATTATTATCAACTGAAACTGGTAAATCACAACTTTTTATGGGAGGGGGGAAATGCAAACAGACCCAGACACAGCCACCTTGAGTTTCTTTTTCTCCAGTTCCCAACAGGGGTCACTGACATCATCATCACCATATTCATCAACATCATCCACATCTTCTGCTTGGATGCTGGCATATGAACTGCATGTTGCAACCACAGCAACATCATCATCATCAGCACTACCATCATCCGAAATTTTTGCACCACACTGAATCGCTGCATGGCAAATGCATGACCTGAACCACGGTGGAAGAAATGTTACTTTGTGTGCTGTCATTGACATGATGATCAGAATCCTCATGTTCCGTTACTGGGATGTTACTGGGGAGTATGACATCATCTACACTGTCACTCACTGCCACTGCTTCACACTCCACTATATTTTTGGACTCGGTAAACTGGTCAGAACTGGAACTTGAGGCAGCAATACTCATACCACCACCAGCAATGGCACTAACACCACCAGTTGGGACATCATCTCCCCCAACTATGAGTGAAGCTACTGATTGCGCTGTAAAAAACATTGAAGGAGAAATACCTTTCCTCACATCAGCAATGCACTTCTGCGACTGCGTACTACCATGCCCACAGACAATCTTACCACTGTCAGCAGTGCCATGGCAAGAAACAGCTTTGCTTGCACGTCTCTTTGTGGGAATTTTGGGGGATCAACAGGAATATTCTAAACAAATTCAGATTTTTTAACGTTCACTTTGGGTGGGGGACGGTGGGTGATGCTGGGTGTGAAGCCAAAAAAAACAGCTGCGGCTTCAACAACAGATGCAGATGCAAAGTCACAACAAGTTCCACAACACTTTAACTAACCAGTGGTGTTCTCAGGTCACAAGCAATCCAATCTGGAAAATAATACCTTTGGCCGGTGGGGGGAGCACTGACTACAGATTACTGCAGTGCAAAACCAAGAAAAGATAACACAATGGCAGTACAAAATCATGCAGCTGCAGTAGGTAGCAGGTTCACACTGCTGCACCTGCAATTATACTGTGGCACTATAAAAGGTGTATTATTTGATGTCACATCATGCACCACACACACACACACGTCCAGAATTTGTCTACAAGTAATGCGTACCAAATTTAAAACTTCAGTAATATACAATGTATTTTAAACAACCTCAATGCTGTGCCAGGTCCCTCCAGACCACAACACTCACAATCAGCAAAGAAATGTCAACAATTATGAAAATATTACTTTGTGTACATTAACACAGTCAGTTATACAAGAAAAACATAACAAAAAACTTAAATCTACTTACACCAGATATGCCCTTCTGACAAAACACACTTCCACTGTCTCTCAGTACACAGACTGAATGTTGTACATTAACATTCAAAATCCACACACAAATAATAAACGCTCGATGATATGAGCACTGGGGGGTTTCCTACAATTGATGAACTAAAGTTTCAACAATAAAATGACTCAAAAAGACTTTTTTTAACAGCTTTTAGAAGGTTTGAATCACAGAGGGCTCTCAGAGCAGACCTTCTACTATAGCTTCCTACACACACTACCCCAAACTGAGGCTGTGCAGAACAATCTAGAGCCCATATGACCTAAAATCCCATGAATCACTGCAGAATTAGCCCTTTAGAGCTTAAAAACAAGGCAAAGTGAGGTGAAGTACATTGTTCTCAATGTACTTCGCCTTAAGATTTGGTGGAGTAGTGGTTTGGGAAGGCGGAGTAATGCGAAGTCATTGTCTTCAATGGACTTCACGTTACCTTATAACGCGAAGTACTCTGCTTCGTGTGTGGAGCACTCTGCCAATCCGCCTTCACTCCATGAATCACTCCACAGAGCGAATTGAGACCTCTTCGCCCATCTCTATTTGCTAAGCATTATTTGTAGTGTGTGTGATGCATGCCTTTAAATCAGACAATTTTATTGTGCCACAGAGTAATTGCAGCAGTGTGAACCTGCAATCCACCACACCTGCATGAATTTTTTATACTGCTTTGTGGTATCTTTACTGGTAGTGGGACTATTACTGCCATGCACTACCCCCGAACCGGCAAAAGGCATTCTTTTCGACATTTGGATTTGTGACTTGTGAGCACTGGTTAGGTGTTGTGCCTATGCGTCTGCATCTATTGAGTGCACAGAGCAATCTTAATCTGTTTGCAGTACACCATTAATTCTGGGAGACTTTACATTTCTTGTTATGCTCTCATTTCACTTCATCAGCACTGGGGAATTTTCTGAACACAAGACAGTAGCATTTTGGGGTGTACATTAATTCTAGTGATAGTGTGTGACCACTGCGAGCATGACGGAGTGCACCATTAATTCTGGGAGACTTCATTTTTTGTTACACTCTCATTTCACTTCATCAGCACTGGGGCATTTTCCGAACACAAGACAGCAGCATTTTGGGGATGCAAATTAATTCTGGAGACTGCGTGTGACCACTGCACACATGGCTAAGTGTGACATTAATTCTGGGAGACTCTGCATTTCTTGTTATGCTCTCATTTCACTTCATCAGTACTGGGGAATTTTCTGGACACAAGACTGTAGCATTTTGGGGATGCACATTAATTCTGGTGACTGTGTGTGACCTCTGCACGCATGATGGAGTGCACCATAAATTCTGGGAGACTTTGCATTTTTGTTACCCTCTCACTTCACTTCGTCAGCTCTGGGGTATTTTCTGGATACAAGACAGTAGCATTTTGGGGATGCAAATTAATTCTGGTAATTGTGTGTGACCACTGCATGTATGACTGAAACATAGAAACATAGAACATTGAAAAATAGAAGCATAGAAACACAGACTTTGATGGCAGACAAGGATCGCTTGGCCCACCCAGTCTGCCCATTTCCCTACCTATTGGATAAGCTGCAGGTTTTAGTTAACCAACAGCCTACTTCCTGCAACCCCTACTATAATTGCCTTATGTCTGTCCCATGCATGTTTGAATTCCCCCACTGTTTTAGAACCCACAACCTCCCCAGGAAGGCGGTTCCATGCGTTCACCACTCTCTCCATGAAAAAGAATTTCCTCACATTATCCCTGAGTCATCCCCTCTCTGTCTTTAACTTGTGCCCCCTTGTTTCTTGCACATCTCTTTTTCTGAAAGATGCTACCCTCCTGGACTTTGTCAATTCCCTTGAGGTACTTGAAAGTTTCTGTCATGTCCCCCATCCCTCCTTTCATCAAGGGTATACATATTAAGCTCTCTCAGTCTCTCTTCATATGGTTTCTGATGCAGACCCTGCACTATTTTAGTTGCCCTCCTCTGGAATGCTTCCATCCTGTTTATGTCCTTGCGTAGATGGGGTCTCCAAAACTGCATGCAGTACTCCAGATGGGGTCTCACCAACTGTCTGTACAGAGGGATAACCACTTCCCTTTTTCTACTTGTGATGCCCCTCCCTATGCATCCCAGTATCCCCCCAGCTCTCCTTACTGACTTTTCACATTCCTTACCCACCTTTAGGTCATCTGATATGACTACCCTCAGGTTCCTTTCCATTATTGTTGTTGTTAGTACCTCCCCTGCCATTGTATACTCTTCTCCTGGGTTTTTGTTTCTCAGGTGCCTTACTTTGCACTTCTTTGCATTGAATCTAAGTTGCCATACGTCTGACCATTCCTCCAACCTTGACAAGTCCCTTCTCATCCTTTCTACCCCCCTTGCGTATCAACTCTGTTACAGATCTTTGTGTCAACTTCAAAGAGGCATACCTTTCCTTCCAGACCCTCTGCAATGTCACCTATAAAGATGTTAAAGAAGACCGGGCCTAGTACTGAGCCCTGAGATACTCCACTAGTAACCCCCCTTTCTTCGGAACGAGTTCCATTCACTATTACCTTCTGTGTCCTGTTGTGCAGCCAGTTTGCTACCCAGGCTACCACCCTGGGACCCACTTCCAGGCTGGCTAACTTGATTATTAATCTTTCGTGTGGTACTGTGTCAAATGCCTTGCTAAAGTCTAGGTAGGCCATATCCATAGCCCTCCCTGGTTTATTACTTTGTCACCCAGTCAAAGAAATCAATTAGATTCATCTGACATGACCTTCCTGCTGTGAATCCATGCTGCTTTGGTTCCTGTGCCCCGCTGGCCTCTAGGTACTCAACAATTCTTTCTTTCAGAAGTGATTCCATCATTTTCCCTACCACTGAGGTCAAACTAACAGGTCTGTAGTTTCCTGCTTCTGCCTTGCTCCCACTTTTGTGAAGGTGAATCACAACTGCCCTCCTCCAGTCCTCAGGTACCACCCCATCCTCCCATGTTTTGTTAAAAAGTGTGGTCAGTGGTGTCACTAGGTCCCCCCTTAGTCCTTTTAGGATTCTGGGATGAATCCTGTCTGGCCCCATTGCTTTGTCCACCTTGAGTTTAAGGAGTTCTTTCAGGACTCTTTCTACCGTAAATGGACTGGTGTCAACCCCCCTACCCAGAGTGCTTTTATTGTTTGGTTTAAGTAACTCCTCCTCTTCTTCTTTTGTGAATACTGAGCAAAAGTGTTCATTCAGTATCTCTGCCTTTTCACTGTCTCCATCTGCCCACCTCCCCTCTCCTTTATAAATCTTCACTATCCCTCCCTTAACCTTTCTATGCTCCCTAATGTACCTATAAAAGGTTTTATCCCCCTTCTTAACTGAGTTGGCTATATTTTCCTCAGTTTGGGCCTTTGCTATTCTGACTGCCTTCCCCACTGTGTACACCATTAATTCTGGGAGACTTCACATTTCTTGCTGTGCTCTCATTTCACTTCGTCATCACTGGGGAATTTTCTGGACACAAGACAGTAGCATTTTGGGGATGCACATTAATTCTGGTGACTGTGTGTGACCACTGCGCACATGACAAAGTGCACCATTAATTCTGGGAGAATTCACATTTCTTGTTACTCTCTCATTTCAGTTTTGTCAGCACTGGGGAATTTTCTGGACACAAGACAGTAGCATTTTGGGGATGCACATTAATTCTGGTGACTGTGTGTGTGACTACTGTGTCCATGACAGAGTACACCATTAATTCTGTGAGACTTTGCATTTTTTGCTCTGCTCTCATTTCACTTCATCAGCACTGGGGAATTTTCAGGACACAAGACGGTAGCATTTTGGGGATGTGCATTATTTCTGGTGACTGTGTGTGGCCACTGCTCACATGACAGAGTGCATCATTAATTCGGGGAGACTTTGCATTTTTTGGTACCCTCTCATTTCACTTAATCAGCACTGGGGAATTTTCTGGACACAAGACTGTAGCATTTTGGAGATGCATATTAATTCTAGTGACTGTGCGTGACCACTGTGCATATGACTGAGTGTGCCATTAATTCTGGGAGACTTCACATTTCTTGTTACTCTCCCATTTTACTTTGACAGCACTGGGGAATTTTCTGGACACAAGACAGTAGCATTTTGGTGATGCACATTCATTCTGGTGACTGTGTGTGTGACTACTGCTCATCTGTATATACCTGCCATATTCCACAAGTATGCATCTCCGGCATTTCAAAATTGCATATCTCTGCCACATTCTAAATATTTTTTTACTCCGCCACATTCTGAATGACAGCTTCCCTGCCACATTCCCATGTTGTGTGCCTCAGTTTCTTTCTTAGACTGTGTCATTGCTGCATTCCACAGTTGCAGCATGGTGAAATTCTAAAATCTCATCCCTGCAGTATTATAAAAACTATCCACAATTCTAAAGCCATGTTTGCCATTGCATTCCAACCAACATCACATTCTTAAGTACCTTGCCTCTGCACATTAAATGCATGCCCAGTACCCACCCAGTGTCAGCTTTCCTTCTTCAAATGTTTACTACAACTGCAGTTTTATGTAACATGGGATAAATAAGTCCTATAAGGTAGCTTGCAGAGAGAACCAGGCTGTGAGTTCTGGTTACGACATCAGTAGCTGTTCACTAAGACTGGCTGTTTTGAACAGGCAATGAATTAGAGTTACAAAATGACTTGTAACTTTTAAACAAAGTAACTAGGAGGTCACATTTTAGGCAAGAGGCTGGTTGGGGATCTGCTGATCCAAATTAAGAATTTATTGATATTAGAACTGTTGACAGAACTTCTTGTTTAAAGTTCTCAACTGATGAAGAACTCAGATGCACTAGTAAAGTGTTGCAAATTAAAGGGTCCACTACCAAAAATGCCATTTATCAAAAAAAGATTAATGGGCACACTTGGGACAGGCAAGAGAAAACTATCAAGAGGCAATGGTGGTCAGAAGCATACTGAGCCAAAAGGTCTTTAAGGTAGTCTGGCCCAAAATCATGGAGGGGTTTGTATGTTATCAAAGTAGTCATGAAGGTGGTATGTCATCTAATTAGAAGCCAGAGCAGCTGCCTCAGCACAGGTGCAATATGTTCTCTATACGAGGTACCAATAATTAGCCTGGCAGCTGCATTCTGTACCAGCTGCAGGTGGCACACCAACCTACCAGACAGCCCTAGGTTAAGAGCCTTACAATAATTCAGTTTCGAGGTCATGAAGCATGAACCAGGGTGACTAGATCATCTAGCACCAGATATGGTTTAATCTGGGAGATATTCCTAAATTGGAAAAATCCACTGTGTGAAGCATGGTCCAACACATGATGTTCAAGAGTCTACAATGACACCCAGATTGTTCACCCTATCCACAGCAGCTACAGGTTTGTTGTTCCAACAAGGCAGCATCACAGCATTCCAACTGGTTCTAACCCTCAGCTACTTGGCTCCATGAGTAACAACTCTGTCTTATCTGGATACCAGCTTAGCCAACTTGAGGTCATCTAATCTGCAGTTTCCTGGTGGCATTGCTCCAGCACCAAGACTGATGCCTGCCCATTCAGTGTTAAGGACAGTTGCAGTTCAGTGTCATCTGCATAGCAGTGAAAACTCAAACCATACCATCAAATGACCCATCCCAATGGTAGCATATACTGTACACTATAAATAACATGATCGATAGAACTAAACCCTGAAGGAAATTCACAGCTGATCACAGTTGGCTGTGACAAGAATATTCTCCACATAACCTCCTGCACTCTGCCACTCAAGAAGGACTCACCACTTTAAAGGTGTCCCAATGAGTCCCCCATATTCTGCAAGGCAGTCCATCAGCACTCCATGATCCACGATATTAAATGCTGATGAGAGATTGAGAATAAGAATGAAAATCTGGGAGTTATTGTAGATTCCTGAACATCATGTGTTGGATGTGCCTTATTTTGGATTCTCCTCTATCCCTTGCCAGGAACAGGTCAATAAACAATTTAACGAGTGCAGTTTCCATGCTGTGGCGAGACCGGAATTCTGACTGTAATGGATAATAAATGTCATACTTCTTCAGGTGTGCCTCAGGCTGAATCACCACCACCTTCTCCATCACCTTTGCCAAAATGGGTAGGTTTGAGATAGTTCTGTAGTTTGATAGCTGCTCCATGTCCAAAGATGGTTTCTTCAAAAGGGATTCACTAAAGCTGTTTTAAGAGAACCCAGGAAAAAAAAAAAAAGGAACACCAAACAGTTCCAGCAACCACTGGACCAAGGGATCCACTTTGATGTCACTAATGTCAATCATATGTGAAAGAACAGGTTTGTTGTTCTATTGACCATGTTATTTACAGTGTACAGTATATGCTACCATTGGGATGGGTCACTTGATGGTATGGCTTGAGTTTTCACTGCTATGCAGATGACACTGACTGGTCCTCTTTAATGTCTTTATAAGTGACATTGGAGAGCACCTGGTAGGAAAAGTATGTTTCTTTGCTGATGACACAAAGATCTGAAACAGGGTTGATACACAAGGTGGGGTGGAAAGGATGAAAAGGGATTTGGCAAGGTTAGAGGAATGGTCAAATGTAAGGCAGCACAGCTTCAATGCAGAGAAGTGCAAGGTAACGCACCTGGGAAACAGAAATCCTGGGGAAGAGTACACAGTGGGGGAGGGTGAGATACCAACAACAACAAAAATCGAAAGGAACCTGGAGTAATTATATAAAATGACCTAAAGGTGGGCAAGCAATGTGAGAAGACAGTAAGAAGGGCTGGGGGGATACTGGGATGCATAAGGAGAGGCATCAACAATAGAAAACAAGAAGTTGTTATCCCTTCTGTACAGACAGTTGGTGAGACCACATCTGGAGTACTGTGTGCAGTTCTGGAGACCCCATCTCTGCAAAGACAAAGACAGAATGGAGGCTGTTCAGAGGAGAGCAACCAAAATGGTGCAGGGTCTGCACCAGAAGTCATATGAAGAGAGACTAAAGCAGCTTAATATGTATACCATTGAAGAAAGGAGGGAGGGGGGACATGATAGAAACTTTCAAGTACCTTAAGGTAATTAACAAAGTCCAAGAGGGTAACATCTTTCAGAAAGAGAGATGTGCAAGAACAAGGGGGCACAATCTGAAGATAGAGGGGGACGGCTCAGAGGTAATATTAGAAAGCATTTTTTCACGGAGAGGGTTGTGGGTGCATGGAACAGCCTTCCTGAGGAGGTTGTGGAGTCAAGAACAGTGGAAGAATTCAAGAATGCATGGGACAGACATAAAGCAATTCTAGTGGGTGGTAGGAGGAAGTAAGCTGTTGGTTAACTAGAATCTGCAGCTTATCCGTCAGGTAGAAAAATGGGCAGACTAGGTGGGCCAAGCAGTCCTCATCTGCCATCAAATTCTATGCTTCTATGTTAGAACAAGGTTGAGTGCATAACTGTGTTCATGGGTAGCGTTGATAACAGACTGTGGGAGATCCAGTTAGTCCATCAACTGGAGGAACCGGTTAGCAAATTGTGGAATTTTCATCGACTCAAACATTGAAGTTTCCAACACAATTAAGTTGATGGCAGTCAATGTAAAGTTGCAGATGAAGTCCACAGATTCCTGTAGAAACTTCTCATCCCCAGTTGGAGGTCAGTAGACAAAGAGTATTTAACATCTCTCACCCGCATTGCCCTTCATGGTCACACACTCAAAATACCTTGTCCCCCTCACAGGGAATGCTGTTAGTCCCAGGCAGGATCTATAGCAGATGGCCACCAAGTCCCCTCTGCGCTTCTTCCCTGGGCAGTGCATTACTGAGTACTCATCAGGGATTGCTGCATTCAATACAGAGTTATTACGTAACCATGTCTCGATGAGACATAACAGATCCTCCTGGAAATCCATGACCCACTCTGAACTCATGGAGGCCTTATTCCTCTGGGATCTGGTACTACACAGTGGGTCCACAACAAGACCACTAAAAACAATGCAGTGCGTTCAATAACCGCGCAGACAAATCAATGACAGGAACAAATGCGCCTCAGAAAGACAGAAGAAGGAAAGATATAGCAGATATTTATGGTGAGAACTCTGGGGCAACTGGAGGGGGGTCTGTTTATGATTACAACTCCAGGAGGTCAACTTGAGGAGGGTGATTTATGATTACAACTCTGGGGGGGACAACTCAGGTTCAGGGGGGATTCTCGGGAGGGATTTAAGATTACAACTCCAGGGGACAACTCGGAGAGAGGGATGATTTGCAATTCCCAACCTCAGGAGGGGGAATGTCAGGGAAGGGGGACGAATCACTATAATATCCTCATGCCATTCTCGCCAGGTCGCTGTTTTCACCAATGATGTTTTCTCAGTGTGGATTTCACTGCGTGATTATTCCAACGCAGTTTTGACAATATATCTTATACAACATGCACTGTAGAGGAGGAGCGGAGACAGTTGGGCCCATAACTACCTGCCCCTCACTCCTAGGTCACATAGTACTGCAGGTCACATGGTACTGAAATGACATTTATGCCATGAGGAGGCTGTGTTCACTACAGTTTTATGAAGAGAGAGTAGGAGATAAATCTAACCCTGTATTTGTCCAAACAAAAACATTCTAAATCCTTTAAAGCATAGCTTTATTACTCAAAATCACTCATAACTTGCTCTAGTGTATCTTATGCATTTAGAGTGTGGGTTTATTTTGGTTCTGTTTTTGAACATTGCTCAGTTTAAACTATTTATTTTGTGTATACAGAAACAGTACTTTGGGGGGTGGGGAGTTATAGGCACCCTGAAAGGTCTGTCATTGTCAACTGATCAGGAGATTTGTCTTTTATTTTCTTTTTCAGTCTCTCTTTATTACTTTTTGTCTGTAGGCTGTAATTTCCTATTTTATTTAGGGACTTAAGTGTTGTGTGTTTAAGTATTTTGTCAGTCTTTTTGTATACTGTTTTAGTTGTTTATTTCTTAAATTGATAGTGCTGTGACATTGCAGAGAGATAATGTGCTACTTAACTGTACTTTGTTGTTACACCCCTCTTGTTATGCTTGTTACAGAAAAGTTTACTGTTAACGAGGTATTTCTTGGCAGGCATGGTACCACCAAGTGGTGCGTTAAGTGTTACCGAAGAAATAACTCATTACCGGGTTAATGCAGTAAGAATGTGGCCATGTTCTTAATTAATTGAATCCCCTGTCATCAGTTCAAAATTGCCCGGTGGTGCTGTTTGTGTTAAATTTACCTTGCTAAGCTATAATATTCCGGTAGGTGTCCACACAGACCACAGCAGTACCTCCCTGTTTGAACAACCTCGGTAGTGAGACACAGACCCATCCTGGTTTATTGGTGGTCTTGTATAGCACTGGGATGTTGCCAGCCGCACCCTCCCCTGTCCCCAGTGAACAAACCCACAAACATCACTACCGACATGCCTCCTTTAGTTTAGGGAGATTCTGTGTAGCTATTAGTTGTAGCAGCCCTCAGTTAAACACCTGTCCCTTATGTCGAACCTCTCCATTTTTTTTTATTCTGCCAAGAAAAGCAACTCAATGAAGGATCCCGAAGGGGGGTCAGGAGAGGTTCTGTGTGCCATCGGTTCCTGACCCTCACCGGAACAAAGGTGCTGCTCCCTTTCCCTATGCTCTTTGTTTCCCAGAACCTCTGAGCCTCCTACTGTTGTAGATTCTTTGAATTATTTATGTACTTGACACCTTAGGTATCCAAAATTATGAATTACTTTTTGTGACAAACCTCGACTCTGCTCTCAGAAGAGTCTGCATTGATCATGTACAGTACTATTATTACATTAATTTTTTTCTGCTCAAGCTGTGACCTGGACCTCTCGCACCCTGTTTTTGTGGTGAGCTGTGTGCAATCAGTGTGGCTGAATCAGAAAGGAATAAAAGAATGACCACTTCAGTTACTGTATCGGTGAGTAAAAGTAGTGTCATGCACACAGCTCACCACCGATACAGGGTGAGAGAGGTCCGTCCCACCACCCCATACAACCTCAAATGAGAACCTGTCCCACTGCCCCTCATTACTGTGACTGCAACATAACCAGAAAAAAGTTAAAGTAATAAATGGTATATGATCCATGCAGACTCTTCTGAGAGCAGAGTCGAGGTTTGTCACAAAACATAATTCATAAGTGTGGACACGCGCAGTTTGGTGTCAAGTACATAAATAATGCAAAGACCATACAAGATTTCATGACACTACTCTGTCATGGCTCACCAGATGAGAAACACAGATTAGAGGCTCTCCGGGGCTCAGATCTGCTATAGCTCAGAAACCAAAAAAAAAAGTATTAAATGCATCCAGAACACCATAGAATAAAATAAAGCCCCTACCATGCTGAGACCCGCTGCAAGCAATAACTATGAAATTTAACAATTAGCTACAGTATGACCAGATCGAGCTAGGACCCAGTCTACCCATGGGATGAACCCTGCATGAAGCAGGGATTTTAAAATTAAGAATGCCCACCCCAGTTGAGACCCACTCTGAGGGGGAACTTTAATCCATAAAGGGCTCTCTGGTGCTCAGACCCACTATACTGTAGGTGGAAAACAAAAAATATAAGATCTCACCCCAGCTCACACCCATTCACGATGAGTCAAAGTAAAAATAGTAACACTTTGTAAATACAGTACTGTAGGCTCCTCTGTGGTGGAATAAAGTCTGAGAGTTACTGAAGAAAATGAAAGACTAAAGAATAAAATAAAGCACCACTGTACAGATACCAGCCATGGATGGTAACTATAAATTAAAAATATTATGTTCTGACATGGCTGGGCCCTTCAGAGCTCAGGCCTGCTATAGACTGGAAATAAAAAAATAAGTTCTCCTTCTGACTGTCACCCTTTCGGAGCAGGACAAAGTAAACTGGGTCACCCTAGCCCTTCCCCCCCATACTGAGATCCTGGGTTGAGCCATTCACCAATTCTCACTCAGAAAATATTGTTTGTATTCTCTTCCTGGGCTGAGACCCAATTGTAATAGCAAGAGGGAGATTATTAAATACATTCTGACAGCCACTGAATAAAATTAAGCCCCTACCATTCTGAGACCAGCTGCAGGCAGTAACAATGAAATTTAACAACATACTACAGCATGTCCAGATTGGGCTAGGACCCAGTCTGCCCCTGGGATGAACCCTGCTTGGAGCAGGGATTTTAAAATTAAGAATGTCCTCCCCAGTTGAGACCCGCTCTGAGGGGGAACTTCTGTTTAATTTTATCCATACAGGGCTCTCTGGTGCTCAGACCCACTATAGGCGGAAAATAAAAAACATAAGATCTCACCCCAGCCTGCATTCACTCAGAATGAGTCAAGTATTGTAGGCTCTTCCAGGGCTGAATAAAGTCTGAGAGTCAGTGTGTGTGTGTGTGTGTGTGTGTGTGTGTGTGTGTGTGTCTGTGTGTGTGTGTGTGAGCGTGATGATAAATTTGACAAATTAAATCAGCTGTCATTCTAATAAATTAGACATGTAATAATTGCAGACAGGACATATACAGCTCTTTACATGCTACTACTGTACATCTTACTAGAGTTGTTAATATTTGTCAATTTTAATATTTATTTTGTTGTTGTTAAACTGCTGCTCCATTTACTTACAGTTTTCAGCTCTCACTCACATTTGGTACTTAGTCCTGTCATAGAAAAATTCATTTTTTTCATTCAGTTACTCAGGCACTCAACATTTGGTCAGAACTTACTGTATATGAACACTGCATACATGATGAGTAAAGGTAATATGCTGTTTGTGCGTATGGTGGGAGTAGTAACAATCACACTACATTCTGCTGGAGAACAAATTCTGCATCTTGACCAGCTGCCCTCATCCCATGTCAATTGAGTGATAAATCATCACTGGAACAGTCTTCTCACCCTAGCTAACAGATGATGGAAAACATTTCAAAAGCCCTGACCTGCTCACCTGCTTTCATTGTACGTGAATGAAACAAAAAAATAGTTTTTTCTCTGGCAGGATTATGAGACATTAATTATGAAGGGGCTAGCAGTAAATGTACAGTACTAATTCCCTGCAGTTTATGAATTCATTCACTTATTTAAATCAGTTCTACACATTTATCCTTGTGTGAAAGTAAAAATGTGCTCTCTTTATAACACTAGACCTGTTTTAATCATTGTGCAGCACCCTCTCTCCTTGCTCTGACTTTTCCAGCTAGAGGAAAAAAAAAAGCAGGAATACTGAATGAACACTCAGTATTCACAAAGGAAGAGGAGGGGAAGGTACCAAAATCAAAGCCCAGAAGCACTCTGAAAACGGAGGTTGACAGCAGTCCATTCACAGAAGAAAGGGTTCTGAAAGAACTCTTAAAATTGAAGGTGGACAAAGCAATGGGGCCTGACAGGATTCACCCACGAATTCTAAAAGAACTAAGGGTCTATGATTCTACTAGATACTTTGTTTGTTTATTTAGATCTAGGATTACAATTACCTTTGAGCCAAGGCACTTTTACAAAGGTTACACATCAGGAGAGTACATACATGTTCAACATGTTAAACAAGGGCATACAACATTAACGAGAGCATACAACCATATTCATCAGTTCAGGTACGGCTTCACGGTAAATAGGATACATGAATAACACATACAAGGAATCATTTCAGAAACCTAGAAGAAATCAGGGAGGAAGGGTGAGAGAATAGGAGAGTGGCAGCCGAAATAGAGACTAGAGCAGCAGAACATCAGAGGGGAGTGATTGATCTCAATGGGGAAGGGGGAAGTTAGGGGTGGCAGTCACAAGAGCTGGAGGCCATGAGATGATGATGGAGGCTTGATCTGAATATGCCCAGTGAGGAGGTGAAGGTGATGTGAGTGCTGAGGGCATTCATCCAGCTGGGTGCATAATATGCAAAGGATCTTTGGCCCAGAGTGGTGCTGCATCGGGGGACCTGTAGAAGCTGACATTCAGACCCTCTGGTGTTTTGAGGATTAGTATTTGGGTGCAGTAGGGCTTGGATACTAGGTGGAGTAAGGCCCAAAGTATTTTTTTTTTTGCATTAAGCAGGTAAGTTACTTTATACGGTTAGCGAGTTGAAGCCATCCCATTTGAGCGTAAAGCTCATGTGTATGTGTGAGTCTGTGGGATCCAGTAAGCAGCCGATAGGCCTTGTTTGACTGTTTGCCTCCCACAGCCATTCCATCAGTCCTTAGTACCCAAACAAAGCATGCAGTAGATACAACTGGAGAGAAGATTTATATATTTGTTTTTTTTTTATCATTTTTATTTTTGATAGAAGAGGCTGAGAGGCAGAGATTTGAGGGGATCAGTAGTCACATTGCTATAGCTCTCGCAGCCATGCTATCAGTGTGCAGCAAGTTACTTCCTTTACAGTTTCCCTTTAGATATCAACACACTTTAAGAGACTGAAAACAGACATCTCTGAAATTATTTAAAAGTGTAACGATACAAGGGACAATGGTACAGAGACAAGAATGGGTGGTACAAATGCAGTTCAGGACATTAGGCCAAATGACAAATACAATATGCAATGTACACTATTTAAAATGTTTCAAAGCTAACACTCTCCAGTGAGTATTTGACTTCATTGGCTGCCACTACCTTAAGAACATTCAAAATGATGAGAACAATCAGTTTAGAAAAGTCTCCATAAGAAAAAAAAACTTGATCATAGTAAACATTATGAGCGTGTCATGCTTTAGGCTGAAATTTGAGCTGCATTTTAAGTAAACCCTTATTGTCAAGCATCAACAAAAATATCTGAAAGCTGATTTTAAATCTGTGTGGCACCTCATGCTGCAGTGGATCTCAATCTAACATATTTACTGACACTTTACTATTGGTTTATATTTCTTCAAGAGGGTTTAGCTTCTAACACAACAAGAAATGAATCACCTCTGTAGGATTAAGACCTCCACATTTCCAACCTAGTATGCATCCTACTCAGAATTTGCCATGCTCAGTTCCCTAATCCATCAAACCATTTCCCTCCTCCATCACTTTACACACCCAAAGAAATACAAGGAGACTGCAGGGGAGGAGAACACACACATAGATAAAACAAACCACCAGCTGACAGTGGATGGCTTATATGCAAGGCATCTGGAATTCTGTGGTTGCGGAATTTTCTGCAGAATTTGCATCATGCCACAGAATATATATAGTGCCGCAGAATTCATTGTTTTTGGTGAATTTTCATTCAAATATACTGTTTTTCTATAGTGTCAGACTTTCTTTCCCCTCTTGCTTATCCTGAAGCCCCTCCTCTGCGCTTATCATGTGATGTCATCGATGACATCACATCATATTTAACCAATGGCAGGACTGCGTTCTGCCAGAGAAATAAATAAATCATGCCGCAGAAATCAAAAAATGCTGCCACAGAAGCCAAGGAGCCCTGCTGCAGAAATCATAAAATTTTGCCGCAGAGCACTAGTGGCCCTGCTTATATGTACCATTGCAAGTTAGAGCATCCCATTCACAGCCTATTGTTTACAAATCTGTCCCACTGCTTTCTTCCATTCAGCCTAGCGGGGTGGTTTATGTATCAATGAAACAAACTTCACACTCAGTGCACAAGGTGTGTGTCCTACAGAAAGAGACAGAGAGAGAGAGCGAGAGAGAGAGTTTCAATTTTGGCTGTGTTTACTGCCAGAAAAAAAAGGAATTTACTGTGGCTTGCAATCTGATTTTTGACTGGACAGGAGTATATCTATAACTAATTTGGTATTTTCTTCCACATTTCAGCTGTACAGGGGAACTCATCAGGGCTGTCCCATCTCCACTGTACCTCCAACCTTGCCAAGCACCTTCTCATCGTTTCCACCCCCCTCCCCTTGTGTAGCAACCCTGTTGCAGATCGTTGCCATAAAATGATCAGATGTTTTTTTACTCATATTTGTTCAATATAAATTGTTTTATACCAGCAAGTGATACTCGGATCACTACCACAATTCAGTATGCCTGCTGCCGGTAAATGCAGGAATGATTTCTGGTCCGAATTCACAGTGCTGACTAGTCAGATGAAAATGAGTGTCACCGCCAGTACTGCAGCCTTTAATATGACCAACTATTAATCCATCAACCAGCAAGTCCACCAGACCCCTTCTCAAGACATAAATGATGGGTTCCACAACCACTGAAGAGTGAACCCCACATGACTACTTGTAAATCAGTGATGAATTAGTAAAGCAGAAACAGACCTGGTAATGAAGAAGATAAATGTGGTATACTGCACTAGTTATACTGTATTTCCACTCATAAAAATTGCTTTGCCTATGGTAAAAAAGTAAGGAAATATTAAATTTAAAAGCAAACACACATTAAAGAAATAGATAATGAAATACAGTACTACTGTATGTTGTTAATAGACTCATTGTGATGCTACATATGCCAGCTAGAATGAAAGGGAATAACTACTTGAAATTATATTGAAACACCCCCCACCTAAAAAAAATGAACACAGTCCAACACACACAGGAACACACTGCCTGTCCAAATGATTAAAACTGCAACTACAGTATAAGCCCCTCTACAAACTTGAGTGCAACAATCAAACACCTTTATTCAGGACGTTCAGACATTGCAGACTCTTAGGAGATGATCTGCATCTTCAACTGGCATGTACTGGCAGGTTGCAAATAACTAATTGCAGCACTGGACAGAACAGTGAACACCCTCTGGATAACACAGCAGAAGCTCCCTGACTCTCCATAATTCTTGTTGTGTCTCTCACAAGTTCTACTCCCACTACTGTTATTAGCTCATGGAAACATAAACAGACTTACAGGAGACAGCAGGAGAGGATATCAAGAGATTACAATGTGGGCTGATATTTGCTGTTCAGCACTGCATCGGACTTTAATGTTGTAAGTATAACATCAATGATGAACTCAGATGACTTGTCTACCACTGATACATAGTGCCCTTCGTCATTTGATTTGACTTTCAACACAAATGAAGGTGTTATACTTAAACCCTGGGTCACACCTGGAGATGAGCCTTGGCTCCGTGTGCCTTTCTCAGTTATCAAATGATGTAATAAATAAAAAAATCAACATTGAAGAGCTACAGTAGTTCTGGTTTGGGGGATTTGTTGGTGTATAGTACTGTATATTGGAGCAGTGAACCTGATAACCACAGATCAACATCCCCGACACTTTATGGGGTTGGGGCTTGGGGTACTAGTACATTTCCCGACACATTTTCAATGTAGTAGTTCTTTACAAGTTTGTGCACTATGTAGTACAGCAAAGTATATTCAAAGGGGCACTGTCATGGCTTTGTAGAATGATTGGTCCTGTGTGCCATTCACACTGTACTGGCATTCACCGTTCACGAATGGCCCCCAGTGCCATTTTTATACTTGCCATTTTTTTCAAGAACATACAGTAATTCCAAATGTCTTAAGCTCATTGCAGTACCTGTGAGCTGAAACATCGATTGACATCATTTTGACATTATACAAGTGTATGCAGGAGTTATGAAATGTTAATGCTATCATATGTTTTATAGATTCTGTAGCTAGGCATAATTCTGATTTAGTAGATGCCACTTGCATTTGAAAATGAGCATTGTGTCTCTTTAGAAAGAAAATAAGAAACTGCTGAATTATTGGCTCCAGGCTGGTGCGCAGGACCCGAGCCAAGAATTTAGATGTTTTGTTTTTATACTTTTTTCTAAAGGTTACAATGCTCATTTTCAGATGCAAAGAACATCTAACAACTCAGAATTGTGGCTGTATCAGAATTTATAAAAATATTAGAAGGGAATGTCATAACTCCTGCATGCATGAGTACAATGCCAGGATGATATGCATAATAATGTGTGTACAGAATACTCTTTTTCCATTTGCTGGGGCTGCAAACATGGAGCAAAGCCTTGGGACACAATATCATGTTCATTACTGCCACTCTCTGTCAAGGTCCTCACAGCTTCATTGTATTACTCATCCTCCCCCACCCCATCCCCCGGCACCACTTACAGTACCACTATATGTGATGCTCAAACAGTAATCTTGTGCATTGAAGAGCCTAATTTCTCACCCATTTAATGCCCTTTTCCTTTCAGCCAATTACATATTACACATTACACTGTTACTGCCATGCTGAATCTCTGCAGTTGTCATGGTTCTTCTCTATTACAGTAACTATTGCCTTGTCACATACTGTATTTCTTTGTTTCTTTGTTGATTTCTTTTATATTTCCTCCGTGTTTTTGGGAGGTGACTTTTGTGTGCCTCTGACTCCTTTCCCTATTTTGTGACCCCAGCATACCTTCTGTCCCTACCCGTTTCTGCCAAAATGCACACAAAGCCCCCAGCAATTAGTAGCCATGACAGCCGTGACAGAAACTGTGCAGGTCATGTGCAGGTCAGGTTTTCATTTCAATTTCATGTACATTTTGATCTACAGCATATACAGTATATAGAATGAGGTGGAAAAAATTTTTGAAGATTCAGTTATAATTTGTTGTTTTGCAAAAAACTAGAAAAGGCCAGTGCACTGCTGGAGCAGGATAGACCAGAGCCCTGTCAGTTGGAACTCAAAATACACACATTTGTATAAGATGGAAATTTATTTTATTTAATTTTTTATTTATTTCAATTCTAGGATTACAATTTACCTTTGAGCCCAGGGCTCTTTTACAAAGGTTCCACGTCAAGACATTGGTATCACATAACAATAGACAAATTGTTACACAAATAAGGGTAAAGGATCACAAGTTAACTTCGAACAGTAGAGTGGAAAGGAAGAGGACAAAAAGGGAAGGGGTGATAGAATGAAATGGGAGGGCCAAAAAGCGGGAGGTAAGAAAATGAAAAGAGAGGAGAGGTGGGGAGTAGGTAAGGATATGGAGGAGGGGGGAGGGTGGGGTGAGAGCAGCCAGGCAGGTGGCATTGTTAGGTGCTGGAGAGCAGATGAGGCAGAAGCCAAACTAGGGCAAGTGCATTATGTATGGAGCTAGATATGGGAGAGCAGTAGTGGAGCGGTGTTACATAGACATTATCCATGACAGTCGCAGATGCTGGAAGTGACCAGGGTATTTTGGAGCCTGGATTTGAAGGCCCCTAGCCCAGTGGTATTAATAGTATCATTGGCAAGACGTTAAACCAGAGTGGTGCCTGTAGGCGAATGAACGCTGGCCAATGGCTGTGCAGCAGCGGGGGATATGGAAAAGTTGTGGCTTTGATCCCCTGGTAATTCTGGAGCTGGTTTTCATTTGAAGGAGTGAACAGACCCCGGGAGGGACAGTTCCCAACTGTATTTTCTTTGCAACCACGCAGGTTTGGTACTGAATTCTATTATCAAGTTAAAGTCAATTAGCTTGTGAGTAGAGTTCACAGGTGTGTGTGAGCCGTTCGGCCCCAGTGATGAGTCGACAGACCTTGTTAAGGGTGGTGGTAATCCTTCTGAGTGCCGAGGTAGTGGCAGTGCCATAGATGACAAGACCATAGTCAATCTGGGAGATGATGGAGCTTTGAACTGCGGCATAGAGGGCCTCTTTAATCAGATGCCGACGAAAACCAGTAGAGTATGCCCAGTCTAGTATTAACTGTTTTAGCGACATTGGTTATATGGGTTCCAAAGGACAGGTGTGGGTCTAAGGTGATTCCTAGGTATCTGAAGGAGTCAACCTGCTCCAGGGAGTCCCCAAGGCAGGTGTTTAAGGAGAGTTGGAGGTGTTTGTGCCTGTTTTGGTGGCTGGTGAAAATCATGGTCTTCATTTTTTTCTGGTTAAGGATTAGCTTATGTTCTTTGAACCAGCTTTCAACAGAGGTGAAGCCATGTTGAAGGGTTTGTTGCAGGTGCCTTGGGTCATGATGAGAGGCAAGAATCACCTCGTCATCTGCATAGAGTATGACTTGCTGAGGGGTGGAGTCGGGGAGGGAGGGAGTTGAGGAACAGGCTGAACAGCAATGGGCCCAGGATGGAGCCTTGGGGGACACCAGAGTGAACCTGTTTAGTGTCGGAGACCACGCCTGCTATTTTTACACACTGGGTCCTGTTGTCAAGATAGCTATAGAACCATTTCACTGATTCCACAGCGAGGCCAATGTTCAGTAGCTGATGAAGCAGGAGACGGTGGTGGACAGTGTCAAAAGCCTTTGACAGGTCGATGAATGTAGCTCCAGTTAAGTGACCCTGATTAAGGGAGTTGTGTATGGCTCCCGTAAACTCAAGAAGGGCCATGGCAGTGCTGTGTCCTTTTCTAAATCTGTGTTGCTGCTGGCAAGGAATGTTGTACTTGTCTAAATGATCAGTGATCTGGTCTGCTACTATCTGTTCCAGGGCCTTAGAGAGGTGGGTGGCAGGATAGAGATAGATCGGTAGTTCACATGGGAGGTCCAGTCACCACCTTTATGGGTAGGTGTGACAGTTGCTGCCTTCCATTTGTCAGGGAACTGGCTGAGAGAGAGGGAGAGATTAAAGATCTTGATGAGAGGCCCCAGAACCTCGTCTAGAGTGAGGGACAGAAGTTTGAGGTCCAGTGTGTCAGCACTAGCTCTGGTGTTTTTGATGGCTTTGGAAATGTATTTGCTGATGGTATTTTTGTTTACTGCTCTGAAGTAGAAAGGAGGACATTTTTTAGATGAAGACTGATAGGTGGGAAGAGAGGGGTCACTGTAACTGAAAAAGTCTGGGGGGAGGATGCTGCTGAGGTCAGTGAAGGCATCATTAAAGGTGTTGTCAATGACTTTTAGGTCCAGGATAGTATTCCCGTTTATTGTGATAGCAGTAGGTGGTGATTTGGACTCCTTCCCAGTAACATTGTTAATGTTATTCCAGAAAGCTCTTGCATTTCCTCATGTGTCATCGAGTGCAGTCTTGTAGTATTCAGATTTCTGTTGGCGTATGGATTTGGTGCAATCATTTCTAGCTCTTTTGTAGTTTTGGATGTCCTCCTGTTTTCCTGTTTCTCTGGCTAGTTCCCAGAGGTGGTCCCTGTATTTCAGCTTCTTTAAGAGGGAACCCTTGAGCCAGGGGTTGCAGATGGGTTTAATTTTTCGCTTTTTTGGCAGGGCAAAGATGTTACAAGCTTAATTGAAAATGCATATGAATTGGTCAAGGGCTGTATTCGCATCGGGGACGAGGTCGATGGGGGACCAGTCTTGATTTAGAAGGTGTGATTTTAGGTGGGTTAGATTCCCACAGGGTAGGACTTTGCTGAGGATGACCTTTGGTGGAGATTTCCAGAATTTGTTTGACCAGGTGCAGCTGACGGGGGAATGGTCACTGAGAGAGTCAGGCAGTACGCCGAAGCTAGTGTTCCGGGAGGGGTGAGTAGTCAGGATCCAGTCCAGTAAAGTGCCAATGCTGGTTTTGTAGTTCATTCTAATTGTGGAGTCCAATATCTGTGTGAGGTTTGCTGATGTGACCATGTCCCTGGTGTTGCCAGCATCAGGTCCCAACCAGTCTGTGTTGAAATCACTAAGTATGATGACTTCGGAGTTGGGTGGAAGTGATTTGATGTACTCCAGTACTGCATGGAGGCCCAGTCCCTGTTCTTTCGGGGGGATATAAACAGTGATGACCGAGAGTGCTTTGTGCTGAGCTCCAAGCAGGATTTTGATATGCAGTAGCTGGGCATTTGGTGTTGGTTGGTCAGTGTGGGCAGTGTGCCCCATCAGGTTGTCTTTTAGGTAAAGGGCGCAGCCCCCTCCTCATTTTGATTTTCGGTCAAGCCTAAAGATAGTGTAGCCAGAGATGGAGATTGTATGATCAGGAACCAAGGGGTTGAGCCAGGTTTCTACTACTGCCAGGATATTGGGCTGGTGGGCATTTGCAAAGGCTTGTAGTTGATCCAATTTAGATAATAAGCTGCAGATGTTCAGGCAGATAATGGAGAGAGTGCCAAGGTGCTTGGTTTGGGTGGAGTTCATGGCACCCCGAGGGCCTGGGTTGGGGTGAATGTTTCCAGATAATAGCAGGAGTAGGAGAAGGAGTTTCAGGGTGGCCAGGTGCAGTTCCCTGTGGGAGAACTTGTGGTACTTGATTGAGGAGGGGATGTTTGCGGAAGTTTTGTGCATTTAAAGCAGGAGCATAGTGAGCTGTGGTGGTAGCGGGGCACACTGCACCCTAGCATGAAGGTGTGGGTACAATGTGGTGTGGTGAGCCCTAGGGTGAGAAAGTTGTCAGGTAGCGTGGTGCAAGTGTGGCTATAGCAAAGATTAAGCTTATAGCTATGTGGGGGGGATGGAAAGCAGGATGCAGGGAGCTGGAGCAATGGGGTGGGGGCAAGAAGGAGGAAAGGGAGGCAGGGGATAGTAGGGAAGGAAGGCATAGTTTGTGGAGGGGGAAGAGAGAAGGAGCTGCGAGGAAGGCTGAGGTGGCTGTACCACAACGTGAGGGCAGAGGAAACAAAAAGAAAAAAGAGGGGGGCGTGACAGGAGAGAGAAGGAGAGAGGCAGGGACCAATGGGTGTATGAAAGGGGGACTGGACTGTACCAGGGGCATGGCAAGCAGGCTATTTAATAAACAGAGGAGGGGGGAGGGGGAGCGGGGTGGGTGAAAAACTATGGTCAAGCCCAATGCTAGTCTATGGGCACAGCAGCCCTGAGCTCGGTCACAGAGTCAGCGTTACTGCAACCAATCAGGATGTGAACAGAGGGCAGGACCAGTGGGTAGAGCTCTGATAGTGCTGGGCCAATGGCAGCACACACGGCTTTTCCGGTCTGAGGAGGGCTTCCTTACCCATCACCGTGGATCCGGGAGGTGGCCAGAGGTTGCAGGAGCGGGCGGCAGGTTCTGGGAGCCATGCCCGTGCCAACGGGGCTGGTGTAGCCCAAGTGCAGGGATCAGGATCTGGGAGGGAGAGAGGAGAAGAGCACAGGTTTAGAGAGGGGGATGAGGGAGCAGACAATAAGCAGTGACACAGTGCAGAGCACTGAAATTGGTGGGCTTGGAGCAGGAGCGGAAGGGGGGAGGCTGCCTGGCACGTGTTAAAGGTACTTGGTCTGGCGCCAGTGAGGACGGGGTTGGGGGCGTTGTGCTGAGGCAACGGGAATTTAGGCAGGTAGGTGAGTGAGTGGGGGTGCAGTTCAGGCCCTGAGAGCAGGGGACGAAGAGAGTCACAGGAGGGCAGTAAATTAGGCAGTAAATATAACTCAGAAAAAAATACAGTCCTCGGATTCGGCAATGCACAGCAGAAGTAAAACAACAGATAGAACAGTCTTAGGATTCAGCAGTACACAGTGTACACAATCAGCAGATAAACACATTTTTTTTTTTTAGCAACAACCGAGCAGCTACGCTCGGGGCAAAAAATTACAGTCCAGCCCCCCGATCTGTAGGAGACCGAAAGATAGTGAGGGCGGGTGCCGTGACAAAAACTACGGCGGAGCACAATGCTAGTCTATGGGCACAGCAGCCCTGAGCTCAGTCACAGAGTCAGCGTCGCTGCAGCCATTCAGGACCAGGCAGAGAGGGCAAGGACCAATCGGGCAGAGCTCTGATCGTGCTGGGCCAATGGTGGCACACACGGCTTTCCCGGTCTGAGGAGGGCTTTCTTACCTGTCGCCGTGGATCCGGGAGCTGGCCAGAGGTTGCAAGAGCGGGCAGCAGGTTCTGGGAGCTGCGCCTGAGCCAATGGGTCTGGTGTAGCCCGAGTGCAGGGCTCAGGATCTGTCGCTGTGGATACAGAAGGCGGCCAGAAGTTGCAGGAGCAGGCGGCAGGTTCCGGGAGCTGCGCCCATGCCACCGGGGCTGGTGTAGCCCAAGTGCAGGCTCAGGATCTGGAGAATGAAATGAAAATTAAAAAAGGAGATACAGATTAGGCCAGTTGTAAAAAATGGGTGCTCAGGTGTGATCTGCGGTGAACTATTTTCTTTTTTTTTTAGTCTTGGAAAAAAAAAGATTTTTAAGTGCAACCATCGACATCTGTGACTCAGTGCAGTTCCTTGCCTGGTCTCCTTTTACCAAATGTATCAGATGGTGTCAAAAATGAATCTGTGGACCAATTGCTCCTACCTACTAACTAGAGTTTACGAAAGGCTCCAAACCACCAATGTTTTTTTTTTTTTTTGTGGTAGGGGAGAGGGAACACAAGCAATACATACTTACAGTAAGTGTCTATAAATGACAGGTTACTAAATTATTCCTCTGACCCCTAGTTCATTTAATTGCAACTGACAATGCATCGAACGTGATACAGTGTGTGATTAACTTCAGTGCCAGTAACAGTAATGATTTTAAGTTCACCTAATATGTGCCATTCCTTGCATGTTCCTCCAGAATGCGCAATTTTATTTCTAACAATGTTATTTTACAGAAACCAGCTATCAAGCAATCAAGAGTGAGGCTTTGGTGTATAATTATATATTTAACTTAAATATTTGACATGCTGCAGAAACTTGGTTTAAGATACATAATAGCATGCAGGTGTTTTTTTCAACTTGCAAATATTTAGTAAAGCTCCTAACTTTTGGCAGGTGGTTAATCAGAAATAACATGTTTAGAAATGAAACTGTGCATTTTTGAGGGACAGATAATGATTTGATTTATGCAACAGCATCCCACAAGGGATGGAGTGGAAGGGAAAAATTAAATAGGACTCGGACATGATGGGGAATGGGTTGGTGGGCGGACAGAATGCAGAGGGATGGAGTGAGGGGGAAAATAATTTTTTTGCAGGGAGAATTCTGATTTCATTTGGGCACTGTATCTTGTAGAACAAAAGGTTTTGCTGTACAGTTGATTGTTGTGCTACAAACAAAAATAACTTATGAAAAAGGGGAGTTTCTAACACTGGTAATGTAACATTTACTGTACCTAATCATAGCATAACATTTCCTCAAAATGAGCATACAGTATAACGAGCTAATTAGTATGAAAGACATTCTTGTAGCTTTCAGGATGACAGACTGTCAAAACTTGAAACTGAGATCACAATCTCTCTTGTGACAGGGAGAACAAGAAAAACATATTGTTAGTAATTATACATGAAAGGGGTTAAACTGAACAAAAATGTTGTTGCACTGAATACCTAATTAAATTAAATGTGAAGTGCCCCTGACGCCATCTGCCTGTTATTTCTTGGGGGGAATCAATTTACACTTTAGGCACTGGAATTTCACTGTGACAGTTCATTTTGCCATCTTGTGGTCATGTAAAGAACAGCATTCAAAGCACATTTAAACAAGTGCTATAATTAGGCACCACACACTGCGGTAATGAGCTACTGCTTCTTTTAAGGCACTGCACCGACAGGCACCGAGTGGCATACCTCATTAATGGTAAACGTTTTTGTAACAAGCACTGTATATATATATATATATATATATATATATATATATATATATATATATATATATTATGGGCACAGTAGCACCCCTATATCTGTAGTTAGTGTTGAGTAGGCACTTTAATGTTAAACCTCAAATTTTGCACTTTAATAACTTTACAGCTGTTCAATAGATTTTCACGAAATTTTGCATGGGCGGTCTTGTGTGATAGACCTCTTATTGTACCAAGATTTTTTCAGTTGGATTGGTGGATTTCAAGCTGCGCAATGTGGTAAAATGTTAAAATTCACCTTTTTTGAGATTTTTTTTTTTTGTCATCGCGCTGCACCTAGAAGGTTTGGAATTTTGGTGTCAAATTTTCAGGGTATAAAGGGCATGCCCAACAGACGTGCCTTTCACTGGTTTAGTGAAAAATATTAATCTGTATCAAAGTTATTTAATTTTAAAATTGTGAGTTCTGAGCATGCTCATTGCAGTCTTTTATCTAGCTTCCTGGAACAAAGAATGAATTTGGTCTCACAAAAAAGGATTATTTTTTGCGAGGGGCTAATCCTTTTTCAAGAGAAAAAAATCCTTTTTCGTGAGCTACCATCTTGTTTTCCATTTAAAAAAACCTTGAAAACCCACAAACATGAACTCATTCAGAGACACCAACACACGTATCTTGATCATCGGTACTCTGTTAGGTGGATTCTGAAATTATCTACTGGAAAAATTACCCTGTAAGGTGTTTTTTAGCATTTTATATCCTTTTTTGTGACGCACTAATTTATTGTGAGTCCTTTTTCATTCTCAGGAAAAAACATTTCTACTCACAAAAAAGGATTTTGAACATAGTTTTTTTTCTAATCCATTTTCGCAAGGTGGGATTATTTTTGTGACTCCTTTTTAATTCTCATGTAAAAAGATTCTATCTCATGAAAAAGGAGTATAGGACTTAAGGGTTTTTTAAATCCTTTTTCATGAGATATGATCCTGTTTTATGAATCTTTTTTCATTCTCATGAAAAAGGATCCTATCTTGCAAAAAAGGATTTGGGTCTTAGGTTTTTTTTTATTTAAAATCCTTTTTCGCGAGATAGTTTTTTAAGATCCTGTTTCACAAGATAGGATCCTTTTTCATGAATCCTTTTTCATTCTTGCAAAAAAAAGGATCTTGTCTCAAGAAAAGGATTTTGGACTTAGTTTTTTTATCCTGTTTTGTAATATAAGATCTTTTTTTCATGAATCCGTTTTCATTCTCACAAAAAAGGATTCTATCTCATGAAAAAGGATTTCAGACTTATTTTTTTTTAATCCTTTTTCACAAGATAGGATCCTTTTTCGTCAATCCTTTTTCATTCTCACCGAAAAGGATTTTTACTTCTGAAAAAAGAATTTGGGACTTAGTTTTTTTTTTACAGCTTCATTTGACAGCCCATCAGTGGGCTTCCCAAGCTGGTCATGTGGCCCTGGCTCTCTCTGAGCAGGCCACAGTTAACAGACCAGCTGACTGACCCCTGGATAGATTCAGACAGCCCATCTGCGGGCTTCCCAAGCTGCTCCTGTGGCCCTGGCTCTCTCCAAGCAGGCCACAGCTAACAGACCACCCGACTGACCCCCATACAAATTCAGGTATGCACCAGGCCTCCGAAACTCGTGGTTTTGAATGCCACTGTTTTGACTGGATGCCTAGTGGAGGAACCAGGCACTGACTCACAGCTTTACTCCTTGGCTGATTTTCCAACGCCTGGTGCTTCCTGATCTCAGGGAAATCTCTTTCTGTGCTGTGTTCTGGACTGAATTTTTTCAGTTAATACAGTAAAATACTGTAGACCCCAGCGAAATGTGGGAGACTTGGAGTCACTACTGCTTATATAACCTGTGAATTAGTAGGTTATAACAAGATATGGGTAAAATCTGACCTGCCTTATTTTAAAATAGTACCTGTCTTATGGTTGCTTTTTTGCAAATGTATCTGTCACTCCTTTTGCTGATTTTATACTGGGCTATTCTGTGATAGCTACTCTACATTTGTCTCCTCACTACTCAACAGTATAATATTGCCGAGTAGTGTAGCGACAAATGACAGTCTAAATACTGATCTGTGTTGTTAGTGATAGTTGGTACCTCTGAGCTATACCTAGCTACTGAGCAAGACTGCTGCAGTTTTCCATTTCTGCCCTATTGACAAACTCTGCCCCTTCCCCACAATGGTCACTCTGCTAATTATTAATTTCTCTGCCCCACTTGTAATGCTGTCTCTCTAAACACCTTATTTTCTTCTCTGCCTTACCTACAAACCCTTCCCTTACACCCCCTTGCTGCTGCTGTCCTCCTCAGATGTCCCAGTGCCAAACACAGACCCCCCCATTAACTCCTCTTCTAGCTCTAAATAATTGCCCTGCATTTACCACCTCTCTACCTCATGCGTTGTCTTTCCCCATTGCCTGCCCCCCACTGAGCTTGCTATTGTACTCTAGCTGTATTTAATCCTCTGTGTTTCCCTCCTTGTTCCACAGACAGCCCATCTGCGGGCTTCCCAAGCTGCTCCTGTGGCCCTGGCTCTCTCCAAGCAGGCAACAGCTAACAGACCACCCGAATGACCCCCGGACAGATTCAGGTATGCACTGGACCTCCGAAACTCGTGGTTTTGAATGCCACTGTTTTGACTGGATGCCCAGTGGAGGAACCAGGCACTGATTGGCAGCTTTACTCCTTGGCTTGATTTTCCAACGCTTGGCTTCCTGATCTCAGGAAATCTCTTTCTGTGCTGTGTTCTGGACTGAATTTTTTTTGCCCACTCCCTCCCCTCCTCCTCACAGTATTAAATAGACCCTTACTCCACCCCTTCCTCAACCTAGCAGCTGATTGGTCACTCCATTGCTGCACATTTTCATGCTATTGGCCTCCCTGTCTTCAATACCTAACTTGACCCACTTTCTCACCACCCCTTTTTAAAGAAGTCCCACCCACAGGATCACACATTTGCTCTGAACCTTTTCTCCAGCCACTCCATCTAACTCCTCTCAATTACTGCTCCACCTGCCCTATTGTTAGGGACCTCACCCTAATTCGACTATATACCCTTTCAACTATAAACCAGCTAACAGTTAAGCAGACCAGCAATACCAAACAAACTACCATGGGGTGCAACCACCTACTACTACTCCTCACTACCTCTTTTGGCATTGCTAGTACCATACACGTCCTTTTGTTCTGAAAATTTTGGACTCCCCACTGTTCTGTCTGACCCTTTGTGTGAATCCCCTTTATTAATCCTTGCAGTCCTTCTATTCCTCAGCCGAGGAACTGCCACCCAGGCTCCCAGCTCCTAAGCCACGGGATCCCTGGCTACTGGGCAGTCGGCTCCCCTCTAGCCAATGCACGAGACTGCAGACATGGACCCAAGGCCCTACAAGTTACAGCAACTGCTGCAACCAACCAGATTGCGAGTGCCTTCCCAGACCATGCTCTGATTGGTCCCTGGCAAAAGCTGGCTTCTGTTCTTTGATTTTAAACCCTAAAAATGTTTATGTTGGGACAAATGTTAAAAAGCTGAAGTGTTAACCCAGTCAGTAATTGAAAGGACTTGAATTGTGGTTTGGGAAAGAAATCTAGTGTTTACAGCCCTTTCTCTGCATACGTGCACTGGCCCTAGCTTTTGGGCGCCAAAGTAATACACGTCCTTTTGTTCTGCAAATTTTGGACTCCCCTCTGTTCTGTCTAACCCTTTATGTGAATACCCTTTATTAATCCTCACTCTCCTTCTCTCCCTCAGCCGAGGAACTGCCACCCAGGCTCCCCGCTCCTAAGTCACGGGATTCCTGGCTACCGGGTGGTTGGTGCACCTCTAGCTGATGCTCAAGACCACAGCCATAGACCCAAGGCCCTACAAGGTACAGCAACTGCTGCAACTTTTTTGACCGCCCCCCTTCCCTACCTCCACTGATTATTAAATACAGTAGCTCCCACCAAAATATTAGTCCACGTCCCCTAGCGCAGTGCCTCACCAATAGAGACTTAGCTCGTGATCCCCCTCTTCTCTGTCCAGCCTACAGGATCCAATTTTCAGGGCCTCGCTTTACTAAAATGCATGGGCTCTCCTTGGCTGTGCCTTCACCACTAAATATTTTTAATGCTATCAAATTTGGGTTGACCTGGATCGGAAAGTTACTGATAAGCTGCATTAATCCAGCAACCCCACTGGCCCCTGGGCTAATTGAGTGGCTCCTTTTTGAGGTACCATCATGTCGGGCCCTATATGGCTCCTTATACTGCCCCTTCTTCTGCTGATACCAGCTGCCCAGCATTGGACACCTGAACTACCATCATGTTTGGTCTACAATGGCACTTTGTGCTGTATACCACATGGCAACTTATCCTTTAATTGCCTCCGTGATTCCAAGTACCAATACCTCGAACCCTGCTCTTGGACCACACATACCAGTAGTACTTATAACACTCCCCCACCACAAGGCCCACCTCCCACCACGCAGACTTCTATCTCCTACCCACCTATTGCAGTAGGGGTACTAGCTCTTACTTCAACAGATCAGCTCTTCTATGGTGGCTACTTTCCAATTCCTAAAAAACATCAGATCTACTAGACGGGAGAAAGGCAGGAATTACAAGCTTATAATTAGCGCTCTTAGAAAAATCCTACTTATCCTCTTGCTATGTTCAGGCAAAGTAGAACTCAACCCTGGCCCCCCAGAAGCTATTGCTTCACCAGCAGAACTAGCAAATTTAAAAGGAATAAGCTTCTTTCATATTAACGTATGTAGCCTCCTTAAAAAAGACAACCTTAATATAAACCTGGGTAAATCATACCTCTCCTGACATACTTGTGATTTCCGAAACTTGGCTTAGACCCAGCACCACTGATAGAGAACTAAACATCCCCAACTATGCCTTGTTCAGAGCTGATAGGCATGCCTGTGGAGGAGGGGTAGCTATCTACATTAAAGACAAATTTTCTGCCTTCTGCTTATCCTCGGCATCTGTCACCAGTGAATTTGAATGCCTAATTCTCAAAGTGGAAATTACACAGACTACTGCACTCTGCGTAGTAGGATGCTACAGACCACCATCTGCTGGCCTACAGCTTGTGACCTATCTAAGTGACAAGTTGAGACAGTGGCTGCCAGAAGCTATTATTTTAGGAAACCCCAACTTTGACTGGCTCTCTAACACAGCTACCGCCGTGCATCCTTCTGTGAAGAACATGGGCTGACGTAACTTATTAGTGAACCAACACACCTAAACGTGAAGAACCCCAGTAAAAGTACACTTTTGGATGTGCTAATGGTGAGCAAACCTCATCTCTTCTCCCACGCTGATGTCTTCTTCTCAGACGCCAGCGATCATTGTTTTATTGTGGGAGTAAGATCCACCAACAACCCAACACCCATCAGCAAGTTGTCTATGAAGAGATCCAGGTGCAACTTCATGAACATGCCTACCTAAACGAGCTTAAGTACTCCCCTCAGTGGCAAGATTTCTACCTGGCCAAAACTATTATGTCAGCTTACAATATCTTCCATGACATTCTATCAAAGGCCCTTAATAAGTACGCTCCCCTGATTAAAGTTCGAACTAGGACCAACACCTGTAAATGGTTCACCCCTCAGATCAAGTCCTTGCTTCTAGAAAGAGATAAGCTCTGGAAAAAAATGCAGAGACTGAACACTGCAGAGGATTGGAACCAGTTCAGAGACTACAAAATTTATGTACCAAAACAATCAGAGAATCAAGGCCACCTTCTTCAAATCGAACTCGACTCTGCCACAAAGAGCCCAATCAAGCTCTGGAACACAATCAATGATCTGCTAGGCTACTCTCCAGGAAATTCACTCCCGACCAAGATTACCTCTGGCAACTCGACTATAACCGAAAAGATGGATATACTTGACGCATTCAATAACCACTTTACTACTGCAGGCATGGAATTTGATAACTCCCCTGCAAACATACTTTGCTCCCAGACTGCCAGCCAACTGTATAAAACTCCGGTAGCTTCGCCACCTTTCTCACTTTAACCTGCCTCACTGAAAGAGGTAGAGGACCTTTTGCTTCAGTTGGATACTAGAAAAAGTGCTGGGGCCGACACCCTTGACCCTTACTTCCTAAAAATTGCCTACCACGTACTAGCAATACCCATCACCCACCTTTTTAACTTATTCCTGTCTCAGGGCACCTTACCACCTATATGGAAGACAGCACATGTCATACCACTGTTCAAATCAGGTGATCCTGGTGATCTCAATAACTACAGGCCAATGTCTCTCCTTCCGATCCTGTCCAAGCTCCTAGAGAAAATTGTAAATGCACAGCTGAGGACTCACCTTGAGTCTAGGGAACTGCTAAACCCTATGCAGTCTGGATTCAGAGCTAAACATAGCACTATCTCAGCCCTCGCCAAAGTTGCTAATGACTGGCAGCGTAATCTTGAGAGCAAAAACTTTATTTGTGCTGTTTTCCTTGATCTAAGCAAGGTTTTCGACACCATTGACCACAGTCTGCTCCTCTCCTCTCCTCCCTTCAAACCATAGGTGTGGACCCCTCCTCTCTATGCTGGTTTACTGACTATCTTACAGGGCGCCTTCAACAAGTTAAAGCCGAAGGAGGCCTGTCTCCCTTAAAAACTCTGCAAAGAGGGGTACCTCAAGGTTCTATATTAGGGCCCTTTTTACAATCTACATTAATAACATTGACTACTGTATAAAAGAAGCCAACATACATCAGTTTGCAGATGATACAGTTCTCTACGTGAGTCACCCAACACCTGATGCTGCCTGTAATGACCTACAGTCAGAATTTAACCTTTAGCAAAGCCAACTCCTCCAAAAAAAGCTACTCCTTAATGCCAAAAAAACTAAAGTAATGGTCCTCTCCCCTTTCATCCATACAGCTGACCCTGTGTCCAGTGGGACAGTTCTCTAAATTACCACAGTTCTAGGTGAAAAAACTAGAATTTGTTACAAAATTCAAGTATCTGGGAGTTTGGATAGACCAAAGACTCTCCTTCATTGAACATATCGAGAACTTGCTAAAATGACTTCGACAAAGGCTTGGCCTGTTTTTTAGAATTAACCAATTTCTCACCAGAGATGCCAAGAAACAACTGGTCCAATCCATTTTCCTATCATTGGTTGATTACGCTGATTTCCTCTACAGCCAATGCCCCAACTCTTACATGGCTAAACTGGACACACTCTACCATCAAGCACTAAGGTTTATAATGGGACTTTCCTTCGACACACAACACTGCACCCTATATGCGGCAGTGGGGTGGACATCACTAAAGTTCAGGCACCACAGAAACACCGCTCTCTGGACCTATAGAGCCATCTCTAATAAGCTGCCTTACTATATCTCCTGCTGTCTTCCCCTGAGTATAATTGAGAAATACGCGTTAAGAAGTTACTCAGCTATTACACTTAAAGTACCCAAAGCAAAATCCTGCTTCGGCAGGGCAGCCATAAGCTTCGTGCTACCTACCTTATGGAAGGATCTACAAAAAACCCTCAGATTAAGCACTCTAATCAGTATAAATGCCTTCAGGATGCTTTATTTCTGTACAATCAGAGAAATATGTAACTGCTTCACCCACTCAGACCCAGTACCGGTGTCTGCACTGGTATATAGCCACACCTAGACCCAATTTTTAAGTACTGACCCCCCAGCTTGCTCCTCACCAGCCTAATTGTTCTTTCTCTCTCTTATCCACCTGTCTTTTCAACACTAGGCCCATCCATCCCCTTATCCTTCCTTTCCCAGCCTCGGATAGGAGCTCACTACCCTTGGGTTGTGACATCCTACCATGCCCCATACTTTATAGCATTCAATCCCGGGGCTCACACATACTCCTTTTCTCCATCCACCTTCTCTACATCCCGTTTTACCAACTCCTCTCTGTGCACCGTGCCCTCCTAGCCTTTCTCTCCCTATCTCCCTCCCTCCCCCCACCTTCGCCTCTACCTGGTGTAGATTTTTATTTTATTTTTTCTTCAGTTATGTCCTCCTGCAACCTTAGATAACCTGCTTTATCTTCCTATAGACACTTCTATGTATGTAAATACCCTGTAATCTGTACAATATCTGTATAATTCTATGTACATATGAACTTCTTTTTCTTCCTCTCTGTAAACAATATTATCTGTATTGTCTTGTAAATACCTGTGTTGACCTGTATATACAATTATTTATGCTCCACCCAGGTCCATCTTGCAAATGAGCTTCTGCTCAACAATGAACACCTGGTTAAATAAAGATTGATTGATTGATTGATTAAGTTTCAATATATTTCAATAGGGTTTTCAACTTCGATGCACAGCGTTACCATTTTTGCCTTTTTTTAACCCAAATTTTCAGTATGGCCTTTTTGAGACCTCACCCCATGAACAATGTTAGTGGAATTATGCAAATCCAGACCAAAAGGTGATTTCTGGTCAATTGGTGAAATGTCCTTTCAATTGGTATTTGCAAATGTTCACCAGCTTTGTTTATGAGGTGGAGTCATAAGAAACATATGTTAAAACTTAGGGGGCAAAATATGTAACAGTAGCACAGTTATGTGCATCTGACATACATATATGCATTTAAGTAGGTTTGGGAGTACAGGGCTCAAAACATATTTATGGATAGAAGTACCAGGCCTGGAGAGCCATGTGCTCCCACACTCAAATAAGGAAACCATTACAGAGGGATGGGAGTGCAGGGCCCTGCACTCCCGAAGGTGAATAAGGATACAACTATACTATTTCAAAAAGTTAGGAAATTCACTGCAAAATATGCTAATGCACTAGTTAGGGTTAAAGCGACAAAAGTAAGGAAATGTGGCATTAGGGTTTCCAACCCTAACATGCCCCCTCCACCTTGCAGGCAGCAACAGGTGTGGGGTGTGCCTTGCAGTTGTCAACCCTAATGCTCATTCCATTCTCATATACTGTACCCATCTCAGCTTATTTACTCGTGGAATGGAGTGAGCATTAGTGGTTGACAACCACAAGGCACATCCCCACCTGTTGCTGCCTACAGGGTGGGGATGGGACGTTAGGGTTGGAAACCCTAATGCCACATTTCTCTACTTTTGTCACTTTAACCCTAACTAGTGCATTAAGAAAGTTTTAAGCAATGTACACATTGTAATAGCACAGTAGTGCCACTATAGTTAGGGTTCAGTGGTCACTTCTACGTTAAACCCAAACTTTTGCACTTTAATAATTTTGCAACATTTGATGGATTTGCCTGAAATTGTGCATGCACCGTCTGGTACTATAGATCTCTGGATCCGGCAAGTTTTGTTCTGGTCAGATGTACAGTTGTGGAAATTTGTAGTGCTAAACAATTTGAAAATTACCATTTAGGTGCAAATCTTTTGCTGTGCCACATCTCCAAAATGGCTTGGGGGTCTGGTCTGAAATTGTTAGGGTATATGGGGTCTGGGTTGCAGATGTGCCTTTCGAAGGTTTGGTGAAAAAATATTAATCTGTTCAAAAGTTATTCAGCTTTAAAGTTTCCTATTATATCCTGTGGGAAAAATTAGATGTGCCATGTGAAAGCACTTTTTTTGCTTTCGTAAAAGCACTTTTTGTGTTCGCAAATGGGAAAGTAGTTTCATGCTTCCGCCATCTTGTTTTCCATTCATGACATAAAAAAAGTTATAATTTAAAAAATAATGCTCCTTGGCAAACACCAGTGGTTGCATTTACCTAACTGGGACCCAAGGAACACAATGTTGGCATCACATTTTTGATTAGATGCCAGGAAATGTGTTTATTTTAATTGTTTCAACGTCGCAAATTTGCGACACTGTGGGCTGAGATTTGCAGGGTAGAAAGGACTTGCCCCACAGATGTGCCTTTTGATGGTTTGGTGATAAAATTTACATTGGTTCCTTAGTTATAACATTCCAAAGTTTAGAATTTCCCATAGGATAACATTGTGGTACCTTTCGTCGGCTATATCTTGAAAATACTTCGACATACGGATTTTTCACTGAATGCAGCTAGGTGTACTAAGCAAGTACGCATGCTGCCAGGCCTTGATTACAACTGCAGTGGAATTTTTTCCAGTGTCCCTATGATTACTGTGATACTGTACCATTTGCAACACAAGTGTTACTTGGAATGTCTGCAGCCCTGCACTCTGTCTCTACACTTATGGATAGATGGGCCCTGCACTCCCACATATGTATACCATTATGCAGTAATGGGAGCACAGGGCCCTCCATTATGTAGTAATGGGAGCTCCCACAGGGAGATGAGGGTTACAGGTCTTAACAGTGATTGTGCAAAGGCAGTCACCATTATGGCAAGTGTACATTGCCGTACATCAATTTCAGCAATGCACACTCGCACCATGGACAAAAACAGCACCCATGACCTACAGGTCTCATTGTTAATGCAGGGGGCTGCACCCCTACTCCCCCCTACTTATGCCTACTCAACTCTGGAGGGGTGCACAACTTAAAAAAAATACATGCAGGCTGCTGGCAAAAAAAAAAAATGCACTGCACCGGACCCGAACCCTGTACCCTGTGCCTCCCAGCCGACCACCCTCCCCAAGATGCCAACAGTCCAGCTCAGTGGCTGCCTGCCACACTCCCTCCCACATAGCATCCCTTCCCTGCCTCTCCCCCTCCATGGGTGTGCACATGCATGTACCCCCTACTTCTCGTCATGGTTTTTTGCCCACCCCAGTATCCAGTCACACCCTTCCTTCCTAGCCATGAACACAGGTGCCATAATTGAATCACTGTTTCTGTAGGCGCCCAATTTCTGTCACCTTGTTTACTGGATACTGGCAATGAGGGTTCATTACAATGTCTCTACACTTATGGGTATATGGAAGCACAGGGCCAGGAGGGTCCTGCACTTCCACAGGGAAATGACAGTTACTTACAATGTTCGTACACTTATGGATACATGGAAGTGCAGGGCCTGTAGGACCCTGCGCTCCCACAAATGGATACCATTATGGAGTGATGGGAGTTGAGGGTTAATTACAATGTCTGTACACTTATGGTTTGATAGGTGCACAGGGCTTTTCCACATGAAAATTAAGGACACCAGGCCCTGTGCTCCCACAATACACTACAGAATGATGAGAGGGGCCCTGCACTCCCACAACCACATAAGGGTAAGATTACATTTTCACAAAAAGTAAGGAAATTCATTGCAAAAATCTTTGTTAATCCATCAGTTAAGGTTTATATTACAGCAACAAAAGTATGGAAATGAGGTGTTAGGGTTATCAACCCTAACACCCCATACCACCCTCCCCTCACAACCAACCATACCACCTCACCCTACCACCACCTTAAACACAGCAACAGACATCAATGTGTGCTTTGGGGTCATCCACCCTAATGCTCATCTCATTTTCCTGTGCTGTAACATCTCAGCTTCCTTACACATGGAATGGAGTGAGCATTAGGGGCCAACATCCTTAGTGAATCTCAACAAGAAACAACTCAGGGAAATGAACATGGAGATCAACAAGACGATTTAGTTTCCTTGGAAGCAGTAAATCAACGTACTGCATCAACAGTGAGCCATCATCTCAGCACCTCAGAAACAGAACTGTCAAATCTTGAGTTGACAAGAAATTAAGCAAGCACTAGGAGGCAGACAGCATGGGCTATGAACCAAATAAGTAACTTGGTCAGAGAAAAACAAATTCAAGTTAACTTTGAAGCAATCAAAAAGGAAAAAGAAGAATTAAATACTATGCCGAGGCAACTATATGGCACAATTATAAAGGAATGTATAGTGTCTCTTCGTATGTGTCTCTGTGAGACGGCATCAATAGACACCTAAATAATCTGCATCTGAGCCGTGGCTTTAACATTATGCAGGATACCGAATTTGCAACTTTAAACCATGTATTTGTTGGTATACTAAAAACACTTCGATGTCAGGGTAAAGACAAAGCTTGTCATCACCCACCCATACCACCAGCAGTACTGCAAAAAATCAGGAACAGTAATGCCCTAAACATCAACTCTGCCACAGGACTGGTACGAAATGTCTGGATCGACATCCAGCTTTTCTTTGCCTGCCACCACTGAGAAGAACTCCAGTTACTGAAACCAAACAGCTTCCAAATCCTAACAGATGTGAATGGCCTCCAATACTGCACAATGACATTTAATGAGGCTACTAAAAATCACAGAGATACCCACAGGTTATCCAGATCCAGAAACAGAGATTAAATGCCTGAACTACCAGATGATCCTCTGCGTCCCATTAAATCTCTGCAGCTGTATTTAAGTAAAATACCCTCTGATGTACCGACCTTCTAACTGCACCCCTGGTGCATCCCCAAATCACAGCTTGCCACAGAACATGTCTGGTACACAAAGGAAGAAATGGGTACTAATTTTCTATCTACGATGTTGACCCAAATCTGTAAACTTGCCAATGTACCCGCCTCCACTAATCATAGCCTCCACAGCACTGCCATCCACCTTCTGTCTGCTGCCGGGCTGGAATCCAGACAAATACTGACAGCACATGAGCAAGTAAGAAGGGGGGTATGCTATGAATCACTCTCCCTTCTAAGAAGGGGGATCCAGAGTAACCTAATTCCAGCTAGAAGCCAAAAGCTAATGGATCTACTAATGACACTACTCCTAGCAGGAGATTTCCAGACAAACCCAGGCCCCGCCACTGCGAATATCTTAATTTCATCCCCTCAGAACCCTCACTGGATATCCACCAAGAGCCTAAAGATCGCACACATGAATGTCTGTTGTCCACGAGATTATGGCCCAAGGATACACCACATTCCGTAAAGACAGAGAGGGCAAGAGAGGGAGTGGTGTACTTATCTATATGAAGGATGGCTTTATGGTGTGGCACATAATTCTAAAGCAGAATGCCTGTCCTGACAGTGAATCCATATTCATAAGGGTCACCCTTGGCCAACACAAGCACCTCATAATAGGATGCATCTATAACCCCCCCAAGATGGCTCTTTGATCCCTAGAGCACATCACATGATCCACGTCCAAAGAAGTCTCTACAGAGCTAATTATTCTGGGAGACTTCAGCCTCAACTGGGCCCACCACCCCAACAAAGACCTCCTGTCCCTGACAAAAGAGGCAGATCTGGCACAGGTTATCACAGAACCCACCAGGCTGAACCATAAGACTGGGAAGCGCACCACCCTGGACTGGGCACTGGTGTCAAACTCCAGCAACATCCAGAAAGCCAGGATCCTGTCAGATGCCCTGAGTGACCACTCACCAATATTTTGCATCTGGAGAAATAGAGGAATTAAGGTCCAGCCCCAAATACTGACTGCTCAGGACTACTCTAACTTCATGGCATTGCAATATAATGACTACCTCAACAACCAGGACTAGAGACCTATCAGGAGCCTCCCCTCCTTAGATGAGGCAGTTGAATACTTCCACCACAGAATAAACAAAGCAGCCAACCTCTTTTCCCCCCTGAAAAAACTCAGGGCAAAGGGAAGCTGCTACAAACGGATCTCTCCAACCCTGAAGGCCCTTATGATCAACTGAGACAAGGCTTGGAAGAGGTTCAAAAACACCTCTCTCCCAGATCTTGTGGCATACAAAATGCTGAGAAACAAATGCAAGCACGACACAAAACAGGCAAAAAGAGACTATGTCACAAGACTACAGAAAAACAACTTGGGCTGCCCCAAACTATTTTGGGCTCACATAAATGAACTGATCAAGGGAAACACAAAGGCTGAACCAGGACCTATGGAAGTAAAAGGTAAGATAGTGAGTGATAGCCCACAAATTGCCTCAGCCCTTAACCTATACTTCACCAAGCTCGAAGAACACAAGGCCAGACTACCTCCTCCCACCCAATCACCCAGAACGACAAAACTACCCGACCTAAGCTGTCCACTATTTCACCTGCGGTTGGTTAAAACAAAAGGGGTTCAAACCGTCCTGAGAGCCTTGAAAACCAGAGGCCAAGGAGGATCTGATGGGATCAACCCCATACTACTCAAGGACAGAGCCCAAGCCCTCTCCAGACCTGTGACCTGACTAATAAACAGATCCCTGCTGGAAATGGCAGTCCCTAACCAGTGGAGGCAGGCAAATGTGGTACCCATCCATAAGGGTGGCTCCAGAGAAAACACGAGCAACTACAGATCAATCTCCCTGCTCTGTCTGCTCTCAAAGCTACAGGAAAGACTCATATATAACCAACTCTGCGAGTACCTGGAGACCCACCAGGTACAAGCCCCTTCCCAGCATGGTTTCAGAATTAACCATGGGACAGACACCGCCCTCACCAGTCTCACGACAGGCATTCTGGGTGCCATGAACAGGGGGTCCCCCTCAGGAGTTTTATTCGTGGACCTATCCAAGGCATTCTACCTTGTCGACCACAACCTCCTCCTCGCCAGACTAAGCAGTATAGGCCTAGATCCCCAGGCTATCAAATGGTTCAAGAGCTACTTTTCTGGCCATACTCAGAGGGTCATCTGGAATGGTGTGCTATCAGACCCCCTACCCTAAAGGAAGGAGTGCCGCAAGGCTCAATCCTTGGCCCCACTTCTATTCTCTCTGTTCACAAATGACCTCAACCTCCATTGTGGGAGGGTCTCAGCTGTACAATATGCGGATGACACAGTCATATACCACTCCTTGGACAGCCTAGCGGAAATTGGGCCCACACTCCAAACTGATTTGAAATCACTTGAGGTTTGGCTAAAGATGAACAGGCTGGTCCTGAATGCAGGTAAAACAAGAGTTATGCTGTTTGGACCCGGTTCCTTGGGACAGAACAGGACCAACTCCTAACAGCTCACCGCTCACGACGGGACAAGCACTGAGGTAGTGGACTCCCTAAAGTACCTAGGTTTCATACTGGATCAGGGCCTTAACTTCAAGAAGCATGTGGAACATGTGACCAAGTCCATCCACCTCAAACTGGGTATCCTATATCGGTTAAAGGACCAGATTATATCTGAAGCCAGGTTATCCATTGCAACCAGCATCCTGCTTCCCACGCTGACCTATGCTGCCCCTGTAATACAGGGAATGGCCTAGCTGGAGTTTAACTGAATGCAAGTCTTGTACAACAAGATAGCACGTTTTGCTACCCAGGACCACCCTAGAAGCCACCATTGTGACACACTCACCAAATTACAGTGTCCAACCTTGGATGCTCACCTCCAATACCCACTCCTATGCCTAGCCTACAAACTCCTCCGCCCAGCCACCCCACCCAGCCTGGCAGTGACTATCACCACCAAGAACAACCCTCGGCCCCTTAGGTCATCTGGGCGGATGCTACTCGTGACACCTAAGACTCGGACCAATGCGGGAGGCAAGTCTTTCGCCTTCACTGCCCCCTCCCTGTGGAACAAGCTCCCCCCCCTTGGTGCAGGAAGCATCCACTCTCCCGAACTTCCACACCAGGCTCAAGGTGCACATGCTTGAAGCCAGCATTTGCCACTGTCCAAACACTTGAAAGTCCAACCCCACAGTCTCTCTAAACCCCCGCTCTTGCAAACTCTCTTCTCCAGATTGCCTTGAAACCCATCGGATAACCTTCACCCAAGGGATTCTGCCTGGTTATAGTACACATAGCTAACATCCAAGACTTAGGCTCGATATCAATGCAATGAATGACTGTAACCTGTCCCACTGACATGTATATTCTATGTAACCTTTCTGTCTATGTAACCTACTCTCTGTATGTAAAACCACATGTAATATTCTTTCCGGGTCGCCCCTGAAAAAGGGACCTTCGGGGCTCAGAGGGCCTACCCGGTTATCAAAATTTAATAAATAAATAAATAAATAATGTCTGTGACCGGACACCAATTTGAATCTTCCCATGCGGAGGTACTGGTCTCCCAGTTTAAACAATCACTGACTGTGGTCCGAAATCCTCCCTGGTCAATGCTCATCCCATACTGAGAGCTTATTGCAGCTGTCCACTGCTCAGCAACAACCTCAATTTGCACTGCAACAACCGCTATTTTGTGCCCAGCCATCAACGCAACGCTTCACTCTACTCCATTTTTCGCTGACAAATTAGGCAAGAATCTGCCGACACAACAGGAACTTAACTCGATTTACCTATACCTCCTGGGAATTTCCTAATTCCTCCTGGCTACTCATTGTCGGTAAGCTCCTGTGACAAGCTAGCACAGTCCTCCACAAATGATCCAGCTCCCACAAACCAGAGCCCCAACAAGTCTCTGAGCCCTAACGTCATTCCAGCTCCAGGAACAGCAGCTCACACCAGTAAGTGAACTGTGACTAATTCTGCACAAACTGCAATGCCATTTGACCGATACATCAACACTGGGACTGTACAAGGCAATGTACAGTTCAATGTTTACAACTGTCAATCCAAATAAAATCACTGCTTAAGTAACACTATCCTGCTAAGCATCACCGTAGTTGTCAGTCTGAAATGTTACTGATGAAGTAAAAGTTACTGTAAACGTTCAAAATGTCACTGTTGATTTACAAATTTTACAAGTTAACTACGCTATTCACTAAAACAAAAGTTTTACGAGTTAACTGTTCTATTTATTAATAAAAAAGTTTTACAAATTAAATATTCTATTTATCAAACACTGTTTCAACAATGAAATACACCCTAAACAATCTGTTAGATAGGGACTATTTTATGTCTATTTTATTGTTATGTCATAAAATAAATCTTGATAAAAGTTTTAAAAACACACAATCTTCTAACTCTTTATTTCATACAGTTGTGTTCCTACAGTGGCCATTTCATAATCACAATGAGGCACTCTCGAGAGCGTTCTCAGGTGGTGGAAGCACTCTGCCTTCTGCATCTTACTCAGCCTACCTGAGGTGGGCCATTATCCCACCACAATCGCCGCCCCGTCATGCCTTACTGCTTAATTGTAGTAACAGCAACACTCTGGGTATCCAACAGCATGCCATGCTGGCAATGAAGAGTGTTAGTGAATTACACATGGGTCAGAAAAGTAAGCATTACTTGTGACAGTGACTGATGAGTGACTTCACCCCATTCACTCAAGACGGGTTTCATAGTGATTGATAATGGCTCCAATGTAGTGACCTGTATCAGTGATGGTGGGTTTCTCAAGGTGCTATGCCTGGCACACTATCTTAATCATGTTGTTCAAGAGTTTCTAACATATTCAGATATTAAGGCAGTGTTGCCTGTGGTCCGTCACATCTGCACCCACTTTGCCTATTCCAGTAAGGTTCATGACCAACTGTGGCACCTGCAGATACAGAACAAACTGCCTCAACACCGTATGAAGCTGGAAGTAATGACACAATGAAACTTGACATTGTGCATGACAGAGCACTTGCATGGACAGTATAAAGCCATTTTGGAGTATTTCTTTCTACATACAAATGGTGAACATGTCAGAGTAGTCATGTCTCAACAGGCCAGAGGTGACTAATGTGTGGCTAATCATGATTCCCAGGTCGTTCAATCATGCAACAAAGGCAGTGAGTGGGGACACTGCCTTTAAACGTCAGGCCATTCCACTTTTATGGGTGCTGAGGCAGATTCTGTTAAATGTACAGCAGGTACTGGAATTAGGCTGTGATTCTGGAAGGTGTGCCTTGATGGAACTCATGCTCCATGTGTTGGACTGCAACATCCATATTTCTTGCATCCTGCAGTCTTCATATTTTGGTATTGCCACAATGCTGGACCCACATTATCAATGTGAGCTTGCATCAGTTATTGAGGGTGGATGTGATCAGGTGTAAAATTTGTTGGATCTGTTAATAAGATGGGTTCATGGGGCACCTACATTTTGCCATAAACCCTGTTATTAAAGGCAAAAGCTGAACATCAGACTGAGTGTAGCGGAGGTGAGCAGTATTGGGGTGATTAGGAGTAGGAGGCACCCTAGGGATAAATGGAGACATGAGAGAGGCCCAACTTGTTTATTGCCCATCCCCAGAGTTCCCAACAGACTGAGTTGGCAGGCAGCTGGGTCCTGCAGTCTCCCCCAGTCCCCTTCAGGCTATGCTATGCAATACCAGATCAACGAGGAACAAGACTGCAATTATGGCAGACTTGATTTCCTTGGCTGATCTGGCTTGCATCACAGAGATTTGGCTGAGGGACAACGCAGGGCCAATTTTGGAGGTGTTGGTCCCTGTTTGGTACTCTGTAGTGCACTGCCAAGAACAGAACGCAGGGGTAGGGGTGTGGCCATCTGTTTTAGATCCAACTTGAACTTCTCTGTGCACCCAGTGGGTTCTACCTCATCTTTTAAATGTGTGACAGTGCGTGGGGATCCAGATGTGGGCTGCAGGATTCTCCTTGTTTACCATCCTGTGGGATGGGGTGAGATTTCCTGCATGAGGTCACAGAATTCATCGCCAGCAGGGTGCTGGAGTCACCCAAATGGTTTATTCTGGGGACTTCAATGCCTGGGTCGATGACAAGTCCTCACAAATTTGGACATGACCTCCTCCAGTTGATGACATCACTGGGCCTAGCTCTGGCAGTTGCTTCTGTGACTCACCACCATGGCCACATCTTGGACTTGGTATCTCACTGTGGTTTGAAGTCACTGACTTCAAGACTGATTGGGTCATTTGGTCCGATCATTGCACAGTGGAGTTCTCATTTGGGCCCCAGTCCCAATAGTCCTTCCCCTGTTGAGATGGTCCGCTATCGCCCTTTAAGGGGATTGTCCCCAGAGGAATGTTTGATGGTAGTAGACTTTTATGGTGTAAGTGCTGCATGTGTGATTGTCACGGTGAAGCGGTAGCAGCCTATGATAGGGCTGTCTCCGAGGAGCTTGATGCCATCACACCAGCCCATATATGACCAAGTCTTTTCACTTGAGACCCCCATGGTTTGATGGGGCTCTCAAGGAGAAGAAGACCAAAGGTCGTAAGTTAGAGCATTGCTGGTGGAGGACCCAGTCCATGGACGATAAACTGGCTTTGAGAAATCACTATAGTGATTATCAAAGGGCAATCAACCATAAGGAGACAGAGTCCTGTCTAGGGAGATTGCTGCAGGGAAGAACAGACCAGCTCAGCTCTTTTGGACTGTGGACAGACTACTTCATCCAGTCTGTCTGCAGCAAAAAAGGGCATTTTCAGTTGTACTGTGCAAAGAGTTTGCTCTGTTCTTTCTGATAGGGTATCCTCAATTTGGTCTGGGATCTCCCCAGTGGGGCAAGATCAGTGCCACAGTGAGGGGCATAGTTGGAACATGGGTACCCCTATTGTCTGAGAGGAGTTCTGGCCAGTGGAGGTGGCAGAGGTCATTGAGGTTATTTCAAAGCTGCGGCTCACATTTTGTGAACTGGACCCAGGCCCAACTCATCTCCTAGTGGGATGCACTGAGACCATTGGTCCAGTGTTCACCAGGATAGTTCGGTGTTTGGAGGGGCTCTTCCCCAATGCCCTGAAGGAGGCATTGGTGAAGCCCCTTCTGAAGAAACCATTGCTCAGCCCTGATGTCCTGGCAAATTATCGACCCATCTCCAATCTCCCATTTCTAGGAAAGGTTGTTTAGAAAGTGGTGGCACTGCAGCTCAAGGCACATCTTGCAGTCTTTGACATCTGCAAGCCATTCCCGTCTGGATTTAGGGCTAGGCATAGCACTGAGATGGCACTGGTTTGTGTGAAAAATAACCTCCTCAGTCCTCAGGGCAAGAGATAGAGGATACTGGCCAGTTTTTGTTCTTCTTGATCTCTCCTCAGCGTTTGACACCCTAGACCACATTGTGCTCTTGGAGTATTGTGGACTCGCCAGTACTGTTGGGTTTGGATCCTATCTCTCAGGCAGGAAGCAATGAGTGGTAATTGGGAATTTCTCCTCCTCTCTGAAGCCCCTGTCATGTAGAGTTCCTCAAGGTTAGATCCTGTCACTGATGTTCGCAATGTACATGCTTCCCCTGGGAGAGATCATTAGATGTTACAGTCTGGGTTTTTACTGTTATGCAGATGATACCCAGCTGTATGTCTCTTTTGCCCCTGGAACGAAAAGTGCTGTTGAAGTGCTAAATAATTGCCTGGCTAAGATCCAGGACTGGATGTCCTCTAACTGGCAAAGGCTAAGCCCCAGCAAGACTGAGGTACTGGAAACTGAGCCTGGCAGCGGGAGTGATGGGGGTACCTCCAAGGTGGTAACAGGACTGGGCCTGAGATCCACCCCATTGATGGAACCCTCCAGGGTGACAAATCTGAGCATCATCCTTGATGACAGGCTGACACTTGATGCTCAGGTGTTGGCATTGTCCAAAGTGGTTTTTACTACTTAAGGAACAGTGCCCGGATTCAACCCCTAATTCTGCCCGGAGGACCTGCCCTAACTGGTGCATGCCTTTGTTACATTCAGGCTTGACTACTGTAATGCTCTGTACTTTGGGTCAGTGAAGTGAACCTCTGCTGACTGCAGCTAGTGCATAATGTGCTGGCCAGGTTGCTGACAGGCCTGCCCAGTTCTTGTCATGTGACCACAGTCATGCGGAATCTGCACTGGCTGCCTGTTAGGTGGAGGATCATCTTCGAGGTGGGCTTGCTGACATATAAGGCCCTATATGGCTCAGGTCCTGGCAACCTCCTCACACTTGCCATCCCAGTGCACTCCCTCCGCTACTCAACAGAGGGCCTCTTAGAAGTTCCGAGGGCCAGGCTGAAAACCTCGGGTGACCATGCATTTGAGGTGGCCAGCCCAGTCCTCTGGAACTAGCTCCCCAGATCTCTGAGGGAGGCTTCTTCAGTGGATGTGTTCAAGAAGGGTCTGAAAACCCATCTTTTTAAACAAGCATATCTTGAGATCTGCAGCTGATTTTAATGCTGCCTTTTTATTATTTATTTATTTTTTTAATTTTTTATTTATTTTAGTTTATGTTATAAATGGACAAATAGAGGAATATCACAGGAGTACATATCATTTGTCAGTAATCAGTGCAGTGAATAATACATAGTGCATACATGGATATAGCTATTTATAGTTATCAGGTGAGTGAGTAGGTAGAGGAGAAATATACCAATAGTTCTTCCACAATAGATGCATTAAAGCTACCTGTCCCTCTACATCTTCTGAAGGAAATGCATTGCTACTATTGCATGCACCTGAGATAAATACATAATACATTTTCTTGGGGTGGGGGACCCTGGTAGGGTTCAACTTCAGTTGTTGCAATGGAATAACCCAATCTAATCCCTTTCTACCCAGAGTGAATAGCCCCCAGAGGAGAGATGTTGGGCCAGCCCGTACCCCACAAGATAGTAAGAGAGACTGGACGTATTGTTGTTAGTCAATCAGGGGACCAAATCAGGTCTAGATTGTGCTATGCTAAGAAACCAGCAGGTCCACCGGTTCATTAATTCCAGGACTTTATTATGTAGCCTGGCCATCATACATTCTAGTTTATAGATATCATATACGGTGTCTTCCCAGGATGATATACTAGGAGGATCTGGATGGAGCCACAGCCTGGTAATAGATTTTTTAGCCTCACCCAATAGAATATGAAGCATATAAATTTGGTGTGGATGTTTGAATTGTTGTGGGTAGTGCAGTAGTATTCCCATCACAGGAGAGAGAAAGAGTGCCCAAATCTGGATACAACCTCAGGACTCTCTCATTTATTTGCCAACCAGTATAAAGATAACACTGGGCAGAACCAGAAAACATGGGAGTGAGTTGCGACCTCACAGCTGCAGTGTCTCCAACAAGCGGAGTCCCTCCCGCATAGTATTTGGCCATGATCGGAGGTGTGCAGAAAAATAGGGACACCACCTTCCATGAAAATTCCTTCCAGGTGTATGAATTTGAGGTTTTGTGCTATCTTCTCCAGATATGAAGCCAGTCATCCCAAGACAATTCAGTCTGGAGTTCGGCCTCCCAGTGGAACTGCACCAGGTCCATGATCTGAGTGGGGGCTCCCTGCAAGGCCTTATATTATCTAGAGACTAAATGACTCCGGTCCCCACCCCCCTCGATCTGGAGTAAAAGGGAGTATAAAGGGGGGGGTCTGTGCGGTGACATCCAAGCCGATTCTAACACTTATAAAATGATGGATCTGAAGGTACTGGAAAAAGTCTCTCTGACTTAAAGAGAATTCTTGTCTGATTTGTTCAAATGTTTTAAAGATACCATTCTCAAAAAATTTATATGTATGCCTAAGGCCCCCACGGGCCCATTTCTTACAGGTGTCATCGAGCTGGGTGGGATTCCATGATGGGTCTATGGCAGGGATACCCATCCAGGCAATCAGAACGTTGTTTTCAGGAAGGGAGAGGAATTTCGTTCAACTGTCCATCAGCACTATGGTAAACCTGGACCCCACCCCGGGTTGAGTTGAATTATGGGGCCGAAAAATTATGGAGCTGTCTAAGGGGCTGACCACCATGGCCCTCTCCACCAATAGTCAGGATGGGGCCCGGGCCTGAAGCAGGAACCAAGAGGTTAAGTGTGTAAGCATAACTGCCACCCAGTAGTTATAAATATTGGGTAACGCCAGTCCACCCTCTCCTTTGGGAGCCGGAGCTTACCAAGTGCTAATCTAGGTCTCTTACCTGCCCACAAAAACTTTCTGATGGAGTAGTTCCAGTTCCATATGTCCTTCGATAGGAGGGGAATTGGTATATTTTGCATTAAGTAGAGTATCTTTGCGAGGGAGTTCATCTAAATAGATTGTACTCTAGTCATCAGGGGAAGCGGGAGAGGAGTCCATATCACTCGGTCTGAATTTATTTGTGAGAGCACTGAGGTATAATTCAGTGCATATAGATTAGTAGTCTTCTGTGGTACTTTATGTCCCAGATACGTTATATATAGTTTATTCCATTTATAATTATATCGCGTCACCAGATCTGGAGGCAAGTTGTATAAGTAAGGCTTCCGATTTGCTCTGGTTGATAGTATATCCTGTCAATAATTCTATTTCTTTCAGAAGTGAGGCCAAGGTTTGTAATGATTCTTCAGGGTGGGTATTAGACAGTAGAAGGTCATCTGCATAATAAGCTACTTTGTGATGGGATTACGAGATTCGGTAGCCATAGAGATTGGGGGTCTGTCAGAGGAGTTGGGCCATTGGCTCCACAAAGATAGCAAATAGATATGGGGAAAGGGGGTCAGCCCTGGCATATGCCATGGGACAATTCAAATCAGTCTGAATGCAAGCCATTTAATTTCACTGCTGCCTCCGGGTCCATATATATGCCCTTAATAACATCCATAAAGGGTCCAGGGAAATTAAATTTTTGTTGAGCTGCCTGGAGAAAACCCCAGGATACCATGTCAAAGGCTTTTTGGGCATCTAGACTAAGTAATATCAGGGGAGATTTTGTGGAATGGGCATGGTTAATTAGATATAGGGTGTGTTTGATGTTGTCAGTTGTCTGCCTGCCCTCAATAAAGCCTGATTGGTCTGGATGGATTAAAGTAGGAAGAATATGGTCTAATCTATGGGCTAAAATACTGGTATAAATCTTATAGTCCTGGTTGAGTACTGAGATTGGGCGGTATGAATCGCAGAGATGAGGGGGTTTCTGAGGCTTTAAGATCACCAATATTACTGCTTGTCTCCAGGAGATAGAGAAGGTGGAGGTATGATAACTCTTTTGCATGGCCTGTAGAAGAGGGGTCCATATATTTATTATTAATTTGGGAATAATTTATTATATAATTATATACCCTGTCTGTTATTTGTGTAACCCTGTCTGTCTGACCCTTGTAAGGCACCCACGGCCCCTGGGATTGGGCACTGTATAAATACATTTTTACTTACTCACTTACTTACCACCTCAAACAGCAAATCAGATGAAAAAACTCAAAAGAAAAAGAGGGAATCTCAGTCGGTCTACTTTGGGATGTATTGGACTAAGTTGGACTGGAAGACAAGGAGGAAAAGTCAGTGGAAGACATGGAGACAGTGTCAGTGACTCAACAGATTGCACACTTGCCTCTGAGGCCAGAAGATTGAAAGGTTGTGGGTTCTAGCCCCACACCAGGCACTTGGGGTAAATCCCAGTGCTGACACTGTAGTGCATAATGAGGGGGATGCTGTACTCCTGAGGTGCTGTCCTTCAGATGAGACATTAAACCAAGGTCCTGTCTGCCTGTTCTGATGGTTGTTCAGATGGACGTTAAATATCCCATGGCACTTCTTGAAAAGAGAAGGGGAATTTATTTTGAAACACAAAATCATACAAATACAACGATCACACAAAGCAAGAAGCAAACAAAATTAAACAAAATAAGACATCAATAAACTAAGGTCTGGGTTGGGATGCCAAGGGGGAAGGAATCCCAGCATGGATGACCTTCGGGTGAGAAGAACAGATCTCCTACCGGCTTTAATGGCAGCATAGTAAACAGTAAGTAAGCTATGTTGTATCATCCTTATAACCTACGTGTGCAGTAGTAGCTTCTGATGGACGGTCAACTCACATATAGATTGCCATCGATAATATTTCAAATAACGAAACAAACCTGTAGAAAGCCAGCATGGAATTTAAACCACCCACCTGTGTAGATTCCAAAAACCAGGACATGTTAAGTAACGTGCAAATAACGATTCGTTCCAAATGGAATCCAAAGTCTGCCAAAAAGACTGGCTATGGGGACAGTCAATGAAAAAAATGAAATTGAGTCTCAACTATGCTCAGGCAGGTGGGCCTGGGACAATAACATTCATCCAGTGATTTATGCTTGTGGGAACATCTCAATGAAATCTTCCCATGTAACCCATGCCAAACGAGGTCCCATATGGGGGCCGGCAGTCAAGAATTAGACAGTAGAGTCAAAGCATCCTGAACCAGATCCATGGGACAATATTTCAAGGATAGCCGGGGGGGGGTCAAAATTATGGAGATAATGGGATTTTAAAGAGTATGTCTACTCCTCGTAGCAACATCCGCTAGGATCAGGCTCCAAGTTTTGAGCTTCTGAAAGGCGTGAAGAGCATACAAGGGTACTATCAGGAGGAGATTCATTCTAAACCCTGGTTGGAACAGGTTGTATTCCCAAAAGTAAACAAGTGGGACTAACTATTCCTCCAGAACTGGAGACCAGATGATATTGGTCTGATGGAGGGCATGGCCAAAATTCCAGGACAAAAACAAACTATAAAAAAAGGCTATTGGGTATACCATGTGAACTCCACCCATACCATTAGAAAAGTAAGTTACCTCCCTTTTAATGAGGTTTAATCTGGAACCCCCACAGACCTTGAAAAAATACTGAACAACTGGGTCTCCAGATGTGGAGGGGGAGGGAAAACATTACTGAGAAAGAGAAAACATGGCAACAGTAAGGTTTTAGTTAAATACAACCTCTTCTTTTGTGAGAGTCCTAGCTTTCCATATAAGTAACAAGGACTCTGCTTTAGATATACAGTGTTGTTAATTTAGTAAAACAGAATCTTCGCTTTTAAACCAGATGCCCAAAATCTTCGCTGGGTGTGTCTGAACCTGGATTCCAGCTATGGTTGGTGTTATGCCAGCCACTTAAAGCAGGTCTAGGGAAATAGCTCAAAATTGATGCAAGAACCAGAAGCCTGTGAACAGGCATTCAAGATGTCTTGAACACCAAAACTCGAGGGATAGTCTTTGAGAAGGATACAAATGTCATCCGCATAAGCCAAAGTTTTAAAGACAGGGGTCTTATGGATTAGGAAAATCCCTCAAATATCCAAATTTGTTTTAAGGAGTTGCAACAGAGGATTGATGGAAAAAACATATAGGCAGTGACACAGAGGGCAGCCCTGCTTAACACCTCTCTGGACCCGAACAGAGGCCCCAGACCAACCATTTACAGAAGGAACCACAGTGATAGTATCATATATTACAGAAATCCAATTTAAAAAGAGTTGCAGTAAACCATATTTAGCAAGGGTGGCAATCAAACAGTGATGTTCAACATGATTAAAAGCCTTAGATTGGTCTAAGGGCAAGATAAACCCAGCAGTCAAGTGTTTCCGTCCCTTGCCAAACAAGTCATGTGGCACAGTTAAGTTATCTTGTATGTGTCTGTGGGGAACGGTACATGTTTGAGTTGGAGAGCTATGAACTGGGGTTACAGAAGCAAGACAATGTACCAATATCAGGGACAAAAGCTTTTGATCAGTGTTTAAAAGACATAACAGGTGCCAATTATGCAAGGAAGTCTTATTGTCCTTCTTAAAAATAAAAATCGAAACAGCCTGTAACTTGGAAGGAGCCAGCCTACCAGTAAGCATGATTGAACAAAAATTGCTAATTGAGGCTAACATATGATTGAAATGTAAGACAGAACTCCTGAGGGAGTCCATCATTTCCAGGACCCACATTATTCTTAAGACTTTGTAGAGCAGAATCCACCTCGGGGAGGATAGGATGGGTAAGGGAAGAGAAGATGTCCTGGGGTACAGGGGTATCTGAAATGTGTTGAGAACATCCCCAGAATCAGGTAAAGTATCAGAAGTACCAAAAGTATGTATGTGATGGTCCTGTACAATGTGAAGGATCTCATCCTTGCAAGAGGCATGTACAGTGTCCTTGGAGGAAGAGACTATACAAAAAGTGAGAATTATGTCTTTGTTGACTAGCCTTCAAACAGTCCATGGATTGTCTTTTATCCTGAGTGCCACACTTCATATCATATAACAAAGAGGAGTCTCGATTGTATTGAAAGTCCTTCATAGCAGACTTAGTGCTAGAAATGGAGTCAGTCAAATCAGCTCCAGTGGTATGCATTAGGGATATCAGTTTGTGCAGTTTGGACCTCAAAGATAAATACTACAGATACTGATGAGTTTTTCCCTGTGCTGCTCAAGATTTAAAGAGGGATTGGAAGTCATGTTTAGGGTCTTCCCACCTCTGGGGAATATCTTCATTAGCCTCAAACACCGACCAATGGTCTCAAAATACAGTAGTTGCTCACACTTGGCCCCCACTTGAGGGTCATCTAAAAGAGAAGTGCTTAGGTACCAGATGAACTTGGTTTTGGGAAAGTTTTGCGCTAAAGGGAAGGTACAAGGGATAGCAGAGTGGTCAGACATTTCAGAGCGTATCATGCTGTACTAAGTTTTAGTGAGTGTGGGAAAGAGGAAGAAAAAACTCAATGTGGGTAGCCAGTGTGCCCTTATTGAAAGTGGGTGTTGCAGAGGGGAAACTCAAAGCTTCACTCATCAGGGAAGCCACTGAAATGACATCCTGCAAGTAGATAGAGCCACAATAAGTTTTGGCAGAGGTGCAGCAGGGCTGGGGGAGACTACAATTAAAATCTCCACCCAAAACCACTAGTCGATGGGTATGGAGGTAAGGTCTCAGTTCCTTAAACAAATCAATCCTACCCAAGTTTGTTTGGGGTGTGTAGACATTAATGAGACATAAGGGAAAATGGCTGTACAATGTATCCAATAATAAGACACAACCAGGGATGATGTCTAACACATATTGGACCTGGCAAGGAAGAGTGGAAAAGAATACCCACTCCATAACATCGGTTTAGACAGGGGGAACAAAAGGAAGGACTATGCATCCAAAGCTTCTTCGTATTTGTCAAGTCATGCAAGGATTTAAGTTCTGTCTCTTGCAAAAAGATAATCGTATCAAGAAGCGAGGACAAAATGGAAAAAGTGGGCAAATGTTTAATATAATTCTTGATACTATTGGTGTTCAGTGAAACACATGATATGTGGGGCCTAGGACACATGGGGAAAATCAAGTAGGAGGGTCAGACAATATTCTCATCTGAGACCTAGTGCGGCATCCAGTGTCCAGGGCAGTGGACTCCAAATCTGAGCCCAAGTCCCGGATAGAAGAAAGAACAGCAGAGATCTCAGAGTCCATGATATCGCCATCAGAATTGCCCCGCCATCCAGGTGTAGACAGTACTGTAAATCTATTTTCAAGAACAGGAAGGTCAGGAGGGGTTACCTTGACCATAGGTGTGGGTTGTCGATGCTTTTTGTGAGGTTTGACCAGGGCAAATGGGGGTTGCAGAGGGGGGGGCATGACTGGAGTAACAGCATCCAGAAGGTCCACAGGAGGTTGGTCATCTATCTCTACAGACAGGGAGCTGGACCGGGACAGTAGAGGCCAGATCAGGTGGAGGGGCTGCCTCCCTCATATCAGGAGCATCACAGGGCGGAGTTGGAACAGAAAGTGGGTGCAAAGCCTCAGTATCAGCCACAGGGTCCTGGTGGGGGGGGGTGGGATTGTCCTGGAGCTAGCTGCAGCAACACCCAGAGTCTGATCCTGGTTGATGATAGCATCCTGATTCCACCCTTCCCTCGTATTGTGCATGACTCAAGAACACTTCAGAAAAGAGAGACTTTGCTCTTCACACAGGTTACAGCAAAAGGGGTTGGAACAAACATTACTGGAATGGCCAAACTTCAAGCATTGATTACATCGGTCAGTATCGCAAACTGAGCTGACGTGTGGCAGAACCACATTTATAGCAGATCCAGTGCTGTTCTGGATAAAAGCAGATACCCCTGTCCCTACCAATGTAAAACCTATTACGGAGGTGACAAATGCTAGTGCTAGAATAGTATAGTTTCACCCAGACCTTCTATCCCCCAATCCAAACCTGCCTGCTGTCAATAATTGGAAGAGGTCTATCCTGAATGTCACACTTTTGCTTCAGCCAATAGCAAATATCTGGAATATACATACTTTCATTACAAAACATGAAAGTAATAGTTTTCATTGCAGATTTGAAAAGGGGATGGCTTGAAATGGGGCCCACTGGGAAGTATCCTTGAGGGGGTCATATTTGGACCAGAAACCCCCTAGAGCAGGCACAAAAATGGAAGCCAATATCATAAACCATATCACTCAAAACATGTAAGACAGCAAACAAATCATCAGGAGAGAACCCCATAGAATCCCTCAGCAAAGTAAGAGTAACATAAAGTCTATCAGGAGGTTTTCCAAGCCTCCGGTGTATAAGAGGTGGATAGCATTTCATCGTTGTGGTGATTTCTTTACTGAAGTGAACAAATGTGATATCTGGAATGGTCTGGGGTTCAGACAAGGAGGCAGAGAAGCAGAAGAAGTTCCTGCAGTAGAGGTATCCACAGAGGCAGGAGGACCTTGACTCCGAGAGGGCAGCTGCGTGTCTCTCAGATGTCAGTGTCCAATGGGAGCTGTTGATGATGGGACAGGGATGCCCTGCTGAGGAATGCCCTCAGGAGATATTGAAGCTGAAGAATGATGGGGAAGGTGGAAAAGAAGCATAGCAAGCCTTGTCAAGGGGTTCCCAGGAAACTCCATCTGCTGCTTTCCCCTATCCAGCAGTCAACAAGTAGGCTTCAACAGACCATTTGTCCAGCTGCTTGCAGGCCAGAACAGTGCCCCATCTAGTGCTTGGAACCCCATGCACAGCAGGAGCTACCAGGGTCTCAGCAACTGTGCCCGTAAAAGCAGGAGGGGCAGGAACAGATGGTATAAGAGGGGGTGTCAGTGCAGTAACATCAGTAGTAGCAGGTATAGTAGGAATAGAAGAGGTCAGGGCTCAAGGGATTACAGTATCATTCAGATGAAAGGTAGTTGGCATCTCTGACTCAGGACAGGAGGGCAGGAGAGACAGAGGAAAGCATTGTCAAGCTCAGAGTGCCAGTGGCAGCTGTAGAAGAGGCCTTATCTAGTGGCACAGACTGGCATAGAATTTAATGTAGTGTGTCTGCACCATGAGAAACAGCAACAATGTCCTCGATCAGCAGATCTGAAGGTGACGCAGGTGCAGGTATTAGCAGTCCAGCAGTGGGTCCTGAGCAGGAGGCAACAGCAGCCTGCTGCAGAGAAGCAGCATTCTGGAACTGGGGAGAGTCCTGGGACAGTGTAGAACTGAGGAAGGCAGAGTCCTCCTCCTCTAATAAGCATACCAACCGCTGTTGTTGAGTCACATAAGCTGCTGCCAGAGATGTTTCATGTAAATGATCCCCACTCGGGGGGGGAGGGGGATAGTGGATTAGGAAGCAGACTGTCCTTGTAACCCTGCGAGTTTGTGTCATGCAGTGGTGACAAAAGTATGTACCACTGAGGCAGCAACAGGACAAAGTTCATGCACAGAGTCACAGGGGCCAGGAGGAGAGATTTGGCAGCCGAGTATCAGCTTTACACTGTCAGAAATGGATTCAGTTAACATAAAAACGTAGAAGTTGTCAGCAGATGGGGACCATACGATCCATCAAATCTGCCCTTGGCTTCCTACCCCACTACTTAGCTGCCTGCTTGTGTATCCCACAGTGTCTGTCCCATGCCTGCTTGAATTCCCCTACTGTCTTGGCTCCCACCACTCCCTCCGGCAGGCTATTCCATGGTTCCACAACATGCTCTGTGAAGAAGAATTTCCTCTTATTGCTTCTGAACTTTCTTCCCTTAAGTTGAAGGGTGTGCCCCCTAGTCTTGCTGTAGTCCTTTACCTGAAAGAGGTTCTGTACGTGCACCCTGTTGTTGCCTTTAAAGTATTTGAATGTTTCTATCATGTTCCCATGATTCCTGCATTGTTCTAGGCAGTATAATTTGAGGTCATCCAGTCTTGCCTCATACGGTTTCTGATGCAAGCCCTGCGCCATCTTTGTTGCTCTTCTTTGTACCATCTCCAGTCTATCTATGTCCTTCTTGAGGTGTGGCCTCCAGAACTGGATACAGTATTCCAGGTGAAACCTGACCAGTGACCGATACAGGGACAATCTCCTGATGCACCTCCCTATGCATCCCAGGATACCACTAGCCTTTAGTGATGCCTTTTCACATTGCCTACTGACCTTGAGGTCATCTGATATGATCACCCCTAGGTCTTGTTCCTGCCTGGTAGCCACCAGCTGCTCCCCTTCCATTGAGTACAGTTTCCCTAGGTTATGCTTTCCCAGGTGCATGACCTTGCAGTTTTGGCCATTGAATTTCAATTGCCAGGTCTTGGACCACTCCTCCAGTTTTCAGAGATCAGCTTCCATGCTTTGCTGTCCCTCTGTTGTGTCTACCCTGTTGCCGATATTGGTGTCATCTGAAGACAGGCACACCTTTCCCTCCAGTTCATCCGCAATGACACTGATGAATATGTTGAACAGGACCGGCCCCAGAACTGAGCCCTGTGGGACCCCTAGTCACCCTCCTCTACACAGACAGAGTGCCATTTACTAATGCTCACTGAGTTCTCCCATGTAACCAGTTTCTGGCCCAGTTTGTAACCTCATGACCAGTTCCTATGTTTTCCAGTTTTTTGACTAGTCTCCTGTGTGGAACAGAGTCAAAAGCTTTGCTGAATTCCAGATAAACCACATCCACTGCCCCACCCTGATCCACTGATTTGGTGACCCAATTGAAAAAAACCACCCAGGTTTGTCTGGCAGGACCTCCCTGCCATGAAACTGTGTTGACGTTTGTTGAGCTGACCAGTTTGCTCCAAAAAAGTTATGATTCTTTCCTTCAGGATGGACTCCATCAATTTTCACATGACTGATGCTAGACTAACCAGATGGTAGTTACCTGGCTGTTCCTTGCTTCTACTCTTGCGGAGTGGAACTACTGTTGCACTCTTCCAATCCTCTGGCACCTCCCCGCTCCTGAATGATTAAATTGTCAGATGGCTCAAGAAGTCTCTCAGCAGCTGGATTCATCCAGCTGGCCAACTCCAAAGCGCCCAGCTGGCCAACTCCAAAGCACTCTCCAGAGCAATAGTTCCCCAGGAAAAACAGGACTCTTTCACCCAGGCTGACCATGCTATCTCAAAACATCACTGTAAACAGCGAGTGGTGAAGATATAGCCATGTTGATAGGCTCCATGGAAACAGAGCCCAAGGCAGGAGGTGCTGCAGGGAGTTGCTCCAGCCCTGTGGAGGTATGTAGTGATACATTATCTCTTGTGGCAGATGCTGGCTTATAACTTGTAGGTCTGAAAAGGGTGGTTTGCTTTAGGCCAGGCAAGCTACTGCCTGTGAATGCCATTCCCACTGAGCCCCCTTCGATTGCTGTTGCCTATCCATCCACTACAGTAGGGGGTACAGGTGCTGCACCTGGTAAGACAGTTAGTGTGCTAGGCTCAGTACAAGGAAGAACAGCTGCAGGGGCCTTCTCCTTCTGACAAAGGTCAGGGTCAAGTACTAACAGGGTCTGTAAAGCTGCAGTGTTAATGGTATGCAGTGAATCCTACAAAGCATCCACTCACCAGCCATGGAAGGGTGTAGCAGTGTTTACTTTTTGCAGCTGAGCCTGCAACTTACTCCAACATTCCAAAAATAAACTTTCTTGCAGGTCTAAACATTGAAGTAAGAGTTTCATCGGAGAATGTAAAAGTTACGATTGCAAAGCACTGTCAAACAAAGCTGCGTCTGTGGCAGGCGGCCTATTCGGAGTGTGAGTCACTGCATCTCCGAACGACAATACCTCAGTGCTCAAGGTACAGTCCATTAAGTTCTCATCCATAACAGTAACTATAACAAGGGTCTCAGGTAGGAGAAAGGCAGGAGAGGAGACCAACTCCCACCCCAGTCACATCCATCAGCTTTCACACTCACTCGAAGTGGCCAGCTTGGTAAACCAAAGAAGGTCAAGGGATCTCCCTACTGGCAAGAGTAGGGGAATTTTTCTATTTAAAACCAAAAACAATACATGTACAATATGGTCAGTATTTTCCTCCTTATTTACATACAATTTTTCATATTTCTACATGTTTTTTCTACATTATCTGTATCCATTCCATTTCAGTTTTTCTTATTCAGCCTACCCAATCTATGTTTTTCCACAGTTTTTCTCCCTATTTTTGTCCAAACTGCTTTAATTTATATACATAAATAGCATCCAGTTCTGATTGTAATTTATAAAACAACTCTGCTAAGGTCAATTGTTATCCTTGCAAAAATTTGTGGCATCTTATTTGCCATATTATCCACTTTGCCAATATAACATATACTATGTTTTTCTCCCATGTTCTCCATTGTGGCATCATTTGTCCACATATTAATATTTCATATGTCATGTTTTTGAAATAATCTGCCCACCAGTATTGTGCTAACATATTCCATAATGGTTTTATAAAAGGACAGTCAAAGTAAATGATTCATTGTTTCCTGTTTGTCTATACAACTTTCTTCCGTGCACATCCTGTCTTCCATTGCTTCTTGCTTATGATCATCTTGAACATTTAGTTTCCTATGACTGGACATTCATATAGCATCACTCACTTTTGTTGGAATTCTTTTTACGACTGTGGGTGGAGCCTGCAGGAGTATTGCATGTACAAAAGGAGTGATGTCATGTTTTCTGTCCGTGGAACTGACTGAAGACGTAAACAGTCTCCTCCGTCTTACCCTCCTCCAAGAAATGTTTTCCATCCTCAAATAAAGACACTTTCATGTTAGTCAGTGGTTGCAGGGTACTATTTTCTATCTTAAATGGGTGCTACAAGAACTGGAACCTAAGTAGTGGGAGGCAGCATTGTTTTTGGGGGGGGGAGTAAGGTCTACCCCACCTCCTCCCAAGAAGCTCCAAAAGGTGCATCCCATCTCTTCTTTTATTCATGTGGGAGGGGAATGAGGTGGATCTATCATCCTGAAAGAAACTCACATGTTTGGGATGTAGACCAAGGAACAGAACAAGTCTGGAGTCCCTGCATTTTGTTAAGGACTAGAACAGAATATACTTAAAATGCCTTCAAACTGACTTAAAAACCATTGGAAAAATGATTATCAGAGTCACCTGGTGTCTCAAAAGGAAAGACTAAGAAGTGTCTAAAAACTAAGGAAAATAGACTGCTTACAGGTATTTCTTAAACATTTATATACTAAAAACAAAGTTCAGCTTTCGGGATTAACAATATTTGTTTACCATATTCTATCTATCTATATATATAGTTTGTCTTTTTAGTAGTTTCAAAGTCTTGAAAGCATTGCTGTTACTAATGCATTTAGAAATACATTTTTTAATTGTCTTTACAGATAAATCATGCATGTTCATGTGAGGGCACATTTTGTGATGAAGTGTATTTTTCTTTTTAAAGGAGTAGTCCACCCAGAATGTACAAAAAGCATATGTTATGTAGAGTGTTTCGATATGTATGTTAAATCCTAGTGTGTCCTTCCCTTTGTCTGCTACTAGGAGTTTTTCCTAAATTAGCTTGCTAGCTGTATGGTAGTTTTACGACCCCTGGGGATCTCCATAACAAATAGTTTTATTGGCTTTCTTTCCCCTATGATGCCCACTGTCTCATGTGACAGTGATGTAGCCATGCCCTTAGATTTAGCATGTGTACTTCTTTAAAATTAGTTTAGCAACAGCAGAGTCTTGTAACTGTTCTTATCCAGGGAGCACAAATGTCAACAGTTAGTTTAGCAGATACCTGAGAGAAAGCTAACTGGGGTTTCTGTAAGACAACAGCTACTAAATAGCTCAAATTCACAATTTTTGTTTTCTCTGTGCATCAGGTCTAGCAAGCAGGAGTGTTTTAACATTAAAAATAAAAATAATGAATTAGAGCTGTTTAGCAGCTGTTTTCTTACAGAAACCCCAGTTAGATAGCTTTATATATGTATTACTACCAGTTTTGAGTTCTCACTTCAATCCAGTGTTTTGTTTCTGCCTAGGCTGTTAGAGGAGTTTTTCTAATTTTCCCTGGGCATTTTATGATGTCTGGGGGCTGTCATTCAAGTTTGTTTTATTGCATATTCTCCAAGTTAGTCTTCACTGCATACCCTTTGGTTTGATGTCTAATAGCCCCTACAGCAGGCGAGTGTCTTGTTACAGTATATTGCTTAGCCACAGCAGAGAAAAAACACTGCAGCCAGGATTCACAGTGCTATACAATACACCATAGTATGTTACATCTTTAAACACACACACACACACACACACACACACACACACACAGCAGAACATAGCTGGATAAGGTACCAGTATTTAGGAAACTTGTCATCACTAAGCCATATGCAGTGTGGTATGGGTCAAACCCAGATTACCTGACCAGGACCAGTGCTATAAAATCTGCACTGGGCACAGCTTGTGCAAATATTGCTGATCCAGTGGATAAAATAAATACATGCAAATAAATAAATAAATACTCGGCTTTGGCTCATGCTTCAACCTGCCCCAGGAGTGACCATTATTACATGATAACACACACCCTGTTGTGCCTTATTGCTTAAATATGCCCTTTCTCAATGTACTATACTTCGATTCAGTTAATGTATGCAACAGTCTTCATGTGAACACTCTGGGCTTCTCTTTGAATCCTGAGGTGGGATATTCAAGTTGAGCCATGCACAACCCACTGATGTGCCCTGGCGCAATACCCAAAAGGGGATGCTGCACCACGCAGATACCAATGCACTGGGATGCACCAGTAATGTATGCAGTGCAAGTGCAGTGGGCGTGCCCATGCGTATTCTTCAGATCCCGATATTCAGCCTGGGATGTGTGGCACATATGCTGGTGCAACCCCTACTTGCACCACACACTGGTGCTCTAAGTAGAGCCTAAAAGAAATAGGGGCATGGGCTGGCCACCCACAGGTGAGCTGCCATATTGCAGGGCACAGCATGGTAGCTGCCAGCTGTGGGTGGCCACCCAAGCTCCAGAACCAGGGTCTGTCAGCATTGTGCCTCCCCATGCCCGATCATGGGCATTGTAATGGAATCGACAACCCTGGTGGTCCAGTGGACCGCTTCCAGCCTGATCACAGGCATAAGTATAAATAAACATTTTCTAATATCCCTGGTGGTCCAGTGGTACCCCCTCGCCCACTAAGCCCCACCAGCCTGCTTCCCCCCAGTCAGCAGAGAGCGGCAGCTCCCCATCCGCAAGCTGCCCAGCCACCCACCAACTGACTGTGTACAGTATGGCTGTACACCTATTGGTTCACAGCATGGGCCAATGGACGTACAAACCGTTCCATATTACACAGTCCCAATATGTGAATGGATCCATTCACATATCTGGACTGTATAGTATGGTTCAGTCAGCACACCCATTGGCCCATGCTGTGGACCAATGGGCATATAGCCATACTGTACACAGTCAGTCGGCGGGCAGCTGGGTGGCTGCAGATGGGGAGCTGCTGCCCGCCGCTGACCGGGGGGGAGTGGGGTGGCAGGGCTCAGTGGCGGGTGGAGAGGAGGGTACCGCTGGACCACCAGGGATATTCGAAAATGTTTATTTATACTTATGCCTGCGATCGGGCTGGAAGCAGTCCACTGGACCATCAGGGATATGGGATGTGTAGTTCATTATGCTTATGCCCGCGATCGGGCATTGGGGCACTTTGCCATGCTGTGCAGGGGCATCAGTCCCCGATGGCTGCAGCCTGGCAAGGTGCCAGGCGCAAGTCACCGGGGATTGGCACACCTGCATGCAAATGGGGCCATAATGACATGCTAATGGCCCCAGTTGTGCCATGCATACATTATGGCCCATTTGCATATCCACCACTGAATATCGCTGTTCCTGCACCTAGTGCAACAGCACTTGCGCTGGCGCATCCCCCTGCTCCTCTCTTGCCACTTGTGCTGGCACAGTGCCACTGCTCCATGTGCAATGTGGGAGGCCACGTTGCCATATTCAGTGCTGAGCCATGGCATAGTACCGTTGAATATCGCCCAGCACACTTCCTGGTGCATCCCAGTTGCACTGCACCCAGGCTTGCACCCCTGCCTGGTGCACACTGAATATCCCACCCCTGATGTCTATTTGCTTTAGCTATTGTATATTATTTGAACTGCTTTGGTCTTCTTGATGTGGTACCTGTGTGCCTAAACTATGTAATATGTTTATCTACTGCTACCCATATATTTCCAGTGAATGATTGTTATAACTGTCTGCTCTCCGAGCCATTGTGTTTGGACTGTGCTGTCTTTGCATTAGTTTCGATGAGGTGTCTTTATAAATGAGTCTCTGACTCAAAGGTTTGTAAATCTGATATTTTTTAAATAAATAAATAAATGTTTATGTTTAAGCCCATGAAACACCTTTATCTAGTTCATGCATTCACAGTCATAGTGGCTATGCCAGAGCTTGTTTCTAAAGTGGCCGCTAATATTTTTTTTGCAACCCACATTTGAATTTACTGAAAAAACTGATTCTTCATAAAAAAGTGTAATCACTATACCATTATATAGTTGTTTTCTTGTTTTGTTTTGTATTACTTTTGTTTGTAATTTCCATTGTTTATTAGCTTGTGCACATGTTTGTGTATGTTCTGGCAAGTGTTTTTCAGTTCTATTTCTTTTCTTCATTTCCTACTTCAACAATTCTGTACTCCATTCTTGCATTATTGGAGTCCAAATACCTTCTTCTTTGTTTAGTAAGAGTCTTATATTTTTATTTAAAAATATGGTATGAAATAATGCAACAGGTTGTATCATATTTAACCCTCCATCATGTAGCAGCCTATAAGCATGACTTATTTACATGTATTGAGTCTGCTTCCCCATAATAATTGAATGAAAAGTCTTAGTACCTTTGTCTGTATGTTAAATAGCATTGGAAATATATGTGATATGTATAAAAATATTGGCACTATAAAGGTTTTCAATAAAAAATCCTTTTCTTTTTTTTTTTTGTCACGTTCCATGATTTCCATCTTGTTATTTTTATTTGTGCTATGTTACATTTTTTCCCCAGTTGGCTTGTATTGCATTCTCATATCCAAAATTGATTTCTAGTATTTTTACATTCCCTCATCACTGATATAGCTACTGTGCCTTTTAATGGTACATTCCCTAATGCTAACATTTTACTTTTCCTTTTGTTTATATTTATATCTGTGTATACAGCACTTTATTTTTCTCAAACATTTGCAAGGCATTTCCCCCTGATTGCAGATCTGCCACTAATATGCAATCATCTGCATATGCAATTGTTTCCTGTAGTACCACACCTGCCTGTAGTTTTATTAACATTATGTTTCCCCGGGATTCAATTGTTCTCATTATTGGCTCTAGGCTTAGTACACGTAGTAGGGGACTCACTCCATTGTGTATATACATTGGTATTCCCATATGCCCATTTATCCCACTTCTATTTATTGACATTATTTGTACTTCCCTATACAATATTTTTATAATTTCTATAAACTCTTCAGGTATATTGTATTTCTTCAGTACTGCCCATATATAGGCATGCTGTAGGGCATCACAAGTTGTTTCTTGGTCTAAAGTAAAGACATTGTTGTCTAATTTCATAATTACTCCTTGGCTCACAATTTCTCTAACACAGATCAGGCTTTGTGTTATATTTCTTCCAGGGATGGCACGTTTGAGTCTTTAATATTATCTGTTGTGCTACTACTGCTAATCTTTTTGTTACTATTTTGGCTAATATTTTATAATCTGATGTTAGGAAACTCATAGGTCTTTTTTAATTTCTGCTGCATTCCCTGTTTTGTGAATAAAAATCATTATTCCCTGCTTCATACTGTTGCTTATCCTGTTTGGGATATGGAATTATATACTTCTTTTAACAGTGGGGTTATTACTTCCTCAACATTTTTATAAAACTCATTAGGAATCCAATCTATACCTGGTGTTGTATTATTTGTCAAGGACAAAATAGCTCCTTGTATTTCGATCTCCTGAAACTGTTCTCACAGTATATTTTTCTCTATTTCAGGAACCTCTGGAGTGTCAATTTTATTAAAATATTCACCTTCAGAAGTTTGTCTTTTATTCTGAAATTCAGTTTTTACATATTCTTGTATTATTAATTTCATATTCTCTAAGTCTGTATGTTTATTTCCATTTTTATTTTTCAGTTCTGTCATAATTCTGTTTTGTATGCTGTCTTTATTGTTATTATAAGGGTTAACACGAAATTTATTTTCCTTTGTTCCACTCTTCTGTTCCATAATTAAGGACTTCTATTATATTGATATTCAGACATTTTTGTTTTATCTGATTAATTTGTTCTTTAGTATCAATTCCTGTTTCTTTCGTATGTGTAAGCAAATGTAGAAATGTAGCTGTCATACCTAGATACTTATTATGTTGTCTTGTGCATGAGCAAGCAACATCTTGTGGTAGTAGCAGAAATGCAGAGGTGAGTCAGTGTTGGCGAATGCAGGACATGATTTGATATGTGCATCCCTCATTCCACAGTTAGCCAGCTCACTAGCGCTGATGCAAGAATTATGTAAAGTGCCACCAACTTGAAAGAAATGTGCCGCTGCAATCGGAGATAAGCTTGTCATGCAGTGGCACAGATGACACACCTCCCTTACGTGCCTTTCCTGGTGAGACAATCAAGATCCACCACCACCGCACCAATCCTCAAAGAGAAGCTGACATGGGGGTGCATCCTATGTCAGCATGTCCATCCTCCTACATTGTGGGTACACTGGAGAGCCCACACCAGTGTGCCACAGCTTTCAGAAAGCTGGACCGCATCAGCATGTCCCAACCCCAACCCCACCCCCATTGGGTGGCACACTGGGAGCCCACCCCAGTATGGCAAAATCACACCCCCAAACATCATGGGGCACACTGGGAAGCCCATCCCAGTGTGCCCAACATTTGTTTTATTTCACCTGTAAAGAAAGAAAATGGTCCCACCATGTTTTTTTTTCTGTACCTGAAAAAAAGGAAATGGTCCCTCGTTGTCCACAGCGCCCACCTCCCCCAACCCGCAATAACCCTCTATGGACTCCACCTGCCCACACCCCCCCCTCACCTGTGATCTTGGGTGGAGCGGGAACACATCTGGACTCTTCAAAGCTGAACTGCAAAATGAAGAAATGCAAGTAAGCTGTAAAATCGCATCAATGGGGGGTTTCAACTTAGGAGGATATCTCAGCCATTTTTTTTTGAACTGTGGCTCCAAATTTTCAACATGGGGTTCTTGGGACCCCACCTCATGAACACATGCACTGCATCTCATTATTCAGCCCTGAAAGGTGATTTTCTAGGGACATGGATATGTTGTTCATCCACACTGTCTGACAGGTTCCTTGCCACTTTAAATCTTGCTAGAAGGTCTTCAAGCTGGCTCCTCCCACCCACCCGGGTGGTAAAACTCTCAGCTCCGCCCCATGACACCAGATCTTCCTTACCGCTTGGAAGCTCAGGTTCCCTCCTTAGCGCTCTGCATTTTAGACTGGATCCTAACTCTTCGGTTCTTCTGAAACTCATTTTAAAGTTTTCTAGACTTCGGTCTTCCTTATCCCTCGCGGCTGCAATGGACAAATCGATTCCTGGCTTTCAGCAGTGCCCTTGCAGGCAGAAGATGTCCAGGACAGATCCACACTCCATGTGCATCTACTGCCTCAGCCTAGGCCACGACCCACAGGCCTGCGAGTTGTGCCGCTCCTTTTCAGCCAACGTCCTGGAGGATCGTGCTGTCCGATTGAAGCTCGGGTGCCCGGAGAAGCGTTACCCGCCGGTGAAATCAAAAGAGGCCTGTTGGGTGGTGTCCATGGTGGCTGGCTCAGCCGAGCAGCTCGAACAGATGATCACCCTCGAGGAGGAGGAGGCGGCCCAGGCCGCATCATCCTCCTCGGTCATAGCATTTATCCCGCTCTCTTTGGGTAACTCTTATTCTGCTTCATTCAAGGAATTTTGACAGTCCCTTTCCATGAAGGGAGAGGGGCCATCTGGACATTCCTCTTGGTCCAAGAAGAGGGATTCGAAGAGTAAGTCCCACCATCGGCGTTCGTGGGAGCGGGAGAGGTCTCCTTCCCCAGACAGCCAACTGTCAACTTCGGTGGAGGTTGTGGCTAAGGCCGCTGGCTTCATGGCATCCCTGTCAGGTCAGCCTGCCGAGACACCAGTCGACGCAGTCAAGATATTTCTCGACCCGTCGGACAGGTTTTCGACTGATGAAGCCGACAACCCTTCTTCGCTGGTTCCTCCGGTGGAAGCTGAGGTTCTACCTGTGCCCTCGGCGGCAGTCCCTAGTTAAAGATGTCCGAGCGAGAGGGAGGCGGGTGTCCCCGCTCCTTCCCAACCAGCTCGGTTGCACCGAGGGTCTCGGTCTCGGACCTCTTCTCGGTCAAGGTGATCCCGCCAACACCGGCAGTCTTGGTCTCAATACCGAGGTAAGCAGTGACACCACTCCTCCTCGTCTTCCTCCTCGGAAGAGGAGAGGCTTCAGCGCAAATTGCATCAGCGCTACGAGGAGCTGATGTGGCAGCAGTTACTGTTGTCCGGGAGTTAGTGGACACTGACACATCCCCTGGCCATCAAGTGGCTGTCACTCGAATGGCCGAAGCAACCTCTCGTTACTGTCGAGATGCCCATATCTGGGCCAGTTGTTTGGCCGAGACTTACTGCCCCACTGATTGTGGTGGAACCTCTGCCTCCACAACCGAAGTTGGGGCGCCGACCAAAGATTCTCAGTCGGGTCATGGCCTGCCCCATAGGTTGTCGGTCACCCTCACTCCCAACCATCCTTGGCAGGTGGAGGGTGGCTCAGGCCCTAGGCAGCTCTTCGCAGACTCCTCAGAGTCCGACGATAACTCCTCCCTGTTCTCCAGGCAGGTCGACCTGGAGTCCTCCGGGGCCAGTCTCTGGATGAAAGCCCATCGTCCTTTATGGGTCTGCTTCGGCTCATCTCGAAGTCCACCAGGATGCAGCTCAAGCCTGTCTCCAAACAGGCCAAGTATCCCCTGACGGAGATACTGGACTGAGGGGATTCTCCCACGGATGCCTTCCCTGTGGCTGAGGCCATTGTCGGCCCAGCCTTGGAGCTTTGGCAGCGGCCTGCTTCTTGTCCTGCACCCTAGGCCAGGATGGCCAGGAAGTATGCGGTCCCTACCGGCTCTTTGCCCAGTTTCTAGGAGCACCCTTCTGCCAAGGGGTTAGTCACTGACAGTGTTTTCTGGAGGTCCAAGAACACTAGGGACGTGGACAAGCCTCCCGACAAGGAGTCCAAAAAGCTGGACTACGTCGGGTGCAAAGTCTATGCTGTATCCTCCCTTGGTCTCTGCCAGGCCAGCTCAGCCGTGCTGATGGCACACTTCTCTCACACCCTCATGGGCTCCTGGATGAGGTGATCCCTCATCTCCCAGCCGACCTGCAGACCACGGACTGGCAGGTGCGGGACCAGGGTAGGGCGGTGGCGAAGCAGCAGCTTCAGACTGCTCTGGACATAGGTGACTCCTGTGCCAGATAGGTTGTGGCTGCAGTGGCCATGTGCCACAGGGCATGGCTGAGGATATCCACCTTCACGTCGGATACCCAGCACAAACTGGCAGACGTCCCCTTCCTGGGGACCAACCTCTTCAGCCCTGGAGTAGAGGGACACCTCCAGTGGATCAAAAAGTCCAATGCCACTCTGGACTCGGTCACCTCTGCCCAGAAGGACAAAGGCCACCATCAGCAGCAGCACAAGCCCTTTCGTCCTTCTGCACCTGTGGCACGTCTGGCCCAGCAACACCAACACCAGGGCCAGCAGGCTCGTGCTTGGCATCCCAAACCCAAGCCTGTGGCTTCCTCGAACAGGAAGCAGGGAGGTAAAGGATCAGGAGGTCCCTCAGCCAGTCCCTCCTCCAAGCCTGCCCAGTGACGGGTTGAGGGGTGTCACCCTAAGCCTCGTCACTCCTCCCTGTGTTCCCCCGTGGGGGGACGGCTCTGCCACTTCCTTTCCACCTGGTCCGCTATCACCATGGACCGCTGGGTATTGGAGGTGGTAGGAAAGGGCCTGCCTCTGGAGTTCGAGCAGACCCCACCCTTTTGAGCTGTCGCCCCTCCCGGGGGGCCACAGGGTCTGCAGCCTTGCTGTCAGCCCACCGAGCCGATATTGCCTTGCTCCTCAGAAAAGAGGTGATCAGAAAGGTGGCGGATCCTCCTCCAGACCCAGGGTTTGTGTCCAGGTATTTCCTGGTCCCAAAACAGATGGGGGGCTGGCACCCCATTCTCAACCTGCATGATCTGAACAGGTTCCTATGGTCTCGGACCTTCAGGATGGTCACTCTGGCTCAGATAATACCATCCTTGGAACGAGGCATGTGGTTCTGTTCCCTGGACCTCCAGGATGTGTCCTTTCACGTCCCGATCTGTCCATCTCATCAGAGATTCCTCCACTTCAGAGCAGAGAGATCCCTTTATGAGTTCCGGGCCATGCCCTTCGGCCTCTCTCTAGCTCCCAGGGTCTTCACTAAATGCATGGCAGTGGTGAGAGCATTCCTGCAGTGCCGAAGGGTCCGGGTGTACCCCTACCTGGATGACTGGATGATTGCAGCCCCTTCCAGAGAGGAGGTGGAGCGGTCCAGAGATCTGGCCCTCCAGGTTTGCTCTCAGATTGGGCTCCTCACCAACGAGGCCAAGTCGGAACTCATACCAAAACAGGTGATTAATTTCATTAGGGCAGAGCTCGACTCTCTGCGAGCCAGAGCACGGCTCCCGGCGGACAGGGCTGACGTATTGTCCTCCTTTGCCCAATCATTTCTGGTTGGGAAATTGTCTCCTGCCCAGGACTTCCTGCACCTCCTGGGCCTCATGGCAGCCTGCACCAGCGTGGTCCATTGGGTACGCTGGTACATGCGTCCCCTTCAGTGGGGACTGGCCAGCTAGAGGTCACAATGCTACGATCCGTTGGATCAGCTGGTGACAGTGACCCAGGAGATGTTGAACGCTCTCCAGTGGTGGACCGTTCCAGCACATCAGCAGGAGGGCATCCCATTCATCCGCCCCAAGCCGACAGTCTCCTTATCGACCAATGCCTCTCTGATCGGTTGGGGTGCCCATCTCGGGGAGCACAGAGTGCATGGCCTCTGGTTCCCTTGGGAGTCCCGATGCCACATCAACCTGCTGGAGCTCCGAGCGGTTTGTCTAGCTGTCACCGCCTTTGCTCCGTTTCTATGGGGTCAAGTGGTTCAGGTCCAGACGGACAATACCATGACCATGTGCAACCTAAACTTCCAGGGTGGGACATGCTCCATGCCTTTATGCACGGAAGCTCTCTGCATATGGTCTCTCGTGCATAACCTGGAGGCAGATCTCCTAGCCATTCACGTGGCTGGATAGGGGCTGCATCTCACGAGTGGTCTCTCCTGCTGGAGGTTGTATGAGATCTCTTCTTCTACTGGGGCACACCTCAGGCAGATCTGTTTGCCTCCAGGGAGAATGTGAAGCTGAGACTGTTCCATGCCCGCCCCCCACAGCAGGGCTCGCTGCAGGGGGATGCCTTCTCAAGGCCGTGGACCCCAGACCTCTTCTATGCCTTTCCCCCATTTCCCTTGATCCACAAGGTGCTTCAAGGTGAGGAGGGATAAGGTGCAGCTAATTCTGGTAGCCCCAGACTGGCCCCGTCAGTTCTGGTATCCAGATCTCCTCAGTTTCAGCTCCAGGCTCCCGAGGTGGCTTCCAGCCAGCCTGGACCTGATCTCCATCAATCAGGGGAAGGTATTCCATCTGAACCTTCAATTCCTGCACCTGACGTCCTGGTTCCTGAGTGGCTAGAGTTCCAGGCCTTGGGACTTTCCGACGAGGTCCTCAACGTCGTTGAGGCATCCCGTAAGGAGTCGACCAGAAAATGCTATGCCTTCAAATGGAAGAGATTCTCCATTTGGTGTCAGGGAAAGGGCCTGTACCCTTCCTCCTGTTCCTTGGCAAGCATTCTGGACTATCTGTGGTCCCTCTCTCAGCTAGGGCTTAGGTCAACAACCCTTAAGGTGCACCTGGCAGCCATCTCTGCTTACCGGGTGCAGGCCGGGAAGCAGTCAGTTGTGCAGGAGAAGGTGGTCGGGCACTTTTTCAAAGGCTTTGATCACATATCCCCTCCAGTGCGAGAACCTCCACCTCCATGGGATCTACTGCTGGTATTGACCAAGCTCATGGGCTAGCCATTCAAACCAATGCACAGGTGCGATATCTCCCACCTGTCATGGAAGACTGACTTCTTGGTGGCTATGTCAGCCAGAAGGATGGGAGAGCTCCAGGAACTTTCCATAGAATCTCCTTATCTGATCTTCCACAGGGGCAAGGTTGTCCTGCACCCCAACCTGAAATTCCTTCTGAAGGTGGTGTCGGGGTTTCACCTTAACCAGGTGTTGACTCTGCCGGTGTTCTACCCCAATCACACCTCGGAGGCTGAATATAGGCTCCATACTTTGGACCCTAGAAGAGCGCTCGCTTATTATAAGAAGCAGATGGCTGAAGTTCAGGGAGAGGTTCACCAGCTGTTTGTCACCTATGCTGAAGCTGCATCTGGCAGACCTGCAGCCAAGCAGACGATAGGCAGGTGGGTCACCTCCTGCATAGATCTCTGCTATAGGCTGGCGGGCATGGAGCCTCCCAGAGGAATAAAAGCTCATTCTACCCGCCATGCCACTGCATCAGTAGCTGCTTCCAGGGACATCCCTATCCAGGAACTCTGCAGGGCTGCTACCTTCATCACCCACTACCACATCGACCTTGAGTCATGCTGGAATGCTGGTTTTGGGGCCTCGGTTCTCCAGTCTCTATTCCCTAAGTAGGGGGTGTGTGCCTTGCCTCCCTCCTCCCAGAGAACTGCTAGGAGTCTGCCAGACAGTGTGGATGAGCAACATATCCATGTGCCTTGAAATACAGGTTAGTCACCTGTAACAGGAGTTCTAGGAATGGTATATGTTGGCCATCCACAAGACCCACCCGACCTCCTCGTCTTCGACGCACAACCTGGCTTCCAGCGGGCTAGATCTGGCATCATGGGGCGGAGACGAGAGTTTTACCACCCGGGTGGGTGGGAGGAGCCAGCTTGAAGACCTTCTGGCAAGATTTAAAGTGGCAAGGAACCTGCCAGACAGTGTGGATGAACAACATATAGCTTGGTAGAAAACACCAGGAGAAAGGACTGCTGTGTGACTGAACTTCTCTGCTGGGACTAAAGTAGAAGAACTTTTGTATTTAGACCTTTAATTTAGGGTAAAAAAACTAACATACAAAACAAAAAAAAAAAAAGTGTGTGTTTGGGTTAACTGAACTGAATGGGTAACTGAAAAGTCATCTAGGTGTAAATCTCAGGTGACTGAAAGGACTTAACTGCTGTGAGGTTTAGATTACTTGTAGAAAGATCTGGTAAGTAGGGGGAATGGCAGCTAGAAGGAAGCTACATTTAAAGACTGCCTTAGAAAGATTCTGCTAATAGCTTGGCAGAAAACACCAGGAGAAAGGACTGCTGTGTGACTGAACTTCTCTGCTGGGACTAAAGTAGAAGGACTTTTGTATTTGGACCTTTAATTTAGGGTAAAAAAACTAACATACAAGACAAAAAAAAGTGTCTGTTTGGGTTAACTGAACTGAATGGGTAACTGAAAAGTCATCTAGGTGTAAATCTCAGGTGACTGAAAGGACTTAACTGCTGTGAGGTTTAAATTACTTGTAGAAAGATCTGGTAAGTAGGGGAGTGGCAGACTAGAAAGAGAAGCTACATTTAAAGACTGCGTAGAAAGATTCTGCTAATAGCTTGGCAGAAGACACCAGGAGAAGGATTGCTGTGTGACTGAACTTCTCTACTGGGACTATATTGCCCTCCTTCCCTCCCTCCACCCGCCACCCAAAAGCTAGTTCTATTTTTATAGGCACAGGATTTGACTGACAAGGAACTTCCTGTTTAGGGGCAGGAAGTGAGTGATCACAGAACCACCAAGGACCCACCATCCTAGAAAGGCAGAGTAGCTCTCCGGCCCCCTCTAGCTGCTGGAGGTCTGCCTCTGAACAAGTAAGTGGTCTACTGAGAAATATAGGATATTCTTGTCTCAGAACAGGACAATCCAGGAGCTAAAGGAACACAAGCAGAAAGTAGGAGAGAGAAAAAAAACAGAGGAAGAGTAAGGATTGCAAACAGTTAAGGGGCCAGAAATAAGACATGATTGGAGTGGTGCAGTGCAGTGGCTGTGGAGCAGCAGTCTTCGGGAGATGTTGTGGAGGATGCGGTGTTGTCTCATCTGCAGGCATCTCTCTGGGCTGAGGGAGGAGGTTGCTCATCTCCAGGCTGAGTTGGCCAGGATTTGTGGGACCTCCTCTTCCATCCAGGGACCACCAGTGCCACTGCCGTTGCCTCAGAGGTTGCCAAGAAAGAGGCGGTTGGACCACAGTGGGCTCAGGGAGGGTGAGGTGGTGGAACAGAGCACATCCTCCAGTTGTACCTCTCCACAATTCCTATGCCATTCTGGCAAAGTGTGGTTCCTCTTGGAGGCACCTACAGTGGCGACCAAGGAGGATGCTGGAACCTCCACAAGGAGACCCACAGGAGGGTGGCAGGGGACCCTGCAGGAAGAAAACAACTCCTGGTGGGGACTCCATTGTTGGGAAGGTAGAACTGGGCAAGGAAGGGGAGAGGGAGGTAAGGTGCCTGCCTGGCGCCATGGCTTGGAGGGACAGGGAGCGAATCCTCAGGATTGCCGGAGCAGCTGCACAGGGGAGGGAGCTGGATGTCATTGTCCACCTAGGGACAAATGACCTGGCTAAGAAAGGGATTAGAAGTGCAGGAAGAGTTTGTGGAATTGGGGAGGGCCTTAGTCAAGTAGCCATGCGGTAACTTTCTTGGAGGTGCTACCCATCTATGGCATAGGAGAGCTAGGGTGTTCTGTACCATGGGATTCAATCAGTGGTTGAAAAACTGGTGTGGAGCTCAGAGTTTGGCTTCATTGGGGACTGGGGTCCACCTGGAGTGATGCAAGCCTATACTGGCATGATGGGCTGCATCTGTCTGGGAGGAACCAGGATCCTAGGTGATAGGTTTAAATGCTTCATTGGCAAGCTTTTAAACTAGCCAAGGGAGGAGGCACTGGAAAGGAGCAGGAAAATCCTAGCCCCCCCCAAATAATCACAGTAGTAAGTATGGCAAACACCAACATGGAGGTGTCGATAGGGAGAAGGGCAGTGGTAAATGGAGAAAGTGACAAAGGCAAGAAGGACAGGGATGGGGCAAAAGGGGGTAAGGCCATCAGGAAATGGAGGGTAATGAGTACCAATTCCTATAGTCTGGGCAACAAGCTCCCTGAGCTGGTGGCCTTAATGGAAGAGGGATGCCTGGATATCATAGCAGTCACAGAAACATGGTACACAGAGAACCATGACTGGGCTGTTAACATACCAGGGTACATAACCTACAGGAGAGACAGGCAGGGAAGAAGAGGGGGAGGAGTAGCTCTCTATGTAAAGGAAGGGATAAAAGCAACTGAACAAAGAGTAAACAGGAGGAGAGGAGGCACTGTGGGTCACTTGGAGACTGGAAAGAGCACCACAATCTGCACAGGGGTTGTGTACAGACCCCCATGTCAGGGAAGGAATGGACAAGGATATGATGGAAGGCATTCTTAGAATGGCAGAGAAAGGAGATACTGTTGATGGGAGACCTGAATATGCCAGATGTTAACTGGAGCACATTTGCTGCAGCCACATCCAAGAGCAGGGCCATTCTTGATGCCCTACAGGTGGCAGGCATTAAACAGCTAGTTTCGGAACCCACTCATGAGGAAGCAATCTTAGACCTCATACTCTCAAATGGGGGCAGTGAGAGGATCTCAGATCTAGAAGTGGGTTGCCATCTGGGGACAGTGACCATCAAACAGTGTGGTTCACGTTAAACTCAGCTACAGAGTCAAGCCATACAAAAGTGAGGGTACTGGACTTTAGGAGGGCTGACTTTGGCAAGATAAGGAGAGTGCCTCAGAAAAGCACTAGAAACAGGCTAGAAGGAGGTGTGGAGCAACAATGGGGAATTATCAAAACTGCCATCACAGAGGCAACAAGCCTTTGTGTGAAGCAAATAAACAAATCAAAACGAAGAAAAAAACTACGGTTCTCAAGAGAGGTGGCTGTGAAAGTCAGGAAGAAAAGATAGCATTCCGGAAGTATAAGGAAACACAGAAGGAGCAGGACAGAGAGCTGTACCAGTTAAGGCAGAAAGAAGCAGGAGGAAGTCAGAATAGCAAAGGCCCAAACTGAGGAAAGATAGCCAACTCAGTTAAAAGGAGGATAAAACCTTTTATAGGTACATCAGCAGTAGAAAGACAAAGGGAGGATAGTGAGGCTGAATAGAATGAGCGATTGGGTGGGCAGAGGGGACAGTGAAAAAGCAGGAATACTGAACGAATATTTCTGCTCAGTGTTCACAAAGAGGAGGAAGCGCCTAATCAATTAACAGAAGCACTCTTGATAGGGGGTCGATCCCAGTCCTTTCACAGAAGAAAGGGTTCTGCAAGAACTCCTAAAACTGAAGGTGGACAAGCAATGGGTCCTGATGGAATTCACCCCAAATTCTAAAAAATTAAGGAAGGAACTAGTGAAACCACTGGCTACTCTTTTTAATAAATCGTGGGAGGATGGTGTGGTACCGAGGACTGGAGGAAGGCGGATGTGATTCCCTTCACAAAGTGGGACCAAGACAGAGGCAGGAAACTACAGACCTGTCAGTCAGCCTCTGTGGTAGGGAAAGTGATGGAGTCACTTCTGAAGGAAAGAATAGTTGAGTACCTAGAGGTCAGTGGAGCACAGGATCCAAGGCAGCATGGGTTCACAGTGGGAAGGTCATGTCAGAAGATCTAATAGATTTCTTTGACTGGGTGACCAAAGTAGTAGACCAGGGAGGGGCTGTGGACATGGCCTACCTAGACTTTAGCAAGGCATTTGTGCGGTCCCACACAAAAGATTATTAGTCAAATTAACCAGCCTGGGAGTGGGTCCCAGGGTGGTAGCCTAGTAAAACATTGGCTGGACAACAGGACACAGAAGGTAATTGTAAATGAGGTCCACTTTGAAGAAAGGCAGTTACTAGTGGGGTACCGCAGGGTTCAGTATTGGGTCAGTCCTTTTAATGTCTTCATCAGTGACATTGCAGAGGGACTGGAAGGAAAAATGCAAGCAGATGACACAAAGATCTGCAACAGGGTTGATACACAGAGGCGTGGAAAGGATGAAAGGGACTTGGCAGGTTGGAGGAATGGTCAGGCGTATGGCGGTTAGGATTCAATGCAAAAAGTGCAAAATAATGCACCTGAAACAGAACCAGGGAAGAATACACAATGGGTGGGAGGTAGTAACAACAACAAAACAGGAAAGGGACCTGGGGGTAATCATATCAGATGACCTTAAGGTTAGCAAGCAATGTGAGAGAGCAGTAGGGAGGCCGGGGGTATACTGGGATGTATGGGAGGCATCAGCAGCAGAAAACAGGAAGTTGTTATCCCTCTGTACAGACAGTTGGTGAGACCCCATCTGAATACTGTGTCAGTTCTGGAACCCCATCTCCATAAGGACATAGACAGGATAGAGGCAATCCAGAGGAGGGCAACTAAAATGGTGCAGGGTCTGCAAGAGAAGCCGTATGAGGAGAGACTAAAGGCTTAATATGTATACCTTGAGGAAAGAAGGAGAGGGGGACATGATGAAACTTTCAAGTACCTCAAGGAATCAACAAAGTCAAGAGGGTAGCATCTTTCAGAAAAAGAGACTCAAGAACAAGGGGACACAATTTAAAGATAGAAGAGGGCGGTTCAGGGGCAATGTGAGGAAGTATTATTTCACAGAGAGGGTAGTGGATGCATGGAACAGCCTTCCTGGGAGATGTGGGGTCTAAAACTGTGGGAGGAATTCAAGAATGCATGGGACAGACATAAGGCAATTCTTGTGGGGGGCAGGAAGATATAGGCTGTTGGTTAACTAGGATCTGCGGCCTATCCTGTAGGTAGGGAAATGGGCAGACTAGATGGGCCTAGCGGTCCTTATCTGCTGTCAAAGTCTATGTTTCTATGGCACTCTCCCATCTTGCCAAAGTCAGCCCTCCTGAAGTCCAGTACCTTCACTTTTGTGTGGCTTGACTCTGTAGCTGAGTTTAACCTGAACCACACTGTTTGGTGGTTACTTGTTCCCAGATGGCTACCCACTTCTAGATCTAAGATCCTCTCACTGTCCCCATTTGAGAGTACGAGGTCTAAGATTGCTCCCTCACAAGTGGGTTCCAAAACTAGTTGCCTGAGGCATGCCCCCTGTAGGGCATCAAGAATGGCTCTGCTCTTGGATGTGGCTGCAGCAAAGATGCTCCAGTTAACATCTAGCATATTCAGGTCCCCCATCAACAGTATCTCCCCTTTCTCTGCCATCCTAAGGATGCCTTCTATCATATCCTTATCCATTCCCTCACCCTGAGATGAGGGTCTGAACACAACCCCTGTGCGGATTGTCATGCCATTTTCCGTCTCTAAGGTGACCCATAGTGCCTTCTCTCCTCCCTGTTTTTCTTTTGTTTCATTGCTTTTATCCCTTTCCTTACATAGAGAGCTACACCTCGCCCTCTTCTCCCCTCCCTGTCTCTCCTTTAGGTTGTATACCCTGGCATGTTAACATCCCAGTCATGGTTCTCTGTGTACCATGTTTCTGTGACTGCCACAATATCCAGACATTCCTCTTTCATCAAGGCCATCAGTTCAGGGAGCTTGTTGCCCAGACTACAAGCATTGATCCTTCCATTTCTTGATGGCCTTACCTCTTTTTGCCCCATCCCTGTCCTTATTGCCTTTGTCTTTTTCTCCATTTACCCCTGCCCTTCTCCCTTTTGACATCTATATCTTGATGTTTACCTCACTTACTACCCTGATTTTTTTTTGAGGGGGCTAGGATTTCCCTGCTCCTTTCCAGTGCCTCCCCCCTTGGCTAGTTTAAGTGCTTGCCAGTGAATCATTTAAACCTATCACCTAGGATCCTGGTTCCCCTTCTGGACAGATACATCACTCCAGGTGGACCCCCAGTCCCCAGTGAAGCCAAACCCCTGAGCTCTGCGACAGTTTTTCAACCACTGATTGAATCCCATGGTGTGGAGCACCCTAGCCTCACCCATGCCATAGACAGGCAGCACCTCCAAGAAGGTTATCATGTGTGCTAAGGCCCCTCCCCAACTCCACAAATACTTCCTGCACTGCTCTGATCTCTTTCTCAGCCAGGTCATTTGTCCCAAGGTGGACAGTGACATCCAGCTCCCTCCCCTGTGCAGCTGTTCCAGTGATCCTGAGGATTCGCTCCCTATCCCTTCAAGCCATGGCACCAAGCAGGCACCTTACCTCCTTCTCCCCTTCCTCCCCCAGTTCTACCCTCCTAATAATGGAGTCCCACACCAGGAGTTGTTCCTTCCCCTGTGGAGTCCCATGCCACCCTCCTGTGGGTTTCCTTTGTGGAGGTTCCCAGCATCCTCCTTGGTTTTCACTGTGGGTGCCTCTGTAGAGGAACCACACTTTGCCAGAATGGCATATGGATTGTGGAGAGGTGTAATTGGAGGGGTGCACCTCAGTTCCACCACCCTCACCCTCCCTGAGCCCACTGTGGTCCAACCACTCCTCTTTTTTGGCAACCTCTGAGGCAACAGCAGTGGCCCTGGTGGTGTGGGAGAGGTGGTCCCCCAAATCCTGGCTAACTCAGCCTGGAGATGAGGAACCTACTCCCTCAGCCCAGAGAGGTGCCTGTAGATGGGACAACACTGCTTCCTCCAGAATTTCTCCTGGAAGACTGCTGCTCCACAGCCACTGCACTGCACCTCTCCCATCATGTCTTATTTCTGGCCACTTAACTGTTGTTTTGGATACTTACTCTTTCCTCTGTTTCTTTTTTTTTCTCCCTACTTACTTACTGCCTCTGTGCCCTTTAAGCTCCTGATCTTCCTGTTCTGAGACAAGAAGTTCCTATATTTCTCAGTAGTCTCCTTACATGCTCAGAATCAGACCTCCAGCAGCTGGGTGGGGGTTGGAGAGCTACTCTTTTCCTTCTAGGATGGTGAGTCTTTTGTGGCTCTGTGATCACTCACTTCTTGCTCCCAAACAGGAAGTTCCTATTGTCAAGTGAAAGCCTGTGCCTATAAAAGTAGAAGTTGCTTGGGGGGGGGGGGGGTGGAGGGGAGAGAAGGAGGGCAATATAGTCCCAGTAGAGAAATATAGTAGTAACAGCACCTCCTTCCTCTTGCTGTTCTCTGTCTGTTCTCTGACAGAAGCTATCTAGGGCAGTTTTTAAATCTGACTTTAACCTAGCTTTCTTCTAGTTAAGCCACTCCCCCTATGTTACAGCTCTTTCTACACCTAGTTAATTGCACAGATAACAATTCCCTTCAGCCAACTGAAACAAACACCTAGATAACTGCACAGATAACAATTCACTTCAGTTAACTCAGACAAACACACTAACTTTTTTTTGTTTGTTTTTACCCTAAATTGAAGGTCCCAGTAGTAGAGTTCTAGTTCTTTAGTCCAGTAGAGAAGTATAGTTATAACAGCAGCTCCTTCCTCTTGCTGTTCTCTGCCTGTTCTCCAATATCCTTTCCCTATTCTCAAATTCCCTTTTAATTCAATAATAACTTGTACTGCTGCGTGATCAGAGGTCTCTATAGGTATTATATTAATATTGTGTATCATCGTTCTGTTTGGTACAAACTAGAAGTCTATGTGAGATGTAATTTTACCTTTATGTAACCAGGACCTGGGTTGATGTTATATTATTGAGCTCCATGGTGCCTCCATTTTATAACCTATTACCTGGGGAGCCTGGGGTTCGGGGAGAAAACATTCACTCAGCATCAGGCCTAGGTTTGTACTTCTGGACAGGGGTGCCCATGTAATTCCAGACACAGGAAGCAAGAACTGTGAATGTCCAAACCAGGAGTGGGATTCTAAAGTGGGGATTTTATTCACTTACACACAGGAATACAAAGCAAGATGGACCCCCACAGGGCTACACTCACTGGATATGCAGAACTATAGAGCTCAGAACACATCTTCTTCATTAACACAAGAACTTTTACCCTCAGGTTCGAAACACACTGGGCTCTCGGCCCAAACTGGTACTTTCTGTCTTTATTCTGGATTTCCTGGCATGGCCTTCGGCCAGCACTGGGACATTTTTTCCACATGGCATGGATATTTATCTGGTGACTCCCTCAACCATCCGTGAGCACTTCCTAGCTCCATAAGAGAAATCTTCATCATCCTCAATCCCACATATGGGTATTTTCAGTGAATACTGGACAAGTGCCCAGAAGAAGGTTATAGGTACCCAAAGTGAATCTGTAGAGGTAAATCTGGATTCTCCAGATGGGGTGTCTCCCACCTTTTGTCCCCAAATTCATACCCAGCCATTCATTGGGTTTCAACACCTTTCCTTGTGAACCTCTCTGGTTGTAGAAAGCTATCTCAAAATGTATGTCACATTTAACAATCTACAGTCTCTGGAATTCTGGTGTCCTGATTTGTAACATTCTTTAAGTGGCTATGTCCATCCCTGTAGACCCCCACTGATTAGATACATTTCAACCCATACACAACTTAAGTACCATACTTGGCTGTCCTCTCCTGACCCACAGTAGCAGATACTTAACTCAACAGTCTTGGTGAAACATAGGCTCTCTGGCAGAGCTGACTCACCCTGGTTTGCATGTGCCCACAGGCTTCTCTAGGAAAACAAAAATGTACTTCCTGGTGCCTCAGCGCAAATCTTCTTCAGGCAGCTTCTCTTCTTCCAGCAGGGCCAGGGTAATTGCCCCTGGAGAGTTGGTCTTGTTGACCCCCATCCCTCTCAGGGATGGGGCAATGGAACAACTCGGGGATGGTCTCAACCATTTCAAACAGGTTTCTCCTGTGTCCTTCTCTAGGGTGAGAACACACTCAACATGGAGGTAGCTTTGTAACAGAGCTGAGGGCTCTGAGGGACTGCCAACTACAGTGCATCTCCTCCCTCCACTGAGTCTCCCACTAGACTACCCCAGACTGCTTTGAAAACCCCAACATTCTATCCTAACTCCCACCTGCAATATTCCAATGTGGCTTATGCTGCTGTGAGAATTCTATGTGATGTCATCTCTCCAGCTCCGCTGAGACTAAGAACAGTGTAAAACCCATTTAACTGGTGTTTCACAGGCTGCCTTCCCTGCCTGCCACTAGATCTAAAAGGGATCCTTATAACTCCAAGTGATGGGGGGTTACACCAACCCTCAGCCAGGAAAAATGACTGTCCACAGTCATTGCTAACCCAACCTATGCCATCCTACCCTCTGTGCTATCTACGGAGAGGGGTGATCAGGCCCTCTCCTACCATGTGCTAGGCACAGGCAGGCAACACTAAGGGTACAGATGCCATCGGCTGATGCATCAGCCTCTACTCTATGGTCTTTCTATGGTTACCTAGCGGCCCTGGTAGAATTGTCCAGAGCATAGCCCTCAATAGATCAGTTCTGTGGCCCCTACTGCAGGCCAGAACCATGGCCTGTCTATCCTCCCAGCCCTCTAGGGAAAACCTAACTGACCAAGCACCCAAATTACCAAAAAACACACAGGGGAACCTCCCCTCAACCTAGGACACCTACAACCAAACTACAAGGGAGCTAATACTATACCCTAGGTATTACTCCCACACTCCCCCACAACCATACCTGTGGAAGGAAAAGTTAAGGACAGAAAATAATAGCACTGCACTTTAAACCCTACTACTTATTAAAGCACACTAAGGACTCCTCTGAGTCCCTACTCCTCTTCTTGTCTTCTTCAGGAACACCTGCAAGAGAAAAGACAAACAAACCCCTATTCTGCCAACACAGTTCTATCTAACCCCTACCATCTAAACACTGAAGAATCCCAAAATATTACTTTTGTTAGAAAAGTAGAAAAACAGTATAAACAGTAGAAAACAATGACATTATTTACAATACACATTTTTGATGACGGAGCACCCTAAAATTCCCATCTAGTGACAACAGTGCCCGAAGGCAAGTCCAACAAAGACTCTCTCCTGGGCCAGAGCCTGGTGAAGCACAGTTCTGGTACGACTGTAATCCTGAAGGGGAGAGTCTTTTAGGGCAGTTCAAACAGTCTGAAGTCTGCTGGGTGTAGGGTGTGTACTGCAGTGTCATTAAAATAGAAAAGTCTGGACTTACCAGTCCCTTGAAGAATGAAATCAATACAAAAACCTGGGTTTCCACTGAAGACTCTCCCTGGCAGCATTCTTCTGATACAGCTGGGTGGACATCTTCCAGAAAACCACAGGATGGCACATCTGGAAACTGTTGGGCTGATGTAATCTCGGAGATGGAACCTTGGAAACAGGACAGGAAACAGCTGGTCTGAAGTCATTTGAAATCCCAGCCGATGAATCAGGATACAGCTGGGCTGGTGTCCTCTCTGGATCAGATGTCATCCAATAGGCCAGTCGATGGAATCTGGAAAGTCAGTACACTGCAAGGCTGATGAAGGTGGGGCAGCTGGTTCCTGAAATGCCAGACTGGTAGAACAACATAGGTACGGCAACGGCTAGATGGCAGCACTGGCTAGCACTGCTGTGCTTTCCACTTGGAAGGCATGGGCACATTCACAGGAAGTTGTCTGCACTGTGGGAAATAGCACAATGGGTCAGGTACAAGAATTATTACCCTGTCTGGTTGCTTATAATTCACATTGTGAAAGGTTTCATTGCCCTTTCCATCCACGATTCGATCAGTGCCCATAAACAATGCCCTGCCCACTTTCCACTGTCTGAATTTTAATTGTAATACACTGTCTTTGACATATCTGCTTGCACCAGGATGCACATGTTTTGTGGCCTCTTCCACTATCCAGGCTTTCCTGTTTCTTTCAATCTTCTCTCAGACTCTCCGAGGAAAGGTAGGAAAGGATATCCCATAAATCTCACTCACCTTCCTATGAACCAGTCTTTCCTCTTTACTACATTTGGTCAACCTGAGACCTCTGGCCTGGCTTGAGGGAGGCCAGTCCTGGTTCTGCCAGCTACGCATACTCAACCCAATGTAGAATGGATCTTTTACTCCTCCTCCTCCTCCTTGTGGGGACAGGGCTGTAGAGCCATCACTCTCTTCTTCCATTTACTCCTCTGAAGCAAGAGCCTGAGGCTGTGGAACCTCACCTTCTTCATAAGGCCAGATTGGTTCCCCCCATCTTCTTCTTCACTGAGGATCTGAGCCCAGGAGTGAGCAGTCATCCTCACTTCTGAGACTATCCACTCCCCACTGGGTACAGAGGTTGACACCTCCCATTCAAAGGTCTCCCTCATCTCATCTTCTCCTATGAAACTTGGGCTAGTCTTCTCTCTCCAAGGGTCTGCTAATGCTGCCTCCGATAGGTCTCTCTTTGACTTGGACTCGGATACATCACTACTTTGTTCTGCCTGTAGCTCTGCACTCTCCTGCTTCATACCACACTCTACTAAGCCTCCTCCAACAGGATCTACCTGGTGCTGTGTGCTGCCAACTGTAGGTTCTTGAATCTTTGTCCATGTGGGAGCGAAATGAATGTTGGATGCTTTGATTAAGCCGTGTCTCTCTAGGCACCCAGAACAGTGAGGAACCATGAAGATGTCCCTTCCAGCCTTTAAGCACATTATGCACACTCTTACTGGCTATCCAGGAATCGCCATATGAGGTGGCAACCGTTCCCCGTAATAACATCTCTCAATATATTTCAATCTGTTTACTTCTTCTACTATCATGACCCGGGCATGATCTGGGTAGCAGGCTAATCCTGAAGCCATGACTGCAGAGAAAAACAAAAGCTCACTGTTATCTCAAGTCCCATTCTTTTGGAAAAACTTCTATAAAATGGCTTCCCGGCTGCTGTGTTTACTTTACTACCCCACCCTGTAATGGCAGCGGCAGTACTCCTGCTCATTAACGTTCTGTTTCTGACTCAAGCCGCTGCGCATCCGATTTACACACTCTACTGATAAAGTTCAGTCAAACTGGTTAACTGCACTGTCTATTCTCTTAGCACATTTATATGATTTCTACTGGACTTTTTACTTGCTGTAACTCACTGGTCTTGCTTAGAAGTCCCAAAAGCCACAGTATTTCATCGCACAGGATTGCCTGTATTTCTTGCAGCATCTTTCATACAACTCACAGTCTCTCACATGGTTTGGAAAATCATACTTTTGCTGAAATCACAATTATGACACAGTCCTTCTTTGCAAAATGATAACACTGCTACATATAGATTCAGCTGGCTTTAGTTAAAATCACACACAGTTTGAGTTGCTTTTAAATTGGTACTCAATCAGTAGCTGGTTGTTGCGATGGAAAAATTTGGCCTACGGCTAGTCTTGGAGGCCTCTGGAATGAAGAAGGCTGGCAGTCCTGCCAATTATTCCACTGAACACCTCACTCTCTTCTCAGATGAATCAGAATGTGGGTTGAGCCTGATTTAAATGGAAAAAGTAAAATTTTACTACTTTTATAATGCTTTCAGTCACTGCAACGCTCCTTCTGGCAAACCAGTTCTCACACTCTCTCTCTCTCCCTCTCAAACACTGTGCAGTCACTCTAGAGCTGGCTTGAGGGCAAGACTGATTGCAGTCTCACCAATCACTCTACACCATGCAAATGAGTCTCTTTCTCCTCATGCTGTTCTCCTCCATAGTGATCATCGAGCAGGCAAAATTTAAATTGCAAAGCACACTTTTTTTTTTCAACTGTAGCTCCTTGGCGAGAACAACATTTTGACCATTTTTCATGGCATTTCACTTAGCGACTCTCTCTGCCATACAACAAGCACTTCCAACATTTAGGGCACATATCACTGTTTGTTTCCCACAGTTTTCCATACTTTTCTTGTCACACAACACTTTAAAAAGCTGGCAAATGTTATAACTTTGATGCAGGACAAGGGCATACACTCTCAGGCTTTACTGCTCCTCGGTAAACTGGTAGCACAATTACAGCAGCACATGAACAGCAGGACATTTACATGGCAATGCTTCTACTTTCTGGGCTACCTACTGGCAGACAGCCAAAACGCTAGCCCTAATCTGAGCAAATCTTTTGTTCTCTCCCTAGATTCCAAACCCAAATCCAAGTGGTGGCCTCCAATTTGTAACCAGGACCTGGGTTGATGTTATATTATTAAGCGCCAAGGTGCCTCCATTTTATAACCCATTACCTGGGAAGCCTGGGGTTCAGGGAGAAAACATTCACTCGACATCAGGGCTAGGTTTGTACTTCTGGACAGGGGTGCCCATGTAATTCCAGACACAGGAAGCAAGAACTGTGAATGTCCAAACCAGGAGTGGGATTCTAAAGTGGGGATTTTATTCACTTACACACAGGAATATAAAGCAGGATGGACCCCCATGGGGCTACACTCACTGGTTGTACAGAACTACAGAGGTCAGAACACATTTTCTTCATCATCACAACAACTTTTACCCTCAGGTTCAAAACACACTGAGCTCTCAGCCCAAACTGGTACTCTCGGTCTCTATCCTGGATTCCCTGGCATGGCCCTCGGCGAGGCCAGCACTGGGACATTTTTTCCATATGGCATGGCTATTTATTTGATGGCTCCCTCTACCACCCATGAGCACTTCCTAGCAGCATAAGGGAAATCATCATCATCCTCAATCCCACATCTGGGTACTTTCTGTGAACACTGGCTAAGTGCCCGGAAGAAAGCTATAGGTGCCCAAAGTGAGTCCGTAGAAGTAAATCTTGATTCTCCAGATGGGGTCCTCCCACCTTTTGTCCCCAAATTCATACCCAGCCATTCATTTGGTCTCAACACCTTTCTTTGTGAACCTCTCTGGTTGTAGAATGCTATTTCGAAATGTTGGTCACATTTAACAATCTACAGTCTCTGGAATTCTGGTGTCCTGACTTGTAATATTCTTTAAGTGGCTATGACCATCCCTGTAGACCCCCAGTGATTAGATGCATTTCAAGCCATACACAACTTAAGTACCGTACTTGGCTGTTCTTTCCTGACCCACAGTAGAAGATACTTAACTCAACAGTCTTAGTGAAACATAGGCTGTCTGGCAGAGCAGACTCACCCTGGTTTGCGTGTGCCCACAGGCTTCTCTAGGAAAACAAAAGCATACTTCTTGGTGCCTCAGTACAAATCTTCTTCAGGCAGCTTCTCTTCTTCCAGCAGGGCCAGGGTAATTGCCCCTGAAGAGCTGATCTTGTTCCCCTTATCCCTCTCAGGGATGGGGCAAAGGAGCAACTGGGGGATGGTCTCAACCACTTCAAACAGGTTTCTTCTGTGTCCTTCTCTAGAGCAAGAACACACACCCAACACAGAGGTAGCTTTGTAACAGAGCTGAGGTCTCTGAGGGACTGCCAACTGCTGTGCACCTTCTTCCTCCACTAAGTCCCCCACTAGACTAACCCAGACTGCTTTGAAAACCCCAACATTCTAACCTAACTCCCAGCTGCAACATTCCAATGTGGCTTATGCTGCTGCGAAAATTCTATATGCTGTCATCCCTCCAGCTCAGCTGAGACTGAGGACAGAGTGAGACAGTGTGAAACCCATTAAACTGGTGTTTCACAAGCTGCCTTCCCTGCCTACCACTAAATCTAAGTGGGATTCTTGTAACCCGGGTGACAGGGGGGTTATATTTATAATATGTGTGTAGTTTTTTTTTTGTTTTATGTCATATCCATCTTCTAGTCCTGATCTCCTGAGAACTGTCTATAACATATTTGTGTCACAATATTTTTCTCTGTCTTTCTAACCATCTTTTTGTCAGAACGCAATTAAAGCCACCTCCCCATAATATTAGTTTTGATGTATGTAAGTAGGGTTCCATCAATTGCATCAACTTGTTCCTTTCTGTTTTTATACATTTTATATATTTTTTATAAACATTTATCATGTTCATCTGTGTGTTTTTGATTATTGCATCCATCATAAAGGCTCCACCTGGACTTATATCTACCACTCTAGATACCTTTATTTCCATGAGAACATAAGGATTCCAACTCCTGTACAGATATCTTCTCCTATTGACCACAGTGATGGACCCCATACTATTCATTCTGTGCTTGCTGAATTTCTGATATTGCGTGCAATCTAGTATCTTGTAAATAGATAATATCTCCTTTTAATATTGAAAGGCAGTCAATCGTTTTGTTCCTGTTTTTTTATACTCTTCACATTGCATGTAATACAGTTTAGGGTGGCCATCATTGTGTCAGTTTAGAGAAAATGTTATCTAGTTTAACATATGCTTGTCTTTCACTTTTCGTTTTTTGTCTTTTTGTGTATCTGTTCATTCATATTCTGATGATGGTTATGACTGTAATGAGGCTATGGAAGAAGTGTCTCATTCTCATTCTCCTTCTGAATATGCCCAGTCTTTGTCTTGTACTACAGTATATTCATTTTGCAGAGCTATTTTTTGTTCTTCTTTTTTCTTTTGTTTCATCCTGGGATGCATTAGTAGTGATGCGCGAAGTCCGCAAACTTCACTCCATGAAATATTTTGCAAATTGTGCTCCATTTGAGAAGCACAATTTGTGAAATTTGCCAATTCACGGAGCACTGGATTGAATGTGAAGTGTGGAATTTCATGAGTGAAATTCCACAATTCACGCACAATGTAAAACAAAATATATAAATTCCTGGTGTCCATCCCCAGCCACAATGTAAGAATTAAATCCCTGGTGTCTAGTGGTCCCCCAACCTCCGCCAATGCCTGGTGTCTATCATCTCCCCCACCGATCGCTGGCCACAATGTTAAAAAAAAATATATTTATATTTAATTAAATCCTGGTGTCTACTGTGGTCATCCCCACCCCTGCTGATCACGGGCCAGTCAACTACAAACACGCTCATTCAGAGAGGGCTCAGTCAGGCTGCTGGCTGTGGAGGTGAGTGGAGGGCTGTGCCAGTGACCCACTTTGGGTCAGGATGAGGCAGAGGGTGGTGGGGCTTTGAGGGTCCACTAGACACCAGGAATTTAATAAAAAAAAATATATATATATATTTTATAGTGTCATGGTAGTGTCACTATAATTAGGGTTGAGAAGTCACTTTCATACAAAACCTCAAATGTTGCACCTTAATAACTTTGCCACCATATGACGAATTTTCCTGAAATTTGGAATGTGCATTCTGGTACCACAGATCTCTTGATCTGATAAGTTGCATTATGGTTGGATGTATGGTTGCTGAGCTACAAAGCACCCAAAAATGCTAAATTACAGATTTTTGCATGTTTCTTTGCCTGCGCCTACAGCCTGCACGGTTTGCGTGATTGGTCCAAAAACATCAGGGAACATGCAGCTGGGATCTTGTGCCTTTTGAAGATTTTGTGAAAAAATATTAAACGGTTCAAAAGTTATTAAAGAAAAACTGAATCCCACTATAGTCTAAGTGAAAAGTTAAGAAACAATCCAAAAGTGTTGCAAATGCCATTTTTACTTTTGCAAAGGAGCTTTTTACTTTTGCAAATCAGCCATTTTGTTTTCAGTTACAGCTCAGAAAGATGCTTGGTGATTAAATTTGGGACCCACTAGGGACACAATTGTTGTTTTCACCTAGTCGAGCCCTGAGGGTGCTAGCCATGTCTTTCCTGGGTGGGTAAAACACCCTAGAAATATGTTTTTAAAATTTTTGTGAAAAGTAGTGCCACAAAGTACTTTCGCAAATGTGTCAATTTTGTGATTTTTTTTGTGTGAAAATGTTGTGATTTCCGAAAGTAATTTGTGACACTATCCCCAAAATAATAGGAAATTTTTGCCACCCTGCTGCAAAACAACAGTTTGGTCTTTTGGACTGAAATTTACAGGGCAGAAAGCCGACATCCCACAGATGTGCCTTTTGGTAGTTTGTTGCCAAATTGTACTAGACTGCAAAGTTACAGCACTCCAAAGTTGACAAATTTTCCCATAGGATAACATTACAGAATCTGTCGCGCCTTTCGGTTCCTGTTTCTCAAAAATGGTTCAGAAGACAGACTTTTCATCTCAAAAATGCTTAGCCCCCTAAGCATAAAACTAGCCTGGAGAGTCATAAATAATATGAAATTTAAATTTTTTTTCTACATCGTACGGTTCCTGAGATATAAGCCATTTAGTGTTCCAAGTGCTCATTTTCTGGTCCAAGGGCCATTGTTATGCCCACATTCTTTGTATTCACTGTGCTTCTGGATGCACCTGTTTGGAACACAAAGCATATGCGTTTGCGTTACTGTTTGTGTTACTGTTTCCTTTTGCTCTTCTGTTTGTGTTACCGTTTGCGTTTTTGTTACTGTTTGCATTACCATTTGTGTTTCCCTTACTGTTTTCATTTGCATTTCCATTTCTTTTATCGTTTGCATTACTGTTTCCATTTGCATCACCGTTACCGCTAGCGTTACTGCTTTGCTTAGCGTTTCCCTCACCGTTAGCATTACGGTTAGTGTAACCATTTGCTTTTACATTTGCGCTTGCATTTCCATTACCGTTTGCATTACCATTTACATTTGTGTTAGTGTTACAATTACCATTTGTGTTTGTGCTTGCGTTACCATTTGCATTTACATTTGTGGCACTGTTAGTGTTAGCGTTACCAATTCACGTTTCTGTCAACATTAGCATTACTGTTAGCATTACCGTTTGCATTTACATTTGCACTTGTGTTTCCATTAAAGTTTGCATTAGGGTTTATATTTGCATCACCATTACCATTGGCATTTGCACTTGCGTTTGCGTTACCGTTTGCACTTGCATTTGCGTCACTGTTAGCGTTACCGCTTGCTTTGTGTTTCTGTTAACATTAGCGATATAGTCACCATTACCGTTTACATTTGCATTACCATTTGCATTAGTGTTTACATTTGCATCACTGTTACCATTACTGCTTCACTTTGCATTTCCATCAATGCTAGCGTTACCGTTAGCGTTACCATTTCTGTTTGCACTTGCATTTGTGTTGCTGTTTACGTTTGTGTTTCTGTCCTCATTTACATTACAGTTTGCATTTGCACTTGCATTTTTTGTTACCGTTTGCATTTCTATTTATGTTTGCATCACCATTACCATTACTGTTAGTGTTTATGGTTAAGTTACTGTTACCATTACCACTTCCTTTAGAGTGTGCATTTGGATTACCATTACCGATGGCATTTATGTTACCGTTTGCATTACCATTTGCATTTGTATGTCCATTTTACGTTACCATAACAGTTAGCATTTGTGTTTGCATTCACATTTGTGTTGGTGTTACAGTTACCATTAGCGTTTGCGTTTTAGTCACCGTTACCGTTACTGTTAGCGTTACCATTATGGTTATTACATGGACATGGGCTCCACCACGTACCATTTACTATGTATATTGCACATTTTCATTTTCAGTTTGACATGCAATTTTTACGTACCGAACCGACAAAAATTCCATTTTTGCTACTTTTGCACACTGTGTTGCCCATGGTGCTGCGCAGACATTGTGTGGTTGATTGGGCTGAAATTTGGGATGTAGCCATGTTTTGTTTGGTGAAAAAATCTTGTTTTGTTCCAGAGTTATTGACATTTGAATTTGCCCCCCTTAAAAGATTTTTGGGACGCGAGGTCCACCATTTTGTGGTGGAACAATTCTTAAAGGTGCACAAACTTTTAAATTGAGTATCTCTAAAACAGTTTGTGTTTTTACTTGAAATTCAGAGGGTGTTGAGGGGATGTCCTACAACTGTGAATTATGCAGTTTAGGTGCTGCAAAATTAATTCATTGGGGAGATATTGACTGACATAGTTGATGTTTTCCCCATTGGATTAGGCATATTGCTATTCGCTTGCAATTTATAGGGTAGGTAGCCCTAGTGCCCTGGATGTGCCTTGTAGTGGTTTGGTGTGTAAAACATAAACAGGTGCGGAATTATGCCACTCAGACAAATGGCCATTTGGTTCATTCCGCTTCAGTAACTTTTGAACCGTGTGTCTGATTTGCCTGGAATATGAAATGTAGAAAGATTAATCATAAATCTTTGACTGCAGCAATTTTTGGGTTGCTGGCAGTTATGGTTGCTGAATTGTAGTGCATGCTTATTATAGTTAATGGGAAAGTATTTATGTGTATTGTGAAAACTATGGTAAGCACATTTTGGGATTTGCTGGAAGATCCCATTATAAGGTATGGGACAGCTCAAAAGGTATGGCACATGTATATTGTTATGCACTGCTGGGCAATGTGGTGGGAGCGTGGGTACCCGCCCACCAATACATATGATTCATTACTTATATTGTGATGCTATGGAGACATATGCAAGTTGGTGGGAGCTCGGGGCCTTCCCACCAACTTGCATGACAATGTACTTACCTATGCTTTTTCAAAAAGTAAGGAAATTCATGGCAAAAAACTCTGTTTAATGCATCAGTTAGGGTTGTTCCACAGTGACAGAAGCAAGGAAATTTGGTGTTAGGGTTGAAAACCTTAACTCTGCATTCCTTCCCCAACCCCCCCCACACACACACATACATGCAAGTAGGGGAAGGACCAATGCAACACAACCAATCACACACAACCAGCAGCACAGAAATAACATACAACTATCTACAGCACAAAAGCACACACTCATGCTCCCATCTTCCTTGCACCAACAGAAGTTGGGCTGTGACATGGGGTCATGACTGCTAACACTGATCCCGAACATTCCATGCACCACTAAACACATATCACTATGGACAACTGGGCATGTTGGGCCACATGCTGCCACCAACACATAACACAGACTAAATATATGGTATTTTGGGGTTCACAAGATCCAAAACAGGACTTTGCACATTCCCTGAAATACTTTTGAAAATTACTTTCTCAAATGCGACAGTGTTTTGCTATGCATGTGTGACACTTTCGTGTTTGCAACAGTGTTTTGCTACACTATTTTACATATTTTCACAAATACGACACTGTTGTGTCTTCCGTTTGTGACACTTTTGTGTTTGCAAATGTATTTTGCAAAAGTATGCTCCTGATGACTGCACATCTTTGCCATCCTCTTGCAAGCAAACAGCTGGGTTCTTTGGGCTGAAATTTTCATGGTGGCAAGCCCTGATCCCTCAGATGTCCCCTTTCCTGCTTTGCTGCTAAAATAGTTAATGATGACAAAGTTACAGAGTTATGAATTTCAGCAATTTCCCATAGACTAACATTGAGGTGCCCATGATGGCTTTTACCACCCATATCTTGAAAACAAAACAAGGTACACAGTTTTCGCTACTGGCAGCTTGGTTCACCTTTACATGGACTAACCTCATACAACAACTTTGGAAAAAATGTATGATACCTGAAGTTGGATTTCTCCACTTCCTACGGTAACACAGGTAAACACCTCCTTCTGGTTGTATGTGATTGGTTGTGTTGCCTTGGCCCTTCCCCTACTTGCATGTATATGTGTGTGTGTGTGTGTGTGTGTGTGTGTGGTGATGGGGTGGGGGGAATGTGGAGTTAGGGTTTTCAACTCTAACACCAAATTTCCTCGCTTTTGTTGCTGTGTAACAAACCTAACTGATGCATTGAACGGAGTTTTTTGCCATGATATATATATATATATATATATATAGAGAGAGAGAGAAGAGACAGATACAGATAGATATGTATAATATATATATATATATATATATATATATATATATATATATATATAACATTGTGCCAGTGATCAGCAAGAGGGGGGTATACACTGGGCATTACACTGTGGCCAGCAATTGGAGGGAGTATGGGGGGACCACTAGACACCAAGGATTTAATTAAACATTATACTTTTTTTTTTGCCAGCGATCGGTGGGACTAGACACCAGGGATTTGGAGGATTCAACATTTCGAAAATGACTTGTCCAGTACAGCCATACCTCAAAAACATAAAGATTAACATTATTTGTATTTTGGGGAGAGGACAACAAACCAATAAGCTGACGCTAATATGTAATTAGAGGTATTGGTTTTGAAATGTCCCACTCACCCTTAAATAATGATTCACAAATCAAAATGATGAATTAATAACTTATTTAATTTCATTTTTCCTAAGATAACTTCCAGTCTATGTTTTTTCAACGTTTCTGGAAAACCCTTCTTCAGGAAGAGATCGGTTCATTCTAAAAGAATATATATATATATATATATGTTTGTACTTATTATAAATCATACTATCATAAATGTCACAAAGACGTCAGGAATATAAACTTGGTATAAACAATTATAAGTGAACTTTTAACCTTACTGTAATATTTTTTGTTGATAATATCTGGTAACATCACATTCAAACATGCATTGCTTCCATTTCCATCTGAGATGACTAGAGCAAAGAATAAAATAATCAAGTCCTATAAACACAATGGTTTGTAAAGATTCCTTTTTAACACTTAGAATATTATTGAATATCATATTCAGTATCTAACCTTATTTGTTTTTAAGTGTATACCAAGGCTTCATTATATATTTATGTTCATGCTGTTAACCATCATAGACCTGTAAAATATATAAATGCCATCATAAACAATATAGAAATCACATAAATATTTCAACTAGCAAAGAAAACCTCTCAAATTTAAATCAAATCCATCACAAAACTTGTTAGTAGCTTTTTAACATATAATACAGCATGATGAATAGTACTGACTACTAAAGCGTTATACTATTCCTTAAACCAGGACAAAAATACATCTTATGTATTTAAACATCAATCTCTTATAAACTTAAACATCTAAACTTATTTCCCTCAATATCTGAGCATCATTAAGCCATTCCCGATTCTTTATTTATAAATTTTTTACTATATTAAATCATAACAACTTCGTTAGACTCATTCAAACTATCAATTAAATCTATAACTCTATATAAATATTAGCTTAGGTGAAATGCTACACCTCTTTGATGTAAGTTCCTCTAAAATACAATACCAATGTTTGGTCAAAACATCAACAAGTGTTATATATTCCAAAAACAGTCTCAGAAAGACGCCTTAATGCCTGAACTAATTTTTAATTCGCTCCTTAACTTCATTCATTCATTTTCAGCCCTGTTTGTAGCACATTCAGTAAATGAGTTAGTGCTACTCTAGCATCAAGCATTATGTGAATTTTGTTAAGAGTAAGGACGCTAACTCCTTTTTGAACTTAACACTGGATTCCCCTATATAAACTGTGATTTTTTTTTTACAGAAGGGAACAATGCTAACCTCAGTCCGTATCGATTCTTCATCTCCTAACCCCTATTTCGAGAATTGCAACTTATTTTGAGTCCTAAACAGATTATGTTAACACAAATTGGTTAGTAACTTGGTTCAAACTCATTGTGTTTAGATATTTAACTGGATCATATGCATGCATGCTCTTAATATATTCTCTCACCATAGATGTGCTCTCTTTCATGGCTCAGATGGAAGTGAACGCGGGGCCAACAAATCAACTTATTTAAATGGTATTAATGCTCCTTCTCTAAATCTGGCAACCAAACGCATCTGCGTAAGTGCAAGCAATTAATCTGCTTGCCTAAGTGCCAGATCCATTACTAAATGGCACCAATTACCATAAGTACTGGTGTTAGAGGTATAAATAAAGATATGTCCATGTAGTATTGTAATTCTAATAATATAGAGACCTAGGACATTATCTCTTTGCTTTTAATAATAACAAAAATCTGAAAATAATATAAAGAGCTTACTAAAAGCGGACAGATTGATTGCACACTGGAATCCTATGTCTATACTGCTGATGTATATTATTCCATTATAGTATCGGTTGCCATTCTATAGTTTCATTAAGACCATAACGTGGGTTAGTGGTTTGGAACAAATTAATGAACCACGCTTCTCGTAAGAGTAGTTTATTATTAAAGTCACCCCCCCCGCTATTCTTTTTTTACTTTTTCTATACCAAAAACCTCAAAGATTCAACATTTGTAACTTCTTCTTGCTTTGTTTTTTTTTTGCAATTTACACTTAAAAAATCAGAAGCAAGGTGAAGTTGCAAATGGTGAATTCTCATTAAACGAAGCAACTTTGAGAACTGATTCAAGGAGGGGAAGTTGGCAACTTCGCTAAAAATTCACCAGCGAAGTAAAACTTTGCTGCATCTCTGTGTTTTAGCAGTCTTTTTGACCTTGTGATAATTTGAAACGCACTTCCTACTGGTGCGACTAGTAGTGGCATAGCATGTGTTGGGACACTTATTGTCTTTCTGTTGCATCCTTTTCTGAATTTGTTTTTTCCAAATCCTTTTGGTTCCTGGCTTCTTACCTGCTTCCTCATTTATGATGTCTTAAGGTTCATCCTCCCTGTCATGTATGTTATCCTCTTGTGAGGGGCCGGGGCAGAGGGGGCTCACTATTTCCTGCTGTTTGGCTTTTGTTCCTTTCCTCCTGTCTTTCTGTTTGTACATTTGTTTTCCCTTTTTGTTCTTTTTGCAGTCTCTCTTTTTGTACCAATGTTACATACAGGTCTTGTTCTGCTTGTTCTGCTGATCAGGGCTGTTATGTGATGCCCTCGGGCAATTACACTATGTATGCTCTGTTTCCTCACAAAAATTGCATCTCATGGGGTTTTTGCATTGCGTGCTATTGTGTCCACATAAGCCACATTTGATTTTTTCACATACATTACTTAGATGTCCTCTGTCACCACATCTATGACATGCTTGTGCCTGACCAGCATAAAATACCACTCCCCAATCTCTGCCTAAAAAAAAAACTATTTGATAAATATTGTACTTCTCTATTTTGTTGTTTTAACATTACTTTATACCTCCATCCTCCTGTCCACAAATGTTCTGTGTCCAATATTGGCTCTGGATATCCATTAATGTTAGAATGCTATTTTAACCTGAAAGTTATGTCTACTACATTAACGCCTTCATTTCTGAAAAGTACTGTACATGTTTGTATGTGGGCTTTGTTAGAGATATAGCTACAAAAGGATTCCACAATGGGGTCTCTTTTAATTAATGGCATTTCTTCCAAAATCTCTCTAATCCTGCTGGGTGTTTGCAACTTGCATCATAAATGCATCTCCTGGTGTGTGTATTAGTGCATAAGCTTCATATACAAAAAATGTCACACTTTCCATTATAGATTTTCTTCCCATATAGAGTCTGTCCAGTATCTCTGGCAGTCCTCCTCTGTATTTGAGCTTGAATACATTCTTCCTTTTTGCAAGTTCTGGTGCTATTCTTGTGTGCTCTGGAAATAGTTTTTCTCTAATGCTTGGTCCCCACACTTCTGTTTGTTTCTCTTCATTTATTTCTATATTACTCTGCTCTTTCTCTGTTTGTAATGTTTGTTCTTCCATCTCTAGGGATGATTCTATTTCACCCTCCATCTCCTATTGATTTTCATTTAACTCTATTATCATTTATTTAATTTTACATCCCCTCTTCCCTCTCAATTTCATGTATTTTCCCCATGAAATCCTTGTCTGCATCTACTGTTCCATTTTGCACTGCTATGTTATTAATTACAGTACACACTGACCTAGCATTATTTGTGAATCTGTATGTTTTATTTCCTCTTCTCGTTCTTCTGTATTTTTTCCTCGGCTTGTTCCCCATCGTACTCTTGCTGCAGAAGTGCTTGGGTAATTTGGGTCCCCATTTTCCCCATCTTGTGTCATCTTCCATCTCACATTCTTTGGTGCCTCTGTCACCCATTTTGGCATGTCTGAGGGATTTATTCTCTGGTTTGCTTCTTCTTTTGTCTCTTCTACTTGTTTTCCCATGGGTTGCCCTGTTGTGGTCATTTTTTTCCTGGATTAATTTGAAGACCCCTTGCTTTTGAATGTGTGCTTACTCTTCCATATCCTTTTGTGAGCTCTGAGCATTCCTAATTCTGCTACAGTTTTTTCTCCATTTTCTATATGGTCTTTTTGCTCCATTCTTACTGTTTGTAGGGCCTGTCTTAGACCAAGCATTTTATGGCATGTATTTGCCATTCCTGACTGGGCACCACCTTTTACAGTTTCTTCCTTTTCTTTGCTTGTTTTCTTTGTTTTGTCATTCTTAGTTTTTAGCTTGTCAGTATCAGCTGCTACTTTCCTCACAGCAGGGTCTCTCTTTGATGATGCTGTGTCATTATGCGTCAGCTGGGCCTAGTTGTCAAGCACCAGCTGTTGCTCCACTGGTAAGAGGGATTGTTTTATGCTGTATATTTCTTCCTGCAGTTGTTTTCTTCGTTCAAGATATTTTACATCTTCTTCTCTTAGCTGCTTGTAAAGCTCATCATCTTTAGTTTTTTGCTCAGTACTCTGTACTTTTTTTTGGTCTGTTATCTGTTTTTCTTTTCTTCTTCTCTTTCTCCATTGTTTCCATACCTTCACTTTCTACTCATTTGTCTCCATGCTGCTTTTCTGGTTCTGTCTCTAACAGTTTTGAAGCAGGGGAGGAGACCCACTCTCCAGCCTCTCGCTCATCCATACTCTCCTCATTCCTCCCAGCAATGGACATGCTATCAAGTCCATAAATAAATGGGTTCCCCCTACAGGAAGAGATGGGGAATTTGTTATTATTGCAAGTCACACAAAATTACTTACAATGTATACAATCTATTCTTGTACAATATCTCTCTTGCTGTTGTTTATGCTTCAGGTTAGTCTTGGTGTTAAGTTTCTCGTGGCAGCACAACCAATGAATATCTCTCATTTTATCAGGTATCCTATTATTAGTATGGTATTCAAGTAGGTTTGAAAGAGAACTGGGCGGGCAGGTAGGGAACACTATTACTTTCTGAATTTTCTTAGCTATTACTATTTTATAAATGTATTTCCTTGCATTAGTTAGTATCCATTGGCTAGAAATTTCCCAGGATTTCAATTTCATAAACACTTCTCTGATATTGAGGAACTGTATGTTGTTCAGTGTGCCTTCCTAGTGAAACATTTCAATAAGTAAAAAAAAAAAAATGATTTTCAGTTCCTGGGTAATTTTTTGAATTAATTCCATAAGTGAAATGTGTTTCTGTTGTAGGATAAAGAGATGTATGGAATTCCAGATATACATTTCATCACAGTTAATATTGAGTTAATTGTACCATTATCCCATTTATTCCAATAATTTTTCTGGTCTCCATAAATTAACATTTCATAATTTACATTGTCAAATTCTTTTTCTTTCCAGTGTGTTGCTACTAACTCCTCAAATACTGAAATGTAACAACACATAAAAAAGAGATGTTCCAATGTCTCTAACTGTTGTATACAGTCTATTATTGTACAATATCTCTCTTACTGATGTTTATGCTTCTGGTTAGCTTTGGTGTTAAGCTTCACATGGCAGTACAACCAATGAATATCTCTCATTTACCTGGTATCCTATTATTGATTAAGGTATTCAAGTAGGTTTGGAAGAGAACTGGGTTGGCAGGTAGGGAACAATATTACTTCCTGAAATTTTGTAGCTATTACTATTTTATAAATTAATTTTCTTGCATTAGTTAGTATCAATTGGCTAGAAATTTCCCAGTATTTCAATTTCACAGACACTTCTCTCAGATATTGAGGGGCTGTATGTCATTGTTTTATTACCTGTGTGTTAACAGATTTCCATTTATCAAACCACTGTTCACATGATTCCACATATAAACTATACCATATGCTTCCTGTGTGTGTTAATAGGGGCTTAATATTTGCTGCTATATAAATACCGTAATAAAAAACTAGTGGCTTTACCATGTTGAGACCTCCTTGTTTTGTGGGTAAATATATTTCTTTTGATGGGATTTAGTCAGTTACCTCCATTACCTGCAAGAATATGCTTCATAATGTAGCTTTAAGTGATCTCAGGGCCGGGAACAAATAACTTATATAAAGAAATAATAATAATAATAAACTTTATTTGTATGGCACCTTTCAAACACCAAGGCACCTTAACAATGTTAAAATCACAATGTCAACAAACAAACAAACAAACATCTCAGTAGCAAACAATATAGTCAAATTGATATTATCCATTAATTAATCACCAAAAACTTGGTACCACAAAAAGGTTTTTAATGCTTGCTTAAAACCTTCCACAGTCATGCACTCACATAAACCGATGGGGGTAGAGAATTCCAAAGGGTAGGGGTGGCATGCATAAATGCTCTCACCCCAGAAGATTTCAAGCACACCCTTGGAATCTCTAGCAGCCCCTCATTGGCTGAGTGGAGCAATCACCCAGGGCAGTAAGGGATCAGAAGCTCTTTCAGATAGTCCAAGCCTAGTCTGTTCAGGGCTTTAAAAGTCAGAAGACCAACTTTAAAGGTGATCCACCACTCAACTGACAGCCAGTGCAGTTCACGCAGCACCAGCAAAGTATGACAGGACCGAGATGATCCTGACAAAAACTGGGATGCCTCATTCTGAACTAGCCGCAGGCAATGGATTTCCACTACTTGTAGCCCTAGGTACAGGGAGTTGGAATAGTCCAAACATGAGGTCACAAAGGTGTGAATCAGAGTAGGAAGGTAGCTGGATGGAACAAGGTGCTTAATCCTGGAGATATTCCTCAGATGGTAGAATGAGGATTTGATGACAGCCGACACCGGCGAATGCAGGCTCAGCCCTTCATCAAAAATTACCCCCAGGTTTTGCACCCGTTCAGAGGTCAGGAGTGGCACGTCCCTCAGAAAAAGTCCAGAGGGCAAACCCACACCCAAACCCCCGTCCACAACCAATACCTCAGTCTTATCAGAGTTCAACTAACTGGCATCCATCCACTCCTGGATTTCAGTGAGGCAGCTATTAAAGACCGAGACAGCTCCATCCTGGTCGGATGGAAAAGAAAGGTAGAGCTGGGTATCATCATCATAGCAGGAAATACCAGAATTAAAAATGTTTTTATTAAGTGATCCCTTTTTATGTTGGCACGCTTGCACAGCCAACATCTTCTGGTAGTGCAGATTTGGAGGCATGGTCGCTGTTGGGTGAATGCAGGGCACGCACCAGTAGGTGCATCCCTCATTCCCTAATCAGCCTGCATGCCGGCACCACACCATGCATACTAATATGGAAAGCACATCTAAGGAAAGGTCAGCTGCAATGCGAGCAAAGCTTGTCACATGCAGCGGACCCTTCCTACGTGCTTCACCAGCTAGAAACATGGTGGCACAGTGGCCGCTAAACTGCTGACTTCAGGGGTGCCCAATCCCCCAGTCAGCTTACCCTGCCCCTCAAGTATGTGCTGATGAGGGATCCCACTCCCCGTCAGCAGAATGTGTCCCCCACTGCTTTTGTTGTTTGCTGACGGGGTGCCCAATCCCCGTCAGCATCCATCCCCCACTTTCCTGCTTTAATATGCCAACAGGGGAGCCCACTCTCCATCAGCATGATGTCCCACCCTTCTTCTGTGCCAATGGGGGTGCCCAATCCCCCCGTCGGCTACTGTACCCCCCAAAAAGAAACCATCTGTAAAAAAGAAAACTGTCCACGATGTTTTGTTTTTACTTCCTGTAAACAGAAAACGGTCCCTCGTAGTCTCCGTACCCATCACCCGCACCCACCCACTTCACACCCTGCCTCCCCTCACCCCCTCACCCCATACTTACCTCTGGAGCTCAGCAGGATGATCTTCGGGGACCCGGAACACGTCTTCACTCTTCAAAACCAACTGGGAACTGAGGAAATGCCGGTAAGCTGTATAATGGAATAAACAGCTTTTTTTTAACTTTGATGCATATCTTGGGCATTTTTTGGAATTTTTGCACCAAATTTTCAACATGGGGTTTTTGGGACGTCTCCTCATGAATTCTAATACTGTTATGATGTTAATTGGTCCTGAAAGGTGATTTCGCAGTCACTGTGCGGAATCACCTTTTGGGACTGATTAACAAAAGGACAGTGGCAGCATTCGTGAGGTGGTCTCTCAAAAAGCCTATGTTGCAAATTTGGTGGGAAAAATCCAAAAAATGGCTGTTTTACGAGCGTGCATTGCGGAGTTGCTACGCACGCTTGTAACTTCACGAATTCACAATATTTTCATGCCAGATTTTCAACATTGTCATTTTCTACACCTCCTTGTGAACAGTACAGCTGTCATTTTCACATCCTGGCCAAAATGTGTTTCTGCACTTCCGGCGCACAATACTGCGGTCACTGTGGGAAATCAGTGTTCGGGGAAGATTACAAAAATGATAGTGACACTGTTCATGAGCAGAGGTCCTAAAATGCCTATGCTGAAAATTTGGTGACGATATTCCATGAAATGACTGTGTTATGAGCGTGCATTGTGCAGTTTGCACGCATGCTCATAACGTTGTGCATTTATAATATTTTCACTCTGGATTTTAACCATTGGCATTTTTCCACACCTCTTGATGAACAGTACAGCTGTCATTTTACATATCCTGCCTGAAATGTGTTTTCACACGTCCAGCGCAGAATAGCACGGTCACTGTGCAAAATCACTTTTTGGGACAGTTTGAGGAAATGACAGTGACACTGTATATGAACAGAGGTGCTAAAATGCCTATGTTGAAAATTTGGTGCCGAAACTCCATCAAATGCCTGTTACACAAGTGTGCATTGCGCATTTCTCACGCACCCTTTTAACTTCACAAATTTGCAATATTTACATGCCACATTTTCACCACTGCCATTTTTTTCCACCTCCTCATGAACAGTAAAGCTGTCATTTTTCACATCCTGCCCAAAACCATGTTTCCACACTGCACTACCAAAGCCAATGCCAGCGCGACAACATTCAGCATTAACAAATACTTGTTTTCTTTCCCATATGTCATGTGTTCCATTGATTTACTAATTGTTGTCCTTTTTCTATCTTGGGTTCCCAGTTTAAAAGATCTAGGGGGTGAGATCCAAATTGTATTTCTAGTATTGTAATGGGGTCTTCTGTAAATTGTATGCCTGCTATGTTTTGTATCTTGTGTCCTGCGCTTCTGAACTGTTTCCCTAAACATGTGTGTGTGTTTAGTGTAGCTCCTGATATTATACTATGTTCTTTACAAATATCTAATGCTTGAATTGCTGAATCTTCATTTTTAACCAGAATACATATGTCATCCGTGTATGCCATAGCCATATGTGGGACAATTATGGGGTCTACTTGTATTCTTATTATTGCTGATGAAGAATTTAAAGATCTCAGTAAGGAGTCTACACTAAATACATAAAGTAGGGGACTCAGGGGACATCCCTGTCTGACCCCTTTTTTATAGGCACCATTGGTACACACCATCCATTAATAAATGGGGAAACTGTGGCAGTTCTTTATAAGCCTTGCCACCAATTTATAAATATCTGAGGGATACCATACTGATATAATGTGTGCCATAGATATTTATGATTTACAGTATAAAAAGCTTGTTGCTGATCTAGAGAAAGTAGTATTCCTTCTATCCCATCTTTATTATCTCTTTCAACTAATTCTCTTAACAGAATTAGCTGATCTGACATGTTTCTTCCCAGAATGGAGCAGGATTGAGCCAGCATAATTAAATAGCTTGCTGCTTTTAGTAATCTTGTATTTAGGATTTGTGTTGAAAGTTTAAAATCTATATTTAAAAGGCTAATAGGCCTCCAGTTTTGTAAATTTTTTTCTCTCCTTTCTTATGTAAAAATATTAACAATCCCTCTGCCATTCGTAATAGGGTGTGGAATTCCTGAAGCATTGCATTAAACACTTTTGCCAAATACAGGGCAATTTCAACACTTAGGATTTTGTACAATTCTGCTATCTCATCTTTACCTGGTGCTTTATTGGTTCTTAGGCTGTGGATAGCCATTTTTACTTCTAAAGGTTCGGTCCCTTTCATCAGGTTATCTAGTACATCCTTAGGGCAGTTTGGTGTACTAAAGTTTGTAAAATACTGTTTTTCTTTAGAGTTATCAATAGTTTTTGCTGCAAATAAGGTCATCGCATGTTGAGTAATTATACGTAAAATATTTTTGGTGTCTAAATAAACATTTCCATCTGTGTCCTATAAAGAATCCATTTGTTTATTTTTAATTCTTTCTTTACAGCTTAAAAAGGGACATATTGTACTCACTGTACCTTGCATTCCATATACTTGCAGTTTTTGTAAGTTATCATACTGTTTTAGATGGTATTGTAACATCTGGTGCCTGATGTTTTGTATCTGGTCCGTAAAGTTATGTACTGTTGTTCTAGATAAGGAGTGTAACTTTTGTAAGTGTTTTCCGTTGTGTAAATATTGTAGGTATTTCCTATTATGGTATGCCTTACTGTTATATTTTAGAAAGTTTTGTAACTGTTTCTTTGTATCTTCCCACCAATGTACTGGTGACTCGTACATCTCCAAAACAGATTTTTTTAGAGAATAAAAATAACAAACATTTTGTGAAAATAGTGCTTCTGTTAGTAATAAAGAATTACCTTTCCAATATCCTGGTCCATTTGTTGAGATGGGGTCGTGCCTAATCTAAGGCCCAGTAATTTGTGATCTGAAAATTCTACTTCTGCTTGAGTTCTGGTGGCCATTTTGGGTCAGGTTCTGTAATGGAGGTTCCGACACCATATGGCGTCAACTGGACTCAGTGTGTTAAGTATGCTAATATTATGTTTAGTGAAGCAGATAAAAAGAGAAAGTCTATGTGTGCTGTCAGTCTACCCTTCAGTAAGGTAGGATCTGGTCTGCCTATTGTTTTATAATATCTGTCTTTAAGGTTTGCATCCTGAATTATGCTATTAAGGGTAGACATATCACAAAAGTTTGCATGTGTTTTAGTCTGTTTTCCTCTGTCTTGTCTGGCCAAACTACAATTGAAATCCCCCCAACCCCATGTTACCACTTGTGATGAATGCAGGTACGGTTGTATCACCCAATTCTATTCTATCTCACTTGGATTGTGGGGCATAAATATTGATAAATCTATAATATTTATTTTGTATTTTTGTATCTAACAGTAATACTCTTCCTGGAATTAGGTCAATCAGATTCATTACTTGCAAGTCTACAAGGTTTTTAATTATAGCTCGAGGGTACACTCCCGACCAATCAGAGCGCTCCTTTCCCCTGAGCATGAGGCACTCTTATTGTCTCACGCGCAGATGACCTGGAAATGGGCATGTTCTGGGAACAGGTTTTTTTTTTTAAATGTATTATTGATCACTCTCAATCAATAATATATTAATACATACCACACTGCCACTCATTGCTGAAAACGAGTGGTTTCATTTGCCGTCAGCTTGAGCCAGGACAGCTCAGCTTCACATTGCTGTTCTTGGTCAGCGGAAGGTGCATGAAACCACTCATTTTCAGCAATGAGTGGCTCCAGAGGACATAGTAACACATAACATAATACAAACCCCTGTACAAGCTTCTATCCCTATTGACCAGTAGGAGGGGCCATCATACCATGTCTTAGTTACTTCTCGTATTTTGCGTATTGTATGTAGCCAGGTGTCTTGTATAAAGAAGATATCTGTTTGGCTAGATTGTAAATGTGTAAACACTGCCTGCCTCTTTCTGATGTTCTTAATACTAATAACATCAACAGTGTTAAGTGAGAGAGTACACTCCATTTATTTAGGGTAGTGGTAAATAAATACTAAGAACACCACTAAGGTGGCTTTAGTTTCTGCCTTTTAGATCTCCTGGGTTTCTTTGAGAGTTCTGGTTTCTGGTTCTTGTCTATCTGCACAGCGGAGTTCTGAAATTCTGGCTCACTGATTTCCAAATCTGACACTAGTTCAGTTTGGGATGACCACAGAGTGGAGTCCTCAGAGTCTGCATCTGAAATTTCTGTTGCATTGTGTTGTGCATCAAACCTGTTTGTTAAGGGCTCCTCAAGTGTTTTTGCAACTTTAGATGCTGGTTGCCTCCTTGTCTGGCTTTGTTGTGCATTTTCACTTCTTTTCCCTTTTGCCTGCTGAAATGGGAGGAGGGGCATTTACCCCTACTTCCTCTATGAGAGGCGCTGTGTCTGCCGGTAAAGAAATGTGGGAGGTCTGTTCTATCCCTTCAACCTCTGTTTCTGAATTTTCTTCCATGAGGGGGTCCTGCTATGGGGTAGGAGTTTGAACCTTTGTTCTATCTAAATTCAGGTTTCCTGAAACTGATATGTTAATGTGAGTAAGTGGAACAGTGGGAAATGTGGCTCTTTGAGCTACTGCAATCAGTAGCCTCTGTTCTTCATCATCTGTGGGGTCTGGCTGGTTATGGGCTGCCCATCTGCAGCCTTGATAGGAATGACCCATTCTGTCACATAGGTTTCATTTTTGCTCATTAACACAGTTCCCACCAGTATGCCCTAACTCTTGAAATAAACTGCATTTTACTTCATCGCAAATACTACTTAGGTGGCTTGTAGAGATGCATGCCGTGGGTTGGCTGACGTACAATAATACCCCCCTGCTCATGCCTAGGAAAAAACAGTTAGGTAGATGGTTCAATCCTGTTTCAGTAGATTTTAACAATACTTTTATTTTCCAATCCCCTGTCCAGATATGTTCCATATCAAAACTTGATTCTGGACTCTCCAGAACTGTACACCCTTATTTTAACCAATCTATGAGGTCAGTGACACTGACACCTTCATTTCAAAATAAAACTGTAATGGTTTTGTATGCTGGCTTGGTAAGTGGGATTGCTTCAAAGGAGGCCCATAAAGTAGAGTGTTTCAGCTCCTGAAACTTTGACCAGAATCTCTGCAGTCCTGAGTTTAGCTTGAAGCTAATATTGAAAATTGTTTCACCAGAGACATGAATTAACGTGTATATTCCATTTGCAAAGTACCACACTGAATCTTTAAGTAAGTTTTGGCAATGAACACTTGGTCTGGCAGTGTGTCCATGCCTCCTTTACATAAGAGATGAACTGCATTGTGGGTTTTTTTTTTGCTGGAAAAATGGAATTATGAAAGAGAGAGTCATATGGTCTTGGGTTTGATCTGTTTATGTTATTCAGTGGTGTCTCTGGTGTTTTCCTACATACCTGTTGATTAGTCACATTAGGAGGGACTTTGGATTGTGGCATTGTTTGTTCTGTGTACCTGTAGCTATACTGTGCTCTGCAGCAACTGGGTCTGAATTGGTAACAATTAAATCTAGAACAGAATTTAGAGTTAACTCCAAGTTCCCCAGTATTGCCATTGGGGAGGCAGAAAATTCTATTTGTATCATAGAATTTAAATATTCTGTACCTGTGGTTTCAGTAGTCTGGAAGCCTTCAGGTATGTAGTGTTGCCTTGGGGTTGGAACTGATATCCATGCTCCTGTTTCCTGTGATATCACCCATCCTGCTGCCTTTAATGTTTTTTCCACAGTCCATTCAGTTTGATCAGAATTCTTTGTGTTTGACTCTGGAGGAAGTCTTCGGCCAGGGGAAGGAACCCCCATTTTGTGCCATTCCTAATGCATCTCCAGTAATTTGAGTCGGATCTTCTTGCGTGTGTTCCGTCAGGTGCAGCTGTCCTGCTGCACCAGCTATTGCATCTCCTACATCAGCAGTAGTACCAACAGCCTGTTTTCTTCCTCTAGTAACTTTGTCCTTGCCATTTAGCACTTTTATTTTCTTTGGCAAACTCTTACTGTGTTCTGGTTCCTTGTTATGCAAGACTGTGGCATTTTTCCATCCTGCTGCCAGCATTACTGGGTCTGGAGTCCAGGAATTGTTTTTTGTAAGTAAACCCTTTTTTACCACAGAGGTTGTGGACTGTACTAGATCTTGTTGTGAGAAGTCCTGAGTTTTTTCCCCCAATTGTACACCTGTTTTTGCTGCAAACTAAAAAACAGTGGCATTCCTCTGATCATTTATTGAAGTTTGAAATATCGAATCCATTCTAAGGTCCGTTTCCCTCTGATCTTTGAAAGGCAAGTTTAAGTCCTTGGTGGTTACCTTGCCAGTACCCAAGCCTGTGGCTCCGTTGTCAGGGAGGCCCATTTTGTTTTCATTGTTGGTAGTTTGAATCTTAGTCAGAGCCGTTGTTAATTCTAGCTGTCTGGCGTGGAAGCGTTCTTCTTCTGCTATCGGCAAATTCTTTAACATTATTTCTGTTGGTTCTATTATGTCATTATGCACCTTTTCCATAACAGGGTTTCTTTCTTTCACAGTATCTGAGTCCTCTGTAAATTCCATTTGATTCACTGTTTCATGTTCGTTTTGGGCTTCCAGAAACCCATTTGCATTTAAACAAAATTACTCAGTCTCAAACAGTGTCGAGGCCAGGGTTGAGACCTGTCTCCCAGCCTCCACGATGTCCATCTTCTCTGGCTCCTCACTCAAACTAGCCATTTAAAAAAATGACCAGTAGTTCCCCTGCAGGAAGAGTAGGAGAACTTTACTAGTGTCCTGGCCAAATTTCCACCATTCATTAAAAACATCACCAACAGCTTAATCTGGTTCAGTTTCAGTTGGTTACCATCTGTATGCCCCCCCCCCCCGGTCACCTGTAAAAAATGGGCTTTAGTCTCAGTGGGCCTACCTAGTCAAAAGAATTCAGTAAAATAAATAAAAATAAAAAGGAGGAGGCACGGAGGCAGATAAGACAGCAGGGTTGCATACAGCACAGTGCATGGTTGATGCATATTTGGTAGACAATTAGCACCTTAATATCAATGACGAGCCCTTGGTTTATCAGAGTGCCAGTCTTGCTGATTGGCCAGCACTGATCCCATTCACTATAAAATACCTGAACTGCCCACCCTCAAATGTCAGTGTTGAGCACATCTTCAGTTCTGCAGGGGCCATCATGAGGGGCAGGCATGCCAGTCTGTTACCCAAAAATATTGGCATGCTAACATTCATTAAAATGAATGTGGGGCACATTCCACAGAACACAATCATCTCTCCATTCCAACCACATGAAGCTGGTTGTTGTGGGGAAGATGATGATGAACTTGAAGTTGGTTGCATTGGCAAATTGTCAGCTAGTGAGATGGATGAAACCCTCATGATTCAAGTTCAAGTTTATTAAGCAGGAAAACTCCATTGAGCAGGTTCATTTGCAAGGAGGTCCTGAGAGGGACGCTTAAGGTGCAATAGAGCATACAGCATATATTAGGTGCAGCAATAAACGGGATGGGCTATATAGTGCAATGACAGTTAATAACTGTATAAGCAATCAAAAAGTAGCATAGGCAGTGCAAATAGTTCAGTAGATGAGGAGCAACAGGGATATGATACAATACGCAAATGCAGTGATTGGAGAAATACAGACAAAAGACCTGAAAGCATATATATATATATATATATATATATATATATATATATATATATATATTTATAGATAGAGGTATACACATACATATACATACACACACACACAAATCTGGAGGAAGGAGGAAGAATTTCAATGAAGGGACAACTGCAGCCCAAAATACTGTGAGGGTTGCTTCCTAGAAGTCCTCTCCTGATTTGGAATACTTTCTGATTCTCAAATTACTCATTTCAGTCCCATTTCACATTTTTCCATGTTGTGCTACTGTGCCTTCACATGTACTTACCACTACTCTGGCTAATTCTCCTTTCATTTCATTTTCAGTGTCTTTATATATTTACTCAGGGCATTTAATCCAATCCAGCCATCATTTCCTTCCTTCTTCTGATACCTCCAGTTATTGCCAGATTTATTTACTACTGTATGAACCTGCTACTATGCCTGCCCCACTGATGAGAAACTAGAACCTCTTCTCAGGCCATTGCCTCCATCTGACGCTGTCAGACAAACCTAGCTTCTTAAACCAGTGTAAATACCATACACAGTTAATGTGAATCTGCTGCCTTGCCTGCCCCCATGTTGCACCCTTTCCTCTGGCCTGCTCCAGTCCTCATCTATGAACAACGTATGCCACTGCTCCACTTGGTGCCTCCATCCCAGACTCTTAATGTAGAATAAATGCTAGACCATACCTTCTCCAGCAAGTAAGCTGCCTCTTCCTCATCCTCCACCTCTGGGCCACAGTTGTGCCCTTGCATGGCATGACCATAACTAATGTGATGGTAAGTATCATTCCATAATTTTTTTGTTGTCGTTTTTTGGTTTTTTACTTTTTTATTTTACTTTTCTATTTACAGATATAAATGTCAGGAAGTGGCCTAGACTTTACATAATTTCATTTTTGAGCTCACAGCTCTTCTCTCCTGCTGCCCTCTCTATAGCAGTACACAGTTCATTTCCTCTTCCTCATCTATGTAGCACAGTTGAGCATTTCATGGCATGTCCATCACTAATGTGATGTTCAGAATCATACCATGCTTTTTTGTGTTTTTTTTTTCATTTTCTTTTCACAGGTACATCACAACATGGAACAACTGAGGAAAAATAATGTCAGTCTTGTTTTCACAGATGACAGGTGCAGGAAGACTGGAGGTAAACAATGAATATACCATGTGGCCACTAAAGTGGCCAAGTGAGGGAAATGAGAATTTAATATATTTGTGTAATAAAGTGCTTTACAACAGGTGCTGGGAAGGGACTCAGTCAGTAGGGAGACATACAGTACAGCAGCAGCATATATGATTTCTGTGACTTAAGAAAATTTCTGGGGAATGAGACATTAATATATTGTGATTTTCCTATGCAGTGGGCACTAAAGTGCTTTACAAGACATGCTGTGGTAGGACACTGACACAATGCAGCAGCAAATAGTAGCAGCATATATGATTTCTGAGACTTGAGAAACATTTGGGAAATGAGACTTTAATATATTGTGCATCCTGTGCAGTAAAGTTCTTTACAACAGGTGCTATAGAGGTACTCAGTTGAGAATGAGACTGACATAGTGCAGCAGAAGCATATAAAGTAGCAGCAGCATATACAATTTCTGTGACTTGAGAACAATTCTGTAAATGAAACTTTAATATACTGAGCATGTATCTACAATACAGTGCTTTACAACAGATGGTGTGGTATAGTGGGAAGTTGTCACAGCAGAACTGTATATGGGCATGTCCATACTAAATGGGTACATTTCCATCACATGCACTTTAACACTCAGTAACTCTGCAAAGAGTGTTTAAATATATTTCAAAACTGCACTGCTGTCTACTATAGAAGTTAGTGGGATAATATAAATAACTTCAGCCACCTAATACTTACAAAAAACTATTTTTGTAAGAAACTTACAAATTTGTCCCCTTGTTTTTGCATTGGCTAGGTGGGACATTTCAAGACACCACATATTGTATGCTTTCCTTCTACCTACCAAAATGCTATGCTGAAAAAAATAAGTCTCCCTATGCATTTTACATAAAGAGCCTTGTAACATCACCACATGTATGTGCTTTTATATATTTTAATTTTTTTTCCAGAATGAGTTAAAAAGTAACACTCTCGTATGTAACCTTCTCTGTCCCCCTAGGTTACATATGGGATTGACTAGTGTAAATGTGAAACTGTGCAAGAATTGGGGCACTGGATGCCAGGAACTAAAGGAGGCTCAGTTAGTTTGCTGTTCTGGCTGAAAAAAAAAAACATTTCAGAACTGCAGAGATGCTCTGGCTGCCTTTAGAAGTAGAACCGGGCTATCTTTCTCTGTCCCACCCCTATCTACGTGTGTAACAGCTGTTTATCATGTCTGAGGAGCGTGATTTTTTTTCACAGTGTCATTGGCTTATTTCAAGCCAGTCATAACACCAGATTAAGTCCATTAAACTTTGATTTGCCAGCGGATCAGTCAATTTTCTTCCCAAACACCAAATGAGAACATTCTCTGTCTCCTCCAAACTTGTCATTACAAACGTGTGACTGTGTTACAAACAAGAATGTGGAAACTGGTCAGAAATGTAAGCAGACATGAATGGGGCTACATAGCAGTGAAATAATGATTTTTTTATACTGTCTGCTACAAATCTGACTGCATTTTGTTGCTGGATTTGAAATGGGAGAATGCTGTGCACAGATTGGCATTCAGTAAGGTCTCTGGGGACAGAGAAAAGTCAATCATGTTTGTAACAAGGGACAGAGTTAATACATTTGTCCCTGTTACAACAGGATTGAGCTACTGGACATAATTAATTATGTTAAAACAAGTTTGAATTTATAATGTATTTTACTGGGGTTCATGACTGCTGTTTAAATATATCTATTTATGTCTGAAAATGGCACATATTTGACATATTGTTCAAGGTTATCTATTGTATGACTCTAATAACTGCCTTCTGTGTGCCAGACATGCTGTGAATTTCATAGTTTTGCAATGTGCTAAACAGGTGTGTAAGGCTGTGTAATTCATTGTGGATGTATGACTTTTGCAGGCTTCCAAACATCTTTTTTTAGTGGTCTTATGATACTGTCCTGATTGTAACAGGGACAGAGGTAGCATGCTAATGTTTGTAATGGGGACCTCCTAAAAATCTCTGTCCCAGTTACAAACAAGACTTTTGGTGTACCTTATTTTGGAATTGTGATTATTAAAAGATTTAATGAGATTTTTGATTGCTTTTATTGTGTATTTGTTTCAGGGGTGCAACAAATGATTTTTGTTTTAAAATGGTCTTTCACATGCTTTGGGGGGGGCTGCCAGTTCATCTGAAAGTAAATTATTTTTGGAATATTTGCTGCAAAGGTTGGGATTAAAATATAAAAGTACTGGGTGCTGTAGTCATTTACTGATGCATTTTAAGTGAAAAAATCATGGAATCCAAACCAGTATTTTCAAAATTTGTCCGACCAGCCCACAACCAAGTTCAATAATGTTTGTAACAGGGACCTCAGGAAACCAGCAGTCCCTGTTACAAACGTGACTTCTGCTGGTGCCTTATTTTTCATTGTTATTATTAAGAGATGTTACATGCTTTTTGGTTTGATTTGTGTGAGCATTTGTTTGGGGGGGTGTAACAAAGAATTTTTATTTTAAAATGGCCACTCACATGCTTTGGGGGGGTGGGGATGCCAGCTCATCCAAAAGTAAATTAGAAATGGAATGTTTGCTGCAAAGTTTGAGATAAGAATATAAAAGTATTGGGTGCTGTAGTCATTTACTGATGCATTTAAAGTGAAAAAAGCCTGGACTGTGTTTTAGCATTTTCTAAAGTTGGCCAAACTGCCTACAACCAAGTTCAGTCATGTCAGATAGGCCATTGACTGAGAAAAGGCCGATGGCACATTCATAAGGTAGAAAAAGAAATGGGCAGACTGGATGGGCCTTGCAGTCCTTATCTGCTGTCAACTTCTGTGTTCTATGTTTCTATGTTTGTAACATGGATCTGAGGAAACAAGTGGTCCCTGATACAAATGGATGGGACTTCTAGTGGTACCTTTTTTTTTAATTGTGACTATTAAGTTATTCTACAAGACTTGTTTGTTTTGACTGAGCATTCATTTTGGGGTTGCAACAAAGGACTTTTGTTTTAAAATAGTCATTCACATGCTTTGGGGAAGGGGGGCTGCCAGCTGCTCTGAAAGTAAATTAGAAATTGAATGTTTCCTGCAAAGTCTGACATTAAAAACAATAGACATATTGAGTGTTGTAATTTCCTACTACATTTAAAATGGACAAATGCCAATGACAGCATTTTAGAACAAAAAAGTTTTGCAACTAAAGACTCTTGTATGTTATAAAAATAAAGACTGCAGTGGTAACTTGCTCCTTGGAAGCACAATGGCACCAATTAAATTTACAAACTGGTTCTGGCCAAGGTATGGCTAATAGGGTAGTGGGCAGGGAGACAGTTGTCACCAGGTACCCTTGGGACTGTTGACAAGATATGGAGAGGGATGGAACTGACCATAAGTCCCATGGTACAGCTGACAGGGATAGAGAATTTAAGTAGGACCCTTGAGACTGCTGACAGAGATGGTATTGACCTTACATTCCAGGGGGTCAATAGGGAGGGCAGTGGGATTGATCTTGGATCCCATTGGCTGCAGATTTGATAGAACATTTCAACAGGCCCCAGGGACTGGAGTGGGGGATGGGACTAATCTCACATGCCAGGGGGCTGATGGAGAGGGGGAGGGACTGGTCTTGGGTACCATGGGACTGCTGATATGTCTGGAGAGTTTTAGGAGTGTACCAGCAGACCCCAGGACTGAGGAGGGGGTGGAACTAACCTTACATCCCAGGGGGCTGATGGTGAGGGGGTGGAACTGACCTTGGGTGCCATGGGATTGCTGACAGGGCTGGAGAGTTTTAGGAGTGAACCACCAGGCCCCAGGGACTGGGGAGGGGGATGAGACTTACCTTACATGCCAGGGAGATGATTTGGAGGAGGGTGGGACTTGCCTTGGGCTCCATGGGACAGTGGATTTGTTGAAGTGTGCCACCATGCCCCAGGGACTGGGGAGGGGGATGAGACTGATCTTACATACCAGGGAGCTGATTTGGAAGAGGGTGGGACTTACCTTGGGCTCCAAGGGACAGTGGATTTGTTGAAGTATGCCATCAGGCCCCAGGGAATGGGAAGGGGGTGGTACTGAACTTACATGCAAGGGGGGCTAATGGGGAGGAGGATGGGACTTACCATGGTTTCCATGGGACTGTGGACTTGTTGGAGTGTGCCACCAGGCCCCAAGGACATGGGAGATGAATGGGACTGAACTCACGTGCCAAGGGTCTAATAAAGAAAAGCTGGGAGTGACTTTGGATTCCATGGGACTGCAGATTTGTTGGAGTGTTCCACCAGGCCCCATGGACTGAAAATGTGGATGGGACTTACCTCATGTGCCAGGGGGCTGATGGGGAAGGTTTGTGACTGCTCTTGTATCCCACAGGACTGCTAACAGGGCTGGAGAAATTTAGGAGTTTGCCACCAGGGACTGGGGAGATAGATGAGATTGATCTCACATGCCAGAGGGCTGATGGGGAGGAGGTGTTACTGACCTTGGGTCCCATGGGATTGCTTACATGGCTGGAGCATTTTAGGAGTGTGCCACATGGCTCCAGGGACTGGGGAGGGAAATGGGACTGACCTCATATACCACGGGGCTGATTGGGAGGCGGTGGGACTGATCTTGGGTCCCAGGGGGCTACTGACAGGGCTGAAAAATTGTAGAATGGTCTACCAAGCCCCAGGGACTGCTGACATGGATCTGGAGGGAGATGGGAATAGTGCCTCCATTTTACTTGCAATCCTGTGGGTGCCCAGGCATGCCTCCCTTTTGTTTGCAATTCTGTGGGTGTCCATGCTTACCTCCATTTTGTTTACAAGCCAGTTGCTGCAGTCATATGTGCCTCCATTTGATTTGCAAGCCAATGGGTGTATGTGCATGCCTCCATCTTGTTTGCAATCCAGTGCTTCTGTCTGTGCCTGCCTATAGTACATTTTGTTTGCAAATTCAGTGGATGTGTCCATATCTGCCTCCATTTTCTTTCCAATCCAGTGGGTTGCCCACATTATCATCTGTTCTCATCTGGTGGATTCAGTTATGTCATCACCTGTGGTCTACCAGGTCCCTGGTCAATCTTTCATGGGGCCCTGATGGGTGTGCAAGTGGTGTACTGCACACAGCAGCTTGACTTGAGTCACAATGGATCAGTGCCAGGGTTCTCATCTGGTGGATTTAGTTAAGCCATGACCTGGGGTCTGCCAGATCCCTTATCAATCTTTGTGGTGCCCTGGTGGCTGTGCAGTTTGTGTATGGTACTCACCTGCTAGATTAAGTCACTGTAGGCAAGCACCCATGTTCTGCTCTGATGGATTCAGTTACTCTGTCACCTAGAAACATAGAAACATAGAATCTGACGGCAGATAAGGACTGCTTGACCCACCCAGTCTACCCATTTCCCTACCTTGCGGATAAGCTGCAGATTCTAGTTAATCAGCAACTTACTTCCTCCTGCCCCCCACTAGAATTGCCTTATGCCTGTCCCATGCATTCTTGAATTCTCCCACTGTTTCTGACTCCACAACCTCCTCAGGAAGGCTGTTCCATGCATCCACAACTCTCTGTGAAAAAATACCATGCAAAGAGGCATTACCTCTGAGCCGTCCCCACCTCAATCTTCAAATTATTCCCCCTTGTTCTTGCACATCTCTTCTTCTGAAAGATACTACCCTCTTGTACCTTGTTAATTCCCTTGAGATACTTGAAAGTTTCTATCATGTCCCCCCCCCTCCTTTCCTCAAGGGTATACATATTAAGCTACTTTAGTCTCTCCTTGTATGTCTTCTGGTGCAGACCTTGCACCATTTTGGTTGCCCTCCTCTGAACAGCCTCCACTCTGTCTATGTCTTTGCAGAGATGGGGTCTCCAGAATTGCACAAAGTACTCCATATGAGGTCTCACTAACTGTCTGTAGAGAGGGATAACAATTTCCTGTTTTCTACTGTTGATGCCTCTCCCTGTGCATCCCAGTATCCCCCTAGCCCTCCTTACTGCCTTCTCACATTGCTTGCCCACCTTTAGGTCATCTGCTATAATTACTCCTAGGTCTCTTTCGATTTTTGTTGTTGTTATTTACTCACCCCCCATTGTGTAATCTTCCCCTGGGTTTTTGTTTCCCAGATGCATTACCTTGCACTTCTTTGCATTGAATCTGAGCTGCCATGTATTTGACCATTACTCCAGCCTTGCCAAGTCCCTTTTCATTCTTTCCACTCCACCTTGTGTATCAACCCTGTTGCAGATCTTTGTGTCATCTGCAAAGAGGCATACCTTTCCTTCCAGGTGCTCTCCAATGTCGCTTATAAAGATATTAAAGAGGACCAGTCCCAGTACCGAATCCTGTGGTATCCCATTAGTTACCCTCCTTTCTTCACTGTGGACTCTTTTTACTATTACCTTTTGCGTCCTGTTGTCCAGCCAGTTTTTTATCCAGGCTACCACCTTGGGACCCACTCCAAGGCTGGCTAACTTGTATATTAATCTTTTGTGTGAGACTGTGTCGAATGCCTTGCTAAAATCTAGGTAGGCCATATCCACAGCCCCTCCCTGGTCTACTACTTTGGTCACCCAGTCAAAGAAATCTATTAGGTTCATCTGACATGACCTTGCTGCTGTGAAACCATGCTGCCTTGGGTCCTGTGCCCCACTGGCCTCTAGGTACTCAACAATTCTTTCCTTCAGAAGTGATTCCATCATTTTCCCTACCACTGAAGTCAAACTAACTGGTCTGTAGTTTCCTGCCTCTGCACTGCTCCTACTTTTGTGAAGTGGAATCACATTTGTCCTCCTCCAGTCCTCAGGTACCAATCCATCCTCCCCGTGATGTTTTAAAGAGAGTAGTCAGTGGTGTTACTAGTTCTACCCTTAGTTATTTTAATATTCTTGGGTGAATCCCATCAGGTCCCATTGCTTTGTCCACCCTCAGTTTCAAGAGTTCTTTCAAACCCCCTTCTTCTGTGAATGGACTGGTATCGACCCCCCTATTCAGAGTTTCCCCCTTGTTTGGTTTAGGCACCTTCCCCCCTCCTCATCTGTTGTGAATACTGAGCAGAAATATTCGTTCAGCATCCCTGTTTTTTCACTATCACCCTCTGCCCTCATTCCCTCCCCTTTAGTAAGTCTCTGAATTCCTCCCTTGGTCTTTCTTCACTCGCTAATGTACCTATAAAAGGTTTTATCCCCCTTCTTAACAGAGTTGGCTATCTTTTCCTCAGTTTGTGCCTTTGCTATTCTGACTGCCTTCCCTGCCTCCTTCTGCTTTATCTGATAAAGTTCTCTGTCCTGCTCCTTCTGTGTTTCCTTATATTTCCTGAATGCTATCCTTTTCTCTTTAACTGTCCCTGCCACCTCTTTTGCAAACCATAGTGTTTTTTTCCTTCATTTTGTTTTATTGATTTGCTTCACAAAAAGGTTTGTTGCCTCTGTGATGGCTGTTTTGGTTATTCCCCATTGTTCCTCCACCCTTCCCTCTTGCCCATTTGCTAGTGCTTTTTTCTCATTTTCCCAAAGTCAGCCTTCCTAAAGTCCAATACTCTTGTTTTTGTATGGGATGTACCTTGTCCCTGGTCAATCTCTCATGGGGTGCTGGTGTGTTTGCAAGTGGCATACTGCGCACACTGGCTTGAGTGAGTCACTGTAGGCTGTCCATGCTCATGTCTGGTGGATTCAGTTACGCTGTCACATGGGGTCTGCCAGATGTACATATGTACATTTGTTGGAGGTATTAGGTCTGTAATAGGCAGTGTATATAGTGTGTATATCGTGGTGTTATGGTTAGGGTTTTAGTTAATTTTACTTAGTGTGGCTGGTATTTCTAGTTAGTATAGTGAATTTGTTGTATTATGAACTTCCTTTGTGGTGGTGGTAGGCAACCATAGAACTTTTATGCTGATTGAGTCAGAACTTTAGACATTAAACATAAAGTGGAAAAGAATAAACGACTCCAATTACCTGATTTTCTTTTTTCCACAATGTTTTCTGGGAATACTTGAAGTTTTTGAATTTTTCTCTGTCCTGTTACATATGTTAATGAAACACTTTTTCACAGATTTTTTGAGTTTAATTTTTAAAGTGATCAAAATAAGTTTTAAATATCATCTACTCTTATCCTCAGTTATGCACAAATGTATTTTAATCTGTGACTACCCAAGAAATGTTGGTGAGAGAAAACTATGAAATTACTTTGCCCCGTAATTATCTGCCACGTGTTAGATTGATGGTTATCACATTCTTTTGCATGCAAATATTTTGGCGTTGCTTAGTGAATTAACCAAGTGAGTTAAAGTACTGCAAATTCATGTAAAGATTCAAAAATATTTATACATAACTTTTTTCCTAGTGAACATATTCTCTGTCCCTGTTATGTATGTTACCTGGATACTTTTTCAAACATTAGGGACTGTACTCAGAAAACCACAAGTTATATTATCTTCCTGTTTATACTTTTAGTAAAGGACATTAAGGGTAAAGTATTGATGGTGAAAGAAGAAAGAAATGACTACATTTATTTTTCTACAGTCATGTCCCACATATGTCCCCTATTACTGTGGATAGACCCATATGGAAACATAGAAACATTGATGATGACAGCAGAAGACCTATGGTCCATCTCGTCTGCACATATTACTCTATAGTATGTAGAGAAATGTTGTTGTGGCTGGTTTTCTATCTCAAGCAAAACCTTGTTGTGCCACAATGCAAAGGTCATGGAACGCTGTTGTACCCTTCTGGGGTACAGTTGAATTCCATGACAGAAAAAAATTGAGCATGAGCCCATCTGGCCATTCACTGCAGGGGAAAAGAACTGTACAGCCACCCCAGTCAAACTGCAACAGAATCGTCGAGATGGCAGTCACAGTCTTTTCAAAACAGTGCAATGAACGGCAAAATTTAATAGAGGAACACAAAAACAAAAGAGCACTCCAAATATAGTACATGATCTCCACATTGTCACCTCGTATTTTCACAATGTGGGCAAACACAGGCCTATTCATGACATCCCTATAGGTGAGCTAGACATATTGCTCACATATTTTATATTTAAAATACAGTGAACTGATGGAACTGAAAAATGAGCCCACAACTATCCCCAACTTCCTGGGCAGCATTGATAGACATTTAATAAAACACAATTACAAACACTACATATTTCATGGGAACACCACCGAGTTCCAGGAAACCCACAAAACATTAGCAGCCAAGCAAAAGTACCTTAAGAAAAAGGGCAAAGGTAGTAAGCCCAACAAGGCAGAGCAACAAATGAAGATATAGATCTTCTTTACAAAACAGGAATGACTGGTCTGCAAAATCCTACATCATTGTTAAATGTTTTATTTTTCAACATAGGGCTATACTTTGCCCTCAGAATGAGTGAACACTATAACCTGAAATGAGGCAATTTACACTGGGAGAGGACTCCTCAGGCAAAGAATATCTACAATACAATGAGCGGCAAACAAAGACATCATCTGGGGAAAACCCCAGAGATGTGAGGCCTGTGCAATCTCATATGTACCAAATTACTGACAACAAGAAAGGGATCCCATGGCTGTATATCTAAAATACAAAACACAAAGACAGCAAAAATGAAACATACTCACTCTCCCTTCTACTTTGCCCCCAACCTAAACTATGTCCCAGGGAAAAGTGGATCGCTATGGTACCGATCACTGACCGCAGGGGAGAATAAACTACACTCTTTAATGAAAACCATTGAAATAAGTGCTGGCCTTCCAGATCACAAAAAAATTTAAAACCACTCCACCTAAAAAATGTGAATACAAAAACTAATATACAACAATGTGCTCCCTACCAAAGTAGTCAAGTTTCCAGACACAGAAACTTACAGTCCATCAACAATTATTCTGTCTTATTGGAGAAAAAAAAAACTCAATGGTCTTTGCCACCTCCTCCTGCAGCCAGAACACCCCCATAACTGCCACAGCAATGACACCAGCACTATCGACCTCTTCCAAAAGTGGAAACCTACATGAAAACCTACAAGTCTCCCTGAGATCACTCACCTTGTTCGGTGACCGTTGTGTATTCAGCCAGAACGTCAACATCACCATTGTCCAAGGTTAGAAAACCCCCAAAAGAAGACACATTCAAGTCCAAGACTTATCTGACAACAACTAAGGTAGGTGGTCACATCACGCAGACCTAATCTGGAAGGGTGGGTCTGCCATGATGTGTACCAAATAGAGAAAGAGAGAGAGAGAGAGAGAGAGAGAGAGAGAGAGAGATGCATCATGGCAAAAAACAAGCAGAAGGCAGTGTATAGCTGATGCAGCTACATGGAGGGTTATACAAAATGCAGAAGCAGTACCAGATAGATTAAAAAAAATAAATGAATAAAACAGCAGTGCATATACTTTACACTTCACTGCACTCACAAAATATTCATGTTTTCTCTCCACCGACAGACAAGGAAGAGAACAACACAGCAGTACAGAAATTCAAGGACTTCACATATGGACACAATTTATTTAGTTACATTTTGGCTGAGAATAGCAGTTTAAATTTAAATGTTAGTGTTTTAATTCACTGTTACAGTAGTCTCAGTTTCCCCAGTGTTTATTTCTGTGTTGGAACATCCATGAGTGGGATGGCTTCTGCTTTACAGTTAATCAACAGTAAACGTAAACAAAACAAAAAGCTTTTTCTAGTCATTCTCTTCATTTCATTATCATAAAGCTGTTTCCACTCTAGCTCTATATACTATACAAAATTACTGGTTGGGCAACCATGCTGAACCAGCCTGTGCAGCCGCCTCAAGGTTCAGATTTCTATTGACCTCTCGAGCTTCATTCTCAAGGTCAAGTTGGAATCTGAACCTCTCGGTGGCAGCACAGGCTGGTTGTGCATAGTTGCCCAACCAGTGTACTCTATATCACACCCCAGGATCTATTGTCTCTGGCTTACACTAGTCCACCTTTTGTTATTAGTGTTTCCCGCTGAGTGGGCACTATCCCTTCAACTCTATCCCAGCTATGTTTGAAGCTGTTTATGACTTTGGAACCCACCACCTCTGCCAGTAGACTATTCCATGGCTCAACCACTCATTCTGTAGAATAATACCCCATCCCCTTCTTGACCTCCACTAGTGACACCTTATCCTATTGTCTCTGTTCCTGGTAAATAGCTCCTCAGAGTTCACCTTGTTAATTACTTTCAGAAACTTAAAGGTCTTTATCATCTCCTCCATTTCTCTTCTGGTTTTGAGTGAATGCTTGTTCAGTGTCTTTAACCGATCCTCATAGGATCTGGCCTCCTGACCCTGAGTCATCTTGGTCATCCTATGTTGTACCTTCTCTAGCCTGACCCTGTATGTTTTTAGGTGGGGTTTCCAGAACTGGGCACAGTACTCTAGGTGTGGACTAACCAGCAATGCATACAGTCCTAACTACTACCTGCTTTCTACTGTCAAAGCCTCTCCCAATGCACCCCAGCACCCTTTTAGCCTTGCTGAACACTTTCTTGCATTGGCTGGTAATGATGACTCCTGGGTCCCTTTCCTCCTATGCTGTGTCCAGCTTAACCCCACCCCCATCCAATTCTCTGTAATGGGTTTTTTTGCTCCATAAAGTGCATAACTTTGCACTTTTTAGCATATATCAACTCTAGGACTTACACAAATATTGAGGGACTACACAATTTTTGTATATTGTGTTTTCCACATGCACTATATACCATAGTGCTTTGCAACAAAAACATTAGTGAGAGAAGAGAGTGACCATTCAAGGGCTACAAAATATACAAAAAGAGAACATTAGAGATGAATCATAAATCTTTTTTTTTTTCATTTTCTGGAGGCAGAGAACTGATGACAGAATTTAGACAGGACAGAAAAGAGACAGCTGATCTGTCCCCTTCCTCACTCTCAGACAGACTGCATAACAAAACTGAAGCGCACTCTGTACATACAGCTGTAGCATGTAACCAGCAGGAGATGTTTCATGTGGCACAGAGGCACTTGTATACCAGTTGCTGCGATCTGAGAAATCTTCACCCAAATTCGACTTAAGGTGACATTCAAGGTGAAGTTCACAAATGAAGTGCAGGCAGGGGAGCCAGGCAAAGTTGCTAGAAAATGGCCCAAATTCATGAATTGATTCACAGTAGCAAAGCTGGTCACTTTACAGGAACTTTGCCTGGAAATTAGTGTTACATCTCTGTAACCATGTATTTAGCACTTTTCTTGTTACTGTTTTTCTAGTGTTCTTGCGCTTTTGATAAATCATTATGCTGCTGTGTATTCTTGATGTGTAACCTAGCTGTAATTGCCCTGCTGCTGTATCCCCCCTGGAGCCATAACATAACCCTAAGCTGACTTCTATTCTTCTCAAGTATGGTAAAAGGCTGCTGGTTGCTTGGACAGCACTTCCACATGTCTTCATTACAAGTACGTCTTGCTGTACATTGGGATAACTGGCTAGATAAGGGTTATGTTAAACAAGTAAATGTTGGCATTATTGTGCCTTGGTATCTTCTAAACCCATATCATCTGTTTCCTGACAGTTGAGGGTTTACATACAAACATAATACTATTTATCTAAGCTAGCTTCAGGGTTGAGGCTTCTGCTAGGACAAGAGCAGCTCTGTGATTTTTCCCTTCAAACTCCTCTGTCATGACTTCTACGAACAAATGTAGAGATTATTTGTGGAACCATTGGACACAGACAGGTACTGGGCCAAACACACAGGATGATTCCTGCTATGGCTCAGTTCTCAGTCACACTCCCTCCCTTGAGAGGTGCTGAGTTTGGAAAACAGCTGCTTGGCCAATTTATTTTGATATGATTTTGTGGTTAGCTGGTTCTCTCTGCTTCAGCAACCTCTCTGACATGTAGAGTGATGCATTCTGTCAGGTGGCAACCTCCTGTTTCTGCTCATGTAGTGGCAGGCTACTGCGTTACAGCCATTACTGGAAGAAGAGAAAATATTCTGTTCATTGCTCATAATAGCGAGACTATCATTATGCGTGCACATCAAATTACAATCAAATTCTACTCAAAACGATTATTGGGGTATTTGGAAATTAATTTCAGATATGAATCTGTTCAGTCAGTGCTTTTGAAAAATGGTTGACTCGCTCTTAAATTATGTTCCAAGCAGTGTTGCTCATGCAAATATTGTTCATGGCTTATGCCTCCGTGCACATGTGGAGGTAGGTGCAGCCCTTCCAAGGGCACTTCAGAAACTTTGAACCTGATCTCCTTTTATAGAGTATAGGTTCTAGGAGCAGGATAAGATACAGCAGGCACTGGTTTCTATTTGCCAAATGTGAACTATGAACTTTTAGGTTTGCAGTCTGAGAAAGGTTCTGAATATTTGGCAATATACTGCATGTTAACTATCTATAACTAAATATAATAAATTAACTAAATGAATGAGTAAGAATGCTTAAATACCCATTGGGTGACCCAGAGGCCACTTTGCTAAGCACATTTCTTTGCATTTAACATATGCAAACTGAAGGCCTCATTCTCAAAAATAATTATTAAGCAAATTATGCAGGCCCCCCATCAAAGCAATGAAGCAGTGATTTTGCATTTACATAATTGCATATACAAGTATTGGTGTGAAGTTTATACTTTGGGGGACTGGGAAAGGTATGTGCAGTCATGCTAACACAGTTTTGTGCCTAAAAGCAATTGCATTACATACGACTACACAATATTTTCAGACGTGTTTCCTTAAACTTAAATGCTCTAAATTTCAGAGCAACGTGCCCATCTGAGGTTGAATTATGTCCTTAACGGTACCTCACATCTTTGCCATTTACACATTGATCATACTCAGGGATACCCTAGGGAGGCAGAGCATTCATGTTGTTAGAACACTCACCTGCAAAACTGCAGACACCATGCTCAAATCCCACCACACTACTTAGCTTACTTTGTGACCCTCAATAAGTTACTTGATCTACTTGTGCTGCTGCTCTACCCAGCTGTACAATTGTAACCCCCTTCCTGGAAAGGAGATGTTATAGCTCATGTATACCATCTTAGGGAAACAAGGGTTAAAATAAAAACACCCCAAGTTGATTGCCTGAGCAGCAAATGGGTTATTTTTCATGACAATGTACACAGAGGTGCAGTAAGCACATGTCACCCATTATTTGCTCTTGTGAATCTACACCTCCAAGGGCTGGCTTATCAGTTAGACAGTGTGTTAGACATTTAGTTAATTTAGTTTGTTGGCTAGTTAGGCAATTAGTTTAATTAGTTAGGCAATCTGTTTGTTAGCTAGTTAGGCAGTTAGTTTGCTAGTCACAGTTAGTTAACTAGTGAGGCACTTTGGTTGATAGCTAGTTAGGCAATTAATAAAAAAATATTTAACCATGTTGACCCTTAAAGGACATTAGAGACCAAAAAGCCACATTTGCGGTGCAGTTTCCATCAACTTCTTTTCATTCATTTCCCCTTCAACATCATTAACATCCAGGGCTCCCCCCTCAACCTTGGGCCCGCTTTTAAATACCTGGGCATCACCCTTGATCATCTCTCATGTACCGCGATCACATCAATCTGCTCAGCTCAGCTGTCAATTCCAGACTAGGTGTTCTATATGGGCACAGGGGGTGTCTGCCTCCTGACACCCTAGGTCTTTCCATGGCATCATCAGTACTCTCCCTTATTGACTATGGAATTGTTCTCTACGGCACGGCCAACCCCACTGCCCTGCATCGAATCATGATCTCCCTAAATAAAGCCTGCTGGTTAATCACTGGATGCACTCGTTGGACACACACCTGTGAGCTCTATAAATGCACCAACTGGCTTAATTTTGAAGGCAGACTCAGGCACCAGACCTGAATCCTTGCTAGGAAGCTCTCCCTAAACACCTCTCCCACAGGTCTCTGCCACCTTGTTCAGCCATCCACTCAGCCACGGTCTGCACAGAGCTCCTTGCTAGCGCCCCTCTCTGTACCCTACTACAGGACCTCTCTGGGCCAGCGTTCCTTTTATTACAGGCCCCCCCCTCTGGCTGACTGAAATGCCATTGGCCATCACCCAGGAACAGTGATGAGGCCCATTTAAAACCCTACTCCATGCTGAAATCCTCTCCCACTCTAACTGTGACTGTGCTTAGTCCTTCTCCCCCTTGCCTGTGACTATAACCTTTTTGATTTTCTGTAATTGTTATTGTACATGCTGGATTTGTAATGATTTGACATGGGTTGGTCCTTTCCACCCTTAAACTGTAACTTGTCCTCATTATATGCCTCTTATTGTATATACTGTCTCTGAACTTGCAATGTATGTTTTCTGGTGTGTTCTCTGTATATTTATTATTGTATATCTTGTAATGTATGTATATTGTGTATGTAATGTATGTATATTGTGTATGTAATGTACGTATGACATGGAGCCTTTGCAAAGGAGTCCTTGACTCAAAGTTTGTAATTCTGATTCCTTCAATAAATAAATAAAATTAAATAAAATAAAATTCAGGTGTGAAGGGACTGAAACTTGTTCATTTTGCAGTAAAAGTCTCATGTCTGGAGTTGTCCAACTGCTCTTGTCCTAGCAGAACTGTCCTCTGCTTTGTCATTGAAGCATGATTGTTAGACACATAGAACGTGATGGCAGAAGGAGACCATATGGTCCATCTAGTCTGCCCATAGGCCTACCCCCTCCCTTAACTACTAGTTAGTGTGGTGGTGCCTTTGCACCTATCCCAAGCATTCTTGAAGCCTACCACTGTTTTTGGCCCCCCACCACTACCTGAGGAAGACTGTATCCACCACCCTCTCAGTGAAGAAAAACTTGCTTGTGCTATCTCTGAATTTGCCCCCCTCCAGCTTCATGTTGTCTCTTACATACCCTCCAATGTCCCTGTGTTGCAGAAGAAACAACCCAAGACAGCAATCTTTACTATGCTGGAGATATTTTTACTGTAGCAGTGTTTACCCTCATGGCTGGATGTCCTATATCTGGCCCCTTTCAGCAACCTTTTAACATCTACCCTTAGCTGCTCTACAGTGTGCATCCTCCATGGATTACCCTCTATCATAGGGTCATACCAGTGACTCACCTCCTGATGAAGATCGGATCCACTGTAGGAGCAGCGATGCAGGAACGACATCTGGGAATACCCACACCACCATATAGACACCTGCCCATTTCTTTCTTGTCTGCCCCTTCACCCCACAGACTTACTTCTTCCTTGGTGGCATGCACAGTTTGAAGCTTGCCTTGCACATATGAAACAACATGCCAATGGGGAAGCAAGATCTCGGGCCAGCAGTTGTGGGTCAAGGTAGTACCACAACATGCAATCAACCCATCCCAGACTGGGATATGCAGTTATGAGCAATGGTCTCCCCAGCCAGCCACTCAACCAACAGTCTCTGGGCTCCAATCCAAAACTGGAGTCACCAGCATGGTGCACTACCACTGGGTCAGTCAGAGGACTCCATTTGTGTATGTTTTGACAACTTGTTTGGGATAAATTGTTCATCAAAGGGTTAAAGTCACTGAAGCTCTAGGAATGCTAATACTACCAAGATGAGGGACATGATATTCCTTCATATGCCTTTCTGGAATAAAATATGATGTTTTTTGTGCAAGCCCCCCCCCCCTTAAAGGAGGGGGCTTATGCTCCCATTTTATTTATTTATTTATTTATTTATTTATTTATGTACTCAGAAAACCGTTTGAGTTCAGAGCTCTTTACATAGGTTCCATGTTAGGACATTTCAGTACAACAGATAGGTGAATTTATACAAAGGATTGCAGAAATACAAAGGTAAACAAACAGGATTATATATCAAACACAGTACAGATCACAGGAAAACAGACAATTTACAGTGCCCAATGGTGAAACCAGTCAGTTGTCGGCAAACAAGAGGTTGTTTGGAGCGTTGCTAAGTGCAAAAGAAAAAAAGAAAAAAGGGGGTGAAGAGGAGGAGCCCAAGTGCAGTGTGAAAAAGGAGAGCATAATATCAGTATAGCAGTAGGGATCAGAGGGAGGTGACTAGACCGGAGGCAGAGGAAGAGGGTGCTAGGTGTTTGGAGGGAGCAGGAGGGCCTACTCATGGGAGAGAGGGAAGGGTTGATGGGCAAGGGATGGAAGTTGTGATGGGGGTGGAAAGGTAGTGCTAGCGATGGCAGACACATCAAGATTCGTGTATCATAAGGAGCTTCGGTTCATTTTGAAAGTATCCAGTGTAGGCAGGCACATAATGTTCTTCTGGAGGGAGTTGAACCACAGTGGTGCACAGTAAGCAAAGGATCTTTGTCCTTGAGATGTTCGACATTTCGGCGTTAGGAAGGACTGGTGTTCAGAGTTACGGGTATGCCGTGGATTATTGCTGGGAACCAGAAGTTGTTGGACCCCTGGTGGTAGCTGACCAAGGCAGATCTTTTGGGCCAGAAGGCAGTATTGATATTTTAGTCAGCCACTGAGCGTGAGCCAGTGTGCCCTGTCATAGAGATCACAGGTGTGAGTCAGTTGGTGCGCACCTAAGGTGAGCCAGCAGGCTTTGTTGAGTGCAGTTTTTATGTGCCAGAGAGCAGTATCTGTGGCAGAACCATATATAGGCAGCCCGTAGTCCACCAAGGAACCCACAGAACTGTGAACAGCTATGGTGAGGGCTTCAGGGGAGAGGCTATGCTTGTGACGATAAGGTAGCACTATGTGCTTGTTGATAGCTTTGGCCATGTTGTCAATGTGGAGAGTATAGGAGAGCATGTTGTCAGTAGTGATACCGAGATATTTAAAGTGTTGAATAAGTTCAAGGGAAACCCCGCCACTATTGCATATTGATAGTGGGTAGTTTTTGTGTTTGTTTAGAGAGCTGGAAAACAGCATGGTTTTTGTTTTCTTGTAGTTCATTATCAATTTATGATCTTTGAACCACGTCTCTATACTGGTGAAGTTGCTCTGTAGTGGCTGCTCAAGGGCGCTGGGGCCTGAGTCATTTGAGAAGACAACTGCATCATCTGCATAAAGGAGGATGTGGCCTTGACTGACTTGGGGGTGGTAATTCAAGAATAAGCTGAATAGGAGTAGGGTTACCACCTTTTACGAAGCCCAAAGTGGGACATTTCTTACTGAAACATGATTTTTCGCAGGACAGTACGTAACCTCGACCGATGCAACAGACTTGTTTTCTCTATATAATCAGAATTATGGGTAAGTGTAGTAGTTTCCCAATTGCTTCCATTGTTTCTTATCATTTTAAGGTGTTTTAGTTAAGGTATTATAGTTTTCTGCAACATTTAGTGGACATTTATCAAATATTTTTTTCTACTATAAAATCAGGACATTTAGTATTTTTCATGTTTTTTTGCTGAACACAGCTGCCCAAATCAGGACTGTCCTGCAAAAATCAGGACAGGTGGTAACCCTAAATAAGGGGAGACCCAGTATTGACCCCTGCGGAATGCCTGAGCAGACAGGCTTGCTGTCTGAGAGGATAGTACCTATCCTGACTTGCTGTGAGCAGCAGTGCAGGTAACTGTAGAACCATGCAACTGCCTCAGGGGCAAGGCCTGTAGCAGTGAGTTGGTCAATTAGGAGGGCATGATTGACCGTACTGAAGGCCTTTGTTAGATCGACATAGATTGACCCTGCAAGATGTCCAAGATCGAGAGATTTATGGATGAAGCCCGTGAATTCCAGGAGGGCTGTAGTGGTGCTGTGCCCTTCCCTAAAGCCATGCTGCTCAGGGCATAGGAGCTTAAGTTTGTCCAGGTATTCAGCAAGTTGGTCCACGATGATTCATTCCAGGGCCTTCGAGAGTGGTGGAAGTATAGAGATGGGTCTATAGTTCTCGAGCATGGCCCAATCCCCACTCTTGTACACAGTGGTAACTACTGCGGCTTTCCATTTTTGAGGGAGTACTTCAAACCGGAGTGATAGGTTGAGGATATGGGTAAGGGGAAACAGGATTTTTTCCAGAGAGAGTGAGATTAGTTTCAGATCGAAATTATCTCCACTGGATCTCTCATTACTGAGCACCTTACACAGGCATTTCCTGGCTTCCCTGATAGTAATAGTCTTGAAGTGAAAAGGGGGATGCACTGGGGTCTGTGAAGGAGCAGCAGGGTTGGTGAGGGAGAAGAAGTTGGAAGGGAGGACATTACGGAGGTCAGTGAAAGTAAGATTGAAAGTTTGGGCTATAGATTTAGGATCAAGGATGGGGAATCCATCAATGCTGAGCATGGTGGCAGCTGTTTTGGGCTCATGTCCAGTGACCTCTTTTAAGTTTGCCCAGAATTTATAACCATTATTCCAGTTCTTTTCTAGGGCCTCCTTATTAAGTTTTTGGCTACTTGGATGGTCCTAGTACTGTTATTTCTTGCCCATTTGTAATTCAGGATGTCAGACTGCTTCAGTGTGGCCCTGGCTACATGCCAGGGCCTATTTTTCATAAGTTCTCTTATGGTCTCTATTTTTCATAAGTTCAAGGGTGTCTGGGCTCATCCAGGGGTTGAAATGGCCTTTGATTTTATGCTTTTTGAAGAGTGCATGAGTGTCACAGATCATACTGAATAGGAGGATGAAATGGTCAAGTGTGTTATCAGTGTCAGACGCCCCAAACACTGCTGACCAGTTAGTGTTGAGGAGATCAGTTTTATAGCAGCCTGTGTGACCAGGCTTGAGGACCCTGTTGGTGACTGTTCTTGGAGGGGGTTTGGTGACATTATTAGCCCAATGACAGGGGAGTGGTCACTGATGTCATCCGGGAAGACAGGCATTGGAAATATGCTCAGGTCAGTTTGTGAGTATCCAGTCTAGCAGAGTACTAGTGCCCATTCTGTAACTGGTCCTAGTGGGGGCTTCAATGAGCTGTGTAAAGTGGACAGCCTGAATTGCATCTTTGATGTGGTTAGCTTCAGGGGCAAGCCAATTAGTATTGAAATCACCAAGAAGTATAACCTCGGAGCTTAGGGTCAGGCTTCCAAGGTAGTCTATAATGGCTTGGAAACCTTGGGCCGAGTTCTTTGGTGGGATGTAGCCTGATAACAGTGTAACTGTTTTGTTATGGGCCCCAAGAGGGACCTTAATGGCAAGGGCCTGGGAAAACAGCCCTAGGCTGGGTAAATTTAGGACTATGCCCTGTAAGCTATCCTTAAGGTAGAGTGCACAGCCACCACCTCTTTTAGATACTTAATCTTGCCTAAAAATTGTGTAACCCAGTAGACTGATGGCACCATCGGGGATCCTGGGAGAGAGCCATGTCTCGACAACTGACAGCACATCAGGATTATGGAGAGCTACCCAGGCTTATAGATTGTCAAACTTTGCTGCCAGGCTGCGGATGCTTAGGGATGCAAAGGTTAACGTGCCTGGTTTCTGGGCAATCGTACCCTGATTTTGAGGGGGGCCCGGATTGGGGTGGATATTGCCTGAGAGAAGCAGCAACAGGAGGGCTAGTCTAACCATGTAACTTTTAAAGTATTGTTGTTAGCTTTGTGCTGTGTTCTTGAGTTTACTCTGATGGTGTGCTTGTCGGAGAGCAAGGGCAGTCTGAGCAGAAGTGTGGGAGGAGGAAGCCATGGCTGGGTGCGCTGAGTTCTGGACCACGCATGCCAGGCTGTGCTGTCAGAACTGCAAATGTCAGGTAGGTCAGAGTCTAGCACTGACGTTGCGGTGCAGTAAGTATTCCCATAGATATGCTCAGTGATAAGGAGGGTAGGCGGTTTACGCATCCCTTTCTCCCTCCTACCCCCCGAGCTAGGGAATTTTTTTAGTGCTCTTGGGGATATTAACCGCTGGATGCCTCAAGATGGCAGCAGAGAGTAGTTTTAGAGAGTATATAAAGGAGCAGACAGGAAGTTTAGGGCCTTTTACAACCTGGCCATTAGGCCTGGAGCTGGAGGGGGGAAGCTGGAGTAGCAGATGTAGGTGGTGAGGAAAGGGAGATCGGTGGTCTGGGTGGTCCAGAGGGGAGAATGCCCCCCTCCCAGTGCAGACAGGTTAGCTTTGTAGTGTTGTGGCACTGAAGAGTTGGGTTAATGGAGCCCTATGGGGGAAGGATGGTTAGCAGGTCCTGCGTTGTTGGGGGTCAGGCAAAGATAGGTGGCCATAGGGGCCAGGACAGGTAGGAGCCCATTAGAGATCCCGTAATAGGTATCTCCAGGATACCAGGGCTGTGGAGATGGTGGCAGGATCCCCATAGAGGGGAGGCCAGTGGCAGTGGTGCTTCCCCATACCTGGTGTGGCAGGGTGACCTGGGGGCAGGTTGGAGACAGGGGGCTATTCACCCAGTATGGGGCCTGCTTGAAGGAGCAGGTCCTGGGGCACTGGCATATAAGGGTTGGGTGGGTCACAGGTCATTTGGACAGGCCTTGAAGGGTGGCCTCTGGTTGTAGCTCAAGGCAAGCCCAGGATGTAGCAGAAGGGATGTGGGCATAGGCAGGTATACCCCCCCCAAAGGGATAGTAATCAGGCAGCAGAGCAGAAGCACATCAATATCATTGAAGGCAGGTTGTTCAGAGGGGCCTGGGTGGTGGCAGTGTCCAGGAACTCTCCTGTGGCAGGACAGCCAGCTGCAGGGGGCTTGAGGTCTATAGCAGGGCTGGGTTTTGGGGCCTTGCACCAGTGGAGCTGTTCAGAGAAATGGGTAAGCCGGAGAAAAGAAGTGGGTTATGATGGCCTGGGTCGAGGTGCAAAATCCTGGTACTCCTTGAGGTTTGGGCCGTAGCCCAGGGGCCAGGTGGGAGAAGCAGCACACTTTCCTGCTCCGGAGAGAGGGCATCGACCAGTGCCAAAGTGTGTGAGTGGGTAACTCGGTAGAAAAAGAGAAAAGGTTCAGTTTATCAGATAAAGAGATGCCAGGAGACTGAGGGTTGGTGAGTCGAGAGGTGCCTTGGGTAAGTCATCCATGTGAAGGGGTAGAAAGTATCCTTGCTTGCACTGCCTATGAATCCATCCATTACTGCTCATAGAATGTCCAGCTGAAGCTTGTAAAAATGTTGCATAGCCCCATGGAGCTGTTTTATTTGGTTTAGTAAAGTAAGGGACCCCTGCATTGCTAGAATAATTTGTAATGCAGGAGCTGAATAAAGAAGCTGATTGGGAGGAGATCTGTTGTAAGCGTTTTATTTAAACGTTAAGGGGGAATAATGAACTGTAGCTTATCCCTTTTCCTTTGCAGCCAAATAAATTCTGTCATAAGCTTTGATTCCAGATAAATGTTTTAACTGGCCTTACAGGACCAAGGGGCATCTGGGGCTCCAGGAGTCAGAAGATGGCAGTAGAGATCCTGATCTGGTGCAGTGTTCAGAGGGGGAATCCAGAATGTGGTCAGTGTGTGACTGAGAGTGCAGATGAATGAAGAAGCCGTAAGGTAGGCCACCCTTTTCCTGCCTTGCTTGGAACTGCACTTGCTCATTTGATTGTCTTAGCACTTGATGTGACTCTCCCTTGTGGTCCCCGGAATATCTGCGAAAGTAATTATGCATCTAGACAGGGGCCGGGAGTGGGTTACATTTGTAACTTTGCTTGACTTGGACACCTATGAAAATGGACTCTTGAGCACAAAGGTCTTCAGAACACAATAAATAAATGAACATCGATATTCATTACAAAAAACTACTTTAAATCATCAGTAGGTTTCCATGGCTACAAAAGGAAAAAACTGTGGTGTTGTTTTTTTTTAGTCCTAACTCCCATTCCCTTCCCCAGCCCCTAGCCTCATGACTCACGACCAAGCTACAGGTCCAGGGCCATGCCTCATAGGTTTGCTGCAATCCCCAAAACACATTAGAGGTTGGATTTAACAGATGGCTAAAAGTGTCTAAGATATGGTTTGATTAAAAATTTAGAAAGTTGGAAATATTTCATGTCTAGCAGTACTGTATGTGCATTCCTGACCTTTGAAAATAAAACATGAAAATCATCTAGATGCATGAATCATATGTGTATTTCTGGACTTAGACATATTTTTTACAGGTTTTCTTTCATTTCAGATAGAGTAACATGTCAAGGGACATTGAGGAACTGCTGTTGGGAAGCACTGAGTTACTGCAACAAGGGACAAAAATACAGGCGCAGAGGCGTTGGTGCCAGAAATCAGAATGAAAGTGTTTTTTGTTGTTGTTAATAGAGTGGCATTTGGCAGGGGACAAGGGAGAAAATGTCGATCAGCCATGTTGGCAGGAGGGCTATACCAGTCACCCACCATGGGAAAAGGGTGGTGTTGGTGCTAGAGGGTGAGTGAGGGTGGCGGTTTAATTTTTTTACAGGTATGATCGGTGGAGTGGGACACGGGAGAAGAAGGTGCCTGACCATGATGGAGGGACAGCTGTGTTAGTCACCCACCGTGGGGCCAGAAATGTATTAATCAGAGGGGTGGCAGGGAGGAAAGCACCAGTGGTGGGACTGGGCACCCACCAGCCATTAAACTGGAAAATTGGGTGCTGAGAGGAGGGTGATACCAGCAGTGTGATTGGTCTCCTGTTGCAGGTATTAACATAGAGACTAAGCTGCCTGGAAGGGGGATACCTGTGGTGGAATTCAGTACTGGCTGCCAGTGTTATGGAATTACCAGTTGCAAGGAGAGATATTGGCAGTGGGGCATATGGATGGAACATCATCAGCAAAAATGGAGAGACTTTATTGCTGCAGGCATAATGTAGAGCAGAGAAACAGTCACCAGGCAAACAGTTGCCGACTAAATGTCACATCCACTACCAAAACAGCCTCTAACCAGACCTACCACAGTGTGATATTTCCATCTCACTTTGCTGTTCAAATGTTTTTAATGATGCCTTTGCCACATACCCCCTCCTTGCCCACCCCGCAGCACTGCATATTTCAGTGCAATTACAGTGTATTAGAGAGTTAAGACAATTATATGCAATTCTGGGAGTGGAATGAATTTTGACCCAGTGGTGGATGGAGGGCCATGTTCTGCAGTCTTGACAGGGGACAAAAGCAAAAAAGCTCCTTTGTTACTTGCACACCCTAAGAATAATCCAGTGCAGTTGCAGTGAGTCATCAGGACTGTTGAATCACGCGGAGCATAGATTTAAGCACTGACTGGACCACAGAAAGACAGCCCTGTCAATCTAGGGTAATACCGCCACATCTATGAACAGGGCTCGAAATCCAGTAAACCATATCATACAGTAGCCTTTGAAATGTCAAGGTACTATCACTTAACAGTGGGCACTAGCACATAGCGGCCATAAGAGGGACAACGGGTATATATTACAGGTGGTCGTGTGGCACTCAGATCAGGGAAACAAGCTTAGGGATCAAGACTTATGGTTAGTAAATTAACTATAGTGAATGACAATGTCAAGTTCCCGATCTTCCTTCAATGGCTGCTTTGCCACAGTCCACAAAATCCTCTGCATCTTGCAATCAGTTGAAGAATATATGGGGATGAACAGGTTTAGTAATCCGAAGCTTAGATTGGTATAGGTGGGCTTTTACACCTGTAAATTTTGAAGATGCTTTGCCGATATATGCAGAGGAGATTGGGAAGGCAATGAAAACTGAAAGTCTGAAAGACTGAAATCTGACTCCATGGGGTAATAACTACCCTCACAGAAAAGGTACTCAGTTCTAACTGCTCTGTCTTTCTCTTCCATCAGGTATTTATCCGCAGCAGCAGGTGGCAGCTTGTGTCGGTCACCCAACACCAGACTTCCATGATCGTTCAGGCACCTCCTCCTCTTCCCAGCAGAATCACTGGAGTCAGTACAGGGGGTTTCATCTAGCCGTAGCCTCCGATTATCTGCATTTTCTCCCTGTTCCCCAGAGCCCCCCAGTCAAGGTCGGCATGCACGTGGAGGCATATGCGCATGCCTTGGCCCAGGTTGGCTCCGCTCCACCCACCCCTAGCCTAGTGTTTGTCTCCACCCCTGCTCGCACCACCACCACACCTCTATGTGGTGGCAATCAAAGGCTGAAAGACACAACCCCCCCTGTCCGGGAGAGGAGAGCTGACAGTGGCTGCTCAATCCTCACCCGGCTGTCCTCCCCCTAGCCGACCCCAGCATCCCATGCACGTTCCTGAACATGGGTCGCCGGCATGGTGAGAGGTAAGGCGTCAAGCGCCTCAGCCCTCTGCACCACTAGACCAGCTTAACTGCTTTACCTTTATGGGCATTGCATTTTCGGGAGTGAGTCGGCAATTTGTATGGCTAGCATTACGTGCGGTGACTACAGCGACATTTTGTGGTGAGTTATTTAGTCCATGCGGCATTATGTCTGTGTCATTGAGACCATGACATTTTGTCCTAGAGCTAAACATCTGTACATATCTGGGGCATCTTGCCAGCAGTGTTAACAAAAAGATCTAACTGCTGAATGGGAGGGGGTCTGGTGGTGGAATTGAACATCTGCTGATGATGTTTTGTATAATTGGGGCAGCTGTAGTTTCCAGGCAGGTGGGAGGGTACCAGTATCGGGTCTCAATGGTTTTGTGTCCAACTCACATTTTTTTTAAATGAATTCTAAATGTGATGAACTTTTTTCTAAAACTCATGTCAGACATCTCGTTAAGACTGTCCTGTCATGAACCATACAACTGTCAACATTTGCAAGTTTTTATTTATTTTTTTCATTTTTCAATGATAATTTTTCTTTATGGTCAATTTTAAAGGGGAATAGTTAGCACAAAGCATCCCCACTCAAGTGAGGGTTTGGTCCTATTGCACACATTCTGCGCAAACAAATTTTGGTTTACTTCCTGTTAGGGGTGGACAGACCGACCCTTCAAAAATCAGACCCCCCCCCCCAGATCCAATCGGGTCCGATGGACCCAGATTGATAAGGGTCAGCCGCTAATTTGTACCAAGTCTGGGTCTGTTGGCCACAATTGCTTTTACTGCATTTGATAACAAGCATTTGTCAATGCCGAATGTTTGCTTGCTGGCATTGGCAGTGGTAGTGTAGAAGTTACAGAGCTGTGTAATAGGAATGGCAGTGAAGTATTGGACTGAAGCCAACCCCACCACCACCCTGCACAGAGTGACAGACATTTGGAGTGTGCCTTTGGGTCATCAGGCATAACGGCCATGCCATTTCACCACACCCTACCCTGCAGACACTGACAAGTGTCACGGTGTTCCTTGGGGTCTTTGGCCCTTATGCGCACCCAATTCCATTAGGAAATACAGTGAGATTGGTGTGATATAGGAGAATGGGGTGAACTTTGGGGCCGAAGAGTCCAAGGCATATCTCGATGCCTCTCACTGGCTGCAGGGTGTGGAAAGGTATGAGCATTACAGGCAAGAATCCTAAGTCACACCCCTGATGCCTGTCATTCTCTATAGGGCTGGGCGTTATGGTTGGAAACCCTAATACCTCAGGCATTTGTTGGTATTTTTACTCCAAATGTTCAACATGTTTTTTTTTGTGACCCCACCTCATGAACAGGGGGAATATCAGTTTGTTAGCCTAAAGCTGCTTATGTACAGCGACTACGGCATTTAGCACCACAGGTGCAAAAACATTCCGAACAGGATGTAAAAAATGACAGCTGTACTGTTCATGGGGAGGTGTAAAACATGGCAATGTTGCAAATCTGCAGTAAAAATATTTAAAAAAATGGTGAAGTCACGAGCGTACATAGAAACTGTGCAACGCACACCCGTAATATAATTAGGTTGGGGATTTTTACAGCAGATTGTCAACTCAGGCATTTTGGTGCCTCCGATCATGAACAGTGTCACTGTGATTTTCTTTATCTGTCCCGAACAATGATTTCCCACAGCGACCACGCATCTCTGCGCTGAAAGTGTGAAAACACACTTCGGCCATGTTGTGAAAAATGACAACTGTACTGTAAATAAGGAAGTGTGGAAAAATGCCACTGGTGAAAATCTGGACTTAAAATATTACAAAGTCATGAACTTACAAGGGTGCGTGGAAACTGCGCAATGCTCACGTGTAACACAGTCATTTTATGGACTTTTGTCACCAAATTTTCAACATAGCCATTTTAAGACCTCTGCTCATGAACAGTGTAACTGTGATTTTCTTAATCTGTCCCAAACATTGCTTTTCGCACACCAACAGCACCATTGTACTACATGTCTTGAAAACACATTTCAAGTGACATATGAAAAATAGCAGCTGTACTGTTCATAAGGAAGTGTAATAAATGGCAATATTGAAAATCTGGAGTGAAAATATTGAAAATTCGCAAACTTATGAGCATGCATAGGAACTGCACAACGCACGCTCGTAAAACAGTCATTTTTAGGAATTTTTTCACCAAATTTTCAACATAGCCATTTTAAGACCTCTGCTCTTGAACAGTGTCACTGTGGTTTTCTTAATTTGTCCCGTACATTGGTTTCGCACACTGACTGCGCCATTGTGCGCTACATGGGCAGAAACACATTTTGGGTGAGATGTGAAAAATGACAGCTGTACTGCTCATAAGAAGGTGTGGTAAAATGGCAATGTTGAAAATCTGGAGTGAAAATATTGAAAATTCGTGAACTTACGAGCCTGCGTAGGAACTGCGCAACGCACACTCGTAAAACAGTCATTTTGGAATTTTTCCACCAAATTTTCAAAATAGGCTTCTTGGGATCCCACCTTATGAACACTGGCAGTGTCGTTTCATTAATCAGTCCCAAAAGGTGATTTCACGCAGTGACTGCGAAATCACCCTTCGGGCCCGAATAACGCCATGACAGTGACAGCATTCATGAGAAGGGGTCCCAAAAACCCCATGTTGAAAATTTGGTGCAAAAATTCAAAAAAATGCCCGAGATGTGCAACAAAGTTGAAAACCCCCTATCTATCCCATTATACAGCTTACGGCATTTCCTCAGTTCGCGGTCGGCTTTGAAGAGTGCATCGTGTTCCCAGTCCACGAAGATTGTCGGCGCCCGACTCCAGGAGGTAGAGTGTGGGATGGGGGGTGTGGGAAGGCAGGGTGTACAGTGGGTGAGTGCGGGTTATGGGAGGGGCAGGAAGACTGCGTGGGACCGTTTTTTCTTTACAGGTATTTAAAAAAAAAAAGACGACGCGGGACGTTTGCCATGCTGGGGTGGGCTCCCAGCGTGGCAGAAGGACAGCTGGGGGGGCATGGAGCCAATGGGGGATTGGGCACCCCCGTCGGCCATGGCATTTGTTGCCACGCTGGGGTGAGCTCCTAGCGTGGCACCCTGTACTCAGGGGTGGAGACAGTGAAGCCAACGAGGGATTGGGCACCCCCGTCGGCTATACCATTGAGTTGCCACGCTGGGGTGGGCACCCAGCGTGGCATTTGGAAGGCTTTGGGGAGCGCAGCACAGCCGATGGGGATTGGGCACCTCCGTCGGCTATAGAGTGTGTGCGTGGGGGGGGCATGCAGTATGAGTGCGTGTGTTTGTGTGTGTGTGTGTGTAGGGGGAGCTGCGCATGAGCAGGCGATATCTTATCGCTGCTCACTGAAGCGTAGCTTCCCCTTTCAACTGTACGCCACTGCATTTTGGAGCTTGTCATAGACAGCTCCAGCATGCATTGGCAGACAGGGGCCGCGCCTGCCAACACACTGACTGAATTGGAAGAGGGGGTGACACACCTCTGAAAACTCGGATGATAGCACTACGTTTCTTGCACATGCGTGCAAGCAAACATAAAAAGCACTGTCCCTTTCAGCACTTCCACTCTTAGCCAGTAGATGGAGAATTCCACCAGAGTCCATCCAGCCAACAGTCACCAGTTCGCCACATTTCAGGTCTGACTGGCTGGCTGGCAGTGGCATCCTCCTGGGCTGGTAGCAGGTGGTACTGGCTTCTGCTTCATGGTCATAGGAGAGACAGCAGGCAAGGTGCATCAGGAGCGAGTGAGTCACTGGCTCATGAATGAGCGCATGCAACCAAAGGGCAGAGGAAGCCATTTATGAGTAAACAGAGAGAAATGATGTGTTGCTTGCTTTTGTGCTTTATTCTGAATGACTCAGTGTTACCAGTTTAAAAAAAAACACACACATTACACTGATAATACCTGTCTGTGTCTAACGTCTGTGCTGCCTTGTAATAACTCTTAAAAAATAGCGTGCTGCATTTAAGGAACAGTAAAAGTAAAAACTATATATATATATATATATATATATATATATATATATATAAATATGGGGGTGGAGTGAAGTGAAAAGAGAACATCATGTGGGTAGGGCAGGGGACATCTGAGGCTCCTGATGGTGGGCCAGATGGAGATATATATATATACACACATACATACACATATATATACATACACACACATATATATATATATACATATACATATATATACATATATATATATATACACACACATATATATATATATATATATATATATACACACACACACACACAAGTTAGCAAAAAAGAAAGATAAAAACATAAATACATTAAAGTGTTTTTGCTGAGTTCATGTGGAGGTTGCAGGAACTGTTATTACCAGTCTGAGGGCAATCAAATTCTGATCTAAACCTAAAATACAAATAAAAGTATTTACTATAGTAAACAAGCATTTGTCAATGCCGAATGTTGGCTTGCTGGCATTGGCATTGGTAGTGCAGGAGTTAGAGAGATGCATAATAGGAATGGCAGTGAAGTATTGAACTGATGCCAACCCACCCCCATGCTGCAGAGACTGGCAGGCACTGGGGTGTCCCTTTGGGCGTTGGCCATAGTGCTCATGCCATTTCACCTCTCCTTATCCTGCAGACACCGACAAGTGTCGCGGTGTGCATTGGGGTCTTCCGAAAGTTACAAGGGTGTGTGGGAAATATGCAACACATGCTTGGAACATTGCCATTGTATGGGCGTTCAGCACCAAATTTTCAACATAGGCATTTTAGCACCTCTACTCATGTACAGTGTTACTGTTATTTCCTCAAAGTGTCTCAAGAAGTGATTTTGCACAGCGAGCACGCTATTCTGCGCCAGAAGTGAGAAAACACATTTTGGGCAGGATACGTGAAATGATGGCTACACTGTTCATCAAGAGGTGTGTAAAAATGGCAATGGTGAAAATCCAGAGTGAAAATATCACAAATGCACGACGGTATGAGCGTGTGTGCAATCTGCCAATGCACGCTCATAACACAGGCATTTTATGGAGTATCATCACCAAATTTTCAACATAGGCATTTTAGGACCTCTGCTCATGAACTGTGTCACTGTCATTTTCATAATCTGGCCCAAACACTGATGTCCCACAGCAACTGCGCTATTGTGCACCGGAAGTGCGGAAACACATTTCGGGCAGGATGTGGAAAATGACAGCTGCACTGTTCACAAGGAGGTGTACAAAAATGGCAATGCTGAAAATCCGGCATTAAAATATTAAAATGCATGAAGTTACGAGCCTGTGTAGCAACTGCACAATGCACGCTTGTAAAACAGGCATTTGTTGGATTTTTTTCACCAAATTTGGAACATAGGCTTTTTGAGAGGCCACCTCATGAACACTGGCACTGTCATTTCATTAATGGGTCACAAAAGGTGATTTCACGCAATGACTGCGAAATCACCTTTCGATGCCGATTAACGCCATGACAGTGATAGAATTCATGAGGAGGGGCCCCAAAAACCCCATGTTGAAAATTTGGTGCCAAAATTCCAACAAATGCCCAAGATATGCAGCAAAGTTGAAAAAACCCTATTCATTCCATTATACAGTTTACCTGTATTTCCTCAATTCGCGGTCGGCTTTGAAGAGTGTAGATGTGTTCCCCGTCCACCGAAGATCGCCGCGCCAGACTCGGAGGTAAGTATGGGCGAGGGTTGTGTGGAAGGCGGGGTGCAGGGTGGGTGCGGGTGGGGCAGGAGACTACGAGGGCCTTTTTTGTTGCAGGAAGAAAACAAACTAACATCGCTGGACAGTTTTTCTTTTCAAGGAACTTGGCACGCTAGGGTGGGCTCCCAGCATGCCACCTAACTGTTTTGGGGGTTGCTACAGCAGATGGGGATTGGGCACCTCGTCCAGCACACAATGGGGATAAAGTTATGTTGTGGATTAGGCACCCGTTGGCACACAATGACAGCGGGGGAGGCTAAGCCGAGGGGACTGGCCACCCCTTGGCATATAAGAAATGTGGGGTGGCTGATTTATGCAGACGGGAGGGCTCTCCATCGGGAAATTTCTGCGGCCACAGAAAGCAGCCTAGGGGATTGGCAGCCCCAAAGTCATCCGGTGGGTGGCCGCCCACCATGCTGCTAATGTGGCAACATGCAGGAAGGGTCTGAGCTTGGATTGCAGCGGACCTTTCCTTAGATGTGCTCGCCATATTAGCATGCATGGTGTGGTGCCAGCATGCAGGCTGTTTGGGGAATGAGGGACGCACCTACTGATGCGTGCCCTGCATTCGCCCAACAGCGGCTGCGCCTCCAAATCTGCACTCTCTCAAGATGTTGACTTGCGCACAAGCGCGGCAAGCCAACATGAAAAAGGAAAGGTCTTGTAAAATGGATGAAGTGGGAGTGTATGTATGGCTGTAAGGCTAGAGGACAAAGGAATTTGAGAACAGCTGAGAGGAGTAAAGAAAAATACATACAGGACAAGTAAGAGGACTAAATATTTAAGGGAAAAAGCATTTTCTTTTCTGTGTCATTAAACAAAAATAAACCTAGCTAAGGTGGTGGAAGGGGGAATGTGTCTGTGAAGTCGAGCCTATTCTAAGAGGACAGAGGATCTTGAGAACAAGTGAGAGGACTAAATATATTAAAAAAAAAAAAACACAGGACAAAGCATTTTCTGTCTCCATCCAAACAAAATTGGGAATGTGATTCCCTGCCTGAGGTCAGACAAGTCACTTTACAGTTATAGCACTGGTACTAAGGCAGGGAACAGAAAGAGGTCAACTGCATGACTGCCATATTCAACTGACCAGCACTTCAGTGCTATAAACTCACAGTTTCCATTTCCTGAAATGCTGTTTACAATTGTATTCATGTGTCACAGATTTCAGTATCATTTTATGCAATTATATAGCAGATTTGCAGTTTTCATCACATTTTACAAATGGTTCTGATTCGAATCAGAACAAATCAGAAATTATCAGGACTTTGGCCTGGATCCTGATCCTGATCCTGATAATAAGGGTCAAGACCTTTTTGGCTCCGCCCATCCCTACTTCCTGTCTACTGTCGTATTGTAGATTGGATTAGACTAATTTTGCTTATTCAAAGCTGACATCTTCTTTTACCACATATCCCAGCATCCCCTGCAGCTGACATCAGAGCAGTAGGCAGTGGTAGGAGATTCAATAGCCTGCAGTGCATGTTATAGCTTTTATAACCTCTGATCAGATGTTTACTGGGAATTCTTTACTCCAGGGCCTTAGTACAATCCTCTGTGACTGTATATAACCCACAGAGGCCTTTAGGACCGGCAAACAAAAGATCAGAGCTTATATATACACAAACTTGAACATGAACGGGGCTGTTAATCTGGCACATGCCTCTCTTCCATGCACAAATCTGCTCTGTGAACATGCCTCCTTTATATGCACATGTCCTCTTCCATGCACAGCACTGCCCTGTGCATATGCCTCCCTCTGTTCACATGCACTCTTCCTTCACATGCCTCATCTGTGCACCTGCCCTTCTGTGTACATGCCACCCCTTTCATTCACTATTTCTAAGCACATGACCTCCTCATGCACAAGTCAGGCTCTGTGTATATTACCCCATGCATATGGCTCCCTCTGTGCACATGCTCCCCTCTATGCACATGCTGCCCCCGTGGATATATACCCCTTCTGTACATGTGCCCACTCCATGCACATGCCCCCTCAGTGCACATGCTCCCCCTTCTGTATACATGCACCTATCTGCACATGCCCCTTCAGTGAACATGTCCCTCATCCCTGTATGTGTCCACTCTCTGTTCTGTGCACATACCCCAGCTGTGCACTTACTTCCTGAAAATGCCCTATTCCCTGAACATGCCCCCGCTCTGTGCATATACCTCCCTACAAGAACATACCTTCTCCCTTCACATCCCCCTCTCTGTACACATACCTCCCTCCTGGGCATGCCAAATGTACATGCCCCCTCAGTTCACATGCCTCATCTTTGCACATGCTCATCTCAATGTACATGCTCCGCTCTGTGCACATGCTTCCCTTCGTACACGTGCCCCCTCAATGCACATGTCCCTCTCTGCACATGCCCCATATGTGCACTTGCTCCTCCATACACATGCCTCCTCTGTCCAAATTTTCCACTCCATACACATCCCTCTCTTCTGTGCACATGCACCCCCACTGAGCACTTGCCCCCTCAGTGCACATGTGTAACCCCTAGATGGCGCTATCCCAGGGGCTACTACCCCTGCCTGATTTGCCACTAACAGGTTGAGGGGCCTGGATCCAATGGCGGGTGCCTCCACCCAGAGGTCAGGGTTTGCAATAGTTAAACTAACTTGGTCACAGCCCTCTGGGACACTTCAACCCCCCTTTCTTCCCACTAGTGGCCCACACAATATATCAGAATTACCTTCACAGTATACACTTACCCCAGGTCTGGTTCCGCACTGGGACCTCCTGTGAAATGAGATACAGTGCAACAATCACAGTACAGTACTTTAACATAGACAAATACCTCAGGCAGTATAACTTTGCTGAAACAAGCAGCTCTGATTTATTTAGGGGGATATAACAAGGACAGGGGAAATCAGGTTAATTAGCTTATCACTCTAATAATCCATTATGGCTCTGTGCACAGGCCTATCCTATCAGTTACTGTCCCTGGGTACCCAAGCCCTAGTGGCTAGTCCAAACCGTGGCAGCTGGTAGGGGCCCTTCACACAGAGAAAAGGAGAATTAAACAGTCAGCAGTACAGTAATTCCATTTGATTTAATGTGGCAATTCAACAGGGAGCGACCTGAATTAGTACTCACGACCTCCAAATAAGATAGGGTCCTTCAATGTCAGCAGGGCTTACTTGAGGTACACAAACCTCTTCACACATCCATATAAAAGAAAGCACTATACCAGGCAGGCTGCATCTGTATCCCGATCGCAATTACTGCACAATACCCGGAGAACACACAGCAGATTCATTTCCTGACAGACCGAGTGCAATTTCAGCAATTCCTCCAGTCTTCTACAGGGTGAGCCTGGTTTCTACTCTTCAGAGATCCTTTGATTCTTTTCACAGGACGGATTCAGTCCTAACAAGCTGCAGACCGGAACTCTGGGCCTTACACATGTTTGACTAAAACTGCACACTGAAAAGCACAGGGCTCCTTCCTTCTTCACTGCCAAAGCTCAACTGAAACTCCAACCGACAAAACCGAGCACTTCCTTTGAGTTCCTCCCAGTTCTTGACTGGATTGGCTGTCACTCACAATAGACTGCTGCTGTTGGTCCAAAAGGCACTGAAGTCTAAACTACATCTCCCAGAGTCACTGCCCATACAATCCTCTTGTGGCTGGCTCAGATTATGAGTCCAAGTTCTGATTCGTCCAAGGCACCATTTTAGAGCTAGCTTACCCCACACTGATTGGTCCAGTTCAGCAGTTCAAAACTAGAATGGGAAACTAGCAGACACAGTTCTGACTGCAAAGAAAGCAGGTTAGACAAACTGTAATTTCATTATTACTCTAAATAATTTCTGGCAAACAGTTACATCTTTCAGATAGGTTCCTTTGCACTCCTAGTGACTGCAAAATGAAGTGAATTGGCAGCAGCTCGAGTGGTACTCAGAGAAGCACACAGTCCCCATACAAATTAATTATGTCTGCAAGCAGACAGCTCTTAAAGAGACAGTACTAGAGGCTCTAAAACACTCACTGATAAATGGCTTAAATGCCAAACACCATTCAGGCTTGGAGCATTCAAGCAAGCTCCTGGAAGTCTTTTGGGAACCCCCATTTGCAGGGGGTTACACCTTCCTGTTTGGGAAAGCTTGACGTCCGCACAAGCAAGTGCCTATAAGTTTCAACTGCAACCATATACATTTGCATTAGGCTCGCAATGTAATCATCAGTCAATATATCATTTTACCAAGAACACATTTCTGAAACATTGCAGTACGTCACTCTTTACACAGTATTACATACACATTGTACCATAACTCAAGTTATTACCTCTTGTACATGAAACCTGAAGAGAGGGGGCCCTTCCCTATCAGTTATCTTGGGGCTGGACGGGGCAAGGGCACCATACTTAGAGGGCAACACAAGTAACTTGGAGTTAGCACTGACGCTCAGTTTGGGCAATGAGCTCGGGGACACATACACTCCTTTATGGACAACATTGAGAGGCAAATCCACAGGCCTCCCAAGTGAATCATAACTGAGGTGCACCACAGGCTTTAACAGCTCGACCAGTCTTTCTAGGGGAACTGTTACAGTCTCTGCACTCTGAGCCTCATTTTCAGCATTGTCCTCACTTGTCAGGAGTCTCCATGGGGTAGAGAGGCTAGAACTTGGGGCACTTTCAGCTCCAGGAGTTACAGTTTCTGAGTCCACAACATTTGGCTCGCATGGAGAGCTTTCGGACACTGGCAGTGGACTGTCAGGGCACTCAAAATACTCTTCTTGTTCGGGTGTATCACCAGTCTGCCCTAATCTATCATTTTCCTCCCTGAAAGCTCAAACAGTTCAACCATGCACAATGATTCCATTTCATCTGATCTGATGCTTTGCACTTCACTTTCTGGGAGCATTGGCTCCAGGGATGAAGCTGGGGGCTTAGACAGTCCAGAAGGCCAGCTTCATCTCCAGTATTGACTAGGGATTGCCCCGAAACAATTGACTCAGTTCAGTAAGAAGGATAGTATTCAAAGTCACTCTCACTTTCTTCCGATATGGACTGACAGTCATGCTCAACTGGGACTTGTGGAGGGAACACTTTAACTTTGCTTCTGTAGGTGCAGACTTTCTTGATCTTTTCTTAGCAGCAGCTCTAGTCACTGGTCCAGAGGGGCATCTTCTAGGGCTCAGACTCAATTAAGATTTGTCCAATGGGCAGTAAATGATTTCTATGCATTGTTTTACATCTTTTGAATTATTCTCAGGCCTTACTTTGTACACTGGCAGATCATCTAGTTTGCCCACTACAATGTGAGGGAGATGGTGCCATCTGTCAGCAATCTTGTGCTTGCCATGCAGTCCCAGATTTCTTAGCAATACCCGATCTCCTCCTGGAGTTCCTGTGCTTCCACCTTTTATCATACCTTTCTTTGTTGGCCAGATTTCTTTGGCAGCCATGGTTTGAGCCAGTTGGTATGCATGAGTTAGCTGGGCCTTTAACTTTGCACATACTGTAAATAGTTGTCAGCTTGAACCCCATCAGGAGAGACCCCAAAACACACATCTACTGGTAGTCGAGCTTCTCTTCCAAACATCAGGCGGTAGGGGAGAACCCAGTGGCATCACTTTTTGTTGCAGTTATAAGCATGTACCAGGGTGCTAATTTGTTGGCTCCATCTAGGCTTGTCCTTTGGTGCAGGGTGCCTAGCATATCTAGCAAAGTGCGGTTGAAATGTTCAGGCTGTGGGTCCCCTGGGGTGGTAAGGAGTGGTTCTGGACTTCGCACTCCCCAGAGAAAGCATCTCTTTGATCAGACGACTCTCAAAGTCTCTCCTTGATCAGAATGGATTCTTTGTGAGCCCCATAGTGAACAAAAGTTTTCACAAGTACTTTGGCTACAGTGGATGCTTTCTGGTCTTTGGTGGGGAAAGCTTGGGCATATCTCGTGGAATGGTCAGTGACCACCAGCACATTACTGATATTTCTTTGATCTGACTCAAACTTAGAAATCAATACAGACCAGCTCCATGGGTGCACTGGTGGTTATGTTAACAAGGGGGCAGCCCTCTGGGGCAAAGTTTTCCTCTGTAAGCAGCGACTACAAGTTCGAATGTGCTCCACATCAGCCCCCATCTTAGGCCAATAGAATCTGGATCTCACCAAGTCAAGTGTTCTGTCTATACCAAGGTGCCCCATGTGGTTGTGCAAGGACCTCAATACTGAGTCTCGAAGGCAGTGGGCAGCACTAGTTGTTGTTTGTCTACTTGTCCCCTCTGTCTACTGTTTCTCTGAATAACAGTTTATTGATCAGTTTCAATTTAGGACCTTCTTTGTATAACAGTGCAGTTCTCAAATCAGTGGAGCGTAATTTGGACACATCTTTTCCTGCATAGAGGGCTTCTAAAGCTGCTTTGATCATGGGATCGCGGGATTGAGCCCGCGAATACTGTCATTGTCCAGCTGAGTGGTGCACCAATGGCTATTGCAGAAAAGTGGCAATAAGCTGCAGGTATGCAATTCTCAGAGGGTCCCAAGCAATCCACCATGCAGTCCACTGCGTCTGTGGGACATTTGTTCCTCCCTGTCAAACTTCCGGAGTGCCCGAATGTCAGGTTCTGCCAATCGGACCCAATCATTCTGGGGAACAGGCCTCCTGGAGAGAGCATCAGCATCTATGTGGTTCAGACCTGCTCGGTATTCGAGAGCATAGTCGTATGTAGATAATGCAGAAAGCCACCTATGGCCAGTGGCATCCAACTTAGCTGAGGTCTGCACATAGGTTAAAGGATTATTGTCAGTTTTTACTAGTATTTTAGCCCCATACAAGTACTCATGGAATTGGTCAACAATAGCCCACTTCAAAGCTAGAAACTCTAACTTATGTACAGGATAGTTCTTTTCAGATGGGGTCAGACTTCTACTGGCAAAGGCCACTGGTCTCAGGCCATTCTCGTGCTCTTGGTACAACACAGCCCCCAACCCTTGCAAGCTAGCATCAGTGTGCAGGACATAAGGTTTTCTTGGATCGCATAGGCCAGCACTGGAGCATGGGTAGTTGATAACGATCTCATGAAAAGCAGTCTCACAATCAGGAGTCCAGCGGCCCCAAATACTTCACTCGATGAAAATACACTCTTTCAGTCTTGAGGGACGCTGACTTTTGGTATTTTTTGTGGGTTGGGGGATACCCTTGAGTAAGGTTAAGTAAAGGGCGGATCACTCTTGAATAGTCCTTGATGAAACGCCGATAATAACCACAGAATCCCAGGAATCTTTGCAGTTCTTTAGATTTTTGGGCTGCATGCCAGGTGGTCAAGGCCTCAACTTTACTTGGGTCGTCTCTATTCCCTCGGTGGATACTATGTGTCCCACATACTTTACTGATGTTTGAAAGAATTTACACTTATCAATGGACAGTTTAAGGCCAAAGTCCTCCAGTCGGTCCAATACCTTAAATAATCTGCTCTCATGTTCCTCCAGTGAGCTGCCAAACACAATAACATCATCTAGGTATACCAGGCACTCTAGTAAGTTCATGTCCCCACTGCACGCTCCATCAATCGTTGAAAAGTGGCTGGGGCACCTGAAATCCTTGAGGCATCCTCATGAATTCATAAAGCCAGCGGACAGATAAAGGCCGTCTTCTCATGGTCCTCTGGGGCCATCGGGATCTGGTAGTACCCACTGCGGAGATCCAGCACAGAGAACCACTTGCTCCGTTTAGGCAGTCCAAAGCATCCTGAATGCGGGCATTGTGTACTGATCAGGGATAGTCCGCCGTTTAGGTGCGATAATCCACACACATCCTTACTGTTCCATTCTTTTCCTCACTACACAATGGGGAAGCATAAGGGCTTCTGGATTCTTGTATTACACCAGCAGCTAACATCTCTTGCAGATGCCGTCTCACATCATCTATGTCAGCAGGTGCCAGGCGTCGAGACCTCTCACGAAATGGTCTTTCGTCATGCAGCCGGATATTGTGCTCAGCTCCTTGCACGCATCCTACATCCCATTCCTTTAAAGAAAACACCTGGTCTCTCTGGGCAAGCTTCTCACTGATCCCCACTTTCCATTCAGCTGGCAGCGGGGAGTCGCCGAAATCAAACAAGTCAGGAGTTACTCTATCATTCTTCCTTGAACTCTTGCTGCTGGGTAGCAGTGCAGTGTCTGCACAATGCACATTAGCCAGGATGCAACCTCTGTTTACTCGAATGTCTCTTTCAGACACATTATGAACTTGGACCATTACCCTTCTGGCATAAGCATGGGCTCTAGCGGGCAAAATACTAGGCTTGATCAGCAGTCCTCTGGCAATTTTCCATCGCCTGGTGCATCCAACATTAATATTTTATTCTTAACATCCTTTCTGATACGGACCTCTCCTGTAAGGTACACTGGGCATTTGGCGCCAGGATCAGAGACTCAGGATCCTTCTTCCATACAATTCCGACCGTTCCTCTGGTTCTGTTTTTTCAGCATCTCTCTGTGCCTCATAGGCCTTCTTAATTAAAGCCGAACTCTTAAAGCTCTACTAGTCTTTGACCCCTGTTTTCATAACACAACTGCGCCAGCCTTCCGAACATATGAGCATTTGTTCCAATCAACAAAGGGACACCATCATACAGTCCAGTGGGGGGACACACTAAGGCTAGGGTCTCTACTAGTTCGGCCACTCCAGCCACGGAGGTGGGGAAAGACAGCCAAATTCGGATATACCCGAATAGGGTAGGCCTTCTCACTTAACCCCCATACATGCAGTCCTTCTAATGGTTGTAAGGGTACGTCTGACAAATGCTTCTGATACCAATCCTGGAACATAATTGTCACTTGGGAGCCACTGTCTAATACAGGTCTTGTAGACACTCCATTCACCTTTACAGTGGTCTCCATGGAGGGACCCACTATTCTGGACCAGTCTGGAGGCAGTGTAGGGGCCTGGGCAACTGACCTTGCCACAAAGGACGTGAATTAGCATTTTGGTGCCCTCACTGGGATCATGTCGTGGCACCTCTTAACCACTGATTTCTTCTCCAAGCTCTCCTTGTAGCCTATATGCAACTTTGTCAGTGTCTTTGGGACTGGCATTCCTTTCATGTGCCCATCTTTCCACAATTATAGCAAAACATACTTTCTGGAGTTTGAGCTGGCCGAGGGCCACACTGGGAGCCAGGGCGGGGGTATTACTAACTGGAAACCTGGGTGCCATCTCTGTCTGCGGGTGATAAGCATTTGGAGACATCTCGTCAGTTTCTCCACTTCCATGGTCAAGGAATTGAGTTTGGAGCTGTTATCAGCAGGAGATACATGGGTGGGTACCCACCCCATAGCAGATGCAGTCGGATATAGGTCAGGGCCGTACTTGCAGGCGTGGCCTTCATAAAGGACTGTTTTGAATTCTGATCTCTCTCAACAGTTCGCCCCATTGTGGCATATCTTTTTCTTGTCAGAGCACTCATTGACTGTCAACCTCTGCCCCTGAACTTCACTTGATGGGTCACCCTCAGTCACTCGGGTCGTAGCCACAGCTGTTGGTGCAGGTACCTCCGAGGTCGCCTTTTCTCAACTCCTCGAATTTCTCTCATTAACTCATCATAGGAGGGTGGGGATTCAGTCGATTTGCCCAGAAGCGTAACTGAAGCAACAGCAGTTCTGAAGAAGGGGTAGACTTAAGGATTCTGTCCAGTCTGGTTGGTCCAGTTCAATCGTTGGCAAACTACCTTTCTGAGGCATTCTTGCAACAATTTTTCCAGCCGAGAGACATACACAGACAACAACTCCCCTTGGTACTGTTGTGCATTTCTTACTCTCCACCATAGGTCCTCATCAGAATCTGGGCTCCCATACACATTCTCCAAGGCCTCAAGATAGGCCTGTGCAGTCGCTTCAGGGTTACTGGCCCGTTTAGCACGGATGGTAGCCAGGGCAGGACCTCAGAGGCTCTCACTAACCCTCTTTCGCTTTTCGCCTTCCGAGCATTGCCATTCTAGCACTTGGGGGGCAACATAGTCTATCCAGGTCTCCCAGTCATCCTCCCCTTGGGGGTTGGGGAGGGTGCCAGAGAAGATCCTCAACCTGCGGTAAGAGTCGTGACTAATGGCAGGTGCAGAAATAGGAGTCTGCATTGGTTCAGCCACCATTACGGGCACTGGAGCAGGAGAGGGTGTTGGGGGAGGAACACCCCCAGGTGGCAAGAATAGTTTCTTCAAGTCCTCCACAGTTTTCCCCTCTCCCAGCAACCATTCAGCAAATTTCTCCTCAAAAGTTTCAGATAGTGGTGGGGGCTGATTCCCCCCCGGGTCTTTACTGTCCTTAGTTATCACTCTCAAGCAGTGAGGGCCCTCTGGGGTAATGGTCTGTGGCACTTTGGAGCTATCTATGGGATCCTTAAACTCTACTAGGGCCAGGAAAGTGGGTGAGCAGCATGCCGACCCACCACCACAGGGTTTTGTAAACCTTCCACCTTGGAAAGTACTCCTGCACAGTGTCCGTATTGATACCCAGGGGATGTCCAGGATAAGCATAGCATTTGGGGTCGATCTCCTCCCCAGTACACCACTCCACCAGCCGGTGCACAGCCATTTCTGTCGGGGTACCCATTTTTTTCTTAACAGTGGTTCGTAAATATGGCCACTAGAGGACACACAATCCCAGCGGTGAGCCTCCAAGATGTAACCCCTAGATGGCGCTATCCCAGGGGCTACTACCCCAGCCTGATTTGCCACTAACAGGTTGAGGGGCCTGGATCCAATGGCGGGTGCCTCCACCCAGAGGTCAGGGTTTGCAATAGTTAAACTAACTTGGTCACAGCCCTCTGGGACACTTCAACCCCTTTCTTCCCACTAGTGGCCCACACAATATATCAGAATTACCTTCACAGTATACACTTACCCCAGGTCTGGTTCCGGCACTGGGACCTCCTGTGAAATGAGATACAGTGCAACAATCACAGTACAGTACTTTAACATAGACAAATACCTCAGGCAGTATAACTTTGCTGAAACAAGCAGCTCTGATTTATTTAGGGGATATAACAAGGACAGGGGGAAATCAGGTTAATTAGCTTATCACTCTAATAATCTACCTATGGCTCTGTGCACAGGCCTATCCCTATCAGTTACTGTCCCTGGGTACCCAAGCCCTAGTGGCTAGTCCAAACCGTGGCAGCTGGTAGGGGCCCTTTCACACAGAGAAAAGGAGAATTAAACAGTCAGCAGTACAGTAATTCCATTTGGATTTAATGTGGCAATTCAACAGGGAGCGACCCTGAATTGGTACTCACGACCTCCAAATAAGATAGGGTCCTTCAATGTCAGCAGGGCTCACTTGAGGTACACAAACCTCTTCACACATCCATATAAAAGAAAGCACTATACCAGGCAGGCTGCATCTGTATCCCGATCGCAATTACTGCACAATACCCGGGAGAACACACAGCAGATTCAGTTCCTGACAGACCGAGTGCAATTTTCAGCAATTCCTCCAGTCTTCTACAGGGTGAGCCTGGTTTCTACTCTTCAGAGATCCTTTGATTCTTTTCACAGGACGGATTCAGTCCTAACAAGCTGCAGACCGAACTCTGGGCCTTACACACGTTTTTTGACTAAAACTGCACACTGAAAAGCACACAGGGCTCCTTCCTTCTTCACTGCCAAAGCTCAACTGAAACTCCAACCGACAAAACTGGCACTTCCTTTGAGTTCCTCCCAGTTCTTGACTGGATTGGCTGTCACTCACAATAGACTGCTGCTGTTGGTCCAAAAGGCACTGAAGTCTAAACTACATCTCCCAGAGTCACTGCCCATACAATCCTCTTGTGGCTGGCTCAGATTATGAGTCCAAGTTCTGATTCGTCCAAGGCACCATTTTAGAGCTAGCTTACCCCACACTGATTGGTCCAGTTCAGCAGTTCAAAACCAGAATGGGGAACTAGCAGACACAGTTCTGACTGCAAAGAAGCAGGTTAGACAAACTAATTTCATTATTACTCTAAATAATTTCTGGCAAACAGTTACATCTTTCAGATAGGTTCCCTTTGCACTCCTAGTGACTGCAAAATGAAGTGGAATTGGCAGCAGCTCGAGTGGTACTCAGAGAAGCACACAGTCCCCCCATACAAACTAATTATGTCTGCAAGCAGACAGCTCTTAAAGAGACAGTACCAGAGGCTCTAAAAACACTCACTGATAAATGGCTTAAATGCCAAACACCATTCAGGCTTGGAGCATTCAAGCAAGCTCCTGGAAGTCTTTTGGGAACCCCCATTTGCAGGGGGGTTACACATGTGTAACCTCTAGATGGCGCTATCCCAGGGGCTACTACCCCTGCCTGATTTGCCACTAACAGGTTGAGGGGCCTGGATCCAATGGCGGGTGCCTCCACCCAGAGGTCAGGGTTTGCAATAGTTAAACTTACTTGGTCACAGCCCTCTGGGATACTGCAACCCCCCTTTCTTCCACTAGTGGCCCACACAATATATCAGAATTACCTTTACAGTATACACTTACCCCCAGGACTATTTCGGCACTGGGACCCCTGTAAAATAAGATACAGTGCAACAATCACAGTACAATATTTTAACATAGACAAATACCTCAGGCAGTATAACTTTGCTGAAACAAGCAGCTCTGATTTATTTAGGGGAATATAACAAGGACAGGGGAAATCAGGTTAATTAGCTTATCACTCTAATCATCTACCTATGGCTCTGTGCACAGGCCTATCCCTATCAGTTACTGTCCCTGGGTACCCAAGCCTAGTGGCTAGTCCAAACCGTGGCAGCTGGTAGGGCCTTTCACACAGAGAAAAGGAAAATTAAACAGTCAGCAGTACAGTAATTCCATTTGGATTTAATGTGGCAATTCAACAGGGAGCGACCCTGAATTAGTACTCACGACCTCCAAATAAGATAGGGTCCTTCAATATCAGCAGGGCTACTCTTGAGCTCCAAGAGACTCTTCACACATTTATATGGTAAAAAAGAAGTACTATACCAGGCAGGCTGCTTCTCTATCCCGATCGCAATTACTGCACAATACCCGGGAGAACACACAGCAGATTCAGTTCCTGACAGACAGAGTGCAATTCAACAATTTCTCCAGTCTTCTACAGGGTGAGCCTGGTTTCTACTCTTCAGAGATCCTTTGATTCTTTTCACAGGACGGATTCAGTCCTAACAAGCAGTTACACAAGCTGCAGACCGGAACTCTGGGCCTTGCACACGTTTTTGACTGAAACTGTGCACTGAAGGAGCACAGGGTTTCTTCCTTCTTCACTGCCAAAGCTCAACTCAAACTCCAACCGACAAAACCGGCACTTCCTTTGAGTTCCTCCCAGTTCTTGACTGGATTGGCTGTCACTCACAATAGACTGCTGCTGTTGGTCCAAAAAGGCACTGAAGTCTAAACTACATCTCCCAGAGTCACTGCCCATACAATCCTCTTGTGGCTGGCTCAGATTATGAGTCCAAGTTCTGATTCGTCCAAGGCACCATTTTAGAGCTAGCTTACTCCACACTGATTGGTCCAGTTCAGCAGTTCAAAACCAGAATGGGGAACGAGGCAGACACTGTTCTGACTGCAAAAGAAAGTAGGTTAGACAAACTGTAATTTCATTATCACTCTAAATGGTTTCTGCAAACAGTTACATCTTTCAGATAGGTTCCTTTGTACTCCTAGTGACTGCAAAATGGAGTGAATTGGCAGCAGCTTGAGTGGTACTCAATCAAAGAAACACACAGTCCCCCATACAAACTAATTATGTCTGCAAGCAGACAGCTCTTAAAGAGACAGTACCAGAGGTTCTAAAAACACTCACTGATAAATGGCTTAAACGCCAAACACCTTTCAGGCTTGGAGCATTCAAGCAAGCTCCTGGAAGTCTTTTGGGAACCCCCATTTGCAGGGGAGTTACACATGTACCTCCATTGAGCACTTATCCATCTGTACACATGCTTCCTCTCTGTGCACATTTCACCTTCGTTTTGCACATGCCTCCTGTCTGTGCAGGTGGCCCCCTCTGTGCATATGCTCCCCCTCCATGCACATGATCTCCCTCCATGAACATGGCCCCCCACTCACATGCTCCCCCTTCATCCACATGCTCCATTTCTTTATACATACCCCTCCATGATCATGCCCCTCTTTGTGCACATGCTTCCCCCTCTATGTACATGCTTCCCCCTCCATGTATATGCTTCCATCTTTTTTTATTTTTTTTTTATTTACTATGCTTTTCTTTCCTGCCATCAGCCACCCAGTACTTCTGCCCGGTCACGGGCCCTTCAACTTCAACTCTCTCTTATTGTCCATGACTCCCTGATACCCTTTGGCTTACTCCCCAGGTTGGGGTTACGGCACTGGCACAAGTGCCACATCTGATGGGATCAGTCAGGGAGCTGGACTGAGAGAGTTAATTGAAGCTGAGGGCAGGCTTCATCAAGGGCAGCCAGCAGCACTTTTCTTGACTGCCCCAGGGGTGGGAACATGCAATGACGTCCAGTGTCCCCCCCATCCCTCTTGCATGCTGGCACCAGTCATCTCTGGTTCTTCCAGCCTCCGCCAGTGGCCCCTCAGGCACCAAGTACTTTACCACTCCCTCTCCCTGGGGAAGAGGAGCAGTCCATGGGATGCTCTATCCTTATCCCCGGCCGGCCTTCCGACTCCTCGGGTCCATTTCCAAACCTGGGTCGCCGGAGTCACAAGCGGAATCCAACTGTTGTACCAGCAGGCTGGCATGTACATGCTTCTCTCTTTGCATGTGCCTCCATCTGTGTACGTGCCCCACATGTGCACTTGCTACCTCAGTGACCTTGCCCCCATCTGTTCACATGCCCTCCCATATCCACAAGCCACTCTTCATGCACATGCTCCCCTCTGTGCAAATGACCCATTCCTTGCACATGCCTCCCCTCTGTGTACATTTTGGGCACATGTCCACCTCATAGAAACAAGGAAACATAGACTTTGACACAGATAAAGACCACTTGACCCACCCAGTCTGCCCATATCCCTACCTACTGGATGAGTTGCACATTCTAGATAACCAACAGCCTACTTCTTCCTAAGCCCCACCAGAATTGCCTTATGTCTGTCCCATGCATTCTTGAATTCCCCCACTGTTTTTGACCCCATAACCTCCTCAGGAAGGCCATTCCATGCATCCACCCTCTCCATAAATAAATACTTCCTCACATTGCCCCTAGGCTGTCCCTCTCTATCTTCAAATTGTGCCCTCTTGTTCTTGCACATCTCTTTTTCTGAAAGATGCTACCCTCTTAGACATTGTTGCTTCCATTGAGGTACTTGAAAGTTATTATCATGTCCCCTGCTCTCCCTCCTTTCCTTGAGGGTATACATATTAAGCTCCTTTAGTCTGTCTTAGTATGACTTCTGGCGCAGACCCTGCATCATTTTAGTTGCCCTCCTCTGGACTACCTCCATCCTGTCTATGTCTTTGTGGAGATGGGGTCTTCAGAACTGCATGCAGTACTCCAGATGGGGTCTCACCAACTGTCTGTACTGAGGGATAACAACTTCCTGTTTTCTACTGGTAATGCCTCTCCCTATACATCCCAGTATCCCCCCAGCCCTCCTTACTACCTTCTCACATTGCTTGCTTACCTTTAGGTCATCTGATATAACTACCCCCAGATCCCTTTCCATTTTTGTTGTTGTTAGCACCCTCCCACCACCACCACCACCATTGTGTACTCTTCCCCTGGGTTTTTGTTTTCCAGGTGCATTACTTTGCACTTCTTTGCTTTGAATTTAAGCTGCCATGCTTTTGACCGTTCCTCCATGCTTGCCAAGTCCCTTCTCATCCTTTCCACCCCCCTTGCATATCAACCCTGTTGCAGATCTTTGTGTAGTCTGCAAAGAGGCATACTTTTCCTTCCAGTCCCTCTGTAGTGTCACTTATAAAGACATTAAAAAGGACTGGTCCTGGTACTGATCTCTGCAGGACCCTGCTAGTAACCCCCCCTTTCTTCAGAGTGGACTCTGTTTACTGTTACCCTCTGTGACCTGTTGTCAAGCCAATTTTTTACCCAGCCACTACCCTGGGACCCATTCCCAGGCTGGCTAACTTGTTTATTAATCTTTTATGTGGAACTGTGTCAAATACCTTACTAAAGTCTAGGTAGGCCATGTCTACAGCTCCTCCCTGGTCTACTACTTTGGTCATTCAGTCAAGGAAATTTATGAGATTCGTCTGCCATGACCTTCCCTCTGTGAATCCATGCTGCTTTGGGTCCTGTGCCCTGCTGGCCTCTAGGTACTCAACAATTCTATCTTTCAGAAGTGATTCCATCATTTCCCCTACCACTGAGGTCAAACTAACAGGTCTGTAGTTTCCTGCCTCTGCTTTGCTCCCACTTTTGTGAAGGGGAATCACATCCGCCCTCCTCCTCCACTCCTCAGGTACCACACTATCCTCCCATGATTTGTTAAAAAGGGTAGTCAGTGGTGTCACTAGTTCTCCCCTTAGTTTTTTAGAATTCTGAGGTGAATTCCGTCAGGTCCCATTACTTTGTCCACCTTCAGTTTCAGGAGTTCTTTCAGAACCCTTTCTTCTGTTAATGGACTGGTATCGACCCCCCTATCCAGAGTGCTTCTATTGATTGGATTAGGTACCACCCCCTCCTCTTCTTTTGTGAATACTGAGTAGAAGTATTCACTCAGTATCCCTGTTTTTTCACTGTCACCCTCTGTCCACCCACCTTCCCCTTTACTAAGCCTCACTGTCTCTCCCTTGGTCTTTCTTCGCTACCTAATGTACCTTTAAAAGGTTTTATCCAGCTTCTTAACTAAGTTGCCAATCTTTTCCATGGTTTGGTTCTTTCCTATTCTGACTGTCGTCCCCGCTTACTTCTGCTTTAACTGGTACAGTTCTTTGTCCCGCTCCTTCTGTGTTTCCTTATACTTCCTGAATGCTATCTTTTTCTCCCTAACCTTTCCCACCACTTCTTTTGAAAACCATAGTGTTTTTACTTTCATTTTGATTTATTTGCTTCACACAAAGGCTTATTGCCTCTGTGATGTCAGTTTTGATGTTTCCCCATTGTTCCTCCACCCCTCCTTCTTGCCTGTTTGCTAGTGCTTTTCTGAGGCACTCTCCCATTTTGCCAAAGTCAACTCTCCTAAAGTCCAATATCCCCACATTTGTATGGCTTGACTTTACAGCTGTGTTTATCGTGAACCACACTGTTTGGTGGTCACTTGTTCCCAGATGACCACCAAACAGTGAGTGGTGGGCCATGTTCATGGAGGTGGACATTTGTGTGTGGGGGGGAGTGCACATGCCCCTCCTCTGTGCATACGCCTCCTCTCTGTACACATTCCCCCCTCCTTGAATATGCCCCCCTTTGCATGTGCCTCCACTCTGTGCACATGCCCTTATCCATGAATGTGGACCCACTCTGCATGCATGCTCCCCTGCTGTGCACATACACTCCAATTTTTTTTTCCAATTGTTTAACCAGGAATGGCACACTAAGCTAAAAGCTTCTTTACAGGTGTGACCTGGGAGCACAGGGAAGTTAAGTGACTTGCTCAGGTTCACAGAGTATGCAAGTGGGGGCTGTGGGATTCAAACTCAGGCCTCCAGATTTGTAGCTCAGAGCCTTAAACCACTGCGCTATACTGCCTCCCTCTCTCTGTCCACATGCTCCCCTCTGTGCACATGCCCTCTCTCTGTGTACATGCCTCACTTGTGCCCATGCTCCCCATCCATGCATTATCCCCCTCTGCGCAAATGTCCCCCTCCATGAACATGGCCCCCCCATTCACATACTCCCACTTCATGCACATGCCCCATTTTTGTGCACAGGCCATCCTCCATGACCATGCCTCTCTCTTTGTAATACTTCCACCTCCGTGAACATGCCCCCTTTGTGCAAAGGCACCCCCTCCGTGCAAATGCAACCCTTCTGTGTACGTGCTCCCTTTGTGCTCATGCAACTTCCTCCATGCAAATGCCCCCTCTCTGTGCACATGCCTCCCCTCCATGCACATGCTTCCCCTAAATGCACATGCCTAACCTCCATGCCCCCTTCATGAACATGGCCCCATATCTGGTGCACATGCTCCTCCTCTATGCACATGCCCCTCTTATGTGCACATACTCACTCATGAACATGCCTCCCGAATGTAAATATGCCCCACTCTTTGCACTTGCCCCTATTTTCACAATGCTTCCCCTGTGCACATGCCCCTTTTCTCTTTGCCCATGCCACCACTGTGTTCACATTCCTCTCTCTATTCCATAATGGCATGGCATGATGCCCTGGAGCAGAAGCAGGGTTGGGAAGAGTATTTTAGGAACAGAGACTTGAAGGAAAATAGGGAGGAGGGAATGAGACAGGGAGTCTATTCCAGAGGAGGAAGAGAAAGGCAGAGAGAGTAAGGCTATTCCAGAGGACAGGGAGGATGGGCGGAGAGAACTTTGCTTTCCTGAAGAGAGGGTGGAGGCATGGAGAGAGGCAGGAGGGGTGGTGAGAGGGAGGCTATTCCTGAGGAAAGGGAGGAGAGGCAAAGTGTGGGAGGCTATTCCTAAGGAGGGGATGGAGGAGAGAAGGGACAGTGAGAGGGAGACTATTTGTGAGGTGGGCTATGGGGAAGGAGGTTGAGAGAAAAGCTGTTCTTGAGGAAGGGCAGAGATAGAAGGCTATTCCATGTTCCAGATGCAAGGGAGAAGGGGTAAATGGAGGGAATTTTTTTTCCTGAGAAGGGGGAGGAAAAAGGGGGGAAGGTGAAGAGAGAGAGACTATTCCAGAGGAGGAGTGATGGTGTGGAGAGAGGGAGAAATTTCTGAGAATGGAAGGAGGAGAGAGGGAGGCTATTCCAAAGGAGGGGGAAGAGGTGTGGAAAGAGCTATGAAGGAGTGCGGAAGGAAGAGAGGCTATTTCTGAGTAGTGGAGGAGAGAGGTTATTCCAGAAGTGGGGGAGGAGGAGCAAAGGGAGGGCGGAGGGGCACAGAGTGGGTGGCTATTCCAGAAGAGGAGAAGGGGTGAAGAGGTGGAGAAAAGGAGGTGAGGCAGAGAGAGGGAGGCTATTCCTGAGGAGGGGGGTGGAGTGCAGGCAGAGAGAGAGAGGCTGTTTGTGAGGAGGGAAGGGGAGGAGGAGGAGCAACGTTGCAAGTAATTTTGTATGACCTTGCTTGAAAAATACCATTATACCACCCAGAACTCCCAATAGCTTAAGATATAATAGTATAAAAACACAAAATGTTTACTTATGTGCAAAAAATTCCATCTATTGCATTGCTTGGTGTGCTATTGGTCCATGTAATACCACTGAGGCACTGCTTAAATTCAGCTTTCAAATCACAGAATTATAGGGATACAGATAGCAATAGGTTGTACAAAACACCCTTGAAAGACTGTCCATTCAGCCATACACACAGTAGATACATATTATTTGTAAGCATCGTTTTAGTTAGTGATTTACTGATTGTCTCTATCAATAGTTTCAAAGAGCTGAACATCATTAAAGGGGAAACATTCATTTACAGTGGCTGACATAGTTTGAATGGCCATGAAATGCTCTTTCAAATAGGGTATTAAGCTCATGTGTAGCTGGAAGCATGCCAGAGACAGATATGTCTAAGTCTGTTCGATATTAATACTACATTAGAAGCATTTGTAGAACATTGTGATGTCATTGGGGAACAAGCTGTGCTTGACTCAGTGTATTTGCTCAGGCACAGCTATATGTTTGTTTTGGTTTTAGGGAGCTAGGGCACCCATGTGGGCATGAATCACCTCTGGCTACAACTTGCTGAGGGGGCCTGCAGGTTCGAGATGGTGACAGGGTCCCAGGTCTGGAGTGGCACTGGCTCCTTTCAGGTTGGCTCTCTGGAGGGAGGAAGCTGACAAGTGTACAAAGTTGTGAACTCCCTGTCCTGTTGGCACCTCAGCATCAAAGAGAGTAGCCTGATGGCAACTGCCGGTTAGTGTCCTCAGGTTCAAGAAAATAACCTTAGATTTTCCTGCTGCATTCCAGGCTCCTGAGCAGGGACTGAATGTTGGATGGTGTTTGCCTTGACCAGAGGGGCACTGCTGAGACATCGAAGCCTGAGGATAGAGTAAGACTGCAGTGAGCCTGTTCTACCTCATTTTCATGGTGCCCCTATTGTACTAGAGAGTATATACCTCTCCCTGTTATTTGAGATACTGCTTGACTGTGTAAATATGTATTTGGGGGCGTTAATGAATCCTGTGGTAACCCCTCGGTTCTCTCGTGACTGCAATGTGGACAATATAAAACGTTACAAATGTTCGCTGCTGATAAACTCGGCTCCTGATGCTTCCAGGTGCGGCACATGTATAGAATAACTTATTTGGGCCCTCAGTCAGGGGCAACAGTCAGGGATACAGCTGTGTAATTCCTCCACTAGCTATAGTACTGTGTACGGTGCTATGTAAATATTCTAAATTAATGGTGTTACAAGCAATTTTTCTGCCCGAGTGTAGAGTCCTGTGTCATAGTGTGTCATGTAAGTATACAGTGTGTATGATAAGTGTTATATAAATACAAATTTTATTCTGTTCCATTCTATAGTCCATGCAGTACCAGTATCTAACTCATTGTTTTGTAAAGTACTTTGGGATATGTGTAAAAATAAAATGTGGGGCCTAGTCCTCTGAAGGCTCCCAGCCCTTCTGGATGTATAGCAGGCCTGGAGAAGCCATGGAGTGCCCCCTTTGCATAGTATGCACACTATACAGGCCAGCCAGTGCATGCAGGTAGGGGGACACATGCCCCTTGCACACCCAGTCGTGGACAGCATGCATGGCTATGCAGGCAATGGGAACAGGAATAGTCCATGGGGGTGGGCTTGCACTGCATCCTCACTACAAGGTCAGCGGTACAGAGACCCAGTGGAGGGGACATATAATACACAGCCCCAAAGGCTGCATTAGCTGCTACCTGCCTCTCTCTCTGCTGGCTAGAACAAGGTTCATGCAGCCCGATCAGTCCACGCTCCAGCCTGCAGCCCTGAGAGTCTCCTTGGTGGTCTGGGAGCAGTACAAGCAGCATAAAGCAACTCTTCAGAATCCTTTACATTTTTTCAGCACCCCAAGAGGAAAACAGCTCTCCTTGGAGGACTGCTGTACCCTGTCATCCCACAGCCACAGTTCAAGGATTAAAGAAAGCGTGGGATAGGCACACGGGAATTATCAAGCTAGGGTGAAATGGGAGGAACTAGTAGCATCTAAGGTACCTTAAGCATTAGAAAGAGAGATAGGGCAGACTGGATGGGCCACAAGGCCCTTATCTGCCACAACATAGAGGATAATGTATGGGGAACAGTTAACAAAGCTGTGTACACTTCGAGAGGTTACCATGATAACCTGATTGACCTCAAGAGCATAGCTCGAGAGATCTAAGGTTGTCATGGTAACCTCGAGTAGTGTACGCAGCTTTGTTGTTAACTGTTCTCCATACATTATCTTGTACAGTGTATGGGCAACAGTTACGGTCCTGAGGTTGAGCAACTTTAAAATCAAACAGCATATTTGAAGCGCCCCATAGTCCCTTACTGTACACAGACACACTTGAAGAGGGTGGAACGTACTGTAAACTTCTTTATTGTAGGCAGTCAAATAATAGCAAAAAAAGGCAGATACACTGCAGTAAGACTAACAGAGAACTAAATCACGCTCTGATTAAATTCATTTTATTAAACAGAAACCAGGAAACACTGTTGGTATCGACAGGGCATTGGTCGATGTCATATCTCACGCAAGGAGAAAGTGTCGATGCAGTGGAGTTCAGCTAGGTCACCGAGCAGTCAGTCTGGATGGAGGGCCTAATCCTACTGCAAAGACCAGGTACCTAATAAAATAAAGTGTGACACAAAAGAAACAAAAAAAAGAACTTGCTGTAATGCACATAAGAAGGAGTGTAGGTAGATATGAGGATGAGAGAGTCATTTATACATCTGATTCCAGTTTTTTAATTGTGCATTTATTTTTTTGCTCCCCAACAAATGCTTAGCGGTCTGACACATTAGGTTTGGAGAAAACAGCAGCTGCCATCATAGTCGCTCATCTTTGCTCACAGTAAACTGTCAAATGGTTTCAAAAGTGGAACACGCAAAACAAGTGTTCACTGATGGATTCAGTCAGTGGCATGAGACTGCATTTTGAGCTGCTGTACCATCATGGTGACGTACTCAGAATGGTACAACAGCATTCTGACATCACCTTGATGGTACGACAAGCCTGTGTCTTACTTGAAAACAGTATGTAATAGCCTCCTCCCATACACTATATCTCTGTATCTATGTATAAAAGTAAATGTTGCTGGTTGGTACTGGTACTGCCCCAAGCCCACTGCAGAGGCTCCTAATGCTGGGGGCTGGTAGAAGGGAGGCTGATTGGACTCTGGGAAGGAAGCTGTGTCTGGGTAGAGGGAGGGGTGCATAGCTACTAATGCATCCCTTAGGGCTGTGTACCTTCCACCCACTACATCAGCCATCTATGTGGCATAAGCCCATACCCATTCCATGGCCTGCCCCACCTGCGTTACCACATGCACGGACTGGGATAGGGTGTGGAGGGGACAATTGTCGGTTTATGTGGCTGTGCAGAGGTCTCCACATGTGTGAAATGGGGCCTCGGGGAACACATACCAGAAGAACAGCTCCTTGGCAGGTTTGCAAGGGGGTGTGATCCCATTGAGGATCGGGCCAATGGAGCACAAGGGGTGGGGTCCTTTGAGGACTGGGCCTTTAAGGTGCAAGAGGGTGTGGGCCCTCTGAGGACTGGGTCCTTAATCTGAATGTGCTGTGTCAACAGCTGATTGAGTTGTGATCAGCTGAGAGCAGGTGGGATTCTGGGTGTGAGCAATTGTGGGTCTGAAAGGGCAGAGGGAAAGGAATTTCAGAGGTTTGGAGGAGATATTCTGTACAAAAAATACAATGTGACATGTATTTCATTTTTTTTAAACAATCTGACAGATGGAGCAGAGTCAGGAGAAAAAAATGTGTTACTTTTTGATTTATGTCAATGGAGTAGGGGAAGAGCTTTGCTGGTAAAACAAAACAGTAGTTCTGTGCAAATGCTTCCCTGCTCCCTATGGAAACCCATTTATCGCATTCTCAAAAAGCTGCGCGTCATGAAAAATAACTTTCTGAAAACAGCAGTTAAAGACTCTGTATATATGTTGACTTTGAACTTCACTTCTATGGAATTGTTTGTACTGTATTTTCTTGATTGTCCTGTCCCCCTCCCCCCAAAGGTCACAACGGGAAACTAGTTAGTCTGGATTATGCTTGCTTACCTGGTAACATATGCTACAAATAAAGAATAAATAAAGAAGCTATTTATTGATTATGTAGAGGATAATATATGGGCAGCCATACACAAGATACAGGATAATGGATGGGCAAAAGTGCACAACAACAATGTTGTTCACTTGGACAGGTTGTTATGACAACCATGTAAACCCTTAGAGCGAAGCTCAAGAGGTTTTCGGTTGTCTTACAACCTCAAGATGTGAACAACATTTTGTTGTTTACTGTTGCCCATCCATTATCTTGTATACTGTATGGGACAACAGTAAAATCAACACCAGCAACTTTTAAACAGAAAATCAATGGTCCGTGTTGATTTTATGACTTGGACACCCACCGCCCCAACTCAAGAACAAGATCTGTCCTGATCCCCCCCTCACATTAACCGACTCCCCCTTTACATTAACATCTTTTTTTTTTTATTAAACTTGGCCCCTCGCTCTACCATACACATTTTAAATGTTGCTGCTGTCCTTACTTGGAGGGGTTTGCTCTGTGCGGTTCAGATTTGAAGCCAGCACTCTTGGTGCAGTTGTTTCCTGGAGTCCAGTGCACTGAGTGCACACATGCAATGATGATCGATGCTGTTGTACCATCAATGTGACATACTCAAGATGGTGCAACAGCATGTTGACGTCACATCAATGGTACAACAGCAGTGTATTTCCATCGATTTTCATACACAATAGCCCTTACCCATACACTATAAAACTATGTTAAGAGGTTGCCATGGCAACAACTTAAACATCAAGAGTGCCATGGCAACCTCTAGCTGACAACTTAGGATTGTCTGTGTATGGCTGCCCATACATTGCCTTTTATAGTGAATGGGCATGCCATGTATCAAGCCTGAGTCTGCGATGATGAAGGCTACCTTCTCTCTATTGTGGCTAAAACACTGACCTGAGAAACTGCAGAGCCAGACCAAGCTTGGTCGCCATCATGGGACTCCACTGTTGTTGCCAGCTCACTCACTGCGTAACCCTGAGGAGGAGTCTGACCTCTGTGTTTCAATCTTGCCTGATGACTGGCATATCCAACCCAGAGTGGAGTTTGTGGGGCTTGAGTGGTTGTATTTATGAATGAATTTAAAACATAATAAGCCTTTGTCTGCGCCATGGTTGTTGGAATGAAGACACGTGATGATATTCTATGTTGCTGTGCTACAACAGTGACATCCGTACTGCAGCACAACATTATTGTAGCACTACTGTAGCACAACAAGCATATTCCAGGCATAGAATTCCATGCACAACAGCATTCCACGATACACTATAAAGTTTATCTGCACACTTTGTATAGTTTAGCCAATGAGAGAGCAGCTTTCACAGTGTTTGATGACATCACAAAAGTTATATGCTGCATTCAAATTTTGGCAGTTGAACACAGTAAAACAAAATATATTTCTATACATTATTTATGTATTAATGCCCCTCTAAAATGGGGACTTACCTTAATGCCCATTTCTCCCATTCTCCTGTTTCTGCCTGCTGTCCTCCCGATTGTTGCCTCAAGTCTCACCACCGCCGCTCAAGTCCATTGTGTGTCCCAGATTTCCCAAACAGCTCCCATGTTGCATTTTGGCCCATTTTGGGCTCAAAAACTTGTTTTGCAGATTATTGCTGTTGGTAAATGTTCCTTGGAGCAAGTGGCACATGCACATGAAGGGCCTTTGATCTCCCGACCACTAGCTTTGTGGTTGAAAGGGAGATATTTTGGCGGTCCCGGTCCCTGTTTGGGGCAATGTGGGGACTGGTGACCAGAACAAGGGCTAAGAGAGCCATCTTTACCTGTAAATAACGAGTGCCACAAGTGTTATAGTGAAGGGGTGCATGAATATTAATGAGGGCAGTATTAATATTCATAATCTGCTTGTCCTAGCGCTATGAGCCTTTAAATAAAGTTAGCACCGGGGCAGACAATAAAATTGTAAATGAACTGAACATGTGTGAGCAAATTAAAAGAACTGAGGGGGCAATGTAAATAAAAAATATATTCTTTCTGGTTGCACCAGACCTCTAATGTTGGGACCTACTGGACTGCCTGTCTGCTGCCTCGGGACTGCATATTTCGGCAGCAGCAACAGGCAAAAGGCAGCAGAGACACACTAAAGAGTAGCAGGAGTTGACTGTGGACTCTGTGGACAGGAATTGACTGTGGACTCTGTATGCTGCAGAAGCTGAGAGAGGAAGAGCAGCTACCAGCTACCTTAAACTAGAGCTGTGTTTTGCCCTGTAGGTTATAGAAGAAAGTCTTTTTTCACCAGATTGTTGCTTGTTTTTTGCAGACACCGAGTACCAAAGGAATAACCCCCCAACCCCCATTCCCCAACCACCCCCTGGGTGCTCTACCTTTATAGTGGAAGGCCAGGTCACACCTGTTTAAAGACACAGGAACACTTAGGCAGCACAGCACAAGCAATAGACTAGCTAGTATATAGGCAGAATTATAAAGGGTATAGCTAGCAACTAGATCCAGAAGGGCACATACAAGAGGAGGAGAGAGAGAGAATCTGTAAGTCAGTACAGAAGGAGAGAAAGATGGAGAGAAGGAGAAGGAAAAAAGGGTTAGCTGCTGGAGGTCTGTCTCTGAGCAAGTAAGAAGGAGACTACTGAGGAATACAGGAACATCCTGTCCTAAAATACAAAGGGCAGGAGCTGTAAGGGCACGGAGGCTGTAGGAAAGTAGGGAGAAAAAACAAATAAAAAAAAGAAATGAGAGAGAGGAAAGAGTAAGCATACAAAACAACAGTCAAGGGGCCACAAATAAGACATGATGGGAGTGATGTAGTGCAGTGGCTGTGGAGTGGCAGTCTTCCAGGAGACATTCTGGAGGATGCAGTGTTGTCCCATCTGAAGGCATCTCTCTCGGCTGAGGGAGGAGGTTGCTTGACTCCAGGCATAGTTGGCCAGGATTTGGGGGGGCCTCCTCTCCCACCCAGGGACAACCAGGGCCACTGCCGCTGACTTAGATTTTGCCAAGAAAGAGGAGCGGTTGGACCACAGTGGGCTCAGGGAGGGTAAGGGTGGTAGAACAGAGGTGCATCCCTCCAGTTGTACTGCTCCACAGTTCATACACTGTTCTGGCACAGCGTGATTCCTCTATGGAGGTACCCACAGTGGAGACCAAGGAGGATGCTGAGAACATCCACAAAGGAGACCACAGGAGGGTGGCATGGGACCACACAGGGGAAGAAAACAACTCCTGGTGGGGGACTCAACTGGTAGGGGAGTAGAACTGGGGGAAGGAGGGGAGAGGGAGGTAAGGTGCCTGCTTGGCACCATGGCTTGGAGGAACAGGGAGCGAATCCTCAGGATCCTGGGAGCAACTGCATGACAGAGGGAGATGAATATCATTATTCACCTAGGGACAAATGATCTGGCTTGGAATGGGATCAGAGCAGTGCAGGGAGAGTTTGTGGAGTTGGGGAAGGGCCTTAGACAAGTAGCACACATGGTAACCTTCTCGGAGGTGCTGCCTGTCTATGGCATGGGTGAGACTAGGGAGCTCTGCATCATGGGATTCAATCAATGGTCGAAAAGCTGGTGCAGAGCTCAGGGTTTTGGCTTCACTGGGGACTGGGGGGGGTCCACCTGGAGGGATACAAGCCTATACTGTGACGATGGTCTGCATCTGTCCAGGAGGGAAACTAGGATCCTAGGTGATAGATTTAAATACTTCATTGGCAAGCATTTAAGCTAGCCAAGGGGGGGAGGCAGAGAAAAGGAGCTGGAAAATCCCAGCCCCCCCAACCAAAACATGGTAGTTAATGAGATAAACACCAAAATAGAGAAGTCGATAGGGACAAGGGCAGGGGTAAATGGAGAAAAAGGCAGGAAGGACAGGGATGGGGCTAAAAGGGGTAAAGCCATTAAAAAAAAGAGGGCAATGAGTACCAGCAACCATTCTCTGGGTAACAAACTCCCTGAACTAGAGGCCTTGATAGAAGAGGGAAGCCTGGATATTGTGGCAGCCATATAAACATGGTACACAGAGAAGCATGACAGGGATGTCAACATACCAGGGTACACGATCTACAGGAGTGACAGGGAGAGAAGAAGAGGAGGAGGTGTAGCTCTCTACATAAGGGAAGGGATCAAAGCAACAGGACTAAAGGGTAAACAGGAAGGAAAGGAGGCACTGTGGGCCACCCTGGAGACAGGAAATGAAACCACAATCCACATACGGGGAGGAAATGAACAAGAAAATGATAGAAGGTATCCTTAGGATGGCAGAAAAAGGGGAGATATTGTTGATGGGGGACCTGAATATGCCAGATTTTAACTGGAGCACGTTTGCTGCAGCCACATCCAAGAGCAGGGTCATTCTTGATGCCCTACACAGAGAATGCCTCAGACAGCTAGTGTTGGAAACCACTTGGGAGGGAGTAATCTTAGACCTGGTACTCTCAAATGGTGATGGAGAGAAGATTCCAGATATAGAAGTGGGTAGCCATCTGGGAACAAATGACCACCAAACAGTGTGATTCATAACAAACACAAGCATAGAGTCAAGCCACACAAATATGAGGGTACTTGTCTTTAGGAGGGCTGACTTTGGCAAAATGGGAGAGTGCCTCAGAAAAGTACTAACAACCAGGCAAGAAGGAGGGGTGGAGGAACAATGGGGAAACATCAAAACTACCATCACTGAGGCAACAAGCCTTTGTGTAAAGCAAATAAGCAAATCAAAATAAAAGAAAAAACACTATGGTTCTCAAAAGAGGTGGCGGGGAAGGTTAAGGAGAAAAAGATAGCATTCAGGAAGTATAAGGAAACACAGAAGGAGCAGGACAGAGAACTGTACCAGTTAAAGCAGAAGGAAGTGGGGAAGGCAGTCAGACTAGTAAAGGCCCAAACCGAGGAAAAGAAGCCAACTTGGTTAAGAAGGGGGATAAAACCTTTTATAGGTACATTAGGTAGTGAAGAAAGACCAAGGGAGGGATGGCGAGGCTAAATAAAGGGGAGGGTGGTTGGGCAGAGGGTGACAGTGAAAAAGCAGGGAAATTGAACGAATACTTCTGCTCAGTATTCACAAAAGAAGAGGTCGAGGTACTTAATCCAATCAATAGAAGCACTCTGGATAGGGGGGTCGATACCAGTCCATTCGCAGAAGAAAGGGTTCTGAAAGAACTCCTGAAACTGAAGGTGGATAAAGCAATGGGACCTGACTGGATTCAACCCAGAATTCTAAAAAAACAAAGAGGCGAACTAGAGACGCCATTGACTACCCTTTTTAACTAATCATAGGAAGATGGTGTGGTACCTGAGAACTGGAGAAGGGCAGATGTGATTCCCCTTCACAAAAGTGGGAGCAAAGCAGAGGCAGAAAACTACAGACATGCTAGTTTGACCTCAGTGGTAGGGAAATTATGGAATCACTTCTGAAAGAAATAATTGTTGAGTACCTAGAGGCTAGCGGGGCACAGGACCCAAGGCAGCATGGATTCACAACGGGAAGGTCATGTCAAACGAATCTAATAGATTTCTTTGACTGGGTGACCAAAGTAATAGACCAGGGAGGGGCTGTGACATGGCCCACCTAGTCTTTAGCAAGCACATTTGACACAGTCCCACACAAAGATTAGTGAAAATATAATATGTTAGACAGATATTTTATTGACTAATAAATTATTTTTAAGATAGTTGAGAGATAAAGTTTTTCTAGGTCAAAGAGAGTGTGTCATAGGACAGATATAAAGATTGGATGGATCATCCAACCTTTATATCTGTCACACTGCTCAGCTTTTTTCATTTTGACCTGAGGAAGAGAGCTTTATCTCTCGAAAGCTAGTCTTAAAAATAATTTTGTTAGTCCAATAAAAGGTAACACCTGCAACATATTTGTTGTATTTTTTTTCTCTACATTGTTGACTGGACTAACAAGGCTACCGCATTTCTTTTTTTTTCCCTTTTTACACAAAAGATTAATAAACAAGTTAGCCAACCTGAGAGTGGGTCCTAAGGTGTTAGTCTTGGTAAAGAAAACTGGTCAGACAACAGGACGCAGAGGGTAATAGTAAACAGTCCACTCTGAAGAAAGGGGGGTTACTAGTGCGGTACCGCAGGGCTCAGCATTGGTCCAGTCCTTTTTAATGTCTTTATAAGTGACATTGCAGAGGGACTGGAAGGGAAAGTAAGCCTCTTTGCAGAAGACACAAAGATCTGCAACAGGGTTGATATGCAAGGGGGAGTAAAAAGGATGAGAAGGAACTTGGCAAGCATGGAGGAATGGTCAAAAGTATGGCAGCTTAAATTCAATGCAAAACAGTGCAAAGTAATGCACCTGTGAAACAAAAACCAGGGGGAGAGTACACAATGAGGGGGTACTAACAACAACAAAAATGGAATGGGACCTGGGATAGTCATATCGGATGACCTAAAGGTAAGCAAGCAATGTGAGAAGGCAGTAAGGAGGGCTGGGAGGATACTGGGATGTATAGGGAGAGGCATTACCAGTAGAAAACAGGAAGTTGTTATCCCTTTGTACAGACAGTTGGTGAGACCCCATCTGGAGTACTGTATGCAGTTCTGGAGTTCTGGAGACCCCATTTCCACGAGGCTATAGACAGGATGGAAGTAGTCCAGAGGAGGGCAACTAAAATGATGCAGGGTGTGCACCAGAAGCCATATGAAGAGAGACTAAAGGAGCTTAATGTGTATACTCTCAAAGAAAGGAGGGAGGGGGAACATGATAGAAACTTTCAAGTTCCTCAAGGGAATCAACAAAGTCCAAGAGGGTAGCATCTTTCAGAAAAAGAGATGTGCCAGAACAAGGGGGCACAATTTGAAGAAGAGTGGGATGGCTTGGGGCAACGTGAGAAATCATTTTTTTCACGGAGAGGGTGGTGGATGCACAGAACTGCCTTCCTGAGGAGGTCGTGGGGTCAAAAACAGTGGGGGAATTCAAGAATGCATGGGACAGACATAAGGCAAATCTGGTGGGGGTTAGGAAGAAGAAGGCTGTTGGTTAACTAGGATCTGCAGCTTATCCAATAGATAGGGAAATGGGCAGACTGGGTAGGCCAAGCGGTCCTTATCTGCCATCAAAGTTTATGTTTCTAAATTAAAATTAAAGGTTTTACCTGGCTGCACCAGAACTTTAATATTGGGACTACATTAAACTGCAAGGTGACTAAAAACACTAGCAAACATTTTTGTGCAGAAACAGCCAATCAGAAAGCCAGAATTTCAAAGCAAGGATTATTGGGACCATGCTAGAGACTTGTGGGACTTTGCCAAGTGCTTGTGGGGAAAAAGCAGGGACCTGATTCAGGTGCTAAAACAAGGGGCCTATTGTGCATCATACAAACATATGAAGAAGCCAACAGAAGAAGGCCATTTGATCTATCAAGTCTGCTCATATTGCAGGGTCCACGGCTTGAGCTAATATCCCTGCCCTCCCTCCCCATTCCTCCCATCCTCCCTACCCATGATCCTTACCTTCCCCCTATGCCTATCCCAGCCTCTCTTAAAGCTGCCCAGTGTCTTCAATGAGATGACCTCTTCTGGCAGCACATTCCAAATGTCCACCACCCTCTCTGTGAAGAAGTGCTTCCTGATCTCCCTCCTAAACTTCCCACCCTCCAGCTTAAGACTGTGCCCCTCATGCTATGGTTGCCACTCAGCTTAAAGAGATTCTCCTTATCAACCTTATCCCTTTCAAGTACTTGAAGGTCCCAACCATCCCTCTCTCTCTCTCTCTCTCTCTTTCCTGTCTTCCAGGAAGTATATGTTCAGTGCCCTCAACCTCTCCTCGTATGCCTGACCCTGCTGACCCATTATCATCTTTGTAGCCCTCCTCTAGACCCTCTCCAGCAGGTTAATGTCCTTTTGAGGTCTGGGCACCAGTACTGAATTCCATACTCTAGATGCGGCCTTACCAGTGACCTGTACCAGGGCAGTATAACCGCCTCTCTCCTACTACTTATCCCCCTAGATATGTATCCCAGTGTCTTGTTTGCCTTTGCTGCTGCCTTATTGCACTGTGTGGAGTGCTTCAGTTCAGTAGCAATCATCACTCCCAGGTGAGGTTAATGAATATTCTTTTTGTGGACTGACAAGCAGATTCAGCCAATTGCTGTGGGAGCAACAAGTTGTCTCAGCCAATAAGGGGCCTCAGAAGGACTCCATAAAAGACAATGATTTTCAGGCTGAGTCCAGTTCCAGCAGGAGCCCTTCCACAGAGAGGGGGACTCAGGCCCCCAGCTAACAAAATGGGCTTACTGTTCTATGTGAGCCCCTCCACAGGGGAGGGGGGACTCTTCTTCTGCCAAAGAGACATGTGGATGCAATCAGCAAAGGTTGCTAGCCTGAGGGTTGCCAGAGATTGTCCTCCAGGGGCTACCTTAGTCCCTTCCACATAGGGAAGATGTAGGAAAGAAGCCAGCATCTGCCTGCAGTTGTGAGAGAGCTGGAAAAAATGCTTCTGCCTCAGCAGTGAGAGTGCTGAAGAATGCCTGTAACTTCCAGCAAATGAAAGTATTGAGAATCCTACTGTGTGAGAAAACCTCTACTTACAAGTACAAGTTTTGAGAGATCTGTAAGGGGCAGTGAAGCACAGAAAGTAATGATTTGTGCCTGTTTGTCTGCACCCTGCAACTGATCAGCACTTGGATAGGGTGGACACCTACCGTTTTAGTGACCATGGATGGTCCTGTCTGTAAAATGCCTGAAGTGGCTGTAAAATGCTATAGAACTGGAAGAAGAGTTCCCTAACCATGGGGAACATTTCCTGACAGTAGCTGGGATGACAGAAAATGTCTAAATGTCCAAGTTGGAGCTGCAAATGCCAGCAAAGCCACAAGGGAATGTAACAGTGTGTTGAGTCTGATGGAGCTACAGAGATCCATTTTACTAACAAGTAAAGTTTTTCGAGCTTAAAAGGAGCTACAGTGTCAGCTTTGCCAACAAGTAAAGTTGTCTCAAATGGTAGGGAGCAAAGCCTCAAGCTCTGTCTAGTTCAAATTGTCTCAAGTGGTAGGGAGCCAAGCCTCAAGCTCCGTCTAGTTCAAGTTGTCTCAAGTGGTAGAGAGCCAAGTCTCAAGCTCTGTCTAGTATTGTATAAATGATGCAGCTAAGCTTCTAAGTAATCCTGCATGGACTGTGAGAATCTGGGTCATCCACGCCTTAGGAAGTAAGTGCCCATCAAGTGAGAGTCTGTACCTGAAAGCTAAGAGTACCCTGGTGGCCACACTGACACATGGTTCCAGTGACTATGACCATTAAAAGTAAATGTGCTACTGAAAAATGTGCTGAATGCAATGCAACAATCTCAGATCAGCCTGGAAGACAGCCTGGCAGTATGCTGCCTAGGGCACTGCCATATGCGCTTTCCCTGAGGGGCATAGCCTAGGCATGGGGTCAGAAGCGTGCCAGCCCAGGTCCTGGCCTGGTCTGATTCAGAAGGTGATTTCAGCCCAGAGAGGGGTGCTACAACAGAAGTTAAAGGTCTCTTATCCATCTGCAAAAGCTGCACAATCCTGAAGTCAGTTAGGAGGTTCCTGGCTGCAAGCCTTTGTTCAGCATCCTAGCCTCCAGAGTCGGAGCCCATCAGTGGTAATCATCCAAACCTATTTTTTACCACCTGATTTTAACCTACCTGTGATGACTACCAAACTGTGAGTAATACAGGGTCCCTTCCTGTTCCAAATCTGGAGAGACTTGTAAATAGTTAAAGTTGCTAAGTGCAGTAATTATAGTCTGAGTTGCTAAAATTAAGGAAAGGTATGAGTTCTGCAATGTGCAGATAGGACGATGTGTCTAAAAGTTAAAGATAAGAATAATCTGCTTTTTTTCTCCTAAGGGCCACAACATAACTGGCCAACACAGCTGCACCGCACAACAAGCATTCACCTTTAAGAGGATTATCCAATATCTGTCTCACCACAAGCTCGCTGTTACAGGATTAACTGTTCTACCCTGTAATTATTTGCTTTCCATGCTTTTGTGCAAATCATTTGTAACCTATGTTTTTTATGCTATTATGAAATTGGTGTGCACTTATTGATACTATTTAACTCCCATCACCCTCTCCCGCAGGTGGTACTGGGAGATGAGCAACTTGTTTGTTCAGTGTACCTTACCTGGTGAAACTTTTCAATAAATAACTAAATAAAAATAACTCTAAGTACTGGGTACCCAGATAAAGGTTTTGGGATTGCAGAGTCCTAAAACTGTTTGGGTGCTGGTACTAGTGTGGGTATTTGTTACTATTTCTGCTATTTATTGCAGCTAGCCAGATAGATAGCCAGGGATCTGACTACCTCAGAGGTTGGCGGGTGGTCACAGTAATTAATGTCTTGAATTTAAATGCAAAACTGATTATTTAAACCAAATCAAACAAATGTCATTCTAATCAATTGTAAAAAGCTTGACCTCTGCTCCCAATTTCTCCATTCCTAACCCTGTCCCCATGTAAACAAATTGTTGTTGTTCTTGCGTAATCTTGGTGTATGAGCATATTATTAGTATAAGTCAATAATTCAAAAAAAAGGTGTGAAATGTGGGGTTTTGCCTATCGGGTCATGTCTGGGGTGGCTTCTTGGTAATGTGGGTGGGTACAGCATCCCAGAAGGTTGTACCAGGTTCTATTCTAGCCCACTTAAAGGTATACTCTGGGTGGAGGCACTGCGCAATTATGTTATCTTGGGAAAAAGCCAGTTTGAAATTAAAATAGGAACCCAGGCCCCTCAACCTTGTTTCGGCAAGGCAGAGGCGGTGTAGCCCTTCAGATGGATGGCGCCAGGGTTACATGTATACTACAATTCATTTTTAAAATGATGTAAAAATATGCATGTAATGTGTGCAGTGTTATATGTAAGGAATGCTACATGACAAAATATGCAGTAACCTAACATAATCCATGGGTTGTCATGTTTCACTAAATCTTTCAATTCTCACTCTGTCATGTTTTATTTCTTACTTATTTCCATGACTGAGAAGAACCTATTCAACTCACAAGTGGCAAAACTGTGGGGTCGTTACAATTAGAAAAAGTCGCTGATTAGTGTCCTCTGTCTTTTTCCTTGGTGATCTAAATTTGGCTTCTGAGTTCCTGCATGACCTTTGTTTAATACAGCTCTTGTTATTACGAGACAGAAAACCAATAGAGGATCGTGAATGTCTGACTCCATACAGTAAAGCTACTGCGAAATGTCATTAAAGAAACTCGTAAAGAGGAGTTGCTGTGGGGCTTCATTCCCTTGTCTGATACATTAAGTGTAATTGAGATCCTTGGACTAGCCGCACACTGTCAGTTCCAATACCATCCCATCCCATGTTAAGTGCAGAGGTAGTACTGAATGAAGTAAAAATACGAGTTAAAAAAAAATTGTTCATGGCCCTGTCTCCTGTGCCTAACAACTGTGTATGGGAAATGTGAAAAGTGTGCCCCTAAATTGTCAAAGTGCACCATATAAAGGGTGATACTGCAAGATGTTGTGGGGAAACATGTCCCTCTGAAGAATTTAGTTTCATTTGATCTCTTTTCCGTTTTCACCTTTTCATTTAAGCAAAATAATTTTTATTACAGTATGGAAGCTGTAATGTATGTAAATAAAGTATGAGTATGATAATGTGATGAAGCAGTTTAGATGATGGAATACAGTACTTTGGCTGACACCTGTCCCATCTATTTGAAGCCCCCCCCCCCCATGTACTGCCATTTCTTGGATGAGGAGATGTTTTCTTTCTATGCCAGGACCTGCCCCTTAAACAACTGCTGCTCTTTGACCCATAAGTTGTTTCCTTGCTTTAACACCAGGAGAGCTTCCCCCCGCCCACCACCAGGTTTACTGAGGCTGCTTGGAGAAGTACAGTAGTTGTTTCCCTACTGCATCAGGACTGCCTCCCACAGTTTAAAGAGATTCTTTGGACTAGGAATTATTTTCTTAGTGTTCCAGAATGCTATCCCCCTCTTATTTACTCGGATCCTTGGAGCAGTAGTTGTTTTCTTACTGTTCCAGCACTGCCTCCCCTGTTTACTGAGGCCTCTCATAGGATTATGCCACAAGGTACCCTGAGGTCATGCCAGTATCCTCCACTGAGGAGGAAAACATGGTTGACAAACTGCTGGATATATCCAATCAATTGGGTTTTCCCCAGGAGATTCTGTCAGACCAGAGCACTAATTTTATTTCTTCCCTAATGGCTAGTCCTTGGGAGAAGTGTGGGGTGCTGCAGCTGAGGGGCTCCCCGTACCACTACCCCAAACTAGCTTTCTGGTTGAGCGTTTTAATGCATCACTTCAGTCTATGTTGAGGGCATTTGACAATCCGCATGCAGGAGAGTGGGACAAGTACTTACCCCATCTCTTATTTGCATAGAGTGAAGTCCCCCAGGAATCCACAGGGTTCTCACCCTTAAAGCTTCTATATGGCCATAAGGTAAGGGATCCCCTTGATTTGGAAAGGGATGAAGGGAGCATGATCTTGCTTCCAAAAGGAAATCTGTTGTGGAATATTTCCTGAATTTTAGGTCATGGCCCAAGGAGCTCATGGGGTAAGCCCAGGAGCACCTAGCCACTGCACAACAGAGACAAAATATGTGGTATGACCATGGGGCAGAGCCCAGGAGTACGAAGTTAGGCAACTGGTAATGGTACTTATCCCCATCTGACAGAATAATTACAGGTGGGATGGGAGGATCCTTACTCGGTGGTCAGGAGGGCGAATGATGTTAATTACTGTATGTGGTGGAGCTATCTGACAGGACGAACAAACAGTGACTCCACCATGTAAATATGATGAAGTCTTACTATGATCAGCACAAGATGGCTTTGACTATGGGCAGCTATATGGAGGAGGAGGAGGCAGAAGCAGACCTGCTGGTGAATAGAACTTATTCCTAAACTCTGGTGGTCAGTGTTGGGAGGAGTAACCCTACCAGAGTACCACAGCTAAGTGTGAGAAGGCAGGACCATAACTCATAAGTGGCAAAGCCATGAGTGAGTCATGAAAGTCCAGCCCCCTCTCGAGTGAATTGTGAGTCAGGCTATTGTGAATCTGGGGTCTACCACATTAGTTAACTAGTTGTGATATTTAAATTAGCTGTTTGTATGACATTTTATCCATTTTGCTTTGATTTGAATTGCTTGGTTTCAGTGCTGGAAATGCTTATTGTGATGTCATTGACATGATGAAAGTTGCTCCCTGATTGGATCAGTAGTCTATTGTGATATACCCAACCTTCTGAACTGTGACATAATCAACATGTAATAAATACATGCTCTTTTTGAGGGATATCTCACTCCAGTGAGCTACACCCATGGAACATACACACCACTGGCATTGGACCTATCAGGAAACTTTTGCCTAGTGGACAGCCCACAAGACATGCATATTCTGTGCCTGTATAACGTGGGCAACCCCAAACTTCCTCAGTTCTTTCCTTTTCCACCATCGACTTCTAGTGCTGCTCGGACAGTGCTTTGGCGGATCTGACTACCGTCCATCAGATAGCACTGGTATCTGGCTAGAGTCGGATTCTGAATCCATAGTAGAGTAGTTGTGGATTTGAGGTTGGATCCATCTGATCCGGGTTGGGTCCATGGATACTGTTGATATGTACTGTGGATCTTAGCAAGTCAGATCCTTAGTTGGATGTCTGTGCCATTTGATGCTATATGATATATGACCAAAATGATGGTATCCAGTGGTATCTGACCTGGTAGGATACTAGCTGAGCAACACTATCAGTTTCGCATCAAACCAAAGAACTCGCTCCTTCGACTTTTCACTGGCTGTTTTCGGTAATGTGGGCCCGTACTTCTGCTTCTTGCATGGGCCTTGCTTACTGTGCTGTTAATGCTGCCTGCTGCCATGATGTTGTTGCTAGATATCAGCAGTTGATGGTTTCCCCTTTCGTGGCTCCCTTCTGGTCTCCTGCTGGCTTGTTGTCCCACCCTTTCTGGTATGGGTCTTTGCTGGTGACTGCATTACTGTGTTGAGGTGGTGAGTGCTGATCAATTTATGTGTCTTTTACAGCCATTCCAACCATCTTAGGACACCAAGGTCGGCTTCTGACTTGATAGTCCCCACCCCCCAATATCATGGGGCTTGTGGCTCCCTTCAGCTCCATCGCTTGACTTTGCCTAGGCTCTAGCTTTGGTATTTAGGCTGGCATCATCATTTCTTAAGTGTTCCATTTGTGCTGGTCATTGCCTGGCTTGTCGAGGGTCCCCCTCCATGTCCAGTCCCATGCCTTGAGCATTGTTGTGTTCACACTTCCATGATCTGCTTTGCCTTCAACTTGGCTTTATGCTTAGTCCAGCCATCCTGTCAGGTGCCTAGGTCAGTTCCTGGCTTCCTGCCTGGTCCCCTGGTTCTGTGGCCCATGCCTTCCTTTAGCCCGCCGACACTTGTCCTTGTCCCGGTGACGATGTCACAGTTGGGTTGGGATTCACTGTTTTTCAGCAGTCTCCAATTCTGCTCGTTGTCACCTGGCTTTGCCTCCTCATTGTACTTGCTATGTGTGCAGTCCCCCTTTGTGCAATGGCTGTTTCCATGTTGCAGTCATCAGCTTTGTCTTCACCTTGGCATTCTGCTGCCAGTCTGGCCATTCCTTCAGGACACCTCTCTCGGTTCGTGGCTTCATTACCTGTCCCTGTCGGGCTTGTGGTTCTCTGTGACTATGTTGCTTGGCTTTGTTTTGTCAATGTTTTTTTGCTGTTTGGGATAGAGTTGTCATTTGTTGGCCTCCTCTTCTTGCTGGTCAGCCCCTGGCTTTGCCTGGTTGATGTCCCTTCTGCTTCTTACATGGGTGTTCCCCGGGCCTTGTTTTCAGCTTTCATGTTGGCTGTAGTTTTGACCATTCTGCAGGTCCTTCTGTCTACTATACTTGGTCTTTGGCTGAATAGTGTGGCTTTGCCTTGCTGATTGTTTTGTGTTTTGTCACTGCCCGGCTTCATCTCAGCAGCGTTCTTTATTGTAGGGTTTTCTGTCAACCCTGTGGTTTGTTTGTGGGCCCAGCCCCATCAACGTCCTTGTTTTATACCTGTCTCCATGTCTGTCTACTGGCCATTGTGTGTATCTGGCATCACATTTTTGGTGTTGTCAATTGGGTTTCCAGGAGTCTTGCTCCCATGCTCTCTAAGTTCTGTTGGGGTTGCCCTATTATGGTTCCCTTTTTCTTGGCCTGTGGGCATTGTCCTATGTGTTGGTTGGCTCATATGCCTTCCTGATGGCCTTTCCCCATTGTCTGGGGTGCAGCTTCAAAACAGTTTCATAGGTGTGGCTCACTGGAGGGTGATATCCATGATAATAATAGGACAGAGCCGGCTCGGTGGCACAAAGGGCTGAGGTGCTGGACGTCATACCTCACGCAACGCCAGTGACCCTGATTTGGAAAATGAGCCAGAGCCACAGGGGAGCTGGTGGGGGGAGGGAGGAGCAGGATTGAACAGCCATAAGGGCAGCTCTCCTCGGGAGGATGTGCCACCCCCCCCAGTTCTTCTGCTCTCTAGTGGAGGTCCACTGGGTGGTTGAGGTGGCAAGTAGTGGGAGAGTGCCTCAGAGCCTCAGCGTGGATGTGCTTCCACATGCATGTGCACAACTGGGACATGAGGAGGGCGAAAATGGGGAGGAAAAGGGGCATAAAATATAAATAAAAAAAAAAAGATGATGGGGACAGTTGCTTACCTGTAACAGTAGATCTTCAAGGGACTCTCCTCCAGTGAGCCTCAGCGCACCCTCCCACCTTCCCCCTTGGTTTAGTGGGGTGTAGTGTGTGTTATGGGCATCCTTGTTTTGCCCTTTTTACAGGGTACTGGGTTTTCTTTGCTGGTTGTTGTCACTCCTTTTTTGGGCTTTGACATGCTTGCCTTTGAATTCATCAATCAGACACAACACAGTTTCTTTGTCTCTGGCAGACAGGCACAACTGAGGAGGTTTGGGGCCACCCATGTTATATAGTCACAGATGCATGTTGTTGTGGGTGGCCCCCCTCTAGGTGAAAGTTTTTGGATAGGTCTGATGGCATCTATGTTCCATTAGTGTGGCTCCCTGCAGGAGATTCCCTTGAAGATCTACTGCTACTGGAAGGTAACTGTTCTTTATCTTGTGAGCTGGGTGCCAAGATAACCTGTTTATCTTGCACAGTTTAGTTTTACATCTGTTGTAGAAATAAGGGATACATGCTAGCTTAATAGAAGGTATCAGAAATATCTGCATGAGTTGTACTTGACCTCTGACTACACGAATGGTGAAGTCATGGGCGAACTCAGTACAGCCTAAGTACAATCATTGAAGATAGTTAGAAGGGAAGGGGTGGAAGCCTTACAGGAAGGAAGACCATTCTGATATCTTCTATTAAGCCAGCACATATTGGATATTAACAACACTGTGTTGTATTTCACATGCCCAAGCAGTATTTCAACATTTTTAGCATTCCAGCATTTTTGGTAAGAGCAAATATCATTGAAAATGTTCTGTGAAATTGGTTAATGCATTGGTGTGAGTATGACATATTTAGTGAAATAGTGATATTGTCTGAGTGTGACATCATTATTTAGTGACATCTTCTGAGAATTTCATCATTTACTAATGATGGCTTTCGTAGCTTTTCATTGTGAAAGCATTAACTAGTGATATCCTTTTGACGGGGCAGGAGCAGAGGTCGGGCCGATGTGGGCTGGTCTGGGGTGGAGAATCAAATGGGTGAGTGCCTAAGAAATGCACTAGCAAATGGGCAGGAAGGAGGGATGGAAGAACAATGGGGAATAATAAAAACTGCCATCACAGAGGTAACGAGCCTTTGTGTGAAGCAAATAAACAAAACAAGATGATGTAAGAAACCACTATGGTTCTCAAAGGAAGTGGCAGTGAAGGTTCAAGAGAAAAAGAAAGCATTCAGGAAGTACAAGGAATCGCAGAAGGAGCAGGACAGAGAACTGTATCAGTTAAAGCAAAAGGAGGCTGGGAAGGCAGTCAGAACAGCAAAGGCCCAAACCGAGGAAAATATAGCCAACTCAGTTAAGAAGGGGGATAAAACCTTTTATAGGTACATCAGGGAGCAAAGGAAGACCAAGGGAGGGATAGTGAGGCTTAATAAAGGGGAGGAAGGGTGGGCAGAGGGAGTCTGTGAAAATGCAGAGATACTAAACAAATATTTTTGCTCAGTATTTATAAATGAAGAAGGGGAGGTACATAAAACAAACAGTAGTAACACTCTGGATACAGAAGTTGATACCAGTCCATTTACAGAAGAAAGGGTTCTGAAAGAACTCTTAAAACTGAAGGTGGACAAAGCAATGGGGCCTGATGGGATTCATCCCAGAATTCTAAAAGAACTAAGGGTAGAACTAGTGACACCACTGACTACCCTTTTAACAAATCATGGGAGGAAGGGTGGTACCTGAGGATTGGAGGAGGGCAGATGTGATTCCCTTCACAAAAGCGGGAGCAAGGCAGACGAGGAAACTACAGACCTGTTAGTTTAACCTCAGTGATAGGGAAAATGATGGAACTACTCTAAAGGAAAGAATTGTCGAGTATCTAGAGGCCAGAGGGCACAGGACCCTAGGCAGCATGGATTCACAGCGGGAAAGTCATGCCAGACGAATCTGATAGATTTCTTTGACTGGGTGGCCAAAGTAGTAGATCAGGGAGGGCTGTGACATGGCCTACCTAGACTTTAGCAAGGCATTTGACACAGTCCCACACAAAAGATTAATATACAAGTTAGCCAGCCTGGGAGGGTCCCAAGATGACAGCCTGGTAAAGAATTGACTGGAGAATAGGACACAGAGGGTAATAGTAAATGGAGTCCACCAGAAGAAAGGAGGGTTACTAGTGGGGTACCGCAGGGTTCAGTATTAGGACTGGTCCTCTTCAATGTCTTTATAAGCGACATTGCAGAAGGACTGGAAGGAAAAGTATGTCTCTTTGCAGATGACACTAAGATCTGCAACAGAGTTGATGCACAGGGTGGGGTGGAAAGGATGAGAAGGGACTTGGCAAGGTTAGAGGAATGGTCAAATGTATGGCAGCTTAGATTCAATGCTAAGAAGTGCAAGGTAATGCACCTGGGAAACAAAAACCCAGGGGAAGAGTACACAATGGGGGGTGAGATACTAACAATGACAAAAATGGAAAGGGACCTGGGGGTAGTCATATCAGATGACCTAAAGATGGGCAAGCAATGTGAGAGGGCAGCAAGGAGGGCTGGGGGATACTGGGATGCATAGGGAGAGGCATCACCAGTAGAAAACAGGAAGTTATTATCCCTCTGTACAGACAGCTGGTGAGACCCCATCTGGAGTACTGTGTGCAGTTCTGGAGACCCAATCTCCGAGAAAGACATAGACAGGATGGAAGCTGTCCAGAGGAGGGCAACTAAAATGGTGCAGGGTCTGCACTGGAAGACATATGAAGAGAGACTTAAGGAGCTTAATATGTATAGCTTCGAGGAAAGGAGGGGGGGGGGATGATAGAAACTTCAAGTACCTCAAGGGAATCAACAAAGTCCAAGAGGGTAGCATCTTTCAAAAAAAGAGGTGTGCAAGAACAAGAGGGCACAATTTGAAGATAGAGGGGGCGGCTCAGAGGTAATTTAAGGAAGTATTTTTTCACAGAGAGGGTTGTGGATGCATGGAACGGCCTTCCGGAGGAGGTTGTGGAGTCAAAATCAGTGGCGGAATTCAAGCATGCATGGGATAGTCATAAGGCAATTCTGGGGGGTGGGGGTAGGAAGAAGTAGGCTGCTGGTTAACTAGGATCTGCAGCTTATCCAGTAGGTAGGGAAATGGGCAGACTGGGTGGGCCAAGCGGTCCTTATCTGCCATCAAATTCTATGTTTCTATGTTTCTAATATCCTGGAAGAGGTTAAGGAAGAATCCTAAGTGGACTCTGTCACCCTCTTGGAGTGGCTGACACTGGTCAGAGCTGCCAAAATGCATGGGGTACTGCATTTATTTGGGGAAATGTTCACAGGAAAACTGGTGTATACTATACTGAAAGAGCACCACATGGTAACAGGGTCCCAGTCTCCACTGAGGCAGCCACCTTACAGAGTCCCCAAGGGAGGAAACATGCCATTGAGGGGGAGATCAAGCAAATGCTGGGTCATAGGGTAATCCAGAAGTCCAGCAGTCAGTAGGACTCCCTGGTAGTACTGATACCCAAGAAGGATGGGGCCATGATGTTCTGTATTGACTACCACAAGCTCAACAGCTGTACTGAGTTAGACAGATAACCCCATGCCCAGGATGGAATAGGTCCTAGAGATGTTAAGGGGGGACCATGTGCCTGACCACTATAGATCTGACAAAGATCTATTGTCAAGTATCCTTGACCCCTGAAACCAGACAGAGGACAACCTTCATCACTCCATTTGGCCAATTCAGGTTTCAAATAATGTCATTAAGGATGAAGAATGAGCCAGCCACCTTCCAACTGCTTTTCTGGGGCAGGAGACTCTGCTCTGGAATACAAGGATGACATTGGCATCTGCAGACAGACATGGGAGGATCACGTTATATATGAGTCTGAGGTGTTCCATTGATTGAAGGATACAGGGCTGACAGTCAAGATGGACAAGTGCCTAATAGGGATGACAGAGGTGTCATACCATGGGCACAGGGTGCGGAGTGGGTACATTTGGCCTAAGCCAGTAAAAAATGAGACCATAAAATAAGAAAAGTACAAACCTTCTTACAGATGGCAGGGTGCAATTGAAGATTTATACCAGACTTTGGTAGCATAGCCAACCCCCCGCCCAGTCCCACAACAAAGAAAATGATGGATAAAGTTCAGTACACCACATCACTGTGCAACAGAGTTCCACCAACCAAGGGGGTGAATTGTGTCAGGCACCTGTCCTTGCAAGCCCAGATGATTCTCTAAAGTTCAGTGTGCACATGGATGCATCCAGTCATGGGCTGGGGTGGTTCTGAATCAGGCCACACACATGGGGGAGAAACACCCTGTTGTGTATCTGAGCAAGAAGCTGCTGTTCAGAGAGAAGGTCTATGCCACAATTGAGAAAGAGTACTTGGGTAATGTCTGGGCTCTGCAGAAGCTGCAATCATATTTGGATGGGAGGGTGTTCATACTGGACATTGATTACAACCCCCTCACATGGCTCCACATAGCCAGTAGGCAAAACCCAAAATTGTTAAGATGGAGCCTGGTACTGCAGTCCTATAACATGGACATTAGGCACCATAGTAGGTCACAGCATGGCAATGCAGATGTGTTGCCTAGTCAATAACCAGTGACCCAGTAAAGCATGGGAGGTGCTTTAAAGAATTAATGAATTATAGATAACTGGGGGAATAGAAGTAAAGCAAACCTGCTAGTATGAAAAAAAAAAACTAAATTTAGGGCTGCTAAAATATTTGTTTTTCATATTTCCAGGGGATGGAGATGTGACCACTTGCAGTGTGTGTGTGTGTGTGTGTGTGTGTGTGTGTGTCTGTGTGTGTTTTATTTTCATCATCTATACCTCTATAAAGTATTTCAGCTGACGTAGGAGGTCTGGTGAAAATTGAAAATTGCAGTCTTCTGTAGTTCAAGCTACAGGGAACTCAGCTTGAATGGTCTTTTGTGTAAAAATACCTTTGTTCTTACAGTACAAACAAGTGGGTGTGGGTAACAGAAGTCTTTTGATCTGAAGGCTTTTATTCTGGAATGATAAGAGTCCCTTTCATTAAAGAAAAGACATGTTTTGAATGTAAACTGTGGCCAAGATAAGCCAATACATTTCCAGTTAGGCAGACAACAATGGTAACAAATGGCCCAAGCTCTAAATAAATTTGGGTTTTGACGAGTCTGGGCAAAGGTGGTCCCCAGAGATCAAAAGACAAAAAATGGTGTGATGTCAGAGAGGCGGTCCAGTGATGTGGAGAAAGTGGGCCAGTCAGCTGAAGGTATTTCTTTTGTATGTTTGCAATGAGAATTAAGTAATGTCTAGGATTCTGAACCAGTAACATTGTGGCTTTGAGTTTGCCATAACTCACCAGTTCGCAGCTGGGGGGTGATCTTTTTCTACTCTACCCTACTTAGAATTTAGAAAGCTTTGAGTTAGGTTTTTCCTGTGCGATCTCTGTCTTCTTTCAATGTGTTTATTTTTATCTCCATAGAAATTCCTTCTTCCCCATGGTCTGCTCATTAGTGTGTATTATCCTGTAACATGTGCAAATATTGTGGAGTATTAAATGTTGTTTTTATATACTTCATTCTTTCTGTGACTGAGTCATTCCAAGTATAGATGACCAAGGGTAAATTGACAAGTCTGATCCATTTCTGAAGAGACAGGCTACAACGTTACCATATCTAAAGCACTGTTCTCAGCTGTAACAAAAGGGCTGGGTCATTTGCCCTTTGAGGAAGAGCTGTGTACTGTGTGAACAGTGGCTGTAGTGGGATTCAGACCTAGAGATTCCCTGAGTGAGGTTGCACTGAGTGGTGGCAGCATACCAAGGTAACCATTCAGGCATCTGAAGGGTTGTTAAAACTGATACCAGTGTACACTGAGTTCTGTGAGAGAGCTAGTATATGATAGCACCACACAACATCACAGTGAATGTGGTGTCTTGTACAGCTGCCCGGATAGTGGCCTCCGCATCCTGCTGCTGCAGTAAGTTAGGATGGGTTTTGGATTCTTGTCAACATTTGACAGCTCACAGCTTTCATTTATTATTTATTTGGTATTAGTGATTTTGCAGCACATACAGAGGTTCAGTTTTAGCTGAGCTCTCAGGAGTGGAAGCTGGTCATTAGTCAGGTCAGCATCATCTGTTTTGAGTAGACACATGAAGGATTAGACTGTCAAGGGAAGGAGACAGACGTTAGCCTGATGCTGTCAGGAACAGAAGGTCAGAATAGCCAGTTTCAGAGCTGAGCAGCAGAGAAGTGGAGTAGGTATGGGGGAGGGAGGAGACAGACCACAAGCTACAGGACCTAAGACATCATGGCCTGCCTTACTCGACCATTCCAACCCGACCCATGGTCACCCACCAGGACAGTCATGGCAATAGTGGCAGAGAGTATACTGGCTCCTCGAACCTGGGGCAGCCAGTGGGGTCAGGAGTGGATAAAAACTGCTGATCACAGCAGACAGCAGACTTCATCCCCAGCCCCAGGGCAGTGGAGTTAGGAATGGAGAACAGCTGCTGATTGCAGCAGAAAAGAGACTTGTTCCCTGATCTCAGGGGAGGCGGGGGTAGGGGGTAGGCATTAGAGGTGAGCTGCTAATCATAGCAAGCATTGCAGAGGTATAAAAACAAAGTTTGCAGGGAACCAATCAGAATGTGAGGGTATTAGCAGCATTGAAAGCCTGATGGTGATACTACTTAGCTGGCAGATGTGTGAAAAGCCCAATGTTAGAACAATTGCATTCTTTTATATGTGAGAAGTTTCTACCCATTAGCCAGCTCAGAAGCGTCACCATCGGGCTTTCAATACACCTCCTGCAGACTCAGCTCCATTAACTGCTACAGCACATACCTCCCTGGTCCGTAGACTGCCCAAGCAGCCACAGGATGTTTGCTTTGCACATCAGGGTTTTAAATAATTGATTAGCAGTTTTTTATTTGGGACTATTCTAACTGTACAGGAAGTATTTGTATATATTTTCTAGAAATGCTGTGTTTGTTAAACACAGTGAGGCGAAAGCTATGCATTTTCACAAAGATTTTTCACTTTTATGAGCAAAACGCTAATCAATTTTTAGAGTTAAATAAATCCCCGTACATTTTTTTTAAATTTTATTTATTTACTTGTTTAACCAGGAGTAGCACGCTAAGCTGAAAGCTTTTTTACAGGAGCAATGGGAAGTTAAGTGACCTGCTCAGGGTCACACAGTATGCAAGTGGAAGCTGTGGGATTCAAACCCAGGTCTGGTCTGCTGGATGTCACCAGATGTGCAGCTCAGAGCTTTAAACCACTGCTCTATACTGCCTCCCATACATGCATGCAAGCAAGCGTAAAAATCTCTACCAATGTTACCTGTTATATGTACATTCTAGATACATACTGTGGATGTATTACAATGGTGTAACTGTAGCACGTTTCTAATGGTAACCAGCACCGCACTGCACCAAGATATTTACTTTCTTCATGGCAGGCATCACACAGGAGCAGAAACATTTAAAAGCTTCAAACCCCAATATCTTACTTCAGTGAAGAGAGAACACAAAAGGAAAAACAAGTTTATAAATGTTTTTGCCAGAAAAGCATTATTACTAAAATAAACTATATAGTGACAAACAAATATTGCTGCTTTAAAAAGCTAGTGTATTGACTAAAACTAATATTAGTTTGTAAAAGCAGTCAGCTATGGTATACCGTTAGCGCAGCAACTTAATTTTGGCACCACAATTAGGTTATCTCAACAAGGACAAGAGTGACAGGGGTAATCTTGACTTTAGATCACCCTTCACTCATGCCATCCTTTGCACCCACACAATTTCTGCCCCCTCAAGGGCATGCCCGCCCTGGAGGAGGTTAACTTTAGTATTGGAGGGTGCAGAGGCGAAGCCATTCGCATTGAGGAGTGCGGGGAAGAGAAGCCCCCCACAAAACAGGACTGTTTCCCGGGATGGTGCTTTGGTGCTATAAATCCCAGGAGCCATAATGCTGGTTGGCATATTGCCTTTACCCATATCAGTGTCGACAAAATGATTGTTGCACCGATATGGGTGAACTGTCAGCTATTACCTTCTGGGCAACTAGATGACTCAGTTGGTAGCAGGACACAGAGCCTTTCACCACTAGGTCACCGTGTGGGCAAAGGCCCATGGGAAGTGACTAGATGACAACTTAAACTTCTTTTTTTTTTTTTTTTAAACTCAACGTTAATAACTAGATTTTGTCAGGATCATCATTTTCAACACTGATAGTTCATGATGGCAGTTCATAACACTGAAGACACAAACCTCAGGGGTAAACCGCACATTGTTGCCCAAAAAGTCATTCTTAATATTGCACCAGGTCATTATTTGGGGCCTACCAGCTGAGCAGGACACTGAATCATACCATGCTTTGCAACCTTACAACAATGGGGAAGAAGAAAGACATCTTCAGGCAGCCAACCATGAAACAGTGCAACCTTCCACCTCAGCTGCCTGGAACAAAATAAAGAAGAGAACCCCTCACCAGGCTCGAGATAGCCTTTTCATATACCCAGGGGATCACCTGATACCAACTAATTACTCCCAATTTATAAATTAGCTCCAAAAAACCTACATAAATAACATTTAAAACTATTGCACATATCACAAAACCTCCTACCTGGATAACCACTAACATACATAACATAATCCCACGTGTAAATCTAAATGAAAATAAAAAACAGCTGAGAAAAAAGATTCAATGGGCCCTGGAAACTCCTTGCTGGAATGCAGGGATCTAATTGAGCACATACTATGCCCTTTAAAGAACTCCATGCAGGAATACAGAAACCTGCAAACTCCATGCTGGAATGCAGGGATCTAATTGAGCAAATACTATGCCCTTTAAAGAACTCCATGCAGGAACACAGATACCTGCAAACTCCATGCTGGAATGCAGGATCTAATTGAGCACATACTATGCCCTTAAAGAACTCCATGCAGGAACACAGAAACCTGCAAACTCCATGCTGGAATGCAGGGATCTAATTGAGCACATACTATGCCCTTTAAAGAACTCCATGCAGGAACACAGAAACCTGCAAACTCCATGCTGGAATGCAGGGATCTAATTGAGCACATACTATGCCCTTTAAAGAACTCCATGCAGGAATACAGATACCTGCAAGCACCATGCTGGAATGCAGGGATCCAACTCAACACACACCAATCCCTTTAAAAGAAGGGAAGGCTGGCAAAACCGATATCTAAAAGAACAGAAGCAACACCCAAACACCCACCAACACCATTCAAAACTTCTAGCCACAAGGACCAAACCCCATAAAACATAAGAAGAAAAAAGAGGAGGGGAGAGAACAGCTTTCCCAACCTTTCAACTCCACAGTCTCATTCTTTAATATGGAAACAATTGTAATTGCTATCCCCTTTTATTATCTTGCCCCTCTGGGCATACTATGGGCCAGCCTTACATTTCACGACCCTCCCCTCTCTCCTCCCTGTCATCAGCACTGCCCACCCAGCTAGTACGGGGGGGGGGGGAGTCTGCAGCAAAAAGCTTTCTCTTTAATCATATCCTATGATTGGCATTACAAAGTGCCTTTATCCCTCTTATCTCACTAACCATCCCACCATGGATCCAGATGGCAGGTGGCTGGGAGACACTGTCCAGCACAGCTTTGCTCCTATGGGCTACTCCAACTCCTGCTGCAGTCAGAAAGGGGACCTGAAAAACATATTATTAGAAAGGGATTTTAAGGGCCTGTTTCATACATTGGTTCAAGTACAGCACAGTTCTGTAGTGGCTGAAAGTCATTATCACCTATTTGGTGACCTATGTGGAATAAGTTGGTGTGGTCTCAGTCCAGTTCCCAGTGGTCCAGCATCCACATCACAAACCACCAACACAACTGGCACTAATTGGCATTAGGAAATGGGCTTTTTATTTCCTGGTCTCTGATTGGCTGTAACCCCTACTGGGGGGGTACATTAACTTTCAATAAATGACCAGGAAATAAAAAAGTGCCAGCATCAGCACCCCTTCACCCTCTGCAGCATCTTTGTGCCCAGCCTGCTTTCTCATTGGCTGAAAGCACCTAATTGAATTCAAATCCTCGCCATTTGTTTTCTCTCGCCTAGCGAGGGAATCTGTCCACCCAATGCTCCCTACTTCATTGGCACCCCACCTATCTGCCATAACAAAATGCACACAAAAAACTACAAATTTACAATTTTTTTTCTCTTTTTAAGTTTCCCCTTGTCCCATACCTGTAACTGCCCTGTTACCCGACAGCATAGCGTTGAGAGCGGCAGCTCCCCGACTCATGAGACAACCTCCTTAGTGGGTCAGCGGACAAGGCTACTAACCTCCACAGCCCCATTTTCACAATTTGTTTTGTGACCATTAACACAAAAACAGTTCTTAGACCTGCACTCGCCACAGTCACAAACTAAAAGAAATCCTGCTATCGGGTAATGGTGCCTTGCTCACCTGTCTGCCCGCCCGCTCTGTCAGCACATCTCCATCTGTGAGAGAGACCATGCCCCAATCGCCACCAACCAGTTTTCCCTCCTGACAAGCATGACTGCACAAAATAAAACTAGACAAACTGGCGGCTAGCCAACACCCCCCCCCCTCCAAATCGGGCTTCATAAAAATCCAAACATACAAAAATAAATTCAGTTCACCTCATATCTCCTCAGCATTGGCTTCATGCTGTAAGTCCACATCAACCCCCGTAAATCCACACTGACCGGCCACCTGTCGATACGATCCGCCACCAAAAATGGAAACACTAATGCAGTGACAGCACATATTTTATGCCGCAAATTAAAAAAAAGCTCCAATGTGTAACTGAACAGTAAAAAACAAAACAGCTCTTGTTCCACATCGTTGCTCCCACAGTGCACTTCCTGTTTTTACCCAAGGTCACGCAGGGTCGCAAGTATAGTAACACCCCCTACTCGAGTCAGAAAGTCCAGTAAGAACACCAGAAAATGATGTCCCCCCCTCCAAAACAACCATAGTAAGAAACTGGTGGGTAGGGAAACTATAGAAAAATCCAAATCTTATGCCTAAGCTGCTGTTCGCGGCGGCAGAGGGGGGATACATTCAACGGAATGGCTCTCTGTTGGGGGGCAGTAGGAGACACAACAGCAGAAATAAAGGGACTACTTTACTACAAAGAGACATAAAACTCATTGTTACTGTATATTTTCAAATGTATATTTTTATTTTTTTTAAATCATATTTAAATGCCACAGTTTTCCATTTTCTAAGTGCAATAATACCCTCCAGGGTGGGTGGAATTGGGCAACACCGGACCTTCCAGGGGCTATAAGGCCCTCCGCCTGCGGCATCAGGCCTCATTACACCCCGGGCAGTCTGGTATTGCCCAATACAGCCCACCCTGTCAGGTATTATTGCTTACCTTTTGTTGGCAGTCTTCCATGAGAGGCCAAGGACTGAATGGGCTTGGAGTCTGAACTACCATCTCACCAATGTTGTGGTCTCTCTGTGGCAGGGCTAAGGCACATTGGTAGGGCAATGTGGGGAAGCTTGCACTGTGATCGCTTATGCTGTGCCTGTCATATGGATAAGCAGAGGACTTCAGATTCCAGTGCTGTCAATCCGGCACCTTTCACAAGCACTAAAATTTGCATACAGAAAACAAAATCTTAAAAAAAATACTACCTTTTATATCTGAGTTACTGCTTAGTTTCTTTTTGGTTAATTAGAATTTGTAACACGGCATCAAACAGAAATGGCAAATAAAGCAATTTCATTGGACCAAATACAAAATGTGACCAAAACTGGAGCAGTGATTAATTCCCCAGTAACAACCAATCCAACTATAGTTCACGGGGTCACCTGGCCAAGCTCCAGCACTACTAGCTGTCACAGCAGCAACCAGAACACACATTGCGGCAATTACGGAACATCTCAATGCGCCGACACAAAGCCGAACAGAACTGTAAGAATGAACACAACATCAACGCAAGTATTGCTGTGTTACAAATGCATTAATGCCCTCCAGAGTTGGCTTCTACTGGGGAATTAATGCATGGTTGGTAATGCCCTCCAGAATCAGCTTCTACTGGGGAATTAATGCATGGTTGGGTGGTTGTAGGCACTCGGCCAAGGCTTCGTGCCACAACCCCCCCCCCCAACCATGCATTAATTCCCCAGTAGAAGCATCCTTCATCGGACATTAATGCTTACATATTTCACCTGATGTTAGTAGGTGTGATGTATGAAACAGCACTCTGCCTGGTATTGACATATTTAGTTCTGTTCCACCCATTACATCATCAGCATTGTGATTTCACTGTGGTGCTTCACACGTTCAAAATTGGTTTTAATCCATTTTCAGATTTCAGCACAGATTACAGACAGCAGACTTTTATAGCTTCAGCTTTGCTTAACACCAAAGGGTTCAGAACTAAGCCCAGAACACACAGAACTTAACAAGCATTTGTCAATGCCGAATGTTTACTTGCTGGTACTGTCATTGGTACTGTATGAGTTAGAGAGAGGCACAACAGGAATGGCAGTGAAGTATTGAACTAATGTGCCCTCCACCCCACCCTGCAGAGACTGACAGGCATTGGGGTTTGCCTTTGGGTCGTTGGCCATAACGCTCATGCCATTTCACCTCACCCCACCCTGCAGACACTGACAGGTGTCACTGTGTGCCTTGGGGTCTTTGGTCCTTACGCTCATCCCATTCCACGCGGAAAGAAGCTGAGATGGGTGCAGTATAGGATAATGGGGTGGACGTTAGGGTCGAAGACCTCAAGGCACACCTCAATGCCTGTCAGCGGTTACAGGGTGGGGTGGAGTGGAATGACGTGAGGATTACAGCCGACGACCCCAAGCCACACTCCCGATGCCTGTCAGTCTGTACAGGGTGAAGCGTTATGGTTGGAAACCCTAACACCCCGGGCATTTGTTGGTATTTTCACTTCAGATTTTCAACATGGGCTTTTTAGGACCCCACCTCATGAACAGTTGCACTATCACTTCGTTACTCAATCCAGAAAGGTGATTTCACATAGTGAATGCACCATGCAGTGCAACAGGTGCGAAAATACATTTTGGGCAGGATGTGAAAAATGAAATCTGTACTGTTCATGAGGAGATATGAAAAAATGGCAATGTTGAAAATCTGGAGTGAAAGTGAGATATGAAAAAGTGGAGACGTTATGAGCGTGCTTAGGAATTGCTTAACGCATGCTCATAACGCAGTCATTTTTTGGAATTTTTTCACTAAATTTTCAACATGGCCTTTTTGGGACCTCCCCTCATGAACGGTGGCACTGTGATTTCTTTAATCTGTCCCAAAAGTTGATTTCACACAGTGACTGTGCCATTCTGCACCACAGATACGAAATCACATTTTGGGCAGGATGCAAAAACTGACAGCTATACTGTTCATAAAGAGATTTGAAAAATGGCAATGTTGGAAATTTGGAGTGAAAATATTAAAAATTGGCAAAGTTATGATCATACACACAAACTGCACAATGCACGCTTGTAGCGCAGTCATTTTTTGGAGTTTGTTCACCAAACTTGCAACATGAGATTTTTGGGACCCCACCTCATGAACAGTGGCACTCTCATTTCATTAATCATTCCTGACAAGTGATTCTGCACAGTGACCACAAATCACCTTTCAGGATGGAGAAATTAAATGACAGTGCCAGTGTTTATGAGGTGGGGTCCCAAGAACCCCATGTTGAAAATTTTCGATCAAAATTTCAAAGACTGGTTAAGATATCAACCTAAATTGAAAACGCCCTATTTACTACCATTATAGGGCTTACTGTCATTTCCTCAGTTCCCGGTTGGTCTTTGAAGAGTGCAAACGTGTTCCCAGTCCACAGAAGATTACTGCTCCTGACCTCCGGAGAAGTATGTTGATATGATATGCGGGGAGTGTGGGGAGCAGAGGAGGGTGCAGTTTGGGAGGCGGACTGGCAGGAATGATTTAGGGCTATTTTCTTTTTTTTCAGGTTTAGAAAAAATACGCTAGGGACTGTTTTCTTTTACAGGTGAAATATTATAAATGGAGTTCAGCACACTGGAGTGGGCCCCAGTGTGCCAAGCTAGTGGAGGCAGGGGATCAATGCTGACCTGGAGATTGGGCACCCTGAGGTTGGCTGAAAAAGAGGGCATGGGGTGCATCCAACACAGGAGTGGGCATACTGGTGTTGGAATAGATAATTACTTTGGCACACTGGGGGCTCCGAGTGTGCCACAATAGTGGGGGGCATGCCGACATGGGGATTGGGCACCCGTTGTTGGTAAAATATATGTTCAGGCTTGGGGGCATGCCGACACAGGGATTGAGCATCCCATGACGGCTTTGGGGGGAGGGTGTAGTGGGCAGCAGTAGCTGGCAATTATGCAAAGTCGTATGGGGTTAAGTTATTTATGTCACCGGGAAAGGCACGCTGAACAAATGAGTTGCTCATAAGTCCAGCCATGTGCATTACTGTGCACTGTAATAAGCATGACTGGAATGTGCCTGGTTGCCTGGAGGGGGATCTGCTGCTGCAATGACGAAATTGTCCATGACTGGAGCAGCAGATTTCTTTCAAGTCTGGTGCTCACTCTGAAACCTCCATCACCGGCAGCTTCTCTATTGATTGCTGGGTGAGGGACACGCTCCTGAAAGCATTCACTAGATTGGCCAAACACTGCCACACCTCTGCAATGCTCTACTCACCTCAAAATGTTTCTTGTGTGCTGCGCGTGCACACAAACATAATAAAAATCACACACAGACTAGCCCATGCTGTAAGCAGTTAAGTAATGGCACATAAAGAGCTTGTGACATTTTTGGGAAAACTGTGGCAAAACATGATATCTGCATACCATTCTGCTTGTATCTCACATATTTTATGTATGTATTTTCCCCACTCTTTGTTACTAATGCCAGCTGCTTGAAAATAGGATTCTTATCTGTCAGACTTTATCTGTTCTTTTTTCCTGTCTGCTCAGAATGGCATCATTCTCTCTTTATAAGTCACAGTTGGTTGCCATGGAATTGATTAGGGTGTCACTAGCAGGAGACTATGATAACATGTGTAGCCTAAGGATGAGACAATGTTAAATCTGCAATCAGTTAACATACCGAAATCCAGAGTTTTTGACAGCAGCAAAACTGGTCCAAAGGAACTCCATTTTTCTTCTGCAGTTTGGCATCATAATGCAGCACTTTTTACAGGGAGTAAGAACTGAGCATGTCCAAGTTGTTGGCAAACCTCAAGACAAAGGGCTGGATTAAGGCATAGGCAACATAGGCATTAGACTAGGGGCCCCCACCTGCCAGCCCCCAACCCCCAAATATATTTACGACATACTCTTTCTTTCTGCCTGAGTTGCATTTTTGTAATGGACTTGGCTGCTGAATAAGTTGAGCAAGGCAAGAGCTGAACTGTGACGGGAATCTCACCTTCCTTATAAGGTATTGAGTACAGCTGATAGCTTCAGGGGGCTCCAACCAGACTGACCTTTAAGATGTAAACAGGCCCTTTTCCTTTGTTTTGTCTGCTTGAATGTGAATCTCATCTCCCTTATTAGGTGTTAAGTACAGCTGATAGCTTCAGGGAACTCCAGCCAGAATGATCTTTAAGGTGAAAAGAAGCCCTTTTCCTTTGCTTTGTCTCCCACACCACTTGTATCCTAAGTGGAAAGAAGTAGCTAAAATGATCCCTGTCCCCCAACTGGTGTTCCTGATAGGGAGAGTGACTGATGCAAATCTTTAATGGAGGCCCCTGAAGTAGTTAGTCCACTACTTGTCTCATCTTGTGCATTTGGTGGGGGGGGGCTATCATTCATATTAGAATCATCAGAGAACCAGCAGAGCCTGCTTACTGGAGAGCCTTTCCAAGTTCCAGATGCTCATTAGCACATGGATCTTGGTGACATGTCATGGCACTGGGTCAGGTAGTATGCAGATAGAGACTTAGGCTCACAAACCCAAGTATTCCGAGTCTACACGTTTTCCAGGTTCTTGGCTTGGGGTTGTAGTCACTAGGCTATTGTGCCTGATGTATTAATTAATTGTTATACTCCTTGACTGGAATTGGATTATCATTGTTAAATGCAATTCTCCTCTCAGGGAAAATTAGTAGGAGGGTTCATGACTGAGTTTGGGTTGGGGTGGTGAGTGTCATGAAAATGATCATCAAAGTTATGAAAAAAAGAAAAAATGGGGCAGAATTTTCAAAGTCCTTTAACGATACCATATTGCATTTCACAAACAGTATAGCTAAGCCTGATCTTTAACACCACCTACTAAACTACATTTTAATGATACAAAGCAGCAAAGAACCAACAGTGCTATTGACAGGCTTACAATACCATCAGGGGCAGCAGTGGTCTTTAGATCATATTAGTTTAATTTACAGGCAATGACATATGTTATGGAGCTATAGACATACAGTACTACCCCTCCCCATTATGTACATCTGCCTGCAAAGTAAACAAATAGTATCTGAAGGCCACTACTAACCCTGACCATTATACGTCTGTCTGTAGCACTACAACTCCTTCCCTACGTGGTTTTGTGGGCGGGATTTATCAGGAAGTAAGATTGTAACTGCAGTGAGGTAAGTAGTGTAAGAAAGGTGTCAATCATGTATGCTGAGAGTAGTCTTGCACATACAGTGATCCCTCGATTATCCACCAAATGTTTGTACAAAATGATAGCTATTCCATTGCCCCTTATTATCTTGCACCCTTGATTATCCACCTAATATTACTTATATGAAATGAGTGGATAGTCAAGGGTACACTGTAGATTATCTGACTGAAATCAAACAGTGTGACACTTGGGGAAAAGGGAGACTGAAGAATGATGTGCACTATTGCTAATATGATTTTGAGAGAGGGCAGCAGAAGGGTAGGAATTTAGAATTCTGTTGCCTGTATCTCTTTACATACAGACTGTATCCTAACATGGGATACGGTTTGTATGTAAATGGATTCCCAAGGTGCCTTACATTTTGTGACAGGGTCTCTTTACGGCAAAGGGGCATGGTCACAGCGAGAGGGGGCCCCAGATTTCTCTTGGACCTAGGGCCCCAAGTTACCTTAATCTGGCCCTGTCAAGACCTGCAGCAACCAATCAGGAATGCTAGAGATGGAAACCTCCTCACCCTGCACACATCTCAGTACCATTTCCAGCTATCTCTGATGGAGGAAGGATTTGGCTACAGAAAGTTCATTTTATATTAAAAAGAGTGATTTTACCTGCCAGCCTACCAGCACAGTGGTAGCACTACCACTTGTGGCACTAACAACCCCGGTGTGGGAGCAAACTCAGAAAGTTGAAGGACTGGCTGGGGGAGAGGAGGATTGAGCATCTAAAGGACTGCTCTCCTCCTCTGGAGAGGGAGTGGTGTGGCACCCTGGGCAGCACTTCCCCCTAGTAGAGGCTAAGAACCACTGCATCAGGGCAGCAGAGGAGTGGCAGATGACTGGCACATCGAGCATGGGACTGTGTATGGCACTGCCACTGTCATCACTGCATGTTGTTCCTCCATACCACTAGGGGAGGATGGAGGTGCAGAAAGGGGAAAGTAAACCTGGCTGGTGTGAATGACTGCCACCCCTCTCAGACCCCACACCTGGTGACTCAGACATTGCCACTGGATACTTGTCCAGTGGATTAACCATGCTCTCTACCACCCTACGGTGGGGGCTAAGCCATGGTAGAAAGGCCAGCTGTGTCCCTGGGGAGCTGGGGTGATGGGGCTGGAGGAGCTGGCATGAAGGAGTGCCATGCCAGAATGGGAGGAAAAAGAAATAACAAAAAAAAGTGTCTTTTGATCAGAAAAAGTTTAAAATTATCCAAGACTCATGCGTTATCATTCCAGTTAGATAATATGCTACATTTAACTGTAGTGTCAGGCAGGCAGGCTACTGAAATTGTGCTGGAGCAGAGCATGTACAGTGTGTGAAATGGACACAGGTCAGGCGCACTCAGATACTGAGCATGTGCCACTGAAAAGAAGGCACAATTTGCAGACACAAGTGGTGCTTTGAACAAAAGTATCAAATGGACAATCTGAAATGTAGGCTGCAAAAAGTTTAATTCAAGTGAAACAAAAGACACAGTGCTGTTCCCCAGTACACAGCCATCATGCCAGTAGAGCCTGGGAGGGCACGTGTCTCTCTTCATTCCAATCCATATATTGCTTTTTGAATTGAAGAAGCATTGTAAAAGTATGTCTTAGTGCCCTCCCTTAACTAAATTTTAATTGTGTGCCTCCTCAGAAAGTTTCTTCGCATGGCATGACATCCCTGCCCTAGCACTTCATATCATAGATGTGATGCTTCTTCTGGGAGTGGGTACCTGGCTCAAACACTGCATTTTAAACATAGTCTGTCTAAGGAGATACTAACATCATGACTGGCCTGAAAGCCATGCAACTATCAGAGCACATGCCACAGTTTGGCACTTCTTTAGGCAGGTAATCCAATGGGTATTCCCACTTAATACCAACTACTGAATATGATAAGAGCATTTAACCACAAAAGAACATTATAAAGAACATTATCAAACAAATAAAATTCAGATTGAGCAAAACCATTTTCTTAAAAATTAATAACATAATAATATAGAAACATAGACGCATATAATCTGTCGACAGATAAGGACCATACAGCCCACCTAGTCTGTCCATTTCCCTACTTGGTTTGGCAATCCCTACTCTTATCTGCATTGCCTTTCCCCTGCTCTGCTGTACAGCAGGTTGCCTTTATGCTTATTCCCATGCACTTTTGAATCCCTGTACTGTTTTCACTTCCACCACCTCTGCTGGTAGGCTGTTCCATGGATCCACAACCCTCTCTGTGAAAAAATACTTCCTAGCATTCTCCCTAAGTCTCCCTCTCTCCAGCCTCATGTTATGTCCCCTTGTCCTTGTGCACTTTCTTCTCTGAAATATGCTTCCCTCCTGTACCCTGTTTATTCCTCTAAGGTATTTGAAAATCTCTATCATATCCCCTGTCTCCCTTCTCTCTTCCAGTGAATAGATGTTAAGTTCCTTGAGTCTTTCCTCATAAGGATTGTGGTGCAGTGCATGTATCATATTTGTTGTTCTTCTCTGGACTGCTTCCATTCTGTCTATGTCCTTCCTGAGATGCAGTCTCCAGAATTTGACACCGTATTCCAGATGACACCTCACCAGTGATCTATACAGTGGCATCATCACTTCACTCCTCCTACTAGTTATGCCCCTTCCTAGGCACCCCAGCATTCTGTTTGCTTTCCCCACTGCTTTTTCATACTCTTTGGACGACTTTATGTCATCGGATGTGATAACCCCCAGGTCTCTCTCTCCTGACTTGTGGTGGCTAGAACTTGCCCCCCCCCCCCCATCCTGTATTCCTCTCTTGGGTTTCTGTGTCCAGGTGTATTAACTTGCACTTAGCATTGAAACCCAACTGCCAAACCCTTGACTATTCCTCAAGTAGTCTTAGGTCATTTCTCATTTTATCTAGCCCCTCCTGTGTGTCAACTCTGTTGCAGATCTTGGTGTCATCTGCAAACAGGCATACTTCCCCCCTCCAGTCCCTCCCTCCCTCTGCAATGTCGCTTGTGAAGACATTGAAGACATTGAATAGGACTGGATCCAGCACTGATACCTGTGACACCCCACTGGTCACCTCCCCCTCTTCAGATTTTATGCCATTTACTACCACCCTCTGGGTCCTGCCTTTTAGCCAGTTTCCAACCCATTTTACCACTTTAGAGCCCACACTCAGATTCCCCCAATTTGTTAAGCAACCTTCTATGCTGAATGTGTCAAAGGCCTTGCTGAAATCCAGGTAGGCCACATCCACCGCCCTTCCCTGATCCACCACCCTGGTCACCCAGTCAGAGAAATCGATAAGATTAATCTGACAGGATCTTCCTGCAGTGCCATGCTGCCTTGAGTCTTTTGCACCACTTGACTCCAGGAACTTCATTACCCTCTCCTTAAGCAGGGACTCCATCAGCTTCCCCACCACTGAGGTCAGGCTTACAGGTCTGTAATTGCCTGCCTCCTCCCTACTTCCACTCTTGTCCAGGAGGACCACCTCTGCCCATCTCCAGTACCCATCTCTAGTGATTGGTTGAAGACGGTTGTCAGCGGGCCTGCTTGGACTTCCCTGAGTTCCTTCAAAACTCTAGGGTGAATCCTGCCTGGCCCCATTGCCTTGTTTGTCTTTACTTTCCCTAGTTCCTCCAAGACTCTATCAACTGTAAATGGGTTGGTGTCCAGCTCTCCCCCCTGTAAACCTTTCCTAGTGAGTTTTGACCCTTCCCCTACCTCTTCCTTGGTAAATATTGAGCAAAAATACTTGTTCAGAATCTCAGCTTTTTCAAAGTTGTCCTCCACCCACCCACCCTCTCCCTTCTTTAGTCTTACAATACCATTTCTGGTCTTAGAAACATAGAAACATAGACTTTGACGGCAGATAAGGACGCTAGGCCCATCTAGTCTGCCCATTTCCTACCTACAGGATAGGCAGATCCTAGTTAAGCAACAGCCTATATCTTCCTGCCCCCCACAAGAATTGCCTTATGTCTGTCCCATGCATTCTTGAATTCTCCCACAGTTTTAGACCCCACAACTTCCTCAGAAAGGCTGTTCCATGCATCCACTACCCTCTCTGTGAAATAATACTTCCTCACATTGCCCCTGAACCGCCCTCCTTCTATCTTTAAATTGTGTCCCCTTGTTCTTGCAAGTCTCTTTTTCTGAAAGATGCTACCCTCTTGGACTTTGTTGATTCCTTGAGGTACTTGAAAGTTTCTATCATGTCCCCCCTCTCCTTCTTTCCTCAAGGGTATACATCTTAAGCTCCTTTAGTCTCTCCTCATCGACTTCTCTTGCAGACCCTGCATCATTTTAGTTGCCCTCCTCTGGACTGCCTGTATCCTGTCTATGTCCTTGCGGAGATGGGGTCTCCAGAACTGGACACAGTATTCCAGATGGGGTCTCACCAACTGTCTGTACAGAGGATAACAACTTCCTGTTTTCTGCTGCTGATGCCTCTCCCTATACATCCCAGTATACCCCGGCCCTACCTACTGCCTTCACATTGCTTGCTAACCTTAAGGTCATCTGATATGATTACCCCCAGGTCCCTTTCCTGTTTTGTTGTTGTTACTACCTCCCACCCATTGAGTATTCTTCCCTGGGTTCTTGTTTTCCAGGTGCATTATTTTGCACTTTTGCATTGAATCCTAGCTGCCATCGTCTGACCATTCCTCCACCTTGCCAAGTCCTTTTCATCCTTTCCACGCCTCCTTGTGTATCAACCATGTTGCAGATCTTTGTGTCATCTGCAAAAGGCATACTTTTCCTTCCAGTCCCTCTGCAATGCCACTGATGAAGACATTAAAAAGGACTGGACCCAATACTAGCTCCGCGGTACCCACTAGTAAACGCCCTTTCTTCAGAGTGTACTCCATTTACAATTACCTTCCGTGTCCTGTTGTCCAGCCAATGTTTTACCCAGGCTACCACCCTGGGACCCACTCCCAGGCTGGTTAATTTGACTAATAATCTTTTGTGTGGGACTGTGTCAAATGCCTTGCTAAAGTCTAGGTAGGCCATGTCCACAGCCACTCCCTAGTCTACTACATTGGTCTTCTTCCTCTCACTAATATAACAGAAGAAGGTCTTGTCTCCCTTCTTATTAGCCTGTGCTGCTCCTGCCTCTGTTCTTGCCTTAGCCCCTCTGACAGCTTTCACAGCTTCTATCTGCTTTTCCAGATATTCTACTCTGTCTTCTTCTTTCTGTGTCTCTTTGTATATCCTGAATGCCTTACTTTTTTCTCGCACTTTCTCAGCTACTGACTTAGAGAACCACAGTGGCTGCTTCTTTCTTTTGCTTTTGCTAAGCAGTCTGACACATTGACTTGTCACTCCTGCTATGGATCTTTGGAGCCTAAGACACTGTTCTTCTACCCCTCCCTACAGCCAGGACAATTTTGAGCTGTTCCCCCATCACCACGAAGTTGGCCTTTGAGAAATCTAGGATCTTAATCTTTGTATGGCTTTCTTCTGCCAATGTGTTGACTCTAAACCACACAGGTCTGTGGTCACTGGTACCAAGGGGACTGCCTACCTCAACGTCCAAGATTCTGTCCCCGTTTGTCAGCACTAAGTCCAGTATAGCCCCCTCCCTGGTGGGATCAACCACAAGCTGCCTTAGGTTTGCCCTATACATGGCAGACATGAGGTCCCTGCTCCTTGATGTACTTGCAGTCTGGGTATTCCAATCTGCATCCGGCATGTTGAAGTCACCCATTAGTAGTACTTCCCCTTTGGCCGTCATATTATGGCTGGCCTCCACTAATGCTAAATCTATATCCTCCCCCTGCATGAGAGGCCTGCAAACTACTCCAGTATGGATGGTTGTTTTGTTCCCCTACTCCAGAGTAACCCACAATGCCTCTGCTTCTTCCCTGGAACTCTGAGTCTCTGTAGCTTGAATCCCTTCCTTCACATACATAGCAACCCCTCCTCCCCTCTTCCCCTCCCTATCCTTTCTAAAAAATGCATACCTTAGTATGACTGCATCCCAGTCATGGTTCCCTGTGAACCATGTCTTGTAATAGCCACAATGTCCAGGTTTGTGTTTGCCATCAGAGCAGCTAGGTCTGGGATTTTGATTCCCAGACTGTGGGCATTTGTACACATGACCTTCCGCTCTGTGTACCCCCTTAACATTCCTTGTTTATTGGTCTTTGCCCTGTGCCACATTAGTGATGTACATTCTGTTCTCTCCCCCATAGTAACCATGGTAGTTTTACAGTTAGATATTACACTAGTTATTGGGTCCTCACTGCTTTCAGTTATGTCCTGTAGGGGAGGCTATGATAATCCCCTTGACTGTCTATGCCTCCCCCCTTGGCAATATAACAATAATAACATAACTACTAAAATGAATATCATTTTATGTTGTGCCCAACCTGAGTTTTGTAATTGTTTTTTTTTTCCCTGTATTTACTTGTGAAGCACTTTGAGCCAAGGAAACTGCTATATAACATTCTATCGATCTATCTATCTATCTATCTATCTGTCTATCTATCTATCTATCTATCTATCTATCATCTATCTATCTGTCTGTCTGTCTGTCTATCGATCTATCGATCTATCTATCTATATTAAACAACCTTAATATTAAAATAAAATATATAATTAGAAAACAGCACTATCTTGATATTAAATTGAAAACAGAAAATAATATAACTTTAGACATTTTGGCAAGATACAATTGACTTTGTATACTCAGTCTGACTTTTTTAAATCTAGAATTATTTTGTATCAATTTTCATATTTATATGAACTGAGATAATTCATTTCCACACTTGGCTAAATTTTAATTGTGAATGTGTGGTTCTTCTTAATGTATCTTGTAATGTTATTTAAGGCAAAGAAAACTTTCTTTTTATATTTTTTTTAGGATAAATGTTTCCTAATTTATTCTGTAATTAAAATGTATTACAACCCAGTGTTAGCTGAATTTTATTTCAGAAGCTGTTTATTCTTCATTTAATTATTAATAAAAAAATGAATGAAACATATTTCATTAATTTATACCTGAATTTTAATTAAGGAAAGTCTTTGAAAAGAATAAAGGATAACTGGGAAGGGGGGGGATGTATTTTTTTATTCATTAGTTTTGTATTAAGAAGTGATGTTAAATGATATTAGTAATACTAGCATTTTGTTTGATCAATAGTTCTGCCATTACAACACATACAGTTAACACAACAAAAAGTAAAAGATAAAAATACATTAACAAATGTATAAATTATACAAATAAATCTGGGGGGAAAAGATGAAAAACAGTCACACTAGGTAACGATATTGCTTGGTGCTACTAAAAAACAGAGCAATCAGAAAGTGAAAAAAGAGCACCCAAGCACAGAGAGTTCCAAGCAGTATAAAATAGTTCAAAAAACTTTTCTTAACTTATGGCTGATCATGGACATCATGGTGGCAAATGACCAAGAGCAGTACAAGCCAAATGTAAGACATTCATCTTTGTCATTTGCTACCACAGTATCTGCGGTCAGCTGTAAATTAAAAAAAATTGCACTGTTGGCACTTTAATAAATATACTGCCTGGTACTCCTTGTGCATGGGTGCACCTTTTTGTCTTTCTGATTACAAATAAATGTGGACACAAATATGCACACATAATTGATCAAGTCCAATAATGCACAAATCAGGGTCTCAGCATCCAGGTAATTAAACCTTATGCATGGTAACCCTAAATATAAGATGGGTAATAACACAATGGAGGAATAGACTTTAGCTAAGTCTGTGTAATACAGAATGTAAATGGAAAATTTCCATTATTCTGGGGGTTTGGGCCTGATTACTTACACATACCTTTCCATAATGGCTTGCAATAATCTCTAACAGTCAGCAAGAGGTCAAAAAAGGCAAACAAGAATTTGCCCATGAAAGGCATTAGGCTCCATTCTCCATTACACTGCCTTAAACAGGTAAACATATACAATATACAAGTTTCATGTATTTTATCATCTTATGCTTTTGGTTAATCGTTTTCAGAAAATTATTACTCTTCTGGACTATAACTGGATCACCATCATTCATTTGCTTATTTGATAAATCTTCAGGGTTTAACAAGGTTTTGGACAGTAAAGTTTTAAAGAACAAGTTCTTTAAATAGATAACTCGGGGCAGAAAACATACAGAATATGTGGTAGGTCATCCTTGTGGCCAAAGTCACAACTACACAAAGTGTCAGGCTTATGTACTTTACCATATTATTTTTGATAATACTTTACTCTAATATAATTCTAGATAAAAAAGCCTAAATAATTTTCTTTCATAAGGTGAAGCCAAGCAAGATAGATATGGTTTTGTGAATACTGACTTTTTTTCCTAGAGAACCATCAACAGGTTTTTTGTTCTCTGATTTTGAGTAACTCAAACTGCCAAGCTTGTTGGTTTATTTCAAATTCAGTTTTACGTTTCACAAAGTTATTTATCTCTGTCATAAGAACATCTTATAAATGACCCAGTTCGAACCTACCTAAGGCATTTTTTCACAAAAGGGGCCATGGTAAATAATAACCTTATTTATTTATTAAATTTGGTGACCGGGTAGGCCCACTGAGCCTCGAAGGTCCCTTTTTCAGGGCGACCCGGGATAACAATACAAGTTATAAGAATGAACAAGGACATAAGGAACATTCTAAGAAAAAGTTTCTAATTTCTTCAGACAAAGTTTAGGGTCTCTACCCTCAGACAGCCTTGCAATCTTCATCCAAAAGAATTATAATCTTAATACCATATGCTTCCAGGCTTGTCTGCCCCAATTTTGCTCAAGCAACACAAGATGGTATTGAAGTTGGTACTTTTTGAACTTGTTTGTATGATGTTTGCATGTATGACTGATAATAGACTGGCTGAACAAAAGGACCCAGAGGGTAACAGTAAATGGACTACACTCTGAAGAAAGGGGGGTTACTAGTGGGGTACCATAGGGTTCAGTATTGGGACCGGTCCTCTTTAATGTCTTTATAGGTGACATTGCAGAGGGGCTGGAAGGAAACATATGCCTCTTTGCAGATGACACAAAGATCTACAACAGGGTTGATACACAAGCAGGGGTGCAAAAGATGAGAATAGACTGGGCAATATTGAAGGAATGGTCAAAATATGGCAGCTTAGATTCAATGCAAAAAAGTGCAAAGTAATGCACCTGGGAAACAAAAATCAAGGGGAGGAGTACACAATGGGTGGGGAGTACTAACACTGATACAAATGGAAAGGGACCTGGGGGAAGTCATATCAGATGATCTTAAGGTAGGTAAGCAATGTGAGAAGGCAGTAAGGAGGGCTGGGGGGATACTAGGATGTATAGGGGGAAGCATCACCATTAGAAAACAGGAAGTTGTTATCCCTCAGTACAGACAGTTGGTAAGACCCCATCTGCAGTACTGCATACAGTTCTGGGGACCCCATCTCTGACAGGACATAAACAGGATGGAGGCAGTCCAGAGGAGGGCAACTAAAAATGGTGCAGGATCTGCAACAGAAGTCATACAAAGAGAGACTAAATGTGTTTAATATGTATACCCTTGAGGAAAGGAGGGAGAGGGGGGACATGATAGAAACTTTCAGGTACCTCAAGGGAATCAACAAAGTCCAAGACTGGAGCATCTTTAAGAAAAAGAGATGTACAAGAGCAAGGGGGCACAATAGAAGGGGATGGCTCAAAGGAAATGTGAGGAAGTACTTTTTTACAGCAAGGGTGGTGGACACATGGAGCCACCTTCCTGAGGAGGTTGTGGGGTCAGAAACAGTGGGGAAATTCAAGAATGCAAGGGACAGACATAAGGCAATTATAGTGAGAAGTAGGAGGAAGTAGGGTACTGAGTAACTGGAATCTGCAGCTTATCCAATATGTAGGAAATGGGCAGACTACATGGGCCAAGAGGTCCTTATCTGCTGTCAAAGTCTATATTTATATGTTCTATGACTCTAGTCCTACTAGCTCTCTATAGCCCTAGACCTCAGTTCCATAAAGGAGCTGTAAGCTAAATTTAGCATTTGTGGCACTAACACTCCCCAAAAACACACACACACACACACACACACAGTTTTTGCCCTACCTATAGTAACATTTTTGTATAGAACGTAAACATTGTTTTGCTTTAGTTTTACAGTTCTCCAGATAATTTGAGCATGACCTACTGTGAGAGAATCATATTCCCAAGAAATCATAATAGGAAACTTGGAATAATGGAACACTGTTGAGAAACAGCAGCTTTAAAATACTTAGTTTTCTCTATGACTATATTCTGTGTCTTTTTAAAATTTATTTCTAAACCATTTTCTTGACAAAAAGTCTGGAAATCATTCAGCTTTCTTTGTAACTCCAATTTACTTACAGATAACAATATGTCACCATTGATTCAAGGCATCAAACCAGGTTGTCCTGAAAATTGGGATTATGATAATCGAGGTAATTTAGACCCATCAGTATGGGACCAATGAAAAGATTGAACAGTGTTAGGTCCAAAATGCATCCTTGCTTCACTCCAGTATTCATCAACATTTTATCTGTTAGATTTTCCCTCAAGTGCATATCTAACCTTACACCATGTCATACCATAGGCATCCTAATGATAATGTTCAGCAAATCCAGTGGAACCCCTGTTTTGTTCATTCTTTCCCACAGGAGTTTTCTACTCACTCTGTCAAATGCCTGTGAGAAATTTACAAATACCATATGCACCAGTTGTTTCTTTATGATGTTATGAAGCAGTTATCAAGAACTGAGCAGTGCATACATAAGCCACAATAAGACTCCAACAAAACATTCTTTCCATAACCCAAGACTGCAATCTGTCTAGAATTATGCAGAGAAAACTTTTTGAATACTGTATTGTCTAGAAGGCCAATAGGTCAGTACATAAGGGGCTTATTAAACTCCCTTCTTATGTATTGTCACAATGATTACACCCAGCCAAGAATCAGTGAGCTCTTGCAGATGCCAAATGCCATTAAAGAGCTTGCCTAAAATAGGTAACCACCTTTCATTCCCCAGTTTAAAGATTTCAGCCGAGACAATGTCGGGGGCCAGGAGCTTTTTCTAATTTCTGTTGATGCTCTTCCTTATCTCAAAGTTACCAACAGATCTATACCTGTTAATATTCAAACTGTGTGAACAGAGCAATTGACTTTTTTTTTTTTTTCCGTCTGAGAAAAGAATAATTTGGAGTAAAGTCTACCCAAGTCTCTGGGGAAATGTGTACATTAATGTTTGAATGCCATCTAGATAAACTTTTAGCGGTAATCAGTCAGAACTTTTTTAAATCATTAGATGAAAGGGTTATGTAATTCTGTTCAAAGCTCTTCTGAAATAATGCATTTTCTTCTAACAGAATATATTTATACTTTCTCCATTTAGTAGCAAGAGTTTTCAAAGGTTTTTTTTCTTTGCTTTTATCTTTCTTAGTTTTCCTTATAGCCTTATTTAAATTGTTTTCATGTTTTCTGCACACTGCATTAAACCATGTATTTTTCTGGGTACATTTTTTTTGGTGTGTGTGTGTGCGTGCATGTGCGTGTGTGTGTGTGTCTAATAAACTGGAAGGCTCTTTTTCTGAATATGGTTCTTTGGAAAGGTCTAAGAACTTAAAAGTTTCAGATTACTTACAGCATCAGAATCAAGCAGATGTTCAATATTTTCCCTATTTAAATTCTGTCAATTTAAGATCTTCCTATTGTTGATAGTACCAAGGGCAGCAACTTCAAAAGAGACCAACAATTTCAATCCAGCCTTTAAACACAATGCTACTGGCAGGTGATATCAACCCTGGATACAATGTTTCAAGTCTGGATACAGTCTGCCAGGTCTAAAAATTAGTCAAGAATAAATCAATTGTCGATGCACTATTGCCACCAAAGTAAATATTAGGTCTAAGTCACTCTGAGTTCTTCCATCTTGCAAGATGTTACTTATTGAATTAAAGTCTGTATTTTGCACAAAAATGTTATATCTAATACTTCTTATACATGTGCCTCTAGGTTGTTTCGCGCCCGGTATTCGTACTTGATACTTGTGAAGTAATGTTTGTGTATGATTTTATAATTCCTGTACAGTTGCATAAATTGACATGATCAGATATGTTGTGATATTTCTAAAGAGATTATCCCTGGTGGCCTTACTATGGTAATGCAGGAAGGCAAACATTTCCCTAAAGATATCACCCAAATTCCAGAAATTATCTGATCATGCCAATTGCTGTGACTGTATTTATACCTCATTCTGTATTGTGTTGACACACTCCTTGATATTGTACTTACTCTGTATTGTACTCTTCCTGGTTATACCTGAAAATAGCTATTGAATGTGTAGCACACTTACTAGGTAAACAGAACCTAAATAAATAAATGTTCAAATTCATAGGCAATCTGTGGAGATTAATTTTGTTTTGCATATTGCATCATCCCATTTCTAAAGTCACGCCCACCCTGCTCACTGCCTCCTGAATACTGCATGGAGGATAGTGCATCAATAATGCCATGACTGGAATTTAAAGGAGTACTTAAGTTTGCAGGGCCCCTCACAGTTTTAAAGCCCATGAAAAGCTCTTTTAAATGAAGTATAGGTCTTACTTGTAGATGTCAATGTCTGGAAATATCTTTATCTAAATCAGCCATAGATTAATTCAAGCAGCAGCCATTTTACAGATGCTTCTGACAATAAGTGATGCCTCAGTTGTGCAGCTAAGCAATAAACCATTATTGAGTGAGGGCTATGTTCTAATAAACCACAGTTGCGGGTGTTGGAGCTATGCAGTGAAGCTGATGCATGACAGTCTGTCATGAGGGAAAGGGAAGTATTTTCCCAGGAAGTGAAGGGCACCAAATATGTCCTGAAACTAAGACGGGGGGGAGTGAAATCATAGGATCACATGTGTAATGTGCTAATGTCTAGAACTATAATAATTATATTATGGAATGCTGTGAACTAAAGCTGTGCAAGTACTCCACAGAGTCCCTATGGCATCTATGGCAGTTCCTGAGATTAACTCACAATTTACTAGGCAGGCAACTGGGGATTTAATCACAGGAGAGGATTATAAATTACAAGCTATAAGAAACTTGAAGTAATATCAGACCTTATAAGCTGTCTCCTGTACTGATACTTGTTCAGTGCCCAGAGCCTCCGTGATTGGGTGCCTTATAAATAAAATTGCTTTGTCTTGCCTTTTTTGGTGGGGGATTGGGAGGGATTTTGATAGCAGGAAGTCGGAGTTACTACTACCTCTCTATAGATCACTTGTGAGGCCACACCTGGAGTACTGTACCCAGTTCTGGAGTCCTGACCTAAGGAATCACAAAGACAGGCTGGGAACATTGCAGCATAGGGAGACCAAGATGATCCAGGGCAGAGCAAGGCAGATGATGTGATGATCAGCTTAGGGCACTGAACATGTAGTCACTGGAGGCCAGACTTGAAGGGGCAATATGATTGAGCACTTCATGTTCTTGAAAGGGATGAACAAGGTGAACAGCAAGGAAGTATTCATTAGGAATAGCAGCTCTAGAGAACAGGAATGTGAGTGAAAGCTGGCAGGGGGGAGATTCAGGAGGAGTAGGGGGGGAATAAGACAGACTACATGGGCCAGTGTGGTCCTTTTCTGCTGTCAAGCTTCTATGATTCTATGAAGTTTTATTTTTCAGAGAGAGTGGCTTGAGCCATGAAACAGTCTGTTGGCTGAAATAGTGAGTGTCAGACAAAGGGTTTAGTAGTTACTCAGAGAGGTTGCAGGAAGCCTGGGAACATGGGGCTGGTAGTGCAGACAAGAAAATCAAATAGACAACAGGTCAATAATGGTCCACATTTAATTAAAATGTTTTGAGTAGCTGCATCAAAGCTCTTTGAGAAATTTCTTTCTTGTAACAAAATTGAAATATGTAACTTTATTATCACAAACTGTTCCACTTACTCCAGCATTTAGTACATTTTTATCAACAATGGTGTTATGGATAAAATGTGCTTATAATGTTTAATAATCAATCATAGAAACATAGACTTTGATGGCAGATAAGGACTGCTTGGCCCACCTATTCTGCTCATTTCCCTACCTACAAGATAAGCTACAGATCCTAGTTAACCAACAGCCTATTTCTTCTCACCCCCCACAAGAATTGCCTTATGTCTGTCCCATGTATTCTTGAATTCTCCCACCATTTTAGACCCCACAACCTCCTCAGGAAGGCTGTTCCATGCGTCGACCACCCTTTCTGTGAAAAAATACTCCCTCACATTACCCCTGAACCCCCCCATCTTTAAATTGTGTCCCCTTGTTGTTGCACATCTCTTTTTCTGAAAGATGCTACACTCTTGGGCTTTGTTGATTCCACTGAGGTACTTAAAAGTTTCTATGACGTCCCCCCTCTCCCTCCTTTCCTCAAAAGTATACATATTAAGCTCCTTTAGTCTCTCCTCATATGGCTTCTCTTGCAGACCCTGCACCATTTTAGTTACCCTCCTCTGGACTGCCTCTATCCTGTCTATGTCCTTGCAGAGATGGGGTCTCCAGAACTGGATGCAGTACTCCAGATGGGGTCTCACCAATTGTCTGTACAGAGGGATAACAACTTCCTGTTTTCTGCTGGTGATGCCTCTCCTATACATTATACCAGTATACCCCAGCAATCCTACTGCCTTCTCACATTGCTTGCCAACCTTAAGGTCATTTGATATGATTACCCCAGGTCCCTTTCCATTTTTGTTGTTGTTACTACCCCCCCACACTGTGTAATCTTCCCTGGGTTTTGTTTCCCAGGTGCATTATTTGCACTTCTTTGCATTGAATCCAAGCTGCCATACTTCTGACCATTTCTCCAACCTTGCCAAGTCCCTTCTCATCCTTTCCATGCCTCTTTGCGTATCAACCCTGTTGCAGATCTTTGTGTCATCTGCAAAGAGGCATACTTTTCCTTCCAGTCCATCTGTAATGTCACTTACAAAGACATTAAAAAGGACTGGACCCAGTACTGAACCCTTAATCAATATGGTATTATCAAAATATAGAGATTTACTTGCATAAACTTTATAATTAAAGTAATGAATGAAGAGGGTTAAAAATATTTGCTCTCTTGAAAAATATTATTTAATTGAAAATCCTATTTTGAAATAATATTTATAAGGAACAAAAATGAATTTAATAAATAACTAAAAGTAGTTCTATTATTGTAATTATTCTTTGGTCATTAAATGGTTCTTTATTGTATATTTCATTTTGTCTGACCCAGACCCTTCCCTATAATAAGGAAATGATCCTAGTAATTGTTAGATGGATGTGTGCCTGGCACTAATGACATTAAGAACTATACGTTTTCAACCATTTAACTTTTAGTCAACTAGTAAAATGTATTAATACTTGTTTAGAATTACTTAATTACACATGGTATGATGGGTATATATATATATATATATATATATATATATATATATGATTACTTTAGATTGTGAGCCTCTCCCCTGAAGAAGAGGTATTATTACCTCAAAGCACCTGGCTGGTCAGACATGTGTTTTTGGACCTGACTTCAAAGTTTTTCTTGTGCACAATAAGGTACTTCATACTGGATTTCATACTGGAAAACAGGAAAGTCAAGAAGGCAAAGCCCATATAAACTTTCCCCATAATTCAGTGGCGGTAACTTGAGTTACCAACTTCAGTAAGGTACTTATCCAATCTATCCTTAAATATACCCACATTTTCAGCATCTACCACCTTCTGAGGTAATCCATTCCATATCTTTATTGCCCTAAATTTAAAACCATTTCTTCTTATTTCTGTCCTACATATTGTTTCCTTCAACTGCCTATTGTGCCCCCTCAACTGATATAGTTTATCTTTAAATTCCATTCCCATCTCCATCATCATACTCTTATCTCTTAGAGCTTTGTATAAACACAATAAATCCCCCCCAGCTCTCCTATTTCTCAAAAACCACAAGCCTGACTTATCCAATCTATCCTCGTAATTTAAACCCTCACACCTTGATATCAATTTTGTATAGGACCGTTGCGGCCTTTCCACCAACTTTATATCCTTAACCAGGAATGGACTCCATACAGTGGAACAATAGTCCAATATGGGCCTAACCAGCGTCTTGTACAACGGCATCAGCACCTCTCTACTTCTAGAATGAAAACCCCTTCTTATACTGTTCACTAAAAACATAGCTTTATTTGATATCTTCCTACTACGTATACTACTTTTTAAATCATTCTGAATATAGACCCCCAGATCTTTCTCACATGTTGATGTCTTCAGATGTAAACCCTTCATATAATAATCTTGCTGCACATTATGCCTACCTAAATGCATTTTAATGCATTTATCTTTATTAAAATTCATACCATTAATCTCTGCCCATTAAAAAATTTTTATTAGATCCCTTCCAAAAGTTAACCTATCATCAAACGTATCCACTACCCCCCATTTTGACATCATCAGCAAATTTCACCATCTTATTTCTGCTATCTATGTCTAAGTCACCTATGAAAATGCAAAATAACAGACATCCCAGCACTGACCCCTGTGGAACTCCACTTCCCACCCTCTGCAGTTCCGACAAGCAACCCCTAATCCTTACTTGTTGCTTTCTATTTTTTAGCCACTGATTCACCCATTTTAAAATGCAAAAGTCAATTCCTAATCTGATCAATTTTTCAATTATCTTATTATGAGGGACCGTATCAAAAGCCCAGCTGAAATGCAGCATTACCATATCCAAACTCTTCCCCTTGTCTACCCATTTATTTATGTATTCATAGAAGGTAATCAAATTTGTCTCTCACGACTTTCCAGACACAAATCTAGGTTGGTTTCTATCAACTTGAACCTTACTTTTCATAATGTCCTTTATGGCCTCACTAAGGATACCCTCTACTATCTTCCCTACTACTGACATCAGGTTCACCGGTCAATAATTTACTGCCTGATCCCTTTCCCCTTTTTATATATCGGCACCTCACATGCTCTCCTCCAATCCTCAGGCACCACCCCCTCGACCAATGACCTTTGCCCCAATATGGTAATCACTGGTACCAGCTCATTTTTCAACTCCCTCAACATATAAGGATGAATCCCATCCAATCCTGCCGCCTTATCAACCCTCAACTCCATAACATTTTTCATTACCTTCTCTTCTGTTATTAATTCTTTTGGATCTAGTTGGCCACATTCTACAGCTCTAATTTCTATACTATCCTCATGGTTTCTATATACTGAGCTAAAGCATTTACCAAATTCATTTGCCATTTTCAATGGATCAGATATCACCTCCCCATTTATGGTCAATGGATCTACAATACTACTTCCTCCCCTCTGGTTATTTACATAGGCATAAAAACTTTCATTGTTCTTACTCATTGCCAGTATCATTTCAAGTATTTTTTTAGATTGTTTTATTTCCCTTTTAAGTCTCCTTAGACTCATCACATACTTGTCCCTATATTCTGATGTCTTTCCCTTTTTCATCTTCTGGAACAAGACCTTCTTCTTCCTACAGAGCCTTACTATGCCCCTTGTTAGCCATGGAGGCTTTTTTCCTTTATTGTTATAAGCCTTCCTTTGTGGGATATATTTACCTGTTACCTCATTTATATTTTGTATGAAAAATTTCCATGATTTCTCTACATTCTGATTTCTTATCATCCCCTCCCAATCTATGCTATTAAATACTTATCTCATCACCTTGTAATCCCCTTTTCTATACAGGCATTGGGTCGTGCTACCCTTCACCACTTCTGTTGCTCAATCTAACACAAATAATATAGAATTATGGTCACTTGTTCCCACTTGTGGCTGAATAGTAACTTGTTTAATTATCTCATTTGTATTTGTAAAAATGACATCCAGAATGTTTTCCCCCTTTGTTGCCTCCTGGATACATTGCTGAATACCTGCTACTATTAATTCTTCCTGAAATCTACATTCTAAGTTATTACCTGTTTTTTTTCCTCATTTAATTCCTGGCAAATTCAAGTCTCCCATCAATACTACATCAGTATCTTCTGCCAGATTCACAATGTACTCCAGAAATGCTTCTTTCTCTTTTAAATCTGTATCAGGTGCTCTGTAGAACACAGAGACCCTGCATTTTTTACCTTTTATTCCCAGGAGTTCAATTGTTATAATTTCAACTTTACCTAACTCAACTGTTGCCTCAATTCTTCTAACTTCTAGTTCTTCCCGAATAAAGAGTGCTATCCCCCCCATCCTCCCTATTTTTACTAATCAGTTTATATCTAGGTATATACAAAATCACATATGCCCCCACAATGCAAAGCATCATGGGCTGCATATGCAAATCACCACAGAATGTTATGCTGGTCCAACTTTAAGCAGAATTGCATGGTGCCGAAAGGCCTCTCACACAGTTTGTAAAGGGTGCTAACAGAAGACACAGACACGTGTTTCATCCTACCAGGACTCATCAGTATGCCTCGTCTGTTTGACACCCCAGTGGAATGGACCAGCTACCCTAAGACAGTGTGTCTTGGATATATTGTGGTGAACCCATTAAAATAAAAAACTATTTAAAAGACAAAGAACCTCTGTGTGCAAACACTGAGGTAAGGGTTACCCCAAAGGGCATTTGGCTGGGAAGCCAAGTTTCAAGAAAATACAAATCACATATGCCCCCACAATGCAAAGCATCATGGGCTGCATATGCAAATCACCACAGAATGTTATGCTGGTCAACTTTAAGCAGAATTGCATGGTGCCGAAAGGCCTCTCACACAGTTTGCAAAGGGTGCTAACAGAAGACATAGACACGTGTTTCGTCCTACCAGGACTCATCAGTATGCCTCGTCTGTTTGACACCCCAGTGGAATGGACCAGCTACCCTAAGACAGTGTGTCTTGGATATATTGTGGTGAACCCATTAAAATAAAAAACTATTTAAAAGGCAAAGGTCTATCTAGGTATAGGTATAGGTATTATATCTAGGTATATGTTGGGACCATCCACTTTAATTACTCCACCAGGTCTCAGCTACCCCTACCATATCCAATTTACCATCCCTAATTAATAGTTCCAGTTCTTACATACATGCCTGATTTAGACTTCTTGCATTTCTTGTGTTTTTTGTACCATGAATCTAAATTTATTTGAAGCACAGTAAATATATTTTCACTGACCTTTCATGATTGCTGGCTCTTTTTTATTTACAATTACCTGTTTTTTGCCTGCACCAGGTCTTTACTGTGAGTGCTGCTATTGTTCTGCGAAGGTCTTGGGGTAAGATATGGTATTACGGGAAGAATGTATGGACCTCTGGTCTTTTTCTGTTGTCACTGTCAATGTTTCTAAGCAAAATGATCCCTTTTACCAGAGGGCTATTGTGACATTTATACTATTTATAGGTCAATATCTTCCTGTGTGAAGGATGGATCCTGGTTCTATGTAATACTTTAAGCTTGAGGGCCATAGGGCCAGGGCAGTAAAACTCCTTGGCACTATATGATCTATGTTTTGTACCATAAATGTGTTTCCATGTGCTATGTTAAACCTTCAGTAAAGAGATGGCACACAAAAAAAAGTTGGATTTGCCACTGCTGCCAAGTTGAACTTCTTGGGTACAAATGACAGCTGTAACTGTGTATCATGTGCATAGTGGTGAAACTGTAATTTATAATATCTAACAATCTCACCCAGGTGCAACATGTGCACTGGGACAAACAGTAGAACTGAACTCCGAGGCAACCCACAGTTCAGAGCAGCAGGGTCTGATGAGATTGTACCATGTCCAGTTGATCCCTCCCAGGCTAGAAGGACTCAGTCAAGAACAAAACTGGGGTAAAACTGTCCCAGTAAGCTTTCTGTAACACTTGAGTTGATTTAGTGAAACCTGATGAGCTTCAGTGTTGAATGCTGAAGAGAACTCAAGGAGAACTACATAGAGAATACTGGATGGGCAGCTATGCACATTCAGTGTGTTCTGCCACAGAGAGGTTTGATTCCCTCTGACCTCAAGAGCGAAGCATAAGAGGTGCATGGGAATGAGAACTCAGAGGTGGCAGAACACATTAACTATACATAAAGTTGCCCATCCTGTATTTTTCATAGTGTATAGTATTTTGTTAAATGTATGTGCAGTGGTTCTTTTGCTTTCAGGATGAAACTGACTTGTGTAGCCTCTAGAGGTTTCAGAATGCTGTTGTATCACAGAAGCATGCAATCACATTCCATGACTTTTGAACTGCGGAACAACAGCATTTTGGAAGGGATGGAATTCAATACAGAAAATTGTTCTGTTATACACTTGTGACAGATTTATTTGCCTCTCACCACAGGTACTCATTAAGTTTTGTGAGAAGAGCCGTTGCAGGGCTGTGCCGAGGTCTCACTGAAAAGGCTTGTAAATGTCAAAATACTGCAGGTGTGCCTCGAGCTGCACCACCATTACCTTCTCAATCACCTTTCCTAATTGTAAATCATGATATCATTTTAAACCAATCAGGTTTGTTTATTTGTAAATATTCTAGACTTCACATAACCAGAAGAGAGTCACTTATGCAAACAATTCTAAAATGCTAACATTTTCAGTTCAGTTAAGAACAGTCCATTTCCCGCACAGAGGATTCTCTTATGTTCTACAAAATAAAACATTTCTATTTTAAATTCAAGCTCCATTTTTTAAAACAGAGGTTTTAACATGATTTATAACATGTTTACATACCATTCCAGCATCTGTTATTGTTACAGGAGAGTCTTCTGAAGTGCTTTCTGTGCCACAGTTGCTTAGCTTCACTTTGTAATTCTTGTCCCCAAGGAACTTGAGAAAGTATGCATTTATATTAAAATTTATTAAGAGGCCAGTCTTATAGTTGTAAGAGTGGTCTCACATTCTTAGGGTACAAGAATCATGAACCAAAGGTGTGTGGTTCTCATACCCATACAATATATGTGAGACCACCCTTACAACAATAACAGTGCTTTCATTTATTTTTATGTTGGCTTGCCACACTTGTGTACAAGTCAACATCTTGGGAGAGTTCAGATTTGGAGGCGCGGCCGCTGTTGGGTGAATGCAGGGCATGCATCAGTAGGTGTGTCCCTCATTCCCCAATCAGCCTGCATGCCGGTGCCACACCATGCATGCTAATGTGGCGAGCACATCTAAGGAAAGGTCCACTGCAATCCAAGCAAAGCTTGTCAGACACAGCGGACCCTTCCTGCTTGCTGCCACATTAGCAGCATGGCGGGCGGCCACCCAACGGCCGACTTCGGGGGTGCCCAATCCCCCAGGTGGCTTTCTGTTGCCACAGAAATTTGCAGATGGGGGAGCCCACTCCTTGTTGGCATACAGCAGCCCCCCCATTTCTGCTATGATGAGGGGGTGCCCAATCCCCCCTCAGTTCTTGCCTCCCCCCCCACTTTCACTGTGTGCCGATGGGGAGCCCTCTCCATCGGCGTAAATCAGCCCCTCCACATTTCTTATATGCTGAGGGTGCCCAATCCTCCTCAGCTCTTGCCTTCCCCCGCCTATCATTTTTGTGCTGACAGGGTACCCAATCCTATCGGCATAACCTACCCCATATTGTCTGCCGACGAGGGTGCCCAATCCCCGTCGCTGTACTCCCAAAACAGTTAAGTGGCATGCTGGGAGCCACTCCAGCATGCCAAGTACTGAAAAGAAAGAACTGTCCCTGATGTTGGTTTTGTTTTTCTTCTTCCCTGTAACAAAAGGTCCCTCGTAGTCTCCTGCCCCACCGCACCCACCCACTGTGCACCCTGCCTCCCCACACCCCCCTCACCCCATACTTACCTCCGGAGTCCAGTGCGATGATCTTCAGTGGTCCGGGAACACGTCTGCACTCTTCAAAGCCGACCGCGAACTGAGGAAATGCCGGTAAGCTGTATAATGGAATGAATAGGGTTTTTTCAACTTTGCTGCATATCTCGAGCATTTGTTGGAATTTTGCCACAAAATTTTCAACATTGGGTTTTTAGGGCCCCTCCTCATGAATTCTATCACTGTCATGGCGTTAATCAGCCTCAAAAGGTGATTTCGCAGTTACTGCTCGAAATCACCTTTTGGGACCCATTAACGAAATGACAGTGCCAGAGTTCATGTGGTGGCCTCTCAAAAAGCCTATGTTCCAAATTTAGTGAAAAAAATCCAACAACTGCCTGTTTTACGAGTGTGTGTTGTGCAGTTGCTACACAGGCTCATAACTTCATGCATTTGCAATATTTTAATGCAGGATTTTCACCATTGCCATTTTTGTACACCTCCTTGTGAACAGTGCAGCTGTCATTTTCCACATCCAGCCCGAAATGTGTTTCCACGCTTCCGGCACACAATAGCGCAGTCGCTGTGGGACATCAGTGTTTGGGCCAGATTATGAAAATGACAGTGACACTGTTCATGAGTAAGCAGAGGTCCTAAAATGCCTATGTTGAAAATTTGGTGATGATACTCCATAAAATGACTGTGTTATGAGCGTGCGTTGGCAGATTGCATGCACGCTCATACCGTCGTGCATTTGTGATATTTTCACTCTGGATTTTCACCATTACCATTTTTCCACACCTCCTGATGAACAGTACAGCTGTCATTTCACATATCCTGCCCAAAATGTGTTTTTGCACTTCCGGCACAGAATAGTGTGGTCGCTGTGCGAAATCACTTCTTGGGACACTTTGAGGAAATAACAGTGACACTGTACATGAGCAGAGGTGCTAAAATGCCTATGTTGAAAATTTGGTGCTGAACGCCCATAAAATGGCAGTATTCCAAGTGTGCGTTGCATATTTCCCACGCACCATTGTAACTTCGGAAGACCCCAATGCATACCGCGACACTTGTCGGTGTCTGCAGGATAAGGAGAGGTGAAATGGCATGAGCACTATGGCCAACACCCAAAGGGACACCCCAATGCTTGTCAGTCTCTGCAGCGTGGGGGTGGGTTGGCATCAGTTCAATACTTCACTGCCATTCCTATTATGCATCTCTCTAACTCCTGCACTACCAATGCCAATGCCAGCAAGACAACATTCAACATTGACAAATACTTGTTTTATTTATTTATTGTGGTTTCAGATTGACACCTTTGAGAACAAGCTCATTACATTGGTATCATGTCACAGATTTAACTAACAGTGATTAAAGCAACAAAGAGATAAGCAGTAGAACTGTAAGTGCAGGCTAAGTGACAAATAGGACTCAAATTATAGAACTAAAATATAAACAAGATGACACAGACAAAGGAATAGAGCCAGGCTAATAGAGGCATGAAGGGTAGCATTGTGGGTAATAGGAAATTCAGGGGGAGAGGTCTACATAGACAGGCAGGAGTAGGGAGGGAGGAGCGAGGAGCAGTAGCAGACAGTGTTGACAGGAGGAAGGGTGTTGAGCTGTGATTATAAAGCAGTAGCTCAGGGGAAGCCACACTTGAGCCATAGTAAAGAAACATCAACCAAGAAAACATTGTTGAAGATATGGGGTAGGGGCTGAACGTTGGTGGGTAGGGAATAGATGGAGAAGGCAGGGTGGTGGGTGGGGGAGGTAGAAGGAGGAGATATAGGGGGCTGGGTTACTGGAGGACACAGGTCAGGAGAGAAACACCAAGTGCAGGGTACAGAACCAAGTGGCAACAGGGAAGTGATGCCTAGGCATGAGTTAAACAGCAATTAGGGAAGTTAAAGGAAGCAGTCACAGCTGGTTTTAGCATTGAGATGTTTTCGAAGCTCATGTTTGAAGGGTCCTAAAGCTATTATTGAGGAGATGACAGGAGGGAGATCATTAGTCCATTTGGGGGCACAGTGGACAAAAGCTCTTTGACCAACCAATGTGTGGCACCTAGGAACTGTAAAGACCATAGTATCTGAGCTTCTGGTAGGATGTCCATTTTCATGGGGTGGTGAGGAGCTTCTGAACACCCAATGGCATCAGGCCCAGACACTTTCTTGGCCATGAGGCACATGTGGTACTTGAGCCTACCTGTGAAGTGGAGCTAGTTAGCCTGGCCATGTAGGTCACATGTTTGTCTAAACCATGCAGAGACAGTTAGGAGCTGACAGACATTATTTAGAGCAACTGTAATTCAGTGGAGAGCAGTGTCTGTGGCATAGTCAGATTACAATGCCATAATCAACAAGTGAGACCACAGAACTGTGTATAGTGAGATTTAGGGCCTCCGGGGTAAGATTTTGCTTATGTCTGTGGAGCAATCCAATCTGGATGTTCACAGCCTTTGTGACATTTTCAATGTGGTGGGCATATGACACAGTGCTATCTATTGTGACCCCCAAGTATTTGAAATGCTGGATGAGATCCAAAGTAGTACCAGACATGTTAGTTATTTAGAGCAGGTGTGAGCGATGTCTATTTTGGGGACTGGAAAACAACGTTGTCTTGTTTTTTTTGTAGTTTATAATGAGTTTTTAGTCCCAAAATCATTTTTCAGCCATGGTGAAGCTGTTCTGAAGTTTACATTCCTAGGCGACGGTCTCTGTCTCACTTATATACAGGACTGCATCATCTACATAAAGCAGAATCGGACAGCTACATGCAAATGGGAGCCTGTTCAGGGACAAACTGAATAAAATGGGACCCAGGATGGAGCCCTGGGGCACACCAGAATAAACAGGTCTACTGTATGATATGACACTTTCGATCTTAACTTGTTGAGAGTGATTCATGAAGTAGCTCTTAAACCAGGTAACTGTATCATTGGACAGACCAACAGAAGCAAGCTGCTTGACAAGCAGGTCATGATTAACCATGTTAAAAGCTTTTGACAGGTTGATGAAAGCAGCACTGACAAGTGCACCATGATTCAAGGAATTGTGAATATAACCAGTAAACTCTAGCACTGCAGTATTGGTGCTGTGTCCCTTATGAAACCCATGTTGCTGGGGGCACTGTATATTGTACTTTTCTATGTATTCAGTTAACTGGTCAGCAACTATTTTTTCAAGAACCTTAGATAACGGCAGGAGAATTGAGATGGGCCGATAGTTATCTAGTGAGGAACGATCTCCACTCTTGAAGCCAGGTGTCACCAGGGCCACTTTCCATACCTTTGGAAACTGAGATAGTCTGAGTGAGGTGTTGATTATGTGAGTTAGCAGTGCCAGAATGTCTTCAAGGGCTACAGCCACAAATTTGAGGTCAAGGGAGTCGCCACTGAATCGTGATTTACCCAGGACCTTTAGGAGGTATTTCCTAGCCTCCCTTCAAGAAATAGCTCTAAAGTGGGGGAGGGGGGTGAGAGAGTGGTGGGCCTACAGGTCTTGGTTTGGAGGATGAAACTGTTTGGAGGAAGAAATCAGGGTGGGGATGCCACTGAGATCCGAGAAGGCATTATAGAGGGACTTAGCAATGGAATTGGGGTCAGTAGTGGGCACACCATCAATGTTCAACATAGTGGGGCAGGCTTAGTGTCCTTGCCAGTGACTGCATTGAGGTTAGCCCAGAATTTTCTACCATTGCTCCAAGCTTGGGTGAGGGCTTCCTTGTAGTGTTGATTTTTAGCTTTGCGAATGGCCCTAGTGCAGTCATTCTGAGCTCTTTTGTAGGCTTGAATGTCTACTTGTTTGCCCGTATCTCTAGCTATATGCCATAGATGATCCCTTGAATTCAATTGTTCAAGACGCTCTGGCAAAAACCAGGGATTGTTGTATCCTTTGATTTTTCACTTTTTTAGTAGAGCATGAATGCCACACACACTGTTAAACAGCAGGATGAATTGATTTAAGGCTACATCAACAGAGCTGGAGGAGTCATGGGAGTTGGCAGGCATACTCCATGGTATACAATTTTATTTAAGGGGGCAGAAAATATGTTCTGAACTGCCTCCTTTGTCCATGGAAAACAAAACACAGAAGCAGCAGAACCTTTCTGTCATTTTATTCATATCAGTCAAAACCAGAAGGATTGGTTACTGATACTGTCTTTGCATCCCAATGGCTTTACAGGCTCTGGGCTTGTATGTGGGTGTCTGAGGGAGCAATGCATTGCATCTGTATTTACCAACACATGGAGGGAAGGGGGGCTGCAACCAGTGTCATGAGGTACAAAAGTTGTATTTATTGTGCCAAACAGATCAACAAACACGGTCCTGGTGTACATATTTATTTTGTCTGGCTACACCCCTGGGAGGAGTAGACTGTTGACCAGCTTTGTCGGCAAAGGACGGCTTTTAGCAATTCAAGGTGACCTTGCTTGAGGACCCTATGGATTATAGTTTTAAGTGGAGGAGGGGTTGGAGAAATTGTTAGCCCAGTGAAATAGAACTGGCGAGTGGTCACTGCATGCATCTGGGAGCACCGTGACGTAAGAGGTGTGTTCCGGTCGATTAGTCAGGATCCAGTCGAGCAATGTTGAGGTACCAGTCTTGTAGTTTGTCCTAGTAGGAGAACTGACAAGCTGGGTAAGGTGCACCACAGAAACAGCATCCCTATAAGGACTAGAGGCTGGAGTGAACCAATTGGCATTGAAGTCACCCAGCAGTACTGTTTCTTTGTTTAAGTTCAAAGCACCAAGGCATTCCATCAGTGAGTTTAGCCTTGTGGTCTTTTGACCAGGTGAAATGTAGACTGAGAGAACTGTGAGGGTTTTGTTGTGCTTCCCAAGTAGCACTTTTAAAGCTAAGGCTTGCATATTGGACCCAGTGTCTGGGAGAGGCAATACTACTACTTTAAGGTTCTCCCTAATGTAGACTGCACATCCACCACTGCATTTGGTTAAACGATCCATCCTATACAAAGTATAGCCTGGTATCGAAATAGATGCATCAGTATTGTTAGGAGAGATCCATGTCTCAACCATTGAAAGGATGTCAGGGTTATGCAAAATTAGATATAGCAGCATCCACTCCTCAACAGAGAGAAGGCAGAATTTCTTGCTTACTCAAAATTCAATTATTGTAGCATAATAAGTCCACCAAAAGTTCATCAAAAGTGAGAAGAAGAAGAACATAGATCCTCTGATGAAACCCCCATGGGGGTGAAACATAAGGAGCGGTGGTGTTTTCCACTGCTATGTTCCTCTTCTCACTTTTGGTGGACTTATTATGCTACAATAAATGAATTTTGAGTAAGCAAGAAATTCTATTGTCTCTCTGTTGAGGAGTGGGTGCTGCTATATCTAATTTTGCAAAGTACTGAGTATTCTAGCAGCACCACAAATCCTAGTGCTTGTTTTATTTTGGAAGATGTCAGGTTTATGTTGTGAAAACCAGGCATTTTAGGGTATCAATTTTAGGGAGGAGACTGCAGATATTTATTTAACCAATTGTGAGTTGCCCGATAAAGATTTGGGGCTCAGCTGTGGTAGTTGGTGGGCCTGGATTAGGGTGGATATTCCCAGATAATAACAGCAAGAGTAGTGCTATACTGCATAGATATTCTTTCAGGTGTTTGATGCTGCATTCGAGTGCCCTACTGTAATTTGAGTTGTCAGGAGGTTTTGCTTAAATATTGAAAATTCCAGGAAAGAGAGCCAAGGGGTGCAACCACCATGGTTGTTGGCGGAGAAGCTTTTTTTTGTTCAATTGTTTAACCAGGAGTAGCACACTAAGCTGAAAGCTTGTTTACAGGTGTGACCTGGGAGCACAGGTAAGTTAAGTGACTTGCTCAGGGTCACACAGTATGCAAGTGGGGGCTGTGAAATTCAAACCCAGGTCTCCAGATTTGCAGTTCAGAGCCTTAGACCACTGCGCTGTACTGCCTCCCATCTCCATTTGTATTGTAGTGGGCAATGCTCAGGGGGGGTGGGGAATATGTTGCAATAAGTTAATGTTGTGACACAGTGGGTATTTAGGGCCATACCATGCATAGATGGACTGGCGGGTGGGACCAGATTTTCTCCTAAGCGGGTTGTGTGATTAAGGAGGATTAGCACAAAAGCACCTCTCAAATTATTATTATCATATTGATTGACAGCCATCAATAATACATTTAAAATGTTAAAATTCTCCCCCAAGCTGGTGTTATGATTTTAATTGGCAGATCTTTTCCATTTTCCCTGATCCAAACCATCAATGACCCTCAGAGTAGGGTCATTTTGGTCAAAGGAAAACTCTACATTAATGACATCCTGCTAGGTAGTGTGTATGGTCCAAACATTGACTCTCCAGGATTTTTGATACACTTACTCAATGCCCTGGTTCCCTTCCTGTCTATCATGATCATTATGGGGGCTAAATGTAACTTTTGACCCAAATTTAGGCAGATCATGAGGTTCTCGTAAAGGTCTTTCTCCAGCACAAAGAGCACTCAGGGAATTGATAGACCAACTGGGCCTATGTGATATCTGGTAGATCCTTCACCCAACTGATAGAGAATATACATTTACCTCTCCAGTACATGGGTCTTCATCTTGTATTGATTATCTGCTTATTTTACAAGTACTTATTCCTGGGGTGTTGGACTGTTCTATTCACCCAGACCCACCTTCGGACCACTCCCTGGTTTCCTGCTTGATATCATTCTCCTTTCTCCCTAAAACAGGGGGCATTGGAAAATTAATAACCAACTCTTAAAAGATCCAGGAACAGTCAAATACATTTCGGACTAAATTACACACTTCATCTCTATTAATGCTAACTCTATTGGTAAACCGGATGTAGAATGGTGTGCTTTAAAGGCTTACTTAAGAAGTATATTGATTGGTTTGGCCTCCAAATGGAGGAGAAAACAAGAGGGCCAACTTCTATCTCTCCTTTCCCAAATTTGGGACAAAGACAGCAAGCTGACCTCTTGATCCACTGAACAACATAGGCAGGACTTTATAAAACTGAAAGAGTCCTACTTAGAACTCCTGAGAGAAAAAATACAATTTGCAGTCCTTAAAGCCAAAGCCTCTTATGCAGACCAAAGGGAAAAGGTAGGTTGTCTGCTTGTCCTGCAGTTTAAACAGCAAGAATCCTTGAGGTTAGTAGCAGCTATCCGCTCCCCAGAAAATGACACACCAAAAACCTCCCCAGATGATATTGTGGCTGAATTCAGGAATTACTATAAGAAATTATATGGTCCAATGAATAACCTCCCCCCCCAGGCAATGCCTAGATGCTTATTTAGAGAAATCTAACCTGCCCTCTCTAACAGAGCCACAGCAGCTTTCCCTGACATCAGTATTCTCTCCAGTTGAGTTGGCCAGAGTAATCAAAGACCTTCCTATGGAAAAAAACTCATGGACCAGATGGGTTCTCCCCTAACTTTTATACGTTTTTGCAAAAGAATTAATACCGGTGCTCCTTCCACATTATCAGCATATTATTTCAGGTGTGGAATCAAATGTATCTTTGTTTGAGGCTCTGATTGTGCTCCTGCCTAAACCTGATAAATGCCCAACTTTAGTGATGAGTTACAGGCCCATATCGCTTCTTAATCAGGACATTAAAATACTGTCTAAACTTTTGGCTGACCAGATTAGTAAAGTACTCCCTGACCTCATAGGACCAGAACAGGTGGGCTTTATGAAAGGAAGATCATCTGTAGATCACCTACACACTCTGTCTCATGTTTTCTCGGCCTCCAGGGATGAAAACTTTCCAGCGGTTCTGGTCTCCCTGGATTCTGAGAAGGCCTTCGACAGAGTCAATTGGCACTACTTATTGCGTACCTTAAATGCATTTGGTTTCCCTCTAGAAATCCAGAAATGGATAGGTTTCTCTATCGAATCCCAGCTGCTAGAGTGATTAGCAATGGAGTTACATCGGAACTTTTCTCCCTACAACCGGGTAAAAGGCAAGGGTGTGCACTGTCACCACTTCTTTTTAATTTATACTTATAACCCTTTATTCACAGGCTGACAGACTGTCAGGAGGTTCAAGACATACCTATCCAAGGTCAGGTAATTAAAGTTTCAGCCTACGCGGACGACCTTCTCCAATTATCATACCCAGCCAAGTCTGTTCCACCTATGTTGGGAATTATTATTTCAGTGCAGTGTCCAAGTATAAGCTAAATATAGAGAAGACAATAGTATTCCCTCATAACCACAAGGTCTTAAAACATACCATTTCTGATTTGGGGCTTTCATGGAAATTGGATTCCTTGCGATATCTTGGAATTCAACTCGCCAGGAGTTCCAGCTGTCTTCTGAAACTAAACTTAGATTCCCTAATTCAATTGATTACTCAGGATTTGAAACGATGGTTCCTTCTCTTTATATCCCTATGGGGTAAAATTATCAAGATGAACATTTTCCCACGTCTTTTTTATCCACTTAATCTCCTCAATCTTTGGCTTCCCCTGGCAAAGATAAAAAAAAATCCACAGTCTCATTACAGACTTTGTTTGGGACAGTAAATACCCCAAATGGCATTTTATAAACTAGCCACCCCCAAAGATAAAGGGGGTTACGCTTGCCACATCTCGGTCTTTACTATTGGGCTAGTCACGCCAATAAATATCTCAGATGGGTATCTGCAGAGGAACCCCATCTTTCTCTTCCCTTCCTGCCAGTTTGGCTCAAAATAGAATTAGCTTTAATAAAATCACTGGGACTTTCCCCTTCTACACTTTTGCACATGAAGCTCAGCTCCCTCCCTCCTCAATTGAAGGCCTCTCCCATAACAGTATCTATCAGAGTTCATTCCCAACTTTGCTCTTTCCTAAAATATAATCACATACAAGACCTGACCCAAACCCTAAGGGGTTACCCTAATATCAGAATAGGAGGTTAATCCCTTTCGTTAGGCTGATTCCTGCAATTAGGAAACTGACCTCTTCGGTATTTTGTTAAGGAGGATGGGATTTGGCTCTTTTCACCAGAGATACTAGGCAAAGCCAATATCCCACAGTCCAATATCTTCAAAGTGTTTCAACTGCGCCATCTCCTAATCAAGATTTTTGGGGCAGTGCCACCACAACCTTCAAATCTTGCTTTTCAGACAGAGCTAGGCCTATCAGCAGGCTTCCCGCAAGCTGTCTCCAAAACATAGCACATTATACAATTGGATCTGCCCAGACAGCTTTGGCCCAACAGCATACTGGTCTTCCTTTTTCCCAGACAAGATTATCAACTGGCCTCTCTTATGGCAGTTTTGTCACAGGTTTGTCACACAAGATAGGCTTCAGCTCATGCAGTTTCAGGTTTTAAATAATCTTTATTATTCCCCACAAAAAATGGCCAAGCTCGGCATTGCAGTTTCCCCTGTCTGTACCCAGCGCAAACAAGATGAGGGCAACTTGCTTCACATTTTCTGGTTCTGCCCTAAGGTTGCCCCCTTATGGACACTACTTAAGCAACAGACTGATCCCCTTCTAGGTCTGACTGACCTATTCTCGGCTGAAGTCTGCCTGCTAGGGGATCTCTCAACCATTCCAGTACTGAACCACAAATTACATATAACCCTGATCTCAATGTCAGTAAAAAAGATAGTTCTGAGGCATTGGAAAGACAGTATAAAAATTATGTACAACGAATGGCTTCAAGAGCTCCTGGCAAATCAATTAACCAAAAAGGCTATAGCTAGTCTATATAACAGACTTAAGAGGTTCAATAAGATATGGGGATTTTTACAATCCCTTTACTCTCTGAAAACTGTTGGTAATGATACCTCAATCTCAACTTAATGTTTATGGAAAAGTACTCTGTGTTGGGTAATTTGGGGGTATGGGAGGGAGAGGATAGACCCTATATTTTCACAATGTACATGTTGACTATTTCATGTACAAAATGGATCTATTCTCTGCACTGTAAAACCTTTAATAAACTTTAAATTGAAAAAAAAAAATTCCTCCCCTGAGCATGCTTGTTTCTAGGGCAGTTGCATGGGATGCACTTTACAGAATAAGAGTGCCTCATGCACAGGGAAAAGGAGTGCTTTGATTGGCCAACAGCACTCTCTTGCTCTAAAATAACGACAGGACACTCTGGAACTGAACATATAAACATACAAAAGGGAATGTTTGAGACTGATTTGTAATTTGCTAGAATCTCTACATCTACTGTTGACATTTTGAGGAGGGGCCTCGTCACAGGTCCTCTTCAGGACAGCAAGGGACACTGAACAAGAGACTACTGACCAATTCCAGCAAATGCTAGGCCCAGGGCATGCTGACAGTTGACTAATAGCAAGGTTGGATCCATATCGAGAAAACAGTTAGTGGAACACAGCCCAGCTATTCCTTTGAACTGTGACACCTGTTCACAGGTGAGAAGTGGAAACTCCAGCTGTGGCACTGGAGTAAATGAAATATCTTCACCCTGGCCACCACCAGTCAAAACATGATCACCTGACAATATTCCAGCACTGAGGGCTTACACTTTGTCAAAGAACAGCTTGCAGGAATCCTCATACTTATTGTGTTAAATACTCTTCTGGACTGCAGACAACCAAGGTGTAATAACCTATCAACGGAGTGAAAGAACACCACCCAATGGCCCAATAGAAGTGCACTGCTTTTCCATGCCAGTGACCCTTGTTTGGTAGCAAAGTCAGGCAATGGTAGCATCTCCCAGCCAGGGAGCGTAAGGCAGTAGGTTTCCAGCAGGAGCACACTATGTGTATGAGAGGCACTCCCCCATGAAACTGCACATGCTGCATGGGGACAGGGACAAATATGGCAGAAAAAAATAAAACAACTGCAGCCAGATGAAGTTTTGCCCCCTGCAGGGCCAGCACCACTGACCAGCAGCTGCCTCCTCCAGATCCTGGTCCCCGAAGACACTCTTGGAGGGGTTTCTAGAAGGATCCCCAAAGAGCACACCATGGGAGACCGAGATTTGAGTAAGTGCCCGGAGAAGGTGGCTGATGGGGACTGTGACTGAAGTAATGAAATTCCATTTTCAAGATATAAAAGTCTGGGATTGTACTGGTGATTGCTAATCTAATTTCTGGATTTTGCAAGGATTCTAGTGTAAATCATTTTTTATGTGTAAAATTAATTGGAATAAAGGCAGGCTTAATAAACAGCAAATTAAATAAAGCAAAATAAAAATAGTCCATAAAACAAGCTAAAGAAACATACACATTTTAAAGACTCACTGATTTGGTATAAAATGCCAAATTCTGTAAAATTCTTTGTTTTTACCAGTGTGCAGACAGTCCACATTTTGGAATTTTGCCAGGTTTTCTGGTACCCCTTCCCCTCCCCCACAGAGGCCTTATTTATTTTATTTATTTATTTATTGAATTTTGGTAACTGGGTGAGCCCACTGGGACTTTACAGTCCCTTTTTCAGGGGTGACCCAGGAAGAATAGTAAAATACAAAAATAATGCATTAACAGAGAAAGGCAGATAATATATATATAGGTTATTGCGGTTTTCAGGCTAACTGGACAACAACATATGAGTATCACAAAAGGAGTACAATAAATAATATATGCTGACACAGCAGGACAATGTCGTTAATACAGTGGCTACTTAGAAAAAATATAGTTTTCATTCGTGGGAGGGTAGCTACACTAAGGTAGACTAGAAAAGCAAAGGAGTGGATCCAAGGAGGAAGACAGCTGTACAGATTAGTGAGAAACCAAGGGACAGTCATCTGGAACAGGCACAAACAGTGGAGGCGAAAGGAGGGTTAGGAAAGAGGATTTAAATTTAGGGAAGGAGAAACAGGCTAGTAAGGGGTGCGGCAGGGAGTTCCAGGCAAAAACTGCAGAGAAAGTAAATGATCTTTGTACCACAGCTAGCCTCGGTTTGGTCAAAACAAGCAGGGGCAGAGAGACAGACCTTAGGGCTTGTTGAGGTTGCCGAAGCTGAACAATCTCACCAAGGCTGGGAGGATTGTATTTATAGACCAACTTATGCATCAGGCAGAGGGTAACCACACGAAGTTTAGAGTCAAAGGATAACCAACCCAATGAAGAAAGGACATCGCAGTGGTGATAACGGGCATGAACAGCCAGACCGAATCTACCTACCCTATGGTACACCTGTTTAAGACAGGACATGACTGTTAGATTGGCTGTGAGCAGTAGAGGAGCGCAATAAGTTAGAACAGGAAGCAGCAATGCAGCTGCTATCTTGAGGCAGGAGGCCAAGGTGAGGAAGGTACAGAAACGGTACAGCACGCCAAGCTTTTGATTAATAGATTTGTTAATGATGGAGACATGAGTGTCAAGAGAAAGTGCCGAGTCAAGGGTGACTCCCAGATATTTAAAAGATTGATCTGACTCAAGAACGTCACCATTACTAGTGAGGATCACAAGGGGAGGTTTGATATGCGTAGAAGAAAGAGAATGGGAGAGCAGCATGCTTTTGGTCTTTTTTTGTGATTAGAACTAATTGCTGTTTAAGGAACCAGTCCTCAAGAGCACAGAAATCTCTGCCTAAGGTGTGATTGATCCACTCGATGTCAGATGAGGAGTGGTAGATAATGGCATCATCTGCGTAGAGATGCACAGAGGCCCCTCCACAGTTGTTTGGTAACTCGTTAATGAAAAGATAGAATAACAGAGGGCACAAGATGGAGCCCTGAGGTACTCCATGGGAGATATGTCTGAGGTTGGATAAAGAGCCTGCCCATTTAACCCTTTGCGAGGGGTTCGGAAGATAGTTCTGGACCCAGTGTAAGGCATTGGAATCAAGACCGAGTAGATGTAGCTGCTGGAGCAGAAGATCATGATTGACCAAGTCAAAGGCTTTAGTCAGGTCAACAAAGATAGCCCCAGTGTCGAGGCCTTGGCCCATGGCATGGAACAGATCAAAGATGACTTTTGTTAGTGCAGTAAGGGTGCTATGATTTTTCTGAAAGCCATGCAGGAAAGGGGACAGCAGGTGATGGTGGTCAAGGTAGTCCTGTAGGTGGTTATAAAGAATATGTTCCTGGATTTTGGCAAGTGGACAGAGGAATGAGATGGGCCTGTAGTACTCGACTGAGGTATTAATGCCACCCTTAAGTACTGGTACAACCACCACAACTTTCCACTTATCCAGGACAGTGCCCAAAAGAGAGGACCTGTTGAGGAGGTCCCAGATGGGGCGAGCTAGAGCAGCAGCTCCCAGCCTAACAAATCTAGGTTCAAGGGTATCAAAGCCAGGAGAACCCTCAGCTTACAGGCTAGCAAGTAGTCGATAAACTTCCTTAAGGGAGGCGGATTTCAGATGGAAGGCTGGATGGGCACCAAGATTTGCTTCAGGAGAGGGTCGGGTAGCAAGGAAGGGGAATTGATAAATTGAGAAGTATAGCTATGAAGGTTAGTAGAAAATTTGTTCAAGCTAGAGGCAATGGATGAGGGGTCAGAGAAAACATTGTTTTGGGCAGTGATGGAGCTTGGGACTTGTATGGTCTTGCCCTTGATCAGTGAATTCACCTGGTTCCAGAATTATTTTTTTTTTAAAACTTGTTAATTAAGTTTTTCCATACATATCACAGACATAACACATACAGACTTACACACATATATACCAGGGCATACCCCCGGCACCTCAGCCTAAAACTGGCTGTGGATACTATGTACATCCAGAACTATATACATACACAGCTGCAATAAAAAGTCCTATACCTCTACAAATTATCTGACCGTTATCTAACCTGGAAGATGGGATGGGCCATAATTTAACCCAGTAATGTAAAACATAATAAATGATTGCCCATCCCAAAATATATTTAGCTTATCTTAGCTACTCCTGCTAAGGTCAGATAAGCAAAATGCAGCTGCGTCCCCAAGAAAAGAGAGAGAGTGCCCCCACCCCTTCTTAGTCAGCAGATCTTTATATTCCTATCCTATATATAGCCACAGGAACAGTTAGAATTAATTGCATATTCTCGAGAGATAAACATAGCAACTAAGCCAGAATTCAGATCTTTATTCATGTGCTAATCTCACCCCAACAGACAGGCCCCTGCTCTGGGTGCTTTCAAGTTGTATGGAATAAACTGCTTCCAAATCCAGCCACCTTTTATTATACAATCCAATCTTACCCTCACCCAACATCTGCCTCCGTATCATTCCCAGGGTTCTTATAAGATCCCTCACCCATTGACCATATGTATAGGTAAGGTTATCTTTCCAGTGCTTTAAAACAAAAGATTTGACAAGGGCTGTGAGTAAGGAAAGGTGGTATTTGGTTATAACCCCTGAAACCTGAATCAGGTCCCCAAGCCCACAGTTCGTAGGTAGTATAAGCTCCGAATAATCTAATATGGGGTCCATATTTTGTTTAATTTTGATCCAAAGGGGCTGAATTTTAGAGCAATCCCACATCACATGCAAGATATCCCCTTGCTTCTCGCTGCACCTAAAGCATAGGTCTGTCCGTCTGAGGTTTCTTGCACATAACTTAGCCGGAGTATAGTACATATTAGAAAAGATAAATAATTGCATATTCTTAAGTTTAGGTATGGTTATATATTTACAGCTCTTCCATACAATCTTCCAGTTAGGCCTTAGGGGAGACATGATCTTATCCCAGTATGGGATTTGAATTGGGGAGCTTGAGTCTGTAAAATTCAAGAGCACCCTATAAACCTGGGAGATGGGCTTATTTGCGAGATCTACCCAATTTAGTTCTTCCCAAGTAAACCCATTCTCCTGGGGATCCACCACCCCTCTCTTCACCCTGTTCAGCAAATAAATAAGCTGCATCTTCTTGAAGAAATGCAGTCCCTCACATTGAGGTGGAAGAACTACACTATCCTCATGTATACAGTCAGACAGTTTAAGGCCCCATAACTGTCTGGCCCATTGTTTTGTAATAGTTCGACCTCCTAGTCAGAGATTCGGGTTGCCTAATATCAGTTGATCTGGTGCTTTCTCTTGCCCCCTTTTCTGTGTCGGCGTTAGAAAGGACCACCAAGCATTTACGGTTTTTCCTATTGGAGTCAACTTCCCTTTTTTAGGAAGCTTTTCTGGGTGGGAAAAAAGTAATGCTTCTGGGAAAACTCCTAATTCTTTTAAAATCTGCCTCTCTATTTGAAGCCAAGTTGGCACATATTCCTCCCACCTGGTGCCAGAATTCTTTAGGATTGCAGAGGTGCTCAGTTTGGAGAGACTTGTAATGAAGGCGTTTGGCCATATTAATGTTGTTCTTATACCTGTTCCTAAGCTGCCTGTAGTCTTGCCAGTCAGCAGGTAGCCCACTGTGTTTACATCTCCGCCAGGATTTATCTCTGGTTGATATGAGTTTTCTAAGCTTCCTGGAAAGCCACAGAGCATTTAATCCTTGAGACCTACACTTTTTTTGCGGTGCATGACTATTAACTATTGTAGTGAAGGTGGATGTAAAGAGGTCCAGGGCAAGGCTGATGTCAGGAAGTGTGTTAATGGGCCCCCAGTTGCCTTCAGTTAGAGATGCAATAAAAGCACTGGGGTCAAAATGGGACATGTCTCATACCAGGGAGATCCTTGCAGGGGGTTTAGGGAAGTTATTGCACCAGATGCAGTAGGTGGGGGAGTGGTCACTGATACTGTCAGGCAGGACACCCACTTCTTTAATCCAATGAGCGCAGTTGGTGATCACCCAATCAAGCAGGGAGTGGTTACCTGATTTAGTATTAATTCGAGTCGGTTCATTAATTACTTGGAGTAGATTGCATTCATCAAGAACAGTATGCACCATGTCCGAGTAGGGACTCAACCAATCAATATTAAAGTCACCACATAGAACAAGATCATCATAAGGGAGGGTAGCTAGAGATGTGATGAAGGTGAGATGGCAGGTTCTGGCCTCCTTGGGGGAAGGTAGGTACAACCAACAATTATTTTATTAGAAGACCCTAGGGTCCAGGAGAGAAATAAAGACTCCCATACGCAGGGGCCAGGACTAGGCAAAGGAATCTCCAAGAGTTAAGGTCAAATCGAACATACATAAGGACCCTGCCACCCCTTTTACCCACCCTATCCTTCCTAAAGCAGTTGTAGCCCATTACTGCTACCTCATGTTGTCTGATGCTAGGATTCAGCCATGACTCAGAGATGTCAAGTACATCGGGAGCATGCTGTTTAACCCAGGCTTCAAGCTCAGCCGTTTTAGGGTGAGTACTTCAAACATTTAAATGGGCAATTTTCAGCCCTTTAGGGGTTTTATGTGTTAAGGTGGGGGTGCACTGTGCAGCGGTAGGCCCATGGTTGAGCTCAACATCACTTGCCCTAATTAGCAAGATGAGTAGGGGGAGGAAGGTCATAGACGAGGTACTAAGTTGGCATCTCCAGCTCTTAGGTTGAGTAAAAAGAGTGCCCAGATATTTTCTTAGCCAATGGTCGAGGTACACAGCACTATTTTGGGGGAGAATTGGATAAATAAAATGTACATGTGTTAAAATAGATTTAAGGTGATTCGATGGGGTGTGTACTCTACAAAATGGAAGGAGTTTCAATGAGTGGACAATGAGGTAGTCTGCAGTGCACAGCAGCAGCAGGCGGGCGAGGGCAACCATACAGCCTAACTTACTCATTGTGGGATAACTGGAAAGGGGGAAGAAGACAGGGAACCCAAATAAAGGTGAGAATGTTTAATTATATAAGCTAGAGCAGGCTGCAGGAATGGGAACCAAATAAAGTTAATAGATTTTTCTTTTAAAAAAAATTTTTTTTCTTACCAAGGGTAGTCAGTAATGCCTATAATAGTCTTGATTTTATAAGAAAGAAGGAACCAGCTGAAGGGGCCCTCCAGTAGCTAGTCAGTATAATGAGCCAATGGAAGAGTGGGGAGATAGACTATAATCTGATTAGTTAGAGTAGACTATAAAAGTAAATGCCCAGATTGGGAGGGGGGGACACTGCAGGCATCAGGGAAAACACTGGCTATACAGAAACCTTGTCGTGGGACTGTGGGCAGGCAAAGACAAGCTTAGTATCCGAGGAGCTGCAGACAGTGCTCTCCAAGCTCTCCAAGGCTCTCCAATAACGCACTTGAGTAGTTTATCAGAATGCTCCATTAGCTGAAGGGGTCCCTGTACTTTGTACACACTGGGTACAGCCTACTGTATGTCTGCCACTAAGAAACAGCTGAGTCTGTGTAAAGTAATTTGTAAAGCAGCTACTAGAGTTATGTGGAACGTAGTTCCATTGCTAGAGTTTGCGCTGAATGACAACTGCCTCAAAAATGCTTTTTGGAATTTCTTTTTGAATCCCATGGAATTCTGAAAAGCTTGTCTATGTAATCCATAGAATACCTTTCTATGGACTACGTAAATCCCATAATAGTTTTTCCATGGATTGCAGGAAAAGAATCCAGAATTTATGTAAAGCATGTAAACCATGCAGTACTAATTCATGAAAAACAGCTCTTTTCCAAAAAATTCAGAATTCCGCTGCTGACAGAATTCCATGGAATTATGCAGAACTGTCTGAAATTCTACAGAACTGTGCTCCATCCAAATGTTTAAATACCACACAATGCTAGCAGCTACTGTATGCTATGGAAAACAGCACAAAAAGAATAGTCCTACCCCAGCTGTATAGCACATCCCCAGATTAGTTTAATTTTTAGTGCGGAACAAAAACATTTATTAACTACTACAAAAATTATTTTTATCTCCTTATTCTGCTGTAGCATGTGCTTGAAAAGGCTGACTGTGTTTATCTCACAAGCAGCCAAACCCATCCCTCGCTCTTTCTATTCTAATGTGCCCTGCTACCAATGGCAAGGCTGCAAGACACGTTAGTACAAAGCATATACACACACACACACACACACACACACACACACACACACTTGTAGCCTACATCCTGACTGAGGATTAAAGAATCCTATTGCCAGAATTTGTTGTATTTCTTGTTTTAAGAGGGGAAGGGTTAGAAATTGTTGCTTGGAGGAGCTTGGCCACTGATCCCTTCCCCTTCCTGGTGCCAGCATGCCACCATAGCCCTGCCTTGCACTGAGACATTTTTTGATATCTTAGTTTGGAGAAGATGGGATTTCCATGAGTTCAAAAGAAGAGGTCTAATATTTTAGATGTCTAAGGGTGGTGGAGTCACGAAACAGCCTGCCTGCCAAAGTGATGAGCGTCAAAACTTGACGTGGAAGGCTTCAAGCATGGGTGGAACAGAGTAAAGGCACAAATAGCAAACTCTGCACTAATTGCAGGGAGGAGGAAGGATGAGCTGATGGGGGGGGGATAGGTCCCCAGATAGATCCTAGGTCTCTGGTAACTTTGGGCAGACTGGATGGACCTTTGGTCTTTTTCTGTAGTCATTGTCTATATTTCTATGTTATTTGGTTAAAATCACACTCACTGCTTAATAATACGGTTATTAGTTAATTGGATATTTAGTTATATTTAGATGGCTTAAATTAAAGTTCATAATCTTAATAAATTCTGATATGGAATGAATGTTTTTGTGAACCCTTAAAGTTGCTATTTTGTATGAGATATGATATGACATGGTATGATATGAGACAAGATGACATGATACGACAGCACAATATATATTTTAGTATGAAATGTTTCTTAGGTTAAGTTATATCATGAAAATCATTTGTATTATATTTTATAAGATCCACAATGCTGTTTTTGTGCATTACTGTACTGTTAAACATAGAATCTATTGGCAAATAAGGACCTCCTGGCCCACCTAGTCTGTCGTATTTTCCAGATAGGTAGGTAGGTAGATAGACAGATAGATAGATAGATAGATAGATAGATAGATAGATAGATAGATAGATAGATAGATAAATACATTATTTATATAGCACCCAATTGTGGGGATTCCAAGCATGTCACAATAACAATTAAAACAGCATAAAAACATATAATATAATAATCAAAATCATCAATCAGATCCAGGTGGAGGCTAACAGCAGTAGGTTTCAAAACTCTCACTATAATTTAAAAATAAATCACTCTGATATATTTATATAGTAAAAGCCTGTTTAACAAGAAAAATTTTAGACCCTTTTTAAAGGTTTCCACTGAGGGGCATCCCAAAGATGGCTAGGCAAGGAGTTCCACAGGGTAGGCGTGGCAACAGAAAATGCGTGATCTTCGGAATGCCGCAGCCTAACCCTGGGAACTCCAAGGCAGCAACCCTCTGCGGAGTGGAGAGCCCGGGATGGCCGATGGAGCACAAGGAGATCTTGCAGGTAGACTGGTCCCCCCTCATGTAGGGCCTTATAGGTCAGTAATCCAACCTTGAAGACAATCCTCCACCTAATTGGCAGTCAGTGCAGCTTGCAGAGGATGGGCATAATATGATCACACCTCCGTACACCCATCAGTAATCTCGCCACTGCATTCTGCACCAGTTGCAACTGGCAGAGATTGCCTCTGTTAGCCCTAGGTACAGGGCATTGCAGTAATCTAACCTGGACATGATGAAAGCATGTACCAGTGTGGTCAGGTCCTCAGATGGTATAAGAGCGCGGATCAGGACGATATTCCTCAGATGGTAAAATGCACTTTTGACGATGGCCAACACTTGAGCATCAAGCGTCAAGCCATCATCAAGGATTATGCCTATATTCTTCACCCAGTGTGGAGGGGAGCAGTGAGACCCCCCCTCAGTACTATGCCAGGGGGATCGCCTAACCTCTCCTCCCCACATCGATGACCTGGATCCACCACTAGCACCTCAGTCCTGTCAGGGTTGAGTCATAGCCAGTTTTGGGTCATCAAAGTCTGGATTTCCTCCAGGCAGTTGTTAAACCGGAGGCCGCCAACTGGTTACCAGGCGCAGAGGACAGGTATAGCTGAGTATCATTGGCATAGCAATGAAAACCCAGCCCAAACTGCCTGATAATGTCTCCCAATGGCAGCATGTGCACCATGAACAACAAGGGCAACAAGACCAATCCCTGCAGAATTCCACAAGACAGAGGCTTTGGATTAGATAAGGCTAACCCCATTATCACCCTCTGCACTCTGCCTGTCAAGTATGACCTGAACCAGTTGATGACATTACCAGACAGGCCACACCTGTACCGCAGTCGGTCAAGCAGCACTTCATGGTCCACGGTGTCAAATGCTGCCAAATGATCCAAGTGGACCAGGATGGTATGCTCTCTTCTGTCTCTCCCCATCAGGAGATCATTTAGTCACCTATAATGACACCGCAGACTCTACTCAGTCTCTGGGCTCCCCCCCCACTTACCTCTAAGATCTCTCTGTGTCTATGTCATCCATTCTTGAAACCTGTAACCATTTAGGCCCAACCACCTCCGCAGGGAGGCTGATCCACGTGTTCACCACCCTCTCCATGAAGAAGAACTTCCTCCCATTTCCCCTGAGCCTGCCCCCCTCTATCTTTATAGTGTGACCCCTTGTCCTCAAGCATCATTTTCTTTGGAAAATGCTACCTTCCTGTACCTTATTTTTACCTGTGAGGTATTTGAATATTTCTATCATATTCACCCTTTCCCTCCTAATCCAGGTGAGTACATGTTTAGTTTCCTTAAGCAATTCTGCATTGGACTTTTGATGCAGGCCATGCACCATTTGGGTTGCCCTCTTTTGCACTGCCTCCACCCTATCTATGTCCTTGCAGAGATGGGGCCTCCAGCACTGTACACAGTAGTCAAGTTGTGGTTTTACCAGTGATCTCTATAGGGGTATTATTACCTCCCTCTTCCTGCTGGTGCTTCCCCTGCCTATGCATCCCAGCATCCCACAAGCCTTCCCCACTGCCTTGTCACACTGCTTCGCTACCTTCAGGTTATCAGAAATAACCACCCCAGATCCCTTTCCTGATTTGTAACTGTTAATAACTGTCCTCCCAGTTGGTATGTTGCCCTTAGGTTCTTGTGCCCCATATGCATTATTTTGTACTTCTTTGCGCTTAAACCCAGTTGCCAAGCTCCTGACCATTCTTCTAATTTTTTTAGATAATTTTTCATTCTTTACACTCCTCCCAGTGTCTCCACTCTGTTGCAGAGTTTTGTGTGGTCTGCGAACATGCATACTTTCCCTTCCAGCCCTTCTTTAATATCACTAATGAAGACATTGAAGAGGACCAGCCTTAGTACCGATCCTTGTGACAACCCCACTGGTTACTTTGCCTACTCCAGAGTGAATGCCATTTACCACCATCCCTGACTCCTATTGCCCAGCCAATTTTCCACCCATTTTACTACTATAGGACCTACTCCTAGGCTCCCTAGCTTGTTTAACTGCCCTCTATGTGGAACGGTGTTGAAGGCCTTGCTGAAATCCAGGTAGGCCACATCCACTGCGCCACCCTGATCCACTTCCCTGGTTAGCCAATTAAAGAACTCAATCAGGTTTGTCTGGCAGGACCTCCCCTATGAAACTATGCTGCCTCTGATCCTGAAGATTATTGTTATCAAGGTATTCCTTAATCCATTCCTTCAACAGTGATTCCATTTCCTTGCCTACCACCAATGTCAGGGTGACAGGCCTGTACTTTCCTGCCTTCTCCCTACACAATATTTCCACTTTTTTGTAGTGGGATTACAAAAAAAATATTTCGATAAAATATTTCAGACAAACAAAACTTATAAGAAGCCAGTTGGTGCTCCTTAAAGTTCTCTGTACATAGTTTTGTTGACTTATGAAAGTAATATATTGATTACATAGAAACATAGACTTTGACGGCAGATAAGGACTGCTTGGCCCACCTAGTCTGCCCATTTCCCTACCTACAGGATAAGCTGCAGATCCTAGTTAACCAACAGCCTATTTCTTCCTACCCCCCCACAAGAATTGCCTTATGTCTGTCCCATGCATTCTTGAATTCTCCCACAGTTTTAGACCCCACGACCTCCTCAGGAAGGCTGTTCCATGCATCCACCACCCTCTCTGTGAAAAAATACTTCCTCACATTGCCCCTGAGCTGTCCCCCCCCCTATCTTCAAATTGTGTCCCCTTGTTCTTGCACATCTCTTTTTCTGAAAGATGGTACCCTCTTGGACTTTGCTGATTCCACTGAGGTACTTAAAAGTTTCTATCATGTCCCCTCTCTCCCTTCTTTCCTCAAGGGTATACATATTAAGCTCCTTTAGTCTCTCCTCATATGGCTTCTCTTGCAGACCCTGCACCATTTTAGTTGCCCTCCTCTGGATCGCCTCTATCCTGTCTATATCTTTGCGGAGATGGGATCTCCAGAACTGGATGCAGTACTCCAGATGGGGTCTCACCAACTGTCTGTACAGAGGGATAACAACTTCCTGTTTTCTGCTGGTGATGCCTCTCCCTATATATCCCAGTATCCCCCCAGCCCTCCCTACTGCCTTCTCACATTGCTTGGTAACCTTAAGGTCATCTGATATGATTATCCCCATGTCCATTTCCATTTTTGTTTTTGCTACTACCTCCCCCCCCATTGTGTAATCTTCCCCTGGGTTTTTGTTTCCCAGGTGCATTATTTTGCACTTCTTTGCATTGAATCCAAGCTGCCATACTTCTGACCATTCCTCCAACCTTGCGAAGTCCCTTCTCATCCTTTCCATGCCTCCTTGTGTATCAACCCTGTTGCAGATCTTTATATCATCTGCAAAGAGGCATACTTTTCCTTCCAGTCCCTCTGCAATGCCACTTATAAAGACATTAAAAAGGACTGGACCCAGTACTGAACCCTGCAGTACCCCACTAGGGTATCCAGTGAAAATAGCGCAACTGCTATAGCGCATGTCAAAATCACGCTGTCATCTCAGCGTGGGACCAAAATAGCGTCTGTCAATGTAGCGCAGGTACACAATCGCGTAAATCCAGGGTAATAAAAATGCAGGACACTGCAGCCCATCAGATTTTTGGAGATGGAGAGCGAAAAGGAGGTGTGCTTTGTGAAGAGCCAGAAAGGAAGGGATTTAGCTACCCTGGATGGCTTTATTTATCGGCGAGAGCACATAACGTCCTCGAAATCCTACTGGAAATACTTGGCATACGATAAGGGGTTCTGTAGTGCACAGCTGCATCTAGATGGTCCTAAGGTCCTAAAACTAATTGGGGAGCATAATCATGTATCAGATCCCGCTTCAGTTTCTGTGAAGGAGGCAATAGACGACATGAAAGAACGGTCAACAGCAACCTGTGAGACAACACATCAAATAGTCGCGGCAGGTATCTCACAAATGCCACCTATTGTTTCAAGCCAACTGCCTGCTGTACCTTTGTTAAAACGTACAATAAGGAGAAACAGATGTTTAAATTCACAACCTCCCACTGAGCCAGCAGATGTTGCATCGCTTGTCCTAGCCCCTGAATGTGTGCAAACTTTACAGCAACAGAACTTCCTGATGCATGATTCAGGTCCATTTGCTGACAGGTTACTGATTTTTTTCTACCACTACTGACCTAGCACACCTTAAAGTGTCACCTCACTGGTTTGCTGATGGAACATTCAAGTGTTGTCCATCAGTATTCACTCAGCTCTACACAATACATGTTATCAAATACAACAAAGTAATCCCACTGGTTTATATTCTGATGGCTAATCATACTGCTGCATCTTATAACAAAGTTTTTGCAGAATTACAGAGGTTACATGGCACATTGCATCCTGAGACTATATTAATTGATTTCGAACTTGCAGCGATAAAAGGATTTAAACTTGCTTTCCCCGATGCTGCAATACGTGGTTGTTTTTTTCCACTTTTGCCAGGTGATGTGGAGAAAAATTTAAGAGTTGCTTGATGTCTGCAGTAAATACATGATCAACCCTACATTCTCTTTGTAGATCCGATTACTCCCTGCTTTAGCATATGTTCCTCTACAAGATGTACTGACTACATTTGATGATATTCTGAGTACAGAGTTTTACAATGAAAACAGTGAACTACTGAGTCCTTTGTTTGATTACTTTGAGGACACATGGCTTGGTAGACCCTTGGGTCATGGTGGGAGATGGAGGGCCATGTTTGCTCCAGAATTGTGGAACTGCTATGACTCTGTGCAGTCCAACTTGCCACGCATAATAAACTCAGTGGAGGCATGGCACAGAAAATGTAATCATTTTGTAGGGGCACACCATCCATCATCTGGAAGTTCTATGACTATCTAAAAATGGAACAGCAGTGCAACACAACCTTGATGGAGCAGCTAGTGGCAAGCAGTACTGTGCGTGAAATGAGAAAAAAGTATAAGGACACTGCAAGGAGAATTTGTGACATAGTACGAGAATACAGGGAAAGACCTAGAGCTGAGTATCTAAGGGGGATAGCTTATAATTTTCAGCTGCAGGCCTAGATGAAAAAACAGTACAGCTACTATGAACTGCCTCTGACTGAGCTGACTTTGCCATTGCACTGCATACTTTTTGATGAATCACTAGTTGGGTGTACTGCAAATTAAATAATAAAGATTACCTTTTTAACTGCAATTGCTTCCAGCTGCTGTTATTCCTATTGAACGGAGTGTGTGAGACAGGAAGGGAGAAACGAGGGACAGGAAGGAGAGCAAGGGACCTATAGACAGGAACACACAAACATACGTGAACCTTGACTCGACCTAAGACCTGATATCAGTACTTCTTCAAGAAGGAAGATAGGGTGTATTTCTTTTTGCTGATTGAGTCTGATTATGATGAACGCTATTCCTATTATCTACGCTATTTTCACTATGCACTTTGAGAGCATAGCACTAACATGACCGCGCACAAATGTGCAGCGCTATTTCGGTTGCGCGATATTAACATTGAACCCCCCACTAGTAACCCCTCTTTCTTCAGAGTGGACTCCATTTACAATTACCTTATGTGTCCTGTTATCCAGCCAATGTTTTACCCAAGCTATCACCCTGGGACCCACTCCGAGGCTGGTTAATTTGATTATTAATCTTTTGTGTGGGACTGTGTCAAATGCCTTGCTAAAGTCTAGTTAGGCCATGTCCACAGCCCCTCCCTGGTCTACTACTTTGGTCACCCAGTCAAAGAAATCAATGAGATTCATCTGACATGACCTTCCCGCTGTGAACCCATGCTACCTTGGGTCCTGTGCCCCACTTTCCTCTAGGTACTCAACAATTCTTTCCTTCAGAAGTGATTCCATCACTTTCCCTACCACAGAGGTCAAATGCATAGTAAGTAGTATATAATTAATTGTTCTACTATTTCCTGATATTTCACAATGTAACTAAAGAGACTCTCTCAGGTGGCCCACAGTTGTACTGCAGGCAGGTAGGGAATTTCTCTAGCGATATCACAGAAATGTTAATAAATATCTGGCCATGTCTTTGGCTGCAGCTGTCATACCCAAGGTGTGTGACATCACATAAACCACAAGCGTGATGCTAAAGTAGTTTACAGAGGCTTATAAAATGGGCAAAGAAAATCTTTAACCTCATTGGTCAAAACACATCACATAACCACTGATTACTTTTTTGACAACTGCTCATCTAACCTGAAATATGTATTTCTGTATCAAATAAAAGTCCATTGTATAAGTAGGATAATACATTCAATGGTGTACTATCATATAGAGAATAATGGATGGGGAAGGGGTTGATATGAGAATTTAATGCACTCCCGAGTTGTGGGATGCTACATAAACCCCGAGGGCGAAGCCCATGGGGTTTATCAAAGCATCCCACAATGAGGGTGTGCATTAAATTCTCATATGAAGCACCTTCCCCATCTTTTATTTTTTTATAATAACAGGCCAGCAATTTTTCTCCAGCAGTTTGTGAGACTGTTTGGCCCCACCCACATACAGAATGTTGGCCAATGAGGCAGCAGCATAGTTTGACTGGCATGGCTCATGAATGTCATAAGAACCAGCTGGTTGTTATGGAAAATATCAACCTGGTCAGTACATTGAGATAAATTGCTGACCAGTTATTATAAGGAAATAATGCATTTATGTGGTTTCAGTACTCAGGTATGCCTTGTGCCTAACAGTCACCTGATAATTCCCTAATAACTGTACACCCTGTTATATGTCATCCTGTACATCTACACAGTGAGGGTATGTGAAATAAACAAGCCACAACACTTCTCTCCATATTTTATTTATATAATAATGGTCCTAAAACAATACGACAAATTCACTGAATAATGTAAGTTGTGCAGTGAAAGTTAAGCATGGAGCATGCTTGAGGAAGCAGCCTGATAGGTAATTGCTGTCAGTTATTTTAGGGTGTGTGTGACCACTTTTATTCACATACTGTATGTGTTTAATGGAGGTAAAAGCCATGTAACAGCAATAGAGAGACATGGTTGTTCATGTCTAGTATAGTAGTCCTTTACCATTAATTATAAGATAACTGTTTGTTGAAATGGACTACAGTTTTTCTTCATACATGACATGAGGCAAAATAAAGTGGTTCAGCTCAGTGACTACAACATCCAAATTCAAAAGAGCTAATGAGGCCACACGAATAATGAACCACATAAGCAGATGATAGGGTCTCAGATTCAACAAATACAAAATATGTATGCAAAGCAACTTTTGTCAGGTCGTGAAATACATGAGGTATGAGACTAATAAGCGATAGCATAGCTGGTACCAAATTAAAAAGCAAAAAATTCAACAAAGGTAATTGATGAATGTGACGCAGATCACTAAAGACAGTAGAAATATGAGCAGCTTGCAGTGTTGATACCACATCAATAAATTATGTTCCTGATGCAAAGTACATATGCAAAGCAAACTAATGAAGTTCCAGTAATTATGGTCAGTCAGAGAGTTGGGGGACATGAGACTCCAGTACATCTCTGGAGACACCTTGTCAATTGCAGAGACTGTGCAATTAAAAAGGGATAGTAGAGAGCAGGGAGCTAGAAAAGGGCAAGATTAAAGAAAGGAAATATTAGACATGCACAAACACACCCATCACATAAAAATGTGATCAATTGCAATACCATTATAGTGAACAAGAAGGTAAGGTAATGTTATTCTCTGCCCTTGCTCAGATCCAAGGTGACTCACAATGTAAAATACTCTTAAAACTGTTTTTGAGAAGTAATCAGTTACAACTGATTACTGTCTCAAAAAAGTAACATTTGTAGATTTCTGATTAACAGCATAGAAAAATAATCAGTTACAGATTTCTTGCTAACCTTAAGGTCATCTGATAAGATTACCCCCAGGTCCCCTTCCTTTTTTTTTTGTTACTACCTCCCCACCAATTGTGTATTCTTCCCCTGGGTTCTTGTTTCCCAGGTGCATTAGTTTGCACTTCTTTGCATTGAATCCTAGCTGCCATACTTCTGACCATTCCTCCAACCTTGCCAAGTCCCTTTTCATCCTTTCCATGCCTCCTTGTGCATCAACCCTGTTGCAGATCTTTGTGTCATCTGCAAAAAGGCATACTTTTCCTTCCAGCCCCTCTGCAATGTCACTGATGAAGACATTAAAAAGAACTGGACCCAATACTGAACCCTGTGGTACCCCACTAGTAACCCCTCTTTCTTCAGAGTGGACCCCATTTACAATTATCTTCCGTGTCCTGTTATGCAGCCAATGTTTTACCCAGGCTACCACCCTGGGACCCACTCCCAGGCTGGTTAATTTGACTATTAATCTTTTGTGTGGGACTGTGTCAAATGCCTTGCTAAAGTCTAGGTAGGCCATGTCCACAGCCCCTCCCTGGTCTACTACTTTGGTCACCCAGTCAAAGAAATCTATTAGATTCGTCTGACATGACCTTCCCACTGTGAACCCATGCTGCCTTGGGTCCTGTGCCCCACTGGCCTCTAGGTACTCAACTATTCTTTCCTTCAGAAGTGACTCCATCACTTTCCCTACCACAGAGGTCAGACTGACAGGTCTGTAGTTTCCTGCCTCTGTCTTGGTCCCACTTTTGTGAAGGGGAATCACATCCGCCTTCCTCCAGTCCTCGGGTACCACACCATCCTCCCATGATTTATTAAAAAGAGTAGTCAGTGGTTTCACTAGTTCCTCCCTTAATTCTTTTAGAATTCTGTGGTGAATTCCATCAGGACCCATTGCTTTGTCCACCTTCAGTTTTAGGAGTTCTTGCAGAACCCTTTCTTCTGTGAAAGGACTGGGATCGACCCCCTATCAAGAGTGCTTCTGTTAATTGGATTAGGCACTTCCTCCTCCTCTTTTGTGAATACTGAGCAGAAATATTCATTCAGTATCCCTGCTTTTTCACTGTTCTCCTCTGCCCACCCACCGTTCATTCTATTCAGCATCACTATCTCTCCCTTTGTCTTTCTATGCTCGCTGATGTACCTATAAAAGGTTTTATCCCCCTTCTTAACTGAGTTGGCTATCTTTTCCTCAGTTTGGGCCTTTGCTATTCTAACTTCCTTCCCTGCTTCCTTCTGCTTTAACTGGTACAGCTCTCTGTCCTGCTCCTTCTGTGTTTCCTTATACTTCCAGAATGCTATCTTTTTCTACCTGACTTTCACAGCCACCTCTTTTGAGAACCATAGTGGCTTTTTCTTTCATTTTCATTTGTTTATTTGCTTCACAAACGCTTGTTGCCTCTGTGATGGCAGTTTTGATGATTCCCCATTGTTGCTCCACCTCCTTCTAGCCTGTTTGCTAGTGCTTTTCTGAGGCACTTTCCCATCTTGCCAAAGTCAGCCCTCCTAAAGTCCAGTACCCTCACTTTTGTTGGTGACTCTGTAGCTGAGTTTAATGTGAACCACACTGTTTGATGGTCACTTGTTCCCAGATGGCAACCCACTTCTAGATCTGAGATCCTCTCACTGCCCCCGTTTGAGAGTACGAGGTCTAAGATTGCTCCCTCATGAGTGGGTTCTGAAATTAGCTGTCTGAGGCCTGCCACCTGCAGGGCATCAAGAATGGCCCTGCTCTTGAATGTGGCTGCAGCAAATGTGCTCCAGTTAACATCTGGCATATTCAGGTCTCCCATCAACAGTATCTCCCCTTTCTCTGCCATTCTAAGAATGCCTTCTATCATATCCTTGTCCATTTCCTCCCCCTGACATGGGGGTCTGTACACAACCCCTATGAGGATTGTGGTGCCCTTTCCAGTCTCCAAGGTGACCCACAGTGCCTCCTCTCCTCCCTGTTTACTCTTTTGTTCAGTTGCTTTTATCCCTTCCTTTACATAGAAAGATACTCCTCCCCCTCTTCTCCCCTGCCTGAGGGCAATGCCTTTGTCTATCTGGCAGTAGCCTCCTCAGAGTTCCCAGGGTTAGGCTGTGGCATTCAGGAGACAGAGTGTTTGCGGCGGCTGCACCTACCCTGTGAAACTCCCTGCCTGGCTATCTATGGGAGGCTCCCTCAGTAGAAGCCTTTAAGAAGGGCCTCAAAACATATTTATTCAAGCAAGCTTTTTTTGGATGATGTTTTAAAATTGGGTTTTATTATATGATGGATAGATGTCTATGCTCTCAGTTGTATCTTGTTGTTATTGTATTTTTTAAAATGTTTTGTATAATTTGTATGTTTATATTGTGCAGCGCCCAGAGTGTACGGAGTTGGGCACGATATAAATAAAGTATCTCTCTATCTATCTATCTATCTATCTATCTATCTATCTATCTATCTACTGTTGGTGTCCCTCAACAGTGGGAAGGAAGTTGCTTGGAATCACTCCCAACTGGAATGCATAAACTTGAGTAATGACTGGGTGGGCTGACTGCTGGATAGAATAAAATCTTGAACTCATGGACTGAGTCACAAGACTGTTGTTGTTATTTTACTGTTACTGTGTGCCGTACTCCAGGACATGATCAAGATTCAAGATTCAAGTCTGAGTGCCCCTTGCTACAGGTTCAACCTGCCAGTACTGTATGGCATAGAGTTAATGTGCAGCACCATTGTTTCTGCTGTGTGTGGCATTTTCTTTCCAACCTGCAAAGCTGGCTCAGACCAAGAAGCAGAGGCAAATAAGAACTGTTACACACCTTACATGCCGCTGTAACCCCTAGGTGGCACTATTCCTAGAGTTACTACCCCTGCCTTGCAGGCCTGAACAAGGTTGAGGGGCCTGGGTTCCCAAGATTACTCTAAAATTGGTTCTTTTCCAAGATAATATAAGTGACATGGTGCCTCCACCCAGAGGTTAACTTTAAGTGGGCTAGCTTTCACCTGGCATGACCCGCTGGGATGTTGTACCACCCACTATGACCACTGGCCACCCCAGCGCATGACCCGATAACATTTCCTCACATTTCAATACCTGATACCATTTAGAATCTTGGTCCAAATAATATGCTCACAATACCATCATCTGCAAACAATATCAATTTATTTATAGGGGGACAGGGCTTAGGAATGGGGGAAAGAAGGAGAAGAGGTTTATACATGTCAGTATTTGCAGGCTGATTAGCAATTTTGGTTTGGGCTGGAGAAAATCTTCCAGCTGGTTAGATACACTGTTATGCAAATCAAGAACAATCACCATTATGCCAACACAGATGAGCAGAGCCTTGGCTATCTAAACTGCATAAAATCAGATGACGCACAGTATTGCTGTTCCCACAACTGGTACTTGTTCCCCAAATTTGTATTGGAACCCTGCAATCCCAATATTTAAACCTGGGTACCCAGTTACCAAAAGTTCTTTCATGTTGCAGGCCTGTTGGACGGTGCAACTGTAAACTGGCCCGCTTGGGGAGGACTTGAAACTAGACTTCAGCATTTATCACTTGAACTATGTACAGTCTGTCGAAGGCATGCAGGGGGCCCTGCATGTTGCAAGCTGAAACACTGGTTCAATGTAACCAGCCAGTTATATTGGTTTGAATTTAATCTGCATTTCTGAACATCCAGCACATTTAAATTCCAGATACATTCAGTACATTTATATGTTCTGGTACATCCAGCACATTTATATGTTCTGGTACATTCAGCACATTCATATGTTCTGGTACATCCAGCACATTTATATTCCAGACACATTCAGTGCATTTATATGTTCTGGTACATCCAGCACATTTATATGTTCTGGTACATCCAGCACATTTATATGTTCTGGTGCATTCAGCACATGTATATTCCAGACACATTCAATACATTTGAAGAAGGTAGGGCTTCTTCAACCGGGGGCCAGCATGGCCACCATGGTCCTTTTGCACTTGAGCTGGTGGGTAATTTATCCCAACTCTCGGGGTGACCCTGTTTCTTTGCACTCACATGAGCAAACTTAGGCATTTAAAGCAGCCATTTCCAAGTTGAAGTAGTAGTCAAATCTGATTAGACTTGAGGTCTCAATCCCATTTGTGGCACATGACTGAAGATTACAACTCCATCGGACATCATGACTAACTATTTAAGCAAGTACTGGACCTCCCAGGCAAAGTCAGGATGAGTCCTAGTTCTGAGTGCTCCCCTTCCAGTCCTGTAGGCTCAGATCAGATAAATACATCAGCACATTTATACATTTTAGCTGGACTTACTGGGTCCCTTAGAGAAGTTAGGTCCACCTGCACTGGGTAAGACTTGGGCGCAGCAGATACAAGATGCAGACCAAAAGAACAGTCTTAAATAGCAACAGTCTCTAGGGCATGGACAGCTCCACTGAGCAATTTTCATTCTTTCTTGCATCAGGGGGTACAAGAGTACACACTTAGGCTCCTCATGGTTGAATCTCCATAATAAAGGCTCCTGAAGTCTTCATTTCTCTCACCACCAAGGCAGGATCAGCGCCCTTACAGCTGGCTTTTCGTCAAGTTGCAGATCCACGCTTTCCCCAACGTGAAAGGGAGGGCTAGCACTTGGGGGACATTCTGCTGGCAACCCCCAGGCATAGCAGACTTAACTTTAAACTAAACTAAATTGTCTACTAGCAAAGAAGGCAAAAAACCCCTCCTGGGTGGAGGGACTTACACTGGATCACCAGGCCCAGTTGCATGCCTGGGGGCCTGAGCCCCAACCCCTGTGGGGGACTCCCTCTCAAGTCTAAAAATCTGCTAAAAGCAGTATTTTATGGGGCTCCCCTGAGGTTTCCGATTGACTGAAGTGAGAGTGTGCTTGGCCTCCAATTGGCTAGGAGGAGTGTCAATCAGGAAAATTAATTATTCATGAAGCCTCCTTGATGAACAGTTGATGTGCTGTTTTGGTGCCTGAAATTAGGTCCCTGTAGTTCCCCATGCACACTCAGAAGTTTCCCATGAGCTTTGGCTGATGTCCTACAAATCCTGGCTTTAACACCCTAGCTTTCCAATTGGCTGCAGCTGCTTGGTAATGGCCGCTGAACACACAGTCCCTTAAGCAGAATCAATAGTCCCAAAGAAAGTCCTGATGCAACCAGAATGATTATTACAATTGCCCAAATGTCCCACAGTTCAGTGGCCACTGGTGTGTCCTTACTGTCTCTGCCCAGTTTTAGGATTTCCCTCAGTCTGGTTGCCTGTCACTACTGCCAATATTTAATGCCCACTGTTTGCAGCAGACAGGTTGTTTCTCTGAGTCCCAGCATAAACAGGTGCAGCCAGGATTCAAATTACTTATTTAAACACTTTCCTCCCTGCTTAAACATTTATTCCCACATATGCAGTAGTTACAAATATTTGTTTGCATTTATTTTCTGTTCCTTGTTGGCAGTTGCCAAAATGCTGCTTCCCTGAGGGCAGAAGCACACTCGTGAATATATATGTGATTGGGGCTCTGGGCTCATTAATATTCATAAGCTCTGATCATTACTGCCTCGTGGATTTTCTCAAATATTTTAAACAACGAGCTCTCCTTGGTCTTGGCGAGGTCACCAGGTCCCACTTAGCTGATGGGGACACTGGGACTGCCAAAACATTCTTCTTCTCAACCACAAGTATTGCAGTTGGGAGATTAGGAGGAAGTATAGTGCAGAGGCTTACGGCTCTGAGCTGCAAACCTGGAGATCTGGGTTTGAATCCCACAGCCCCCACTTGCATTCTGTGTGACCCTAAGCAAGTCACTTAACTTTCTTGTGCTCCCAGGTCACACCTTGAAACAAGCTTCAGCTTAGTGTGCCTTTCCTTGTTAAACCATTTCTCCTTTCCCTATCAGAGGTACTGCATTGTGCGTGCATGATCTCTGAGGCACCGGGAGTGCCACTCAAGCATCCAGGAGGTGAAGTTTAACTTTTGGAGCCCAGCAGGGCTGGATTGTGTAACAGGGCTAAACTGGAGCACCAGGGGCACAGAAGGGCTCGGGCTAGAGTGGGGACCAAGAAAAGAAAAAAAAACAGCAGGCATTTCCTAGCGCTATGGAGGAGGGCAAAACGGGAGCTATGGGCTACAGTTAAGCCCCCAAATTGGTAGGAGGGTTACACTACAGTAATGAAGTTCAGCATTTCCCAGCTCTGTGTTCAGCTAGTGGGATTTGGAGAGAAAGAGATCATCTATATATACTGGTCACTGCAGGCATTTAGAGTAGGTGTAACAGTTTATGAGCATTATGTGCAAGATGAAGACCAAACTGAAATGATCATGTATGTTCATGATCTCAGCTCATGAACGGCCGTTAAAGGTGCATCAAATTGTTCATGAATGTTCATGAACTGTGCTTTGACATTGAATGGTGCTGCTGTTTTCATGACTGTTCATCAAGAGTGCATCAGATTGTTCACAAAGTCTTTATAAATGTTCATCAGATGCACATACACCAAATTGTTCATGAATGTCAGTGAAGTTTCAGGCTAGCGAGCACCAGTTCACTTTAGCCCACATTAGCTGAAGGGGAAAAAGGCTACTTGTTGATGGGCACACAGAGGTGAGGGGATCTGTATGGCATGCGTTTTTGGCTAAAGCACCATCTTGGGAAGCAGTGGGAGGTAAAGGACGGGAGGGAATTCATGCAAGGAACATTGGGCAGGGAGATAAAACAAGCAGGTGGAACTCAGGTAACAGCCGGACATCCGAGGTTGCAGCGGGCAGCAGACATCAGGTGAGGATTTTTCTTGAAGGAGGAATTATGAGTTGGGGGTGGCATATCCAAGCTAACAGCAGTACAACCCTAACATAATTCAGGTGGGGATTTAAAGCAGCAAAACAAAAGAAGCAAAAATCCATAGGTAATTGGAGGGAAGGCAGTCTGACAACAAAAACTGTGCTTTTCTTTTTAACTCTGGTTACATAGTCTCAAGCAACAGACATTGGGAGGGGTAGAAATACAAGGAGTGGTGTTTTAGGCATTTTTTCCAACTGATTTTTAAAGAAATGCAAGACTTAACCTGTTGTGAATGGTTCCATATCATAACAACAATCACTAAACAGCAATCACTGTTACAGCGAGTGTACATTGCCAAAAATCAAAACGGTGATGTACATTCCCTGCCAAACCCGACAGCAGCAACAAAAAACAACAACAATACATATATGTGGGGGGGCTGCACCCCCCAAATTAGGATTCTCAACTACAGGGGGGTGCATGCCAGGGAGGGGGAGAAACCCAGACATAAAAAAATATTAAGTGCCGCACACATGAAACAAAATCAAAAACCCTGCCCAGCCCCTAACCCTGGACTTCTCTCACTGCAGCCTACTACCCTCACCACCACACCAGAATGGCAGCTCTGTAGCACACTCCCAAACTGCAGCTCACATAACTTGTACTTCCTGAACCCTCCCCTTCCGTTTCTTCACCCTCGTAGCACCTTGCTTTTTTTGTCCCTTACTTGGCCTATAACCGTGCCTCGCTACCCTTTCAAGGGTACGCACAAGTGAGTCACTCAGTTTCAGTCACTATTATAACGTGCTACTGTTGTGAATTTAAGCATTTTTCTCTAACATTATCTGCCTTTTTTTAAGACAAAAGTAACCTGTTCTGTGTATTTTCATTCTTACAGGAAAGCAACTCCCTCTTGTGCTGTCTCTCTCTCTCTCTGTCTCTCTTGCTCCAGATCAGGGTTTAGAGAAAAAGCAGAGGAGGGTCACATGACAGGCAGATGACTAATCAAGGACTCTGCAGCTGGGCAGGAAGTACTGCCTTGTGTATGTCACACAGAAGGATAAAAGGCTTGAATCCTACTAACATGTCCCATTCACATTTGTGTCCCTGAGCATGAGTGAACCCTGAGGTAGATCCATGAAATGGCCTACCAGTGGAAGTGGCAAATGCAAGTACCGTGACTGCTTTCAAAAAGTGGTGGAATAGAGCAAGGGCTCTAGTGGGAACTGTGGGATCGGGAAAGTGTAAAATTTAGAGGGGGGGGGCTAGATCCCGGGACCTACAGAAGGTCTCAGAAACTATAATACAGACTAAATGAACCCACAGCCTCCTTCTGCCATTATGTTTCTATGGAACACAGCAGGAGTGGAACAGGATTGACATCTTAGGCATCGGCAGGCGATAAGACAGACCACAGTTCACTCTGAAGGGGGACTGCAGGAAGTGTACGTAAACTCTGCTGTAAAGGGAACAACAGGGAGGAATAGCAACTAAAAAACATTTAAAAAAGTGTTGCACACAGATTTAAAGAAAAAACACATTCAATTTATTAACAGACGCACATAACAACGGTTCCCCAGTGCTTCAAGGGCATACTCCTTCTCATCGGGGGGGGGGGGGTGGAGTCAATAAAGTTACATATATATTTATAACCACAGCAATTAGTGAGCAAATTCAAACTAACCAATGAAGTGCTAAACATTTGGTGCTCTATCATATTATCTTATATTGAAGCACATACACAAAATCTCCAAATGTTAATACCGTGGTGTTTCAAATAAATACACCTAAAATGAATACAATAGTATCAAAAAAGATCAGCCACATTTCTCATAAGGATTACAGCTTAGGTGATATTAATACAATTTATAAAAATATTTTACAAAAACACTTTTACAAAAATACAGCTGTGGATAATTATCTCCTATAATTACAAACCTCTAACGTTAACCCCTCATATCAAATATATTTGAAATATCAAAAATATAAATTTGTACAAATTTTGAAGACCTTATTATGGACATCAAATTCATTTGCAGCAAAATGTAATTCCCCAGTGAGAGCCACACTGCTTTCATAGTGTGCCTATAGAAATGAGGGGAAAACAGAAATTTAAGGAAAAAGAAGAAAGGGGGCAGAAAAGAAGAAGAGAGAGAAAGGGGAGGAAGAAAGGAGACAGGAAAGGAAATGGAAAAGGATATGGAAAAATGGGGAGAGGGAGCTAGGTGGAAGGAAGAAGAAAAGAAAAGGGAAGGGAGGGAGGGTGGGAGAGAAAGGAAAGGAAGGGAAAGAGAATTTGCAAATCATCAAACACTTTTTCATCTTATATGAAATGTTGTTTAAAATGATTTAGCCATAACAGAGAGTTCAATAGATGGCAAACAACTACAACCACTGAACAGATGGACAGGATTAATATTATAAATATACACTAAGATTTAAATCCTTATTCAACCCCTTTGGAAATAATGATTCAAATGTGTATATCCACTTGGATTTTTCTTGTAAAAGAATTTGTTTTCTATTACCTTTCCTTGGTAAAGGTTTCACATGTTCAATTATGGTAAATCTTAAGGACATAAGATTACTGTCATGTTGTTGTAAATAATGTACTACAAGAGAAGAATCCAAGTCTTTGTTTCTAATGTCCCTAATGTGTCCCAAAAAACATTCCTTTGCACATCTTATAGTTTTTCCTACATAAAGGAGTTTGCAGGGGCACTGTGCCACATAAACTACATGGCTGAACAGGTCACAAAATCATAAATCTCCACTGTTAGATCTTTAGTGGGATGAATGAACTGTTTCTCCTGTACCAAATGTTTACATGCCATGCAATGGCCACATCTAAAACAACCAAGTGTTTTTTTCTGGTATCCACGTACTTCTAATGGGCTTGTCTGCCACATAGTGACTACTAGAAATCACTTCCCCCAAGTTTTTTGCTTTACTTTATATGACTCATGGTACCTTAGAGAAAAGTCCAGGTACAGTGCAGTGCTCCAGCAAACTCCAGTTGTTCAACAAAATCTCCTTACATTTTGTAGAAATATTGTTAAATTCCAAAAAGAATGTCATTCTCTCCTCATTTTCTCTTATCTTTTAACTTTTGGTTTCAATAATTTTGTTCCGTACCGGGTCATATTGTCATACACTTAATAGCGCCTGGCATTATGGCGCTCCTCGCACCTGTGCACTCTCGGAGTTGGACCCCCAGAGTTAGAATCCTTAGTGGGAGGGTCCAGGGGGGTGCAGACCCCCATAAAGGGGTGTGTGGGGGCAGAGCCCCCCACAGAACAAAAGAACAAAAGAAATTGTGCAACACGATTAAGTCACACGGCATTCTGCCATGCAACATTCTGACCCCGTGCCATTTTGTTCTATCTTCTGATCATGCCCTGTTAACTGCTTGGTTTAAAATATCCTCACTATAACCCCTTTCATGGAACCTATGCCACATTTCTTTTGCTTGTACTTCAAATGTCTGCTCAGAAGAGCAATTTCTTCTTAACGTCAAAAACTGCCCATATGGAATGGAATTTATTAAGGATGGGCACTTTTGGCATGCAAAATTGCATTACCTGCTGTCTCATTTCTGCGACAAGAACTTTCAGTTTCTCCATTTTCTGTCACAGATAGAGCTAGATCTAAAAAATTCCATTTGTTCTTTTTCAATTCTATATGTAAATGTCAGGTTCAATGTTGTTGTTATTTAAACCTTCTAAGAAGCTCCTGGCTTCCGTTTCTGTTCCCTGCCAAACAATAAGTAAATCATCTATGTACCTTGCCCAAAATACAGTGTTTCCCCAAAATGTATTTGTCTCATTAAAAATGTATTCGGTTTCCCACCAACCCAGATAAATACCAATATATATTGGGGCTACAGTAGCCCCCATGGATGCGCCCCTGTTTTGCAAATAAAACTTGTTGTTAAACAAAAAATAATTGTGTTTCAAAATGAAGTCCAAAGAATCTAGAAAAGAATTTGCTGGTAGATTACTCTGATTGGGGTTCTTTTTAAGAAAATAATCTAAAGTTTCTGTTCCTAAATGGTGAGGGATGCAGGTGTACAATGAGCAAACATCTACTGAAAGCCAGAGAAAGTCCTGCTGCCATTTAATAGCTTTTGTTTTCTCCAAAATGTGCATAGAGTCCCTCGTGTAAGATGACAACTCCAATACTATTGGTTGTAAAAAATAATCGCAGAATTTAGATAGATTTTCAGACAGGGACCCTATTCCTGAAATAATAGGTCAATCAGGCAGGTGTTCTTGATTTTTATGTAACTTAGGAAGGCAATACAATGTGGGGATGACAGGATTCTCCACTTTAAGACATTGTTGTTCTTGTTCAGTAATAAAGCCCCTCCTTTTGACCTCATTTATCAAGAGAAAAAGCTGTGTCTGGAATTCCAAGGTTGGGCCTTTGTTTAGGACCACATATGTTTCTCTGTTAGAAAGCAACCTCATTGCTTCTGTCTCATAATCACATTTATTAAAAATGACTACAGCCCCCCCCATCAGACTGTTTGAAAACAACCCCTTTTAGATTTTTATGACAATTCAAAGCTTCTTGCTCACATTTTGAGAGGCAGACCCTACATGTATGCCATGTTCTGGAAAAGAGTGAATCAAGCTCTGTTACCACCATATTCTGATATGTATACATTGATGGATCATATGTTCTGGGGCAAAAAATAGATTTGGGTCTAAACTTAATTTTTCTCTCAAATCTGGGCCATCAGAAAAAAGATTTTCATCAATTACTTCACCTTCATTAATATGTGCGTTACCCTGTGCATCAACAAGCATTTGTCAATGCCAAATGTTGCTTGCTTGTATGTGCTGTTTAGGTATTTGGAAGTGATAGTTCCATGCCTTCCTCCCAAGACATCCACTGTGTCTTTCCGTTCAGTATTCAGAGAAGAGTGGGAGGGGCAAGGGCCACAACAGTACAGCAGTTGCCAAGGGGGTGAAGAGGTGGACAATAGTCCATTCAAAGGCAAAAGAGTCCTGCAGGAGCTCACTAAATTGAAGGTGAACAAAGCGATGGAACCAGATGGCATACGCCCAAGGATATTAAGAGAACTGCGAAGGGAGATAGCAGTACCTCTGGCAGCCATGTCCACTGAGTCATTCAACACGAGTGAATTGCAGGAGGGCACATGTGGTCCCTCTACACAAGTCTGGCAGCAGGGAGGAGGGGAGGAACAATAGGCCGTTCAGCCTCACCTCAGTTGTGGGAAAGTTCATGGAGACATTGCTTAAAGAAAGGATAGTGGGGCATCTAGTTGCCATCGGAGCCCAGGACCACAGACAACATGGATTCATAGTGGGGACATCATGTCAGATAAATCTGGTTGATTTCTTTGACTGGGTGACAAAGGAAGTGTATCAGGGTGGGGCAGTGGACAACGCTTACCTTGATTTCAGTAAAGCCTTTGACACCATTCCACATAGGAGGCTGATAAACCAGCTGGGTAGGCTGGGCATGGGGGAAAGGGTGGTAAACTGGGTTAGAAACCGGCTAACAGACAGGAGGCAGAGAGTGGTGGTAAATGTGGTGCAGTCTAGGGAGAGGGGGTGACCAGTGGGGTGCTGCAGGGATCGGTCCTGGGGCCAGTCCTGTTCAATGTCTTCATTAGTAACACTGCAGAACGTCAAAAGGGAATTTTTTCACCAAATTTTCAACATAACCATTTTAAGATCTCTGCTCATGAACAGTGTCACTGTGATTTTCTTAATCTGACCCAAACGTTGATTGCGCACACCGAATGCGCCATTGTGCGCTACATCCACGGAAACACATTTTGGGTGACATGTGAAAAATGGCAGCTGTACTGCTCATAAGAAGGTGTGGTAAAATGGCAATGTTGAAAATCTGGAGTGCAAATATTAAAAATTTGCGAACTTACAAGCATGCGTAGGAGCTGCACAACGCACGCTCATAAAACAGTCATTTTTAGGAATTTTTTCACCAAATTTTCAAAATAGCCATTTTAGGACCTCTGTTCATGAACAGTTGTCACTGGGATTTTCTTAATGTATCCCATACATTGATTTAGCATACCGACTGCGCCATTATGCGCTACATGGGCAGAAACATGTTTTGGGCAAGATGTGAAAAATGACAGCTGCACTTCTCATAAGGAGGTGTGGTAAAATGACAATGTTGAAAATCTGTAGTGAAAATATTGAAAATTCACGAACTTACGAGTGTGCATAGGATCAGCGCAACAAATGCTCCTAAAACAGTCATTTTTGGGATTTTTTTCACCAAATTTTCAACATAGCTATTTTAAGACCTCTGCTCATGAACAGTGTCACTGTGATTTTCTTAATCTCTCCCAAACATTGATTGCGCACACCGACTGCGCCATTGTGCGCTACATGCACAGAAACACATTTTGGGTGACATGTGATAAATGACAGCTGTACTGCTCATAAGGGGGTGTGGTAAAACTGCAATGTTGAAAATCTGGAGTGATAATATAAAAAATTTGCGAACTTACGAGCTTGCGTAGGAACTGCGCAATGCACGCTCGTAAAACAGTCATTTTTAGGAATTTTTTCACCAAATTTTCAACATAGCCATTTTAAGACCTCTACTCATGAACAGTGTCACTGTGATTTTCTTAATGTGTCCCATACATTGATTTCACACACCGACTATGCCATTGTGTGCTACATGCGCTGATACACATTTTGGGCAAGATGTGAAAAATGACAGCTGTACTGCTCATAAGGAGGTGTGGTAAAATGGCAAAGTAGAAAATCTGGAGTGCAAATATTAAAAATTTGCGAACTTAGGAGCGTGCGTAGGAACTGCGCAACGCACGTTCATAAAACAGTCATTTTTAGGAATTTTTTCACCAAACTTGCAACATAGGCTTTTTGAAAGCCCACCTTATGAACACTGGCACTTTCGTTTTGTTAATCAGTCCTGAAAGGTGATTTTGGGCAGTGACCACGAAATCACCCTTTTGGGCCAATTAATGCCATGAAAGTGACAGAATTCATGAGGATGGTCCCAAAAACCCCATGTTGAAAATTTGGTGTCAAAATTCCAAAAAATGCCTGAGATATGCAGCAAAGTTGAAAAAACCCTATCTATCCCATTATACAGCTTACCAGCATTTCCTCAGTTCGCGGTCAGCTTTGAAGAGTGCAGACGTGCTCCCAGTCCACCGAAGATCTTCGCACTGAGGTCCGGAGGTAAGTATGGGGTGAAGGGGGGTGTGGGGAAGCAGGGTGTGCAGTGGGTGGGTGCACGTTGTGGGAGTGGCCAGGGAGATGTGCCGAGGGACAGTTTTTTAATAAGACTACAAGGGACGTTTGCCATGCTGGGGTGGGCTCCCAGCGTGGCAGCTGGAAAGCTGTTGGGGGGTGCTGGAGCCGACGGGGATTGGGCACCCCTGTCAGCTGTACAGTGTGGGGGGGAGGGGGAAGACCCATGAGCACGCAGTATGCGTGTGTGTGTGTGTGTGTGTGTGTGTGTGTGTGTGGAGGGGGGAGCTCTGCTCACTGAAGCAGAGCTCTCCCTTTCAACTGTACGACCACTGCATTTTCAACTGCTGTCATAGACAGCTGCAGCAGTGATTGGGGAACTGGGGCCGCGCCTGCAAACACACTGACTGAATTGGAAGACGGGTGCCACACCTCTGAAAACTCGGATAATGGCACAATATTTCTTGCACATGCATGCAAGCAACATGATAAAAAGGAAAAAAAGCACCGGAACACATAGGCACAGTGAAAATAACCCTTTAGGTACTGTGCACTTGAAAAATGAGGTTGCTGTAAAACAATAAAAATAAATGACCTCTAAAAGGAAATTGACATAAATTCTTTGTAGTACTCTTTATGAAAAAAAGAGGGAAAAAAAGCACCAGAACACGGAGGCACAGTAAAAATAACCCTTTAGGTATTGTGCACTTGAAAAATAAGGTTGCTGTAAAGGGAGTGTGTTGATTTTGTGGAGCAGCATTTTATGTTGTGAAGATATTGTTAGTTCCCTGCAAAATTCATAATTTTTACTTAGAAATGATTTGCCATTATATGTAATTTATCAGGTTGATTTTGGGAAGGAAGAAGGGTGATCATAGGGAGACACTGCATAGATTGGAGCTACGCAGCTAAGCTTTAATGTCACTGGTACCCACATGATTTCGTCATGATTTTGAGTAAATTATGTTTTCTGTGATGTACATGTAGTGCTGCTTCTTTAGAGTTAGATTTTGATGCAGAATGTCTTTTCACGATTCCCCTTCTTGCCCTTCTGTCCTGAAATCGTCTTTCTGGAAGAGAGCTACATTGTAAAGTTGCAAATACAGTAATCAGAAATGAACATAAAGTAGTACTGTTTATTAAAAAAATCAACAGAGTGGCACATGAACAGTAAAAATAAAAGACATCTGAAATGGAACAGATATCAATTCTTTGTAGTTAAAAAAACAACTGCATTTAATGTTTTGAAGATATTAATTCCCTGCAAAATTCATAATTTTTACTTAAAATTGATTTGCCATTATATTTAATGTATTTGTTTCAGCCTTGAATACTCAGATACTGAAGGGTCATAAACCTTAATTAATGAAGTAGAAAAAAATGTGAAATGAAGAAAGTCAGCAACTCGCGCCATAATCCCACATATCTGTATAGTTATTCCAGAGCCCATCAGTCATTTGTCTTGATTTGCTTCTGCGACCCAAAAATGTCTATATTTATAATACTGTCATTTGATCTTCGGGGTTGTGGGAGCAAATCTTGATAAAAGAAACATCAAGTCTTTGTACTACTCTTTAGTAAAAAAAATCAATAACTCACGCCGTAATCCTATATATCTGTATATGTATTTCAGACTGCAGCATTCATTTATCTTGATTTGCTTCTGCAACTAAAAAATTTCTATATCTATAATATGGTCATGGTGTAATGATTCAAGACATGGGTTTAAATGTGCATATATGTTAAGTCAGGTGTAGGCATGAATGATTTTCTATACCATGGAAACATAGAAATTGTTGGCAGATAAGGGTTATGAGAGCCATGCAGTGAACCCTAAAACCCTATACTTAAACCAATGTGCTGAAGCATTGATCCATGAGCATATTATTGATATTGACCCTGTTGACCTTCGGGGTTGAGGGAGCAAGTCTTGATAAAAGAATGACTGAGTTTGAAATAATAAATAAATATGCTAGGGGATTGTGGCGTGAGTAATAGATTTTCTTATATTCAGAATTTTTGGCTTTATTAAATAATTCTTGTGAGCAGTCAGTATGTAAACCACAATGTGATATAACTGAACGTGGGAAAATAATACAACTTCTTCACCGAAAGTCGAAAAGCAAGAGTTGTATACATATTTTGCACACCTGGGCTGAATACCTACACACACAGACACACACACAGGCATGGGTATTTTGTTGTGAATGTATTAATGAAATTTAGAAATCATACACCAAAGTTGCAAAGAAATATGAAATATGTGACCATGGCCACTGATTTATACGGATTGAAGTTGCTGAAGTCTGATGAACACGCTCAATATGTATAAGAATGTGTCAGAGAAACATAGCGTCTGAGAGAGCCTTTTACTGGTCCTAACCCTCAGTGTACCGTCCCTACCCCCACTTGCACACTTCTAACCCCTACCAAAGAACCCAACTACACCCCGCACCGCATTCCCTCAGCGTCCCACTGTCATCCTCACAGTCACATCTTCCTTTCTCCGCCAACCCTGGACACAGTTTCCTATCCTCCCCCATGTTTTTTTTCAGTTAAGAAGTCATTTCGTACATACAGTATGTGACATTTACCACTGAAAATAAATATTTCAATGGATAGCTTTCATTCTGGATTGAAAAATAGCCATAATAATTGTATGTTTCCTAATTGAAGGCATCCGACTGTTGTCTTACCGTTATTAAGGTTTTGATTTCTATAATGTGGCAGTTGTTTCTCAATATTTAAGACCGTTTTTGAGAAAGATAGCACTTAACTGCCCTAGACTATTTCACTGGTCATTCACACATGCTGTCCTTCAGAGTAAAGAAACAGCTGCCTTTGTTATATGCCTCCCAGCAGAGTTGTAAAGTAGAGCTGTTATTATAACAACTGTACTTTACAACTCCGGAAGTTTACCACTTAAGTGAAATCAAGCAGGCCATAGCACCTAGCTAGCCAGTAAGCCAGATAACCAGGAAAGCATTGAAATTGATATGTTCTGCCTCCACTTTGTAATTGCTTGTAGGTCTACTAAATGTGTAAGTCAGCAAGATTTGGAACTGGAAAGAAAAGACATCAGAGAGGAAACAGACATCTATTCTTTGTACTACTCTGTATTTAAAAAGCCAAAAAATAACACCGCAACACAGAGAAGAGGCACATTAAAAATAACCCTTTAGCAATTGCTGACTTGAAAAATGAGGTGTCTGTAAAGGTACTGTGTTGATTGTGTGGAACAGCATTTCATTTTTGTATTATATTGATAAGTCCCCACAAAATACACAATTTTTACTTCAAAATGATTTGACATAACTTGTTCATTATTTTTTTTATCAGCCTTTACCCCTCCAAATACTGAATGGTCACAAACCTTATTTAATAAAGTAGAAACAAATGTGAATGTCAGAAAAGCATTAACGCACACCATAGTCCCATATATCTGTATAATTATTCCAGACTCCATCATTCAATTATCTTCATGTATGTCTGCAACCCAAAAATGTCTATATCTATAATACGCACATGGTGTAATGATTCAACACATTGGCTTAATGGGGTATATACTGTATCTTAACTCAGGCTTTGGTATGAATGAGTTTCTATACCATAGAAACATAGAAATTGTCGGCTGATAAGGGCCATCCAGTATACTTCTAAACCCTATAGTTAAACCAATGTGTGGATTTATTGAACCATGAGCATATTATTGTTATTGACCCTTTTGACCTTCGGGATTGCGAGAGTAAATCTTGATAAAAGACTGACTGAGTTTGAAATAATAAACAGATATGCTATGGGATTGTGGTGTGAGTAATTGGGCAGCTAGTTATGTCTCCGTGTTTCTGCCTGACATAATTTTTTTTTCCTTTTTAACCGTTTACCCTCTTAATGTTAGGCTATACTTCCCTTGCTGTGCTATCCTCTAATTCAGTAACTGTAACACTGTATTTTTACCTTTTGTACTGTTTCCATGTACAATTATAAACCTGCAAGTAGCTCCAAGTTTTAATTCTGTAACTCAAGTCCTCCAATAGAAGTGATAATGTGAAAATACAGTAATTGTTGGTGCTCTATGTGGAACTTCTTCTATCATGACAACAGTTTCTTTACTACATTGAACAGGTTTCCAGCAATTGGGTGTACAGGAGGCACATGCTGAAAACTTAATTTGTTATAGTCATGAAATGACTGCAGTGTTTTTAATGGCCTGAACCCTATGTTAACGAATGTTGTCATGGAACAGAATTTACTGTTTGAATTTTGTTTTTTAAGGGGGCAGTCAAATGAAAGCAAGCTGTTTGAGATGGTCAACCAAAAGTAGCATTGGTTTCCGATGTCAGTTTTATATAATTTTCGCAGATGTAGCGCAATCAGCGAATATTGGGAAAATAAAATGCAACTGAACTGCATTAGTTTTATAGCATTATCTGAGGAAGCACACACTAAATTCGGGCAACATGTGCATATTCCGACAGGGCTGAGTCAGGTATGATATCTGAGGGAGCAAGTACCACATTCTGGCATCAGAGCCGACTGTGGGATTGGGCACCCCCCCATCGGCCGTACAGTGTGGGGGGGGAGACGCATGAGCATGCAGTGTGCGTGCGTGCATGCGCGTGTATGTGGGGGGGAGAGTTCTGCTCACTCAAGCGGAGCTCTCCCTTTCAACTGTATGTCACTGCATTTTCAGCTTGTCATAGACAGCTGCAGCAGTGATTGGGGAACTGGGGCCGCGCCTGCAAACACACTGACTGCATTGGAAGAGGGGCTGACACACCTCCGAAAACTCGGATGATGGCACTATGTTTCTTGCACATGCGTGCAAGCAACATAAAAACTATAAGGTCCAACAGATCATTATATGGTTCACAATGGCTATCTATGTTATGTACATCCACATTCATTGTGGTTATGGAATCTTCCAAATCTGAAAGTGTAGCAATTAGATCACTTAACTGTGGACTCACATTTTGTCCCACACTGCTCCTAATGCCAAATTCTTTTAGTGACTGCCCTCGCCCCCCATATTTTTGCTGCAAAAAAAATGTTTACATTTATTTTTCTAAAGATCTTAAATATCTTGTAACTGGAATCTGTTTACCCTGGGGGATGGGACAAAAGAGAAACCTTTACTCAGGATTTCTAATTTAGCTGGAGTAAAAGTATGAGATGATGGAAGGTTTGATACCTTTTATTGGACCAACAAGTCTCTTGTACAAAGACAGAATTATACACAAGCTTTCAGGGCCTCACAGGTCTCTTCCTCAGTAAAAGTATGGGAACTTAAGTTCACAGTTTTTTGGACTCTTCAGATTGGACCTGGTAAGTCTCTTCAGACTGTCTTCCTTTGTGTTTTTTGCCAGCTCTTTTTCCTCTGTGTGTCTTTCTGTTTGATCCAGAGTTCTTTTGGCTAAAAAAACAACTTTTTATGTTTGCTTGCGCGCATGGGCAAGAAACATGTGGCAGCTTAGGAGAGAAGCAGGTTGTGGAGGCGTAGCACTATGCAAGCCAACGGAGGCATTGCATTTTGGGGCTTGTCACTGGTGGACCAATGAAGGCACAGTGTGCTGATGACACTGGCTTCCAAAAGTGCCACCAAGTTGTAAGGTTTTCACTGCAGCAATCAGGGGCTGCCTCGTAATTGCATCTTCAGACATTCTGCTGCAATGAGGGAGTGACCCATCATTGCAGGGTGGTACCTTCAAATTAATATTGTTTGTGAATGCAGTGACAGGCCTATTATTTCTAAACAATGTGCCAGTCTCAGTGTGGGGGTGCCCAAGGGGGTGCCCAAGCCCCTCAGCATCATGTGCCCCTCAAAAACATCCTTTGTTTGCCGACAGGGGCCCCAATCTCCATCAGCTTCAGTCCCCACCTTCCCAGTTTAGTTTGCAGACAGGGGAGCCCACTCCCCATCGTCATTATGTCCCGCTCCCAAAAACACTTTATTTTGTTCTGAGGGGGGTGCCCAATCCCCCTCAATTCTTGCCCCCCCTTGGTATGTGCTGACGGAGGTGCCCAATTCCCTGTCGGCTACTGCCCCCAAAGAAAAACACTAGGGTGGCATGCTGGGAGCCCACCCCAGCATGCCAAAATGTCCCTGTTAAAAAAAAAATTGTCCCGTGATGTTTTTGTTTATTTAACCTGTAAAACAGAAAACAGTCCCTTGTTGAGTCCAGTGGCCCTCCCCAACCTGCATGTCCCTCTGTGCACCCTGCCTCCCCACACCCCCCTCACCCCACACTTACCTCAGGAGCCCGGCGCAAAGATCTTCGGTGGACCGGAAACACGTTTGCACTCTTCAAAGCCGACCGCAATCTGAAGAAATGCTGGTAAGCTGTATAATGGCATAAATAGGTTTTTTTTAAACTTTGGTGCATATCTCAGGATTTTTTGGGACTTTTGGCACCACATTTTCAACATGGGGTTATTGGAATCCCTCCTCATGAATTCAGCCACTGTCATGGTGTTATTTGATCCCGAAAGGTGATTTCACGGTCACTGCATGGAATTACCTTTTGGGACCATTTAACAAAATGGCAGTGCCAGTGTTCATGAGGTGGGCTCTCAAAAAGTTGCTGCAAATTTGGTGGAAAAAAATCCAAAAACTGACTTTTACGAGCTTGTGTTGTGCAGTTGCTATGCACGCTCGTAACTTCACGAATTTGCAGTATTTTCACTCCAGATTTTCAACATTGCCATTTTTCCACACCTTCTTATGAACAGCATAGCTGTAATTTTTCACATCCTGGCCTAAATGTGTTTTCGCACTTCCGGCACAGAATAGTGTGCTCACTGTTTCAAATCCATGTTCAGGACACATTAAGAAAATCACTGTAACTGTTCATCAGCAGAGGCCCTAAAATGCCTGTGTTGAATATTTTGTGATGAAAGTCCATAAAATGAATGTGTTACAAGCATGCTTTGCACAGTTTCCATGCACGCTCGTAACTTCGCGAATTTGCAATATTTTTACTCCAGATTTTAACCATTGCCATTTTTCCACACCTTCTTATGAACAGTACAGCTGTCATTTTTCACATCCTGGCCGAAATGTGTTTTTGCACTTCCAGTACAGAATAGCGCGGTCGCTGTGGGAAATCAGTGTTTGGGACACAGTAAGAAAATCACAGTGACACTGTTCATGAGCAGAGGTCCTAAAATGCCTATATTGAAAATTTGGTGATGAAAGTCCATAAAATGAATGTGTTACGAGCTTGCATTGCGCAGTTTCCACGCACGCTTGTAACTTCATGAATTTGCAATATTTTCACTCCACATTTTCAACATTGCCATTTTTCCACACCTCCTTATGAACAGTACAGCTGTCATTTTTCACATCCTGGCTGAAATGTGTTTTTGCACTTCCGGTGCAGAACAGTGCGGTCACTGTGGGAAATCAGTGTTTGGGACACAGTAGGAAAATCACAGTGACACTGTTCATGAGCAGAGGCCCTAAAATGCCTATGTCAAAAATTTTGTGATGAAAGTCCATAAAATTAATGTGTTACGAGTGTGCGTTGTGCAGTTTCCATGCATGCTTGTAACTTCGCGAATTTGCAATATTTTTACTCCAGATTTTCAACGTTGCCATTTTTCCACACCTCCTTATGAACAGTACAGCTGTCATTTTTCACATCCTGGCCAAAATGTGTTTCTGCACTTCTGGTGCAGAATAGCGCGGTTGCTGTGGGAAATCAGTATTTGGGACACAGTAAGAAAATCACAGTAACACTGTTCATGAGCAGAGGTCCTAAAATGCCTATGTTGAAAATTTGGTGATGAAAGTCAAAAAAATGACTGTGTTACATGCATGCATTGTGCAGTTTCTACGTATGCTTGGAAGTGCGAGCATTTTTAATATTCCCACTACAGATTTCCAATATTGCCATCTATTCACACCTCCCTATGGATGCTACAGCTGTCACTCTTCACATCCTGCCCGATCTATGTTTTTGTACATGTGGCGCAGAATGGCACGGTCGGTGTTGGAACTCAAAGTTCGGGACACATTGAGAAAGTCACACTGCCACTCTTCAAGAAAAGAAGTCCCTAATGCTTTCATGAGGTGGGGTCACAAAAAGGCCAAGTTGAAAATTTGTAGTGCAAATACCAACAAACGCCTAGGGTGTTAGGGTTTCTAGCCATAACTTCCCACCCTGTACAGACTGACAGGCATCGGGGTGTGCCTTTGGATTGCCAACTGAACTGCTCATGCCATCCCACCCCAACCCCCCAGCCAGTGACAGGCATTGAGGTCTACCTTAGACTCTTTGGCCCCAGAGTTTACCCCATTCTCCTATGCTGCACTCATTTCAGTGTATGTCCTTATGGAATGGGGTGATTGTAAAGCCAAACACCCCAAGGCACACCTCAACACATCGGTGTCTGCAGAATAGGGTGAGGTGACATAGCATGAACGTCATAGGCGGTCACCCCAACACTTACCCCAATGCCTGTCCATCTCTACAGGATGGAGGTAGGGTTGGCGTGAAATTCAATACTGCACTGCCATTCCTATTCTGCATCTGTCTAACTCCTGCATTTCCAGTGCTAATACCAGCAAGCAAACATTCGGCATTGACAAGTGCTTGTTTGTTAATAATTGGTACTGGCATTCGTAGTTAGGCTGGAACCCACTGTTAGTTCCTCAGTATTCTCAGCACATGTGTCTCGGTGTTCTGGACTCTTATTAGTACCCTTCTTGTTTTTATTTTTATTTTTTTATACCCACGAAGCACCAGGGAGCTGTTGTTATGTGCATCTGTTAATAAATTGAATGCGTTTTTGATTTAAATCTGTGTGCTTCGCTTTTTTAAATGTTTTTGTGGTCGATGCTAGAAGTAAGGCAGATCCACATATTTGAGCCCATTTAGTGCATTAGTTTTGTGTATTTCAAGGAATAATTCAAGTTTTAAGTTCAAGTTCAAGTTTATTGCAGGAAAACTCCATTGAGCAAGCTCATTCACAAGGAGGTCCTGGAACATTAACACTGACATACGCAACACTACATACAAGGTATTATTACAATATAGGAAATAAGTGTGAACAAGGTTCATCTCTGTCACCTCATGAATGTGTACAACTTATAATGCAGAATTCAGACAGTGATCTCAGCTGGTTATAGTTAATACAGTTAGGTGCAACCAGAGATAAGGTAAGAGACCGCAGAGGGTGAGAAGAGCATCAAAGGCCAGATATGGATATGGAGTACAGAAAATGTTCAAGGACAGTTATAGTTAAGGGTTAAAGAAAAGTTGGGGGGAGTTAGGAGTAAGGGAGAAGAAGGGGGAAATGATGCAATTAGGATAGCAGAAGGAAAGTGACAGAGTAAGCAAGAACTGATTATCTACACTATGTTCATTTATTTTTTATCAATTAAACACCTGGTTGGGGCAATCATTGGCAGACAGTACCCAAATTAATATCATAAGGTAAAAAGGGGGGGATTAGTGTCGGCTACAAATATCTTTTATTTTGGACGAGGCTAAAGCTTTGTAGAGATTAATAGAGACTGTACGGGTAAGTTTCAGTACAGATTGGAGTTGGTTCCATGATGTGGAAAGGAAGAAAGAAACTGCTCGCTGACCAAAGACAGTACGAGTTCGTGGAACATCAAGTAGGATGAAGTTTGATTTCCTAAGCGAATATGAACTGCTAGAAAGACGAATAAGAGACGTCAGGTAATCCAGCAATTTAAGAAGAAGTAACTTGAGAGTCCAGATGCCAGCATGGAACAAGCATCTGGTGACAAGTGAGGACCAGCCAACAGCTGCATACAGGTCGCAGTGGTGGGTTCTATAAGGGGAACTGGTGATGAACCTTAGCGCACGATGATAGAGAACGTCTAGCTTACTCAGACTAGAAGTTGCAGAAGAGGCATATATAAGATCTCCATAATCTAGCAGAGGAAGAAATGTGGCCAACACAAGCCTGGTACAGACTGTAAGAGGAAAGAGGGACCTATTTCTAAAGAAGAACCCTAACCATGATTTTAGCCTCCTTGATAAGTCTTCGATGTGGTCATCAAAGGAAAGCTTATTGTCTATCCAGAAGCAGAGGTACTTGAATTTAGTAACAACTTCCAGGGGTTCACCCTGGGAGGTAACAATAAAATTTGTCAGAGGCAAAGGGGCAGTATAAATGGAAGAACTATGTGAAAGGATCATTGCCTTGTTTTGTTTGCATTTAATAGGAGCTTAGCATTAATAAGATTAGTTTTGAGCTGCTCAAAGTTGGCCTGCATAACTTCCCTAACTTCTGCTAGGGAGGTGCCAGAGGTGTACAGGACAGTGTCATCTGTGAAAAAATGAAGATTGGAGTTCATGATATGAGAATCAAGGTCATTGATGTAGACAGAGAATAGGATCGGTCCTAAAATGGAGCCTTGAGGAACTCCCCTAGTTATCAAAGGGACACTGAGAAGAGACCATCCGCTTTGACTTTCTGGGTCCTATCAGTGAGGTAGCTAGTAAACCACTGTACAGTGATAGGAGTGGCACCTAGGTTAGTAAGGCAGTTAAGTAGGAGGGGATGATCAACAGTGTTGAATGCTTTACTAAGATCCAAAAAGACTGCACCGGTAATCTTCTTAGCGTCCACAGCAGAGATCCAATCATTGGTGACCTTGGCCAAAGCTGTAACAGTGCTGTGTTTAGACCTGAAGCCAGACTGTGCAGAGTTTAGGAGAGAGTGTGATTCAATATGTTGTTTTAACTGGTTATAGATTAGCTTTTCGAAGACTTTTGAAAGGGTGGGCAGGATAGAGATGGGTCTATAGTTATTTAGGTCACAAGGGTCTCCTGATTTGAAAAGAGGAAGAATGTACACAGATTTCCAGCATCATGGAATGGAGGCAGAAGTAATGGATAGATTGAAAATAGTAACTAAGATAAAGCAAGGGAGGGCACACATTAATAAGCAGGGACTTTCTATCTAGGTAAAATGTACAGGGGGAATAAGGAAGTAAGAGTAGGAAGGCAAGGTTAGAAGTGCCCTATCTAGGGTAAACATATGGAAACACTAAGAGGATAAGCTAAATACAGGAAGGAAGGAGTACAGACAAACCAAGAGAGGGATATACATAGGAGGGGTATAAGGACAAGGGACAGGCAGGGAAGTTACAAGTTAAGAGGAAAAACATGCCAGCAGGCTTGGGAGTGGTGCAGCATAATAGGTGTAGGGCTGCAATCTTCAGAGATGTGTTCTGGAGACTGGGATGCTGCACCATATGCAGGTGCCTGTCTGGGCTGACAGCAGACATCACTGGATTTAGGGCCAAACTGACAAGAGTACAGGATACCATCTGCCTCAGCCAGGTGCCACAGAGATTGCCACCGCTCCCTGAAAGGAAGCCAGAAAAGAGTCAGAGCAGCTGGATCTTGGTGGGCTCCGGGATGTGGGGAGAGGAAGGAAAGTTCTCTTCAGACCTTACCATTGTATAATTCCTTCACTGATCTGGTAGGACAGGGAAGCTAGGAGTCACCTGAGGCAGTGGGAAGGGAGGAGGTGGGGGTCCTCAAGGGAGGAACCCCTAAGGGAGGAGGGAGAAGTCCCTAGCCAAGGATAAGGTAGATGCTGGATGGAGACTCCATAGTTGGGGTGGGCAGATTTAGGAACACAGGAAGGGAGAAACATGGTAGTAAAGTGCCTACCGGGTGCTTTGGTGGGGAGGACTGGAGGGCAGATTGTAGAGATCGCCAGAGGGAGAGGGAAGAGAGGAAGGAACTGTCTGTCATTGTCCATCTGGAGGTTAATGACTAGGCCAGGGACACAGCAAGGATGATGCAGGACATGTTTAGAGAGCTGAGGAGAGGCTGAAGCAGGTAGCTTGTGGGGTGGCCTTCACTGGGGTGCTACCTATATACAGCTGGGGGAAGGCTAGGGGACCCTGCACCAGGGCCTTCAACAAGTAGTTGAAGGAATGGTGCAAGGATGAGGAGTTTTGGCTACACTGTGGGACAGAATCCTACCTGGGGGATAGAGGCCTATACAAAGGAAATGGCCCCCATCCATCCAGCAGGGAACAGCAGTCCTGGGTGGAAGATTTAGATGCTACTTTGAGGAGCATTTAAACTAGTCAAGGGGGAGGTAGAAAAACTGAGGAAGACAAAGACTGCCCACCATAGAACAGAGCAGCATGGAGGAGAAGCTGAGGAGAAATTAATTCCCCAGTGGTAGAGGAGTGTAAAGACAAGGAGAAGGGCAGGATGGGTGGATCAGGAAGAGGAACTAAAGTTGAGAGACAGGCTAAGGAGGGTAGGCAGAGTGATAGTGAAAGGAGAGGACAAGACTGGGGAAAGAGGAGGAGTGAAAGATGGAAACAGAAAGGCAGAATAGTGGGCGGGAAGGCAGCAGAGAGCCATGTGTGCAATGCTAGGAGCCTAGGAAAAAAAATCCCTGACCTTGAAGCAATTACTGCAGAGGCAAACCTGGACCTGATGGCTATAATGGAGTCACCAACAACCACAGCTGGGAAGGGCCAAACCTGGCTACACCATGTTCCCGAAGGATAGAACAGGAAGGAAAGGTGGGAGTGTATGATGTTTTATATGTGAGGGAAGGCACAAAAGCCACAGAGATACAGGGACACCAGAAGAATAAGGAAGGGATGGAGGTACCATAGGTCAGCTTACAGACAGAGTCTGGGGCCTCTGTCCTCATGGGGTGGTGTACCGACCACCAACACAGGAGGAGGAGGAGTTAGACAAGGTTTTGCTGGAGGCCATTGACAGAATGCCAAACAAGAGGTAAGTACTGATTGTGGGGGACTTTAATCTGCCAGATGTAGACTGGAGCATTCTGGCCGCAGCTGCAACAAGCAGCAGGACCATCCTCAGCTCCCTACAAGAGAGATTTCTGAGGTGGCTGGTTACAGAATGTACTACAGATGAGGCAGTGCTGGATCTGGTATTTCTAAGCAGGGGCAGCATTGCAGATGTCACTACGGGTGGTCCCCTGGATACAAGCAATTGCTGTACCATGTGATTTGGCATACAGATTGGGCAAGAGAAAAAGCACACAAAGGTGAGGGTCCTGGTCTTCTGGAGGGCAGATTTTAAAGAAATGGATGACTGCTTCAGTAAATACCTCTGAGAGGGAATGGTCAGGGGAGTAGAGATCCAATGGAAAAAGATCCAGGAGGGACTAGCTAAAAGCAAAGGCATACTTTTTGTAGGAAGTATGCAAGGGAAGAAGGAGGAAGAGGGCTGCTATGGTTCTCAGAGGAGGTGGCTAAGATGATGAAGGAGAAAAAAAACAACATTTAGGAAGTAAAAGAAGACCAAGACTGAGATAGACAAGGAGGTACTGTATATCTGGAGAACCTGAGGGAGGCAAGAAGGAGGGTGGCATAGCAAAGGCACAGAGGAGAGGATGGCCAAGGAGGTCAAAAAGGGGGATATATGTGAGTGAAAAGGGAAAAGCAAGGGGTGGGACTGTGAGAATTAGCAAGGCAGTGGGGAGGGGCAGGACTGTGCAGAAGATTAGGAAAAAACTAACATTTTAAATAAGTACTTCTGCTCAGTCTTCACAGTAGAAAGGGAGAGCACAGACCAGCAAGTATCAGCAGACACCGGGGATTGGAAGGACAGGACACAAGTCCATTTTCAGAAGACAGAGAGTCAGGAAGGGACTGGAAGCCCTAAAGGAAAACAAGGTGATGGGACCAGACAGGATACCTCAAGGGTTCTAAAAGAACTGAGTACCGTGCTATCCACCCCCTGACAACATTATTCAGTAGCTCACTGGGGACGGGTGTAGTTCCAGAGGACTGGAAGAGGGCCAATGTGGTCCCTCTGCATAACAGCAGTAGCAGGGAGGAGGCTAGCAACTGCAGGTCAGTCAGTCTCACATCAGTGGTTTGGGACCTTAATGGGACCCTGCTGAAGGAGAGACTGCTGGAGTACCTGAATACTTATGGGCTGCAGTACCACTGCCAACATGGTTTCATGGGGGGAGGTTATGCCAAACAAATCTGATAGATCTCTGTGACTGATTGACTAGGGAGGGTGGATCAGGGGAGGGCAGTGCATGTGGCCTATCTGGAGTTCAGTATGGCCTTCAACACTGTGCCACGCAGGAGGCTAGTAAAGAAACTAAGCAGTCTGGATGCTGGAGAGAAAGTGGTAGACTAGGTAGCAAGTTGATTAAATGATAGGAGGCAGATGGCGGTGGTAAATGGAAGACACTTGAGGGGTGGGAGAGTGACTAGTGGGATGCCACAGGGATCAGTACTGGGACCTGTCCTCTTTAATGTCTTCCTACGTGACATTGCTGAGGAACTGGAGGGGAAGGAGTGTCTCTTTTCGGTTGACAGGGTGGACACTCAGGAAGGGATGGAGAGAATGCAAAGGGATCTGGAGAAACTAGAAGAGTGCTCTGGGGTGTGTCAGCTGGATTTTAATGCCAAAAAGTGCAAAGTCATGTACCTGGGGTGGGGAAAAACAGGAGCTGTGTATAAGATGGGGGGTATTAAGAGTCACCAAGCAAGAAAGGGACCTTGGGGTAACTATATCGGATGATCTCAAGGTGGCAGGGCAGTATGACAAGGCAGTAGGCAAAGCTAGTGAGAAGCTGGGATGCATAGGGAGGGAGATTTCTAGCAGGAGGAAGACGGTGGTGTTGCCACTGTATCACTCACTAGAGAGATCCCACCTAGAGAACTGCGTCCAGTTCTGAAGGCCACACCTCTGCAAGGACATTGACAGGTTGAAAACTGTCCAGAGGAAGGCTACCAGAATGGTGAGGGAGTTGCACAAGAAGTCATAGAAGGAGAGGCTATGGGAGCTCGATATGCACCCCCTGGAGGAAAGTAGAGTGGTGGGGGCATGACTGAGACCTATAAGAAGTGCTCCAGATAAAAGGAGTACAGGCCTATTTTACTCACCACATTTTAAAAGTTTTTGCTGAGTATGGATACACATCCCAACTGCTGGAAATGCTCCACAGAGACTTAAAAGATGCTGTTTCCAAGTTTAAAGCACTTCTAGTCATCCAAATTATATTTTACTCACCTAATGTCAAAAATGGTGCATACGTTATTATGAATTCCAACGTTATCTGGAGCACTGCCTATAAGTACCTCACAGGGGTGAACAAGTCTCTGATGGGGAGACTCAGAGAAGGAAAAGCACCAGAACAATAAAGCTGGGGGAAGGGACTTTAAGAGGAATGAGGGAAAATACTTCTCCACCAAAAAGGTGCTGGAAGCCTGGAACAGCCTGCCAGAAGAGGCGGATGGAGTGAAAACAATGGGGGCTTCAAGCATGCATGGGATAGGCACATAGGTATAATAGATAGAGGAAAGAGAGGCAGGATGGACGCTGGAGAGCAAATAGGGTCCAAGGTGTCAGAATAGGCATGTAAAAAAGGGTCAACTGGATGGGCCAACTGGACCTTTTCTGCTGACAAATTATACATTTTTATGTTTGTGCCTCAACATGAAATGGTGCTTCAGTGTTCATGAGTGTTCATCAAAAGTACAGCACATCCATGTTCATGAACACAGAGGTTCCAAAAGGCCCATGAAAGTTCATGAAACTTCTTGAACTTTCATGGAAGCTGTCCATTGATGATTTGTTGTGACCAGACTCACCCTGCTTTTATTATAATGTATGCAATAGGCGTGGGCACAAAAAGAGTTTGATAAATCCATTTATCTGAGTAACTGTGTACACACATTTATTTATGTACACAGTTGTTATGTCATCAGCCACTTATCCACTTAGTTTTGATGTCAGTAGGTGCCGCAAAAGCACTTGGAACTCATTTAGAATGTCCGGCCTTAGTAGCAGTAGTAACCATATTCAAATGCAAATAACTTTAAAACGAAAAAGGATAGCACGGTACTGTGAACATGCAAGTTGTTCAGCACAAAAATATCTACAAAAGAAGTGGGGTTCCTTTATAGCTACCTTTCATCTTTTTTTATAATTAGCAAAAAACAGCAGAAAATTATTTTTTTCACCTTTTTGACAAACAAATGCTAATAATTTTAAAACTAAAAATGATAGCATGGTACTTTAAGCACAAAGGTTGTTCAACACAAAAATATCTACAAAATTAGTGGGGTTTCATTTATAGATACCTTTTAGATTTGTTATAATCAGCAAAAAATTGCAGAAAATTAAATTTGTATTCACTTTTTCGGCAAACAAACCCCCCACAAAAAAGCAAAAACAAAAGAATTGTGCATCAGACTTGTTTTATTGTGTACTTACTGTAATGTAAAGTTGAAGCATCCGTAGCAACCACTTAGCAACCACTATGCTATATGGCGCTACACTGGGAAAACCACAAACTGTCCATGTAACTTTACACTGAAAATTAAATAAACTATTTTAAACAAAACTTCCGGCACTATCCTAAAGGATCCCTATTGCATAAATAGAATACGTAACAGGGACCTTGTGGAATACATGATTTATTTTCACTCAGGTTGTTTGATCCCGGACACATCACGCCACTCATGAGGTTACCCAAAGTCAAACAGCTCTTGTGAAAATAAATCATGCATTCCACAGGTCCCTATTACGTGTCCCTTACATATGTGATAACGCAAACCCATTTTAACACGAAGGACCCCAGTCATAAAAGATTAATAGTGCATTGTTGGCCCCTGTGTTACCTCTATTTCTAACATTGCTCAAAGGACACAGAACACTATTGTACCCTTCTGTGGTACAGTAGATTTTAGTTAGAATTTTGTGATGACTGTTCTCATACTACAGGCACTGCTGCCAATTCACCACCTTGCCACAAGACATGTCTCCTTCCTTTTCCTCTGAGAAACTTTCACTGTTTTTCAATTTCAAAGGACATGAACCCACCCCATACCCAGCTACAAAAAAAACCACCTGATCCCAGAATATATATATATATATATATATATATATATATATCTTAAATGAATATAAGATAACCTCAGACCTACCAAAGATCCAGCAGCAAGCAAAAAGAGCCATTCTGATGGTAAGCACTTCTATTTTGTCAGACATCAAAAAAATAATGGATGACTAATCATTGACACATCAAGGTTGAGTGTCCATCTCAGGGTTCTGATGACATCAGAGACTTTATGAGCTTCGATCTTGAGGTCCTTTCAATGTCATCACAACTTCTTGATGGACCATAGGCTGATGTGCAAGGCTGCCCATCCATAATTCTCTATAAGCCCTAGTTACAGAATCAAAGACAGACTCATTCAACTCTGTCATTTTATCACAAAGATTTATTTATTTATGACTTTGATAACCGGGTGAGTGCACTGATCCCAGGGACCATTTTCAGGAACGACCCGGGCCATAACACATGTTGCAGGGTGGCAGTAAGTACAAGGTGGTGATAACACACATGCAAAGGATTAGATACAGATACAGCAGTAGTAAGCATAATGTTTCGGTATGGTACATAAGTCCAGTGTGAGACAACGAATACAAGGTTACAATATGGTGCATAAGAGATTTGATACACAAGCAGCAGTCATCAGTACATATAGAAGGTAAGATACATAAGTGGACATGTGGTAACAAAGAATATACAGTAGGAAATATTTATACAGCATGTACAAGGCAGTGAAGTAGTAAATATATATACAATATGTACAAGGCAGTGAAGTCAACTGCAATAAATATACAACATAAGTAAGGCAGGAGATCACAGTTTTAGGCTAGGGAGTTGACTAGTGGGACTAGGTGGGTAACTCCTGGGAGCAGCAGCAGGAGGAATTTGCCAGGAGCCCTATTTTGAGGTGGGACTTGAAACTGGAACGAGTGCTGATGGAGCGGAGTTTGGCCGGCAGGTTATTCCACTGCAAAGGGGGAAGCTGTGGACCAAGCTCTGCTGCCCATGTTGGTGGATACCCTAGGAACAACTGAGGGGGAGTAACAGTTTAGCAGAGGCTGCGGTGAAGAGTATGGATTTTCAGGATGGAGTTTAGGGGGATTCTAAACCCATGCAGATGACGTTGTCCACCAAGCAGCAGAGGGCTAGGCCAAAGCAACCTTGCAGCAGTAGCCATCCAAGGGTATTATAAAGGGTGCAGTGGTGGGAGGAGAACGGGGCAAGTAAAGCAAAGTGACAGTCACTGTTGTAAGCAGTGGAGAGTTTGGCCATGGCAGCAGCAGAAGTCCTGGTATATATAGGGGAACAGTTGTCAAGAATAGGAAGGAGCTTTCCCTGGACAATGGCTACTAAGGCTTCAGGGATAAGATACTGCCTGAATCTATAGGCGGCACCCAGCTTCTAGTGGAACCCTCTGACTAGGGAATGCACATGCTCAGTGAAGGTGAGAGAGTGTCAAGCAGAACTCCTAAGTATTTGTATGTGTCAACGTCCTCAAGGGCTGGGCCATCAGGGGAGAGAGAATGCCTAAGGAAGGGCTTGGATCCAAACAGCATGTATTTAGATTTTTTGGCATTAACTAAGAGGAGTTTTATTGAAAACCAGTTGAGGGCTGCAGCATAGTTGTGTGAGAGCACTGCAGAGATTGCGGCTGTCGATTTGTCGCTATGGAAGAGGACGAGGTCATCAGCATACTGGAGAGACTGGCAGTTGAGGCAGTTGGAGGGAAGAGAGTTGAATAAGGAGAAAAGGAGGGGACCCAGGATTGAGCCTTGAGGGACCCCCACAGAGACAGGCAGTGCGGGGGAGCAGGTTTGGCAAATACAGACGAATTGTGAATGGCCAGTAAAGTAGTTGGTGAACTGGTTCATAACTCTGGGAACAGCTGAGGAGGTTAAGCTTGGAGGTAAGGAGGGCATGGTTAACCCCTACTGGGTCATAATGTCACACACTTAATAGCGTACGACATTATAGCTAAACCAGTACAGCGCCGTACCTGTGAGTAAATGGTACAATACTGCATATACTGCTATATGCAGTATTGCACCATTCGCACTCTCCCAGGCAGAGGATAAAACCTCTGCTGGGAGTGGGTTCTGCTGAGCAGCTGCTGTGGCTCAATGGACTGAGGCACAGCAGCAGGAAACACAGGCAGTGCTTCTGGGACTGGGTTTGATTCACGGTCCCAGAAACTTTTATTTTTTTAATACTTTGTTCACTCCCCAGCTTGAAACCCCCACCCCCGGAGTTGAGAATCTTTATTGGGGGGGATTTCGGGGGCACATCTCCTTGTAATGGGGTGTGTGGGGGGCAGAGCCCCCACAAAAAAGAGAGTTATACGGCATGGCAAAATCAAGCTGTATTGGCTGTGCAATTTTGCCATGAGGCATAGTGTCATGCGACATTATGACCCCGTGGCTGGTCAACCATGTCAAAAGCCTTAGAAAGGTCGACAAAGACTGCCCCGGTGGCTTTACCGTTCTCCATGTTGGAGAGGATGTGATCAGTCAGAAGGGCAAATGCGGTGGTAGTGGAATTTTTTTTGTGAAACCCATGCTGTTGGTTGCATAGGAGGCTGTATTTGCCTATGTACTCAGCAAGCTGGTTGTGTACCGCTCTCTCGAGTAACTTACTAAGATGAGGGAGGATGGATACCGGATGATAATTATCAGTGGATTTGGGGTCACCAGATCTGAGAATGGGGATTACCTTGGCTATCTTTCATGAGTCAGGCATGGAGAAGGTGGAAAGGGCAAAGTTAAAGATGAAGGTGAGTGGCTTGACAATAGCCGGAGAGATCAGCTTGAGGAATACTGGAGATAGGCCATCAGCTCCAGGGAAGCCATGGTTAGGTAGGCTTTTGAGTAGCCTAACCGTGTCATGTATGGAGAGGGCTTTGAAATAGAAAGAGGGAGTTTGCTGGTGATTTGCAGAACTGGGGGAGGATGGCAGTGGATCGGGTATATGAGCTGGGCTTTGTGTTTGGACAGTTGGGAGTTTATTTAGGTACATAGATAGGTTGGTGAACTTACAATTGAAGATACAGACCACATCTTGAGGGTTGGTAAGCAGTCCATCCTGGGAGTTGAGATGTGGTGCAGCATTGCCAGAATGGGGGGTTTAGAAGGGAGCTAACTGAGTCCCAGAATTTTCTAGGGCCCCAGAGGTTGGCCCTTTGTAGACTGTGGAAGTGGGTCTGTTTCAGGGATTTTGCCTGTTGTTTACATTTGTTCCTCAGATGATGATACTCATCCTAGAAGGCAGGAGAGGAGGTAGCTTTGTAAATGGACCAAGTGTGGTCCCTGGCCTTCATAAGGGTTAGGAGGTCTCTGGAGACCCAACATGAGCTCCTACCCCTCACCCGTCTGGTAGTGACAGGGAAAAAGCGGTCCTGGAGGGTTAGTAGTGTCTGGGTAAATGTGGAAACCTGCTGTGGCTGCGTTGGAAGTAGAGAGAAAGTTAATATTCTTCAGGTGAGGCTATCTCTGGCTGGAAGCTGCAATACTGGACTTAGGATTTGCAAAAAAGCAAGTTGTGCTCACAACAGAGGGAGGTGAACCTTACAATTTACAATTGTCTTTGTTTGTAGCAGATATTCTTCTGGTGGAGGCTACTTCTAACTGAAAGATGAAATAAAGAACTTAGAATTATCAGGAAAGACAATCTTTCAATCAAAGAGGGAGGTGGACCTTTCCTTACTTTTGTTACAATTGTTGAGATTTTCAGTGCAGGAAGAGTTTAAACCCAGAGGGACTGAATACTGTTTACTGTGTCTGTCCTTGTGCACAGCTGACTTGTTTTGGGGATGACTGCTTTCAGAGCACAAATCACCAGGCTGTTTTGGGTCTGGGGAGGTTTACCTGTGTCTGACTTGGATGTCTGGATTTTTCTCTGGTTGATTAGCAGGGTATTTTCTCTGTCAAATTGTCGTGTAGGGCATCTTGCTGACAGGAAGGCACTCATCGCAGTGGTGGGTCAGAGCTTTTAGCTGATTGTTTCATGAGGGCACAGTTTAGCCCAAACCCTGCCCACCCTCACCCACCCACCCCTGGAAATAGTTCCTTTATACCTGGGGTTCTGACATCATTTCCTCAAGAGTGCAAGGTGCATATCACTGTCATATCTCTCTAGCACACTGCACTGACAATATGCACACACATTGTATAATATATATATTTCTATATAACAAACCAATCACACACACACACACACAAAAAACAAAAAACAAGAAGGTAGAACATGTGGGGAGTAGTGCAATGTAATGGCTGTGGGGCAGCAGTCTTCTGGGAGTCTTTCTGAGGCTGAGATGCTGCTCTATTTGCAGACAACTCTCTGCCCTGAGGGAGGAAGTTGCCCGTCTTCAGGCCACACTGGACAGTAGTAAGGGAACCTTCCCCCAGGCCACACTGGACAGTAGGAAGGGAACCTCCCCCATCCAGGGAGCACCAGAGCCACCACCACTACCTCACAAGTTGCGAAGAAAGCACAGCAGTTGGACCACAATGGGCTCAGGGAGGGTGAGGATGGTGGAACAGAGGCACACATAGTCAGTTGTTCCACTCCACAATCCATACACTATTCTGGGGAAGCATAGTTCCCCTATGGATGCACCCGCAGAAGAGACTAAGGAGGTTGAGGACAGCTGTCACAAGGGAGGCCTACAGGAAGGAGGCAGAAGACACCACAGGGAAAGGAAGCAGCTCCTGGTGGGGGACTCAATTATTAGGGGGATAGAACTGGAGGGAGCAGGGAAAACTGAAGTAAGGTACCTGCCCGGTACCATGGCTTCGAGGGACAGGAAGCGCATCCTCAGGATCACGAGAACAGCTGCACGGGAGTCTGAGTTGGACGTCATTGTCCACCTAGGGACAAATGACTTGGCTCATCATGAGATTAGAGCAGTGCAGGAGGACTTCGTAGAGTTGGGGAGGGGCCTAAGACAAGTAGCACACACAGTATCCTTCTCAGAGGTGTTGCCTGTCAATGGCATGTGTGAGGTGAGGGTACTTTGCACCATGCAGTTTAATGAATGGTTGAAAACATGGTGTGGAACACAGGGGTTTGGCTTCCTTTGGGACTGGGGTTCCACCTGGAGGAACACCGGCCTATACTGGCAGGATGGTCTGCATCTGTCCAGGAAGGGAACAAGTCTTTTGGGCAATCAGTTTAAATGCTTCATTGGCAAGCTTTAAAACTAGTCAAGGGGGGAGGCACTGATAAGCAGCAGGAAAATCCCAGCCTCCCCCTACAAAACCAGGTACAAAATGAGAAAAAGACCATGGTAGAAAGGTCAGTGGGGGATGCTGCCACAGAAGGTAAAGCCATCAAAAAATGGAGAGCAATGAGTACCAATGCCCGTTGTCTGGGGAACAAGCTTCCTGAATTGGTGGTCTTGATGGAGGAGGAACATCTGGATATCGTGGCAGTCACAGAAACATGGTACACACAGAACCATGACTGGGACATAAACATACTATCTACAGGAGGGACAAGGAGGGTAAAAAAGGAGGAGGAGTAGCTCTTTACATAAGGGAAGGAATCAAAGCAACAGAACAAAAGGGTAAACAGGGAGGAGAAGAAGCACTGTGGGTCAGTTTGGAGACAGGCAATGGCACCACAATCCGCACAGGGGTTGCATACAGACCCCCCTCTCGGGGGAGGAAATGGACAAAGGAAATGATAGAAAATATACTTAGAATGGCAGAAAAGGGAGATATTGCTGATGGGTGATCTGAATATGCCAGATGTTAACTGGAGTGCAGTTGCAGCAGCCACTTCTAAGAGTGGGTTATTCCAGATGCCCTACAGGGGGCATGCCTTAGACAACTAATATTGGAACCCACTTGAGAGGGAGCAATCTTAGACCTGGTTCTCTCAAATGGAGATGGAGAGAGGATCACATATGTAGAAGTGGGTAGCCATCTGGGAACTAGCGATCATCGAACAGTATGGTTCACAATAAACACAGCAATAGAGTCAAGCCATGCAAAGGCAAAAGTACTGGACTTTAGGAGGGCTGACTTTGCCAAAATGGGTGAGTGCCTAAGGAATGCGCTAGCAAATGAGCAAGAAGGAGGGGTGGAAGAACAATGGGGAATAATAAAAACTGCCATCACAGAGGTAACAAGCCTTTGTGTGAAGCAAATAAACAAAACGATGTAGGAAACCACCATGGTTCTCAAAGGAGGTGGCAGTGAAACGTTCCAGAGAAAAAGAAAGCATTCAGGAAGTACAGGGAATCACAGAAGGAGCAGGACAGAGAATTGTATCAGTTAAAGCAAAAGGAAGCTGGGAAGGAAGTCAGAACAGCAAGGGCCCGAACCGAGGAAAGATAGCCAACTCAGTTAAGAAGGGGGATAAAACCTTTTATAGGCACATGAGGGAGTGAAGGAAGACCAAAGGAGGGATAGTGAGGCTTAATAAAGGGGAGTGGGGTGGGCAGAGGGTGACTGTGAAAAGGCAGAGATACTAAACAAATATTTTTGCTCAGTATTTACAAATGAAGAGGTGGAGGCACCTAAAACAAACAATAGAAACACTCTGGATACAGAAGTTGATACCAGCCCATTTACAGAAGAAAAGGTTCTGAAAGAACTCTTAAAACTGAAGGTGGACAAAGCAATGAGCAAAGAACCTCTGTGCATAAACACTGAGGCAAGGGTTACCCCAAAGGGCATTTGGCTGGGAAGCCAAGTTTCAAGAAATACAAAATCACACATGCCCCCACAATGCAAAGCATCATGGGCTGCATATGCAAATCACCACAGAATGTTATGCTGGTCCAACTTTAAGCAGAATTGCATGGTGCCAAAAGGCCTCTCACACAGTTTGCAAAGGGTGCTAACAGAAGACATAGACACGTGTTTCGTCCTACCAGGACTCATCAGTATGCCTCATCTGTTTGACACCCCAATGGAATGGACCAGCTACCCCTAAGGCAGTGTGCCTGGGATATATTGTGGTGAATCCATTAAAATAAAAAACTATTTAAAAGACAAAGAACCTCTGTGCATAAACACTGAGGCAAGGTTACCCAAAGGGCATTTGGCTGGGAAGCCAAGTTTCAAGAAAATACAAAATCACACATGCCCCCACAATGCAAAGCATCATGGGCTGCATATGCAAATCACCACAGAATGTTATGCTGGTCCAATCTTTAAGCAGAATTGCATGGTGCCAAAGGCCTCTCAATATTGTTTGCAAGGAAAAGCAACAGAAGATATAGACACGTGTTTCGTCTTACCAGGACTCATCAGTATGCCCTCATCTGTTTGACACCCCAGTGGAATGGACCAGCTACCCCTAAGGCAGTGTGCCTGGGATATATTGTGGTGAACCCATTAAAATAAAAACTATTTAAAGACAAAGAACCTCTGTGCGTAAACACTGAGGCAAGGTTACCTAAAGGGCATTTGGCTGGAAGCCAAGTTTCAAGAAAATACAAAATCACACATGCTCCACAATGCAAAGCATCATGGGCTGCATATGCAAATCACCACAGAATGTTATGCTGGTCCAACTTTAAGCAGAATTGCATGGTGCCAAAAGGCCTCTCACACAGCTCTTGACGGTGATGCGGGTGCAAAGAAGACATAGACACGTGCCTGGGCCCTACCAGGACTCATCAGTATGCCCCATCTGTTTGACACCCCAGTGGAATGGACCAGCTACCCCTAAGGCAGTGTGCCTGGATATAGTTGAGAATCGACAGGGCTGAAAACTGATGAAGACAAAGAACCTCTGTGCACAGAGGTTCTTTGTCTTTAAATAGTTTTTATTTTAATGGGTTCAAAGCAATGGGGCCTGATGGGATTCATCCCAGAATTCTAAAAGAACTAAGGGTAGAACTAGTGACACCGCTGACTACCCTCTTTAACATATCATGGGAGGATGGGGTGGTACCTGAAGACTGGAGGAGGGCAGATGTGATTCCCCTTCACAAAAGTGGAAGCAGGGCAGAAGCAGGAAACTACAGACCTGTTAGTTTAACCTCAGTGATAGGGAAATGATGGAATCATTTCTGAAGGAAAGAATTGTTGAGTACCTAGAGATCAGAGGGGCACAGGACCCAAGGCAGTATGGATTCACAGCGGGAAGGTCATGCCAGACGAATCTAATAGATTTCTTTGACTGGGTGACCAAAGCAGTAGATCAGGGAGGGGCTGTGGACATGGTCTACCTAGACTTTAGCAAGGCATTTGACACAGTCCCACACAAAAGATTAATATACAAGTTAGCCAGCCTGGGAGGGTCCCAAGATGATAGCCTGGATAAAGAAATGGCTGGAGAATAGGACACAGAGAGTAATAGTAAATGGAATTACCTCTGAAGAAGGGGTTACTAGTGGGGTACACGAGGAGTTCAGTAGGGGACAGTCCTCTTCAATGTCTTTATAAGCGACATTGCAGAGGGACTGGAAGGAAAAGTATGTTCTTTGCAGGTGACACAAAGATCTGCAACAGAGTTGATGCACAAGGTGGGGTGGAAAGTATGAGAAGGGACTTAGCAAGGTTAGAGGAATGGTCAAATGTATGGCAGCTTAGATTCAATGCTAAGAAGTGCAAGGTAATGCACCTGGGAAACAAAAACCCAGGGGAAGAGTACACAATGGGGGTGAGATACTAACAACAACAAAAATGGAAAGGGACCTGGGGGTGGTCATATCAGATGACCTAAAGGTGGGCAAGCAATGTGAGAGGGCAGTAAGGAGGGCTGTGGGGATACTGGGATGCATAGGGAGAGGCATCACCAGTAGAAAACAAGAAGTTGTTATCCCTCTGTACAGACAGCTGGTGAGACCCCATCTGGAGTACTGTGTGCAGTTCTGGAGACCCAGTTTCCGCAAAGACATAGACAGGATGGAAGCTGTCCAGAGGAGGGTAACTAAACTGGTGCAGGGTCTGCACCGGAAGACATATGAAGAGAGACTTAAGGAGCTAATATGTATAAGCCTCGAGGAAAGGAGGAGAGGGGGACATGATAGAAACTTTAAGCTACCTCAAGGGAATCAACAAAGTCCAAGAGGGTAGCATCTTTCAAAAAAGAGGTGCAAGAACAAGGGGCACAATTTGAAGATAGAGGTGGGCAGCTCAGAGGTAATGTAAGGAAGTATTTTTTCACAGAGAGGGTTGTGGATGCATGGAACGGCCTTCCAGAGGAGGTTGTGGAGTCAAAACTAGTGGTGGAATTCAAGCATGCATGGGACAGTCATAAGGCAGTTCTAGGGGGTGCGGGTAGGAAGAAGTAGGCTGCTGGTTAACTAGGATCTGCAGCTTATCCATTAGGTAGGGAAATGGGCAGACTGGGTGGGCCAAGCGGCCCTTATCTGCCATCAAATTCTATGTTTCTATGAGAATCAATGACCAGTCTAATGACCAGGTCTCCTTGAGGAGATTTGTGGTGTCTGGGAAGCTAAAATTTCTGAAAGATAGGTATTAGGGCAGGGGGCGCTTTAGTTTGGAGGACCAGAGGAGACAGGTCAGTGAGTGATCGTTTATGGAGTCAGCCATGGTGCCAGCATGCAGTGCTTGGTCCTCACTGTTTATGAGGATCCAGTCTAGTAGTGTCTGAGTGGCCGTATGGGGATTTAGTCTAGTGGGAAGAGTAATCACCTGCACCAGGTTGTGCTGCTCTAACAGGGATATATAGTCAGGCTGGAGGCAGCTCAGCCAGTTTAGATTAAAATCGCCAAGAAGGATAGATTCCCTACGGGGAGTTAGAGAGCTCAGGCCCTGGAGGAATCTGGTGAGTCCAACGGTTCCAATCATGGGAGGTCTGTAGTAGCAGCCAATATAGAGTTTTTTACAGGATCCCAGGATCAGTTCAGAGAGTAGCCATTCACTTGGCGAGGATGGGTCAGAGTGTAGGACAATTCTGGCTGAGAGGGGTTCCCTAAAGAACAGGTCCACACCACCGCCTTTTTTCCTGCCGGGCGTGTCAAAGCAGAGATAGGAGTAGCCAGGCAGTTGGAAGGTGTTTTCAGCATGGTGTGGCTTTAGCCATGTTTCTGTAAGTCCCAGAATATGGGACTTGTGGTGCATTGTCCATGCCTCGAGGTCGGTGAATTTTGACGGAAGGCTGCAGATATTAATGTGTGCCAGTTTAAGACCAAGGGCATTAGTCCAGATGCAGGAGGAGGGCGTGATGTGGGAGTTTGTCAGACCAGGGTTGCACTCAATGTCCCCAGCAAGGGAGAGTAGTGAAGTAGGAGAATATATGGGCAGGAGAGAAGAGTGGAAGACCAGGGGAGGTTAGCCAGGTAATGTCCAAGGAGGCGGCGTTCCATTGTAGTGAGGAACGCAAGAGAGATGTACCCCAGGGAGGACTTGTCCTTAGTGGAGAGGGCGGAGGGGAGAAGGAGAGGCGTTGTTGGTCGTGGGCCAGCACCGTAGTGCAGAAGTCACTGAGTAGCAGCACAGCAGTTAGGGAAATGGCCCATAGTATAGGCAGTGCCAGCTTCATGTTTCCGTGTCAGAGTAAGTGAAAAGTGAAGTATTGGGAGGAAATCTGAGAGGTCATCTGTGTGACTGGATAGAGGAGGGGGCTATTGGGGCTGCTAAGGACCCAATAAGTTGCTATCAGAAGGTAGTCCTGGTGGAAGGGCAGTACAGCACTGAAAGAGGTGTACTTGTTGCTTTAAATTTTTTTAGGCTAGACGGCCAATGGGAGGAGGTGCACAGTAGGGGGAGTGGTTTGGGTGGATTTAATGAGTGGTGGAGGTGGGGGTGGGTGGAAGGTCTGAAAATCTTGCTTACAGCAGGAGGAAAGGGCAGCAGAGCTGGCTCTGGTCTTTACCTGTGCAATTAGAGTGGTGGGTGGGTGGCAGCAGGTGGGCTCCCGATCTCGTTGCAGGAGTTGGCGGGTAGTTCAGATGTTTGGCAGCCGTGGGGAGCGGTTGCTAGCCTGAGAAGGGTAGGAAGCCTGTGCAATTAGAGTAGTGGGTGGGTGGGTGGCAGCAGGCAGGCTCCCGATCTCGCCACAAGGGTCAGCAGGGAGTTCAGATGTTTGGCAGCCATGGGGAGCAGTTGCTAGCCCCAGTGGGCAGGAAGCCTGTGCAATTAGAGTGGTGGGTGGGTGGCAGCAGGTGGGCCCCCGATCTCTCTGCAGGAGTCAGCGGGTAGTTCAGATGTTTGGCAGCCACGGGGAGCGGTTGCTAGCCCGAGTGGGCAGGAAGCCATAGACTCATTCAACTCTCAGGCATTTTATCACACAACATAAGTAATTAACCATGACAACTAAATTATTTTAACTAATTCCACAATTTTCTAATAAATGCCTGTTGCAAGGAGTAACTGACCATATACTGACATGTTTATCTGTTGTTTTTATTTCGAACTGAATTACAGCTAAACTGCCTTTCATAAAGAGAAAAGCTACATTGTTATTTATTTCTGTCAAATTTGAGACTCTCTTATGATGTGGGGAGTTTAAATGTTAATCCTTTTGGGTGCTCAAATAGTTAATTGCATTGTAGGCTACTAAAATGACAAATCTCTGATTTTGTAACCACTGTATTTATATCTTTAACAGTCTGAAGGAAATATGGCATTCTGCTGTGCAATTTTGTTATGCAAATGGCTTCTTGTCATGGTTCATCATAGTCCACTAAAAGTATAGCTGCTTTGTTCACTTTGTGCTGATTAACAGCTTAGGAACTTGGTTCATGATCTGAGTTGAAGGACATTTTGACAAATTTTGATGGATGTTCATGAACCGTTCACAAACCTTCCTCAGGTTCATGAGTTGATGAAATTTATTCTGCCTGGGGAATCCTCGGTCTAAGTATAAATCAAAGTTATACTCCCTTCTGGATGAGTAATTATGTCTGACATCTATCAAATAGAAATAATTCTTTAGTTAAGTCAGTCTGATGCATAATTAGTTTTTACATAAACGAATAATGCACAGCAAGATATTTTCATTTTTATACACCTGAGGCCAGATATTCAAAAGTTAGTGTGGGCACTAATGGGGTTTTGCCTGTGCTATCCAGTGTTGCACCTGTTTTTGGGGTGGGGTCTTTATTCCGAGGCCCCTGTGGCATAGGTTAAATTCATTACCACCCAGACACTAACATGCTGTTCCCATGAAAATGAGTGGGTCCCCTCCTGCATGCAAGCATAGCAGCATTTTCAAAGGTTTGTGATGGTGGTAAATGGCACCCAAAGCAACGCTATTTACTGTCCTCAAAAATCTCAACTTAACTAAGTGCTAAGCCCATTCCTCACCCCACTGATGGTGGGACAGCTGTACTACAGCTGTCGGCTCCTACCCACCCATCCAATGACTATCAGATAGTTCCCTTGTATTTAGTGGCACCCCAACCCCCTTTCACCTGTCCCATAGATTTGACACTTGTCTCTGGTGTCGAGGGGCATCTCCAGTAGCGTAGATTATGCTTGGAGGCAAGCTGCCCCCATGGTTCGGATTGGGATTTTTTTTGAAGCTGAGTCTTTTTTTTTTTATTATTCTTTTTTTAATTCCATATTGGTTGTGGACTGGTCGGGATTCGGGATTGGGACTTATAAGATGAGTTTGGAAGGGGGTGTTGTAAAAGACATCCCCGTGCTGACCCTATCTCCACATACCCCGTTTCTCAGAGCCTCAATCTCCAGTGAGCTGGCGTGCTCGTGCATTGTCAGCTGAGGCTTAGCTAAAGGTGACGGAGGGTGCAAAGTCTGAAATGGCAGCGGGCGCAAAGTCTGAAAGGGTTTCCAACTGTGAGAGGTGAGAGCAGATGGTAGGCACTCAGATTCTATGTAGAAGTAAATTTCTATCATAACACAGCACCTGCTTACTTCAGAGCATGGCATCTGTGAGATGTTACACTGCCAAGGTCTATTATTTGTTGCTTCTTACTGCTCTTTCCTTTTATTGTGTACCCATTGTGGAACGACTTTGAAATGACTGTGGAGTTATGTGAGCGATAAAGCTTTGAAACTACAATAGTGGTCTCATGCATCATTTTCTTCTCTGAGTGCTACCAAGTTCTTGGTTTGACTATGTTAATTGTTGCCCTGCTGTCTAGTGGCACTCTCCACCCCTCTATCACCCATCCTGTAGATGTTAATCATTTTCCCATACTCAGAATCATACTCAGAAAGGTTAGATGCACAGCAGGCACTAGGCCCATTTAAGTACATCCCCGGAGCACAGGCATAGTTTACCCCTTATCTTTGCTGAGTAATAAGACATCAAGTTTACTCTTAAAGACACTAAGGCTGTTTCCTTCTGCTCTCTCTTTAGGAAGTGCATTCCATTTGGGTATCATTCTCTGAATGTAATAATTACTTCTGTCCTTTCCCCTAAGATATGTTAAATTTAGCTGAAAGTTATGACTTCTGAGATTAAATGTTCTGACATTAAATGCTAGACCAAGGTCATCCATTAAATCTGGGTCGCTTGAGATTTTATGCATCAATAAAAGGTCCCCCTAATTCTTCTAGTCTCCAGGGAATACAAGTTCAGCACTGGCAACCTCTGATCATATTGCATATCACTTAGGCCATTTACTATCTTTGTTAGTCTCCTTTGTACTCTCTCTGGATACAGTCCACATCTCTTCTCAAACAGGGTCTCCACAGTGATGAGCTGTAATCAAGGTGGGGCCTAATGTATGCCATATACAGTGGGATTATACATGCCCTACTCCTTGATGCAATGGATTTTTTAATGCAACCAATCACTCTGTTTGCTCTAGTTATATCGGTACAATGATTGCTGAACCGTAGATCTTTTGTAATGCGGATACTAAGGTCATGGGTACTATTGACCTTCCTGAGTAATTTGCCAGCTAAGTAATAATCACTACATGCATTATTATTGCTGAAGTGCATCATCACGCATTTCTCGGTGTTAAATACCATACCATTCATCTCCATCCAGCATTCCAGGGAGGCAAGGGCCTTCCTAATTGTTTGAATATCTTGTTCTGTTCTAACCACGTTAGTAATTTTGGTGTCATCAGCAAATTTTACAGAATAACTTTTAATATGTTTGTTCATATCAGATATAAAAAGAGAAAACAGGGCTGATCCCAGTACCGAGCCCTGAGGGACACCACTGGTCTCTGGTCCCTCTTTGTATAAGTGCCCTCTAATTCTCACCACCTGTACCCTGTCACATAGCCAAGAGTTGACCCAGTTCACTATAGATTGCTTGATGTCCCATTGATTCATTTTTTTTTTATCAGTATATGGTGAGGTACCTTGTCGAACGCCTTACATAGATCCAGGTATATGACATCTACTGTTTTTTTCATCTCTAACTGTGTACTAATCTTTTCATAAAAAAAAACAGGTTTGCTGTAAGGCATGATCTCTTATGTTTAAAGCCCAGTGTCTAGTGGCATACCCCCACCCACCAATCACCTGTCCCATAGATGATAATCATTTCTATAGTGTCTAGTGGCACCCCCAATTGCCCATACCATGTCCCCTATGCTATCACTGGCATCAAGTGGTAACCACTCCCTCACCCTCCGAATGCCGGTTGATGAATTGACTGGCATGTTGGGATGTGACACAGGGCCCCAGATGTGCCAGTAAGGGGGGTGGATGGGTGAGGGCAGGGCAGCTTTGGGGCTGCTGGACTGCAAATGTTCATTGGTCTGTTTGTCAGCTGGCATTAGGGGTGGGGATGGGGTAACACTGGATGCCAAGGATAGTAAAGGGACATGGGACACATGATCATGGGGTGAGCATGCCACTAGACACAAAGGAAAGGATTAACATCTTTGGAACAAGCGATCAGGGGATGGATTGGTACCTCAAGACACCAAGGAAAAGATTAACAGATATGGGACAGGTGATTGGTGGTGTGGGTGTGATACTAGACAACAGGGAAAAGGATAACATCTATGGGATGGTTGATCAGGGAAAGAGGGGTGCCACTAAACAACAGGTAAAAGATGAACAGATATGAGATGGGTGATCAAGGGGTGGAGGGCACCGCTAGACACCAGGGAACAGACAAACAGATACAGGACAGGTTTTCGGGGGGTGGGGGGGATGCTGCTAGACACCAAGAATGATGTGGTAGGTGAAAACTGAGTGGGCACAAAAGGGCTGCCAATTATCGTGCAAATGAGCCCATAATGAGCATACAAATGGTCCCTTAGCACCTTTCATGCTCAATGGGCTCATTTGCATGGTGTGGCTGAATATCACATCCTGGCTCCCGGGGCAATCCGGTGCCAGAGTGCTATTCCCTGTGGACTATATACAAGCCCAGATCCATGTCAGAGCATTGCAGACTGACTTAACGCTGTGCCGGCAGAGGCCAATATTTAGTCAGATAGCACTGGTCCGCTATTCAACTGACTATAGCAGCCACTGGGTCAGGTGCAAGCATAAGCGTGGTGCAAACCTTTGCAGTGTGCTTTCACCCATTTTTGAATATCTAATCTCTGAGTATTGTGTGATAAAAGCTGGAGGAGTCATTATAAGTTATAGGTGGGTATAACAAAATAAGCTGAAGCGCTAGTAGAACCAAAAATAGCAAACACAAAAATGTTACAAATTGTAAGACATAGTCACTTCTAACTTTAATGTCTGAAGTATGTTTCTTTTTCCTTTTGCTTATTAGAAAGTTTTCCATGCGATAGTATTATGCTGTATGTATTGAACAGCACTCTGGCTGGCAGTTGACATATCTAATTCTATTCCTCCCACTACATCATCAGCATTGAGACCTCACTGACAGTGACATCACACACACACACACACACACACACACACACACACAGACCTGGCAGCTACCAAGTGGCTTGTCCTGAGCAGATGTGACATCACAGTCAGTGAGGTCACAATGTGATGATGAAATGGGAGGAACAGAACTAAATATGTCAGCTGCCAGGCAGAGTGCTGTTCCACACATCACACCTACTAACATCAGGTGAAAGATATTCTAATTAACCAAAGGGAAAATAAAAAGTACATCAGATAAAAAAAGGTAATAGCTTTTTTGTAAGATTTATTTTTCTGTGTGCAAATGTTGGTGCTTGTGAAAGGTGCTGGATTAACAGGATTGGAACCTGAAGTCCTCGGCTTATCCTTGTGACAGGTACAGCATGAGTGACCACAGTGCAAGCTTCCCCGCGCTACCCTGTCAATGTGCCTGTACCTTGCCATGAAGGTACCACCACGTAAATGAGATGGTAGTTCAGACTCCCATCTGCAACGGGGTCCTGATTTTACAGGTTTATACTGCATTTACCTAAGCTAGCAGCAGTGAGATACAATATCACATTTTTAGTATCGTTCTGCTTTTATAGTGTTTTTTTCTAGGACAGATTATCTTGGATGCAACATCTCCTTTTCAGAGGGGTTCTGCTATGGGTTACTGATTTGACACAGTTTTGCAATATATTTACCCAGCATAACCAAAGTAAGATGCAAAACATCTCCTTTTCAATGGGGTCCTGCTCTGACACATTTTTGTACTGTCTTTTTCCAGGATAGCACAGATCAGAAGCTATCTTGTTTCCTCTGGAATCTTTCTTTTCCCAGTTTTACACTGTATTTACCCAGGATAGCACAGCCAAGATGCAATATCTCATTTTCAGTGGGGCCCTGCATTTACCCTTTTTATAATATATTTACCCAGGATAACTCCGCTGAAAGGCAAGTTACATTTTCAGTGGGGTCCAGCTTGTACAATGTATTTTTCTCAGGCTAGAGCAGCATAGATGCACAGTTGATTGGGGCTCTGCTGTATTGGGGTCCTGCTTTTACATATTTTTATGTTTGCTTGCATGCATGTGCAAGAAACGTAGTGCCATCATCTGAGTTTTCGGAGGTGTGGCACCCTGTCTTCCAATTCAGTCAGTTTGTTTGCAGGCGCGGCCACAGTTCGCCAATGAATGCTGCAGCTGTCTATGACAGCAGTTGAAAATGCGAGTGCCGTACAGTTCAAAGGCAGAGCTACTTTTCAGTGAGCAGCGATAAGATATCGCATGCTCATGCGCTCATCCCACCCACACACACAAGGGCGCATATTGCGTGCTAATGCACCCCCCCATGCACACACTGTATGGCTGAAGGGGGTGCCCAATCCCCCATCGGCTCTGCAGCACTCCCCCCAACAGAGTTCTAGGTACCACACTGGGAGCCCACCCCTGTGTGGCAACAGTCTGTACGGCCGATGGGGTGCCCAGTCCCCCATTGGCTCCACTGTTTCCCCCACAAGAGACTACCGGGTGCCACGCTAGGAGCCCACCCCAGCGTGGCAACAGTCCGTACAGACAAGGGGGTGCCCAATCCCCCATCGGCTCCAATGCCCCCCCAAACAGCCTTCTAGCTGCCACGCTGGGAGCTCACCCCAGTGTGGCACAAGTCCCGTGTCGGCTAAGGGAAAAAAAAAACTGAAAGAAAAAACCTTCCTTCGCTGATTGTCCTGACCCTCCCTCCCCCACCTGCACCCACCCTCTGCGCACCCTGCCTCCCCACACCCCACCTCACCCCATACTTACCTCCAGAGTCCAGCGCGACGATCTTCGGTGGACCAGGATCACATCTGCACTCTTCAAAGTCTACAGTGAACCGAAGAAATGCCGGTAAGCTGTATAATGGAATGAATAGGGTTTTTTCAACTTTGATGCATATCTCAGGCATTTGGGGGAATTGTTTTCACCAGATTTTCAACATGGGGTTTTTGGGACCCCATCTCATGAATTCTGTCACTGTCATTTTGTTAATCGGGCTCGAAAGGTGATTTCGCGGTCACTGAGTGGAACCACCTTTCGGGACCAATTTACAAAATGACAGTGTCACAGTTCATGAGATAGGCTCCCAAAAACCCTATGCTGAAAATTTGATGAAATAATTCCAACAAATGACTGTTTTACGAGCATGTGTTGAACTGTTCCTACGCGCGCTCGTAAGTTCGCGAATTTTCAACATGTTCACTCCAGATTTTCAACATTGCCATTTTACCACACCTCCTTATGAGCAGTACAGCTGTCATTTCTCACATCTTGCCCAAAATGTGTTTCCACGCATGGCGCACAATGGCGCAGTCGGTGCGAAATCAATGTTTGGGACAGATTAAGAAAATCACAGTGACACTATTCATGAGCAGAGGTGTTAAATGCTATATTAAAAATATGTTGAAAAAATCCTAAAAATGACTGTTTCTGAGCATGCGTTGTGCTGTTCCTACGCACGCCGTACATTTGCAAATTTTCAATATTTTCACTCCAGATTTTCAACATTACCATTTTACCATACCTTCTTATGAGCAGTACAGCTGTCATTTGTCATATTTTGCCCAAAACATGTTTCCGCCCATGTAGCGCACAATGGCGCAGTCTGTGTGCGAAATCAATGTTCGGGACAGATTAAGAATATCACAGTGACACTATTCATGAGCAGAGGTGTTAAAATGGCTATGTTAAAAATTTGGTGAAAAAAGTCCATAAAATGACAGTGTTACTAGCGACCATTGCACAGTTTCCAAGCACCCTCGTAAGTTCATGGATTTCTAATATTTTCAGTCCAGATTTTCACCACTGGCATTTTTCCACACTTCCTTATGAGCAGTACAGCTGTCATTTTTCACACCATGGCCGAAATGTGTTCTCACCCTTCCAGCGCAGAATGCGTGGTCGCTGTGGGAAATCACTGTTTGGGAGAGAGTAAGAAAATCACAGTGGCACTGTTCATGAGCGGAGGTTCCAAAATCCCTGTATTGACAATCTGCTGTAAAAAATCCCCAAACTAATTGCATTACGGGTGTGTGTTGCACATTTTCTATGCACGCTCGTGACTTCACCAGTTTTTTTTATATTTTCACTGCAGATTTTCAACATTGCCATTTTTTGCACCTCCCCGAGAACAGTACAGCTGTCATTTTTCACGTCCTGTTCGAAATGTGATTTCACACCTGTGGTGCCAAATGGCATTGTCGCTGTGCTAAATCAGCTTTCAGCTAACAAACTGATATTGCCACTGGTGGGGAATCACAAAAAACCCATGTTGAAAATTTGGAGTGAAAATGCCAGTGAACGCCTGAGGTGTTAGGGTTTCCGACCATGACGCCCCACCCTGTAGAGATTGACAGGCATCAGGGGTGTGACTTGGGATTCTCGTCTGTAATGCTCATACCATTCCACACCCTGCAGCCAGTGGGAGGCCTCAAGGTATGCCTTGGACTCTTCGGCTCCAAAGATCACCCCATTCTCCTATATCACACCCATCTCACCGTATTTTCTGATGGAATGGGGTGAGCGTAAGGGCCAAAAACCCCAAGGCACACCATGACACTTGTCAGTGTCTGCAGGGTAGGGTGTGGTGAAATGGTGTGGCCGTTATGCCTGACGACCCAAAGGCACACCCCAATGCCTGTCAGTCTCTGCAGGGTGGTGGTGGGGTTGGCTTCAGTTCAATACTTCACTGCCACTCCTATTACGCAGCTCTCTAACTCCTACACTACCAATGCCAGCAAGCAAACATTCGGCATTGACAAATGCTTGTTACTATATATTTACCCAATAGACCAGATGAGATGCAACATCTAATTTTCAGTGGTGTCCTGCTTTTACACAGTTTCAATCTGTATTTTCCTAGGATAGGCCAGCTGAGAGGCAATATCTAATTTTCAGTTGGCTCTCACATTTTGTCCCCAAATTTCCAACATGGGGCCTGATATTCAGTAAAGTGCAAAGTGAAGCCCAAATGTTTGTGCTGCACTTTGCAATTGCCCAGGGGTCAGGAGGATGCTGTATTCAGTTAGATAGGGTACTGGCAGTATCTAACTGAATATAATGCCATTTTGGTGCAGCACTAAGTCAAGTAGTGCTGCCCAGACATGCCTCCGGATGTGGGCCTTAAGAGTGTGTAGTGCCACAGCGCAATCTGCAGTAGTCAAAGGGACCTATGCAAATGAGCTGATTTGGCATATAAGATGTTAAGGGACCATTTGCATGCACATTATATGCACATTTGCATGGGTAGTGGAGGCAGGTTAGTGTGGCATCCCCCTTCCCTAGTCCAAGACATGTATCTATCCTTGGTGCTAGTGCGTCCCCCCTCCCTCTTATTGCCAGCTGGTATTGAAAAATAACTCTCCCTGGTGCTAGTGGCTCCACCCCCCCACACACAGATTGCCAGCCCATATTTAAAAATAACTCTCCCTGGTGCTAGTGATCCCACCTTTCTCTGGATAGCTAACCATATTTATAATAAACTCCCTGGTGCTTGTGATACCCCCTCCTTCTGATGGCCAGCCCATAGTAAAATTTACAACCTTCCCTTGCATCCATTGTTTCCCCCTCAGCACCATTCCATGGTACTGCTGGTTGCAATGTCGGGTGTCTAGCAGCCCCCCCAACAGGCACCGAGCACGCCCCCAGTCATAAAAACATAGAAATTGTCAGCAGATACTGTAAGGACTGCTAAGCCCATCCAGTCTGCCTGTAAGCTCTATGCCAAGGATACTAATAAGCCACCTTATTAGTATCCTCAGTGCTGTGGGTGTGCAAACAGCAACAGGCACAGTCCTCCTCACACCTCCTCGGCTGGCTGCTGTATGTCCAGGTGGGGAGCGCATGTCTTATTTATAGGACAGGGTGATGCGCCAGTCAGGTGTGAGGAGGGCTTTGCTGGTCACCATATGCACACGTGTGACACCAAGAATACTGGTAAGGTGACTGGGGGGATGGGTGTTCGGTGCCTCGATGGACGGGAGCCGCTAGACACCAGGGAGAAGGGCATTGCAACTGGCGGCACTGAAGATCAGTGCCTGGAGGGGACCACTGTACACCAGGGAGGGTTGTAACTTTTGCTACAGGCTGGTGATCACAGAGGGGGAACCACTAGCACTAGGGAGTTTATTTTAAATATGGGCTGGCAATGGGGGGGGGTGCCATTAGCACCAGGGAAAGTTATTTTTCCATATGGGCTGGTGATCGTCGGGAAGGGTAATCACTAGCACCAGGTACAGTTTATTTTAAATACAAGCTGACAATTGGGGGGTGTCACAGACCACAGGGGCAGGTCTGCTCCCCCAGCAGCCAACTGCTAGTTGACTGCAGTACCTCCGGCATCCACTAGGGAGTAAGAGGGGTTTTTGTTCAGCGGTATTTGCACTGCACAAAAGGACTGCGCTAACCTCTTTTGTGTAGCACAGGTCTGCTGAATATCTGCTTATGCTGATATTCCTGTCCCCCCATTTGCTTACCCCCTATTTTGGTTTGCACAGACACTAACCATGTTTGTCAGTGCAACCGAACCTTTTGAATATTGGGCAAGCTGATTTACTCAGGCAAACACCAGTTAGCGCCCATGCAAACTTTTGAATATCGAGCCCATAGTATTTTTGTGACTTGACATTAAGATCAAGACTTGATGGAGGCAATAGAACTAGTGAGGCAAAATGGAATTACTAACACTTGAATCAACAATCACAAACTAAGGGGAGATGTAAATAGAACCAAAAAAAAGAAGTGATTGGTACAGTCAAAGAATTGTGTCAGCATGGAATGCACAACCAAAAACAGTAGTGGATAATGCAAACATGAAAATGTTCAAAAACAGACTAGATCATTTTATGGGGAATAAAAAGATACCGTTTCTTGGCTAGAACTTTATACTTTCCTATCTAAATTCAGGTGGCAAGTTCCAAAAGGCTTGTGGTCTCCTGAACTCGTAACAGTCTATGAAACTATGAAGTGGAATTGTTTAAATCCCATCCAGAAAGTGATTTTGCAGTGTGACTGAAAAAATGCATTTTGAAGGCGATTTGAAAAATGACACCAAGTGGCTGGCACTAGAGAGCCATCTTTCAGGCTGGTTGTGCTTTCCAACAGCTCCTAACCTTGTGGTGCTACATTCTATTAAAAATTTAATCAAACTTTAAAAAACTTTCAGAACAGTACCAGAACTCGATGCAGTTTTTCCCCTGGAGCAGATTGATCTAAATTTGGAGAAAATGGGACGTCAGAAAGGGCAGCTACAGGGACCGGCAAGAGAACACCAACTGCCGAACTCTAGCACGGCCTCCAAACCAATGAGTTACAGTAGCACTGGTGCGCAGGGTTCAATGGATCCACCCTGGAATGCTCTCCTCGAATCAATGAAGACGATGGATGCCAAGATAGAGAGGACGCTGCAGAAATTAGAATCCCACAAGGTAGCCCTACAAAAATTAACGGGGACCATAGCGGATGCTGAAAAGCGGTCCATCTCTACCTTGATGACCATTGCAACACTCACAAAAGAAAATGAGCAACTTCGGTCCCAAACGGAGACATTCGAGAACGACATTCGCTCTGGCAACATCCGAATTATCTGGCTACCTGAAGGGGTTGAAGGTACTGCATTACTACCTTTTTTGCTACACTGGCTCCAAGAAAACTTGTCCCTTCCAGAAGGTTTTAATTGGGCTGCTTTAATTAAAGCTTACAGGATTAACCCAAGAGTGCAATCTGCTACACTGAACCAACCTCGCACTGTCTTAATCAGACCTACTGGATAGGAAATCAGGGATGCTGTTATTTCTGCAGCTTGAGCAGTTTACCCATTGCAAATCGCTGATTCAGACATTAAACTGTTCCCTGACCTATCCTTCCAAACTCAAGTCTGTCGGAAGGCCTTCGATGCAGTGAGGCAGTGCCTAAAGGCATTAGGGATTATTCACTCCTTTTTATTGCCTGCTCATCATAGAGTAATCTACGGGGGGGAAATGTGGTAATTTAGCCACCCACAGGATGCAGCACATTGGCTAGAGAAGATTGAGGGGGAGTTCAACAGTCTCATGCCTGCTACAGAGCCTACTCGTTCGGACTCGGATTCTGAGGACTGATTAAGTCACCCAGAATAGACTGTCTACACTGGACTGAATGTATGAAGCAGCAGGGCATGTTGAAAAATGGTGATCGTTAGTAGGATCACTGCACTTGATTAAATAAATTTAATTTGAAACCAGGAGACGAATGTTGGGTTACCTTTTTTTTTTTTCCCTCTCTGGTGGGCCCATTAATGCTGCCACCTATCAGTCTTTAGTAGCAATGCAGCTCCAACTTGCAATAAATGCTAAGTTTTCTCTTTCTATGTAACCGCTAGTTTACATGATATATCTACCAGAGTTTAAAGTTTGAATTTCTTAATACTATTATTACTCATGGGTTGTGGCATATGAGAGGTGAAATGGGGTTGCTGAGAAAGTTTGCCAACTGTTTGTTTCTTCTCCCTAGTAGTAACCAGGTTTAAACAACAATCTCAGGATTGTGTCTTTCTTCCTATTGTTCTACCTAAAGAATATACCTTTTGCCTTTGAAGAGGCTGGCAATTTTTAAGACTTTTGGGACTTGACCTTTTTAGTCCTATGATTACAAACTCTCCCCCACTCCTTCTGTAACAGATTATAGGGTTATGATATGTGTGTACTCCGTAACAAATGCGTACAGCTTATGTAGCTGTTTTCTTTATTGTTCCCTGTATGAGCAATGTATCTGTACAATGTACAATTATACAGAAAATCAATAAATAGAAAGTATAAAAGGAAAAAATGACACCAAGTGGGGTAACACAAGGGATATGTTGAGCATTAGGGGACAAATCTGCAAAATTAAAGTTATGAGTAAATGTTGGAACAATTCAATATGTCTTCATAACTTAGGTTTTTTTTCACATTTTATGACCCCAAGTGATCAAGACAGGTGGATTTTTTCATAGAGGGACTGTGAAAACATGTTTCAAAGGGGATTTGAAAACACAACACCTGTCATGTTTATCAGGTGGGGTAACAAAAGGGCTATATGCACATTTGAGGCCAAAATCTGCAAAAATCACAAAGTTATGAGTAAACATAGAAAAAATTCTATGCTTCCTACTAACTGTTGTTTTTTAACATTTTGACCCCAAATTTTCAACATTGTCTTTTTATGACCCTACCTTATGATCACAGCAGGTGAAATTTTTTAAATCCCATTTGAAAGGTGACTTTGTGGAGCAAATGCAAAAACCTGTTTCCAAGGAGATTTGAAAAATGACACCAGTCATGTTCACGAGGTGGGGTAACAAGAGGGCTATGTTGAAAATTAGGGGCCAAAATCTGCACACATTGCAATGTTCTGAGTAAACATTGAAAACAATCAATGCTTCTTCACAACTTTGTTGCTTTGTGACATTTTGACCCCAAATTTTCAACATAGTCTTTCTGAGACCCCTCCTTCAGAAAATGATGGGTATCATTCATAAAATATTGGCCAAAATGTCATGCCAGACTCGATGGGCATTAGCCTTCTCCTGTCCAGTACTCAGTAAAAATACCCAGTATAAATGTGTAAAAACACATTTTGGCCATTTGGCATTTATTTATTTATTTCAATTTTGGAATAACACCTTTGAGCTGGGGAGCTCATTTACAAATGTTCCAAGTCAAGGATTACATAGAACAAGACACTGGGTACACATTAGTAAAAACAGTGATCAAACATTAGGATGAGACCAGTACATACAGAGCTTATACATGTAACCCCTAGGTGGCGCAATCTGTAGGGTTACTGCCCCTGCCTGTACTTCTACTAGGTTGGGGGGCCTGGGTTCAATATTTTGGTGCCTTCACCCAGAATAAAATATGTGGGGTATCTACTTAACCTGGTATAGTCCTCTGGGAAGCTATAACCACCCACAAACCCACCTAGTGACCACGGACCTTGTAATGTGGAATAACCCTTTACACCAATTAACATACAGTTGGCAGTAAACATTAACAATAGGCACACCCCCTTGCACTTATGAACAGGGCCCGGTCCTTTGACAAACACCCTGGATCCCCCTGTAAAGCAAGCATGCACCTTCAATACTGAAACAGATTTCAGTATCTTGACACCAATTAGGAAAGTGCTCATCTGCCAGTTTAAACATGAAACAACAAATCAGTTTTATTAAGGGGACGTAAACAAGAGTAGGGGCGTGAATCTAGAAGAATGATTACTTTACTGATTTGATTCAGGTTACTCTGCATGCATGTACTTTAGTCCCACAGTAAAACACTTTGACAACAACTGGGTACCCAGAATGTTATGCTGGCTGGCCAGAATCGGTGCCTGGGGTTGCAGCTGTCAGTGGGGCTCTTGGTGGAAAGAAAGGCAGTTAAACATGTGTAAACAAGACCTTGGTTATTTGTATCCTTGGCGGGTTGGCCCAGTCCTCTGTAACCCTGTAACACACTAGTGCAATCAAATGGCACCACAGAATGATTTAAAGAAAAGTTGCAGGGAGCTACCCCAAGTTTATTCACAACACCATTTGGTAGGAATTTGCATGGCAATATGAAGACCTGCTGCAGAGTTCTGAAGAGCATGGGGAATCTGGGCCTGCATGACTCACCTCCACTTCATGGCCTTTCCCTCCAGGTGGCCACAACCTGTGATTCCTTGCTGTGCAGGGGCTGGATCCCCAAGCGGGTCTCTCTCGCCAAGACAGCAGTTACTGGTGCAGAAATAGACAGCTTGGACCAGGTTTGGCAAAGGCCCAAGGCTGAATGAACACTTCTGGCAAAGTTCACTTTGTTTGCTGGTGAAAAGATCCAGCTGGCAGACAGTTCGGTCACTGGCAAAGATAGGCTCCCATCTGCCAATCAGGAGTCCCTGGACAGTAGGCCTTCACCCACAATAAACATTCAGCACCTTTAAGGAAAACAACATTCACTTCTCTACCTCTCAATTTGGTTTCAGGCCGGTTCATAATCACAGTCAATTCACTGAGTAAACCTCTTAAAGAGCCAGTGTACTGCTTGGGATTAATAGTAATTTTCAGATGCAGTCACCTGTCACTTCTTATATCTCAAGTATTTTTTATTTTCTGTTTGTTAATTAGAAGATTTTTCACCTTACAGTACTGGAGTGATGTGTGGAGCAGCACTCTGTCTGGAGGGAAAAAAAGTCAGTTCTGTTCCTCCCACTACATCGTCAGAAATTAGACCAAACACATTGAGGCACCACAATCTTTGCAGCCTGAGCAGTGACTCTCACAAGCTACTAGTCAAAATGCAGAAAATTGTGACATCACTAGTAACTAGGAAGAGCCAGTCCCTGCTGCTTCATGTGAAAGTGAAACCTGGCAGTGAGAAATGGTTCTCATTGGTTACTAGTGATTTCATAGTCAGTGTGGTCTCAGTGTTGATGTAGTGGGAGGAACAGAACTGACTTTTTTTTTTCCTCCAGACAGAGTGCTGCTCCCCACATCACCCCAGTACTGCCAGGTGGAACATCTTCTAATTAGCAAACAGAAATGAAAAAATACTTGATATATAAGAAGTGATAGCTGACTACATCTGAAAGTTACAATTAACTGCAGGCAGTTTCTAGGCAGTACACTAGCTCTTTAATCAGCAAAGGCAGTCTCTCAAACAAACCTTGGGCTGAACGCTTCACAGGAGCTCCTCTCAGTCCAATGTCTTGAGCTGCCCTTTTCAGAGTCTCAGGTTAACTGCCACAGTTTAAGATAAGCTTTTCGGATTAGTCTGATTTACTGCTATCAGGTAGTCCAATGCTGGAAATAATAACAGGGAGGCAAGTCAGACCTCTCCCTGCCAGTTTTCCTCAGCTCCTTTCCTGGAGCTGCTTCACGATGGCTTGAGCTGCTCACTCTCTCAGCTCTCCAAGCAACAGCTCACTTTTTTCTAACAGTTCTTGAACTGGTCCAGTTTTCTAGCAATCCAGTTGGCTAGGGGAGCTGTCACTCACAGTTCTGGTGCTTCCATTTGTCAGTTTAGGCACCAACCAGTAAAACTACAAGAACTACAGCTTTTTCCCATGAGGCATCGGAACTAAGGATCCCTCGAGGTCCCCTGTGTCCCAAGTGGTCCAAATTCCTGGAAGTCCTGGACCAAACATAGTGGCTCCCATTTAGATGAATAAGCTGCAAGAAGGCAAGTTAAAATAAGCATTCTAATTTAAACATGACAATAAGTTAGAAGTAAATATTTGCAGCACTAGTTAGAGCTCCCTCTGCTTTATTATTGACTGCAGAGTGGAGCAAATTAAAGCAGTACCTGGCTGGTCATGAGCTTCGAAGCACTCAGACCCAGACCAGATCATTTACTGTATACACACTGGATAATGTCTTAAAGGGACAGGCACGGAGGCACACCATGGCACTCTCACGCAAATCAACAGGATAACAACAAAAAAACATGGATTTACTATCTCTGCAGGATGGCTGCCTGGTAGTGGGCATTGATGGAGCCCAGGGAGACACTTAAGGTAAGCTCCAGATTGGTGGGGGGGCTACATACACTTGGTTGACAGACAAATAATTACAAAAGTGCATGTTCATTACAGTTATCATAAGCAAAGAATTAGGGGTGGGTTGGAGGATTAGGGAGATACATAGTTAGGGCAATTAAGTAAAAAATTGCAGAGCAGTAGTAGGTAAGCAGCCTGTGAGGCTTTGTCTGGGGGATCAAGGGGGAATAGGGGTAGGAGAAGGAAGTAGAAAGAAGGGATTCAGGAGTGAATTATGCAGAATACCGACAAGGGCCTCAGAGCCTCATGAGGGGCAGGCACATTGATTTTCCATCATTAGAAGAAGACGAGGTTCTCATTTGAAGGGTCACCTGTCCTACAATATCCATATTACCAACCCCATCAAGAAAATCCATATAAGGCTAGGTCTCTTATAACAAATCAGAAAGTTCCTTATCCCCGTCTCCAGACTCGACCTCACCAACTCCCTTCTCCTGCTTCTCCTTGATTATGGCTCTATTGTCTACTTCCTCCCTAACACATCCCCTTTTCTCCAAACTCAGGACTACATACAATAGTATCGCATGTTTTGTGACCAACCTCCCCTGAATTACCTATCATTGTACCCTCTATGCCTCCCTCAACTGGCTCACCCTTGAAGGCAGGTTCCAATTTAAAATGCTCTCTTTCCTACACAAAGTTCACCATAACCTGCTGCCAATCAGCGTTAACTCCCTTTTCCCCTTATCGGTTACCAAGCGCAGTACTAGCGGGGCCGCCTGTCATATCTTTGACACCCCTTTTTACCTCACCAAGCATGCGCAGAACTCCATCACATACAAGGGCCCCAAGTTTTACAATAAACTGCCCCCTAAACTTAAGGCCTGTAGTTCAATTGGCTCATTCACCTCTTCCCTCAAGGACCACTTCCTCCAATCCACCACCTGCGTCTGTCCCAGTAGGTAACCCCCCTGAATGTCCACCAACCCCTGGTTAACCTTAGAGTTTATAAGTATCTGTATATTGGCTCGGTTGTTGTGTGCTCTGTATTTTTTTTTCTATTCTAGATGATCCTGTTATATACACTGTTCCTACTGTAAATACCGTAAAATTTAGCAAATATTGTTTTTACCTTTTGCTCTTTATTATCGAATTTTTGAACCACAGGATGTTTGTGAAAATGGGCATTTTTGCCCACATACCTTCCAGTATAAAAATAAAACTAAATTGAATTGAATTGAACTTTCTCACAGTTGATGAGGGAGTCCGGGAGTTCATTAAGGTACTGGTGCCCTTGGTAGGACAGTGCTCGCTGGGCAAACAAGGAATGTCTAAAAGTGACATGGAGTACACCTTTTGCTGCGTTTCCCATAGATTTAGCATGTTGGACTCACTGAAAAATGTTTACCAAGGATGCAGGGGAGTGGTCTAGCAGGGCCTTGTTACCCATCAGGCAGGCCTGGTATTTTACCCTAAGATGTAGTGGTAACCATCCTGTTTCAGACTAAAGGGTACAGGTGTGAGTCAAATGTTCTGCTCCCAAGACCAGCCTCCATGTCTTTTTATTCTTTTCAAGGCTGTGTCAGACCCCACACTATAGATTACAAGCCTGTAGTCAATTATTGATAGTATCGAGCTCCTGTTTACTAGGTTCAGTTCCTCAGAGGATAGTGCCTGTCTATGGCAATGTAGGATACTGAGTTTGACGTTTGCAGTTTTCACTACGTGGTTAATGTGGATGGAAAAGGTCAGAGTGCTGTCAAGGTGAATTCCCAGGTACTGTATTTGAAGGTGTTAACTTGCTCAAGTGTGTCACCTTTTTTGCTGAAGATATTCAAAGGGACAGTTCTTTTCTTGTTATGGGGTGTGGAAAATATCATGACTTTTGTCTTTTTATGATTGAGGAGGAGTTTATTTTGTGTAAACTATGCCTTTAGTTTTTGGAAGCTGTCCTGTAATGCTTTATTAAAATTTATAGTAGAGATTTTAATAAATCAAAGTGGCCGCCCGACTAACAGGGTCCCTGTTAGTCGGGCGGTCACTTTGATTTATCAAAATCTCTACTATAAATGCTGATAAAATGTAAGAAAAAGTCATCCCATTGAAATCAATGGGGCGCAAATATGCAGCCTTTGTTTACTGACATCACAAAGTGGGGCAGCATGTGCCTACATGGGGGTGTGTCGAAGAGTTCAGGAAGTGCCTCCGATTTTTATCACAATGTCCAGTTTCAGTTTTGCAAGTGTTATAACTTCTTTTATGTGCAGAAAGGGGTGGAATTATTTCTGCCATTCAACTCTGGGGCAGGTGAGCAATTACATATGTTGGGGTGGGCAGCAACTAGGTAGCTAGGAAACTATTCTTTAACATTTTTATTGCCAAGTCCTCAAAAGGCACATCTGTGATCCAAGACCTTTCTACCCTAAAAATTTCAAACCAAAATTCCACACCATTTTTGCGCAACAGCGTGACAAAGAATTTAACCAAAAGCAGTAATTTTCACATTTTTTGACACTCCATATCTCTGCACCCACACATCTGACCAAAACTGAACTTGCAACATAAAGAGATCTTTGGTCCCTCATGGCGCATGTAAAATTTCATGTGACTCGCTTGAACGGTTGCAAAGTTATTAAAGTGCAACATTTTGAGTTTAACATAGAAGTGAAGACTGAACTCTTAACTATAGGGGTGTGACCTCACCCCTATAATAATAACTGGGTTTTAGTGTTACCCATATATTTACATAATAGAACAGAACATGTGGAGCCACCCCCTGGATAACTGAGTGGGTGCTTGCCTCAGAAAACAGATAGAGACAAACAAGCCAGGCAGCACTCAAAGGAAAGGAACAAACTTTCCACAAGCTTTACACAAATAAATAATAAAGTCCGACATCCAGTGAATCAAAGTCATACAGAACCCACAGCACTTACCCGTCACGAGAAGTCTCAAAGCGCTGGGGTAAATGCCGTGGTTCCTGAATGACTTTGATTCACTGGATGTTGGACTTTATCATTTATTAATGTAAAGCTTGTGAAAAATTTGTTCCTTTCCTTCAAGTGCTGCCTTTCTTGTTTGTCTATTTATATAATAATTGGGTTTTCAGTGTAAAAGTATTATAATATAAAATTTACAGAGCACAATGTGTACTGGAGCCACAGCTGGATGGAGGATTTGGTGGGGTGTATTTAATATTAAATTTGTGTGTGTAGAGTTTGGGTGGGAAATAAAAGAAAATGGCAGTAGGCACTTTTGTACCAGTCCAAAACTCTCATTACTCATGGGTGTATCACAGCCATGCATGACACAATCTTTGATGTCCCAGGCAAATAGAATAGCAATCAACAGCTTCTAACAAGCATTTGTCAATGCCAAAAGTTTGCTTGCTGGCATTAGCAGTGGAAGTGCAGGAGTTAGACAGGTGCAGTATAGGAATGGCAATGATGTATTGAACTGACACCAACTCCACCCCCACCCTGCAGAGATGGACAGCCATTGGGGTGTGCCTTTGGGTCATCACCTATATCGATCATGACAGTTCACCTCACCCTACCCTGCAGACACCGACAAATGTTGAGGTGTGCCTTGGGGTGTTTGGGCTTTAAACTCACCTCATTCCATGAGGAAATACGTTGAAATGGGTGCAGTATAGGAGAATGGTGTGAACTCTGGAGCCAAAGAGTCCAAGATGCACCTCAATGCCTGTCACTGGCTGCAGGGGGGGTGGGGGTGGAATGGCATGAGCATTACTGTCAACAATCCCAAGTTACACCCCTGACGCCTGTCAGTCCCTACAGGGTAGGGCAGATGCCTGTCAGACCCTACAGGGTAGGGCGTTATGGTCAGAAACCTAAGGCCCTGGCATGTCTTAGTATTTTATAAGTTTTCAACATGGGCTATTACCCATCGCATGAACAGTGACACTATTAGTTTGTTAGCGAAGGTGATTTTGCACAGTGACTGCACCATTAATGTCACAGGTGCAAAAACACATTTCCAACATGATGTGAAAAATGACAGCTGTACTGTTCATGAGGAGGTGTAAAAAAATGGTAATGTTGAAAATCTGGAGTGAAAATATAAAAAAACTGGTGAAGTCACGAGCATGCATAGAAACTGTGCAATGCACACCCATAATGTAATTAGTTTGGGGGATTGTTTTCACCAGATTTTCAATATAGGCATTTTAGGACCTCTGCTCATGAACAGTGTTACTGTGATTTTCTTAATCTGTCCCAAACACTGATTTCCCACAGCGACTGCGCTATTCTGCGTTGGAAGTGCGAAAACACATTTTGGCCAGGGTGTGAAAAAAGACAGCTGTACTGTTCATAAGAATGTGTGGAAAAATGCCAATGTTGAAAATTTGGAGTGAAAATATTACAAATTTGTGAAGTTACGAGGGTGCGTAGAAACTGCACAATGCACGCTTTTAACACAGTCATTTTACGAACTTTTGTGACCAAATTTTCAACATAGGCATTTTAGGACCTTTGCTCATGAACAGTGTCACTGTGATTTTCTTAATCTATCCCAAACATTGATTTCCCATAGTGATCACACTATTCTGCACCGGAAGTGTGAAAACACATTTTGGCCAGGATGTGAAATATGACAGCTGTACTATTCATAAGGAGGTGTGAAAAAATGCCAATGTTGAAAATCTGAAGTGAAAATATTACAAATTCATGAATTTTGGCATGTGTGTGGAAACTGTGCAACACACACTTCTAACACAGTCATTTTGGGGAATTTTTTCACCAAATTTGCAACATAGGCTTTTTGAGAGCCCACCTCATGAACAGTGACACTGTTGTTTTGTTAATCAGTCCCAAAAGGTTATTCTGCGCAGTGACCATGAAATCACCTTTAGGGACTGAATAACCAAATGACAGTCACTGAATTCAATGAGATTGAGCCCCAAGAACCCCATGTTGAACATTTGGTGCAAAAATTCAAAAAAATAACCGAGATATGCACCAAAGTTGAAAAAACCCTATTTATGCCATTATACAGCTTACCGGCATTTCTTCAGTTCGTGGTCGGCTTTGAAGAGTGCAGACATGCTCCAGTCCACGAAGATCATTGTGCCAGGCTCCGGAGGTAAGTATAGGGTGAGGGAGGTGTGGGGAGGTGGGGTATGCAGAGGGTGGAGTGCGGGTTGCGGGAGGGCAAGAGAGTCAACGAGGGACCATTTTCTTTTGTTACAGGTTTTTATTTTACATGGACGACGTGGGACTTTTGCCATGCTGGGGTGGGCTCCAGCATGGCACCTGAAAGTTTGGGGGCAGTGGAGCCAACAGGGATTGGGCACCCCATTGGCCATACAGTGTGGGGGACACATGAGGACACTGGACTTCTGCCACGCTGGGGTGGGCTCCCAGTGTGGCATCTGGAAGTTTGTTTTTGGGGAGGGGCACTGGAGCCAACTGGGATTGGGCACCCCAGTGGACATATGCTGTGCTTATGGTGTGCATGAGCCGAGGGATTGGACACCCCCTCGGGACACAACAAAAGGGGGTGCGTGCATACAACCACCACTACACTCAGCAGTGGTGACGTGGAGGCAATTTGCATACCGCTGATGGCAGGGCAGTATGAAAATTGCCTACACATTACCACCGCTGATTGTAGCAGTCGTTTGCTTTCAACTGTATGCCACTGCAATCTGAACTGCTGTCATAGAGAGTGGGGACATTCATTGGTGCGGTATGGCCGTGCCTGGAAAAATGCTGAGGGCATTGGAAGAGGGGGTGCCACACCTACTAAAACTCGTATGGTGGCACTATGTTTCTTGCACATGCATGCAAGCAAACATAAAAACTGGTTGGAACCACACCCAAACAAGTATTATCATGTCTTCAAAAGCTGCCTATACTTCAGGGAACATTTTAAAAAACATAATATTTTGACACAATTCAACTTTGTTTAATATATCTTCTCTAGATTTCTCCCACCCTCCATAATTTAATAATGAGGAAATTTACATGAACATAGGATCTTTACCCCATACAGTTCATTTGTCACAGCAGCTGTTTCCCCACTTGAAGTCATAATACTCTGTTGTGACATCACAACTTTTTTTTTTGTTTTCCAATTGTTTAACCGGGGGAGAGACACACTAAGCTGAAAGCTTGTTTACAGGTGCGACCTGGGAGCACAGGGAAGTTAAGTGATTTGCTCAGGATCACACAGTATGCAAGTGGGGGCTGTGGGATTCAAACTCAGGTCTCCAGATTTGCAGCTCAGAGCCTTAAACCACTGTGCTATACTGCCTCCCCATTGTTGCCATGGGAATGACTGTAATGTCACAAGCAAAGTACTAGGTTCTTAGGTGGGACTAAACAACTGAAATAGATGCAGTCTGTATGAACAATGACCCTGTTTTATGCAAATGACCTCAGCAGTAAATAATGGGAAGGGGGCAAATAAAGAACTAATGCAGACTACAAACGGAAAAGTAGAGGGTTCAGCAGTAGGAGGAAAGAGGCCATGTTGCCCCATGCTGAGCCTTGCTGAGGCCATACCTGGAATACTATGTGCAGTTTTGGAACCCTCATCTAAAGAAGGACATCAATAGGCTGGAATCGGTGCAGAGAAGGCTGCCCATGATGATGCAGGGCCAATAGGAGAAGACATACTGTATGAGCACAGGCTAGAGATCCTCAACATGTATTCACTGGAGACCGAAGGGGGGTGGACATCACTGAAACACTTCAGTACATGATGGGTATTTGTAGGGTGGACTAAAGGAGCTGTTCAAGATCAGTAGTAACAGGACTACTAGGGGGAACAGCAACAAAGTAGTGAGGGGGCAAATTCAGGAGGGTTGCTAGAAAGTACTATTTTACTGAAAGGGTGGTGGAGGGATAGAACAAGCTTCGGAAGGCATTGATCACTCTTAAAGCACCGCACTTTAAGTTGTTCCCAACATCAAGTATCTTATGGTGTGGCTGGGCAAAAAACCTTAACATCTCCGGTAATGGTTAATACAGCACGGACAAAACTTGTGCATGGACTAACGCACATGGAGTAGTGCAAATGGCTCTATAGTGACTGGGGTTATTTCAGCATGCAGTAAGAATTGCTACCCCTGTCACTGTAGGCTGCCTTGCAGGAACACGAAAGATGCTGCTGAGGCAGTGCCTGGTCAAGCCACTCCTGTGGGGGAGTGGCTGGAGCTCCTGCCTCTGGCAGTGTCGAGGACCTGGGGCTGCGGTTTGGTCCCCCTTGTCTCACTGCTATGTGGTTTTGTTGTTTTTTTTAACAATTTTGCCCCAGTCAGAGTTTTCTGTCATCCCCAAAGTCCACAACCCCCTGGAGTTGATTATATTAAGTCCGAGGGATGTGGAGGGCAAAGCCCCTCATCCCCCGAAAAAACAAAGATATTCCTTCTTTGGGCACTATTGTTGTTTGGTCAGTGTGTTGTGCTGAAGATATACTGCCACGTGTTATATTGTGTGCAGCATTTCTGATGTGCACAGGTTTTGACCGCGGCATTATGACCCCTGCCAACTTCTCCACCTAAATGCATAAAACTCTGCCTCTGCTAGTGCCACAAAAAGTCCTGCCTTCAACTTCTGATCCACTGTGAGACCATGCTGAAGATGATCCTGCCAGTGTTTGACTACATGGATTGGTTTACAGTGCACCCACGAACCACCTTTACAAGACTGGAACTCCTCTTCCATTCCTTCTGCCACTTTCTGTTAATGTCCCCTACTCTTACCCATCACAGTTCTCTCAAACTTCGTCCTCCCTCTCTCTTCTCATCCTTGAATCTCAATGTGACATGTACTGTTCCTCCTTGCACCCTTCCCTCTCACCTATCTGCAATTCTTGCCCCCTCAATCGCATCCTTGTAGCATCTCTGCTTTTCTGATGCCTGTACTTTCTTCAACCCCCCCCACCATGCAAATCCTTCCCAGGCCATTCTGCTTTCTCTGTCTACCTCCCAAATCTGTGGAACAGCTTTTCCCTCCTTATCTGCCTTTTATCCCCTTTCTGCTCACTCAAGATGATCCTTAAGGATTCCCTGCCTGCTCCTGCAGCTAGCCTAATCCTGCCCTCTAAGCCCTTTGCAAGCCATGCTCCTCTTGCCTCACCACATTCATTTTCTTCCTTTCATTCCCTAGCATTTCAACCACCATCTCCACAATGTCCCCCTAGCATTACTTTTTTGGTACCCCTTTACTACTCCTCCCCTTCCTTTCCCCCACAACTGACACATCACACTCCCTTGTATCCTTGGTTTTCTCACAGTCTCTTAATTTAATTTTTTTGAATTTTGCTTCTACTGCCAGTGTTGTTGCCTATTTGTGCACCTTTTAGTGGTTCACATAAGGTTCTAATGTAGCAGTTTTGTAATCTTATTTACACATTATAGTAGGTAAGAGTCAAAATTATATTTATCTCACAGTTGGGTGAATTGTTGATATGCTAAAGACCACATAAATTGTCATCAGATTAACTTAAAAGATAATCTTACTGTACCAACTGAGACCATATGGCTACAACTACAATTCAAAAATAGGCATAAGATTATCTTGGGTAACTGCTACAGGCCTCCATCTAGCAGTAAGGATTAGAGCAACTCCCTAATGCAAAAAATCGGAATAGCCTCAGGTTTAGGGACTACAGTAATACTAGGGGACTTTAATGCACCTTTTTTTTTTGGGTTTTTTTAATTCTTCAACTGGTTCCTCAGAGTTTGAAAAGGACTTAGCCAATACCCTCATTTCTAATAGTCTTGAACAACTAGTAAATGAACCAACATGGGGTGCTAAGATACTGGACCTCATAGAGAATGAGATAGATAGATAGATAGATAGATAGATAGATAGATAGATAGATAGATAGATAGATAGATAGATAGATATTTTATTTATAAAGCACCCATCTCCAAAGACTCTGGGCACTGTACAAAAACAAAAAAAGCATACACTTAAAATCAAACACAGAAATACATATAACAGAATACAACTGGGAGCATACAATTTTCTATCCATCCCATAAAACTAAATATAGGTTAAAAGCATAATCAAATTCAAACATCAGAGAACACTTGTTGGAAAAGATATGTGTTAAGACCTTTTTTAAAGGCTTCCACTGAGGGAGCCTCCCTTATATAACCAGGCAGGGAGTTCCACAGGGTAGGAGTGGCCACAGAGAATACTCTATCCCCTGAATGTCACATCCTAACCCTAGGAACTCCCAGGAGGTCTCCCCCTGTGGAACGAAGGGCCTGGGCCAGATGGTAGGGACAAGGAGATCTTGCAGACAGACAGGACCCCTTTCATGCAGGGTCTTATAGGTCAACAGGTCTATCTTGAAGACAACCCTCCACCAGACCGGCAGCCAGTGCAGTCCGCAGAGGACCAGGGTGATATGCTCACATCTTTTAACCCCCGTCAACAATCTCGCTGTCACGTTCTGCACCAGTTGCAGCCTGCGGAGGTTGCCTCCAGATAATTCTGAGTACAGGGCATTACAGTAGTCCAGCCTGGAAGTGATGAAAGCATGCACTAGCATGGTCAGATCCTCAGGTGGGATCAGGGCTCAAATTCGGGTGATATTCCTGAGATGATAGAACCCACTTCTAACCATGGCCAACACCTAAGCATCAAGTGTCAGGCCATCTTCCAGGATCATGCCCAAATTCTTCACCTGTCTAGAGGGGGCAAGGGGCACCCCCCCAACACTAGGTCAGGGGGTAACAACTGATGACCTGGATCCACGACCAGTACCTCAGTCTTGTCAGGGTTAAGCTTAAGCCAATTGTGAGTCATCCATGACTGGATTTCCTCGAGGCAGCTGTTAAATACAGAGTCTGACACCTGGGTATTGGGTGCACAGGACAAGTACAGCTGGGTGTCATCTGCATAGCAGTGAACATCCAGCCCGTACCACCTGATAATGTTTCCCAATGACAGCATGTACACCATGAACAACAAGGGGGACAAGAATGAACCCTGCGGAACACCACTGCAAGAGGCTTTGGGTTAGATAAGGCAATTCCCATTGTCACCCTTTGTACTCTGTCAGGTATGATCTAAATCAGTTGATAACTTTATCGGATAGGCCACACCAAAACCGCAGGTGGTCAAGTAGCACTTCATGGTCCACAGCGTTAAACACCGCAGAGAGGTCCAGGAGGACCAAGATTGTACGGTCTCTCCTGTCCCTCACCATCAGGAGATCATTTAACATCCTTACCAGGGCAGTCTCCATACTATGCCCCGCACGAACCAGACTGAAAAGGCTCATAGGTGGAAGAAGCGGCAAGATGTGTCTCTCAAGCTGCACAGCCACCACCTTTTCTATAACCTTCCCTAAAAATGGGAGGTTTGAGACCGGTCTGTAGTTGCTGAGGCAGTCCGGGTCCAGAGAGGGCTTTTTCAAAAGGGGTCTAACCAAGGCCTCTTTCAAGGTCAATGGGAAGATCCCACTCCTCAGTGAACTCCAGATGACCTCAGCAACTACAGATCCAATCAGGTCCAAATACCCAAACAAAAGGGGGGTTGGACCTGGGTCCAGATCTGTGTAGGCTGCAGCTTTGAGATTATCTCCATCACCTCTCCAACCCCAACCAGCTCAAACTCATCCCAGACAGGAGAAGTATTCTGGCACAAACTCAGGCTGGACCCTGCAGCCCTTTCGAGAGATGCTGAAAGAGACCTCAGCCCTGATAGAGGACACCTTGTCGGCGAAAAACTGAGCCAGCTCCTCGCATCTAGTGCTAGAACCTGCCCCCTCCCAGCACATAGACAGGCTGGATGTAAAAGCCCATCCACTGTGCAGAAGAGCTGGGCCGGTCTGTTTCTCACCACAGCAATCTCCCCAGACAGAAATTCCACCTTCTTTTGGGAGAGTGCCCCTGATAGTCAGCATAATGCGACTTCAGGGCCACTTTATTCTCCACCAAGCCAGATCTCCTCCAGCACCTCTCTAACCTCACCCCCCAATCTTTAAACCTCAGAGATCCTCATCATACCAAGGAGATCTCCGATGAGTAGACAGGTGCCAGACATGCAAGGGTGCAATTGAGTCAAAGGCCACTCCAACAGCCTCCTCCAACCCAATTGCACAAGCCGCCCCAACACCCAATAGGTCCAGCACTGCCAATAAGTCCACTGAGGAGACTCCTCTTAACGGCCGGCACTGGACCATCTCCATAGGGGCCAGACCATCTGGGGGGGCCCTAAATGTGAATCCCATGGTGCTATGATCCAACCAAACAACCAGATCTACACTGAGGTCGGTAATATTATACCAGAGAGAAAAAACTAGGTCCAATGTGTGGCCACCCGAGTGTGTTGCTGTTGTTACATTTTGTGTCAGACCCAGGGCTTCCATGCTCCCAGAGCCCACCATCAACCAAAGCATTGAAGTCCCACAGAATCAACCACCTGGGGGACTTCAACAACAGGCCGGTGACAAGCACTTCAACCTCCCATAAAACATCCCTGTCCAATTCTGGGGGATGATAAAGCAGGAGAACCCTGAACCTGCACCAACACTGCCATGGGCGGCCACACATTCAAAGGACCATATAGGACCTACAGGTAGCACCATGAGGTTCAGTCTAGATATAAAACAAATGCCCACCCCCTGCCTCTGCGATCCTTCCTTCGGCTGTGTATCACGGAGAACCCATCTGGCACTGCCACCTCCAAAATGGGAGCAGCATTTTCATCCAGATAGGTCTCCGTGATGCAAACCAGGTCGACCGAGGATATCAAGTCCGCCATTATGGAAGTCTTGTTCTTCATCAATCTGACATTGCATAACACAACCAGAGTAGGATGAGGTGGGGCAACTGGACCAGCTATCTGCCCACTCTCTAAGGTGGAACCCTTGGGTATGGGAACTAAGCATGGCAACCCCTGTTCAAGTTCCCATTTCGCCCCAGGGCATCTCTTTGGCTTTACCACCCAAATCCCAGACACCCTGGCAGCCACTCAGGGAAAACTCCCCCAGCACCCCCCCAAGCTATTCCCAAAGCCCTACATCTATAGTAGGTCTTAACCGGCAATACTGGAAGCTTGAAGGGGCGAAGACCCCCTAGGTCACAACCAGAGTAACTTCACCTTACGGGCCCTTGTTCCAAACACATTATTTTAATAACAAACCCCCTCCTTTAAAACACCATCCTCAAATACCCCACAACCACCCCAGCACCACAAATAAACCCACAAATTTAAATACCAAACCCTCAACCACCTACCCACACGATCTCAGTTTCACAATAACACACCTTCTACACACACATACACACCTCAAACACAGAAAGCACACAAAGAAAATAATTTCACAATTCAAACCCTCAAACCACTCACTCAATCTCACAAATAAATCCAGTAATACTAATAAATATACAATCCTTCAAAAAGGGAAAGAGGAAACACCAGTCCAGCAAATTAGAGTTCTTAATAACTGTTCAGTCCAAAATTATACAGTTCTATGCTTGAGGACTTGTTAACAGTGACTCTTTTCTCTATCCAGTTACCCATAAATAACCAGCTATATATATAAGTAACCACTGAAGAGCTCTCACCTCCACAGCCCAGTTAGTGTAAATACCATGAGGATCTCACCCTCCTGGTACAAACCGTCTCTTACAATGTAATCATGTATTAAAGCACACTTGCCCTATTTAATAACAGAAAAGCTACCAACCAGCCAGCATCCAAAGGAGGAATTTAAAGCCAGAAAATTGCGGGTCCCAGATGGTCATAGTCAAACTTACATCTCTTGGGGAAATGCTTACTGGACAAAGAATCGTCTTCCAAAAGGTCCTCTGTACAACAGCTCCTCAGTTCTCAGCACAGATTGATCTGCCCCAACTCACACAGTAGCCCAAGGACTCCCCCCGCGAAAATGGCAATCCTTCAGCAGCCGCCCCACCAGATCCTTCCCTTGGATACAGCCATCCTCCGGTGGCTACCCCTCAGGATACCCCGTGGACTACATTTATTCTTGGAAAATGAACCCCACCGACTGCACTCCTGAGGTCCTCCTCACATTCCACTCCAGTTCATACACCATGCAGTTCCACTGCAACAGTGCTCCTCCAGTCTCTCCACCTCAGTCCCTCTGTTCCGTTGCGAACTCCGATGCCATGAATCTAGTCGACTCTAGCCAGCTCCTACCGACAACCTCTGACAAACACCGGCACCTCACTCCTCCAGGTAATTTGGCATTTTTTTAAAAAAATGCTGGTAGCAACAGTTTTAGCTTAGAACAGGGCTTCACGTTTCACTCCTCATTCCTCATTCCTTACAGCAGTCGCAAGTTCACATATACGAACGCTGCTCAGCCCAGATGTCCCGGTCCCGGTCCAAACAAAGAAACAGTTTCACGGACCCAGACCAGCTTTCAGGTTCCTCTGTCCACTCAGAGAATAAACTTAATAAACAGAATAAAACACTAAAGAAAATTTTAAATAGAGACTAAAATAGGCTAAAATCACGTTTAAAATTAACAATTCTCATTGCTCCCAGCCTGATGGATGACCCAGCGTGGCTGCCATCTTCTCAGAAATATCTGATGTATCTGTAGTAAGTCCACTTGGCACTAGTGACCATTGCATGGTCATATTCTCCTTAATGGCACGTAAATCCACAATGAATAGTACCACCTTTTTCAGGGGTTATGACCATGCGAATATGGACAACATCAAAGACTCCCTTGCATCCATCCATTGGTAAACATACTTACAGGCCTCAATGTGGAAAATTCCTGGTAAAAAATTAAAAACCCTATTTTGGGTTTGGAACATGAACATGTCCCCATTAAAACAAAATATAACAAGAAAGGAAAAATACTGCTATGGCTGACACATTCAGTTAAGAGACAAATCAAAAGAAATAGCATTTGTAGAGCAGAAAAGTGACCCATCAGAAGCACCCAAAAACAATTACAAATCCGAACTAAGGAAACTAAAGAGTATGATCAAAAAAGAAATGTGGAAATTAGAATTTAAATTATCATACACAAGGGATAAAAACAAATCTTTCTAGGCATACATAAACAAAAGTAAAAACAATCCCAGAACAGTTGGGCCCCTATCATCCAGTAGAACCATCATAACTAATGAATTACAAATAGCACATCTATTTAATTTGCATTTCTGTTTGATCTATTATAAAAAAAACAGTAAATAGTGAGCAGTTGGAATTCATTAACAACATAAGGCAGTGCTTCACCGAGGCTGAGGTTTTGTTTGTACTAAATAACATCAAAGGGAACATTTCACCTCATCCAGACACGTACATCCAAGGTTCCTAAGGGATGTAGCAGATGTCTTGCTTACCTTGTTATGATTTTATTCAACAAGTCCGTAGAGTCTAGGGAGATTCCAACTGACTGGAGAAAGTCAGTCGTGGTGCCGATTCACAAAAAAGGGCAGTAAAAATAATGTAGCAAATTACAGACCTATTAGCCTTACATATCTACACAGTAACTCTATCAAAAGGTTAATAAAACAAATATTGGAACAGGAAGTTAATTCTCTGGGATTGGAAGACAGTTCCCAACATGGTTTTAGATAAGGTTTGTCTTGTACCACCAACCTGATGATCTTTTATAATAACGTCAGTACAAATACAGATAATGGGAAGCCAGTGCATGTGATTTTGCTGGATCTTAGGAAAGCATTCGACACTGTCCCCCATAGTCTACTGGTCATCAAACTGAACAACATGGGCATCAGCCCCGATACAGTGAGGTTGATAGAACATCGGTTAACAGATCGCACCCAACGTTTTAGAATAAATGGTCAACTCTCAGATGAGGGCATTGTTAGTAGGGGAGTTCCTCAGGGATGTGTGTTGGGCTCTACTCTATTCATTCTCTTTATAAGCGATTTGCACCTGCATTTTAAAACTTACTAACAAAATTTGCAGACAATACTAAATTGGGAGGTGAAGTGGATACTTTCAACAAACATCATACTCTAACCAGTAATTTAAAAACAATTCAGGAATAGGCAACCAAAATAAAATGATATTCAACCTACATAAGTGCACAGTTTTGCACTATGGGAAAAACAATCCTAAACACCTGTATTATTTAGATAACGTACAAGGGTACTAAGGGAACTGGCTGAGGAGCTGACAGGGCCACTGGCAGGGTTATTTAATAGTTCACTGTTGTCAGGTGTGGTACCACAGAACCGGAGAACAGCACATATGGTGCCCCTCCACAAAAGCAGTCCCAGGGGTGATCCAGAGGCTGGCAGTATAGCCTAGAAGTTAGCGTAGTGAGATGTAAATGGGCTTGGTACATCCAGCAGACCTGAGTTTGATTCCCACAACCTCCATGTGCATACTGTATGACTCTAAGCAAGTCACTTAACCCCCCCAGTCCTCCCAGGTCGCCCCTGAAAACAGGCACTTGTGCCTAGTGGGCCATATCCAGTTACCAAAGACTAAAATAAATAAAAATAAAATTAATTAATTAATTAATTAATTAAATTACAGACCAGTCAGTCTGACCTCAATTATGTGCAAGCTCATGGACTTCTTTGACTGGGTACCTAAAACAGTAGACAGGGGCCAAGTGGTAGACATCCTCTATCTGGATTTCAGCAAGGCCTTTGATTCGGTGTCCCACAAAAGATTGATCAGAAAGTTGACAGATCTCGGGGATGGGGATAAGATATCCAGATGGGTTGAAAACTGGCTGAGGAACAGAACCCAGAGGATGATTGTGGGGGGAGAGTTGTCTGGCACCAGAAAGGTCACTAGTGGGGTTCCGTAGGGCTCGGTGCTGGGGCCGGTATTGTTCAGTGCCTTCATCAGTGACATTGAGGATGGCATTAATGGCAAAATGTGCCAATTCATGGTCGATACCAAGCTCTGCAGGAGAGTGGACACAGCTGAAGGGATACAGGACCTACAGGATGATCTGGAAAAGCTGGAGAGGTTGGTCCAGGATCTGGCAGATTGGCTTCAATGCTAAGAAATGCAAAGTTATGCATATTGGAGCCAAGAATCCCAGGACAGAGTACTACCTTGGTAGAATTCTGGTATTTGCATCCAAGGAGGAGAAGGACCTTGGAGTGATGATCACTAGTGACCTGAAGCACTCCTTGCAGTACAAGAAGCAGCAGCAAGGGCAAACAAGATGCTGGGATGCATAGCTAGGGGGATCAGTAGTAGGAGAGAGGAGGTTATACTATCCTTGTATGGGTCACTGGTGAGGCCACATCTACAGTGTGGAGTTCAGTACTGGTGCCCGCACCTCAAAAAGGACATTAACTTGCTGGAGAAGGTCCAGAGGAGGGCTACAAAGATGATAGCGGGTCAGCAAGGTAAGGCATATGAGGAGAGCTTGAGGGCATTGAACATGTACTCCCTGGAGAAAAAGAAAGAGAGAGGGGACATGATTGAGACCTTCAAGTACTTGAAAGGGATAAATAAGGTGGATGCTGAGTGGCAACCATAGCATGAGGGGGCATAGTCTTAAGCTGTAGGGGGGAGGTTTAGGAGGGAGGTCAGGAAGCACTTCTTCACAGAGAGGGTAGTGGACACTTGGAATGCGCTTCCAGAAGAGGTGGTCTCATTGAAGACAGTGTGCAGTTTCAAGAGAGGCTGGGATAGGCATAGGGGTTTAAGTTAAATATACTTTATTGTTCATCAATCATGCATTACAATTTTAAAGTACAAAACACAATCATCATACCGCTTCTTAAAATATAGAAAAATATACCATAAACAGTACAATAAGATATGTCAGTCATGTGCAGGCAGTTACAATCCATACAATCCGTGCTTGCATACTTCCCATGTTCTAAATCATTAGGCCCTTACAGGCATAATCAATAATATATTATATTCATGTCCATGCTTATTCTCTAATATTATAATCTCATTAGGGCTACCTAGAGCATCAGAGGAAGAAGTGCTCATCAATTAATAACTACAGAATTTCAGGATAAACAGAGCCATACAGCAGAATGCCCGTTGTTCAGATAAGCACCCTAATAAGACACAATCCTGTCCCAAAACATTGTTCACTTTTCTGTAGAACTTTGCAGGTGCACTTTTGCTTGGGAGTGAACTGTGCAATACTGGGACTAGTAACGGCCCTATTAACCCACAATATGCTGGCAAATACAACTGCGCTAAGGCACCCTTAATTCCCTTTAGATAATAAAGTACCACCTGAGGCCATCGGACAAGTCTACCCTAACTAAGACATCTGGGCTGACCTTCCATTAGCCAAATAGGGTTACTTACCCATGGTATTAGAAGCAAAAGCAACCACTTGTGCACTTGTGCACACATGCTAGCAAGGCATAAGAACAAGTCTGCGTCTGACCCACTGCACACTTAACAATCCTCAAGGCCCTGTGCATAGGCCACAAATTTCCATAGCAAACAACTGGAAGTGAGTAGTGTTCTGCAGGTGTGGCTCTCTTTACTTAATAGCTTCCCCTGCACCAAAGCCCTTTCCCGAAGGACTGCTCCTAAAAATTCGAGGGGTGTATCAAACAAGTTCATCCCTGGTAGACTAAATAAAAATGAACAACGTATCAGACTGATATCAACTATAAGGGTTGCAGGCTAAACAAGCACATTAACATTCGATGTTCCATCTAAAATTAAACAAGGACTAGGAAGCTACAACCCATCCCCAATCCTATAAAATAGCAAACTCATAACATATAACCTTAATAAATAAATAGCAACTATAATATTGCAACATCTAAAAATTATAAACTACTGTAAATAAAATTATTGCAATATGGCTATATACTAAAAAGTGTAAAGCAATGTAAATATATTTTCACAAATGACCAGCCACATAAATAAAAACATAAATAACAACATCTACACACATTAAATAAAATATCCATTGTACTGAAGTCCTTCAAATGGTGACATCTTTGACAAGAGCCTTTAGAGTTCAACAATAATGCACAGAATTTGTATGCTGGGTACATATTTAAGACTGCCATAAGCTTGCTGCCTGTGATGTTAAATTCAGTGAAAGCCAATTCCTGAAAATTTCCTTGTTCCAGTCATCCAAATTTATATGGACCAAGAAAGAAATAAGGTCCCCTGTTGGCCCAATTATAGGCCAACTAAATTCTAGCAGTCTCATATAAAACACAATATATGGTATAAGGCCCGACAATAAGTCAGTACCTTTTAAGTTATCTTCAGAATACCACAGTTGAATTCATGCTAACTTAAAAATACTGTAGCAGTGATAATAGTGATATTTTTGCTCCATAAACTTCAGACCAGAAGTCAGTCCATCAATAAAAATGAAGCATACCTGCAAACTGGCATCATTTATAGCCACCACCGATATTTTGCAAAACAAGACAAATTTATAGGCTTTCCGATAACCTTCTGAGGCCGCTACATGGGTCCAATTACAGCAATGTTGGTTTTGTAGCTGGAATCATCATGGGGCATTGGATTCAAAACTCAAAACCATCGCAATATGCTCCCTTGAGTTCTTTCCTTTCTGCAGTGAGATCAGCGGATAAAAGAAAAAGAAAAACAATACCTCATGGGAGAGGGTACCCTCTAGTCTACCTCCACCTGGCACTAAATAGCATCTTTGAGGAGTTTCACAGAAGGGGTTCACTGCAGATAGAATTCCTCTTTTTCACAATCCCTGGAGGTTTTTTCGCCAGTTAAGATTCAACATTTTCCAAACAATATTCTTTTTAGCGGAACCTTCATTCGTCCGTTCATCTAGGATGATGGTAGTACTTGCAGGCCCATTGGGTGGGTTCACCTGTGAAACAAAAGAAAGATCACTCCACTCAGCATAGTAAATTCATACACAATTAGAATTATTTGCTCAAAACTCCCTCCCTAGGCAACGATAGCATACCTTTCTTGGGGGGAAGACAAGCATTTCAGTACTATCAGTGCATCTAGTTCACCATCAGCGGTATTGTTTGACTTCCTCTCTCTGCACCATATTCTGGCCGCAAGTTAGACCCACTCTCCATAGCAAGTCATCAGAACAGCTGTCCTTCAATTAAGAGTTCTAGTATTGTTGGAGCCACTTTAAAAATGCACATCCGAAATAGAAGTACCCCCTTCATTTGACTCCACAGTAAAGCCTTCAGCATATATAATTTATTAAAGCACAAAAAAGTGCTAAAGTCCCCAGCGTCTCTAGAAGTTAAAATTTCAAAACAAAACTCCATACTGATTAATGGTCAAAACCCAAATGTTGCATCGGTAGACGAGGGCTCTCTCCAAAGTGCTCCGCAAAATAAGTAAGTTGCTATGCTGCATGCAGTACTGTTGATAAATTTACAAAACTTGAAGAGAAAAGAAAGCTAGAAGGGAATATACTATTCAAGTCTCAAGTGGCATGGTGGGAGGAGAAGAAGACAGCTTATCTTGCTAGATTCCATAGAGCGATAGGCATGGGGAAGGTCAGGATCATGGTTAGGGAGGATAGGGAGAACAGGGATTGTAACTCAAGTTGTGGACCCTGCAATACGAGCAGACTAGATAGACGAAATGGCCTTCGTCTGCTGGCTTCTTCCTATGTTTGTATGTTCGTAACTTCACTCTGTGGACAAGGAGAGTTAGGAATTATAGTAAATAACAAGCTATCATCATTTGACCACTGTACGCAAGTCTCAAAAACTGCAAATAGATTAATAAGAACTATACAATGTTCATTTGTGTCAAGAAATAAACAGTGTCTATTACAACTGTACAGAACTTACATAATCCCTCATATAGATCTTGGCTCCCCATTTTGGAACCCATACCTGAAGTGGGACATCAATCTGATTGAAAGGACGCAGAGATGAGCAACAAAAATGATACATGGGATGGAAACCATGAGTTATGATGACAGACTTGCTGAATTAGTGCTATTTAGTTTAGAAGAAAGAAGAAGACAGGACCTCCTGTTAATGTTTAATATACTAAACAACTTAGACTTTATGGCCCAATGTGGTCTAGAATTCAACACAAGGACAACAAATATGAGGTCTCATAACAGATAACCGGTCATCCCCAAGGTAAACGCTAATAAAAGAAATAATTATTTTATAGTACATATAGCCCGTTTGTGAAACAAACTTCCCGATGACTTCATAAACAAAACATCATTCAGCAGTTTCAAACAAGGGCTTAATGATTACCTGCTGTTGACCAGAAACAAACACTAATACACCCACTGGGAGTGGGCGACAATCTTGATGGGCCTCTGGCCTTCATTCATCTTATCAAACCAAGTAAACCAAGTAATTATCAGTATTTATAAAATGGGTAAGAAGCATCTGTGAAAATCCAGTTTCCTGACTGAATGAAACACACCACATGACTGGGCATTATTTCACAACAACTGCACACCTGCCCATCTTTTCATCTCTCAGAACTTTCTGGACATTTTATAAGACAGATAATCCACTACAGGGTGAGCGGTCTGATATACGCACACTTTGGGTGGTTGAACACATGAGACTGCAGGCCTCATGCGTATATCAGAGCACAACTGCATGCCCAGTAGTGGAATATATATTACTTATACACCAGTGATGACACAAAACTCTGCTTATACAACATGTGTGAAAATAAATCTGCCAAGATAAACATGTTATTTTGGACAGCATGAGCAAAATAAATGAAGTTGGTCACTGAGCATGTTCTTAAATTTATTTAACCTATTTTGGTTACACTGAGCATGCTCAGAAATGTTTTCTTACGCGTGAAGATAAATTTCTGAACATGCTCAGTAGGCAACTTCCTTTATTTCACCCCAGTAATGAGTGGACCTACTCCATGATAGAAGTTCACAATTATCTTTATTGAACACTCTGAGAGTATTACAGCCAGAGCCTTGTTTCCCCAAACCTCGTGGGGCTCTATTGCCCCCTACCTGTCTGGACCCCTCATGACAGTGGTTACATCAATATCATTACATCTCCCCTTTTTTAACCAAAGGACTGTTTTTTGGTTTTTTTTTTATCACTTTTAAGTTCTCAGTGTTATAAGTCCAGTTTTATGTTGGGTTTGCGATTTCTGCTTGGATAACGCTCTTTCAGTAGTTACCTGCAGCTGCTTCCTGTGGAGCTGTCACCTGTGGGGGCCGTATTCATGGGCTGTCACCACCTCCTGTTCTGGTGGCGTTGGACCTTCAGGTACAGGGTCTTTCTGTGTGTTTGTTATGATGTCTTCTTTTGTTTTGATGATTTCTCTTCTATTTCTTCTGAATTGTTGTCCTCCACTTTCCACTATGTATGAACGTGGCTCTGGGCTCATTCCAACTATAGTGGCCGGTTTCCACAGGGTGTTCTCTCTCAGTCTCACCGTGTTGCCTGGCTTTAATTCTGAAAGGACTCTTGATTCTCTGTCATAGTATTTTTTCTCTCTGTCTTGATTTCTCTTTAGCCGTGTTTGTATGTCGTCCTGGCTCTCTGTCTTAAGCAGCTTTTGTATGGTAGGAAATCTGATTTTTGTTCTATGTCCCATCAACATCTGCGCAGGTGATGGTAGTCCATCCAGTGGCGTGTTGTGATAATCCAGCAATGCAAGATGGGGGTCTTGTTTGTCTGCTTTGGCTTTGTTCAGGAGGTTCTTTGCTATTCGGACCGCCTTTTCACTTTTCCCGTTGGATTGCAGATATTTTGGTGAGGACGTGGTATGCTTGAATCCATAATCTGCACTGAACTTCCTGAATTCATTCGATGCATAGGCTGGTCTATTGTCTGACACTAATTCATCCACAATTCCATGTCTGCCGAATTGTTGCTTGCAGATCTGAATGATGGTTTGGCTCTTTATGTTGCTTACTTTGTTGATCTCAATGAAGCTTGAGAAGTAGTCAACTAGCAGTGGGTATTGCTCTCCCTCAAACTCAAAAATGTCTGTGCCGACCTTTTGCCATGGTCTCTCTGGCAACTCATGCCCTATCATGGGCTCCTTACGGTCTTGTCTCCTGTATATGTTGCATGTGGGGCACCTGGAAATAAAGTCTGCAATTTGGGCAGACATTCCTGGCCAGAACATTATATCCCTCACTAGCCTTTTTGTTTTTTCTATCCCTTGATGACTGGCATGCAGTTTTGTCAGCATCATCTTTCATAGGCTGTTTGGAATCACTATTTGGTTGCATTTGAATATTAGGCCATCTTCAATAGTCAATTCATTTTTGTAGTCCCAGTACAATCTTGTTTGGTCCGGTGTGTCACGTCATTCCTCTGGCCAACCTTGAGTGATTAGCAGTTTCACAGTTTCGAGTGTTTGGTCCTTTTCCATTTCTGTTAGTATTTCCTGTAGCCTGTGGGTTGCTATGGGTAGGCACATTACAGCACACACCTGAATGTCGTCCTTTGAGTCATCAGTTTCTGTGTTTTTCAGATAGTTTCGGCTTAGGGTGTCTGCCACATACAGTTCCTTTCCTTTTTTGTATTTCACAGTCATGTTGAATTTTTGGAGCTTAAGAAGCATCTTTTGTAGTCTGAGTGGTGTCTCAGCCAAAGGTTTTTTAAAGATCACTTCAAAAGGTTTGTGGTCTGTTTCAACCTTAAATTCTCTGCCAAAAATGTACTGGTAGAATTTTTCACAGCCAAATACAATGGCGGCCAGCTCCTTTTCGATTTGTGCATATTGTTTTTGAGTGTCTGTAAATGCTTTTGATGCAAATGCTATTGTGCACTCTTCTTGAAGTAACAATGCTCCCATGCTGCAGCTGGAAGCATCCACACTTAGTTTGACCAGCTTTGAAGCATCAAAGAATTTTAGAACAGGAGTTTCCATAATCATCTTTTGTAGCTTGTCAAAGCTTTGGTATTGTTGCTCGTTCCAGCTCCATTCTGCTGTCTTTTTGAGAAGTATTCGAAGTGGGGCAGTGACGGTGGACAGATGTGGAATGAATTTTCCAAGGTACGTAATCATTCCTAGGTACTGCTGTAGTTCTGTCTTGTTGCTGGGTTTGTGCATTTTCCTTACTGCCTCTACTTTTTCTGGGTCTGGTTTAAGTCCCTTGGCAGTTAGGGTGTGTCCCATGTAGCTCACTTCTCTTGAATTGAATTTGCATTTCAGTGGGTTCAGCTTGATGTTCTTCTCCCTTATTCTTTTCATCACTTTTTCCAGTCTCTGATCATGTTGTTCTTCATTTTCACCCCATATCAGTATGTCATCGACTATCACTTCCACACCTTCCATGTCCTCAAACATTTGCATCCTAATCCTTTGGAACATTTCTCCTGCACAATTGATCCCGAATGGCAGCCTTTTATAGGCAAACCAGCCAAAGGGACTGTTAAATGTGCATAACTTTGAGCTCTCTTTGTCCAATTTTACCTGCCAATATCCGCACTGTGTGTCCAACGTTGTGAATACTGCTGCTCTTGGCATTCTTGCCACCACCTCTTCAATTGTTCTCATTGGGTAGTGTTCTCTTTCAATGGCTGCATTTAAATCCTTTGGATCCATACATATCCTCATCTTCTTTTTTTTCAGGTTTCCATATTGTGACCATGCTGTTCACCCAGGCTCTTGGATCCTCCACTTTTCTATCACCCAATTTTTCCATTCTCCTCAGCTCTTCCTTCACTTTATCTCTGAGAGCCACCGGTACCTTATGGGTGGAGTGTACCACTGGCTGTGCATCCTGTCTGACTTTAATGTGTTGTTCTCCATCGATGCATCCAAGTCCTTCAAATACATCAGCAAACTGTTTCTGGATGTCTTTGCCTTGTAGGTTTTTTACCTCTCCAATCCTCTTAATGAGCCCCATTTGTACACATGTTTTTAGCCCCAGCAATGGCTGTACATTCTCCCCCAGTATTTGGCATTCAATGTTGTGATATTTCCCCTTGTATTCTCCTAATAGTTTGCATTTCCCTTTAGGCTTCAAACACTGCCCTGCGTAGGTGATCAGTTTTGCCTTGACTTCTAACTTGGTAAAACGACTGTGCATTGATTGGGGAATCACATTGCATTGTGCTCCAGTATCAATTTTAAATCTTACTTTCTGTCTATTCATCAAGATGTCCACATCCCAGACATCCCCATCATTTGATTTCACCAGGTCCACACAGAACTCAGTTTCTGAATCTGACTGTTCTTCCACTCTGTGTATTTGTTTTCAGTATGACTGTTGTTTTGACATGCATTTATTTGCAAAATGATTCTTTTTTCCACAATTTTTGCATTTCTCTCCATATGCTGGACAATTACCTTTGTTATGTTCTCTGCCACAGTAGCTACAGTCTTGTATTGTTTCTTGGAGCGCCATTTTCAGCCGTGTTCCATGCTTGGACCCCTTTGTTGCTCTAATCTCTCACACTGTGGGCTCCGCCTGTGCTCCCTGCATCTGATCTATCTGTGTGCGGTTCGCCTCTGCTGCGCGGCAAATTTGTACAGCTTTTGGTAAGTCTAAGTCTTTTTCCCTAAGTAGCCTTGCTCTTAATTGGTCATCCCAAATTCCAACTACTATTCAGTCTTTTATTAGGCTGTCGCACAACTGTCCATATTAACATGACTTGGCTTTAGTCTTAAGATCCGTGACATATTGATCCATTGTCTCCCCTGGTGCCTGCATTGGTGTGTTGAATATGTGCCCCTCAAATGTAACATTTCTTTGTGGGGTAAAGTGTTGGTTGAACTTTTCAATAAGTACTTTTACATCTTCTTTGTCTTCTGCTTCTTCAAAATCGAATGCGTTGTATATTTCCAGGGCTTCATCGCCGATAACGTAGCAACGCAGTGCTTTTGCACTTTTGGGATTTTTGTTTCGATGCCTGATGCAGTCATATACAATTCAAACTTCTGTCTCCATTTCGGTCCAGTTATCTGTGCTATTTTTCCACTATTAGAGGATTAGGTGGCCTTAGTCCTTCCATGTTAGGCTAGAATTCTTCCGCTTCTCTGACACCATGTAATGAGTGGACCTACTCCATTATAGAAGTTCACAATTATCTTTATTGAACACTCTGAGAGTATTACAGCCAGACCCTTGTTTCCCCAAACCTCCTGGGGCTCTATTGCCCTCTACCTATCTGGACCCCTCATGACAGTGGTTACATCCATATCATTACAACCCCAACCCCCGGATGCCTCTGGAAACGAGCTATTATGGCTTGGTAGTCCTTTCCTGGTAAAGCTTAATGAATAAATAAATAAAATGTGAGATGCCATATGATTTAATTCACAGTAGTCTATGTAGTTTATACTTTTGACTTTTTGAGGGTATTGGTCTATTGCTATCTGACTCCTGACTTCTCCACTTGTGAGATATCAACAGACCAATATCCAATAAAACCAATAAAAGTTAGATCATAAGTCAGCCCATGTCACATCCCCTATTTATTACGCTATCTAACCTCCAGATAAACATTTATTTAGAGGTTAGATATGTCACAATAACTTTACTTGATCTTTGTACAGAATAGAACCCAACAGAGAGCAGCTATTACAAGCTGATGTTGGCATGGGGTAAAAGGGGGAGTCATAAATCAGAAGAGGAAGATGCAGGGAGGTGTGCAGTGCTCTGGGTGCAGGACAGCAGTCTTCAGGAGAACATTCTGGATACTGTGGTGCTGCCACATTTGCAGGCACCTCTCTGGGCTGAGGGCAGAGGTGGTCAGTCTCCGAGCTGAGCTGGCAGGACTACTGGGGACCTTGGCCCACACCCAGGGGCCATCATGTCCCCACCGGCAACCCAGGCAGAGGGCTGGTTGGACTACAGTGGGTTCGGAGACATTCAGGGAGGAGGGTCAGAGGCACAACCCCCATCCTGTCTTGCTTAACAACTCCTCTGCAGTGCTGGAGAAGCAGGAGAGTCCCACAAGCGAAACCATGGCCGGGAAGGGGGGGGGAAGTACTACTAAGGGGCTAGCAGGGTATTGTTTGGGGCTGTTGCAATTTTTAAACCTGTTTTGGTAGCTATAAGTGGGCTTATTTGTTTGATTCACTGTGTGGCAGGCTGCATTTGTAGAGGCCTATTTCTTCTGTTTTAAAACATAATTGGTGTGATTTAACTGGGTCTGTTTCTTAGAATTGGAGACCTATATCTTCTAATGCCAAGCCTATTTTGATGTGTTGTTGGTGAAGCTGTTTGAATTGGAGTCCTGTTTCTTTGGGTAGCAAACCTATTTTGGGGGCTTGGAGTAGAATTGTGATTCATTGTTGCTGGCTTCACTAGCTGCAAAGTTTTAGTGCAGAGTGGGGGAAGGGTGCTAATGGTCTGACCAGAGGCCTCAGCTACCTGATTGTTTCTGGAAGACTTGGGCTGGTCCCACCCAAGGTCCATGATTTCCTTTATACCAGGGGTTCTGACATCACTTCCTCAAACGGGCAAAGGATATGCACCTGTCATAGCAGAAGCAGACATCCAGGAAAGGAACAGCAGCAAGTGAAGAGGTGACTGCTATCTCAGTGGAAGGGAAGTAAATGGTAATCTAGGAGCTTTCATTATTACTTCTTCGCATTGATATTGCATTGGGGAAAGGAGTAGTAGGAGTTTGAAGAAGGTTGTGCAATGGCTATTTAAAGTCTGTTTTTGAGTGTGGATAGGAAGGATAGTAATATAAAAAGCAGTTGCTCAATATATCTAAATGTGTGTAACAAAGGAGGTAAGGGAAATAAAGAAAATGTTTTGCACTGATAGAAGGGGGAGAGGGGAGACTTGGGGGAGTGTTTGGTATCCTGCATCTGGAAGGGTGGGGGGTCGCTGGTGGGCAATGACAACAATGGGTAGGGGGTAGGCTGCAACAACTGCGGTGCACCAATCTTTCTCAAAATTGCCTGGAGTGTGGGAGGATGTTTAGTGTGCAACCACATAGAAAAACTTAGAAAGGAGATTGAGGGTCTGCAGGAGGAACTAAGACAGGCAAGGCAGATTGGGGGTGGGTTTAGCCCAATACTGGAGGGAGGAAGAAGGGGAGATGAGGGAGGGTGATTTAAGTCAACAGTGGTGAGGAGAGGGTCAGAAGAAGGGAAGCAGAGACAAAGGGGCCCAGGCCAGGAAGAACAATTGCTGGGGAAACCAGGTCAGGAGACAAAAGACAAATGGAAGGAGGAGATAGGGACTTGTGAGGGGAGGTGAAGAAGTGGCAAAAGTCATGGAGTGGAATGGAGAGAACAGGTTACTATGAAGAGACAGGGAGTGGGCATTTGTGAAGGGTCTTCAGAAAATAGTTTTGCACTGCTAGAGAGGAAGAAGGTGGAGGAGTGAAATGATGAAATTAGAGGAGTAATTGATAAATGCCTGGACCAAACTGGAGCGGGGGGAAGTTCTGCTGGGAGAATTGCAACAGGGGTAAAAGGGGGAAATAATGTGCAGGAGGAAGAAGAGGAGCTGGAAATGAGAGAGGGAGATGAATGGAAGCAAGCAGGGAGTAAGAGGGGTGGAATCTTAGTGCTGGGGGACTCAATACTAAGAGGAGTCAGGTGAGGTAGCAAGGGGGAGAGGCATAGTCGCATTTGGGTGGAGGCTGTGCCAGGAATGACAGCGGAAAGGGTGGGACAATCTGTTCTGAAATATGCTAGAAGGGGTAGGGACAAGCCTCATTTAATTATACATCTTGGGACAAACGATCTGGCTGACAAGACAGTAGATATAGTCCAGAGGAGGTTTGAGGAACTAGCACAATTATGTAAGGGGGCAAGGAGATCAGTAACTTTTTCAGAGATACTTCCGGTGCCCAAGGCAAGCACAACAAGAAAGCTGAGAATAGAGGAATTTAACAGATGGCTAAGAACCTGGTGTTGTGCTAAAGGGTATGGGCTGTTGAGGGGTTGGGGAGGACCCGGGAGAACAGTAGTCTCTATGCCAAGGACAGACTACACTTGAGTGAGGAGGAGAAGAAAGTGTTGAAACAGAGGATGGAGGAGTACATAAAGGAAGTTGGGAATTTAAACTAGGAGTGGGGGGTGGCAGTTGGGGAAGAGATATGCAGAGACCACAGGTTGGGAAACCATATGAACTTACCCCCATAACAATGACAAAGGACAAATGGCAAGTACTATTGGTGATGCTAGGAAAGGAGGGCAGGATGGGAGGAGGGGAAAAGGGTGGAAGGTGGTTACCCTTAATGCTAGGAGCCTTGGGAGGAAAACTGCAGAGTTACAGGTGCTCATGGCAGAGGGAGAGGTGGACATTGCAGTCATCACAGAAACATAGGCCACCCAATACAATGACTGGGACCTGTCTATACCAGGGTACAGGTTATTTCGTAGGGACAGGGTGATTGGGAAAGGAGGGGGGTGGCACTATATGTGAAGGAAGGACTGAAGTGTGTAAGGGAGGAAGGGGAGGAGGGTAGTATGGAGTCACTTTGGGTGCAAATCCAGGATTCCAAGAATAGGATTCTTAGAATGGGAGTGGTGTACAGGCCACCATCTCAGATGGAGGAGTTAGACAGGGAACTAGAGGGACAGATCAGGAGGACCTGCAAGAAGGGTAGTGTGGTGATTGTGGGGGACTTCAACATGCCAGGAGTGGACTGGAGCACCCCAACAACCAGGAATAGAAGGGAGCAGGTACTGCTGGATGCCTTCAGGACAGCTTCCTGCTGCAAATGGTCAGTGAACCAACCAGGTTAGGGAATACCCTTGACCTTGTGCTGGCAAATGGGGACTTTGTGAGAGAACTTACAGTGGAGGAACTGCTGTCAGGGAGTGACCACCACTCAGTATGGCTCACATTGGATATGGGCAAGGAAGGAGTGGAATCTGGCACAAGAGTGCTGGATTTCAGGAGGGTTGACTTTGGGAGGATGGGGGAAGTGGTAAAAGGGTACCTGGCCAGAATTCAATCTAGTATGGACACTAACCAGAGGTGGGAGCTCATAAAGCTGGGGATAGTGGAGGCAACCAAAACCTGCTACAAAGCCCAGAGCAAGAAGGCTAGGGCTAAGAAACCGAGCTGGTTGAGCAAGGAGGTCATGGAAAAGGTAAGGAGGAAAAGAGCTGCCTTTAGGAAGTACAAGAAAACAGGGAGGGGGGAGGACAGGGAGGAGTACTTGACAGAATCGAAGGAGGTGACAAGGGCAGTAAGGGGAGCCAAAGCATCTATGGAACTCAGGCTGGCACAAGGCATTAAGAAGGGGGAGAAGGACTTCTTTAAGTACATCAGGGAGAAAAGGATCTGTAAGGACCACATAGTAAGGATTAGGAAGGAGGGGGTTGGGTGGAAGCAGGGCGATAAGGCAGAAGCACTAAATGAGTACTTCTGCTCAGTATTTACCTAAGAAGAGGGGTGACACCCAAGGTGGGAGAAATGGGAAGCAGGGGAAGTGGTGACAGATGGGAAAATCATGGAGGGCAGAGTTCAGAGGGTTTGAGGCACTGAGGGTGGACAAGGCACCAGGCCCAGATGGCATCCACCCCAGGGTACTGAAGGAGCTGGCAGAGGTCCTTGCAGGACCTTGGCAGACCTATTTAATGCCTCACTACATTCGGGGTGTAAAAATTCCCCAGACTGGAGGATGGCTCATGTGATGCCCCCACAAAGAGTGGCCCCAAGGATGAACTGGGAAACTACAGACCAGTGAGCCTCACATCCATCATGGGTAAGCTAATGGAGACTATCCTGAAGGAGAGGCTGGTGGCCCTCCTAGAGGCCAAAGGACTACAGGACAGCAGACAGCATGGCTTCATACATGGCAGATCCTGTCAAACCAACCTGGTGGAGTTCTATGACTGGGTAACTAGGCAACTGGACAGGGGCCATGCAGTGGATGTCCTGTATCTGGACCTCAGTAAGGCATTCGACTCGGTGCCGCATGGAAGAGGCTGGGAAGGAAGTTAGTAGACACAGGGGCGGGTGCAAAGCTGGTGAGCTGGGTAGGGAACTGGCTTCAGGGAAGACAACAGAGGGTGGTGGTGGTTGGGGAACTCTCACACCCAAGGGCAGTGACGAGCGGTGTTCCACAGGGCTCGGTGTTGGGACCAGTGTTGTTTGGGATATTCATTGCAGACATATCATGGGACATCAAGAGCAAGATCAGTCTGTTTGCTGATGATACCAAGGTAGGAGCAGTGGTGGATGACTTAGGGGGATGGCAGGGGTTGCAGGATGATCTGGCAAAGCTTGAAACCTAGTTAGACACCTGGCAACTGGGGTTTAATGCCAAAAAGTGCAAGGTGCTGCATTTTGGGATGAAGAACCCAAGGAGGAGTTACCAGCTGGAGGGAGTGCAGCTAGCCCAGACAGAGGAGGAGAAGGATCTGGGTGTGCTCATTACAGGGTCAATGAACAGCTCAGCAGCCACACAATGTAGGAAGGCAGCTGCAAAGGCCAACAAAATGCTGGGTTGTATTGCAAGGGGTATATCCTCGAGGAGGGAGGAGGTGATTCTGCCACTGTATAGGTCATTAGTTAGATCACACCTGGAGTACTGCGTGCAGTACTGGCGCCTGTATCTGAAGAGGGACATTAAGTTACTAGAGGGGATGCAGCGAATGACGACAAAGATGACTAAGGCTGGGGGACTTATCATAAGAGAGGAGGTTGAAGGAGTTGAACATATACTCACTGGAGGAGAGGAGGAAGGGGTGACATGATTGAAACCTTTCAATACATGAAAGAATAAACAAGACAGGTACAGAGGGGCTGTTCAAAGTAAGGGAGGGAGGGCCACTAGGGCCATGATATGAGACTGGAGGAGGAAGGTTCAGGAGGGAGATGAGGAGACACTTTTACAGAGAGGTGGTGGCTGGGTGGAATGTGTTACCTGCAGAAGTGGTGTGCAGTAGAACAGTGGACTGCTTCAAAGGGGATGGGAGAGGACAAGGGGAGGGTTAATGAGGGAAGGGTGGGAGGGAGGGCAGATGCAGAATAAGGGTGCTAGCTGCACATTCGAGCAGACTTGATAGACCTCTAGGCCTTATCTGCTGGCAAATTTCGTATGTTCGTAAGGTGAGAGTCCTCCAGGAGGGAGACCCGGTGGTGGAAGGAAGATGACCACAAGGGTAGAAGTTGCTCCTGTTGGGGGACTCAATTGTCCAGGGAATGGATCTGGGCAAAGATATTAGGGGGGAAAGAGAGGTCACGTGCCTTCCAGGAGGCACAGCTCGGAGGGAGGAGGAGCGGATCCAGAGGATCACTGAAGTGGTAGCAAGAAAGGGTGACTGGAGGTCATTGTCGACCTTGGAACAAATTACTTATCCAGTGGCAGGGCAAGCTTGGAGCAGGTGAAAGAGCACTACAGAGTGTTTGGAGGGCACCTGGGGAAGGTAGCAATCTCTGTGACATTTGCAGAGGTGCTGTAAATCCACGGCAGTGGGGAGGATAGGAATCTCTTTATCAGTAGCTTCAACAAGTGATTAAAGGACTGGTGCAGCAAGAAGGAGTATGGCTTCACTGGCGACTGGGGACCCACCTGGAATGTGTGGCCCTGTACAATGGTGATGGACTGCATCTGTCCAGGAAGAGGAAAGTAGTCCTCAATGAATGGTTTAAATGCGTCATTTAAACTAGTGGAGGGGGGGGCCCAACGGGAGCAGGAAAATGCAAGTAGACCACCCCCACAAGGCAGAGAAACCAGAAATGTAGAACAGGAAGATGAACTGATGACAGGGACACCAGAACCAGGCATAAAGGGAAAAGCACAGGAATCGAACCTGCATAAGAAAGAAAATTGGGGTGTGGGAAAGAAGCAGGTGAGCAAAAACAGGAGTAGAGGGATGATAGGCAGCAAACCATGGAATGCCATGATAACAAATGCCTGCATCCTGGGAAATAAAATCCCACACCGGCAGGCCTTGCTAGTAGAGGGAGACCTGGACATAGAAGCAATAACAGAGACTTGGTACACCGCAAATCATGGATCGGACATAAATGTACCAGTTTATGCTCTGTTTAGGAGGGATGGGGGTAAAAAAGGGGGGGCCCTGTATGTCAGAGAAGGTATAAAGGCTACAGAGGTACAGAGTAGACAGGTAGAGGCAAAGGCACTGTGGGTCACCCTTGAGCCTGGCAATGGCACAGCAATACATACAGGGGTGACCTACAGGCCTCCAGCACAGGGGGGTATAGGGAACTAGCGGATGAAATGCATGAGATGGCAACAAAAGGGGAAGTTCTGCTGCTGGGTGATTTCAGTAAGCCAGAAGTGGATTGGATCACCCTGGAGGCTGCTTCTACCAGGAGTCGAGTCATTCTGGATTTCCTGCAGGGGGCAGGCCTCAGACAGCTAGTGCTTGATCCCACCAGAGACAGGAATATTCTGAACCTAGTACTGACCAATGGAGACAGAATCACAGGCATCCCGGCAGAAGGACAACTGGGGACCAGCGACCACCACACACAGTGTGGTTTAGCATGGGGAGACAAAGGCAAAGGTCTTATATTTCAGAAGGGCAGACTTTGCTAAGATGGGGAGATGTATCAAAGAAGCCCTGGAGAGGAGGGAGGTAGGAGGAGGAGTTGAGGAGCAGCGGGAACACCTGAAAGGAGCCATAAAGAAGGTGGTGATCCAATGCATCAGGATGGTAAACAAAAGCAACATAAGAAGGAAACCACTATGGTTCTTGAAAGAGGTGGCAGACAAAGCAAGGGTCAAAAGGGTTTCAGGAAGGAGACTCAAAGGAAGAAAGACAGGGAGGTGTACCTAAAGAATCTAAGGGAAGCAGGGAAGGCTGTTAGGAAGGCAAAGGTGCAGACTGAGGAAAGATTAGTGCAGACAGTGAAGAAAGGGGACAATACATTATATGGGTACATCAGCAAAAGAAGGAAAGCTGGGGAAGGGGGTTGTAAGGCTCAGGGGATAAAGGGGAGTGTAAGAAGGAGGACCGGGAAAAGGCGGAAATACAGAATAAATTCTTTTGTACAGTATTCTCTAAAGAGGGAGAGGGTCAGGGACCTCAGTTGGGTAACAGATACGAAGGAGGGGGACAGTTAAACACAAGTCCATTCACAGTGGAGAGAGCCCTGGAGGCACTCGCAAAACTGAAGGTGGAAAAAGAAATGGGGCCAGATGGCATACACCAGAGGATATTAAGGGAGCTGCAAAGAGAGCTAGCAGTGCCTCTGGCAGCCATGTTCACCAAGTCGCTTAACACAGGAGTGGTTCCAGAGGACTGGAGAAGGCACATGTAGTCCCTCTACACAAAAGTGGTAGCAGGGAGGAGGCAGAGAACTATAGGCTGGTCAGTCTCTCCTCAGTCATGGGCAAGATCATGAAGGTACTGCTTAAAGAAAGAATGGTGGCACACTTGGAATCCAACAGTGCCCAGGATCAGAGGCAACATGGATTCACAGCAGGATAGTTGTGTCAGATGAATCTGATAGATTTTTTTGACTGAGTGACGAAGGAGGTAAATCAGAGGGGAGTGATGGATGTCACCTACCTCGATTTCTTTTTCAGTTTATCATTTTATTAAGCAGTTTTCCATTTTACCTACCTCGATTTCAGCAAAGCCTTCGACATCATTCCACATAAAAGGCTGGTTAACAAGATGGGTAGTCTGGGCATGGGACACAAGGTGGTAAACTAAATTAGGAACTGGTTAACAGACAGGAGGCAGAGGATGGTGGTAAAAGGGATCCAATCAGGGAGAGGGGGTGACCAGTGGGGCACCTCAGGGATCAGTCCTTGGGCCAGTCCTGTTTAATGTCTTCATTAATGACATTGCAGAAGGGCTGAAAGGAAAGGTCTGCCTGTTTGCAGATGACACCAAGCTCTGCAACAGGGTGGATACTCCAGATGGGGTGGAAAAAATAAGGAGAGACCTGGGGAAGCTTGAAAAATGGTCTGAAGTGTGGCAACTAAAGTTCAATTCAAAGAAGTGCAATATAATGCACCTGGGATGAGGGAGCTACAGGATGGGAGGAGTTGCAGACGATCACCAAGGAAGAAAGGGATCTGGGTATTATCATTTCAGATGTCCTAAAGGTGTCTAAGCAGAGTACAAAGGCTGCAGGAAGGGCCAGTGGCATGCTGGGGAGCATTCCAGCGGTGTCATTAGTAGAAGGCTGGAAGTAGTGATGCCATTGTATAAAACACTAGTGAGGCCTCATCTAAAGTACTGTGTACAATTCTGGAGGCTGCATCTTTGTAAAGGCATTGAGAGGGTGGAGGCAGTACAGAGAAGGGTGACAAAGATTTTACAGAGCTTGCACCTGAAAACATATGAGGAGAGATTAAAGGACCTGAGTATGTGCTCACTGGAGGAAAGGAGGGATCGGGGGGACAAGACAGAAACATTCAAGTACCTTCAAGGCATAAATAAGGTGCAGGGGGGTGACATCTTCCAACATAGGAGTGCAAGAAAGAAGTGGCATGATATAAAATTGGAGGTTAAGGGGAAATGTGAGAAAGTTTTTCTTCACAGAGAAGGTGGTGGACGCATGGAATAGTCTGTCACAGGAGGTGGTGGGAGCGAGCACAGTGGAGGGATTTAAACATACATGGGACAGACATAAGGGAACCCTAGAAGTGGGAAGGAGAGGAGAAAGCCGTTGATCTAGTAAGATCAGAGGCTGCAAACCAGGGGAGGGCTTATGGGCAGATTGGATGAGCCTAGCAGTCCTTATCTGCTGACAATTTCTGTTTCTGTTTCTGATGACATCATAATAGGCCTGAGTAGTACTGAAGCCAGCATTTCAAATCCTAGGACAACAGCAAAATATTCAAACAAACAAACTGATCTAAAAAGTTATAGCTGTTAAACTGATGTTGCATAAACTCAGTACACACTGTCGTGACTCAAAATGCACAATTGATCTCCACTTGTGAGGGGACAAGACTTTCATACTGTACTCGTGGCTTCGCCATTTGTGAGTTATGGTCTTGCCCCTCACTCATGAAAATACAGTAAATGGTATATTCTGAGTCAAGCCTTTGTGTATCCCCAATGTATTGGACTCTGTTTTTTTCAGTCAGTAGTTTTTCTCCCATCTGGTCTGGCCGATGGCACTCCCCCCACCCCCCGGCCCCATCATGGCTCAGAATCGTGATAGGTGGGTGGCCTGCCATATCAGACACAAGAGAACCTGCAGAGGGTGTCAGCAATAGGCAGCCTGGCATCTTTTTCCTCCATTTTCACTCTCTGGGCTGTAGTGCCAGAACATGTGCACCAAGCACATCATGCTACAGCCCTGCACCTCATGCACTCCTGCTGTGCTGCTGTCCAGCCTCCACCTGGTGCCGGACTCTGCAGTGGGACCTGGTGCTTCACCTCTCTGAGGAAGGAGAGCTGCCCTCAGGCACTCAATCCTCCCTAACCCAGCCAGCCCACCGAGTGACCCTTGTCCATTCCCAAACACAGGTCTCCAGCGTGGGAAGTGGAAGTGTTACCGCTCCACCTCTGGGCCGGCCTGTATTGGACTCTTGTCCCAGGTTTTGCAGGTATGTAATTGTTATTATATTGTTTCTATGCAGATTTTGTATGATTTATGATCTGTTTTTCAAGTTCCATCCCCTACTGTAACACTTCCCCCCGGAAACAAGTTTTGTCAAAGTGTGTTCCACCAATTTTTAAACAAATAACTCAGTAGGGTCTACCAAAGTACCCAGTGATTTCCAGCCCAAGTACCTTGTGGTTGCCAGCCAATTATCCTGTGGTTGCCAGCCAAAGTACCCTGTGGTAGCCAGTGAATTACTCTGTGGTTGCCAGCCAAAGTAGTGTGTGGTAGCCAGCCAATTACCCTGTGGTAGCCAGCCAAGTACTTTGTGGATGCCAGCCAAAGTACCCTGTGGTTGCCAGCCAAAGTGCCCTGCGGTCACCAGCCAATGTACCCTGTGGTCACCAGCCAAAGTACTCTGTGGTCACCAGCCAAAGTACTCTGTGGTAGTCAGCCAAGACTTAAAACAAAAATATTTGACTGGAAAGAAAAGTTCCCTCTCCCCGAGGAAGGAGAGCCATCCTCCCTTACCCAGCCAGCCCACCGAGTGACCCTTGTCCATTCCCAAACACAGGTCTCCAGCATGGGGAGTGGAAGTGTTACTGCTCCACCACTGGGCTGGCTTGTATTGGACTCTTGTCCAAGGTTTTGCAGGTATGTAATTGTTATTATATTGTTTCTATACAGATTTTGTATGATTCACAATCTGTTTTTCAAGCTCCATCCCCTACTGTAACACTTCCCCCGAAAACAAGTTTTGGCAAAGTGTGTTCTACCAATTTTTAAACAAATAATTCAGTAGGGCCTTCCAAAGTACCCAGTGATTTCCAGCCCAAGTACCCTGTGGATGCCAGCCAAAGTATCCTGTGGTTGCCAGCCAATTACCCTGTGGTTGCCAGCCATTTACCCTGTGGTTGCCAGCCAAAGTAACCTGTGGTAGCCAACCGATTACCCTGTGGTTGCCAGCCAAAGTACCCTGTGGTTGTCAGCCAAAGTACCCTGTGGTCACCGGCCAAAGTATCCTGTGGTCACCAGCCAAAGTATCCTGTGGTAGCCAACCGATTACCCTGTGGTTGCCAGCCAAAGTACCCTGTGGTTGTCAGCCAAAGTACCCTGTGGTCACCAGCCAAAGAATCCTGTGGTTGCCAGCCAAAGCATCCTGTAGTAGCCAGCCAATTACCCTGTGGTTGCCAGCCAAAGTATCCTGTGCTAGCCAGCCAATTACCCTGTAATTACCCTTTGGTTGCCAGCTAATTACCCTGTGGTTGCCAGCCATTTACCCTGTGGTCACCACCCAAAGTATCCTGTGTGGTTGCCAGCCAAAGCATCCTGTAGTAGCCAGCCAATTACCCTGTGGTTGCAACCCAAAGTATCCTGTGGTTTCCAGCCAATTACCCTATGGTTGGCAGCCAAAGTATCCTGTGGTTGCCAGCCAATTATCCTGTGGTTGCCTCCCAAAGTATCCTGTGGTTGCCAGCCAATTATCCTGTGGTCACCAGCCAAAGCATCCTGTAGTAGCCAGCCAATTACCCTGTGGTTGTCAGCCAAAGTACCCTCTAGTAGCCAGCCAATTACCCTGAGGTTGCAAGCAAAAGTACCCTGTGGTTGCCAGACAATTACCCTGAGGTTACCAGCCAAGGTACCCTGTGGTTGCCAGCCAAAGTACACTGTGGTCACCAGTCAAAGTACCCTGTGGTCACCAGCCAAAGTACCCTGTGGTAGCCAGCCAAGACTTAAAACAAAAATATTTGACTGGAAAGACTTGGCAATTAACATTTGACTGTGGATAAAAGTGCCCTTTAGTTCTTCCTGTAGCAAAGGGATACCTAATATTTATTAAATTTTTGATTCATCAGTTAATCTGAAAATGTAAAAACATTCCAGGTGCTTTATTTTTATCACTATGCAGATGTGCAGTTCAGTGAAGCGTGCCCGTTTGCACAAGTCAAAAATACAAAAGCTTAAGTCAACTGGAAAACCTTTATTCTGGCCAGTCATTTCTCAATCTAATTAGTGAACCTTCCTCTCGATGCACTACAAATGTAAATCAGTCTCTGTCATGGGTGTGTGTTGCTGTAGTTGAGCTCGTCTTTAATTCTGTCCCTTAAGGGAACAGAGAAATTAAGGAGGACTCTATCTGTTCATTATGTAAGTGTGGCAAGTATTCAGAAACTAAGTAAAAACAGAGCTTGACTTGAAAAATAGCTATTTTGGCTATAAAGAGCCCCAAGCACTTCAGGGAAAATTCTTTGTAGTTCTGCTTCCATTTCATTTACATTCAGTTCTTTCCGTAAGATCCTCTGTCAGCTTCTGTAAGCTCCTTCATCTCCTTCCCGTGTCTAAGGGTGTTTGGTGACATTTCTCATCAGTGAGGGTCCAGCTCACACAGTAAGAAACCAGTACCTCTAACTGCTCACACCACCATAGGTCCAGGCAGATGGGGACAAGGGCTAACAGACGCATATAGAGCCACCAGAACCATGAGGCAACTCACAAAACAGATCCATACCTTGAAAACTGGTCAAGCAGGCTCCGTATTTGTTAGCTGTTCTCTGATGGTAAACAAGTAAGGGCACATCCGTCACCAAACCTGCATCACTGGTACTCTTGCCCTAACTTTATCATTACTACTGGCTTGATCAGTACCGCTGTGTCTGATCTTTAAATTAACTGAGCACTGCTGCTTGGATAATTACATTTGTTTACCCTAGTGCCCATACATTGTCCCTTGTGCACTGTCATCCACAGTTTTAGCAGACATGGTAAAACACTACCCTGGGGGTAGTTGGGCCTACACATACCTCTGTGCCAGCTAGTGGCATCTCACTGATTAGCAAGCAGACTATTGTTCATTCTTAAATTTCTGAATAGTTGATCCAGTCATGTGTGTCTCCCTACAGCACACTAATGGTCTTAGTGAGACTTAATTGACCCCACCAACTCTTGCCAGGGCCCTTATCCTGATGAATCATTACCATTTATCATCACAATACATTTTACCTAGAGGTGACTCATCACATTTCAAAGTATCTTTCCTCCTGTGGACACGTCCATGAAGGGTAGCTTATACTGTATATACTGTTCCCTCCCTTGCATACTTCTCTTTGGAATTGGACCTGCAAGGATCCTGGCAACCACCTTTGAGAAGAGGCCAACTACTACAGCCTTGTGCCATTTGGGATGGCTGGTGGTTCTTCACCTCAGAGCAGGACTATTCTGGGTCTCTCTCCTGTGCTGGTTGTTGGAGGACCCCTCTCTGCCTGAGGAGAGACCGGACTCCCTCTCCTCTGCTCTTCTTGTACTCAGACTCTGACACCTGGGTGTCCTAGATAGCTCTGGATCTGTTTGGAACAGAAATGAGCTCTCAGCTGGCCTCCCTGTCTTGTTGAATAGCAGAGCCAAAGATGTTAATACATGTCCCTCCTGTTGCTGGCTGAGCCATGAAGCACAGAACAAAGATTCCAGGTACCCTGACTCCTATTTGAGGCCCACTGGATAGCAACTCTCAGTGTGAGGCTTAACCTTCTAGAGCTCACTAGTAATCTGTCTCAAGCTTCAAAGAAAAGCAAGGCTGGTTACACTTCTTTATTATTTCCTGAAAACAGGGCCTTGTCCCTAGGACTCCATCTGCTTTAGCTTCCTGTCCAATCCATACATGAAATCATACTCCTTTGCTGGTGACATTATCATATTTTCTACGGCACTTGACTGCAACATCTATTTCACATGTAGATGAGCAACAGAGAAAGGGGAAGCTCGTAGAACAAGCATCCTGTTGTCATGAAACTTAGATAGTAAAGGATGGGATAAAAAAATATGGACAATATATGGAATCAAAACTGAATTATGTCTTACTATGACATTTTTCAATAGGGGCTTTTTCAATGGGATATACAGTCAATTTCAGTTGTGTGTGCATGCTCAGGAATCTCCAAATGTGTGCACATAACCAAAAATGCATTTATCCAAAACGATGCAAAATCAATTGCAGCTGAGGAAGGCAGAAGTTAATAAAGCTCGGCATGCGGGAAACAACTTTGAAAAAATGTATTTAATCGAAATATTGCATTTTTAAAAAGTATATCAATCAATCAAATCTTTATTTTTAAGTGCTATTCTAATAGATGATAACAAATCTAAGAATTTTAAAACACAATTTTGAATATAAATGTAACACCCCCATTTTAGGGGGCTTACCTTAAGGGTCTCCCGGGGCTCCTCTGATGCCCACTGCCTGGCAGACATCCAGAGGGAGAAGTTAAATCCATGTTTCATGTTGTGCTGCTGTTGCTCTGCATGTGTGCTCACATCCATGCCGCCACGATATCTCTTTAAGAGTCCAGCCTTGTGTATAGTGTAAATAGCCTGGGATGGGTCCAAGTACAACAGAGCTTGTGACCAGCCAGGCCTTACCCTGATTAGCTCCATTCTGCAGTCGATTATAGAGCAGAGAATCATTCAATAATCTGTAAACCTTTATTTCTAAATCCTCACTGTTGTTTAAATAAAATAAACTGTTTGAACTACCAGTAATGCCAGTATCCTATTCTCCAATGGGAGCCACCATCTTTGGCCCTGGACTATCGATTTGGACCAATTGGAACCAAGGGGTTCTCAAGGAGTTCTAATTGTAGTGAATTCAACAAGATTTGAGGGGCTCAACTCACTCATTGTGAGTAATACATGGTCTGGTGCTTGCAGCCACAGAGACTGAAGCTACACACATGATCGACCTGCCCAGAGAAAATACTGCAGCACTTGACCCATGACAGTTCAGAGCTACCAAAGAAATCAATACAAAATGGTCTTACTGCTTCTTCCAACTTTTAATTAAAGTGCTTAAAGTGCTCAAACCTTCATGCCATAGCTTGTGAAGTGATAAAGGCGAAAGGCTACTTCAGCTAAAATAATAAACCCGCAGACACCCAGACCAGACCGGTGGCCAGGTGGACAGCCCATGTGCGTGATGATGCACAGGATCAGCTGATGTTTCGCAATGCCTTACTCAATTAAAAGTTGGAAAAAGCAGTAAGACCATTTTGTATTGATTTCTTTGTTAGCTCTGAACTGTCGTGGGTCAAATGCTGCAGTATTTTCTCTGGGCAGGTTGCCCATGTGTGTAGTCCTAATTGTAGTGCCTTATGGGAGAAACTGTGAACTTTCTTGTTGGCTCATAAATAAACCAATGGGAGTGCCAGAACTGTGATTGACAGCTCCCACAGCCGATCGGAATGCAGGAAAACCAGACAAGTTCTAAAACTGTTTTTTAACTGCGTGCATTGCAACTCGAGCCTCTGAACTGAGAGGAGTCTGTGTGGCTCGGTCAAGTGTGTTGCTCCTATTTAATCATCCTTCTTTCCATCAAGAGCCCCAACATCAGCTGCAATGCCAGCCAACCTGCGGCACCACCTCCGCATGCCCGTTTTCCACTCTGAGCACCCAGTAGTTGCAAGGACTGATACGTCAGGGACTAAAGTTGCTCCTATTTAATCACTCTTCTTTCCATCAAGGGTCCCAACATCAGCTGCAATGCCGGCCAGCCTGAGGCACCGCCTCAGGCATGCCTGTTTTCTACTGTGAGCACCCAGTAGTTGCAAGGACTGATACATCGGGACTAAAGTGATTAACAAGCCAATAAGCCTGTCTTAGTACGGTAAAGTAATCATTTGCCTAGATTCTCACCCCCTTCCTTGTTCAAAGCCCCTAAATAAACCTGATTTATTGTTACTGTTAATCTGACTTATGAGCATATCATTACCCAGCTGCACTCCCATTCTGGCCTGCTAACTGACTCATCTGAAGTCGATGAAGCATTAAACACCAAATTTACTAACCTGTCAGCCCTCCTCAGCAAGCTACCCCCTAGTTTCCCTAACCCTCGGGATACCTCCACCACCTCTCCACTTTCCTGCCCCACTCCCACAATCTCATCTACTTGGAATAGAATTTACCCTACCCCTCTACCACCCTGTCTCCTAGTATCCTCTCAAATGCTTCCCCCCACCCCCCATTTTACTTCATGTCTGTAACCCCTAAAGAGACCTACAAAATGATAAAGAGACTACCTAATCAGGGTAGCCCTGGCTCAGACAGCTTCTCGCCGTTCTTCTTGAAGCTTGTTGCACCACTGATCTCCAAACCACTCACCTTTGTCTTCAACCTTGTCCTAACTACCTCCACTATGTCTGCTTCCTGGAAATCTGCTAGAGTAGTCCACATCTTTAAATTCGGGGACCTCCACTCCCCTGACAACTACCAGAACATATCTATTCTTCCCCACCTAAGCAAACTCCTTGAAAGGGTCATACATAGCCAATTAATGGACTACCTCTCCAAATACAATCTCTTATGCAGCCAACAGCATGAATTTCGCAATCACCACAGCACTGCAACTGCCCTTGCCTTCTTCACAGACCACATTCTCTCTAATATTGACCGTGGGCGCACCACTGGTACCGTCTTTGTAGACTTATCGAAAGCCTTTGACATGGTCAATCACTCCCTCCTCACCTCTAAACTATCATAGATAAATAGACACTGTTGGCAGATAAGGGCCTATGTCCCACCCAGTCTTCCCATTTGAGCTTGTAAGTTCACTTTATGTTTTTCCAGAAGTCTGTTGCCCCTTACCCCTGACCTCCAGAATTCCTTATATCTATCTCATGCATTCTTAAATCCCGTTATTGTTTCAGACCCCACCACTTCCTCTGGCAGGGTGTTCCACTTGTCCACCACCCTTTCTGTGAAGAAGTTCATCCTCATGTTTCCTCTGAATCGCCCTCCTCCAACGCCATCCCATGCCCTCTAGTTCTGGAACATCTTTTTTGCTGGAAAATAGTGTATTCCTGCACCCTGTTCTTCCCTGTAAGTTACTTGTATGCGTCTATCATATCCCCTCTCTCCCTCCTCTCCTCCAGGGAGTACATATTCAAGTCCTTCAGCCTGTCCACATAGGACTTATGATGCAATCCCTGTACCATCTTTGTTGCCCTTCTCTGAACCTTCTCTACCCTGTCTATATCCTTATGTAAGTAAGGTCTCCAGAACTGTACACTGTACTCCAGGTGGGGCCTTGCTAGTGTCTTATATAGTGGAAATATGACCTCCCTTTTCCTGCTGGTGATGCCCCAGCCTATGCATCCCAGCATCCTATTTACTTTACCTGCTGCCTTGTTGCACTGTTTCCCTACCTTGAGGTCATTAGAGATGATAACCCCAAGGTCCCTTTCCTGCTTGGTGCATGCTATATCCTCACCCCCCAACGGATATGTTGTTCCAGGGTTTTTGTGCCCCACGTACATTATCTTGCACGTCTTTGCATTGAATTTCAACTGCCAAATCCTTGACCATTCTTCAAGCTTCTGCAGGTCCCTCCTCATTCTGTCTATGCCCTCTGGCATCTCCACTCTGTTACAGAGCTTTGTGTCATCAGCGAACAGGGAAATTCAGCCTTCTAGGTCCTGCGCAATGTCACTGATGAAGATGTTGAATAGGACTGGTCCCCCCACTGATCCTTGCGGTACCCCACTGGTCACTCTTCCCTCTGTGGAATGACAACCATTTACCACCACCCTCTGTGTCTTGCTGCCCAGCCAATTACCTACCCACTGCACTACTGTCCTGCCCACTCCCATCTTCCCCAGTTTGTTTAATAGCCTTCTACGTGACACAGTGTCAAAGGCCTTGCGGAAGTCCAGATAGGCCACGTCCACCGCCTTCCCCTGATCCACATCCCTTGTCACCCAGTTGAAAAATTAAATGAGGCTGGTCTGGCATGACCTCCCCCCACCAGTGAAACCACGCTGCCTTCAGTCCTGTAGTCCATTGGCAACCAGATGTTCCACCAATCTCTCCTTCAGTAGTGCTTCCATAATCTTCCCCACTCTTGAGGTCAGGCTGACTGGTCTGTAGTTCCCACTTTCTCTTTGGTCCTGCTTTTGTATAAAGGGACTACATCTGCTGCCCTCCAGTCTTTGGGTACTTCCCCTGTTTCCAGTGATCAGCTAAACAGGATTGCCAGAAGTTCAGCCACCACCTCTCTTAGTTCCTTTAGGACCCTGGGGTGCACCCCATCTGGCCCATTGCTTTATCGACTCTTATTCCTTCCAGTTCCTTTAGCCCTTGGCTGCTCTGCTGAAACCACCAACTGGTTCCGAAGCTAGCTCTCTGGGCGCTCCCAGTCTGTGTGTATTGGTACCACCATTCTTCCTCCTCTATCTGTCTGTACGGGTGTCCCACAGGGCTCCATCCTGGGCCACTTACTCTTCTTTATATTTGTCAACTCCCTCCACAGTGACAGCCTCACTTGTAGCTCTCTGCTCTATGCTGATGATCTTGTCATCTTTCATAGTGACCAATCCCTCTCCTGCATATCCTCCGTCTTGTCTGAGAACTACTGCACAGCCTCAGGCCGGTTCTCATCCAACCTCCTGCTAGTTAATGCAAAAAAAAAAAACAAAGGCCATGTTGTTTGGTTCTAAACCATATCTAGCCAAGACTCTACATGCCAATGACAACCTTCTCATTTACATCCCTGATGGCCATGTCCTTGCAAATGTCTCTACCTTCAAGTACCAAGGTGTGTTGCTCGACCCCTCTCTCACATACGACGACCATATAAACAACATAATCAGGAGGGTAAACCAGAAACTGGATGCTGCTTACCACCTATAGCCTTACCTGACTAATGAGGCATGCCTTGCCATAATCACTAGTAACCTACACCCTATCTTTGACTACTGCTTTCCCATATACTCTAGAACCTCAACCACCCTTCAGACTAGGCTCACGGTAGCCTACAACAATGCTTTCCATTTTGTCTTGTCCCCTCCATACACTGCTCACTACTGTGACCTCTGCCGCTCTCTTGGATAGCTCCTCTTGCAGGGGCATTTTGACTATACCCTTGGTTGTCTAGTGGATACCGCCACTAGAACTGGCAATGTCTCTCTCCACCCTCTTCAATTTCAGAACCTCCACCAGGAACCTATACTCCTCTTCAGTGCCCTCACTCCAGGCACCCAAAACCCTCACCAATTCTGTTAGGAATCCACTTAAGTACTACTCTGGGTGGAGGCACCACAATTGTAGTCCTACTGTTGGTAGGCACACCACAGTACCCTGATTTCTGAACCCAGGCCTCTCAACCTGTTGTTAGGAAGGCAGGCAGGGGTAGTAACCCTTGGTATAACAGCACCAGGGTTACATAACAAGTGGCAGTAGGCTAACCAACACTTAAGTCAGGGAATGCTAAAGAGAATAAATAAGTGCTCAAGGAAGATTTAAAACATTCGATGGTCAAGTACCATATGTGATTTTAATGACAAGCATAAGAAACATAAAAAAAATATAAAAATATTAAAAAACTGTTTTGTACTGTACTTAAATTAATAAATAAATACTGGGTCATTTCATTAACATGAAGTTAGTTATTTTAGTTTGCTGTGTGCTCTTTGCCTACAGTCTCTCATGATACCGTTGAAAAGAATAAAACCAGCTAAAGTCTCGGTCTTCCCTTGTTTCTATATAGCAGTGTACCTTGCGCATGAGTGTCCACATTTCTCCGGTGCTGGGTGCTGGGTGCTGGGAGCTGGCTCATCATCTTCTTCAACAGTGGCATCTGCCCTGATAACAGAAGCACTGATCTCTGCATTAGTTAGTTTGCTCGATGTTGACTCATCTGTGTCAATTGCCATGTAGGCAGCAAAGTTTTCAGGTAGCATTCTGGGTAGAGGTGGGGGAGTGTCTCAGGCTCTAGCTCTAATGAAGTGTTCTCCTCTTTGCTTTGTCCACTGTGTCTGCACAAGCCTGCCTTCCTGAAGCAGTTCCATATTGTTTCACTGGAAACGTCAGCCCAGGGTTGATTGACAAGGTGTATTGCATCGAGGAAGTTCAAGCTCTGTGCTTTTGTGTTAAATGCTTCAGTGCCACTGTCAATGTCCATGATGATCTTTGACACAATCCTCCACTGGTACTGCTGCTTCAGGCTATAAATGACACCTTGATCCATGGGCTGGATAATTGATGTGCAGTTAGGTGCTGCAAAAAAACAGGGTAACGTGTGGCAAGCTTATTTGTTCATGAGCGGGACAACTGGCCATGATCATCGCTGTTTTGTGTGTCTGCCTCTGCATTCTTTTATCAAGTCTTGAGCCAGTCATGAAAAATCTCACAGGTCATCCATGTGTTTGTGTTTGCGGTATACTCCACAGGTAAAGCCTCTACACTGACCCCCTTGAAACATTGTGGTTTTTTCAACTTGCCAACTATTAAAAGTTTTGTTTTTTCCGTGCCATCTGCATTTGCATAAACAAGGATGGATGCACGCTCCTGCGCTTTTTTATATCCAGTTAAGTTTTCTGCTTTAAATGAAAAGGTACCATCTGGCATTGCACGGAAGAACAAGGCAGTCTCATCTGCGTTGAACATGTCTCTGCGCTTGTACTGTGAGAGTAGATTTGGGAGAACAGTACGAATCCAATCATCTGCTGCCTGTCGGTCAGCCTCCACTCTCTCATCATGCACTCTCCTGTACCAAACTGAGTGCTGCTCCTTCCACCTGGATAACCACCCTGAGGTGGGTCAAAGTCAAGACCCATGCTTAGGGATAAGCTCTTAGCCTTTTCAATAACATACCCCGATAGCCGAATCCCTCAGTCCTGAGTGGTTGAAACCCCCCACAGAAGGGCATCTTCTACTTGAATGTCCTTTCCGTACCAATTTCCATTTTCTGGTTTTGGGGCACCCACTACACCAGTCATTGAGCACAGCATCCGTATGCTGTATTATATGACAAAACATGAGATGTCCACACCAAATTCTGCTGCAAGATCTTTCCTGTTTGTTGTTTCAGCTTTTTCCAACAACTTAACCTACTGCTCAAGAGAAAGGATATTCCGATTGAGCCTGTCTATTGCAGCAATGTAGCAATACAGCAGCTAGCACTGTGAGGTGAGTGTATTAACCACCCCCACCACCTGTTCTCACCTGTATACCTAATTAGCAGCTTAATTGGAGCATGAACATCACTCATTTGTGATAATAGAATCAGAACACTGTTAGGTGACTAATCGGGCCGACTGACAGTCAATTAACTCATCAGAGATACATCATGGAATGACAAACTGAGTGCAAAAAAGGGCACTCAAATGAAAATTTGTGTGCACACACCCGTATATTTTACCATTACATGAATACAGGAGAAATCGGGACTGTGCAGCTGTGTGCACATAACCAAAATGTGCACACGTCTGAAAGGCACACAAGCTGAATAGACTGTACTAATACCCTGATGGCCAGGAATAAAATTCTCCTGCCCCAATGTTGGAAATAAATTAGTGATAATAAATTTTAAAAAAATCCTTTATAGCCCAGTACCTTTGTTATCCTTCCCCTATTCATTGCATTTTGTGTGTTTTTACTTAGACCACACCACTCCTTCCACAATTATCTGCCCTTTAAGAGATCCCACCATGGCCAGCCAGTCCCCAAGGTTTGTCTGTGTGACCATGTAGACAGGACAGCTCTCTGACCAAAGTGTGAAAACAGTCTCCCACACTGAGCAGCCACAGCGGTCTCACCCTCTCTCCTACCATTACCATACCAGTCCTGGTCAGCTGAACAGTATGAACCAGAGGCAGGAAACAAGGAACCCTGGTAGAGAGGTGGAGCCTGTTACTACAGCAGGTCCTCCCTGTAGAGGTGTAACTGGAGAAACCATTGAGGGCTGGGCCTGGTGTTGGTGCAAATGTAACCTTCCACTTATGGGCATGCATATGAACCCTGTTGCCCCTGGTGGAGGTGGAACTAAACATCATTCAATGTGAAACAGTTCATCATCCCCCTTTACCTCCAGGGCACAGCCGTTCTGAGGGGACCACATGATTCCTGCCCCAGAGACAAGTGAGCGTCTATCGGACAGCACAGCCCTCTCCTACCCTTGCAGCCCAGTACCTTGAACTAATGGTTTCTTTCCCTCCATAACCAGTGTGATGCCCTACCCCTGGCATCATGCTAAATGGCAACTCTGCTCAGTGTACAGTATGTAAATTAAGCACCAGTGCAACTTGAGGTAATACTGATTCCTTGAGATTTCCTAAAGTGTGCCTCACAAAATTCCTACAACTCGATTAAAATACACCCAGCTGGAGTTTTTACCACTCAGCATGGCACTGGTGGCTGGGAATTGCACTGTCCATGTAAAGAAATAAACAGGCAACTCCTTGTGAAATTTTGGAACGATGACATGAGGAGGCAGCTGTTGGTATGGAGATGTTTCTGGGGCTCTTACCTCTTGTTTTTGGAACCCCAGTTAATATTTTACACAGGGCCCCTGGATTGGGGGTGCAGCATATGGCCACCAAAATTATCAAACATATGGAGGAAAAAGCAATTTAAAGAGACTGGATGCCCTTAAAGAATAGCAGTCAGCACCCCGTGTTCAGAAAAACTTTTTTTACTTACTCTTTACTACAGTATAGATTGTATCAGACTGATTTTGCAGATGTGCAAGCTGACATTTTCTGTGACTAAAATTCCAGGATCACCTGCAGCTGACATCTAAGGTGTGCTGCAGCAGTGGAAGATTCAATAGCCTGCAGTGCATGTTAGAGCTTTTATAATTGTTAGGGGGCTATAACTGGGGGGATCAGGGAAAACTGATGCAAGGTGCCTGCCTGGCACCATGGCTTGGAGGGACAGGAAGCGAATCCTCAGGATCACGAGAGCAGCTGCACGGAAGACTGAGCTGGACGTCATTGTCCACCTAGGGACAAATGACTTGGCTTAACATGAGATTAGAGCAGTGCAGGAGGAGTTTGTGGAATTGGGGAGGGGTCTAAGGCAAGTAGCACACACAGTATCCTTCTCAGAGGTGCTGCCTGTCTATGGCATGGGTGAGGTGAGGGTACATCGCACCATGCAATTCAATGAGTGGTTGAAAAATGGAGCAGAGCACAGGGGTTTGGCTTCACTGGGGACTGGGGTTCCATCTGGAAGGATACCAACCTATACTGGCAGGATGATCTGCATCTGTCCAGGAAGGGAACAAGTCTACCGAGCGGTTGGTTTAAATGCTTCATTGGCAAGCTTTTAAACTAGTCAAGAGGGGAGGCACTGATAAGCAGCAGGGGATTCTCAGCCTCCCCCTACAAAACTGGGTACTAAATGAGGTAAAGACCAAGGTAAAATGGTCAGTAGGGAGCAGGACAGGGGTAAATGTAGAAAGCAAAGTCAATGAGGACAGGGATGGTGCTACAAGAGGTAAAGACATCAAAAAATGGAGAGCAATGAGTACCAATGCCCATAGTCTGGGTAGCAAGCTTCCTGAGTTCGTGGCCTTGATGGAGGAGGACCATTTGGATATTGTGGCAGTCATAGAAACATGGTACACACAGAACCATGACTGGGACGTAAACATACTAGGATACACCATCTACAGGAGGGACAGGGAGGGTAAAAGAGGAGGTGAGTAGCTGTCTACATAAGGGACGGCATCAAACCAACAAAACAAAAGGGTAAACAGGGAGGCGAGGAAGCACTGTGGGTCAGTTTGGAGACAGACAATGGCACCACAATCTGCACAGGGGTTGTATACAGACCCCCATCTCAGGGGGAGGAAATGGACAAGGAAATGATAGAAAGTATCCTTAGAATGGCAAAAAAAGGAGAGATATTGCTAACAGGGGATCTGAATATGGCAGATGTTAACTGGAGTGCATTTGCAGCAGCCAATTCTAAGAGTGGGGGTCATTTTAGATGCCCTACAGGGGGCATGTCTTAGACAACTAGTATTGGAACCCACTCGAGAGGGAACAATCTTTGACCTGATTCTTTCAAATGGAGATGGCGAGAGGATCACAGATTTAGAAGTGAGTAGCCATCTGGGAACTAGTGACCATCAAACAGTATGGTTCACAATAAACACAGCAGTATAGTCAAGCCATACAAAGGCAAAGGTATTGGACTTCAGGAGGGCAGACTTTGCCAAAATGGGTGAGTGCCTAAGGAATGCACTAGCAAATGGGCAGGAAGGAGGGGTGGAAGAACAATGGGGAATAATCAAAACTGCCATCACAGAGGCAACAAGCCTTTTTGTGAAGCAAATAAACAAAACAAAACAATATAAGAAACCACTATGGTTCTCAAAGGAGGTGGCAGGAAAGGTTAGGGAGAAAAAGAGAGCATTTAGGAAGTACAAGGAATCACAGAAGGAGCAGGACAGAGAATTGTATCAGTTAAAGCAAAAGGAAGCAGGAAAGGCAGTCAGAACAGCAAAGGCTCAAACTGAGGAAAAGATAGCCAACTCAGTTAAGAAGGGGGATAAAACCTTTTATAGGTACATCAGGGAGCGAAGGAAGACCAAGGGAGGGATAGTGAGGCTTAATAAAGGGGAAGGTGGGCAGAGGGTGACTGTGAAAAGGCAGAGATACTAAACAAATACTTTTGCTCAGTATTCGCAAATGTAGAGGGGGAGGTACCTGAACCAAACAATGGAAACATGCTGGATATGGGGTTGATACCAGCCCTTTCACAGAAGAAAGGGTTCTGAAAGAACTCCTAAACCTGAAGGTGGACAAATTAATGGGGCCTGATGGGATTCATCCCAGAATTCTAAAAGAACTAAGGGTAGAACTAGTGATACCACTGACTACCCTCTTTAATAAATCATGGGAGGATGGGGTGGTACCTGAAGACTGGAGGAGGACAGATGTTATTCCACTTCACAAAAGTGGGAACAGGGCAGAAGCAGGAAACTATGGACCTGTTAGTTTAACCTCAGTGATTGGGAAAATGATAGAATCACTTCTGAAGGAAAGAATTGTTCAGTACCTAGAGACCAGAGGAGTGCAGGACCCAAGGCAGCATGGATTCACAGTGAGAAGGTCATGTCAGACGAATCTAATAGATTTCTTTGACTGGGTGACCAAAGTAGTAGATCAGGGAGGGGCTGTAGACATAGCCTACCTAGACTTTAGCAAGGCATTTGACACAGTCCCACACAAAAGATTAATATACAACTTGCCCAGCCTGGGAGTGGGTCCCAAGATGGTAGCCTGGGTAAAGAATTGGCTGGAGAACAGGACACAGAGGGTAATAGTAAACGGAGTCCACTCTGAAGAAAGGGGGGTTACTAGTGGGGTACCTCAGGGTTCAGTACTAGGATCAGTCCTCTTTAATATCTTTATAAGTGACATTGCAGAGGGACTGGAAGGAAAAGTATGTCTCTTTGCAGACGACACAAAGATCTGCAATAGAGTTGATACACAAGGTGGGGTGGAAAGGATGAGAAGGGACTTGGCAAGGTTGGAGGAATGGTCAAATGTATGGCAGCTTAGATTCAATGCTAAGAAGTGCAAAGTAATGCATCTGGGGAACAAAAACCCAGGGGAAGAGTACACAATGGGGGGTGAGATAATAACAACAACAAAAATGGAAAGGGACCTGGGGGTAGTCATATCAGATGACCTAAAGGTGAGCAAGCAATGTGAGAGGGCAGTAAGTAGGGCTGGTGGGATACTGGGATGCATAGGGAGAGGCTTCACCAGTAAAAAACAAGAAGTTGTTATCCCTCTGTACAGACAGCTGGTAAGACCACCATCTGGAGTACTGCGTCCAGTTCTGGAGACCCAATCTCCGCGAAGACATAGACAGGATGGAGGCAGTCCAGAGGAGGGCAACTAAAATGGTGCAGGGTCTGCACCAGAAGACATATCAAGAGAGAGAATAAAAGATCTTAATATGTATAGCCTCAAGGAGAGGAGGGAGAGGGGGGACATGATTGAACTTTCAAATGCCTCAAGGGAATCAACAAAGTCCAAGAGGGTAGCATCTTTCAGAAAAAGAGGTGTGCAAGAACAAGGGGGCACAATTTGAAGCTAGAGGGGGGACGGCTCAGAGGTAATGTGAGGAAGTATTTTTTCACAGAGAGGGTTGTGGATGCATGGAACAGCCTTCCTGAGGAGGCTGTGGAGTCAAAAACAGTGGAGGAATTCAAGAATGCATGGGGCAGACATAAGACAATTCTATGGGGTGGAGGTTGGAAGAAGTAGGCTGTTGGTTAGCTAGGATCTGCAGCTTATCTATTAGGTAGGGAAATGGGCAGACTGGGTGGGCCAAGCAGTCCTTATCTGCCATCAAATTCTATGTTTCCATGTTTATAACTTCAGATCAGCTGTTTGCCAGTCCTACTGTTCTCCCGGGGTTAAGTACAGTCCTTTGGCCAAGGAAGGACAGTGAAACATGGAAACACAGAAACATAGACTTTGATGGCAGATAAGGACTGCTTGGCCCACTCAGTCTGCCCATTTCCCTACCTATCGGATAAGATGCAAATCCAAGTTTTACCAACAGCCTACTTCCTCCTACCTCCCACTAGAATTGCCTTATGTCTGTCCAATGCATTCTTAAATTCTCCAACTGTTGAACCAACAAACAAAAGATCAGAGCTTATAAAATTCTAAAATGAATCTCCCACTGCTGTAGCACTCCTCTGATGGCAGCTGCAGGGAATTCTGGGATTTTTGGTTACAGTAAATGTCAGCTTAGAAGTCAGCAGACTTAGCCTGATGTAATCTAAAATACTGCAGTAAACAGTAAGTAAAACCTGTCTTTGCACACAAATTGTAAATTGGGACAAGCCCCTCACTTGGATGTGTTGCTCTTAGTCTGACTGAAGATTGTAAGGTTGTGGGTTCTAGCCCCACACCAGAAACTTGGGTTAAAATACCAGCACTAACACTTTAATGCAGCATGATGGGGAGCTGCATTCTTGAATTGCCGTTGTTTCAAAGGTACCATCTGCCTGTTGTGACGGTTATTCAGGTGGACATTAAAAATCTCATGGCACTTCTTGAAAAGAGTAGGAGAATCCCCCTAATCCCACCCAGATAAAGCTATAAATAGGCAGAATTGCCTAATGTTCCTTTCCCACTCAACAAAAACAAAATTAAATAAATACATTTCTAGTGGTACCTGGTGTTAACAATCAGATGCACCTAGTCTGTATCCAGTACATTATTCCCAGCAGTAACCAATGTTGCCACTGGATACACCAAGCATGTGTCTAACACATTATTCCCAGTAGCACCTGATGTTACCAACGGTCGACACCTAGCTTGTGTCTTTGCATAATTCCCAGTGGTATCCAATGTTATCAATGGAACGCACCCAGCCTGTCCTTGGGATATTATTCCAAGTAGTGCCTAATGTTACAAATTAGATGCACCCATCCTGTGCCCAGTGCATTATTCCTAGCGGTACCTGATGTTATTAGTGGGAAATACCTAGCCTGTGTCTGTGGCATTATTCCAAGTAGTACCTAATGTGACAATTTAGACACACCCACCTGCGTCCAACGTGTTATTCCTTGCTGTAGCTGATGTTACCAATGGGATGCCCTTAGCTTGTGTTCAGTGCATTATTCCCAGTGGTACTTGATGTTACCAGCTGGGAATCGGGATGCACCTAACCTATGTCTAGCAAATCAGTGGTACCTGATGTTACCAATGAGATGCACCTAGCTTGTCTCCAGTGTATTATTCCTAGTGTTATAAAATGGCAAGAAAAAAATCTAGGAACTTATTAGCTGAGACACAACACCTAGCCATGCATTATATTCCTTGCACTGTATGGTCTGGTACCAAATGCCATTTCCATCCCAAAAAACCTACCTGTGAGCCATTTTATAAGTCCAATAATCCACTTCAGGGTGTGCATTACATGATTTTAATGCTCTTCCCAGGGGTATAAGGACACTCGGCCATCAGACTTGTGTCTTACATCACACCTGATGTGGGCATTAAGTAAGGCTGAGCCTCATGCCTAACAATACACCTGAGGTGTGCTATTATTTCACCATAATGCACACTGTCATATCTTATTATTTTTATAAAATGGCATTTAAATACATGACTTAAAATGAATAAAAATAAGAACAAAGTCTTTAAAAAAATAAAAATTGGACCTTTCATTGAAATATGCTTACATTTTAACTCTGAATACTAAAAAACAGTCCCTATTCTGGTAAATGGGGGGTTAGCTAAAAACACAAAACATAATGAAAACTGTGTGTGGCACACATTTTTATAAGTAAAAACATATGTTACCTTGCATTTCTAATCAATTCAAGAACTGTTTCATGATGAAAATGTTTTCAAAACTTTAAACCTGCCAAGTTGCCTTTTTATGTTTGCTTGCATGCATGTGCAAGAAACATAGTGCCATCATCCGAGTTTTCGGAGGTATGTCACCCCCTCTTCCAGTTCAGTCAGTGTGTTGGCAGGCGCGGCCCCTGTAAGCCAATGCATGCTGGAGCTGTCTATGACAAGCTCCAAAATGCAGTGGCGTACAGTTGAAAGGGGGGAGCTATGCTTCAGTGAGCAGCAATAAGATATCACCTGCTCATGAGCAGCTCGCCTACACACACACACATACTCACACACACGACGCAGATACCGCGTGTTGCCCCCACACACACTCCATAGCTGACAGGTAAGCCTGGATCCCCATCGGGCTGTGCTGCGCCCCCCACCAAAGTTTTTCCAAATGCCACACTGGGTGCCCACCCCAGCATGGCAAGTTATCGTGATAGCCGACGGGGTGCCCAACTCTGCCTGCTCCACTGTCCTCCCCACCCCCGGTAATGGGTGCCACGCTGGGAGCCCACCCCAGCATGGCAACTGATGCTATGGCGATGGGGTGCCCAATCCCGTTGGCTTCCACGCCACCCCAAGCCGTCCTTGTGCCACGTTGGGAGCCCACCCCAGCGTGGCAAATGTCCCGTCGTCTTTTAAAAAACCCGAAAAGCAAAAACGGTCCCACGCAGTCTCCCAGCCCTCCCACAACCCGCACTCACCCACCCACCCACTGCGCACCCTGCTTCCCCACACCCTCACCCCATACTTACCTCCGAGCTCGCGCGACGATCTTCGTGGATCGGGAACACGTCTGCACTCTTCAAAGCCGACCGCAAACTGAGGAAATGCCGGTAAGCTGTATAATGGGCTAGATGGGGTTTTTTCAACTTTGTTGCATATCTGAGGCATTTTTTGGATTTTGCACCAAATTTTCAACATGGGGTTTTTGGGACCCTCCTCATGAATTCTTGCACTATCATGAGGCCACTGGTTCGAAGGGTGATTTCGCAGCCACTGCGTGAAATCACCTTTCCAGAATGATTAATGAAATGACACTGCCAGTTTTCATAAGGTGGGCTCTCAAAAAGACTATTTTGAAAATTTGGTGGAAAAATTCCTAAAAATGACTGTTTTACGAGCGTGCGTTGCACAGCTCCTACACACGCTCGTAAGTTCGTGAATTTTCAATATTTTCACTCCAGATTTTCAACATTGCCATTTTACCACACCTTCTTATGAACAGTACAGCTGTCATTTTTCACATCTCACCCAAAATGTGCTTCGGCCCATGTAGCGCACAATGGCGCAGTCGGTGTGCGAAATCAATGTACGGGATACAGTAAGAAAATCACAGTGACACTGTTCATGAGCAGAGGTCTTAAAATGGCTATGTTGAAAATTTGGTGAAAAAATTCCTAAAAATTACTGTTTTACGAGCGTGCGTTGTGCAGTTCCTACGCACGCTTGTAAGTTTGAGAAATTTCAATATTTTCACTCCAGATTTTCAACTTTGCCATTTTACCTCACCTTCTTATGAGCAGTACAGCTGTCATTTTTCACATCTCACCCAAAATGTGTTTCCGCCCATGTAGCGCACAATGGCGCAGTCGGTGTGCGAAATCAATGTACGGAACATTAAGAAAATCACAGTGACACTGTTCATGACCAGAGGTCTTAAAATGGCTATGTTGAAAATTTGATGAAAAAATTCCAAAAAATGACTGTTTTTCGAGCGTGCGTTGTACAGTTCCTACGCATGCTCGTAAGTTCGCAAATTTTCAATATTTTCATTCCAGATTTTCAACATTGCCATTTTACCACACCTTGTTATGAGCAGTACAGCTTTCATTTTTCACATCTCACCCAAAACGTGTTTCCGCCCATGTAGCGCACAATGGCGCAGTCAGTGTGCAAAATCAATGTATGGGACAAATTAAGAAAATCACAGTGACACTGTTCATGACCAGAGGTCTTAAAATGGCTATGTTGAAAATTTGGTGAAAAAATTCCTAAAAATGACTGTTTACCGACGTGCGTTGCGCAGTTCCTATGCATGCTCGTAAGTTTGCGAATTTAATATTTTCACTCCAGATTTTCAACATTGCCATTTTATTACACTTCCTTATGACCAGTACAGCTGCCATTTTCATATGTCGCCTAAAATGTGTTTTCGCATATGTAGCGCATAATGGTGCTGTTGGTGTAGGAAAGCAATGTTTGGGACAGAGTAAGAAAATCACAGTTACACTGTTCATGAGCAGAGGTCTTAAAATGGCTATGTAGAAAATTTGGTGACAAAAGTCCATAATGACTGTGTTACGAGTGAGCATTGCGCAGTTTCCACGCACTGTAAGTTCATGACTTTCTAATATTTTCAGTCCAGATTTTCACCAGTGGCATTTTTCCACACTTCCTATGAACAGTACAGCTGTCATTTTCACAACATGGCCGGCGTATTTTCACACTTTCAGCGCAGAGTTGCGTGGTCGCTGTGGGAAATCATTGTTCGGGACAGATAAAGAAAATCACAGTGACACTGTTCATGATCGGAGGCACCAAAATGCCTGAGTTGACAATCTGCTGCAAAAAAATCCCCAACCTAATTATATTACGGATGTGCTGCACAGATTCTATGTACGTCACTTCACCATTTTTTTAAATATTTTTACTGCAGATTTGCAACATTGCCATTTTTTACACCTCCCCATGAACAGTACAGCTGTCATTTTACATCCTGTTCAGAATGTTTTTGCACCTGTGGTGCTAAATGCCGTAGTCGCTGTGCATAAGCAGCTTTCGGCTAACAAACTGATATTCCCCCTGTTCATGAGGTAGGGTCACAAAAAAAACATGTTGAAAATTTGGAGTGAAAATCCCAACGAATGCCTGAGGTATTAGGGTTTCCAACCATAACGCCCAACCCTGTAGAGAATGACAGGCATCAGGGGTGTGACTTGGGATTCTTGCCTGTAATGCTTATACGATTCCACACCCTGCAGCCAGTGAGAGGCATCGAGGTATGCCTTGGACTCTTTGGCCCCAAAGTTCACCCCATTCTCCTATATCGCACTCATCTCACCATATTTTCTAATGGAATGGGGTGCGCATAAGGGCCAAAGACCCCAAGAACACCGTGACACTTGTCAGTGTCTGCAGGGTGGGGTGTGGTGAAATGGCGTGGCCGTTATGCCTGACAACCCAAAAGCACACCCCAATGCCTGTCACTCTCTGCAGGGTGGTGGTGGGGTTGGCTTCAGTTCAATACTTCACTGTCATTCCTATTACGCAGCTCTGTAACTTCTATACTACCACTGCCAATGCCAGCAAGCAAACATTCGGCATTGACAAATGCTTGTTTTTGATAGTGGTGGTGGGTGATAGATTTCACCTGAAAACACCAATATATGATTCAAATGTACATGCATTTATAAACTTAAGGAAAGTTTTTGAGCAGTTTGTATCAGCCTCTACTTATATAACTGTGTTTTCCCACCTTTTCTCTTTGTGTATGAAGTATTATTGCCTATGTTCTTCATCCTGTTTTATTTTGTTTTCTCTGTCTTTCCCTACATTCAAGATATGGAATGTTTATTTATTTATTTATTAAATTTTGATTACCGGGTGAGCCCACTGAGCCCCGAAGGTCCCTTTTTCAGGGGTGACCCAGAACAGAGTACAGAGGCAGAATATTAGGTGCAGATTATTAGGTACAACATGTTAATAAGAGTACAATGCTAACCAGGCAGTAACACAGAAGAAGACAGTGATTTGCAGAAATGAATGAGTCAAATACATATTCGACTTACGAGCAGTGATTGTTTGAGACAAGACCTAGCCTCATAGACCATTTGGGTGACAGGGAAGAGGGGTAGCACTCTTAGTTAGGACAGGGGGAAGACTACCCTATGCCTTGACAGGGACAAGTGCTGGTCTCAAACATGTGGGCCTTGAGCCTAGTGCGGAAAGTTGATAGGGAGTGGGCTTCTTGTATTGACGGTGAAAGATTATTCCACAAGTAGGGGGCAGTAAAGGAGAAGGATCTGCGACCAGCATTTGTCATGACTCAGGGGGTTACAAGTAGAGACCGACCAGAGGTCCTGAGCATCTGAGAATTGTGCTTAAGGGAGATAGTCCCTTTTAGGCTGGGGGGAGCTGCCGGACTCAGTATTTTGAATGTGAGACAGAGCAGGGGGTACTGAAGTTGATAGGCAAAGGAAGGCCACTGCAGCTGGGCAAGCGTGTCACAGGGGTGGCTTCTTGGGTGATCCTGGGTAGCAAACCGTGCAACCTTGTTATACAGTACATGTAGCCAGTTGAACTCTTGCTTAGGCATACCTTGTAGTACTGGGGCAGCATAGGTAAGTGCTGGGAGCATAACACTGGAGGCAATTGCCAGCCTTGCCCCAGGGGTAAGCTGGTCGTTTAGCTGGTACAGTGTGCCAATTTTACAGTGGATGGTCCTGGTTACTTGGTCTACCTGGGACTTGAAGGTGAGACCTTGGTCAATTATTAGCCCAAGGTATTTTATGGTGTCCACCACAGTTATACTTTTTCCAGCTAGAGAGTTTAGTTGTAGGAATCTGGACCTATCCTGCCCTAAGGATCTAGGACCAAACAGCATAGCTTTCATTTTGCTTGCATTGAGGATCATTCTGTTGGACGTAAACCAGGCCTCCAGTATCTTTAGATCAGCTTGGAGGAGAGGGCCTAGTCCCTGCAGACTTTCCATTGAGCGGTAGATTACAGTGTCATCTGCATATTGAACAACAGAGCTGCCCCCGCAGTGAAGATTAAGGTCGTTTGTGAAAATAGAGAACAAAAGGGGAGCAAGAATTGATCCCTGAGGTACTCCCTCTTTGATAGGTAGAGGATCCGACTGCTCACCCTTCCAGATGACCCTCTGCGAGCGACCTGATAGGTAGCTCTCGAACCACCGCAGGGCGTGGGGATCAAGACCTATTTTGTCAAGCTATGTTAGTAGGAGGTTATGGTCCACAAGATCGAATGCCTTGGACAGATCAATAAAGATTGCACCTGTCGGCTTACCTGTGTCCATTGCACTGAGTAAGTCCATTGTTAGATGGGTGAGAGCTGTATCGGTGCCGTGGTTAGTTCAGAAATCATGCTGAGAGGGGGCAAGGAGCTGATGGGACTCAAGGTAGTCTCTCAGCTGCCCATAAACCAGCCTTTCCTGCAGTTTTGCAAGAGTGCATAGCAGAGAGCTGGGCCTGTAGTTGCTAATTAGTTCCTTCAACCCACTCTTGTGAATGGGGCCCACATTCACCTGCTTCCACTGGAGAGGAACAGTTCCTTCCAGAAGTGATCTATTAATGAGCCAGGTCAGGAGTCTAGCAAGAGACTGGGCTCCTTCCCTTAGTAACCTAGGGTTGATACCATCCGGGCCTCCTGAGCCTTTGCTTTTCAGAGCCTTTAGAAGAGGAAGGACATCTTTGGCCTTGACAAGTCTCAGGTGAAATTGGGGTCCTTTTAGGCAGGAGGGTTCATCCGTGATCAGTGCCAGTGTAGGAGGGGGCAGTCCAACCTTGTAGTCATCAAGGTTGGTAAAGCAACAGTTTATCTCTGAGGCAATTGTCTGGCAATCACTCTCTAGCTGTCCGTTTATCGCTATTAGGCCAGGAGCCTCCTTGGAGTTTCCCCTAAGTAGTTCATTGATGTGGGTCCAGAAAAGCTTAGGGTTGCCTAGGTTGGTACGTTGTAGGTGTGTAACATACTCCTTCTTCGCAAGTCTGATGGATGTCTTACACTTGTTTCTTAGAGATTTGTAAGTCACTAGGTCTGCCTGGAGAGCGGACCACTGGAACTTCTTCCAGGCCTTGTCCCGGCTAATCATCATAGATTTTACTAAGTGGGTGATCCACTTGTAGCAACTTCCATTTGCTCTGAGTTTCTTGAGAGGGGCAATGAGGGAAGCCACCTTGAGGAGTGAGTCTTGGACGAATTCCAAGGTCTCTTCCACAGTTGGGAGTAGCCTGATAGGACTCCAGTCCATGTTACTTAGATAGTCATTAAATTTTCTCATCGTGAAGTCTGAGTAGTCACGGACGGTGAGTATCCTTGGTGGAACCTTTTGTTCTCTGTTCTTCCAGATGCAGAATATGGGGGAGTGGTCGCTAAGAGTGTCGGCCATTAGTCCTGCATTCTGGATGTTGAGGAGATTAGATACCAGAGCCCAGTCCAGGATGGTGTGGTTCCCGGTTTTGTGATTAAGCTGGTTAGGTTCTGAGATAACCTGTACCAGGTTTGCCTCCCGGGTCGCAGCCAAGAGGACTTTTTTAGGGTCTGAGGCCCAGTTTAGGTTGAAATCTCCCAGGATAAGGAGTTCCATGGATACTGCTTTGCCTAATGTTTTTGTAATACAGTCCAAGGCTTGGAGAGTGGTCTTAGGAGGGTTATAGACACAGCCAAGGGTGAGGTGTTTAGCATGACCAAGGGTTAATCAGATGAAAATAGATACACCGTCCTGGCCGTTTCCTGGGTTCAGTTTCAGTTGCGTCACCGTAAGGGTGTCCTTTACATAGATTAGGACCCCACCTCCTCTCTTGTTCACCCTATCCCTTCAGAAGATGTTGAAACCTAGGACCTTGATCTCATGGTCAAGGACGTGGACCTTGAGCTAGGTCTCTGAGAAAGCAAGGATATCTGGCTTATATAGGTTGAGCCAAGCTTGTACCTCCTGAATTTTTGGTCTGATGCTGCAGATGTTCATATGTACAATCCTTAGACCCTTAGAGGATGCCCAGTATGGGTTCTGGGGGGAGGAGACTAGAAGATTAGCTATTTGTGGGCCCGGATTAGAATGTATGTCTCCTGCCTGAAGCAGTAGAAGAGCAAGAAGGCATAATAACATTGGGCTGACTGATGGGATGGAGAAATTGTGCAGCGTCCTGCGGGTAGCATGGAGTGCCTTGTAGTATGTGCCCCTTCTTACCATCTCATGGGCTATCAGAAGGGCATTCATGCTAGGGGGAGAGGTCCAGTTGTAGTGGTCCTTTGGAGAAGGGTCTTTGTGTTGTGACCCCTTGGAGTCGGGGTATTCTTGTTCTATGTTTACCATGGAATACAGGGATTCAAAATTCTGCTCAGTTCCAATGGCAGAATGTTCCTCTTTTAACATACTGTACACACACACACAACATATAGGATAGTGTACGGTGCCCCATACTCAACAAGGCTATAGTGTATGGTGGAACGTTGTTACGGATGGAAATCCATCCCTTCTAAAACTTTGTTATGCTGCACTAGCTACGTCAGCTAGTTTGTTATGCTGCACTAGCTACGTCAGCTAGTTTGTTATGCTGCACTAGCTACGTCTGCTAGTTTGTTATGCTGCACTAGCTATGTAACTAGTGCAGCATAACAACTTAGAACACGGTCACGCAATACATGAACTTACAGCCGCAGCGGTGAGAGACAGACCATGGAAGAGTATCACAAAGAAAAACAACAGACAAAGTAAGGAGAAATAACATTAAAATGACTCTAATATTAATCAATTTATGTACAGTAGAACAGTGGACCATATACTATAAAAAAACAATATATGGTCGGTTATCCACAGCAAGTGGGAGTAGCCATCTCGAGGTTGTCATGTTGACAAAAACCTCTTGAGCTTCACTCTCTAGGTTTAAATGGTCGCCATTGGCAACCTCTCAATGGCTACCCATGCTTGTTATGGATAGCCGACCATACATTATCCTCTATAATCTCCAACTGAATGGTTATTATGCTGACTGTGACCTCGAGACTGACACTCGAGCGGTCTCTCAGTCAGCATAATAACCAAGAGGTTCAAGAATAGCTTTGTTTGTCTAGGGGGCACCATACACTTTTCTATATAGTGTATGGAACAAACCTTCCACTTAAACACTCAACAGCAAGTCAAGGCAGTTTCTGAAAACCAAAGCATTTTACTGACTGATCAAATGCCACAAACATTTCATTTTGAACATCAACACACAACACAGCAAGAAAAAAAAACAGGAAATTAAATAATGCATTTCAAAGCTGCCTACTGAGCTCATGCAGCGACGTCAACCTGACATCTGTGGACTGGAGATACAAATGTGGGAGAAGGGAAGGAGAAAAATATTATAATAGCCAAATAAATAATTGCTTACTTTATGTATGCCAGTAAGGATCACTCCCCATGTCTGCTTCTGGAGATTGGTAACAACCGCGATGACACATCTGATGCCCCCCACTCTCTTGGCTGCCATACTGCTACAATGGATAAAAAATAAAAGACGGATGTAGCTATTAAACTGCGCTGTGACCCCTGACACTGTCTTTGGTAGATCGATAGGTGGATAAGACTGGCACGAGATGTGTGGCTGAACTGACTGCTTGATTTGCAGCTCATGGTCATGACTGGATGACGTACGTAGTGCAGCAGGACGAAGTCATTCTGCTGCACTATGGACAACACTAGTGCAGCAGAACAACATTTTAGCTTGCATCGAATTCTATCCAGTAACATAGAAGATAAAGTATAGGCATTGATGAATAACCAAGCAATGCTAGCTTCGAGTGGTTCCCTTGGCAACCCAGGTAAACCTCGAGAGCGCAGCTCAAAAGCCTGGAACATGAAGCTCCAAAACATCCTAAACTCCTCCAGTACTTATTTCTTATTTCTATGGGGCCCTTCATTCTGCCTAGCGAGGAACTCCCTCTCTCTCTCTCTCTCTCGCTCTCACTCTTTCTCTTTCTCTGAGAAAACGTACAGCTTGCCCCTAAAACCTGTTCCCTAGCTCTCTTTCCCAGTCCAAGGGAGATGGATGGTGCAGCCTGCTAATACACTAGCTGCCACCATAACCCCACAAGCTTGCCCTGGTGTTTTGTCCAGCATGGCCACTACCCAGACACACTCTGACCCTTGGCCACCTCTTGGTCCTTTTGGCAATCACCTCTGGGTCTCCCATAAATGTGGGTAGTATTCCCAGCCACGCAAGCAAGTCTCCCTCATATACTTCCCCTGTGCTCACTAACAGCTAACTGGCATGATGAGCCTAAAGGGCCTCTGTATCCTGGAGAGCCCACCCAGGCAAATTCATCTGGCGCCCAAGGCCTGTCCCTCCTAACAGACCCCAAAATTGGTAAAGGCTCCCCCAGCCCCTTCACTTATGTCTGGACCACCCTGCCACTGGGAAAGGAGGAGGCTGCTCCCACCAGCCCCCTTCCTCTGCAGTCACACTTTCACTACCACTGCAGCCCTGATGGCCCAAAGAACTACAACTCAAACCAGAGTCCCATTACTGTCCCTCGAGGCCTACCTTACACTACCCAAAACTACTCTCTGTCCCAGCCCCCCAGGGACCTGGGACCCAAAAACGATGCAGCTGTGGCTACCCACCACCACCCTCAGAGGCTCAAATCCAGGAACCCAGTGCTCTGCCACTGAACTAGCTAACCTGACTAAAATGGAGGGGGCCTCCCCCCTCTGCACTACTCCTGCAGTGCCCACCGGCCTCTTCTCCTTCCTTCCCTCTCTCCTCCAAATCTATCTCTGCTCTCCCTATTTATACCCTAAATCCCTGCTGCTCCCATGTGGTGACCAGCAGAAATAGACCCCCCCAGAGCACTAAAGACCCTACATCTCCAGGGGAAGAAACAGGAAAGGGGTCCCTAAGGTGAACATAAGCGCCCTCTCAATTGAGAGGGGGCTTACACTCTCCCCCCACCAAAGAAATCATTCCCTCTTGGGAATGATGGCAGAGGGACTGAGTGGGTCCCAACCAACAAACCAGGTATTCGCATCTCCACAGCCTGCCAGAAAAGGTACCCACTACAATCTGGCCCAAAGTGGGCTCTCCCTGACACTACTTACCTAACTCTATCTAAATATAAAATATATTCTACCTTACCTGTGCCAACAGGTGCTAAAACAATTGAAAAACTAAGAAAACACTTTTCCACCTTTAGGAAGGCAGTTACAATTTAGCTCTAAGAACATTTTCACCAACATTTATATACACAATATGAAGTAGAAACTTGTAATAACACTTTCCCTTAAACCCTTTTTTATTATTATACCTCCCCCAGTAGAAACATGTTACTCTGTTTAACAAAGAGACATAGAAGTTGATGGCAGATAAAGACCGCAAGGCCCATTCAGTCTGCCGGTTTTTTCTACCTTATGAAGTGCCATAGGCCTGTACTCTGTCAATGACCTATCTATTCATACTCATCTGTATTGCTCCCTTATGCCTATCCCATGCCTGTTTGAAGCCCTGCACTGTATTCATATCCGCCACATCCTGAGGTAGGCTGTTCCGTGCATTCACCACTCTTTCTGTGAAAAAGAACTTCCTCACATTACCTCTTAATCGACCTCCCTCTAATCTCATGCTGTGTCCTCTTGTCCTGCTATTTTTCTTATTTTGAAACATGTTAGACTCTTTCACCTTGTTAATGCCCTTAAGTTGTTTGAATGTTTTAATCATATCACCCCTCTCCCTCCTTTGCCCTAGGGTATACATATTGAGCTCTGTTAATCTGTCCTCATATATTTTCTGATGCAGTCCCTGCACCATTTTGGTTGTCCTTTTCTGGACTGCCTCCATTTTGTTAATGTCCTTATGCAGGTGCAGCCTCCAGTACTGCATGCAGTACTCCAGATGGGGTCTAACCAGTGTCTTGTAAAGAGGGATTATTATCTTCCTCTTACAACTTGTGATACCCTACTAATACACCCCAACATCCCTCAAGCCTTACCTACTGCTTTAGTGGTCTGTTTAGATTATTTTATGTCATCTGTGATGATGATGCCCAAGTCTCTTTCTTCCGTAGTGATTGCTAGCAACTCTCCTCCCAACCTATAGGTGGCTTCAGGCTTTCTCTTCCCTATGTGCATGATCTTGCACTTCTTTGCATTAAACTCCAGTTGCCACTTTTCTGACCATTTTGCCAGTTTATCCAGATCTCTTCTCATTCTTCCCACCTCATATGGATCATCTACTCTGTTGCAGGTCTTGATGTCATCTGCAAACAGACAAACCTTACCCTCCAGTCCATCTGCAATGTCACTGATGAAGATATTGAAGAGGATTGGCCTCAGGACTGATCCCTGAGGTATCCCACTTGTGACTTGCATCTCTTCTGACTGTATACCATTTACCACCACTCTCTGTTTTCTGCCTGCCAACCAGCTTACCACCAAGTTGACCAACTTCTGACCAACCCTGAGCCTACCCAGCTTATTAATCAATCTTCTAAGTGGAATAGTATCAGAAACTTTGCTGAAGTCAAGGTAGGCGACATCAACTGCACCCCCTTGGTCCACCACTCTGGTTACCCAGTCAAAGAAATCTATGAGATTAGTTTGACAGAACCTTTCTGTTATAAACCCATGTTGTCTTGGATCCTGTGCTCCTATGGATTCCAGGTGTTGCACTATCCTTTCCTTAAGGAGTGCCTGCATAATCCTGCCCATGGCTGAGGTAAGACTGACTGGTCTGTAGTTCCCTGCCTCCTCCTTGCTACCACTCTTGTGGAGCAGGATCACATGAGCCTTTCTCCAGTCTTCTGGGACCACTCCTGTGCTCAGAGACTCATTAAACAGTTATGATAATGGCTCTGCTAGTTCCATCCTTAGCTCCTTTAGTACCCTGGGATGTAAGCCATCAGGTCCCATTGCTTTGTCCACCCTGAACTTAGGGAGCTCTTGTAGGACCATTTCTTTTATGAAGGGATTTGTGCACAACTCCCTCCCCCCTTTTTCCATGGTGCTGAGTTGTGGGCCCTGCCCTACCTTTTCCTCAGTAACTACTGAGCAGAAGCATCTATTTAGGATAGATGCATTTCCTTGGTCCTTCTCCATACACTCCCCTTTTCCTCTTTGATCTTAGCAATACCACCTCTGGACTTTCTCCTTTCACTAATGTATCTATAGAAAGTCTTGTCCTCTTCTTTTACTGATCATGCTAGTGTTTGCTCAGCTTGGGCCTTTGCCTGCCTTACTGCCTTCCCTGCTTCCCTTAGAAAAGTTTGGTATGCCTCACTATCTTCGTCCCACTGCGTTCCCTTATATTTCCTGAAGGCCAGCCTTTTGGCTCTGACCTGTTCTGCTACTGTTTTTGAGAACCAAAGTGGATTCCCCATTCTTTTGGTCTTGCTTTTCTCTCTAACACAATGGAATGTTGCTTCAAGTTTTGTATCCTTAATGCTTGCCCACTTTGCCTGTACCTCCTCACCTGTATTTCTTCTTGCTAGTGCTAGCTTAACTCTGTTAACCATCTTATCAAAGTCAGCTCCTCCGAAGTCCTATAGTTTTGCCTTGGAATGGGATGATTTAGTTCTAGTGGCCAAATTGAATCATACCATGTGATGGTCACTGGCCCCCAGGTGACCTTCCACCTGGAGATCTGTGATCCTTTCCCCATTAGTCAGTACTAGATCTAGGATAGCCCTGTCTCTTGTGGGCTGTTGTACAAGTTGTTTGAGGCTGTCCTCCTGCAGGGAATCCACTATGTGTCTAGTTCTGGTGTATGTTCATGCTGGTATTGACCAATCTGTAACTGGCATGTTGAACTCTCCCATTATCAGATCTTCCCCTTTAGCTGTCGTGTTTTGTATATCTTCTAACAGTAATGTGTCTATGTCCTCCCCTGGTCTGGAGGCCTGTAGACAACCCCAGTTCATATGGCTGTTCCATTTTCTGTCTCCAGAGTGACTCACAGTTCTTCTGGCTCCTTATGTGTATTCTGAATTTCTGTAGCTTTGATATTATCTCCGCCTATCTCCCACTATTCTCTCCACACCCCCGATTTAGATAATTGCACCTTTTTGTTTTCTGCCTATTTAACCTTTGTCCCCTCTCACTTATCCCCCTAGGCTGAGGACCTTGTATCCAAGCAGGCACTCCACGACTACCTACAGCTGGGGCTGAAAGCCAGCCGACCGCGCCACCTCTCCTTGCCCGCCAACAAAGCTCCTGAACACAACTACAGTCTGTCAAGTTCTGGTGTTCCCAGGCAGGCACTGATTAGATCCTGCCACTTGCTCACTGCTCACCATTGGCTACCGCCATTATGGCTTTTAATCCAATTGAGCTGTTTCTGCGGCCTACTCTGTAAGCATAGCTGCTGGCCTCAGATCACAAAATCTTGTTCAGCTGTTGCTAGCTCTCCTGTACTATGCACTGTATAATCTCCCCCGCCTCCCCCAACCCAGGCCTATATTAAATACACCTAAGCTCCGCCTACTCCCAAACCAGCCCTTATAGGCAATCGCTACTACTACTACAGTGAACGGCAGCTGGTTGAACCACTTCCCTCCCCACCAGCATCTCCTGTCTGCTCCGTTTCTTTAGCAAGTTCAATCTATCCTAAATTCTAGGCCCACATCTGATATTATCTCACCTATTTAGATACCTGCTGCTAGCTTAGTTGCTGCCAGCTAGCTGCTGGCACTACCCGTGCCTCTTATACCAGCACACTAGCCACTGTTCACATAATTGCTAAGACTGCTATCCCCATCCTTACTAGCCTACACTCTTTCTTTAAACTCCCTAAGCCACTCTCACTGGCTAGTTTAAAACTAATCCCTTGCTCCTCATCCCCTTTCCTACCATTTCTTCCTTAATTAGTCCTAACTCCTTGTTCTAACACCTAGTGGCCAATATAACCAGCCTACACCTCATCTGACACACTTCTAAATTCTGCTGTCAGTTAGGCACAATCATGCTGCTCCTGTTCCTTGCCTGCATCCTACTTCTCTTCATGCCCACTGCCCTTCCTCCCTCTTCCGAGCCTTCTCACCCTCTCCCAACTACAACCTGCCTTTCTTCATTCACACCTACCCTTCCCTCCCCCTGCCTGTCCAATGCCCCCCATTCCCCATGGTGACCTCATGCTGGGTTCCTCTATGGATAGGGGCTCCATTTGGCTACCATACAAATTATTACCACGCGCTGCAATTGGATAAGTGTCACCACCCCATCAAACAGCCGGTCGCACCCTTGCTCAAAGAACTGGGCTACTATAGTATCTTGTTCACTAATGTTACTCCTACTTCTCACATCTAGTGATGTTGAACCCAACCCCAGTCCCCCCCTCACCGATACAACTTGTCTTCCAAAAGGGTTGAGTTTTGTACACTTAAACATTAGAAGCCTCCTCCCCAAAATTGACCTCTGCAGCTACTGGCTTTATAGCTGAAACCTAGCATTCTCCTTATCTCTGAGATGTGGCTCAATGATAAAATCCTAGAGACACATACATCTCAATCCCTGGGTATGCTATCGTCCGCCAAGATCATAAGTCCAGGGCTGGAGGTGTCACTATGTAGATCTCCTCCTCTATTAAATATTCTATCTGCCTATCCATTTCTTCCCTCTCAGTCTACGAGCTGCTACTGATAAAAACATCCCTACCCTCCTCCCTCCCCATCTATGTTGGCAGTGTCTACTGCTGTCCCAACCTCTCTGTCTCTGACCTTTCCTGTATCTCAGATCTCCTCTCCACTATCTCTTCCCTTACCACCCCTGGGGAGTTGTACCTCCTAGGTGATTTAAACATAAACTGGCTCGCCAACAATCAGTCCAAAGTTTGCTCCCACGCAGCGTCCCTAAACTTAAAGCAACTCATAGATGACCACATGTGCCTAAACCACAAAACTGGCAAACATACCTTACTCAACTAGGTTCTATCTTCACACACCCTCCAAGTCTTCAAGTCTGGTACACTCCCTGATGCCCTTAGTGACCACCACATGGTCTACTGCATGCGCAAGATCCACCACACAAAGTCCCCCCTCTATCTTTAAAATCCACTCTTTCCACTCTCTCAACATCTCTGCCATCCTTAGCGAGCTGTCCAGCATTGATTGGTCACCCATTCCCACTGCCCCCTCCATGGAAACAGCTCTGCCCTTCTTTACCATGAAATTCCTATCTGTTTGGGACCACTATGCCCCGTTTAGAAATGCAAGGGTCCGAGGCAGCCACCTGCCCTGGATCACTGCTGAACTCATTACCTGTCAACAAGCACGTGACCAAGCATGGGCAACATACAAGACCTCACACACTCAGTAAGACCTTCAACACTATCACGCAATTTGTAATGCTTGTACCTGCACCATTCACCTCGCCAAAGTGGATTACTTCAACACCTCCTTCCACAACAGAATAAATAACCCTTCCAAATTCTGGAAGATCATACATGCCTTGTTCTCCCCTCCCTCTCAACCCCTCCATCCTAAAAATTGGCACCCGCTTAGCTGATGACCCTCCTACCATGGCTAGGGAATTCAATAACTTTTTTACTACTTGTGCCTCCTCCCTCCTTGCAGCCCTCCCACCTATCACTCTCCCACCCCCAATGATCACCACTACCCTCCCCCACCTCGCGTTTCACATTTGAATCTTTTCATCCAAATGATACCCTGCGAGTATTACTTACCCTAAATCCTAACAAAGGCAAGAGCCTTGATGGCCTTGACTCTAAGCTTCTTCTCCTTTCTGCCCATGCCATTGCTCTCCCCCGACATACCTCCTGAACCTCTCCTTTGCACATGCAACTGTACCAACATAAACATAACATATAAACATAAAATTTGATGGCAGATAAGGACCACTTGGCACACCCAGTCTGCCTATTTCCCTACCTAATGGATAAGCTGCAGATTCTAGTTAACCAACCACCTATTTCCTCCTACCCCCCCACTAGAATTGCCTTATGTCTGTCCCATGCATTCTTGAATTCCCCCACTGTTTTTGACTCCATGGCCTCCTTAGGAAGGCTGTTCCATGCATCAACAACCCTCTTCATGAAAAAGTACTTACTCACATTACCTCTGGGCCGTCCACCCTCTATCTTCCAATTGTGTCCCCTTGTTCTTGCACATCTCTTTTTCTGAAAGATGCTACCCTCTTGGACTTTGTTGATTCCCTTGAGGTACTTGAAAGTTTCTATCATGTCCCCCCTCTTCCTCATTTCCTTGAGGGTATACATATTAAGCTCCTTTAGTCTCTCTTCGTATGTCTTCTAGTGCAGACACTGCACCATTTTGGTTGCCTTCCTCTGGACAGGCTCCACCCTGTCTATGTCTTTGCAGACACAGGGTCTCCAGAACTGCAAGCAGTACTCCAGATGGGGTCTCACCAACTGTCTGTACAGAGGGATAATAACTTCCTGTTTTCTACTAGTGACGCCTCTCCCTATGCATCCTAGCATCCCCTCAGCCCTTCTTACTGTCTTCTCACATTGCTTGCCCACCTTTAGGTCATCTGATATAACTATCCCCAAGTCCCTTTCCATTTTTGTTATTGTCAGTATCTCACCCCCCATTGTGTACTCTTCCCTTGGGTTTTTGTTTCCCAGGTGCATTACTTTGCACTTCTTTGTACTGAATATAAGCTGCCATACATTTGACCATTCCTCCAACCTTGCCAAGTCCCTTCTCATCCTTTTCACACAATCTTGTGTATCAACCCTGTTGCAGATCTTTGTGTCGTCTGAAAAGAGACATACTTTTTTCTTTCCAGTCCCTTTGCAACGTCACTTATAAAGACATTAAAAAGGATCGGACACAGTACTGAACCCTGCAGTACCCCACTGGTAACCCCCCTTTCTTCACTGTGGACTCCATTTACTATTACCTTCTGCGTCCTGTTGTCCAGCCAATGTTTTACCCAGGCTACCACCCTGGGACCCACTGCTAGCTTGGCTAATTTGTTTATTAATCTTTTGTGTGGGACTGTGTCAAATGTCTTGCTAAAGTCTAGGTAGGTGATGTCCACAGCCCCACCCTGGTCTACTACTTTGGTCACCCAGTCAAAGAAATCTATTAGATTCATCTGACATGACCTTCCCACTGTGAATTCATGCTGCCTTGGGTCCTGTGCCCCACTGGCCTCTAGGTACTCAACAGTTCTTTCCTTCAGAAATGATTCTATCATTTTCCCTACCACTGAGGTCAAACTGACAGGTCTGTAGTTTCCTGCCTCTGTCTTGCTCCCACTTTTGTGAAGGGGAATTGCATCTGCCCTCCTCCAGTCCTCAGGTACCACGCTGTTCTCCCATGATTTATTAAGAAAGGAAGTCAGTGGTGTTACTAGTTCTCCACTTAGTTCTTTTAGAACTCTGGGGTGAATTCCATCAGGCCCCTTTGCTTTGTCCACCTTCAGTTTTAGGAGTTCTTTCAGAACCCTTTCTTCTGTGAATGGACTGGTATCGACCCCCCTATCCAGAGTGGTTCTTTTGATTGGATTAGGTACCTCCCCCTCCTCTTCTTTTGTGAATACTGAGCAGAAGTATTCATTCAGTATCCCTGCTTTTTCACTGTCATTCTCTGCCCACCCATCCTCCTCTTTATTTAGCCTCAGTATCCCTCCCTTTGTCATTCTCCGCTCCATAATGTACCTATAAAAGGTTTTATCCCCCTTCTTAACTGAATTGGCTATCTTTTCCTCGGTTTGGGGCTTTGCTATTCTGACTGCCTTCCCCTCTTCCTTTTGCTTTAACTGGTAGAGTTCTCTGTCCTGCTCCTTCTGTGTTTCCCTATACTTCCTGAATGCTGTCTTTTTCTCCCTAACCTTCCAGCCACCTCTTTTGAGAACCATAGTGTTTTTTCTTTTGTTTTGATTTGTTTATTTGCTTCACACAAAGGCGTGTTGCCTCTGTGATGGCAGTTTTGATGTTTCCCCATTGTTACTCCACCCTTCCTTCTTGCCTGTTTGCTAGTGCTTTTCTGAGGCACTCTCCCATTTTGACAAAATCAGCCCTCCTGAAGTCCAGTACCTTCACTTTTGTATGGCTTGACTCTACAGCTGAGTTTATCATGAACTACACTGTTTGATGGTTGTTCCCAGATGGCTACCCATTTCTAGATCTGAGATCCTTTTCTCGGTCCCCATTTGAGAGTACCAGGTGTAAGATTGCTCCCTCCCGAGTGGGTTCCAGCACTAGCTGTCTGAGGCATGCCCCCTGTAGGGCATTGAGAATGGCCCTGCTCTTGGATGTGGCTGCAGCAAAGGTGCTCCAGTTAACATCTGTCATATTCAGGTCCCCCATCAGCAATATCTCCCCTTTCTCTGCCATCCTAAGGATGCCTTTTATCATTTCCTTGTCCATTTCCTCCCCTGAGATGGGATCTGTATACAACCCCTGTGTGGATTGTGGTGCCATTTCCAGTCACCAGGGTGACCCACAGTGTCTCCTTTCCTCCCTGTTTACCCTTTAGTTCCATTGCTTTGATCCCTTCCCTTACATAGAGAGCTACTCCTTCTCCTCTTCTACCCTCCCTGTCCCCCTGTAGATTGTGTACCCTGGTATGTTGACATCCCAGTCATGGTTCTCCATGAACCATCTTTCTGTGACTGACACAATATCCAGGCATCCCTCTTCCACCAAGGCCACAAGTTCAGGGAGCTTGTTGCCCAGACTACGGGCATTGGTATTCATTACCCTTCATTTCCTGATGGCCTTACTCCCTTTTGCCCCATCCCTGTCCTTACTGCCTTTGTCTTTTTTCTCCATTTACCTCTGCCCTTCTCTCTATCAACTTCTCTATTTTGGTGTTTCCCTCACTAACAACCCTGATTTTTTTGGGGGCAAGGATTTCCCTTCTCCTTTTCAGTGCCTCCCCCGGCTACTTTAAATGCTTGCCAGTGAAGCATTTAAACCTATCACCAAGGTGGATCATCAGTCCCCAATGAAGCCAAAACCCTGAGCTCTGCACTAGTTTTTCAACCACTGATTGAATTCCATGGTGCAGAGCACCCTAGGCACATTCATGCCATAGACAGGCAGCATCTCCAAGAAGGTTACTGTGCATTCTACTTGTCTAAGGCCCCCCCAACTCCACAAACTCCCCTCTTCACTGCTCTGATCCTTTTCCGAGCCAGGTCATTTGTCCCTAGGTGGACAATGACATCCAGCTCTCTCCCCCTTGCAGCTGCTCCCATGATCCTGAGGATTTGCTCCTTGTCCCTCTGAGCCATGGTGCCAGGCAGGCACCTTACCTCCCTTCCCCAGTTCTATCCTCCTAACAATGGAGTCCCCCACCAGGAGTAGTTTCCTTCCCCTGTGGGGTCCCATGCCACTCTCCTGTGGGTCTCCTTTGTGGAGGTTCCCAGCATCATCCTTGGTCTCTACTGTGGGTGCCTCCGTAGAGGAACCACACTCTGCCAGAATGGCATATGAATTGTGGAGAGGTACAACTGGAGGGATGTGCCTCTGTTCCACCACCCTCACCCCCCCCAAGCCCACTGTGGTCCAACCACTCCTCTTTCTTGGCAACCTCTGAGGCAGCAGCGGTAGCCCTGGTAGTCCCTGGGTGGGAAAGGAGGTCCCCTGAATCCTGGCCAACTCAACCTGGAGACAAACAACCTCCTCCCTCAGCCCAGAGAGGTGCCTGCAGATGAGACAACATTGCATCCTCCAGAACATCTCCTGGAAGACTGCTGCTCCACAGCCACTGCACTGCACCAAGCCCATCATGTCTTATTTGTATACTTACTCTTTCCTGTCTCTGTTTTTTTATATATAATTTTTTTTATCCCTACTTTCCTACTGCCTTTGTGCCCTTAAAGCTCCTGATCTTCCTGTTCTGGGACAGGAAGTTCCTATATTCCTCAGTAGTCTCCTTACTTGCTCAGAGTCAGACCTCCAGCAGCTGGGGGGGGATGGAGAGCTACTCTTTTCCTTCTAGGATGGTGAGTCTTTTGTGGCTCTGTGATCACTCCCACCCTGCTCCCAAACAGGAAGTTCCTGTTGTCAGTCAAATCCTGTGCCTATAAAGATAGAACCAAGTAAGGATAGGAGGGTGGAGGGGAGGGACGGAGGGCAATATAGTCCCAGTAAAGTTCTAACAGCAGATCCTTCCTCTTGTTGTTCTCTGCCAAAAGCTATCTAGGTCAGTTTTTAAATGCAAACACCTGGCTTCCTTCTGCCTAAGCAACTCCTCCTAATTCAGTTTCTTTCTTCACCTAGCTAACTGCACAGATAATATTTCCTTCACCCAACTCAGACAAACAGACTTTTTTTTGTTTTTACCCTAAATTAAAGTTTCCAATAGTAGAGTTATAGTTCTTTAGTCCACTGGAGTAGAAAAGTTCCAACAGCAGCTCCTTACTGTTGCTGTTTAAATCGGAAATCTGCTACCGTGGTCCCCCTACCCAAAGGAGGTGACCCTTCCAATCCCAGCAACTTCCACCCCATATGCCTACTTCCTGTCCTGGCTAAGGTCCAAGAGCACCTGGTGCTGGAGCAGGTCTCCAACCTTCTGCACTCCTCCTCCTTCTTCACCCCCTTCCAGTCTGGCTTCCATAAAGACCACTCCATGACCATCTCCTCCTCTGGTTCACTGACTCCATCCTCACAGGGATGGACCAGGGATGCATCACATCTGCCATCTTTGTTGATCTGGCCAAAGCCTTTCGACACTGTTGCCCACCCTCTTCTGCTCTTCAAGCTGACAGTGGCTGGCCTCTTCAATAAAGCCACTGACTGGTTCTGGTCATACCTCACCGGTCGGACCCAACCTGTCAGAGTCGGCAATTCCACTCCCCCCCCACTCACACTAAACACAGGTGTCCCTCAAGGCTCAATACTCGGGCCTATTCTCTTCTCCATCTTCCTGAATGACCTCCCTGAAGCCTGCTCATCTGCTAGCATACATATGTGTGCAGACGACACTGTGATATTCTCCTCTGGGAACACCCCTGCCGAAGTGACCACCAGTCTTCAACTGGACTTCAGCAATGTCCAGTGCTCATTTAACGTAAGCCATCTATCACTAAATGTAAAAAAAAAATGTCTCTATGACCTTCAGTACCAGACAAAAGCTGTCTAGACTGGACTACAACCCCAGCTTTCATATACTGTCTGGATCCAAACTGGATGATGTCCAGTCTTTTAAGTACCTTGGGCTATGGCTAGGCAAAAATCTAGATTTTGATGTACGTTAATGCCATTCACAAGAAGCTCCTTCCCAAGCTCAATGCTCTGTACAGACACCACAGCTGCCTGCCCTTACAGGCCAGGTGTGAAACTGTACAAAAGATGATTCTCCCTGTCTTCAACTTCGGAGTCATTGTCTACAATTCATCCCCCAAGACCACCCTAGCCAGGCTGGACATGCTCTTCAACTCCTTCTTCTTCTTTGATCTTGGCTTCCCCACTCTCACCCACCACGGCAATCTATACACCTCCCTCTCCTTCCTTCTCTAACAGCCAGGTGGCTGTCTCACTCCGCTAAGCTAGCAGGTAAATACTGGGTCAGCTCTCTCCCATCTTATTTGTCCTCCCTCTTATCGATCCCTCCAACCCCCTGCTACTCACTTCGATCCTCAACACACAGAATGCTTGCCCTCCCATCACAGCGTACTTCATCTGGTCGCAATGCCTTCTCGTATACGTTCCCTAGCTCCTGGAACTCACTCCAACTCTAAATTTTTTCTGCTCAGTCTCACTAATCCCTTGCACATGTGCTTCAAAAACACACAGTTCACTGCTGCAATTGCAACTAATCCGCTACCTTCTCCTCTACCATCCCCCACTCACTTCTACATCCTACATCCTCATCTCTCCTTCTCCCCATCTACCCTCTTCCTCCCTCTGCCAGTGCCCAGTCCCTTTTGCAGGGTTCTCAACATCCTGAATGGGTAAATGACCTTGGCTACTCTCCCCCCATCTCCCTCACCTCCTACCTATTACTCCTCCTTTTTAACTTAAACCTCAAGCATTCTAGAGTGAAGATTCTGACTGATGCCTAGAAACCCTCTCCCCACCTATAATTAGCACTTGCAGCCTATGCCTGCCCCAGCCCTTTCACTAACAACACTGTCCTTGACAGCCTCCACCCCTGCTATACCAGCTGTGACCCAGCTACCTGTTCTTCATGATTAAATATCTCTTGACTGTCTATAAAAAAAATGCTATCCTAGCTCTGTGTTATAGTGATGTGCTGTAATGCTAGAATAGTTGCATATTAATCCATGATAAGGCTAATTTATGTACTTGTTTATGTCCTGCATATGCTAATTACTGCACTTGTTATCATATCTGGATTGTCATATGACTGTAAATGTTTTTTGTTGTTGTTTTTCTGTACACTGCTTCCTCTGTTGGTTGCTCCTGCTCCTACTGTACCCACCCCCTGGTCACTTCTAGAAATGAGCTGCTTGCAGTTCATGTTGTCTTCCTAGGAAATCTCTTATAAATAAATAAATAAAGGGCCACTCCCCCACCCCCTTTTTGCACCTCGGTCTCTTCTGAACAGTACATAGCCAGGTACTGAAGTCTCCCAATTGTACTTACTGGTGAACCATGTCTTGCCAATAGCTACTATGTCCAGTTTAGCCTCTGTCATTGTTGCCTGCAGGTCTGGGATCTTATTTCCCAGATTGTGGGTAACTGTGTACTTGATTTTCCATTGGCCACATTTCGATGTGTTAGTTGTTGGGTGAAGTCCAGCATTTCCCCTGCGCATCATATGGGGAGCCAGACCTTTTTCCTTACCTGGGGATGCAAATAAACTACTAACATGCTGAACTTCTGTTGGCTCACTAGCTGATGGGGGTGGGGTGTTCTTAAATGTCAGTCTGTGAGATTTGGCCCTTTAAATTACAAGGTGTCAGCAGCTGAAAACCAGGATGTAATTAAACTAACCAGAAGGAAACAGTTAATTGGGACATCCTTCTAGAGAGACAGTTTATGGCCCTCATCCCCTGCTGCTAATTTTGAAGTTAGAACTTAAATATGAATGTTATTACATCAGGAAAGGATGTCATTTAGCTGATTCCTGTTGGCTATCTCACACTTGGGTGATGGACTGCAGGGTTGTAAACCTCAAAGGAACTGGTTGATCAAAGACTCAATTTGGGAAATGGGTTTTTGCTGATGGTCACATTATTTAAAATACCTCCTGATAGGAAATCATGTTTGTAATTTTATATTCTGAAAGGAGGAACTAGATGACTCACAGAAGGGGTGTGGAGACACAGAGGTTTAAATTGATACTTGTGTCTGCAATGTATGTCATATTGTTTTGGGACTCCGAGAGAAAATAGTTCTCTGATCTAAAAAAGCACTTCCAAAGGTAATACCTTAGAGATAGCAAAAATCTAAATGTATTGTGGTAGGAGTTTTGCTTTGAAATTTTCCCTTGTTCTTTTATGTGATTGTGAGCTCTTTGATATATTGTTCTGTGTTTACATTTTTTCATATTTTTATCATCTTTTAGTAAAGAACCTTTTCTCTGAAAGACTGCCTGGGTGTCTGTCAGTTCTTTTTGCACGTGATGTATAGGTGGTTAAATCTGACAACTGTTCAACAGCTTGATGGTGTTACTAAGCTTGGTAAAAGGTAAAAATATACCTAAGGTCTCTTACAGAGTTTTAAGGGTTCATTTTGGATACCTGGTTAGGTGCCCTTAGGCAAAAGATATATTGCATCCCACCTGAAGAGAATATTATCTGAGCCTGTACATTTGGGTATGCTAGCATAAGGTTCACAGTTTGAATCCCCCCAGAACTTGAGACTAAAGGTGATTCAGACCCAAAAGCAGACAGGAGGATTACCCTGTCTGTTACCTGTTCACATTATTGCACTCTAAGGTTGGCACTGTGGGAGCAGAGGACCTGACCTGCGGAGTGCATTTGTGACAGATTTGGTTGGCAGCAGTGTGATTTAAAAATTTGGTAACCCAAGCTTTAACTGTTCAGTGTGTCCGCTTAATACTGTACAGCTCACTTGCAAAAAAAAGGCAGTGATTTATTTTTAAAAGAGAAAACAGAACAATATCATTTTGCTTACAGTCAAAGTTCCTACTTGTTTTATTTTTTTTTCAAAGTGCAAGTTAGAGTAGCCATATTTAGGAAGAAGATGGCTTCCAACTACAGTGAGCACACTGCAGACTACCTGAAGCAGTTATGCAAGGAGAGAGGAGTCCTTCACAAGGGGAGAGCCACCAAGCAGAATCTCATGGATGCTCTGATGGCCGCTGATGCCCAGAGTGTCGAGTCATAGTCCATGACTGTAAAGGACCAAACCTTGGGCTAGGAGGGGCCAGCAACTAGTGCAGTGTCCAGATCCAGTGAGAAGGACAGGAGGACAGCAGGACCATTGCAAGCCAAGGGCCACAGCATTCTGGAGCTAGAAGCAATCAGGCTGCAGATTGCATTGTGCAGAATGGAGCTGGAGTTCCAGAGAGAAGCTGAGCTGCAATGTCAAGAAGCGGAGCAACAGAAATGAGCTGCAGAGGAGAACAGGGAATGAGAACAGCTAGAAGCAGAAAATGAACAGTGAGAAGCTGATCATGAAGAGTGTGAGTGCCAGAGGCAACATGAACTGGAGAAGCTACAACTCCAACCACCAGCTCCAGAGTAGGTAAGTGGCTTGAGTTTACCTAGAACTGCAGGAGTGGTTTACAAATTAAATTCCAAATTGATGGCTGAATTTAAAGAGGGGGAGGATATGGATGCCTTTTTAAATTCCTTTGAAAAAGTTTGTATTCAAGCAAAGATTCCTAGAGGGTCCTGGAGCTTCCAGCTATCCCCGCTACTTACCAGGAAAGCTTGGGATGCATTGAGTCAAATGGACAATGAAGACAGTAATGATTACAACAAACTTAAAGTTGCACTTTTAAAAAAGTTTGATTTAACTGCAGAAGCATACAGAGCTAAATTCTGTAAGCTCATGAGAAGCCCTGATATGAGCAAAGAGGAGCTAGCCACGAAACAATGTTAGTGTTTAAAATGTTGGTGGGAAGCAATTGAAGCAAACTCTGTAGATAAAACTGAAAATGTTATATTGTTAGAACAGTTTTTTTGGGCATGCCCAGCAGAGCTGAAAACCTGGCTGGAGGACCAAGATCCCAAAACAGTGCAAGAGGCTGCTGAACTCTCGGACCACTATGTCAAGAGCAGACCTGCTCTGAGAGTGAATGGGGTGAGTGTGGCAGTGCAGAAAGGGAAAAGTGTGCCTTCAGGGCAGCTAAAACCCTCATTGCCTCCACCAAAACCAGTTAGTCCCAGGTTTCAAAAAAAAAGATTTTTCTGAGAAAAGAAACAAATGTTGGGTTTGCAAAGAAACTGGGCATATTGCCAGACAGTGTCCCAAAAGGACAAATAGTGCACAAAGTAGTGCTAGGAAAGAAATTGGTTGTTTGTGTGTCCCTGAAAGCATGCCTGTAAACATGAGGGAACACATGCACCCCGTCACTGTGAATGGCATACAGACACAAGGGTTAAGAGACACAGGGACATCCCTGATGTTGGTAAAAAGGGATCTGGTAGAGCCTGGTCAGCTTATACCTAATAAATTTGTAACTGTACAAAGCTTCACTGGGGGGGAGGAGAAAACATTGCCACTCACTAGTGTTCTCCTAGACTGGGGTGAAACAGGGGGAACTGTGCAACAGGTGGCTGTAGCCAAAACTTTAGCAGTTGACATCATCCTTGGCAACAATTTCAAACAGGGAATGGTGTGTGCAGTTACTGTAGCCAAGTGGCAAGGGGAAATTATAGTTCCCCGGATCCCACAGAAGCCACTGTGGAAACCACTGGGAGGCTGATTCCCCAGCCTGTGTCTCCTGATATGGAAACTAATGAAAAGGGGGGTAGAAATTTCCCAGTAGCAGTTAATCAAACAGCTACAGAGGGTTACTCCCAAGAAGGAGGGGTGACCCATTGTCAGAGGGTATGGGATGACAGTGATCTGGAGTGCCCTGATGCTGGAGCTAGGGACCCTAGTTCTAGATACTGATGGTGACCTGTCCCATGCCTTGGGAATGTGTAAGGAGTTTGCAGCTGCTCAGAAAAGTGACCCTAGTCTAGAAAAGCTGAGGGCTTGGGCAGACTCTGACGGGGCACAGGGAGGTGATGCAAAACATACAGTTTATTGGGAAAATGGACTGATGTGTCCTCAGAATGCTAAGACAGAGGGAGGGGTGGTAGACAGGCAGCTTGTCATTCCCCAGGGGTACCGTGAGCAGTTGTTCAAGACTGCACATGATATTCCCTTGCCTGGTCATTTGTGAATCATGTGCACTAAGCAGCAGTTGGCCCAGAATTTCTATTGGCCCAACTTCACCCAGCAGGTGGAGTACTGAAGGTCTTGTCACTGGTGCCAAGAAATAGAGAAGGCGAGTAAGAAAATCCAAGCCACTCTAATTCCATTGCCCATAGTGGAGGAGCCATTCCAGAGGGTGGGAATGGATATTGTGGGGCCTTTAAATATCCCAGCTCCTCCTGGAAGAGGTTCATCCTGACTGTAGTGGATTGTACCACCCAGTATCCAGAGGCAGTCACCCTATCCTCACTGAGGACAGACCAAGTGGCAGATGCCTTACTTGGGATTTTGTTCCATGTTGGGTTTCCGCAGGAGGTTATCACCAGTTGAGGGGGGTTCCTTTTGTCAGACCTGATGAAATGTTTGTGGGAGAAGTGTGAGGTGGTGCAGAAGTGCATGATACCTTATCACCTGCAAGCCAATGGGCTTGTGGAAAGATTTAACAGTACCCTGAAGTCAATGATCCGAGTGTTTGCTGAACAGCATGGGAGGGACTGAGAGAAATACCTTCCTCACCTGTTGTTTGCATACAGGGAGGTGCCCCAAGAGTTGACAGGGTTTTCCCACTTCAAGCTGTCATATGGATGCCGGGAATGTGGGCCCCTAGACTGGATCTGGGAGGACTGGGAAGGCAAGCATGCCACCCAGGGAACTCCCATAGTGGATTATATCCTTAGGTTTAGGGAAAGGCTGAAAGAGCTTATGGGGACAGCCCAGAGCAACCTGGCAGCTGCCCAACAGAAATAAAAAGTGGTACGACTGCTGAGCCAGAGCTTGCTGGTACATGGTGGGTCAGGAAGTCATGGTCCTTATCCCAGTCTGGAAAGACAAGCTGCAGGCTGAGTGGGCAGGACCATACAAAGTAGTCAGAAAGGTAAATGATGTTAACTATATTATAGAATTACCTGACAGAAGACATACAGAAAGAATGTACCATGTCAACATGATGAAGCCATATGCTAATAGGGTTGACATGGTGTTTGCAGTGTGTAGTTCTGGGAAGGGGATGGATGAAGGAGACCCCCTTCTGGACTTGCTGGAAGAAAGCAAGTGGGAGTCCTCTGTGGAGGCAGTTAAATTGTCACCCCAGCTGGCCCCAGACAAAATCCAAGAAGTAAGGGAGGTTTTAGCAGATTTTGCCCCACTGTTTAGCTCCAAGCCTTGACTAACCCCCTTAGCAACACACGATGTAGAGACAGGGACACAAACACCTATACAGCGGACAGCATATCGGTTGTCAGAGGCTGTCCAAAAGGACATTAGGAGGGAGGTGGGGGAAATGCTGGATTTAGGGGTAATCCAGAGATCCCACAGCCCCTAGGCCTCACCCATAGTTTTTTGCCCATGCCAGATAGCTCTACTCATTTTTGTGTGGACTATCATGGACTGAATGCAGTCATGAAGTCAGATGCCCATGCGATGCCCCAGACAGACAAACTCATGGACAAGTTGGGAGGGGCAATCTACCCTACGATTATTGACCTGACAAAGGGGTACTGGCAGGTAGAGTTACTGACATTGTTCACTTGGGAACATAAGCAGGAGGCTGGTAAGGAAAGAGGTCTGGGTTTATGTTCTGTTTTAACTGAAATATTTGAATAGTTTTGTATGTGAAATTAGTTCTGTGTGTTAAAAATTACTACTTTGAGTTAGAACTGTTACTTGGGCTGTGATACTGTAACTTTTGGGGCTTGGGAACACTTGTTTGGCAGTGATAATTAGAGTGAAATTTAAATGTGATGTTTGCCTGGTGTTAGGGAGGGAAATTAACAAGAATCACCTTATCTTTCATTGTTCACTTGGGAACATAAGCAGGAGGCTGGTAAGGACAGAGGTCTGGGTTTATATTCTGTTTTAACTGAAATATTTGAATAGTTTTGTACGTGAAATTAGTTCTGTGTGTTAAAAATTACTACTTTGAGTTAGAACTGTTACTTGGGCTGTGATATTGTAACTTTTGGGGCTTGGGAACACTTGTTTGGCAGTGATAATTAGAGTGAAATTTAAATGTGATGTTAGCCTGAGGTTGGTAAGAGCCCTCCCACGCACCCTGTTTTGTAGGCTTTCTTAAATACTGAAAAGCCACTGGGGGTTGGGATTGAAGGGCTGTGTATTTCTGTTTGGGACTGAAATTTGAAGCAACAGGAACTGGTGGGCCTGTGACATCATACGGTACCTGATGACTGCATACACACATTGTTAGTGGGACTGGACACACACTGGACTGTATGTGTTTGTGAGACTTGGGAACTTTATTGGTGGGGTTGAAATTGAGTTTGTAAATAACTGCAGTCAGTATAGAGAGTAACTGTATTCCAGGGGGAAGGGACTGAGAAAAGGGGTGTGTGCCATTATAAACAAAGGGGAACAAACAGGGTGGCCATATTCCTCCATGGCAGGCATTTTCGGAAGGGTTGTAGGCTGCACAGGCTGTGGGATGGCAATAATTCTCAATTGGGCCTGGAGAGAGGGAGGCTGCCCACTCTGTAGACAGCTATCTTGTATCAGGAGTGAAGTATATTGGTTAAGGAGTAAGCTGGGGGAGTTGGTGGTGTCTAAGGATAAGGGGTGTGGATATGGGCAGCAGAAGGGTGGGGCTGAGGGGAGGCTGGGGCAGCACTCTGAAATTACAGGACATTATGTTACAGCAAGCAGGAGGTGGGATATTAGGGACAAAGGACCCTTAGATAGGGATGTTGACGCTAAGGGGAAAGCGTACGGGGTGAACATTCCGAATACAAAGAGAGTGGAGGGGGAAGAGTCAGGAGGGACTGTTGTGGGGAAGCCTAGTACAGCAGACTTTGAGAAGGGAGGAGCTGTTGTGGGGAAGCCTAAAACAGCAGACTGTGGGAAGGGAGCTCCTAAGGAGAACAGAGCAAGAGGGGAGGAAGAGGAGCAGTTTAGAGGTGCAGTCAGGGGAAACTCAGGTTACTTGATGGAGGCTGACATAAAGTGTCACAATAAATTGAGCTACTACAACCCTAGAGGGGAGGAAGAGGTTGGTGGAAATGAGGAAACTGATACAGAGGCCGGGGGAGGGAGTCGGATACCCATAGGGCATCCAGACTGGCAATGGAAAGGATAGAAATAGTCCCAGAGGGAGAAGGAAACATAAATGTTAAGCAGATGGGAGATGCAACATTTGCAGACATGAGGAGAGAGCATGACTGGAGAGAAACTTGGAGACAGGGAGGTGGGGAGGAGCCTCCCTTCAGCAGGGGGGTCAGTACCAAGGATGGGGCCCAAGCTAAAGGGGGCCCACAGAGAGCCCTGGAGGTAGGGGTACTATTACAAGGGGGGAGGATGGCAGTGTGGGGGAAGGGAAAACCATCAGGGCCAGGATAAATGGTTCGGATAAGAGAGGGTTAAAGGGGACACCTATTCAGAGGGGGTTTGAGTTAAGTGGGCAAAATAGTGAGGGAGGCAGAAAGAGGAGGGTGACAAGGGGGTCTCTAATAAGGCAGGAAGACTCCCAAGGAATTGAGATCACGAATAAAGAGGGGGGATGGGGGGCTGAGAGGGCATAGTGGAGGCAACCATAAGGATGATGGCGGTGTTAAGGTTCTGTTATTGGGAGACTCAATGATTAGGGGTATCCAGTGAGAGGGACAGGGGGGTGGATGCCATAGCCAGGTGAAGGTAGTGAGTATCTCTGGGCTGACAGTGCACAGAGCAAAGTTCATGGTGTATGAACTGGTTAGGGATTGTGGAGGAAACCAGATTTCCTGGTGCATTTGGGAACCAACGATCTAGAGGAAATAGCATTTGAAATCCAACAAGGTTCCAAGAACTTGCCAGAGTCTGTCGGGATAATGGATGCACATTTCCTTTTCGGAGATATTGCCAGTACCAAAGGCCTCAGTGGAGAAAAAAATGAAGATCACAGAAGTTAATGACTGGATCAGGAAGTGGGGTGAAGAGAGTGGGTTGGGGGTGTTGGGGAACTGGAAAGGAGTTTGGGAGGATAAGGGACTGTATGCCTAGGACAGGCTTCATCTTGCCCCATTAGGGAAGGAAGTCCTTAAACAGGAGATGGCTGACTACATTCAAGAAAGGTGAAGTTTAAACTTGTGAGGGGGGGAAGTGATAGGGAGGGGCTGACCAGAAGCCTCTCCTCCAGATGAGGGAGTAGCCTTCAAACCCAAAGGGGAGGAAACAGACTGGGGTGGAGGTTTCAGGAGGCGCAGAGGAGGATGGGGATAAGGGTGGGGGTTGGTATTTAGTAAATGCCAGGAGCTTGGGAAACAAGTTGCCAGAGTTCCAAGGCCATGCTGTTCGAGGGGAGGTGGACGTGGCGGCGCCATGAGACGTGGGCCAACAAAACCATGACTGGGACCAAACATGCGGGGTACACTATGCTTAGGAAGGATAGAAAAGGAGGGCAGAGGGGTGGAGTGGCTATGTTCATTAGAGATGACATAGAAATTGCTAGGGTAGAAGAGGCAGAGGGAAACGTGGAGGCCTTATGGGTCACCTTACGATCCCCAGCAGGAGATAAGGTCAATGGTTGTGAGTATATAGGCCCCAGGATGGATGATGTTCTGGAGGATGATTTGCTGGACAACATCATTGCCCAGTGTGGACCAAAAGGGGAAGGAATGGTGTTGATGGGGGACCTTAATATGCCAGGTACAAACTGGGGAACCATGTCCTCTAAGGTGGCCAAGAAGCAGAGGCTGCTGGATGGCTTCCAGGATGTGTTCTTAACACAGCATGTGATGGAGCCCACAAGGGAGGGGTATGTCCTGGACATGATTCTGGCAGATGGGGATCTGGTAAGGGACCTGGTTGTAGAGGATCCCCTGACTGGGAGTGACCACAATACTGTCTGGTTTCAAATAAGCATGGGGGGGTGAGATCTAGGACACTGGCAGTGGACTTCAGGGGGCAGACTTTGTGGGCATGGGAAATATTCTCAAGGATCACTTGAAGGGGATTACATCAGTGACAAATGTGGAAAGGAGATGGGAGGTCATAAAACGGGGACTTCATGAGGCAGTCAGCACCCGCGCTAAGGTGAAACATAAGGGAGCAAGGTCACATAAACCATGCTGGTGGTCCAGTGAGGTTCAGGTAGAGGTCAGAGAAAAGAAGGTGACCTACAAAAATATAAAACAACAAGAGGGGATAGGGATAAGGAAATGTACCATCTTGCATCTAGAAAAGTCACCCGGATGGTGAGGGGGGCAAAGTCCAGTAGAGAGCAGCGGCTGGCACAGGGGATCACATGGAGGAGAAAGGGGTTCTTCTGGTACATTGGGGAGGCGGAGAAAACTAAGGGCCATCTCAGCAGATTGAGATCAGAAGGAGGGTGGGTGGAAGAGGCGAGGACCAGGCAGAGGTATTTAACGAGTACTTTGCCTCTGTGTTCACTAGGGAGGGGGATGGGATATCTACAAAGCAAGGCACGATGGGGATAGAAGCGGCAGTGAGTGGGATCAGGGGAGCAACAGAAATGGAGCAAGAAGGAGGGAGAGGTGCCCCAGGGGTGTCACATCAGGATAAGGATAAAAAGGCCAGTATAGTGGAGGGGATGGATGATGCTATCTCCGCCAAAAGGGTGTGGTTAGCCCTCAAGGCCCTAAAGAAAGACAAATCTCCTGGGCCGGATGGCATTCATCCAAGATTACTATGGGACTTGGCGGACATACTGGCTGCACCCCTGGCAGAGCTCTTCAACAGGTCACTTGAGACAGGGAAGGTATCTAGGGATTGGCGAGAGGCACATGTGGTGCCAATCCACAAAGGGGGTCGAGGAAGTACCAGGTAACTATAGACCCATCAGTTTGACCTCGTGGTGGGAAAATTAATGGAGTATACTAAAGGAATGATTGGGGTGTACTTGGAGGAGGTGGGAGGTCTGGATATGAAGGCAACATGGGTTTGTGCCAGGTAGATCATGTCAAACCAATCTTGTGGAGTTCTACAAATGGGTAACATCAGAACTAGACAGGGGAAAGCCTGTGGATGTATTATTCTTGGACTTCAGCAAGGCGTTTGACTCTGTCCCCCACAATGGTCTGTTGGAGAAACTGATGGGATTGGGAGTAGGCCCTTTGATGGTCAGATGGATTGAAAACTGGCTAGCTGGATTCACCCAGAGAGTAGTGGTCTGTGGGGAGCTCTCGAACCCTAGACAGGTTGGTAGTGGGGTACCGCAGGGCTCGGTCCTGGGTTCGATCCTGTTTAATGCATACATATTGGACATCAGGGAGGGTATAGGGTGTGAAATGAGTCTCTTCGCGATTGACTCCAGATGGGAGCAGTTGAGAGTAGAAGAGGGAGGTTGGCCTGCAAGGACCTGGACACCCTGGAAAGCTGGGCTCACACATGGAAATTCAATTTCAATATCACCAGTGCAAGGTGTTACATCTTGGGCGGGAAACCCTAAACACAGGTACACCCTGGGAGGGAGGCGCGGAGGCCTCAATAGGGAGAAAGACCTAGGGGTCATGGTGGATGCATGTATGAATAACTCTGAGCAGTGCAGGAGGCGACTAGCAAGGCAAACAGGATGTTGGGATGCATCGTAGGGGATCACCTCTAGGAGCAAGAAGTGATTCTGCCGCTGTACAATGGACTGGTTAGACCACACCTTGAGTACTGTGTACAGTACAGGAGACCACACTTGAAGAGGGACAACAGCTCCTGGAGAGGTACAGAGGGGAGGGCAACTAAGATGATCTGAGGGCTGGGGATTTGGCGTATGAGGACAGACTTGAGGAGCTCTGCCCGTTTTCATTGGAGGAGAGGAGAGACAGGGGACATGATTGAGGTCTTCAAGTACCTCAAGGGAATAAATAGGGTGAAACATGGAGGATCTTAGACTAAAGCAGGGAGGTATCACCAGAGGGCATGGTTTGAAGTTGGAAGGTGGAAGGATGAGGGGAAGAGGAGGAGGTTTTTCACTGAGAGGGTGGTGGACCCTTGGAATGCACTGCCTGGTGAGCTGGTTCAGAGATCCACAGTGGAGGGCTTCAAGAGAGGGTGGGACAGACACAGAAAGTGGATGTATCAGATGATGGCCTGTCCCGGGGGTTGGGGATGGATGATAGGGGTTTCTGGAACACAAGGGGGGCGGCCTCGGCACCCAACTAGGGATCTGAGGTTCGAGCAGACTCGATAGACCGTAAGGCCTAATCTGCTGGCAAATAGTATGTTAGTATGTTAGCTTGGGAGAGGTCAGCCTTCATCACTCCAATAGGCTTATTTGAATTTAAAGTAATGCCTTTCAGAATGAAGAAGGCCCCGGCCACTTTCCAGAGGTTGGTGAACCAGGTGATAAATGGTGCCAAGGAGCATGCCATGGCATACCTGGATGACATTGCCATCTTTAGTGCCAGCTGGGAGGAACATCTGTCTCACCTTAGGGAAGTGCTGGGCAGGATACAGAACGCCAGGCTCACTGTCAAAGCTGAGAAGTGCCAGGTGGCCATAGCTAAAGTGGCATACCTCGGGCATGTTGTAGGCCGGGGGCAGCTCCGTCCCAACCAAGTAAAAATAGAGGTAATCAAGGCATGGCCCAGATCAGAAATGCAGAAGCAGGTCAGGAGTTTTCTAGGGACAGCAGGGCACTATAGGAAATTTGTACCCAATTACAGTGCCCTGGCTGCTCCCCTATCTGACCTGGTAAAGAACAAGATGCCTAAGAAAATTACCTGGGAACCAGCCTGTGAAAAAGTCTTTACCAGACTGAAGGAGGCACTGTGCAGTGCTCCTGTACTGACAAGTCCTGGCTATAGCAGACCCTTTATAGTCCAGACTGACACCTCAGGCATGGGTATTGGGGCAGTACTGAGTCAGACATCCAACTAAGGGAAAGATCACCCCATAGTGTACCTGAGTAAAAAGTTACTTTCCAGGGAGCAGGCATACTCTACTGTGGAAAAACAGTGTCTTGCCATAATGTGGGCCCTAAAGAAGTTAGAGCCATACTTACACGGGCAGCATTTTGAGGTACAAACTGACCACAACCCCCTGGTTTGGCTGACACAAATGGGAAAAACTAATAGTAGACTATTAAGATGGAGTCTTGCTTGCAAGGATATGACATGACAATCTTACATAGGGCTGGAGCAACCAATCAGAACACAGATAACTTGTCACGTCTATATGAGGAGTGAACTGACTTAGGAAGCTCATCCCATGCAGGGGATAGAGCCTCCATATTCAGTCTAGGTGGGGAGAACTGTGATGCTTGGCCAGCTGGTTATGATTATTGTATGATATTGGTATTATAAATAAATGGTCAGTGTATGAAATGTCAGTCTGTGAGATTTGGCCCTTTAAATTACAAGGTGTCAGCAGCTGAAAACCAGGATGTAATTAAACAGACCAGAAGGAAATAGTTAATTGGAACATCCTTCTAGAGATACAGTTTATGGCCCTCATCACCTGCTGCTGCTTTTGAAGTTAGAACTTAAATACAAATTTTATTACATCAGGAAAGGACATCATGTAGCTGATTCCTGTTGGCTATCTTACACCTAGGTGATGGACTTCAGGGTTATAAACCTCAAAGGAACTGGTTGATCAAAGACTCATAATTTGGGAAATGGGTTTTTGCTGATGGTCACATTATTTAAAATACCTCCTGGTAAGAAATCATGTTTGTAATTCTATATTCTAAAAGGAGGAGCTAGATGACTCACAGAAGGGGTGTGGAGACACATTGATTAAACTGATACTTGAGTCTGAAATGTATATCATATTGTTTTGGGACTCTAAGAGAAAACAGTTCTCTGATCTAACTAAAAGCACTTCCAGAGGTAATACCTTAGACAGCAAAAATCTAAATGCATTGTGGTAGGAGTTTTGCTTTGTAATTTTCCCTTGTTCTTTATGTGAGTGTGAGCTCTTTGCTATATTGTTCTGTGTTTACATTTTTTCATATTTTTATCATCTTTTAGTAAAGAACCTTTTCTTTGAAAGACTGCCTGGGTGTCTGTCAGTTCTTTTTGCATGTGACATATAGCTGGTTAAGTCGGACAACTGTTCAACAGCTTGATGATGTTACTAAGCTTGGTAAAAGGTAAAAATATACCTAAGGTCTCTTATAGAGTTTTAAGGGTTCATTTTGGATACCTGGTTAGGTGCCCTTAGGCAAAAGATATATTGCATCCCCCCCAAAGAGAATATTATCTGAGCCTGTACATTTGGGTATGATAGCATAAGGTTCACAGTTTGAATCCCACCAGAACTTGATACTGAAGGTGATTTAGACCCAAAAGCAGACAGGAGGGTTACCCTGTCTCTTACCTGTTTACACTATTGCGCTCTGAGGTTGGCACTGTGGGAGCAGAGGGCCTGACCTGCAGAGTGTGTTTGTGACACTGCACCCCTCTTCCCATTTGCTAATTTAAATATTCTGCAAAGACGTCGAACTATTGCCCCAATGCACTTACTCCCTCCTTAGTCTGATACAGGCCATCGAATTGAAAGAACTTTTGCTTCCAAAACTGTTGTCAATTACCAACAAATTTGTGTCCTTTTTCCTGGCAACAGCCCTTGATCCGTATGTTTAGCTCCCCTATCTCCCCTTCTCTGACCTTCTGTTCATCTGCCCTCCTCTCCCAGACCAGCAGGATCACAGAGAAGGAGATGCCAGATGAAATGGATGATAGCTTGTCACCCAGCCTGGTCAGGTGTTCCGTGCTCTCCACAACTGACCGGGTGGCAAGATCATTAGTCCCTCTGTGTACCAGGATGTCAATGTTTTCTCCTGCTTGCTGAACAATTTTAGCAATGCGGTCAGTGTCTCTCCATGCTGATGTACCTGGGAGACATCTGATCATTACCCCTGGCAGGAGGTAGGTATCAACACCCCAAATCATGGAGTCTCCTATGATCAGAAGTGTTTTAGATTTCGTTTTTGCTTTTTTTATTTTGGTCCCTGTTTTAGGTGAGTTTTGTTGTGCTAGCTCCTGTGCTGCAATGTCCTCTGCCCCTTTGTTTGATTTTGGAGATAGAGGCAGATACCTGTTTGTAGTTTTTATATGGTTTGTGGAGGTGATACGTTGGAGAGCATTGAGTGATTGGGCACCCGATTTGCCCTTCCTAACCACCTGCCAACCTCCTGTACCAACTACCCACTGCGGTCGAGGTGCTTCAGTTAGATGTTGGGGAAATGGGGGACAGTTCTTATATTTCCTCCTGAATATGCAATTTGAGGTGCACAATCTCTGCCCATGCTGCCTGGAGCTGAGCCCTTAGATCTCCAGTGGTCCAGCATGTAGGACAGTGTCCTAAATCCTGTATAACTGCCCTTTTGAAAAGTGTCCTGCAGTACCTGCAGTTAATATCCACTCCAGATGAGTTGCCAGGTTTATAACCTGGTCCAAGTAATTAGAAGGAGGAAAATGAAAGCAGAAGTTTGTTGTTTTGTTTTGTTTGTTTGTTTTTGTATAACTTGTTATAACAAGTTATATTACTTGTGCCCCTGTAAGTGAGGTCACTGTGTGGATACTCCTCTGATCCCCCCCTTTCCTGCTTTGCTACAGGAAATGTCACGACTGTGCTACTCTATAAAAGGAGTGTAGCATGGGGTGGTTGGGGATGGGTGTGGGTGGCTGAGCTCTTCCCCTGCCAAAAAAGAACCATGGACAAAAGAAACAAGGAGGTAAGAGCAGAAACAATAAACCAACAACAAATGCAGTAGCCCTGAAAGCTTAGCCTAATGATAGATAAAACTATAAAACCTGTAAAGCACCACTTGTAACAATTTCACAGAAGTTATGCCCTGCAAAAACACTTTGCTACAGAGAAAAATAAAGCAGTAACAGAAGATATACTTTCAAAAAACAATTTGAATCAGAGAAGATCACAGCAGTAATCTGTAAGCACAAAATAGTAACAAACCTGTAGGCACATCCTGTAATAATGCAGCCAAAAGTATACCCTGCAACAGCAATTTGAATCAGAGAATGATAAAGCAGTAAAATGTTAGCAAAAAAAAACAGTAACAAATCCTGTGAGTGCAAAAGAAAATAGAACACACAGTAAATCTGCCTAACCAAAAGAAGCCTTCATCTTTTTCCTTACTCTGATAATGTTCCTTGCTCTGTCCTTACAAGCAAACCTAGAAGAAAAGAGCTCTGGTGAAGCTAGGTGCCTTTGCCAACAAACCTAGTTTTCCACTATTTAAAACAAAAACTTCAAAATCCATACACCATACACACACTCATTCACTCTCACAATCTCACCAGCCACAACATTCAAGGTGCAAAAAGGGTAAAGCTTATTAGATTTTCAATCAGTAAATTTGGAAATTTATCAGCCTTTTCATTATACATTCAGTCTGTCATATGGTTATCATAAACCTGCTCCAGGGAGCAGTCTTCCTGGAACAGTCTATGAGTCTTTTTTCCTTTACAGGGGTCTCAAGCGGCAGGTCCACGCCAGGTGGGAAATAGAAGTCTGAATCCTGCTTGGTGGTAGTATCCCTGAATGAGTCCTTGGCCACCACATAGTGCTTTGAACACCTTCCAGCCAAGTCCTGCACCAAAGCAAAGTTCTTGAATAAAGTCAGTCTGGACCACACTGCAGAATGGCACATTGCCTGTGCCTTTTGTGTCTTTTGGAACAATAGTTGAGAAGGACGATCTCCATATCCAGAGCGATGCTTAAATCTTTCCAGCTGTTCCTTGTACACTCTCTCTCTCTCCTTTCAGTTCCTCAATGATGTCCCATACTCGCTCAGATACATAAGGATAGTCCAGCGATAGGTACTCAATGCACACTCTCCCCCGATCAATCAATCAATCAATCAAAATCTTTATTTATCCAGGCGAACATCATTGAGCACAGCTCTTTTACAAGATGGACCTGGCTAGAACAGGGCCGGGTAACATCCATCATAAAAACATATAAATACATGTAATTAAGTATATAAACACAAACACAATGTTGCAGTAATAGGGGAGTCAAATGATAAAAGGAAGACAAGGCAAGCCATAACAGAGGAGGATTCAAATTCAAGGGGACAGGTCCACCATTGAACTATGCAACTGTATATAAACCATGTTCTCTGTATAGAAGTACCAGTTAGTTCATTTACCAGGGGCAGTCACTAGTACTAGCCATGAAAATGGCTTGGAGAACCACCAACTAATGGCAGATGGGGTACCAGGAGGGGTATGTAATATGTAAGCGAAGGATAAACATTGTGAGAAGTGAAGTCCCAAGGATAGGTCGGTAGAACTGATGCAGCAGTGGGGGCCTACGGGGAATGGGGAAAGGGGAGTTAGAACTTTTATAGTATGATTGTGTGTAGACTGTGGATGAGTGCAGTATAGAGTTGTGAAAAGAAGGCTGGAGAAAATGGGAAGATAGACCAGTATCAAAGGGAGAACAGAGGCATCAAGGTGTTACATGAAAGCATGATGACAGACCAGGGCCAAGGAGGAGACAAGCAAAGTTTAGCATGATGACAATTCATGGTCATGGGAAACAATTGCACTGATAATTTCTGAGACGTGAATATAAGAGCTTGAAAGATGAGAAGCCGATGGGTGACCTCAGTTTCAGTTTTTTTTTTGCAATTTATTCCACAGGGAGGACAGTGTAAAGCTTATAGCAGCCCTGCCAAAGCGAGAGTTAACTTTGGGAACCATCAGTAGGAGAGATTTGCAACTTCTCAGGGTGTAATTGCCTTCTGGTTTTATAGGAAGACAGTCTGTAATGTATTGGGGTAGTTTTTTGGAGATGGCTCTCAGGGTCCATAAGGCTGCATTTTTATCATGCCTGAATTGAAGAGAACTCCACCCCACTGATTGATATAGGGAGTATTGGTGAGTGGAATAAGGCAGGCCTGTGATGAACCTCAAAGCTCTATGATATAATGTGTCAAGTTTGGTGAGGTAGGAAATGGGACAGTGACCCATCTTTCCGCCTGGCTCCCCTCTGGCAAATCTCTCATGCTGGTCCTATGAGCTATACCAGGTTCTAGCCACATCCCCTTTTGTTACATGATATTTAGGGGGGCACTTCTATTCAAACCATCCATCCTGGTCCAGAGGCCCTTGGCACGGATGGGCAAATGTGGTGTATGGTCAGCTAAAGTGATCACAGGACAGTGGTATGGTTTAAGGATGCCTCTGTAGACCTTGCAATCAGCAAATTGAAAGGCCACTTCTTATCATTGAGGTCCTCCTCATCCACTGGGATTTCCTCTCTCTCGCTATCGACACATTTGGCATCTCACAAGGTGGTCCATCCAACTTAATTACTTTTCTAGTCCTGGGTGGAGCAGAGGCCTCTGACATCTCCGACTGGGCCGATGGGCTGCCGCCAGACTGGGGCCATGGAGGGGACCCCCTGAGCCCCGGGAGATCACCCTTAGGACTTCTAAGACCCCTGCCCCTCCCTTTGCCATGGAGATAACTGGCAGTCAGTGGCAAGGAACGGGGCAGATGGCTGTACTCTTCGCCATCCCCGGGCTTCATTTCTTTAGCCACACTTTCCTCTTCTTCAGCCTCCACCATTACATCAGGAGAGGATTCTATGGGCCTCGGATCCTCCTGCCCTGGATCCTGAAGCAAAAGGCCATCCTTAGCTACTGCTTGTCCACTTTCCTGTGACCATGTTTTAGGAGGCCCCTCTGAAAGGCTGGGAGGATAGCCCCAAGTCCTTACTGAGGGTGCACAGTAAAAAATTCTTCCAGGGGCAGAGCTAGAGCATATGGAACATACAGGCAGTTTTACTATGCCCCCCGTACCCACATCTGACACACCAGTCTTTGGCCTGTCCCTTTCCTCCTACCTGCCACAGCCATGACAGGAGTGATGCCGGTACCAAGGCTAATGGCTTCTCCAGGGGGGAAGCTTCTTCCTCCACTTTAAAACCCCTGCCTGCCATCCTATGGTAATATTCCATTCAAACTCCACCTGGGTTTTCTCTTCACTTCCTTTGTGCAGCTCACAACACTACTGTCCGACAGAAAGGCAATAAATCTTTCTTACTTTGTTTGGTTCAGCAGCTCTCTGATTTGCTCTTTCAACTACCCTTTCAGCTCTCCAAGCAGCCACAACCTTCTCTCAAGTCCGTTGCTGCAAGATGGCACCTAAACTACAGGTCTGTTCTCCTTCGAAGCTGCCAGCCAATCAGGAGACTGAAAAGCATCACATGACTAGGAAGTCATGCACAGGCACCACATCAGGAGAGTTGAGGCCTACCTTCTGACTAGGCCTAACCCCATGCCACCACTATGACTGTTTTAATGCGCCACACAACCTAAATGATGGGAGACCCCACCAGCACCTCCGACTCAGGAATTTTGGGCCAATTTTAATCTCCTGGGGTGCAAGAGAATCCTGAACAAGCCCCCACATGTAGCTCCCCCTTCCCCTTAATAATAACTTTTATTCACCTGAGCCACAAAAGATTAGAGGGGATACAGGGGTCCATTTACTTGGAAATTAAGCTCTCAGTTCCATGGGGCTAGAACTTTAAACATAATCCCTTTGTAGAAAGGGGAACTCTTCTGATGGGGTATAAACAATGAGATTTAATACAGCTCAAAATCAGTGGCCAGTCTTATAACCAGGACACAAAGACTTTCACAAACCTGGTACGTGAAGCTCCAAACACCCCAAACACCTCTGCCACAGGTAAGTACCTGTCTCAAGGCTCCACTTTATTTCTGTGGGGCCCTTCACTCTGCCCAGCGAAGAACCCCTTCGCTTTTCTGTCTCTCTCTCTCTCTCTCTCTCTCTCTCTCTCTCTCATTCTTTCTCTTTCTCTGGGAAAGCATACAGCTTCTCACTAAAACCCATTCCCTGGCTCTCTTTCCCAGCCCAAGGGACACAAATGGTGCAGTCGGCTAATAACCTAGCTGCCACCATAACCCCACAAGCACTCTAACACCCCCAATCTTTTGTCCTGCATGGCCACTACCCAGGCCCACTCTGACTTTCTGCCACCTCTTGGTCCTTTTGGGCACCAATGCTAGGTCTCCCATAAACGTGGCTAGCACTCCTAGGCACACAGCCAAGTCTCCCTCATATATGTCCCCTGTTCTCGCTAAGAGCTAACTGGCACAGGGAGCCTAAAAGGCCTTCATATCCTGGAGACCCCGCCCAGGCAAATTCATCCAGCGCCCAAGGCCTGTCCCTCCAACAGACCCCAAAATTGGCAAAGGCTCCCCCAGCCCTGTCACTTATGCCTGGATCACATTGCCACTGGGTAAGGAGGAGGTCGCTGCCACCAGCCCCCTTCCTGTGAAGTGGCACTGCCACTACCACCGCAGCCCTGATGGCCCAGAGAACTACACCTCCAACCAGAGTCCCATTACTGTCACTGAGGCCTACTTTACACTACCTGAGACTACTCTCCGCCCCAGCCCCCCAGGGACCCAGGACCCAAAAATGACACAGCTGTGGCTACCTACCACCACCCTCAGAGGCCCAGACCCAGAAACCTGGTTCCCTACTGCTGAACTGGCCAACCTGTCTAAAATGGAGGGGGGCCTCCCCCCTCTGCACTGCCCCTGCAGTGCCCGCTGGCCTCTTCTCCTTTGTTCCCTCTCTCCTCCAAATCTTTCTTTGCTCTCCCTATTTATACCCTAAAATCCTGCTGCCCCCATGTGGCAACCAGCAGAAATAGCACTCCCTCAGAGCACTAAAGACCCTACAGTCCCAGGGGAAGAAACCGGAAAGGGGTCCCTAAGGTGAACATAAGCTCCTCTCAATTGAGAGGGGGGCTTACACTTTGTTCTTTTGGTAACTGGGTAATGCCCACTAGGCACAAGTACCTGTTTTCAGGGGTGACCTAGAAGCACTGGGGAGGTTAAGTGACTTGATCAGAGTCACACAGTATGCAAGTGAAGGTAGTGGGAATCAAACTCAGGTCTGCTGGATGTATCAAGCTCCTTATAGCTTGTTACTCTAACCTCCAGGCTATGCTGTCAGCCCCAGTATGTACCTAATGTTACCAATGGGATGGACCTAGCCAGTGTCCAGTGAATTATTCGCAACAGTATCTGATGTTACCAATGGGATGCAGTAGCCAGTGCATTATCCCCAGGAGAGTGCGGTCTTGTTTTTTTTATTGTTGTGTTTTGTTTGTTTCTATTTTTTGCACCTGGACCTGGGACCTCCTCCTATCTCCTTCAAGCTACTTAAGTACTTGAAGTCAACTAACAAATACAACTGTACATGAATCTCTGGCCTTGTTCATAAGTTTGTCAGCCCACCATACCGTATCTAACGTGTGTATTTTTTTTACTTGCCCTGTATCATACTGTATGACTTTTCTGTCAATATGTTTATGTCTATTTTGGTACCATTGTCACATTGTTTTTAGTAAGCATTACCATTCTTGTATAATTGTTTTACTGTTTTAACTCTTCATATTTCTTCCGCGTGGTGCCTGAAAATTAGCATTGTATTGTCTACTGCACTTACCTGGTAACTAAAAACTCAATAAATAATAATAATCACCCCGGTCGCCCCTGAAAAAGGGACTTCTAGGCCCAGTGGGCTTACCACATGAACAAAATTCAATAAATCAATCAATAAATAAATAAATAAATGTCACTTTTCCACCCTTGGAATCCCTGGTGGCTAACACTCCTTTTTCCTTGCTTCACTCATTTTTCTGGGCCCTGAAACAGTAACCTGCAGCTTCTACCACACAGGTGGATACTCTTAGGATAGACCAAGTATCAGAGGACATATCACTTTTAGACTGGATGGGTGTCCACAGAAAGGAACATGTGAGGAGAAAGCAGGAAGGCAACCAAGGTGGACATGGTGGGAAACGGGTACTTCATGTGTCCCAAGTCCGCCCTCCATTTATTTATTCACCCTTTTCCTCCTCAAGTCTCTCCAACAGAGCATACTCCTGCACAGAGACACAGCATTCCACCTATGAGGGCCATCGGCATGGCTAGTGAGCCCAAACCCTCCTTTGAAACTCCCTTGCCAGCGGTTGATCCAGGCATGTGATGCCTTGGCATCAAATGCCAAGCAAACAGATATCTGTCAGCATCAGACCACTCCATAAAGAACCACATGCTCCTTCCCTGACAATTCTGTCCTCCCCGGGGCAACCAGGGTGCACTTAGTCACCAAAAGGAAGCGCCCTCCCAACCTAAGGCAGGAGGTAACCAAAGCCTCTTTTACACAGTGCTTACCTTTAAATTTTGTTCTGGCACGCAGTCATTCCACTGCAAGTGTAGCTTTCCTCATTCCCGTTTACACGGAGTTCATGTTTCGTTGCCATCTCCCTCTCACTGCATACCAACACAGAAACAACAAACGGGATATCTGTGGTAAAAATAGAGTAGTGTGCCAAAGTGACAGACATGGCATGATTATATGCCAGGTTACAACGCCACAGAAGCCCGCAAACCAAGAAAAACAGGGTACCCGTTTAAAGCTAGCGCTCACTATGTTGCAGCATGAATTGACTGTACACGCAGAAACAGGTAACGTTACAGTGAGTCTGAACCGGTCATTCCGATACAGACCAATGTGTGAAAAGGGCCTCAAGACTGGTGCTGGAACTCAGCCTCGTTGCTCAGCAACAGATGCATACTTCCTTACTTATTGACCTGCACAATGCTAATACTTGACTGCTTCTGCCCAGAAAAGTACTAATGCCTTCTCAAAGGTTACACAGCCCATGTTCTGAAATACTACTTCCCTCTCATAGGCTGCACTGCTTATGTTCTGAAATACTACTGCTTTGATAAAGTTCAAGTCATCAGAAACATGTCAGACAGGGATGTGTGACATTTGGTTTTATAATTAAAATGTTTTTGTATAACTTATACATTCTTAGTGAAGGTGTCTGGATTTTTACACATACCAGAGGTGGTGAGTGCTGGAATTTTTGTTGTAATAAAAAAAAGTCATGTTCTGAAGTACTACTGCCCTTTCATATGCTGCACTGCTCATGTTCTGAAGTACTACTGCCCTCTCATATGTTGTATTGCTCATGTTCTGAAGTACTACTGCCCTCTCATAAGCTGTACTGCTCATGTTCCAAGGTACTATTACTGTCTTAGAAAATGGGCTTTTTATTTCCTGGCATCCAATTGGCTGGTACCCCTGCCAGGGAGGTACATTAACTTTCAATAGATGCCCAGGAAATTGAAAGTGCCAGTCCAAGTACCCCTTCACCCACACACGAATCATTGCGTGCACCCTGCTTAATGACTGGCCAAAATCACCAAACAGTATTTGAAATCGCAGCCATTTTTATCTCTCGCTTAGCGAGAGATACTAACACAACACTGTAATTCAGTCCCAACTGTGAAAGAAAACCACATAAAAACCTTCGTTTTGCATATTTATGGTAACTTTAATTTTATTAGTTACAATGCCGTATTCTACCCCCATGCCCCGTGACTTTCTACATACTTGAGACAGAGCACTGTGCTCGTCTCGCTCATCCAGCGGCCTGCAACTTTCACTGCCAATGGCTTTTTCCTCTTGCTAATCGGATGCCAAGCATGCTGTCAAACCAAAGAGCCCCCCTTTCCCTCAGAAGAGGTCACTGCCCACTCACCTCCAGAAGTGCAAAAACTTTAACCCCGTCCCCCAAATCATGGCTCATATCCTCCAAGATGTTACCAGTGTTTCTTGGCAGCGCCACGGTTGCTTTCCTAGTGTTATTCCCACATTCTGCCGCATTGTCTCCCCGTAATCGAAAAAAAAAGTGTTACACTTTGACTGTGTTTCTTTTGAAAATTAATTTGTAATGCATCACAACAGAAGGCTTTTAAAATGAACTGCAGACTCCCGCCACATCTGAAATACTTCAGAGGTACCTGTCATTCTCCCGTTCTGCCAGATCGCTGTTCAAAACTCTTCTGCACCTCTTCTCCTCCCCAATATAAAAAAAAGAAACTACAAAAGGCAGGCCTGCAAATGAAACTGTTCCGTGTGGGGGGTGTCTACTGTAGAAATAGAAACTGTACTGTAGTGGCCCCAAAAGCATTCCACTAGTCATGTTTTCATTTCCTTAATTACAGCATTTCCATTAGGAAAAAGTTATCTGTTCCAGTACAGGTGGAGGAACTATTTAATTACAAAAGTTAATCTCAATTAATTATTGTATTAACATTTTTTTTCTCTGCCATTTATTTTTACTGTGCCCATTTTCAGAGCGCAATAATGCCCTCCAGGGTGGGCAGTATGGGCAATACCGGACCGGCCAAGGGCTATAAGGCCCTCCGCCTGTGGCGTCGGGCCTCATTACGCCACTGACCAGTCCAGTATTGCTCACTACCGCCCACCCTGTCGGGCATTATTGCTTGCTTGTAGGCTGAACTGCTCATGTTCTGAAGTACTACTGCTCTCTCATAGGCAGCACTGCTTATGTTCTGAAGCACTACTGCCCTCTCATATGCTGTACTGCTCATGTTCTGAAGCACTACTGCCTTCTTACAGACTGCACTGCTCATGTTCTGAAGTACTACGGCCCTCTCATGGGCTGTTCTTCTCATGTGCTGAAGTACTACTGCCCTCTCATGGGCTGCACTGCTCATGTTCTGAAGTACTACTGTCCTCTCACAGACTGCACTGCTCATATTCTGAAGTACTCCTGCCCTCTCATCAGCTGCACTGCTCATGTTCTGAAGTACTACTGCCCTCTCACAGACTGCACTGCTCATGTTCTGATTACTGCCCTCTCATATGCTGTACTGCTCATGTTCTGAAGTACTATTGCCCTCTCACAGACTGCACTGCTCATGTTCTGAAGTACTACTGCCCTCTCATAGGCTGTACTGCTCATGTTATGAGGTACTACTGCCCTCTCATAGGCTGTACTGCTCATGTTCTGATGCAACAGCACATAGATGGCAACCAGAAAACAATGTCAGAGTTCAGATAATAGGGAGAGCAGGATAATCGAGGTTGTACTGTACTACTGCCCTCTCAACCCTCTCAAAAGCTGCACTGATCATGCTCTGATGCAACAGCACATAGACGGCAACCAGGAAACACAGTCAAGCCACAGCATATGGGGACACAATAAAACAATGCAGGAGCTGGGCTACACGGCATAACACACAGAAGGAACCAAAATCGTGGTTGTAAGTTAACAAAGGTAATTTATTTAACAATTTAGACAGCAGCACTCACCCTACTCACACGCCAATGTTTCACGCCAGTCATGTTTGCTTTCTCAAGGTATAACAGGCCACCTAGACACATCTACTTTACACTGCATTTCTTAAAGCTAAATATGCAAACAATTCATGTGCAATTATTTTCTTGTGCAAATGCATCACATAAATAATGCAAGTGCAAGTGACCCAATAAATTTATACCCCTGAACCTCTATATCTTCCCTTAAACTGCCCCCCCTTTTCCTTCTGTTTTAATGATACTTTTAGAGTACCTTCGCAGTATTTTATGTGGATGCATATTTATTAGGTCACTTGCACGTTCATTATTTATGTGATGTACTTGTACAAGAAAATGTTTGCACAGTTATGCAGTATAGCCCAGCTTCTGCCTTGTACTGTCATGCTCTGATGTACTACTGCCCTCTCTAAAACTGCATCACTTATGCTCCAAAGTACTACTGCTCTCTCAAAGGCTACTCTGCTCATGCTCTGGAGTAATACTGCTCTCTCAAAGGTTGTTCCTACTATGCTCAAAATATGATTACCCTCTCAGAGGTTGGTTCATCCTTTTTCCATTAAAAAAACATGCACTGCTTTGGTCCCCTCCCTCTGGTTCAGACCTAGCCCAATTCTCCTTGGGTTCCTGCCTCTTACCTGCATCCTCCTTTCAACCCCATGCCCCCCCCAATGGCAGGGTCTGGCTTAGCCAAATCCCCCTCCCTTTTCTTCCTGAGTGTGGAGGCAGGAGTTTCTGGGATGATGGAAGAGTGGATAGCGGTGAGGGTTGGGGCCCAATTGTGTCCGAGTCATCCTGCACAGAGTTGGACTTTCCCTTGTTCTGGTCCTGTCCCCCCTTTGGGATGCCAACATGTGAGCCTAAGAATCAAGCATACTGAACATGCTGAGTGGAGCTCTACCAGGGCCCCCCTTCCTGCTGCATTGCCACTACGCTGCCATCCGTGGTCACCCAGGTACAGTGTTGTAGGGGCGCAGTAACCCTCCCTCCAGAAAGAGACCAACCTCTGGGGCGCTCGAGCTTCCTTCTTTCAGCAGCACCCTGATGACTCAGGCTCATTTCTGAACCTGGGTAACCAGCATCACGAGCAGTAGTGCTTAGTTGTACTGCTTACCAGAGACAAGAACATTTTAATGATCACTGCCAACTGTGTCAGATCTGAACATTCATATGGATTCTCTGTGATGCAGCAGTTTTCCCAGTTCTTTCATTATTTTATTATTATTTTTTTTTTTCCTTCCAATTGTTTAACCAGGAGTAGCACACTAAGCTGAAAGCTTATTTACAGGTGCAACCTGGGAGCACAGGAAAGTTAAGTGACTTGCTCAGGATCACACAGTATGCAAGTGGGGGCTGTGGGATTCAAACCCAGATCTCTAGATTTGCAGCTCGGAGTCTTAAACCACTGTGCTATACTGTTCTCCCTACATGTGGGCATCCACATTTTAAGGAAGCCCTCAAAATGTCCCATCAGTTCTTTCCTAACAACTGAATCTTCAAGGCAAATTTGTACAATAAAAAAAAGAACTTTGAAACATAGTCCTTTGAGTGATTTGTGGCTAAAATCCTGACAATTTTGTTACTGTAGATTTGACAAAAACTCTAAACCCAAAAGGTCCCTAAGTTAAACCCATATGCCTAATGAACTGCAAAAGTTCAAACCTTTCCAGAAAAGAAGGCCCATGTTGCAGTATTGGGGATCAAACCTAGAGCCAGGGGCACACTCTGTATCTGAAGCACCCACCCTGCCACTGAGCCAAGCTCAAGACTTCAGGACCTGCTGCTGCTTCTACTTGATATTTTAACTTTTCCTGAAAGCACACTCTGTAACACTGACAGAAGAAAACCTGCTGTATATCAGCTGTGTGAGACAGTCTGCCAAATTAGCTGCTAGTTGGCATTGTCAAGCTAGAATAATCTATGGTATGCTAAGAGGGTCTTGAATATTGTGAAAACTTTACTACGTGACTGCTGTTCTAATTTGCAAAGGTTATAACAAAAGTCATTAAGCAAAGAGCATGAGTTTGTGAATAGTAATTTAAGTGGCAATTCTTAAACACTGATGAAAACCCAGGATCAGGAAATGTTGAAAAGGCATCATGAATTAATTATGAATAAGGGCCTTCTACAACCTCCAGCACCCACATTATGACGTCAGACACATTTCTGACATTGTGGGTGAGACAGGCCACTTTTGGAGTGCAATAGGGTTAAAAGCAAAGTCCTTTGCTAAGCCCCCCAACAGAACTCCCTTCAAAGGCCAGAAAACCTGTTCAAAAAGAGCCCGTTGACATTCGGAGCTGGAGAAGGCTCCAGCTCTGAATATCAAGTATACCCAGTGAGAACTAAACTGAGGAGACCTAGTGACACAGGCAGAGACAGAGAAAGTTTTTGAGAGTATATAGTAAATCTTTTCTGCTTTTGTATCTGCTTTCTGTTTCTTAGTAAAAGTGAATGAATGTCAGTAAAATCATGTCAAAACTTGTTTTGCTTCAAGATGATTTCACCTCACTGTATACTGCCTGAACTTTAGACATGCCATCCACAAAGTCCAGTCACTTATACTAAGGAGTGTGCCTCTGCTGCACCATGAGTGGCTGGACTGTGGAAGGGTGTTCCCAAGGTACAGGAAGGATGCCATGGGTGTAGACCGAAGGTGGTAAACAAACACGTTTTTGTGTGGTAACAATAACATGATGAAAAATAATTTTTCCCCTTGATCATAAAAGGCCAGCAATAGATTTAATAAGTAGTCTCCCTCAGTAAACTATCTTAGTAGGCTGTTGTGGGAGTTCATTAACTGTACAAGCATAATTATTGTGAAACTTCTTCATGTAAGCAATAACGCATGTCAGAGTGTTGATAGTATTGTGACAACCACATGCCCATGGGTATAGTAATGTATGAGGCCAAAGGTCTAGTACTACCAATGCCTGGAAGTGAGGTTGTCACAGTACTGCCAATGCCCTTGAGTGACTTTATTGCACTTATAGAATAGATCTGTGAGGAACATTTTATAAGTAAAAAAAAATTCATTCAAAATAAAAAATGTCACCCATTGGAAGCACTGTCACCATGAATGAGTCATAGCCAATAAGAATACAGGGGTTTCCCAAACAATTTTATAACTTATAATCCAACATAGTGTAGCTTTTGGAAACTGGGAACATGAGTACAGCAGTACAAGGCATTAGGGATGGGTGAAATTATTTTTCTGTTGGCAAAATTCTGTCAAAATTATTATTTTGCTTCCGTGAAATTTCTCAAAATTTTTTCAACATTGTGATTTCAGTTATTTCCATCTAACTTAAGATGTAGTTGTCCAAACTGCACCTAATGTGGTCTGCAGACTCTAACAAAAGCCATACAGAAAAGTACCAAGTTTAAAATCTTTATCTTTAACGTTAACTGAATTACAGGCCTCCAAACATTTGAACATTTTTACGTTCGCTTGCACGCATGTGCAAGGAATGTCTTGGGAGAATTGGAAACTTTAGAGGTGTGCCTGTTCTGTGCAATCCTCTGCTCCATTGAGCAGGTGTGGCAGTCCTGCACCAATCGGTGCGGTGCTGTGTACGACAGCGGTGGTCTTCTCTTCAAAGAAAACCACTGCTGTGTGCTTGCATCACGTCACACCAACCCCCCAAATCTTTGGTGCCATGCTGGGAGCCAACCCCAGCATGGCAAACGTCCTGCGTTGTCTGCCAACCGAGGTGCCCAATCCCCCGTTGGCTCCAGCTCCCCCCAAACAGCTTTCCTGCTGCCACGCTGGGAGCCCACCCCAACGTGGCAAACGTCCCGCTGTCTGCTGATGGGGGTGCCCAATCCCCCGTAGGCTCCACGGCCTCCCAGCCATCCTTCTGCCATGCTGGGAGCCCACCCCAGCGTGGCAAACGTCCCGCATCATCAATGTAGAAAAAAACAAACTGTAAATTTAAAAATGGTCCCACGCAGTCTCCCCCCCACCCACAACCCGCATCCACCAACTGCACACCTGCCTCCCACCCCCCCACCCCATACTTACCTCCGAGCTTGGCGCCGACGCATCATCGCTGGATCAGGATCACGCCTGCACTCTTTCAAAGCCAACTGCGAACTGAGGAAATGCCGGTAAGCTGTGTAATGGGCTAGATGGGTTTTTTCAACTTTGTTGCATATCTCAGGCATTTTTGGATTTTTGCACCAAATTTTCAACATGGGGTTTTTGGGACCCCTTCTCATGAACTCTGTCACTGTCATGGCATTATTTAGGCCCAAAGGGTGATTTCGCAGTCACTGCGTGAAATCACCTTTTGGGCTTGATTAACGAAACGACAGTGCCAGCGTTCATAAGGTGGGTTCTCAAAAAGCCTATTTTGAAAATTTGGTGGAAAAATTCCTAAAAACGACGGTTTTATGAGCGTGCATTGCGCAGTTCCTACGCACAATCCTAAGTTTGCAAATTTTCAATATTTTCACTCCAAATTTTCAACATTGCCATTTTACCACACCTCCTTATGAGCAGTACAGCTGTCATTTTTCACATCCTGCCCAAAACCTGTTTCCGCCCATGCAGTGCTCAATGGCACAGTCGGTGTGTGAAATCAATGTATGGGACACATTAAGAAAATCACAGTGTCACTGTTCATGAGCAGAGGTCTTAAAATGGCTGTGTTGAAAATTTGGTGTAAAAATTCTTAAAAATGACTGTTTTACGAGTGTGCATTGCGCAGTTCCTATGCATGCTCGTAAGTTTGCAATTTTCAATATTTTTACTCCAGATTTTCAACACTGCCATTTTACCACATCTCCTGATGAGTAGTGTCAGCTCTCATTTTCACATCTTGCCCAAAACGTGTTTCAGCCCATGTAGTGCACAATGGCACAGTCGGTGTGCGAACTCAATGTATGGGACACATTAAGAAAATCACAGTGTCACTGTTCATGAGCAGAGATATTAAAATGGCTATGTTGAAAATTTGGTGAAAAAATTCCTAAAAATGACTGTTTTATTAGCGTGTGTTGTGCAGTTCCTACGCACGCTCGTAAGTTTGTGAATTTTCAATATTGCCACTCCAGATTTTCAACATTGCCATTTTACCACACCTCCTTATGAGCAGTGCAGCTTTCATTTTTCACATCTTGCCCAAAACATGTTTCTGCCCATGTAGCGCACAATGGCACAGTCGGTGTGAGAACTCAATGTATGGGACACATTAAGAAAATCACAGTGTCACTGTTCATGAGCAGAGATTCTAAAATGGCTATGTTGAAAATTTGGTGAAAAAATTCCTAAAAATGACTGTTTTACGAGCGTTCGTTGCGCAGTTCCTACGCACGCTCGTAAGTTCACGAATTTTCAATATTTTCACTCCAGATTTTCAACATTGCCATTTTACCACACCTCCTTATGAGCAGTACAGCTGTCATTTTTCACATCCTACCCAAAACATGTTTCCGCCCATGTAAGCGCTCAATGGCACAGTCGGTGTGAAATCAATGTATGGGACACATTAAGAAAATCACAGTGACACTGTTCATTACCAGAGGTCTTAAATGGCTATGTTGAAAATTTAGTGAAAAATTCCTGAAAATGACTGTTTTACGGCTAGCAGCGCAGTTCCTATGCATCACGCGTAAGTTTGCGACTTTTCAATATTTACCCAGATTTTCAACATTGCCATTTACCACACCTCCTTATGAGCAGTGCAGCTGTCATTTTCACATCTTGTCAAAATATGTTTCCAGCCATGAAGCGCACAATGGCACAGTCGGTGTGCGAACTCAATGTATGGGACACATTAACAAAATCACAGTGACACTGTTCATGAGCAGAGGTCTTAAAATGGCTATGTTGAAAATTTGGTGTAAAAATTCCTAAAATGACTGTTTTATGAGTGTGCGTTGCGCAGTTCCTATGCACGCTCGTAAGTTTGCAAATTTTAAATATTTTCACTCCAGATTTTCAACATAGCCATTTTACCACACCTCCTTATGAGCAGTGCAGCTGTCATTTTCCACATCTTGCCCAAAATGTGTTTCCGCCCATGCAGCGCACAATGGCACAGTCGGTGTGAGAACTCAATGTATGGGACACATTAAGAAAATCACAGTGTCATTGTTCATGAGCAGAGGTATTAAAATGACTGTGTTGAAAATTTGTGGAAAAAATTCCTAAAATGACTGTTTTATGAGTGTGCGTTGCACGTTCCTATACTGCGCTAGAAGTTTCGCAAATTTTAAATATTTTCACTCCAGATTTTCAACATTGCTATTTTACCACACCTCCTTATGAGCAGTACAGCTGTCATTTTTCACGTCCTGCCCAAAACGTGTTTCCGCCCGTGTAGCGCACAATGGCGGAGTCGGTGTGTGAAATCAATGTATGGGACACATTAAGAAAATCACAGTGACACTGTTCATTAGCAGAGGTCTTAAAATGGCTATGTTGAAAATTTGGTGAAAAAATTCCTAAAAATGACTTTTAAGAGCGTGCGATGCGCAGTTCATACACACGCTTGTAAGTTTGTGAATTTTCAATATTTTCACTCCAGATTTTCAACACTGCCATTTTACCACACCTCCTTATGAGCAGTACAGCTGTCATTTTTCATATCCTGCCCAAAACGTGTTTCCGCCCATGTAGCACACAAGGGCGCAGTCGGTGTGGGAAATCAATGTATGGGACACATTAAGAAAATCACAGTGACACTGTTCATGAGCAGAGGTCTTAAAATGGCTATGTTGAAAATTTGGTGAAAAAATTCCTAAAAATGACTGTTTTATGAGCGTGCGTTGCGCAGTTCCTACGCACGCTCATAAGTTTGTGAATTTTCAATATTTTTACTCTAGATTTTCAACATTGCCATTTTACCGCACCTCCTCATGAGCAGTACAGCTGTCATTTTTCACATCCTGCCCAAAACCTGTTTCTGCCCATGTAGCGCACAATGGCGCAGTCGGTGTGCGAACTCAATGTATGGGACACATTAAGAAAATGACAGTGACATTGTTCATGAGCAGAGGTCTTAAAATGGCTATGTTGAAAATTTGGTGAAAAAATCCCAAAATGACTGTTTTACGAGTCGTGGTTGCGCAGTTCCTACGCACGTGCGTAAGTTTGCGAATTTTCAATATTTTCACTCCAGATTTTCAACATTGCCATTTTACCACACCTCCTTATGAGCAGTACAGCTGTCATTTTTCACATCTTGCCCAAAACCTGTTTCTGCCCATGTAGCGCACAATGGCGCAGTCGGTGTGTGAAATCAATGTATGGGACACATTAAGAAAATCACAGTGACACTGTTCATTAGCAGAGGTCTTAAAATGGTTATGTTGAAAATTTGGTGAAACAATTCCTAAAAATGACTGTTTTACGAGCGTGCATTGCACAGTTCCTACACACTCTCGTAAGTTTGTGAATTTTCAATATTTTCACTCCAGATTTTCAACATTGCCATTTTACCACACCTCCTTATGAGCAGTGCAGCTGTCATTTTTCACATCTTGTCCAAAATGTGTTTCCGCCCATGTAGCGCACAATGGCACAGTCGGTGTGCAAACTCAATGTATTGGACACATTAAGAAAATCACAGTGTCATTGTTCATGAGCAGAGATATTAAAATGACTATGTTGAAAATTTGGGGAAAAAATTCTTAAAAGTGACTGTTTTACGAGCGTGCGTTGCGCAGTTCCTACGCACACTCGTAAGTTCGCGAATTTTCAATATTTTCACTCCAGACTTTTAACATTGCCATTTTACCACACCTCCTTATGAGCAGTACAGCTGTCATTTTTCAAGTCCTGCCCAAAACGTGTTTCCGCCATGTAGCGCACAATGGCGGAGTCAGTGTGTGAAATCAATGTATGGGACACATTAAGAAAATCACAGTGACACTGTTCATTAGCAGAGGTCTTAAAATGGCTATGTTGAAAATTTGGTGAAAAGTTTCAAAATGACTTTACAAGCGTATGCGCAGTTCCTACGCCATTGTCGTGTTTGCGAATTTTCAATATTTTCACTCCAGATTTTCAACATTGCCATTTTACCACACCTCCTTATGAGCAGTGCAGCTGTCATATTTCACATCTTGCCCAAAACGTGTTTCCGCCCATGTAGCGCACAATGGCACAGTCGGTGTGCGAACTCAGTGTATGGGACACGTTAAGAAAATCACAGTGTCACTGTTCATGAGCAGAGATATTAAAATGGCTATGTTGAAAATTTGGTGAAAAAATTCCTAAAGTGACTGTTTTACGAGCGTGCGTTGCGCAGTTCCTACGCACACTCGTAAGTTTGCTTATTTTCAATATTTTTACTCTAGATTTTCAACATTGCCATTTTACCACACCTCCTCATGAGCAGTATAGCTGTCATTTTTCACATCCTGCCCAAAACATGTTTCTGCCCATGTAGCGCTCAATGGCACAGTCGGTGTGTGAACTCAATGTATGGGACACATTAAGAAAATCACAGTGACACTGTTCAGGAGCAGAGGTCTTAAAATGGCTGTGTTGAAAATTTGGTGAAAAAATTCCCAAAAATGACTGTTTTACGAGTGTGCGTTGCGCAGTTCCTATGCACGCTCGTAAGTTTGCGAATTTTCAATATTTTTACTCCAGATTTTCAACATTGCCATTTTACCACACCTCCTTATGAGCTGTGCAGCTGTCATTTTTCACATCTTACCCAAAACGTGTTTCTGCCCATGTAGCGCACAATGGCACAGTCGGTGTGCGAAATCAATGTATGGGACACATTAAGAAAATCATAGTGACACCGTTCATTAGCAGAGGTCTTAAAATAGCTATGTTGAAAATTTGGTGAAAAAATTCCTAAAAATGACTGTTTTACAAGCGTGCGTTGCGCAGTTCCTACGCCCGCTCGTAAGTTTGCGAATTTTCAATATTTTCACTCCAGATTTTCAACATTGCCATTTTACCACACCTCCTTATGAGCAGTGCAGCTGTCATTTTTCACATCTTGCCCAAAACATGTTTCCGCCCATGTAGTGCACAATGGCACAGTCGGTGTGCGAACTCAGTGTATGGGACACATTAAGTAATTCACAGTGTCGCTGTTCACGAGCAGAGATAATAAAATGGCTATGTTGAAAATTTAGTGAAAAAATTCATTAAAGTGACTGTTTTACGAGCGTGCATTCTGCGCCGTTCATCACGCACGCTCGTAAGTTCGCAAATTTTCAATATTTTCACTCCAGATTTTCAATATTGCCATTTTACCACACCTCCTTATGAGCAGTACAGCTGACATTTTTCACATCCTGCCCAAAACGTGTTTCCGCCCATGTAGCGCACAAGGGTGCAGTCGGTGTTCGAAATCAATGTATGGGACACATTAAGAAAATCACAGTGACATTGTTCATGAGCAGAGGTCTTAAAATGGCTATGTGGAAAATTTGGTGAAAAAATTCCTAAAAATGACTGTTTCGGACGTGCGTTGTACAGTTCCTATACTGGCTAAATAAGTTTGTCAATTTTCAATATTTTTTACTCCAGATTTTTTCCAACATTGTCATTTTACCACGCTCCTCATGAGCAGTACAGCTGTCATTTTTCACATCCTGCCCAAAACGTGTTTCCGCCCATGTAGCGCACAATGGCGCAGTCCATGTGCGAAATCAATGTATGGGACGCATTAAGAAAATCACAGTGATACTGTTCATTAGCAGAGGTCTTAAAATGGCTATGTTGAAAATTTGGTGAAAAAATTCCTGAAAATGACTGTTTTATGAGCGTGCGTTGCGCAGTTCCTACGCACACTCGTAAGTTTACGAATTTTCAATATTTGCACTCCAATGAGTTCCAAATACCTAAACAGCACATAGAAGCAAGCAACATTTGGCATTCACAAATGCTTGTACTTCTTTGTCACAGATTTTTTTAAGCCATGTCCAAGTGCCAAATACCACTGCAAATACCTGCAAGCGAACGTTCGGCATTGACAAATGCTTGTTAAATTACATTTCACAGTTATGTGAACTGCAGAATTTCAAGCCCCTATAACTTTAAAACTAGAGAACAGAATACCACCATTTTGTTAGGTTTTTAGGCTTTGAGGCTACCCACATGGCTCAGCTGCAGAGTGTCAACCTGGGTTCAGAAGCGAACCCAGGAAGTTGTGTCGGGAGGCAGGCCATGGCCAATAGGGCTGCCATTCAGCAGTGCATCTCAGACGGGAGGGTTGGCAGCAGGTTCCACCAGCACAGTTACCCCTGCATCTGGGCCAGGGAGCTTGCTCCTGCTGCCAGGGATGCTTTGGCTGTGTGAGGCTGACTGAAGAATTGCCCCCACCAGGGAGCTGAAAGGGAAACAACATGGGAGAAGAACCCAGTATTCAACTGAATGACAGCTGGGTTTGACCTGATCATGGTATATCACTTGAACAGGGTATATCCCCACAAGATGAGCTGCCTGATGGGAGAAAAACCAATATGGAAAAAAAACGAGGCTGTATGTGTCAGCCCTCTAACTTCTTGCTCAGAGGCTGGCAAAGTTATAAGCAGCCAAAGAGTCCAAAATAACACCAGTAATTAAAGTTGAATTGCATGAGCTTCTGTGACATTCCAAAATGTTATGCTACATTTGTCAAAGCCATGTCCACACATTTTGTTCAGTCATATACTTGAGTTATCATTGTAGAGGAAGATAAAGGCTGGGTAAAGTAACAATATGGTTGCATTCATAGGAGACTCCATAGTAAAAGTATTGAAGTGCCAAGTGTCAGGTCCCTATCTTGAGTGATGAACCATGAAGAATAGTCATGGACATGACTGTGCGCTAGCCTGAATTACTGCAATTTGTCAGATAACCACAAGAGCTCAGTAATGTAATGACTGGTAGAAGCACATGCACGTGCAACATTGTTTCTGTACAGAGCCACCTGCTGACTCTTTAACCACCCTCAAGATAACAATGTACATTTTTACTATTTGTAAACAGTGGTACATAGAAACAGAGAATTTGACGGCAGATAAGGACCGCTTGGCCCACCCAGTCTGCCCATTTCCCTACCTAATGGATAAGCTGCAGATCCTAGTTAACCAGCAGCCTACTTCTTTCTACCCCCACCATACCTCTCAACCTCCTGCCTCAGAAATCAGGGACAAGGCTTAAAAAAATCAGGGACAAAGGACCAAAATCAGGGACACATCTTCAAAATTAGAGATATCCACCCAGAAAGCTGGTAGAGTATGGGGCTTAGTGCACAATGCATTTTCTAAAGAAGAACAAGTCTATAACTTTAATGCTTGACATTGTTTTGTGCTTACAATCCCCATTGTTTAGCCACAAAAACACAAATTTTAGGAGGGACAGAGTAAAATTTTGAGGCAAAATCAGGGACGCCCCTGAAAATCAGGGACACTTGAGAGGTATGACCCCACCCCTAGAATTACCTTATGACTGTCCCATGCATGCTTGAATTCAACCACTGTTTTTGACTCCACAACCTTCTCCGAAGGCTGCTCCATGTATCCACAACCCTCTCTGTGAAAAAAACACTTCCTTACATTACCTCTGAGCCACCCCATCTTCAAATTGTGCCCCCTTGTTCTTGCACACCTCTTTTTTTGAAAGATGCTACCTTCTTGGACTTTGTTGATTCCCTTGATGTACTTGAAAGTTTCTATCATGCCCCTCCTCTCCCTCCTTTCCTCGAGGCTATACATATTCAGCTCCTTAAGTCTCTCTTCATATGTGTTAAGGTGCAGACCCTGCACCATTTTAGTTGCCCTCCTCTGGACAGCTTCCATCTTGTCTATGTCCTTGCGGAAACTGGGTCTCCAGAACTGCACACAGTACTCCAGATGGGGTCTCACCAGCTGTCTGTACAGAGGGATAACAACTTCTTGTTTTCTACTGGTGATGCCTCTCCTTATGCATCCCAGTATCCCCCCAGCCCTCCTTACTGCCCTCTCACATTGCTTGCCCACCTTTAAGTCATCTGATATGACTACCCCCAAGTCTCTTTCCATTTTTGTTGTTGTTAGTATCTCACCTCCCATTGTGTACTCTTCCCCTGGATTTTTATTTCCCAGGTGCATTACCTTGCACTTCTTAGCATTAAATCCAAGCTGCCATACATTTGACCATTCCTCTAACCTTGCCAAGTCCCTTCTCATCCTTTCCACACCACCTTGCGCATCAACTCTGTTGCAGATCTTTGTGTCATCTGCAAAGAGACATACTTTTCCTTCCAGTCCCTCTGCAGTGTCGCTTATAAAGACATTGATGAGGACCGGTCCTAATACTGAACCCAGCAACACCCCACTAGTAACCCCACTTTCTTAAGAGTGGACTCCATTTACTGTTACCCTCTGTGTCCTATTCTCCACCAATTCTTTAACCAGGCTATCATCTTGGGACCCACTCCCAGGCTGGCTAACTTGTATATTAATCTTTTGTGTGGGACTGAGTCAAATGCCTTGCTAAAGTCTAGGTAGGCCATGTCCACAGCCTCTCCCGGATCTACTGCTTTGGTCACCCAGTCAAAGAAATCTATTAGATTCATCTGGCATGACCTTCCCGCTGTGAATACATGCTGCCTTGGGTCCTGTGCCCCTCTGGCCTCTAGGTACTCTACAATTCTTTCCTTCAGAAGTGATTCCATCATTTTCCCTATCACTGAGGTTAAACTAACAGGTCTGTAGTTTCCTGCTTCTGCCCTGCTCCCACTTTTGTGAAGGAGAATCACATCTGCCCTCCTCCAGTCCTCAGGTACCACACCATCCTCCCATGATTTGTTAAGGAGGGTAGTCAGTGGTGTCACTAGTTCTACCCTTAGTTCTTTTAGAATTCTGGGATGAATCCCATCAGGCCCCATTGCTTTGTCCACCTTCAGTTTTAAGAGTTCTTTCAGAACCCTTTCTTCTGTAAATGGGCTGGTATCAACTTCTGTATCCAGAGTGTTTCTATTTAGGTACCTCCTCCTCTTCGTTTGTAAATACTGAGCAAAAATATTTGTTCGGTATCTCTGCCTTTTCACAGTCACCCTCTGCCCACCCCCCTCCCCTTTATTAAGCCTCACTATCCCTCCCATAGTCTTCCTTCGCTCCCTGATGTACCTAAAAAAGGCTTTATCCCCCTTCTTAACTGAGTTGGCTATCTTTTCCTCAGTTCGGGCCTTTGCTGTTCTGACTGCCTTCCCAGCTTTCTTTTGCTTTAACTGATACAATTCTCTGTCCTGCTCCTTCTGTGATTCCTTGTACTTCCTGAATGCATTTTTTTTCTCTTGAACCTTCACTGCCACCTCCTTCGAGAACCATAGTGGTTTCTTACATCGTTTTGTTTTGTTTATTTATTTCACACATAGGCTTGTTACCTCTGTGATGGCAGCTTTCATTATTCCCCATTGTTCTTCCAACCCCCCTTCCTGCTCATTTGTTAGTGCATTCCTTAGGCACTCACCCATTTTGTCAAAGTCAGCACTCTTGAAATCCAATACTTTTGCCTTTGTATGGCTTGACTCTTTCTGTATTTATTGTGAACCATACTGTTCGATGGTCACTAGTTCCCAGATGGCTACCCACTTCTACATCTGTGATCCTCTCTCCATCTTCATTTGGGAGGACCAGGTCTAAAATTTCTCCCTCCTGAGTGGGTTCCAATACTAGTTGTTTAAGGCATGCCCCCCTGTAGGGCATCTAGAATAACCCCACTCTTAGAAGTGGCTGCTGCGACTGCACTCCAGTTAACATCTGGCATATTCAGATCACCCATCAGCAATATCTCCCCTTTATCTGCCATTCTAAGTATATTTTCTATCATTTCCTTGTCCATTTTCTCTCCCGGGGGGGGGGGGTCTGTATACAACCCCTGTGCAGATTGTGGTGCCATTGCCTGCCTCCAAATTGACCCACTGGGCTTCTTCTCCTCCCTGTTTACCCTTTTGTTCTGTTGCTTTGATTCCTTCCCTTATGTAGAGAGCTACTCCTCCTCCTCTCTTTTACCCTCCCTGTCCCTCCTGTAGATAGTGTATCCTGGTATGTTTACGTCCGAGTCATGGTTCTGTGTGTACCATGTTTCTGTGACTGCCACGATATCCAGATGTTCTTCCTCCATCAAGGCCACTAATTCAGGAAGCTTGTTACCCAGACTACGGGCATTGGTTCTCATTGCTCTCCATTTTTTGATGGCTTTACCTTCTGTAGCAGCATCCCCCACTGACCTTTCTACCTTGGTCTTTTTCTCCTTTAGTACCCTGTTTTGTAGAGGGAGGCTAGGATTTTCCTGCTGCTTATCAGTGCCTTCCCCCTTGACTAGTTTAAAAGCTTGCCAATGAAGTATTTAAACTGATTGCCCAAAAGACTTGTTCCCTTCCTGGACAGATGCAGACCATCCTGCCAGTATACGCTGGTGTCCTTCCAGATGGAACCCCAGTACCCAATGAAGCCAAACCCCTGTGCTCCACACCATTTTTTCAACCATTCATTAAACTGCATGGTGCAAAGTACCCTCGCCTCACCCATGCCACTGACAGGCAGCACCTCTGAGAAGGATACTGTGTGTGCTACTTGTCTTAGGCCCCTCCCCAACTCTACAAAGTCCTTCTGCACTGCTCTAATCTCATGATGAGCCAAGTCATTTTTCCCTAGGTGGACAATGACATCCAGCTCAGACTCCCGTGCAACTGTTCTCATGATCCTAAGGATACACTTCCTGTCCCTCCAAGCAATGGCACCAGGCAGGCACCTTACTTCAGTTTTCCATGCTCCCCCCAGTTCTATCCCCCTAATAATTGAGTCCCCCACCAGGAGCTGCTTCCTTTCCCTGTGGTGCCCTCTGCCTCTTTCCTGAGGGCCTCCCTTGTGACAGTCGTCTGCAACCTCTTTAGTCTCCTCTGCGGGTGCATTCATAGGGGAACTATGCTCCCTCAGAATGGTGCATGGATTGTGGAGTGGAACAAGTGACTGGGTGTGCCTCTGTTCCACCACCCTTACTCTCCCTGAGCCCTCTGTGGTCCAACTGCTGTGCTTTCTTCGCAACCTCTGAGGTAGTGGTGGTGGTTCTGTTGCTCCCTGGATGGGGAAGGTTCCCTTACTACAAAGTGACATCAAGCCTTATAACTAGTTATGACGTATGCCACTGTGACCGAAGTATCTGAATATCATTAGTCATGATGGAGCATGATGCAGGGTATTTATTTATTTATTTACTTTAGTTTTATTTTGTCAACTGTATAGGGACACTGGAACAAGTCCTTTTTCAGGTCTGACCCAACACATGGAAATACAAAATATAAATAATAATGAAGGTACAATTGAAATCCAAACATAGAAAAAAAGTAACATTGTATAAAACATTTACAAACATCAGATTCCTGTAGACAACTTTTTAACTGCAGGAAAGAGGCATATCTTAACTCTTCGGTTAAGGCATTCCGGGGGGGGGGGGCGCAGCAGAAAAAGAATTAGACCCAGTTTTTGTTTTATAAGGCTGAGCTTGAAGAATAATACCCTTATTAGACCTAAGATTCAGGGAAGTGTGATGAACTAAAACTACGTCACTCAAGGTAAATACATCTCTAGAAACTAAAGATTTAAAAATTAAACAACAAATAAAAAAACAGGACAAATGAAAAAGGTAGAGGTATTGCACTATATATCTCTGAAAGGCTAAAAGGATATTAAATTAGTTTACAAGACAACAACTCTGAAATACAGTGGGCAAAAATACAAATTCATAACAAAACTGTGACCATTGGTCTAGGCTATAGATCATCTCATCTTGGACAAGAAGAGAATCAGATGTTTCTAAATGAAATAGAAAAGATTCAAGTTATGGATAACTTTGTATTTATGGGATATTTTAATCTACTGAATATAAATTGGACCAATCTAAAAGCAAATGAACTGATGGAGAAACAATTTTTAGAAGTTATGCTTCAACAAGATCTGAAGAATTGGTCACTGTCCCAATAAGAGGAGAAAATATTTTAGACCTCATTTTTACAAATATTAACAATGTAGAGTCATCGCCATTCACTATGCCGCCACTTGGTGATAGTGACCATAAAATGGTAATGTTTAGTCTAAAAGGGACATTTAATGCAACCAAAGGAATAACTAAGATTAAGGATTATCAAAGAGCTGATTACATTAGTATTAAACATTATTTAGCAAACTGGAATTGGAAATTGGAATTTGCAAATCTTAATAGAGAACAAGTATGGGGGAAAATACATCATAAAATATATACAGTATAGCCTAGAGGTTAGAGGAACGACGTGTGAACGAGCTTGATACAACCAGCAGACCAGACCTGAGTTTGATTCTCACAACCTCCACTTGCATACTGTGTGACTGAGCAAGTCACTTAACAGCCCAGTGCTCCCAGGTCGCCCCTGAAAACAGGCACTTGTGCCTAGTGGACCTTACCCGGTTACCAAAGACAAAAATAAATAAATCAAATATTGTAAACAAAAATGGGTCCCAGAACATATAAAATAGGAGTAGTGACAAAGGATACCACTGTGGTGGACCAACGAAATAAGGGCTGTAAACAAAAAATGGAAAGCATATAACAAGTACAGTAAAACAAGAAAAGTAATATCTTGGAACAGATTTAAAGTATTAGCACAAAAAACTAAAAACTCATAAGAAAAGCTGAACAGAACTTAGAATTTCAGTTGGTTAAAAAATCAAAGGAAAACAGGAAGTGCTTCTACAATTACATTGGATCAATAAAAGGTAACCAGAATACTGTTGGCCCTTTACAATCCAACATCCAAATAATAAATGATGAAATAGGGACGGAAACTGAATTAAACACTTACTTTGGAACTGTATTTAAACAAAAAGAGGATATTAATTTTGATAACATAACTCATCCAGATACACCAATGCTGTTCACAGAACAAAATGGCCCCAATTCTAGAAAAGTTATGCCTGGCGTAACAGCACTTGCGCCAAGTAGAATGGCACAAGTAGCAACTTATGCTAGTAGTTGCAACTTGCGCAATTCTACAAAGTGGCCTGAGACATGTCGCAGGCCACTTGCACCGAACAGCTATTACACCAGCAGTAGCGTCATAAACCCCCTGCGACATGGTGCTAGGGGGTTTATGGCAGCAGTTACGCCCCATTCCAGAAGGGCAGCAACAAAGACCCCAATGTTGGGATTCTACAAGAACCCCCAGAGGAGAACCCAGTCCATGTGCCCTCCCCCCATGCCCAGATCACTGCTGTTGGTGCCCCAATGGGCATCGCACACATTTCCGCCCCATCCTCCGTGTTATACTTGCCCCCCCCTTACCCCCATACAGTAAAGGCCCTGCAGGGCTGCCCACACCAACTGCCCCCTGACTCCTGTGTAATTAATGCCCACAGGGCTGCCCTCTCCCCAGCCCCCAAATCCCCTGTTGTAAAATGCCCCACAGGGCAGCGCTGTCATCCTCCCACCCGTGCCCCGACCCCAGAGTTGCCGGCCGCAAATGCGGCAAATACTATGACGAGCCCTGGTTTGCAATGCCAAAAGGTGATCACCAGTCTCTAATGGGAGAGAGACTGCAAGTATTTCAGGATCTTCCAACTAAGATAAGAAAATGGATTTATATCCTTAGACTAGTAACAATTTAGCATCTGGTGTCAATTTAAACATCTTTCTAGCAGACTGTTCTCTTACCGCCACACCATGTGTGAGATTTGGTATCACTGGCCCTGGTAGTCTAGTGGCCCCCAACACCATTAATTTCTGAGCGTGTCTTTAGAGTAGCACTCCTACAGCACTCAGTCAGCGGCTGGCCTTGGAGGTGAGAGGTGGACTGTGCCAGTCGCCAGCTGGAGACAGGTGGGGGTGCTGGGTGGGCTGGCATGGCTGGGTGGGGGGGCCACTAGACTACCAGGGCTTGTCAGGGTATTTGCTGCATTTGTGGCTAGCGACTTGGGGATTGGGGCATGGGTCGGGGATGACAGCACCGCCCTGTGGGGTATTTTACAATGGGGGATTCGGGGGCTGGAGGTATGGGCAGTCCTGTGGGGTGCCTAATGTGGCTAGCTGGGCATAGGGGGCACTTGCATTCTGCATTGCAGCTTGTTACATGCTCACCCAGGTGCGCCCTCTGTTTGGCACACCTGGCCGCATGTCGCAAATCACAGGACTTGGCTGTGGAGACCCTGCCCCATCTAGAATAGGGTGCAGGGTCAATGTCATAGTTGTGGGTGGCGCAAGTTGTGTTTGGCGGTGACTTGTGCCACCCTTCTAGAATCGGGCCTTATGGATGCAATTGGATTAATTAAATCTAACTCTTCACCAGGGCCGGATGATATTATAGCAAGGTTTCTGAAGGAACTCTCAAAAGAAATATCAGGACCACTGACTGCCTTATTTAGTTTATCATTGTACAATGGCAAGAAATTTTCCTGGTCTCTGATTGGTCAGTCTTGGGCTGGACTCTTGATGTTATCCCAGCACAACATCACGGGTCTAGTCTCAGCCTCACTGTGAACCAATGCAGATGAGCTATATGAGCTAGATGATCTCTTATTTTGCATCTCCTCTTAATAAATAAAAAAAATTTTCCACACTAATAAAAACATTCTTTAAAATTATTTTTGTATTTTATATATAACAACGAGCCATTGTATAATAGCAATAATGCCCTCCAGGGTGTGTGTCATTTGGGATAACGTCACGCCTTAGGTATTGGACGCACTCAGCCTATGGCCTCGTGCCCAACCACCTGAGGTGTGACGTTATCCCAGCACAACACACACCCTGTTGGGCATTATTGCTTAAGTGAATGAGGGTATTTGTTGAACATCCTGGAGACTAACTAATGTTACTCCAATATGTAGGGGTGGTAATAAATGTATGGCCTGTAATTATAGGCCCATTAGCCTTACCTCCATTATTTACAAACTTCTAGAAAGACTCCTGCATCATAAAATTACAGATCACATTAAAATTACTGGCAGTATTGACATTTCACAACATGGTTTCACCCCGGGAAGGTTTTGTTTGACAAACTTGCTGAATTTTTATGAGCCAGTTACTGAAGCCCTGGAAAAAGGAATGCCTGTGGCTGTTGTCTTCCTGGACTATGCAAAGGCATTCGATACAGTGTCCCATAAAACTCTTATAGATCAACTCATTGAAATAAAATTGAACACCAATATTATAAATGGATAGCTTCCTGGCTACAAAATAGAAAACAAAAGGTTGTTATCAGAGGGCACAAATCGAATTGGACATCAGTCACAAGTGGAGTGCCCCAGGGTTCTGTCCTGGGTCCACTACTGTTCAGTATATACTAATTTCAAGTATGCAGTCAACACACAGTGTCTGGATCAGTAAGTTTGCAGATGACTGCAAACTTGGATGCATTGTTAACAATTCACAAGCTGTAGCTGAACTGCAACACAATTTGAATAACATTTGTAATTGGGCAAAATATAATAAAATTAATTTTAATGATGCCAAGTGCAAAGTCATGCATATGGGTAGAAATAATAATAATGCAAAATATTTAATGAACAATATAGAACTTATGGTAACTACAGAAGAAAGGCATCTAGGTGTTACTATAACCAATAATATGAAGTTTGACATTCATATAAATAAAACTGTTAAAAAATCATACTCTATTATGGGTTATATTAATAGACATATTAAAAGTAAAAACCCTGAGGTAATCATCCACCTGTATTCAAATTTGGTGCGACCTCATTTGGAATACTACGCTTCCTTTAGTTCACCCACTTCTGTGGGAGGTCTGGCAATGTATAAGAAAGTACAGTGCAGAGCAACCAGAAGGGTCAACTGTATATCAGGCAGACATTATATTGAAAGGTTAAAAGCACTCAGCCTTTACTCCCAGAAATATAGATTATTTAGAGGTGATTTAATTTATATTTTCAATGCCATTCATAGTGAAACTATGCTAGACAATATTTGTCTTGAAAGACAACACACAGTGAGTATTACAAGATAGTATAGTCTTCGATTAAAAACTGTTGTATGTAAAACAACTAAGAGACAGAGTTTTTTTATTCAAAGGGCCCCTCCAATATGGAACTCATTACCAAGTAGCACTGTTGGGAGTAATACTATAAAAAAAAAAAAAAAAACCTAGACCAATATATGGATAACAAAAAACATTCCTTCCGTCACTAGATTATGCAGGTGGCGAGTTCATTATGGGCATCAGCCTACTGAACTTGCATAAACTATGAAACTGTGAATAACAATAAGTAAATCTAGATCTGGGGGAAAGACAACCAGTACCACTGTCACAGGAGTGTTGGAGGGGCTTTGCAGGCCCACGATGTCAGTGCAGGTTGATTCAGTGGTGACAAGTACTTTGTTAAAGTTCAATTCCTCAAGTGGATTTCTAGTGGCATTTACCTATTAGGTGTCCATGACTTTTTTGAGTAAATTTTGCCAACTGGTAATTTCTGGAGTATTCACAATAAATTGCAACCTACTAAGCTACATGTATGCAGCTTAATTAGATTGGTTTTATGTGATATGAGCGCCTCCTGAATGGCGCAGCCAGAAAAGACGAGCGAAATATGGCGACTACCACAAGGGCGACCAGACCGGACGGCAGAACAACACAATGAGGAACTGCAGCAGGAGGCAGTCTGAAGGGCAACGTGCACATAGCAAGAGCTTCAAGGGAGAGGGGGTAAAGCACGCTGCGGCAAGGGTGACAAGGGAAGGGTGCCACAGACAGAGCCAGTGGTAGGAGGAGCGGGCTACGGGGAAGGGCATGACAACAGGCATGGTGCAGCGGTGATGGTACAGGGCAGCAGTACCACAGGACATGGAGACACACACCAGAGTGGTCTGCGTACTGGGCATGGGTAGACGGGGGGCATACGAGAGGGCACAGCCACGGGTACAACCCCGCGGGGTGGAAACAGCAAACAGAGCTGAGCCATCAGTCTGAAGGGGGGGCATGTGCGGGCAGACAGCCTCAATGGATGGGAACAGGCCATGGCATATGAGTCTGGGTCAAAAGGGCAACTTCAGAGATGCAGTGGATGAGCAGGCACACATGGCAGGGTGAACACAAAAAGGGTAGAGAGGAGGGAGGAGGGCGTACACCACATACGACCAAGCAGACAAGCTGTGGTAGGCTCACAGGGGGCAGTGCATGCCAGGGAACACTAGGCGGATGGTCACAGATGGAATGCGAAGTTGAGTGCCAGTCCGCGCAGGTAGGCATAGTGGCTCTTGGTGCTGTACTCTGCCACAATAGCACAGATCCGGGTGTCCAGGTCACGGTAACGACACTGGGGCTGTGGTGCCTCTGTCCCTGACACCAGCATCTCTGAATGGATGGCAGTCAGATGCTCCTCTTCCCGGAGCACTCCAGAAGGTGCCAGATGCTGGGGTGGCATGCCCCAATCCAGATGTTAAAGGCCCTGTGCCACTCCTCCACCACATTGTTGGTACGTGCCAGGCCATGGACAGTCACCTCATAGCAGTTCCACTGCTCGATGGGGAAGATGGCATGTCGCCGCCCTGAGCGCCTGGTGGGGCAACCGATCCAGTTGTCCTCCACATAGTCCAGCATGGGCTGGAGGACCTCTTTGTTGGTGGTCACCTACTCCCACTCCCTCAGCTCATCAAATACCACTGGCACATCCACTGGTGGGAGGAATGCCAGTGCCAGCAGCATCCACACATGCAAGGCGAAGTCAGGGTCGGTGGAGTACCTTGCAAGGATGTCAGGCAGCTGTTGCACCTTGCACCACAGAGCCTGGGAGTAGTGGAAGAAACAGCCCCTGACATGGGCCTCCAGAAAGATGGTGCCAACCCCACGCCAGCTGGCACACTCGAAGTCCATCAGGACTATGGCAGGTGCAGGGCCCAGGTTGTCAAGCTTGAGCTGGCCAAGCAGCCAAACATAGGTCTGTGCCTGCCTGGAACATGTAAGGGCATAGACAGCCGGCAGGACTGTACTGGACCGAATGGCATGGACAGTGTAGAGTTGTCTGAACAGGGTGGGGCATGCTCTGAATGTGCCGTCCATGAACCAGTCCATACTGGTGGCCAGCTGCTGCAGACTGCGGTCTCTGGCATACACCACGATGGGGTCCCATTCCCTCCCGCTGTCAAACAGGAGGATGTGTGTTCCATCGGAGGCAAGGGTGTACTCCCCCGGGATAGTGAGGTCCTCTACCAATTGTGGGGTGGTAGGCCAGCTCCTTGCCACATGCCGAACCTGCTGCACTGTCCACCGCAGAAGCCGCCCTCCCGGCAGGCGACTGGCCATGGCCGCAGGGATACCTGACATGCTTGCCACAATGACCTGGGATGCACTGTCCATTGTCCGCTGTGCCCTGCCCTGTAGCATTCTGAGGACCCACCACACACCCACGTCGGCTGCATCAGGGGCATGATTGTGTTACCTGATGGTGGCTACCACTATATCCTCCACCGTGTGCAGGCAGGCTAGGCAGTGGTACCTGTGCACCTCTGCACACCTCCAATAGACCTTTTCAGGTCCCTCCTTGTCTCATCTATAGACAAAACTGTTGTGGACAGCCATTGGCCTGCACTTCTGGCTTTAGACATAGTGCACCTCCGTATCTAGCGATGCAGTCCAAACTGACAAGGCAGCTTGGGCTGACTGTCATATAGGTGCTGTGTCCCCTACCCTTCATGCACCCAGCTACACCCCCTTCCTGCCTGGGGCCAATAACTTGCACCCTGGTGCTGAGCCCTGCCCCTCTATGTCCCTGTGTCCTGTGGGTCTTGCTCTGCAGTCTGACATCGATGGTCATGGTGTGTCCTCTGCCTGTGTGCTGGCCAGTGGCCCCTGCCAGTCTTGTGCCTCTGCGGGTGAGTATTTGGTACTATTGTGAGCCTTTGTGGGGGTGGGGTTCACTGCCAGTTCCGTGGTTTTAGTCATCTGTGCACTAAGGACTCCTCTGTGTGGTGTGGAGGTAGTGCGGTCTCCCACTGTTGCCTTCTGTCCCTGTCTGTGCCCTCCTTCTCTGTGTTCCCTGGATCCACCACCTTCACTAGCCCCCTCTGTTGCCCAATGCCTCTGCCTGCAGTGGCCTACTGTTCGGGCTGTCCCTGTCTCACCCTTCTGTGCAGCCTGATTTGTGTGCATGCTCCCCCTGGCTGCGGGCCTGCCGGTGCTCGCGGTCTTGCTGCTGGGTTGTCCTGGAGGCACCCTTGCTGTCTGTGAGAGCTTTTTGCTCTTCTACTGTGTGTCTACCTTTCTGTGCGGTCATTCTTTGAGCAGTGGTACTTTAGGGATTGCCCCCTGAGACTGCGCCATTGAATAGACGCTCTTTCTGGCTGCTACCATTAGATTCCAGGACATATTTGCATTGGGTATACATGCCAAATCTTGAGTGTATACCTATAATAGCAGTGGAGCTATAAACTTCCATATACTTTGAAAAATTTAAACCGAATGCCAAGTAAAGCATGGGAGGGGTCCAGGTATCTGCAACAGAGGAGGAGAAGGATCTGGATGTGATGATCACTAGTGACCTGAAGCACTCCATGCAGTGCAGAAAAGCAGCACAAAGGGCAAATAAAATGTTGAGCTGCATTACCAGAGGGATCAGCAGTGGGAAACAGGAGATTATACTGTCCTTGTGCAGATCATTAGTGAGGCAGCATCTGGAGTAATCTGGAGTATGGTGTACAGTACTGGTGCCCACACCTTAAGATAGACATTGAGCTGCTGAAGATGGTCCAAAGAGGGCAACAAAGATGATCATGGGTCAGCAGGGTAAAAACATATGAGAAGAGGTTGACGACTCTGAACATGTACTCCCTGGAGATGAGAAGAGAGGGAGAGATAGGGACATGACTGAGACCTTCAAGTACTTGAGAGGGATAAATAAGGTAGATATGGAGGGTCTTTTTCAGCTAAGTGGTAACTGAAACATGAGGGGACACAGTTTTAAGTTGGGGGAGGTTTAGAAGGAAGACTAAAGAAGCACTTCTTCATGGAAAGGGTGGTGGCCTGTTGGAATGCATTGCCTGAAGAGGTGGTCTTGTTGAAAACTGCAAGTAGCTTCAAGAGAGGCTGGGATAGAGTTAAGGGGAAATAAGGGTCATGGGGGTGGATGGAAAGGACAGGAGGTAGAAGACTTGGTTTGCTGGCCAAAGCACCTAGCTTCATCTCAGCTCTTTCCTTCTAGATTGCTTGAAAGGACAGAGCAGATAACCTTACCAGAGCAAGGAAAAGGATTAAGACTTCTTTTGGCTAAGCAGATTTACTGTGTGTTGTTATTTTTATGTTCTACTTACAGGGATTGCTACTGTTTGTTACTAACATTTCATTGCTTTATTTTTCTCTGATTCAAATTGTTATTGCTGGGTATACCTTCTTCTTTATTATTACACGGTGTGCCTACAGGTGTGTGCTAACAGATTACTGCTGTAATCTTCTGATTCAAATTGTCTTTTGCAAGGTATATCTTCTGTTACTGCTTTATTTTTCTTTGTAGCAAAGTGTTTCTTACAGGGTATATCTTCTCTGAAATTACTGTATTACAGGTGGTGCTTTACAGGTTTTACAGTTTTATCTAACATTAGGATAAGCTTTCAGGGTTACTGCATTTGTTGTTGACTGATTGTTTCTGCTCTTACCTCCTTGTTCTTTCCTCCACGGTTCTTCTTTTTCGGCAGGGGAAGGTCCCAGCCACCCATCCCCATCCCCATCCACCCCACACTACACTCCTTTTATAGGGTACCACAGTTGTGACATTTCCTGTGGCAAAGCAGGAAGGGGTGGATCAGTGGGGCATCCACAAGGTGAGCTCATTTACAGGGGCACTAGTAATTTAACTTCTTGTAACAAGTTATATGAAAACAAAAACACAAAATCAAACCATTACTTGCATTTTCTTCCTTCTAATTACTCTGACCAGGTTATAAACCCAGCAACTTATCTGGAATGGATATCATTAACTGCAGTTATTGTGGAACACTTTTCAGAAGGACAGTCTTACAGGATTTAGGACACTGTCCTACATCCTGGGCCATTGGAGATCTTAGGGCTCAGCTCCAGCCTCCAGGCAGCATGGGCAGAGATTGCGTGCCTCAAATTTCATATTCAAGAGGAAATACATTATAAGAACCACCCAGCATTTCCCCAACATCCAACAGAAGAACCTCAACCGCAGAGGGTAGTTGGTCTGGGAGGTTGGCAGGTGGTTAGGAGGGGCAAATCGAGTGCTCCATCACTCGATGCTTTCCAACATATTACCTCCACAAACCGTATAAACACTACAAACAGGTATCTGCCGCTATCTCCAAAATCAAACAAAGGGGCAGAGGACACTGCAGAGCAGGACACTGCAGGACAGGATCTAGCACAACAAAACTCACCCAAATCAGGAATCAAAACAAAAAAAGCAAAAACAAAATCCAAAAAACTTCTGATCATAGGAGAGACTCCATGATTCGGGGAGTTGATACCTATCTCCAGCCAGGGGTAATGGTCAGATGTCTCCCAGGTACATCAGCGTGTAGAGACACTGACTGCATTGCTAAAATTGTTCAGGAAGCAGGAGAAAACATTGACATCCAGGTACACTTAGGGACTAAAGATCTCACCAGCCGGTCAGTTGTGGAGACCAAGGAACACCTGACCAGGCTGGGTGACAAACTATCATCCATTTTGTCCGGCATCTCCTTCTCTGAGATCCTGCTGGTCTGGGAGAGGGGGGAAGATGGATTGAAGGTCAGAGAAGAGGAGATAGGGCAGCGAAACATGTGGCTCAAGGACTGGTGCCAGGAAAAAGGACACAGATTTGTAGGGAACTGGCAACAGTTCTGGGAGTGAAAGTTCTTTAAATTTGATTAACTGAATCTGACTAAGGAGGAAGTCAGTGCATTGGGGCAGAAGTTTGATGTCTTTGCAGAATATTTAAACTAGCAAATGGGGAGAGGGGTGCAGCACCCCATATATCAAATAGGAAGAACACCCCTCCCACCTCAGCTAATGGTCAAACAGGGATTCAGCATGTTTGCAGTCAGAGCCGTAGGAAGGCATTTTGGTGCCCTGGGCAAGAGACTAATTTTGCGCCCCCCCCTTCAGAAAAGAGCCGGGGGGTCGGGTGCCGCAAGGCCCCCAGAAGCTCTGTGGGGTTTACATGCTCTTTGGTGGGTTTGGGGGCTTTTCTGAAGAAAAACATACTTTTAATACAGAAAAGTAAAATCTAAAAAATAAAATCTTTGAGCATGAGCAGAGAGAGACAATATTTAAGAAGTGTGTAAACAAAGGAAAAACTAAAATCGAATTCTCTTCTCAAGGCTTGGCCCTGCCTATCTCCTCCTTCCAGATACCCAGATCCAGTATTGCACCCTCTCCTCCAGCTTGTTCTAGACTCCTCTTTCTCCACATTTGTTCTGCCATATTGTTCTGTCCATGTTTTAGCAGTGGTGAGAGGCCATTTAGGCTTCTTTCAGTTTAGTAGGTGCATTTGTTGTCCGCATCTGCACAGCATCTCTATCTGCTGCTTTAAAACTGCCTAATTTTTTAAATAATTCTTTAAATTTGCTCCCTGGTATCCTGATACCCTCCTCAGAGGGTTGAGGGCCATCCAGCTTGAATAGCTTTTCAATCCATCCAAGAGTGACTCCAATATCCCAGGCACCCCATCCCTCCTGCCTGTACCACTCCATCAGCCATGAGTTGAAGTGAGCAATTGGATGAACCCTCTTCTAATTTTCCCTTCTGCTCAAACTGGCAGAAAAAACTCAGAAGTCAGTGAGGCAGCTGCCAGCTTGGATGTCCCCCACAAAATTTCTAAAGCTATTCTTAACCTCTTCTAGGAGTTTGCAAACCAGGTTATCGGTGCCTAGTAGGGCTGCTTTCCACTCTATTGACAATTCTTTCTACCCTGCTTATATCCCATCCAACCAAAGCCCCAGAAGGCATCTAACCTTCATGTCCCATGCTTTTCTGCACCCACTACCCCCTCTGTCCTCTTTATGATGGAATCACCTTTCACAAGCTCTTTCCTAGCACTGTCTTGCCTCTTGGACTCCAAACGTATGTAAGGTGTACTCTTAAGCATAGACCTGGTCTCTTGCATGCCTGCAGGGTACGGCATTTTTCACTTGGGCACTAGATGAACCAAATTGAACATGAGGGGTGAATCTATTTGCTGTTGCCACCTCAGGGTCTCAGCCTGTATAGACCCTTCTTCCCCCATCCCCCCTACCTACAGTAGGTGTGGCATGGTGTGCAGTGGAAAGGAGTGGTGGCTGCTTGCACCAGTGTCCACTGGGAATAACTGTAAGAAGGTTAAGTTCTTCCTTTACTGCACCCAGCTCCACAGTGAGTGCGGCAAACGTGCTGCACACCAGGCAACATTGCTGCCTCCTGAGGACTTTTCTGAAGATGACTGCACCACGGGTGCTGCGGTCTGTGATGCCTCCTTCCTACCTTGTCCCCCCCATAGCTCTCCACATCCATCTCAAATGACTCCCTTATGCCCCTGCTTTACCTGTTGACATAGGGTCCTCATCCCTAGTGCTTCACTAGCGCTGCTGAAGTTGTTTCATGGGCAGAGACCCTTTTATCTGGGGGTATCCCAGACAGGATTTCTCTAGCAGTCACTTAAAAACCCATAATCTTTACCTGCTCTACCACTATTCTGGATATCTCCTTACCCTCCTTTAATCCCACCCTGTCCCTCAGATTATTCTGTTTGCTGGCACCAGCATACAGAAATCACAGTTTCGGTCCCTTCCTGCATTTCCACAGGATGCCCAAGCATGTATAGCAAAGATCCTTCGGAAAGAAGACCCCATGTCTCACTTGTGTCCCTTGATCTTTTTTAAGCGTAGTCCCCTTCAGACTCTCTGCAGATTAATTATTTTATTTTTAGTACCGCTAATACCCCCCCAGACTGACACACACAAAGAAAGGAGACTTGAGTTTCAACTGTTTTCTTTTCTTTTTTTTTTTTACTGCTAATCCGCCCCCCCACACACAGACTAATTTTTGTTTCTGTAAATACTGCTGCCTGCTGATTTCGTAGTAGGGCTGGGTCAGACTCAGGACTGATTCGGGAGGCATGAGGCACAGGGCTTTTATTTTAAAAATGCAGCCAGCCTAGGCCCCAGCCAGCAGACTTGGTTACAAGGCAGCCAGCAGCACGAACTAAGTAACTACTGCTGGGACACCTGGACGGAAATTAGGAAAGTAGCAGATGGGTGGGCAGCTGGCAGGTGCAGCCAAGCACCTCCAGGCTTAGTCAGGGAGTTGGCAGGAGTCGGCAAGACAGGTAGGTGGGGTGGCTGGCAGGGACCCGAGACCAGGGAATCAAGAATCATTGAATCAGCTTTTGCAAGTTGAAGTCCGGGACTGTGGATGTGGAGAACAAGACGTTGTTTTGTACTGTCTTGTAAAAATATAAAATTGCCTTGGGAGTTGGCAAGAGGGGCAGAGGACTGGGACCCAAGGCCAGACCAGAAGGGATCTCATCATTCACAAATGATCAATCAGCCTGCCTCAGAGGAGGATGAATGAATCAAGGGTGAGGAGAACAAGGCAGCCGCCAGTCAGTCAGCACAGGGTCCACTCCAAAAGCAAAGCAAAATGGACAAATTATATACACAGCAGCCAGCCCTGAGCCCAATTATCTAATCCTATATATCCTAGGCTAACCCTTTGCCTTCTTTGAATGAGGGACGATCAATAAGTTGTTTTTACTTTTTTTCAACACCCCGCCCCCAAACACACAGATCATCATCATTTATTTAATTAGATGGATCACGGACGGAAGGAAGTTTTGTTCTCTTGTTGAAAAATGCTGCTACACAAAATCAATGTAAACAGTCCACGCCTCTTTCTCTCTCTCTACAATACTAGTTGCTCTCTCTTACTCCAGCTCTCCTCTAACTGCCTCTGCTCAACTGCTCTGCCACTCTAACACCACTCTGGAGTCTGCTTACCTTATATACTTCACTGGGCGCCAGCCTGCCCCCACAGACAAACTGTCTGCTCGGTATATCATGTGATTGTTCTTGCTGCAGCAACATATCATGTGATCCCCCTCTGATTTGCTGGTCCATGGATGCGCCCTGCTGGCAGCAAATAGTAATTACCTAAAGAAAGTTAAAAAAAAAAATTTAAGTTGCAGAGCTCACTTTTTCAAGTTAATAATAGAGTGAGCTTCAGATGAAACTGCCGCCCCTAGGAGGCTTGCGCCCGGGGCGGCTGCCCCACCCACCCCACTCCCTTCCTACAGTACTGTTTGCAGTTCATTTGCATCACCAGGAGAAACCGCTCTACGACGCATTAGAAATGCCAGACCTCACACAACAGCTAACACACTGAGATCTGGCCAATGGAAAATCATGTACACAAATGCTCACAGCCTGGGAAATAAGATCCCAGACCTGCAGGCAATAATGTCAGAGGCTAAACTGGACATAGTAGCAATTAGTGAGATGTGGTTTACCAGTAACCACACTTGGGAGACTTCAGTACCTGGCTATATACTGTTCAGAAGAGATTGAGGTGCAAGGGGTGGAGTGGCCCTGTATGTCAATGAAAATATCAAAGCTACAGAAATTCAGAATACACATAAGGAGCCAGAAGAATTGTGGGTCACCCTGGAAACAGGAAATGGGACAGCCATAAGAACTGAGGTTGTCTACAGGCCCCCAGACCAGGGGGAGGATATAGACACATTACTGTTAGAAGATACACAAAACATGACAGCTAAAGGGGAGGTTCTGATAATGGGAGACTTCAACATGCTAGATACAAATTGGTCAATACCAGCAGGAACATCTGCCAGAACTAGACACATGGTTGATTCCCTGCAGGGTGAGGTCCTCAAACAACTGGTACAACAACCCACAAGAGACAGGGCTATCCAAGATCTAGTACTGACTAACAGGGAAGGGATCACAGATCTCCAGGTAGAAGGTCACCTGGGGGCCAGTGACCATCACATGGTATGGTTCAATTTGGCCACTACAACTAAATCATCCCATTCCAAGGCAAAAATATGGGACTTCAGAGGAGCTGACTTTGATAAGACGGCCAACAGAGTTAAGCTAGCCCTGGCAAAAAGAAACACAGGTGAGGGGGTACAGGCAAAGTGGGCAAGCATTAAGGATGCAATACTTGAAGCAAATCCCATTGTGTTAGACAGAAAGGAAGTGCAAAAAGAAGAAGAAACCACTTGGTTCTCAAACAGGAGAGGAGGCACTGTGGGTCACCCTGGGGACTGGAAATGGCTCCACAATCTGCACAGGGGTTGTATACAGACCCCTGTCACAGGGGGAGGAAATGGACAAGGAAATGATGGAATGCATCCTTGGGATGGCAGAGAAAGGGGAGATATTTGCTGATGGGGGACCTGAATATGCCAGATGTTGACTGGAGCACCTTTGCTGCAGCTACACCCAAGAGCAGGGCCATTCTCGATGCCCTACAGGAGGCATGTCTCAGACAGCTAATTTTGGAACCCACTCGGGAGAGAGCAATCTTAGACCTGGTACTCTCAAATGGGGATGGAGAGAGGATCTCTGATCTTGAAGTGGGTAGCCATCTGGGAACAAGCGACCACCAAACAGTGTGGTTCACGATAAACTTAGCTGTAGAGTCAAGCCACACACAAAAGTGAAGATACTGGACTTCAGGAGGGCTGATTTTGACAAAATGGGAGAGTGCCTCAGAAAAGCACTAGCAAACAGGTAAGAAGGTGGGGTGGAGCAACAATGGGGAAACATCAAAACCACCATCACAGAGGCAACAAGTCTCTGTGTGAAGCAAATAAACAAATCAAAACAAAAGAAAAAAACACTATGGTTCTCAAAAGAAGTGGCGGAGAAGGTAAGGGAACAAAATAGAGCATTCAGGAAGTATAAGGAAACACAGAAAGAGCAGGACAGAGAACTGTACCAGTTAAAGCAGAAGGAAGTGGGTAAGGCAGTCAGAATAGCAAAGGCCCAAACCAAAGAAAAGATAGCCAACTCAGTTAAGAAAGGGGATAAAACCTTTTATAGGTACATTAGGGAGTAAAGAAAAACTAAGGCAGGGATACTGAGGCTGAACAAAAGGAAGGTGGTTGGGCAGAGAGCGACAGTGAAAAGCAGGGATACTGAGCGAATACTTCTGCTCAATATTCACAATGGAAAAGCAGGGGGAAATACCTAATCCGATCAATAGAAGCACTCTGGATAGGGGGGTTGATATTAGTCCTTTCACAGAAGAAAGGGTTCTGAAAGAACTCTTAAAACTGAAGGTGGATAAAGCAATGGGGCCTGATGGGATTCACCCCAGAATTTTAAAAGACCTAAGGGAAGAACTAGTAACACCACTGACTACCCTTTTTAATAAATCATGGAAGCATGGGGTGGTACCTGAGGACTGGAGGAGGGTGAATGTGATTCCCCTTCACAAAAGTGGAAGCAAGACAGAGGCAGGAAACTACAGACCTGTCAGTTTGACCTCAGCGGTAGGGAAAATGATGGAATCACTTCAGAAGGAAAGAATTGTTGAGTACCTAGAGGCCAGTGGGGCACAGGACCCAAGGCAGCATGGATTCACAGTGGGAAGGTCATGTCAGACAAATATAATTGATTTCTTTGACCGAGTGACCAAAGCAATAGACCAGGGAGGGGCTGTGGACATGGCCTACCTAGAATTTAGCAAGGCATTTGACACAGTCCTGCACAAAAGATTAATAAACAAATTAGCCAACCTGGGAGTGGGTCCTAGGGTGGTAGCCTGGGTAAAACACTGGTTGGACAATGGGACACAGTGGGTAATAGTAAATGGAGTCCACAGTGAAGAAAGGAGGGTTACTAGTGGGGTACCGCAGGGTTCAGTACTGGGGCTGGTCCTTTTTAATGTCTTTATAAGTGACATTGCAGAGGGACTGGAAGGGAAAGTATGTCTCTTGGCAGATGACACAAAGATCTGCAACAGGGTTGATACACAAGGTGGGGTGGAAAGGATGAAAAGGGACTTGGCAAGGTTGGAGGAATTCTCAAATGTATGGCAGCTTAGATTCAATGCAAAGAAGTGCAAAGTAAAACACCTGGGAAACAAAACCCAGGGGAAGAGTACACAATGGGGGGTGAGATACTGACAACAACAAAAATGGAAAGGGACCTGGGGAAGTCATATCAGATGACCTAAATGTGGTCCAGCAATGTGAGAAGGCAGTAAGGAGGGCTGGGGGGATACTAGGATGCATAGGGAGAGGCATCACCAGTAGAAAACAGGAAGTTGTTGGCCCTCTGTACAGACAGTTGGTAAGATCACATCTGGAGTACTGTGTACAGTTCTGGAGACCCCATCTCCACAAAGACATAGACAGGGTGGAGGCTGTCCAGAGAAGGGCAACCAAAATGATGCAGTGTCTGCATCAGAAGACATATGAAGAAAGACTAAAGGAACTAAAGATGTATAGCCTCGAGGAAAGGAGGGAGAGGGGGGACATGATAGAAACTTTCAAATACCTCAAGGAAATCAACAAAGTCCAAGAGAGTAGCATCTTTCAGAAAAACAGATGTGCAAAACAAGGGGGCACAATTTGAAGATAGAGGGGGTACGGCTCAGAGGTAATGTGAGGAAGTATTTCTTCACAGAGAGGGTTGTGGATACATGGAACAGCCTTCCTGAGGAGGTCGTAGAGTCAAAAACAGCAGGGGAATTCAAGAATGCATGGGACAGATATAAGGCAATTCTAGTGGGGGGTAGGAGGAAGTAGGCTGTTGATTAACTAGGATCTGCAACTTATCCACTAGGTAGGGAAATGGGCAGACCATGTGGCCAAGCAGTCCTTGTCTGTCATCAAATTCTATGTTTCTATGTTTCTAAATAGAGTAGCAGAAAAGGTCAGAGCCAAAAGGCTGACCTTCAGGAAATATAAGGGAACACAGCGGGATGAAGATTGGGAGGCATACCAAACCGCCCTAAGGGAAGCAGGGAAGGCAGTAAGGCAGGCAAAGTCCCAAACTGAGGAAACACTAGCACAAACAGTAAAAGAAGGTGACAAGACTTTCTATAGCTACATTAGTGAAAGGAGAAAGTCTAGAACGGGTATTGCTAAGCTCAAAGGAGAAAAGGGTGTGTGTAAGGAGGAGGAGGACCCTGTAAAAGCATCTATCCTAAATAGATACTTTTGCTCAGTATTTACTGAAGAGAAGGTAGGACAAGGCCCACAGCTCAGAACCATGGACACAGGAGGGAGGGAGGGAGGTGAGCACTACTTCCTTCACAAAAGAAAGGGTCCTACAAGAGCTCGCTAAGCTCAGGGTGGACAAGGCAATGGGACCTGATGGCATACATCCCAGGGTACTAAAGGAGCTAAGGGTGGAACTAGCAGAGCCATTAGCAGAACTGTTTAATGAGTCTCTGAGCACAGGAGAGGTCACATAAGCCTGGAGAAGGGCTCATGTGATCCCGCTCCACAAGAGTGGTAGCAGGGAGGAGGCAGGGAACTACAGACCAGTCAGTCTTGCCTTAGTAGTGGGCAAGATTATGGAGGCACTCCTTAAGAAAAGAATAGTGCAACACCTGGAATCCATAGGGGCACAGCATCCAAGACAGCATGGGTTTACCGAAGGAAGGTCCTGTCAAACTAATCTCATAGATTTCTTTGACTGGGTAACCAGAATGGTGGACCAAGGGGAGCAGTTGATGTCGCTACCTTGACTTCAGCAAAGCTTCACAATGTTCCACATAGAAGATTGATAAACAAGCTGGGTAGCTCTGGTAGGTCAGAAGTTGGTCAACTGAGTGGCAAACTGGTTGACCGGCAGAAAACAGAGAGTGGTGGTAAATGGTATGCAGTCAGAAGAGATGCAGGTCACAAGTGGGGTACCTCAGGGATCAGTCCTGGAGCCAGTCCTCTTCAATATCTTCATCAGTGACATTGCAGATGGACTAGAGGATAAGGCTTGTCTGTTTGCAGATGACACCAAGATCTGCAACAGAGTAGATGATCCAGATGGGGTGGGCAGAATGAGAAGAGATCTGGATAAACTAGCAAAATGGTCAGAAGAGTGGCAACTGGGATTTAATGCAAAGAAGTGCAAGATCATTCACATAGGGAAGAGAAACCCTGAAGCCACCTATAGGCTGGGAGGGGAGTTGCTGGCAGTCACAAAGAAAGAAAGAGACTTGAGCATCATCATCATCACCGCTGACCTGAAATCATCCAAGCAGACCTCTAAAGCCATAGGTAAGGCTAGGGGGATGTTAGGGTGCATTAGTAGGGGTATCACAAGTTGTAAGAGGGAGGTAATAATCCCTCTTTACAAGACACTGGTTAGGCCCCATCTGGAGTACTGCGTGCAGTACTGGAGGCCACACCTTCACAAGGACATCAACCAAATTGAGGCAGTCTAGAGAAGGGCAACCAAAATGGTGCAGGGACTGCATCAGAAGACATATGAGAACAGATTAACGGAGCTCAATATGTATACCCTAGAGCAAAGGAGGGAGAGAGGTGATATGATCAAAACATTCAAACACCTTAAGGGCATTAACAAGGTGAAAGAGTCTAACATGTTTCAATATAAGAAAAATAGCAGGACAAGAGGACACAGCATGAGATTAGAGGAAGGCCGATTAAGGAGTAATGTGAGGAAGTTCTTTTTCACAGAAAGGGTGGTGGATGCATGGAACGGCCTACCTCAGGAAGTGATGGCTATGAATACAGTGTAGGGATTCAAACAGGCATGGGATAGGCATAAGGGGAGCAATAGAGATGAGTATGAATAGATAGGCCACTGACAGCAAAGGACAATGGCACATTTATAAGGTAGAAAAAGAAATGGGCAGACTGGATGGGCCTTGCGGTCCTTATCTGCCGACAACTTCTATGTTTCTATGTTTCGGAAAGGGGCAACATCAGTAGCTTAAGCCGAGGACACTGCAATAGGGTCAGACTAGATAAACCAAATGACCTTACTCTGCTGGCTTCATCATACATAATTTAACAAATACATTTGAAATTCTGAACTCCTGTAACTTACAATTTATGTAATCAACTACCTCTCTATTTATCATTTTCTAAGACTCTTCCAATAAAATATGCATATAAATTTTCAATTACCTAGCTCCAAAGGTGGCTATGTTGCAAGCATAGAAACATTTTAAGAAATGTTCACATCAATAATAAACTGCCAGACTTTGAGCCACTATAACTTCCTTGTCCCTCATCCAAATGTCATGAAACCTTGCATCATATTTGGGCCTCTTCTAGGCAGTATGTATGCAACATGGCATATCTCTGCATGTAAAACTGACTGATTTATGGCCAATTAAAACTTTTTTGAAAATTCCACAAAATTCCACAAAGTTCACAAAATTCACAGAAATTTATGAAGATTCTTCAAAACTGGAATTTGCTAGTTTCACCTAGCACAGGGTCTGGCAGCATCTGAGTAAGTGGCAGCAAAGACTGCATGAACACCAGCTGCAATAGTGATGCAGATGCTGTCAGTGCTGTGAATGAATCAGCCATGGCGGTGCAAAACATAGATGTTTTTATTGGTATCTCTGGGGTGTTCACAGTTATAGTTACAGAAATATTTACCCTCAGGAAGGATGTAGTTTAGAAAGCTCAGTGATGGTAAAAAAGAACACCTTTCCATGCAGTAAAAGTAACACGATGGAAAACTGGTATTTCACTTTCAGGAAGAACAACAAAGCAAATATCAAACACCCAGCTACTGTACATTAGCAAATTTTACTAAAGCTGAACAACCATAACAGAAGTTAGGAGCAATTTCAGACCTAAATGGGGAGTTGACTATTGTCACTTGAAAGTAGAACTGGAGGGCACACAGCCAATGGCCACTAGTGGATCCAGCAGTGTAACAAAGTGATACCTGCTAGCCCTTAGACATGGGAACTGTAGTTGCTGTAGCCTAATCCAAGCTTTAAAGGGGAACATTTTACATTTTGGGGAGTTCTACAGCTTGATGAAATTGCTACCCCATGATAAAATTCTAGATCCACTCTTGTCAACGGCCATGCTGGGTAGATATGTCTGAGAAGTGTGCTCTAAACTTTCATGGAATAGTAGCTGTTGTCCTTTCTTAAAGTTCCTTGAATCTATATAAAAATATATTTATGGTGTACAGTAGAGTGTTGTTCTGTTTGGTATTCCATCCCTTTCAAAATTATGTTGTACCACAGTTCAAAGGTCATGGAACATGATTGCACCTGCCTGTGTTACAATAGCATTCTGAGATCGCTAAAGACTGCATGTGTCAATTGAAAGTGAAAAAAACTGCCGCATGCAGACTTCACATAACAGTGAGTCAGGTAACCGCAATGGGAGGGTGGGAATTCAGTGACTTGACAGCACAGCAGTTCACACAGAAACACTGTGGAACTGCAAGTGGGGGGAGTAAGAAACAAAGGGGGGCCACAAACACTATGCACTACAAGAACACAGGATGGGCAAGTTCACATATAACCTGTGTGTTTTGCCACCTCTGGGTTTTAATTCCCACGTACCTCTCGAGCGTTGTTCTTGAGCTCAGCAAGTATCAAGTCCCCTTTGTAGTGAACATACTGGTTACACAAAGTTGCTCATCCAGTATTCCCTATATTTTAGTTAAGTCTTAACGTTTTCATCTTAAGGAATTTGGTTTATCTGATAATGTAGTACAATGGCTTTCTCATTATTTATCTAACAGAAAACAAGCAGATGTTTTACGTAAAATTACTTCACTTTCACAGATACATATGTGTGTGTGTGTGTGTGTGTGTATGTGTGTGTATATATATATATATATATTCTATGCAAAAAACTGCGTCAGTGCATCATTTAGGGCTAAAGCATAAAAAGTCAGGAAATGAGACGTTTAGGGTTGCCCCACCCCCCAGACCTGCCCATCATCCCAAGATTGACAGCTGACAGGGTGCGTTGGGGTTATGAGGACTATCACCCCATTCCATCTGAAATTACATTCACAAGCCACAGTAAATAAGAATGGAGTGACATTTAGGCCTCACAACCCAAATGACACACCCCGTTAGCTGTCAATCTTGGGATGATAGGTGGCCCGGGGGGACGGGCAACCCTAAAGGGCTCATTTCCTGACTTTTTATGCTTTAACCCTAAATGATGTATTAATGCAGCTTTTTTGCATAGAACTTCCTTACTTTTTGAGAAAAAATACAAACCTAAGAACTTGTGCAAGTTGGTAGGAGCGCAGGGACCGACCTGTGGAAGTTGGTGGTAGTGCAGACCCTTCAGACCCTGTGCTCCCACCAATCTATGGAACTTGGGTGCGCAGGCCCTTTGGGCTCTGTGCTCCCAGCAAACTGCGGAAGTTGGTGGGAGTGCAGACCCTTTGGGCCCTGCAATCCCACCAACTTGTAAACATGTGTGTACCATCAACACCCTCCAAATTTCAATGTAAAACACCAAACCATGTCCAAGATATAACATGTAAAAAAAAGTTTAACAATTTCATTCATCAGAGATGCAGAATTTTGCACCTGTTAACATTTTACAGGCACAACAACTGAAAACTACATCCATGACACTAAGGCTATGTACCCTATCAATTTCAAGCCACCAGCACAATGCAGAACACTGTCCGCAGCACGTAAATTGTGTCATGCAATATCTCCACAAAAAAAAAAAAATTCTCCAACATGTAAATACTGTAATTCACATCTACAGGACATGCCGAGAACACCCTTCAAATTTCAAGTAAAAATATCAAACCATTCCCAAGATATTTAAACTTAAAGATTGATGACATTGCTCTATCTAATGCATTATAAAATCTGGTCATTTTGTCCCTATCTCGCGATCAAAGATAGCGATCAGAAAATCTCATGATCAAAGAATTTGCAGGCTCGCGATTCAAAGAGTAAAAAATGCTGTAACTCAAGTTTTAGGTAGAAGTAAGTGGAACTACCACCATGCCTCGATAGAACGAAGTCCCCTGAACAAAACCCACCCTCATTTGTGTTTCTAGGCCACCCCTGGGCTGAGAAAATTGAATTTTTAAAAGAGCCATCTTGTCCCTCGCTCGCAATGCAAGATCACGATCAAAGAATCTCGTGATAAAAGAATTTGCATGCTCGCAATCAAAGAAATTTCACGCTCGTGATCAAAGAATAAAAAATGCTGAAACTCAACTTTTAGGCAGAATTGAATGAAACCACCACTATGCCTTAATAGAATGAAGCCTCCTGAACAAAACCCACCATCATCTGTGTTCCTAGGCCACCCCTGAGCTGAGAAAAATGTATTTTTACCTCGTGTTGCAAGATCGCGATCAAAGAATCTGCAGGCTCACAATCAAAGATCATTAGCGAGCCGCGATCAAACATTTTAAAACATTATAACTATTTTTAGACCATTTTACATCAAACCAATGGCATGGGTCAATACATAGGTGCCCCCTGTGTAAAACTTATCCAAGTTTTACTTCAGGAGTGACCCCTGAGCCGAGATATTTTATTTTTTACAATCAGAAATGCAAAAACAAGATGGTGGACTTCGCAATCAAAGAATTTTCGGGGGACAAAAATTCTTTGACTGTGAGGCTGCAAATTCTTTAAATGCCAAGCGGGACTAGATGGCCCAAACCCCATTCTTTGTTCACAAAACAACCGTATAAATTTTCCCATTGACTTATAATGGGAGCTTAAAAGTGGCATAACTTTTGAATGCCTTAACATTTTTTCACCAAACAAAGAGCAGCATGTTCAACCAGCAAGCTCTGTCAGAAGAGCCATCTCATAGAGCAGCATTCCACACGATGGCCACACAGGGCCATGGACAAAATCCCCCAAACTGCCTCCAAAACTGGAAAATTTTACATTTTTCAGCGTTTTCATGCGCAAAGACCATAAGTCCAACCAAAACACAATTTGGCAGATCAAGAGATCTACCAACCATCACCACACATACCAAATTTCAAGCATGTCTGTTGAATGGGCCCATAGTTATTAACGCCCAAAATTTTGACTTTAACATAGAAGTGTCTTTATAACCCTAAATATAGTGGCACAACTGGGCCACTATAATATATATACAGTATATATATATAGGTGTTCCCCAGGGATCAATTTTGGGACCACTTTTGTTACAAAAACTAAATCTTTATTTTCTGGTTCCCAATAGAAACTATCTCATTTAGGATTATTTCCTACTTTTTATGATCTATGTGCTGTTAGAATTGAACATGTTATGCAGTTTCAGTATTTGGGTTTTATTTTGGATCAACATCTAACATATCAGGAGCATATCAATTATACTATTAAGACTGTGCATTCCAGATTAGGACAACATTACAGATTAAGTAATTGTCTTTCTGCTTATTCAAAAAATATATTATTAACTCAATCTTTACTGTTATCAGTTATTGACTAGGGACTTCCAATTTATTCATCTGCTGTTAACACCAGTTTGTATTGTGTAAAGACATTGTACCATTCTGTCTGCAGATTTGCTAGCTGTGCTTCTTGTTCAACTCATCATTGTATTTTGTATAACAAATTAGGCTGGTTTTCGTTTGAGCAAAGAGTGAATTATTTTAATTTACTGTTTTTGAGAAGATTGTTATCAACACAAATATCATGTCTATTAATTTAGATAGATCACAAACTTATTGCACTAGATCAGCAAATATGGGCAAATTGAACCCCTGTCCTATAGGCCTTCTTTAGGTCAAAGATCATGGATCTCTCATTTTGCAAAATTGGGGAATGATTTGCCCAGTGATATTTTAGAATGTAATTCACTGTATACTTTTAAGAAATCCCTGAATCACTTTTCTTTTACTCTTTCAACATGTTCTTGTCATTATTCATTTGTTTTGTTCATTGTATTGTATTGTATTGTTTCTGTTTCAGGTCACCCATGAAAATGGGCATTTGATGCCCTTGGGTTTTTACCCGATGATCAAATATTAAATAAAAATAAATAAAATAAATAAGTCTGAGTTTTATCTGAAAACTTTTTCTGGGGCAACAATGATGGTGAAGTCAAAAACAAATCAGCGTAGAACAAGGGGGCAATGTCAGGCTCTCAGCAACCTAGGCCATGTGGTTCTGGAAAACTTCCTGTTTCTATCTCAGACACATTTCCTTCCATGACAGTTATTCTGACAGCCATACAAAGGTTGAACAAGAAAGCAGAAACCTTCAATACCTGTACAGCCTTATTAGAAGCTAAAGTGGATAAAGTGAAAACATCAGTAGATGATATATGAAAAACAGTAGATAATGCACTATTGATGTTCACTGGTCTACTTAAAGAAAATAGTGCCTTGAAGGTCCATCTTGAACATTCTGAGAATGGCACACAAATTTGTAATGTGCATATTACTGGCTTGTGGGAGGGTTCAGACTGTGAAGAGCCCACAACTTTTATGACTTAATAGCTGCTGGAGGTGATGCTGTTATTGGTAACAGTGGTTGAAAAAAGGGGCACCGCATTACTCCTTTATGCCTTCCTGAATAATTGGAGACTGCACATACTGTGTTGGTGGTGCTGAGAAGGTAGGAGGACCAGGAAAGTGTACTTCAGGCTGCCAGAAGTTCTCCTAGGGTGAGCTATGGTGACCATAGAGTTCACATCTTTTCAGACCTGAGCTTCAGTACCAGACAGCACCTGAAAGGCTTAGATAGAGTTTGGGCAATGTTATGGGAGCTGGGCATTAATCACTATATGTTGCTTCCTGCTTGGCTAAAAGTTTAATATTGGAGTGAAGTGTACATGTATTCAAATCCCTGCAATGCTAGCAAGAGATGGTAGGAAAGATAAAGCCTGAATTTCGTCATGACAGGAAGCAGAAGAATCCAAGAAGGCATGAGCTTGGCTCCTTTTTTGCCTTTTTGATTTTCATGGATGCTGTTTGCAAGCACTTTTAGGGGGTCTGGATTTTCAGAGAAGTGTTTTATTTGATATAACCATAGTGTATATGTGTGGTGGGAGTGAATGGTCAACTTCTACTGGTGAGTGCATTTTGTTGCTATGCTATTTTAAATACAGAAAGATATTAACAACTTCTTTTTTGGAGGGTAGGTGTTTCTTTATGGTGGCTATTCTCATTCTACTCCAGTTCCCACATTTCTGTTACCCTTCTCCATCTTGTGCTGTACTTACTTGAGAAGAATGTTAAATTCATGATGAAGATTTTCTTATATATATTGGATAAGGGATGACAAGATCCTTTTAAGAAACATATTTAAATTACAGCTACAAATCATGGGTCCAGTCACTATGCCTATGTTCCTTAGATATGCAGCAGGTAGGCAATCTAAAAGCCGAACATCGGGTCTCCTGTTGGACATCCGCAGCATGCCCAAAAGATGTGCACAGCTCTTCCACACTGGATCCCCCATCTGTACACATGCTGCACATGGAATTCAGTAAGATGAGTCAGCAAGGAAGGGGCAAGGCTACACACCATTCACAGCCCCAGCCCCGTGGTGGAGGCGGTGCAGGCTACACTCACAGGGACTTTGCCATAACAATCATGTGTTGTCTCCTACCAGTGGCTGGAGGCCCTTGTGGAGCCAGCATCCCCCCCATCCTGCTGCCCCCTGTCCTGCAGCAAGTATTGGAGGCTGCAATTCATACTGGACTTTTTGACAGTTTCTTTAAGGGAGTACCATACACCAGTACCCATGATTCCCTGCTCCACATGGAGAAGGAGATCCAGTCCACCTCTGAAATGAACATCCAGCTGGATGCCTGCAGGTGTTCCCTACTCCACCCCACTCCTGGCTGCTTTGTACTACTACATGCCTGTGAGGCGGGGCCTCGGACAGACATACCAGGTTAGTGAATGGTGTACAATGCACATCTATCTCAGGGTGTGCAACAGCATTGTGCATCCGCTGCCATGACTTTGTTTTTTGACCGGTTTAAGTAACATTTTTACTCTAGGTCTCTTCAAGCACTTTCTTTTCCTGTTCTACTTTGGGGTATTGGACAGTCCACTATAATGATATGGCAGTAACTTTATCAGGCATTATTATACAAAGAAACCATGCATGCTGACCTCTTCTGAGGGTGCAACCATCAAAACTGGCAAAATTAACAAAGGCAAAGAAAGGTACACATGCCACTAATACAGTGCAAATACTTTATTGAGGAACCTTTAACTCCATGCCCAACACATCCCTACATTGCATCTTATCCAAAAGGCTTCACCATGAGGCAGTGCTAGGCTGCAAATCACCTGATTAAATACCCCATTTAATGAATATTCATGTTTATCAGTGTCCTTCCTTCTCAAACAGATGACTTTGTACAGGCACAGGTAAAAAAACTGTCATCAATAAAGTGCAATATTACATATATTGTATCTAAGTGTTATACAATGAATCAAGTGCAAAGCTAAGTCACCAAATGAAAAGTGTTAAATACCAAGCATACTGTCAAATGATTTCATATAGCCTAAAGCTACTGCACACAATGAATTTGAGAAGCGAGGATAAAAAGGGGAAAAAAGAGCTGTGGGGAGACAGAAAGATGAGAAAAGGGGAGACATCAGAAAGGAACATGAAAACTAGAAGGAAGGAAGGGGTATCACAAGTCAGAAGAGGGAGGTAATAATCCTTCTTTACAAGACACTGGTTAGGCCCCATCTGGAGTACTGCGTGCAATACTGGAGGCCACACCTTCACAAGGACATTAACCAAATGGAGGCAGTCCAGAGAAGGGCAACCAAAATGGTGCAGGGACTGCATAAGAAAACATATGAGGACAGACTAACGGAACTCACTATGTACACCCTAGTGCAAAAGAGGGAGAGAGGTGATATGATCGAAATATTCAAACACCTTAAGGACATTGACAAGGTGAAAGAGTCTAACATGTTTCAATATAAGAAAAATAGCAGGACAAGGGGACACAGCATGAGATTAGACTCATTAGAGGGAGGCCGATTAAGGAGTAATTTGAGGAAGTTCTTCTTCACAGAAAGGGTGGTGGATGCATGGAATGGCCTACCTCAGGAAGTGGTGGATATGAATACAGTGCAAGGCTTCAAACAGGCATGGGATAGGCATAAGGGAGCAATACAGATGAGTATGAATAGATAGGCCATTGACAGAGCAAAGGCCGATGGCACATTTATAAGGCAGAAAAAGAAATGTGCAGACTGGATGGGCCTTGTTGTCCTTATCTGCCATCAACTTCTATGTTTCTATGTAAGAAAAAAGAAATAGCAAGATAAAGTGACCAACATGTTTACAAGCAGCTAACAATAGCCTATATGTTTCAGATTTTGTTCGCATATATGCAATTTTAGTGTTTTTCTGTCTAATGTTTTGGCTACTTATTTTCATAAATGTCAGAACAGCATTAAAAAGAATATAAAAACAACATTCATTCTATGATTGAAATAAAACCAATAAATACTAATAGGCTTAAATAGTGAGTTGATCAATACCAAAAACTCAGTTTCCTGTCCACTCCCTGTATAAGAAGGGTTTGTAATCTATTTTGGTGTTAAGGTCCTTTGAGTACAGACACTAGTCTGTGTATGCCTTCTGCTTCATATGAAAGCAAAAGCTTCAATCTGTCCCCCTCTATGTGATTATACAACATGGTCGACTGCTCTAAATCTAAGCATGCTGGAGGTACCACTGTGGGAATCTCTAAAATGGTCACCCAAAGCACTTTCTCTATTTCCTTTGAGTATTGCATGGACGTCCTCTTAGATTCTTATTTTAATGAGAAACAACCACCTGTAAATGGGCCACACCTCAATGTCATGGAGGGCATTTTCAAAAATTGTATTCATTTTTTAACTTACTGTCTATCTAGTAATATAGACTTTATCTGGTTGATTCTGCCATCCCTCCTTCTGGCATTTTGAAAGAAGCACCTCTAGATGCTTTTCCCATAACCTCCATGCCCGAGTTCTGACATGAGCCAGGACAGGCGCAGGAGCATGTATAGGGGTCTTCTATAGATGGAGCTATTAACAACTCTGATTTGCAGTCTGCTTGTTGCAGTGCTATACCCAGACCAGGTATAGACTGGCAGTTGAGTGCCAGTCTGTACCTTGTCTCAGTAGAGCACTGGGACATGTAGATTGCAAACTGGAGCTATTAATAGCTCTGTCTTTATAGAACACCTATACATGCTCCTGTGGCTGCTCCCTGGATCTGACGTCAGATTCAGGACAGCTGCAGGAGGTTTTGAGTGCATCGCTGGAGGTGGGAGGGATGGCAAGATCAACCAGTACCAGGTGATAACTGCACACACTAATCTACACAGAGCAGGAGCACATTACAGGTAGTGCGTAGGGGAGTAGAGCGACAGTGGAATATCAGCAATGCGATACTATCGCTATCCCCTGTCGCTCACCAGGAAGGAGGAAGTGTATTTAGCCACTGATGGTTGGGTGCTCGATCAAGCCGCTCCTATAGTGGAGTGGCTAGAGCACCTGACCCTGCAGTGTGTGGGTTGGGGGAATCACAGTTTGATTCCCTGGTAGAGAATCTCTTAGAGTTCATTTTTAATTTCTTGCCCCAGGGTCCACACCCCCTCGGAGTTCATTATATTAGTTCCCGGGTAGTGCGGGGGCCCCCCCCACAAAACAAAAAAACAGCTGTCTATCATTGCTGCACACTGTTTCCTTCTGCATGATGGTCATATGTGCAGTATCGTCTGTAACATTATGACCCCGTGCTGGATCACCCAGATAACACCTACACTATTGAACAGACAGTAAGTTAAAAAAATTATTACAGTTTGCAAATATTCTAATCAGGCCCTGCCTCCCACTTAGGTGTGGCCCATTAGTAGGTGAAAACTTTCATTTAAGTGGTCTTTTCGTTTGGCCTACATACACTTCCCCACAGCTGCACCACCCAGCATACACTGCACAGGGTGTCCTGCATGTGCCATATTTTGACAAGGTATGGTGCTGTCCTGTTATAGGGTTATATGAGCTGGCAGTATAGCCTAGAGGTTAGAGGAACGAGGTGTGAATGAGCTTAGTACATCCAGCAGACCAGACCTGAGTTTGATTCTCATAACCTCCACTTGTATACTGTGTGACTCTAAGCAAGTCACTTAACCACCCAATGCTCCCAGGTCGCCCCTGAAAACATGCACTTGTGCCTAGTGGGCCTTACTCGGTTACCAAAGACTGAAATAAAATAAAATAAATAAATAAAAACAGCTACCCCTCCTGAACAAATCTGCATATGTTGCAATTCTGACATGCATTAAACCCTCTTGTCTCATGATGAAGTCCCTTAGATCTACCTATATAGTCTTGTTCTTTTTGATGTTTGTATGCGGTTTTGCTGCTCCTGACCTGTAATGAGAAATACTGCATGATTTTTAGAATACAGTGATGGTTTAATTTATCCATCTGTGTGGTTTTTGGCCTTGCGGTGGGTGCTCATTTAAAATATATTTTTCATCTATATAGTGGCTATGCCTATTTGGTCAGCAGTGTTCCTCTCCCTTCAAAAAGTGACCCTTGGAGCTGGGCCTACTGTGGGTTTATGTTCTGGGTCTCTGATCAAAATTGACCATCTTTTAATTATCATTGGTTTACTGCATATGACGGTTCGTGAGAATCCACTACAAAAGTAATCTGACTAGGACTCTGGGCTCTGCAGCATTTGGTTTTAACAGAGACTCACTCTGAACATTGTTTTTTCATCTCCTTTGTTAAGATTGTAAGCTGAACATCGTCATGCTTGAAACCTGGCCAACAGCACCACCACTTCCTTTTCATATGTTTCTGCTAGTGTACAATGTCCATGAATATGGAGGAACTGTCCATTAGGGATGTTGACCAGGGCTCAGGGGTGTTCACTATCGGATCTTAGGAAGGTGTTGCTACTAATTGGTTTTCTACATGGCTCACATTTAACCATGTCATTCCCTCCAACAAAACATTTAATGTCTACAAATTAAACTGCTATTGTTAGGCAGTTGGATCAATGTACATTTGATATGAAGTTTGTTATCATTCCGCCATTCAAAGAACTCACTCAGTTCTGGCCTCCATCCCAGACACATATGATATCATCAGTACAACAGTGCCATCTAACTATGTGTCTTAGGTGAGGGCTGTCCTCTGAGTAGATCACCTGGTCTTCCCACCATGCTAAAAACATGTCGGCATATGCCAGTGCTGAGGCTTATCATCTGATAAAGTGAATAGCGTGACTGCATGTCTTGGGGCTGAAATTAAATTGAAATCTCATGTAAAGAGGAGCGTGAGCATGAGCGCTTTGTGGCATGACCAAAGATTAAAGTTTGTATTGTTTCTTTAACATGTTGAGGCTGGGTAAAGGTTAGTTCTGCATACAGTTTTCTATTCAGATCATCCAGTGCTAGCATGTGCATGGCATCACAAAACACATTTCAAATGCCCTTTAATCAGGCATGTCTGTTCGAGAATTCTGGCATCTTGTTCCTAATATGCACGCTCTACAGACGTGATGGTTCTACAAACACACCAACACCTTGCTCTGAAAGAGGTGTGTGTTTTTATGTTATTTTTTTGCTACATTACTGCCAAAATTTCTAATGTTTCATTTGTTAAATATTTGTTGTGTAGTAGAACACCATCGATGACATTTTTTTCCAGCCATATACTAATGCTTTTTCTCTGTAAAACCTGGCCTTCTGTATCTTGTTATAATAAATGAATGATTACATAGTTTGAGAAGGGGAGATCCGCACACATAGTTGCTAGGTAGATACTGAAATCTCCTACCCGGTGAAGGCATTGTTAGTGTCTTACAGTTGGCTGGCAGCCCGCAGCAGTTGGGACCTTAAAAGCTCCCTGCATCCCTAGTGAACTGCACTTCATACTTAGAACTCCAGAGATAAGAAGATATTCTTGCACCACCTTGGTTTTGAGGTCTGACATGGGGATTTAGGGGATAATGATTCACTTGCAGTGCTGCAGACTAAGAAAGCAGTCTACTATACTATGTGCATAGCAAGCATTTTATTACAAAGAATTGCATTTTAGAGGTATGACACTGTCAAGTCCAATGTGGCTCAGCAGCAAGGGGCTTGACAGTTATAGCTCAATGATCAGCTAGGCTGATCAGGATGCATTTTCTTTTTACTGGCCAGAAACTTCTCATCATTGAAAGGAGCCAATCACTTCATTCACAGAGCGGCTGATACCATTCATCTGCATAACTCTAGCAGCATGTTGACTTATCCACCCCCTCAGGAAATGAGCACTTAGTGGCAGTGTTAATGATCCTTGTGAGGACAGTGCTAGAACCTACAGTTTGGCCTTGTGTCACCACCATGGTGGGAGAAAGCAGTCTGTGAGCTGGTGGTTGGTTCAGCTAGTAGGTTTCAAAATGTGTTAGCCAATTCAATATTTTTAGTGGCCACCAGTTTCTAGGGCTCAAAAATCACTTCATGGGCAGGCATCCAGTTGGCTAGTAAGTATCAAAACTAGCTATCAGCCATCTGGCTAATTGATTTGTCTCATCCTACTCAAGAAAGTAGGAAGGGGGTAGAGATTAGGGTTGCAATATACCAGTTTTAATATTGATCCTCTATGAGGTACCATACCATTGATGTATGGTCCTATACCTGTAGACTGTCCTTGGGTCATGAGGGTAGTAGAGGTGGTAGGGTGGATGGGAGTTAGACATAAGAACCCTAATAGCCCATTTCCAAAATTTGTGGGTACTGTATTTGTAACCCTTATAGTTTGTTTCCAACCTTTGTGGGTTCTGCATTATGTGTGGTAGCAACCTTAATGGGCATGAATATATCTTTTTGGCCATTAATTTTATATCGTTATAGATTATAGGGGTACGATAGCTTAGGGTTGAGTAGCCTGTATAATGTTAAACCTCAAATTTTGCATGTTAATATCTTTGGCTCCCTTTGATGGAATGAGCTGAAATATTGTCTGTGTTGTCTAGGGGCAGGGTCTTAATGTGTGGAAACTTCTGTCATGGCAGCTTGTGTGATTGCTGAGATACACATGTGTTATTCTTAGAAAAAAATAAATTTGTTCCTATAGTTAACACTGTTTTTTTTTTTGGTCTCACCTACAGCCTACATGGAAAATCACTGTTGTCCCAAACTTGTAGGAGACATGCGTCATACCCAAGGTAATGCATTTGGCAAGCCTGGTGAAAACATTTCAAGAAGTTCCAGAGTTATAAGACTTTAAATGTGAGTGTTTTCCAACTTGTGAATGGACAGTAGGGGTTTTGAGATGACGTTTTGTACAAAAGTAAATATTTGATGCCGCGAATGCTAGTTTTTGGTTTTGCACCAAACATTTTTGGTGCCATGCCAACCTCAGTCTTGTTGAGTTCTTCCACAAACTCACAGACGTGGAAAATACATACCCATGTATGGATTTTCAAAAAACAGACATTAGAACCTAGCTAAATGGAGCCCATTTAACTAGATTCTGATGTTTGTTTTTTGTAAATGCTGCCCATAAATACCTTTTCTGGACATCCAACATCATGGGTGCCCATCATAGTGAAAGAAGCACTTCCCCCGCATTCTCTGTACGAGAACAGTGGGAATTTCTTGAGTTCTGCAGCCACATCTGGACATATGCTGCCAGCTGTAATTAGAAGTGTGAGCTGCTGATCCCATTCTGTCTGTAGCGGGCTCCTGAACAAGGAGTGGAGCGTGAGAAGGTTCTTAACAGGTATGGTTGAGGTCCATTGTGAAAATACGTGCTGATTATTTACTCTTTTATACTCACTTTTGTTCATTTTGACAACAGATGTATTCTGCACCTTATCTATTGTACTACTCCCTCTCTATAAACATACACAAATGAAAAAGTCTTCATGCTCTTCACAGATCGGAAACATAAAGTCACTTTTTTTTACTCTGCAAACATGTACTGTACAGCACATCAGCATTACCAGGTTTGCTATGCTGCATAGCTGAGCAAATTTTGTCAATTAGTGGGCATTGCTTTTTTGAAAATAGCTCTACGTATTTGTTTACATTGTATCCAGAAAATGTAAACATTTATCTAGATGTCAGACTTGTGCCGAGTTTAGGACAAAATAATAGAAATGTACATGAAATTAAGTATACAGTACATTTTGATTGCCTTTCCATCAACTACACTATCTCTGTTCATAGCGGTCCTGAAATGGAAACAGTACACACCCCTTAGTCTATAAAAAACGGAATGCTACTTTGCCAATCTTAGCCCCCCATTCACCACCATATACAGTCTGGATCTCTATATGGCTCTCCAAACTATGGGTGGCTGAGCCTTATGTATTCTTTGTTTGTTGTGTTACATGGAGGACAGTTTTAATACTTTATGTGTTTGACTCACCTTGCACACTGAGACATTTTGATGCAGATGTTTAGACTGAGATTTACTTATCGGCTTGTTAGCAAGGATTGCTACAAAAACTAACATTTTAAAAATGCATTACAGAGACTAGATGTAGACAGAAATAATTAAGTTTCCTTTCGTACATTTCATGCAGTTGCAGGCTGGACCAGAATCACGGTGCAAACTGAAACCAGTAAACTTGTTCAGTAATATCAGTGAAAACATCTTTGTTCTGTTAAATGATTAACTGCTTTCATGATGTTTGTATATTACTTTAAGCACTGTCACACTAGTGATCGAAATTCTTAGTAAAATCAGGATATCGGTCTGTCTGTCACATTGCTACCTGATATTGGTATACTGTAAGTAACTGTTAGCTAAAATAAATGTAAAACCTGTTTTGCAGTACAAAGGCACCTCCGTTATAGAAAAAGGGAAATGTGACATCTTTGCTTGAGTTGGGTCTTGCCCCTCTCCAAAGGAGGGACATGTGATATTTGAACATTTTCTGCATATTAGCTTATAAAGAAAAGAGGAAGGAATAAAACTTGTGTCCACCACTGATCCCAAATTGCAGTTGATCTGTACCTCGAAGAAAACATTGCCTAACACTCATCCTTAGCCATATTTTGTCTGACTCAATTCACACCAAGACATACTCACGTAGGTAGATCAGTCACTGCGATGTACTAGGTTTGGCTACGATACATTGCAGAAGTGATCAACCCAAATGGACTGTTTTAACTCATTCTCAATTCTCCCTACACTGGATTGAAGGGACGGGACTGCACACCTCTAAATATTTTTTTTTTCTTTGATAACCAGGTGAAGTCTCTCTAGCCACAAATGAGAAAACAAACAGGAGTAGTGGTGCACTGACTGATGAGGGGAGGTGGCGCTAAGTAAGGCTGCCAGCCCAACTATATGCAGAAAACAAAAAAACTCAGCACTCATAGACAAAGGAGACATAAGCAGCAACTGAGATTCCAAAGTGGTTTATTGTGGCATCTAAATCCACCTACAGGAATTTTTTTTGGACAGGATAAAACCATTTGGTTCACAAGGGCCGTCATTTGTTCATTTAATATGTTAACCCCTTCTCTATATGCTGTGCACATTTAGAAAACAAGAACTTTTCTTGTCCAGATGATTTAGTTTAATTATTCATTTAATTTTTTGCACCATTCAACTAATAACATTTCATTTTTTTTCAGGGCAATGGGCCTTATACATACCCTGTTATAATGACAGAATACAGAAAATTACTTATGCATTTTCAATAGCACACTATGGGCTGGATATTCAGAGCATGCGCAACTGAGTTGCGCCGGTGCAACCACGGAAATGCATCGCCGAGTGATATTCAAAGACTGCAGCTGTGCAGCGCAAGTTGCAATGCACCATGGCGCAATTATAATGTATGCAGAGCAAGTGTAGGGGGTGTTACCATGAATAAGTGGTGCAACAGTATATTCAAACAGAAACCATGGCACAAGTCTGGAGCAAAACCCAGGATGCACCACCTGGACTTGAGCCTATAGAAACCTGGCTCAAACACACAGACAGGGATGCACAACACTGTGCAGAGAAGGAGAGAGAGAGAGAGAGAGACTGAGAGGGACACATAGCCAGGTAGCCACTACACAGCCAGATAGTGATGGACGGTGCCTCATTTCTCATGGAGGAGGTAATGAGGGGTGTGAGGAGGCAGGAGGAACAACAACGTGGCCAATGAAGGGCCCGGCAGTGGTATGCCCAACACAGGTGGTACCGTGCCCGTATCACATATGAGAACTATAGTGATATGGAGATAGTGGGATAGTACTGCCTCACTAGGACAATTCTGAGGCAGCTCTGTGGGCTGTGCAGTGATGAGATGCAGGCACCCACCAGAAGCAGTCATGCCATGTCAGTGGAGACTAAGGTGACAGCAGTCATGTGCCTGCTCGCCACGGGCACCTTCCAGAGGCCAACAGGGGATACCATTGGCATCACCCAGTTGGCCACCTCCCACCTCCTCACACAGTTCCTCAATGCTCTGCTGCCACATGCATCAGAGTATATACGTTTCCCCAGCACACAGGAGGAGCATACAGTAAACATGCAGGACTTCCACAGGGTGGCATGCATGCCAGGCATGATTGGGGCAATTGACTGCACCCACGTGGGCATCCGCATACCACCTGGCCCCAAGAGCCCAGTCTACATCAGCCACAAAGGATTCCCATCAGTCAACTGCCAGGTGGTGTGCGATGCCACGGGGCACATCATCAATGTCTGTGCCACACACCCCAGGAATGCACATGATGCATTTATCTGACACAGATGTGCACTGTGCCAGAGGTTCGAACATGGAGATATCCACACAGGCCACCTAGTGGGTGAGTATGGCATGGGCCAGGGGGCTGATGCAGCACAGCTGATTTGGTGAGGGAGGGCAGGCAGGGTGGGCATGGTGGAGTGAGTGGTAGGAACAGGGACTAGGAGGTGGCACAGCACAGACAAAGGCTAACCATGCCCATCCCCACACAGGTGACAGCACATACCCACTGAGGCCATTGCTGCCCACCCCCAACCATCCTCCCACACAGAAGAGAGATACAATGAGGCACATGCCAGCATGTGCAGTATCAGCGAACATGTCTTTGGGATGCTTAAAATGCATTTCAGATGCCTAGACAGGTCAAGCGGTGCTCTACAATACAGCCCATCAAAAGTCTGTGGCCTATTCCTGGCCTGCTGCTTACTACACAACATGGCCATTGACCGTGGGATAGCTGTTGAGGCAGAAGATGGCGACAGTAGTGGGGACAATGGTGGAAATGGGCCACAGGGTGGTGTGTAGCCACCACCTGGAAGACGGGACCTCCACCTGGCAGCGTAGGCACGGTGCCCCCGGGACACCATCACACAGGAGCACTATGAAGGACGCAGGTAAGTGCAATGGCACACATTCAATGGCCACACAGAGCAGCACACCACACAAAGCCCTGGATGTGCATGGTGGTAGGCATGCAGGGAATGGGGCGCACAGCAGGCATGGGGAGGCACTGGCACACGGATGCACACACACAAAGAGCTCAGGCATGTGCACACACACACACACATACTGTGGATAGAGATACAACGAAATTTAATTTCACCAGCAAAATTCCGGCAAAATCGCCAATTTCGCCGCACAAAATGTTTAGCATAATTGTGCCCTTATGGCGAAATTTTGCCTGTAAATTTCAGCGAAATATCGCCTGTAAATTTTGGCAAAATTTCACTGTCAGTTTTGCCTTTCGACTGCTCATTTAGCCGCATGTAAGTGTCAGGCGCAACTGGGGGAGAAAAAGCTTATCACATGACTTTCTCTCTAGCAGACTGCTGGTCACATGGGTGACTGCACTTAGGCAGGAAGCCAGACTAAATCTACTTCCTTCCCAGAGGGAAGTGAAGTGTTCAAATAGTCACTATATGGTGTTATTTCAGTGTTGCAGTAGCAGTGTACACTTCCTGCACACTTCATTTCATAATGCAGTCCATCAGTGTTTAATCAGTGCATCTTCAGGTCTCTTTTGGTGTACATGCAGTGCTGATACAGTGTGTGCGAATTATGTTAATTAGCACTGTAATCACACTGCAAAAGTACTGCAATTAGCAGTGTTTTGTCAGCAACACTGCTTTAAGCAGTTTTGCACTGCTTTTTCAGTGTGTGTGAATTATGTTAATTAGCACTGTAATCACACTGCAAAAGTACTGCAATTAGCAGTGTTTTGTCATCAACACTACCTGAAGCAGTGTTGGTGTAGCAATACTGGCAGAAGCTGTGTTGTGTCAGAAACACTGCCTGAAGCAGTGTTGCATTGCTTTTTCAGTGTGTGCGAATTATGTTAATTAGCACTGCATGAACACCTGTAGTGCACTTCAGTGTGCAGTGTGATTTTAGTAGCACTCCTGTCAGCAGTGTTGTAGTTCTGTTTCAGTGTATTAGGCTGCATTAAAGATGGCGTCGCATAAAATTCAACAAAAACAGAACAGTATTCATCTGCAAGTATCTGCAACCTCAGCAGAGGAAGCTTTGCTTAAGGGTTCCTGAGTGAGAAAGTCGTCTGTGAATTCCAAAGAAGATGGAGATCTTGGGGGCTATGTCTATAGAAGGTACTAAAGTCTGTTACCCAATGTTTGACTCAAAGTCACAAGGAAGGGGGTGGACATTTAGTTAAAGGAATGACTAACAATCGTTCTGGTTTGCAGAAAATGGTATGGGAGCCTCCCTGATATGCAGGTGCTCACCAGTATTTCCAGGTTTATCTTCAAAAGGAGACGAGAGCCTCTTCGGACTGGGAGCACACGCACGGTGTGGAAAATTATTTTTGGTATCAAGGGGCTGTTCAAGTGAAGTGTGTGTATACACACACACACATATATATATATATATATATATATATATATTATATAAATATATATATATATATATATATATATATATCTATAATGGGATTATCAATCGCATTGGACAAACACCATTAGGTGACTGTGCGTATATCAGAGTGCAACCACACACCTGCACTTTTACTCCCCTCCAAAACAATTTTGCCATTTTATAAGATAGATAACCCACTGTGTGACAGCACAGTGATATACACACGGCTTGGGTGGTTGATGCACTCGGCCTGTGGCCTCATGTGTAACAACACACACCAAGGTGTGCGTATATCAGAGCATGACCGCACACCCTACAGTGGGTTATCTATTACACACACACACACACATATATGAGACAGTACTTGTTGCAAAACAAAAACACTACATTAATGCAGGCATTAGAATGCAAAGTACACAAAGCAAGAAAACGAAAAACAGGGTTTGAGCCTCACGAGTCTTGGAAAATTGGTTGTGTGGTGTTCCCTGGAGTTCCCAACCTTGATGCCCATCCCATACCCCCAGTCCATAGCCTCCTTTCTAAAGCACAAGGTACAGCTCCAACCCAGTGCCTCCCATAGCAGCCATTCATACCTGTAAAACAAGAACAGCAATGGGCTCACAAAGGATCTGCAGCTCGTTATGAACTATTATATGACAAACAATGTAGGGTAAACAAAAAAACAATACTTATCTGATACATATGGTCAGTGTCCTCCTACTCCCAGTCAATGTCCTGTCAGACCTGTAGATAAAAAAGGGAAAATGGGTCAGTATGAAAAATAAAAATACTGATCAGCTGGGTCAGTTGGGAAGGCTCTGTAGAGGTTAAAATAAAAGAAGTGGGTTGGGGGGGAGATACCAGACCTGTACCACACCATCAACCTGGCTTTTAGAATGGACTCGGTCAATCAGGGGATGTCATGGTTGGGGAAGGGAGGAAGACTCCTTGCCCATGCCCCTAGAATTGATCTTTTTTGGGGGTAGGTCGTCATGTTGCTCCACACATCAACCAACACAGGGTAGGATAAAGACACCAAGGAACAGCTATTCAAGGAACAATAAATGCTTCCCTGGTGGTGTGGTGGATCACCCCTCCCTTTTCCCAATCTGCCTGTAGAATACATAGGAACACAGATATGTGACAGCAGAAAGGGACCGCAAGCTCACCTAGTCTGCCCAGTTCGCCTAGATATCCACTAGGCCTTTTCTGTAGTACCCCCCCGTGCCAGTTGCCCTCTGTGCTTATCCCATGCCCTAGTGAACCCTCCCACCATTTCCCTCAGCAGCCCATTCCAGTTGTCCACCACCCTCTCAGTGAAGAAGTACTTCCTAATCCTTCCTCTAAGTCCCCCCCCCAACCGATTTGGAATTTCCAACTACCATCCATTGCAGTATAGCACACTGCAGCAGGCCAACTGTGACCATCTCTAGGCAGATATACGCAGACACAACCAGTCCCAGAACTCCCTTCAGCTGGCAACAGGCAATAAAAGTTCAAATAGCCTGCAGTGTACATTTGAGCCTACACAATCTCTTATCAGATGTTTTCCACTTCTGCTCTTCTCCAGGGGATAAGTCAGTCTGTGACAGAACTTAGCCCAGGGAGTTCAGTGGGGCCAGTAAACCAAAGATGAGAGCCTATATAAACTCTTAACATGCACTGTAGGACAATCTCCCACCACAAAGGACTCCAGGATCTGCTGCAAATGAAGCTGTCAATGCAGAATCCAGCAAAACCAGTTCATCATAATCCACTACACTACAGTGCACAGCAGGCAAACCAAAATGTTTCCACATGCAAAGTGCACATTGGCACCAGACCCACACTTATGTGGGACCCTTGACACAAGCCAGCCAGAGGGTATTGTGGTAAGGAGGGATAAAACCTTTTACATGCAGGTACATCAGGAAGAAAAGGAATTAAGGGGATATATTGAGTGTCTGAAAAGGGTGGATGGAGGGAGGGTAAAAGATGACCGCCAAAAAGCAGAAATACTGAACAAATACTTCTGTTCGGTTTTTACAAAGGAGGGGGCTGGAAATGGGCCAGCATTAATAAGGATGGAGAGATCATAGAAAAGGACACAGCTCCCTTTGCAAAAGAAAGGATCCTGATGGAACTGGCAGCAATAAGGCTATGGGCCAGATAGATGCACCCCTGGACACTGAGGGAGCTAAGGGAGGTGTTAGTAGGGCCTCCGACTACCCTGTTCACCCTGCCTTTGTAAACTGGTGACATGCCCAGGGATTGGAGAAGGGCTGATGTGGTCCCACTATACAAAAGTGTTAACAGGGAGGATGCAGGAACTACATACTGGTCAGTCTGACCACAACAGTGGGAAAAGTAATGGAAATACTGCTGTGTAAAGAATAAAGGAAACGTCATGTATATCAGACCTTATTTTTTTTGTATTATTTTAGTCTGTTGCAACAGCTCGTTCTTGTATACCCCCTTCTTTTCCTTCTGTAACCTTCCTCTTTCTAATATAGGCTGGCCACCTATATTCTCTTTCTTCCTAACCCCTTTTGTAGTTCATGGTCCTGATATATATGCAGGTAATTATATAGTCCAGGTATAATAGGACCCCCAAGTGATACAATTGAGTGTTAGAATTGCACAAGTTTGAATCTATCAAAAGATGCTGTCAGAGTGTAGACTCTGAGTTTTATTGCGATATAGGACCCCCCCCCGTTGTTGTGCCTTCGCGGGTTCATTTGCATAATTCAAGGAACCCAAAATATTGTTTTAAACCCTTGGTTTCTTCTTTAAATGTGCTGCATTATTGGCCAGAGAAAAACCCTCTAAAAATAAACCGACTCCCTTGAAGAACGTACGCTGCTAGGCGCCTTTGCGAACGGAGAAAATCTTTTGCTTTACGGTATTTTGCCTCCTCGAATGTGCACACGTTCGCAAAGGCATTTATCCGTATATTTCGGCTCGGAGCGTTTTCCTCTGCCCAAAAACAACTGTATTGTTAAGCACATACCTCCCGGATCCATATTGGGACATTCTTATGTTGATTCAAGGCACTTGATAAAACAAGCGTTTTTCTGCACAATGTTTATCAAAACAGGATTCTTTCTGCTGCAGCCCTTTCCTTAGGAGCTGACCGGCCTCAATGTGGACACTTTTATATCACTAAAAGGGAGGTGGTGCTTTCAGATGCCAGAACTTCGAAATAAATCCTAAAAAAAGGTATAAAATTCATTGTTAAGATTATGTATGTGTTATCTCACTGATTTAAAGGGATATGATGTTTGTGAATAAATTAAATCTTTGGGAAATAGAAATATAAAGTTAAACATAAAGTACAGGGGTGGAGTTAGGTAGTCACCTGACCATTTTTTGGTGTATAATCCAGGTACCTGAATCAGTTGGTTAGATAGCCTGGGAGGTACAGACCTAGTCTGACCTCGATGTGTGTTACACTAGCTCATTCTAGTGTTTCAAGAGACTGTTGTTATATTTTCTGAATTTATGTTTTTTTTGGTATTGCATCCTAAAGTCCGGCTGGTCTTAATTTTTGTTTTGTAAAATAAATTTCCTCTTGTGCATCTACAACTACGAGCAAGTGTTCTCTTTTATATCCCACGCCTCACATGTGGTGGCAGTGGTGGGATTTTAACAATACTGCTCCGAGTATTGGAAGAGAGCCCGCATGTTCCAAGAGGAGAGACCCGCTGGAGTGTTGACCTGAAAGATGGCAGACAAATTGGGACAACCTTTAATGTCTGGTTTACCAGATGTCCGACGCAAAACCACTAAGTTGAAGGAAGACGGTGCGGTTGGTGGGACCTTAGAGGCTGGTGAAGAAGAGGAGGTGGCAGAAGGTCCCCTAGTGGAGATGCCCAGGATTTGCTACAATGGTTGTGTTTGCAACAAGTAGCCTGGGAGAAGCAAAGAGTGAGAGAGATGCAATGAAATGAGGCCAGATGGGCAGACACTTTGAGAGCTATCCGGGACCTGGGTGTTAGCAGGCCACCTCCATCGATTGATAACCCTAAGGATATCAAGCTTACAAAATTGAGTGAAACGGATGATATAGAAACTTACTTGACTACATTCGAACGGATTGCCCGAGCTTGTCAGTGGCCCAGGGGACAATGGGTGATACGTCTTGCCCCCTATTTAACAGGAAAGGCTCAGCTGGCCTATGGTCATGTGGACAGCTCCATGAGTGAAGATTATAACACGGTAAAAGAGGCTATTTTAAAACGATATGACATATGCTTAGAAACATATAGACAGAGGTTCCGAGCCCTAAGGTTCCAGTCCTCAGATACCCCACAGGATGCTTATACAAGGTTAAGGGACCTATGCCACAAATGGTTGCAACCAACCAAAAACACCAAAGAACAGATGCTGGAGGCTGTTGTTCTTGAACAGTTTATACGTGTATTACCACAGGACGCTCAAATGTGGGTTCGGGAACATCGCCCGGAGACAGCTGAGAAAGCAGTGCAATTGGCAGAAGATTACCTAGCTGCAAGACCGAATAGGCATAAAGGACACTCCGGAATTGGCGCAACTTTCCCTACGGTAAGATCTTCATCTTCTACAATAACTGTATCTAGTGAAACTGCTAAATACACAAATATTACTAGACCCCATAGTTCAGAGATTGTGTGCCACTTTTGTCAAGGGAAAGGACATATTGCTAGGTTTTGCCCGAAGAAGAAAACTACCCCTACCCACTTGGTCCTGGCTAACTGGGGTCAGTATATTACGCCAGTCAAAATCAATGGGAAAACCATGATTGGACTATTAGATTCTGGTAGTCGGCAAACCTTAGTCAAAACCTCTATGTTACCCAATACCTGTGAATCATCAGATGAGACACATGTGACTTGTATCCATGGTGATACCCATACATATCCGATGCAACAAGTCAAGGTTCAAGTACAGTCCAATACCAGAAGTATGAAGGTTGGTGTGGTATCACAGCTACCAGTGCCTGTTATAATAGGACATGACCATCCAGACTTTACCCATCTATTAGCAGCTGCTACCAACCTAGGTGCCATAACTACTAGAGCCAAAGAAAAAAAAGATGTTGAATTGCAACGTGTATTTTCATTCGACGATGATTTATTTGAGCCACCTGGTAAAACAAGAAAGACTAAGAATGAAAAACGTCAAGATAAACAAACATGGCAACAAATCCATCGAACTCTAAAGACACTGTCAGTTTAGAAAACTTTAAAGTACAATCAGATTTTGGGTTAGCACAAGTAAATGATGAATCTTTAAAACCTTTCTTTTTACAGGTGGGCAACAAAAATGATAAAGGACATAAATTGATATTACATAAGGGACTGTTATATAGGCAATGTGACAATCCAAAACTGGGAATGTGTGCTACAGTTGATGGTACCCATTGTTTACAGGAACGATTGTTATCTCTTGCTCATGATATACCATTTGCTGGTCATAAAGGAAGGAAGCACTGCAGAGATTGTTGTATAGGTTTTATTGGCCTGGTATACAGGACCAAGTAATGGAACATTGTAAGTCCTGTGTACAATGCCAGAAAGTGGCCCCAATGGTAAGAAAGGATAAGGTACCCCTACAGCCTTTACCTGTAGTAAACACCCCTTTCGAATGTATTGCCATGGATATAGTAGGACCCCTACCCAAAAGTGCAAAGGGAAATTGTTTTATTCTAATCCTATGTGACTACTTTACCAAATACCCTGAAGCTATACCCATGCGTACAGTTACTGCTGAAAAAATAGCCGAAGAGCTAGTAAAGGTCTTCTCTAGGATGGGCATCCCCAAAGAAATCCTGACCGATGGAGGCAGTAATTTTTGTTCACAGATTTTAAAGCATCTCTATCATACTTTAGGCATACATTCCATGCATACGTCCCCATACCATCCTCAAACTTACGGATTGGTGGAACGATTTAATAAAACATTAAAACAGATGTTAAAAAAATTTACACAGGATGAAGGCAAGCAATGGGATAAATATTTTACCCTATCTTATGTTTGCCTATCGTGAGGTTCCACAGTCATCTACAGGATATTCCCCATTTGAATTATTGTTTGGGAAAAACCCGAGAGGAATATTAGATGTGGTAAAGGAGAATTGGGAGGGTACAAAACAAATCACTGTACCTATACCTTTGATAGAATATGTTACCACACTGAGACAGAAATTAGCAAAATATTCTAAGAAAGCCCAACTTAGTAATATAGAACATCAGAAAGTCCAAAAACAATATTATGACAAAGGGGTGGGCACTAAATCCTTTCAACCGGGGGATAAAGTTCTTCTTTTATTACCCTGTACGGAAAATAAGCTATTAATGAAATGGCAGGGACCGTACACCATACACAAACGAGTTGGCCCTGTTAACTATGAAATCATATGTCCAGAGAAAAGACAAAAATATAAAATCTACCACGCCAATTTGTTAAAGGCATGGCATGATAGACATAAGTCAGTATGTTTTGTTCACCTGAACCAGTTACAAGTGAACTGGATGAAGCATATGAACGCCTGAATACAAAAGGTAAAATAGAGGACATACAAATCAATGATAACTTAAGTTTTGAACAATTGAGAGAATTGAAAGATGTTTTAGTACTTTCAAAATAGTTTTACAACGATACCTGGGAAGGTTGAGGGAATTGTTCACCATATAGAACTAAATTCTACGGTACCCATTAGGCAAAAGCCCTACCGGCTACCAGAACATTTAAGAGAAGAGGTGATTGAAGAAATAAAAAAGATGCAACAATTAGGGGTTATTAAACCTTCCACAAGTCCATGGTGTTTTCCAATGGTTGTAGTTAATAAAAAAGACGGTGGAATAAGAGTCTGTATAGACTTCCGTAAACTTAATGCAATCTCCCAATTTGATGGGTACCCGATGCCCTGTATTGATGATATTATAGATCGCCTCGGTAACGCACAGTATATAAGTACATTGGCTTTATCAAAAGGGTATTGGCAGATTCCCCTAGATCCAGAGTCACAGAGTAAACCGCTTTAATACCCTTTGGGATTGTTTCAATTCACTAAAATGCCTTTTGGTCTGCATGGTGCCCGGCAACTTTTCAAAGATGTATGGACCACCTACTACATCCTTATATGGAGTACAGTGCTGCATACCTGGATGATGTCATCATTTTAGTCCATCCTGGAAGAACATATGGTGCACCTAAAAATGTGTTAACTACTATACAGGAGGCAAGCTTAACCATAAATCCTACCAAATGCTCACTGGGTATGCAAGAAACTAAGTACCTGGGGTTAATAATTGGACAGGGCAAAATAAAACCTGCAAATGATAAGGTTGATGCTATAACAAATAGCACCCAGCCACAAACAAAAAAACAAGTAAGAGCCTTTTTTGGGATGGCTGGTTACTATCGTCATTTCATGTCCAATTTTGCAGACATTGCTAGTACATTGACTGAACTTACAAAAAAAGTTAAACCAGACAAGGTCTGCTGGACCAAACAGTGTGAAGAGGCCTTCACATTATTGAAAGCTAAATTATGTTCTCACCCTATTTTACGTAGTCCCGACTTTCAAAAACCCTTTTTGGTACAAACAGAGGCCTCAAATCAAGGTATTGGGGCTGTTTTGTCCCAAATGGATGGAGAGGAGGAACACCCTATCATATACATTAGTCGGAAACTGCATGAAAGAGAAGTTAAATATTCTACAATAGAGAAGGAGTGTTTAGCCATCCGTGGGCCATCAATGCCCTAAAATTTTATTTGTGGGGTAGAGAATTTGTAGTGATTACAGATCATAATCCCTGTGTTGGCTACATATTATGAAGGACAAAAACCCTCGAATTTTGCGATGGTATTTAACCCTTCAACCCTACAAATTTACAGTACAACACAAATCAGGCAAAAAACACTTTAACGCTGATTACTTATCGCGTTATGGTGCAGATGACAGTTATAAATTGACATCAGACTCCAGGGTGAAAGTGAAGTAATGATCAAATAACTGTTTATTTTATTTCTTTTGTGTTTTCTTTTTTCCTTCGTTTCTACATACATAAAGTATGTAGAAACCACTTATGGAATTATATACTTAAAAGGGACCCTGGAGTGGAGTTTTAGGAGTGGGAGGGCTAAAACTCCATCTCCCCTTTTGTATTGTAAGGGAGATCTGATATGTATTCAACATCAGAGTAGCAGGAAACCAATGGTAACTAATTGCTATTGGTTCCCTCTTGAGGTGGGAGGAGTGTAAAGAATAAAGGAAACGTCATGTATATCAGACCTTATTTTTTTTTTATTATTTTAGTCTGTTGCAACAGCTCGTTCTTGTATACCCCCCCTTCTTTTCCTTCTGTAACCTTCCTCTTTCTAATATAGGCTGGCCACCTATATTCTCTTTCTTCCTAACCCCTTTTGTAGTTCATGGTCCTGATATATATGCAGGTAATTATATAGTCCAGGTATAATAGGACCCCCCCGAAGTGATACAATTGAGTGTTAGAATTGCACAAGTCTGAATCTATCAAAAGATGCTGTCAGAGTGTAGACTCTGAGTTTTATTGCGATATAGGACCCCCCCTCCTCGTTGTTGCGCCTCTGCAGGTTCATTTGCGTAATTCAAGGAACCCAAAATATTGTTTTAAACCCTTGGTTTCTTCTTTAAATGTGCTGCATTATTGGCCAGAGAAAAACCCTCTAAAAATAAACCGACCCCCTGAAGAACGTTCGCTGCTAGGCGCCTTTGCGAACGGAGAAAATCTTTTGCTTTGCAGTATTTTGCCTCCTCGAATGTGCACATGTTCGCAAAGGCATTTAGCTGTATATTTCAGCTCGAAGCATTTCCCTCTGCCCAAAAACAACGGTATTGTTAAGCACATACCTCCCAGATCCGTATTGGGGCATTCTTATGTTGATTCAAGGCACTTGATAAAACGAGCGTTTTTCTGCACAATGTTTATCAAAACAGGATTCTTTCTGCTGCAGCCCTTTCCTTAGGAGCTGACCGGCCTCAGTGTGGACACTTTTATATCACTAAAAGGGAGGTGGTGCTTTCAGATGCCAGAACTTCGAAATAAATCCTAAAAAAAGGTATAAAATTCATTGTTAAGATTATGTATGTGTTATCTCACTGATTTAAAGGGATATGATGTTTGTGAATAAATTAAATCTTTGGGAAATAGAAATATAAAGTTAAACATAAAGTACAGGGGTGGAGTTAGGTAGTCACCTGACCATTTTTTGGTATATAATCCAGGTACCTGAATCAGTTGGTTAGATAGCCTGGGAGGTACAGACCTAGTCTGACCTCGATGTGTGTTACACTAGCTCATTCTAGTGTTTCAAGAGACTGTTGTTATATTTTCTGAATTTATGTTTTTTTTGGTATTGCGTCCTAAAGTCCGGCTGGTCTTAATTTTTGTTTTGTAAAATAAATTTCCTCTGGTGCATCTACAACTACGAGCAAGTGTTCTCTTTTATATCCCACGCCTCACATGCTGAAGGAAAGAACAGTGGAGCACCTGGTTGTCAATGGTCTATAGGGGAAGTGGGGGAAGGGAACATTGTTTAACCAGGAGTAGCACACTAAGCTGAAGCTTGTTTCCAGATGCAGCCTGGAGCACAAGGAAGTTAAGTAACTTGCTCAGAATCACACAGTATGCACTTAGACAGCTGTTGGATTCAAACCCAGGTCTCCAGAACTGTAGCTCAGAGCCTTTACCCAATGTGCTATACTGCCTCCAGGACCCAAGGCAGTTTGGTTTTATGGGAGAGAGGTTGTGCCCGACAAACTTAACTGAGTTTTTTGACTGGGTAACAAGAGGTGGATGGAGGAGGATGTGGCCTACCCAGATTTCAGCAATGCCTTTGACACTTTGCCACATAGAAGGCTGGTAAATGAGCTGGAAGGCTTATGGATGGAACAGAAAATAACAAGGTGGGTGGAGAACTGGTTCAAAGACTGAAACCAGAGGGTGGTGGTAAGGCAAATGGGGTGCATTCCAGAGTGGCAGTGGTGTGCCCCAGGGGTCGGTGCTGGGACCCATCCTTTTTTAATATCTATAGCAACGATTAGCCCAGTTCCAATCAGGGGAGGAGAGCTGTTCTTTCCAGACTGGGGCTTGTTGCTGGAAGTGGTCTGGGCAGGTATTCTGGGGCTGCATCGGCAGTGGGAGAGGATGGGATCACATTGGTGATCGACAAGGAAGCTCTTGTTGGTGGGGGACAGGCCATGCATACCAGGTCCACATCAGCCACAACTTTGCAAGCCAGTGACTCAGGAAGGAGCGGCCAATCAGTGAGTAGGGTGTAGAACCTTGACTGTGTGACTGGGCCATAAAAGGCAAATAGTCCAGTACAATAATCAGGAGGAGAGCTGTTCTTTGTTCCACACCACCCACCCTGGCCCCGACCTCTATTAAATGGTCGGTGAGGGCGGAGCCCTGAAGGAGGATAAGTCTAGATTGGGCAAACTGGAACACTAGGAAGCTGGATTGTTATTGATTGGGGGAAAAGGGTCCTGTACACGGTGCTGCTTGGGCAACACTGACTACTACCAGGAAGGGGCATAATGAAGTAGACTGTATAAATGACTGTGTATGCCAACTACATCTGAGGGAGTAGGCAAACTGTGTGTGAATCAATTATTGCTAGGACCTCTGAGCTGGCTAGTGTTGTGATGGGCTAATTTTGCTTGTGAAATGTCTACTGCTAGGGCTAGAAAACTGGCTACTGTCAAGAAAGAGGGAAAACTGCTGTAATCGGAGGGGCAAACTGCTTGGGTTTTAGTGCAACACTGACTGAATTATTTCTTTAGAGGGTCACATTGCTCACCTAAAGTGAGGGTAGACTTGGGGGTGGCCAAAGCGGCAACTCGTAGAGTGATTGGGTGTACAGGTGCGGGACGGCAATAATATTAAATTGGGCAAGGAGGTTCAGATGGTGTCCAGTGTGTTTTCAGTTGGCAGGTCTTGGGAGAAGTAGAGGGACCAGAGAGCAGCTGGAAGGCGGGAGGGTGGGAGGAAGGTGTGGAAAGGACCTCCATGAGAGTACAGAGGCCAATATGGCATAACCCAGGGAACAGATAGACAAGGATCATATGGTTACTCAGGAGGGGGGGGGCACGAAACAAGCAATGTATGGAAATCACTTCATAGGGAGGTGGCTGACCAGAAGGAAGGGGGGACAGGAGAGAGCAAGTCAGGGGCAAGCATCACACTTACTAATCTATTTGCCTTGCTATATACGGGAGATGAGGTGGAGAGGCTGCTGGGAGGAGGGGAGCAGGCAGACAGAGAGGGTTTGGTCAGTAAGCTGGGGAGGATGGGGCAGGAGAGAGAGAGCCAGATCCACAGAAGGGAGAGACATTAGCCTAGGTGGGAGGGAGGTGGGGAGGATGGGGGAGTGCAGAGTGAAGCCAGGGTGGGAGGAGGGAGGACTAGGGTCGGGCAAGCATCCAGGTTAGGGAAGTCAACCAAGGATAAGGAATACTCTAGATAGGCCAGCTTCAGGGCGGGAGAAATCAGATGAAGTGGAGAGGAGGGGAAGACAGGGGTAGGGAGAAACACAGCAGATGGGGTGAAGGATGCAGAACTGGGGGGAGGCAAGGAGGAAGCAGTAGAAGGGAGCCTGGGTGGGGATCTGAGGATACCAGCCCAGAAAGAGTCCACGGAGATCTGGGTGGGGCAATCTGTGCCACCCAGGAGGTTGGGGGCAAGGAGCAAGCTGGGGCGACAGGTAGAAGAATGAGCATGGTAGGAAAGCACAGGCTTGTGATCCCCAGGCTGAGGGGGGCAAGAGAGAAGTAAGCTGGGGGTTGATAACAGAGGAAGAGCCTGGATGGAATCTAACGGGCCAGTAAAGTGTCGGGGGGGGAAGGTGATCCTGCTGGGTGACTTCATGACCTGGGGCATCCAGTGAGAGGGGGCGGGGAGGGAAAAAGCAGCCCAGTCAAGGCTAAATGTATCCCAGGACTAGCCGTACACAAGGCCAAATTCCAGCTATACTCGATAGCATTGGAATGCGGGAATCCCCCTGATGAAACATCTGGGAACAAATGACTTAGAGGGGAACAGTGAACTAGAAATCCAGGCAAGATTCCGGGAACTGGCCAGGGTTTACCACTCTATAGAAGCGCAATCTCCTTCTTTGAGATTCTGCCAGTACCTAGGGCATCCAGGGAGACCAAACATAAACTTAGAGGTGTGAACCAGTGGCTCAGGGACTGGCGCGGGGCAGAAGGGTATGGGCTGGTGAGGGACTGGGGGATACATGGGAGGACAAGGGGTTATATGCTAGGGATAGGCTACACCTCAACTTGGAGGGGAGGGAGATCTTGAAACTAAATCTTGCTGGATTCATAGTCAAGAGGTGGAGTTTAAACTTAAGGGGGGGGTTAAGTAAAAGAGTGGCTCCAGGAGGGCTGCTCGAGGGTCCAGATCCAGGGCATGAAAAGAAGGCAGGTAACTGCGATCTAAATCCATCAAGAGCTGTGCAAGAAAGGGCATCTAGGGACTGCGCAGGGTCGAGATCACTGGAGAAAGGAGAGGGGTCAGGGTGGAGGATGGCCCTGATCAATGCTAGGAGCATGGGCAACAAAATGCCCAAGCTCCAGGTGGTGCTGGTTGAGGGATCAGTGGATGTGGCAGCAATTACTGAGACATGGGCCACTCAGAAAAATGATTGGGACCTAAATTTGGTGGGTTACAAAATATTCAGGAAGGATAGAGGAGAGGGAAGAGGAGGGGGTGTAGCGCTGATAGTCAAAAATGACATAGCGGTTAGTGGAGTGGAGGAGGCTGTAGGTGGGGTGGAGGAGATCTGGGTAACCCTACAAAAGAGGGGAGGTAAAAGATTGAAAATAGGGGTGGTGTACAGAATCCCCAATGATGGAAGAGACCCTGGAGGACAAACTAGTTGAGAACATCAAGGGGCACTGTGACCGTGGAAAGGGTATGGTGGTGATCATGGGTGACCTTAATATGCTGGGGACAGACTGGGACACTATGGCATCCTCTGTGGCCAGGGAACAGAGACTGATGGATATGTTCAGGATGCCTTCCTGGTCCAGCAGGTGGGGGAACCTACTGGGAGGAGCCGGATACTGGATGTTGTCCTAGCAGACAGTGACCAGATAAAGGGCCTGGAGGTGTGCAGCCTGCTGGCAGGTGGTGATCACACTACAGTCTGGTTTCTGCTGTATCTGGGGAGGATAACCATTCTAATACAGTAGTAGTGGACTTCAGGAGGCGGACTTCGTGTGGGCATGGGCAGGATTCTACAGGGAGCTTGGACATGATTAGGCGGACATGGATGCTGGCAGCTTGTGGGAGGCCATTAGGAAAGGGTGCAGGAGACTACAGACTCCTGTACAAAGGTAAGAGCATAAGCATGGTAGAGCCAACAAGCAGTGTTGGTGGACCGGAGTGCAGGAGGCGGTGAGGATAAAAGGCTGCCTATGCATATTTTAAGTGCTCTAGGGGATAGGGAGAGGTATGAGTTGATGGCTGGAAGGGTCACCACAGTGGTGAGGAGAGCCAAGGTGGGAGGGGCAAAACCTGGCTAAGGATATCCGAAGGGGGGAAAAGGGATTCTATAGATACACAAGCGAGAAGAGAAAAGGGAGGGCACAGATCAGCATGATTAGGACTGAGGAGGGATGGACTCAGGAGGCAGGGGAATCAGGCAGAGGTGCTAAATGAGTACTTTGCCTTGATATTTATGGAGGGAGGCAGGGGATCCCTCCAGCCCAATGGGAAGGAAGGGGAGCCAGCAGAGTCGAGAGGTCAGATGGGTCGAGGAGGACTGAAAAGAAGTTTGGTGTACAGGCTGGGCCAAGTCTAGAGCGGATGGGTGGTTAAATGAGGGGTGGGCTGGGAGGGAGGAGGAGAAATCACAGTGGAAAGGGTGAAGGAGGCCCTTCGGACACTAAAACTGATAAGGCACCGGGGCCAGATTGGCTGCATCCGAGGGTTATGAAGGAACTGGCCGATGAGCTAGCAGCACCACTGGCAGCACTCTAACACCTCTCTGCTGACAGGATGGCTGCTTCAATACTGGAGGGTGGCTCATGTGGTGCCTAACCACAATTGGGGGGGCTAGAGAGGACATGGGGAATTATAGGCCTGTCAGCCTAACGTCTGTGGTGGGCAAAGTAATGGAGGGCATTATCAAGGATAGGCTCAGGAGGCAGCTGGAAAGGTTGGGGCAACTGGATGACAAACATTATGGTTTCATCCGGGAGATCGTGTTAGACCAACCCCATAGATTTTTATGACTGGGACCCTGGACCGGCATAGACTGGAGGACGTCCTATACCTGGATTTCAGTAAGGCATTTGATTCGGTACCCCAAAATGGGCTGCTATTAAAGCTGGGGGTGGGAGGACAGTTGCTCAGATTGGGGGGTGAGAGGACAGTTGCTCAGATGGGTAGAAAATTGGCTAACAGGGCGAATACAGAGGGTAGTGGTGGGTAGTCTCCTCCCCACGAAGGTCACCAGTGGGGTCCCCCAAGGTTCGGTACTGGGGCCACTCCTGTTCAATGCCTATGTCTTGGATATGGGGAGGGTGGTTAAGAGTAGGATGAGTCTCTTTGTGGGTTACTTAAAACTGGGAGCATTGGCGGACGGGGACAAAGCGAGAGAGACAGTCCAGAGGGACCTGGATACCCTGGAGGGGTGGTCAAGGAGGTGTGGACTGAGGTTTAATGCAGGGAAATGTTGGGTGCTGCATCCGAGGGTCATAAACCCGGGCCATGTATACACCGGGGGTCATACAGCAGCCACAGCAGTGAGAGGATCTAGGGGTGGTGGTAGGCGTCAAAATGAATAACACTAAAATTGCAGAAGAACTGTGGCCAAAGCAAACCAGATACTGCCTAGCCAGGGGGATTACATCCAGGAAAAGGGAGGTGATCCTCCCTCTGTATAATGCCTTGGTCAGACCACATCTCAAGTACTGCATACAGTTCTGGAGACCTCACCTCAAGGATGACACAACACTGCTGGAGAGTGTCCAGCGGAGGGCAACCAGGATGCTTCAGAGCATGGGAGGAAGGCCTTATGAGGAAAGGCTGGAAGAGCTTGGGCTGTACTCGCTGGAGGAGAGGAGAGACAGGAGGGACGATGGGGTCTTCAAATATGTAAAAGGAATAAACAGGGCGGTGCCAAAGAGATGTTCAGACTAAAGAAGGTGGGAAACAACCAGGTGACATGAGTGGAAGCTAGAGGAGGGAAATTACAGGGGGGGGATGCAGGAGACCTTACTTCATTGAGAGGGTGGTGGAGCCCTGGAATGCACTGTCCAGGAGTCTGGTGGAGGAGGTCACAGTGGAGGGCTTCAAGAGGGAGTGGGACAGGTTCAAGGGTAAACTGAAGAAGAGGATGACCCTCTCTGGGGCTGGGTGGGAAAGAAAGAACCCATTAGGAGGCTGGCTATTTTATAACCCTATTTTACTTTAAAAAGCTGAATATTTTGTAACCCACGAGCAGACACAACAGACCATCCGGCCTATTCTGCTGGCTTTTAGTATGTTAGATATAGCAGAGGAACTGCAGGGGAAGGTGTGCCTATTTGAAGATGATACGAAGATCTGCAATAGGGTAGACACCCTGGTAGGAGGTGGAGGCAGTGAGGAGGGCCTAAAGATTCTGGAGAGGTGGTCGGAAACTTGTCAGCTGAAATTTAATGCCAAAAAGTGCACAGTAATGCACATGGGTGTAATAACCCGCAAACCATTTACACATGGGGGGTTAATTAAACTCAGCAGGACAGAGATCTGGGGATTATAATTTCAGATAACCTTAAGGCAGAGAACCAGTGCAGCACAGTGGTGGGAAAAGTGAATAGAATGCTGGTGTGCATATGGAGGGGTATAAAACAGAACGAGGGAGGTGCTGATGCGCCTTTATACATCCATGGTGAGGCCTCACCTGGAGTATGGGGTTTAGTTCTGGAGGCCTCACCTACACAAGGATATAAGACAGGATTGAAAGGGTTCAGACATGGGCAACCAAGATGGTGCATGCTATGCATAGGCAGCCCTATGAGGAGAGGTGGAGGGAATCTGATCTGTACCCACTGGAGACTAGTAAGGTGAGAGTGGGAAGCTTATTTGCAAGAAAAATAAGTGTTAGAACTAGGGATCTCAAACTAAGATTAGAAGAAGAAAGGTTTAGGGGCAATGTGAGGGCATTACATCACTGAGAAGGTGGTGGAGTCCAGGAACTGACTACGGAAGAGGTGGTGTGCGCAAAATGGTGAAAAGGATTCAAGGGGCATGGGACCAGACACCAGGAGCTGACCAGTGGGCAGAGTGGGGTGTCTCTTGACAAAGAAATGATGATTGGAGGGAAGGGGTAAAGGGGCAGACTCGACTGGCCAAAATGGTCCTTTACTGTCACCAGATTTCTATGATTCTAAGGCAGTTAAGTAATTGGGACTTACCTGTTCCATCAGGTAGGGAGTCAGAGTGCAGACCAATCCTTGGTTTGGGGTATTCTGGTAGAACCTGAAAGGGAAGAACAGAAGAAGATTGAAGGGACACAAGGGTCAGAGGTGCTAGAGGAGAGATTAGAGTGTTGGAATTAAACAAAGATACTTATCTGATTGGTATGTTTGGCCAGACCCGTGAGAAATAAAGGAAAAATAGATCAGTATGGGAAGTTATAGTAGCAAGAGTAGAGATACAAAATGGTATATAGCACAGGAGTAAAGGAAGAAGTTTCAGAGGAAAGACAGACTAGGTCAAAAGCAAAGAAACTAGAGATGGAATAAAAAATGCAGACAACTAGAACAGAGAATAAAAGTGGTATTTAGGACTCGGCAAACCCCAACGCCCTAGGTGACCTGCAGGTAGCCAATAAATTTAAAAGTAGTCAGATGGGCAGGTGGGAATACATTTGGGCTAGTGGCCCCTATATTATTTAAAAAAGGGGACACTGGTGGTTCAGGAGTCTTGAGTTGTCCCAGGAGGCCAGTGGTTTGAAAGGTATAGCTCTGGTGATATAACGGGTCTCTCCCTCATGGACAGTGGCAATTTTTTTCTTATATTATCTTTCCCTGGAACCTAATGTGGGGGATGATGTCCTTGGGCCCAGACTGTATGTAGCAGGCAGGAGGCTGTTCAGAAAACTGCTGACCAGAAATGCTGTGGCTGTTGCTAGGCAGCCAGTTTAGTGCTACTGAACTACAGTGACAGTAATGGCAGGCACTTTCAACTGCCAGCCCAGAGGAGGGCAACTAAAATAGCGAAGGGTCTGCACCAGAAGCCATACAAAGAGAGCGAGCTGAATATGTATGCCCTTGAGGAAGAGGCAGAGGACAGGACAGAAAATTTCAAGCACCTCAAGGGAATCCAACAAAGTCCAAGAGAGTAGCATCTTTCAGAAAGAGATGTGCAGAACAAGGGGCCACATTTGAAGATAGAGGACGGCTCAGGGGCAACATGAGAATGTTTTCACAGAGGTGGTGAACACATGGAATGGCCTTCCTAAGGAGGTTGTGGGGTAAAATGGTGGGGACTTCAAGAATACATGGGACAGACATGAACCAATTCTATTGGTGGGTAGGAGGAGATCAGCTGTTGGATAACTAGGATCTGCAGCTTATCCACTAGGTAGGGAAATGGTCCGACTGAGTGGGCCAAGCAGTCCTTATCTGCCATCAAGGTCAGTGTGTCTATGATTCAGCTCACAGAGCTCAGGCTGTAACCTGCTCCATGTGTGTGGGAATGAAGATGGGATATTTTTGGGAGGGGGAAGAGACTAGAGCAAATATGCCTCCCTCTGCCCATCAACACAAGTGGCATGTGAAAAACCCCACAGGGCAGGTTAAGAGGGTCTGAGGTGGGCAGCCAGCAGTAGCAGGCGAACCTTTAGCTAAGCCACGGTGGCAGACTGGAGATGCCCTGATGGCCTGGTAGAAAGGGACTGGGAGAGCAAATGCATAAGATAGGGGCCACAAAGGAAAATCTACAGTGCAGCTGAAGGGCAATGCCTGAACTTGACTTAAAAGTAGCTGTGGGTGGGAGGAAAACAGGGGAAATCAGTGGGCTCCATGATGGGACCATGAAAGCAGCAAGCATTGCATACAATAGAGTCGCACAGCAGCTAATGTCAAAGCACCGGGGCTAACAAAAGGATTTGGGGGAGGAAAAGAACAGCATAAGGTCCAGGACAGCTCACAATTAAAAACACAGAGCACTAAAAGAAAGAGCCCTGATGGGTTATAAATAATAAAATAAATTTATGCAATAAGAGTGGACATAAATGGAGTATGATAAATCCATTTTATCCAAGCATGTATGTGTATACATGCAGAATCTTATATTTACACATATATTTATTACGTCATCCTCGATTAATGTGCATAGTGGACTGCGTCACATATCCCCATCCCTGACCCCTGTTGTTTGACACTGCTTACTGGTATCTTGCTTTTAGTTGTGTTTCTTCCAGGTTGCCCGTCCCTCAGCCACGCCACCTGCCATTTAGTCATACTTCTCCCTATTCTTCCCACTATCATACAGTGATCATTTGTTTCTGTTTAACAGGTTTTGGTTTTTTTTTTGCTTTTCTACCAAACTTTTTTTCAACTGGCTGCTCCAAGCTGCGCTCCAGCTGTCGCACTCCTCTGCATTCTGTTTCCGTGTCCTCGCCACATCTCTCAATATAAAAACCAGTTTTTTGTTTTTTTACACTGCTTCCTCAAAAACTGATAAGCCCTCACTCTTACTCTACCACTCTGGTTTCCCAGCCTCGCTACAACTGCCACCAGAGCTCCCCCAGCATAGAAACTGTCAGATTTTTTTCCTTAAACTGCTTGCTCGCAAACCCCACTGCTGATGAGCCCTCACTCTGGGTCACACTTCTGCTCTGGTTTCCAGACCTCGCTACAACTGCAACCATAGGCTCCTGTGAAGTCCTTCTCTGCAAACTCTAAATGGTCTCTTGTGGCCCTTATGGCCCTCCCTCTTCCTGCTTATTTACTGAGATTTCCTATGTCTATATATACCACACATGTTTTAAGCCCCCACCATTTCACTCCTGACCTCCAACACTATAATGCTGTCAGTCTGTTCCAGGTGTCTACTACCCTTTCAGTGCAATAGTAATTCCTCACATCCATCTACCACCACAAAGCTTCATCATGTCCCATGGTCCTTTTCCTATTTGAGAGCCCCAGCACCTGTCATCCTTGTAAAGTACTTGTGGTCTCCATTATACCTCTCTTTCAGGTTTTATATGTTGAGATCAATCTCCTCACAGGGCTTTTCCCGCCCATGTACAATTTAGTTGCCCTCAATACTGCCTCCACCCTGGCCTTTCAGGTGACCTCCAAACCTGGACACAGTACTAATAGGCCCTGTCACACTACCCTCTGTAACATTACAGGTGCCCAAAGTGTTACTGCAAAGTTTACGTTTACACACCCGTAACGTTACAGAGACCATAACCGCTGTTGAAACCACAGGGGGTTTCAATAATGATGAGAAAACGATTATGCCGCGCAATATTACTGGGCGTAGTGCGCAAGGGCACTAGTCCCCAGTGCAACACGAGCTGCATTGTGATCGGTGCCATGGTAACATGCCCGGCTCCCAAAGAGTGGAAGCGGCGGTGCGATCCCAAAATGAACACCGTGGCAGTGTAGACACACTGTACCACTCCGGTTATGGGTTCTATCTATTAAGGGGTCTGAGGTGCAGTGTGGATGAGACCTTAGTTGGATCTCAATAATAAGGTTACTTGCAACACCACCTCCCTCCTCCTGCTGAAGATACCCTCCCTATACAGCCCCAGCATCCTCCTAGCCCTACCCACTGCTTTGTCACAGCTCAGCAACTTAAAAGACTCACCAAGGTAACTGGTCGGCCCACCACCATATCCATCAGTGCCTTGCTGCCAGGACCCCAATAAAATTATATGTCCCCAAATTTTAGCTGTTAAAGTTCTGTCCTTCATAAAATATACAAACCAGGTCCCAAGAACACCGGTTGCTTGCTGCCACCCCAGCTCCGCTCCCACACTCTCTAGCAGGATGATGAGATGCCAGTGGTCTTGAGGTGACCTCATCTTATCTGTAATGGGCGGCAGCTTTCTGTGATTTCCAAATGATCTGACCACCTAGCAATGAAATGTGACATCAGTCAAATAACAAGACCCTTGTTGAACAGTGCCCACATTTATCCCCGATACTATGGTTAAAAATGGAGAGACAACCAGGAAGGTGACAGGAAGCCACAAAATTTTGCCACCCCTCCCCCTCTTGGGTGTTTCTTTTATCGCATCTTCTGCGAATTTCTTACCTCTGCCCACAGCAAAATTCTGTCCAATAATCTGTCAAGCTTGACCCTGCGGTGTCACCTGCTCAACAGTCCTCCTTGTCCTCATTGTTATGCTAACCCCTGAAGTACCGCATCAGCAATGGGGAAGCTCTCATACTGTTTCTCTCTCAACGCGGTGCTCCTCGAGATGATGCCATACCGCCCATACCCATTGAATAATCGGCTCACCAGCCTAGCTTCCCTGTGATACCTCCAGTGGGTGCCGATCAGTTCCTCACATATGCCCTACCGCTGCTTCATCATAATTCATTGTGGGGTAACCTCAAAAATGCTCACAACCTGTCATGTACTTTTTACCGATGCTCCACTATTGACTCTACAGTGCCCTTATACCTCCTGTCCACCAAATTAGCACTCAGTGACAGGTTATTGCCGCGAAATCCAGAGTGGATCATCTCAAAGACACACATCGAAAGGAAAGAAGAGAAGGCCCATTGACTGTCCCATCCTCCTGTCCTTGAAGCCCTCACAAAGCTCTTATTCTTTCTGCTGATCTGTGTGGTATGTTGAAATCAATCCAGGACCTCCAGAGGGCATCACTCCATGAATCTAACATCCATCAAGAGATTAAGCTTCCTTCATATCAATGTACAGCCTCCTGAAAAAGCTTTCATTAATACAAGCCTGGGTTTGCCCACACCATGCCAGACTTTCTGGTAATATCTGGAGACATGGTTGAAACCTGCAACAACAGATAGGGAGGTAATCCACCAACTACCAAATATTCAGAGACGACTTCGACATATGTGCGGAGTAGCTTATATAAAATTGAATATATCTGCATCTTGCCTTAGTGCAACATCATTGCCCAAAGAATTTGAATGTTTATCCTTAAAATAGCTCTCCCAAACATGCAGCTTTCAACTAGTTGGCTATAGGCCCCCTCTGCTGATCATAAGCTCTTAACCCACCTGAGAACATAATCAAACTGGGCCCTGAAGATATCATTATCTTAGGTGATCTGAATTTAAACTGGCTCTCCAAGATAGCTGCACCTTAGTATCTTTTGTGATACATAGGAGTTTACTCAACTAATAAATGAACCCACAAGAATCAATTTAAAGAACAGAAGTAGTAGCAACCTATTTGACATCATGCTGGTAAACAAACCCACCTGTTCTACAGCTGGAGTACTATTCAGTGACAAGTGATCACTGTCTATGTGCAGGAATAAGATCATCAGGCAAATAGCCCCAACCCAGCAAAATTCCTCCCGAGAAGATCTAAAAAACCCAGTAATATGGGGGATATCTCCAGACCTATGCCACTCTGCAGCGGCAGAGTTCTACTCATACTCTGTGAAATAGCACTTCAGGTGTTAAACAGCATAATCATGGTGCCCTCAATACTCATGCACCAATCACTGATGTTAGAGCGAAAAGCAAATCTTGCTGCTGGTTTTCAACCGACCTTAAATCTGCACTGCTTGAGAGATAAACTAAGGAAAATGGCAAGAAGACTAAGGAACCATATGACTGGCTGCTGTTCAAAAAGACAGAAATAGCTGCACCAAAAAGTAAGGTTGCTAGGCTGCTTTCTATACGGCTGAACTTGATGCCTCTTATCACAACCCTGCTAGATTCAAGGGCACCATCAAGGGGATCTTAGGGCAGGACTCTAGCACTTCTCTGCCATCTCAAGTGCACCTTAATAAGGTTGCTATCTCCAACAAGCGGAAGTATGATGCATTCAACAACCACTTCTAGCAACGGCTGGCCTTTTGACTCCTCTCCAGCTAATCTACTGCGGGCACAACCCAAATCCCAGTATACTGAGGGCTCAGGAGGGCTGATTCTTCATTCTCATTCAAACCAATTTTACTGAAGCAAGTAGAGGATCTATTGTTGCATTTGGACACTAAAAAAGTGCAGGTGCAGACTCTCTTGACCCCTATTTTCTAAAACTTGCAATATGTGCTTGCAGTTCCCTTAACATCATTTTTAATCTATCTTTAGCCTCTGGGTCTATTCCTTCCTGCAGAGAAGACAACAAGTGTTTCCCTCCTAAAATCAGGGACCCCATGGACCTCAACAATTACAGGCCCATATCCATCCTGCCAGTGCTTTCCAAAATGCTAGAAAAATTAATGAGCATCCAATTAAGAGACTACCTTGATGTTAATAATCTCTTAAACCCCGCTCCAATCTGGGTTTAGGACTAGGCATAAGCACCATTTCTGCACTGGCAAGAAGTCACAAATGACTGGCAAATTGAGCTGAGCAAAAGAACAGCGTCTGTGCTGTATTTCTTGATCTAGCAAAGCCTTGAACAACAGTGGATCATGAGCTGCTGCTCTCTTCACTGCACTCCATAGGCCTAGATCCAACCTCTCTTAAGTGGTTCTAGATGTTATCTCACTGATAGAATGCAGCAGGTGAAAATGAAGGCGTCCTATCCTCATCAAAACTACTCCAAGAGGAGTACCTCAGGATCTATCCTGGGCCCTATCCTTTTGCCATTTACATTAACAACATTGACTCTAATCTCACCAAAGCCAATGTTCTACCTCTTTGCAGATGGCACTGTCTTATATGTCAATAACACATCGAACTTCAAAGGCCCGTGAAATACAACAATCAGAATTCTCCCTTTTGCAATACCAACTACTTGAAAAAAAAAAAAAACTCCTCCTAAACGCAAAGAAGACAAAAGCTATGTTCTTCTCCACTAATTACTATACTAACACCTTTTCACCAAGCAATCTTCCCCAACTATCCACCATCCTTGGAGAAAGCCTTGACTATGTTGACAAATTCAAATATTTAGGGTATGGATTGACAACAGGCTTGATTATACTAACATATTGAAGAACTTCTGAAAAAACTTTGCCAGAAGGCTTGGCCTTTTTCTTCAGAATTAAACATTATTTAACCAGAGATTCAAGACAGAGACTAATCCAGAGCCTCATTTCTATCACTTATTGACTATGCAGATTTCCTCTATGGCCACTGTTCTATTTCCTATTTAAGTAAACTGGATACCTTGCACCATAGAGCTCTCAGGTTCATCACAGATCTTCCATTCAACACTCATCATTGCTCTCTATGCTGCAGTTGCTGGACATCCTTATACCTCAGAAGGAACAAAAATGCTGCATTATGGATATACAAAACCCTGTCTAACAAACTTCCATCCTATATTTTAGATTGCTTTACACTGGCCACAGCTAGGTTATATGCCCTAAGAAGCAACAACCTCATCACTTGAAGCTACCCAAAGCCAGCACTGGCATGGGAGATCTGCAATCAGTTACTCTCTAGCAATGGCATGGAATTCTCTGCAGAAGACCTAAAGTTGACCACCTTTATACACTAACATCCTTTAAAAAGCTCTTACACAAGTCTCTTCCCAGAGATATGCAATTGTTTTCAAAGCTTAGTCCAATCACATTCATTAACCCCCTTTTTTCTGCAGCTTTGCTAGCCTTCACCAAGACCTCCACAGCACCCCTGTCACTCACTTCTACCCCCATTCCACTCACTACTAGTAGACTTAGTCCTATCCAAAACTCCCACCAGCCTCTATGTCATTTTCAGAGCTGTTTTCAACATTTTAGTAGTCATCAATCATAACTGTCTGGTTTAGCTTGTCTTGGAGCCTGTAATCTCCAGCTACCCTGTTTGTATATATGTTTATATTATTGTATCTGTTTATATAGATGTGTTTTGTATATGTCTGCTTTTGTACCTTCAAGTTGTTCCTCGACCTATCAGGTCCATCTTGTAAATGAGCTTTGCTCAATGATGTCCGCCTGAATAAATAAAGATTTTGATTGATTGATTGATTGATTGATTGATGGTCACATTCAAGTTCTGTGTCCATAGTGTCCTGGGCCCCCATCAGCTACTGTGCTGCAGTGGAGCTATGCTCCATGGTACACTTCCCTGCTGTCCAGCATGCGGGGGTCCCTGTGTGTTGTGCACTCTACCTACAGGTCAGTGTCCACCTACCTAAGCTGGCCTTTGCACCCCCCAGCATTGGCATCCGTAGTTCCCATGCATGCCGTCATGAGTCCATGTCTGTCCACTGCTCCCATGCATCATTTTCCGATGCCTACTTGTTCTCTATGTTCTCTTCAGCTGTAGTTCCCTGACCTGAGACTTCTCCAGTAAATGATCTATTGTAGCCCTCACTGTGGTCTTTCCTAAGGGGCTTGCATTTCTGCCTGTGCCAGTTTGTTTGTCAGAGTTTCAGTTCACCTGCTTTGTTTACTAACCACTCTCCCTGCATCTGAAATGGGCCCCACTCAGCCAACCACTCTCCTGCAGCTGAACCACCTTTCGGCCCTGAGAAACCTTCCCAAGGAAAGCACTGTCCATGGACCATTCCAATCGCTACAAGGAGGGGAGGGAAGAGGCCCCAGCTGAGTAGGAAGCAACTGCTGGTGGGGGACTTAATTAGGGGGATAGACTTGCGAGCAGGGTGGGGTAAAGGAGAGGGAGGTGAAATACCTGAGAGGTACTTTGGCTTGGAGGGATGAGAGCAGATACAGTGGATCATTAGACAACAGGAGATGAGAGAGAGCTAGATGTCACTGTCCACCTGGGGACAAATGACCTAGCAAGAGATGGGGTAGGGGTAGTACAGGGAAATTTCAGGGATAGGGGGAGGGTCCTCAAGCATACATGGTGGCTTTTGCCTAAAGGTTGCCTATATACATCTTGGGAGAAGATAGGACTCTCCACATGGCTTTCAACAGTTGCTTAAAGGCATGGTGCAGGGTGGGGCTCAGTACTAGGAGTGAGCCTCTTCAGTGTCTTCATAAGTGAAATTGCAGAAGAACTGAATAGGAAGGTATGTCTTTTTGCAGATGCCACCAAAATCTGTTATAGGGTTGACACTCAGGAGGATGTGGAGAAAGGGTTCACCCATGCTGGTGTGACAGCCATGTTGCTGATGCCGATTACAGCACAGGCCACATTACAGCACCAGGCAAAATGTATCCTGGGAGTTATACCACCAAAGCGCCCTCCTAGGAAACAGTCTCCATTGGGCCCCCTTCCCCTAATTATCCCACAGGTCCAGGTTCTTAATTTACCTGTTCTCCAGTCCTACCCCATCCTACAATCGCCCCACAGGTATACAGTAGATTGTTACTATCCCTGATGTTCAGTGGTTCCCATTTATTTATTCATTCATTTGTTTACCGAGTAGGTGCACTGGTCCGAGAACCATTTTCAGGCATGACCTGGGCCATTGAGGATGGCACAGGAATAAAAGCACGTACAAAGGAGGCTGGGACAAGGGCATACAATAGACAGTAATAAAAATATACAGGATATTTATATGAAGATATATATAAACTTGCAGCACAATGGATAAATAACATTTATGACAATAACGGTACAGTAGTAGCCAAGTTATAATACAAATTAGGCATGATCTGAGATGAGTAAGGAAAAGTGCATCATGGCAGTGTAGGTATGGACCAAGAAGGAAAAGGAGGGAAGGAAGTAGAGGCATGATAATAAGTTGGGAGGGCAGGAGCAAGTAGTGGAGGACAGAAGGTGAGATCCAAGGAGAGAGTGGAAAAGTTCTGGAGAGTCAGTGGTGCTAAGTGGAATGGGCAGGTTGTTCCAAAGGAAAGGGGCTGCAGATGAGAATGCACATTTACCCATATGGTGGAGACTAGGGGGCACTCAAGCATGGGGCCAGCAGTGAGGCAGATCTCTAGAACAAACACTTGTGGCCAAAGAAGGTGGGATTACGGAGAGGTAGCTCGGTTTTGGATGGCCTTATTGACTGTGCTGGCCAGAGATAGGTCTGTTGGGCTGATGGGGAAGCCAGCCCAGGGCCTGATAGAGTGAGCAGTGGTGTGTTGAGTGAAAGTCCTTGCCCCCTGTATATCCAAAGTCCCCACCATGACCCAGTTAGTTCTTACAGCAAATACTACCCTGGTCCCCAGCCTTCTATATTTGACACCCTTCCACATTTGGCACAGACCATCCTCTCAGCTCCTTGATCAGGCACAAAATGGATGATAATTCACAATCATGTGCTAACTGTACACAGCTGTTTATACACTAGGCACATGAGCACAAAACTGGCGTTCTGTCCACAGTTGGTTACAGAGGTTAGCAGAGTGTCTGTGCCAATTGCCACTGTGGGGAGAGTGCGTAAACATATGGTGGGGGCCATGAATAGTGCGAGCGGTGGTACTGGGTAGGCAGGTAGTTATTGGCAGTTTCCAAAGTATGGAATGGACAGCAGTACCACTGAACACCAAGGGAAGTGTGATATTACTGATGGTGGGAGCTCAAAGGGGCAGTGGTAGGAGGCAGAGGTGATACTACCTGGTTTAGGGAGGCAACATCTTTTAGAGCCATTTACCAACTGGTCAGAGACTCACTAATTATGCTATTCAAGATATTATTTTGTGATTCTACCCTGTTTTTGGGGTGCAAAGTGTTGTTTGACAGTCACTTACCCCTTTAGTGATCGCAAATGCTCTTTGAATGTTCTGGTCTATGTGAACAATAACAGTCCATTACCAGTAAGATAAAGACAAGTGAACAAATACAAATATGGAATTGAGAGCTGTTCTCCATGAGGTTGATAATGTAATTTATCTTTGTGTTAGAGTACAGAGTATGATGAGATTAATACTGGTACCACTGTGCTACCACATGAGTCTAGGGTTGCTGTGAGAGGTACCAAATACTGAAATGTCAAAATAACGCAGTACCATTGTGCTACCAGTGTACCAGTATTTGTGGGAGCCGACAAAAATCTCAAAATTTCGTGATACCATTGTATTACCAGTGTATGTGTGAGAGACAGAGAAAATGGTAAAAAGTGCCATAGGGATACCATTCTGCCAGTGCACTACCAATGCACAGAGGAAACTCTATATATCACCTACCACTGTGATACCAGAGTACCACTGGGTAGTACTATTGTGGATTTTTCAGCTGACCACAGTATTGCCATTGCTATACCACTGTAATGCCATTGTGACAAATTCAGTAAGGGTAACCAGATTGCTGAGACAATGCAGTGCTAAAGAAGTATGATAAAAATTACAAAGTGTTGCCAGTACTACTGCAGTGTGCAGCAAAAAATTGTGAAGGAAATACAGTGCTAAGGAAGTGTGCATGAAAATCTAATAATTATTTGCAGTGCTCTTACAGTCTTCATCAAAACTAAGAAAGATTGAGCAGTACTACTGCAGTGTGCAGCAAAAATTAGTGAAGGAAATACAGTGCTAAAGTGTGCATGAAAATCTAATAATTATTTGCAGTGCTCTTACAGTCTGCATCAAAACATAAGAAAGATTGAGCAGTGGTACAATAGTGTAGCAGAAAGTCAGTGCAGTGTATTAACAGTGCACTGATGAAAAGCAGTGCTTTGTCAGTCTGGACTGAAATAACACTGAAATAAGACTCAAGATGGAAGTGTACACTTCACTTCCCTCTGGGTTTAGAGCTTTTTCAGCTAGGAAGTAGGAGAAGAGAGACTAGGAGAGCTAACTTTAATGAAAAATTTGTGGATTGTGTGTGGGGGGGGGCGCAGCTTATTTGATTTCTGATCTCTGTTCCCCATTTGTTTAAAAAGTTAATATTTTCAGTTAGTGTTTTTCCTTAATTTTTATAGTTATCTATCTTTTGTAGTGTACTGTGTGTGTGTGTGTGTGTGTGTGTGTGTGTGTGTGTGTGTGTGTAAAACTCCCCTTTCTTTTTTCTTTTTAGATAGAGATAAAAATTATGGAGACTAGTGGGAATGGGAAGAAGGCAGCTGGACCACTCTGACCCAGTATCCGTATTAATAGGTTGGCCTTTATGTCTGTGCCCCCCACGAACAGCAGCAGGAGCATTTGCCTCCCACCCCCAGCAGTAGAATGTAGCCCCACCCCCAGGAGCAGTATGAGCCTTGTCCCATCCCAGTAGAAGCAGCAGAATCCTCCTGTGGCCCCCACCCCCAGGCAGCAGCAGGTATCTCCAGATGCCATCCCCCCAGCTGGAGCATGCGCCTCCCCACCTCCTCTGAGCAGGAACATGATGTGCCCACGGCCCTGGGACATCAGCTGTTGTCCCCCTAACACACACAGACACACACAGTCATCTGCTGTGTTTTTTTTTAGGAAAAACCCAAATGACAGCTTCATCGTGATCTGCACCTTTTGTGGCAGATCAGTGAGAAGGGGCAAGACTGGGGGTCATTTTATGACTGGTGGGCAAAGGAGCCATTTGTAGCACCACCATGCTGCAGATTGGCTTGAAAAACAAAAAGAGGTTGCAGCATGTAGAGGGGCCCGGAGTGCTGCTAAGCTGGTAGAAGAAGGTGAAGGGGGCCAGCAGGAGGCAGGGGTCAGTGGTGGGCATAGGCACAATAGCAGAAGGCAGCAGCAGGAGGCAGGTGCAGAGCCCCCATCACCCTCACCCCAGAGACAGAGGCATCACTGGGTTCATGGTGGGGACCCAGCAGAGTCTGTAGCCACCCCAGCACCAGCACCAGCAGCAGTGAGTGATGACCTGAGAGCACTGCGCAGAGAGGTGGGAGCTCTATTCAGTGAGTTCAATGATTTCCAAGAGGAGGTCAGAGGGGACCTCAGGAAATTCCTTCAGGAGCAAGATAAAATGTTTGAGCTTCTGAACAAGCTGCGTGGTGGTGGCACGTCAGAAAGTGTACCTGGCACTGGTACAGTGTAATGGTCAGCCTCCAGACCAGCCAGCACTGCACTGGCAACAACCTTTTTTTCTTTTCTTTCTCTTGTCCTTGCTTTTGTTACTGTCACTCTTCCCTCATCTGCACCCTCTAAAAATAATTAAAAAATATATATATATATATATATATATATATATACACTCCTCTTTTTCTATATCCTTTCATTTGTTTCTGTCCTCTGTCTTCTGATCTATATCCTCTTGTTTATTTTATCTTTTCCAGTTGGTTTATGCTCCCTCTGTTTACCATCCCCTTTCATATATGAATATGAGTAAGTTTGTCCTCCTCCTCCTGACCATGCAGGTCCCTACTCCCCGGTTCCCGCCTCCCCGTCCCCCGTTGTTGTACTTGTAATACCATGCCCATAAATGGTGTACCTTCCTACTTTTATCGTACTCCATTTTCCTTTATATGTTTCCCCTTGCTCCTTCTATCCTATCCACAAATGTCAAGTATAAGCACTTTACTATGAACAAACATATTTTCCTAAACTATGTGAGAGTGAATCTTGGCTCTGCTCATGTAAAACAGGGCCCTTAGGTAATGAAATGCTTCCCAAATAATGTGACATCAAATTGAGACTGAAATGCGCTGTCAGTCCAGATGTTTTATGGTTCCCCACCAACAACCAGATATTAAAATGCTGTTTTGGCCACCGTTTACAATTGTTTTTAGGCCCTATCTTGTTTCTGCCACTGTAGCACAGTCAGTAAATGTTCAGAAATGTTGCAGAAAACATGGTACATTAAATTGGAAGTGGAATCTGGTCTCAGCCATTATGTTTTAGGGTGCCCCCCACCACCCAGGCATTAAGTAGCTGTTTTAGGGCCTGTTTACACAATATTTCTGCCTGAAACTCACTGCTGCTGGCTCAAAACATGTCCAGAAATCATAGAATCATAGAAGCTTGATGGCAGAAAAGGACCATACCGGTCCATCTAGTCTGCCCTCCCCCCCCAACACCTCTCCCTGCCAGCCCCTGCCCTCCCCGATACTCAGCCCCATATCGTGTCTCATACCCTCTTTAATTCTTCCACTGATTTAGCCCCTACTCTCAAACCAAAACTCCAGCCTCAGCTGCTCATTGTGGGTTGAAACTATCTATGCGTTGTGCAAAGACAGCGGTCTCAGTGTGTGACTGCCACTCCCTCGCGCTGCCTGCATGGGGTTCTGTGAGAGCAGACAGCACCCAAGAAAAGGAAAACAATTTTTTAAAAGCCCAGCCCTGTCTTTAGGCGGGGGGGGGAGTACTGGCTACTGAAGGGATGGGATGCTGCAGAAGACATTGGGGTCCTGATTGTGGGACTGTCACAAAGGAATTAACTAATGGGGTACACTGGCTGTTGCTAAGGGTTACTGGGAGGGACAAACCGCTGCAGGGGGAAGTACTGGCTGAGGCTGGGAGGTGCAGGGGTGATTATAGCTGGCAAAATGCCCAAAACAAACACATTCTAGTCTCCCTACTATACACTCTGGGGACCCTGGCATGCCTAAACTGTTCAGTGAGGACCCCTAGGGGTCCCTGGCTCCTAATGGGCTCCCAAAGTTCCCTGGGGGGGGCCCTGGCTTCTTTTTCTGTAAGTCCCCCAACTATGGAGCACTACAAATAAAAACAAATAACACAAAACCAAAAACAAGAATAGCAAATATGTTGCAATTAATATTAAAAACAACAGTGAATTAAAATCACAGTTTCTAGCCAATGACAAATATGATGGATTTCCTGAGATCTGTAAGGTCACACAGTTGACAGCCATGCTTCCTTTTGCAGGTCAGTATGTACTGCTTGCTACCTGATGATTCCTTCTGCTCTGCAGAGGGGGTCTCATCAGGTTCAACCACAATTCCATTCTTGAATTCACATCACCCCACCCCCAAATTTAACGTAATAATACCTGGTGTTTGCCAACAGGTCCGAACATGACCAGGCCGATTTCAAGGCAGGAATATCTGCTCAGTGGCCCTTTCTCCCAACACCCGAAACGGCAGGCAGGCTTTAAATGGTCAATACATACAAACTCGTCGCCGACATACTACTGTCTGGGGCTACCGTCCTGAACACTGTCATTGGCAGCTCTCCATCATGGCGCTCACGTCAGAGCCCCTACAAAAATAGCCGAACGCGGCTGGGAAAAGCCGAAGTTTACTGAGCAAGTGTCAGTGCTGACAGTGGGAGAGGGGTGTCTTTGTTGCCAAAATAATTGCACAGTAAATTGAGAGCGAAATTAGGTCTGAGACACGCAGTTACAGGCTCACACCCACCCTGCTGACCCAAATGTGCTGTTTTCTGCACGTTTTAAGTGCTTTTTGGGCCTAAGTGTGTGGCTGCATGTTCAAATCATGCCCCACATGTCCATAAATGTTGCCAAAAAAATTGTACAGTACATTGAGAGTGAAATCAGGTCTGAGACACGCACTTACAGGCTCAGACCCACCCTGCTGACCCAAATGTGCTGTTTTCTGCATGTTTTAAATGCTTTTTGGGCCTACGTGTGCACCTGCACGTTCAAATCATGTCCCACACATCCATAAATATTGCCAAAAAAATTGCACAGTACATTGAGAGTGAAATCTGGTCTCAGCCATGATGTTTTATGGCACCCCACCACCTCCCAGACCAAATGATGGTCTGTGGTCCACTTTTACAATTGTCTTTAGGCCCCATCTTGTGTCTGCCACTGCACCACAGGCAGTAAATGTCCAGAAATGTTGCATAAAAAATGGTACATTAAATTGGAAGTGGAATCTGGTCTCAGTCATTATGTTTTACGGTGCCCCCACCACCACCACCCAGACATTAAGTAGCTGTTTTAGGGATTGTTTACACAATATTTCTGCCTGAAACTCACTGCTGCTGGTGCCAAACAGGGCCTACAAGTCCAGAAATGTTTACCCAAAAATGTGACATCAAATTGAGACTGGAATGTGCTGTCAGTCCTGATGTTTTATGGTGCCCCACCACCTCAGGGACCTGAAAAGGGGTGTCAACATGCAGAGAAAATGAATTCCTCCTGCAAAATGCTGCTGCTACTTTCAGTTCTTTCCTGCTGCTGCTGCTGTGTTTCAAGTGACTGACATAGAAATGCAGAAGTATCATTTCCCTATCCCTGTGCTACTGTACTGATTGTCTAGTTGTGTTGACTGACTGTCTCTGTGGTAGTACCTTGCCTGGCGGTGGGGTAGTGAATGAATATTTGGGGCACAGTAGCTTGCTGCCTGCTGCTGTCTATGACTACTACTTTCCAAGGTGCCACAAGAACTACTATTCTGGATGGTTGATGCCTGATGGATTATCCTCACACAGTCCATACTGCTGCTGATGAACACTTAAGTATCTGTCTTCATTGTTTTTCCTGAGCAAGGTTAGGGTGTTGGTGGGTTGGTATTATGGCATCTTGAGTTCTAATATGCTTGTACTGCTCTTACATTACTTTTCAGTGTGCTGTGGATGACATCATCATGCTGGGCCGTGAGGGAGGGAGAGGTCAGATGTATGGATCTTCCCAATTTCCCAATGCAGACGGTAAGTATTGGAATTTTCATACAAGTGTGGTATGTCTGTCACTTCCATATGGTTGTCTGAGCTTGATAGTAATTGTGTTATTTTTCGCTTTTTCAACATCAGGAATTCAGGCGAAGTTAAGTATTTTTCCATCCTGTTGCTGATGCTGCTGCTGGCTGCCGAACCAGGTCTGGGGGATTTATTTAATTTCACCCTTGTGCAATGGTTCCACTTTCACAGCCTTTGAGGTAAGTATGTCATTTTTTATGGTTCTCTGGGGCGGGGAAGGGGTGGATGGTCAGACTCATGGGTGGTGGGGGGGGGAATTTTCAACAGTCACCAAAATTTGTTCTTAATTTTTTTCTTATGTCAAGGTATGCAGTGCTGATAGGGGATGGGGAATGCCTGCTAGTGCTACTGTGGATCTTCGGACCTTGTCTGAACTGGAATCATGTGCACCACACAGCATGTTCCTGTGGGGAATGTCCTTAGTTGAATGACATCACATCACGGGGTATGGTAAGTATAAATTTTTATGTTGATTGCGCACATGCACAAGAAACATATTGCGGCAAGTTGCCAGAAGCAGATTGTGGAGGCACGGCAACAGCCTTTAAAGACTTGGCCCGCTTTCCCCAATGGCATGGCATGCTGCTGCTGACACTAGTTCAACCAGCGTGCCACAACTTTGAGAAGTTTTAGCCGCTGCAATCAGGGGCCGCCTCATCATTGCAGCATCATCTGCTGCAATGAGGGAGCGACCCCTCATTGCAGGGTTCCCTTGAATTCCCCACCTGTTTGCTGAGGGGGTGCCCAATCCCCCTCGGCATCATGTCCCCTCCCCTGGCTTTTTTGCCAACGGGGGTGCCCAATCCCCATCAGCATGTCCCCTCCACCACAAGTTCTTGTGTGTTGACAGGGTGCCTAATCCCCCTCTGCTCATGAGACCCCCCCATACCAGTATGTGCCGACGGGGGTGCCCAATCCCCGTTGATATAATGTCACCCCCCCGCTTTCGTTGTGTGCCAACGGGGGTGCCCAATCCCCATCAGCATGATGTGGCCCTCCCTTTTGTTGTGTGCCGATGGAGGTGCCCAATCTCCCATCGGCTACAGCTGGCCCCCCCCAAAAAAGAGTCCATTGGCATGTTGGGAGCCCACCCAGCATGCCACATCCCCAGAAAAAAACGGTCCTGTAATGTTTTTATTTTTCCCCCTGTGAAAAAGGAAGCGGTCCCTCTCGGTCTCCCTGCTCCCTCCCGCAACCCGTGCCCACCACCCACTATGCACCCTGCCTCCCACCCCCTCACCCCATACTTACCTCCAGAGCACGATGATCTTCAGTGAATCAGGAACACGTCTGCACTCTTCAAAGGCGACCGCAATCTGAGGAAATGCCGGTAAGCTGTATAATGGAATAAACTGGGTTTTTTCAAATTTGATGCATATCTCAGTCATTTTTTGGAATTTTGGCACCACATTTTCAACATGGGGTTTTTGGGACCCCTCCTCATGAATTCTGACACTGTCATGGCGTTAATTGGCCCCGAAAGGTGATTTCACGGTCACTGCGCAGAATCACCTTTCGGGACTGATTAACAAAATGACAGTGCAAGTGTTCATGAGGTGGGTTCTCAAAAAGCCTATGTTGCAAATTTGGTGGAAAAAATCCAAAAAAAGACTGTTTTACAAGCATGCATTGCGCAGTTGCTACGCACACTGGTACCTTTGTGAATTTGCAATATTTTCACACTAGATTTTCAACATTGGCATTTTTCCACACCTCCTTGTGAACAGTACAGCTGTCATTTTTCACATGCTGGCCAAAATGTGTTTTCGCACTTCCGGCACAGAATAGCATGGTTGCTGGGGAAAATCAGTGTTCAGGACAGATTACGAAAATGACAGTGACACTGTTCATGAGCAGAGGTCCTAAAATGCCTATGTTGAAAATTTGGTGCCAATTCTCCATAAAATGACTGTGTTATGAGTGTGCATTGCGCAGTTTGCACGCACGCTCGTAAGTTCACAAATGTATAATATTTTCACTCCAGATTTTCAACATTGCCATTGTTCTGCACCTCCTTATGAACAGTACAGCTGTCATTTTTCAGATCCTGGCCCAACTATGTTTTCGCACTTCCGGTGCAGAATAGTGCGGTCGCTGTGGGAAATCCACGTTCGGGACACATTATGAAAATGACAGTGACACTGTTCATTAGCAGAGGTCCTAAAATGCCTATTGGTGATGAAAGTCCATAAAATGAGTGTGCTACGAGCATGTATTGCGCAGTTTCCACGCATTTACTCTGGCAAATCCTTGGAATATTTTCACTCCAGAGTTTTAATACTGCCATTTTTCCACACCTTCTTATGAACAGTACAGCTGTCATTTTTCACATCCTGGCCAAAATGAGTTTTCAGCCCGCTTCCACCGCGCAGTTGCTGTGGGAAATCGGTGTTCGGGACACATTAAGAAAATCACTCTGACACTGTTCATGAGCAGAGGTGTTACGAACGTGCATTCTGCAGTTTCCATGCACCCTTGTAACTTTGCAAATTAGTAATATTTTCATGCCTCATTTTCAACACTGGCATTTTTCCACACCTCCTTATGAACAGTACAGCTGTCATTTTTCACATCCTGGCCAAAATGTGTTTTCGTGCTTCCGGCACAGAATACCGCAGTCACTGTCGGAAATCAGTGTTTGGGACAGATTAGAATTGAGAGACTGAGAGATTGGGGGAATGACCGATCTCAACTGAGCTCTGTCGGGACTGCTGTGGATTTCATTGTGGGCAGGAAAAGGCACCAACGCAGGCAGGAGCCCAGTGCAAAAGGGCAGCCTTTAGTGCCGGGGAGATACCGAATGAGCAAGTGAGGGAGGGTGCGTGAGTGAGCTCAACGGAGCTCTGTTGGCACTGCTGTGGATTTCTTTGTGGGCAGAAAAAGGCAGCAATGCACACAGGGGCCCAGTACAAAAGGTCAGCCTGCAGTGCCAGGAGAAATACAATGAGCGAGTGAGAGAGCTCAACGGAGCTCTATCATGACTGCTACGGAATTGTTTGTGGGCAGGAAAAGGCAATGCAGGTAGGAGCCCGGTACAAAAAGCCAGCCTGCAGCACCAGCAGAAACAGAACAAGCGAGTGAGCGAGGGTGAGTGAGCGAGCTCAATGGAGTAGTGTCGGTACTGCTGCAGATTTCTTTGTGGGCAGAAAAAGGCAGCAATGCATGCAGGGTCCCAGTACAAAAGGGTAGCCTGCAGCAGTGGGAGAAACAGAACGAGCGAGTGAGAGAGGGGGATTGAGCGAGCTCAACGGAGCTCTATCGTGACTGCTGCAGATTTCTTTGTGGGCAAAAGAAGGTGGCAACGCAGGCAGGAGCCCAGTACAAAAGGACAGCCTGGAGCGGTGGCAGAAACAGGATGAGCGAGTGAGAGTGGGGAATGAGTGAGCTCAACGGAGTTCTGTAGGGACTGCTGCAGATTTCTTTGTGGGCAGAACAAGGCACCAACAGATGCAGGAGCCCACTACAAAAAGGGCAGCCTGCAGCACCAGGAGAAACAGAATGAGCAAGTGAGACAGAGGGAGTGAGTGACCTCAACAGAGCTCTATCGTGACTGCTGTGGATTTCTTTGTGGGCAGCAAAAGGTGGCAATGCAGGCAGGAGCCCAGTACAAAAGGCCAGCCAGCAGCACCCGCAGAAACAGAATGAGTGAGTGAGGGGTGGGGAGTGAGCTCAACGGAACTCTGTCGGGACTGCTGCAGACTTCTCTGTTGGCAGAAAAAGGCGGCAATGCAGGCAGGAGTGCAGTACAAAAAGCCAGCCAGCAGCGCTGGCAGAAATGGAATGAGTGAGTAAGAGAGGGGGAGTGAGCGAGCTCAACTGAGCTGTGTCGGGACTGCTGCAACTTTCTTTGTGGGCAGAATAAGCTGCCAATGCAGGCAGGAGCCCAGCACAAAAGGACAGCCTGCACAAGCGGGAGACACAGAACGAGAGAGTGAGGGAGGGGAATGAGTGAGCTCAACACAGCTCTATCATGACTGCTGCGGACTTTGTATTGTGGGCAGAAAAAGGCAGCAACACAGGCAGGAGCCCAGTACAAAAGGCCAGCCTGCAGCGCCAGCAGAAACGGAACGAGCGAGTGACAGAGGAGGAGTGAGCAAGCTCAACGGACCTGTGTCAGGACTACTGCAGATTTCTTTGTGGGCAGAAAAAGACACCAACAAAGGTAGGAGCCCAGTACAAAAGGCCAGCCTGCAACTCCAAGAGAAACAGAATGAGTGACTCAGAGAGGGGGAGTGACCCACCTCAACGGAGCTCTGTTGGGCCAGCTGCGGATTTCTTTGTGGACAGAAAAGGGTGCCAAAGCAGGCAGGAGCCCAGTACAAAAGGGCAGCCTGCAGCACCGGGAGAAACAGAAAGAGCGAGTGACAGAGGGCCAGTGACCGAACTCAACGGACCAATGCAATCAACATTCAGCATTGACAAATGCTTGTTTTCTCTGCTTCTTCTTCCAGCTTGTTAGGTAAACGCAGGTATGCAGACTGATTAGTATCCAACATTTTTTCTTATTTTTGCTCTTGCTTAGGTCATTTTCCTCTGTTGAGGTTTCAGTATGTCATATCTTGATGACACATGATCAATCCAGGTCATGCAGGAGCAGGAGCTGTGTTGTGTCATTGGAAGACAGGGGTGTTGCTTGAACTCCGATGCTGGCCACTGGACTGGTGTCCATTTGTGATGCTCTGCTCCTTGCTTATGATTATTGTATGATACTGGTATTATAAATACATGGTCTGTGTATGACATTTCAGTGTGTGAGGAATTTGGCCTGTGGCCACAAGGTGTCAGTGGCCGAAAACTACAGGATATTGTAAAACAGACCAGAAGGACCATTTAATTGACTTCCTTGCAAAATGGCATTTTATTACCTTTTTTGACCTGCCCAGGCTTTTGAAGTTGAAACCAAATGTGACTTTATGACATCAGAAACAGGACGTCATTAGGCTGATTCCTGTTGGCTTTTTTAACACCTTGGTGCCAGTGTAGCAATGTTAAGATCAAAGAAAATGTTTAATTAAAGGATGCCATATTTAGAAAATGTTTTTTTTTCTTCTGATGTTACCATTAATTTAAAAAACCTTCTGGTAGGAAATTATGTTTGGAAGAATTAATTCTAAAAGGAGGTGCTAGATGACTCACCAAGTGGGTGTGGAGATAAGAGTTGAAATTGTATCAGTGTATCTGAAATGTGTGATATCATCTTGGGCACTGAAAACAGAAACATCTAACTTAAAATGAACGTACAGAGGTAATACATTAGATAGAAAAGATCTAAGAGTATTGTTTTAAGAGTTTTGCTCTGTAACTTTCCCATTTTCTTTTGTGACTATGAGCTCATGCTATTTGTTCTGTAGTGTATCTTGTTTTACAATTTTTAGTAAAGAACATTTTCTTTGAATGACTGCCTGGGTGTCTGTCAGCTCTTTTTGCATGTGATGTATAGGTGGATAAGTCTGACAACTGTTCAACAGCTTGATGGTGTTACTGAGCTTGGGAAAGAAGGTAAGAATATACCTAAGGTCTCTTATAGAGTTTTAAGGGTTCATTTTGGAGACCTGGCTTGGTGCCCCTGGTGAAAGATTGTATTGCTGTCCTGAAGAGGGTACATATCTGAGCCTGTACATTGGGTATGCTAGCATAAGGTTCCCAATTTGAATCCCTCCAGAACTTGAGGCTAAAGGTGATTCAGACCCAAAGCAGACAGGAAGGTTACCCTGTCTGTTACCTGTTCACACTATTGCACTCTGAGGTTGGCACTGGGGGAGCAGAGGGCCTGACTTGCGGAGTGCGTTTGTGACACATACCATTACCATTAGTGAGTAATCACCACTGCCACCCACATACAGGGAGGAACTATATGCGAACACAAATGGTTGATATGGTGTTTAGTAAATAATTAGGTGGAGGGGGTTAATGTCTTGTCTGCTCAATGGGGATTGTATAGCTGCAGTAATCATGAACATTTTGAATCCATTCAAAAGTGAGGACTGCAGGACACTCACCCTGCCCTGAGTTGACCACCACCCCCCACAGGAACCATTGAGATTTTGGTGTACCTTACCCTGGTACTGTAGAAGTAATCTTTTGGGGGGGATTTGATGTTGTAAGTTGTTAAGCCTCTTCATGATTACTTTTGTAGTTAATGGCTCGCATATTAAAGGTGGCCACCATTCACCATTTTTCAAAATGTGTTCAACTTGGTGTTGACTGTTGAATTAGCATGTTACATTCATATACCTGTACTACTTGTACACTTGTCTAGGAGCCAGGGATCTTGTACATGTCGCCAATCTTAAGTGGCAGAAACATTTTTTTTTCACTCGCATGGAGTGCATGGGTGTGTCAGGTCAGATCAGGTGACAAGAGGGGGCAGTGGGGCAGTGTGAAATTTGCCATCCTGGGCACTTTTAAGGACATCAAGACAACATATCTTGTAGTAAGATGATGATGTGTTGATATAATCAACATGAAAAGTAATATATTTTTTGAAGAAAAACATTAATCATGCAATTACAAAATATTTATGGTTATGGTAATTGCATCGCTGCTGCTTTATATAGGCTTGTGGCCTTGGGGGACTGGTGGAGGTGGTGAGGTGACCAATCAAGGGGTTATGACAAAGGGTGATGGCATGAAACTTGTACACACTGCAGGCTGCAGCACATAACATATTTCCATAGCCAATCCAGTGGTACATAGCTAGAAATAAGGTGTAACATACACACCCCAGCAACCATACTGAGTTGAAAGTTGTTTGGGAGGGGGGCCTTGGACTAAACTCAGCGTTTTTCAACTACCAATTCCACATCATCCAAGAAGCACCCTTCACAGTCTTCAAGACTGGAGTTCTCATCAGGTGGGAATTCTCTCAACATTGCTGCCTCATCTACCTTGCTGCCGGTGGCTGCCTTACTCAGTGGATTGTCACCATCCTCATCACCGAGACACAGTTCCTGTGGCAACACCTCTGACATCACTGTGTTGTGTGGAATGTGCCTTTCATTCATTTTGATGAATGTTAGCATGGACACATTCTTGGGTGACAAATTGGTCCTACGGTCACTCACAATTGTCCCAGTCGCACTAAACACTTGTTCCACAGTGACACTGGATGGTGGGCAGCTCAGGTATTTCACAGCAACCAACGTTAGTGCTGGCCATTCAGTCATTTTACTGCTCCAGTACAGCAGTGACTCGTCATTAATGACAAGGTGCTTTGGGTCCCCCATGTAGGCCGCCACCATTCATTCTGCTGCCTGGAGTCCAGCTGCCTTATCTGTTTCCTCCTCATTTTCCTCCATATCTTTCACTCCCACCTGAAAGAGAACATCCCAAATGGGATTGCTTGCTGTTTTCTGCTCTGCCTTGCCCATTTTCTCTGATTGTGTTCCCTGTGAGCCACTGGTGGTGGTAGCAACACCTGTATTTGATGCAGTGCATGCATTTTTCATTTGTGCAGCATGTACCAATCTAATGAGGTTCTCTGTCAACTGCTGTACTCGCTGACGACCTCCTTCAATTATGGAGGGCAGGCCACATTTGTACCATGGATCCAGCATGGTGGCAATTGCAGTCAGCTGACTGTAAAATGCCAGATACATGGGTATTTGTGTCCAGCACATGGAGCATGTGATCCATTAGATCACAAGTGCCATGGTCCCCACTTGCCTTTGTCTGGTGTTGCACATTCACTAGAGTCTGCCTCAGCACACGTATGAGGGGTATGGATTGACTTATGTAAGCAGTGTCCCCACTCACTGCCTGTGTAGCATGTTCAAATGGATGGAGATTGCATTTTAGCCCATCAATTTGGTGCCACTGTTCTGTTGTTAGAGCGATGGACACTCCAGCACTGCCACGGGTGGTGTGCAGAAGCAAGTATTCTGACACAGCCTCATACTGTTCATACAGCCGGTCAAGCATGTACAGTGTGGAGTTCCACCTAGTGATAACATCAAGCTTCATCCACTGCTGAGGCAGATTGTTATTGAGCTGTGGCTCACGTAGATGTCCTTTGCAGAATGGGTGAAGTGGACACAGATGTGACGGGCAACAGTAACCTTTTTCCTTAATGTTCACATGGTTGAGAAACTGCTGAAAAACAAGATTAAGGCAGTGTGCCAGGCAGGGCACTCTGAAAAAACCACCATCACTAATGCACTTCACTGCATTGGAGGCATTATCACTTGCAATGAATCCTGCTATGAGTGACTGTGTGTGTAGCCACCCATCAAGCTCATCTAGCTTAACATTAAGCATTTTCGCAGCTGTGTGCAAACCTGTGACACTTGTCATAGTCAGGGTTGCATGCTGCCGAATACCAGGCGTGTTTCTACCACCACAATTTTGCTTCACGCATGTTTTGCCAGGTCCAAAATCAACTACCGCACCAGGTAACTGTGCCCAGTGTGCTGTTATGCACAGATACGAGCTTGCTGCTGTTTATCCACTGGTCCACATATCCATGCTAAGATGGATATAGTGTGATCCACTATGCTTCAATTCATGTCTAATGTAATCATCAACTCTACTGTTCAGCTCTGGCATGGCACGCCTACTAAAATAGGTTCGCAATGGAACTTGCCGTTTGAGACAGGCATTAGCCATCAACCTATGGAAACCAGCATTCTCTACAAATGAGAATGGCAGCAGATCAATGGCCAGCATTTCAGCAGTGGCAGATTTACTCTCTTGCAGCAGCATGATTGGGTGGGTACTTTGTCTGCCGCTCAAGGATGGTCTTCAGAGTGGGCTGCATCTTTGGGGCTGTCCGACCAGAACTATGTCCTTGTGTCAGCAATGATTTTCTTTTAGGAGTAACAATTTACTCTTGGCCAGGCAGTGGAGACCACATGAAACCAATTATTTTGTTTGCTTGTGGGTGTAGTGCACTTTTCAGACTTGTGGGACTGGGATTCTCACAGCCACTGCTATGCCCATTACTACAGAGAGCAAAGGATTGCTCACTCTCCTCCTCCACCACTGACCCGCTCTGCCCTCCCTCCTCATGTTCTTGCTCTACTACTTGCACCTTGCTACAAACAGCTCTGGCATCCTTCTGGTGTTGATGCCATCTCAGCGGGTGCTTGTTTTTCAGGTGGGCATGTTGGCTACCATTGTCTATGTGGCTTCCTTTTTTTCCCCCGACTAACACTGGCATGACAAAGTTGGCATATTGTTGTGGTCTCATTAGTAAGATCTAGCACATAAAAGTCTCAAACTAGGGACTTTTGACCTCTGGACTTCAGATGCTCCAGGACTGGGATGATTCAGAAACAGGTGTGGAAGTGTGTATTTTTTGAGCTGCTAACATGACTTCCATAACACTACTTTTGGGAGGGGTGGCTACTTGACTGCTTGGAGGTATGTTTATAGGCTTGGTGACTGACTGACCCACCACAGGCTGTACATGAAATGACCTATATCACCCTTGACCTTTTTTAACTCAGACTCCCATGTGGGATCATCCCAGTCGTCATCATCATCACCACCAATAACGATGATGTCCTTGTCTACCTCCTCCTCACCCCATCACTGTCTTCTTGGAGGACGACCTTCCTTCTTCTCTACAACTATCTCAGGGGGCTGACTATCCTTATCTCCAGGACTATCAGACTCTTGTTGAACACTATCATCACCAACTCCTGCACGAACATGGACAGTCACACTGACAGACTTATTATCACCCTCCTCCAAGTCCTGGACCACTGTTCCTGTGCTGGTGTCAGTGCCTCCCTTCTTCTCACTGTCAGCATCCCCCACTAGCATGGCTACAACAGGTTGAGCTTTAAAAAAGTAAGACACAGGTATGCCTGACCCAGTTCGGCCACCAACTCCTTTGCTGGTTCCTGCCGCACCACCAGGGCCCACATCAGAACTTGAAAACATTGATGCAGACATACCTGTACTTTCACTGCTATGGGGAACTGGAACTGAAATTGCACTTTTTTCAGCAGCTGTCTTAGCTCCCTCATCCCCCCTGCCAAGTTTCCCGCCTGTACTTGACCGTTATTAACAGGCATTTTTGCTGACTGCTGCTTCAAAGCTTTGCCTTCCTCTGGGAGTATTTGAAGAATGAATGTAATACTACAATTAAATGTAGGAATAATACCTCACACGTGAATGGTGATGTCACACTGTCATACACCTACAGCACTGGCTTCCTTAAAAGTCCAAAAACAATCAGGATAGGTACCAGCACTTACAGTAGAACTAATACCATATATGGTAGGCTGCCTAGTGTAGTAAAACACAAAAAGGTAATTTTTTTTTCCCCAAACAGGAAGGAATTAAAGAAACATACACACAGGGAAAAAGGGCACAAGTGGCACGCTTTAAATACAGATCACCTGTGTCTCTCAGTCTCTGGACAAATAAAGTACTGTAATGTGTTATGTTACTCAGTACCACAATTTGTTTTTTATATGCGGGCAGAGACAACCGTAAAACAGCAACAAAGGAAATTAATACCACACAATATGTTAGTGGTCTGGATGGTAGGGATCAACAAGAAATGTCTTGAAAATGACTATTTTAATATATATACTGTTTTATAATGCAGTCGTCAAATGAGACCCAAACAGTGCTATAACAGAGAAAGGGTAATATATGTAAGTAAACTAAAACAGGAACACTGCGCAGTGTGCAGAGTCACGCTCCAGCAATAACATACAGGGGAACAATTCAACAATGCATTGTGACTGTAATAGACAAGTTCAAGTGATCGAGTAGAAGTACGTTACAACTGTTGAGTTTCACAATTTTAGTAACACACAAGTTAACACTCCAGCTAACAGAACTAACCACAAAAAAATAAAAGAAAGGATCAGCTCTGTGTGTGTTTAAAACTTTAGAATTCAAAATCAATTCACAACTAAAAGCAGAAGAATGGTATATATAACACAGCTAACAGTGGCAGGAACTCTCTCAAACTGGACAGAGAAACTTTTCAGAGAAAATAAATTGCAAGATATAACAAAATTAATAAGAAATAACGTAAATAGATAACTCACAATTGTGAGTAAACATACCAATCTGCTTGGCTAGAAATAGCCTGCACTGCTTTACACTCCTACCCTACCCCACACAACTCTTTCAAAGACAGCTGAGAAAAGCAAACCTAATTCAAACTACGTATTATGCAGAAATTCACAAAATTAGAAAATGTTCCCTACTACCAGGCACTACCAGCACAGCAGCACTAGGAAACAACTTTATATTTTGCAGCAATTAGCTCTCAAAAACAAGTTTTTGCTGTGTTTTCAAAAGCTTTATTGGCTCTGATGCACCACAACACACTGCTCTCCAACTCAACATGCAGCAGAATGAGCTGGAAACAAGCTACACGTGACTTTTGATTTATTTACCCAGCTGCATTGCAAATTTCGCCTTTGTACCAAAATTTTGCCTGCAAAATCAAAAATTCCACCACAAAGTGAAATTTGGATCATCGATGGGCGAAATTGTCATGGTAAGCGAAATTTCGCCGTTACATGAAATCAAGAAAACAGGCGAAATTTAGTTTTGCATAGACAAAAAATTTCGTGTAATTGCAGAATTATGCAAAAAATTTTGCCAAGCAAAATATTTCAATTTCGCACAACACTAACTGTGGACCATGGCATGGATCAGAGGCATGATATCGGTGCACAGGCACAGCCAGCATTGAGCTATCGCCATCATCACATCCATCCACACGCCCAACAGCACGGTCAGTGTACACGGGGGGGGGGCATGTGGCACAGCCCGCATGCATGCTGCACCACCACCACCCACACGTACACAGAGCAGCAGCAGTGGATGGCGGTGCAGGGCAGCAGATACATCAGTCCAACCATGCAGTCCCTCGACCACCACGGCCACGTGGGTGGCTATGCCTGGGCCGACCAGTAGATGCAGGTTGCACACCGGCCACGGGAAAGATGTCTGATGCCTCCCAGGTGTTGATGAGTGGGACCATGACTGTGTCCATGCAGGGGTGTTGAGGTGGCCAAACAGGCCAGCACCTGGGGTGCCTGGGATGCCGACATCGGATCCCAGCATCCGCAGTGAGGGGGTCACCAGACACCAGGACCGTGAGGTGGACAGTGCACTGTGAGGGATTCTCTGTGCATGGCCAAGCCCAGTGGCTGCCACCACTGTAAGCCCCGCCACAATGGTACCAGTCATGTGGTCCATTGCCTCCACAGTGGCACTGGCCATGCAGTTCTTTGACGTGGTCGTGGCCTCCCGCATCTGGTAGAACCCGTCCATGAGCTGTGCAGTGCCCCTGTCCTGCTGCTCAGCCAGCTGTTGCACCTCTGCATGCAGTGCACACACCTCTGTGGCAAGCAGTGCCTGGTTCTCCACAGATGCGCGCAGCAACCGAGTGTGCTCTGCCAGCCGCCCAGTGCGCTACACCTCCTGGCCATTGCGCTAGGCTGTTGGTCATGACACGGCATGCTGCCCAGCCTCCCGCTCTGGTGAATGGTGCACAGGGGGCCATACCGAGGGTACAGTGTTGTCAGGTGCACCGGCAGTGGACACCGTGCCACGCTGTCTGGCAGAAACCTCATCCTGCTACTGCCGCTTGACCGTCTGCTGGCCAGTGCCATGCTCTGCTGCCATGCCTGCACCACTACATCCACCGTGCACAGCAGTTGCATGGAACCATGCCCTGATGCTGCCTGTGATACATCCAGGGACATCTCGGGCGACACGTCCCCAACGCTGTCCAAGATCAGCATTATGTCACCATCTGAGCCGGACATGGCCCCTAGCTGGGTCTCTGCACACTGCACACCTAGGCTGTCATCGTGCAGGAACCCAGCCAGGGCATCATCTGACCCCAGGTCAAAGACAACCAGTTGCTCCACGGTGCTCACCCTCAGCCTGTCCAGGCCACACTTGCCAGTGGAGATGGATGGTCCATCCTCTGTGGCCATGGCTGACCCCACTCTGTCCTCACCATGGAGTCATGATGGTGCTACAAGACAGAAACAGTGGGTCAGTGGTGCAGTGATGGCCATGCGGTGCCTCCCCGATGGAGTGCATGTGGCCGATGCCGCAGGCCACTCCATAGCCATGCACGCCAGGAGCAACACAGGTAGGTGGCATGTGGCATGGCAGCATGCACTCCTGCATGTACATACCTACCCCAACGTCCATGTCGGTAGAGTGCATACTCACCATGCAGGGTTGGGCTGCCGCCAGTCTGGAATCCCCCACCGGGCACAACCTTGACAGAGGTACTCCTGATGGTGGCCGCCACCAGCTCTTCAGTGGCCAACAGGGTGGGCGCGGTGGATGGGCCAACACTGTTCACATGGCGGGAGGCATGTGTAGCCACCACCTTCTCCTTAATCCTCCGCCTGTCTGTACTGACCTTCTTCTGGCACTCCTGTGCACTTCTCTGGTGCTGTCCATGCTGGTTCACATACACCACCACCACATCTCACCCTGACGACTGCTCTCGGGGTGTGCCCGTGGCCCCTCCTCATCCTCATGTCACAACATGTTGCTACCTGTGCACAATGACAGCATGGTGGGTCGTTGTCAGCATGGTCCCTTGCAAGCCAGCAGTGCATAGTTGTAGCAGGCCTCTGTTGCACTGCGGCAGCATCCACTTACCTAGAGGTTGCAGAACCGGTCCGTGGCCTGTGCTATCCGCTGGTGCTTATGAAGCGTAATGCATGCAAATGAGCTGTTGCACAACAGTAGTGATATGCTAATGCACCCCACTGCATCACGCATTGGGTGATGAGGTGATTTGCATACGTTGGCTGAATATCGCGAAAATGCACCATGCGCAAAGGTGACATGTGGGTGCAGGTGGCCGCAGCTCTGGAGAGGCGCACGGGGGTAGCCAGGAGTGCAGAGCAATGTTGCCACCAGTATGGGGACCTGCGGTGCATGGATCCGGAATGTCTGCGCTGGGTTGTAGGCATGCGCATCCAGCGTGGGGCAGTACCATAGCCAGGTAGGTGTGCGCAATGGGCATGCATGCCCTGATGCTCATCAGTGGTGGATGTACAGTTGTGAGGCACGATCCATGGCGGGGGTTCATCACAGTCCCATCGGCAGCTGTGCATCATGCATGGCCACTGCATCTGTTGCTGTCATGCAGGCGTGGGGGGCCACGGGACAGTAGGGGACATGCCATGCAACATGCTGGCCATGCAGTGGTGGGGGGCTCTCCATGCATGTTTGTGTACTCATGTCCACCTCTCTTCATGCTTTCCACAGGACCAGAAGACCACAGATGGGCCAGTTTGGCAGTGGATGGTGCGAGGGGCCACAGTAGGCCACAGAGGGAAGCACCAGCTGGGAGCAGTATGGCAGGTAAGTGCAGCCACTATGCCATTTTGTGTACCAGTTGTATTGCTGTGGTAGTGAGCCGGGCATGGTGTCCATGGCCATGTGCCTGCTTGGTCATGGGTAGCACATCACCCGTTGTACATGCCACTGCTGCATGTACATTGGTGGCGTTGTGCCTACCGGGGGGGGGGACATGCACTCAGCCCCCACAATGTGTGCTGTGATGGTGCCTGTGCTCTGTGCCTTGTGCCCGGGCTCGTGCACACATGGGCACAGTGCACTACCCATCTGTCTCAATGCACCATTGTGGTGTGCTGTGTGGATGGCTGGTGTGGCCCTCCAGGCCCGGGTCCTTTGCAGTCCCCCCAGTGGTGTGTGCCCCTGCATTCCAATGCATGCTGTGGATGGGCTGGGGTCTTTGGGGCATTGCACTGATTGACTGTCCTGTCCCTTCCCCTAGGTGGTAGCAGGAATGTTTCTGGGATGGCTGCATGCCCCCAGGTCCTGAACCAAGGGAGGCCCATGGTGCTACAGATGCAGCTCCTTGCTCTTCAGAGGAGACACCTACAGGAGACTGCAGCATTGAGGTGGACCATACAGCAGCTGCAGTGGTCAATCAGAGGCCAAAGATAGAGGGACATACAGTGGCCCCTGTTGTATATAGCCCCCATTCCTTCCCCACACCTGGCTCCCTGCTGTCCCACTTCATTTTGTATAGCCCCTGCACCCTGTTCCCTTCCTCCTCTCCCACTCCCCCATCCCTGCCCCCTGTTATCTGCCTGTTTCGTATGCTGTTTTACATAAAGCTTTGGTGTTGTTGAAGGCCTGTGTCCATATCTGCTTTGCAGGTGGCGTAAGGAGCCATGCTGCAGATGTGTGGGTGTGGTGCATGGTGTCCCCACGGGGGCAGGTTGGTTCACAGGCTGTGTTCCCATGGGGTCCATGTTGTGTCCAGCACTGTTTCACATGTCCAGGGCATGTCTGACTGGAGGTCTGTGGGGTGTGGTGTGTCACTGTGTGGTCACTGTGATGCCTGCACTGTGTTGTGTGACTGGGAAGGGGCTCTTCACAGGGACCCTGTAGTCTTGGAGCATAGTCCACCTTGTGGTGCATGGCCCACACTGTGCACAGGTGCACACACATGCCCGTGGGGGGTGCACCTCCCTGTGTCATGCTCCTGGGGGGTCTTGCACTGCTGGTTTCAAGAGTATGAAGCCCTGGGCATTTGTGTGTCCAGGGATGTGCAGGGTGCTGGACACTGCAGCCAGGCAGTGGACATGGCAGGCTTGCTGTTGGGCTGCCAGGGGTGGGTGATCACCTGTGGTTTGGGTGGGTTGATCTCTCCAGATCCCCACGGCTCATCAGACCAACTATGGACTGTGGTCTGCAGCTACAGTGACTGTTCCTGGTGCCACGCCGTGTACCAGCTGGTGGCGTACTAACAGGCAGATCTCAGATTGTGGCTGGGCTACCTTCCCTGCAGTGCAGGGCTAGCTTGGGCGCACTGTGCTTGTACTCACTGGGCTACAGATGGGGTAGGGGGGATGTGTCCGGGACTCATCATTGTCTGGTGTGGTTGGGCTGGGGATGGGGGTGGCGCATCTTGGGCTGCAGTGGCACTGTTGGCTTGGCTGCGTGTGCTCCTGGTGGTGGTTGGCTGGTGTCGGGGTCATGTCTGGTGGCTCCTGTCACTGTTGGGTTGGTGCATGGTTGGTATGCACTCCTGTCGATTGTGCTTGTGCTTGGGCTGGACACCATACAGAGTTGTGTGTGGGCATGGGCCGGACACGTGGGACTGGTATGGGAGTGGCAGGAGGGAAGATGCCACAGGGTTGTGCCCTGCTTGTCTGCTGGGCACCTTGGGTGGTCCTGCTGTGCCTGGCAGTCAGTTTCTGCCATCCAGTTTCTGTAGTTCTGTATGTCTCTGTTCCAGCCCATGTTCTACTGTGCATTGCCATGACTCTGATCGTCCCCCACCGTCCCTCTGTGCCATTTCCCCAGGGGTCACTGGGCATGCTGACATTTTTCCTGTCCTGTGCATGGCCATGTGTGCCATTGTGGCTGTGTCTGCACATGCACCTTGTGCACCTGTCCGCCTGGATTGCTGTCTGCCCGAGGGGTGCACATGTCCACTGTGGGCAGGTCTGTGGAGCTCCTCCACACTTCACTGGGTGCCCTGCATGGCACTGGGTGGCCTGTGCCTCACTCAACCCTTGCCATCTGCTTGTTGTGTTTGCCTAGTCCCTGGCACCGTGCACTCGGCACACTGTGGACCTGCCTGGTGGGTGTCTGTTGCATGTCCCTGCCATTGGCATGGCTGGAGTAGCAGGTCTTTGGCCAGGTGTGTGTTCCATGGTTTGTGGGCTCGGGTTCTCTGTGCACTTTCCCCTGGTGCCCTGTGTGCCCTCCGGGTCCATGACTCTGTGTTCATCAGTGTGCCCTGCTGTGGGGGGGCCTGTGGCCATTGCCCTATGTTTGCTTGCTTATGTGTACCTGCAGCCTGTGGCTCTTGCCCTACTCAATGGGTTTGTGCTCAGGTTTGCTCCGCACATCCATGGTTGCGCTGGCCCATCTCTGGTTGTGCTGTGGCACATCTTTGCCATATTCAGCCAACTTGCACTGGAGCATTTCGGGTGGTACATCTTCTGAATATGGCTCCCGGCTTGCCATGGCACATCTGAGTTGCACTGTGCCGAACTCGCGCCAGACTTTGATCCATTTCTGAATATCCGGCCCTACATGTGTATTTCTGCATTTCGGTATGCACAAAATGTTTGGTTTCAAATTGCAGTTTTGACCCTGGAACCAGATTCAACTGAGACCACCATTTTGTTGGCTAATAAAAACAATAAGAACAGAGTAACGAGCCATAGATTCATCTAAAACCATCCACACAGGTTTTCGACTTTCAAGGGAGTTAATGTGTGTCCTGTAGTTTTTGAACTCACTCTTCCTCCTTCTCGACTGAACCACTGATGAGAAACAGATGGTAGGGTTCTGCAGGTTGGTGGGGGCTCCTCTGGCATGACAAACTTACACCCTGGCCAATAAGCTCCTTGAGATTGTCCCAGGCCCCCACACCTCAAATGCCGGTGGTTGTGGTCTGTGGAGGTCACAGTGCCAGCCCCAGTGATTGCAATCATTTTGCTCAGGGACAGGTATTAAAACTATCTGCAGTGCAACAGATATTGTAGATAGTGTTTTTTAATCTGAGCTTTAACTCAGGGTAGCTAAACCTAGAGTGATAAAATGAGGGAAAATGTGGTTTATTATTTGCCAGTTTTTACTGGGGTTTAAGTTTAGTTGCAGCCACTGGAAGGCATAAACGTTTTCCTTATGGTGTGCAGAGAGGAGATTTAGTCTTGCAGAATGGCGATGATGAAACATCAGAAGTTGTTACACTGAAGAACCCCTTCATGTTAATTAAAGTGCAGTTCAGCGACCAATAGAGAAGTGTTTCCCAGTGATTTTTTTTGCGGGGGGGTCTTAAAAATCAATGGCAAATATGACAGTGATGTGGTTTCATTTCTGTGTTTTGCTTAATGTAATGTAAGAAAACCTTTCTTTTTTCCAAAACAGTCTGTCTCTGTCTGCTATTTTTACTGCCAGAAGCAGAATTTAAATACTAACATTGGAAGATCTGGTCTCAGCCTATACTCGGGCTGAGTCTTAATTGACTGGAACAGCTTGAGCGTCTGATTGTTTTTAATTTTTGTTTGTTTCCATTTATTGATGCCAGTGAAATCTAATACAGATTTGGAGAGACTTAGCACAAATAAATCTCTGAATGGACTTATACCTATTTACTTAATGTATTGTAGGTAAAATCTGAAAGACTTTATTTTAATTTAGTAAAGTTAGCTCTAGAACTCCTTGCTACTTATTTTCGGTATCAGACTCCTGCCAGTGCAGTCATTCTGGGGTCCTCATAAGCAAGCAAGCAATAACAATGATGAGGTGTGGGTTATCTCTTGATACGAGTATGCCCAGGTGTGTCATAAGGCACGAGGCGCTTGCATCAAGTGTCTTTTGCACCTGGGCGTGCTCTTATCAAGAGATAATCCACACCTCGTTGCATGTTATTGTGCTTATAAAATGGGTCCACCCTAAAAACTTTACCCTGAAAATTAAGTTAATAATTAAAAGAATTCTCATAAATATAACTGTTAAAAAAATTAGGTTAATTAAGAAAAGTAGAAAAAAATAGTCCCTGCGTTTGTAATGCAGAACATATGTAACACCGCCACACACACACTTTGTATTTTTTGCCCCCCCATTTCATTTTTTTTTTTTTTTTACATTTTGTTTCTAGCTTTATTTTATTTCTTTGTTTTCCACCTTCTCATTTTGTCTGGCAGCTGCCAGTAGCCATTTTTTCTGCTGAGAGTTTCTCTTTTATTTTTTTTTAGCAGGTGGTAGAAATTACACACTGCTTTTTGTGTGTTTACAGTACTTACTTGTCACCTGCTGGATCGGGAGAGAGTGTGTGCCTCCACCAGTTTTACTGCCATAAGTATTCCAGGAATTTATTTATTTGACTGCAAATAACAAACACAGTTGGACACAACTCTGACTGCCGTGTCTTTTTGAAAACTATACTATGAACAAGACCGCTCTCTATGGAAGCTGCTAAGGGACACACTCTCTCCCGATCCAGCAGGTGGCAAGTGATAAAATGAGGGAAAATGTGGTTTATTATTTGCCAGTTTTTACCTGTACCGAGTACTTTTCATAGCCATAACCTCGGGCAGTAGAGGTCAGACTTTGTCTTTTTAATGTTTTACTTGGGTTCACTTGGGTATGGTTCTAGAGCGGGGGGGCTGTAGATCAGCTAGACCAGTACAGGTCCAGCGTGGTTTTTGCTCGCCTGTAAAAGCACTTTGAAGCTATGACAGGTTATTGATATTTACCTGTTGTGAGGTCACCCAGGGAAGAAAAGTGCTGGTTGGCATAGATATGGGCTGATAAGGACATGGCTCAGATGTCCTTTCAGCCAATCAAATTAAAGCATTTTCTTTACCTGTTTTATAACAACAAGGAATTGTCGAGTACCTAGAGGCCAGAGGGGCACAGGACCCAAGGCAGCATGGATTCACAGCGGGAAGGTCATGCCAGATGAATCTAATAGATTTCTTTGACTGGGTGACCAAAGTAGTAGATCAGGAAGGGGCTGTGGACATGGCCTACCTAGACTTTAGCAAGGCATTTGACACAGTCCCACACAAAAGATTAATATACAAGTTAGCCAGCCTGGGAGTGGGTCCCAAGATGATAGCCTGGGTAAAGAATTGGCTGGAGAATAGGACACAGAGGGTAATAGTAATTGGAGTCCACTCTGAAGAAAGGGGGTTACTAGTGGGGTACCACAGGGTTCAGTATTAGAACCGGTCCTCTTCAATGTCTTTATAAGCGACATTGCAGAGGGACTGGAAGGAAAAGTATGTCTCTTTGCAGATGACACAAAGATCTGCAACAGAGTTGATGCACAAGGTGGGGTGGAAAGTATGAGAAGGGACTTGGCAAGGTTAGAGGAATGGTCAAATGTATGGCAGCTTAGGTTCAATGCTAAGAAGTGCAAGCTAATGCACCTGGGAAACAAAAACCCAAGGGAAGAGTACACAAAGGGGGATGAGATACTAACAACAAAAAATATAGAAAGGGACCTGGGGGTAGTCATATCAGATGGTGGGCAAGCAATGTGAGAGGGCAGTAAGGAGGGCTGGGGGGATACTGGGATGAATAGGGAGAGGCATCACCAGTAGAAAACAGGAAGTTGTTATCCCTCTGTACAGACAGCTGGTGAGACCCCATCTGGAGTACTGTGTGCAGTTCTGGAGACCCAATCTCCACAAGGACACAGACAAGATGGAAGTTGTCCAGAGGAGGGCAACTAAAATGGTGCAGGGTCTGCACCAGAAGGCGTATAAAGAGAGACTATAGGAGCTTAATATGTATAGCCTCGAGGAAAGGAGGGAGAGGGGGGACATGATAGAAACTTTCAAGTACTTCAAGGGAATCAACAAAGTCCAAGAAGGTAGCATCTTTCAAAAAAAGAGTTATGCAAGAACAAGGGGCACAATTTGAAGTTGGGGGCGGCTCAGAGGTAATGTAAGAAGTATTTTTTCACAAGAGGGTTGTGGATGCATGAAACGGCCTTCCAGAGGAGGTTGTGGAGTCAAAAACAGTGGTTGAATTCAAGCATGCATGGGACAGTCATAAGGCAATTCTAGGGGTTGGGGGTAGAAAGAAGTAGGCTGCTGGTTAACTAGGATCTGCAGCTTATCCATTAGGTAGGGAAATGGGCAGACTGGGTGGGCCAAGCGGTCCTTATCTGCCGTCAAATTCTATGTTTCTATTGTTTCTTCGAAGACACCAGGACAGCATTTTACCAATGGAAACAGGCTTAAAACTAACTCAGAATCTCCAACTGCGAGGCTGCAAGCTATCTCCCTGCCAAGTGAGTTTTAAACCTCTGTTTCCATTGGCAAAATGTTTTATAGGCATCATGATAATTAATGTAGAGGGATGTTTAACCCTTAGGCTGCTAGAAGATTTAGAACGTATAGCTTTTTAGGATGTGTATACACATCAGCGGCATAGCAAGGCTTAAACACACTGAAAAGAAAAAATATTTTTGATGTTTCTGTATAGACATCCTTATAAATGTGGAGCTAGCGACTGTGATAAGACCTTAAAGCAGCAGTACAATGAAAAAAGTTTTTCCAAAAAGCTAATTTCCTGTCATGGCTATGAAAGTATTGGCAGAACTGTTGATTTGGGGTTTCTGGATGGTTCCTGTGCTGTTTACAGTACATTTGCATTTTTGTCTGGATTCTTACCCTCCTTAGATCCTCAATATTATTTCAAGGCAAAAATAAGGGCAGTCATCTTTTTTCTTGAGAAATTATTTATTTTAAAACATTTATTAAAATCTTAATTGATAACGGAAACTGAAAATTTCACCACCAAAATAAACTGGAAGACATCTGGCATTGATCAGGAAGGAAAAAATTGGGGGTCAAATTTTAGCCCATTTTCATTGCACTGCTGCTTTAAAAGTCAGTGACAGGTGAATGAGACCACAGCAGCATTACTTTACTATTATAGAGATGTCAGAGGTTTTAAATAACAAGAGAAACATTTTTGGATATTAATTAATCATGGTTCGTTTGCAGAGTATATGAAACATTAAAATGCTGTCAGAGAGAAGTTGACAAGAATAAGAGGAAAGGTATAATTTAAAACAATAAATAATAAGTAAACAAGCATTTGTCAATGCCGAATATTGATCGTGTTGGTCTTCTGTGCTCGCTCAGTGGACCTCTTCACTGGCTCAGTCTGTTTGTCCCAGTGCTGCAGGCTGCCCTTTTGAACGGGGTTACTGCCTGCGTTGGCACCTTGTTCTGCTGAGGAAGAAATCCACTGCTGTCCCGACAGAGCTCCATTGAGGTGGCTCACTCCGCCTCTCTCACTTGCTCATTCTGTGTCTCTGGCGCTGCAGGCTGCCCTTTGTACTGGGCTCCTGCCTGCATTGGCGGCTTTTTCTGGCCAGAAAGAAATCTGAAGGAGTCCCAACATAGCCCCATTGAGCTTGCTCACTCCCCCTCTGTCACTCACGCATTCCGTTTCTGCCAGCGCTGCAAGCTGGCCTTTTATATGGGCTCCTGCTCAGCTTGTCGCATTTTAGCCCACAAAGAAACCGCAGCAGTCACAACAGAGCTCCGTTGAGCTTGCTCATTACTGCTCTGTCACGCGCTCGTTCTGTTTCTCTTGGCGCTGCAGACTGCGCTTTTGTATGGGGCTCCTGGCTGCATTGGTACCTTTCTCTGTCCATAAAGAAATCCACAGCTGTCCCGACAGAGCTCCATTGAGGTCCCTCAGTCTCCCTCGCTCTCATGTACTGATTCTGTTTGTCCTGGCGCTGCAAACTGGCCTTTAGTACGGTGCTTCTGCCTGCGTTGGCGCCTTTTTCTGCCCACAAAGAAATCCACAGCAGTTCTGATAGAGCTCCATTGAGCTCACTAAGTCCCCCTGTCTCACTCGCTCGTACCGTTTCTCCCACCGCTGCTGGATGGCCTTTTGTACTGGGCCCCTGCCTGCATTGACGCCTTTTTCTGCCCACAAAGAAATCCGCAGCAGTCGTGACAGCACTTCGGTGAGTTCGCTCACTCTCCCTCCTTCAGTCGCTGTCTCGTTATGTTTCTCCCAGTGCTGCAGGCTGCCCTTTTGAACTGGGCCCTTGTGTTGGGGCCTTTGTCTTCCCCAAACAAATCCGCAGCAGTTTCGACAGAGCTCAGTTGAGCTCGGTCACTCGCCCCTCTCACTCGTCTATCTTAATCTGTCCCAAACACTGATTTCCCAGAGTGACCGTGCTATTCTCTAGCAGGAGTGCAAAAACATATTTTAGCCAGGATGTGAAAAATAACAGCTGTAGTGTTCATAAGGAGGTGTGAAAAAATGCCCCTGTTGAAAATGTGGTGTGACAATATTACAAATTTGCGAAGTTACAAGGGTGCATGGAAACAGTTCAACGCACGCTTGTAACACAGTCATGTTATGGAGGTTCGTCACAAAATTTTCACCATAGGCATTTTAAGACCTCTGCTCATGAACAGTGCCACTGTCATTTTCTTAATCTGTCCCGAGCACTGGTTTCCCACAGTGACCACGTTATTCTGCACTGGAACTGTGAAAACACATTTCAGTCAGGATGTAAAAAATAACAGTTGTACTGCTTATGAGGAGGTGTGAAAAAAATGCCACTGTTGAAAATCTGGTGTGACAATATTACAAATCTGCGAAGTTACAAGGGTGCATGGAAAGTGCGCAACGCACACTTGTAACACTGTCAATTGACGGGCTATCATCACCAAATTTTCAACATAGGCATTTTAGGACCTCTGCTCATGAACAGTATCATTGTCATTTTCTTAATCTGTCCCAAACAGTGATTTCCCACAGCAACCGCTTTATTCTGCGCCGGAAGTGCGAAAACACATTGCGGCCAGGATGGAGAAAATGACAGCTGTACTGTTCATAAGTAGGTCTGGGAAAATGGCAATGTTGAAAATCTGGAGTGAAAATATTATAAATTTAGTTACGAGCGTGCATGCCAACTGCGCAACACATGCTCATAACACAGTCATTTTATGGAGTATCGTTACCAAATTTTCAACATAGGTATTTTAGGACCTCTGCTCATGAACAGTATCATTGTCATTTTCTTAATCTGTCCCAAACACTGATTTCCAAAAGTGACCGCGCTAATCTGTGCCGGAAGTGCGAAAACACATTTCAGGCAGGATGTGAACAATGACAGCTATACAGCTCACAAGGAGGTGTGACAAAATGCCAGTGTTGAAAATCTGGCATAAAAATATTGCAAATTCGCGAAGTTACGAGCGTGCGTAGCATCTGCGCAACGCAGGCTCGTAAAACAGTAGCTTTTTGATTTTTCCTAACCAAATTTGCAACATAGGCTTTTAGAGAGCCCACCTCATGAATACTGGCACTGTCATTTCATTAACTATCCCCAAAGGGTGATTCCACGTAGTGACTGCAAAACCACCTTAAGGGGATGATTAACGCCATGACAGTTCAAGAATTTACGAGGAGGGGTCCCAAAAACCCCATGTTGAAAATTTGGTGAAAACATTCCCAAAAATGCCTGAGATATGCACTAAAGTTGAAAAAACCCTATTCATTACATTATACAGCTTACCAGCATTTCCTCAGTTCGCGGTCGGCTTTGAAGAGTGCAGACGTGTTCCCGGTCCAGCAAAGATTGTCGCGCCGAGCTCCGGAGGTAAGTATGGGGTGAGGGGGTGGGAGGCTGGGTGTGCAGTGGTGGGTGCGGGTTGTGGGAGGGGGGCGAGGCTACGAGGGACCGTTTCCTTTCTTTCAGGTACGACAAAAGGAAGAAAGCGCCGCTGGACCGCTTTAAACATTACAGGGGTGTGTGGCACACTGGGGTGGGCTCTCAGCATGCCACCGGAGTCTCGGGGACAGCTGTAGCTGACGGGGATTGGGCACCCCATCGGCAAACAACAAAATGGGGATTTATTTCGCCGACGAGATTGTAGTACCCCCCATCAGCAACAACAAAGGGGGGATTCTTTCTGCTGACGGGATTGGGGCACCCGCCGGCACACCATTAAACGGGGTTACTTATGCCGACGTGGAAGTGGGCCCTCGCCTGCAAATAAACATGGGGGTTAGATATTGTTTAGAAATACGGCAAGCCGCCGCCACGTTCACAAATAATATCAGAGATCCTACATCCCGCCCTGCAATGACTGGTCACTCCCTCATTGCAGCGGATGGCTAATGCTGAAATGACGAAGCAGCCCCGATTGCAGCAGCTGATTTTTTTTAGAAAGTTGTGGCACGCTGGCTGAACTAGTGTCAGCAGCAGTATGCCATGGCATTGGGGGAAGCGGGACAAGCCTTTGCAGGCTGTGGGGGCATTGGGCACAACAGTGCCACGCCTCCACATCCTGCTTCTGGAGAAAGCTGACGTAACATGTTTCTTGTGCATGCGCGCAATCAACATAAAAAGGGAGTTTGAATTTACTGAAGAGGGAAAGGAATATGGGGGAAGGTTATTGTTTTAAGCAATGTACAAAGATACTGGGACATAAAGTTGTGTCATGAAATAAAAGTATAATACAGAATTAATAAAAATGGGATTAGGGCAGGGGTTTTGACTTCTTGGACGTTCCTTAACTGCAATGTCACATGACTTTTTTGTATGGATATGGTGGTTATTCCATGGAAATATGGAAATTGTATTTCAGCATGCCAAGAGGATGGGGCTCTTTACTGTGGATTTGGTGTTATAAAATTAGTATTAATATTTTGATCATGACTATTTTTTTGCTATATCTTACACAGTATCAGCACAGATGGGCCTGATGAAGTGGCGCTGCCATGAAACTGTTGCCCAATACAGTGTGGATTTACAATAAATGAATTTTTGTGAAGATATTGGAATTAGTGCAGTTTATCCTCATTTTTCATTTTCATGAATGGATTGGTTGCCTGTTTGGATGACCCCGGCATTTACTAAATACTACTGAATTTTTTGGCATCCTGTACCATCATGTACTTTGTCTAGTTGCACCCCCCCACCCTCCTATCACCGTCCCCATTATTTTGTTCCCTGGTGTCCAGTGGCATCTCCCCCACCCTCCGATCACCTTTCCCCTTATTTAAATGTTATTCCTTGGTGTCTACTGGTACCCCACCCTCCCCACACTCACTGATCACTGTCCCCATTATTTCATTGCATTCCTTGGTATCTAGTGACACCCCACCCTCCGATCACTGTCCCTATTATGTAAGATTAGTTCCCTGGTGTCTACTGGCACCCTCCATCCTTCCATTGCAGCCAAAAGCTGAAATGAAGAAAACTTCCCTCAATTATTTTATTTTTTTTTACAAACCCTATAAAAAAAAGAAAATGGTCCTTTGCCGATTGGCCCCATCAACCTCACACTCGGCACCCACCACCACACACTGCCCAGTACACCCCCAAACACTCTAACTCACCTAAACATGTCTCAGGTTCCACCCTCCCATCGAAACTGGGAAACAAGCTTCCAGAGCTAGTAGCCCTGATGGAAGAGGAACACTTGGATAGTGTGGCAGTCACAGAAACATGGTACAGGGAGAACCATGACTGGGATGTCAACATACCAGAGTACACAATCTACAGAAGGGACAGGGAGGGTAAAATAGGAGATGGAGCAGCTCTCTACATAAGGGAAAGGATCAAAGCTACAGAACTAAAAAGTAAAGGGGGAGGACAAGAGGCACTCTGGGTCACCTTGGAGACAGGGAATGGCATCACAATCCGCACAGGGGTTGTGTATAGACCCCCATCTCAAGGGGAGGAAATGGACAAGAAAATGATAGAGGGCATTCTCAAAATGGCTGAAAAAGGGGAGATACTGTTCATGGGGGACCTGAATATGCCAGATGTTAACTGGACGACATGGACAGCAGCCACATCCAAGAGCAGGGTCATTCTCGATGCCCTACAGGGGGCATGCCTTAGACAGCTAGTGGTGGAACCCACTTAGGAGGGAGCAATATTAGACCTGGTACTCTCAAATGGAGAAAGGATCGCAAATTTAGAAGTCAGTAGACATCTGGGAACAAGCGACCACTGCACAGTGTGCTTCACAATAAACACAACCATGGAGACAAGCTATACAAAGACAAGGATACTGGACTTTAGAAGGGCTAACTTTGGCATAATGGGTGAATACCTGAGGAATGCATTAGCAAATGGCCAGAAAGGGGGGGTGGAAGAACAATAGAGTAAAACCAAAAACTGCCATCATGGAGGCAACAAGCCTTTGTGTGAAACAAATAAAGACAACAAAGCGGAATAAAAAAACACTATGGTTCTCAAAAGAGATGTCAGGGAAGGTTAAGGAGAAGAAGGCTGCATTCAAAAAGTGTAAGGAATCACAGAAGGAGAACGATGGGGAACTGTATCAATTAAAGCAGAAAGAAGTGGGGGAGGCAGTCAGAAAAGCAAAGGCCCAAACCGAGGAAAAGATAGCTAACTCAGTTAAGAAGGGGGATAAAACCTTTTATAGGTACAGTAGGGAGCATAGAAAGGTTAAGGGAGGGATAGTGAAGATTAATAAAGGAGAGGGGAGGTGGGCAGAGGGAGACAGTGAAACGGCAGAGATACTGAATGAATATTGTTGCTCAGTATTCACAAAAGAAGTAGAGGAGGAGTTACCTAAACCAAACAGTAGAAGCACTCTGGGTAGTGGGGTTGACGCCAGTCCATTTACAGAAGAAAGAGTCCTGAAAGAACTCCTAAAACTCAAGGTGGACAAAGCAATGGGGCCTGACGGGATTCACCAAAGAATTCTAAAAGAGCTAAGGGAGGACCAAGTGACACCACTAACCACACTTTTTAACAAATCATGGGAAGATGGGGTAGTACCTGAGGACTGGAGGAGGGCAGATGTGATTCCCTTTCACAAAAGTGGGAGCAAGGCAGAAGCAGGAAACTACAGACCTGTTAGTCTGACCTCAGTGGTGGGGAAAATGATGGAATCACTTCTGAAAGAAAGAATTGTTCAGTACCTAGAGGCCAGTGGGGCACAGGACCCAAAGCAGCATGGATTCACAGCAGGAAGGTCATGTCAGATGAATCTAATCGATTTCTTTGTCTGGGTGACCAAGTAATAGACCAGGAGGGGCGGATATGGCCTATAGACTTTAGCAAGGCATTTGACACAGTCCCGCACAAAGGATTAATAATCGTTAGCCAGCCTGGGAGTGGGTCCCAGGGTGGTAGTCTGGGTAGCAAACTGGCTGCACAACAGGACACAGAAGGTAATAGTGAATGGAACACATTCCGAAGAAAGGGGGGTTACTAGTGGAGTACCTCAGGGCTCAGTACTAGGTCCAGTCCTCTTTAATGTCTTTACAGGTGACATTGCAGAGAGTCTGGAAGGAAAGGTATGCCTCTTTGCAGATGACACAGATCTGTAACAGAGTTGATACACAAGGGAGGGTAGAAAGGATGAGAAGGGACTTGGCAAGGTTGGAGGAATGGTCAGACATATGGCAACTTAGATTCAATGCAAAGAAGTGCAAAGTAATGCATCTGGGAAATAAAAATCCAGGAGAAGAGTACACAATAGCAGGGGAGGTACTAACAACAAGAATAATGGAAAGGGATCTGGGTGTAGTCATATCAGATGACCTAAAGGTGGGTAAGCAATGTGAGAAGTCAGTAAGGAGAGCCAGGGGGATACTGGGATGCAAGTAGAAAAAGGGAAGTGGTTATCCCTCTGTACAGACAGTTGGTGAGACCCCATCTGGAGTACTGCGTGCAGTTTTGGAGACCTCATCTACGCAAGGACATAGACAGGATGGAAGCAGTCCAGAGGAGGGCAACTAAAATGGTGCAGGGTCTACATCAGAAACCATATGAAGAGAGACTGAGAGCGCTTAATATGTATACCCTTGATTAAAGGAGGGACGGGGGAACATGATAGAAACTTTAGCACCTTGTGGGGAATCAACAAAGTCCAGAAGGGTAGCATCTTTCAGAAAAAGAGATGTGTAAGAACAAGGGGGTACAATTTAAAGTTAGAGGGGGGACGGCTCAGGGGTAATGTGAGGAAATTCTTTTTCGTGGAGAGAGTGGTGAATGCATGGAACTGCCTTCCTGGAGCAGTTGTGGGGTCTAAAACAGTGGGGGAATTCAAACATGCATGGGACAGACATAAGGCAATTATAGTGGGGGGTGGCAGGAAGTAGGCTGTTGGTTAACTAGAATTTGCAGCTTATCCAATAGGTAGGGAAATGGGCAGACTGGGTGGGCCAAGTGGTCCTTATCTGCCGTCAAAGTCTATGTTTCTATGTTTCTATGTAGAAGGGCCTGGGGTGCTGCTAAGCTGGTAGTAGAAGGTGAAGGGGGCCAGCAGGAGGCAGGAGCCAGTGGTGGGCAAAGGCACCACAGCAAAAGGCAGCAGCAGCAGCAGGAGGCAGGTGCAGAGCCCCCCTCACCCCAGAGACAGAGGTGTCACCGGGTTCATAGTGGGGACCCAGCACAGCCTGTAGCTACCCCAGCACCAGCACCAGCACCAGCATCAGTGAGTGATGACCTGAGAGCACTGCGCAGAGGTGGGAGCTCTGTGCAGGGAGTTCAATGATTTCCGAGAAGAGGTCAGAGGGGACCTCAGGAAATTCCTTCAGGAGCAAGATAAAATGTTTGAGCTTCTGAACAAGCTGCGTGGTGGTGGCACATCAGAAAGTGTACCTGGTGCTGGTGCAGTGTAATGGTAAGCCTCTAGACCAGTTCCCTCATCTGTACCCTCTAAAAATAACAAAAAAAAAAAATATATATATATATATACTGTATATACTGTCCTCTTTTTCTATATCCTTTCATTTGTTTCTGTTCTCTGTCTTCTGATCTATATCCTCTTGTTTATTTTATCTTTTCCAGTTGGTTTATGCTCCCTCTGTTTCCCATCCCCTTTCATTTATAAATATGAGTAAGTTTGTCCTCCTCCTGCCCATGCAAGTACCCACTCCCTGGTTCCCGCCTCCCTGTCCCCTGTTGTTGTGCTTGTAATACCATGCCCATAAATCGTGTACCTTCCTACTTTTATTGTACTCCATTTTCCTTTATATGTTCCCCCTTGCTCCTTCTAACCTATCCGCAAATGTCAAGTATAAGCACTTTACTACGAACAAACATTTTCCTAAGCTATGTAAGAGTGAATCTTGGCTCTGCTCATGTAAAACAGGGCCCTTAGGTAATGAAATGCTTCCCAAAAAATGTGACATCAAATTGAGAATGAAATGCGCCGTCAGGCCTGATGTTTTATGGTCCCCCACCAGCAACCAGACATTAAAATGCTGTTTTGGCCACCATTTACAATTGTCTTTAGGCCCTATCTTGTTTCTGCCACTGCAGCATAGGCAGTAAATGTCCAGAAATGTTGCAGAAAACATGGTACATTAAATTGGAAGTGGAATCTGGTCTCAGCCATTATGTTTTAGGGTGCCCCCCACCACCCAGGCATTAAGTAGCTGTTTTAGGGCCCGTTTACACAATATTTCTGCCTGAAACTCACTGCTGCTGGCTCAAAACATGTCCAGAAATCATAGCATCATAGAAGCTTGATGGCAGAAAAGGACCATACCGGTTCATCTAGTCTGCCCTCCCCCAACACCCTCCTGCCAGCCCTGCCTCCCCCCCATAGTCAGCCCCATATGCCTGTCATGCCCTCTTTAATTCTTCCACTGATTTAGCCCCACTACTCTCAAACCACAACTCAAGCCTCAGCTGCTCATGTGGGTTGAAACTATCTATGTTGTGAAGACAGCGGTCTCAGTGTGTGACTCGCCAATTCTGCCTGCATGGGGTTCTGAGAGCAGACAGCACCCAAGAAAAAAGGAAACAAATTTTAAAAGCCCAGCCCTGTCTTTAGGCGGGGGATACTGGCTACTGAAGGATGGGATGCTGCAGAAGACATTGGGTCCCTCGTTGTGGGACTGTCACAAAGGAATTAACTAATGGGGGTAGACTGGCTGTTGCTGGGGGTTACTGGGAGGGACAAACTGCTGCAGGGGGAAGTACTGGCTGAGGCTGGGAGGTGCAGGGTGATTATAGTTGGCAAAATACCCAAAACAAACACATTCTAGTCTCCCTACTATACACTCTGGGGACCCTGGCATTCCCAAACTGTTCACTGAGGACCACAAGGGGTCTCTGGCTCCTAATGGGCTCCCAAAGTTCCCTGAGGGACCCTGGCTTCTTTTTCTGTAGGTCCCCCAACTATGGGGCACCACAAATAAAAACAAATAACACAAAAACGAATACAAGAATAGAAAATATGTTGCAGTTAATATTACAAACAACACTGATTAAAATCACAATTTCTAGCCAATGACTAATATGATAGATTTCCTGAGATCTGTAAGGTCACACAGTTGACAGCCATGCTTCCTTTTGCAGGTCAGTGTGTGCTGCTTGCTATCTGTGATTCCTTCTGCTCTGCAGAGGGGGTCTCATCAGATCCAGCCACAATCCCATTCTTGAATTCACATCACCCCACCCCCAAATTTGACATAATACCTGGTGTTTGCCAACAGGTCCGAACGTGACCAGGCCGATTTCAAGGCAGGAATATCTGCTCAGCAGCCCTTTCTCCCAACACCCGAATCGGCAGGCAGGCTTTAAACGGTCAATACATACAAACCCATCGCCGACATACTACTGTCCAGGACTACCGTCATGAAGACCGTCATTGGCAGCTCTCTGTCATGGCGCTCATGTCGGAGCCCCTACGAAAATAGCCAAACGCAGCTGGGAAAAGCCGAAGATTACTGAGCAGGTGTCAGTGCTGACAGTGGGAGAGGGGTGTCTTTGTTGCCAAAATAATTGCACAATAAATTGAGGGTGAAATTAGATCTGAGACACGCAGTTACAGGCTCACACCCACCCTGCTGACCCAAATGTGCTGTTTTCTGCACGTTTTAAGTGCTTTTTGGGCCTAAGTGTGTGACTGCATGTTCAAATCATGCCCCACATGTCCATAAATCAGGTCTGAGACACGCAGTTACAGGCTCACACCCACCCTGCTGACCGAAATGTGCTGTTTTCGGCACATTTTAAATGCTTTTTGGGCCTACGTGTGCACCTGCACGTTCAAATAATGTCCCACACATCCATAAATGTTGCCAAAATAATTGCACAGTACATTGAGAGTGAAACCAGGTCTGAGACATGCAGTTACGGGCTTTGGTCCACTTTTACAGTTGTCTTTAGGCCCCATCTTGTTTCTGCCACTGCACCACAGGCAGTAAATGTCCAGAAATGTTGCAGAAAAAATGGTACATTAAATTGGAAGTGGAAGCTGCCATTATGTTTTACGGTGCCCCCCACCCCCACCACCACCACCCAGACTTTAAGTAGCTGTTTTAGGGCCTGTTTACACAATATTTCTGCCTGAAACTCACTGCTGCCAGCTCAAAACATGTCCAGAAATGTTGCCCAAAACATTGCACAGTACACTGAGAGTGAAATCAGGTCTGAGACACACAGCTACAGGCTGACACCCACCCTGCTGACCCAAATGTACTGTTTTCTGCACGTTTTAAATGCTTTTTGGGCATAAGTGTGTGTGGTTACATGCTCAAATCATGTCCCACATGCCCATAAATGTTGCCAAAAAAATTGCACAGTACATTGAGAGTGAAATCAGGTCTGAGACATGCAGTTACAGGCTCACACCCACCCTGCTGACCCAAATATGCTGTTTTCTGCACATTTTAAATGCTTTTTGGGCCTAAGTGTGTGGCTGCACGTTCAAATCATGTCCCACATGTCCAGAAATGTTGCCAAAAAAATTGCACAGTACATTGAGAGTGAAATCAGGTCTGAGATATACAGTTACGGGCTCACACCCACCCTGCTGACCCAAATATGCTGTTTTCTGCACGTTTTAAATGCTTTTGGGGCCTAAGTGTGTGGCTGCACGTTCAAATCATGTCCCACATGCCCATAAATGTTGCCACAAAAATTGCACAGTACATTGAGGGTGAAATCAGGTCTCAGCCGTTATGTTTTATGGCACCCCACCACCACCCAGACCAAACGATGGTCTTTGGTCCACTTTTACAATTGTCTTTAGGCCCTATCTTGTTTCTGCCACTGCAGCACAGGCAGTAAATGCCCAGAAATGTTACAGAAAAAATGGTACATTAAATTAGAAGTGGAATCTGGTCTCAGTCATTATGTTTTACGGTGCCCCCACCCCACCACCCAGACATTAAGTAGCTGTTTTAGGGATTGTTTACACAATATTTCTGCCTGAAACTCACTGCTGCTGGTGCCAAACAGGGCCTACAAGTCCAGAAGTGTTTACCCAAAAATGTGACATCAAATTGAGACTGGAATGTGCTGCCAGTCCTGATGTTTTATGGTGCCCCACCACCTCAGGGACCTGAAAAGGGCTGCCAACATGCAGAGAACATGAATCCCTCCTGCAAAATGCTGCTGCTACTTTCAGTTCTTTCCTCCTGCTGCTGCTGTGTTTCAAATGATTGACACAGAAATGCAGAAGTTAATTTCCCTATCCCTGTGCTGCTGTACTGATTGTCTAGTTGTGTTGACTGACTGTCTCTGTGGTAGTACCTTGCCTGGCGGTGGGGTAGTGAATGAATATTTGGGGCACTGTGGCTTGCTGCCTGCTGCTGTCTATGACTACTACTTTCCAATGTGCCTCAAGAACTACTGTTCTGGACTGCTGATGCCTGATGGATTATCCTCACACAGTCCATACTGCTGCTGATGAACACATAAGTATCTGTCTTCATTGTTTTTCCTGAGCAAGGTTAGGGTGTTGGTGGGTTGGTATTATGGCATCTTGAGTTCTAATATGCTTGTACTGCTCTTACATTACTTTTCAGTGTGCTGTGGATGACATCATCATGCCAGGCCGTGAGGGAGGGAGAGGTCAGATGTATGGAGCTTCCCAATTTCCCAACGCAGGCGTAAGTATTGGAATTTTCATGCAAATGTGGTATGTCTGTCACTGCCATATGGTTGTCTGAGCTTGATAGTAATTGTGTTATTTTTCGCTTTTTCAACATCAGGAATTCAGGTGAAGTTAAGTATTTTTTTTTTTTTCTTTTTTTTATTTAGTTGTTTAACCAGGTATAGCACACTAAGCTGAAAGCTTTTTTACAGGAGCGACCTGGGAGCACAAGGAGGTTAAGTGACTTGCTCAGGGTCACACAGTATGCAAGTGGAAGCTGTGGGATTCAAACCCGGGTTTGGTCTGCTGGATGTCACCAAATTTGCAGCTCAGAGCCTTAGACCACTGCGCTATAGTGCCATCCTGCTGCTGCTGCTGCTGCTGCCGCTGCCGCCACCTGCCTGCCTGCCTGCTGAACCAGGTCTGGGGGATTTATTTAATTGCACCCTTGTGCAATGGTTCCACTTTCACAGTCTTTGAGGTAAGTATGTCATTTTTTATGGTTCTCTGGGGCGGGGGAGGGGTGGATGGTCAGACTCATGGGTGGTGGTGGGGGGGAATTTTCAACAGTCACCAAAATTTGTTCTTAATTTTTTTTCTTATGTCAAGGTATGCAGTGCTGATAGGGGATGGGGAATGCCTTCTAGTGCTACTGTGGATCGTCAGACCTTGTCTGAATTGGAATCATGTGCACCACATAGCATGTTCCTGTGGGGTATGTCCTTAGTTGAATGACATCACATCACAGGGTATGGTAAGTATAAATTTTTATGTTGATTGCATGCATGCACAAGAAACATATTGTGGCAGGTTGCCAGAAGCAGGTTGTGAAGGCATGGCACTGTTGTGGCCAGTGCCCCAACAGCCTTTAAAGTCTTGGCCCGCTTTCCTCAATGGCATGGCACGCTGCTGCTGACACTAGTTCAACCAGCATGCCACAACCTTGAGAAGTTTTAGCTGCTGCAATCAGGGGCCGCCTCATCATTGTAGCTTCATCCGCTGCAATGAGGGAGTGTCCCCTCATTGCAGGGCTCCCTTGCATTCCCCGCCTGTTTGCCGAGAGGGTGCCCAGTGCCCCTCAGCATCATGTCTCCTCCCCTGTTTTTTTTGCCGACGGGAGTGCCCAATCCCCATCAGCATGTCCCCGCCACCGCAAGTTCTTGTGTGCCGACAGGGTGCCTAATCCCTCTCGGCTGATGAGACCCCACGTACCAGTATGTGCCAATGGGGGTGCTCAATCCCCGTTGGCATAATGTCACCCCCCTGCTTTTGTTGTGTGCCGACAGGGGTGCCCAATCCCCATCGGCATGATGTGGCCGTCCCTTTTGTTGTGTGCAGACGGAGGTGCCTAATTCCCCGTCGGCTACAGCTGGCCCCCCCGAAAAAAGAGTCCATTGGCATGTTGGGAGCCCACCCCAGCGTGCCACATCCCCAGGAAAAAAACCGATCCCGTGATATTTTTTTATTTTTTTCCCCCTGTGAAAGAAGGAAACAGTCCCTCTCGGTCTTCCTGCCCCTCCATAGCCCGTGCCACCCTCGCACCCTGCCTCCCCACACCCCCTCAGCCCATACTTACCTCAGAGTCCGGCACGACAATCTTCGGTGGATCAGGAACACGTCTGCACTCTTCAAAGGCGACCGCAATCTGAGGAAATGCCGGTAAGCTGTATAATGGAATAAACAGGGTTTTTTTCAACTTTGATGCATATTTCAGTCATTTTTTGGAATTTTGGCACCACATTTTCAACATAGGATTTTTGGGACCCCTCCTCATGAATTCTGACACTGTCATGGTGTTAATGGTGTTAATCAGGCCGGAAAGGTGATTTTGCGGTCACTGCGCAGAATCACCTTTCAGGACTGATTAGCGAAACGACAGTGCAAGTGTTCATAAGGTGGGCTCTCGAAAAGCCTATGTTGCAAATTTGGTGGAAAAATTCCAAAAAATGACTGTTTTATGAGCGTGCGTTGAGCAGTTGCTAAGCATGCTCATACCTTTGCAATATTTTCATGCCAGATTTTCAACATTGGTATTTTTTCCACACCTCCTTGTGAACAGTACAGCTGTCATTTTTCACATGCTGGCCAAAATGTGTTTTCGCACTTCCAGCGCAGAATAGTGTGGTTGCTGTGGGAAATAAGTGTTCGGGACAGATTATGAAAATGATAGTGACACTGTTCACGAGCAGAGGTCCTAAAATGCCTATGTTGAAAATTTGGTGCTGATTCTCTATAAAATGACTGTGTTACGAGCGTGCATTGTGCAGTTTGCACGCACACTCGTAAGTTCGTGAATGTATATTTTCACTCCAGATTTTCTACATTGCCATTGTTCTGCCCCTCTTTATGAACAGTACAGCTGTCATTTTTCAGATTCTGGCTGAAATGTGTTTTCACACTTCCAGTGAAGAATAGCACGGTTGCTGTGGGAAATCCGTGTTTGGGACGCATTATGAAAATGACAGTGACACTGTTCATTAGCAGAGATCCTAAAATGCCTATGTTGAAAATTTGCTGACGAACGTCCATAAAATGAGTGTGCTATGAGCGTGGATTGCGCAGTTTCCATGCACGTTCATAGCTTGGCAACCTTGCAATATTTTCACTCTGGAGTTTTAACATTGCCATTTTTCCACACCTCCTTATGAACAGTACAGCTGTCATTTTTCACATCCTGGCTGAAATGTGTTTTCACTCTTCCGGCGCACAATTGTGCGGTTGCTGTGGGAAATTAGTGTTCGGGACACATTAAGAAAATCACACTGACACTGTTCATGAGCAGAGGTGCAAAAATGCCTATGTTGAAAATTTTGTGATGAAACTCCATAAAATGACTGTGTTAGGAGCGTGCATTCTGCAGTTTCCACGCACCCTTGTAACTTCGCAAATTAGTAATATTTTCTCGCCACATTTTCAACACTGACATTTTTCCACACCTCCTTATGAACAGTACAGCTGTCATTTTTCACATCCTGGCCGAAATGTGTTTTCGCGCTTCTGGCACAGAATGCCGCAGTTGCTGTCGGAAATCAGTGTTTGGGACAGATTAGAATTGAGAGAGTGGGGGGGGAGGATGACCGAGCTCAACTGAGCTCTGTTGGGACTGCTGTGGATTTCATTGTGGGCAGAAAAAGGTGCCAACGCAGGCAGAAGCCCAGTGCAAAAGGGCAGTCTGCAGCGCCGGGAGACACCGAGCGAGTGAGTGAGGGAGGGGGAGTGAGTGAGCTCAATGGAGCTCTGTTGGCACTGCTGCAGATTTCTGTGTGGGCAGAAAAAAGCAGCAATGCATGCAGGGCCCAGTACAAAAAGGGCAGCCTGCAGCGGCGGAAGAAACAGAATGAGCGACTGAGAGAGGGGGAGTGAGCGAGCTCAACGGAGCTCTATCGTGACTGCTGCGGATTTCTTTGTGGGAGAAAAGGGCAGCAATGCATGCAGGAGCCCAGTACAAAAGAGCAGCCTGCAGTGCCAGGAGAAATACAATGAGTGAGTGAGAGAGCTCAACGGAGCTCTATCGTAACTGCTACGGATTTGTTTGTGGGCAGGAAAAGGCAACGCAGGTAGGAGCCCAGTACAAAAGGCCAGCCTGCAGTGCCGGCAGAAACAGAATGAGCGAGTGAGAGAGGGTGAGTGAGTGAGTGAGCTCAACGGAGCAGTGTCAGGACTGTTGCAGATTTCTTTGTGGGCAAAAGAAGGCAGTAACACAGGCAGGAGCCCAGTACAGAGAGGCAGTCTGGAGCGGCGGCAGAAACAGGATGAGCGAGTGAGAGCGGGGAATGAGCGAGCTCAACAAAGCTCTGTCGGGACTGCTGCAGATTTCTTTGTGGGCAGAACAAGGCACCAACAGAGACAGGAGCCCACTACAAAAGGGCAGCCTGCAGCACCAGGAGAAACAGAATGAGCAAGTGAGACAGAGGGAGTGAGCGACCTCAATGGAGCTCTATCGTGACTGCTGCAGATTTCTTTGTGGGCAGCAAAAGGCAGCAATGCAGGCAGGAGCCCAGTACAAAAGGCCATCCAGCAGTGCTGGCAGAAACAGAATGAGCAAATGAGGAAGGGGGAGTGAGTGAGCTCAACGGAGGTCTATCGTGACTGTTGCGGATTTCTTTGTGGGCAGGAAAAGGCGGCAACACAGGTAGGAGCCCAATATAAAAGGCCAGCCTGCAGCACCCGCAGAAAGAGAATGAGTGAGTGACAGAGGGGGAGTGAGCGACCTCAATGGAGCTGTGTCAGGACTGTTGCATATCTCTTTGTGGGCAGAAACAGGTGCCAATACAGGCAGGAACCCAGTACAAAAGGGCAGCCTGCAGCAGCGGGAGACACAGAATGAGTGAGTGAGGGAGGTGCAGTGAGTGAACTCACCGGAGCTCTGTTGGGACTGCTGCAGATTTCTTTGTGGCCAGAAAAAGGCAGCAATGCATGCAGGGACCCAGTACAAAAGGGCAGCCTGCAGCGGTGGGAGAAACAGAACGAATGAGTGAGAGAGGGGGAGTGAGTGAGTGAGCTTAAATGAGCTCTGTCGTGATTGTTGAAGGTTTCTTTGTGGGCAGAAGGCGGCTGCAATGCAGGCAGGAGCCCAGTACAAAAGTGCAGCCTGCAGCACCAGCAGAAACAGAATGAGCGAGTGAGACAGGGGGAGTGAGCGACCTCAACGGAGCTCTATCGTGACTGCTGCAGATTTCTTTGTGGCAGAAAAAGGCGGCAATGCAGGCAGGAGCCCAGTACAAAAGGTCAGCCAGCAGCACCGTCAGAAACAGGATGAGTGAGTGAGGGAGGGGGAGTGAGCAAGCTCAATGGAGGTCTATTGTGACTGCTGTGGATTTCTTTGTGGGCAGGAAAAGGTGGCAATGCAGGCAGGAGCCCAGTATAAAAGGCCAGCCTGTAGCACCCGCAGAAATGGAATGAGCAAGTGACAGAAGGGGAGTGAGCAACCTCAACTGAGCTGTGTCAGGACTGCTGCAACTTTTTTTGTGGGCAGAATAAGCCACCAGTGCAGGCAGGAGCCCAGTACAAAAGGACAGCCTGCACCAGTGGGAGACACAGAAAGAGCGAGTGAGGGAGGGGAATGAGTGAGCTCAGCGCAGCTCTATTGTGACTGCTGCGGACTTTGTATTGTGGGCAGAAAAAGGCGGCAACACAGGCAGGAGCCCAGTACAAGAGGCCAGCCTGCAGCGCCGGCAGAAATGGAACGAGTGAGAGACAGAGGGGGAGTGAGCAAGCTCAACGGACCTGTGTCAGGACTACTGCAGATTTCTTTGTGGGCAGAAAAAGACACCAACAAAGGCAGGAGCACAGAACAAAAGGCCAGCCTACAGCTCCAAGAGAAACAGAATGAGTGACTCAGAGAGGGGGAGTGACCCACCTCAACGGAGCTATGTCGGGCCAGCTGCGGATTTCTTTGTGGACAGAAAAGGGTGCCAACATAGGCAGGAACTCAGTACAAATGGGCAGCCTGCAGCACCGGAAGAAACAGAAAGAGCGAGTGACAGAGGGCCAGTGACCTAGCTCAACGGACCAATGCAATCAACATTCAGCATTGACAAATGTTTGTTTTCTCTGCTTCTTCTTCCAGCTTGTTAGGTAAAAGCAGGTATGCAGACTGATTAGTATCCAACATTTTTTCTTATTTTGCTCTTGCTTCGGTCATTTTCCTCTGTTGAGGTTTCAGTATGTCGTTTCTTGATGACGTATGATCAATCCAGGCCATGCAGGAGCAGGAGCAGGAGCTGTGTTGTGTCATTAGAAGACAGGGGTGTTGTTTGAACTGCGATGTTGGCCACTGGACTGGTGTCCACTTGTGATGCTCTGCTCCTTGCTTATGGTTATTGCATGATATTGGTATTATAAATACATGGTCTGTGTATGACATTTCAGAGTGTGAGGAATTTGGCCTGTGGCCACAAGGTGTCAGTGTCCGAAAACCACAGGATATTGTAAAACAGACCAGAAGGACCATTTAATAGACTTCCTTGTAAAATGGCATTTTATTACCTTTTTATGACTTGCCCAGGCTTTTGAAGTTGAAACCAAATGTGACTTTATGACATCAGAAACAGGACGTCATTAGGCTGATTCCGGTTGGCTTTTTTAAAACCTTGGTGCCAATGTAGCAATGTTAAGATCAAAGAAACTGTTTAATTAAAGGATGCCATATTTAGGAAATGTTTTTTTTTTTCTTCTTCTGATGTTACCATTCATTTTAAAATACCTTCTGGTAGGAAACTATGTTTGGAAGAATTAATTCTAAAAGGAGGAGCTAGATGACCCACCAAGTGGGTGTGGAGATAAGAGTTGAAAATGTATCAGTGTATCTGAAATGTGTGATATCATCTTGGGCACTGAAAACAGAAACATCTAACTTAAAATGCACTTACAGAGGTAATACATTAGATAGAAAAGATCTACGAGTATTGTTTTAGGAGTTTTGTTCTGTAACTTTCCCATTTTCTTTTGTGACTATGAGCGCATGCTAGTTGTTCTGTATTTTATCTTACTTGTTTTACAATTTTTAGTAAAGAACATTTTCTTTGAATGACTGCCTCGGTGTCTGTCAGTTCTTTTTGCATGTGATGTATAGGTGGATAAGTCTGACAACTGTTCAACAGCATGATGGTGTTACTGAGCTTGGGAAAGAAGGTAAGAATATACCTAAGGTCTCTTGTAGAGTTTTAAGGGTTCATTTTGGAGACCTGGCTTGGTGCCCCTGGTGAAAGATTGTATTGCTGTCTCGAAGAGGGTACATTTTTTTATTTTTTTATTTTATTTTAAGAATCAGTTTACAACCTTTGAGCCAGAGGCTCGTTTCCAAAGGTACTTCATCACATCAAGACATACATTGTGTTTTTGGTTACATAGCAAAGATTTGCAAAACAATCGGCGTTCAACAGAGGCGCCACGTCACATTGTGGTCAGACAAATACAACTGGGTACAGGGTACATGTAATTGATAACAGGTGTTACACAAGTCGGTATCAAGTGAGCAATCTGGTAGGTAAACACTGAAACAGCTGGCACTGGCCAGGTTAAACATAGGCATGGTGTACAGGGAAGTGGTGGAGGAGATGGTTAGGTGGAGAGCTGCCCGGGGGGCATTGTCAAGAGAAGCAGAGGTGGAGGCTATGTTCAGAGACAGGAGCAGTTACGAGTGCTGAAGATGTGGTTCCGAAGTGTAGTTTTGAACTTGGAGATGGTGATGGCATTGGTGATGGTGGCAGGGAGAGAGTTAAACCAGGTTGGGGCTCTATAGCAGAAGGACCTCTGGCCATGGCTGGTTCTTGATCTGGGGACCTTTAGAGTGGTCTTGTAGGAAGACCGTGTTGCAATGGTGGGAGGGCTCTGGTGGATGGATGCCGTTACCCCAGGGGGGGGGAGAGCCCGAGTAGGGTTTTTTTGGTGAGGAGACAGGTTTGGTATTGGAGCCGTTCATCCAGGGTAAGCAGGTTAGCATCGACATACAGCTGACAGGTGTGTGTGAGCCTGGGGGCACCAGTAATCAATCTGCACGCTTTATTTAGGGTTAGGTGAATTTTGTTGAGTGCAGTGGTGTCGGCAGCACCATATACTGGTAGATCATAGTCTACAAGGGACAGAACGGATGATGTAACAGCTAGCCGGAGAGCATTTGGGGGAAGGCAGGTTCTATGGCGGAATAGGATGCCAAGCCGTGTGTTAGTGGCGGATGTCTGAGCCTGTACATTGGGTATGCTAGCATAAGGTTCACAGTTTGAATCCCCTCCAGAACTCGAGGCTAAAGGTGATTCGGACTCAAAGCAGACAGGAGGGTTACCTTGTCTGTAACCTGTTCACACTATTGCGCTCTGAGGTTGGCACTGGGGGTGCAGAGGGCCTAACCTGTGGAGTGCGTTTGTGACACATACCATTACCATTAGTGAGTAATCACCACTGCCACCCACATACAGGAAGGAACTGTATGCGAACACAGATGGTTGATATGATGTTTAGTAAATAATTAGGTGGAGGGGGTTAATGTCTTGTCTACTCAATGGCGATTGCATAGCTGCAGTAATCACGAACATTTTGAATCCATTCAAAAGTGAGGACAGCAGGACACTCACCCTGCCCTGAGTTGACCACCACCCCCCACAGGAACCATTGCAATTTTGGTGTACCTTACCCTGGTACTGCAGAAGTAACCTTTTGGGGGGGATTTGATGTTGTAAGTTGTTAAGCCTCTTCATGATTTCTTTTGTAATTAACGGCTGGCATATTAAAAGTGGCCACCATTCACCATTTTTCACAGTGTGTTCAACTTGGTGTTAACTGTTGAATTTGCAAGTTACATTCATATACTACTTGTACACTTGTCTAGGAGCCAGGGTTCTTGTACGTGTCACTAATACTAAGTGGCAGAAACATTTTTTTTTCAGTTGCATGGAGTGTATGGGTGTGTCAAGTCAGATCAGGTGACGAGAGGGGAGCAGGGCAGTGTGAAATTTGTCATCCTGGGCACTTTTAAGGACATCAAGACAACATATCTTGCAGTAAGATGATGATGATGTGTTGATATAGTCAACATGAAAAGTAATATATTTTTTGAAGAAAAACATCAATCATGCAATTGCAAAATATTTACGGTTATGGTAATTACATCGCTGCTGCTTTATATAGGCTTGTGGCCTTGGGGGACTAGTGGAGGTGGTGAGGTGACCAATCAAGGGTTATGGCAAAGGGCGATGGCATGAAACTTGTACACACTGCAGGCTGCAGCACATAACAACATATTTCCATAACCAATCCAGTGGTACATAGCTAGAAATAAGGTGTAACATACACACCCCAGCAACCATACTGAGTTGAAAGTTGTTGTTTGGGGGGGGGCCTTGGGGTAAACTCAGTGTTTTTCAACTTCCAATTCCACATCATCCAAGAAGCACCCCTCACAGTCTTCAAGGCTGGAGTTCTCATCAGATGGGAATTCTCTCAACATTGCTGCCTCATCCACCTTGCTGCCGGTGGCTGCCTTACTCAAGGGATTGTCATCATCACCGAGACACAGTTCCTGTGGCAACACCTCTGACGTCACTGTGTTGTGTGGAATGTGCCTTTACTTCATTTTGATGAATGTTAGCATGGACACATTCTTGGGTGACAAATTGGTCCTACAGTCACTCACAATTGTCCCAGTCACACTAAACACTCGTTCCACAGTGACACTCTATGGTGGGCAGCTCAGGTATTTCACAGCAACCAACATTAGTGCTGGCCATTCAGTCATTTTACTGCTCCAGTACAGCAGTGGCTCATCATTAATGACAAGGTGCTTTGGGTCCCCCATGTAGGCCTCCACCATTCATTCTGCTGCCTGGAGTCCAGCTGCCTCACCTGTTCCTCCTCCTTTTCTTCCATATCTTTCACTCCCACCTGAAAGGGAACATCCCAAATAGGATTGCTTGCTGTTTTCTGCTCTGCCTTGCCCATTTTCTCTGATTGTGTTCCCTGTGAGCCACTGGTGGTGGTAGCAACACCTGTATTTGATGCAGTGCATGCATTTTTCATTTGTGCAGCATGTACCAATCTAATGAGGTTCTCTGTCAACTGCTGTACTCGCTGATGACCTCCTTCAATTATAGAGGGCAGGCCATGTTTGTACCATGGATCCAGCATGGTGGCAATTGCAAACTCAGTTGACTATAAAGTGCCAGATACCTGGGTGTTTTTGTCCAGCACATGGAGCATGTGATCCATTAGATCACAAGTGCCATGATCCCCACTTGCCTCTATCTGGTGTTGCATATTCACTAATGTCTGCCTCAGCACACGTACGAGAGGTATGGATTGACTTATGCAAGCAGTGTTCCCACTCACTACCTGTGTAGCATGCTCAAATGGACGGAGAATGCATTTTAGCCCATCAATTTGGTGCCACTGCTCTGTTGTTAGAGCGATGGACACTCCAGCACTGCCATGGGTGGTGTGCAGAAGCAAGTATTCTGACACAGCCTTATACTGTTCATACAGCCGGTCAAGCATGTACAGTGTGGAGTTCCACCTAGTGATAACAACAAGCTTCATCCACTGCTGAGGCAGATTGTTATTGCGCTGTAGCTCACGTAGATGTCCTTTGCAGAACGGGTGAAGTGGACACAGACATGATGGGCAACAGTAACCCTTTTCCTTAATGGTTGAGAAACTGCTGAAAAACAAGATTAAGGCAGTGTGCCAGGCAGGGCACTCTGAAAAAAACACCATCACTAATGCACTTCACTGCATTGGAGCCATTATCACTTGCGATGAATCCTGCTATGAGTGACTGTGTGTGTAGCCACCCATCAATCTCGTCCAGCAGAACATTAAGCATTTTCACAGCTGTGTGCAAACCTGTGACACTTGTCATAGTCAGGGTTGCATGCTGCCAAATACCAGGCGTGTTTCTACCACCACAATTTTGCTTCACGCATGTTTTGCCAGGCCCAAAATCAAGTACTGCACCAGGCAACTGTGCCCAGTGTGCTGTTATGCATAGATACGAGAGTGCTGCTGTTTGTCCACTGGTCCACATATCCATGCTAAGATGGATATAGTGTGATGCACTATGCTTCAATGCATGTCTAATGTAATCAGCAACTCTACTGTTCAGCTCTGGCATGGCACGCTTACTAAAATAGGTTCGCAATGGAACTTGCCATTTGAGACAGGCATGGGCCATCAACCTATGGAAACCAGCATTCTCTACAAATGAGAATGGCAACAGATCAATGGCCAGCATTTCAGCAGTGGCAGCATTTAACTCTCATGCAGCAGCATGATTGGGTGGGTACTTTGTCTGCCACTCAAGGATGGTCTTCAGAGTGGGCTGCATCTTTGGGGCTGTCCGACCAGAACTCTGTACTTGCGTCAGCAATGATTTTCTTCTAGGAGTAACAACTGACTCTTGGCCGGGTGGTGGAGACCGCATGACACCAATTATTTTGGTTGCTTGTGGGTGTGGGGGTGGTGTACTTTTAAGACTTGTGGGACTGGGACTCGCACCGCCACTGCTATGCCCAGTACTAGACAGAGCAAAGGACTGCTCACTCTCCTCCTCCACCACTGACCCACTCTGCCCTCCCTCCTCATGTTCTTGCTCTATTACATGCACCTTGCTACAAACAGCTCTGGCATCCTTCTGGTGTTGATGCCATCTCAGCGGGTGCTTGTTTTTCAGGTGGGCATGTTGGCCACCAGTGTCTATGTGACTTCCCTTTTTACCCTGACTAAAACGGGCTTGACAAAGTTGGCATATTGCTGTGGTCTCATGAGCAGGATCTAGCACATAAAAGCCCCAAACTAGGGACTTTTGACCTCCGGCCTTCAGATGCTTCTGGAACTGGGATGATTCAGAAACAGGTGTGGAAGTGTGTATCTTTTGAGCTGCTAACATAACTTCCATAACACTACTTTTGGAAGGGGTGGCTACTTGACTGCTTGGAGGTATGTTTATAGGCTTGGTGACAGACTGACCCACCACGGACTTTACATGAAATGGCCTACATCACCCTTGACCGTTTTTAACTCAGGCTCCCATGTGGGATCATCCCAGTCATCATCATCATCATCATCACCAATAGCGATGATGTCCTTGTCTTCCTCTTCCTCCCCCCATCACTGTCTTCTTGGAGGACGGCACCTTCTTTTTTCTCTACAACTATCTTAGGGGGATGACTATCCTTATCTCCAGGACTATCAGACTCTTGTTGAACACTATCATCACCAACTCCTGCAGAAACATGGACAGTCACACTGACAGACTTATTATCATCCTCCTCTGAGTTCTGGACCACTGCTCCTGTGCTGGTGTCAGTGCCTCCCTTCTTCTCACTGTCAGCATCCCCCACTAGCATGGCTACAACAGGTTGAGCTTTAAAAAAGTAAGACACAGGTATGCCTGACCCAGTTCGGCCACCAACTCCTTTGCTGGTTCCTGCCGCACCACCAGGGCCCACATCAGAACTTGAAGGCAGTGATGCAGACATACCTGTACTTTCACTGCTATGGGGAACTGGAACTGAAATTGCACTTTTTTCAGCAGATGTCTTAGCTCCCTCATCCCCCCTGCTACGTTTCCCCCCTGTACTTGGCCATTCTTAACAGGCATTTTTGCTGACTGCTGCTTCAAAGCTTTGCCTTTCTCTGGGAGTATTTGAAGAAAGGATGTATTACTACTACTAAATGTGTGAGTAATACCTCACACGTGAATGGTGACGTCACACTGTCATACACCTACAGTACTGGCATCCTTAAAAGTCCAAAAACAATCAGGACAGGTACCAGCACTTGCAGTAGAACTAATACCATATATGGTAGGCTGCCTAGTGTAGTAAAACACAAAAAGGTAACATTTTTCCCCCAAACAGGAAGGAATTAAAGAAACATACACACAGTCAAAAAGAGCATAAGTGGCACAATTTAAATACAGTTCACCTGTGTCTCTCAGTCTCTGGACAAATAAAGTACTGTAATGTGTTATGTTACTCAGTACCACAATTTGTTTTTTGTACGTGGGCAGAGACAACCATAAAACAGCAACAAAGGAAATTAATTCCACACAATATGTTAGTGGTCTGGATGGTAGGGATCAACAAGAAATGTCTTGAAAATGACTATTTTAATATATACTGTTTTATAATGCGGTCATCAAATAAGACACAAACAATGCTATAACAGAGAATGGGTAATATATGTAAGTAAACTAAAGCAGGAAGACCGCGCAGTGTGCAGAGTCAAGCTCCAGCAATAGCATACAGGGGAACCGCGCAGTGTGCAGAGTCAAGCTCCAGCAATAGCATACAGGGGAACAATTCAACAATGCATTGTGAGTGTAATGGATAAGTTCAAGTGATCGAGTAGAAGTACTTTACAACTGTTGATTTTCACAGTTTTAGTAACACACAAGTTAACACTCCAGCTAACAGAACTAACCACAAAAAAATAAAAGAAAGGATCAGCTCTGTGTGTGTTTAAAACTTTAGAATTCAAAATCAATTCACAACTAAAAGCAGAAGAATGGTATATATAACTCGCCTAACAGCGGCAGGAACTCTCTCAAACAGGAGAGAGAAACTTTTCAGAGAAAATAAATTGCAAGATGTAACAAAATTAATAAGAAATAACAGTAAATAGATAACTCACAATTGTGAGTAAATATACCAATCTGCTTGGCTAGAAATAGCCTGCACTGCTTTACACTCCTACCCTACCCCCACACAACTCTTTCAAAGACAGCTGAGAAAAGCAAACCTAATTCAAACGACATATTATGCAAAAATTCACAAAATTAGAAAATGTTCCCTAGTACCAAGCACTACCAGCACAGCAGCACTAGGAAAAAACTTTGTATTTTGCAGCAATTAGCTCTCAAAAACAAGTTTTAGCTATGTTTTCAAAGGCTTTATTGGCTCTGATGCACCACAACACACTGCTCAACAACTCAACATGCAGCAGAATGAGCTGGAAACAAGCTACGTGACTTTTGATTTATTTACCCAGCTGCATTCAAATTTCAGCACATACCAAAATTTTGCCTGCAAAATCAAAAATTCCACCACAAAACGAAATTTGGATCATCAATGGGTGAAATTGTCATGGTAAGTGAAATTTCACTGTTACATGAAATCAAGAAAACAGGCGAAATTTAGTTTTGCATAGACAAAAAATTTCACGTAATTGCAGAATTATGCAAAAAATTTTGCCAAGCAAAATATTTCAGCTTTGCACAACACTAACTGTGGACTATGGCATGGATCAGAGGCATGACAACGGTGCACAGGCACAGCCAGCATTGAGCGTATCGGCCATCATCACATCCATGCCACACGGCCCAACAGCACCGCCAGTACACGTGGGGGCATGTACAGCCTGATGCATGCTGCATGCCACCACCACCCACACGCACACGGACAGCAGCAGCAGTGGATGGCGGTAGGCAGCAGATACATCAGTCCAACCATGCAGTCCCTCGACCACCACGCCACGCAGTGGCTATGCCTGGGCTGACCAGCAGATGCAGGTTGCACTTCGGCCATGGGAGGGATGTCTGATGCCTCCCAGGTGTTGATGTCTGGGACCGTGACCGTGTCCACGCAGGGGTGCTGAGGTGGCCAAACAGGCCAGCCCCTTGGGTGCCTGGGATGCCGACATCGGATCCCAGCATCTGCTGTGATGGGGTCACCAGACACCGGGACCATGGGGTGGACAGTGCACTGCAGGGCATCTTCTGTGCATGGCCAAGCCCAGTGGCTTCCACCACCGTAAGCCCCGCCGCAATGGTACCAGTCATGTGGTCCATTGCCTCCACAGTGGCACTGGCCATGCAGTTCTTTGACGTGGTCGTGGCCTCCCGCATCTGGTAGAACCCGTCCATGAGCTGTGCAGTGCTCCTGTCCTGCTGCTCAGCCAGCTGTTGCACCTCTGCATGCAGTGCACACACCTCTGTGGCAAGCAGTGCCTGGTTCTCCACAGATGCGCGCAGCAACCGAGTGTGCTCTGCCAGCCGCCCAGTGCGCTACACCTCCTGGCCATTGTGCTAGGCTGTTGGTGGTGACACGGCATGCTGCCCAGCCTCCCGCTCTGGTGAACGCTGCACAGGGGGCCATGCTGGGGGTACAGTGTTGTCAGGTGCACCGGCAGCGGACACTGCACCACGCTGTCTGGCAGAAACCTCATCCTGCTACTGCGGCTTGACCGTCTGCTGGCCAGTGCCATGCTCTGCTGCCATGCCTGCACCACTACATCCACCGTGCACAGCAGTTGCATGGAACCATGCCCTGATGCTGCCTGTGATACATCCAGGGACATCTCGGCGACACATCCCGGACACTGTCCAAGATCAGCGTTATGTCATCGTCTGAGCCAGACATGGCCACTAGCTGGGTCTCTGCACACAGCACACCTAGGCTGTCATTGTTCAGGAACCCAGCCAGGGCATCATCTGAACCCAGGTCAAAGACATCCAGTTGCTCCACGGTGCTCACCCTTAGCCTGTCCAGGCCACGCATGCCAGTGGAGGTGGATGGTCCATCCTCTGTGGCCATGGCTGACCCCGCTCCATCCTCACCATGTAGTCATGATGGTGCTACAAGACAGAAACAGTGGATCAGTGGTGCAGTGATGGCCATGAGGTGCCCCCCTGAGGGAGTACATGAAGCCGATGCCACAGGCCACCCCATAGCCATGCAAACCAGCAGCAACACAGGTAGGTGGCATGCGGCATGGTGACATGCACTCCTGCATGTACATACCCACCCCAACGGCCATGTCAGTAGAGTGCATACTCACCAGGCAGGGTTGGGCGGTCGCCGGTCTGGAATACACCACCAGGCACAACCTCGACAGATGTACTCCTGATGGTGCCAACCACCAGCTTTTCAATGGCTGACAGGGTGGGCGCGGTGGATGGGCCACCACTGTTCGCACGGCGGGAGGCCCGTATAGCCAGCACCTTCTCCTTAATCCTCCACCAGTCTGTACTGACCTTCTTCTGGCACTCCTGTGCACTTCTCTGGTGCTGTCCATGCTGGTTCACATACACCGCCACCACATCCCACCCTGCCGACTGCTCCTGGGGTGTCCCAGTGGCACTGATCTGCAATTTCTCCCTCTCAAGGTATGCCTCATACAGGGCATTCATCTCTGCCTTCGTGAAGTTGGGCATTCTCTTCCAGGCAGGCCCACACCCCTCCTCATCCTCATGTCACAACATGTTGCTACCTGTGGACAATGACAGCATGGTGGGTCATTGTCAGCATGGTCCCTTGCAAGCCAGCAGTGCATAGTTGTAGCAGGCCTCTGTTGCACTGAGGCAGTATCCACTTACCTATAGAGGTTGCAGAACAGGTCTGTGGCCTGTGCTATCTGCTGGTGCTTATGAAGTGCAATGCATGCAAATGAGCTGTTGCACAACAGTAATGATATGCTAATGCACCCCACTGCACCGCGTATTGGCCGATGAGGTGATTTGCATATGTTGGCTGAATATCGCGAAAATGCACCGTACGCAATGGGGCTGCTCTGGAGCAACCCTGTGGCACATTCCTGGTGCATGCGCACTGCACGTTTCCGCAGTGCACATGTGCACATGGCAGTGCATGCATCCATTGCGCAACTGACAGCCCTTGCGCGATGCCGTGCCATTTCACATGGGGCACTAGGGGGGCACTGCACATCCTTGAGCAGACCAACACATGCTCCTACTGCACACATGCATAATGCGGCATGCAGCACATGTCAGGCACATGCATGATCGTGTGCAGGGTAACGACCCCTGACCCTGCGTAACCGTTAGGCCAGTCTTTTGTGCACATGTCCAGGAATGCAAACTGCACCCGCATTGCGCATCTCCATACTGCGTGGTTGCACCATTAGGTTCCCAACTGCGCATCCTACACCTGCTGCACCCACATGCTTGACCGCAATGCCATTTGAGCCAGTGGTGGAATTGGAATGGCACAGCAGGGATCACATAGGGCCCTCAACCGGACCGCTGTGAAGCTGGTCAACCTGGTTACAGTAGTGCAGCCTTTTGAGGGGCAGTTGTATGGGTTGTGCCACTGCAACAGGCCAGAGGCATGGTGGCATGCACTCCTGCATGTACATACCCACCCCAATGGCCATGTTGGTAGAGTGCATACTCACCATGCAGGGTTGGGCGGCTGCCGGTCTGGAGTCCCCCACCAGGCACAACCTTGACAGATGTACTCCTGATGGTGGCTGCCACCAGTTCTTCAGTGGCCGATAGGGTGGGCGCGGTGGATGGGCCACCACCTTTCACACAGCAGGTGGCCCGTATAGCCACCACCTTCTCCTTAATCCTCCTCCAGTCTGTACTGACCTTCTTCTGGCACTCCTGTGCACTTCTCTGGTGCTGTCCATGCTGGTTCACATACACCGCCACCACATCCCATACTGCCGACTGCTCCTGGGGCGTGCCAGTGGCACTGCTCTGCAATTTCTCCCTCTCAAGGTATGCCTCATACAGGGCATTCATCTCTGCCTTCGTGAAGTTGGGCATTCTCTTCCAGGCAGGCCCACGCCCCTCCTCATCCTCATGTCACAGCATGTTGCTACCTGTGGACAATGACAGCATGGTGGGTCATTGTCAGCATGGTCCCTTGCAAGCCAGCAGTGCATAGTTGAGCAGGCCTCTGTTGCACTGCAGCAGCATCCACTTACTTATAGAGGTTGCAGAACCAGTCCATGGCCTGTGCTATCTGCTGGTGCTTATGAAGTGCAATGCATGCAAATGAGCTGTTGTACAACAGTAATGATATGCTAATGCACCCCACTGCATCGCGCATTGGCTGATGAGGTGATTTGCATACGTTGGCTGAATATCGTGAAAATGTGCTGTGCACAATGGTGTTGCTCTGGAGCAACCCTATGGCACATTCCTGGTGCATGTGCATTGCACGTTTCCACAGTGCACATGTGCACATGGCAGTGCATGCATCCATAGCGCAACTGACAGCCCTTGCACGATACCATGCCATTGCACATGGGGCACCAGGGGGGCATTGCACATCCTCGAGCAGAACAACACATGCTCCTACTGCGCACATGTATAATGCGGCATGCAGTGCATGTCAGGAACATGCACGATCGTGTGCAGGATAATGACCCCTGACCTTGTGTAGCCACTAGGCCAGTGTGTTGTGCACACATCCAGGAATGCAAAATGCACCTGCATTGCGCATCTCCATATTGCGCAGTTGTACCATTAGGTTCCCGATCACACATCCTACACCTGCTGCACCCACATGCTTGACCGCAACACCATTCGAGCCAGTGGTGGAATTGAGTAGCAGCAATGGCGCAGCAGGGATCACATAGGGCCCTCGACTGGACCGCTGTGGAGCTGGTCAACCTGGTTACAGTAGTGCAGCCTTTTGAGGGGCAGCTGTATGGGTTGTGCTGCTGTAACAGGTCAGAGGTGACATGTGGGTGCAGGTGGCCACAGCCCTGGTGAGGCGCACAGGGGGTAGCCAGGAGTGCAGAGCAATGTCGCCACTGGTATGGGGACCTGCAGTGCAGGGATCCTGAATGTCTGCACCAGCTTGCAGGTGTGCTCGTCCAGCATGGGGCAGTACCATAGCCAGGTAGGTGTGCGCAATGGGCATGCATGCCCTGATGCTCATCAGTGGTGGATGTATGGTTGTGAGGCATGATCTGTGGTGGGGGTTCATCACAGTCCCATTGGCAGCTGTGCATCATACATGGCTGCTGCATATGTTGCAGTCATGCAGGCATGGGGGCCACGGGACAGTAGGGGACATGCCATTCAACATGCTGGCTGTGCAGTGGCGGTGGGCTCTCCATGCATGTTTGTGTACTCATGACCACCTCTCTTCATGCTTTCCACAGGACCAGAAGACCACAGGTCGGCCAGTTCAGCAGTGGATGATGCGAGGGGCCACAGTAGGCCACAGAAGGCAGCACCAGCTGGGAGCAGCATGGCAGGTTAGTGCAGCCACTATGCCATTTCATGTCCCAGTTGTATTGCTGTGGGTAGTGGACCGGGCATGGTGTCCACGGCCATGTGCCTGCATGGCCGTGGCATGCACATCATCCGTTGTACGTGCCATTGTTGCATGTACATTGGCGGCGTTGTGCCTACTGGGGGGGACATGCACTCAGCCCCCACAATGTGTGCTGCAATGGTGCCTGTGCTCTGTGCCTTGTGCCTGGCCTGGTGCACACATGGGCACAGTGTGCTACTCATCTGTCTCAACGCATCATTGTGGTGTGCTGTGTGGATGGCTGGTGTGGCCCTCCAGGCCCGGGTCTTTTGCGGTTCCCCAGTGGTGTGTGCCCCTGCATTCCAATGCATGATGTGGGTGGGCTGGTGTCTTTGAGGCATTGTACTGATTGATTGTCCTGTCCCTTCCCCTAGGTGGTAGCAGGATTATATCTGGGAGGGCTGCATGCCCCGAGGTCCCTAACCAAGGGAGGCCCATGGTGCTACAGATGCGGCTCCTTGCTCTTCAGAGGAGACACCTACAGGAGACTGCAGCGTTGAGGTGGACCATACAGCAGCTGCAGTGGTCAATCAGAGGTCAGAGATAGAGGGACATACAGTGGCCCGTGTTGTATATAGCCCCCATTCCTTCCCCACACCTGGCTCCTTGCTGTCCCACTTCATTTTGTATAGCCCCTGCAGCCTGTTCCCTTCCTCCTCTCCCACTCCCCCATCCCTGCCTCCTGTTATCTGCCTGTTTTGTATGCTATTTTATATAAAGTTTTGGTGTTGTTGAAGGCCTGTGTCCCACGGGGGCAGGTTGGTTCATGGACTGTGTTCCCATGGGGTCTGTGTTGTGTCCAGCACTGTTTCACACGGTCAGGGCATGTCTGACTGTAGGTCTGCGGGGTGTGGTGTGCCACTGTGTGATCACTGTGGTGCTCTGTACTGTGTTGCGTGACCGGGCGGGGCTCTGCACAGGGACCCTGTAGTCTTGGGGCGTAGTCTACCTTGTGGTGCATGGCCCACACTGTGCACAGGTGCGCATACATGCCCATGGGGGGTACACCTCCCTGTGTCATGCTCCTGGGGGGTCTTGCACTGGTGGTGTCAGGAGTACAAAGCCCTGGGCGTTTGTGTGTCCAGGGATGTGCGGGGTGCTGGACACTGCAACCAGGCAATGGACATGGCAGGCTTGATGTTGGGCTGCCAGGGGTGGGTGATCACTTGTGGTTTGGGTGGGTTGATCTCCCCAGATCCCCACAGCTCATCAGGCCAACTATGGACTGTGGTCTGCAGCTACAGTGACTGTTCCTGGTGCCATGCCGTGTACCAGCTGGTGGTGTACTAACAGGCTGATATCAGATGGTGGCTGGGCTACCTTCCCTGTAGTGCAGGGCTAGCTTGGGCACACTGTACTTGTACTCACTGGGCTACAGACGGGGAAGGTGGGATGTGCCCGGGACTCCTCATTGTCTGGTGTGGTTGGGCTGGGGACAGGAGTGGCACATCTTGGGCTGCAGTGGCACTGTTGACCCAGGTGCGTGTGCTCCTGGTGGTGGTTGGCTGGTGTCGGGGTCATGTCTGGTGGCTCCTGTCACTGTCGGGTTGGTGCATGGTTGGTATGCACTCTTGTCAATTGTGCTGGGTCTGGGCACCGTACGGAGCTGTGTGTGGGCATGGGCCGGACACGTGGGACTGGTATGGGGGGGTAGCAGGAGGGAGGATGCCACAGGGTTGTGTGGGTTGCCACTTCTGCCCTGCTGGTCTGCTGGGCATCTTGGGTGGTCCTGCTGTGCCTCGGGGTCAGTTTCTGCCATCCAGTTTCTGTAGTTCTGTATGTCTGTGTTCTAGCTCATGTTCTGCTGTGCACTGCCATGTCTCTGATTGTCCCCCACTGTCCCCCTGTGTCATTTCTCCAGGGGTCACTGGGCATGCTGACATTTTTCCTGTCCTGTGCATGGCCATGTGTGCCATTGTGGCTGTGTCTGCACATGCACCTTGTGCACCTGTCCGCCTGGACTGCTGTCTGCCCGTGGAGTGCACATGTCCACTGTGGGCAGGTCTGTGGTGCTCCTCCATACTTCACTGGGTGCCCTGTGTGGCACTGGGTGGCCTGTGCCTCACTCAACCCTTGCCATCTGCTTGTTGTGTTTGCCTAGTCCCTGGCATCATGCACTGGGCACACTGTGGCCCTGACTGGTGGCTGTCTGTTGCATGTCCCTGCCATTGGCATGGCTGGGGTAGCAGGTCTTTGGCCAGGTGCGTGTTCCATGGTTTGTGGGCTCAGGTTCTCTGTGCACCTTCCCCTGGTGCCCTGTGTGCCCTCTGGGTCCATGCCTCTGTGTTCATCGGTGTGCCCTGCTGGGGGGGGCCTGTGGCCATTGCCCTATGTTTGCTTGCTTATGTGTACCTGCAGCCTGTGGCTCTTGCCCTACTCAATGGGTTTGTGCTCAGGTTTGCTCCGCACATTCATGGTTGCGCTGGCCCATCTCTGGTTGTGCTGTGGCGCATCTTTGCCATATTCAGCCAACTTGCACTGGAGCATTTTGGGTGGTGCATCTTCTGAATATGGCTCCCGGCTTGCCATGGCACATCTGAGTTGCACTGTGCCGTACTCGCGCCAGACTTTGATCCATTTCTGAATATCCGGCCCTACATGTGTATTTCTGCATTTCGGTATGCACAAAATGTTTGGTTTCAAATTGCAGTTTTGACCCTGGAACCAGATTCAACTGAGACCACCATTTTGTTGGCTAATAAAAACAATAAGAACAGAGTAACTGGTCATAGATTCATCTAAAACCATCCACACAGGTTTTCGACTTTCTAGGGAGTTAATGTGTGTCCTGTAGTTTTTGAACTCACTCTTCCTCCTTCTCGACTGAACCACTGATGAGAAACAGATGGTAGGGTTCTGCAGGTTGGTGGGGGCTCCTCTGGCATGACAAACTTACACCCTGGCCAATAAGCTCCTTGAGATTGTCCCAGGCCCCCACACCTCAAATGCCGGTGGTTGTGGTCTGTGGAGGTCACAGTGCCAGCCCCAGTGATTGCAATCATTTTGCCTCAGGAACAGGTATTAAAACTATCTGCAGTGCAACAGATATTGTAGATAGTGTTTTTTAATCTAGCTTTAACTCAGGGTAGCTAAACCTAGAGTGATAAAATGAGGAAAATGTGGTTTATTATTTGCCAGTTTTACTGGGGTTTAAGTTTAGTTGCAGCCACTGGAAGGCATAAGCGTTTTTCCTTATAGTGTGCAGAGAGAGATTTAGTCTTGCAGAATGGCAATGATGAAACATCAGAAGTTGTTACACTGAAGAACCCCTTCATGTTAATTAAAGTGCAGTTCAGCAACCTTCAGAGAAGTGTTTCCCAGTGATATTTTTTGAGGGGGGTCTTAAAAATCAATGGCAAATATGACAGTGATGTGGTTTCATTTCTATGTTTTGCTTAATGTAATGTAAGAAAACCTTTCTTTTTTCCAAAACATTCTGTCCCTGTCTGCTGTTTTTACTGCCATAAGCAGAATTTAAATACTAACATTAGAAGATCTGGTCTCAGCCTATACTCAGGCTGAGTCTTAATTGACTGGAACAGCTTGAGCATCTGATTGTTTTTACTTTTTTGTTTGTTTCCATTTATTGATGCCAGTGAAATCTAGTACAGATTGGGAGAGACTTAGCACAAATAAATCTCTGAATGAACTTACACCTATTTACTTAATGTATTGTAGGTAAAATCTGAAAGTCTTTATTTTAATTTAATAAAGTTTGCTCTGGAACTCCTTGGTACTTATTTTCGGTATCAGACTCCTGCCAGTGCAGTGATTCTGTGGTCCTCATAAGCAATCAATAACACACGATGAGGTATGGGTTATCTTCTGATACGAGTACGCCCAGGTGTGTCATAAGGCACGAGGCGCTTGCACCAAGTGTCTTACACACCTGGGCGTGCTCTTATCAGGAGATAATCCACAGGGGTGTTAATTGGCTGGCCTCTGACCTCAGCTACGTGATAACTGGAGCTGGGGCTTAGTCAGAGTTGAGGTAGCAAGTGAGTTTTATTTCTCAGAAGAAGCCAGAAGGGGAAGGAAGGAAACATATTCAATTCAGTGCTTTAGAGCAATCGGTAATTGCTATTTTTCTTTTAAACTTAGATTGTGGGATTTTAGTGACACTGTACTTTCTTTGTTGTCTTTACTTAGAATTGTTTTTGGGCTGTTGAAAATGTAAAACTTAGTGGTGGTGTAATTCTGTGCTGTCTTTAATTGCTGCAAATTTTATCTTGGCTTGTCTGACTGCCCTGTAGTTGGGTGAGGGTGTTAATTGGCTGGCCTCTGACCTCAGCTACATGATAACTGGAGGTGGGGCTTAGTCAGAGTTGAGGTAGCAAGTGAGTTTTATTTCTCAGAAGAAGCCAGAAGGGGAAGGAAGGAAACATATTCAATTCAGTGCTTTAGAGTAACTGGTAATTGCTATTTTTCTTTTAAACTTAGATTGTGGGCTTTTAGTAACACTGTACTTTATTTGTTGTCTTTACTTAGAATTGTCTTTGGGCTGCTGAAAATTTAAAATGTAGTGGTGGTGTAATTCTGTGCTGTCTTTAATTGCTGCAAATTTTCACCCCCCCCTTCCCCCAACTCTTAATTATATGCCCTGTTAAATCTGATTGACAGGCGCTAAACACAGGGTATAGTAAGGGGTGTGAAGTAGGAGGGGCATAGAGGGAAGAAGCCCACCCTCAGCTACAAGTGTTTTGACTCATTTATTTATTTATTGGTTTCTTTTTTTTTTAAAGAAAATTATCTGAGGATCAGTGGCAGGATTTTAGGACAGTAAATTAATAAAAGAGAACTAGGAGAGCTTCAGTAGCAGACAAGTAGTGGAATAGCAGTATAATTGCAGTATAATGTGTGGGAGTGGTGCAATGCAGTGGCTGTGGGGCATGCTATATTCAGGAAGACCTTCTGGCCACTGAGGTGCTGCCCTATCTGCATGCATCTCTCTGGACTGTGGGATGAGGTAGCCAGACCAGAGCGGAAGCAAACTGTCAGAGTACCATCACCCTATCCAGAGACCACCCAGTCCAATGCAACTGCCCTGAAGGATGCCGAGAACGAGAGCACTTGGATGACAGTGGGCTCAGGGAGGGTTAGAGTGGTCAGCAGAGGCACATCCCAGATCCTATTCCACTCAAGAACCATACATGCCACACTGGCAAATGAGGACAACCAAATAGAGGTACCCAGAGAAGTGGAAGGAAAGGATGTGGAGGTTAGCCAAGCAGGTGATCACTGGGAAAGCAGTGACCCCAGAGGAGGAGGAAGTGAATCCTGGTGGGGACTCCATCATGAGGGGATCCCGCTAGGAACACAGGAGGGTAGGACAGGGAGGTGAGGTGCCTACCAGGTGCCACGGCATGGAGGGATGGAAGGAAGATCCTGGGGATCACTGGGAAGGCAAGACGGAGGGTGAGCTGGATGTCATTATCCACCTAGGTACTAATGACCTGGCAAATGGGGAGCCAAAGAAGTTCAGGAAGAGTTTAGGAAATTGGGAAGGGGTCAAGCAAGTAGCTACTTCTGTCACTTTCAGAAGTACTTCCTAGAGAGGCAAGAGAAAGCAAGGAGTGCATGCACCAGGAACTTTAACTCATGGTTGAAGAACTGGTGCTGTGAGGAAGGGTTTGATCTATTGGTGACTGGGACCCACCTGAGGATGGAGGTTTGTTCAAGCCTGACGGCCTGCATCCATCCTGAGGGAATCCAAGACTTCAATGATAAGTTTAAATGCTACATTGACAAGCATTTAAACTAGCAAGGGGTGGCAGGCCAGCAAGGAGGGTACCTACTTGCTCACCCCCACAGCTAGCAGGAACAAGTGAACCAGAGGAGTTGACTATATCTGCAAAGCAGTGTGCAAAAGATGGAGATTAGTGCCCAAGAGGTGGATATGGCAGAAAAGGTAAAATTCAGTAGAAGGCAGACAGCAAGGAGAACCAGGGATAAAGGACAACCAAGGAAGGGGCTGAGAGAACAGTGAAACAGTCTAGGGAGGTCAAATCATGGAAGCCATGTGTGAAAATGTCAGGAGCCATAGCAACAAGATGGAAGATCTGGAGGCTGTCATGTGCAGTCAGACCTGGACATTGTGGCCATCACTGAAACCTGGGTGTAATGATAACCATGACTAGGAGATGGCCATACCTTGCTAAGCAACATATTCAGAAGAGACAGAGCAGGCAGGAAGGGAGGAGGAGTGGCACTGTATGTGAAAAATGACATAAGGGCCACAGAGATCCAGGAGGAACAAAATGGGGAAGAGATACTGTGGGTTAAGCTGGAAAGGAAAATGGGGACAGCCATCCGCACAGGTGGTCTATAGACCACCAGCCCAGGAGGAAGAAACAGATAGGAATTGATGCTAGCCATCCAAAGGATGGCAGACAAGGGTGAGGTAGTACTGGTTGAGACTTCAATATTCCAGACGTGGGACTGGAGCATCCCCAGCAGCATCAACTAGGAGCAGATTTATCCTGGACCTCTTCAGGTGCCTTCCTCAAGCAACTGGTCATGGAACCAACTCGGCAGAAGGCAATACTGGACCTTGTGCTCACAAACAGGGACAGTGTGATGGGGGTAACAGTGGGGAGCACCTGGGAACAGTGACCACCAGTCATTGTGGTTTGAAATCACAGAAAGAGCAGAAACAAACCACACAAAACACATATCCTGGATTTAGGGGGAGACTTTGGAAAATGGGGAGATACTTGAAAGAGGCATTAAGGAAATGGGACAGGAATCAGGGGTTGAGGAACAGTGGGCAGTATTTAAATGGGCATATAAGAACAACAGAATTATGCATTAACAGGTTAGCAAGAGGAAAAGGAAGAGGAGACCATTATGGTTTTCCAAAGAGGTAGCAAAGAAAGTGAAAAGCCAAAAGATTGCATTCAGGCAATACAAAAAGACACAGGCAGAAGGGATAGGGGAAGTACCAGGGAAGCAAAGGGAGGCAGGGAGGTCAGTAAGGGAAGCCAAGCTCAGACAGAAGAACACATTGCAAAATTAGTGGGTAGAGGGACAAAACCTTTACAGGTACTTATGAAAAAGAAAGACAAAGGGAGGGATAGTGAGACTGAAGGGGAGGATGGGGCCGCGTGGAGGATGGCAACAGTAAAGTTGACATATTGAACAGGTATTTCTGCTCAGTTTTTACTGAGGAAGAGGAGTGTATTGGGTCTGAAGGAAGTACAAGGGTGAGAATGGTGCAGAAATGGACACAAGTCCCTTTACACGAGAAAGGGTCCTGAAGGAACTGGAAGTAATAAGAGTTGATAAAGCAATGGGGCGGCTGGGCAGCACCCCAGGGTCCTTAAAGAACTAAGAGAGGTGGTGGCTGAACCTCTGGCTATCCTGTTTAGCCGATCGCTGGAAACAGGGGAGGTACCCAAAGACTGGAGGACAGCAGATGTAGTCCCCTTATACAAAAGTGGGAACAAAGAGGAAGCAGGGAACTACAGACCAGTCAGCCTCACCTCAGTAGTTGGGAAGATCATGGAAGCACTACTGAAGGAGAGATTGGTGGAACTTCTGACTGAATGGTCAGGGGTTTGGCAGTTGAAATTCAATGCAAGGAAGTGCAAGATAATGCATATGGGGCACAAAACCCTGGCACAATATATCAGTTGGGGGGTGAGGATATAGCATGCACCAAGCAGAAAGGGATCTTGGGGTTATCATCTCTGATGACCTGAAGGTAGGAAACAGTGTGACAAGGCAGCAGGTAAAGCAAATACGATGCTTGGGATGTATAGGCAGGGGCATCACCAGCAGGAAAGGAGGTCATAATTCCGCTATACAAGACACTAGTGAGGCTCCACCTGGAGTACAGTGTACAGTTCTGGAGACCATACCTACATAAGGACATAGACAGGGTGAGAAGGCTCAGAGGAGGGCAACAAAGATGGTGCATGGATTGCATCACAAGTCCTATGAAGACAGGTTGAAGGAACTGAACATGTACTCCTGGAGGAGAGGAGGGAGAGAGGGGATATGATAGAGACATACAAGTATCTTACAGGGAGGAACAGGGTGCAGGAATACACTATTTTTAAGTGAAAAAGATGTTCCAGGACTAGAGGGCATGGGATGAAGTTGGAGGGAGGACGATTTAGAGGAAACATGAGGAAGAATTTCTTCACAGAATGGGTGGTGGACAAGTGGAACACCCTGCCAGAGGAAGTGGCGGGGGCTGAAACAATCATGGGACTTAAGAATGCATGGGATAGACATAAAGGAATTCTGGAGGTCAGGGGTAAGGGGCAACAGACTTCTAGGAAAACATAAACTGAACTTACAAGCTCAAATGGGTAGACTAGGTGGGCCATAGGCCCTTATCTGCCGACACTGTCTATGTATCTATGTATTGCACTTATAAAATGGGTCCACCCTAAAAACTTTACCCTGAAAATTAAGTTAATAATTAAAAGAATTCTCATAAGTGTAACTGTTGAAAAATTAGGTTAATTAGGTTAAGAAAAGTATAAAAAAAAGTCCCTGCATTTGTAATGCAGAACATATTAACCCCACACACACACACATTTGTCATTTTGTATTTTTGCCCCCACATTTCATTTTTTTTTTTTTTAACATTTTGTTTCTAGCTTTATTTTATTTATTTGTTTTCCACCTTCTCATTTTGTCTGGCAGCTGCCAGTAGCCGTGGAGTGGTCAGTATGATTGGCAGTGAGGGTGAGTATGTCTGCCAATGATATTGCATTCCATTACCCCGCTCCCCCGCCATACACAGACACACACACACATTTAATTGTATTTTTTCTGCTGAGAGTTTCTCTTTAATTTTTTTTAGCAGGTGGTAGAAATTACACACTGCTTTTTGTGTGTTTACAATATTTACTTGCCGCCTGCTGGATCGGAAGAGAGTGTGTCCCTTAGCAGCTTCCATAAAGAGCGGTCTTGTTCGTAGTACAGTTTTCAAAAAGACACGGTGGTCAGAGTTGTGTCCAACTGTGTTTGTTATTTGCAGTCAAATAAATAAATTCCTGGAATACTTGTGGCAGCAAGACTGGTGGAGGCACAAGACACGGTGGTTTTAATTTAAAAGTAATTTCTTTCGAGCTCGCGAGGATACTTGGTGAATCATGGGCAGCTCATGTTGAAGTGGGGATTGTGAGATGCTCTTTTTCTTTGAATCTCGGGCAGTAGAGGTCAGACTTTGTCTTTTTAATGTTTTACTTGGGTATGGTTCTAGAGCGGGGGGGCTGTAGGTCAGCCAGACCAGTACAGGTCCAGCGTGGTTTTTGCTCGCCTGTAAAAGCACTTTCAAGCTATGACAGGTTATTGATATTTACCTGTTGTGAGGTCGCCCAGGGAAGAAAAGTGCTGGTTGGCATTGATATTGGCTGATAAGGACATGGCTCAGATGTCCTTTCAACCAATCAAATTAAAGCATTTTCTTTACCTGTTTGATAACAACAAGGAAGACACCAGGACAACATTTTACCAATGGAAACAGACTTAAAACTCACTCAGCATCCCCAACTGCGAGGCTGCAAGCTATCTCCCTGCCAAGTGCATTTTAAACCTCTGTTTCCATTGGCGAAACATTTTATATGCATCACGATAATTAATGTGGAGGAATGTTTAACCCTTAGGTTGCCAGAAGATTTAGAACGTATAGGTTTTCAGGATGTGTATACACATCAGTGGCATAGCAAGGCTTAAACACACTGAAAAGAAAAAATATTTTTGATGTTTCTGTATAGACATCCTTATAAATGTGGAGCTAGCGACTGGGATAAGACCTTAAAGCAGTAGTACAATGAAAAAAGTTTTCCAAAAAGCTAATTTCCTGTCATGGTTATGAAAAGTATTGGCAGAACTGTTGATTTGGGGTTTCTGGATGGTTTCTGTGCTGTTTACAGTACATTTGCATTTTTGTCTGGATTCTTACCGTCCTTAGGTCCTCAATATTATTTCAAGGCAAAAATAAGGGCAGTCATCTTTTTTCTTGAGAAATTATAATTTTAAAACATTCATAAAATTCTTAAATGGTAATAGAAACTGAAAATTTCACCACCAAAATAAACTGGAAGAAATCTGGCATTGATTAAGAAGAAAAAAATTGGGGGTCAAATTTTAGCCCATTTTCGTTGCACTGCTGCTTTAAAAGTCAGTGACAGGTGAGTGAGACCACAGCAGCATTTCTTTACTATTATAGAGATGTCAGAGGTTTTAAATAACAAGAGGAAACATTTTTGGATATTAATTAATCATGGTTCGTTTGCAGAGTATATGAAACATTAAAATGCTGTCACAGAGAAGTTGACAAGAATAAAAGGAAAGGTATAGTTTAAAACAGTAAATAGTAAGTAAACAATCATTTGTCAATGCCGAATGTTTGCTTGCTGGTATTGGCATTGGTAGTGCAGAAGTTACTGAGCTGCGTAATAGGAATGGCAGTGAAGTATTAAACTGAAGCCAACCCCACCACCACCCTGCAGAGAGTGACAGGCATTGGGGTGTGTCTTTGGGTCGTCAGGCATAACGGCAACACCATTTCACCACACCCTGCCCTGCAGACACTGACAAGTGTCACAGTGTGCCTTGGGGTCTTTGGCCCTTATGCGCACCCCCATTCCATCAGGAAATATGGTGAGATGGGTGCAGTATAGGAGAATGGGGTGAACTTTGGGGCAGAAGAGTCCAAGGCATACCTCGATGCCTCTCACTGGCTGCAGGGCATGGAATGGTATGAGCATTACAGGCAAGAATCCCAAGTCACACCCCTGATGCCTGTCATTCTCTACAGAGTGGGGCGTTATGGTTGGAAACCCTAACAGCTCAGGCATTAGTTGGTATTTTCACTCCAAATTTTCAACATGTTTTTTTTGAGACCCCCACCTCATGAACAGTGGCAATATCAGTTTGTTAGCCGAAAGCTGCTTATGCACAGCGACTATGGAATTTAGCACCACAGGTGCAAAAACATTCTGAACAGGATGTAAAAAATGACAGCTGTACTGTTCATAGGGAGGTATAAAAAATGACAATGTTGCAAATCTGCAGTAAAAATATTAAAAAAACTGGTGAAGTCACGAGCGTGCATAGAAACTGTACACACACACCGTAATGTAATTAGTGTGAGGGATTTTTACAGCAGATTGTCAACACAGGCATTTGGGACCTCAATCATGAACAGTGTCACTGTGATTTCTTTATCTGTCGAACAATGATTTCCCACAGCCTCCACTCTCTCGCTGAAAGTGTGAAAACACATTTCAGCCATGTTGTGAAAAATGACAGCTGTACTGTTCATAAGGAAGTGTGGAAAATGCAACTGGTGAAAATCTGGACTGAAAATATTGCAAAGTCATGAACTTACGAGGGTGCGTGGAAACTGCGCAACACATGCTCGTAAAACAGTCATTGTTAGGAATTTTTTCACCAAATTTTCAACATAGCCATTTTAAGACCTCTGCTCATGAACAGTGTCACTGTGATTTTCTTAATGTGTCCCATACACTGATTTCACACGCCGACTGCACCATTGTGCGCTACATGGGCGGATACACATTTTGGGCAAGATGTGAAAAATAACAGCTGTACTGCTCATAAGGAAGTGTAATAAAATGGCAATGTTGAAAATCTGGAGTGAAAATATTGAAAATTCGCAAACTTACAAGCATGCGTAGGAACTGCACAACACCTTTCACAAACAGTCATTTTTAGCAATTTTTCACACATTTCAACATAGCCATTTTAAGACCTCTGCTCATTAAAAGTGTCACTGTGATTTTCTTAATGTGTCCCATACATTGATTTCACACACTGACTGTGCCATTGTACTACATGAGGCGGGCTCGTTTTGGCAAGATGTGAAAATGACATCTGTACTGCTCATAGGAGGTGTGGTAAAATGGCAATGTTGAAAATCTGGAGTGAAAATATTGAAAATTCCAGCGAACTTATGAGCGCGTAGGAAACAGCGCAACACACGCTCAGAAAAAAGTCATTTTAGGAATTTTCCACTCAAAATTTCAACATAGGCTTTTGAGAGCCCACCTTATGAACAGTGGCAGTGTCGTTTTGTTACTCAGTCCTGAAAGGTGATTTCACACAGTGACTGCAAAATCACCCTTCGGGCCCGAATAACGCCATGACAGTGCAATAATTCATGAGGAGGGGTCCCAAAAACCCCATGTTGAAAATGTGGGCCCAAAATTCCCAAAAATGCCTGAGATATGCAAAAAAGTTGAAAAAACCCTATCTATCCCATTATACAGCTTACCGGCATTTCCTCAGTTCGCGGTCAGCTTTGAAGAGTGCAGACGTGTTCCTGGTCCACCGAAGATCGTCGTGCCGGAGTCTGGAGGTAAGTATGGGGTGAGGGGGGTGTCGGGAGGCAGGGTGCACAGTGGGTGGGCGCGGGTGGTGACAGACACAGCAAGGGACCGTTTTGATTTTCAGGTTTGTTTGTTTTTTAATGACGGGCGGGGCGTTTGCGCTTGGGTGGGCCCCTGCATGGCAGATGACGGCTGGTTGGGGGGCGTGGAGCGCCGGGGATTGGGCACCCCTGGCGCCATAGCCTGCCACGCTGGGGCTCCACCCGCAGCGCAGTACCCTGTACTGGGGGAGATAGTGAGCCGACGGGGATTGGGCACCCCGCCAGCTATGGCATGATGGGTAGCCACGCCGGTGTACCCAGCGTGGCATATGGAACTGTATTTCGGGGAGCAGCACAGCTGATCGGGATTGGGCACCCCTGGCCGGCTATACAGTGTGCGTAAAACGCAGCATATGTGTGTGTGTGTGTGTGTGTGTAGAGGGGCGCGCATGAGCAGGCGATATCTTATCGCTGCTCACTAAAGCGTAGCTCCCCCTTTCAACTGTACACCACTGCATTTTGGAGCTGTCATAGACAGCTCCAGCAGGCATTGGAGAACTGCAGCCGTGCCTGCAAACACACTGGCTGAATTGGAAGAGGGCTGACACACCTCCGAAAACTCGGATGATGGCACTATGTTTCTTGCACATGCGTGCAAGCAAACATAAAAAGGGAGTTTGACTTTACGGAAGAGGGAAAGGAACATGGGGAAAGGTTATTGTTTCAAGCAATGTGCAAAGATACTGGGACATAAAGTTGTGTCATGAAATAAAAGTATAATACAGAATTAATAAAAATGGGATTAAGGGCAGAGGTTTTAACTTCTTGGGCGTTAGTTACCTGCAATGTCACATGACTTTTTTGTATGGATATGGTGGTTATTCCATGGAAATATGGAAATTGTATTTCAGCATGCCAAGAGGATGGGGCTCTTTACTGTGGATTTGGTGTTATAAAATTAGTATTAATATTTTGATCATGACTATTTTTTTTGTTATATCTTACACAGTATCAGCACAGATGGGCCTGATGAAGTGGCGCTGCCATGAAACTGTTGCCCAATACAGTGTGGATTTACAATAAATGAATTTTTGTGAAGATATTGGAATCAGTGCAGTTCATCCTCATTTTTCATTTTCACGAATGGACTGGTTGCCTGTTTGGATGACCCAGGCATTTACTAAATACTATTGAATTTTTTGGCATCCTGTACCATCATGTACTTTGTCTAGTTGCACCCCCCCACCCTCCTATCACCGTCCCCATTATTTTGTTCCCTGGTGTCCAGTGGTATCTCCTCCACCCTCTGATCACCTTTTCCCTTATTTAAATGTTATTCCTTGGTGTCTACTGGCACCCCACCCCACATCCACTGATCACTGTCCCCATTATTTCATTGCATTCTTTGGTATCTAGTGACACCCCCACCCTCCGATCACTGTCCCCATTATGTAAGATTAGTTCCCTGGTGTCTACTGGCACCTCCCCCATCCTTCCATTGCAGCCAAATGCTGACATGAAGAAAACGTCCCTCGATTATTTTATTTTTTTGACAAAACCTAAAAAAAACAGAAAATGGTCCTTTGCTGACCGACCCCCACAACCTCCCACTCAGCACCCACCACTACACACTCCCCAGTACACCCCCAAATGCCCTCACTCACCTAAACAGGTCTCAGGTTCCACCCTACTATTGAAGACATGTCTTGCTGCTGGAACTGGCAACTGTTATATGAGAAATTAAAGGGATACATTCATGCTCAGCAGCCATCATCTTTTGAAATTCCATGCAAAGTTCTTTCAAACAAGGTATTGGGGTCATCTGTAGCTGGAAGCACTCCAGAGATATTGATGACTGAGTCATTTCAACATTAATACTACATTGCAGCATTTTTGGAGAATTGTGATGTCATCAAAGAACAAACTGTACCTAACTATATTGAGCCAAGTGCAGTTTGTTCCTCAATGACATCATAATGTTCTACAAATGGCTGCAATGTAGTATTAATGTTGAAAAGATTCAGTTCTCAATAGCTCTAGATTACTTACCGCTACCTATGACCCAGATACTGCATTTGAAAGACCATCTCATGGGCTTTCAGACTATAATGGCCACTGGTCATGAATGTGTCCCTTTAAGGTAAATGCGGTTCAATGTATTTCAATGGGAGTTTCAACTTTTGTGCAGAACTTACACATTTTTTGAGATTTTGACCCTATATTTTCAGCAAAGCCTTTTGGGGACCGCACCTCATGAACAATATGACAGTCATTATGCAACTCCCACCCAAAAGGTGATTCCGTGATTGGTTGGCAAAATCACCTTTTGGGTGGGATTTGACAATATTTCCTGACCTTGCTCATGAGGTGGGGTCATAAGAAGGCTATGTTGAAAATTTGGGGTCAAAATTCTTAAAGATGGCAAAGTTAAGACTATTCATTGCAATTTCACTTTGCATGCTCGTAACTTTGTAAATTTTAAATATTTTAACCACAGATATTCAACATAGCCTTCTTATTAGCCCACCTCATGTATGTCACAGCTGTCATTTTTCATATCCTGGCAAAAATGTGTTTTTGCACCTGTGGCATGGATTGGCATTGAAGTTGTGCATAATTATGTTTTAGTAGGGATTCAAAAATTTCTGTACCGGGTACATGAGGTCAGGTAACAAGATGGCTATGCTGACAATTTGGCCACTGTTGTCCAATAAATGGAAGCCCAGGGCCAGAGGGCCTAGAGGGCACTGTGCTTCCACAGCAACACACATATACATATCTATGGATGGATAGGAGTGCAGGGCCCAGAGGGTCATGCGCTCCCAGAGGCAAATAAGGATACAATTATACTACCTCAAAAAGTAAGAAAATGAACTGCAAAAAAGTCATTAATGTGCTAGTTAGGGTTAAGGCCACAAAAGTAGGGAAATGTGGCATCAGGGTTTCCAACCCTAACACCCTACCCCCACCCAGGGGTGTGCCTTAGGGTCATCAACCCTAACACTCACCCCATTCTCCTATACTTTGCCCATCTCTGCTTATTTGCTTAAGGAATGGGATTTTAAACATAGTCTTCTTAGTACCCAACCTCATGTATGTCACATCTGTCATTTTTCAAATCCTGCCCAAAATGTGTTTTTGCACCTGTAGCGAGAAATGGCATTACAACTGTGCAGAATTAGGTTCCTGGCATGGATTCAAAAATGTTCTGTACCGGGGTACATAAGGTGGGGTAATAAGATGGCTATGCTGACAATCTGGTTACTGTTGTCATATAAATTGAAACGCAGGGCCCTCCGGGCCCTGTGCTTCCATGGCTACATACATATTTGCATCTATGGGGGGTTGGGAGCGCAGGGCCCACAGACAAATAAGGATATGATTATACTATCTGAAAAAGTAAGGAAATTAATTGCAAAAAACTTAGTTAATGCATCAGTTAGGGTTGTTACTAAAGTGACAAAAGCAGGGAAATGTGGTGTTAGGGTTTCTAATCCAAACACCCCACCCCCACCCTGCAGACACTGACAGGCATCGGGGGTAGGCATCAGGGGTGTGCCTTGAGGTTGTTAGCCCTAACGCTCATCCCATTCTCCTATACTGTACTCATCTGAGCTTATTTACTTATGGAATGGGGTGAGCGTTAGGGTTGATGACCCCAAGGCACACCCCCAATGCCTGTCAGTGTTTGCAGGGTGGGTGGGGTGTTAGGGTTGGAAACCCTAACACTACATTTCCCTGCTTTTGTCACTTTAGTAATGCATTAACACATTTTTTTGCAATAGGTATAGATATATATATATATATACACAGATACACATACAAATATAGATAAAGATATAAATAGAACATGTACCACAGGTGAGAGTAAGATAGCAGAACTATATTCTTGAGCTATACTTGCTTCCCTGACTTCACAAATGACAAAGCCATGAGTGAGGTCAGAAGAGGTCAAGTATAACAAGGGAAGATATTTCTAGCATCTCATCTTCACCTCTGCCATATTTGATTCATACAACTGGTGTGTAGATGGTTGTGTGATAGAAATAATAAAATAAAATATAAACTGTGTCCTTCTGTTCAACAGCTCAGCATAAGAGAAACAAATTGATTCAGTAAAAATCAAGACAATCAATACAGTACACATCAATACAATTAATATAGATACAAACTAGAAAGCAACTAAGTCTGCCAAGCATCTCACATTTGCTGACTTCAGCATTTCATATGGCTATTGCGATGCCATCAGCATTTTTAAAGCTGCACTTTGAATTGCTAGGTATTCCACTATGACACACCAAGATTTGCAAGCTAGTACTATAGTACTACCTTGCTCGCATGTGAGATAGTAGTACTATCTTGCAAGGTGGTTATAAGACAGTAGTTCTATCTTGGTTAATCCAGAGCTGGTGTGTGTGTGTGTGTGTGTGTGCGCGTGTGTGTGTGTGTGTATAAATGTATGTATGTATGTACCATATATGTAAGCAATCACCCACGATAGTGTATGGGGCTACTTGGGAATAATCAACACACCAGGTGCATTGTGAGGCATGAGGCTGCAGGCTGAGTGTCCTTGCAGCACACAGGATGTTGATTTATCCCTAATAACCACATACTCTGGAGTGGGTTATTGCACTTATAACAGGGGTGCTGGGCAAAACATGTGAAAAAAACATTGAAAGGGATTTTTCCTGTGTTTAAAGGGCTGGAAAGGTACTGTATCCTGCCACCTTGCAAAACAGTCCCCAACAAATGATGTGTATGTCATTCTTGTTATGCACATAGAAATGTCACAAATACAGTACAGAGAGCATTTGTGACAATTCTTGTGCATAATATACTTTCTGAGACTTGAAACAGTCTGTATTATCCTGTCTGTCCCCCCACACACACACACGTACTTTGTGGCCAGAAACTCTTACAGGCCAATCACACACAGACAGAAATAGACATATCTGAGGTACATACACACACACACACACACACACACACACACACGCACACAGACTTCTGTGTCCCTGTCTTGCTCGGTGTGCCTGGGTTAGCTGGCTGCTCTTGCTATCTGTCTTGGGGGTTGGGGCTGGGAGCCCGACCTGGAAATGCTCTGCTGCCCTGCCACTCTCTGTCAACAGTGCAGCTCCCAGTGCTGAGCAATGTTGTGCAGTCAGCTGGGTGGCCACTAACAATTAGGAACCATGTGCTGAGGTCCGACTCTGTCTCCACTGTAATGCCCCTCGGTTGTCTGTCTCGCATTCTGCTCTTGTTCAGTCCCAGTTCACTTATGAGCAGATCACGCCACCCCCAACCTCCTTGCAGTGTCTTTCTCTCCCCCTGAACTCACCACATATTGGTGCCAGCTCCAGAGCACACAATCCTATGTCTCTCTCTCTCTCGCTCTCTCTCTCTCTCTCTGTCTTGCAGGTCACAGTTCCAGAGCACACTGACAGCACATCATCGTAGATGCAGCAAGACAACTGAGGTACATTCCTTACAATGGCTAGCCGGGGTACAGACACTGTTCATGGGGAGTAGGAAAGAGTAGGTGCAGGACAGCATACCCTGTCATGGGTTACTTGCCAATTTTTTAAGTTACCCTGACCTGCTGAAGGTGCTGTTGTAATATTATATGATCTGTCTTTATGCTATCTCTGAACTGCTTGTACCTCTCAACTACTTCAACCCTGCTCCACTCGCTGTCTCACAATTTCATATAGCTGCCTTTCTACTTTGCAGTTTCCACCACATAATGAGTCCCCATGGCAATTTGACTGACTTCCATGAATAGCTTCACAGAACTGTGAATTAAATAAGGAATTTAATCCACAGCCACACACAATGACTGGACCAATAGAGTTGCGCATTTCTGCCAACCCTTAAATATGTATATTCATTGCAAGAAACTGTTATAATGCAGAGATTAGAGGTTCACTGCTCCCCCAAAAAAATGCACAACATAGGGAAATAAAATCATTTGGGTTTGGAGTCTCAGGACTCTTGGTGAATTGGTGGTGTGTTGTTCCTTGGGGTTGTCAGCTCTAAATACCCATCCCTTCCCCCAGACCACAGTTTCCTGACCGAGCACAAGGTACAGGTCCAAGCCCATGCTTCATGGTCATATATTGTTTAGGTAACCCGTGAGGTGGGCGTATGAGGAAGGGTGCCATCTGTAATGGCGACACCTTCCCGGCGCAATCCCTTACGGCGATGGGAGGGTAGGGCGACTGGATGAGGGGGTGGGCGAACTGGGCGACAGGATGTCACTATGCGTACATGGGGGGTGGGAGCGAGCACAGCAAGTGTTGGCTGGGAGGGGGCAGAGAGACCATAGGGGGTGGCGTTGCGCATGATGGCCGAGCTGCATCATGGCATCGGGTGCTAGCTACTGGCTGGGGTGGTTGAGGTACCGGGTTCGGGTACAGGTGCTGATGCAATTTTATTGCACCCAGCCCAAACCTTTATTTTTTTAATGCTTTCACCCCCCCCGGCATGCACCCCCCTGGAGTTGAGAATCCTTAAGTGGGGGGTGGGGGGTGCGTCCCCCCCCACAGAAAGCATTAAAAAAACTCTCCTGGTGCCATTGTTCTGTGCACCGGGTTTGTCAGAGTGCCAAAAAGCTTTTCGGCACTGTGACTGTGCAATAACAGAGATCGCCTTTAGGCATTTGCCGTTATCACATAGACCCTATTGTTTAGAAGTAGAGCAGTATGGCTCAACACATGTGGCCAACAGAATCAGTTGTAACTTTCTTCTGGTCCCATGTGAAGCAAGAGATCATGTATAACTTAATTTGCTCAGGGGAGGGGATGACCATTAGGTTGGACAACCCCAAGGAACACCACAACACCAATTTGCCAAGACTTCTGAGACTCCAAACCCTAATGTTTTCATTTTTCTAGTTTGTGCACTTTGACTTTTTGGAGACCCTAATCATTGCATTAATGCAGTTTTTCACAATGAATTTCCCTTGTTTTTGTGCTAGTGGAATTGTATGCAGAAGCTAAAGCACAGGACCCTCTGGGCCTGCACTTTCAAGTGGCTACAGATGCAGACAAGTCTTGTGCTAAGGAAGAGTCCATCTGGCTGCAAAAGCATTAGGCCCTCCACTTCCACACTGCTACAGATGCATACCCACAGTGTCAGAGGGCACTGCACCAAGGGAAGAGTCCATCTGGCTGCCGAAGCACTTGGCCTTTTGGGTCCTGCAGGTCCATGTGGCTACAGATGCATATTCATGGAGCTGTCTGGGGGGGCTGCTGTAGTGCAGGGCCCTCAAGTGGCTACAGATGTAGACATGCAGGGCTAAGACATCTTCTGGCTGCAGGAGCACAGAAAACTTGGTGCCATGTGCTTCTGTTCAGCTATGGGTGCAGAGGTGCTGGGCCCTCTGGGCCCTAGGCCAAGAGAAGACATCTCTTCACTCTATGATTACTTGTTGCCTGTGTTCCCAACACTGCATTATCTATCCTCAGGCTGGGGTGGTGCCACACCACAGTGCCTACCCCAGCCTTGGCCCATCCAGCTGGCTCACTGAGCTTCCCCCAAACTCACATCACCAGCACTGGATCACAGTGCGCTACCCACTGGGCTAAAGGTCGATCTTGCACAAAACCTTTCTTCATAACTTTTTTCTTTTGACATTTTGACCCCACATCATGAACTTGGAAATCCTCTTTCAGCCTGTATTTGAAAATTCACCATCCTTGTTCATGAGGTAGTCATGTAAACAGTCTGTTAAAAATTTGGGACTAAAATATTGTAAAACAGTCACGTTATGAGTAAAAGCATGTGAGACACAAAACATTTTTCTTGCACACCAAAAATGAAATTCTTGGGTCACACACTGAAGTGAGAACAAAGAAGTTTTTGTATGTACCAAAAATGAAATTCTTGGGTCACATGTATATGTGTGACCCAAGAATTCACAGCTAGTGACTCAAGAATCAGCCATCTTGGTAAACGGACAGCCTAAGAGGGAACATAAACAGGTTCTGTATTTGTTTATTAAGAAAAACAATCCTTTATACCCAATACATGTTTTGTAAAGTGCTGTGAACTTGAAAATGTACAAAACAGTGTTTTTACCTAAAAAAAATTACTTTTTTACGTCAGCAGTGGGCGGAGCCTGCAGACGATTTGCATCTGAAAAAGGGCTGATGTCATGTTTTCCGTCCGTGGAACTGGCCCAAGGTGTGAATAGTCTCATCTGCCTGACCATCCTCCAAGTAATGCTCCCCTCCCTCAAATAAATGTTATGCAATGGTTGCATGGCGCTATTTTGTAACATAACTGGGAGGTACAAGATCTAGGAGTAGATTAGTGGGAGGTTTTTTTTGCAGATGGCCCCTCCCCAAAACCCTGTAGAGGTTGAATTAATTGAAGTAAATATCAGTCTACATGCCCCCCCGAAACTCGTCAATGATGGAATACATTAAAATAAATATCCAGCAGACCTGCGTTTGGTTCAGCAGCCTCCACTTTTAATTGCTTGTTGAACGAGCTCTGCTTCTTTCCCTTCAGTTTCGAAAGACATTGCCTGATAGGGGTCCTGCTGAGGTGCAGCCTTCCTGGTCAGATCAAGACAGTCCTGGCAATGGTCATTGCCTCTTAAGAATAATCTGAAGCACGGGTGATTCAAAAGCAGAGTCACTGTTAGAGCCACGTTTAATGTTTCGGGCTGAATGACAAACAATTCAGAATGTAGTTTGCTGTTTTCCCCGAGTCAGTGCACATTGGCACCAATTAATGATCCCGACACTATTGGCTGACTACACTTTTTTTTTAGTTTGTGTGTATGGATCAGGTGGGGTTCAGTAAGTTTTACTATTTCCGAGCCGCTGTTTCTGTATTGCTAAATTGCATGCCTATCAATATGTGCTGCGTTTATGTCCCCGATGCAATGCACCCTACCAAATGCCAAACTGTTCGATATGTTGCTTGCTGTTTTGCCCAATTCAAGGCACACTGTCACCAATTAAACGTTACAATATTAGTGGCTCAGTACACTTTGTTTTTGTGTGTGGATCGGGTGGGATTCAGTGAATTTTTCTATTTCTGAGCCATGGTTTCTGTAGCGCTAAATTGCATGACAATCAGTACCTGCTACATTTGTGTCCCTGATGCAATGCACCTTACTATTAATAAACTTTCACAACATAAGTGAATGATTCCTCTCATGTTTTTGTGTTTCTTTCCCATAGTTATTTTGTGTCTTCTCATAAATATTCATGATTGACAGTTGTTATAGCTGTGACTGTCAGCACGATTGAATCCTTCATTTCCAGAGTTTATTTAAGTCACGGAGGCAGGATGGGGGAGACCAGAATATCCTTGCCAGTGTAACTTCCTTAATAATGTTATTTATTTCAAATGATTTAAAAGAAGATACATATTGAGCTGGTAGCAGCTCGTTTCCAGATGTGTCCTGTGGGGGAGGGGGTTGTCGGAGATCGGTAACAACACAAGTATACATACTGACTGAAACAGAATATAGACACAAATTAATTAATTCATTTATGACCATGAACATCTTCATCGCCAATATGGTTTCCAGTGCTGTCAGACTGCGCTGCTGCAGTTGGCTTGATGCTTTCTGGTTACACAGCGGGTGAAAAAATGAAATCACTGGGTGTGCAACAATGAATTTACAGTGTAAAAAATTAAAAATGGCACCCCCCAAAAAAGAAACCCCTTTTACGCAGCTGCAGGAGGAATTCCACATACCAAGCCAGGCATCACCATCCTTTTTCAGTTATGTGGCTTGTCAAAAAAAAATATCCTTATATTATTCTCCAGTCTGCTGCTGGCAAGGCTCAGGCCGATTGATATTAACACCAGCTTCAAGTCTGACCAGTACTCAGTCCTATTTATCTCAGTAGCCCTATATGTAACCTGATCTATCCTAGAATTTGCACTATGACATATGCACTCAGATCAACAAATAAACCGATTTTTCAAATACCTCTTACACTTCCTGGTAGCAATAATCATTCTAGTGACAGCAAACAATATGTTTCAACTGTTCATCGGCTGAGAGGGAGTTGGAATTATATCATTTCTACTGATCGGCTGATGATATAGCCGAGCAGACACCAACACCGCAGCCCTCCAAGCAGTAATCTATAACCGAATCGGAGACATCGGCTTAATTTTGTCAATAGCATGAATAGCTACAAATTTCAACATTTGAGAAATTCAATAAATATTTATCTTATCCCAGGACAAAGAATTAACACTACCACTCATAGGGCTCATCCTTGCAGCAACAGGCAAATCAGCCCAGTTCCGACTACACCCGTCACTTCCATCAGCCATAGAAGGTCCAACCCCAGTCTCTGCCCTACTACACTCAAGCACAATAGTCATGGCCAGAATCTTTCTGCTAATCCAACTACACCCCATCATGCAAAACAACCAAACCACTCTTACTACTTGCCTATGCCTTGGTGCATTAACAACCCTATTCACAGCTGCCTGCGCCCTAACACAAAACGATATCAAAAAAAGTGTAGCATTCTCAAGATCAAGCCAACTAGGACTAATAATAGTTACAATTGGACTCAACCAACCACAACTGGCTTTTCTTCATATCTGCACCCATGCATTCTTTAAAGCAATACTATTCCTATGCTCTGGTTTCATTATTCACAGCCTAAATGATGAATGAGATATTCGAAAAATAGGGGGACTTCACCTAACCCTGCCAATCTTATCATCCTGCCTAACAATTGGCAGCCTGGCCCTAACAGGTATATCATTCCTAGCAGGCTTTTACTCAAAAGACACCATCACTGAAGCTCTAACCACTTCACACCTGAACGCCTGGGCCCTCACACTAACAATAATCGCTACAACCTTCATAGCCATTTACAGCTTCCAAATTATCTTCTTCGCCCTAATGGGACAGCCACGATTCTTGACCATAACCCCCCTAGTCGAACTGCCAGCCACAACCAACCCAATTAAATGTCTTGCTTGAAGAAGTATAATTGCAGGACTACTAATCTCATCAAACCTCTTATCAATGAAAAAACAAAATTATGACTATACCAGGCCAAATAAAACTAAGCGTCCTCATTGTTATGATCGCAGGCCTGCTACTAGCAATTGAACTAGCAAACTTAACTAATAAACAACTAAAAATTACATCACTATTAAACATCCACAACTTCTCAACCATATTGGGCTACTTCCCAACAACCATTCACCACCTCCTACCCAAAATCAACCTAAAATGAGGCCAAGACATAGCAATGCACCTTACTGACTTATCATGATACGAAAAATCTGGACCAAAAGGAATTGCAAGCCAACAAACCCCAGTAATTAAACTAACAACCAGCATACAACAAGGAATAATTAAAACATACTTAACCCTATTCTTTTTTCCACCATCTTAGCCATAGCAATTATAATTTAAACCAAACAAAGACTGCCACGGCATAGCCCACGAGTCAACTCCAACACAACAAACAAAGTTAATAACAACATTCACACAGCCAAAAACAACATGAAACCCCAAAAGAGTAGATACTCGACACCCCACCAACATCTCATAACACACCAAACCTGCCAAGCTCCAGACTGTGGAAACATATGGGAGTATTGTATTGTAGTCCCATTTCTTTGACATAGCAACGCAACTGAAAAGGTGAGGCCATTGTCTCCGGTTTGGTATGTGGTGTGGAATTCACACAAAATGATCGGATGGGGCTGCCACTAGAGAATAAATAACAGACAGAGCAGACATAGTTAATAACTTTGTCATATATGTGGTGCATGGCTTTGTTCTTTTCTTTTGCATCGCAATTAGTGCCAATATAAAAACTTTGAACAGGTTTCTTTTTTTTCCAGCAGCCCCTGAGTGACCCTGAGGTGAGACATGGCCCACAGCTAGTAAAGAAATGTCTGCGCCGCATGGGTCAGCTATGACTATTTCTGAATGAAGCTTATTTGCCATTAGCACTGTTAGAGGTGGCAAAGTCGTGTGTGTGTGTGTGTGTGTGTGTGTGTGTGTGTGGGGTGGGGGGGAGAGACAGTAAGGAAGGTGGAGGGGAGAAGCTGGACGGAACAGGGGCGGGGAGGAGTGGGGGAAGGGAGGAGCTGGGTGAGCTTTATTTCTGTAATGTGTCCGTATCTTCCCATTTTATATTAAGTATCTCACCATGTCCTTGTTCTGCTACGCTTGTCTTCACTGTTCAGCTGCCTGCAGCTCACTCCTCTGACAACACTGTATGGAGCACAGGTGATTCAAAAGCAGAGATATTGTTGGAGCCACCTTTAATGTTTCGGGCTGAATGCCAAACAGTTTAGAATGTAGTTTGCTGTTTTCCCCGAGTCAGTGCACATTGGCACCAGTTAATGATCCCGACACTATTGGCTGAGTACATTCTTTTTTTAGTTTGTGTGTATGGATCAGGTGGGGTTCAGTAAGTTTTACTATTTCCGAGCCGCTGTTTCTGTATTGCTAAATCGCATGCCTATCAATATGTGCTGCGTTTGTGTCCCCGATGAAATGCACCCTACTAAATGCCAAACTGTTCAAAATGTTGCTTGCTGTAGACTGCGCTGCTGCAATTGGCCATTGTGAGATGTAAATTTGCTGATAGAAAACACGTTTCACGTCTAGATCAGGAGATAAATATTTTAGAAAATAAATAAAGAAGACAACAGCACAGCGATTCACATTGAAATACATTGAATTGTAGTTATCTGTTTTTTTCAGTCACCAGTTTCAGGAGCAGGAAGTGCCCAGGGCATGTTTTGACACTGTTCGGACTGGTGGTAGTGGTAAGAGGTGGAACGCCCATGGGGGAGCTGAAGGACTGTATTTGGGTTCATTGTGGAAGTTCAGAATTCTGTTGCCTTTTGTGCTGTGAACATAGAGCATCTCTTCATGTGTTGTTGTCCATAGACGCACCAGACTCAAACAAATAAGTAATAATAAAATGTGATGAGTTGTTGGAACATTGCCGTTCCCCCTACCTGGCTGTTTGGTCACTTAGTAACACAAAATACATATGCATTTTTATGTGTTTACAAGTAATAACAAAATGTGATGAGTTGTTGAAACTTTGCCGTTCACGTACCTCGCTGTTTGGTCACTCAGTAACACAAAATACATATGCATTTTTATTTGTTTAATGTCACTGTCACTTTGGAAAAAAAAACACCAATGGACCGTCAACTTTTTCAAATGGAACTACAGTATTTGCAAACATCATCTGCTATAATTTTATAAAGGGATGCTGCATTTTGTTTTCTAAGAAATGGGTGGGAGCAGCTCAAGTCAGAGGAGGCGTTGTCTTCTGTCTGGGTTTGCTGCGTGGAAGTGAAAGTGATGTGTGTGTTCACTTTCTTTGTATTTAATTATGTGCTGTATTATTAAAACAAGTGAATTAATGAATGAAAGCTGCACACCCTGCTAACTTCCATACAGCAAGCCCGTGGAAGACAATGCATCCTATGTAACCTGTTGAAGAGCTACATCCCCAGCTTCAGACAGGGACAAATGCAGGTCTTGGAGTCGTCAGTAAGAGTGCATAGGAAATAGGAATCAGTGCTGTGCAGACTTCACTGCCCATACATGGTCTTTATTTGAAAATGGAGACAGACTTCTACATTATAGGAGCAGTCAGGGCTATCAACAACGCTAATAAAAATGTTTTAATTCTTCTGATACTTCTAATGGTTGATCCTCAACCGTATGACCAGCTGAGAACCTGGAAAAACAAACACACACACACATACTTTAAGTTGGTAACTGCTCTTTGATAGTGTCCTTAGTCATGCAGGGAGAGTCTCCTGACCGGCATAGGATGATAATAAAATAACGTTTTATTCTTTGGGTTAATTGGTGACATATGGTTTGATTCTGTCACAATGGAGGTATTTTGCACTGCCAAACAATTTTCGCAGTCAGCACATCAACATTTTGCTTGATACATTGTTTTACAGTTACTGGTGTATGATTCTTATAAAATATTTAACTGCAAATGTCAGTAGAAAAAATACTGGGGTAAAAGATAAAACATTTTAGTATAATTCTTTTCCTGATTTTTTTTTAATAGCTGTTAGGATCAAACAAAGTACAGGTCGTACCTCTATGGGTTCCAAGAATGCATGCGACATAGGGGTGACAATTAAACCAGAGAACAAATAGGCATTACAATCAAACAAGTTAATGATCATACCTCCTGGGATTTCAAGAATGCTTGCGATACACATGGTAAAAGCCTAACTGCTGGAAATTGTGGCTGTCAAATTAACCTGGTTGTAAATCACGTTTTTTAGAAACCTGGCATAAAAGAATGTATTGCCTTTCCGAAGTTGTCATTTAGCTTGTAGACCCCTGAAAAGTGAGTGCTACAGGAATTAAACTGTGAAGCAGTGAGAAGTCATTTGTCTGACACTAGCAGACTCTGAGCCTCTCTCCAATCAGCAGAGAAAACCAAGCAGCTGCTCCGTTTTGGGAGCTAGAAATACAGTTTCATGTTGGCATGTTTTGCTTTTCTCCAGTGACACAAACACCCCTTCAAACTGTTACTTTCACCATAAATTACTTACTAATCTGTTGTGAAGACCGAGGGAAGTGAATGAGAGAACTACAGGAGAGCTCCACGCATTGTGTATCCCCCCCCCCCCAAGGAGATAATAATTGCTGCAGGGCCAGGGAAGAAAGTAAGAAACAGTCCCCTATGTAACAATAAAAAGCACACATTGCTCTCTATAGACTAAACTAAAATGAATGAGAAGAAATTAAAATGTATAAAAAGCAGCTCTGACTGCCAAAGAACGTGGCATGAGTAGGACAGCACGTCCTTGAAGCAGAAACCAAAACTTTGGGGAAACCCCTGCTAAGCATCAACAAAATGCAACCTCACAGACATAGAATATAAGCATTGCAAAAAAAAAGGCATATCTGGTTTTGTGGCACAAATAACTTCTGCACCCAGCCGATGGGAACCTGGGGAGCATTACTGCTCTGTACTGCCTGTACATAAGATTGCAGCTGATAGGCCTGCTATGTTTTGGTTTTTAAAGTCCTTTCTCAAAAGCTGATTACTTGCAGTGACTTCCTCCCTTAAATCGGCCATCTCTTTTGTCATTAATGGAGAATGATGAATGAGCACTGCCATGACTCAAGATAAAATCATTTAAAGTGGTTACAGTGTGCTCAATAGGCAATTGTGAGAAACAGGCAACATCTACACATATACAAGAATAAATTATGTTTATACAGAACTACTTTCAATATCAAATATTACATTTGTCACTATACAGAGCATTTAAAATGTAAAATTAGTTATGCTGCCATATTCCATTTAAATTCATTCTAGGAATAACAGGTCATGTATGCTATGGTTTGCCTTTGTTATATACTTCCCAAACTCCACCATGTGTGTTCTTTTGCTATTACAAGGACAGGACATTAACTTACACTTGCAAGAGTGAAAGCAACATCTCTACGAACAAGCATTTGTCAATGCCGAATGTTTGCTTGCTGGCATTGGCAGTGGTAGTGTAGAAGTTACAGAGCTGCGCAATAGGAATGGCAGTGAAGTATTGAACCGAAGCCAACCCCACCACCACCCTGCAGAGAGTGACAGGCATTGGGGTGTGCCTTTGCGTTGTCAGGCATAACGGCCACGCTCATTTCACCACACCCCACCCTGCAGACACTGACAAGTGTCACGGTGTTCCTGGGTCTTTGGCCCTTATGCGTACCCCATTCCATTAGAAAATATGGTGAGATGGGTGCAATATAGGAGAATGGGGTGAACTTTGGGGCCAAAGAGTCCAAGGCATACCTCAATGCCTCTCACTGGCTGCAGGGTGTGGAATAGTATAAGCATTACAGGCAAGAATCCCAAGTCACACCCCTGATGCCTGTCATTCTCTACAGGGTTGGGAGTTATGGTTGGAAACCCTAATACCTCAGGCATTCGTTGGTGTTTTCACTCCAAATTTTCAACATGTTTTTTTTGTGACCCCACCTCATGAACAGGGGGAATATCAGTTTGTTAGTCGAAAGCTGCTTATGCACAGCGACTACGGCATTTAGCACCACAGGTGCAAAAACATTCCGAACAGGATGTAAAAAATGACAGCTGTACTGTTCATGGGGAGGTGTAAAAAATGGCAATGCTGCAAATCTGCAGTAAAAATTTTAAAAAAATGGTGAAGTGACGAGCGTACATAGAATCTGTGCAACACACACCCGTAATATAATTAGGTTGGGGATTTTTACAGCAGATTGTCAACTCAGGCATTTTGGTGCCTCCGATCAAGAACAGTGTCATTGTGATTTTCTTTATCTGTCCCGAACAATGATTTCCCACAGCGACCACGCATCTCTGCACTGAAAGTGTGAAAACACACTTCGGCCATGTTGTGAAAAATGACAGCTGTACTGTTCATAAGGAAGTGTGGAAAAATGCCACTGGTGAAAATCTGGACTGAAAATATTACAAATTCATGAACTTACGAGGGTGCGTGGAAACTGCGCAATGCTCACTCGTAACACGGTCATTTTATGGACTTTTGTCACCAAATTTTCAACATAGCCATTTTAAGACCTCTGCTCATGAACAGTGTGACTGTGATTTTCTTAATCTGTCCCAAACATTGCTTTCGCACCCAACAGCACCATTATGCTACATGTCGCAAAACACATTTTAGGCGACATATGAAAAATAGCAGCTGTACTGTTCATAAGGAAGTGTAATAAAATGGCAATGTTGAAAATCTGGAGTGAAAATATTAAATTCGCAAACTTACAGCATGCATAGGAACTGCGCATAGCCTCGCAGAAAACAGTAATTTTAGGAATTTTTCACCAAATTTTCAACATAGCCATTTTAAGACCTCTGCTCATGAACAGTGTCTCTGTGATTTTCTTAATGTGTCCCATACATTGATTTCGCACATCGACTGCGCCATTGTGCGCTACATAGGCGGAAACACATTTTGGCCAAGATGTGAAAAATGACAGCTGTACTGCTCATAAGGAGGTGTGGTAAAATGGCAATGTTGAAATCTGGAGTGAAAATATTGAAAATTCGCGAACTTACCAGCGTGCGTAGGAACTGCGCAACGCATGCTCGTAAAACAGTCATTTTTAGGAGTTTTTTCACCAAATTTTCAACATAGGCATTTTAAGACCTCTGCTCATGAACAGTGTCACTATGATTTTCTTAATTTGTCCCGTACATTGATTTTGCACACTGACTGCGCCATTGTGCGCTACATGGGTGGAAACACGTTTTGGGTGAGATGTGAAAAATGACAGCTGTACTACTCATACGAAGGTGTGGTAAAATGGCAATGTTGAAAATCTGGAATAAAAATATTGAAAATTTGCGAACTTACGAGCGTGTGTAGGAACTGTACAATGCACGCTCGTAAAACAGTCATTTTTTGGAATTTTTCACCAACTTTTCAACATAGCCATTTTAAGACCTCTGCTCATGAACAGTGTCACTGTGATTTTCTTAATGTGTCCCATACATTGATTTCAGACACCGACTGCGCCATTGTGCGCTACATGGCGGAAACACATTTTGGGTGAGACGTGAAAAATGACAGCTGTACTGTTCATAAGAAGGTATGGTAAAATGGCAATGTTGAAAATCTGGAGTGAAAATATTGAAAATTCGAAAACTTACGAGCGTGTGTAGGAACTGCACAATGCACACTTGTAAAACAGTCATTTTTAGGAATTTTTCCACCAAATTTTCAAAATAGTCTTTTTGAGAGCCCACCTTATGAACACTGGCAGTGTCATTTTGTTACTCTTTCTGGAAAGGTGATTTCATGCAGTGGCTGCGAAATCACCCTTCGGGCCTGAGTAACGCCATGACAGTGCAAGAATTCATGAGGAGGAGTCCCAAAAACCCCATGTTGAAAATTTGGTGCAAAAATTCCAAACAATGCCTGAGATATGCAATAAAGTTGAAAACCCCCTATCTATCCCATTATACAGCTTACTGGCATTTCCTCAGTTTGCGGTCGGCTTTGAAGAGTGCAGACGAGTTCCCAGATCCACCGAAGATCATCGCGCCGAGCTCCGGAGGTAAGTATGGGGTAGAGGGTGTGGGGAGGCAGAGTGCGCAGTGGGTGGAGTGCGGGTTGTGGGGGGCAGGAAGACTGCGTGGCACCGTTTTTGCTTTTCAGGGTTTTTTTAAAAGGCGGCGGGATGTTTGCCATGCTGGGGTGGGCTCCCAGCATGGCACAAGGAAAGCTTGGGAGGGCGTGAAGCTGACGGAGGATTGGGCACCCTGTCAGCCATAGCATCGGTTGCCACACTGGGGTGGGCTCCCAAGCGTGGCACCGGTATCACAGAGGGGACAGTGGAGCGGCCAGGGGATTAGGCACCCCGTCGGCTATCTGATAACTTGCCACGCTGGGGTGGGCACCAGCGTGGCATTTGAAAACTTTGGGGGGCGCAGCACAGTCGATGGGGATTGGGCACCCCATCGGCTATAGAGTGTGTGTGGGGGGCAGCACGCGAGTATGCGTGCATGTGTGTGTGTATGGTGTGTAGGGAGCTGCGATGAGCAGGCGATATCTTATCGCTGCTCACTGAAGCATAGCTCCCTTTCAACTGTATGCCACTGCATTTTGGAGCTTGTCATAGACAGCTCCAGCAGCGCATTGGCTTACAGGCCGTGCTCGCCAACACACTGACTGAATTGGAAGAGGGGTGACACACCTCTGAAAACTCGGATGATGGCACTATGTTTCTTGCATCGTGCAAGCAAACATAATAAATGAATGTCAGGTTCAAACCCTACCAGAGCCACTTACACATAATGGCTCATGAACACTTGCATTAGATCAGGGGTGCTTTGTATTCCTGGCTACTGTTACAACTTTGGATTTATGCAATTAACATATATATTCTTTTCCTTTTTTGAATACATTTTGCTTTAATATGTGTATCAATCACATTGTAGCAGTTACGTTAAACTGATTCCAAGTTAAAGAAATACATTCTGTAAATGGACAGTGTGCATTCTGCTTCTTTCTGGGATCCATGTTAATTGGCATTTTAGGCACAACAATGTTGTGTTCTGTTATTTGTTCTGTTTAATTTTACTTTCCATTTACATACTGTGATTCCTTAAAATGTTGTTAGTCTAACCTCACAGGCTCAGCTACATGGATTGGAACACATATTCTGCAGCAAAATGTATTCAAATATTTAAATATATATATATATATATATATATATGCATGCATCAATGTCACATTGCAACAGTTGCCATGAACATTATAAAAGTAGCTTTTATCTAATATAAGTACTCTTCGGCCATCATGTGTAAGTGGGTCTGGTGGGGGTTGAACCAGGCATTCATTTATTTCAATTCAGGTAGCCATATTTTAGAATTCTCTTAAGGGCTGATCTGTCCAGTTCTCCCGATGTTCCCGGTCTGAACCCTTATGTTGAGTTTGAACATGCAATTGACCTGGAATTTGCATGTCACTAGTTAATGGACAATTTGTGCAAGAGAACTAAGCTACTTGGATGGAGCAGGAATGGATACTCTCCTATCTGGACCCAGGATGTCCCCGGAGAGGGACAGAAGACACCAATGCCGCAACAACTTTTTTTTTTAATTAAATTCAAAAATCCCTGAGGGATTGGAGTTTCCTTAGGAGGCAGCATGGGACAAGAAAGTTTGCAGAATGCCTCACAGCTCTTTGGTGCAGGGAAGAAGAAAAGTTTATAATGCAACGCAGAAAGTAACAAGCATTTGTCAATGACAGACGTTTGCTTGCAGGTATTTGCAGTGGTGTTCGGCACATATGGTGCTTTACCCTAATGCCCTGTGCGATTGCTGGTATTTGCACTACAGATTTTCAGCATGACCTTTTTGTTACCCCCACCTCATAAAAGCATTTGAGACCTCTGCTTATGAACAGTACCACTGTTATTTTGTTAATCTGTCCTGAACGTTGATTTTCCACAGTGACCACACCATTCTGCTCCACATGTACAAAAACACAGTTCGGGCAGGATGTGAAAAATGACAGCTGTAGCATTCATAGGGAGGTGTGAAGGGATGGCAATGTTGAACATCTGGAGTGAAAATACAACAATTTCTCGAACTTACGAGCGTACATGGAAACTGTGCAATGAACACTCATGACACAGTCATTTTGTGGACTTTTGTCACCAAATTTTCAACATAGGCATTTTGGGACCTCTGCTCATGAACAGTGTCACTGTGATTTTCATAATCTGTCCTGAGCATTGATTTCTCACTGTGACCACACCATTGTGCTGGATGTGCAAAACACATTTCAGCCAGGATGGAAAAATGTCAGCTGTACTGTTCATCAGGAGGTATGAAAAAATGCCAGTGTTGAAAATCTGGAGTGAAAATATTTCAAATTCTCAAAGTTATGAGTGTGCGTGGAAACTGCGCAACACACGCTCGTAACACAGTCATTTTTTGACATTTTTTCACCAAATTTGCAACATACGCTTTTGGGAGCCCACCTCATTAACAGTGACACTGTTGTTTAGTTAATCAATCTCAAAAGGTGATTTTGTGCAGTGACCATGAAATCACCTTTGGGGACCAAATAACTCACATGACAGTAACTGAATTCATGAGGTGGGGTCCCAAGAACCCCCTGTTGAAAATGTGGTGCCAAAATTTGCAAAAATGCCCGAGATAGCCACCTAAGTTGAAAAAAAAAAAACATTTATGCCATTATACAGCTTACCATCATTTCTTCAGCTTGCATTCGGCTTTCAAGAGTGCAGACGTGTTCCCACTCCACTGAAGATCATTGCAGCAGGCTCTGGAGGTAAGTATGGGGTGAGGGGGAGGTGGGGTATGCAGAGGGTGGGTGTGGGTTCGGGGAGGGGGCACAAGACACAGCGAGGGACAGTTTTCTGTTTTCACAGGTTTTAAAAAAACAAAAGATGTTGCGAGACAGTTTTCCCATTTACAGGGACAATGGGTATGCTGGTGTGGGCTCCCAGAATGCCACCTGGGTGTTTGTTGGGGGGGTGCCTGGAGACGATGGGGACTGGGCACTCCATCTGCACATACAATGTGTTTGGTGGGGGCAATAACAAGGGAGCAGGGTAGACGGCAGCAGAGGGAGGAAGTGGGAGGGATTTTATTAGCAGCCAGAGGGAAAAGGGTGACGTCAATATGTTAAATACACACACGTTACCACCGCTGATTGCAGTGGTGCTTTTCTTTTAACTGAAGACCACTGCAGCCAAACTGCTGTCATAGACAGCTCATGCATCCATTGGTGCAATAGGGTTACACACATTACACTGAGCACTGCATTGGACAGGAGGGTCACACACCTTCAAAAAGTCATACTGTCCCAAAACATTCCTTGCACATGCATGCAAGTGAATGCAAAAATAAACAAGCATTTGTCTATGCCGAATGTTGCTTGCTTCTATGTGCTGTTTAGGTATTTGGAAGTCATTCGAGTGCAAATATTGAAAATTTGCGAACTTACCAGCGTGCGTAGGAACTTCGCATTTACATGTCGTCAAAACAGTCATTTTTAGGAATTTTTTCACCAAATTTTCAACATAGCCATTTTAAGAGCTCTGCTAATGAACAGTGACACTGTGATTTTCTTAATGTGTCCCATACATTGAGTTTGCACACCGACTGTGCCATTGTGAGCTACATGGGCGGAAACACGTTTTGGGCAAGATGTGAAAAATGACAGCTGCACTGCTCATAAGGAGGTGTGGTAAAATGGCAATGTTGAAAATCTGAAGTGAAAATATTGAAAATTCGCAAACTTACGAGTGTGCGTAGGAACTGCACAACACACACTCATAAAACAGTCATTTTTAGGAATTTTTTCACCAAACTTTCAACATAGCCTTTTAAGACCTCTGCTCATGAACAGTGTCACTGTGATTTTCTTAATGTGTCCCATACATTGATTTCGCACACCGACTGTGCCATTGTGTGCTACATGGGCGGAAACACGTTTTAGGCAGGATGTGAAAAATGACAGCTGTACTGCTCATAAGGAGGTGTGGTAAAATGGCAACATTTAAAATATGGACTGAAAATATTGAAAATTCGCAAACTTATGAGCGTGCGTAGGAACTGCTGCTAATGCGCTCATAAGCAGTCATTTAAGATTTTCCACAAATTTTCAAAATAGTCTTTTTGAGAGCCCACCTTATGAACGCTGGCAGTGTCGTTTCATTAATTGGGCCCGAAAGGTGATTTTGTGCAGTGACTGTGAAATCACCCTTCGGCCCGAATAACGCCATGACAGTGACATCATTCATGAGAAGGGGTCCCAAAAACCCCATGTTGAAAATTTGGTGCAAAAATTCCAAAAATTGCCTGAGATATGCAACAAAGTTGAAAAAACCCATCTAGCCCATTATACAGCTTACCGGCATTTCCTCAGTTCGCGGTTGGCTTTGAAGAGTGCAGACGTGTTCCCGGTCCACCGAAGATCATCGCGCCGAGCTCCAGAGTTAAGTATGGGGTGAGGTGGGGGTGTGGGGAGGCAGGGTGTGCAGTGGGTAGGTGCGGGTTGTGAGGAGGGGGGCAGGAAAACTGCGTGGGACCATTTTTTCTTTACAGGTTAGAAAAAAAAAAGACACCACGGGACGTTTGCCACACTGGGGTGGGCTCCCAGCATGGCAGAAGGACGGCTGGGGGGCGTGGAGCCGACGGGAGATTGGGCACCTCCGTTGGCCAAATCAAGGCTTGCCACACTGGGCTGGGCTCCCAGCATGGCACCAAAGCTTTGGGGTGTGAGCTGTTGCCAGCACACAGCGGTGCTTTGAAGTGAAGACCACCGCTGTCATACACAGCACCCAATCCATTGGTGCAGGACTGCCACGCCTGCTCAGCAGGGCAATGGATTGCTAGAAACAGTCACAGCTCAAACTGTCCTATTCTCCCAAGACATTCCTTGCGCATGCACGCAAGCGAATGTAAAAACACATGTGTCTCCCTTTTCTGAATACTCCAAATCTCTGTGCGTGTGTATGTGCCAATTTGTTTTTCACTGCAAATGAGAACTAAAAAGTGACCCCCCACACACACACACACTCTGCACTATCAATGTTTACTGTATGTTTCCCTGGATAGATTACAACAGCAGATGAGATCCAGTTTAAAGCAAACCTTACAGCTGCTTTGTGCAGTGCAGAAGGAAAAGTGTACAATGCCACTCAGAAAATCAATTAAAGTGTCTCCCTTCTCTGAATACTCTAGAGTTGTCTGCCATTTGAAAGATACAGATCTGAGTAAGGGGAGTTTGAATGTTAAAACTAATTGTATCATTACAAAGGTTTGAATCGTTAAAAAATGCTACACATGGCTAATTATTAAAAATGCCTTCTATCTATCATCTTGATCTAATAACCAGGGTACAATAACAGCCAATATCAATTGATTATTCAAAACACTCCTACTTTGCACCCCTAACTCAGCAGTGGAGTGCAGTGACTTATCCTGGAGAACATCACGCTTAAACACATCTGACTCATGAATATTTATTTGTACATCTCAAAGCCTCATTCATATGTTGTTAAGAAAAATAAACAAAATAATGCGTGTCTAAAGTACAAAAATACCAATGAATAGCACACATTCTTATTATATGGAAAATATTTGATGCAGATTACACTGTTAATATACTTCCTACATGTAGTTCAAAAACATATTGTCAGCAGTTTTCATTATCAATAAAACAGCACTTTGTGCATTACAGAGTATGCCTCTGAATATAATCTATAGGAATCAAAAACATAAACAAAATGAAAATCAAAAGGGAAAATCACAGAGTTCAATTACTAAGTCCATAGTTTACTAAAAATAGATTGAAACAAATGGGGACTCCATGTCAATTTATATGACGACAGCTTCTAACATAGGTTGACACATACAGTAATAGGACAGGAAAGGAGAAATTGTTTAACCAGGAATAGCACACTAGGGTGAAACTTGTTTCCTGGTGTGAACTGGGAGCAAAAGTAAGTTAAGTGACTTGCTTAGGGTCACACAGTATGCAAGTGGGGGCTGTAGGATTCAAACCCAGGTCTCCAGATTTTCACCTCAGAGCCCTAAACTTCTGCAGTGGCTCAGTAATAGTTCCAATAAAAATTTAACTTTTCAAAGTAGCCAACAATACAGAAGATTTATAGTGCATCAGAGGTGCACCATTTCTAATGAATATTAAGTTCAAAATGAAGTGGAACAATCATGGATTGCACATCAACTGAGGTGACTCGAACCACTATTTTGGGCTGGCTTATACATAACTAAGTAAATGACGTGTGGTAGCTGTGCTGTAGTTCCGTTATAAATTTAACATAAAAAAAACAGCTAAGAATAAGGGAAATATATGACAAAAGGGCCACTGTTTGTGATGTACAACATAAAAGCACCACTATCTTGACGTTAACAAACAGGTCATGGCAGTGTAAAGTTGTGATAGTAGTTTTCTAAACACAGGATGCATTTTGGAGTAGAGACACCTCCATTATGTTAAACCAGGGTTTCTCAAATGATGAGGCCAGCCTCCTTGGGGAGGCCCCAACTTGTTCCAGGGGAGGCTCAACCAAATCTGAAAAAGAACTATATTTAAATTTTGAGTTTTAGGTATTTTGTGTGAAGGGATGAGGCAATCTGAAAAAGGATAATAGTAGGTGAATTTATGTATTTATTTACAAATTGGTGACCAGGGAAGACACTCTGAGCCAAGGCTCATTTCAAGAGTACCTTGGGAAGTGTAGGGAGTGAATCAAATTCAAAAGGCAACTACAAAACAAAGCAATACAAAATTAATAATAGCGCAAACAAATAAGAACAATGAACAAATAATGAGGTAACAACTGACCAATTAGACTGATGGCAGAACAACCCAAATATAGGGCTTAAGCAGAGACGTTGTAGGAGCAAGAGCAGAAGGAAGCAAAAGGATCTCTAAGAGGATGTTTAAGAGCAGGGGAAGAGGGAGACAGGAGTGTAGGAATGTTACTCCAGATAGAGGGGAAACAGACAGAGAAAGCAGTGTGACCAATTAAGGCACTACAGCAAGGGGTAACAATGGTTTGAGAGTCAAAACAGTGGAGCAAGTAGGCTGCCCTGGGGGGGGGTTACAAGGAGGAGAACAATAAGCTATATATAATGAGAGCTAACTACTCAAAGGAGTTTCCCTTTATTACTGAGGTACTGTGCTAAGATGTTATTTTTTATGCGGAGGCTCAAGACTATTGCAATGTTTGGGGGAGGCTCAAGATCTTTTCCATGGCTTTTGGGAAGCTCACCATGACAAAGTTTGAGAACTAATGTGTTAAATGGATTCAAGCAAATGCAAATGAACCTGCACATTTACATATCTGAATGATCTATTAAAAAGAACCAAAGGGACAATAGTGTGTGTAACATTTATAAACAGGGCAAGAAACTTCATAAATACAAGCACCTCTCATTTAGTTAATTTCACAGCTGATGCTTAGTCGAAATGCACATAGCTTGAATCATTAACCACTGAGTCCAAGGTCTCATTCCCATTAAAAATATGAGAGTTACTATGACTTAAAATAAAACAGATGGTGGTAGCATACCAACTGAAATGATTCTACCAACCTTTAGATAAGTCAGAATGAAGAAAATAGCTAGCTCTTAAGTTATCTCTCAATGCTTTTAAAGGGAATATAATTGCATTTCAGTAGCCTGTCACCTTATAGTACACTATACCAAATGTGTGACACAAGGACCCTCATACCAAGCTACTTTATTTTTTGAAGGGGTGTACAGTTACAAATTGATCAAGAGAGGGCACACAGCTACAGGTCTACAGCCCTTCCTCTCATCTACAGAGCATGGATTGGCTGGGAATTTGTGGGTGCCTTTCCGCTTCCCCACTCTATGGGCATTTGTATATATTAATTTAGAAAGGTTACCCAAGAGAAGCCCACCAGGCCATTGCTAGATTCAGGGTCTGACTTTAGGGAAGGAAGGAACATAGGGTATGGAATACAGGAACAGTCACAATATGGTAATACAGTTCTGAGAGACACAGATACAAATTTGGCAACCATCCCAAGGGATGACCTCGTAAAATGTGTGCTTTTGCATTTCAAGGCTCTCTGCCCGTATTTTAAAAGGATGCCATAGAAAACCAACAAACGTGTACTGATTAGAGATGACAGCTTTCCAGTGTTAGGTGACTTCCATTTTAGTAAACAAATTAAATACAAATCTGTTATATGTCTTTTTATTCATAACCGTGTGTCAAATCTGTGAGAGGAGTGGCTGAAAGAGTGAACCGAGCATTTGGCAGTGAGCTGCTCACATGATAAACATGTCATGTCCCCGTTCATGCTGTAGCACAAGTAATCTCCTCAGCTCAGCTATACAACACAAAGTATAACAGCCGGTTTCAAAAAGACAGTAGAAAGCAATGTGTCAAGGCAAACTGATGGATCCCAGAACAAAGAAGGAGAAAAATCTCCAAAGATTCTCTTCAGGTATAATTTATTGGTGCTGTGAAGCTAGAATGATACAATGATTCAGTCATACAACAGACACTGGATATCTGCTGAAACATTGTCGATAGCTAGCATCGTGACTCACAGTTAACTTTCTTTTACAACACAACATATGCAAAGGGTTTTCTAGTACCCTTAATATCTTGGTAAAAAGTATGCTTGGTTTTACATGGTCCTCCCATGGCATGTTCCATTTGGTTTTCTCTGCTATGCCTCACAATACTGTAGTACTAGATTTATGCGGCCATAAACTGCAGAAAGCAGGTTTTGTTTTTTAAGGTTTGGTGGCACCGGCATGTCAAAAAAAGTATGCCATACCCGTGAACTTGCCACTGCATACTTTGTGGACAAATGACCTACTAGAAGTCAGACATCATGACACATTGCCCGATTAACTTGTCTCCCTGCTTGCCGGACATACGTGTACTGCAAGATCCACTTATCTCTCCCCTGTCAGCCACACACCGTCCAGTAAAGAGAAAAAGCAGCCCCCATGTAATATTTTTCCTTTCCTTAAAAATTTAAGCACTAACCAGCTAGAAGGAAAGGCATGATCAGAGATGGCATCCAGACATAAATCTACTGAACTAGCTGGTGAGCCTAAGAAACTGTCAGAAAATGTAAAACAAATGAATAGGGGTAAAATAGGAGGGGAAATGGAATGCTAGGCTGCTACTCAAGGTACGACGGAGGAAAATTCTACTCAGAAACATTTTTCTGTCAGCCGATAGTATATATACCACAGTCGTGTATGCAAGAAATACAAGCAATCAAAGGGATAATGCTTGAGGCAGTAAACAATCTGAAAACAAAACTACTTCAAACATTAGGGGAGATTAAATCCAATATAACAGGTCTATCTTCCTCGCTTAACGAATTAAACTGTAAATTGGAACAGCTTGCAATAAGAACGGAGGCAGCTGAAAACAAAATATCTATGCTGAAGGACCCCACTAATCCCCTTCCACTCAAGCAAACACAACTGGAAAAACAAATTCAACTTCTATAGAACAACATAGCTGAGCAGGAAGATAGAGCCCGTTGAGACAACTTATGACTTGATTTTGCATAGTCTCTACAGCTAAGGTTTTATCTTTGGACACAGTGCAGTTGACAGATGCCCCAGTGCTTTACTGTCACACAGGCCTTCATCCAAAGGCAAAAACTTTAACTGTAGATATCATACAAAACCAAGCATGCTTTTCACCAAGGTATTAAGAGCACTAGAACACCTTTGCATCTTGGTAATGGAAATTAATTGTGTCACGCTGCTAGCTGCCGATGCTCTTTCAATAGATATCCAGTGTCTGTTGTATGCCTGAATCATTCTGGTGCCAAAGCACTAATACATAGTACCATATCGGCATCCTATGACATTTTCTCCTTTGTGCTGAGATCCATGAGCACACCTTGTCACATTGATGTATTCTGCTTACTTGGGGCTGGCTGCACCTACGAGCTGCAGAGTCCTACTGTTGGTTTGACGCCTACTCCCCTTTCAGGTTTTAAAAACATCCCCTGTTCCAGTACTCACTTATGTTATTAGTTTGCTCCACAAAATACTGATTTTTACAGAGCTGTAATGCTGATCATTATTGCAGTCTGCATGCTGTTCACTGTTCTGATATTCTTAAATGTAGCACAGTTGAGTGACTAATGCTGTGTGCTTTCTAACAGATATAAAAATAGTCTTTAATTTCCATCATACATGAAACAGCTGATTTTTTATGCTTATTAGCATATTTTGTCATTGAATGATTGTGTGGGAATGTTGGATGTAGTTTAACTAGCAACTCTATCCCAATGTTACTCCTCTTTGCCTACCTGCAAGCCTTACAACATTGCTGCCTGGAATGACGAAGCCACACTGTACTTCTTCCTACTGCCTGCAATGTAAATCCCTGCTAGTACTGTTGCTTGTATTGTCCCTGTGTGCTAATTATCTTTAATGTAATCCTTCACTTGTTTTTGCCTGATGTTCATGTATGTACCTTGCAATCTCCTGGGTCGCACCTGAAAATTGTTCATGTACGTACCTTGTAACGTACCTTGTAATCTCCCGGGTAGTACCTGAAAATAAGCACTTGGCTGTTTAGAGTGCTTACCCAGTTAACAAAAGCAAGCAAGCAAATAAATAAATAAATAAAATAGTGCTTATAGCAAATTATACAATGGGGTATGAAAATCCTGTAACTTCATTGGTCAAAACACATCACATGATCTTGGTATATCCTGCAATAACCCACACTCTTGCTTAAATGTACATGGTTGAAAACAAAAGTAATAATTGCAATAAATGATTTAAACATTAAACCAACACAGTTAAGCTGGTTTTTGAAATACAGATTGAATCTTAATACATGCAAGAAATTCTAGCCAAAGAAAAAATCTGATTATTAATGTGGGACACACATCACTAAAGCATTCTCTTTTCATTGTGTGTGCCACATCTGCGGCTACCTCAAGAGGTTTCAAATGGTTTATATGTAAGATTGGATATGAATAATCATCATTGTATAAAAGTGCTAGTGAGATGTCTACATTTAGTAAGAATCACTGCCTGGAGACACAAATTTATTTGTGAGACTTAGCTGAGCCCTGCTCTTTATGCTCTGCGAGACAGACAAGATGTTGTCACTATGATCTTGCACAGCATTTTTAAACTATGATTGCTTTAACATTCACATTCAAACAAGTGCCTAAATATAGTATTACAACTGTTATATGCTTTATGGCCCGAGTGTGTACATTTTGTGAAATGCAGAACATTGCTGATAGCAAAAAACCCAGGATATTGATTTATCTCCAAGACCCACCATGTTGCATCAGGCAGGGAAAGAACAAAAACACCATTCTCATCTTTTTCACGTCTGCAGGGGCAGAGCCTGCAGATGTTTTGCTTCAGAAGAAAAGCACTCATCAGATCTGGAACTGCTCAAACAACCTATGCCTCAGCCTATGACGCCGGAACTTACTTTCACCATAGGACCGCCCATGGGACCACTCACTAGGCTCGGTCTGTCCCTTTTCCCCAGGTCTCATGATATCTCGGCTGCCATACACCACATAAGCTGGTTTACTCACTGGCTTTCTGTTTCTGTGGAGACAGATGGAGTAGATGAGGAAGGGAACCTGGTCCAGGAAGGTGACTTGCATGGCTCTGATGGGGAATTTTCTCTTGTCAGCTGGGCAAGGTCTCTGTTTTGTTGCTCCGCAGGTGAGTGGAGAAGGAGGCAGTGTGAAGGTGAGGCCTGGTACTAGTCCATACTGTTTGCTTTGACTGCCTTGCTAACACAGTGTGCCAAACAGCTCAGAGGTGCTGCTGTTTACTTTGCACATTGAAATGAACCTGACGGCACCACAGATGCAGCCCAGAGGGCATCACAGCCAGCAGCAGGTCTGAACACATCTAGTAGCATGGGTCATGCACACTAAATTTATTCCTTAGCAGGTCAAATCCTGCAGACGTTTTGGTTCTGACCAGAGTTTGTTTCCCTTGGCAGCAGTGCAGTTCACAGTCAGTTTATCGGTAATGGGCTGAGCCGATCACATGATCAGATGACATCAGATTAGCAACAAGAGAATAAGAGTGCTCCACATTCGACCAGTGAGTCAGTGAATACTGAGGGGCGTTGTAGTGATAGTATAATATGTTGATTATTGTCACTCCATTTTGTATACTATTTCATGTAATGTATGTCATTTTATACTCCATTTTGTATTGTGTGACTCCATTTTACATGCTGCTTCATTTAATTGGTGTTTTGCTCTTTAGATAGCCTCATTATTATTTTGCTGACTTGAAGGTCGCATATTATCAGGCAACCTGTTTTTGTAGTTTTGTTTAAACTTCTGCTTAGCTCATAGTGTTCTAGGCACCCGGCCAGTGTTTGGAGCACAGTGACCTAGCAGGTGTGGGGAATTCTGAGCAGTCCTTATCGTGTGAATTTGCAACATCCTGGAAGCCCGGCCAGCTTCTAGAATGTGGGAAAATAACACTATAAAGGCTGCACGGTTATTTTTAGCATAGAATAAGATATAAATGTAGCTTTCTCAATGCCTGGTTGGAAGCCTCATCTGCAGGGTGGACGCATCGCTGTGGAACTTTCTCCCGGTTCAAAACTCCTGGCCAGGCTGTGAGATGATTTAGGGGCTTCCCCAGCTACTGGGAAAAGGCTTGGATGATGCTTTATTGAATCGGTGATGTATCGTGTTTTGCTTAATTGAAGTATATATTAATGCTGATAGTAATATTGCTAATGAATGAATGCTAAAGTGTAATCATTAATGCTGATAGTGATATTGCTGCTAAATGAAGTGTAATTATCTTTTGCTTGCAATAAATTGTGCTGATGTGTGAATGCCAAGTGTGATTATTCCTTTGTGACTCTTCGATTAGGTGAGACAATTTTGGCGTAGTCAGCAGGATTCATAAGGGAAAGTACACACTAAGGTGAAGTAAAAATGTTTAAAGGAAAGAGTCTAATGTTGCATGTGCACAAGTGAAAATTCCTGGTTGGAAAAACCAACCTTATGCTGATTAGCCACTGAGTGGTCATGTTGTGCAGGGTTGAGTGAACACTGGGAATCCTGTTTAAAAGGATTCTGAGCCTACAGATGTTGTTACATGTATGAAAAGAGTGCCTGTGGCAAAGGGAAAGAATGTGCTGCCTTGGGGCGCAGGGGTGGATTTTATTGTCTGCCTAAGGAAGATGCATGAAAAGGTAGTGGGACTTCTTAGTGAAAAGGCAGAGTTGGAACGAAAGGTTTGTGATTTGGAAAGTAAAGCTGTGATGTTACAATGTCAAAATCATTTGCTGAGTGATAAATTGGATACCTATCGGACAGTTGTAGAAAATGCAGCTGTCCGAGTGGCACAGTACAAGTATAAAAAGAGGTGGGGCAGAGTTAGTAGGAAAAAGGTAAGCCTAGCAATAGCTAGGGCAGGAGCCCACTGGGATCCTGAAACATGGGATGGAGATATTTGGTTTTCTACAGATGAGGAAAGGTCAGCCTCAGATAAAGAAGAAAGGCTGAGGGGCGTAAGGTTCCAATACTGCATGCACAGCCAGTGTCTGAAGGCGTACTGAAGTGTTGGATCAGGAAATCCTAGGAATCAAGATGTAGTGGAGGATTTTTCTCAACAGGAGGTATCAGACCTCCTGGGCGGTACACCGGGGAGAGTTTGTTGAGATGGCTGGTGAGGTTGTATGACAGGGGCGGATGGAGTAAGCTTAGATGAAACTGATGCCCCTAGGTTTATGTCACTAAGCTATGACCCTGTGGTGAAGGAGGCGTTTCGGACCCTCCAAATACAGGGGCAGGGCTATGCCACGATGCTGGACGTGGTGGCTATGGCTTGCAAACACAAGTATCCGACGGTGAGTGACTGGCCGGAGGATAGTAAACCATGGTTTACCTTAAAGGACTGTATACAAAACATTAAAATGGAAATGATGAAAGTTGCGGTCTCCACAGAAGACCATGCTGATTTAATGAGTGTTGTTGTGCCAGTGTCTATCGTAATAAGATTATCAAAACTGCACCACCTGCATATAAGGCAGTATATGATGACTTTGTTGATTAATCAGACGGGGAAAACAGTAGGTGTAGTGCTAGAGACACTACGTCAGTTAGGGAAACTGGGAGATTGGGGCCCAAAGGGGTCTAGTTTATATGATTCTTCAGGACAGGATAAACAGCGGTCCAATCCTGAGAGTCGAGTTTCTAGGAGAGATATGTTCCTGGCTCTCTTAAAGGATGGGGTGGCAAGGGAAAACATTGATGGGATCAGTACCCCTGATATGTGGAAATGTACAAAAGAGGATTGAACACTAAGAAGCAAGTAAAACGCAGATCAATTCAAAGTTAAAGACAGATGTACATGTCTCTTCAGGGAGTCTGTAAGTCCAACTGCTCCCGCAGAGTTTGATGATGAAAGTATGTCCGGGGTGGGGGCTCCCACTCAGGGATCCATTGAGTCACCCGACCGAGCAGGAATATGCAGATCTGGTATCCTAGTGATTTGTACCGGTTAGGGAGTTGCAGCAACTGAAAAACCTAAAATATGACTGAAATGAAGGCCAAGCCCCAGTAGAAGGGTGGGCTAGGAGGGATTTTAGACCTCATGTAGGATGGAAATTAATTGGAAGAGTGGCTCACCCCAAAAGTACGAGCTTTAATTGACACTGGGGCGGAGGCCTCATTAATTTATGGGAACCCAGCAAAACACAAAGGTCAGCGAGTGGTAATTACAGGATTAGGAGGTAAACAAATTGAGGCAGTACAGACCATTTTGGAACTGAAAATAAGTCAGCTGCCCGGAGAAAATATTGTGTAATGATTGTTCGATTATACTGATTCATGGTCTGTAGCCAATGGTTTAACAACCTGGCTGCCCACTTGAGCTAAGGATGAGTGGAAAATTTATTCGAAAAGAAATATGGGAAAAGAACTGTGGCAGGAAATATGGACTATGGTGCAAAATACTCAGACTACTGTATTTCATGTTGATGCTCATTGTGCTCCAGATACACTAGAACGATGGTATAATTCTATTGCAGATGAAAGAGCTAAGATTCTTCCAGTGGATATTGAAGAAACTCAAAGTCAGCAGTTATCAGGGCTGGCAAAATGGGCACATCAAAATGTGGACATTTGGGAGAGAAAGCCACTTACAGGTGGGCATATAGTAGGGTGTACCCTAACATTGGATTTGGTTAAAACTGTTATTGCTCAGTGTCCTATATGCCAACATGGGCAACAAAGACCAATCCTCATATTGTGAAAGGACAATTGGGGAGGGAAAGTTACGGGACAAATTTGGCAGATTGATTACATTGGACCTCTACCCTTAGTGGAGGATGTCTATATGCTTGCACAGTTGTAGATACATATTCAGGGTATTTATTGGCATACCCTTGTAAACAAGCTACACAGAAAAACCATTAAGGCAATTGACTTAATTATGTTGTACTATGGAATACCCTTGCAGATACAAGTGACAATGGTTCCCATTTAGGGGAAAATGGTACAAGCTTATGCTCAAGCCCATAACATACAGTGGGTATTTCACATCCCTTATTACCCGCAGGCAGCAGGGTTAATTGAGAGAATGAATGGATTGCTGAAAGAACAGTTTAGGAAATTGGGGGGGGGGAGCCTACGAAAATGGAAAGAGAATTTGCATGAAGCATTACAGATTTTAAATAATAGACCAATTGGAGAATCTGAGACCCCCTTAATGCGAATGATAACTCCTAATTTGCAAGTGCAGGCTTACTCAACTACAGAAACAGTGTTATATTGGGAAATTACACCAGGAGCTCTGTCTCCTTGCAGGGCAACCCCAGAGCTGCTGGACTTGATTACATGCCCTTCAAGAATACAGAATAAACAGCAGAAACATTCAAGTGATAGAAACTGGTATTGGAATACAAATTCCACGAGACATTTTGGTTGGATAGCACCTAAATCAGAACTAGCCCTCAAGGGAATACAAATTTTGGGAGGGGTGATTGATTGTGATTGCCAAGGAGAAGTGAAAGTTATTTTGTTGAATAGTGGAGAACAAAATCTGCTAATTCAACAGTATGACAGAGTGGCTCAATTGTTAATTATTCCAGTTAACAAAGTGACCCCTATAAAGGGACAAGCCCCCACACTCTTAACAGCAAGGGGGGATAAAGGTTTTAGATCTACAGGAGGTTTTAACAATGGTGCCAAAATATGGGTTACAAACCCAAATGGCCCTCCTGAACCAGCTGAGTGATAGCCACGGACGAGACAACACAGTGTTAATTATCAGGTCAGGAAAGAGAGATGGGAATATGTACCAGCGAACACATGTTATCTTCGAGAATAATCAGTCTGTGTATTTTCTAGGTTCTTCAATGGATTCTAAAAGGAATAACACTCTCTCTCACGGTCCATTCGGTAAAGCCTATTACCCTGGTGGAAGAATATTGAAGCTTGACGACCCACTTGTACAATGGGGTTGGAAATCTTCCACCAGTTTACGAGTGCAAGACAACTTTACTTGCCCTGAAAACCAAGGATGTCCTATAGTGAACATTACTTTTTCACCAGATGTGAACATTTGAAAACCAGTTGAGACAATGGCAGGACGCCAACCTATGCAGGACACAAATTGGATTAAATTACAGAACCAGACTGCTATTAGATGCTGCAACTTACCGAATAGTTGCATGGTGACTGTACAACATAGACTTGATTGCTGCATGAATCAAACAGACATTTTCAATGCAAGTATTACTTTGATTGACATAGACACATTATTCTGCATGAATGCTACTGCAATAACTAATAGAACTACTTGGGAAGATCACATTACAGTGTTGAAAAATCATCCTGTAATTAGCAATGATAGTATCAGATGTTTAGTAGAAAATGCAAATATAAAAGAGGTTGGTATGATATGCTATTAGGTGGAGCAGGGGCAGGCATGGGAATTTTAAATAGTGTTGATATAGAAACAGTGACTAACAGGCTTCAGGCAGTAGGAATTGATGTATTTAGCTTAATTAACTTACAAGCTCAATGGATGCCAACTGTTTTCTTACCCCAAAGATTAACTTTGAATTATGATTTTGAGTTCTTGCAGTTATTTAATGCTTCACAGGTATGGGGAATGGGAGTAGCAGAAAATATTTCGCGATTTATTGATTGGACAGAATGCACAATGTGACATATGTATTCTATAATGCAAAGAAATAAGGCCCAGAGTGATTTAATGTGTGGAGGACCGTGTTACAGGATGGTCTCCATCAGCTACAAAAGTGTTAAATATTCTGATAATCATTGCTGTAGTGACAATTATCTTGCTTATTTGGACTTGTTACTTATCATGTTATATTCGTAGTAATTTTGCTATGGTACCAATATCATACAAATCGTATTCACAATAATCAAAGGACCGAATGTAGTGATAGTATAATATGTTGATTATTGTCACTCCATTTTGTATGCTATTTCATGTAATGTATGTCATTTTATACTCCATTTTGTATTGTGTGACTCCATTTTACATGCTGCTTCATTTAATTGGTGTTTTGCTCTTTAGATAGCCTCATTATTATTTTGCTGACTTGAAGGTCGCATATTATCAGGCAACCTGTTTTTGTAGTTTTGTTTAAACTTCTGCTTAGCTCATAGTGTTCTAGGCACCCGCCAGTGTTTGGAGCACAGTGACCTACAGGTGTGGAATTCGAGCAGTCCTTATCGTGTGAATTTGCAACATCCTGGAAGCCCGGCCAGCTTCTAGAATGTGGGAAAATAACACTATAAAGGCTCTGCACGTTACTTTAGCATAGAATAAGATATAAATGTAGCTTTCTCAATGCCTGGTTGGAAGCCTCATCTGCAGGGTGGACGACGCTGTGGAACTTTCTCCGGTTCAAAACTCCTGGCCAGGCTGTGAGATGATTTAGGGCTTCCCAGCTACTGGGAAAAGGCTTGGATGATGCTTTATTGAATCGGTGATGTATCATGTTTTGCTTAATTGAAGTATATATTAATGCTGATAGTAATATTGCTAATGAATGAATGCTAAAGTGTAATCATTAATGCTGATAGTGATATTGCTGCTAAATGAAGTGTAATTATCTTTTGCTTGCAATAAATTGTGCTGATGTGTGAATGCCAAGTGTGATTATTCCTTTGTGATTCTTCGATTAGGCAAGACAGGCGTATATGGCAGATTTAAATAAAAAGCTTTAATACATTTTACGAGTGTCATACTTTAGAACAGTGAAAATACAAATAGTTTTCCGGCTGAGTTTGTGGAAGCACGGACTTTGGGATAAATTGTAAAACAAGTTAGATAAATACATGGATGCAAATTACAATGGTAGGACCTGCTGAAAGGCAGGAAGACATTCCTAATAGACCTCACCATCTTCTTGTATCTCTCAAACCAAAGTATTAACCTAAAATTAGAAGATTATGACTTTATGGCAATGTTAAAAGATGAAATCCAAGGGAAAAATATCCTGCTTTTGTTTAAATATATTTTCTTCAATTAAAAAAATACGCAAGACATTTGAAAACCCCTAAGCACAGGATGAATACATAAAGATATTTCACAGTGCAGCTTAATCTGGTTCAGTCTCACTTGGCATGCATCTGTGTGGGGGTAATTGTGAGGGGGAGGGGCAGCTGTAAAGTGGGGTGCTATCTGCACACTCGAGCAGACTTGATAGACCATGTGGCCTGTATCTGCTGGCATGTAGTAAGTAAGTAATTAAGTAGGGGAATGAACACTACATTTTTATGTTGCTTGCACGCATGTGCAAGAAGCATAGTGCCATCATCGGAGATTTCGGAGGTGTGTCACCTCCTCCTCCAATTCAGTCAGTGAGCTGGCAGGCGCGGCCCCTGTAAGCCAATGCATTTTGGAGCTGTCTATGACCACGCTCCAAAATGCAGTAACTTCTGATTGAAGAGGAGCTATGCTCAGTGAGCACCGATAGCGAGCTCCCCACCCCACACGCAGGCGTGCGCGCCTCAGCACGCCCTGTGTAGCCGGGGGTGCCCAATCCCCGCCAGCTGAGCTGCTGTCGCCCTCAGAGCTGGTGCCACACTGGGAGCCCACCCAGCGTGGCAAACGGTCCCATCGACGCCTTTTTTGTTTTAAACCCAGAAACAAAACGGTCCTGCCGGGCGCTGCTCCCACCCCCACAACCCGCACCCACCCACTGCACACCCAGTCAGACACCCCCTCACCCATACTACCTCCAGACCCGCGCGACGACTTCGTGGACCGGGAACACGCTCTGCACTCTTCAAGCCGACCGCAAACTGAGGAAATGCCGGTAAGCTCTATAAGGGCTAGATGAGGAGGTCAACTTTATTACATATCTCAGGCATTTTGGGAATTTTTGCACCAAATTTTCAACATGGGGTTTTAGGACCCTTCTCATGAATGATGTCACTGTCATGGCGTTATTCGGGCCCAAAGGGTGATTTCGCGCAGTGACTGTGAAATCACCCTTCGGGCCTGAATACTGCCATGACAGTGACATCATTCATGAGAAGGGGTCCCAAAAACCCCATGTTGAAAATTTGGTCCAAAAATTCCAAAAAATGACTGTTTTACAAGCGTGTGTTATGCAGTTCCTATGCAGGCTCGTAAGTTCGCGAAATTTCAATATTTTCACTCCAGATTTTCAACATTGCCATTTTACCACACCTCCTTATGAGTTGTACAGCTGTCATTTTCATCTCACCCAAAATGTGTTTCCGCCCATATAGCGCTGTGGTGCAGTCGGTGTCGAAAATCAATGTATGGGACACATTAAGAAAATCACAGTGTCACTGTTCATGAGCAGAGGTCTTAAATGGCTATGTTGAAAATTTGGTGAAAAAGTCCTAAAATGACTGTTTTATTTAGTGTGTGTTATGCAGTTCCTACGCAGGGCTCGTAAGTTCACAAATTTTCAATATTTTCACTCCAGATTTTCAACATTGCCATTTTACCACACCTCCTCATGAGCAGTACAGCTGTCATTTTTCACATCCTGCTCAAAACATGTTTCCACCCATGTAGCGCACAATGGCGCAGTCAGTGTGTGAACTCAGTGTATGGGACACATTAAGAAAATCACAGTGTCACTGTTCATGAGCAGAGATCTTAAAATGGCAATGTTGAAAATTTGGTGAAAGAATTCCTAAAAATGACTGTTTTATGAGTGTGCGTTGCACAGTTCCCACGCACACTCGTAGGTTTGCGAATTTTCAATATTTCCACTCCAGATTTTCAACATTGCCATTTTACCACACCTCCTTATGAGCAGTACAGCTGTCATTTTCACATCCTAGCCAAAATGTGTGTTTCTGCCCATGTAGCGCACAATGGCGCAGTCGGTGTGCAAACTCAATGTATGGGACACATTAACTAAATCACACTGACACTGTTCATGACCAGAGGTCTTAAAATGGCTATGTTGAACATTTCATGAAAAATTTCCTAACAATGACTGTTTTATGAGTGTGCGTTGCACAGTTCCTACGCATGCTCGTAAGTTCGCAAATTTTCAATATTTGCACTCCAATGACTTCCAAATACCTAAACAGCACAAAGAAGCAAGCAACATTCGGCATTGACAAATGCTTGTTTGGTACAGCATGACCTAAAATATCTAACAGTTTAACACTGTAAACCAAAACTTAATCATAAACTATTAGCCATTTGCAGCAATGTCATGGACTATTTTGTAACAAAAATTTCTGGAAATGTTCCAGATAATGAACCCAGTACCAATACATCACCTTGTCTGTAGCATTATAAAGTTCAGGCTGTAAAATTGATAAGAAACAGATTGAAAGATCTGTCTCTGATAAACAGTATGTAACGGTCATCTGAGGCCCCAAAATACACCCTTTTCTAAAGTAACGTTATCACATGCTGCTATAAAATGCAACTCAATTAAGCAGATAAGCTATCTTTAGCATGTTTAAACTCTCTAATCATAAACAGTTTGAGAGCCCAACAGCAATATTTACATCATTGACATCTTTCTAAAGTGTTTATACCTTTTGTAAAATTCAATGTAATAGTTAATAACTGTAACCCCTCCTAAATTACCTGAATATGGGTTGAGCTGTCAGTTTTAACTACACAAACTATTAAATACAGCATCCTTTGTCATTTACAATTTCTCATATGGAATGAATCTGAATTAGTACCGTGATACTTCCAGCCCCTCACATAGATTAAAGGCTTTGTATGTGTGGATTCATTGCCTAGCGCGTATAGCATCACGCTGACTGGAGAGTAAGTGCCATCATTACTGTCTTCTGTTCCCCTTGATGGCAAGGGATGTTCTTGCCACTGTCGACATATAGGAGACTTAATTATTTTAAAATTGGTCAGTGTCTGTGGACAGTCACACACACTGTACACATGGCACTATATTGTAAAACATACTGATCAAAACCTAGTTGGGAGCCCATCACTTACTTGTGGTAAAATTAACTGCAATTCAAAACATATATATATATATATTTATATGACATATAGGTAACAGTGGTTCACTGTTTAAGTGACTACAGCTCACATAATGTCTATGAGTACAAAGTCTGTAATACACTATCAGTTCCTAGTAGCCAAACCTGTTTATCCAGCACCTTGTGAAGCAAAGTCCACCTTAATGCTTTCAAGGTTTTTTTGCCAGCATCCACCAGATCGTTAAAAATAGACACATTGCCAAAGCAGGTCACTCTTAGTTTAGCTGGTAACTGCTGGGTATGGACTATTCCAAGGGAGTACAATGCAGCCAGAACCCCATCAAATGCATTACGGCATTGCTGTGCAGAACAACTGAGGCTTGGAAAGATGTATAGCATGGAACTATCATCCCATGTTAAATGTCTTTAGTATGCTGCTAGCAGGACTGAATCTGTGATGTGCTGTCCATGCATTACAATCAGCAGGGTCCTGGGCTGGATTTTGACAGGTGCTCTGCATTTGGGAGTGATTCAGTATATTTTGTAGTTATAAAGGATTTGTCCTTCTAAATTACTGTATATCTGTGTAAGTAGTATGTCTGTTGTGCTACTGTGGCACACAGTTTAGATCAGATAATTATTCTAATACTGTTAAAAATACAAAACCAACATGGTCCTTCTGTATCACCAAAGTAAATCTGATCTAATAACAGCAGTCTCATAAAATTCATTTGAAAGCTGCTATGCCTATCGTTTAGTATGCACTTAATTGGGGAGATATGATGACGTGCATAAAATTAAAGATGGAATAAATGTAAGGACTGTTTGATCTCATGCCCTCCTTAGCATACAGTTTATCTGGTTTGATTCCTGGTACTGATTTTTTTGTCTAACCTGTCAGTGACATCTTGAAAAACAATCCAACAAATAGAGGCATTATTAAGATGTTTGAAAGAAAAAAATAGAAATACAGTAACCTGTGTAATATATATACTGCGCGTGTGTGTGTGTGTGTGGTTTTCTTTTTTCCCATGTCAGTCTAATGCATTTCTAAAACCTTGAACTTGTATAAGCATGCAAAGGTTGCAGTACTGCATAATCTTGTAGGCAGTTATTTAATGATATCTAGGTTCATTTTCTCAGTACATAAAAATGGAACTTGTCTCTGGAATGAGAGTAGCACCTCCAGCCTACCCTGTGTGCTGCACCGAAGATCCTGATTGGCAGGTTCAAGATATGTTTGCTCGTGTATAGCATATCTGGGGAAAAGGTTATTTTCAATCAAGATAGGCAGCTAAAAAAGTTGACAATGCATTAGAAAATGTCTTTTAAGTACAGAGAAAATAAACTTAGATATCAATAAATGATTAGTTACAAAATTATGTAGTTCTGCAACTGCGGCATACTTGTACATATTCTCAGTTTTAGACATGTATTAGATTGATGTGGGGGAAAACAAACTCACACAGTCCATATATTACACAAGTTATTGTGTTTTTTTTGTGTTTTGTTTTTTTTACTTCCAAATATTGTAATAAAGCCTCTTTTTGTTGGATTTTTTTAAGATGTCACTAATGGGTGTGTCAGTACCAGGAATCGAACCACATAAACTATGCAAAAGAGGGCATGAGATCAAACAGTCCCTAGATACGTTCCATTTTTTTTTTTGCTACTAGGAATGCATGTCATCATATCTCCATGTTTATTACAACTAAGTACACACTAACGAGCAGCACGGTGATTTTAACATGAAGTTTACAAGGCCACTGTCATTTGATCAGGTTTACTACAGTGATGCAGAAGCACCATTTTTATATTGTCTTGTGCATGCAGTGCAAGTAACATTTTGTGACAGCTTGCAGGAGTAGCAGGTTGTGGAGATGCAGCTGTGTTGTGGCCAATGGTGCCACTGCTTTCTTGGGCTGGTCTGTGTGGCACCAATGAATGAGCACACTGTCTATGACAGCACTTCAGAAACGTGCCACCAACTTGAAAGAAATTTGCCTCTGCAATGAGAGACAGACTCATCATTGCAGCGGCAGATCTCACACGCCTCCATTATGTGCCCCTGGTGAAACATTTCAATAAACATGGTGGCAACTCTCGCCATCCACCTCTCACAGTCCCTACAAAGCTGATGTTGGGGGGTGCCCAATCCCCCTGTCGGGATGCACCCTCCCAAGACTGATTGCCAATGGGGGAGCCCAATTCCCATTGGCATAATGTCCCCCTTGTTTTGTCTGCCAAGGGGGGTGCCCAATTCCCCTCAGCATAATGCCCCCCCAAACACAGACATGCTTTCTTTGCCAGCGAGGGGCCCAATCCCTGTTGGCTTCAGTCGTCCCTCCCAAAAAAACACAGGTGGTACATTGGGAGTCCGCCCCAGTGTGTTGAAAGCAAACCTGTAAATTAAAAACCTTCCTGCAATGTCCTTTTTTTTGTTCCCTGTAAAACAGGAAACAGTCCCTCATGGTCATGACACCCTCTTCCCCAGCCTTCACCAACCTCTGTGCATCCGACCTCCCTGCACCCCTTCATCCCATACTTACCTCTAGAGCCTGGCGCAATGATCTTCTGTGGAGCAGGGGACATTTAAACTCTTCAAAAGCTGAGAACTGAATGAATGCGAATTGAAGAAAATCATGGTAAGCTGTAATTTAATTGTTTAATTAGTATTTCGGAAAGACCTTTGAGCATGAGCTCTTTTACAAAGGTTCCACGTCAGGGTGAAGCTGTATAATGGCATCAGTGGGGGGGTTCAACTTAGGTAGATATCTCTGCCATTTTTGCAACTTTTGGCTCCAAATTTTTAACATGGGGTTCTTGGGATGTCACCTCATGAAATCAGACACTGTCATTTCGTTATTTGGTCCTGAAAGGTAATTCAGTGGTCACTGCGTGGAATCACCTTTGGGACCAATTAATTAAATTATAGTATCGCTGTTCATGAGGTGGGCTCCCAAAAAGCCTATGCTGCAAATTTGGTGGAAAAATTCTAAAAAATGACTATGTCATGAGCATGCATTGTGCAGTCACCATGCACGCGCGTAACTTTGAGAATTTTTAATATTTTCGCTCCAGATTTTCAACACTGTCATTTTTTTTACACGTCCTTATGAACAGTACAGCTGTCATTTTTCACATCCTGCCCAAAATGTGTTTTCGCACATCTGGTGCACAATGGCGTGGTCACTGCGGGAAATCGACGTTTGGGACAGATTAAGAAAATCACAGTGACACTGTTCATTAGCGGAGGTCCCAAAATGCCTATGCTGAAAATTTGGGGAATAAATTCCACAAAATGACTGTTATGAGCATACATTGCACAGTTTCCATGCCCGCTCATAACTGTGATCATTTTTTATATTTTCACTCCAGATTTTCAACATTGCCATTTCTTCACATCTCCTTATGAATGGTATAGCTGTCATTTTTCACATCCTGCCTGAAACATGTTTTCGCACATCTGGTACAGAATGGCGTGGTCACCGTTGGAAATCAACATTGAGGACAGATTAACAAAATCACAGTGCCACTGCTCATGAGTGGAGGTCCCAAATGTTTTCATGAGGTGGGGTCACAAAAAGCTCATGTTGAAAAGTTTGAGTGCAAATACCGACAAGTGCCTGGGGTGTTTCTAACCATAACGTCCTACCCTGTAGAGACTGATAGGTGTCAGGGGTGTGACTTTGGATTGTCAGCTGTAATGCTCATGCCATTCCACCCCTACCCCCACCTTGCAGCCAGTGACAGGCATCAAGGTGTGCCTTGGACTCTTCAGCCCCAAAGTTCACCCCATTCTCCTATACTGCACCCATCTCAACATATTTCCTTATGGAACGGGGTGAGCATAAGGTCTGATGACCCCAAGGCACAGCACAACACTTGTTGGTGTCTGTAGGGTAGGGTGAGGTGAAATGGCATAAGCGTTATGGCCGATGACCCAAAGGCACACCTTAGTGCCTGTTGGTCTCTGCAGAGTGGGGTGGGGTTGTCATCAGTTCCATACTTTGCTGCCATTCTTATTATGCATCTCTCTAATTCCTGCACTATCAATGCCAATGCCAGCAAGACAACATTCAGCATTGACAAATGCTTGTTTTTATAGTATTAGATAAAATAACTGATTTCAAATGAGTCATCTCAGTAGCAAGACCTATGACTTACACATGTATACAGCAGTTTAGGAGGACAAACACTCCCCCCAAAAACAAAAAACAAAATACTTTGAATGCCCAACAAATGATAGGAAGAATTATTTATTTATGAACAGCTGTTTTTGACAGTAGCCATTCTAACATGATATTAATTTTAACAGTTTTGTTTACAAAAAAAGTAATTCAAGCACTCCATACTGACTGTCACAATGAAGTCCAATTTGCTATCAGACAGAACAAAAAAAAAACAAGACTAGACACATTACTTATTATTAAAATAATCCATTTATCATACTGCTGTAGAAAACTCCTGGGAAAGTTAAGATTTACAATATAATATTTGACATTTCTCGTTAAGGCATGCCAAGTCTCTCACTTTACAGAAGAGGCTCCCTCATTTCTAATTCCACAATCATAAAAAATAAGTAATATAGTAACATAGAGCTCCTCTGTTATTAACTTAAAATAGACATTCACTGAATTTTTGCCTGTTGCAGGCCAGAAAGACAAAAATACACACTGAGTTTTCTTTTACAACACATTTTTATAACAAACTATTTACAGGAATACAATGGAACACAACATAATGCTCCAAGATGATACAGAGACAGCTTGCTAGAGTGACATCATCAGCTTTTGTTCTCTTGTGTGAACACAGGCACTGGGATTCAAATATGCATACAGCTCACTTCCTGGAATTGCAGCTTTTAAAACAAAAATAACTCTGTCATTTTAACACTTTGGTTTTCACCCTTGTTGTGAAATGGTTCATCAGGGCCCAGGGCAGCTATACAGTAAGTCATTCAATGCAAAAATTGCTTGTTTATGTCCCCTTTGACAAAGACCAAAAAAAATGTATCTTGGCCCACATTTTGGAAAACAAACACAAGAATCAAGCTTCATGGCTCTTGTTTAGCAAGGTTTACTACCAGTTTCTAGCAACCCAAAAACACAATTAGTCATAACCTAAAAATGCATGTGAAAGAAGAATTGTTGGGTTTGTGTCAGAAGGTTGTCTCAGAAACCCTCCTGAGCATGCTCAGAAGCCACATTTCAAAACCTTACACTGTACCTCTGGAGCCAATTAATATTTTCTCAAAAAACATTTGAAAGGCACAGTCTTGTCATGAACTCCTTTAGACCCGAAAGTTTCAGAACAAAATTCAATACCATTTTGGCTGTATGGGAGAGGATGAAACACCCCAAAATGTTGCTTGTTATGTATTTTTGTGTTTGCAGATCTCAGAATCTGGTCAAGTGCCCATCATGAAACTTCCCACGTCTTGAGAACTTGCCACCCAGATCCCATATGCAAAGTTTTGTGCACTTTAATCGAATGCCACTAAAGTTATTAAGGTGCAAAGATCAGGGTTTAACAATGAACACTGTTCAACCCTATTATACATGCTCCACTGCACATGTATAATATATATTCTTTGCAAAAAACTTTGTTAATGCACCAGTTAGGGTTACAACACCACAAAAGTAGGGAAATGTGGCATTAGGGTTTCCAACCGTAATCCCCCCCCCAAAAGCAAAGGAAAAACATTAGAGATTGGTGTCTCTGGAGCCTTGGTGAATCAGTGGTGGGATCTTGCTCGGGGTTGTGTGCCATAATGCTCCCTCCCCCCGATGACAGCCTCCAGTCCGAAGCGCAAGGTACAAGCCCAAGCCAGTGCCTCATAGTGAGAAGCATGTCTTGCCACATGTTCCACAGGTTGAGAACCCCCAAGGAAGACCCCACCACTGATCCGCAAATATGCCAGAGACCCAAAACCCTTATGTTTTTTCCTTTTCTTGCTTGGGGGTGGGGGTGGGGAGTTAGGGTTAGAAACTCTAATGCCACATTCCCTACTTTTATGGCATTATGGTACCCTAACTGGTGCATTAACATTTTTTGCAAAAGAATTTCCTTTGTTTTTGAGATAGTGGAATCATATCCTTATTCACACACGTCCCTTCAGGACCTGATGCCCTGCGCCAAGGGAAGATTCTGTCCACCTACAGAAGTGCAGAGCCATTGCTAGTCCTGCACTTCAGTGAAGGGATGGATGTGAAGAATTCATGGAGCTGTCTGGTGGGCTATGGAAGCATAGGACCCTGTGATCCTTGCACATCCATATGGCCAAAGATCTAGGTACACAGGGCAAAGAGTGCATCTTTCAGCCAATGTATAGTGTCCTCTGCCACCCAGGGGCACAGAGGTCCAGGGCCCCATGCCAAGAGAACAGCTTCCTTCACTATATGATACCCAGGCCTGTGCGGACAACCTTGCACCTTCCATTCCTTGTCTGGGGGGTGCTGCATAACAGCACCATCCCCCCACCTTCACCCCATCCAGCTGGGTCACTGAGTTAACCCCCGAACTGAGCTCACCAGCATGGGATCACAAAGCAAGAGCTTACTATTCTTTAGGAGGAGACCGAAACTCCCCAACCAGTATGAACTTGATGTTTGATTTAATATTTTGTCTGCACTCTAATTGTCTATTGTCCACTGTTTATTTGCACTTTTTAACTGTTAATTGCTTGATTTGCTAATGCTGAAGAAGTGTCTATGCACACTCCCCTTGCTCTTGTTCTTAAGTATCTGCGTACACTTCCTTTTGCTCCTCTTGTTACCCCTTCCCCGGTGGCCCCTGAAAAAGGGACCTTGTCTCAGTGGGTCCACCCGGTTACCAAAATTCAAATAAATAAATAATAAAATAAATATAACCTCCTATCTCCTAATTCTGATCCCCCTAGCTATGCATCCCAGCATCTTGTCTGCCCTTGCTGCCTCTTTCTTGAACTGCATGGAGTGCTTCAGGTCACCAGTGATCCTTACTCGCTGATCCTTCTCTTCTGATGCAGATACCTGGACTCCACCCAGGTAGTATTCTGTCCTGGGATTCTTATCTCCAATGTGCATAATTTTGCATTTCTTGGCATTGAAGCCAAGCTGCCAGATCCCAGACCACCTACCCAGCTCTTCCAGATCATCCTGTAGATCCTGTATCCCTTCAGCTGTGTCCACTCTCCCGCAGAGCTCTGTGTCATCCGTGACTAGGCACATTTTGCCCTCAATGTCATCCTGAATGTCACTGATGAAGACATTTAACAACACCAGCTCCAGCACCAATCCCTGTGGGACCCCAATGATGACCTCTCTGGTGCCAGATAATTCTCCCCAACAACTACCCCTCTGGGTTCTGCCCTCAGCCAGTTTTCCACATGTCTGGTTATCTTATCCCCAACCCTGAGATCCTCCAACTTCCTGATCAACCTTTTGTGGGGGCACAGAGTCAAAGGCCTTGCTGAAATCCAGATGGAGGATGTCTACCATTTGGCCCCGTCTACTGTCTTAGTGACCCAGTCAAAGAAGTCAATAAGATCCGTTTGACACATCTCTCCCCCACGAACCTGTGCTACCTCGCATCTTGGAGAACATGTTCTTCTAGATATTCTACCAACCTTTCCTTAAGTATGGTCTCCATGAGCTTGCTCACGATTAATGTCAGACTGACTGGTCTGTAATTCCCTGGGTCATCCTTGGGACCGCTTTTGTAGAGGGGCACCACTTGTGCTGCTCTCCAGTCTTGCAGTACCATGCCTGACTCTATTGAACTATTAAATAGGTCTGCCAGTGGCCCTGCTAGCTCCTCAGCCAATTCCTTTAGTACCCTTGTTGTCCACCTTCAATGCTAGCAGCCCCTCCATCACTCTATTCTCCTCTATCACTACATCTGTGTTCCTCCCCCTGCCCCCTTTCTCCCTCCTGAAGGCATTGGTCCATTCTTCTTCCTGTTGAAGACAGAAGTATTAATTTAGTATTTCTGCTTTTCGCCCGTAATCCTCCACCCACTGCTCCCCTTTCTTAAACCTAACAATCCCATCCTTCTTGTCGCTTTTCTCACTTATATAGTGAAAGAAGTCCTTCTTCCGCTTCTTAATTCCTTCAGCTCTCTGCAGCTCCTTCTGTGCCTTAGCTCACTGAACTTCCTCACTTGCCTCACTAGCCAACCTTACCTAAATTTTCCTATTCACCTCTCTCTCTCTTGGTCTTCCTGAATTTTCTATAGGCCAGCCTATTTTCCCTTACTGCCTGAATGACCCCTGAACTGAGCCAACTGGTGCTTTGGCCCTTGTGTTCCTATATTAGTAAGGGGGCAGTGATCGGGGGTGTCCCCACTAGACACCAAGGAAACATTATATGAATATGGGAATGGCAATTGAAGGGTGGGTGGGTGCCACTGAACACCAGAGAAACTTAACATACTTAATGGGATAGCGATCAGAGGGTTGGGAGGGGGCACTACTAGACACCAGGACAACATTATATACATAAAGGAATGGCAATGGAGGGGCATCAATAAACACCAGAAAAATTGCATCTCACTGCATATAGACCAGCCTGAAGCACTAGCTCCAGCTGCGCCTGCAAAACTCAAGAAAGTCCCACTGTTCTCATGCAGAGAATGTGGGTGAACAGCTCCTCTCCGCTAAGTTGGACATCCTGGATTTTGTGTACCCAGAAAACATTTTCTGGCAAACTTTTTTTAAAAAACAAACACCAGAATTTAGCTAAACAGGTCCCATTTAGCTAGGTTCAGGTGTTTTTTTTAAAAAAAAAACATTATTTTTATGGACTTTAAATGTTTGTAAGTTTAGATATTAAAAAGAAAATGGTGGCCATATGAAAAAGGATTTTTTCCTCACGTAAAGGGATTGGCCCCATATGAAAAAGGATCCTTTTTCATATGGACTAAATTCTTTTTTCATTCCAAGCAGCTGTCCAAAAGACTGCATTAAGCATGCCCAGAGACAAATTTTAAAATGTTATAACTTTGGAACGGATTAGTAATTGTTCACCAAACCAGCAAAAGGCACATCCACGTGCCAAGCACATTCCACCCTTAAAATTTCAGACCAAAATTCCAAACTGTCTGGGCCCAAGGTGATGACAAAAAAAACAGCAATGTTTTACATTGTTTCACTATCTGCATCTCGGAATCTGCACAACTGACCAGAATGAAACTAGGCACATCAAAAGATCTACCCCATGGGACCATGCATACAAAATATCATACAAATCCATTGACTGTGAAGATATTAAAGTGCAAAATCTGAGGTCTAACATATAAACCGCTGCTCAGCCCTAACTATAGTGATACAACAGCGCCACTATAATATATATTTACATATAGGTTATATGATACGGGCTGGCTTAAGATATAATTTTTATCTTCATGAAAGTGTACTTGTTTGTTGATATCTCATGAGTGGTGAAGCCAGGAGTGAGCTAGAAATAGACCAATACCCTCAAATGAAGATAAGAATGATATCTCAGGGCAGCCCATATAATATTTGATTTGTATATCAGACATTGAGGGGGTTTTGTGATAGAAATGTAAAAAGTTGCAAAATGAAAAAAGTACTGATGTAAACTGTGCCTATCTGTTCAATGGCTCAGCATAAGAGCAACTACTCAACACATGGGTCAGTCACACAATAAATGGCATCCTGAGAATACATTTCTGAGCATGTTCAGAGAACCATAGAAATCTGATGGTAAAAAAGAACCCTTCCAGCCCATCTAGTCTGCTCAACTCTCCCCTTTCACATATCTCACTCCCCCACCTGCCCCCACCTTCCCCCCAATACTCAGTCCCATATGCCTGTCCCATGCCCTCTTAAATTCCTCTACCATCTCTGCCCCAACCACTCCATCTGGCAGTCTGTTCCAGGGCACCAACACCCTCTCTGTGAAGACGTGCCCCCTCTAATTGCCTGTGAACAGATTTCCTTGCCATCTGAGGCTGTGGCCTCTGATTCTGGCTCCCTCCTTCCTCCTCAGCTGACCCCCTTCACCTACTTTATTGAGCCCCTTTACATATTTAAAGGTTTCAATCATGTGCCCCCTTTCCCTCCTTGTTTCTAGCATGTACACTTTCAGCTCCTTACACCTCTGCTCGTATGTCTTCCCCTGCTTACACTGCACCATCTTTGTTGCCCTACTCAGAACCCTCTCCAATGAATCTATATCCTTGCGGAGGTATGGTCTCCAGAACTGAACCCTGTACTCTAACTGCAGCCTCACCATGGCTTTGCAGTGGAGCATTATAACCTCCCTCCTTCTGCTAGAAATGCCCCTGCCTATGCATGCCAACATTCCACTGGCCCTTCCTGCCACCTTACTACATTGGAAACCTACCTTAAGGTTTGAGGAGACCACGATCCCCAGATTCCTTTCCTGTTCTGATTCTTTGACCCCCCCCCCCGCAGTGTGTACCCCACTTCCATGTTTTTCCTCCCTAAGTGCATCACAGCGTACTTCTTGGCATTAAACCTCAGCTGCCATTTCCTGGCCCACTCCTCAAGTGTCTTGAGGTCCCTCCTTATGTCTTCCACCCCCTCCGGGGTGTCCACCCTATTGCAAATTTTTGTATCATTGGCAAATAGGCACACCCTCCCTCTCAAACCCTCTGCCATATCACTGATGTAGATGTTGAAGAGGAGCGGACCCAAAAATAACCCTTGTGGCACTCCACTTCTCACCTTTGCCATCTCAGAAAGCACCCCATTAAGCACTACCCTCTGAGTTCTCCCTAGTAGCCAGGCCTCCACCCAGCCTGCTATTTTCTCTCCCAACCCCATGCTTTCCATCTTGATCACCAAACTCCTATGAGGGACAGTGTCGAAGGCCTTGCTGAAGTCCAAATAGGCCACATCCACCGCCCCTCCCTGGTCGATTACCTGAGTCACCCAATCAAACAACTCAATTAGGTCGGTCTGGCATGATTTCCCCTTGGTGAAGCCATGCTGTCTGCTGTCCTACAAGCCACACTCCTCCAGGTAATTCACCACCCTCTCCTTGATCCAGAGCATAGCCTGTTTACTTGTTTTATTCATTCTGAATATTGGATATTCTACTGATTCATTTATTTTATTGTTTTATCTGTTTTTATTGTTCAGCAGCCTTGACAATGGAAAGGTGCTATATAAATAAAATTATTATTATTGATTAATGCCTCCATTACTTTCCCCACCACAGACATGAAGCTGACTGGGCGGTATTTCTCCTTCAGCTACCTCCCTTGTGCATGGGTGCTACGTCAACCCTCCTTCAGTCCTCCGGCACCCTCCCCATATCCAGGGACAGGTTGAAAAGCCTTGTCAAGGGTGTGGCCAGCTCCTCCCTCAATTCCTTGATTGCTCTGGGGTGCAACCCATCAGGCCCCATTGCCTTGCCCACCCTTAGTCTATCCAGCTCAGCCCTAACCCTATCCACAGTGAATGGGCTTTGATCCACCCATTTGCCCTCCTTCCTCTTAAGTGCTAGTATCGGACCACTGCCTTCCACCTCCTTTGTGAACACCAAGCTAAAATACTCATTTAGTGCCTCTGCATTTTCATAGTCCTGCTCCAAGTTTATCTCTCCTTCCCCCCTCAGTCTAGCAATCCCCTGCCTTGCACTTTTCCTCTCCCTCACTTATCTAAAAAAATGTTATCCCCCCTCCTGGCCCTTTTGGCTATTTTCTCCTCAGTGGCTACTTTTGCCCTTCTGATCTCCCTCCCTGCCAGACTCTTCTTCTCCCTATGCTCCTCCCTATCCTCCTCTCTAAGTGTCATCTTAAATTTTCTGAAAGCCCTCCTCCTCCTCCTTTCCCTGACTGCCCCTGCCACCTCCCTAGTGTACCAGAGTGGTCTCCTTCCCTCTTGCTCTTCCTGGCCTTTTTATGCACATTTCTGCTGCTTCCTGAATGCCTCCCCTGATAGCTTCCCAGAGTTCCTCCACTTCCCCTAACTTTTCTGTACCCTTTATTTTTTCCCTATCTTTCTCATCATATTAAAGTCTGTGTATTTGAAGTCCATGACTGTCGTATTAGTCTTACTTGTCTCCCTCCTTGCCTGATCCTGAACTGTACCACGCTGTGATCACTCATGCCCAAGGCTTCTCTCACCCGCACCTCCTCCACACTCTCCCCGTTAGTCAGGACCACATCCAACAAGTTGCTTCCTCTCGTTGGCTCCCTGACCAGCTGTTGAAGGAATACTCCCTGCTCCTTGCTGACGCTGCATCTGGGATTTCCCAGTCAACATCCGGGAGATTCAGATCACCCACCAGTAGCAGTTCACATTTCTGTGCCAGCCTTATGATTGCCTGAGTTAGCTGTTTATTGTCTTCCTCTTCTCATGCAAGTGACCTGTATACCACCCCCAGATGCAAGGATTAATCCATCTTCCTACCTATTGTTACCCACAGCAGCTCAGTCTCCTCTTCCTCCTCCTGCCCTCAGTAACACTGATGCCTTCCCTGACGTATAAGGCAACCCTCCCGCCCTTCTTGCCTTCCTTGCCCCTTCTGAACATTCTATAACCTGGAATGGTTGTTTCCCAGGTGTGATGCTCTGTCCACCAGGTCTTACTTTTTGTGTACTAAATCTAATTTCTTGTCCCTCATGATGGCCTCCAGGTCCACCATCTTACTTCCTAAACTGCTCGCATTTGCTGACAATCCATTCTACCAGTCTCCCCCTTTGTTTCCCCTTGCACCTATCACCCTCTTGCCCAGCCAAGTAGGGCTATCCTAGGGGGCTGGTAGCCCCTCAAGCTTTCCTCCCTGTGGAGAAGATTTGTCCCCACACAACCCCAACCTAGTTTAAATTGCAGGTATCCACTATGTATTCTTCTAGCTTGCATTTTAGTACTGCTACCCCCTCTCTATTTAGGTGCAGTCTGTCCAGTACAAATAGGCTCTTGTCTTCCCATGTAGATCCCCAGTCCCCTATCAAGCCATATCCCATTTGCTCACACCACCCCACCAGCCACTCATTGAACTCCCTAATCCTCGACTTCCTATCAGTACTTACCCTCGGTACTGGCAACACCACTGAGAACGCCACTGATTTAAACCCCAGACTGCTACAGTATCTAGCTAGAGCTCAGAATCTGGCCTGCATCTCTTTCAGGTTACTTCCTGCCAGATCATTCGTTTCCAAGTGGAACAGCAGGTGCATTTTCTCATCCTGCTACCTCCCCTTGAGGGGATATAATGAATGACCTTCGCTACTGTCATGCCCAGCAGACACTCCACCCACAATGCACTGTTTTTGTCTCCCCTTCCCCCACCTATTCCCTTTTATTATAAAGTCCCCAACCAGTAGGATCCTGCTTTCCATCTCCTTCTGACCGCATCTCCCTACCATCCTTCCCCAACCCCCTGCATCCTATTTCCTACCCTATTATCAGTACCCCTTTTGCCATTTCACTTCCTAAAGCACTATCCTCATTGTGTGCTCCCTAACTTCTTCGCTCTGTGCCCCCCCAGGCTCTATCTGTCAGGCTGCCCTCCTCTACCCCTCCATTTTCTAACATTTCCCCTCCTTGTTTATTTGTCCCTGCCCATGTCCTGCCTGATTCTCCCTGAGGACTTTACTTCTTTCCTCCCCATCCAGATTTGGCTCCTCTGAACCCGAGCATGCTGACCCTCCCTCCTTTTGGGCTTGCCTGTTGGTCTTACCTGATAGAGCCTCCCCCTTTTCCAATTTTTCTGTGCCTTCCTTCATGCCTGCCTCTCCTTCTTCTTCTGTGTGCTCTTCAGCTCCATTTTTCTGATCTTCCCCCATTTAGCACCTCTAGTGGGGCAAATCTATTCTTCTGTTCTAAGCCCACTGCCTGTACCCCTCTGGTCTATAGTCCTCCCTTTCCTCCCTTGCCCTCTGTGCAGGCTTTGTACCTTTATATTGTATCATCTGCCATTTCCCCAGGTTTCTCTTGTGCCCATTGCCGCCCTTCTCTGGAATTCCTGTATCTCCTCTGGTGTGTTTCCCTACCCCCTCCCCTTGTATTCGTGCTCCCCCAATTTTCCTCCAGTCCCCATCCCATCTTCCCCTTCTTGCAGCTGAATTTGTTCCTTGTTCCCCTGCAACTCCCTTTGACTGTGCCTTGTCCCCCAAGTCCCCCACTTGCTGCTATAGCTCCCTCGGCAGGACCCCTCATGTCCCCCTGTCTACTCCTCTCCCTTTCCCAGCTAAGTGCCCATCTCAGCCATCCCACCTCCTCCCTTAGCTGTGCAATCTGCCTACATACCGTACATCCCCCATTTTCCAGGCTAAATTCGGTACCATGGCTGACCCACAACCAGTACACCCTACCATCCTCCCAAAGATGCCCCCAGCCCTTGAAACATTGGGATCCTACCATGGATCTGCCCTCACCCTGCTCCATTTTCCCCTCCAATGTGGTTTCCCCCCATATTCTCCTCTTGCCTGTGTAAAGCATTTGGTTTAGGCCCAGGGGTGTGATTTTCCCTGTTTAAAAATTAGCTATGTGTTTCCACGCCCTCCCTGTGGCTTTCATACCTTTGGCCAGGGAATGAAATGGGCTGCACCTGGCAGCCCTGTCCACCAATCTTAGGGTATCTCCTCCCTTATAAATGTAAAGTACTCCAGGGTGGGAGGGATTGGGAGGCGGGGTTTGGGACCTAGCCCAACTCTCGTGAGAGTCAATCAGACCTGACCCTTTCCCACCGAGACCTTTCAATCCCCACACAAAGGTACAAGGTCAACTGCAACCTCCTGTCTGAGCTTCACACCACACCTGAGTGAACCTCACCAGTAATTGCTCCAAAAATTCAAACAGCACAGATTAAATATCACAGCCCAGAATTTCACACAGTAACAGTTGTAACCCACAGTACTGAATTAAACCCCCACCAACCTATCCCCTCAGAGCACAAACAAAATCTAATATCAAAATAAACAGAAAAAGGAAAAAACAAAGAACTTACCAAGATTGCACTCCTGTCTCTGCTGATCCTTAGTGTATCCAGAATGAGTGAGAGAAATTTCTGAGCATACTCAGTGACCAATTTTATTTATCTTGCTTATGTTGCCAAAAATAACATGTTTATCTTGGTAAACATATTTTCACACCTGTTGTATAAAATTATATTTGTGCAGTAGGTATGGACACAAAAAGCATGTGAGGGGGATTACCTTGCAGAGTAGTAAGGTGATTCTGCCTCTCTATAACAGCCTGGTTGGACCACACCTGGAATGTTGTGTGCAGTTCTGGCGACCACATTTAAAGAAGGACATTGTGCTGCTGGAGGGGGTTCAGAAGAGGGCAACTAGAATGATTCAGGGACTGGGTGACAGGTCCTATGGGGATAGGCTGGCAGTGCTCGGCCTAGTCACACTGGAGGAGAGAAGGGAAAGGGGTGATATGATAGAGGTATTCAGGCATCTAAAGGGGTTGACTGGGGTGGGGCAGGATAGGGTTTTTCACAGAAAGAACGGAGGGGCCACGGCTTGAGGCTGGAGAGTGGGAGACTCTGGGTGAGAGGAGGAGGCAGTATTTCACAGAGAGGGTGGTGGAACCATGGAATGCTCTTCCAGAGGAGCTGGTGGACATTGGCACAGTAGACGGCTTCAAGAGGGGCTGGGACAGGTATAAGAGGAGGATGAGGGTGGGTAATGGCTACCTGGGGGAAGGTACTGGGGTAGAGGGAAAGGGGGTACTGGGGAGGGGAGTAGGAGAAGGTGTTGGTGCCCTCTTAGGGTGCTGACCTGTGAGCAGACTCAATAGACTGAAAGGCCTACTCTGCTGGCATTTTAGTATGTTAGTACATTAATCTATTTCCACATATGTGCGATATATTTTAGAACCCCAAATTATCACACATATGTGCAAAAAATGCTACCTGTCAATCAATCCCCCCACCCACCATTGGCATTATTTCCAGCCAATCTCATTTTTGCACTAATTTACTTCAGCCTGACTAGCCCCCTAGCACTACAACCAAAAAAAAAATATTTTCTAACAGGCTGCAACCTTCTGAAAATAAATTTTAGTAAAAGTAATATTTCTTTAAAAAATGCTTCTTCTATAATTCCCTAACCAGATCCTCTTTTCACTTCAGTGTCACTCACAACCTCAGGTCTGGTCCCTCACTGGCAGAACTGCCAGCTCCCACTCTCCTGAGCCTTGCTCTCCCCTCACTCAAGATACCGTGCTGTCACAGTCTTCATCCCAGTCATCCAGCAGTACTTCCGTTCCCTGCAACTATGACAGACAGCATAAAAAACAATGATAAATTGAAATGAAAGAAAAAGCACTGAATGGCCAAGATAGCAGTTCTCTCCCACTCCTTTCAGCCTTGTTCATCTCTCAGTTGCGAATGCCATGCTGCTTCTCTTCATCCCTGGCTAGCTAGCACTTCCACTGCTCTCAGATTAAGCCACTGAGTGTAATAATAGCACCTGTTTTAAATTAAAAATAAAGCAACAGACAACCCCAGTTCATCGCACCATCGCAATCTCGTAAAGTAAGAAACGGAGCTGCCATGTTTTCCCCCCAAACTGCTCAGTGCCACCCACATGCATTTGCTGCCTAATCAAAAGCCATGCTAGCAACGTACCGATGTGCCATCTCTAGCACCCATTAATGCATCCCTAGCAACGTAATACTCACTGCGGAGCCACATGCAACAGATGATAAAAAAAATCCAAATTTTTTACTACAAAATAAACCCGTTATTACAACATATACTTAAAATCCATATGAAAAACTACTGTCCAATTGCATCAATCAGCTGTGTTCTGTTAGAGCAATTTTTTTATCTACACTCAACAAACGTGACCTCGGACACCTCACTTGTGGATTACGCCACTCCTGCTGTTGTCTAGATAAAACATTTATCCCAGAGGTTCCCACTGCATACCCCCTAGAAAGAAAGATAGATAGACAGACAGACAGACAGACAGATAGATGCCTTGCATAACCCTTAGGTGGCGCTATCCCAAGGGCTACTACCCCTGCCTGCTTGGCTAGTAGCAGGTTAAGGGGCCTGAGTTCTGAAACGGATGCCTCCACCAGGAGGTCAGGGTTGGTAGTGGTCAAGCTAACCTGAGCACAGTCCTCCGGGACACTGTAACCCCCCTCTTTCCCCTCTAGTGGTCTGAACACTGTACAATAATCACTTTCACAATTCCCCTGGTACACCACACAATTATTACTAGGAAATTGGCGAGCTATATGGACATGTGTCTTCTATGCTCTGATACAACCTATGAACCTATAATTACCCACACTGTTTGCACTTACCACCACGGCTGGTTCCTCTGGCTCAACCCTGGGGACCCCTTGTAAAACAAGGTATGCACAGCAAATAGAAACAGTACAGTACTTTGAGCACAAACTGGAACCACAGTCAGATTACATGCAGAAAAAGTTAGATCTGATTTATTCAGGGGACTTGAACAAGGAAGGGGCAAAATCAGGTGAATTAGTGTAAAGGTTATATCAATCAAGCAGTTATGCATGGGCTTTGAGTCCCCCCACACAGTCACACTTCTGGGTACCCAGATGGAGAAGAGATGGGCTAGTCAGGACTGTTACTCGGGGTTGCAGCTTGTAGGGGCCCTGTGATGGAAAACACAACATGCACACTACACAATATTTGTAATCCGGAGCCAGAGGGCTCAGTTCATAAAGGAAATGAAACAACAAGACAATCAGATGACACACTCAGATTAAGCTGTTGTTGCAGGGAGCTACCCTGGTATTTACTCAGGATGCCCAAGACTAGACTCAGGCTGGACGAAAATCGAGACTGCAGGTGGTTGATCTGGAATGTCAGGAGAAGCAGGGCCCACACGAGTCGCAGGGCATCATTCCTGTTCAAGCGTGGAGCAGGGGGCTGATCCCCAGGCAGGTCTCTCGTCGATGGCTTCTCTGTGCAGTGGACAGTCTGGCTGGGCCAGTCTGGCAAGGCCCAGAACGCATTGAGACAAATTCAGATGCAGTCCATTTTGGGCTGGATACAGCTTCCAGCAAGCAGAACACAGTTCACATGGTGGGGAACTAACTCACAACCCACTAGCAGCTCATAGCACATTTACATGTACGGGAATTCTACTGTACCAGGCAAAGCGTTCCCCGGTCACAATCGCAAAGTCTCTGCACACACTGGGAGCTTAGGAGTAGCTGGAACTCCTGACAGGCCGATCGCATTCATCAGAATCTTCAGTCTTCTTCAGGTTGAGCCTGGTCCACTTCAGTAGCTTACTTTAGTCACACAAACTTGGATTTAGCCCAAAATAATTCTCTTCTCTCCCTCTCAGGAGCAGCAGCAGACATGCAAGCCAAAAACTCAGCCCTTTCACAGTTTTCCCATGCGAATCCACTCAGGATTGCTGCCCAAAATACACTTGAGCTCTTCTCATTTCATTTCTCAGCTCAGAACTAACTGAAAAACTGCCAGCAGCCTGGGACTTCCCCAAGATCCAAAAGATTTGGTTGGCTGATTTGACTGTCAGTCAAAGCAAGAGCTCCCTCTTCAGTTGCAAAAAAGGTGCAAAAAGTTCAAAACTACAATTCCTATGGATTTGGACTTCAGACAGCTCCTGTAGTCCGGCTACATTTTAGGTCCCACCAGAAATGATTGGCCAATTTGCAGTCCAGGACCAAGATAGTGGAGACAAACAAAACAGTCCTTGCTATAAAGAAGGCAGGTTAGGCAAACTACATTATCATTATCACGCTAAATGATTTTCAGCAAATAGTTACGTCTTCCAACCGAGCTTCCTCTCAGATTACTTAGGCTGCAATCAGGCAGCTCTTAAATAAACAGTACACAGAGGCTATACAGGCTGTGGTAATCACATTTAAACTGCTAAAATGCAGGATACCAGCTTGGTAGTGAGCATTTAGGCAAGCTCAAGGAAGACTTTTTGGGAACTCCCAGTTGTAGGGGAGTTGCACCTGTACTGGCTTACCCACAGTTTAACTTGCACCTTATATTCTTTTTCTTCATGTGCACCACTTAGAAAACAGGCAACTAGGGGTATTGTAAAGGAGATTACAGAAGAGTGTACCAGTTCCACGTAGTAGCCACAAAGGGGTTCAAAATAAGTAACACCAAATTGCCCCACAGATGACATTTTCCCATCCTACAGCTGCATTCTGCTGAACCAGTCAAATTTTGCACAGTGCCTAGGTCTCTCATTTATATGCTACCCCACCCAATTAAGCATACATACCATGAAAAGAACAGTAACTTATATTAAACATCAGTCCATTGTCAGATGTCAGATGACCTAAAGGTGGGCAAGCAATGTGAGAAGGCAGTAAGGAAGGCTGGGGGGGATACTGGGATGCATAGGAAGAGGTATCAATAGTAGAAAACAGGAAGTTGTTATCCCTCTGTACAGACAGTTGGTGAGACCGCATCTGGAGTACTGTGTGTGCAGTTCTGGAGACCCCATTTCACAAAGACATAGACAGAATGGAGGCTGTCAGAGAGGGCAACCAAAAGGTGCAGGGTCTGCACCAGAGACTCTGAAGAAAGACTAAAGGAGCTTAATATGTATACCCTTGAGGAAAGAAGGAGAGAGGGACATGATAGAAACTTTCCACGTCCTCAGGAATCAACAAAGTCAAAGGGGTAGCATCTTTCAGAAAAGAGATGTGCAAGAACAAGGGGACACAATTTGAAGATAGAGGGGGGACATCTCAGAGGTAATGTGAGGAAGTATTTTTTCACAGAGAGGGTTGTGGATGCATGGAACAGCCTCCCTGAGGAGGTCGTGGAGTCAAGAACAGTGGGGGAATTCAAGAATGCATGGGACAGACATAAGGCAGTCTTAGTGCGGGGTAGGAGGAAGTAAGCTGTTGGTTAACTAGGATCTGCAGCTTATCTGTTAGGTAGGAAAATGGGCAGACTAGGTGGGCCAAGCGGTCCTTATCTGCTGTCAAATTCTATGTTTCTATGTTTCATTGCTCTGAAACATTATGAAAAATCTGAACAGTTTGCATAAGTCCCAATATCAGTAGTGACCTATGAGGTATTAATTATTCATGGCTCCAAGTTGTACTCTATGTCTTGTCCTTTCATATCCAATTCATCATCTTCTTCTGGAGCTACAAGGGTGTCATCAACCTTCTGAATCCATTTAGTTGCCTCTCTCCAATATGGAAAGATAAAAACTGTTGGCCTCTGCCAAGTGTTGTGGAGGGCAGAGGTGTTAAATGCATCACCTCCTGCCGCACCAATGACCCGTTTACAGGAACAAGCACGGGTGTCAGGGGTCAGCTGGAGAGAGAGGACTGAGTGTCTGACTGACTGCTCTCCTCAGGCTGAGGTGGCGTGTTGACTTGGCTCTTGGCTGCCACCAGGTGGAGGCCTGGGGGGTAGCACCACACTTGAGCAGAAAAGTAACAGGGAGGGTGCCACAGTTCCACGACTTCTGTGTGCCTTCATGCACACATGCTCAATGTACCATCGCAGCTGAGGAAACCAGGAAGAAAACCAAAAATGGTTGTCATGGGCTTAATAAAGTCCTGCCCACTGGCCCTCATCCTATACCACTGCCTTGACCTCAGACCTATCACTCGATTTGAGTTACTTTGTTGTTTTTTTTTTGGTAACTTAGTTTTATTCAAGAATAACAGTTACAGGTAAAACAATACATCACCTTAGATCATTACGGGCTCCTTTTTCTTACAGTAATTGATGCATTTTGTACCATTATATCACAATTTATTTATCCCATTAGATATTGAAAGTAACATTCATTACCAGCAAAAGTAAAAATAGATTTCAAAAAATTTCAACCAGCCTCGGTGTTGTGAGAAGTTAACTTTGAGGAAACCAATAGAATGGTGAAGGGGAAGAAATCGGAGGAAGAGAGGCGGACAAACGGAAGGTCAAGATGATTTGCTTTGCCTATTAATAATAATAAGTGACAGGACAGGAAGATCCCCATGGCCCAGTTTATATTGGTTCATGTCTCGTTTCTCCATGGGATCTCCTTTTTTTTGGTCAAATCTTAATTACCCTGGTCATTTTGCCCTACTCTGTTGTGCCAGGTAAGCCACATGGTCCACATCTCAAGCCATTTGTCTTCCCTTAGGTATATTTTAGCTGTCATTCTTTCCATCTCACAAATTCATGAAAACTCTGTTGCTCCACTCTTCAATAGTGGAAGGCTTGGGGCTTAGCCAGTGAGATGTAATACACTTTAAGGCTGCCACTTGGAGGGCCAGCAACAGTTTCCTTTGGGGAGGGGGGAGTCCAGATATCGTAGGGATTCCCATAACCCAGTCTGAGAACTTATTTGGGATGACTAATTGTGTAATCTGACTCACCGAGTCCTTCACTCTGTCCCAAAATCCCTTGATTTTTTGACATGCCCGGAAAACATGGTAGTGTGAGCCAGTGGCACCGCTGTCTCCAGCAGAGGGCAGAATATGCTGCCTGAAAGTGGTGTGTCACTGTTGGTGTCCGAAATATCGAACTATGACTTTCCAGAAATATTCCTTCCATTCTGGAGAGGATGTGACCTTCTAGCCCAATCTCAGCCTTTTTTCTACTTTAAAACTGCCCCGGCTGATATGTTTCCCACACTTGCCAGATCTTCTTCAGGGGGGTCTGGGTCCATATCACACAGCAGGGAATATGATGTGTGCCTCACTTTTCTCTGTATAGTGACAATACCATAAATAAAGTCCTCCCAGGGCGATCGTGAACGGCCCAACAATTCCCTATGATTTGCACTATTTATAAAATGTCTGACTTGTAAAAATCTGAAATGGCCTCTGTTATTTAATTGAAATGTATCCTTTACCTGCTGGAAAGACATACATTTTCCCTTCTCCATGAGTTGTGTGAAGTGGGTGAGGCCCTTTCTCTCTCAAGCGGCATACCCTTGATCTAGTCTGGGAGGGGGAAACTCTCCTTGGTACCTGATCAAGGATAAGGGATCCAACGAAGGTGGGGATGCCAGTTTGCGCCTTATCTTGGTCAAAATGTTTAGGGAGTGTTTCACCCAGGGATTGGTTACTGTGCTCTGGAGTGGGTTTGCCATGTCCGAACAGGCTAGGGTATAGAGGGGTTGAGAAAGCCCTCCGTCATGTTCTGTGTCGTACCATCCTGACATCTGACATTGTTTGGCCCAGGTGCATACTGCCCTCAGATTTGAGTTTCTTCACGGGGGGGGGGGCAGGACAGCCTTCCCCCATCTGGTCCTGCCATGAGAGGCAAGTTGTTAGGATCTGTGGGTTCAGCTAGGCTGAGCTGAGGTGGCTGCCAGTTGGAGGGGACTGAGACAGGACTGAGAGCCTGCCTGTGTCTGATTAGCCAGATCAAAAGTTATATGGAGAATAAAGAAGATAAAAACTATTTCCCTGAACAGTGCAGAGCCATGCCAGGAGAAGCAAGGCATACAAAATTCCTTTCTCATGCAACTTGGACCTCACCCCATCAAATTGCCTCCTCTTCCCTCATATGGCATAAGTTTGGTCCAGGAAATTTACAGTTGCTCCCTCTTCCTTTAAGTTTGTCAGACACAATCTCTTCCTTAGAGTCCAGACATAGTGGCCAGCATGGTCTTTGAGGTATCCATGTTATGAGTCACTCTTATCAGAAAGATATAGCAGGCATGCATCACAGATAGGGTTTCATTCATTGGATCCAATTTTAAAACTTCTGGTAGCAAATAACATATATAAAGGGACAGTGGGTTCCCTTCAATCCTCTCTTGTAGTCCAGCCACCCATAGGTTATGGGTCCTGCTTGGTTTTTGGCATTTTCAAGTTGAATACTGTACTTAGGTACTGTGCTTTTCTTTTTAACCAATGGCGTGGAAGTCTGGAAGGCTTTCCTGGATGCTGCTGCCATTTCCACAGTTGCAGATACCATTTCCATCACTTTTGTTTCAGCTGCTGCCAGGTGGTTTATATAGTAGCCCATTTCTTTATCCGTAGCTCTGACTGTTCTGCAGAGTTGCTGGATGCTACCATGCAGTGCTTCGTGTGGGATGCCGCTGGATAAAGTGGGGCCTGCAGCGATGCCATGCTACTCGGCATGTTTCATAGTTCCAGTCTTATTTTTCAAAGAATCTGCAGAATTGGAAGGTTCTGTTATTGTCCCATCTGCCAGGCACTTGAATGCTGCACAGTTCTTCTTTTATTAAGCTTTTTATCCCCCTGTCACTGTCCCCGACAGCCTGGGACTCCAGCTTAGTCCTGTTCCCGGGGTCCTGTTTCTTCTCTGACACTTACCTCAACCTCCTGTGCCATAGAGCAGCTTTTAATCTATGGTGGTTTATGAGGGGTAATCTTTCAGCAACCCCTCAGTCCTTCCATGGGGGAGGTTGAGCAGCCAGTCAGGAGGATAGGGCTGGAAGCGGCAGGCTTCATCACAGATGCTGCAGGTGTTTTTTTGTGTGGTGTTGTCTCCCCACCCTTGGATGCTGGCAGCAGGAGTACTAAGTTCACATGCCCATGCAATTGCACGGTGGGGCACAGTACCAGCTTGCATCCTTCAACCGCAAGCTGCTCTGACACAGGTGGCAGCACCCAGAGGAGAAAGGCATCCTCTGGGAGACACAGTGCTCCTCCCATGGCTGGCCACCAATGTCCTGGGCTCATTCCCAAGCCCAGGTGGCTAGACTCAAAAGCAGCAGCCCTACACTGGCCCATCAGTGCAGTGGTACAACTATTACTCGCAGCCCAGATCTGGGAGCAGTCTTGGGTCTCTGGGGGCAGGCCTGGAGTAGGAAGATTGAGTGCCCCAGAGGACACTCTCCACCTGCAGGGAGGGAGGAATGTGCACTCCATTGCGCTACCACCAGCTAGGTGACCATAGATGGCAGTACAAGCAGAGCCCCAAAGGGAGGGTGGGTGCTTCATGGGAACACACATGAATGCTCATGTCACTGCAGTCCTTGCCCATGAAGTGCTCAGGGATAGGGAAAACATGGAAAAAGACTGCCTGCTGAAGGCAGTGTGGTGCAGTGTCCTCCTGCAGGCCTTGCACTGCCTACTGGGCTTTCCTGCCTACCACATCTGAGCTAAAAAAAAACTCTCCCAGAGGCTTGGAGAACCTCAGTGAGCTCCACCACAAGGGGAAAAACTGTGTAGCATTGTACCAGGCAGGTGAGTAAGTCCAAGAGACGGTGGTGACAGAGCTGGGCAGGATGCTGCAGATGGGGGCCAGCCAAGCAGAGAAAAAACAAACAAAATAAACAGCACTCCTTCTGCTGCCCTAATGGGTCAGCATGCTGCAATGCTTTTGTAACTTTTTGAAGTTTAAGCTGTCTTTATGCTAATTAACAAGCAAACACGAGCACCTGAGAAACATGTCTTTCTTTCTCGAGTGCGTGCCTATGGCCTTCTATTGATTTTGAAATAAATTACTGTAGCTGCTCTGGGAGCGGCTGCTCCTAACCTGACCAAAATTCTCTGCCCCGGCCCCATCCCACGTACCTTCACAGTGAGGCATGTGAGCTGGGTAAGAGGAGGAACAGAACTTTTCATCAAGTTCCATTCCCTGAGGCAGCAGCTGGGGTATTCTAACCCCCAATACCACTTTTACAGATGGATGGACAGAAGGAGGGCAGGTGAGAAACAGGGCTCAGGGAGACAGTCAGAGCCCACAGTAGCACAACAACATCAGTGGCTCTGCTCCCACCTTGTGACATCACGGCCAGCAGTGTGTTGGAGCTGCAGTTTCTGAGGCAGCCACCAGAACACTATCAGAGGGGCCAGCAGATTAAAAATGACTACAAATGAATTTGTTATTATATCAGGGGCTCCTATAAGAGGAGAAATATTTATATCTCTTACTGTACATTGTGAGTCCCACAACTAAATATTGGACAAAGACTTTAAAGATTAGAAGTATTTAAAACAGAACCTGGTGGTAGTGCCGCTTAATCAAGTTATTGGGCTGTATTCAGGAAAAGACACCGCTACTAATTCCAGTGGAGGGGGGCCCTCCAATGGCACCAGTTTCCCATCTGATGCAGGATTGGAGCAACTGGCAGTGGTCCTGGGCTGTGAACTGCCTATGACAATATTTTTTTTATAATATTCATTTATAGGTGTTCATATATTTCTATACAGAAAATGTGATATTTACTTACTTTCGCACTTACACAATACATGAAAACCCAAAGTCACATAAATCAGTAACAAAAAGAATGAGTAAAAGAAAAACACTTAATATTCATATATTACAATTGGTAGCAGCCATGGAAGCACTCAGGACTGTCAGGATTATTTACGTATGTTCCTCACTAGAGCACTGCGTACAGGACAGCTGGCAGACATGGAAGTTAAGTCAGAAACTTTTCTGACTTAGTTGTCCACCAGCCTTGTCCTACCCTGGAACCTGTCCACATATGAGGATTCAGATTTCAGGGTACCCAGATACATTGATACCTGTGGCACTGGACCAGACTTCACAAGCAATGGCTGTGTGTGTGTGTGTGGGGGTGACTTATCTGCCAGCCAGTTGATTCCATTGCCACCATAGCTGTTGGGGGGTTAGGCTGCAGTATGTAGAGCAGCCCGCTGCTCAGTCGCACAGACACCACACTGGGTGGAAGGCATGAGGGAGCAAAGCAATGCAATACTCCAGATATGCTCAGGAATATTCATGAGCAGACACCTGATAGATATGAAGACAGACTACCCTTCTGCTCCTGTGGGGGTCTAGATCTCTGCATACCAGTGCAGGGATGCAGAGGCTAGATCCCCTGTACAGGTGGCAGTAGCAGGTTTAGTCTTGAATCCAGCTCATCTCAGGAGCCCATCCTCCATCTGTCTGATGCAAATTTCATTTAAGTAAATAACTAAGTATCTAGATAGAGTTTTAATTTAATAAGAAACTGGATTTCCAATTTCTGATATTTTCATACTGTAAGTAGCATGCTATTCGCTAACTACCAGACTGCGGACTGAGGCTTTGATAACACAGCATTGTTCAGTAATTAAAGTAAAACGTCTGATTTAATACTTCAGGGTATATTTCTGATTCACCCCTGCTTAAAGGAATTAGTTTTGGCCATCTTGCACTTGATTAGTTTGCAGTTTTTTGCTACAAGGATAGAATACCAAGGATTGTTATTGGTGGTATTACATTGGATTCCATTGGGATTGAAAATGGTATCGTCACCACCACTACCACCACATCCCCAGAAGCTCAATTTTTCATTCTTCATTATTCTCTGTTTCTATTAATCATATCTGTAAAACAGTGAGATAGTGCTTGTTTCATCTCTGTGTATATATCATTCTTTGCTTAATGGGTCTTCTTGAACTGAACTTCAAAAGAAACAGCAGCTTTTTTTTTTTTTATAACTTTCAGAAAAAAACTTTCTGAAAGATCAGTGCTATTTTGTCATGTAACTGAAGCCTGCATTATCACTTTTTTTTGGGGGGGGGAGGGATTGTCAGTGGTGGTACAAGGCGTGTCGACTACTGTAAATAATTATATAGCTTTTAGTAAGGGACTCCCAAATGAAAGCATATGAGTTACCACGTGACAAATTCCTGTGGCAGAAAGGCTGGTTAAACATATTTCTTTCTTTCTTTCTTTCTTTCTTTCTTTCTTTCTTTCGTTCTTTCGTTAGTTTTTATTAACCGAGTAAGTGCAATAACCAAAGAAAATGACTATTTTGAGGCATGACCCAGGAGAGTACAACAGTTATACAGAGCAGTAGAAAACAGACATTGGTCAGTGAAGACCACAGTGCAGATAGGTAATGTACAGAAACAACAAAAGCATGGCGCTGAGGGTTGAGAGGCTGTATGCCATACCTCACGCCATGCTGGTGACCCGAGTTCGAGAACGAGCCAGGGCCATCGGGGGTCGGCAAGGGTGGGAGAGGATTGAGTGTCCGATGGGCAGCTCTCCTTTCCTGGGAGGAAGGGGGGTCTGTGCTCAGCAGCTGCCTGGCCTCTGGTGGAAGCCAACGGAACAGCAAGTACAGAGCTAACTCCAGGGGATGGACAGTGGCAACCTCAGCGGTGATGCCATGACGCCAGGGTGCATGCCACTCCCCCAGGAACAGAGGAAAAATGAGCCCGGTCTCCTAGATGGCGGAGCATGGAAAAGCAGAGACCCTGATAGCTCATGCCTGCCTGACATCCCAGAGGAGTCCAACAAAATACTTGAAAGTCTTGGGGTATATCTGCCCCACCCTGTACCCACCTGGGTGGTACAGCCACGGCTTCATGGGGACTCGCCGGGGTGGATCGGGCAGGCTGTGATGCAGAGAGACTGCAATGTGTGTCTCCTGAAGGAGTGGAGACCGGGCACAGGGTAGGTGTGTAAGCAGAAATTTCAGTAAAAAAACATCAGTAGGAATTACTTACAGAGTAGAACTAGGCAGTCATATAAGATACATAACAGTTTGAAACAAGTGTAGGTCAAATAGATCACAATGAGAGGTAGACACTATTCAAAAATAACATAGGCAGCATGTTTACAGTAACAGTAAGGATTTTCTAACAAAGCAGAATAGTACAGTAGCATGATACATTATGTGCTCACCGATCATAAGTGCAAGCTAGTTGTGGGGCTACAGTAGGACAATGGATCAGGATAAGAAGGGAAGAGCAGTAATTTTAAGGAGGATTGAAGCATGCACAGGGTTCAGATTCAGATAGGAATTTTCGGAGGTCCTTTTTAAAGCAGGCGTGGGAGCAGGATTTTCGAAAATAAAGAAAACCAGCATTTGTCAATGCCGAATGTTGATTGTATTGGTCTGTTGAGCTCGCTTAGTGGCCCTATGTCACTCGCTCATTCTGTTTCTCCCGGTGCTGCAGGCTGCACCTTTGTACAGGGCTCCTGGCTGTGCTGGTATGTTTTTTTCTGCCCACAAAGAAATCTGCAGCCATCCTGACAGAGCTGTGTTGAGGTGGGTCACTCACCCTCTCTCAGTCGCTCATTCTGTTTCTGCTGGTGCTGCAGGCTGCCTTTTTGTACTGGGCTCTCGCCTCTGTTGCCGGCTTTTTCTGCCCCCAAAGAAATGTACAGCAGTCCTGACACAGGTCCATGAGCTATCTCACTCCTCCTCTCTCACTCGTTCCATTTCTGCCAGCGCTGCAGGCTGGCCTTTTGTACAGGGCTCCTGCCTGCATGCTGCCTTTTTCTGCACACAAAGCAATCTGCAGCAGTCATAATAGAGGTCTGTTGAGCTTGCTCACTCCCCCCACTCACTCATTGTGTTTCTCCCGGCGCTGCTGGCTGCCCTTTTGTACTGGACTTCTGCCTCATAGGCACCTTTTTCTGGCCACAAAGAAATCTGCAGCTGTCCTGACACAGCTCCGTAGAGGTCGCTCACACCGCCTGTCTCACTTGCTCATTCTGTTTCTCCTGGCGTTGCAGGCTGCAGTTTTGTAGTGGTCTCCTGCCATTGTTGGCACCTTTTTCTGCCCACAAACAAATCTGCAGTAGTCCCGACAGAGCTCAGTTGAGCTCGCTCAGTCCCACTCTCTCATTCGCCCGTGCCGTTTCTGTCGGCACTGCAGGCTGCCCTTTTCTACTGGGCTCCTGCCTGCATTGCCGCCTTCTTCTGGGCACAAAGAAATCTGCAGCAGTCATGATAGAGCTCTGTTGAGCTCACTCACTCACTCACACCCCCTCTCACTTGTTCGTTCTGTTTCTTCCGCCGCTGCAGGCTGCCGTTTTGTACTGGGCCCCTACATGCATTGCTGCCTTTTTCTGCCCACAACAAAATCTGCAGCAGTCCCAACAGAGCTCCGTTGAGCTCACTTACCCCCCACTTGCTCATTCTGTGTCTCCCGCTGCTGCAGGCTGCCCTTTTGTACTGGGTTCCTGCTTGCATTGGCAGCTTTGTCTGCCCACAAAGAGATGTGCAGCAGTCCAGACACAGCTCCACTGAGGTCGCTCACTCCCCCTCTCTCAGTCGCTCCTTCCATTTCTGCTGGCGCTGCATGCTGGCCTTTTGTACTGGGCTCCTGCGAGCACTGCCACCTTTTCCTGCCCACAAAAAAATCCGCAGCAGTGACAATAGACCTCCGTTGAACTCACTCACTCCCCCTCTGTCACTCACTCTTTCTGTTTCTCCCAGTGCTGCAGGCTGCCCTTTTGTACAGGCCTCCTGGCTGTGTAGGCATTTTTGTCTGCCCACAAAGAAATCTGTAGCAGTTACGACACAGTTCTGTTGGCCTCACTCACTCCCCACTGTCTCACTTGCTCATTCCATTTCTGCCGGCGCTGCAGGCTGCCCTTCTGTACTGGGCTCCTGCCAGCATAGCCACCCTTATATGCCCACAAAGAAATCTGCAGCAGTGACGATAGAGCTCCATTGAGCTCGCTCAGTCCCCCTCTCTCGCTTGCTCATTCTTTTGTCCCACCGCTGCAGGCTGCCCTTTTGTACTCAGGCCCTGCATGCATTGCTGCCTTTTCCTGCCCACAAACAAATCCGCAGTAGTCCCACCAGAGGTCCGTTGAGCTCACTCACTCCCCCTCCCTCACTGCCTCGTTTTGTGTCTCCCGACGCTGCAGGCTGCCCTTTTGTACTGGGCTCCTGCCTGCGTTGTCGCCTTTTCCTGCCCACAAAGACATCCGCAGCAGTCCCGACAGAGCTCAGTTGAGCTAGGTCACTCCCCCTCCCCTCTCAGTCACTCGATCCTAATCTGTCCCAAACACTGATTTCCGACAGCGACTGTGATATTCTGCACCGGAAGCGCAGAAACACATTTCAGCCAGGATGTGAAAAATTACAGCTGTACTGTTCATAAGGAGGTGTGAACAAATGCCAGTGTTGAAAATCTGGAGGGAAAATATTACTAATTTGCAAACTTACAAGGATGCGTGGCACCTGCTCAACACACGCTCGTAAAACACAGTCATTTTATGGAGTTTCATCACAAAATTTTTAACATAGGCATTTTAGGACCTCTGCTCATGAACAGTGTCAGTGTGATTTTCTTAATATGTCCTGAACACTGATTTTCCCCAGCAACCACGCTATTGTATGTCGGAAAGAAAACACACATTTCGGCCAGGATATGAAAATTACAGCTGCACTGTTCATAAGGAGGTGTGGCAAAATGGCAATGCTGAAAAGTTGGAGTGAAAATATTGCAAAGTTGCGAAGGTACGACCGTGTGTGGAAACTGCGCAATGTACATTCGTAACACACTCATTTTATGGACTTTTGTCACCAAAGTTTCAACATAGGCATGTTAGGACCTCTGCTAATGAACAGTGTCACTGTAATTTTCATAATGTGTCCTGAACACGATTTCCCACAGCGACCATGCTATTCTGCGCTGGAATTGCGAGAACACATTTCAGCTAAGATGTGAAAAATGACAGCTGTACTGTTCATAAGGAGGTGCAGAAGAATGGCAATGCTGAATATCTGGAGTGAAAATATTAATTTGTGAAGTTACGCGGATGCATGCAAACTGCGCAATGCATGCTCGTAACACAGTGATTTTATGGAGTATCATCACCAAATTTCCAAAATAGGCATTTTAGGACCTCTGCTCATGAACAGTGCCACTGTCAGTTTCTTAATCTGTGCAGAACACTGATTTCCCATACCAACCATGCTATTCTGCGCTGGAAGTGCGAAAACACATTTGGCCAGGATGTGGAATATGACAGCTGTACTGTTCATAAGGAGGTCTGAAAAAATGCCTGTGCTGAAAATCTGGCTTGAACATATTGCAAATTTGCAAAGTTACGAGCGTGTTTAGCAGCTGCGCAACGCATGCTCATAAAACAGTCATTTTTTTGATTTTTCCCACCAAATTTGCAACATAAGCTTTTTGAGAGCCCACCTCATGAACACTTGCACTGTCATTTTGTTAATTGGCCCCAAAAGGTGATTCCGTGCAGTGACCGCGAAATCACCTTTCGGGGCTGCTTAATGCCATGATAGTGCCAGAATTCATGAGGAGGGGTCCCAAAAAACACATGTTGAAAATTTGGTGCCAAAATTCCAAAAAATGACTGAGATATGCATCAAAATTGGAAAACCCCTATTTATTCCATTATACTGCTTATTGGCATTTCCTCAGTTTGCGGTCGGCTTTGAAGAGTGCAGACATGTTCCCGGTCCACTGAAGATCGTGCCAGACTCCGAGAGGTAAGTATGGGGTGAGGGGGGTGTGGGGAGGCAGGGTGCGCAGTGGGTGGGCGCAGGTTGTGGGAAAAGGGGCAGGGAGACCGCTGAGGGGCAGTTTCCTGTTTTACAGGGTAAAAAAAAAAAAAAGACATCGCGGGACCGTTTTTTCATTCACAGGGACATGTGGCACACTGGGGTGGGCTCCCAGCATGCCAACGGCGTCTTGGTTTTTTTTTGTTGGGGCAACTGTAGCCAACGGGATTCGCACCCCATCAGCACACAACAACGGGGGCTACATTGTGCCAACAAGGATTGGGCACCCTGTTGGCAGACAACAAAAGAGTGGGGGTGACATTATGCTGATGGGGATTGGGCACCCTGTCAGCAAGCAACCAAAGCGGGGGGGGGTTTACATAATGCTGACAGGAGTGGGCTCCCCGTCGGCAACATAAAGTGTGGGGCACATGCTGCCGATGGGGATTGGGCACTCCTCGGTGGGGGGGTTAATATTGTTTGTGAATACGGTGGCAAGCCGCCACCATGTTCATAAACAATCACTGTTTCAGGGTCCCGCCTTGCAATGACGGGTCGCTCCCTCATTGCAGCGATTGGCTGATGCTGCAATGACGAGGTGACCCCTGATTGCAGCGGCTAATTTTTTACAAGTTGGTGGCACACTGGCTGAACTAGTGTCAGCAGCAGCATGCCATGGCATTGGGGGAAGCAGGACAAGCCTTTACAGGCTATGGGGGCATTGGCCACAACAGTGCCGCACCTCCACAACCTGCTTGTGGACAAACCTGCTGCAACATGTTTCTTGCACATGCGCGCAATCAACATAAAAATCAGCTCTTAAGTTTTTGTTTTTTTTGTTAACTACTAAAGCAGTACTTTATATAAAACAAAGCCTGTTGATCTGGTTTGGAGTTCAGTTCCTTGTTTGACTGAGGAGAGTTTATGATGACTTCCCCTCCCCCAGCTCACCATGCACATTTTGCCTGTGCGCACAAGTTTTATTTTATTTTTGTTTTTTTTGAGGCTGTGCCCAATGTATGCATGGTTGTGTACACAGTTTTGTTTTTTTTTTTTATTGTAAACTGCTGCAGTTGTCTCAGTGGGTAAGGCTTGACTGACTGAATCACGTGTGAATTTGTGTAGTGTCATCTGATTCTGGGCTCAGTTCTGTGTCAAATGAGGACATTGTCAGCTGACTCTTCCTGTCACAGCAGTTATATTGGTGGCAAAACAAATAATGCTTATTTTGCCTTGAGTGTGGGGGAGGGGGCTATACTACACTATTTGTTATGCAAACATTGAACCGCATAGTAACACACAGTCTACCTAGGCTATTACCTGTACTACTACCTGCAGTCAGTTAGCTTTGCTGCTAAATTACAGCAATCAGTTGTAGTATACCTACAGTATAAAGCTTTAGCTGTGGTAATAGCTATATTAAATAATGCCTGGAGATCAGCCACCATGGTCCATCCCCAGAAAATCTCTTGACCAGCCAGCCTCGTGGTGTGAGAGACAGTAATAGGCACTCTGGGTATATTAGACCAAGTTTTATTTCTCTCCCTGCAAGCCAGGTTCTAGTAGTGGTAGCAGTGTAAGTGGGAGAAGCAGCAGCAGTACCAGGTCTACTGCTGCTACCACTGGGTCCATCACCACCACCACCACAGCCACAAATACCATGAGTTTTTTAGTGCTGACTTTTCGTAGGACTAGGAGGTCCATAGAGCTGAGATCCCCATTACACGAACATACGAACATACAAATCTGCCAGCAGAAACAGACCTTTTGGTCTATCTAGTCTGCTCAAATGTGCAGCTAACACCCTAACTTTGCAGCTGTCCCACCCTTCTCTTCCCCCTCACAGTTACCTCTCTCTCTCACCCTGTCCCAGCCCCCCTTAAAACTGCACACTGTCTTACAGGATGCCACCTCCTGGGGTAGAGTGTTCCATTTAGCCGCCACTCTCTCGGTGAAAAAATGTCTTCTCATCTCCCTTCTAAATCTCCTCCCCCCACCTGAACCCATGCCCCCTCATGTCCCTCCTCCTCCTCGGCTTAAAAAACCCTTCTGTACCTGTCTTGTTTATCCCCTTCAAGTACTTAAAGGTCACAATCATATCTCCCTGATCCCTCCTCTCTTCTCTTCCAGGGATTACATATTGAACTCACCCATTCTGTCCTCGTAGGGTTTGTTCCCCAATCCCTGGATCATCTTTGTTGCTCTGCACTGTACTCCCTCCAGTAACCTGATATCATTCTTCAAGAATGAGCACCAGTACTGCATGCCGTAGTCCAGGTGTGGCCTGACTAGTGACCTGTACTGGGGCAGGATCACCTCCCTACTTCTGGAGGAGATTCCGCTTGCTATACACCCCAGCATCTTGTTGGCTTTGGTTGTTGCCTTCCTGCACTGAGCCGAGTTGTTCATGTTCCCCATTATGACCACCCCTAGAGCCTTTTCATCCTCGGTGGTACCTAACTGCACCCCTCCCAACTGGTAGCTCTTCCTTGGGTTCCTTGCTCCGAAGTGCAGTACTTTGCACTTCTTAGTATTGAACCCCCAACTGCCATCTTTCCAACCACTCCTCTAGCTTGGTCAGGTTGTCCTGAAGCCCCTGCCACCAGTGCCACTATTAGTAGCAGCATTGCTACAGCTTTCAGCATGCCTGTTTCCATTATTAACACTAGTTCCTCCCCAGCTATGGTGCTCCCAGTCCACACTATCACAAGTGCCATCATTGAAGCAGGCACTTTTAGTGTTGCTGCTACTGTTGCCTTAGTTTCTGTAACCACCATGATCACTGTTGTCACAACTGTCACTACCAGCATTGTCTGCTAGTGTTGTTGCCACCACAGCCACTGTGACCTCTACCACTGATGCCACAACAGCACCCATACCTACTGTTACTAGCAATGTGTGACAATGGTGGCCTACTCCTTGTAATGATGGTCTTTGGTATGTGTGTGATGGTGGATCAAGGATGCCACAACTTAAGTTCCTTACTTTACATTGCTGACAGCTCTGTGTCAGTCACTGATGTGTCATTGATGTGTTTATGGAACACTCTGTTCTTGGCATGTGGTTTAATGGTGTTGTTTATTGATTACATTGCTTTAGAATAGTCTAACACCTTTCCTGGCCGAATAGTAGCTATCTAACTAATAATACATAGCACCTGAATACCCTAAGTTGCATTGCTGCCAGCTCTGCATTGCTCATTGAGGTGTTTAGGAACACCAGGGGCCTGATTTTCAAAACATGCTGTTTTCAGTACCCATGTGGGAAACCCTTGCGGGTCCTCAAGGTTTTTCTGCATGCACTGTATTTTCAATTGCAGAGCCATTTGTGACTGGCTCCTCAATTTTCAGCCACTTGCAGCCATTTTTGATGCAGTGGCACCAAAATGTTATTCCAGATTGAACCAGGTGTAACAGCCTCCACAGCTGGCCTGCCGCCCATGCGGGTAATTAAAATTTGACGCCAGTGCGGAGAGTTTTTTCTGCACCAGCAACTGCAGAGTGGGACTTAGTTCTCACGTTCTTAGAAGACTGGAAGATGACTTAATGGCATTGTTTAACAGCTTAGTAAAATTATTCTTTACAAAGCCACCTTTCCTGGCCACCAAATAATTTCAACAAGCTGTCGGACACAGAGAAAACCTTGTGCTGAGTTGCTGACAGCACTACATCAATTGTCAAGGTTTTTTGAGGTTTTTATGGAATGCAAGGTTCAAAGAGGATTTCATGGTGTTTTTTAAGGGCTTTTATAACAATTCTTTAAAAAAAAGCACCTTTCCTGGCCAAATACCTAATACTGAATACCTGGTATCTGAATACAGAATATTCAGCGTAATATATGGGAAATGGAACTTGCACAGCCCTAATTGCAACATCATGGGCAAACGAGCAATGGGCAGTATGCTAAGGATGTGCCATGCACTGCTTTGCTGTGCCTTGGTGCTCACTGACCACAGCATACCCAGCTGCACACCACAGCACCGCTAAGCCATGCAAAACAGTGCCAAACAGGTCTACACAGGGGTTCAGGCATGTGATACTGTACTTAGGATTCAGTGAGGAAGGAGATCAGTGAGTGATCCTATATATGAACAGTTAGCATAGGGGTCCAGGGGGATCCAGTGGACACCAGGGAAGAATAATGGCTCGGAGAGTGGTTGGAGGGCCACTGGGCCACCAGGAAAGGTAGAAGTACAGAAAAAGAATTGTCATGTCTCCGCCCAGAAGCTGGCCTAACAGCATGTGAGGGACAGGTGGCAGTGTACTGTACACAGAATCGGTAACCAGAGGATGCAGAGTGCCATCTGGTGGTTAAAGTTGAGGCTGCACCATAGAATTAACTAAAGCTCAGTCTTGGAGCACAACTAACAGGATATTCCTTACAGGTAGGTATCTGTTGTCTCTGAGACCAGGGATACAAGGATCAATCCTAGGGTCTGGCAATTAATCTTTCAAGTCTGCAATTCAGTTTATATATGCTCTCCCCCCACAAGCTGGGAAGAGTATATTATGAGTAGAGGCAAATATGTTAGCACTGATGCCATGGTGATGTGCATATGGTACTCTACATCACTGTGCACCTGGCACTGTGCCATGCACCACCCTCCATGGGAGTCACAGCTCAGATGTTAACAGTTGGAAACCTCATTTGCAACTGCTAACATTCAGCAACAACCTTGATGTCCTCAAAGGCCACATGAGATCAGGGTGCAGTGTCAGTTTCATACTAGTTCACCATGTTTATGTTTATGGCCTGGAAGTAGCTCAGATTACCCAGTGTCCCATAAGGTCAGGGAACGGTGTCTGTTGTATACTAGTCCACCATGTTTAGTTTTGTTGTCTGTAGTTGGATATGCTGTCAGATTAGTATCCCATAAGGTCAAAGAGCACTGCCTGTTGCATGCTAGTTCATCTTAGTCACAAGAAAAGTGATGCTGAACAATGGGCATTCAAATACAGCAGAAAATACTGATGAAACCAGCGGGCAGCAATAATTAATGATGGAATACAAACTCACACTTACTCCAATAATGCAAAGCATTATGGGAAGTATATACAAATTGCCATACAATAATTCAGACTGGTTCTGCGTTAAGCTAGAGTGTAGGGTGCCAAATGGCCTCTTACACAATCTCAGCACAAAAGCACTGCGGCAAGGGTTACACTGGGATGGTATTGGCAATAAAGCCAGGTTTCAAAGGAATACATAATTTCACATACCCCAATATAAAATGGGCTAGAAATTTCCTGAAATCTAATTGGCTGATGGCAAAGTCCAGCCATTAACTAGGCTAGCAATAACACATAACAGGGTGTGTATTATGCTAGATCGCCACACACCGCAAGTGCATTACAACCTCGTGCCTTCAACCACCTAGGAAGTGCAGTGATCTAGTATAATGGCAGGCAGTATAATGCAGTAGTTTAAGGCTCTGAGCTGCAAATTTGGAGACCTGGGTTTGAATCCCACAACCCCCACTTGCACACTGTATAACCCTGAGCAAGTTACTTAACTTCCCTGTGCTCCCAGGCCACACCTGTAAATAAGCTTTCAGCTTAGTGTGCCACTCCAGGTTAAACAATTGAAAAAAATAAAATAATGCGCACCCTGAAGTGTGTTATTGTACCTATGCAATGAGTTTTTTTTATTATTTAGTAATTATAATAATCATTAAAGAAATATGTAAAAAATTTAAAGCCTTGCAAAAATGTTGCTCAACTAGTCCCTCCAGCTGCTGGAACTACACTTTGCTTTAGGTTATTTGCCTTAAGAAGGCTGCCATAGTTGTAGCTCATGTAGTTTTTGTGTGATACCCCCCGCCAAAAAAAAAAATACTGGCAAGGTTAATATAAAACATGCAGACCACTGTCATTAAACAAAGGGAAACATTCTGCAGTAAAGGTATGGTTTAGGGATTTTAAAAAATGTTTCACCGGGCCGGAGCGCTCGCATAGCACTTGTAGCAGGTTTGAAAGTGAACGCGCAAGTGCAATCGCAGTTGCATCTTTCAAACTGTCCAGAAAATAAATGTTTTTTAATTAAAAGGAAGATATTCTGATGGAAAATATCACAGAAGGCACTGAACAACAGTACGGCTAGCTGAGCACTAAATAGTAGTGGTGTCAACCAGCTGGTGATCAGACAGTCTGAGCTGGTAATTAGACTGTCGGGGGGGGGGGGATTGTTAGAGCAGAAAAAATGTCTGCCAGATTTTTTTCAAAACTCTGAGCTCTTGAATGGATTTGTGAAGAGGCTAAATACCAGGCTGACTATGCAGTGCCAGTGGGCAACATCACCAGACAGTCATGTGACTGGTATTAGCCAATAACAGTACTGGTTTGTTTCCTGTCATTGTATAAAATCAACTTATACAATGATAAAAAATAATCTAATACTGTTGTAACCCCCCTACAAATGGGGGTTCCCAAAAAGTCTTCCTTGAGGTTGCCTAAATGCTCACTGCCAGGCTAGTGTCCTGTGTTTTAGCAGTTTAAATGTGATTGCCAGAGAGTGCCTCTATAGCCTCTGTGTACTGTCTCTTTAAGAGTTGCCGGGATTGCAGTCATAAGTAATCTGAGAGAGAGCTCTGTTGAAAGATGTAATTATTTGCTGAAAATCATTTAGAGTGATAATGATAATGTAGTTTGCCTAACCTGCCTTCTTTGCAGCAAGGACTGTTTTATTTATCTCGATTATCTTGGTCCTGGACTGCCGAATTGGACCAATCAGTACTGGTGGGACCTAAAATGGAGCCAGACTACAGGAGCTGTCTGGAGTCAAAAGCTGTAGGAATTGTAGTTTTGGGCTTTTGGCGCCTTTTTGCACTTGAAGAGGAGCCTTTGTTGTAACTAACAGACAGATCAGCCAACCAAACCTATTGGATTCTGGGGAAAGTCCCAGATTTGCTGGCAGTTGAGTCAGATCTAAGTTGAGCGCTGAAGAGGCAACAGCTTGAGACAGTCAAGCAGTCATCAGAGTAGTTTCGCATGGGAGAACTGTGGAAAGGCCTGAGTTGTGGCCTGCATGTCTGCCTGCTGCCCCTGAGAGGAAGAGAAGAGAATTATTTCAGACTAAATCCAAGTTTGTGAGAACGAAGTAAGCCACTGATTTTTTTTACCAGGCCCATACCTAAAGAAGACCAAAGATTTTGCTGAATGCAATCAGCCTGTCAGGATTTCCAGCTGCTTTTGAATCCCCGGTTTGTGCAGAGACTCTGCGATCATGACCAGAGAGTGGTTTGTCTGGTACAGTAGAATTTCCTTACATGTAAATGTGCTGTGAGTTGTTAGTGGGTCGTGATTTGGTTCCCCACTGTGTGAACTGTGTTCTGCTTGCTGGAAGCTGTATCCAGCTCAAAACGGACTGTAATCAAATTTGTCTCCATTTGCCAGGGCCTTGCCACACTGGCCCAGCCAGACTGCCCGCTACACAGAGAAAGCCGTTGACAAGAGGCCTGCCTGGGGATCAGCCCCCTGCTCCACGCTCGAACAGGAATGATGCCTCGATGATTCGTGTGGGCCCTGCTTCTCCTGGCACTCCAGATTAACCACCTGCTGTCTCGATTTTCATCCAGCCTGTGTCCAGTCTTGGGTATCATGAGTAATCATCAGGGTAGCTCCCTGCAACAACAGCCTGATCTAAAAAGTGTGTCATCTGATTGTCTTGTTATTTTCTTTTCATGAACTGAGCCCTCTGGCTCCAGATTACAAATAGTGTGTGTTGTGCATGTTGTTTACTTCTATCAAAGGAGCCCAAACAGCTGCAACGTTCCTGGCTGCTCACCATTCTCCATCTGGGTACCGAGAGTGTGCGACTGTTTCTGGACCCTGAAGTGCATGCATAACTGTTTGATTGATACAGCCTTTAAGCAAATTAACTTGATTACGCTCCTCCCTTGTTCAAGTCCCTTAAATAAATCAGATCTAAACTTTTTTGCATTTACCCTGACTGTGGTTCCAGTTTGTGCAATAGTACTGTACTGCTGTTATTTATTGTGTATAACCTTGTTTTACAAGTGGTCCCCAGGGCCAGGCCAGAGTAAAGCCCTGGTGGTAAGTGCAAACAGTGTGTGTACTTGTGTGGTGTATCAGGGGTATTGTGAAAGTGATTATTGTGTATTGTTCTGGCCACTAGTAAGGAAAGAGGGGGGTTACAGTGTTCCGGAGGGCTGTGCCCAGGTTAGCTTGACCACTACCAACCCTGACCTCCCAATGGAGGCAGCAGTTTCAGAACTCAGGCCCCTTAACCTGCTACTAGCCATGCAGGCAGAGGTAGTAGCCCTTGGGATAGCGCCACCTAGGGGTTACATTTTGAGGCTCACCGCTGGGAATTTGTGCCTTCTAGTGGCCAAAAAGTATGAATTATTGTTAAAGATTAATGGCTACCCCAGTAGAAATGGCTGTACACCAGTTGGTGGGGTGGTGTACTGGGCAGGAGATCGGCCCCCAAAATGCTCTGCTTATATTGGAATTCCCCAGGGTACCAGTAAGGACACTGTAGAGGGAGCACTCTCCAAAGTTGAATGTTTAAAAAATCCTGTGGTGGTGGGTCAACAGGCTGATTTGATTGCTCAAACTTTCATAGCCTTGGTAGAGTGTAGTGACCTCATGGACAGCTCTAAAGTGCCACAAACTATTGCCACAGCAGGGGATTCCAGCTGCCTGGAGAGAGAGATAACAAAAGGCAGTAAAGACCCCAGGGAGGATGAGCTCCCACCATTATCTGAGACTTTTAAGGAGAAAGTTGCTAAGTTGTTGCTGAAGGAAGGAAAAACCGTATAGGACTTTAAGAAACTATTCCTGCCACCTGGAGATGTTCCTTCCCCAACACCCCCTCCCACTCCAGCACCTGTTACTGCCCCGCCTTCTATGCCTGTGACAATGATGGCCCCTATATCTGTACCTGCCATTAATCATGACACCTACCGAAGGCAGAGAATCTTCTCAGGCACCCTCCCCACCCCCGGGGAGAGGATGACTGGGAGACCTGGATAGACTATGTTGCCCATGTAGTACTTGAATGGCAATGCTCAGAAGCAGAGAAACGAGACTTCTGGTTCCGCCTCCAAGCTTAATGGCTGCGTAGATGATCAGCTCCACCTAAACCCCCAACATTTTCACTTCCATCTATCGCTAATCACTGAAATAAGAGCAACCTCACAACTATAATAGGAGGGGAAAAGAAGGGAGCAAACCCCAAGAAGACAGAGATCGGAGAAACCTCCAGTAGAGGACGAACGATCTGATTCAGACACCACAGATACGGATGGCACATTGCCTAGGCCTGCCCTGGCCTACCTGAAATCTAACAGCATTACACCAAAAACTCCAAAGGCAAAGAAACTAATTAAACTTGACACCATCTACATTGAACTTTGTGCTTTTCGGGCTGATATCAAGAATCTATATGGGGAGATGCACAGAGACATTACTCAGCTCGAACAATGAGCAGATGACACAGAACAGCAGATAATGGCAAATGAAAACTGTGTTGATGACATGGAAAACTTAGTTCAGCAAATACAGGAGCAATAGGAGTTACTGGCGGCCTGGCAAGAAGATGCTGAAAACCGTGCGCGCCGTAAGAATATCTGTATCTATTGTATTGCAGAGGGAGAAGAGGGAATAAACATCAAATAATTTGCTGCTACATTGCTACAGACCTCCTTAGGCCTTCCTTCCAATATGGTGCTTGATTTTGAGAGGGTTCACTGAGCCTTGGCCCCCAGGTCCACCTCCCCCACGGCCAGTCCTCAATACATCGCAGCCCGATTTGGTAGTTACGCAGTTAAGGAGCAGATTCTCTTAATGGCATGGCATAAAAAACAAACGTTCCATGGTCAGAGTCACTACTATGTTGATCACGACTATGCCCCTAAAACTATGAAGCTTCAAAGAGTCTACCTTCCTCTCCTGCCAGTTCTCAAAGCGGAGGGGCTCAAATTCACCAAGCCTTACCCTGCTAAGCTGATTGTCCACTTACCATCAGGGAAGCAAGAATTTACAACTGCTGAAGAGGCCTGTGAGACCCTTCTCAAAGAGGGCCTGGTGTTCCCGGAGCTCCCACCAACAAATCAAAAGCCGCAGCCCCTGAGATGGTAGACACGGGAGGGGAAACAATGCAGAAGGGAAGAGAATAAAGGGCAAGACCAGGATCTGAAACAATGTTTGGCCAAATTTAGAAGAACGGAGAACAGCAATGAGAATACCTGAAAAAAAGAGGATCTGGACTATACTGCATCTGCATAATTATATGCTTGAGGTACCGGGGTGGTTTGGTAGGAGTTTCTTCTGCCTGGGCCCAGATGGTGGGCCTGACTCTGGGCCGTACACAAATGTTTGCTTACCCTCTATAAATCTGGGTAATTTCTGGGCCACTTGTCATGGCGCCACCTAAGGGTGGTACCCCCTCTCAGTCCTCTTGGCGCACTCCTCTTCCTAAGCCCAGAGGAGGTAAAAATGAACAATATCAAAATGTGGGACATATTGCAACTCCACTTACATAATATAAACTGGACAATGCATTTTAGGCTTGAAAAATGATGGTGATCTGACGTGTGGAGAGAATCCATATATTACATTCCCAATTAGATTATAGAACCTGGGAACAAGGTTTGGGGACTCAATTGGTGCCTATTACGTTATAGAACTACCAGAACTATATGAGACTATATGATGCGAGACATTTAAAATATATCAAAGTCTCTACTGGTTGGGGATTTCTCCTACTTGCTTTAGTTTTCATTTCTCTACTTATTTGAATCTGGGAGCTTTATATACAAAGGTAATGTTTCTATGTTTGGGAGAGGCAGGTGGTGAATACACATTATTGAGCCAAAAGGCGTGATTCCAGGGGTAATTCTCTGTCTTTTTTTCCCCCCAACTCCTCCTGTTCCCCTTCTTTTATATTTGATTTGGATCCTACTGATCCACAGGGGGCCCGAGGCCAGGCGAGCAATGGACTTGCCCCCTTTTCTGGTATGAGGCACATCCACATCTGTGTAGTCCCATAAGTAACAGGGAAAATGATGGATGTTTCCCCTACCTTGGAAGTCCTATTTAAACTGCAGCACTTATTTAATGTAAATAGTTGGTTTATTATGTGCAAACAGATTATTACAGACCTAAGGATTGCCCGGTTGGCAACAGGTCATGATTTTTATTTGATATTGGTTTCAAGATATAATGGTAGGGTAACAGACAATAAGTTAAATATGAGGAAATGGAGAATTTTGCAGACATTCTTTAAGGGATACTTTATTAAGCTGGGAGTGGGGCTGGTTAGACGAACTGGCTTGGACGGCGAGGAGAGCGGGGGGAGAGTTTGGTTCCCATACCCAAGTTCTCTTGGGCAGCTACAAAGATTCATTATACTACAATAGTTAAACCGGCATTAATACTTTCATTTAATGTAAATGGCAACCATAATCCACTTTAAGAGAAGAAGGCTACTAAACCTGTTTAAAAAAGAGAAACCGGGTGCCATTCTTTTGCAGGAAACACACCTCCCTCAGATTGAACTCTCTAAATTAAAGTCCTGGGGGATTCCAGGTGGTGACAGCCTCATCACATATCTCAGGCAGGCGGAGAGGGGCTGCAGTACTGGTCCCGGGGGGGGTACAGTTTAATCTTCAACAGGAGATTATAGATGGGGAAGGGCGCTATGCCATTGTAGTGGGCAAACTTTATACCACTACCATTACCCCAGCTTCAGTCTATCTCCCTCCAGGTTCCCCAGTCCAGGTCATGAGTAAGTTTTTAGATGACCTTTTAATGCACTCACAGGGTATGTGCATCATAGGAGGGGATCTGAACGTTACTCTTAACACTAAATTAGATACAACCTTTCTCTCCAGACACCGGGCCACACCACTCCAGAAATATCCTAAGGGGACTCTCCTTAAGTTGAGTTTGGTAGACGTTTGGCGCCATTTTTTCCACACCACTAGATCCTATACCTACCACTCCCCCAAAACCCATACATCATCTAGATTACATTACTTTTTTGTTTCCAGTGAACACTTGGATTTAACCTGAGATATAACTGTTAGAGCCTCAGTTTTGTCCGACCATTCCCCTATGTACTTAAAAATAGATGTTATTCCACCGAGGGCGACTTCCTTCTGGCACCTAAATCTTATGCACCTACAGAATCCAGAGTTTATTAAGATGGTCCAGTTGGCCATACCACAAATTCTATTAGACAATAACTTGTCAGAAATCTCTCCTAGTATAAGATGGGACACCCTCAAAACAGTTCTAAGAGGGAAAATCATTAGATACTCCACAATAAGAAGAAATTAAGAGAGAAATTATATAGGGAACTGCAGACACAGTTGCTGCACTTGCAGACCAAACAACTTCAAGGAGACCGTACAGTCAAAGAGGAATTAATTAAGGTAAAATAACATTTACAGAAGTTGGTTGATCAGCAAATAGAGCAGCAATTGCTTTATTTAAAGCTGAGGCATCTGGAGGGAGGACCCTGAGGAGCCAGAATTCTGGTTAGACACCTACAAGGTGCAAAAGCACAGGCCATGGTCATAAAACTTAGAGACCCTGTCTCAGGTCGCTTACTACTACACCCGGGTAAGATTACACAAGCGATGGCAAATTTCTATCAGAAATTATACATGGAAGAGACCCATCCCAACCCCCCCCAACAATTAGTCACTTATTTAGCTAACTCCCCAGTGCCCAGATTGTCTCAGGCTCAAGTGGAAGTGTTGTTATGCCCTATTACAACTATAGAAGTATGGGATACTCTTAAACGGACCAAATACCAGAAAGCTCCAGGACCTGATGGATTTCCTATGGAATTTTACCGCATATTTCATAGATTATTAACCCCCTCATTATTAGCTACTTATATAGACATCCAAGAGGGACAACCTCCCCCCAACCCTCATGGCGATATATGAAGATGGTAGCAATCCCTAAACCTAGAAAAGACCCATCTTTAATGGCTGCTTATCGACCTATATCGAAACTTAACTGTGATTACAAGCTATTTATGTCTATATTAGCAAACCGAGTGGCAATTTGATTGCCTACCTTAATAGATGGAGACCAGGTGGGTTTCATTATGAAACGCCAAGCTCATGATGCAGTTTGGCGAGTACTTTTGCTCATAGACCACGGATCTGCTAGGCAAGTCCCATCTGTCCTTCTCAGCCTTGATGCCAAGAATGCGTTTGATAGGGTGTCATGGCCCTATCTCTGGGCCGCTCTAAAAAGATTTGCATTTCCTGATAAACTTATCTCCCAAATACAGTCCATGTATAATATGCCCTTAGCATACCTTAAGTTAGATGGGTCCCTTTCTCAAATATTTCCTCCATCTAGGAGTACAAGGCAGGGGTGTCCATTATCTCCACTACTATTTGCGCTCTGTCTAGAGCCTCTAGCTGCCAATATCTGGGCACATGCCCAGGTGGAGGGGGTCCCAGTGGGGGGAACATCCCATAAATTGACTCTCTTTGCAGACGACATTTTGATGACACTCACCTCCCCGGAGACATCGGTACCAGCAGTCTGGGCACAATTAGCTATTTTTAGCGGGTTGACGGACTATAAGATTAATGATACCAAGGCAGAAGTATTGACCTACTCCTTTAAACCTTCCCTAGCTTTAAAAATGAAATTCCCATTCCATTGGAATAGGGTGGAGATGAGATACCTGGGTATTAAAATACCTTATAAAATGTTGCATTTAGATCTGATGAACTATGAACCCATCAATCAACAAATTACATCAGATTTATCTAAATGGGCCCTTCCTCCGATGGGGATTCTCCCACGAATGGAAACTATCCAACAGAACGTACTACCTCATCTACTCTTCTTTTTACAGACCCTCCTGACACTCCCCACTAATACTTATTTTCAAACATGGGATAAGTTAATCTCTAGGTATATATGGGGAGGTAAAGCGCCCGAGTGAAATATTCCACATTACAACTCTCCAGGGCACAAGGAGGACTAAATCTCCCTAACATGAAAATATACGTTCAGGCAACTCACATACGGATTTCTCTATTACACATAGCTACAGATTATATGACACATTGGAAAGACATTGAAGTAGCTCTAAATGGATTGGAGAATTTCCTGCCCTATATATTGGGGGAACTCTCTGAGATGTCTCCCACTTCCTAAATACATGAGCCTCACCTCAAAATTTCTGAGCAGCTGGACACAAATGTGGAGAACCCTTCTATCTCCTTCGGAGAGAAAATACCTAAGTATGATCCCAGTCTCCCATTGGAAGAAGGTTGATTTACTTTATACATTTCAAGTAGTAGGTTAATGGGCATCCACTCTTTCCCACGTTTGCAAACAGAGTATAAACTCCCTAGCAATCAGTACAAATGTTAAGAGATTTTGAGGGATACACTGTCACCATTTGAGGAAAATATAATGGCAGTAGCCAAATCTTCTTCTATACTGCTCCAGATGGTGATATTTCACCTGAGAGGACAGCCCCATAAGCATGTCATTGGGAACTTATATTCAGCATTAAGGGCATACGACAAGACTTCTTTGGATCATGTTAGAATTAAGTGGTCAAAGGATATGAACTTAGAATTGGATATGGAGCAATGGCAAATTTCAACCACACTATACTCCAGAATCTCCTCCAATGTATATTGGCAGGAATATGCTTGGAAAGTCAGAGTAAGATGTTATAGGACCCTGGACATCATGGCTAAGTTTAAGGGACATGGATATGGGAGCTGCTGGAAGGGATGTGGGCAGAGGGAGGTGGGGATGGAACGTATCATTTGGTCATGTCTATATATGCTAGGATATTGCCAAGACATTATAGGTGAGTTAAATGCTATATACGGGAGGCCAGAGATACTTACCTCGACCTTTGTGTTGACAGCAATACCTCCTGTGGGAATTAAGGTTCAGGGGTCACTTTTTAAAATGTTATCCTTACTAATACTACCGCCAAAAAAAATCATGACTCGTTTATGGCTTTCCACCCAGATTCCAGCCAAATAGGCTTGGAGAATATTGACATATGAAATGTATAACCTTGAAAGTATCTCAGCAAAACTGACCAACAGGATCTCTGCATTTGATAACCAGTGGAGAACTTGGGTGCTATATCAATTAGGGCAATATGGGGACTTTGTTCCTTAAACATGTATTATTATATTTAAAAGTATATGGGGCACCTGAGCCTACTGAGGGGGATATTTTAATTGAGTTAAACATCAACGGGAAAGGTAATATTTCCCCCTTTACTACCATTATTTTTGTATGACAGCCATCAATATAAACATTTTATTAAGGTTTATAACAGATAACCAAAATATGTTTGAGATTATACAGATGTAACCCCTAGATGGTGCTATCCCAGGGGCTACTACCCCTGCCTGATTTGCCACTAACAGGTTGAGGGGCCTGGATCCAATGGCGGGTGCCTCCACCCAGAGGTCAGAGTTTGCAATAGTTAAACTAACTTGGTCACAGCCCTCTGGGACACTGCAACCCCCCTTTCTTCCCACTAATGGCCCACACAATATATCAGAATTACCTTCACAGTACACTTACCTCAGGACTGGTTCCGCATGGGACCTCCTAGAAATAAGATACAGTGCAACAATCACAGTACAACTGCTAACATAGACAAATACCTCAGGCAGTATAACTTTGCTGAAACAAGCAGCTCTGGTTTATTTGGGGATATAACAAGGACAGGGGAAATCAGGTTAATTAGTTATCACTCTACTCATCTACCTGTGGCTCTGTGCACAGGCCTATACTACCAGTTACTGTCCCTGGGTACCAAGCCTAGTGGCTTAGTCCAAACCGTGGCAGCTGGTGAGGCCCCTTTACCTAGTAGAAAGAAAATTAGTTTAAACAGTCAACAGTACAGTGATTCCATTTGGATTTAATGTGGCAATTCAACAGGGAGCGACCTGAATTAGTACTCACGACCTCCAAACAAGATAGGGTCCTTCAACGTCAGCAGGGCTACTCTTGAGCTCCACGAGACTCTTGCACATTTATATGGTAAACAGTCACAGACAAAAGTCCTTAATGGCAGCAGGATTCACTTGAGCTGCACAGCCTCCTCACACATTTATATGGTAAAAAGAAGTACTATACCAGGCAGGCTGCCTTCTATCCCGATCGCAATTACTGCACACACCGGGAGAACACACGGCAGATTCAGTTCCTGACAGACCGAGTGCAATCAGCAATTTCTCCAGTCTTCTACAGGGTGAGCCTGGTTTCTACTCTTCAGATATCCTTTGATTCTCTTCACAGGACAGGTTCAGTCCTAACAAGCAGTTACACAAGCTGCAGACCAGAACTCTGGACCTTACACATGTTTTTGACTAAAACTGTGCACTGAAGGAGCACAGGGTTCCTTTCCCCTTCACTGCCAAGCTAAACTGAAACTCCAACAGACAAACCGGGCACTTCCTTTGAGTTCCTCCCAGTTCTTGACTAGATTGGCTGTCACTCACAATGACTGCTGCTGTTGGTCCAAAAAGGCGCTGAAGTCTAAACTACATCTCCCAGAGTCACTGCCCATACAATCCTCTTGTGGCTGGCTCAGATTATGAGTCCAAGTTCTGATTCGTCCAAGGCACCATTTTAGAGCTAGCTTACCCCACACTGATTGGTCCAGTTCAGCAGTTCAAAACCAGAATGGGGAACTAGGCAGACACAGTTCTGACTGCAAAGAAAGCAGGTTAGACAAACTGTAATCTCATCATTACTCTAAATGATTTCTGGCAAACAGTTACATCTTTCAGATAGGTTCCCTTTGCACTCCTAGTGACTGCAAAAATGGAGTGAAATGGCAGCAGCTCGAGTGGTACTCAAACAAAGAAACACAGTCCCCACATACAAACTAATTATGTCTGCAAGCAGACAGCTCTTAAAGAGACAGTACCAGAGGTTCTAAAACACTCACTGATAAATGGCTGGCCAAACACCATTCAGGCTTGGAGAATTCCAAACAAGCTCCTGAGTCTTTTGAACCCCATTTGCAGGGGTTACACCTTCCTGTTTGGGAAAGCTTGACTGCCAAGCAAGTACTCTTACAAGTTTTAACTCAAACCATATACATTTGCATTAGGCTCACACATGTAATCATCAGTCAATACATCATTTTACCAAGAACACATTTCTGAAACATTGCATACGTCACTCTACACAGTATTACACACACATTGTACCATAACTCAAGTTATTACCTCTTGTACATGAAACCTGAAGAGAGGGGCCTTCCTATCAGTTACCTTGGGCTGGACGGGGCAAGGGCACCATACTTAGAGGGCAACACAAGAAACTTGGAGTTAGCACTGACGCTCAGTTTGGGCAATGAGCCCAGGGACACATACACTCCTTTTATGGACAACATTGAGAGGCAAGTCCACAGGCCTCCCAAGTGATTCATAACTGAGGTGCACCACAGGCTTTACAGCTCGACCAGTCTTTCTAGGGGAACTGTTACAGTCTCTGCACTCTGAGCCTCATTTTCAGCATTGTCCTCACTTGTGCAGGAGTCTCCATGGGGTAGAGAGGCTAGAACTTGGGGCACTTTCAGCTCCAGGAGTTACAGTTTCTGAGTCCACAACATTCAGCTCGCATGGAGAGCTTTGGACACTGGCAGTGGACTGTCAGGGCACTCAAAATACTCTTCTTGTTCTGGTGTATCACCAGTCTGACCCAATCCATCATTTCCTCCCTGAAAGCTCAAACAGTTCAACCATGCACAATGATTCCATTTCTCTGATGTGATGCTTGCACTTCACTTTCTGGGAGCATTGGTCCCAGGGACCAAGCTGGGGGCTCAGACAGTCCAGAAGGCAGCTCACTGCCTCACAGTATTGACTAGGGATTGCTCCGAAACAATTGACTCAGTTCATAAGAAGGATAGTATTCAAAGTCACTCACTTTCTTCTGATATGGACTGACAGTCATGCTCAACTGGGACTTGTGGAGGGAAGACTTTAACTCTACTTCTGTAGGTACAGACTTTCTTGATCTTTTCTTAGCAGCAGCTCTAGTCACTGGTCCAGAGGGACATCTTCTGGGGGCTCAGACTCAATCAAGATTTGTCAATGGGTAGTAAATGATTTCTATGCATTGTTTTTACATCTTTGAATTATTCTCAGGCCTTACTTTGTACTGGCAGATCATCTAGTTTGCTCACTACAATTTGAGGGAGATGGTGCCATCTGTCAGCAATCTTATGTTGCCATGCAGTCCCAGATTTCTTAGCAATACCGATCTCCCTCCTGGGTTCCTGTGCTTTCACCTTTTTATCATACCTTTCTTTGTTGGCTGATTTCTTTGGCAGCCATGGTTTGAGCCAGTTGGTACGCATATTAGCTGGGCCTTTAACTTTGCACATACTGTAAATAGTTGTTGAACCCCATCAGAGAGAGACCCCAAAACACACATCTACGGTAGTCGAGCTTCTCTTCAAACATCAAGCGGTGGGGAGGGCAATTGCATCACTTTTGGTGCAGTTATAAGCATGTACCAGGGTGCTAATTTGTTGGCTCCATCTAGGCTTGTCCTTTGGGTGCAGGGTGCCTAGCATATCTAGCAAAGTCACGAGTTGAAATGTTCAGGCTGTGGGTCCCCTGGGAGGTGGTAAGGAGTGGTTCTGGACTTCGCACTCCCCACAGAGAAAGCATCTCTTTGATCAGACGACTCTCAAAGTCTCTCCTTGATCAGAATGGATTCTTTGTGGAGCCCATAGGACAAAAATTTTCTACAAGTACTTTGGCTAGATGGATGCTTTCAGGTCTTTGTGGGGAAAGCTTGGGCATATCTCGTGAAATGGTCAGTGACCACCAGCACATTACTGATATTTCTTTGATCTGACTCCAAACTCAGAAAATCAATACAGACCAAGCTCCATGGGTGCACTGGTGGTGATGTTAACAAGGGGCAGCCCTCTGGGGAAAAGCTTTCCTCTGTAAGCAGCGACTACAAGTTCGAATGTGTTCCCACATCAGCCCCATCTTAGAGCCAATAGAATCTGGATCTCACCAAGTCAAGTGTTCTGTCTATACCAAGGTGCCCCATGTGGTTGTGCAAGGACATCAGTACTGAGTCTCGAAAGGCAGTAGCAGCACTAGTTGTTGTTTGTCTACTTGTCCCCTCTGTCTACTGTTTCTCTGTATAACAGTTTATTGATCAGTTTCAACTTAGGACCTTCTTTGTATAACAGTGCAGTTCTCAAATCAGTGAGCGTATTGACACATTCTTTTTCCTGCATCAGAGAGGGCTTCTAAAGCTGTTTTGATGCATGGATCGCGGGATGGAGTCCCAAATACTGTCATTGTCCAGCTTGAGGCAGTGCACCAATGTCTATTGCAGAAAAGTGGCAATAAGCAGCAGGTATGCAATTCTCAGAGGGTCCCAAGCAATCCACCATGCAGTCCACTGCGTCCGTGGACATTTGTTCCTCCCTGTCAAACTTCCGGCAGAGTGCCCGAATGTCGAGTTCTGCCAATCGGACCCAATCATTCTGGGGAACAGGCCTCCGGGAGAGAAAGCATCAGCATCTATGTGGTTCAGACCTGCTCGGTTATCGAGAGCATAGTCATATGTAGATAATACAGAAAGCCACCTATGGCCAGTGGCATCCAACTTAGCTGAGGTCTGCACATAGGTCAAAGGATTATTGTCAGTTTTTACTAGTATTTTAGCCCCATACAAGTACTCATGGAATTGGTCAACAATAGCCCACTTCAAAGCTAGGAACTCTAACTTATGTACAGGATAGTTCTTTTCGGATGGGGTCAGGCTTCTACTGGCAAAGGCCACTGGTCTCAGGCCATTCTCGTGCTCTTGGTACAACACAGCCCCCAACCCTTGCAAGCTAGCATCAGTGTGCAGGACGTAAGGTTTTCTTGGATCGGCATAGGCCAGCACTGGAGCATGGGTAAGTTGATATATGATCTCATGAAAAGCAGTCTCACAATCAGGAGTCCAGCGTAGCCCCAATACTTCACTCGGACGAAAATACACTCTTTCAGTCTTGAGGGCGCTGACTTTTGGTATTTTTGTGGGTTGGGGGATACCCTTGAGTAAGGTTAAGTAAGGATGGATCACTCTTGAATAGTCCTTGATGAAACGCCGATAATAACACAGATCCAGGAATGTTTGCAGTTCTTTTAGATTTTGGGCTGTGGCCAGGTGGTCAAAGCCTCAACTTTACTTGGGTCGGTCTCTATTCCTCGGGGATACTATGTGTCCCACATACTTTACTGATGTTTGAAAGAATTGACACTTATCAATGGACAGTTTAAGGCCAAAAGTCCTCCAGTCGGTCCAATACCTTAAATAATCTGCTCTCATGTTCCTCCAGTGAGCTGCCAAACACAATAACATCATCTAGGTATACCAGGCACTCTAGTAAGTTCATGTCCCCACTGCACGCCCATCAATCGTTGAAAGTGGCTGGAGCACCTGAAACCCTTGAGGCATCCCCATGAATTCATAGAAGCCAAGTGGACAGATAAAGGCTGTCTTCTCATGTACCTCTGGGGCCATCGGGATCTGGTAGTACCCACTGCAGAGATCCAGCACAGAGAACCACTTGCTCCCGCTTAGGCAGTCCAAAGCATCCTGAATGCAGGGCATTGTGTACTGATCAGGATAGTCCGCCCGGTTAAGGTGCGATAATCCACACACATCCTTACTGTCCCATTCTTTTCCTCCACTACCACAATGGGGAAGCATAAGGGCTTCTAGATTCTTGTATTACACCAGCAGCTAACACTCTTGCAGATGCCATCTCATCATCTATATCAGCAGGTGCCAGGCGTCGGAGACCTCTCACTGAAATGGTCTTTCGTCATGCAGCCGGATATTGTGCTCAGCTCCTTGCACACATCCTCACGTCCCATTCCTTTAAAGAAAACACCTGGTCTCTCTGGGCAAGCTTCTCACTGATCCTCACTTTCCATTCAGCTGGCAATGGGGAGTAGCGAGAATCAAACAAGTCAGGCGTTACTCTGTCAGTCTTCCTCAGACTCTTGCTGCTGGTAGCACTGCAGTGTCTGCACAATGCACATTAGCCAGGATGCAACCTCTATTTACTCGAATGTCTTTCAGACACATTATGAACTTGGACCATTACCCTTCTGGCATAAGCATGGGCTCTAACCGGCAAAATACTAGGCTTGACCAGCAGTCCCTCTGGCACTTTTCCATCGCCTGGTGCATCCAACATTAATATTTTATTCTCAACATCCTTTCTGATACGGACCTCTCCTGTAAGGTACACTGGGCATTTGGCCGCCAGGATCAGAGACTCAGGATCCTTCTTCCATACAATTCAGACCAGTTCCTCTGGTTCTATTTTTTCAGCATCTCTCATGCCTCATAGGCCTTCTTAATTAAAGCGGAACTCTTAAAGCTCTACTAGTCTTTGACCCTGTTTTTCATAACACAACTGTGCCAGCCTTCCGAACATATGAGCATTTGTTCCAATCAACAAAGGGACACCATCATACAGTCCAGTGGGGGACACACTAAGGCTAGGATCTCTACTTGTTCGCCCTCCAGCCACGGATGTGGGAAAGACAGCCAAATTAGGATATACCGGAATAGGGGTAGGCCTTCACCTAACCCCCATACATGCAGTCCTTCTAATGGTTGTAAGGGTACGTCTGACAAATGCTTCTGATACCAATCCTGGAACATAATTGTCACTTGGGAGCCACTGTCTAATACAGCTCTTGTAGACACTCCATTCACCTTTACAGTGGTCTCCATGGAGGGACCCGCTATTCTGGACCAGTCTGGAGAGGCGGTAGTGGGGGCCTGGGCAACTGACCTTGCCACAAAAAGGACGTGAGTTAGCATTTTTGGTGCCCTCACTGGGATCATTTCGTGCACCTCTTAACCACTGATTTGTTCTCCGAAACTCTCCTTGTAGCCTATATGCAACTTTGTCAGTGTCTTTTGGGACCGGCATTCCTTCATGTGCCCATCTTTCCACATATTATAGCAAAACATACTTTCTGGAGTTTGAGCTGGCTCAGGCGCCACACTGGGAGCCAGGGCGGGTATTACTAACTGGAAACCTTGGTGCCTTCTCTGTCTGCGGCGTGATAAGCATTTGGAGACATCTCGTCAGTTTCTCCACTTCCATGGTCAAGGAATCGAGTTCGAGCTGTTATCAGCAGGAGATACATGGGTGGGTATCCCCACCCCCATAGCAGATACTGATCGGATATAGGTCGGGCCCGTACTTGCAGGCGTGGCCTTCTCTAAAGGACTGTTTTTTGAATTCCCGGATCTCTCAACAGTTCACTCCATTGGGCATATCTTTTTTCCTTGTCAGGGCACTCATTGATGCCAACCTCTGCCCTGAACTCACTTGATGGGCCACCCTCAGTCACTCGGGTCACAGCCACAGCTATTGGTGCAGGTCCCTCCCAGGTCGCCTTTTCTCAACTCCTCAATTTCTCATTAACTCATCATAGGAGGTGGAGTTCCAGTCGATTTGCCAGGCGTAACTGAAGCAACAGCAGTTCTGAGAAGGGGGCAGACTTAAGGATCCTGTCCAGCCTGGTTTGGTCCAGTTCAATGGCTGGCAAACTACCCTTTCTGAGGCATTCTTGCAACAATTTTTAACCACCGAGATACATACACAGACAACAACCCCCTTGGTACTGTTGTGCATTTCTTACTCTCACCATAGATCCTCATCAGAATCTGGGCTCCCTTACACATTCTCCAAGGCCTCCAAGATAGGCCTGTGCAGTCACTTCAGGGTTACTGGCTCATTTAGCACGGATGGTAGCCAGGGCAGGACCTCGGAGGCTCTCACTAAACCTCTTTCGCTTTGGCTTCCAGCATTGCCATTCTAGCACTTGAGGGCAACATAGTCCATCCAGGTCTCCCAGTTATCCTCCCTTGGGGGTGGGAGGTGCCAGAGAAGATCCTCAACCTTCGGTGAGATCGTGACTAATGGCAGGTGCAGAAATAGGAGTCTGCATTGGTTCAGCCACCATTACGGGTACTGGGCGGAGAGGGAGTGGAGGAGAACACCCCAGGTGGCAAGAATAGTTTCTTCCAAGTCCCACAGTTTTCCTTCCCCAGCAACCATTTAGCAAATTTCTCTCAAAAGTTTCAGACAGTGGGGGGGCTCATTCCCCAGGTCTTCTGTATTAGTTATCACTCTCCAGGCAGTGAGGGCTCCCTCTGGGGTAATGGTCTGTGGCACTTTGGAGCTATCTGGGATCCTTAAACTCTATTAGGGCCAGGAAAGTGTGGGTGAGCAGATTAGCATGCCGACCCACCACCACAGGGTTTTGTAAACCTTCCACCTTGAAGTACTCCTGTGCAGTGTCCGATGTGATACCCAGGGGATGTCCAGGATAAGCATAGCATTTGGGGGTCAATCTCCTCCCCAGTACACCACCCACCAGCCGCAGCAGCCACTGTCGGGGTACTCCATTTTTCTTAACAGTGGTTCATAAATATGGCCACTAGAGGACACACAATCCCAGCGGTGAGCCTCAAGATGTAACCCCTAGATGGCGCTATCCCAGGGCTACTACCCCTGCCTGATTTGCCACTAACAGGTTGAGGGCCTGGATCCAATGGCGGGTGCCTCCACCCAGAGGTCAGGGGTTTGCAATAGTTAAACTAACTTGGTCACAGCCCTCTGGACACTGCAACCCCTTTCTTCCCACTAATGGCCCACACAATATATCAGAATTACCTTCACAGTATACACTCCCCAGGACTGGTTCCGGCACTGGGACCTCCTGTAGAAATAAGATACAGCAACAATCACAGTACAGTACTTTAACATAGACAAATACCTCAGGCATATAACTTTTGTTGAAAACAAGCAGCTCTGATTTATTTAGGGATATAACAGGACAGGGGGAAATCAGGTTAATTAGCTTATCACTCTACTCATTCATACCTATGGCTCGTGCACAGGCTCTATCTCTGCCAGTTACTGTCCTTGGCACCAAGCCCTAGTGGCTAGTCCAAACCGTGGCAGCTGGTAGGGCCCCTTTCACACAGTGAAAAGAAAATTAGTTTAAACAGTCAGCAGTACAGTGATTCCATTTGGATTTAATGTGGCAATTCAACAGGGCGACCCTGAATTAGTACTCACGACCTCCAAACAAGATAGGGTCCTTCAACGTCAGCAGGGCTACTCTTGAGCTCCGAGACTCTTCGCACATTTATATAGTAAACAGTCACAGGCAAAAGTCCTTTAATGGCAGCAGGATTCACTTGAGCTGCACAAGCCTCCTCACACATTTATATGGTAAAAAAGAAAGTACTATACCAGGCAGGCTGCTTCTCTATCCCGATCGCAATTACTGCACAATACCCGGGAGAAACACAGCAGATTCAGTTCCTGACAGACCGAGGCAATAGCAATTTCTCCAGTCTTCTACAGGTGAGCCTGGTTTCTACTCTTCAGATATCCTTTGATTCTCTCTCCGGGACTTGATTCAGTCCTAACAAGCAGTTACACAAGCTGCAGACCAGAACTCTGGACCTTACACATGTTTTTGACTAAAACTGTGCACTGAAGAGCACAGGGTTCCTTTCCCCTTCACTGCCAGAGCTAAGCTGAAACTCCAACAGACAAAACCAGGCACTTCCTTTGAGTTCCTCTCAGTTCTTGGCTGGATTGGCTGTCACCACAATAGACTGCTGCTGTTGGTCCAAAAAGGCAATCAAGTTCAAACTACATCTCCCAGAGTCACTGCCCATACAATCCTTTGTATGGCTGCTACAGATTATGAGTCCAAGTTCTGATTCGTCAAGGCACCATTTTAGAGCTAGCTACCCCACACTCGATTGGTCCAGTTCAGCAGTTCAAAACCAGAATGGGGAACTAGGCAGACACAGTTCTGACTGCAAAAGCAGAGTTAGACAAACTGTAATCTCATCATTACTCTAAATGATTTCTGGCAAACAGTTACATCTTTCAGATAGGTTCCTTTGCACTCCTAGTGACTGTAAAAATGGAGTGAATTGGCAGCAGCTCAGGTGGTACTCAAACAAAAAGAAACACACAGTCCCCCATACAAACTAATTATGTCTGCAAGCAGACAGCTCTTAAAGAGACAGTACCAGAGGTTCTAAAAACACTCACTGATAAATGGCTTAAACGCCAAACACCATTCAGGCTTGGAGCATTCAAGCAAGCTCCTGGAAGTCTTTTGGGAACCCCCATTTGCAGGGGGGTTACACTGAGACGGAGATCTCTGAATGTATTTAGCAATGTCTGCTTACTGTCAGCACTTTTCTTCATTGTACTACCTCTGAATGTATCTTGGTGTAACCCCCCTGCAAATGGGGGTTCCCAAAAGACTTCCAGGAGCTTGCTTGAATGCTCCAAGCCTGAATGGTGTTTGGCATTTAAGCCATTTATCAGTGAGTGTTTTTAGAACCTCTGGTACTGTCTCTTTAAGAGCTGTCTGCTTGCAGACATAATTAGTTTGTATGGGGGACTGTGTGTTTCTTTGATTGAGTACCACTCAAGCTGCCGCCAATTCACTTCATTTTTGCAGTCCTACGAAATGCAAAGAGAACCTATCTGAAAGATGTAACTGTTGCCAGAAATTATTTAGAGTAATAATGAAATTACAGTTTGTCTAACCTGCTTTCTTTGCAGTCAGAACTGTGTCTGCTAGTACCCATTCTAGTTTTGAACTGCTGAACTGGACCAATCAGTGTGGGGTAAGCTAGCTCTAAAATGGTGCCTTGGACCGAATCAGAACTGGAACTCATAATCTGAGCCAGCCACAAGGAGGTTATGCAGGCAGTGACTCTGGGAGATGTGGTTGGGCTTCAGTGCCTTTTTTGGACCAACAGCAGCAGTCTAATCAGAGTGACAGCCAATCCAGTCAAGAACTGGAGAACTCAAAGAAGTGCCAGTTTTGCCAGTTGGAGTTTCAGTTGAGCTTTGGCAGTAAAAGAAGGAAGGAGCCCTGTCTTTTCAGTGCAGTTTTAGTCAAAAAGCACGAATATGGGCCAAAGTTCAGATCTGCAGCTTGTGTAACTGCATTGGGGACTGAATCCGTCCTGTGAAAAAGAATCAAAGGATCTCTGAGCGTGAGCAGGCTCACCCTGTGAAGACTGGAGAATTGCTGAGTGCCCACTCCGGTCTGTCAGGAACTGAATCTGCTGTGTGTTCTCCCGGGTATTGTGCAGTAGTGCGATCGGGATACAGATGAACAGCCTGCCTAGATAAGATCTTTCTTTTATATGGATGTGTGAAGAGGTTGTGTACCAAGTGAGCCCTGCTGACATTGAAGGACCCTATCTTATTTGGAGGTCGTGAGTACTAATTCAGGTCGCTCCTGTTGAATTGCCACATTAAATCCAAATGGAATTACTGTACTGCTGACTGTTTAATTCTCCTTTCTCTGTGTGAAAGGGCCCTCTACCAGCTGCCACGGTTTGGACTAGCCACTAGGGCTTGGGTACCCAGGACAGTAACTGATAGGGATAGGCCTGTGCACAGAGCCATAGGTAGATTATTAGAGTGATAAGCTAATTAACCCGATTTCCCCTGTCCTTGTTATATCCCCCCCAAATAAATCAGAGCTGCTTGTTTCAGCAAAAGTTATACTGCCTGAAAATTGTTTGTCGATGTTAAAAATGCTAGTACTGTGATTGTTGCACTGTATCTCATTTCACAGGAGGTCCCAGTGCGGAACCAGACCTGGGGAGCCAGTGTATACTGTGAAGGTAATTCCTGATATATTGTGTGGGCCACTAGTGGGAAGAAAGGGGTTGCAGTGTCCCAGAGGGCTGTGACCAAGTTAAGCAACTATTACAAACCCTGACCTCTGGGTGGAGGCACCACCATTAGATCCAGGCCCCTCAACCTGTTAGTGGCAAATCAGGCAGGGGTAGTAGCCCCTGGGATAGCGCCATCTAGGGGTTACATCTGTATTGCATTTGGTACTATAACACGCTGCTAAAACCAATAAAATATCATTTAAAAAAAAAAGTAGAGAAACAAAAGAGGTTGAGTGAGAGCCTCCAAGGTCCTGCCCTGACTACCATCCATGCCAAGCGGGCCAATAACCCCAAAGCAACTGCACAGGACTATCTTGATGCATTGGAGAATGTGTACGGGAGCCCGGATTAAGATGATGATCTGTGGTGGAGAGTAAAAGCAGCTCAGCAGTACCAGGAACCATTGTCTGTATGTGCAGTTGCTTGAAAGCTGCTACAAGAGTGCCTCAGAAAGGGTAGTTTGCGTCAAATGAATTAGATCGAGCGAGGCTGGACCGGATCATAAGTCTGCTCCATTTCAGAATTGTTACTGCTTCAGTTGCGCCTTGCCACCGACTGGAATCATACCCCCCTCTATGACGAGCTAATGAAAGAAATTGGGAGTTGAGCAAGAGCGACCCCATGGAGGTGCACCCTATCTGCTGCTGTGCAAGTGACTAGGTGATCAGCAAGTGAGGCTCAGGGGCAAAGTTGGCACAATGAGCACTGTGAGAATGCAAGAACTTCCGCCCTGGGCCCAGCATTGGAAAGGCGAGCTACTAAAGGAAGTCAAAAGTTGAAGATGGGTGACTCTGCAAGGGTTTCCCCATGGGAAAAATTCTGGTCCCTTTAGCACGTGACTGCCATGGGGTGGGTGCACCCTCAGGCATCCGCTACAAGGTGGCTCAAGGCTGAATCACCGGATTGACTGCCACTCTAAAGGAACTGTTAAGACACATTGCACCACTCTCACCGCTGCAAGCAGATACTAGACCCCAATGTCTCACTACTGCTTCAGTTCCTCATACGATGTTCTCTCCCAGGATGACCCAGAAGTCTATCATTTGTCACAACAGTGGAAAGGAAGACCATATGAAAAGAGAATGCTGGTCTCAGAAGGACTTAGAAAGAGTAGTAAACAGACTTCAAGGAGAGCTCCGAAAAGCAAATCAATGGCCAAGGGGCACCTGAAATGACCGCACTGAGGGTTCGAGAAACCCTAACTCAAATTTATTTGTGGCTAAATAGTCTGTCCAGACCTCTGCTGCTGCCTCCCTAGATTGGTCCAAAATAGTGGGCCCTTCAATGGAGACTACGGTGACTGTGAATGGTGTTCATTCTCGGGCTGTGCTTGACAGTGGGTTGCAAGTGACCATAGTATTCCAGGACTGGTATGACAAACACTTATCTGATGTGCCTTTGCAATCCTTGGAAGGCCTACATGTGTGGGGCCTGAGCAGCAAGTCTTATCCCTACTTAGGGAACGTATTCCTCTGGTTGTCTTTTCCTGCAACTGTAACTGGTGTAGAGGAGCAAGTAGAGACATTGGCCCTAGTGTGTCCCCCCACTGGACTGTATGATGGGGTCCCCCTGTTAACTGGGACAAACGCACATATGTTTAGGAGACTGGCTCAACTCTGTCATGAGAAACAAGGGCAATGGACTGGGAGGGCCCTGAGAATTCCGGCTCTATCAAGAGGGCCTATGATTTGCAACAGAAACCCGAGGAAATAGACCAGGATGAACTGGTGGGGATCGTGTGGAAGAAAGATCCCAAGTCAATGGTACTGGCCCCTAATGCTCAGTGTACCATTCAAGCAGAGGTCCACCTCTGGAAAGATGCCAAGAACAAAATACTGATGTTGGATGTGACAGGCGATGGAAAATTCTCAGAAGGATTATTGGTGAAGCCCAGCATCTTGCCTGCTCATGCCCATGCCTGTGCATGATGAGTGATGGTCCAGATTCACAATGTGTCAGATCGGGAGATCCGGGTGAACACAGGGTGCACCCTAGCTATGGTACACTGCACAAACACTGCAGTATTGCCCAGCAACAAGCACCCTGGTGAGAAGGAGAGAGTGACCCAATACTTCTTTGACTTTGGTGACTCCCCGTTGTCAGCTGAGTGGAAGGCTAGAATTAGCAAGAGACTTGCCCAGAAAGACCAAATGTTTTCGTTGAAAGAATGGGATGTGGGATGTGTCCAGGGTGTGGAGCATCACATACACCTGCACGATGAATGGCCATTTCAAGAGAGGTCCTGACGCCTAGCCCCAGTAGACATAGATGATGTGAGAAGACACCTGCAGGAAATGCTCGCTGCTGGCGTGATACAAGAATCCAGGAGCCCATGCACCTCTCTCATTGTGGTTGTGCATAAGGAGAATGGGTCTGTGGGGATGTGTGTTGATTACCAAACCCTGAACCAGCGGACCATCCCAGACCAATACACTATGTCTCATATACAAGATGCCCTGGATTGCTTGAATGGGAGCAAATGGTTCTCAGTGTTGGGTCTTTGCAGCGGATACTACCAGAGCCCGATGGCCCCAGAAGACCATGAGAAAACAGCATTCATCTGTCCATTGGGGTTCTACGAGTTTCTGAGGATGCCACAGGGGACATCGGGTGCCCCAACCACCTTTCAGCGACTGATGGAACGTGCGGTGGGACATATGGATTTGCTGGAATGCCTGGTGTACTGGGATGATGTCATTGTGTTTGGGAGCACCTTAGAGGAGCATGAGAACAAACTGTTTAAAGTCCTTGACCAACTGGAAGACTTCGTCCTCAAGCTGTCCATTGACAAGTGACAGTTTTTCCAAACCTCCGTGAAGTATGTGGGGCACATAGTGTCTACAAAAGGGATAGAGACTGATCCCAGTAAGGCTGAAGCACTGACTACTTGTCCCCAGACCCATAATCTGAAAGAACTACAATGTTTCCTGGTGTTCTGTGGCTACTACCGCAGGTTCATAAAAAACTATTCCAAGGTGATTCACCCACTCTTGAACCTTACACAGGGTTATCCTCCTACCAATCGTAAATACAAAAAAGGGGCTGTTAAAGAACCAGTAAAAGTGTACTTCCACCCAGGTGAACTCTTCGGGCCCTGCTGGATGCTCAACTGAAAGCAGCCTTCCATGAGATCATATACCAGCTCACCCACACCCCCATCCTTGCCTATGCTGACCCCACCAAACCCTATGTGCTGCATACGGACGCTAGTCTTCAGGGTCTAGGAGTGGTGCTGTATCAAGACCATGAGGATGGCATGAGACCAGTAGCTTTTGCCAGCAGGAACTTGACCTAGTCCGAACGAAACTACCCTGTGCATAAGTTGGAGTTCCTTGCACAAAAATGGGCCATAGTTGACCAGTTTCATGAATACCTCTATGGGGCAAAGATATTGGTGAAGACTGACAATAACCCGTTGACCTATGTACAGACTTCAGCTAAGTTAGACGCCACTGATCACCGGTGTCTTTCTGCATTATCAATCTATGATTATGCTGTCGAATACAGACTGGGCCTGAACCATGTTGATGCTGATGCCCTATCACGAAGGCCCACTTATAAGAGTGATTGGATCAGGCTGTCTGAACCTGACATTCGAGCATTGTGCCAAAAGTTGATAGAGATGAACAGATATCTGCGGACACAGTAGACTGTTTAGTAGATTGCTTGGGCCCTTCTGACACTTGCATACCATCTGCTTATTGCCACTTCTCTGCTCTAGATATTAGTGCACTACCTCAAATTGACAATGACAGCATTCAGTGGGCTCAATCCCAAGATCCTATGATTCAGCCAGCACTTGATGCCCTGCGTGCAGGAAAAGATGTCTAAGTTATGTTCCACTGACGTGCGAACTGCTTTATTGTTTAAAGAAGGACCCAGATTGAAGTTGCTCAATCAGTTGTTGTATAGCGAGACAGTAGATCGTAGTGGCAAAGTAGACAAGCAACAATTGGTCCAGCCCACGGCCTTTAAAGATTTGGTACTGAGGTCCCTCCACAGTCACATGGGGCATCTCAGTATTGACAGAACAATTGACCTGGTACGATCGCACTTCTACTGGCCCAAAATGGGGACTGATGTTGTGCACCTTGTAAAGACTTGTAGTCGCTGCCTGCAAAGAAAAGCCCTGCCTCAGAGGGCTGCCCCCTTGTTAATATTACTACCAGCACCCCCATGGAACTAGTCTGCATAGACTTCTTGTGTTTAGAACCTGATCAGCGGAACATTGGCAATGTATTAGTTGTTATGGATCATTTCACACGGCATGTAGAAGCTTTTCCCACCAAAGATCAAAAGGCATCTACTGTGGCCAAGGTACTAGTGGAACATTTCTTCGTACACTATGGTGCCCCCCAGCTGATCCACTCTGATCAGGGCAGATACTTGGAGAGTCAACTAATCAAAGAAATGCTCTCTCTATGGGGGGTGAGAAAGTCAAGAACCACCCCTATCACCCGCAGGGAGACCCTCAACCAGAACTTTTTCACAGCACCCTTCTAGACATGCTGGGCACCCTCCACCCAAAGGGGTGGGGAGGTAGTATAGCGCAGTGGTTTAAGGCTCTGAGCTGCAAATCTGGAGACCTGGGTTTGAATCCCACAGCCCCCACTTGCATATTATCTGACCCTGAGCAAGTCACTTAACTTCCCTGTGCCCCCAGGCTGCACCTGTAAACAAGCTTTCATCTTAGTGTGTCTCACCTGGTTAAACAATTGAAAAAAAAAAAAAAGACAAGCATAAATGGAGCCAGCAGATTAGCACCTTGGTGCACGCATACAATTGCATGAAAAATGATGCTACTGGGTTCTCCCCCTACTGCCTCATGTTCTGGAGAGAAGCCCAGCTGCCACTTGATGTCTGTTTTGGGGTTTCTCCAGATGGAGTCCAAGCCAAAAACCACTTGCAATATGTACAAAAATTGAAAGCTCAATTGAACCATGCCTATCAACTGGCCCAGACAATGGCAGCCAAGAGAAATCTGGCCAACAAAGAGAGGCATGATAAAAAAGTAAAGGCTCAAGAGCTTCGACTTGGAGACTGTGTGTTGTTACGCAATTTGGGACTGCATGGTAAACACAACATTGCTGATTGGTGGCACCATCTTCCCCATATAGTAGTTGGAAAGTTGGATGATTTATCTGTGTACAAGGTGCGCCCAGAGAACAACTCCAAAGCTGTCAAGACCATGCATCGTAACCACTTGCTACCTATCGGGCAAGTCATGATTGAGGTTGAACCCCCAGAAATTGAGACTCCTGGGCCGGTGACCCATGCTGCTGCAAGAAAGAGACAGAGTCAACCTACCCCAGTGGTCACAGATTTAAGGTTTCCTCCGCAGCAGGCCCAGAATGATAGTGACTGTCAGCCCACTTCTGACGAACGTGAGTGCGACTATGCCTATTACCCCTCTTATGAACTGAGTCAGCTGTTTCGAGGTAACCTCATCATTAATTGTGGGGATGAAGCTGGGCCTTCTGGACTGCCTAACCCCCCAGCTTTGTCATTGGAGACAATGCTCCCTGAAAGTGAAGTGCAAAGTATCACATCTGAAGATGCTGAGTCTGTGTATTGTGGAACTGTATGATTTGCCTGAGGGAGGGATTGATGGAATAAGTCTTTCTGGTGACATACCAGAATTTGAAGAAAACCAAGAGATTGCTGACAATATCCCCCCCCCCCCAAGTACCTCAAAGTTTGGTTGTGCCCGAGCCTTCACAAAATGAGTCAGGTGTTGTAGAAACAGAGCCTGCAGAGCAAGCAGCCAAATGTGCCCCAAGTTTGGACGTTCCCATCCGGGCAGAGGCACCCTTCACAAGTGACGAGAGTCCTCAGACCAGTGCTGAGAGTACAGAGACTGTAGTTGTGCCCCTCAGAAAGACTGGCCTAGCTGTCAAGCCAGTAGTACGCTTCAGTTATGATTCTCCTGGGAGGCCAGTGGATTTGCCTCTCAGTGTGGTGCACAAAGGTGTTTATGTCTCACCAAGCTCACTGCCCAAATTGAGCTTGACAGCCAATTCCAGGTTACTTGTCATTTCCTCTCACCATGGTGCCCCCCGTCCCCTCTAGCCCCAAGTTAGCTGATAGGGAAGGGCCCCCTCTTGCATTGTTTAAGGTACAAGAAGTTATTACCTGATTCAGTATAGTAATGTTCAATTTACCTGTGTGAAATATGCACAAAGTGTTGTCAGACTGGATACAGTATAATGAAGTGTAGTAAATATGTAAAGTAATAAGTTTATGTTAACTGATGCATGATGGTACAGACTTGACATGGACACCAAGTTTTCTCCAGGCAGGGAAGGGTGTAACCCCCATACAAATTTGGGTTCCCAAAAAGTCTTCCTTGAGCTTGCCTAAATGCTCACTGCCAGGCTAGTGTCCTGCATTTTAGCAGTTTAAATGTGATTGCCAGAGAGTGCCTGTATAGCCTCTGTGTACTGTCTCTTTAAGAGCTGCCTGGATTGCAGTCATAAGTAATCTGAGAGGGAGTTCTGTTGAAAGATGTAACTATTTGCTGAACATCATTTCAAGTGATAATGATAATGTACTTTGTCTAACCTGCCTTCTTTGCAGCAAGGACTATTTTGTTTATCTCCACTATCTTGGTCCTGGACTGCTGAATTGGAGCAATCAGTACTGGTGGGACCTAAAATGGAGCCGGACTACAGGAACTTTTGGAGTCAAAATCTGTAGGAATTGTAGTTTTGGGCTTTTGGTACCTTTTTGCACCTGAAGGGGGAGCCTTTCTTGTGACTGAAAGGCAGATCAGCCAACCAAACCTTTTGGATTCTGGGGAAAGTCCCAGGTTTGCTGGCAATTGAGTCAGATCTAAGTTGTGAGATGAAGAGGCAACAGCTTGAGACAGTCAAGCAGCTGTCTGAGTAGTTTCACACAGGAGAACTGTGGAAAGGCCTGAGTTGTGGCCTGCATGTCTGCCTGCTGCCCCTGAGAGGGGGAGAAGAGAATTATTTCAGACTAAATCCAAGTTTGTGAGAATGAAGTAAGCCACTGATTTTTTACCAGGTTCATACCTGAAGAAGACTGAAGATTTTGCTGAGTGCAATCAGCCTGTCAGGATTTCCAGCTGCTTTTGAATCCCCGGTTTGTGCAGAGACTCTGCGATCGTGACTGGAGAGCGGTTTGCCTGGTACAGTCGAATTTCCTTACATGTAAATGTGCTGTGAGTTGTTAGTGGGTCGTGATTTGGTTCCGCACTGTGTGAACTGTGTTCTGCTTGCTGGAAGCTGTATCCAGCCCAAAATGGACTGTATCCAAATTTGTCTCCATTTAAGCAGGGCCATGCTACAATTGGCCCAGCCAGACTACCAACTGCACAGAGAAAGCCATCGATGAGAGACCTGCCTGGGGATTAGCCCTCTGCTCCACGTTCAAACAGGAATGACACCTCGGCGATTCGTGTGGGCCCTACTTCTCTTAAGCACCTGTTATCTCGATTTTCGTCCAGCCTGTGTCCAGTCTTGGGTATCGTGAGTAATCATCAGGGTAGCTTCCTGCAACAACAGCCTAATGTAAAAGTGTGTCATCTGAATGTCTTGTTATTTTCTTTTCATGAACTGAGCCCTCCGGCTCTGGATTACAAATAGTGCGTGTTGTGCATATTGTTTCCTTCCATCACAGGGCCCCAACCAGCTGTAACATTCCTGGCTAGCCCACCATTCTCCATCTGGGTACCCAGAGTGTGTGACTGTTTATGGACCCTGAAGTGCATTCCTAACTGTTTGATTGATACTGTACAGCCTATAAGCAAATTAACCTGATTACTCCCCTCCCTTGTTCAAGTCCCTTAAATAAATCAGATCTAACTCTTTTTTTGCATTTACCCTGACTGTGGTTCCAGTTTGTGCAAGAGTACTGTACTGCTGTTATTTGCTGTGTATAAACTTGTTTAACAGGGTGTCCCCAGGGCCAGGCCAGAGGAAAGCCCTGGTGGTAAGTGCAAACAGTGTGGGTACTTGTGTGGTGTATCAGGGGTATTGTGAAAGTGATTACTGTGTATTGTTCCTGCCACTAGTAAGGCAAGAGGGGAGTTATAGTGTCCCGGAGGGATGTGCCCATGTTAGCTTGACCACTACCAACCCCTTAACCTGCTACTAGCCAAGCAGGCAGAGATAGTAACCCTTGGGATAGCGCCACCTAGGGGTTACACTTTCATTGGCTGATACCAGTCACATGACCGTGCAGACATATTAGCCACTGCACAATCAGCCTGGTATGAATCCTCTTGTCATATCCGTACCAACTCACAATGAAAACAATTGCCCGACATTTTTTTCCCCCGACCACTAACAATTCGTGCTCCCCACACACCATAGCCAAGCATCCGCTATGCCGAAAGCACTATTAATTAGTGCCAAGCTGACCGCACTGTTATTCAGTGCTTTGTAACAGAATGACTTATTTTTAGTTAAAAATATTTCCTTTCTCGACAGTTTGAAAGATGTGAGCGCAATCATGGTTGCACTCGCATTTTCATGTTGAGAGCCACAACAAGCACGGTACAAGTGCTCCACTCCGCACCAAACATCACCTAAAAGAAAAAAAAATAAAATCTTACCTTTACACCACAAAGACTACCCCTATTTCCTGCAAGTGATTTAATGCTTGCTAGTTATCCTGGCAGCATTTTGTTGGGGGGGGGGGACGTCGCCACAATAAACTACCTAAACTACAATTATAGCAGCCTTCATAGGACAAATGTCCTGAAGCAAAACTGTAAATGGAAAGTAGTTCCACCAGGTGGAGGGACAAATTGAGCAATATTTCTTCCCAATTTTTACTTTTTATCATATTTCTTCATGACTATTATAATTACTAAATAATTTAAACAACAACCGTCATTGCATTATATGGCGCGGTAGCACCAGTACAATTAGGGTTGGCAGTGCAGTTTAATGTTAAACCTCAACTTTTGCACTTTAATAACTTTGCAACTGTTCAAGGGATTTGCATGCAGTTTGGAATGCTTTGCGGCTAGGAGAAGGTCTCTCAGCATGCCAAATTTTGTGTTAATTCCTTTTATAGTTTTTGAGATACAGAGTGTTGAAAAAATAGATGGTTTTGCTATTGTTGACTGTTTTTTGCTCACCTGTATCTCAACAAGCATTTGTCAATGCTGAATGTTTGCTTGCTGGCATTGGCATTGGTAGTGTAGGAGTTAGAGAGCTGCATAATAGGAATGGCAGTGAAGTATTGAACTGAAGCCAACCCCAGCACCACCCTGTAGAGACTGACAGGCACTGGGGTGTGCCTTTGGGTCGTCAGGCAAAATGGCCACGCCATTTCACCACACGCTGCCCTGCAGACACTGACAAGTGTCACGGTGTGCCTTGGGGTCTTTGGCCCTTATGGTCACCCCATTCCATCAAGAAATACGGTAAGATGGGTCCTGTATAGGAGAGTGGGGTGAAGTTTGTGGCCAAAGAGTCCAAGGCACACCTCAATGCCTCTCACTGGCTGCAGGATGTGGAATGGTATGAGCATTACAAGCGAGAATCCCAAGTCACACCCCTGATGCTTCTCAATCTCTACAGGGTTGGGCGTTATGGTCAGAAACCCTAATACCTCAGGCATTCATTGGCATTTTCACTCCGAATTTTCAACATTTTTTTTTGTGACCCCCACCTTATGAACAGTGAAGATATCAGTTTGTTAGCGGAGGCTTCAAGCTTATTAACGCAATTTAGCACCACAGGTGCAAAACACGTTCCGAACAGGATGTGAAAAATGACAGCTGTACTGTTCATGGGGAAGTGTAAAAAATGGCAATGTTGCAAATCTGCAGTAAAAATATTAAAAAAACTGGTGAAGTCACGAGTGTGCATAGAAACTGTGCAACACACACCCATAATGTAATTAGTGTGGGGATTTTTTACAGCAGATTGTCAACACAGGCATTTTGGGACCTCCGATCATGAACAGTGTCACTGTGATTTTCTTTATCTGTCTCGAACAATGATTTCCCACAGCGACCACGCATCTCTGTGCTGAAAGTGTGAAAACACATATCAGCCATGTTGTGAAAAATTACAGCTGTACTGTTCATAAGGAAGTGTGGAAAAATGCCACTGGTGAAAATCTGGACTGAAAATATTACAAAGTCATGAACTTATGAGGGTGCGTGAAACTGCATGAATGCTCACTCATAACAGTCATTTTATGGACTTTTGTCACCAAATTTTCAGCATAGCCATTTTAAGACCTCTGCTCATGAACAGTGTAACTGTGATTTTCTTAATCTGTCCCAAACATTGCTTTTGCACACCGACTGCACCATTGTGCGCTACATGGGCGAAAACATGTTTTGGGCAAGATGTGAAAAATGACAGCTGTACTGCTCATAAGGAGGTGTGGTAAAATGGCAATGTCAAAAATCTGGAGTGAAAATATTGAAAATTCGCAAACTTACAAGCGTGCGTAGGAACTGCGCAATGCACGCTCATAAAACAGTAATTTTAAGGAATTTTTCCACCAAATTTTCAACATAGGCTTTTTGAGAGCCTGCCTTATGAACAGTGGCAATGTCGTTTCATTACTCTGTCCCAAAAGGTGATTTTGTGCAGTGACTGTGAAATCACCCTTCAGGCCTGATTAACGCCATGACATTCATGAGAAGGGGCCCCAAAAACCCCATGTTGAAAATTTGGTACAAAAATTCAAAAAAATGCCTGAGATATGCAGCAAAGTTGAAAAAACCCTATCTATCCCATTATACAGCTTACCGGCATTTCTTCAGTTCGCGTTCGACTTTGAAGAGCGCAGACGTGTTCCCGGTCCACTGAAGATCATCGTGCCAGACTCCTGAGGTAAGTATGGGATGAGGGGTGGAGGCGGTGCGCAGTGGTGCTGGTAGCAGAGACAGCAAGGGACCGCTTTTTCAGTTTCAGGTTGGTTTGTTTTTTAAATGACGACGCTGGATGTTTGCCACGCTGGGTGGGCTCCGTGTGGCACAAAGATGGCTGGTGGGGAGCGGAGCTGATGGGGATTGGGCACCCCTGTGAGATAGCATCTGTTGCCATGCTGGGCTGGGCTCCCAGCGTGGCACCCTGCTCTGGGAGGGACCAGTGGAGCCGGCGGGGATTGGGCACCCCGTTGGCTACTCCGATGTGTAGCCATGCTGGGGTGAGACACAGCGTGGCATATGGAACTCTGTTTTGGGGGCGCAGCACAGCCGGCAGGGGATTGGGCACCCCGTCGGCTACCAAGTGTGTGCTTGGGGTGAGTGAGCACACAGTATGCGTGCATGTGCGTGTGTGTGTGTGTAGGGGGAGCGCACATGAGCAAGCGACATCTTATCGCTGTTCACTGAAGCGTAGCTCCCCTTTCAACTGTACTCCACTGCATTTTGGACTGCTGTCATAGACAGCTCCAGCAGGCATTGGAGAACTTCGGCCACACCTGCAAATACACTGACTGAATTGGAAGAGGGCTGCCACACCTCCGAAAACTCAGATGATGGCACTATGTTTCTTGCACATGCGTGCAAGCAAACAAAAAAACTGGTGAGGTCACGAGCATGCATAGAAAATGCACAACGCACACCCGTAATGCAATTCATTTGGGGATTTTTTACAGCAGATTGTCAACACAGGGATTTTGTAACCTCCTCTCATGAACAGTGTCGCTGTGATTTTCTTAATCTGTCCCGAACAGTGATTTCCCAGAGCAACCATGCATTTCTGCACTGGAAGTGCGAAAACACATTTTGGCCATGGTGTGAAAAATGACAGCTGCACTGTTCATAAGGAAGTGTGGAAAAATGCCAGTGGTGAGAATCTGGACTGAAAATATTAGAAATCCATGAAGTTACGAGGGTGCGAGGAAACTGCGCAATGGTCGTTAGTAACAGTCATTTTATGGACGTATTTCACCAAATTTTTAACATAGCCATTTTAACACCTCTGCTCATGAACAGTGTCACTGTGATTTTCTTAATCTGTCCCGAACATTGATTCCGCACACCGACTGCGCCATTGTATACTACATGGGTGGAAACACGTTTGGGCCGAGATGTGAAAAATGACAGCTGTACTGCTCATAAGGAGGTGTGGTAAAATGGCAATGTTGAAAATCAGGAGTGGAAATATTGAAAATTTGTGAACTTACGAGCGTGCGTAGGAACAACACAATGCATGCTCGTAAAACAGTAAGTTTGGGGAATTTTTTCACCAAATTTTTAACATAACCATTTTAACACCTCTGCTCATGAACAGTGTCACTGTGATTTTCTTAATCTGTCCCGAACATTGATTTTGGACGCTGACTGCACCATTGTGCACTACATGCGCGGAAACACATTTGGGTCAGATGTGAGAAATGACAGCTATGCTGCTCATAAGGAGGTATGGTAAAATGGCAATGTTGAAAATCTGGAGTGAACATATTGAAAATTCGCGAACTTACGAGCATGCGTAGGAACAGCACAACACATGCTTGTAAAACAGTCATTTTTGGGAATTTTTTCACCAAATTTTCAACACAGGGTTTTTGGGGGCCTACCTCATGAATTGTGACACTGTTGTTTCATAAATCGGCCCCGAAAGGTGGTTCTGCGCAATGACCACGAAATCACCTGTCAGGGATGATTAACGCCATGACAATGACAGAATTTGTGAGGTGGGTCCCAAAAACCCCATGTTGAAAATTTGGTGAAAAAATTCCCCCAAATGCCCGAGATATGCACTAAAGTTGAAAAAACCCTATTTATTACATTATATAACTTACTGGCATTTCCTCAGTTCACGGTCGGCTTTGAAGAGTGCAGACGTGTTTCCGGTCCACCGAAGATCGTTGCGCCAAGGTCCGGAGTTAAGTATGGGGAGAGGAGGGGAGGCAGGGTGCGCAGTGGATGGACATGGGTGGGGGGAGATTGGGTCAGGACAGTCAGCGAGGGAAGTTTTTTTCTTTCAGGTTTCTTTTTTTTTTTACTTAGACAACGCGGGACGTTTGCCACACTGGGGTGTGCTCGAGCATGGCAGCTGGAAGGCTGTTTGGGGGGGGCCGTGGAGCTGATGGGGGATTGGGCACCACCGGCCATACGATCTGTTGCCACGCTGGGGTGGGCCCGGCGCTGGCACCTGTAGTCTCTTGGAGGGTTGGGGGACCGTGGAGCGATGGGGATTGAGCACCCCCATCGGCCATACGATCTGTTGCCATGATGGGGTGGGCTCCAGCGTGGCATCTGGAACTCTGTTGGGGGGTGCAGCACAGCTAACGGGGATTGGGCACCCCTGTCAGCTATACAGTGTGTGTGTGTGGGGGGAGCACGAGCATGCAGTATGCATACGTATGTGTGGGGGGAGCGCGCATGAGCACGCGATATCTTATCACTGCTCAATGAAGCGTAGCTCTCCCTTTCAACTGTACAGCCACTGCATTTTCAACTGCTGTGATAGATAGCTGCAGCATTCATTGGAGAACTGGGTCAGCGCCTGCAAACACACTGAATTGGAAGATGGCTGCCACACCTCAGAGAACTCGGATGATGGCACTATGTTTCTTGCACATGCATGCAAGCAAACATAAAAAGCTGTGGACTGCTCCAGCTTCACACAAACTCTCAAAGACCCAACATAGACAGACGCTCAAACAAGAATCCATAAAATGACTGTAGTACACTATATCACCCTTAACCCCTAGTCATCCAATGGTTGTATATGAAAAAAGTGATACAGACTGCACAATTTATATGTGCGTGCCCATGCCCATCCATGAACAAAAACAGCAGTTACGCATGGCACTGCCCGCTGTCCAAGAGAGCAGCTGTTCAAGTATTAGACAAATGTTGTGGACCATGCATCACACACAAAAACGCATATACACACACTCTTGGAGCCTTCCATGTAGGGTTGTCAGAACGTGCTGACGTTCTGGGTTCTGGTTCTGGGCTAGAACTTTGCAAACAGTTCTAGGGTTCTAATCTTCTTTAGAACTCAAACTCGTTTTGTGTGCAGGATTGGCTAGAAAGAACAGATAAAGATACTGACAGGATAAAAAAATATACATAAAAAGAGCTGCACTCTCAGAACAGCCATAATATTGGTTCACTGCACATGCAGAAAAGAGAAACACATTGAGCCTCTCAAAGTGCAAATGCCAAGTGTCACAATTCCATGCCTTTAGCACATCTGCATATGAGCAGCACATTCTCTCATTTTCTCCCTCTAAAACATTTTTAGCATGTAATTCCCAATAATTAGTTTGTTTTCCATGCTGGCATCCCCTGTTTTTTTAAATGTATGAAGAAGAAAAAAGCTTTTTTTTAGTAGTTAGAACCCTTAACACTTAGAACCCATGGGTGTTCTAGTTCTAAATTAGAACTCAAACCCATGGGTTCTAAAAGGGTTCTAATCTTTCTAGAACTAGTTCTGACAATCCTACTTCCATGGCAGGTATTGACAACACCACAACCCCATCACATCCAAAAAACTATTGTTTATTTACAAATCAGTGCAGACTATGCATCCTCCATACACACACACACACACACACACGCGTGGCCACATGGTAACAGTCTATCCACCAAGTATAGGCAATTTGTTGAGGGTCTCTTACCTGTGTACTAGGGAGCAAAAGGTAGAAGTCTTGAAGAGGCAATGTGCATTGAACCTAAAATAAAATATAGGAAAGGGGTCACAAAGGATCCATAGTTCTTAGGGAGTAAACAGGAAGGATAAGACAGGTTAGACGTACAGTAATACTTATCTGAATGGGAAGAGTCAACATCCTGTCAGACCTATTAAATTAATGAGAAAAAATGGGTTACTATGGAGAAAATACAGTATCGAGAACCAAGAAAGAGAGCAGAGAAATATGAAAGGGGTAGATGAAAGAATAGTAGTACAGAAAAAAGGAACTTTAGATAAAAAGGTACAGACAGGACAAAGCAGGCAGATAGGAAAATAGAGAGAAAGAAAATAAAGTAATAAACAGATAAGAGCTTGCTCACTGGTACAGCAGTAGTGCTGCAACTTGCAGCGCCAGTGACCTGGGTTCAAGAATGAGCCAGGACCATCGGAGGACCGGCCAGTGGGAGGAGGATTGAGCATCCCATAGAACGTTCTCCTCCTCTGGGGAGGTGGGTTTCACATCCCACTGTTCTACTGCCAGCTGGGTGATCACAGGTGGTAGTGAAGGGGATCCGTGACTGACAGTCAGGACTGTTGGAGTGTGTCCACAGGTGGTAGTGAAGGGGATCCGTGAGTGACAGTCAGGACTGTTGGAGTGTGACCACAGGTGGTAGTGAAGTGGATCCATGAGTGACAGTCAGGACTATTGCAGTGTGCTCACAGGTTGGCTGCATCAGGTCTCACCATCCATCAGTCCTGATGTGCACTCCCAGTGGTGGTGGGGTGTGGAGGGGGCAGGGAAGAACATTGAAACAGCACGTACAGGACAGTCAGAAGGAGCCCCTCCAGCAATCCACTCCCACATCGGACCCAAGCTGCAGCACTCCTGGATCAGATCCACACCTTCACCTCTGACCCAGGTGGCCAGATGGCTGTGGGGAAGAAATGCTAAAGAGACTGACTGCATATGCCCCAGTGTGAAAGCTGGAGGGCCCAGTGCAGTGCTGTGTACCAGGCTGGTGTGTAGACCAGAAGCAGCAGTGTCTGAGTAGGGAGGGTAGCTTGATTAGTAGGAAACAGAAGGAGGTCCTAGCCTGTGGCCAGAAGAGCATAAAGAATACTTGGGGAAAAAAAAATAGTACAGGAGTGCCGGAAAAAGCTGGTGCTGGGGTGTGTGTGTGTGTGTGTGTGTGTGTGTGTGTGTAAGGAAGGGGGGCCCTCAACAACATTTACTAATCATCCCTAGATATTTTAAGTACTACCACTGGTGGGCTAGTGGGAACTCCTTTAGGCTAGTGGCCAAGCATAAATAAAATCATTTTGCAGTGGTGGTCTATGGTACTAGAACTGTCCCATGTACATAATTTAAAAAATATTCGTGGTAGTGTACTGGGTTGGTTACCCTGCTGAACAATGGGGTGTAGTTGGGGGGGGGGGTCTCTGGGTCCCGATATTTCTTTTTTGCAGGTAGGGAATTTGAATGTTAGTAGGAGTAGAACATGCTGCAGCCCAAGCGACCGCACAAAAGTGAAAGTGCCAGGTTGCACTTTCTTCTCTCCACCTGTACGGAGCTCAGTCTGTGGCCTGTTCCATGCAGGAGGGAGAGGAGGGGACAGGAACACATCGGGAGGAGGAGGAGGAGGCCAGGGCATAGGGGCCAGGTTTGTAAAATTTTGGGTGTGGCCAAGTGATCAAAGCCCCCAGTGGGGGTCTATGGGAGCAGAGCCCCTATATGTGGGGGTGTGTGGGGGTGAAGCCCCTCAGGACAGTATGAAAACATTTTTTAAATACTCTCTTTAAAAATCTTATTTTGAAACTCCAAAGAGGAATCCACGTTTTGGGGGGAGAGGAAGGCATTTTGGGGGGGGTGATTTCCCTAAGAAACCATTTGCTGATGTGTGTGAATGTTAATAAACATTGTACCGTAGGTGTCAGTGTGGCTCAGTTGGTAGCACATCTGCCTCTGTACCAGAAGGTTGTGTGTTCTCGTCCCACACCAGGATTGGACTCATACCTAAAATCTGGCATCCGAGTGCAGTATTAGGGGGGTGCTGTGCTGCTGAGATGTGTCGTCCTTCGGATGAGACGGTAAACCGAGGTCCCTCCTACCCATCCTGGTGCTGTCCTGATGGGTGTCCAGATGGAAGTAAAAGAACTCAGAGCACTCTTCACAAAGAGTAGGGGACATTGGTGGTGTCCTGGCCAACATTCCCCTTCCCATAAACTGGATCATGCAATTGTCCAGGCTGTGTGTGGGTGTTAATATGTGATATGGCTGCCACTACACATTCAGCCACTTCACTATCAGTCTAGCATTACTTGTAAGTGCTTTGGGATACACTGGGTATGAAAAGCGCTATATAAATGCTTCTTCTTCTTCTACTTACAATGTGGCGCCTTACTGTTTTTATGTTTCTCTGTTTCCCTTTCCCCACTCAGGGACAGGCTGACAGCCAACCACAGTCACCTCACCCTCGAGCCAGGGTGACTGACTCCCCTCCTCATCTTTTTTTTTTCTCTCGGCTGTTATACTAAAACCATCTTCTCTCTGAAAATTCCCCCCTTCCCTCACTCTGCCACTAGGCAGCCCACCACAGCACCAGAGAACACCACAGTCACCTCATCCTCAACGTTGGATCAGGGGGGCAGAATGTAGCACAGCAAGACAGGGTCTGGTCTGTCCACAGGTCCACTTCAATTTGTGCTACCTAGCATGCACCCTACACTGCAAGACACACAGTAAGTGCTGCCTGGCATACAACCCACAATGCCAGGCATACACGCACTGCCAGACATACACTCACTGCAACCAGGTGTGCACCCTGTACTCCCAGATGTTCTTTATGCTGCAAGATATGACCATAATTGCCTGACGCATATTGTATATCCTGCTCTAACAGATGTATGGAATAGCGTTTGCTGTCAGATGTGTACACTCTACTATGATGTATGCATCCTGCAGTGACAGGTTTGCATTTTGTACTACCAGCCGTGTACCACAGCCCTCAACCTCCAGAAGCAGTTTTGCATAGCAAGAGGTTCCAGTTTAGAATTGTTCCCTGTCCAGTAACCACACAGTAAGTCATGATCCTTTGCAAATGGAACCATGAAAAGCTAACACATCAGTTCTGCAAACCCAATTAATCTTCCAGGGACTGGGACGGGAGTGTGTATCTATCTCCCTTTGATGTTTTCTTATTGTTATATAAAGAAATGCAGCAGCTCCAGTTTCCTCTGTAAAGCTTTCAAATAAATAATGCACACAATCAGCCCCATGGGGCCCTATTTGTCTTGCTTTCTGCACTTTTTACTTCTAGAGAGATCACTGCCTTGGCCAGAGAGATCAGCACCTCTGGAGCCTTCTCTGCTGTGCTGACCACTGGGACTACATTCCAGATTTTCCTGCTAGAGATATTTTTGGTGGTGGGTTGGCACCTTCCTCCCATTGTATGAGTCTTTTGGTGTTTGGTTTTAACTGCTGCATGGGTTGGGAGCTTGCTGTATTACAGTGGCAGCAAACTGCTGTGCGTGACATTCCCACGGATGCAATAGTAGCAGCTCCTGGAACATGGCACTGTACAATAGGAATTGATTATTCTACACATTCAAGGCAGTAATCAACAATTCATTTCCAGCCATTACAGTGGAGATTTTGTTTTGCGACCTCTGTGCCCACTGGTGCCTCACTCATTTAGGCCTCCGACCCTGTTTTTTTCCACCAGACACACCCCTATTCATGGCACTACATGCTCACTTCTTTACAGACCATTAATCTCCATAGCCACCAGTTTTGTCCCAGCCAGTCTGAAAGTCATTTGTGCCTCGGGCCGGCTCAGTTTCCTTCCCCTTGCTCCCCTGACCTTACCTGCTGGAGCTCTTGGCTCTTCTGGGGTACTTTACTGTTACCATCAAACCAACTACTTGGTGGTGGGTGCAGTGGTCAGCACACTGCTGGTCATCGACAGTCCTCCTGGTTCTCCTCCTTCCAACTCCATTCTTCTTCAGACCTCCTCTCAGCAGCTGCCTGCCCGACCTCATAGACGCGACTAGTGTGTCTGCCACACGACCCCCCCCCCCGGCACATGGTCTCCCCCACCGGGCACGTCACAACATCCGCATGCTGCACAACTTTCCCTGTGCTTGGCTCCCTCAAGTCACGCAGTGCGCCTCTGGGCCTGGCTTGCTCTCTCACCATCACTAGCTGCCTCCGGCTATCTGCTGTCTGCCCTCCTGAGATGGATGTCCTCCTCCTGGAGTCCTGGGTTGGCTTCTTCAGTGATTAATTGGTTGCTGGCACTGCCTTGCACCCTTTGGTCATGCCCAGTTCATTCTGCTCGCTCACCTCACCCATCACTGGGCCTCGTCGCCACCTGCCACCCAGTGACATTCCCCACTCTCTTTGGGCACATGTGCATTGTAATGTGCATACAAAACTAAAGGCGCTGATTTAAAAAAAATGCTACCAATGAACTAGGGGATTGCTCCTTCTCAGGCGGGGGGGGGGGTGCGCAGCAAGTCACAGAGGGCACATGCACACCCAGGTCACAGAACAAAAAAAAAAAGGAAAAAAGGCTTATCATGTTGAAAATTATTGGTGGAGCCGGGCCCACTTCAAAAAATATTGCTGGAGCCCATGACCCAAGGGCCCATATAACCTGGCACATATGAGCCAGGGTAGAAGCGCCCCCTTCAACTTGCCTGAGCCATCGCTCAGGTGGTAAACATACTTGTTGAGGCACCCATGATCTCATTGGGAGAGGCACAGAAAGCTGCCATTAAGAGAAGCCAAGCTTCTGGCTTTTCACAGCTGAGCTGCATCATCGCTATTAGTGGTGCCCCGTTGTGCAGGTCAAGGGAGGCGTGGGTGTTGCCAATTTTAAACCACGTTGTGTCTAACTTTAAAATACCTGACTGGGCTTCATTTAAAAAAATAATGCCTACAGGAGGCAGAGGCAAGATGAAGGCAGGCACACTCTAAGGGAAGAGACAAGAGTGGGTGCAACAAGAGAAACCGCACTTGAGGAGTTGAGTAACAGTATGGGGGTGCGCGGGGGGGGATTCATTATGAGATTAGGGTGATGTTCCGATGCAAGTCCGCAATGACCAACTGTGCAATATGGTGGAGGTGGGCAGCTGAGTGACTACAATGGAGTACAGAGGGCCAGTGCGCAATCAATTCAGGCAGAGACTCAGACTTGCTCAAAAAGGGGAAAAAAAATTAAACTGCTCAATTACTTTAGCGAGTGAGTCTCTCGTCTTCTCCCCGACCAACCACAGGCATGGCAAGCTGCTTGCTCCCTCCTCCACTCACAGGCTTGGTCAGTCCACTGGCTGCTCTGCTCCAGCCAGCTCGACTCAAATTTACGGCCACACTGCTCTCTTCTGCTGCACTGGACTTCTTCTCACTACAACTGACCAGTAGACTCTGAGATGTGGTGGAGGCTTCTTTCCTGAACAGGTGAAGGAGGAGCTGATGCTGCAATGACAGGGCACTCCCTGATTGCGGTGGCCAAATCATTTTAAGTTGATGACACACTTGGAAACTAGTGTCACCACCAGCGGGCGCTTGCATTGGTGACATACAGCCAAGCCCACAAAAGCAGTGGTGGCACTGGCCGTAACAGTGCCGCACTTCCACAACCCGCTTCTCTCCTAAGCTGCCACATGTTTCTTTCGCATGCATGCAAGCAAACATAATAAAAACGAGGTGCTGCATTTCAGCTGGGCTATACTGGGTATGGACTGTGCAATGAATAAACCTTGCAAACCTTTCAGTTAAAATAGGTTCCATTCTCATGCTTGCAGGAGCACAAAGAGAGTCATACCACTTTGCACTGTAAATTGCCAATTTCTAGCAACACTGAACTAATGGTAATACATGTAGGATGTAAAAACCAGAAAGGACAGCTTCCATATTTCTCCTGATCTGTCACTTTTTTATGATGTCCACTTTAAAAACAAAATCACATGGCCCTAAAAGTTAAAAATACCCTGCTATCTCAGATACAGGTTCTCTCAGCCAGATACTGGACCTATGGCAACTGCCCACCTTCCAGGTGCCTAGAAAAAGTTCAGAGGATATTACTCAACTAGCACCAGCCAATGCAAGGCCGCAGCAGCATGACAAGTGGGGAGGAAGCAGAGCTGGCGATGTGATGACTCTGACCCAGGCGAACTGCTGATGGTAGCAGCCTCAGATGGATGGGATCTGCGACAAAAGCCTTGGGACGTCATTTTAGTAGCCAGCTAGCCAGGGTTTATGGTGGAGAGGAAACCCTCGATTTTTATTGCAACCCCAAAAAAGACACTTTTTCTTCCTTCTCTGCTTTGGGAATCCCAGTGACTCTGACTAATCGACCTGCACCACGTGAATCGCCTGCTTGACACACACACAGCCCCCCTCACCTGCCCACATCAGGGTGCTCCATACTTCAGGGTCTAAATAAGCTGTAGAAAAAAAATCTGCAGAGTCATTACATACAAACATACGAATTTGCCAACAGAAATAGGCCACCTGGTCTATCAAGTCTGCTCGAGTGTGCAGCTAGCACCCTCACCTTGCAGCTGCCCCACCCTCTCCACTTCCCAATTACCCCCCCACAATGTCCCATCCCTTATTGAAACTACTGACTGTCTTACAGACTACCACCTCCTCCAGTAGAACATTCTATTGTGCCACGACCCTCTCCATGTAAAAGTGTCTCCTCATTTCTGTCCTAAATCTTCCCCCCCTCCAATCTAAGGCTGTGCCCTCTTGTGTCCCTCCCCCTCCTCAGCCTGAGTATCCCTTCAGTGCCTGGCTTGTTCATCCCCTTTACATATTTACAGGTCTCAATCATATTCCCCTGGTCCCTTCTCTCCTCCAAGGAGTACAAGTTCAGCTCTCTCAACCTCTCATATGGTCTGTCCTCCAATCCCTGGATCATCCTTGTTGCCCTGCGTTGTACCCCTTCCAGTAATTTCACATTCTTTTTCAGATATGGGTGCCAGAATTGCACACAGTACTCCAGATGCGGCCTGACCAGTGCCCTGTAGAGAGGCAGGATCACCCCCCCCCCACTCCTGGAGGCGATCCCTCTCGTGATACAACCCAGCATCCTGTTGTCTTTCGCTGCCACCCTTCTACACTTCTCTGTATTGTTACTCTTCCCTGTTACAACCACCCCTAGATCCTTCTCCTCCTCAGTGGAACCTATCTGCACCCCTCCCAGCTCTGGTAACCCCTCCCTGGGGTTCTTTGCTCCCAAGTACAGGACTTTGCACTTTTTCGCATTGAGACCCTACTGCCACGCTTCTGATCACTCCACCACTTTGGAAGGTTGTCCTGCAGCTTCTGCCAACCTACTATATCATCCACCACTGCCCCAATTTGGTATAGTCAGTGAACCGACTGATCTTATTCCTGACGCCATATGAGATGTCTGCTATGAATAGTCCAAACAGCACTGCCCCCAATACTGATCCCAGTGGCATCCCACTCGTCACAGCCATGGGAGATGAGTTTCCCCCACCTACCACTACCCTTTACTGTCTCCCCTGCAGCCAATTCTCAATCCATTTCCATGCGTCTCAACTTCCTTCCCAACCTCCTATGCAGCACCGAATCAAAGGCCTTACTGATGTTCAAGTACATGACATCCACCGTATGACCCTTGTCCAATTCCCTCGTGACCCAGCCATAATACTCAACTACTGTAGGTTTGTCTGGCAGGATTTTTCTGACACAAACCCATGCTGGTGACTGTTCTGGAGCCCATGGTCTTCTATAAAGGTCACCGACCTTTCCTTAAGTATTGTCTCCTTCAGCTTCCCCACAATGGAAGTTAAGCTTACCGGCCTGTAATTACCTGGCTCATTCTTTGGTCAACTTTTATGGATGGGTACCATGTGGGCCATGTTTTTTTTTTAGACCTGTAAAAAAGAAAACAGTCCTTCATCATCTGCCAGTGCCCCCTCCCCCATCCCGACCTTCCCTCTGCAAACCCACCTCATCTCCCTTACCCCATACTTAGCTTCGGAGGTTAGCGCTGTCATCCTCTCCAGACTGGGACACACATCTGTACTATTCAAAGCCAACTGGTAAACTAAACAATCAAAACTCCCACCCTTGTGACCTCGGCTGCTTGGCAGGTACCTTATGGAGTGGTTCACATGTAACTGTCAGTGTCAGTTATCAGTGTCAGTGGCTCAGTAGGTAGCACACTCGCCTCTGAGGCCGGGAGATCAGAGGGCTGTGGGTTCAGTTCCCAGATCTGGCACTTGGGTTAATATCCCAATACTGACACTGTAGTGCAGCATGAGAGGGGTGCTGCACTTCTGAGGTGCTGTCTTTCGGATGAGATGTTAAACCGAGGTCCCATCTGCCTGGATTAGTGATAGTTCAGGTGGATGTTAAAGATCCCATGGCACTTATTGAAAAAAGAGTAGGGGAATTTCCCCGGTGTCCTGGCCAAATTTCCCTCATTCACTAAAAATACCACCAACAGCTTAATCTGGTTCAAGGTCAGTTGGCATTCATCTGTATCCCCTTCCCCCGGGTCATGCCTGAAAATAGGCAGGATTTGTCTAGCGCACTTACCCGGTCAACAAAACTAAATAAATAACTGAAATTGCCTTTATATTTGACGGCTGTTAGCATCTACTTATGCCACCACAAACTAATGTTGACAGGAACTGGGAAAACAGCAGCAGACTCAGAGGATGTACTGAGGGGATAAGAGGGGACCACAGATTTAGCTGCTGCTCTGATGCTGTCCATCAGACTTCAGTGTTGTGACTTGAGGAAATTTATATCAGGAAGGTCACTCAGAGAGCTAATGGGACTGCTTCACCCTACAGGTAAGCCTGTGATCACTGTTGCTCATTGTCTCCTTGCTGCATAAGGCCTGTTTTCCAACTTCCACAATGGCTGCTAGCTGTTCCTTCTTTTACGTTGGATTGGCGTGCCATTCTTGTACCCTGAGCCCAAGCTGCTGTTGAGTTGAGTGGATGCACTGGGCTGTGGCAAAGGACCCAATGCATGGCACCCCTTTTCCTCATGCTGCCTGCTCCACAAAAGAACACTCAAGCAGGCAGCAGTCAAGGAGACACATAAAAAAAATTCCATTTCTTTCCCTTCAGCCCAAAGCAAGGGCTTGCAATGAGGAGGCAGAACTGGCAGCAAGGGGAAATGGAGGAGATGAGAGGACGGGAGAGCTGGTGCACTGGAGCTCTTTACAATGAGAGGGTGCTACCAGGTGGGTGGGGAAATTAGTTGCTAGAAATACAGAATCTGCTATGAATTAAGACAACTGGCCACTAGTGTGCAGGATGGCTGAGTGTGCAGGGAAATAGTAGGAGAGGCCTTGACCCTGGCTTAATTGTGTCTCCCTTCATTCTTTTTCCTGGGGTCCTCTGGTTCGCACATAAGGCTGTACTACTGGGTGACCCCAACTTTGGAGTACTACAGTATCTCCATGTTTGTGGATGTGTTCCTCATAAAGAGTGTCAGTGTCCCCCATTGTACCTCATTTTGAGTGTGTGTGTGTGTGTGTGTGTGTGTGTGTGTGTGTATGTGTGTATATATGTGTGTGTGTGTGTGTGTGTGTGTGTGTGCCTCATTTCAGTGACAGAAGGTTGAGAGGTGTGCAGCATTCTTACATTTAGTATAATTAAGCTCTCTTTGAATAAAAGGTGGTAGGCCCTTAACAGCAGAAAGTTCTTTCACCAATTTGCTTCAGTCCTGGGTACAATAAGTACGAGGGTAGTGGAAGAGCACCAATTGTAATGGTCATTTTCTGTCTGTAAGAGATTGTACAATGTTTTAGGCTCTTTTTTGTTGATTACTGTAAAGAGTACATTGTACCACATGTACAGTAAGTCTGTTTTTTCTGTGGTGTCAGAATATATTTGAGAGTACAGTATACATCAGTGAGTAAGTCTAGCTGCATTTAACACAAACCTACAAATGCAGTACCTTAAAATATAGTGCATATATTATTCAGTTCCTAAGACAGTTCATTTCCTTTCATTGTATTTTTCATTCAGCTCCTGTTTGGAAAGGCCTCTGAACACAACTGCTTCATATTTCAAGAGCAGAAATCAGGTGTGGCTGGGGACAGCTGTCCATGCCTAAACTGTTAGTCAGATTTTAGCTCTGTAGAGGGAAGCTACGTTTTGGTTTGTGGTGGAGAGGAAACACCCGATTTTTATTGTAACCCCAAAAACACGTTTTCTTCCTTCTCTGCTTTGGGAATCCCAACGACTCTGACTAATCGACCTGCACCACGTGAATCGCCTGCTTGACACACATGCACTCCCCCTCACCCTCCCTCATGACTGGACCCCGTTTGATTATTCCCACTCCTCCGTTGTCTGAGCCGTGGTCTTTACAAATAAGGAAGTGGGAATGAGCTGAAAGAATGAAGGGCACACACAGATAATAGATATAATGGAGATCAGCGTACATAAATTATGGAAAGACTTTGTTCCCGGTAAGACACGCCAACATAAAAAGGGTGCACAATAAATTAATGAACACACACACACACACACCACACACCAAAACAGTCCCCAAAACCTGCTGCAGACAGTCCCGACAACTGAGAGACACGGATGTAGCACAGTTACACGTACAGTAAATGGTTGCAATGCATACCATGGAGCAGCTGAGTTGGTTGCCCTTATCTTCCTCGCCCCTTGCTTGGCGAACTCATTGGCCAGGTGGCAGTCGATGCCACGGCCCTCGCAAATGATGACCACTGTATCCTCAGCGATGTCCTGCAGGTCAGTCAGCAACAGCAGGCAGACAGCAGCCTCCAGCATACGGTAGAGCAGCTGAGTCCGGAACAGCAGCAACAGCGCAACCGATCTCCAATCCATCACCTCCTTTCTCCTCTCTGCACCAATCAAACATTGGAAAATGAAAGAAAGGAGCAAGTGCAGCTGAGTTGGTTGCCCTTATCTTCCTCACCCCTTGCTTGACGAACACCTTGCCTAGGTGGCGGCTGATGCCTCGGCCCTCGCAAGTGATGACCACTATATCCCCAGCGATGTCCTGCAGGTCGGTCAGCAACAGTAGGCAGACGGCAGCCCCCAGCACACAATAGAGCAGCTGAGTCGGGAACAGCAGCAACAGCGTAACCAATCTCCAATCCATTGCCTCCCTTCTCCTCTCTGCACCGATCAAATGTCAGAAAATGAAAGAGAGGAGCAAGTGCAGCTGAGTTGGTTGCCCTTATCTTCCTCACCCCTTACTTGGCGAACTCCTTGGCCAGGTGGCTGCTGATGCCCCGGCCCTCGGAAGTGATGACCACTGTATCCCCAGCGATGTCCTGCAGGTTGGTCGGCAACAGCAGGCAGATGGCGGCCCCCAGTACACAGTAGAGCAGCTGAGTCGGGAACAGCAGCAACACGCAACTGATCTCCAATCCATCACCTCCCTTCTTCTCTCTGCACTGATCAAACATTGGAAAATGAAAGAGAGGAGCAAGTCAGACCAGATCAAATAAAGCTGAGACATGTTTCAAGCGCCGATTGTGATAATGGTGTGTACTCTGCTGGGTGTCAGTGACACGGCAGGGCATGGCTAGAAAAGTAAGAGGTAGCATGCATGTAAAGTGGAGACACGTTTCACGCAGTGATTGAAGCGGACTTTTTCTTTGAAGCCAACGCCACTGCTCTCAATCTGCTGTCATACACATCTCGCAGCTCCATTGGTGCATATGCGATGCACCCCGCAGTTTGAGCACTTCACTGGCAGGGGCAGGCACACACCTCCAGCAAGTCGTATTCTCCCCTGATGTTTCTTGCACATATGCGCAAGCAAACATAAAATTGGGTTAACATTATTGGTTGAAATTTTTATCGTAGAAAGCCTTGGCCTCACAGATGTGCCTTTTGAAGATTTGGTGGAAAAATATGAGTCTGTTCCAAAGTTATTGAATTGGGCATTTCCCATTATTTCCCATGGGAAAAAATAGATGTCCGGCATGAAGAAGTATTGTAGGCTTTTTCAATGCAGAATCCTGCATCGAACTATCATGTTAGATGCAGAATCCTGCATCAAAGTGCCATTTTTCAATGCAGAATCCTACATCTAACTACCATGTTAGAAGCATAATCCTGCATCGAAGTGCCATTTAGGGCATTGTGCACTATATATTTCATTGCCAACATCGGGGCCCAATCCCCGTGTCGGCAAGAAAGTAATGGCTCATTCTAACGCCAGTGGGGACACACTGGGGAGCCCAATCCCAGTGTCCCCTAAATAGTATTTATTTTTTTATTAATTGTGTAAGTAACCCCCATTACTTCTGCTTTGATGGAAAACTGGAAAGCACACATCTTTTTATTTCTTCTTTGTCGTTGTATTCATGTTGTGTTTTGTTCATTGGGCTGGCCACCCACTTTGTTAAGTCCCTTCGTCATATCTCTGTTCTATTTCTTTCTTGTAAACTTTTATATCTATTCGTGCATTCCAGACCCCTCAGAGCAGGGTATTTGTAAGGTGGGTTTCAGTAAATTGGACTTCTGTTCAACCTTTTATGGTAATGGTGCAATATCCTTGAGTTCAGGAGAATTTATCCATACAGCAAGCGCTTGTTGCTGAAATTATGTGCGATTCTAATATATTTAAGGGGACCGGCTGTATTTCGGTCTAGCGTTAATGCTTGTGCCTCAAAAGGGTACAACTACGCTGTAAAGCATTATTTCCTGGGTTTATAAGATGCACTGAATATGAAGTTATGCTGCTCACAAATATATTTGTTTCCCTCGTGAGCAATAAGTAGAAGGTGAATGCGAGTGGAGTCTAAGTAGCGATAGTGCGGAGCTCCGGTAAAGTTTACCGCACGAATGCTCGCACTATCGCGAAGGATTCTTACTCACTTCTAAGTACTAACTCATTCTTTGGGACTAGCATAACACAACTCAAAAGACTATGCTTACCCTATCTTCATTGTAGGCTTAGACGTTTTCCGAATATAAAATGTTTGATAACGAGGAAGGTCTTTGTTCATTTCCAGAGCTGTATAGTTTTCTAGGCTTCCTTTCCTTCCTTCAGTTTGGTGTATCTAAGGGCCGGCCAGCCGAAATCCTCTGTCTTTTATGCTGCTAGTCGGAGGGGCGGTCCTACAGAACAATCCTCTGGACATAATAAACTATTAAAAAAAGCTATTATTTTATGTTAGAGCTACTATTTTGATATGGACAATTAAAATGAAATTAGATTATGAGTATAAAAGGAAGTGATACATTCTGTATTTCATTTTGGTTTAAAAATTGGAATAACTAAGGTGGAGTCTTTATGTCACATGATTTTCATTGCTATATAAGGAGTTTGCCTAGGGAGGTCAGTCAGTCTGAAAGGGGCTGTGGAACTGGTAACACCCCATCAGAGTTAGCTAATTTCTAGCTCTTTAAAGGAATTTATTTTATTTTTATTTCTTGTTTTGTCACCTTCCAGTCCGCTGTTTTGGAATAAATATTCATTTATGTCTGCTGATATTGTCTGATGCCTCATTCTATCCCACACCAGCTCACATTAATATAATCTGACACTGGAATGCCCACTCCAGGTGTCAGATGATGCGACCCTCCCCTTCCCCCAGCCATCCCTTCAGTAATACTTTGTCAATATTGGTGGGCCTAATCCCCATGTCAGCAGTGAACACCTCCCCAACAGTATGGGACACTGAGGAGCCCTCTCCCAGTGTCCCCAAAGTGTAACTTATAGTTACCAGAAAAGAAGAAAACTGTCCTCCGACATCTTTTTTTTGTCCTAAAAAAAGAAAATGGAACTCTCGTTGTCTCCCCGTCCCTTCCCCCATCCCTAACCTCCCTCTGCACCCCACCTCCCGCACCCCCCTACCCACTTACCATCCGAGGTCAGCGGTTCGATCTTCTGTGGAGCAGAACACATCTGCACTCTTCAAAGCCAAACTAGGAACTGAAGAATCAAAGGTTAGCGTTGTATAATGGCAGTCAATCGGTGTTTCAACTTATGTTGATATCCATTTTTTTATATTTTTGCACCAAATTTGCAACATGGGGTTTTTGGGACCCCACCTCATGAACACTTGCACTGTCATTTCATTACTCCGTCCCAAAAGGTGATTTCTCAATCGCTGCGTGGAATCACCTTTCATGACTGATTGACAAAATGACAGTGCCAGTGTTCATGAAGGGAGGTCCCAAAAAGCCTTTGTTGAAAATGTGGTGCAAAAAATCCCAAAAATGACTGCATTATGAGTCTGCGTTGCGCAGTTTCTATGCACACTTGTAACTTCACCAATTTTTTATATTTTCATTCCAGATTTTCAACACCTCCTCATGAACTGTACATTTGTCATTTTTCACATCCTACCTAAAATGTGTTTTCGCACCTGTGGTGCAGAATGGCGTGCTCACTGTGTGAAATCAATTTTTGGGATGGAGTAACAAAATCACAGTGCCACTGTTCATGAGGTGGAGTCCCACAAAGCCCATGTTGAAAATTTGGTGAGAAAATACAAATATATGGCCGAGTTACATGTGTTCATTGAAATATTTCTACGCATATACGTAACATTGGTTATTTTTAATATTTTGACTCCAAATTTTCAACATAGCCATTGTTTCACACCACTTTATGAACAATAAAGTTGTCATTTTTCACATCCTGCCCAAAATGTGTTTTTGCACCTGTGGCATGGAATGGCACAGTCACAGCTCAAAATCACCTTTCGAGATTGAGTAATGAAATGATATTGCACTGTTTATGAGGTAGGATCCCAAAAAGCCAATGTCGAAAATTTAGAGCAAAAATAACAACAAATGCCAGAGTTACATGCCCCACTTTCCACAATTTGAGTCTGATTTAGTACTTCTTTTCACATCTAAAATAATAAAAGGAGCGCTTTTTTTAATGTGGCTTGGACCATGTTTTCTTCAGTATTCTCAGCTGTTTTTAAACATCAGTTGTTTAAAATATCTTCTATTGTGACTAAAATGAATTATTATGCAGCAGGGACTGGTCTCTGAACTTATGGAACAATAGGTGTTTAAAAACAACTGCAAATACTGATGAAAACCTGGCCTGAGCCACACTAAAAGGAGCAATCCTTTTATTTTCTCAAATGTGAAAAAAAGTACTAAAGCAGGCTCAAATTGAGGAAAGAAGGGCATCATACACGTCAGGTGATAAGGGGCAATCTAAAATGAAATAAAAAGGTATAGGTCAAAATTTTCACCGCTATCTTGCACTACTGCTTTAATCGGGGGGTGGCAGTGGACGTTGCCTGCCTCGATTTCAGCAAGGCCTTCCACACCATCCCACATAAAGGGCTTCTTACCAAGAAGGGTAGTTTGACCATGGGACACAAGGTGGTGAACTGGGTTAGGAGCTGGCTAACAGATAGGAGACAGAGGGTGGTGGTACATAGGGTACAATCTGGGGAGCAGGAGGTGACCAGCGGGGTACCGAAGGGATCAGTCCTTGGGCCAGTCCTGTTCAATGTCTTCATTCGTGACATTGCAGAGGGGTGAAAGATCTGCCTGTTTGGCGATGACACCAAGATCTGTAACAGGGTGGATACTCCAGAAGGAGTGGAGAAAATGAGAAAGGCCCTCTGGAGGCTTGAGAAATGGTCTGAGGACTGGCAACTGAGGTTTACAGTAATTCAAAGAAGTGTAAAATGATGCACCTGGGCTATAAAAAACACTGTGGAGAGTTACAGGATGGGGGTGGGTGCTGGCAGTCAACAAGGAACAAAAGGATTTGGGGGTTATTATTTCAGGTGACCTGAAAATGTCAAGGCAGAGTACAAAGGCAGTGGAGAGGTGGCATGCTAGGGTGCATCAGCAGGGGTATCACCAGCAGAAGCAGGGAGGTACCGATGCCATTATATAAAATCCTGGTCAGGCCTCACATGCACTAGTGTGTGCAGTTATGAATGCCTCACCTTCAAAAGGACACAACAGACTGGAGATGGTCCAGAGAAGGGTGATTAAGATCGTGCAGGGCTTGCATCACAAAACTTACAAGCAGAGATTAAGGGACCTAAAAATGTACTCGCTGGAGGAGAGGAGGTAGAGAGGAGACATGATACAGACATTCAAGTACCTCAAGGGCATAAACAAGGTGCTGGGGGAGACATCTTCCAATACAGGAGGAGTACAAGAACGAGGGGACATGACATGAAATTAGAAGGTAGCAGCCTAAGAGTGAATGTGAGGATGTTTTTCTTCACAGACAGGGGGGAGGATGCAAGGAATGATCTGTCACAGGAGGTGGTGGAAACAAACACTGTGGTGGGATTTAAACATGCATAGAACAGACATAGGGGAACCATAGACCTAAAATAAAGGGAGGGTCACAAGCCATAATCAAGTACAGGGCATACGGGCAGACTGGATGGGCCTAACAGTCCTTATCTGCTGACAATTTCCAGGTAGGTCATGTCAGATGAATCTGATAGATTTCTTTGGGTGATGAAGGAAGTAAATCGTGGGGGGAAGCAGTGGACGTCACCTACCTCGATTTTGGCAAGGCCTTTGACACCTTCACACATAAGAGGCTTATTAACAACATGGGTTGTCTGCGCATGGGGCACAAGCTGATAAACTGGGTTAGAAACTGACTGATGGACAGGATTCAGATGGTGGTGGTAAATGGGATCCAATCCTGGGAGAGGAGGGTGTCCAGCGGGGTACCTCAGGGATCAGTCCTGGGACCAGTCATGTTCAATATGTTCATTAGTGACATTGCAGAAGGGCTAGAAGGAAAGGTCTGCCTGTTTGCAGATGACACCAACATCTGTAACAAAGTGGATACTCCAGAAGGGGTGGAGAAAATGAGGAGGGACCAAGACAGTCTTGAAAAATAGAAACACTGCTGAGATCTACAGGATGGCGGGAGGGGAGAGTTGCTGTCTGTCAACAAGGAACAAAGGGACTTGGGGGCTGTTATTTTAGATGACATTAAAATGTCAAGGCAGAGTACAAAGGCAGCAGGGAGGGCCAGTGGCATGCTATGGTGCATTGGCAGGGGTATCAGCAAAAGAAGGAGGGAGGTACTGATGCCGTTATATAAAACCCTGGTCAGGCCTCATATGCAGTACTGTGCATGCTAATGGGATGCTATTCATTCCATTTAAATTTGTGATTTTTTTGAAATAGATACTTTAAACCAATGAGTTTTTTTTCTGTTTTTTTTATGTATGATCTGTGTGTTAATCGAATGTGACTCTCAGAACAACTGTCATAAGTCTCCGAGGAAGGACTTGGTTGGTCTGAAAGCTTGGACATTGTTTTCTATTTGTAACATCTATGTTGATCCAATAAAAGGTATCAAACTATTTTCTTCTGGATCTGTTCTTACAAGGACCAATACGGCAACTAATCTGTTTGTGTATGTCATCGTGGAATATACCAGAATACGCTGTAGAATATGGCAACTGCACAACATCAAGAAGAAACTCACCCATCTAGACTGTGGCATCTATTTTTCAACCCAGTGCAAGAGGAACAACATTATCCCTAAAGGTTTTACTATTTGGAATCCATTAAAGAACACTGATAATTCTAAGTATGTTGAACAACTCTGTTGTAGAACCTCTGAGAAATTGAGAAATCACAGGAGCCATAGAGCATATGCCAAGAAAGCATTTTTTAAGAAACAGTTTGATGGAATTGTTACCACACTGGAGAGGATGTCTGGTGAGCCTATTACAGACACCTTGCACAAGATACACATGAACTACCAAAGAACCTTAAGGCAAGCCATGCTCATTAAAAACAGGAAGTTAGATACCCTTCAACGTACCATACTTCCTAACAACCATGAAGAACAGAACAGAGTGATTGAACAACATAGTCGCACATATGGCCACCTTTCAGTGGTTAATTTGTCCAACCACATATTGACTACTGGGGAATTAAGTGTTCTTTCTAAGGGACTCACTTTCTGTCCAACAAAACCACTGGTCAGAATACAGTTTTGTGGTGAACTGGAGGAATACTTCCGAAAATTGAGACTTAAAGAATTTTTTCATGGCAGAGAGGAAATCACAGGCATAGAAGAGATCAAACAGTAACAATTCAATGGATAATAAAAAGAAATCATCTGATTTTACCCCCCTCCCAAGTGGATGTAATAAGAAACCGGACAATTACATTCATTGCTTTTGCCAGAGAATGAATGATCAGATCCTTAATAGTGTGGAAGGGTTGTAGGATAACAGATGGACCAGACACCAAACTTCAAGTTCAACACACAGTCTCTGTGTGATGTTTATTCAAAATGCAGGAGATAACGTTCAGCAATGGCATATCCCTTCTTCAGTATATCAGTGTGTAGCAACAGACTGTGCAAGTATTTCCTCTTCACTTAGCCAGCATCTACTGACTCACTGATCTAAATTATCTGTTGAGATTTAGCCTCCCCTATGCAGGCCTTGTTTGCTTGGGTGGTGGGGGCTCAAAAAAACCAAAACAAGCTAAAGACAAAGAAAATCAGTGCAGAAGCACTGAAACAAGGGTTACCCCAAAGGGCATTGACAATAAGCCAAGTTTCAAAGAAACACATCACACATACTTTCATAATGCAAAGCATCATGGGATATATGCAAAGCACCATGACATTTCAGACTTGTTCAGTTTATAGCCATTTACATGCATTTTAAATCGCACAACTAACTTAATTTTTATCATACAGTCCCCATGCAACTTTTTAGCTTTATCAAAAACATCTAGTGCCATAATATTTTCAACATTTATAGGTTTCATAAACATAAGGTATATACATTAAGGTATTTTATGACATAGTGCTATTACATATTAAATCCAACAATGATAAACACAGCCTGTTGTTTTACATAAGCTCAGAGGTCACCACAATAACCTCCCTGTACGAGGACCTGAGAGGGAAAAGGAAAAGGAAAGAGGACACTATAGCATAGTCAAGAAAGGGAAGGGGGTGCCCATAGGTGGCCGACCTTATGGACTAGAAATTGTAAAGAATAGATTAGGCTAAGAAATAGAAGAACTGTTGCAACAAATTTAAGAAAAGGTCGGTCCTCAAGAGTGGCAGGAGCTCCCTGTCACAAATTGGCAAAAACAGGCCCATTACAACCTGTCTCCATTGGAGCAGAGGGCTATACAAACACTGAAATCGAACCACAACATTGTCATAAAAAAAGCAGGTAAAGGCTCTACAGTGGTGATATTAAACTGAGAGGACTAGGTTAATGAAGCCAACAGACAGCTAATTGACCATACCTACTACAGAGAATTGGAAAGTGGCCCCACCACATAATATAAAAGAGAACTACAGAACTTAGATAATTTCCTAACCATGTCCAAAGCAGACTAATGGATCTTATTCCTGTTGAACCCAAGCCAGGGACATTCTACATCCTGCCTAAAATACATAAACCTGGCAATCTGGGGACACCCATAGTCTCTGCAATGGTACCCTGACTGAGGGGATCTCAGGATTTGTAGAAACCATTTTAAAACTGCTGGTAATAGAAAGAGACAATTACATCCAGGACACCACACACTTCCTATGTAACTTTCTGGTTATACAATTTTAGCAACAATGGATGTAACATCCCTGTACACTAATATTCCAAACACGGATGGCATTTCAGCCTGCCTTAAGTACCTATATGAGCAAGGATTAGACCAAAACATTGGCCCTCAAGTGGTGGGGAAACTTACTGAATTCATTCTGACACATAACTTCAGTTTCAATGGTAAACATTATGTTCAAACTATGGGAACGACAATGGGCACCAGGATAGGTCAATGGTATGCTAATCTCTTTATGGCGAATTTGAAGGAGGATTTTTTAAGGCATTGTCCTCATAAACCACTCACTTATTTCCATTATATTGATAATTTGTTTATAATTTAGACAGAGGGCACTGTCACACTTAAAAGATTTTCATCAGGAACTTAATAACCTCCACCCTACCATAAAGCTTACCCTGGAATATTCTGTCACCAGTGTTAATTTTCTGGACACCACAGTCCCCATCAAGGATGGAACCTTACATACATGTATTTACAGGAAACCAACAGACAGACAGAGATACTTACACAGGAATAGTAATCACCCGAGCCATACCAAAAAAATCTGTCATGTACTGTCAAGCACTTCGGTATCACCGTATCTGTTCAAATAAGGAAGACAGAGATATACAGTTGGCTATGCTGAGAAACACCTTTATGGAGCAGGGACACTCTTCCAGAGAAACAGTCAGAGCAGTAGAATGTGCAACACAGGTACCTAGAGAGAAACTACTTCAGTATAAGGAAAGGACCACTACCAACATAATACCCTTAGTAGTCATGTATCATCAGCCTGACCTTGAACTTCTATACAAAATTAGTAAGGACATCCACCCTATATATAGTGACGATGAAACCCTAAATTGTATTTTTCAAGAACTGCCACTACTATTTTTTAAACAACCACCTAATTTAGTCAACCTGATTGTTAGGAGTAAACTTGCACCAGAATAGGGTACCATGACACTAAATGGTACACGACTCTGTAATCCACCCAGATGTAGGACTTGTGAGCTCATTTCCACTTTGGATTGTGTGGTTATATCACAAAACAGACTATTCAGGATACAGGGGAATTATATCTGTACATCACATAATGTTGTTTATTTCATTCAATGCAAGAGATGTCCACAAACAGAGTATGCTGGAGAGACAAGCCAAGCTCTCCACACTAGAATGAACACACACAGATATACCATTAATATGAAGATGACTGACAAACAGCGGGGAGACACTTTTCTCAGAAGGACCAATCGATCTCAGATATGTCAGTGATGGTCTTAAAAGGACATTTGAAAAGTACACAACAGAGATGGACTTTTGAGATTAAGCTTTTTTTACTTCACAAAATGGTAGCAGATAGCATGAATATTGATGTGGGTTTCATGACACATTACCCAACTTAAAGATACACAGACTTTTACTTCATTAGATGAACACTGAACAGGACGTCAGCATATTGTTTTCATAGGGTCCTTTTTAACTGGTTATCAATGTGTTGGTTTCTCACCAAATATACATATGTGTGGGGAAGGGGGGTTGGGGGAGGTTGGGTTGTCTTGGGTGAGTGTGTATAGGGGGGAGTTAGTGTGTGTGTAGGGGAGTAATTTTGTATGCGTTTTTGGGGATTTTACATCAGAATATGGACAACAATGTTGTCGACATCCTGAACAGCGATGGGAACAATGCTGACTGTAGGTAGTGTTCCCGTTGGGATGACGTGTATTTTAATGGGGGACTTTGCCCCCACACCCCCATCTCTAAATGACCAACTCCAACTTGGAGTTGGTTTGAAGTGGGGATGAAACACTGGGAGTTGGAGTGTCAGCGAACAGCGGACCATCACAGTGACCTGGTGAGATTTGTCACTGTGATGGTCTTTACTGTTAGGATGTCATTGTGGTGGTGCTACCATTTTTTGGGAGGGGTTGGAGGATGGTTGGAGGATAGTAGGGTTTTTTGTGTGGGGAGAGGCTATGTGTGTGGGGGAGGGGTTGGGGTTGTGCTTACATATTTAGGTAGGCTTATATTCAGGTACATGTCATAATTATGCTACAGGGTGTTAGGACTCTTGGCTCACATACATGGTGAGTATACACTGCTTTTCTAGTTATCTTTTCCTGGGAATGGGGGGGGAGAGCTTATTTCCATTGGGGTTTTATATAGATTCTTAAGACTGTTTCTGTTCATAAAGTTAATTGATTATATACTGACTCATTATTGAACTTTGAACATTTTAAGATGCATGAACTCATTTTCTAGGTGGTCCTTAAGAGATTTATTTTTTTATTTGGTAATAATACTGACAATTGATATTATCTTGTAAAAAATATTGTTACAGCATTGTAGGTTTTAATGTTTATGGAGTGTGTTGACTGGTTGAAAGTATAGTTTAGAAAATATCTCCAGATACGTTTAATTATGTATGAATGTTTTAAACAGTTGTTCATACAAGATACAAGCTTCTCATTGCAGCAGCACAGCCTCCCCATGTAAACATGGTGACGGGGTGCCCCATCCCCTGTTGCATTCTCTGACCCACTTCATTTGCCAATGGGGGAGCCCACTCCCCATCGGCATAATGACCCCCCCAAGTGTGTGCCTGGGGGGGCCCAATCCCCCTCGGCATCATGCACTCCCCAACAGTCTTTCTTTGCCGACAGGGGACCCAATCCCCATCAGCTACAGTCCCCCGTCCCTGTTTATTTGCGATGGGGAGCCCACTCCCATCGGCATAATGTCTTCCCCATCTGTTATGTGCCGAGTAGTGTCCAATCTCTCTGCTCTTGCCCCCCCATGTGCCAATGGGTGGTGCCCAACCCCCTGTCAGCTACAGCCCCTCCAAAACAATCGGGTGACATGCTGGGAGCCCACTCCAGCGTGCCAAATGTGCCTGAAAAAACAAAAACCATCACGATGTTTCCCTTTTTTACCCTGTAAAAGCGGTCCTCCTACAATCTCCCTGCCCCCTCCCTCAACCCGTGCCCACCCACTGCGCACCCTGCCTCCCCACACACCCCCTACCCTATACTTACCTCTGGAGTCTGGCACAACTATCTTCGGTGGACCGGGAACATGTCTGCACTCTTCAAAGCCGACTGCAAACTGAGGAAATGCTGGTAAGCTGTATAAAGGCATAAATAGGGTTTTTTAAACTTTGGTGCACATCTCTGTCATTTTTGGGAATTTTGACACCAAATTTTCAACATGGGGTTTTTGGGACCCCTCCTCATGAATTCAGTCACTGCCATGGCATTATTTTGTCCCGAAAGTCAATTTTGTGGTGTGACTTGGAATCATCGGCTGTAATGCTAATGCCATTCCACCTCCACCCCCACCCTGCACCCAGTGACAGGCATCGTGGTGTGCCTTGCAGTCTTCAGCCACAAAGTTCACCCCATTCTCCTATACTGCACCCACCTCAGTGTATTTCCTTAAGGAATGGGGTAAGTATAATGCCCAGAGATAACAAAGCACATCACAACACTTGCCAGTGTCTACAGGGTAGAATGAGATTCAATGGCATGAGCGTTATAGCTGACGACCCAAAGGCACACCCCAATGCCTGTCGGTCTCTGCAGGGTGAGGGTGGGGTTGGCATCACTTCAATACTTCACTGCCATTTCTATTATGCGTCTCTACCTCCTGCACTACCAATGCCAATGCCAGCGAGACAACATTCGGCATTGACAAATGCTTGTTCTTATTCCCCTCTTATTTCCATACATACATTTCTGTTGTACAGTTTTTCTTTCTTTATCATACAATACTATCAAGTTTTAACTTGAACATTTGTGGTAATAAATCTAAATGTCTTGTTTTTAATTTTGAATATATTCTCATAACACACTCATTCATTAGTAATTTCAGTTAGAGGTTTTGTCTGCCTGAGTGTTCAGCTTATCTAATTTGGATGTCATTTGACCGTGAAAAGATTCTCAGTAGTAGCAAGCTAATGGGATGTTATTCATTCCATTTAAATTTGTGATTTTTTTGAAATTGGTACTTTAAACCAGTGAGATTTTTTTCTATTTTTTTATGTATGATCTGTGTGTTAATAGAATGTGACTCTCTGAACAACTATCGTAAGACTCTGAGAAATGATAAGGTTCATACTAAGGTTCAAAAAGAGCAAGAAAGTCAAAGGCCCATAAGTGCCCTCATACTGATCAGTCATAATATGTTATCAAAATATCAGATAGTAAAAATGCATCCAGTCTTGCTTTAAATTCTGTTTTGTTTTTACTGATAATAATATTGAGTGGTAATTTATTCCAAGGGTTGATTACCCTTAAAATGAAGAAACATTTTCTCCTCAAGTAATTAAAGGTCTTACCAATTAACTGAAGTGGGTGGCCTTGGTATCATGTATAATGTATATTATCCTTAAATTGTAATCCCAAATCTGACATCAAGGCTGGGTCCTATATAATATCATAGCGAAACAATAAGTCCCCATGTAAATGACGAGTCTCTAAAGATAACAGAGTAAGACTATTTAACCTATTCATAAGGTATATTATACATTCCTTTGATATGTTTAGTAAATTTATTCTGGACTTTCTCTAATTGATCAATTTGAGATTTCTTATAGGGGCACCAGAGCTGAGACACATACTCGAGGTGAGGTCTGGCATAAGCTCTGAACAGGAGCATCATTACTTTGGGATCTCTAGTTAAGATGTTGTGTCTAATGGACCAAATGACTTTGTTTTGTGAACTGATTCATTAGTATGATGGGCATATTCCATATTGTTAGAGATTGTTACCCCCAAGTCTTTTTCATCAGTAGTGGTCACAAAGGGGCAGTTTCCCAGGACATATGTTTTCATAGGACATTTAGGGCCAAGGTGCATAACCTGGCATTTATTATTATTTAGCTTCATGCCCCATTTAATAACCCAAGCAGAAATTTTATCCAGATCACTTTGAATAGTGTCGGAGTCATCATTGCTTGCACAAGATCCTCCAATTTTAATGTCATCAGCGTACTTAATTGATATGAATAGACAATTAGTAGTGAGATCAGAAATGAAGGCCTGAAATAAGCATGGTCCAAGCACGGACCCCAGAGGTACCCCACTAGTAACAGCCCACATTGGATAATTGGCCATTAATAATAACCCGCTGTGTGCAATTAGCAAGCCAATTAAAGATCCATGTTATGATATAATTGTTTATTTTTAAGTTCTGTAACTGAATTTTTAAGGCCCAGTGTGGCATGACATCAAAGGCCTTGCTGAAGTCTATAAAGATAATATCACATGGTATCTTAAAGTCCACTAACTGACTGATTTTTTTCATAAAAACTCATTCGGTTCATCAAACAGCTTCTACCTTTTATGAATCCGTGTTGTTCAACATCTAAAATGTCTCTAACCAAACTCTTAAAAATTTTACATAGAGGTGATATGAGGCTAATAGGTCGATAGTTAGCCCAGTCAGATTTTACACGCTTTTTATGTATGGAGATAACATTTGCTGTTTTCTACTCTTTTGGAACAAAACCTTTTAAGAGACATGACTCAAATAAGAGTGTTAATGGAACCACTAAGCAGTCAGCCAGTAAGTATAGAAAGTGTCCAGTAATATTATCGGTAGCCTGTGATGTGGGCGACTGAATGTGGATGACTGGTTGGAAGGGCGACGGGACAACAGCGCCGACAATTTGAGCGACCTGGGATTTCCCCTCTTTCCCTGTGTTGCACCCCCCCAGCATAGGAATCCTAAAGAAGGGGGGTGTGGGGGTGAAGCCCCCTATGAGGGGGGGTGTGGTGGGCGAAGACCCCCACATTAAAACACTTTCAAATTCGTAGTCGCCCTGGGGAATCGGCTCCCTTCCACGGGTCGCCATCCTGCAGTCACCCATATCACATAGAACCATATTATCTAGTCCCATACTTGTTTTGCCTTTCTGTAGTACTAATTTATCAGAAATTTCTTGATCTCAAGAGTAATAGGGTCAGCGCTGATATGAGACTCGGTTGGTCGAAAGCTTAGACATTGTTTTATTTTTGTAACATCTGTGTTGGTCCAATAAAAGGTATCAAACCATTTGCTTCCAGATATGCAGTACTGTGTGCAGTTCTGGATGCCTCACCTTTGAAAGAAGATAAACAGACTGGAGATGGTCCAGAGAAGGGCAACTAAGATGGTACAGGGCTTGTACCACAAAACTAATGAGCAGAGATTAAAGGACCTCAATATGTACTTGCTGGAAGAGAGGAGGAAGAGAGGAGACATGATACAGACATTCAACCTTAAGGGTATAAGCAAGGTGCTGGGGGGGAAGACATCTTCCAATACAGGAGGAGTACAAGAACAAGGGGGCATGACATTAAATTAGAAGGTGGCAGGCTAAGAGTGAATGTGAGGATGTTTTTCTTCACAGACAGGGTAATGGATGCATGGAATGGTCTGCCACAGGAGGTTGTGGAAGCAAGCACTGTGGTGGGATTTAAACATGTATGGGACAGGTGTAGGGGAACCATAGACCTAAGGTAGACGGAGGGTCAGAAGCCGTAATCAAGTACAGGGCCCATCCCACTCATCCACTCTCCACACACCATCAGGCATCAGGATGTGCATTGGGGTCATCAGCCCTAACACTCACCCCATTCCATAAGTACATAATCTGAGATGGACCCTAATGCCACAGCATTGGGGTCCATCTCTGATATGCATACTATGGAATGGGGTGTTTAGGCCGATGATCTCAAGGCACACCTCGACATACCCATGATGGTGTGTGTGAGGGTGGAGGGGATGGAGGGGTGGGATGGGGTGGTACTGTTGGGTGGGGGAGGGTGGGGTGTTAGGGATGGGAACCCTAACACCACATTTCCATACTTTGAAAGGCATGATATCAACCATAACTAGTGCATTAACATAGTTTTTGCATTTAGTAAGTGCAATAAGACACACCAAGGTGTGCATTATGCTAGATCGCCACGGTTCCTGGGTGGTTGAAAGCATTTGGCCTGTGGTCTCATGCCTCACAATGCAGCTGTGGCATGCAGTGATCTAGCATAATGCACACCCTGTCATGTCTTATTGCTAACTTAACCCTTGCTGTGTCATGACTGATGTATCAGTCCAGAATTCCTATACGTTCTAATTCTGGCAGCAGCCCAAGGGTTAATGCATGGATTAAAAACAAGATCCTAGTCAGGTAGGGCTCAGTATGTTCCAAATCGTTGCCTTATTTTATTTTAGAACTTTGAGTTTTCAAACAGTAGCCCTTTTTATGTTTGCTGGAGCACATGCGCAAGAAACATATTGCGGTAGCTTGCTGCAGAAGCAGGTTTTGGAGGTGCAGCACTTTTGTGGCCAATGCCATCCACTGCATGGCGGGGCATGTGTGGTGGCCACCAATAATGATGGATGCTGCCCGTGACACTAGTTTGAAAGCGTGCCACAACCTTCAAAGAAAATAGCCGCGACAGTCCAGGCAAGGCTCGTCATACCAGCAGCAGCCTAAACTGGAGCGATGAACAGTAGATAATGCCAGCAGTTATGAGGCAGGGTTGCGTGGAAAAGAAACATACAATACATTTATTTTTTCTCTCACACACTCTCTCTTTCTTCCTGTAAATGGAGAGAGGGCTCAGTGTCGATAATTCCACTGTCTGTAGTTGCGTGTTGTTCCTGTAGCAAACCACGCTCTCACTGTGTGTGTGTCTGGACAGTTTAGTTTCGCATAGCAACCGGACCAACCACATTTCACATGCACTGCTGGTAAACAGATCAGCAGGATCGTGCTCGGCCATGAAGCACCCCCTGCACTTTCCGCACCCCACCTGTAACTAACTGAACTGTACAGCAATCCTGGGAGTTCTTACTGCCCCTGTTGTCCCTTTCCCAGTGTCCTGAGCTCAAGTCATGTGTTTTGAGTTTGTCATTGGAAGGCTCAGAGACCGAAGCAGAGAATGCGCCTGCATCTAGCTGAGTAGAGGAGGAGGAGGAGGAGAGATACCGAGGTGGATGTTCAATCCCTCATAAGTGGCCAAGTTAACCAGGAAACCCTGGGATCAATGTTAAAATTGCGCTTGACTTAATAGAGCCTATTAGCTCGCAATATAAAATCGCCTGTACTGTATGGCACCAACCATGATTAGCGTGTGTATGTTCAAGAACAAAATGAAACAGAATACACATATTAGTAGTAATCATAATTCAGCCTTATTTATGGGAAGATAAAAACTATGCAGTTTATTCAGACACACATTAAAATCATTAAAATAAACTCCAATTACAGTCACAGGTGCATAGAGCACATGTGTGCCATTGCTATGGTACTTTCAAAGTCCACTATGCCTGTAATTGAAAGTTGTATGTGATGCCTTGCACATATTCTTAAAGGGACTGTGAACCATACTCTGACACAATTCCCTTAATGCGTCTGTGCCGTGTCCTTGTACTTCTTCGAGCTGGCAACCGGCAATTTGTTCGGTGCTTTAAACTCGGCGACATTTTTACCAAGCGCTATATTTGTTGCGCTATTTTCACAGGATCCCCCCTGGGCTGCTGTGTTTCCAACTGGTAGAGAGGAAAAGGAAAAGAAGGGCATCAAAATCACTAAGCCTATTTCCTTTCAAAAGGTACGGTGCCTATAAACCAGCCTTTACTTTAGTGAATAAACGGTGCAAAATATGCAGGAAGGCACCAACTGGTTGCGAAAAATGCATTCCTTTTCGGTTTTCTAAATACAGTAGTGGCACATTGGAGCTTTTAACCCTGTAGAGAAAGTTGCTGAATGTATTGTTTAGCAATGGCATGTTATTGTTTGGAAAGAAGGTGAGTTTTTCACATGTTTAAAGGAAATGAAAAGTAGGTAGAACCAGTTTTAGACTTCCGAAGGCTGCTGCAAAAATGATTGTTCCTGAAGAGAATTGCTAATCTGCGTTTTGCCCACTGAAGCAGTCTTTCCCAGGGGGTCAGACTTGTTTAACCGTGTCATTTGGTGCATTCAGTTTATACACCCTTTAAACAGATTATGAATTATGCCTGTCAGAAGGCTGACGGATGTGCATGATATTTTTTTGTGCAGCTTTTTTGCCCTGAAAAGCCCAGCTGACATGCAACATCTCATTTACACGCTGTCCTGCTTTTTCCCAATTTTTCAGCTGGGAGGACACGCACAGATAAGTGGCTTGCTCAAGGTGACATACTAAGAGACTTTGCTGGGAAGGGAACCTGGGATCTTGGCTTGTATTGTAGTCCTCCTGTGCTCTAACCACTGATTTATCCTGCCAGTGTGGTTACTGGTGTGGTCACCAAGCAGATTAATTAATGTTACTTAATAGTACTAGGGCAGAGTACTTTTTAGAAGACAAGTTGGCACATGACTCAGAGTAGACTGAGAGCCCCTTTCACCCATGCATTTCAGAGTGAGATGCATTTATAGTTAAATGCAAATTACTGTGTTTACACACTCTGATGCTCGCTGAAATTTACAGAAGTTATTTTTTGTATATTTGGATTAGCGTTGTTAAAGAGCATTTTAAAAACTAAGGCAGACAGCAAGGAATATGGAGATATTGTCCAGATGGATTAGGTTGTCAAGCGATCAATTATGTGACAGCGATTTATAACAAGACTAAATTGTGTTCAAGACCCTTGGTGCTTCCACCGCAAACGCTGCAAGATGGATGCACAGGAGGTCAGATCCAACCCTGACTATAGTAAGAGGGAACTAAAAATCCAGGTTAGAGAGCAGGAAATGTCAAAACACTCCCCATGCACTTCAAGTGAAACATTAATAGTAGATCTGAAAGAGGGAAAGGCAGCAGAAGTATGCATGCTCCTCTTTTTTTTCTGAGTACACAGTCTGCAGTCAGCCCACAAAGCAAGAAATGAATCTCAGCCAAAGCTGTAAATAGTGACTCTGCATTGTATGACAGGCCAAGGGTAACTGCTGGTGGGGTTAGGAAGCAAATCCTTCACAGAACCTGGACAGATGTGAGCATGGGGTGTTTGTAGTCAGAGTGCGGAATCTTTTTCAGTTTGGTATCAGAGCTTTTTTTGGGTAGGAAACCTCATTTGACTGAAGCTCCTGGACCACTTTTATAACCTGTTTATTGTTTCCTCCATCGTTAGAAGCTTTTCAGTTAGGAAATACTGATGTTTTAGCTAACTGGTTATTTATTTTAAGATAGTCATTCTCTTTAAAGGGGCACTCTCAATCATTTTTATGTTTGCTTGCACGCATGTGCAAGAAACATAGTGCCATCATCAGAGATTTCGGAGGTGTGTCACCTCCTCCTCCAATTCAGTCAGTGTGTTGGCAGGCACGGCCCCTGTAAGCCAATGCATGCTGGAGCTCATGTGCAGCTCCCCCCCACACACACACATAAACACACGCCCACACAGGCGTCGCACCCCACCCCCATGCACACTGTATAGCGACAGGTGCCCAATCCCGCCGGCTGTACTGGTGTTCCCCGCCTCCAAAGTCTTTCTAGAAATGCCACGCTGGGTGCCCACCCCACGTGGCAACTAATGATATAGCCGACGGGGTGCCCAATCCCCATCGGCTCCACGGTCCTCACCCCCGAGTAGTAAGTGCCACGCTGGGGAGCCCACCCCAGCATGGCACGATGCTTAGGCTTCAGCTGCTGTAACCACCGCCGGGCTGAATGCCCCCCAACCATCCTTGTGCCACGCCAGGAGCCCACCCCAGCTGGCAAACGCCCCGTATCATCCTTTTTCTTTTTATACCGTAAAGAAAAACGGTCCCGCACGTAGTCTCGCTGGCCCCTCCCACAATCTGCACCCACCACTGTGCACCCTGCCTCCACACCCCCCTCACCCCATACTTACCTCCGGACCTCGGCACGACGATCTTCCGTGGACCGGGAACATGTCTGCACTCTTCAAAGCCGACCGCGAACTGAGGAAATGCCAGTAAGCTGTATAATGGGCTAGATGGGGGGGGGTTCAACTTTGTTGCATATCTCAGGCATTTTTTGGAATTTTTGCACCAAATTTTCAACATGGGGTTTTTGGGACCCCTTCTCATGAATGATGTCACTATCATGGCGTTTTTCGGCCCGAAGGGTGATTTGCAGTCACTGCGTGAAATCACCCTTCAGGCCTTGAAGCAACACCATGACAGTGACATCATTCATGAGAAGGGTCCCACAATGATCAATTTATAAGATCAAAAATGAATGTTCTGGCGTGCATTGCACAGTTCCTCGCAGGCTCGTAAGTTGGCAATTTTCAATATTTTCACTCCAGATTTTCAACATTGCCATTTTACCACACCTTCTTATGAGTAGTACAGCTGTATGTTTACATCACACCCAAAATGTGTTCCGCCCATGTGGCGCACAATGGGGCAGTTGGTGTGCAAGATCAATGTACAGGACAAATTAAGAAAATCTCAGTGACACTGTTCATGAGGTGAGGTGTTAAAATGGCTATGTTGAAAATTTGGTGAAAAAATTCCTAAAATTGACTGTTTTTCGAGCGTGCGTTGTACAGTTCCTATGCACGTTCGTAAGTTCACGAATTTTCAATATTTTCACTCCAGATTTCCAACATTGCCATTTTGCCACACCTTCTTATGAGTAGTACAGCTATTATTTTTCACATCTCACCCAAAACGTGTTTCCGCCCATGTAGTGCACAATGGCGCAGTCGGTGTGCGAAATCAATGTATGGGATAAATTAAGAAAATCACAGTGACACTGTTCATGAGCAGAGGTTTAAAATGGCAATGTTGAAAATTTGGTGAAAAAATTCCTAAAAATGACTGTTTTACGAGCATGCGTTGCACAGTTCCTATGCATGCTTGTAAGTTTGCAAATTTAATATTTTCACTCCAGATTTTCAACATTGCCATTTTATTACACTTCCTTATGAACAGTACAGCTGCCATTTTTCATATGTCGCCCAAAATGTGTTTTCGCACATGTAGCACACAATGGTGCTGTTGATGTGTAAAGCAATGTTAAAGACAGATTAAGAAAAATCACAGTTACACTGTTCATGAGCAGAGGTCTTAAAATGGCTATGTTGAAAATTTGGTGACAAAAGTCCATAAAATGACTGTGTTATGAGTGAGCATTGTGCAGTTTCCACGCACCTCGTTAGTTCATGACTTTGTAATATTTTCAGTCCAGATTTTCACCAGTGGCATTTTCCACACTTCCTTATGAACAGTACAGCTGTCATTTTCATAACATGGCTGAAGTGTGTTTCACACTTTCAGCGCAAGAGATGCGTGGTTGCTGTGGGAAATCATTGTTGGACTCAGATAAAGAAAATCACAGTGACATTGTTCATGATCAGAGGCACAAAATGCCAGAGTTGACAATCTGCTGTAAAAATCCCCAACCTAATTATATTACGGGTGTGCGTTGCACAGTTTCTATGTACACTCGTGACTTCACCATTTTTTTTATATTTTTACTACAGATTTGCAACATTGCCATTTTTTACACCTCCCCATGAACAGTACAGCTGTCATTTTTTACATCCTGTTCGGAATGTTTTTGCACCTGTGGTGCTGAATGCCGTAGTCACTGTGCATAAGCAGCTTTCGGCTAACAAACTGATATTCCCCCTGTTCATGAGGTGGGGTCACAAAAAAAACATGTTGAAAATTTGGGGTGAAAATACCAACGAATGCCTGAGGTATTAGGGTTTCCAACCATAACGCCCAACCCTGTAGAGAATGACAAGCATCAGGGGTGTGACTTGGGATTCTTGCCTGTGATGCTCATACCATTCCACACCCTGCAGTCAGTGAGAGGCATCGAGGTATGCCTTGGACTCTTCAGCCCCAAACTTTCCCCATTCTCCTATATCGCACCCATCTCACCATATTTCCTAATGAAATGGGGTATGCATAAGGGCCAAAGACCCCAAGAAACACAGTGATACTTGTCAGTGTCTGCAGGGTGGGGTGTGGTGAAATGGCATGGCCGTTATGCCTGACGACCCAAACGCACACCCCAATGCCTGTCACTCTCTGCAGGGTGGTGGTGGGGTTGGCTTCAGTTCAATACTTCACTGCCATTCCTATTACGCAGCTCTGTAACTTCTACACTACCACTGCCAATGCCAGCAAGCAAACATTCAGCATTGACAGATGCTTGTTATGTTTGCTTGCATGCATGTGCAAGAAACATAGTGCCATCATCCGAGTTTTCCAGAGGTGTGTCAGCCTCTTCCAATTCAGTCAGCGTGTTTGCAGGCGCGGTCACAGTGCGCCAATCACTGCTCCAGCTGTCTATGACAGCTGAAAATGCAGTGGCATACAGTTGAGACGTTAGAGCTCCGCTTCAGTGAGCAGAGCTCCCCCCAACTGCGCCGCGCATGCATATTGCGTGCTGGCGTGCTCCTCACGCACATACTGTATAGCCGACGGGGTGCCCAATGCCCTGGCTCCACACACCCCAAAAATACCTTTCCTTGTGCACGCTGGGAGCCCACCCAGCGTGGTACATGTCCGTATGGCTGACGGGGTGCCCAATCCCCGTGGCTCCAACCCCCAAACAGCCTTACAGCTACCACATGAGAGTACCCCCAGCGTGGCAAACGCCCCACGCCATCTTAGTAATAAAAAAAAAAAACTGTAAATTGAAAATCCGTCCTCGCAGTCTCCCTGCCCCACCCGCACTCCACCCACTCAGCACCCTGCCTCCCTACACCCCCACCCATACTTACCTCCCGAGTCTGGCGCTGATGATTCGGTGGACCGGGAACACGGCTGCACTCTTCAAAGCCGACCGCGAACTGAGGAAATGCCGGTAAGCTGTATAATGTAATAGATAGGGTTTTTTAAACTTTGCTGCAAATCTCGGGCATTTTTTGGAATTTTTGCATCAAATTTTCAACATGGGGTTTTTGGGACCCCTTCTCATGAATTCTTCACTGTCATGGCGTTACTCGGGCCCGAAGGGTGATTTCGCAGCCACTGCGTGAAATCACCTTTCCAGAATGATTAACAAAACGACACTACCAGTGCTCATAAGGTGGGCTCTCAAAAAGCCTATTTTGAAAATTTGGTGGAAAAATTCCTAAAAATGACTGTTTTACGAGCGTGCGTTGCGCAGTTCCTACACACATTCGTAAGTCTCGACTTTTCAATATTTTCCTCCAGATTTTCAACATTGCCATTTTACCACACCTCCTTATGAGCAGTGCAGCTGTCATTTTCATCTCACCCACAACGTGTTTCTGCCCATGTAGCGCTAATGCGGCGCTGATCCAGTTAATGCAAAATCAATGTATGGACACGATTAAGAAAATCACAGTGACACTGGTCGTGAGTAGAAGTCTAAAATGGCTATGTTGAAATTTGGTGAAAAAATTCCCAAATGACTGTTTAGAGCGCATCGCTATGCGGTTCCACGCACGCTGGCAAGTTTGCAATTTGCAATATTTGCACACCAGATTTTCAACAGTGCCATTTTACCGCACTTCCTTATGAGCAGTACAGCTACCATTTTTCACATCTCACCCAAAATGTGTTTCGACATGTAGCGCACAATGGTACAGTCGGTGTGCGAAAACAATGTTTGGGACAGATTAAGAAAATCACAGTGACACTGGTCATGAGCAGAGGTCTTAAAATGGCTATGTTGAAAATTTGGTGATAAAACTCCATAAAATGACTGTGTTACGAATGAGCATTGCTCAATTTCCACGCACCCTCGTAAGTTCATGAATTTGTAATATTTTCAGTCCAGATTTTCACCAGTGGCATTTTTCCACACCTCCTTATGAACAGTCATTTTCTACAACATGGCCGAAATGTGTTTTCACACTTTCAGCACAGAAATGCGTGGTCGCTGTGGGAAATCATTGTTCGGGACAGATAAAGAAAATCACACTGACACTGTTCATGATCGGAGGTCCCAAAATGCCTGTTAACAATCTGCATAAAAAATCCCCAAACTAGTTACATTATGGGTGTGCATTGCACAGTTTCTACGCATGCTCTTAACTTCACCAGTTTTTTCAAGATTTTCACAGCAGATTTTCAACATTGCCATTTTTTACACCTCCCCATGAACAGTACCGCTGTCATTTTTCACATCCTGCTCGACCGTGTTTTGCACCTGTGGTGCCAAATGCCATAGTTGCTGTGCAAAAGCAGTTTTCTGCTAACAAACTGATATTCCCACTGTTCATGAGGTGGGGGGTCACAAAAACCATGTTAAAATTTGGAGTAAAAATACCAATGAATGCCTGAGGTGTTAGGGTTCCGTCCTGACGCCTCACCCTGTAAGAGAATGACAGGCATCAAGGGTGTGACTTGGGATTCTTGCCTGTCATGCTCATACCATTCCACCCCCACCCACACCCTGCAGCCAGTGAGAGGCATCAAGGTGTGTCTCGGACTCTTCGGGCCCAAACTTCACCCCATTATCCTATACCGCACCCATCTCACCGTATTTCCTGATGGAATGGGGTGCGCATAAGGGCCAAAGACCCCAAGGCACACTGTGACACTTGTCGGTGTCTGCAGGGTAGGGTGTGGTGAAATGGCGTGGTCGTTATGCCTGATAACCCAAAGGCACACCCCAATGCTTGTCACTCTCTGCAGGGTGTTGGTGGGGTTGACTTCAGTTCAATACTTCGCTGCCATTCGTATTATGCAGCTCTGTAACTTCTACACTACCAATGCCAATGCCAGCAAGCAAATATTCTGCATTGACAAATGCTTGTTAGATCATATTATTGCTAGCAGAAAACCCACATTTTAGATTGCCTACCGTCTCTAAAATTCATTTATGTTGCTGGTAGTTTTATCTGATTCCTTTCTAAGTAGAACCAAAATGCATGCTAATGATGTAATTATATCCAAACTTGTTTGTTTCAAATGCTTGATCTACACTTCTTGCATACTTCCTGAACATTAGGAGCACCCTCAAATAGGGTAACCACTTATGAAACAATAATCTCACCTACAGAGGGATATTGATAGGGTAGAGAGAGTCCAAAAGAGGGTGCCAAAATGGTGCCTGGTATGCATCAGAGGACATATGAGGAGAGGATGGAGGAGCTTGACCTTTATCCACTGGAAACCAGGGGAGCGAGAGGGAGGATATGACTGAAACTTTTAAATACTTGAGGGAATTAACAAGGTGAGGAAGAGTATCTTCAAGATAAAGAACAATCCAAGAACTAGTGGGCACAGCTTGAAACTGGAGGGCAATTCAGAGTAATAAGAGAGGGCATTACTTCACTGAGAGGGTGGTAGGCCCCTGGAATGGGCTACCAGAGGGGATGGTTGAGGCATCAACAGTGGGGGGATTCAAAGTGCATGGGATGACTACATGGGTTTAAACAAGAGATACCCTGACAGGAAAAGGGCCAGGAATCTACCGGAGACACGTAAATGGTGTGTGTAGGGTGGTAGCGTCAGGGCTACCTATGGAGGGAACAAGGACAGACTAGATGGGCCAATGGGCCCCTTATGCTGACAAACTTGTGATTCTTGATTCTATGATCTCCTCCCTCAACTGCATCATAAATGGCTAGACTGTTGGGGGTCTTCCCAATTCCAGGAAAGAGGCAGTGGATGTGATCAAGGAATGTAAACAAATTCCTCTTTATGTAGTGACACTAGTAGTGTCTGTAGTCTGTTTTTCACGTAAAAGAAAAAAGTGATCAGCATCAAACTACCAGCTACCTCAGCAATCTCTACAGAATGTGGCCAATCATTAAATGTGTTTTTTAAACTAACGATACTTTAAGGCCCAAGCGGGTTGACAGTGTCTCTTTTTTTTCCATAGATATTTTTATCCCTCCTTTGGCAGGCTGGGTGGCTGTATCAGTCAGTCCCATAACATACGGCCATCCTGGTCTCTGCCATCCCCAAAACCGGGTGGGCCGCTGGTGTCAGCTGGGAAGGCTTCATGAAGCCCATCTTCCATGCTTTTCCGCCTAATTTTCTCCTCAGGCACAGCTGGACGTGCACTCCATATTCCAGCTCTTCCCCTGAATTATGAGACTATGCATGCGCTTCCATATGGATTCCTCTAGGTGGCAGTCAAGCGACAAGTCACAGGATCCCCCCTCCCCAAGGGAAGAGAACTGCCCTACGGACACTTGATCTTCCCTCTCCCAGCCGAGCCCCCGAGCGACCCAAGTCCATTCCCAAACCCAGGTTGCTGGCATGGTAGCAGGGCGGCATGGATTACTCAACCCCCTGTGCCACTGGGCCGGCTAATAGCGTCCCTTTAAGATCACTTTTTTAAAAAAGTATTTGGTTAACTGGCCTATTGGTGCAGCAGTGGTGATACCACTCACAATGCCAACCTACTACCTGAGTTCAGGACTAGCTTGAGTCATCATGGACCAGCCAGAGGAAAGAGAACTGAGCATTCATTCCATCAGACCACTATCCTCTTCCATGGGGAGAGGGCTGTGATCCCAGTTAAGGCACTTATTTCTTTTATCTCTTCTGTTTGTTTGAATTCCACATATGTGCACAATGCACCCTTGTGTTTGAAAATGTAATTATCTGTGCAGCATTAGGTTGTATATTAGAGAAAGAGCAAGGTGCTTCTGGAAGTCCCAGGTTTTCAGTTGCCTTGGGGGCGCAGCTGGTAGCTCAGCTGGAATGGTATTCCGAGCAGCCTGAGTTCAAATCCCAGCTAAGGCACTTATTTCTTTCTCACTTCTGTTTGTAGGGAGGGATGTGATCCTTGCTGCTATACTGCCACCTAGGTGACCACAGGGAGAAGTGCAGCAGGGAAGCATAGTGGTAGGAGGACATCGCTGGGCTTCGCACAATACACTTGAGCTCCTGGCGTGCCAATGTGCTGAGGGAGTGGGAAGGAACAGAAAATTGGATAAGCCCTGGAGTGAGTGGGATGGTCCTGAATGTGCTCAGGACCTGCCCCCCACCACCTTCCACCCTCTCCATCTGAGGTTCTCCTGCCTGTATCCCCCTCCACAGGTAGGAGCTGTGTGTCTGGCTTGGCCAGGCCCCCCCATGAGGGGCAAGCTCATGGGGTTGAAAGAGAGGGGAAAGTGTTAGGGACATCCGGGGAAGTAACTGGGCCCAACCTGGGGAATAGTGGCCGCACCAGTGAGGAGCACAAAACACAAGTAATAAAAAAAAAAGTACTAAGCTGGGCTAGTACAGTGTGCTGCCACTGGGGACCCTCTCTGGGTTTACATGTGAGCAGGAATCCCATTAAAAGTGGGCTGGCTAAGGACCAATCATGTGATGGAGATGAGGGGCCTGGCTCCCTGGGAGAGAGGGTGTGGGACACCCAGCATTCATCAACTCCTTGCTGGTTTACCAAGGAGTAGCATTGGCTCTGAAAGCAGTTGTGTGACCTTCCTCCCAGACGGAGGACAAGTGCAGCTACAGTAGTGCCAATTGCTGGTGCAGGGTGAAGAGGAAAAGAATGGGGTAAGGGAGTAAGTATTGTACTTTAAGCCTTGTGGGTCAGCAGCAGTGCTTTAATTTTGCCCCATACCGTAAGAGACTTAGGCTTGGGAACAGGGGCACAACCGCCCCCCCTCCCCCGCATTGCAGGCCATTGTTTTGTTTGTTTTTTAAATGAAAAAATAGCCCCACAGCCTATCTGACTGGATCTGTTGCCCCCCCCCACCCCGTTGAAATCTGAAATGGCTCCCTGCTTGGGAACAGACTTAGGTTCCAAGGCCTTCAGCCAGCTACAGGTGAATATAACATGCAAAGTTTCTGGAGGGTAGAAGTCAATGGCTACAGTGGCACCAGCCAGCATGCAATGCAGTAATGCTGCAGTATATCATAAAATGCTGCAGTTTGCTGCAGGGAACAATATAATTCAATGGCAATTAAGCCCTTTTGTCATGCAGTATTGTATGGCATGTCATTCACTGCAAGTGATTGTGCTGCACCTTTGCTGGCTCCACTGTACTTGACACACAAACATTTTTTACCTGTCAACCGTGGTGTGACATTGCCATCAGCTGTGCGATTTGCTCCTGGCTTTGAACGGGTTTAAAGATGGGGAAGCTCTAAGGTACAAAGAGCTGACCTAGGCAACCTCAGTCTCTGCAGCCACAGGAAGTCCCCTACTCCTGGGGATCCCAGCCAGAGTTAGTGCAAACCCTCTGTGTGTGAAAGTTCAGTGCTTAAACTCCTTCCTGGACTTTATCTCCTTTCTCAGACCCTTTCAGTCTGGCTTCAATAAAACATTCTCCTCCCTCCTCAGGCTCACCGACCACATCCTGAAGGGGATGGATCAGGGACTTCTTATCTCTGCAGTTTTTGTGGACCTGGAAAAAGCCTTTGACACCGTGGCCTTTCTGACCTTGCAGTCAGCTGTTTCTACTCCTACCTAGTTGACGGAACCTGAACACTTAGTATGGGTAGCTGCCTCCCTCCACCTCTGCCAATAGGCTCTGGTGTTCCACATGGCTCTGTCCTAGGCCTCCTACTATTCACCATTTTTCTAAATGACCTCCCACAAGCCTGTTCATTGTCACACAACCACCTATATGAAGATAATTATTCTTCCTCTATGATTTTTGTTTCTGCTGTAATTACCTTTCTGTGAAATTGCACTGTATTGTAATTTCTCCCTGTGAATTTGTTGAAATTGTTCTGTACTGTACTTGTTGCTTTCCCGGGTCATCCCTGAAAAAGGGGCTGCATTGTCTCAGTGGACTTACCCAGTTACCAAAATTCAAATAAATAAATATGCAGATAATATAGTGATCATTTTCAGTTGTCCCTGTGCTCCAAAGCGTGAAGCAAGCAGATCTCCACTGAAACTTCAACAAGGTCCAGCCAGCTGTCCTTGAATGTTACAAAAAAAAGGCATTTTAATGACCTCTGGAAACAGACAGCAGCTAGCAGGGGTCCCAACTCCCAACCACCTCTGTATTCAAGACTTTGTATGGCTCTCCATTGGAGGAGATTCCCTTTTCCAAGTACCTGGGTGTCTAGTTAGATATTAATCTTCACCTGACATATTGACAGTATCCACTCTAAAGTGCTCCATCAACTAGGTGCACTGCAGGAACAAATCCTGTATCCCTTTCCAGGTTGTTGCAACAGTGCTGTTAAAATGATCCTCTCGATGTTTGACTATAGGGTGTAATTTATATTGATGGCCCCACATCTACCCTGGCCTGGCCTAGCTGGACTCACTCTTCCATTTTTTCTGCCACTTTGCCTCGGGTTGTCCCCATCGTACCTTCCACTGTTCTTTTTATTTCAGTCTTTCCTCACCCCCCCTGCTGGCAGCCATCTTTATCACTCTGCCACCCTTATTGGCAAGTACTGATTCTCCCTGCCCCCTGCAATCCTCTCCTCCCTCCTCTCCCCAATCCTACTCTTTCAGGAACTCTGACTTACGTTTTTTTTTCCCTTTCTTCAATACTTCTGTTGGACAAGCTCTCTCTCTCACAGACTCCTCACTCTCTGAAACAACTTCCCAGTCTCACTTTGCTTGGTCTTGTCTCTATTCTCTATAAAACCCCATTCTTGGCCTATGCAGCCCATTCCTGCTCCTGCCCCTAACCTCTAACCTCTCTACCCCGTCTACAGTTTATGGCTATTAGTTTATGGTGGCCCTCAGTGGTTGTCTTGTTTACCATGCACTTTTACTACTATTATGTGTATTTTTCACCTTGTGCGCCTATGTTATGTGCAACACATGGTTTCATTATGCACAGTTGCACCTCTTGTAACATTTGCTGATATTATTGGTTTCTTATTTTTGTAGCTGTCCCTGTTCTCTCTCCCCCGAGAGGCACCAGCAAATGAGCTTTTGCTCAATGTCTAGTCTATGGTCCCCAAATTTTAACCAACTAAATAAATGAACAGATAAAAAAATTCCCCAGGTTACCTCTGGAAATCTTTCTTTGCACTCCCAGGGCCGGCTCAAAACAGACATACCTGGCACAAATTCAACTCATTGGTAAACTGACCTGTTTCTCATGTCCAGAATCTGAAGCCCATTACCTACAGGTCACCAACCACCATCCATCCATCCATCCATCCATCCATCCATCCATCCATCCCATGAGCAGTGCAGCCCTCAGGGCAGCACCCTTCCTCTTGATCTCACTCCTTTCCTACATCTCTGTCTCCACCTGGCTGACTAAAATGGGTCCAGCTATTTATAACCCAGTTCCATCACATGACATGGGTGCTGGCTTGAACATGCTCATCAACCCCTTAAGGGCACATAGTGATGATAGTATCACACCTTGCATGGAGGGGGAAGGGGTTACATCTGTGCAACACATTGTCATCTCATTCCCATTCAAAACAGGTGTTTCACTTCCACAAGTACTACCTGCAGCTGTGTGATCAAACTTATGTGCAAAGTGTCACAACTGTGAACCACAATTTACTTGGCTATTGTAGCTAGAAACCAGGTAAAAGGACAACTAAATAAGTTATTATGAGGGTCACTCTTTACTAAACTTGACCCTAAGGACACTGAAGCATAGACTACACAAGTTAAGTATCGCTCTGTATTCAGAATCACACAAATGGGGCAAATCAAGAAGCTTATATCAAGGAGGGCTTAGGCCACATTAGGGAATGGGGGATTAACCTGGGAGTATATGGGCCTCGATAGGGAGATGGCCTGCATCCTTCCAGGAAGGGACTGCAGTCCCAGGAGTAGTTTAAATGCTACTTGGATGAGCATTTAAACTAGTGGGGTAGCTGTAAAACCAAGGAGGCATAATTGCCCCCAGATGATGGAGCATCAGGAGGAATGGACCAAGGAAGTAAATTTCCTAGGGTGGTGGTGCAAGAAGAGGGGACAAGACAGAGGAAACTGGGGTATAAATCTGGTAAGCAAAAGTAAAGGATTAAAGGAGATGGGGAAAGGAGATGGTAAAAAGGGAAGAGGTTGGTCTGGGGGAGCTTCAGGTAAGAACACAGGCCGGATGGAGGGAAGTAGAGAAACAGTCATCTCTCCCCTGTCTCTTTTTTTAACAGCTAGAGCATTTTTTTTATTATTATTTATTTATTTATTTTTTTGATAAACAAGGCATGTGCTTGGGCTGCTCACTAATTTCTTTTTTATGTTTGCTTGTGTGCATGCTCAAGAAACATTATGTGGCAGCTTAGGAGAGAAGCGGGTTTTGGAGATGCGGCACTGTGGTGGCCAGTGCCACCACTGCATTCTTGGGCTTGGCCCTCATTTCCCAATGTGGTAGCACACTGCTGCTGCCACTAATTCAGCCAGCGAGCCACCAACTTGAAATGAATTAGACGCTGCAATGATGGAGCGACCTGTCACTGCAGGGTGGTGCCTTGCCTGGTGTAACATTTCAAAAGAACATGGTGGCAGCTGTCGCCGTCCACTCACAGTCCCCACAAAAGCTGACAGGGGTGCCCAATCCCCCAGTTGGCATGCTCCCTCCCCAGTTCATTTGCCGATGGGGGAGCCCAATCCCCATCGGCATAATGTCCCCCTTCCAATTTGTTGTGTGCCGAGGGGGTACCCAATCCTCCTCAACATCATGCCTCCCCAAACAGGCTTTCTTTGCCAATGGTGGGCCCAATCCCCATTGGCTTAAGTCCTCCCCAAAATGCAGGTGGCACACTGGGAGCCCACCAAGTGTGCCCAAAGCAAGCCTGCAAAAAAAAAAACTTCTGCAACGTCTTTTGTTTCCCGAAACAAAAAAAAAAAACAGTCCTATCGCTAGGTCCCTTCCCCCAATCCTCATCCACCCTCTGTGCACCCTCACCTCCTCCACACACCCCCACCCAATACTTACCTCCAGAGCTGGGCGTGATGATCTTCGGTGGACTGGTAACACCTCTGCACTCTTCAAAGCTGACCGCGAACTGAAGAAATGCCGGTAAGCTGTATAATGGCATAAATGTGTTTTTTCAACTTATGTGAATATCGCAGACATTTTTACTTTTGGCACCAAATTTTCAACATGGGGTTCTTGGGACCCCTCCTCATGAATTCAGTCACTGTCATGGTGTTATTCGGTCCTGAAAGGTGATTTCATGGACACTGCGTGGAATCAGCTTTTGGGACCGATTAATGAAATGACAGTGCCACTGTTCATGAGGTGGGCTCCCAAAAAGCGTATGTTACAAATTTGGTGAAAAAATTCAAAAAAATGACTGTGTTACCAGCGTGCGTTGCGTAGTTTCCACGCGCGCTTGTAACTTTGAGAATTTTTAATATTTTCACTCCAGATTTTCAACATTGCCATTTTTACATACCTCCTTATGAACAGTACAGCTGTCATTGTTCACATCCCGACAAAAATGTGTTTTCGTACATCCTGCACACAATGGCGTGGTTGCTGTGGGAAACCAATATTTGGGACAGATTAAGAAAAGTATCGTGACACTGTTCATGAGCAGAAGTTCCAAAATTCCTATGTTGAAAATTTGGTGAAAGAATTCAAAAAATGACTGTGTTACGAGCATGCGTTGCAGTTTTCATGCACGCTTGTAACTGAGAATTTTTAATATTTTCACTCCAGATTTCCAATATTGCCATCTCTTCACACCTCCTTATTAATGGTGCAGCTGTCATTTATGACATTCTGCCCGAACTGTGCTTTCGCACATCTGGTGCAGAAAGGCACGGTCGTTATGGGAAATCAACGTTCGGGATAGATTAACAAAATCATAGTGCCACTGTTCATGAGCAGAGGTCCCAAATGCTTTCATCAGGTGGGGGTTGCAAAAAGGCCATGTTGAAAATTTGTAGTGCAAATACCAACAAATGCCTGGGGCATTGGGGGCTTCTAACCATAACGTCCCACCCTGTACAGACTAACAGGCATCAGGGGTGTGCCTTTGGATTGCCAGCTGTAATGCTCATGCCATTCCACCCCTTCCCTGCAGCCAATGACAGGCATTGAGGTGTGCCTTGGACTCTTGGGCCCCAGAGTTCACCCCATTCTCCTATACTATACTCATTTCAGTGTATGTCCTTATGGAATGGGGTGACTATTAAGCCAAACACCCTAAGGCACACCTCAACACTTGTCGGTGTCTGCAGGATAGGGTGAGGTGAAATGATGTGAGCTTTATGGGTGACAACCCAAAGGTATACCCCAATGCCTGTCTGTCTCTGCAGGGTGGTGGTGGGGTTGGCGTGAACTTCAATACTTCACTGACATTCCTATTCTGCATCTGTCTAACTCCTGCACTTCCAATGCTAATACCAGCAAGCAAACATTCGGCATTGACAAATGCGTGTTTGTTTCCTCACTAACTGCACTCTTCTAACTATCTGCTGACTCGCTACCATGTCTCAATTCAGTTTCAATTCATTTTTATTGATCAACATAAAGTCTTTATAATATAAAAACAGTTAAAAAAAATTTAAAAAAATCACTAAGATTTCATCATTTTTATACAATAATAAATGTCAACAATTACATGTTAAAAAGATATCCTGAGAAATTCTTACAGATCATCTGTGATCATAACCTTTAAATATGGTGATTCATATACAGAGTATATGTGAGGTTTTCAAGAGCAGATTACAAGAACAGGAGAAGAAATTTTCACTCCTTGCTGCAATTCCTTTAAGAGTTTAGACAGGATGAGACACTAGATATATTTTGACTGTTTATGGTAAAAATAACAAAAAACATTGTTTTATCATCTGTGTAGAATTGAAGGTTAGTTGAAAGTTATTGGTTATTCTTTAGTTAAATTTCAAACTGTACTAGTTTGAAAAGTACTGTAAATAAGAAACCGTGGGTAACCAGAGGTAGAAGACTTGGTTTGCTGGCCAAGGCACCTAGCTTCACCTGAGCTCTTTCCTTCTAAGACTGCTTGAAAGGCAGAGTAGAGAAACTTACCAGAGCAAGGGAGAAGGATTAAGACTTAGTTTGGCTACAGATTTACTGTGTGGTGGTGTTTTTATTTTTACTCACAGGGATTGCTACTGTTTGTTGCTAACATTTCATTGCTTTATTTTCTCTGATTCAAATTGTTGTTGCTGGTATACCTTCTTCTGCATTATTACAAGGTGTGCCTACAGGTGTGTGCTAACAGATTACTGCTGTAATCTTCTGATTCAAATTGTCTTTTGCAAGGTATATCTTCTGTTACTGCTTTATTTTTCTCTGGAGCAAAGTGTTTCTTACAGGGTATATCTTCTCTGAAATTATTACAGGTGGTGCTTTACAGGTTTTACAGTTTTATCTAACATTAGGATAAGCTTTCAGGGTTACTGCATTTGTTGTTGACTGATTGTTTCTGCTCTTACCTCCTTGTTCTTTAGTCCGTGGTTCTTCTTTTTGGCAGGGGAAGGCCCAGCCACCCACCCATCCCCAACCACCCACACTACACTCCTTTTATAGGGTACCACAGTTGTAACATTTCCTGTGGCAGAACAGGAAGGGGCGGATCAGTGGGGCCTCCACAAGGTGATCTCATTTACAGGGCACTAGTAATTTAACTTGTTATAACAAGTTAAACAAAGCACAATTAAACCATTACTTGCATTTTTTTTCCTTCTAATTACTCTGACTAGGTTACAAACCCAGCAACTTATTTGGAATGGTTTCATTAACTGCAGGTACTGTGGAACAATTTTCAGAAGGACAGTCTTACAGGATTTAGGACACTGTCCTACATGCTGGGCCTTTGGAGATCTTAGGTCTCAGCTCCGGGCAGCATGGGCAGAGATTGCACGCCTCAAATTTCATATTGAAGAGGAAATACATTATAAGAACCACCCGCCATTTCCCCAGCATCCAACAGAAAAACCTCGACCGCAGAGGGTAGTTGGTCCAGGAGGTTGGCAGGTGGTTGGGAGGAACAAATCCAGGTGCCCCATCCTCTCTGCTCTCCAACACATTACCTCCAAAACCATATAAACACTACAAACAGGTATCTGCCTCTATCTCTGAAATCAAATAAAGGGCAGAAGACACTGCAAAGCAGGACACTCATGACACAGGAGCTAGCAAACAATACTCACCAAATCAGGAACCAAAAACTAAACAAGCACAAAGGAAATCCAAAAACTTCTGATCATAGGAGACCCATGATTCGGGGAGTTGATACCCATCTCCAGCCAGGGTGATGGTCAGATGTCTCCAGGTACATCAGCATGGAGAGACACTGACCGCATTGCTAAATTGTTCACAAAGCAGGAGAAAACTTTGATGTCCTAGTACATAGGGACTAATGATCTCGCCAACCGGTCAGTTAGTGGAGACCAAGGAACACCTGACTAGGCTGGGTGACAAACTTATCATCTATTTTCATCCGGTATCTCCTTCTCTGAGATCCTGCCAGTCTGGGAGAAGGAGCAGATGGACGGAAGGTCAGAAGAAGGGGAGATAGGGGAGCTAAACACGTGGCTCAGGACTGGTGCCAGGAAAAAGGACACAGATTTGTAGGGAACTGGCAACAGTTCTGGGAGCGAAAGTTCTTTAAATTTGATGGACTGCATCTGACTAAAGAGAGTCAGTGCATTGGGGCAGAAGTTTGACGTCTTTGCAGAATATTTAAACTAGCAAATGGGGAGAGGGTTGCAGCACCCCATCGTCGAATGGGAGAACACCCTCCCCTCAGCTAGTGGTCAAACAGAATTCAGCGTGTTTGCCATTCATTTTGCATCACCAGGTAAGAAAAAAGGTTTGTCTCCCATACGATGCACAGGGGTAATGAAAACTTCACCCAACAACTAACACACCAAAATCTGGCCAATGGAAAATCATGTACACAAATGCTCACAGCCTGGAAATAAGATCCCAGACCTGCAGGCAATAATGTCAGAGGCTAAACTGGACATAGTAGCAATTAGTGAGGCGTGGTTTACCAGTAACCACACTTGGGAGACTTCAGTACCTGGATATGTATTGTTCAGAAGAGACCGAGGTGCAAAAAAGGGGAGGGTGGCCCTGTATGTTAATGAAAATATCAAAGCTACAGAAATTCAGAATACACATAAGGAGCCAGAAGAACTGTGGGTCACCCTGGAAACAGGTAATGGGACAACGCAAAGAACTGGGGTTGTCTACAGGCCCCCAGACCAGAGGAGGACATAGACACATTACTGTTAGAAGATATACAAAACATGACAGCTAAAGGGAGGTTCTGATAATGGAGACTTCAACATGCCAGATACAGATTGGTCAATACCAGCAGGAACATCTGCCAGAACTAGACTCATAGTGGATTCCCCTGCAGGAGGGCCTCAAACAACTGGTACAGCAACCCACAAGAGACAGGGCTATCCTAGATCTAGTACTGACTAACAAAGAAGGGATCACAGATCTCCAGGTAGAAGGTCACCTGGGGCCAGTGACCATCACATGGTATGGTTCAATTTGGCTACTACATCTAAATCATCCCATTCAAGGCAAAAATATGGGACTTCAAGAGGAGCTGACTTTGATAAGATGGCCAACAGAGTTAAGCTAGCCCTGGCAAAAAAGAAACACAGGTGAGGAGGTACAGGCCAAAGTGGGCAAAGCAGTAAGGATACAATACTTGAAGCAACATCCCATTGTGTTGAACAGAAAAGGAAGTGCAAGAAGAAAAGAAACCACTTTGGTTCTCAAATATAGTAACGAAAAGGTCAGAGCCAAAAAGGCTGGCCTTCAGAAAATATAAAGAGAACACAGCGGGATGAAGATGGGAGGCATGCCAAACTGCCCTAAGGAAGCAGGTAAGGCAGTAAGGCAGGCAAAGTCCCAAACTGAGGAAACACTACTTACGAACAGTAAAGAAGGTGACAAGACTTTCTATAGATACATTAGTGAAAGGAGAAAGTCCAGAGGGTATTGCTAAGCTTAATGGAGAAAAGGGAGCATGTGAGGAGGAGGACCCTGTAAAGGCATCTATCCTAAATAGATACTTTGCTCAGTATTTACTGAAGAGAAGGTAGGGCAGGGCCACAGCTCAACATCATGTGGACACAGGGGAGGAGGTGAGCACTACTCCTTCACAAAGAAGGGTCCTACAAGAGCTTGCTAAGCTCAGGGTGGATAAGGCAATGGGACCTGATGGCATACATCCCAGGGTACTTAAGGAGCAAAGGAGGAACCTAGCAGAGCCATTAGCAGAATTGTTTAGTGAGTCTCTGAGCACAGGAGAGGTCCCAGAAGACTGGAGAAAGGCTCATGTGATCCCACTCCACAAGGTGGTAGCAGGGAGGAGGCGGGGAACTACAGACCGGTCAGTCTTACCTCAGTAGTGGGCAAGATTATGGAGGCACTCCTTAAGGAAAGGAATAGTGCAACACCTGGAATCCATAGGGGCACAGGATCCAAGACAAGCATGGGTTTACAAAGGAAGGTCCTGTCAAACTAATCTCATAGATTTCTTTGACTGGGTAACCAGAGTGGTGGACCAAGGGGAGCAGTTGATGTCGCCTACCTTGACTTCAGCAAAGCTTTTGACACTGTTCACATAGAAGATTGATAAATAAGCTAGGTAGGCTCGGGGTGGGTCAGAAGTTGGTCAACTGGGTGGCAAACTGGTTGACTGGCAGAAAACAGAGAGTGGTGGTAAATGGTATACAGTCAGAAGAGATGCAAGTCACAAGTGGGGTACCTCAGGGATCAGTCCTGGGGCCAGTCCTATCAACATCTTCATTAGTGACCTCGCAGATGGACTAGAGGGTAAGAGCTTGTCTGTTTGCAGATGACACCAAGATCTGCAACAAGTAGATGATCCAGATGGAAGTGGGCAGAATGAGAAGAGATCTGGATAAACTAGCAGAATGGTCAGAAGAGTGGCAACTGGGATTTAATGCAAAGAAGTGCAAAATCATGCACATAGGGAAGAGAAACCCTGAAGCCACTTATAGGCTGGGAGGAGTTGCTAGCAGTCACAAAGGAAGAAAGAGACTTGGGCATCATCATCACTGATGACCTAAAATCATCCAAGCAGACCTCTAAAGCAGTAGGTAAGGCTAGGGGGGTGTTAGGGTGTATTAGTGGGGGAGTATCACAAGTCGTAAGAGGAGGTAATAATCCCTCTGTACAAGACATTGGTTAGGCCCCATCTGGGTACTACGTGCAGTATTGGAGCCACACCTTCACAAGGACATTAACCAAATTGAGGCAGTCAGAGAAAGGCAATAAAAATGGTTGCAGGGACTGCATCAGAAGACATATGAGGACAGATTAACGGAGCTCAATATGTATACCCTTGAGCAAAGGAGGAGAGAGGTGATATGATCGAGACATTTAAACACCTTAAGGGCATAAACAAGGTGAAAAGAGTCTAACATGTTTAAATATAAGAAAAATAGCAGGACAAGAGGACACAGCATGAGATTAGAGGGAGGCCGATTAAGGGGAATGTGAGGAAATTCTTTTTCACAGAAAGGGTGGTAGATGCATGGAATGGCTTACCACAGAAGTGGTGGCTATGAATACAGTGCAGGGCTTCAAACAGGCATGGGATAGGCATAAGGGAGCAATACAAATGACTATGAATAGATAGGTCACTGACAGAGCAAAGGCCGATGGCACATTTATAAGGTAGAAAAAGAAATGGGCAGACTGGATGGGCCTTGCGGTCCTTATCTGCCGTCAACTTCTATGTTTCTATGTTTCTATGTGGGGTTCAGGTCTGGTTACCTACATTCCCTAATTAGTGTCTTTGAAACTTATAATCTCATATTCCTAAATGGAAAAGAAAGCTTAATTAGCTGTGAAAAGAGAACTCAATACCTTTCATCCTTATACACTACCATGTCAGAGGCTGTTCCTGTTGATTTTGAACTGCAACTTACCCAAGCTTTGAAAGGATCTTTGTGAGAAGGTGATGAGAGAGACATCTAGCAGCCCAAACCTAGAAAGGCAAAAAAAAACAAGCATTTGTCAATGCCGAATGTTGCTTGCTTCTATGTGCTGTTTAGGTATTTGGAAGTCATCGGAGTGCAAATATTGAAAATTTGCGGACTTACGAGCGTGCCTAGGAACTGCACAACGCACGCTCGTAAAACAGTCATTTTTAGGAATTTTTTCACCAAATTTTCAACATAGCCATTTTAAGACCTCTGCTCATGAACAGTGTCACTGTGATTTTGTTAATGTGTCCCATACATTGAGTTTGCACACCGACTGCGCCATTGTGCGCTACATGGGTGGAAACACGTTTTGAGCAGGATGTGAAAAATGACAGCTGTACTGCTCATAAGGAGGTGTGGTAAAATGGCAATGTTGAAAATCTGGAGTGAAAATATTGAAAATTCTAGAACTTCACGAGCCTCGTGCAGAACTACTAGCACGCTCGTACAACAGTCATTTTTAGGAATTTTTTCACCAAATTTTCAATATAGCCATTTTAAGACCTCTGTTCATGAACAGTGTCACTGTGGTTTTCTTAATTTGTCCCATACATTGATTTCGCACATAGACTGCGCCATTCTACGCTCCATGGGTGGAAACACATTTTGGGTGAGATGTGAAAAATGACAGCTGTACTACTCATAAGCAGGTGTGGTAAAATGGCAATGTTGAAAATCTGGAGTGAAAAAATTGAAATTTCGTGAACTTACGAGCCTGCGTAGGAACTGCGCAATGCACGCTCGTAAAACAGTCATTTTTTGGAATTCTTGCACCAAATTTTCAACATGGGGTTTTTGGGACCTCTTCTCTTGAGTGATGTCACTGTCATGGCAGTATTCAGGCTGGAAGGGTGATTTCATGGTGACTGCACAGTCACTGCCCGAAATCACCCGCCCGAGGCATAACGCCATGACAGTGACATCGCGGAAGGGTCCAAATATGGGCAGTGATATAAAATTCCAAAATGCCTGAGATATACAGCAAAGTTGAAACCCCTATCTAGCCCATTATACAGCTTACGGCATTTCCTCAGTTCGCGGTCGGCTTTGAAGAGTGCAGGCGTGTTCCCGGTCCACGAAGATCGTCGCCGGAGTCGGAGGTAAGTATGGGTGGGGGCGTGGTGAGCTGGGTGCACAGTGGGTGGCGCGGGTTGTGGGAGGGAGGTCGGGAGAAGCTCCGCGGGACAGTTTTGGTTTTCAGGTGAAAAAAAAAAAGACAGCGTGGGACCGTTTGCCACGCTGGGGTGAGCTCCCAGCGTGCACAAGACGCAGAGGCGTTCAGCCGACGGGGATTGGGCACCCGTCGGAAAAACTTTTGTGGGCGTTTGCCACGCTGGGGTGGGCTCCCAGCGTGGCACAAACTTCCCAGAGTGGTTGGCCGACGGAAGTTGGGCACCCCGTCGGCTACATAAGTGATTGCCATGCTGGGGTGGGCTCCCAGCGTGGCACCAGCTAGGTGGGGGTAGCGACAGCAGCTTAGCCCGACGAGGATTGGGCACCCGTCGGCTATACAATCGATCTTGCGGCGCGCGCCGCGCCTGGGAGAGCTCGCGCGTGAGCAGCATCTTATCACTGCTCACTCAGCGTAGCTCCCCTTTCAACTGTATGCCACTGCATTTTGGAGGCGTGTCATGAACAGCTCAAAATGCGATTAACTGAGAAACCGCCCTGCCAGCCAAGCGTATGAATTGGAGGAGGAGGTGACACACCTCCGAAATCTCCGTTCATGGCACTATGTTTCTTGCACATGCGTGCAAGCAACATAAAAAATGAGTATCAGGCATCTTAATCTGACTAATTCACACGTAGATCAAATAGAAGAGATCAGAGGAGAATACACAAAAGACAAACACTGTAGGTACTTGCAGTTTTTAATGACTGGGTACAGAGCAAAACTAAGATAGCGGCTTTAAAACTATCTTGTTCACTGAACAGAACTGCTGTCTTAGAGAGTTATATGCAGAAGTGAGAGATGGGGAGGGACAAGATAAGCAGTTGTGTGAGCCTAAGGTCAGTTTTAAACAGGCACATCAATTCAGGGTCTGTAACTCAGACTATCAACATAGTTACAGATGATGTATTGAAATCTGCCAACAATGTCTTCCTAGCAAAAATTTAAAAAGATAGAAACATAGAAACATAGAATTTGACAGCAGATAAGGACCGCTTGGCCCACCCAGTCTGCCCATTTCCCTACCTGATGGATAAACTGCAGATCCTAGTTAACCAGCAGCCTACTTCTTCCTACCCCAACCCCCTAGAATTGCCTTATGACTGTCCCATGCATGTTTGAATTCCACCACTGTTTTTGACTCCACAACCTCCTCTGGAAGGCCGTTCCATACATCCACAACCCTCTCTGTGAAAAAATACTTCCTTAAATTACCTCTGAGCCGCCCCTTCTATCTTCAAATTGTGCCCCCTTGTTCTTGCACACCTCTTTTTTTGAAAGATGCTACCCTCTTGGACTTTGTTGATTCCCTTGAGGTACTTGAAAGTTTCTATCATGTCCCCCTCTCCCTCCTTTCCTCGAGGCTATACATATTAAGCTCCTTAAGTCTCTCTTCATATGTCTTCCGGTGCAGACCCTGCACCATTTTAGTTACCCTCCTCTGGACAGCTTCCATCCTGTCTATGTCTTTACGGAGATTGGGTCTCAGAAGCTGCGCAGTATACTCAGATGTGGTCTCACCAGCTGTCTGTACAGAGGGATAATAACTTCCTGTTTTCTACTGGTGATGCCTCTCCCTATGCATCCCAGTATTCCCCAACCCTCCTTGCTGCCCTCTCACATTGTTTGCCCACCTTTAGGTCATCTGATATGACTACCCCCAGGTCCCTTTCCATTTTTGTTGTTGTTAGTATCTCACCCCCCATTGTGTACTCTTCCCCTGGGTTTTTGTTTCCCAGGTGCATTACCTTGCATTTCTTAGCACTGAATCTAAGCTGCCATACATTTGACCATTCCTCTAACCTTGCCAAGTCCCTTCATCCTTTCCACCCCACCTTGTGCATCAACTCTGTTGCAGATCTTTGTGTCATCTGCAAAGAGACATACTTTCCTTCCAGTCCCTCTGCAATGTTGCTTATAAAGACATTGAAGATGACCTGGTCCTAATACTGAACCCTGTGGTACCCCACTACTAAACCTCCTTTTTTCAGAGTGGACTCCATTTACTGTTACTCTCTGTGTCCTATTCTCCAGCCAATTCTTTACCCAGGCTGTCATCTTGGGACCCACTCCCAGGCTGGCTAACTTGTATATTAATCTTTTATGTGGGACTGTGTCAAATGCCTTGCTAAAGTCTAGGTAGGCCATGTCCACAGCCCCTCCCTAATCAACTACTTTGGTCACCCAGTCAAAGAAATCTAGCAGATTTGTCTGGCATGACCTTCCTGCTGTGAATCCATGCTGCCTTGGGTCCTGTGCCCCTCTGGCCTCTAGATACTCAACAATTTTTCCTTCAGAGTGATTCCATCATTTTCCTACCACTGAGGTTAAACTAACAGGTCTGTAGTTTCCTGCTTCTGCCTTGCTCCCACTTTTGTGAAGGGGAATCACATCTGCCCTCCTCCAGTCCTCAGGTACCACCCCATCCTCCCATGATTTGTTAAAGAGGGTAGTCAGTGGTGTCACTAGTTCTACCCTTAGTTCTTTTAGAATTCTGGGATGAATCCCATCAGGCCCCATTGCTTTGTCCACCTTCAGTTTTAAGAGCTCTTTCAGAACCCTTTCTTCTGTAAATGGGCTGGTATCAACTTCTGTATCCAGAGTGTTTCTACTGTTTGTTTTAGGTACCTCCCCCTCTTCCTTTGTAAATACTGAGCAAAAATATTTGTTTAGTATCTCTGCCTTTTCACAGTCACCCTCTGCCCACCCTCCCTCCCCTTTATTAAGCCTCACTATCCCTCCCTTGGTCTTCCTTCGCTCCCTGATGTACCTATAAAGGTTTATCTCCTTCTTAACTGAGTTGGCTATCTTTCCTCGGTTTGGGCCTTTGCTGTTCTGACTGCCTTTCCAGCTTCCTTTGCTTTAACTGATACAGTTCTCTGTCCTGTTCCTTCTGTGATTCCTTGTACTTCCTGAATGCTTTCTTTTCTCTTGAACCTTCACTGCCACTTCCTTTGAGAACCATAGTGGTTTCTTACCTCATTTCATTTGTTTATTTGCTTTACACAAAGGCTTGTTACCTCTGTGATGGCAGTTTTATTATTCCCCATTGTTCTTCCACCCTCCTTCCTGCCAATTTGCTAGTGCATTCCTTAGGCACTCACCCATTTTAGGCAAAGTCAGCCCTCCTAAAATCCAGTACCTTTGTCTTTGTAAACGACTCTATTGCTGTGTTTATTGTGAACCATACTGTTCGATGGTCGCTAGTTCCCAGATGGCTACCCACTTCTACATCGTGTTCCTCTCTTCATCTCCATTTGAGAGAACCAGATCTAAGATTGCTCCTCTCAAGTGGGCTCCAATACTAGTTGTCTAAGGCATGCCCCCTGTAGGGCATCTAGAATAACCCCACTCTTAGAAGTGGCTGCTGCAACTGCACTCCAGTTAACATCTGGCATATTCAGATCACCATCAGCAATATCTCCTTTATCTGCCATTCTAAGTATACTTTATCATTTCCTTGTCCATTTCCTCCCCCTGAGAGGGGGTCTGTATACAACCCCTGTGCAGATTGTGGTGCCATTGCCTGCCTCCAAATTGACCCACAGTGCTTCTTCTCCTCCCTGTTTACCCTTTTGTTCTGTTGCTTTGATTTCTTCTCTTATGTGAGAGCTACTCCTCCTCCCCTTTTACCCTCCCTGTCCCTCCTGTAGATAGTGTATCCTGGTATGTTTACGTCCCAGTCATGGTTCTGTGTGTACCATGTTTCTGTGACTGCCACGATATCCAGATCTTCCTCCTCCATCAAGGCCACTATTTCAGGAAGCTTGTTACCCAGACTATGGGCATTGGTACTCATTGCTCTCCAGTTTTTGATGGCTTTACCTTCTGTAGCGGCATCCCCCACTGACCTTTCTACCTTGGTCTTTTTCTCATTTAGTACCCTGTTTTGTAGGGGGAGGCTGGGATTTTCCTGCTGCTTATCAGTGCCTCCCCCCTTGACTAGTTTAAAGGCTTGTCAATGAAGCATTTAAACCGATTGCCCAAAAGACTTGTTCCCTTCCTGGACAGATGCAGACCATCCTGCCAGTATAGGCTGGTGTCCCTCCAGGTGGAACCCCAGTCCCCAATGAAGCCAAACCCTGTGCTCACACCATTTTTCAACCATTTGTTAAACTGCATGGTGCAAAGTACCCTCGCCTCACCCATGCCACTGACAGGCAGTACCTCTGAGAAGGATACTGTGTGTGCTACTTGTCTTAAGCCCCTCCCCAACTCTACAAAGTCCTTCTGTACTGCTCTAATCTCATGATGAGCTAAGTCATTTGTCCCTAGGTGGACAATGACGTCCAGCTCAGATTCCCGTGCAACTGTTCTCGTGATCCTAAGGATGCGATTCCTGTCCCTCCAAGCCATGGCACCAGGCAGGCACCTTACTTCAGTTTTCCTTGCTCCCCCCAGTTCTATCCCCCTAATAATTGAGTCCCCCACCAGGAGCTGCTTTCTTTCCCTGTGGTGCCCTCTGCCTCCTTCCCGAGGGCCTCCCTTGTGACAGTTGTTTGTACCCTCCTTAGTCTCCTCTGCGGGTGCATCCATACGGGAACTATGCTCCCCCAGAATGGTGTATGGATTGTGGAGTGGAACAACTGACTGGGTGTGCCTCTGTTCCACCACCCTTACCCTCCATGAGCCCACTGTGGTCCAACTGCTGTGCTTTCTTTGCAACCTCTGAGGTAGTGGTGGTGGCTCTGGTGCTCCCTGGATGGGGGAGGTTCCCTTGCCACTGTCCAGTGCGGCCTGAAGACGGGCAACTTCCTCCTTCAGGGCAGATAGTTGTCTGCAAACAGGGCAGCATCTCAGCCTCCAGAAAGACTCCCGGAAGACTGCTGCCCCACAGCCATTACATTGTACTACTCCCCACATAACTGTCTACCTTGTTTAGTTGGGTTTTTTTTTGTTTTTTTTGTGTGTGTGTGATTGGTGCATTATATAGAAATATATGTATTTATATAATGTGTATGCTTATATTGTCAGTGCAGTGTGCTAGACAGGATATGACAGTGATATATTACCTTGACCTCTTGAGGAAATGATGTCAGAACCCCAGGTATAAATGAACTATTTCCAGGGGTGGGTGGGGTGAGGGGTGGGAAGGGGTTGGGCCTAAACTGTGCCCTCACGAAATAATCAAGCTAAATGCTCTGACCTACCGATGCGATGAGTGCCTTCCTGTCAGCAAGATGCCATACCGACAATTTGTAATACTGCTTCAAACCAATTTGACAGAGAAAATACCCTGCTAATCAAACAGAAAAATCAAACATCAAGTCAGACACAGGTAAACCTCCCCAGCCCCAAAACCTGGTGACTTGTGCTCTGAAAACAGTCAGCCCCACAACACATCAGCTGTGCAGAAGGGCAGACACAGAAAACAGTATTCAGCCTATGTGGGTTTAAACTCTTCCTGCACTGAAAACCTTAACACTTGTAACAAAAATAAAGCAAACTCCACCTCCCTCTGTTGATTGAAAGACTGCCTTTTCTGATAATTCTAAGTTCCTTATTTCACCCTTCAGTTAGAAGTATCCTCCACCTGAAGAATATTAACTTTCCTAAGGAATCTGCTTCAAACCAAAGACAATTGTAAATTGTAAGGTTCACCTCCCTCTGTTGTGAGCATTACTCGCTTTCTTGCAAATCTTAAGTCCAGTGTTGCAGCTTGCAGCCAGAGGTAGCTTCACCTGAAGACTATGAGGCATAGAAAGGAAACAAAAGATGTGTCCAAACACCCCCCCATCTCGCAAACTGACCTCCACAAACTGAGTGTCACCAGCTTTGCCTCCACGCATGGCCCCTGGCCTCATTAGAAAAGTTTGGCTGAATGGCCTGGCGTGGTAGAGAAGGGCTCCAAGATTTGAAGCCTGAACATTTTTCAGCTGAGACTGATGAGAATGTCTGTGAGTACATAACTTTAATTCACAGTACCCACACCCAAAACTACAGCAGCCATGCAGAGGTTAACCAGCCACAGTACCGAGGGTTCATTTTGCATTTCCAGATAATGAAATGTGCCCAGTCAGGTCTTTTAAAAGATAACCTCCTAAGTTATCACCAAATGCTCCAGGCCTGTACTGCCACCCCCAATGTCTACCACAGGATTTCTTAAATAAGGAGCAGTACTGGGATGCATGTTAACCTTTGGTTTAAAACTTCCTGAGCTCCACGATGGAAAGGCTCAGTATAGAAGTGGGACTGAGCCAGGAGTATACTAATCACTCCATCCGTGCAACTACAGTGCAGTCCCTTTCTGACACCGGACTCGAAGCTCATCGGATCATGGCAGCAACAGGACATTGCTGTGAGGCCAGCCTGCACAGCTACTGGGCAATCTCGGCATCTGACAGGAAGTCTGGGAGCATGGTGCTATCAGGAGCAAAGAAGACTGGGGTGAATCTAGGGCAGAAGAAAGCAAGCCACTCACTGAGGAAAAATGCCAATGGATCTTCAGGTGTCTCGCAACTTTTAGCGCCACCTACTGAGAAGAACACAACTACTGCAGGGAGAATTGAAGAACCTTCAAGGATGAACACTTTTGCCCGTTGCCCCTGTCAACTAGTACTTTGCAGACCCTGTACAAGTAATCAACAGAAATCTATTTGTGGGGAACAACAGATAGTTCTTTACTGTTTTGTCCTCCAACTATTTAAAGTTAAACTGATGGTGAGCTCTGTTTATTTTTCATTTGCCCCACAAGTTTTGGGCAACCCTTTTCATAATCATTCTTTATTAAATAAAAGTTTCTATTGAAAATGTTAAACTAAACGATCTCTGCTTGTGTTTTATTTAATTCACTAACTGTGGTGTATTTATCTCCTTACTTTCAACTGCCACATCTGCGTTTCTGTCATTGATTACAATATGAACCTTTGTTTCTGGATTGTTTCTCAATTCAGTGCCTTAGTAACTGCCCTGTAAAAACTGCCTTTAATTTCAAAATTGTCAGTAATGATGTTTTCTGAAACATACAGTGCTACAGACTGCTATTATACTAATACCAGAAAGTCTTTTTTTTTTTAATTCAAGTATTATCAAACTGGAATATGCATTAGTGACCAGTGCTGGCTCAGATCCTGTCCTGGCAGTTCCTACTAAAGCAACAAATGTATGGAAATGTGGTGTTAGGGTTTCCATGCTTAACACCCCATCCCACCCCCAATCAACCCTACCACCCCACCCCAGGGTGTGTCATGGGGTCATCAACCCTAACACTCACCCTTTTCCATGCGTAAGGAAGCTGAGATGGTACAGCATAGGAGAATGGGGTGAGCATTAGAATCAATGACCCCAAGATACACCCCAATGCCTGTTGGTGTGTGGAGGGTGGGGGTAGTGTGGTGTGGTAGGGTTAGTTGGGGAGTGGGATGGGGTGTTAGGGTCAGAACCTTAACACCACATTTCCATACATTTGTCACTGTAATATGAACCCTAACTGATGCATTAACTGAGTTTTTTGTCATGAATTTCCTTACTTTTTTGTGAAAGTATCACCATAGCCGTAGTTGTTTACGGGAACACAGGGCCCTCTGGGGCCTGCGTTCCTATCTATCCATAAGTGTAGAGACAGTGTAATTAACCTTCATCTTCCTGTCCCATGCTCCGTGATTTTCCTTATTTTAATGTGGGAGAGCAGGGTCCTTTGAACCCTTTGCACCAATCCCATCAAAGATGCATGAACAAATTATCACCATAGCCATCTGATTACCCCAGGACATATACCTAGTACAGAAAATTTTCAAATCCCCTCCAAAACATAATTCTGCTCAACTGCAATGCCATTCTGTGCCACAGGTGAAAAAACACATTTTGGGCAGGATTTTAAAAATTACAGCTGTGACATACATGAGGTGGGTTAATATGAAGGCTATGTTGTAAATATGGGGTCAAAATATTGTAAATTGCTGTAGTTACAAGCAAGCAAACCGAAATTGCAAAGCATGGTCATAACTTTGTCATTTGTTTCATATTTTGACCCCAAATTTTCAACATAGTCTTCTTATCACCCCACCTCATAAACCCTATAAGTGAAAATTGCTTAATCCATGGCAAAACACCATTTCATTTCACAGGTGCAGAAACACATTTCAGGCAGGATGTGAGAAATGACAGCTGTACTGTTCATGAAGTGGTGTAAAAAAATGGATATGTTGAAAAGTTTGAGTGAAAATATGAAAAATTGCCACTGTTACACACATGTGTAGAAAAATTTCAATGACCGTGCATAATTCTGGCGTTTTTTGGTATTTTTGCACCAAATTTTCAACATGGGCTTTTTGGAACCCCACCTTATGAAAACTGGCACTGTCATTTTGTTACTCAGTCCTGAAAGGTGATTTCACATAGCGACTGTAAAATCACCTTATGGGTCTGATTAATGAAATGATATTTACAGTGTTCATGAGGCAGAGTCCCAAAAAGTCCATGTTGAAAGTTTGGTACAAAAATAACTAAAAATGGCGCAATATCAACATAAGTTCAAAACACTATTGACAGCTATTATACAGTGTGACAGGGTGACCCCTGTCATAGTGGACACCACGGGATAAATTGAAACCCCTTCCCCAAGCAGTTTATATGTTTTGTGTAATGTCCAACATGCTGGTTGGCTGGTTATAAATTAAGTGCTGAAGTGCTTATAAAGTTTTCTGTGCATATTAACCTAAAAACAAAACTAAGAGTACAGTTACAAAATGAGAAGGCTGTCTTAATATAAGAATAACAAATAATTGTGTCTGCTTTTTGTAGATGTTAGCAGCCCCCTTCTAAGATATATTTTGCAGCAGACAGCATGAGGTAATTTGACCCTGCAGGAGAGTTTAGGAGAGCACAGTATGTTCTGACCCTTGGGTCTGACTGTTTCCAATGTTGTAAATGAGTTATTTTTGTGCTCCAGGTGGCTGCCAAATAACTGTTCTTTATGAAGCAACAGTGGCCCCTAGTGGCTAGTTTTATGTTATGTTTGCTGTTAATCAAAAGGCAGTGGAAAATTCTCCAACTTCTAGTGAGCTTATAAAAAGCCCGACCTCAGTGCTGAGAGAGGATAGATAGGGTGGTCAGTTGGATACTGACTGAGGAAGGTGGAAGACCTCCTGGTAGTGTTTGCTTTCACACTGTTTGATTCTTGCAAGGCTGAATAAAAGCCTTAGAAACTGTTGAAGCTAAGCAGTTGTCTGACTTACCATTTTACTTTCTGTATGTTTTACTTGATAAAAATAAAATGACAAATGCACTTGTGCATTTTTTTATGCACCTGATTTGTGGTCTGCCTGAAATTGTGTTATCCTAAACCCACACCCAGTGACATGTGGTGTTAGCAGTGGGATCTGTATGGACGTCCAAGGAAACAGGGGGAGTCCAGTCAGTTGGTGCCAGACCTGGTACAGATGATACACGGCAGAGGTGCACGGCACCAGGTGAGATGAGAACAGCACCTGATGGAGATGGTGACCTGGGCGAGGCACCATGGATGGGACAAGATGGACCCAAATGCCAAATGGAGACCCTGATATGGCTTCTTCACTGGATGAGTGGGAGATGGCTGGAGGTTGATCAACGCCGGAGAGAGGTGGAACTCAGATGCCCAGAGCTACTCAAGAGATCTCACTTGGAGGATGTTGAGGAAGAATTGGTGGAGCAGGATCCATGGGCTCTAGAGGAGGAGGAGGAGAACCCCTGATGGAACATTTGTGACAAACGTTTGTGGAGATCCCACTGTTGCCCATTTTTCCGGGCTGCTATTTGGTGGAGGACGGTGAATGAGAAGAGGAGACCCAGATAACACTTTGATTGGCAGTGTATTACTGTGGCAGAAGACTTCAAGCAACATGGAAGGAGCCATTTTGGCTGAAGGGACTTTTGCATGTTTTAAACCTCCTTCTACAAAAAATTATTGTTCTCCTGATGTTGACTGTAGAAAGTTGCAAGTGGGGGATCCTGAAGTAATCCAGTTAAGGGAGTATGTAAATATCATGGATGGGAGACAGGTAAATGGTGGAGTGGGGGACAGGTTATGGTGGTATGAACTTAGGAAGGAAGTTCTATATCATATGAGAGCCAACCCCTGGACAAAGCAAGTGGATGCCCAGGTAGTGGTGCTTGTGGCATTTAGGAAAAAGGTGTTGGAAGATGCACTCCCCAGTCACTCAGGGCATTTGAGCCATGGGAAGGTATTGGCTAGACTAACCCCATATTTCTATTGGCCAGGCATGTATAGGCAGGTAACAGCATACTGTAAGACCTGTTGTAAGGGCAGACAGATAGTGACCCTTGATAGTGGTGTTGGAGGAGTAACCCAGATGGTGAAGGGCAAGAGATGGCACCCTTGGATGAGGGGGAAACTCCCACATAGAACAGAAGAGACTAGGTGGTAGCCAACACCACAAGTAATGTATAAGAGTTCATACAAAAACTCAGAGGTTAGGGACAGGCAGTTAGGCATATAGCATGGTATGTTACTAGCCAACCTTTAAATGTAAAGTGGGGAAGGAGCAAGGTAGTTCTCCCCCTGAAGGCAGTTCTACTAGGTGTTGGATTGTCTAGCTGTTTGAGCGTATCTGGTCAGGGTAAGTCAGTAGATGGCATAAAACTGTCATTAGTGGTTCTTTCTCCTAAATGTATGTGAAGATGTTGTAGTCTACTTATGGAGAGACTAATTTCAGAATGATTTCAGATGCCTCCTGGTATTTGTATAATGATGGAAAAGATACTGTAATGTTTAGAGTGGCCTGTGTATCACACACTTGACCATGGTGTCATAAACAGACAAAGTATTGAGGAAATATGCTTAGGTTTGATAGGACCATAGCGAGTAAAAAGATAATTATGAAAGGGACCCTGAAATGGACCTTCCGATGAGGGTGGACCAAAGCTCCACTCCCTTCCAGGGTGTTAGTTGAAATTTGGACAGCCATAGGACAGTTACCTTCTTATGCAACAGAATGTGAGACAGGGTGGTCATAGTGGACACCCCTGGGACAAATTGAAACCCCTTCCCCAAGCAGTTTATATGTTTTGTATAATGTCCAACATGTTGGTTGGCTGGTTATAAATTAAGTGCTGAAGTGCTTGTAAAGCTTTCTGTGCATATTACCCTAAAAACAAAACTAAGAGTACAATTACAAAATGAGAGGGCTGTCTTAATATAAGAATAACAAAAATTGGTGTCTGCTTTTTCTAGATGTTAGCAGCCCCCTTCTAAGATATATTCTGCAGCAGACAGCATAAGGTAATTTGACCCTGCAGGAGAGTTTAGGAGAGCACAAAATGTTCTGACCTCTAGTCTGACTGTTTCCAATGTTGTAAACAAGTTATGCTTGTCCTCCAGGTGGCTGCCAAATAACTGTTCTCTATGAAGCAACAGTGGCCCCTATTGGCTAGTTTTATGTTATGTTTGCTGTTGATCAAAAGTCAGTGGAAATTCTCCAACTTCTAGTGAGCTTATAAAAAGCCCTACCTCAGTGCTGAGAGAGGATAGATAGGGTGGTCAGTTGGATACCGACTGAGGAAGGTGGAAGACCTCCTGATAGTCTGTGCTTTCACACTGTTTGATTCTTGCTAGGCTGAATAAAAGCCTTAGAAACTGTTGAAGCTAAGCAGTTGTCTGACTTACAATTTTGCTTTCTGTATATTTTACTTGATAAAAATAAAATGACAAATGCATTTGTGCATTTTTTTATGCACCTGACTTGTGGTCTGTCTGAAATTGTGTTATCCTAAACCCACACCTGGTGACATACAGCACTTACCTTGATTCTTCAATTTGTGGTTCAGCTTTGGAGAGTGCAGCCATGTTCTAGTCCACAGACGATGACAGCCGGCAATCTCCAGTGGTAAGTACAGGGCAAGGTGGGTGGTGGGATACTCAGTGGGAGGGTCAGGATGGGGAAGGGGGATGGGGAGATGATGAAGGACTGTTTTCTTTTTTACAGGATTAAAAAAACCATCTCGGATGGTTTTCTTTTTTAACAGGGCAAACAGCATAATTTTGGGACACTGGGAGTGGGCTCCCCAGTGTCCCACAGTGCTGGGGAGGTGTACTTCAGAATGCCTACATGAGGATTTGGCACCCCGATATCGGCAACCGTAAGGTGAACAACGGGCTTGGGGGGGCATCCAACACTGGGGGTGGGCATCCTGATGTCAGATTCAAAAGCAAACAAGTATTTTGGGGCACTTGGGTTGGGCTCCCCAGTGTCCCACACTGCTGGGGGGGACTTCAGAATGCCGACACGGGGATTGGGCACCCTGATATCGGCATCTAATTAAACAATGGCCTTTGAGGCGGAATCATCTGACACTAAGGGTTGGTATCCCTGTGTCAGAATTAACAATAAACTATTTCAGGACACTGGAGGTGTCAACACAGGGATTAGGCATGCAGATGTCAGCGAAAACATTTTTTTTTTCATTAAAACATGCCTCGGCCCACTTGGAGGCAGTTACAGGATAAAACATCTTTCATTAGGTAAACACCAAGAGGTGTTTACCTAAACGGGGGCCATGGAAGCAGATTCTGCCGTTATTTGGGCCAAAAAATGGCCAGAAAAGGTTTTAAGTTTTTACAGGGGCAGACTTTTTTTTATCTGAAAATAGTGCCACAAATTGCGGTGTTTTTTGCAAAAAAGTGCCACAATTTGCGGCAGTTTTCGGACAACAGTGCCGTTAGTTGTGCAAAAACTTCTGCAATTTGTGGTAACTGCACAAAAATACAGCCAATGTAAAAACACATATTTCTAGCCACTATTTACAAAAAACTAAGGGCAGAATAGTGTTCCTCGGGGCCCAATTAGATAAACACAACTGTTGGTGTTTACCAAAGGGCAGTATTTTTTGAATTATGGTGTTTTTTTCCCCACCGTTAACTGAAAACAAGATGGCGGCAGCACAACACTACTGTTCCATTTTGTGAGAGCAAAAAGTGCTATCTCAAAAGCAGAAACTGCTTTTGCAAGGCACATACAGTATAATTTTTCCCATAGGCTATAATGGGAAACTTAAAAGTTTAATGACTTTTGTAAGGATTAATATTTTTTCACCAAACCTTCAAAAGGCACATATATGACCCAGATCTCATATATCCTAGCAATTTCAGACCAGACCCCCAAGCCATTTCAGAGATACTGCATGGCAAAGTATTTGCACCTGAATGGTAATTTTCAAATCTTTTGACATTCCATGTCTCCACAACCGCATATTGACTGTAACGAAACTTGCCACATCAAGAGACCTATGACACCTGATGGCACGTGTGCATCAGTCGTACTGTTGCAAAGATTTTAAAGTGCAACATTTGGGGTTTAACATAGAAGTGACCACTGAGCCCTAACTATACTGGTACTACCGTGCCAGTTTAATGTATGTATTTTTAAAATAATTAGAAGTGCTGTGGATATAAATAATAAATTAACTTAGCAACAAATGGGCATAGGGGCTATTCTACATCTCTGACTCTATTAAATGTAACCCTAAATATGTATTTGAGTAATCTAATTTGTTTTTTTTTATGTTTACATTTTTAAAATGCCCATTTTAAATAAGCAATAATACACTCTGGGGCCTGGGTTGTGCAGGGTTTACTGCATATCCAGGGTGCTGAAGTCACTCTGCCTGTGGTGTTGTGCCTCGCAACCACCGTGGGCATGTGGTAAACCCTGCACAACTCAGACCCTGTCCTGTGTTATTGTTTAAATAATGTAAAGCATTATGGGAAGTATATGCAAATCACCATAAAAGAATTTAGCCTGGTTCTGCTTTGGGGTGTGTGGTGCCAAATGGCTTCACATGACCTGCAAAAGGCTGAAAACAGAAGACAACAGACACGTGTCACTGTGTCTTATCTGTATTTCAACCCTGGGAAGGAGAAAACTGCCCTATGATAGTCTCACTGATTTAGGTAATGGTGAGTCCAAATTAGGAAAGCAATCCAAAAGACTATGTGAGTCTCCCCCCCCCCCATCTGGGACTTACCTGGTGGTTGCTGCCCTGCTCTTCTGTGGAACCCCCAAGTGACTCCAGGAGGGCTACGGACCAATGTGTTCCTGGTATCTTCACAGCCACTGCCAGATTCAGATCCTTGACTCAAGACCAAATAGGGGCCAAGGTCGAGCGTGATTATAGAACCTCCAGGCTTTGTAAAAGTATTTTATCAATTAGTGGAGCAAGCGCAAGCCCTGGGCTAAATATAAACAAAAAGATGGTGACCTCCGAAGCAACTGGGCATGCATGGCCACCGGGGCAAAATTAAAGGAGCAGCTCCAAAATAAGGTGCCTCGCTGGCGCGGCAGTGACAAATATTACCCCAAGCTCCAGAGCAGGCAGCAGAGCCAGGGATCAATGGAGCAAAGCCTCCCAGCGTGGGGAAAAGTGTTTTCTGCCCTTTCTAGGGCATAGATCATTAATATTAAAGGGCTGCTTGGGGGCAGTTTTGCATGGGCATGCTGCAGCCAATAATAAGGGGGGAGTGCTAAAAAGTATAAATGGACTGTAAGCCCACCAAAAGGGGATATGTTTTGGACACTGGAGCGTGTGCAGGTGTGCAGGAGAGACTATCCAGCCCAGTTCCTTTGCCCCGGATGAGATGGCCAGTTCAGCCCCAGCTTGCTTCAGCAAAGGAAGAATATGAGACCCCAGTGGCTGCACGGAAGAAAGACAGCAGAGTGTGGTGCAGACAAAGAGGTTTTGTGGCAAATAAGAGGAGAGAGAGCGAGAGAGAGAGACTTTCTGAACCAGTAGCCAGAGGAAGAGAGCTCTGAAGCTGCATTGGTGAGCACAGAGACTGCAAGTGAGAAGTGTTAATTGAAAAATACTGCTGCCGTGGTTTAAAGACTGAGTGACTGTGGTCCCCCCCCCCTCGTTGTGGTGAGTTTGGAGACTGTCAATTGCTGAAAGCTAAATGACTGTATGTGTTGAGGCTAAAGACTGAGTAAAAACCCAGCCACAATTTTGTGCATAGAGAAGTTGAAGTTTGAGTGCTGGGGCTAGAGACTGAGCCAAAGCCCAGCTATTGATTGTGTGTAAAAAGGGTGTGCAATAGAGGGGTCTAGAGGACTACGTCTGCCCTATTCCTAGACCAAAGAAGAAGAAGACCAGCTGAGGAAGACAGCGAGAGGCCTGCCTGGTGAACACTGTCCATAAAGGCCTCAGAGACAAAGGTAGCAAGGCCAGGCAGGTGAAGACCAGCATCCTTCAACTTTTCCCTCTACTCCTTGTTGCAGTAGACCACCACCAATCTGATACCTCCATAGTACAGTCAAAGCCAGTTTACTGAACCCCCCCCTCCCCCTTTGAACTGCTGAACTGTAAGCACCCCCATAGCTGTGGCTTTCGGGAGCCTTTACTAGCTAGCAAGCTGGGTAAACTTGGGGTGATTAGGTCCTGGGCAGGACTCTGCCAGAAAAGTGTGCCCAGACCTGAGGTTTCATTGTTTCACAGAAACATAGAAACATAGAAGTTGACGGCAGATAAGGACTGCAAGGCCCATCTAGTCTGCCCATTTCTTTTTCTACCTTATGAATGTGCCATCGGCCTTTATTCTGTCAATGGCCTATCTATTCATACTCATCTGTATTGCTCCCTTATGCCTATCCCATGCCTGTTTGAGGCACTGCACTGTATTCATATCCACCGCTTCCTGAGGTAGGCCGTTCCATGCATCCACCATTCTTTCTGTGAAAAAGAACTGCCTCACATTACCCCTTAATTGGCCTCCCTCTAACCTCATGCTGTGTCCCCTTGTCCTGATATTTTTCTTATATTGAAACATGTTAGACTCTTTCACCTTGTTAATGCCCTTAAGGTGTTTGAATGTTTCAATCATATCACCTCTCTCCCTCCTTTGCTCTAAGGTATACATATTGAGCTTGGTTAATCTGTCCTCATATGTTTTCTGATGCAGTCCCTGCACCATTTTGGTTGCCCTTCTCTGGACTGCCTCCATTTTGTTTTTGTCCTTGTGAAGGTGTGTCCTCCAGTACTGCACGCAGTACTCCAGATGGAGCCTAACCAGTGTCTTGTAAAGAGGGATTATTACCCTCTCTTACGACTTCTGATACTCCTACTAATACACCCCAACATCCCTCTAGCCTTACCTACTGCTTTAGTGGTCTGCTTGGATGATTTCAGGTAATCTGTGATGATGATGATGCCCAAGTCTCTTTCTTCCTTTGTGACTGCCAGCAACTCCCTTCCCAGCCTATAGGTGGCTTCAGGGTTTCTCTTCCCTATGTGCATGATCTTGTACTTCTTTGCATTAAACCCCAGTTGCCACTCTTCCAACCATTTTGCCAGTTTATCAAGATCTCTTCTCATTCTGCCCACCCCATCTGGATCATCTACTCTGTTGCAGATCTTGGTGTCATCTGCAAACAGACAAACCTTACCCTCCAGTCCATCTGCAATGTCACTCATGAAGATATTGAAGAGGACTGACCCCAGGACTGATTCCCTGAGGTACCCCACTTGTGACTTGCATCTCTTCTGACTGAATACCATTTACTACCACTCTGTTTTCTGCCCGTCAACCAGATTGCCACCCAGTTGACCTATTTCTGACCCACCCCGAGCCTACCCAGCTTGTTAATCAATCTTCTGTGTAGAACAATATCGAAAGCTTTGCTGAAGTCAAGGTATGGTTTAAAGTTATTTGGGCCCCAACGAAGGATCCCCAGAAATTCTATACCACAGTGTGGTACCCACCAAAGGGACTTAAGAGACTTGTCGGGCAGCTGCCAGTGGGAAGCCAGGTGCACCTGTAGGAAGCTGGGATTGTGTTGGGTGAAAACTGTTCAGTTAGTTGTTAAGGTTTTTGTGCTATTTTCCTCCCTTTCCCCCCCTCCCCCAAAATAAATACTGTTAATTGTTAATGTTATATTCTGGTACTGTGAATCATTGCAATGGGGGAGTTGTTATTGTGTGGGGAAGTGTCCTTGGGGCAGCTACTGTACATTTCCTGGGGGGTGGTAAACTGCAGTCTGTTTACAAGTATTCCCTGCCATTGCCCCAGGTGGAGGCAACATGCCATTTCCTCTCTTAACTCTCGAACCCAGGCCGGCCCCCCTCTGAGGTGTGTTCAGTGAGATTGCGGGCCCCAGAAACAGACAACGTGAGTCAAAGGGGTGCTACAACTAAGAACTTCAACACAAAAGCAAGGTATACCATGAGTATAGTGACCGAATATGAGCACCATGTCAAAAACGGCAACTCATATTGGGCGCTATACTCATGGGCTACCCAGCAAGGGTAGCGACTGTACACAACTGCTACAGTAGTGTATGGCGACAGGAAGGGGGGTAGCGAGGGGAAGGGGAGGGACAGGGAATGGGTTTTGAGGGATGGGTGTACCTGTTGCCGCTGAGCTAGCCATGTGGTGTGGTGGTGTAGATGGCTAGCTGTGGTACAGCAAGCGCAGGGTTCGGGACTGGAACCGGGTGCTTAAACCTTTTGCCGCTGGCTCTGGCACTTAATTTTTCATGCAATGTGGGCTTTTGCCCCCTCCCCAACATGTACCCCCTTGGAGTTGATGATCCTTATTCAAGGGGGTGTATGGGGTGGGTCAAAGCCCCCCCAATGAAAAACACTTTTTTCGATTCCAGATATCAGGTTGCTTGAAAGTGTATATCGCCGATCTGCTTTTCGGCGATATACACTTGCCATAATAGCGCTCACTATTCTGCGATCGCTATTATGACTTGAAACCCAAAAGCACTGAAGCAAGTGTTACACTGGAAGGGAATTGGCAATAAAAATAGATTTAACTATGCTTACAATTAATTATTTCAAATCTAAAGAAACTACAAAGGCAGATTCAAAATGGAGTCAAAAGGGCATCATATAAGACAGGAGGGAAGGTGTATCTAAAATAAATAAAAAGACATTGGTACAACAGTGTCACCACAAATAGAACTGATGCTTACATTCAACTTCTCTCAAGGGGGAGGAGGATAGAGCATCCAAAATGAGCTCCGGGGAGCAAGGGGACCAGGTGGCCATTGCCGCACACCGGAGGGGAAAAGCTCTTGGGAGCAAGGGGACCAGGTGGCCGTTGCCGCACACTGGAGAGATTGAGGGAGCCATGGAGAGAGTCAGCAGGTGCTGGCCGTAAGGGAGGGAAGAGTGAGGTGTGTTTTTTTTCCCTTGGGTTGCACCGCCACACCGCCACACTGAGCAGCTGCTTTCCAGCTCCAGGAGGGAGCCAATCAAGAGGAGAAGTCAGCAGCCTATCCTGCAGACAGGATAGGTAGATGTAGGTTCCTGGATGAGCTAATCAGGAAGAATGGAGTTGGGTTTAAGTGGAGGGGCTGACTTTAAAAAGCCTGCTGACCACTGCTCACTCCAAAAAGAGCTCCAGGGAGCAAGGGGACCAAGCGGCCGTTGCTGCATTCCGGAGAGAAAAAGAGCTCTGGGGAGCAAGGGGACCAGGCGGCCATTGCCACCCACTGGAGGGATCAAGCGAGTCATGAAAAGAGTTAGCAGGCACAGGCCCTAAGGGAGAGAACGGTGAGGTGTGTTATAGTGCCACCCGCCCTCCCTGGCTCCAACCTCTATTAAGTACCCAAGGAAGGAGGAGCCAGATCAAGGGTGAACCGCAGGCCAGGGAAGGATCGCCACCCTCTAGAGGGAGGAGAGGTTACAAATATACCATAAAGGAGCTGATCACTACCTGAGGGGATTGGGCACTGGTGGATGGCAGGAGGAGAAGCATCAGTATCTATCACATGAGGGCAGCTGGAGGAGCTCCACAGAGAAACATCCAGAGGTGGGGCACTGTTGCTGGTCTAAGGTACTGTGTCTTTTCAGTTTAGGGGGGACTTTAACACAGGGTTGAGGGCACTAAGGCTGTGTCAGGAACAGGGTACTGTTCAATTTCAGGAGGATCTGCTACAGAGCAGGGGCACTGTGACTGTAATTGTCACTTGGGGGGGGCGCTGAAACTGTTTGGGCTCTATATTATAAGGGGAACTTAAAGTAATTGATATAGGACATTTGGAGTATGTAATCTGTTGTTCTAGGGGGAAGTCAGTTGTATGTACTGTGTTTGAGGGGTACTCAATCTCCTACTATCTTCACAAGAATCATTACTGGGGTAGTAGGGGAACTCCAATTTACTGTCACTACAGGGGGAAGGGTCAAAGTCAAGGGTCTTGTAGGAAGCCAGGGCAGGGGGTTTGTAAAGACACGTTAGATAAGCTCTAGCTACAGGGGGGTGGTCAGGGAGTAAAGAGACACTGAGGCAGGTAAATGAGGGAAGCTGGGGAAGGGCACACTGGAGATGGGGTGGCACTAGCGGGGGAGGATGGGGACAGCACAGGAGGTCGGCACAGGGGGCAGCAAGATGCTAGAGGGGCCATCGGGGTAAAATAGTGGGTTGCAATGGTTGTGGAGCGGCAGTCTGGATGAACGTATTATGGAAGCTAGGAGGGTGTCCAATCTTGTCACAGGCTGAAGAGATTCGAGGAAGAAGTGCAATGGCTTGGTAGAGAGTTGGTGAGGTTGGGAGGTAGGTGGAAGGGACCTGGGGCAGAGGGCAGTGGGAGGACACCTCGTGGGAGGAACAATGGTATGTGGGGACAGGGAGGAGGCAGAGGCATTACAAATTGGAGGCCTAGCATGGGAGGGGGGGTAAGGGCAGGAGGAGGGAGCCCACACCTAGCACGGCCAAGAGGGCAGGAAATAGGTTTGCCGTGATGGCAACATTGGAAGAGGAGGGGGAGGTGAGGGACCTCCAGGAGGGGATTGGCAATGGGGAGCGGGAGGATAGCACAAGGATCAGTGGTCAGGCAGAGGACCATGGTTGGGGTAAGGGGGAGGGGCACAGCTGGAAGAATGGATGAAGGGAGCAGGAGTAAACATGGGAGGAGCGATGCTAGAGTGGAGAATGGGAGGGACTTAGCAGAGAGGAAGGGGGTGACCAGGGTGGAGGGAAGGATGAGGGGGAGGACGAGGGAACAGTAAGGGGGAGCGGGGATAGGTCCGGGGGTGGGGGTGACCATTGGACGGAAGGGTAGGGTTTCGTCTGGGAAATACTCTTGTAGAAGATACCAAGCTAATGGAGTGGGGGGGGAGACGAGGGTTGGAGAGGGAGGGATATTAGTCCTGGGGGACTCTATACTTAAAGGGATTACATGGGGCACCAAGGGGGAATGGCATAGTTGCATCTGGGTGGAGTCCATACCTGGCTTAATGGCAGACAGTGTGGGGCAGTTGATTCTAAAGTGTTCTAGGAGGAGGAATAGAAGGAAACTGCATCTTGTGGTGCACGTGGGTACGAATGATCTGGTGGGGAAGATAGTGGAAGCAGTGAGGGAGAGGTTTGAGGAATTGGGTAGGCTGTGTGGGGAACTAGTGGAATTGGTGGCCTTCTCTGAGGTGCTCCCAGTACTCTGCACTAGTACGGCGAGGAAAGTAAGGATTGGAGAGTTCAACACCTGGCTGAGGGAATGGTGTCGATGCAGGGATACAGGTTGGTGGGGGGCTGGGACAGGATCTGGGACAACAATGAACTTTATGCAAGGGATAGGCTACATTTGAGTACGGAGGGGAAGGGGTGCTAAAGCAGAGGGTAGGGGAATACATAGCTACAAAGGTGGATTTAAACTGGGGGGGGGTGGTGAGTGGACAGATGGTAGGCAGGGAACCCAGAGAGGGGAGCCAAACAAGCTTATCCCCCAGGCTAGCAAGGAGGAACTTGGAGCAAAGGCATGGGAGGAATTAGGAAGGGGGTAATTCAGGAAGGGGGAGGACAGGAATGGGTTGGAGGATGGTCTCTATGAATACAAAAAGCCTTGGTAACAAATCAGCAGAATTACAGGCTCTCTTGGCAATTGGAAGGGTGCACATTGCGGCCATCATGGAAACGTGGGCCACACAGTATCAGGAATGGGATTTGATGATCCCAGGGTATGGGATATTCAGAAAGGACAGGGCTAGGGGAAAAGGTGTGTGTGTGGCAATATATGTACAGGAGGGGATAAGGTGCATAAGGAGGAGGGGGGGAGGAAGGCAGAACAGAGGCCCTATGGATGCAGCTTCAAGACTCAAAATGTAGGACATTGAGGATGGGGGTGGTGTACAGGCCACCAGCCCAAGGGGAGGATCTGGATAGGGAGTTCGCTGAGGAAATCAGAAGGGTCTGTAGGAAAGGGAATGCTGTGGTGGTGGGGGACTTCAACCTACCAGGGATAGAGTGGGGCACCCCATCTACCAAGAGTGCAAGAGAGCAGGTTTTACTAGAGGCATTTCAGGACAGCTTCCTGGTGCAGTTGGTCAGTGAGCCAACTAGACTGGATAGGACTCTGGACCCGGTTCTATCAAATGGGGAGGCTGTAAGGGATCTGGAGGTGGAGGACACTCTGGCAGGGAGTGACCACCATACAGTATGGTTCATGCATAACATGGGCAGGGAAGCAGGAAGTATGGGTACCAAAGTGATAGACTTTACGGAGCCGGACTTTAAAAGGATGGGAGAAATTTGGGTCAGGCATCTGGCGGAAATTCAACCGTGCTTAGATGCTAGCCAAAAATGGGATATTATTACGAAAGGGCTGGTGGAGGTGACTGGGACATGTACAAAAACAAGGAGTAAGAAGGGATGGGCAAAGAAACCCAGCTGGTTGATGCAGGAGGTCATGGAAGGGGTGAGGGCCAAAAAAAAAAGGCACTTTGGAGACTCAAGAAATGGGGGATAACAGGGAGGTGTATGTGAAGAAGTCCAGGGAGGTTACCAGGCTGGTCAGAGTGGCCAAGGCTTCCAGGGAACTGAGACTGGCGCAGGGCATTAAAGACAGAGAAAAGGACTTCTTCAGATACATCAGTGAAAGATGGAAAAACAAAGATCAGATTGTGAGGATTAGGAAAGACGGGAGCTGGGTGGAGAAGAGGGAGGACCAGGCGGAGGCATTGAATGACTACTTCTGCTCTGTGTTCAAAAGGGAGAAAGGGGAGCAGATACCATCTGGGAGAGGAGGAGTGAATGGGGGGGAGGTGACTGATGTAGGGATTACAGTGGATAGGATGCTGAAGGGATTAAGGGTTCTGGGGGATAAGGCACCTGGTCTAGACGTTCATACCAGGGTACATTGGGAACTGGCGGAGATCCTTGCAGGACTGTTGACTTACCTGTTCAATACATCCTTGGACACTGGATGTATACCACAATACTAGAAGATGGTCCATGTGGCACTCATTCATAAAAGTGGACCTAAGGATAAACCAGGAAACTACAGACCAGTAAGCCTCACATCAGTCGTGGGGAAATTCATTGAGACAATCCTTAAAAAAAGGCTGGTGACCTTTTTGTTGGAGATCAATGGTCTCCAGGACAGTCAGCAGCATGGGTTTGTCTCGGGAAGATCCTGCCAGACAAATCTGATTGAGTATTATAACTGGGTGACAAAGGAACTGGACAAAGGCCATGTGGTGGATGTCTTGTATTTGGACTTCAGCAAGGTCTTTGATTCCATGCCACATGGGAGGCTGGGGGAAGCTGAAATGTATAGGAGTGGGAACAAAGACGGTAAATTGGATCACCAGTTGGCTGAAGGGAAGGCAGCAAAGGGTGGTGGTGGGGGGGGGGCAGCTCTCATCACCGAGGGATGTGATGAGCAGTGTGCCGCAGGGATCAGTATTGGGACCGGTGTTGTTTGGGATATTCATAGCTGATATCTCCAATGGGGTCCGGAGTAAGATCAGTCTCTTTGCAGATGACACAAAGATGGGTGCCGTGGTAGATGAAATCGAAGACTGAAGGGGGCTGCAGGAGGAGCTGACCAAACTACATGAGCGGTCAGATGCATGGCAGATGGGGTTTAATGCCAAAAAGTGCAAGGTCTTGCACTTCAGGGCTAACAACCAGGGGACGTGCTATCAGCTGGGGGGTGTACAGCTAGAATGCACTGAGGAGGAAAAATATTTAGTGGTGCTTATAATGGGGAGAATGAACAACTCAGCTCAGTGCAGGAAGGTGGCAGCAAAAGCCAACAGGTTGCTGGGGTGTATAGCGAGGAGAATCTCCTCCAGAAACAGGGAAGTGATCCTGCCCCTCTGCAGGTTGCTGGTCAGGCCGCACCTGGAATACTGTGTGCAGTACTGGCGCCCATTCCTGAAGAAGGACATCAGACTGTTGGAATGTGTACAGAAGAGGGTGACAAAGATAATCCAGGGATTAGAGGGATACTCCCATGAGGAGAGGCTGGGTGAGCTGAACATGTATTCCCTGGAGGAGAGGAGGGATGGGGGGACATGATCAAAATCTTTAAATATTTAAAGGGGATTAACAAGGCTAGTAAAGAAGGGATTTTCCAGATTAGAAGGGGGAGGGTCATGAGGGGGCAGCAGATGAGATTGGAGGGGGGAAGATTCAGGAAGGAAGTCAGGAGACACTATTTCACTGAGAGGGTGGTGGATAAGTGGAATACTCTGCCAGAAGAGGTGGTAGCCTGTAGCATGGTAGACTATTTTAAGAGTGGATGGGACACAGTGAGAGGCAGGGTAATTGTGAGGAGGGGAGGGTGGGGCAGCTGTAAGTTGAGGGGCTAGCTACACAATCGAGCAGACTCGATAGACCATGACACCTGTTTCTGCTGGCATTTTCATATGTTTGTATGTTCATCCCAGAGGATGCTTTCCTTTCTCCGGGAAGGGAAGTTGACAAGTCTCAGCATGGGTTTAAAAAAGGGTATTAATGTACTTCTAACCTTCTGTCTTTCTATAACAATATAAACTTGGGTTTAGACAACATAATTCCATCTGATGTTATTCTTCTGGATTTTAGTAAAGCATTTGACAAAGTCCCACACAATAAACTGGTCTTAAAAATGGAATTTATGGGATTTTCCTGTTTCATTACAAATTGGATAAAAAATTGTCTCACCAACAGATCACAACGGGTGAAGATTAACACTTCACTGTCAAATCAATGTGCAGTCAGCAGTGGAGTCCCCAAGGGGTCCGTCTTGGTACCCCTATTATTCAATTTATACATTAGTGATATGAATATTACATCTCAGATTTGGTAGTCCATATTTGCTGACGACACTAAACTCGGTGGCAAGGTAGATTCAGCAGTTAATCTACAAAGCCTGATCACTGACTTAAATCATATTGAAAAATGGGCACTGACAAATCATATGGAATTTAATATTGGTAAATGTGTAGTCCTCCACTTTGGTTTCAACAATCCAAGAAACCTATATAAACTAAACACTATCACTTTGAAATCATCGAACACTGAAAGAGACCTGGGAATACTTGTAAACAGCAAACTTTCATCTTATGATCACTGTTCAAAAGCTATTGGACTAGCACATTCCCTTCTGAGTCAACTAAAACATTCCTTTATCACCAGAAATAAACAGTGTATTATCCCCTTGTATAGATCGCATATAAGACTGCATCTGGATTACGGCTCCTCATTTTGGAACCCATATCAAGCAGGTGATATAGCAAAACTGGAGTGAGTCCAGAAAAGGTCTACTAAAATGGACTCTGGTTAATCGACCAAAACTTATAATGAGAGACGGCAGGCCACCGGACTCCAAACTCTCCAAACTACAAGATGCAGAGGAGATATCTTGTTCCTATTCAACGTCATCCAATCTACTGTGCCAGAGGAGGTGGTAGCCTGTAGCATGGTAGACGGTTTTAAGAGTGGATGGGATAGAGTGTGTGTGGGGGGCAATGTGAGAAGGGAGGGTGGGCGTGGGGCAGCTGCAAGTTGAGGGTCTAGCTGCACAATCAGTGTGGGCTCCTCATCTCCAATAAAAAAAGAACACTCAGGTCACACAATAAGCAGGTTATACTAAAAAAGGCAAATACAAATAAGAGAAATAATTACATAACAATATGTGCAGCAAGACTATGGAACTTGCTGCCCCAAGATCTAGTAGATATTACAAACTTCAACACCTTTAAAAAATATCTAGATATCTGGCTTACTATGAACCACACCTACTGTATTCTTATTGATCCACATTGTGTGGGGGAAAGAATCTTGATGGGCCTTGGCCTTCTTTTCTTTCCATACTAGAGGTTTGTTACCTCTGCTGCAGCACTGCCACCCAGGTGACCTTGTGTGGCAGGGATGCAGAGGTAGGCAGGACTGGGTGGCCATCTGCTGGGTTTGCACACAGCATGCCATTGTGTGCGCTCATGCTTAAGCCCTAAACACACTGACAACCTAGGTAGAAACTACCAGAAAAAGGGCCCTGACACTGTACGTGAAGGCCCGCATAATGGAGCACATTTGCTCCAAATGCACATGCGGAGTTTAACCTGATAAAGCAGAGAGCAATCACTTGCATTTTATAAATGCTTTCCAGTAATTAAAAGTGATTACAGCCATTCTTGTGTGCATGCTATTTTTTGTTGATTTCAACCCTAGACAAAGGACTCTGGTACATCCAGGCCCCATATGTCAATCAGGCTTGGCCACCTAACAAAACCAGAATACTTGGGGTATATGCAGTATCCCTATTTCTAACCCTGCAGGGGAGGGCACAGCCAAGGAGCTGTGGAGGAAGGCTAGCCAGACATTGAGATAAGAGTGAGCCAGGGTGGGCCATAAGAGTTCGGAAAGAGTGGGTGCCTGAGATGCAGGGGTTTTGGAGAAAGAACGAAGTAGAAAAATGAAACTCTTCTAGGTGAAGGTTTGTTTTTAAAACAATGTAATTGTTTTCCCCAACCTTTGGTTTCTACTTATAGCATTAGTTTGACAATTGACAGGCATTTTATGATAACCCTAGGCACCTCGTTAAGAGTTGCTCCATGCTGTGACTGCATCTAAACTCATCTTTGAACGAGGAGATAAGACACATTTTCTGTGCCCTCACAGGCTGTCACCAACTGTTTGCAGACAGGATACTGGATAAAACTAACAGAATAAAGGAACTGCACACTCCAGAAACTGCTCACATTACCAGTCTGAATTATGCAGGGTTAGCACAAATCAAGCTAAAAGCAAAGTCACATGATCCATTCCTGGTGTTCAGTTCCCTTTTTGATGTTAGGATGAAGGTTTGTAACTCCCTGCTGCTGATACCACTTGAGTTGTGTTGTTTTTCACTTCACAGCTCATAACAAAAATAGAATAACAATTAATTTGGTTTTACACAGTACCTTTCATACAGACTTGTCTGCAAGGGATTTATATACTATTAAATGAGGGAAGAAAGGGATTTGGATTTATGTAGTGACTTTTATACAGACTGTGTCCCAAAGTACATAACAATCCAAGAGAGGAGGCTGGCCAACCAGCACAGCAGTAGCACCATGGCTTGCAATGCTGACAACCCAGGTTTGTGAATGAACCAGGACCATCGGAAGGTCACCCAGGAGAGGAGAGTCCCTTGGGAAGGGGTGCACATCCTGCTGCTTTACCACTACCTGGGTGACCACAGGTGGTGGTGCGGTGGAAGCACATGTATGGCATGGGAAGGGAATTGCGTGCTTGCATCAACGCATCTGACTTGCTGGCACCCTATGATGCTACCCCACTTTCCTGAAAAAAATGTACTTTTTTTTTAATGATTCATCTTCTCTTGAAATTGGAGTTAATCAAGAAGTTTTTTTATGGGTATTCCTTTTATTATTTTTGGCTTACTTTAACTATGTTAATTAGAAATATTTTTTGTGTGTGTGGATTTGAAAAATAATGTTAAAATAGTGATACACAAATGAGAAATCCAGATGGATTGTTATCTTATTTTTGGCATTACATGAAGATAAATATGCAAATAAGAAGGCCAGAATTTATTTTGGATTAAAATAAAAATGTAAACTTTTTTTGTTTATTTCAACACAAAACAAATCCAAAAGAATTAATGGCTTACATTCAGCTTTATATGTAATTACTTTCTGGACCTGTGTAAGTAACTAGTATTGATTCTGTTTTTGGGGTGGACTTTTCTTAATTTTAACTTTAATTTGTCAGGAAGGAACTGTAGCTGGGAGATATTTGCAGTCAGCTGTGACTAGACCTGTTACTTATCCTTTGTGAAATAGGTGTCCGAAAGGAAGGAAGGAAGGAAGGAAGGCACTCCCCAGGGTGGAGGGTAAGAGTTGTAGGTGATTGTTTCTGGACAGCATAGGTTTTCTCCACCACCTTCCCCTCACCCCACCCACCCCAAGCACATAACTTCCTTTATAGCAAGGTCTCTGACATCACTTCCTCAAAACTGCTAACAACATACACCTGTTCATATCCTTAATGGCACAGCACACTGAATAGGGGGTCGTGACACTCACAAGCTTGCACACACTAAAACAAGAACAAAAAACAAAAAAGCATCTGTAACAGGAAGGGACACAGACATGTGGGGAGTGGTGCAATGCACTGGCTGTGGAGCAGCAGTCTTCCAGGAGACATTCTGGAAACTGCGTTGCTGCCCTATTTGCAGGCAACTCTCTGGTCTGAGGGAGGAGGTTGTTCATCTCCATGCTGACCTGGCAAGGATTCGGAAAACCTGCTCCCCCACCCAGGGACCACCCAGGCCACCGCCACTACCTCAGAGGTTGCCAAGAAAGAGGAGTGGTTGGACCACGGTGGGCTCAGGGAGGGTGAGGGTGGTGGAACAGAGGCACATCCCTCCAGTTGTGCCTCTCCACAATTCATTCGCCACTCTGGTGAAGCAGGTGTAACCCCCCTGCAAATGGGGGTTCCCAAAAGACTTCCAGGAGCTTGCTTGAATGCTCCAAGCCTGAATGGTGTTTGGCGTTTAAGCCATTTATCAGTGAGTGTTTTTAGAACCTCTGGTACTGTCTCTTTAAGAGCTGTCTGCTTGCAGACATAATTAGTTTGTATGGGGACTGTGTGTTTCTTTGATTGAGTACCACTCAAGCTGCTGCCAATTCACCCCATTTTGCAGTCACTAGAGTGCAAAGGGAACCTGTCTGAAAGATGTAACTGATTGCCAGAAATCATTTACAGTAATAATAAAATTACAGTTTGTCTAACCTGCTTTCTTTGCAGTCAGAACTGTCTGCCTAGTTCCCCATTCTGGTTTTGAACTGCTGAACTGGACCAATCAGTGTGGGGTAAACTAGCTCTAAAATGATGCCTTGGACGAATCAGAACTTGGGACTCATAATCTGAGCCAGCCACAAGAGGATTGTATGGGCAGTGACTCTGGAGATGTAGTTTAGACTTGGTGCCTTTTGGACCAACAGCAGCAGTCTATTGTGAGTGACAGCCAATCCAGTCAAGAACTGGGAGGAACTCAAAGGAAGTGCCAGTTTTTGTCTGTTGGGAGTTTCAGTTTGAGATCTGAAAGTGAAGGGAAAGAAACCCTGTGCTCCTTCAGTGCACAGTTTCAGTCAAAAACGTAGTGCAAGGCCCAGAGTTCCGGCCCACAACTTGTGTAACTGCTTGTTAGGACTGAATCTGTCCTGTGAAAAAGAATCAAAGGATCTCTGAAGAGTAGAAACCAGGCTCACCCTGTAGAAGACTGAAGAAATTGTTGAATTACACTCGGTCTGTCAGGAACTGAATCTGCTGTGTGTTCTCCTGGTTATTGTGCAGTAATTGGATTGGGATACAGATGCAGTCTGCCTGGTATAGTGCTTTTTTACCATATAAATGTGTGAGAGTCTCTTGGAGATCAAAAGTAGCCCTGCTGACATTGAAGGACCATATCTTCTTTGGAGGTCGTGAGTACTAATTGGGTCGCTCCCTGTTGAATTGCCACATTAAATCCAAATGGAATTACTGTACTGCTGACTGTTTAATTTTCCTTTTCTCTGTGTGAAAGGGCCCCTACCAGCTGCCATGTTGGACTAGCCACTGGGCCTGGGTACCCAGGGACAGTAACTGGTAGGGATAGGCCTGTGCACAGAGCCATAGGTAGATAGTAAAGTGATAAGCTAATTAACCTGATTTCCCCTGTCCTTGTTATATCCCCTAAATAAATCAGAGCTGTTTGTTTCAACAAAGTTATACTGCCTGAGTATTTGTCTATGTTAAAGTACTGTACTGTGATTGTTGCACTGTATCTTATTTTACAGGATGTCCCGGTGCCTGAACCAGCCTTGGGGGTAAGTGTATACTGTGAAGGTAATTCTGCTATATTGTGTGGGCCACTAGTGGGAAGAAAGGGGGGTTGCAGTGTCCCAGAGGGCTGTGACCAAGTAAGTTTAACTATTGCAAACCCTGACCTCTGGGTGGAGGCACCCGCCATTGGATCCAGGCCCCTCAACCTGTTAGTGGCAAATCAGGCAGGGGTAGTAGCCCCTGGGATAGCGCCATCTAGGGGTTACACATGGTTCCTCTATGGAGGCACCTGCAGTGGAGACCAAGGAGGATGCTGCGAACCTCCATGATGGAGACCCACAGGAGGGTGACCCAGGACCCCACAGGGGAAGGAAACAACTCCTAGTGGGGGACTCAATTGTTAGGGGGGTAGAACTGGGGGAGGGAGGGGAAAGGGAGGTAAGGTGCCTGTCCAGTGCCAAGGCTTGAAGGGACAGGAAACGAATCCTCAGGATCGTGGGAGCAGAGGCAAGGGGGAGGGAGCTGGATGTCATTATCCACCTAGGGAAGAATGACCTGGCTGAGAATGGGATCAGAGCAATGCAACAGGAGTTTGTGGAGTTGGGGAGGGGCCTTAGACAAGTGGCACACATGGTAACTTTCTTGGAAGTGCTACCTGTCTATGGCATATATGAGGCTAGGGAACTCCGCACCATGGGATTCAATGACTGGTTGAAAAGCTGGTGCAGAGCTCAGGGATATGGCTTCATTGGGGACTGGGGCTCCACCTGGAGGGATGCAGGCCTATACAGGTGTGATGGTCTGCATCTGTCCTGGAGGGGAACCAGGATCCTAGGTGATAGGTTTAAATGTTTCAGTGGCAAGCATTTAAACTAGCCAAGGGGGGAGGCACTGAAGAGGAGAATCGAAATCCTAGCCCCCCCCAAAATCAGGGTAATTAGTGAGGTAAACACCAAAATAGAGCAGCCGACAGGGAGAAGGGCAGGTGTAAATGGAGGTAAAGAAAAAGGCAGTAGGGACAGGGATGGGGCAAAAAGAAATAAAGCCATAAAAAAATGGAGGGTAATGAGTATCAATGCCCTAGTCTAGGTAAAAAGCTCCCTGAAATGGTGGCCTTGATGGAAGAGGGATGCCTGGATATTGTGGCAGTCACAGAAACATGGTACACAGAGAACCATGACTGGGATGTCAACATACCAGGGTACAGAATCTACAGGACGGACAGGGAGGGAAGAAGAGGAGGAGGAGGAGGAGTAGCTTTCTATGTAAGGGAAGGGATAAAAGCAACAGAACTAAAGGGTAAACAAGGAGGAGAGGAGGCACTATGGGTCACCCTGGAGACTGAAAATGGCTCCACAATCTGCACAGAGATTGTATACAGACCCCCGTCTCAGGGGGAGGAAATGGACAAGGAAATGATAGAAGGCATCCTTGGGATGGCAGAGAAAGGGGAGATATTGCTGATGGGGGACCTGAATATGCCAGATGTTGACTGGAGCACCTTTGCTGCAGCCACATCCAAGCGCAGGGCCATTCTCGATGCCCTACACGGGGCATGCCTCAGACAGCTAGTTTTGGAACCCACTCAGGAGAGAGCAATCTTAGACCTGGTACTCTCAAATGGGGATGGAGAGAGGATCTCTGATCTTGAAGTGGGTAGCCATCTGGGAACAAGCGACCACCAAACAGTGTGGTTCATGATAAACTTAGCTATAGAGTCAAGCCACACAAAAGTGAAGGTACTGGACTTCAGGAGGGCTGATTTTGTCAAAATGGGAGAGTGCCTCAGAAAAGCACTAGCAAACAGGCAAGAAGGTGGGGTGGAGCAACAATGGGGAAACATCAAAACCGCCATCACAGAGGCAACAAGTCTTTGTGTGAAGCAAATAAACAAATCAAAACAAAAGCAAAAAAACACTATGGTTCTCAAAAGAAGTAGCGGGGAAGGCAAGGGAAAAAAGGTAGCATTCAGGAAGTATAAGGAAACACAGAAGAAGCAGGACAGAGAACTGTACCCATTAAAGTAGAAGGAAGTGGGTAAGGCAGTTAGAATAGCAAAGGCCCAAACCGAGGAAAAGATAGCCAACTCGGTTAAGGGGGGGGGATAAAACCTTTTATAGGTACATTAGGGAGCAAAGAAAGACTAAGGCAGGGATACTGAGGCTGAACAAAGAGGAAGGTGGTTGGGCACAGAGTGACAGTGAAAAAGCAGGGATACAGAACAAATACTTCTGCTCAGTATTCACAATGGAAAAGCAGGGGGAAATACCTAATCCGGTCAATAAAAGCACGCTGGATAGGGGGGTTGATGTTAGTCCTTTCACAGAAGAAAGGGTTCTGAAAGAACTCTTAAAACTGAAGGTGGATAAAGCAATGGGGCCTGATGGGATTCACCCCAGATTTTTAAAAGAACTAAGGGAAGAACTAGTAACACCACTGACTACCCTTTTTAATAAGTCATGGGAGGATGGGGTGGTACCTGAGGACTGGAGGAGGGCGGATGTGATTCCCCTTCACAAAAGTGGGAGCAAGACAGAGACAGGAAACTACAGACCTGCCAGTTTGACTTCAGTGGTAGGGAAAATGATGGAATCACTTCTGAAGGAAAGAATTGTTGAGTACCTAGAGGCCAGTGGAGCACAGGACCCAAGGCAGCATGGATTCACGGTGGGAAGGTCATGTCACACAAATCTAATTGATTTCTATGACTGGGTGACCAAAGCAGTAGACCAGGGAGGGACTGTGGACATGGCCTACCTAGACTTTAGCAAGGCATTTGACACAGTCCCGCACAAAAGATTAATAAACAAATTAGCCAGCCTGGGAGTGGGTCCTAGGGTGGTAGCCTGGGTAAAACACTGGCTGGACAACAGGACACAGCAGGTAATAGTAAATGGAGTCCACAGTGAAGAAAGGAGGGTTACTAGTGGGGTACCGAAGGGTTCAGTACTGGGGCCGGTCCTTTTTAATGTCTTTATAAGTGACATTGCAGAGGGACTGGAAGGGAAAGTATGTCTCTTTGCAGATGACACAAAGATCTGCAATATGATTGATACACAAGGTGGGGTGGAAAGGATGAAAAGGGACTTGGCAAGGTTGGAGGAATGGTCAAATGTATGGCAGCTTAGATTCAATGTAAAAAAGTGCAAAGTAATGCACCTGGGAAACAAAAACCCAGGGGAAGAGTACACAATGGGGGGGTGAGATACTGACAACAATAAAAATGGAAAGGGACCTTGGGGTAGTCATATAAGATGACCTAATGGTGGGCCAGTAATGTAAGAAGACAGTAAGGAGGGCTGGAGGGATACTGGGATGCATAGGGAGAGGCATCACCAGTAGAAAACAGGAAGTTGTTGGCCCTCTGTACAGACAGTTGGTAAGATCACATCTGGAGTACTGTGTACAGTCCTGGGGACCCCATCTCTGCAAAGACATAGACAGGGTGGAGGCTGTCCAGAGGAGGGCAACCAAAATGATGCAGGGTCTGCATCAGAAGACATATGAAGAAAGACTAAAGGAACTAAAGATGTATAGCCTCGAGGAAAGGAGGAAGGGGGACATGATAGAAACTTTCAAATACCTCAAGGGAATCAGCAAAGTCCAAGAGAGTAGCATCTTTCAGAAAAAGAGATGTGCAAAAACAAGGGGGCACAATTTGAAGATAGAGGGGGACGGCTCAGAGGTAATGAGAGGAAGTATTTCTTCACAGAGAGGGTTGTGGATACATGGAACAGCCTTCCTGAGGAGGTCGTAGAGTCAAAAACAATGGGGGAATTCAAGAATGCATGGGACAGACATAAGGCAATTCTAGTGGGGGGTAGGAGGAAGTAGGCTGTTGGTTAACTAGGATCTGCAGCTTATCTGTTAGGTAAGGAAATGGGCAGACTAGGTGGGCCAAGCGGTCCTTATCTGCCATCAAATTCTATGTTTCCAACAAAATATGCAAATGAGAAGTTTTTGATTACCTCTGGCATTTCTTTTTATAAAGATTACATCTACTTTTCTAACGCTGTCCAAAATAAGTCATGATTGTTTATGGCTAGAAACCTTAAGGTTTCTTTTTCCCATATAGTATATCCCCCTCCCACCCCATTGTCATCTTCAGGGATAAGGCATGACTGAGGTGGGATTATGCTGTTAATGTTCAAAGTGGTGGGTTGACATCCTGGGCTTGAAGGGCAAGGTACTTCAACTACCAGGAGGTACACTGATATAGCATAATCCCACCAATGGAATTGTCTTATTCTACTTACAAAATGTCTAATAATGTTAGTTTTTTAGCAGTGTAGGAAAATTGTAGTTTAGTGCTTTATCTTTTTTTTCAGATAATTTTTTTATTGAAAAATTTAAAAGACAAACAAGAATACATACCGATGTTGTGTGTTATGGATCATTGAATATAACAGTATACAGTACACCAAATAACTCCCTAGGACAAGTAACATCAGTTGGAGCAAGTACTAAGTGTAGGTAACGGCAAATGCACGTCTTTAGTAGGGCAGTAACACAGAGAAGAAGAATTATAATATAATTAATGGTGACCCTATTTATCAACCTGATTACAGGTTTTGTCAAATGCCGTAATAACTCAAAAATGGGTTATTACGGCATTTTGCTTTAACAATCCTTTCGAATTGGCCCGCCGGTGCAGCGGTTGGATTTCCGCCATGACGCTGGAGATCCAGGTTCGGGAACAGAATCTAGGTCACCGAGGACGGTCGGGAGTAGGATTGAGCATCCCACAGACTGCTCTCCTTCTCCGGGGGTGCGGGTCACGCACGGAGCTCGATGGACCCTTGGAGCAAGCTGGGGGTTTGTGCAGCTACTGGCACCAACGTCTGAGGGGCGGGGCAGATGCTGGGCATCATTAAATGTCCCCACCCCTGTCAAACCCCCAAAAAATCCTTGCAACTGGCTGTGCTTGAGAAGCCTGCCCCCAGCTTCAATTAGCCTCTGGAACCTGCTCTCCCCAGGCAGTTATTAGTCATGTGGCACCCAAGTGCTGCATCCCTGCCCTCTGAGGGGTAAGCCAGGGGTATTGGGAGATGAGCATAAGGAGCCCAGAGGTGGAAGCATAGGGGCGCCGTGCCCAGGCTGATGTACGTCGGTCGACTGCGGGGACAAAAGAAAGGAAATTGAAAAAAAAAAGTCCTTTCAGTTCCCCACCATTTGCTGTCACTCAGTGCTATTGCACTGCCATATTGGCTCTTACTTGGTCTGTGGCCTTGACGCACAACACGAGCAACATGGCTGCTCCATTTTCCCAGTACTGGAGCACCCTTGCTGACTGGCCACAATCCACACAAAAGTAAAGTATTTCTTATTTTAACTATTTATGTACTTGATCCTGCCTTCAGAACAAACACATAAATATCTGGTTGATCCTGTAGTACTCGCACCTGGGACTCACACTCTGATCGGGCTTCAGTGATGGCACTCAGTTAGTCAGATTGGAAACTGACCACTGCTGACTGACTAATTGCTCTTGCAGTGGTAAAGTAAAAAGCACCAGCAATTATAAAAAACAAGCATTTGTCAATGTTGAATGTTTGCTTGCTGGTATTGGCATTGGTAGTGCAGGAGTTAGAGAGATGTATAATAGGAATGGCAGTGAAGTATTGAAGCAACACCAACCCCCACCCCCACCCTGCAGAGACTGACAGGCGTTGGGGGTGTGCCTTTGAGTTGTCGGCCATAACACTCATGGCATTCCACCTCACCACACCCTGCAGACACCAAGAGGTGTCACAGTGTGCCTTGAGGTTTTCGGCCCTTATGCTCAGCCCATTTGAAAAGGAAATAAGCTGAGATGGGTGCAATATAAGAGAATAGAGTGAATGTTAGGGCTAAAGACCCCAAGTCACACCTCGATGGCAGTCAGTGGCTGCAGGGTGGGGGTGGAATGGGTTGAGCATTATGGCCGATGACCTCAAGTCACACCCCCAATGCCTGGGCATTACGGTTGGAAACCCTAATGCCCCAGGTGTATGCTGGTAGTTTTCGCTCCAAATTTTCAACATGGGCTTTTTGGCAGCCCAGCTCATGAACAGTGGCAGTATGATTTCGTTACTCAGTGCCAAAAGGTGATTTTGCACAGCGAGTGTGCCATTCAGTGCCACAGGTGCGAAAACACATTTCAGGCAGGATGTGAAAAATGACAGGTGTACTGTTGATGAGCAGGTGTGAAGAAATGGCAATGTTGAAAATCTGGAGTGAAAATATGAAGAAGTGGTGAGTTACGAGTGTCCATAGAAACTATGCAATGCGCGCTCATAACTGCAAGGTAGCCAGTGCCACAGCGGTCCATTCACACACACTAGCCATTCTCTCCCTGGCAAGTGTCAGACGAACAGATTGGTTTTTAGTTACAATGTTGCATTGTGACAAGCCTCTGTACCGCATCAAGGTAGCCGGTACCACAGAGATCCATTCACACATGCACACTAGCCATTCTATCACCAACAAGTGTCAGATAAATAGACCGGCTTTTAGTTACAGTGCTCCACTGTGTTCCATTGTGACAAGCCTCTGTACCACACCAGTGTAGCCAGTCCCAAAGAGGCCCATTCACTCACCAGCAGACTTGACTTTTAGTTACGATGTTGCATTGTGACAAAAGCCTCTGTACCACATCAAGGTAGCCAGTCCCACAGAAGTCCATTCACTCACCATATACCATAGGAAAAACCAGAGAGTCACAAAGCTTACACAATTAATCAAATAACAGTTAAAGATGCTCACAGGCTTTCAGAGGAGAATTACTTAGCAGCTTCATGTGGCAGCATAGTACATCATTTAAATAACTAAGTTCTGCAATGTCCATTAATTGTAATTATGATTTAAACTGCAGCTTGAGGTGGTCGGCTCAGGACATAAATGATTGCCACATCAAAATAAAAATTAAGACTAGCAATGATATTGAAACAATTCTAAGTACGTGTCGAAGGGCAACAAATAGTAGCCACACGCATGCAAAGATAGTTAGATAATGAGCCTTGAGTGATACGATTGGATTTGAAAATACCAGAGAATGCAGCAAAGCTTACACACACTAGAACAGATGCTCACAGGCTTTCATAAAGTAACTAATTTAACAGCTTAACAGTTTCATGTGACATCATTTCAAAAACACGGATCAAAGTTCTGCAATGTCTATATATTGTAATTGGGCATTACACCACAGCTTGAGGTGGTTGGCTCAGGACAAAAGTGCCATATCCCAAGTAAAAAATAAAACTAGCATCCATGCCATTCAACGCAAAGTACATGCAGAATGTTAACGAACAAGTAACCAATGACAGACAGATATTTAGGTGAATTTAGTGGGCAAACCTAGACTAGAGCCTGTGTGGCTGGCTGTTTGTGTTTGTCTCTGTCAGTAGTTTAGTTTTTGTGGTTTTTTCATGTGTTTCTGCTTGGTGGAACTGGATCATTATCGGACGTAACATCTATGAACATTTCCTGGACTAAGAAGCTGCAAAACATCACCACCAGGTATTGGCATTCTCATCATAAATCAACTTTTTTGGAAGCCATCAAAAGCAAAAGAAAGGTCAGTAAATCTGTTATACAAACTCTGAGTTGTGGAGTGCTGCGTTGAATCCACATTTCCATCTGACTTGTTCTTAAAGGATGTGTGTTTGTCTTTGAAGTCTAATCACAACCATTTTGGAGAACAAAGGGAAGATACATTCTGCATGTGCCCCAGACCAATGTTCATCATCTTCAGGAATTTAACACTTTCTGGGTCTTTGATCTACAATAAAAACAGTTTTTTGGTCCCCAGTAGTTCACCATTTCCTGTGGATTTGATTACTTTTCATCATCTGACTCTTGGTACCCTGGACAAGATTACTATATTACATATCCCTGAACATAACTATCTACATGGTTTAATATTACTACATCAAGAATGCAACCTAACCTGTTTCTGCTGCACCTGCTCCTTCTGAGCCTACTGGCATCCCACACTACCAATATATTTAGCTGCCCACTGCAACCAACCTCTGATCGCCTGATTGATAGTTTCTTGCACAGAAATGGAATGGTTACCAGTAGTCTCAGCTGCAACAGCACTCATCTCTTCTCCCAAATACTAGGATACACAACATGCTACTGTGCCCAAGGTTGACGCTACCATCAAACTGTTTCTCCCTGTTCATTCTTTCAGGAGTCTGGTCACTACAGACAACAACTAAGAATAAGTATAAGGGAAAAAGTGCACGTAGCGGTCACTGCCGATATCTTAAGGAACTCCTAAAAAGACTAATACTGCTACTCCTGCTAATATCGGGCAACGTTCACCCCAACTCAAGACCACCCCTAGCTACCCCTAGGGAGCAACGTAGAGCAGGGACCCTCTTGCTAGCTAGCATCAACATCTGCAGCCTTACCAAAAAATTAGATGCCCTCACTGCCTGGACAGCACAGCATAGCCCAGATGTACTATCTGTAGTTGAAACTTGGTTGTCTCCAATTATCCCTGACACTGCTGTGGCAATACCTGGGTATACTATCTTTCAGTAGGATCGACTATCCAAAAAAGGGGGTGGCTGTGCCCTTTATCTCAAAGATTCTATGACAGGGCATGCCCTGACCTTACGCATTAATGGAGATGAACTTCAGGTGCTTGCTATTAAAGTAATTCTTGGGACCCATAACAAAGCTCTGACGATAGCCTGTGTATATATTCCACCCAAACTTACAACAACAAGCCTGAACCCATTCCTTACCTGCATCAGTAGTCTAAAGCTTAACTCAGAAGTTATATTGCTAGGGGATTTTAATGTCAACTGGCTTGCCCCCAGTGCAAGCAACTAGACAGCTAGTTACCTCACCCACTAGGATCAACTATAGAACAGGGACCAGTACCTTACTGGACTGGGTACTCTCAAATTGCCCTGACCATATTAGCTACACTGCAGTTCTCCCTGACGCCATTAGTGACCATTCCCCAGTCCAGTGCATATGGTCAAATAAATTCAATAAACCCCCCACGAATACTATCAACAGTTGGATGCTAATCAAGGGACACCTTGCAACACTTAAGGCACTCCTGCGACAAGACTGGTCCCCAATTGACAATGCTCTGGATGGTGATGCTGCACTTCAATACTTCATCTCAAAGTTTAGTGCAGAGTGTGATATCCATACCCCCTATAAGAAACGCAAAATTAAAGGCCTTGATAACCCTTGGATCACAGGCAAACGTTTAGATCAACTAAAAGCTCAGGACCTGCTATGGGCTTGTGCTATAACCTCTGGCAACCAAGTAGACTTTCAGGCATACAGAGCCACCAGGAATGTCTGAATCAGAGCTATCTGCACTGAAAAGCTAGCTACTAGAGGAGTACCCTATCAAACTCATGGTCAGATGGAAGGAATGTTTGGCAAAGTCTCTCTGAAGCTATAGGGAAAAAGTTCAAAGCAACTCCTAATATGCTAAAGGTTGATGGCAACAACACCCTGGACCCCACCACAATTGCCAATACTTTCAATCTGGCATTCACTGACCTCAGCCATGTGCTTCCCTCTAACTTCTTTGACACCAACCAAACCACGGCCTCCCAATATCAACAGACTGAGGATACAAATCATCCACATTTCTATTTCAAGGCAGTTACTGAAAGGGATGCCAAAAAAATACCTCCTCAAGGTGCTCGGAAAATCCAGATCAAGTGGGGACACACTTGACTTGAAGCTCATCACCCTCACCCTTGACGATGTTCTGCACCCTCTTACCAAGATTATTAACCGGTCCCTCATGCACTCCCATTTCCTGCTCAAGTGGAAGTCCGCCCTGGTGACCTCAATACACAAGTCTGGGGATAGGACATTACACTGTAACTACAGGCCCATCTCCATCCTACCCCCTTTATCCAAAACTCTTGAAAAAACTGTCACAGACCGATTGGTGGAGTACTTGGAGAAATACAACTTGCAATGCCCACAGCAACACGGCTTTTGCAAATGACATAGCACCACCTCTGCCCTCCTTGAATTTACAGGCCACATTCATCTTGCACTAGACCAAAGACAACTTGCTGGTGCCACCTTTATAGACCTCTCGAAGGCCTTCGATACAGTCAACCATCCATTACTACTGGAACAACTTGGCAACTTAGGACTTTCTCATGATACTTTATAATGGTTCAACAGCTATCTCTCCAATCGGTCACAACAAGTTAAGATTGGTGACTCCCTCATCTCCAAACTACCTGTCCGTGCTGGTGTTCCCAAAGGGTCAATACTGGGACCCCTTCTTTTCAGCATCTTCTTGAACAATCTTCCTTCTGCCTGTGTTGAAAACATTATTCTGCATGCTGATGATGCAGTAATTTTCTTTAAGAATTCTGACCCCTTCCTCTTGGAGAAACAACTGCAGGAAAGTTTCAAGCAATTTGAGGCCTGTTCGTCTCACAGAAACTAGTGCTGAATTACAAAAAAACAAAGACAATCCTGTTCCATGGCACACATAACAAACATAAACACCAACAGGTGGCAATCAAAACAGCTCTGGTATGACCCTGGAACAGACGCAGACTTTCAAATACATTGGTACAACCCTGGACCCTACACTGTCCTTCTCCAGCCATATCAATTCAGTTGTGAAATCTGTAAATATCTGTATAGGCCTTCTCTATAAACACAGACACTGCCTGACACCTGATGCCCTTAAGCTAGCAATACACAGCTCTGTTGTCTCCATCATTGATTATGGGCTTGTTATCTATGGAGCAGCCACAGCTACAGCACTACGGCGAATCTTTACAACGCTGAATAGTGCCTGCAGACTCCTCATTGGTACTGCCCACCACACGCCTAACTGCGACCTCTATGAACAGTCAAACTGGCTACAGTTTCAGGGAAGGATTACTTTACAAACCTGCCTACTAGCAAAAAAGTCATTGATGGGACTCATGCCCTCTGGGGTTCAGTCTCTCTTAAGCCCCGCCAACCACCGCCATTCCACAAGAAGCTCTGACAACTATTCTCTGGCTGTTCCCCGCTGTTGCATCGCCCAAGGCCAGCAGGCTTTTGCAGGTAGAGCCCCTAAGATGTTTAACTCCCTGGGCAGTGAACTCATAGAAACAGAGAAACATAGAAACATAGAAGTTGATGGCAGATAAGGACCGCAAGGCCCATCCAGTCTGCCCATTTCTTTTTCTACCTTATAAATGTGCCATCGGCCTTTGCTCTGTCAATGGCCTATCTATTGATGCTCATCGGTATTGCTCCTTTATGCCTACCCCATGCCTGTTTGAAGCCCTGCACTGTATTCATATCCACCACTTCCTGACGTAGGCCATTTCATGCATCCACCACCCTTTCTGTGAAAAAGAACTTCCTCACATTACCCCTTAATCGGCCTCCTTCTAATCTCATGCTGTGTCCTCTTGTCCTGCTATTTTTCTTATATTGAAACATGTTAGACTCTTTCACCTTGTTAATGCCCTTAAGGTGTTTGAATGTTTTGATCATAGAAGGGCCCTACGGCACCCTGCCAGTACCTCTCTTATTGTCCCCCACTGTAGGACCTCTCTAAGGCAAAGGTCCTTCTGGTATCATGCTCCCCTCTGGCTTAACAGCCTACCATCCTCCATCTCCCTGGCACCCAGTCTTGACCTTTTTAAGACTGGTCTCAAGAACCTCCTCCTTAACTCCACGACTTGTGGCTGTTATTGATACTTCTCTCCACCCTGAATCTCAAAAGGAGGACAACTGTAAACAGTACTAGCGCTAGTACAGTATGATATCCTGGAGAAGTAATGACGAAATGTTTTGCTTTACCCAATGACCACATCCTCAGCTCCTACAATCTTACTGTATATAAACCCTGACTTGGGCTCAGTTAATGACCCCTCGAAAATGTAACCTGCAGTATCTCACAACTATTGACCTAGGGTCTTCTCTAAGATCCTGGATGCTATTACCTTACAATGTAAATAATGTATATACCCCTGAGCTGTATGATTTATGTTTAATTTCTGTCTAATGTAATGTTTTAAGCTTTCTTGTACTGACGTGGAGCCTTTGCAAAGGAGTCTATGACTCAAAGGATTGTAATTCTGATTTCTCCTCAGTAAATAAATAAAAATATCACCTCTCTCCCTGCCTTCTGTGCTCTAGGGTATACATATTGAGCTCCGTTAATCTGTCCTCATATGTTTTCTGATGCAGTCCCTGCACCATTTTGGTTGCCCTTCTCTGGACTGCTTCAATTTGGTTAATGTCCTTGTGAAGGTGTGGCCTCCAGTACTGCATGCAGTAAAACAATATGGGGCCTAACCAGTGTCTTGTAAAGAGGGATTCTTACCTCCCTCTTCCAACCTGTGATACCCCTACTAATACACCCCAACATCCCCCTAGTCTTACCTACTGCTTTAGTGGTCTGCTTGGATGATTTCAGGTCATTGGTGATGATGATGCCAAGTCTCTTTCTTCCCTTGTGACTGCCAGCAACTCCCCTCTCAGCCTATAGGTGGCTTCAAGGTTTCTCTTCCCTATGTGCATGATCTTGCACTTCTTTGCATTAAACCCCAGTTGCCACTTTTCCAACCATTTTGCTAGTTTATTGAGATCTCTGCTCATTCTGCCCAACCCATCTGGATCATCTACTCTGTTGCAGATCTTGGTATCATCTGCAAACATACAAACCTTACCCTCCAGTCCATCTACAATGTCACTGATGAATATATTGAAGAGGACTGGCCCCAGGACTGATCCCTGAGGTACCCCACTTGTGACTTGCATCTTTTCTGACTGTATACCATTTACCACTACTCTCTGTTTTCTGCCCATCAACCAGTTTGCCACCCAGTTAACCAACTTCTGACCCACCCTGACCCTACCCAGATTATTAATCAATCTTCTATGTGGAACAGTATCGAAAGCTTTGCTGAAGTCAAGGTAGGGGGCATCAACTGCTCCCCCTTGGTCCACCACTCTGGTTACCCAATCAAAGAAATCTATGAGATTAGTTTGACAGGACCTTCCTTTTGTAAACCATGCTGTCTTGGATCCTGTGCTCCAATGGATTCCAGGTGTTGCACTATTCATTCCTTAAGGAGTGCCTCCATAATCTTGCCCACTACTGAGGTAAGACTGACTGGTCTGTAGTTCTCTGCCTCCTCCCTACTGTCGCTCTTGTGGAGCGGGATCATGTGAGCCCTTCTCCAGTCTTCTGGGACCTCTCCTGTGCTCAGAGACTACTAAACAGTTCTGATAATGGCTCTGCTAGTTCCACCCTTAGCTCCTTTAGTACCCTGGGATGTATGCCATCAGGTCCCATTGCTTTGTCCACCTTGAGCTTATCAAGCTCTTGAAGGACCCTTTCTTTTGTGAAAGGACTATTGCTCAACTCCCTCCCCCGTGTCCATGGTGCTGAGCTGTGGGCCCTACCCTACTTTCTCTTCAGTAAATACTGAACAGAAGTATCTGTTTAGGATAGATGCTTTTACATGGTCCTCCTCCTCACATGCCCACTTATCTCCTTTGATCTTAGCAATACCCCTCTGGACTTTCTCCTTTCACTAATGTATCTATTGAACATCTTGTCCCTTCTTTTATTGTCTGTGCTAGTGTTTCCTCAGTTTGGGCCTTTGCCTCCCTTACTGCCTTCCCTGCTTCCCTTAGGGAAGTTTGGTATGCCTCCCTGTCTTCATCCCGCTGTGCTCCCTTATATTTCCTGAAGGTCGCCTTTTGGCTGTGACGTTTTCTGCTACTGTTTTTGAGAACCAAAGTGGTTTCCTTTTTCTTTTGCACTTTCTTTTCTCTCTAACATAATGGGATGTTGCTTCAAGTATTGCATCCTTAATGCTTGCCCACTTTGCCTGTACCCCCTCACCTGTATTTCTTTTTGCCAGAGCTAGCTTAACTCTGTTGGCCATCTTATCAAAGTCAGCTCCTGTGAAGTCCCATAGTTTTGCCTTGGAATGGGATGTTGTAGTGGCCAAATTGAACCATACCATGTGATGGTCACTGGCCCCCAGGTGACCTTCTACCTGGAGATCTGTGATCCTTTCCCTGTTAGTCAGTACTAGATCTAGGATAGCCCTGTCTCTTCTGGGTTGTTGTACCAGTTGTTTGAGGCCTCCCCCCCTGCAGGGAATCCACCATGTGTCTAGTTCTGGCAGATGTTCCTGCTGGTATTGACCAGCCTGTATCTGGCATTTTGAAGTCTCCCATTATCAGAACCTCCCCTTTAGCTGTTATGGTTTGTATATCTTCTAACAGTAATATGTCTATGTCCTCCCCCTGGTCTAGGGGCCTGTAGACAACCCCAGTTCTTATGACTGTCCCATTTCCTGTTTCCAGGGTGACCCACAGTTCTTCTGGCTCCTTATGTGCATTCTGAATTTCTGTAGCTTTGATATTTTCATTGACATATAGGGCCACTCCACCTCCCCCCCTTTTTGCACCTCAGTCTCTTCCGAACAGTACATAGCCAGGTACTGAAGTCTCCAAAGTGTGGTTACTGGTAAACCACGTCTCGCTAATTACTACTATGTCCAGTTTAGCCTCTGTCATTATTGCTTGCAGATCTGGGGTCTTGTTTCCCAGATCAAGCAGCATTTGTGTACATGATTTTCCATTGGCCAGATTTTAGTGTTAGTTGTTGGGTGAGGTCTGCATTTCCTGTGTGTCGAGTAGAGCTGGACTTTTTCCTTACCTGGTGATGCAAATGAACTGCAAACATGCTGAACTCCTGTTTGACCACTAGCTGAGGGGAGAGGGGTGTTCTTCCCATTCAACGTATGGAGTGCTGCACCCCTCTCCCCATTTGCTAGTTTAAATATTCTACAAAGATGTCAAACTTCTGCCCCAATGCACTGACTCCCTCTTTAGTCAGATGCAGTCCATCATATTTAAAGAACTTTCGCTCCCAAAACTGCTTCCAGTTCCCTACAAATTTGTGTCCTTTTTCCTGGCACCAGCCCTTGAGCCACATGTTTCACTCCCCTATCTCTCCTTCTCTGACCTTCCGTCCATCTGCCCCCTCTCCCAGACTGGCAGGATCTCAGACAAAGAGATGCCAGATGAAATTGATGATAGTTTGTCACCCAGCCTGGTCAGGTGTTCCTTGCTCTGCACAACTGACCGGGTGGCAAGATCATTAGTCTCTCTGTGTACCAGGATGTCAATGTTTTCTCCTGATTGCTAAACAATTTTAGCAATGCAGTCAGTGTCTCTCCATGCTGCTGTACCTGGGAGACATCTTACCATTACCCCTGGCTGGAGATAGGTATCAACTCCCCGAATTATGGAGTCTCCTATGATCAGAAGTTTTTTTGGATTTCGTTTTTGCTTTTTTTCTTTTGATTCCTGTTTTGGGCGAGTTTTGTTGTGCTAGCTCCTGTGCTGCAGTGTCCTCTGCCCCTTTGTTTGATTTTGGAGATACAGGCAGATACCTGTTTGTAGTTTTTGTATGGTTTGTGGAGGTAATATATAGGAGATCACCGAGTGATGGGGCACCCGATTTGCCCCTCCTAACCACAGGCCAACCTCCTGGACCAACTACCCTCTGCAGTCAAGGTGCTTCTGTTGGATGTCGGGGAAATGGCGGGTGGTTCTTATAATATGCTCCTCTTGAAAATGAAATTTGAGGTGTGAAATCTCTGCCCATGCTGCCTGGAGCTGAGCCCTAAGATCTCCAATGGCCCAGCATGTAGGACAGTGTCCTAAATCCTGCAAAACGGACCTTCTGAAAAGTGTTCCTTAGTACTAGCAGTTAATGATATCCATTCCAGATGAGTTGCTGGGTTTATAACCTGGTCAGAGTAATTAGAAGGAAGAAAATGAAAGCAAAAGTTTGATTTTGTGTTTTGTTTGTTTTTGTATAACTTGTTATAACAAGTTAAATTACTAGTGCCCCTGTAAATGAGATCACTGTATGGATGCCCCACTGATCCACCCCTTCCTGCTTTGCCACAGGAAATGTCACGACTGTGCTACCCTATAAAAGGAGTGTAGTGTGGGATGGGTGGGTGGGTGGCTGAGCCCTTCCTGCCAAAAAGAAGAACCACGGATGAAAGAAAACAAGGAGGTAAGAGCAGAAACAATCAGTCAGCAACAAATGCAGTAACCCCTGAAAGCTTATCCTAATGATAGTTAAACTGTAAAACCTGCAAAGCACCACCTGTAATAATTTCACAGAAGATATACCCTGTAAGAAACACTTTGCTACAGAAAAAATAAAGCAGTAACAGAAGATATACTTGCAAAAGACAATTTGAATCAGAAGATTACAGCAGTAATCTGTTAGCACACACCTGTAGGCACACCTTGTAATAATGCAGCAGAAGGTATACCCAGCAACAACAATTTGAATCAGAGAAAAATAAAGCAATAAAATGTTAGCAACAAACAGTAACAATCCATGTGAGTAAAAAATAAAAATAACAACACACAGTAAATCTGCCTAGCCAAAAGAAGTCTTAATCCTTTTCCTTGCTCTGGTAAGGTTCTTTGCTCTGTTCTTTCAAGCAACCTAGAAGGAAAAAGCTCAGGTGATGCTAGGTGCCTTGGCCAGCAAACCTAGTCTTCCACCTCCAAGATATCAACTAATCTGACCTTTTAACCCTTCTTTCTGTTGGAAGTTACTGACAGTTAGCCAGCTCCACCCCCAGATACACACCTAATCCCTTGGAAGAGCTGTGGGAGGAAAGCAATTAGCTCCTTCAATGGGAGAAGGAGGTTGCAACACCTCTGAGACAAAAAACCTTTTCAGCAAAAAAAAAAAAAGGTGGCAAACAGTAATTTTGCTTAGCCTAATAATCAAAAGTCACAAAAATGTAAGCACCACCTGTAATAATTTCAGAGAAGATATACCCTGTAAGAAACAATTTGCTACAGAGAAAAATAAAGCAGTAACAGAAAATATACCTTGCAAAAGACAATTTGAATCAGAAGATTACAGCAGTAATCTGTTAGCACTCACCTGTAGGCACACCTTGTAATAATGCAGCAGAAGGTATACCCAGCAACAACAATTTGAATCAGAGAAAAATAAAGCAATACAATGTTAGCAACAAACAGTAACAATCCCTGTGAGTACAAAATAAAAATAACAACACACAGTAAATCTGCCTAGACAAAAGAAGTCTTAATCCTTTCCCTTGCTCTGGTTAGGTTCTTTGCATTGTCCTTTCAAGCAACTTAGAAGGAAAGAGCTCATGCGAAGCTAGGTGCCTTGGCCAGCAAACCTAGTCTTCCACTCACCAACTTAGGCACCCTCTGCTCGTTCAAACACAAGCTACGTCAAACGCTTGTATCCAGAGCCACCTGTGACTGTTTCTCCAAACCTTCCAGGTAGTCGTTTCTGTTCTTCACATCTGTCTACTATCACCACCTCTGCCTGCCACCACACTCCCCATATATACCCCTGCCTCTCTTCCTAGCCCTGGTCTACCACCTTCCTCTCTTACCCTCCTTCAACTCCTTTCCTTTCTCCCTTTTCTTATCTGTTCACCCCACCCAATGTTGCACTTGTTCCCCTATCCTTACATCCTACCCACCTCTCCTTCTACCTCCCTCCCAGTTACCCCTCTACACCCACTCTCTCTTCCACTTTCCTACGCTACCTGGCACAGTTGGCAGCAACTCAGGTTCTTCCACTCTACCTTTCCCTTTGACAATGCCCTTCTGGCAGCTTTAATTCATATAAATATTAATTGTTGTGACTCATCATTCCTAAATGTATGCCTAATTGTGTTGTTCTTTTTTTTTTATACTTGCTTTATTAAACGATTTAGTTTCATACATCCACTTCTGATACATTGACGTTCATTTGAATGCTCTCTTCTTTTTTTTTTTAAACTGTTACAACATACAGTCATTCCAAAAGTGTGAATCAAAACATTATAAAAATTGATACTCTAACTTAACCTAACTTAAAGCAGGATAGTAACAAACCTTGGAACATAAGGTACTAACAATACTAATATTTGTATTTCATTCTTAATCTTTGGTTTAGAGCCATATACATAAACTAAAACAGAAAATCTGAGGGGAAGAACAATTGTTTATAATAAATACATGATTTCATTCCCATAATCAATTTTCTGTACTCTCCATCCACCAGGTCTAACATTTGTTCCCTGTCAATTATTTAAGCCAGTCATGTACGCTAAGCTCTATCTGCCTATCAAAGCTGACCCTGGTATAGCTCCCATTGTGTCCATCGGGATATATAATTGTCCATCTTTCCCTGGAGTTTAAAAGAAATCTGTTCATTATGCTGGATGTGCAATCTGTTTGCTTTCCAGTCAGATGTCAATAGGGGGGTTGTGAGGAGCCATTTTTGGGTTATAGATTTGTAAGCTGAGCTTATAAGTATGGACCATAGGTATAAGCTAGCTTTATCTTTAGTCTCCTCCGGTGGGATCCCCAGGATTAAGTTAACACCCTTAAGTTCACTCTGTCCAGTATTGATTTTATATGCGATGTTACCTGAAGCCAGAAGGCCGATAGTCTCAGTCAGTCAAGGAAAATATGTTTAAGTGAGGCTCTTGCCTCTCCACATTCCCTCCAACACCTGGAGATGGTCCCCAGATTTCTTAGAGCTACTACCGATGGAACTAGAAAGAACCTTGTCCTAACTTTCCACGTAAACTCCACGTATATAGGGGAGGAGGTGATTTTCCATGTGTTTCCCCATATCTTACGAACATATGATCATACAAAATTTGCCAGCAGATAACAGTCTAGAGGTCTATCAAGTCTGCTCGAATGTGCAGCTAGTGCCCCTTATTCTGCAGCTGCCCCTCCCTTCCACCCTTCCCCTTCATTAACCCTCCCCCTTGTCCTGTCCCATCCCCATTTGAAGCAGTCCACTGTTCTACTGGATACCACTTCTGCAAGTAACACATTCCACCCAGCCACCACCCTCTCTGTAAAAAAGTGTCTCCTCATCTCCCTCCTGAACCTTCCTCCCTCCAGTCTCATATCATGGCCCCTGGTGTTCCTCTCCTCCCTTACTTTGAACAGCCCTTCTGTACCTGTCTTGTTTATTCCTTTCATGTATTTAAAGGTTTCAATCATGTCCCCCCATCCCTCCTCTCCTCCAGTGAGTACATGTTCAACTCCCTCAACCTCCTCTCGTATGATAAGTCCCCCAGCCCCTTGATCATCTTTGTCGCCCTGCGCTGCACCCCATCCAGTAACTTAATGTCCCTCTTCAGATATGGGTGCCAGTACTGCATGCAGTACTCCAGGTGCGGTCTAACTAATGACCTATACAGTGGCTGAACCACCTCCTCCCTCCTCGAGGATATACCTCTTGCAATACAACCCAGCATTTTGTTGGCCTTTGCAGCTGCCTTCCTACATTGTACCGAGTTGTTCATTGACCCTGTAATAAGCACCCCCAGATCCTTCTCCTCTGTCTAGGATAGCTGCACTCCCCCCAGCTGGTAACTCCTCCTTGGGTTCTTCATCCCAAAATGCAGCACCTTGCACTTTTTGGCATTAAACCCCAGTTGCCAGGTGTCTGACCAGGTTTCAAGCTTTGCCAGATCATCCTGCAACCCCTGCCATCCTCTTTACTAGATATGGGATGTGCAAATTCCTGTTCCCATCTAGTTTGAACTGCCAACCTGTCCTGTGCAGTTTGTTGTGTGAGTGACTTATATATTATAGATATTGCCTTTTCCCCCAGAAGCAAGGTCCAGATTTATCGAAAAGGGGTACCATCCTCCCCCGGGTGAGAGCCCCGCTCTGTTTTCCTGATTTGTATTTGGATATAGTCTCTAATTTGATAATAATATAACATATCCTTTTCTGTCCAGGAGTATAGCCTCTGGGCTTCCAAAAAATCCATAATCTCATTGCCTTTTAGTAATTGCCTTGGGGCTTCCAAACCTTTAATGAACTGTTTTTTGTACCATTTGTTGTGCATCGGTGCATCAAACGGGGGGGGGGGTGTTGATATAAACCAACTATATTTCCATAGGTACTGTTGGAAGGTCTTGTGTTTCATGTCCAATTGCCAGCCCTTTAATATAGTGGTAGTTGCCGGTGGGATTTCTTGGCTTACTTTGTTGAGGTGAGAGAGGGAAAATAGACAGGCCAGGAGTGGAGTGGAGACAGGTCTGGATAGATCAATTTGCTTCCAGACTGCATGGTATGCTTTAATGCCCCACAGTAGTGCCAAATGTATCTGGACCAAGATCCAATAATTTTGGAGAGAGGGGGGAGCGCTACTCCCCCTAAACTTTTGGGCAGAAACAGCTTAGAAAGGTTCATTCTTGGCTTCCTTTGATTCCATTGGTATGCGTTTAAGATTTTTTGCCAGGAAAGAAGCTCTTTTGGAGATAGGGCACATGGGCACACATTGGAATAAATACAGGAATCTTGGTGAGGCATTGATCTTCAGCGATAAGGTTCTTATATAGAAAGAGGATGGCAACAAATCCCATCTTTTCAAATCCTGTTTAATGGTCTCAAGCAGAGGGTGATAATTCAGTTTAAAAAGTAACACCGGGTCTTTTGGAATCTGCACACCCAAATATTTTATGCAAGTTTTATCCCTTTTAATTGGGTACTGTTTTTTAAAATTTGGCGAAGGGATATAATCAAAGGTCAGGGCTTCCGATTTGTTATATTTAGGGTGAAACCGGAAAGATTGGAAAATTTACAGATATGCCAAAAGAGAGCCGGTAAGGAGGTGTCTGGATTAGTCATATACATAAGGACATCATCAGCAAATAAAGCCAATCTCTGTTCTGAGCCTGCCATCTCGACACCCTTGATATCCTGTGTTTGGCGTAAATATTGGGCCAAGGGTTCAATATAATAAGCAAAAAGGAGCGGGGGGGGGCATCCCTGCCTAGTTCCTCTAGATAGGAAAAATTTCTCAGATATGTGGCCATTTGCTCTAATGTATCCTATAGGGTTTGTGTAAAATGTGAAGATAGTATCTATGAATTGGCATGGGAAATTGAATCTGGTCAGTACCCTTCTCAGAAAATTCCATGACACCATATTGAACGCTTTTTCTGCGTCAAATCCCAATACTACTGCAGGAATGTTTTGGGCTTGAATATGTTCAACAATATAAACCGTACATCTAACATTATCCTGGGCTTGGCGCCCTGGTATAAAATTGCATTGGTCCATGTGTATTGTGGAAGGTGCGAGTTGTTTAAGTCTCTGTGCATATATGGATGCAAAGATTTTGTAGTCTGTGTTCAATATGGATATGGGTCGAAATGAGGAGCAATCTGAGAAGTCTTTACCCTGTTTTGGTATCACCGAGACTATAGCCTCATTCCAGGATGGAGGGATTGTTCCTCCTTCTGTATTCACGTAAGTGAACAGCCTATTCAGTATTGGAGTGAGAACCTTAGTGAAAACTTTCTGATTGTGTTTTTCTAACTGTTATTTATATTACCTGTAGCTTTTAGACCATGTATACCCTGTACTGAAATTTGTATTCAAACTGCTTGCCTGCTAATCTCACACGAACTGTACTTCTGTTCTTTGTAGACTGACGTGGGACCTTTGTAAAAGAGCTATTGGCTCAAAGGTATTTATCCGAAATTCCAAAATAAAAAATATGGAAACACCACCAGCAGACAGATACAGGCAGCAAACAAATCAGACATCATTAATTAAAACAAAGGCTAGTCATGTATTGAAAAGAGGAAAATAAATGAAGAAAGATTGGGTAATAATTAAGGCACAGATAAATGATTTATCTAAAGTATACTGTGCACTGATTTAGCCTATTCTGGGACTACTGTGTAAGCTTTGCCTCTTAGACATTCCCTGGTGGCAAAGTTTATGCACTAATCCCAGAACACAATCTTTCCTCATTTTTTTCCTTTATATTACAGGACTTGACTCTTTGTTTTAATTATTTCTTTGCTGCCCATATGCCTATATGTCTGTCTGTCACAGTCTCCGTGATTATCATCCCATAATGTACGATTCATTCCCTTAACATTACTTAGTGCTTGACTGTCATCCTTTCTATCTTTTTCTCTCTGTACCCCCTTTCTCTCCCAGTGCTTGGCATTTGCAGTTTCCCTTATAATTATTAACTCTGAGGGTCTGTCATTGGCCCATTTATTTCCAGTTTTTCTAATGATCTACCCACTGCCTACTCCTCATCCAATGTAAGTGGCTGCATAAACTTAGTTAGGTTTAATAACCTTCAGCTGCTGATTAGGGGAAGGACTGTACTCACACTCAGAATCCTAAAAGTAATGTAAGTAATTCAGTAAAACTCAGAGCTCTAAAAGTAGCTTTTTTTGTGCACTTGCCTCAGCTGTACTGTGGTGGTTCACACTCTGCACTCTCACCCACTCCACTCTTAACTGAACTGTCTGTGGTCCGCGACACTGGCGGTGCACAGCATGCCCAGTAACTCCATTTAAAGGCAGCAGAGTGAGTGGAACTGCCTGGGAACACAGTTACTGGTGGTTGGATGTAGTAGTAATAGTAAATCTTTTTTATTTATAAAGAATAAGGGAATCATTCAATTGAGGATAACTCATTTACAATGAAGTCCCAATGATAAAAAAAAAAGGCAGTTGCCAATTGCTGACCGAGGACCCAGCCTGACTCCCAACACTACCACCTACTCACAGTCTCAGATAAGCAGGAACCTGAAGCTGGCAGGCACTATGGTCTGGTGCTGGCAGGGGCAGTAGGCAGCAGGCTGGCTCCCTCCACTTAGTCTGGTGGCTCAATCTTGACTGCTCCCAGTCCCTATTAAACTCTGGGGTGGTGCTGAGACTACATACTTTACTTCAGTGTCTGACTGACCCTAGCAGACCAGTGACCTGCTGCCAACAACTCCTCTGCACTCCGCTTTCCTCACTGAATGCTCTGACTGACTCTCGGCTTTGGCAGACTGCTCCTCTCTTCTTCCCAAAGGCCCCGGGGCCTGGTGGAGTCAGACAGTCATAGACTAGGCAAGCAAGTAAACGATAGTGGTAGATGTGCAAAGAGGAGGCAGAGGTAGAACAAGAAGCAATTACAGCTCTTTTACACTACAGTTCTTGCTAATCTGCTTGCCTTACACTCTGAAGACGCAGTGGCTTTTTTCCCAAATCCTGTAGTCCTGCTCAGCAGAAAGGCTGGCTCCTCTCTCAGCTCCTGCTACCATCCCCCTCTGCTGGTCTGCTGCATGCCATTGTGTGCCAGGCATATGGGTGTCTCTGCACTACAGTGACGGGGCGCTCCCTCATTGCAGCCGCAAATTTCTTTCAAGTTGGCGGCACACTTCTCCACTGCTGTCATTGACAGAGTACTCATTCATTGGTGCCACAGAGACAAGCCCAAAAAAGCAGTGGTGGCATTGGCCACAACACTGCCAAATCTCCACAACCTGCTACTCCAGCAAGCTGCCACAAAATGTTTGTTGCACATGTGCACAAGCAAACATAGTAAGGACTAGGCAGGTGCGTGTTCATGATATTTTTTCACACACCCTCGATGAGAGTTGAGCTCATAAACCTCTTCAGCTTCGCTCTCAAGGTTTATGGCTCATCACACACCTCAGGTGTGTGAAAAAACATCATAGCACACACCTGTCTAGCCACTATTCTCTATGTAATGAGCTATATCTATGGTGAAGAGGAATAACAACCAGGGGAAAATGCTGTGCCGAGTCCTGGGATGTGTGTGGGGGAAATGAGGCACCAGTGTAACATGACAACATAGGAAAAGTCTTGCTCATCTTCATCTTCTTGGTCAGAAAGTTGTAGACTGCATTCAGCGGTGACACCGACCTGAAGATAAGTATGCATCCTAGCTCTGTTCATAGTGGATAAGAGTATCTGCATTTCTGTGAGCCATTTTGTCCAGGGCTGCAAGCTGGCATACAGCCAAAAGGTATTCGGATACAGACAGGATGTTGCTGGATTGATGCAGAAGCCACTTGGCTACTATACTGACAGTCACTATTCACTTGAGGTTAGGAGAATATGTTGGAGGAGAGGTGCTAAGGAGAATATGTCAGAGGAGAAGTGCTAGGTCTGCCATAGAGGAAAACTGAGGCATCCAGTGGGATGCTGTCTCCCAGAACTGTATGGCATGACTGTTTGATCCCCTCCCAGAACGTGGCAATAAGAAGCATACATATAACATGTGAGATAAATGGGTGCCTGAAAGGAAGCACCTCCAGCATTATCATTCACCATTATAACCAACTTGTGAAGCACTGCTCAGGTATGGCACTGTCAGAGAAGGAGCTTATTATATATTAGACAGCTCCTGCCTTCCCAACAAGTTGTATGTGCTCTGTGCAGGCATGTGGTCCATTCTGCTTCAATAATTTGAGTATCTAGTTCCTTCTTCCATGCTGTCTTGGAATGGATTGATCTGGGAGTGCATCATAGAGCAGTTCATAGACAAAACTGCCCCTGCCCCTGTGTAGTAGGTTCATCACGGTGACCATTTTCCCCATGGAGTTGTTGGCCGCCATTGATAAGGAGGTATTTTAATGGAGGTCATACTCCTGAACTGGAGGTATCTCCAAAAGTCTTGCTTTACACTGTCATATTTATTCTGTATGGTGGAGAAAGCTTTACTATGATGTCCATCTGGGATGAGCAAGTCCCAAACTAGAAGGATCCCTCATTGAGGCCAGATGTGCCAGAGTGGGGAGGACTGACCTATTTGTAGGTTGTCATTCCCCCACAACTGTTTCAAATGAGTGGATGTGAGGAAAGAGTTCATGTACCTATGTAACTGTCTTCAAGTACTTCTGGAGCCCAGGATGGTGGGATGAGCTCTTAGGAGACCGGTGTTTGATTATGCAGCAAGATGGCTGCGATTGGGACATGGCTGCTGAAGTGTTTTCTGATGAACAGTCAAGAGGTGAAACATGAGCGGTCAGAGAAAACCATCACAGGGTTTGGGCGGTGGTGAAAGCTAAGTGATAGCCCAGGAACCATAGCAGCCCCCATCCCCCCCCCCAGACCAGTGACTATGGAGTTTGACCCTGCTGTGCCTGAGGGAGTTTGCCCTCCCGTAGGAAGTTGCCTATGAGTTTGTCTATTTTTGGAACCAGGTCAGTGGAATACATATTGGTTTGTGAGGGAGAGGAGATGTGTGACCTTAGGTGCGAGGATCATCTTTCATGCATCAGTTTTGCCAACCATTGATAGATTGAGCAGTTTCCACCTGTCCAGTTCTACCTCAGATGCCTCAATTGCTAAGTGAATATTTAGATGGATCATTTTGGGGATGGATGGGTGTATGATAATTCCCAACTATGTCATGTCTTTTGGCACACATTTGAACCCTTTGACCAGAAAAGGGCTTTTTGTGCCATGGAATGTAATGGGAGAATCTCCATTTTGTCCTGATTTACTCATAGTCCTGAGAACTCCATGAAGCTATGGAGGAGCTGTAAGAGAGGCTCTAGGGTGGCTTAACCATTCTGTTGGAGGATCAGGAGATCATCTGCATATAGCAGATCCCACTATTCCTTACCTCCGCTACTGATCCCCTTGAGGGCAGGGTGTTGGTGTATTGTGATGGCCAGGGGTTCGATAGCTAGTACAAACAGAGGATGCAACCTTGTCCTGCCCTGCTGTGTAGTGAAAATGAAAGATCACAGGCCATTAGTGAGCACAAGGCTGGTGGGGTGGTATACAGCAGTTGGGTCCATCTAAAAAAAAATTGGCTCAGATCCTCATGTGGCCCATTGTGTGCTATAGGTACTCCCACTTGACCAAGTTGAAAGCTTTTCCAAAGTTGACTGTGATGGGCACTGCTAAAGCTGAAGTCTTCTTGGCTGAGTACATGAGACTGAAGAGGGTGCGTAGGTGGTCCGAGCATTGTCTGCCCTTGATAAACCCTGCCTGGGCTAGGTGAATGGGCCTTTAAGTATTGTTTTTGAAGTCTTCATGCCAGGATCTTGGCCAGAACTTTGGCATCAGCATTTATGAGAGAGATCATCCTGTAGCTGCCCAAAGACAACTGTCCTTCACCTTTATGATAGCCTCCGTCACAGTGGGTGGCAGTTTACAGGACTGGAAGGCTCCTCGGTAAGCTTCTAACAGGGATTTGTAAGTTCTTCACAGAGCAGCTGATAATAATCAATAGGAAATCCATCCACACTGAGCGCTTTACCTTTGATCAGGGCCTTAATAGTGTACTGCACTTCTTGATAGGTGATTGGAGTGTCCAAGGCTTTGATCTCATTGGATGTGACCCGGAGGGTAAGGAGAGTATTAAGAAAAGTGTTGAGTCTTTCCATCATAGGCATACTGTCTGAGGAGTACAGGTTCTTACAGAACAACTGCATGATGGTGCTGAGGGTGGTAGAAGTGTTGCTTGCTTTTATCATCCCTGTATCTTTAAATGACTGTCTTTGGGGCATTAGCATAATTAGGTATGCTGCATAGGTTAGGTTACAGCTGGTAAGTTGCACTAGTTGGCATACCTCTCAACCTCCTGCCTCAAAAATCAGGGGCAAAACAGGGACATATGACTGCAATCAAGAACACGTCTTAAAAAGGGGTAATATCAGTTCAGGAAGCTGTTACAATAAGTAATTTAATGATAAAACCCTTTTCTGATGAAGAACGAAACTGTAATACTATTGTCTGGTATGATTTTATAGTTCAAATCTCTACTCTTCAGTGGAAAAAATGCCAAACTTAGGAGGCATAGAGGACATTTGTAATGCAAAATCAAAGACATCCCTGAAAATCAGAGACTGGTTAGAGGTTACTAGTGGGGAGGGCAGTAGATAGTGGTGCCAGAGGACTGGAGGAGGGCAGATGTAGTTCCATCTTCATAAAAGCAGCAGGAGAAGGCTGGTAAATACAGGCAGGTCAGTTTGACATCAGTGATGGGAAAGTTAATATAGATGCTTTTAAAAGAAATGCTAGTGGAGTATTTTGAATCCAGTGGGTTGCAAGACCCAAAGCAGCATGGATTCATGGGGAAAGGTCATGTCAGGTGAACCTGACTGATTTCTTTGACTGGGTGACCAAGGAAATAGATCAGTGTGGGGCAATGGACATGGCCTACTTAGACTTTAGCAAGGCTTTCGACACTGTACCACATAAGGAAACTTGGCAGTTTTGGGATGGTTCCCATGGTGGTAAACTGAGTAAGAAATTGGTTGATGGATAGGTGACAGAGGGTAGTGGTAAATGGAACTCACCCTGGGGAGGGGAGAGTGACCAGTGGGGTACCGCAGGACACAGTACTGGGACCAGTCCTCTTTAATGTCTTTTTGGGGGGGGGGGCGATGCTTGTCCCTGAACGCTCATCCCTAAACTCTGGACCACTTAGAACCCCTCCATTTCCAACCCGCATTCCACCCTGGCTTATCCTCCAAGGTGGGGCCACTGAGATGACCCCCCTCCCCCACAGAGACACGTCCAGGTTACTGGCTGCATCACTGTTACCAGCAGGGCTCCCTAAGCTTACCCCCCCCCCGGGTGGGGCCATGGGGGTGACCATCCAATGGAGTACAGTCCCGGTGAGGGTCGGGCACTTCAGGGGTCAGGTGGCACCAGGAGGCGTGTGTCATCTGGGGGATGAGCAGCATTTTTGGAATGCTTGCAAACCCCTGAGAGGTGTGACATGCAATGATGCGTGGTGTATCTGTCACGCCTCTCAACAACTTGGCACCAATCATGGTGGTTCCCCCAGTCTTTGCAAGGGGTCTGCAGTATGCCAGACACACAACCCCCAACCCCCACCCAGAGAAGGTAAGCTGTCCCTGGATGCTCCAGCCTTCTCTCCCCAGTCGGCCCTCTGACTCTCGGGTCCACATCTGAACCCAGAATGCCGGCATTGCACGCGGAGGCCTTGCTGCTGCACCAGTGGGCCGCCTCTTTAATGTCTTTATAAGTGGCATTGCAGAAGAGCTGGAAGGGAAGGCATGCCTATTTGCAGATGACATCAAACTCTGCAATAGGGAAGACACTCCTGAGGGGGTGGAGAGAATGTGTAGAGACCTGAGAACTCAAGAAGTAGTCAAGGGTATTGCAGCTGGGTTACAATGTGAAAAAGTGCAGAATCATACATCTAGGGCACAGAAACTCAGAGACAGAGTATGAAACAGGGGAAGAGGTATCGATGGTCACTAAACAGGAAAAGGACCTTGGGGCAATCATTTCAGATGACCTTAAGGCGGTGAGGCAATGTGACAAGGCACAGGCAGTGGTTAGGGCCAGTGGGATGCTGGGAGGATAGGGAGGGGTATCATCAGCAGGAGAGAGGTAGTGTTACCTCTGTATAGATCATTAGTGAGACCCCACCTGGAATACTGTGTCCAGTTCTGGAGACTACATCTCAGGAAGGACATAGATAGGGTGGAGGCTGTCCAGAGGAAGGCAGCTATAATTATAAGGGGCTGTATTAAAAACCCTATGAGGAGAGACTAAAGGATATTAACATGTACACCCTGGAAGAGGGGCATGATAGAGACCTATAAATACCTCACAGGAGTGAATCAGGTACAGCAGAGGAGTATTTTTAAGACAAGAGGGTGCATGAGAACAAGGCGAAGTTCAATGAAGCTAGAAGGGGGGAATTTAGGAAGGATGTGAGGAAGTACTTCTTCACTGAAAGAGTGGTGGATGCCTGGAAAAGTCTTTCAGTGGAGGTGGTGGGGGCAAAAACAGTGGTGGGTTTCAAGCATGCATGAGATAGGTACAAAGGAATCTTGGTAGGAAAGCGGTGGGGGGGCAGCCGGAGATCAGGTAAAGTCTGCAGTGACTGTACAGGCAGGGAAAATGAGCAGACTGGTTGGGTCAAGCAGTCCTTATTTACCAACAAATTCTATGTTTCTGTGTTAGTTGGATGTGTTTGCACTGCAAGGAGTGGATTATGTTGCTTTAAACAGGTATTCCTGACTTCTAACTTCCTGTACCTCCCATGTGACCTGTGAGAATAAGCTGAAAGCCAGGGCTGTGCTTCCGGTTATTTCCATGTGATCTGAGTTAGACCTTGTAGCCTAGGTAGTAGATTAGATGTCATGTGACCTCTCTCAGGTTCACTGCATTTTAGTTGATTGTTTATTTATTTAGTTTTTGATTACCGGGTAAGTGATCTAGACAAAGAAATTGCCTATTTTCAGTCGTAATCCAGGAGAGTTACAGACATAGGTAAAAAAATCACATGACATCATAATGGCTGTGCATCCTGTGGTATAGACTCAGTAAGAGGTGGGAGAGAGCCAGCCCAGACTGGAATAAAGTACACAATGGTGAGTGTGCCTAGGTGCTGATAGTGCGAAGTGACACATACTGTTATAACAGGTGTCCCATTTCTGCAATATTCCCTTGTTCGCGTTTTTATAGGAAGTGATTCCATAAGTCAGGCTGGGTCGCAGTACCCCGTGTGATCACTAATTTTGCCTTAGAGTTTAAGGATGTTCTGACTTTGTAGGCCAGCCCCAGCTTGGTATTGACCGCCTCACAAGTGTTAGTGATATGGAGGCTGAAATCCAAGATTAGGTTCAAGCAGGGAGTGTCTGCATACAAGATAGGTAAGTGGATATTTTATTAGCTTTTAGAGCAATGCTTGAAGTTTTGCTGATGGTTTAGTGATGTATGTATGCATGTTTCTGTTTTATAGAATCATAATTTTTAAATAGATTTTGTGTTTTTATTAGGTGTTTAAAATGTTTTTCTTGTGTGAGCAGCACTGAGGCTTTTTGATTTGAATTTGTGAATAGGAAGTACCTTATATTTTTCAAAGTTGTTGGATGGATTTCCTTTACAGTTTCTGATTCTTGAGTAATGTTGCTGCGGAGGGGATTTTATTTGTTTATTTATTTATTGAAGTAATCGGATATACACCTTTGAGCAAAATGCTCATTTCCTCACCAGTAACAGAAAACAAAATGATGATGTAAAATGATACATGATGAAGTTACAATTAATTTTGACCAATAACAAATCATGATGTAAAATCATACACAGTGAAGTTTACAATTAAAATTAAACAAACATGTGGCAGTCTTATTAAGCACTGTTAGGCAGAACAGACAAAGAGAGAACAGCAGAGACCATGAGGCATTGCCAAGCTGCAGCTATGGAGGAAGACGTAAGTACGGAATTGGTGGTGGTAAGTCCGTGGATGTGATCAGTAGTGCACGTGAGATGTGCAACGGGGTTGGGGGGAGGGTTATTGTTTGCTGCAGTCGCAGACAGTGTCAGCTGAAAAATACCTTCCATAGTTCCCTTTTGAAAATGGCCAATTATGGACAGTCCTGCCAACTGCACTGGCAACTCATTCAACCATTGTGGGGCTCTAGCCATGACTGCGTGCTTAGACAGACTTGTTCTGCGGAATGGGACAGCGAGGGAACCACAAGTCATGCTCCTGGTAGGTTAAGGGCTTTGGGCTGGGCTTAAGAGGTTTTCCACTTGGGGAAGGGGGGAGTCCCAAAAGTTTTCATTTTGGCCCTACCAACTGCCTGTGCACCCAGTCCCCAGAGATGGACTTCAGCAAGGCCTTCGGCTCAGTAACTCATGGAAGGTTGATTAGTAAACTGAAGAACCTGGGAGCTGGCAGAAACTTGTAGGTTGGGGTAGGAGTTAGCTGCACGACAGGCAGCAGAGGGTAGCTGTGGGGGGGGGGCTCTCTACTCCCAGAGCTGTAATCAGTGGGTTCCCACAAGGCTCAGTACTAGGACTAGTGTAATTTTTTATTATTATTCTAATTTCTTGAAGTTTATGCACAGGTCAGTATTACATTTCTCTTTTCACAAGGTGCAACTTATTACAGATTCATCTTATCATGGCTAGAGCTCCATTTCATATTCCATTCTGTAAAAGTCATGGGTATTACAGTCTTATATTAGAATAGGTATCCACTCAATTCAAGCTTAATTATGTTAAAGCCCATAGGGGTTCATTGACTTTTCCTCCTTCACACTTACTCCTCATCTCTCCTCCCTTCCCCTCCTGTGGTATGATGATCTTTCCACAGCACCCATTGAGTCTATTTATGAATAAAAGACTGTGCGGGAATTGAGTGTGTTAACTCCTCCATCTCCTGTATTTCTTGTACTACCTCTATCCATTGCTGGATAGTGGGAGGTTCGGAGTTCAACCATTTTCTGGTTATTGCTTGGTGTGCAGCTGCTATAAGTATATTCCATAGGTATACTTGATCTTTCCCTTTAATCTCCTTGGGTGGTACTCCCAAGACCATATGTCTTAGTCCTGCATCCTCTGTTATTGTTAGAATTTCCCTCACTGCCTGTCTGATATGGTTCCAAACATGGGTCAGGACCAGGCATTGCCAGAAAATGTGGAAGTGAGAGGCTCTTGGCTCTTGGCAGTCCCTCCAGCATGAGGGTGGATGGGTGCCATCCCATTTGTTCTTTATCACTGGGGTGACAAAGAAGCAGGTTCGTACCTTCCACTCAAATTCTCTCCAATACGGTGAGTAAGTGGTTTTGTGTGTTTGCAGGAATATTGTTTCCCAGTCTCTTTCTGTCATCCTCTCTCCAATCTCATCCTCCCATCTTTTTTTGAGCGTTTCCAAATGAGTGGCCCTTGTCTCTCTAAGAGCTCCGTATAAAGCTGAGACATGGCCCTTAGCTTTTTGATGTGTTAGAATATCTATCATCATGTTCATCAGGTTGCCCGGTGCGGAACTTTGAGCTCCATGAGCCTTTAGTGTGTTTATATGTGTTTTAATTTGTAAATATCTAAAGTGATTGGTTTGTCTCAAGTTATATTTGTCCTTAAGTTGACCGAATGTCAGTATTTGATCTCCGTCGAGGAATTGTTTAAGGATAGTTAGGCCCAGCCTTTCCCACCTTCTGAAGGTTAGGTCCTGAGTTGAAGGGGCACATTCTGGGTCCCAGGCAAACCATCTCACTGGCCATAGCGCACTGCCCAGTTTATACTTGGTCCATAGCCTCCCCATTGTCCATAATGTGTTTCTCACTGATGCTAGAGATATAGTATCCTCCTGTTGTGTCAAGCCAGGACTGGCAGCCCTGGTTCCCAGTGGGGCTCCCCCTGTGTTTACAATCTCTATATTTTTCCATTGGGCTGCATAGTCCCGAGTTGACCACAGGAGGGCACTCCTCAGCTGGGTAACAAGGTAATAGTCCTCGAGGTTTGGTAGTGCTCTTCCCCTTGCTTTTTAAGGACAGAAAGAGACTGGGAAACAATATTCCTGCAAACACACAAAACCAGAAGCCAGAAGGTGAAGGAAGGAAACATATTCAATTCAGTGCTTCAGAGTAACTGGTAACTGGTATTTTCCTTTTAAACTTAGATTGTAGGCTTGTAGTGACACTATACTTTCTTTCTGTGTTGTCTTTACTTATAATTGTTTTTGGGCTGTTGAAAATTTAAAAATAGTGGTGGTGTAATTCTGTGCTGTCTTTAATTGCAATTTTCCCCCACCTTCCCCAACTCTTAATTATATGCCCTGATAAATCTGATTGACAGGAGCTAAACATAGGGTATAGTAAGAGGTGGAAGTAGGAGGGCATAAGGGGAAAGACCACCCTCAGCACGACAAGTGTTTTGACTCATTTATTTATTTATTGGTTTCTTTCCTTAAAAAATATATATCTGAGGATCAGTTACAGGATTTTTAGTACTGTAAATAAATAAAAGAGAACTAAGAAGCTTCAGTAGCAGATAAGTAGTGGAATTGCAGTATAATGTGGAGTGGTGCAATGCAGTGGCTGTGGGCAGCCATATTCAGGCAGACCTTCTGGACACTGAGGTGCTGCCCTCATCTGCATGCATCTCCGGACCGCGTGGATGAGGTAGCCAGACTCAGAGCGGAAGTAAACTGGGTCAGGAGTACCATCACCCTATCCAGGGACCACCCGTCCAATGCAGCTGCCTCAAAGGATGCCGAGACCAGGAGCACTTGGATGACAGTGGGCTCAGGAGGGTTAGAGCAGTCAGGCAGAGGCACATCCCAGATCCTATTCCTCTCAAGAACTCATATGCCACACTGGCAAATGAGGACAACCAAATAGAGGTACCCAGGGAAGTGGAAGGAAAGGATGTGGAGGTTAGGCAAGGAGGTGACCTCAGTGGGGAAGCAGTGGACCCCAGAGGAGGAGGAAGTGAATCCTGGTGGGGACTCCATCGTGAGGGATCCAGCTAGGAACACAGGAGGGAGGACAGGAGGTGAGGTGCCTACCAGGTGCCACAGCATGGAGGGATGGAAGGAAGATACTGGAGATCACTGGGAAGGCAAGACGGAGGGTGAGCTGGATGTCATTATCCACCTAGGTACTAATGACTTGGCAAATGGGAGCCAAAGGAAGTTCAGAAGAGTTTAGGAAACTGGGAGGGTCTCAAGCAAGTAGCTACTTCTGTCACTTTCTCAGAAGTACTACCTGGAGAGGCAAGGAGAGCATAGGAGTGCATGCACCAGGAACTTTAACTCATGGTTGAAGAACTGGTGCTGTGAGGAAGGGTTTGGATTCATTGGTGACTGGGGACCCATCTGGAGGGATGGAGGTTTGTTCAAGCCTCGACAGCCTGCATCCATCCTGGAGGGAATCCAAGCACTCAATGATAAGTTTAAATGCTACATTGACAAGCATTTAAACTAGCAAAGGGGTGGCAGACCAGCAAGGATGGTACCTACTTGCTCACCCCACAGCTAATAATGGAACCAGTGAACCAGAGGAGTGGCTATCTCTGCAAAGCAGTGTGCAAAAGATGGAGATTAGTGTCCAAAAGGTGGATAAGCAGAAAGGGCAAAATTCAGCAGAAGGGCAGACAGCAAGGAGAACTAGGATAAATGACAGCCAAGGAAGGGCTGGGTAGAACAGTGAAGCAGTCTAGGGAGGTCAAATCATGGAAGCCATGTGTGCAAATGCCAGGAGCCTTAGCAACAAGATGGAAGATCTGAGGCTGTCATGGTACAGTCAGACCTGGACATTGTGGCCATCACTGAAACCTGGTGTAATGATAACCATGACTAGGAGATGGCCATACCTGGCTACAACATATTCAGAAGAGACAGAGCAGGCAGGAAGGGAGGAGGAGGGCACTGTATGTGAAAATGACATAAGGCCACACAGATCCAGGAGGAACAAAATGGGGGAGAGATACTGTGGTTAAGCTGGAAAGGAAAATGGGGCCAGCCATCCGCACAGGTGTGGTCTATAGACCACCAGCCCAGGAGGAAGAAACAGATAGGGAGTTGATGCTAGCCATCCAAGGATGGCAGACAAGGGTGAGGTAGTACTGGTTGGAGACTTCAATATACCAGACGTGGACTGGAGCATCCCAGCAGCAGCATCAACTAGAGCAGATTTATCCTGGACTCCTTCAGGGTGCCTTCCTCAAGCAACTGGTCATGGAACCAACTCGGCAGAAGGCAATACTGGACCTTGTGCTCACAAACAGGGACAGTGTGATGGGGGTAACAGTGGGGAGCACCTGGGTAACAGTGACCACCAGTCATTGTGGTTTGAAATCACAGAAAGAGCAGAACCAAACCACACAAAACACGATCCTGGATTTTAGGGGCAGACTTTGGGAAAATGGGGAGATGCTTGAAAGAGGCATTAAGGGAATGGGACAGGAATCAGGGATTGAGGAACAGGGCAGTATTTAAAATGGGGATTATAAGAACAACAGAATTATGCATTAAGCAGGTTAGCAAGAGGAAAAGAAAGAGGAGACCATTATGGTTTTCCAAAGAGGTAGCAAAGAAAGTGAAAGCCAAAAAGATTGCATTCAGGCAATACAAAAAGACACAGGCAGAAGGGGATAGGGAGAAGTACCAGGAGAAACAAAGGAGGCAGGGAAGTCAGTAAGGGAAGCCAAAGCTCAGACAGAAGAACACATTGCAAAATCAGTGGTTAAAGGGGACAAAACCTTTACAGGTACATAAGTGAAAAAGAAGGACAAAGGAGGATAGTGAGACTGAAGGGGGATGGGAGCAGCGTGGAGGATGACAACAGTAAAGCTGACATATTGAACAGGTATTTCTGCTCAGTCTTTACTAAGGAAGAGGGGTAATGGGTCTGAAGGAGTACAAGGGTGAGAATGGTCAGAAATGGACACAAGTCCTTTACACGAGAAAGGGTCCTGAAGGAACTGGAAGTAATAAGAGCTGATAAAGCAATGGGACCAGATGGGGTGCACCCAGGGTCCTTAAAGAACTAAGAGAGGTGGTGGCTGAACCTCTGGCTATCCTGTTCAGCCAATCACTGGAAACAGGGAGGTACCCAAAGACTGGAGGACAGCAGATGTAGTCCCCTTATACAAAGTGGGAACAAAGAGGAAGCAGGAACTACAGACCAGTCAGCCTCACCTCGGTAGTGGGAAAGATCATGGAAGCACTACTGAAGGAGAGATTGGTGGAACATCTGGTTGTTAATGGACTACAGGACCCAAGGCAGCATGGTTTCACCAGGGGGAGGTCATGTCAGACCAACCTCATTGAATTTTTGACTGGGTGACTAGGGAGGTGGATCAGGGAGGGCAGTGGACATGGCCTATCTGGACTTCAGCAAGGCCTTTGACACTGTGCCACATAGAAGACTATTACACAAACTGGGGAATATGGGTGTGGGCAGGACAGTAGTGTGGTGGGTAGGTAACTGGCTGGGTGGCAGAACACAGAGGGTGGTGGTAAATGGCTGTCACTCCACAGAGGAAGAGTGACCAGTGGGGTACCACAGGATCAGTGCTGGGACCGGTCCTATTCAACATCTTCATCAGTGACATTGCACAGGATATAGAAGCAGAATTTCACTGTTCGCTGATGACACAAAGCTCTGTAATAGAGTAGACACACCAGAGGGTGTAGACAGAATGAGAAGGACCTGCAGAAACTTGAAGAATGGTCAAGGGTTTGGCAGTTGAAATTCAATGCAAGAAGTGCAAGATAATGCATATGGGGCACAAAACCCTGGCACAATATATCAGTTGGGGTGAGGATATAGCATGCACCAAGCAGGAAAGAGATCTTGGGGTTGTCATCTCTGATGACCTCAAGGTAGGGAAACAGTGTGACAAGGCATCAGGTAAAGCAAATAGGATGCTGGGATGTATAGGCAGGGCATCACCAGCAGGAAAAGGAGGTCATAATTCCGCTATACAAGACACTAGTGAGGCCCCACCTGAGTACAGTGTACAGTTCTGGAGACCATACCTACGTAAGGACATAGACAGGGTAGAGAAGGTTCAGAGGAGGGCAACAAAGATGGTGCATGGGTTGCATCACAAGTCCTATGAAGACAGGTTGAAGGAACTGAACATGTACTCCTGGAGGAGAGGAGGAGAGAGGGATATGATAGAGACATACAAGTATCTTACAGGGAGGAACAGGTGCAGGAAAACACTATTTTAAGTGAAAAAGATGTTTCAGGACTAGAGGGCATGGGATGAAGTTGGAGGAGGACGATTCAGAGAAACATGAGAAAGAATTTCTTCACAGAACGGGTGGTGGACAAGTGGAACACCCTGCCAGAGGAAGTGGTGGGGGCTGAAACAATCACGGGATTTAAGAATGCATGGGATAGACATAAAGGAATTCTAGAGGTCAGGGGTAAGGGGAAATAGACTTCTAGGAAAACAAACTGAACTTACAAGCTCAAATGGGCAGACTAGGTGGGCCATAGGCCCTTATCTGCCGACACTGTCTATGTATCTATGTAAACATCCTCATTGGTGACTTATCAGACAGGATTAAGAGTAAAATCAGCCTATTCACAGATGACACATACTGTAGATCTGTGTGGAGGTGGATAGTGTGGAAGGGAGGCAAGAACTCCAAGAGGATCTGGAAAAACTTGAGTACTGGTCAGAAACACGGCAGCTGGGGTTCAATGGTAAGAAGTCGAAGGTCATGCACTTGGGAGCCAGAAACCCTGGGTATAGCTACTGGCTTGGGGAAGGGTGTAGTTAGCTACTTTAGAGGAGGAGAAGAACCTGGGGGTACTAGTCACAGGGGACATAAATCATTCTGTGCTGTGCAGGAAGGTGGCAGCCAAAGCTAATAAGATGTTGGGGTGCATTGCCAGAGGAATCACCTCTAGGAGAGAGGAAGTCATCCTGCCACTGTACCGGTCACTGGTGAGACCATACTTGGGGTACTATGTGCAGTGCTGGTGCCCTTATTTAAAGAAGGACGTCAGACTACTGGAGGGAGTGCAGCAGAGAGAGAAAAAGATGGTCCTGGGACTGGGGGACAAACCATATGAGGAAAGACTGAGGGAGTTCAACATGTATTCCCTGGAGGATAAAAGGGAGAGGGGATATAATTGAGACCTTCAAGTACTTAAAGGGCATAAAAGGGTTAGTACTGAGGGCATTTTCAGACTAAAAGGGGGGAGGAACATGAGGGGGCACAGTCTGAAATTGGAAAGGGGAAGATTCGAGAGGGAAATGAGGACTCACTTTTTCACAGAAAGGGTGGTAGCAAGGTGGAATGAGCTGCCAGAGGAGGTGATATCACTGAAAACTGTGGGCAGTTTTATGAGGGGGTGGGACAGGGTAAAAGGTAAGGTCAAAACTGATGGGAAGATGGGAAGGGGAGAACTGGAAGTCTGGGACAGTAAATCAGATGGACGGGGAAGGGGTTGGGAAGCAGCTGCAGTAGATTGGACTGGGAGCTGCACATTCAAGCAGACTTGATAGACCATATGGACTGTATCTGCTGGCATTTTCATATGTTCATATACCCAGTAAACAGTTCTGGAATTTGATCCTGTCCTGCAGTGTGAGCCATTTTATTTGGGTATAGAGTGTGCAGGTGTGGGTGGTTCTATCCGCCCCAAGGACAAAGCAACAGGCTTTGTTTAAAGCCAGTTTGATGCTGTTTAGTATCGTACAAGAGGCAGCCTCATATATCATGCCGCCGTAGTCGATTACAGGGAGAATGGAACTGGTAACTGCAACACGTTTGGCCTCAGGCATGATTTATTTTTTTCCTATCATATTCCCCCTCTTTCAACTGATCTCCAGTGAGTTCATGTTCAGTACCTTCAGACGATCTTCATAAGATTTGCCCTGTTGGCCCTAAATCATTTCGGTCACCCTGTGTTGCAGCATCTACAGCCTGTCTTTGTCCTTTAGATGAGGACTCCAGAAGTGAGCACAGTATTCCAGATGTGGCTCCAGTGGTGATACATAGAGGTAGTAGTACCTCACTTTTCCTGCTGTCAGTACCCCTTCCGATACACCCCAGCATCCTATTAGCCTTATTATAGGCCTTGTTACACTGGCTTGATTGTTTGAATCATTAATGATGGCTCCCAGGTCCCTTTCCTCTGCCGTAGTGTTCCGTTTAACCTCTCCCATCCGGTACGCTCCTTGTTTTTTTCCCCCCTAGGTGCATAACCTTGCATTTTTTTTTTTGGTACTGAATTTCAACTCCCAAACTTTAGACTACCTCTCTAACCATTGTAGATCCCTCTGCATCTCCTTGATCCCTTTATCACTATATATCCTGCAGCAGAGCTTTGTGTCATCTGCAGAGAGACACCACTTGCCCCTGATGCCCTCTCCAATATCACTGATGAACAAGTTGAAGAGGACAGGACCCAGGACAGATCCCTGTGGTACCCCACTTGTGACCTCCCTCTATTCCAATTTAACCTCATTTACTACCACCCTATGTTGTCTCTCCTTCAACCAGTTTCCTAGCCATCTAATTATGTCCCTAGCCATGCCAGGTCCTCCGGCTTCTGCAGCAGTCTTCTGTGCATCACTGAATCAAAGTCTTGCTGAAAGCAAAGTAGAGTAAATCCACAGCGCGCCCCCCCTTACTACCTTTGTTACCCAGTCAAAAAAATATCAGGTTGGTCTAACAAGACCTCCCTGCCACAAACTCATGCTTTTTATTATTTTGTAGACTGTTGCTCTCTAGGTAGTCCACATGGTCCTTTTTGATCAGTGACTCCATCAGGTTACACACTACAGAGGTATGGCTGACAGGTCTGTAATTGTATATAATTTGCATATTGACCTTTCTGACCCGACTGGTTGTGCACTCCATTAATGTACCCGTCATGTCTTTTGAGCAGAAGTATATTCTAGGTTATAAAATGGGTTGGAAATTTCCTGTTTCCTGGTAGGCTAAACAAATTCTGAGACCCATATCCTAATTCTCCAATGCAAAAATCTGAACCAGTTCAGGCAGTGGGATGTGGAATTTGGGCAACTCACATACAAAATTAATGAACCACTTCACTCAGTCCTGAGCTCCATCATACACATGGCTGCCACCTTTACTTTATAAAACCCTTCAACTTGGCCCCCAAAATTAAGGACCATTAAATTAAACAAAACAAGTAAATAAGTAAATGTTCTTTACACTGATGAGCCCCTTCTTGCCAATATAAACACATTAAAAAAAAATCAAGTACTAGTTGTCACCAGCCCACTCCCATGGGGCAGGATTTTTCTCTGCATCACAGCAAATCCCTCTGGTGCCGAGGGGGGGGGGTCAGGAATATCCTTTCTCCATACTTCTAGCACGCTCGCTGTTTCACAACTGAATGTATGCCAGAGAATCCCAGGGTACCCTCCCTTCATGCGAGGGGATACAAATACAGTCTTGAGTCTGTGTTCCTGGGGTAGAACCCTCTCGGCCACTTCACAACAAACCCAGAAAGTCAAAGGCATGTATAGGCTTTGTGGGGCCCTATACACCCTATTGTGTGTCTTTCCCCAGAAATACAGCACTCAGTTCAACCCCCTACAGGCTCCTCTTGAGACCCTTTGTGTTTCCTCCCCTCCTTTCATCACAAAGCCCCTAGTGGTACTTCATTTTTGGTAATGTTTAGCCTTAAAACAGTCACATAGGCATGGTATCGTTTGAACGTTTATCAAAGCAGCACAGACACAAACGACATAGGCAGAATTATTTTAAAAATAAGCCAAAGGCTTTACTAATTAAATTAATAAGAAAACAGTAAATAACATGTAACCCCTAGATGGCGCTATCCCAGGGGCTACTACCCCTGCCTGATTTGCCACTAACAGGTTGAGGGGCCTGGATCCAATGGCGGGTGCCTCCACCCAGAGGTCAGGGTTTGCAATAGTTAAACTAACTTGGTCACAGCCCTCTGGGACACTGCAACCCCCCTTTCTTCCCACTAGTGGCCCACACAATATATCAGAATTACCTTCACAGTATACACTTACCCCCAGGTCTGGTTCCGCACTGGGACCTCCTGTGAAATGAGATACAGTGCAACAATCACAGTACAGTACTTTAACATAGACAAATACCTCAGGCAGTATAACTTTGCTGAAACAAGCAGCTCTGATTTATTTGGGGGATATAACAAGGACAGGGGAAATCAGGTTAATTAGCTTATCACTCTAATAATCTACCTATGGCTCTGTGCACAGGCCTATCCCTATCAGTTACTGTCCCTGGGTACCCAAGCCCTAGTGGCTAGTCCAAACCGTGGCAGCTGGTAGGGCCCTTTCACACAGAGAAAGGAGAATTAAACAGTCAGCAGTACAGTAATTCCATTTGGATTTAATGTGGCAATTCAACAGGAGCGACCCTGAATTAGTACTCACGACCTCCAAATAAGATAGGGTCCTTCAATGTCAGCAGGGCTCACTTGAGGTACACAAACCTCTTCACACATCCATATAAAAGAAAGCACTATACCAGGCAGGCTGCATCTGTATCCGATCGCAATTACTGCACAATACCGGGAGAACACACAGCAGATTCAGTTCCTGACAGACCGAATGCAATTTTCAGCAATTCCTCCAGTCTTCTACAGGGTGAGCCTGGTTTCTACTCTTCAGAGATCCTTTGATTCTTTTCACAGGACAGATTCAGTCCTAACAAGCTGTTACACAAGCTGCAGACCGAACTCTGGGCCTTACACACGTTTTTGACTAAAACTGCACACTGAAAAGCACAGGGCTCCTTCCTTCTTCACTGCCAAAGCTCAACTGAAACTCCAACCGACAAAACCGGGCACTTCCTTTGAGTTCCTCCCAGTTCTTGACTGGATTGGCTGTCACTCACAATAGACTGCTGCTGTTGGTCCAAAAAGGCACTGAAGTCTAAACTACATCTCCCAGAGTCACTGCCCATACAATCCTCTTGTGGCTGGCTCAGATTATGAGTCAAGTTCTGATTCGTCCAAGGCACCATTTTAGAGCTAGCTTACCCCACACTGATTGGTCCAGTTCAGCAGTTCAAAACTAGAATGGGGAACTAGCAGACACAGTTCTGACTGCAAAGAAAGCAGGTTAGACAAACTGTAATTTCATTATTACTCTAAATAATTTCTGGTAAACAGTTACATCTTTCAGATAGGTTCCCTTTGCACTCCTAGTGACTGCAAAAATTAAGTGAATTGGCAGCAGCTCGAGTGGTACTCAGAGAAGCACACAGTCCCCCCCATACAAACTAATTATGTCTGCAAGCAGACAGCTCTTAAAGAGACAGTACCAGAGGCTCTAAAAACACTCACTGATAAATGGCTTAAATGCCAAACACCATTCAGGCTTGGAGCATTCAAGCAAGCTCCTGGAAGTCTTTTGGGAACCCCCATTTGCAGGGGGGTTACAAACATAAAGACAAATAATTTTATACGTTGGTTATGGGATACTGAAAATAAAATGGAAAATATACATAAAAACCTACACTTTAAAACTCTGAGATTTAAAGTCTACCTCACGTCCTTAGTGGTTGAATTATTAAGTGCAAAGTACTTAGAAGTGGCAGTTAAAGATCTTGGTTCTTGGCAATACTGAAGAATTCTTGAAGAAAAAAATGTCTCTGCACTCTCATCAAGCAGGCAGAGAGGGTCCCAAATGCAACAATGGCAAAAGGCTTCAAGCAAAAAGGCAAAAGCTAAAAGGCAGAGATACCTCTCTGTATCCTGGTTTTAAGGGGTTTCAAAAGGGCAGGTCCACTGGATAGTGGCTGGTCCTATGACTAGATAGCATTTGGTTTCTATGTTTACCCAACCAATCAGTTTCGTATTTTATTACAATATCACAGATATGAAGTTCTGAATATAAAAAAAAAGACTCAGAGGTCAGCCAGCTCAAACCAAATTTCTGGGGGAACAGTCCAGCTTCCCTACTGGGAGATAGCTGTATTTAAACTGCACTCAGTATAGTTGTTTACTTAAATGGTAGACCATTTTAGCTGGTAACAAGCTTAAGTCACTCTAGTCTTGCAGACAAAATAGGAAACCAGACATTCTGTCTCCTGGGGATGCTGTGATCCATTCAAACACAAATGGATCTGCCTGCATGCCAGCTCTGCTTAATTATTTCCTTTAAAATAATTTAATTAACTCTAGCCTCTGCTAGCAGCAAGAGTGTTTTCTGTAGTTACAAGAATATCACATCAATCTACAGGGCCCATGTACCTGTACCCATGATCCCTTGCACTTACACTAGCCACTATGGGCATCTCTGATGCATTATACACATAAAATTATATAAAACATGACCCAAAACAATAAGCTATGGCCTTATCTCACTACACTAGTCATCATTTCCCTTGCTGGCATTTCTTTGGTGACCATGAAAAGTCCCCATCAATTAGTCTGCCGGGGAACTCTCTCCTCCGCACCCTGCAACAGATGAAACTGAGCTTCTGACTCCACTTGAGGCCCATATGTGTCTGTGTGTGTATGTATGCCACTGGAGTTCTGCAGAATGATGAATTTATATATTCCATGTTGCCATTACATGTGTGCATGGGGGGGTGGGGAGAGGAGCATTCTACAAATGGAATCCTGCCAAGTTTTACATTCTTGTATTCCATGGTAAACATTCACATAATGTATTGAATGTGTAGAATATCTGACAGGTGAAAACCATCTATGAAGGAACTATTTTAATTTTTTTTAGCAAAATATAGAATAGTGTATGGGAGCCCATACACAACAAAGCTATTCTTCCATCGACTAGTTACCATGATGATGATGATCTCGGGAGTGAAGATCGAGAGGTCGGTCTGTCATCATGGTAACCACTTGGTGGAAGAGTAGCCTGGTTGTGTATCTGGGCTCCCATACACTATTTTATATAGTGTATGGTGAAAAAAATCACATTTATTCACAGCCTGTGAATTTCACCTGTCAGTCTCTGCTCTTCACCATCTGGACTGCACCTCTATACACCTGCCAGCTTACTCACCTCTTCCTTCATGGGTACACTGCAGCCACCCTTTGTCCTCTGAATGGTCCCCCCCCCCAAAAAAAAAGATACCAGACCCAGCAACAAATCCAGGTTGCAGTCATCCATTTTCCTGTTGGCTAGGGCCGCTGTTATTCATGCCATTTTTTTAAAGAGAGTGCTTGCTTAGCCATAGTACTACTAAGTGTAGCACTAGTACCAGTTAACCAATTGTCACTGTTGTTGAATGACGTCCATACTGCAGCAGAACAAAAAGTCATTCTGCTGCAGTATAGTGCAGACGTCACTACTACAGCAGAACAACTTTTTGCAGGTCAATGAAAGCTATTGTGAACAAGCATTCGCCATACACTATATTTTATTATATTTTTGTGGCTTTTAAAATCTTTAGAGTGTTCATTTTTTTAAAGTTGCCTATGGACCCATTTTATAAGCACTGTAAGACACTTTGAGGCTTTGTTTGTGCTGTTTTGACCACACTTCCAGGGGCTGAAGACACTTGGACTGCATTCTCATGCCTTACTGTGCACCTGGGCATGTGGTAAAACTGGCACAACCAATACCCCTTCATGTTTTATTTCTTACTTAACACGGAAGAATGTGACTGTCTCCTGACCAATGAGGAGTCAGAAATGACCAGACACCATTTTGTAAACCCTGTTAATCAGGCATATACCCTCATCAGGCTCAGTCACCATCATATAGACTGCAGGGAGATTTTCTCCTCTTTACCTTCGTCCTCCCTCTGGCATGAGCTGTGCCCTACAGCCTAGGCCATATAGTGTGCCCCTGAGGAAGGTACAAGCTCATCTGCCCACTGGTCAGGGTTGCTGCACTACCGGAACCCCCCACTAGCCCTCACTGGCTCAGGAGTGCTGCCTGCAACCTGACCTCATTGCGGATTGATTGATGGACTGCGGGTCCATGCCAGATGGTAGTTACAGCAAAGCACCTGCTAAGACAGTCCTGGAAATGAGGCAGCCAATACTTACTAGCAAGAGGGTCCAGAAAGGGCTGACAGCCCTTAAGATAGATAAGGCCCCAGGACCAGATGGGTTGCATCCAAAGACACTTAGGGCATTAGTAGCAGAAGTAGCTGAAGCACTAGTTGGGCTCTTCAACACCTCACTTAGGTCCAGGAAAGTTCCAAGGGATTGGAGAATGGCAGACGTTGTACCGCTTCATAAGTGAGGGATAGGGAGCAACCAGGGAACTACACACTTGTCAGTCTGACCTCCATTATCGGGAAGCTGATGGAATCACTAATCAAAGAGGGCCTTGTTGACTACCTAGAAAGCAACAGGCATCAGGATAGTAAATGTAACCCCCCATGCCCCTGTCTAGGGGCATAATACTTATTTCGCAGATGGTCCAGGGCAATAGAGAAGGGGTACCTTCAAGTGCTAACATCGAGACCAATTTCCCTTCAAATTAAAACAGGGAAAGCTGTATCCTACCTTTCTGGCATCTTCAAACACTAGTGCACTCTCATCTTCACCCTCAGCATTTGGATTTTTGCCCCGAAGACCGTCCACCAGACCAGGAACTCCACACTGTACCTTTGCTGTCTCCGGAGTCACCCTGGGCACCTTAGACCTGCCACAGGTGGAATGAAACTGTATCTGGAAGGCAACACATGAGAAATTAATTCGACTGAACATAAAGGGAAGAAGAATGATTTAATTTCATGTGTTTCCCCCTCTCAGTTTAAATAATGCACATCACTATTATTTCCTCCCAAACTGGTTTATTTTATTCTGCTCCTGAACTGCAAATGATTCCCAGCAATACAGGAGTCACATCTTCATTTTTATGTTTGCTTGCATGCATGTGCAAGAAACATGTTGTGACAGCTTGCTGGAGTAGCAGGTTGTGGAGGTGCGGTCATGTGGCCAGTGCCGCCACTACTTTTTGAGGCTTGTCTCTGTGGCACTAATAAACGAGCATGCTGTCTATGACAGCTGCTCAGAAGTGTGCCACCAACTTGAAACAGTTTTGCCACTGCAATGAGGGAGTGCCCCTCATTGCAGGGCGTGCCTTGCCTGGTGTAACATTTCAATAAACATGACGGCGGCTGTCACTGTCTGCCTGTCACAGTCCCGCGAAAGCCGACGTCAGGAGTGCCCAATCCCACTGTCGGTATGCCCCCTCCCCAGTTCATTTGCCAATGAGGGAGCCCAATCCCCATCGGCATATGTGTCCCTTTGATGTGTTTGTCTGCCGAGGGGGTGCCCAATCCCCCTCGGCATCATTTCCCCCCAAACATAGACACGCTTGCCAACAGGGGGGCCCAGTCCCCCGTCGGCATGTTTAACCTCCCCCAAGATTGTGTGGCACACTGAGAGCATGTCGCCCCACCCCCATTGTGTGTCACACTGGGAGCCCACCCCATTGCAACTAGCATCACCCCCAAACCTTTCCTTAAACCTGTAAAAAAAGAAAATGGACTGCGGTGTTCTGTTTTTTTTATAACCTGAAACAAATAAAACGGTCCCTCACTGTCGGGTCCCTTCCCCCAACCCACACCCACCCTCTGCGCACCCCACCTCCCTGCACCCCCCTCACCCCACACTTACCTCCAGAGTCCGGCGTGATGATCTTTGGGGGAGTGGGAACACATCTGCACTCTTCAAAGCTGACCATGATCTGAAGAAATGCCGGTCAGCTGTATAATGGCATAAATGGGGGAGTTTCAACTTAGGTGGATATCTCGGACATTTTTGCGACTTTTGGCACCAAATTTTCAACATGGGGTTCTTGGGACCCCACCTCATGAACACCGTCACTGTCATGTCATTATTCGGTCCCGAAAGGTGATTTCACGGTCACTGCATGGAATCACCTTCCAGGACTGATTAACGAAATGACAATGTCACTCTTCATGAGGTAGGCTCCCAAAAAGCCTAAGTGGCAAATTTGGTGAAAAAATCCCAAAAAATGACTGTTACGAGCACGCATTGCACAGTTTCCACACACGCTCGTAACTTCGAGAATTTTTAATATTTTCACTCCAGATTTTTAACATTGCCATTTTTTCACACTTCCTTATGAACAGTACAGCTGTCATTTATCACATCCTGCCCAAAACGTGTTTTTGCACATCCGACGCACAATGGCGTGGTTGCTGAGCAAAATCAACATTCGGGACAAATTAAGAAAATCACAGAGACAGTGTTCACAAGGAGAGGGCCCAAAAAGCCCATGTTACAAATTTGGTAAGCAAATTAAAAAAAGTGACTGCGTTACCAGCGTGCTTTATGCAGTTTCTAAGCACGCTCGTAACTTCACCAATTTTTCATATTTTTACTCCAGATTATCAACGCTGTCATCTTTGCAAACCGCCTTATGAACAGTACAGCTGTCATTTTTCACATCCAGCCTGAAACATGTTTTTGCACCTGTTGCACACAGTGGGCACGGTCGCTGTGCGAAATCAACTTTCGGGACAGATTAAGAAAATCACAGTGCCACTGTTCATGAGCAGAGGTCCCAAAATACCTATGTTGAAAATCTGATGTAAAAAATCCACCAAATAATTGCATTATGGGTGTGAGCTGCGCAGTTTCTATGCACGCTTGTGACTTCACCAATTTTTTTATATTTTCACTCCAGATTTTCAACATTACCATTTTTTTACACCTCCTCATGAACAGTACAGCTGTCATTTTTCACAACCTGCCCGAAATGTGTTTTCATATCTGTGGCACCAAATGGCACAGTCACTATGCAAAATCACCTTCCAGCTAACAAACTGATAGCATCACTGATCATGCAGTGGGGTCACAAAAAACCCATGTTGAAAACTTGGAGTGAAAATGCCAAGAAGCGCCCAGGGCATTAGGGTTTCCGACCAAAACACCCTACCCTGTAGGGACTGACAGGTGTCAGGGGTGTGACGGGATTGTCGACAGTAATGCTCATGCCATTCTACCCCCACCGCCCCACCGCAGCCAGTGACAGACACTGAGGTGTGCCTTGGATTCTTCTGCCCCAAAGTTCACCCCATTCTCCCATACTGCACCCATTTCACCATATTTCATTATGGAATGGGGTGAGTGTAAAGCCCGAACACCCCAAGGCACATTTTGACACTTGTCAGTGTCTGCAGGGTAGGGTGAGGTGAAATGGCGTGAGCATTATGGGCAATGATCCAAAGGCTCACCCCAGTGCCTATCCATCTCTGCAGGGTGGGGGTGGGGTTGGCGTCACTGCAATACTTTAATGCCATTTCTATTCTGCATCTAACTCCTGCACTTCCAATGCTAATGCCAGCAAGCAAAAATTCGGCACTGACAAATGCTTGCTTAAATAGACAACGCAGATCCATGAGGCTAATTCAAGTTTTTACAAAGACTGGCTAGACATTTTAAGCAGCAGAATGGTGATTCTTAAAGCAGTACAAACAGGAATTTTCTCCCTCTCTCTCCCCTCTCTCTCTCTCTCTCTCTCCTCCCTCCCTCCCTCTCCCTCCCCCTATCTCCCTCTCTCTCTCTTTTCCCCTTTCCCTCTCTTTCTCCCTCTCCCTCTCTCCCTTTGCCTACCTCTCTCCATCTCTCCTTTCTCTCCCTCTCTCTCTCTTTCTCCCTCTCCCTCTCTTCCTCTCCCTCTCTCTCTCCTTTCTCTCCCTCTCCTCTCTCCCTATCCCTCTGTCCCTCTCTTATCCTCTCTTCCTCGTCTCCTCTCCTCTCTCTCCCTCCCCCCCTCCCTCTCCCTCTCTCCCTCTCCCTCTCTCGCTCCCCTCGCTCTCCCTATCTCTCCCCTTCCATCCCTCCCTCTCCTCTCTTCCTCTCTTTCCTCCTCTCTCCCTCCCCTCTCCCTCTCTCTCTCCCCTCCCTCTCTTCCTTACCCTCTCTCCCGTCCCTCTCTCCCTCTCTCCCCCCTCTCCCTCTCTCCCTCTCTCCTTCTCCCTCTTTCTCTCCCCTCTCCTCTATATCCTTCCTCTCTCCTCCCTCCCTCTCTCTCTCTCTTCCCTTTCCTCTCTCTCTCTCCTCTCCTCTCTCCCTTGCCTCTCTCCCTCTCCCTTTCTCTCCTCTCTCTCTCTTCTCCCTCTCCTCTCTTCCTCTCCCTCTCTATCTCTCCTTTCTCTCCTCTCCTCTCTCCCTATCCCTCTGTCCTCTCTTCTCTCTCCTTCTCTCTCCCTCCCTCACTCTCTCCCTGTCTCTCTCTCCTCTCTCCTTCTCTTTCTCTCTCCTCTTCCTCCTCTCTCCTCCCTCTCCTCCCTCCCTCTCCCCTCTCTCCCTCTCTCCCTCTCTCTCCTTCTCCCCTCTCTCTTCTCTCCCCCTCCCTCTCCCTCTATATCTCTTCCTCTCTCCCTCCTCTCTCTCTCTGCCTCTCCCCCTCTCTCCTCTCCTCCTCCCTCTCTTCCTATCCCTCTCCTCTCTCTCTTCCCTCTCTCCATCTCTCCCTTTCTCCATCTCTCCCTCTGCCTCTCCTTCTCTCCCTCTCCCTCTCTCTCTTCCCTGTTCCTCCCTGTCTCCTCTCCATCCCTTTCTCCCTCTCCCTTTCTCTCTCCCTCCATCTCCCCCTCTTCTCTCTCTCCCTCTCTCTTCCTCTCCTCCCTCCCTCCCTCTGTCTCTCTCTCCCTCCTCTCCCTCTCCCCTCTCCCCTCTCTCCCTTCCTCCCTCTCTCCTCTCTCCCTCCTGTCTCCCTTTACCTCTCTCCCTTTCTCCCTTTTCCTCCTCTCTCCCCTCCTCTCACCCTTTCCCTCTCCCTATCCCCTCTCCCTCCCTCCCCTCTCTCTCTCTCTCCTGTTCTCTCTCTCTCTCTCCCTCCCTTCCCAAGACCTACAGTACTTGAAACTCATTTCCCTGCAGTCTCCTGGCTTATGTGGATCTGATAAACCAAACCTTTTCCTTTTTTCCTTGCTCATGGGTTACTTACTCACTGGCAAGGGAAAGTGGACTGCTTCCCCCACCTGGACCCCTAGGCACTGGCCCATGCCTATGGGGAATACCAGGATTTTTATGGCAACCCAGGCCCTGTAACCGACAGCATGGCACTGTACCTGTGCTACTTCAGCATCTGCCACCTTCACTTGGCTCAGCCTCTCCTCGTCCCCCACTAGTGCAGTGACCCCAAAACCCGGCCCCGCTCCTGTAATACCAGCCCCTGCTATGGGCTGTATTCACTCTTACTGATGGCCCAAACACTCAGATGTCTGCTGTTACACTTCCTTGGGGTCCCAGCCAATCTCATATCCCATTTACATCTCCTGGGCTTTCCTTAAGCTCCAGCACGAGGGCTACCCTCCAAGGCCTGCCATTTCAGCCTGTGACCCACCTGGACCTCAATGTACCGGCACCCCAGGACCTGCCTCTCCAAAGCAAGCCCACATTTTGGGTGAAAGGCCCCCAGGCTCCCTCTACCCCCAGGCCGCCCTGCCACACTGGGTAAGATGGAAACCACTGCCACTGGCTTTCCTGCTGTGGGGACCCTGTCACTGCTCCCATAGCCCTGGTGACCTAGAAACACCTTGCAAGGGTCTCAAGGGCACCTAACTCTTCCTAGCCTACAAGCCACCTACATATCCTGCCCCCAAATGATGCAGGACCTGGCTATACACTTTTCCCCCCAAGGAGCTCCATACTCCCACTCCTCAACCATGGTGCTACCCAAAGCCATCCTGACTTTAGTTTGTGGGGTTCCCCCGCTAGCTCTCTTAGACCATCAAGCTCCCTTGCTTACCCATCTAATCTTTGCTCCTTACTCTGCACTTCCAGCCACTCCCCTCCAGCCCCAGGCCTAATGCCTGGGCTAGAAAGCCTCATTACTTCCTGTCTGCTCCCTTATATGCTCCCTAAATCCTATTCTCTGCTGCCACCTTGAGGCATCCAGCAGAAATATCCCCCAAAGCACTAACACATTCCCTAGCTCTGAGGGGATAGGAGGGGGAACAGGATGCCTAAAATGCAGATATATCAATCCTGTTTAACAACTATGTTTAAATAGCTGAATGCGGTTTGCCCTAAAACTGTGTCACCTAAGGAATCTAGAGTACTGTCTCACCAATGTCTCTGCCAATGGATGATGTAATGAACAACACCGACCAATCAGCTATACCAAACCTATGTCATGTCTGCTATGTGTAAACAGCTGAATACTGTATACCCATGTACTCTCATATGTTTTCTACTGTATGTTATGTCCTTACTGTTACTCCCGGGTCGCCCCTGAAAAAGGGACCTTTGGAGCCCAGTGGGCTTACCAGGTCATCAAAATCAAAATTCAATAAATAAATAAATAAAATGGGAATATAAACCCCTTTTCAGAGGGGCTTACACTCTTCCCCTACCCAGAAAATCATTCCCTCCTGAGAATGATGGCAAAGACCCCAGTGATGATCTTCTTCCATCAGACTGAGTTTGCAAACTCCCAAGCTTTCTGACATTAGACACATCATACCTGGCCACTGGCACCACCCAACCTACATCCCTAGCCCAAAGTACTTCTAAAATTCCTAAAATCTATCTGTGCCAGGAGATAAACTTAATAGTTAGCAAACAATCTTCATTATTTCTTTAACAACAATGGCAATCATCTCTCATAATGATTAGGCTTTTCAATTTTAAGCATCTGCAAACAGTAAGGAGGTAGATTCAGTTTAGCCATCCCCAAATACCTCCCACCAAATTTTAAAACAAGTTCCACTGTGTACAGTCCCCAAACCACTCACACACACATTCACATACACATCCTCTCACCAGTCTCTCAAACATGTTTTATCATGATCATAACATCAACATTATAATTATAAAAAAAACTACATACAGTCACCACAAATCAGCTCCATACAGCAGTTGTCCTGGCACAGGTCATAAGTCCCAAACCAGAAGGCCTAGGTTGCCAGCCCCCCATCTGGAGGGAAATAATACTCTGGGTCTGGCTTGGTGGTCACATCGCCAAAGGAATCCCGGTCTGTAGATAATATTTAGTCCGAGTCCCAGCCAAGTCCTGGACCAAAGCAAAATGCTTGAACAACATTAGCCCAGACCAAGTCTCTGTGCAACACATCGACCATGCCTGCTGGAACAACTGTTGAGATGGGGCACCTCCTCCACCTGGACGATTCTTTAAATGTTTCACCTGCTCCTTAAAGATCCAGTCCTCCCACATCTCCTCGATAATGTCTCAAATTTGTTCTGGCACATAAGGAGAGTTCAACTGAGGATATTCTACCAGTAGTCTCCTGCAGACCCACCTTTCAGCCTGGCTCCATTTTGGCAGGTCCCTCATGCTGGTCCTCCTGGCTTGTCCCATTGGTAGCCATATCCCTCATCGATACTTCATATTCAGTGGGTCACTTGGGTTAACCTGTCCATCTGGGTCCGGCAGGTCTTAGCCCGGACTGGGAGCTGTGAGGTGTTATCTGCAAAGGTGATTACAGGGTGTGGGTAAGGCCTAAGGATGACCCTTACCACCATACAGTCCTGGAACTGAAACTTACTGCCAACATATTTCTCTTCATCCAGCTCCTCTAAATCTTTTTGAATACCAACACTCCCTCTGGCTGATACTGGTGCAGGGCCAGGCTTTGAGCCACTACCAATAGGCTGCATCTTACTTCTGACTCCCAAAGCAGATCTGACTTGCTCAACAGGGCCTGTGGGCTACTGCTGGACAGAGGCCATGGCGAGGGCCCCAGAGCCCTGGAGGATCCCCAACCAGTTGTCTGAGGCCCCTGCCCCTCCCTCTGCCACTGGGATACCCAGTAGCCAGCCGCGGAGAGCTGGGTAGATGGCTGTGCTCACCGTCCCTTTTCCTTTTTCTGGTGCACCTGCACTCTCCTCTCCTCTTCTACAGCCTCCACTATTGCATCTGGGGATTCACTTCAGGTCCCATCCACCTGGGTATGGGTGCTTTCTCCCAGGGACAATCTCTCAAACCCCACTTGCTGTGGAGAGAGTTAGTGTGAAGAGGATTTTTGTAAGTTTTGCTATTGTTTTTTTTAAACTCAGGAGAGAAGGATTGGTTAATTCTACTTGCTGTGGAAAGAGTTAATGTGGAGAGGATTTTTGTAAGTTTTGCTATTATTTTATATATTTTTTTGAATTTAGCTTAAAGGTTTCTGTGGCTAAAGGGATTGAACAGGACATGCCCAGACTTGCCCACCCACAAAGCCTTTAAATTCTGACAGAGCCATCAAACTGCAGGAGAGAAGGAGTAGTTAGTTCTATTGCTATGGAGAGAGTTAGCATGGAAAGGGTTTATGTAAGTGTTGCCTTTGTTTCTTAAACTGCAGGAGAGAAGGATTAGTTAATACTACTTACTGTGGAGAAAGTTAGTGAAGAGAGAATTTTTGTAAGTTTTACTATTTTTTTTTTAATTTAGCTTAATGGTTTCTGTGGCTGTGTTTTTTTTTTTAATTTAGCTTAATGGTTTCTGTGGCTGTGTTTTTTGAATTCAGCTTAAAAATTTCTGTGGCTGTGTTTTTTGAATTAAGCTCAATGGGAGCACAACGGCCCCATTTAAAGCCAGGGGGAGGAGCCTAAAGAGGACCTGGGGAAAACGTCTAATTTCTGGACTGTATGTGTTTGTGAGACTTGGGAATGCTATTGGTGGGTTTGTAACTGTGTTCATAAACAACTGTAATCAGTATAGAGAGACTGTATTTCACTGTCCTGTATAGGTAGGGTGAACCATGGGTAAGATTGTGGGGTGGAACAGTTGTGGGGCAGCAGTGTGGATGAACATGCTGTGGAGGCTGGGAGGGTGCCCAATATGCCACAGGCTAAGAAGGCTTAAGGAAGAGGTTCAGTGGCTTGGCAGGCAGCTGGGGAGGTTCAGGGGTGTGGGGAGGGTTGCATCGGTAGAAGGGCTGACATCTGAGAGTATCAGGGGGCACCACAGAGAAGGAACAGTAGGTCAAGGGAGGGGTCAAGGGGAGGAGGAAAACTAGACAGGAAGCCAGCTGATGAAGGGTGAACTCTAGTAGGGCCTAGCAAAAGAGGAGCAGCAGGAGGGAGAAGAAAACACAAAGTAATGCAAAGAGGGTAGGGAAAATGTTTGCTGTACTAGCGACACATGGGGAAGAGGATGCAGGAGGTTGCACAAGGGATAGTACTCAGAAAGAGGAAAGAGTTAGGAGCATTACTAGTGGAGAGACTGAGCACAGCATGGCAGGGGGAGGGATAATACTCAGAGAGTTGAGGAGGGAGAGGGAGGTTGGCAGTCAAACAGGTGTCAAGAGAGGGGTCTCAATTGAGAGGGGCAGGGGAAGACACTGGGGCAAATGGTAAAAGCACCACCTTGAGTGGCCCCAGGAATGACAACCTGGGTGTAGGGTGGCAACGGGCACAAGGAAAGAGGAAGGGGGTGTACTGGTGTTGGGGGACTCCATACTCAAGGGGATCAGACAGGGTAGCAAGGGGGAGAGGCACAGTCAGATATGGGTGGAGTCCATACCAGGATTAAAGGCAGAACAGGCAATCCTAAGGTGCGCAAGGATGGGTAGGAGTAAACTGTACATTGTGGTACATTTGGAGACAAATGACCTAGCGGGGGAAATGGTGGAGGTAACTAGGGAGAAGTTTGAGGAAGTGGGAAGGTTGTGCGAGGAGACTGGGGAGTTTGTGGCCTTCTTGGAGGTGCTCCCAGTACCCTGCACAAGCACAGTGAGAAAGGAGAAGATTGGAGAGTTGAACACATGGTTGGTAGAATGGTGTTGAACTAAGGGGTACGGGATTGTGGGCACCTGGGGCAGTACCTGGGAAAATAACGATCTGTATGCAAGGGATAGGCTGCACCTGCGTGGGGGGAGGAAGGAGGTATTAAAACAAAGACTGGGGAGGTATATCGTGACAAAGGTGGATTTAAACTAGATGGGGGGTGGCAAGTGGACAGCAGGTAGGCAGAGACCCGGCAGAGTGGAGTCACAGCCTATCCGACCTCTCCACTCAGCCAATGAGAGATTGCTAGAGGTTCCCAGGGTACAACTGAAAACGTTGGGGTTGCAAGTTTTCATGTACACAGCCCCCACCCTGTGGATCTCTCTACCTCATCGGATTCAAGAGTGCCAGACCATGGAGAGCTTTAAAAAGGCCTTAAAGACCCATCTGTTTTATCTTGCCTTTAGGGATTTTAGGCAATATATCATTTTAAAGCAAAGTGGTATGAAATTTGGATTGCACTGTGTTTAATTGTTTTAATTTTTTATATGTTTTATTATTATACCTGTACAGCGCTTTGATATTTATTGAATTGTGCTTTAGAAATAAAGAATATTATTATTATTATTATTACCCCCCAGGCTGGCAGGGAAGGACTCAGGGTGGCTGAAAAGGGAGGGAGGGAGTAGAATGGGGGAGATGGAGGGCGATGAAGGAAAGGGGCAGGATGGAGGGTGGTCTCGCTGAATGCAAAAAGCTTAGGCAACAAATCAGCTGAGCTACAGGCACTCTTTGCAGTGTGGAGGGTGGATATTGCAGCTGTGATGGAAACGTGGGCAACTGACCACCGGGACTGAGATCTGGCAATCCCAGGGATACAAATTATACATGAAGGACCATTGGGGGGGGGGTGGCAGTCTATGTGAGGGATGGGATCAAATGCACAAGGGACGAGGGGGAGGAAAGGAGACCAGAGGCAATCTGGCTGTAGCTCCTAGGCTCAAGGGGTAGGAAACTGAGGTTTTGGGTGGTGTACAAGCCACCATCCCAGTCTGAGGAGCTTGACAGGGAATTAGTGGGACAAATCAGAAAGGTATGTAGAAAAGAGAAGGTAGTCATCGTGGGGGACTTCAACTTGCCGGAGGTCGACTGGAGCATTCCGGTCACCTCCAGTGCTAGGGAGCAAGTGCTCCTGGATGCGATCCAGGAGGGTCTCCAGATGCAGTTGGTCAGTGTACCTGCTAGGCTAAAGAACTCTTTAGATCTGGTATTGTAGAATGGGGAGGCAGTAAGGGAAATAAAGGTGGAGGACCCACTAGCTGACAGCAATCACCAAACAGTGTGGTTTAATATCACGATGTGTGGTGAGCCAGAGAAATTAGTAACCCAGGTGGTAAACTTCAGGGGAGTGTACTTTGGGAGGATTCGGGAAGTACTGAAAGGGAAACTAGAGGGCATAAGGCAGGAGATGGACGCAGATCAGAAATGGAATATTATTAAATGAAATAAGACAGAGACAACAGAAGCCTGCACCAAGACACAGAGTAAGAGGAGCAGAGCAAGGAAACCAATGCTGGATGAACAGCGAAGTAGTAGAGGTGGTGGAAGTGGTGAAGGCAAAATGAGAGGTACACCAGAAGTATAGGAGGATGGGGAAGGAAGGGGACAGGGAGGAGTATGCAAGATGGTCCAGGGAGGTGACCAGAAAAGTGAGAGAAGCCAAGGCCCAGAGGGAGCTGAGATTAGCGAGGAATTAATGGGGGACTTTCAGATACATCAGGGAGAAAAGAAGTGCAAGGAGTAATAGTGAGGATAAAAAGTGTGGGAGTGAACGGAAAAGGGGGAGGAACAGGTAGAAGCACTGAATGAATACTTTTGCTCAGTGTTCATGGAAGAAAAGGGGGGGAATGCAGTTTTGGAGGCCATACCTGAAGCGTAATATCAGGCTACTGGAGGAGTGCAGAGGAGGGCAACGAAGATGAGGTGTGGAATGGAGGGGAAAGACTATAAGAGCAGGCTGGGAGACCTGAATATGTACACCCTGGACGATAGAAGGGACTGGGGGACATGATAGAGACATTCAAGTATCTGAGGGGACTCAATATGGATGGGGCAGATGGGGTCTTTAAGCTAAGGAAGGGGAGGGACACCAGGGGGCATGGGCTAATAATAGAGGGGGAAGATTTAGGAGGGAAATTAGGAGACACTATTTCATGGAGAGGGTGGTAGCAAAATGGAACGCATTACTAGAATGGGTGGTATCATGTAAATCTGTGAACAGCTTTAAAAGGGCATGGGACAGTGAACAGGGGAGAGTGAGGGTAGTGGAGGTGGGGGCGGCAGTGAGATGACAAAGGGAAGGGGGTGGGGCAGCTGCAAACTATGGGTGCTAGCCACACACTCGAGCACACTTAGATAGACTGGATGGTCTGTTTAGATAGATAGATAGATAGATAGATAGATAGATAGATAGATAGATAGATAGATATTTATAAAGCACCCAATTCCAGGGATTCTGGACACTGTACAATACAATTCAAAAAACAAAATAAACATGGCAGCATTTCAACATAGACATTAAAAATTCTATCCAACCCATTTAAAATTTAACAATTGTTAAAAGTCTGCTGGAACAGATATGTTTTTAATTGTCTCTTAAAGGCTTCCACTGAGGGGGCCTCCCTAAGATATCCAGGAAGGGAGTTCCACAGAGTGGGCGCTGCCACTGAAAACGCCCTATCTCCAGAATGCCGCAGCCTCACTCTGGGAACTCCAAGGAGGCTCACCCCAGCAGAACGGAGTGCCCGGGGAGGACAGTAGGGGGCAAGGAGATCTTGCAGATAGATAGGCCCCCATTGTGTAGGGTCGTGTAGGTTAGGAGCCCTACCTTGAAGACAGCCCTTCACTTGACTGGCAGCCAGTGCAGTCCATGGAGGACCGGGGTAATATGATCACCGCATTTTACCCCAGTCATACGAACATACGAAATTTTCCAGCAGATAAAGGCCTAGAGGTCTATCAAGTCTGCTTGAATGTGCAGCTAGCATCCCTTATTCTGCAGCTGCCCCTCCCTTCCACCCTTCCCCTTCATTAACCCTCCCCCTTGTCCTGTCCCATCCTCATTTGAAGCAGTCCACTGTTCTACTGCATACCACTTCTGCAGGTAACGCATTCCACCCAGCCACCACCCTCTCTGTAAAACAGTGTCTCCTCATCTCCGTCCTGAACCTTCCTCACTCCGGTCTCATATCATAGTCCCTGGTGGCCTTCCCCTCCCTTACTTTGAACAGCCCTTCTGTACCTGTCTTGTTTATTCCTTTCATGTATTTAAAGGTTTCAATCATGTCACCCCTGTCTCTCCTCTCCTCCAGTGAGTACATGTTCAACTCCTTCAACCTTCTCTCGTATGATAAGTCCCCCAGCCCCTTGATCATCCTTGTCGCTCTGTGCTGCACCCCCTCCAGTAACTTAATGTCCCTCTTCAGATACGGACGCCAGTACTGCATGCAGTACCCAGGTGTGGTCTAACTAATGACCTATACAGTGGCAGAATCACCTCCTCCCTCCTCGAGGATATACCCCTTGCAATACAACCCTGCATTTTGTTGGCCTTTGCAGCTGCCTTCCTACATTGTGCCGAGTTGTTCATTGACCCTGTAATGAGCACACCCAGATCCTTCTCCTCCTCCTCCTCCTCTGTATGGGCTAGCTGCACTCCCCCTAGCTGGTAACTCCTCCTTGGGTTCTTCATCCCAAAATGCAGCACCTTGCACTTTTTGGCATTAAAGCCCAGTTGCCAGGTGTCTGACCAAGTTTCAAGCTTTGCCAGATCATCCTGCAACCCCTGCCATCCCCCTAGGTCATCCACCACCGCCTACCTTGGTATCATCAGCAAACAGACTGATCTTGCTCTTGATGTCCCATGATATGTCTGCAATGAATATCCCAAACAACACTGGTCCCAACACTGAGCCCTGTGGAACACCACTCCACTGCCCTTGGGTGTGAGAGCTCCCACCCACCACCACCCTCTGTTGCCTTCCTGCAGCCAGTTTCCTACCCATCTCACCAGCTTTGCACCTGCCCCTGTGCCTACTAACTTCCTTCCCAGCCTTCCATGTGGCACAGAGTCAATGCCTTACTGAAGTCCAGATACAGGACATCCACTGCATGGCCCCTGTCCAGTTGCCTAGTTACCCAGTCATAGAACTCCACCAGGTTGGTTTGGCAGGATCTGCCACTGTGAAGCCATGCTGTCTGCTGTCCTGTAGTCCTTGGCCTCTAGGGGGCCACAAGCTCTCCTTCAGGATAGTCTCCATTAGCTTACCCACGATGGATGTGAGGCTCACTGGTCTGTAGTTTCCGGTTCATCCTGGGGCCACTCTTGTGGAGGCACCACATGAGCCATCCTCCAGTCCTGAGGTACACACCCAAATATAGTGAGGCATTAAATAGGTCTGCCAAAGGTCCTGCAAGGACCTCTGCCAGCTCCTTCAGTACCCTGGGGTGGATGCCATCTGGGCCTGGTGCCTTGTCCACCCTCAGTGCCTTCAAACCCTCTCAGACTCTGCTCTCCATGATTTCCCCATCTGTCACCACTTCACACCCTGCTTCTGCCATTTCTCCCACCTTGGGTGTCACCCCCCTCTTCTCTTTTGTAAATACTGAGCAGAAGTACTCATTTAGTGCTTCCACCTTATCGCACCCTGCTTCCACCCAACCCCCTCCTTCCTAATCCTTACTATGTGGTCCTTACAGCTCCTTTTCTCCCTGATGTACTTAAAGAAGTCCTTCTCCCCCTTCTTAATGCCTTGTGCCAGCCTGAGTTCCATAGATGCTTTGGCTCCCCTTACTGCCCTTGTCACCTTCTTCGATTCTGTCAAGTACTCCTCCCTGTCCTCCCCCTCCCTGTTTTCTTGTACTTCCTAAAGGCAGCTCTTTTCCTCCTTACCTTTCCATGACCTCCTTGCTCAACCAGATCGGTTTCTAGCCCTAGCCTTCTTGCTCTGGGCTTTGCAGCAGGTTTTGGTTGCCTCCACTATCCCCAGCTTTATGAGCTCCCACCTCTGGTTAGTGTCCATACTAGATTGAATTCTGGCCAGGTACCCTTTACCACTCCCCATCCTCCCAAAGTCGGCCCTCCTAAAGTCCAGCACTATTGTGCCAGATTCCACTCCTTCCTTGCCCATATCCAATGTGAGCCATACTGAACGGTGGCCACTCCCTGACAGCGGTTTCTCCACTGTAAGTTCTCTCACAAAGTCCCCATTTGCCAGCACAAGGTCAAGGGTATTTCCTAACCTGGTTGGTTCACTGACCATTTGCAGAAGGAAGCTGTCCTGGAAGGCATCCAGCAGTACCTGCTCCCTTCTGTTCCTGGTTGTTGGGGTGCTCCAGCCCACTCCTGGCATGTTGAAGTCCCCCACAATCACCACACTACCCTTCTCGCAGGTCCTCCTAATCTGTCCCGCTAGTTCCCTGTCTAACTCCTCCATCTGAGATGGTGGCCTGTACACCACTCCCATTCTAAGAATCCTATTCTTGGAATCCTGAATTTGCATCCAAAGTGACCCGCATACCCTCCTCCCTTCCTCCCTTACACACTTCAGTCCTTCCTTCACATATAGTGCCACCCCTCCTTTCCCAATCACCCTGTCCCTACGAAATAAGCTGTACCCTGGTACAGACAGGTCCCAGTCACTGTATTGGGTGGCCCATGTTCTCCTGGATGACTGCAATGTCCACCTCTCCTCCTGCCATGAGAACCTGTAACTCTGCAGTTTTCCTCCCAAGGCTCCTAGCATTAAGGGTAACCACCTTCCACCCTTTTCTCCCCCTCCCATCCTGCCCTCCTTTCCTAGCATCACCAACAGTACTTGTCATTTGTCCTTTGTCACTGTTATGGGGGGTAAGCTCATATGGTTTCCCAACCTGTGGTCTCTGCATATCACTTCCCCAACTGCCACCCCCCACTCCTAGTTTAATTTCCCAACTTCCTGTATGTACTCCTCCATCCTCTGTTTCAACACTTTCTTTCCCTCCTCACTCAAGTGTAGTCTGTCCTTGGCATAGACTACTGTCCTCCCAGGTCCCTCCCCACCCCCAACAGCCCATACCCTTTAGCACAACACCAGGTTCTTAGCCATCCGTTAAACTCCTCTATTCTCAGCTTTCTTGTTGTGCTTGCCTTTGGCACAGGGAGTATCTCGGTAAAAGTTACTGATCTTCCTGCCCCCTCACATAATTGTGCTAGTTCCTCAAACCTCCTCTGGACTGTATCTACTGTCTTTTCAGCCAGGTCATTTGTCCCAAGATGTATAATTAAATGAGGCTTGTCCCTACCCCTTCTAGCATATTTCAGAACAGACTGTCCCACTCTTTCTGCTGTCATTCCTGGCATGGCCTCCACCCAAATGCGACTATGCCTCTCCCCCTTGCTACCCCACCTAACTCCTCTTAGTATTGAGTCCCCCAGCACTAAGATTCCACCCCTCTTACTCCCTGCTTGCTTCCATTCATCTCCCTCTCTCATTTCCAGCTCCTCTTCTTCCTCCTGCACATTATTTCCCTTTACCCTGTTGCAATTCTCCCACAGAACTTCCCCCACTCCAGTTTGGTCCAGGCATTTATCAATTACTCCTCTAATTTCATCATTTCCTCCTCCACCTTCTTCCTCTCTAGCAGTGCACAACTATTTTATGAAGGCCCTTCACAAATGCCCGCCTCCTCTCTTCATAGTAACCTGTTCTCTCCTTTCCACTCCATGACTTTTGCCACTTCTTCGCCTCCCTCTCAAGTCCCTATCTCCTCCTTCCATTTGTCTTTTGTCTCCTGACCTGGTTTCCCCAGCAATTGTTCTTCCTGGCCTGGGCCCTTTGTCTCTGCTTCCTTCTTCTGACCCTCTCCTCACCACTGTTGGCTTAAATCACCCTCCTCATCTCCCTTCTTCCTCCCTCCAGTATTGGGCTAAACCAACCCAATCGGCCTTGCCTGTCTTAGTTCTTCCTGCAGACCCTCAATCTCCTTTCTAAGTTTTTCTATGTGGTTGCACACTAAACATCCTCCCACACTCCAGGCAATTTTAGAAAGATTGGTGCACCACAGTTGTTGCAGTCACCACCCTACCCATTGCTATCGCTTACCCAGCGACCCCCCCACCCTTCCAGATGCAGGATACCAAACACTCCCCCAAGTCTCCCCTCTCCCTCCTCTATCAGTGCAAAACATTTTCTTTATTTCCCTTACCTCCTTTGTTGCACACGTTTAGATATATTGAGCAACTGCTTTTTATATTCCTATCCTTCCTATCCACACTCAAAAACAGACTTTAAGTAGCCATTGCACAACCTTCTTCAAACTCCTACTCCTCCTTTCCCCAGTGCAATATCAATGTGAAGAAGTAATGATGAAAGCTCCTAGATTTGCATTTACTTCCCTTCCACTGAGAGAGCAGTCACCTCTTCACTTGCTGCTGTTCCTTTCCTGGATGTCTGCTTTTGCTATGACAGGTGCATATCCTTTGCCTGTTTGAGGAAGTGATGTCAGAACCCCTGGTATAAAGGAAATAATGGACCCAGGGTGGGACCAGCCCAAGTCTTCCAGAAACAATCAGGTAGCTGAGGCCTCTGGTCAGACCATTAGCACCCTTCCCCCACTCTGCACTCAAATTTTGCAGCTAGTGAAGCCAGCAACAATGAATCACAATTCTACTCAAAGCCCCCAAAATAGGTTTGCTTCCCAAAGAAACAGGACTCCAATTCAAACAGCTTCACCAACAACACATCAATATAGGCCCGGAATTAGAAGATATATGTCTCCAATTCAAAGAAACAGACCCAGTTAAATCACACCAACTATGTTTCAAAACAGAAGAAACAGGTCGCCACAAATGCAGCCTGCCACACAGCGAACCAAACAAATGAGCCCACTCACAGCCACCAAAACAGGTTCCAAAATTCCAACAGCCCCAAACAATACCCCGCCAGCCCCTCAGTAGCAAGAAAGAAAAGAAACAACCCTCCACCAAGCAGAATCCACAAGAAACAATGTAAAACAACAAGAAGCTACTGTACTGTAGATCTGATCTTGTCCCCCTTCTAGTTCCCTCTGAGAAGCCAAAGCACTGAGTTCCAAACTCTGTGATTTCCCTTGTGCTGCTTTCAAAATCAGACAGTTCCAAACTCTGTGATTTCCCTTGTGCTGCTTTCAAAACCAGAGTTCCAAACTCTTTGACTTCCCATGTGCTGCTTTCAAAATCAAACAGTTCCAAACTCTGTGATTTCCCTTGTGCTGCTTTCAAAATCAGACGGTTCCAAACTCTGTGATTTCCCTTGTGCTGCTTTCAAAATCAGACAGTTCCAAAGTCTGTGATTTCCCTTGTGCTGCCTTCAAAAACAGACAGTTCCAAACTCTGTGACTTCCCATGTGCTGCTTTCAAAATCAAACAGTTCCAAACTCAGTCTGCATCCCCCACCTGGAGCCCTAGGCACTGGCTCATGCCTCAGGGGAATACCAGGATTTTTTCTGGTGACCCAGGCCCCGTAACCCACAGCTTGGCACTGTACCTGTACTACTTCAGCACCTGCCACCTTCACTCGGCTCAGCTTCTCCTCTGCCCCATTGGTGCAGCGGCCCCAAAACCCAGCCCCACTCCAAAGTCCAGCCCCATACTACAGGCTGTACTGCCACCTACTGATGGCCCAAATGCTCTGGTTTCTGCTATTACAGTTCCTCTGTAGTCCCAGCCAGTCCCATATCCCTTTTACATCTCCTGGGCTTGCCTTAAGCTCCAGCATGAGGGCTACCCTCCAAGGCCTGCCATTTCGGCCTGCGACCCACCCGGACCTCAATGTACTGGTGCCCCAGGACCTGCCTCTCTAAAGCAGGCCCACATTTTGGGTGAAAGACCCCCCCCGCTCCCTCTAACCCCCAGGCTGCCCTGCCACACTGCATATGAGGGAAACCACTGACACCGGCTTCCCTCCTGTTGGGGACCTGCCACTGCCTCCACAGCTTTGGTGACCTGGAAACACCTTGCAGGGGCCTCCAGGATTTCTAAATCCTCCTGGCCTACAAGCCACCTACATACCCCGCCCCCAAATGATGCAGGACCCGGCTACACACTCCTACTCCCTACGGAGCTCCATATCCCCACTCCTCGTTGACCACGGCACTACCCAAAGCCATCCTGACTTTACTTTGGTGGGAGCATCCCCCACTGACCCTCCTGAACTGCTGAGCTCCCTTACTTGCCCACCTAATCTCTGCTCCTAACTCTGCACTTCCACCCAACCCCATCCAGCTCCTGGCCTAATGTCTGGGCTGGAAAGGCCACATTATGTCCTGTCTGCTCCCTTATATACTACCTAAATCCTACTCTCTGCTGCCACCTTGTGGCTCCCAGCAGCAATATTCCCCAGAGCACTAACACATTCCCTAGCTCTGGGGTGGGAGTGTAGGAGGGGGAAAGGGATGCCTAAGATGGAAATATAAGCCCCTCTTTCAAGGAGGGCTTACATAAACAACATGGTTTCATTGCAGGAAGGTCTTGTCAGACTAAACTGATGTTTTTCTTTGACTGGGCAACTAAGGAAGTAGACAAGGGCCACAGTGGGGATCTACCGTACTTTGACTTCAGCAAGGCTTTTGATTCAGTACTGCACAAAAGGTTGCTCAAAAAGATGGAAGACCTGGTGCAGCTAAAACTGTAGGGAACTGGGTGGGTAGTCGGCTAGAAGGGAGGCAGCAGAGGGTGGTGATCGGTTGGGTTCAATCAAAGGAAAGGAAAGTTATGAGTGGGGTTCTGCAGGGATCTATACTGAGTCTGGTCCTCTTCAACATGTCCATTACTGACACTGGTGAGGAAATCCAGGACAGGCTGGGTCTCTTCACAGATCACACAAAACTATGTAGGAGGGTGGACAGTGATGAGGGAATTAGGGATATGCAGATGGACATATAAAAACTAGAGGGCTGATCAGAGGTCTGGCAGTTAAAATTCAATGCCAAAAAATGCTAGGTAATGCACCAAGGAAAAAAGAACCCCGAGACAGAGAACTGGATGGGTGGGGTGAGACTTAGCACTACAGAAGAGGAACGGGATGTAGGCATTATCATCAGCAACTCCCTTAAACAAATGAAGCAGTGCAACAAAGCCTATAGCAAGGCTAACAGGATGCTTGGATGTATCGGGAGGGATATTGATAGCAGAAGAAAAGAGGTAATACTTCTGTTTCCTATACAGATCCCTGGTGAGGCCTCACCTGGACTTTTGTGTCCAGTTCTGAAGTCCTCACCTCAAAAAGGACAGGAATAGGTTGGAAACATGCAGTACAGAGTAACAAAAATGATTCAGGGACAGCAGAGCAGATCCTATGAGGAGCGCCTCAAGGCACTAAATATGTACTCACTGGAGACCAGAAGGGAAAGGGGAGATATGATAAAGATCTCCAAGTTCCTTAAAGGAATAAACAAGGTAAACTGTGGGGAATTATTTACCCTGAATCCCAACTCGAGGTCACATGGTCACAAGTGAAACTGAACAGGAGGTCCGTTCAGGAGGGACATGATGGAAGTACTTCTTTATGGAAAGGGTGGTAGAACTTTGAAACAGTCTTTCAGCTGAGGTGGTGGGTGGAAACACAGTCAGGGGATTCAAGCAGACATGGGATAGAATGAAGGGAATAGTGGTTACCCAGAGAGACAAGATGAGGGAGGAGAATGGGGATAGGATGGGAAGGGTTAGTACTCTGTGTAACCCCCTTGTTACCCGGGGTTACTAGAATCCCAGTCAGACCTAGTGGTAGGCAGGGAAGGCAGCTTGTGAAACTCCAGTTAAATGGGTTTCACACTATCTCACTCTGTTCTCAGTCTCAGCTGAGACTGAGGGATGACATCACCAATAGAACTATCGCAGCTGCATGAGCCACATTGGAATCTGCAGCAAAGGGAGTTAGAACGTTGGGAGTTTTGAAGTCAGTGTCTTCAGCCAGTCTTCAGTGAGTGTGTGAGAAGTTGGGAGCTTGCTGGTAAAGCAACTCAGTGAAGGCTCTAGGAGCCTCAGCCCTGACAGTGGGCTACTTTTAAATAAATAGGGTGTGTGTCTCCACCTTAAAGAGAGACACAGAAGAGTACTGAAGTGGTGGAGACCGCTGTTTTCGGGTCTCAGTGCCCCCTCCCTCTGGGGGGGGATGGAAAGGTTTCCCTGCAGATTCCTGGGGCAACCCCCTAGTTCTGCTTCTGAAGGAAAAGCTGCCTGTTTGTTCCAGTATTTATTTGGGAGAAAAGAAGATTTATAAGTCGCCTGTGAGGCACCTGCAATGTGAGGGTGAGTGTCTGCTCTAGCTGAAAGGGCCTATATTTTTCACCCTGGGACTTGTGTGACAATGTGGGAATTAAACTACTAAATGTTGGGAAGCCTAGAGTAATGTGCTAAGCAAGTTAAAAGTAGTTTCAAGTCCAGAGTTTGTTGGGATGCAAATAATATGTAGAGGTGATGTGACAGACATCTACCCATAATCTACATGTGAAAGTTCAGTACAGGAATTGTTCAGTTTCCAGAGAAATGGCCAGGTATGGGCTGCGGGAGCTGGAGGTGGGTGGCCCCCCATCTTTAGTGACCAGGTCCACCTCTACAGATTTCTTCTGTGGAGTACCCAGGGTTACTAGAATCCCAGTCAGACCTAGTGGTAGGCAGGGAAGGCAGCTTGTGAAACTCCAGTTAAATGGGTTTCACACTGTCTCACTCTGTTCTCAGTCTCAGCTGAAACTGAAGGATGACATCAGCAATAGAACTATTGCAGTTGCATGAGCCACATTGGAATCTGCAGCAAAGGGAGTTAGTTAGAACGTTGGGAGTTTTGAAGTCAGTGTCTTCAGTCAGTCTTCAGTGAGTGTGTGAGAAGTTGGGAGCTTGCTGGTAAAGCAGATCAATGAAGGCTGTAGGAGCCTCAGCCCTGACAAAGGGCTACTTTTAAATAAATAGGGTGTGTGTCTCCACCTTAAAGAGAGACACAGAAGATTACTGAAGTGGTAGAGACCGCTGTTTTCGGATCTCAGTGCCCCCTCCTTCCTGGGGGGGGGATGGAAAGGTTTCCCTGCAGATTCCTGGGGCAACCCCCAGTTCTGATTCTGAAGGAAAAGCTGCCTGTTTGTTCCAGTATTTATTTGGGAGAAAAGAAGATTTGTGAGTCGCCTGTGGGGCATCTGCAACATGAGGGTGATGTCTGCTCTAGTTAAAAGGGCCTATGTTTTTCACCCTGGGACTGTGTGACAATGTGGGAATTAAACTACTAAATATTGGGAAGCCTAGAGTAATGGGCTAAGCAAATTAAAAGTAGTTTCAAGTCCAGAGTTTGTTGGGATGCAAATAATATGTAGAGGTGATGTGACAGACGTCTACCCATAATCTACATGTGAAAGTTCAGCTCAGGAATTGTTCAGTTTCCAGAGAAATGGCTGGGTAAGGGCTGTGGGAGCTGGAGGTGGGTGCCCCCATCTTTAATGACCAGGTCCACCTCTACGGATTTCTTCTGTGGATTTCTACTTTGTCTCAGGCACTTGGCCAATGATGGGGGAAGTACCCAGACGTGGGATTGTAAGGAAAATTCTCTCTAGGAGTCGAAGACTCTAGTGTGGTTTGGGAAGCCACGACAGGATAATTGGTTCATTCTTCCAATGGACCGTGAACTGGATAATTGGTTCATTCCTCCAATGGACCGTGGATCAAGTGACCGCCGGGGAAGCTGGGCCAGTGGGGAAAACCCAAGAGTGTACAAATCGGGCTGTGTACCCAAAGCTGCGTGCAAGTCCAGGCTGTGTGCCTGGTGGGTTTAGAGCCTGAGGGCTGAAAATAGTGATAAAGTGTTCTGTTGTCTCTAATCTGCATTACCAGGAAATGTAGTCCCATGGGGGTCCGTCTATGCTTTGTTTGTTCAGCTTGGAAGTGAATAAAAGCCACACTGAAGAATCCCATTCCTGGTTCTGGACATTACAGTTATTGCTTCCTGTGTTTGGATTTACTTGGGTGCCCCTGTGCAGAGTAGCCCAACCTAGGTCCCCTGTGCCGAGTAACCTCATCCTCCCCGAACCCAGGTCCCCACCAGGTACTGCTGTCAGCTTCAACAGCATGCCACCTGTCGTTTTGCTAAAAAGGCAGGGGTGAGGGGTTACATCTGGAAAAACAGTAAATTCCAGGAAAGATTCCAGGGATTATAGGGAATATGGGCAGACTGGATGGACCTCTGGTCTTTTTCTGCCATCATGGTCTGTGTTTCTATGTTTTCTGACCCAGTGATCAATGATCTCTAAACTCAGTTTTGTTCAGCTGTTTTACTGTGAGAGCAAGCACTGGAGTGCTTCCATTCACCAGAAGACAGACAGCCATGGAGGAGGGCGGGGTGTGTGTTGATCGCCCCCCCCCACCTTGGGATCTTCTGTTTAGACAAAATTTGTGTACTGGGGAGGCGCATGGGAGTTGGCTGCTGCTGTTGGGGGTAGATGAGGGAATTAAATTAAGTTATGGAACTGAGGAAAAGCGCTAGATGAGATGGCCGCCAGATGTGGAGGCAGACAGGTTGTGCCGGTCACCCACAATGGGAGTTTTTTTTGTTTAAAACCTAAAATTGTGGTGCTGGGGTGGGAGGGTGAGATTAAGCTTTTAGGAGAGGGTGGGGATGGGGGGTTGTATTTTAAACAGTTGGGCTGGGAAAGAGGCTGTTTCTTTTTTAATATTTCCTGAATAGGAAAGGTATGACTAGTGCCACTATTCATCGCTTGTCTCTGAATAACAAATCATGTTAGTTGTGGTATTTAGGAAATACTATCCATTACATGCATACCCCTTCCACCAGGCACTGTAGCTAGAAGGCTGAGGTAAGTCATCAGGCCCGATTCTGAAAATGAATTAGACTGCCACAAGGGACCTGCAGCAGGGAGTTTGACACAAGGGGTGACTTGCGTCAAACTGTGCTGTAAGTGCGATTTTCAAAGAAGTTTGCCACAAACCCCCTGCCGCAAGTCCCTTGCGGCAATGCAGCAAAGGTAGACCAGCTCCCCCAGTCTAACTTTGTGTCTGTGGGGGAGCTGGTTTATGGGGCTTGCGCCACAAGAGGGCACTCACGCAACCCATGTCCAGGGTTGTAAAACTGGGTGCAAGTTGTGTCAAACCCTTCGACACAGGTGCAGCAAACTTTGTAGAGACACAGGGCTTGGTCACAAGCCCTGCATCCCCATTTGAAAAATGAGACCAAACATTTCTTTAGCCCACACAGATGACATTTGAACAGGGGATGATAAAGGTTGCATCTGCAGTCACAATACTTGGTTCTGTGGGAGGCTGGCAGGCTCTGTGAATTAGCAGTTGGCCACATAGCTTTTTAACTGTAGGCTGCTGATTCAAATCCAACCCATTCTGGTCAGGATCAAAGGCCATTTTTATGTTACTTGCACACACGCGCAATAAACATAGTGCCATCATCGGAGATTTCGGAGGTGTGTCACCTCCTCCTCCAATTCAGTCAGTGAGCTGGCAGGCACGGCCCCTGTAAGCCAATGCATTTTGGAGCTGTCTATGACACGCTCCAAAATGCAGTGGCATACAGTTGAAAGGGGAGCTACGCTCAGTGAGCACCGATAAGCATAGCTCCCCTTCCACACGCAGACGTGCAGCGCCCGCGACGCCCCTGTAGCCGACGGCGCCCAATCCCAGCCGGATGAGCTGCTGTCGCCCCCTCAGAGCTGGTGCCACGCTGGGAGCCCACCCCAGCGTGGCAATCAGTTTCTCCGCACAGGGTGCCCAATCCCGCCGGCTGAACGGCCCTCGTTTCAGCACACGCTGGGAGCCCACCCCAGCGTGGCAAACGGTCCCACAACGCTTTTTGTTTTAAACCTGTAAACAAAAATGGTCCCTCAATGGCCTCCCGACCCCACAACCCGCACCCACCCACTGCGCACCCAGCCTCCCCACCCCCTCACCCCATACTTACCTCCAGACTCCGGCGCGACGATCTTCGGTGGACCGGGAACACGTCTGCACTCTTCAAAGCCGACCGCGAACTGAGGAAATGCCGGTTAGCTGTATAATGGGCTAGATAGGGGGGTTTCAACTTTGTTGCATATCTCAGGCATTTTTGGGAATTTTGGCACCAAATTTTCAACATGGTTTTAGGACCTTCTCATGAATGATGTCATCGTCATGGCGTTACTGGTCTTAAGGGTGATTTACGCAGTGACTGCAAAATCACCCTTTGGGCCTGAATACCACCATGACAGTGACATCATTCGCGAGAGAGGTCCCAAAACCCCATGTTGAAATTTGGTCCAAAAATTCTAAAAATGACTGTTTTACGTGCGTATGCTACAGTTCCTACGCAGGCTCGTAAGTTTATGAAATTTCAATATTTCACCCAGATTTTCAACATTGCCATTTTACCACACCTTCTTATGCGTAGTACAGCTGTCATTTTTCACATCTCACCCAAAATGTGTTTCCGCCCTTGTAGCGCAGAATGGCGCAGTGTGCGAAATCAATGTACGGGACAAATTAAGAAAATCACAGTGACACTGTTCATGAGCAGAGGTCTTAAAATGGCTATGTTGAAAATTTGGTGAAAAAATTCCTAAAAATGACTGTTTTACGAGCATGCGATGCGCAGTTCCTAAGCAGGCTCGTAAGTTCACAAATTTTCAATATTTTCACTCCAGATTTTCAACATTGCCATTTTACCACACCTCCTCATGAGCAGTACAGCTGTCATTTTTCACATCCTGCCCAAAACGTGTTTCCACCCATGTAGCGCACAATGGCGCAGTCGGTGTGCAAACTCAATGTATGGGACACATTAACAAAATCACATTGACACTGTTCATGACCAGAGGTCTTAAAATGGCTATGTTGAACATTTCGTGAAAAATTTCCTAACACTGACTGTTTTACGAGCGTGCATTGCGCAGATCCTACGCACGCTCGTAAGTTCGCAAATTTTCAATATTTGCACTCCAATGACTTCCAAATACCTAAACAGCACATAGAAGCAAGCAACATTCGGCATTGACAAATGCTTGTTTAGTAATACAGTAGTCATCACCAGGTGGAGCATGTAAAACAAGTTGCTTTGGTCCCTTTTCAGTTCCTAGTTGACGTATGACCACATAAAACACACAATCAATCACATCTGACACTCTTCGGCACTTTGGTTGTCAGTTTCACATAAGAGGCCATGACTGAATGAATATGATGTCTGAGCCACCCCCAGACCCACTAGAGCTGGTCCATCCATGGCAAGGTTAAGGTAGACGATCCCCAGACCCATTATTATTTCATTTATTTATTTTACCAGGAGAGACACACTAAGCAGAAAGCTTGCTTACAGGTGTGACCTTGGAGTGCAAGGAAGTTAAGTAACTTTCTCAGGGTCACACAGTATGCAAGTGGGGGCTGTGGGATTCAAACTCAGGTCTCCAGGTTTGCAGCTCAGAGCCTTAAACCACTGTGCTATACTGCCTTATACATTAGAGCTGGTGCATCCATGGCAAGGTTAAGGTAGACCACCCCAGACCCATTAGAGCTGGTCCATCCTTGGCATGGTTAAGGTAGATTGTACTGTAAGTCCTTTCCAGTTGTCCCTAGATCATCTTGGTTACTCTGCTCTGTACTACCTCCACTTTGTCTCTGTCCTGTAACTGCGATCCCTTAACCTACACATGGTATTCCAGGTGAGTATGAACCAGTGACCTATACGGTGACAGCAGCACCTCCTTTCTCTTGCTGTTGATCCCCCTCCCTTTGCACCCAACATCCAGTTTTCCCTTCCCACCACCCAATTACATTGTGCTGTTGCCTTCAGAGCATCTGAAATTATTACCTCAACTCCTTTTCCTCAGTTGTGTTTTCCATTACTACCACCCACATTCTGTATTCATTGTTTTACCCCACGTGCATCAGCTTGCACTTTTGGTGTAACATTTTAACTGCCATATCTTTCACCACTTCACTAATCTACCCAGGTTCTCTGGAGTAGGGTGGAGGACTAAGGGCCCACTTAGGGTGGGCAGAACAGTGACAGTTCAGTGAGCATGACCTGTCCACAGTTTTGCTCCCACCTGCAACCAAAATGAATGAACTGTTGCCAGTTAATTTCATTCTTGGAAACACTGAAATATTATAAGATGGCTGCAATGTTGTTATGTGCTGACATCATTATAGAGAGTGCTTTTCAATGATATCTTATGGCACCTTGTAATTATCAATAATTTATTGGCTTTTCCTGATAACGTCACATAGAAGAACTGTTTGTCACTTCTCTATTACCATCTATTAACCAAGCGATGTCAAGTTTTTTTATGTTATTTGTTGCGCTATATCATTAGATCTGAGAGCTACTATACCACCATTTTGGGGCCTAGTTATCTTTTAAGTAGGAGCTTTACCCAGCCCATGATAAGATCTTTCTAACAAGGTAATGGGTTTACCTGTAACTGTCAGGAGTCCTGAGATAAATATCTTCAACTCCTGTAAACTAAATCGAGGGAGAAGCCATTTCATGGATTCTTTTTTTTTTTCCCTTTCCAACCAGATGGCCCCCACTCTGTCCTAGCCACCCCAGCCCTGTCACTCTGATGTCCACCGGAACTTATCTACCAGCTGGTACCCAACAGGGTTTGTTCCCCCCCCCCGCTGGGGTCTAGGGGGTCCCCCAGTACCCATTGGGAACTGGATCCAGTAAACCAGACTGGAGAGCCCAGCTAGTCAGCTGGGGAGCCTGTGGATGTTGGAGCACCATACTGCCACCGGTGAGTGCTTTTTCCCTGAGTGACGTAGCGTTCAATGATTCCATGATGTGTGCTGCACGCTCCTGTAAGTCACATGTTGGCATCTACCCCACCCCTCCTGCCTTCTGACAGTCCTAGGTGCCATTCCCCGAGCTGCCACTAAGAGTCCAACAGGTCATGGTCTCTGCAAACTCTCCAGAGGAGGAGGAATGCAGTCCTCTGGATGCTCAATCCTCCTCCCTCTTGCCAGTCCTCTAATGCCCCAGGCTTGCTTCCCAACTTGGGTCGCTGGCATCACGAGCAGTAAAGCTACTCCTGCACCAGTGTGCCAGTGTCATATCATGGACTCTTGAGACAGAAAGTGATGCCATTTAGGTGGCAAGCTGCATGTTGATAATGACAACTTGCCCCTCAGTGACATCACTTTCTGTTTTGAGAGTCCAAGAAATGTCTGCTGCCTTGATTTCATCTTTAGATGTTTATATCTCAGTGCTCTGTCAACTACAGGTAAGCCCAATACCTCATTTGAAAGACCTGTTCATGGGCCTTCACAATGTGAGTGACACCTGCAATGTTTACTTCCCCTTTAACGCATCATAACTCACTTCCATTCTCTGTTAAGTTTATTCCAGTCCCTGTTGTCCTGAAAGGCAGTGATCTTATGCGACACGTGCAAGGTTTTGCTTAGCGCGTTTAACATATCAGTGCCTACTGTTGGCTTTTTGTGTATCTCTAAATAACCATATGCATACTATCAAGCCTCATGCCAAAAGCAAAGCATCATGGATACACAATTTGTTGTCCAAGTCAGGATGACAAGGCTTAAGCCCTAGTTACATTCAGCTGTATACTAATTAAATACAAATATGGTATGCAGTAGAGTAAGCTGTACAAGCAATGTTGTATCAAGACACAAAAATTGTTGTATTGTCTCTTCCAACTGTACAGGCTCATAGTATGTACCTTCGTCTTGCTTCTTGGTATTACTATTATTTTGTTCCTGTTGTTATCTGACGTACTGATGTACCTCAATATTGCTTCTTTGTATTCCTGTTATTTGTTCCCATGGTTACTGTATCTTACACACTGTAATTCATCTGTTTGTATTATCCCATTGTAACCTCCCAGGTCAAACCTGAAAACAGGCATTTAATTTCCTAATGTGCTTATCTGGTCAGTAAAAACAAAATAAATAAATACAAACTACGTCGGGGTGACCCAGGGTTGATTGGTAGGAAAAAAGCAAAATCATGTTAAAAACATAAATTGACATTCAAGACTACCCCTTAATAAATTATTTTTCTCACAAATGAATAACCAGTCTTGGAGCATCTGTGTTTTTCCTACTATGTGGCAGTCTCCCTACAAACTGCCTTTGTGTCGTCCCTGGGTTGTTCTGACTGAGTTGTCCCCAGAATACCATTATTAGGAGGTGGTGGGGGAAGAGGAAGGCTTCTGAATAGGTCTCCTAATCTGCTGACCATTTAAATTACAGAGCCATAACACATTCCCTGACACAGGGATTTTATTATGTCCCAGTTTATTTCACTGCATTCTAACTGAGAAAAACTCTTGTTATAACGAATTAGATCTTATTGAGAATGGATGTGATGAACGTGGTAGCTTCACCTTATGCACATCGATTGCTGATAAAGGTCTTTAGTCCTCTAGTTAGAAATTCCAAAGAGATTTTTTTTTTTAATTCAGTGTTCGTCTAATATATTTCCGGCATGTATGCACAATAGTGGCTTACCGATAAAAGCATTTGGTACCTCTGTGATGTGATTGCATGCTTAACACAGAAATAAGGCAGCCAGCTACTCTCCCCTGCTGTGGCAAGTTTTCTATTAACAATGCTTTCCCTTTACAAACTGTAGCTCAACTTGAAGGGGATGGGAAGCACATCAATCAATCAATCAATCAATATCTTTATTTATCCAGGCAGGCACCATTGAGCAAGCTCATTTACAAGGTGGACCTGCTTTCCTACAGTAATAATACAGAAAGACAAGTTACAATAGTACAAACAGTAAAAATAGCTGCTATTATAGTAAAAATGCACATTTACAGGTAATATAGATTGAACATTGAACTACAAGGAGTCGTGGATAATGAACTTGTGCTGGATCCAAGCCCAAAAACTGTGCATTTTGTAGTGGGAAATGTTAGGGAGAGGGTAGCCATACCAGATAGAAGATATCAAGCGCATAATGTAGGAAGAGGTGGAGAATAGGGGCACAAGCGAAGAGGACCCAATTGTTAGAGCAGAGTGAGGAACTGGGAGGGTGGAGGACCATACGAAAGGCGAGGAAGCAATTTTTGCCCCAAGACACGGCGCCATATGGAGGAGAAAAGCTGCCGTTGTACTAAGTGCAAGAGATGGAATATAGTAGCAGAGGCATAACTGGGAGGGTCCTGGAGGTTAGGGCAGAGGGAGGTGTTGGATGGACGAGGGACCGAATATTTTTTCGGGCAAAAGTCGATAATTATCCCCAAGTTTGGTAGCATGTGCTAGAATCAGGCTGCAGCTGTTCAGAGCATCAAAGAATAAGATATGGGAGTTCGGCAATAAATCCTGTGGATCTGTTGGTGGGCATGCTAGAGGCATTATCATTCCAGATCTTTATGTATGTATCCCCCATTCTGCTTCTGTATGTCTAATTCTTTTCTTTGTTTCTGTCTTCCTGGTTGCTCCATCAGAGACATCAGTTACTATCTGTCTGTGGCTCCTGACACTGACCTGCTACTTGAAAGGGCTGCTCCAACCAGAGACATCTGGCTCAATCAGTCAGTGGCTCCTAATGCTGACACCACTACAGGCATGGGCTGCTCCAACCAGAGACATCTGTCGCAGTCAGTCAGTGGCTTCTGATGCTGACACCACTACAGGCATGGGCTGCTCCAACCAGAGACATCTGTCGCAATCAGTCAGTGGCTCCTAATGCTGACACCACTACAGGCATGGGCTGCTCCAACCAGAGACATCTGTCGCAATCAGGCAGTGGCTCCTAATGCTGACACCACTACAGGCAAGGGCTGCTCCAACCAGAGACATCTGTCGCAATCAGTCAGTGGCTCCTAATGCTGACACCACTACAGGCAAGGGCTGCTCCAATCAGAGACATCTGTCGCAATCAGTCAGTGGCTCCTAATGCTGACACCACTACAGGCATGGGCTGCTCCAACCAGAGACATCTGTCGCAATCAGTCAGTGGCTCCTGACACACCAACCAGTGACATCAATTGCACTCATTCATTCATTGGCTTTTGACACTGATACTGCTACAGGCATAGGCTGCTCCAACCAGAGATGTCAGTCAGTCACCGTCACTCAGTGGCTCCTGACAATGACAGCCCTGCTTGCATGGGCTGCTACACTGATGCAACTGGAACATCTCAGTGCACTCAGTTTCCATCAAAGAAGCAACTTTTGCAGTTATCAGCAACAGGAGGTACTGGCTGTTTGAAGTCAATCATGTCGCTGGCTGGAGCTTCAAATTATGTATTATGATGCAAGGTTAAAGTCAAAATCATGTTATAAGGGGGTTGTGCTAAAGTCACGTTTAAAGTATAAATTCTTTTCCTGTTTTTTTGTCAAGTATTTCTACTGGATTATATGTGTAGCAGATCCTTTCTATTTGCAACTGCTTTTCATTACATAATCTCACTGCGACTGCTTCTCAAAACGCAACTGTGAAGGAGCCATTGCCTCAATGATTTCTGCTGGACCTAGAGTCCCTTACAACTTAAAGTAGCAGTATTTGTTAGCAGAACAAACATTTCATCACAATTTTTTCTTAGTAATAATGTATTTCTGGCATAATCATCATTATATCCATTTTTTATTTTGCTTTTATTTCACTGCTGAGCAGAGATACGGGGACCAATATTCAGAAGAGCGCAAAGCGGAGCACAAAAATTTGCACTGTGCTTTGCAACTGCCCAGGGGTCCCAGGATGCTATATTCAGTCAGATAGGGCACCAATGCTCTCTAAATTAGTATAGGGCAATGCTGGCACAGCACTAAGTCAAGTAGCACTGCCCAGACATGGCTCCCGAAGTGGGCATCGAGATTGGATGGCACCAGAGCACTATCTGCTACATCCAAGGTGCTAAGTGGCCATTTTATGCCCATTATGAGCCCATTTCCATGGGTAGTGGAGGCAGGTTAGTGCAGCGCTGCCCCCTCTTCCCCAGTCAAAGACCTATGTGGCTATCCCTGGTGCTAGTGGTCCCCTTCCCTCCCATCACCAACCTGATGTCTAAATAAAACTTCCCTGGAGCTCGTGGTACCCTCTCCCTCCAATCGCCAGTCCAGCGTTTAAATAAAACTTCCCTGGTGCTAGTGGTTCCCCCCTTTCCAATCATCAGCCCATACTAAAAAAATCTCCTTCATGCTAGTAGTCTCCCCTCCCTCCAATCGCCACCTCATAGTACAATTTAACCCCCCCAGCATCCAGTGATTCCCCCCCTTAACAATCCATGGTACCGCCAGTTGCACATCTCTAATTCCTGGCAACTAGCACCCATCAATGTGGCACTGAGCACCCACCCAACCCAGTCACCTTACCAGTATCCTCAGTTCCTCAGGTCTGCATACAGTGACTAGCATAGCCCTCCTCACACCACCTTGGCCAGCCACCATATGTCCAGAAGAGGAGTGTGTGACTTACTTTTAGGACAGAGTGCATCACCATGTCCTATAAATAAGTTCTGTCACCACCCTGCCTGGACATATGACAACCAGGCAAGATGGTGTGAGAACGGCTGTGCCAGTCGCCGTATGTGGACCCGTAGCACTGAGGATACTGGTAAGGTGACTGGGGGGGTGGGTGCTCGGTGCCATGGTGGGGGGCCACTAGATGCCAGGGATTAAAGGTGTGCAATTAGAGGCACTGTGAATCTGTGCCAGGAGGGAAACCACTGGACACTGGAGGGGGGTAGTTAAATTATACTATGGGCTGGCAATCAGGGGGGACCACTAGCACCGGGGAAGTGCTATGTAAACGTCAGTCTAGTGATCAGAGTGGGGACTGATAGCACCAGGGAAGTTTTATTTAAACATCGGGCTGGTGATCGAAGGGGGGCAGATCACTAGCACCAGTGAAGTGTTATTTAAGCATCAGGCTGGCGAGCGGAGGGAGTGGGAGACCACTAGCACCAGGGAAGTGTTATGTAAACATTGGGCTGGCGATCAGAGGTTGGGAGGACCACTAGCACCAGAGAGGGTGTTTTGTAACTACAGGCTGGCGATAGTGGGGTTCCACAGACCACGGGGATGGGGGTGCTCCCCCAGCAATCAACTGGCTAGTTGGTTGCATTTTATCAGGCATCCGCTAGGGTTGCATGGAGTAAGGGAGGGTATTGTTCAGCGGTATTTGTGTGGTACAAAAGGGACCATGCTTAATCCTTTTGCACAGCACAAATCTGCTGAATATCAGGTTGTGCCAATATTCCTGTCCCCTTCCCCCATTTTGGGTTACACGAGCACTAATTCTGTTTGCCGGTGCAAACAAGCCTTTTGAATACTGGGCTCCAGTGCAAAACCCAGTTGGTGTCCGTGCAAACATTTGAATATCAGGCCCATGGAGTTTTCAAGTTTTTAAATGTCCCTGCTCTCTAGCCACTTGCACTATGAATAAATTAAACATTTTGTGCTAGGAGCCTCCTAGCACATTCACAGCATGAATTCAGTATGCATAGTCAAAAAGTAACCTCAAGGGAAGTGATTTTTAAGAATTGCCAGTGGCAGCCACCTTTAATGGCTTGAGTCATTAGATATAACATTTTTAATCAAGGTTGCTTTAAAAACATTTTAGAAAAAAAAAATATACTGATAAAGAATCTAATTATGTACGAAATATATTTACTGTAATGCTAAAAATCTCAATGGTGAAATTGTTAGCCAGCTAGCAAATACCGTGGCTTTAAATAACTCTGCTACTATGTGTGTTACTATGTTACTATGGTTTCATCCTCACAAAGCAGCTACATCCTCACACCCATTGCACCACACCTGTAGCAGACATCAGGTCACTGATAAAACAACACAAAGTGCAGTGTTCGTCATGGGGTATAACTTTAGTGTATTCCTCCTATTATGTTATTTATTTATGATGTTAAAGCACGTGTTTGAAATCTGATTGTGCTTTAGCATTCAGTTCTGTGGGGTTTGTGACGCTTGGCCAGCTGGTTATGATTGTTCTATGATATTTGTATATAGAATGTGGTATGTGAGTGTCTCTCATGAGACAGCCTGTGGGATGGGTACCCCCCCCCCCAAGGTTTCAGCTACAGGATATATTAACTTGAAACCATGAGGTAATAAAAGGACCAGAGAGAGACTTAATTAGAACTGACCCAGCTACCAGGATCTAGGGCTCGCAAACCTTTATGACATTTTAGAGGAAAAAATATGTTATATCACTATGGTGCTAAAAGTCATAAAATCCTTTGAAGTACCCTGGAAACAGGAACTGTCCACGATCAAAGAGGACAGGCTTGATCACAGACTTATAATTTGGGAAATTTTTTTTTGCTGAAGTCACAGTATTTAAAATATCTCCTGACAGGGAGATCATTGTTTGTATCATTTTTATATTCTAAAAGGAGGAGCTAGTTCACCTCATGGAAGGGGTGGAGAGAGATACAGTTTAACCTAGGACTGTGTCTGATCTTTGTGACATTTCTTTTTGGGCTCTTATGAAACAACATCTAACTATAAATACTGTACAGAGGTAACATTAGATAGAAAAAGTCTAATTGTATTGTGGTAGGAGTTTTAGTTTGTACTTTTCCTTGTTTTCTTTTACAGTAAGTGATTGTATGCTTTGTGATATATTGTTCTGTGTTTACATTTTATATATTTTTAGCCATTTTTAAGTAAACCTTTCATTTAAAAAGACTGCCTGGGTGTGTCTTTGAAGTTCCTTTTTGCATGTGATGTATAGATGGTTAAATCTGACAACTGTTCAGAGCTTGATGGTGTTACCCAAACTGGGAAAAGGTAAGAATATACCTAAGGTCTTTTATAGAGTTTTAAGAGTTCATTTTGGATACCTGGTTAGGTGCCCTTAGGTGAAAGATATCTGGCATCCCCCCAAAGAGCAGATTATCTGAGCCTGTACATTTGGGTACGCTAGCATAAGGTTCACAGTTTGAATCCCCCCAGAACTTGAGACTGAAGGTGATTCTGACCCACAAGCAGACAGGTGGGTTACCTTGTTCTGTTATCTGTTCACAATACTGCTCTTGGAGTTTGGCACTGTGGGAGCAGAGGGCCTGATCTGCTGAGTGCGTTTGTGACAGGGTTCACTGGGCGATCCATGGGCATATGCGGAGCTGGGATTGATCAAACCCTAACGTGCATTTGCATAGTGTTTTGAAATTAATGTTCTTGCTTTCTGAGATAGATAGCTATAGCATCTTACTTTGTATGTTGTCCTGCAGGCCACGTGCCAGCAAATGCAGCAGCATTGTAATGCACATTGTCCAGACCTGTACTATAATAACTGGGCAGCATTTTCTCCCATAGGGAAACCTAGTTATAATTCGCTGCTCTAACCTGCGGATTATAATGGTAAATACGCACTGGGTTTCCCTTTGAAGAAGCCGCGTACTAGCCTCCTACTTATCACATGAATTCATTACTCCTCACAGCCCTCACATCCTCTGGCCGTAATCACCAAAAGGGGAAACTGAACTGTAAAAAAAAAAAGTCTAAATCTTTGTACAACTCCAGCAATCATTGATCGCTACCATCTATACAGTCCTAAAAACGATATTTTCTTTCAAACTTTTGTTTACCGGTTTCCTGATTCACTGTCTTTGCACTTAGGAGTCATCTTTGCACTGGCTCAAACTACACCTCTGCCTGACTACAAGCACTACCGATACCTGGTCTAACAATTCCGCAGCCACATATACCAACAAACAAAGAAAACCAAAAAGAAAGATGTGGGGAGGGGGGAATGAGTCCTCCACCTCTAACTATGTCCATGTAACAACAGCACCATCTACTGGCCATGCTGTTTTCTATAACTGCTGTGTAGTGTAGTGAATTTAATGTACCCCGCTCAGTGTGGGATGCTTTAATAAACCCCTCAGGCTTCACCCTTGGGGTTAATGTAGCATCCCACACTTCTGGGTGTACATTAAATTCTTATTATGCACTCCCCCCATGTATTATTTCATTTAATTTCATTTTTATTTTTTTATACTTGTTAGATGATGAGCAATTTTGCTCATTTTCACGAGCGACAAATTTAAAAGGAAAAAGCCATATAACATGAATACAATGCAATACAATACAGTACAGACCCAAAAAACACAGTATAAAAATTATGTCAATACTAGTGAAACAAACAACAAACATTAGCTGCACGTAAATTCATTCCTTTAAACAACTAATAGGGATGGGTGAAAGTTGCGAATTCCACCTTGGCGGAACTTTCACGGAATGCGAATTCTGCCTTGGCTGAAATTTCGTAGAATTTTGGAAATTCTGCAAAAGTTTTTGCACTTTCGCAAATAGTGAGATCAGAAACTTTCAACTCTTTTTCATGGATTTTAGCTGTTTTCCATGGAATATTTGGGCTGAACTGCATAATAATACATTAAACTGCAGAATTTATTCAATCTGCAGTTTAATATATTATTTAGTGATACAGTCCCCCCGCCAATCACTGAGCAGGAATCCCCCACTCCATGGGGCACCCTCTCTACCCTGCTAATAAACACTTTCTAGAAACTGTAGTCTTTTCCATCAGAAAATATAAAAAAATACCCCTTACCCTCACCCCTAGGCTGGGTCTGCCCTGTCTACTTTTGCTGTATATACCTGGCATCTCAAGCAACATCTGCTGACTAATGTAATAAAATATCTCTGGTTGCTATCTGATGTGGTACTCATGTACCTATATTATGACTACTGTGATCTACCTATTATCAAGCGTGTACCACCAGTGAATGCCTGTAACACTGGTTGCTTTTTTAATCTAAGTGTTATGTACTGTACTGTTTGCTGTGATGTATTGTTCTCTTGATGAGGTGCCTTTGTAAATGAGCCTATGACTCAAAGGTCTGTAAACTGATGCTCTAATAAATAAATAAAAGTGCAAGCATACTCACAGGTAATATTATTAAATTATATTTAAGTTCAGCATGGTGCCAGCTGAATACCTAAATGCCTGAATTACCTTCTGATTCTCCATCATCCACCTAGGTAGGGAACTCCCTTCATATCTTTTCTGCCAACTTCCCAGTGTTGGCTGAAATAGAAAACGTATATATTTTATCCCCATAATGAATTTTGAGCCTTGTGGGCAACAGCATATAGTGGTTTACAGCAAGCTACCTTAACAATGACTGGTCTCTGTTGAATCCTTTCCTTCTGGTCTGGGTACTATAACTCAGGCTAGGGAACAGTTTTATTAAGGAACCTCACACTTTTATACCCTGCAGCATTTTACAGCTCACAGCAGGTCATCTCACTCCCTAGAGCTACCTGTCATCATTAGCACCATGTCATTAGTATTCTTAGCTGTTGGTGTTCTGTTGGTGTTCTCTGGGGATTAATTTGGTAAGCTTTCTTAATGTGTAGTTCAGTCCCCAAAGAAAGCACCCCAGGAATCCAGTCCTGCAGAAAGACTTTAAGATCATCCTCACATGTCGATTCTAGTAGGCGAAGCATCCTAAAGCTGGCTGCTCTAGAACAGTTTTCTAATCACTTAAGGCATGCTCTTAGAACTGAATTTTCTTTGACAAGATCTGTTCAGGTTACAGTTTTCCTTTCTGTCCCTTTTCCAGCTTTTGTAACATCTGTTGTGCTGACTCTGCTTTTTCTCCAGCAGGGCTGTTCTGTTGTTAAAATCCTCTATCTTCCAATCAAGCCCTTGAATCACCATGAGGAGGGATGTCAGGCACTGTTCTCCCACTGAGGTAAGAGACAACCCCCGTGGCCATCCTGGTGTTCTGGGCCTTGCTTTTGGCAGCACCATTGGCTGCTGATTACTCTGCTTCCCTTACTACTTGATTTCAAAACTTTTGCAGATGGTGCACTGACGTTACTGCTACCAAGTCAGAGACAAAATATAAGTTAAATAATGTCTACCTAATGCATTTAGTTAAAGTTCACCAGTTAAGCTGTTTCCATATGTCTTGTCTTGCCAGGGGTCAACTCATGGTCCCTCACAGAACATATTTTAAGGGTTTACTTTTTGAGCCTCTAGGGCAAATTTCCATATATTCACTGGTATATTGATCTTAAAAGACTAACCTATTAGTTATTTAGTTAGTTAGTTTATTTTGGTTACTGGGTAGGCTCACTTAAACCAGGCCACTTTAACAGGAGCGACCAGGGCAAGAGGTATAGTACATTTCTTACAGAGAAAAAAAGAAAACAAATACATGACAAGTCTACTTGGCCTTAAATACACATCATATAGAACCCATGCATAGCTCAGCAATAATGTACAATCGGCATCGCTTATAATGGACATACCTATCCCATCAAAATGTGGTTTGTCCGTTATAAGCTGCTTAAGTTACTGTAGCATGTCAGACTGATTTGTGGTTGGAGTACAGGGTGTGGTGCAGTGTTATGTAGTGTACGTGTGCTGCGCTGTAGGAAGAAAGGTGTTCTGCATATTAAGACACGGTAGTCTCATATTACTGCATCAATAACACTCCAAAATAATTTTTTTACATGTGAACGTTCCTGTCTGTACTGTAATATTGGACAGTGTCTGCTCACCCCTGCTTGACTCTCCTGACCTCCAGCTTTCTCATTTTCTCACTTCTCATGGTTGATTTGGGAACAATGCAGAAAAACAATTAAGTAAAGAACATCTTAAGCCATCTCTATTTACCAGTAAATCACCTGTGAGTTACTGTAAGACAGCAGATAACTGCTGGAATTGACAAATGACAACTGCTGATAACTCAAATTAACACCTGCTGATGGATCTGGCAGCCATTACACGCAATGGGTACAGTGCATTATATGGAACAGTTTTAGCATAGCAGTTACATGTTGGTGGTTTGGGCAAGTGAGAAATGGCTGCTATAAGCGGTTGTCTACTATAAGGGCGGTTGTTATAAGTGGTGCCGACTGTAGTATTATGTAAAACAGTTATACCCCACATTTAATAGTAGACATTCCTTCCACTTAGACTTGAATTTGTTATGGGAGTTTGTTGCCCTAATCTGAACTGAAATAGAGTTCATTGTTCCAGTGACTCTTGCACCAAAAGGCTAAAGACACATTGATAATTATATTCAATGTCAGTGGCTCAGTAGGTAGAATGTTTGCATCTGGGGCTGGAAGATCAGAAGGTCATAAGTTCTAGCCTCACACCAGGTACAGCTGCTGCTAGCTTTTGGCAGAAAGGAATCTTGCTTTCAGAGAAAAAAGCAGCTGACTAAAAAAGCTACAACTTTTCTTACTAATAGAACACTTCTGTCTCAGCAGGAGTCAGTGCCTGTTGGGATTAGGCAAACAGATACTTTATTAGAAGTGTGGGGGGGTCTTATTTAGGGTATAATAAAAAGTCAGTGTGTTTCTGTGTTGGGGAAGGGGACTGCATCAACTTCGTTTGCTAAATCAGCAGGAGAGGAGAGAAGTTAATTGGGTGTGTGGCTTAGGCAGTAGAAAAGCAGGTGTCTCCAATTACAGCTTCCTGCTGCTAGCTTTTGGCAGAAAGGAATCTTGCTTTCAGAGAAAGAAGCAGCTGACTTAAAAAGCTACAACTTTTCTTACTAATTGCCCTCCTTCCCTCCCCTCCACCCTTCGACCCTCAGCCAGTTCTACTTTCATAGCCACTGGATTTGACTGACAACAGGAACTTTCTGTTTGGCAGTAGGAAGGGAAGGATCACTGAGACACATTTGTTTCATCAACCTTGAAGGAAAAAAGTAGCTCTTTCTCCCCCCCCCCAGCTGCTGGAGGTCTGACTCTGAACAAGGAAGAAGGAGACTACTGAAGAATACAGGAAATTTGTGTCCCAGAACAGGAAGCATGAAAGTTGTAAGAGCACATAGGCAGTAGAAAAGTAGGTGGAAAAATAAATAGAGGGAGGAGAGAGTAAGCATACAAAGCAACAGGAGAGGGGACACAAAATAAGACATGATGGGAGTGGTGTAATTTAATGGTTGTGGGGTGGCAGTCTTCCGGGAGACATTCTGAAGGCTGCGATGCTGCCCTATATGCAGGCACCTCTCTGGTCTGAGGGAGAAGGTTGCCAGTCTCCAGGCTGACCTGGCTAGAATTCGTGAAACCTTCTCTCCCACCCAGGGACCACCAGGGCTACCGCCGCTACCTTAGAGGTTGCCAAGAAAGAGGAACGATTGGACCAAAGTGGGTTTAGGGAGGGAGAGAGTAGTGGAACAGAGGTGCATCCCTCCAGCTGTACCTCTCCACAGTTCATATGCTGTTCTGGTGGAGAGTGGTTCCTCTATGGAGGCACTTGCAGTGGAGACCAAAGAGGATGCTGGGAACCTCCACAAAGGAAACCCACAGGAGGGTGGCACAGGACCCTACAGGGGAAGGAAACAACTCCTGGTGGGGGAACTCAATCATTAGGAGGTAGAAGTGGGGGAGGAAGGGAAGATGGAGGGAAGGTGCCTGCCTGGTGCCACAGCTTGGAGGGACAGGAAGCGAATCCTCAGGATCGCGTGATCAGCTGCACGAGGGAGGGAGCTGGATTTCATTGTCCACCTAGTGACAAATGACCTGGCTGGGAATGGGATCAGAGCAGTGCAAGAGGAGTTTGTAGAGTTGGGGAGAGGTCTTAGACAAGTAGCATGTACAGTAACCTTCTCGGAGGTACTGCCTGTTTATGGCAAGGGTGATGCTAGGGTACTGCGCACCATGGGATTCAATGAATTGTTGAAAAACTGTTATGAAGCTCAGGGTTTTGACTTCATTGGTGACTGGGCAGCCACCTGGAGGGATACAGGCCTATACTGGCATGATGGTCTGCTTCTGTCCAGGGGGGGAGCCAGGATCCTAGATGACAGGTTTAAATGCTTCATTGGCAAGCATTTAAACTATCCAAGGGGGGAGGCACTACAAAGGAACATGGAAATCCCAGTGTCCCGCCACAAAACATGGTAATTAGTGAGGTAAACATCAAGGTAGAGAAGTTATTAGGAAACAGGACGTGTAAATGTAAAAAAGGCAAAAGCAGTAAGGACAGGGATGGGGCTAAAAGGGGTAAGGGCATCAAAAAATGGAGGGTGATGAGTACCAATGCCCGTAGTCTGTGTAACAAGCTCACTGAACTGGTGGCCTTGATGGAGGATGGATGCCTGGATATTGTGGCAGTCACAGAAACATGGTACACAGAGAACCATGACTGGGATTTCAACATACCAGGATACACAATCTACAGGAGGGACAGGGAGGGTAAAAGAGGAGGAGGAGTAGCTCTCTATGTAAGGGAAGGGATCAAAGCAATGGAACTATAAAGTAAACAGGGAGTCAATGAGGCACTGTGGGTCACCCCGGAGACAGAAAATGCCACCACAGTCTGCATGGGGGTTGTATACAGACCCCCATCTCAGGGAGAGGGAATGGACAATGAAATGATAGAAGGCATCCTTAGAATGGCAGAAAAAGGGGAGATATTTCTGATGGGGACCTGAATATGCCAGATGTTAACTGGAGCACCTTTGCTGCAGGCACATCCAAAAGTAGGGCCATTCTTGATGCCCTACAAGGGGCATGTCTCAGACAGCTAGTATTGGAACCCACTCAGGAGGGAGAAGTCTTAGACCTGGTACTCTCAAACGGGGATGGAGAAAGGATCTCGGATTTGGAAGTGGGTAGCCATCTGGGAACAAGTGACCACCAAACAGTGTGGTTCACAATAAACACAGCCATAGAGTCAAGCCATACAAAAGCAAGAGTATTGGACTTTAGGAGGGCTGACTTTGGGAAAATGAGAGAGTACCGGCAAGAAGGAGGTGTAGAAGAACAATGGTGAATAATCAAAACAGCCATCACATAGGCAACAAGCCTTTGTGTGAAACAAATCAACAAAACAAAAGGAAGAAAAAAACACTATGGTTCTCAAAAGAGGTGGCAGGGAAGGTTAAGGAGAAAAGGATAGCATTCAGCAAATATAAGGAAACACAGAAGGAGCAGGACAGAGAATTTTATCAGTTAAAGCAAAAGGAGGCGGGGAAGGCAGTCTAAATAGCAAAGGCCCAAACTGAGGAAAAGATAGCCAACTCTGTTAAGAAGGGGGATAAAACCTTTTTATAGGTATATTAGGGAGCGAAGAAAGACCAAGGGAGGGATACTGAGGCTTAATAAAGGGGAGGGAACATGGGCAGAGGATGATAGTGAAAAAGGTAGGGATGCTGAACAAATATTTCTGCTCAGTATTCACAAAGGAAGAGGAGGGGAGGTACCTAAACCAAACAAGAGAAACACTTTGGATCGATGGGTCGATACCAGTCCATTTACAGAAGAAAGGATTCTGAAAGAACTCTTAAAACTGAAGGTGGACAAAGCAATGGGACCTGATGGGATTCACCCCAGAATTCTAAAAGAACTAAGGGGAGAACTAGTGACACCACTGACTACTCTCTTTAACAAATCAAGGGAGGATGGAGTAGTTCCTGAGGACTGGAGGAGGGTGGATGTGATTCCACTTCACAAAAGTGGGAGCAGGGCAGAGGCAGAAAACTACAGACAAGTTAGTTTGACCTCAGTGGTAGGGAAAATGATGGAATCACTTCTGAAGGAAAGAACTGTTGAGTACCTAGAGGTCAGTGGGGCACAGGACCCAAGGCAGCATGGATTCACAGCATTAAGGTCGTGTCAGATGAATCTCATAGATTTCTTTGACTGGGTGACCAAAGTAGTAGACCAGGGAGGGGCTGTGGACATGGCCTACCTAGATTTTACCAAGACATTTGACACAGTCCCACACAAAAGATTAATATACAAGTTAGTCAGCCTTGGAGTGGATCCCAAAGTGGTAGCCTGGATAAAAAATTGGCTGGACAACAGGATGCAAAGGGTAATAGTAAACGGAGTCCACAGTGAAGAAAGGAGGGTTACTAGTAGGGTACCGCAGGGTTCAGTCCTGGGACCGGTCCTCTTTAATGTCTTTATATGTGACATTGCAGAGCAACTGGAAGGAAAAGTATGTCTCTTTGCAGACGACACAAATATCTGCAACAGGGTTGATACACAAGGTGGGGTTGAAAGGATGAGAAGGGACTTGGCAAGGTTGGAGTAATGGTCAAATGTATGGCAGCTCAGATTCAACACAAAGAAGTGCAAGATAATGCACCTGGGAAACAAAAACCGAGGGGAAGAGTATACAATGGGGGTGAAATGCAACAACAAAAATGGAAAGGGACCTGGGGGTAATTATATCAGATGACCTAAAGGTGGGCAGGCATTGTGAGAAGGCAGTAAGAAGGGCTGGGGGATGCTGGGATGCTTAGGGAGAAGCTTCAACAGTAGAAAACAGGAAGTTGTTATCCCTCTGTACAGACAGTTGGTGAGACGCCATCTGGAGTACTGCGTGCAGTTCTGGAGACCCCCATCTCCGCAAAGACATAGACAGAGTGGAGGCTGTCCAGAGGAGGGCAGCCAAAATGGTACAGGATCTGCACCAGAAGACATACGAAGAGAGATTAAAGGAGCTTAATATGTATACCCTTGAGGAAAGGAGGGAGAAGGAGGACATGATAGAAACTTTCAAGTACCTCAAGGGAATCAATAAAGTCCAAGAGGGCAGCATGTTTCAGAAAAAGAGATGTGCAAGAACAAGGGGGCACAATTTGAAGATAGAGGGGGGATGGCTCAGAGGTAATATGAGGAAGTATTTTTTCATAGAGAGGGTTGTGGATGCATGGAACAGCCTTCCTGAGGAGGTCATGGAGTCAAGAACAGTGGGGAAATTCAAGAATGCATGGGACAGACATAAGGCAATTTTAGTGGGGGGTAGGAGGAAGCAGGCTGTTGGGGAAATCAGGAAATGGCTACCCCTTCTCCTCATATTCAGTTCTTGCCTCTCCCTACTCTCTTCTCCGCCTGCCCTTCTGGGTCACCAGTGTGCACAACCTAACCCCATCCTTTTTACTCCAGTAGCACGTGAGTACTACCTCAAGCCTGCTCCTGGTACATTCATGCACTATAAATGGTTCTATCGCATTATTACTGTTTTGTACGTTTATAAGTTCTTTTGTATGATTTTGGACATGTATTGTAATTTGCCCAATGTTACACTACTGTTTATTGTACAATACCTTGTGTTCCAGCTGTTGCACAATCTTACAATGCTGCATTGCTTGTACTATCCACATACTATTGTAACTGATTATCCTTCTCAACCCTGTGTAACCCTTCCCCCAGGTCGCACCGTGAGATGAGCAACTTGTTGTTCAGTGTGCCCTTCTGGTGAAACATTTCAATAAATAAAAATTAACTAGAATCTGCAGCTTATCCATCAGGTAAGGAAATGGGCAGACTGGGTGGGCCAAGCGGTCCTTATGTACCATCAAATTCTATGTTTCTATGTTACTTGAGGTAATAACCATAACAGACACTGTAGTGCAGTATGGGGGCCGGGCTACACTGTTGTGGTGATATCCTTTGGATGAGATGTTAAACCAAGGTCCCTTCTGCCCATCTCTGATCACTGTCCAGGGGGAAGTAAAAGATACCATGACAATTATCGATGAAGAATAAGGGAGTTTCCTCAGTTTCATGGTTAATATTCTTCCCATCAATAAAACATGTATATGTACCCTTCCCCCCAGGACCCACCTACAAAAATTACAAATAAATTAAAAAAAAAAATTAATTTATGGAGTTCTAAGCAGGTTTGTTTCAGAGGAACTGAGACTCAGCTTGTTGGTGCCTGGGTAAAGATGGCCTTTGAGACAATTTCATAAGCCATGCTGAAACATCTTATACACCATGTTGTAAGTGTGTAGCCCCTAGGGGGAGCCAGTTATCCTAGGTAGCAGAGGTGGGCCTTCTGGCTTATTATAAAGGTAAATCTGGCAATGTTATTATAGGGCACATTTTTCTTTCTGAGGGTGGCAGCTAGGTCAAGACTGTTATGACAAAAATGCAGTTTTTTTTTGTTTTGTTTAATTTTTTATTTATTTATTTTTTTCTATGTCTCTGTACAATATTTTAGTTGACAGAGGTATGTAGGGGAACTAGAATTGCATCTGCTTTCAAATTTGCTGTCCTAGCTTAAGGGTAGTCAGCTGGGTGGGGATAGTTGAACCCCTTTGATCTAAAAGACTTTATGTTGTGGGTATCAACAAATGGCTGAGTCCCTTTGATCTAAAAGAGGCTAGTTGTTTACTATAAACTAATGGCTAGGTCACTCAGATGCATGCTGCCGAGCCATAAGCTATGGAGATGATGGAAATGAGTCCAAATCCACATGACCAGTTCAGACTAGTTTTGTCTTGCAGGTACTCTCAAAAATCAAAGAACTGCCCAGGGTGTGATGTAAGAGATGCAGGGCAGATGATGCAGGTGAAGCAGCTGGCCTGCCAGCATTTTTTATGCCCCTGTATTGTATGAAAAGTCAGTGATGTCTTAGGATTTGGAAGCCATGCCATCAGTGTCCCGTTGGCTGGGACTCAACAGATCCCAGCTGGACTAAGATTAGAAGTCAGGTTATTCTGTGTGATTTGTATCTGTTCAAAAGTTTTGCTTTCCATTTCTGTAGTATACTCTTTTCCCCATAGTCTTTAGAGTGTAAAACCCTGAACTATATGTAAATATAGAGTATTAAATGTGATTTTTATATACTGCATGCTCTCTGTTACTGTGTTTTAAAGGTATAGATAACCTGGGCTAAGGAAAAAGTCCATGATCCATTTCTAGAGAGACAGGCTACTGAATTTTTCAAAGCAAAGTGTTTTCAGCTGTGACTAAACAAGTGGCTCATTTGCCCTTTGGCAAAGTTCTGTGTACTGTGTGAGCACTGGCTGTGGTGGGATTTTGACCAAAAAATACCCCAGGTGTGAGTCAAGCTAGGTGGTTGCAGCAAATTAAGGTGACCATTCAGATGTCTGAAGGGTCGTGAGAACTGGTAGCACAGTGCAGACTGAGTTCTGGGGGGACCAGTCTGTCACAAATTGGTTGGCAGCAGCAATATCTTAAACAGATTGTCAATAAAAAGGCTATCTGTCCAGTCACAGAACAGGTTATACAAAAGGGGATACAGTACATACAACCATTTTATTTTGCTGTAAGAAAGAGTAGCTAGAAAACTCTATTGTCTGAAACATATGATGTATGCACATTGCCAAACCTTGAGGAGCTGTGTAGAAGGAGACAGCTTGTCTTTAAGGAATACCAGACACAAGCAGACTTCATAGGCCACCTTGAGAAAAGTGACCTGGAATGCAATGCAAAGGGGATCATTGCTGGCCAAAGTCATGAAATGGAGGTTAGTGAGAGTGCAAGTGAGCCAAAGTTATAACTGGGGCCGTTCAGCTGTGCAAGTAGACCGGATTAAAAAAGATGTGACTGGAGCTCCCCCTGGTTAAGCCGAAGGCAGATACTGAGTGGTGTAATGGGGTGTGGGTAATGGTGAGCCCTACATCTGAAGTAGAATGCAGAACCACAGTCAAGTGTTTCATATGTGACTCCCAGTCAGGACTATAGATGGCCATGTCATCCAAATATGCTGCGGAATAAGTTGTGTGGGGTCCTAGTATTCAGTCCATATACCTCTGAAAGGTAGCGGGGGCTCCATGAAGACCATAGAGCTTGATTTTAAACTGATATAACCCAATTGGTGTACAGAATGCAGTTTTGTCTTATGATGTGGTATCAAAGGGTATCTGCCAATACCCTTTTGTAAGGTCCAGGGTCGTATTGTACTGAGCTATCCCTAAGTTGTCTAGGATGTCATCAATCCTTTGCATGGGATAGCCCTCAAATGCTCATATGGCATTTACATATCTGAAATCCAGACATAGTCTGATCACACCTTCCTTTTTGTCGACTACCACCATAAGGGACGACCAATCACTACTGGACGGGGTGATAATACCTAGTTGCTCCATTTTCTGGACCTCCCGTACCACATCTTGTCTAACCCTCTCTGGTAATCTCTAGGGTTTGAGATGTATGGGTCCCCTTTGTGTAATGTTAATGGAGTGCTCAACTCCTTTTTGCTCTCCCTGGTGTAGCAGTGAATGTTTCTTTAAATTCTTGAAAAAGTGTCTGCAGATCAGCTAGCTGATTGACACTTAATTCAGGGTTTATCTGCACTTCCAGCAGTTCTCCAGGTGTTTCCAGTCTTTTGTATGCCACCTCCATTTCTGATTCACTGTGGTCTACGTGGACATAACATGACAGGCTGTGGTTTTCATGCCATGTGCTTAGTAGATTTGCATGGTGCACCTTATTTTGTGGTCCCTTCCCGGGCATCTCTGACTCGTAATTTACCAGGCCAGTTTGTCATACTATGGTGTAGGGACCCTGACATTTCATCTGTAATTCATTGCCCCAGGATGGTAACAATAATAACACCTTATCTACAGGTTGGAATGTTTTGCTCTGTAACCCTTGAGCATAGCTCTTTCTGCTCTTCCTGGCTTTGCCTACTGTTTTGGTGTGCAATGGTTACATATTTCACTTGGTGTTTCCATAACTGTGTCTATAATCAAGTACATTGGTATGGCCTACACTCTTTCCTTCCTCCCAATGTTCTTTGATCACATCAAATGGGGCTCTGGGATTTCTCCCATACAACAAAGTGAAAGGAGACAACCCTGTCGATGCCTGGGGCACCTCTTGATAGGCAAACAGTAGGTATGGTAAAAATAGATCCTAATTTCTGCCCTCCTCCTCCTGTACATATTTTTTTAGCATTTGTTTCAATGTTTTGTTAAATCTTTCTACACGTCCATCTGTCTGTGAGTGGTAGGGGGATGTTCGCACTGCAGACACGCCCAAAAGACGGTACAATTCCTTCAACACTAGTGCATTAAAATTTGAACCCTGATCTGTTAGAATTTCCTGAGGGATCCCTATTAGACTAAAGATCTTGGCCAGTTCTTCTGCAAGTCTAGGTGCAGTGGCTGTACAGATGGTAATAGCCTCAGGGTACCGGGTAGCATAGTCACAAAAGCACTAATATAAATTGGTTCCCCTTGGAGCTTTTCTCCAGTGAGCCCACAATATCCATCTCAACTTGTGAAACAGGGGTGGTAACAACTGGTATTAGTTGCAAGGGGACCCTATCTCTCTTCCCTCCCAGTGCTACCTTTTGTCATTTTGGACACCAAGGAAATCTAGACAGTAGGTGACTTAAGGTGCGGTCTCTGTCTTCTTGACCCGCCATGGAGATATTGTGTGCTATATAAACTAGTTAGCCCCGCTATTTCTGTGGTACTACCAAGTGTTCCACAATTTCTCCTGTCTGGAGACTGGTACACTTTCTGTACAATAGGCCATTCTTAAGTATATACTGAGGGGGAACTTGTACAACATCCTGTCCCACCTGTGAAAACAAGGGTATTAAGGTACTGTCTATTTTCTGTTCAATTTTCATATCACACCCTTTTAACACAGTATCAGCTTCTGATGGTAGATCTCACTGTGAAGTAATCCACTGCTTTTTCTATTTTCTTTTTTCCAGTTTGGTTTGTCTTTGTTTCCCTGGTTCCCCATATAGACCATCATCAAAAGGAAATACACTGGGAAATTGTTCTCGTGGTGCCTGGGCCCCTGGTAATAACTTCTACAAAAGGTTCTTTAGCATGTGAGGTATTGAGCAGTTTCTTAAATTCAGGATGATCCTGCCCAATGATGATTGGCACGGAGAGTTTAGAAACCAAGCCTGCTTTAATATCTAGTGTTTCCTGCTCCACAGTTATTTGTAAGGTGGTGGGGTATTTATGTACATCTCCATGTACACGTACAACAGCAGTGTCTGGGCCCTTTGGGTATGCACTATCCACTAAATCTGATTGAATCAAAGTCCGTCGGCTCCCAAAATCTAACAGTCCCATCATTTGCTTGATGCCAGTCTCTACTGTAGCAGTATACCCCATATTAGCCAGTGCCAGGTGTACAGGTTCTCGCTGTTTATTAGGGCAATTTCTGGCAATATGTCCTGACCCACTGCAATAATGGCAGATAACATCTGGTGAATAGTTCTTGCCACCTCTATCCGGTCTCCATTCTGACCTAGCAGTATTTTGATAGTCATTTCTAAAAAAAGAAGGGTTTCTTACCAGACCAGTTGCTTGGGAATTGGTTCCTTGGCACCCTCGTGGTTTGGATGATTGGGCCACCATGTAGTCCTCTGTGAGGGTAAGAGTTTTTTCTGCGGTGTCTGACTTGTGCCCACTGGTCTCGAGGCCACACAAAAGTTCTGGCAATCTGCCTGAATGTTGTGATATATGCCTCAACAGCCTCAGAGTCTGTAAGTTAGTCAGTTTAATGCCTTTAGGGGTACTACGATCAGCATGCCCCATTCCCAATGCCTGAATTGCTTGCAAAGTGTCTACCCACTTCACATCCTGTCTCCTCCAATCCTCATCCCTCTGCCATTCCATCACAATCTGTTTCATACAAAGCCACTTAAGGAGCTCACTGACCTCTTCTGGTGCTATAGGTGCAACATACTTATATTCTTCTCACGGATTCTCTTCTCACTCCCACTCTGGTTTGGCTTTGGGTACAGCTCCCAGGCACAGTCCTGGGAGTGGTTTCTCTCCTGTCTTGTCCGCCATTGCTCTGGTCAGTACAGGTGATCAGCACACCACACGTTTGTCTGGCCACTTTGTTTCCTCCTGTAGCATCTGTCTAGATATCAGGGTGATATCCCTGGTAGTGTCTCTCCCTAGGCTAGATGCACCAGTGTCCCACTGCTAACACCAGTGTGGAAGGCTATGGGTTAGACAGATGCACAGATACAGTAATTTGCTGTAAAACGTAGTTTGCAATATTTATTTTACCAAAACTAGAAAATAAAAATAATATATATGTGTGTGTATGTATATATATATATGTATATGTGTGTGTCTATATATATATATGTATATATATAATATAATAGTGGCACGGTAGTGCTACTATAGTTTTGGATTGAGGAGCCATTTACATGTTAAACCCAAAATTTTGCACCTTAATAACTTTGCAACTGTTCAACGGATTTGCCTGAAATTTGGAACACATGATCAAGACCCATACATCTTGGGATCTGCCAAGTTTCGTACTGGTTGCTTATACGGCTGCGGAGTTATTAAGCGTGGTCTGCGCATTTATGCTTTTCTGGAATTTTACTGTCGTCGCTACAGGCCGCACGGTTTGCGCGACCGGTCCGAAATCTTCAGGGAACATGTGGCCGGGGTCCCCGATGTGCCTTTTGAAGATTTTGTGAAAATAGTAAACGGTTCAAAAGTTATTCAAAAAACAAGTTCCCATTATAAGTCAATGGGAAAAGTTAACAAAAAGTTCGACAGTGTCGCAAATGCAGTTTTTACTTTCACAAATGGCCCTTTTACTGTCGCAAATCCACCATTTTGTTTTCAGTTAGCGATCATAAAAATGCTTGCCATTTAAAATTGGGACCTTCTAGCAACCTAATTCTTTTTGTATTCACCTAGTCGGACCCTGAGGATGCTAGCCATGTCTTTATTTTGGGGTAAAACACCCCAGAAATATGTTTTTCAAATTTCTGGAAAAAGTACTTTCTCAAAGTACTGTCACACTTGTGACACTGTCGAATGAATTTGCGAAAACTTTCACAAACTTCGACAGTACTTTTCTAGGCTGTGGGAAAATGACAGCAATTCTTTGGCACCCTGCTGCAAAAGAACGGTTTGGTGTTTTGGCCTGAAATTTGGAGGGAACGCAGCCAACATCTCACAGATGTGCCTTTCAGTGTTTCAATGAAAAAATATTACATGGCGGCAAAGTTACGGCACTCCAGAGTTTATGCTTTTTCCCATAGGATAACATTTCGGCGTCCAATACATTACAGGAATCCTTTGGCGCCCTGCTGCAAAATAACGGTTTGGTCTTTTGGGCTGAAATTTGGACGGAACACAGCCAACATCCCACATATGTGCCTTTTTGTGGTTTGGTGAAAAAATTTTACAGGGAGCCAAAGTTATGGCACTCTGAATGTTTCTTTTTCTCCCATAGGATAACATTACGGCTTTCGCCGCGCCTTTCAGGGTCCATATCTCGGAAACGGTGCGAAATACGGACTTTTCATCAGAAAAATGCTTAGCTCTCTACTGGGGGCTAAATACAAAACTAGCCAGGAAAGCCATAAATCATATGACTTTTAAAATTTTTTTCTACGTCGTACGGTTCCTGAGATATAAGCAATTTAGTATTCCAACTCCTCATTTTCTGCTCCGAGAACCATTATTATGCATACATTCTTTATACTCACTGTCTTTCTTTATGCAGCTTTTGGGAAAAACCAGCCTGTGTGCTTACATTACTGTTACCGTTACCGTTTTCGCTTGCAGTTCCGTTCCCGTTTCACTTACAGTTCACGTCTACGCCACCATGTGCGTTACCCTTTGCATTTTCATTTGTGCTTGCTTTTGCATTGTTTTTAACATTTCTGTCTACACTACTGATTCTCTTTCTGTTTCGCTTTGCGTCACCATGCGCATTACTATTTGTGTTTGGGGACACAATGTTACTCGGGCCCCGCGCTCCCGCCACAGCATTACATTCACTATTTCTCATTATCATCTCAAAAAGAAGGGAAATTAGAGGCAAAAAACTCAGTTAAAAGCATTAGTTTGGGTTGTTCCACACTGGCAAAAGCGAGGAAATTCGGTGTTAGGGTTGAAAGCCCCCCCCTGGCCCCCCTGCCCCTCCCCAACTGGCATCAGGGTGCGCATTAGGGTTGTTGGTCTAACTCTCACCCCATTCCCTACACCTCTGTTCTTTACACATGTGATGGGGTGAGGTTGATGGCGACAACCATAATAAGCACCACGTACCCGATAAGGTAATAGAGGGGGCAAGAGACTTTCAATCTAACGCAAACTCCTCGCTTTTGTGTCGATGTGAGGTACCACTGTCATTAAACTGAGTTTTTTTCCATATATATTATTTATGTGTGTGTGTATAAATATATATATATATATATATATATATATATATACACACACACACACACACACACACACATATATACATATATATTATGGTAGCATGGTAGTGCTACCATAGTTAGGGTTGAGGAGCCATTTACATGTTAAACCCTAAATTTTTCACCTTAATAACTTTGCAACCGTTCAATGGATTTGCCTGAAATTTAGAATACAGAATAAAGACCCATACGCCTTGGGATCTGCCAAGTTTCGTACCAGTCAGATATACAGCTGCGGAGTTATTAAGTGTGATCTGCATGTGCATTTACACTTTTTTTGGAATTCTACGGTCATGCCTACAGGTCACACGGTTTGCGCAACCGGTCCAAAATCTTCCAGAAACATGCAGCCGGGGTCCCCGATGTGCCTTTCAAAGGTTTCATGAAAAAATATTTCACGGTTCAAAAGTTATTCAAAATACAAGTTCCCATTATAAGTCAATGGGAAAAGTTAAGAAAAAGTTCAACACTTTCACAAATGCACTTTACTGTCGCAATGGCCCTTTTACTGTCACAAAACCGGCATTTTGTTTTCAGTTAGTGATCAGAAAAATGCTTGGCATTTAAAATTGAGACCCTCTAGCAACCTAATTTTTTTTTGTATTCACCTAGTCGGGCCCTGAGGATGCTAGCTATGTCTTTATTTTGGGGTAAAACACCCCAGAAATATGTTTTTCAGATTTCTGGAAAAAGTACTTTCACAAAGTTGTGTCGCACTCATGAAAGTGTCGCAAATGTTTGCGAAAGCTTTTGCAAATCACGACACTATGCCCAAAATAACAGTAATTCTTTGGCAGCCCGCTGCAAAACAACAGTTTAGAGTTTTGGGCTGAAATTTGGAGGGAACGCAGTCAACATCTCACAGATGTGCTTTTCAGTCTTTCGCTGAAAAAATATTACACAGTGGAAAAGTTATGGTACTCCAAAGTTGACACTTTATCCCATAGGATAACATTATGGCGTACGACGCATTGCAGCAATCGTTTGGCGCCCTGCTGCAAAATAACGGTTTAGTCTTTTGGGCTGAAATTTGCAGGAACACAGCCACCATCCCATGATGTGCCTTTCAGTGGTTTGGTGAAAAAATATTACAGGAAGGCAAAGTTATGGCAGTCCAAACTTCTGTTTTTTCCATAGGATAACATTACGGCGTTCGCTGCTCCTTTCAGGGCCCATATCTCGAAAACGGTGTGAGATACGGACATTTTGTCAAAAAACTTCTTAGCCCCCTCATGGGGGCTAAGTACAAACTAGCCAGGAAAGTGATAATACATAAGACTTTTACATTTTTTTTCTATGTCATACGGTTACTGAGATATAAGCAATGTACTATTCCAAGTCCTCATTTTTGTGTTCCGAGAGTCATTATTTTGCATACATTCTTTCTACTCACTGTCTTTCTCTATACAGCTTTTGGGGAAAACCAGCCTGTGCGCTTACATTACTGTTACCATTACCGTTTCTGCTTGCGGTTCCGTACCCGTTTCACTTACCGTTCACGTTTACGCCACCATGTGCGTTACCCTTTGCGTTTTCATTTGCGGTTGCGTTTGAGTTGTTTTTAACATTTCCATCTACAGTACTGTTTCGCTTTCTGTTTCACTGTGCGTCACCATGTGCATTACGATTTGCGTTTGCGGGCACAATGTTACTATGTGACAAGACCCAGCCGCCGCATTACATTCACTATTTCTCATTATCATTCTTAAAAAGAAGGGAAATTAGAGGCAAAAAATTCCATTTAATGCATCAGTTAGGGTTGTTCCACAGCAACAAAAGTGAGGAAATTTGATGTTAGGGTTGAAACCCCCTTTGCACTCCTCCAGCCCACCCCCCCAGCTCGAATCGGGGTGTGCATTGGGGTCATCGGTCCTAACTATCACCCCATTCTCCTATTCCTCAGCTTCTTTCCACATGTGATGGGGTGACAGCTAGGGCTGACGACCCCAATGCGCACCCCGATTCCAGTTGGAGGGGTGGGCTGGAGGGGTGCAAAGGGGGTTTCAACCCTAACATCAAATTTCCTCGCTTTTGTCGCTGTGGAACAACCCTAACTGATGCATTAAATGGAGTTTTTTGCCTCTAATATATATATATATATACACACACACACATACACACACACATATATACACACACACACACAGATAAAATAAATCAGTGGTTAGCCTCTCAGTTCCAAGAACAGTACACTTTTCCTTCAGTGCACAATTATCAGGCTTAGCTTCAGCCAGCAGAATTCCCAGTGTATGAAAACTTACATACACACCTCAATGTTTCCTCCAACACAGTCAGCTCTCCACTGACCAACCTATCTAGCAAGTCATGCAGGAGGCAGGTTTTTATACCTGCCACCCTGTGACATCATGAACATGTGACCCATCTATTATCACATTATTACTTGTAAAAGTGGCTAGGAGGGCATTTTGTTGCTATAAAGCCTTTTATATACAAGATAACATACTATGTATATATGGGTTATAACATGATTTTCTTCCATAAACAAAATAAACAGTATTATCACCATAAGTGGTCTAAGTCAAACCTACTTTCATGACATCACATTTCTGTCACTAGCATAAATAGGTTGTGTATCTGGGCTGCCTGCTCCTAAAGAGGAACCTGACAGAAATAACAGCTGGATTTTGGGCCGCTTTTCCTGGCCCACCAGACTACCAACATTAGCTGGTAAGCACCACTTCAGCAGAACTTATGCTTGCATAACCTTAACTAATGTTGAATAGGGTGTTAAAGGATGTGAATAAGAGGGCACGCTTCCCCTATTCACTCCTTTTCCACCCTCTCAACATTAACAAACATTTAACAATACTTTTACTGTTGCTAAACATTTCATGCAATATTTTTACTGCTTTGTTGTTCTTGTTAATGTGAGTGACTGCACGGGGTGCAAGAATATGTTTATTTCTGAGGCAGCCACTCAGCATGGTCACATAATTACTTAAAAGGGAAGTTTGCTTAAAGAAAATGCATTTTTCCCTTTATATCTTCTTTTTTTATATTATCAAGGAGCGACTCCAACATATCAGACTCCTTTTCATTTTTGTTTTGTAACTGGACAATAGTTTTGTTTAAAAGGCGTGGCTCTTTATCTTTGGGTTACAAGTTATGGTGAGCAGATAACTACCTCATTTATTTTAATCCCCATTAACCCAGGGAAACCTCACAAATTATTCATAACAAATGGCTTCCTTGCCATTTCCAGCATCAGCTCACAATCACATATATTTATTTATTTAGTGAATTTTGTTGGCCCGGTAGGCCCACTTAGACTAGAAGTCCATTTTTCAGGGGCGACTGGGGGGGTATAATACAACAATAATATGCAATATAATATAAGAATATAACAAACAGCACCAGCCAGGCAAGGCTGTCTATTTGCTGCAGTTCCATACAGCCTTTTTGGGGACCAAGTTCAGGGAAGAAGGAATAAAGATAGAAAGCATAGCGTAAAGATATGCTACAGGTGGCCCACCTGTAGTGAAAAATAGACAAATCAATAGAAATTAGAGACACTGTTGCAACAGACATAAGAAAGAAGGGGAGGGAGAAAAAGATTCAGTAGTGGTCCTTTATTCATCAGATAAGAGGGCTCCCTATCACAAGCGGCATAAGGCAGATGCTGAGCTGCAGGGAGTGAAAGTGGAGGCAGAGCTGCAAAAAGTGAGGCTGGAGGCAGAGGAGCAAGAGAAGCAGTGCCAGCATGAGATCCAGAAGAGGGAGGATTGAGAAAGGCAGTGCCAGCACAAGATCCTGTTGCGAGAGCATGAGAACCAGATGAGAGAGCAGCAAGAGCAAGAGAGAGAGGCGTGAGAAAGGCAGTGCCAACACGAGAAGAAGATGGAGATTCTGCACCAGAAAGCACCATCATAAACCATAACTACTGCCATTGGGATTTGACCCAAAAAGCCAAATAATTCCAAAATCTTTCCCCAAGTATCAGGAGGGGATGATCTTGATTTGTTTTTAAAATCCTTTGAAAGAATTTGAGGGCAATTTAAACTGAACGGGTCTTCTTGGGAAACTCACCTTTTGCCACTCCTTGGGGGCCAGGCATTAGAAGCCTTCACCAGGATGGACAGTGAGTACTCTATGGACTATACTAAAGTGAAAAATGCCTTGTTAAAGCAAGCATTTTGAATCGACTCCCAAGGTATATGAACAAACATTTAGAGGGTTAAGGAAGGCACCTGGAGATAGCTATTCAGAAATGTGTGTTCAACTAAGTAATTTGTTAGAGCGATGGTAAGATGGTGCAAAGACTTGCGCCATGTAACAGATTTGTTCCTCATGCTACAATTTCTCAAGGCTGTACCAGAGATGTTGAGAGTGTGGCTGCTGGATTGGGCTCCTAGCTCCACAAAGCAAGCAGCTGAAAGTGCTGATCATTTGGCATCCAGTCAACAATACACTCAGCACAAAAATAATGGGGGAGGGACACCAAGGGGCTTTAAGGGAACCTCGGGGGGGGACCTAAGGGAAGCCAGACTGCTCCTGAAAAAAAAGGGAAGCCAAATGGTTTCAAACTTAAGGAGTCAGGGGAATGGTGATGCGATATCTACCAAAAATTGGGACACCTATCATATGACTGTCTGAGAAACAGCCAAAGGGGTAAGTGCAGGTAGAGGAAGCTCTGGAAGCACCAAACAACTAGAGGCCTGTACCCAGAGTGCAGTTCCCACTATCTCCACTGCACACATGCACTCTGTGTTATTTAATGGGATGGTAACCAAGGGATAGAGGGGCACTGGGGTCTCCATTCCAGTGGTAAAGCAGGATTTGATTCACCAGGAACAGATCCTGCTGGCCAGCTTCCTGGAATTAGAGGAGTGATGGGTCCTGCAGTCTCAGTGCCAATGGCCTGAATCTTTCTAAGCTGGGAAGGTAGCCAGGACATATAGGAGGTGTTTGTTGTATCAGATCGTCCTGTGGATATAATTATGGGTAATGATTTCACAGTGGGGCAACACTGTATGAATCCTTACCCATAGTCAGGCTAGGAAACAAGTTTCTGAGGACAGAGATGAGGCAGCGCAGCCAAAAACAACCCTTCCCTCAGCAGCAGGGGTATAGCAAGAGTGGCTGAAAAATGGACTAGAAGCAGCACTTCTGAGCCACAGTTACAGACTGTGGAGAGCCCAGCCATGGCCTGCTGTCCTACAGGAGAGTGTGTTTTAGGGAAGGTCAGTCTTGCAGAACTGAGAGGCTCAGAAGGCTGATTTATCCCTACAGAAGCTAAGGGAGTTGACCAACAGAGTAGAAGGTGACTCTCAGGGTTCAGAGAAAAGGGATATATATGTGGAGAATGGGCTCCTATATCAAACGTGGGTTCTAATGGGAGGACCGGAGGAAGGGATGTTCTGGCAGATAGCAGTTTCTATTACGTACAAAAAGCAGCTTCTGGCTCTAGTCCATGATATTTCCTTTTCTGGACACTTAGGAATCAGCCTTACAAAAAGGTCACTGACTAGCAATTTTTACTAGCCCAGTATCTTCAAAGATGTGGCAAACTACTGCCCAACTTTTCTGCAGTTCCAGAGGGTGGGAAAGGTTGGGGACAAAGCTAAGGCAGCTTTGATTCCCTTGACTATAATTGAAGAGCTGTTTTGGTGAGTGGCTGTGGACATTGTGGGGCTACTCAGCACCACAAATTGTAAGGCAAGGGGTACAGTCTGGTTGTCATTGACCACACCACCAGGTACCCAGGGGCCATGGCTTTGTCCTCTATTGAGGTGTAGCAAGTGGGCAATGATCATCTGGTGATATGAAGCCAGCTGAGGTTTTCCCAGGAGATTCTTTTATCCAGGGTACTAACTTTATGTCTGCCCTAATGACTAATCCATGGAAAAGTGTGGGGTGCAGGATCTCAGAGCCTCCCCATACCACCGCAGACTAATGATCTGGTCAAATATTTTAATACATCACTTAAAATCATGTTAAGGGTATTCACTGACCAGAATGCTAGAGAGTGAGACAAGTACTTACCCCATCTCTTTTTCGGATATAGGGATGTTCCCAGGTGCCAACAGTGTCCTTAGTGAGGTCCTGTTTAACGAAGGGTAAGGGGCCTCCTAGATATGGTAAGGTATGAATGGGAGAGTTATCTTGCTCCCCAAGTGGAATGTGCTGTGGAGTACATCCTGAATTTCAGGTCACAACTCATAGAACTTACCCAGAAGCACCTATTTGCTGCACAAGAGTTAAAAGACATGGTAAGACTATGGGCCAGAGCCCAGGGATACAAAGTTGGAAAATGTGTCATGGTACTCATCTCTGTCCAACAGAATTCATTGCAGGCAGCTTCAAAGGGTCCTTATTCTGTGGAGGTCAGGAGAGTAAATGATGTTAAGTATGCGGTAGACCTACCTGACAGGAGATGCACAGTCAATCTACCATGTAAACATAATTAAGCCCAACAATGACTGGGAAGAGGTAGTCCTGGCTGTGTGTAGCTATCCATAGGAGGAGGCAGAAGCATACCCACTGATGGATCTTCTGGGAAAGGTTAAGGGGGAATCTTCAGTGGACGCTGTAACCCTCTCAAAGTGGCAGACACTGCCCCATACTGCCAAAATGCATGGTACGCTACAGGCATTTAGGGAAATGGTCATTAGGAAACCAAAGTATACCATTCTGGTAGAGCACAATGTGGATACAGGATTCCTGGCCATGCTGAAGACACAACCCTACACAGCCATTGAGCGAGAGAGCGATGAAGAAATTCTGGTTCTTAGTGTAATGCAGGAGTCCAGTAATCCCTGGGCCTCCACTACGGTACTGCTCCCAAAGAAGGAAGGAAGGAACCACAAGGTTCATCGCTTTACAGAGTCTGATGCAAACACCATGCCCAGGACTGATGAGGTCCTAGAGAGGATACAGAGATCCATGTACCATATGACCATACACCTGACAAAGGGCTATTGGCAGGTACCCTAAGCCCAGAAACCAGACAGAGGTTGGCCTTCATCACTCCATTTGGCCTATTCAAGTTTTGAGTCATGCCATTCAGGATGAAGAACGTGCCAGCAACCTTTCAATGGCATGTGGACCCGCATTCTCTCTGGGACAGGAGACTTTGCTTTGGCATGCAAGGATGACATCGCCATCTATAGTCAGACATGGGAGGATTACACCAGGCAGGTGACAGAGGTGATCCACTGACTAAAGGCTGCAGGGCTGACAGTCAAGGTGTAAAAGTGCCAAATTGGGATGACAGAGGTGTCAGGCCTTGGGCACAGGGTAGGGAATGGGTACATCTGGCCGGAGCCACTAAATACTGAGGCTGTGCAGGGATGGGCCATGCCCACCACAAAGAGAAAGGTATGGACTTTCTTACGGATGGCAGGGTACTACCGAAAGTTTGTGCCAAACTTTAGCAGTATGGATAAATCCCTGTCAGATCCTTCTAGGAAGAATATGCCTTAAAAATGTTTAGTGGATGGATCACTGTGACACAGTGTTCCGCCAGCTGAAGGAGGCATTGTTTTTATTTTTTATTTATTGAAATCTTTGATAACACCAGTGAGCGGATGCTCGTTAATTGGTTCCACGTCAGTTAACAAGTATAGAGTGATACATAAACATTCAGAAACAGAGTGATTCAGTGGCAAATATACAAATATATGTTACAGTACAAACATACAGATAAGTACATGGTTAGACTATACTGAGGCACTGTACAATGTATGCTCACGTCCAGGAGAGACGAAAAATTAATAGAGTGCACAGAGGGAGGAGAAGGTTGGAGAAGATGGAGAGGTAATGGAGGATGGGGTGGGTGGAGGTATGAGGTGGAGGGGTAAGGGAGAGAGGTGGGGCATGGCAGGGTAATGGGAGAGGGACAGGGGGCCAGTGAAGTGCAAGATCGGGGCTACCCATTGGAACAGTGACAGGGTTAATAAGTACTAGTGGGTAAGTACAGACTACAGCAAGCAGGATTACTGACTTGAGGCAGGATTTAGTGGGATTTATTGTGTCAGGTACCTGTGCTTATGAGCCCTGACTATTCTCTAATATTCATTGTGCACATGGATGCATCGGATCATGGGCTAGGAGCAGTTCTGAGTCAGGTCATGCACATGGGGAAGAACACCCTGCCACGTACTTGAACAGGGAGCTGCTGCCCAGAGAAGAGGACTATGCCACAGTTTGAAATAAACTGTTTGGGTGTCACAAAGGCCCTGTAGATGCTGCAACCATAGAAACATAGAAGTTGCCAGAGGATAAGGACCACTTGGCCCACCTAGTCTGCCCCAAATTCCCTACCTATAGTGCCATCAGAGACTCTACTTGGACTCCGGTTTATGCCTTCCCTCCCCTTGTTTCTAAGATTCCCTTGTGTCTATCCCATTCATTCTTAAATCCTGTGACTGTTTTAGCCCCCCCACTTCCTCTGGAAGGCTGTTCCAAGCGTCCTCCACCCGCTCCATGAAGAGGTACTTCCTCACGTTTCCCCTGAGTCTCCCCCCTCCAGCTTCATATTGTGTCCCCTTGTCCTTGAGCATCTTTTCCTTTGGAAAATGCTCCCTACCTGTACCTTGTTATCCCTGTTAGGTACTTGAATGTCTCTATCATATCCTCCCATTCCCTCCTGTCTTCTAGGGAGTACATATTTAAATCACTGAGTCTCTCTTCGTAGGGCCTCTGGATGCAGGCCCTGTACCATTTTGGTTGCCCTCTTTTGTACCACCTCCACCCTTTCTATGTCTTTCTGAGATAGGGCCTCCAAAAGGAACATAGTACTCGAAGTGGGTCTCACCAGTGATCTATACAAAGGCAATATTACCTCCCTCCTTCTGCTGGTGATACCTCTTCCAATGCATCCGAGCATTCCACTAGCTTTCCCCACTGCCTTGTTGCACTGTTTAGTTACCTTTAAATCATCAGAAATTATCACCCCAGGTCCCTCTCCTGCTTTGTGACTGTTAGTACCTCTCCTCCCATTTGTTATGTCACCCCCAGGTTTCTGTGCCCCATATGCATGACTTTCCACTTTTTTCATTAAAACCCAGCTGCCAAACCCATGACCATTCTTCTAGTTTTTTTAAATCACCCCTCATTCTATCTACCCCCCCCCCGCAGTGTGTCCACCCTGTTGCCGAGCTTCATGTTATCTGTGAACGGGCACACCTTTCCTTCCAGTTCCTCTGCAATGTCACTTATAAAGACATTGAAGAGGACCAGCCCCAGCACTGACCCATGTGGCACCCCACTAGTCACTTTGCCAGAGTGGGTGCCATTTATCATTACCCTTTGACTCCTACTGCTCAGCCAAATTTCCGCCCCTTTTACTACTTTAGGCCCTATGCTAGGCTCCTCAGCTTGCTTATGAGTTTCCTATATGGAACGGTGTCAAGGGTCTTGTTGAAATCCAGGTAGGCCAGGTCCACCACCCCTCCTTGATCCACCTTCTTGGTTACCTAATCAAAGAACTCGATCAGGTTTGTCTGGCATATTTGCATGGCAGAGTGTTCGTGCTGGTCACTGACCACAACCCCATCACATGGCTTCACAGGACCAGTGGGCAAAATTCCAAATTGTTAAGATGAAGCCTGGTGCTGTAGTCCTATAACATGGACATTAGGCTCCCCAGTAGGTCACAGCATGACAATGCAGATGGTTGGTCCAGGCAGTAACCAGTGGCTCAGTAAAGGGGTGGTGGCTTAAAGAATAAAATGGAATTGTAGCTGGTACAATAAACTCACTAACAAGAAAAACATCTTTTGGGGTCACCAAAAGATGCCCTTTCATTTTCCTGAGGGATGGAGATGTGACAAAAATACAATGTATTTTTTTGTAAAATACTTTAGTTGATGTGGGAGGCATGTGGAGAACTGGAATTGCAGTTTATTTCAAATTTGCTGTCCAGGGCTTGAGGGCATTCTGAGTGGGGATAGCTGAGCCTCTTTAATCTAAAAGAATTTGTGTTTTGGGTATCAACAAATAGCTGAGCCCCTTTGATCTGAAAGAGGCTAGCTTATTTACTATAAACAAATGATTGGGCCAATCAGATGCACCCTGCCAAGCCATGAGCCATGGAGACAATAGAAACTAATCTGAATCCATATGACTAGTTTGGACCAGTTCTGTCTTAGGCCCTGTCCACACTGCAGCCCGAAAACCCTTCTGTAACGTTACAGAGGGTGTAAACCGCATCGGTAATACCGTGTGTTTACACTGGTAACGTTACAGGAAGCGTTTTCGTAACCGTTGTGGAAACCACCTGGAGGTGGTTTCCACAACAGTTATGAACCGGGTCCACTCTGGACCATTACCGGCGGTAGTGTGGACTACCGGTAATGGTCTCCTGCAGAAACACAAAGCGCATACGAGCTGCATTGTGGGATGAAATTTACGCCATAACGGTCGCCGGATCGATGTGTGGACGGCGGTGCCGGTCTCGTAACGGACACCACCGAGGTGTGAACCCACTACACTGCTCCGCGGCCGTAACGGATTGCATCCGTTACCGTGTGCAAGCGGTGTAGTGTGGACGGGGCCTTAGAGGTATGCTCAAAGAACTGTCCAGGGTGAGATGTAAGACATGCAGTGCAGATGATGTAGGTGAAGGGGCCAGCTTGCCAGGGTTTTTTTCTGTTCCTATATTCTCCCTTGAAAAGTCAGTCTTATCTTGGGATTTGGAAGCCACGTCATCACTGTCCAATCTGCTGGGACTCAATGGATCCCAGTTAAGGTAAGGTTAGACTACAGTTGCAACCATAAATATGTTCAGATAATTCAAGATATTTTGTGATGTATTTTAAGAGATTATGTCTTGTGGACCACAGTGGTACTGCAGGCAGGCAGGGAATTTCTCTAGAGATATCCCAGACATTTCAGGAAATATCTGGTCATGTCTTTGGCTGCAACTGTATCTACCTAGAAGTTAGCTTATGTTATTCTGTGTGCATTCTATATGTTCAAATGTTTAATTTAGCTTAGTTAGGTTATTCTACATACATTCTACATGTTCAAATGTTTTGTTTTCTATTTCTGTAGTGTTCTGTAGTCCCCATAGTGTTTAGGGTATAACATTCTGTACCATTTGTATTTATTTATTTATTTATTGATTAGATTTCAGATTAATACCTTTACGCCAATGGCTCTTTTACATAGGTTCCACATCAAGAACATTAAGAGAAATACAAGGTACAGGTATACAAATAAGTTGGGTTGAACAAACATACAGTGTAATCATACAAATATAGGCAATAGAATTGTACTTATACAAAGCAGAGTGGGTAACCAACAGGTTACAAGGTAAGTTTTGGAAGTAGAGAATTGCACAAGAATATACCCATAGGTGCAGCCAGAGGCCTTGTCTACAGGAATGCTGTAGCCGGGGCAGGTGGCAGGATGCCTCAACCCAGATTCATGGCAGTGGCTGATAGGAAGGCAGGATGTGAGATTAGCTAGATTGGTAGAAGAGAGAATGGCAGGGGGGTAGGTAGAGAAAGAAGGAATGGTAGTGTAAAAGGAGCAAAGAGGGAAGTTTAACCAGTGAGGGGAGGCAGGGGAAGTAGGGGGGCATGCAGGTGGCAGAGGTAGAGTGAATTGGAGGGAGGATAGTGAGGTAAGTGGGAGAAGTGGGAGGCATGTTAGGTAGGTGTGGTGGGGATGGGAAGAGGCGGGGGAGGGGGCCTGGAGGTTAATGGAGGGAAAATAACATTGGATTATGCATAGCAGTTGCAGGAGGCTTGGGCAACAAGGTATATAAATATTGTGGATCATTAAATATTTGTATATACTTCATGCTCTCTGTGACTGTGTTTTCAATGGTAAAGATAACCTGGTATAATTAGCAAGGCTGTGATCCATTTCTGAAGAGACATGCTACTAAATTGTCCACATCAGTGTTCTCAGTTGTGACTAAAGGGGTGGGTCATTTGCCTTTGGGAAAGGTCACTGTACTGTGTGAGAAGTTGCTGTGGTGGGATTCTGACCTAAAGATGCCATGCATGAAAGGCAAGTAGAGTGATGGCAGCACATCAAGGTGACCACTCAGGCATCTGAAGGGTCAGGAGAACTAGTAGCATAGTCACTGTGTTTTGATTCCTTGTAGTCTTCAGCTCAACCGATGTCGCCGGGATCTGCAACTGTTAAGTAATTAAAAAAATGAGTCTTGGGTAAGGAAAAGGCTGCATTAATATGGAGCCCTAAAATGTCAAACATAGAACGATCTCAAAATAAACTCAAAAAAATACACTGGGGAGATTAGACTTCACACATGCCTAAGTTTACAGTTCTATTATCAAATGTAAACAACATTGTTTATGTTCCCTTTAAAGCCACTTTAAAATGGAATGGACTGTAAGCAACTTTAACATGAGCTGCTAGATTGCTTAGAATGGTGGCACCTGTCCAGGTAAATGACCTTGTTCCAGTATGTCATTTTTGTCATATTTTCTTGAAAGATAATCACATTTGTACTTTCTGGTAAGGAATCAAGGTTTTCAGTTTGGTAAGGAGTTAAGGGTCAGGATTCACAAAACATCGAAATACCCGCTGCTGTGGGAAAAACCCAGCACAAGTGGTTTGCCACTTGCGGATCTGCAGGTTTCTGCAGTTGTCCCACAGCTGCAGGTATTCACAAAGGGAGAGTCGGATTATGACCACCTCCATGATTTACGGTGGCTTGCGGGTGGTGTCGCCAGGGAAATCTCTGCAGCTGCAGAGAACTGTTACAGCTGGTGGGACCAGCTGTAACATTGTCAGCAACTGCTGCGCTGTGCATAGCAATCTCCACAGCTGTGGAGATTTCAGTCTGCAAATGGAGTTGCAGCATGGGACTCAGTCTCAGAAAGTTCTGTGAATCTAGCCCAAGGTTTTGGAAAAAACTTGCAGAACACTGTTGGAGCAGAATTGTAATATATACAATTCGCAAAAATAGCCAAACTTCATTTTATTCTAAGCAAAGGCAAAATAATTTCCAATTTTTATATAAATACAAAATGACTCTTGGCACCCCATTTCCCCCTTCACCCCACACATGGTCCCAGTAAATGAAAACATCACCCCTCCTCCTTTCACCCATTTAGACTCCCAAATCCCACCCTCCTCCCCACCAGGCTAGGAAAAATATTTTGAGAATAACTTGCCCATGGGCAGCCATGGCCTGGAATTTGGTTGTCCGACACACATTTCCTGTTGCTCTGCTGCAGTTTTAAGTAAAATTACTCCTCCAGACTGACAAGTCTTTTTTCTGAGTCCTGTGTTGGCTGTTACAAGAACTGCTATTTTATTCTGATGATACTATAGCCTGATTCTGGAGTAGTGTATGACTAAGATTGAGAGGATCTATAAAATTAGAGTCCTTTTCCTGGAACTAGCAGCTGTCTGTCTGCTGCTGTTTCTCTTACAGACCCAGTGACAGACACCCAGGGTCATTTGCTCTCAGTCCTGTCTAAGTGTGCCTTTTTTTTTTTAATAAAATGCAGCTCCTTGCTGGCACACTGGTGTGGAGGGCTGAGGCATCATGCCTTACCTCCTGTCATTCCAGCGATCCACGTTTGCAGTGCAAGCGAGTCAACAGGGGTCGGCCAGGGTGGGAGAGGATTGAGCATCTGGAGGACAGATCTCCTGTCCCATAAGGGGTGGGACTGGAGATCAGTGCATGCCTGGCCCCTAGCGGTAGCTGGAGGCAAACACACTGATCCCACAAGATGGGGGTGGAGACAAAGCAGATGCCCGGCATGTCGCGTGTGGAAGTGCACGCTGCTCAGCCATTGGCATCACTGCACTCCTAGTCCTGCACTCTGGGATAGGAAGAAAGACCAGAAGCAGGAAATACCATGGGCTGGCAGGATGATCCCAGCCCTCCGCAGGTGCCGCACCTGGCCAGCTGGCACCTCAAGCCAGAGGTGAGTACCAGTGGATGCCAGGGTGACGGGCCTGGTGGGGCCAGAGGAAGGGTGCTGGTCTGCGAAGAGAAAGATACAAGAAAAAAGTAAAAATTAAAATGCAGCTCCTCCAAAGCTTTTTTTTTTAATAATCACCAACACCAAGTCTTTTTTCACAAGTCCCCAACCTTCCCAAATAGCTCTTAAAGAATTATAGCTAGATTAATTACTATAGGAGTGGAAGTCTGTGAGAGACTCCAGAAAGTTGCTTACAAGCTGCTGGCCAGCTTAAATCACTATCTCTCTCACACAGTCATGAACAACCCTGCTCACCCCAGTCACAGTCATCGCCCCCACCCCCACCCCCACCCAGCCTTTCTGTGAAAATGCTTGTTCCTAAAAGCTTTTATCAAAATTGAGGATTACTCACTAAATGTTTAACATGTTTTTTTTGTTTTCAGGATTAAAATAGCTTTTCTTAAAGGGGAACTGTCACCAAGTATGGAGATGGTCCTAATTTGCACTCTGAGCAAAAACATTTTACTTACTTACTGTTTACTGCAGTATAGTAGATTGTGTCACACTAATTCTGTTGTCCTGCAAACTGACACTTTCTGTAACTGCAAACTCCAGAATCCCCTGCAGTTGACATCAGAGAAGGGCTGCAGCAGTTAGAGACTCAATAGCCTACAGTGTATTTTAGAGCTTTTATAAGCTCCAATCATATGTTTGCTGGTTCAGCTGTTCTCCAGAGATATAAGCAGTCATCTGTGACTGAACTTAGTCCAGAGAGGATAGCAGGAACAGCAAACAAAAGATCAGAGCTTATAAAACTCTAACATGTACTGCAGGTTATAGAATCTCCCACTGCTGCAGCCCTCCTCTGATGTCAGCAGCAGGTGATTCTGGGATTTTTTGTTACAGAAAATGTCAGCTTGCAAGTCAACAGAATTAGTGTGATAAGAACTACTATACTGCAGTAAACAGTATTATGTTTTTACCACAAAGTGTAAGTTAGGATGAGCCCCACACTTGGGTGTGGGGCCTTTAGTGATGACAATTCCCCCTTAAATACACAAAATCACTGCTATGTTCACTCTCTCAGCAGCACAGCCTGTCTCCTCTATGACAAAATGGCAAGTGTGGTATGTTGCACAGGTCCCAGCCTCAACAAACTAGGTACGGGACGGGGTGGGAGGGAACAAACAGACAGAGACTATTACTTGCATTGTTCTGCCATCCAACTCTCGCCACCTTCTGTCATTCTCAGAGGCTGACTGCTCCATTAGGGTGAATCTGGGGAGTCAGCTGATCTCCTTTCGTCCCCCTCAGCAGTCTCATGAGTGCCCAGAAGCTCATCTACTGTGCTCAGGATAGCAGGCCCCCCTTAACCCCTCGCACACTACACAAAATGCCACAAACAGGAAGCAGGCAAGGTCCCATTCAGCAATCTCAACTTGCACATGTGCAGTACCTGCTGCCAGAGGTGGAGGACAGACCGAGCAATTTACAAGGCAAGTTTACTGAAAAAAATGTTTGTTTCGGCAGTCGCGTATGTGCCGATCTATCACAGTCTGTATTAATTTAAGGCGCATAGACTACTGAAAGTGAGTGTTAGATTTTGGTTGTCCTGATGATGGTTTCTGTTGTCCCAGGCTGCCAGGCAATTGGATTTTTCCTAGCCTGCTCCCTATACAGTCTCAGAAATGTTCTTATTTTTATGGTTCTTATTCCCCCAGCCCACTCAGTATCCAAATTCCTCCCCTCCTCCCTCCCCTAGTGATGATACTAATTAACCCACCTTTCTTCATTCCACTTAGCACCTCAACTCCACCATGCCCCCTTGGAATCCCTATCCAAAAAAAATGTACCCTTTCTTCCACTCTGATAAGGGTTACAGAAATAACATGTTTGGGGCTGGGAGGGGGAGGTTTGAGGTAGGATGGTAGGATTTGGTCGACTAAGTGGATTAGTGGGGGGAAAGGCGGTGTTATTTTCAATTACATGGACAGTAAGGGGAAGAAAGGCAGGGTGTACAACTGTGTGTGGAATGCAGCACAGTATCATGATTGAGAAATAAGGTATGATGGGGGTGCATTATGGTGGGATAACAGCCCACCATGAGTGAGCTGAAGCATGAGGCGAAGCAGAGTGCTTCCATCACCCGAGAAGGGCCATTAGCCCACCATAAAGCACCCCCTGGAGTGCGTTATTACGATTATGAAATAGTTCCTTTTTAGTAAACCTGATGTATTTTTCTAAACATATTTTTGTTGAGCTACTTTCAGCTGGGTTGTTATGCTGGGATAACAGCCCTGCTGAAAGTACCTCTTGGCCAATCAGGAACCAGCATTCTTTCTACCCATTTCATAATTCAGGATAAATTATTGCTGTTTGAGGTGTTTGTTTGTTTATTTGTCTCTCTGTTTGTTTGTTTTTTGTGGCAGTTCACGCATAGCATGTTATATAAATGTCTCTAATTTGGGACCAAAACCTGAATACTGCCAAAGACCTGAATACTCTCTGAAATATTTGTTGAATACATGTCAAATTTAAAATTGGTGTATTTGCACTCTTCTAACAGTTACATTTCTGAATTTATGCTTTATATTAACTTTTTCCCTGCTAGGTTTAATTGACACTGTGAAGTGAAAACTATTTACCGACCGTAGATTTGAAACTTTTCCAAACAGAATCCTGTTGGTACATTGTAGTACAAATACAGAGCACCAGGATATGAACTGTGATTGCAACTGAAAGGAAGAGGAAAATCTGAGTAATGAATTATTAAAATAGAAACATAGAAGTATAGGCTTTGTCAGTGGTGCAAGTGGTAGACAAAAAGTACAGGAACTCAGACACTGGCAAATATGAAATACAGAATAAAGCTCCTCAATTCTGAAGGATAGCTGTGTCAATACACATCTATCTGTTTAGACATCAGTAGATTCAGAAGGAGATATTGAAGTATTTCTAGGAAAACAGAATTGTTGTACAAGTTAAACTTTGTTATGGAAACCCTGATTTCAGATCACAGGCCCAGAAACTGTCATGATGTTGCTGGTTTAAGAATTCTAGTTCTAGTGTCAGTGGGAAGAAGTACAGGAACTCCGCTGCTGCTGCAAAAAAGGTTCAGGAACGGATTTCCTGTGCGTTCCTGTTCACTTTCGACACTGGGCTTTGTTAACAGAAGAGAACCAGTAGGCCCATCTAGTTTCCCCATCTGTTCCTACACCTCTGACCCTGTTCAGTCACTGGGTTTTGTTAACAGAAGAGAACCAGTAGGCCCATCTAGTTTCCCCATCTGTTCCTGCACCTCTGACCCTGTTCAGTCACTGGGCTTTGTTAACAGAAGAGAACCAGTAGGCCCATCTAGTTTCCCCATCTGTTCCTACACCTCTGACCCTGTTCACTTTCAACACTGGGCTTTGTTAACAGAAGAGAACCAGTAGGCCCATCTAGTTTCCCCATCTGTTCCTACACCTCTGACCCTGTTCAGTCACTGGGCTTTGTTAACAGAAGAGAACCAGTAGGCCCATCTAGTTTCCCCATCTGTTCCTCACCTCTGACCCTGTTCAGTCACTGGGCTTTGTTAACAGAGAGAACCAGTAGGCCATCTAGTTTCCCCATCTGTTCCTACACCTCTGACCCTGTTCACTTTCAACACTGGGCTTTGTTAACAGAAGAGAACCAGTAGGCCCATCTAGTTTCCCCATCTGTTCCTACACCTCTGACCCTGTTCAGTCACTGGGCTTTGTTAACAGAAGAGAACCAGTAGGCCCATCTAGTTTCCACATCTGTTCCTACACCTCTGACCCTGTTCAGTCACTGGGCTTTGTTAACAGAAGAGAACCAGTAGGCCCATCTCGTTTCCCCATCTGTTGCTACACCGCTGACCCTGTTCAGTCACTGGGCTTTGTTAACAGAAGAGAACCAGTAGGCCCATCTAGTTTCCCCATCTGTTCCTGCACCTCTGACCCTGTTCAGTCACTGGGCTTTGTTAACAGAAGAGAACCAGTAGGCCCATCTAGTTTCCCATCTGTTCCTACACCTCTGACCCTGTTCAGTCACTGGGCTTTGTTAACAGAGAGAGAACCAGTAGGCCCATCTAGTTTCCCCATCTGTTCCTACACCTCTGACCCTGTTCAGTCACTGGGCTTTGTTAACAGAAGAGAACCAGTAGGCCCATCTAGTTTCTCCATCTGTTCTACACCTCTGACCCTGTTCAGTCACTGGGCTTTGTTAACAGAAGAGAACCAGTAGGCCCATCTAGTTTCCCATCTGTTCCTACACCTCTGACCCTGTTCAGTCACTGGGCTTTGTTAACAGAAGAGAACCAGTAGGCCCATCTAGTTTCCCCATCTGTTCCTACACCTCTGACCCTGTTCAGTCACTGGGCTTTGTTAACAGAAGAGAACCAGTAGGCCCATCTAGTTTCCCCATCTGTTCCTACACCTCTGACCCTGTTCAGTCACTGGGCTTTGTTAACAGAAGAGAACCAGTAGGCCCATCTAGTTTCCCATCTGTTCCTACACCTCTGACCCTGTTCAGTCACTGGGCTTTGTTAACAGAAGAGAACCAGTAGGCCCATCTAGTTTCCACATCTGTTCCTACACCTCTGACCCTGTTCAGTCACTGGGCTTTGTTAACAGAAGAGAACCAGTAGGCCCATCTAGTTTCCCATCTGTTCCTACACCTCTGACCCTGTTCAGTCACTGGGCTTTGTTAACAGAAGAGAACCAGTAGGCCCATCTAGTTTTACATCTGTTCCTCTGACCTCTGACCTGTTCAGTCACTGGGCTTTGTTAACAGAGAACCAGTAGGCCCATCTAGTTTCCCCATCTGTTCCTACACCTCTGACCCTGTTCAGTCACTGGGCTTTGTTAACAGAAGAGAACCAGTAGGCCCATCTAGTTTCCCCATCTGTTCCTACACCTCTGACCCTGTTCAGTCACTGGGCTTTGTTAACAGAAGAGAACCAGTAGGCCCATCTAGTTTCCCATCTGTTCCTACACCTCTGACCCTGTTCAGTCACTGGGCTTTGTTAACAGAAGAGAACCAGTAGGCCCATCTAGTTTCCCATCTGTTCCTACCCTCTGACCCTGTTCAGTCACTGGGCTTTGTTAACAGAAGAAACCAGTAGGCCCATCTAGTTTCCCCATCTGTTCCTACCTCTGACCCTGTTCAGTCACTGGGCTTTGTTAACAGAGAGAACCAGTAGGCCCATCTAGTTTCCCCATCTGTTCCTGCACCTCTGACCCTGTTCAGTCACTGGGCTTTGTTAACAGAAGAGAACCAGTAGGCCCATCTAGTTTCCCCATCTGTTCCTACACCTCTGACCCTGTTCAGTCACTGGGCTTTGTTAACAGAGAGACCAGTAGGCCCATCTAGTTTCCCCATCTGTTCCTACACCTCTGACCCTGTTCAGTCACTGGGCTTTGTTAACAGAAGAGAACCAGTAGGCCCATCTAGTTTCCCATCTGTTCCTACACCTCTGACCCTGTTCAGTCACTGGGCTTTGTTAACAGAAGAGAACCAGTAGGCCCATCTAGTTTCCCCATCTGTTCCTACACCTCTGACCCTGTTCAGTCACTGGGCTTTGTTAACAGAAGAGAACCAGTAGGCCCATCTAGTTTCCCCATCTGTTCCTACACCTCTGACCCTGTTCAGTCACTGGGCTTTGTTAACAGAAGAGAACCAGTAGGCCCATCTAGTTTCCCCATCTGTTCCTACACCTCTGACCCTGTTCAGTCACTGGGCTTTGTTAACAGAGAACCAGTAGGCATCTAGTTTCCCCATCTGTTCCTACACCTCTGACCCTGTTCAGTCACTGGGCTTGTTAACAGAAGAGAACCAGTAGGCCCATCTAGTTTCCCCATCTGTTCCTACACCTCTGACCCTGTTCAGTCACTGGGCTTTGTTAACAGAAGAGAACCAGTAGGCCCATCTAGTTTCCCCATCTGTTCCTACACCTCTGACCCTGTTCAGTCACTGGGCTTTGTTAACAGAAGAGAACCAGTAGGCCCATCTAGTTTCCCCATCTGTTCCTGCACCTCTGACCCTGTTCAGTCACTGGGCTTTGTTAACAGAAGAGAACCAGTAGGCCCATCTAGTTTCCCCATCTGTTCCTACACCTCTGACCCTGTTCAGTCACTGGGCTTTGTTAACAGAAGAGAACCAGTAGGCCCATCTAGTTTCCCCATCTGTTCCTACACCTCTGACCCTGTTCAGTCACTGGGCTTTGTTAACAGAAGAGAACCAGTAGGCCCATCTAGTTTCCCCATCTGTTCCTACACCTCTGACCCTGTTCAGCACTGGCATCCCCCTCCCCTCCTCTACCCAATTTATCCCTGTGCCTATCCCATCCATGCTTGAAGCTCCCCACCCTCTTTGTCCCCACTACCTCCTCCAGCAGTCTGTTCCAATCATCCACCACCCTTTCCGTGAAAGAAGTATTCCCTCACATTTCTCCTAAACTCTTCCACTTTAGCTTCACTTCATGCTCTCATGTTCTAGTGCCTTCTTTTCTATGAAAGAGACACCCCACCTGCATCTTATTCACATCTGTGAGGTACTTGTAGGTCTCAGCCATGTCTTCTTTCCTTTCCTCCAAGGAGTAAGTGCTTAAATTCCTGCAGCCTTTCCTTATACGGATCTCGTGCAGCCTTCACACCATTTAAGTTGCCCTCCTCTGTACCTCTGTATTGCCGCCACCCTGTCAATGTTCTTGTCGAGGTGCGGCCTCAAGAACTGGACTCAGTGCTCCAGGTGGAGCATCACTAGCGAGTGATGCAACTGCAGCAACACCACCCTTGTTCTACTAGAAATCACCCTTTTGATGCACACCCAGCATTCTACTAGGCTTTCCACTGCCTTGTCATACTGACCAATTACAGGTACTTTAAGGTCATCAGATATGATTACCCCAGGGTCTCTTTCTTGCCTGGTGACTGTAAGTACCTCTCCCCCATCTTATACACAGTTCTTAGGTTTCCCTACCCTTGGTGCATAACCTTGCTCTTTTTGGCACTGAACTCCAGCTGTCACACCCTAGACCACTCCTCTAGTTCCCCCATCCCTTTGTATTCTCTTTTCCTCTTCCTGAATGTCCACCATGTTGCAGATTTTTGTAACATCTGCAAACAGTCGCACCTTCCCCTGCAGCTCCTCAGCAATATTTTATTTAGTTGTTTAAGTTGTTTAACCAGGTATAGCACACTAAGCCGAAAGCTTTTTTACAGGAGCGACCTGGGAGCACAAGGAGGTTAAGTGACTTGCTCAGGGTCACACAGTATGCAAGTGGAAGCTGTGGGATTCAAACCCAGGTCTTGTCTGCTGGATGTCACCAGATTTGCAGCTCAGAGCCTTAGACCACTGCGCTATACTGCCTCAGGCAATATCACTTATATCACCAATATCACTTGTGAAGACACTGAAGAGGACTATTCCCAGCACCGATCCCTTGGGCACCCCACCAGGCACTCCCCTGTCCCCTAAGCATCTACCATATACCACTACCCTTTGCCTTCTATCCTTCAACCAGTTAGCTACCCAGTTAGATATTATCATGCACTTGGTATAATGTGAAGAGGAACTATTGTCTGGGTCCCATTTTAAAATCAATAGTTTGGGAACAGCAAATGATTTTGCTGCTGTTAGTAAAACAAGCATTTGTCAATGCCGGATGTTCACCGCTGGTATTGCTGTTGAACTGGATCTAAGGTGTAGATCCCCATGCCGGAAGACTAATATGGGCTGGGCTTGGGGGCGGAGAAATTGCAGTGTGACAGCAACAGACATTGATGGGCATTTTTCTTTTTACAGTGTTTATTTAAAAAATAATAATTTACAAGTAAGAGTTTTCTTTATTTCAGGTGGAGACACTGGGGGATTGGGCACCCCGCTATCAGTGTTATGAGCAGCCCCCAGAAGCTCTGGGGTTTTAGATGTTCTGTGGTGCATTTAAGGCTTACATGGAAGATAAAGCAAAGTTCTGTTAGTTCTCCTCCACCCCTGCCTTCAAGGCAAAAATATAATTCTATGGCTGGCCTCAGATACCTAGAGACTACAGCTGGGCCTGGCTGAGAGCAGGACCATTCCTATGATTTTACTGTACATGGGAATTTTTTTTTTCTTTAAACAGAGAATACGGAAGTCCTCCCCAAGAAATAGAAACATAGAAACATAGACTTTGATGGTGGATAAGGACCACTTGTCTCACCCAGTCTGCCCATTTCCCTACCTACTGGATAAGCTGCAGATTCTAGTTAACCAACAGCCTACTTCCTGCCACCCCCCACTACAATTGCCTTGTGTCTGTCCCATGCATGTTTGAATTCCCCAACTGTTTTAGTCCCAACAACCTCCCCAGGAAGGCAGTTCCACGCATCCACCACTCTCTCCGTGAAAAAAATTTCATCACATTTCCCCTGAGCCGTCCCCCTCTATGTTTAAATTGTGTCCCCTTGTTCTTACACATCTCTTTTTCTGAAAGATGCCACCTTCCTGGACTTTGTTGATTCCCTTGAGGTACTTGAACATTTCTATCATGTCCCCCCGTCCCTCCTTTCATCAAGGGTATACATATTAAGCTGTCTCAGTCTCTCTTCATATGGTTTCTGATGCAGACCCTGCACCATTTTAGTTGCCCTCCTCTGGACTGCTTCCATCATGTCTATGTCCTTGCATAGATGAGGTCTCCAAAACTGCACACAGTACTCCAGATGGGGTCTCACCAACTGTCTTTACAGAGGGATAACCACTTCCCTTTTTCTACTTGTGAAATGGTACTCTAAGTGTTCAAATTTGCAAGTTGTTGCACTTTGAAGGGGTAAACTAAACTCCAGTGTTATAGGCAACCATTATTTAATAATCAATGCCAGCCAGTTTATTTAATTGTTTGATCTACCCTATACTAATGTGAAAAGGTCACTTATATACTACCCTATTAGCCAAGTGACCATTAGTGCTCTTAAATGTTCCGTTTTTCACTCTATCTGCAGCCTACTACAGCATGTGTAACCTCACTCGTGTGTGTGTGTGTGTGTGTGTGTGTGTGTGTAGCCAGGGAGAGAGAGAGAGAGACACACACACACACACACACACTAGCAAAGTGAGCAGTTTTAGGTTTCAGTTTCAATCCCTGTAATGTTACATGAAAGATAAAGCAAACTTCTGTTTTGTCCCACCACACCCCTGATTCCAAGGAAAAAATATAATTCTATGCCTGGCCTCAAGTACCTAGAGACTGCAGCTGGACCTGCATAACTGTGCGTGTGTGTGTGTGTGTGTGTGTGTGTGTGTGTGTAAAATGCTGTGGGGGGAGAAGCAGGCAGGCTGAGAGCACATGGTGAGATCAATCAGCTATGCTTGCTGAAAGAGCTGATTTATGAATGTGTCTATCAGCACATTGTTTTGAAGTTCACACACTTTCTTGCCTAAACAGTGTCATGATCAGCCTTGCTGATTATTGGTCAAGCCCCCTGTAGAACTTCTTGCATTGGACCACCATGACACACCTTTGTTGGTAACATGAACGACTGACTGTGAACTGCAGAGTAAGGTAAGGCAAGGTCAGTTATTCACCATGACCATGGGCTGTTTTCAAAACCAAAAAAATAATTGCAAACACTGTTTGTTTAAATTGGAGCTGACATCGATGCCCATACACTATGAAGGACAATGTATGGGCATTGATGGCGACCACACAATGCTAGATCTACGTGGTTTCCCTAGGCAGCTTTTGTAAACCTCTCGAGCTGCAATCTCGGGGTTTACAGGAGTTGCTCATGAACCTCACCGACAAAGCATAAAGTGATTGTTCATCACCTCCATACATTATCCTCTATATTTTGTGCTCCAGGTTTTCTCATGTGTAGAACATGAAATATATATATATATATAATGTGTGCATGTGTGTAGAAAAGGGACAAAAGTAAAAAAGTAACAAAGCAAAAACTGTAAACTAAATAAAATACTGAATATTCAATCAAAAAAGAACTGTACCATATCTCACATTTTTTACATTATTTTATTTATTGAAAGAACTTTCCAGAAAATTCTTTTGCACCATAGAATCTCATTTTCCTAGGTGTCCTGAGGGAAATTAAATGAAGCTGGTAACTGATCATGCTCAGAAATGTATATTTACGTGTTAGAATAAATTTATGAGCATGCTCAGTGGTGTGACTAAAATGAGTGACATAAATTGCTGGGCATGCTTAGTAACCAGTTTCATTTATTTATTTATTTATTCTGTTTGGCAACCAGGTAAGGCCCACTGGCACAGGTCACATTTACAGGGGTAACCTGGGAGCACTGGGGAGGTTAACTGACTTGCTTAGGGTCACAGTGTGTGTAAAGTGGACATTGTGGGGAATAAAACCCAGGTCTGCTGAATGTACCAAGCTCATTCACAGCTTGTTACTTTAACCTCTAGACTATACTGTCTATGTTGCCCAAAATAACATGCTTATCTTGGTAAATTTATTTTCACACCTTTTTTTTTATTTTTATTTTTTATATTTTATGCTATATAAGACATTAAACATGCTAGGTTTAACTGTGGAAAACAGCCTTTAAGAAATGGAATGATAATCTTTCAAAAAGTAGTAAATTCACAAAACGAAAAGGCCATGGCCTATTCTACAGAGAGGGGATGTTGGCATGATACACACTACAGCCACAAATGTACAGTTCTTCAATTTACCAACCATCAAAAGACAAAGTATGCAAATGAGGTGTTATCTTAATCCCAAACGAGACCTTGCACATTCTGATACATTACGCTAATAGTCCTTTGCTGTGAAAGCTTCAGTTTCCTTTGCCCTCTCATCTCGCTGAGGGATCTAGCTTCAAGAGTGTGAAATCTGTATTTATAAATATTAATGGGTAAAAGCAAGATAATTGCAGCTAAAACTGTCACAACAAATGTAACATGTAATTTCATAGAGTCTTGCTTGACTTGCTGCAAGGTTTGTGGTTAGTTTTTGCAGATCTTCCCATTTTCTATGGAGGAGATGGATTTGATTTTTCAGTTTACAAGCACTTCTGATCTTTAAAAGGAAGTGCTGATGCTTATTTGCTGTAACAAGTTCTTCTCTGTCTTGAAAAATTAATAAAAACATTTAAGAAAATGAAAGCAAATGCTGTCTCAATGTTATTGTAATGTTAGGGTTCTAGGTATTTATTTTTATTTGAAAATGTTTTACCAGGTAAACCATGCAAGAACAATAGCCTTATTTATAGTCATGACTAGGAGGGAGGGAGGGAAGGGAGAAGAGGGGGGGAGAGTGGTAGAGGACTAGCAGTAAGAGAAAAATAACATGCTATCAGAACAGTTATACAGTATTAGTTACCACAGTATCCAGTGCATACATAGATTTGGCAGAAGCTGGTACACCATACAATACAAGACCGGCTTCAGTTTCATAACTGAGTTACACAGCAGTCAGGAAGGGTACTCGTAACTGGACATAAGTGCTGTTTTAATTTTGATCTGGTAGTGAAGATTGAGGGAGAGCAAGTATTGTCAGAGGGCAAAGTATTCCATATTTTGGCAAGTGGAAACAAATTGCTACTTGGCCAGCTTTTTTTCCTTTTTTAATACTTTATTTTATTCAGAGAGAGAATACAAAGAAACATCAGTATTAATACACCAGGGAAAACTTTCTTGAAAAAAGAGACTCATAAGCTTATACACAATAAGTACAGTTTTTTTCTGTTTTAGAGGGTGTATAAAAAAGAGGAAAAAAAAAACAGAGTTCATAACTACACAGCACTGCAAGAAACACAGGTACAGCTTATATTATCTGTTTTATTAAGTGTAACCTTGATGCTTGTGTCCCAAAGGGTTATTTACCCCTGCCTTGCAGGGCTGACCAAGGTTGAGAGGCCTGGATTCCTATTTCAGATTTAAAACTGGCTATTTCCCATAGATAACAAATGTGAAGTGCCTCCACTAAGAGTTTAACTTTAAAGTGGGCTAGAATAACACCTGGTTCAACCCCCTGGGATGCTGTACCCACCCACAATACCACATTGGCACCCCATACATGGAACAATAACCAAAACCCCACATTTCAACATTTAAAGAATTAAAGGCTCACTCTAATAGTATGCTCAAGACACAAGATTTATAAAAAAACAGTTAACCAACATTTATTTACAAGGGGTGAGGGTTAGAAAGGGTGAATAGGAAAAAGAGGTTCAGCAAACAGTTTAGATTGGCATTACTGATTGGCATTTCAGGCATTTAGAGATTGGCATCAGAATAAACATTTTGCATTTTAAATTCAGACATTAGTCACAGTGGCCACCCGCCAACCTTCTGATTATTCAGATCATTTCCTAACTAACTAGCTGCATAGATGGCAGGTACATATTTAATGCCCACACAAATATCAGGCCCCAGTCCAGATAAGGACACCGTAATCCTATAACTCTGGGTACCCAGTACTGAATAATAAAGTTGCAGGCCTGATGCAGTTGCAGCTGAGTTGGCCGGCGTTGGGGTCCTTAAAAGAAAAGCAGATTAGCATCCTTTCTTTAGACAAGCTTTAGCTGAGGTGCAGGCAAGAGCTGCAGCTGACCCCTCTTTGAAACAGACACTTGCAACTTGCAGGCTGGAAACATCTCTCAGCTTCTCCTTTCAGTTGCCCATCTTTCAAGGCTGAAGACACAAACTGGAACAGACCAGGCTGGGATCAGGGCTGGCACACCTCAAACCCCCATGTCCAGTCTATGCCCCTCAGGGGGAAGTGCATATGGCAGTGCGTAGCTGGCACCTTACTAGACTGACTCCTGGACCAGTCTTTTTTTTTTTTAACACATCTTTTTCCCTCTGGTCACAGTCTGCGGGGACTCTCTCAAGCATCCTGCCTGTTCCTGCCCTGCCTGAAGTCCTCCCACCTGTGCCTCCTCTCTCCTCCTCCTCCTCCTCTATCCACGATCGGCACCCTCACCCCTCCTCTTTTGGGTGCTCCTAACAGTCAGACTCTGATGTGGAAGAGGACCCGGGTGGAGGAACCTGGAAGGCCAGGCAGGATGGACCTGGTCGTCGGCATGGGGGCAGGTGCCATTGCCTACCCCACAGACTGGGCTTTTCCTTGTTCTGATGTTTACTCCTCCCCCCTCCCATGCGTTTGCATGCCCGGATGCTCAGAGCACGGCAACCCCTGCCGACGTCAGGCCACGCCAATTACATGCTGCCCAGTGTGCTACGGCACCACCAGTCTCCACCAGGAGCTGATGGCACGTTGGGCAATCACCAACCCCCCCAGGAGGAGAGCAGCCCAGCAGGTGCTCAATCCTCTCCTGCCCCTGACATCCCCTTTGCTCCCGAACTCAGGTTGCTGGCGTGACGCGAGATGTGGCGTCCAGCGCCTCAACCCTCAGCGTCACTGGGCCGGCACTCAGAACAGTCTTAAATATAGTCTCTTACAGGTTTCAGGCAATTCAGGTACTTTGGACACTCCTGCACTTCAACCACAACTGCTAGTGTAGCAGCCATGGTCCTTTCACCATAAGATGCAGTCCAGAGGGAAGAGGTGCATTCCCAACCTCAGGAAACACCCAAATTCAAACAAAGTCCATCACGGTAAAATAATTCTTTTTTCTTTCAGCCGGTTAGGGCTTAGGCACACAGTTTAACACAACTGCTGTGGCTTTCTCAGAAGGCACAGTCTTTTAGGCAAAATCTCCTTCTGTCTCCAAAGCAGAACAGGCGCTTAAGGCAAGACTCCTAACCAAAATAGCAGACGGAGCTTCAGGCATGGCTCCCTACCACTTTAACCATTTTACTTGTCAGCAAATCTTGCTCACTGTAGCTTCTCACAAGTTCAAATCACAATATCAAAGTCCCTCTTGGCCAGCTGGTGTTTGCAGCTCCAACTGAACATTTACAGAGTCCTCACAGGCAACTTCAGGAAAAGCTCCAACCTCAGGATACTTCCCTTTCCATTCCCGTAGGCACACTTAACCAGTCACATCAGGCATTTCACAAAACGGGACCATCAGTGGTCACTTTTGCAACAGATGTCCACCCTATCCTTGGCACAGATCAAATGCAGGGTGCAGAAAGATGAGTTACTTGTACACTTGGTAGAAGTTTACTCCCTCAGAATTAGATGCAGCTTTCACTTAACTGAAATCACAGGTTTCATCTGCTATCTCACCGCTGAGGCAGAAACATTCATGCAGCCCTCTCACAACTGCAGGCAGACTTTTTGTAGCTCTCACATAGCTGAAGATAGTTCAGGTTTCTTCCCCACATTTTTCCGAATGTGGAAAGGCAAATGCTAGCCCTGGGGGACAATATCTGGCAACTCACAGGCCAGCAACTCCAATTCCTCACAGCCACATTTCTCTTGGCAGAGGCCAGAGACCCACTCCCCTGCAGAGGGGCTCCCACTGAACTGGCTAGGCCCATTCTCTTTGGCAAGGGCCAGCCCCCCGTGGAGGGCTCATGATGAACTGAACCCAGCCAGAAAAGGCTCTGGGGTTTTGAGAGCTCTCTGAGGTGCCTGATTGGCTGATTCCATTTGTCTCTCACGGAAATAAATATTAATAAGGCTTCTCGATGCCTGATATGCTCCCTGTATAGGCCAGGTAATGTTCCTTCCCCAAGTCCCTACACTGTCCCAAAAGTCTCTGCAATAATCCTGGCTCCCAACTGGTTGTTGGCTGCAAAATATGGCTGCTCTTAAACACAGTCCTAAGGAAGTCCCTTACAGTCCCAATTCAAATTTCTGGTGCAGTCAATACATTTATTTTATTTACATTTTTGCCCCACAGTTCAATAGCCCCTTCAGTGCGCAGTAAAGCGCTGCCTTTATTTTACATTTATTTTCAGTCCCGTGCCTGTGGCTAGTGCCAATATTTTAGGTCTGTCTGCACCAGAACAGGTTTGCTCATGAATATTAATGCTGCTGCATTAATATTCATGAGCCAAAATACAGCATGAATGGTGCTTTTTATTTAAAATATTCAGTGACTTCTCTCCAGCCCTGGTCCAGGTCACCGGCCTCGGACCTATGGCAAATGATTACCAGGACTGCTGGAAAGCCATCCGTTTGACCATAATCATGGTCAGAAAACAAAGGGTGTTTCTTGCGCAAGAGTGGCAGCTGAGTGCTCCGGGGGAGCAAACTGAGAAGCGACACCTCATGCTGTAACTCCTCCAGCCCCTACTGAGACCTGCAGACACTCACGGGCCAGACAGAGATCCTTCTAGGCACACTTTGGGGCATAATTGGACTTGGACTTTAGCGGTGCCATTGGGGGGAGAATGGGAGACACCACTAGGAGGTGATCGGGAGGAAAGTGAGACACGTGGGCAATTAAGGTAGGCCCCCACAGGGGGGTTACATAATCTTAATCACCCACTATAGATTCTATTGCAGTTAATCTTTACTGCCCAAATTTATCCTGAAGGAGAGGCTGGTTTCCCTCCTAGAGGCTAATGGGCTGCAGGACAGTAGACAACAAGGGGTTTGTCTCAGGCAGATCCTGTCAGACCAACCTGGTGGAGTACTATGATTGGGTAACCAGACAATTAGACAGGGGCCATGCAGAGGATGTCCTGTACCTGGACTTCAGTAAGGCATTTGATTCGGTGCCACATAGGAGGCTTGGTAGTAAGCTGGAAGGCACAGGGGCCAGGGAGAAGATGGTGGGATGGGTAGTGAATTGGCTGCAAGGGAGACAGCAGAGGGTGGTGGTGGGAGGGGAGCTCTCATCGCCCAGGGCAGTGACAAGTGGGGTGCCACAGGGCTCTGTACTGGGGCCGGTGTTATTTGGAATAACAGACATCTCAATAGGCATCAAGAGCAAGATCAATCTGTTTGCAGATAACACCAAGATGGGAGCGGTAGTGGATGACTTAGAGGGGTGGCAGGGGTTGCAGGATGAGCTGGAAAAATTGGAGGCCTGGTTGGACACTTGGTAGCTGGGGTTCAATGCCAAGAAATGCTAGGTGTTACATTTCAGAGCTAAAAAACCTAAGGAGGAGCTACCAGCTGGGGGGGGGGCAGTTAGCCAAGACGGAGGAGGAGGAGGATCTTGGGGTGATCATAATGGGAGCAATGAACAACTCTTCACAGTGTAGAAAGGCAGCTGCAAAAGCTAACAGGATGCTGGGTTGTATTGCTAGAGGCATATCATCCAGGAGGGAGGAGATGATCCTACCGCTGTATAGGACACTGGTTAGACCACACCTGGAGTACTGTGTGCAGTTCTGGTGGCCGTACCTGAAGAAGGACATTAGGTCGCTGGAGGCGGTGCAGTACAGGGCAAGAAAAAATGATACAGACCCTAGTAGAATTGCCCTATGAGAGTAGACTGAGGGAGCTGAACATGTACTCCCTGGAGAAGAGGAGGGAAAGGGAGGACATGATTGAAACCTTCAAGTACATGAAGGGAATAAATAAGATGGACATGGAGGGTCTTTTCCAGTTAAGGAGAGGGAGGGACACCCGAGGGCACAAGCTGAGATTGGAGGGGGAAGGTTCAGGAGGGAAATAAGGACACACTTTTTTACGGAGACGGTGGTGTCAGGGTGGAATGCATTACCAGAGGAAGTGGTAGCCTGTAATACAGAGGGCTGCTTCAAAAGGGGATAGGACAGGGTAAGGGGGAGGGTCACTGGAAGGGGGAGAGGGGAGGGAGGGGCAGCTGCAGTATTAGAGCAGACTCGATAGACTGAAAGGCCTTTATCTGCTGGCAAGTTCGTATGTTCATATGAATGTGCACCCCCTTCACAACTGATGCAGTTTAAACTAAGACCTATGAACAAAGAAAAATAATTTTATAAATGTTGATTAAAGATAGATGCTATGTCTGTGTGTTATCTGTCCAGTGATAGTCCAAAAGGCATTTAAGTAATCAGAGGTAAATATTGTGTATCCTCCACCTCTTCCATCTCTGTAGCAGAACCAATGTGAGCTGCAAGGGCCATATTAGTTTTATAAAAGCCACAAGCAACATCCACATCTACAGTGGCGTGAAAAAGTATTTGCCCCCTTCCTGATTTTCTCTATTATTGCATATTTGTCACACTGGATGTTTTCAGGTCTTTAGACAAAATATAATATTAGATAAAGGGAACCTGAGTGAACAAATAACACTTTTTTTTTACTTATTTCATTTATTTAATGAAAAAAGTTAACCAACACCAACGGGCACTGTGTGAAAAAGTAATTGCCCCCAGTTAAATCAACCCAATTAAAGGGATAATTAGAGTCAGCTGATTGAACACAGCCAGACTTGATTACAGCCAGCCCTGCTCAATATAAATCTCACTTATTTTGACCTTACCATCAGAGTCACGTTGCCAGCACAAAGATTCAACAAGCACATTATGCCATGATCAAAGGAAGTTCCTGAAAAGATCAGAAAAATGTGTTGCCCTCTATCAGTCTGGAAAGGGTTACAAAGCTATTTCTAAGGCTCTGGGACTCCATCGAACCACAGTGAGCCATAATCTCAAAATGGAGAACACTTGGAACAGTAGTGAATCTTCCCAGGAGGAGGCCTGCCAAAATTACTCCAAGGGTGCAGCGTAAAATCATTCAGGAAGTCTTAAAGGATCCTAAAACAACATCCAAAGAACTGCAGGCTTCTCTTGCCTCAGCTAAGGTCAGTGTTCACGACTCCACAATCAGAAAGAGACTGGGCAAAATGGGCTTCATGTGAGAGTAGCAAGGCGGAAACCACTGCTAACCAAGAAGAACATAAATGCTCGCTCTCATTTGCAAGCACCTGGATGATCCACAAGCCTTTTGGGAAAATGTTCTATGGACAGATGAGTCCAAAGTGGAACTTTTTGGATGACATGGATCCCATAATGTCTCGCGTAAAGCAAACACAGCATTCCACAGAAAGAACACCATACCAATAGTCAAACATGGTGGTGATAGTGTGATGGTGTGGGGATGCTTTGCTGCCTAAGGACCTGGATGACTTGCCATAATTAAAGGAACCATGAATTCTGCTCTGTACCAGAAAATTCTTAAGGAGAATGTCCGGTCATCCTTCCGTCAGCTGAAGCTGAAGCGTAGTTGGGCCATGCAGTAAGACAATGATCCAAAACACAAAAGCAAGTCCACATCAGAATGGCTAAAAAGAAGTAAAATTAAAGTTTTGGAGTGGCCTAGTCAAAGTCCAGACTTAAACCCAATAGAGATGCTGTGGCAGACCTGAAACGAAGCAGGTCATGCTCGAAAACCTACCAAATGTTACTGAATTAAAGCAGTTCTGCGAGGAAGAGTGGGTTAAAATTCCTCCACAGCGATGTGAAAGACAGATATTGAATTATAGGAAGTGTTTCGCTGCAGCATTGCAGCTAAATGTGCATAACCAGTTATTAAGTGTAAGGGGGCAATTACTTTTTCACACAGTGCCAGTTGGTGTTGGTTAACTTTTTTCATTAAATAAGTGAAATTAAAAAAAAAAAACAAGTGTTATTTGTTCACTCAGGTTCCCTTTATCTAATATTACATTTTCTCTAAAGACCTGAAAACATCCAGTGTGACAAATATGCAATAATAGAGAAAATCAGGAAGGGGGGCAAATACTTTTTCACGCCACTGTATGTTTGTCAGGTGCTGCTAAGACTGCAGGTAGCCCAGCTTGAACAAATTCTGAACAACTAGCCAACAGACATTTTCTCACATTTTCTCCTATGCCGAGTAGTCAAAACCAAGCATTTGTCAATGCCGAATGTTGGCTTGCTGGCATTGGCATTGGTAGTGCAGGAGTTAGACAGATGCATCATAGGAAAGGCAGTGAAGTATTGAACTGATGCCAACCCACCCCCACCCTGCAGAGAGTGACAGGCATTAGGGTGTCCCTTTGGGTGTTTGGTAGTGCAGTGTGGGAAAACATGTCGGGCAGGATGTGAGAAATGACAGCTGCACAGTTCATAAGGAGGTGTAAAAAAAATGCCAGTGCTGAAAAGGTGGCATGTAAATATACCAAATTTGCGAAGCTACTAGGGTGTGTGGGAAATATGCAATGCACGCTTGCAACACTGCCATTTTATGGGCGTTCGGCACCAAATTTTCAACATAGGCATTTTAGCACCTCTGCTCATGTACAGTGGCACTGTTATTTCCTCAAAGTGTCCCAAGAAGTGATTTTGCACAGCAACCATGCTATTCTACGCCTGAAGTGCGAAAACACATTTTGGGCACGATATGTCAAATGACGGCTGTACTGTTCATCAAGAGGTGTGGAAAAATGGCAATGGTGAAAATCCAGACTGAAAATATCACAAATCACGACGGTACGAGCGTGTGTGCAATCTGCCAACGCATGCGTGTAACACAGTTATTTTATGGAGTATCATCACCAAATTTTCAACATAGGCATTTTAGGTCCTCTGCTCATGAACTGTGTCACTGTCATTTTCATAATCTGGCCCAAACACTGATTTCCCACAGCAACTGCGCTATTGTGCGCCGGAAGTATGGAAACACATTTCAGGCAGGATGTGGAAAATGACAGCTATACTGTTCACAAGGAGGTGTACAAAAATGACAATGCTGAAAATACGGCAGTAAAATATTGTGAATGCGCGAAGTTATGAGCCTGCGTAGCAACTGCGCAACGCACTCTCGTAAAACAGGCATTTGTTGGATTTGTTCCACCAAATTTGGAACTTAGGCTTTTTAAGAGGGCACCTCATGAAAACCGCCACTGTCATTTCGTTAATGGGCCCCAAAAGGTGATTTCGCGCAGTGACTGCGAAATCACCTTTCGAGGCCGATAAATGCCATAACAGTGACAGAATTCATGAGGAGGGGTCCCAAAAACCCCATGTTGAAAATTTGGTGCAAAAATTCCAAACAATGCCTGAGATATGCAACAAAGTTGAAAAAACTCTGTCTAGCCCATTATACAGCTTACCGGCATTTCCTCAGTTCGCGGTCAGCTTTGAAGAGTGCAGACGTGTTCCCGGTCCACTGAAGATCGTCGCACCGGACTCCAGAGGTAAGTATGGAGTGAGGGGTGTGGGGAGGCAGGGTGCGCAGTGGGTGGGTGGGGTTGTGGGAGGGCAGGGAGAAGCGCCGTGGGACCGTTTTAATTTACAGGTTTAAAAAAAAAAAAAGATGGCGGGACGTTTGCCACACTGCGGTGGTCTCCCAGCATGGCAGAAGGACGGCTGGGGGAGCGTGGAGCCTATAGGGGATTGGGCACCCCCGTCGGCCATGGCATCAGTTGCCACGCTGGGGTGGGCTCCAGCCGCACACCCTGTACTTTGGGAAATGGCACGACGGGAGGTAGTCATCTGTGCCGCTGCATGACGCAGCTTGTCTCTGGATTGCAGCGCACTTTGTTTAGTGTAGTTATGTCCACTTTACATAATGCTGGTGTCAGTGCTAGCATGCTGGCTTATTGGGGAATGAGGGACGCACCTACTGATGCGTGCCCTGCATTAGCCCAACAGCAGCCGCACCCCCAAAGCTACACTCTCCCAATATGTTGACTTGCGCGCAAGTGCGGCAAGCCAACATAATGACTTGCACGCAAGCGCGGCAAGCCAACATAAAAAGTCAGGGTAGACATGAAATCTAATACCTTCATGAGCAAAGCATTTCTTTTGCCTTGTCATTTGCAGAGGTTTTTTTTTTTTTTTGGTAATGAAAGAAAAAAGTGCAGATCATGTACCTAACAGCCCATGTCTCACAGCCAATAACTTGTAGATTAGCAGTTCTTGCTGACGGTCTAAAATATCATTCCAAAGAGAGTAGGGCATCCAAATAAAAACAGCAGTGGTTGAATTTTCTTTACTTTTTTTTTTCTCCCAATTATTTAACCAGGTGAGACACTCTTAACTGAAAGCTTGTTTACAAGTGCAGCCTGGGAGCAGAGAGAAGTTAAGTGACTTGCTCAGAGTCACACAGGATTCAAACCCAGGTCTTCCTATTTGCAGCTCAGAGCCTTAAACCACTGTGCTATACTGCCTCCCTTCCAACTTTAATCCTGACACCGGTGTGGAGGCTAGTAGTCCAGTTAGTTGACAATTTTTAAAAAAGAGTGTATTGTTGATTTTTTTCTAAATGTTTAATTCAGTTTAATTGCTTGTGCAGAGAGGCATTACCTGTTCCTTCCACCATAATAAATCTGTTAGACAATGTAGCTGTTTCTTTTGCAGCAGATTCCACACATTCCTCTAGCACTTGTACCTTTATCTCTGAGTAGATTGAGCAGATATTTCAGCTAAAATATTCTGGACTTTGTCCAAAGATGCACGGACTTCATCCTGAAAGTCTATCAGAAATGTTTGTATAAAAACAAGCAACAGCTTCTGAGGTACTTTGGGCCTTGTGCCCACTTCAGGGAGCAGGACTGAGAGAGAGAAGCCATAGCTCCAGCTGTACTCAGGAAATCAAATGGCCCCCATGTCAGAGCTGCTGTCCCTTGAGCTTTGGGAGAAAGAAATCTCTCAAATGAGTTAGTTGTGCCCTCAGATACTTCCTTTAGTCTGTAGCAAATCTGCTGTGTCTTAAGTCCCTGTATATCCATGGAAAAGTGACGGAAGGCATGGCAGTGGAAAACTAAAACACACATGCAGCCATTTTGCTTAATTGAGTACATCCCTCCAGCTTTCTTTTTCATGGGAGATATGCAGCATTTTATCTATCTACGAATGCAACAGATAGGCAGGGTTCATGAGAGGAGAGAATAGGCCACCAAGGTAAAAGGGAACTTGCTACTCCAGAGTTTGGCTCCAAACAAGGCAGTGTGTTAAACACACCTAGGGTCCTGCTTGGACCAGCCTAGAGTGGAGTATAATTGATACAGCAGTGATGGAGGGTATGAGGTGCACAAGTTTGTAAGTTTTTTGCAATCCTCCTTAGAACATTGAGTAGGCTATTCTGCTTGGAAATAGCCTGCTTAGAAGCAGCTGCATACACTACATCACTTTATAACATGGGTTGCATGAAGGACAGCAGCCAATTGGTCAAACAGCATCCGGTGACCATGGATTAAATTCCCTTTTTAATCCACACTTGGGTGACCTGCACTTCTTCCCTCAAAGCAAGTGATGTGATTATCCCACCAAAATCATATCCCTACCCACACATGCAGTATAGTGGTGACGCAGAAAATGTTGCTGATAACTGCAATATTGTGCATAGAAATGGAAAGATTTTCATTAATTTTAGACATATTTACATGTGATTATTAGCAGCAATGTGTCAACAATGTTTTTTTTTTAGTTACTTACCTTGTATTTTGCCAACTGCTAGTTTAAAATAATTCAATTGAATCCTTGTGTTATGAAGTCAGAAACTCTCTACTGGCAAGGCTATTTACATACCCATAATGCAGTGCTTGCAACTCATGGAAGTAATGTATTATCACACTTACATGGTACAAGCAAGTAAAACAGATGCTCTAACATATTGTATTGATTACCATAGGAAAGGAGCTGTGTTACTTTGCTCTCTTGTGTTTTAAACACTAAAAACAAGTTTTAAACTATTTATGTCATTACAATATAAATAAACAACAGTCTACTCATATACTCTAGGAAGCAAATGATTAAATAAGGAAAAGTGTTGCACAGGTATTTTGTTGTTGATTAAGAATAAAACAAATTCCCACAGAATTCTGTCATCCACAGCAAACTTGTTAGTGCTCAGTTGTACTTTCCACATAGTGTGTTTCACTTAGTTTGAATGTGATCCTTGGCAGTAATATGTCTACAATGTTTTTTTTTTTTTCTTAATAGAAACATTCATTCTATACATATTAGCTTTAGATTTACTAATATAGTACTTTTTTCCTACCTTACTGTCGGGATCAACTGTTCAGAAGTGTATTTCTCAGACAATGACAGAACTACTGCATAATACATATTATTTATAATATAAATAAACAACACCCTACACATATAATCCAGGGAGCACGTTAATATGTTAAAAAAGTGGTAATACTTATTGAAACCTTGTGGTTTTATTGTATTTTGATATTGTAACCTTGATGTATAGTTGTATTGAAATATTGTTCTCTCCCAGGTCGTGCCTGAAAATAGTCAGGATTGTTTGCCTAGTGCACCTAGCCAGTTACCAAAAGCTAATAAATAAATAAATAAATACAGTTATTCTGCAACTGATTAAAAAGAGAACAAATTTCCACAGAATTGTGCAGTCTACAGCAAGCTTGCTAGTGCACACTTAATATGTAATCATTAATATTAATGTGTCTACAATGCTTTTGTACTTTACAGAAAGGTCTCACTGAACCATAAAATGTTTATCCTTAGTCTACATGTGGAATTGTTTTTTTTCAGATAGAAGGATACACTGTAAAAATAGTTTTTTCCAGCCTTAAAATCACCCTTTCAGAGCATTATTTGTGTCCTTCATGCAACCCATGTTATAAGTGCAATAACCCACTCCAGGGTGTGGGGTTATAGGCATTTAAACCATGCCTGGGTTGCTGTGAGGACACTCGGCCGGTGGCCTTGTGAATCATAACACACCCCAGGCGTAGATTAAATGCATATAACCCCACACCCTGTCGTGGGTTATTGCTAAAATAATCCAGCGTAGGTAGCATTATATGTTCAATTTTACATTTTTGGTTAGCAATCAAACTACTCTGCAACCTACAGAGCACACCTACAATAGTTTAGCAAAGCATCTGGATAGGGTGGTATTAATATATAGCGGGGCAGTTCTTGATCAACTACATCAGTAGTATCAGTGGAGCCCTTTTAGAAGCACATCCTAAATGCCAAGCAAAAATGTTCTTATAACTGGGATGTTCTTATAAGAGGGCTACATTGAAAACAATGAAAATCTATGTAAAATATATGGCTAAAAACTGGGCTCAGACTACATTTGAGGGAACTCATTCTTAAAAAAGTAGTATAATACAGCTTTTTAAAAGAACTCTTGCGCAAATAGTTAAGAGCATTGTAAAATTAATTCAGTGTCTCACCTAACTATGAAGGAATATGTGCTGCCTTCTTCATAAGGCATCTTTCCCACATCCATTCACTACTTAAGTGACTGTTAGTGAGGAAACTAGATGATGCTTCAGCCCTAGCTTAGCACACTCTGAGGTGGTAAATGATAATAACCATCTACCACTACCTCTGTGGAAAAAAAAAACTTTTCTTATAAACAGGCTTTACTGCCATTGAAAATAATGGGCAAAAATCAGGACCTTCAACAAATGTTCTTATAAATGGGATGTTCTTGCACCCAACATTCTTATAAGTGGGCTCCACTGTATCATGTGAAGATATTTGAACTGGGTGACATTATCCAACAAAGCCCTATCCAGAGCATCAATACAGAGAGGATCAGAATTGTTCAGCCAATGTTTAGTACCAAAGGACATGCAAACAGTCTTCTGGTTTAAAATGATACCCGGTTAGAATAGCACTACCAGAATAGCGCAAGGAAAGAGTGCACTAGTCAGGAGAGTGCTGCTACAGACAGCGAGAGGGGATTGACAGCGCTTTCAGTAAGCGCTCCCCAATTTGCTGTCCATGGTGCTGCCACGGGACAAGGGCACAGAAATGCTGGAGGTTGGCTGAGCTGCTTCTGTGGTGTGGAGGGCTAAGGCCTGGAGTAGTTTAGCTGAATGGCAGTAGAAACCAGAGTTGTAAACCTGGTTCCCCTTGATTTTACTTTGTTGGGGCTTTTTTTGTTTTTTTACAAGAGGCAGTTGAAACAGTATTCCATGGCCCCACAATTTTCTTCTTTCCCGTGATCTGCTCCCCCAGAGTTAGTATCCAAAAGTATAGGGCAGGGGCAGAGCCCCTGAAAAAACTGACAGTATTTTTACCTGTATGGGTTCTTGACCGCGCTTATTGTAACTGGTGCTAAGTGACCCAGGTCTGTTTAAAATAAGCTGATTAACTGAAAACCAGTTCTGTAAATTGATGAAATCTAGTTAGAGATCTTGGTTAGTGACAGATGCCAGTTGATTCTGGAAGCCATACAGTAAAAAGCCCATTGAATAAATTGTTCAGTTTTATAATGCATGCCTCACACTATATTACGTGCTTACACTAGCTACAGGATTTAATCAATGTATCACACAGCAGTTGGCAACTCTAGAAGAGCTTTGAAAAACATTATACAGCCCCCCCTTCTGGAGATGCAGTGACCAACCTGTGTGGATGCCCTGGATGCGGGCTGGCATGGCCAAGGGAAACTCCCCTATGGTTTCATTTATATTTATTTATTTATTGGAATCTCAGATTTACACCTTTGAGCTAAAAAAGCTCATTTACAAACGTTCCACGTTGAAAATGGCAACAGACAGAAAACATAGACAATTAAAATACAGATGGGGAGAACATATTGATCAAGGACTGGTAAATACAGTAAGGTCACAATGAACAACAATTTTGAGATAGTACCAAGAGTTAAACAAATAAGGACAAGAAACTAACAGAGGTACCCGATCTTATAAGCATATTGGTTAAGTTAAGAAGTTCAGGAAGAGGGTGACCAAAGATGGGGGTGGAAAGCAGTATCAGAGGGAGTGGCAGATCAGAAGGTAAAGTGGGCAGGGGGGGGAATTGGCTAGGAATCCACCCAATGGGTTTCGTGAGTAAGGGATGGGGTGGAGCTAGGAAAGAGTGGATGGAGAGGGGGAGATATGAACGGGATTCAAGGTAGGGGAAATGAGGTGTGGAGGAACTGAAAGAGGAGAGGAGGTGAATAAGTGGAGTGGAAAATTTGCGATCAAAGGTGGAAAAGGCAGGAGAGGAAGGGGGACAGAGGAAAGTGCTTTGCAGGGCAAATCAAGGTAGCGTTAGACATTAGTACCGCAGTCACAGGTACTGAGTGGGGCAGATGCTGTAGCAGTTTGGATTTAAAGGGGCCTAGTTTTGTTTCTGCAACCAGCTCAGAGCTGAGAGAATTTAGCCAGAGGGGGACCCTGTATTCGAAGGACCATTGCTCAAGTGAGATCTGGCAAAACATAATAAGGAAGGCAGCTTTACTAGATCCCCTGGTTAGTCTAGTGTTGGTGGAGTATCTTAGTAGTTGCGGCATTCCTGGTGGTGCAGGTCAAGGGTAGTTTTTTTTAGCTAGTAAGCAAAGAAGTAGTGAAATTATGCCCACTGGGAGCCCTTTGCACTCACACAACTGTAGATTAATATATATTTTTTTATTCTTTGGTAACATGGTAAGGCCCACTGGGCACAAGTGCTTGTTTTCTGAGGTGATCCAGGAGCACTGGGGAGGTTAAGTGCCTTGCTCAGAGACACACAGTGTACAAGTGGAGGTTGTGGGAATTAAAGTCAGGTCTGCTGAATGTACCAGGCTTATTCACAGCTCATTACACTAACCTCTAGGATATACAGTACTACCAGCCCCTTCGTAGGTAGATTGTTGAAATGTGGGCACCACTGGTGTGAAACAAGAGGCACAGACAACCAGGATTTCAAGCTCTTGTGTATCTTTAGTGGGGCACTAAATTCATGATACAGTGAACAGTTTACTGGTCCAGAGATCACAATCATTCATCTGCTATCAGTTCATTGCAGTACACACACTTTATCTGAAGCAACATGACTTGGCAGTTTTTATCCAAATTCGGCATCCTGCAGCAGGTGGTTCTATATCTATATTCTATAAACGACCAACTTGGCCCTGGGACTAAGTCCCTGTGTGCAACTCACTGGTGCAGGGAAATATCTCTGCACCTGAAAAAAATGCTATTTTCAGCATTTTTTTGCACACCAGTGGCATTTCATTATTTTCTTCAGCTGTGCAAAAAGATATGTGCAGGCTCCCATAAACTGTGGAAAAGGCTGCAAAAAGGCAACCTTTTTGAAAATTGAGTGCATGTGGAAAAAATTGTGGTTGTGCAAGGAGACCCTATGAACATACGAATCTGCCAGCAGAAACAGGCCTCCTGGTCTATCGAGTCTGCTCGAGTGTGCAGCTAGCACCCCTAGATTGCAGCTGCCCCCCCCCCACCTCCAATTCGTTCTCGGCTTTATCTCCCCAGACCTTTCCCCTTGCCCTGTCCCATGCCCACTTAAAACTACCCACCGTCTTACATGAAATCACTCCCTCAAGAAGGGCGTTCCATTTCGACACCACCCTTTCCATGTAGTAGTGCCTCCTCATATCTCTCCGAAATCTGCCCCCCACAAATCTTAGCCCATGCCCTCTCGTGTCCCTTCCTTTCCTCAACTTAAATAACCCATCAGCGCTAGCTTTGTTGATCCCCTTCAAGTACTTAAACATTTCAATCATGCCCCATCTCTCCTCTCCTCTCCTCTCCTCCAGGGAGTACAAACTCAGATCCCTTAGCCTGTCCTCATGGGATTTGCCTTCCATACCACGTATCATTTTTGTCGTCCTGCGTTGCACCCCCTCTAGCAGTCTAACATCTTTCTTGAGATACAGATGCCAGTACTGCACACAGTACTCCAGGTGCAGCCTGACCAATGACCTGTAGAGGGGCAAGATCACTTCCCTATGCCTGGACGAGAATCCCCTTGTGATACACCCCAGCATCCTGTTAGCCTTTGCTGCAGCTTTCCTGCATTGAGCAGAGTTGTTCATGTTTTCCGTTACCAACACCCCCAAGTCCTTCTCCTCGGTGACCCTAGCCTCAGCCCCCAACCAATATTCCTTCCTCGGGTTCTTGGCCCCAAAGTGCATAACTTTGCACTTCCTCACATTAAATCCCAGCTACCACCTCTCCGACCACTCCTCCAGTTTGGTCAGGTTCCTCTGTAGTTGTTTCCACCCGTCATCTTCGTCCACTACCACCCTATTTTAGTATCGTATGTGAACAGACTGATCCTGCTCTCAGTCCCATGCAAGATGCCCAGTGTGAACAGCCCAAACAACACCAGGCCCAGCACCAAGCTTGCAGCACTCCACTCATCACTGGACTCACTGCTGAGAGTTCCCCCACCACCACCACACGTTGCTGCCTCCCCGCCAGCCAGTTCACAATCCTGTTAACCAGCTTCCCTCCCACCCCCATGGATTTCAGTTTCCTCCTAGCTGCCCGTGAGGCACTGAATCAAAGGCCTTGCTGAAGTCCAAATATAGGATGTCCACTGCATGGCCCTTGTCCTGCTCCCTCGTTACCCAATCGTAATACTCTATTAGATTGGTCTGACAGGATTTCCCTGACACGATTCCATGCTGCTGTCTATCCTGGAGTTCATTCATCTTGAGAAAAGCTGCCAGCCTCTCTTTCAGTATCACTTCCATGAATTTTCCCACTATGGAAGTGAGGTTGACAGGTCTGTAATTGCCTGGTTCATCTCGTGGGCCTCTCTTGTATATAGGCACCACATGGACCATCTTCCAGTCCTGTGGCATGCATCCTGTGTCCAGGGAGGTGCTGAACAGGTCTGCCAGCAGCCTGGCCAGCATCTCCGCCACCTCCCTCAGCACCCTGTTATGAATGCCATCAGGCCCGGTGCCTTGTCCACCCTTTGTGTCTTCAGCCCCTCTAGTACTCTACTCTCCTCAATCATTTTGTCAGTCAACTCCTCCCCCACTGACCCCAACCTCCCAGTCCATGGAGGTACTGGACCACCCTTATCCTGTGTGAACATAGAACAGAAATATTAATTTAGTGCTTAACTTGTTCCTCACCCATTTCCACCCACCTCCCACCCTTCTTGATCCACACTATTTGGTCCCTGCGCTTCCTTTTCTCCCTCACATATCTAAAAAAGTCCTTCTCCCCTCCCTTAATTCCCTGAGCCAACCTCAGCTCCCTGGAGGCCTTGACTTCCCTCACCAGCTTGGTTACCTCCTTGGACCAACTCACATATACCTCCCTGTCTCCTCCCCCCGTCCTCTTGAATCTCCGATAAGCAGCTCTTTTCTCCCTCACCCCCCACCCCCATCCAGCACTTTGCTATTTAACCAACATGGCTTCTTAGCCCTGCTCTTCTTAGTCAGAGTCCTTGTGCAAGCCTCGGTAGCCTCTGTTAGCCCAAGTCTGATAATATCCCACTTCTGCTGTGCATCCATCTCTGGTCTAATCCCCTCCAGTTGTCCTCGCAGTATTTCCCGCACCCTTCCGAAGTCCACTCACCTAAAGTCAAATATCCTTACTTCAGAGCCTATAGTCTCCCTACTTAGCCAGAGCTTGAACCACACTGTTTGATGGTCACTCCCTGCTAGTGGGTCCTCCACCCTTATATACCTCAGTGCCTCCCGAACTGATAGCACCAGGTCCAGTGTATTGACTAGCTGAGTTGTCACGATGACCATCTGGGTCAGAAGACTATCCTGGAACGCGTCCAGGAGTACCTGCTCCCTGGCACTGGAGGTGGCAGGGGTGCTCCAGTCCACTCCAGGCAGATTGAAGTCCCCCATGATCACCACATTCCCCTTCCTACATACCCACCTAATCTGCTCCACCAGCTCCTTATCCAGCTCCTCAGACTAGGGTAGTGGTCTATACACCACCCCAGCCTCGGCTTTCTACCCTTTGAGTCAGGAGCTGCATTCATAGAGCTTCTGTATTCCCTTCCTTCCCCTTATCCTCAGCATCTAATCCCATCTTCATAGACTGCCACCCCCCCCCTCCCCACCCCTCTGTCCTTTCTATAAATTCTGTACTCTGGGAATGCCAGATCCCAATCCTGGTGTCAGGTGGCCCAAGTCTCAGTGATAGCTGCAATGTCCACCATCCCTTCCGCTAAGAAAGCCTGGAGCTCAGCTGTTTTGTTTCCCAGGCTCCTTGCATTCAGGGAGACCACCATCCACCCATTCCCATCCAATCTTTTTACCCTGTGATACCTTGTCCTGCCCCCCTCCCTTCTTTGGCCTTCTGTTGTAGTCACTGTTTTCATGGGGGTCAGCTCATTCAGCTCCCCTTTCTGGTGACCTTGCATATTGGCTGCACACTTGCCACCCTCCCTGTCTAGTTTAGAAACCCACTTGAAACTATATAGTCCTCCAATTTACCTTTCAACACTCTCTGCCCTGCCTTACTCGAGTGTAATCTGTCCCTTGCATACAATTCGTTAGTGTTCCATGTAGCGACCCCCACCCTCCCACCAGCCCATACCCATGAGAGCTACCCACCCCACCAGCCAGGAGTTAAACTCCACTATTCTTTCCTTTCTTGCTCTGCTTGCCCTTAGCACCAGTAGCACCTCTGAGAAGGCCACTGAGCTCCCAATTTCTGAACACAAGTTCCCCAGATCTTCACATCTCTCCTTGACCAACTCTACTGTGCAGCCCCCCAGGTCATTAGTTCCTACATGGACCACCACATGAGGTTTCTCCCTTCCCTCGCAAACACACCTAAGCAGAGCCTGCCCTGCCCTATCCACTGTCTATCCTGGTGCAGATTCCACCCATATCCAACTGTGCCATTAACCCTTCCTCCCACCTGATCCCTTTCAAGATAGAGTCCTCTATCACCAGCACCACTCCTCCCCCTCCAGCCCCCCCTTTGGCTGCACCTTCCTCCCATCACCTTGCCTCCCACGTTTGTCAACCCTTCCCTGTCCACCATCTCTTAGATCTGGCCCTCCTTCCCCCTCCTGCCTCCATATCCTGTCTACTCAGAATCTGTTTGGGGCTAGCCTCCCCTCCTTTGTTAGCCACGAGCTGAGACCCCCTCACCCCATTGTATACCATGCCACCTTCCCCTGGGCTGCAACCACCATCCGTTGTCCCTGCTCTGTCCACCCTCAGCCCTCTCCTCCCGTTACCACTATACCTTTTCCTCCTAATGTCCTGTACATATCCCCCTTTGGGGCACTGGCCGCTTCACACCCCCTGCCCTCATGTCCACTTGCCTCTTTCTGGAGATCCCCTCCAACCTCATTTGCTAATGATGCCAGTACTGTGTACCTGTTGTTTGAGCCTTTCCCCCACCACCAGTCCTTGCCCCTGTTGTTATTTCGATACAGTCCCATATTGCTACCCAGCTTCCCCTTCCCCTCTGTAGGTCCCACTACCCTGCCTGCCCTGTGCACCTGAGGGGGTGCCTAACTACCCCACCTCCCCACCCTCCCTGAATTCTCCTTAGCTCCCCCTCCAGCCTCTGGATCTCTGCCTGCAGGTTCCCTAACCTGTGGCATATGGGACACTCCTGTAGCCTCAGTAATGTGCCCATTCATACTGCCATCCCACAGCCATCGCAGTTTACTAGCCTGTCTCCCTGGTTCCCTTCTGCCCCTTTTCCAATGGAACCACCTCCCCCCACCCTCTCATGGCACTCGTCCCTGTCTTGACATCTGCAACTCCCCCAACTCCCACCACCTCTTGGTGACCCCATCTCCTCCCTCCTACTCAGCCCTCGAGCCCTTGCTGTACCCCATGTAACTGTGTAACCTCCCCTTAGTCAATGTCCAGGGGCCCTGCCCTAATGCCCTGAAGTGACAGACCTTAACACTCGCCACTAGGCAGAGATCAATCCCCACTCTCAAGACAGCTGTGAATAACCCAGCAGTTAAATCCCCTTATGCCAGGAAAAAAATCCTCATTAACATACGAACATACTAAATTGCCAGCAGACACAGGCCATTCAGTCTATCTAGTCTGCTTGAGTGTGCAGCACTTCCGTCCATTAGACTACAGCTGCCCCCCTCCCTCATATGCCCTCCCCCCATCTCCTGCTCTCTCCCAGTTTGTACCCTCCCCTTGAATCTGTCCCACCCCCTCTTGAAGCCCCCAACACTCTGCAGCGATATGACTTCCTCTGGCAGAGTGTTCCACCCTGCCACCACTCTTTATGTGAAATAGTGCCTCCTCAGTTCCCTCTTGAACCTGCCCCCTTCCAGCTTCATAGAGTGTCCCCTGGTTTCCCTTCCACCCTTCAGATTGAACATACTCCTGGTGTCTACTCTGTTCAAACCGTTCAGGTACTTGAAGGTCTCGCTTATATCTCCTCTCTCCCTTCTTTCCTCCAGGGTATACATATTGAGCTCTCTCAGTCTCTCCTCATATGGTCTGTCCCCCAATCCTATGATCATTTTTGTTGCCCTGTACTGTACTCCTTCCAGTAATTTGATGTCCCTTTTCAAGTAGGGGCACCTGAATTGCACACAGTACTCTAGGTGCGGTCTCACCAGGGACCTGTACAGGGGCAAGATGACCTCCCCACTCCTAGAAGTAATCCCCCTTGCTATGCATCCTAGCATCCTGTTTGCCTTCGCTGCTGCCTTCCTGCACTGAGTAGAGTGGTTCATTTCCCTGGTTACCAGCACTCCAAGATCCTTCTCCTCCTTGGATCTTGTTAATGGGGCACCTGCCAGCCAGTAATTGTGTCCTGGGTTCTTGCCTCCTAAATGCATCACTTTGTACTTCTTGGCATTGAAACCAAGCTGCCAAGTGTGAGACCATTCTACCAGTTTTGCCAAATCCTCCTGAAGTACTTTTGCTCTCCCCCACCCCCATCTACCTTGGCACAAATCTTTTTGTCATCTGCGAAGAGACTGATCTCCTAATCCCTACTACAATGTTGGCTATGAAAATATTAAACAGAACCAGCCCCAGCACCGAGCCCTGTGGTACACCACCTGTTACTGCCCTGGGTTCAGATACCTCCCCCACCACTACTACCTTCTGTTGTCTACCCTGCAGCCAGTTCTCTACCCATCTGACCAGTTTCCTCCCTGCTTCCAGACTCTTCAACTTGCAGTGGAGCCTACCATGTGGTAAACAGTCAAAGGCCTTGCTGAAATCCAGGTAGAGGACATCCACCACATGTTCCCTGACCAGTGCCCTCATAACCCAGTCATAAAAATCAACCAAGTTCATCTGGCAGGATCTGCCCGAGACAAACCCATGCTGCCTGCTGTCCTGGAGATTGTTATCCTCAAGAAATTGCACCAGTCTTTCCTTGAGGATTGTCTCCATCAGTTTTCCCACAATTGCAGTAAGGCTCACCTGTCTGTAGTTCCCCGGTTCGTCCTTGGGCTCACTCTTATGGAGAAGTACCACATGTGCTTCCCTCCAGTCCCTGGGCATGCACCCAGAGTTCAGAGAGGTATTGAACAGGTCCGCCAATGGCCCTTCCAGGATCTCTGCCAACTCTCTCAGCACCCTGGGGTGGACTCCGTCTTGGCCAGGTGCCTTTTCCACCTTCAGGGACTTAAGGCCCTCCATCACCCTTTCCACCATGATTTCCCCATCCATGGTTGCTTCTTTCCCACCATCTCCCACCTCACCCTTCCTTTCAGGTACAAGCCCATCCCTCTCTTTGGTGAAGACTGAACAGAAGTATTCATTAAGTACTTCTGCCTGCCCAGCCCCCTTTCCTACCCACCCACTTCCCCTCCTGATCCTAATAATTTGATCCTTGCTGTTCCTCTTCTCTCTGATATAGCTGAAGAAATCCTTTTCTCCTTCTTTGATCCGTGCTAACCTCCGTTCCCTAGCCGCCTTTTCTGCCTTTACCACTCTGCTCACTTCTCTAGATTTCTTCACATATTCTACTCTGTCTTCTGCCCTGTTGTATCTCTTGTAGGTCCAAAATGCATTCCTCTTTTCCCTCACCTTCTCCACTACCTCTCTACTCATCCAACTTGGTTTCTTGGTCCTGGCTTTCTTGCTCTGGCTCTTGACACAAGCTTTAGTGGCTTCAGCCAGTCCTGCCTTGATGACTGCCCATTTTTGTTCCGTGTCCATTTCTGGGCGCTGCTTGCCATATTTTTTTTTTTTTTTTTTTTTTATCATGTCATATTTTACCCCCTAGCAGTCACTGACCTGCCTTAATCCAGCCACCTCTCCAGCTCCACCTCCGATCCTGAAGTTGCACACCCAGCTGGCATATGTAGCTCTGCCTTCGAAAGGGGCACCCCCTATTGCACCCATGCCAGATGAGGAACCATTACTAGCACACGCCATCCAGTCATCTTTGGCCGGTGGAGTGCAGCCATCAAGCTGCCACGGTCTGTGCTACTCCATTTTTCTGGTTTTCTGGCCCCAGGGAGTGTGAGCGTGCAATGACATCGGAGCACATATGTGCCGACATCTGCTGCACTCCATGTTGCTATGCCAACTCTATCAGTGCCCCTGGACGTCACCAGGGGCCGCTGTAGAATGATGGCTCGCTGGATCCCTCCCCATGGATAGGAGAGCAGTCCGCTGGATGCTCAATCCTTACCCCCCGCCCGACCCCTGATGGCTCAGGCTCGTGTCCGAACCCGGGTCCCCAGCATGGCGCGAGGTGTGGTGTCCAACGCCTCAACCCTCAGCACCACTGGGCCAGCCACCATATTGGTTTTAATGGGATGGATAGAATTTTTAGTTTATGATGAATTGCTGCTTATATGTATTTTGTTGTTGATTTGTATTGTACAGCACCCAGAGTCTGCAGAATTGGGTGCTTTATAAATAAAATATCTCTATCTATCTATCTATCTGTCTCTCTATATGACTTTCCAGTATGTGTCCCATCCTGCCAAAGTCCTCCCTTTTGAAGTCCAGGACCCTAGTTTTTGTAGTGGCTACTTCCCTACCCAGATTAACTGAGAACCACACTGTGCGGTGGTCATAATGCTTGCCAGAAGTTCCTCCACCTTTACATCCCTGACCTGTTCCCCATCTTCCAATACCAGGTCTAGTATATTCCCCTCCCTCATTGGCTCCATTTCCCACTGGGTAAGGAAGCCATCATGGAATGCTTCCTGGAGGATCTGCTTCCTGGCACAAGTGGTTACTGGGAGGTTCCAATCCACCACTGTTAGATTAATGTCCCCCACCACCACTGTGCTCCCTTTGCCACTATGCCTCCTTATCTGCTCCCCCAGTTCCCTGTCAATGTCCTCCTTCTGGGCTGGAGGTCTATAAACAACCCCCAGACAGATCTTGGTCCCTTTCTGGCTGTGTAGTTGCAACCAGATTACTTCTGACCTGCCTTCCATTGTCACTGAATACAACAGTTAAAACCCCTAATGCCAGGACAATGTCATTGAATACACCAGTTAAATCCCTTTATGCCAAGACAATATCCCTTACTAACAATGACCTTGACTACAGTACCCTGACTTTCAGTAACTTGCACAGTACCTGAGGTTTGACTCGCTTCGTAGTCCTCTTGTGCTCAGCGTCCGGTATTGGTCCCTTTAATCAGCAGAGTCCAACTTCACCCAGGTGCCACCCCTTCAAGGTACTCCTCCCCCTGTTGCTCTTTGTTGCCTCACTTGCATAATTTTTTTTCCATCCTTTCGCAATTTTTCCACTTTTTAAAGTTTGGCCCCTGGACTGTCCCTGTCCTTCTTTGTACTTCCATGTAGCCCCCTGGGTATGGTTCCCTACCCCCATCTTCATTAAAACCTCTGCCGTTGACCACAGTGAGATTTGCCCCTGCCATTTCCTGTGACACTAATCTGTGTATTAAACAGCAGTTAATGCCTACAGAAGTCCTTCGAAAAACATTAGGAGACCAGTTCTCAGTTGCAGTTTTTCATACTGGAAAAACAGGGCATAAAGTGCATCTCACTCGCCAACATACAAAATGTGCTATGCTGAGAAAGAAGTATCTGCACCAGGGAACAGAGTCCCCACTGCATAGATGCTAACATTTAAATAAGGACACCCAGACATGATTGTGTGTAAACATGGCAACAAATACTGCCATGGATGTGTATATGTATGTCACATTGTCATGCATATAGATGTGTGTGTGGTGGTTCAAGAGTGAAGTCCCTTCCCCAAGCCCCCAGCTCAAACCTTTGGGCTGCTTGTGGCCTGTGCTGTTTTGCATTTACCTGCTTACTTGAAGTGAGTCATTGGTGAGCAGTGAAGCCCTGAGCCATCCTTATTTATGGAGCCATCCCTGGTGTCCAGTGACATCCTGAGCAATCCTTATTAATGGTGCTATCCCTGGTGTCCAGTGACATCCTGAGCAATCCTTATTTATGGTGCTATCCCTGGTGTTCAGTGACCCCTGGCCACTCCTCATTTGTAGGGTCATACCTGGTGTTCAGTGACCCCTGGCCACTCCTCATTTATAGGGTCATACCTGGGGTTCATTGACCCCTGACCACTCCTCATTTATGTTGCTATCCCTGGTGTCCAGTGACCCCGGACCACCTCTTATTAATGTGCCATCCTTGGTGTCCAGTGACCACCTAACCATTCCTTATTTATGGTACTATCCCTGGGGTCCAGTAGCCACCTGAGCACTCCATATTTATGGGGACATCCCTGGTGTCTAGTGATACCTAACCACTCCTTATTAATGACACAATCCCCGGTGTCCACTGGTCCCCTGACCACTCCTTACTAATCGTACAGTACCTGGTGTTCAGTGACACCCTGACCACTCCTTGTTAATGGTGCAGTACTTGGTGTCCAGTGACACTCTGACCACTCATTTATGGCACTATCCCTGGTGTCCAGTAGCCCCTGAACAGTTCTTATTTATGGTGGTATCCCTGGTGTCTGGTGGAACTACCCCTCTTGTCAGCAGTCCCCCTGTGCAGCCACCTAACAGTATTGATCCCTTGCCAGTCTCGTTTGCATGTCACTGCTACTCAGTCCCACTGTGGAATCTATGTCTACTGCTACACATCTGCTGCAGCACTGTGGATCTGCTTTTAGAAGGTCTGTGCTGCTGATGCACTTTGTAGCATGAGGCAGCAGGTTTGGGGGCTAGGAAATTAATGTGCATATCACAGCATTTCATCATCGTACTGGCCCCAAGCCATTTCCATATGCCAGCACAATGCCAGTTGTTCCAGGACAGAGAAAGCCTCGCAGCCCTTTGTATGTAACAAAAAGGGGCACAAGGATGAACTGTGCTGCAAAGTGGTTTATGCAATGCATAGCAGCACACATCTGTGATTGTGTGCTGGCCCTTGCTGTATGTGAAGGTATTGGATGAACTTCAAACAGTAGTCCTGCCTGAAAGGGTCACCACAGTGCCTTGTGCTGCAGTCTCTCCCAAACTATGATTGTACATGCAGAACCCTGTTGAGAAAATAGAATCGAATAGAATAGAACCTTCCATACACACTATATCCTTGCCAGGTCACTAGCTTTATACACCAGTTTCATCATCTCATCATCGCTAGCCCACTGCTAGCCTAGAATTAGGGTTGCAGTGAAGTCAGTGTTTCTGTGACTTATGTCATTGCAGTTAGTGTGGTGTCTCAACTAAAGAGGAACAAAAAGCTAAGAGATGTAGATTGTGTTGATGCTGTTCATACACACTGTGTTCCAAAGTGATTTACAATATAATGACTTGGATCCAGGTAGTGCAGAGACTGTAGAACAGAACTGAATAGAATTTGTATTTAAGTAGTACCTTTCTGTATTCCACACTGCAATACAATACAGTGAGTTGGCTAGTGGTAATGCAGAGACTGTATAATGGAACAGAATTTGGATTTACATAGCACCTTTCATACACACTATATCCGAAAGGGCATTTTGAAGCAACGAGTTTCTGTACTCACATATAAGTTTAGTTTTTGATGCTAAAATAGGCTTCCAAGAAAGAAGACTTTACTTAGCAGCAAGGTTGACCTATCTGCAAGATTTATAATGGCACACCTTATTTACAACTGCGTAACTTAATTTTGCACCCAGTTCAGGCCACAAAGATAGATTATGTGCCTAATGTTGGCCACAAAACACATTTTTGTATCCAATTTGGTCAGCAAAATAATGTCTGTAATTTTGCAAAAATTGACAATGTAATGAGGGGTAACTTATATGTGAGATCGACTTATAGGCAAGAGTATATATGGTAGATATTGGTGGTGCAGGGACTGTAGCATAGAATAGAATTTGGATTTATATAGTACCTTTCATTCACACTGTATCCCAACATGCTTTACAGTGCAGTGAGTAAGATACTGGTAGTGTAGGAACTGTAAAGTAAAATAGGAATTAAGGGGATTTATATAGCAGCTTTCATACACACTGCATCCCAAAGTGCTTCACAAACAATCAGTTGGATATTGGTAGTGCAGGGACTGTAGAAAAAAAACATAATTTGAATTCATATAGCACCTGTCATACACATTGTATTATAAAGTGCTTTGCAATGCAATACATTAGTTACTTACAGTGCATAACAGAATAGAATTTTGATTTATAAAATGTTATATAGCATTTTTCATATACACTGTATCCTAAAATGCTTTGCTGTACAATTAATTCAATACTAGCACTGCAGGAACAATAGAACAGAATATCATTTGGATGTATACACCACCTTTCATACACACTGTAACCCAACATACGTCACCCATTAATGAGTTAGATATTGGTACTGCACAGACTGCATAATGGAATAGAATAGAATAGAATTTGGATTTATTAAGTGCCTTCCATACACCTTGGAGCATGTTTCACACTGCATTACAAGGAATGCACTGGATACAGATATATTACAGGGACTGGAAAATAGACTAAAATTGGGGGTTTAGTCCCTTTTATGCACACTGTGTCCCACAGTGGTTTAAATGTAATGTGTTAGATACAGGTAGTGTAGAGACTGTAGAATAGAAAAGAATTTAGATTTATATGGCACCTTTCATATACACTGTATCTCACAGTGCTTCACAAAGCAATGTGTTAGATACTGGTACTGCAGGGACAGTAACGTGGAATATAATTTGGATTAATATTGAGCCATTCATACACACTGTATCCAAAGGTGCTTTACAAAATAATGAGGAAGATACAAATAGTGCAGGCCCTGTACAATAGACTAGAATATGAATTTATATGTGTCTTTCATAGACACTGTATCCCAAAGTGCTTTACAAAATAATGACTTTAGATACTGGTAGCGTAGGGACTGCTTCAGTATACCTGCAGCAGTCACTGAGCATGCTAATATCACAGCTCATAGCCATGCTGCTTAGAACCTACATTTTTGAGAGCAGGAATGCTGTCTCCACCATCAGGGATAACTCTGTCCTTCTAGTTTCCACCTGGATAGCCCCAGAGATGGTCAGAAGAGATCTCAGGTTAATATCTCCTCTGAAGGATGGTGCCTCTAATAGTGCTGCAACCCCAAATTGTAGTATAAGCGCAAAGTATTACACAAAGTGAATTCTGACCCACCTGGTCTTCCTAGATACCAACAGAGCCACTGACATTGAAATATTGCATCTCCTCTGAATCAAAGGATTTGTAAAAGCAATAATAATAAATGTGCAGTTGCCTGCCCTGGCTTTGGAGTCCTCTCCCCAGCCATCTTGATTGTGTCTCCCATAGCTTCTGAGTCCTCTCCATGGCCATACTGTTGGTACTTTCCATGGCTTCGGATTTCTCTTTACAACACATCAGTGGTGCTTTCCATGGCTGCAGAGCCCAGTCACCAGCCATACTGTTGGGGCCTTCCATGGTTTCTGTCTCCTTTCCACAGAGTTATTGGTGGTGCCTCCTGTGGCTTCTGAGTCCTGTCCTCAGCCATGTTGATGTTGGCTTTTGTGAGTTCTGAGTCCTCTCCCCAACCATGTTAATGGTGCCTTCCATGGCCTCAGACCCCCCCCCCCACCAGGTTGATGGTACCTTCTGTGACATCAGAGCTATCACCCCAGTAATGTTGGTGGGGCCATCTGTGTCAACAGGTTAGTGGCTTCTTTCATGGCTTCAGAATTGCCTCCCCAACCATTCTGGTGGTGACTTCTGTGGCTTTAGAATCCTCTCCACAGTCATGTTGAAGGTGCCTTCCATGGCTTCAGAATTATCTCACCAACCATGTTAGGGATGCCTTCTGTGGCTTCAGTCATCTCCCCAGCCATGTTGATGTGCCTTCCATGGCTTCAGAGCCCTTTCCCTACCTATATTGGTGGTGCCTTCCATGGCTCTAGAGTATTCCTCCCAGCATAAGTTAGTGGCACATTCTGTGGCGCAGCCATGTTTAATGGCACATTTTGTGGTATCAGCACCCTCTACCCAGCCAGATTTGTGGTGCCAGGCACATGGCCATCAGTCAAATTGTCTACCCAGCCTTCACCACCTACCTATACTCTTTCTCTCTGAATATCTACAACTACGTGTTCCACTTCAACAAACTTTTCAACAGCAGTTAGTGTTTAAGGAAAGCAGAACTTTGTTTAGTCCTATACAAACAGTAGCAGACACATACACCTTTGTTTAACTCTATAAAAAAATTACCACCACACAGATCTTTGCTTAACCCTCTAAAGCAATAGCACACTCATGGATCTTTGTTTAACCCTATAAAACATTAGCACACTCGTGGATCTTTGTTTAACCCTATAAAACAATAGCACATCCACAGATCTTTGTTTAACCCTGTACAACAGTAATAAACTCACAGATCTATGTTTAACCTAATAAAACCAAAAACAGACCTATACATCTTTGTTTAGCCCTATAACACAAGAGGACACCCATAGATCTTTTTTTAACCCAATATTAACAATACCACGCATAGATCTTATTTTCTCCCTATAAAACAATAGGACATCCTTAGATCTCTGTTTAACCATATGGGAACAATAACACAAAGATAATTGTTTAACCCTAGAAAACAACAGCACACTTATAAATCTTTGCTTAACCCTTTAAAAACAAGAGCACACTCATTGATCTGTGTTAACTGTACAAACTAGAGCACACCCACAGATCTTTGTTTAACCCTAAAAAAACATTAGCATACCCACAGATCTTTGTTCAACCCTAAAAAACATTAGCATACCCATAGATATTTGTTTAACTCCATACAAACAAAAGCACACAGATAGATATTTGTTTAACCTCATAAAACAATAGCACACCCTTAAATCTTTGTTTAACCCTGTAAAGCAATAGCACTCCCATATATCTTAACTATTACTAAACCAATAAAAACAATAGCTCTCCTACAGATCTTTGTTTAACCCATCACGAATAATAGCACACCCATAAATCTTTGTTGAACTGTGTAAAACAATAGCATACCCAAATGTCTTTTTTTAACTCAATAAAAACAATACCACACCCATAGATCTTTGTTTATCAATATAAAACAAGAGCACACCAAGAGAGCTTAACTAATATTAACCCAAATAAAAACAATAGCACACCCATACGTGTTCATTTAACCCAATAAAAACAACAGCATGCCCACTGATCTTGGTTTCACCCAATGGATCCAATAGCAAAACCATAGATTGTTGTTCAACCAAATAACAATAACACGCACACAGATCTTATTTATTTATTTATTTATTTAGTTAAACATCAGTTTAGAAACCTTTGAGCCAGAGGCTCATTTACAAAGGTACCTCGTCACATAGAGGACATCAGACAGCAGTACAAGGGACAACAGATATTACAGAACAAGAACAGTTACAATTCAGGGTTACAGTAAGCTTCAATACCAATGAACAACCTGGCAAAGAGTGCAAAGACTTGGGGTTGGGGGGGTGCAGGTAGGGGAGGGTAGAGGTAGAAGGTGAGAGGGACAGGGGAGGAAAGGAAGGGAGGGGAGGGAGAGGGGTTAGTAGAAAAGGAAAGGGGGGGTGCCGCTCAGTGAGCATTGTCAAGGGTTTTTTTTTTTTTTTTTTTTTTGGCAGTTGCATTTGCGTGAGAAGAGCAGGTGGTTTCTGAGCCTGAGCTTAAAGCTTGCTAAGGTGGGTGAGTCTGAGATACCGGCAGGGAGGGAGTTATACCAGGAGGGTGCTCGGTAGGGGAACGCCCTCTGCCCTTGAGAAGTCCTGGCTCTTGGTATGCTAAAGTTGTTTTGGATGAGCTGCGAGTGATCAGGGTCGGCATAGTTCAGCGAATTGAGTCGGATAGGCCCGTGGGGGATAGGCCATGAAGGGCTTTAAAGGTGAGCTGGCAGGTCTGATACATGAACCGCTCATCCAGGTTGAGTAGGGTTGCCAAGGTGTACAGCAGACATGTGTGAGTGAGTCTGGGTGCACTGGTGATAAGTCTGCAGGCCTTGTTAAGCATAAGGTGAACCTTGCTGAGGGCTGTCTGATCAGCTGAACCATATACTGGAAGGCCATAGTCGATGAGAGATATGACAGAGGAGGTGAAGGCCAGGTGGAGGGCATCTGGAGGGAGGCATTTCTTGTGCCGGTAGAGAATGCCCAGCCGCGAGTTGGCGGCAGAATTTAGGACAGATATATGTCCATGGAACGAAAGTGCAGGGTCAAAGGTTATTCCAAGATATTTATAGGACTGCACAGGTTCGATGGGGATATTGAGGGTGGAGTGGACGGCGAGGGGAAACTTGCTGTACTTATTTTGGGGGTGGGAGAAGAGCATTGTTTTTGTTTTCTTTAGATTGATAACAAGTCGGTGCTCAGTGAACCAGGTCGCTGCAGTGTCAAAAGCTAGTTGGAGAGAGTTCTGAAGCAACAAGGGGTTACTATGAGAGGCAATGAGTACGGCATCATCAGCATAGAGAAGGATCTTACCCGTACAACTGCTGGGTAGGGAGTTGAGGAAGAGGAAGAATAGTAGGGGTCCAAGAATAGAGCCCTGGGGAACTCCAGAGTGAATAGGGCAGGTACCGGAGAGAGTTCCATTAACTTTCACACGTTGGGAGCGGGCTGAGAGATAGCTGGTGCACCAGGTAACAGGTCCAGTGGCAAAGCCTATTAGGTCGAGGGTGGATAATAGGAGAGGATGCAACATGGTATCAAAAGCTTTAGACAGGTCAATGAATATTGCACCAGCCAGGGCGCCAGAGTCCAAGGAGGCGTGGAGGAAGTTGGCAAATTCCAGGAGTGCTGTATTGGTACTATGACCAGCTCTGAACCCGTGCTGTTCAGGGCAGAGAACATTGTACTTACAGAGGTAGTCAGAGACTTGGGAGGCCACAATTTTCTCCAAGGCCTTAGAGAGGGGGGAGAGGATCGAGATGGGTTGGTAGTTACCCAGAAGAGTCCTGTCGCCACCTTTGTGGACAGGGGTAACCGTGGCCACCTTCCAGACAGCAGGGAATTGTCCGAGACAGAGAGATTTGTTGAAATCGGATCTTAGTTTCTGTACATCATTTTTACCCAATAAAAATAACTGTACACCAGTAGATCTTTACCCATATAACACAATAGCACACCCATAGATCTATATTTACTCCCCTATAAAATAAGAGCACAACCATAGATTTTTATGTTCGCTTGAGCGCATGCACAAGCAACATTATGCGGTAGCTTAGGAGAGAAGCGGGTTGTGGAGGTGCAGCACTGTGGTAGCCAATGGAGGCACTGCATTTGGGGGCTTGGCACTGGTGGACCAACGGAGGCACAGTGTGCCGATGACACTGGTCTCCAAAAGTGCCACCAAGTAGAAATGTTTTTGCGGCTGCAATTAGGGGCCACCTCATCATTGCAGCATCAGCCATTCTGCTGCAATGAGGGAGTGACCTGTCATTGCAGGGCGGTACCTTCCCAAGTCTAACAATTAAGTAAACATGGCGGCGGATTGCCACTGCCTCTCGGCCCCATGAAAGCCAAATGGGGTTGGCCAATCCCCCTATCAGCAGCCCCCGACCCAGTTAATTTTCTGACGGGGGAGCCCACTCCCCGTCAGCATGATGTAACCCCCTCCCTCATTTGTTGTGTGCCAAGGGGGTGCCCAATCCCCCATGGCATCATGCCCCCCCAAACAGTCATTCTTTGCCAATGGGGGGCCAAATCCCTGTCGGTTTCAGTAACCCCACCACAAAAAAGGCAGGCGGCACACTGTGAGCCCACCCCAGTGTGCTGGAAACAAGCCTGGGAAAAAATCTTCCCGTTACGTCTTTTTCTTTTTTTTTCTCTCCCTGAAAAAAAGGAAACGGTCCCACGCCAGTCGCCGTCCTCTCCCATCAACCCACACCTACCCACTGTGCACCTGACCTCCCCACACACCCCCCACCCCATACTTACCTCCAGACCCTGGTGCGATGATCTTCGGTGGACCGGGAACACATCTGCACTCTTCAAAGCCGACTGCAAACTGAAGAAATGCCAGTAAGCTGTATAATGGCATAAATAGGGTTTTTTTCAACTTTGGTGCATATCTCAGGCATTTTGGGAATTTTGGCACCAAATTTTCAACATGGGGTTATTGGAACCCCTCCTCATGAATTCAGGCACTGTCATGGCGTTATTTGGTCCCAAAAAGTGATTTCACGGTCACTGCGCGGAACCACCTTCCAGGACCAATTAACAAAATGACAGTGCCAGTGTTCATGAGGTGGGCTCTCAAAAAGCCTATGTTGCATATTTGGTGAAAAATCCAAAAATGACTGTTTTACGAGCATGCATTACGCAGTTTCCACGCACGTCCGTAATATCATGAATTTGTAATATTTTCACTCCAGATTTTCAACATTGACATTTTTACACTCCCTTATGAACAGTACAGCTGTCATTTTCACATCCTGACCGAATGTGGTTTCGCATCATCATGCAGAATAGCGCAGTCGCTATGGGAAATCAGTGTTCAGACACATTAAAAAAAAATCATGACACTGTTCATGGAGCAGAAGTCCTAAAATACCTATGTTGAAAATTTGGTGATGAAAGTCCATAAAATGACTGTGTTACGAGTATGCGTTGTGCAGTTTCCACACATGCTCATAACTTCACGAATTTGTAATATTTTCACTTCAGATTTTCAACATTGGCATTTCTCCACACCTCCTTATGAACAGTATAGCTGTCATTTTTCATACCCTGGCCAAAATGTGTTTTTGCGCTTCCGGCGCAGAATAGCGTGGTCCCTGTGGGAAGTCAGTGTTTGGGACAGATTAAAAGCAAATCACAGTGACACTGTTCATGAGTAGAGGTGTTAAAAATGCCTATGTTGAAAATTTAGTGACAAAAGTCCATGAAATGACTGTGTTATGAGTGTACATTGCGCAGTTTCCACGCACCCTCCTAATTACGCACATTTATAATATTTTCACTCCAGATTTTCAACATTGGCATTTTTTTCACACCTCCTTATGAACAGTACAGCTGTCATTTTTCATATCCTGCCCGAAATATGCATTTACACATCTGGCACAGAATAGCACGGTAGCTGTGGGAAATCAATGTTCGGGACAGATTAGGAAAATCATAGTGACACTGTTCATGAGCAGAGGTCACAAAATGCCTATGTTGAAAATTTGATGAAAAAATTCCACTAAATGACTGTGTTACGCACATGCGTTGCGCAGTTTCCACATAAACCCGGACGTTTGAGTATTTTTAATATTTTCACTACAGATTTTCAACATTGCCATCTCTTCACAGCTCCCTATGAATAGTACAGCTGTCATTCTTCACATCCTGCCCAATCTGAATTTTCGTACATTTGGCGCAGAATGGCACGGTCACTGTGGAACTCAAAGTTCGGGACACATTAACAAAATCACAGTGCCACTGTTCATAAGAAGAGGTCCCAAATGCTTCCATGAGGTGGGGGCCACAAAAAGGCCATGTTGAAAATTTGTATTGTAAATACCAACAAACGCCCGGGGTGTTAGGATGTCTAACCATAACATCCCACTCTGTACAGACTGAATTGCCGACTGTAATGCTCATGCCATTACACCCCCACCCCACCACCTTGCAACCAGTGACAGGCATCGAGGTGTGCCTTGAACTCTTTGGCTCCACAGTTCACCCTGTTCTCCTATACTGCACCCATTTCAGAGTATGTCCTTATGGAATGGGATGACTGTACAGCCGAACACCCCAATGCACACCTCGACACGTGTCGGTGTCTGCAGGATAGGGTGAAGTGAAATGCCATGAACATTATGGGCGATGACCCTAATGCATTCCCCAATGCCTGTCCATCTCGCAGGTGGAGGTGGGGTTGGTGTGAAGTTCAATACTTCACTGCCATTCCTATTCTGCATGTCTCTAACTCCTGCATTTCCAGTGCTAATACCAGCAAGCAAACATTCGGCATTGACAAATGATTGTTGTATATCCCTATAAATACAAAAGTACACACATTGACCAGGATATTCAAAACCCTTGGGATGTGCAGTGCATCTAGATGTGCCACCCAAATAAATGGGCTGGCACAAAAAAATGCCATATTCAGACAAGATGTGCAGTCCCGCCGGATCACACATCCTGTTCGAATATGGCAACATGGGTGGTTGGGTGGTGCAAATGGGGGCCACCACCAACGTGCAGGGACATCCTGAGGATGGGCTGAATACCACCAATGAGGGATGTGCCAGTGCATCCTAGATGCATTGCACCCCCAAAGGTGATATTCAGCCAGAAAATGCAAATGAGCCCATTAGGCATGCATGGAGCAAACCGCCTTCATGCATGTCCATTATGGGCTCATTTGCATTGCTTCACCCAGCAGGATGTGCTGGGCCAGCTCCTGCCCAGCCCCAATCGGCTGTGACAAGCCAGTCATCCAGTAGACCCCGGCAGACCAGTGGATCCCTCTCCCATCCCTGCACAGCACAGCAAGACAGCCCCCAGCCCCCCAGTACCATGCAGTCATGTCCCCCCACCCAGCCCCAAACCCCTCCAGCATACAAAAACACCCCCAATCCCGATAGGGGTCTGCAACCTTCCCACCCAGCACCAGTGCCCCATGCCCATAATAGTGAAGTGGCACCCACCCCATCCCGTTCCCTGAGTGCATGTCACACATCCCCGTATGACCTTTGTGAGGCACCCCCCCTCCAGTACCCTCATCCCCATGTGACAAAAATAATTTCCTGGACTGTTCAGTCGACAAAATTAATAAGGCATGATGACTATGAAAACAATTTGATAGATCAAAAGTTTAAAAAAAAAAATCAGACGAGATCTGAATGATTACAAAGAAGGAAAAGTATATACATACAATAAATTTACACCATACAAAATGCAATATATGTACAACCCAGACTCTGATAGCAATTCATATAGTTCAGACAGCAGTACTGAAGGTAGTGGACAACAACAACAAAGCTTCAAGCCTTTTTTTGGGGAGAGGCCAACACAGAGGCAGAGGAAGATAGAACAGAGGCCAATGGAAAGGCAGAGGACAGAGAGGGAAATATACCCCAAAAGACCAAAGAGACCAAATAGGAAGTGGAGACCCAGATACAGGCATCGGAGACCCAGATACAGACAAAGAAACAAACAAGAACAAGAGACAGTAGGGAACAGAGTAGTACAAAACACCAGAAGAGGAGACAAGTATAGTCTTTAATTTATCAAAAAGAAAACTTAATGAAACTGAACTAAAAGTTTTAAATTTGGGTTTGACCTTTTGCCCATTTGAAAGATTAAACTTTTTTCACCTCAAAACAGACATGCAAAAGTTTTACAGAAAAATCTGTTTAAAGCAGTTTTTTGCGACCATAGAAGATACAACCAATCCAATTGAAAGACACAAAAGAAAAACATTATCTTCAAACTTAAATTTAAAATCAAAATTTCTCCCCTCGGGACCAATACTGGATAATATTGCCACATTCTGTATATAGAAATGGTAGAGACTTAGAAAGATTAGAGAGAAACATAACCAATAGACAACAGGCACACAACCTAACAGCCAATGAATTTGGAGCCTTAAGAAACTTAGAAAATGACACAACAATTGTTATCAAAAAAGCAGATGGGGGGGAATTGTCATTATGGATAGGGAGAAATACAAAATGGAATGTTTAAAACAACTTAAGAATAGAGAATTCTATGAAAAAAAGTGATCAAAACTCCACAGAACAAGTCAAAAACCTCATAAAAAAACATACTGGATAGGGGAGTTGAGGAGGGTTGTATCTCTGAGTGGGAACAAAAAGTACTTTTTAGACAATACCCTATAACGCATGTATTCTACATTTTACCTAAAATTCATAAAAACTTGACAGATCCCCCAGGCAGTCAGATTATTGTAGGAATTGGCTCCCCCTTGAAGCCCTGGCAATACATATTGACTATTATCTACAACTATTGGTAACCACAACACAATCATACCAAAAAGACAGTAAAGACACCATTTTACTATTGCAGAACATCAATAAAGAACAGATAATTACAAGTGACTGCTTACTTGTTACAATGGACGTAAAGGACCTCTACATGAGCATCCCCCACCCTGTAGGCCTAAATGCACTAAGAGAAAAACTGAACGATAGGGAAACTGACAGTACTCCACTTAATAAATTAATTGTAGATTTTGCTGAACTTGTATTGATTAAGAATTATTTCAAATTTGATAACCAATACTACTGGCAGTGCAAAGGCACAGCAATGGGTTCTTCTATGGCCCCTAGCTATGCAAACACTGTTATGGATTCTTTTGAGAAACAATTTATATACAATAGTGATAATATTTACAAATCTAACATAAAATGTTGGAAACGTTACATTGATGACTGCCTCCGGATTTGGCAAGGAATAGAAAGTGAATTACATGCATTTCATACATATATTAATAACTGCACTGACTACCTAAAATTTGTCATGATTCATGACAAACACACAGTGAACTTCCTTGATTTAACAATCAAAAAGGAAGATGCAATACTTAAAACTACAGGAAACCTACAGATAGAAATGTATTACTACATGCAAAAAGTTTTCATTAAAGTTCAGTAGTTGATAACATTCCATATGGCCAGTTTATCAGAGTAAAAATAAATTGTTCAGATAGTGAAGACTGCAGCAAGGCAGCTGATGAACTTGTAGATTGCTTTAAAGACAGAGGTTACAAATAAAAAGTTTTGTTGGACGCTAGACAAAGGAGTGATACCAGAAATAGAACTGAATTACTTAAGCCAAAATTGAAACTAGACACCACACAAGACAGTGTCACAGTACCATTTGACTATTCAGACTATTTTAACATGATTAGATCATCTATTTTGAAACACTGGGATATCTTGAAATCAAATCAGCTAGGGGAACAAATCTTTAAGGAAAAGCCACTAGTGATAGCAAAAAAAACAAAGTCTCTGAGCGACAGACTATGCCATGCTATGTACCAAAACCCAGAAACAAAACATGAAATATTCGAAGGGAGAATAAAAATTATTGGCAACTACCCATGTGGAAAGTGCCAGAATTGCAATAGTACGAGAAAGACCAAAACTGTTTATAACCCCTACAGGGACGAGCATATTAAAATTAAACAGTTCATAACATGCCAGACAGACCCGGTCATTTATGTTTTGAGATGTCCCTGTGATCTCCTGCCACCATTTTGCTCCGTGGCTCACACCACAGTGATGGCGCAGCAGCAGTGACATGGATGGGTGGCCAACTGGATGCAGGTGGAGCTGGCCAATCTCATGGCCTGTGTCCAGCCACGTGCACCCCAGCTGTTTGGGCAGGTGCCACTGCAGCAGCCCCAGGTGGCTGTGTGGCAGGTAATTGCTGCCTCACTCATGCAGCACACAGGGGTGGCCAGAAGTGGTCAGCAGTATTGCCACCAATACGGGGACCTGGTGCGGAGGGACCCAGGTGCCTCCGGAGGATGGAGGCGCATGTCAGACATGGGGCTGTGCCACAGCCAGGTGAGTAGGCCCATCATGCATGTGTTCCCTGGTGCTGTACTGTGGTGTTGGCTAGGCTGCCTGGTGTGTCCTGCAGGGTGGAGTACTACCATCGTGCGCATTGTGGGGTGGCATCGCCATCTGCCAGTTGTGTTGAGCTGCCACTCTGTGGGACATGTTGGGCAGGGGATCACAGGGCTGGGGGTGGTGGGCAGCTGCTGTGGTTAGTTACTGATGTGTACCTGTTTCTGTTCTATTCCCAAAACCTGAGGACAGATGTCGGGTGGCATGCGTGAACCAGCAGGGCTGCCACCAGAGGTCAGTGCAGAAGTGCCGCAAGAAGGTGGGCACAGATAAGCGGTGCATCAAACAGAAGGTGGTGGCCATCTGTGCAGCCCCGAAAGCCGCCAAAGGGGGGCCTGCTGTTGCACCACAGCTCAGGACGCAGGAGGAGGAGTTGGTGGCAGCTACCATGCACCACAACACCATGGAGGGTGTGCCAGGTGGAGGATTCCAGTTGGGTGGAAGCCCATCACTGCATGGTACATATGTCAGGCATGCACAGCATACAGTGGCTGTGTTGGGGGGCAGGCACTAGTGGGCCTTGCATCATAAACACACCTGTTTTCTCTTTCAACATCAGCAAGCCTGCATGCAAAGGATGGGGCACCAGCAGCAGCTGTGGAGGCAGGACCAGCCCTGGAGGACCAGCCATCCATCTCCATGGGCATCCGGGGGTCTGATAGGCTGCAGCACACCACTACTCTCCAGCCAGATGTCCTGGGCATGGGGTCGGACGAAGCCCTGGATGTGTTTCTACAGGATGCCAGTCTCGTTGTCCTCTGTGCGGAGACACAGATCGGGGCAGGGTCTGACACTGATGATGACCTAACCATGATCCTGGACAGCATTGGTGGTGTTGTGGGGGAGATGCCCATACCAGACACCAATACAGGCAGCGGGCCCAGTGGCCTGACAGCGGTGGAACAGCTGCCCGCCGCCACTGTGGGTGCTGTTGTTTGCACTGCCACAGCTATGCCGTGTGGTGGTGGGGGTGCGGCCGCACAGGTACTGGGCAGCATTTAGCGGATGGATGGGCAATAGCAGCAGGCTGCAGGAGTCACAGGGCAGCCGGACGTTGGGTCCACTGCTGAGGCACCTGCTAGAGACATACCCCATGAGGACCCCACTGTGCAGCATCTACCTGAGCGGGGAGCTGTGCAGCATGGTCAGTCACCACAGGAGGGTCGATGCCCCACCCAGGTTCCCCAGGGCACTAACCAGTTGGTAGAGCACACCCATTTGCTGCAGGCCTCCATGGAGCAACAGGTGCTGCTTGCCACTGGGGTGCATGCACTGTGCATGGAGGTGTGCCAGGCAGCTGAGAAGTGCAAGAGGGGCACTGCGCATCTCCTGGTGGATATACAGTGCTTGCAGGAGGCCACAACTGCATCCCAGGATCATATTGCCAATGCGATCACGGATAGCCTTGCACTGTTGGCTGCAACAGGGTGTGGCTGGCCACCATGGACCCCACACAGTGCAATGCCCACCCCACAATCCCAGCATCGGGCAACACCCACACTGTCAATGCCGGGCTCTGCTGTTGGTATCCCAGGCACGCCTGGGGTGGGCCTGTTTGGGCGCCTACACACCCCTGCACGGACCCGGTCATGGTCCCGCAGTTCAACCCCTGGGATGTTGCTAACACCTGTGGCCAATGAGCAGCCTGGGCTGCTGATAGGCAAACTGCCACCCCCATGGCCACAGTGGCCATGGTTCTGTGCGGCGGCCCTGATGTGCGTGCCACCCTGACCGCAGTCTGCAGCCACTGCCCTGTGCATGCAGGGGTGGCATGTGTGTGTGCATACCACTGGTGTTGCGCTTGTGTGTCATGCCACGTGCTGCCTGTGTGCGTGCCTGCCCGGCCACTGGCCCATGTGATGTGGGTGTGATGAGGGCAGTTCTGCACCAGTTGTGCCTGTGCACCGGTGCAATGAATCTGATCCCCACCACTTGCCAACGACGGGGCGCATGGGTGCGTGTGTGTGTTGCTGTGTGATGCTGTGTGCAGTTGTGTGTGGATGTGTGCCACTGACTCCCCTACCCTTGCACCATGCCTCTGTGTGTGCGTGCCCATTGCTATGTACACCCTTGCCTGTGTGGTGTGCCTGTGTGTGTGGCCTTTGCATGAGTTTGGCACCACCTACCTGCATGCACCATAGTGCTCCTGTGCAATGGTGTCTCGATGCTGCCACGCCATCCTTTGCAGCCGGGGATTCCTCCGCCCGGGGGGGGGCTGTCCACCACCCTCTGGCCCATTGCCTCCATCATCCCCACTACTGTCACCCTCATCAGCCTCGACAGCTATCCCATGGACAATGGCCATGTTGTGCAGTATGCAGAAGGCCAAGAATAGGCCACAGGCTTTTGAGGAGCTGTACTGTAGAGCACTGCCAGACCTGTCTAGGCAACAGAACTGTGCCTTCAGCATTCTGAATACATGCTCAATGGTGTTTCACATGCTGGCGTGTGCCTCATTGTAGTGTTCCTCTGCTGGGGATGAAGGGCGCTGATAGGGGGTGAGCAGCCAGGACCTCAGTGGATAGGTACTGTCTCCTGTGTGGACAATGACATGGTTAGCCCTGTGACCTCCTTTGCTGTGCCCCTTGCCTGTCCCTGGCACCATCACCAGCACACCCACCCTGCCCTCCCCCATCCTATGGTCTGCTCTGCCCGGCACCCCTTGCCGATCCCATACTCACCCACTAGGTGGCCCATGGGGATGTCCCCATGCTCAAACCTGTGGCACAGCGCAGAGCTGTGCCAGATGAATGCATCATGTGTACTCCCAGGGTGTGTAGCACAGACATTGGTGATGCGCCTCTTGGGCATCGCACACCACCTGGCAGTTCATGCTCAGGAACCCCTTCCTATTGGTATAGGCCACATCCTCAGGGCCAGGTGGCGTGCGGATGCCCATGTGGGTGCAGTCAATGGCCCAAGCATGCCTGGCATACATGCTACCCTGTGGAAGTCCTGCATGGTTGCTGTGCACGCTGCCTGTGTGCTGGGGAAATGGATGTATTCCACAGCATGTGGCAGCAGAGCGTTGAGGAACTGTGTGAGGAAGCATGACGTGCCTGACTGGGTTATGCCTGTGGTGTCCCCTGTTGGTCTCTAGAAGGTGCCCATGGCGAGCAGGCACATGACAGCTGTCACTTTTGTCTCCACAGACATTGCATGGCTCCGTCTTGTGGGTGCCTGCATCTCCTCACTGCACAGCTCACAGAGCTGCCTCAGCATGGCCCTGTTCAGGTGGCACCATCCCACAATCTCTGTGTATGTGTAGTTCTCGAAGGTGGTGCGGGCACGGTACCACCTGTTCTGGGCATACTGCTGATGGGCCCTTCCTCGGCCATGTCGCTGTTCCTCCTGCCCGGTCACACCCCTCATTACAGCCTCCATAAGGAAGGGCACACTATCCATGGCCCCTGATGTCCTGTCTCCCCCTGGGCAGTCGGCTGCTGTGGGCTGTGTGCCACCCTGGTGCACTGCCTGGCATTGTGCCTGCCTGTCCCTCTTGCTTTCTCTGCCCCAAGCTCCCTCTCCACTGCCACCTCTGTCCCTCTCCCCCTGTGGCTGCCTGTGACAGTCTCTTTGTCTCTCACTGGCTCTGTCTCACTTGGTCTGTCTTTCTGTCTGTCTGACCCAAGTGTCTTGCCACTCTCTCTCTCTCTCTGTCCCTCTCACCTGGCACAAGTGCTGTCTGTGTGCTTGTGCCCTGTATTTATAGGCTCAAATCTGCTCAGCACGTCCGGGTTTTGCTCCGCACTTGTGCCATTGTTCCATGGTTGAATATCGCACTGCGCCGAATATTCATGGGCACGCCCCCGGCTCTTGCGTCTGAATTCATTAAAGTTGCACATTGGTGAAATGGGATTTGCACTGTGCAATGACTCCCGCTGAATATCGCTCCTTGGCGCAAGTCTGCACTTGCGCCGGCAGAACTCAGTTGTGCAATGTGCAACTGCTTTGACTATCCCGGCCTATGTGTGCATTTACTGATATTCTGTTGTACTCATGTATTCATATGTATATGCTTCGAGCCTGCTGTCATAATCATATCCTTTTACCAAAGTATTTTTTCCACATGTATTTCTGGATGCATTTCCTTTTGTCTTTAGTTCATAGCTGACACAGCTTTTACACTGTAATGACCTTGCAGCTGCTAAGATACTTTGGTGCCTTCTTTGTTCTAACAATACGTTTTCTGTATAACGTAATGATTGTTCTTACCTTCTACTGGGCTTACACTTTTGGCCGAAGCATTCAGCACGGTGGTAGTACCACCTTTGTCAGCCAGTGAAACCTGTTGCACATTTCTTCTGCTTATCTCACTATAAGAATCACAGCTTTGCATGATCTCACCGAGAATTTGCTATGCCTAGGTATCAGGAAAACCTGCTTCTCTGAGTGCTTGCACTGTACAGGTTGTATGTGTTTTTTGTAATAAACTTGTTTATTACATGATTTGCCACTGTCTGTCGTTCCTTCTATTTCTTTAGATTTAACAAGAACCTAATGGGGGATTCCTTTCTTCCTACAGAAGGGTATCATACAAGTCAGTTGATAAGGTGCTATCTAAAATAGAATAAACAAGTATAGGTCAAACTTATCACCATAATCATGCTCATACAAAACAATAGCAATGCCACAGATCTTTGTTTAACCCTATAAAGCAACAGCACACATAGATCTTAACAATTATTAACCCAATGAAAACAATAGCACGCCCATAGATTTTAACTATTATTAACCCAAATAAAATAATAGCACGCTCATAGATATTAACTATTATTAACCCAATAAAATCAATAGCACACCCTCACATTATCGTTGTACCCTATAAAAACAAGAGGCACTCATAGATTTTGTTTAACCCAATAAAAACAATAGCACACCCACAATTCTTTATTTAATCTATAAAAACAATAGCACACCCACAATTCTTTATTTAATCTATAAAAACAATAGCATGCACAAAGATTTTCTTTCACTCTACATGGAGAATAATGGCTGGTAGGGGGTTATGATGAGAATTTTACACATTCCCAAGGTGTGGGATGCCACATAAACCCCAAGAGCAAAGCTTGAGGGGTTCATTAAGGCATTCCACACCAAGGGTGTGTGTAAAATTCGAGTTTTACACACCTAGCCAGTCTTTATTTTATATAATTGCTGGCCAATGTTTTTTCACACAGCAATTATATAAAATAAACAGAGAAAGCCACAGACTGTGGTTAGATTTCAGCGCAGTCTGCGGTCTGAAGGAAGTAGCAGAAAATAAATTTTCTTTTTAAAGTGTCAGTGGAAAAAGAGACCTTTTTTTCTTTACATAAAAAATTAACTTACTGCTGACTGCAAGGGGTGGCGAAGTCTGCCACAATAGGGAATGGCCCGGGGAAAAGTTGCAGAGTAGAGGAAGACTGGCAACTGGCGCATGCGTGGTCCAAGGGAAACCCGATGCATGTTTGCCATTATACCCAGCTGGTTATAACGGCAAATTATGACTGGGTTTCCCTATGGGAAAAAAACCCTGGCCAGTAATTAGAAACAAACACTCAAGGACCTTTGTTTAACCTGATAAAAACAGTACCACACTCATAGATCTTTGAAGCTATACAATCAACAGCATACTCACAGATTGTTGGTTTGACCCTATAAAAATTATAGCAGACTGACAGATCTTTTTTAGCCCTATAAAAAACAGTAGCACACCCGTAGGTCTTTGTTTCATACTAAAAACACAGCAGTACACAAACAGATTTTGTAATGCTATAAAAACAACAGCACACTCATAGATTTTTATTGAATCCTATAAAAAACTATTGTATAGCACATCTATGTGCTGGGTGGTTTCAAATTCCAAAATTCAGTTAAAGTTAGTTTGCGGGACTAGTTCAGTCTGAGTTTCATATGATGTCATCCAGGTTTGCATTAGTTTACCTTGTTGGGGTAGGGGGTGAGTTACATTTCTTTCTTTCTTTCTGGATCAGTTCAGAAGACTTATTTTAGTAACATTTCTGGAGGATTCATACTTTGTCATTTTTGTATGAATATTGCTAGCTTCCTTTAAGTCCACAGGAGATTTCCAGCGGCAGTATTTCTGTCAATTAACTTGCAAGAGCTGTGGAGGCCTTTTGGCACCTCTTCAATCCTATTTAAAGTCAATCCAATTTAAGCTCCTTAATGGTAATTTGCATATATTACACATGCAAAAATGCCACACACAGGCAAAAATGCAAACAGTGTAAAAAATGTAGCAATACTATGTGTACTACTAGAAAGAAAGAGATAGAATAAGCTGAAAAAAAGGATTTGGAGTTTTAAACATCCTAAAATGTGATTCTAGAAAAAGTGAGCAGTAAATATTTTAGGAGCACAAAAATAACATCAGACCAAAAGTCTTTAAATGTATCATACTGCATTACATTTGTTGCTTTATAGGGCAGAAATTGCTGTCCAGGTCAAGTAACATCTGAGGTGCCTGCTTTTTAGGTCTGCAGTGGGTGTAGCCCTGCAGACCTCTTGCTGTCAAAAAAGGACAGTGCATTCCTTCCAACCAAACAACATGTTGCAGTTGCAACACAGTCCCCTCTGTGTCAGTGAAGTACTCCATTCTGTTCATTACCAGTGCACTGCATTGTTTTTCGTCGGTCACGGCGGAACACAGCACATTCCACCATGTCCAGGATGGCCACAGAACTGTATTGCGCATGTACAACTGCTAGTGTATATGCAGTAGCGTTCAGCGACCATCTTGGGCATGGTGGAGTGTGCCATGTTCTGCCATGACCAACGACTTTTTTTTAAATTACAAATATCCCCCCCCACCTGACCCTCCCTCTCAGAAACCACCACCCCACATCCCCCAGAAACATAAGAGTGACACTGGGGGTGCCCAATCCCCAAGTGTCAGGATCACGAATCCTCATTTTTGTGTGTTTGTGTTTTCTTTTTTTAATTATAGATATTCCCCCACCCAACCTCCCCTCAGCACCACTGCCATCCCCCAGAAACATAAGAGTGACCCTTGGGGTGCCCAACCCCCCAGTGTCACAATCTGGATCTCGGTGTTCCTCCCACCTGACCCTCCCTCTCAGCATCCCCCCAGAAACATAAGAGTGACATTGGGAGACGCCCAATCCCCAGTATCGTGAGCAGGGATCCCCTGTGTTTTTTTTCCTTTTTAACCCAGCAAAAAGAAAACCATCCATTGAAGTCTTTTGCACCATTACTGTCCCTCACCAGAACCTCCCACTCAGCACCCTCCACCCCACACCCCACCCAGACCCTTATTTACCCATTGGGGGTCCAATGCCGTAATCCTCTCTGGACCACAGACACATCTTCACTCTTCAAAGCTGGACCACAAACTGAAGAAACAAGTATGTAATTCAATGTATTTTAATGGTGTCTTGAATGTAGAGGCATAACTTGGCCATTTTTGCATATTTTTAGCCAACCTTGGTCTGAGCTCTGAGTGATGTATGGGTGAATGGCAGGGCTGCTATATGCTGTTACACTGTGGAGGAGTGTGAGAAGCAGGAGCTGCTCTATGCTGTATTTTGAGTTAGTAAATGTATGCTAGCACTGCCTGGATATTTCTCCAGGACCATACTTGACTACTAGAGCAGCCTTTCCAGTCTTTCTTGTGCAGTCATTGTTTTTTTCCTGGTTCCTTGTCTCTTGCTCTTCTCTTCTCTTCTCCTTACAGCTGGATTGGAGTTCAGCCGCTAGTGAAGCCGTAGTGAGGAGAGGAAGGAGGAGTGTACCCCACGGGGAATCTGGCAGGAGAGATGAACTAGCCTCGTTGCTGAGTTGGAGTGAGTGAAAGGAAAAAATTTGAGCTTTTCATCCACCTTTGAATTGCCTACAGACTACCTTAGCCCTCTCATATATTGAAAAAGGAATATTGTAGAGGGAAGTGGGAAGTCTTTTGTTAGATTCTTCGATAAGTTTTTTATTAAGTGATTTTACATGCTCATGTGTTTCTGTGTTTAAGTGTTTGTGTGCACATTTGGTGGGGTTTTTTTCTGTGCTGTTTCTATGCTTTTGAATGATTAGTTTAACTTCTTTTTGCCAAAAAAATCTTTTTTTTATTTTATAGTTTGCATTTCCATAGTTTCCTCATTCGTTTCTTTTTGCAGGCTTTCCTAGATTAAGTCACATGACCGTGTGGATCTGGTGAAAAGATGCATGCACTGGCGTCCTTCAGTTTCCACTTTGTTCTGGAGCGTCAATGTGACAATAAGAGATGGAAGACCTTTTTTAATAGTCAAAGATTTGCGCTTTAGTATTTATATTTGAGAGTCCTTTTTGGAAGTGTTTCTGCTGCTTCCATATGAAGTGGTTCTATCTATTTTAAAATTGCGCTTTTTATACAGTCAGCTGCATTGTACCACTTTAATGTTTTGCAGCCTAGCCCTATTGTTCTGGTAAACGGGCGGCAGCAGCGGAGCTACGAGTGGCTGAAAAGGAGTGGAATTATTCCAATTTGAGTTTTTAGCATTCTCTTTTAACTGGATTTGAACATGCATAAGTAAATTTATTTACTTGCTGTGGCTCAGAAACAGTCCATTTATCAAGTTTTCTGGTTTTTACACCTAAACAGGCCCATTCGAATTTTACTATGTAATGAGTGTACAAATAGTTTACAGCAGCGCATAAGTGTGTGTAATAGGGTATACTAGCTTAATCTAATATAAATAATTATATATTGTCAAATTATTTCCTCAGCAGTAGTATTGTACTGCAGTACTATAGTAATTCTTTATTTTTCTCTTTATTTTCCCCCCTTTTACATATATATTAAGATATCTTTTTCTCTCTCCCTTATGGTTCTTTAGTTACAAAAAGCTGCTGGATATACAAAAATGCTTGAGAGAATTACTGGGCCATACAGTGGAGGAAGTTTGGACATGGAGAATCAAGGGACTAATGGATTTAAAAAGGATTTAAAGAGGGACTAAATAACAACTTAATGATTCTAAAAGATTTACCATCCTGAACTACTCCAGTGTGCTACAGTTTATTGTCTGCGCTTGTGCTTATGTGTACAAACTTCCACATCTCAGATTCTAGACTTCAGACCACATAGTTAAGAGATATGGGGTTGTGATTTCTCATTTGTGTGTGGGTATAATCAGCTCTACAGTATCTAACTCTGTGTCTGCAAGAAACAAGCATTTGTCAATGCTGAATGTTGATTGCTTTGGTCTGTGGTCTGTTGAGGTCGCTCACTGGCCCTCTGTCACTTACTTGTTCTGTTTCTCCTGGCGCTGCAGGCTGCCCTTTTGTACTGGGCTCCTGCCTCTGTTGGCAGCTTTTTCTGCCCACAAAGAAATCTGCAGCAGTCCCAACACAGCTCTGTTGAGCTCGCTCACTCCCCCTCTCTCACTCGCTCGTTCCATTTCTGCCAGCGCTGCAGGCTGGCCTTTTGTATTGGACTCCTGCTTGCATTGCCACCTTTTTCTGCCCACAAAGAAATCTGCAGCAGTCACAATAGAGCTCGCTCACTTACCCTCTGCAACTTGCTCATTGTGTTTGTCCCGGTGCTGCAGGCTGCCCTTTTGAATTGGGCTCCTGCATGTGTTGGCACCTTTTTCTGTCCACAAAGAAATCTGCAGGTGTCCTGACAGAGCTCCGTTGAGGTGGCTCCCCCCCCCACCTCGCTCGTTCTGCTTCTCCAGGCGCTGCAGGCTGCCCTTTTGTACTGGGCTCCTGCCTCTTTTGGCAGCTTTTTCTGCCCACAAAGAAATCTGCAGCAGTCCAACGCAGCTCCATTGAGATCGCTCACTCCCCCTCTCTCTCTCGTTCATTCCGTTTCTGCCAGCGCTGCAGGCTGCCCTTTTGAACTGGGCTCTTGCATGTGTTGGCACCTTTTTCTGGCCACAAAGAAATCTGCAGGTGTCCTGACAGAGCTCCATTGAGGTCACTCACACCCCCTGTCTCATGCGCTCATTCTGTTTCTCCTGGCGCTGCAGGCTGCCCTTTAGTACTGGGCTCCTGACTCTGTTGGTGCTTTTTTCTGCCCACAAAGAAATCTGCAGCAGTCCTGACACAGCTCCATTGAGCTCGCTCACTGCACCTCTCTCACTCGCTCATTCCATTTCTGGCCGCACTGCAGGCTGCCCTTTTGTACTGGGCTCCTGCCTGCATTGCCACCTTTTTCTGCCCACAGAGAAATCCACAGCAGTCACGATAGAGCTCCATTGAGCTCGCTCACTCCCCCTGTCTCATTTCTCCCGCCACTGCGGGCTGCCCTTTTGTACTGGGCTCCTGCGTGCATTGCTGCCTTTTTCTGCCCACAAAGAAATCTGCAGCAGTCCCAACAGAGCTCCACTGAGCTCACTCACTCCCCCTCACTCACTCGTTCTGTGTCTCCCGGCGCTGCAGACTGCCGTTTTGTACTGGGCTCCTGCCTGCGTTGGTGCCTTTTCCTGCCCATAAAGAAATCCGCAGCAGTTCCTGACAGAGCTCAGTTGAGCTCAGTCACCCCCCTCTCTTACTCGCTCAATCGTAATCTGTCCCAAACACTGATTTCCGACAGTGACTGCGGTATTCTGCACCGGAAGCTCAAAAACACATTTCGGCCAGGATGTGAAAAATGACAGCTGTACTGTTCATAAGGAGGTGTGAAAAAATGCCACTGTTGAAAATGTAGCATGAAAATATTACTAATTTGCGGAGTTACAAGGGTGCGTGGAAACTGCACAACACACGCTCGTAACACAGTCATTTTAAGGAGTTTCATCACAAACTTTTCAACATAGGCATTTTAGCACCTCTGCTCATGAACAGTGTCACTGTGATTTTCTTAATGTGTCCTGAACAATGATTTCCCACAGCGACTGCTCTATTCTGCTCCGGAAGAGCAAAAACACATTTCGGCCAGGATGTGAAAAATGACAGCTGTACTGTTCATAAGGAGGTGTGTAAAAATGGCAGTGCTGAAAATCTGGAGTTAAAATATTCCAAATTGGCAAAGTTACGGGCGTGCGTAGTGACTGCACAATGCACGCTCATAAAACAGTCATTTTTTTAATTTTTCCTAACAAATTTGTAACATATACTTTCTGAGACCCCACCTCATGAACAGTGACACTGTCGTTTCGTTACTCTGCCCTGAAAGGTGATTCTGTGCAGTGACCGCGAAATCACCTTTCAGGACCGAATAACGGCATGACAGTGCCTGAATTCATGAGGAGGGGTCCCAAAACCCCATATAAAAAATTTGGTACCAAAATTCCCAAAAATGCCCGAGATATGTATCAAAGTTGAAAAAACCCTATCTATACCATTATACAGCTTACCAGCATTTCCACAGTTCACGGTTGGCTTTGAAGCATGCAGACGTGTTCCCGGTCCACCGAAGATCATCGCTCGAGCTCCAGAAGTAAGTATGAGGGGGGGTGGGGAGGCAGGTGGTGGTGGCGCTGGGTTGTGGGAGGAGGCAAGGAGACCATGAGGGACTGTTTTCTTTTTCACAGGGTACAAAATAAAAACATCTCAGGAAGGTTTTTTTTTTTTACAGGGTCATGTGCATGTTGGGGTGGGCCTCAGCATGCCAATGGAGTGTTTTTTTTTGGAAGGCAGCTGTAGCCGATGGGGGATTGGGCACCCTCGTCGGCACAAAAGGGGGAGCACAAGAGCCGAGGGGGATTGAGCACACCCTCAGCACAAATTTACTGGGTTTTCGGGACATTACGCTGATGGGGAGTGGGCTCTCCCATCGGCAAAACAAACTGGGGGGACATAAATCCGACAGGGGTGGGCTCCCCATCAGCAACTTTCACTGGGAGGGGGACTGAAGCCGACGGGGACTAGGGCCCCGGTTGGCAAAAACACTGTTGTGGGGGGGGCACATGCTGCCAAGGGGTATTGGGCACCTTCTCAGCACTGGGGGCTCATGAATATGGTTTGTGAACACAGCAGCAAGCTGCCGCCGTGTTCACAAACAATATTACAGTACCAACATTCCGCCCTGCAATGACGGGTCACTCCCTCATTGCAGCGAATGGCTGACGCTGCAGTGACGAGGTGGCCCCTGATTGCAGCAGCTGAAACATTTCAAGGTGGTGGCACGCTGGCTGAACTAGTGTCAGCAGCAGTGTACCACCCCATTGGGGAAAGTGGGCCAAGCCTTTAAAGTCTGTGGGGGCATTGGCCACAACAGTGCCACTCCTCCACAACCTGCTTCTGGCAATCTGCCGCAATATGTTTCTTGCACATGCGTGCAATCAACATAAAAATGAAAATGGAAGAAAAAGGTGAAGAAAAGGATGTACTAACAGAGGTGTAAGAACAAGCAAGCAAGAACAGTGGAAGAGAAGTGTGAAAACTGAAAGTGAAGTGTGAATGAGACTTTGGTTCAGTGGGTTGCATGCTACAGTATATTAATCAGTTTTTAGGTGTGGGTGAAGAGCCATATTTTTCTTCCCTATTTTGTCCTTTTTTCTCTTCCTATTTTTTTATTTTATTTTTTTTTCCTCTTCTGAAAGGAATATAAGGAGTGGTAAAATCATTACTCCTGTCTATAAAGAAAAGGCCAAGGAGAGCAGACTTAAAAAGCTGCATTTTCAGGGGGAAATTGAAATTACTGTATCAACACCTCTAGAAAAGAAGCAGCCTGTAAAAGGAAGCATTAGCGATAAAGAGGTAAATCACAGAAGCAAGTCTTTAATTGTAGTGGAGAGTATGTCGGAAATGTCAGAAATGGAGGATAAAAATGGAGGGAAGAATTTAGATAAATATGTGGAAAGAAGAGAAATCGCATGTAGTAAGATGAAAAACTCTGGGGGGGAAGCAATAATGGAAGAATATGGCAGAAGCTGTTAAATTGCCATTTGCAAAATAAATAACTTTTTGAATTCATACCAGCTTCTGGTGTCTTGTTTTCTGAATGAATGCAGTCACTTTTGAAGCGATTGTGGTGTTACTAGGATTGCTGCCTTGTGTCTGCACTGCTTGCTCTACATTAGAGCATGTCTCTGAAAACAGTTTTAAACTATTGTACAGACCTGCCAGTGGCCCCACAAGCTCCTCTGCCAGTTCCCTCAGTACCCTGGGGTGTGTGCCATCCAGGCCTGGTGACTTGAAGGAGGCACTGGATAGACAACGTCTGAAGAAACCATCTCTAGACCCTGACATCAAATTGAACTCCCATCCAATCTCCAGCCTTTCATTCTTAGGGAAGGTTGTTGAGAAGGTTGTGGTGCAGCAGCTTGAAGAACACCTCATGACCTTTGATCTTCATGAGCCTCTCCAGTCAAGGTTTTGTGCAAGGCATAGCATGGAAACCTCATTACTTCGTCGGGTACACAATGACCTCCTCAATGCTAGAGATTGAGGAGAAGGGACCATTCTCGTTCTCCTTGACCTCTCTTCAGCTTTTAACGTGGTAGGCCATTGTGTGTTGCTAGACCACCTGAGAGAATTTTTGTGGACTCGATGGCACTGTCATTTGTTGATTTTAATCCTATCTCATGAATAGAAAGCAACAGGTAGTGATGGGGAATTTCTCCTCCTCCCCTAGCCTCCTGTCATGTGGAGTATTTTAGGGTTTGGTTTTGTCACCAATATTGTTTGCCTTGTACATGCTGCCCCTGGGAGAGCTCATTAGGAAATACAGTCTGGGTTTTCATTGTTATGCGGATGATACCAAACTATATCTTTCCTTTGCCCCTGGGACATCCAATGCGGTGGAAGTGCTAAATGAATGCCTTGCCGCAATCAATGACTGAATGGCCTCCAGCTGGCTGTTGCTGAACCCGATAAGATGGAGGTGCTGGTGGTGGAGTCGAACAGAGAGCATGATAGGATGGCCTCTGGCACAACAACAGGGTTGTTCCTTGGGTCTGTGCCATTGAAAGCTTCCTCTAGGGTGCATGATCTCGGTATGACCTTTGACAGTGGATTGACATTTGAAGCCCAGGTATCATTAATTATCCAGATCAGCTTTTATCATCTTAAGAATATTGCCAGGATCAAGCCCCTAGTTCCACCCATGGACCTCCCCACTTTGGTGCATGCCTTTGTGATGTCAAGGCTTGATTACTGTAATGCGCTCTACCTCAGGGTCTCAGGATGTACCCTCTGCCTGCTGAAGCTAGTGCAGAACACAGCTGCCAGGTTGGTGAGGCAGTCAAAATTCTGCCACATTACCCCGGTGCTGCGTGAACAGCACTGGCTGCTGGTCAGGTGGAAGATCATCTTCAAGGTGGGCTTGCTCACCTTTAAGGCCCTACATGAGCTGGGCTCTGGATACTTGTCTGACCTTCCTACACCTCCTGCCTCAGCCCGCTCCCTCCATTCCTCCTCTAGGGGCCTCCTTGCGATTCCCAGTATGAGGTTAAAAACTGCTGGTGACAGAGCATTTAGTGTTGCCAGCCCCGTCCTGTGGAATTCGCTCCCACCATCTGTAAGGAAGGCCCCTTCAGTTGAGGTATTCAAGGCCTGCCTTAAGACCCTTCTGTTCAGTCAGGCCTTCCCAGACACTGTTTACTAGATATTACCCCTGGGATGGCCCTCTTAGTCATTGCTTTTAGCTCAGGTCCTGTTTACTCTACATGGCTTGTTTAATTAATTATTGCTGCAGAGAAAAAAGGCAACAAATATGTTGAGGTGATACCTTTTATTGTACTAGCAAAATTATTTCTGAGACTAGCTCTCGAGAGATAAAACTCTGCCTCAGGTCAAAGTGGAAAAGTGGGTTTTCCACTTTGACCTGAGGAAGAGAGTTTTATCTGTCTAAATCTAGTCTCAGAAATAATTTTGTTAGTCCAATAAAAGGTATCACCTGCAACATATTTGTTGTATTTTATTTCTCTACATTGTTGACTGGACTAACATGGCTGCCACATTTCATTCATTATTGCTATAATTTATTTATTTTTTAATTTATTAATAGTTTTGTAATTATCTGTACGGTGCCCAGCGCCTCTGGGATTGGGTGCCTGGAAAAATAAAATGTGTCTTTTCTTGTCTTGCCTTGCCATTTGTCCACCTTCAATGCTAGCAGCCACTCCTTCACTCTATCCTTCTCTACTGCCACATCTGTGCTTCCCTCTCTCCCCCAACCCCCGCTCCTCTTCTCCACACTGGTTTATCTTTCACCCTGATGAAGATGGAACAGAAATATTTGCTCTATACCTCTCCCTTTAGCTTTTCCCCATTGTGCACCACCGACTTGTCCCCTTGCTGAAGCCTAAAAGATCCATCCTACTTGTCCCTTTTCTCACTTATATAGACAAAAAATGCCTTCTTCCCCTTCTTAGTTCTCTCAGCTATCTGCAGCTCCTTTTGTGCCTTATCCCATAGGACTACCTTACTTGCCACATTACCCAGCCTTAGGTAATTCTCCCTATCCATCTCACTCATGGGCTTTCTGAAGCTCCTATAGGCTAACTTCTTGTTCCTTACTGCCTGAGCAACCTTGGAATTGAACCATCTGGGTGCTTTGGCTCTTGAGTTCTTCCCCTTGAGACTAGTGCACTCATCTGTGGCAACCATTTTCCCATCTTTAATGACTGACCACTTTTGGTCCACCCCCATATCTGCTCTGATGCCTGCCAGGGGCCTCTTTAGCACCTTGACCATCTTCGTGAAGCCCCCCCCCTCCTAAAATCCAGGATTTTGTTCTTAGTGGGGATGTTTTTCCTGTCCATATCCAACCAGAATCATACTATGCAATGGTCACTTCCACCCTGGAGCTTCTTAACCATATAAGCCTCCTTTCAGCCTTTCAGTAACAGCTGGTGAGAGGGCACTGGGCTGCCATAGTCTCACTTACATGCTGCAGATCCAGTTTTCTATGGGAGAAGGAAATACCAGCAGTCCATAAGTTTGTGGTGGCAACCTTTTAATCTGCAGCCCCCAATGGGGCACAGCAGCCTAGAGTCATTGGTCTTTTGGTATCAGTGAGTGAAAGCCTTGTGGTTTTTCTGAGTCCAGTGACTTTTTTTTAAAACTTCAAAGTTTATTAAATAAAAATCAGGGTCAGCTTACAAGCATGACATACAGAGTGTTATGTACCTTCAGTTTCATTACACATATCAGTCAGAATGGTGAGGAAGTAAAAGTTCATTGTACTTTGTCAAGTTACTACATAGAGGATAATGGATGGGCAACAATGAACAGCAACGCTGTGTTCACTTCAAGAGGTTGTCATGACAAACTTGTAAATCTTAAGAGCAATGCTAGAGAGGTTTACTGCTGTCATGAAACCTCGAGAAGTGAACTCAGCATCATTTACTGTTGCCCATCCATCGTGTTTTATAGTGTATGGGCAACAGTTAAACAACAAGGGAGCACTTCTTAAAAAAATCTGTTTGGCAGCAGTGCACAGTCGCAAACTTTCCCACCCCCCATGCTCGACTGCCACATTGTCCCTCTGCTCACACACATTCAAAAACTGTTTTAAATATAGTAATCTGAATGAACCTGCTTTCTGGCCATCTTTCCTGGGTGCAGCGAAATCAAGTGTCTGTTACAGTAGCTCCTATCCATGGCTCTCACCGTAACTGTGCTGCACGACATGTTCGGCTGTATTTAAATAGTGGATTGTGGCAGCAGCACGTGCCTTCATTCCATGTTGTTGTACCATCAATGTGGTGTACTCAAGATGGTACAACAGCAGTTTGATGTCCCATCGATGGTACTACAACACTGGGATTCAATCGAATTCCATTAATAATAGCCCTCTTCCATATACTATATAAACATTTAGGGATGGTGGAGCAATATTTTCCATGGTTGACATTCCACTAATCTTCTTCATTGATTATTAGTAAGTTGTGTTTTACATATCATGTATTATCCATTTTTTTCCTATATGGGTACACCCATTACTTAAACCTTTCCCCCTTTTGTTGTCCCCTAGACCAGCATCACGTATTATTAAAAAAATATCAGCTATGCACTTTTTTATACCGATTCATCCCTATACCTTGCATGCAAAAGCTTAAAGAGCTCCTGACACAGTTGAGACAACTTTGAAAAAATGTAATATTCAGACATAACTGTAGCTTATATTTTGTATTTTGTTCTGTAATGCTCATCCTTATTTCCTTATTCTAGAGGTATTTGCATCAATACATTATCTCTGTTCTTTGAGCTCTGGCTGCCTGCCTGTACCTGACATCATAATTCTGTTTATGACATCAAAATGTGTTGCTGTAGAGATATTTATGGTGTCATAAACAGGAGATTGTGATGTCATGTGTAGAGAAGCAGCCAGAGCAGAGAGAGTCTTGGTAACAGGGATCTTGTTTTCATGCAACTGTTTTCAGTAATAAAGAAAATGGGGAATTAATTACTGAAAATATATGAAGTACTAAAGAATAGGGGATTGAGCTGAATACAAATCTTACTTTTTTCAAAATTTTGCTAATGCTGTCAGCAGCTCTTTAAAGGAAGCATGTCACCTGGATTTGCTCATCCTGTTCCTAGCCAATCAGTGGACTTGGCAATGCCCTTTTACCTTCCCAAGACCTCCTCCTGTTCTGCAGGATGCAAAAGAAGGAAGCAGAAACCAATATTAAATCAAGTGTTTTTGTATAGTTGAGATAATGACAGACCCTTACAATAATAAATATTTCCACGGAGGGTTAACATGACACTTTTCTTTGTACCGTTATCTTTAGTCCCGTTTTCTTTGTTTAAGACTTTGACCTCTGTATGACTAAAAAGTTACTGCTTTTAGACCATGTACTGATGAGAAGTACAGTAACTCATAGTCCAAAACTCGACTGCCACAGATACAGAACATGTCTTAACTTTCATGTTTTTTTTTCTATTTAACAATATACTGAGGTTATCATATATATGTCAGGTTACAATGTTTCACTTATAGCATGGGTGCTGTCCTCTCTTTCAGAGCACAGGGTACAGCTAGTTGCTGGCTCAGAAACACTCTGCAGGTTTGAACGTGGCTGAGTATTTTCTAACTGTGTGGTCTACTTAGACCCATCACCTCCCCCTGCCTTCTGTCTCCTATGGACTGTTGATCCTCCTACTGTTCCACTACACTGTACCTGTGCCATGGGTTCCAGACTTCCAAGAATTTCTGTCATTCTACTCTAAGGTCCCTTGTGATAATTTCTATTTCCTTCACCTTAGTGATCCACTGTTCTAGGGTTGGGGGAGATGGGGCAAACCACCTCAGTGAAATACATTTTACTGCAGCTACTCTCAAGGGCTGGAAAACCCAGGACCATGTCAGTGAATGGCTCAGGTATTATACTGCCTAGTACACCCTGTGTAGCCTGGCGTATCTGCTCCCAGAATTGAGTCAATACTGGACTGGCCCAAAATATATGGTAATGCAACTCTACCCCCCCCCACTCCCCATCCTCCTCCCACATACAGACACACACACACACACACGTACATACCATATTTCTTCAACATAAATGTGTGTGGCTGACTCCAAAGCGCTTTGAGTGACTGTAGGGATGCAGAAGAATCAGATGAGGACCTTCCAATTAAATTCTCACCATATGGGTGAGGCCGTGACCTTCCAACCCTTCTCTGATCTTCTTGCCCATTGCTTCTCAAGAAACACTCCCCACTTTCCCTTTCCCAGTTACTATTGATCTGTGCCATGGATGGATTAGTTTCTGCACTTAGCACCTTATGTAGTTCTGCAACATACCTAATGTTGGCACCTAATATGACCACCCAATGTAAAAATGTCTCCAGTTCTGAGTGTGGCCTTACTAGTTTGGGTAAAGCCCCATGGTGCTGTATGTAGTCTCTAACTTGGAGATACCTAAACTGGTCCTCTTTTCTAAGGGTGAAAGTCTCCTGTAATGACTAGAATGGGATGCATCATTGAGGGGGTCACACACTGGGCAAATTCTGTGAGTCCCCTCATTTCCCAGTACTCATACACCTGATCCATCTGTGGGTGGGACAAAGTCTTCTTAGTGCCTAATCAGGGTGAGGGGTCCCATGTCATTTGGAGTGCCAGTTAATTTTCTGACTTTAATAATTGTATGGAGTGTGTGCTTGGTCCGTGGATTGTGTATTTGTGGCCAGATTTAAGGGGTTAGGGCAGCTGTAGGGAGAACCCCCAAGGGACTACCTACAAGCCTGTGTGCCTCAATTGTGTACCAGCCTGAGGACACCCTTTGCCTCACCCATGTGCATAAGAATGCCCTTACGTTGTCATGTAATATCTGTGAAAACAGGGCATCCCCAGACCTCCCTTCTCCCTGGGCAACTGGCGTATCCTCTCATGAGAAGAGAGACTTTGACATCCTACTTAAAACTTTGTTTAAAACTGAGAGACATGTTCAGGGGCTAGAATGCCATGGTAATTTGATCTAACTAGTGGTTTGGATTTTTTAAAGCCCTGCCTCAAAGAACAGGTAACGTTCTGTGAGAGGGAATAACCAAAAGAATGTTTAAACTGTAGTTTAAATGCTAATGAATCCCTCCCCCCTGAGGGGAGGGCATCCCACATTTTTGTTCACCACATAGCCCCTATCGTCTACTAGGTATGAGTCAGAGAGGGGGTCCCCTGACCCTATAGTCACCCCATCAGTACCTGGTTGGTTGAGGGGGGACCATGCTCAACTGGAGGGCTGCTGGAGATGGTGGCACCCTGGAGATTGGAGGAACAGACCCTAGTGCCCCGTAATTAAGGATCAGATTCCTTGGGATCCCTCCTGAGTGCAAGTCACACTTGTGTCCGGGCATATACTGAATGTAGTGACATATTTGGGGGCATGAAGTGCAAAAAAATGTTTTAGGGCTTCCAAAAATAGTCCAGCTGAAGACTCTGAACATCTGTAACATCATTCTTTTTTATGACCAGAACTGTGTTGGTGACATCTAAGACTTTCTGTTTCACTTACTGAAGGGGTTTGATATTAGGTCACATGACTTTTCTGTGTTTGCTTTCCCATTGGCACTTTAAGGGCTGGAATTTTAAAAGGACAGGAGTGGCTACAATTGTGTCCCCGCCAGCTGCCTGCCTTATGTTTGAAAAAGTGCATCCAGTCTGTGACCAAAAGAAGTAATTTTGTGGCAGCTTGCTTCAAACATTATATGAAGATTTGATGTTTGTCTAATTTTTGACATATGTTTGACCCGACAAATGGAGGTGTTAGAGCTATTAAACCATACATGTTTTCAGCCATAAAAAATATAATATAGGCCATGTGGGTACTGCAGTACAATGCGTAATTTATAAAGTTCTGAGCAATTAATTATAATGTACAATTTTGCTGTGAACACATGATGCCCTGATAGTAAATGTTGTTATATGTGACATTTGAATTTATTGTTGATTTTATGTCAGTTTAAATGTGATATCGTTTACAGATGTGTTTTAAATGTGTTTCCTTTTTTGTCATTTTGTATTAATTCAGCCCTCTTTTTGTGCTGCAATAAAAATCCCCTACTGCTACAATAAGGGCCCAGCATTTCCATAACCAAGTCATTATGTGAGAATACGGACTGAAGATCCTGGCCTGATCCAGCCCAGAGTCATTAACACCTTTGTGTTTAAAAAATGGGCAAGCAGTCTCCTGGCCTCTTATTAACTGAGACCCCTGGAAAGGGGTACATTTATGTGCCAAGACACCAGGAAATAACTAGGACCAGTGCCAACCTGCCTTTGCACAAAAAATACCGCTGTATCAAGTCCATTTTTAAAATCTTTTAGCCGCCATTTTCTTCATTTGCTGAGCAAGATACAGCTGTATACCCCCACTCGTAAATACACATCAGATACAGTAAAAAAATAGCATGATTTACCTTTTTTTAACTGGTCTGATATTTATTTGTGTACCACCAGCTTGCTCCACTTATCTCACTCTCCACCTCCTGGCTGTGCTACAGTTCCGTACTCTGGCCGCTCACACACTCCAAGCACTGCTGCAATTGGGCAGCATGTCTCCATTTGTGGGAGTAACGATCATGAAAGTACTGCTTTCCTCATCCCCGACCATGCTCAGCCACTTTCCCAACCTAACTCTACTGACCTTGCTCGCCCACTCTCCTAACTACATTCTGAAGCAGCAACAGGTCCTGTAGCAACAGTTCCTTCTGTTTTAAAGAAACAGAACTTAGAGACAAGCACAGACTAAACATAAATAAACAAATAAGCAGATCAAAAACAGCAGTGCTATCTATTGGCAGCTGAAGCATGAAATGGAAGCCTGTACAACAAAATTTATTTTTTTCATTCATTTCTACTACTTTTTAAGAGTATTTTATATATATATATTTAAATATTTTATCCGAAAGTCACTAATTAAGTAATAATGACCGACGAGCTGGTCATTTCCTAGAGATTAACGACCAGCTGAGGGGGAAGGGTGGCCCAAGGCACAGTTGAGGGTCACCCCCACCCAGCCGGTCATTAATCGAAAGGAAATGACCAGCTCTGAGGTCATTATTGAGATTATAAATCTAATCGCAATAATGACTTTTTTTAGATCTTTTTGGGGCGCAGTTTTTGTGGTGGCGCACACGGCAAAATATCGGCTTCATGAATATTTATTTCTGGTGCAGTTTCTGTGGCAGCGCGTGTACTGCTCACTCAGTTAAATGTTGGATTGAAGAACTGTCATTTTTGATGCGATTCAGTCCTTTCTGATGTGACATTCTGTAGCTGAACAGTTGTCAGGCTTTCTGTAGGATTCCCGCTAAAGAACACGGTAGCAGTAAACAGTGTGTAGCAGGAACAGTTGAGCAGCTGGCATGCTGGTCACTGCTAAGAGATTTCAAACTGGCACTGTAGCCAATCAGTGCACCAGTTAAGGTCGTGAATAATTAATTAGACTTATAATGATCCATTTTCTAAGCACAATAATACCCTCCAGGTGAGCCATACCAGACCTTCCAGGGGCTATAAGTCCATCCGCCTACAGCGTCTGGCCCCCTTACACCCCTGGGTGGTCTGGTATAGCCCAATACCACCCACCCTGTTGGGTATTAATGCTAGTTTATACCACAACAATAAGAATAAATGTTGCTGAATAAATTGTATTATTTTTGTTGATAACATATCTTCTGTCAAAATGAAAAAGTATATGGATAGTTGAGTAGATATGTCACAAACAAAACAAGCATTTGTCAATGCCGAATGTTTGCTTGCTGGCATTGGCATTGGTAGTGTAGAAGTTACAGAGCTGCATGATAGGAATGGCAGTGAAGTATTGAACTGAAGCCAAACCCACCACCACCCCGCAGAGAGTGACAGGCATTGGGGTGTGCCTTTGGGTCGTCAGGCATAACGGCCACGCCATTTCACCACACCCTACCCTGCAGATACCAACAAGTGTCACGGTGTGCCTCGGGGTCTTTGGCTCTATGCGCACCCATTCCATCAGGAAATACGGTGAGATGGGTGCGGTATAGGAGAATGGGGTGAACTTTGGGGTCAAGAGTCCAAGGCATACTCGATGCCTCTCACTGGCTGCAGGGTGTGGAATGGTATGAGCATTACAGGCAAGAATCTCAAGTCACACCCCTGATGCCTGTCATTCTTCAGGGTGGGGCGTTATGGTTGGAAACCCTAACACCTCAGGCATTCATTGGTATTTTCACTCCAAATTTTCAACATGTTTTTTTTGAGACCCCCACCTCATGAACAGTGGCAATATCAGTTTGTTAACCGAAAGCTGCTTATGCACAGTGACTACGGCATTTAGCACCATGGGTGCAAAAACACATTCCGAACAGGATGTGAAAAATGACAGCTGTACTGTTCATGAGGAGGTGGAAAAAATGGCAAAGTTGCAAATCTGCAGTAAAAATATAAAAAAAACTGGTGAAGTCACGAGCGTACATAGAAACTGTGCAACGCACACCCGTAATGTAATTAGTTTGGGGATTTTTTACAGCAGATTGGCAACTCAGGCATTTTGGTGCCTCCGATCATGAACAGTGTCACTATGATTCTCTTTATCTGTCTCGAACAATGATTTCCCACAGCGACCACGCATCTCTGCGCTGAAAGTGTGAAAACACATTTCGGCCATGTTGTGAAAAATTACAGCTGTACTGTTCATAAGGAAGTGTGGAAAAATGCCACTGGTAAAAATCTGGACTGAAAATATTACAAAGTCATGAACTTACGAGGGTGCGTGGAAACTGCGCAATGCTCACTCGTAACACAGTCATTTTATGGACTTTTGTCACCAAATTTTCAACATAGCCATTTAAGACCTCTGCTCATGAACAATGTAACTGTGATTTTCTTAATCTGTCCCAAACATTGCTTTCGCACACCGACTGCACCATTGTGCGCTACATGTGCGGAAACACATTTTGGGCAACATGTGAAAAATGGCAGCTGTACTGTTCATAAGGAAGTGTAATAAAATGGCAATGTTGAAAATCTGGAGTGAAAATATTGAAAATTCGCAAACTTACGAGCGTGCATAGGAACTCGCCAACGCACGATCGTAAAACAGTCATTTTTAGGAATTTTTTCACCAAATTTTCAACATAGCCATTTTAAGACCTCTGCTCATGAACAGTGTCACTGTGATTTTCTTAATGTGTCCCATACATTGATTTCGCACACCGACTGCGCCATTGTGCACTACATGGGCGGAAACACGTTTTGGGTGAGATGTGAAAATTTTTTTATTTAGTTGTTTAACCAGGTATAGCACGCTAAGCTGAAAGCTTTTTTACAGGAGTGACCTGGGAGCACAAGGAGGTTAAGTGACTTGCTCAGGGTCACACAGCATGCAAGTGGAAGCTGTGGGATTCAAACCCAGGTCTGGTCTGCTGGATGTCACCAGATTTGCAGCTCAGAGCCTTAGACCACTGTGCTATACTGCCTCTTGATAGCTGTACTGTTCATAAGGAGGTGTGGTAAAATGGCAATGTTGAAAATCTGGAGTGAAAATATTGAAAATTCGCGAACTTACGAGCGTGCGTAGGAACTGCGCAATGCACGCTCGTAAAACTGTCATTTCTAGGAATTTTTTCACCAAATTTTCAACATAGACTTTTTGAGAGCCCACCTTATGAACAGTGGCAGTGTCGTTTCATTACTCGGTCCCAAAAGGTGATTTCGCGCAGTGACTGCGAAATCACCCTTCGGGCCCGATTAACGCCATGACAGTGAGAGCATTCATGAGAAGGGGTCCCACAAACCCCATGTTGAAAATTTGGCGCAAAAATTCCAAAACATGCCTGAGATATGCAGCAAAGTTGAAAAAACCCTATCTATCCCATTATACAGCTTACCGGCATTTCCTCAGTTCGTGGTCGGCTTTGAAGAGTGTAGACGTGTTCCCGGTCCACCGAAGATCGTCGCGCCAGAGTCCGGAGGTAAGTATGGGGTGAAAGGGGGTGGAGGCAGGTACAGTGGTGGGCGCGGTGGGGAAGACACAGCGAGGGACCGTTTTTAAGTTTCAGTTTGTTTTTTTTTAATGACGATGATGCGGGACATTTGCCACACTGGGGTGGGCTCCCAGCATGGCAGAAAGACGACTGGTTGGGGGGGCGTGGAGCCGACATGGGATAGGGCACCCCCGTCGGCCATAGTATTTGTTGCCATGCTGGGGTGGGCTCCCAGCGTGGCACCCTGTACTCTGGGGGGGTAGACAGTGGAACCGACGGGGGATTGGGCACCCCCGTCGGCTATCTGACGTGTAGCCGACGGGGGATTGCCATGGGGTGGGCACCCAGCGTGGCATGTGGAACTGTGTTTTTGGGGGGGCAGCACAGCCGGTGATTGAGGCACCCCGCCGGCTATACAGTGTGCATGAATGGCACGCAGTGTGCGCGTGTGTGTGTTTGTGTGTGTAGGGAGCGCACATGAGCAGGCGATATCTGATCGCTGCTCACTGAGCGTAACTCCCCCTTTCAACTATCGCCACTGCATTTTGGAGCTGTCATGAACAGCTCAGCAGGCATTGGAGAACTGCAGCCGCGCCTGCAAACACACTGACTGAATTGGAAGAGGGCTGCCACACCTCCGAAAACTCGGATGATGGCACTATGTTTCTTGCACATGCGTGCAAGCAAACATAACAACACTGGTTTGACTTGTCATAATGCTATACTTCCCCAGTGGGAGAGCAACAGTAGCAATGCTTGATGACATAACAGTGCAGCTTCGTAACATTCTAACTTACATACTAACATACTATTTGCCAGCAGATTAGGCCTTACGGTCTATCGAGTCTGCTCGAACCTTAAATCCTTAGTTGGGTGCCGAGGCCCTCCCATCCCTTGTGCTCCAGAATCCCCTATCATCCATCCCCACCCCCCTTTACAAACTTTATTTGTTAATATTTATTCCATTGCTTGTTTCCATGTATTATGCTGTTTTATTCTATGTATCATGTATAAAACTTTCAATGAGATCTGTTATGCTATAAACAGCTACAGCTCCAAAAAAGAGCTAGTTTGAAAGGTTTACAAACCAGACATGCAAGGTTCTGACTCAGCACTATTTGCTTTTATTTGTGAGGGGTCAGGACCTTCATAACTTATGAAAATACTGTAAATGGCACATTCTGAATTAGGCCATTGCAAATTCCCTATGTATTTAAAATCCACTTATTCTGTTTGGGCATGTCATAACATCACAATCTCATATTTGTGATATCACATCACGATCACAAGCACTTACTGGGTAGCAGATTGGGATGTCAGAATCATAGACTTCTTATTTAATTGCACGCCCAAGCAACAAGAGTTGATGATTTACTAGGGAGCGAGGCCTTGTTTATGTATACAGTAGGGTAGCCTGTGATGATGGCAACCGCGATTGAGCACTTTCAAAAAGGGCAACTCAATCACGATGCCTGTGCACAGAGCTACCTGGCAGGAAGGGCAACCAGGTGGGGGTAGGCGAATATAGTGATGGGACATCACTATGTATAAACATGCACATGGGGGGGACCACACCTTGCGATGGGCGGAAGGGGAAGGAAGGTTTGTAGGGTGTAGTGCAGCAGTGGGCTGCAGAACTGGCCATTTGGCATGGTGGGTTGTTGGAAGGCTGGGGTTGGGTGGGTGGCAGGTTTGGTTCTTGGTGCGCTCGTGTTTTTTTTCGCCTTTTTTTTTTTTAGTTTTGTACCCCCCAACATGCACCCCTGTGGAGCTGAGAATCCTTTAGTGGGGGGGGTATGTGGGGCACAGCCATGCAAAAACCTAACTCTCAGGCACCCTTTACATTCACCACCAGTGTGCATTGCCGAAATTTATTTTCGACAATGTGCACTCGCCCAAATGGTGATCACTATTCCGCGATCACCATTATCACATGGAACCACACAATAGTCATTTCAAAAGTTAGAAACAATGGAAAGAAAAACATGGGAAAAGTAAACAGGTTTTAGTTCAGATATTATGGACATGAGTCACAGTCCCAATATGTTGTGACAACAATTTTGTGACAGTCCTTTGCATATGACCCCCCTACGCGAGCTATACTCCAAGGTGGTCCCAGCCCTTCCCAGTGATTTTATGAACTCTACTGAGATTGTGCAGGGAAAGGGGTAGACTCTCTATGCAAATGGAACACAGAGTCATGCACAAACCACGGCGACATGAACAAGTTTGGTTGTAACTTTAGCAACACACCCTGACTGTAGAACTGTTACAGATAGTTCTACAGGTGTCACTAGAATGTGCCTGAGTCAGTGTGAGACAAAAACGGGTGATTGACCAAACACTTCCGAGCTATGTGCAGGAGGGACTAGGGTTGTGGCAGGAGGGAGGAACCACTGGATGCCAGAGAATGCAACTGGGTTGAGGATATAGAGGTGGTCCACTTGACTACCAGGAGAGCCAAAGGAGGCCCAGAAAAAAAATTGTCTTCCCACAAGTGGTCCTTATCTGGGTGAGCGAAAACATAGGCGATAGCCATGGTCATCCATGGACAGAATAGCAATGTGAAGCCGGCACTGTGCCATTCGCAGAAAGCCATGGGCGTCCCACAACAGGTGTTAATAGATGCAAACCTCATTTCCACCCTGCTAACATCTGGCAACCCTTATTAGCATTTTGACTTAGTCACCAGGGGGAGGAGTTATTAAGTCAATCAAAGAATTTTATTGTATGACTAAAAAAAGTCTTCACAATTTCAGAGACATATAGGACAATAGCATGTAAATACCTTCACAAGGTTGCTTATAAAAATACACAAATGTCACATACATTTAAAAATAATTACACATAGCAACATTAGAGAGTATAAAGCCTTTCTCAAAAGACACAAAAATGCATATATTCGTGCAACCAATACTGCAGCACCCAGCACTAGGGTACATGTGTGAAAATACATATTAATTAGTACCCTCATACCAAGGGATGGCCAGATTTTTGTGAAGCCAGTTGAACTGTTTTGTTTTATTCAATAGTAACTTCTCTCCCATCATGAAATCCTACAAATCAACCTTATTTCAGATCACATGATCTTAATCTTATTTTTAATATTCTTAACCACTGTAAAATATTTGGATAATTGTTTTAAAGTCCATTCATCCTCTGTGTGCATTAAAATACTAGTAAGAAAGTTTTTTTTCTATTTAGTATCTTTCATGTAAAAACGGTCCCAGCCAGTAGGCCCTTTAGAGATTATACCATTTACAATCCCACAAGACATGGTATAAATCTTCCACTTCCCCACTACCACAATCACAATTAGTGGAGGTAATACCTAGTTTTTTATAGTGGTATTCTAACACATTACTTGGGAATTGCTGGAATTTATAAATAATAAAGTTATGTCTTAGCTTATTATTTGTTAATATTTCCACGTACGGTTTGTACCTATGGTAATAATTATTTGCTGCAAACCATTTTGAGTAGCATGACCCTGCAATGATTTCCAAATCTAAATTCTTCCAAAATCTCATTATCTTTTTAGTGACATATTTCTTATTCTTCATACTTAGAACTCCACTGCTGTTTTTAAATGAGTAAGTTGATATTTTTCCAGACCCACATCCAGTGCATGATGTCAATATCCTACCCTGTAACCCAAGGCTAACCACAGCTCATTTTCTTTTAGGCACTGTTTCACTAATGTCCCTTCCTCTTTCCTTGTTCCTGTAATCCAGTAATTTATTTTTCTTGTCTCAATGGCCACATTAATATTGGTGAGTCCCAACTTTGCCCTTATACAAGCTGCTGGGCACACACGTCCAACCTTCAAGATATTTTTTAAAGCTTTATATAATGGGGTCATCAGTTTGTCTAGAGTTTGAGATTCCCAAATTTCAGCCCCATATAAGAGTTGGGCCTCAGATTTGGCCTTCACAACTTCTACAAATGGTTTAATAGTTGCACTTCCATTAGGAGACTCCCACTATTTGACTTTCTTTGCCCTAATGTTGTTATCTTTGTCTGCTTTCTCCAGCCTTGTGTTAGAATAATTGTCTTGTATTGAAAGTACTAACGTTATTTTATTTTTCTCCTTTGTCTCTTTTATAACAGGATTCCACTTAAATTTTGATCTACAATTCCTGATTCTTTTCAAAATCTATAAATGTGCTCCTAAAAAATATAAAGAAAAAAGAAATTTAAAGCATGTTTTGAAAACTGTTATTAGGTTAGATTTTTTATGTAAATTTACTGGTTTAATCCTTTTTGTTTAGTATTATATGTAACATGTCACTTTAAATGTTGTAGCCATAGGCTCATTAATTTTTAATTAATTCAACATTTATAAGTGCTTTAATGATTGGTTCTGGTACCCCTTTTGAAGACTCGTGAGAGTCGAGGCGCTAGGGGTGTTCTTCATTCTTGCAGCAATCACTTTGCACTAGCTGTTCACTGTATACTGATTTGTGAAGACCCTATTAAAGTTTGAGTGTTTTTTCACTACAAAACGCTCCCTTTTGGTCTTTACCTGCATAAGATATTTATCTAGTGCTTGAGGTTTTATTGCGCTCTCTAATTTTGGAGTCTATGCTAACAATGGACGTGGCATATTTTGAATCTTAGGTGTACCTTGATCAATATCTGCACAACTAGTTAACATTTTATCAAGGTACAAGGAAAAAAGCATGGGAGCCAGCACGCATCCCTGTCTGACACCCCTGTTGCATACAAAGGAACTGGATAATTGACCTCTGTTCCCCAGTCTGATCTTAGCCCATGTATCTGAGTAGAATTGCGAGTTACTAAGTCAGCACTTTGTGGTTGATTACCACAATGTGGCAGTCTGTAGTGCAGAAGCTGTCTGCACCCTGATTTGTGGCTCCTCACATTGGGCCCTAGGCACTATGTTAGCAGAGGTATGCGTAAAACGTGTGTACCCTGCCCACATAGCTGCACACCCATAGACAGGTGTGTATATGCAAGTATGCACAACTGGCACCCACCTCTCTGGGGCTCCTCCCCACCAGCACACAGCTGCATGGTGGAGTGTTCCATGGACCAGGTGTGCATCCAATGGAATGCCCGGACCCGGTCTGCTTGTGGATCCCTTGTGCCTGTGAGGCATGGAAACAAGATGGAGGGCATGATGTGTGCCACAAGCTTGGGCGGGAGGGTGCCTGGTCTGCTGCCCCAGCCCTCCATGCTGATCCATGGGCTGGGGTGGCATGAGGGGAGGTCTGCAGTGCCCCTGCATCTACATCACTGCTGGTGGCATCCTGGGGGGGGCACGCATCCCTTATGGCTAGGTGTTACCCAGCATAAGGTGCACCCTCCGTGCCTGGCACTACACACCTCTTTGAATGGCGCGGAGTGCGGACACCTCCCAGCACACCCTGATCACGTTGCCATCCATGCAGTCTGGTGGTGGGGCTGCATGCCCCATTGGTGAATCCTGTAGCTGGCTGTGTGAGTGGCACACTGGGCGTGGAGTGGCTATGCACCACAGATACACGGCGCGTAGCCACTCCGCACCATAGTGCATTGTGGCCAATGTGACTGTGAGTCATTGGGCCCATGTTTTCTGAAGTTTGTTGTGGTGTGACAGCCTTTAATGTTCAATAACTCTGTTATGAGTCAGAACCATCCACTGCTTAACCTTGATACAAAATGACTGCCTTGGTGAAAATGAGTTTTTAACAAGACAAGCATTTAGATATTTTGTACACATGCATTAACAACTGGGGTATTGCACCGGTCAAGTGCAGTAGACTGAGGGGCTGGACGCCTTACCTCCAACCATGCTGATGGCCTGAGTTTGGCAACAGACCAGGGTCACTCGGGGCTGGCCCAGAAGGGAGGACTGAACACTGAGTCCCAGCATTTGCCTGCCATCCAGCCGAGACTATGTTGCAGAACAGTGGGACCCACAGTCAAGGGTGGAAGGCACGATGACGCAACCAGCATGTGTGTCAAGATGCATGCTATATCGTATGCAGTTCCCTGTAGGCAAAATAGGAGGAAACCACCCTGACTCACTCAGCATCCCTGACAGGCACCACACAACCCTATGTGGCAGGCCACCCACCAAACAGGGCTCTTGTTATTAACCTGTAGGTTCACGAGACAGGTCGTAGTGGGGCTGAAGGGATGTCACCTGTACCAGGGATGCCAGGCAATAAACAGGAATAATAAAAAAAAAAAATGAGGTATTGCTACTTTCAACCACGAATTGCACAACTGATTTTTAAACTGAGTAAGTGCCAGGCCTTCCATTGTGGTGGGGCCTTATTCTCTTGTGAACATAGCCAAAGGTACATTGAGCATTATCAAATCCAGTAATAACGCTTAGATATGAAAAGGATAGTGCAAAATGGCTTCATTAAGGTGCCATACTCTTTGCAAAAATAGAACCACTGAAGAGATACACCTGATGCCTTTGAAAAAACGTTGATTATGGCACAAAATGTGTCTGGCTTGCCTCTCCTGTGGTCCATTTTTTTGCACTGAGTATGGCACTTTAATAAAGTCATTTTCACTATCCTGTCCATATCTAAGAGTCTTACTGGTTTTGTGATTGCTGAATTTACCTATGACTGTGTTAGCATTCATTTTTATGTTGATTGCGCGCATGCGCAAGAAACATATTGCAGCAGCTTGCCAGAAGCAGGTTGTGGAGGCACGGCACTGTTGTGGCCAATGCCCCCACAGCCTTTAAAGGCTTGGCCCGCTGTCCTCAATGCTGTGGCATGCTGCTGCTGACACTAGTTCAGCCAGCGTGAGACCACCTTGAAACATTTCAGCCGCTGCAATCAGGGGGCCGCCTCGTCATTGCACTGTCAGCATTCTGCTGCAATGAGGGAGTGACCTGTCATTGCTGGGTGGAACGTTGCCAAGTGTAGTATTGTTTGTGAACATGACAGCGGCTTGCTGCCATGTTCACAAACAATATTAATTAACCCCCACTGCCGAGGGGGTGCCCAATCCCCCTCGGCAGCATGCACCCCTCGAACAGCTTTTGTTTGCTGACGGGGGACCCAATCCCTGTCAGCTTCAGTGGCCATGTATGTTCATGTTGTCAATGGGGGAGCCCACTCCCCATCGGCATTATGTTCCCTCTCCCATTTTCATTTGCCAACAGGGGAGCCCACTCCCCATCGGCGTAATGTCCCCCCCAAAGAAGCAATATAGTTGTGCCGAGGGGGTGCCCAATCCCCCTTGGCTCTTGTGCCCCCCCTTTTATACCAACGGGGTGCCCAATCCCCCATCGGCTAGAGCTACCCCCCATAAAAAAGCAATCTGTTGGCATTCTGGTAGCCCACCCCAGTGTGCAAAATGGCCCTGTAAAAAAAAAAAAAAGTCCCATGATGTTTTTTTGATTAACCTGTTAAAAAGAAAATGGTCCCTCGCCGTCTCCCTGCCCACTCCCACAACCCGCGCCCACACTCTGTGCACCCTGCCTCCCCACACCCCCTCACCTCTTACTTACCTGCAGAGTCCAGCGCAACGATCTTCCGTGGACTGGGAACAAGTCTGCACTCTTCAAAGCCAACCACGAACTGAGGAAATGCCGATAAGCTGTATAATGGCATAAATAGGGCTTTTTCAACTTTTTTGCATGTCTCAGGCATTTTTTGGAATTTTGGCACCAAATTTTCAACATGGGGTTATTGTGCCCCCTCCTCATGAATTCAGGCACTGTCATGGCATTAATCGGTCCCGAAAGGTGATTTTGCAGTCAGTGCATGGAATCACCTTCAGGACTGATTACTGAAATGACATTGCCAGTGTTCATGAGGTGGGCTCTCAAAAAGTCTATGTTGCAAATTTGGTGGGAAAAATAAAAAAAAAACAGGTTTTACTATCGTATGTCACGCAGTTGTTGGTCAAAAGATGCTCAGAATTTCGCCAATTTGCAATATTTTCACTCCAGATTTTCAACATTGCCATTTTTACGCACCTCCTTATGAAAAGTACAGCTGTCATTTTTCACATCCTGGCCAAAATGTGTTTTCACAGTTCTGGCGCAGAATAGCGCAGTCGCTGTGGGAAATCAGTGTTCAGGACACATTAAGAAAATGACAGTGACACTGTTCATGAGCAGAGGTCCTAAAATGCTTATGTTGAAAAGTTTGTGACTAAAGTCCATAAAATGAGTGTGTTACGAGCGTGTGCTGCGCAGGTTCCACGCACGCTCGTAACTACACAACTTTGCAATATTTTCACTCCAGATTTTCAACATTGCCATTTTTCCGCACCTCCTAACGAACAGTGCAGCTGTCATTTTTCACATCCTGGCCAAAATGTGTTTTCGCACTTCCGGTGCAGAATAGTGCGGGTGCTGTGGGAAATCAGTGTTTGGGACGCATTAAGAAAATCACAGTGACACTGTTCAGGAGCAGAGGTCCTAAAATGCCTATGTTGAAAGTTTTGTGATGAAACTCCATAAAATGACTGCGTTACGAGTGTGCATTGTGCAGTTTCCATGCACCCTTGTAACTTCGCAAATTAGTAATATTTTCATGCCAGATTTTTAACACTGGCATTTTTTTCACACCTCCTTATGAACAGTGCAGCTGTCATTTTTCACGTCCTGGCTGAAATGCATTTCGCACTTCCGGCACAGAATATCGCAGTCGCTGTCAGAAATCAGTGTTTGGGACAGATTAGGATCGAGTGAGTGAGAGAGGGGAGTGACAAAGCTCAACTGAGCTCTGTCAGCACTGCTTCAGATTTCTTTGTGGGCAGGAAAAGGCGCCAACGCAGGCAGGAGCCCAGTACAAAAAGGCAGCCTGCAGCGCCGGGAGGCACAGAACGAGCAAGTGAGGGAAGGGGAGTGAGTGAGTGCAACGGAGCTCTGTTGGGACTGCTGCGGATTTCTTTGTGGGCAGAAAAAGGCAGCAATGCATGCAGGGGCCCAGTACAAAAGGACAGCCTGCAGCGGTGGGAGAAACAGAATGAGTGAGTGAGAGAGGGGGAGTGAGCAACCTCAATGTAGCTCTGTTGGGACAGCTGCTGATTTCTTTGTGGGCAGAAAAAGGTGCCAATGCAGGCAGGAGCCCAGTACAAAAGAGCAGCCTGCAGCACGGGGAGAAACAGAACAAGTGAGTGACAGAGGGGCAGTGAGCGAGCTCAATGGACCAACGCAATCAACATTCGGCATTGACAAATGCTTTTTAACCAATAGCACTGCTCCTGTGTGGCTTTTCTTCTGATTACACTTCCTTAGTCTCATGTGCAGTGTGCAACCTGGACAGATTTAAAGCAGAGGTGTGTTCACAAAGGAGGCTGAGGACAGGGAAGGTGGGGGTAGTCGGTGCACAGTCAGCACATTTCAACCCTCCACAACTGCTGGACACCCAGGTAAAACAAACTGATTTGCTCAGAAAACCTGACATTTTAAAAGGAAATGTACAATTAACTAAAACAAGGAGGCAGATGTAGGATTGGGAAAAGCATGCAAGCAAGCAAACTTTATTTATAAAGTGTTCGTTCCCATCAGGCTCTGAGCACTGTACAAAGTAGCAAACACTAACACATTGACAAAAAACAAAACTAAACCACATTCTTAAGCAACTAACAAAACAGCCACACTCCGCAGCCAATAACACTAATAAAATAATAGTACAAATACCAAGCTTGGTGGAGACAGTTGGTGTTATTTCATGGGTTGCATCTAACATCTTACCAAATGTTCACAAGGCATTTTTTTTTGTCAATCACATTCCTCTTTTGCATCATCATTTAATAAACATCATTTAGCTACCCCCCCCATTTCATGAGTTTTACATATAACAAACAAGCGTTTGTCAATGCCAAATGTTTGTTGTGTGCACTAGTGTCATGGGGAAGGGGATGTTTGAAAATTGCTTCAGTGAAGTTGTTTGTAAGGTAGGGTACCAAAAAACATATGTTGAAAATCTGGGCCAAAAATATTTAGAAATGGCCAAGTTCTGGCACTAAATTGGAAACCCTATTGAAAAACATTGACGCCAAAAACCCCACTGAAATACATTGAAGCGCTTACCTCAGTTTACGGTCGGGCTTTGAAGAGTGAAGACGTGCCTGCAGTCCAAGGTAGAGTAAGACGACAAACCTCCAGTTGGCAAGTATGAGGTAGGGGGTGTGGGGTGGTGGGTCCTGAGTGAGAGGGTAGGGAGTTGCGTAACAGAATGGACAACAATGGATGGTTTTCTTTTTTGCAGGAGAAAACAAGCATTTGTCAATGCCGAATGTTTGCTTGCTGGCATTGGCAGTGGTAGTGTAGAAGTTACAGAGCTGCGTAATAGGAATGGCAGTGAAGTATTGAACTGAAGCCAACCCCACCACCACCCTGCAGAGAGTGACAGGCATTGGGGTGTGCCTTTGGGTCGTCAGGCATAACAGCCACACCATTTCACCCACCCCACCCTGCAGACACTGACAAGTGTCACAGTGTTCCTTAGGGTCTTTTGGCCCTTACTCGCGCACCCATTCCATTAGGAAATATGGTGAGATGGGTGCGATATAGGAGAATGGGGTGAACTTTGGGGCCAAAGAGTCCAAGGCATACCCTCGATGCCGCTCCACTGGCTGCAGGGGGTGGAATGGTATGAGCATTACAGGCAAGAATCCCAAGTCACACCCCTGATGCCTGCTCGTCATTCTCTACAGGGTTGGGCTGCTATGGTTGAAACCCTAATACCTCAGGCATTCGGTTAGTATTTTCACCCAAATTTTCAACATGGTTTTGTGACCCCACCTCATGAACAGTGGCAATATCAGTTTGTTAACCGAAAGCTGCTTATGCACAGTGACTACGGATTTAGCACCACAGGTGCAAAACATTCCTAACAGGATGTAAAATGACAGCTGTATTGTCATGGGAGGTAAAAATGGCAATGTTGCAAATCTGCAGTAAAAAATATAAAAAACTGGTGAAGTCACTGAAAGACATAGAAACTGTGCAACGACAATCGTAATATAATTAGGTTGGGATTTTTACAGCAGATTGTCAACTCAGGCATTTTGGTGCCTCCGATCATGAACTGTGTCACTGTGATTTTCTTTATCTGTCGAACAATGATTTCCCACAGCGACCACGATCTCTGCGCTTGAAAGTGTGAAAACACACTTTGTCCATGTTGTGAAAATGACAGCTGTACTGTTCATAAGGAAGTGTAAAAATGCCACTGGTGAAAATCTGACTGAAAATATTACAAAGTCATGAACTTGAGGGTGCGGAAACTGTGCAATGCTCATTCGTGAAATACAGTCATTTTATGGACTTTTGTCACCAAATTTTCAACATAGCCATTTTAAGACCTCTGCTCATGAACAGTGTCATCGTGATTTTCTTAATTGTCCTGTACATTGCTTTTCAGACACCGACTGCACCATTGTGCGCTACATGGCAGAAACACGCTTTGGGGTGAGATGTGAAAATGACAGCTGTACTACCCATAAGAAGGTGTGGTAAAGTGGCATGGAAAATCTGGAGTAAAAATATTGAAAATTCACAAACTTCTACGGCGTGCGTATAGACTGCATAGCGCGCGGCGCAAATAAACAGTCATTTTTAGGAATTTTTTCACCAAATTTTCAACATAGCCATTTTAAGACCTCTGCTCATGAACAGTGTCACTGTGATTTTCTTAATTTGTTCCGTACATTGATTTCGCACACCGACTGCACCATTGTGCGCTACATGGGCGGAAACACATTTTGGGTGAGATGTGAAAAATGACAGCTATACTGCTCATAAGAAGGTGTGGTAAAATGGCAATGTTGAAAATCTGGAGTGAAAATATTGAAAATTCGCGAACTTATGAGCGTGCATAGGAACTGCGCAACGCACGCTCGTAAAACAGTCATTTTTGGGAATTTTTCCACCAAATTTTCCAAATAGGCTTCTTGAGAGCCCACCTTATGAACACTGGCAGTGTCATTTCATTAATCAGTCCCGAAAGGTGATTTCGCACAGTGACTGCGAAATCACCCTTCGGGCCCGAATAATGCCATGACAGTGACAGCATTCATGAGAAGGGGTCCCACAAACCCCATGTTGAAAATTTGATGCAAAAATTCCAAAAAATGCTTGAGATATGCAACAAAGTTGAAAACCCTATCTATCCCATTATACAGCTTACCGGCATTTCCTCAGTTCGTGGTCGGCTTTGAAGAGTGCAGATGTGTTCCCGGTCCATCAAGATCGCCACGCCGACTCCAGAGGTGGCACGGGGTGAGGAGGGAGGTGGGGAGGCAGGGTGCGAGGGTGGGTGCGGGTTGTGGGGCAGGGAGACCGCGCGTGGGGACCGCTTTTTCTTTACAGGTTGTTTTTTACCAAAATGACGACAAGGACGCTTACACGCTGGGGTGGGCTCAGCGTGCACACAAGGACGGCTGATTGGGGTGGGCGGGAGCCGATAGGGATTGGGCACCCCGTCTGCCATAAGATCATTGCCACGCTTGGGTGGCTTCAGCGTGGCACCCTGTACCTGGGGAGGACAGTGGAGCCTATTAGGATTGGGCACCCCGCTGCTATATTTCATGAGTTGCCATGCTGGGTGGGCACCAACGCGGTACGTGGAAGGCTTTGGGGAGCGAGCACAGCCGACGGGGATTGGGCACCCCGTCGGCTATACAGTGTGTGCGTGGGGGGAGGGGCAGCACGCAGTATGCATGCATGTGTTTGTTTGTGTGTGTGTGTGTGTGTGTGTGTGTGTGTGTGTGTGTGTGTGTGTGTGTGTGTGTAGGGGTAGCTGCACATGGGCAGGCGACATCTGATCGCTGCTCACTGAAGCGTAGCTCCCCCTTTCAACTGTACGCCACTGCATTTTTGAGCTGTCATAGACAGCTCCAGCATGCATTGGAGGAATCGGGCCGTGCCTGCCAACACACTGACTGAACTGGAAGAGGGGTGGCACACCTCCGAAAACTCGGATGATGGCACTATGTTTCTTGCACATGCGTGCAAGCAAACATAAAAATGATGAGGGACAGTTTTCTTTTTTTCAGGGAGTTTGCTGAACAGATGAAGACACTAGGGGACTGGGCACCCCAGTGGCTGTATACTGTTTGGGGCAGGGTTACACAGAGGACAAACAATGGATGAACAGATGACACTGGGAGATTGGCCACCCCCAGTGTCTGTATACTGTTTAGGGGAGCAAAATTACACAGCGGACAGTGATGGATTTTTTTATTTTTTTTTTAGGATAAAAAAACAAGCATTTGTCAATGCCGAACATTTGATGTTTTGAAAGATGTCCACCTCTACACCTTGTTTATGCCCTTGAGGTACTTGAATGTATCTATCATGTTCCCCTACTCCCTCCTTTCCTCCAGTAAGTACATATCGAGGTCCTTTTAATCTTTCCTGATATGTTCTGTGTTGCAAGTCATGTACCATCTTGGTTGCCTTTCTGTGGACTCTCTCCACCCTGTCAATGTCCTTGTGCATTTGCGGCCTCCAGAATTGCACACAGTACTGTAGGTGAGGCCTCACTAGTGCATTATACAATGGCATCACCACCTCGTGCCTTCTGCTAGTGATACCTCTGCCTATGCACCCCAGCATGCCACTGGCCATCCTTGCAATATTTGTGCTCTGCTTTAACACCTTTAGGTCATCAGAACTGATAACTCCTTTCTTCCTTGGTGACCATCAGCACCTCCACTCTATCCTGTAACTCTCCCCAAGTTTCCCTCTTCTCAGGTGCATTATTTGGGCTTCTTTGCATTGAACCTCAGTTGCCACTCCTCAGACCATTTTTCAAGCCTCTCCATGCCCTTGCTCATTTTCTCCACCCCTTCTAGAGTATTCACTCTGCTACAGATGTTGGTGTCATCTGGGGAACTCGAGGGCTGGCCGGGGGAGAAGGATTGAGTGCCCTCAGGGCTGCTCTCCTTCTCTGGGGGGAGAGCTGGGGTGAATGCCCGGCACGCGTAGGACTCCTGGTGGAGGCCAGGAGGAATCACAAACGCCAGCGTCTGGAACCATTGTGGGGCGGGGCAGACACAGGCTGTCATTGCATGTCCCCGCCCCTGGGGACGTAAGGAAAATCCTCGCTTGCAGCCACCACGAGTGATGCCCACCCCTGGCATTGTTCAGCTTCCAGGCCGGCTCTCGAACTGGTCCCATGATTATGGCACTGAGCTCAGGTGTCGCAACCCCACCCCGAGGGGGAAAGCCAGGGGTATTGGGAGATGCGGCCAATATGGAAGGGGGGTTCAGGGCTCCGTGACCGGGTTGATGTGCCGGCGGCTGCGGGTGGCAAAAAAAGTGTAAATTTAAAAAAAAGATGGTGTCATCTGCAAACAGGCAGACAGACCTTTCCTTCTAGCCCTTCCACAATGTCTGTAATGAAGACACTGAACAGGACTGGTCCTAGGACTTATCCCTGCAGTACCCCGCTGGTCACCCCCTCTCCCCAGATCGGATCCCATTACCACCAACATCTGCCGCCTGTCTGTCAGCCAGTTTCTAACCCAGTTTATCAGCTCATGCCCCATTGCCAGACTACTCATCTTGTTAATCAGTCTTCTATGTTGGACGTTGTCAAAGGCTTTGCTGAAATCAAGGTAGGTGACATCAAACGTCCCTCCCTAATTTACTTCCTTAATGATGCATTATGGTTTCCAACCCTAATGCCCCACACCCACCCTGCAGAGACTGAGAGGCGTTGGGGGTGTCCCTTTGGGTAGTCAGCCATAATGCTCACACCATTCCACCCCCACCCTTCAGAAACTGACAGGTGCCATGGTGTGCCTTGAGGTCTTTGGCCCTAATGCTCAACCCATTCCATAATGAAATAAGCTGAGATGGGTGCAGTATAGGAGAATGGGGTGAACGTTTGGGCCAAAGAGTCCAAGGCACACCCCAATGCCTGTCACTGGCTGCAGGGTGGGGGAGGAGTGGTGTGAGCATTATGGCTGATGACCCCAAGGCACATGCCCAATGCCTGTCAGTCTCTACGGGGGGGGTGGCGGCATTACAGTTAGAAACCCTAATGCCCCAGATGTTTGTTGGTATTTTCGCTCCAGATTTTAAACATGGGCTTTTTGGGACACCACCTTATAAACAGTGGCGCTATCATTTTCTTACTCAGTCCCAAAATGTAATTTCGCACAGCGACCATGCCATTCTGCGCAACTGGTGTGAAAACACATTTCAGGCAGGATGTGAAAAATGACAGCTGTACTGTTCATAAGGAGGTGTGAAAAAAATGGCAATGTTAAAAATCTGGAGTGAAAATATTAAAAACTGGTGAAATTATGAGCATGCATAGAAATTGAGCAATGCACATGCATAATGCAGTCATTATTTGGAATTTTTTCACCAGATTTGCAACATGGGCTTTTTGGGACCCCTCCTCATGAACAGTGGCCCTGTTGTTTTGTTACTCTGTCCCAAAGGTGATTCCATGCAGCAACTGTGAAATCACCTTTCAGGGCAGAGGAACGAAATGACAGTGACATGTTCACGAGGTGGGGTTCAAGAACCCCATGTCGACAATTTGGGGCCAAAATTCTTTAAAATGACTGAGATATCAACCTAAGTTGAACCCCCCCATCGAGTCCCATTCTATGGCTTAACTTTCATTCTTTCAGTTTGTTGGTCGGCTTTGAAGAGTGCAGACATGTCCCGCTCCTCAGAAGATCACGTCCTCTGACCTCAGAGGGTAAATATGGGGTAAGGGGGGTAAGGAGAGGTGGGTGCACAGAGGTAGGGTCGGGATGGAGGAGGGGAATGGGGGAGACAGCGAGGGACAGTTTTCATTTTTACAGGTGGAAAAAAAAACTAAAGACCATGAGGGAAGGTTTTCTTCATTTGCAGGTTAAAAAAAATAAATATAAATTTAGGCACACTGCGGTGGGCTCTCGGTGTGCCACAATAGTGGTGGGAAAGGGGGATGCCAACATGGGGATTGGGTACCCCGATGTCGGCTAGGGATATAGATGGGTTGGGGGAGCGCATCCGACACCGGGAGTGGGCATCCCAATGTCTGAAAGGGAAAGGGAAGCTTGTTTAACCAGAAACGGCACACTAAGCCACAGAAGGGAAGGGGGAAATTGTTTAACCAGGAAAGACACACTAAGCCGCAGCAGGGAAAGAAGGAATTGTTTAACCAGGAAAGACACACTAAGCACAGCAGGGAAAGGGAACATTGTTCAGCAAGGAAAGACACACTAAGCCACGGCTGAAGGGCTCGCATTTCAAAGGACACAGCCACGCGGCGCAGCGTGGGCTCTTTCGCACGAGTATTTAAACTCAGCCCAGCCTCAGCTAACTAGTGTCATCAGGATACTGCCTGCTGATTTGCTGGCCACAGACCAGCCCCTGCAGCACCGCTGGCTATTGGGCTAGCACCCCTCACACCTCTGTCTAGCAACTCTCATATCAACATCTGTGCTTGCGTGCACAACGAACATAATAAGGGCCAGTTATGGTATATTTGAAAAACATTTTTTTGTCATACAGTATACTTTAGTTTTCTGCAACACAGCGGGTATGTGTGAAAACTGTACCCCAGGAACCAGGCCAGATCATATCAGTAAAAGCAGGACCAAGTGATCCCACGAGGCCGGGCAGCACATGTTGCACGAATTTGCCCAGTTTAGGTTTTACTAATATGGTCTAGTGCAGTTCCAGTGGTGTGGCTTTCACGAAATTCCTGGGCATGGGTGAAAACTGGACCACCAGAACAGGAACCAACCAGCTTGTCAAAACCTGTACCACCCATCTGGCCAGACTGGCTGGACTGGAAAAATTCACAAACTTTCGTCTCATCAGGCTTGTACCAATCTAATTCTGGTCCTGTTCCAGCAGTCCAGTTTTCACCATGTCCTGTGCTGAGTGAGCTTTTTGAAGTTCTAACCTATTTTTCAGACTTAAAATGAGATCTTAAATTCTGGAATCTTAGTGTTTCTTCGTTTCTGAGGACTTGCATGTCATTTTCTTGTGGAAATTTCACTTTTTGTTTGGTACCATCCTCAAACAATACAAGAATTTGTTGATTTCATCTGTGTTGTTTGTCTCCCTGTTTGCCGTATGGAAAAGGCTGCCCTGCTGCAATCATAGTCTCTTGTGCTCTAATCCTCTCTCTGATTCCAAAATTTGAAACACCTTCAGACAAGTTAATTTGTTTACAAAATGGAATCTCTGCTCACCCCAGCACACTCGTGCACACTCGTACACTGTAGCCTTTCTCATGCTGTGTGTGGCTGGCTGGCCCATTGCCAAGCTTAATTAGCTAACCAATCAATTTGTTGTAGAGGATTGTGTGGGAAGTACAGCTAAGAAATGATCTCATGCTGCTAGTTGACAAAGAAGGTTAAGCCCCTTAAAACAGAGCAAAATCTGCGAATCCCTTGTTCCTGTAGAAGCTGCATTTTAAATAGTGTTTCTGTTCTTCATTTATTCTACTTTTATTGACCTCTTAGTAAACTCAGTGGGTGTTTTGGTCTATACACTAGGGCTTAGTGACCATTTTAGAAATGGATGATGCAGTTTATGTACATTTCAAATAGCATTCTATATACATAGCGTGACGCTTGGCCAGCTGGTTATGATTGCTGTATGATATTTGTAATATTAAAATATAGTATGTGAGTCTGTGCTCCATGGGTGCCCCCCCCAAAGTTTCAGTGAAAATTACAGGATGTATAATTGACCAGAGATCTCTGTAATGTAATTAACTTCCTTGAGATATTGCATTGTACGGACTGTTTATGTCATGCTTTGAAGCTGGGAAGCTAAATATACATTTTATGACTTCAGAAACAGGATAGACCCATCAGTTTGACCTCGGTGGTGGGAAAATTAATGGAGAGTATACTAAAGGAACGATTGGGGGTGTACTTGGAGGAGGTGGGAGGTCTGGATGATCGGCAACATGGGTTTTTGCCAGGTAGATCATGTCAAACCAACCTTGTGGAGTTCTATGGATGGGTAACATCAGAACTGGACAGAGTAAGCCTGTGGATGTATTATTCTTGGACTTCAGCAAGGCGTTTGACTCTGTCCCCACAATGGTCTGGTGGAGAAACTGATGGGGTTAGGGTAGGCCTTTGATGGTCAGATGGATTGAAAACTGGCTAGCTGGACGCACTCAGAGAGTAGTGGTCTGTGGGGAGCTCTCGAACCCTAGAGAGGTTGGTAGTGGGGTACCACAGGGCTCGGTCCTGGGTCCAATCCTGTTTAATGCATACATATCAGACATCAGGGAGGGTATAGGGTGTGAAATGAGTCTCTTCATGGATGACTCCAAGATGGGAGCAATAGTTGAGGGAGAAGAAGGGAGGTTGGCCCTGCAAGGGGACCTGGACACCCTGGAAAGCTGGGCTCACACATGGAAATTAAATTTCAATATCACCAAGTGCAAGGTGTTGCATCTTGGTTGGGGAAACCCTAAACACAGGTACACCCTGGGAGGGGAGGCGCTGGAGGCCTCAATAGGGGAAAAAGTCCTAGGGGTCATGGTGGATGCATGTATGAATAACTCTGAGCAGTGCAGGAGAGCAGCTAGCAAGGCAAACAGGATGTTGGGATGCATCGTAAGGGGGATCACCTCTAGGAGCAAGGAAGTGATTCTGCCGCTGTACAATGGACTGGTTAGACCACACCTTGAGTACTGTGTACAGTACTGGAGATCACACTTGAAGAGGGACATACAGCTCCTGGAGAGGGTACAGAGGAGGTCAACAAAGATGATACGAGGGCTAGGGGATTTGATGTATGAGGACAGACTTGAGGAGCTCTGCCTGTTTTCATTGGAGGAGAGGAGAGACAGGAGGACAATGATTGAGGTCTTCAAGTACCTCAAGGAATAAATAGGGTAAACATGGAGGGATCTTTAGACTTAAGCAGGAGGTATCACCAGAGGGCATGGCTTGAAGTTGGAAGGTGGAAGGGTGAGGGGGAAAAGAGGAGGAGGTTTTTCACTGAGAGGGTGGTGGACCCTTGGAATGCACTGCCTGGTGAGCTGGTTCAGAGATCCACAGTGGAGGGCTTCAAGAGAGGGTGGGACAGACACAGAAAGTGGATGTATCAGATGATGGCCTGTCCCAGGGGGGTGGGGATGGATGATAGGGGTTTCTGGAGCACAAGGGATGGGAGGGTCTCGGCACCCAACTAAGGATCTAAGATTCGAGCAGACTCGATAGACCGTAAGGCCTAATCTGCTGGCAAATAGTATGTTAGTATGATATCATTAAGCTGATTCCTGCCAGATATCTCACACTTAGGTGAGGGATTGCAGGGTCATAAAACATCAAGGGAACTGTTGGATCAAAAAGACTCATAATTTGGAAAATGAGTTTTTGCTGATGTCACCTTATTTAACATACCTCCTGATAGGACATCCTGTTTGTATTTTTTTATATTCTAAAAGGAGGAGATAGATGACTCACAGAAGGGGTGTGGAGAGACACAGTTTAAACTACTGTATAGTAGGTATTATTAGCGCTCTGAAAATTTTAGCGCTATTAGCGGGAAAGAAAAACCCGCTAAATTTAAATGCCTGCTAATATTATCCGTGGAACAACACTTCACATAAGCTCAAAAGAAATCACATATACAGTAGTAAAATGTATTTCTGTAATTCTCTATTTATTCGTTTTGTTCATTTTATTAATTCATTGTATATCAGTTAAAAAAAATGTAACCTCAAAAAAACAAAGTGGCAGCTCTTTCTGTGCGTTGTTCTTGTTCTAAGCTATGCTGAGCTCTGCTTCATTCCGCTGGTACACCTTCAATTACTGGTACTCTGTAAAAAAAAAAAAAATACTCAGGTTCGATCCCTAGCTACAGTAGTATCCTAACTACAGCACTGTATTATTTTACTTTGGTGGTGATTGTACGTAGATTGGTCAAGCTGTTTTCATGCACTTCCTTGATGCCGGCTTGCTCAAATCCTCGCCTGATATCCTCCTGATGTTGTTTCAGGTTGTTGAAGCTGTTCTCCAGCCATCGAGAGTGATGCTCTTTTAGGTTAAGGAGTCTTAGATCAGCTGATAGGTTGTCAGCACCCCCTGCAGCAAGACGATCGGAGACTAAACCCGCGTACCAACTCGTAAATTCCTTCTTTAGAAAATCCTTGAAAATCTTATTCACAGAAATATCGATCAGCTGCAGGAGGTCAGTACACAATGCTGGAACGTATACTGGTATGATTTGATTGTCCTCCAGATGTTTGATAACTCCCTCAGTGGTGTGTGCTTGGTAAAGATCGAGCACAAGTAGTGACTTCTGTTCTTTAGGCAGCTCCATCTTTTGGATATGTGCGTGTATGTAGGGGGTGATAACGCGGTCTATGAAATGTATTGTGGTCTCAGCATTCGCCCAATGATTATCTGAGTGAGTGACATCCCACTCACAAGGGAATTTGTGTTTTGGATGGCACATTTCAGTTTGTCCCTTGTATATCGTTTCGGAGGCAGCATATCACCAGAGAGGGAGCAGGCAAGAACGACCGAAATCTGTCTCTTGTCTCCTAAGCCGGTAATGGACACTTGCTTGGCCCCCGTTGCTTCCATGGTCCATTCAGAGACAGGAATCATACTGACCCCTGTTTCATCCAAGTTAATAACTAGCTGTGGTGGAATAAGCTCTTGTGCGCTAGCTCTTGCAATAAGAGACGGAAAAGATGCTTTCAAAGCTGATAAATCACTCAGTGTTTTTCTCCCAGCTTTAGTTCCCTTGCGCTTACTGTAGCCCATGCGATGCAAAAACCCCCATGCCCACTTGCTTGTTAGTGTTAAATGCCCTCCATTCTCTGTTAACAAATGTGGTGAGTTAGCCTTGACTATACCCACTGCAGTAGCTTGGATCACACCAGCACTGACCACAGCCCCTTCAGTGCGCAGTGTCTTGATGATGTTCTTTAGCTGCCCTTCTAACTCTCCCTCTAGATGTGTTGGATGACCACGCGGCTTAGGAGAGAGAACATTTGGCATATTAGTGGGGTCTGGAGTTTTTTGCAGCTGCCGTGACATACTCAGACTTAAAGTTCCTGACCGAGCTGCTTATTGTTTCACCGTTGTATGGTAGTGCCAAGATTAGCCATCACCCCATGCACGACAGCATACTGACCAAGTTTGAATCGGGTCTTGAGTGTATAGGATGTGTATGAGTGGCTTATTTTTGCAGGAGGAGGAGGAGGAGAAACAGAAGAAAGGTCTCTGGCGACCACCGTTGCCACACTTAAGTCAACGCCAGTATACTCTGCCAACTCTGCACCGGACACAGTAGAGACTTGAATTGGGTATTTTCTTTTTACTTTCAAGGATTGCATCCACTTTAACAGCGACATTCTCTCAAAAGGTAGTTACAGATACTGACACCTGAGTAAGGGAAGGGTGTGTAAGGAAGGGTGTGTACTTATCACTGTATGAGTAAGCCGCAACTACTGGTAATTAGTAAAGCGATTAGGCTACAGGAGAAGAATGGGGACTGTTGTAACTGCCAGCATAGAGAGCGCTAAATATATCGGGCACTAAAATGTCATGGTATAGCCGACACGCTAAATATATCAGCTGCTAATAATACCTGCTATACAGTATACTGTGTCTGAACTGTTTAGTGACATATCTTTTTGGACTCTTAAGAAACAAGATCTCTGCTCTAACTTAAGCACTGAACAGAGGTAATACATTAGATAGAAAAGGTCTAATTGTACTGTGGTAGAGGTTTATGTTTTGTACTTTACCCTTGTTCTTTTAAGTGATTATATGCTTTTTGATATATTGTTCTGTGTTTACATTTTTATGTTTTCTTGCACACATGTGCAAGAACCATATTGCCACCATACGAGAATTTGTAGGTGTGCCTCCCTACTTCCAATGCCCTGCTGCCTTTTGCAGGTGTGGTCCCACTGCACCAATGAATGTAAGAGCTGTCTATAACAGCATTTGCAAAAGCAGTGGCGTACAGCTGAAATAACGAGCCACAGCCTGTAGGCAATTTGCATACTGCCACCGTCAGCAGTATGCAAAGTGCTTCCACGTTGGCACTGCAGTGCAAGAGCTGTCATAGACAGCTCCTCCCCACAACAAGTAGCACACTGGGAGCTCACCACAGCATGCTCACGCACTCCCCCCCCCACACACAGTATGGCCGACAGGGGTGCCCAATCCCCCATCAGTGCCTCCCCAAAACAAAACTTGCAGCTGCCACGCTGGGAGCCCACCCCAGCATTGCAAATGTCCCAAGTCATCTTCCTAAAAGAAAGAAACACAAAGAACGGTCCATCGCTGACTGTCTTGACCCCCACCCGTGCCCACCCTCTGTGCACCCTTCCTCCCCACACATCCCCACCTCACCCCTACTTACCTCTGGAGTCTGGCATGATGATCTTCGGTGGACCGGGAACACGTCTGTACTCTTCAAAGCCGACCGCGAACTGAGGAAATGCCGGTAAGCTGTATAATAGAAGAAATAGCTTTTTTTTCAACTTTGATGCATATCTCAGGCATTTTTTTGGAATTTTTTCACCAAATTTTCAACATGGGGTTTTTGAGACCCACCTCATGTATTCTGTCACTGTCATTTTTTTTTTTTTAAATCGGGCCCGAAAGGTGATTTCGCGGTCACTGAGTGGAACCACCTTTCAGGAATGATTTACAAAAATGACAGTGGCACAGTTCATGAGGTAGGCCTCCAAAAACAATATGTTAAACATTTGGTGAAAAAATTCCCAAATATGACTGTTTTATGACCATGCGTTACACAGTTCCTATGCATGCCCCTAAGTTTGCAAATTTTCTATATTTTCACTCCACATTTTCAACACTGCCATTTTATCACACCTCCTTATGAGCAGTGCAGCTGTCATTTTTCCCCTATTGCCCAAAATGTGTTTCCACGCATGTAGCGCACAATTGTACAGTTGATGTGCAAAATCAATGTTTAGGACAGATTAAGAAAATCACAGTGACACTGTTTATGAGCAGAGGTCTTAAAATGGCTATGTTGAAAATCTGGTGAATAAATTCCCAAAAATGACTGTTTTACGAGCGTGCGTTGCGCTGTTCCTACGCACGCTCGTAATTTTGTGAATTTTCAATATATTCACTCCAGATTTTCAACACTGCCATTTTACCACACCTCTGCATGAGCAGTATAGCTGTCATTTTTCACATTCTTGCCCAAAATGTTTTTCCGCACATATAGCGCACAATGGCGCAGTTGGTGTGCGAAATCAATGTTTGGGACAGATTAAGAAAATCACAGTAGCACTGTTCATGAGCAGAGGTGTTAAAATGGCTATGTTACAAATTTGGGGAAAAAAGTCCATGAAATGACTGTGGTACGAACGAGCATTGCGCAGTTTCCATGCACCCTTGTAAGTTCATGAATTTCTAATATTTTCAGTCCAGATTTTCACCACTGGCATTTTTCCACACTTCCTTATGAACAGTACAGCTGTCATTTTTCACAACATGGCCGAAATGTGGTTTCTGCGCAGAAATGCGTGGTCGCTGTGGGAAATCACTGTTCGGGACATATTAAGAAATTCACAGTGACACTGTTTATGAGCGGAGGTCCCAAAATGCCAGTGTTGACAATCTGCTGTAAAATATCCCCAAAGTAATTACATTAAGGGTGTGTGTTGTGCAGTTTCTACACACGCTTGTGACTTCATCAGTTTTTTACTATTTTCGCTGCAGATTTTCAACACTGCCATTTTTTACACCTCCCCATGAACAGTACAGCTGTCATTTTTCACATCCTGTTCGAAATGTGTTTTCACATCTGTGGTGCTAAATGCTGTAGTCACTGTGCAAAATCAGCTTTCGGCTAATAAACTGATATTACCACTGCTCATACCCCACCCTGTAGAGACTGACAGGCATCATGGATGTGACTTGGGATTGTCACCTGTAATGCTCATACTATTCCACCCCCACCCACACTCTGCAGCCAGTGAGAGGCATCGAGGTGTGCCTTGGGCTCTTCAGCCTCACAGTTCACCCCATTCTCCTATACTGCACCCATCTCTCCGTATTTCCTGATGGAATGGGGTGAGCATAACGGCCAAACATCCAAAGCACACCGTGACACTTGTCGGTGTCTGCAGGATAGGGTGTGGTGAAATGGCGTGGCCATTATGCCTGACTACCCAAAGGCACACTCCACCAATGCCAATGCCAGCAAGCAAACATTCGGCATTGACAAATGCTTGTTCATATTTTTATCATCTTGTAGTAAAGTATATTGTATTGTAGTAAAGTATATTTTGTTTCAAAGACTGCCTGGGTGTGTCTGTCAGTTCTTTTTGCATGTGATGTATAGAGGGTTAAGACTGACAAAAACTGTTCAAAAGCTTGATGATGTTACCAAACTGGGAAAAGGTAAGAATATACTTAAGGTCTTTTATAGAGTTTAAAGGGTTCATTTTGGATACCTGGTTAGGTGCCCTTAGGCGAAAGATGTATTGCATCCCCATGAAGAGAATATTATCTGAGCCTGTACATTTGAGAATGCTAGCATAAGGTTCACAGTTTGAATCCCCCCAGAACTTGAAACTAAAGGTGATTCAGACCCACAAGCAGACAGGAGGGTTACCCTGTCTGTTACCTGTTCACACTCTTGCTCTCTGAGGTTGGCACTGTGGGAGCAGAGGGCCTGACCTGCTGAGTGCGTTTGTGACAGATTTGGTGGGCAGCGGTGCGGATAAATTTGGTAACACAAGCTTTAACTGTTCAGTGTGTCAGCTTAATACTGTACAGCTCACTGGCAAAATAAGGCGGTGATTTATTTTTTAAAAAGGAAACAGAACTGTATCATTTTGCTTATAGTCAAGTTCCTACGTGTTTTATTTTTTTTCTAAAGTGCAAGTCAGAGTAGCCATAGTTAGGGAAGAAGATGGCTTCCAACTACAGCAGGTACACTGCAGACTACTTGAGGAAGTTGTGCCAGGACAGAGGAGTCCTGCACGAGACAAGAGCCACCAATCAGAACCTCATGGATGCCCTGATGGCAGCAGATGCCCAGAGCATCGAGTCACAGACTGTCACTGTAAAGAACCAGACCTTGGGCATGGAGGGGCTAGCAGCCAGTGCAGTGTCCAGATCTGGTGAGGAGGGCAGCAGGGCCAGTGCAAGTGAAAGGCCACAGCAGTAGGGGAAGGTCACCAGCATTCTGGAGCCAGAAGCAATCAGGCTGCAGATTGAGTTGCGCAGAATGGAGCTGGAGTTCCAGAGGGAAGCTGAATGAGAACAGTGAGAGGCTGAATGAGAAGGGCAAGAGGCAGAGCAAGAACAGCAGAAGGCTGACCATGAAGAGCGTGAGTGCCAGAGGCAACATGAACTGGAGAAACTACGACTCCAACCACCAACACCAGAGCAGTTAAGTGGCTTGGGTTTAACTGGAACTACAGGACTGGGTTACAAATTGATAGCTGAATTTAAAGAGGGGGAGGATATGGATGCCTTTTTAAAGTCCTTTGAAAAAGTTTGTATTCAGGCAAATATTCCTAGAGGGTCCTGGAGCTTCCTGCTATCCCCGCTACTTACCGGGAAAGCTCGGGATGCATTGGGTCAAATGGGCAATGAGGACAGTGATAATTACAGCAAACTTAAAGCTGCACTTTTAAAAAAGTTTGATTTAACTGCAGAAGCATACAGAGCTAAATTCCGTAAGCTAGGGAGAAGTCCTGACATGAGTTACGAGGAGCTAGCCACGAAACAACGTCAGTGTTTAAAACATTGGTGGGAAGGAATTGAAGCAAACCCCATAGATAAAATTGAAAATGCTGTTTCGTTAGAACAGTTTTTTGGGGCATGCCCAGCAGAGCTGAAAACCTGGCTGGAGGACTGAGATCCCAAAACAGTGCAAGAGGCTGCTGAACTCTCGGACCACTATGCCTAGAGTAGACCTGCTCTGAGAGCGAATGGGGTGGGTGAGGCAGCACAGAAAGAAAAAAGCGTGCCTTCAGGGCAGCTAAAACCCTCACTGCCTCAACCGAAACCAGTTAGCCGCAGGTTTCAATAAGAAAAGAGTTCTCTGAGAAAAGAAACAAATGTTGGGTTTGTAAAGAAACTGAGCATATTGCCAGACAGTGTCCCAAAAGGATGAGCAATATGCGACATGGGGCTAGGAAAGAAGTGGGTTGTTTGTGTGTCCCTGGAAGCATACCTGTGAACATGAGGGAACTCATGCACCCAGTCACGGTGAATGGTGTTCAGACACAAGGGTTAAGGGACACAGAGGCATCCCTGACATTGATAAAAGGGGATCTGGTAGAGCCTGGTCAGCTTATTCCCAATGAATTTGTAACTGTACAAGACTTTACTAGTGAGGAGAAAACATTGCCCCTCGCTAGTGCTCTCCTAGACTGGGGTGAAACAGGGGGAACTGTGCAACAGGTGACTGTAGCCAAAACTTTAGCAGTTGATGTCATTCTTGGCAACAATCTCAAACAGGGGATGATGTGTGCAGTTACCCATAGCCAAGCAGCAAGGGAAAATGGTAGTTCCCTGGACCCCACAGAAACCATGGAGGAAACCACTGGGAGGCTGGTTCCCCAGCCTGTGTCTCCTGATATGGAGACTAATGAAAAGGAGGTAAAAATTTCCCCAGTAGCAGCTAGCCACGCAGCTATGGAGGGTTACTCTGAAGAGAGATGGGTGACCCATTGTCAGAGGGTTAGGGATGACAGTGATCCTGAATGCCCTGATGCTAGTGCTAGGGACCCTAGTTTATAGAATGAAGGGGACCTGTCCCATGCCTTGGGAATGTGTAAGGAGTTTGCAGCAGAAAAGTGACCCTAATATAGAGAAGCTGAGGGCTTGGGCAGACTCTGACGGAGCACAGGGAGGTGACGGTAAACATAAGTTTTATTGGGAGAATGGACTGATATATATACTCAAGCTGTGAAGACAGAGGGAGGGGTGATAGGCAGGCAGCTTGTCGTTCCACAGGGGTATTGTGAGCAGTTGCTCAAGACTGCACACGATATTCCCTTGTCTGGACATCTGGGAATCATGCGCACTACGCAGTGGATGGCCCAGAATTTCTATTGGCCCAGCTTCACCCAGCAGGTGAAGGAGTATTGCAGGTCTTGTCACCGGTGCAAAGAAATAGGGAAAGCAGGTAAGAAAACCCAAGCTGCCCTAATTCCATTGCCCATAGTGGAGGAGCCATTCCAGAGGGTGGGAATGGATATTGTGAGGCCTTTAAATACCCCCAGCTCCTCCAGGAAGAGGTTCACCCTGACTGTGGTGGATTATGCCACCCGGTATCCAGAGACAATCACCCTATCCTCACTGAGGACAGACAAAGTGGCAAATGCCTTACTTGGGATTTTCTCCCATGTTGGGTTTCCGCAGGAGGTTATCACTGATCGAGGGTGTTCCTTCATGTCGGACCTGATTAAATGTTTGTGGGAGAAGTGTGGGGTGGTGCACAGGAACACAACACCGTATCACCCACCAGCTAATGGGCTTGTGGAAAGATTTAACAGTACCCTGAAGTCAATGCTCCAAGCATTTGCTGAACAGCATGGGAGGGACTGGGAGAAATACCTTCCCCACCAGTTTTTTGCATACAGGGAGGAGCCCCAAGAGTTGATAGGATTTTTCCCTTTTGAGCTCTTATATGGATGCCAGGTATGTGCACCCCAAGACTTGATCCGAGAGGACTGGGAAGGCAAGCACACCACCCAGGGAACTCCCATAGAGGATTACATCCATATAGGTTAAGGGAAAGGCTGAAGAAGCTTATGGAGATGGCCCAGAGCAACCTGGCAGCTGACCAACAGAAACAAAAAGTGTGGCATGACCACAGAGCCAGAGCTCGCTCATACATGGTGGGTCAGAAAGTCATGGTCCTTATTCTGGTCCGGAAAGATAAGTTGCAGGCTGAGTGGGCAGGACCGTACAAAGTAGTTAGGAAGGTAAATGATGTGAACTATATCATAGAGTTACCTGACAGAAGACATACAGAAAGAATGTACCATGTCAACATGATGAAGCAATATGCTAATAGGGCAGACATGGTATTTGAAATATGTAGTCCTGGGGAGGGAACGGATGAAGGAAACCCCCTTTTGGACTTGCTGGAAGAAAGCAAGCGGGGAGTCCTCTGTGGAGGCAGCTAAATTGTCACCTCAGCTGGCCCCGGACAAGATCCAGGAAGTAAGGGAGGTACTAGCAGACTTTGCCCCACTGTGTAGCGCCAAGTCTGGACTAACCCCATTAGCGATGCATGATATGGAGACAGGGACACAGACGCCCATACAGCAGACAGCATATTGGGTATCAGAGGTTGTCCAAAAGGACATTAGGAGGAAGGTGGAGGAGATGCTGGATTTAGGGGTAATCCAGAGATCCCACAGCCCCTGGGCCTCACCCATAGTCCTTGTGCCCAAGCCAGATGACTCTACTCATTTCTGTGTGGACTATTGTGGACTGAATGCAGTCACGAAGTCAGAAGCCCACCCGATGCCTCTGATGGATGAACTCTTGGACAAGTTGGGAGGGGCGACCTACCTTATGACTATTGAACTGACAAAGGGGTATTGGCAGGTACAGTTAACTGACACAGCTAGGGAGAGGTCAGCCTTCATCACTCCGATACGCTTATCTGAATTTAAAGTAATGCCTTTCGGAATGAAAAACGCCCCAGCCACTTTCCAAAGGTTGGTGAACCAGGTGTTAAATGGTGCTGAGGAATACGCTGTGGCGTACCTAGATGACATTGCCATCTTTAATGCCAGCTGGGAGGAACACTTATCTCACCTTAGAAAAGTGCTGGGCAGGATGCAGAGGGCCGGGCTCACTGTCAAAGCTGAGAAGTGCCAGGTTCCCATGGCTGAAGTGACATACCTTGGGCATGTTGTAGGCCAGGGACAGCTCCATCCTAGCCAAGTAAAAATAGAGGTGATCAAGGCATGGCCCGACCAGAAACGCAGAAGCAGGTCAGGAGTTTTCTAGGGACAGCAGTGTACTATAGGAAATGTGTACCCAATTACAGTGCCCTGGCTGCTCCCCTATTTGACCTGGTAAAGAAAAGGATGCCTAAGAAAATTACCTGGGAACCAGCCTGTGAAAAAGCCTTTACCAGACTGAAGGAGGCACTGTGCAGTACTCCTGTATTGACAAGTCCTGACTACAGCAGACCCTTTATAGTCCAGACTGACTCTTCAGACGTGGGTATTGGGGCAGTACTGAGTCAGACATCCAACCAAGGGAAAGATCACCCTGTAGTGTACCTGAGTAAAAAGTTAATTTCCCAAGGAGCAGGCTAACTCTATTGTGGAAAAAGAGTGTCTTGCCATAGTGTGGGCCCTAAAGAAGTTAGAGCCATACTTATATGGGCAGCATTTTGAGGTACAAACTGACCACAACCCCCTGGTTTAGCTGACACAAATGGGAAAAACTAATGGTAGACTATTAAGATGGACTCGCGCCTTGCAAGGGTATGACATGACGATCTTACATAGGGCCAGTGATCAATCAGAACACAGATGGTTTATCGCGTCTATATGAGAAATGAACTGACTTGGAAAGCTTATCCCATGCAGGGGATAGAGACCCCAAATTCAGTCTAGGTGGGGAGGATTATGACGCTTGGCCAGCTGGTTATGATTGCTGTATGATATTTATAATATAAAATTATAGTACGTGAGTCTGTGCTCCATGGGTGCACCCCCCAAGGTTTCAGTGAAAATTACAGGATAGATAATTTACCAGGAGATCTCTTTAATGTAATGAACTTCCTTGAGATATTGCATTTTATGGCCTGTTTATGACATGCTTTGAAGTTGGGAAGCTAAATATACATTTTATGACTTCAGAAACAGGACATCATTAAGCTGATTCCTGCCAGATATCTCACACTTAGGTGAGGGATTGCAGGGTTGTAAAACTTCAAGGTAACTGGTAGATCAAAAAGACTCATAATTTGGGAAATGAGTTTTTGCTGATGTCACCTTATTTAATATACCTCCTGATAGGACTTCCTGTTTGTATTTTTTTTTATATTCTAAAAGGAGGAGCTAGATGACTCACAGAAGGGGTGTGGAGAGACACAGTTTAAATTTATACTGTGTCTGAATTGTTTCGTGACATATCTTTTTTGACTCTTAAGAAACATGATCTCTGATCTAACTTAAGCACTGTACAGAGGTAATACATTAGATAGAAAAAGTCTAATTGTACTGTGGTAGGAGTTTATGGTTTGTACTTTACCCTTGTTCTTTTAAGTGATTGTATGGTCTTTGATATATTGTTCTGTGTTTACATTTTTCATATTTTTATCATCTTGTAGTAAAGTATCTTTTATTTCAAAAGACTGCCTGGGGGTGTCTGTCAGTTCTTATTGCATGGGACGTATAGAGGGTTAAGACTGGCAAAAAATGTCCAAAAGCTTGATGGTGTTAACAAACTGGGAAAAGGTAAGAATATAGCTAAGGTCTTTTATAGAGTTTTAAGGGTTCATTTTGGATACCTAGTTAGGTGCCCTTATGCGAAAGATATATTGTATTCCCCCGAAGAGAATATTATCTAAGCCTGTACATTTGGGTACACTAGCATAAGGTTCACAGTTTGAATCCCCCAGAACTTGAGACTAAAGGTGATTCGGGTCCACAAGCAGACAGGCGGGTTACCCTGTCTGTTACCTGTTCACACTCTTGTGCTCTGAGGTTGGTACTGTGGGAGCAGAGGGCCTGATCTGCTGAGTGCGTTTGTGACGCACATCATTATGTATATACAATATGTAGTGTTCTATATTCAGTTGAAACTGAAATTGAATTGTAATAATTTAATTGATTATATTATTTTTTTTAAATTATTGCATGATGAATTTTATGTTGTATTTTTGTAAAGGCGCCCTGAGCTTTAGATAGGCACCTACTATAAAGTTTGCTTTGCTTTGCTTGTGTATAGTTCTACTGTGAAATATCAATGTGTTGAAACAAGAAAGGGAGAGTGAAAGGGTCCCCCCCCCCCGACATCTAAAGGAGTTATTTTGAGAAAGCATCACTTTTAGGCCCATTTCAGCTCATAATATAGTTAGTTCATACCTCTTCTGTATTTTTCTTCCACCTTTTTCTATTAATGTTAGATTTACATGAACACAGGATCCCTGTCCTCTGATCCCTCTCTGCTCTGGCTGCTGGCCTACAGCTGAGCTGACAGTATAATATTCTTCTGACGGCATCACAGTCATCTGTACAGCACCATTTTGTAATATCACAAGCAGAGGATGATGAAGTTAGGTGAAGACAAGCAGCTAGAGCAGCTAAAGTCTGGAGGACAAAGATCCTGTTTCTATATTAATGAGTTAAAGTGAAAAGGCACAGCTAAACACAAGAGGCCCAGTTCTCAAAGGGGCCTTAAATTGACACAAGCTGTAGCAAAAGGCAACTTGTATCAATGCCTGGTGAGCCAGAACCCTGTGTCCCATTGTCAACCGGTAGGGTCTCAGCAGTAAAGACCCATGGTTTGCCACAACCATAGTGGTGCACCAAAATGGAAGGTGCAACCAGACAGGTTGCCACAAGCTATGGGCGGCCATGTGGCAATGTCCCAAGCAGTCCTTGGTGGTCTAGTGGACCTCCTCAGCCCTGATCCCTCATTATTTAAATAAATTATTAATCCCTGATGGTCTAGTTGACCGCTCCATCCCCAATCCCTTGTTATTTAAAAATTAATAATCCCTAGTGGCCTAGTGGACCACCCCAGCCCCGATCCCTCGTTCTTTAATTGAATTACTAACCTCTGGTGGTCTAGTGCACTGCTCCCTTGTTATTTACAAAATTCCTGTGTTATTTAAAAATGAATAATCCTTGGTGGTCTAGTGGACCGCCCCAGCCCAATTCCCTTTTATTTAAACAATTAATAATTCCTGGTGGTCTAGGGGATTGCCCCAGGTCCAATTCCCTGTTATTTGCAAAATTAATAATCCCTGGTGGTCTAGTGGACCTCCGCCACCCCCACCCCGGCAGGCATTGTGTCATCACCCCACCCCCCAAATCCTGAAACAGAGCCAGTCACTGGCACATCCCACTGCTTACCACCACAGCCAGCCACTAACTGAGCTCTAAATAAGTGCATACTGTATACCGAACATGATCAGTGATTGGGTGCGTACTGCATACAGCACGCACTCATTCAGAGCTTAGTTGGCAGCTGGCCGTGGTGGTGAGTGGAAGCCTGTGCCAGTCGCCAGCTCTGTTTTGGGTTGGGTAGAGCATGGTGATGGAACAATGCCTGCTGGGATGGCAGGGTGGGGGTCCACTAGACCACCAGGGATTATTAATTTTTTTAAATAATGGGGGATCAGGGCTGGAGTGGTCCACTAGATCAACAGAGATTATTAATGTTTAGATAACAGGGAATCGGGGCTGAAGTAGTCCACTAGACCACCAAGGATTAGTCATTTATTTAAAGAATGTGGGATCTGGGCTGGGGAGGTCCACTAGACCACCAGAGTGTTTACTATAAACATAATGGGGGAAACTAGGGCTGGGGAGGGGGGACCATGGCACATTGCCACAAAGTGCTAAACTCTACCAGAGGGATATTTCTAAGGACCCTTAGACCAACTCTGGCTAGTCTAATGGTACTTAGAATTTCTCCCTCTGGGAGAGTTTTGAGAATCCCACTTTCGGGGATGTGGCAACTTGCATCTGCATCATGTCCCCTAGTGCCATGCTGCAGCCTATTTTGTAGTGCATGGGCAGTGCATGCAAGCCCTGTTTGGGGCAGGCAACCTGCAGTTGATGCAGACTGCCTCTGAGAATTGCTCCTGGTGCATCATTTGGCACAAGTGGCACTTTGCCCAATTCATTGTGGTGCACGTCCCTTGCACTGCATAGGGAGCTTTGAGAATCGGACCCAGGAAATTTATGAAATGTTAAGCAAAAATGTGTCTTAATAAAATGCGTTTTCAAAGTTTCCTCTGCGACATCTGGAGCTCTGTCTTTCATTTATTCATTTTTGTATTTCCACCTGTCACATGCATTACCTGCCACTGGATATGACTCCCACCAAGGCTATATATTCCATCTGTGTACATTCATACAGTCCAGGTTTACACTGGGTAAGCTCCATGGCCACTTGCTATCTGGCAGTAACATTTAATAGGCTTGTCTTTGCTCTTGGCATCACTTCCAGTAAGCATGCTGTGCAGCAGCAGACCATGGATGGAGGGACACTCCTCCTGAGGTCAAGGGTGAGACGTGGCAGTATTACTTTTATGACAAGTTCCTCTGGATCCACCAAAACCACGCTTGATTTCATAGATGAGGCCTAGGCTCAGCATCTTCATCCTCTTCTACCAATGAGACCCTCACACATTGCTACTGCAGGCTGTGACTCAGAGTTTTCTGACTTTCTCTCTAACTTGAATTTTCTCCAGCCCACCCTCCTCCACCCCCGGCTCTCTTTAAATGCACTTTTTTAATATAGAGCGCCGCACCCTTGTTACCTCATTCAAATTAGAACCACTGCCTCTTCCCACTAATTCTTAAAGGGCTTCTACTGCCTATACTGAATTTATCTTATTAAAACTCGATCTTGATATACACAAACTCTTTGTATATTTTTTGCTTTACTCCCTGTTTTTTTTACGTTTATCCTTTTGACAACGCTACTTCTCCAGCTCCATATAGGGTAACTACTGCCCCTCTTGATGCCACTCCACAGAGCCTTCTCTCTCTCCTTCTCTCATCTTCTTATCCTTTTAACATACTGCTTCAATTGGTATGCCCCCCATTTCCTCTCTTCCCCTCTGACTCAGCCTCGACCCCTCTTCTCATATTTCCTGTCTCTCCCACCCCCCTGGCCCCCTTCAGACCTCTTTCCTACCGATCACCTTGTCCTCACACTCCACCTCCCACCTCCCACTTAAAACCCCTCATCCTCTTACCACCAACCCACTTCTTATTTCCTACTCCTCTACTCTTTGTTTCTACACCAAAAAGCTTTGCCTCCTGTTTAAATGCTCCCACTTCCAGTGCATTCTCAAGTTATCTCTTTATACCTCTCTAGGGTAAAATCCATTAAGCTATTCTTCCTCTCCTACAGCAGACATAGGAGACTCCTCCTCCTCATCTCTTGGTCCATTCACCCTACTCATGGACCCCCTCCCATCTCCACTAACTGCAATCAGTCCCCCCAAAGCATGCTAATGGACCCCCCATTTCCGCCAACAACAACCAGTCTCCCCCAAAGCATGCTAGGGAGCTCAAACTTGTACACCTTAACATCCAGAGCTTAACAGCTAAAAAAAAAAAACACTCCTCAAATCCTGGATTTCTGTCAACCATTTTGACGCCATTGCCCTCATGAAAACATGGCTCACCGAAAAGATCCCCTCTTCTGAACTTAACCTAGATGGCTACTCCCTCTTTAGGAGAGACAAACATGATAACAGAGGTGGTGGGTTCTTATTCTGCGTCTCGAACCACCTTTCTGCAACAGAACTCGACCTACCTTTGACCTATTTTTTAATTTTTTTATTTATTGAAATGTTTCACCAGGAAGGCACACTGAACAACAAGTTGCTCATCTCCTGGTACGACCTAGGGGGAAAGTACATACAACTTCTACAGATCAGTAAAGTACTTAGGAACAAAATAGTACATGTGAACATGACAGCAATACATAAAATACAGCAATGTCATTAAATACAGGATTACAACAGTATAACAAGGTAAGGCAAAATAATAAACGAACAAACTGAACTGCAGGATTTACTGAATGTAAGTGCTACTGCATAGATTATGTTGCAGTCCCCATTAAGGTTATGGCAGATAGCAGGTGCAATTAGGGCAGAGGAAATTATGCAGGGCAGAGGAGAGGGAATGAGAGGAAGAGGAGTGGCATATTTGTTGTGGAAGGACATTCCAGATTTTTGGGAAGTGATGGATGAATGCAGACCGCCCGGCCAGTGTAGAACAGCAGGGGATTGAATAAGTGTGTGAGTTTGAGGATCTTAAGGAGTGAGTAGGAGGGGGAGAGGTAGAAAGAGAGACGGATAAGTATGGTGGCAGAGAACCAAGCCAGTATTTTGAAATGGGTTTGACACAGTGGGAGAGGCACCTGTTAGCTAGTGAGGGGAAAGATAAAGAGGGGTAGAGATCGCAATGGTCAACACATACAGGAGAGACCAGGGCAAAGCGGCAGAAAGAATTGAAAAGGAGGTCCAATCTGGATAAGGTGGAAATGGGAGCAGCATGTAGACTACATCACAGTAGTCAAAATAGGGAGAATCACCTTTTGGGCAATCTCACACCTGGTCATAAGAGGAATGCAGTTATGGTCCCAGTATAGAGCACCAAGCTTGGGTGCAGCTTTTTCAGGATGGCATTGATGTTCCCAGTGAAGATGAGGGTTTGGTCCAGCCGAACTCCAAGATATCTAAAGGAGGAGGTGTCCTCTAGCAGTGTCCCATCCAGGGTGTGGAAGGTGGGCAGAATGGGGAGTCTAGCAAGTCTCTGCCTAGTGCTGAGGGTCATGGAGAATGTTTTCTTGGCATATAGAAAGAGTTGATGTGATGCAACCCACAACCCAGTGCTGGATCTTATTAAAGTCAAGCTGTAGTCTGGCTTCAACATCTGCGGGGTGATTTGCCAGAGGTGAACAAAATGGTATTGTCAGTGTACATCTGTATGGAAGCAGAGAAGCAGACTGACAGCAAGTCATTTAGAAAGATGGAGAAAAGTAGAAGGCCCAGTACAGAGCCTGGCATTACTCCAGTGAGCATTTGTACCCTTGACTCCCTCTCTATCAACATCCTCCTTGGAAACAACAAGATAATCACCATCAGTGTTGCCTACCTTCCCCCTGGCACTCCCCCTAATGATCTTGATGCCTTCCTCACCCTAAAGAACTCTATCCCCCTCAGAAGAGAATGGATCATCCTCGGAGATTTCAATCTTACTGGGTATATCCCCAGTCCTCCCTGACCAGGGAGTCTATAAACAGCCTAGGCCTCCACTAGAGCATTATTTCCACTACTCACATGCATTACAAGATCAGCTACGAATCTCTCCTTGATTGGATCCTTGTTTCTTACCCATCCTACGTCATCTCCTCAGGGGTACTGCCTAACACTATCAGTGATCACAGTGCTGTCTACTGCTGCTGGTCTGCAAGAACCCCTCATTGTGATCAAAAATTCATTCATTCTCATTAGTTTAAAAAACTCAACCCTATTGAGTTTGCTACTGCAGCGGCTGACACTGACTGATTCCTCTCAGAATCCATTCTGGACATTGACGCAGCCCTTGATGAGTTCAGCAAAAAATGCCTCTCCATCTGTGACTCTCTCATCCCCATGAAAACAATTAGGGTTAAAGGCCACAGCCAGGAATGGATTACCTCTGACATCTGTAAACTCATGCGGGAAAGAGACAGGGCCTGGGTGAAATACAAGAAAAATAAGCTCCCACACCTCCTCCAACACTATAAAACCCTTTGCAACCACTGTAAGTCTGCGGTATGTGCTGCTAAAGTAAACATCCTCTTCCAAAAACAATGTGGCCATCATGGAAACCCCAAGCAGGCATTGAACATCCTCAACCACCTCATTGGTAGAAGGCACTACAACGAACATATCGCCCTCTCCTCCAATGGCCAGGTGGTCTCTGATCTCTTCAATGTCTCAACACTATTCAATAACCATTTTGGTAATCTTGACAAGTATAAGCCCAGCCTCCCCACTTCTACCCCACCTGTCCCTTGTTCCACCTCAAGCCCCCATCCTAGTTTCCACTTTCGCTACCTCACGTAAGACGAGGTGGTTAAACTAATCGAAAACAAGAACCCCGTCCCCACACTGACCATAACAATATAGACTTCTGAATCCTTAAAATGTTATGCAAATTCCTTGCCGTCCCCCTTACTAACATTTTCAACCACTCCATTTGCACCGACACTATCTCTCAAATGGAAATGTGCAATTATCAAACCCCTGCATAAATCTGGCTCAAAAGATGACATCAACAACTACAGACCCATCTCCCTCCACCCTTCCCCTCTCCAAAATCTTAGAAAATAATTGGTCACACACAAATCATAGGTTTCCTCAAGGAATATAATAACCTTCTTACTGAAGCACAGCATAGTTTCAGAGTTGGTCATAACACCGAGACTGCCTCCATTAAATTTACTAATTTCATCAATAGGGCTTCCGACGATGGTCTATACATTGGGTTGATCTTTGTTGACCCCACAAAAGCTTTTGACCTCGTCAACCACAATGTCTGTCTCACCGCCATGTCTGGTCTACACTTCTCCCCCTGATGACGTCAACTGGTTCCAAAACTACCTCAGTCCTAGGTCCCATCAAACCACCATAAATGGCATCCTCTCCAACTCCTCCCCCATACAATGCAGTGTTCCCCAGGGATCCATCCTTGGCCCTCTCTTGTTCACCTTCGTAGTCAACTCCTTCCTGGAAATCTGCCTGCACACATAACTAATCCTTTATGCTGATGACGCTGCCCTGTACTGCAAGGATAAGAACCCTTCGTCCTTACGTGACAAGCTACAGCATGATTTTCTTGCTCTTCATTCTTGGTTCTCTTCACATGAGCTTGTCCTAAATGCGAAGAAAACCAAATCCATGGTTTTGTCCAACCATAGAATTATAGAAACTTGATGGCAGTAAAGGACCCTTCCAGCCCATCTAGTCTGCTCAACCCTCCCCTTTCACATACCCCCCCTCCCCACCTGCCCCAAACCTCCCCCCAGTACTCAGTCCCATATGCATGTCCCATGACCTCTTAAGTTCTTCCACTGTCTCCGCCCCCACCACTCCGTCTGGCAGTTTGTTTCAGGGCTCCACCACCCTGTCTGTGAAGAAGTGCCTTCTCACATTGCCCCTTAACCTATTTCCTTGCAATCTGAGGCTGTGCCCTCTAGTTCTGGCTCCCTCCTTCCTCCTCAGCAGACCCCCATCACCTACTTTATTGAGCCCCTTTACATATTTAAAGGTTTCAATCATACCCCCCCTTTCCCTCCTTGTTTACAGCATGTACAGATTCAGCTCCTTACACCTCTGCTTGTATGTCTTCCCCTGCATACCCTGCACCATCTTTGTTGCCCTTCTCTGAACTCTCTCCAATGCATCTATATCTTTGCAGAGGTGTGGTCTTCAGAATGGAACCCTGTACTCTAACTGTGGCTGCACCATGGCTTTGTAGCGGGGCATTATAACCTCCCTCCTTCTGCTAGTAATGCCCCACCTATGCATGCCAGCATTCCATTGGCTTTTCCCACTGCCCTACTTCATTGGAAACCTACCTCAAGGTTTGAGGAGACTATAATCCCCAAATCCCTTTCCTGTTCTGATTCTTTGACCCCCCCCAGCGTGTACCCCACTTTCGTATTTTTCCTCCCAAGGTGCATTACAGTGCACTTTTTGGCATTAAACCTCAGCTGACATTTCCTGGCCCACTCCTCGAGCGTCTTGAGGTCTCTCCTCATGTCTTCCACCCCCCCTCCGGGGTGTCCACCCTATTGCAGATTTTTGTATCATTGGCAAATAGGCACACCCTTCCCCTCAAATGCTCCGCAATATCACTGATGTAGATGTTGAAGAGAAACAGACCCAAAACTGACCCCTGTGGCTCTCCACTCCTCACCCCTACCATCTCAGCATGCACCCCATTAAGCACTACTCTCTGAGTTCTCCCTACTAGCTATTCTTCCACCCAGCCTGCTATTTTCCCTCTCAACCCAATGCTTTCCATCTTGCTCACCAACCTTCTATGAGGGACAGTGTCGAAGAACTGGCTGAAATCCAGATAGGCCACATCCACCGCCCCCCCAACCAATCGATTATCTGAGTCACCCAATCAAAGAACTCAATTAGGTTGGTCTGACATGATTTCCCCATGGTGAAGCCATGCTGTCTGCTGTCCTGCAAGCCACACTCCTCCAGGTAATTCACCACCCTCTTCTTGATTAATGCCTCCATTACTTTCCCCACCACAGACCTGAGGCTGACTGGGCAGTAGTTCTCCTTCAGCTCCCTGCTACCTCCCTTGTGCAAGGGCACTATGTCAGTCCTCCTCCAGTCCTCTGGCACCCTCTCCATATCCAGAGACAGGTTGAAGAGCCTTGTCAAGGGTGCGGCCAGCTTCTCCCTCAATTCCTTGATCACTCTGAGGTGCAACCCATCAGGTCCCATTGTCTTGTCTACCCTTGAGTCTATCCAGCTCAACCCTGACCCTATCCACAGTGAATGGGCTCTGATCCACCCATTTGCCCTCCTTCCCCTTAGGGGCTAGTAACCTGCCTTCCACCTCCTTTGTGAATACCGAACTAAAATACTCATTTAGTGCCTCTGCCTTTTTGTAGTCCTGCTCGAAGTTTATCCTTCCTATCCCCCTCAGTCTTGCAATCCACTGCCCTGCTCTTTTCCTCTCCCTCACATATCTAAAAAACTTTTTATCCCCCCTCCTGACCCTTTTGGCTATTTTCTCCTCAGTGGCTGCTTTTGCCCTTCTGATCTCCTTCCCTCCCTTCTCCCTATGCACCTCTGTAAGTGTCATCTTACATTTTCTGAAAGCCCTCCTCCTTTTCCTGACTGCCCCACCACCTCCCTAGTGAACCAGAATGGTCTCCTCCCCCCTTGCTCTTCCTGACCTTTTTTTCTCCTCAGTGGCCTTTATTTTCTCCTCAGTGGCTGCTTTTGCCCTTCTGATCTCCCTCCCTCCCTTCTCCCTATGCACCTCTGTAAGTGTCATCTTACATTTTCTGAAAGCCCTCCTCCTTTTCCTGACTGCCCCACCACCTCCCTAGTGAACCAGAATGGTCTCCTCCCCCCTTGCTCTTCCTGACCTTTTTTATGCACATTTCTGCTGCTTCCTGAATGCCTCCTCTGAGAGCTTCCCAGAGCTCCTCCACTGCCTCATCTTCTCCGTACCTTCTATTTTTTCCTCAACTATCTTTCTCATCTTATTAAAGTCTGTGTGTCTGAAGTCCATGACTGTTGTATTAGTCTTACTTGTCTCCCTCCCTCCCTAACCCTGAACCATACCACACTGTGGTCACTGGTGCCCAAGGCTTCCCCCACCCACACCTCCTCCACACTCTTCCCATTAGTCAAGACCACGTCCAACAAGTTGCTTCCCCTCATTGGCTCCCTGACCAGCTGTTGAAGGAATACCCCTTGTACCTCAGCTAATACCTCCCTGCTCCTTGCCGACACTGCATCTGGGATTTCCCAGTCAACATCTGGGAGGTTCAGATTGCCCTCCAGTAGCAGTTCAACTTTCTGTGCCAGCCTTGTTATTGCCTGAGTTAGCCATCTATCGTCTTCCTCTCCTTGCGCAAGTGGCCTATATACCGCCCCCAGCCACAGGGATTCATCCGTCTTCCTACCTAGTGTTACTCACAACAGTTCAGTCTCCCCTTCCTCCTCCTGCCCTTCAGTAACACTGATGCCTTCCCTGATGTATTCCCTCAGAAATCGACCTCTTTCAATTTCACCCTTCATGATAATGATGGCAACCACATAGAAAGGGTGTCCGAATTCAAATACCTCGGTCTGCACCTCGACTGCCATTTGAACTTTGATACTCACACAAACCTACTAATCAAGAAAGCCCATCAAAGGATTGGCATGCTCTACAGAGCCAGGCCTTTCTACACCTCTTAATCAAAGCTACTCCTAGCAGTAGTTGCAATATTGTATATTGCACGTTATGCTGCTTGTTTTGTCATTGTAAGTTTTGTACTTGTAAATTATTGTGTATTTTTTATCTATTACCTTGTGCTGCAACTGATTTTGTAATTAATAAGATTGCCATGAAAACAGGGCCTTCTTGGCCATATGGTAAAAAATTGCCTGTATAAATAAAGTTGTTTTACTACTACTACCTAGCATCAAGTTTCTTACTTCCACTTTTCGACTATGGAGCTCTTATCTACTACCCCACCTCTATCTCAAAGTAGTATGAACAAACTCCATACCACCTACCATAACATGATCCGCTTTGTTTCTGGGCTGCTCAGACTTACCCACCACTGTGACCTCTACGGCCTCTCTAACCGGCTCCCCCTTGAAGACAGACTCAACAGCAAGATACTGTACTTACCTTTTTCTATAAGCTTTCCCTTGGCCTCCTCCTCCACAGCATTGAATCCCTTTTCCTTCTCTCGGTTCCCCCAGGACCACTCAATGCTCCTTCTCTCTCTCTTTCATCACCCCTTTCTTTCGGACTACCCATGGCCAAAACACTCTCGCTTTCAAGGGCACCAAACTTTTCAAAATCCTTTCCCCTTCCCTCATCCAGTGTCAATCTTCCACTTCTTTTAAACTCAACTTAAATACCCATCTATCTTTGACATTTCACTGCAGATGTTTTCCTACTTGCCTGTTCTCCATAACTGCATCTCCCCTTCCCCTTTTACCCCCTTTTTATTTATGCTTTACCCTTTTTCTTCCCCACTGCCACTTTCCTTTTAATGGCATTTCAAACAAATTGTTTATTTTTGTATTACTCTGTGTTTTAATTGACATTATACAATGGGTTAAAAAATGTTGGATCCTAATTGTCTGGCTGGCATGATTTACAGTGTGTAAATCATGCCATCACCCAAAGCTAAAAAGTACCAGCCACCAATCAGCCGCATAAGGAAACCCCCCAGAAATCACTCCAAGCCCTCCCGAAATGGAAAACCTCCAAACTGACTGGCGCTACGATGCTGATGCAGGAGTTTCAGACAAACTGTGCCCGACAAAACACAAAACTCCCTGTGTCTCTGACCTAAACAAAAAGCAGTAACTGTACAAACAACTGCAATACCCACACGGCAAGCAAAACAGTGTTTCAGAAGTCACCTCAGGTCCTCTCCTGGGAACTGAAGTAGACCACAGACAAAAAAAAAACTGTACTTTGTTTCCCGGCTGAGAAGCAGGACAAGACAGGTGAGCAAGTGTTTTATGGTATGGCAGCAATCAAAGCTACCGCGTATGTGCACGATCTGCCACAGCACAGCCATGGCTCCGTATGGGAAACGTAGCAACTGAGGACTATTTTTTCTCAGGCAACAAATAAACTCAATGCAGGAAAAAAACTAATTTTTGCTATTTTTGTTTTGTGACAAAAAAAGGGGACACATTGAATAATCACAATATACCACTTGAGGATGTGAGTGATGGCAGGATTTATCCACGTCTGGTGTGGTTTCCTCACTCAGCTGTGCCTCATGAGCTAACCACCACACCAGGCATGGATAAATCCTGCAATCACCCACACCCTCTCATGGTATATTGCTTAATTAATCCTGTGAACTCATCTGCTGTTTGTACCATACTGCTAATCCCTGATTGTCCTACTGTTTATGATGTATGAAATTGTTTGTATTTGTTTTAAAACTGGATGCTTGTGAAAATTGGCAGTCTTGTTCACAATGCCTTTTCCAGTATAATAAATAAACTGAAACTGAAACAGACCCAGCATGAAGCCCGATGTTAGAGATGGGGGCAGAACAAGACACGGCTCCTTGTGCAACAGCTCCTCATCACCCTGCACCACCAGGGGGGCCTCCATTTCACAAGGAGTGCAGACAGCCCTCAGTGGGACAGATCTTCCAGGTCATTTTTCACATCCTGCCCCAAATGTGTTTTCGCACTTGTGGCGCAGAATGGCATGGTCGCTGTGGGAAATCAACTTTTGGAACAGATTAACAAAATCACAGTGCCACTGCTCAAGAGGAGAGGTCCCAAAATGCCTATGTTGAAAATGTGTCTCTTCAGGGTGGAGGTGAGGTTGACATCAATTCAATACTTCACCGCCATACCTATTATGCATCTCTGACTCCTACATTACCAATGCCAATGCCAGCGAGACAACATTTGGCATTGACAAATGCTTGTTTTTAATATCTATTGAAGTAATAAACACAGACCACAACATACAAACAGAGAAAATAAAAAGATGCAGAACTATACATTGACTAACACAGTCAATAATGTCACATATGCAGACATTCCATAATTTGAAATAAGAACAAAATCTTCCACATACTGCAGATATTCAAAGAGGGAGGGAAATATCACATTAGATACCTATAGAACTCTTGCCTCCGTACCGCAAAACCTTTGATACGTATACATATAGGATAAGCCTAGATAAGGTGTTCCAACTGAGGGAGGCGGGGGCCACCGGGGGCACCAATTGAGGCAGGTTGGTGAGAAACTCAGAGGAGAGACAAGGAGGCATTACTTCACTGAGATGGTGGTGGAACCCTGGAATGCACTGCCTGTGGAACTGGTGGATGTGAATACTGTGGAGGGGTTCAAACAAGGCTGGGACAAGTATATAGGGGGAAGGTGAAGCTGAGTAATGCCAAAACCGGAGGAGAACTTCAGTTGGGGGATGGGGGTTCCACAGGGGAGGCAGGGAAGGCAGCAACGGTGCCCTGGGGCAGATCTTTGGAGGTCATGAGGGCAGTGTGGAAGCCCTCCCCAGAACCAGAGTGCAGACCCCCCCTCCCAAGCGACACATGCAGCAAATAGCTTCGGGCAGATCTTTGGAGGTTGTGAGGGCAGTGTGGAAGCTCTCCCCAGAACCGGAGTGTGGACCCCTCCCCCCAGCCGACAAGCGCAACAAACAGTTACGGCTTGTCAGCACAGCACAGCAGCTCAACAAAGCGGAGCGTGGAGAAAAGGCGCCAATTTCAAATTCCAGTCGGCAGATGAATGGAAATAGTTTTTTATGTCTGCTCCTAGCCTAAAGTACTCTTATTATTGTCCTGCAGCATGGAGCTTTAATGCTTGCTTTAAACTATAATAGGCAGATTCTCCAGCGTCTGCAGTACGCTTTAAGTCTCAATGTTTAGTACACTGTTTATGAACTAAATACCTGTTAGCAGCAGCTGCAGTGCACCGTAAAGTCTTGATGTTTAGTAAGTTGTTTAATGAATTAATTATTAGCTACCAGCTGCTGCAGTGCACATTAAAGTCTTGACGTATAGCAAGCTGTTTATGAACTCAACATTATTTACCAGCTGCTGCAGGGTGCTTAAAATTTAGATCCTGTACAGTCTATGGTAGCTAGCCCCTCCCTCGTTCTTACCTATTTAATCTGTTCTCCCTACAACAGCTTCAAGCAGATCTTTGGAGGTCGTGAGGGCAGTGTGGAAGCCCTCCCCAGAACCGGAGTGTGGACCCCCCCAATTGACACACACAGCAAAGGGTACAGCTCGTCAGCTCAGCACAGCAGCTCAACAAAGCGGAACCCCGCTGACGCTTTGTGTCAGCTCCCCCCCCACCCTTGGCAAACTCTCTCCTATATAGGCGGAATCACATGGTTAAGCTCACTTTCCCATCTGCAGGCTATACCAGATATCCACTAGTGGCCACTACACTAAAGTCTTAGCAATAAAAGACCATCCCAACCCTTGCACTGCAGCCTCTCCATTATGTCTCAACCGTACCTAATAACCTTCTTTACCCTCATCCCCTGGGTGCCCCTCCCACCGTCTAATTACCCTACCCTGCCAGCTTGCCTCATACCATGTGTCAGGCTGCAAACAAACATTCCTACCTCTACTATCATAGCTGATCCGCACCACGCCATCTGTACCATACACTATCTACTGGCCCCAGGCTAATCCCAACTACCTTCCATACCAGTCTCCTAATCCTTCTGCCACACACTCAGAGACCAAAAACTTCCATAGCCATACCTTATACCACCTCTGGAAAGCTTCAGTGGGTGGCACATCACACCAAACTCCTGGTCACCCTGCTACTTCTCCTTGCAGGTGATATCGTGCTTAACCCCCAACCTACCCCCCACCACACCCCAAATCATTCCATTCCACTCCAACTCTCCACAGGCCTTAAACTGATTCACAAAAATATTTGTAGCCTCTTGCACAAAATAACCTTGCTTCAAGCCCTCGACTTGTCCCTTAGCCCAGATATACTGATTATCTCCGAAACCTGGCTAAAACCACATAACACTGATAAATTTGCTATACCCAGTTATACATTTCTCCGGCATGACCATATAGGCAAAAAAGGAGGTGGCATAGCTATGTATGTCACCTCCACCATCCAGTTTTCCATGATTGCCCTATTACTACTTTCAGAGTCCATTAACGCCTTAATGGTAAAACTCACCATCCCCCACTCAATTCCAATTTACATAGCAGGTACATATTCCACTCCCGACACCAACACACCTGCCATACTGGAATACCTCGGTTCCTTAAACTCCCTGGCAGCAGGTGGTGAGATCCACATACTAGGGAATTTTAACCTGAACTGGCTCGCTGAGTCTCATTCTAAATTTCAAGACAAGGTGACAGCCCTAATCCTAACTCAACTAATCTCCAAACCCACTTGGTTAAACCACAAAACACAGAACCAACACTTCTAGATTGGTCCCTCACATCACACCCGCACAGGATCTTAGCCTCAGGTCTCCTTCTGGATGCCCTTAGTGACCACCACGGAATCTACTCCGTATGCAAAATTCACATACCTAAAGCTCCCTCACCCAGAATCATAATGACCAAATCCTACAAATCTCTGGACCTCCCCTCATTACTAAATGATTTGAGCAGTTCTGATTGGTTGTGCATTAGTCAGTTCACCTCCATAGACGAGGCAATGTTCTTAACTCATTCCTTCCTGATGACACCATATGGTGTCCTAAATCATGTGCTATAGTGCCTGATGACGCCAATTGGCATCCATATCTTTCTCTTGGTGCAGCTCAAGCATTTGTTTACATTTGATGAATTGAGTTGTACCAGCAAATAGGAGACATCGTACCCTTACTGATTTTATCTAATATAATTTAGATTCCCATTAGCTATTTTTGAGAAAACAAGCCTTAATACATAAATAAATACATTTACTATTTTTTGCATGTGCTGTGAAAAATGTATTATGTTCAGTCTGCCATTAGTTTGTATTGTAACAACAAATCATCTTGTTTTAGTGTAACATGTTAAGCTGATCAGGTTGACACTATAATTAATTTCATAACTTACATATTTTTTTATTCGAGCAATAGAATTGGCCGTCACCACTTTGATGTATTTTTTTGTCTTTTGGGGTATTTTTCTACAATAACATGTCACTGATATCATGATTGCTATAACTATTAGTCCATTTACACCACTAAGTGAGCTGAATATTTCTGTATTTAAAAATCGAGCTCTGTGATTGGTCGGATTTTCTGACATCATCATTTCTGAATTTAATTGATATAAAGGGATTGTCTTAGATGCAGGCACCATCCCCCTGATGAAGCCTTAGTTGTCGAAGCACCAGGGAACCTGCACGCAGATCTTTTGTTGTGCCTTCCACTAATCTATTCAATGTGTGTGCCTGAAACGTTAGACTAAATCCTTATTTAGCATTCAAGCAAGGACTCATATTTTTTTACAGCCGTCACTAGAGGGAAAGTGGCTCTCTGGCTCTGGAGTGTATAGTGATTTTTTTTTTGATGTTTCAATTAGGGGTTGCAGCCCTCACCTGCACCCGCCCTAGCTTTGTAGTGCGTCACCATTTGGTCATATTGATCTTCACTGTTGCCATGCTTGCTCTATGCTTATTGTACACGTCACTATTTCCATTAACCAGTCAGAGCACACACTGGTGCAGGAAGAGCATGGTGACTGGAAACTTAGTTTCAAGATGGAGGTGCTGCTCTTATTCTAAAATACTCACTTCATTTTGGTGCCAAAACCTCAATTTGTAATCTGTATTTACTTTATTTGTTTTTATTTTTATTTATGATAAAAGTTTTCATAGTTGTTACTTTGTTCATTTTGGGATAATTTCTGGTCATCCTGTTTAATAACATCTTATGGATCCGACTGGCATTCCTGATAGGAGAGAATATTTCTTGTGCATGTACTAGATGAGGTCACATGAATTCAGCACCTTTTGTTACTTTTTAAAGAGTTTATGTTCGGATTATGGCTATGTTAAAATCAACGTGGCATGTTGCTCCCTGCGTTATGGATGATAAGTGGGTTAGGGTCAGTAGCATGTTTGTCTCATGCTCTGCACTTGAGTTTTCTCCCTAATACGCAGTTGCTGATTGTTTAAAATGAAAAAATAATGGTGTTGCCTTCAACTTATCTGGCATCAGTCCAGCCCCAATCTCTGATGCATTGTAAAGGCCAAATCAGTTTTGAATCCTTCCACAGTAACTGGTGTTGTCCATCAACTCGTATGACATCAGTCCAGATTCAACCTCTGATGCACTGTAAAGTGTTCTTCAGGTTAAAATCTCTCCACAGCCACTTGTAAGATCTAGCTCCTTACCATGCATCAGTAGAGCCCCTGTAGTGAACAGTGAAGTGCATTTCAGGTTCAGATCCCTCCTCAACTGATGGTGTTGTCCATCGACTTACCATGTGTAACCCCCTTGTTACCCGGGGTTACTAGAATCCCAGTAGGACCCAGTGGTAGGTCGGTAAGGCAGCTTGTGAAACTCCAGTTAAATGGGTTTCACACTGTCTCACTCTGTTCTCAGTCTCAGCTGAGACTGGGGGATGACATCACCATAGAACTATTGCAGCTGCATGAGCCACAATGGAATCTGCAGCAGGGAGTTGGGATAGAATGTTGGGAGGTTTGAACAGTAGTCTGTAGGTCAGTTGGAGTTGGAAGCTTGCTGTGAAAGCAGCACAGCAGCTCAGTGTAGGCTCTTGGAGCCTCAGTCCTGACAGAGGGCTACATTTAGGTACAAAGGGTGTGTGTCTTCACCAAAAGAGAGACACAGAAGTAGTTTGAAGTGGTTGAGACCGCTGTTTCGGGTCTCAGTGCCCCCTCCCTCCAGGGATGGGGGCAGGAAAGGGTTTCCTGCATATTCCTGGGGCAACCCCCTGGTTCTGCTACCAATGGAGAAGCTGCCTATTTGTTCCAGAGTTTTTGGGGGAGAACAAGAAGAATTGTGAATCGCCTGTGGGGCACCTGCAACCGGAGGGTGAGTGTCTGCTCTTCCTGAAAGCGCCTATGTTTTTCACCCTGGGACTTGTGTGACATGTGGGGATTGGACTACTAAAATAGTGGGGGGCCTACAGTAATAGGCTTAGCCAAAAAGTAAAAGTAGGTTCAAGTCCAGTGCTTATTGGGAAATCAAAAGATATGTAGAGATGTGACATGCGTCTACCCAGGAATCTACATTGCCAAGCTTTCAGTAAAAGAATTGTTTAGTTTCCAGAGAAATGGCTGGGTATGAACTGTGGGAGCTGGAGGTGGGAGACCCCCCATCTTTAGTGACCAGGTCCACCTCTACGGAATTGCTCTGTGGATTTCTACTTTGCCTCATGCACTTGACCGGTGATGAGGGAAGTACCCAGACATAGGATTGGAAGGAAAATTCCCTCTAGGAGTCGAAGGCTCTAAGGTGGTTTGGGGAGCCACAACAGGATAATTGGTTCATTTCCCAAAATGGACCATGGATCAAGTGGCCGGTGGGGGAGCCGGGCCCGTGGGGAAAACCCAAGTAGTGTACAAGTTGGGCTGTGTACCCAAAGCTGTGTGCAAATCTGGGCTGTGTGCCTGGTGGGTTCAGAGCCTGAGGGCTGGAAATAGTGATGAAGTGTTCTGTTGTCTCTAATCTGCATTACCAGGAATGTAGCCCCGTGGGGGTCTGTCTGTGCTTTGTTTGTTCAGCTTGGATGTGAATAAAAGCCACACTGTAGAATCCCATTCCTGGTTCTGGACATTACAGTTATTGCTTCCTGTGTTCGGATTTACTTGCGTGCCCCTGTGCAGAGTAGCCAAACCTAGGTCCCCTGTGCCAAGTAACCTCATCCTCCCCGAACCCAGTCCCCACCAGGTACTGCTGTCAGCTTCAACAGCATGCCACCTGTCATTTTTGCTAAAAGGCAGGGGTGAGGGGTTACACATGCATCAGTCCAGACCAATCCCATAATGCACTGTGAAGTGCATTTCATGTTCAAAACCCTCCACATCCACTGGTGTAGTCTATCAATTCATATGACATCAGTTCAGCCCCAATCTGTGATGCACTGTAAAGTATTCTTCAGGCTCAAATCCCTCCACAGCCACTTGTAAAATCTATCTCCTTATCATGCATCCGTCGAGCCCACAACTGTTGTGAACAGTGAAGTGCATTTCAGGTTCAGATCCTTTCACAGCCAATGGTGTTGTCCTTTGACTGATCTGGTGTCAGTCCAGCCCCAACCTCTACTGCACTGTAAAGTGCTGCCCAGGTTCAAATCCAACCAGAGTCACTGATTTAGTCCATCTGTTCATCAGTCTTCAGTCCAAACTTTATCTCTGACACTCTGTGATGTGCATTACTGATATGTATCCCTCCTCAGTCTCCATGGTGTAGTCCATTGTGCACATCAAGATTCATTCCAACACTACCCTCAGATGCACTGTAATGTTCTATTCAAGTTCAAATCATTCCACAACCACTTTAGTCACATCAGATGACCTAAAGGTGGGCAAGCAATGTGAGAGGGCAGCAAGGAGGGCTGGGGGGATACTGGGATGCATAGGGAGAGGCATCACCAGTAGAAAACAGGAAGTTATTATCCCTCTGTAGAGACAGCTGGTCAGATCTCATCTGGAGTACTGCGTGCAGTTCTGGAGACCTAATCTCTGCAAAGACATAGACAGGATGGAAGCTGTCCAGAGGAGGGCAACTAAATTGGTGCAGGGTCTGCACCGGAAGACATATGAAGAGAGACTTAAGGAGCTTAATATGTATAGCCTCGAGGAAAGGAGGGAGAGGGGGGACATGATAGAAATTTTCAAGTACCTCAAGGGAATCAACAAAGTCCAAGAGGGTAGCATCTTTCAAAAAAAGAGGTGTGCAAGAACAAGGGGGCACAATTTGAAGACAGAGGGGGGCTCAGAGGTAATTTAAGGAAGTATTTTTTCACAGAGAGGGTTGTGGATGCATGGAACGGCCTTCCAGAGGAGGTTGTGGAGTCAAAAACAGTGGTGGAATTCAAGCATGCATGGGACCTCATAAGGCAATTCTAGGGGGTGGGGGTAGTAAGAAGTAGGCTGCTGGTTAACTAGGATCTGCAGCTTATCCATTAGGTAGGGAAATGGGCAGACTGGGTGGGCCAAGCAGTCCTTATCTTCCGTCAAATTCTATGTTTCTATGTAAGTCCCTTGTGCTCATAATGCTTCAGACCATCCCTTACCTCTGATGCACTGTGATGGGATCAGTGCCAGTGTATGACTTATACAGGCCATTCAAATGAAACATAGCACACAGTACACATGTGCACCAATGAGCATCACTCCATGGTGCAGGCATACCCAAACTCCTTCCCACCCACACAGTGCGCCATACTGCATGTTGCAACATATCACATGTGTATGCAGGCAAACCATGTGACACAGCACATAGTACACAACCTTTACAGGTGCCCATATCATCACCCTGTATGTGTACCCACAATGTTTCTGCATGGCATATGAACACCATTACCAGGTGCAGGCAGCCCTACCTGCTTCCCTACAACTGAGTATACCCCAAGGACGGGTGCTAATTCATGATGCAAAATGACTGCAGTGCCTATGAGCATCATTCCTTGGTATAGGCACACCCACCCCCTTCCCCATGACACAGTATACCCCAAATTACCAGTGCCTTTTCAGCAATTTCATCATCCTATATGTATACCCATAATGTATATACAGTGTATATTAGCACCATTATTACATGCATACAGCCCCTCTCATTTTCCCAGAACATATGAAGTGAATTTGAGCATGTATTATGAATGCAGGACCCCCCTCCCCCACCACTAACACACAGTGCTTCATCATACAGTCATTCCCTCACCTTAAACCATCCCATAATACAACCCCCCAAAAATAAACTATGCCAGGAAATTAAATAATACACAGATTTATGTAACATGATGTTTACTGAAAGACTGTGAACCTTTACATGAACATCATGCTTCATTTACAGTATGATAAAGCAAACAGCACAAATAAAATACAGTTTCCTATACTTATTATGGGATTGTATTACAAAAATAAAATAAAATAGTTTATTTCAATGAAATTACACATTTTAACTACAGCAAATATGCAATTAATCATGGAGAGACCTCCAGCACTAACTAATGTATCCATTTCCTGTGTTAGCTCACTGACCTACAGTGGAAGTGTTCTTCCTATTTACATCACTTGACCTCACAAAGCACTTCCTTCCTGCATCACTTCCTGATACGTACTTCTAAGGTAATGTGTAAATATGTTCTTACTAAACTAGGGGGAAAAAAATTGATAATCAGATTCATAAACTAAAATCAGTGGGTAAGAAGAATTAAATACTGCAAAAATTCCAACCAGTGGAGTGGAACAAAAAACTCAAACTGTAATAACAAGAGATTCAGATATTGATTTCTGACTAAAAAATGGTAAAAAACTTGCAAAATTTATATTTAGACAATGACGCATGTTTATTGTATATTTTTAATCATTTTAATCAATAATTTTACATAAATTTAATATTTTTGCATGACTAACTAAACAGAGCATAATTATATTTAGATATAATCATCAGCATTTATTAAAATATGACAACAACCTTACACAACATTAAATCCAGTTAAATAGACATTACCAAACCTCATTCATTTTCAAAAACTTTTTGTCCTGAAAAACTTTTCTTTCTACAGTTTTAAAATTGGATGTATGGTTTTTAAGATATGTAGGTGCACAGTGTGTTTGTATGAATGCTGCAGATCTAAAACCCCCTCAGGCATACAGGTATTCTAGCAGCAGGCAGAGGGTACCTGAACATTAGGATAGAATGAGTTAAGTCCAAGTTCATTGCCATCTGGGACCGACACGCCCCGCCTCAGACGTACCAGAGTCTGAGGTGCTCACCTCCCATGGATCTCTCCCAAAATCCTAGCCCACCTGAGAATCTGAGACAAGGCCTGGAAAACCTTTAAGATCTCCAATTCTCAGGCTGACCTCCAGACTTACCGTGAGCTTCGCAATATTAGTACCAAAAGAATCTGCCAAGCAAAAGCCAGGTATTTCAAAGGCGCATCCAATTCCTCCTCCCATCTCCCATCAAGATTCTGGAATGTGGTCAAAATGCTTCTCTGCCCTCCATCACAGCCCCCCCACCCCTTCCCTGCAGGTTGGCGGACTCTCCATCACTGACCCCTCAGCAGTGGCCACTTTGTTTAACACTGTCTTCACAACCAGCCATGCTAATCCCCTGTACACCCCTCACCCTGCTCAGCACACCTCCCCCACCACCCCATCTTGTGGCACACCCGCAGCTCACTCCTTCTCCTTCCTGCAAGTCACCCCTGATAAGGTATACAATGCCCTGGTTGCCCTGAACCCAGATAAGGGCAATTGTCCCCAGGTTGGACTTCAAAATGCTCCACCTATCGGCCCCTGCCATAGCACAACCCCTGTCCTCCCTTTTTAACTTATCCTTCTTCAGTCAAGTCCCCTCTAAGTGGAAACATGCCATCATAATCCCACTTCCCAAGTGTGGTGATGCCCTCAAACCCAAACAACTATCGCCCATCCCTCTTACCAAACCTGGCCAAACTACAGGAGTGCCTGGTTCTCTCTCGCCTATCCACTTTTCTGGATTCCTGCTCCTTTTTTTCCCCCTACCAGTCTGGTTTTAGGAAATCCCACTCCACCACTACCTACCTTCTCAGGATTACCAATTCCAACCTCACAGGGATGGATGCTGGCCACATCACAGCTGCCATCTTTATCAATCTGGCTAAGGCATTTGATCCAGTGACACACTCTCTCCTCCTGACCAAACTCGTCAATGCTGGACTATCCAACTGGGCCACATCTTGGTTACACTCATACCTCACTTGCAGATCCCAAGCTGTCCACATTATTTCTTCCACCTCGGCACCCCTCCCAATCACCTCAGGAGTACGGCAAGGCTCAGTCCTAGGCCCCATCCTGTTCTGGGTCTTCCTGAATGACCTGCCCTCTGCCTGCCCATACACCTCCAGCCACATGTACGCAGATGACACTGTGTTGCATGCATCCAGCCCCTCAACCTCTGAGGTTATGAACAGACTGCAGCAAGACTTTATCTCAGTCAAGCACTGGCTCTGCTCAAATCACCTCCTCCTCAATGCCAATAAAACAGTCTCACTAACTTTTGGCACGAGGCAGAAAATTTCTAGGCTCCCCTCCCTGCTCTTATTCCACACCCTGGAAGGGCTCCCCCATGAGTCCTGCACCTTCTTCAGATACCTCGGTGTCTGGCTTGACCAGCACCTCAACTTTTCCTCTCGTATTGACTCCTTACTCAAGAAGCTGCACCACAGGCTTGGTGCACTTTACCAGAATCGTGACAGCATCCCCCTTCCAGCCAGGATGGCCATTGTGAAGAAAATGATCCTCCCCATCCTCGACTACCGGATGTAGTCTACGGCACCAGCCCCAAGACCACATTAGCCAGGCTGGACCCTTTTCCACTCTTTCTGTCATTTCGCCCTGAACTGTCCCTACTCCATACACCACTGTACCCTGTATCAATCAATGAACCTCACCTCTCTTGACAATCGCAGACTGACCCACTGTACCAAGATCCTGGCCAAGTTTTGGTCACAGCATCTCCCCTCCTACCTCACTGATGCCCTAACCAACCTCAGCACCCATGCTTACTCTCTCAGAAACTCAGACTCTCGGTCCCTAGCTGTTCCATACCGGTCTACTACCATCGGTCAGTCAGCATTCAGCTACTGCATTCTCACATTGTGGAACTCCCTCCTAGCTAACGTTTATCACTTCTTCTCCCTCTCGCACCTTAACTCCATGCTCCAAGCTCATTTTGCCCCTACCTGTGCTTGTGTCCAAGCGTTTCTCAGTCTCTAAGTAGAATATCAGTGTATGTCTGCACTTAGTAACTGCAGTTAATCTGTGCCTAACATTGTTCTCTCGCTCTATACTGTTTCTTACAAGGTCCAAGTTTGCTACTGGCCTGCACTATGTATTTATTGTACTCATACTGTATTAACTGTGGCTACCTACTGAGTCTCTCTCAACCCACTACTGTCTAGTAATCAGGACCAAATGTTAGTGTTCTCCCACTATGTATTCACTTGTTTATACTGTCTTCAACTGTCTACCTATGTCCCCCCCCCCCAAGACGCATCTGGAATCAAGCAGTAAACTGCTCAGCATGCCTTTCCTGGTAAAATGCTTAAATAAATAAATAAATGGGTACTGCTCTTTGAGCAGACTCGATAGACCATAGTGCCTACTCTGCTGGCATTTTAGTATGTTATGTTGGTATGTTAGTATAGACAAACAAGCCACCAGAAGAAGGTCATTTGGTCTATCTAGTCTGTGCGTACTGCAGGGTTCACAGCTTGAACTACTGTTCCTGCCCCCTCCCCACTCCTCCCTTCTTCCCTGCCCATCATCCTTACAATCCTCCTATGCCTATCCCAGCCTGTCTTGAAGCTGCCTACTGCCTTCAGCAAGACCACCTCCTCTGGCAGTGCATTCCAACTGTCCACCACCCTCTACATGAAGAAGTGCTTCCTGACCTCCCTCCCAAACCCCCCCTCCAGTTTAAGACTGTGCCACCACGTGTTATGGTTACCACTCAGATTAAAAGAGACCCTCCTTATCCACCTTATTTATCCCTTTCAAGTGTTTGAAGGTCATAATCATGTCCTCTCTCTCTCTCTCTCTCTCTCTCTCTTTCTCTCTCTCTCTCACTCTCTCTCTCTCTTCTGTTGTCCAGGGAATACATGTTCAGTGCTCTTAACCTCTCCTCATATGCCTTACACTGCTGACCTGCTGTTTTCTTTGTAGCCCTCCTCTGGACTTTCTCCAGAAGGTTAATGTTAATGCATTAGTAGAGGGATCCATTAGGTATTCCCCAAGTCCCTGCCCTACCAAGGATAGCTTAAGGCACAAAATATGTTCTATGTGTTATAGTAGAAAGCATCCAGTATCTCCAAAGAAGGTCAAATTGCTGAAGTTGCTGGTTAAGCTTGAAGGTCAGTTGTTCTATAGCATATATCTAGATAGATAGACAGACATACAGACAGATCTTATTACTTAAGATCTGTCTGTATGTCTGTCTGTCACAAAAGGGTGTACATTATGAAGTGAGCCGAAGAGGTGGTGCCCTTTATGGTGGTAGAAATGAGAATCTCTCTCCGGGGTGGAGAAGAGATAACCAACTGGATGGTAAGGCAGTTCTTTGACCATTTGGCTACACAATATAATTTCACAAAATGGAGGGGCAGGAGGCACAACTCATGAAAAGGAACAGCTTATTAAGCAACTGACCACAGAACTCAGAGAAGGTAAAAGGGTAATAAAGTGTACCCCCCCTTTGGGGGCTTACTTGCTTTCCCTTGGGGCTGCCCCAGTCTCCCGTTTCCCCCGTTTGTTGGTCCACTTCTGGCCTGAGTCCCTGTTTGCCCCTGAAGCCTCCATCCGGCCCCGGCATTGTTTTTAGTCTCAATGGGGCCAAAGAAGCTAAAACATGGGGCCACCACGCTGCCTACAGTTTAAAATGAATAGTGGTAGCCTGCGTATGTGCAGATGCACATGGTCATTTTCCAGTCGTGATTGTGGAAAAAATGGAGGCTGTTTGGAAGGTCCCAGTCCCCCTGTTAAGCTAACTGAGGACTGGAAACTCGAAGGAGGCATATGAGTAGCCTCTGCATGTTTTATTAAAGGAGTGCCTATCAGTGAGGGGGCTGCCTCATGAACATTAATGAAGCAATGTGCATACTAATGAGTGAGCCTATCTGCTGCCTTGGGGTAGTGCATTTTTGCAGCAGCAGCAGCAGGCAGGAGATTACGCATAAAAGGCTGTACTCTGCAGTAATCAGTAGGTCAAAGGGACTTCTACCAGACCAAAGGGCTATTGTTAAGTAAATGTGTTTAGTTTGGTTGCAGGAGGACTGAAAAGTGGGGGCAGCATGAATACTAATAAGAGGCTCATGAATATTAATAGACAAGACTGCCTAGCGCCTGGTGCAATGTGAATCGGTGCTAGCAACTGGCTAGGGACTAAAGTAAAATGCTGGACTCTGCAGTATTGTGACAGGGCAAAGGGGCTGCTAATAAACTGTGGGTGATTTAATGAATAAAGGTATATATTCTGGCTGTACCAGGGCTGTAAAGTTGGGACTGCTGTGGGACTGAATGTAAACTGTTTGCACAGCAGCCATGTTGCAGCCTTCGATCCCAGTTTTAGCCAATCAGAAGACTAGAATTTTGCCAAATGACTCGGGGGCTGTTTGCTGGACTTATGGGGGGAAAAGCTGGGGAAATTCTTGGCACCCTTTTACTAGGCCAGTCAGGCATTGAGGGGGCCTGTTGCATATTAATTTTAAGAAAGGACAGTGGTTTCAGCCAATGGGGAGCTGTCAGAGAGCTCCCAAAACCCAAGGACTGTTCGGTTCTGTCTCAGTTCAGCAGCAGCCCCTCCAGAGGGAGGAGGTTCCAATCCCTCAGCAGAAGGATGGGGCTGCAAACTTGGGAAAAGGCTTGGTTGGAGGTTGCCAGCTACCTGTCCCCAGGACCTGTGTTTGCTTTTCCCCATTTTTGAAGGAACTTTGGTCAAGAAAGTCTGTTTAGCAGCTTTCAGCTCGGAGAAGGCTACAAGTATATAGAAGGCAGTGAGAAACTACACTTAAACAGTGGGAAGTACTGCTAAAAGGTTCAAGGAAGTAAAAACGTAGTAAAAATAGCAGTAAAATGTTTATTTATACAGGACATTAGAAGTACAGCTTCCATCACATTTAGCACCACTAAGGTCCTCTTTACAAGGTGCACTTGTTTGATGTTATAATAAATAGGTTTCAATCATACATAATAATAATAATAATCTTTATTTACTTAAGCGCCTTTCAAAGTGTCAAGGTGCTGAACATAAAAGTTAATAAAATCAATAACAGAAATATAAAACAGTGTAAAACAATCTGTGGAGTTCCCTTTCCATAAAATTAATTAAAATAGGCCTGGTGCCTTAAAAAGGTTTTGAGTGCCTTTTTAAAACCCCTCATGGTCACGCACTCCTGAAGCTGATGGGGTAGAGAATTCCAGAGGGCTGGGGCCACGTACACGTATGCACAGGGCCCTGAAGATTTTAAAGATACTCTAGGAGTCTCTAGCAACCCCTCGTCAGCTGAGCAGAGCCATCGCTCGGGGCAATAAGGTACCAGAAACTCTTTCAGGTAGTCAGGGCCGAGTCCGTGTAGGGCTTTATACATCAGTAATCCAACTTTGAAGGTGATCCACCACCGAATTGGCAGCCAGTACAGTTCGAGCAGCAACGGTGTAATGTGACATGACTGGGAAATCCCCATCAACAACCGGGCTGCAGCGTTCTGCACTAGCTGCAGATGGCTGATATCAACCCCTGGTAGCCCTAAGTAAAGGGAGCTACAGACGTGGATCAGACGGGGAAGGTCACTGGGTGGAACAAGGTGCTTGATCCTAGCAATGTTCCTAAGATGGTAAAAGGAAGACTTGATGACTGCCGACACCTGGGATCACAGAGTCAGCCTATCATCAAGCACCACCCCTAGATCTCGCACCCATTCAGAGGTAAGGAGCTGGGAGCACCCAAGAAAAAGTCCCAAAGGCTGACCAGCCCCCAGCTCCTCTATTTGGTGACCCAGCTCCACAACCATCACCTCAGTCTTTCCCGAGTTCAGTTTCAGCTAGCTGGAATTCATCCAATCCTGGATTTCAGAGAGGCAGTTATCAAATATCGAGAGAGCACTATCCTAGTCAGGTGTGAAAGACAGGTAGAGCTGGGTATCATCAGCATAGCAGTGAAACCTCAGCCCATACCATCTTAAAATGTCTCTGAGGGGCAGCATGTACACTGCAAACAATATGGGGGACAGTACTGAGCCCTGAGGAACCCCACATGACAGAGAGGGTCAGAGGAATAAATCCCAGGCACCACTCTCTGAGTTCTGCCAGTGAGGAAAGATTTAAACCACCTGAGGACTGTACTAGTCAAGCCACAGATGAGTCTCAGGCACTCAAGCAGCACCCCATGGCCCACAGTGTCAAAAGCTGAAGAGAGATTGCGGAGCACCAAGGTGGAGCGGCTTTTCCAATCTCTAGCCATCAGGAGATCATTGAGCACCCGAACCAGCACAGTCTCGGTACTGTGCCTCTTTCAAAAAATGGATTGGAGAGGTTCATAGATGTTATGGAAGGTTAAGTGGTTCTCCAGCAGTACTGCCACTATCTTCTCAATTTCCTTCCTTACAAAGGGGAGGTTTGAGATTAGTCTGTAGTTAGCCAGAGAGTCTGGGTCCAAAGAAGTTTCTTCAGAAGGGGTGTCACCACCGCCTCCTTCAGGGAGCTTGGAAACTCACCCAAATCAAGGGAGCACCAGACTATCAGTGCCAGGACCAGGCTGATGATGTCACAACAACTCATAATCAGAGAAGTTAGACCCAGGTCCAAACTACAGCACATAGGGTGCATACCCTGAACAATCCACATGACATCCGTGAACTCTGGCCAGTCAAAGGTACTCCAGGAAAAAAGAGGGACAGTGGCCAAGCACCGATCAGTAGCATCCCCCATACAGTGAGTCAGGTGGAACTCCGCCCTAATGTTGGTCACCTTATTCGCAAAGAACCAAGCAAGCTCATTGCACTCCAGTTGTGAAAAAGCTCTTCAAAACTGCAAGCAGGCTGGGTTGCATAGCCTGTCCACAGTTAGAAAGAGATGGGCTGGTCGGTTCTGAGTGGCAGCAATCTCCCCATACAGGAACTCTGCTTTCTTATGGGAGATTGTTGACTGGTAGACTTGGTAATGTTCTAACAATCTAAGGTGGTCAGCCTCCAGGATGGATTTCCCCCAGCGCTGCTCTAACCTTCATCCTAGTTGCCGCAACTCCCTCAAGGTCTCATCAAACCAAGGGGACCAAGGGCAAAGGGAGGGAGGGCAAACATGGATGGGGGAGATGGAATCCAGTGCTGTGGCAATGACCTTATTATAGGCCAGAGCCTCTGGATTCCCGCTTGTCACAGGAAACTCTGAGAGGTCAAGTATCGCCGCAAGGTCTTCAGGGCTCACATCCCATAAAGGGCAGTAACTGACCATCTCCACAGAGGTAGGCCTACAAAGGGGGGGTGCAAAAATTGGTTTAATGATTGGACCAACTGACAGGTTCCACCCCCAAATCAGAGGCTTCGATCCCCAGGAGATAAAAAAAACAGATCAAGGGAGTGACCATGTTTATGAGTAGTAGAGGTAACAATCTGTGTAAGGCCCAGTGAGTTCATCAACTGGAGGAAGTGTTGTCCAAATTGCAAGAGTTCGTCATCGACCCAGGCATTGAAGTTGCCCAGGACCATCAGTCTGAGTGACACAAACACCATGATGATCACAAAGTCCGCTACTTCCTGAAGAAATCGCTTCTCATCCCCAGGTGGCTGGAAGATGAGGGCTATCCTACAACCCACAGCTGTTAATACAGTTCACTCAAATGACTCGGCCTCCTCAACTGGTACACTCATGAGGCCCAATTTGGTCTTGAAACAAACCACAAACCCCCCCATCCTTGCAGTCCAATCTCAAGTGGTGTATCACTGAATACCTGGCCGGAATTGCAGCCTCCAGCATGGGGCAGGCATTTTCATTCAACCAGGTCTCAGTGATGCAGGATAGATCAGCTGTTCTGACAAGATCTGCAATAAATAAAGTCTTGTTCTTAATTTATCTGGCATTGCACAACACTGCTCGAGTTGGACGGGTCTCCAGGGCTGCCCCGACTACTTGCCCACCAGAGATGGTGGTGCCCTTGAGTATGGGAACCAGACATGAAGGACCATGTTCCAGACTCCATTTTGCCCCAGGGCATCTTCTGTCTCTAACTACCCCGATATGAGGGTCCTGCTCATTCATCCTGAGGAGTCTGCAGCCCCCACCCCCCCTCCTACAGGCAATACCCAGTGCTCTACAATGTTGGTAAGTTGAAAACATCAAGGGGGGAGAATAGGCAGAGAGCATGGCGAGCAGAGGACAAATAGCGCACGACTGGGGAGAAGGTCTACAACACATTCTACAGGCTTAATGTAATCAAAATGCACCAAGCTCATAAAAAAAAGGAAAAAGAAAAAGAAAATGCCCAACACAAACACAAAACAACACAATACCCTACCCTGTAGCTCTCAGCTACAGAAACTATAAATATAAATAACACTTGTTAAACACTTGGATAGAGCTATTTGTTCTGAGGACAAAGCAAATCACACGTGTTCTAATTTTTGAGGGGCAAGAATACCTGACATTACTAGAATGGTGAATAATATCTTAAAAAATTGTGGTCATCAGCCTCTTGTGGTACTTCATATAGGAACCAACAACATCTTGTATGATGACTTGCTAGATATTAAGAAGAATACTGTAGCACTTTTTAATCACTTACAAGAACATGGGTGTGATGTGACATTTTCTGAAATTTTACCTGTCCCTAGGGCGTCAGAGTTGATCAATCACAAAATTAAATGTTATAACGAATGGCTGCATAAATGATGCCTTAGACAAACTCAAACTTGTATCACCCACTGGGAGGAGTTTTCATGCAGGCCAGATCTTTTCTGCAGAGACGGTCTTCATTTAAGTAATCGGGATAACTCTCTCCTTAGCAAATACTTTCTCAACTTTCTGAATAGGAATTTAAACTCATAGAGTTGGGGGTGAAACAATCACTTCCCCCATCACCTTGACATGTGTAACTTCTCATATTCATAACTCCTACCATTTAAAACATTTAAATGGCTTATATTTCAGTGCTAGGAGTCTTTCTAATAAACTTGACGAATTAAAAGCCACCATAGTGTTAGACAACATCGACATAGTTTCTGTTACTGAAATTTGAGGCAATGACAATTATGACTGGGATTGTCATCTACCAGGTTATACACCATTTTTTCTTAACAAAAAATCTAAAAAGGTGGAGGTGTAGACATATTTTTGACAGACTCCCTTCAAACAGTAGACATTTCTAATAAAGTTAAAAATCCAAATAGTACTGCTGAGACTATATGGGTAAAACTTCTTATTGATAGAACACAGTATGTTATTTTAGGAATTTGCTATTGACCACCTCACACTTTACCAAAATATTTTGATAATATTGTTTAACAGAATGAAACTGCTTGTATATTGGGTGACATCATTTTGGTGGTTGATTTTAATATGGGGAACATAGACTGGATGAATCTTACTGCCATTTCTGGGTTGGGTAAAACTTTAGTAACTATTAGTCAACAATGTAATCTCACACAATGCATTAAAGTACCAACCAGAGGTAATAATCTTCTCAATCTGGTATTTCATAATGTTAATCTGGTTGTTAAAAATGTTAAAATACTCCCTCCAATAGGTAATAGTGATCATAAAGCCATTAGGTTCACATTTGAGCATTCCTTGTCTATAGCATACAATACAATAAAAGTATATTTATATAATAAGGCTAATATTGCTAGTATTATAGCTCATATAAAAATATTGATCGGCAAATATATTTTCTACATCTGACATTAGTATTTACTACAAAAAATTAAATTATACTATTTGTAATTTAAGGGATACTTACATTCCATTTAAAAACAAAACTACCAGTAGGCATTACTATCCAAAATGAATGAATAAATCTATTAAAAAATTAATCAGACTCAAAAAGAAAAGGCATGTTAAGTGCTTAAAATCTCCCACACATACAAATTGGATTTCTTATATGGAAGTACAAAAAAAGTGTAAATAAAACATCCAAATGCAAAAAAAAAAAGATGGGAATATAAACTAGCATCAGAAGCTAATAAAAACAATAGTAAGACTTTTTTCTCCTGAATCAGTTCGCTTAAAAAAACGAAGTGCCAGGTTGGCCTGTTACAATGTAATGATAATATTATTCACACTCCCATTGATATGGCTAACTTTTTTAATACCAAATTTTGTGACATTTTTCAAACAAATAAAAAACATGTAGTATTGCAAAATGTATCAGATAAAAACATCACTATACTCGAAACTGAAGTTCATAAAAAATTATTACTGTTAAAGGGCAAAACCAGTGCCTCTTCTGACTATATTTCTGGTCACCTACTATACCTTCTTGCTGATAGTTTGTAATTTCCGATAAAACTTTTATTTGAACAATGTATCAATCTAGCTTATGTCCCCGAGTCTTGGAAAACTGCCTTTGTTATTCCTATTCATAAAAAAGGACCACATAATAATTGGGAAAATTATCATCCAGTTAGCCTTTCATCTTTATTGTGTAAATTATTGGAGGGGTTCATTAAAGATATGAACTCAGAAGTTTTGGATAATTTAGACACTGACCAACATTGGTTTAAAAATGGTCGCAGCTGCTTGACAAATTTGCTCTGCTTTTATGAAGATGTCAGGCATCAAACTGTTAATAAAATTTCTTATGACACTGAGTATATAGATTTTAGCAAAGCATTTCACTCCATGCCTCACTGGGCTGTCATGCAGAAGTTAAGTACCTTACAGATTAATGATATCATTAAGTGGATATCTAATTGGCTTATGGGTAAAACACAGAGAGAACTAATTAATGGGCATCACTCTAAAATTGGTTCCATCTATAGTGGAGTTCCACAAGATTCCATATTGGGACCTTGTCTGTTTCAGGACTTCATTTCAGATCTAACACAGAATTGTTATTCCACTGCTATAAAATATGCCGACAATATTAAAATAGGTGGACCATGTTCTAATCCTGAGAATATAGCAATTATTCAGAAAGATTTGGACTACATTACACTTTGGGTTAAGCAGTGGGATATGAAACTTAATCTTAACAAATGCAAAGTTATGCATCTGGGAACGCATAACCAGTGTCATACATATTATCTAGACAATATTTTATTAATTAGTACATCAGCAGAAAAAGATCTTGGTGTCCATATAACAGATACATTTTAACCTAGGCTACAAATTATTAAAACAACTCAAAAAGCAAATGAAGCTGTGTGGTCCATATGTAGGAACATCAAATCACATGAGGAAAAAGTACTTATGCCGCTATATAGAGCCTATGCTCGCTCTCATTTGGACTATGCATCTCAGTTATGGTACCCTTTCAGGAAATACGACATTTTACAGATTGAGAAAATGCAGAAGAAGTTTGCTAAACACATTAAAGGATATTCAGGTCTTTTGTATGAATCTAGATTGGAATCTCTTAATTTAATGCCATTATCTACCAGACAATTGAGGGGAGATCTTCTATTTCAAACAACATGAAGTCTTGCTATATTATGACTATTGCAGTTTGTCCCACCACTAGAACTGCTCCGGAGGTGAAAGAGTTAACTTCCATGCAGAGCATGGAGCTTAGAGCGCGAACTTCGGTTCAGAAGCTCTGTTAGGGTGGTTTCAAACCGAAACCGTCAGATTCTTTACTCTGCCTCACTGAACAGGCGCTCCGGAGAGTCCTCCTGTTGCTCGGTTCATTTCTTCGGTTTAAAGCACTATTTCTCGGTTGAATTTAACCGCGATTCAATTATTTTAACCGCAAAACCGATCGGTTCAAGCTCTGTCTATGGTATTGTAAGTAATAGATAGTTTTTTTCTGTGTGGAACTTGTAAAATTGTTATCGGTTCGGTTGAACCGATCGAATTGTATTAAAACTTAAGTTTAAAGCCTTTTAAGGCTTGTTAGAGTGCAGTTCCTGGTTCTTATCGGTTCTAAAAAGAACGGATTTCATTACGGTTTTTTCCACGACCCGTGACACGGTTTGGAACCGATAAGGGTGTCTTGCCTGGCACTGCCATTAAAAGGGCAAGTTTGTTGGTTAGGCTGGCATCATGTCTGAGAAACCCAAAAGAAAAACCGGGCCCACTGGGTTTCAACACTGTAGTGTCTGTGGGGAAGCCTTTGCCAAGGCTGACCCACACACTACATGTCTAATTGTCCTGGGGTTTGACCCACCTCAATTCAGACTGCCAGATTTGTAAAAATTCTCCTGCAGCCACCCTGGACAAGAGAGTGGGCAGGCTCAGGAGACGAGAGGCCAAAAGTCCACTGACCCGATGGCCAGCCCGGTTCAGTGCCAACCGAACCGGAGGGAGTGCCTCTGACCAGGGCGAGACTTCCTCTGGCAAATGAAAAGCTGGCTCTGAGGAGCCAGTTCCAGCAAAGAAAACTAAAAAATCAGCAGGTTTGGAGTCCAAAATTCCTTCTCCAACTGCTGCAGAGATAGCCAGGGCAATACAGATTGTCCAGTACCTGTCCCCGGTTCCCTCTGAACCGTCACTGTCTGGCAAAAGGTCAGTTCCAATGGTTCGGGAATATGATATAGAAGAGTTTTATGAACCAGAGGAGGGGGATGAGGATTATGATCAGTGTGAATGTGACTTTGAAAGTCTGGATGTGCCCATTGAACCGGACATCTCCCCAGACAGACCTTCAGGTGAGTCTCCCCCTAGGCTTTCTGAGTCCCCTTCTCATTTTTTGTTTTATAAAAAAGTTGCCGAGACCCTCCAGCTTCCCTGAGGAGGCTGTGGATGAGCAAGAGGAGCCTGACTATGTGGAGATGATGGATATCCAGAGTCCAGGAGAGTGTCCATCCCTTTACATAAATCTTTTAGGAAACAAACAATAAAAATTTTAAAAGCTCCTAATTCTTGTGCCTCCTGTGGATAAAAAGATGGACAGGAGGTACACTTTTATCAGGTCCTGATACAGATTTCTCTCTCACAGCAATGCAGTCATGTTAGTGAGTTCAGGCTGCAGCCTGTGATAAAGCTAATATTCCCTGGCTTCACATCCTCCTGACAAGGATTCCAGGAAGATTGATGCCATGGCCAAAAAAACAATACATGGCAGCATCCTTGGGACTCAGACAAGCAAACTATATGGCTTATGTTGTGAGATACCAGAAATCTAGATGGGATACTGTCATGGCCTTAGCCAAACAGGTCCCTGGCCAGCTTGCAAAGGAGCTGGAACAGGTGGCTCTTGTTGGTATTGAGGCATCTAAGGTGCAATTCCATGCTGCAGTGGATTCTAACGATATCTCCTCTAGAGTCATGGCTACATCTGTGGCTTTTCGAGATTGGCCTGGCTCAGGTGTACTACTTTGTCACAGGATACCCAGTCTAAGGCTATGGATTTTCCTGTGGTGTGAAATTCTCTGTTTGGGGAGCAGACAGAGAATTATATGAAGAAAATGGATGAATATAGAACCACTTATAGGATTGCACAAGCCAAGGCAGCAAGCCACTCCTCAGAGGCAACCCCCAGGGGTAGGGGTAGGCTTTTCACAGGCCTTTTACCAGACCCAGGCCTCCTCCTCTTCAGCCTATACAGGGGGGTTCTTCAGAGGGAGGCAGGCGAGGGGTTCGAGCAGGCCTGCTCCCACCCCTCAGCCTAACGCCCCTGCCAAACAGGCTCCCTGATGGGATGCCCAGGGTCGGCCTCCACTACCTGTAGGGGCAGGTTGGCTCACTTCGTCCAGGACTGGGAGTCTTTAACTTCAGACAGGTGGGTCCTGGAAGTAGTGAGCCAGGGTCTGGTTCTCAGCTTCAAAAATTTCAAAGATGAGAGCCAGATCTTTTCCACCTACAAACCCTTTAGAGACTCTTGGTTTGGAAACAGAAGTCTCAACCCTCTTGGCTCTCAGAGCTGTAGAAAGGGTTTCTCCCCTCACCAGGGCAAGGGTCTGTACTCCAGGTACTTCCTTACCCCAAAAAAAGACAGGAGAGTGGCAGCCTATCCTGGATCTAAGATATCTAAACAAGCACCTTTTAAAGCCAAAGTTCAAAATGGTGACACTGGGAATGATTTTACCCTCCCTAAGGCCAGGGGACTGGCTAGCCTCCATGGACCTCAAGGATGCCTACTTCCATGTTATCAGAAGCTCCCATCGAAAGTACCTGGGTTCGAACTGCCCTCAGGCCATTATCAGTTCAGAGCAATGCCCTTGACCTCACTTCTGCCCCAAGGGTGTTCACAAAATGTCTGGCAGTAGCAGTCGCTCATCTAAGAAGGCAAAAGATTGCCATTTTTCCCTACGTGGACGACTGGCTCATTGTGGGTCAGTCTCCAGACCAGGTCAAATCACACCTGCTAGTTACCCAGCAGCTGCTTACCTCTCTGTGATTTCTTCTCAATCTTCCAAAGTCAATTTTGGAACCTGTCCAGGTACTCTCCTTTATGGGCACAGAACTGGACACAAAGCAGGCCAGAGCCTTCCTTCCCTTGGAAAGGGTAAGGACCTTAGTGGCCCTGGCCTCGTCCTTCACTCTGCAGGTGTCTCGACCAGCAAGGCATTTCCTGCAGCTCCTAGGACACATGGCTGCCTCCACAGCTGTATGCAGGAGCAAGATTTCAGATGAGGGACATTCAATTCCATTTGAGAGCTTTCTGGTCTCAAAGAAGAGATTATCTATCCAAGTTAATCCCAGTGACTCGAACTCTGATCCAGGCCCTTCAGTGGTGGCAGGATCAGAGCAATCTGAGACAGGGGGTGTCTTTCATCCCTCTGTCCCATTCCTTGACCCTTACTACAGATGCATCCCTCTTGGGATGGGAAGCTCACATGGGCGACCTCTCCACCCAGGGGTTATGGTCCGCTCAGGAATCTCTGCTCCACATCAATCTGTTGGAACTCAGAGCTGTTTTCTAGCACTTCAGGTTTTCTGCATCTGTTCAGAACAAGGTGGTACAGGTCAGAACAGACAACACCACTACAATGTGGTACATCAACAAACAAGGGGGCACTCGGTCTTCGGCCTTGTGCACCGAGGCGATGAGGTTGTGGTCTCTGGCTTATTTCCTGAACACTTCCCCTCATAGCAGTTCACCTCCCAGGCAAGGACAATGTCCTGGCAGATGCTCTCAGCAGGATTTCCCAGGGCCATCACGAATGGTCACTGGATCCCCTAGTACTGGGGATAGTGTTTGCCAGATGGGGCACTCCTCAGATAGATCTTTTCGTAGCCCCAGACAATCATCAACTTCCACTGTTTTGTTGCAGGCCCCAGTGTTGGGCTCAGTTCCCTGGATGCCTTTCTCCTCGATTGGGAAGGGAAGTTTCTTTATGCCTTTCCCCCCTTCCCTCTCCTGTTCAAAGTACTAGTCAAAATCAGGTCTCAGCCCTGCAAAATGATCCTGATTGCTCCAGATTGGGCCAGGCAGCCCTGGTACCCACTCCTTCTGTCCTTAGCAGTCCATCTTCCCCTGTGTCTCCCAGGAACCACAATCTGTTAACCTGTGCTCAGGGAGAGTTTGCATCCGAATCTCAAATCCCTCAACCTCAAGGCTTGGCTCTTGAGCAGTTAGAGTTTGCTGATTTACAACTTTCTCAAAGTGTTCTCGAAATCCTGAAGGCTGCTAGGAAGCCTTCTACCAGGCTACCTATAACTCCAAGTGGAAAAGGTTTTCCATATGGTGTTCTAGGAAACATGTTTCCCTGGAATCTGCTGATCTACCCACTGTATTGGACTACATGATCCATCTTAATTCTTTGGGACTGAGACCAGCTACCCTGAAAGTGCACTTGGCAGCTGTCTCTGCCTTCATTTCAGCAGGGAAGCCCTCTTCTCTTTCTGCTCATCCTGTATTTTCCAAGTTTTTAAAGGATTGCTTCACACCAATCCTCCATTCAGGGACCCTGCCCCGGCTTGGGATCTTAATGTATGCATTGCTCAGCTGATACAACCCCTCTTTGAGCCTCTGTCTTCGGCAGAGCTTAAGTATTTGTCTTGGAAAACTGTATTTCTGGTAGCCATCACTTCTGCCAGGCGTATAAGTGAGTTACAGGCTTTATCAGTAGAGACTGACTTTATTTCCTTTCACAGGAATAAAGTAGTCCTCAGGACTAACAGGAAGTTTTTGCCTAAGGTGGTTTCAGATTTCCACCTTAACCAATCTATTTCACTTCCAGTGTTCTTCACTGACCATTCCTCCTCTGGTGAGAGGAGGCTGCACGCTTAGATGTTAAGAGGGCCCTAAGTTACTACATAGAGTGTACCAAGGGTCACAGGTTTGACTCCTCAACTGTTTCTCACTTATGGTGAGGTTGGGAAAGGAGACCTGCCACTAAGAGATCCATTGCCAGGTGGATCGTTTCTTGTACCAATTTTGCTATCAAAAGCTGGGTAGGATCCCCCTCAGGCCTGAGGGCTCACTCTACCAAGGTACAGCTGCATCTCTAGCTGCTGCTAGAGACATCCCTATCTTGGAGATATGTCAGGCAGCTACTTGGAAGACAGTACACTTTCACCAAGCATTACTCCCTGGATATTCAGGCCAGGAGGGATGCTCGAGTTTAACACAACCGTGCTTCAGAGCCTATTCCCTAAGTAGGTTCTGTCCCTCCTCCTTGGAGGTACTGCTGTGTAGTCTGCAATAGTCATAATATAGCAAGACTTCATGTTGTTTGAAGAAAAATTACTCACCTTAGTAATGTTGTTTCTTCTAATGGAGTCTTCTACATTATGACCTCCCCAGCCTGCCCCTCTCAGAACTCCTACTTTGGGTATGGGGTGGTAGTCCTATGTTGGCATTTATTGATGCCCTCTTTCATGTTTGGATGTTGTGTTTATTTAGTTATTTTATCTTATTTTTCTGGTCCACTGACTTGAGTCTTGGTGTTGGGACCAGGAAAATGTGTTAATGTATTAGTGGCCAGTTGGCTAGTGTAGGTTACAGCTTCCACACAGAACCTTAGTGAGTTTTTGCTCGTAAAGATCTGGCGGTTTCGGTTTGAAACCACCCTAACAGAGCTTCTGAACCGAGCTCGTGCTCTAAGCTCCATGCTCTGAAGTTAACTCTTTCACCTCCGGAGCAGTTCTAGTGGTGGGACAAACTGCAATAGTCATAATATAGCAAGACTCCATTAGAAGAAACAACATTACTAAGGTGAGTAATTTTTTCTTATGTTTGACATAATTCAAGACCCATATTTAATGACTGCTATGGGCTTAGAATTTGAAAATAATGTATTTAATACAAGAGGACATCCTTTACAACTGAAGGGTAGGAGCTTTAATTTAATGCTCGAAAATAATATTATACTATTAGAGCTATTAAACCTTGGAATGCTCTTCCATTGGACATAATTATTAGTAGCTCAAAAGCTATTTTCAAGAACAGATTGGATAAAACACTTGCCTCTGAGGCCAGGAGATCAGGAGGCTGTGGGTTCTTTCCTCACACCAGGCACTTGGGTTAATATCCCAATACTGACACTGTAGTGCAGCATGAGGGGGGTGCTGCACTCCTGAGGTGCCATCTTTTGGACGAGACGTTAAACCAAGGTCCCATCTGCCTATTCTGGTGGTAGTTCAGGTGGATGTTAAAGATCCCATGGCACTTCTCGAAAAGAGTAGGGGAAGATTACCCGTGTCCTGGCCAAATTTCCCTCATTCACTAAAAATACCACCAACAGCTTAATCTGGTTCAAGGTCAGTTGGCATTCATCTGTATCCCCCTCCCCTGGATCATGCCTGAAAATAGGCAGAATCTGCCTAGTGCACTTATCCGGTCAACAAAAACTAAATAAATAAATTCTTTCAAACACTACAGTTAATTATTATCAAGTATAGGAGCTTCTATGGGCACGAAAGCCCTCTAGCTCATTTCACTTCCTAGTATGATTCCTAGTAACACAAAAATAAACAACCCAATGCTAAACATTTAAATTAAGCCCCCTTTATTTGAAACTCTCCCACTCTTTCTCATAGAGGGGAGAGGTTCAGACAATAACACTAAAATAATAAAATGCCCACCCCACCCAGCACTAAATACTAATACAAAAACAAGGTAAATTAAATTAAAACCACTTCTAGAGCTGCTAAGATATTTCAGTCTTGAACACAGAGCCTCAGAACAGTGAAATCAGTCTGGGTGAGCAGTACAGAGCCAAGAGAAAACAAACATTTGTCAATGCCGAATGTTTGCTTGCTGGCATTGGCATTGGTGGGGTGTGCCTTTGGGTCATCAGGCATAACGTCGATGCCATTTTACCACAGCCTACCCTGTAGACACTGACAAGTGTTACAGTGTGCCTTGGGGTCTTTGGCCCTTATGCTCATCCCATTCCATCAGGAAATATGGTGAGATGGGTGCAGTATAGGAGAATGGGGTGAACTTTGGGGTCGAAGAGCCCAAGGCACACCTTGATGCCTCTCACTGGCTGCAGGGTGTGGGTGGGGGTGGAATGGTATGAGCATTACAGGTGACAATCCCATGACACACTCATAATGCCTGTCAGTCTCTACAGGGTGGGGTGTTATGGTTGGAAACCCTAACACCTCAGGTGTTTGTTGGTATTTTCACTCCAAATTTTCAACATGGGTTTTTTGTGACCCCCACCTTATGAACAGGGGGAATATCAGTTTGCTAGTAGAAAGCTGATTTTGCACAGTGACTACAGCATTTGGCTCCACAGATACGAAAACACATTTCGAACAGCATGTGACAGCTGTACTGTTCAAGGGGAGGTGTAAAAAATGGCAATGTTGAAAATCTGCAGTGAAAATAGTAAAAAAACTGATGAAGTCACAAGCGTGCATAGAAACTGCGCAACGCACACTCTTAATGTAATTACTTTGGGGATTTTTTTTACAGCAGATTGTCAACACAGGCATTTTGGGACTTCCGCTCATGAACAGTGTCACTGTTATTTTCTTAATCTGTTCCGAACAGTGATTTCCCCACAGCGACCACGCATTTCTGCACAGAAAGTGTGAAAATAAATTTTGGCCATGTTGTGAAAAATTACAGCCGTACTGTTCACAAAGAAGTGTGGAAAAATGTCAGTGGTGAAAATCTGGACTGAAAATATTACAAATTCATGAACTTACAAGGGTGCGTGGAAACAGCGCAATGCTTGCTTGTAACACAGTCATTTTATGAACTTTTGTCACCAAATTTTTAACATAGCAATTTTAAGAACTCTGCTCATAAACAGTGTCACTGTAATTTTCTTAATCTGTCCCAAACATTGATTTCGCATACCTACTGTGCCATGCACAGAAACACATTTTGGGGGAGATGTGAAAAATGACAGCTGTACTGCTCATAACAAGGTGTGGTAAAATGGCAATGTTGAAAATCTGGAGTGCAAATTTAAAAATTCGCAAACTTACAAGTGTGCATAGGAACTGCAACGCGACGCCATAAAAAAACACATTTGGAATTTTTTCCCCAAATTTTCAACATAGAGTTTCTGGGGGCCTACCTCATGAACTGTGACACTGTCATTTCATACAGTGACCACAAAATCACCTTTCGGGACCGAATAACAAAATGACAATATAAGAATTCATGAGGTGGGGTCCCAAAAACCCCATGTTGAAAATTTGGTGAAAAAATTCCAAAAAATGCCTGAGATATGCATCAAAGTTGTAAAAACCCTATTCATACCATTATACAGCTTACTGGCTTTTCCTCAGTTTGCAGTCGGCTTTGAAGAGTGCAGACGTGTTCCAGTCCACTCAAGATCGCCACCAGACTCTGAGGTAAGTATGGGGTGAGGGGAGTGTGGGGAGACAGAGTGTGCAGAGGGTGGGCGAGGTGGGAGGAGGTCAAGACAGTCAGCGAGGTAACATTTTTTTCTTTGTGGGTTTTCTTTTCTTTTAGAAAGGCGACCTGCGAGATGTTTGCCACGCTGGGGTGGGATCCCAGCGTGGCAGCAGGAAGTTTTGTTTTGGGGGGGCAGCGGAGCGTAGTGCTGTAAACCACATGAAGATGAAGTGCATGCGAATACAGAACAAGCCACAAAAGAGACAAAATATGAGAAATTTAAAAAGTTTTATTAAGGTTAGTTGCTGTATTATAAATGACGATTTAAAAAGGAGCAGGACTGTGTGGAGACTGGTGTTTCAGTGATTAGAGTAACAAGCATTTGTCAATGCCGAATGTTGTCACGCTGGCATTGGCTTTGGCTTTGGTAGTGCACTGCAGAAACACATTTTGGGCAGGATGTGAAAAATGACAGCTGTACTGTTCATAAGGAGGTGTAAAAAAATGGCAGTGTTGAAAATGTGGCATGCAAATATTGCAAATTTGCGAAGTTACAAGGGAGCGTGGAAACTGCGCAACGCTTGCTTGTAACACAGTCATTTTATGGACTTAGGCATTTTAGCACTTTTGCTCATGTACAGTGTCACTGTCATTTCCTCACACTGTCCCAAAAAGTGATTTTGCATAGCTGCCGTGCTATTCTGTGCCGGATGTGCGAAAACACATTTCGGACAGGATATGTAAAATGACAGCTTTACTGTTCATCAAGAGGTGTGGAAAAATGCCAATAGTGAAAATCCAGAGTGAAAATATTACAAATGCACAACGTTATGAACGTGCAAGCAAACTGCGCAATGCACGCTTATAGCACAGTCATTTTATGGAGTATCATCACCAAATTTTCAACATAGACATTTTAGGACCTCTGCTCATGAACAATGTCACTGTCATTTTCGTAATCTGCCCCAGACACTGATTTCCCACAGCGACTGCGTATTTGTGCGCCGGAAGAGCGGAAACACATTTCAGCCAGGATATGAAAAATGACAACTATACTGTTCACAAGGAGGTGTAGAAAAATGACAATGTTGAAAATCTGGCATGAAATATTCAGTCGGAGATTCTGACGTGTGTAACTATTGCAACATGCGCTCATAAAACAACAATATTTTGGATTTTCCACCAAATTTGCAACATAGGCCTTTGAGAACCCAACTCATGAACACTGCCACTGTCCTTACGTTAATCGGTCCAGAAAGGTGATTCCGCGCAGTGACTGCGAAATCACCTTTTGGGACCGATTAACGTCATAACAGTACCAGAATTTATGAGGAGGGGTCCCAAAAACCCCATGTTGAAAATTTGGTGCAAAAATTCCAAAAAATGCCAGAGATAAGTATCAAAGTTGTAAAAACCCTATTTATTCCATTATACAGTTTACTGAAATTCCTCAGTTTGCAGTCCGCTTTGAAGAGTGCAGACGTGTTCTCGGTCCACCGAAGATCGTAGTGCCGAGCTCCAGAGGTAAGTATGGGGTGAGGGTGTGTGTGGGGAGGCACAGTGTGCAGTGGGTGAGTGCGGGTGGTGGAAGGAGTAGGGAGACTATGAGGGACTGTTTTATGTTTACAGGTGTTAAAAAAAAATCAAGGAAGGTTTCCTTTTTTTACAGGTGTATTTTTTTGGGGGGTGATACAGTAGCTAATGGAGGATTGGGCACCCCCATCAGCACATAGGAAGTGGGGAATATCATACCGGACGAGGTGGGCTCCCCGCTGGCACATTAAAGTGGGACAGGGGAGACAGATGCCGACGCGGTTGGGCACCTCGCTGGCAAACAACGAAAGTGGGGGCATGAGCCGAGATGGATTGGGCACCCCTCAGCAAGCAAAAAGGAGGGGATACATTATGCCAACAGGGAAGTGGCCCCCGCCGGGCAATAACATGCACGAGGGCAGGGCAAGCCAACCAGGAATTGGGCACCCTGAAGTCGGCAGTTTAGCGGCCACTGTGCCGCCATGTTTATAGCTGGCAAAGCACGTAGGAAGGTCCGCTGCGTGTGACAAGCTTTGCTCGCATTGCAGCAGACCTTTCCTTAGATGTGTCGCCCAGGTGGTGTGGCAATCGCATGCAACATAATTGGGGAATGAGGGACGCACCTACTGGAGCGTGCCCTGCATTCGCCCAACAGCGACCGCACCTCCAAATCTCCACTACTGCAAGATGTTGGCTGTGCAGGCGAGCCAACATAAAAAGTGGTAGCAAGCCCATAAAGGGGCAGTGCAAGATAGGGCAATGTATATAGGTGCCCTATAGTAATAAACTGCAATGTACTATAATTATTTAAGTGTATAATGAATGAATATTTGTTAATGGATGTATATTTGTTTAAAATACTTAAAGGTTGAGCAGTTTGGTTTACATATTGGTCAAATATCCACTATGTAAATAAGTAAAATGTCAGTGTTAAACAGATGAATGAAACAGAATTTGAAATAGATTTTTTTTATTTTACTTCTTAATATTCTAGGATGCCCTTTGAAAAAGCACACTCTAATGCAAAATGTTAGGACTTGGAAAAAGAAAAATAATAAAAGAGAATTAGAAAATGAGCCACAAAACAGTTTCTTGGTTCCTTCATTTTGTCTTCGGACCCCAAAAGAGTCTAAACAAATACTCGCCAGGCTTCCCTCCCTCCCAGTTTTTTTCTCTGCAGTCAACACTCCCCTCGACAATGTCCAGACCTATAAGTATCTTGGCATCTGGCTCGACTGCTCCCTCGATTTCTCCTCCCACTTCAACACTCTCCACACCAAACTGCACTTAAACTAGGTTTACTTTATCACCACCAATCCAGTCTCTCTCTCTCTCTCTCTCTGAGACATGATTGCTTGGTAAAATGGATCTGTATCTTGGCATCTGGCTCAACCCTTCCCTCGATTTCTCCTCCCACTTCAATACTCTCCACATCAAACTGTGCCCTAAACCAGGTTTACTTCATCACCACAAATCCAGTCTCTCTCTCCCTGTAGGACATGACCTCTTGGTAAAATGGATCCTCTCAGCCTTTGATTACACAAACATTGTTTACAGTGCCGCTCCAACTACCTCCCTCGACAAACTGGATGTGTTGTTTCACGCCTTCTGCAGGTTCACTTTTAATTCCCCCCCAACTCACCACTGTGACCTTTACTCTTCCTTTTCCCTTCAGTCCCTCTCACAGAGGCGCTCCTCTCATTGCTCTACCTTCATTGCTAAATACTGGTATGGGTCTACCCCATCCTATCTTGCCTCTCTCCTCACTCCTGCTACTTCCTCGCCCTATAGTTCACATTCTAACAGTACCCACACCATACCTCTCGATTGTACTTCATTACGAGGAATGTTCCTCATTTTGCTTCACAAAAGCTCCCTGTTCCACATTGTGAGGATTTGTTCTACATTCAGTATTAACATTTTAAAGCAAAAATCTATAGTAAATGATTCAAAAAATATATTATTCAATTAATAACAGACTTTCTGAACATAAATGCAAACATTTTAACAGTGTTCTGAGCCTCCTAGGCAAAGATTTGATCAAGTGTTCCACATTTTGTTCATTTGTTCCACATTTTGAGAGGCAATGTTCCACATTTGAGGGACAAAAGGTTGTGAGGTATGACCCACACTTTCTCCCTCCCAAGTGTCTGCTCCTCCGCAGGCAAACTCTCCTTCTCCTGCAGATTTCCCTACCTCTGTAATAGCCTTCTCCCCCCCTCACTTGTGCCTCTCTCTTTCCTTCCCCACTGTCAGGCGCCTGCTCAGACCACCCCCAATACTTCTTACATCTGTTCTTCCACCTAGGCCCTCGCCAGTCACATCTGACTTCTCTAAGCTCCTCACTTGTACATATCTTTGTAAACAATCTTTTTTTCTTTTTCCTCCCACTGTAAATAGCTTTTAAATTGTACTTCTATTTTTTATACTGTCATGCTGTAAATATCACTTGTTATGTTTATTTCATTGTTATGTACACTTCATTGCACTCCATATGTCAAATGTTTTTGCTGCTACTCTGTAACCCCGTCCCCCGGGTCGCACCTGGAAATGAGCGTCTGTTCATGGTGCCTTTCCTGGTTATCAGCTTTTAAATAAATAAATAAAAAAATATCAAATTCACAGTTTTTGATACTGGCCATTAATTTGGCTACTAGCGGCCAACTGGCTACTAGCCACCTTTATCACCCTGGGATGCTATCCTTTTATAACCTGGGGGCTTGCTTCCCCTATCTGGCCCACTTGGTGTTTAATTAACTACTAAAACAAGTTTGGGGCTTGCTAGACCTTATTCAGTAGCCTACCTGGGCTAGCTTGGCTATAACTGGGGCTTTGATTTACCCTTGTTCGTGGCTGAAGCCTTTATTTCTCTCTTACAGGGTATGCTCGCTCTTGGCTCTGCCTCCAGGAGCTACTTAATTTAAATAAGCCCACCCCTCCTTGGCTCCCTTGCTGGAGCTTATTTTAATATACTTAAATGAACTCCCTTAGGGTGACCCTCGCCCTATAGGCATTCCTTAACTAGTAGCCTACGGCTATGGTAGGCTCTTTGCAGCACCATTCGGCATGGTTAATCAAACTTTTTTCTTTTAAAAAGTACTGGCAGTAAGCACCTACCCTATAGTGCTGCCACCGACTCACCGCCATGACTGGGGGAAAAAAGATTGTTGGAGGAGGGTGGTATTTTGGCTGTTGGCTGCAGGCTATGGGAGGGGCTGCTCTGGGGTCTTGACTGGTCTTCTCCACCTCAACACTGCTCTGGCCCAACGGCACTCTTTCTGAGGATGTATCTCCACTTGTGGGCACTACTGACAAGGGCCAGATTAAACTTTATTTAAACAAAACAAAAAATGTTGCAAAACAGAGCCCACACTGCAACCAGGCGACTGCTACACAGGGGCTGATGCAACCACAGGACTGCCACCGCACTGCTGGGATCCAACAGAAAAGAGGAGGACCACAGGTACTTTTATTTCAGTACCTTCCTGCATTCTTTCTCTTTGTTCTGGCCACGAACACTGCACTTTATTTTTCATTGGGACACTTGACAGCACTCCCTACCACACCTCTTGCCAGTCCCGATGGTTCCCCCATTCTCTCTTCAATGGCCAGTACTGCCACACCAAAAACCCTCCCTGGCATTCAGGACACTGAGTCTCTAACAACCAGGGGGGCAACCAGCTGTCCAGGGGAACAGGGAACATTGTTTAACCAAGAGTAGCACACTAACCGAAGCTTGTTTCCAGATGCGACCTGGGAGCACAAGGAAGTTAAGTGACTTGCTCAGGATCACACAGTATGCATCTAGGCAGCTGTAGGATTCAAACCCAGATCTCCAGATCTGCAGCTCAGGACCTTAACCCACTGTGCTATACTGCCTCCTAGTCCTGTCCAGTGCGAGCCAGACATTCTGGCTGTGGCACCGGCTCATGCCGCCTTTACTGGTCAGGCTACAAAAGGGGAAAGAAAAAATAACTATTTTCAACTGCAGATTGCAGTTTGTTTTGTGGGGCTCCTGATATCTCGTTAACTCTTCCCTCTCTTTTTGCCACCTATACTGCCTGGGACACCTGGGCTGGGGTCACCTTACTAGGGGTACTAAGGTTACTTGTTTTGGGGTATTATTATTATTAGGATTTTAATGCATGCCCCAGTGGTGCAGTAAGGCACAAGGCAAAGGTCTCATTTGGGGGGGGGTTGTCTCCCTCCTAGATGCTGTTGGATCTTGTGCCTCAGTGCAGCCCTCACCCTGGCCTAGTCTAAACACTGCCTTATGAACTAGCTTTTACATCCATTTCAGACTATTTCATATCTGTTTGCTTCCTCCTTTTCTGTATAATTGCACCTTATCATGAACACAATGTCCATTACTCGTAGACTTCGTCTGCTTTGCCTTTCACAATCTGTTGCTGTGGAAATTATGATGTCATAAGCAGAGTATTATGATGTAAGATGTAGACTATTATGTCTGATGAATAGCAATCCTGTTTTCATGTTAATATGAAGAGGAAACCAAATACAGACAGTATGTGAAATAGAATTAGCAATGTGTCTGAAAATTACTTGTTTTCAAAGTTTCCCCTCTGGTGTCACCATGTCAGGGCCCTTTAGGTAGCATTGCAGGGTGCCAGAATGTTGGGCTAAGATAGCAGCGTAATGCAGATGAGACCTACACAGGATTAAATACAGAAACATAGACAATGACAGCAGAAGAAGACCAGAGGTCCATCCAGTCTGCCCAAGTTTCCTATAATTCCTGGAACCTACTGTTCTTCCAGGGTACTAACCCTCCCCATCCTCTCTCTGTTCTCCTCCTTGGCACTGTCGCCCCCGGTAACCACTATATCCTATTATGCCCCAGCCCTGCTTGAATCCCCTGACTGTTTCTGCTCCCACCAGTTCAGCTGACAGACTGTTCCAAGGTTCCATCACCTTTTCAGTAAAGTAGTATTTCTTCACATCTCTCCTGAACTTACTTCCTGTTAATTTCGATTCGTGTCCACGTGACTGCAAATTGCTATTCAGACTAAATAGTTCCCTGCAGTTCAGTTTGTTAATTCTTTTAAGGAACTTAAAGGTCTCTATCATATCTCCCTTCTCCCTTCCGGTCTCCAGTGAGTACATATTTAGTGCCTTGAGGCGCTCCTCATAGGATCTGCCCTGAAGCATAGTGTCTGTGGTTTGCCGTTGCAGCTTTTGCAGACTGCATATGTGAGGCCTCCCGGCACCTTCAGAAGTGAAGCCAGGCTAAATTTCTTGGTGCTAGTTTGCATATATTACCCATGATGTGTTGCTTTTGGGGCTACATTAACTCTTGTTTTTTCTTTGAAACTTTACTGCCTCTGCTTTTTACATAATCCTTGCCTCAGTGCTTTTGCACAAAGATCCTCTTCTTTTAGGATATCCATTCTTTGGGATTTTAGACATTTTCCAAGAGAAACAGTCCTCTTCAAAGCATTTTTTCCTTTTTTTTTTTTTAGTTTATATTTGCTAGGAAAATACCTTTGAGCACAAGTGCTTGTTTACAAATGTGCTGCATTAGACAAGTAATACACTGGAGACAGAATAAGAAATACAGATGATAACATAACATTGTAGATAGGTACAAAATATGTATATTATAATGCATCACAGCTTATACCAGGTCATAGTGTACAAGTGTAACCCCTCTCTGGGGTGGGGGACTTACCTGGAGTTCCGTGTGCCACCTCCAGACTTTGCCACCCATCTCTTTACTCACTCCGGCCTCGGGACTGCTGTTGGAAAGAGGACCAGAGGAGCTGTCAGAGCAGAGCACTGCACAGCCAGTGTGTGCATGTTCGAGCCATCTCAGACAACTCAAATGTTTTTCAGTGCTGGAAGCACCTGCCCACCAGGAGTCCTGAGACTGACATCAGTGGCCAGCCAACAAGTCCCTGAGTGTGCTCTGTCTCCAGGGACACCAGTGAACATCAGGAGGCTTCAGAGGCACCGGGGGAGAAGAAAAAGGACCGGGACATTTGGCGCACTGCACCTTTAAGAGAGCGGCTTCCTGCTACGCAGAGTCCGCTAGCATACTGAGGGAGAGCAGAGACCGGAGCTCCCGATGGGAAGCATGGTTCATTTATCCACTCCACAGCACTACCAGAATCTCAGACACAGTTGTGTCCACCAAACTAGGGACAGCACAGTGGAGGGGGCAATCTGCAAATAAAATAAAAATAAAGACTTTTGAGCACTGTGCTCTACTGAAGCAAGGGACCGCCATCACTGTGACCCCTCACCCCGGACAGCTACCAATCAGACAGCAGAAAGGCAAACTGATGGATTGTGAGAGGATGATGCAAAACATTCCTCCCAAATGGACTGGTGAGCTTTTTGGGCCAATCAGAGGGCAGAATGGGGCAGAAGGATTGACGGAAGGCCCTGTCTGCCCAAAATTAGAGGTGTAAGAGAAGGAAAGAAGTTTCTAAGCCCTTCAGGAGTGCAGGGAGTTTGGCTAGGATGCCGAGCAGTGCAGAGCTGCATTATTGTTAGGGAGTTGGGGCTCCCCAGGCCTGTTCCACATGGGTCTTCCTCAGGGCCCACTCCTTAGAGAGGGAGCCAAAGTTATTGTGCCAGAAAGGGCACAGATTGAGTTGAGAGTGTGATAGAGCCAGAAGGGGCACAGACTGAGTAGAAGGTTGTGACAGTGCCAGAAAGGGCACCAGCTGAGTTGAGAGTGTGATAGTACCAGAAGGCACACCAACCAAGCAGAAGGTTTTGATAGTGCCAGAAAGGGCACCGACTGAGCTAAGAGGGTGATAGTGTCAGAAAGGGCAATGACCGGGTGAAAGAGTGTGATAGTGTCAGAAGGGGCACCAACTGAGCTGAGAGTTGTGATAGTGCCGGAAGGGGCACCACCAGAAAAGAGAAGCTGAAGAGATTGTGCCAGAAAGGGCGCTGTTGTGAGAGTTACAGAATCATGCCAGAGGGGCACAGTCCAAGACAGAAGAGATTGTGCCAGACAGGGCATGATGTAAGAGAAGTAAAAGAGATAATGCCAGAAACGCACCCTGATTGATAGAGAGAGGCCTAGTCAGGCCATACACCTTCAGAGTCCTCACCTGGGCTCATCCCAGATTCATTGGAGTCCTCCCCAGGGCTTATCCAGAATATTGCTGTTAGTTCTCCCCAGGGCTCATCCAAAATATTCATTGTGAACCTACTCCTGGGTTCACCCATTTCCAGAGACTATACCAAAGAGCCCTGCAGAAAGTGTTAACCAGAGGGCCCCTGCTGCATCCAAGAGTTTTTGAGCTGATCCAAGTGGAGACAGAGAATGCATCCTGTTCAGGCCGCCTCAGAGCCAGGTAATGGGCCAGCTAGCCCTTATCAAGTGGGGTGGCTCAGGGAACCATGGGAGCATGCCCGAGTGCTGGGGTACTCTTAACCCAATGAGGGAGTCAAACTGTGGGGTTGCTCCTGGGATCTGAGCTCCTTGGAAACCAGGAAGCTACTGTGCAGTGCTCCTGTATCCTGGGTATGATTCAGAAGAGCTGTGTCCAGAGAAGCATGAGCCAGAAGTGTTGTGACCAGAGAAGGTTGAGCTAGAAGGGTGTTGTAGCAAAGAAGTGTGAGCTAGAAGAGCTACATTCAGAGAGCTGAGCCAGAAGGCCAGCGACTTGAAAGCTGATACTGAAGAGCTGTGGTCTCAGAGGTGTGAGACAAGAAGGGCTGAACCATTGTCACCTGTTCAAAAGAATCCAAGGCTTCTGGGTTGCTTTCCTGCTTCTGTGTGCTGCTTCCTGCTTCTTCTGAAGCGTCATTCTCCTTCTGGTCTGCTGCATCCAAGGGTTACATGAGTGCTGGCATTGCTGGCTGAGATTTCTGTTCTCCCTGTTTGGATTACATTGGGGTTTTTAAGTGTTTGAAAGTTCAAGCAAGTTTTCTGGAACTTCGTTCCTTATTAAATTTGTGCTAGCACACTATGGCCTATTGGGGATTAAAATGCAAGCGTGCTAAGTTCCTGAAGTGCACCACTGAGGGCAATGTAGCATCCAGGCCTGCACTGGGACTCCAGTATAAGTCTTGGGTACCCAAAGTCTACTTGTGTAATATATTTATCTCAGTGGGCCCCTTGGTTGGTGACTGCATGGTGTACTGATTTATGGGGAAATGTTCAATGGTAACTTGCAAATGCTTCACTCATCTTTCCTTCTCCAGCTACCCAAGGCTATGTCAGCAAGTAAAGCACTGTTAATTGTATTTCTGTGTGCACACTCAGTTTGTACAGTCTGACTGAATTATTGTTTGGTAACGGTAACACCTGTTGGTGGTTCCCAGAGGTTGGTATTTTCCAGTGTAGGGAGGTTGGTCTAGAGAGCCATACTACACACAACACCTGGCCCACTTATTTTCTCTGGGTGGATGCACCATGCTATTTATTAACTTGGGATGAACCCTCCTACTACAGAAGGACAAATGAACCCAACCACTTCAATCAGGTGTGCCACATTACAGTCACCAGGCAGGAATGTGAACCTAATTGCCACATCAACCAGGGGGTGGCGGGGGGGCTCACACAAGTAAAATAAAGTACATCACCAGTTTTTCATCACACATATATATGTCCTAGTTACCATGTTTACAGGTTGAACAACATGACTTCTGATTCTAGAACTCTGAGCTGAGTGGCTGTGTTTAAGAAGAGCTCCCAAAGCTAAGTGTTTTTTGCTATAATTTTCAGTTTAAAAATTGTTTTGGTTTATGTAAATTTAGGTGATTGTGAAAGACAACCCTGTAGGCCCCAGGAAGATATAAAATTTGTGTGGTAGATATTCGTTGGAAGTCAGAAGGATCAACACAGGTTAACAAAAGCTAAATAAATAAATAAATAAAAATTGAGTGTGATCTTTCTACTCTGATGTGGTTAATTTTAATACTATAGTTTAAACCCTTTCTGTATGTGCCTTTGGTGGTGTCTGATATTGAGAACCTAAGTGTCAATTGTGGGTATTCTGTCTGTTTTGGTAGGTACTTTATTTTCTCTGTTAAACAACTGAGTATACCTATTGCCTAATACTTTATAGTACATTGTATCTTTTTTCGCATTCTCTGATTTTTTTCTTCTTTCTCCAATGTTTTAGAACTGTTTAGTTATTGTGGCAGAGGTGTGTGGTACTGTGTTATTTCTTGTAGTTCAAGGTGCTTTTGGGACTGCTGATTTCTACTGGTTTAAAAGATTACATTTTTTTTTCTATTTTAAAAAAAGCTACATCAACTTGGTATGTTGTCACCTGTTTGTTGTAGCTAAGTAGCAGATGTTTTTGGCATTGTGCTCTGGTTCTGTGATAGAATCTGTATTGGTAGAAGGTAGATTATTGTGATTGTAGTTACCTTTTGATGGTAAGGGTAAAGAGCTGAGATAGAAATGTATGTATTTTTGAATGTTTCAGAAGCCAGAAGGGGAAGGAAGCATATTCAATTCAATGCTTTACAGTAACTTGTAATTGCTATTTTTCTTTTAAACTTAGATTGTGGGCTTTTAGTGACACTGTACTTTCTTTGTTGTCTTTACTTAGAATTGTTTTTGAGCTGTTGAAAATTTAAAACATAGTGGTGGTGTATTTCTTTGCTGTCTTTAATTGCTGCAAATTTTCACACACCCACCTTCCCCCAGCTTTTAATTATATGCCCTGATAAATCTGATTGACAGGAGCTAAACACAGGGTATAGTAAGGCGTGTGGAGTAGGAGGGGCATAAGGGTGAAGAAGCCCACCCTCAGCACAAGTGTTTTGATTCATTTATTTATTTCTTGGTTTATTTTCCTTTTTTTAAAAAGAAAAGTATCTGAGGATCAGTGGCAGGATTTTTAGAACAGTAAATTAATAAAAAGGGAACTAGGAGAGCTTCAGTATCAGACAAGTGGTGGAATAGCAGTATAATTGCAGTATAATGTGGGGAGTGGTGCAATGCAGTGGCTGTGGGGCAGCCATATTCAGGCAGACTTTCTGGACACTGAGGTGCTGCCCTATCTGCATGCATCTCTCTGGACTGCGGGATGAGGTAGCCAGACTCAGAGAGGAAGTAAACTGGGTCAGGAGTACCATCACCCCTTTCCAGAGACCACCCAGTCCAATGCAATTGCCTCAAAGGATGCCGAGAACGAGGAGCACTTGGATGACAGTGGGCTCAGGGAGGGTTAGAGCGGTCAGGCAGAGGCACATCCCAGATCCTATTCCACTCAAGAACTCATATGCCACACTGGCAAATGGGGACAACCAAATAGAGGTACCCAGAAAAGTGTAAGGAAAGGATGTGGAGGTTAGCCAAGCAGGTGACCTCAGCGGGAAAGCAGTGGACCCCAGAGGAGAAGGAAGTGAATCCTGGTGGGAGACTCCATCATAAGAGGGATCCAGCTAGGAACACAGGAGGGGGAGGACAGGGAGATGAGGTGCCTTCTAGGTGCCACGGCATGGAGGGATGGAAGAAAGATCCTGGAGATCACTGGGAAGGCAAGACGGGAGGGTGAGCTGGATGTCATTATCCACCTAGGTGCTAATGACCTGGCAAATGGGGAGCCAAAGGAAGTTCAGGAAGAGTTTAGGAAATTGGGGAGGGGTCTCAAGCAAGTAGCTACTTCTGTCACTTTCTCAGAAGTACTACCTGTGAGAGGCAAGGGAGAGCACAGAGGTGCATACACCAGGAACTTTAACTCATGGTTGAAGAACTGGTGCTGTGAGGAAGGGTTTGGATTCATTGGTGACTGGGGACCCACCTGGAAGGATGGAGGTTTGTTCAAGCCTGACGGCCTGCACCCATCCTGAAGGGGAATCCAAGCATTTGATGATAAGTTAAAATGCTACATTGACTAGCATTTAAACTAGCAAAGTGGGGTGGCAGGCCAGCAAGGAGGGTACCTACTTGCTCACCCCCCACAGCTAGCAGTGGAACCAGTGAACCAGAGGAGTTGCTGTCTCTACAAAACAGTGTGCAAAAGATGGAGATTAGCGCCCAAGAGGTGGATAGGCAGAAAAGGGGCAAATTCAGCAGAAGGGCAGACAGCAAGGAGAACCAGGGATAAAGGACAACCAAGGAAGGGCTGAGTAGAACAGCAAACAGTCTAGGAGGTCAAATCATGGAACGCCATGTGTGCAAATGCCAGGAGCCTTAGCAACAAGATGGAAGATCTGGAGGCTGTCATGGTGAAGTCAGACCTGGACATTGTGGCCATCACTGAAACCTGGTGTAATGATAACCATGACTGGGAGATGGCCATACCTGGCTACAACATATTCAGAAGAGACAGGGCAGGCAGGAAGGGAGGAGGAGTGGCACTGTATGTGAAAAATGACATAAGGGCCACAGAGATCCATGAGGAACAAAATGGGGGAGAGAGATACTGTGGGGTTAAGCTGGAAAGGAAAATGGGGCCAGCCATCAGCACAGGTGTGGTCTATAGACCACCAGCCCTGGAGGAAGAAACAGATAGGGAGCTGATGCTAGCCATCCAAAGGATGGCAGACAAGGGTGAGGTAGTACTGGTTGGAGACTTCAATATTTCAGACGTGGACTGGAGCATCCCAGCAGCAGCATCAACTAGGAACAGATTTATCCCGGACTCCCTTCAGGGTGCCTTCCTCAAGCAACTGGTCATGGAACCAACTCGGCACAAGGCAATACTGGACCTTGTGCTCACAAACAGGGACAGTGTGATGGGGGTAACAGTGGGGAGCACCTGGGGAACAGTGACCACCAGTCACTGTGGTTTGAAATCACAGAAAGAGCAGAACCAAACCACAAAAATACGTATCCTGGATTTTAGGGGCAGACTTTGGGAAAATGGGGAGATACTTGAAAGAGGCATTAAGGAATGGGGCAGGAATCAGAGGTTGAGGAACAGTGGGCAGTATTTAAAACGGGGATTACAAGAGCAACAGAATTATGCATTAAGCAGGTTAGCAAGAGGAAAAGGAAGAGGAGACCATTATGGTTTTCCAAAGAGGTAGCAAAGAAAGTGAAAGCCAAAAAGATTGCATTCAGGCAATACAAAAAGACACAAGCAGAAGGGGATATGGAGAAGTACCAGGAGAAGCAAAGGGAGGCAGGGAGGTCAGTAACAGAAGCCAAAGCTCAGACAGAAGAACACATTGCAAAATCAGTGGGTAGAGGGAACAAAACCTTTTACAGGTACATACTGTAAGTGAAAAAAGAAAGGCAAAGGGAGGGATAGTGAGACTGAAGGGGGAGGATGGGGGCCACGTGGAGGATTGCAACAGTAAAGCTGACATATTGAACAGGTATTTCTGCTCAGTCTTTACTGAGGAAGAGGAGAGTAATGGGTCTGAACGGAGTACAAGGGATGAGAATGGTGCAGAAATGGACACAAGTCCCTTTACACGAGAAAGGGTCCTGAAGGAACTGGAAGTAATAAGAGTTGATAAAGCAATGGGGCCAGATGGGGTGCACCCCAGGGTCATTAAACAACTAAGAGAGGTGGTGGCTGAACCTCTGGCTATCCTATTTAGCCGATCGCTGGAAACAGGGGAGGTACCCAAAGACTGGAGGACAGCAGATGTAGTCCCCTTATACAAAAGTGGAAACAATGAGGAAGTGGGGAACTACAGACCAGTCAGCCTCACCTCGGTAGTGGGAAGATCATGGAAGCACTACTGAAGGAGAGATTGGTGAACATCTGGTGTCAATGGACTCACAGGACCCAAGGCAGCATGGTTTCACCAGGGGAGATCATGTCAGACCAACCTCATTGAATTTTTGACTGGGTGACTAGGAGGTGGATCAGGGGAGGGCAGTGGACATAGCCTATCTGGACTTCAGCAAGGCCTTTGACAGTGTGCCACATAGAAGACTATTGCACAAACTGGGGAATATGGGTGTGGGAGGACAGTAGTGTGGTGGGTAGGAACTGGCTGGGCGGCAGGACACAGAGGGTGGTGGTAAATGGCTGTCACTCCACAGAGGGAAGAGTGACCAGTGGGTACCACGGGATCAGTGCTGGGACCGGTCCTATTCAATATCTTCATCAGTGACATTGCGCAGGACCTAGAAGGCAGAATTTCACTGTTCGCTGATGACACAAAGCTCTGTAACAGAGTAGACACAACAGAGGATGTAGACAGAATGAGAAGGGACCTGGAGAAACTTGAAGAATGGTCAGGGGTTTGGCAGTTGAAATTCAATGCAAGGAAGTGCAAGATAATGCATATGGGGCACCAAAACCCTGGCACAATATATCAGTTGTGGGGTGAGGATATAGCTTGCACCAAGCAGGAAAGGGATCTTGGGGTTATCATCTCTGATGACCTCAAGGCAAGGAAACAGTATGACAAGGCAGCAGGTAAAGCAAATAGGATGCTGGGATGCATAGGCAGGGGCATCACCAGCAGGAAAAGGGAGGTCATAATTCCACTATACAAGACACTAGTGAGGCCCCACCTGGAGTACACTGTACAGTTCTGGAGACCTTACCTACGTAAGGACATAGACAGGGTAGAGAAGGTTCAGAGGAGGGCAACAAAGATGGTGCATGGATTGCATTACAAGTCCTATGAAGACAGGTTGAAGGAACTGAACATATACTCCCTGGAGGAGAGGAGGGAGGGAGAGAGGGGATATGATAGAGACATACAAGTATCTTACAGGGAGGAACAGGGTGCAGGAATACACTATTTTTAAGTAAAAAAGATGTTCCAGGACTAGAGGGCATGGGATGAAGCTGGAGGGAAGATGATTCAGAGGAAACGTGAGGAAGAATTTCTTCACAGAACGGTTGGTGGACAAGTGGAACACCCTGCCAGAGGAAGTGGTGGGGGCTGAAACAATCACTGGATTTAAGAATGCATGGGATAGACATAAAGGAATTCTGGAGGTCAGGGGTAAGGGGCAACAGACTTCTTGGAAAACATAAACTGAACTTACAAGCTCAAATGGGCAGACTGGCTGGGCCATAGGCCCTTATCTGCTGACACTGTCTACGTATCTATGCATCTATGTATCTATGTATTACCACACTGCAAATTATGATGCCCCTTCTCCGCAAGGACATAGACAGGATGGAGTCAGTCCAGAAAAGAGCGACTAAATTGGTGCAGGGTCTGCAACAGAAGTCATACAAAGAGAGACTAATGGAGCTTAACATGTATACCCTTGAGGAAAGGAGGGAGAGGGGGGACATGATAGAAATGTTTAAGTACCTCAAGGGAATCAACAAAGTCCAAGAGGGTAGCATCTTTCAGAAAAAGAGATGTGCAAGAACAAGGGGACACAATTTGAAGATAGAGGGGGGGACAGCTCAGGGGCAATGTGAGGAAGTATTTTTTCACAGAGAGGGTGGTGGACGCATGGAACAGCCTTCCTGAGGAGGTTGTGGGGTCAAAAATAGTGGGGGAATTCAGGAATGCATGGGACAGACATAAGGCAATTCTAGTTGGGGGTAGGAGAAAACAGGCTGTTGGTTAACTAGAATCTGCAGCTTATCCACTAGGTAGGGAATTGGCAGACTAGGTGGGCCAAGCGGCCCTTATCTGCCATCGAAGTCTATGTTTCTGTGTTTCTATACATGTAAAATGAAAAATAAAATGTGAACATTCAGTGCCAGATAACGGGATTAGCACTGGGTTAAATGTTAATAGCATGGCCAACAGACAGATTATTTATTTATTTATGTACTTAAAATGTTGTTAACTGGGAAAGGCACACTGAGCCAAGGCTTGTTTCCAGGTGCAGCCCTGGGGTGGGGGGAATGGGAGTACAGGCACAAAAGCATTACAGACATCCAAACTGCAAAAATGCAAAGTACAAAGTGCAAAATAGGCAGTCCAAGTGAGGAGATTAAGTAATCTGCCCTGCCTCTGTCCCTAATCCTCCTACCTACTATTGTTAAAGCCCAGCCCCTCAATTTTCCTCCACTGACTCTGGTCCCCTGTGGCCTCTCTGTCTGTGCCTTCTGTCTCCCCACCCCCCGACTGCAGCCCCCAATTAACTGCAACTTCTCTCTTTCTGTGCCTTCTGTCCCCCCACACACCCCCCCGACTGCAGCTCCAAATTAATTGCAACTTCTTTCTTCTCTCCTTCCAATAGATAAGCCCCTGACTGGGCAGCTTCAATGGCGGTGTGGGCTCCCTGATCCTACTGCCACCCACCTCACCCTCCTGCAGCCAGAGCTCTCCACCAGCAAGGTACAGTTCCACTGAATGATCCGTGGCTTCAACTTTTGGTGCTATCTAGCTTCCACTTTTTGATTGGATATTGTACCACAGCAATCCCTAGCTGATTGGATGCTTTACTGGCCTGGGTCTTGCTTGCTGGTTGTTTGCTAAGTGTATCTAGCTAGCTGAATTGCTACTTGGGCTGGCTGTCTGGCTTCTGCTTTCAAATTAATTTTTTGCCCACCCCCGGCACTCTTTAAATGCGGTGACTAAACCTAGGGCTCCACCGAGGTCAGCAGTGTGTCCAATTTTTTCATTTCTGTGCCCCCACACTGAATGTAAATAACTTTCCTTCTGCCCTGCACACCTCCATACAGGTTGCTGCACTCACACTGAGTATTAACCATATTCCTCCTCCCTGCTAAACCTCCTCCCTTAATTGTTTCCAGTAAGCTCCCCTCTCTCTTCTAGCCTCCATTTTCCTCTAATTTTGCTTTCTGAGTGTAGCTCATTTTTATTATGTTTGCTTGCACGCATGTGCAAGAAACATAGTGCCATCATCCAAGTTTTCGGAAGTGTGGCAGCCGTCTTCCTATTCAGTCAGTGTGTTTGCAGGCGTGGTCGCAGTTCTCCAATCAACTCTGCAGCCGTCTATGACAGCAGTTGAAAATGCAGTGTCATACAGATGAAAGGGAGAGCTCTGCTTCAGTGAGCAGCACCCCCCCACTCGCATGCATATTAGGTGCTCATCGCCCCCACTTTACATACTGTATGGCTGACGGGGTGCCCAATCCCATCGGCTCCACACCTCCCAAAAAAGCTTTCCAGGTGCCACGCCAGAGCCCACCCAGCATGGCACATGTTCAGATGGGCCGACAGGTTGCCCAACTCGCCGGCTCCAGGCCCCCCACCAAACAGCCTTACAGCTGCCACGCTGGGAGCCCACCCCAGCATGGCATAGAAGTCCAGTATATGCATAGGTGCCCAATCCCCATTGGCTGCAGGCCCCCAAACAGCCTTGCATAACTGCCGCGCTAACGCCCAACGCCGTCTTCCTTAAAAATAAAAAATAAAACACCCTGTAAACAAGAAAACGTTTCCTCTGCATTTTCTCAACCCACTCGCGCCCACCCATTGCACACCCTGCCTCCCCACATCCCCCTCACCCCGTACTTACCTCCGGAGCTCGGTGTGACAATCTTCGGTGGACTGGGAATACGTCTGCACTCTTCAAAGCTAACCGCGAACTGAGGAAATGCCGGTAAGCTGTATAGTGCAATAAATAGGTTTTTTTCATCTTTAATGCATATCTCAGGCATTTTTTGGAATTTTTGCACCAACTTTTCAACATGGGGTTTTTGGGACCCCTCCTCCTGAATTCTTGAAATGTCATGGCGTTAATCGGGCCCGAAGGGTGATTTCGCAGTCATTTTATGAAATCACCTTGTGGGACTGATTAATGAAATGACAGTGCCAGTGTTCATAAGGTGGGCTCTCAAAAGCCTATGTTGCAAATTTGGTGAAAAAATTCCTAAAAATGACTGTTTTACGAGCATGCATTGCGCAGTTCCTATGCACGCTCCTAAGTTTGCAAATTGGTAATATTTGCACTCCGGATTTTCAACATTGCCATTTTACCACACCTCCTTATGAACAGTACAGCTGTCATTTTTCACATCTTGCCCAAAATGTGTTTCCGCGCATGTAGCGCACAATGGCTCAGTCGGTGTGTGCAATCAATGTTTGGGACAGATTAAGAAAATCACAGTGACACTGCTCATGAGCAAAGGTGTTAAAATGACTATGTTGAAAATTTGGTGAAAAAATTCCTAAAAATGACTGTTTTAGGAGCGCACGTTGCGCAGTTCCTATGCACACTAGTAAGTTTGCAAATTTTTTATATTTGCACGCCAGATTTTCAACATTGCCATTTCATTACACTTCCTTATGAGCAGTACAGCTGCCATTTTTCACATCTCGTCCAAAATGTGTTTCCACACATGTAGTGCACAATGGTGCAGTTGGTGTGCAAAAGCAATGTTTGGGACAGATTAAGAAACTCACAGTTACACTGTTCATGAGCAGAGGTCTTAAAATGGCTATGTTGAAAATTTGGTGACATAAGTCCATAAAATGACTGTGTTATGAGTGTACACTGCACAGTGTTTCCATGCACCCTCATAAGTTCATGACTTTGTAATAGTTTCAGTCCAGATTTTCACCAGTGGCATTTTTCCACACTTCCTTATGAACAGTACAGCTGTAATTTTTCACAACATTGCTGAAATGTGTTTTCACGCTTTCAGCACAGAAATGCATGGTCGCTGTGGGAAATCATTGTTCGGGACAGATAAAGAAAATCACAGTGACACTGTTCATGATCAGAGGTCCCAAAACGCCAGTGTTGACAATCTGCTGTAAAAAATCCCCAAACTAATTACATTACGGGTGTGCGTTGCAGTTTCTATGCACGCTCATGACTTCACCATTTTTTTATATTTTCACTGCAGATTTTCAACATTGCCATTTTTTTACACCTCCCCATGAACAGTACCGCTGTCATTTTTCACATCCTGTTCAGAATGTGTTTTTGCACCTGTGGTGCTAAATGCCGTAGTCGCTGTGCAAAAGCAGCTTTCAGCTAACAAACTGATATTGCCACTGTTCATGAGGTGAGGGTGACAAAAAAACCATGTTGAAAATTTGGAGTGAAAATACCGACGAATGCCTGAGGCATTAAGGTGTCCGGCCATAACGCCCCACCCTGCAGAGAATGACAGGCATCAGGGGTGTGACTTGGGATTCTCGCCTGTATTGCTCATACCATTCCACAGCCTGCAGCTAGTGAGAGGCATCGAGGTATGCCTTGGACTCTTCGGCCCCAGAGGTCACCCCATTCTCCTATACAGCACCCATCTCACCGTATTTCCTGATGGAATGGGGTGCGCATAAGGGCCAAAGACCCCAAGGCACACCGTGACACTTGACGGTGTCTGCAGGGTAGGGTGTGGTGAAATGGCATGGCCGTTAAGCCTGATGACCCAAAGGCACACCCTAATTCCTGTCAGTCTCTGCAGGGTGGTGGTGGGGTTGGCTTCAGTTCAATACTTCGCTGCCATTCCTATTATGCAGCTCTGTAACATCTACACTACCAATGCCAATGCCAGCAAGCAAACATTCGGCACTGACAAATGCTTGTTCTCCTCTCTGTAAATCTTCCTTCTAAACTATTCCCCACAACTTCCGCTCTATTTCTTGTCTTCCATCTACCTCTAAACTTTGTTTTTCCTTTATCGGCCACTGTCAAACTCCCTCTAGCTTACCTCCCATCACGTTCCCTCTCCTCCTTGCCTGTTTCCCTCTACTATTCAATTTGATATCCATCTCACCTACTTCTCTACCACCCGTTCCCCTGCCCTTCCCCCACCCTTCCCTCCTCCATCAGACTCCCTTATTTAACTTTCCGTGGCGCACTGCTGCCAGTATTTCCACAATACTAGTCCTCATTTGGCCTCCTTGCGAGTCCTAATCTTCCGCTTCAGCAGCTCAAAGCACAAGCCCAGCACAGCCACCAGCCGCTTACTCACCCATCAAAAAAATAGTTGATCATTCTCACATGATCACTAATTACACTTCTGCTTTTCACTGCAGGTGACATCGAACCTAACCCTGGTCCCCCACGATTCACTTCTCCTGAACTGCCTAAAGGACTCAGACTTCTGCATCTAAATATTAGAAGTCTACTCCCCAAAACTGACCTTCTGCAGCCACTCATGCTTCACCTTAAACCCTCTGTTCTCACACTAACTGAATTATGGCTCAGTCCCAATATTCCCCGACTCGGCCATCTCCATCCCAGGCTACTCCCTCATCCACCAGGACTCTAAGTCCCAGGGCGGGGGAGTTGCCATGTATATATTCACGTCTATCAATTACTTGGTCTGCCTTTCTATGACCTCTCCCTCTGCCTATGAACTGCAGTTGGTAAAATTATCACACCAGTTTTCCCTCCCTATCTTTGTAGGCGGTGTCTACTACTGTCCCAACCACCCATCTCCTCCCTTACCTCTATCACTGACCTCCTCTCCTCCATCTCCTCCCTTGCCACTCCTGGTGAACTCTTCCTACCAGGAGGCTTCAATACAAATTGGCTGTGCAGTACACAGTCCAAATTCTGCATCCATGTTTCAACTCTAAACCTAAAGCAACTCATTACTAACCCAATGCGCCTTAATCACAAATCTGGTGATCATACCTTAATCAATTGGGTTCTGACCTTGCACCCTCACCATGTCATAAATTCTGGCATAGTCCCAGATGCACTCAGTGACCATCATATGGTCTATTGTGTGCAGAAAATTCACCATGGTAAGTCCCCCCTACCCCCGGTCACTCTCAACTTTCGCTGTTTCCACTCCCTTGACCTATCCTCCCGCCACAATGACCTGTCCAACATAGATTGATCACCTATCACCACTGCCTCCTCCATAGATGCAGCTTTGAGCTATTTCAGCTCACAATTCCTTAATGTTTGGGACCGACATGTGCCATTTAAAAGTGCAAGGGTTCATGGAAACTGCTTTCCCTGGGTCTCTGCCAAACTTATCGCTTGTCAGCATGCTAGAGACCAAGCCTGGGCAGCATTGAAAACTTCTGGTTCCCCCATGACCTTCAATGCTACCGCACTCTACACAAAACATGCACCAGAGCCATCCATCTCACTAAGGCAGAATACTTCCAAGCCTCCTTCCACAAAAACATCAACAACCCATCGAAATTACGGAGGGTTATCCATGCACTTCTCCACCCCGCCCTGCTCATTCCCCTTTTCCCATCCTAAAAATTGGTGCGCTCATATTAGATGACCTCCTCCATGGCAACAGAGTTCAACAACTATTTCACTTCCTGTGCCTCCTCTCTTCTTGTTTTTCTCCCCCCATTACCACCAGGAATTCTACATGTCCCCCACAGCCACCTCTCACTCCCCTCCTCCATCTGACACACATTTCTCCATCACGCCTGTACTCCCTCAGGACACCCTGCATCTATTACTTGCCTTGAATACTTGCAAGGGCAAAAGCCTGATGGTCTCGACCCCAAACTACTTCACCTTTCTGCCTACACAATTGTCCTTCCTTTGGCTAATCTTCTGAACCTCTCTTTCTTACACGCAACTGACCCTGATGCCTGGAAGTCTGCTACCTTAATCCCCCTTCCTAAAGGTGGGGACCCCTCCAACCCAGGTAATTTCCACCCAATTTCTCTACTCCCTACGCTGGCCAAGCTCCAAGAGCACCTGAACCTGGAGCAACTCTCCTCCTTCCTTGTCTCTTCCTCCTTTTTCACCCCTTCCAGTCTTTATTCCATAAAGACTACTCCACCACCACCTCCCTCCTTTGGCTCACTGATTACATTCTCACTGGCATGGAACAGGGACGCATCACTTCTGCCATCTTTTATGACCTGGCCAAAGCCTTCGACACTGTCTCCCACTCCCTTCTCCTGAGTAAATTGTAATCGGCTGACCTCTCTGAACTTGCCACCAGCTGATTCCAGTCCTACCTTGCAGGCCGTTACCAGTCTGTCAGAGTCAGCAACTCCATCTCTCCTCCTCTCCCTGTCAACACAGGTGTCCCCCAAGGGTCTGTACTTGGACCAATACTATTTTCCATTTTTCTAATCGACCTTCCCAATGCCTGCTCATCTTCATACACACACATGTATGCAGACAACACAGTCTTATTCTTGTCTGGCAACTCCCCCACTGAGGTGACCGCCAGCCTTCAACTGGACTTTTACAATATCCAGCACTAGCTCAACACAAACCAACTCTCTATGAACATCAAAAAAATGGTCTTTATGACCTTTGGCTCCAGGCAACAGCTGTCCAGACTTGACTCCACCACTAACTTCAATACTCTCTCTCTCTCTCTCTCCCTCTCGTACTACCCTGGAGGATGTCTCCACCTTTAAGTACCTTGGGCTATGGCTGGACAAGCATCTTGACTATGGGGTACACATTGACGCTATCCATAAAAAGCTACTCCTTAAACTCGGTGCTCTGTACAGACACCGTATCTGCCTGCCACAGCAGGCTAGGAGAGAAATCATCCAAAAGATGATTCTCCCTGTCCTTGATTTCAGGGATATAGTCTACTGTTCTATCCCTAAATCCACCCTTTTCAGACTGGACACCCTCTTCAACTCCTTCTGCCACTACATACTTGGCTGCCCGTCACGTACTCATCACTGTGATCTGTATACCTCATTCTTCTTTTCCTCCCTCTACGCCAGATGCCTATCTCACTGCGCTAACTTAATTGGGAAGTTCTGGCTAGGATCTCTTCCCCCTATTAATCCTCCCTCCTATCCACCCCAACCCCCTCCTGCCATTCCCTTGGTACATCCACACATACAACTCTAGCCCCCCCCCCCCATGGTGAACTTCATCTGGTCAAGATGCCTTCTCGGATAAGTTCCCTAATATCTGGAACTCCCTTCCGCTAGAAATTAGCTCTGCCCAATCCTGCCATTCATTATCTCTCCTCCTTCAGAAGCATTCTGTTCACCATTGCTATTGCACTTAGCATCTCTCTATCCACACCAAACCTCTTCTCTACATTCCAGTTCTCCTCTGCCCTATCCCCTGCCCTTCTACAGGGACCCTAACATCAAGTTCAGGTATCAAGTATCAGTACACTTCCCTTATACCTAGAATTCCCTTCCACTAGAAGTTCACCCCGTCCAATCCCTTCATTCATTATCTGTGCTCCTCCGGAAGCATTCTGCTCATTGTTGCTTCTACATCTAACCTTTTTCTGACCACACCATACCCCTTCTCTACATTCCAATTATTCCTATCCCCTGCACTTCTTCAGCTACCTCTGGCAGCAGTCTTCACTACCTCTACCCCCCCAATCCTACCTGCCCCAGGGTCCTAGTCCACCTTGTTGGGTTCTTAGCATCCTGAAGTGATCTAGCTCCTCCCACCCACCCCACCTCCCTAGTTACTCCCCTCCCTCTCTCACACCCCCATCCTTGTCGGGTCCTTGACCCCCTTGCAGGGTTCTCAGCTTCCTGAAGGGTCTAGGTCTAACCTGCCCCTCTCCTCGTCCTTCATCTCCTCTCTCTCTCTCTCTCTCTCTCTCTCACCTCCATACTTGATGGGTTCTCTGCATCGCCCTCTGCTGGGTTCTCTGTATCCTGGGAGGTCTAGCCCCTCTCCCTTCCACCCCCAATTCTCCCTCCTCCCTCTCCCCCCATCCTTGCCCAGTCTCTGTCCCTCTTGCAGAGTTCTCAGCATCCTGAAGGGATCTTAGTTTACCTCTCTACCATCCATCTTTTTCCTTTCCCCTCTACCTTTCCCATTTCTCTCTCCCTTTCTATTTCAGTGCCATCCTTTCAGGCAAACTTAGCACTTGGTATCCTGTACTCAACTTGCCACTTCCAGCACTTTAGGTGTACCCCTTCTCCCGGTCTACACCTTCCCTGTTCCCTGTTAATTCCCTTGAGGTTATGGTATCAGGCAAACCTTGTATGTTGTATCCTTACAATACCATCAGTCTTAGCTCTATTCCTTGTCATAGTTTGTAACATATTGTAACTGTGTTGCATTGTAAGTATACTGTTTGGTAATTGTTTTTTGCTCTCCCCACTTATGTAACCCTTCCCCCAGGATACTTCTGGATGCAAGCTGTTTGCAGCTCATGTTGTCATTCGTGGTAAAACATTTTCAAATAAATAAATAAAATAAGTAAGTAAGAAGCCCCACATGAAATACAACAGTAAGGAAATTGTCATTGAATACAATGAGCAGAGCATGAATTCAATACATGGATACACTGAGTAGTGCATGCTAGAATTCATAAATTAAACACTGCACAAAATATAGAGCAGACTGAAGGCCAGGAGCAGTTAGCCCAGAATTAGGGAATCGTATGCAGGTGGGGGACAGAAGAAACTGTGAGAAAAAGGATGGAAGGTCCAAGAGGAAGAGTGACAGGTACAGAGGGAGCTGGAATATATCTTAGCAAAGCATCTAAAGATATGGAGACAGGGGGGCAGATGAAGGGAAGACAGGAGGAGGTTCCAGAGGGAGAGGAGTCAGTAGGAGAAAGCAGCTTGCCCAGCACATGAGTAAGGATGGTGAATGGGGAAGATGTGGGAATCCCTGTAGTGTAGAGAGTAAAACGAGGAGGGGCTGAGGGAAGAAGAGTGAGGAGAGGTAGGAGGGAAGGGAGCCGAACCAGTTTCTGGCAATACAAGTACAGCATTTGGACTGGCGATGTAAGGGTAGTGGGAGGATGGAAAGGGAGGAATAGAGGGAGCAATGGTGAGTGCAGAGTGGAAAGTTGATAGCAAAATGACATGAGGCATTACAGAGAGTGCCCAGTCACGGAAGAGAAGGGAGAGGTGCCACAGACCATGTCCACATAGTCAAACACCTAGAGGGCCATTTTGGTTACCAGCTCCCGGCAGACCTGAGGGGAGAGGCAATCCTTGTTGCAATACAAGGTGTCAAGCTTGGGGCAAAGTTTGGCATGGATGGCATCAACATAGGCAGAAAAGTCAAACTTGCTATCTAGCCACACACCAAGGTACTTGAAAGCAGGGACAATCTCCAAGTGGGTGCCATCCAGTGTGGACAAGGCAGATGAAGGTGAGAGCCTTGCTAGTTTCTGGCTGGTGCCAAAGGTCATGGACACAGTCTTCTTGGTGTTAACCCTGAGATGGTTGCCATGGAACCAATGCAGTTCGCTGTGAAAGTCTGGAGCGGGACCTCCACTGTTGAGGTTGCAGGGCCAAAAGTGTAGATGACCGTGTTATCCGCGTATGTGTGGGTATGCAAAGAGACACAGGCAGAGGGGAGGTCATTTAGGTATACTGAAAATGTTATCAGACCCAGGATGGAGCCTGTAGGACTGCTGCTAAGATGGGGGGAACAGAACACCACCCACTTGAACGGACAGTTGATGGCCCATAAGGTATGAGCAGAACCAGTGCATAATGGTTGCTAAAAGGCCAGCAGAGCTCAGCTTGTCAAAGAGGAACAGGTGGGACACTGAGTCGAAAGCTTTGGCTAGATCAATGAATATGGCTGTGGTGAAATGTCCCTGCTCTATCCCAGTAAGGACAGGAGTCAGTTACATGCAGCAGGGAAGATGTGATAGAGTGGTTCTACCTGAAGCCAGGCTGGTAAGGTGAGAGGAAATTTGAGGAGTTAAAGAAGTCAGCAAGCGCAGAGTACAGGATGGTCTCTTGAAGCTTAGCAAGGAAGGGGAGGAGGGAAATCAGCCTGTATTTGCCTACGGAGGACAGCACCCCTCCCCCTTTGTGCAGAGACAGAATCTTAGCAACTTTCCAGGCCTGAGGAACAGTGCTGAGAAAGAAAGAGAGGCTCAGAAAGAGAGAGTGGGAGGGCAATAGCTGAAGCAGAGATTTGTAGGAGTGTAAGGTCCAAGCTGTCATGGCTGGACTTGGAAGGGTTAAGTGACATAAGGGCAAGTAAGACTTCCTGGGGGGACACAAGAGGGAAATGAAAGACTTCTGGCAAGTGGGGTGTAGGATTGACACGGTAGTTCACAGGTTGTGAAGAATTTGGTAAAACGAGCAGCAACGGGGGCGGGGGGGGATCAGAGACCAGTGAGTCATCCACCAGGAGGACGGGGGAGGGGCAGACTGGGCTGGGGGACCGAATAGGGAGTGGATGACCTTCCAGAATTTTGATGGGGAGTTTAGATTGATCTGGAGGTTCGACTTGGGTAGTGGGTCTTTGTAGTACAGACAGCCTTTGTACCAGAGTTTCTGAGCAACCTGTACTATTGTAGGTCAGACACGGATTGGGAGGACTTGTAACATGCCTAAGCAAGGTCATGGGACTTGCACAACTCAGTAAGGTCATGTGCAATCCAGAAGTGGTGGGAGCATTTAACTCTGGACTTTCTGATAGGGGGCATGAGTATTCCAGGTATTGTTAAAGTTGGCAATGAAGAGTGAAAGGGTTGTAACACTTTCTGGGGCTGAGTAGACCAGGGACCAATCAGAATAGGCAAGGTCATTTAGGAGGGCATCAGTGTCAAATGATCTGAGAGGCCTATGCCAAAGGCATTTGGGGGCGGATTGAGGGGGATGCACTTTCCTGACATAGTAGGTTAGGCAGTGGTCACTGAAGGTGTCAAGAAGAATGCTTGCAGTAATGATGTGGTGGGAGTGGGAGGAGAGCACCCAGTCCAGGGAGTGGTTAGAGGAGTGAGGATTGAGTTGGGTGGGTTCTGTGATTAACTGAGAGGTTCAAGGACTCGATCCTGAGGAGAGTGGGCCTGGAAGCAGGGGAAAGTCAATTTAAGTTGAAATTCTAAAGTCCCCAATGAGGATGAGCTCACTGGAGGCAGACAGTGAGATGAGAGAGGAGAGGGAGTTAGCCTGGGAAGAGGGAGAAATCTTATGCGATCTTATGCAAGGCACAGAAAACTCTGACAAAGATGGAAAGGGTGGCAGGGTGGGATAGCTTTACTAGCAGGAGCTTATGAGAGGAAGGGAATGACTCACTGAAAGAGATGGAGCAGGATATTGTTTGATGGACATATAAGGCAACCCCTCCACCACACTTGCCTCGGTCCTGATGAAAGAGGTGGAAGTCAGGGAGGGCTAAGCTGGAATCAAGGTACTCTAGCTCATTCACTCTACAACAGCTGTCTGAGAGTTTGACCTGTAACCCCTTCCCCCACCGCCCCCTTCCCCCACTGTCCCCCCTTGTTTAACTAGCAGGGCTTCTCCTCTCACCACAACATCTAGGGAGGTAAAGAGAGGGGTGGGGTTTTCATTGTAAAATCTGTTTACACATGCACTCTATGCAGCTACAACGCCACCATATACAAGGTGGACTAGTCTGTTATACAACACAGACACCCAAGTGTGGCAGCTACCCGGCACACACCTGGTAGGGACCAATTGCCATGGCCAACAACCCGGGGCCCTGGGAGAAAATGTTTGCTTAGGACTACGCTAGGTTTGCACTTCTGGACAGGGGCACCCAAGTAACTCCAGACACAAGGAAGCAATAACATTACTGTCCAAACCAGGCTGGGATTCTAGAGTGTGGCTTTTATTCACGTAACAGAGTAGGAATAATCACAAAGTGAAGATGGAACCCCATAGGACTACACATACTGGTAATGCAGATTTCTTAGGTACAGACATTCCTGAATTCCCATATAGCATAGGATGAAGAAAACACACACTGGTGAACACACTGGTTCCTACTGGAAATTGGCACATTCAGCCAGGTACTGGTACTGTTCCCATATTTCACAGGAGTAGAGGTGGTACACATGACCACCACGGAGCACATACAGGCTCAGAACTTTCAGAACTCACTATATACTCTTCTCAGGCATTAGCCAATTGCACTGAAGAAAAAGTAAAAGGTGCCCTTCAGAACCCGTAGAGGTAAACTGGTTATTCCAGATGGGGGGGTCTCCAACCTTTTGCTTCCAGGCTTATACTTGGCCATTAATCCAGTTAATAGTGCCACACAACTGTATAAAATGGTATCTGTTGTCTTAAATGTTTCCCACACTTAACATACTACATGCACCCTGGGGTGTCAGAATTTAAAGTTCTGTACTTGGACAGTCACATACAGGACTCCAACATAGGCAGAAAGCTTTTAAACCAAAGGCTAGGTGACAGGGTCCCTTTGTCAGAGAAATCACCATACAAGAATTGCAGGTACTGCTGGGTTTACACAGAAAAAAACAAACAAGGTACTCACAGAGCAGTTGTCACAAGGCAGCTTCAAGAGTCCAGAAAGGACCAGGGGATTGCCCCAGCATCCTGAAGTTCACCCCATCCCTCCTGGGATGGGGCACTGAGAAAATCATAGGACAAGGTCTCCACCACTTCCAGAACTGGTACAGTTGTCAACCACTAGGGTGAGAACTTTAAAAAACACAAACTGGTAGCTCTCTGACAGAGCTGAATGAGGAGTTACTTAACACTGCAGCCTCCTCCACTGAACTCCAACTACAGACTCACAAACATTCTAAAGCTAGCTCCCTAGCAGCTGGCCAGTGTGGCTTATGCTGCTGCGACAGTTCTAAATGACATCACCCCTCCAGAGCTCAGCAGAGACTGAGAACAGAGCGAGAGAGAGAGACAGAATGAACCCCATTTAACTGGCATTTCACTAGCTGCTTTTCCTGCCTACCACCGATTCTAAACGGGATTCTAGTAACCCCTGGGAACGAGGGGGTTACACATCCCTTCTGCCCTCTATACTCTCAACACTGCACCCTGGGCCTTTCTAAGCAAAAATGAAGCCATACGGACCATACCATAAACAAATGCAAATACCTCGTGAATCGTAAATGATACGCACAATGTATGAGGTGCAAAGTTATTCAGCACAAAATTACCTTTCTAACAGTGATATGCAATCAATTTTAAGCAATTTTTTTAATAATAGCCGAAATACCCACAACACTGATTTTTTAAATAAAAAAGCAACATAAACCATATTTTATTTGCGGGGGGGGGGCAAGTAACATACCTACAACAAATTATGTATCCATACATGACAAACAGGTAGTAAAGTAATTCTGTACTAAAAAGCAAGCTTTCTAATACAAATCCTGTATTTTTATCTAGGTGCTTTTGCAAGGCTTGACAGACAAAAGTCAACCATACACACACTATACTATAAACAAATGTAAATACCTCATGAACCATAACTGCTACACACAATGTATGAAAGACAAAGTTATTCAGTACAAAGTTACCTTTATAATGGTGGTATGCAGTCAATTCTAAACAATTCAGGTTTTCTTTATACTAGCCAAAATACCCCCCAAAATGATTTTTTAAAAATAAAAAAAGCAATGTAAACCCTTTTTTGTAGAAAACATGTAACATATTAACATACAATTGTAAGTCGCTATTCTACTCCATGACATTCTTATCTTCACTTCACAGCCTCTCCTCACTTAATCCCACTGCTGCTCTCTTCCCCCCTTCTTCTGTTATATCCTCTTCTCCCCTTTTTGCCACTCCCCACCAAACTCACTTTTACCTGTTCCTACCTCATCCATGCCCTCCTTAGTCCCCACCCTCCTGGCTGTGCTTAGTCACCTCTCTCCACCTACTACACGCTTACTCCCAATCGTCACCAACCCCCTTCCTGCCCTGCTGTCTCTTGGTTCCACTGGCTCAGCTTGACTTTGACACTTTTGCCACTATTGCGTAACTCCTCCGCCTCTATCCCCCTCTCACGGCATCCTCACTCCTGCCGTCTATAGGTTCCACCAGACCAGCTGTATTTTCCTACCTCCTACCGCTGTTGCCGTCTGCCGCTCCCCTACCACCCTCTCTTCGCCTGCCATCTTTCGGCTCCATAGGCCCGGCACGCAGGTTGGTACCTCACCCGTTTGTTGCAGATCTGGACGGCACCTCCTTTCCATTAATCTCTCCTCCCATCCTTTGCCAGTTTTCCTTCCTTGTGTCTTTTCACTGATGCCTATCTCTCTTATTTTCTGCCTTCTACTATTCACATTTTTGAGTATGTTCCATGATCAAGTGCTAGAGTATATTTTTGTTTACTAATGTATGTTACATTGCCATATGTATTTCTCTCTGCATTTTTGGTACTCGTTGTCTTAATAATCTGGCTGTACTCTTTGTGTATTGTAATTGTACCTCCCGGGTCGTGCCTGAAAACAGTCACTTGCTGACCAGCGCACTTACCCGGTTAACAAAAACTAAATAAATAAATAAACATGAAAATATGTATCCATACATGATAAGCAGGTAGTGAAGTACCCCTAGAAATACTTAAATAAGCCCAAAGTTGATTGGCTGGCTAAATATATACAGTATATCCAAACTGGACACATCCCCAGACATCTCCAGTCCTGACTGTGAGTGATTTGCCAACTATAGATGCCTACCAGCCTGAAGGGGGATGTTTTCTGCTGCGACCTATAGAAGTCAATCAATCAATCAATCAAGTCTTTATTTAACCAGGCGTTCATCGTTGAGCAGAAGCTCATTTGCAAGATGGACCTGGGTGGAGCAGGAACAATTGTATATACAGGTCAACACAGGTATTTACAAGGCAATACAGATAATACTCTTTACAGAGAGGAAGAAAAAGAAGTTCATATGTACATAGAATTATACAGATATTGTACAGATTACACGGTATTTACATACATAGAAGTGTCTATAGGAAGATAAAGCAGGTTATCTAAGGTTGCAGGAGGAAGTAACGGAAGAAAAAGTAAAATAAAACTATACACCAGGTAGAGGTGAAGGTAGGGGGGAAGAGAGGGAGGGAAGTAGGGGGGAAAGGCTAGGAGGGCACGGTGCACAGAAAGGAGTTGGTAAAGCTGGATGTAGAGAAGGTGGATGGAGAAAAGGAGTATGTGTGAGCCCCGGGATTGAATGCTATAAAGTACGGGGCATGGTAGGATGTCACAACCCAGGGTAGTGAGCTCCTATCCGAGGTTGGGAAAGGAAGAATAAGGGGATGGATGGGCCTAGTGTTGATAAGACAGGGGGATAAGAGAGAGAACAATTAGGCTGGTGAGGAGCAAGCTGGGGGGGTTAGTACTTAAAATTGGGTCTAGGCGTGGCTATATACCAGTACTGGGTCTGAGTGGGTTGAGAAGTTTACTGGCCTGAATGAGCTAACTAGAGAAAAGCAAGATTTCAGTAATGCACAACAAATTAAGAGAGTCGAGCTTGGAGAGGAGGCTTCTTGCACTTAGGTGGAAAAAGCTGAGTCCTTTGGGTATACTAGGGGAGAGGAAGGAAAGGGGGCTGGGGTTGGTTATAATATCACCAGCAAGAAGGAGGATAAAAAAAAGGAGAAAGAAGTGAGACTTCTGCCCCATTGATGAGGGGAAGTGAGAAGGGTGGGGGAGAGAAAAAGAGAGAGACAAGCTCAATGAAGAAATCTGAGGTTTGGAGGGTGGGTATGAAGAAGTCCAGGGTGGATTGAAGGGGTGGAAGAGGGGAGAGGTATAGAGGGGAAAGGGTGGAGAAGAGACACATGAGAAGGGTGAGTTGGAGATAGAGGAGGGAGTACTACAGTAGAGAAGTGAGGGCGGGGATGAGGAGGAATGAGAATAGGCCTGGGGGGAAGGGAAAGGGGGGGAGGAAAGGCAAGATAGAAAGGTAGAGTATGGAGCATGGTGAGAAGGGTTGCATTTAGAAAATAGCAGAAGGCAGCTGTGTTAGCAGTGAGGGTAAATCTGATTAATGGGCACCTTGGTTCCCGTTTACCAGAGCTACACAAGCAGCATACATGAGCAAAAGCAGAAAATCCAAGGCTAGTGCTAGTACTGCAGGCAAAATCAATGACTAGTGAGCTTAAGCACAGTGAACTAGGAAGTAATTAGTGAAGGCAACGGACAAGCAAACACAAATACAAGGTGACCCAGATAGACGTATGCAGACAAATAAGCAGTGGCAGTTGGTCAAAAGACTTGTACTGGAGCAATAGGTAGAGTCTAGGCTAGTAAGCTAGCTGAGCAGCAGTTAATAATGACTAGAGATAAGCATGCAAATACGAGGTGATGCAAGTAGGAGGTACACAGTACTTAGCAATGGCACTTAGACTATAGCATAGTATTTGTGCAGGAAGTAATAATCAATGGTTAATGAGGTAACTGAGACTTGTGCGAAATAAACTAGGCAGCAAATTGTAAATACAGTGGATATACTGACCCCAAACTGTAAGGTGACTAAGTCAGGAGTAAGGTGACTCAGTTAGAAGCACTCAGTGTAAAATATAAGATATACAATAGGGCACCACACATTTAATGAGGAATACAAGGATAATGATACAGCACTTGGATACAGCCTGCCAATGGCAAAGCCGGTGAACTGTAATAAGTAAAGCATTTAAATCACTTTTAAGTGGTTGTGGATAACAAGATATACCTGAGAGAATGACACAAGGATTCTCATGTGGAAAGCAATTGATAAAGATATAGGGTGCAGAACTTACTAAGTAAAGGTCATGGCTAAGTCTGCAAAGCAGTGTGGCCGGCTGATCAGCTGACTATGGTTGACTCCAGGCAGACTCCTAGGTGCCCTTAGTGATACAGTCCTTTGTGCAGATGGGCTGCTGCGCAGACAGAACACTAAAGACATGTACATATAAATAAGGGGGGCTTTCACACCCTGCCCGGTAGATGAAAATCCCGGCTCCCTGGTAGACTGCCTGGTGGAGTGAAGGAGCTGCCAGTGGAAGATCAGAGCAGAGAGGAGAGTGTAGGAGAATAATTACAACTCTCTCTAGCTCAATGCAGTTCCAGTACACAATTCACAATACTCTAGATAGTGATGCCCCTCCATTACTGACAGAGACACTCACTGTATCCGAAACCTGCCATTGCTTCTAATATCTCCACTTGCCCTTCACTCCCACTTCCCGTATTTCCACTCACACTTGCCAGGATTGACTTTCAACACTGTGCACTTATACCCTACTGTTGTTCCCCATTCCACTAACTGCTGTTCCCTTCTATTTTCTTCTCTTTTGATTTGTTCTGTTGATTTTTAATTTTTTACTTCCTTTATTCAATAAGTTCTTGTCTTAACTCATATGTTACACGATCTCATAGGATCTGCTATATAATGTTTAGTTGTGCTATTGTTTTGTTTTTTTCTTCTTTTCCCCATGTGTACTGTACTTGGTAGGTTTTGTGTACTAGGGACCTCCTTGCAAATGAGCTTGCTCAATGGATTTTATCCCGTCACAATAAACTTGAACTTGAACTCAGGCTGTGAGTACTATGCGCCTATGCAAATGAATGCATAGTGCACATTGGTAGTGTATATTCAATGGTTCCTGGAAGCGCTAACAGGCTGGCAGTGCAGCGCTAGTTAGTGCTTCAAGAGGCCAAGGTTTAACAACACGTTAAGGCTGGCATGTTGTTAAAACATGGACCCTGGCATCCATCCTCCCAGTAGCACCCAATGCACATTCAACAGTAAAAAAAAAAAAGAATTAACAAAAATAATCTACAGTGCCAGTGCTCCCCCACTCTCTCTCACCCGATCCACATTCTTTAAAGCTTTTGATGCATGGTCAGGTGATATGTTTCAGCCAATCTTGTCTGTGGATTTTCTGGTGGTCTAGTGAGCCCCTTCAGCTGATCCCCATTGCAATGCCATTATAAATATTTACTTACAAGGTTAGTCTAGTGGACACCTCTCCTGATCCTCATTGTAATACCATATATATATATATATATATATATATATATATTTACTTATATGGTTAGTCTAGTGGACATCTCTCCTGATCTCCTTTGTAATGCCATTATATATTTACTTCTATGGTTAGTCTAGTGGACACCTCTCCTGATCCTCATCGCAATGCCATTATATATATATTTACTTATATGGTTAGTCTAGTAGACACCTCTCCTGATCCTCATTGTAATGCCATTACATATATATTTACTTTTATGGTTAGTCTAGTGGACACCCCTCCTGATCCTTATTGTAATACCATCATATATATATATATATATATATATATATATATATATTTACTTATATGGTTAGTCTAGTGGACACCTCTCCTGATCCTCATTTAATATCATTATATATATTTACTTATATGGTTAGTCTAGTGGACATCTCTCCTGATCCTTATTGTAATACCATTATATATATATATATATATAAAATTTATTTATATGGTTAGTCTAGTGGACATCTCTCCTGATCTCCTTGGTAATGCCATTATCTGCATTTACTTACATGGATTAGGCTTGTGGACATCTCTCCCAATCCCTATCCCCATTATAATGTCATTATCTATATTTCTTTATTTGGTAGTTTAGTGCCCCACCTCACCCGATCCCAGTCATAATGCCATTGTCTATATTTAGTTACCCTGGTGGTTATGTGGACCACCCGACCCTCACCCAAGCCCTGTCATAAATCCACTGTCTATATTTACTTCCCCTGCTAGTCTAGTAGCCCCCCTCCCGATCCCAGTTGTAATACCATCATCTATATATACTCACCCTGCTAGTCAAGGAAGGCCCCTTCCTCACCTGATCCCCATTGTAATACCAATATCAATATTTACTTACCTTGCTAGTCTATTTGGATCCCTCTTTCTCACCTGATCCCTGTCATAATGTCTGTCTTTGTTGACTAACTTTGGTAGTTTAGAGGGATCCCCCTGCCTCCTCTAACCCCTGCTGTAATATGATTATCAGTATTTACTCACCTTGCTAATCTGATGGACCCCCTTCCCTCATCCGATCCCAGTCATAATGCCGTTATCTATATTTATTTACTTACCATGGTAGTCTAGTGGGATTCCTTTCCTCACCCAATCCCTGTTGTAATGACATTATCTATGTTTACTTACCCAGGTAGACTAGTGGCCCTCACATGTTCACTGTTGTATTGCAGTTATTTATATTTACTTACATTTGTAGCCTAGTGGCCCCCTCCCTCACCCAATTCCCATCATAATGCCATTATGTATATTTACTTACTCTGGTGGTCTAATGGTCCTGCTCCCTCACCAATCTCCATTATAATGCCTTTATCTATATTTACTTACCCTGGTAGTCTGCTGCCACCCCTTCCCCAATCCAGTCCCGGTCATAATGCCATTATCTATATTTACTTACCCTGGTAATCTAATAATCCCCACACCTAATCCCAGTCGTAATGCCATTACCTGTATTTATTTACCTGTTAGTCTAGTGGACCCTCTCCATCACCCAATTCTAGTCATAATGCCCCTATATATATTTACTTACTCTGCCAATCTAGTGGGACCCCCACCCTTGCCTGATCCCAGTTGTAATGCCATTATCAATGGTTACTTACTCTGGTAGTCTAGTGGATCCCCTTCCTCACCTGATCCCCATCATAACGCCATTATCTATATTTGCTTACTCTGGTAGTCTAGTGGACTCTCACCATCACCTGATCCATGGCATAAATGCCATTATTTATAATTTAGTTACCAAGGCAGTTTATTGGCCCACTCCTCCCTCACCTGATCCCCATCATAATACCACTATCTATTTTTACTTATTTTCATGGTCATGTGGACGCCCTCAAACCCTTGGAAAGTCACATGTTTATATGGCAGATCTCACTCAGTGCTTTGTTTGCACAGCTGACTTTCTTTACCATGAAAGATACAGATTCAGGAGGCCTAAAGGCACAAAGGGCCTAATGGCATGCAGGAGGCCTAGCCTATAGATTTAAAGCACCAAGCTCTGAGCCATGATGCCCGACAGACTTAGGTATGAAACACACAACCACCACTTGCATACTGTGTGACCCTGAGCAAGTCAACTAACCTCCCTGTTCTCCCACGATGCACTTTTAAATGAGTTTTTCCTCAGTGTACTTTTCACGGACAAGAATTCTAAAATAAATAAATAGTCTCTTTGTCGGCCCAGGGGCACAGAGGGTTGAGGTGCTGGACACCACACCTGCTGCCACTCCAGAGACCCGGGTTCAGGAGCAGACATGGATTGCTGGGGGTCAGGGTGGAGAGGACTTCATGTCTAAAGGCAGCTCTCCTCTGTCGGGAGAGAAGGTTTGCCACCCCTTGCTGTTGACCGGAACTAGGTGAAGGATTTGTGACACTGCAAGCATGGGCGATGTCGAAGGGAGGGAGCTGCTGGTTTGACATGGAGCATACATGCCTCCACACATGTCATCTGTGATACTGCAGGGATCTTAAGGGGAGTAAAGAGAAAAGTGGTTCAGGTTTTGTGAAGCCCTGCCTGTGACCCACACTACCACCAGGAATGCCACCCCCACTTCTGGATGCAGTCTGCAGGAGGCTGCTCCTTCCCAGAGACCCCACACAGGGGAAAATCTGGTGGGATTCTGGGGGAAGGTAAGTCCTGGGGAGGTGTTTGCTGGTCAGAGAAGGCAGGGACTAGGCTGATAGACCACCTACAACCATACCTGGAAGAAAAAACTTTATGAAAAAGAAAATAAAGGAGATTCCATTCTGTGCTGTTCTGCTTTCTGTAGCCCACTCACTCCATTAATAAAATAAGCATTGTAGCCTTCCACTGTGTGCATCAACAGACACATGATGTTTATAGCCTGCTAATGACTGTGGGACTGGCCCACAATGTTAACTACACATATATCAGCATAAGTGAGTTTGGGTGCTGTGCTGCCACTTATTTAATGCAGAAAATGATGTCTGATGGCACCTACTGCCAAGAAATACTGGCCTCATTTGAGCAGGAGCTACAGGCATTCAGGATGCCTATTACCAACATACATTCTCAACATCACACTTCATTTGAAGCTGTCATTAAGCAAGACATTCTCTGACAGCTTGAACTGCTATACAGACACGCAGTTGCCTCTCCCGCTGGAATCGTATAAAAGTCAAAGTGCCCATTATTGCATCCCTCAACCCAACTGATGAAGATTTCAAGTTGTGTGCACGCACACACACACACACACACACACACACACACACACACACTTGATTAAAATGATCCTGTGTTACATTTAAACTAGAAAAAGCATAATGCCATTGTAGTTTGTGAAATAGCGGATGTATTCATTATGTTTCTCCTATTTTTGATTGAATGAATTTAACTGTGATAATTGCCCACTGAGAGATAGTGTTGTTTCTGGCTGGGTCACTCCCAGGGCAAAAGTCAGCTTATTACATATATACATACATATGTAACTTTGTAAATCTGAACAATTTCATTTTCATTTCATTTATTGTTTACCCTGGAAAGGCACATTGAGCAAAACTGCCCATTTTCAAGTGTGACCAGTGAAAGCGAGGTGCATTGTAAAGAAATGACAGCCTAATGATTGCATATAGAGGCACAGACCATGTGAGACCTGAGTAACTATTCAAACTTTAGTCAGATGACTTCATCCTCGGCTTCAGATGAACTATAAGGATAAAAATTCTTGTTTGCAAGTAAAAAGCGTAAGTTATGAAACACAGAATGGATTGAAATTCAAGTTTCTTGGGTGGGGGTCTGTAGTTCTGCTAATACCAAATGTGAGTTTTGTTTTTTACTGGTGGTTGGAGCCTCAGGGTGATGCCCACAAAGCTTTCCAATGTGGCTCTTTATGGGGGTATAAGGGCTCAGCATCCTGTAGTGCTGTAGTTCATGCAGTTGTAGTAAAATGATTTGTGGTTTCTCCTGTTCATCCATATTCTTGTGCTAACAGTTCTTTCCCCTGGGCTATGCCACTCACCCATACTAACGACATCATGAAAAACTAACCGCCCTTTCAAAATGCATTCGTTTTAATAAGCCATACATCATAGGCTGGTTTAAGCTTGCTGCAAAGAAAAGGGATTCCAGAACTTATAACATATCATTGCAGGGAAAATAACCAGGTCTTGAGTTTTGTTTGGTGCATATTCTGCACACCATGAGCCAATAATTCATACCGGGAGCTGAGCTTCCATCCTCACCCTCCAAGAGTCATAAATCACCACTACACTCTCAGCTTTTTAAGCTAAATTCTAGACAAGATTGATTGAAGATATTCACAGAACTTTCATGGGAGCTCCCCCTTTTTGTCTGTGTTTCACCTGACCTTGCTTCTGTATTACTTCAAGAGAGCCATAGATCAGAACCAAGGGGGTAACTCTAAGCTGTACCTGATATTCATGGTGTCCCTGACAGTTCCTCATGATTGATTGAAGATATTCACAGAGCTTTCATGGGAGCTCCCCCTTTTTGTCTCTGTTTCACCTGACCTTTGCTTCTGTATTACTTCAAGACAGCAATAGATCAGAACCAAAGGAGGGGAGAATAACTCTAAGCTGTACCTGATATTCATGGGTGTCCCTGACAGTTCCTCACAGATTTTCTTGACCCCTCATAAATTTAGCATTTCTGTCATTGGAGACTTGGGTTTTCCAAAGTAACATAATATAATTTTTTTTCTATCCACTTATCTACTTTGGCCTCTCCAACCAGACCCCATCTCTACTGATCTCCCCAGCCATGTCACCCAACTTCTCTGGGGCTTACTTTCTCTGTTGTGTCCTTTGCCACAGTACTTACCAGAAACCAGTCATTTGTATGGGGCCTGTGAGGGACCTGGCCATTACCGTGCTGCAATCAGAGTTTTTTCCTGCATTTTCACCCTTGGGGCCCACACCCATGCAACAGTGGTGTGTGAATAGAAGAAATACCCTATCTAGTGTAGGGGGATAAACAGAGTAAAAGAACCCCAAAACCCCGACACTCTGTCTGGTGTCAGGTTACATAGGGGCAAGAAAAAAGGGGGAATTGCAGAAGAACCCTATCTAGTGTAAGGGTTTGAACACACCAAAGGGGTAAGCTAAATACAGAAACAGTTAAGCCAAGAGGGGGATAGACATAGGATAGGAATAAGGAAAGGGACAGACAGTGAAGCAAGTAGATAAGAGGAGAAACAGATATCAGGCAAGGGAGTAGCTCGGTGCATTGGATGTGGAGCTGCAATCTTCAGAAACGTGTTCTGGAGACTGAGATGCTGCCCCATATGCAGGGATCTCTTTGGATGAGAGCAGAGGGCACTGAACTCAGGACCAAACTGGCATGAGTACAGGACACCATCTGCCTCACAAGGGGGCTACCAAGATTACCTCTGCTCCCTCAAAGGATGCCACTAAACAGGCAGAGAGGCTGGACCTTGTTGGACTCCAGGAAAGTGGGGGAGGAAGGAAGGAGAGCACCCCTCAGACCTTACCACTATGCAATTCCTTCAGTAGTCTGGAGGGGCAAAGAAGCTAGGAGGGACCTGAGGCAGTAGTAATAGAAGAGGTGAAGCTCCTCAAAGTAGGAGGCCCCAAGGGGGGAGGGAGAGGATCCGAGACAAGGAGGAGGCAGATGCTGGTGAGGGACTCCATAGTCAGGGGGATAGAGCTGGGGGCAGGGGAAGGGAAGAACAGGGTAGTAAAGTGCCTACCAGGTGCTTTGGTGGGGAGGACTGAATGGCAGATCATAGAAATTGCCAGGGAAGGGGCAGGGAGTGAGGGAGCTGGGAAATCATTGTCTATATGGGGACAAATGACCTGGCAAGGGACAAGGCAGAGGTAGTGCAGGATAGGTTTAGGGAGCTGGGTATGGGCCTAAAGCAGAAAACTCATATGGTGGACTTCACTGAGGTGCTACCTGTGCATGGAAGAGAGAAGGCTAGGGAGCTCCACACCAGAACCTTTTACAAGTGGTTAAAAGCATGGTGCAGGGAGGAGGTTTTTGACTTCATTGGGGACTGGTTTCCCACCTGGAGGGATGAAGGACAGTATAAAAGACATGGCCTTCATCCATCTTGAAGGGGAACAGCAGTGCTGGGTGGAAAGTTTAGATGCTACTTTGATGGGCATTTAAACTAGCCAAGGAGGGAGGCAGAAAAACTGAAGGAGGCAGGGATTGCCCCCCTCCCCCAGACTACCAGGGAAGTGATGCCCAGGGGGAAGGAATTCCCCAGGTGTAGAGGGAAGCAAGAACAAGGAGTAGAGCAGGGCAGGTCAGAAAGAAGAACTAAAGCTGGGAGAGAGGATAAGGAGGGTAGGTAGAGAGACAGCAAAAAGGGGAGAGCAGGACCGGGAAAATGGAAGGAGTGAGGTATGGAACTAGGAAAGGAGGACAAGACAGGGGGATGGAGGGACAAATAGAATGGAGAGACACATGGGTCAGCACAAGGAGCATAGGAAACAAAATTCCTGACCTTGTAGCAATCATTTTGGAGGCAGACCTGGGTCTGGTGGACATAACAGTCATGGTGCACCGACAATCTCAACTGGGAAGTAGTCGTCCCAGGCTACAACATGTTCCAGAAGGACAGGACAGGGAAGAAAGGTAGGGGGTGGTTTTATATATGAGGGATGGTATAAAGGCCACTGAGATACAGAGACACCAGGGGGATAAGGAAGGGCTTAAGGTACTATGGGTCAGCCTAGAGACAGGGACAGGGGTCTTTATTCACATGGGGGTAGTATACAAACCAGTGACACAGGGGGAGGAATTAGACAGAGCTTTGGGGGAGGCCATTAGCAAAATGGCAAGCAAGGGGTAAGAATTAATTATAGAGGACTTTAATTTGCTGGAAGTGGACTTGAACATTCTGGCCGCAGCTACAGCAAGAAGCAGGGCCATACACGACTCCCTCTAAGGGCATTTCTCAGGCATCTGGTTACGGAACCCAATAGAGATGGTACAGTGCTGGACCTGGTATTTACAAACAGGGATGCATTGTGGATGTCACAGTGGGTAGTCCCCTGGATACAAGTGCTGACTGTATGGTGTGGTTTGGCATATGGACTGGGCAGGAGTAAAAACACACTAAGGCGAGGATCCTTGACTTCAGGAGGGCAGATTCTAAAGAAATGGAAAACTGCTTCAGTAAATACCTTGAAGGGGTGGATGGCTGGTAGGGAGTGGAGACCCAGTGGAAAAAGATTAAGAAGGCAATAGCCGAAGCAATGTCATGCTGTTTTAAGGAAACGAGCAAGGGAAGGAGGAGGAAGAGACCACTATGATTCTCTAAGAAGGTGGCAAAAGCAGTAAAGGACAAGAAAACAGCATCCAGGAAGTACAAGGAGACCCAGACGGAAGCAGACAGGGAGGTATATCTGGTAAAGCAAAAGGAGGCAGGAACAATGGTGAGGGCAGCTAAAGAACAGAGAAGATAGCTAAGAAGATCAAAAAAGGGGACAAGACCTTCAGGTACAGTACGTAAGTGAAAAGAGGAAGACAAAGGTGGGATAGTGAGAATCAGGATGGCGGACGGAGACTGCGCAGTAGAAGTTCAAGAAAAAGCTGAAATTTTAAATAATTACTTCTACTTGGTCTTTTTTATTTTAAAGTTGAATAAATTACTGGATAGGTTCTATGAGAAACAAGTCTCACTTACAGAACATCCCAAGTCATTAAAACGATGAGTACACAAAATGACATAAACAACACTAATTAAACAGGTATATATATAAAAGCTCCCTGCAACAACATTTAAATCCCAAGATTATTAAAACAGTAAATACAAAAACTGTCCTAGGCAATGTCAGTTATAGCAAGTACATGTAAGTTGTTCCTGTAGCAACAACTTTTTAAAGTCATGTTTGAAAATATAGAGAGATGGTGAATTTCTTAACTGAGGGGGAAGTCTGTTCCATGAAAGTGAAGCATCATATGAAAAACATCCTTTTCCAAAGAGAGTCTGAAACTTTGGAAGAGAAAGGCCATGTTGAGACACATCCCGGAGGCTATTGTAACCCCTAGATGGTGCTATCCCAAGGGCTACTACCCCTGCCTGCATGGCTATTGCTGGTTAAGGGGCCTGGGTACTGAAACAGGTGCCTCCACCCGGAGGACAGGATTGTTAGTAGCAAGGCTAACCTGGGTACAGCCCTCCAGGACACTGTAACCCCCCTCTTTCCCCTCTAGTGGCCTAGACAATATGCAACAAACACTTTCACAGTAACCCCTATTCAGCATTCAAATCCCCCACACTCTATGCACTTATCACCAAGGCTGGTTCCACCAGTTTAACCCTGGAGACCCCCTGTAAAACAAGGTTAGACACAGCAAATTACAACAGTACAGTGTTTTTGGTACAAACTGGAACCCCAGTCAAATTAGATGCAAAAAGAGTTAGATCTGATTTATTCAGAGGACTTGAACGAGGGATGGGTGTAATCAGCTTGATTGATTCTATAACTGATCTAGTTAGGTAATTATGCATGCACTTTCAGTCCCTCAACACAGTCACACACTCTGGGTACCCAGGTAGGAAAGAGGTGGGCTAGTCAGGAACATTGCCCGGGGTAGGCCGGTGTTGCAGCTGGTTGGGGCCCTGTGATGGAAGAAAGCAACGTGCACAACACACACTATTTGTAATTCAGAGCCGGAGGGCTCAGTTCGTGAAGGAAAATACAACAAGGCAATCAGATGACAACACTTTAGATTTAGCTGCTGTTGCAGGGAGCTACCCTGATGTTTACTCACAATACCCAATACAAGACACAGACAGGATGAAATTGAGACTGCAGGTTGTTGAGCTGGAGTGTCAGAAGAAGCAGGGCCCACACGAATCACCGAGGCGTCGTTCCTGTTCAAGGCATTGAGCAGGGGGCTGATCCCCAGGCAGGTCTGTCATCAATGGCTTTCTCTTGTAGTGGGTAATCTGGCTGGGCCAATGTTACAGAGCCCAGGCCAAGTAGAGATGAATGCAGATTCAGTCTGATGGGGCTGGATGCAGCCTCCAGCAAGCAAAACACAGTTCAGCACACAGTGGGGAACCAAATCGTGACCCACTGGCAGCACACAGCACATTTATATTAAGGAAATCACCACTGTACCCAGTAGATGGCAGTCCAGTCACAACTACAGAGTCTCTGTGCCAAACCGGGACCCCAGCAGCAACTGAAAGTCCTGACAGGCCGATTGCATTCAGCAAATCTTCGGTCTTCTTTAGGTAGTGAGCCTGGTCACAGTTCAGTGGCTTTATTCACTCTTCAGTTCGGATTCAGCCCAAAATTGTTCGCAAATTCCCTCTCAGGTACAACAGGCTGGCAGGCACGCCAGTACTCAGCCATTCCACGGTTCTCCCTCACGAACTACACGGAAACTGCTGCTTGATTATCTTGAGCTGTTCACTCTATCACTTCCCAACTCAGACTGACTGTAGCTGCAAGCAGTCTGGGACTTTCCTCAGGATCCAAAAGGTTTGGTTGGCTGATCTGTCTGTCAGTCCGTTCCAGGGCTCCCCTTCCAGGTCCGTTTGGGTGCCAAAGCCCAGAACTACAATTCCTACAGAATTTTGCTCCCACAAGACCCCTGGGGACAGGCTCCATTTTAGAGTCCGCAAAGGTACTGATTGGTACATTCTGGCAGTCCAGGACCAAGATGGTGATGATAAACAGAACTTTCAATGCTGCAAAGACAGGTTAGACAAATTACAAAATCATTACTACTCTAATAGATAATCAGCAGATAAGTACAGCTTCTACCAGAGCTCCCTCTGTGCAAATAGCAATGGCAGAACTGAGCGATTATCTGGCAGCCCGGGCGGGACTCGAGCATAGAAACACTCAGCCCCCTCCTAGATTAAATAAGCACCACGTTATTGGCAGCTCCTACAGAGACAAAGCATAGAGGCACTAAGGCACTCTCACACAAACGGTTTTAAACCACTAAGACACAGGACACCAGCCTGGCAGTGGGCATTTAGGCACACCAAGGGAAGACTTTTTGGGAACCCCATTTGTAGGGGGTTACATATATTTGTAGGTGGGAACTATGAGCCTATCGGATAAATAAATTGGAGTCTGTTTATTTACAGCTTTATAGATTAGGGATAACCAATGAGAAGTGAGTCTAGAATCAGTGGACAAACAGTTTAACTGAGACAATAAGATATAATGGTGTTCATTCCATCTGGACTTTAAAATGAACTTTAAAGGCTGACAATAAACAGTATTCACTAAGAAAAGACTTGAGGCATTGGAGTGTCGGTAAACAGTATCGCCTTATAATCTAGTATGGAAAGGATAGCTTGAGCAACGATGTGTTTGCAATCCAATAAGGCAATGCCTGACCCATTTTAAATGACCCATGCACTGGCAAACTTATAGGATAGTTGTATCAAAATGGGATTTGAAGGGTCGGTCCAGTGGCACTGAGAGTTGAGGCACTGGACACCACACCTCACGTCACGCCGGCAACCCGGGTTCAGGAATGAGCCAGGGCCATCGGGGGTCAGTGGGGAAGGAGAAGACTGAGCATCAGGAGGATCTGCAATTAAAGCAGAAGGAAGCAGGGAGGGTAGTCAGAATAGCAAAGGCACAAACTGAGGAAAAGATAGCTAACTCAGTTAAGAAGGGGGATAAAACCTTTTATAGGTATATCAGGGAGCGTAGAAAGACAAAGGGAGGGATAGTGAGGCTGAATAGAATGGATGGTGGGTGGGCAGAGAGTGACAGTGAAAAAGCAGGGATAATGAATGAATACTTTTGTTCGGTATTCACAAAAGAGGAAGTGGGGGAGGTGCCAAATCCAATTAACAGAAGCACTCTGTAGAGGGGGGTTGATCCCAGTCCTTTCACAGAAGAAAGGGTTCTGAAAGAGCTCCTAAAACTGAAGGTGGACAAAGCAATGGGGCCAGATGGAATTCACCCCAGAATTCTAAAAGAAATAAGCAGAGAACTAGTGACACCACTGACTACCCTTTTTAACAAATCATGGGAGGATGGTGTGGTACCCGAGGGCTGGAAGAAGGCGGATGTGATTCCCCTTCACAAAAGTGGGACCAAGACAGAGGCAGGAAACTACAGACCTGTCAGTTTGACCTCTGTGGTAGGGAAAGTGATGGAATCACTTCTGAAGGAAAGAATTGTTGAGTACCTAGATGCCAGTGGGGCACAGGACCCAAGGCAGCATGGGTTCACAGCGGGAAGGTCATGTCAGACGAATCTAATTGATTTCTTTGACTGGGTGACCAAAGTAGTAGACCAGGGAGGGGCTGTGGACATGGCCTACCTAGACTTTAGCAAGGCATTTGACACAGTCCCACACAAAAGATTAGTAGTCAAATTAACCAGCCTGGGAGTGGGTCCCAGGGTGGTAGCCTGGGTAAAACATTGGTTGAACAACAGGACACAGAAGGTAATTGTAAATGGAGTCCACTCTGAAGAAAGGGGGTCACTAGTGGGGTACCACAGGGTTTAGTACTGGGTCTTGTCCTTTTAAGTGTCTTTACAAGTGACATTGCAGAGGGACTGGAAGGACAAGTATGTCTCTTTGCAGATGACACAAAGATCTGCAACAGGGTTGATACACAAGGAGGCGTGGAAAGGATGAGAAGGGACTTGGCAAGGTTGGAGGAATGGTCAGAAGTATGGCAGCTTGGATTCAATGCAAAGAAGTGCAAAGTAATGCACCTGGGAAACAAAAACCCAGGGGAAAATTACACAATGGGGGGGAGGTAGTAACAACGACAAAAGTGGAAAAGGACCTGGGGGTAATCATAACAGATGACCTTAAGGTTGGCAAGCAATGTGAGAAGGCGGTAGGGAGGGCTGGGGGGATACTGGGATGTATAGGGAGAGGTATCACCAGCAGAAAACAGGAAGTTATTATCCCCCTGTACAGACAGTTGGTGAGACCCCATCTGGAGTACTGCGTCCAGTTCTGGAGACCCCATCTCCACAAGGACATAGACAGGATAGAGGCAGTTCAGAGGAGGACAACTAAAATGGTGCAGGGTCTGCAAGAGAAGCTATACAAGGAGAGACTAAAGGAGCTTAATATGTATACTGCTGAGGAAAGGAGGAGAGGGGGACATGATAGAAATGTTTAAGTACCTCAATGGAATCAACAAAGTCCAAGAGGTAGCATCTTTCAGAAAAGAGATGTGCAAGAACAAGGGGACACAATCTGAAGATAGAGGGGAAGGCTCCGGGCAATGTGAGGAAATATTTTTCACAGAGAGGGTGGTGGACGATGTAACAGTCTTCCTGAGGAGGTTGTGGGGTCTAAAACTGTGGAAGAATTCAAGAATGCATGGGACAGACATAAGGCAATTTTTGTGGGGGATAGGAAGAAATAGGCTGTTGGTTAAATAAGATCTGCAGCTTATCCTCTAGGCAGGGAAATGGGCAGACTGGGTGGGCCAAGCAGTTCTTATCTGCTGTCAAAGTCTATGTTTCTATGAGGACTGCTCTCTTCTCCTTGGGTGGGATCCAGGGTGCTCAGTGGCAGCTCCCGGCGGAGGCTGGGCACATTTCGTTCTGTAGCATGGTTCTGTGAGGGATATGCGATGGCAGAATGTCTGTGGGTGGACCCGTGCTGGCACCCATTGCATGCCACGTCAGTGGGGGAAAAAGTGAGTAAAATCCCTGCCTTCTGATGGGTGAAGGATGGTCTGGGGGCTGGCCACCACAATCAGTGTCGGGTCTCTCCATTCGCTCCTCTGTTCTCCTCCCTGCCTGGCTGCTCTTCTAGATTGTAAGATAGAGTGCCAGAAAGGAGTAAAAGGTGGTCCCACCTCGGGGGGCTCAGGGCAGAGGGGTTGGGTGGCCGGGCCAGCAGATGGAGAATTGGGGCCTCCAGAGGAGTTGGGTGGAGGACTTCAGATGGGTGGGATCTGGCTTCAAGTCCATCTGGAGAGAGTTCAGGGTAAGGCAGTGCCATAAATAGAGTTAAAAAAAATGGGATTTGAAGGTTAGGGATAAGCCAGAGGTAAGACCAAGGTATTTGAATTCACGTTTAAGTTCAAGGGGCTAGTGTTTAAAGTAATGAAAAAAAGAAGAGTTTGTCTGAGACATGGCAGGCTAGTGCCCAAATAGCATGATTTATGTCTTTTTACTATTTAAGATTAGGAGATTATTGGAAAATCAGTGCACGATTTTATCAAAATCACCCTGACTAGTTCAAGAAAAAGAAAAGAGATTCTTGTGAGCATAGAAAAGAACTGTGTCATTGGTGTAAATATGAACCGAGCAATTGTCAACTACAGTGGGCAAGGGATCAACAAAAAAATTAAAAAGAATAGGATCAAGTGTAGACCCCTGAGGCACCCCAGTGGAAGTAGGAAGAGGAGAGGAGAGACAGCCATTCCAAAGAACAGATTATTCTGCCATGTAAATAACAGTAAAACCAAGTGACTACATTAATAGAAAAGCCATGAGAATAGACGAGCCAAAAGCAATTGATGGTTAATCACATCAGAAGCTTTGGACAAATCAATAAAAACAGTGGCAATGAAATATGCCTTGTCCGAAGCTCAGGAAACAGAATCACGAAAATCAATCAGTGCTGTATGGGTGGAGTGATTGGGCTTGTATCCCGACTGAAACTTAGAAGGAACAAAAATGTCAGCACAAGATTTAAGTAGGAAGCTGTCTAGATTACCAATTTCCTTGGCTGTGTCTTCTCTCAATAACACAGTACACAATTCATGGTCTTCATAGTAAAGTGAGGGGGCATGCAAGCATGCAACTATAAGCATCAGAAGGCAGGGGAGTGAGCACAAGTCCATTTTCAGTAGAGAGAGTCTGGAAAGGATTGGAAGCTCTTAAAGAGCACGAGGCGATCAGGTCGATCGTGTTTGCCCAAAGTTTCTAACAGAACTGAACACGGTGCTAGCCATCCCTCTGGCAACACTGCTCAGCACCATATTGAAGAAAGAGTTTGTACCAAAGGACTGGAAGAGGGCCAGTGTAGTCCCTCTGCACAAAAGCAGCAGCAGGGCAGAAGCTGGAAACTTCGGGCCAGTCTGTCTCACATCAGTGGTGGGGAAGTTAATGAAGACCCTATTGAAGGAGAGGCTCATGTAGTACCTGGAGGCTAATGAGCTGCAGGACCACAGGCAGCATGGTTTCGCAGCGGGAGGCACATTCAACAAATCTCAGTGTGTCACAGGGTGTCCTGTGATGAGTAAGGTTTCTATGAAAATGTCACTCCCCCTCCTAAAGAAATAAAGCGCTTAGGTGATAAATTATAGTACAGGTAAAATAATACAGGAGACGGCATAAGAGAGGCAGAGAGCAGTAGAATATAGCAGTGAGGTATAGGTTTCCCTTATTGTAGACAAAATGTAAATGTGGTTGGTCTACCATTTTTACCTTGTTTAGAGATTTATAATGAAATGGGACTGGCATGTATTTGTTTGACGTTTCTCTGGGGATTCGTTTTCCTATTAGTGAATACAGGTGTCCTACGGCGCTATGGAATTGTAAGCACCTAGGTTAGAAGTTCCCTGCTGTTGCTGAGCATAGTTAAATAATGAGTAAAGTAGATGTGAAAAAGGGTGCTCTGCAATGCGAAGTGCTCTGCTACTTGTCCCTAATTCGAAGTAGAAAGCAGGAGCATTCTAATGTGATAGTGCACTGTCTTTTCTGTCCTTATGTTAGAGGAACGAGAGAAACACTATTGAATGCTGAAGGAATATAGTGGAGGCCGCCACTTGAGGAAACGTAGATGGTAGGAATGGGTTGTTTCCTCGTGGTGGTGCAGCCTCACTAATTTCATTTTCAGGCTGCGTTTATTACCGTTTTGGTTCTGGGTTTAATCGCAGTGCATGAGTTTGAAACCGCAAAAGAGGGCATCCATATAAGAGCATGGTTTAGCGCTGCTCTGCACTGAGAGGTGTTTTTTGTTATTAATAGAGAGGGAGAATGAGGTTTGAGTTTCTTCTCCCACCTCCACAGGATGAAGGCGTCAAAAGCACTTTGAATAACCCGAGGAGTCGCTAAGCCTCCCGTTAGCTCCGAGAACAGTGTTTTTCTCCAGCTTCTCGAGCGTCTGCTTGAATGGTGTTTTTTTATTTTTTAGTTCCGGAGATACCGAATGATTAAGGATCCCTCTTGCGCTCAAGGATAATTACGGCAGTTTCACCGTAGCTGCAGGCTGTTGCTCCGCCCACTGCCGGCTACCAGTACATGCCCTCGTAAAGAATAAAACTACTAACTGTCATAATAATAAATGCAGCTGTGCAAATTACCAAATAGAATCCAGGAGTGTGGGGGGGGGGAATGTCCCCACAGAAGAAAGAACAAAAATTAAATAGTCATAATAATAAATGCAACTGTGCAAATTACCAAATGGAACCAAGGGGGTGTCAGGGGCAGAGCGCCCCCACAGAAGAAAAAACAAATAAATAGTATATTGTATATACTAAACTGTGTGCCAGATCGGGGGGAAATGAGCTGAGGCAGAGGACAATGCTGAGAATGTGCCGTACAGTCGGAAAACCGGTGTTAAGCTGTGGTAAGATTACAAATATAACGGAAACACAGTGCTGCGGTAAAAATATTGTTCAAATGATGAAACTTAGATGTATAAGGGGGGGTGTACAGAAAATACAGAAAAATGAAACAGTGCAGTGGTACAACGTGGAAACGGTCTTTCTATTTCAATGAATTTATAAAGTTAGTTAAGCCGGGTGTGGTGCAAATACTGTGCAAGTTGAAAAGGTCACATTTTACACACATGCTGAAGGTGTTGTTATCGTTTGCAATAAATAGACTTTCGGTAGCATGTCATGGTTGGGTGTGTCACTATGCTATTTTTCTGTGAGAGGGGGCGTGTGCATGGCGTGGAAAAAGCCGTCACTACCGTAATGTTGTGAGTTTTTGATTTCGCGCATGAGGGATCCTTAATCATCCGGTATCGCCTTAGTTCCTTGCCTGTTCCCCTGTTATGCCATGCATTCAATGTAACTGCATGGCTAGTTTAAGAGCCAGGTTAAGCACTTTGCAGGGTGCCACTGAAACCGTAGTTTTTCAGTCGAGAGCTGCCCTTCCCCGTCCTTTGTTATAACTACAATTAAATAAGAGAAAGCGCTTCAGAAAAGGGCCATAAAGTGTAGGTCTATTAGGTTCAGACTGAATAGTAGTTTAGTTATGTTTCTACTACATTTTCCTTTTTTGTAGCATTTAGAATAAAATGATGTAATGGCATTTACCTTTTGTTTCTTTGGCTGGGGCTTGGTTGGAATGCTGTGGGGAGGATTGTTTCCCACTCTGTGCCTAGCGCTATAGCGTCGACCGGCCACTGTTCTCCCATGTAAATAATGTTTAGTTGCTTGGTGGATGGTGCTTCAGAGGCTGTTCTATGTATAAATCTTGAATTACTTTATAAAATGAATGTGTTACAATGCATAGTGTAGACTGATGAATTAAATAATGAAAATATTGAAAAGACCAAATTTAGAGATATACTGAAAGTGTTTTCAATGTTAGATAATTGTATGAGCGGAGTTAGCTCACCACATAGTACAGCTTTCTGTATAAAATCCTGTCAGCTGAACTGAGACAGATAGGTGTTAGGTCTGGAGACAGACTCCAGGGAGTTTTATGCATTGCTCCCAGGTATTGAAGCAGAACAACTGGGATGGCTAGTTATTTCTAGCCATGTATTCTCAGTGATTTCATGTTATGATTTTTTTTTTTTAGTTGTTTAACCAGGAGTAGCACACTAAGCTGAAAGCTTTTTTACAGGAGCATCCTGGGAGCACAGGGAAGTTAAGTGACTTGCTTAGGGTCACACAGTATGCAAGAGGAAGCTGTGGGGTTCAAACCCGGGTCTGGCCTGCTGGATGTCACCAAATTTGCAGCTCAGAGGCTTAAACCACTGTGCTATACTGCCTCTAGATTTGTGTTTGCCATTTATGTTTTCTTTTGGTCGTACCAGTTCGCTGTTATAAATATGTCCCGCTAAAGAAGAAATATGCTGAAGTAAAATAAACTTGCTGATTTTTTATGTGCAGCTGTGACGCACTACTGTTCAGTCCGCATGGTCACCCACACCCTATGACACATGGTGGCAGTGGTGGGGTTGTGACTGGCCTGACCAAGGTCTGGTGGACTGTTAATGCTGCAGGACAGAACAGTGGATCCATGGGGTTTCTATGAGGTTCATATTCCCATGGATGTTGGTCAGCAGAGGCTGGAGGTACAACCATTGATCATGGTGCCAGTGGTAATGAAGCTACATGATGATGGTGGCCTGGATGAGGCAATGCAGAATCAGTGGATGGACCAGATGGGCCTGATATGTTACATGTTCGAGCGATGGATGGATGGATGCTGAAAGCCAAAGGAGAGAGGCCGAGCAGAGGTACCTGGAGCTCTGGATCCAGATGTCAGACAACAGTGATCCGTACAGGGAAAGAGAGCCCTAGAAGGTGGAATCAGAAGATGGCTGTGTACAGTGTGCTAATATGGAGATTATTGTGTTGCCTATGTTCCCTGGGATGTATTGGATGGGAGATCATGGAACTGAGACTTTGGAGAAGTCCCCAAGGGGAGACTGGTCCAGACTTTGTGTGTTCTGGGGTGATGTCTGCAGACAGAGTGGAAGAGGAAGAGTCGACAATCAAGAAGGAAGAAGCAGTAACTGCTGAAGGGACATTTAAATATACATTTAAATGTGTTAACAATAAGCTCTTGTCTTGTGCTGACTGGAAACAGTCACAAACAGGAGACCCTGAAGTGGCTCAGCTCAATAAGTTTGCTACCAACAAAATGGGAAATAGTAAAGATAATAATGGGGTAAGAAAAACATTGTGGTGTTGTGAATTTAAGGATGAGGTATTATGCCATATGAGGTCTAACCCCCATACCCGGCAGGTAGAGGCAAGGGTGGTGGTTCCCGGGGCTTACAGGAGGGAACTGTTGGAATCAGTATGCAAGAATGTTAAGCTCTTAGATCATGAGGAGGAGTTGGAACACCTTACTCCACACTATCACTGGCCAGGGGTGTACTGTCAGGTAGCGACATATATAAGGGGCAGGACTGTCAGCTATCGTAGGGAGATTACAGAACGTGGGAGAGGAGTAGCCCAGAGGGTTGAAATTCACAAAATGTGGCACCCTTGGAGAAATGGGAGGTCTACACATAGAGTAATGGGCTCCAGATGATAGACAGCTGTTCGGAAATATGGTAGAGATGGCCTAGCCATTAGATTTACCCTTACAAGAAAATAACATAGGATGTGGTTACATGATATAGAAATATTGTGATACACGTAACTCAGGTCAGGGTATTGGTAAATGGAATTCCTGGGTTTATGGAAAAAGTCTGTCTAGGTGTTTTTTTAGTACATTGCTGGGTTATGGTAAAAAGGTGCATTCTACCTGAAGAATCCCTGGGGTGGACTTTAGGCATGAGGAAGGGCCATAGCTTCAATCCCCTTCCCGGGTGAAATGTGAAGGGATTGTCACCATGATATCTAATGTTATGGGAGTTTTTCAAAGAAGTTACAGAATGTTTCTCATAATGTGAGACTGAGTACACTTCTAAACCAAGAAAAAGAAAGTTATGAAAACTAAAGACGGACAAGTTGAGTGTTATAAAGACGTAACCTCAGTTACTCAAAATAATGTGTCACATAATATTTTCTATGAAGTGTTTGCATATTTATTTATTTATTTATTCATTAGGACTAGGATTACAAAGGTTCCACATCAGGTTACAATTCATAACATAAGACATGTAAGTCAGATTACAAATTCAATTCATAGGACAATGTTACAAAAGTGTAAGCTAAACAGAGTTACAAAGCGTCTGAGAAACAAAACAAGTTTTGGAGGCTAGGTTACAAGGAGATAGCAGATGAGGTGCAGAGAGGATAGAGGACAAGAGAGAGGAAGAGTAGAGGGGGTGGAGAGCTATAGAGGAGGAGCGCAGCCAGAGGCATTGTCGTAGACATAACATGGGGAAGTGCGTGCTAAGGGGCAATCAAATGCTAATAGGAGAGAGTACTGCATAAGGCTAGGGAAATATTCATGGGGTCAGCTAGTGGAGGCAGTCACAGGAGTTAGAGGCAGTGAGAGAGAGGCGCAGCCTTGATTTAAATGCACCAAGGGTAGGAGTGGAGGAGATGTAACTGTTTAGACCATTTAGCCAGCTGGACACCCTGTAGGCAAATGATCTTTGACCTTGTGAGGTATGACAACGTGGAACCTGCAGGAGCTGTGATTCAGACTAGTTCAGTGGGAGTTGTACCTAGGGTGCAGTAGTGCACATACTCCAGGGGGCGCAAGGCCCATAGTTATTTTCTTCGCCATCGTGCAGGTTAGGTACTTTATCCGATTGGTGAGTTGCAATCATCCAGTTTTTACATAGAGGTCGCATGTATGTGTGAGGTGGTGGGATCCAGTGAGAAGTTGGCAGGCCTTATTGAGGGAGGTGGATATGGTACCTCAGACCTCCTCCTATAGACTGCGATCGTTAGATAAATCCCTGCTGAATGTACCTAGATGTAAAACCTCAAAAGGCTCTGTTGCCTTCAATCACTGTGCTCCTAAGCTTTGGAACTCTCTCCCCAAAGCACTTTGAATATCTGGATCCCATGAGACACCCTCAAAAAGGAGTTGTGCTTACATCTATCCCTTGCTGACCTCTGCACTTGTTTTAATCCTCCCTAATCCACTCACCCTCCAGATGCTGCCTGGCCTAACTTTAACCTCCCTACCTCATAACACTTCTTACCCTTACTATTTTCTTGAGGGCTAATCAACCCCAACTCCCCCTCCCCCACACACACACAACTGAGTCTTGTTTCGGAGGCCGTGATAATGCATCCTGCCCAGTCAGGAATTGGCCCTTTCCTTGTTTCGCTGCCTATTTGAATCTTCATTGTTGTGACTAATTTCAACAATATTTCTTTGCTGCTATGTTGTAGCATCTCTTCCTAGACTGTGTAGGTTTTCTCTGCCTAAAAATGATATGTGAATTGCATTGATTGTTACTGTCCTGGCTGCATGTATTCATCACTACTAACTGTTTTGACCTATGCTATTGTAATTTCATTGTACTCATGCTATGTACCTGTCTTTGACTGTTGTACTCTCCCGGATCGTGCCTGAAAATAGTCATTTCATGGCTAGTGCACCTACCCGGTTAACAAAAACTAAATAAATAAATAAATAAATGTGTCTAAGAGCGGTAGCGGGGGCAGAGCCATAGATGATAAGCCCATAGTCAATAATGGAGACAACAGAGCTCTGAACGGCGACAGTCAGGGCTTCTGGGGTAAGATGTTGCCTATGCTGGAAGAGAAGGCCAAGGCGAGTATTTGCTGCTTTAGCTACAGAGTCAATGTGGGCACTGTAAGTTAGATGAGGGTCTAGAGTGATCCCAAGGTACTTAAAGGCTTGAACCTGTTCCAGGATGACTCCATGACTGGTTTTGATGAATAGGGGGTGCAGTTTATGCTTGTTATGAGAGCTGCTGAACGTCATAGACTTTGTTTTCTAATTATTGAGGACCAGATTGTGATTTGAGAACCAATTTTCAACAGATGTGAAGCCAAACATTGTGCGCATTATGAAATAAGGTGACTAGAGAAGAGGCCTTATCTTGATTTTGGATCTGCATATGCCTTGTGATCCTAGAGATCGCTGATGGCTCCATTATGATGCACGTAAATGTACTGGAGCATTAATATTTCCTTCTCTATCCTCTTTCATACTGCACTAGGATTTCTTCTTTATTTTTCCTAACTAGTCTCCTTTGACTGAAAGGTTGGCCGCCTTCAGCTGTTTCTTTTTCCTTCTGAACTGTTTGATTTATTCTAGCTTTGTTTGGTTTTTTTCTCCTCTCTGATCACAAGTAAAACCTTTGTTTATTTAGGGGTTTACTGTCAGTGGGTACACTCCAGAAACTGAGTATCTGTTAGGAATATTGTTAAGGCTGTATACACTGTTCATGAATTGATATTCTGCAGTACCGGTATTCCAGCAATTCTTGATAGCATATCATCATGCATAAAATGTATTACTTTTTGAAAGATGCTGGAGGACCAATACATAAGCCCCAGGGTAGTTGAAGAAGCAATATCTCTTTGATAGGAATGTTTGTGTTGTGTTGCCACTTCAAAAAGGGACCTTGGGGTGGAGCTCTTTGGTGTGGGTGAGCCGGAGCTCCAACAACCCCCCCACCACGTCTATAAAAAGTATAGGTCTCAGACAACCAAGAGGTGGTTGCCCTCTTAGGTGGGGAAGAATGTCACAGGGTGTCCTGTGATGAGTAAGGTTTCTATGAAAATGTCAGCCCCCCCCCCCTTTCTTTGAGGAAATAAAGTGCTTAGGTGATAAATTATAGTACAGGTAAAGGTACAGGAAAAATAATACAGGAGATGGCATAAGAGAGGCAGAGAGCAGTAGAATATAACAGTGAGGTATATGTTTCTCTGTTTCCCTTCACATGTTTCCCTTCACATTGTAGACAAAATGTAAATGTGGTTGGTATACCATTTTTACCTTGTTTAGAGATTTATAATGAAATGGGACTGGAATGTATTTGTTTGACGTTTCTCTGGGGATTCGTTTTCCTATTAATGAGTACAGGTGTCCTATGGCACTATGGAATTGTAAGCACCAAGGTTAGAAGTTCCCTGCTGTTGCTGAGCATAGTTACATAAATAATGAGTAAAGTAGATGTGAAAAAGGGTGCTCTGCAATGTGAAGTGCTCTGCTACTTGTCCCTAATTCGAAGTAGAAAGCAGGAGCACTCTAATGTGATAGTGCACTGTCTTTTCTGCCTTTATGTTAGAGGAATGAGAGAAACACTATTGAATGCTGAAGGAATATAGTGGAGGCCGCCACTCGAAGAAACATAGGTGGTAGGGATGGGTTGTTTCCTCATGGTGGTGCGGCCTCACTAATTCCATTTTCAGGCTGCGTTTATTACCGTTTTGGTTCTGGGTTTAATCGCAGTGCTGTGACTTTGAAATTGCAAAAGAGGGCATCCGTATAAGTGCATGGTTTAGTGCTGCTCTGCACAGAGAGGTGTTTTTTGTAATTAATAGAGAGGGAAAATGAATTTTGAGTTTCTCCACCCCCCAAGTTTGAAAGTGTCAAAAGCGCCATGAATAACCCGAGGAGTCACTAAGCTGCCCATTAGCTCTATGAATAGTGTTTTTCTCTAGCTTCTCGGGCATCTGCTCGAGTGGTGTTTTTAATTTTTTAGTTCCTTGCCTGCTCCCCTGTTATGCCATGTATTCGATGTAACTGCACGGCTAGTTTAAGAGCCAGGTTAAGCACTTTGCAGGGCACCACTGAAACCGTAGTTTTCCGGTCGGGAACTGCCCTTCCCCGTCCTTCGTTATAACTACAATTAAATAAGAGAAAGCACTTTAGAAAAGGGCCATAAAGTGTAGGTCTGTTAGGTTCAGACTGAATAGCAGTTTAGTCATGTTTCTATTACGTTTTCCTTTTTTGTAGCGTTTAGAATAAAAAGACGTAATGGCATTTACCTCTTGTTTCTTTGGCTGGGGCTTGGTTGGAACGCTGTGGGAAGGATTGTTTCCCACTCTGTGCCTAGCGCTATAGCATTGACCGGCCACTGTTCTTCCATGTAAATAATGTTTAATTGCTTGGTGGGTGGTGTTTCAGAGTCTGTTTTATGTATAAATCTTGAATTACTTTATAAAATGAATGTGTTACAATGCATAGTGTAGATTGATGAATTAAATAATGAAAATGTTGGAAAGACCAAATTTAAAGAGATACTGAAAGAGTTTTCAATGTTGGATAATTGGGCTAGCAGTATAACCTAGAGGTTAGAGGACTGAGGTGTGAACAAGCTCGATACATCCAGCAGACCAGACCAGAGTTCGATTCTCACAACCTCCACTTGCATACTGTGTGACTCTGAGCAAGTCACTTAACTGCCCAGTGCTCCCAGGTCGCCACTGAAAACAGTCACTTGTGCCTAGTGGACCTTACCCGGTTACCAAAGACTAAAATAAACAAAATAAATTAATAATTGTATGGGTGGACTTAGCTCATCACATGGTACAGCTTTCTATATAAAACCCTGTCAGTTGAACTGTGAGTCAGATAGGTGTTGGGTCTGGAGACAGACTCCAGGGAGTTTTATGCATAGCTCCCAGGTATTGAAGCAGAACACCTGGGATGGCTAGTACTTTCTAGCCATGTATATCCTTATATCAAAGCAGATCTCACTTTCTCCATACCACACACCCTACTGCTTTCCTTAAGCGGTGTTCGCCAAAAACTCGGTGCCCTCACTTATTTCGTCACCACCTCATCCTTGCCCTACTACTGCTGGCTGCAGGGGATATCCACCCAAATCCCAGTCCAACAACTACCCCTAATCATAGTAACACCTTGCCTCACTCCGCAGCCAAGGCCACCTCCGCCAGTTATTCTGGCTCCCTCCCCCGGAGATTACGTCTTCTCCACCTTAACATTCGTAGCCTAGCCCACAAGCTCGATCAGCTCCAGGTTCTAGCCACCCACCATGCCCCTGATATAATCATCATATCCGAGACCTGGCTAAATCCAAACCTCCCTGATCCAGCCATCGCTACTCCGGGGTTCACCATCACTCGACAAGACCGACCCACCAGAGGTGGAGGGGTGGCTATCTACACCAGCTCAGCGTTACACTTTTCTGTCACTCTCTTAAAAGCTGAACCCAAGACCTACGAGCTGCTCATGCTGAAACTGTCCCCTCCCTCCTCACTCCCCATCTTTGTGGCTGGAATTTATTGCTGCCCTGGCACCCCAGCCGTAACAATTACCAACATCCTGAACCAACTGGCATCCTTTGCCCAGTCGGGTGAACTATATGTCTTGGACAACTTTAATCACAACTGGTCAGATCCCACCTTTAATAAAAGCCGAATCAAGGTATCCACGCTCAACCTTACCCAAACCATTCTGGAACCCACCCGGTCAAACCATAAGTCCGGTAACCACTCCCTTCTCGATTGGGTGTTTACATCCCATCCCCACCACGTCGTCAGCTCTGGCCTCCTCCCAGACTCCATTAGCGATCACCACCCAACATACCTGGTCCGCAAAATCCACCGAATTAAATCCCCTCCAAAATTTATATTTCAACGGGCATATAAATCCTTAAACCTCTCCTCTCTCCTGGAAGAGTTTGCACACTCCAACTGGGACCCAATCCTAAGTTGCTCCAACATGGATACTGCCCTCATGCACTTCAAGAACACCTTCCTCAGCGCTTGGAACAATCATGCCCCCTTGCGCCGTTCTAGGGTCCGAGGGTCACACCTTCCCTGGATATCTTCCGAGCTGATAGCCTGCCAGCAAGCCCGTGACAGGGCGTGGCGTACCTACAAATCCATGCTCCTCCCAGGCAACAATATCACCTACCGCATGCAAATGCACAAAGACCATCCGCATAGCTAAGGCCGAATATTTTAACTCCACCCTAAACTCAAGTCTTGGGAGGCCTTCTAAGTTTTGGAAAGTCATCAACTCCCTTTTCTCCCCCCAACAACAAATCCCCCTCCTCTCCTTCTCGCCCAAGGGACCCTACTTTCTGACCCGCTGTCAGTAGCCTCTGAGTTCAATTCCTGCTTCACTACTTGTGCTACGTCCCTCCTGGACTCCCTTCCTCCAGTAACCTCACCCACTCCCCCGACAGCTACCCCCTTCCTCCTGGCCAGAACCCTTTCTTTCAGACACATCTCCCCCACTGAAACCTTAGATGCCCTTCGCTCCCTGAACCCCACCAAAGGCAAATCCCCAGACGGCCTCGACAACAAACTCCTCTTCCTAGCTGCCTCGGCCACTGCTACTCCCCTCGCTGCCCTGCTAAATCTATCATTCACCACTGAGTCTCTCCCCTCAGAATGGAAACATGCCACTGTCCTTCCTCTACCAAAAAGAGGTGATCCTACCTCCGCCGCTAACTACCGCCCCATCTCCCTCCTCCCCACCCTCACCAAACTCCAGGAACACCTAGTACTATCACAGCTTGCCCAATTTCTCTCAGAAACAAACTTCTTCACTCCATTCCAGTCCGGTTTTAGGAAGAACCACTCCACCACCACCTCCCTACTAAGACTCATGGACTCCATCCTCTCTGGAATGGACAAAGGACATCTCACCGCTGCTATCTTTATCGACCTAGCCAAAGCTTTTGATACAGTATCTCACTCCCTCCTACTGTTCTGCCTAGCTGGTGCTGGTCTATTGCCTTCGGCCATAAGTTGGTTCAATGCCTACCTACAAAATATAACCCAATCTACAAAAATAACTGACTGCACCTTCCCCCTGCTCCCCATTACCACCATTGTCCCCCAGGGCTCAGTCCTCGGCCCCATCCTCTTCTCCATCCTACTAAATGATCTGCCTATGGCCTGCTCCACTACCTTAATACACATGTATGCTGATGACACGGTCCTCTTTACATCTGGCAGCTCCCATGAAGAAGTCACTGCTAATCTCCAGACCGATTTTAACAAAGTACAACACTGGTTCAACTCCAATCAGCTCTCTCTTAACGCTAAGAAAACAGTCTCTATGTCTTTTGGCACTAGACAGAGACTATCCAGACTTACCTCCCCCTACTCTTCCGTACCCTAAATAACACCAATCTGGAAGATGTGCCCTCCTTTAGATACCTAGGGGTGTGGCTTGACCACCACTTCTCCTTCTCCACCCATGTGGATGCCATCCTATCTAAACTGCGTCCCAAGCTCGGCGCCCTTTATCGAAACTGCGCTAGTCTCCCACTTCTGGTGAGACGCGAAATAGTCCAGAAAATGATTCTTCCTTCTTTCAGTTACTGTGTTGTTGTCTACAGTTCTGCCTATAAGTCCACCTTATCCAAACTGGACCCTCTCTTCAATGTCTTTTGCCGCTTCGCTCTCGATGCACCCCCCCCCGCACACATCACTGCAAGCTCTACCATTCACTGGCCCTCCCATCCCTGAGCAACCAATGTCTGCTTCACAGTGCTAAATTTGTTTCTAACTTCTGGCTTGGTTCCCTCCCACCCTACCTCGCTTCCTCCCTATTTTCCCCACCTCCACCCGCCCATGCCCTCAGGTACACTGATTCCAGGCTGTTAGCTATCCCTCATCGTAGAATCTCTGCAGGCCAATCAGCCTTCTCTTACTACCTCCCTAAACTCTGGAATGGCCTGCCGGCCCAAATCCGACATTCTTCCTTCAAACACTCTCTATCCTCCGCCCTCTCTAACTTCCTCGCACCCAATTGTACCTGCCCCTGACCACCTGCCTGTCTCTTTCCCCCACCTGATCCACTCCTCCTTACACACCTGACCAGTGGCTGGGCCGTTTGCCCAAATGACTGGCCTATAAACTTGCCCTAACAATCCTTGCACTTACCCGCTCTCGGCATACCCTGCTCCACCCCTTACTATTCCCATCAACGTTTCCTCCCTAAGTCAACCCCTGCTCATTTCCCATTGACTGACTCCTTTTTTCTGTCCCCTCCCCCTGGCCCCAGTCTCATGCTCCCAGTTCGCACCGATAACCCAGTGCATTTCTCTCCCCATTCTCTAGATACAGGCACTTATGTAACCTTGTATAGTTAATGCTAATCAACAAGTCATGCCACCGCCCATGTGGCACAAGTATGTAGTACTACCGCTTGTTTAGGTCTGGCTAGCTACATTCATCCATGTAACCACTGTTTTGTTTTGCTTGACTAATCTCAACCATTGTTTGTACTATGATTACTCCTCCCATGTACTCCCCCCCCCAGGTCGCACTGTGAGACAAGCATTGTTTTGCTCAGTGTACCTCTCCTCGTGAAACATTTTCAATAAATAAATAAATGTATTCTCAGTGATTTCATGTTATGATTTGTGTTTGTCATTTATGTTTTCTTTTGGTCGTACCAGTTCGCTGTTATAAATATGTCCTGCTAAAGAAGAAATATGCTGAAGTAAAATAAACTAGCTGATTTTTTACCTGCAACTGTGTTGCACTACTGTTCAGTCCACATGGTCGCCCACGCCCTATGACACATTGACTTCTTTGATTGGGTGACTCGGGAGGTGGATCTAGGGAGATTAGTGGATGTGGCCTATCTGTACTTCAGTAAAGCCTTCAACGCTGTGCTGCAAAGGAGGCTGGTTAAGAAACTAAGCAGCATGGAAGGAAGAAAGTGGTAAGCTCAGTATCAAACTGGTTGGTGGATAGGAGGCAAAGGGTACTGATAAATAGCAAACACTCAGGGGGCGGTAGAGTGACTAGCCAGATGCCACAGGGATCAGTGTTGAGACCAGTCCTCATCAGTGTCTTTATAAGTGGCATTGCTGAGGAGCTGAAGGGGAAGGTGTGTCTCTTTGCTGATGTTACAAAAATCTGTAACAGGGTGGACACTCAGGAAAGGGTGGAGAGAGTGCAAAGGGATCTGGGTAAATCAGATGAGTGATCTAGACTGCGGCAGCTGGGTTTCACTGCTAAAAAGTACAAGGTCATGCACCTGGGATGGAGAAACCCAGGAGCTGGGTATAAGATGTGGGAGAGGTACTTACAGTCACCAAGCAAGAAAGAGACCTCAGGGTCATCATATCTGAAGGTAGCTGGTCAGTGTTACAAAACACTAGGAAGGGCTAGTGAGATGCTGGAGTGTGTTGGGAGGGGTATTTCTTGCAGGAGAATGGAGGTGGTGCTGCCTCTATATCACTCACTGGTGAGATCCCACTTGGAGTACTGTGTACAGTTCTAGAGGCCACACCTCCGCAAGGACATTGACAGGGTGGAAGCAGTAAACTGGAGGGAAACCAAAATGGTGTGAGGGTTGCATGGGCTGTGGGATCTCAACATGTACTCCCTGGAGAAGAGTGACAGGGGACATGTTTGAAACCTACAAGTATCCCACAGGGGTGAACAAGGTATAGGTGTGGTTTCTCTTTCAGAGAAAACAAAGCACTAGAACACTGGGGCATGCAATGAAGCTAAAGGGGGAGGAACATTTGGGAGAGATGTGAGGAAATACTTCTTCACAGAAAAGGTGACAGACAATTGGAACAGCCTGCTGAAAGAGGTAGGTGGGGGCAAAGACTGCAGGGAGTTCCAAGCATGTGCAGGATAGACACAAGGTCAAATTAGGTAGAGGAAAGGGAGGTGGAAGGGACTCCAGTGACCAAATGTTTCTATACAAGATGGAGTGGAAAGGATGAGAAGGGACTTGGCAAGGTTGGAGGAATGGTCAGATGTATGGCAGCTCAGATTCAATGCAAAGAAGTGCAAGGTAATGCACCTGGGAAACAAAAACCCGGGGAAGAGTACACAATGGGGGGTGAGATACTGACAACAGTAAAAATGGAAAGGGACTTGGGGGTAATTATATCAGATGACCTAAAGGTGGGCAAGCAATGTGAGAAGGCAGTAAGGAAGGCTGGGGGGATACTGGGATGCATAGGGAGAGGCATCAATAGTAGAAAACAGGAAGTTGTTATCCCTCTGTACAGACAGTTGGTGAGACCCCATCTGGAGTACTGTGTGCAGTTCTGGAGACCCCACCTCCGCAAAGACATAGACAGAGTGGAGGCTGTCCAGAGGAGGGCAACCAAAATGGTGCAGGGTCTGCACCAGAAGACATATGAAGAAAGACTAAAGGAGCTTAATATGTATACCCTTGAGGAAAGAAGGGAGAGAGAGGACATGATAGAAACTTTCAAGTACCTAAACAGAATCAACAAAGTCCAAGAGGGCAGCATCTTTCAGAAAAAGAGATGTGCAAGAACAAGGGGGCACAATTTGAAGATAGAGGGGGGATGGCTCAGAGGTAATGTGAGGAAGTATTTTTTCACAGAGAGGGTTGTGGATGCATGGAACAGCCTCCCTGAGGAGGTCGTGGAGTCAAGAACAGTGGGGGAATTCAAAAATGCATGGGACAGACATAAGGCAGCCCTAGTGGGTGGTAGAAAGAAGTAAGCTGTTGGTTAACTAGGATCTGCAGCTTATCTGTTAGGTAGGAAAATGGGCAGACTAGGTGGGCCAAGCGGTCCTTATCTGCCATCATATTCTATGTTTCTATGTTTCTAAATAGGGCCAGAGGTGTCAGAATAGGCAGGGAAAAGGGCCAGACTAGATGGACCTACCAGTCTTTTCTACCAACAAAGTCTATCTTTCTATGGTTCATGCAATGATGTGATGTGCCACCCTGGTGTCCAGGCATGGTGTCCCCCTCCCCTTCTTGTGGTCCCATGGTGCTGCAACCTGGATTCCTCCAGGTGGCAGCTAATCTGCAAGACATGTGGTCCTCCATCTCAAAAGGAGAACTGTCCTTGTGGTGCTCAATCCTCCCTTCCCCAGCCAGCGCCTGAGTGATCCTGTCCATTCCAGAACCTGAGTTACTGGTGCAATAGGTGGTGAGGGAGCCAGTGCCTCAGCCCACCATGCTACTGGGCTGGCAATGAAGGTCAAAAGGTACTCTAATGTCTACCAGGTCTGCCCCTCCCCCACCTCAGAAGCTGGGGCCCACAAATATGCTGTTCTGACATGAATAAATGTATAATAATTTATAACTTTGAAGCATAAAACAATGCCAGCCATCTGTGTTAAAATCTTGTTCTTCAAAAGAGGGAATAATATTATTCATTACATCACTAAAAACCTAAAAATGAACAACAAAAAGTTAAGTGCAACATAAGCAGTGATTCTATTAACAATATATTGCCTCATCCAGTGTGCAGAATAAATAACAGCACCTTTATTTTTAACTCATTCTATCTTGAGTGGCCATTTTGGGTCATGTTAAGCAATGGATGGTTCCAACGCCATATGGTGCTACTAGTAAGAATGTTAAATCATGGCAGGATAATGGTATCAATTGCTGGGTCAATTTAGAAAAACATGATAAATATCTATCTTGGTCACCTTGTAAAACTAAATATAACCTTTCAGATTTCAAATTCTTTAGCTGGCCCAGAGGAGTCCACCCACTGGCCCAGCAGTAGTACCATCCCAAGTTCGGGAAAAAGCCTGAGGTGTCAAAGGGTCGGGAGGGGGGTTGCAGCACCTGGCACTAGCTTGACTTATACCTGTGGCTGGAATGCAGTTGGCTTGGGACTACTGATTGGTGTGGAGGAGCACCAGCCGTCAATGCATGGTGCAAGGAAGTGCACATGGGGATATCATGATGGCACGTCCGTTGATCCAAGGGGTATGGAGAAAAGCAAAAAAAGTCCAGCTGGCAGAACTGATTCCAGCCTTTCACAGGCCCTGCAACTGGTGGCTCAGGCAGCACCAATGCCAACCAGATCCTAAATGCAGTGGGGCTTAAGGAATTCTGCTGACCCTACCTCGGGGGCATGCCCTGTGAGAATACTCGGTGGAGCAAGGTAAGCCCTGAGGGAAGCTGGAATGACAGGCCTGGGGGAGGCAGGCAGGATGCTGGCTGGACAGTGAATGGGAGGGGGGATAAATAGAGAGACACATTCTGAATCCTTTGGGTACTGGCAGTTGAAATTTATCTACCATAAGAACTATGATAGAAGGGAGAGAGCAATGTAAACAGATCAGAGTTTTAATAAAGACACATATATATCTCTACAAGGCTTGGGGGAAGAAAAAGCTTGTTCACTTGGTTGATAAAGAATTTAGTACTTGCTAATATTCAGGACCTGTACCATACTATGGAAATGAAATGTTCAGAGGATTTGCAAATTAATAGCAAATCTGTAGGATGGATACAAATTCTATCTTCAACTAATCAGTTTAAGAGCACTTTGAAAAAAACTAAATTTAAAGAATTTATAGAGCATATTATACTTTAAGTACATTTGTAAACCCCACCCTTGGGAGGGGGCATACCTGAACTACTGCTGCCTCCTTCCCTCCCTAGGTCTTGCACTGCTGCTGCTGCTGTACTGCTGGCTGTCCCTTGTTGACCTTGTGTGTGGCACGGACAGAGAGGGAGCCAGGCTGCAGCACAATCTTCAGTGCCTCCTGCACCCTGCAGGCTTCATGGCTGTGGTGGCATTTCAGTTGCCCAGCCGCACCTACTTTTCCACAGTGGCTCTTCCTGATTTGTATCAGAGGGCTCAATTTCATAAGGTGGACGCAGGGCTTGCATCAAGCCGTGCGTCCACTGCAAATTTCAATGCAGCTGCTCCAAAGCCCCTTGGACGCAGTTCAGTCCAATTTTAGAAGAGCTGGTGCAGCTGCGACACTCTCTCCACTTTATGGCACCTTGCACCAAAGGTTTGGCTCAAGTGCTGTGATCCCGGGTGCAAAGTTAGACCAGGGAGTACCTGGTCTAACTCACAGTGTCTCATGTTCTGGACTTGCGGCAGGTGATTGCAGCACAGTTCTTTGAAAATCGTGCTTGCCACAATGTTTGGCACAAGTCGTAACTTGCATCAAACACCCTGCCACAAGTCCACTGTACCACCACATCTATTTCTAAAATCGAGCCCAGAGTGTCTACAAGACTGTATTACATGCCCCAAAATCATCATCTGTTCTGCCTTTCACATCACCACTGACATGTGGATCAGTGCTAGCATACAGGGGTCCCTGCTTAGGAGTTTAAACAAGGTAAGAACAAAGACATTTAGCTGACTGGAGTGGGTGCAGTTTCATTGTTAATTACAGAGTCAGCTAAATTTCTTTGTTCTTACCTTGTTTGAACTCCTACGCAGGGACCCCTGTGTGCTAGTCTTTCAGATGCACTGGAGAAGCAGGGACTCCTGGGACCAAGGCATACTGCGAAATTCGATACTAGGTCACATGTGCATCTATAGCCTATCAGGTGGGCTAAAACCCATTATGTAATGTCTGGAGTGCCATGGATACCGACCAACACAATCACCTTTACCAGGTGAGTAAACACCCATTTCTTATTGTTCTCCATGTTTTCACCTTCCTCATCCCACTGACTAGCTACTATACCCCTGGCACTATCCCAGCCATGTTTGAAGCTGTTTATAGTTTTTGCACCCACTACCTTTGCCGATAGACAATTCCATAGCTCAGCCACTCTTTCTGTAAAATAAAACTACCTCACATCCTTTTTAAATGTCCCCCCATTAACCTCAACTCATGACCCCATGTCCTAGCTGCTCTGTTCCTGCTAAACAGCTCTTCACAGTTCACCTTGCTTATTCCTTTCAAGAACTTAAAGGTCCCTATAAAGTCCCCCTTCTCTGTCTGGTTTTGAGTGAATAAATGTTTAGCATCTTTAGCTGATCCTCAAAGGATCTGACCTCTTGACCCTTAATCTTCTTGGTCACCCTGTGTTGCACTGTTTCTAGCCTTTCCATGTCCTTTTTCAAGAGGGGACTTCAGAACTGGGCAGAGTACTCTAGGTGTGGCCTTACCAGTGACCTATACAGCGGTAACAGTACCTCCTGCTTCCTACTGTCGAACTCCCCCCGTGCACCCTAGGATCCTCTTAGCCTTGCTGAAGGCTTTGTAACATTGGCTGGTTTGTTTAAGGGAATCACTAATGATGACTCCTAGGCCCTGTTGCTCTGATGTGTCCAGCTCAGCCCCTCCCATCCCCTATTCTGTTCTTTTGTTTTTGTTCCCTAAGTGCATCAATTTGCACGTTTTGGCATTGAAATTCAGTTGCCTAATCCCAGGGACATGGGACGGGGGCTTTAAGAGATGGGAGGCAAGGGGCCTACACTTAGTCTGGCATCTCGTAGAAGAAAGGGAGGTGGTGTCTTTTGAAGTTCTGGTTAACCGATTTGAGATCCCATGGCAGGACAGATTCAGATATTTCCAAGCAAGAAACTTTGTGAAAAGCCTGACCATGGAATTTTACTGGGCAACTCTCACGCCACCTCAGATTGCCCATACCTTTAAAAAGGTGATAGAAGGGACACCCATTAGAAAACATATCATTTCCACTCTATACCAAGACCTGCAGATATGGATGGGAGACACTACAGAATCCATACCAAAGGCTTGGGAAAGGGATTTGGGAAACCAGATTCCAAACGAATTATGGACAAGGGCCCAATCCAAAACACACTGGGGTTTATCTGCAGTCACCTGGCAGGACTTCTCTTGGAAGATCTTTGCCAGATACTTTCGCTCCTCAGTGACTATGGGAAAAATTTTGAGAAGCAATTCTGCGGAGTGTTGGAGGAACTGTGGCCAGGAACAAGTAACATTGGTGCATGTGCTCTGGAGTTGCCCAGCTCTTTCCAACTTTCTGTCAGATCTACAACATGCCCTAAGAAAAATAATTGACCCAAATCTGATAGTGTCCCCCACATGCTATTTCTTTTTGGACTCTCAGGAGTATCTTAGGGACCCACTTTCAACTAAGTTTCTGAAAATAACATTTCTGGCTGCCCAAAAGGTGGTAACTAAAAACTGGTTAACTAAGAACCCTATCACATTAAATAAGTGGCAGGAGATTATGATAAATATTTACAGAATGGAGGCACTGTCAGCCTCCCTGAATAAGAGGCTACCACAGTTCGAAATCCTATGGAGAAGGTGGGTCTTATATATGGCAGGGGAAAGACCAGATTTCATCCCTTCACAAACTGGGACTTACCCCAATATAAAGAAGGCCCTGCTGTATAAACTCAGGCCTTAACGCAGACTGGGCTAGAGCTGGAACAATGAGGTCTTGAATTTCTGCAGGATCCCTATCTCAAAACACCTGAGTGAGGGATGAGCTGCGTCTTAGATGATAATCTACCACCTATATGAATTTAGTTTGCTGAATGATACAGATATGCAGCTTTTTCCTCCCCTTTGATCAGACCAGTAATTGATTATATGAATTTGCCTATAAGAATCTATGTGTAACCTGTTATTGTAGAAAGATGTATTATGTTTTATGTATGTATTTATTTATACGAATTAAAAGAATAAAGAGAAAAAGTTTCAAAAAAGAAATTCAGTTGCCTTACTTTGGATCAGTTTTCCAGCCTTTGCAGGTTTCTCTGCAATTATTTGAACCCCTCCATATTGTCAGTTCTACTACAGAGTTTAGCATCATCAGTGAATAGACGCAACTAGAGCTGTACAAGCCACTTGAAGTTTAACCTGGCGAACTTTGACCATCAAACCACGTAAAGGTCACCAAAGTTCTCTTAATGGCAAACTCATTCATGCCTGTTGGACTATTATCAAGCATGAGATAGAATGAATAAACTGAATTTCGTAAATGACTGGGCTGATGAAGCACCCTTAACAGCAGGATGATGCTGTGGGCCAAATTGAGGGATACTGGTTCCAAACATTGTGTCCGTTAAGTCAATGCCAAACATGAGCAGTGCTAGTAGTAACAAACAAGAGTATGTGGTTAAGTAAGAATGCAAAAATAAAAAAATAAAATGTGTGTAACTGTAAGGCCTGTATGTATGCCCACAAAATGTAAGTACAGAAGCTCACAGAGTGAGCTACTGGTTCCAAAATGTTGGCACCCATTGGGGTTGTACCATACACGGACAGTGTGTTCAGTTGTGCCGTGGATCAGTGTTATACAAACTAGTTTCATGGGCAATGCTGCCCCCCCCCAAAAATAAATTATGTATGCGGCCTGTGCAGGCCTGTCAAAAATTCACCAAACATTAAACCGGTTCATGCAATTATTTAGGCTGTGTGTGGGTGATGATGTACGATATGGCTGCCACTACACATTCAGTCACTTCACTACCAGTCTAGCATTGCTTGTAAAGTGCTTTGGGATACACTGTGTATGAAAAGCACTATATAAATGCTGATTCTTCTTCTTCTTCTAAAAACAGACTGAAGACAACAGTGCAACATGCCACAGAGTGAGCAATTAGTTCCAAAAATTGTGTTACCACTGGGGGACAGTGGCACATGTGGACAAGGCATCTGGTTCTGTCATATTTCACATGGGCAACTGTGGCCCACAAATGATTTATTCGGCCTGTGAAGGCCTGTCATAAATTCACCAAACATTAAAGATGGACTGAAGACAAGGGACCAGCATTCCACAGTTGAGCTACTGGTTCCAAAAATTGTGCGCCCACTAGGGACAGTGGCGCACATGGACAAGGCATCCGATTCTGCCATGGTTTCACATGGGCAACGTTGGCTCAAAAATTAGTTATTCAGCCTGTGTAGGACTGTCAAAAATTCACCAAACATTAAAGACTGACTGGAAACAATAGTGCATCATGCCACCCTAATGGGACAGTACCACACATGGACAGTGCATCCGGGTTTGCCATGGATCAGTGTTGTACACCCTTCATTGCCAACGCTGGCCCAAAAAGCATGTATGCGGCCTGTGTATGCCTGACAAAAATTCAAATCAGACCTAAGTGGACATTTTTTGAATGAGGTTAAACATACATTTTGACTCATATATATGCTCAGGGGCTGAAGAAGCATATAACTCTTAAATACCTGACACAAAAATGAACAGGTAATAAAAGTATGGTTGTCAGCTTAAAGGAAACTTTGAACCAATTCAATACTAAGGCTCACTTAGCTTATATGTAATATATGGATTTCCAAAATAATACTACCGAAAACAATCCAAAAAAATCCTTATAATACATGTCACAGAACTCTGCAGACCCAATAATACTACACTTCACTTCCAATAATACTATCGTTCATTGGAACGATAGTATTATCACTGCAGCACCACAGCGCAAGCGCACCCTTCAACCTCGCGCCCACCACGAGCCACCTTAATCACCACACAGCTCTAATAGTTTGAAAAACTGATTCGCGGGAAAGTAACGCTCGCAACTATTCGACGATATACTGTACCAGTAAAAATCGCAAATATGGCACTATCAAAGCCACAAACGATAACAGAAACCAGGCTCCAATTTGTGTCAGAGCAAGAAAATCAAAATACGTTAAAAAAGACAGCCTTCGATTTAAAACTCCTCAACAACTACCTCACGACCATAGGTGAGTCACGCTATATAGAAAACATTGAAGCGGAGCAATTAGACACCTTCCTAGCCGACTTTATATTTCAACTAAAAAACAGGATGGTACAGAATACGAACCTAGCACAATCAGAGGTATTCTGGGCAGCATAGACTGTTATTTAATTAAAAAAAATTACCCAGACTCAATCTTCCAAAGTGCAACAGTAACTTTCAAACAGACCCACAGCATACTCATAGCCAAACAAAAGTACCTGAAAAAACTGGGCATGGGGAATCGACCTAAGCAAGCTCAGCCACTAACTGAAAGTGAAATAAATCAATTGCACACCACAGGCACCCTCGGGCTCAACACACCCACTGCTCTCCTACATCTTTTATTTTTCAATGTAACCCCTAGAGGGCGCTATCCCAGGTGCTACTACCCCTGCCTGATTTGCCACTAACAGGTTGAGGGGCCTGGATCCAATGGCGGGTGCCTCCACCCAGAGGTCAGGGTTTGCAATAGTTAAACTAACTTGGTCACAGCCCTCTGGGACACTGCAACCCCTTCTTCCCACTAGTGGCCCACACAATATATCAGAATTACCTTCACAGTATACACTTACCCCAGGTCTGGTTCCGCACTGGGACCTCCTGTGAAATGAGATACAGTGCAACAATCACAGTACAGTACTTTAACATAGACAAATACCTCAGGCAGTATAACTTTTGCTGAAACAAGCAGCTCTGATTTATTTAGGGGATATAACAAGGACAGGGGAAATCAGGTTAATTAGCTTATCACTCTAATAATTATTTATGGCTCTTGCACAGGCCTATCCCTATCAGTTACTGTCCCGGGTACCCAAGCCCTAGTGGCTAGTCCAAACTGGGCAGCTGGTAGGGCCCTTTCACAGAGAAAAGGAGATTAAACAGTCAGCAGTACAGTAATTCCATTTGGATTTAATGTGGCAATTCAACAGGAGCGACCCTGAATTAGTACTCACGACCTCCAAATAAGATAGGGTCCTTCAATGTCAGCAGGGCTCACTTGAGGTACACAAACCTCTTCACACATCCATATAAAAGAAAGCACTATACCAGGCAGGCTGCATCTGTATCCCGATCGCAATTACTGCACAATACCGGAGAACACACAGCAGATTCAGTTCCTGACAGACCCGTGCAATTTTCAGCAATTCCTCCAGTCTTCTACAGGGTGAGCCTGGTTTCTACTCTTCAGAGATCCTTTGATTCTTTCACAGGACGGGTTCAGTCCTAACAAGCTGCAGACCGGAACTCTGGGCCTTACACACGTTTTTGACTAAACTGCACACTGAAAAGCACAGGGCTCCTTCCTTCTTCACTGCCAAAGCTCAACTGAAACTCCAACCGACAAAACCGGGCACTTCCTTTGAGTTCCTCCCAGTTCTTGACTGTATTGGCTGTCACTCACAATAGACTGCTGCTGTTGGTCCAAAAAGGCACTGAAGTCTAAACTACATCTCCCAGAGTCACTGCCCATACAATCCTCTTGTGGCTGGCTCAGATTATGAGTCCAAGTTCTGATTCGTCCAAGGCACCATTTTAGAGCTAGCTTACCCCACACTGATTGATCCAGTTCAGCAGTTCAAAACTAGAATGGGGAACTAACAGACACAGTTCTGACTGCAAAGAAAGCAGGTTAGACAAACTGTAATTTCATTATTACTCTAAATAATTTCTGGCAAACAGTTACATCTTTCAGATAGGTTCCTTTGCACCCTAGTGACTGCAAAAATGAAGTGAATTGGCAGCAGCTCGAGTGGTACTCAGAGAAGCACACAGTCCCCCCATACAAACTAATTATGTCTGCAAGCAGACAGCTCTTAAAGAGACAGTACCAGAGGCTCTAAAAACACTCACTGATAAATGGCTTAAATGCCAAACACCATTCAGGCTTGGAGCATTCAAGCAAGCTCCTGGAAGTCTTTTGGGAACCCCCATTTGCAGGGGGGTTACATCAACATAGGCCTCCACTTTGCACTCCGAACAAGCGAACAGTACCAATTGCGCTGGGGTGACATTGTGGCAGGTATAGACACAGAGGGCAAAGAATACTTAGAATATCATGAGCAAGCCACCAAAACAAGAACAGGAGTAAATATCTGAGATATCAGACCAGTGGCACCCAGACTCTATCAAAACACACAGTACCCAGAACAAGATGTTGTAGCTGCTTTACCACATATATGCTACCAAGAGACCCCCATCGATGAACAAACCAGAAGCCCCCTTTTACCTTGCTCCAAATCTGAAGCTCAAACCCTCAAGCCACTGGTACACAGCAATGACTATAGGAGAGAACAAGACCCGCGGTATTATGAAGCTTCTTCAACAAACAGCAGGTCTTCCACCAGAAAAAAAGAATCACAAATCATTCTACAAGTAAAACAGCAATACAGATGCTCATAGACTCGAACATACCACCCACTGATCTCGCTCAGCTGTCTGGACACAAAAATATTCAGAGTATAAATAATTACTCTACCTTATCTGAAACAAAGCAAAAGAAAATGTGTTCAATGCTAGCATTCAAGCAGCCTTCCACCTCCCGATCCCTGCCACAAGCTGCACCTCCAAAATCCATGTCTGAACCGACTACCGATGCACACACTGTCGCACAGGAAATGACAGCAGCTCAGACTCTCACCAATAAAAGTGCCCAATTTTCTCGGGCGTCCGGCAACATTTTTGACTCCCACTCCTACTTTTTTGGAAATGTTGCTATCAACATCCAGAAGTCTCCTAAACTGAAAAAAAGAAGATATGTAATGTACTCAGACTCGGAGTCTGAGTAAAAACACAACCACAAGCATTACTCAGTTCGCACCTCAGTTAATCGTTCTTTTGCCACAATCATTGGCTATCTATTTAAAAAAAAAAACTTATGTTTTTCACGTTTGACAACAAACTTTTACAACCTTTGCCAACTCTTCAATCAACTTCCTGATACAGCTTTCAAGCCACTGCCTATCCTACAGTCTACATCCCACAGGTAAGAACTCGTCAACTTCCTTCATCCATATATTACAAAAAATAACAAAAGGGAAACATTGTATTACTCGGTTGAATTATCTCGAAGTTTCTGGGGACATAGAAACCTCTCGAGCTTCGCTCTTGAGGTTATCTATGTCCTCAGAAACTCTCGATGAAATTATAGCCTTGTAATACATAGTAGCCCATCTATTATTCTATTGTTATAGATCGTTCTAAGTGCTTTTCTTCCCTTTCCTTTGTTTTTCATTCCTAGGGTCACTACATGGAAACAGTGTCCTTGTCCCTGATCTGTTTCTGCTTTTTAATCCTTTGCTAAAATCACAGTCCTCTGTTAGTGACACCATAAACGTTTCCTCAGCAATGAACTGTGATGTCACAGATGGAGATTTGTGACTTCCGCAAACGATTTTGCAACAGAAGCTAATGAATTCCATGGGACAAGACCTGTTGTCAAATATTTTATTTATTTATGTTTTTGGTGAATGGGTAGGCAAACTGATCCAAAGGACCATTTCAGTTGCAACCCGCACCATACAGTGGCAAACAATACAGGGTTAGACAATAGGCACAAGTTACAATACAGTGGGTGTACATAATACACTGAGTAAAATGGAAATCAAGAACAGTGATACATATGCAACAAATCTAAGAGAGAAAAAAGTTTCATAACAAAAACATTTTTATTTATTACATTTTCTCAATATAACAAAGTAAAAAATAGGTTGATGTACATCTATAAAAACAGAAATTATTCAAAATGTTAACATTCATAGCTGCTTAATATACAGTATATGCTATGGATCCTTTACGCTAGCTGGTATACTACCCACCAGAGAAGGTGAGTACTAAACTATACAGCTTAGTGCCTTGCACTCAGCCCCAGACAAAACATGTGAACCCAGGATGCACTATCCATGTGCGTGGCAGTATAGCCTAGAGGTTAGAGGAACGAGGTGTGAAAAGCTTGATACATCCAGCAGACCAGACCTGAGTTTGATTCTCACAACCACCCACTTGCATACTGTGTGACTCTGAGCAAGTCACTTAACCGCCCAGTGCTCCCAGGTCGCCCCTGAAAACAGGCACTTGTGCCTAGTGGGCCTCACCCGGTTATCAAAGACTAAAATAAAATAAAAAATAAAATGTCCAGCTTGAAGCACGAACACATAGCTCCACACAAAGGGAGGGGCCAGCCAATTTGGGGCGACTAGGACCAGATACTGGGCTTTAAATCAGAAGATGGGGCCTGTTCTGCAGTAGATCCCCTGCTTTGAGGAGCACAGATACCCTGCAGCTGTCATCTACATCCAGCCCTCCATGACACGGTGGAGAGTTGAGGTCCCTTGCAGTGGGGCCAGACTGAAGCCTCTGGACTCCTGGTGGGGGGGAACCGCAGTTACAGCAGACCTCTGACTGGTGTGACAAAAACCCTCCTGACAGTGGGCTGGCAGAAAGCAAATTTTATTTTATTTATTTATTTAAGTTTATACTGACTGGGTAGGCCCACTGAGTCCAATACAGGTCCCTTTCTCAGGGGGCGACCCTGGATAGTTACAGATAAATAGAGTTCACAGAATACAATGTGTTGTGGAGTTACATAGGGTAGGATTTGTAGAGTTACAGAGACAGTGTTTACAATCAAATGTTAGATACAAGAATTGATATTTAGACATTATTCCTCTTTTAATAGACATTTTTCCTTTTTTAACAATATATAAATCACTTTACATGGCATTGGCATACATCTTTTGAGCACAATCATACCTGGACAGAGTTAGTTGGCACATAAAGCACAATTGCAGGGATGTCAGCAGAAATAGTTGTGCTGGTTGAGCTCTAGCAGATAGGTCTTTAGGCCTTTTTTGAAACCACCTAGTGAGGTACATTCCTGGGTGTGGCTGGGAGTGTGTTCCAGAGGTGGGGGAATGAAACTGGAGAATGCCCTGGATCCATGGGCTGATACGGTCCTTAGTATTGTTAAAAGCTGCCTACTAGAGGACCTTAGCAGTCGACCACTCTGTTTGGGTACCAAAAGATTTGCTAGACTCGGGGCTAAACTGCCTAAGCTTGTAGGCTAAGCAAAGAGATGAGTATTTTAGCCTGTCGTACAGGGTGGGCCAGGCTAGGGTTTGGAGGACTGGACAGTGGTGTTCTCTCGAGGGGACCCCAGCCACAAATCTGCATATTCTGTTGTACAGGGTTCTTAATTTCAGCAGCTCAGTGTTTTTGGCCAAGAGTAGTACAGACGAGCTGTATAATAGGGTGGGTAGGAGGATGCCCTATGCAATCGTGAGTCTGGAGTTTAGTGTGAGGTAAGGACTGAGGCGATATAGGAGACCAAGTTTATGGTTCAGGGTCTTGTTGAGCTGGATGATGTGAGCCTTGAAGGTGCTGTCTTGGTCTAGGGTGACCCCAAGGTACTTCAGGGACTCAACTACATCAGTCTTTGACCTGTTATCTAGTGAGAGATCTAGCATATTGGACCCGTCCGGTCCCAGTTTTTGGGGGCCAAACAACATGACCTTGGTTTTTCTGCCATTGAACACCAGTTTGTTATAATTTACCCAAAACTCCAGTGTTAGGAGGTCATTATTTAGGAGATTATTTAGGATGGCTGTATCGCTCGAGGACATGTAGAGCACTGCATCAACCATGTATAGGGTGATCTTTGCCCCACTGCAGTAGTTTGGCAGCTCGTTGATGAATATTGAGAATAGCAGAGGCCCCAGGATAGGTCCCTGAGGTACCCCATCCAGGATAGGACACTTATCCAATATAGCACCCTGCCATCTCACTCGCTGGGATCTGCCCTGAAGGTAGGAAGTGAACCATTGAACTGTGTGACTATCTAAGCCAATCTGTTTCATTTTGCTAGGAGGAGTTGGTGGTCTACTAGGTCAAATGCTTTGGTGAGGTCAATAAAGACCGCACCAGTGAGCATCCCCTTATCTAACACCTGAGAATATGTCTGTGGTGAGAGCTATCAGAGCTGTATCTGTGCCATGGTTCTTCCGAAATCCATGTTGCTGCAGAGTGAAAATGCCATGTTTCTCTGCACATTCCACTATATGATTACACACAGTCCTCTTCATCACTTTGCTAAGGATTAACAGGAGAGATATTGGGTGGTAGTTTTCAACATGTTCTCATGGGCCCCTTTGTGGATAGGGGAGATGAGGGCCACTTTCCATAGTGAGGGCTCTTGCCCTTCGAGGAGAGATTGGTTAAACAGCCGTGCTACTGCTCTGGCTATGGCAGGGGCTGTGATGTGGAGAAGCTTTGGCTCTAACTTGTCGAGTCCAGCCAATCCGTGAGGTTTGAGCTCCCTTAGTAAATTCAGGACCTCTTTTTTGGTGACCAATTGGAAGTGAAATTCTGGGATGTTGGGGTTACATTTACAAGGGTTTTTAAGGGTCATGGGTGGCCCAGGAGTGTATGTTTTGAACTTATCCAGTTCGGTAAAGAATGTGTTAAATGCCTTGGAGGAAGCTAACGGGGTCTTGTGGCAGGTACCTTTTGCCACTGTGTCACAGCCTTCCTGTTTGCTTTGGCCCTTTATAAGATTGTTGATTTACCTCCAGAATTTTTTGGGATCAGAGAGGTTTTTATCCTGTAGTTCTCTGAGGTATCAAGTTTTGGCTCTTTTTAGCTCAAGCTTACACTTGTTTCTAATTTCTCAGATCTTTTGCCAATTGGAGGCCTGGATTGTAACTTTGAAAGTGCCCCAAGCTGCATCTCTGTTCCTCATGAGTTTCCTGAGGTCTTCAGTAAGCCATCTGGTTTCCTGTCCTTTAACTCAGATCTGTTTTAATGGGGCGTGTTTGTTGGCAACAGACAAGAAGTTAATGATGAAAAACTCAAGTGCATCATCAAGACTGAGGGCCACTTTGATTTGCAGCCAATCTACCTCAGTCAGGGTGCTGAGGAAGGAACTTTAGTCAAATTTTGAGTAGTCCCTCGTCCAGAGTATTCTGTGAGGGGGGTAGTGAAAGCATTTCTCCATATCCTATATGTGGGGGAATGGTCACTCAGGGAGTCAGAAAATGTCCCTACCAACTTAAACCTGTCAGGGTTAGTGGTAAGTAACCAGTCCAACGTGGTGTGTTTACCTATTTTTGTATTTTGTCTGGTTGGCTCTTGTGTTAGTAGTGTCAGTTCTGCCTCCTGGAGGGCAGTTTTTGCCCACCAGTTTTATGGGACCCTCAGTGGATATTGAAATCCCCTGTAATGATTTATCACCCTTGGGAAGGTTAGGGAGAGCATGTAGTAGTGATTTTGGGGATTCTTGGGTAGATTTGGGAGGGCTGTGCAAATAAATGCACAGCACGCCTTGCCAGACCAGCCCAGCGCACACCCTCCCCACATCCGGTCACATCCAGCATTCAGCTGCTCATGTTCAAGCATGGTCAAAGCTTGGGAGGGGAATGTGGGAGGGAGAGCAGCTAATACATCGACAGGTGTCTGGTGTTCACTGGTGATGCACTTAACTTGGCCCTACATGCTGGCTATCATGGTGCATATGGTAGATATCAGATAGAGACCCCATATTTATGAATCATAATTATCCAGCACCACAACTATTAACACAGAGCATAATTTAATGTAATAGAAGCTGGTAAGGCCTAAATATGTCCCAGGACAATTACAGAAGCACAAACGTTTTTAAAATAATGTTTTCTTTACATAAATGCTGCATTGCAGTTACAATCTGGAGTGAGCAGGTGGAGGGGTTGTGGGATAACATATGGATCAGACATAGAACTTCAGGTTCACCTCACAATTTCTGTATGATGCTTATTTAAAACACAGGAGATAACCTTAAACAATGGCATATCCCTTCTTCAATATATCAGTTTGCAGCAACATGCTATGCATGTCTTTCCTCTACACTTGACACCTACTGACCCACTGATCTACTGAGCTAGCTTTCCTGTGGAAATTAACTATACCCTATGTTGGTCTTGTGTGTTTGGGTTATAGGGAGACCAAAAAGGAAAAAAACTCAAAAACAAGCTAAAGACAAAGAACCTCAGTGCAGAAGCACTGAAGCAAGGGTTACCCCAAAGGGCATTGGCAATAAAGCCAAGGTTCAAAGAAACACAACATCACACATACCACCATAATGCAAAGCATCATGGGATGTATATGCAAATCACCATGCAATTGTAGGATGGTTCAGCTTAAAACAGGAATGCATGGTGCCAAAGGGCCTCTCAAACAATCTGTAATGTACATGCATTTCAAATAACACAATGGGGATTTTATATCTCTACCCCAGTAACTTAACTTTTATAATACAGTCCCCTTATTTATTGAATTTTGTTGACCGGGTAAGCCTACAAGTCCCTTTTTCAGGAGCAACCCAAGGGTGGGGATACAAATGGTTACTAACTGAAACTGAACCAGATTAAGCTGTTGATGGTATTTCTAGTGAATGAAGGAAATTTGGACAGGACACCAGGGAAATTTCCCCTACTCTTTTCAAGAAGTGTCATGGGATCTTTATTGTCCACCTGAACAACCACCAGAATAGGCAGACGGGCCCTCGGTTTAACGTCTCATCCGAAAGACGGCACCTCAGGAGTGCAGCACCCCCCTCATGCTGCACTACAGTGTCAGTATTGGGATATTAACCCAAGTGCCTGGCGTGGGGATAGAACCCACAGCCTTCTGATCTCCCTTCCTCAGAGGTGAGTGTGCTACCTGCTGAGCCACTGACCTGACAACTAGTAACTTTTTACCTTTATCAAAAATACCTAGTGCCATGGTATTTTCAATATTTACAGGTTTCATACACATAAGTGATATACATCAAGGTATTTTATGACATAGTGCTATTGCATACTAAATCCAACAACGAGGAACACAGCCTGTTGTTTTACATCAGCTCGGAGGTCACCACAATAACCTCACTGTACGAGGACCTGAGAGAGAGAAGGAAACATTAAAGAGGACACTATAGCATAGTCAAGAAAGGAGAGGGGTGCCCATAGGTGGCCAACCTTATGGGCTAGAAATTGTAAAGGATATTTTTGGCTAAGAAACAGATCTGTTGCAACAAGTTTAAGAAAAGGTTGGTCCTCGAGTAGCAGGATCTCCCTGTCACAGAGCACAATCTTACATGGAAAACATTTGATAATAAATTGAGATCTACATGATTCTAAAGCCCATAGAAGTCATATTTATTTACTTATTTATTTGTAATTTGTGATGAAGAAAGGCAAACTGAACTCTGACAGCTCATTTCCAGGTGTGTCCTGCAGGTGTGGTTATATAGTACCTGTTGTAGTAGGTAGGTATTTATTTATTTATGTGTTTGTTGGTTTGTTTATTTGTGGTGTTTGACCAAGAAAGGCACACTGAGCTGTGACAGCTCACTACCAGGTGTGCCCAGGTGGTGGTGGGGGGGGTTACGTGGACCTGTTTAATTTATTAATTTATAATGTCTGACCAGGAAAGGCACACTGAGCTCTAACCACTTGTTTTCAGATGTATCAGGGAGTGAAAATGGTACATATTTTATTTTATGTATTTATTTGTAATTTTTATAGGGAAAGGCACAATGAGCCGTGGTACTTTGTTTTCAGGCATGTCCCTGCGGGGTTATGGGACCATTTTTACTGGTTTAATTTTGTTTGTAATGTTTGACCAAGCAGGTCACACTGAGCTGTGGCAGCTTGTTTCTAGGTGTGTCCCTGAGGGATGGGTTACATCTGACCTGTTTTATTGCTTTTTATTATTTATTAATTTTTCATTTTTGACCAGGAAAGACACACAGAGCTGTGATTGTTTGTTTCCTGGTCTGCCCATTAGGGTGGGTTACATGGGACCCTGTTTTATTTATTTACGTATTTGTAATGTTTGACTAGGAAAGGCTCACTGAGCTGTACAGCTTATTTCCAGATGCATCCTGGGAGTAGGTTGCATTGAACCAGTTTATATGGAATATTCATGGACTGCAGTGGAATAACACGTTTATCTCCACTACTGAGTGGCAAAGCCACGAGTTAGTTATAAAGGTCTTTCCACTGATATGTGGAGATAAATGTGTTATTCTACTGCAGTCCATTGTGTATTTGATATATGCCACACCATTTGCAATGTTTTTACTGGTGTTTACCTTGTTTTAGTTTAAAACTGCCTTTCTTTCCATTGTAAGTTGTCTATCTGGGCCATTGTTCTCTGTGTTCTATTTCCAGATTCTAAGTGGAAATAACATATAATGTATGGTAGAACGCAGTTATTCTCCGAATTCAGTCTGCTGTAAAATGTTCTACTGCAGTAGTGATGTCTGTAGTGCAGCAGAACAACTTTTCATTCTAATGCATTATGGATGTAACACAACACTGATCACCACAGAAACAGAAGGCACAGCCAGAAAACAGTCGTGATGGCGGCAGCATGATCACCTGAACCTGTACAGAGCAACAACATTTTAGAACTGCAGGATCAACCAGATATGTAGCATTAAAATAAAATGCAGGATCAATCAGATATCTAAATTTTACTTACAAATCAAGTCTCTTTGCAGTCATCACTTCTTGCTAAGCAAGAAATTCGGCTGCTGTGTTTCATTTTTTTTTTAGAAAATCCCTCCCACGCCTGATTAGCAACCAGTTGAAGGTTGCGTTACCAAATGATGGTCATCTGTTCCCTAGCAGCCTCACATCCCCACCCTAGCAACCACCCTAACTACCAGCATACGTGATGAGAAACACAGTCTCAAATCACTCCGTGGCAATACCGTCCTACTCCCTTTTCCGGGCTGACAGGGCTTCTAGGGGTGGTGGATTGGCCATCTATGCTCATGAGAGATTTTCTGCTACCATCATTGATGCCACCTCAAAACCTAAACAGTTCAAAACCCTATCATTAAAACTCTGCATCTCTTCTGTAGAATCCAGAAACATAATTGGGGGTTATAGAGCTCCTTCTGCGGGGTTGGCTATTCTGCCTCACCTGCATCACCTCCTAGATGATACCACCAACAAATCTATTATCCTTGGAGACTTGAACTTGGATTGGGCTACCACCAGATCTGTTCCCCTGAAAAACCTATGTGATGAAATGGGGCTGACTCAGATATATCTGAAGCTACCAGGCCATGTCGTAGAACCCTTTGACAGGCTCACTTTTATTGTGACTAACAGACCCCATAATATATCATGGATCAAGCAGTTTGGCAGAACAATTTCAGTGACCATAATATAGTAATCTGCATCCAAAATCTATCCAGGTCAAGGATTATCAGAAAGGTAATAATAAAAAGGTCATTCAGGAAATTTGCCCCAAACAACTTCCTAATGGATCTAAGAAATGTTAACTGGCAGCAATTCTACTTAGCCCGCACAGTAAATGAGGCGTTAGCCATCTTTAACTCCACCATTAGAGGGATAATCAACAAACACACTCCTATAATTACCTGCAGGGTAAAGCATGCCTCCTGCCCTTGGTTCAACTGTGATACTAAAAAACTGATGCAAAAAAGGGATAATCCATGGGCCACCGCAAGATGCACTAAAACCCCAGTGGACTGGACTGCATTTAAGGCATGTTGCAAAGCTTGTACCAGCCTGATCAGAAAAACTAAAGAAGCCTACTACTTAAATGTTCTCGAGAAAGCGAACGGGAATCCAGTTAAAATCTGGCGGACTTTTAAGCTTGTGGAAGACAGCATTGCACCCCCAACCCTTCCTAACACCATCAACTATCAGGGTATCCCTATCTCCAACAAAGACATTATTGTGGATAAATTTAGTGAGCACTTTGCTACTGCAGGCCTGGCTTTCGACTCCTCGCAGTCAGCCATGTTACGTCCTACCCCCTACCCCCACATAGTTACCGATGCCGGCCTTTTCCCCTCCGCATGCTCCATTCACCATCGCAACTATCACCTATAAACAGGTGTTAGATCAGCTGCTGAAGTTTGACATGAAAAAAAATGCAGGGGCCAACAATATTAACCCCTTCTTTCTGAAGTTAGGTTCCCTCTTCCTCACTGCCCCAATCACTCACCTATTTAACCTATCCTTAGCAGAAGGCATAGTAATATAGGATTGGAAGGTTGCTCATCTAATACCACTCTTCAAGCCAGGAGATCCTGGCAATTTAAACAACTATAGACAGATACCATTCCTTCTGACCCTCTCAAAGATGCTCGAAAGCTTGGTCAGCTTGCAAGTCAGAGATTTCCTAGACAAACATCAGTTGATAAATCCACTGCAGTCAGGTTTCAGACCACACCACAGCCCTACTTTGGCACTTTCTAAAGTCACTTGTGACTGGCTTGAGGCCATGGATAACAAACAGATAACTGGTGCAGTCTTTTTTGATCTAAGTAAGACATTCGATACTTTTGATCACTCCCTGCTTGATAGCCTTAAGGTATTGGGAATAGCCATCTCGGCTGTAAATTGGTTTGTCAGCTACCTAGAAGGTAGGCAGCAACAGATCAAAATTAGTGGAATCCTTTCCTCTTTACTACCCCTCTTACGAGGAATTCCTCAGGGATTCATCCTGGGCTCCTTGTTTCTTATATATGTAAGCAACTTGAGTGAAGGCATTGTTAACTCCAACATCCATCTATTCACAGATGATACCGTCTTGTGTACATTTAAGCCATTCTTCAAACAAGTCTGCTCTGTGCTCCAGTCCGACTTCACCAAACTACAGCATAACCTACTCACATCTAAACTACTTCTTAATGCCAAAAAAACTAAGACCATGTTTTTCTACCCACCTACCCACTCCACAGCCAGTCCACCTGCACCTATTTTCACTCTCCTTGGGGATACACTCAAGGTCATGGATAAATTCAAATATCTAGGCTTCTTCCTCGACTCACAGTTATCGTTCTCCTCTCACATCGACTCACTCACCAAAAGACTAAAAATGAGATTAGGCTTCTTCCTCAGAAACAAAGCTCTTTTCTCTCAGGACTCAAGAATTAGGCTAGAGCAGGCTACATTTATGCCATTACTGGATTATGCCAACATCATTTATAACAGCTCCCCTAATATAAGCCTAAACAAATTAGATATTCTGTTCCACTGTGCCTACCATTTCATTACTAATGCCCCGGCCAGAACACACCATTGCATTCTGTATAAACGGGTAAAATGGACGTCCCTAACAACCAGAAGATTCACTCTTATCTACTTCTGGACATACAAAGCTTTACTGAACAGGCAGCCCCCCCTACATTATCTCACTCCTCTGCCAGCTACATAGTAGCTATGGCCTCAGAAACTGTACCTACATCTCCCTGGAAGTCCCCAAATTTCATATGCACTTCGGCAAGGCAGCCACGAGCTATGTTCTCCCTACCATCTGGAATAAACTCCAATCTTCTCTTAAACTTCAGAATTTAATACCAATAAATGCATTCAAAAGGTCATCTGTGGTAGGCATTACCTCTGAATCCTGCCAGTGCAACTAACCCTCCTCTCCATTTTGAACCCTGATATCTTGCACCCCACAACTGGGGTCTCTTTTCTTTTTTGTGTTTCTGCACTCCCCTTCATCTCTGCATTCCCCTCCATCTCTGCTCCCCGTCTGCCTCTTTGTATTGCTCATTCTGTGTATTTTATTATTTATTCCAATGTTACTATTTACCCTGAGAGTTGTATTCCTACCCCTATTTTTGCTCGGATATATTTTACTGTATGCTGTATTTTGTATCTTGCTTCTGTGGTTTTGTTGTATATTTTGCTATATATATTTGTATACTTCTCAAGGGACATCCTTGCAAATGAGCTTGCTCAAGGGATTTTTATCCCTTCACAATAAAGTGAAGTGAACTGAACTGATTTGATTTTTTTATTTTAGGAATAAGTAAAAGATTTATTTTATTAAAGTGAAGCACCATACACTATAAAAAAAAAAGCACACGAGCAACTCTGTGCACAACCAGTGGGTTGTGCCACCTCAGAGATCTGATTCCCACGGACCTCTCGAGCTTCACTCTCAAGGTCACAGGGGATCAGAACCCTTCGGTGGTACAACACAGTGGTTGTGCATAGTTTCCCATCCACTATTCTATATGTTCTAAGTTAAATATAGAGGCTAATGTATGGTTCGCTATCCACAACAAGCATGTGTAGCCATCACGAGGTTGCCATGATGAACTTTCAAAACTCTAGAGCAAAGCTCGAGATGTTTTGGTCACCATGGCAACCTTGAGATGGTTACTCACACTTGTGGATTAAGGACCATACATTGGGCAGGATTTTCAAAAGCCTTCGATCACTGCAAGCCCTGGGTGCACCGACAATACAGCACATGGGGCTTATGGTGATGTAATGGGATTTTCTATCCCATGCGGCAATTGCCACAAGTTAGACCACCTTTTTCTGGTCTAACTTGCTGCAATCCTTGGACCATTTTTATGGAGTTTGCACAGATATTTGGCGCAAGCTGCCGTAATTCGTGGAAACTATCACGACCGCGCCCAAGACTGTAAAATGGGATGCAGTTGTGGAGAAGGGTTTGGCACACTGCCAGAATCTAAGTGTCATGGTGCAAGGTTGGACACAAGCCCTGTGCCATGCTTTGAAAATCCTGCCCATTGTCTGTTATAGTGTATAGTCCACTATGCACAAGACAAAATGAATTGCTCACTTTTCCAGTGCTGCTCTCTTCTTTTGGGGTCAGCTCTCACCACCACGGCTGTTTCAGGAAGAGTGGAAGTTCATGCAACACGCATGCATGAAGACAGTCGAGGTTGTTGTGCTGCAGTAGCTATGTATATAGTGCAACACAACAAGCATAATGACGTAGCTACTGCAGCACAGCAACATTGTTCTAGGTATGGATTTCTACCTAGAACAACTTTCTACCGTACACTATAAATGAAGTTCTAAGTGAAATAAATGGTGTTCTAAGTGAAAAAAAAATATTAATCCCAAAATAACATGATTTATTTACTCAATTTATTCACTACTGACGTAGTAAGTAGCTCATATCCCTTTCTCCACTACTATAATACTTCATCTCTTTTGGACCCTCAGTCCTGGTTTGCTCACTAATTGATTTATGTGTGTTCCTTCTCTCTCAAATCCTAATGGCACCTTAATGTATACTGTACATGCTATTTCCACCAATTTTGTACTTTGTATATCGTTGAATTTGCACTTGTACATGTTATTTTGACTTTATCTTAACTGTATTTTCCTAACCACTAAGCTGATTGTATTTTGGATCTCCAACCCTCTGTCTTACCCATTTGATGAATTGTTTTCACATTGTTTGTTTTTATGTTTTCAACTTGTATCCTCCCAGGTCATGCCTGAAAATAGGCATCACTATGCCTAGTGCACCTACCCGGTTACCAAAAGCAACTAAATAAATAAATAAATAAATAAATAAATAAATATATATGTATATATATTTATTTATTCATTTATGCAGCTTTTTTATGATGTTTGACTAGGAAAGGCACACTGAGCGGCGACAGTTAATTTTCAGGTGTGTTCCTGGAGGTGTGTAATATGGGACTTACTGTATTTATTTATAATAACTGGTGACCCCCTTTAGCAATCGGTTTTCGGTTGCTTTCAAAAGCCATAATAACAGGGTGTGATGGCACACCCAGTTAATACCACATTGTCTTTGACTTATGCTTTCCCAGCTCTGTAGAGGCATGGTTTACAAAGTGCTGTACCAAGAAAATAACAGATTGTGTGCCGCTTTTAAACTCCCTGTTTTTATGAATATATGTTTATTGAATTTCAACACATACAAAACAAAAAAAACTACTTAATAGTAAATTACAAAGGGAACAACAGATTCAAACTCCCTGTTGTGCTATGCAGGATAAAAGAAACCTAAAATATTACTTTCCTCAGCACCAACCTCACACACCATGAACACCAGGTTGACAACATACTGGCAGTGGATAAAACCCATAAACAAAACAAACAAAATAAGCATATGTCAATGCCGAATGTTATCGCACTGGCATTGGCAATGGCAGAGCTAGAGATGCATGATTGGAATGGCAGTGAAGTACTGAAGTGATGCCAACCCCACCCCCACCCTGTAGAGAGTGACAGGCATTGGGGTGTGCCTTTGGGTTGTCAGCTATAATGCTGATGCCATTGTACCTCACCCTACCCTGTAGACACTGACAAGTGTCATGGTGTGCTTTGGGGTCTTTGGGTATTATACTTACCTCATTCCATAAGGAAATACGCTGATGTGGGTGCAGTATAGGAGCGTGGGGTGAAATTTGGGGCCGAACAGTGCAAGACACACCACAATGCCTGTCAGTGGCTGCAGGGTGGGCATGGGGGGTGGAATGGCATGAGCATTACATCTGATGATCTCAAGTCACAGCCCTGATGCTTGTCAGTCCGTACCGGTTGGGGTGCTACAGTTTGAAACCCTAACACCATAGGCATGTAGTGGTAGTTTCACTCTACATTTTCAACATGGGCTGCTTGTCAGGCCACCTCATGAAAAGCGGCACAATCACTTTGTTAGCTGAAAGATGGTTTTGCACAGTGGCTGTGACATTTGGTGACAGAGGGACGAAAACACAGTTTTGGGCAGGATTTGGAGAATGAGAACTGTATTGTTCATGAGGAGGCGTAAAAAATAGCAACATTGAAAATCTGAAGTGGCAATATGAAATATTGGTGAAGCAATGAGCATGCATACAAACTGCGCAGCAGACATCCGCAACCCAATTATTTGTGGGAGTTTTTTAGGTAGATGTTTAACATAGGTATATTGGGACCTCCCCTCATGAACAGTGGCGCTGTGATTTTGTTAATGTGTCCCAAAAGGTGATTTCCCAGAGCGAGCACACCATTGTGCACCACAGTTGCGGGAACGCGTTTTGGGCAGGCTGTGAAAAATGGCAGCTGTACTGTTGATAAGGAGGTGTGCACAAATGCCAGTGGTGAAAATCTGGCATGAAAATATTGCAAATGTACGAAGTGACAATGCTGCGTGGAAACTGTGCAATGCACGCTTGCAGCACAGTCATTTTATGGACTTTCAGCACCAAATTTTTAACATAGGCATTTTAAGACCTCTACTTATGAACAGTGTCATTGTCATTTCCTCAAACTGCCCCAAAAACTGATTTCGCACAGCGACCGTGCAATTCTGCGCTGGATGTGCAAAAACACATTTTAGCCATGATATGTAAAATAAGAGCTGTACTGTTCATAAGGAGGTGTGGAAAAATGCCAATTTTGAACTTGTGAAGTGAAAATATTACAAATGCACGAAGTCACGAGCATGCGTGCAAACCGTGCAACACACGCTCATAAAACACTAATTTTATGGACTTTCAGCCCCAAATTTTCAATGTAGGCATTTTAGGACCTCTGCTAATGAACAGTGTCACTGTCATTTTCATAATGTGTCTTGAACATGGACTTTCCACAGCGACCATGCTATTCTGCGCCGGAACAGCGAAAACACATTTTGGCCAGGATGTGAAAAATGACAGTTATACCATTCATAAGGAGGTGCAGAACAATGGCAATGTTGAAAATCTGGAGTGAAAATATTATAAATTCATGAACTTACAAGCGTGCATGCAAATTGCGCAACGCACGCTCATAACACAGTCATGTTATGGAGTATTGTCACCAAATTTTCAGCATAGGCATTTTAGGACCTCTGCTCATGAACAGTGCAACTGTCATTTTCATAATTTGTCCTGAACACTGATTTCCCACATCGACCGCGTTATTCTTTGCCGGAAGTTCAAAAACACATTTCGGGCAGGATGTGAAAAATGACAGCTGTACAGTTCACAAGAAGGTGTGGAAAAATGCAAATGCTAAACATGTGGTGTGAAAATATTGCACATTCGCTAAGTTACGAGTGTGTGTAGTACCTGCGCAATGCACGCTCGTTAAACAGTCATTTTTTTTGATGCCCACTGAAATTTGCAACATAGGCTTTTGAGAGCCCTGATGAACACTGGCACTGTCATTTGTTAGCTTGTCTCGAAAGATGATTCCATGCAGTGACTGCAAAATCATCTTCGGGACCAAATAACACCATAACAGTGCAAGAATTCATGAGCAGGGGTCCCAAAAAACCCATGTTGAAAATTTGGTGCCAAAATTCCAAGAAATGCCTGAGATATGCATCAAAGTTGAAAAAACCCTATTTATTCCATTATACAGCTTACCGGCATTTCTTCAGTTCGCGGTCGGCTTTGAAGAGTGCAGATGTGTTCATGGTCCACCGAAGAGCATCGCGCCAGGCTCCGGAGGTAAGTATGGGGTGAGGGGGTGTGTGGGGAGGCAGGGTGCACAGTGAGTGGGTGCAGGTTGTGGGTAGGGAGACTACGAGGGGCCGTTTTTGTGTTACATAGAAACATAGAAACATAGAATTTGACGGCAGATAAGGACCGCTTGGCCCACCCAGTCTGCCCATTTCCCTACCTACTGGATAAGCTGCAGATCCTAGTTAACCAGCAGCCTACTTCTTCCTACCCCCACCCCCCAGAATTGCCTTATGACTATCCCATGCATGCTTGAATTCCACCACTGATTTTGACTCCACAACCTCCTCCGAAGGCCATTCCATGCATCCACAACCTCTCTGTGAAAAAACACTTCCTCAAATTACCTCTGAGCTGCCCTCTATCTTCAAATTGTGCCCTCTTGTTCTTGCACACCTCTTTTTGAAAGATGCTACCCTCTTGACTTTGTTGATTCCCTGAGGTACTTGAAAGTTTCTATCATGTCCCCCTCTCCTCCTTTCCTCGAGGCTATACATATTAAGCTCCTAAGTCTCTCTTCATATGTCCTCCGTGCAGACCCTGCACCATTTTAGTTGCCCTCCTCTGGACAGCTTCCATCCTGTCTATGTCTTTGCGGAGATTGGGTCTCCAGAACTGCACACAGTACTCCAGATGGGGTCTCACCAGCTGTCTGTACAGAGGGATAATAACTTCCTGTTTTCTACTGGTGATGCCTCTCCCTATGCATCCCAGTATCCCCCCAGCCCTCCTTGCTGCCCTCTCACATTGCTTGCCCACCTTTAGGTCATCTGATATGACTACCCCAGGTCCCTTTCCATTTTTGTTGTTGTTAGTATCTCACCCCCATTGTGTACTCTTCCCTGGTTTTGTTTCCCAGGTGCATTACCTTGCACTTCTTAGCATTGAATCTAAGCTGCCATACATTTGACCATTCCTCTAACCTTGCCAAGTCCCTTCTCATCCTTTCCACCCCACCCTGTGCATCAACTCTGTTGCAGATCTTAGTGTCATCTGCAAAGAGACATATTTTTCTTCCAGTCCTTCTGCAATGTCGCTTATAAAGACATTGAAGAGGACTGGTCCTAATACTGAACCCCGCGGTACCCGCTAGTAACCCTCCTTTCTTCTGAGTGGACTCCATTTACTATTACCTCTGTGTCCTATTCTCCAGCCAATTCTTTACCCAGGCTGTCATCTTGGGACCCACTCCCAGGCTGGCTAACTTATATATTAATCTTTTGTGTGGGACTGTGTCAAATGCCTTGCTAAAGTCTAGGTAGGCCATGTCCACAGCCCCTCCCTGATCTACTACTTTGGTCACCCAGTCAAAGAAATCTATCAGATTTGTCTGGCATGACCTTCCCGCTGTGAATCCATGCTGCCTAGGGTCCTGTGCCCTTCTGGCCTCTAGATACGCGACAATTCTTTCCTTTAGAAGTGATTCCATCATTTTCCCTATCACTGAGGTTAAACTAACAGGTCTATAGTTTCCTGCTTCTGCCTTGCTCCAACTTTTGTGAAGGGAAATCACATCTGCCCTCCTCCAGTCCTCGGGTACCACCCCATCCTCCCATGATTTGTTAAAGAGGGTAGTCAGTGGTGTCACTAGTTCTACCCTTAGTTCTTTTAGAATTCTGGGGTTACAGGGTGAAACCAAACAAAAAAAATCGCGGGACAGTTTTTTTTTCCCTCAGGGGATTTGGCAGACTGGGGTGTGCTCCCAGCGTGCCACCTAACTGTTTGGGGGAGTTGCTGCAGCCGACGGGGAATTGGTCACCCTCGTCGGCACACAACAAAAGGGGGAGGTGTGTTAATTTATGCCGACGGGGATTGGGCACCCCCCTCGGCATAGAACACATGGGGGGAGTGCTTTATGCCGACGGGAGGGCTGCCCGTTGGCACATAGTGGGGCCACGGTAAGCTGGCAGGGGATTGGGCACCCCAGAAGTCGGCCGTGTGGCGTCCGTCATGTTAACAATGTGGTCGAAGACGACGGGAGGTCCGCTATGCCTGATGAGCTTTGCTCAGATTGCAGCGAACCTTTCCTTAGATGTGCTCACCACATTAGTATGCATGGTGTGGCGCCAGCATGCAGGCTGATTGGGGAATGAGGGACGCACCTACTGATGCGTGCCCTACATTCGCCCAACAGCGACCGCGCCTCCAAATCTCCACTGCCGCAAGATGTTGGCTGCACAAGCATGCCAACATAAAAATGGAAAATCATTCCTCAGTTGGAAAATTAAGTGACAGGCAGCTGGACTAGGTGACTCTCTTAGCAACCAGATTGCATTTCTTGAATGCTTGTAGCCACAACCAAAAGAACAAAAACTAACTTTTTAAAAAATGTGCACGTCTCTAAGAGCAGGTCTGACCGTGGGCATCACAGTGAGCTGCTTTCAGCAGTATGCTACCATCTGAGGTAGTGAATTCTAAAAACTTAAAGTGCTCTCTGTCTCACGGGCAACTGAAAGAGCGAGCAGAGTGGAGATACAGTTAAAAAATTTAAAAAACATTATTATTCTTGCTTGCATTAGCAACCAGATATTAATGTCAAATGCACTTCTGAACTGACATGTTTGAGTCTACAGTAAATAAGATTTCTTCACTCCTTACCCTAACAAATTATTTGTATGGAAATACCCTGTACCAGTAATTATAAAAAATAAAACATTTTCAGGTATATGCTTATGACGTACAGTATTTTTACACACCCTTGGTGTGTGATAAGCTCATAAACCTCTCGAGTTTTGCTCTCGAGGTTTATGGGTTATCATACACCTCAGGTGTTTAAAAACACCTAATTATACACATTTGCATATGTGTTATTCTCTGTGTAATGTTTGACCACAAAAAGCACAATGAGTTGGACAGTTAGTTTCAGGTTTACCGGGGTTGGGGAGGATGACACTGGATCTGTTTGAGTTATTTGTCATTTTTGGACTAAGAGATGTACACTGGGCTGTGACAATTCATTTCCAAATGTGTCGGGGGGGGGGTTACATGGACCTGTTTTATTATAAATGTTTGCAGTTTCTGACCAGACGAGGTACACTAAGCTGTGACAGCACATTTCCATTTGTGCCGGGGGAGATCCTTACATTTATCTGCTTTATTTATGTGTTTATTTATTTACTTACTTGTTATTTTTGACCAAAACCAGCACAGTAAGCTATGGCAGCACATTCTCAGATGTGTCACTCAGCAAGGTGGGAGCAGGTTTACACCAGATAATTTTTTTCTTATTTATTTGTGATGTTTGATGAAGAAAAGCACAGTGAGCTGTGACAGCTTGTTATAAGTGTGCCCTGGAAGGGTGGGCTACATGGACCTGTTTTATTGACAAGAGGAATGTTGGTCTGGACACCATTGAAAATACCTTGTACCCTTACTAAATGTGCGAGCAGGGGATCTTTAACTTTCCCCTGGGCAACCACTAGAGATGGGAAGAAAAGACCATGGTTTAAAATTCCATCATAAGGACGGCACCTCAACAGTGCTGCACTACAGTGTCCGTATTGAATATCGGCCAAAGTTCCTGCTGCGGAATTTGAACTCACAACCTCCCGATCTGGCAGTGAGTGTGCAACCTGCATAGCCACTGTCACTGCTGCTGACACACTGATGGTGCCACAGCTGTTCCATTTCTGCCATTGTTGTAGCAGTGGCACAGTGCCTCTAGCTGGGAACCTGCTGTACCAATACCAACACTGCACCCTGTCAGACAGCGGCCCAGTGCTCCCTCCTCTACAGAGACTAGGCACTACAGCTGGGCAATGCACTTTTGCATGCACCTTGGTAGTGTAAGTTCATCTTAGGCTCACAGGTGACAGTGTAGACAGGATTGGCCTACGCATAAAGCTTTTCACTGGCTTGAGCGACATTCACATGTGAATGTACTGCTGCTAAGAAAGAAATACCCAAACTGAACAACTCATGATACTTGTTTGCAAGCAGTCTCCTTGGCATTGGGTAGTATGGGCCCTCCACATGGGAGGGGAAGAGTCCAGGGTTCCAAAAAGTGTCTGGGCACTGGGGTGGCAGGCTGAGGAATTCCAAAGGGTACCACACTTCTTTACACAATATTTTCTACAACCATAACAAATTCAGTGTCCACACCCAGCTTGAGAATCAAGCAGGACAGAAACTTTATTACACTGGTGTCTGTCTCCCTTGGTAGAAGATCACCTACGCAGCCAGGCATAGGAATCTTTGCTTCTATACATATTCACAGGGTCCCTTGCTAGGGTGCCCACTTCACACTTTCCTTATACCCTTTTTCAAAGTACAGCATAATACAGAATACAAGACATACATTGGTAGGCAGTGTGCCATAGCTTTACAGCAACCTGCCTGCCTCCCTGTCAACCTGGAGCTACTCTACACTCACAGCCCTGGAGGCTGATGTTACACACTTTATCTGAACCAGGCTTCAACTGTATCCTAGCTCCCTGAAGAAGATGTAACTGTCGAAGCACCGGTGCTTGTTGGGTGTGTTTGCCGGACAACCGAGCCCATTACCAAACAACTGTATGTATGGTTTTCTGTACACATTGTACAATGCATAAGTTCAGCATCTTTTCATGGAATAAAGGAAGTCATAAACTTCATTTAGAACAGCTGGAGTGCTTTGTTTTTGTGTGTCTATACATGAATTCAGTTTACCAAAGGACCTGATTTAACAGCGGACGCAGCCAGTTTTTGATTCCCACCGTATCCTACGCTCCATTCCAGCTTACTGTAGGAAAACATTTATTGAATATCCCTGGGGAAAAGAAACATATCTGACTGGTGTAGTTCAACACAAATGTGTGACCTTCCCCTTGGAGTGTACAGCATCAACAGGATGTTGGGAGGATCTCTCCTTGACTCCCTCTTTACTTGATCTTACATTCTATAGGACTTCTCTTCCTCTACCATGGAACTTGAAACAGACCCCCATGATCCCCAGATGGATCCCTTGAAGGGGAACCCTCTGCAATTCCAATCATTTCTTCCTCAGCTGCTGTGTGGGTCATAAAGGCCCCTTCTCCTTCTCGCATATCTGCTTTCTCCTGATCTCTTTGCTCTGCTTTCTCTGCTGCTTTCCCTAGCCTACTCCTCCTTGGGGGAGCAGTGCCTCTCCCTGTCCTGAAGGCCAGGAAGAGCCTAGGAGCCTCTCTCCCTGCATTCTCTCTCTCTCTCTCTCTCGGTCAAGCTGTAAAAGCCCTGGACTAATTCTGTGCTCACTTTCACCCTTTATAGGCAAAAAGAGGACAAGTAGATGGTATGCTAATTACACAAAATAGCACAGTTACATGTCCTGACAATCAAGTGATACAGCAGTCTAGATGGAGACATGCTAGAGCCTGACACTTTACAGGCTCAAATCTATCCAGAAACATAGAATTTGTCATCAGAAAAGGACCGCTTGGCCCACCCAGTCTGCCAGATATTCCCTGCCTAATCTGTCCCCACAGACTCTACCTGGTCTCTAGCGACTCTCCTGCCTCTCTGTTTCTTTCTAATGTACTCCTATGTCTATCCCATGCATGCTTGAAGCCCCCCACTGTTTAAGCCTCCACCACCTCTGCTGACAGTCTGTTCCAGGCATCTGCCACCCTTTCAGTGAAGACATATATCCTCACAGCTCTCTCTTGAACTCCCCCCAGCTTCCTCGCATGCCCCTGGTGCTGGTACTCTTTCTTATTTGAAAGAGACTTTTCCCCTGCACTCTGTTTACCCTTGTGAGGTACTTTTAGGTCTCTATCATGTCAACTCTCTCTCTTTCTTCCAGGGCATGCATGTTGAGATCCCTCAGGCTCTCCTCATAGGGCTTCTCATGCAACAAAGTAAGTAAAAATTAGTATAGCACCATTTGTTGCACTCTGCACTTTGGATTTTAAGTGAGTAAATAAATATTTCCTCATTTTGTCTCCTCCAGTGATGCTTGTGTTTTGTTTTGTGGAGTAGACATCTTATGCAACCCCTGCACCATTTTAGGTGCCATCCTCTGGACTTCCATCCACCCTGTCTCTGTCCTTTTTGAAGTGCAGTTTCCACACCTGTACACAATACCCCAGGTGGGACCTCATCTGTGAGTGATACTGTGACGACAACACCACCTCCCTCCTCCTGCTGGAGATACCCCTCTCTATGCACCCCAGCATCCCACTAGCCCTACTCACTGCTTTGTCACCCTCCCCTGCCACTTTGAGGTCCTCAGATATGATAACCATGAGATCCCTTTCCTGTTTAGTGACTTACAGTACCTCAGAACTGTCAAAACTCTGCAAGTGAAAAATGCACTGAAATGCATCGCCCTGTGATGCAGGAGGTGAAGTGGGCAACACAACATTTACTAATTTATTCTGAAAACATCCCATTAGAGTTCAGGTTTCAAGCATCATAAGGATATTGAATATCCACAGTTAAGCAAAGATTGCTTCCCATAACCATTGTTGTGTTCACAGCTCGCTGCCACCAAAGTGTGCAAATTCCAAATGGCAGACGTGCTGGTCTGAGAAGCGGGCAGGCAGGTAATCACCAGAATCAATGTCTGAAAGTTGGAACTTGCTTGGGGAAAAACTCTTTACTTCTTTCGGCCCCAAACCTGGGCTATTTTCTGCTTGCTGCCTGTGCATCAGCGATGAGTGTGTGTTGACATTTCAACAGGCAATAATTAAGAAACCATTGACCATCATTATTGATACACGCCCATGCCCCTAACCCTGGAACAGAGGCCAGCACTTACCTTCCACTCACATCCACCTTCTGACACCATCTCGTGCAAGTACAGTCACTTGCAATATACGAGTATCTTTGTCACAATTGTACTAACACAAGTACAGTATTGACAAAGTTACTTATATAATGCAGGCACCTGTACTTGTGTGAGGCAGCAGCCAGCAGTGGAGCTGAGCAGAGGGTAAGTGTAGGCCACAGTCTCAGAGCGAGGGGGATGTAATGTTAGAAATACCAGCATTGGGAGAGGGGAACGGCCACTGGACTACCAGGGAAATGCTTTTTTGTTGTTGTTGTTGTTGTTGTTGTTATTAATGGGGTCCAGGAGCAGGAGGGGGTTACTGCTGGCACAAGGGAATTGTTTTTTTTAATGAAAGGACCAAGCTAGTGGAGGGGGGGTGTAACTCAGGCAATGTTTAATAAAAGAGATACTAACCAGAACTGATTGGGGATATAGTGGAAAAATCTTAGCCTCTTGAGATGAACTATTGATTTTCAGTAGTCATGTTGCCCTTAGCCTTTGGCTTTGGGCAATATAGCTATTACATTCCAATATCTGCTCCTCAGTTATGTCGCCCATTTTGTTGCACTGCTGACTTGAGGTCATTTAACCTTGTGTTGTTCACCTGCCACATAGAGCATTACTGTCATTTACAATGAATAATTTAAAACAATGAAGGCTGGGGTAGCACACCTGTGAATCTCTAACCCAGGGTACCTGCTGCATCACTCAGGGGTCTATGTGAAATGAGTTGTGGTGGTTGCAAGCTCAGCCACTTCTGGGGAGACAGAAATCCCTTTCAAAATTGGACCTGAGTGGCGCTCCTGCTGAAAGTTGGTAGATAGCTGTACATGAGAAGTTGGCGCTGCTCCTGCCGGGGCAGGGCTGTGCCATAATGTCCGACAGTGGAGAAATTATTACACCACAGCTGCCCCATGCTGCACAAATGAACTAACAGTCAGGCTCTCCAATTTGTCCAATTGTCAATCTGACCCCTTTCAGAGGGTCTGATAATGTAGAGGAGCTGCGTTCATCTGCGGAACCATCACACTATTTTTAAAAATGTTCTTGTCTAGTTTAGCTTGAGTAACAGTCACAATTCACGGTCAAGGATTTAATTTTCTGCAACAATGCTGATTCAGAGCTCCATGGTATACAAATTGCATGCCTTGTGCCTTTCGCTTGTTACATTCCTGCAGAGTATTCAGCTAGAACTCGTTACGCACTGCTTGCCTTTCACAGCAGACTCTGAGCAATTTACTTCAAATCTAGGACTGCAGCAGACAATTGGGCTCAGCTGCTCCTCTAGTCCCAGGCCGTTAACAAGTACACTCATCTACCAGCTGCACAAGGAGCTACAATACCACTGAGGTTTTGGAGCCGTGGGTTAGAGCCCTGCTGCAGACTGTTTCCTTTGAGCTGTTTGTTTTGCACATCCTTTGTGGCTTGGCCAAGTAGCAGAATCCTATCTCCTTCATTTCTGTTGATAGCGGGTAAAGACTGAGATTGCCTTGAATAAAAGAATATCTGACTCTGTCAGGTGCAAAGCATACATTAAAAACTTATCTTTAAAAAAAGAAACCCTTTTGGCAGACATTGGTACTCAAAAGTTACGAGTTCTCTTCAGCGGCACTTTATGTCCCTGCTTCCAAGAGCAGACAGCTAACAAGCCTAAAACTATTATATTGACAATTAGGTTTAGTTTTGTGTTTTCTGATTTTTTTTTTTGTATTTTCTTCTGTTATTGGTCTACTAAATATTTGTGATAAATATTTTTAGATAATCCAGTAAAAATCTCTTTGCGTGCTTCTCAAAAAGCATTTGGTTGCCCCTAATTAATCTCACAATAGCCATGTTTGTGACATCACAGTCTGTTGTCATTGTAAGCACTGTGATGCTATAAACAAAAGAACTTGGAAGTCAGCTGGGGCAGTCAAATACTTTTTATTTACTTTGTATTACTTTGTTTATGCTCCGACTCTCTTGTCATGCCCCCTTCTAGACCACCCACAGCCCAGTCTCCCACAATCCATTGGTCTAAACCCCAAGATACCACCTACAACTTACCTTTTGTGGTGGGGTTGGAAGGGATGCACAAGTCCTCCCATAGCAGGAGTCAGGATGGGGTGTCCTTTCTATGCTGCAAGGCCTGTGAAGGGCTGTTCGTCATCCCACCCAGCAAGGTGTTTTCCCTTTTGGTATCTCTCCTGGGGCATCTGATGTGAAATGAGGTAGTACATCTGTCACCATCCCAGCCTTTACTGAGCCTCTTGACTGCCATCGCACCCAGTTGCTGCTAGGTGTCAGCTATACTGTGGGTGATGCATCCCTCCCCACCCTTGGGAGGAGAGCAGTTCTTTAGATGTTCACTTCTCCCATGCCCCAGCCAATCCCCAGTGACTTGCATTTGCTCCCAAACCTGTGTTACTAGCGTAGCGAGCATCTGCGCTACTGCTACGCTATCAAGTTGGTGTATTTTTATGAAAATGCACACCGACGTGCACAGAAATCTCAAGGGTCACTTTGAAGAAACATGATTTTGGGACACATTTACTACCTATTTATAAAATAAAAATGAGAAATCCTGAAATCTCATTGGCTGAGAGACATTACCTGACCCTGCGGAATAAAAAGGTAGCGATTAATGGTCAGGTGCCAAATGTCATTACCAAGGCAAAAAGGCCTCATTACCTACAAAGTCTGGGAGTTTTATGTATATAATTTTGCCATTTAAAATGTACGTAAATAAATGCTTTTATGTAAAAAAGCCTCAGTGCTGTTCACACAAGAAAAGAATCTTAAACATCTAATGAAAACACAAACTGTAGTCCAAAACTACAATTCCACACAGTAACGGAAGCATATATACATATAGCACTAAACCATCTGCAAAAGTCTCACAAAGGTTGCTCTAAATTCTATCCACTTCCCTATCTGGAATGCAACAGCAAACAACGGACAGTGAATTCACTCAAGTGTATCCTGGGAGAGGGTGTAGGTTGTGGGATTCTCCACATTTACCGTCCACCAGATGATGGTGGAGAATTCCTGCAGGAGATAGCAGACTTCATTGTTGACATGGTGCTGAAGTCCCCCAGATGGATAGTTCTGGGGGACTTCAGTGCCTGGGTCGATGATGAACTCTTGCAATTTGGTCAAAATCTCCTCCAGCTAATGTTAATTCTGGGCCTTGCACATGTTGTTATCTCCGCTACCCATATAGAGGGTCACTCGTTTGGTCTGGTGTTTCTCCTGGGGATGGAGATCACAGATTTGGGGGTGGAACCAGTCAGTTGGTCTGACCACCACACCATAAGGTTCAGTTTTGGGGCTCCCCCCAATGTGCCTGCCCCTACGGAAATGGTCCAGTACCACCCTTTAAGAGGGGTTACCTCAGATGGACTATCAGCAATGCTGGACCTATTAGGATTATTGAGTGAATGCAGGAGTCCTGGGGATCTTGTATTGGCCTATAATAAGGTGGTGGGAGATGCCCTGGACAAGATTGCTCTTGTTCGTGTTTGACCACTCACTCTTCACCCAAGGACCCCTTGGTTTGATGGTTCCTTGTAGGAGTTGAGGTGAGTTGGTCAAAGGATGGAGAGGGCATGGCAGAAGTCCAGCCTGGATGATAGGTCACGTGATGAAGTCAACCAGATAGCAGCTCTCCAGCGCAGCTCCAGCCCTCCGACCCATTAAATCCCTAATTTTACAGGTAGTAATTGTTAGAAGCTTGTTAAACTATTCTCTACATCTTCAGGAAAGGGTCTAAGCAAGAATTTCATGTAAAGTAGACATATGGAGACAATTATGAGGAGGAAGTCGTCTAAACATACTCCGCCGGCGACGCCTGAGAAGGACTCCAAAAAATCCAGGATCTCAAGTGGCGCAGAAGGGCCGACCTCAGAAGCTACCATGGAGGAGCAGCAGCCCCTTACCTGCAGTGATTCCTACATGAATTTGCTCCCTTTAAAGAAAACATTAGTGCAATAACGACCAAGATTAAAAGCATAACTCAAGCGTTGGAGGACTTGCATCAACGGACGGCAGATAGTGAAGCCCGAATCTGCTCAGTGGAGAAAAGGATTGAGAAAACAGAACCTGAGATTGTGGCTATTCATCAGAAATTAGCGTGAATGGAGGTTAAGATTGAGGACCTAGAGGGCCGCAGTCGTAGAAATAACTTGGTCCTCATAGGTCTCCCTGAAAATGAAGAAGGATCCGATGTTGTGTTATTCGTACAAAAACTGGTGGAAAAGCTAGCTGGTCCATTGCCCTTCAGACCAAAATACATCATTGAGCAGGCGCACAGATCTCTTTGCCCAAAGCCACCAGTGGGAGCACCTCCTCGCCCCTTAATCTTCAAATTCCTAAACTTTTTAGAAAGGCAGCATTTTTTCACCAAAATCAGAGAATTACATGAAGTGCGATGGGAAGGTGTTAAAATCAGGGTGGCACAGGACTTACCAGCATCCGTGAGGCAAAACAGAGCTTTGTTCCACCCTTTGGTATCCAAACTAATTGCAGCCAGTGTGAAATTTCGGATGGGGTACCCCGCAAAATTAGGGGTCATGATATCCAGATTGTGGGTATCCTTTGAAGACCCAGATGTCGCTGCTAAGGGGCTGAAGAACGCCTTTCCCAATCTGTTTAAAGACTCATGAAAACCCTGTACAGGAGGATATTGGTCGCTGAGTGGGATATAGAGATATCAGACTTGGAGTTAATTTAAGTTTGAAGCCCATCTTACTATATGACGGCAACCCGAAGGCATGTCTGTCATCCAACTTGCAAAGTCGGTAGATTGTGTAGCCCCCAGATGAAGTTTTGTTTTTTCCTCTGTCCCCTTGCCTCTTTTGGTGACTCCCAGTGTGATATTTTAACTTTTTAAGGGAGCTCTGTTTTCAATACAAAGTTTTAGATAACTCACGCTCAGTTTAAAACCCTATTCCTGCTACACTAGTGGGGGAGCATTCCTTAATTTAGTTCATTCAGAGTTACTGCTTAGTACAGTCTGCGAGTTAAATTTGCCCTTCTGGACTGCTGCATCAGTGCTCGCTATATCTCAGCATTGGTTTCCGCTAGAGGGCGCCCGGAGCCTGGCAGTGGTTTGAATTCCATGGCTGACAGAAAGTTAAAGCCACATCGCCGATATTGGCTGCAGAGTCTCTCTAGCTGGGTGCTATCTTATCGTATGGCAGAGCGGCTTAGGAATGATTTCCACTTCAGCGAGGGGCTTCGATTTCTTTTCCTTTTTTTTTTTTTTTCCTTGCATTGACAACAGCGAACAGCCAATATTTCAGGAACACCATTCAGAAGGGGCATCTGTTCAAGCCTGTCCTTTTTTCCTTTTTTAAGAAGAGTGTTATACAATTACAAACTCAGTAGTACAAGATAAATGGACCCCCGATTTCATTTCCAGAAAATGGAGGTTTTATTACTGGACAATATGTTGTTAAAGGGGACATTGGATTTAGAAAAGGGGCTAAATGAACAATTGTTAAGAGTTTTACTATGAAAAGGTTATTTCTTTTATATTATACCTTCACATGGGGGCTGAAGCTCTAACTTGTTTTCAGGAGCATAAGTATTAGGTTGAATTTTATCACAAAAGATTGAGCTCGGTTAGTAATTATCTGGGGCGTAGTAGGTGGATTTAATAGTTGGGTGACACCAACACCTTCAAGGATGTCTATATATATATGAACTTCTAGCTGCCTCCTGTTTCTTATTCTGAGAAATTAAGCTTGTGGCTTTGATGACCAGATGATGTTATTATAAAGTTCTGCAATGCATTACGTGGTCACGAAAGCATGGAAAAGAAGAGAGCTGATTGCTCGCTTATGTTTAAGTTAATTTAGAGGCATAGGTGTTGGTTAGAGTTAAAATACTAGTTTAATACAATTAATAATTTAGAGTAGTTACAGTAGGAGGATAGTTTATTTGTATAATGAGGGTTAACAAGAATAGTCAGTTTCGTACCCCCTGTTGCTATATTTGCTACAAGCTGTTCAAATGGTAGAACGTGTTGACGGGGTAGGTTGGGTCTGGAGGGCTGGGGAGGGCGGCATAGCAAGGTGCTCTGTTGACTGTAGATTGTGAGCATGAGGGTGGGAGGGAGGGTAGAGAGTATCCTGATGCAGGTCCTGGAATATTTTCGTTTTGGGCTGTCAGATTTTGGGAGGTGGGGGAGGGAGGGAGGCTGGGGGAGGGACTGGGTTTGCTCGGATCAACCCATTAATACCTGGCCGGGAACAGAGCTTGTTTATAAAATGTCCAGAAATTTTTACATTTGTATACATCCAATCCATGATCAGTAGCCTAGTTTTTTTCCACATGGAATGTCAAGGGAATCAGGCAGAAGATTAAGCAGTACCAAGTCTGGAAACATTTACAATTGTTAAGGTCCGATATCACTTTTATTCAAGAATCCCATCTACTGATTTCAGAAGAACTCAAGATGAGAAGGCAGCAATTAGGGCAAGTGTTCACAGCTGAGGGTACCACGCAAAGTTGCGGGGTGATGATTCTGCTAAAGTGTAACGTCCCATTTTCACCATCTAAAGTTATTAGGGATGCTCATGGGAGGTATATGTTAGTTCAAGGGAGAATGTGCACTACGGAGGTATTATTGGGTAGTATATACGGACCGAATACTGATTCTACGGGGTTTTTTATGGAATTAATCAACATATTAGCCCCTTTTTTAGCAGTTCCTATGATTTTGGGTGGCAATTTAAATTTAGTGTTTCACCCAAATATGGACCGTACAGGTAATAAATTCAGAGGCCTCTCGCCGACCCAAAGGGCTTTAAGAGACATGTGGGACAGGGTGGGATTGTGTGATGTGTGGCATACTCTACACCCCTCAGATAGATGTTATACATTCACCTCTCCAGTTCATAAAATGTCTTCCAGGATTGACTACATCATGATTTCTCAAAGATTATTATCGGGGGTTGTAGACTCGTTCATACACCCAGGACCTCCATCGGACCACTCTCTTGTTACTTGTCAGCTCTCTCTTGTTGCTGTTCCAAAGGTGGAAGGTCATTGGAAAATTAATAATCAACTTTTAAAGGACCCAAATACAGTGAAATACATTAGTAGCCATATCTCACAATTCATATCTGCCAGTCTTAACACCACCGGGAAACCCGATATGGAGTGGGGTGCCTTAAAAGCTTATCTGAGGGGACTGTTAATTGAGGTGGCATCAAAGAGGAAAAAAATGAGAGAGCAGCAATTAACACAGCTTCTTAACCAGATTAGAATCATAGAAAGGAATATGTCCCCTCATACACCGGAACAAACCCAGTTGGAACTTATAAAATGAAAGGACTCCTACTCGGATCTTCTGAGGGAGAGAGCAGAATTTTTGATTTTGAAATCGAGTGCTACTTATATTGACCAAGGTGAGAAGGCGGGTCACCTAGCTGCTCGAAGTAAACAGCAAGAGTCTGCTAGGTTTATCTCTTCAATTTGGTCTTCCGACGGAGTGCTGGTAAATAGCCAGAAAGAAATTACAGCAGAATTTCAGGAATTTTTCCAATTATTGTACTGCCCGATGGCTGACCCCCGGCCTCTTAAAGATTTGGATCTCTATTTAGTCGAATCTCATCTGCCTTCTCTTTCAGAGATGCAACAAGTTGCACTATGTGCCCCCATAACTGAAGCGGAGATCCTAAAAGTTATAGATGGCCTTCCCCTCAATAAATCCCCCGGACCAGACGGGTTCTCACCTAATTTTTACAAAAGGTTTGCAAAGCAACTTGCTCCCTTACTCCTCTCTTTGTTCCAACAGATTCTTGCAGGTAGCAGTGCAGATGGTACATTGTTTGAGGCGTTGATAACTCTACTGCCAAAATCTGGTAAAGCTCCTGTGTATATGGCAAGTTATAGGCCTATATCTTTACTTAATCAAGATATTAAAATTTTGAGTAAATTGTTAGCAGATCGTCTCAATGCGGTCCTTCCTGATCTAATAGGAGCAGAACAGGTGGGCTTCATGAAGGGGAGGTCAGCCAGTGACCATTGACGCACCTTGGCCCATGTCTTCTCGGCGTCCATGGATGCAGAATACCCAGCCACCCTGGTGTCCCTGGATGCTGAGAAGGCATTAGACAGAGTAAATTGGAATTTTCTTTTCCGGACATTACATGCTTTTGGTTTTCCTCCAGAGTTCCAAAACTGGATACGGGCACTTTACAAGGCCCCTACAGCCAGGATTTTATGCAATGGGTGTATTTCCAAATTGTTTTCCTTGGGCTCTGGCACCAGGCAAGGCTGCCCCTTATCCCCTTTACTTTTCAATTTGTATCTGGAGCCACTCATCCGGAGACTGGTTGTCAGTCCTAAGATCCAAGGTATCACCATACAAGGTATTGAAGTTAAAGTCTCGGCCTATGCAGATGACCTCTTACTTTAAATTTCTTACCCTGCAAAATCTATCCCACATTTATTGGAAGTTATTAAAGAGTACAGTCTATTTTCTAATTACAAATAGAATGTGGAAAACACTGTGGTTTTCCATCTCAATCAGAGAGTGATGAAACATGAAGTTAGTGCACTAGGTCTGTTCTGGGAAAAGAAATCATTGAAATATTTAGGTATTACTTTCACAAGAAGTGTTGCACTGTTGCAAAAGAACAATTTGGATTCCTTATTACAGATTATTACCCAAGATTTAAATAGGTGGTCCCTTCTTCCATTGACTGTCTGGGGCAGAATCAGCCTCATTAAAATGAAAGTCTTCCCTCATTTGTATTATCCACATAGTCTCTTGAATAAATGGCTACCTCAGTCATGGTTCAAGAAAGTGCATAACATCTTCACCAATTTTATCTGGGCTGGAAAATGTCCCCATTTGGCTTTTCATAAGTTAGCGGCCCCAAAACTCAGAGGCGGCCTTCGCGTGCTGCATGTCGGCCTTTACTATTGAGCCAGCCATGCGAGCAAATACCTAAGGTGACATAAGTTAAGTGATCTAGAAGAGCCCTATGTGTATAAACCCCTCTAGATTAAAATAGAATTAGCCCAAATCCGATACTATAATCTCTCTCCCGCTGCACTGCTTTTTGTGAAGCCCAAGAACCTTCCAAAACAGCTCTGTTTGACACCTATTGCAACATCTGTGAGGGTGCACTCCCAATTCTGTAGCTTTATAAAATACAACCACTGTTTAGATTTGGAGCAACCGTTGATAGGTAATCCCAACATTAAATTAGATGGGAGGGTTCTTTCCCCTTTGTGGCTCCCACAAGCTAAGGAGGTTAAACTTATATACTTTTGGAGTGAGACCAAAGGGGCATGGTTTTCATCTCCAGAAATTCTAGACAAGCTGGGAGTTCCAACCTCTAATATTTTTAACATTTTCCAATTGCGGCACATACTTGTGAAGGTCATAGGGATGATGGCCCAATCATCCAGGTGCCCTCCCTTTTGGGTGAATCTGGTTCAAATGGTGGGCCTTCCTCATGCTGTATTGAAGATTTTTAATGTTTTATATGATTGGATCTACCCCGAACCCTTTGGACCCTCAGACTACTGGGCGGAGCTCCTTCCTGAGGTACCCATTAATTGGGAGATGCTCTGGCAAGGGTGCCACAAATTTATTACGCAAGACAGGCTCCGACTCATGCAGTTCCAAATTTTGCATAATTTATACTATACCCCTCAAAAAATGGCTAAACTTGGTATTGCCTCTTCTGCTAACTGTGTAAGGTGTGCCCACGGGGAGGGTAATTTATTGCACATTTTCTGGCTCTGTCCCAAGATAGCCTTCTTATGGTCGCAAATTAAACAAAGAGTAGATCCCCTGCTAGGGCTCAATGACTTGTTTTCGGCAAAATTTTGCCTCTTAGGAGACTATTCTGAAATTCCAATAATCACGCGTAAATATCATATGACATTAATGTCTATGTCTGTTAAAAAATTAGTACTTAGACATTGGAAAGATCGCGAAGAAATACCATATGCTGAATGGTTGAAGGAGCTCCTGGCTAATCTTAGAGTGGAAAAAATGACAGCCAGTCTACGAAACAGAATGAGTAAGTTTAACAAAATCTGGGCCCCGTTACTAACCCTTTATTCTCTTCAAATGACATAATGTAATAGATCCCTGGGGGTAGGGGTATGAATGTTCTGGACAAGCAAACCTGGGAGGGAAAGAGGTGGTGGGGGCGGTGGGATATTGTAGAGGGGTTTTTCTCTGGGTTTTTTTTTTTTATTTTCCTTTCTTGATATATTTGTGTTTGGATGGTGGGGAGGGGCATGGGGGGAAAGGAAAGGGGTTTATGTTTATGGTTTTGCCAAAAGCATATACTCGTATCCTTTGTATTGTGTGACTATGGTGTATTGTATGTCGAAAATTTTGATAAACTTTGAATTAAAAAAAAAAAGAAGTCCAGCCTGGATGCCGACAGGCTTAGATTGATGGAACATTATGAGAGCTATCAATCAGAAATCACCCATAAGAAGGCAGAATTCTTGTCCAGGGAGATTTCTGCTGTGCAGAATCAACTGGCTCAGCTCTTTCAGACTGTTGATAGATTGTGCAATCCAATCTGTCTCCAGCCTGGAGGAGCCTTTTCTCAGGTGTTAAATGTGAAGAGTTTGCTCGATTCTTCACAGATAAGGTTGCCGGCATCAGGTCCAGTATCGGCCTGCCTCCCTCCATGAGGGACAGTGGACGTCGGCAGGAGGTGGCGAGCACTCAGTCTGTCTGGTCAGACTTTAGCCGGCCGGAATTCATGGACTTTGTGAAGGTTGTCCAGACTTTGCACCCGACTAGTTGTAGTTTGGATCTGGGCCCTACATCCCTATTAGTGGGTGGTGTAGATGCTATCTGCCCAATACTAGCTGAAATTGTCTGGAGTTCCTTGGAGAGGGGGAGTCTTTCCTGATCCCCTCAAGTGGGCGGTCATATGACCACTCCTTAAAAAACCCTCCTTGGATCCAGACTGCCCAGCTAACTGCCAGCCTGTTTCTGACCTGCCTTTTGTGGGTAAGGTTATTGAGAAGGTGGTTGCGGTGCAGCTGGACAATCACCTTGTGACACACAAAGTCTATGAAGCTCTCCAGTCTGGATTTAGAAAGAGACATAGCACTAAGACTGCACTTGTCCGGGTATTGAATGACCTCCTAATAGCGAGAGATCGAAAGGCTCGTACCATATTGGTCCTTCTTGATCTCTCTGCAGCATTTGACACTGTGGACCATGGTGTGCTTTTGGGGTGCTTGCGACTTCTTTGTGGGCTGTCGGGTACGGTCCTCAAATGGTTTTGATCTTTCCTTGTGGACAGGTCCCAGAGGGTGGTCACTGGAATTTATTCCTCTGATGCCCTCCCCCTGTCCTGCAGGGTGTTGAAGGGCTCCATATTGGCACCTATGTTGTTTGCAGTGTATATGCTGCCATTAGGAGGTATCATCAAGTGATACAGTTTGAGTTTTCACTGCTATGCAGATGATACTCAACTGTATATGTCCTTTCTACCTGGACAGATTGATGAGTCTCTACATTAAACAACTGCCTCACCGAAATCAAAGACTGGATGACTGCCAGCTAGCTGAGACTGAATCCAGACAAGATCAAAGTTTTGGTTGTGGACCCAGGTCATCCTTGGGTGGGTTTAGGGGCTGGACAGGTGTCAGGGATATGGCTCAATGGTGTTCAGCTCACCTCCTCAGACCAGGTGCATAACCTGGGTGTTATTTTTGATGATGGCCTGACCCTGAGATCTCAGGTGTCAGCTGTGGTTAAATCCTCATTTTACCATCTGAGGAATATAGCCTGGGTGAAACACCTGGTTCCCCCGGATGATCTTCCAACATTGGTCCACCCCTTTGTCACCACCCGCCTTGACTACTACAATGCCCTCTACCTAGGGCTTCCTGGGGTTGATATCCACCACCTGCAGCTAGTGCAGAATGCTGCGGCCAGACTCTTGACTGGTACATCAAGGGCCAGTCTTATTACACCTGTGCTACGCGGACTGCACTGGCTACCTGTTCAGTGGTGGATCCCCTTCAAGGTTGGTTTGCTAACCTTCAAAGCCCTACATGAACAGGGATCCAGATACCTGCAAGATCTCCTGACTCCCTACTGCTCCCTTTGTCCTCTCCAATCCGCTGATGAGGGATTGCTAAAGATTCCCAGGGTTCGCTTGAAAACACTGAACCTGGGGGGTGAGCTATGAGCCATGAAGGGATCCGGTGCTTCTCCACAGAGGCGGCTACCTCTCACTCTGTAATACACCAAGCAGGGTGACACACATTCTGAGACCTGTTTCTTTTGAGTGCTCTTCACCCTGCTTGGTGCATTCACTTGAAAACATCTGGTACACGTGCTTTTTCTTTTGCTGCACCTACCCTGTGGAATTCTCTACCTCGTCGGTTAAGTGAATGCCTGACCATTGATAGATTTAAGGTTGAGCTGAAAACATACCTTTTTAATTTAGCCTTCCCAGAATTTTAAATTATTGTTATATTTCAAATCAAATAAAATCAACTTTTATTTATAACGCACTTTTCAAAAACCAAAGTACGTATACATTGTGAGAGAACACAGACAAACATTCAATCAATAAAATATATACAAAGATAAAAAGGGCAGCAAAAGTAAAATTAAGCATTATCCCCAAAAGCCAAGGTAAATAAATAAGGTTTTAATGAGGCTTTATTTGTTGTTTTAATGAGATTTTATGTTTGTATGTTATATTTTAAATGTGAAGTGCCTTGGTTTCGGAAGGGCGCTATATAAATAAAGATTTACTTACTTACTGCTTTCACCTCATCAGTTGCATTGTAATGTACCTGGGCTAGATCACATGGCCTCTAATCAACAGCCTAGGCTTCCAGGTCTGAGTCAGATCGCATGGACCAGTTTTCTAGCACAGCCTCACAGATCGCATGGGATGTGCAGGAAGTTTAAAGTCAGGAACACCTATTTAAAGCAGCAGGCTCAACTGTAAGCATGCAACCATAACCCCATAACCCACTCCTATCAGTGCAACCACACCCAACTAGTGAAGTGGTCCAGCTGCAACCTAATCCCTGATGCATACCTAATTTATGCAAAATGCCCATTGAAAGATGCCACACCAAATTACAACACCACTACACTGCTAAAGAACTAATAGTTCCATATTAAACATAAGTTGTATAAGGCAGTTCTGTCAAGGGATTACACTTGTCTGTGTACCTCTTGGTGGTTGGTGTCCCTGGCCCTTCAGGCTTGAGATTCCACCCCACCAGTCAGTACAGTACAAGATACCAGACTACACATGGGCAACGATCATTTACATATAGAGAACCACTATGGTTTAATGCGCTACCCAGTGATATCTCTTCCTTACCAAAATTGGGACCATTTAAAGGCACTCTTCATTAGCATCTTACAGCTAACAGTTCCTGTGACTGTTTCAACTGACATGCACTACCTCAGCAGCATTGACACATCCTTGTGTACCTACTTCTCCCCCTTTCTCTGCGAATGACCACTTTCACCCTAACCGCTCTGCCCTACTTCTTGCCTCCTTCCCAATCCTTCTTTCACCTCACCCCTCTCACCCTCCACCTTCTTTCTACCATTTATCTTCACTTACCTGAACTTTTGTTCACCCAAATCTACCTACAGTATATCTATTTGACAAAGCACCTTTGGGCTGCCTCCTTTTATTAGGTTATTTTTGATTTCCTACTGATTCATAGTTTTCATTTTAGTTGCAGTGTTAATGTCATATTGTCATTTTAAATACTTTCTTGTCAAAATTTTATGTAATACTATCTGTTGTATGTCTGTCACCCTTCCTACTGACGTGGAACCTTTGTAAAAGAGCTGCTATGCTCTCAAAGGTATTGTAATCCAAGAAGGAATAAATATATAAATAAATAAATAAAACAGTAACATAGCATAATCCCACCTCTGTCGTGCCTTATTCCATATTGAATACAATGCCCAGGGTTGTAAAGACACTTGTTCAGCATTGTACCTTATTTTCCTAGGGCATGCATTAAATATAGAATAATACATGGGGGGGTGCATAATGAGAATTTAATGCATGCCGTCTCATGGTTAACTGCTTACTTTAATTACTTTATGTGTTTAGCTCTTCCTTTATCTTTAGAACTCTTCCCATTTACAGGAAAACAGGATCGAAGTTCCCACAACCTCATCTGCTCTGGCTGCTTGTCTACACCCGACATCATAATCCTCCGCTTGTGACTTCTCAGTTAGTTGCTGTGGATTTGAATTTATTTAATTAATTTATTCTTTGGTAACCAGGTAAGGCCCACTAGGCACAAGTGACTGTTTTCAGGGGCAACCCAGGAGCACTGGGGAGGTTAAATGACTTGCTCAGAGTCACACAGTACGCAAGTGGAGGTTGTGGGAATCAAACCCAGGTCTACCTGCTGGATGTACTAAGTTCATTCACAGCCCATTACTCTGACCTGTAGGCTATACTGCCAGACTAAGTTGCCCAAGTCTAGGATGCGATCATGATGTTGCAAGCAAAGATAGTGATGTAAACTGTAGACACATAGTCAGAGCAGATGAAGTCTAGTGGGCAATGACTCTGTTTTCATGTCACTGAGCATGGTTGTAAGGAGCAAGAGAAAGCTAAACACAGAAAGTGTATGAGACATAAGCTGAATTCTATACAAAAATTATGTTTTTCTAAGGGCTCAATGAGTAGTCAGGGGCAGAGTCTAACTGCCCAATGAGAAGTCAGGGGGCCATATTCTGAGTGCCCAAGGAGACGTGGGGAGGGGGGCAGATTCTAAATGTCTGATGAGGGGCTGAGTGGAGGTACTAAAACAGAAAGATTGGTTCACTGCATGAAAGAACAAGGCAATAAATCTAAGTGGAGAACAGTCTGTCACATATTAAACTAATTTCTCATCTTGTTCCCTAGCACAACTTATGACACAAGGGACTCTCTTTCTCTCTTTAATTCTATCCAGGTGACTTCTTTCATTTATGATCAACAAAATGTCTGTTAGATTTCTCTACCATAACATTCTCATATTTAACCCACTTTTTTATATCTATCATATCTCTTTTTTCTTCTCTTTTTTTTCCTCTTTAATTTCCTGCTTTGTATACCAGCGAAATTATCAACTGAAATTTAATTCTCACCTCTGCATAGAAATAGGTATTTTTTCTTATGTGTTTTTATAGTTTGGTTTTGGTTTATTTCTTTCTTTCAATTTACAAATATCTGTTCAAGCGATGTAAGTAGTGCACAACTAGGTTGATGTTACTTATTATTTGATACTGCATATAACTGTATATATTTCTATTATTATATATAACATTTAATTGATAAAAACAAATCAGGGGAAGGAATTCTAAGTGCCCAGTGAGCAGTCAAGGGGTGAATTCTAAGTGTCCAATAAGAAGTCTGGGGGTCAGATTCTAAGTGCCAAATGAGAAGTCTGGGGGGGTGCTGGATTCTAAGTGTCCAATCAGAAGTCAGGGGTCCAGATTCTGTGTGCACAGTATGAAGTCAGAGGACCAGAGTCAAAGTGCCCAGTAAGAAGTCAGGGAGACAGATTGTAAGTGCCCAATAAAATATCAGTGGGGGATTATAAGTGCCCAATGAGAAGTCATGGGCAAGATTCTATGTGCCCAACAAGAAGTCTGGGAGCCAGATTCTAAGTGCCCAATAAAAGCCAGTTGGTCAGATTCTAAGTGCCCAGTAAAATGTCAGGGGGGCAGGATTCTAAGTGTCCAATAAGAAGTCAGGAGGCAGGATTCTGAGTCTCCAGTGAGAAACTAAGGGTGGGAGTCTATGTGCCCAGTAAAAAGTGAAGGGGCTAGAGTCTAAGTGCTCAATGAGAAGTCATGAGGATGGCTCTACAAAGCAATACAACCCACAATATCCATGGGGGTAATTTTCCAAAGGAGGGTCTTCCCCTTGTTCATGGATGTAGGTGGGTGCAGGGAGCCAGCAGCAAAGAGTACAGTGTCAATCAGTTGTTGTGGGTGGCTCTAGGACTAAGTTCACTTTAACCGCTGTTTTTGTCAAAGCAGACTTAGGAAAAACGTAGTAGCAGTATCTACAGTTAAATGCATGCTGATGGAAGCCACAGACTATTTTTATAAACTGATTGCAGTTTCCAAACTAGCACCCACTGCCTCTGAACCGTGATAGATGCTGTAGGGGCTGTGGGATTGCAGGACTAATGCCTGCATCAGACCTTTCAAAATTCCAACCCAGGAGCTCTAGTTTAAAATTGTTTTCTTCCATTCCATGCCTCTGCAAAAATCTTTTGAAAACTGGGGCCTCGCTATCCACTTCAGTATTTACTCTTATGCAGTAAATGTTATGAATCAGTTATTATGACTGACCACTGTTACATTTTTTTTTTGAAATCTTATTTTTCCATTTCAGCATTTGGAGCATACATTAGCGGCCTGTCAAGAAATCTGTAGTGGTGCTTTGATGGTGCATTCTGGGATTCGAGTGTCTGCTCATGGATAGTCCCTCTATCCATATCCGAATATGAACTCCATCTGACTAAGCTAGGATTTTGGATCCTCAGCCAGATTTGGTGGGACTAAACTTAGATTTTGCATTCGAGGGTCGGATGTTTGGATCTGACCCTTGGGTTGTTGGGATCTGATGGGATAGGACCATCAGATCCCCTGGATCTGATGTGATCCTTTGATTACAATTAGATCCATACATGAGATCCTAGGTGATCAGATCCATGGAATGCCATCAATATCCAGAGGCATGCCAAATATAAAAAGAGGTAGTGTCTGGTGGTATTGATGTTCAGCGGATACTATCTGTGCTAGCTGTCTGTGGGAAAAGTGTGCAGTGGTCCCCAGCTGACCTCATAATGATTGTTTATAACATCAGAGTGTTCACCATGATGGCGGACTGTGATGTCATAGACAGCAGTTGTGAAATCAGTTTGGGGACAGACAGGCAGATGCTTTTTGAAAGATCAAGTGAGGTAAGTACTGTGCTACCTAAAACATTCAGAAGATCAATAACAGGAGAAATGAAATCCTGTAAAAACATGAAACCTAATAATAATTGTTGTACATATTTATTTAGTTACTTCTGTTAACCGGATAAGTACACTAGGCAATCAAATGCTTATTTTCAGGCATGACCTGGGAGATTACACATAAAATGACAAAAACAGCAATAAATACATTATGATAATGAGATACAATAAACAATTGAGTTTAAATGAGATTTACAAGGCATTACATTGTTGTAAGAAATAAATCAGAAAAAAAATCAATGAAGTCACAGGAAGTCAATTGTCACAGCAGTTGGTAGCAATACAATGATGTGAAGGATAATTAGATTTTTCAACTTGATGCAAGTCAGAAATTGTTTGAGTCAAGAACAAGAGCAGCATACTAAACTAAGCCGATGTGCTCTGTACCTATGACAGAATGTAGTAGATGACAGGCTGAGGCAAATTTCAGAGGGTATGGGTTCCATACCCTTGGAGCTACATAGGCAAAATAAGATTCACCGGCCCTAGTTCTAAGCGCAGGGATAGCCAGGAGGGCATTAACCAGATCTCATAGAGTAAGCACTTTTCACAGGTCTGAGTAGAAGGGCAAGGGCTAGTGGCAGATGACTTTACATAATGCTACAAATTATTTCCTCAAAGATGTGGTCACAAAGGGAGGATGGGAGAAGTCAACTAAGTCTGTCATAGAGGGAGCAGTAGTGAATGAGCCGGTGAGATGCCAGTGTGAAACAACAAACATTGTTGTAAGTAACATCCCACCAAAACAGAGTGTTTTTTGAGGCAGTCGAGTACACTGGGGTTTCATAGAGAAGCTTGTGGAATAGCATCCCACAGGCAATGGCGAGGCGAGCTCGGAAGGTTAGCTTATGGCCCCATTTATAGGAGACCTCCAGCATGGAGCTGATCGACTTACAGGCTCCCGTTACACAAACTGAGTAGTCAAGGGATGGGTCAAGTGTGACTCTGAGGTAGGTAAATGAAGAGACAGAGGGGATTAAGTACCATCAAGGCAAGCTTAAAGTTATGGAAGCTGCACAGTCTTAGTTTATAGGATGTACTAAACATCATAGACGGTGTTTCACTCTAGTTCAGAATCCGTTTGTTTGCAGACAGACAGTTGTGTACAGACTGTAGATTAGTAGCATGTTTGCAACAGTTAGGATGGCACTACCTCATGACAGAACTCAGTCATCTGTGATAGACTACTGCCAATGAAATCAGCTGGAATTCAGGGAGGGCAGCATTATTGAATTATGCCAGACCTGCAGTATTGCTTTCATTAGCAATATAAAGCCTGTGTCAAATTCAAAGCTACATTTGATAATGGGGATTGGAAATTCTACTTAGGAACCTAGCTGTGACCTTGTTGAAAATTACCAACATTGCCTACTACACCAGATATTGGTGCACCAAGTAAGCCTCAATCCACCTGCCAGAATTCCATAAACTCCTAAGCAGTGGCTATAGCCTACAAAATAAGGGAAGCATCTGTATTCTTCAGTTTTAAGGAAAATGCATGCTGCAGCATCCTGAAGCTGTTTAAAGGCCTGAGCACCATAACAAGTGTTGGCTATTATGGTAGTACCCACCTCTGCAGAAAACTGCTGCAGTGTGACTGGTGTCACCTTTCACTTCCCAATTCAACCTCCACCAAAAGTAGTTAGATGCCAGCTATTTGGAAAGTTGCTATAGCAACCTCAATACTCAAAACTGGTCATCCATCAAATCTAAATAATCATCTGCCAATCTTTATGACGTCCATGCTCAGTAAGCGTCTGTCAAAACTAGTGCACAGGTGGCTTAGGGACTGCATCCTCCGTAATAGAGACATCAGAGGCAATGTGGTCTAATGGATAGAGCAGCAGCTTGGGAACAGGGAGATTGCAGGTTCAAACCCTGCTATAGAACCAAATACATGCTGTGTGACATTGATCAAGTCATGTGACCTGTCAGTGCTCCATATCATCCATCTGCAGAAATGTGTAGAAACAGTAAACACTGGCAATAAGATGTTGCATCTCAGCTAAAAACAAGCATTTGTCAATGCCGAACGTTCACTTGCAGGTATTTGCAGTGGTATTTGGCACTTGGACATGGCTTAAAAAAATCAGTGACAAAGAAGTACAAGCATTTGTCAATGCCGAATGTTGCTTGCTTCTATGTGCTGTTTAGGTATTTGGAAGTCATTGGAGTGCAAATATTGAAAATTCGCAAACTTACGAGCATCGTAGGAACTGCTAGCCGCAGCTTGTAAAACAGTCATTTTAGAATTTCTTCACCAAATTTTCAACATAGCCATTTTAAGACCTCTGCTCATGAACAGTGTTACTGTGATTTTCTTAATGTGTCCATACATTGATTTACGCACACCGACTGCGCCATTATGCGCTACATGGAAACACATTTTGGGCAGGATTTGAAAAATGACAGCTGTACTGCTCATAAGGAGGTGTGGTAAAATGGCAATGTTGAAAATCTGGAGTGAAAATATTGAAAATTCGTGAACTTCTGGCGTCGTAGGAACTGCGCATCGCTCATCAAAACAGTCATTTTTGGAATTTTCACCAAATTTTCAACATAGCCATTTTAAGACCTCTGCTAATGAACAGTGTCACTGTGATTTTCTTAATTTGTCCCACACATTGATTTCGCTTTCACCGACTGCACGTTAGTCACTACATGGCGGAAACATGTTTTGGGCAGGATGTGAAAAATGACAGCTGTACTCCTATAAGAAGGTGTGGTAAAATGGCAATGTTGAAAATCTGGAGTGAAAATATTGAAAATTCACGAACCACGAGCTCGCGTAGCAACTGTGCAACGCCACTCTGAAAACAATCATTTTGGAATTTTTGACTAATTTCAACATGGGGTTTTGGGACTCCTTCTCATGAATGATGTCACTGTCATGGCGTTATTCAGGCCCAAAGGGTGATTTTGCGCAGTGACTGCGAAATCACCCTTCGGGCCCGAATAACGCCCTGACAGTGACATCATTCTTGAGAAGGGGTCCCAAAAATCCCATGTTGAAAATTTGGTGCAAAAATTCCAAAAAATGCCTGAGATATGCAATAAAGTTGAAAACCCCCTATCTAACCCATTATACAGCTTACCGGCATTTCCTCAGTTCGCGATCGGCTTCGAAGAGTGCAGACGTGTTCCCGGTCCACCGATGATCGTCCGCCAAGCTCCGGAGGTAAGTATGGGGTGAGGGGCTGTGGGGAGGTAAGTGCGCAGTGGTGGAGTGCGGGTTGTGGGAGGGAGCTGGGAGAAGCGTCGTGGGACTGTTTTTATTTTACAGTTTTCAAAAAAAAAAATGACGGATGTTTGCCATGCTGGGTGGGCTCCCAGCGTGGCAGAAGGATGGCTGGGGGCCCGTGGAGCCGAGGGGGATTGAGCACCCGGTTGGCAGATGACGGGACGTTTGCCATGCTGGGTGGGCTCCCAGCGTGGAAGCAAAAGATTTGGGGGGCGGCGTAGCGGTGCTGTATGTGACAGCGGTGCTTTTCTTTGAAGAGAAGACCAGTGCTGTCATACACAGCACCGCATCCAGTTGGTGCAGGACTGCCACGCCTACTCAATGGAGCAGGGGATTGCAGAGGAGGGGCACACCTCCAAAGTGTCCCATTCTCCCAAGACATTCCTTGCGCATGAGCTCAAGCGAATGTAAAAAAAGATATAATAATAATATGCTCACTCCAGCCATTTTATAGGTGGCATAAAGACATTTCAGAATAGGGATTTTGCTTCCCTCAGTGTGCCTCATGGTAATTTCATCCTGAGGTGGAACCCACTAGTCAGTATATTAGCATAGCATAATCCCCATTCTGTCATGTATTATTATTTTCCAAGTTAGTATGTTATATAGAGTGATAAGAGGCTATTTTAGTACCTCCAAGTATGCATCTGTTACTTATGCTAGTACTGTGCTTGACGCATTGTTAGGACAACTAGAAAATAGCCATTGTGGCGGTGCTGGTTAGTGGTGTGCAATATTACTATGCTGAGCGACCAATGATCGAGTCCTGATCCAGACTCCTTGATTCTGGGCTGGCAGGACTCTGGGCAAGCTGCAGAGGTAGCATGCACATGCTCCCGTGTGGAAGGGCTGTGTCTGCTTGCTCTTCAGTGCCTCCTGTGGATTGCAGAGGAGTGCTGGTGATCATGCCACATCAACTTTCCCCCTCCACAGGCTGGCATAAGCATGTCTGACAATGCTTAACATCATGAAAAGAGGGAGGGTAGACAAAGGGAAAATAATTAGCCTTCTCTTGCACCAACAATGATGGTTATCTTCCTCCTTCCCTACTCTATGCTAATAATCCCAACTTTGCCTCTGTCCTCCCTCTCAACACCACCATTCAAGTAGGTGTATTTCCTCTAGGTCATCAACACATACCCAGGCTTTGCCAGAGGGGGGCAAGCTCTGGGGCTTGACTGCAATTGTGGTATCTGCTTCAGGAAAGGTGCAGGGCAGAGAGAGAGAGAGAGAGAGAGATCTGACAGGTACAAGGTGTGGGGTGCTGGAGCGGTCTGAGCATGCCAGCAGGACAGACTGGGTACAGATAGGTGGAAAGGCAGATTTTCAGTAAAGAAAAGGGAATGCTCTTGCCAGTGTAGTGTAGTGGAGGGCTGAGGCACTTGGAGCTTCACCTCCTGCCACATCAGCAACGTCAGTTCTAAACTGGACACAGGTCACTTGGGAACGAACAGGGAGGAGGGAGGGAGGGAGGAGGACTGAAGGTCCCAAGGACAGCTTTCCTCCTTTGGGGTGGGGGGGGGTCTATGCATGCCACTAGACAGTTGCTACCTGGAGGTTCAAGATGACAATGCAGCAAGATGCCAGGGAAAGTGTCTGACCTGTGTGATGCCAGCAGGGGGCAAGTTTCTGGTGACTGACCTTGCATGATGCACCATAGCATGTTCCGCGGGCCCAGGCAGAAAAAAAAAAACAGATGAACACTCCCCCCACCACCAGCAGAATGATAGACCTACTCACCTGCATGCCCTACACCTGTGACTGGGCTCCCTGGTCCTCTGGTGGAGGATGGCTGGACAACTGGTAAATCCCAGAGAAGCTGGGTGCTGGGGCTGGGGAGACCAGTCTACAATGGGGATGGGAAGGCAGCAAAGGAGATTAAACTACATATTAAAAGAATGAAAAACAAACATTTGTCAATGCCAGATGTTTGATGCTGGTAATGATGTTGTACTAGGTCTAGGAGCAAATCCCCATGCCAGAAGACTAATATGGGCTGGGCTTGGGATGGGCTGAGCATGAGGGGGGGGGACAGTTATGGTGGGGCAGCAACGGACTCTCATTTAAATCAGAAGTGACATGCATAAGCCTGAAACTGATCTATCTAGCAAGGGAATGTAAACTAGCAATGTTTGCACTAACTACTGAGCCACTTAACTTCAATTTCCAATTGCTGGGATATACACCTGCTGACTAACACATAGACACATACATGCATATAAATATATATATATATATATTCTAGTGAGTATAACATAGCAGTGCACCATCTTCACACATGTTTACAGATTAAAAGAAAAGACATCAAGGGACTGTTTTCTTCTTTTCAGGCTCCGAGGGACATTGGAGGGTGAAGAGTTGCCACTAGACACCTCATTTAAATCAGCAATGACATGCATAAGGCTGAAACTGATCTAGATAGTGGGGAAATGCAGACTAGCACTTTTTGCAGTAACCAAAGAGCCACCTAACTGCACTTTCTAATTGTTGTGATACACACATGCTGACTAATACAAATACACACTATATATATATATATATTACAGTATAACATAGCAGTGCACTGTCTGCACACATAGAGTATTGCCCCCCCCACACACACCCACATTAACACACATACACTGCCTTATATGGGGTATACCATTAGAACATCGAAGTTTCAACATCGACTCCCTGACATCGAAACCCCGACATCGACGGTCTTTGCATCGACGGGGAGGTTTTCAAGCACCTAACTCCACTGTCTGTGTGACGTGGAGTTAGATATTTTTTTATTTTTTTTATTTTATGTATTTATTAAGATCTTAAATAATACCTGTGAACGGATGCTTGTTGACAGGTTCCACGTCAGGTACGTTAGACAACAAGGTACAATACTGTGGACAAATATACAAATACTGAGAAAAATATACATGAAGTTTACGGAATTCAAACAAAGCACAAGGTATGCTGAGGCATTGTACAATGTATGCCTACGTCTAGACAATAAGCAGACAGGATAGGTGAAGGATACATTGGGAGTGGGAAGGCTAGTTGAACAGAGCACAGAGGGCAGGGAGGGAGGGAGGAGGATAGGGATAGGTCAAGGGGGGGTAAGGGGTAGGGCCATGGAGGGGTAGGGAGGTGGGCGAAGTGCTGCAGTTTGACTATCCTGTTGTGACAGAGGCAAAGATAAGTGCTAGAGGTAAATTGTTGCTGTGTGTACAGCCTTAGCGGGGGGCACATGTAGTTACTCATTACAATGAGGTGCTGGCACAGTCTATGTTTAAATGAGGCAATTGTTGAGGAGCCAGAGATATCAGGGGCCAGTGCGTTTACCCAAAGGGGTGCATGGTGTGAGAACGCACATTGTGCCATGGCAGTGCAGCATCTCAGCACTTGGAAAATTTGAGTGGCGGAGCTTCTGGTTTGCCTGGAATTCATAGGCAGTGACAGCAGGTTCTGCACCCCTGTGGGAAGCAGATTTAATGTGACTTTTTTGGTGAGAAGGCAGGTTTGGTACCTGTTCCTGTCATTCAGTTGAAGCCAGCCAGCCCGGACAGAAAGCTCATTGGTGTGTGCGAGTCTTGGTGCATTTGTGAGTAGGTGGCAGGGTTTGTTTAAGGCAACTGAGATCTGTTGGAGTGCCGTGTCAGTAGCAGAACCATATATGGCCAGCCTATAGTCTATAAAGGAGACAACTGAGCTGCTGATTGCCAGGTTTAATGCTTTAGGGGTTAGACAATGCCTGTGGAGGTCGAGGATCCCAATTCTGGTATTAATAGTTTTTGCAGTGATATCGATATGCTGGGAGAAGGACAGGGAGGAGTCTATTGTAACCCCCAGGTATTTGAAATGTGGGACAAGCTCCAGTGTGTCACTGCTGTCATTCCTTATTGCCAGGAGGTAGCTTTTTAGCTTGCTTTGGGCTGTGGAGTAGAACACGGTCTTTGTTTTTTTTATAGTTTATGACTAGTCTTTGCTCTTTAAACTACTTTTCCGCAGATGCAAAGCCATTTTGGAGATCAGTTTCAAGGAGTTCAGGGTGCAGGTTGCTGGTAAAAATCACTGTGTCATCAGCAAATAGGAGCATGCGGCAATGGCAGGAGGCTGGGAGATTATTTAAGGAAACACTGAACAGCAACAGTCCCAGAATGAACCCTTGTGGTACATCAGATCTGACAGGTCGACTCTCTGATAGGACTTCCCCAATCCTGACTTGCTGGGAGCGGTGGCTCAAGTAACTGCTAAACCAGTTCACAGTTTCAGGTGCTAGTCCAATTTCATATTGCTGCTCGAGGAGGCGTGCATGATGAACCATATCAAATGACTTTGATCGGTCAATGAAGGCTGCCCCTACAAGGTGGCCTTGCTCTAAGGCGTTATGGATGAATTCAGTAAATTTGAGTAGAGCCGTGATGGTACAGTGGCCTCCCTGGAACCAGTGTTGCTCTGGACATAGGAGTTGGTACTGATTAAAGTATTCCACCATCTGGTCAGCCACTCTCCACTCGAGAGCCTTGGAGAGTGATGGGAGTATGAAACTGGTTTGTAGTTATTATGTAAGGACCTATCCCAACTTCTGTGTACAGGGGTTACTAGAGGAATAATGCCTGACAGGGTGGGTGTTATGCTGGGATAACATCCCACCTCGGGTGTTTGGGCCCTAGGCCACCGGCTGAGGGCGTCCAACACCCAAGAAGGGATGTTATCACAGCATAACACCCACCCTGAAGGGCATTACTCCTATTATACAATGGCTTGTTGTTTTATAATAAAAAAATAATTTTAAAGAATGTTTTTGTTAATGTGCAAAAATATTTTTGTTTCTTAAGAAAATATGATGATGATCCAAGGAACAATCATCAAGTGGCAGTGGCAAACAATCAGCAGGAAGTTATGCCAGGATAACATCCCTGCTGTGATGGCCAACTGACCAATCAGAAGCCAGGATTTTTTCTTGCCATTGTATAATGTAGCAGATTTCCATATTTCGGGGAATTGGCTGTGTAAGAAGGATAGGTTAAGTAGTCTGGTTAGTGGTCCAAGTATTTCATCCAGTGCCAAGTGAACAAATTTGAGGTCCAAGGAGTCCCCACTGCACCTAGATTTTCCAATAACCATTTCAAGCTATTTCCTAGCATCTGCTTTAGAGACCATTTTGAAGTGGAATAGCGGCTGGTTAGGTGATAGTGCAGGTGACCTAGTATTGTCCCTTGGGTTGGGGTTATTGAAGAAGTCCCTGGGGTGCACACTACTGAGGTCAGTGAAAGCATGATTCAGCAAGTTGGCAATAAGCAGAGGGTCCAAGGTTGGAACCCCCTCAACAGTAAGCATAGCTGGGGCAGTTTTGGAGTCTTTCCCTGTGATGTCATTAATGTCGGCCTAGAAAGACTTGCTGCAGTTCCATGAGTTACTGAGAGCTTCTTTATAATATGTACTTTCTGCATGGCAGATAGCTTTCGTACAGTCATCGCGGGCCTTTTTGTATCGTTGCATGTTTGCTGTAGTCCCCTGTGCTCATACTATATGTCAGATATAATCTCTTAAAGCAAGTTGATCCAGGAGTTCAGGTGTAATCCAGGGATTAAAAGGCCCTTTGGCTTTTCTTGCAGTAACTGGTGACCATATAATGGCTCCACCAAGCCACAGCAATAAAAATTTTGCCACAATCCTTCACAATGACAGTGTATTTAAAGTGGGGGCAAATGTGGGGTACAGCCCCCCACATGGGGGTGCAGCTTCCCCCCACATTGATACAGTTAAGTACAGCGGTCGGTGTTGGTATGTTGTGGGTCATTGTTGGGGTGCATCAGCAATGATAGCTGGATTATGTCGATGTGAAGGATTGCGGCAAAATTTCTGTTGCTGTGGCTTGGTGGAGCCATTATATGGTTTTTATTTACTTATACATCTAAGCCTAACTTTTACTGTATTTTGGATAAGCACTGTTTTGCACTAACTCATTGTACTAATCTACTGCATGACTGAGTAACTAAGGTAGGATTAGGAAGGTGCGGTGGATGTGGCCTATCTGGACTTTAGAAAGGCCTTTTACATCATCCCCCATAGAAGGCTGATTAACAAACTGCACAGCCTTGGGGCAGATTCTAAAATAGTTCTGTGTAGAACTGGGTGACTGGCAGGAGTCAGAGGGTTGTGGTAAACAGGGAGTACTCTGGAGAGGGAGAGGTGACGAGCAGGGTGCCGTAGGGGTTGGTGTTGGGACCGGTCCTCTTCAATGTCTTTGTTGGAGACATTGCAGAGGGACTGGAGGGGAAGGCATTTCTTTTCACACAGGATACAAAGGTATGCAATAGGGTGGACATGCCAGGGGGGTGTTGAAAGAATGATGGAAGACATTAAAAAACTGGAGAGCCTGCTCAGTGGCACTGAGGGTTGAGCCACTGGATGCCACACCTCATGCTACGCTGGTGACATGGGTTCAAGAGCAAGCCTGGATCATCGAAGGCCAAATGGGGGGAGGGAGGGAGCAGGATTGAGCAGCCACAAGGCAGCTCTCCTCTCCTAGGGAGGGACCCTGTCACCCCCCCGCAGTCCATCTACCCCCAGGTGGAGGCCTGAGGGTAGCACAGGCAGGCAGGTGGCAAGCAGAGGGAGGGTGCTGCGGAACCACAGTGTGCACGTGCTTCCACAGGCATATGCACAGCCGTGGCATGAGGAGTTGGGGAAAAATTAGGGCATAAACACAATAAAAAAAATGGAGAAATGGTCTGAAGAATGGCAGCTGGGATTCAAAATAAATAAGTGCAGGATCATGCAGATAGAGCACAAGAACCCAGGGCAAAGTATGAACTAGGTGAGGAAGTACTGACAGTCTCAAAGCAGGAAAGGGACCTGGGAGTTATCATCTCACAGGACCCAAGAGAAACTAGGCAGTGTGATAAGGTAGCTGGATAGGCTAGTCAAATGCTTGGATGCACAGGGAGGGATATCAAGAGTATAAAGGGTCATCTTGCCCCTGTATAAGACACTCATGAGATTGCACTTGGAATACTGCATCCAGTTATGGAGGCCCCATCTGAGAAAAAAACATAGACAAGGAGGAGACGGTGCAGTGGAGGGCAACTACAATGGTGCAGGGCATATGGGATAAGACCTATAAGGAAAGACTAGCCAGGGTGATATTTAAAATATTTATTTTGTTTGGGTAAAGCATTTAAACCATTTTAAATATTGAATTTTTACAGGATATGCCAGTTGAGATTCCATATATGATATATTGAATCTCAACTGGCATATCCTGTAAAAATATCACTTACAGTGTGGTCATGCTTTTACCCATTATTTCTAATGAATTTGCACAATGCAGGCCTGCTGACAGGCAGTTTCAGTGTGGTCTTCCTTTTACACATTTTTATGTTGCTTGCACGCATGTGCAAGAAACATAGTGCCATCATCAGAGTTTTCGGAGGTGTGGCAGCCCTCTTCCAATTCAGTCAGTGTGTTTGCAGGCACGGCTGCAGTTTTCCAATGGCTGCTGGAGCAGTCTATGACAGCTCCAAAATGCAGTGGAGTACAGTTGAAAGGGGGAGCTACGCTTCAGTGATCAGCGATAGATATCGCCTGCTCATCGCCTCCCCTGCACACACACACACACACACACACACACACACACACGCACGCATGCTGCGTGCTCGGTCCCCCACACTGTATAGCCGGACAGGTGCCCAATCCCCGTAGGCTGTGCTGCTCCCAAACAGAGTTGACATGCCACGCTGGGTGCCCACCCCAGCGTGAGCAACTCATCATATAGCCAAGAGGGTGCCCAATCCCACGCTGGCTCCACTGTCCCCTCCTCCCAAGAGTACAGGGTGCCACGCTGGGAGCCTACCCCAGCGTGGCAACAGATGCTATCGCCGACGGGGGTGCCCAATCCCCTGTTGGCTCCATGCCCCCCAACCAGCCGTCCTTGTGCCACGCTGGGAGCCCACCCCAGTGTGGCAACTGATGCCATGCCCAATGGGGGTGCCCAATCCCCCGTCGGCTCCACTGTCCTCCTCCCCCCACAAGAGTACAGGGTGCCACGCTGGGAGCCCACCCCAGCGTGGCAACAGATCTTCTCGCCGACGGGGTGCCCAATCCCCGCCGGCTCACGCCCCAACCAGCCTTCCTTGGGCTCCCAGCGGCAAACGCCCTCGGGCTCATTTAAAACAAAACCTGCAAATAAAAAACTGTCCTCAGCACTTCTCCTGCCCTCCCACAACCCGCACTCACCCACTGCGCACCCTGCCTCCCCCACACCCCATCCCATACTTACCTCCGACCTGGCGCAACGATCTTCGGTGGACAGGGAACACGTCTGCACTCTTCAAAGCTGACCGCGAACTGAGGAAATGCCAGTAAGCTGTATAATGGGACAGATAGGGTTTTTTCAACTTTGCTGCATATCTCAGGCATTTTTTGGAATTTGTGCACCACATTTTCAACATGGGGTTTTTGGGACCCCTCCTCATGAATTCTTGCACTGTCATGGCATTAATCTGGCCCAAAGGGTGATTTCAAAGTCACTACGTGAAATCACCTTTCCACACCGATTAACAGAACAACACTGCTGGTGTTCATAAGGTGGGCTCTCAAAAAGCCTATGTTGAAAATTTGGTGGAAAAATTCCTAAAAATGACTGTTTTACGAGCCTGCGTTGCGCAGTTCCTATCCACGCTCGTAGGTTTGCGAATTTTCAATATTTTCACTCCAGATTTTCAACATTGTCTTTTTACCACACCTCCTTATGGGCAGTACAGCTGTAATTTTTCACATCTCGCCCAAAACGTGTTTCCGCCCATGTGTCGCACAGTGGCGCAATTGGTATGCGAAATCACTGTATGGGACACATTAAGAAAATCACAGTGACACTGTTCATGAGCAGAGGTCTTAAAATGGCTATGTTGAAAATTTGGTGACAAAATTCCTAAAATAACCGTTTTACGAGCATGCATTGCGCACTTCCTACGCACACTCGTAAGTTCACGAATTTTCAATATTTTCACTCCAGATTTTCAACATTGCTATTTTACCACACCCCTTATGAGCAGTATAGCTGTCATTTTTCACATCTCACCCACAACATGTTTCCGCCCATGTAACGCACAATGGCGCAGTCGGTGTGCGAAATCAATGTATGGGACACATTAAGAAAATCACAATGACACTGTTCATGAGCAGAGGTCTTAAATTGACTATCTTGAAAATTTGGTCACAAACTTCCTAAAAATGACTGTTTTACGAGCGTACGTTGCGCAGTTCCTACGCACGCTCGTAAGTTTGCAAATTTTCAATATTTGCACTCCACTGACTTCCAAATACCAACACAGCACATACAAGCAAGCAACATTCGGCATTGACAAATGCTTGTTACAATGTGTTTTCCTAGAATATGCCTGCTGATTGCCATATATTTAGCCTGGATAGTTCACAGAAGATGTGGCATCTTATTTTCAGTGGGGCTGTACATCTACATATTATTATGCTACATTGTGTAAAATCAGAACACGCTGAAAACAATATTTTACAGCTGGACTAGGCTACCATGAATAAATACATTATAAAAATGGTAAAATCATGACACCATTGAAAACAAGATAGTGCATCTAATCTGGAATACCCTGAGTAAATACAGTGCAAAAATGTGTAAAATGAAGATCCATATGAGAATGAGATGTAGCATCTCCCCTGCACTATCCAGGACACAAAATATAGGATAAGAAATATTTAAAGGAAATCTACTGTAAACTGAACTTCACTATGTTACATATAACCAAGACTGACATAAACAGTTTCTTTATTGTTTTATAACATATTAGATTGCAGTATTTATTGTGAATGTTGTGGCCATGAGGATGGTGTGTACAGCGTGTGTGTGTGTGTGTGTGTGTGTGTGTGTGTGTGTGTTTACTGTAGCTCAATATAAATATTTTTTTCCCCGAAAAGCATAGTAAAAGGAGTAACAAATGATACCATTTCTTACTTGTCTTAGGGGTTAAAGTAGCATATGTCTTCTGCTGTATAACATCCATTCTAGATACTGCTGGTTATGCTATGCACTTAGATTTGAAACCAGAAAAGGTGGCTGTTTCAGTGCTAAAGGTTTCATAATGCGTTTGCCATCTAAAGCCCAATATAAGTATTTCATTTTTTCAAAGAGCACAGTAAAATTAGTAACAAAATATAATAGTTCTTTACAGATGTCTTCTGCTATAGTAAACTATGTCTGAGGCAATGCTTATCACATAGTGTCTTAAAAAGCTAAAGAAACAGTGTAAAACTTTTTATGAGATTCCTTGCTGGGAAAAGGTGACATTTATGAGATATGAATCTTTCTTAAAAGATGATACCTGCCTAACTGAAGCTAGTAGCAAGAAAATGTTTAAATGCTAAGTATTTAAATGTGCAAGTTGTTACATTTCGAAGGGGGTAAACAAATCTCCAATTTAATAGGCAACCAATATTTAACAAACTGTTTCAGTTTCCATTGCTGTAATGTTGAGGAGGAAGGGAGCAGGCAGGCTAAGAGCACATGATGAGATCAGTTGTGCTTGCTGAAAGAGCTGATTTATGAATGTGTCTGTCTGGACATTGTTTTGAAGTCCATGCACTTTCATGGCTGAACAGTGTCGTGATCAGGTTTGCTGATTATTGGTCAAGCCCCTTGTAGAGTCTCCTGCATTGGACCACAGTGACACACCTCTCAAAACCCTGCACATAGCAAAATGTTCTACTTGCGCTAGCATGCACAGCGAACATGAAAAGGGAATGCTGGCAAAGTTACCTGAATCTCATTGTCTGAGTCTTCACTCCCAAGATACCCTTGCCTCACATTACCTAGTGTCTCTGTGGTCAGCCAGCATTCATTCACCACCTTTCTTCCTGCATGGGTTTTCACAGGTCAACTGGCTTGGCAGATAGCTGAGTATGTCATGCCTGAAGCCCCCAGCACAGCAGATGTGAAGTGAGAGAAAAGTGAGGACTCAGTAATCTACTGACTGACAGCTGTTGTATAACGGGAGGTTGCAACCACAAGTCAGACTCCGACAATATTGAGAGGCTAGGTTCCCCATGTCCAAAGCAGGCTATTCAATGCCTTGAATGGGTATGTATCTATGGCTCCTAAACTGTCCCACTTTATGTGGGATGCCCGTAATGTTATGCCTCTGTTTATACCTCTAAACTGTCAAACATTAGGAAGAACAGCTCTCATTTAACCCCTCAGAACTACCCTCCCTGTCCATTCCTCTCAACTGTCCCACATTAGGAGGGGCATACCTCATTTTACCCTTCAGAACCACTCTGTCTGTACTTCTTGGCTGTTCCACATTAGAAGGAAAAATCCTCATTTTACCATTTAGAACTCTTTCATAATTCTTAACTGCCCCACATTTATTTATTGGTTATTTTAGTGAGCACCTTTGAGCACTGGTGCTTGTTTACAAAGGTTCCAGAACACTCACATAGTTACAAAACCAATATTTACAGCAGCAATTCAAGCAGTTCCAGAGCAATGTAGTCAAAGCAAATACAACAAAATACGTAAATGGTTCAACAAGCACATTTCATAGGAATTCAGTAACTATATTAGGAAATGAGAAAGCCAGTTACAGAGCAAGACAGGGTCAGCTTCAGGCAAGATACACTTACGTTGTTAGCTGTTACAGCTGTAGTGAACAGATAGAGTTGACCCCAGGATCTCAAATTGGTCAAAATTAGAGCGATTTGGTAGGTATTCCGCTAATTCATTTAGCCAACCAGCAGCCCAGGCTCCAAAGCAGTGCTTAACTAAATTGAGTTCTCCAGAAAGGCAGTTCAAGGGCATGGCTTGCCATTCTCCTGATGTTGTACTGGTTCAAAGCAACACAGTGGAAGCAGTTTTTAGGGTAGTACACCTTTCTGGCTAGCAGTCAAGTTTGATACTTAATTCTGTTAGGTAGAGGTAGCCAATTAGAGTATACAGAGCGCAGCTGCAGGTATGCTTGTCAGCCCCTAGCACGAAGCAATGAACCTTATTGCTGATCACTTTAATCCTGTTTAACACAGAGTCACTAGCAGCTGCATAGACAGGAAAACCATAGTCAGTGAGTGACAGGATTGAATTAGGCACTATAAATTGTCAGGCATTAGCAGTAACATTGATCCGATTTCTATACCAGGTTCCCAGTCTTCTGTTAACTGTAGTTACCAGGTTCTCCACATTAGGAGGTGCATTCCTCATTTTACTATTTAGAACCCCTGTGCCCATGCCTCTCAACTGTCCCACACTGGAAGTGATTTCACTCATTTTGCCACTCAGAACCCCTCTGTCCATTCCTCTCACCTATCCCACATTTGGAGGGACATTCTTCATTTTACCACTGAGAATCCATCTGTACGTTCCTCTCAAATGTCCCACATTAGGATAGTCATCCCTCATTTTACCCCTCAGAACCCTCTGTGTTCATACCTTTCAAATATCTCATATTAGGATGGGCATCCCTCATTTTACCCCTCGGAACCTTCAAGGTTCTGAGGGGTAAACATTTGATAACAGGGAAATGCACACTGAGTCGAGGCTTGTTTCCAGGTGTGACCCAGGGGAGAGGGTGAGGGAGTCACAACAGTATACATATATAGAATAGATACATAAGAATATTACATACAATCACATAATTTTGTACAAAGGAGTTATTTACATTCAGTTGAATGTATACAGTTATTTACAGTCAGTTGCATGAATACAGTAATATACAGTACAGAAGTTTTGAAATCTAAATCATGCTCATTTGGCTAAAGGCAGACTGATATCCCGTGAGTTTGGCAACCGCGATTGGGCATCTACCAAAATGGTGACTTGATTGCAGTGCCTCGCATTGCAGAGAGTAGACAGGGAGGGCAACTGGATGGGGGGTGTGTGACTATAGTGACATCCTGTCATTACATGTATACGAGTGGTGGGGAGCGAGCACGCACAGCTAGGGGCCGGAAGGGCATGAGGGATTGTGAGGTGTGGTGCCACAGCAATCTTCCAAGCTGCTCCCATGGCGTGGTGGGTGGGTACAGGTCTGCGCAGCACAGGGTGCCAGGTTCGGGGCCGGGTGCAGTTACCTTTTGTTGTGCCCAGCCTGAAATGTTGTTTTTCTTTTGCTTTTGCCCCCCCCCGACATGCACACCCCTGAAATTAAGAATCCTTTGGTATGGAGGTGTGGGTAGCGAAACCCCCTGTATTAACATTTAAAACTCAAGTCCCCAGTGCCCTTTTGCTGTGCACCAGAGACTACATCGCCAAAATATTGTTTCGGCAATGTGCATTCGCCCTAATGGGGATCACTATTATCACATAAATCCAAGCAGACTAGTAGCAGTTACAGGTGGGGACGGGGAGTTGAGAATTAATGAAGTTGTGCAAGGGTAAGTTTCTGAGGGGCTGGCAAAGCTGGCTCCATAGGTAGGGTAGATGGTAGGAGAAGGCAGATTTGCCAGCTGATGAGGATGGTTTGGGGAGGGAGAAGGAGCGGGAGTCCCTAGAGTGCAGCGAGAAAGGAAAAAAGGCTGCAGCAGTTAGTTTCTCGGCTAGCTAGGGGGTCAGTAGATAGATCCAAAATTTGGAAATCAAAAAACGGAGTGGCAAAAATGGCGATGGGAGAGGGGCACTAACCCAAGGAAGGAAAGGAGCATTCAGTGGTGTGTTCTGAAAGGGGAATTTGTTGCGAAACTGCAAAAAGCATGGAAAAGGTAGTCAGCCTGGATAGTAAGGTGGCAGTGGCGGTGTTGTACAAAATGTCTGCTTAATCAAAGGTGGGAGTGATCACTTTTTTTAGCAGTGTGTGTCTAACAGGTAGTGGGAGGGAGTCACGATTTCTGTATTTTATCCCTCAGAACCCACTGTCAATACTTCTCAACTGTCCCACCTTAAGAAGGGCATCCCTCATTTTACTCCTTCAGAACTCTGTCCATACCTCTCAGCTGTCCCACATTAGGAAGGAGGTCTTTCATTTTACCCTCAGAACCATCTGACCATACCTCTCAACCGTCCCACATTAAGAGCAGCATCCCTTATTTTACCCCTCATAACCCCTCTGTCTATACCTCTCGACCATCCCACAGTGAGGTGGGGGGTGTCCCTTATTGTATCTGTAAAAACCCCTCTAGCCATACCTGTCAACCATCCCACATTAGGAGGGATTACCCTTCAGAACCCCATGTCCATACCTCTCAACTGTCCCACATTAGGGGCATCCCTAATTTTACAGCTCAAAACCTGTGTGCCTGTACCCATACCTCTCAACTGTCCCACATTAAGACAGGCATCCCTCATTTTACCCCTCAGAATCCATCTGTCCATACCTCTCAGCTGTCTCATAGTAGGGCTGTCCCTTATTTTATCCACCAAAACCCATCTGTTCATATTTCTCAACTGTTTCCACATAAGGAGGGCATCGCTCATTTTACCTCTTAGGATCCCTGTTTCCATATGTCTCAACTGTAACCACGTTAGGAGAGACGGACCACATTTTACTCCTCAGAACTCCTCTTTTCATGCTTCTCAATATTCCCACATTAGGAGACTCGTCCATCATTTTACTCCTCAGAACCCTCTGTGCCCATACCTCTGCACAATTCCACATTAGAAGAAAAATCCCTCATTTTACCCCTTACAACCCCTTCTGTCTACACCTCTCAGCTGTCCCAAATTAGGAAGGACAGCCCTCATTTTATCACTTAGAACCCTTCTGTCCATACCTCTCAACTGTTCTACATTTGGATGGACATCCCTCATTTAACCCCTCATAACCTATATGTGCGCACCTCTCGACTATTCCACATTAGGAAAGACATCCCTCATGTTATCTGCCATAATCCCTGTCCATATCTCTCAACTGTCCCATATTAGGAGGGACATCCCTCATTTAACCCCTAAGAACCAGGCCAGACTAAAGACTGAATCCAACTGAGCAGAAGACTATACAACGGAAACATAGACAGTGGTGGAGCTTGCCATGATGCAGGTCAAAAAATATAGTGTATACACCCCAGCTCTCTCCACCATCCTATCTGAGCTGTGTTTGTAGTTTTGTCTCCTTCTGTGCCCCATGCTGTACTTAAGGAAGAGCACAGTAACGGCAAAAAGCATCTCAGCAGTATGTAGCTTTTATACATTTCCCATTATTCTTTTTTCTATTGTTTGGTAAGTGGGTGAGGCCCACTAGGAACAAGGCCTGTTTTCATGGGTGACCCAGGAGCACTGGGGAGGTTAAGTGACTTGCTCAGAGTCACACAGTATGCAAGTTGAGAATGTGAGAATCAAACTCAGGTGTGCTGGATGTACCAACTTCATTTACAGCTTGTTACTCTAGGTTCTTGACTATACTGCTAACTCCAAATGTTTAATTCAACATATTATCAGCAGGGGTAGGGATGTGGGAGTAGAACTCACCTTAAGAGGGGGTGCCACCTTAAGGATGGGTTCTAGACTATGCTCACCACTTAGCATAGAAAGTCAAAGGGAAAGCCTAGAGTATTTCAGGGCCTGGGGCTCCAGCTGTCAAGTAAAAAGTGTGAGAGATGCTTGGCCTGGTAGCATGGAGGGCTGAGGCATCCATGCCTTACCTCCTGCCAGGCTGGCAACCCGTGTTCATGATATGAGTGAGTTGCTGGGGGTTGGCTGGGGAGGAGGAGGATTGAGCTTCCCCATGGCAGCTCTTCTCTGGGAAGAGAGGGGAACACTGGTTGGTGTAAACCTGGCCCCTAGTGGAAGCTAGGGGCTAGCACACTAACCCTGTACAATGGAGGGGCAGAGGCAGGGCAGACGCTCAGCATGCTGCATACCAGAGCATGTGTGGCACTGCAATTGGCATCCTTGCATACCCTGCTCTGTATCAGGGAAGAAAACATGGGAGGAAAATCAAGGATTTATTTAACTCCACAAATTAATTAGCGTTTTGCTCATAAAAGTGCTAAAACATTGTGAAAATGCATAGCACTTGCCTCACTGTGTTTAACAAACATAACACTTCTAGAACATCTATATAAATACTTTCTGTACAGTTAGCATTGTCCCAAGAAAAAAACTGCTAATCAATTGTTTAAAACCCTGAAAATGCTGGCGGTTATAGGAAGGTGGGCACTCACAGGCCCCACTCCCTGACCAGTTGGGCTTGCTATCCTGAACCGAATACTGTGAAAGGCGGGGTCAAGAGCCTACCCCCTCTGATCCCACCAGGAGAGCAAGTCCTGGGAGCAGAAAGGTTGGCTATAAGCCCCGATGGATGTCGGGGGGATGGGGCTGGGGTGCCCTCCTGAGCGTGGGATGACCGGCAAGGAGCATAAACAGAGTACAAACAAAAGTGTGAGAGATAAGTGCGGAGAGGGGGACAAGTCCTAAGTTGGCTACAAATGCACATTTGGAAGCAGCCACCCTTAGGAAGAGGGATAGCCTCTACTTGGCTGCAGTCAGAAGTGTAGCCAGAGTCTGCTACTGTGGGCCGCTGAATAGACATGTATCTCTGAGGAGAGGGGGACAACTGGCTCCAAAGAAGCATGCCTCATTTGCCATCTGGCCATCCTGCCAGGGTCTTCATTGGCCATAAGTGCAGACATCTTCGTACCTACAGGGGAACAATCTTGGGATTGTAACAAATGCCTAGCACAGGAACATGGGGAGCAATTAATTCACTGATCACTATTCTGGGTGAAGGCCACAAAGTGTCGCATGCCCATGTTATGTACAGGATTTGTCCTGACACATCAACAGTCCAAGCCAGCCTAGAAGAAAAATGCCATGGACTGTGCCTGTGAGACATCACCTTTGAAACTGGCATCATAGGACTGGATGCCAGTGCTCTGATTGTGCTTGTGTGAAGTCACCCATGAAGCTGGAACCACAGGGCAGGGATGATAGTGCTCTGATCTCTATTCCTGCATGGTGTTCATTGCAGTGCTGCATTATGACACTTCTTGGTGACCGTGGTGTCTCACTGCTAACGTAATATCTTTTTGCCAGGTCTACCTGAAGGGTGCTTTATCTACTCAATAAATGCAGAGGCTGCAGATTTTACTTCTTTTACGTACATCTCCAATTTGGTCATTCTATTCTCTGAGGACTCCCCACTGGCTTCCATATGAGGGACTATCTCCTACACTATGACACCCTGGTCCGTGATGCACCCCATCTCACCTGACCACCTGAGAAGCCTGGGGGATACAATAGTAATGTAAGTCAATGGCTATAGCCCAGAATGTTCCCTTCCCCCACAACAATATTCAACTTGTAAATCATCACTTAGATGGGACATATAAAGTATTCCTGGACCCATGGGGGTAGGGTAGTGCTACACAGTGAGATACACACTGAGGGAACTTATACAGAAAGGACTTGAAGTTTATTTCTCAACCTGAAAAAAAAACCTCAATAGACAAAGCAAATTAATAAATCACTGCAGTGTATTGGGCTGTAAGCTTGTTTAATCAATTTCTATGAATACTCAGAAGGCCCTTAAGAGGCCTATCTGTGGCGAGGGGGCATCAGGCAGTATTATGGCAGTGCTATTTTATTGAATAACATTTGAACTGGGACCAGGTGAGTGATTGTGGGGTCCTTTTTCATTATCTGCATGTCACCTGAAATTGTACATACCCACATATCTCTAATTACAGAACATGTTTCAACCCAACCAAGCGGCCCCATCCCCACAGGGGTGTGTCATACACTGCTGCTTGCTGAAATAAAGTCGATGCAGGCAATTTGTGCACATGCTGTGCGAACATTAACAAATTAAGCCACACAGTTCTTTCCAAAGCTAAGGGCAAATTGTATGCATTAAAAATTTCCACACAGCGAACACATTTTCACAAACCTCGGCCCAATGTCCTGAACAGAGTTCATTTGATATGCAGCAATTTGGTGGCAAGCTTTTATTTCTTAAAGTGAAATATGACAAGTGCTGGTACCAGCTGTAAGTCCTTTGGTATTTAATCAATCACTGCAAAATTCAAGGTGCTCCTAAACTCTACTTAGGAAAGGGTTCATATAGGAGACTGACTACTAGACCCAGAATTTATAGCACTACTGAACTCAAAGATCAAAGCCCAGTTTCAGAGTGAGAAAGTGAGGGTGGTCGAAACAAAAGATTGCCAGGCATTCTGGCTTGGACTGCACTGCTGGAACATGGGGGAGTTGAGTCCTGAAAGAGATACAGTACGGGATGCTTGGAGAAGGATCCTGTCCTCTGTGAATGCCAGTACAGTATGTGACACTTTTCCTCAACTACTCTAAGGGAAGTGCAGGAAAGCTGGAAATGTTATATAGTACTTTATAACATTATAAGATGTTTTAAATTTTATATACTATTGTAATACAATGTTTTGTAATGTTATCTCATTTTTTTATAATGTTTAGTAATGTTATACAGTGATACTTGCCTATTATGGACACTGGCTACCATATTCAGAAGATTAGCATGATACTAACAGGTATAGTGCAATACTAACTGGATATATCATGTCCAAACAAGGCAAGAAGCCAAATTCAAAGGTGTCTTACTGCCTCCTGCACCATGCACAATGGACAGCGCAGTTGCACTGAATCAGGGTCGGACTGGGCATGTAAGGGCCCTGAGGGAAGGTGTAGACAAGGGGTTCCCTGACAGTGGCAGACACAGAAATCCTACATACTGTATGCATTAGAGGTGCATGCACATTGCAGAGTCCCAGACTCACGCAGCACCTTCTCTTCTGTTGGCATCCCAGTCCCATTCTGCCCACTGGCCTCCACCTGGGGGCAGTCATTCATTGGGACTGCCAAACAACTCACCCTCCCTGGGAGAGGAGAGGAGAGCTGTCCTCCAGATGCTCGATCCTCTCACTCCCCCGGCCAACTCCCAGTGACCCACTTGCACCACGAACACGGGTTGCCAGTGTAGCATGCCACTGGGCCAGCTACTCCATGCCCTTTTAAGTTAAAGACTAAAGTCAGTGCTGTTAAAGTCCTTAGATGAATGTACTCAAGTAGAGAAGGTAGAGAAGGATTCATACAGTGTATGTGAATCCTTCTCTACTCGAGTGCATTCGTCTAAGGACTTTGACTACATTCCTGGGGGTGGCTACCCAGATGCTTGCACTCACTTCTAAGTGGTAGCGCAGTGGTCTTTTTGGAGACTAAAGTTCGTGCTGGCCTGCGAGTAGGACTGAGGAACAACAGGAACTATAAAGATAAACAATATTTATAATCGCAACAATTCAATAACAAGCCTACAAGTACCACCCCCCCAAAAAAAAAAAGTCAACTGTCTCCACTCTCCACACAGTAACATAGGCAAGGAGGAAAAAAAACAAACAATACACAACTGGCTAGTAGCTAGCATCAGCCAATGCCTACCTGTGGTCTCTCTTGAAAGAAGATACTAGCATAGTGTAGCGCCCCCTCCCCCAACACACACACTATCAGTACCTCCCGATTGAAGGGAATAGGGCAACATTAAATATATAAACAAACAAGCAGCACATACAATCTAAGAAAGAAATATTGCATTATAGGTAAGTGATAGCAGATTTACAGGTTGTTAATTCATGCACAATACATAAAAAATAACAGTGCTACTTCTAGTTTCAAATTCACAGGAAGCAGTCATCAGGTAAAATGTCCAAGCCCAAAAGGTGAGACCAAGCATTAATCTACGTATAATTTTAGTACAATAAGTGGAAGTTTATCTCCCCTCTAATATTAGAAGTCCCCTACCATACTATTCCATTGAAATTAACATATGCAATCTCTCCCATCTTTTAAAATATATTGTGTACCTATTATTGACACTGGCAATAATTGTTTCTATTTTCAGCATATCCAGCATTTCATTGTGCCACTACATGTACAAGGGGACCTCTCAGTCCAGCCAGTGTCTTGCAAATTCTACTTGCCTACAGTTGCCACCATAGCTACATGGTATTTTTGCATAGCAAGAATCAGGAGGTCTCCATAGTTCCCTAGCCAAAAAAATGTTAAGGGATTTCAAGGGTTAACACATCTCGCAGTCCCAGCAAAGGGGCTAAGTTTGCCTGAATTACTGACCACACCTTTGAGTGCTCCCATAATACATGCAGGAGGGATCCTATATGCTCTCCACATCTTATACATGTGGGGGTGTCAAAATGCCCCATTTTGTAGAACCTATGGGCTATAAAGTAGAAGTTATTTTAAATCCTGGACCTGTACTGTATAAGCCATAAGCTGCCCATTTTCAAATATGTATGCACATTTTCCCTTCCCAGATGGTTTTCCATGACCAGTTATAACTACCATTGGGACACATTCACCCAATAGTGGCCTACTCCCTCCCACACATTCATGTTAGGGCTGAGTCAGAGATTGCTGTCTGAGTACAGCCTGGAAATGGCTTGGCATATTGGCATTAGGGCCATTTGCAAATGCCCTGAGGGTAATTTAATTACCCAAGTTGTGCATTATGCCAGTGATGAGACCTTAAATGTGTGGCAATAGATAGCATGTTTTTTAATTGCACAATTTTTTTTACTTGTGTTCGGTACCCATGCCAGCAGCATCAATCACTCTCCCTAACCTGCTCTGCGTTCTAGCATCCATGCTGGCTAACTGGTTTCCAATCCTTTTCTGCCACCACTGGTGAGAATAGAGATTCTTTTTTTGTCAGAATGTGTCCATTGCCCTAAAAGTCTTTCTTTGTGGGGGTTTGCTTTAAAAAGCAGTCTACTTACTTTACTCCTCAGACTCCTCTGGGGTGTGTGGCGTGCTGTACTAGTGACTCTATCTGTCACCGAGAGAGAGTCTCCGACTGACACTGACCCTGACCCACTCTGAGTCCGCGGGCCCCCTCGGGCTGGCTGTAGTGTCCCACTCCCACAAGACACTCCCCGTCGGTCCTCCAACTGTCCGCAAATAGAGTAGGTCACTAGGCCACCAGCCAGGGTGTAATTCAAAGAAGAGCCCAGAGCAGAGCTGACGAGCTGTCATTTGGAATTTTGGCAGCTTGGCGGACAGCACCACTGATGGCTGGCCTGGCTCGCCTCCTTGAATGGAGCCTCTTGCTGCCATCGGCATCACTGCTGGGGGCCTGCTCTGCTGGGGTACAGCAAAAAAAAATCCCCAACTTACTCACCTCAACTGACTGACTGTCTCACTTCACAATCCTTCTCCTGACTCGACTTCCCAAGTCCCCAGGCCTGGCCTGTTCATCTCCCGACTCCTTCCAACTGAATCCGGTGTCAACTACTCAAGTCATGACACTGCCTGCTAACAGCCATCCCAAAGATTAAGAGAAACCAGCCCATAGCCCACTGTGCACTCCCCCCAAGCTCCAATGGCAGCAGCAAATGGAAGTGGTGGCAACAGGTGCCAAAACTTACTTAGCCAGAAGGACTGCTGCTGGGCACGTGCACATGAGGGGTTCGGATAACATTCAGGGAAGCTGTAAGCAAGCGTTGTGACACACATGCAAAGTGCATGATGACAATTCTTGAGTGAGAGAGGGATGAGACTAAGGCACACAACTGTGGCATGGGCATGGCTGGGGGCTAAAAAAACAAAGACAGAGTGCACAAATTCTTTTTTTGTATTTTTTTTTTCAAATTTCCTACCACTCACCCACAGGCCAGTAAAAACTTGAAACTTAGGGTTTACCCTGAAAAAAAAAAGTGTTGCCCAGCTATGGGGGCCCCCTGAGGGGTGGGCCCCAAGGGAATTTTCCCTGTAGCCCCATGGGCCAGTCTGACCCTGCACTGAATGCACCACTGCACCCATGCAAATGAGGATGCTCCCTTGCATGCAGGCTATGGGGTACATTCAGAGGGTTCTGGAAGTTCGAAAAGGTTTATAGAACCCTGCTCTTATCAACATGCAGAGTGCTGTACAACATCCTGCTCCTCCCCGCAATGCAGTACTTGTGCCGGAGACACCTGGCCCCTCCAGTCTAATCCCCAAGTAAAATATCTGGCTATTCAATGATTCTGGTGGTATTTTCCTCCTGTGCAATCCACAAAGAAAATATTGGATTATGCCATGGTGCTAGTGGTGTCCACTCCCAGCTGATCCCTTAGTATAATTTTTGGTTATTCCCTGGTGATAGTGGTAACCCCTCTCAACTGAACTCTGAGTAAAATATTTCAGCAGTCTCTGTGTGATAGTGGTCCCCCCCCCTCCTGCCCAGTCTCCTAATACAACATTAGGTTATTCTCTGGTAGTCTAATGACTCCCCTGCTCAGTCCCCAGTATAACATTCGTAACACCCAATCTCACCCTCTGGCCCACCCACTCAGCATCCACCACCCCACACCCTCATCTTCCCCCCACTCTCTCATCCACATAGTCAAGCACTGCCATCTGATCTGCAGAGATGGCATCTGGCAGAGACCCTCTGCTAACTACCTTGACCAAACACTATTTAAATGACAGGGAGCGATAACGTACATACTGTAGAAAGAGAAGTCATTCAGATCGTGGCCAGAAGAGGTGGTGAGTTGAGAGTTTGCGCTGGTCACTATTTCTGTAGATCTGATGACAATGCTTGACAGTATGGATGGGGGTGAGTCAGGGGTGGAGGGTGGTGGGTGCTGAGCAGGTGGGCTGGAGAGTGCAGTTGTTATGTTATACTGGGGACTGGGCGGAGAGATCACTAGACTACCAGGAATAACCTAATATTGTACACTGGGATCGGATGGGAGGGGGGAGTACCATTAGCACAAGGAATACATTTATAAGGGGATCAGGTGATGGGGTGGTACAACTGGGAACCAAGAAATATTATTTATATGCAAACAGGGACTAGAGAAGGGAGGGATGTGGGGACCTACAGGATTTCTTCTTTTAGGTTTTACAACAGCATCACAGCTGTCCACACGCTGCAGTGTGGAGCCCACAGTCAGCATACAATTCAAAGAGCAAAAGATTGTTCCCCACATTATAATGAATGACCTCTAAGCATCTTTCATGGATGAAGAAGAAGAAGAATCAGTATTTATATAGCGCTTTTCATACACAGTGTATCCCAAAGAGCTTTACAAGCAATGCTAGATTGGTAGTGAAGTGACTGAATGTGTAGTGGCAGCCATATCGCACATCAACACCCACACTCAGCCTGGATAATTGCATGAACTGGTTTATGGGAAGGGGAATGTTGGCTAGGACACCGGGAATGTCTCCTACTCTTTGCGAAGAGTGCCCTGGGTTCTTTTACTTCCACCTGGACACCCACCAGAATGGGTAGAAGGGACCTCAGTTTAACATCTCATCTGAAGGAACGGCACACCGCAGCAGTACAGCACCCCCCTAATACTGCACTCAGATGCCAGCATTTTTAGGTGCATGTTCCATCCCAGTGTGGGACGAGAACCCACAACCTTCTGGTCCAGAGGCAGATGTGCTACCAACCAAGCCACGCTGACACCCAGAAGAAGTTAAATGTATGGGACCTTTTGAATATAGTAAGTTAGTGCTGCAAAAGCATTAACTGTTTGGTACACCCAAACTCAGTTTGCTCCTTATAAGACCTATCTTTACAATCAGAATATACCTTTCAGTGAGCAATAGGGGGTTTCACTTTGCGCCGAGCACACCATTTAGTGTCTTTGTTTCGGCTTTGCTCTTGAAACTGTTCATTCATGTTTAGGGTACTCCCAGTTTGCTCCAAACATGTCTGAATATAGCAACTTCAGGGCACAGCACCAATCTGCACTCAGGATAGGGACTTGTGTGGAGTGAACTGAGAGCTTTGAACATGGGGCCCATTACATATTAAGGACATCACAATATTAAGGGCAGTTCTTGGAGTCCCAACTGCAATTTCTTTGGTAATATGCAACCTGCTTATTAAAAACAAGTTAATATTAAAAACAGATTATTTGGTCCCAAAGGGACCCTCAATAGACATGTTCCACTATACAATGTTTTGTAATGTTTTATATTTTATGATGTAATATAATGTTTTGCAGTGTTTATGTCTGTACTGTTCTGTAATGTTTCATAATAGTGTATAATGTTTTGTGACATAATATTTGTAATGTTGCATAATGTTTTGTAATGTTATATAATAATTTGTAATTCTGTATACAGTAATGTTTCATAATTGCATATACTATTTTGCACTGTTATGCAGTATGCTCTTCTTAATGTTATATATTTTATAATGTTATATAATGCTTTGTAATGCTATACAATGTTTTGTGATGTCATATAATATTCATAATGTTATGTAATAAGCAGTGCAGTGGTTTAGGGCTCTGAGCTGCAAATCTGGAGACCTGGGTTTGAATCCCACAGCCCTCACTTGCATACTGTGTGATCCTAAGCAAGTCACTTAACATCCCTGTGCTCCCAGGTCGCACCTGGAAACAAGCTCCGGCTTAGTATGCCTTTCCTGGTTAAACAATTTCCCCCTTTCCCCTAATATTTCTTAATGTTAAATAATAACAGAGATATACACTGATTTGTAATGTTATCTGAGGCCCTGTACACATTAGAGCTGAAGATTTGCACTGGTTTAAAAAACGTTTTAAAAACATTTTTAAACTCACCACAGCAGCCCGTCCAGATCAGTCTTCAACCGAGTTTTAACTCGGTTATACCACAGCCGACTTCTGTCTACATCTGCCTCCAGTAACGTTTTTCAAAACGGGTTCTCAAAGACCCTTAACATGCTTCCTGGAGGAGCAATATGCAGACGCCCGTCCACACTACAGGGTAACATGCATTCTCTCATAAAACTGTTTTTAAAAACGGACTTGAGACTAGCTCGCAGCAGGGTTTAAGCACGGTTTCCTAACACGCTTTGAAACCATGCTTAAATGTGGACGGGTGCCGTGTTTGCACTAGTTAAAACGTTTTAAGCACCTTAAAGCGTTTTAACTAGCCTGATGTGTATAGGGCCTGAGTGATGCCATCTGTGCTAAAATGTAAAGCGTCTGACACCATTGAGACAATTTTGCAAAAATATATATACAGTAATAATTACAGCTACTTTAGCCTGCATTTCATTTACTTACCTCTCTCTCATACTCTGTTAACTACAAAGTGTTCCAGAAAACAGGATTTTCTTGTCACTTGGTCTTAATCTGCTCATACTGCTTTTCCATAGGTGACATTATAATCCTGTGCTTGTGACATCATATTAATTTCTACAGCACCCAGTAGTGATGCCACAGGCAAGGATTATGATGTCACTTGTAGACAAACAATGATCAAGAGACAGAGAAGCCTGTTTTCATGCAAACGACATCTCCCAGTGATATAGAACAATGGGATTTGTGTAAAGAAAATATTGGAATTATAAGGCACCTTTCAGTTTTATCAAAACAGAGTTTTTCTGTGTTTGCCTTGGGCATCGAGGGCTCCTTAAAGGGGACAGGAAACATTTGCTAATTTGCAGCTCTTTGTAAAGTTCTTATTTTCAGAAATTAAATCCATATCTCCAAATAATCCATACTTAACTATATCTAAATAAATTAATAATGTGAAACCTACAGCATTTTGTATTGTTTTCTTTTTACAGCCAATATTCTATGCAATTATTTACATGGAAGCAGGAATTTTGTTTTGTTTTTTAAATCAAGCTGTTTCTCCCCTTCCCCTAAACTCTCATGACAGTAGTTCCCAGTCTTATCACCAGCCTTCTCAGTGACTTACCAGTTATTCACTACTTGCCCAGGACCACGATAATGGTAGGTGGATCGCCTTGTCGGTCATGAGTGGGCCTGCTGGGGGGGAGGTGCCAGTGCAATGGCGGACCTGGGCTTTTTCCTCCAGCTCTTGATTTTCTCCCTTGGGTTGCTGGTGTGCAGTAATGTGCACACAAGACTGTGGTATGTACTGTATGCATGCCTGGCATCCAGCAGCTGCCCTTTTCTACATCGAAGGGGTTCCGCTGTGCTACCACCTACCAGATAGCAGTGCAGTATAGCAGGATGCAGCATCTCCCTCCTAGAAGGAGGAGCATTATCCTTGGGCTGCTCAATCCTACCTTCCTTGGCCAGCCACCAGAACCTATCCTCGAACCCCAGGTCACTGGCAAAGGTAATACTAATGCAGCGCTACCAGGCTAGATAGGAATTTGGTTCTGGCAATGTTGCTGCATATGTATAGAACTCCGAACAATGTCCTGAGAATGCCAACAGCTCATACTTGGCATTCAATACACAAATAACTTAAATTTCCCCTACCCTTTAGTACTACAGGACTTTTGTGTTGCCTCTCTGTGCCCCTGTTTTTCTCTTATCATTTCCTGCCCCAAACCAACAGTCGGGTTCCCAAGGCTCTACCTGTTTTTCTGCCAAGTGAGCACCCAATTATACAGCTGTTGGCAATCTCTTTCCATGATCAACAGGCAGGATCAGGCATTCCATGCTCACCCTGTCCTGGAGCTAAGTATCTGGACCCCAGCAAACTGCAACATGGAATTCTATGTCCAGGAAAGCACCTGAAGCCTGGCCTCCCAGGTGGCCCCAGCATAGGATTACAGAGACTGCACCTGAATTCCAGTCTGCCAGGTGGTCCCCGCATGGGATTCTGATTGCACCTAAACTCCAGCCTCCCAGGTGACCTTACCATGGGATCCTGTGGCTTGCACTTGAAGTGGATATCCCAGGTGACCTCAGCATGTGATTTTAGGGATTGCAACTGAACCTGGGTCTCTAAAGTGAAAACACAGTGTTTTATCATCTTGCCATTGGGAGACCCTGCCCAACTCTAGGCTGGTTGATGATGCAACAAAGTTTGAAGTTTCATGGTTTATTTGCTGAACTTTAGATCATTACAAGTTTAAGTATAAAATACATTACATATAGAATAATGCACGGGGAGGAGTGCATAATGAGAATTTAATGCCCACCCGAGGTGTGGGATGCTACATAAACCCCAAGGGCAAAGCCTGAGGGGTTTATTAAAGCATCCCACACTGAGGGTGGGCATTCAGTTCTTGTTGTACACCCCCTCTCCATGCATTGTTTTATGTAATTTCTGGGGAGTGTTTTCTTGCCAGCATCACTTTAAAATTAGTGGCAGTGTGGCTTGTGTGCAGCTGCTGTTTAAAAACAACAAATCAGTTTGCTGTTTTGAGCCCCAGGAGTTAAATTAATTTTGTTTTTTACTTTCTTTATCTTCACCGATGAAATAAAATAAAAAGAAAAGCAGCTTTCATGGTTTGATACCTGATGTAAGGGAGCGGGGATCAGATGGCTGTGTCCTTGCTGGGGCGGTGATCACCGCTCATTGCTTGAAGATAACTGGGGAAGGCACTGTTTGTGAGATTCAATCCTGAAGATAAAGGTTAGTGTAGGACCAGGAAATTCAATAATTTTAATTGTATAATCCTGATTGTCTTGTGATGTGTGCCGTGGTCATACATGCTGAAGCAGCAGTTACAGGACTGGCAAGCGAGGAGAGAGAGCGTACCCATGTGCACAATGTCAGAAACCCTGCACATGTTCGCAGGTTATAACGGAGAATTATTATCGGGATCTGTCTATGGGAGAAGACACTCCCCAGTTATTACACAGTGCTTCAGGCAAGATATATCAAATACAACACAAATGAGATACATATGACAATGAAAAACCAAAAACATGCAAAAGATATCCATTGCACCCCTGCCCAGTTTATGACCCGGTGGCCATTATTAACTTTTCTTTAATTAGGAATGCCTTTAATAGAAAAGCAGATAGTTATGTATAATATTTGCTTGTAGTGGCCTCCAGATGCACATGAAGAGAACAGATGCCAATGTGCAAAAAAAGGACAATGTCTACAGATCTAGAGTGGACCTGAATGTGCTATTGTCCAAAGAAGGATCATATAGGATCACCCAGGGTATACCCTGCTGCACTAGCCAACCCTCACCCCAGTCAGTGGACCCACACCACACCTCATAGAGGTAAAGCTGGGTCATTGTGGAAGACCCTTTTGTCAGAAACACTGTGCACAAGACTACTTTGTCTAAGGTGAACTTACCAATCCCTCAGCCACCGTGATCTAAATCAGCCCAACTGTGCCCCTAGACAGAACAAACCTGCTTTAGGGAGGCACAAAGTTACACCATGCAGTGCACACTGCTCTGTGACCTCATTGGGTTCCACCACAGCTACTACCCACTTCCTGTTGCACCCAGGCATCATAGAAGGGACCCTGCAGCCTTTTCACGTTCCCTTCTGCTAGGATGCTTTGTCCCATGCTACTGCCTGATGCCCAATTGTTGGTCTACGTGACAACTTCTGGACCATACCCTAACATGTGCACACAGATATCCACAAACCGAAACATAGAGGCAACCCTGCCACATGATACTCCCAAGAGCTTCCCCAACAATTCTCCACAAGTCCTCCACACACAGTTACTTATAGAAAAATCCCTACCATAATCCCCCAAAAAAGAGAAACAATGAAAGAGCATTGCTTGCAGCATAAAAGGAACCCATGACGCCAAATGCAACCATGCAATGCTGTCCACTTCTCCAGCTGTTCAAAACACAAGAATGCAAGACATCACCATGAAAATTAGCCACCCCCCCAACATTTACCCTCTGACCCAAAGACACAGCCTCTCTTCTAGTTCACCTATGTAACCCCCCTGTTACCCAGGGTAACTAGAATCCCAGTAAGACCTAGTGGCAGGCAGGCAGGGAAGGCAGCTTGTGAAATTCCAGTTAAATGGATTTCACACTGTCTCACTCTGTTCTCAGTTTCAGCTGAGACTGAGGGATGACATCACCATAGGACTATCGCAGCTGCATGAGCCACATTGGAATCTGCAGATGGGAGTTAGGTTAGAATGTTAGGAGTTTTTGAAGGCAGAGTTGTGTGAGCAGTGAAGAAGAGAGGAGCGCAGCAGTCTGTGCACAGGCTCTTGGAGCCTAAGCTCTGATACAGAGCTACTTCTAGGGAAAGGTGTGTGTTTCCGCCTAAAGAGGAACATAGTAAGCTGTTCTTGAAGTGGTGGAGACTGCTGATACTGGTCTCTGTGCCCCATCCCTCAGGGGATGGGGGTGGAAGGGTTGCCTGTTATTCCAGGGGCAACCCCCTGGTTCCTGCTAGAGAAGAAGCTGCCTATTTTTTCTGAAATGTGTTGTGGCACAAGAAGCTGTCAAGATTCACCTGTGGGGCACCTGCAACCAAAGGGTGAGTTCTGCTCTTGTCAAAGGGCCTTTGTCTCACCTGAATTGTGTTAAAGTGGGGATTGGACTGCTGAATTAGTGGGAGGCCTAGAGGAACAGGCTTAGCCAAAGTAAAAGTATGTTCCAGTCCAGCACAAGGGGAAAGTCAAGACATGTAGAGGAGATGTGCTATACATCTACCCTTTAATCTACATAGCCAAGCTTTCAAAAGAGTTGTTTAATGTCCAGAGAAATGGCCAGGTATGGATTGTGGGAGCTGGAGGTGGGAGACCCCCCTTCTTTAGTAACCAGGTCCACCTCTACGGATTTGCTCTGTGGATTTCTACTTTGCCTCAGGCACTTGGCCAGTGCTGAGGGAAGTACCCAGACATGGGATTGAAAGGAAATTTCCCTTAAGGAGTCGAAGGCCCTAAGGTGGTTTGGGGAGCCACCAACCGAAAATTTGGTTCACTGCCATATGGACCAGGATCGAGTGGCCGGCAGGGGAGCCGGGTCAGGGAAAAACCCAAATAGTGTACAAGTCGGGCTGTGTACCCAAAGCTGCGTGCAAGTCCAGGCTGTGCGCCTGGTGGGTTCAGATCCTGAGGGCTGAAATGTTGAAGAAGTGTTCTGTTACTCTTATCTGCATTACCAGGAATGTAGCCCCCGTGGGGGTCCGTCTATGTTTGGATGTGAATAAAAGCCACACTTTAGAATCCCATTCCTGGTACTGGACATTACAGTTATTGCTTCCTGTGTTCGGATTTACTTAGGTACCCCTGTGCAGAGTAGCCAAACCTAGGCCCCTTGTGCTGAGTAACCTAGTCCTCCCCGAATCCAGTCCCCACCAGGTACTGCTGTCAGCTTCAACAGCATATCACCTGTCGTTTGCAAAAAGGCAGGGGTCCGGGGGTTACAAAATGGAGGCACCGCTTTGGATTTTAATTTTGGGTGGAAAGGTTCTCGGACAGGGGACTAACGTTTAAGTTATCTGGCAGTGGATAGCCCCAAAAAGCTGAAGCAAGTTTTAACTAGTGTGTCACTGTGTGCTGTGGTTCATATGCTGCTGTTAAAATGCCAACTGTTTACCAAGGAGCAGTAAAGCTGAAAGAGTATGCCCTTGTCCTGCATCAAATATTTACAGCAGTTTTGCCAGCTTTCTAAACAACTGTGTGTGATAAAGAAAAGTGTGGAAGACTAGGGGTAGCAACAGGAAAATTGTGCCCTGGACGTTGGAAATGCTTTTGAGTTAACTGAGAGACTTGCTGTGTGAATGGCCATGCTAAATGGTTGAAATGGGCTCCCGCCATGGAGTCAGTTGAAAAAAAAAAAAGAAAAGTGGTTTCTGCAATTTAAATTTGCCTGCTCGACGATCGCCGTGAAGAGAAGAGCACTTCCGAGGGAAAGAGGCTCATTTGCATGGTTTCGTCTGATTGGTGAGGCTGCAATCAGTCCCGTCCCCCCAGCCAGCTCTACAGTGACTGCCCAGCATTCGAGAGGAAGTGTGAGTGGAGTGCGTGTACTGGCTTAGTGGAGGAGCGTCGCAGTGATTAAAAAGTGCTGTAAAACTTTTAAAAATAGCATTTTCTGTTTAAAATCAGGCTCAATCCGCATCTCGATCGACTGGATTGTGAGTGTGGTGATCGGAGAGACGATCGGCAGGACTGCCCATCCACTTCCTTTCTGAGGCCTCCAAGACTGGCTGCAGGCCATTTTCCATCGCAGCAAACAGCTACTGATAACAGTGAGTACCAACAGCAAAAATTGCTCAAACAGTGATTTTCTGCCAAAAGCCAGCTGAATATGTGTGCAGCAGTGTAGTCGCTTTGCAAATAAAGACTGTGTCAAGTTTTACCAGCTAGAGCAAGTCTGCTAAGCCTTGGACTGTGAGCATAGTTATGGATTCAGCATCACTTTAAAGTTTCAAAGCCAGAGAGAGAGAGACTGTGAGTTGTAACAAAATGTGCAGCACTAGTTACAGGCAATCCTGTGCTTGAAATCCTGAGGCTTTAAGGGACTGTGAGCTAAAGAAATGTTTTCAGCAAGTGAAAAGTCCGTGGCAAATCATATAAGTGTGCTAAAAAAAGAACAGTGCAAGTTTGTGCAGTTTTGAGCAAAGTTATCAGTAGTGTGTGTAAATCGGATGCGCAGTGGCTTGACCCAATTTCTGAATGTTGATGCGCAGGAGTGCTGCTGCCGCCATTACAGGGTGGGGTAGTAAAGTAAACACAGCAGCAGAGGAACCATTTTAAAAGTAAAAGAAAGGTTCAGTGAAGTGGGACTTTCAGTAACAGTGAGCATTTGTTTGTTTTCCCTGAAGTTATGGCCTCAGGACCAGCCCGCTACCCAGATCATGCCCGCGGGCTGCAGTAACAGCAGAAGTAAATAGGTTAAGGGACATTGAAAGGTGTTATTATGGAGGACAACTGCCTTCTCATGTGGCGATTCCTGGATATCCAGTGCAAGTGTGTTAAATATGCTTAAATGCTGGAAGGGACGTCTTCGTGGTACCTCACTGTTTTGGATGCCTAGAGAAATATCTCTTGTATAAAGTGCCCCAGATTCATTTGGCTCCCACATGAACAAAGGTTCAGGGATCTGTAGTTGGCAGCACACAGCACCAGGCGGAGCCTGTTGAAGAAGGCCCCTTGGGGGAGCGTGGCACAAAGCTAGAGGGTACAGATTTAGAGACAGAACCATATGCTGATGTTTCAGATGCTGGATCGCAGAAGGATAATTCAGATAGAGCATCAGTAGACCCCTGGAGGGGGGGGCCTAGCCCAAGTCTCATAGGAGAAGATGAGATGAGGGAGGAATTTGAATGGGAGGTGTCGATCTCCGCACCTAGTGATGAGTGGATAGTCTCAGGAGTGAGGACGACTGCTCACTCCTGGGCACAGATTCTCAGTGAGGAAGAAGAAGAGGGGGAACCTATGTGGCCTTGTGAAAAAGGAACAGGTACACAGCCTCAAGCTCTTGCCTCAGAAGAATGCATGGAAGAGAGTGGTGATGCCACTGCCCTGGCTGTGCAAGAAGAAGAAGTCAGGGATCCATTTTTCATCTCGTTGAGAATGCGTAGCTGGCAGAACCAGAACTGGCCGCCCCCAAGCCAGGCCAGCGGTCTCAGGTTGACCAAAGCTAGTAAAGAGGAGAGACTGGTTCATAGGAAGGCGAATGAAATCTATGGGATGTCCTTTCCTACCTTTCCTCGGAGAGTCTGGGAGGAGATTGAGAACAGCAGGAAATCCTGGATCTGGGCCGAAGCAATGAAATGTGTGCATCCTGGTGCAAACAAGCAAGTCAGAAACAGACTGTTTCATGAAAAATACACCCAGTGGATAAGAGACAGGACACTGTTTATGGACACTGTTCGAATAGTGGATGGAGAGGGACGTGAAACCTTCTACAGTGTGAATTACGTGCACCCAGACAGGGTAATAATTCAAGCTCCTGACCCCCTGTACTGTTGGCCTCAATGCAAGGACCTCCCTGCAAATGTGCCCGTGCCTACCAGATGGAAAGCAGAGCAGTGGTAGTCAATACTGCCACACCAGCCATTGCAGTGCCTTTGTTGATCCGCCAGTATGGACATCCAGGACTCAGGTGCCCCACATTCATCAGTTCTACAGTGTACTGGCCTTTCCAGAATCCATCGACTGGCCCACCAGATGACTTCAGATCCAGAGAGAACACCAGCCCAGCTGTATCCTGATCCATCGCCTGGTAATCGGATAACATCAGACCAGCTGTTTTCCTTTTTGTTTCTGTTTCAAGGTTCCATCTCCAGAGATGTCATCAGCCTAGCAGTTCCCAGATGTGCCCTCCTGTAGTTCCCGGAAGATGTCCGCCCAGCTGTATGGGAAGAATGCTGCCAGGGAGAGTCTTCGGCTGAAGAGCAGGTCGGTGCCGATTTTTCATTCTACAAGGGGCTGGTAAGTCCAAACTTTTCTATCCTTATGACATTGCAGTACACACCCTACACTAGCAGACTCCAGAATGTGTGAACTGTCCTCAAAGACTCTCCCCTTCGGGACTTTGGCCTGCTAGAACTGTGATTCACCGGGCTCCTGCCCAGGAGAGACTCTTTAATGGACTAGCCTTCGGGCACTGTAGTCACTAGGTGGGACTTTTAGGGCACTCCGTCCCCCCAAATGTGTACGTAAATAATGTCATTGTTTTTCTACTGTTCTCTAGTGTATATACTGTTTTTCTACCTTTTCTAAAAAAAATCTTTTTGGGATTCTCCAGTGTTTTGATGGTAGGGGTTTAGATAGACTGTGTATGCAGATTAGGAGTGTGTGTTGTCTTTCTTTTTCTTGCAGGTGTTCCTGAGGAAGCTAGAAGAGAAGATAAGAAGAGGAGGAGGGGCTCGTCAGAGTTCCTAAATAGTACTTTAGTGTGTAGTATTTAAAGTACTGTTGTTGTTACTGTAGTAACCCTTTCCTTCCACAGGTGTGGTTGTGTGGGGGTATAAGGGAGTAAAGTAATAGATGGTATTAGTTCTTGGTGTGTGGTTGCAGGGTGCCCAAGGTCGGGGAGGTCCCCTGTTTGTTTTGTTTTGGGATCTGAGTTAGAGGCAGATAGGTTTTCCCTAGAGGGCTAGGGGGATAGACAGGCTGTGACCCTGACCTGCAGTAGGGGTTGCAGTGCTGATCTATTAGGGCTATGCTCTGGATAGTTCTACCACAGCCACTAGGCACCCATAGTTAGTGGGTAGAGTAGAGGCTGATATGTCAGCCAAAGGCCTCTAGGCCCTTAGTGTTGCCTGCCTGTGTTCGCACATGGTAGGAGGAGCCTGATCACCCCCTTCCGCAGGTAGCACACAGGGTGAGATGGCCTAAGCTGGGTAAATAATGACTGCGGACAGTCATTTTCCTGGCCCAGGGCAAGTGTAACCCCCCTGTTACCTGGGGTTACTAGAATCCCAGTAAGACCTAGTGGTAGGCAGGGAAGGCAGCTTGTGAAACTCCAGTTAAATGGATTTCACACTGTCTCACTCTGTTCTCAGTCTCAGCTGAGACTGAGGGATGACATCACCATAGAACTATCACAGCTGCATGAGCCACATTGGAATCTGCAGATGGGAGTTAGGTTAGAATGTTGGGAGTTTTTGAAGGCAGAGTTGTGTGAGCAGTGAAGAAGAGAGGAGCACAGCAGTCTGTGCACAGGCTCTCGGAGCCTAAGCTCTGATGTAGAGCTACTTCTAGGGAAAGGTGTGTGTTTCCGCTTAAAGAGGAACACAGTAAGCTGTTCTTGAAGTGGTGGAGACCACTGATACTGGTCTCTGTGCCCCATCCCTCAGGGGATGGGGGTGGAAGGGTTGCCTGTTATTCCAGGGGCAACCCCCTGGTTCCTGCTAGAGAAGAAGCTGCCTATTTTTTCTGAAATGTGTTGTGGCACAAGAAGCTGTCAAGATTCGCCTGTGGGGCACCTGCAACCAAAGGGTGAGTTCTGCTCTTGTCAAGGGGCCTGTGTTTCACCTGAACTGTGTTAAAGTGGGGATTGGACTGCTGAATTAGTGGGAGGCCTAGAGGAATAGGCTTAGCCAAAGTAAAAGTATGTTCAAGTCCAGCACAAGGGGGAAGTCAAGACATGTAGAGGAGATGAGCTATACATCTACCCTTTAATCTACATAGCCAAGCTTTCAAAAGAGTTGTTTAATATCCAGAGAAATGGCCAGGTATGGATTGTGGGAGCTGGAGGTGGGAGATCTCCCTTCTTTAGTAACCAGGTCCACCTCTACGGATTTGCTCTGTGGATTTCTACTTTGCCTCAGGCACTTGGCCAGTTCTGAGGGAAGTACCCAGACGTGGGATTGAAAGGAAATTTCCCTTAAGGAGTCAAAGGCTCTAAGGTGGTTTGGGAAGCCACCAACCGAAAATTTGGTTCACTGCCATATTGACCGGGATCGAGTGGCCGGCAGGGGAGCCGGGTCAGGGAAAAACCCAAATAGTGTACAAGTCGGGCTGTGTACCCAAAGCTATGTGCAAGTCCGGGCTGTGTGCCTGGTGGGTTCAGAGCCTGAGGGCTGAAATGTTGAAGAAGTGTTCTGTTACTCTTATCTGCATTACCAGGAATGTAGCCCCGTGGGGGTCCGTCTATGCTTTGTTTGTTCAGTTTGGATGTGAATAAAAGCCACACTTTAGAATCCCATTCCTGGTTCTGGACATTACAGTTATTGCTTCCTGTGTTCGGATTTACTTGGGTGCCCCTGTGCAGAGTAGCCAAACCTAGCCCTTGTGCCGAGTAACCTAGTCCTCCCCAAACCCAGTCCCCACCAGGTACTGCTGTCAGCTTCAACAGTGTCATTTGCAAAAAGGCAGGGGTCCGGGGGTTACACCTGCAAGAGAAAAAAATGTGTCTTGTTTGTTATGGGAATTTAGAAGAAGTTCAAATATAATGAATAGTTCAGAAGACAAATAACTAACAGAACATAAGGCATCCTTTCATAATGGCAGCAGAGGCTCAAAGTTTCAGAGAATCAGTGTACTCCAAATGATTTATTGGGCTGCAAAGGAATTCTTTTTCTTTTTAGGAAATAGGTCTTAGTTCTCCAAGAATGTCAGTAGTCATGTTTTGTACAGAAGAGATATCAGTTTCCAAGTTTAAGGAGCACCTTCATTATTTCCTTGACCTGAACTTTTACTTGGCTTCACGAGAAACTGATCGAGTCACCATACCTCATGGAGCCATGTGTTCATCCAAGGGTCAAGCCAGCACATAGAGGACTCCATATCAGCAGGTTCATTGCAAATGTTTTCCCAGGCTTCATGATTTAGGCTCAGTTTAAGTTCATCATCAGGTGCTTTCTCTGTAGTCAAGCGATGTCTAGCAGCAGTTAAAAAAGAATTGCTCAATCTGAGCGCAGTGAATTGAAAAATAAAATCCCTAGTCCCTGAACCCATAGACAAGGCTGACAAGCCTTTGAAAAGAAGATTTTAGTCCTGTAAGCACATTAAAGTGCTAAAATGCATCACTGCCCTGGCTGTCCCCCTTCTGTTCCATTCATCTTTCAGTCATCATGTAATGGGGCAGCAAACACTCCCTGTTTTTCACTATGAACTCTCTCGCTCTAATGTGCACTCCACAGGGCCAAGCACCTCTGCAGCGCTGAGAGCTTACCAGACTGGGGGCATAACTTTAAACAACAACCAGCAACTGAACCAGGTGCATTGCCCCAGTATACCCATCAAACTACTGCATCCCGCGTGCTTCAGGCACAGCAACTTGAGAGGGCTCAAAAAAAAAATCTCAACTTTAGTAGTTGGTGATACAGTATCAGTGTAGAGAACAACATTAAAAGAGATAAAGTGTGCCAAGCAGACAAGCAAGGATTAACACATCTACACTCAGTGAAGCCTCCTAGCCTTTGCTGAACACCAGCCTTCAGACCGCATGGCTCCAAACTAAACTGCAGCCCAGGCATGCCACTGCACACCACTGATGTGACCAAGTATATCAGGATGGCAAGTGGGGGTTGTCACAGGATCAGCCAGAAAACTATAGATCAACACAAATATCAATGCAGCAGCCACACCAGGGCCCTTGGGGTTGGGGAAGACCCCCTACAGAGGTGGCCAGTCTGAGTTCTGGTGCATGAATACACTGAGGTGTGATATTTTAGTGTAGGGCCTCCACCTGTTGTGGTCAATTGGCATACCAAAAGGTAAGCAGGATGCTACTTCTTTACAAAACTTTATTTTAGAGGGATCTAGGGGGTCACAGGGCTTACCATGCCAGCCCAGCACGTGCTGGTATTTGCTCTTCTCACACTCCTTCAAAAGTGACTCTTCAGACTTGCCGTACTTGGTGTTACTGAGGTCACTGCTCATGGTACAGTTCTCTTCTCGCAGAAGTTACTACAGTTATCAGTCATTTTGCTGCATTCATTGCAAACTCTACATCTTACAGTGCCCACTACATGTCTTTCCTACCTACTGAGGGGTACTGCCACTGGGTTCCAGCCCTAAGGCCTAATTGTGAATATGACTCTCTTCAACCCAGCACCCATTCTCACTGGATCAGACTTTCCTTATCATCCTTCTGGCATTTCTGCCACTGTATTGAATGTATAAAACTATGTAACTGCCTGTAACCCACTGTTATACTGTTATTTTTTTTATTTAGTTGTTTAACCAGGAGTAGCACACTAAGCTGAAAGTTTTTTTACAGGAGTGACCTGGGAGCACAGGGAAGTTAAGTGACTTGCTCAGGGTCACACAGTATGCAAGTGAAAGCTGTGGGATTCAAACCCAGGTCTGGTCTGCTGGATGTCACCAGATTTGTAGTTTAGAGCCTTAAACCACTGTGCTGTACTGCCTCCTTATTATTATTGTTATTCAATGACTTGTTTGAATTGTACCTCAACTGACGTGGAACCTTTGTAAAAGAGCCTTGGCTCAAAGGTACTTGTAATCCGAGATTCAAATAAAATAAAAATAAATCTTTTCTACTCTTTGTCCCAAAGGACCCATTCAGGTCTTTCTCGCAGTTATTTCTCCCAGGTCTAGCCTCTTCTTCAAGGACCCTACCCCGGGACTAAAAACCATTGGGTAGACCTCCAGTGTCTTCCTCCTGGTCTTCAACTGAACTCTCTCCAACTCTCCACTTCACTCATCTAGCACATAAGTTGCCCTTAAGTGCTCTTCCTAACTCCTTCCTGTTCTAGAACATAGAGGCCCTGGATCCTGTAAATAACCCTTTCCCCTCCTGTCATACCACCTCCACAGAGCATAGTAGCTCTCTCCCTAGTGAAGGGTAAGGGTGTGCCACATATGTGATGAAAACATTTTAATTTCTCAGCAAATGTAATAATCTGAATCTCCTGGTCTCTAGTATATTGCTTGAGGCGACATATTTCATTCCGTTAAAAGAGGTCCAGTCTTGCTCATAAGAAAATCCCTCAAAGCTCTCACCGTTAGCCTTCCTCTGAAGGACTTTAACAGTCATATTAGAATTTTAGGATTCCTCTGTTTAGGAGGGGAAAGGATCATAATTTGTGCTCTAAGGAGCTGGCCAGCCAATCCCTTCCCTTCCCCCATCCTGGTTTCTAGCTTATCACAGCTCTGCCCATGCCGCACCTGTGCTCAGATGTTTCTTGATGCTTTCATTTACAGAGCATAGCAGAATGCTCCATGAATGCAAGTGGAGCTGGAGTTCATAGAAACAGAATTTGACGGCAGATAAGGATCACTTGGCCCAGCTAGTCCACCCATGTTCCCTACCTACTGTCACACCATAGACCCCACTTCATCTCTGACTTTACCCCCCCACACACATCTAAGGTTCCCTTTTACCTATCCCATGCCTTCTTAAACCCATTACAGTTTTTGCTCCCACCACCTCCTCAGGGAGGTTGTTCCAGGCATCCACCACCCTTTCTGTGAAGAAGTGTTTCCTTACATTTTCCCTGATTCAACCCCTCCTCCAGCTTCATTGCATGACCCCTTGTTCTTGTGTATCCCTTTCTCTGAAAAAGGCTTCATCTTGAACCTTATTTATACCCTTGAGGTATTTTCTTTTTTCAAATTGAATAAGCTTTATTAAAAAAAAAAAGAGGATAACAACATACACAAGTCATATCAAATCCTGGAAATACAGTAGAAAGAAGCAGAAACCATAACCAGGTCCAGGAAGTATATTATATTACAGTATAAACATCTCACAGCTCCTTTCATCCCTCCCCATCCCCCACCCACCCTGCCACCGGAGGTTTACAAAATTAACATATCAGAAGAACATGGGCCGAAAACATCTGACCCTGTATGCACCAGTCTGCTAAGGGAGTACCACCTGGAAAAGCTCAAACATGCACTCATACTGTTAATAAAATGTACAATGGTTCCCAGATGCATTTATATTTATGGATCTTGCCAGACATAATAGCTATAGGGCTCTCAGCTTGTAATGCAAACAGTATTTCCCTATACCACTCAAGGAACGGAGGTGAGCATTGGTCAAGCCAGTGCCGAAGGGTGAGCTTTTTCACACATGCCGAAATTGAGGCCATGTGTGACCTCTGGTTACCAATCAGGGTTTTATTGTATTCACCCAAAATACGTATTTCAGGAAGAAATGTGTCAGACAACCCCAGCAGGGGATCTAGGCGTGTTTGAATTGATTTCCAAAAAGGGATTACTGCCTCACAGAACCATAAGATATGAAGCAAGGTGCCAGGTTCTTTGCCGCATCTGGAGCAAGAATCCCTGGTAGTCTACCCATTTTATGCAGTTTAACTGGGGTATAATAAAGATTATGGATGTTTAATGGCCTACGTAGCCAGTATAGTGCTATGCTTGTGCAACTGTGTTAGTTTGGTTTTTGGCCGGTCGCACTCTATTCCAGAGGAATTACCACCCTGTAGAGGTACCAAAGGGAAGGAACCCTCGAAGAGGGTTCCACCCCCTTGAGGTGCTATGGGATGATTCCCGTGGCTAAAGGTACCTTAGGAAGGATCCCCAAAAAGAAATGTAGTATGATGCATATAAGCAAGCAGGAGCTGTGATGTAGTAGTAGAATATAGCATCAGACAGCTTGATAACGTAACGAGATGCTCAGGTTTGCATGGCATGATTTGATGTTGCATTGAGAATGAGGGGACCTTCTAAGGAGAGAAGGAACAGCAGTGACACCATCCACCTCCATCCAACAGCAGAACCTACCCAAGAAACTAAGGAACACTACTATGCTAACTAACAGTTATGACCTGAGGCACGGAGGAAAGAAAACAAGCCCTATAAGGAGGAAATCTGTGGGGATCCAAGGCCTAGGTCGCTTTCCCTCCAGGCTTGGGATATTTTATTTAGAAATGACTCTGCTACTGCAATTTGGAAACCCAATCAAAGGGAGGTGGAAAACATTCCAATTTGGAGGAAAGCTCTCACTCAACCCCTCTAGCGGGAACGCCGTGGAAGGTTACGAGAGTGCTCTGCAACATCAGGGGCAACCAAGGCGGGAGGAGGAGAGCAATGACTGCTGAGGCACTCACCTGGCCTACTCGCCCTCAACACAAACCAGGTGAACCAGAGGCAGTCATAGGGAGAATGCGGTGAAGGTGCCTTGCTAGGGAAACCACTAAAGCGAATGCATAACCTTTATAGCGGAACCACTAGAGCCAAAGGAGATCGGAGTAACCACCCTTCACAGCTAGTCTTAAATTCTACACCAAGAGCTGCTGTCACGTCAGTGAACTGCTAAAGCTAAGCCTGGAGCAAGGACATTCCCAGCTATGGGCCAGGTGAGATGGACCCTGCCCCAAGTCGGGCAGGCTCAAGATGCAGACTTAGAAAGCAGAGCGAGACTGTCGGCTGCAGGGAACCCTGTGCCAGAATGGTATGGCTGGCATGCCCCAGACACTGATAAGGAGCTGAAAAACTGGTAAGCAGCTGAATGAGCACTAGTGTGGTGAGACCTTATGAGTGTTAAGTGCTGAGACCTTGCAAAGGTCAGATGCAGTAGTGAGCACAGCAGACATACCAAAGGCTGAAGCTGACGGATGGCAGTAGGTATGAAACAATGATTGCATAAGCAAGAGTGGACCTGCATGTAGATCAGTAGTAGTAGTAATAATCAGACCTGCACATAGGTCTGCAAAACATAGTAGCAAAGGAGCAGCACTGTGAATAGTGGGGCAAGCCAGCCAGGCATTCAAAAAGCCAATAAAGGTGACAAATACTTGGAGTTTTTTTCAGCAGCAGAGACAGGATTTAGAATAGAAATAATTAGCCGCACAGTGCCACCACTCCCCAAACACTTCCAAGTCCCCGCCGTAGGAAAAACAAGAAAGTGATGGAAAGGCCAAGACCCATATGCAGGTATTGAAACTAATTTACAGCATCAGCAGTAGCTTTAACTGACCACAGAGTATTAACAGGGTGTACAAACATAGAAGCAGCATCTGTACTGAGTACACTGAGTTGTAAACTTCAGGAAACATAGAAAGAAAGGCAACACCATGCTCTGAAGCAGCTATCACCTGGCAGTGCAATGAAACTGCAGCAATGAGGAAGTAGAATGAGTTGAGAGATCATGAATGAGCTGCTTAGCTAGGGTTCAGAGTGAGCCTGAATCAAGTGAAAACAATTAAGTGCAACATGAAGAGCAGCTATGGCTGAGCTGAAACACACAGATCATGATTGCAGTTGCATTGCAAGTAATTTGAGAGTTGTGAGTAACTGAGAGCAAGTAATATGAGCATTTGAGTAGCAATATGCTAGGAGCTTAGAAACAAAAGCCCCAAAAGACAAAACCAAAACACACAAACACGGAAAATGGGAAACAAAGGCCCAAAACAAAAAACAAAGACGCACAAAAACACAGAAAGCAAGGGCAGAAAGAAGCACACAGCCGGAGGCAAAATACAAACCAGAAGCAGGAAAACAAACACCGAAGTCCAGCAGAGACAAACACAAACAGCAAGGGGGGAGGTGGCAAAGGCCCCAGGGTAGACCGCATCCATCTTAGAGGACAGACCAACAGAGCCTCCTGCTGGCAAAGAAAAGTGCTTCAGAAGTAGGCTGACAGGAACTGCTTATGTAGCTCAGGAAGTGGGAGTGGCTGGTTGCTTGTCCATTGAACTACAGGCCAAGCCTTCCAAATCTGAAATTGCATGAAACAGTATCTATCCCACTTTACATATTTATGTAAATGCTTCCAGATGTCAGGCCAATGTCTTGTGGGGTTGCTGACTGGGAAAGCTTGGTCCCAATAATAGAATCTTGGGCCCTCGTTGGTAGCCAGATGATCCTGCAGGGACCAGTAATATTACGAAATGTGATGGGAGGTAGGAGCATTATGGAGAAGAGGAAAACCAAAATTGCTCTGGGGCCAAGCTATGGTCCATTACCAAAATATTGTAGAAGCATATGTGACAATTGGAAGTATCGGAAACAGGAAGAAGTAGGCCAGTGATATAGGGTGTGGCCTTCCTGTAAACATAGGAATTTCTGATTGTGAACAAGGTCCTCAATTGTGTTCACACCCTTACCAGGCCAAAACCCCTCAAGAGAGCATCCATTCAGCTATTTCAAAATTAGGATTCCCAAATAGAGGTTGGGATGAGTCTTTATATGACCACATTTTAACTAGAGAACATAGTTGTAAGTGGACACGGAGGCATGCTTCTAAAGATGTGCCCCATAGTGGTCGAGGAAGTTTCTTCCTGGAGAGATAAGTGAGTGACCGGATGTCTAGGCCAATATTGGAACAGAAAGAGCACTCTATGTCCAGCCAAGGTGGAAAATAGGGCCTGAAGGGATCTCCCACAGATGATCCAAACCAGTGAGATAGTCTGATAAGATGCATGACCAACTAATACAAGAAGAAATTGGGAGCTTGTGGGGCCCCCATCCTGTTTAGCATGCATTAATTTGAATAAAGCTCAGCAGGCCATCTTACCCTGCCATAAAAAAGAGGTAAGAATTCTATGCACTTGAGTAAACCATGACTGAGGTAGGGCGAAGTTATACATCTGTAGGGGATACAATAACCAGGGTAAGACATTCATTTTTATAATGTTCAAATGGTCAGACAAAGACAGAGCTAGCAGAGACCAGCATTCTAAATCCACTTTGATGCTGGTCACTGTTGAGTCAAGATTGAATTGTTTCATTTTAAGAGGCAAGGTGCTAAGAAAAATCCCCAGGTTCTTCATCTTATCTCGTTCCCATACAAGGCCAAGGAGTTCGACTTCTGTCTTTAAAGTGGTACCATTAAGTGGCATGACCTCAGTTTTAATGAGGTTCAATTTATAATTGGAAATGTTCCCAATTAAGAAATAATCTGCAAGGCAACGGGCAAGGACGTGGCAGGACAAGAGACGTAGCAAAATATTGTCTGCTTATATTGATAACTTATATTCATTAAGACCTATTGAGATGCCATGAACCTGTGGTGAAAAATTAAGTTTATAGATCAGGGATTACAGAAAAAGATTGAATAAATAGGGTGAAAGAGGACACCCCTGCCTGGTACCCTGGTGGAGAGAGAACGACCATGATAAGACACCATTACAAAGTATCAAGGCTGTTGGGGAGGGGTACAGCACCTTGACCCATCGTATGAACTCCTGGGGAATACAGTACTTGGGTAATAGGGCAAACAAATAATCCCACAAAACCCAATCAAAGGCCTTTTCTGCATCCAGAGACACCAAGGCTGCTGGAATAGAGGAATCCCTGGACACAGAAAGAAGACAGGATAACTTTGGGAGGTGGTCAGCCGAGAATCTACCTTTCACAAAACCAACTTACTCCCATCTTAAAATAGAACCCCAGACTTGGCCCAATCTACAGGCCAATACCTTGGCAAGTATTTTAAAATTCACATTGATGAGCGATATTGCCCTGTAATTGGAGATCAGCAGAGGGTCCCGATCAGGATTAGGTAGGACCATGATAGTAGCATCAGTGAGAGAGAGGTCAGAAAGGCCCTCTTTAAAAATATAGTTAAAGGTATTCAGAAGAATGGGAGCCAACTGAAGTTTAAAAATTTTATAAAAATGAATAGTGTACCAGTCCGGACCAGGGAATTTATCTGAAGCTAGGGAGTCAATTGCTTGGGAAACTTCAGCCAAGGTCAAAGGAACTTGTAAAATTGCAACATGCGGGTCAGCCAATTGGAGAAGGGTTATTTCCTGAAGGAAGTTCTCGAATTGGTCACGACAAAAGGGGGAGGAGGATGGAGCATACAAATGTTGCTAAAAATTTTTAAAGGTATCAGCAATATCACGCAGTGAGGTAAGAAGCTGGCCAGAATCAGCACGGATGGAAAATACAATCCTGTCCATAATTTGAGAGCACAAATGGAGAGCCAGTAATTTTCTGGCTTTCTCCCCTTGATCAAAATATTTCATCTTGGAATGCAGTATTAAATACTCCACCTTCTCACCCAATAAGGTATTGTACTGAAATCTAAGATTTTCTAACTGCTCCCACTCTGACTGAAGTGAAGCCTGTGAAATGTGCCCCTCTAGGGATCGTATACAATCTGACAAAGAAGATAAAATGATAAAACAGCCGAGGTCTGTTTTTTTCCATTTAGCAGCTAAACAAATCAATTCTTCTCAGAGGGCACACTTCAAAGCCCCCCATAAAAGGTCAAGTTTGGTCATGGAAGGAGAATTAAACTCCATGAAGGTAGTAACAATGGACTGGAGATGCTTTAGGAGATACCCCTGAGGTATTTGAAAGTCTCTATCATATCTCCCCTTCCCCTTCTTTCCTCCAGTATGTACATATTGAGGTCCTTCAGTCTGTCCTCATAGGGCTTTTGATGCAGATCTTGCCCCATTTTAGTTGCCCTCCTCCGGACTGCTTCATCTCTGTCTATGTCCTTTTGGAGATGAAGACACCAGAACTGGACACAATACTCTAGATGGGTCTCACCAGAGACTGATACAGAGGTATCACTACCTCCCTCTTTCTGCAGGTGATACCCTTCCCTATGCACCCTAGCATCCTACTGCCCCCACCCACTACCTTGTCACACTGTTTAGCCACCTTTAGGTCATGAGATATAACATTAGAGATGCAGCAAAATAAAATTCCGTCTGCAAAATTCCTGCGAAATCGCAAATTTCACCATGCAAAACATTTTGCGAAACTCACAGATTTCACTGATGAATTTTGCAGGTGCGAAATGTGAAATTCCACCAGCAAAATGTGGAATTTTGCCCAAAGTGGTGAAATTCTGCCATCCACAGGCAAAATTCTGCATTTTGCGGGCAAAATTCACAATTTCACCAGCAGAATTTTGCATTTTACACCCACTAAATATTTTGCGAAATGCATGAATTTCTCAAAACATTTTGCGTAATGAAATTCACGGATTTCACTCATCTCAAGATAACACCCAGGTCTCTTTCCTGTTTGATGGGTGCCAATACCACTCCCCCCATTTTGTACTCTGTCTATGAGTTTCTACGCCCCAAGATTGTCCACCTGGGAACAGAAGTAGGAGGTTGTTTAGGAAAGAGGTTTGGTTTATATTCTGTTTTAACTGAAATATTTCAATTGTTTTGTACTTGAAATTAGTTCTGTATATTAAAAATTACTACTCTGAGTTAGAACTGTTACTTGGGCTGTGATATTGTAACTGTTGAGGCTTGTGGGAACACTTGTTTGGCAGTGATAATTAGAGTGAAATTTAATGCGATGTTTGCCTGGTGTTAGGGGAAGGGGTAATTACAAGAACCATCTTGTCTTTCATTGTCCACCTGGGAACAGAAGTAGGAGGTTGTTTAGGAAAGAGGTTTGGTTTATATTCTGTTTTAACTGAAATATTTCAATCGTTTTGTACTTGAAATTAGTTCTGTATATTAAAAATTACTACTCTGAGTTAGAACTGTTACTTGGGCTGTGATATTGTAACTGTTGAGGCTTGTGGGAACACTTGTTTGGCAGTGATAATTAGAGTGAAATTTAATGCGATGTTTGCCTGGTGTTAGGGGAAGGGGTAATTACAAGAACCATCTTGTCTTTCATTGTCCACCTGGGAACAGAAGTAGGAGGTTGTTTAGAAAAGAGGTTTGGTTTATATTCTGTTTTAACTGAAATATTTGAATCGTTTTGTACTTGAAATTAGTTCTGTGTGTTAAAAATTACTACTTTGAGTTAGAACTGTTACTAGGGCTGTGATATTGTAACTATTGAGGCTTAGGGAACACTTGTTTGGCAGTGATAATTAGAGTGAAATTTAATGTGATGTTTGCCTGGTGGTGGTAGAGCCCTCCCACCCACCCTGTTTTGTAGGCTTTCTTAAATACTGAAAAGCCACTGGGGGTTGGGATTGAAGGGCTGTGCATTTCTGTTTGTGCCTAAAATTTGAAGCAATAGGAACTGGTGGGCCTGTGACATCATATGGTACCTGATGTCTGCATACACACACTGTTAGCAGGACTGGGCACACACTGGACTGTATGCGTTTGTGAGACTTGGGAACATTATTGGTGGGGTTGAAATAGGGTTCGTAAACAACTGCAGTCAGTATAGAGAGAGAGAGAGACGGTATTCCAGGGGAAGGGACTGAGAAAAGGGGTGTGTGCCATTATGAACAGAGAGGGACAAACAGGGTGGCCACATTCAACCATGGCAGGCATCTTCGGAAGGGTTGTAAGCTGCACAGGCTCTGGGGTGGCAATAATTCTCAATTGGGTCTGGAGAGAGAGAGGCTGCCCACTCTGTAGACAGCTATCTCATATCAGGAGTGAAGTATATTGGTTAAGGAGTAAGCTGGGGGAGTTGGGGGGTGTGACAAAGGATAAGGTCAGAGAAGGGGAGATAGGGGAGCTAAACACGTGGCTCAAGGACTGGTGCCAGGAAAAAGGACACAGATTTGTAGGGAACTGGCAACAGTTCTGGGAGCGAAAGTTCTTTAAATTTGATGGACTGCATCTGACTAAAGAGGGAGTCAGTGCATTGGGGCAGAAGTTTGACGTCTTTGCAGAATATTTAAACTAGCAAATGGGGAGAGGGGTGCAGCACCCCATACGTCGAATGGGAAGAACACCCTTCCCCCCTCAGCTAGTGGTCAAACAGGAATTCAGCGGTTTGCAGTTCATTTGCATCATCAGGTAAGAAAAAGGTTTGTCTCCCCACGATGCACAGGGTAATGCCAAACTTCACCCAACAACTAACACACCAAAATCTGGCCAATGGAAAATCATGTACAAAAATGCTCACAGCCTGGGAAATAAGATCCCAGACCTGCAGGCAACAATGTCAGAGGCTAAACTGGACATAGTAGTATTAGTGAGACGTGGTTTACCAGTAACCACACTTGGGAGACTTCAGTCACCTGGCTATGTATTGTTCAGAAGAGACCGAGGTTCAAAAGGGGGAGGAGGGCCTGTATGTTAATGAAAATATCAAAGCTACAGAAATTCAGAATACACACAAGGAGCCAGAAGAACTGTGGGTCACCCTGAAACAGGAAATGGGACAGCCATAAGAACTGGGGTTGTCTACAGGCCCCCAGACCAGAGGGAGGACACAGACACATTACTGTTAGAAGATATACAAAACATGACAGCTAAAGGGAGGTTCTGATAATGGGAGACTTCAACATGCCAGATACAGATTGGTCAATACCAGCAGGAACATCTGCCAGAACTAGACTCATAGTGGATTCCCTGCAGGGAGGGCCTCAAACAACTGGTACAGCAACCCACAAGAGACAGGGCTATCCTAGATCTAGTACTGACTAACATAGAAGGGATCACAGATCTCCAGGTAGAAGGTCACCTGGGGCCAGTGACCATCACATGGTATGGTTCAATTTGGCTACTACATCTAAATCATCCCATTCCAAGGCAAAATATGGGACTTCAGAGGAGCTGACTTTGATAAGATGGCCAACAGAGTTAAGCTAGCCTGGCAAAAGAAACACAGGTGAGGAGGTACAGGCAAAGTGGGCAAGCATTAAGATACAATACTTGAAGCAACATCCCATTGTGTTAGACAGAAAAGGAAGTGCAAAGAAGAAGGAAACCACTTTGGTTCTCAAATACAGTAGCAGAAAAGGTCAGAGCCAAAAGGCTGGCCTTCAGGAAATATAAGGGAACACAGCGGGATGAAGATAGGGAGGCATACCAAACTGCCCTAAGGGAAGCAGGGAAGGCAGTAAGGCAGTCAAAGTCCCAAACTGAGGAAACACTAGCATGAACAGTAAAAGAAGGTGACAAGACTTTCTATAGATACATTAGTGAAAGGAGAAAGTCTAGAGGGGTATTGTGCTTAATGGAGAAAAGGGAGCATGTGAGGAGGAGGAGGACCCTGTAAGGCATCTATCCTAATAGATACTTTTGCTCAGTATTTACTGAAGAGAAGGTAGGGCAGGGCCCACAGCTCAGCATCATGGACACAGGGGAGGGAGGTGAGCACCATCTCTTCACAAAAAGAAAGGTCCTACAAGAGCTTGCTAAGCTCAGGGTGGATAAGGCAATGGGACCTGATGGCATACATCCCAGGGTACTTAAGGAGCTAAAGGAGGAACTAGCAGAGCCATTAGCAGAATTGTTTAGTGAGTCTCTGAGCACAGGAGAGGTCCCAGAAGACTGGAGAAGGGCTCATGTGATCCCGCCCACAAGAGTGGTAGCAGGGAGGAGGCAGGGAACTACAGACCAGTCAGTCTTACCTCAGTAGTGGGCAAGATTATGGAGGCACTCCTTAAGGAAAGGATAGTGCAACACCTGGAATCCATAGAGGCACAGGATCCAAGACAGCATGGGTTTACAAAGGAAGGTCTGTCAAACTAATCTCATAGATTTCTTTGACTGGGTAACCAGAGTGGTGGACCAAGGGGAGCAGTTGATGTCGCTACCTTGACTTCAGCAAAGCTTTGACACTGTTCCACATAGAAGATTGATAAATAAGCTAGGTAGGCTCGGTGGGTCAGAAGTTGGTCAACTGGGTGGCAAACTGGTTGACTGGCAGAAAACAGAGAGTGGTGGTAAATGGTATACAGTCAGAAGAGATGCAAGTCACAAGTGGGGTACCTCAGGGATCAGTCCTGGGGCCAGTCCTATTCAACATCTTCATTAGTGACCTCGAGATGGACTAGAGGGTAAGGCTTGTCTGTTTGCAGATGACACCAAGATCTGCAACAGAGTAGATGATCCAGATGGGGTGGGCAGAATGAGAAGAGATCTGGATAAACTAGCAAAATGGTCAGAAGAGTGGCAACTGGATTTAATGCAAAGAAGTGCAAAATCATGCACATAGGGAAGAGAAACCCTGAAGCCACTTATAGGCTGGGAGGGGAGTTGCTAGCAGTCACAAAGGAAGAAAGAGACTTGGGCATCATCATCACTGATGACCTAAAATCATCCAAGCAGACCTCTAAAGCAGTAGGTAAGGCTAGGTGGGTGTTAGGGTGTATTAGTAGGGGTATCACAAGTCGTAAGAGGGAGGTAATAATCCCTCTGTACAAGACATTGGTTAGGCCCCATCTGGAGTACTACGTGCAGTATTGGAGGCCACACCTTCACAAGGACATTAATCAAATTGAGGCAGTCCAGAGAAGGGCAACCAAATGGTGCAGGGACTGCATCAGAAGACATATGAGGACAGATTAACAGAGCTCAATATGTATACCCTTGAGCAAAGGAGGAGAGAGGTGATATGATCGAGACATTTAAACAGCTTAAGGGCATAAACAAGGTGGAAGAGTCTAACATGTTTAAATATAAGAAAAATAGCAGGACAAGAGGACACAGCATGAGATTAGAGGAGGCCGATTAAGGGGAATGTGAGGAAATTCTTTTTCACAGAAAGGGTGGTAGATGCATGGAATGGCTTACCACAAGAAGTGGTGGCTATGAATACAGTGCAGGGCTTCAAACAGGCATGGGATAGGCATAGGGAGCAATACAAATGACTATGAATAGATAGGTCACTGACAGAGCAAAGGCCGATGGCACATTTATAAGGTAGAAAAAGAAATGGGCAGACTGGATGGGCCTTGCGGTCCTTATTTGCCGTCAACTTCTATGTTTCTATGTTTCTATGTTTCTATAAGGGGTGTGGATCTGGGCGGCAGAAGGGTGGGGCTGAGGGGAGGGATGGGCAACACTCAGAAATTACAGGATGTTATGTTACACCAAGCAGGGGGATATTAGTGACAGAGGACCCTTAGATAGGGACGCTGACGCTAAGGGGAAAACTTACGGGGTAAACATTCCGAATATGAAGAGAATGGAGGGGGAAGAGTCAGGAGGGGCTGTGGTGGGGAGGCCTAGAAGAGCAGACAGTGAGAAGGGAGGGGCTGTTGTGGGGAAGCCTAAAAGAGCAGACTGTGGGAAGGGAGCTCCTAAGGAGAACAGGGCAAGAGGGGAGGAAGAGGCGCAGTTTAGAGTGGCAGTCGGGGGAAACTCAGGTTACTTGATGGAGGCTGGCATAAAGTGTTACAATAAATTTGAGCTACTGAGCAACCTAGAGGGGGAGGAAGGCGTTGGTGGAAATGAAGAAACTGATACAGAGGCCGGGGGGAGGGAATCTGATACCCATAGGGCATCACAGACTGGCAACGGAAAGGATAGAAATAGTCCCAGAGGGAGAAGGGGAAATGTAAATGTTAAGCAGATGGGGGAGATGCAACATATTGCAGACATGAGGGAGGACAGCACGACTGGAGAGAAACTGGGAGACAAGGAGGTGGGGGAGGGCCGCCCTTCAGGAGGGGGTCTATACCAAGGATGGGGCCCTAGCTAAAGGGGACCCACAGAGGGCCTCTGGAGGCAGGGGTACTATTACAAGGGAGGAGGATGGTGGTGTGGGGGAAGGGAAACCATCAGGGCCAGGATAAATGGTTCTGATAAGAGAGGGTTAAAGGGATACCTTTCGGGGGTCTGAGTCAGTGGGCAAAATAACAAGGAGGTAGAAAGGGAGGGTGACAAGGCAGTCTCTAATAGGCAGAGGAGAAAACTCCCGCGATTGAGATCACGAATAAAGGGGAATGGGGTTGACAGCGCATAGTGGTGGTAACCATAAGGATGATAGGCGTGTTAAGGTTCTGTTATTGGGAGACTCGATGATTATGGGTATACAGGGGGAGGGATGGGGGGTGGATGCCATAGCCAGGTGAAGGTAGTGAGTATCTCTGGGCTGACGGTGCACAGAGCAAAGTTCATGGTGTATGAACTGGTTAGGGATTGTGGAGGGAAACCAGATTTCCTGGTGCATTTGGGAACTAACGATCTAGAGGGAAATAGCATTTTGGAAATTCAAGCAAGGTTCCGAGAACTTGCCAGAGTCTGTCGGGATAATGGATGCAACATTTCCTTTTCTGAGATATTGCCAGTAGCGAAGGCCTCAGTGGAGAAAAAAATGAAGATCACAGAGGTTAATGACTGGCTCAGGAAGTGGGGCGAAGAGAGTGGGTTGGGGGGTGTTAGGGAACTGGAAAGGAGTTTGGGAGGACAAGGGACTGTATGCAAAGGACAGGCTTCATCTTGCCCCATTAGGGAAGGAAGTCCTTAAACAGGGGGTGGCTGACTACATTCCAGAAAGGTGGGGTTTAAACTTGTGAGGGGGGAAGGATAAGGAGGGGCTGACCAGAAGTCCTCTCCAGATGAGGGAGTAGCCTCAAGCCCAAGGGGGATGGGGAAACAGACTGGGGAGGAGGTTTCCAGGAGGAGCAGAGGGTGGATGGAAGTATAAGGAACCTGGGTAGTGTGCGACAAAGGGGATCAGGGGTGGGGGGTGGTGTCAGTAAATGCCAGGAGCTTGGGAAACAAGTTGCCAGAGTTCCAGGCTAAGCTGTTCCAGGGGGAGGGTGGATGTGGCGGTGGTCACGGAAATGTGGGCCAACAAAAACCATGACTGGGACCTAAACGTGCGCGGGTACACTATGCTTAGGAAGGACAGAAAGGAGGGCAGAGGGGGTGGAGTGGCTGTGTTCATTAGAGATGACATAGAAATTGCTAGGGTAGAAGAGGCAGAGGGAAATGTGGAGGCCTTACGGGTCACCTTACGAACCTCAGCAGGAGGTAAGGTCAAACTGAGTGTAGTATATAGGCCCCCCCAGGATGGGTGATGTTCTGGAGGATGGTTTGCTGGACAACATCATTGCCCAGTGTGGACCAAAAGGGGAGGGAGTGGTGTTGATGGAGGTCCTTAATATGCCAGGTACAGACTGTGGAACCATGACCTCTAAAGTGGCCAAGGAGCAGAGGCTGCTGGACAGCTTCCAGGATGTGTTCTTAACACAGCACATGATGGAGCCCACAAGGGAGGGGCATGTCCTGGATGTGGTTCTGGCAGATGGGGATCTGGTAAGGGACCTGGTTGTAGAGGATCCCCAACTGGGAGTGACCACAATACTGTCTGGTTTCAAATAAGCATGGGCAGAGGGAGGAGAGATCTAGGACACTGGCAGTGGACTTCAGGGGGCAGACTTTGTGGGCATGGGAAATATTCTCAAGGATCACTTGAAGGGGGATTACAACAATGACAAATGTGGAAAAGAGAAGGGAGGTCATAAGACGGGGACTTCATGAGGCAGTCAGGACCTGCACTAAGGTGAAGCATAAGGGAGCAAGGTCACATAAACCATGCTGGTGGTCCAGTGAGGTACAGGTAGCAGTCAGAGAAAAGAAGGCTGCCTGCAAAAAATATAAAACAACTAGAGGGGATAGGGAAAATGAAATGTAGCATCTTGCATCTAGAAAAGTCACCCAGATGGTGCGGGGGCAAAGTCCAGTAAAAAGCAGCGGCTGGCACACGGGATATGGGAAGGGGAAAAGGGGTTCTTCTGGTACATTGGGGAGTGGGGAAAAACTAAGGGCCAGCTCGGCAGGCTGAGATCAGAAGGAGGGTGGATGGAAGAGGCGAGGGACCAGGCAGAGGTATTAAATGAGTACGTCGCCTCTGTGTTCACTAGGGAGGGGGATGGGATATCTACAAAGCAAGGCATGATGGGGATAGAAGCGGTAGTGAGTGGGTTCAGGGGAGCAGCAGAAATGGAGAAAGAGGGAGGGAGAGGTACCCCAGGGGTGTCACATCAGAATAAGGATAAAAAGGCCAGTAAGATGGAGGGGACGGATGATGCTATCTCCACCGAAAGGGTGTGGTTAGCCCTTAAGGGCCTAAAGAAAGATAAATCTCTTGGGCCGGATGGCATTCATCCGAGAGTACTATGGGAATTGGCGGACATACTGGCTGCACCCCTGACGGAGCTCTTCAACAGGTTGCCTGAGACAAGGAGGGTACCTAGGGATTGGCGAGAGGCACATGTGGTGCCAATCCATAAAGGGGGGTCGAGGGAAGTACCAGGTAACTATAGACCCATCAGTTTGACCTCGGTGGTGGGAAAATTAATGGAGAGTATACTAAAGGAACGATTGGGGGTGTACTTGGAGGAGATGGGAGGTCTGGATAGTCAGCAACATGGGTTTGTGCCAGGTAGATCATGTCAAACCAATCTTGTGAAGTTCTATGAATGGGTAACATCAGAACTGGACAGGGGAAAGCCTGTGGATGTATTATTCTTGGATTTCAGCAAGGCATTTGACTCTGTCCTCCACAATGGTCTGGTGAAGAAACTGATGGGATTGGGAGTAGGCCCTTTGATGGTCAGATTGATTGAAAACTGGCTAGCTGGACGCACGCGGAGAGTTGTGGTCAGTGGGGAGCTCTCAAACCCTAGAGAGGTCGGTCGTGGGGTACTGCAGGGCTCGGTCTTGGGTCCAATCCTGTTTAATGCATACATTTCGGACATCAGGGAGGGTACAGGGTGTGAAATGAGTCTCTTTGCTGATGACGCCAAGATGGGAGCAGTAGTTGAGGGGGGAAGAGGGGAGGTTGGCCCTGCAATGAGACCTGGACACCATGGAAAGGTGGGCTCACACATGGAAATTAAATTTCAATATCACCAAGTGCAAGGTGTTACATCTTGGGTGGGGAAACCCTAAACACAGGTACACCCTGGGAGGGGAGGCGCTGGAGGCCTCAACAGGGGAAAAAGACCTAGGGGTCATGGTGGATGCATGTATGAATAACTCCGAGCAGTGCAGGAGAGCAGCTAGCAAAGCAAACAGGATGTTGGGATGCATCGTAAGGGAGATCACCTCTAGGAGCAGGGAAGTGATTCTGCCGCTGTACAATGGACTGATTAGACTACACCTTGAGTACTGTGTACAGTACTGGAAACCACACTTGAAGAGGGACATACAGCTCCTGGAGAGGGTACAGAGGAGGGCAACTAAGATGATAAGAGGACTAGGGGATTTGATGTATGAGGACAGACTTGAGGAGCTCTGCCTGTTTTCATTGGAGGAGAGAAGAGACGGGGGGGGGGACATGATTGAGGTCTTCAAGTACCTCAAGGGAATAAATAGGGTAAACATGGAGGGGATCTTTAGACTAAAGCAGGGAGGTGTCACCAGAGGGCATGGTTTGAAGTTGGAAGGTGTAAGGGTGAGGGGGGAAAAGAGAGGAGGTTTTTCACTGAGAGGGTGATGGATCCTTGGGAACGTGCTACTTGGCGAGCAGGTTCATAGATCAACAGTGGAGGGCTTCAAGAGATGGTGGGACAGACACAGAAAGCGGATGTATCAGATGATGGCCTGGCCCAGGGTGGTGGGGATGGATGATAGGGGTTTCTGGAACACGGGGGGGGGGGCCTCGATACCCAACTAGGGATCTGAGGTTCGAGCAGACTAGATAGACCATAAGGCCTAATCTGCTGGCAATTAGTATGTTAGTATGTAAGTGCATGATTTTGCATTTTTTTGCACTGAAATTTAGTTGCCACTTTCTAGACTACTCAAGCTTACCTAGATCTCTATTCATTTTTGTACACACCGCCTGGGGTGTCCACTCTATTGCGGATTTTTGTATCATCTGCAAAATGACATGCTTTCCCTTCTAGTTCCTCTGCAATGTCACCTATAAAGATATTAAAGAGGACTAGTCCCAGTACTGATCCTTACGGCACCCTGCTAGTCACTCTCACTTCCTCAGAGTGAACTCCATTTACCTCTACCCTCTGTTGCCTATCCTCCAACAAATTACTTACCCAGTTTACCACTTTTAGACCCACTCTTAGGCTGCCCAGCTTGTTTATGAGTCTCCTATGTGGAACAGTGTGGCAGGCCTTACTGAAATCAAGGTAGGCCACATTCACTGCTTCATCCTGATCTACTTCCGTGGTTACTCAGTCAAAGAAATCTATAAGATTAGTTTGACATGACCTCCCCTCCAGTGAGTCCATGCTGCCTTGGATCTTGTAAGCCACTGTGTTCAAGATATTTCACAATCCTTTCATTCAGTGGCGATTTCATTAATTTCCCCACCACCAAAGTCAGACTGACTGGCCTATAATTGCCAGGCTCCTCCGTGCTTCTACTTTTTGTGAAGTGGTACTACATCTGCCCTCCTCCAGTCATCTGGCACCACTCCTGTTCCAGTGAGTGGTTGAACTGGACAGGCAGAGGTGCAATCAGTACCTCTCTGAGCTCCTTCAGAAACCTTGGATGTATCCCTTCTGACCTCATTGCATTGTCCACCTTAAGATTTGCAAGTTCTTTCAGGACTCTCTCCACTGTAAATAGACTAGTGTCCATACCCCTTCCTTTGATGCCCCTGACACAGATCAGTGGTTCCTCACCTTTCCTTTCATTTGTGAAACTGAACAAAAATAATTATTCAGGATGTCTGATTTTTCCCTTGTCCTCTTCCTCAAAATCCCCCCACCCCCTTCCCTCCTTAGCCTTACAGTCCCTTTCCTAGTCTTTCTCCTTTTGCTTACACACCTGAAAAATATCTTGTCCCCATTCTTTACAGCCTGTGCTATCGTCTCCTCCATTTTTGCCTTTGCACTCCTCACTGCTTTCCCTGCCTCTCTCTGCTTCTCTTGATAACCCCTCTATCCTCCTCCCCCTGTCTCCTTATACCTCCTAAATGCTAGCTTTTTTGTCCTTAACTTCCTAGGCAACTCTTTTGAGAACTATAGCGGTCTCCTTTTCCTTCTACTTACCTGTCTGATGCAGAACTTTTTTGCCTTCACTATGGCCCCCTTTTAGCTTTGCCCACTGTTCTTCCATGCCTCCCAAGTTCTCTCTCTGCCACAGTGTTCTCCCATCATTATATAACTGGCCCTCCTGAAATCCAGGACCTTAGCCTTTATGTGGTTCACTTCGGACACAGTTCTTATGTAACCCCCCGAAAAAGGGGGTTCCCAAAAGTCTTCCAGGAGCTTGCCTGAATGCTCCAAGCCTGGGTGGTGTTCGGCGTCTGAGCTGCTTAACTGTGGTTACAAGTGAGTGCCAGTTGAGCTTCCACGTACTGTCTCTTTAAGAGCTGTCTGCTTGCAGACTTAATTAGTTTGTATGGGGGGACTGTGTATTAAATGCTCGAATCCCACCCGAGCTGCGGAGTAATCGCTCCATTTTGCGGTCACTGAAGGTGTAAAGGGAGCCCACCTGAAAGCTGTAACTGTTTGCCTGTAATCATTTAAAGCATTAGCAAAATTGTGGTTTGTCTAACCTGCCTTTATTGCAGCTGGGATTCTGTGTGTGTTACCTCTCCATTTTGGACCTAAACTGCTGTGCAGGGCCAATTGGGTAAAGGGAGCCCTAAAATGGAGACTGTGGACGAATCAGAACTTGGACTCTTAATTTGAGCCAGCCACAAGGGGATTGTATGGGCAGTGACTCTGGAAAATGTAGTTTTAACCTTGGCACCTTTTTCTACCAACAGAGGGAGTCTTATTGCGAGTGACAGCTGAATCAGCCAACAGAAAGTACAGTATAAGGACCCCATAGATAGCTTCAAAGTGCCACAGACTATTACCCCAGAGGGAGCCCTCACTGCCTGGAGAGTGATAACTAAGGACAGTAGAGACCTGGGAGGGGGGAATGAGCCTCCTCCCCATTATCTGAAACTTTTGAGGAGAAATTTGCTAAATTGTTGCAGGAGGAAGGGAAAACTGTGGAGGACTTGAAGAAACTATTCTTGCCACCTGGGGGTGTTCCTCCCCCAACACTCTCTCCCACTCCAGTACCCGTTATGGTGGCTGAACCAATGCAGGCTCCTGTTTCTGCACCTACCATTAGTCACGACTCTTACCGAAGGTTGAGGATCTTCTCTGGCACCCTCCCCACCCCCCAGGGGGAGGATGATTGGGACACCTGGATAGATTGTGTTGCCCCTCTGATACCTGAATGGCAGTGTGTGGAGGCTGAGAAATGAAAAAGAATCATAAAAAGTCTGAGGGGTTCTGTCCTAGAGGCCATTACATTTTTGAGGTCTAAAAATCCTGATGCCTCTGCCCAGAAGTACCTACCTGTGCTTGAAGGCAATTTTGGGAGCATTGAGTCGGGGAGAGCTTGATGTGGAAATTTCAAGGTACAAAACAGTGGCCAGGGGAAAGTTTTTCTGCATATGTTACTCATCTGGAAAGAGCTCTGCAGAAGACTTACCGAAAAGGTGGGGTAGTTGCCAGTGACTTAAACCGTGTAAGGTTGGAGCACCTACTACATCATGCAAAGCATTCTAAATTGCAGCTCCTTCAATTAAGGCTCCCAGACAGAAGGGGTAACCCACCAGACTATTGTGACTTAATAAAAAAACTTCAGGAGGTTGAAGATGAAGAGGGGGATTCTAATTCTGGGATGAGCGCAGCCCAAGTGATCACAGCATAGGAAGGTCCTTGTGAAGTGGGGACCAATGAGGGTGTGCCACCATGGGGTGAACTGCTGAGAGAGATCAGGGAATTCAAAAACAGTCTCTTTATGAAGACCGCACCTGCAAGTACAGGCCCTGACCTATATCCGACTGCATCTGCTATGGGGGTGGGGGTATCCACCCAGGCATCTCCTGCAGACAACAGCTCAAAACTCGATGTCTTGACCATGGAAGTGGGGAAATTGACGAGATGCCTCCAAATGCTTATCACGCCACAGAGATGGCACCAAGGTGTCCAGTTAGTAGTACCCCCATCCTAGCTCCCAGTGTGATGCCTCGGCCAGCTCAAACTCCAGAGAGTATGTTTTGCTATAATTGTGGGAAGGATGGGCACATGAAGCGAGAATGCCGGTCCCAAAAGACACAGACAAAGTTGTATATAGGTTACAAGGAGAGCTTCGGAGAACAAATCAGTGGTTAAGAGGTGCACGAAATGATCCCAGTGAGGGTACCAAAAATGCTAACTCACGTCCCTTTGTGGCAAGGTCAGTTGCCCAGGCCCCCTCTACCACCTCTCCAGACTGGTCCAGAATAGTGGGTCCCTCCATGGAGACCACTGTAAAGATGAATGAAGTGTCTACAAGAGCTGTATTAGACAGTGGCTCCCAAGTGACAATTATGTTCCAGGACTGGTATTAGAAGCATTTGTCAGACATACCCTTACAACCATTGGAAGGACTACATGTATGGGGGTTAAGTGAGAAGGCCTGCCCCTACTCCGGGTATATCTGAATTTGGCTATCTTTCCCCACTGCCGTGGCTGGAGTGGCAGAGCAGGTAGAGACCCTGGCCTTAGTGTGTCCCCCTACTAGACTGTATGATGGGGATCCACTACTAATTGGGACGAATGCACATATGTTTGGATGGTTGGCGCAGTTGTGTTATGAGAAACAGGGGTCACAGACTGGTAGAGCTTTAAGAATTCCGGCATTGATTAAGAAGGCCTATGATGCCCAGAGAGATGCTGACAAAGTGGAACCAGAGGAACCAGTTGGAATTGTCTGGAAAAAGGATCTTGAGTCTCTGATCCTGGCGCCAAATGCCCAGTGTACCTTACAGGGGGAGATCCATATCAGAAAGGGTGTCAAGAATAAAATCCTCATGCTGGGTGCTCCAGGCGATGGGAAATTGCCAGAAGGACTGCTGGTCAAGCCAAGTATTTGCCTGCCAGAGCCCATGCTTATGCCACACGGGTAATGGTCCAAGTTCATGATGTGTCTGATAGAGAGATTCGCGTAAATAGAGGTTGCACCCTGGCTAATGTGCATTGTGCAGATACTGCAGTGTTGCCTAGTAACAAGTGTTGAGGGGAGAATGACAGAGTGCCGCCTGACTTGTTTGATTTTGGTGACTCCGCGTTGCCAGCCGAATGGAAGATGTTAATCAGTAGAAAGCTTGCCCAGTGAGACCAGGTGTTTTCTTTCAAAGAATGGGACGTAGGATGTGTGCAAGGAGCTGAGCACCACATCCAGCTGCATGATGAAAGGCCATTTCGTGAGAGGTCTCGACGCCTGGCACCTGTTGACATAGATGATGTGAGACGGCATCTGCAAGAGATGTTTGCTGCTGGTGTAATACAAGAATCCAGAAGCCCATATGCTTCACCTATTGTGGTAGTGAGAAAAAAGAATGGGACAGTAAGGATGTGCGTGGATTATCATACCTTGAACCGGCGGACTATCCCTGATCAGTATACAATGCTCCGCATCCAGGATGCTTTAGACTGCCTGAATGGTAGCAAGTGGTTCTCTATGTTGGATCTTCGCAGTGGGTACTACCAGATCCCGATGGCCCCGGAAGACCGTGAGAAGATGGCCTTTATCCATCCGCTTGGATTCTATGAATTCATGAGAATGCCTCAAGGGATTTCAGGTGTCCCAGCCACTTTCCAATGACTGATGGAGCGTGCAGTGGGTGACATGAACTTATTAGAGTGCCTGGTGTACCTGGATGATGTTATTGTGTTTGGCAGCTCACTGGAGGAACATGAGAGCAGATTGTTCAAGGTGTTGGACCGACTGGAAGACTTTGGCCTAAAACTGTCCATCGATAAATGTCAATTCTTCTAAACATCTGTAAAGTATGTGGGACACATAGTCTCCACCGAAGGAATAGAGACTGACCCAAGTAAAGTTGAGGCCTTGACCACCTGGCCACAGCCCCACAATCTAAAAGAACGGCAAAGATTCCTGGGATCCTGTGGCTACTATTGCGGTTTCATCAAGGACTATTCAAGAGAGATCCGTCCTTTACTTAATCTTACTCAAGGTTACCCACCTACCCACAAAAAATACAGGAGGTCGGTTTCTTCTGAGCCTGAGAGAGTGTATTTCTGCCCCAATGAAGTATTTGGAGCCAGATGGACACCTGAGTGTGAAGCTGCTTTTCATGAGATTATATATCAACTTACCCACGCTCCTGTCCTTGCCTATGGAGATTTATCGAAGACTTATGTCTTGCACACTGATGCTAGCCTGCAAGGCTTGGGGGCTGTACTGTACCAAGAGCACGAGAATGGCCTGAGACCAGTGGCCTTTGCCAGTAGAAGCCTGACCCCATCCGAAAAGAACTGTCCTGTACATAAGTTAGAGTTCCTAGCTTTGAAGTGGGCTATTGTTGACCAGTTCCACGAATACTTGTATGGGGCTAAGAAACTAGTAAAAAACTGACAATAATCCTTTGACCTATGTGCAGACTTCAGCTAAGTTGGATGCCACTGGCCATAGGTGGCTTTCTGCATTATCTATATACGACTATGCTGTTGAATACAGAGCAGGCCTGACCCACATAGATGCTGATGCTCTCTCCTGGAGGCCTGTTCCCCGGAATGACTGGGTAAGACTGTCAGAATCTGATATTTGAGCACTCTGCCAGAAGTTTGACAGGAAGGAACAAATATCCATGGACGCAGTGGACTGTATGGTGGATTGTTTGGGACCCTCTGAGAATTGCATACCTACTGCTTATTGCCACTTTTCTGCAATAGACATTGGTGCACTGCTTCAGCTGGATAATGACAGTATTAAGCGGGCTCAATCCTGAGATCCCTTGATCAAATCAGCTTTAGAAGCCCTCTATGCAAGGAAAGATGTGTCCAAATTACGCTCCACTGAATTGAGAACTGCATTGTTTTACAAGGAAGGTCCTAAGTTGAAACTGATCAATAGACTGTTATACAGAGAAACAGTAGACAGAGGGGGACAAATAGACAAACAACAACTAGTGCTGCCCACTGCCTTTTGAGACTCAGTACTGAGGTCCTTACACAACCACATGGGGCACCTTGGTATAGACAGAACACTTGACTTAGTGAGATCCAGATTCTATTGGCCTAAGATGGGGGCTGATGTTGAGCAACACATTCAAACTTGTAGTCGCTGCTTACAGAGGAAAGCTTTGCCCCAGAAGACTGCCCCCCTTGTTAACATCATCACCAGTGCAACCGTGGAGCTGGTCTGTATTGATTTTCTGAGTTTGGAGTCAGATCTAAGAAATATTAGTAATGTATTGGTGGTCACTGACTATTTTACGAGATATGCCCAAGCTTTCCCCACCAAGGACCAGAAGGCATCCACTGTGGCAAAAGTACTTGTAGAAAACTTTTTTGTTTACTATGGGGCTCCACAAAGAATCCATTCTGATCAAGGGAGAGACTTTGAGAGTCATCTGATCAAAGAGATGCTTTCTCTGTGGGGAGTGTGAAAGTCTAGAACCACCCCTTACCACCCCAGGGGGACCCACAGCCTGAACGTTTCAACCGTACTTTGCTAGATATATTATGCACCCTCCACCCAAAGGACAAGCCTAGATGGAGCCAACAAATTAGCACCTGGGTACATGCCTACAACTGCACCAAAAGTGATGCCACTGGGTTCTCCCCCTACCGCCTGATGTTTGGAAGAGAAGCTCGACTGCCGGTAGATGTATGTTTTGGAGTTTCTCCTGATGGGGTTCGAGCTGACAACTATTTACAGTATGTGCAGAAGTTAAAGGCCCAGCTAACTCATGCGTACCAACTGGCTCAAACCATGGCTGCCAAAAGAAATCTGGCCAACAAAGAAAGGTATGATAAAAAGGTGAAAGCACAGGAACTCCAGGAGGGAGATCGGGTATTGCTAAGAAATCTGGGACTGCATGGCAAACATAAGATTGCTGACAGATGGCACCATCTCCCTCACATTGTAGTGGGCAAACTAGATGATCTGCCTGTGTACAAAGTAAGGCATGAGAATAATTCAAAAGATGTTAAAACAATGCATAGAAATCATTTACTGCCCATTGGACAAATCTTGATTGAGTCTGAGGCCCCCAGAAAATGCCCCCTCTGGACCAGTGACTAGAGCTGCTGCTAAGAAAAAATCAAGAAAGTCTGCACCTACAGAAGCTGAGTTAAAGTGTTCCCCTCCACAAGTCCCAGTTGAACATGACTGTCAGTCCATGTCAGAGGAAAGTGTATGTGGCTTTGAATACTACCCTTCTTACGAACTGATTCAATTGTTTGAGGGGCAATCCCCCTAGTCAATCCTGGAGATGAAGCTGGGCCTTCTGGACTGTCTAAGCCCCCAGCTTTGTCCCTGGAGCCAATGCTCCCAGAAAGTGCAGTGCAAAGCGTCAAGTCAGATGATATGTAATCATCGTGTATGGCTGAACTGTTTGAGCTTTCAGAGGAGGAAAATGATGGACTGGAACAGACTGGTGATATACCAGAACAAGAAGAGTGTGTTGAGTGCCCTAATAATTCACTGTCACTGGCAGAAAACTCCCCATGTGAGCCAAGTGTTGTGGACTCAGAGATTGTAACTCCTGGAGCTGAAAGTGCCCCAAGTTCTAGCCTTTCTACCCCAATGGAGACTACCCTGTCAAGTGAGGACAATGCTGAAAATGAGGCTCAGGATGCAGAGACTGCAACAGTTTCCCCTAGAAAGACTGATCGAGCTGTAAAGCATGTGGTGCACCTCAGTTATGATTCCCTTGGGAGGCCTGTGGACTTGCCTCTCAATGTTGATCATAAAGGAGTGTATGTGTCCCCGAGCTCATTGCCCAAACTGAACATCAGTGCTAACTCCAAGTTACTTGTGTTGCCCTCTAGGTATATGGTGCCCCTGCCCCATCCAACCCCAAGGCAGCTGATAGGGAAGGGCTCCCTCTCTTCAGGTTTCATGTGCAGGAGGTAATAACCTGAGTTATGGTACAAAGTGTGTATAATACTGTGTAAAAAGTGATGTACTGAAAAGTTTCAGAAATGTGTTTTTGGTAAGGTGATAGGTTGACTGATGATAACATGGATAAGCCTAATGTGATACTGATGTAAATATATATGGTTGTATTGAAACTTATGGGGTACTTACTTGATGTGGATGCCAAGTTTTGCCAGGCCAGAAAGGATGTAACCCCCCTGCAAATGGGGGTTCCCAAAAGTCTTCCATGAGCTTGCCTGAATGCTCCAAGCCTGGGTGGTGTTCGGCGTCTGAGCTGCTTAACTGTGGTTGCAAGTGAGTGCTATTTGAGCCTCCACGTACTGTCTTTTTAAGAGCTGTCTGCTTGCAGACTTAATTTGTTTGTATGGGGGGACTGTGTATTTAATGCTTGAATCCCGTCCGAGCTGTGGAGTAATCGCTCCATTTTGCGGTTGCTGAAGGTGCAAAGGGAGCCCACCTGAAAGCTGTAACTGTTTGCCTGTAATCATTTAAAGCATTAGCAAAATTGTAGTTTGTCTAACCTGCCTTTATTGCAGCTGGGACTCTGTGTGTGTTACCTCTCCATTTTGGACCTAAACTGCTGTGCAGGGCCAATTGGGTAAAGGGAGCCCTACAATGGAGCCTGTGGATGAATCAGAACTTGGACTCTTAATTTGAGCCAGCCACAAGGGGATTGTATGGGCAGTGACTCTGGGAAATGTAGTTTTGACCTTGGCGCCTTTTTCTACCAACAGAGGGAGTCTTATTGTGAGTGACAGCTGAATCAGCCAACAGAATAGTGTGGAACTAAAGGAAATGCCCTGCTCTGTGACTGAAAAGATCAGATCAGTTGTGGCAGTGAAGAGAGAAGGAGCTGTGTGCTTCTACGGTGTATAGTTTCGCATGGGAACTGCATGTGAGGCCCTGAGTTTTGGTCTGCAGCCTTTGTGAGTGCCATTTTGGACTGAATCTGAGTTGTGAGGAGAAAGAAGCAATAGAAATGTGGAAACCAGGCTCACCCTGTAGAAGACTGGAGAAATTGCTGAATCGCGCTCAGTCTGTCAGGAACTGAAGCTGCTGTGTGTGCTCCCGGGTATTTTGCAGTAGTTATGATCGGGATCGAGGAGCAGCCTGCCTGGTATAGTACTTTCCTTTACATATAAATGTATAGTGCTTGTGGGGAATCGCTATTTCCAATCCCCTGTGCTTGTGTTGTGTGTTGAGCTGGAAGCAAACCCCAGCTTGTCTCAAACTAAATCCTGTTTGCTATAAACTGCAGTGGGGTCCAGTCACAAGGACCTTGTCTCCCTGCCCTGCTGTTTCTGACAATCCAGAAGAACATCCACCATCCAGTTCTTAGCTTGGGTATTGTGAGTACAAATCAGAGTATTCCCCTGCAGCCTGTTTTCAATCACAAGTGTGTCATCTAATTCTTGTTTCTTTGCTTCATGGACTGAGCCATCAGGCTCTGGATTACAATTGGGTGTTGTGCATATATTTTCTTTTTACAGGGCGCTATCCATCTGCACCTGCCGGCCAACCCCTGGCAACGGACCTGGCTAGCCCCCCCCCAACCTGGGTACCCAGAATGTGACTTTTCAGACCCCATATGTGTGCACAGTACTGTGATTTAATGCCACTAATTAACCTGATTTCCCCCTCCTGTGTTACTGTTCCCTAAATAAATCAGATCTGTTGTTGTTAAACTTTAAACTTTCTGAAGTGTCAGTACCTTCATGCCAAGCACTGTATTGGTTTGTGTATGCCGCTTAACCTTATTTTTCAGGGGGTCCTCAGAGACGAACCTGCGAATCAGTCTCGAGGTTAAGGTGTATCTTATGAATGAACAGTGTGTACATGTGGGGTATTGGTACTGTAACTCCTGTGCATCATGTGGGCCATTAGAGGGATTAGAAGGGGGGTCTCAGTGTCCCAGAGGGCTGTGACTAAACTAGACCAACCATTACAAACCCTGACCTCTGGGTGGAGGCACCAGCCACAGAACCTAGGCCCCTCAACCTGTCAGTAGTCAAGCAGGCAGGAGTAGTAGCCCTTAGAATAGCGCCACCTGGGGGTTACACTTATATTGAACCACACTGTATGCTGATCACTGCTCCACAGGTGTCCATTCACCTTGACATCTGCAATACTGTCCCCGTTGGTGAACACAAAGTCCAGTATTGCTCCCTGATATTGTTCTCTGACATTTTTTATATTTTAGAGATCCAGTAGGGTCAAATCATGCCATTGCTTAACTAACAAGGGCCTTGTATGAATAGAACTGCTACCATCCTTTACAAGTCGGCCATACATGGAGAACTTTTTTAAGGCACTGAGACTGGTGCTCTTTCTGTATTTTTGGAGTTTGGGGTCTGGCTTTTGAATTAAGTATGAACTTCATTAATTTGTTTATTATGTTGCTTGCACGCATGTGCAAGAAACATAGTGCCATCATTGGAGATTTCGGAGGTGTGTCACCTCCTCCTCCAATTCAGTCAGTGTGCTGGCAGGCAGGGCCCCTGTAAGCCAATGTATTTTGGAGCTGTCTATGACACGCTCCAAAATGCAGTGGCATACAGTTGAAAGGGGGAGCTATGCTTGAGTGAGCAGCGATAAGAAGCTGCTCACGCCGCAGCTTCCCCCACCCACAGGCGCGGCGCCGCCCACACACACTGTATAGCCTACGGTGCCCAATCCCCGCTGGCTGAGCTTGTGCTGTGCCCGCCCCCAGAAGTGGTGCCACGCTGGGAGCCCACCCCAGCGTGGGCAATCACTCCTTTGCCGACGGGTGCCTAATCCTCGCCAGCTGAACGCCTCCAAATCCTTGTACCACGCTGGGAGCCCACCCCAGCATGGCAAACAGTCCCACCCATGTCTTTTTTTTTTTTGTACCTGTAAGACAAAAACGTCCTGCTGCGCGCCTCCCCCCCCTCCCACAACCCGCACCCACCCACTGCGCACCCAGCCTCCCCATCCCCCACCCCATACATACCTCGGACTCCGCGCGACGATCTTCGGTGGTCGGGAACACGCCTGCACTCTTCAAAGCCGACCGACTAACTGAGGAAATGCTGGTATGCTGTATAATGGGCTAGATGGGGGTTTCAACTTTATTAGATATCTCAGTTATTTTTTTATGCATCATTAACATGGTTTTTGGACTCTTTTCATGAATGATAACATTGTCATGAAGAGCTGTCTCGGCGCGATTTCAGTGATCAGAAATCACCCTTCGGGCCCGGTCACCGCCATGACAGTGACATCATTCAGAGAAGCAAATAAACCCCATGTTGGAAAATTTGTGCCAAAATTCCAAAATGACTGTTTTATGAGCCGCTATGCAATTCCTACGCACGCCATAGGTTTGCGAATTTTCAATATTTCCACCCAGATTTTCAATATTGCCATTTACCACACCTTCTTATGAGCAGTACAGCTGTCATTTTCACATCTTGCCCAAACGTGTTTCTGCCCATGAAGCGCACAATGGCACAGTCGGTGTGCAAACTCAATGTATGGGACATTAACAAAATCACAGTGACACTGTTCATGACCAGAGGTCTTAAAATGGCTATGTTGAAAATTTGGTGAAAAATCCTAAAAATGACTGTTTTACGGCGCATGCTAGGCAGTCTCACGCGACGCTGTAGTTCACAAATTTTCAATATTTACACCCAATGACTTCCAAATACCTAAACAGCACATAGAAGCAAGCAACATTCGGCTTTGACAAATGCTTGTTTTTGTATTGTTTTACCATGTTTTACTTCTGTACTCATTGCAAGGTGCCCAGAGCCTTTGGGATTGGGTGCCACATAAATAAAATTGCCTTGCCTCATTATAGATGCATTTCTCTGCATAGGTTTCTTCAACTTTAGTTTCAATAAAAACTCTTCTTTGCCAGAATAGACTAAAGACCCTTTGGTTCTGTATTATAGATTGTAGGAGCCTACCCAACCACTCAGAGCATTCCTTTCCTCTGCACATGAGACACTTTTGTTCTGTGAAGGCTGTCTCACATGCAGCTGAATACAGGCACATTTGGGGCAGGTTTTTTTTATTTTAATATATTATTGCTTGATCTCGATCAATAATATATTAATACAGCCACTGAGATCACTCTTAAGGTAGTACTAGTGGTCTCACTTACATCCTCTGCATATCAGAACTGCACACATTCGGGTTGCGGTTCTCATGCTCTAAGAATGCCTGTGAGACCACTCTTACAGCCATGAGAGTGGTCTCGGTGGCAGTATTGACACAGACATATTTATGTTATGTGTCCTCATTTGCAGATGATTCAACTCAGTACCTCCAGAGGATTCAGGCATGTCACTAGTCTGCAGGACAACTTCCCCAGACAGCTTCTTTACCGCTCAGCTCTGATTTGTAAGTGCATTTCTGTTAACTTTTTTTCATCTATAAAACATTTACAGTATGTACAGTTAATATAGCTAAGAAGCAGCATCTGGAATGCAGTGCCCAGTTCTGGAGTCTCCATCTAAGAAATAGCAAAGACAGGTTAGAGGCGGTGCAGTGTAGGTTAACCAGAGTGATTCAGGGTAGCAGGACAAATACTGTGAGGATCAGTTTAAACCTATGAACATGAAATGATAGAGATCTTCAAGTTCCTAAAAGGAATGAACGAAGTAACATAACCTAGAAACATAGAAAGTGATGGCAGATAGGGACCAAAGATCCATCTAGTCTGCTCTGAGTGCTACCCCGCCTTAGAATTTCTTAGAGACAATCCCCTAATGCCTATCCCAAGTAGATTTGAATGCCCTACTGTTTTAGAGTCAATGACTTCTTCAAGTAGGCTATTCCATGGAGTCACCACCCTTTCTGTAAAGAAGAACTTACGCATGTTACCCCGGAACATACCTCCCCTTAATTTCATTTCATGGCCCCTTGTCCTTGTGGAGCTATTGATCAGAAAGAGTTCCTGGGTAGGGATTCTGTTTATGCCCTTCAGGAACTTGAATGTCTCTATCATGTCACCCCTATATCTGCACTGCTCGAGTGAGTACATATTGTGTTTCCATAATCTGCTTTCATATGGCAACTCATGGAGCCCTTGTACCATTTTTGTTGCCCTCCAGTCTACCATCTCTAGTCTATCCACGTCCTTCCTGAGATGAGGCCTTCAGAACTGTACATAGTACTTAAGGTGGGGCCTTACCAGGTATGAGGTAGATTGTAAGGACATTTTCAGCAGGACTGGTGAATCAAGAATATGAGGACATGAGTAGAAACTAGCGGGGGGAAGATTCAGGAGGGATGTGACAAAGTTTAAATTTACAGAGAAAGTGGCTGAACCATGGAACATTGTAACAGCAGATGTGGTGGGTGCAAGAACCATTAATGTTTTTTAACACGGCTGGGAGAGAGTAAAAGGTGGAAGCAATAGTATGGTGACAAGGAGGAACTGGTGAGGGCAATTAATGCCTGACTAAACAACACGTCCCAGGAAAGGATCAGGTAAAACAGAGCCGACTGGACGGACCAATGGTCTTTTTTTGCTGACATTTCTTTTTTTTTGCTTTAAAGATTTTATTAGTTTTCAGTAAAATAAGACACATCAATTAAAGGACAGTAAAAATATTACATTAGAAATAAACTCTCACAAACATAACTAAACTGTTAGGTCTCATGTAGGAAAGTACATACTAGGATTCATACTAGGAATGCAAGACAACAGGAGGCGATAGCCCATATTAGATGTCCCGACCCTTTAGTGAAGGCTACCGGAGTAACCAACTAACAGATGTGAGTCCAATTTTTTCTTAAAACTATCTAAGTTAGGTGCAAGAACCACTTCATCAAGGGAGTCTATTCCACCTTTTTACAGCTCTTGACTTAAAGCTGTTCTTCCATAACTCCATTCTACCCTGCACCTCAACTAGCTGTCGGGTATTGCCCCTTAGGAAATAAGTCAGTTCTTTATATCTTAAATCCATTTCTCTTGACAAATCATCCTCCCTAAGGACCCTATATAGTAACAGTAAGTCCCCTCTTACTCTCCAACAGTCCAAGGGCCGTAACCCTAGTTTGTTTAATCTCACTTCATATGGGAGGTCCCTCAGTCCTGCTATATGCCTAGTCAATGCTCTCTGAGGCCTCTCAACCCTAATTATATCCTTTCTCAGGTATGGGTTCCACACAGCTGAACAAAAGTCCAAAACGGGTCTTATATATAGTTTATATAATGGCAAGAGTATCACTTCACTCCTTGAAAAGAAGGTTCTTCTTATGCTGTTTACCAAATACATTGTTCTACTGGAGACCATACTACTATGTATCCCAGGTTTCAAGGTATTTCCAATATGAACCCCCAAATCCTTTTCACCAACTGATCCCCTCAATCTTCTGCCCTGCAAGTAATATTCCTGGTGTATATTGTTCTTCCCCATATGCAACACAGTACATTTTTGCATACTAAATTCTATTTTGTTTTGTTCTGCCCATTCACCAATAATTACCAAATCCTGCCCCAGCTTCAGTCGATTCTCAAAAATTTTAACAGGCCCTCCTATCTTCACATCATCTGCAAATTTGATCAGTTTGTTCCAACTGTCTATCACCAAATCACTCACAAAACATTAAACAACAGGGGACCAAAAATGGACCTATGTGGCACCCCACTCGTAACACATACCTCAGTGGATACATGCCCCAATACTCTCACCCTCTGCGTTCTCCCCATCAACCAACCCCTAATTCAAGCCACTAGTGAAACTTCCAATCCCATCTTTGCCAATTTACAGATCAGCCCTCCATGTGGGCCCTGTCAAAAACTCGACTAAAATCCAGCATAACTACATCCACTGATTGTCCTTTATCCACATGGGCACCTACATAGCCATAAAAACATACCAGGTTGGTATCACAAGATCTCTGTTTGGTAAATCCATGTTGTGATTTATCAATGAAATTGTTTTTTTCTATATATCTTCTGATTTCATCTGATATGACTGCTTCAATAATTTTCCCAACAATGGACATCAAATTTACTGGCCTGTAGTTTGACACCTCCTCTCTATTACACTTCTTGAATATAGGCACCACAGTAGCCGTCCTTGGGACACACCCTTCTCTCAGTGATTTATTGCCAATATCAGCTATAGTTGGGGCCAGTTCTCTACCTAATTCCCTAATAAAATATGGAAATATGGATGAAGTCCACCAGGTCCTGCTGACTTATCCACTCTAACTACCTGAATTTTACTATATATTTTATCCGCACTAACATACTCTGTACCATTTGGACACCTTTCCCCCAGCCCCCATTTTCTCCTTGGTCTTCTTTGCTGAAGACCTGACCGAAGAACTTATTACATTCTTCTGCCATTTTTCCAGGCTTAGAAAACAAAACCCCATCTCTTTTCAGTGAGCCAATAGTTCTGTTGTTCCCCTTTTTACTATTTATATATAAGAAACCTTTTATATCTGATTTAGTGGATACTAGTCTAAATTCAAATTGTCTTTTAGCCTTTCTAATCTCATATTTAAGAAGAGTCAAGGTTTTCCTATATTATTTTTTTGTTTGTTTTTGTTACGTGCAAAAATAATTAAGCTGGGAAATTTACTATATACTTTAGAGTTCCAGGCATTAGATATTAATTCAAAACTGAGTTAGACTATGTTTCTACTGTTTCACAGTTCTAAATGGTTTAGGCACACCGTACTATCCCCGATGACACCACTTAATTATACATTCTACTAGGACTCTACAAATTAGAGAAAGGAAAGAGGAAATTGTTTAACCATGAAAGGCACACTAAGCTAAAGCTTGTTTCAACATGCAACCTGGAAGCAAAGGAAGTTAAGTGACTTGCATAGGGTCACACAATACACAACTGGGGGCTGTGGGATTCAAACCCAGGTCTCCATGTTTGCAGCACAGTGCCCTAAACCACAGTGCTATACTGCCATCAGTTAGAGGGATAGTTGATTCAAGCAGTTAGAATGAAATCCTTCTCAATGCCGTAATACAAAAATTATGTAGTAATAATTATTAGTTGAGTGTTTTTTAACCCAAACACCAAGTTCTAGTTTTCCATTGTACACGGGTGTTATAATGAAGTATCAAACAGCTGTAGCCTATCAATGAAAAAACACTTCTGCTTTCTTCTCACAACAGGAGTGAGACAGCGTGGCTTCAAAAACTGTAACTGACTGCAGCTCAGATACTTTGAAATACAGTAATTATAGAAAATAAAACACAGGGAGTATGGTAACTTGTTTGTTTACACACTCTTGGTGTAAGTTACATGCTAAACCTTGGTTAAATGGCATCATACCCCTCCAGTATTATTCTATGTTTTAATTTCCCACAAATCAAGAGGAGCAAGGCTTAGGTAATCCAGTGTCTAAACACTGAGGGCAATCTGTGTGTATTCCAGCAATCAAGAATGATAAAGTTAGTTACTGAATGATACAGTCATGAAAATAAATAAACATTTAATACAAACTGTTGCAGTTCTATGCAAAATAAGGATGTCATTGGGAACAAGCTTCTTGCTAATATGACATGTCATCATACTGTTTTATATTTTGAACAAAATTTTGATTGATTGAAATATAACACAATATTTCAGATATTCATCTATTCCATACCATGCACCAGTAAATTAAGGATAGATTTTTTTCATCTGAAAAATTGTTTGCCTCCACTGTTGCACTTCAGAACATTTGATTAAATATCAGGGACCAGATATTCAAAAATTAGTGTGGGCGCTAAGAGGTGTTTGCTCACGCTAACCAGGTTTTCTGCCCAGTTTGGGGGTGGAGCTATATTCAGCAACCCTCACAGTGCAGGCAAAACTCGTTAGTGTCCAAGCACTAACATACCACTGCATCCATGCAATTGAAGGGTCCCCTGCATGCAGGTGCAGTAGCAAATTCAACAGCTTGTGCCAGCAGTAAATGGCACCCACATGGACACTATTTACTTCTTTTGCAAACCTAGTCTTAATGGGGTTCATGGCCCTGTGGCAAGGCAGCATTACTGTAGCTGCCACCTCCCCACCTTCAGAACCTCATCCCAGTGTAACAGTGAATGTACCAGTGCCTAGTGGCACCTCCCAATCACCCGACCTGGTATCGAAAATGTCTTTCCTGGTGTCTAATGGCACCCCCACCCTCCAATCACCCATTTTGGTACCAGTCACATCCTCCTTGGTATCCAGTGGCAACCCCTGAACAGCCATGCCGTGACTTGTACGGTAATCCCTCATGCCCAGTGGCACCCTGTAAAACTGCTTGACCTACAGTCCCTAATGTGGACCTCAATCTTACAGTATAAGGGGTATCAGTATTTACTCATGCTTGCTATGATATATTATGCAGAGTTACATTTGTGGTCTTAGCGCACCACCTACAAGTAGAAGAATCAGCATTTATATAGCGCTTGTCATACACAGTGTATTCCAAAGTGCTTTACAAGCAATGCTAGATTGGTAGTGAAGTGACTGAATGTGTAGTGGCAGCCATATTGCACATGAAGACCCACACACAGCCTGGACAATTGCATGATCCATTTTATGGGAAGGGGAATGTTATCCAGGACATTGGGAATGTCCCCTACTCTTCGAGAAGAATGCCCTGGTTTTTTTTTATTTCCACCTGGACACCCACCAGGATAGCACCAGGATGGGTAGAAGGGACCTTGGTTTAACATCTCATCTGAAGGATGGCACACCCCAGCAGTACAGCACCCCCTAATACTGCACTCGGATGCTAGCATTTTAGGTATGAGTCCAATCCTGGTATGGGACGAGAACCCATGACCTGTGGTCCAGAGGCGGATGTGCTACCAGCTGAGCCACACTGACACACAAGTATTTGCCATAATGCTGTAATCAGCATATTATGTGAATTAGTCCATTGTAACCCAAAGTAGTGTCAGCTTATTTGCTTATTGCTGTGTACATGCAAAACATAATGGCCTTGAGTGCGAGCTGCCCACCTTACCCCCCAATAGAAATGCTTTGTTTAGCTTTTCTACTATGCAGATGAGCCCATTACCAGGTAACAGACCTTGTTATCTCTGAGTATATAACTTTGTGTAATACTGTTTTTCTCAGAGTTTTCCTGTCATGACAGTGGATGTTTGGAGGTTCCAGACTCCCAGCTATTATAAGCTGTCCTTTCTATACATATTGGGTAATAAACCTTTTGTTCTGCAACACCTGTCCCTGTGTCATGTTTTGCCATCAGGTTTAGATCCTGCCTTGACCCCAACAAATGATGACCATGGCACAGACCTGATTGGACAAAACTGGACCAGTACAAAAAAGGTGTGCAGATGAACTGGCACAGGAATCATGAAGGAGTTAGAACCTAAGCCCACCTGTTCAACCCATATGGATGATCTTTCAGGCCCTCCGCACCATGAACAGGATGGGGAATCACAAAGGTGTCTGAGCCTGTGCCCCCTCATTCAACAGTGGCACTGCTCTGTGGGATTCTGTATCCCAAACGTGTAACTGTCTGGATGTAGAGTTCAGGGTGGATCGATACACCCTTGGACTCACTGCTAGTGCAGGAAAAGGGGAACCTTAAAAATTACCATTAGCACTGAGTTCAAGTTAGATAACTCAAACTTTCTAACCTCCCATGGAGGTTAGGGCGATTTCATGCTGGATGCAAAGTCGCATGGTCATCCAATACAGTATGTGTGCACGTTGTATTCAGAGACCAAACCTACAGTCAAGAAACATGACCAAAAGGGCATGATGGTTGCCACCTTGTACGCTGCCTTACAGGCAGTGGAAAAGGGGGTCCTGGCTCTGAAAAAGGAACTGGCCTCCAAGTCCTGAGAAATGGCAGAACAACAGAGAGAGCTGGAACAAGAGCTCCAAAAGCTCAGAAATGAGATTCAGAATGAACTACATTGTGCTGTACAGGATAGGGACAGAGAGGCTGTTAGATTGAGAAAGGATTGTGAGAGGTTGCAGGAGGATAAAAAGTATGTGTTACAGTTGAATGATTTGCCGACTGGTATGAATGATACATTGCAAAGTGAGAATGAGAAGTTGTATGATGAGTTGAGAAGGTGCCAGGAAGCATTGGACAGGGAGATCAGGGAAAACTGTGATTTGAATGCCGCGTACAGAATTTTACAAGAACATGTCAGGGACAATACAAAGGCAAAGTAAATCATTCTATGTTTAGAGCCAAGATGACAACATTATGTCAGCAGCTGGCAGTCCTGAAGAGTCATATGAAAGCTCTACCATATTCCCCACCCATTGACCTGGTATCATTAAAGGATGACAGCAGCGATGATGGTGCAATCAAAGATAGCAGACCTTGGGATGCCAGAGGGTGGAGGCCTCGCTCACCTCCGGTAGCTGTCTAGCGGTCACAAAGGCCAGAGTTTTTGAGGTTCAGTCCACAGTGATCTGGCAAGCTATGGCTGGCCTGTTGAAGAAAGAGGTACAACACCAGACCCTCCTTCAGGGCATTGCAAACACTACGGTTGAAGCAGTTCTCAAGTCCATGGCAGGGATATGGGCCAGCCCCGAATGCCCTGCAGTCCACACAAGCCATCCCTACTATCTCTGACAAAGTAGGTTGTATGGTCTCTGGTGAAAACCTTACCTGTCATTTGGAAAAAGGTGTGAAACCAATGTGAGATGCTCAGCCTTCTAGCCAAGCAGAGTCTGAGTTTTGGAACAAATCATTGATCCCACGAAGTGAGCCAAGCTACTGGAAGTGGTATGCATTGATGTCATAGAGTTTCACAAAGTTGCAGCCAGTCTCCTGGCAGTGCACAGTCCCAACATGGTCAGCATGATGCTAGCCACTTTGGTAAAGCAATCCATCAAGGAAACGCCAGCCTAGTACGACAGTCATTTGTGGCTTGCTATTCAACGGGAAAGAAATTGGCCAAAAAAGCTGCAAGTCGAGATTCAATTGAGTACTAAAGCTTGTTCTTGAAGAACATGCAACCAGGCCTTCACAAGAAGGTAGAAACAGTGGTATTCCCCAAGAAGAAATGCTTCCAGACCATCATGAATAGAGGGTAATGCGTGTATCAAATCTACGTGTGGGACCTGGGATCAGGTTCAAAGGCTAAAGTGGCCGTGGTGCACAACCCCGAGCTATCCACCCAGTATGTGGTGGAAGGGAAATCCAAGGATTCTCAGTGGGACAAACCCTCCTACCTAAAGGGGGGAGCAGAACAAGAACAAACAGCGATATTGGCAAAGGCTAAACCAGCAGAACGGACTGGGAGTTGGCTGAGGAAAACAACTGGCTTTGGGAGTTTAAGGTTAAAGTCCAGTCGCTAATGGCAGCCACTCCTGCCAAGCCAATGGTGGCCATCCCATCCATGCCTCTACTGGACAAGAAACCTGAGGAGAAAGGACAAAGCAAGTCTCCCTACTCTGAAGTACTGCAAATGCTTCATGAGATAGACCCCTTAGGCACCCAGAAGCAATGTGAATCAGACTGATGGTGTCAGGTCCCAATTCACATCATCACCACTTTGGTAACCGATGATTCCGGATGTCCCTGTGTAGAAGCGCTGGTTGGGGGTCACCAGCAAGAGTTACTTCTAGACACGGACAATGCAGTTTCAGTTCTGCATCAGGATGACCTGCAGCTTTCTGCTTGATCAATGGGGAAACCTACTTCTGCCCAGACCCTCAAGGGGACCATGGTTACAACCTAGCAGTCCAAACCAATACCAGTCATCATCAGTACCTTTGAGGTGACGCACCATTTTGACCTCATGATACTATGTCATCACCAGAACATCTTGGGAATTGACTTTCTCTTGTGCTATGGCTGCATGGTAGATTTAGCCAATAGGCTATTGCTCCAGATATCTGGCCAGCATCATGTGCTTCTCATCTCTGACTTGCACGTGGTAGCCACAGTAAAGGCCAGTGATACACAGAATGACATCATCCTCATGGTTCAAACACCACAAGCTATTCCCTAATCTTAAACCAGCTTTGCAAAGGCACCAAGAGGCCTTTGCCAAACACAAGCATGATTGTTGGAGGTTGTACACTATCATACAGTTCACTGGTGATAAACCACCCTGTCAGAAACAATAGCCATTTCCTGCAGAGATGATACCCTCTTTGAGGGCAACTATTGATTCCCTTTTGAAGCAAGGAGTCATTCGGTCCTGTGTATACACAGTCAACTCCCCCATCTGGCCAGTGAAGAAGCCTAACAACAGTTGGAGGCTCACCATTGATTACAGGCGAGTTAACCAAGTCACCCCCAGTTGTGCACCTACCGTGACATCCACCCCAGATTTGTTCAAACTTCTAAAACCTGAACACAAGTGGTACAGTACCCTAGAAATCTCCCAACAGTTTCTGATCACTCCCTTTGGCTCCTGAGAGCCAATACAAATTTGCCTTCACCTTTGAAGGATGTCAGCACACAAGGATTCCACAATAGCCCCTCCATCTTCCACATCCATATGAAGGAAGCCATACTGGGCTTTTCCACACCAGAATGCCTCTTGCAGTATTTGGATGATCTTCTCCTGGCCACCACAGGCCTGGAGAAACACCAGAAGCTTCTTGATGAGCTCTTGACACTCCTACAAAGGGCAGACCTCAAGTGCAATCCTGCAAAGGTACAATTGTTCCTCCCAGAAGTTTATTTTCTGGGCCTGCACTTCACTGCCATAGGCAGGAGCCCTGCCTTAGACAAGGGCCAGGGCATTCAAGATTTACCACTACCCACCAGTGTGGCTACTCTGAGATGTTTCCTGGGTATGGTCAACTATTGTACTACAGACTTCACGTGCAATTTTGCACAAAAGTCCATACCTCTGAATGGGTTACTGAAGGAAGAGGTCCCCTGAAAGTGGGGACCAGAACGCATAGCTGCTGTCACTCCTTTGAACAAAGTCCTGGCCTCTGCTCCAGCTTTGGTCAACCCTAACCCAGAACTGCCATTCCATCTGGAAACAGCCACTTCTGAGTTCAGCATGTCAACAGTGTTTGCACAAAAGGCACATGGCACCCTCAGGCCTATTGCCTATGCCTCCCAAATACTCTCCTTAATGGAGCAAAAGTACTCTCTGTGTGAGAGGAACCTTTTGGTGACATCAAACACTTTGTCTGCATCATAAGGATCTCCCTATTGTGTTTACACCAATCACACTCCTACAGATTTCCTTCTAACAGACAGACAGACTCAGATGGTAATGTGTCTAATACTAGACTCACCCACTGGTCTCTCCCCTTGCAGGATCAAGACATCCTTCCCGCCAAAATGCCCTCCATTTTGGCACATGGCCTCCTGTACCAAGGAGAACCACATGAGTGAGGCCTAAAGCCACCCACCCTACCAGAACCAGGTCCATTCTTGCCAGCCACAGAGGGCACTCTAAAAAATCCTGCACTCTGCTGCATCTTTACAGATGGATCTTCCTCATACTACGAAGGAGCACAAATTGCAGGTTTTAGGGTCCTGGTCCTGTATCTAGCAGGTGACACAGGTGTCTAAGCATGTGCTATCAGATCTTCCCAGTACACAGAACTTGCTGCAGTATCGTGCGCACTGGAACTTACCCATGACAGAAAAGAGGACACCACCATCTTTTCTGATTCCTCCTGGGTGTGCAACTCTCTGACTGAATTTCTTCCCTTTTAGAAGACCCATTATTTTGCCTCTTCAGAAGGCACCCTTGTGAAATACAGGGACCTGTTTGTACACACTGTCAGCCTTGCTGAGCAGTTTCTTTACATGCTGTACATCCACAAGGTTAAGGCCCACTCCAAGGCCAAACCTTTCCATGAGTACAATGATTGAACAGACACCTTAGCCAAAGATGGTGCTCATGGGGGTGAGATATGGGCTCTGTAAACCCCTGCTGGTCCGCACATAGTGGCTGCCCACAAGAAGACCAAAGTGGCCCCTCTGGATCTCAATGCAGTACAAATAACAGATCCAGAAATAAAGAAGGTACACAAATACCTCTCCAAATATACAGAGAAAGAAATGTCTTTGAACAACCCATTCAAATGACATTCAGGCAACCTTCATCTCTATATACCAAATGTTGGTTCTGTACCACTCCAGTGATCAAAAACTTTGGGTTTTTCCCAAAATACTTTGACCTGTGTTCATCCATCAGGTCCATGACACCTCTACAGTTGGACACTAAGAAGTAAACAAAACTCCGCAGAGATTGAAAACTGCAGGCTGGTGGCCTGGCATGACAACAGATGTCCAACATTATATGGACAGTTGCATCACTTGTGCTCAAAATAACCCAATTCCTGGCAAGAAAAATGGCAAATTCCTAACCCAGAGACAATCCGGACCATCGGCATATCTGTGGAATGTAAGATACGCTAGAAGTGTATAAGTGGCAGGATCAGCCAGATTGATTTTTTTCATTTTCAAGGCAGGATAAAAAAGATAGATTTCTAAAAATGTTTTAAATCTTACTTGCTTTAACAGTGTTATGCAAAGGTTGCGTGCCAGAACTGGTGTTCGTTAACGGAGCCGCCATGTTGGGCAAGATGTTCAGCCCACCCACAGAGAAACTATGCACCAACTAGCTTTCTGTGGCGGCACCTGATTGACAGGTGCTGATTACAACTTCCTGGTTGTAACCAAAAATATCAACTGGGAGGATGTTACTGAAGGTAAAAGTGTTGTTTTCCATATGTAGATAAAAGTGGTGTTATCTATATGTAAAGAATTATCACCATTAATTAAAGAGTATTTTACTTCTTTTGATGAAGTTAAAAGTATAACAGTTATTTACTGAAATACTTTGGATGGAATGGGATTTTCTACCGTAACAATGCCAGAATTCTACTGGATTATTTTACTAAGTTTTTTTTTTTTACATTAATTTTGTTTCTCCATGGCCCACCAGTCATCAATCATCTTCAGCCACCCACCCAGCCCCACATCAGGCATCTAGCTGCATCTTCCCCCATGGTTTCCCCTCTATGGCAGGGTGGTGAGGAGCCCCCAAGTCAACTCACCTCAACTAGGATCCAGCATCCAGGGAAGCACCATTCAGAGCCAGGGCCTGTGGTGGGTGGCTGTTCACTCGGCTTGACCTGGGGTCTATTTCCTGGTTTTCCAACTGGTCCCCCAGGTGGAGCGGGCAATGTCAGCAATGGCAGAGCTGTGTATGCTTCCACTCACAGCACACCGTCTGACGGCTCTACTCTCCCACTGGCATTCAGGCTCATGGTGTGCTGGCACACAGCCTCCACTAGGTGTCAGGGAAGTGTCGACCCTGTACTCCCCCAGGAGAGAAGAGCTATCCTATGGATGCTTGATCCTTCTCCCTCCCGAGCTGACCCCTGGCCGCCCGCTTGCACCAGAAATATGGGTCGTTGGCATGGCAGGAGGTAAGGCGAGGATGCCTCAGCCCTGTACACCACTGGGCCGACTTATTTTTACTAACACTTTGAAATGTAAAGATGATAACTCGTTTCAATGCACATGCAAAACAATTATAAATGCAGAAAGTGTTGAAATTGCAACACTTTCTCCATTTATGATAATTGTTTTGTATGTGGATTGAAACTAGTGAGTTATCACCTTTACATTTCAAACTGTTAGTAAAAATAAACCAGTAGAATTCTGGAATTGTTACGGTACAAAATCCCATTCCATCCAAAGTATTTCAGTAAGAAACTGTCATACTTTTAACTTCATCAAAAGCAGAAAAATATTCTTTCAATAATGCATTTCACGTTATGCATGTTTTAACAATTTTGTCTATGTGTTTTTGCAATTAATAAATAAGTAATGTCCTATTTTTTTTTCTTTTCAAGTCAAATCTGGATAGAAAGAGCATAATATTTTCAGAATCATAATACGTGCTTAGATTGTTTTACTGTCTTTGTCGAGGAAAGGCACACTGAGCTATAGCTTGTACCTGGGTGTGTTTTGGGAGGACAGGAAGGCTAAGTAACTTGCTCTGGTCACACAATATACAAGAAGAGCATGTTGGAATCAAAACCCATTCTGCTAGATGAACAAAACTTGTTCACAGCTCTCAAGACTGTACTGCCAGCTAATAATCAAAAACTACACATTTCAAGGCTGGCCCCATGATGCCAGGCCAGTAGGTATGCAGCCACATTTGCATCTTGTAGACCCGAGTTCACACCCGAAATTGTAAGAGAAAAGGCTCAAGAGAGGGAATGGAAAAAGATAGAAGTTGGTGCTATGGCAGCCACAGAAATCTGTACTGACATGAACACAGCCAGGATTAGATATCCTGATATGAGGCCCCAATACCTGTTGGCAAAAGAGAGCCAGCCTTGAGATGTGTAGTTTTTGATGATCAGCTGGCTGTATAGCCTAGATGTTAAAGCAATCCTGAAGATGAATTATTTTTACTAACAGTTTGAAATGTAAAGGGATAACTACTAGTTCAAATGCACATACAAAGCAATTATTTTAAATGTAGAAAGTGTTGTAATAACACCTTAAAACACACTTAACAAAACAGAAGATTTCCTATTTAATCTACAGTCAAAGGAGAGACAAGTCCCTTGGTGACATCATTCCTGTCAGGAGCCTAAAACAGATGGCTGCACCCAACCCTTAATTACAGGCTGATTTACACATGAATAACTCTGGACTGCAAGTACTCGGAGATAAACACAATGGCTCACTCAAATTAGCTTTCTATGGGCTTTCAGACATTAAGAAATCCTGTAGATGACAGTTCCCCTTTAAGGTGGTGCTCACTCATTTTTCTTCTGTGGGCAGCATAGCAAATCATTTTTTCTCTGAGAGTAGCCTTCAGCACCTCCTAAGTTGTCCCCGTGGAGATATCAGCAGGGTCATTAAACAAAAGAAAATCAGTTATCTCACAGCATATCAAAGGTAAAAATTCCGGGTCCTTAAGTAAAAGGGGATCCAGGTACTAAGAAGGGCAGCAAAGTGGGGGTGACCTCATAACAAATGTAATCTTACTGGGGCATGATCAGAAATAAGCAGCAGCAGAATTGAAGAATCAGCCGCATTTTGTAAAATAAGAGGAGAAGTTAACCAGTAGTCTATTCTGCTATAGGATTAATGGACCAATGAATAATAAGTGTATTCTCTCTCTTGGATGAAATAATCTCCAAATGTCAGAGAGTCAAGTGTCTTTCATCAATAAAGAAAGTGTAGCAAGTAATACTTCTTTGATGGGGATCTGGAGCTGAATTACTCCTGTCTAGAGATGAATCCAAAGTTAAATTAAGATCACCACCCAGGATAATGGGAATGTTAGGTGTATTATGAAAAAGTTGTGAAAAAATTCAGATACATCAGTATTTGGAGCATAAACACTGATTAATAGTAATGTGCCAGAATTGGTATCTAAAAGTGCAACCCCCCCATCTGCCCTGGGGGGGGTTTACCCATAGTGCTTCAACAGCACTAGCACCAACATCCCCTACAGTGATGGCTGTGATGCCGACTGTTGGCAGTGTAGCCACGGGGATGTCAACACACACAATTGAGGGGCTACGCCCCCCCACACCCCCAGGTCTCTAGGATTCTAACTCCAAGTTGGAGTTGGACAGAGGGGTCAAACACCCAGCGAGGCAGTCCCAATTGGCACACAGCGATGGATGGATTTTGCCCGATTTCTATCACTGTGGTGGTCTTCGCTGTGCCGGAGTCTCTGTGGTAATGATATACCACCCTGGGGGACTCTTGAAATGGAAATAGGTTTCCATTTTAAATTCTCATGGTTCAGAATTACAACACCACGCTTTTTTGAAGTAGCTGAGGCTGCTAACACCTGCCCAAACCAGTCACACTGTAATCTGTCATTATCATCTAATAATAATTTTGTTTCTTGTAGGAAAGCAATTTGTGCTTTATGTCATTTAAGATGAGTCAAAACCTGTTTACGTTTGTTAGGTGCATTGAGTCCCCTGATATTCCAGGTGAATAATACTAAGTCAGCCGTAACAGACACTTATTAAGATGGAAGGTATAAATATAGGGAATGCAGCAGGAGACAACAAGGAGAGATATGATAAGAAAGTCTGAGCACAAGACTTGATTCCTGGCAACAGGCTCCTACTGAGGGGACTGGGCATTCCTGAAAAGCATAAGATTGCTGATCACTGGAGAAGCACACCATATGTAGTACTGGTGAAGTTAGAGGGGTTGCCGGTATATAAGATTCAACCAGAAGGGGAAACTCAAGGATACAAAGTGTTCCATAGAAACCATCTACTGCCCATCAGAGACAAGGTGGTCTGCTCAGCCTCTGATACAGTAGATACTCCAACACCTCCAACCACCCAAGCTGCTGCATGCAGATGACAGAGGAGAGAAAATGGTGACCCCTCAGGGGCTAGTCCTGCTCTATTGGAAGAAATGCCTGAAGGGGACGAGTCAGCCAATGAGGCAGAAAGAGTGTGGAGACTGCATCTGTGGAAGAGGGGCTTATCACAAGAGAGACTGAGACTCGTAATGATGATGATGAATCTGGGGAAGTGGACTCGCCTGTGCCTGTGGAACAGGGTGTTGAATGGGAAGCTGCTCTCACTACACCCCTTGAAGGGACCACCCCAAACTTGAACACTAGTCCATCTGAGCCTTTTGAGTGGTTCCAGAGTAGTTCCCCCCAAGTCGATGCCATTTAGAGAGTCCATTTTGGACTTGAATACTGGTCTGACTGGGCTCTCTGAGTGGCCTCAAGAAAGCACCACTGGGCAGAGTGGTTGAAAGTGATGTGGTGATAGAGCACCTTGCAACAGGAGAAGAAACTGACACAGGGACAAGTGACATTGAGTTCACCCCTGAACAGGAGGTGATCACTAGGACTGAGGAACCAGAACTCCCAAAGAGGTCGGGGAGGACTGTGAAACATTTACTTAAGTTGACCTATGATACCATGGGGACACCCACTGACCTACTCCTATTCATGGTGCTCAAAGGTGTATATGTGACCCCCACGTCCCTGAAAAAGGTTTTCATGTGTCCCTGCAAATGCTAAACTCCCCAGGCACAGAGGGAAGGTGGTGAAAAGAAAGAGGTGAAAGTGAAAATGCACGCAAGGGAAACAAATGGTAGTAGTGTATTATCAATGTGAGCTCAAAATATATGAGGGTTCTAAATAACTAAAGGTGTGAAAGTATGGGTGCCACCCATACCATGGTGTCTGATAACTGTCAAAAGGTAAACGTTCTTAACTTTGTCAACTGTACATACTGTGTTTCATGTTTCTAATTGTTCAGTACCTGAGCAGATAGGAACCAGGTGTCTAGGTAGATATGTTTGCCATATGTTGACTATTAAGGTTTACTGTTTTACATTTCTGTAGGTTCCTACCCATAGGCTTGGTGGGGATGTTAAGCATTTAAGGGGAGGGGAGTGTAACCCCCCTGTGGGGGCTGATCTTTATTGCCCGTTTCTCTCGTCTATTCCGTTCCTCCTGTGGTGCCCCAATTATCTCCCCCAATATTCACCACCACAGCCCAAGTATTTCTAATTCCCCCTGAGTCCCCCGAGCAGCCTCCATTTTGTTCTGTCCATAGTTGGGCCAGAGGAGATGGATCACAAGCCCCTGTAGTTCCGTTCTGCTCCCCCTGAGCAACCGGCAGCTTATGCATGCACAAAAGCACACCTTGTTAACTGACCACCATTGTGGTCAAACTCATGGTATCCCAGCAGTCCCAGTGCCCCCGTTTACGTAATTGAGGACCAGTGACCAGAATGAGGCAGTTGAGAAGCCTTTTGGGACTGTAAAAATTGAGTTTAAATGGGGACATGTTTTGGGGCTCATGAATAATAAGGAGCCCCTCTGAATATTAATGAGGAAGCCAGCCTGCCTCCCAGAGGGACTGTATTTCAGCAGCAGTGACAGGCTGGGGAGAGAACAAAAATGTTAAATGGGGTAAGCATTTGTGAGGGCACTAAGGAGGTTGTTGTACTGTGGGGTTTTGAGTCAACAAAAGTAGTTTCCCTGGCTGCACTACAACTTTGAAAGAGGGGACTGCATGCACTGCTTGAGACACTGTGTGTATTAGCAGCCATGTTATGATCCTTTCATAGTTTCATAGTGCATTTCAGGCTCAGGAGGCTTTTGACGTTTTAGAGCTCGCCACCCAAAGGGTGGATTGTTAGTGATGATCAATGGAAACTTGTTTTCTTATTACCCATGAAGAGGTCAAATTGTTTTTTAAATGTGTCCATATTATTACTTTCGACTACTTTTGGTGGCAGTGCGTTCCATTGGGCTACAGCTCGTTGAGTAAACCACTGACTTCTCTTTTTGATTCTACAAAATTCCCTCTTTATTTTATGATTATGGGTTCTAGTGTGAACAATAGAACTACTTTTAACCAGACCCAATGTCTCCATGGGGGCGGGTCATGTATTGCCTTATATGTTAGGCACAGATTACCACAAAGTCATCTGTATTCCATGGAGTACTGGTCTAGTTGGTCAAGTCTTTCTCCATATTCTACATTACCCATATTTTTAATTTTTTAAGTGACTCTTCTTTGAAACCCTTCTATTAATGTTTTACTTCTTAATGTTGTGGGTGCACAGAAAGGTGAACAGTAATCTAAGTGGGGTCTTACCAAGCTGGTATATAAAGGTACAATGACCGTAGCTTCCCTACTCTTTATGTGACTGAAGATCCACCCAACGATGCGTTGACAGCGCTTAACCTTATTTATAGTATGGTTATCAAAGGATAATTTGTTGCTAACAGTAACTCCCAAGTCTTTTTCACATCATGTTTCTTTGAGTTGTGTATTATTATGTTTATAAGTGTTCTTCGCATTGTTGTGCCCTAAGTGCATAACTTTGCACTTGTGTTCGTTGAAGAACATCTTGTTGTTCCGTGCCTATGCCTCAAGTCTATACAATTGTTCCTGAAAGGCTTGTGCAACATGTTTATTGTTAACTATGCATCCCAGTTTGCAATCGTCAGCATATTTTGACATCCAGGTCTTAGAGGATGTTTGCATGGATGAGATTAGTATGTTAAAAAGAACAGGCCCAAAAGCCGAGCCTTGTGGGACACCACTATAGTAACTTGTTCCCACTGTGGGCTATGTCCCGTAATTACAAATCTTTGTCATCTGTTATGTAACCATGATGCAACCCAGCTTATAATGTTTGAGTGAAACTTTTGTTTGATCATTTGATCTATCAAAATGTGATGTGATACCTTGTCGAATGCTTCTGAAAAAATCAAGAAAAATTATGTTCACGGGTAGTCCTATGTCTAAAGATGCACAAACATTTTCAAAGAAATATAAGAGGTTGATTAAGCAAGATCTTCTGGGGAAGAACCCGTGTTGTGATGGATCTATTAGTTTATTCTGAGAGATGTGAGCCTCAATCCATGTTAGTAACAGTCTCCATAGGAGTTTGCCCACAACTGAAGTTAGACTGATGGGTCCATAATTTGATATATATCTTTTATTTCCTGTTTTATGGAACAGGGTGACTACTGCCTCTTTCCAGGCTGGAATTGTTTTCTCTTCCTTTAAAAAAGCATTAAAAAGCATAGTAAGTCGACCACATATGACACTGGATATTTCTTTAAGGAATCTCAGGTGGATTTCATCGGGACCAGCTGATGAGTGAGTTTTTAATTTAATCAGTGCGCACCACACTGCCTCTATAGTAAAAGGTAACGGAGGTTCTACCTGCTCATCTGATACTAGTTCAGTTGAACCCACTTTTTGTTCAAAGATGCTAAGGAAGTGATTATTGAATTCTGTGGCCATAACTAATTCATCACTCTGGATACCCTTTCCTGTGTCTACAGGCCCTATTGTCCTTTGACCCCAAATGGACAGCCAATCAACTATCTGGGCACCCAAAACTGTCTGAAAGGGCTTATGGGAGAAGGTGTGGACTAATTTCAGGCGCCAAGAGACTTAACAAATCAATAATCAAAGAGGGTTCAATATTGTGACTGATAACTGGAGGCAGCCAATCAGAGGGCAGGACTCTCAGGAGCAATTCCGAGAGACTTTGGGCAGCTGAGGCAGTCTGTTCTTGGCTCTGATTGAGTCAGGAGGGCTCAGTGTTGTATGAGAATTCATTTAAGGCCTTTCACAGGGCGTAAGGCGGACTTTGTTCTGAGGAATAATGGAGAAGACTTCTTGTTGTCTAGAGGAGCTGTGCATCTGAGCTGATCATTTCAGACATCTGTTTGGAGTTTGTTGTGTTAGAGGAGACTTCTGCTGCAGCCAGTGTTGGTACTGAGAGAAAAACCTTGTGCTTGTAAAGAGACTTTTCAGAAACTCTGAAAGCTAGAGTAGCGGTAGATGCCATTCTGAACCTCAGAAACTGTAAGAGGGAAAAGGAAAGCAGGTGCTCTAAGCTTCAGGGACCTGTGGCTGCTGTTGAAATCCAGCTGAGGAAGGACACTGCTGTTGCAGAATTGGTGTTTGGAATTTGTTGCCCAAAGGCACTGGAAAGTGACTAAGCAGGAAAGTTGAAGAAACTGTTCTGGCTGCACAGTGGAGTTGCTTTCTGTTGAGAGGGAAGAGAAACCAAAATATTTCCAGCTTAAATCAGAGTCAGGTGGGGAACTTGTTAACCCCTATAAAGTGGGGTCTGCTGGCTACAGGGGGCCACCAGCATGTGCTGGGGGAGCTAGGGCACCTGTGACTTCTAAGGGAGCTGGACTATGGAGCCACTCCTAGGTCTGGGCCCTCTGTGATTTGGTGGGCCTTGCATGGGGGCTCTGCAATAGGCCTGACTAGGGTGAAGGTGACATGCTGCAAGTTCTTCAATCAAGGGGACAAGCAGCCAGACCTTCAATCAGGCTCAAGTCTTCAGAATACTCGCTGCTACTTATTTGTTCTGCCCTTCCTGAACTGAAATCCCAGAGACTGAACTTGTGGAAGCCCTCTGCACCAGGAACATCCTAGACCTCCAGGACTGTGAATACCCAGGGCTTGCCCAGGCAAATCAAAGGAGTAACTGCTTAATTGTTAACATTTCATTGCATTGCTCCTTGGGCCCCAATGCCATCCAACCCATGGCACCGAGCAGGCCTGTGAACTCCTGGGTACCCAGAAAGGACAGGAGGAAGTCACTGGTATCAGTGGGGGTGGGCTTCTGGGGTGGTCTAGCCTATGGGCCCTGTTGTTATAAATTGTTTCTAACCATTTCTAACCATTTTTACTTCCAGAGCTATTCCCTCTCCAGGTACCCCTACACTAACCCTTCCTCATAATAATTCATTTTTTTATTTATTTATTTGGAAGATTTCACCAGGAAAGACAACATGAGGTGTAAATAGCTAATTTCCAGAAGCATCCAGGGGGTACATAAGTGGGAGAGCAAGTAAAAAAAAAACATATACAGGCAAAATGCAACCAGGCTAATATACAGACAATTATACAAGCATATATACAAATATGCATAGTTACTAAAGTGCAACACGTAGAAGATTAGACACATTTACATAAAATGCAACATGCAGTACAATGGATTACAATCTCGGACAGTTGCTGAGGCATACAGTAAGATTAGAAATCCTTACACAGCATCAAAACCATGAGCACAGACATAATGTAATAACAAACATCTTAGGTTGGGTGTAGACCAGCAGCAGGAGTAGACCTTGGAAGTGCTAGGAGCGGCAGACTGAGTACAGGGGTAGGCAAGAGCATAGGTTGTCTATTAGAAGCAGAGAGTAAGGGAGAGAATTTGGGGAAGGGAAGGGGAGGGAAGGGGGACATGCCAACAGAACACCCCTTCAGGATGCTGAGAACCCTGCAAGGGGGCAAGGACCTGGCAAGGAGGGTGGAGGGGGAAAGGAGAGGGAACATGCTGAGACAGCACCCCTTCAGGATGCTGAGAACCCTGCAAGGGGGCCAGGACCTGGCAAGGATGGTGAAGGGGGAGAGTAGGAAGAGTGAAATGTTGAGAAATGCACCCCTTCAGGGTGCTGAGAGCCCTGCAAAGGGGCAGGAACCTAGTGAAGGTAGGTTGCCTATTAGAAGGCAGAGAGGTAGATGGGTTGAGATGGGGGGAGGAAAGGGGGGACAAGCCAGGGGTGACACCCCTTCAGGATGTTGAGAACCCTGCAAGGGGATGAGGACCTGACAAGGGTGGTGGAGAGAGGGACCTGCTGAGAGACACCCCCCTTCAGGGTGAGAACCCTGCAAGGGGGCAAGGATCCGGCAAAGAAGGTGGGGGAAGGGAGGAACACTTAGGGAAGAGGGACATGCCGAGAACATCTCCCCTTCAGGATGCAGAGAACCCTGCAAGGAGGCCATGACTTGGCAATGATGGAGTGGGGGAGAAGGAGGATAGGGAGTAAGAGGGGGTGCAGGGGAGCGGGGGGGTGCGGGGAAGCAACATTCATGGCTAAGCCAAGAGATTATGGTGGAGTAGGGAGGTGGTGCTGGGGGAAGGGAGTTTGGAGGGAAGGGAAGTTTGGTGCATTTGCAACAAAGAGCAGTGTGCAATCAGAGGAGGGAAGGGAGTTTGAGAGGAATGGAAGTTAAGTGCAGTTGCAGCAGTGAACAGTGTGCTTCCATAGGAGGAGCAATAACAAGTGGCGGGAGTAGCGGAGTGAATATCCAGCTTGACAACAAGAGAGGAAATATTTTTCAAAACTGCTGGAGCACCATTTTTACTGTAAATAAAGCTATGTTTTGCTGTTTGAAATTGCTGTGTGAAGGGTGCTTTGTGGAAACTAAATGTAAAGTGTATATGATATTGGGAAACTGTTTGGCATCCATGGTGTGGGTTGGTTGGAAGGGAAGGTGGGTACAGTAGGTACAGCATCCCAGGGTGTTGTACCAGTCACACACCTGACCCACTGCAATTCAGTCTGGGTGGAGGCACCACGCTATTTTATTCCTTTCTTTGGACTAGAACCCTCGAACCCCACCGTAGCAGGACCCAGGCCCCTTAACCTGTGTGAAGGCCAACAGGCAGGGGTAGTAGCCCACTGGCATACAGCGCCTGGGCCACATCATAAACATGATGTGTCAGCTATTAAAGTTTACAAGAGCTAGTTAAGTAGATAAGGGTTGTGTTCTGCTATAGGTCACCAGATAATGCACCAGCAGCACCCTGACAAACTGTATCTGTTTATGAAAACAACATATGCTGCTGAAGCTTGACAACAGTAGAGGAAATATTTTTTTAAACTGCTAGACTGCCATCTTTACTGTAAATCCACACAAATTACAAAATGTATGCTTTGAAATTACCTTCAAACTAGTTAAATGAATGTAAAATACCCTCCGTGAAGAATCTAAGAGTGGCAGGAATATGTTCTTGCTGGAAAAGGCAGCGTGACAGTTTCACCATCTAAGTAGTACTAGGGCTGTGTAAAAATAACATTCTGTTAGTCTAATTAACACAAAAGTTGGAATTCTGTTCTGTGAAAAGTTGGATTCATAATCTCTGACTATACAGTAAAACACATACACTACATAGTGAAATACATATATCATATAGTGAAATATATGCATCATGTAGTGAAAATGCATACACAATGTAGTGAACCACATACACTATCTATTGTATATACATCATATAGTGAAATACATATACTGTATACTGAAATGCATATATCATATAGTGAAACACATACACTATATAGTGAAATGCTTACATTATATCGTGAAATACGTGCACTATCTACTGAAATCTACATACTGAGTACTGAAAATCCACATACACTATATACTGAAACAAATGTTCTATGTACTGAAACATATACACTATCTATTGAGATACATACACTACAGACTGAAACATCCATATAAACTATCTACTGAAACAAATACTCTATACATTGTAACACATACACTATACATTGAAAAAAATTTGCATACACTATATATTGAAACAAATACACTATATATTGAAATACATACACTATCTATTGAAATGCATACACAATGTAATGAACCACATACACTATCTATTGAAATATATACATCATATAGTGAAATACATATACTGTATACTGAAATGCATATATCATATAGTGAAACACATACACTATATAGTGAAATGCTTACATTATATTGTGAAATACATGCACTATCTACTGAAATCTACATACTGAGTACTGAAAATCCACATACACTATTTACGGAAACAAATGTACTGTGTACTGAAACATATACACTATCTATTGAGATACATGCACTACAGATTGAAACATCCACATAAACTAGCTACTGAAACAAATACTCTATACAGTGTAACACATACACTATATACTGAAAAAAATCTGCATACACTATATATTGAAACAATACACTATATATTGAAATACATACACTATCTATTGAAATGCATACACTACACATTGAAAAAAACACATACACCGTCTACTGAAAGAAATAAACTATATATTGAAGCATCTACACCTTATATTGAAATACATACACTATATATTGAAATAAATACACTGGCCCAGATATTCAAAAGAGTTGAGCCATGCTCAATAGGGTTACGCCTGCGCAAGTACGAAAATGCGTTAATTCTGCGATATTCAGCAGGAGGCAGTTGCGCCTCTAAATCACGCTGAGCAACAGCGCAATGATAATGAAGGCATGCACAACTGAAGGGAGGAACCATGCATAAATGGCGAAAAGTGATGATTCAATAACTTGTGCCATGCGCAATAGGGAGCAAGCTGAAGTTGTGCCATAGCGGAAATGAGCCAAAATAAAAGGGAGCAAGGGAGAGGTGCAAGAATGCTACAGGGAAGCCACATGAGAGCAAAACACAGCAGGACACACTGGGCAGCAGGGACACACAGGGCCAGGCATGAAAGGGCACCTGAAAGCAATAGCCACAGGGGAAGGTGTGGGGAGACATTGCAGAAGGGGATGTACACCACACAGCAGTGAGGCAAGCACAGGCAGGTGTTCCCGGTGCAGGGGAAGTAGCAGTGAGGACAGCGGGGGAATACAGTAACAGCTGCCGGGGGGGTGAACACAATCCAGGGACATGGCCAGTGCCACCTTCCAGATGGAGGCCGTTATGAGGGGGGTGAGAAGGTGGCCAGCAGGGGGGCGTGGCTGTGGAAGGGCCCGTCGGCAGTATGCCCCCAACAGGCAGTACAGAGCCCGTACCAGCTTTGAGCTGTACAGTGATACAGAGATTGTGGGCTGGTACCACCTGAATCAGGCAATTCTGAGGCGGCTCTGTGAGCTGTGCAGTGATGTGATGCAGGCACCCACACGACGGAGCCATGCCCTGTTAGTGGAGACCAAAGTGACAGCTTGCATGTGCTTGCTCACCATGGGTACCTTCCAGAGACCAACTGGGGACACCACAGGCATAACCCAGTCAGCCACATCGCACCACCTCACCCAATTCCTCAGCGCACTGCTGCCACATGCTGTAGAGTACATCCATTTCCCCAGCACACTGGCAGAGTGCACAGCAAACATACAGGAGTTCCACAGGGTAGCACATATGCCTGGCATGCTAGGAGCAATAGACTTCACCCATGTGGCCATCCGCACACTTGGTGCCAAGGGGGCTGCATACATCAATCGCAAGGGCTATGCCAGCATCAACTGCCAGGTGGTGTGCGATGCCAGGGGGCACATAATCAATGTCTGTGCCACGCACCCTGGAGGAGCACACGATGCCTTCATCTGGCACCAGTCGGCACTGTGCCACAGAATCGAGAGTGGGGATATCCCCACTGGCCACCTAGTGGGTGAGTATGCAAACCACATGGACAATCATAGGGCCTGGGGGGCAATGGTCAGAGGTGACATGGGTAGTGGCCTACATGGCCCGGGGCAGGGCGATGCTGATCACCAAACTAACCTCCACCCTCTACACACAGGTGACAGTGGATACCCACTCCGTCCCTGGCTGCTCACACCCTACCGGCGGCCCGCGACCCCATCGCAGCAACGCTACAATGAGGCACATGCCACCACACGTAATGTCATTGAGCGGGTGTTCGGGATGCTGAAGGCATGTTTCCATTGCCTGGACACCTCCGGCGGTGCCCTACAGTACAGCCCCTCAAAGGCCTGCGGGCTATTCCTGGCCTGTTGCATCCTGCACAACATGGCCAAAGAATGTGAGATAACTGTACAGGTCGAAGAGGGGGACAGTGATGGGGACGATGAGGACGCCAGTGACGATGGTGATGGGCAGCCCCCCCTTGGGCGATGGGACCCCCAACTGCTCCGGCTGGCACAGCTGCACCGGGACACCATCACGGAGGAGCACTTCAGCCAACCCAGGTAAGTCATGGGGCCATGTGCAGCCAACAGTGGCTAAGGCACAACCCACAAACACGCATGGACACACACCAGGGGTGCATGCCATCAAGGGAAGTGGCAGGGCATGCAACCACACACGCAACCAGGGATGGGTGAGGTCTAACATGCCACACGGATGGACACACACACACACACACACACACAATGCACCAAACATGCACAAAGGGTAGGAGGCACACCGACCCAGAATGCCACCCCTAGCCACACACATGTCCACAGACCACCATGCCCACTGCCTGTCCATGTGTGTGTGTCAGATGCTGAGCACCATTGCACATTGGTGTACAGGGCAATGCAGGCATCATCATGCATCATCATGCACACGCAACTGTGGACAGCAGCCGGGAGGGTGTGCAGATGGACTGTGTGTCTGCATGCAGGACCAGGTACCCACCCGTGCACTGCCCACTGAAAGACATAATGCACACAGGGCAGCACCAGACAGTAGCTGCGTTGGGAGACAGGTCAGTCACATGAAACAGTGCCCTGGCCACCACGGATGTGTGGGCAGCCCCGCCAAGACCCACCAGCACTGACAGGCCGACCACTGGCCTCATGGGGTGGCACCGATGGTCCCCCCACCGATGGTCCCCAAGGGGTTCCACTGCGTGAATGCGACCGTGCTCACGCAGGGGTCTACAGCACACCAAACATGCCTGCACCAGGCATGCTCAGGACACCCACAGCTGAACCCGGTGTCGACAGGGAAGGTGTTGCACGACACCGGGAATGGGGGGTGGACAGTGCACTGCGTGGTGTCTGTGATGCATGGGCACATGACTGTGTGCCCATTGTGGCCATGACAGCAGTGAATGCCTGTGCATGCCTGTCAATGGCAGTGGTCACATCTTCCTGCAACTGGTCCATCCCTGCCAGGATCAGAGCAGTGTCTCTGCTGTGACACTCCTCTGCCCGCTCCAGAGCTGCACGCAGTGCATCCACCGACATCGCAAGCCGCATCTGCTGCTGGACTGATGCTCGCAGTAGGCGGGTGTGCTCATCCAAGAGGTCATCTGCCTCCTCTGCATCCTGTCCCTCAGGGTGTGCACGGCCCTGATGCTCAGCACCCCTTGAGGGTGGGCGCTGCGCACCAGGACCAGGTCTGGGCATGTCCACAGGTGGTGCACAGACGCCACCACTGGACCCTGTACCCCCAAGCCCATTGGCCGACTGCTGATGCTGCCCCTCTGGCTGCCACTCCCCAGGGCTCAGTGGTGCCACCTCAGTGGCCGCAACAGTCCCACTGCCCTGAACAAACACCAGTGCTGCCCCACTGGTGCTGACAGGCACAGGCTGGGACTGTGCTGACACACAGGCCTCCATGGCAGCACCACCCACAGCCATGACCGCGATATTACCTGCTGTGTGGCCATCCCGTGGCATATACGTGTCACTGCCCATGCCGATAGCGACATCATCATTGGCGACAGACTCGGCACCGGCCCGAGCCACAGCATGCCGGCATCCGTGGATGCCGGCATGCTGGGACATGGGCTGGGCTTCCTCCACACCTGTTACAACAACATCAGTATGGACAGCCAGGCGGGCCCACTGTCACACTGAGCCACGTATACCTGTGGAGGTGGATGGGCCCTCCTCCATCTCCAGCTGACTGTCCTCAGTGGACAGGCCCACCACTGCTGACCCATGCAGACGCTCAGGATCTGTAAGGGAAAACAAAGTCACGTTACTGCATGTGACCTACCCTGCCCCTCCCCATAGACAGACCATGACTTACCATGCAGTGATGGGCCACCACCTGTCTGGAAGCCACCACCCGGAACACCCTCAATGGCACAACACTGCATGCTTCCAGCAATCCTCTCCTCCTGTGGGGTCAGGTGTACCACCTCCGGCTGTCCCCCACCTGTTGCAGCTCATGCTGCCCTGATGGCAGCCACCTTCTCCTTTTTCCTCCTCCTGACTGTGCCCATCTTCTTCTTGCACTCCTGCATGGAGTGCTGGTGGCTGCCATGCAGGTTCACAGCATGTGCCACCTCCTCCCATGTAGCAGCACGGGCTTGAGGTGTTCCCTGTCGTCCGCTGAGAAGCGGCTCCTGATCCAGGTAGGCCTCAAACAGGGCTTCGGTCTCGGCCTTGGTAAAATTAGGCCTTCTCCTCCTCCCACCACTGTGTTCCTCCTCTCCCACAACTTGCTCGGTCATTTTTTAGCCTGTAAGAATGACAGTTGTTACTTGTGACTGTGCAGTCCCATGCATGTCCCTAAATCCACAGTCCACACTCACAAACAGCAAGCAACTCACCAATAGACTGCAGTAACTGACTATGGCCACTGCAGCCCAATGTCGCACTTTTATAGTGCAACCCATGCAAATGAGGCGAGGCGCAACTTTAAGTGGATGCAAATTGCAGTGCTGCGCCATTGCATGGCTGATTAGCTGTTTTGCATATGACAACTGAATATCGTGCTGTTGCACTTTGCGCAATTGTGTTGAACGTGCTGAGCCAAGGGAGCAGTTCTGTGACATGTGTAGTACACACCTCACTGCGCATGCCCGGGTTGCTGACGCAGGCATCTGCCGTGCTGCTGACGTGCTGTGCACGGGAAGCAATGCAGGGCACAGTCACCATTGTGCCAGTGGTGCTATAGCGATGTTCACCTACATGGTGCTGTGGCACTGGGCCATCATAGGCGCACTGGGGCAACAGCGCGGTAGGCCGCTAATGGAGGTAGCACACAGGCAGCCAGTCGCGCTACACGCATTGAGTTCCAATGGCACTGTGCGTGTCCGTGCCAGAGACCCTTGACCCTATGCCCGACCTTTGCCCCTAGGCGCCATGCATCAGGTATGGGTGCACCACTATCACGCTGTTCGGTGACAGCACGATAGGGAATGGCAGTGCTGTACCGTGCAGCATCTGCACGTGGGGAGCCATGCTGCAGAGCACCATATTTGCAGACCGAGCTGTGAGAATGGTGCACAGGAGGACTGCTCAATGGACACAGGTGGAACTGGCCAACCTAGTGGCCATAGTGGAGCCACACCATGGACCACTGTTTAGGGAGGTACCCCTGGACAGGTCCAGGAGCCAGGTGTGGGAGGAGGTGGCCACTGCACTGGAGGAGGCCACTGGACGGGGGCAGACAGCTGAGCAGTGCCGCCATAGGTATGGGGACCTGCGATGGAGGGAACCGGACCTGCTAGCCTGCCTGTGGGCACGTGCCAGGAGGGGCACGTGCCACAGCCAGGTAGGTGTTACGACAACACACTTTTATCCTCCATATGGGTATCACGGTTGTATGTGTCCAGCACATGGGGGAGGGACCGTCCAGTGTTGGCTGTGGTGGTGTTATCAGGATGTGGGGTGGGTGGGTCTGGCTGGGTGGGAGGGCACACACCTGGGGGCAGGGGGGCTTTGCTACGGGATTGTACTGATGTTCCTCTCTCCATGTTTGCACCACAAGGCTGGAGGATTGGTGCCTGGCACGTGAGCTGCGGTGCAACGAAGAGGAGAGGGAGGCCAGGTGGGGCGAGGGTCCACAGCGCCCAAGGGACCGGCCTGATGATGGTGAGTGCCATACCTCCATGATTACTATTGCATGCTGTGTAACAAGGTGGGCAGCGGGGCATGGCCACCATCCATTGACACCACTGCCATGCACGCAACTTGTTACAGTCAGCACTGTCCAGTGGCAATGCATGTCTGGGAGTGCATCGATGGTAGTCCATGCGTGCACTGGGTACATGGCTGTGCCACTGCCTGTGCACCACATAGCCATGTCACTAAACAGCCACAGTGGTGCTGTGCATGACTTGGCCGGTGGGTGTGTGCAGCATTCTGCATGGCTATATGCGCCTGGGTGGGTAGGTCATGTGGACATGATCAATGTGGGTGGTCACACACCATCACAGAGGTATGTCCCATGGCCGTATGCCATGCACAGTGGGTGGGCTGTATGGGGCTGTGCATTCACACCTATTGACTGTGCTCCCTTGTCCTAGGTGTCCGCCAGCTCAACAACATCTGGGAGGCACTGCGGGAGATCCTGCACATGGCGAGGGCAATCCTGGAGATCATTCGCCACATAGATGAAATTGGGGTCTGCAGGAGGCACCGGCAGAGGAGAAGCCAGAGCGGGGAGCGGGGCTCCCGTTGAAAGTCCCTCTGCCCCTGATAACCTCTACCCCCTGGACCCACCCTCACACCCCTCCTTTCCTGTCCCATTTGTCCACCCCTGCCCCTTACCCACCCCCACCTTGTTTGTGGCCCTCCCCACCTTGTATATATTATTGTACATAGTTAACTTTTATATTTTGTTTTAACACAGATATTTTGATATGAATACTGTGGTGGTCTCTGATTTGCAGTGGCTATAGGTGCTCAGCTGCAGTGGTGTGCATGGCGTCAGGGTGGTGCAGTCATGGGTATGTGTGTATCCGTGGGGAGGTGATGGGTGGGGTAGCTATCAGTCAGTGTCTGTGGTGTGTGTGTTGTGCCCTGTGCACTGGATGACTGTGTGCAGTGGTACATGGTGCATGCTCTGTGTCCATGGCGCCCCTGTCAGCCCATCCATGGCCTGTGCAGCTGACACCCATGCATGTCTGTTACCTGCACGGTCTGCTGGCATGTCAGTGGTGGCTGTCCATGCAGGGCAGCCACTGTACCTGTCACAATGCTGGGTTGCCTCCTGTCACTGGTGTGGTGCATGTCTGCCTCGGGTGACACTGTGGCCTCCACAGTTGTCGACCCACCTCCATGCTGTGGCTTGTGTGTGTTGCAGAGGATGTGCACCACTGTCTGTGACTTGTGCTCTGGGCAAATGCTGGTGGCGTACAGGTCCACAGTGCCTGCGCAGGGTGGCTGGCACTCCTGTGCCATGGAGGAGTGCTGGCTGTGTGTACACAGTTTATATGGGCCAACGCTGGGGGCTTGGTTGCGCCGCTACTGTGTCCCTGTGTTGTTGTGCCCTTGGGTATGGGTGGGTGTCTGTCCATGCACTGTGTGGCATCCAGTGTGGTGCATGCTTCCACACACCACTGTGTGTGTCTGCGCTGGCTGTTGTGGCCAGTGCTGGGTCGGGTGTGTCATTGGGAGAGTGTGCAGGGTACTGTACCACTGGTGGTGGGGTCCGGGGCATGCCCTGTCCCGTGTGGGGTACCTCGTGTGCTGATGCATGGTTGGTCTCTCAGCAGTACCTCGGGGGGGCTGTGCGTGGTGGCACTGTGTATGCCATTGCTGCATCGCTGTGTGCTGCCACCCACTGATGGGTGCTCATGGTGGGGCTGCCTTGCATGGTTCTGTGGTGCACAGGGTTGCATTGTCACAGCGGGGGTGGTAGCATGCATGGGGTTTCCTGCAGTGGTGGACACTGCTCCTGGGCAGGGTGTCTAGGGGTCACGGTGCAGGGTGTGCTCTGCATTGGGGGGATGGTGTGGCACAGGGTGGTCAGCCCTCCTTGTGTGCCAGTCATAGCTTGCCGGGGGTGTGATGGGGCACCATGGCCCAGCTGTGGGTTGGTTGTTGGTCTCCATGGGCCAGTGGTTATTCCAGCCCTCCCCCAGTTGTGCAGTGCATGGGGTGTGGGGGGACGATGTCTGTTCTGCTGTGTGTTCCTCTGCCCATCTGTGGCATGGGTGGTGGGCCCCTACCTCCCTGGTTGTGCAGTTGCATTGCCACCCTGCTGCTGGGGGGCATCCCTGGTTGCTCTATGGTACCTCTGGACTGCTCAGCTGCACATCCCTTGTTGCACTATGGTGCATCTGATCTGCTCAGCTTCCCCTCCCTAGTTGCGCTATGGTGCAGGTGGTGCGATATTCAGTCGTCGGCTGTAGGCGCAGTTTGGCCGACTCAGTTTTTGAATAGCATGCGCCTCTTGCACATGGGTGCAATGGACTTGCGCTTGCTCCTGCTATTGCGCACTTTTTGGGCGCAGTTTGAATATCTGGGCCACTGTGTATTGAAAAATCTGCATACACTACATACTGAAACAAATACACTATATATTAAAAACACTCTCTCTATTGAAAACGTTTGCATACTCTATATACTGAGAGAAATATATTACATACTGAAATACATACACAGTATATTTAAAAAAACACACATTATATACTGAAACAAATACACTACATGGTGAAACACATACACTATGTATTGAAATGCATACACTGTAGACTGAAAAATGCACATACTCTATATACTGAAACAAATAATCTATATACTGAAATTGACTATGTTCTGAAATTACCCTTCCCCCCTTAAATGGCCTGTCTCTGCACTCATATCCTGTTGCATTCAGGGAGCTGTTGGCTTGATGAGAGGATGTCTGCTGCAGAGCAGAAGGTAAACAAAACAGGGCTGTCATTCTACTTCATAGCGTTTTACATCTTGTTTTGCTTGCACACCTTTAATCAAATTTCAAAACATTGGGATGTGACAAGAAACCTTTAGAATTAATGTAAAATGCTGTAGTTTATTCTTTTAAATAAAGTGCTGCCTTCATTTACTGTTAGACACATTTATATAGGAAGCTAATGCTGGATATTCGTAACATATAAATAGGGGCTGCATGCGTTTTTCCAAGTTAAATTTTTGATCAGATTTATGTGTAATTAATTACTGTGTTAGTCCAGCAATCTTATCTGAGCTGAATGCTTGGGAAGCACGTCAGCTGTGATAGTGTAAGCCAAAAGCTTTGCTAGTTTGTACTCTATGGATTATGGTTTGATTGAGTTTTGGTTTTTATTTTAATGTTTTGTTTAACAAAAGTTTTTTGGTTAAGAAACAAAAATATATATTTTTGCTGCAACCCCTCAGTGTCCAGTACTCATCAGGAGTTTAGTTAGCATATGCATATAATTTTCATTGTTTCTATGCTAAATAACTTTACTGTGATGCCTCGCTGGAGGCATGCACAGTCCGTTCTGGGGTTTGAGCTTCTCAAACTGAACTGTGTTTTAGTTCTTTTTTTTTTCCCCTTAGAGATTTGTATCTCCTTAGTCACCCTGCAACCCCTTTGCCCACTGACATCTCTAGCTCAATCACCCACCATCCCCAGGACATACTTGCTCTGAGATTCCCCCCCATCACACACACACACACACACACGCTAGGAGAGTGAGGGCCATTGACAATGAGACACATATTCAGACAGGAGCAGAGCCTGGATAGTAGTGCAGATTGGTTGCCATTGAGGGGTTTCTACCTTTGGTTTCATCCCCTGGGCAGCCAAGCATGCAATGATGCAATTGTTGCTTTGTGCCTGCCTGAGCCCTCCCCTTAATGCAACTCCACTGCCCTGCCAGCCCTCCTCAGCTATGTGGATGTTGAAGAGCGTTGTGGACAGACTTCCCCTCACTGAGAGGAGAGCATTCCCCGAGATGCTCAATCATATCTCCCCCAGCTAACCGCTATGCAACCCAGTTCCACCCCCAAAACTGGGCCACTGTCATGGGAAGCAGTGCAATCACCACCAAGCTGCTAGGTCAGCCCACCAAGCTGTGTTTTTATAAGTAAACAAAGACAGCATTTAAATAAAACAAGCATTTGTCAATGCCGAATGTTGCTTGCTTCTATGTGCTGTTTAGGTATTTGGAAGTCATTGGAGTGCAAATATTGAAAATTTGCGAACTTACGAGCGTGCATAGGAACTGCGCAACGCATGCTCGCAAAACAGTCATTGTTAGGAAATTTTTCACAAAATGTTCAACATAGCCATTTTAAGACCTCTGGTCATGAACAGTGTCAGTGTGATTTTGTTAATGTGTCCCATACATTGAGTTTGTACACCGACTCGTCACTGTGCCCTCATGGGGGAACACGTTTTGGGCAGGATGTGAAAAATAACAGCTGTACTGCTCATAAGGAGGTGTGGTAAAATGGCAATGTTGAAAATCTGGAGTGAAATATTGAAAATTCGCAAAACCCACGAAGCGCATGGGAACTGTGCAACGCACACTCGTGAAACAGTCATTTTAGGAATTTTTCACAAATTTTCACATTGCCATTTTAAGATCTCTGCTCATGAACAGTGACACTGTGATTTTACTTTGTGTCCCATACACTGAGTTCTCACACCCGACTGCGCCATTGTGCGCTACATGGGCGGAAACATGTTTTGAGTAGGATGTGAAAAATGACGCTGTACTGCTCATGAGGAGGTGTGTAAAATGGCAACGTTGTAAATCTGGGTGAAAATATTGAAAATTTGTGAACTTACGAGGCGCGAGGAACTGCGCAACGTATCAGAAACATTCATTTTAGGAATTTTTCACCAAATTTTCAACATAGCCATTTTAAGACCTCTGCTCATGAACAGTGTCACTGTGATTTTCTTAATTTGTCCTGTACATTGATTTCGCACATCGACTGCGCCATTCTGTGCTACAAGGGCGGAAACACATTTTGGGTGAGATGTGAAAAATGACAGCTGTACTTGCTCATAAGAAGGTGTGGTAAAATGGCAATGTTGAAAATCTGAAGTGAAAATATTGAAATTTCATGAACTTACGAGGCTGCATAGGAACTGCGCAACGCACGCTCGTAAAACAGTCATTTTTTGGAATTTTTGGACCAAATTTTCAACATGGGGTTTTTGGGACCCCTTCTCATGAATGATGTCACTGTCATGGCAGTATTCAGGCCTGAAGGGTGATTTCGCAGTCACTGCATCGAAATCACCTCTTCGCCCGAATAACGCCATGACAGTGACATCACTCATGAGAAGGGGTCCTAAAAACCCCATGTTGAAAGTTTGCTGCAAAAATTCCCAAAAATGCCTGAGATATGCAATAAAGTTGAACCCCTCCTATCTAGCCCATTATACAGCTTACCGGCATTTCCTCAGTTCGCGGTCGGCTTTGAAGAGTGCAGACATGTTCCCGGTCCACCGAAGATTGTCGCGCCGAAGTCCGGAGGTAAGTATGGGGTGAGGGGGGTGGAGAGGTTGGGTGAGCAGTGGGTGGGTGCGGGTTGTGGGGGGGTCGGAAGACAGCCACGGGACCGTTTTGTTTTACAGGTATAAAACAAAAAAAGACTTCCGTGGACCGTTTGCCACGCTGGGGTGAGCTCCCAGGCGTGGCACAGAACAGGGGCCGTTCAGCCGATGGGATTGGGCACCCCGTCGGTCAAATAACTGATTGCCACGCTGGGGTGGGCTCCCAGCGTGGCACCAGCTATGAGGAGGGAAGGGACGACAGCAGCTCAGCCACGGGATTGGGCACCCGTGCCGCCACAGAGACGTGCGGGCGCCGCGACGCTCATGCGGGGGCTACGCTTATCGGTGTTTCACTGAAGCATAGCTCCTTTCAATTGGGAGTGTGTTACCGCATTTTGGAGCGGCTGCGACAGCTCCAAAATGCATTGGCTTACAGGCCGCGCCTCGCCAGCTTACTGACTGAATTGGAGGAGGAGGTGACACACCTCCGAAATCTCTGATGATGGCACTATGTTTCTTGCACATGCGTGCAAGCAACATAAAAAGAAAAACAAACTGTATTTTAACTAGTTTGTTATAATAGTTTTAAGTCACATCACAATGTTTTGAAATTGGATAAAGGTTCTGCAAGCAAAATATGATAAAACAATACAAAAAGAGATAGATAAGATACCCTTTTATGTTTACCTTCTGCATCTTAAGAGGCATTGGCCAGGATTTTTAATCAATTAGGGCCCCATTTTCAGAAGGTTAGCGTGCAGACCTACATTACACTACGTGGGAACAGCATGTTTGGATGGGTGTCTTATTCAGCATCACCTGATACTAACCTGATAATGTGCATGTGCCTATGTCCTACTACAGCCATGCAAATGAGTAATCCTCGCCTGATACAGAGCACAGTGCTATGTAAAAGGTTTCCTTCTTAGTAACCATCAGTACCTCCCCCTACATTTTATACTCAGCCTCCAGGTTTCTATTCCCTAGATGCTTTATTTTGCACTTTCTGGCTTTGAACCCAAGCTACCATGTCCTGTACCACGCTTCAAGTTTTCTAAGGTCCCTACTCATTCTCTCCATCTGCACCTATCAATGCTATTACAGATTGTGGTGCCATCTGCAAAAAGGCACATCTCCCCTTCCAGTTCTTCTGTTATGCCACTTATAAAGACACTGAAGAGGACTTGTCCCATTACTGAGCCCTCCGACACACTACTGCTCACTCTCTCTTCATTGTAGTGAGTGCCATTTACCACCACCTTCTGTGGCTGTGTGCTATGTCAGGTGCAGCACTTAGGAGTGCACAACACTAATCTGAAAATGGGGGACCATGTACCACTGTAACAGGATTAGCACTGCGCTGTGATAAGCATGAATGGTACTGTTTTAAAAAGCATTCTTCTGTGCAGTGCTAACCTGTTAGCGTGGCACTTTTTTTTTTTTTTTTTGCACAGGATTACTAATTGCAACCAGGTGCCCATACAACTGGAGGTTACTCTAATGCATATAAGGTGTACAGGTATATTAAATGCTTTCTGGAAGTGCTAAGATACTGCCTGGTTAGTACTAGTCAGTGATTTTGGGCATCGTGTTTTAACTGTACACACGCAGCCTTCCAACAAACCCCCCACACACACACACATATACACTGTCAGTCCTGGACACAATAAAAAAATAATAATTCTTGGTAGTCTGGTGGTCCCCCACTCACCTAATCCAGGTACAGCTAGAACATTTATTCCTCATTCCTGCTGCTGATATGTTACACATATTTCTCAGCCTGTCTGGTGCTGGGGAAAACAAGTTTCAGCATTAGCAACCAGCTGGAAAATAACTAAAAATGCTAAATCTTGTGTTGGGCCATCAGAGGGAAGATGCTGCTAAAGAGTAGAACTTCAGTGAAGACTCTTGGGGAAAAATACCGGGGACAATCTGGCCACCTCTTTCAGCAACCAGTGAGGTGTCGCGGGAACCTTGTACATGTTAATTTTGGTTGACGGTGGCACCTGCCAAAGGGGAGCTGCCAGAAAGCTCCCAAGGGGAAAGAACTTTGGTTTCCAAGTTCAGTTTGGTGGAAAATGGACATGAAACCTGGATTTGAACCCATGTTTTAAGAAGCTGCCAAGAGAGCCTCTTCTGTCTGGAGTCGACTAGCACCTGCACAGTGAGAAAAGGGACTTTCTTGATGTATTTTTATGTTTGCTTGCACACATGTGCAAGAAACATAGTGCCATCATCTGAGTTTTTCAGAGGTGTGTCAGCATCTTCCAATTCAGTCAGTGTGTTTGCAGGTATGGTCACAGTTCTCCAATCACTGCTGAAGCTGTCTATGACAGCAGTTGAAAATGCAGTGGCATACAGTTGAAAGAGGGAGCTATGCTTCAGTGAGCAGCTCCTCCCCCCCCCACACACACACACACAGATCAACTGTGTCGGTTGCCTGATAGGATGGTGTAGTCTTATCTAACTTAGAGAGACAAGCCACACATCATTACTTTAATAAACTGTTCCCTGCCAAAGCAGGACCACCAAAATGTGTGGGTGCCTAACAGTCCTTACACACGCCAGCTCTCCAAACCACACCTTCATGGACTCCATGGGTTCTAATCTTCCAGAAAAAAAATACCTCAGGATTTGATGTGAAAACTCAGACTTCGTTGTATGTGTAATTCCAAGCGTTTTCTCTTACTAGACTCTGTCAATGTGAACTCCCCGCTGCTAAAACCTATGCAAATGAACTTGAGTGTACTGTACTACCTGCAGCTGAAGCAAAGAACTGCCAGAATGCACAAAGGAGAACATACTGCTATGCATTTCAGCAGCAGCCAGTGGGGGAGGTTTTCATGACTGAAGCACTTTAATGCGCCTTTTAGTGCTGTCATATACACACCCCTGTGCATACCTCTCAACTGTCCCTGATTTTCAGGGACGTCCCTGATTTTGCCTCAAAATTTTACTCTGTCCCTCCTAAAAATTGTCTTTCCATGACCAAACTGTGGGGGTTATTAGCACAAAATAATGTTAAACATTAAAGTTACAGACTTCTTCTTCCTTACATAATGCATTTTACACCAAGCCCTTTATTCCTATCAGCTTCCTGAGTGGATATGTCCAACTTTGAAGAAGTGTCCCTGATTTTGGTCCTTTGTCCCTGATTTTTTTAAGCCTTGTCCCTGATTTATGAGGCAGAAGGCTGAGAGGTATGCCCCTGTGTGGTAATTCACTAAATTGCACACTTAGTCTAGTAATGCAGCTTCAAAATATTTTTTTTTCTCTCAATTGCTGTGAGCTGGTATTTAGATATAATCACACAGCTGTTTCTCAAATCAGATGCTCAATGAAGTCACATCACCTTGTGACCCTAAACATCTTAGGGTTGGACATGTGCCCTAACAAAATAGCGAAAACTAGGTATAGAAAAAGAAAACACAAATTCAACCGTAGCTCACAATCAAATCCACCCTTTTCTCCGGTGAATCTGAAGCCACCTAACAGCCCACCCCTGGGTGCTCATGCACTCCCTCCACCCGCAAAACATATGGCCGACGGGGGTGCTGTTGCATTTTATTTCATAATTTCCTGATCCCATTACTGCCACCATACTGATACAGTAATACTTTTTATGGCTCAAAAACTGCTTGACATTAGCTGAATTATAAATGGCATCTCTGTTTGACGCTGTGGTGTGGAAATACAAATTACGTACCTACCGTAATTATGATCTTTCTGTGTATCTTCACCATTCATCACAGATGGGTACTGGCCAGAGATCAGGACCCGTGGGAGCCTTTTTTTTTTTTAAAGGATAGGTGGAGTCGACGCAGCATTGGCGCCACCCTCGAGGCCGAAGTACTACGTGGTGCTCGAGGATTAGCCATTAAGCTGTGTCGACTCCGCCTGCCTACCAGTTCTGAGTCACTGGAGAGGTAAGAGGAAGGGATGGAGGGTGGGACAAGAGAGTCCAAGGGACAGAAAAAGGAAGAGAAGAGTGAACTAAAAAGAGAAATAATGACTGAGAGGACAGCATAGAAGAAGTAAGACTAAAGGGATTGGGTAGGGGCCCCAATCTCTGGAAACGAAGAAGGGAGGAAGGGAGGGAGAAAATTTAGAGAGACTGAGAGGTAACAAGGATCCAGGACCCTTGTCCGTCACCAGACTGTATAGGAACTGCAAGGAGTAGCAAAGCTCTCTTGCCAGAATTCAAGGCACAGAATAACTGGCAATACTCCGAAAGCAGAGTCGGCTATTCTGAAGAAGGACAGGGTACAGGGACTCAGTACTCCCTCTGAAAGGATATTTGGTGAAAAAAAGGGATTTTTTTTTTCAGTTAGATGGATAACAGCAGGAGGGCAACCACCAGCTCTCACCCCGTAGGGGTGAAGATATGTAGAAGAGAAGGAGTGCCACTCGAACTGTACCCCTTAGGGAAGAAACTACCCCCCCGTGTGTCCCAACTTTATCCCGCTCCAGAGAGGGTTAGGCACAGAGGGAGGAGGATCCAGAGACTGGAGCCCCAAGGGGGATGGCGGGAGGGATTGTGATGAATGGTGAAGATACACAGAAAGATCATAATTATGGTAGGTACGTAATTTGTATATCTTATCTGTGTCAATCTTCACCATTCATCACAGATGGGTGAGTACCAAGCCCCCGAAGGGGGTTGATTCATTGCACCCTAAGGGATAGAGTCCCTTAGCCCTCAGTGGGTGACACACTAAGGGGGGAACTTCTGGGCCTGGAGAGGCCCGAGAGTGGGGAGAGCGAGACGGGTTCCCCCCGGAGGGGGAAGGAAGTTGCCCCAACAGACGTCATCTCACCCTACGGGAAAAGAGAGAGGTTCCCTGGTGAGCGGAGCAAATCACCCTACGCCGGGCCAAGGGTGACAACCGGGAAAGGCGAAGCCATGCCGATCTCCTGGTGCAGATCGCTGTCCCTACGACCCTGGTAGCTACCTCACTGGCATCGTAAGATGCCCTTGCTTGGTGCCTTGCTAGCTCCAGACCACGTGCAGAGAGTGCAATGGCTTGCCTGGTTTGCTCCGAGTCAGGCAAAGCAGCTAGGATCTGACCTAGCGCTGACCACAAGAACCTGTTGTAGGCTGCATAGTGGGCCTGATGAGCTGAGATGGAGAGAAGCAACCGTGCGGTAGAAAGTCCTCCTCCCCCAGAAGTCAAAATCCAAGGACTCTTGATCTGGGGGCCGGTCACGGTGGAGGGCGCGGAGCCCGTCAGGAGTGTCCAGGTGCGTCAATCCGGACTGCGGATGAGGCATAGAGCCTGGGGACTCCGGGGGAGCGCAATACCTCTGGCTGAGGTCCCTAGCGGCAGGAACTCCAGAAAAGGGCCTCTGCCAGAAACGCATGGATGCCTCCCTAAAGGGAGCAGGCCAGGGGGGCACTACAAGGGTGGCCACACCAAAATCACCTAGAAAGGCGTGCACCACATGCTCTGGATTGCTCATGGACAGTGGAGAAAGGTGAAGGTCCTCCATCATCCTCACGAGGAAACGCTGATACTCTGAGAGATCAGCAGCAGGAAAGATGTGGACAGATGGTTCCTCTCCCCCAGAAGAGGGGGATGAGGAGCTGGAGGTCACCATGTGTTCCGAGGGTGGCTGTCCGGGGGGAGGTTGAAAAACCTGGCTGTCCATGGCCCTAACGCAGTCAGGGAACCGAGCAGCCACCGCTCTGAACTGCTCCCAGGTGAGAGGGCCAGTAGGACCAAGAATACCTGGGAGCGCTGGAGAATGAGGCAGAGAGATAGGGGCAGAGCCGAGAGAAGGAATCGGCTGACCTCTGCCAGGGCTAGGGAGCGGACCATGGGCACCCGAGAAGGGTGTCCCAGAAGACTCCGCAGCCGACAGCTGTACAACCACGTTGGTACTGCCTAGGCTGTGCCCAGAAGAATCTCCCCAGTGAGGTGACCGGGGCTGTATAGGTCCAGAAGGACGGTCCCCTGCCTCCAAAGAATGGGACCCCCTCAAGGAACCGGAAGGGGAAGGGTGGAAGTCCGCACTTCGGCTTCGTCCAGGGCCCGGGTGGACCCCAGAGAAAGGCCAACGCACCGACCCCACACCCCTCGACCCCTCAGAGTCTGAGAGGGTCCTGGTCCTTGAGAGGGCCAGCCTAGGTAGCTGGCAGCTCTGGGTTGCCCCCGAAGGGGAGACCCAGGGAGCAGCACCCTCCCCCCGTAGGCTTCCCGATGGGCCCCAAAGTTGGGCGATCGAGACACACTACGGAAGGGGGTACCACTGCTGAGGGGTCAAGAAACCCCCCCAGGTCAGGTTGCATGGCTATGGTGGCACGCACCATAGCCTGCTGGTCAGAACCACTGACCCCGACCCCGGGGGGAACCCGACGGTCCTCAGAAGGGGGCTGACTGAGACTCATCGTGGAGACCACTGGTTCTCCCTCCCCAGCAGGCAACCCCGAAGGGTGTGACTGCTCGTCCGACTCTGAGCCCGACTCTGACTCCGAAGAGGTAGAGTCCGAGGCCCTAAGCCAAACGGTAGGTGGGCGAGGGAAGACAACCATTCTGAAGGGCCCAGAAGTCACAGCAGTGGCCAAGGCAGCACCCGTGCCCTCCACAGCCCCACAGGCGGGGCTGGCAGAAGGCAGCAGGGCAGCTTGGACCAACTGTCCAGAGCTAGGGCCAGCCGCGGTGCCGTCAAGTCCACCAACACCGGGGGCGGTACCAGGAACAGAGACGGCGCCGACGGCAGCCCCAGCAACAGCCTCAGCACCAACAACACTGCCAGGTCCCCCCGGCGCCGTGAATGGCACCGAAGATTGAAGCGGCGCCGACGGCTCCGAAGGTGTACCCGGCACTGCCTGGCTCCCTGGCACCACGAGCAGCACCAAGAGCAGCAGCGGCACTGACAGATGACCCCGAAGGTCCCACGGCGCTGTGCTCAACCTCGGTGCCGAGGACGGCGCCGAGGCGAGACATAGCAAAAGGCGACGCTGGATCCAGGGTCACGGCACCACGAGCAGCACCGGCACCACGAGCGGCACTGACAGAGCCCACAACACCGAGAGACGAGTCGGCGCTGACGGGGCCCACAGCACCGCGAACGGCGCCGAAGGCCTCGACAGCACCGACTGACGGCGTCGAGGACGGCGCCGACCTGGGCCTTCCGGACCAAGGGAGTGACACCGGGGGGAGTCTTCACCCCCAAAGGGGCGATTGCCATAGCGGGCGCTCCCGCCCGCCTCCCGGAGGAAGCGGACGGGCCTCCTGCACTGCAGGAGGAGCCTCACCAAGGCTAGGCTACGAAGTCGAGGCTCCCTCCTCCTCAGTCCGTATAGAACCGGAGGGACCGAGGAAAGGCCGAGAGCGCTAAGGACCGAGGTGTGTGAACCCTACCTCAACAGTCGGCAGAGTCACTACTTTAAATGTGCGCTGCTCGAGGACGCGGCGGTCCATGGAGAAGCAGGCGTCACATGAGTCCATGTCGTGAAGCAGGCCAAGACACACGAGACACCGGTCATGCTGGTCGGTAATGGAGAAATTGCGGCCGCACGGGCACCGACGCATAGGGGGCCGCCTCGCCTTAGAGAATTTCTTGCCCTCCGACCACAACATGACCTACTGGGAAAAAAACACCAAAACAGACTCGATGTCGCTTAAAACTTAAAATAAATGGAAAGATCTTACCGGCGACGTCGAGTGGAGGCAGAACCCAGAATTAGCAGGATGACTGACGGACTATCGACGAACACGAACTCTAAGGCCTAAGTTTTAAAACTTCTTCAGATCTCTTCAAGGCTTCCCACGAGGCGACCTCGACAGCGGGAGACGAAGAACTGGTAGGCAGGTGGAGTCGACACAGCCTAATGGCTAATCCTCAAGCGCCACGAGTACGTCGGCCCTCGAGGGATGAGCCGATGCTGCTACGACCACTTATCCTTTAAAAAAAAAAAAGGGCTCCCACGGGGTCCTGATCTCTGGCCAGTACCCATCTGTGATGAATGGTGAAGACTGACACAGATAAGATTATGGTGGTGCTCAAATTTTAAGCCAAGTATTACATGCAGATATGTTGTTATTGACTCATGTCACTTACCATTTTATACATCTATTGATTTTTTCAATTCACTTTTTCTGACAAATGTTGATTGCAGGGATTCTGGTGTCGCAATTCAGTTCAGCGCCGTGTAACATCTTAGTGCAGATGCTAAGTAACTGTTTTAAAATGCTGAAAAGTTAACAGCGATGAAAGTGCATTAACTTCTTTCTTCCGTGTCTGGAGCTGTAGTGGTGTTATTGGCAAGTGCATGTCCCTTTGCTCCAGATCTATCAGTGAAATGTCTATTCTGTGCAATGGACAGTGGCTGAATGTTATCAGCTGACAGTTTTCATTTCATTATCAACAGATAAATATTCAGGGCTTTGCAAATGCAACTTTGCTGGTAGCACAGTTTCATGCCCCCAAGTGTCTCATCAGTTAGTGGTTATACCTTAACCAATGATCACAAAAAGCATGAAAAAGATTTGCCGCTGAGTAATGTAAATGCCAATCCACCTAAGCACCTTTAGGCTGCAAACATAATTTGAACGATAGGATTCTGGACCGGTGTATCACTCTGTGGCACAGCAACGGTTAATAAGTTTAAGCACATTCTCAGGACATTGTTTCACTTGCCCCCTCTCCCCACTACGATCCTGGTCACCTGAAATAAACCTGACATTTTAGTATCTGTTTTACATCTTGGCTCAGTTAGGCAATCAGCGCTGTAAGAACATAAATGGACATATAAATGGGGACTATAAGAACATGCCATGGGTGCTTGTGCCTTAGTCCAGCTGTGCAACATCAGCCTGAAGCTCAGGTAGGGCTTACTGTCTACCATTTTGTTCACCCCCATGTATCTGTACCATTTCACATCCTCCTTTGCCTTAGTCCAGCTGTGCTACATCAGCCTGAAGCTCTGGTAGGGCTTACTGTCTACCACTTTGTTCACCCCCCCCCCATGTATCGCTGTGCTACATCAGCCTGAAGCTCTGGTAGAGCTTACTGTCTACCACTTTGTTCACCCCCTCATGTACCTGCACCATTTCACATCCTCCTTTGATCTACAGTGAGTGGATCCCTCATTCATACGTCACATATGCACGCACCCAAAAAAAAAAAAATGGTCTTCAAAAATTAAGATACATTTATTATGTTTGTTATGTTTACTTGCACGCATGTGCAAGAAACATAGTGCCATCATCTGAGATTTCAGAGGTGTGTCACCCGCTCTTCCAATTCAATCAGTGTGTTGGCAGGCGCGGCCCCTGTAAGCGAATGCATGATGGAGCTGTCTATGACAAGCTCCAAAATGCAGTGGCATACAGTTCAAAGGGGAGCTACGCTTCAGTGAGCAGCGATAAGATATCGCTTGCTTGCGCGCAGCTCCCCCCACCACACACGCAGGCGTGTGCCTCCCCGCATGCACGCACAAACTGTATAGCCAACAGGGGTGCCCAATCCCCCATCAACTGTGCGCCCCCGGCCCCCCCAAAGTCTTCCAAATGCCATGCTGGGTGCCCACCCCAGCTTGGCAATCGATGCTTTGGATGACGGGGGTGCCCAATCCCCCATCGGCTGAATGCCCCCCAACCGTCCTTGTGCCATGCTGGGAGCCCACCCCAGCGTGGCAAACGTCCCGCCTCATCATTGGAAACAAAAAGAACACCTGTAAAGAAAAAATGGTCCCACATTGTCTCCCTGGCCTCCTCCCACAACCCGCACCCACCCACTGCGCACCCTGCCTCCCCACACCCCCACCCTCACCCCATACTTACCTCTGGACCTTGGCGCGACAATCTTCGGTGGACCGGGTACATGTCTGCACTCTTCAAAGCCGACCGCGAACTGAGGAAATGCCGGTAAGCTGTATAATGGGCTAGATGGGGGGTTTCAACTTTGTTGCATATCTCAGGCATTTTTTGGAATTTTTGCACCAAATTTTCAACATGGGGTTTTTGGGACCACTTCTCATGAATGATGTCACTGTCGTGTTATTCGGGCCTGAAGTGTGGTTTCACAGTCACTGCGCAAAATCACCTTTCGGGACTGATTAACAAAATGACACTGCCAGTGTTCATAAGGTGGGCTCTCAAGAAGCCTATTTTGAAAATTTAGTGGAAAAATTTCAAACAACGACTGTTCTGCGAGCGTGCGTTGCGCAGTTCCTACGCACGCTTGTAAGTTCGCAAATTTTCAATATTTTCACTCCAGATTTTCAACATTGCCATTTTACCACACCTTCTTATAAGTAGTACAGCTGTCATTTTTTACATCTCACCCAAAATGTGTTTCCACCCATGTAGCGCACAATGGCGCAGTCGGTGTGCTAAATCAATGTACGGGACAAATTAAGAAAACCAAAGTGACACTGTTCAAGAGCAGAGGTCTTACAATGGCTATGTTGAAAATTTGGTGAAAAAATTCCAAAAAAATGACTGTTTTACAAGCATGCGTTGTGCAGCTCCTACGTATGCTTATAAGTTCGCGAATTTTTAATATTTACGCCCCAGATTTTCAACATTGCCATTTTTCCACACTTTCTTATGAGCAGTACAGCTGTCATTTTTCACATCTTGCCCAAAATGTGTTTCCACCCATGTAGCGCACAATGGCGCAGTCGGTGTGCGAAATCAATGTATGGGACACGTTAAGAAAATCACAGTGACACTGTTCATGAGCAGAGGTCTTAAAATGGCTATGTTGAAAATTTGGTGAAAACATTCCTAAAAATGACTGTTTTACGAGCGTGCGTTGCGCAGTTCCTATGCATGCTCATAAGTTTGCAAATTTAATATTTTCACTCCAGATTTTCAACATTGCCATTTTATTACACTTCCTTATGAACAGTACAGCTGCCATTTTTCATATGCCGCCCAAAATGTGTTTTCGCACATGTAGCGCACAATGGTGCTGTTGGTGTGTGAAAGCAATGTTTGGGACAGATTAAGAAAATCACAGTTACACTGTTCATGAGCAGAGGTCTTAAAATGGCTATGTTGAAAATTTGGTGACAAAAGTCCATAAAATGACTGTGTTACGAGTGAGCATTGCGCAGTTTCCATGCACCCTCGTAAGTTCATGACTTTGCAATATTTTAAGTCCAGATTTTCACCAGTGGCATTTTTCCACACTGCCTTATTTACAGTACAGCTGTCATTTTTCACAACATGGCCGAAGTGTGTTTTCACACTTTCAGCGCAGAGATGCGTGATCGCTGTGGAAAATCATTGTTCGGGACAGATGAAGAAAATCACAGTGACACTGTTCATGATCGGAGGCACCAAAATGCCTGAGTTGACAATCTGTTGTAAAATAATCCCCAACCTAATTATATTACGGGTATGCGTTGCACAGTTTCTATGTACGCTCATGACTTCACCATTTTTTAAATATTTACTGCAGATTTACAACATTGCCATTTTTACACCTCCCCATGAACAGTACAGCTGTCATTTTTTACATCCTGTTCGGAATGTTTTTGCACCTGTGGTGCTAAATGCCGTAGTCGCTGTGCATAAGCAGCTTTCGGCTAAGAAACTGATAGTCCCCCTGTTCATGAAGTGGGGTCACAAAAAAAACATGTTGAACATCTGGAGTGAAAATACCAATGAATGCCTGAGGTATTAGGGTTTCCAACCATAATGCCCAACCCTGTAGAGAACGACAGGCATCAGGGGTGTGACTTGGGATTCTTGCCTGTAATGCTCATACCATTCCACACCCTGCAGCCAGTGAGAAGCATTGAGGTATGCCTTGGACTCTTGACCCCAAAGTTCACCCCATTCTCCTATATCGCACCCATCCCACTGTATTTCCTAATGGAATGGGCTGCGCATAAGGACCAAAGACCCCAAGGAACACTGTGACACTTGCCAGTGTCTGCAGGGTGGGGTGTACTGAAATGGTGTGGCCGTTATGCCTGACGACTCAAAGGCACACCCCAATGCCTGTCACTCTCTGCAGGGTGGTGGTGGGGTTGGCTTCAGTTCAGTACTTCACTGCCATTCCTATTACACAGCTCTGTAACTTCTACACTACCACTGCCAATGCCAGCAAGTAAACATTCGGCATTGACAAATGCTTGTTGAAAAAGGGTTGCTGAACTTGTGTGTGAGCCAGAGCACAAGAGTGGCCACTGTGTTGGAGTTGAAAGACGGTGAGGGTAGGGGGATGAGCGGGTGCTGTCTGGGTGGGTGCCTGCAGTCTGCTCCTGAGATGCAGCAAGACAGGAGACTGTTGTGTTAAATCCCTGGATTTTCAGACTCTGCACAGTCCTCCCCTAAGAGTCTGATATTTGAGACAACAGCCGAGACTGCTTGGCTACACACCATAGCAGGTAACTGAGGAAAGAATGGAAATGATCTGAAGAATCCATCCTAAATGTGCCAGGTGGGGAGCTCACTGACCCCCATCAAGCGGGGCTGCTGGTGGCAAGGGATTGTGGGTTTGTGCCCAGGTGCTGGGGTGCTCTGACCCATGGGGGAGCCAGATCATGGGGACACTCCTATGTCTGGATCCCTTGTGGCTGGTAGGTCTTGTGTGATGCCCTGCAGTGGGCCGGGGTGCCAGGCTGCAAGACCTTGGGTTGCACTGAAGATCCAAGCTGCAGCTTCTACACCTCCAAGTGTTAAGCATCAGACCTGGTTTTGCATTTGCCGATCTATCTAACGCAGGACTTCAGTCATGTGTGCCATCCTAGGACTAATGCAGCAGAGCTATGTGAGGGCAGGAATTGCCCTGCACCTGGGCAATATATATACTGTATGTAGTTATCTGTGTTCAAGTCCACTGGCGCTGAAAGCCAGTTCAAGATTTAAAGCAATCAAGGGGGAACATGTGGGGGGTTGTTTGGTTCAGGTGGGTGTGCCAGTGCCGGCTGACCAGCTGCACCTCAGGTCTGCAGCTTGGCATTTAGGTATCCAGGGACAAAAGTCAGGGCATCTTTCTGAACTAATTATCAGTGGGTTTGGGTTTGGTAACACTTGCAGCAGTGTCAGGTAGTTTGGTGGCTGCATTATTAAAAGGTGATTTGGGGTAAAATCAAAAGGGGGAATGCTGTTTGGGAATTTTTTCCTTTTTTTTACCGACTCTTTTTCCTCCGATCACCGAAGATGTGGCCTCTCTCAGGTATCATTCCCAGTTCACTCCCACCCAACCTGCCCCCCCTGGATTTCCTTCCTGAGGCTCCGCTAATGCCTACCTCCACCTGGCAAGAGACCTTCTTACTTACCCATAGGGCAAGGCCACCACCCCAAGACATCCAGTAACATCCAGGTAGAAGAGGCACGAAGAGGACTGGGACCCAGGTGGGCGGGGTCTGGCAGTGGGAATGGGTCCGATGTGCATCGTCACTAACTACAATTCCAGGGTGTTTCCGAGTTCATTTAACAGTCACAATGGTTTTAAAAAGCCCTAAGGCAAAATATTCAAGCTTTTTTGCGAGTGTTAGGTTATCAACTTGCTAATCCCAATTTGCACCTCTAAAACAAGATAGTACTGAAACATAGAAATATAGAATTTGACGTCAGCTAAGGACCGCTTGGTCCACCTAGTCTACCCATTTTCCTACCTATGATAAGCTGCAGATCCTAGTTAACCAACAGCTTACTTCCTCCTACCCCCCACTAGGACTGCCTTATGTCTGTCCCATGCATTCTTGAATTTCCCCACTGTTCTTGACTCCACAACCTCCTCAGAGAGGCTGTTCCATGCATCCACAACCCTCTCCGTGAAAAAATACTTCCTCACATTACCTCTGCGCCCCCCTCTATCTTCAAATTGTGTCCCCTTGTTCTTGCACATCTCTTTTTCTGAAAGATGCTACCCTCTTGGACTTTGTTGATTCCCTTGAGGTACTTGAAAGTTTCTATCATGTCCCCTCTCTCCCTTCTTTCCTTAAGGGTGTACATATTGAGCTCCTTTAGTCTTTCTTCGTATGTCTTCTGGTGCAGACCCTGCATCATTTTGGTTGCCTTCCTCTGGACAGCCTCCACTCTATGTCTTTGCGGAGATGGGGTCTCCAGAACTGCACACAGTACTCCAGATGGGGTCTCACCAACTGTCTGCACAGAGAGATAACTTCCTGTTTTATACTACAGTACTGATGCCTCTCCCTATGCATCCCAGTATCCCCCCAGCCTTCCTTATTGCCTTCTCACATTGCTTGCCCACCCTTATAGAAACATAGAATACTGCACAGGGGCATATGATTGCTTGGTTACCAAGCCACTAGCCCATTTGAAAGTGGCCTTAATCCATCCTTGTGCACCTATGTAAAGCAGCTGACTGCACTTTGCACATAGCACATCGGCATGCTGGGAGGTATGAGGAGGTATAGCTATCCATTAGTGCAACACTAGTTACTGGTTCCCCAAACCAGATGTTATGGACTGTGCATTCCTGCACTCCCAACAGCTGGCTGTGTCAGGCTACCACTAGCCCTGGTCCCTCCACTGGTACATGGCATAACTGTCAAGGTGTCCGGTGCCCCACCCCCCAAACTGCATGCCTGTGTAATAAAATATCTGTCCCATGTGTCCAGCAGACTCCCCACCACTGATCAACTGGGCCTCAATCAGACACTTGATAAGATCAATAATTCTTTGGTACCTTTCACCTGATATCCAGACCAGGGTTCCCCACGTGCCCCAATTAGCAGTCTGGCAAGAGCTGTAATTCGTCCATACCACATCCTTGGTGTTGAGTAATTCGCCTGCCCCATAAGTAAAATATCTACCCCCACAACCAGCCCACCCAGTACCACTACAACTGCTCCCACTTGCCCCCAACCTATGGTGTACAGTGACCAGCACAGACCCTCCACTCACATCCATAGCAGCCACCAACTGAATGACAGTTCACAATCAGATGCCTACTGTAGTAAAAGCTGTTTCTGTAGTAGGTGTGCAATCATAAACATAGAAACACTGAATTTGTCATCAGAAAGGGACCGCTTGGCCTACCTAATCTGCCTAGATGTTTCCTGCCTCATCTTTCTCCTCACATGCTGTCTGATCTCTATCAACCCTCCCACCTCCCCACCTCTTCTGTAATATACCGCTATGTCTACGTCACACATGCTTGTAGCCCCCTACTGTTTTACCCTCCACCACTTCAGCTGGCACTCTGTTCCAGACGTCTACCAATATTTTCTCACATCTCTCTTGACCCCCCCCAGCTTCATTGCATTCCCCTATTCCTGGTGCTCATTCACATTTGAAAAAGACTCCCCTTGACCATGTTCACTTCTGTAAGATACTTGTAGGCCTGTATCATGTCACTTTTCTCTTTCCTCTCTTCTACGGTATACATGCTGAGATCCCTCTATCTCTCATCTTAGGACTTCTCATGTAAATCCTGCACAATTTTAGTTGCCCTACTGTGAATTTCCTCCACCCTGTCAATGTTCTTTCTGAGATTTGTTCTCCAAAATTACATCGCACTCCAGGTGGGGTCTGGCAACACCACCTCCATCCTCCTGCTGGAGATACCCTCCCTACACACTCCAGCATCCCACTACCCCTACCCACTGCTTTGTCACAGTGCCACCTTGAAGTCCTCAGACATAATAACCCCAAGATCCCTTTCCTGTTTATTGACTGTCAATAACCCCCTCCCCCATCCTATACTCAGCTCTTGGGTTCCTATGCCCTAGGTGCATGATTTTGCACTTTTTGGCATTGAATCCAACTGCCATGCTTTTACCACTCCTCAAAATTCACAAGATCCCTGATCATTCTCTCCACCACTCCTGGGTGCCCACCCTATTGCAAATTTTGATATCATCTGCAAAAAGGCATACCTTCCCTTCAGTTGTTCTGCAGTGTCCCCTAAGTTCAAAAGGACTGGCCCTAGTACTGAACTCTGTGGTACCCCACTGGTCACTCTCTCATCATTAGAGCGAGAGCTGTTAACCACCACCCTCGGTCTCTTATCCATTAACTAGCTACTATACTGATTGGAAGGCTACAGTCTGTAGATCAAGGGGGCAGTGCAACAGGACGCACCCCCATTCAGCCCATTTAAGAGCAGCTCTCCTTACTCTACTCACAAGCATTTTTTCCTTGCCCCTCCATCCACCCCTCCTCCTCCAGCAGCATGCCTCTCTTTCCCATGGGCTTCATCCTAAGGTACCTTTAGCCAAGGGAATCACTCCCGTGGCACCTCAAGGGGTGAAATCCTCCTCTAAGGTTCCTTCACTTCATACCCATACAGGGTGGTACAGTATATCCCATGGATAGAGAAGCGAACAGCCAAAGATTATCTGTTACACAAGCACAAAACCAGTTGCATAGGCACATTGGACCCAATTAACCATTTTGGATCTCACTCCAGGGCCATTCAGTTCCTTTATCAGCCTCCTGTGTGGCACAGAGCTGAAGGCCTAGCTAAACTCCAGATCAATCATGTTGACTGCTCTCCCCTTACCTATTTCCCTGGTCATCCAGTCAAAGAAATGTACCAGATTCATTTGGCATGACCTTCCCCCTGTGAATCTGTGTTGTCTGTGGTCTTGCAGCCCACTGGATTCAAGATACTTGTAACAGTCTCTCTTTTAGTATGGAATCCGTTAATTTCCCCATGACTCAAGTAAGACAGACCAGACTATATTTGCTAGCCTCCTCCCTGCTGACGCTCTTACAAAATGGGACTATGTCTGTTCTCTTTCAGTCCTCTGGAACCACTCCTGTTTCCAGTGAGTTGTTGAATAAGGCCATGAATAGTGCAGCAAGCACCTCCCTGCCTAGTTCCCTTAATACCCTTGGATGTATCCATCCGGTCCTATGGCCTTGTCCACCCTAAAATTTGAAGTCCCTTCAATAATACTCTCTCCTTTGAAAACGGACTTGTGTCCACTTCCCCCTCCAGTGTTCATGCTGCTCCTTGGTGGACTGTCCCTGCCTCTCTCCACTGTGAAAACAGTAGAATTATCTGTTCAGGAGGTACACATTTTTCTGATCCCCTCCATGCAGTGTCCCTTTGTCGTCATCCTTATCCTCAGAATCCCTACCCTTGCCTTCCTTTCCTTGCTTATGTACTTGAAGAAAGTCTGGTCTTCTTTTGATACCCTTTGGTTATGCTTTCTTCTGTCTGAGCCGTTGATCCCTTCATTACCTTACCTGCTTCCCTCTGTTTTACCTGCTACACGTCTCTATCCTCATTCTTCTGTGGTTCTTCATACCTCCTGAATGCCACCCTTTTACAAGTTTCCAAAGAAGGCTATTCTGGTGCATCTTCCCATGTCAATGAAGTCTGCCTTCTTGAAATCCAAAACGTTTGCCCTCGTGTGACTGAACTGGGTCCCAGGTCCCATGCTAAACCACACTATGTGGTGGTCACTGGATCCCAGTTGCCCCTCCACACAGACATCTGCATTCTGTCCCTACTGTTCAGTATCAGGTCAAGAATGACCTTTCCTCTGGATCAAGCACAAGCTGCCTGAGATCTGTTCTCTGTGGGGAATCCAGGATGCTTCTGCTTCTGGCTGAAGCAGCTGCTTGGGTGGACCAATCCACGTCTGGCATACTAAAATCCCCCAGCAGCAGGACTTCACCTTTTGTTGCCTTATTGTGTATTCATCCACAGGCTCTCTGTCTACTTCTTCCCCCTGTGCTGAAGGCCTGAAGATCACCCCCATTCATATTGTTGAACCTTTGCCAGGTTCAAGGGTGACCCACAGTGCCTCAGCCTCTTCCTGTCTACCCTGCACCTCTGTTGGCTTTATAGCTTCTCTGACGTACAGGACCACACTCCCTCCTTTTTGACCCCCCCCATCTCTCCTGAACAGAGCATAACCTGGTACATCAATGTCCCATGATTAACAGTGTACCATGTCTCAGTTATTGCTACTATGTACAGGTCTGCCTCCACTATCAATGCCTCCAGGTCTGGGATTTATTTCCCAGGCTGCAGGCATTTGTTACAATGCCTTCCATGTTATGTATCCTATCCCCCTCCTTCTCTTGCTGCTGCTCTCCTGCTTCTTTCCCCTTCCCCTCCTCTGCTTCATCCCCCCTCCCCAATTTCTCGTGTGGCCTAGAATTCACTGCTTCCCACTCTCCTCCTGCTCTCAATGTCCCAGACTTCAGCTCATTTTCCTGCATGTTTTATTTTTTATTTATTCATTTTTATGTTGGCGTGCTTGCGCAGCCAATATCGTGGGACAGTGCAGCTTTGGAGGTGCAGTCGCTGTTGGGCGAATGCAGGGCACGCACCAGTAGGTATGTCCTGCATTCCCCAATCAGCCCGCATGCCGGCACCACACCATGCATACATAATGTGGCAAGCACACCTAAGAAAAGGTCCTCTGCAATCCGATCAAAGCTCATCATATGCAGTGGTCCTTTTCTTGCCGTGCTCGCCACCACTATGTGCATGGTCAGTGAGCGGGCGGCCGCCTAACTACCACCGACTTTGGGGGTGCCCAATCCCCTGTCGGTTCTTCCCTTTCTTTGTGTGCCGACAGGGTGCCCAATCCCCATTGGCATTACCTCCTTCCCCGTGTTGTGTGCCGACGAGGTGCCCAATCCGATCGGCTACAGACATCCCCAAACAGTTAGGTGGCATGCTGAGGAACCCACCCAACATGCAAATCTACAAAAAAAACTGTCGCGATGGGTTTTCTTTTTCCTGTAAATGAAAGCGGTCCCTCGTGGTCTCGATGCCCCCTCCCCACCTGCACCCACCCACTGTGCACCCTGCCTCCCCTCACCCCCGTCTCACCCCATACTTACCTGCGGAGTCTGGCAAGACAATCTTCTGTGGACCGGGAACACATCTGCACTCTTCATAGCTGACCGCTCACTGAGGAAATGCCGGTAAGCTGTATAACGGAATGAATAGGGGTTTTTCAACTTTAATGCATAACTCGGGCATTTTTGTGAATTTTGGCCCCAAACTGTCAACATGGGGTTTTTGGGACCCCTTCTCATGAATTCTTGCACTGTCATGGCGTTATTCGGTCCTGAAAGGTGATTTCGCAGTCACTGCGTGGAGTCACCTTTCGAGACTGAGTAACAAAATGACAATGCCACTGTTCATGAGAGGGGCTCTTAAAAAGCCTATTTTGCAAGTTTGGTGGGAAAAATCAAAAAAATGACTGTTTTACGAGAGTGTGTAGCAACTGCACAACGCATGCTCGTAAGTCAGCGCATTCACACTATTTTCATGCCAGATTCTCAGCATTGGCATTTTACCACACCTTCTTGTGAACTGTACAGCTGTCATTTTTCACATTCTGCCCAAAATGTGTTTTCGCACTTCTGGTGCAGAATATCACGATCGCTGTGCGAAATCAGTGTTCGGGGCACATTATGAAAATGACAGTGACATTGTTCATGAGTAGAGTTCCTAAAATACCTGTGTTGAAAATTTGGTGACAATACTCCATAAAATGACTGTGTTACGAGCGTGCGTTGTGCAGTTTGCACACACGCTCGTAAGTTCGCAAACTTATATTTTCACTCCACATTTTCAGCAGTGCCATTGTTCTACACCTCCTAATGAACAGTGCGGCTATAATTTTTCACATCCTGACCAAAATCTGTTTTCACAGTTCCGGTGCATAATGGCGCGGTCGCTGTGGAAAGCCCGTATTCGAGACACATTATGAAAATGGCAGTGACACTGTTCATTAGCACATGTCCTAAAATGCCTATGTTGAAAATTTAGGGATGAAAGTCAATAAAATGAGTGTTTTACCAGCGCGTGTTGCGCAGCTTGCACGCACGCTCGTGACTTTGTGAATTTGTAATACTTTCACTCCAGCTGTTAATCATTGCCATTCTTCCATACCTCCTTATGAACAGTACAGCTGACTGAAATGTGTTTTCGCACGTCCGGTGCAGAGTTGCACGGTCACTGTGCGAAATCACTTTTTGGGACACTTTCAGGAAATGACGATGACACTATTCATCAGCAGAGATCCTGAAATGCCTATGTTGAAAATTTGGTGACAAAAGTCCAGACAATGGCTGTGTTGCAAGCGTGCATTGCGCAGTTTCCACACACCCTTGTAACTTTGTCAATCTGCAATATTTTCATGCCACATTTTCATCACTGGCATTTGTGCACACCTCATTATCAACAGTCCAGCTGCCATTTTCCACAGCCTGCCCAAAACACGTTTCCGCAGCTCTGCCGCACAGTGGCGTACTCGCTGTGCAAAATTACCTTTTGGGACACATTAACAAACTCACAGCGCTATGCCTCTCCACCTCCGCTACTGCCAATGCCAGCGTGACAACATTCGGCATTGACAAATGCTTGGTTTATTTATTTGTGTCAAGGATTACAAGTACCGTGTGCCCCGGGGGGGAATACTAAGTCACCTGTCCTTCCTGACTCCCCCCCGGCCATTTTAAATGCTTGTCACTTAAGCATTCATACTTCTTACTCGGGTCACCTTCCCTGACGGATGCAGGCCATTATCTTTATACAGGCTTGCATTCATCCAAGTGGGGCCCCTGTCCCCCATGAAGCCATAACTCTCCGTTCCACACCATTCCTTCAACCAGGAGTTGAATTACTGGATATGGAGTGCCCTAGCCTTTCCCCTGCATGTGGACAGGTGGCACCTCCGAGAAGGAAATGGAGTGGTTTTTTTTTACCAGAAGAGGCGCACTAAGCTGAAGCTTGTTTACATGTGTGACCTGGGAGCACAAGGAAGTTAAGTGATTTGCTTAGGGTCACACAGTATGCAAGTGGGGGCTGTGGGATTCAAACCCATGTCTCCAGGTTTGCTGCTCAGAGCCTTAAACCACTGTACTATACTGCCTCCTTGAAGTGTTCTGCTTGTTTTAGGCTCCCCCCTCAGCTTCCTGAAATCCTTTTGGATTCTAGCTACTTCCACTTTGTCTCCTGCCAGGTCATTCATCCCCAGGTGGAAGATAACATCCAGTTCCTCCATCCTTGCCATTACCCTTGAGATCCTATTGATCCCCTTCTCATCCCGCCATGCAGTGCCTTCTGAAATGCACTTTACCTCCATGTTCTTCCTGCTAGGTTCCCCTAACTTCACTCCTCAGACAACTGAGTCCCCCACTAGAAGAAGCCTTCTCCTCCTCCTAATCTGGGATTTTCTTTTCCCCTTTCCTGGTGCTGCATCCTTGAGGATCTGCCCATCCACTTGGTCTTGGCTGTGGGTGCCATTGTAGGGCTATCCCACTCCTCCAAAACACCATAGGAATTGCTTAACCAGACCGGTTGGGGGATGTGCTTCAGACACCTTCATGGCCACTTCCCTACAGTACCATAATGGTCCTTTTTATGTTGTCTTGTACACACAGCTCAGATGACATATTGTGGTGGCAGGTTTTGGAGGTGCAGTCGTGTTGCGGCCAGTGGCGCCACTGCTTTTTCAGGCTGGGCTCTGTGGCATGAATGAAATAGCATGCTGTCTATGACAGCACTGCAAAAGCATGCCACCAACTTGAAACAATTTCTCTGCTGCAATAAGGGTGCTCCCCAGCATTGCAGGGTGTGCCTTGCCTGGTGTAGCATTTCAATAAACATGGTTGCGGCTGTTACCGTCTGCCTCTCACAATCCCCAGCAAGTCGACTTCAAGGGTGTCCAATCCCCCTGTCAGCATAGTTAACCCCCCAAGATTCTGAAGCACACTGGGAGCACACCCCAGTGTGCCTCTGTCTTCAAAAGCTGATTGCATCAGCATTTTGCTTCCCCTACCCACCACAACGTGACTAACATCACGGCGCAAACTCATGGGACACAATGGGAACCACTTCAGTATGCCAAACATTTTCCTTACACCTGTAAAAAAAAAAGAGAAAATGGTCCATGGTGTTCTTTCTTTTTTATTATAACTTGAAACAAAGAAAATGGTCCATCGCCATCAGGTCCCCTCCCCCAACCTGCACTCACCCTCTGCGAACCCCACCTCCCCACACACACCCCTCACCCCATACTTACCTCTGGAGACCAGTGCTGTGGTCTTTGGTGGAGTGGGAACACGTCTGTACTCTTCAGAGCTGACTGCAAACTGAAGAAATGCTGGTAAGCTGTATAATGGCATCAATTGGGGGGGGTCAACTTAGGTGGATATCGCATCCATTTTTGCAAGTTTGGCTCCAAATTTTCAACATGGGGTTCTTGGGACTCCACCTCATGAACTCAGTCACTGTCAGTTCGTTATTCAGTCCAGAAAGGTTATTTCGTGGTCACTGTGCAGAATCACCTTTTGGGACTGAGTAACAAAACAGTGACACTGTTCATAAGATGGGCTCCCAAATTGCATATGTTGAAAATTTGGTGAACAAATTCCACAAAATGACTGTGTTACGAGCGTGCATTGTGCAGCTTCCATGCACACTCGTAACTTTGAGAATTTTTGATATTTTCACTCCAGTTTTCCAACATTACCATTTCTTCACACGTCCTTATGAACAGTAGAACTGTCACTTTTCACATCCTACCCAAAATGTGTTTCTGCACATCTGGTGCAGAATGCCACAGTTGCTGTGGGAAACCAACGTTCAGGACACATTAACAAAATCACAGTACCACTGTTCATGAGCAGAGGTCCCAAATGCTTTCATGAGGTAGGGTCACAAAAAGCCCATGTTAAAAATTTAGAGTGCAAATACCAACAAAAGACAAGGGCACTAAGGTTTCTAACCATAATGTCCCACCCTGTAGAAACTGACAGGTATTGAGAGGGTGACTTTGGATTGTCGTCTGCAACGGTCATGCCATTCCACCGCATCTTGCAGCCTGTGACATGCATCAAGGTGTGCCTTGGACTCTTTGGCCCCAAAGGTCACCCAATTCTCCTATACTGCACCCGCCTCAACATATTTCCTTATAGAATTGGGTGAGCATAAGGCCCGATGACCCCAAGGCACAACGCAACACTTGGAGTCTGCAGGGTAGGGTGAGGTGAAATGGCATGAGCGTTATAGCAGACGACCCAAAGGCACACCTCAGTTCCTGTCAGTCTCTGCTGGGTGGTGTGGGGTTGGCGTCACTTCCATACTTCACTGCCATTCCTATTATGCATCTCTCTAACTCCTGCACTACTAATGACAATGCCAGCAAGACAACATTCAGCACTGCCAAATGCTTGTTTCCTTCTGCTTTTGCTCACTTCCTTCATGCAGATGCTGGTTGCCTTCCCTATACCTTTACTTAATTTTATCCACTGTTCCTCTACCCCTCTCTGACAATCCTTCCCTGCTAGGCTGCTTCTGAAGAAATTTCCCATTTCTTTAAAATCCAACCTACTAAAGTCCAGGACCATCGTCTTTTTGTGGCTTGCCTCTGCACCCATCGTAATGTTGAACCACACTGTACAGTGATCACTGGTTCCCATTGGATAGCCCACTGTGACATGACTAGGCACTATCACAGCCTCCAGTAGGACAGTGATTCAGAGGAACAAAGGGAGTAAGCATGTCCCAAATAGGATAGCACCTTTACCCCATGGGTCATTTTCAACTCTCAGCATGCTAAGTCCATAGGGCAGGAAAGGTGCTAATGGGACATTTGCTGGTCCAGATGGACTAACTAACATCTCTGCACAATGCCTCTGTGCATCACTGCATGGAGGAATTGTAAGGAGCATTCCCAGCCCCCACCTCCTGATCACAATTCAGATGCCCCTGATATTATAATAAAATGATATCTGACATCTAGTAGTTCCCCCCAGTCACATTCAGATAACCCCAATTAGTAAAATGGTCCCAGGCATCTAGAATTCCCCCACCCCCAATCACCATTCAGATGCTTCTGGTTAGTATAATAAGAGGATCCCTGGCATCTGGATCACCCTGATTTCAAGTCTGAGCCCCCTCCCAATTCCACCCATTAAGGTCCTTCCACCCCTCTCCCCATGGTGGCTCATAAATTACCCCAGCTGCCAGTCCCTCCCACTACGACAGTGACAGGTCCAGCCTCTCTGCTCACCACCTTGGTTAGCCACTTTCTGAGTGACAGGGAGTGAGCACACACCTACTATAGAAACAGATGTTTTACAGTAGGTGCGCACTCACTCCCTTTCACTCATAGAGTGGTCAGCCAAGGTAATGAGCTAAGATGCTGTACCGATCACAGTCACAGGGAAGTAGCTGCAATCTTGGGTAAATGGGGGGCCAGTAGGGAAGGGGTGGAGGGACCTGGCTGGATGGCTTTTGGGGGGGAGGCTCAGATTTGCAACTGGTGGATGGGGCTACTAGATGTCAGGTATCATAGAAAAACAGAATCACAGAAACATAAACAATGATGGCAGCAAAAAAAATGGTATATCCTGTCTGCCCCAGTTCCCCTATTAAACCTCGGAACCTACTGTCCATACAGGGCACTAGCCTTCACCATCCACTCCCTTGTTCCCCTCCCTACTACTATCAGCCTGAGTAACCATTATACCCTTCACTTTGCCACAGCCATGCTTGAAACCATTTATGGTTTTGGTGCCTGCTATCTCAGTTGGCAGACTATTCCACATTTCCACCACCATTTCTGGAAAATAAAACTTTCCAATATCCCTCTTGAACCTCCCTGCCATCAGTTTCTACTTGTGCCCCCGTGTCCTTTTACTGTTACTCATGCTACTGTAAGTTCTTCTCCATTCACTTTGTTTATTCCTTACAGGAACTTGAAGGTCTCTATCATAGCACTCCTCGCTTGTCTGGTCTCTAGTGAAGACATGTTCAGTGCCTCGAGCAGATCCTCATACAATCTGTCCTGTCAGCTCAAAATCATCCTGATCACCCTTTGTCCTTATCTTTCCTGACGTGAGGTCTTAGAACTCTGAACAGTATACCAGGTGCAGCCTCAACAATGATCAATAAAGAGGCAGTAAACCTCTTTTCTTCTGCTATCAGAACCCCTTCTGGCACATCCTAGTATCCTATTTGCCTCACTAGATGCCTCACTGTACTAGCTTGATTGTTTAAGGGAGTCACTAATGATGAATATTAGGTCCCTTTCCTCAGCTGTAGTGTTCAGCTCTACCCCTCCTATCCAGTACTCTGTTCTGGGGTTCTTGTCCCCTAAATGAATCACCTTGCATTTTTTGGCATTGAATTTCAGCTACCAAACCTTAGGCCACCTCTCTACTCTTTACATGTCACTCTGCAGTTTCCTACTTCCCCCGTCACTATCTACCCTCCCATCAGCTTGGTGTCATCTTCAAAGAGACACAGCCCCAGATTCATTCTCAAACGTTATTAATGAGCATATTGAAGAGGGCAAGAGTCGGCATGGATCCCTGTGGCATTCCACTCATGGCCTCCCTCTCTTCTGATTTGACACCATAATCACAACCCTCTGCTGCTGCTCATTCAACTAAAGCCCCCCTCAGCCCCACCAAAACACTGCTTATATTTTCCTTCAAATCCCTGGACCTCACCCCCTTGCGCTGTGACCTAAGCCGCTCTAATAGGTCCCCTATCTCACTGGCTTGCTCCACTAACTCCACACTAACATATTTCAAAACAAAATTCCTCAAAATATGGGACTGCCACCCCCACCCCCCTAGAGCAGGACATGAGAAAAGGTACCCCACCTCCCCTAGATTATGGCTGAGCTCATAGCTTGCTTGCAAGTGCATGATTTGGCCTGGTCAGAAAAGAAATGTAACTCATCCCCCATGGTTTCCAGAGGTATCATCACCTCTGCAACAGCTGTACCAGGGCAATAAGGCTTGCCAAAGGTGAGTATTTTACATCTACCGTCAGCACCAACATTGGTTACCTATCTAAATTTTGGAAGGCTGCCACAATCTCTTCTCCCCTCCCACTCAATCTCCTTTGCCTGTCTTCAAAGTGGGTGACACCCCTATCTCTAATCTCTCCTTCATCACCACAGAGGTTTAATTCATTTTTATCACCTCTCTCTCACCCCTGCCAGCCTGCATGATTGTCATCTCCTTCCTTCCCCCTATTGTTTTTTTTTCTCTCCAGTAACTCCATCCTCCCATCATTGACACCCTTCCCACTGTTAATCCTTCCTAGGGTAGGATGCTCCTCCATCTCTCTGCTTCTGCAGTCTCCTCCCCATTGGCTGACCTCCCTAACCTCTCTTTCTGCTGTTCCTCCATCCCTGCTGACTGGAAGACTGCCACTGTTACTCTTCCTCCAAAAGGTGGCGACCCATCTGTTACTAATAGCTACTGACCCATTTCTCTTCTCCTTCCAAAATACAGGAACACATTCTTTTGTCACAACTCTCTTTCTTTCTGAACTCCTCTTCCTTCTTCACCCAATACAAGCCTGGCTTCTGCAAAAATCACTCCACCACCATCTCCCTGCTCAGACTCACCAAATCCATCCACAATTATATGGATCACAGCCTATTCACCTCTGCTATCTTCGTCAATCTAGCCAAAGCATTCAACCCTGTCTCCCACCCCAATTATTAGCCAAACTCCTGGCTGCAGGCCTCTCTGACTCAGCCATTGGCTGTTCCACTCCTACCACATGGGTAGGTCCCAGGCAGTTAAAATTGGTGACCCCCTCTCTCCTCCCTGCCTGTATCCACTTGGGTCCCACAAGGATCTGTCTTAGGCCCTCTACTTTTCTCCATTTTCTTTAATTATCTCCCCTCCATATGCTTGTCTGCATCCATTCACATGTACATGGATGACACAGTTCTCATCACAGCAGGCCCACAGACTCCAGCTGGACTTCGATCAAGTTCAGCCCTGGCCACGCACAAATCAGCTTTTCCTCATTGTCAAGAAGACTGTCTCCATATCCTTTGGTACAAGGCACAGACTCTCTAGGCTCCTTCCCCTTCCTACTATCCATACCCTGGATGGCTTCCCTGTGGAGGATGTTACCACCTTTAGTCATCTTGGTATCTAGCTAGACCAGCACCTAAACTTTTCTGAACAAGTGGATGCTATAGTCAAAAAGTTGCACCCCAATTTGATGCACTTTACAGGAACTGTGACTGTATCCCACTTCCAGCACACCATGCTATATCGAGAGAATGATCCTCCCAATCTTTGACTATGGTGATGTGGTCTACAACGCAGCCCAGTCACTACCCATGCCAGACTGGACACACTCTTCAACTATTTCTGCCATTACACTCTCGACTATCCTTCTTGGACTCATCACTGTTCTATGTATAAATTTCTCTCCTTTTCTTCTCTTGTGAACAGACACCATGCACATTATGCCAGCTTTGTGGGAAAACGTGGTTTGTTTCCCTACCCTCCTATCTCTCCCCCCCCCACAGCTATACGATCAGAAGCTGAAATATTTGAAAACTAGCAGTCCCTTCAGTTTCCATAACCTCCATCTGCAAAACCACATTCAGCCACCGCTTCCCTAAAATCTGGAACTCCCTCATCCCAGCCATTCACCAATCTCCCTCCCCTGGATTCTTTCAAACCACTTCAGAGGTCTCACCTCTCCCTCCTGCACTTGCTCTAATTTTCCCACTTGCTTTCCTATGACTTGTTTCCAGTTTAGGTACAGCTATAATTTGGCACTTTATGCTTCCACTCTAGGCATTATGCACAAATGTTTACAGCTAGTGTTGATTTAAACTGCTCTCTATTTGATTACCAGCATATGTTTGTGGCTCCTGACTGTGCTGTATATGCATTGTTGATTGTTTGGCTTGTCACTCAAGTTCTCACATCTTGCATGCATTATTCCCAATGTAATTTGCAGTTGTGTACCATTCTGCTCCATGTATGTTATGCATTTTGAACTTTTGTGCTACCTAATCCCCACTTGTGCAAGTTCTCCTTCCACCAGGATGCATCTGGAAATTAGCTCCCAGCTTAGTATGCTTGGGGGGGGACACTAGACACCAAGGATCATTTTACTATAATAACTGGTGCCATTTAAACTGTGATCAGGGGTGTAGATCCTTTATATGCCAAGGATAATTTTGGTATATTACTTGGGAGCGTCAGAATGGTGACCAGGGGTAGGGTGACAATATGCACCACTGTGTGCTCAAATGAGGGCAGGATTTTTGGAAGCAGTAAAAAGTATTGCAATTTCAGTTGTTAAGCACTTTCAAAACCTTTTATATAGCACTGTGCTCTGTATGCAGGAGGGGATCCCTCATTTGCAAGGCTTTAGTAGTACATATGCACATGCACCTGATCAGATTAGCATTGGGGGCTGCCAAATAAATGGCAACTGTTCAGCCATGCTGTTCTCCCACATGGCACAGTGCTTAGATGCTTATCACTCCGCTAACCTTCAGAAAATGGGGCCCTAATTGACTAAATATCCCCTGACAATGCCTCTTAAGATGCAGAAAGTAAACAAAAATGGATTATCTTATTCTGTATCTTTATGTATTATTTTATGTTATTTTCCTTGGAAAACTTTTATCCAATTTCAAAACATTGTGATGTGTCTTAAATATGAATAACAACTGTAGCTAAAATACAATTTCTTCTTTCATCTGAGTGATGTTTTTATTTACTTATAAAAATACATTCTGGTAGACTGGCTTAGCGGCTTGGTGGTAGCTGTACTGCTTCCTATGTGAGTGGCCCAGTTTTGGGGGAGGACCTGGGTCAAACAGGGGTTAGCTGGTGGGAGAGATGATTGAGCATCTCGGGGACTGCTCTCCTCTCAGGGAGGAGTCTGACCACCCTGCTTTTTAACAGCCACCTAGGAGGAACACTGCCAGTGGCATAATGGGCAGGGCTCAGGCAGGCACAAAGCAGTACTTGCCTTTAATTGGATTGGCATCATTGCATACTTGACGGCCCAGGGGATAAACCAAAGGTAGAAAACCTCCAATGGCAAAATAATCCACCAACCTGCCACTGGCTTTGCACTACTAACCAGGCTCTGCTCCTATCTCAATATGTGTCTCCTCGTGAATGGCCCTCTCCCTCCTGGCCCCATCATGGCGGGGGTGGGCATGGGAGATCTCAGAGCAGGTAAGTCCTGGTGATTTTGGGTGATGGGAATGGGCAGACCAGTGAACAAGAGGGTCAGTGGGTGACCTAGAATATAAACATCTCAATGGAAAAAGAAATAAAACACAGTTTGGGAATCTTAAACTCAATAACACAGTCATACCGTATAAACAGCATAACTATGCACTATGTGGCTAGACCGGGGCAGGTTTATTAGTGGAGACCAAGTGCCTGCCAAAGCTCTGTCCACCTTGCAATGCTCCACAGATATGTAATGGGGAGGTTAGGAGCTGTGAGTGCCACCAGTGAGGCATCACAATGAAGTTATTCAGAACAGAAAGTGTAAATTATGCATATGGCAGCTGAGCTCGTGACGAGAATTGGCCCTGAGCGATTGCTGCAAAATAGATATATATATTTTTCTTAACCAAGAACTATTATTAAACAAAACATTGAAATAAAAAAAAACTAAATCAAAACTAACTCAGCAGAGTACAAACTAGGAAAGCACTTGGCTTACACTTTTACAGCTCCTGCAGTACTCTTCCCAAGCATTCAGCCTAGATAAGTTGCTGGACCAACACAGTAATTAATTACACATAAATCTGATCAAAACTTTAACTTAGAAAAATGCATGCAGTTCCCTATGTTTATAAGGTATGAGAGTGATATGTTAGGAATATCCTAAGTATTAGCTTCCTATACAAATGTGTCTAAGGAAGGCAGCACTTATTTAAATGAATAAACAACAGCATTTTAAATTAGTTCTAAACATTTCTTGTCACATCACAATGTTCTGAAATTTGATTAAAGGTGTGCAAGCAAAACAAGATGTAAAACCCTATAAAGAAGTAGAATGACAGGTAGCCCTTTTTGTTTACCTTCTGCTCTGCAGCAGACATCCTCTCATCAAGCCAGTAGCTCCCTGAATGCAACAGGATATGAGTGCAGAACCAGGCCATTCAATGGGGGAAGGGGTCACTTCAGAATGTAGTCCATTTCAGTATGTAGTTTATTTGTTTCAGTATATAGAGTATGTGAATTTGTCAGTCTACAGTGTATGCATTTCAATACATAGTGTATGTGTTTCACCATGTAGTGTATTTGTTTCAGTATATAATGTATATGTTTTTTTAAATATACTGTGTATGTATTTCAGTATGTAATATATTTATCTCAGTATATAGAGTATGCAAAAGTTTTCAATAGAGAGGGTAAGTGTTTTTAATATATAGTGTATTTGTTTCAGTATATAGTGTATGCAGATTTTTCAATGCACAGTGTATTTATTTCAATATATAGTGTATGTATTTCAATATAAAGTGTAGATGTTTCAATATATAGTGTATTAGTTGCAGTAGACAGTGTATGTGCTTTTTTCAATGTGTAGTGTATGCATTTCAATAGATAGTGTATGTACAGTATTTCAATATATAGTGTATTTGTTTCAGTATAGAATGTATGCCGATTTTTTCAATATATAGTGTATGTGTTACAATGTATAGAGTATTTGTTTCAGTAGATAGTTTATGTGGATGTTTCAGTCTGTAGTGTATGTATCTCAATAGGTAGTGTATATGTTTCAGTACATAGCACATTTGTTTCAGTATATAGTGTATGTGGATTTTCAGTACTCAGTATGTAGATTTCATTAGATAGTGTATCTATTTCACAATATAATGTAAGCATTTCACTATATAGTGTTTGTGTTTCACTATACGACATATACATTTCAGTATACAGTATATGTATTTCACTATATGATGTATATATTTCAATAGATAGTGTATGTGGTTCATTACATTGTGTATGCATTTCACTATATGATGCATGTATTTCACTATTTGATATATGTATTTCACTATGTAGTGTATGTGTTTTACTATACAGCCAGAGATTATGAATTGTGTCCCTAATGGCTTGCCATACACTTTGGCAACTTTTGCAAAATTCTGACCTAGAACTGAGGAATGAATGTATGCTTTGTGGATCCACGTATTCAGTTCTGGATTGAAATTCCATAGAACTGACCACACTGTTATGTAAACAACTGGGGGATGAGTGTATTGTATTGTATTGTATTGTACTGTACTGTATTGCATTGCATTGTACTGTATTGCATTCCATTGTATTGTACTGTGTTGCATTGCATTGCATTCCATTGTATTGCACTGCATTGTACTGTATTGTATTGCATTGCATTGTATTGTATTGCACTGCGTTGTATTGCATTGCATTGCATTGTATTGTATTGCATTGCGTTGTGTTATGTTGTACTGTATTGCATTGCATTGTACTGTATTGTATTGCATTGCATTGTATTGTATTGTATTGCATCGCATTGCATTGTACTGTATTGCATTGCATTGTATTGCATCGCATTGCATTGCATTGTATTGTATTGCACTGCATTGCACTGCACTGCATTATGTTGTATGGTATTGTATTGTATTTATTTGTTTTACCAGGATAAGCTCCACTGAACAGTGTTCATTTGCAAGGAGGCCCTGGTTAGGACAGGTGAGTGTACAAAAACCTATAGTAATACACAATATATCATTACAAAGTAGAATACAGAGTTCATGAGCAATGGATACACACAAAAATGTACAAAAATGATGTGCAGCAAGAAAGAGGGAACAAACAGTAAGCTACAGAGGCCAAAATAAGCCATTAATAAAAACAACCCAATGTATTGCAGATTGGCATGTTAAAGGTGACCTGCAAAGAATCATTGCAGCCCCCTCCTCTCCCCACATACCTTGCAGTACTGTTGTGGGAGTCTGGGGCTGCAATCAGCATTATTTTTCATATCTACATTTAATTTTAATAAAGCGCCGAAACTTTTGGCCGAACGCGGAAGTGCGGAGGGACCCAACTGAGAGGGCACAAGTGCTCATGGGTATTACACCTATTTAGTGACATTGCTCCCACCACTACTCTTATAATAGCAGCAGTGGTGGTAGTTTATTATACTGATTTTATTGCTTCCCCGGGGCACTTGACACCCCAAATATTGCTTACTGCAACACCTGGGCAGGCAATTTTTGCCAGAAAATACCATGGACAGGATGAAAATTCATGGGATACATTTAGTGGATTTTGCTTTTGCCAAACTTGGAATTTTGGAAAATGTAGCAAAATTTGTGAAATGTTGCAAAATTTTTGTGACATTGGAAGTCATACTTTCCACCCAGCATTATTTATTTATTGAAAATGTTTCACCAGGAAAGGCACACTGAGCAAAAAGATGCTTGTCTCACGGTGCGACCTGGGGGGGGAGTTACAGAGGAGGCAGGTATACATACAGTATTTGAATGTACAGTAGCAATACGGATCAAGTACATAGATGGGAGGGATTACAAATGAACTTGTTGCATAGGCAGAGCAGTACAAAACCGCACCAGATCAGCAGGCAGGTATGCAAACAGTATTTGAACTTACAGTAGCAATACAGATAATGCTACAAGTACTGTTACTTTAAGGGAAGCTGAGGGAGGTTAAGGAACTCTCAAGCGAGTTAAGTGCTGTTTGAGGAAGCGTGGAAGTTTAAGTGGAAGGGAAGGTAAGTGACTCGACCAAAGTCAGCTAGTATGTGGCAGTGGTGGGATTCAAACCTGGGCCTCCAGATTTATAGCTCTGTGCTCTAACCTCTAGGCTGCATACTGTTGAGTAGTAAAGTCATATGAAACCCCCCCTCCACTAATTTGGGGTTTACCTTAATGTCTTCCTGAGCTCCTCAATGTCCACTGCCAGGCTGGTGTCCTGTCTCAGAGCAATTCTGTTTATGTGCGCGAGAGTGCCCTGTTGAGCCTCCGCACATGTTCCTTTAAGAGACTAGCTAATCTGTGTTAAGTGGATGGTCTGAGCTGAGTTCAAGTAATTAAGGGCTTGCAACCGGTCAGACACTGCTCCATTATGCTCCACTCTGCAGTCAATAGTAGTGCAGAGGGAGCTTGCATGAGACTTGTGCATATTTACTGTTTATGTACTGGTGTATCTGAAGTAGAGAAGTTTGTTTAACCTGCTTTCTTTGCAGCTGTGCATTTCAAATGGGAGCCACCATGTTAGGTCCGGTACTTCCAGTAATTTGACCAATTAGAACTCTGGGGGACCTAAATGGATCCTGGCCAAAGTGCCTTGTGAGAAGGAAAACTGTAGTTTTTGTAGTTTTTAGGTTGGCGCAAAAAGTAACCTAGAGGGGGAGCCCTAACTGTGACTGACAGCTTCCCTAGCCAACCTGAATGCTGGGTTTACAAGGGAAATCCCCAGTGTGACAAGAGACAGTGGATCAGTTAAAGTTGGAGGTTGAAGTGTGAACAGCTCGAGCCTTTGAGCAGCTGCTCCCTGAACAGAGAGTAGGGAATTGGTGGGAGAGGCCTACCTTGCCTCCCTGCCACGTTTCTCCTGCTTTGGGACATTGGTAGCCTGTTACATAGGTGACCTTGATTGGACGCTTTCAAAAAGGGCGAGTCAATCGCGGCACATGTCGATAGGATACTGACCAGGAAGGATGACAGGATATGGGGGGATTCGAGCATACAGCAACAGGATATCGCTACATGTACATACGCATGGGGGGAGCGAGCACACTGAGCGAGGGATGGATGGGAAGGGACGGTTGTGAGGCTGGGTGGGTGGAGGGCTGGGGTTCTGAGGGTGCTGGGTTTGGGTTCGGGCGCACGTACATTTTGTTGCGCCCAGCCCAAATTTTTTAATTCTCTAAACATGCACCCCTGAAGTTGAGAATCCTTTAGTGGGGTGCGAGCACAGCCGCCAGATAAAAGAAAATCTAAGTCCCCTCGGTGCCCTTTTGTTAGGCGTCAGTGTACACGTCAAACTGGATTTTCGGCGATATACACTCACCCTAATGGTGATCGCCTTTCCGCATTCGCCATTATGACATGGAGCCGGGACTGCCTGTCGCAGAAGTTGGAATCCTCTGACTTAAGCTTGTAACTGCGTCAGAAAAAAGAAAAGAAGTTTACCAGTACCACTTGTGTTCTGGATCGAAGATTTGCTCCTGTGAAGCGATCAGCCTGGCTTGTGTGCGAGACGAATTTCGGATCAAGAGGTTTGCCCAGTGAAGCTGCTGAATTGCACCCGGACTGCATCCAAGCTGTTCAAAGTTAGTGCTACTTATTTTGAATGTGCTGAATGTGTTTCGTGGGTCGAGACCTGCTTTCCTACGACCCAACCTGTTACATCAGCAGGAGGCTTCACCAACAAGAAGACAAACAAACATTTCCAATTAGCTCATCCTGCCTGGACCTTTGTCAATCTGGCCCAGACTGAATACCCTGCACCACAGGCTGTTTCGGCAAGAGACCAGTTTGGGGATCCAGCCCCTGTGCAACAACAGCTCGCAGGTTGCGGCCACCCGGAGGAAAGGCCATGAAGAAGAGGTGCGTCGTGTCGGCCCTGTTTCCCCATGCTCATCGGTGAACACCATGAGGTCTCCATATCGCCTGCTTTTCAGTAGAATCTTGGTAGCATGAGTACAATCAGAGTAGCTCCCTGCAACGAATGTTTAAATCATCTGTAGTACCATCTATGTGCTTCAGTTTTCTGGATTTACAAGAGACTGAGCCAACCAGCTCGGATTACTAATAATCTTTCTGTTATTGTGCATGTTAACTGCCTTTCTTTCCATCAAGGGCCCCAACCTCAGCTGCAACGCCGGCCGCCCCCCAAGCAACACCTCTGGCTAGCCAGATATTCCATCCTGGGTACCCAGTGTTGTGTAACTATCAAGTTGGGACTGAAAGTGCATGCAAAAACTGAATCACATCAGACTGCCAATCATTTGACTAAATTCACTCCCCTTCCTTGTGCTCTAGCCGTAAATAAACCTGACTGTCTGTTTACACATTTAACCTGGCTAGTGTGCATATTATTAGTGAGATTACAGTGCTGACAGTGTATGTCTGTATCGCTAACCTTATTTTACAAGAGGTCTCTAGGGAAACTGCTGCAAGTCCTGTCTTGGTGGTAAGTGTGAAGGGTGTGTGCATATTATTACTGTGTTATGCTGACTGAATTTATTGCTGTACCAGGTAATGGGCCATAAGGTGGGTTGGTGTGTCATTATAGCTTCCCAGAGGGCTATAGCAGGATAGACAGACACCCCCATACCATTACTCTGGGTGGAGGCACTTTAATATGGAATCCAGGCCCCTCAACCTGTGCATAGCCATACAGGCAGGGGTAGTGGCCCTTGGAATAGCACCGCCTAGGGGTTACACATACAAAGCTGTATTTGAGTTTAAAAAGTGTGGTGATAATACATACATACTAGTATATTAAGGGAAGAAATAAGGCCAGCAATCCATCTCGTTCCTCCCTCCCACTAGCTAAGTGGGGAATACCCTGTCACACCTTGCTCTTCAAAGTACGTGTAAAGTCTTACTTTGAAGGTGACCATATTAGTGGGTACCACCAGCTATGGCAAGTCTATTCCAAATATTCACCACTTGTTATATGAAATAATTCTTCCTGATCCATTTCTGTAGCACAGTTTTTGTTTCAGTTGCATTTACTTCAAAACTAAGTTACCAATCAAGGATTCAATATGATTCCTTGAAGCGTATAAAACATGTGAACAAGAGTAAGCTCTCTAGTAGCTACACAGCATTCTTATAACTTCTGCAGTTATCTATATGGAATGATCAAACAAAAGTCTGATAAGTAGTGTTATCCTGAAGTGAGAGCACGGCTGAAAATAATAGTGATTGCTCCAGTAAGCATTTGAGCAAAGTGCTTCTTGTGTTTTCTGAAATCATTTCAATCAGGCAGCAGACAGCAGGGCCACTGTCTCCCTCTGGCTTATTGTGAGTCATCACTCGCCATCTGAAGTACAATATATACTAATACAGCTGCATACTACTCTACAGAGAGGGATTCATGTTTAACAGCAATGTCAGGAGTCGTCGTCTGTCCCATGAATTGCAATTTAATTAAATGGCTAACCTCAGTATCCCATCAAGGCAACTCCAACAGCTAAAATAGAACTCTCCCAGGCTGTCCGAGGTACCTCAGGCAGTTGGAACCTGACTCTCCCTCTCTTACGTAACACAGCAGCTGAGATCTTACTCTCCCTAAGGTAACTCCAGCAACTGAGACCTGACTCCCCCTGTCAAGTCACCTCCAGCAGCTGAGACCTGACTCTCCCTGTCTAAGGCACCTCCAGAAGCTTAGCGCTAACTCTTCCTGACAAGGCAACTCCAGCAGCTGAGACCTTAATCTCCCTCTCTAAGGTACCTCCAGCAGCTTGGGCCTAGCTTTCCCTGTCTAAGGTAACTACATAAGCTTAGGCCTAACTCTCAAAGTCTAAGGCAACTTCAGCAGTTAAGACCTAACTCTCCTGTCTAAGGTATGCCCAGCTGCTGAGTCCTAACTCTTCCTGTCTGGCAACTCTAGCAGCTAATACCTGGGCCTCCTATTCTAATGCAACTCCTCAGCTGAGCCCTAAATCTCCCTGTCTAAGGCAGCTAAAGCTACTGAGTCTTGACTGTCCCTGTGTAAGGTAACTCCAGCAGCTGAATCCTAACTCTCCTTGTCTAAGGCAACTCTAGCAGCTGAGGTGTAACTCTCCCTGTCAAAAGTGACTTCAGAAGCTGAGACCTTACTCTGCCTAAGGCACATCAGGTAGCTGAGACCTGAATCTCCCTGTCAAGCTACCTCCCAGCACCTGAGAGGTAACTCTCCCTGACAGGGCAGCTCCAGCAGCTGAAACCTCAATCTCTCTGTCTAAGCTACCTCCAGCAGCTTAGGCCTAATTTTTCCTGTCTAAAGTACCTCCAGCAGCTTAGACCTAATTCTTTCTGTCTAAGGTAACTCCAGCTAATTCTCACTGTCTCAGGCAACTCCAGCAGCTGAGACATATCTCTCCCTGTATTAGGTAAGTCCAGCAGCTAAGACCTCACTCTCCCAGTCTAAGGCACTCCCAGCAGCTGAGACCTAACTCTGCCTCTTCATGGTAACTCAAGCAGCTGAGCCCAAATTCTCCCTATCTACGGTAACTCCAGCAGCTGAGACCTAACTCTTATTGTCTAAGGTAACACCAGCAAGTGAGTCCTAACTGTCCCTGTCTAAGGCAACTTCAGCAGCTAAGACCTGATCCTCCCTTTCTAAGGCAACTCTTTGGCTGAGCCCTAAATCTTTCTGTCTAAGGCATCTCCAGCAGCTGAGTGCTGACTCTTCCTGTCAAGGGTAACTCCAGCAACTGTGTAACTCTCCCTGTCTAAGGTAACTCCAGTAGCCAAAATGTAACTCTCCTTGTCTAAAGTAACTGGAGAAAAAGACATTAAGGGCAGGGATGGGGCTAGAAAGGGTAAGGCCATCATAAAATGGAGGGTGATGAGTACCAATGCTCACAGTCTGGGTAACAAGCTTCCTGAATTAGTGGCCTTAATGGAAGAGGGATGCCTGGATATTGTGGCAGTCACAGAAACTTGGTATACAGAGAACCATGACTGGGATGTCAACATACCAGGGCACACAATCTACAGGAGGGACAGGGAGGGTAAAAGAGGAGGAGGAGTAGCTCTCTCCGTGAGGAAAGGGATCAAAGCAATAGAACTAAAGGGTAAACAGGAAGGGGAGGATAGGAGGAACTGTGGATCATCTTGAAGACAGGAAATGGCACCACAGTCCACATGGATGTTGTTTACAGACCCCCATCTCAGGGACAGGAAAGGGACAAGGAGATGGTAGAAGGCATCCTTAGAATGGCAGAAAAAGGGGAGAAATTATTGACGGGGGACCTGAATATGCCAGATGTAAACTGGAGCACATTTGCTGCAGCCACATCCAAGAGCAGAGTCCTTCTCAATGCCCTTCAGGGGCCTTGCCTCAGACAGCTAGTGTTGGAACCCACTCGGGAGGTAGCAATCTTAGACCTGGTCCTCTCAAACGGGGATGAAGAGAGGATCTCAGATTTAAAAGTGGGTAGCCATCTGGGAACAAGTGACCACCGAACAGTGTGGTTCATGGTAAACACAGCCGTAGAGTCAAGCCATACAAAAGTGAGGGTACTAAACTTTAGGAGGGCTGACTTTGGCAAAATGGGAGCGTGTATAAGGAATGCACTAGCAAGTGGGCAGGAAGGAGGGTTGGAGAAGCAATGGGGAAAAATCTAAACTGCCATCACAGAGGCAACAAGCCTTTGTGTGAAACAAAAATAAACAAATGAAAAAAACACTATGGTTCTCAAAAGAGGTGGCAGGGAAGGTTAAGAAGAAAAAGATAGCATTCAGGAAGTATAAGGACTCATAGAAGCAGCAGGATAGGGAACTGTATCAGTTAAAGCAGAAGGAAGCGGGGAAGGCAGTCAGAAGAGCAAAGGCCCAAGCAGAGGAAAAGATAGCCAGCTTCGTTAAGAAGGGGGATAAAACCTTTTATAGATACATTAGGGAGCAAAAAAAGACCAAGGGAGGGATAGTGAAGCTTAGCAAAGTGGAGGGGAGGGGGCAGAGGGTGACATTGAAAAGGCAGAGATACTGAAATAATACATTTGCTTAGTATTCACAAAAGAAGAGGAGGGGGAGATACCTAAACCAAACAAGAGAAGCACTCTGGATAGCAGGGTCGATACCAGTCCTTTCACAGAAGAAAGGGTCCTGAAAGAACTCCTGAAACTTAAGTTGGACAAAGCAATGGGGCCCGATGGGATTCACCCCAGAATTCTAAAAGAACTTAGGGGAGAACTAGTGACACCACTGACTAACCTTTTTAACAAATCATGGGAGGATGGTGTGGTACCTGAGGACTGGAGGAAAGCAGATGTTGTTCCCCTCCACAAAAGTGGGAGCAAGGCAGAGACAGGAAACTACAGACCTGTTAGTTTGACCTCATTGGTAGGGAAAATGATGGAATCACTTCTGAAAGAAAGAACTGTTGAGTACCTAGAGATCAGAGGGGCACAGGACCCAAGGCAGCATGGATTCAAAGTGGGACGGTCATGTCAGACAAATCTAATAGATTTCTTTGACTGGGTGACCAAGGTAGTAGACCAGGGAGGGGCTGTGGATGTGGCCTACTTAGACTTTAGCAAAGGCATTTGACACAGTCCCATACAAAAGATTAATAAACAAGCTAGCCAGCCTTGGAGTGGGTCCCAGGGTGGTAGCCTGGGTAAAGAAAATTGGCTGGACAACAGGACACAGAGGGTAATAGTAAACGGAGTCCACGCTGAAGAAAGGGGGGTTACTAGTAGGGTACCGCAGAGTTCAGTACTGGGACCAATCCTCTTTAATATCTTTATAAGTGACATTGCAGAGGGACTAGAAGGAAAAGTTGGAGGACTGGTCAAAAGTATAGCAGCTTAGATTCAATGCAAAGAAGTGCAAAGTAATGCACCCGGAAAACAAAGACCCAGATGAAGAGTACACAGTGGGAATGTGGTACTAACAATAACTAAAATGGAAAGGGACCTGGGGATAGTCATATCAGATGACCTAAAAGTAGGCAAGCAATGTGAGAAGGCAGTAAGGAGGGTTTGGGGGACACTGGGATGCAAAGAGAGAGGCATCACTAGTAGAAAACAGGAGGTTGTTATTGCTCTGTACAGACAGTTGGTGAGACTCCATCTGGAGTACTGTGTGCAGTTCTGGAGACCCCATCTCTGCAAGGACATAAGCAGGACAGAAGCAGTCCAGAGGAGGGCAACTAAAATGGTGTAGGGTCTGCACCATAAGCCATATGAGGAGAGACTAAAGGAGCTTCATATGTATACCCTAAAGAAAAGGGGGGAGGGGGACATGATAGACACCTTCAAGTACCTCAAGGGAGTCAACAACATCCAAGAGGGTAGTATATTTCAGAAAAAAAGTTGTGCAAGAACAAGGGGGCATAATTTGAAGATGGGGGGAAGGCTCAGGGGCAATGTGAGGAAGTATTTTTTTCACAAAGACTGTGGTGGATGCATGGAACAGCCTTCCTGAGGAGGTTGTGGCATCAAAAACAGTGGGAGAATTCAAGAATGCATGGGACAGACATAAGGCAATTCTGGTAAGGGGCAGGAGGAAGTAGGCTGTTATTGGTTTACTAGGATCTGCAGCTTACCCAATAGGTAGGATAAATGCTCAGACTGGGTGGGCCAGGCGGTCCTTATCTGCCATCAAAGTCTATGTTTCTATGTAACTTCAGAAGATGAGACTTGACTCCCTGTCTAAGGTAACCCCAGCACCTGAAGTCTGACTCTTCCTGTTTAAGGAAACCCCAATAGCTGAGCCCTGATGCTCCCTGTCTAAAATATCTCCTGCAGTGGAGGCCTAACTCTCTCTGTCTGAGGTAACCCTGCAGCAGAGGCTTGGCTCTACCTGTCTAATGTATCCCAGCAGTGGAAGCCTGTCTACCTGTCTAAGGTAACCCCAGCAGCTGAGGCCTGACTCACCCTGTCTAAGGTGACCCCAGCAGCTGAGACATAATTCTCCCTAAGATATTGTAAATTCTACTGCTGGGTCCTAACTCTTCCTGTTTAATGTAACTCCATCAACAGTCATAACTCTCCCTATCTAAGGTAACTCCAGCAGCTGGATCCTAATTATCCCTGTCAAAAGTAATCCCTGCAGCTGAGTCCTAACTCTCAGTGTTAGTGTCTAAGGTGATTTCAGCAGCTGAGCCCTAACTCTCCCTTTCTAAAGCAAATCCAACAGCTGAGCCCTAACTCTCCCTGCCTATGGTTATTCCAATAGCAGAGACTTCACTCTCCCTGTCTGAGGTAATCCCAACAGCTGAGATCTGACTGTTCTCATCTAAGGTAACCCCAATACTTGAGACCTTATTCTCCCCAGCTGTGGCACGTCCAGCAGCTAAAACTTCACTCTCCTTGTCTGAGGTAACCCCGGCAGCTGAGATATGACTCTTCCTGTCTAATGTGATTACAGTAGCTGAGGCCTGACTCCCCTGTCTAACATCCTTTAGTTAAAATATAACAAAATACTCAAATACACTGGGCCTGATTCTCAGTTGCATTTTTATGGGATGAAAAATGGAACACATAGAGCGAGGCACCCCAACAGTGACAACCCATAAAATTGCTATACACAAAACTGTTCTTATTCACTGCAGTAGGAATTCTCCAGTACAAAAATAAGTGATACCACATGACAGAGTGTGCAGTTATAGTAGAGTAATGCATACCTTGGATGGTTGTTAGGCACAAGGTGCAATCACATGCCACAGCCACCCAAGGTACACATTATTCCCTATGCGCACACCCAGGAGTGTGTCATCCCACTTATAAAATGGGCTTTTATTTGTTAAAAAAATATGTAATTTAGGTGAGGTGTGTGGTTGTCAGAGAATAAGCTACAGTCATGTGTCATGTTTTGACCAGTGGGGTTACTGGGTTTCATGGCCCATTTATAAGCTGAAATGTAAATTAGGCCTTCTAGAGGTTACTGATTGCAAATTCAATTTGTGTCCCAGTAACACCACAAAATAAGAACTTATGTATTTCTGTACTTGGCACAGTGCCAAATACAGACTTGTATGAGGAAATCTGGCTCTCATACATGTCAGCAACCTGCCCATTAACATAACTTAGGCTAGCTGGTAAGCTGCAAAGAATTTTTTAGTTTTTGACCATCAACATTTTCCTTGGTGGTCTAATGCCCCCCCCCCCAGCCACAACCAGAATCATAGTCCCTGGTGTCCAGTGACTCCCCCCTCGCTAACCCCAACAAGAACCATAAAACCTGATGTCTAGTGGGGCCCCTCCTTATCCCCAATCAGAATCCTAGTACCTGGTGTCCAGTGAATCCCCCCCTCCCTAAACCCTAACCAGAATCATAGTCCTGGTGTTCAGTGACTCCATCACTAACCCAAAACAGAATCATGTTCCCTGGTGTTCAGTGAATCCCCCCTCACTAACCCCAACCGGAATCACAGAACCTGGTGTCTAGTGGGGCCCCCTCCCTAACCCCAACCAGAATCCTAGTATCTGGTGTCCAATGAATCCCCCAACCCCAAAGAGAATCCTTGTGCCTTGTGCCCAGTGTATTCTCCCTTACTAACCCAACCAGAATTATAGAATCAGATGTCCAGTGGACTCCCCCCCCCAACCCTAACCAGCATTATTCCAAGTACCTGGTGTGCAGTGGATCCTCCTCCCTAAACCCAACAAAAATCATAGAACTTGATGTCCAGTGAGGCCCCTCTCCCTAACCCCAACCAGAATCCTAGTTCTGTACCTGATGTCGTATGGGGACCCTCCCTAACCTCAACCAGAATCATAGTACCTGGTATCCAGTGGACACCTCCCTCACCCCAACCAGAACCATAGAACTTAATGTCCAGTGGGGCCTGCTCGCTAACCCCAACCAGAATCCTGGTACCTCGTGTTCAGTGGCTCCCCCTCCCTAACCCCAACCAGGATCACAATATCTAGTGCCCAATGAATCCTTCCCTTCCTTACCCCATCCAGAATTATAATACCTAGTGGCCACTGAATCACCCTTCCTAACCCAATCAGAATTATGGTACCTGGTGTCTAGTGCCCCTCCCCCTTCCTAAACCCAACCAAATTCCTAGAATCTGATGTCCAGTGTCCACCCTTTCACAACCCTAACCAGAATCCTAGTACCTGGTGTCCATGTCTCTCAGTTATCGGGACTGTCTGCAGCAGGTTTCAGGGACTGTTTTGGTGTGTGTGGGGGGATTCATTAATTTATTGTGCACCCTTTTTATGTTGGCGTGTCTTACCGGGAACAAAGTCCTTCCAGATTTTATGTACTCCGATCTCCATTATATCCATTCTCTGTACATACCCTTCATTCTTTCAGCTCATTCCCACTTCCTTATATTTAAAGATCACATCTCAGACAATGGAGGAGTGGGAATAATCAAACGGGGTCCAGTCATGAGGGAGGGCGAGGGGGAGTCATGTGTGTGTCATGCAGGCGATTCACGTGGTACAGGTCGATTAGTCGGAGTCATCGGGATTCCCAAAGCAGAGAAGGAAGAAAACGTGTTTTCGGGGTTGCAATAAAAATCGGGGGTTTCCTCTTCACCACAAACCAAAACGTAGCTTCCCTCTACAGAGCTAAAATCTGACTAACAGTTTAGGCATGGACAGCTGTCCCCAGCCACACCTGATTTCTGCTCTTGAAATATGAAGCTATTGTGTTCAGAGGCCTTTCCAAACAGGAGCTGAATGAAAAATACAATGAAAGGGAATGAACTGTCTTAGGAACTGAATAATATATGCACTATATTTTAAAGTACTGCATTTGTAGGTTTGTGTTAAATGCAGCTAGACTTACTCACTGATGTATACTGTACTCTCAAATAGGTATTCTGACACCACAGAAAAAAACAGACCTACTGTACATGTGGTACAATGTACTCTTTACAGTAATCAACAAAAAAGAGCCTAAAACACTGTTCAATCTCTTACAGACAGAAACTGACCATTACAACTGGTGCTCTTCCACTACCCACATACTTATTGTACCCAGGACTGAAGCAAATTGGTGAAAAAACTTTCGGCTGTAAAGGCCTACCACCTTTTATTCAAAGAAAGCTTAATTATACTAAATGTAAGAACATGCTGCATACCTCTTAACCTTCTGTTACTGAAATGAGGCACACACACGCACGCACACTCAAAATAAGGTACAATGAGGGACACTGACCCTCTTTATGAGGAACACATCCACAAACATGGAGATACTGTAGTACTCCAAAGTTGGGGTCATCCAGTAGTACAGCCTTATGTGCGAACCAGGGGACAAGTTTGGCTTCTCTTATTGGCAGCTTTCTGTGCCTCTCCCAATGAGATCACAGGTGCCTCAACAAGTATGTTTACCACCTGAGCAGTGGCTCGGGCAGGTTGAAGGGGGCGCTTCTACCCTGGTTCGTATGTGCCAGGTTATATGGGCCCTTGGGTCATGGGCTCCAGCAATATTTTTTGAAGCGGGCCCAGTCCCACCAATAATTTTCAACATAAGCCTTTTTTCCATTTTTTTGTTGTTGTTCTGTGACCTGGGTGTGCGTGTGCCCTCTGTGACTTGCTGCCCCCCACCCGAAGGGTTAATTGGTGGCATTTTCTTTTTTTAAATCAGCACCTTTAGTTTTGTATGCACATTACAATGCACATGTGCCCAAAGAGAGTAGGGAATGTTACTGGGCGGCAGTTGGCGATAAGGGCCGGTGATGGGTGAGGTGAGCCAGCAGAATGAACTGGGCATGACCAAAGGGTGCAAGGCAGCATCAGCAACCAACTAATCACTGAAGAAGCCAACCCAGGACTCCAGGAGGAGGACATCCATCTCAGAAGGGCAGACAGCAGAGCCAGAGGCAGCTAGTGATGGTGAGAGAGCAAGCCAGGCACAGAGGCGCACCGTGTGACTTGAGGGAGCCAAGCACAGGGAAAGTTGTGCAGCATGTGGATGTGGTGACGTGCCTGGTGGGAGAGACCATGTGCCGGGGGGAGGGGGTTGTGTGGCAGACACACTCATCGCATCTACGAGGTTGGGCAGGCAGCTGCTGAGAGGAGGTCTGAAGAAGAGTGGAGTTGGAAGGAAGAGAACCAGGAGGACTGTCGATAACCAGCAGTGTGCTGACCACTGCACCCACCTCCAAGTAGTTGGTTTGATGGTAACAGTAAAGTACCCCAGAAGAGCCGAGAGCTCCAACAGGTAAGGTCAGGGAAGAAAGGGGAAGGAAACTGAACCGGCCTGAGGCACAAATGACTTTCAGACTGGCTGGGACAAAACTGGTGTCTATGGAGATCAATGGTTAGTAAAGGAGTGAGCATGTAGTGACATGAATAGGGGTGTGTCTGATGGAAAAAAAGAGGGGCGGCGGCCTAAATGAGTGAGGTGCCAGTGGGCACAGAGGTCGCAAAACAAAATCTCCACTGTAATAGCTGGAAATTAATTGTTGATTACTGCATTGAATGTGTGGAATAATCAATTCTTATTGCACAGTGCCATGTTCCAGGAGCTGCTACTGTTGCATCCGTGGGAATGTCACACACAGCAGTTTGCTGCCACTGCAATACAGCAAGCTCCCAACCCATGCAGCAATTAAAAACCAAACACCAAAAGACTCATACAGTGGGAGGAAGGTGCCAACTCACCACCAAAAATATCCCTAGCAGGGAAACCTGGAATGTATTCCCAGTGGTCAGCAGAGCAGAAAAGGGTCCAGAGGTGCTGATCTCTCTGGCCAAGGCAGTGATCCCTCTAGAAGTCAAAAGTGCAGAAAGCAAGACAAATAGGGCCCCATGGGGCTGATTGTGTGCATTATTTATTTGAAAGCTTTACAAAGGAAGCTGGAGCTGCTGAGATTCTTTATATAATAACAAGAAAATATCAAAGGGAGATACAGTAGATACACACTCCCGTCCCAGTCCCTGGAAGATTAATTGGGTTTGCAGAACTGATGTGTTAGCTTTTCATGGTTCCATTTGCAAAGGGTCATGACTTACTGTGTGGTTACTGGACAGGGAACAATTCTAAACTGGAACCTCTTGCTATGCAAAACTGCTTCTGGAGGTTGAGGGCTGTGGTGCACGGTTGGTAGTACACAATGCAAACCTGTCACTGCAGGATGCATACATCATAGTAGAGTGTACACATCTGACAGCAAACGCTATTCCATACATCTGTTAGAGCAGGATATACAATATGCATCAGGCAATTATGGTCATATCTTGCAGCATAAAGAACATCTGGCAGTACAGGGTGCACACCTGGTTACAGTGAGTGTATGTCTGGCAGTGCGTGTATGCCTGGCATTGTGGGTTGTATGCTAGGCAGCACTTACTGTGTGTCTTGCAGCGTAGTGTGCATGCTAGGTAGCACAAATTGAAGTGGATCTGTGGGCAGACCAGACCCTGTCCTGCTGTGCTACATTCTGCCCCTCTGATCCAGCATTGAGGATGAGGTGACTATGGTGTTCTCTGGTGCTGTGGTAGGCTGCCTAGTGGCAGAGTCAGGGAAGGGGGGGAATTTTCAGAGAGAAGATGGTTTTAGTATAACAGCTGAGAGAAGAAAAAAAAAGATGAGGAGGGGAGTCAGTCACCCTGGCTGGAGGGTGAGGTAACTGTGGTTGGCTGTCAGCCTGTCTCTGAGTGGGGAAGGGGAAACAGAGAAACATAAAGACAGTAAGGGCACCACATTGTAAGTAGAAGAAGAATAAGCATTTATATAGCGCTTTTCATACCCAGTGTATCCCAAAGCACTTTACAGGCAATGCTAGACTGGTAGTGAAGTGACTGAATGTGTAGTGGTGGCCATATCACATATCAACACCCACAGCCTGGACAATTGCATGATCCGGTTTATGGGAAGGGGAATGTTGGCCAGGACACCGCCAATGTCCCCTACTCTTTGTGAAGAGTGCCCTGGGTTCTTTTACTTCCACCTGGACACCCACCAGGACAGCACCAGGATGGGTAGGAGGGACCTTGGTTTACCTTCTCATCCGAAGGACGACACATCCCAGCAGTACAGCACCCCCCTAATACTGCACTCGGATGCCAGCATTTTAGGTATGAGTCCAATCCCGGTGTGGGACGAGAACCCACAACCTTCTGGTACAGAGGCGGATGTGCTACCAACTGAGCCACACTGACACCTACAGTACAATGTTTAGTAACACTAACACACATCAGCAAATGGTTTCTTAGGGAAATCACCACCCAAAATGCCTCCCTCTCCCCACAAAATGTGGATTCCTCTTTGGAGTTTCAAAATAAGATTTTTAAAGAGAGTATTTAAAGTGTTTTCTCATACTGTCCTGAGGGGCTTAACCCCCCACACCCCCAAATATAGGGGCTCCCATAGACCCCCGCTGGGGGCTTTGATCACTTGGCCACACCCAAAATTTTACAAACCTGGCCCCTATGCCCTGGCCTCCTCCTCCCGACGTGTTTCTGTCCCCTCCTCTCCCTCCTGCATGGAGCAGGCCATAGCCTGAGCTCCGTATGGGCTGGGAGTAGAAAGTGCGATCTGGCACTTTCACTTTTGTGTGGTCGCTTGGGCTGCAGAACGTTCTGCTCTTCTAACAGTTCCCTTCCTGCAAAAAATAAATATCAGGACCCAGAGACTTCCCCCCCCCCAACTATACCCCAGGTCCTGGCTGTGGTAGTGTGGGTTCCAATAACAGATCTTACAACCAGTTTAAGATGCATAAAAAACACATACTTCTGCATTTATGATTTTATTGTCTCAATAAATCAAAAAAAAATACTTGTATACAGAAAGGAAAATAAATGGTGTTAGTCCTTCACACCTTCAGAACACAGAATATTATTCTTCTTCCTTAAGACAACACAAAAGAATTCCTGCAGTCTCTCCTTTCCATGGAACAATGTGAAAACTGACACACTCTCACTGTGATCAGAAAGCTACTGGTCACCACCCCTATCTAAGCCCCCTAGAGGGGCACTTTTTAAGTCAATCAGAGGTGACCTCATAAGTCATGTGACACCCTTATTAAGGCAAAAAGATCTACTGGAGCCTTTGGATACACCATACATATGTTTTACATCATCAAACAATGTGTTCAAGTCCTTATCATTTAAACATATGTTCATTTAATGCAGCACCAAGACAGAAGGGAGCTAAATGTTTAATTATAGGGCTAATGATGTCAGAGTATTAGCTTAGCTCCTCCCCCTCATGACATCACTCTCTCCTGGTTCTATAAAACCTGTCAGTCTGTGGGCAGCCAGCCCTGTAGCAGCACCTGTCTCAGCTACTGAGGACCTATCTCAGTAAACAGGGTAACTATACTTGATATTTCTATTGAGCCATGTTACCTTTTATACCTTTTTTTCTTTTTTACTAGAAGAAAAAGGCATTTATCTTGGAAACCCAAAGGGCGCGCTCCTTTATCTGTTTGTTTTTGCAAGGGTATAACTTTCTATTCCAGAACCATTAAGAAGGCAGAATCAACATTTTCATTTGCAAAGGACTTAGGATACACATGGCAGCTTAACTAAACAAAAACCATGTCTCCTTTCTTCATTTGGAAACCGAAACCTAATGATAACTTTTTGAACAGCAGCCTTGGACTCTCAGTACACAGATACCTTTGTTTTCTTAATTATGACTAAGGAACTTGTGTAATGGGGAACATGTTTTAAGAATGTCTTTAAGACAAAATGGGGAAGGGGGGAGTTCAGGCTGCATTTCAGACAAGAGATAGATAAGAATGAAGAGTATCAGGTTGGCCACCCTGATATAAATAAAAGGATAGTCAGAAAAAGGAAAGAGGAGAGAGTGAAAAGGAAGTTGAAATTTTAAGCTATGCCTGATGTTTGTTTATTAACATCCTAGCACACAGGTAAATTATTATTTTAATACATTGTTCAGCAGGGTAACCAACCCAGTAGGCTACCAGGAATATTTTTTAAATTACGTACCCCATATGGGACAGTTCTAGTACCATGGATCACCACTGCAAAACGATTTTATTTATGCTTGCCCACTAACCTAAAGGAGTTCCCACTAGCCCACCTGTGGTAGTACTTAAAATATCTAGGCATGATTAGTAAATTTTGTCTAGGGCCCCCCTCCCTTACACACACACACACACACACACACACACACACACACACACACACACCAGCACCAGCATTTTCCTGCACTCCTGTCCTATTTTTTTTCCCAAGTATTCTTTATGCTCGTCTGGCCACAGGCTAGGACCTCCTTCTGTTTCCTACTAATCAAGCTACCCTCCCTACTCAGACACTGCTGTTTCTGGTCTACACACCAGCCTGGTACACAGCACTGCACTGGGCTCTCTAGCTTTCACACTGGGGCATACGCAGTCAGTCTCTTTGGCATTTCTTCCCCACAGTCATCTGGCCACATGGGTCAGAGGTGAAGGTGTGGATCTGATCCAGGAGTGATGTGGGTACGATGTGGGAGTGGATTGCTGGAGGGGCTCCTTCTGACTGTCCTATATGTGCTGTTTCAGTGTTCTCCCCTGCTCCCTCCCCCTACCACCACTGGGAGTGCACATCAGGATTGACTGATGGCGAGACCTGATGCAGCCAACCTGTGGGAGCACTCCAACAGTCCTGACTGTCACTCACAGATCCCCTTCACTACCACCTGTAGTCACACTCCAACAGTCCTGACTGTCACTCACGGATTCCCTTCTCTACCACCTGTGGGCTCCCAGTTGGCAGAGGAGGAGAACGTTCTATGGGATGCTCAATCCTCCTCCCACTGGCCGGTCCTCCGATGGTCCTGGCTCATTCTTGAACCCAGGTCATTGGTGCTGCAAGTTTCAGCACTACTGCTGTACCAGTGAGCAAGCTCTTATCTGTTTATTACTTTATTTTCTTTCTCTATATTTTCCTATCTGCCTGCTTTGTCCTGTCTGTGCCTTTTTATGTAAAGCTCCTTTTTTCTGTACTACTATTCTTTCATCTGCCCCTTTCATATTTCTCTGCTCTCTTTCTTGGTTCTTGATATTGTATTTTCTCCATAGTGACCCATTTTTTCTCATTAATTTAACAGGTCTGACAGGATGTTGACTCTTCCCCATCAGATAAGTATTACTCTACGTCTAACCTGTCTTATCCTTCCTATTTATTCCCTAAGAACTATGGATCCTTTGTGACCCCTTTTCTATATTTTATTTTAGGTTCAATGCACATTGCCTATTCAAGACTTCTACCTTTTGCTCCCTAATACACAGGTAAGAAACCCTCAACAAATTGCCTCTACTTTGTGGATAGACTGTTACCATGTGGCTGTGTGCGTGTGTGTGTGTGTGTGTGTGTGTGTGTGTATGGAGGATGCATAGTCTGCACTGATGTGTAAATAGACAATAGTTTTTTGGCTGTGATGGGGTTGTGATGTTGTCAATACCTGCCATGGAAGGCTCCAGGAGTGTGTGTGTGTGTGTGTGTGTGTGTGTGTGTGTGTGTGTGTGAGTGATGCATAGTCCACAACATTTCTCTAATACTTGAACAGCTGCTCTCTTGGGACAGCAGGCAGTGCCATGCATAATTGCTGTTTTTGTTCATGAGTGGGCATGTGCACGCACATATAAGTTATGCAGTCTGTATCACTTTTTTCATATACAACCATTGGATGGCTGGGGGTTAAGGGTCATATAGTGTACTACAGTCATTTCATGGAGTGTGTGTCTAAGTTGGGTCTTTGACAGTTTGTGTGAAGCTGGAGCTTTTTAAAAGAGAGTGAGTGTGTGTGTTTGTGTGTGTCACTATTCACAGTAGTTTGTTGATAGCTGACAGTTTGTGGGTGAGTGGTGAGAGGTGTATTTGAGAGTGTGGAAATTTGGCTACTTCAGTGTGTATGGGAGAAAAAAGTCCTCATCAATATTGATAGCACAACATTTGCACACTTGCTGGTTAAGACTGGTAGGGGTTAGGTGGATGTGCAATTGTGAGCAGAGTGTGTGTGTGTTTATCCTGACAGTAACCATACCTTGATACAATGGTGGTTTTAATTTGTAGCAGTCCAATATTTTGCCAGTTATCCACTTCTCTGCACAGTTTAACCCCTTTACAAATAGTGGATTTCACTTTTGTATAGATTCCCCTTACATAAAGATATGAATTATGTGGGCAGGAATTTCTAACTGGATCTGTCTGTCCAATATTTTAAACCAGCTGTGCAACCAAACTGGGACAAAAATGACTATTTTTTAAAGATGGAGAAACGTACATGTGAGTTGAAGAGCTGCTGACACAATCTGGGCAGGCTACTCATAGGTGTAGCACCTGCTGGGATAGAGGCCTGTACAAGACAGAACTGCCTCCATCCATTCATGAATGGAACGGCAGTCCTGGGTGGAAGGTTTAAATGATACTTTGATGTGTATTTAAACTAGCCAATCAGGGGGTCAGTAAAATGAGGGCGACATTGAATGCCACTCCCCTCTCCCCCAAAAATGGAGCAGCAGAGAGAAGTCCAGGTGAAATAAATTTCCCAGGGGTACAGAAGCATGGGGACAAGGGCAAGGAAAAGGACCAGAGGATCAGGAGGTGGATATAAGACTGAGAGTTGACAGTAGTAGGGTAGGCAGAAGGAAGATAGAAAAGGGTGGGACAGTACCAGGGGCAAGAGAAAGGCAAAGAATTTAATCAGGATGGGGGCAATGCAGGAGGAGGGAAGGACAAAAGAAATGAAGATCCATGCTTGCCAACACAAAGGACCCTGGTACATAAAATTCCTGACCTTGGAGTAACCATTGCAGAGGAAGACCTGGACTTGGTGGCCATAACAGAATCATGGAACACTGATCACCACAGCTCAGACTTGGCCATTACAGGATACACCATGTTATGGAATGACAGGACAGGGAGGAATGGGGGGTTGTTTTAGATGTGATGGAAGGCATAAAGGACACAGAAATACAGAGACAACAGGGGGAGAAGGAAGACCTTGAGGTTCTTTCGGTCAGGTTAGAGACAGGGTACGGAGCCTTTATTCATATGGGGGATTGGGTACAGACCACCAACACAGGGGAGAAGTTAGACAAGGTTTTGAGGGAGACCACTGGCAGAATGGCAAGCAAAGATGAGGTATTGTTTATTGGAGGATTTAATCTGCTGGATGTAGACTGTACGATTCTGGCTGCAGCAACATCATGATACAAGGCTGACATCAACACCCTTCAGGGGGCATTTCTGAGGCAGCTGGTTATGGAATCCACTGGAGATGGGGCAGTGCTGCTCCTGGTATTTACAAATGGGGACAGAACTGCAGGCATCACATTGGGTATCCACCTGGATAGATGCAGTCACTGCATGGTATGGTTTGGCATATGAATTGGTCAGCAGAAAAAAAAAGCACTCGGATGAGGTTCCTGGACTTCATGAGTGCAAATTTTAAGGAAATAGGTAATTGTCTCGTAAGTACCTTGAAAGAGTGATGGCTGGGGGTGGGGAGAGTGTTGGCACAATGAAACAGGATCAGAGAGGGAATAACTAATGCAATGGAACACCGTTTGAAGAAAGTAAGCAATGGTAGGAGGAGAAAGAGACCACTGTGGTTCTCGAAGGAGGTGGCTAAGGCTGTAAGGGAGAAGAAAGCAGCATTTGGGAAGTACAAAAAGACCAATATGGAGGGGAACAGTGAAGTATATCTAGATAAACAAGGTGGGGGGAGAGCAGCTAAGGCACAGACAGAGGAGATGTTTGCCAAGGAGGCCAAAAAAGGGCTAAGAGGGGTGGGAGACTGCAGAATAAGATCAAGAAAAAGCTAAAATTCTGAATGAGTACTTCTGAATAGTTTTTTATTTTAATGGGTTCACCACAATATAACCCAAACAGACTGTCTTAGGGTAGCTGGTTCATTCCACTGGGGTGTCAAACAGATGAGGCATACTGATGAGTCCTGGTAGGACGAAACACGTGTCTATGTCATCTGTTAGCACCCTTTGCAAACTGTGTGAGAGGCCTTTTAGCACCTTGCAATTCTGCTTAAAGTTGAACCAGCATAACATTCTGTGGTGATTTGCATATGCAGCCCATGATGCTTGCATTGTATGGGCATGTGTGATTTTGTATTTTCTTCTGCTTGGTATTCTCATGGGAAGGAGGAAAGGACCAACATGTATCAGCAGACACTGGGGTGAGGACGGAGCAGACAGAAGTAGAAGTCCATTCTCAGAGGATAGAGTCTGAATGGGATTGGAAGTCATAAAGAAAAACAAAGCAATGTCGCCAGATGGGAGTCACCCAAGGGTTCTAAAAGAACTGAGCACGCTGCTAGCTGCCCATTGGCAACACTATTCAGCATCTCATAGTGGACAGGAGTAGTTCCATTGGACTCGGAGGTCCAATGTGGTCTCTCTTCAGAAGAGCGACAGCAGGGCGGAGGCTAGCAATCACACACTAGTCACTCTTAGATCAGTGGTGGGGGAATTAATGGCAACTGTACTGAAGGAGAAGCTGATGGAGCAGCTGTGGACAAATGGGCTGCATGACTGTCAGCAGCACAGTTTCACGGGGGGGAGGTCATGTCAAACACATCTTGTATTGGTGTGCTGTGGAGCTGGAGAGCCACGGATCAGTGACCTTCAAGAACTGTTTTTTAACAGAAACACAAAGAAAGGTTGGATAATAATTTTACTGTCCGTAGCATTAAATTGCACTGCTACTGATTTATTTCAGCAATTGGGGGTATTTCTATAATGAGAAAATAATATTTCTGTTACACCTAGTACTTGTTTTACACTATTAATATGGTTGCCTGTAAATTTAACATTTTCTGGCAAGCATGGATCACTGTGCTACGCTCTGGTTGGTATAAATACCAACTGGCACAATATGTGCTGGTAAGAACAGAGCAAATGGTACTTCTTGGCAAATCAGGATGCAGAAAGCTCCTGACCCATTTTTTAAAGAAACTTAGCAGCCTAAGGGTTGTGTAGGAGGTGGTAAGCTGGGTATCACAGACATAAAATAAGCGGGTTCACATCGCAATTTGCGAATCAAAAATCAGCAATTGCGAATCAATTTCAATATTGATTTGCGGTAGGTGCTAATCAAATTTTTTCAGGAACACAGGGCTTGGAATGTGCAAATTGTGCTATTTTCCACTATTTTTAGCCATCTCCCCCACATTCTGGACCCCCACTGCTAATCAACTTTGACCAATTGCTAATCATTTTTCAGTTTGATTAGCAAAGGCCGCTAATCAAGTCTCCGACACTAATTTATGCCTTGTATCAAACAGGTTAAAGTATATGAGTCAGAGGGTGGTGGTAAACCAAAGTCACTCTGGTGGATGGGACAGTGACCACTGGAGTGTCACAGGGATCAGTACTGGGTCCTGTCCTCTTCAGTGTTCAGTGTCTTCATAACTGACATGACTCAGGAACTGGAGCGGAAGGCGTGTCTCTTTTCGAATGACACAAAAGTCTTCAACAGGGTGGACACACAAGAGTGGGTGGAAAGAATGCAATGAGATCTGGTAGTCATATCTGATGATCTCATGATGGGGCAGTCAAACGGGGCAGTTGATAAAGCTGTTGGAACGCTAGGGTGCATAATGATGGTGTTTTCAAGTAGGAGAAAGGAGGTGATGTTGCCCTTGTATCGCTCAGTAATAAGACCCCACCTAGAGTACTGTGTACAGTTCTGAAGGCCACAACTCTGCAAGGACATTGACAAGGTGGAAGCAGTCCAAGGGAGAGCTGCCAAAATGGTGTATGGGTTGCAAAAAAACCCATATGAGGATAGACTGCAGGAACTCGGCATGTGCTCCCTGGAGGAGAGGAAAGCTTGAGGGGACATGATTGAGATCTATAAGAACCTCACAGGGGTAAACCAGGAGGGGAGCCTCTTTTAGAGGAGGAGTCAGAATACAGTGGCATGCAAAGAAGCTTGAGCATGGGAAGTTTTAAAGTAATGTCAGAAAATACTACTTCTCAGAAAGGCGTGGTGGATGCATGGACAGACTGCCTTAGGAGGTGGTGGGGGTGAAGACAGTTGGTGTCTTTAAGCATGCATAGGATAAGCACACAGGCATGATAAGTAGAGGAAAGGAAGGAGAGAGGGACATCTGAGGCTGAATAGGGTCTGGGAATACACACAGATGCACAAAAGGTGATGCAGATAAGGACCGTGTGATCCACATAGTCTGCCCCTTTTCCCTACCTAAATGCACTACCGCAGACACTAGTTGATCTGCGGCTTATCATCTGTTCTCTATTGCTAGATGTACTCTTATGTCTATCCCATACATTCTTGAATTCCTCTACTGTTTTTGCCCCCACCACTTCTTCAGGGAGGCTGTTCCAAGCATTCACTACTCTTTCTATGAAAAAGTACTTCCTCACGTTCCCCCCGAGCCTACCCCCTCTAGTCTCATATAATGCCCCCTTGTTCTTGTGCACCTTCTTTTTTGAAAGATGCTACCCTCCTGTACCTTGTTTATTGCCCTGATGTACTCGAATGTCTCCATCATATCCCCCCTTTCTCTCCTCTCCTCCAAGGAATACATACTGAGGTCTTCTAGATTTTCCTCGTATGACTTTTGGTGCAGTCCTTGCACCATTTTTGTTGCCCTTCCCTAGACTGCCTGTATTTTGCCTATGTCCTTCCGGAGATGCAGCCTCCAGAACTGGATACAGTACTCCAGATGAGGTCTCACTAGTGATCTGTACAGTGGCATAACTACCTCCTTTCTTCTGATGGTGATACCTCTCCATATGCACCCTAGCATCCCACTGGCTCTCCCCACAGCCTTCTCACATTGTTTGGTTACCTTTAGGTCATCAGATATGATTACCCCCAGGTCCTTTTATTGACTGGTGGCCATCAGTGCTCCTTCCTTGGATTTCTGCACCCCAAGTGCATGATTTTACATCTCTTTGCATTGAGTCTTAGCTGCCACACTCTCAACCCCTCCTCAAGCATGTTTAGGTCCTTTTTCATTTTTTCCACACACACCCTGGAGTGTCAACCCTGTTGCCGATCTTAGTGTCATCTGCAAAAAGGCATACCTGCCACCCAGCCCCTGTGCAATGTTGCTTATGAAGACATTAAAGAGGACTGGCTCCAGCACCGATCCCTGTGGCCCCCCTCTGGTTACCCCCCTCTTCTTGGCTTGAATGCCATTTACCACCACCCTCTGAGTCCTATCACTCAGCCAGTTTCTGACCCAGTTTACCACCTTGGAGCCCACTCCCAGGCTGCCCAACTTATTTATCAACCTCCTATGTGGAACGGTGTCGAAGGCCTTGCTCTAATCTAGGTAGACCAAATCCACTGCTACTCCCTTCCCCCCATCTACCTCCCTGGACACCCTTTCATAGAAGTCTATCCAATTTGTTTGACAAGACCTTCCCTATGTGAATCCATGCTGCCTTGGATGCTGTACTCTGCTGGACTGAACAAATATCACTATCCTTTCCTTTAGCAGTGACTCCATTAATGTCTCCACCGTGGAGGTCAGGCTGACTAGCCTGCAGTTGTCAGCCTGCTCCCTGTTCCCACTTTTGTGGAGAGAGACTACATTTGCCCTCCTACATTCCCCTGGAACCACCCATGTCTCTTTGTTTTGCTTACTTGCCTAACACAAAGGTTTCTTGCCTCTGCTATGGCTCCCTTAAGGTTAGCCCATTGTTTCTCTACATCCCCCCTTTCCTTCTTTCCCGGCCAGGGCTTCCTTGACATGTTCCCCCATTTTTTCAAAGGCCACCCATCTGAAATCCAAGACCCTTGCTTTTCTGTGATTTGACTCCTCCACTGACCTCACATTGAACCACACTGTGCAATGATTACTGGACCCCAGATGGCTACCCACCATTACGTTAGTTACTCTGTCCCCATTGGTTAGAACCAGGTCCAATATTGCTCCTTCCCTGGTGGGTTCTGCTACAAGCTCCTTGAGGCAAACACCCTGCAGGGCATCCAGGATGCCTCTGTTCCTTGCTGTGGCTACGGCCTGGGTGCGCCAATCCACATCAGGAAAATTGAAGTCTCCCACCAGCAGCGCTTCATCTTTGGCTGTCAATTTGTGGATGCCTTCCTGTTTCATTTTAAACTTAGCAAGCATAATGAGCGGCATGTGGAGGGAGAGCAGTGTTACCACTGTCAGGTCGGGTGTTTTTTTCTTTTTTTTCAGTTTTGGGAAGACCTGGATTCCCGCATGGAGCAAGGAAGAACTGTCAGCAGCAGGAAGTGGAGAAGGAGAAAGATCTGCTTCAAAATTAAGAGATACTGTGGGTCATTACACAGAATGTTTTAAAACTGTGTAACGGAACTACTGCAGCCACTTCCAGCTATGAGAGTGTTGACAGCTGGGAGGGCGGAGTTCAAAAACTGTAAACTGCTGAAGTGTGTTGGAAAGTGGAGATCAGTTATGTAGCATGAACACTTAAAGTGAGTGGAAGTAGTCCCAACCGGGGTGTGTGTGTGTGGCTGGCTGATGATGTGTGTACTGTGTCAATAAACAGCTGATGACGTGTCTAGTATGTATACGGTAAATATGAGATTTCACATTTATACACGTGGACTGGGACATTCAAAGCAGCTGCGCCAGCGCAACCCCAAAAATGTGCCCGGGGTGATATTCAAAGGTGGGGAATTATGCAGTGCAATTCTAGATGCATCGGGGTGCAAAGATAATGTATGCAGCACATCCCCAGGGGCGTGCCCATGCATATGCAGCACATCCTGATATTCAGGCTGGGATGTGTGGTGCATCTGCCGGCACAGCCCAGAGATGTGCTGCATCCCTGGGCACAAAGTTGAGCCCGGGAAAAATGGCTAAACTGCTAGCCACCCACAGGCAGGCCACTGTAGCGCAGTGTGCAACAAAGCAGCCACAAGTCGTGGGTGGCAACCCCCCCAAACACTGTGCACAAACTCCCATCGACTGTCCTGCTGTTCTAGTGGTAACCCCCTCCCTGCCCATATCCCCGATCAATGCGACATCCTAATCTGAAACACCCTGGCGATCCAGTGGTACCCCCCCTCCCTGTCCATATCCCCAATAGCCCAAAATATCCTTCTGTAATTTCCCTGGTAGTCCAGTGCCACCCCTCACCCACAAAGGACCCTCAGCACACCCACTCCTCATTATCGGCAGGCAGCATACCCACCTGCTTATTCTGTGGCTGCCCACCAATGACAGCTTATAGTATTTGTTGCATGCTCATTGATCCACACTCGTGGACCAATGGGCTTGCATTCTGTAATAGGCATCTCAACATTGTGACTGGGGGCTGGGGGCAAAAGGATATTTCGGCAATCTGGGATGTCAAATAGGGAGGGAGGGGTACCACTAGACTACCAAGGAAATTATCAAAGGATATATCGGGTGATCAGGGAGGAGGGCAGAGAGGCGGGTACCACTGGATCACCAGGGTGTTCCAAAATAGGATTTCACATTGATCAGGGATGCGGGCAGGGAGGAGAGTGCCACTAGACTGTCAGGAAATGTACAACAGTTGGTTCCGGTGCTTGGTGGGATGCGGAGGGGGTATTACTGCAGCACCTGGTACAGGGACAGCATGCTGTGCAGGACGCCAGATGCATTTTGCTTGCCAGCCCTGCACAACTCATGCAAATGGGGCCATAATGACATGCAAATGTCCCCATTTATACCTTGCATGTATTATGGCCCTATTTGCATATATGTGTCTGAATATCAGGAATATGTGCACTGTGTATCTCTGACGTGCTAGTGCATTTCCCATTCCTGGTATTCAGACCTGTCTGCAGAATGAGCCAGCACACTGTATTTGCACTGCGGGCAGTTTGTGATGTATTCAGACGAGATGCGCCATGGCACATCTCCTATGAATATATCCCCTTTGTTGCTCCACCACTTCTCAGTTGCACTGTGCAACCACTTAAACCACTGCCAGGTGCAATTTTGAATATCGGGCCCATAGCAGACAAGTCATAATAACAGCATTTATCAGTAGAGATTTATCTCCACGCCTTTTGTATAAATAATGAAATACACTAGACACACCAAGACAAGAATAAATCATTTTTATGTTTGCTTGCACACATGTGCAAGAAACATAGTTCCATCATCCGAGATTGCGTCGGTGTGTCACCTCCTCCTCCAATTCAGTCAGTGTGTTGGCAGGTGTGGCCCCTGTAAGCCAATGCATGCTGGAGCTGTCTATGACAAGCTCCAAAATGCAGTGGCATACAGTTGAAAGGGGGAGCTGATGGGTCTGCGAGCAGCAATAAGATATCGCCTGCCCATGCGCAGCTCCCCACACACACACACACGCATCGCATACCGTATGCTGCCCTAGCCGACGGGGTGCCCAATCCCCGCCTGGCAGCGCGCCCCCCAAAGCCTCCCAAATGCCACGCTGGTGCCCACCCCAGTCTGGCAACTCAATGGTATAGCCGACGGGTGCCCAATCCTGTTGGTTTCACTGTCTCTCCTCCCGCCATGCTATCACCAACGGGTGCCTAATCCTCGCCGGCTTCACTCTCCCCCCAGTACACGTGTGCCATGCTGGGGAGCCCACCCCAGCGTGGCAATGATGTTATGGCTGACGGGGTGCCCAATCCCCGTCGGCTGAACGTCTCTCATCTGCCTTGCGGCACGCTGGGAGCCCACCCCAGCGTGAGCAAATGCCCCGCGTGCATATATAAAAAAAAAGCCTGTAAAGAAAAATGTCCCACGTAGTCTCCTGGCCTCTCCCACAACCGCACTCCACCCACCGCGCACTCGCTGCCTCACACCCCCTTCGCTACCCCATACTTACCTCCGGAGCTCAGCGATGATCTTCGGTGGACCGGGAACACGTCTGTACTCTTCAAAGCCGACCGCGAACTGAGGAAATGCCGGTAAGCTGTATAATGGGCTAGATAGGGGGTTTTCAACTTTATTGCATATCTCAGGCATTTTTTAGAATTTTTGGACCAAATTTTCAACATGGGGCTTTTGGGACACCTTCTCATGAATGATGTCACTGCCATGGCGTTATTTGGGCCCGAAGGGTGATTTCGCAGTCACTGCACAGTCACTGTGCGAAATCACCCTTCGGCCTGAATAAGCCATGACGGTGACATCATTCATGAGAAGGGGTCCCAAAACCCCATGTTGAAAATTTGCAGCAAAATCATGACTGTTTTACTTAGGCATACAGTAGTTCCTACGCAGGCTCGTAAGTTCAAGAATTTCTGGAGAGCTTTACCTCCAGATTTTCAACATTGCCATTTTACCACAACTCCTTATAAGTAGTACAGCTGTCATTTTCACATCTCCACCCAAAATGTGTTTCCGCCTATGGCACACACAATGGCTAGGTCGATGTGCAAAATCAATGTATGGACATCATAGAAAATCACAGTGACACTGTTCATGAGCAGAGGTCTTAAATGGCTATGTTGAAAATTTGGTGAAAAAATTCCAAAATGACTGTTTTACTAGCATGCTATGCAGTTCCTATGCATGCTGGTAAGTTTTTGAATTTAATATTTTCACTCAGATTTTCAACATTGCCATTTTATTACACTTCCCTTATGAACAGTACAGCTGCAATTTTCATATGTCGCCCAAAATGTGTTTTCGCGACATGTAGCGCACAATAGTACTGTTGTGTGCTAAAGCAAATGTTAGGACATATTAAGAAAATCATAGTTACACTGTTCATGAGCAGAGGTCTTAAATGGCTATGTTGAAAATTTGGTGACAAAAGTCCATAAAATGACTGTTACGAGTGAGCATTGCGAGTTTCCACGCACCGCTGACGCTCATGACTTTGTAATATTTTCAGTCCAGATTTTCACCAGTGGCATTTTTCCACACTTCCTTATGAACAGTACAGCTGTCATTTTCACAACATGGCTGAAGTGTGTTTTCACACTTTCAGCGCAGAGATGCGTGGTCGCTGTGGGAAATCATTGTTCGGCACAGATAAAGAAAATCACAGTGACACTGTTCATGATCGGAGGCACCAAAATGCCTGAGTTGACAATCTGCTGTAAAAATCCCCAACCTAATTATATTACGGGTGTGCGTTGCACAGTTTCTATGTACACCCGTGACTTCACCATTTTTTTAAATATTTTTACTACAGATTTGCAACACTGCCATTTTTTACACCTCCCATGAACAGTACAGCTGTCATTTTTACATCCTGTTCGGAATGTTTTTGCACCTGTGGTGCTAAATGCCGTAGTCACTGTGCATAAGCAGCTTCCGGCTAACAAACTAATATTGATATTCCCCCTGTTCATGAGGTGGGGTCACAAAAAAAACATGTTGAACATTTGGAGTGAAAATACCAACGAATGCCTGAGATATTAGGGTTTCCAACCATAAAGCCCAACCCTGTAGAGAATGACAGGCATCAGGGGTGTGACTTGGGATTCTTGCCTGTGATGCTCATACCATTCCACACCCTGCAGTCAGTGAGAGGCATCGAGGTATGCCTTGGACTCTTCGGCCCCAAAGTTCACCCCATTCTCCTATATCGCACCCATCTCACTGTATTTCCTAATGAAATGGGGTGCACATAAGGGCCAAAGACCCCAAGGAACACCGTGACACTTGTCAGTGTCTGCAGGGTGGGGTGTGGTGAAATGGCGTGGCCGTTATGCCTGATGACCCAAACGCACACCCCAATGCCTGTCACTCTCTGCAGGATGGTGGTAGGATTGGCTTCAGTTCAATACTTCACTGCCATTCCTATTACGCAGCTCTGTAACTTCTACACTATCACTGCCAATGCCAGCAAGCAAACATTCAGCATTGACAAATGCTTGTTATTATGCAGGCATGACAGAGTGATGAATGTTATCATTGTTTGCTTGTAAGTTTCCTGTTGAACCATTTGGATTTTATTTATTTATTTATTTGCTTTTGTTAACCGGGTAAGCACACAGGATATATCTGGATTTTTAAAATATATTTACGGATTGGTTTTAGGATTTAAGTTTTATGTATTGATTTGTAAAAGCGCCTTGGTTTTGGAAAGGCGCTTTTTAGAAATAAAGTATTCATTCATTCATTCATTCATTTACTAGACAGCCAAGTGCCTATTTTCAGGTGCAACCCAGGAAGGTTACAAGGTAGATGCGTACAAGAATAATAAAGGAGTCAAACTAAACATACAGAAAATAACAGGCATAACAGGGATTGAATAGGTAGCTAACAGCATTTGAGACAATTTGCACATGATCAATACCGAATGGTACATACTGGATGGATTAGGTAGCGAACAGCAGAATACATAACAGGTTCGATCAGTGCAAACAGGACTCAAAATAAGTGCCAGCAGGGGGAGGGTGCACTAGGCAGGTAGTCAAGTACTAGTTACTTGACCAATTACAGGAGGATAAGTGCAATTAGCACTGAAGCCCCCACCATATCAGCCTGGGGGGAGAAAGTGGGGCTCCGCTAGTGTGCTACGAGGTACAGGGACATGTGGAGGATGATTTCAAAAAGTTCCAAAGGGAGGCTTTAAAGCTGGGATGGGAGGAGGAGGACCGAGTTAGGGCAAGGAGCGAGTTCTACATTTTTGGAGCATAGGTGGTGAAGGCCCGATCACCCGCAAGGGTGCGGGTTCTAGGAACCAAGTGATCCAGCGACACCCTAGATCTTAGGTGGTAGGATGGGGTGCCGTGTTTGAGGGGAAGGGCGAGGGCAGAAGGGGTGACTGATCTGATAATGTTGTCAATGAAGTTTCTGAGTACGAAGGTGCGGTGCTTCTCCGGAGGGAGCCACTCCAGACACGTGTAGAGATCACAGCGGTGTGTGAGAGGAGGGGCAGAGAGCGCAAAGCATCAGATATTGTTGTAGGCCATTTCTCCTTTTGAGAGGCTGGATTTAGGTTCTGGGGCAAAGGTTACAAGCCCATAGCAGAGTGTAGGGAGGAGGACCCCCCTGGCTAGGGCCACACAAGCAGCCGGGGTCAGGCAGTTTTTGTCTCTATAGGCTAGGCCAAGCTTACCGTTAGTTGCCTTACAAACATTCCGAATGTGTAGGGTAAGGTCCAGCTGCAGGTCCAGGGTGACGCCCAGATACCTGACAGCGACTACCGTCTGCAGGGGAGAGTCATCGGCCCCATAGATTTGTAAGGGAGAAGGGCAGGATTTTATTTTGTTCAAGGAACCAAAAAGCATGGCTTGGGTTTTCTTGAGATTGAGGGTAAGCCTGTGGTCCCCTAGCCAGGTTTGGATGCGCTTGAAGTCAGAATTTAGTTGGGAGTTTATTGTGGAGATGTCCTGGGAACTGGCCAGGATGACGAGGTCATCCACATACAGGGTGGTATGTCCATGGGCAGTGACGGATGGTAGTTTGTTAATGAAAAGTGAGAATAGGGTAGGACCAAGGACGGATCCCCAAGGGACCCCACAAAGGACTGATGAGGGGTTGGAGAGGGTCCAATTAAAGTTAGTATACTGCTGCATGCTAGAGAGGTAGTTTAGGAACCAAGCATGGGCAGGGGGGAGAACCCAAGGGATAGAAGTGTGGAGCTGAGGAGGGAGTGATCGACCCTATCAAAGGCTTTGGAGAGATCCACAAAGTTAGCTCCGGTAATATTGCCTTGGTCAGCAGCAGTTCTGATCAGCGAGGTGACTACAGCAAGGGCGGTAGACATGCTGTGCCCTTTCCTGAAGCCGTGTTGTGAGGAGAGAGGAGGTGGTAGTTCTGGATATATTGGGATAGCTGAGAGGCGACAACTTTCTCCAGAAGCTTGCAGGTAGCAGACAGAAAGGCGATGGGTTGGTAGTTAAGGAGATCTTTGGGGTTACCCTGTTTTAAGACAGGGACGACCTTGGCCACTGTCCATATGTCTAGGATGAGCCTGGTATTAAGGGAGGTATTGAAGATGTGTGTGACGGGCCTGGCAAGGAGGTGGGACCCTAGCCTGAGCAGTTTCAGTTCCAGGCTATTGTGCCCTGTCCCGCTATGAGGGGAGAGGCCAGCGAGCAGCTTCTGGGTCTCTTTTACTGAAACCTGTTGTAGGTAGAAGGGGGTCGGAGGTGAGTCCATATGGGGGTGCCGGGGACTTGGGGTGGAGGACTGGGAAGGGGGGGCAGACAATTCGGAAAACATGGAGTTAAAGGCATTTGCAATGGTATGTGGGTTATTGCAGCTGACTCCACCAACGAGCAGGTCAGTGACCTGTACTCTGGCGGACCCACCAACCGCATTTTTGATATTTTGCCAGAAGCTCCTCAGGTTGCTGGCAGAGTAAAGCAGGGCAGATTGGCAGAACTCGCTTTTTGCTGAGTGAATGGCTCTTTTACAGGAGGTTTTTGAGGTGCCTGTATGCTAGGAGGTCATTATTGCTTTGGGAGACCTTGTAGGTCTCCCAGCATTTGTCCCTGAGCTTCATAAGGGATAATAGGCCCCCATGAAGCCATTTGGTGATGGTGCCCCTCACCCTCCTCCTAGTGAGGGGGGCATGTTTATTCTGCAGGGGGACAAAATCTGCTACGAATAAGTCCAGAGCTCGTGCAGGGTCATTAGTGGCAGTGACCCCTGACCAGTCAACTAATAGGAGGTTGGAAAGGAAGTCATGTATGTTAAATTTAGAGTAATCCCTCAACTCGATCACTTTACTGGGGATTTTAGGCTGTGAGATGCCCCATATGCAATAGATAGGTGAGTGGTCAGAGATGACATCTGGGAGAATTCCTGAGGATGTGATTCTGTCAGGTCTGTTGGACAAGATCCAGTTGATAAGGGATTCTTTATCCCCCGGGAGAAGAGCCTTGTGGGTTCAGTTATTATTTGGCTTAGAGCAAGGCCCAAGAGCAGAGGCTCATATTGTTTGCAATTGGAATCCATCCAGTTAAGGTTGAAGTCACCTATAACTAGGATTTCATTGGGGCCCGCTTTATCACTAATGCAGTCGAGCAGTGAGGAGAGTCCTAGCAGACCACCCTTAGGGGGGTTGTAGGTACAGATCAGGTGTATTTTCTTTGTGTGACCTAGCAGAAGAAGGAATGTGCAAGAACTCACAGGCTGAGGAGGTAGTTGGTGAGTGATCGATGGGAGACACGTTTAGGTGCGCCTTATAATAGAGGAGCACCCCTCCACCCGGCTTATTCCCTGCCCTATCTCATCTGATGTGGTTGTAGCCCGGGAGGGTGCACATTGCATCAGGAATCTGAGGCTTCAGCCAAGTTTCTGAGAGACCCATGATATCCGGCTTGTGGAGGGCAACAGAGGCAGTAAGCTCAGCTAGGTTGTGTAAGAGGCTACGCACGTTCAGGTGGGCAATTTTAAGCCCTTTAAAGGAGAGCCATGCGGGGGGGGGTACTTGAGAGAGGGCAAGGTGGCTTGCTGACAAAGTAGGTTGCCCATGCCCCTGGTGGGTCTGGGGGGGGGTCTGGGGAGACTGTCATGATGGCAGCAGGTAACAGTATGATAGAGGGAAAAAAAGAGCTGCCAGGGGACGATAACCTGCAGGAGAACAGGGAGTAAAGAAAAGGACAGAAATTGCAATAGGAAGCATAGGAATTAAGACCAAAAAAGTGTGCCAGCAGCTTGGTCGTACTAACCACCCCCCGGTGACAGCACAAGGGTGCAGTATGCTATAACACCGAGTGGTAGCTGAAGCTAATAGTGAATGAGAACTGCAGAGCTGCTAGCAGGAAGGCAGTAAGTGGGAGTAGTATAAGATAGGCTGAAAGGGCGACCGCTACTGGTGAGAGAAAATTACCTGCAAATGGGAAACAGGGCTGATTAGTTATTTTCAACCTCACGTGATGTCCTGCAGCCTACTTAAGGGAGAGCCGACCAACAGTGGTGGTGGGGGGGAACGGCGGGGCTAGAACTTCCATGCTGACAGGAAAAGCTCCAACTCTAAAATAAAAGGCGCCAAGCAGCAATCTGTACGTTTCAGTTCTATCTTTAAGTTTCAGTTCGGTTCGGGAACTTCAGTGCACCATGGAGAAGTTCAAATGTTGAAAGGTGCCAAAGGAGCAGGCTTTAAATTAACACACGCCACAGCAGTCTGCTGTGCTGGGCTGGGCTGGGCTGGAATTGCAGCACTGTACCTGGGCAAGTGGCTCAGCGGCGAAGGCTCCTTCTGTGCTGTTGGGGGAGGGCTGAGGCGAGCCCTCGTGACCTCCGATTCTCCGGGGGTCTGCTGTGGAGGACAGAAAACAGTGGGTTAATAAGGTAGGGGTGGGGGAGGAGGATACAGAAACAAAAGAAAGGGGTGCGTAGTGTTGGGCTTAGGGAGGGATCACTGCTGCAAAAGTACGCAGTTACCAGCAGGCTCACAAACCAGGGGCAAAAGTAAAGACTTATCACAAAAGCTGTATCAGGCAATCTTTTAACAGGGAGAATTTCTGGTGCAGGCAACTTAACAGAAATAACTTCTATATTAAAGGGGAGTACAACTAAGGAGACTAGCTGAGGGATCAGTTTACATTACTATGCTTCACAATTTCGCTCAGAAAAGCAGGCTATCTCCACTTTCACGCCGAGAGGAAAAGCTCCAACTCTAAAATAAAAGGCGCCAAGCAGCAATCTGTACGTTTCAGTTCTATCTTTAAGTTTCAGTTTGGTTCGGGAACTTCAATGCACCATGGAGAAGTTCAAATGTTGAAAGGTGCCAGAAGAGCAGGCTTTAAATTAACACACGCCGCAGCAGTCTGCTGTGCTGGACTGGGCTGGAATTGCAGTACTCTACCTGAGCAAGTGGCTCAGCGGCAGCGGCTCCTTCTGCGCTGTTGGGGGAGGGCTGAGGCAAGCCCTCGTGACCTCCGATTCCCCGGGGGGTCTGCTGTGGAGGACAGAAAACAGTGGGTTAATAAGGTAGGGGTTGGGGGGAGGAGGGAGCACAGAAACAAAAGAAAGGGGGTGCGTAGTGTTGGGCTAGGGGAGGGATCACTGCTGCAAAAGTACGCAGTTACCAGCAGGCTCACAAACCAGCGGCAAAAGTAAAGACTTATCACAAAAACTGTATCAGGCAATCTTTTAACAGGGAGAATTTCTGGTACAGACAACTTAACAGAAATAACTTCTATATTAAAGGGGAGCACAATTAAGGAGACTAGCTGAGGGATCAGTTTACATTACTATGCTTCACAATTTCACTCAGAAAAGCAGGCTATCTCCACTTCCACGCCGAGAGGAAAAGCTCCAACTCTAAAATAAAAGGCGCCAAGCAGCAATCTGTACGTTTCAGTTAGATTTTTAAGTTTCCATTCGGTTCGGGAATTTCAATGCGCCACGGAGAAGTTCAAATGTTAAAAGGCGCCAAAGGATCAGGCTTTAAATTAACACATGCCACAGCAGTCTGCTGTGCTGGGTTGGACTGGAATTGCAGCACTGTATCTGGGCAAGTGGCTCAGCAGCGGCGGCTTCTTCTGCAGCTGTTGGTGGAGGGCTGAGGCGAGCCCTTGCGAACTCCGATTCTCCGGGGGGTAATGTCCAAACACTGAGGTTTAATAAGCATTATAAACCGTAACACATGTAGTGTCTATCTGTATATTGGCAGTATCACTTCTATGTTAGCACTTGACTGCCCTGTGGTGGAGGCCCATTGCTAATGCAGGTTTACGAGAAGCTTCGAAGGGTAGGGATGGCAGTTTCACAGCATGTGATGCCCTACAGGTGGCAGGCATTAGACAGCTAGTTTCGGAACCCACTCATGAGGGAGCAATCTTAGACCTCGAACTCTCAAACGGGGGCAGTGAGAGGATCTCAGATCTAGAAGTGGGTTGCCATCTGGGGACAAGTGACCATCAAACAGTGTGGTTCACGTTAAACTCAGCTACAGAGTCAAGCCTTCACAAAAGTGAGGGTACTGGACATTAGGAGGGTTGACTTTGGCAAGATGGGAGAGTGCCTCAGAAAAGCACTAGCAAACAGGCTAGAAGGAGGTGTGGAGCAACAATGGGGAATTATCAAAACTGCCATCACAGAGGCAACAAGCCTTTGTGTGAAGCAAATAAATCAAAACGAAAGAAAAAGCCACTATGGTTCTCAAGAGAGGTGGCTGTGAAAGTCAGGAAGAAAAAGATAGCATTCCGGAAGTATAAGGAAACACAGAAGGAGCAGGACAGAGAGCTGTACCAGTTAAGGCAGAAAGAAGCAGGGAGGGAAGTCAGAATAGCAAAGGCCCAAACTGAGGAAAAGATAGCCAACTCAGTTAAGAAGGGGATAAAACCTTTATAGGTACATCAGCTGTAGAAAGACAAAAGGAGGGATAGTGAGGCTGAATAGAATGAAGGGTGGGTGGGTAGAGGGGACAGTGAAAAGCAGGAATACTGAACGAATATTTCTGCTCAGTATTCACAAAAGAGGAGGGGAAGTGCCTAATCCAATTAACAGAAGCACTCTTGATAGGGGGTCGATCCCAGTCCTTTCACAGAAGAAAGGGTTCTGCAAGAACTCTAAAACTGAAGGTGGACAAAGCAATGGGTCCTGATGGAATTCACCCCAGAATTCTAAAAAGAATTAAGGAAGGAACTAGTGAAACCACTGGCTACTCTTTTTAATAAATCATGGGAGGATGGTGTGGTACCCGAGGACTGGAGGAAGGCGGATGTGATTCCCTTCACAAAAGTGGGACCAAGACAGAGGCAGGAAACTACAGACCTGTCAGTCTGACCTCTGTGGTAGGAAAGTGATGGAGTCACTTCTGAAGGAAAGAATAGTTGAGTACCTAGAGGTCAGTGGAGCACAGGATCCAAAGCAGCATGGGTTCACAGTGGGAAGGTCATGTCAAACGAATCTAATAGATTTCTTTGACTTGGTGACCAAAGTAGAGACCAGGGAGGGGCTGTGGACATGGCCTACCTAGACTTTAGCAAGGCATTTGACACAGTCCCACACAAAAGATTATTAGTCAAATTAACCAGCCTGGGAGTGGGTCCCAGGGTGGTAGCCTAGGTAAAACATTGGCTGGACAACAGGACACAGAAGGTAATTGTAAATGGAGTCCACTTGAAGAAAGGGCGTTACTAGTGGGTACCATGAGGTTCAGTATTGGGTCCAGTCCTTTTAATGTCTTCATCAGTGACATTGCAGAGGGACTGGAAGGAAAAGTATGCCTTTTGCAGATGACACAAAGATCTGCAACAGGGTTGATACACAAGGAGGCGTGGAAAGGATGAAAAGGGACTTGGCAAGGTTGGAGGAATGGTCAGACGTATGGCAGCTAGGATTCAATGCAAAAAGTGCAAATAATGCACCTGGGAAACAAGAACCCAGGGAAGAATACACAATGGGTGGGGAGGTAGTAACAACAACAAAACAGGAAAGGGACCTGGGGTAATCATATCAGATGACCTTAAGGTTAGCAAGCAATGTGAGAAGGCAGTAGGGAGGGCTGGGGGTATACTGGGATGTATAGGGAGAGGCATCAGCAGCAGAAAACAGGAAGTTGGTATCCCTCTGTACAGACAGTTGGTGAGACCCCATCTGAATACTGTGTCCAGTTCTGGAGACCCCATCTCCGCAAGGACATAGACAGGATAGAGGCAGTCCAGAGGAGGGCAACTAAAATGGTGCAGGGTCTGCAAGAGAAGCCGTATGAGGAGAGACTAAAGGAGCTTAATATGTATACCCTTGAGGAAAGAAGGGAGAGGGGGGACATGATAGAAACTTTCAAGTACCTCAAGGGAATCAACAAAGTCCAAGAGGGTAGCATCTTTCAGAAAAAGAGACTTGCAAGAATGTGGGACACAATTTAAAGATAGAAGGAGGGCGGTTCAGGGGCAATGTGAGGAAGTATTATTTCACAGAGAGGGTAGTGGATGCATGGAACAGCCTTCCTGAGGAAGTTGTGGGGTCTAAAACTGTGGGAGAATTCAAGAATGCATGGGACAGACATAAAGCAATTCTTGTGGGGGGCAGGAAGATATAGGCTGTTGGTTAACTAGGATCTGCGGCCTATCCTGTAGGTAGGGAAATGGGCAGACTAGATGGGCCTAGCAGTCCTTATCTGCCATCAAAGTCTATGTTTCTATGTTTCTATGTGCATGCCACAGCACGCACGCACTGGAGTGGCCTGGGGACTGAGGACAAAACCAAAAATTTTGCAGTCAGGTGGGCTGTAGGAAGCCTCGCTTGCTTTCCCTTAACCAGACCACCACTTGGTCCTTGGGGCACATCTCGATTGTGCTCCAGGGGACAACCCTCCTCTGGCCCTGCCGTGGGGGGGGGAATCAAGGGGGTATTCAACCACCCGGGGCTGGGAGAGATGGCAGCTGGTTATGGGAAGCAGGGACAATGCTGAGCAGTCACCTGCTTGAATCGAGGATAAAAATCTTTATGGCAAAAAAAAAGAATATAAAATATTTTCTTATTGGAAATAGCACGGACAGTAGGTGGGGTAGCAACACTCCGTCAGGTCTGATTCACTGATCCAGTTAGTGCATCTGAATAATTCCAGCATCTCTCCATTTCCTGAAGTCCCCCCCCACCCAGATTATGTGGCACACTGGGAGCCTACCTCAGTGTGCTTCTATTTAACGGAAAGCTGACTGTGTCGGTATCTTCTTGCCCCACCCCACCCCCATTGTGTGGCACACTGGGAGCCCACCCAGTGTGGCAAATATCACTCCCCCAAAGGCATGGGGCACACTGGGAGCCCACCCCAGTGTGCCTAACATTTCTTTTCTTTCACCTGTAAAGAAAGAAAACCATCCGCAGTGTTGTTTTTTTCCCCTGTCCCTGAAACAAAGAAAATGGTCCCTCACTGTCAGCGGCGTACCCCCTCCCCCAACCCACACCTACCCTCTGCGCACCCCACCTTCCCAAACCCCTCACCCCATACTTACCTCCTGAGGTCTGGAGCTGTGATCTTCAATGAAGTGGGAACACATCTGCACTCTTCAAAGCCGACTGCAAACTGAAGAAATGCCAGTAAGCTGTATACTGTAATGGCATGAATGGGGGGGGGGTTCAACTTAGGTGGATATCTCACCCATTTTTTTGAATTTTGCCTCCAAATTTTCAACATTGGGTTCTTGGGACCCCACCTCATGAACACATGCACTGTCATCTCGTTATTCAGTCCCGAAAGGTCATTTCGTGCTCACTCTGCAGAATCACCTTTTGGAACTGATTAACGAAACAACAGTACCACTCTTCATGAGGTGGGGTCCCACAAAGCCTATCTTGCAAATTTGGTGAAAAAACTCCCAAAACTGACTGTGTTACGAGTGTGTGTTGTGCACTTTCCATGCACTCTCATAACTTCGACAATTTTTTATATTTTCACTCCAGATTTTCAACATTGCCATTTTGTCACATCTCCTTATGAACAGTACAGCTGTCATTTTTCACATCCTGCCACATATGTGTTTTTGCGCATGTGGGGCACAATGGCGCGGTCACTGTGTGAAATTAACATTCAGGACACAGTAACAAAATCACAGTGACACTGTTCATGAGTGGAGGTCCCAAAATGCCTATGTTGAAAATTTGGTTAAATAAATCCCCCCAAAAATTGCATTACAGGCTGTGTTGCGCAGTTTCTTTGCACGCTTGTGACTTCACCAATTTTTCATATTTTCACTCCAGATTTTCAACATTACCCTTTTCTACACCTCCTCATGAACAGTATACAGCTGTCATTTCTCACATCCTGCCCAAAATGTGTTTTTGCACCTGTGGCACCAAATGGCACACTCGCTGTGCGAAATCACCTTTTGGCATTGAATAAGGAAATGATACTTACTACTGTTCATGAGGTGGCTCCCCAAAAGCCCATGTTGAAAATTTGGAGCAAAAATACCAACAAACACCTAGGGCATTAGAGTTTCCAACCGTAATGCCCACCCTGTGCAGACTGCTAGGCATCAGGGATGTGACTTGAGGCCGTCGGCCATAATGATCAACTCATTCCACCTTCACCCCCAGCCTGCCACCACTGACAGGCATCGAGGTGTTCCTTGGGGTCTTCAGCCCTAGCATTCACCCCATTCTCTTATGCTGCACCTATCTCAGCTTATTTCCTTTTGAAATGGGGTGAGCGTAACAGGAGAAGACCTCAAGGCACACTGCGACACCTGTCTGTGTCTGCAGGGTGGGATGAGGTGGAATGGCGAGACTGTTATGGCCGATGAGCCAAAGGCACAGCCCCAATGCCTGTCAGTCTCTTCAGGGTGGGGGTGGGGGTTGCTGTTACTTCAATACTTCACCGCATTTCTTATTATGCATCTTTTTAACTCCTGCACTACCAATGCCAATACCAGCAAGCAAACATTCGGCATTGACAAATACTTGTTATCACTGCTGTGCACCCCTTCTCTTCCAACTATCCCCACTTTTGCTCCTCAATATGCCCTTAAACTTGTGGCAGGCCTCCCAGCCCCCAGCTCAGAAAAACATACGGACCAGTGCCCCTCTGCCTTACCCCCATCCATTAGTTTAAATTTTGCTGAATCTAGTCTTTCAACTTGTCCTTTAACAGCCTACAATAGTTCCACCTCTGCTTAAGTGCAATCAGTCTGTTCAGTACCACGTTTTTACTCCCCGACATCTCCCCAGTTCCCACTGGTTTCAAAACCTTCCTCCCTACCCTACTCCTTTAGCCATATATTGAAGTCTGATATGCATAGCTTCCTACCTATACTGGCTCTGAGTACTGGTAACACTTCAAAAAAGCAATTTGCAATTGCTTGATCCCTAAGTTCCCCCCATGCAACCTCAGCCTGGCTTGAACCTCCTCCACCCTGCATCCTGCAAGGTAGTTTGCTCCCCAGTGAATGATAACATTGGGTTTCCTTTCTTCCCCTTGTGTTAAGGAGTGTAACATTGGTATGCTTTTCAGCTCTCATTCCCAAGTGAAAAACAACGCTCTACTTTCTCAAACTATTCTTAGCCTTTGGCCACCTAACCCCTCTTACTATACAGTCCCCTAGTATAAGGACTCTGCTTCCCTCCATTCTGAAAGAGAGCCCAACAAACCTCAGACTGATTATAAATTCTTCACCTGTTCTTCAGTATCTCTCCCCTCTTTGTTATTTAACTCAATATAACCCCCATCTCTTACATCATCAACTTCCCCCAGAACCAGTGAGGTTCAATTTTCCATTCTTTTTCCTTTGCCCCCTATCTCTTTTATGGTGAGGTGAGCTGCATGCCCCTCCCTTTTCTGACCCATTGACTCTCCGACTGTACATCAGTTTCTATCCCCTGCCCACTTTTTTTTTTTTAATATGGATTTTTATATGCTTTTGCAGGTTTTTTCTCCTCATGTCCCGGGGCCCGGGCACACAGCCATACATACACGTGGAGGCACACACACACACTGGAAGCCAGCTCAGCCCCTTCTGCCCACCTGTATTGCCACTCCCACCTGCCTATGTTACCCCACTGGACCTCCACCTAGTTGGGATGGAACTATGGGAGGGGCCGAGAACCCACCACCCCGGGAGAGGAAAGCAGTCTAACTGCTCGCTCAATCCCTCTCCTCCCGCATCCTCCCCACACGCCGGCACCCCAATGATCCAAGGTCATTCCCGAACCCAGGTCACTGGCACAGCATGAGGTAAGGTGTCTAGCACCTCACTCCTCGGTACCACCAGACCTCCCATATCCACTTTCTGTAATTTTTTAACAATTCCTTTCTCTTTATTGCAGCATCCATTCCTGCTTTACTTCTTAGTATTGCACTACTCATGTCTTTTCTATTCTGTGTCCTGTGCCCTGTCTCTGCTTCGATCTGCTTGCTCATCTTTTTCTCTCTTACTTCGTTCCACATTATGTTGCTCTTCATGTACCACTTGTCCCCTATTGTTGTTCCCTGCTGATTGCCCCTTTAGAGTATGAACCATATCCACACTATCCCTCCCATTGTTACACTTCCAATATCTGTGGCTTAAACTCCTTCGTAACTCCTAACACACCTTCCCTGTTTCTTTATTCTCCATTAGTGAAGTCTCTTTCTGGGAAGCCAAGAATGGGCAATCAATTCCTGACTGATACCTCCTGGGTCTTTTAGCTTCTACTGCTTTCATACTCCCCTTTACCCCTACCATGTTCCATTCTGCTTTCCTTGCCTTTTTGGCTCATTGTGGTACTGGTGTCCAATATATCAAATCATCAGGTGCGCTGTTTAGCTTACTAGTTTCTGTCTTTAATAGGTTAATTGCTGCCATCATAGTCTCCATCCCCTTACATGTCATACAGCTCCCCTACCTCCAAAAGTGTCCCCAAAGAAAACTTCTGTACCACACCTCATGCAGCTCACAATCTGCCCTCCTGTTACCCTTTGCCCAAACACTATGATTGTCTACCTACACAGTTTAACACTTTCATGTTTTAAGCTACTCCTATGAGGCTTTTGACCCCACACCAATTAGGGAAGGTTTAGTCCGGTTGGACACAGCTTACTCCCTTAAATCAAGTCACCTGCCTTTTGTATTTTTTATTCCTTCTAATGATCTTTCTTTGCTTCAGGAATAAGACAGAAACCTCTCTTTGAAATTAATTTTTTAGGCCAAATGGACTGATCTGTGATCCAGAGTGGTGCCCAACCCTAAAAGACTTATACCCGTGTCAATCACTATTTCTTGTAGCTACGCTAGCATTTTACCCGTTGAGAGATTTTGTTGCTGGGCTCGCCAGGGTAGCAAGATTTTCACTGTTGTGGATAGTGTCCTCGTGGATGATAGGCTGTTGTCTATTTCTGCTCCCTGCTGGATTGCTAGTCCTTGAAATGGTCTCACTTTCCACCTTGCCCGTGGGACTTCATCAATGCAGGATTCTGTTGAGTAAGAACCTTCAGAAAATGGGCAAGTGGTGGAGATTGCTGTAACATCAGATCTTTTGTCTGTGAGATTACATTGTTTATGTGTTTGAGTGAAGGTTTGATGAGGCCCGAGTCTGTATCTATGACTACCACCAGGTATTCTATTTATTGGCTTGGAAGTAGACTGCTCTTCTCTTTGTTTATAAGCCAACCATGATTCCTGAGAGCTCGCAGAGTCTCCTGACTGTCTTTTTCCATCTAGCACTTGGATCTGGTCCTGATCAGCCCATCATCGAGGTAGCTGGTGCAAATTAATGCATGTGGGGCACAGAAACCCAGGAGAGTACAAAATGGAGGAATGGTACTGATGACTACTTAGCAGGAAAGAGACCTGGAGGTGATCATATTGGATGACCTAAAGGGGCCAGGCTTGACAACAAGACAGTTAGGAGGGCTACTGGGATGCTGGGGACCATAAGAAGGGGTATCACAAGCAGGTGGTGTTGCATATGTATAGATCACTGGTAAGATCCCACCTAGAGTACTGTGTCCAGTTCTAGAGACTACATTGCTGGGAGGACTTAGAGTGGAGGTGGTCCAGAGGAGGGCAACTAAAATGGTGCAGGGTCTGCATCAGAAGCCCTATGAGAAGAGCTTAAAGGACCCAATATGTACACTCTGGAAGAGAGGGGGGAGAGAGAGAGGGGGAATATGATACAGACCTTTAAATACCTCACGTGTATAAACAAGGTACATGAAGGAAGTATTTTTTCAGGAAGAGAAGGTGCTAATGAACAAGGGAACATGCTATGAAGCTGGAGGGGGGTTGAGTCAGGAGAGATGAGAGGAAGTACTTCTTCAGAGAAAGAGTGGTGGATTCTTGGAACAGCCTTCCAGCAGAGGTGGCTGGGGCAAAACAGTGATGGGGTTCAAGAATGCATGGGATAGGCATAAGGCAATCCTAGGGGAAATGAAGGGGGAGGAAAAATGGTCCAGAGAGAAATCAGGATTTGTAGTGATAGTGTAGGTAGGGGAAAATGGTCAGACTAGGTGGGCCAAGCAGTCCTTATCTGTCAGTAAATTCTATGTTTCTGTGTAGGGTACCTCTTGTATCCCCTGTTCCCGGAGTAGTGCTGCTGTCACCACCAAGTCCTTGGTGAAACCTTTTTGGGCCTATACTAGGCTGAATGTGAGGGCTTGGCGTTGGTAGCGGTGACTTAGTATGTGGAATTGTAGATCTTAGTAGTGTATTGGACAGATTGTGATATGTTGGTAGGCATCCCACATATTGATGGCATTAGGAAGTCTTTATTTATTTGATAACCAGGTAAAGTACACTAGTCTCAGACCATTTTCAGGTACGGCAGGGCCATTTAGATGGCATATCGTGACAGGGAGATCCTGCCACCCTTGAGGACTGACCTTTTCTTAAATCTGTTGCAACAGTTCTTCTATTTCCTAGCCTAATCTATCCTTTATGATTTCTAGTCCATAAGGTTAGCCACCTAAGGGCATCCCCCCCCCCCCCTTGACTATGTTATAGTGTCCTCTTTAATTTTCCTTTTCCCTCTCAGGTCCTCATACAGGGAGGTTATTGTGGCAACCGCCGAGCTGATGTAAAGCAACAGGTTGTGTTCCTCATTGTTGGATTTAGTATGCAATAGCACTATGTCATAAAATACCTTGATGTATGAAACCTGTAAATGTTAAAAATACCATGGCACTAGGTGTTTCTAATAAAAGTAAAAAGTACTAGGTGACTGTATTATAGAAATTAAGTAGGTTGTGTTGTTAAATGCATGTAAATTGGTACCATGCATTCATGCTATAAACTAAGCCAATCTGAAATTCCATGATGATTTTCATTCATCCCATGATAATTTGCATTATGGAAGTATGTGTGATGCTGTGTTTCTTTGAAACTTGACTTATTGTCAATGTTCTTTGGGGTAACCCTTGTTTCAGTGCTTCTGCACTGGGGTTCTTTGTCTGTAGCTTGTTTTGGGGGTTTTCTTTTTAAGCCCCCAGCACCCAAGCAAACAAAGTTTAGATCTGTAGATCAGTGACTCAGTAGGTGCTGAAAAGTGCACAGGAAGGACATACATAGTCTGTGGCTGCAAACTGATGTATTGAAGAAGAAATATGCCATTGCTGAAGGTTATCTCTGTATTTTGAATAAACTTCACACAGAGATTGTGTATTGAAACTGAAGTTCGGTGTATGGTCCATCTGTCATCCCACAACCCCTCCATTCACATATGACACAAAAATTATTCACAGCAAAAAAGGATCACAAATTGAGAATGCAGTCAATGAATACAGTTACACAGACAAGACATGGCAGAGCTGGTACGCTGCTGATTCTAGAAATGTAACAACTGTTTCCTTGCCAGATAGCTTTGGGAGTGGACCTTATCATCTCCATCTTGACTTTTCTTGGGAGTACAAATTGGTTTAAGTACTTCAAGTCTAGCATGGGTCCTAAGACCCCCATCTTCTTGGGGAACATAAAGAAGACAGAGTATATTGCTTTGCCTCTTTTGTCTTCTGGTATTTAAACTACTGTTTTGCTTGTAATTAGCTTTTCTAATATGTGTCTAACCTTGTGTGGTCTTGCTTTGATATCAGGGACAGGATAAGTCTGTCTGACTGTTTTTTCAGTAACCTCTATTGCATACACTCAAGACACTATTTGCAACACCCATTGTCTGATTTTGACCTCCACTGGTTGGTGAATTGTAGAAAATGACCCACAGTCCCACAAAGATCCACTTCCTTGGCCTGTGTGGCTGGCTGCTTGTGTTTGTCTCTGTCAGTAGTTTAGTTTTATAGATTTTCATGCATTTCTGCTTGGAGGAACTAGACCATTCTTGGACATGACATCTATGAAAGTTTCCTGGACTAAGAAACTGCAAAACATCACCACCAGGTAGTGGCATTCTCATTATAAATCAACTTTTTTGTAAGCCATCACAAGCAAAAGTCAGTCCAGCAAATAAGTTTTACAAGCTCTGAGTTGTGGAGTCCTGCACTGAATCCACATTTCCATCTGACCTGTTTTTAAAGGATCTGTGCTTGTCTTTGAGATTTATTCTCAACCATTTTGGAGAACAAAGGGAAGACACTAACAAAGGATTTTTGCATCCTACATATGCCCCAGACCAATGTTCATCACCTTCAGGAATTTAACACATTTCTGGGTCTTTGATCTACAATAAACAGTTTACTGGTCCCCAGTAGTTGACCATTTCCTGTGGATTTGATTATTTTTCATCATTTGACTCCTGGTGCTTTGGACAAGATTATTATATTACATATCCCTGAACATAACTATCTGCATGGTCTAATACTACTGCATCAAGAATGCAGCCTAACCTGTTCCTGCTGCACCTGCTCCTTCTGACCCTACTAGCACCCCACACTTCCAATATATTTAAATGCCCACTGCAACCAGCCTCAGATAGCCTGGTTGATAGCTCCTTGCACAGAAGTGGAATGGTTACCAGTAGTCTCAGCTGCAACAGCACTTATCTCTTCTCCCAAATACTAGAATACATGAACATGCTACTGTGCCCACGGTTGACCCTACCTTCAAACTATTTCTCCCTGTTCATTCTATTGGGAGTCGGGTCACTACAGACAACAACTAAGAATAAGTATAAGGGAAAAAGTGCACGTAGCAGTCACTGCAGATATCTTAAGGAACTCCTAAAAAGACTAATACTGCTACTCCTGCTAATATCGGACAATGTTCACCCCAACCCTGGACCACCCCTAGCTATACCTAGGGAGCAACATAGAACAGGGTCCCTCTTACTAGCTAGCATCAACATCTGCAGCCTTACCAAAAGATTAGATGCCCTCACTGCCTGGACAGCACAGCACAGATATACTCTCTGTAGTTGAAACTTGGTTGTCTCCAATTATCCCTGACACTGCTGTGACAATACCTGGGTGTATTATTTTTCGGCAGGATCGACTATCCAAAAAAGATGGCAGCTGTGCCCGTTATCTAAAAGATTTTCTAACAGGGCATGCCCTGATCCTGCCCATTAATGGTGATGAGCTTCAGGTCCTTGCTATTAAGTCATTCTTGGGGCCCATAACAAAGCTCTGATGGTAGCCTCTGTATATATCCCACACAAACTTACAGCAACAAGCCTGAACCCATACCTAACCTGCATCAGTATCTAAAGCTTAACTCAGAAGTTATATTGCTAGGGGACTTTAATGTCAACTGGCTTGCCCCCAGTGCAAGCAACTACAAAGATGCCTTGGCAGCTGCAAATTTTACACAGCTAGTTACCTCACCCACTAGGATCAACAATAGAACAGGGACCAGTACCTTACTGGACTGGGTTCTCTCAAATCACCCTGACCATATTAGCCACACTACAGTTCTCCCTGACGCCATTAGTGATCATTCTCCAGTCCAGTGCATATGGTCAAATAAATTCAATAAACCCCCCCCCCCCAAAAACTATCAACAGTCGGATGCTAATTAGGGGACACCTTGCACAACTTAAAGCACTCCTGCGACAAGAAGACTGGTCCCTGATTGATACCACTCTGGATGTTGATGCTGCACTTCAATACTTTATCTCAAAGTTCAATGCAGCATGTGATATCCATGCCCGCTTTAAGAAATGCAAAATTAAAGGCCTTGGCAACCCTTGGATCACAGGCAAACTCCTAGACCAACTAAAAGCTCAGGACTGTCTATGGGCTTGTGCTACAGCCTCTGGCAACCAGGCAGACTTTCAGGCATACAGGGCTACCAGGAATGCCTGTACCAGAGCTATTCACACTGAAAAAGCCAGTTACTACAGGAGCACCCCTAATCAAACTCATGGTCGGATGGAAGGAAATTCTGGCAAAGCCTCTCTGAAGTTATAGGGAAAGAGTCCAAAGCAACTCCTAATATGTTAAAAGTTGATGGCAGCAACACCCTGGACCCCACCACAATTGCCAATACTTTCAATCTGGCATTCACTGACCTCAGCCATGTGCTTCCCTTTAACTTCTTTGACACCAACCAATGGCCTCCCAATATCAATGGCCTCAGGATACAAATCATTTCTGTTTCAAGGCAGTTACTGAAAGGGATACCAAAAAATACCTCCTCAAGGTGCTCGGAAAATCCAGATCAAGTGGGGACACACTTGATTCGAAGCTCATCTCCCTCACCCTTGATGATGTCCTGCACCCTCTTACACAGATTATTAACCAGTCCCTCATGCTCCCAGTTCCCACTCAAGTGGAAGTCCGCCCTGGTGACCCCAATACATAAGTCTGGGGATAAGGCATTGCACTGTAACTACCGGCCCATCTCCATCCTACCCCCTTTATCCAAAGCTCTTGAAAAAATCGTTGCAGACCAATTGGTGGAGTACTTGAAGAAATACAGCTTGCAGTGCTCAGAGCAACACAGCTTTTGCAAAGGACATAGCACCACCTCTGCCCTCCTTGAATTTACAGGCCACATTCATCTAGCACTAGGCCAAGGATAACTTGCTGGTGCCACCTTTATAGACCTCTTGAAGGCCTTCGATACAGTCAACCACCCATTACTACTGGAACAACTTGGCAACTTAGGGCTCTCCCTTGATACTCTACAATGGTTCAACAGTTATCCCTCCAACTGGTCACAACAAGTTAAGACTGGTGACTCCCTCTCCTCCAAACTACCTGTCCAGGCTGGTGTTCCCCAAGGGTCAATACTGGGACCCCTTCTTTTCAGCATCTTTCTGAACAATCTCCCTTCTGCCTGTGATGAAAACATTATCCGGTATGCTGACAACGCAGTGATTTTCTCTAAGCATTCTGACCCCTCCCTCTTGAAGAAACAACTGCAGGAAAGTTTCACGCAAGTTGAGGCCTGGTTCGTCTCATAGAAACTAGTGCTAAATTACAAAAAAACAAAGACTATGCTATTCCACAGCACACATAACAAACATAAACACCAACAGTTGGCTATCAAAAACAGCTCGGGTGTGACCCTGGACCAGACGCAGGCTTTCAAATACTTTGGTGTAACCCTGGACCCTACTCTGTCCTTCTCCAGCCATATCAATTCAGTTGCAAAATCCATAAGTATCCGTATAGTCCTTCTCTATAAACATAGACATTGCCTGACACCTGATGCCCTTAAACTAGCAATACACAGTTCTATTGTCTCCATCATTGATTATGGGCTTGTTATCTATGCAGTAGCCACAGCTACAGCACTACGGCGTATCATTACAGTGCTGAATAGGGCCTACAGACTCCTTACTTGTGCTGCCCATCACACAAATTCCTGTGACCTCTATGAACAGTCAAACTGGCTGCAGCTTCAGGGAAGGATTACTTTCCAAACCTGCCTACTAGCAAAAAAGTCATTGATGGGACTCATGCCCTCTGGGGTTCAGCCTCTCTCTTAAGCCCAGCCAACCGCTCCCATTACACAAGAAGCTCTGACAACTATTCTCTATTTATTCCCCGCTGTCGCACCACCCAAGGCCAGCGGTCTTTTGCAGGTAGAGCCCCTAAGATGTTTAACTCCCTGGGCAGCAAACTCACCAACTTAGGCACCCTCTGCTCGTTTAAACACAAGCTACATCAAAACACTTGTGTCCAGAGCCACCTGTGACTGTTTCTCCTAACTTCCCTGGCAGTTGCTCCTGTTCTTCGCACCTGTCTACTATCCCCACCTCTGCTTGCCTCCACCCTCTCCCCTCTACACCCCTGCCTCTCTCCCTAGCCCTGGTCCACCACCTTCCTCTCTTACCCTCCTTCAACTCCCTTTCCCTTTTCTAATCTGCTCACCCCACCCACTGTTGCACACGTTCCCTGATCCTTGCCTCCCTCTCACCCACCTCTCCTTCTACTTCCCTCCCAGTTACCCCTATATGCCCACTTTCCTACACTACCTGGCAAACTCAATTTTTCCACTCCACCTTTCCCTTTGACAATGCCCTTCTGGCAGCTTTAATTCATGTAAATATTGTTTGCTGTGACTCATCATTCTTAAATGTATGCTTGGTTGTGCTATTCTAACTGTTAATTATATTACCTGTAGCTTTTAGACCATGTATACCTTGTGCTGAAATTTGTATTCCAACTGCTTGCCTGCTAATCTCACACAAATTGTACTTCTATTCTTTGTATATTGACATGGAACCTTTGTACGAGAACCATTGGTTCAAAGGTATTTATCTGAAATTCTAATAAATAAAAAAAATAAACAATTGGAGGGATTCGGTGTAGCAATGGCTGCATATTCAGTATCTGTTAGTCACTGGGAAGACTATTTGTTGGATTTGCAGTTATTGAAGTTGAATCTGCCCCTTACAGAAAAGTTCTTTCCTCAGCACATACTGTTGTGCTGCTAATTTAAATGTATAATTCCTGTTCGTATGGTTGCATGCTTGCTTCCCTATGTGTTGACCTCAACTGTGGCAGAACTAGTTTCAAAAGGAAGGGAGGCAGGAAGGTTGAGCCCACTTGTCTTTGGTGAGGCGCTTGCCTTCCTCCCTCATTTTTATGAACTTCTCTGAGCTTTGCTGAACAACTGGCCTCCCTTAAAAAGTAATTTTTGTAGGAGGGCTTTCGATTTGGAAACTACCTCCCATAGCTTCAGCCAAAGGGATCTGTGAGCCCTGTTCAGTACTGCTACTACTCTGGTGCTTATCTTTAAAGACTCAACAGCCATTTCTCCTAAGTACTTGGGGGTTTACAGTGTGTATTTGACCAATTCCTCCTACAATGATGCCTGTGGGATGGTGGCTTTTGCCACATCTTCCAGCCATCGTATCTGGGCTCTGTTGGCATAGATAGTGGTGACTATGGTTCTACTGTAGCCAGTAGTCTGCCCAGTTTGTAGCTTTTCTTCAGCATGTCCTCTAGTTTTCTGTCTATGGGATCCTTTAGTGAGGAGGACCTTTCTGCTGGTAGAACAGTTTTCCTACTTAGCGCTGTTATCTGTGGGTCTAACATCAGTGCATGGCACCATAATTTGAGTATGTCTTTTCCTATACAGGGTACATCTTGTCCGGTGATTTCCTCTTGGGGTTCCTGGCTGGGTTTGGTGCTTTCTAGTCCTTGGAAATGACTTGTTTAAACAATTTGCAAATTGGAATGAGGTCTGTAGACTTCTGTTTGAGGAGAAGTCTGAGGCTGAGTTTGTTGTCTGGTTGGGGAGGTGATAGCTTGAATCCCACAGTGGTTTTTAATGACTGTACCAAGTCTGAGACCGAGTCATAGGAACCCAATTTTTGAGATAAGAGGGTTCCTCCTCCATGTCTTCCTCCTCTCTGCTGTCTGGTTCTGAACCCTTGTCATCCTGAGTCTGGATTCTTATCCTTGTCTGGGTTAGGATCTGCCGTCTGTGGCTCCAGCTGTGGTTGGAGCTCCAGTTGTGGAGTGGGCAAGGGTATATGTGCTGCCAGTAGTGAACTCTGTTGTGGTGAGCCCATGATTGGCACATTATTGTTCATCATGGCTTTCAGGCATTTCATCCTTTTCAGCATAAAGGCCTGCTGGCTTTGCATTAGGGCTGTGAAGTTGAAGTTGAAGTTTGAAGTTTATTTATATAGTAGTAGTAGTAATCTTTATTGTTGGACCAGCATAACATTCTGTGGTGATCTGCATATGCAGCCCATGATGCTTTGCATTGTGGGGGTATGTGTGATTTTGTATCTTTATTGTGTGACTAAACGTCTTTACAAAATTTAGAAGAGGAATTTAAAGTTTAGAATAAAATAAAATTAGATACAGTCAGCCATTAAAACATACAGTTAGTAAGCAATAAGCACACTGCAACCCTATACCTTAACAGTAATAATTCCTTTCATTTTCTGTTGTCTTAGCTTACTGATTTGGTTAAAGTACTTTGCCGCTCTAAGGATGGTGTGATTATCCACAGTACTAAGCTGTACCTCTTTCATAAAGATCTTATCCAGACTATTCCAGTCCTGTACCATGGGACTTAACCAATGCATTCTTTGTGTCTTGTACCAGGTACAGTCTGGTAGCACATAATACAGATCTTCTTCCTCTCTGATTGTGCAGTGGCACTTCTGTGTTGATGGGGGTAATTTGTTATGTCTAGCTGCAAGCACATTGCTACTGAAACATTCAAATTTATATCTGGTATAAGCTTTTCTTAATTCTGGGTTAGTGAGACTGTCCAGCTAGTATTTAAAACCATGTTTTCCAGGGGTGTAGTAAAAACCAAGGAGAATAAATGGTATAGCTGATGTTATCATTATCCTTCTTTGTCCAATAATTGTAAATTTTCTTTTTAATATACGTCTTCTATTTCCAACTGAGCATGCTTTCTTTGTTCATGTACTCCATTAATTTCAAGAGATTATATTTCTTTAGTGCTTCACTGATTTTATAGAACCAGCTTTTTATATTGTACTTGCCGTCATACCACTTTCTTTTTTCCTGGAGACATTTTTTAGGCAGTCTATCTTGAGACATTCTAGTTAGTTTCAGCCAATAATTTATTTTTCTTACCTCTAGTGTGGCCTGAATGTTATCAAGGTCTAGCTCTGATCAGATATATGAAGCTGGGCAGGAATGACCTACCCCTAATGTGGTCCTTAGGACCTTATAGATCGGGCAAGTAAGAATCTTGGGTTTTTTTGCACTCCCAGATTTTGGCTCTGTACAGAAGCTGTGGAAAGAACTTCACCTTAACTGCTGTAACTAATGATCTAATGGTGTTTCCTCCAATTAGGGCTGTGGTGACCTCCTGACTCTGAATTAGGATTGTAGTGAGATCCAGATACCAGACTTATTGGGGTGCTTTCACAGGCAAGTCCTGTTTGGAGCCTCCTACCTTTTTGTTGGTGGTGTCCTCAGTGGATTGGTCTGTTGTGTCTTCTGTGGCATACATTGAGCAGTAGGGGTCTTCGAGGGTGGGATCCAGAGGGATGCTGCAAGTCTGGTACTTGACTTCGTAGACATAACCATCTTGGGTGGCAACTTTGAAACATGTAAGGGGGGGAAGGTATTGCTGCTGAGAGCTGCTCAGCAATAGGCTCCTGAGGTCACCAACCATGTCCCTATTGTTTTTACATGCCAAGCTCTCCACTGCACCTGGGAGTGCATTGGGAGCTCGGGCCATGGCACGCTGATGTGTTACTAATCAGGAAGGGGTCACATTAATGGGGAATCTTGCAGTAACTCCACTTGTGAGGAGGATGGGAGGCCAGCATTGTGTTCATGTATAGGGATGCAGTTATAAGCAGTGGAAATTTTGAACATCCTGGCTGCACAAATGGTACAGCTTTGTACATGAAACAAGATGACTTCCTCTTCTGGTTATTAGAGAGATTGGTGGGTGATGTGGAAATACGAGTCTGTGTGCCAGGACAAGAGGGAGGCTCCATAGAGATAAATAAATATATATATATATATATATATATATAGTAAGAAAAATTTTAAAGGACACTGTCTACCCTTTTATATCTCAAAGTATCTGTAGTTTAAAAAACTCAATGTGATTGCTGATGTTGCTGGTAGTTTGATTCTGATTTGTTTTTTTCTTTTTGGAAGGAAAAACAGATAGCCCACAATATATATATATATATATATATATATATATATATATATATATATATATAACATATAAAGCCGGTGTTACCCCACTAAAACCTATTTATTTACTGTCTTTGATCAGCTCCCACTGCATCTTTCCTAGATTTGGGCAAACCCCTACACAGTGTAGACACTCAAGATTCAGTGGGAGGAGAGGAGACTATTGCATCATGAGTGGCTGCACTGTTTGGTGGTGTTTCTAATGTTCAGAAAGTATGCAATAAGAGAAGATCAAAGATTTGAAAAAAAAATACAAGGTTGGATATAATTATACCATTTGCGTACATTTCACGTCTACCAAGAAAAGAGGCAGATAAAACAACCAGCAATATGAATGAATTTCAGAGAAGGAAAGCAATCATAAAATGTGGGTTTTCAACTAGAAATAATATGATGCAAAAAGGTTGGCAGTGTCCCTTTAAAGCATGGAAAATTAGTAAAGCTTTACTGACTCAGTCAGTTAGTTTTGTTGCCATATTGGTCCTTGTGACAAAAGATCCAGAAAAAAAGAGATGATTTGATACCTTTTATTGGACCAACATAGATGTTACAAAAGAAAATAAGTGCTTGAGCTTTCGGATTACTTAGAATCCTTCATCAGAAAACAAAGACAGTTGGTTTGGAAGAATACACTTTCTTAAAGCCCAGACCTTACATAAAAAAAAAAACAAATAAAAAGTTGTTAAAAATTCCCATTGGCCTAAACTGCTTTTAAAACTTCACAGGACCTTATACAGACAACAGAGTTCCATCAAAGGAACGGTACGTTAAGGTCAAATGTCACAGAATAGATGAGCTTCTTCCCTGAGAACAGCCACAAAACATATTAAAGCTACAATATGTGCACATGTGTATACGTTAGTAAATGTCTATGATTTTTAACCACAAGATAAAATAAGCTGAAAAAATACATAGTATATAATGTTAAAAGTCTTCTAAATAAGAAAATATATTTGTGTTCGGCAAAAAAGTATGTTTAACCCCACTTTTTATTTGCTAACACAAATATACTTTTTATCTGTTTTTTATGTATGATCTGGGCTTTAAGAAAATGTATTCTTCCAAAAAAAAATTTCATTTTGATGAAGGATTATATATAATCTGAAAGTTTAAGCACCTATTTTCTTTTGTAACATCTATGTTGGTCCAATAAAAGGTATCAAATCATGTCTTTTTTTCTGGATCTCTTGACTCAGTTAATAAATTCCACATTATACAAAGTTCACTATTAAGACTCTTACTTTCTATAAAATGAATCAAAAAAAGCTAAAAGCAGGAGCTAGGGGACTATGCTGAAGCCTATTTGATGCACATCAAATATTGAGGGGCAGTATTGTGGCACGGACCATGTCCAGGACCCTGAGACCATCAGCCCTGCCAGCTGCCCACCTCATGCAACCATGCTGATGATGGTGATAGACCATGGTGGCACAGGATGCAGTGCTGCACTCAGTGGGGAACATACCTTTGGCAGCACCACCTGCACGAATGTACAGCCACAGGGGCCATCAGAGGTATGGCACATGGGTCGGGTATCCCCATCGGCACATGCCATCCAGAGTTCTGACAGTCAGCCAGTCAGGGAGTGTGTATGCTGCAGATCAGTTGGCAGGGATGGTAGCATCAAAGGTCTAGGACACAGTCTGTGCATGCACTCTTTCACAGTCCAGGGCATGCCTGCCTCAGTGCCACCCATGTTCCCTTCTCATCCCACAGTGCCCATTCCACCAGTATTGGAACCCCCACCAGTCCAGCTGCTCTGCACCAGGCACTCTCCCCCCACCACAGCTTACATCACACACCCAGTGCAAGGACTATTAGACCAGCTCGCAGCTGGTCTAACCTCAGCACTGAGTTCCGGCCATGGCGGGGCTTCAAAAATCCCAAATAAGGGGATGCTGCAGCCCTACCATGGCCAGGCCCCCTTGCAACATGGCACACCTGCACTTCTGGCACAGGGGTGGCTCAGGGTGGCTTCGGCACAAGGTGTTCCGATTTTGATGCGACCTGCATTCAGAAATCAGGATTGCTGCAAGATTTGGTGAAAGGTGCCACTTGCATAAAATCTTTTTGGTGCAGGCACCTTGCATCAAATGTTGGCCTTTGAAAATCGGGCCCTTGTGATCCACAGTACTCTTTAAGCCAACCCTATAAATGGAGTTTTGGTTCTAGCCACTTTTTTCCCTTTTTTGTACTATAGGTGTACCAAGATAGGGTGTTGCAGCCCTTTACACTCGTCTTCACTTTTTTTTGTACAATAGGCCTACTCCAGCTGGGTGTTACTGCCTTATAACAAGTCCCTACTATGCAACCCCAACAACAGATATATCTGAGGTGTGTCCTCCTTAACTTTTAGAACATGCATAGGTTATACAATCACATTATTTTTTTTTTATTTATTTATTGAAATGTTTCACCAGGAAGGCACACTGAGCAACAAGTTGCTCATCTCCCAGTGCGACCTGGGGGGAAGGGGTACAAAGGAGTATAACAATTACATACATTAGGATCAGGTAATACATGTAAACAATACATGAGATACAGCAAATGGCAGGAGTACAGGAATACAATATACAACAGGGTAAAGCAGAATAACAATTATCTGAATATTAAGTGCCAGTTCTTTGTAGATAAGTGCAACTGATAAAGTAGGTTTCAGTCCCAGCTGGGGGGGGGGGAGTTCTAAAGAGAGAGAATGGGTTGCAATTAAGATTGAGGAAAACAGGTACAGTTAGAGGAGAGGAAGTTATGAGGGGTAGTGGAGAGGGAGGGAGTGAGAGGATGAGGAGTGAAGAAATTGTTGGGGAAGGGCATTCCATAATTTGGGGAAATTATATTTGAGAGTAGACTGGCTTGCAAGGGTAGAACAGCGGGGGATCACAAATGTGCATGAGTCTGTGGATCTTAAGGAATGGGCAGAAGGAGAAGGGGTGGAGAGAGAGGAGGATAAATACAGAGGTAGAGATCCTAGCCAGAGTTTAGAGTTGAGTTTGGCACAACGGGAGAAGAGCCTGTTAGCAGGTGAAGGGAATGACAGAGAGTGATGGAGATCACAATGGTGAGTACAGGCAGGAAAGTCCAGGGCAAAGCAGCAGAAGGAGTTGAAAAGGGGGTCCAGTCTGGATACGGTGGATTTGGGAGCAGCACTGTAGACTACATCACAGTAGTCAAAAATAGGGAGCATCATCTTTTGGACAATCTCACACCTGGCCATAACAGGAATGCTATTACAGTTCCTGTATAGAGTGGCAAGCTTGGGGTGCAGTTTTTTCAGGATGGTGCTGATGTGCCCAGACAAGCTGAGGTGTTGGTCCAGCCATACCCAAAAAAATCTAAAAGAGGAGGTGTCCTCTAGCATTCTCCCATCTAGGGTGTGGAAGGTGGGCAGAACAGGGAGCCTAGCAAGTCTCTGCCTTGTGCCAAAGATCATGGGGACTGTTTTCTTGGCATTTAGAAAGAGTGGATGGGAGGAAAGCCAGTGCTCGATCTTGTTAAAGTCAAGCTGTAGTCTGGCTTCCACATCAGAGGGAGATTGACCAGAGGTGAACAAGACGGTATTGTCAGCGTACATGTGAATTGATGAGGAGGTGCAGACTGATGGTAAGTCGTTTAGAAAAATGGAGAGAAGAAGGGGTCCCAACACTGAGCCCTCAGGTACTCCCATATGGATTTGGCAAGGAGGGGAGCTGGACTTGGCTATTTTAACTGATTGTATCTACCCTGTGAGATAGGCCCTAAACCAGTTTGTTGTATATAGCGAGAGTCCGGCAGAAGAGAGGGATTGAAGAAGCAGGGTGTGGGAAACCGTGTTGAATGTCTTGGCAAGGTCGACAAAGATGGCAGAGGTGATCAATTCATTGTCTATTCCAGTGAGGACTGAATTAGTGAGCCTGAGTAGGGAGGTAGTGGTAGAATGTTTTTTCTGAAATCCAGATTGGAACAGGGTAAAGAAATTAGAGTCAGAGAGCAAGGAGGAGATTTGGGAGAGAACTAGATGTTCCTGTAGTTTAGTGAGGGTTGGGAGCAAGGAAATAGGGCAATAGTTCCCTGGGGAAGTGGAGTCACCACCCTTAGGGAGGGGGAGGCCGACAGCATGCTTCCAGGGTGTGGGGACCACAGCTGTCGTGAAAGAGGTTTACAGTTTGAGAAAGAGGATAGGCGATAGCTGAGGCAGAGAGATAGAGAAGCTTAGGGTCGAGTTTATCAGAGTAGCTACCTTTAGTCAGGTTTATGGATAGCAGAGCAGTAGGGGTGTTAGCAGGTGAAACCAAGGAGAATGCGAAAGGATAATAGTCACAATTTTGGCAGGGTTCACAATGGTCGCTTTTGGAGGGAGGAGCCATAGCTGGGCAGGTGGGGGAGAGAAGCTAGTAGTGCCGAAGCACACAAAGTGAAGTAGGAATTGAATTCCTCAACCACTGCTACATGATCCGTTATAAGGGAGCTGTGTATTTTAAGGATGGGGAGGGGGAAGAGGGCATGAACAACTTTCCAGAATTTGGAAGAGGACATTAACACATCACCATATCACCATTACACTGTTAGTAAGGATAATATACTCATAATGATACACAGTACGGTGCACTATAAGAGTGTCACACCTGGGGTGCAGCATCTTCTGCCGACTGCCATCCCATGATTATGCCCCCAGTGTGACACCCTTATGCTCTGGCCCTTCAGCTATGGACTACTAAATAAAATGCCATCTAATATCATAGACAGCCAATCATAGATCAGAATCCGTGCCAACTTTCCAGTGCTGGCTTCTGTTTGGAGGAAGGATAGCTTGCAGTTGAACAGGAGGGAGTTTGTTTGAAAGAGGATGACTAGTATTGGACCAGGAGGGAGTTACTTTAAAAAAATATAGTCCAGAGCTCCCTTCCAAGCAAAAACACAACCAGATTGCACCAGGTATTGCTCAAAGTGCCGAATGACCCTCACTTTCAGTCATCAGTTTAGTTAGGGAACAGTCCACAGGTCCTTTGAAATGGCACAATCCATAGCTGATTTAGGGCACTGGACAGACTCCCAGCTCCGAATCATAGTGCAGCCATGCCCACTTTAGAATGCTGGCTTCTGATCTTCTGCATTTTATTTATGGCAAGTAATATTATTAGGTAGCACATTTAATTAATTGGGCAGAAGAGTGGTTGCAGAGATTTCATGGAAAGCGTGTCTGAGTACAACATTTAATTCATTAGGGAGGGAATGGGCCCCAGAAGTTTCACAGAGAATAACTTTACTGGGTACATAATTTAATTCACTGAGGAGAGGAGGGGTCCCTGAAGTCTCATTGACAGTACTATTACTGAGTACAGCAACCATTGTGGAGAGAAGGGGTACCAGAAGTTTCACAGAGAATAACATTACTGGATACAGTACAGTACTCATCGTAGAGAGGAGGGATCCCAGAGGTTTTATGAAGAATAACCTTACTGGGTATAACAAATTATTCATTTTCGAGCGGAGGGTTCCCAATGGTTTGATGCAGAATAACATTACCGGATATAGCATTTAATTCACTGGGGGGGGGCTGAGATTTAATGGAAAATTATATTACTGGATATGGCCATTAATTCATTGTGGAGGGGACCCAGAGGTTTTATAGAGAGTAATGTTACTGACTACCACATTCACTGATGAGGAAGGGTCCCAGAGTTTCCACTGAGAAGAACATTAATGGGTACAGTATTTAATTTGTTGGGGAGAGGAGGGGTCCCAGAGGTTTCATGGAGAATAACATCTGCTGGGTACAACACTTAATTTGTTAGGAAGGTGTGGGGTCCCAAAGGTTTAATGGAGAACAACATTACTGGGTACAGCATTTAATTAATTGTGAAGGGGAGGAGTCCCAAAGATTTTATGGAGTATAACATTACTGGATACAGCATTTCATGTTGTGAAGGGAAGGGGTCACAGAGGTTTTTTGAAGAATAACATTACTGGTACAGCATTTAGTTCACTGTAGAAGGGAGGAGTCCCAGAAGTTTCATGAGACTAACATTTCTGGGTACAACCTTTAATTCACTGGGGACAGGAGGGAGTACCAGACATTTAATGGAGAATAACATTACTATATACAGTATTTAATTCATAAGGAAGTTGAGGGGTTCCTGAGGTTTCATGGAGAAAAACATTACTGAGTACAAAATTAATTTTGGAAAGGGGTCCCAGAGGTTTAATGAAGAATAACATTACAAGGTACATTTTATTCTTTGGGGAGAAGCAGGATCTCCGAGGTTTTATGGAGAATAACATTACTGGATATGGCATTTAATTGAAACATAGAAACATTGAAGTTGACAGCAGATAAGGATCACAAGACCCATCCAGTCTGCCCATTTTTTCTACCTTATGAATGTGCCATAGGCCTTTACTCTGTCAATGGCCTACCTATTCATACTCGTCTGTATTGCTCCCTTATGCCTACCCCATGCTTGTTTGAAGCCCTGCACTGTATTCCATTGCTCCTGTTTGTGTTTGTCACCTTACTCTTCACCCCCAGGTCTCTTTGGTTCGATGAGACTTTTAGGGAGTTGAAGAGAGTGGGACAAAGGCTAGAGAGGTGTTGGCGGAAGTCGGGCCTAGAGTGTGACAGACTTAGTTTGATGGACCATTATGAGGTCTGTCAATCAGCAATTACCTGTAAGAAGGCAGAATTCCTGTCCAGGGAAATTTCTGGTGCACAGAATCGACCAGCTCAGCTTTTCCAGACTGTGGACAGATTGTGCAATCCAAACTGTCTTCAGCCTGGAAATGCCTTTTCTCAAGAACGGTGTGAGGAGTTTGCTCGATTCTATTCAGATAAGGTTGCCATGGTCAGGTCTGGCATCTGTTTGACCCTCTAATGGGAGCTGCGGTGGTTGGCATGAGATGTCGGATGCCCAGTTTGTGTGGTGTGACTTCGGCCTCCCCACAATCAGTGACATTGTGATGGTCATCCAGTCATTGCGTCCGACCAACTGTAGTTTGGACCTGGGCCCAACCCATCTCCTGGTGGGCTGGGTGGATAAAATCATCCCAGTCCTTGCAGAGATAATCTGGTTGTCTTTGGAGAGGGGGATCTTTCCTGATCCCATGAAGGAGGCCGTGGTTTGGCCCCTTCTTAAAAAGCCCTCCTTGGACCCGGACTATCTGGCCAACTACAGGCCTGTCTCTAACCTGCCCTTTGTGGGCAAGGTTATTGAGAAGGTGGTTGCATCACAGCTGGATGATCAGGCGACCAGTCACAATGTCTGTGATTCTCTCCAGTCCAGATTTAGGAAGATACAGTACCGAGACGGTTCTTGTTTGGATACTAAATGATCTCCTAATAGTGAGAGATCGAAGGACCCGTTCCATCTTGGTCCTTCTTGATCTCTCGTAGCACTTGACATTGTAGACCATGGTGTGCTGTTGGAGTGCCTGCAGTTCATCAGCAGACTGTCTGGTATGGTCCTCAGATGGTTTCGATCTTTCCTCGAGGGTAAGACTCAGAGGGTGGTGTCTGCGATTTTTTCCTCGGCATCACTCCCTCTACCCTGCGGGGTGCTGCAGGGCTCCATTCTGGCACCCATGTTGTTCGTGGTGTACATGACGCCATTGAAAGCGATTATCAGGTGCTTCGGCTTGAGTTTTCACTGCTATGCAGATGATACTCAGCTGTACATGTCTTTTGTGCCTGCCCAGGATGATACTGTTTTGGTATTAAACAACTGCCTCACTAAGATCCAGGATTGGATGAATGTGAGTTGGCTGTGGTTAAACCCGGAAAAAACTGAGGTGTTGGCTGTGGACCCAGGTCACCAGGAGGCGGATTTGTTGGAGGGATCACCTTCAGGTCTATGGTTTGGGGGTATTCAGCTAACTACCTAGACTGGGTGCGGAACCAGGGCGTTATGTTTAATTACTGTTTGACCCTTAAATCTCTGGTGTCGGCAGTTGTCAAAACCTCTTTTTACCATCTGAGGAATATCACCCAGGTGAAGCACCTGGTTCCTTCCGATGATCTTCCAACTTTGGTCCATGCCTTTATTACCTCCCGCCTTGACTACTGCAACGGCCTTTATCTTGGGCTATCGGGGGTTGATATCCACCACCTGCAGCTAGTGCAGAATATGGCAGCCAGGCTGCTGACTGGCACTTCTAGGACCAGTAATACGATGCCTGTGCTCCACGGACTGCACTGGCTGCCAGTACAGTGGCAGATCACCTTCAAGGTTGGTTTGCTGACTTATAAGGCCTTTCATGACCAGGAATCTGCTTACCTGCAAGATCTCCTTCACCCCTACTGTCCCTCTCCCCTCTCCAATCCACTGACGAGGGACTGCTAGAGATTTCCAGGGTTTGTTTAAAGACATCTGGGGCTAGGTCTTTCAGTTTCATGGCCTCCACCCTATGGCCTTCTCTACCTCATCAGATGTGAGATTGCCTGACCGTCCAAAGCTTTAAAGTGGCTATGAAAGCACGTCTTTTTAGCCTAGCGTACTCTGAATTTTAATGCCGCTGTTGATATTATGAGTTTTAATCTGCTGTATTTATGGTTTTAATTAGTTGTATTTGTTTATTTATTGTTCTGTTATAATGAATTATGTACACGTGCCTTGATTTTAGAAAGGTGCTTTTTACAAATAAAGCCTGATTTGATTTGATTTGTATTCATATCTACCACTTCCTGAGGTAGGCCGTTCCATGCATCCACCACCTTTTCTGTGAAAAAGAACCTCCTCACATTACCCCTTAATCAGCCTCCCTCTAATCTTATGCTGTGTCCTATTGTCCTGCTATTGTTAATAATAATAATAATAATAATAATAATAAACTTTATTTGTCTGCGCCTTTCTTAAAACCAAGGCGCATTACAATAAATTACAGATAAAAACATTCTAAAACCATACAATACTTCATATGACTAAAATTAACAGCGGGGCAATTAAAATACATCAGCATTATCTGAAAATGCCTTGTTCCATAGAAAGGACTTTAAGCCCTTTTTAAAACCCTCCACCGTCATGCACTCTCAAATCCAATGTGGTAGAGAATTCCAGAGGGTGGGTGCACGTAAACATAAAAGCTCGGGCACCAGAAGATTTTAAACTAACCCTCGGGATCTCTAGTAACTCCTCGCTGGTGAGCGGAGGACGGCCGGGTCGGCACCAGGAGCTCTTTTCAGGTAGTCAGGCCCAACCTGTAGGGCTTTATAAGTCAGAAGACCTACTTTAAAGGTGATCGTCACTGAATTGGCAGCCAGTGCAGATCTCCGGAGCACCCGATTGTGATATCACGAGATGGAGGAAGTCCCCGTTAACAACCGGGCTGCCGAGTTCTGCACTAGCTGCAGGCAGCGGATATCTACCCCAGACAGCCCAAAGTAAAGGGAATTGCAGTAGTCCAGGCGAGAGGTCACAAAGGCGTGGATCAGCATAGGTAGGTCGCCAGATGAAACAAGGTGCTTGATCCTGGCAATGTTCCTAAGATGGTAGAAGGATGTCTTAATGACCGCTGACACTTGCGCACGCAGAGTCAGCTGATCATCCAGAATCACCCCCAGATCTCGCACCCTTTCAGAGGTCAGGAGCTCCGCACCTCCCAAGAATAGACCGGAGGCTAAGCATCCACCCGACCCCTTAATCCGGTGACCGGGATCCACAACCAACACCTCAGTCTTCCCAGAGTTCAACTTCAGCCAGCTGGACTTCATCTAATCCTGGATCTCCCTGAGACAGCTGTTAAACACTGACAAGTACCTTCTCATCCGTTCCATATATCTTATATTGAAACATATTACACTCTTTCACCTTGTTAATGCCCTTAAGATGTTTGAATTTTCGATCATATCACCTCTCTCTCCCTCCTTTGCTCTAGGGTATACATATTGAGCTCCATTAATCTGTCCTCATATGTTTTCTGATGCAGTCCCTGCGCTATTTTGGTTGCCCTTCTCTGGACTACCTTCATTTTGTTAATGTCCTTGTGCAGGTACAGCCTCCAGTACTGCACGCAGTACTCCAGTGGGGGCCTAACCAGTGTCTTGTAAAGAGGGATTATTACCTCTCTCTCACGACTTACGATAGCCCTACTACTACACCCCAACATCCCTCTAGCCTTACCTACTGCTTTAGTGGTCTGCTTGGATGGTTTCAGGTCATCTGTGATGATGATGCCTAAGTCACTTTCTTCCCTTGTGATTGCCAGCAACTCCCCTCCCAACCTATAGGTGTCTTCAGGGTTTCTCTTCCCTATACGCATGATCTTGCACGTCTATGCATTAAACCCCAGTTGCCACTCTTTCAACCATTTTGCCAGTTTATCTAGATCTCTTCTCATTCTGCCCACCTCATTTGGATCATCTACTCTGTTGCAGATCTTGGTGTCATCTGCAAAAAGACAAACCTTATCCTCCAGTCCATCTGCTATATCACTGATGAAGATGTTGAAGAGGACTGGCCCCAGGACTGATCCCTGAGGTACCCCACTTGTGACTTGTATCTCTTCGGACTGTATACCATTTACCTTCACTCTCTGTTTTCTGCCTGTCAACTAGTCTTCCACCCAGTTGACCAACTTCTGACCCATCCTGAGCCTACCCAGCTTATTAATCAATCTTCTATGTGGAACAGGATTGAAAGCTTTGCTGAAGTCAAGGTAGGTGACATCAGCTGCACCCCCTTGGTCCACCACTCTGGTTACCCAGTCAAAGAAATCTATGAGATTAGTTTGACAGGACATTCCTGTTGTAAACCCATGCGGTCTTGGATCCTGTGCTCTTATGGATTCCAGGTGTTGCACTATCCTTTTCTTAAGAAGTGCCTCCATAATCTTGCCCACTACTGAGGTAAGACTGTCTGGTCTGTAGTTCCATGCCTCCTCCCTGCTACCACTCTTGTGGAGCGGGATCACATAAGCCCTTCTCCAGTCTTCTGGGACCTCTCATGTGCTCAGAGACTCACTAAACAGTTCTGCGAATGGCTCTGCTAGTTGCACCCTTAGCTCCTTTAGTACCCTGGAATGTATGCCATCAGGATTGCATTGTCCACCCTGAGCTCAGCGAGGTCTTGTAGGACCCTTTCTTTTGTGAAGGGACTAGTGCACACCTCCTTCCCCCCAGTAAACTGATTGGGAGAGCAGGGGTCCTAGAGATTTTATGGAGAAAACATTACTGAGTACTGCATTCCTTGGGGAGAGGAGAGGTCCCATGGAGAATAACATGACTGGAAACAGTATTTACTCCATTGGGGAGAGGAGGGCTACCCAGAGGTTTAATGGAGAATAACATTGCTGAGTACAGCATTCACTGGGAAGAGAAGGGGTACCCAAAGGCTTCATGAAAAATAACATTATTGGATATAGTATATACAGTATTTTGGAGAAGGGTCCTAGAGGTTTTATGAAGAATAATGTTACTGGGTACAGTATTTCATTCATTAATGAGAGGAGGGATCCAAGAGGTTTCATGGAGAACAACATTAGCTTATGTTAGCTTTACCTTAAAGGTATATTTATCTTTACTTATATTTCTTTTCATACTGAAAGTAGTAGGTTAAATCGGGAGAAAAATAGATTTGTAAACAGTGTTTGGGGCACTTTCAAACTTGCCACTTGAATTTTTAACAGGTGGTGTTTGGGGAAACTAGCTCAGGAGATTATCTTAACACAGAAACATAGAATTTGATAGCAGATAAGGACCTTTTGGCCGACCCAGTCTGCCCATTTCCCTACCTAATGGATAAGCTGCAGATCCTAGTTAACCAAAAACCTACTTCCTCCTACCCCCAACCCCTAGAGTTGCCTTATGTCTGTCCCATGCATTCTTGAATTCACCCACTGTTTTTGACTCCACAACCTCCACAGGAAGACCATTCCATACATCCACAACCCTTTCCGTGAAAAAATACTTCCTTACATTACCTCTGAGACGTCCCCCTTATATCTTCAAATTGTGTCCCCTTGTTCTTGCACATCTCTTTTTTTGAAAGCTGCTACCCTCTTGGACTTTGTTGATTCTCTTGAGGTACTTGAAAGTTTCTGTCATGTCCCCCCGTCCCTCCTTTTCTCAAGGGTATACATATTAAGCTCCTTAAGTCTCTCTTCATATGTCTTCTGGTGCAGACCCTGCACCATTTTAGTTGCCCTCCTCTGGACTGCCTCCATCCTGTCTATGTCCTTGTGGAGACTGGGTCTCCAGAACTGTACGCAGTACTCCAGATGGGGTCTCACCAGCTGTCTGTACAGAGGGATAACAACTTCCTGTTTTCTACTGGTGATGTCTGTTCCTATACATCCCAGTATCCCCCAGCCCTCCTTACTGCCCTCTCACATTGCTTGCCCACCTTTAGGTCATCTGATATGACTATCCCCAGGTCCCTTTCCATTTGTGTTGTTGTTAGTATCTCACCCCCATAGCATACTCTTCCCCTGGGTTTTTGTTTCCCAGGTGCATTACTTTGCACTTCTTAGCATTGAGTCTAAGCTGCCATACATTTGACCATTCCTCCAACCTTGCCAAGTCCCTTCTCATCCTTTCCATCCCACCTTGTGTATCAACCCTGTTGCAGATCTTTGTGTAGTCTGCAAAGAGACATACTTTTCCTTCCAGTCCCTCTGCAATGTCACTTATAAAGATATTGAAGAGGACCAGTCCTAGAACTGAACCCTGCAGTACCCCACTAGTAACCCCCCTTTCTTCAGAGTGGACTCCATTTACTATTACCCTCTGTGTCCTGTTCTCCAGCCAATGTTTTACCCAGGCTGTCATCTTGAGACCCACTCCTAGGCTGGTTAACTTGTATATTAATCTTTTGTGTGGGATTGTGTCAAATGCCTTGCTAAAGTCTAGGTAGGCCATGTCCACAGCCCCTCCCTGATGTACTACTTTGGTCACCCAGTCAAAGAAATCTATTAGATTCATCTGACATGACCTTTCTGCTGTGAACCCATGCTGCCTTGGGTCCTGTGCCCCTCTGACCTCCAGGTACTCACCAGTTCTTTCCTTCAGAAGTGTTTTGTTATGCTCAACACCTGGCTGTCTACTGCTTCCTTGTCATATTATGTTCTTCTACATGTCTTCTTCTTAAGTCATGCTTCACCTGACAATTATTCTTCTCTGTAATCCTGAAATAATGACTTTTGCCTGTAATGCCCATATAATTTCCCGGGTCGCACCTGAAAATAGGCATTTGATGGTCTAATGTGCTCACCTGGTTAACAAAAGCTAAATAAATAAATGAATTAATCTTGGGGTTGAGTAGATTCAGGAGCCCTGTGAATCAGGTGTGTGATTTTGGGATAGAGCTGGCAGAGGCTTAGTGCCTTCTTACAAGACCACTATAAAACCACTTCCACACTAATATGTACAGCATGTTTGTGTCCCAGTAAATGAGTGTAACAGCGAAGGAGTGGAAGTGGTGACTGGCATCTTAGGCATTGGAAGGCATCCACAGGAGGAAGCAGGAAAGCAGGAGGCTCTGACAGGTGACTGAGGTAAGGCACCTATTCAGTACTGTGCTACAGTCACTGTTGGGAAGGACAGAAGGTAAAATGTAGGCAAAAACTGGGAATAGTAGCAACACCCTATCTAAGGTAGGAGTATAAAGAGAGTTAAACAAGGCACAGGAGAACACAAATAGAAACAAACAAAAAAGGGGAAACTAGAAACACCCTATCAGGGGTCAGAGTACAAAAGTATTTCCAGGTAATGCAGGGAGAACAGAAGTTGGGAATACTGGGAGTGGTACAGTGCAGTGGTTGTGGGGATGCAGTTTTCAGACAGACCTTCTGGAGACTGCCCAATCTGCATGCACCTCTCTGGGTTGAGGAAGGAGGTCACTAGATGCCAGGCTGACCTACAGGCTGACCTCTTTCTCCATCCAGGGGTCTGCAAGTCTGCCACTGTTACCTCAGAGGATGCCAAGGAGGAGGAACAGATGGACTATGGTGGTGCCCGAGGGAAGGGTGGTGTTGGTGGGACAGAGGTGCATTCCACAACCAGTACCACTACATAATTCCGATGTTACTCTGGTGGGGCGGGGCTGCTGGGAGGAGGCACCCACGGTAGTGACCAGGGAGGATGTGGGGGCTCTCTGTACTGGAGATTTCAAGAAGGGTGGTTGAGGATCCCAGAGGAGGAGGAAGCAACTTCTGGTAGGGTACTTAATTGTGAGTGGGGATATATTTGGGAATAGGAAGGGGGAGAAGCAGGTTAGGTGCCTATGCGGTGCCATGGCCTAGAGGGATGGAAAGCGGGTGCTGAGGATCGCACATACACATCGCAAATACAGAATGATAACTTTCATCCAGACACTGCACTCCCAGTCCTCTGGGACACAGTTAAAACACTCCTTCATGGAAAGATAATAGACTATGCCTCCTGAAAACGGAAAGAATTAGAACGCCTTATTGACCAACAGCAAACCCTTCAAACTCTTCAAACCTTCCTTCATCAGGGAGATTCCTTTGTTTGTTCCCTACTAAGACATGCTAAGTGAGAAATACAGAATACAGAATATTTCCAAAGTAGAACAGGCTCTTTTTTATCTGAAACATTATCATTATGAGGGAGGAGTGCAGCGAGCACACAACCTGGCCAGGCAACTCAGGGCATGGGGCATGCAGGCTGTGTTATGCAACTTTTTGATGACATAAGCACCTTGGTCACACACCCTTCCAAAGTGCAAAAGGTGCTGGTGCATGGTGCATACTATTAGACATCATATATGTTTGAAGCGAATGCACCCCTTCCGCTGATCGGACACAGGGATATCTCAGCAGCCTGTCCCTGCCAAGACTAAGCACAGATGCTGCCCAGGAGCTACTGTGCCCAGTTTTGGAAGCAGAGATCTTGCAGCTAAACTAAGACTTCAAAACATGCAAAGACCCTGATCCAGATGGCTACCCTACGTAGTTCTACAAGAAATGTGAGAGTTTGCTAATACCTAAACTTCCTGCACTGCAAGTCATACAGCAAGGAACCACCTCACCTACTTCTTGTTGATGTGCAGATCTCTCTGTCTTCCAAAACCCAGCAAAGACCCCTGTTATGCAACATTCTATAGACCAATATCTATTTTAAATTATGACAATAACATTTTTATGACCTTCGTATTCAAAAGGCTTGATCATTTCTTCCCTACCCTCACTGCACCTGATCAGGTAGGCTTCATTCATTATTGACAGGCGCATGATAGTTTTGACACACCTTGCTGCTCTTAGACTATGTTACTACCTGCCAGATTGCAGTAGCCCTATTAAGCCTCAATGCCAAAAAGATGTTGAACAGGGTGGCCTGGGCCTTTCTATGGATCACCCTGTCACATTTTGGATTTCCAGGTGAGTTTATTCAGACTCTACGGGAAATCTACTCATCCCCACAAGCCTATCTCCTCATCACTGAAATTGGAGAGGGTACAAGGCAGAGTTGCCCCCTATCCCTGTTACTTTCTGCATTATATTTAGAACCACTTGCTAGTCATATTTATACCACACCATCAATCTCGGGGATTCTTTTCCGGGGCAGATACTATAAAATATTGTTGTTTGGGGATGACATACTCCTGATCCTTACCTTACCTCACTAGATGAATCTGTTCCTGAAGTTTGGGATTCCATTTGTTCCTTTGGTGAGATATGATGCTACAAACTTAACCCATAAAAGACAGCAGTTATCCTACATCATTATACTCCCCTGCCCAACCTTAAACAGTGATTCCCCTTTACATGGCATAAGACAGTTTTTCAATATTTAGGTGTGAAAATTACTAAAAACCTAGACCACCTCAAAATCCTTAACAATGGAGCCTTTGATGCAACAAAGCACTGAGGAGCTGCCTCGATGGTCTCAATTACATCTTGGATTCTTCCAACAAATCAAGGTGATACATCAAAATATCCTCCCCAGACTACTCTACTATCTGTGAACCCTTCCGCTACTGCCGGATAAATCTACTTTTCATCTTGGGACAAGCCTTTATCCTGTTTCATCTGGCAGGGTAAAACTCCCAGGATCAAGTTCTTGATCTTTCATCTTCCTCGTGAAACAAGGCATACATCTTCCCAACCTCTGCTGGTATGCTCTAGCTATGCATTTAAGAACTATTTGCACTTGAACAGTGCCTTCCCTTCAACTGTATTAGAAACAAATAGAATTTAAACTGATTGATATTCATATTTAGGAAAGATATCTACTTGGCAATCCATCAGCGTGTACACTGCTATCCAGATTCTACCAGTATACCACAGAAACCCTTTGCCAATGGCTAAAAATCTTGCACTGGTTTCTGCCAACTCTGTGTTGTTTTTATCTTCAGGCCATAGTTACGATAGGCACTATCCACCCAATTGAATAGATCTGGCCCTTCATAGATGGAACAGATGTGGACTAAAATGCATATTTCAATTGCTAGATACCTAAGGTATCGTCCCCTTCTCTACCTGTCAAGCTGATCACCACCTCCCTCCCAGTCACCATTATAGGCAGCTACAGCTCCAGTCTTACCTATCTGAACAATCAGAGCACTACCAAAAGTTACCATAAAAGCCAGTTACACTTTTTTCAGATAATTACTTCTTACCTCTGAGGGGATACCTGGACCCATATCATTGGACATTTATATAAAGGACTACAAGAAACTCTGCAGAGAACGCAAGTTTCATGTTTCTTAAATGGAACTTAGAACTTGCCATGGATTACTCAACTGACACTTGGAATAAATTCACCTACCCAGCCCTTCGGTTTACCTCAGCCACACATTGGCGTGAATATACCTGAAAACTCTGATCCAGATATTTTTGCACCCCAGCTACAGTGGCCAAATTTATGGGACAGCAGTTGGGCTTCTGCTGGAGGAACTGCAGATATCATTCTGCAACTCATACGCACATTTTCTGGGAATGCCCTAAAATACATGCCTATTAGATGGCCATTATTCAAAAAATTGAAACTATTTATAATTGCCCATGGACCATCTTTGATTCTCATGGCAATCTGGTCAGAGGAAAGTAATCTCAGGTGGGTTACAGAAAAGCTTATCTTACTATAAATTGTGGCCACAAAAAAGGCAATAATGCAGTCATGATATTTGGATAGAGTTCCAGCTCTAGAGACTTGGAGGAAAATCATGTATGAAATGTATACCTTAGAACAAATTATTTACAGTACATTTTCATATAGAATGCCAACCTTCAAGGTTTGGTGGAGTAGGTGGGTGTGCATCAGTCCGCCATGCGGCCTAATTTCGTTCCATAATTTGGGGTAGCCCACACAGACACACACACACACACACACACTCTCTGTCTACTCTGTGTAACCCACTGCTATTGAGTTTCCCTTCCTTCTGCTTCCATTTTCAGTCTAGGCTGTGCCTCTCTCTCCTTATTATGTACTCATTTACGTAAGTTATGCCAATCATTAGGTATCAACTCAGCAGCAAGCGCTAAGAGACTCAGTGAACAAGCATCAAGGACTTTAATGGACCAACAGCCAAATCCTCACTAGCTTAATATAATTCCGAGCTGTACAATCTTAATACTTAGTTGAACTCTATTTCTCTTTTGCATACTTTCTCTAAGTAGAGCCATCGGTACTTGAATACTTTTGTATACAGTAGGTTGCCTTCTCCATGATGGCGATTTATACTATACCCCTGGATGTATCAGTTAGGTTGTAATTTTTAGGTACTGTTGTTTACAGATTCTCCTGTACCTTTATATTGCTGCTTTTGTATTTCTTATTAATTCTTCTTTGTTATAAAAATAAAGCTTACAAAAAAAAGCAGAAACATTCTGGACTCTCTGCATGGGGAGTTCCTCAGGCAACCAGTCACTAAACCCACACATGATGGGGCAATTCTGGACCTGGTACTCACTAACAGGGGCACTGTTGCAGGCCACCAGTGATCACCATACAGTGTGGTTCAATATAAGGATGGCTGCGGAATTGAACCACACAAGGGTGAGGGTCCTGAACTCATAAGGGCAGATTTAATAAAGATGGGTGACTGTCTCAGGGATGATCTGGTGGGGCAGATCACCTGGGTGGGGTGGAGGAACTGTGGGTGAAGCTAAAGAGGAGCATAGTAAAGGCAACAAACCTCTGCATTAAACAAATGAGCAATAGCAAGAGGAAAAAGAGACTGCTATGGTTCTCAAAAGAGGTGGCAAGAAAGGTACTGGCTAAAAGGGTAGCATTCAGAAGGTATAAGGAGAGGTAGAGGGAGGAGGATAGAGAGGTGCATCAGGGGAACCAGAGGGATGCAAGTAAAGCAGTAAGGAGCACTAAGGTGCAAACTGAAGGAAACGGTCCAGGAGGTAACAAAAGGGGACATTTTTGAGTATGTAAGTGAAAAGAGGAAGACCAGGGTTGGGAATGTAAAGTTAAAAAGGGGTGGGATTGTGCAGAGGGGACCAATAAAAGGTAGTCATCCTGAACAAATACTTTTGTTTAGTTTTCACAAAGAAAGGAGAAGGGGAATGGCCACAAAAATGTAACAGAAGCTTTGGCCGGAGGAAGGTTGACTCTAGCCCTTTTCCAGAGAAAAGATTCTTGAATGGACTCACTAATCTAAAGGTGGACAAACCAGTGGGACCAGATGGGGTGCATCCAAGGGCACTGAGGGACCTCAGAGAGGTACTGGCTGCTCCTCTGACAGTCCTATTTAACATCTCACTAGAAACTGGAGTGTTTCCAGAAGACTGCAGGAGGGCAGATGTAGTCCCACTTTACAAAAGTGGTAGCAGAGAGAGGCTGGCAATTATGGGCCAGTCAGCCTGACATCAGTGGTAGGAAAGCCAATGGAATCACTGCTGAAGGAAAATATTGCAAAATATCTTGAATCCAAAGGCTTACAAGACCCCAGGCAGCATGTGTTCATGGTTTGGGGGGGGGCATGTCAAACATATCTGTTAGGTTTCTTTGACTGGGTGACAAATGAATTAGATCAGGGTGGAGTGGTTGATGTAACCCACCTAGATTTCAGTAAGACTTTTGACATTGTTCCACATAGGAGACTTATATCTTAGGAGTGGGTCCAAAGGTGGTAAACTGGAGAAGAAATTGATTACAAGATAGGCAACAGAGGGTGGTGGTCAACAGAGATCATTCCAAGGAAAGGAGGTTGACTAGCAGAGTGACTCAAGGATCACTGCTGGGACTGGTCGATTTTAATGCTTTTATAAGTGACATAGCAGTGGAGCTGGAAGGGAAGGTCTGCCTCTTTGTGGATAACACTAAAATCTAAAATAGCATGGATACTTCAGTGTGGGTGGAAAGGTTGAGCAGAGACCTGAGAAAACTTGAGGAGTGGTTAAGGGTATGGCAGCTGGGTTTCAATGCAAAAAAGTGCAAAAAAATGTACTTAAGGCACAGAAATCCTGGAGTGAAGTACAAAATGAGTAGAATAACACAGATGACTACCAAGCATGAAAAAGACCTGGGGGTAATCATATCAGATTCTATTAGTGATTCTATTAGTGATCACCTGCCTACCTTTTGCATTTGGAATGGTCACTGCCCAAACCCACCGCCTAGAATTATTTCAGTTTCAGGATTTTGTCAATCTTAACCTAAGCGCACTTCTTGCTGATATAAATAAAGTTGATTGGTCTCCGATCTATGTCACTGAGGACGTAAATACAGCACTTGGCTACTTGATCTCTCAGCTACTTGCCCCACAGGATGTGCACATCCCACTGAAAAAAAAGGTGTCTAAGGAGCTCTGCAAATAGATGGTTACACAAAGACCTCCTTCAATCTATGAAAAGAAGAGATAAGGCCTGGGCCTTGGCTAAGAAGACCCTACGGCCTGAAGACTGGGCTAACTATAGACATTTGAGAAATGCCTGCAAAAAAGATGTTCAGATGGCTAAAAGGAACTATTGCCATAAGCTTCTTCAGTCCTCCTCTGGCGATACCCGGGGTTTTTGGAACCATATCAAAAATTTCATAGGTCAAAAGCCAAAGATGGCTATAACTGACATGATGCCAATTGTAATAAATTACCAACTATCGCTAATGCTTTGAAAGCTCAATTCTCAGATCTATCTGAATACTTGGAGAAATTTAACCAGCCCCCTGCTCCTCCTCCTGATATTTGCATTCCGTTCAAATCCTCCTTTCAGCTCAAACCTGTCTCCTCTACTGAGATGCTGCATCTCCTTAAATCTATCTCCCCACTTGGATCTGCAGGTCCTGATGGGCTACTGCCAAACTTCATCAAACTGGCAGCATCAGCTCTTGCTGTCCCAATTGCGAGAATTTTCAATCTCTTCTTGCTGACCCAGACAGTGTCTTCAATGTGAAAAATGGCTCGCGTTGTCCCTATACATAAAAAAGGGGATACAAAAGACATGGCAAACTATAGACCAATTGCCATTCTCTTGACCCTAAACAAATTGCTTGAGAAGGCTGTTGCCTCGCAGGTCTCAGAATATCTGCAACTTCACAACCTTCTGTCACCTGCCCAACATGGATTCCGTACAGGGCACAGCACTACTACTGCTCTACTTCAAGTAACAAATGAAGTCCTTATGGCAATGGATAAGGGACAGCTCATGGGATATTTTTATTGATTTCTCCAAGGCCTTTGATCTTGTAAATCACGCTCTGCTACTCTCCAAACTGTCCTCTTTGGGTTTTGTCCAGTCTGCCATCCACTGATTTGATAGCTACCTCACTGGGAGGATGCAATTTGTTCAAATTGAAAATGCCATCTCTGATCTTTTCACCACCACTGTTGGGGTTCCCCAAGGAACCATTTGTGGCCCTCTCCTCTTCTCCCTTTTTATTAACAACCTGTCCTCTCTTCCCTGTTCTTCCCAATTGATCCTTTATGCTGATGACATGGTGTTTCTCTCTAGTGACAAAGACCCCCTGTCAGTAAAGGTTGATCTTTAAACTGACTTCGACTGCTTACAGGACTGGCTCTTACAAAACAGGCTCATACTCAAAGCCAAAAAAATTGTGGCTATGCTTTTTGGCTCCCATTCTAGAATCAAATCCCTAGCTCCGTATTTTTCATTATGATGTCTTGATGGCTCCTTCTTAGAATCCGTTAACTCATTCAGGTACCTAGGAGTCACTCCTGCCCCATCTCTGGACTTTAACCTCCACATTGCGGCTACCTGTAAGGCAGTAAACTCCAAACTGGGCTTTGCCTATAAAGTTCGGTCCTCCCTCAGATGTTGCTCAGCTTGCTATTGCACAAGGTTTCCTCCTTCCCTCTCTTACCTACTGCTCACAGGTATATCTTAATGCAAGCAAAGCTGCACTCCTTAAATGGAGCACCTGCAATAACAGCATATGCAGATTTGCCCTCTCTGCACACAGACTTACCCATCGTTGTAAACTTTGCTCTAAATTGAACTGGCTATCCCGGCTTCCCATAGACTGTTTTCTGCCGGCTGTGTGATTGATAATATTCTCAGAACAGGGACCCCTGAGTACCTCTCTAGACAGCCATCTCATTCCTCTCAAACATACCTTCTCAGGTCATCCATTTAAACCCCTCTTGATATTCCTAGATATCTCACAAAAAAAGGTGAACTATCCTTTTCTATTTCTGCTCCCCGCACCTGGAATTCCCTCCTCTCCCACATCAAACTCACCCAATCCTACAAAGCCTTTAAATTGGGTCTTCAATCCCACCTAATGGAATCTGATGGCTGCTCCTGTGCTGTAATCTGAGACTCTCTTCTTGCTGTTTTCCTTCCCTACTTGGAACTTACTGTCCCCCCCTTTATGTTTCTGGAATAGGCTTGTTCTACTTCTAATATGAATCCTACTGTCACAACTGCAACTTATCCCTTAGTTGTTGTAGTATGTAGTTCAGTTTGAGTCATTGATGTATCATTCTAGTGTAATTAATTATGATATTTGTTATTTGTTTTCTCTTAGCTTTGACCATTACAGCTTCTTTTGTCAGAATACTGTGTAATTGTTTTGTTCTCATTTCATGATGCATCATGATCTACTATTTGTGCTGTTGTACATTGTTTGACTTTGTTCTCTCTCTCAGGTCGTACCTGAATATAGGCAATACTCTTGTCTAGTGTACCTACCCAGTTAACAAAAAACAAATAAAATAAAATAAATAAGATGACCTAATGGTGGTCAGGCAGTGCGATAAAGCAGTCAGGAGGGCTAATAGGATGCTGGGGTGCATAAGGAGGTGGTATCACCAGCAGAAAGAGGGAGGTGGTGTTGCCTCTGTATACATCCTTGGTAAGGCCCACCTGGAATACTATATCCAGTTCTGGAGATCACATCTCTGGAGGAACATAGACAGGGTGGAGGCAGTGCAGAAGAGGGCAACTAAAATGGTGCAGGATCTGCATCAAAAGCCTAATAAGGTGAGATTAAAGGACCTCAACATGTATACGCTGAAAGAGAGGAGGTAGAGGGAGATATGATAGAGACCTTTAAATACCTCACTGGTGTAAAAAAGGTACAGGAGAGAAGTATTATGCAGAAAAAAGGTGCTCAGGAACAAGAAGACATGCTATAAAGCTAGAGGGGGTAGGTTCAGGAAAGATGTGAGGAAGTACTTCTTCACAAAAAGAGTGGTAGATTCCTGGAACAGCCTTCCAGTGGAGGTGGTGGAGGTGAAAACAGTGGTGGAGTTAAAGAATGGGATAGGCACAAGTGAATCGTAGTGCAAAGGAAGGGGGAAGGAGAAAAGCTGTAGATCAAGTAGGGTCTGCGGTGATAACGTAGGTAGGTAAAAATGGGCAGATTGGGTGGGCCAAGCAGCCCTTATCTGCCATAAAAAATTTGTTTCTATGTTTCTATTACTGGGTACAGCACAGAACTGATTGGGGAGAGGAGGGTTCTCAGAGGTTTCATGGAGAATATCATTAGTAGGTACAGTAATTCATTCATTGGGGAGAGGAGATGTTTCAGAAGTTTCATGAAGAATAATACTACTGTGTACAGCACTGAACTGATAGGTGAGAGGAGGGGTCCCAGTGGTTTCATGGAAAATAACATTAGTAGGCACAGTATTTAATTCATTGGGGAAAAGAGGGGTCTCAGAGATTTACAATACTGTTGAAAGCTTCTGCTGCTTGTATAACTCCCCCAACCAGTTTGGGACTAACCTTAAGTGTCTCCCTGGGCACCACTGATGCCCACTGCCAGGCAGATGTGTTGCAGAAATGATGGCTCCATGGTTGTTGGTGTCCTTCTGTTGATTTGCATGAGAAAACCATGATGTGCCTCTGTGACTGTCCCTTTAAGTGACACTGCCAGTGTGCTATAAATGGCCTGGGCTGGGCCCAAGTGCTTCCAAGCATATGACTGGCCAGGCATCATCCTGATTTGCCCAACTCTGCGGTTGATAGCAAAGCAGAGAGAGCTCTATCTAGCACTGTAAATACTTATTTTTAATTTGTTGTTATATATAAATTAGAGTGCTCATTTTAACCTGCCTTCTTGCAGCTTATGCATCCAAATGGGAGCCACCAAGTTTGGTCCAGAACTTCCAGGAATTTGGACCAATTAGGACACAGGGGACCTTGAGGGGTCCTTAGTTCAGGTGCCTCATTGGAAAAGCTGTAGTTCTTGTAGTTTTCAGTTTGGCACCTAAAGGAATCAATGGGAGAACAGGATTGTGAGTGACAGCTCCCTCTTACCAATTGGATTGCTGGAAAAACACACTAATCTGAAAACCAATTTCAAACGGGTGCAGTTAGCCCCAAGACTCTGGAGCATTCGGCCGAAGACTCCTTGGTAGGAGCCACTTAAGTCCATGGGGTTCTGACCCAGGAAAGGCCTAGTGTCCTCCGGTGGGTGTCCACAGTCCCGAGTTTGGGGATCGGTGATCAGAGACTGCCTTTTGCAGACTGAGATGTTTGTGCAGCACATCAGCTGTAACCGTGAACCAGCCTGAAACTGAACTGAGAGGTAGAGAAGTGAATGCTGTTACCAGTAAATGTGCTGAATGCTTGAGGTGGGTCGAGGCATACTAACCAGGGATGCCTGTTGCCACCGGGAGTCAGTTGTCTTGTTCGGCCAGCTGAAGCTGTTCGCAAGCAAAAGACTGAACTTTGCCAGAAGTGTTTATCCAGTCTTGGGCTCATGCCAAACCTGGCCCAAATCATCTATTCCTGCACCAGTTACCGTTTTCTCGGTGAGAGACCAGCTTGGGGATCCAGCCCCTGTGCAGCAAGGAATTGCAGGTTGCGGCCACCTGGAGAAAAAAGCCATGAAGTGGAGGTGAGTCAAGTAGACCCAGCTTCCCCATGCTCTTCAGTGCTCTGCAACAGATCTTCATATCACCAGCCATCTTCTACTAACTGGTGTTGTGAGTAAGTTCAGGGTGGCTCCCTGCAGCAGTTCTTTAAATCATTTTGTGGTACCATCTGATTTCTTTAGTGTGTTACAGGGTTACAGTGGACTAGGCCAACTGGCTGAGAATACAAATAGCCAAGGTCTCTTTCCCTTTCTTGAAAACAGATGCTTACACCACTGTGCTAATTTCATCTCAAAATTCTGGTTTGGCTCACTCCCAATATATCTTACTTCCTCCTTAGCTATCCCTTCCTCCCCCACCCTCTTACTTAGATCTCATGACTCCAGATATCTGATAGTCCCTCGCCATTCTATCACTATAGGCCAGTTTGCCATCTCTTACCACTTCCCAAAACTGTGGAACTCGCTTCTGCAACAGATTCACCACTCATCCTCCCCCACCTCCTTAAATGCAGCACAACATAACTACTGCTCGGTTAATTGTTCCTGTGCCTAACTCCTTTCTGGGTCTCCCAGTTCCTATCTATTGTCTGCTCAAGTGTGTCTGATGTATCCTATTGCTGCACTTAAAAGTGATGTATTATGATTTCTGTGAATTGCTATCTCTATGAGCTGCTATTTCCTGCTAAGTAGAGCTGACCCGTGTTGTGTATATTGACAACTGTGAGCTCCTCTTAATTGCATTCCTTAGTTCTTATAATCTTTAGGGTTGTGCGAATACCTTTTTTCGGATATTCGGCTGAATATTCGTTATTCGTTGCCGAAATATTCGTTATTCAGTATTCAGGTGGCTGGGAGGGGGTATTTAAAATTAAAAGAGCATCCCTTCCTGGCCGGCATTAAATACATGTTTTTATCCCTGGTGTCTAGTGGTCCCACCCCACCCCTCGGCTGATCGCCAGTCCAAATTAAAGAATCCCTCCACCTCTGCCCAGACTCTCAGCATTATCCCCAGCCCCCTTCCCCAAATGTATAAAAATAAAAAAAATTCCTAATTTCCTGGTGTCTAGAGGACCCCCCCCACCCTGTCAGGAAGTGCCCTCCCCCACCCACGGGCCGGGTGGGCCACCAGCATAACCCTCCACTCACCTCCGCATCCAGCAGCCCGACTAAATTTTCAGTGAATGAGCATGTGCTTGTACAAGCACGCATTCATTCACTGAAAACTCAGTCAGGCTGCTGGCCATTGAGGTGAGCAGAGGGCTGTGCCAGTGGCCCGCCTGGCCAGGGGTGGGGGAGGGGGAGGCACTTCCTGACAGTGTGTGGGGAATCACTAGACACCAGGGAAATTAGGAATTTTTTTTTATTTTTATACATTTGGGGACAGGGGACTGGGGATATTGCTGAGGGTCTTGGAGAGGGGGTATTCTTCATTTTGGATTGGGGATTGGCCTCGGGAGGTGGAACCACTAGACACCTGGGCTAAAATATTTATTTAATGTTGTCCAGGAGAGTGGGAATGACTTTTTTTCCTTGCTCATGGTCGAATACTGAATACCAGCCAAATAGAGGACTATTCGGTTCCGAATATTCTGATAGCCCATTATTCATGGTATTCAGAAAGTAATATTCGGTATTCACACAGCCCCAATAATCTTGTACATATTGTTTACACTACTGTTAAGTACTTACGGTTATCCCTGTTATAAGATGGTTCCGTATGTATTTTTGTTATTGTATCTCTCCCATCACCCCTTCTTCCAAGATGTACCGTGAGAGGAGCAACTTGTTGTTTAGTGCACCCTTCCTGGTGAAACATTTTAATAAATAAATAAATAAATATTGTATGTTTAACTGCCTTTTCTTTCCATCAAGGGCCCCAACCCCAGCTGCAACAGCTGGGCAACGTTCAGGCTAGCCACCAACAGTCAGGGTACCCAGAAGCCGCAAGACTGTATAGTGGGACTGAATGCAGACATGCGAAGCACCATGGTTTCAATCCAGTATAGTAATCATTCATCTAGATCTGCCCTTTTCCTTGTTCAAATCCCCCTTAATAAATCAATTAATTTGTTTTACTGTTACTTTGCCTCACGAATATCTTATTTTCTGGGTTAAGGTTACTATATCTAGGGAAAACACATATAAAAGTGTATGCCTGTTTTTATACTGTTTTACCCCCTGTTCCAGGGTGTTTGCCGAAGACCAGACCCTGGTAGTAAGTGCAAGGGGTGTGTGCATATTGTTAATGTTTATTGCCAACTGTGCATCAGCTGCTGTACAGGACTGTCCCCACTCCCCATTACAAGATACGTGGTCACTAGGTGGACTTGTGGGTGGTTATAGCTTCCCAGAGGGCTATACCAGATTAGGTAGATACCCCCACATACATTACTCTGGGTGGAAGAACCAAAATATTGTGGTTACTGAGGGCAAAGAAACCCTGGTAATTGTTAAGTTTGAACCCAGGCCCCTCAACCCGTTGTCCTAAGTACAGGCAGGGGCAGTAACCCTAGAGATAGTGCCGCCTAGGTGTTACATTGTTGGAGGCACCACTGGGATTAGCACCCCAGTGGCCAAAATTGAAACTTGCAATTATTGTCTAAGCAGGTACAAAACTGAAAATGGAGCCATTCCCAAGGGTGAAGCTTGAGATTCTGCTTCACAAAATGGCTGTACACCTGTTAATGGGGTGGTGTGTGGCAGAAGGAGTTGATCCCCAACATGTCATAACATTGTTGGATATCTCTCTAGGCACTTCTAAAGCTGATATAGCAGAAATGGTGAACAAAGTTGAGGTTTTAGATCCTGTCACTGTACATGGGTGGAATGCTGATTTATTTGAGCAGACTGTAGTAGCTCTAGTGGAGTGTAATGCCAAGTTTGAGATGGAAAGAGTGCCCTCTGTCATTATCCCTTAGGGATCCCAGGTGGGTTGGGGAGTCATTACTATGCACAGTGGAGCGTCCTCCCGGGGGGTCTCCCAAAGTGGAGGAGTTAAAAGAAAAACTGGGAAACTTATTAGTAGCTGACTACTACATCTTTTCCTCTATCTTCCCTTCAAGCAGTGTTTCCTATGGTACTGTCCTATGTGAACCTGGATTCTTACCATAGGCTCAGGCTATTTTGGAGCACTATTACCACCCCCCATGGGGGAAGATGACTTAGAGACTTGGGTGGACTGTGCATCCCCTTTGCTCCAAGAGTGGCAATGCTTGGAGGGCGAGAAGTGAAAAAGACTCATGGAGGGTTTACATGGCCCTGCACTTGAAGCAATCTGATTTCTGAGGTCCACAAACCCGGATGCCTCTTCCAATGAATACCCGTCTGCATTACAGGGAGTGTTTGGCAGTACTGAGTCAGGGGAGGGCTTGATGAGGGAGTTCAAATCCACCAAACATTGGAAAAATGAATGCTTGTCCACATATGTGACCCGATAAGAGAGAGCTTTTTAACTAGCACACCGTAAGAGTGGTATATCAGATAGTGAATTGAACCAAGTGAGGTTAGAACTTATTCTCAAGTCTGCTCGCCACTCTAGTGTGCTTATGCTAAAGTTAAAATTTCAGGATCATAAGGACAATCCCCCTGCATACTGTGGGTTGATGAAGGAAATTCGGGAAGCAGAGACCAAAGATGATTATTGGGACACATATGCTGGCATTGCACAAACTGCTCCTACATCTAAGAAACCTAATGAGAAAGATACTTCCCTTGATTTGCAACAGATTAGTGACTTATTAAAAGAACTAAAAGAACTGCAAGCCAGCACCCAGAATACTGCTGTAATCTGGCGCTGTTATACCAAGGGCTTCTACCCCTGCCTGTATTCCTAACAATGGGTTGAGGGGCCTGGGTTCATAACTACCTAGTGGGGGGTGGATCCCTACCAGTAGTAGCACTATACTTATGGTGCCCCCACCCAGAGTAATTATGTGGGTAACTATCACAGTAGGTACAGCCCTCTAGGAAGCTAATACCACCCACTATCCCGACTAGTGACCTTTTACCCTGAACAGTTGTAGTGTTCAACAATTAGAATGCCAAACAGTTTGACCATTAATGATATGCCCATTTTCAGTCCACTTACCAGCAGGGTCTGAATCTCTGGCTCATGCCCTGCAACCCCCCTGTGGAAGACAGTTTCAACAATAGAAGCATGCACTTTCAATATGCTTTGCAGTACTTCAATAACTTTGGACAAGGTAATAATATGCTCACAAGCCAGGTTATCATCAAAACAGTAAATCTGGTTTATTAAGGGGGACGTGAACAAGGGAAGGGCTGAAATTTAGGTAAACAGTTACTTTACTATATATAAATCTAGCTACATTACTTTTCATTACTTCAGTCCCTGAATGTATCAGTCTAGCAACTACTGGGTACCCAAAGTGGAAGGAACACAGGCATGCCTGAGGCGGTGCCATGGGTTGGCCAGCATTGCAGCTGATGTTGGGGACCTTGATGGAAAGAAGGATGATTAAAAGAGAGTAACACATTTGCAAACCATAAACCATTTGTATCCAGGGCTGGATGACCCAGTCACTTTTCAGCACATTAACCTGGCAAATAGAATCAGATGGTACCATTAAACAATTGATGATTTGTTGCAGGGAGCTACCCTGGTTTTACTCACTGTACCCAAAGTAGTTGATGAAAAGGCTGATGAAATGAAGACCTATTGCTCTGTCTGGAAGCTGGTGGGGACCTGGGTCGACACAACTCACCTCCTCTTCACAACCTTCCCAGTAGGAAGCCACAACCTGCGATTGATTGCTGTGCAGGGGCTGACTCCCCAAGTCTGGTCTCTCGCCATGATTCCGAAAATGATACAGGAACAGTCTGACTGGGCCATCAATGGCATAGGCCCAGAGGACGAAAATGTTTCTCAAGGTTAAATTTGGTCTGCGTGCTGGTGAACCCTCCAGTTGTGCATGGAAAAGAAAGTGTCTTCTGGCTGGAATTGCTCCTGAATTTTGGCACAGAACTCCCTGGTTCAGTGTCTCCACACATACGATAGGCCTCAGCACATTTAGATGAAGAAACATCAGCCTTCTCTATTTCTTCATCTTGTAGCCGGTTGAAATCTCAGCCGACTTGCTGAGCAACCCTTTCTGGTCTGTTGGCAGGCAGTTCCAAACTCAGATCCTTTTTTGGACCAGAGGATTACTCACAGTGCCTTCCCTGTGAAAAAGCAGCACAGAGCCACACAGGATCCCCTCTACTCAATGTCTTGAGCTGAAGAACAACTAACTGAATTCAAACCGTCCCTCTTAAAACAAAGAACAAAGTTCCAGCAATCTGGTTGGCTGGCTAAGCTGTCAGTTACAGTCTTAGCATTTTAATTTGCTGGATCCTAGGCACCAGGGATTTGTCCCTGATTTCTCTCTCAAAAGTCACTGGTCTTGTCCCATGAGTCTTTGGCTGAAATCCTGGCTAGTGTTCCTGGCCCCTTTAGTTATCGGTCCAGCACCTCCAAGTCCTCTCTTTCTCTCTCTCTCTCTTTCCCCCTCCTTCCCTCCCTCTCTTTCTCTCTCTCTCTCTCTCTCTCTCTCTCTCCCTCTCTCTCTCTCTCCCTCCCCTTCTGTCTCACTATCTCTTGTCCCCACCTTTCCTACTCTTGTCCTGTCCTCCTCCTGTCTCTTCTCCTAGCCAGCTCCTGTAGGGAGTGGTTATTACAATGGTCCATATGTACAAAACTGTTACTTGGTTTGAATCTGTCCAACTCAGCCTTACTATTGCTTTTGCCTGTCCTGAATAAGCTGTACACTGATACTGCTTGTTATTATCATTATTGTATTTCGTGTATTATATGTATTGTTGTACCCCTTACCCCCAGGTCCACCTCGCAAATGAGCCTTGCTAAATGGTGTTCACCTGGTTAAATAAAGATTTTGATTGATTGATTGGATGTTACACTTCCAAAATGGTGGCAGCTTATACAGTTCTCCCACAGTAGACACAATCCTCCAAATTCAACGTTCTGATTCAGCCAGGATATTTACTTTTAGTTTGTAATTTCCCCACAGGCATGTAGCCCAGGCTGTGCCCTTTTAAACAAGTCCACATTCATATTGTTAACCCTTGTAGTTTTAGAGTCGCTGCTGCCATAATACTGACCCCCCCAAGGTGGCAGCACCGGCTTATGAATATTGATGTAGGGCTCATGCATATTAATGAGCCTCACTAGTAGACTTGTTTTTATACCTTAAAATTTTGCTCCCCAAATGGCATTTGAGCCACAGCATTCTGGTCACTAGCCCTCAGGTAACTGAGGAGAGGTGCCATGACTGGGAGAATCCCTGCTTACAGCAAAATCACCGGTCAGCAGATCAAAGGCACTGCTTGTGCCTGTGAGATCCCTGTTTGTACCGAGGTGCACCTTTACAATGGGAGGATCGCAGTTAAACGTTTAACCCCGAATTGGGATAAATAAATAAACAGGGCTTCTTTTGGGGAAGCTTCTGGGAGCAAATGGAGGTGTTGGGCTGCAGTGGCGGATATAAATGGGATGCCAGGCAACAACAGGAGGAAACAGGAAGCAAAGGACCTGGAGGCAAACAAGGTAAGCCCCCGAGGAGGATTAGATCTCTCCCCTGCCTGAAAAGCTTGGCATCTGTGCCAAGACTATAACAAACTAACATTTATAATAACACTTTACTATACCCACTATTAGACATGGTCTATACTAAAATACTACATACATTATCAGGCCTGATATATAACAACTATATACAATTTAGCATGCTATTACTTCAGACTCAGCACTTTGTCATGACACTGCTACATTCAGTCATTACACTTTATTTTTTCATCAGGTTAGCCATAAGAATGACATTTGACCTTTTGTGCTTAAACCTTAACCATTTGTTTGATGGAGATAGATATTGGGCACCTTTTAACTGATCCCTCTAACTCCGTAAGGGAGACCTTCTGAAGTACTGGGTGGAAGGCTTAACTATTACATGGGAAGATGCAGTGAACATTAACTTGGACAGGGAATTTGCTGTGACATAATTCCCTTTGTGAACTACATTCATGGGAAAATCTACAGGCATTCCTGGTGTGTCATACATGAGTCGAACCACTGGCTTTACTGCTCTGTCTGAACATCTGCGTGAAAGGGGCACTGGCACTTGTCTTTCAGCATTGGCTTTCAGCTTAGCTACTCCCAGCTCATTGTCCACCAGTAAGACAGCTTCTGAAGAAAGAGGTACCACTTCACAGCTGGAGAACCATTTGACCATCTATGACATCTATGAACCATTCCAGTCTGGTTTTCGAAAGAGGCATAGCACCGAGACTGCGCTGGTTCGGGTGCTTAGTGATCTCCTGATGGCGAGAGATCGGAAGAACCACTCCATCTTAATTCTTCTTGATCTCTCTTCATCGTTTGACACTGTGGACCATGGGGTTCTTCTTGAATGCCTGAGGTTCATCTGTGGCCTGTCTAGTACAGTCCTTGGGTGGTTTAGATCTTTCCTCACTGGCAGATCTCAGAGGGTGATGTCGGGGATTAATTCCTCTGGCTCAGTATCTCTGGCATGTGGGTTATCTCAGGGTTCGGTGTTGTCCCCCATGTTGTTCGCAGTGTACATGCTGCCCCTCGGAGACATTGTAAGAAGGTATGGGATGAGGTTTCACTGCTATGCTGATGATACCCAGCTCTACCTGTCTTTTGCTCCTGACCAGGATAGAGCTCTCAACATTTAACAACTTCCTCACTGAAATCCAGAATTGGATGGATTCAAGTTGGCTGAGGTTGAACTCGGAGAAGACAGAGGTGTTGGTTGTGGACCTGGGTTACCGGATAAAGTGGGGGGAGCTGGTTTAACTTCAGGACTTTTTCTTGATGGTTCCCAACTCCCCACTACTGAACAGGTGCAAAATCTGGGGGTGATTTCTGATGATGGGCCAACACTGTGTTTACAGATGTCGTCGGTCATCAAATCTTCCTTTTACCATCTGAGGAACATCTGAAGGATTAAGCACCTTGTTCTGTCTGGTGATCTGCCAACTTTGGTCCATGCCTTTGTGACCTCGCTCCTTGATTACTGCAACTCCATTTATCTACGGCAATCTGGGGTTGATATCCGCCGCTTGTAGCTAGTGCAGAACACTGCAGCCTGGTTATTGATGGGTGCTTCTCGTACCTGTCATATTTCCCCCATGTTGCGCAAACTGCACTGGCTGCCAATTCAGTGGTGGATCACCTTTAAAGTCAGACTTCTGACATATAAAGCCCTACTTGGACTTGGCCTGGACTACCTGAAAGAGCCTCTGGTACCTTACTGCCCTAGGCAATCGCTCCGGTTGGTGGACAAGGGGTTGCTAGAGATTCCAAGGGTTTCTTTAAAATCTTCTGGGGCCCGTGCTTTTATGTATGCGGTCCCAACCCTTTGGAACTCTCTACCCCATCCGCTTCGGGAGTGCGCATCCATGGAGGAATTTAAACAGGCCCTGAAGACCCATTTGTGGTATCAAGTGTATATGACTTGATGTTTTTGTTGTTGTATGAATTAGTATTCATTGCATGTGTGTTTTATTATATTGTTGATGTAAAGTGCCTTGATTTTTAGAAAGGCGCGGTACAAATAAATATTATTATTATTATTATTCACTTGGTTGAGGTTCAGAATTGGATGTATTACTTGCACTTGGTGTAACACTTGAACTTTTGGGTTCTTGAGACTCAGGTACATCTGAGAAAGGTATTTCAATGCTCAAAGTTCGAATCATTCAACACACTGTTAGCACTTGCAGGGATAACATTATTGTCTGACTCTTGAACTAATTCATTAGGCCCACTTGCTTCAGCATCACTTGAAGGCTCACTGATAGGTCCACCATTTTCTTGATCAGAATCCAGTATCCCAATTTCTGATAATTCCACCAGGCAGAGTCGGCTATTTCAGAGTTCACACTTTGAACGTCACTGTCAGAAGATATAGGTTCAATGGAGGGATCAGGGTGACCTGGCATTGCTGGGCTACTTGGATTGTCTCCTCTGTTGCACAAAGGGTTTCCTTGAAGTACTTGAGCTAGTTCAAAAGAAGAAAAGAAGACAGTCCCAAAGTTACTTTCATCATCATCCGAATTGACACCATCATGTTCTGTACTGGTTGTAACACAGGGTATCAACTGTGAGTCAGAAATAACTTGAAGCTTTGATTGTTTGCATGCAGTAGAACAAGTGATGGGACCTGTTGGAGTAGGATCTGGCAATGCAGTGTCTATAACTGTTTGCCCAATGAGTAACAGGTGATTTCTATGAATAGTCTTTACAGCCTTGGGGTCGCATTCTGGGCATCATTCTTCGTGCAGTTATATGTATGAACTAGCTTACTGATTTGTTGGCTCCACTTCGGTTTGTCTTTTGGATGCAAGTGCCAAGCATATCTAACAATGCTCTATTAAACCTTTCAGATTGAGGGTCTCCATGTGGGTGATTTGGAGTGGTCTTGGATTTTCGAACACCCCAGACAGATAACATTTCTTTAATTAAATGACTTTCAAAGTCCTGACCTTGGTGAGAATGTATACGCTGAGGAGGAGCACCATAATGAACAAAGAATTTCTCCACTATGACTTTAGCTACTGTGGTGGCTTTCTGATGTTTAATTGGATAGACCTGAGCATATCTGGTGAAATGATCAGTGACAACAAGCACATTTCCAGCATTCCAGGAATCATGCTCTAAGCTTAGGAAATCAGTGCATACAAGTTCCATACAGTAGGTGCACTGGTGGTTATGTTTACCAGAGGAGCTGCTCGTTGGGGTTGTGCCTTTTGCTGGAGACATCTGCCGCAAGTTTTAATGTATTGCTTAATGTCCATACCCATCTTGGGTCAATAGAAAAGTGCACGGGCCAAGTCTACAGTTATTTCGCTACCCAAATGCCCCATCTGATCATGGAGAGCTTTGCATAGGATTTTTACAGATAGACTTCTGTCCTTATTGCTCGCCATTAAGTATTTATTGACGTCCCAGGTTAAAAGTGTTTGATTTATGTTGGAATAAATCTATCATTTTACATGCCACCACCTCCAGGGGTAGCTTATTCCAGTCCGAGACCACCCATTGGTTGAACCACTTACTGGTACATACCAATCATGTATGCCTAGCCTCTAATTGTAATGGGTGTGACCAAGTGGTGTATTTATTCTTACTTGTTTCTAGTCCTAAGCTTTTCCAGAGGTCATCATCACTCCAAGCCTTGTGAACCAGATACATATCTCCCCTCTTCCTTCTGCTCTGCAAGGATAACAGACCTAATTCATTCAACCGTGTATTGTAGTTCTTCTCTGACATGTTGTTTACTGATCTAGTAGCCTTCCTTTGTATCCTTTCCAACAATGCCACATCCCCCACTTTATATGGTGACCAGACCTGGGCACCATATTCCTGCACTGGTCTCACCAGTACAGTGTACATTGGGATAATAACCTCCCTGTCTCTGGATATAATATGTCTGAATATACAGTTTAGCACTGAGTTCCCTTTTTATGTTTGCTTGCACGCATGTGCAAGAAACATAGTGCCATCATCAGAGTTTTCTGAGGTGTGTCAGCCCTCTTCCAATTCAGTCAGTGTGTTTGCAGGTGCAGCTGCAGTTCTCCAATGCCTGCTGGAGCTGTCTATAAAGCTCCAAATGCAGTGGCATACAGTTGAAAGGGGAGCTACGCTTCCGGTGAGCAGCGATCAGATATCACCTGCTCATCGCTCACTTACACACTACCACACACACACGCTGCTGCTGCTGCTGCCCCCAACACACACACTGTATAGCCGACGGGTTGCCCAATCCCCGCCGGCTGTGCTCTGCCCCACCGAAACACAGTTTCATATGCCATGCTGGTGCCCACCCCAGCGTATAACAGATAACCGACGGGATGCTCAATCCTCACGGCTCCACTGTGTCTCCCTCAGTGGGGTGCCACGCTGGGAGCCCACCCCAGCGTGGCAACAGATGCCATGGCTGACGGGGTGCCCAACCCCGCCGGCTCCACGCACCCCCAGCCATCCTTCTGCCACGCTGGGAGCCCACCCCAGCATGGCAAACGTCCGCGTTGTCTTTTAAAAGAAAAAAACCTGTAAAGAAAAAACAGTCCCTCGCAGTCTCCTGTACCCCCACAACCCGCACTACCACTGTGCACCTGCCTCCCCACACCCCTCTCACCCATACTTACCTCCAGAGTCCGCGCGACAATCTTTCTGTGGACCAGGAACATGTCTGCACTCTTCAAAGCCGACCGCGAACTGACGAAATGCCGGGAAGTTGTATAACGGGATAGATGGGGTTTTTTCAACGTTGTTGCATATCTCAGGCATATTTTGGAATTTTTGCACCAAATTTTCAAAATCGGGTTTTTGGGACCCCTCCTCATGAATTATTGCACTGTCATGGCATTACTCGGGCCCGAAGGGTGATTTCGCAGCCACTGCGCGAAATCACCTTTCTGGAATGATTAACAAAACGACACTGTCAGTGTTCATAAGGTGGACTCTCAAAAAGCCTATTTTGAAAATTTGGTGGAAAAATTCTAAAAATGACTGTTTTACGAGTGTGCGTTGTGCAGTTCCTACGCACGCTCGTAAGTTCGCAATTTTCACTATTTTCACTCCAGATTTTCAACATTGCCATTTTACCACACCTTCTTATGAGCAGTACAGCTGTCATTTTTCACTTCTCACCCAAAATGTGTTTCCACCCATGTAGCGCACAATGGCACAGTCAGTGTCCAAAATCAATGTATGGGACACATTAAGAAAGTCACAGTGACACTGGTCATGAGCAGAGGTGTTAAAATGGCTATGTTGAAATTTGGTGAAAAAATCCCAAAATGACTGTTTTAGGGCGCCACGTTCGCCAGTTCCTATCTGCGCTGGCAAGTTGCGAGTGTAATATTTGCACACCAGATTAACAGTGCCATTTTACCACACCTCCTATGAGCAGTACAGCTACCATTTTCACATCGCCCAAAATGTGTTTCCGCACATGTACCGCCTAATGGTACAGTCAGTGTGCGAAACAATGTTTGGGACAGATTAAGAAAATCACAGTGACACTGGTCATGAGTAGAGGTCTTAAAATGGCTATGTTGAAAATTTGGTGACAAAACTCCATAAAATGACTGTGTTACAAGTGAGCATTGTGCAGTTTCCACGCACCCTCGTAAGTTCATGAATTTGTAATATTTTTAGTCCAGATTTTCACCAGTGGCATTTTTCCACACCTCCTTATGAACAGTACAGCTGTCATGTTCCACAACATGGCCGAAATGTGTTTTCACACTTTCAGCACAGAAATGCGTGGTCACTGTGGGAAATCATTGTTCGGGACAGATAAAGAAAATCACACTGACACTGTTCATGACCAGAGGTCCCAAAATGCCTGTGTTAATCTGCTGTAAAAAAATCCCCAAACTAGTTACATTAGGGTGTGCGTTGCACAGTTTCTACGCACGCCAGGACTTCACCAGTTTTTAAGATTTTCACAGCAGATTTTCAACATTGCCATTTTACACCTCCCATGAACAGTACCACTGTCATTTTCATATCCTGTTGAATGTGTTTTTGCACCTGTGGTGCCAAATGCCATAGTCATGCGTGCAAAAGCAGTTTTCAGCTAACAAACTGATATTGCCACTGTTCATGAGGTGGGGTCACAAAAAACATGTTAAAATTTGGAGTGAAAATACCAATGAATGCCTGAGACGTTGGGTTTCCAACCATAACGCCCCACCCTGTAGAGAATGACAGGCATCAGGGGTGTGACTTGGGATTCTTGCCTGTCATGCTCATACCATTCCACCCCCACCCACACCCTGCAGCCAGTGAGAGGCATCAAGGTGTGCCTTGGACTCTTCTGGCCCAAACTTCATCCCATTCTCCTATACCGCACCCATCTCACCGTATTTCCTGATGGAATGGGGTGCGCATAAGGGCCAAAGACCCCAAGGCACACCGTGACACTTGTCAGTGTCTGCAGGGTGGGGTGTGGTGAAATGGCGTGGTCGCTATGCCTGACGACCCAAAGGCACACCCCAATGCCTGTCACTCTCTGCAGGGTGGTGGTGTTGGCTTTCAGTTCACATTGCTGCCATTCCTATTATGCAGCTCTCGTAACTCTACACTACCAATGCCAATGCCAGCAAGCAAACATTCGGCATTGACAAATGCTTGTTTAGCTATATTTCTGCAGTGAGGTGTAAATGACATATCATTAGAGACCATGATACCCAAGTCTCTTTCTTCCAGTGTGGTTTTTAGAATTTGGTTAGCTAGAGTATATGAGACAGGGGTTTCTTTTCCTAGCTGCATGACGACACATTTGTCCGGTTTAGGGCTAGTTTTGATCTTTTGGTCCAATCTACTATATTATCTAGGGCTTTTTGTAAAGTCGGAGTCCCCTTTGTATCACCCACCTCTACTCCCATCCTGCAGTCAGTGGCAAATTTGTGTAGCCAGATACTTGGTGTGTTATTTTGTAGTGTAGATACATATAGGTTAAATAGGCATGGCCCCAACACTGATCCTTGGGGTACTCCACTTGTCACTGTGACCCACTCTGAACAGATTCCCTTAATGCAGACTCTACCTTCTATCTTTCAACCATTCTTGAACCCAAGTAGTTATAGGGGAGTAGACCCCTATCTCCTGCATTTCTGATATTAGTTCTGCATGGGGGAGCTTGTCGAATGCTTTGGAGAAGTCCAGGAACACAATGTCCATTGGGCTTCCTTCATCCAATCTCCTAGCTGCTCTATCATAGAAGGTGAGCATGTTCGTCTGGCAGGACCTCCTCATTGTAAATCCATGCTGTGTCTTATCAGTGAGTTGGTTTTGTTCAAGATATTTAAGATTTCATCCTTCACTATTCCTCCAGTATCTTGGAGGGCTTGATGTCAGGCTTACAGGTCTATAATTTGAGGGGTTTGATTTGTCCCCTTTTGAATATCGGATGAGAGAGTTGCAACTTTCTAGGCATCAACTGACTGCTATGTATCTACTGATTTCTGAAAGATATGTGTCAGTGGTGGCACCAATATCTCTCCAGTTCCTTCAGTAACCTTGAATGAAGCCCATCAGGGCCTGGTGATTTATTTGGGTTTAATAGCCTAGTTTCTATGTCTTTAATTGCGATAATAACCCTTTGTTGTGTATTTTGTATAATGACATCCACCTCAGTTTTGTTTGTCTGACTATTAAATACTGTTGAAAATATGAGTTAGTTAGATTAGCCATTTGTGTGAGTATCAGTTATTAACGCTCTTTATGATTTCTAAGGGGCCTATGCCTTTGGGGTACCTTTTTTATTATTTATATATGAGTAGAATGCCTTACAATTCCCCCTTACCCTTGTTGCCAGTGTTATTTCATTGTTGGATTTTGCATTTTTGATGTGCTTCTTGATAATTTTAGCTATGTTTTTATATTTCACCCAGTTTTTGTCCTGTTTGTTTTCCATTTTTTGAACAGTTTATTTCTTTTATTGATCATCTTTTATTTTATTTTTTGTTGTCCACCAGTATACCTTAGTTTTGCTATTTGTATACTTGTGTTTAAGTGGAACATTTAAAGCTGTCTCCTTTTGGATCTTGTTGCAAAATAGCTCCCAGATCTCATTCGGTGATTTACCTTCAAAATCTCTTTCCCATTCCCATGTACTAAGATTTTTCCTGATTTGATTAAATTTGGCTTTGTTAAAATTTGGAAAAGTGGTAGTCCCTGAACATTTGTAGAGTGGTTCTTTTATTTTATATTCTATTTTCAGGTGGTCACTTGCGCTTAGAGGTTCTGAAATCCTACACTCCGTAACTGAGTCCCTCATATTTGTTAGGACAAGGTCTAGTACATTTGCACTTCTAGTAGAGCCATCCAGTCTGCCTAAGTCCAATCCGGTCGAATGTCTCCAAGAAATCATTTTCTAATTTTGTTCCTCCTATTTGAGTCACCGGTCTATACCTGGCAGGTTAAAATCCTCAAAATTAATAATCTGTCTGCTGGATTTTATGATCTGATATTATTTAGAAGGTAGTGTTTTCTTGTTCTGTCAATGAGGGGATCTGTAGATTATACCCATTATGATTTTGGGTTGTTTACAGGGGATTATTTTTATCCAAAGTTGATCTGGTTCGTTTATACTTACGTGTATCTCTTCTGATTTAATATTTTCAGATATGTATAGTGCCACCCTTCCCCCTTTCCTATATTGCCTAGATTTTTTATACATGGTGTAAACTTCCTTATAAAATGGCAAGAAAAAATCTAGAAATCTCATTGGTCAAAGACATCAGCTGACTGTACATTAAATCTTTACATACACACAGTCATCCTGGTCCTAAACCACATTACACAATGAGCAAATCAGTCCTCCTACAACCAGAACTATCTTCCATCACAAACATGGTTGCTACCTTTACACTGTAAAAACCTTCAAGTGGGCCCTAAAAGTAAAATTACCTTAAATAAAACATAAAAACGATAAAACAAATTAATTAAATGTTGTTTCCCTGATCATCACACTCTCCTCACACACATAAACAAATTAAAAATATTAAGTGTTGTTTATAGTTTTCATTACAACTGTTTCTTTACTAACAGTGAAAAATTCCCTTCTGTCTTTACCAGCTCATCGGGAAATCTCTTCTGCTTGCCAGGTGAAATAATTGAGTCACTGACTCTAAAACAGGCCTTTGTTGTCTGTGTGTGACAGTATGTTAGATGAGTAACATTCTACCAGTGGAACTAAGCAGAATTTTGAATCCCTGTATTCCATGGTAATCATTCCATGATAAACATTCTGGGTAGGATATTCAGAATAAGCCGAGGCAGGAGGCGCAAGCCTGGAGCTGCTTAGCCACTGGGCTGCTGGGGCATGGACCAGACAATATTCAGCGGTGCTGCACCATGGCTCCAGCACCGTTGAATATGGCACTAGGAGGCGCCCGCACTCACGTGCGATGCAGTAACACTGCGCCAGCTCAAGTGGTGGGTGAGGAGCAGGGGCTGCGCAGGTGCACAGCTGCGCTAGGCATAGCAAGAGTGATATTAACATGCTAACATACTAAAATGCCAGCAGAATAGGCCTAACGGTCTTTCGCGTCTGCTCGTTTGGTCAGCCCCCACCCTGTGAGCTGACCTTGTTGCCCTCCTCTCCTTCTCTGGCTTCTCCCTTCCCAGTTCCGGATATTCTCGCTGCATTGGATTTTGCTTCCAGAACCCTTCCCCTGTACCTGTCCCACCCCCTCTTGAACTCCTCCACCGTCTCTGCCTCCACCAGTCCCCTGGGCAGTGCATTCCATGGCTCCATCACCCTCTCAGTGAAGTAGCACCTCCTCCTTTCTCCCTGAATCTTCCCCCTCCAGCTTCCACCCATGCCTTCTAGTTGCCCCTCCTCCTTCCTAAGCACCCTGACTGCTCCTCCTCTATTTACCCCCTTCATGTACCTGAAGACCTCTATCATGTTCCCCGGTCCCTTCTCTCTTCCAATGTGTACATATTTAGCTCTTCAAGCCTTTCCCCATAGGTCCTGTTCCCCAGGCCCCAAATCATTTTGGTTGTCCTCCTCTGGACCCTCTCCAAGAGTTTAATGTCCCTCTTTAAGTGTGGCCTCCAAAACTGCACACAGTACTCGAGGTGCGGCCTCACCAAGCAGTTATACAGAAGGAGTATCACTTCCCTCCTTCTGGAGGTGATCCCCCTGGAGATGCATCCCAGCATCCTGTTGGCCTTGGCTGCTGCCCTCCTACAAGTCTCCGAGTTGTTCATCTTAACATCCACCACCACCACCCAGGTCCCTCTCAGCCATCGAGACTTGTAGCATCCCTCCCAGGGTGTACACTTGGCCTGGGTTTCTGGCCCAGGTGCAGTATTCATACTTCCTGCATTGAACCTCAGCTTCCACTTCTAGACCATCTTTCCAGAGCCTCCAGGTCCCCTGTGGGCCACCCTCCCTCCTCCCCATCCACCACCGCCCCCAGTTTTGAGTGATCATCAAAGAGACTCATCTCACTCCTGATACCTGTCCTTATGTCAGAGATGTAGGCATTGAACAGGAGGGGCCCAAGGACTGATCCCTGTGGGACCCCACTAATGACCCTCCTTGGGGATGAGACTATCTCGCCAACTATGACCATCTGGGTCCAGTCCTGGAGCCAATTGCCTATCCATCTGATCTTCTGGTTCCCCACCCCATTTCTCCCAGCTTATCAACAGGCCCTCATGAGGAACAGAGTCAAATGCCTTGCTGAAGTCTCAGAGGACATCCACTGGTCTACAGGTCCAAGGCACTCGTCACCCAGCCATAGAACTCCACAAGGTTTGTCTGACATGATTTCCCCAGGATGAATCCATGCTGTCTATCGTCCAGGCACCCTGACTTTTCCAGGTCCCCCCCTAGCCTCTCCTTGACTATGCCCTCCATCACCTTGCCCACCACCGATGTCAGGCTGACAGGCCTGTAGTTCTCTGCCACCTCCCTTGATCCCCGCTTGTGGATAGGCACTATATGCGCCACCTTCCAGTCCTGGGGCACCCACCATGTCCTCAGAGAGATGGTGAAAAGCTCCGCCAGGGGTTTCGCCAGGACATCTGCAAGTTCCTTCAGCACTCTGGGATGTAATTTATCCGACTACAGTGCTTTCTCTGTCTTAAGGGACCTGAGAGCTTCCTCACCTCTCTGCTGTGATTTCCACCTCTGCTATCTCTTCTCCTGCTTAGCCTTCCCCCTCTGCCAGTAATGCCTCCCCTCTCCCAGACCCACCGATCGGTAAGGGTCCCCCCTTCAGTATCACTGTCTCCTCCCATGTATGATGCAGCACCCCCATTTTCCTTGGTGAAAACTGAGGTGAAGTACTCATTTAGTACCTCAGCCTGCTCCCCCGGGTCTTGTGCCCATCTCTCCCCTGTTTTAATCCTGCTAATCTGCCCCTTCACCCTTCGTTTTTCCCCAATGTATCTAAAGAACCCCTTGTTCCCTCTCCTAATTTCCCTGGCCAGGTTCTGCTCCTTCCTTGCCTCAGCCACCCTCACCACCCTAGTGGCCCTTCTAGCCATCAGCTCGTACTCCCCTCGATCCCTTTCACTCCTTGAGCACTTGAATTGCCTATAGGCTGCCTTCTTTCCCCACACCACCTCCTGGACCTCCCTGGTCCACCAGCAGGGTTTTCAGGCCCTACCGCATTTTCATCTTACTCTTGCACAGGTGCTGGTAGCATTCTGTACCCCTCTCCTGATGATTTCCCACCTATTGTCAGCATCCATGTCTGACCCAATCACATCCAAATGCTCCTTAAGGATCCTTTCCATTTCCTTAAAATCCGCCCCCCTGAAGTCAGTTACCTCGTCTTTGTAGCCTTCTCCCCTCCTAGGTCCAGGCAGAACCAGACCGTGGCATGGTTATCTCCCGCCACGTGGTCCCTTACCCCAGGCCCCCAATCTGGTCACTGTCTGCCAGAACCACATCCAGTACCCGTGCTCTCCTGGTCGGTTCCCCCACTGCTGAGTTAGGAAGCGTCTTGAAAGACATCCAACAACCTCTGTTCCTGGCCACGAGGATGTCATAGTCTCCCAGTCTGTTCTAGCATGTTTAAGTCCCCCAACACCACCACCCTTCCCCTGCCCAATCTGCAGTGTCTCCCAACATCTGCGCCAGACTCTCCTCAGCTCCTCTGCCAGCACAGGGGTCTATACACCACCCTATTTTACTCTCTTGCCCCTTGTTATCAAGGTGACCCAAATCGCCTCCACAGTTCCCTCGCCTCCTCTACTTCCACTATGCCACAGGTTTTTTGACTATTATTGCTACCCTCCTCCCTTCCTCCTCCTGTCCTTCCTGAACATAGTGTAACCCTCCAGTTTCAGGTCCCAGTTGTGCCCTGCGGTGGCTCAGGTCTCAGTGACTGCTGCCACATCACCACTCCTCCAGTTAGCATCACCTGGAGCTCAGGCATTTTATTGCCCAAGCTCCTGGCATTTAACAGGACTACCTTCCACCCCTTTCCTATACTTCCATTTCCTTGCTCGTGTTCCCATGAGGATTCCGTTTTCCCTGGGCTGCACTTCTAGTTGACCTTTTCCCATTCATCCAGCTCCCAGAGTGGAGAAAAGTCCCTTCTTTGTCGGACCCCTCGACAGTCTTTCTCCCATCCTCCCCCTTCACAAGTTTTAAACCCCACTTTTCACCAATGAACCCCTCTATTTTCAACTTAAGGATTCCCTCCCTCCAAACTGAGATGAGCCTATCTCTAGCATACAGCTCCTTATCCTCCCAGGTCTCCCCAATCCCCATCAACCCCATACCCTCTGGCCTCATACCACTCCCTGAGCCACTGGTTTATCTCCTAATCTTTCTTTTGTGATCCCCACTAGCCCTTGGCACCGCAGGAGTTAAGAAGGAAATTGTGCATCCTATGTCATGACAGACCCTGGCAAGCCCCTGAACCTAGCCTGTATCTCTGGCTACGCTATTTCCTCAATGTCATTTGTACCCAGGTGGACCAGTACGTCTGAGGAACCCCACAATCTTTGCCAACTGATATACCTCGTGCTTGGCCCTGTGCACCGTTAGCCCAGGGAAGTATTTTGTTTTAACTGGCCAGGCTTCTCCTTCCCTCTCCAATTTGATACCCCTGATCATAGAATCCCCCAACAGGAGCACTCTGACCACTCCTTTTCCTCCATTCCCCCACTTCCATGTCCCTCATGCTTTCTACCAGCCCCTCCACCCAGCCGGCTCCTTGTTCCTCCCCCTATCTGGGTGCCACATGCCGCCCCCTCCTTATTTACCCTGGCCACCCCTTCCCCTCTGATCCTATGCCTCTCCTCCTCCCGAGTATCCTTCTGTACCTCGCTAACTCCCCCCTCACTGCTCGCGACTGGTCCTTCTCCCCTATCCGCTAAACTAGCCTGGCTCGTCCTCCCTTCCTTCCTGTCTCCGTTTAGTCCCTCCTTGCTTGTCGTGCTCCCCTGGCCTAAACCCTCAGCTCCCTTTACTGTATCCTCCTTGTATTTCTGGTCCTTCTCCTTGCCCTTTCCTCCCAACTGGTCCTTCTCCTTGCGTTTTCCTCCCTCTTCCCCCTGCTCTGATCACTGCTTCCCCATTTTCCTGCATTCCAGGTTCCCCTGTTCCTCCTGCTCCAGCCCCGCCTCCTGCCCCCACTCCCTGTCCATCTCTAACCACCCCTGTCATGGCTACATCACCCCCTCATCCTCAAGCAGAAGAAAGAGGTGAAGCGGTTACTGAGTGTAAGATCCGATCCACCTCCCGCCTTGCTTCCTTCTGTCAGCCCCAGCCATCTGCCTATTTCCCTAAGAATGTTGTCCCTCTAGCCCCCCTTTGAGGTCCCCCAGTTACCTGCTTCCTTAGTAGTGTCCTCCTTTTGGGCTCCGTCTGCCAGGGGTCCTATGCGACCCCAGAGTATTCTCCTGCACTCCTTTCCCTATGCCCCGCCCCTAGTGCTTGGTGCAACCCGTGGGAGATCCCTGTCCTCTTCCCAAACCATACTCCCAGCTGTCTCCTAATCCCCGCAACCTTCTCCCTGAGCTGTGCCAGCTGGCAGCACACTGGGCAACCACCGAACTTTCAAGCCCAGTCCAGTATCATGGCTGCCCAACACCCTGTGCATCCCACCACCCTCCCAAAGATGCCGGCCCTAATGACGTGTGGTCCCATCCCCCTCCAAGTAGGTTTCCTTGGGTGAGCCACCAGGTTCCCCACTAATCCAAGATACACCCCTACTGACTAATCAGGTCACCCACTAATCCTAGATACAGTCCCACAGTAAACCGGTAGCCCTGTTACTAGAATTGCAGTACAACACAGTAAACTTATAAGGCAAGTGAACAACTCCCTAAGTTCCTCTTTCCCAGCCTTTAAATCCAACCCTCAGTGGCTAGAACTACATGAGCTGCACCTGCAGCCTTTTCCTCCAATTGCAGGGCAGGTGTTACATAGAAACATAGAATTTGACGACAGATAAGGACCGCTTGGCCCACCCAGTCTGCCCATTTCCCTACCTAATGGATAAGCTGCAGATCCTAGTTAACCAGCAGCCTACTTCTTCCTACCCCAACCCCTAGAATTGCCTTATGACTGTCCCATGCATGCTTGAATTCCACTACTGTTTTTGACTCCACAACCTCCTCCGGAAGGCCGTTCCATGCATCCACAACCCTCTCTGTGAAAACATACTTCCTTAAATTACCTCTGAGCCGCCCCCATCTTCAAATTGTGCCCCCTTGTTCTTGCACACCTCTTTTTTTGAAAGATGCTACCCTCTTGGACTTTGTTGATTCCCTTGAGGTACTTGAAAGTTTCTATCATGCCCCCCTCTCCCTCCTTTCCTCGAGGCTATACATATTAAGCTCCTTAAGTCTCTCTTTATATGTCTTCCAGTGCAGACCCTGAACCATTTTAGTTGCCCTCCTCTGGACAGCTTCCATCCTGTCTATGTCTTTGCAGAGATTGGGTCTCCAGAACTGCACGCAGTACTCCAGTGTTCCCCTGTAAATAAGCAGAGCTCTGGGGAGGGAGGGGTGGTGGAGGGTGGGATTAGGGCCTACACCCGACTCTCGAGAGAGTGTATTAGCCCTGTGTCTGCCCCTCCAAGCCCTGCAACCAAAGAACCAGCCCTAAGCAAATCCCACCAAATAGGTTTTAAATCAGAAGAAATAGGCCTCCACCAGTGCAGCCTGTTACACAGTGAAACATCCAACAAATGCACCCACTTACAGCCACCAAACCAGTTTTCAAACTTCCAACAGCCCCAAAAACAATACCCTGCTAGCCCCTTAGAAGCAAGAAAGAAAAGAAATAACCTTCTACAAAGTAAAATCCACAAGAAGCCCTGTAAAAACAACAAGAAGCAGCAGCTACTGTATTGGAACACAACTGCTCCTGTCCCCTTCTAATTCCTTCTGAGAAGCCAAGCAACTGACACCACAAACCTGATTCAGCTCTGCCTCCAGTCAATTAGCTGAGTGAGACCTGGCCAGACCATTAACACCCTTCCCCCACTAAGCACTAACCTTTGCAGCTAGTGAAGTCAGCAAAAAGGAATCAAAATTCAACTCAAAGCCCCCAAAATAAGTTTGCTACCAAAGGAAACAGGTCTCCAATTCAATCAGCTTCACAAACAACGCATCAAAAGAGGCTTGAAATTAACAGATACAGGTATGCAATTCAAATAATCAGCCCCAAGCAAATCCCACCAAATAGGTTTTAAATCAGAAGAAACAGGCCTGTTACACAGTGAAACATCCAACAAATGTGCCCACTTACAGCCACCAAATCCATTTTCAAACTTCCAACAGCCCCAAAAACAATACCCTGCTAGCCCCTTAGAAGCAAGAAAGAAAAGAAATAACCTTCTACCGAGTAAAATCCACAAGAAACCCTGTAACAACAACAAGAAGCAGCTACTGTATTGGAACACAACTGCTCCTGTCCCCTTCTAGATCCTTCTGAGAAGCCAAACAACTGACATCACAAACCTGATTCAGACATGTGCATGCAAATGAGGCCATTATGAATGCAAGAGTGCAAATTGAGCCATTGCATATCATTAGCTATTGCATGCAGGTGTACCAATCCCGGTGACTTGCGCCTGGTGCCTGCCAGGCTGCAGCCATCAGGGACCCGACACCCCTGACCCTCGCCCAATCACGGGCTGTGGTTAGATATTAATTCCATGGTGGTCCAGTGGACCCCACTCCCGAGCCCGATCACAGGCAAAGAAAGGATTTAAATCCCTGGTGGTCCAGTGGACCTGCTCCATGCCCAATCATGGGCTTTATGAATAAAACTAATCCCTGGTGTTCCACTGAACCTGCTCCCATGCCCGATCACGGGCTTTATAAATAAAACTAATCTCTGGTGTTCCACTGGACCTGCTCCCATGCCCGATCATGGGCTTTATAAATAAAACTAATCCTTGGTGGTCCAGTGGACCTGCTCCCATGCCCGATCGCAGGCTTTCCAAATGGAAATATTTCCTGGTGGTCCAGTGGACCTGAACCCCAGCCCGATTGTGGGCTTTAGAAGTATGTAAAAGCCTCAGTGGGCCAGAGGTACCCCCTCCCCGCCCCTCTACTCAGACCCGCTACCGCTCCCCCAGTCAGCGGGCAGCAGCTCCCCTCCCACAAGTCACCCAGCCACCGCATGCCGACTGACAGCATACAATGCGGCTGTACCCAGTGACCCCTCGTGGGCCAATGGGCGTGCAGACCATACTGTACTACACAATCCTAAATGTGAATGAACTATTCACATTTGGGGACTGTGTAATCTGACAGTCTGCGCCCATTGGCTACGTAAGACCAATGGACGTACAGCGTACTGTCACGCTATCGGTTGGTGGTTGTCAGGGCAGCTTGCAGGAGGTAGCTGCCACCGCCGCTAGACTGGGGAGGATCGGGTGGTGGGTCTGAGTGGGCGGTGGGGAGGGGGTACAGCTGGCCACTGGGGCTTTTGGATACTACTAAACCCCACGATCGGGCTAGGGTTCAGGTCCACTGGACCACCAGGGAATATATCCATTTCGAAAGCCTGCGATTGGGCATGGGAGCAGGTCCACTGGACCATCAGGGATTAGTTTTATTTATAAAGCCTGCGATCAGGCTGGTGATCGGGGGACATTGAATTATACATTTGCCTGCAATTGGACTGAGGATCGGGTCCACTGGACCACCAGGGAGTACATTTCTTTATTTGCCCACGATCAGGCTCGGGGTAGGGTCCACTGGACCACCAGGGATATTGATTCATTACTCCCACATCCGGGCAGGGGGGCTCGACTCCCGAACTGTGTCTGGGGTGGTTGAGTGGCCACCCACAGCTGGCAGCTGCTGTGTTGCACCCTGCAATATGGCAGCTCACCTGTGGGTGGCCAGGACTTGCTCCTGCTTTTCAGTGGCGGATCTTTGCTCCACTCCCCGTGCGGTGCAAGGCAGGTTTGTGCCTGCATATGCACTGCACATCCCAAGCTGAATATCGGGATGTGCCACATATGCATGGGCACGCCCCCCGCACTTGCACCGTATACATTACTGGTGCACCTAGGTGCATTGGGAATGTGAGTGCAACATCCCTTTGAATATCATGCCAGTGCGCATCAGTGGGTTTTGCGAAGGTGAACACTGTTGCGCCATGCGCAACCCCTTTGAATATCCTACTCCCTATGTCTTGAATGAGAGGAAAAACAGAAAAAAACAGGATGAAGAAAGTAGGCAATACAGTAATACTTTATAAACAAAGAGAAAGGTGGGAAAACACAGAGGTAGAGGCAGACTCAAACTGCTCAAATAATACATTGCTGTCCCTCCAGCTCACTGGTTTAGCATTTTACAGTGAGTTGCTATTCAATCAATTTTACCACTCCTCTACCCAAGTCTGAGGACTATTTTTCACCATATTTAAATAAAATAACATGCTATTATTAAATCTTTAATAATGTGTCCAGAGTCTTGTTTAATTGTTATAGAAATAGTTGTTACCCATTTTATAAGAGCGATAAAACACCTCAGGGTGTGGGTTGTTTGATGGATAAGGGCACTACCCAGCTGCTGTAGTCACTGTGTAAGAGTGCCTCGTGCCCTAACAATGCACCTGGGGTGTTCTTATCAGTCAACAACCCACACCCTGTCATGTCTTATTGCTTTCATATTCTGGTCCCAACTGTTATGTGCTATTCCCACCAGGTTCTCAGTAACGGCACATATATGTATATTATTTATGTGCAAGGTGTGTTTAAATTCCTCAAATTTGTTAGTTAGGCTTCTTGCATTCAGCAGCATACAGTTCCAAACCTCAGTGTATGTGCCCTAATGTTATAGATTGTTAGGTATTATTGGCCCTAAAGTGTCCTGGAACCCCTGGACTTTAGTTTAAATAACTCCAGAGTTTCCTTCTTAAGCCTTTTGGCTAGGTACCTAGACCCTGTTTTGCTTAGATGAAGACCATCTGGTCTAAAAAGCTATGGATCTCTAAATGCTTTTGAGTTATCTAAAAACACAGCTGCCTCTTTTGTACATAGGTCCCTTAGCCAGTGGTTTAGGGTACTGATTTTTTGGTTTTTAAATTCTTGATAACCAAGTACTGGCAGAATGCCTGATGTGATTGTGTTTCCCCCTTTGTTCTTAATATCAGTCAGAACTGCTTTGAAGTCTGTATGTATGTCCTGTAGCCTTCTATTCGGGATATCATTTACTCCCATGTGGAGCAGTACAGTTGGTTTGTTTGTGTTTTCCATTAGACCATCTAAGTGATGTCTGATATCCTTGATTTTGGCCCCTGGCAACATATTCACTGTGGTAGTTTCATTTCCACCCTTACAGAGGGTAATATCAATCCTTCATATTATGGAGTCTCCAGTTACAAGCAGATCACTTTTCTCAGTGTCTGTAGCAGTATCTGTAGTCACCTGTGATGTTTTCACATAGTGTTTTTCTGTGTTGTGATGAGGCAGACTAGTTTTGCTATCTACTATGGGTGTTACCTCAGTGGTAAGGGGACTGATATGAGATATATGTACCTACTTACAAGGGGATTTTGTATCAGTTAAGATATCTATTTTGAAGCATCACTGGGGCACTATTATAAATCTGACCACCATAGGAGCCAGGTTTGTAAAATTTTCGGTGGGGCCCAGGGGTCAGAGGTCAAGGCCCAGCCCAGGGGTCAAAGGTTAACCATCAGGTTTTAGGTGTTAAAGCATCAGCTGCACACCCATGATCTGGGGTCACAGGTCAACCCAGCACCACCAGGGGTCTATGGGAGCAGGGCACATTGTATCATAATGTGGGTCTCTGCATGTTTAGACCCTGGCTGGCCCACTTGGTAGGGAAAGAAATTGTTTTGTTATACAGGATGCCATTGTCCTGGGTGTAATAGAGGCATTTTGGGGTTGGAGGTGATAATTACACATTTTGGCTGCCTAATTTTGTAGTTAATACATCATTATCTTTAACTACTACCAGGTAACTTAAATCTGGGTGTGCAATGTACAATCCTGGACCAAGTTCTGTATCATCAACTCAGATCATATTCTTAACCTTCACTCTGAACAAGTCACATTTAACTCCCAAGTGTTCCCAGACAGTTCACTCCTGAAAACAGGCACTTGACTAGTGGGACTTACCCAGTTGCCAAACAAAAAACAAAAACAAAAAGGACTAGACAGATTTCCCCAGAGAGAAATGCAGTGAGTGTTATACAACATGACTAGGGGTAACAGGAATAGACAGATTTGAGGAAGAATGGCATTGAGGGTTGTACAGCATTAGTTGGGCTGGCAGTATAGCCTAGAGATTAGGGTAATGAGCAGTGAACGAGCTTGATACATCCAACAGACTAGACCTGGGTTTCATTGTCACAACCTCCACTTGTATACTGTGTGACTGAGCAAGTCACTTAACTGCCCAGTGCTCCCAGATAATGACCACCTACCCCCTCTGGTCAGCTCATGGAGCCCAAGAACTAAAGTTTATTTTTACCATACCTTGTAGACTCGCCTCTGAGGCCGGGAGATCAGAGGGCTGTGGGTTCAGTTCCCACATCTGGCACTTGAGTTAATATCCCAGTACTGACACTGTCTGTAGTGCAGCATGAGAGGGGTGCTGCACTTCTGAGGTGCCGTCTTTCGGATGAGACGTTAAACCGAGGTCCCATCTGCCTGGATTGGTGGTAGTTCAGGTGGATGTTAAAGATCCCATGGCACTTATCGAAAACAGTAGGGGAATTTCCCTGGTGTCCTGGCCAAATTTCCCTCATTCACTAAAAATACCACCAACAGCTTAATCTGGTTCAAGGACAGTTGGCATTCATCTGTATCCCCCTCCCCCGTGTCGTGCCTGAAAATAGGCAGGATTTGTCTAGTGCACTTACCCGGTCAACAAAAACTAAATAAATAAATAAAATTACATTTCTGCTTACTTTTTCCCCTGACTCCCACCACCACACAGTGACAAGGCAATTGACAAAAAACAACAAGCAAGCAAAGCAGCAATACTTGAAGGAACCTCAGCCATTGAAAGAGCAGTAACATGAGAGTGACAACAGCACGTGCAGCCAGACTCCTTGAGACTATAACGCTCTATAGAATAAGGGGTGTACCAAATGCCAACAACCTTTCAGAATGAGGACACCAGCACTCTGCTCCTATCCCATGTGGATCCCTGTCAGCCTCAACTGGGGGCATTGATGGGACTGTGAGATCACCAGAAGGATATCAAAATAGAAGCAGCATGTGGTAAACCAGTATACCAAAAAATGGGAATAGAAAATATTGCTACTGCTGTCAGGCTGGACAAGTGAAGATTTTAGCTAAATCTAGAATTTTAAGGTAACTAAGAAACACTTAGGGGCATACTGAAGAAAATTGAGCTAAACACACATACATAGTGGCTAGATAGAGACAGGATCGGTGCACCCAAAAGGCATTCATAGTAAGCCACCTAGTTTTTTCCTTCCAACTTATTTACTCAGACTAGCCCAGCTGTAATACAACATTCCACTTCCAGTGGGCTCCTGCTTCTACCCAGGATCACACAGACAGTCAGTGTCCATAGTGGGATTTGAACCTTTGATCTCCAGGTTCCAAATCCAGTGCTCTAATCAATAGATCAGTGAGCCCCAGCTTGGTGCACCCAAAAGGCATTCATAATCATAGTTCCACATTTTTTACTTGAAGTTCAACTTATTTACTGTCGTGCTAGCCCAGCAGTAATACAACAGTTCTACTACCAGTGTTCTGTCCTGCTTTAGTTCTACCCAGGTCAGAATGATCACAGTCAGAAAGATTAGTGTCAGAATTTATATCATTGCATCCCTACACCAGGAACTTGGGGTTAAATCCTACTGACACTGTTCTGTAATGTAGCATGAGGGGTACTGCACTCCTCAGGTGCCATCTTCGGATGAGACATTAAACCGAGGTCCCGTCTGCCTGTTCTGGTGGTTGTTCAGCTGCAAGTTAAAGATCCCATGGCACTTTGTAAAATTCCCCAATTCACTCAAAATACCACAAAAGCTTAATCTGGACCAGTGTTAGTAGCTGTTTTTTCCATCTGTATCTCCACCCCATAGCACAAGGCTGAAAATAGGCAGAATTGCCTAGTCCTCCTTTCCCAGTCAACAAATAAGGGACAACCATCCTAATATGGTACAGTTGAGATTGAAATGTATGTTTATGTTTATTAGTCTAGGAATTAATACCTTTGAGCCAGGGCTCTTTTACAAAGGTTCCACGTCACAAAGAACATTTAACAAAGCACGATACACATTACAGGTAAAACCAGACAGGAAAGTTACATCATAAATTTGCTATTAACAGTTTAAGGCAGTAACGTTTTTAAGTTTCATAGAAAAACAAGCTATAACAGGTTCAAGCGAGTAGACAATTTCGAGGTTAAGGAAACTTCCAGGAGAGGTGATCATTAGGCACCAAAGGAGGCTAGAGAGGAGGGAAAGGTGGTGAGCGGAGAGTAAGTGAGAGGGACAGGAAAAAGGGGAGTGAGTTTGGGTGGGAGACAGGAAGTAGTAGAGGTACCAGAGGGTTCATTAGTCAGGGAGGAAGAGGCCTGTGAAAATGTAGGACTCCTACTGTGCAATGAGGGCAAGTGTCCTCTCTATGTGGGACAGAGAGGGTTCTGAGGAGTATAATATGGGACATTCGTTCCTCCTAACGTTGGACAGTTCATATGGCATGTCATGCAGAATTAAAAATCTGAGCAACACTCCTTTATACAGTACCCCACCACCACTACTAAGTGACTTAAGTCCTGAGAAGATGGCTGCAGTCACCAGTTGGGATCCCACCTGCAAGGGATATAAGCCACAAGTTACTGCAGGGGATCAGGCTTTGGAATGCTGGCAAGGTTTGATCAGGATCAGGCTACCAGGGAACTTGAGTCATCAGTGGGATTATAGAACTCAGGAAAACAGGCCTGAAGAAACATGAGGTGCAGAAAATAGACAGTGTAAAAAATCCTCCAGCATATAAAATTCCCCAAACAGCTGGAACCATTTATGCCTTAAGCTGAAGCCTGAAACACACTATTAAACAACCACCACCGTTTCAAACCTAATCCTGTGAAAATCAGCAGTACACCACTGCTTCAACCACCACACCCACCACCCATCAAAAGATAATTTATTTGCTGCATTACAGTGCACTGTGTAGTTCAAATAAGCGGCAGCAGGCAGCAAGGTCCCCCGACTCCCCTCAGAGTCGCATCCCACTCATTTACTCACCCTCACACAGTGTACGCCTGCTGGCTGCTGCTCCTTGATCTCTTTGCCCGGCCCAGACACCCACTCTCCCCACTTGCCCGATGGTCCCGACTCTAAGTACTACTCGGTCACAGACTTAGTCTATGAACCGCAGATGCAGTAAGGAATTTAGGTAAAGAAAATAGGGAACTCGTCCTCGTCGCCCTCAGCTCTCTCTCGTAGTCACCTTCCTCTCGACTGGACCGTCTTCTTCTTGGTGCTCTGCTCACACCGACTCCTCGCTCGTTTCACTGACGAATCAGACCCCGGCCGCACGTGTATGGCACCTAATAAACCCTGTTGGTTGCTGCAGTGGCCAATCACAGGGAGCAGCGCTGGCAAATTGGAAAATGCCACCAGCCTCCACCAACCAGAAAGCACTGAGCAGTAAGGGGGCAAATGAAGCAAACAACACCTAATCCTGTGCCAGTGGCGTGAATTTTAAATAATGCTGCCAGCAGGCTAAGCCCAGGCCGCAGCGGTGCGGCGCCAGCAATTAAACGAGTGGCGGGGGTGGCAGGCGAATCAATGCCTGTCATGCGCCGATTGCACAATTTTAAAGGGCAAGGGCCCAAAGTGGAAAAAGCATAGCAAAAATATTGCTGGGGCTCAGCCCAGCTCAATAAATATTGATGGGCCGCGCCCACGGCCCATACAACCAGCCTATGCTGACCACCCCTTTTTTCACCTGTTGTCTTTCTAATTGTTGCCCATTCCTGAACTTTTGGTTCTGCTATGGGTCTACCCACAGTTTCTGAGTTGTCTTCATTTGGGTTGTCTTTACTCATTTGTTCAGGTGTTACTTCCAATTGATCCAACAAACTAGCTATAACATTTTTCAGGGTTTCTATATCCTTTTAAGTACCACTTCTATGGAACAATTTATCTGTTTCTTCCTGGAGTGTTTTAATCAAAATACATTTGTCACATACAAAGCCCTCTACTGGTTCACCTTTCCAAAACATTTGGCAGTGAGTGCATTCATTTCTGGGGACCTCCATTCTTGTCTGACAGGTATTTCTTATGAAACCCACACTGAACACAGTTAATGTCAACGTTATCTGTGGTACTTACTTAATCCAGAATACCTAGATTTATTTTGGTAATCTTTGGCCCAGTACCACAGCTGCCCCAGCGTGCGAAACCATGCGCTCACTACTGCTCATGCTTGCTACCGCTCGCTAAGGTGAGCGTTTTAACCCAGATTTACCAGAAGGTGCATCTCATCCCCTTCCGGTTCGGCATTAGTGCTAAATATACAGTTTTCAACAAATGTTTCATTTACACAGCTAAAATATGGGAAACAGTTGAATTACCTCCTCACTAATGAAAATAAGTGTCCAGGCAGCCCTTTCTGTATGATTTTCACCTCCACTAGCGAATACTAGGAAGTGAGCAGTTCACCAGTCCTCCAACTTCCCACAATACCTGCAGCCTGAGCTGTTTGGCAGGATCTCAGCCTCAGTGGCCCACCACTCCACCTCTCTCACCAAGAGTTGCAGAAATAAAAGTTTGTTTATTTAAAAAGTCAGACAGTGTTGCAATCAGCCAACACTCCCTTGTAATCACTCCAGCTAATGCCCAAGTGCTCAAAAAAGTTTAAAAACCACATTCTTGAATTTGGAAGGCAGCACTAGCTGTTTTTTTGGTTCCACCCTTGGAATGTGCCTGTCTGAGTGCGCCCATCATTAGGGCACCAGGATTTAAATTTGCCAATCAGTTTATTTGCAGGGAGCTGTGCCCCCCACACCCCCCATGTGAGGGACTGTCCCCCCACACCCCCAACTAAATATTCCAACTCTGGGGGGTGGACCTTGGGAAAGGGGTGGCGAATTTGACATTTTGGTGCCCTAAGACAGGTGCACTCGGACTGGCGCACGGATGGCCAGAAGGGTGTTTTTTCACCACTGTACCTTGACTATCAGTAAGTTCTCTGTACAACAATTTCTCTTTGAGCTTGAGTTTAGACCCTTCTCAGAACAACAAAGCAGTACGTTGATCACTTGATCACAACTTGGAGACATCTTCCCCTTTCTGTAATGCGCTTAAAACTGGTCAGATCATAGGGTCATAATACTGTTCTTTTGAAATGTCAGCAGGAGTAAGTTGAGGCAAAGTACTTAAGTCTAATGCTGCAAAGCTACAGAACGCTGGTGGCAAACAGGAATCAGGTGTTTCTATGCAATCAGCTAAACAGTTTATTGTCTTGGGAGATGGAGGTTCATCTCTTTCAAATTTATGACACAGGGCTTTGACAGAATGTTCTGGTATGCGCACCCACTGAGGAGAGGAATGTGGGCTCCTGGAGAGAGCATCAGCATCAATGTGAATTAGGTCAGGCCTGTATTCTAATGCATAGTCATATGTGGATAATGCTGAGAGCCATCGGTGTCTGGCTGCGTCTAGCTTGCAGTTGTCTGAATATAAGTTAATGGATTATTATCTATCTTGCTAAGATCTTTGTATCATGCAATCATTCGTGGAACTGTTCCATGACTGCCCACTTCAAAGTGAGAAATTCCAATTTGTGAGCCAGGTAGTTCTTTTCTGATGGGGTTAAACTTCAACTTGCAAACGCCACTGGTTGCAGTCCCTCAGTGTACTCCTAGTAGAGCACAGCTCCTAGACCACTCAGGCTAGCATCTGTGTGTAGTACATATGGCTTTGATGGATCAGCATAGGCAAGAACTGGTGCATGCATAAGTTAGTAGATTATCTCGTGGAAAGCAGAATCACAATCCAGAGTCCATCTTTGACCAAACAGTTCATTAGGCCAAAAATATGTCTTATCAGTCTCTTTGGCAACACTTTTCTTGCACTTTTGATGAGGGGGTGAGTACCCTTGGGTTAGGTTCAGCAGTGGTCTGGTAACCTTGGTATAATCTTTGACAAGCATCGGTAGTAACTGCAGAAACCCAGAAATCTCTGTAATTCTTTTAGGTTGTTGGGCTTTGGCCAGGTGGTCAGTGCTTCTACTTTGCTAGGATCAGTCTGGATTCCTGCAGGGACACAATGTGGCCTACATATTTTACTGAGCTTTGAAAGAATTGGCATTTGTCAATTGATAACTTTTATCTGAATTCTTCAAGTCTGTCCAATACGGCCCGGTGGCACTGAGGATTGAGGCACTGGATGCCACACCTCGCGCCACACCAGCAACCTGTGTTCGGGAATGAGCTTGGGTCATCGGGGTCAGCAAGGGAGGAGAGGCTAGAGCGTCCAGTGGACTGCTCTCCTCTCCTGGGGAGGGTGGGGGAATGACTCCCTGGCATGAGCAACCCCTAGAGGAGGCTGGGAGTGCATCAGCCAGGGGGTGAGCCTTGGCAGACATCTACAATAAGAGTACGGGAGCACGCCCGGTCGCACTGGACATCATAGCACATCTGGGCTCTGAGGAGAGAGAGGTACGCACAAGAACACAACAAACTCCCATTGGCTGGAAGGAAGATGTCACCTGCCCCCACCTCCAATGACAGACTCTGCCTGCTGGGACCTCGTCTCCCCATTCACCTCCACCCAAAGTACCGGATGAAAGAGCTGTGGGGCCGAAGGCAGACCCACCCAGAGGGTGGATTCAAGGGGGTTGATCTAGGGTGAGTCACGGGTGATGGTGGATCAGGGTACAGTTGGGAGGGTCTCAGACAGCAGGGATATGGCAGGTTGACTGATGGGGCCCCAGCCAGTGGTAACAGGAGGGAAAAAAAAATCGACAAAATAAAAGTCTATCCAATATTTTTAAAAGACGAGCTTCATACTGTTTCCAGGTCTTGCCAAAAACTATGACACTGTCCAAATAAACAAGGCATTCCAATAAGTTCATATCTCACATTGCTCGTTCCGTTAAGAGTTTGAAAGTAGCTGGTACACCAGATATGGCTTGGGGCATGCAAAGAAACACGTAGAAACCCTGAGGACAAATAAAAGCATTTTTTCACGGTCCTCCAGAGCGATTGGGATTTAGTGATACCCACTTCGTAAGTCAAGTTCGGAAAACCACCTGCTCCCATTTTGATAGTCTAGTGCATCTTGGATGTAGGGCATGGCACACTGGTCAGGGACAGTTCTTGTATTTAAAGTTCTGTAGTTAACGCACATGCGCAACAAGCCATTCTTTCTGCTAACCACCACAACTGGACAGGCATAAGGACTGTGAGACTCTTGGATAATCCCAGCTGCTAACATTTCTTGCAGGTGGTATCTGACATCATTGATATCCACCGGGGCCAAGCGGTGGATCTTTCGCAAAAGGGCCTTTTGTCATGAAGGCATATGTGGTATTGGGCACCGGTGACACAACCAACGTCTCATTCTTTCAGAGAGAACATTTTGATTCATGCAGCTAAATTCCTGCTGATCCTTTCTTTCTACCCCTCAGGAATAGGCAACTCAATGAAGTTGAACAGGTCTGGTGATACATCGTCATGCCCTTTCAGTTGCGGCTTGGATGGCAAAACTGCAGTATCAGTACAGTAAGCTTTAGCCAGAGTGCAACCTCGACTAACTTTGATATCTCTATTAGTGACATTCTGGATCTGAACCACCACCCCCCTCCTACCATAGGTGTTGGCACGAACAGGAAGAACACTTGGTTTGACCATGACCCCCTCAGGCAGCTTTCCAGGTTCTGGAGCATCCAGCATGAAAATTTGGTTGGTCATATCTTTCTGACGTGAACCTCTCCCTCAATACTGCTTTTGGCATTCGGAGGGAGAACAAGAGCCAAGGGATCTTTTTTCCACACCAGCCCCACAGGTTCAGCTCTATCATTTTCCTTTGGGCAAGCTGCTTTTCATATGCCTGCTGGACCACAGCATGGTTGCGTAAGGCTCTTCCAGACCTTGTATTTTGATGTTCTTGGCACAATTGAGCTAGGCACCCAAACATGTGAGAATTGGTGCTGATGTGTCTGGGAACTCTGTTGTACAGACTAGAACTTGGACAGACTAGCGCATTGGTTTCTACTGGTTCGTCCACACCTGCCACAGAGGATGGGAATGAAAGTCACACTCTCAAGAATCCAAGATACGGATAAGGCGTCCAGTTAAGCCCACACATGCAGTCTCTTAAAGGCTGTAAGGGATGATCAGACAGATGTTGATTGTACCAGTCCTTGAATATTATCATAACTTGAGGCCCACTGTCAAGAATAGCTCTGGCGGGATGCCATCTACATGCAGGTAGTCTCTACTGAGGAACCTACCACCTCTGACCAATCCAGTGAGTTATTTACAGACATTGCAGCAGCGGAACAGAGGCCTTGGTCACAGATGCATTGTACTGAGACTGGAATGAGGCTCCACTAGCATTACCTTGCCTTGGGTGCATTTGCACAAGCAGCGTGTCTCTGACCCTGGCTGGATCCTCTCTGGATTGGCATTCCCTCTTCAGATGGCCATCTTGCCCACATTTGCAGCAGAATCCACCTTCTCTAGGTCACTTGGGCTGAGATGGGACATGGGACTTGGCTGGTAGTCACAGTTAGTGGGCCGTGAAAGATACGTGCTGGTAATCTGGGCAGAGGTACTGGCAGTAATGGGCCCTTGTTGGGTTTGAACATTGTGTTCCATGAACTCTTTCATCATAGCAAACAATCCACTTAGTTCAGTCTGTTGACTGCCATCTACAGAGGGCACCTGGGCATGCATTCCCACTCCCATAGCAGATGCATTTTGAAGGGAGTCCTGCCTTTATCAGCAACACCCTTATTCAGGGTACTAGTTTTCAGTTCTCTGACCTCTTTAAGTATTTCTTTCCATGGTGGATCATCCTCAACAGTCTCTTCCTCACTGGGCTGTCCCAGCGCCGAAGCTACTCTAGCAAAGCCTGTACAAGGATCCCAGACTTCTTCCTCACCTTCAGCCTCCCTGAGTTATTTTATTAGATCACAATAAGCAGGTGGATCATCTCTCCTATCCTGGAACTTTAGCTGGAGGATTAGCAGTCTAGAGTATTTGGCAGATTTGAGTATATGGTCTAGTCTCACACGATTTAAGTCGCTGCCCAATACGCCACCTTTTCTGTAAGCTCTCGTAAAGCCCTTTCCAGCTGAGTGACATATTCAGACAAATGTTCACCTTTCCACTGCTAGGTGGATTTGAATTTCCACATCAAATCTTCCCCGGCTTCAGTACTATCAAAGACACCTTCTAGAGCAGACCGATATTCTTGGGCCGAAGCATCAGGGTTTGTGGACTTCAAAAATGTTATGGCCTCAAGTGCAGGACCGCTTAAACTTTCCATAAGCCTTTTCCACTTTTCAGCTTCTGCACATTGCCACTCTTGGGCTGGGGGGTTGCATAGTCCATCCAAGCCTCTAAATCATCTTCCCCTTGGGGTGTGGGAAGGTGCCAGAAGCACTTGCAGTCTGTGGCAAGAGTCATGAATAAATGCAGGCACAGGCACAGGATTAGGTACAGGCTGTTGAGGATGATCCACCATGGCAGTGAAGGTTCAAGAGAAAAAGAAAGCATTCAGGAAGTACAAGGAATCACAGAAGGAGCAGGACAGAGAACTGTATCAGTTAAAGCAAAAGGAAGCTGGGAAGGCATTCAGAACAGCAAAGGCCCACACCGAGGAAAAGATAGCCAACTCAGTTAAGAAGGGGATAAAACCATTTATAGGTACATCAGGGAGCAAAGGAAGACCAAGGGAGGGATAGTGAGGCTTAATAAAGGGAGGGAGGGTGGGCAGAGGGTGACTGTGAAAAAGGCAGAGATACTAAACAAATATTTTTGCTCAGTATTTACAAATGAAGAGGGGGAGGTACCTAAAACAAACAGTAGAAACACTCTGGATACAGAAGTTGATACCAGCCCATTTACAGAAGAAAGGGTTCTGAAAGAACTCTTAAAACTGAAGGTGGACAAAGCAATGGGGCCTGATGGGATTCATCCCAGAATTCTAAAAGAACTAAGGGTAGAACTAGTGACACCACTGACTACCCTCTTTAACAAATCATGGGAGGATGCGGTGGTACCTGAGGACTGGAGGAGGGCAGATGTGATTCCCCTTCACAAAAGTGGGAGCAAGGCAGAAGCAGGAAACTACAGACCTGTTAGTTTAACCTCAGTGATAGGGGAAAATGATGGAATCACTTCTGAAGGAAAGAATTGTCGAGTACCTAGAGGCCAGAGGGGCACAGGACCCAAGGCAGCATGGATTCACAGCAGGAAGGTCATGCCAGACGAATCTGATAGATTTCTTTGACTGGGTGACCAAAGTAGTAGATCAGGGAGGGGCTGTGGACATGGCCTACCTAGACTTTAGCAAGGCATTTGACACAGTCCCACACAAAAGATTAATATACAAGTTAGCCAGCCTGGGAGTGGTCCCAAGATGACAGCCTGGGTAAAGAATTGGCTGGAGAATAGGACACAGAGAGTAATAGTAAATGGAGTCCACTCTGAAGAAAGGGGTTACTAGTGGGGTACCCAGAGTTCAGTCCTCTTCAATGTCTTTATAAGCGACATTGCAGAGGGACTAGAAGGAAAGTATATCTCTTTGCAGATGACACAAGATCTGCAACAGAGTTGATGCACAAAGTGGGGTGGAAAGGATGAGAAGGGACTTGGCAAGGTTAGAGGAATGGTCAAATATATGGCGCTTAGATTCAATGCTAAGAAGTGCAAGGTAATGCACCTGGGAAACAAAAACCCAGGGAAGAGTACACAATGGGGGTGAGATACTAACAACAACAAAATGGAAAGGAGACCTGGGGTAGTCATATCAAATGACCTAAAGGTGGGTAAGCAATGTGATAGGGCAGCAAGGAGGGCTGGAGGGATGCTGGGATGCATGGGGAGGCATCACCAATAGAAAACAGGAAGTTATTATCCCTCTGTACAGACAGCTGGTGAGACCCCGTCCTGAGTGCCGTGCAGTTCTGAGACCCAATCTCCATAAAGACATAGACAGGATGGAAGCTGTCAGAGGAGGGCAACTAAAATGGTGCAGGGTATGCACCGGAAGACATATAAGAGAGATACTTAAGGAGCTTAATATGTATAGCCTCGAGGAAAGGAGGAGAGGGGGGACATGATAGAAACTTTCAAGTACCTCAAGGGAATCAACAAAGTCCAAGAGGGTAGCATCTTTCAAAAAAAGAGATGTGCAAGAACAAGGGGGCACAATTTGAAGATGGGGGCGGCTCAGAGATAATTTAAGGAAGTATTTTTCACAGACAGGGTTGTGGATGCATGGATCGGCCTTCCGGAGGAAGGTTGTGAGTCAAAAACAGTAGTGGAATTCAAGCATGCATGGGACAGTCATAAGGCAATTCTAGGGGTTGGGGGTAGGAAGAAGTAGGCTGCTGGTTAACTAGGATCTGCAGCTTATCCATTAGGTAGGGAAATGGGCACACTGGGTGGGCCAAGCGGTCCTTATCTGCCGTCAAATTCTATGTTATTATGTTTTCACCAGTATTGATGGGGGCACAGGAACTGAGGCAGGTGCCGGGACTGGTATAGGCCGAAAGGGAGGCTTCAGTAACTTTTTTAAGTCCTCGAGGATTTGACACCTAGCCTGTAACCATTTGGCAAGCTTCTCTTCAAGACTTTTGGAGAAGGGTGGGAGGTCTGGCTCTGAGGACTCTCACTGTCCTTGGTTACCACCCTTCAGGCTGCCGGGGACCCATCAATAGTGATAATCTTAGGCACCTTATTATTGTCTATGGGGTTTCTACACACCACTAGAACCATTAGTGTTTGGGCGCTCTGGTCAGCTTGTCGACCTACTAATGCAACCACCCAAAACAGTCAATTTTTAAGAGTACCCCTCAATAATGTCCTTACTAATGCCCAGGGCATATCAAGTAACAATAAACCATTTGGGGGTCAGTTTTGTCTCTGTACACCAACAAACTAACTGATGCACAACATCTCTTCAGGGGTGCCCATAAAAATTTTAGCTGAAATTTTCATTTTGGCCACTAGGGGCAGTAATCCCAGCAGCACCTCCAAAGCTGTAACTCTGGTGCTATTATACCAAGGGCTACTACATCTGCCTGTGTCCCTAACAACATTGGAGGCCTAGGTTCGTAACTACCAAGTATGGGGGGGTGGATCCCTACCATTAGTAGCACTGTACTTATGGTGCCTCCACCCAGAGTAATTATGTGGGTAACTATCACAGTAGGTACAGCCCTCTGGGAAGCTATTACCACCTACAGTACCAACTAGTGACCTTTTACGAAACCCTGAACAGTTGCAGTGTTCAACAATTAGAATGCCAAACAGTTTGACCATTAATGATATGCTCACAATCAGTCCAATTTCCAGCAGGGTCTAGATCTCTGGCTCATGCCCTGCAACCCCTTATGAAAGACAATTTCAACAATACAAGCATGCACTTTCAATATGTTTTGCAGTACTTAATAACTTTGGACAAGGTAATAATATGCTCACAAGCCAGGTTAACTTCAAAACCCTAAATCTGTTTTTTTAAGGGGACGTGAACAAAGGAGGGCAGAAATACTGGTAAATGATTACTGTGTTTAAATTAGGCTAGATTACTTTTCATTACTTCAGTCCCTGAATTTATCAGTCTAGCAACTACTGGATACCTAGAGGGAACACAGGCATGCCTGAGGTGGTGCTGCAGATTAGCCAGCATTGCAGCTGATGTTGGGGCCCTTGATGGAAGAGAAGGATGATTAAAAGAGAGTAAAACATTTGCAGACCATAAACCATTTGTATCCGAGGCGGATGACCCAGTCACTTTTAAGCATATTACCTGGCAAGCAGAATCAGATGGTACCATTAAACAATCGATGATTTGTTGCAGGAGCTACCTGTTTTACCACTGAACCCAAAGTAGTAGATTAAAAGGCTGATGAAATGAAGACCTGGTGCTCCATCTGAACCTGATGGGGACCTGGGCTGACACAACTCACCTCCTCTTCATGACTTTCCGGCAGGCAGCTGCAACCTGCAATCAGTTGCTGTACAGGGGCTGACTCCCCAAGTCTGGTCTCTCATCGTGATGCCGAAAATGGTACAGGAACAGTCTGACTGGACCATCGATGGCACAGGCCCAGAGGAAGAAAATGTCTCTCTTAAGGTTAAATTTGGTCTGCGTGCTGGTGAACCCTCTAGGTGGGCGTGGAAAAAGAAAGTTTCTTCTGGCTGGAATTGCTCCTGAATTTTGGCACAGGAATCCCTGGTTCAATGTCTCCACATGCACGGGTAGGCCTCAGCACATTTAGATGAAGAAACAACAAACTTTTCTTCAGTTTGTGGCGTTGAAGTCTCAGCCAACTTGCTGAATATCCTTTTCTGGTCTGTTGGCAGGCAGTTCCAAACTCTGATCCTCTTGGACTGGAGAATCACCACAGGGCCTTCCCTGTAAAGGCAGCACAGAGCCACACAGGCTCCCTCTACTCAGTGTCTCGAGCTGAAGAACAACTCACTGAATTCAAACAATCCTCTTAAAGGGCAGAGTTCTAGCAATCCAGCTGGCTGCCTAAGCTGTCAATTACAGTCTTGGCCTTTTAATTGGCTGGATCGTTGGTGCCAAGGATTTGTCTCTGATTTCTGTCCAACAAATCACTGGTCTTTCTTGTCCCATGAGTCTTTGGCTGAAATCCTGGCTCGTGATTCGCTGTTACACTTCCAAAATGGTGGCTGCTTATACAGTTCTCCCACAGTGCACACAATCCCCCAAATTCAAAATTCTGGTGCAGCTAGGATATTTACTTTTAGTTTGTAATTTCTCCACAGACATGTAGCCCTGGCTCAGCCTTTTTGAACAAGTCCACATTCATATCGTTAGCCTCTGTAGTTTTAGAGTCGCTGGGACCATAATACTGACCCCCAGCGTCGCAGCAACAGCTTATGAATATGTATACAGGGATCTTGCATATTAATAAGCCCCACTAGTAGCCTTGTTTTTAAACTTTAAAATTTGCCCCCCAAGCGGCATTTGAGCTGCAACATTCTGATCACTGGCCCTGAGGTAACTGGGGAGAGACGCCAGGACCGAGAGAATACTTTCTTGCCAACAGCAAAATCGCCGGTTAGCAGATCAAAGGTGCCGCTTGTGCCTGCGTGATCCCCACTTGCACAAAGTTGCACCTTTACAGCAGGATGTTCGTGGTTAAATGTTTAAACCTGAACTGGGCTAAATAAATAAACAGGGCTGCTTTGGGGGAGCTTTTGGGAGCAAATGGAGGAGTCACGCTGCAGCAGGGGGATATAAATGAGACACCAGGCAGCAACGGGAGTAAACGGGAAGCAAAGGACCTGAGGCAAACAAGGTAAGCCTCTGAGAGGGTTACACTGCAGAAATGGTGAAAAGCCATGTCAACTGCACTGCCAATGCTGAGGCCACCCATGAAGCTCAACCTGCTCCAAAAGGGCCCAGTGCCCAAGCTGCTGAAACCAGATCAGACAATGATGTAACATAAGAAATGAGAGAGTTATGAACTATGGTGAGAGGTCTCATTCACTCATCCCATCAAGTAGTGCCTTGGAGAAAGTATGCTGGAACTGAATTTCAATCTAGGCCTAAAGAAGAGTACCAGCCAGCACCCTCTAATAACCGCAAACCCAAAGACGATCCAGTGTGGAGAAGATGGGCATACTAAAAGATCTTGTTGTGCTCCTAAGGATCTGTGTGGAGTTACTGCCAGGCTGCTTAATCAGGTTTGGAAAAGTAACATAAAGCCAAAGTATGGACCATCCCACAAGTCTTTTTAATCTAAGGCCACTGTACAAAGACCTGCTAAGACGGCTCCTCCAGACTGGTCGGAGATGGTAGGTCCTTCTATTGAGACCACAGTGCATACTGATGGTATCCCTGCCCAAGCTGTATTGGACAATGGATCTCAGGTCACCATAATATTTAAAGATTAGTATGACCAGCACTTGTCTGACCATCCTCTATGATCCCTAGAAGGACTGCATGTACAGGGTTCAAGTGATATATTCTACCCATACCTTGGTTTCTTATGAATATGACTATCTTTTCTTTCTACCATGGCTGGCATGGATGAACTCATGGAAACTCTGGCCTTGGTCTGCCTGCCAACATGCTTATATGATAGGATCCCTTTATTGATCTGCACTAATGCTCACAGGTTTGGCCGATTAGCCCAGATGTGTCAAGAGAGACAAGCCCGGAAGACTGGATGAGCTTTACACATTCATGCAATGGTGCAGAGAGCGTATGAAATGCAGATGCAGACCAAAGAGATGGATAAGGATAAGCCAGTGGGAATCATGTGGAAAAAAGATCCTGTGCCTCCTGTTTTGCCAACCAATGTGCAGTGCAGCATCAGTGGTGAAGTGTGGATACAGAAAGATGTAACACACAAGATTCTTATGCTGGATGTCCCAGAGAAGAGGAAGCTGCCGGATGGGCTCCTAGTCAAACCTAGCATGCTACCTGTCAGAGCCCATGCCTACACTAGGAGTGTAGTAGTGCAACTCTGCAGTGTGACCGACAGAGACATTGAAGTCACTCAGGGCTGTACCCTGACTAAGGTATATTACACAGATACCACCGTGTTACCAAGCAAGTGCCATACAGGAGGAGATGGTGAAGTGACTCCAGACCTGTTCGATTTTGGAGAATTCCCCATTCCCCAGGAGTGGAAAGATAAAGTCAACTGTAAAATTGGGTGCCCCATCACTCTCTGCTGTCCAACATATTACCTCAAAACCATATAAACATCTACAACAGGTATCTGCCTCTATCTCTGAAATCAAACAAAGAGGCAGAAGACACTGCAGAGCAGGACACATGCGGCACAGGAACTAGCACAACAAAACACCCAAATCAGGAACCAAAACAAAAAAGCAAAAAAAGGAATCCAAAAACTTCTGTTCATAGGAGACTCCATGATTTGGGGAGTTGATACCCATCTCCAGCCAGGGTAATGGTCAGATGTCTCCCAGGTACATCAGCATGGAGAGACACTGACCGCATTACAAAATTGTTCACAAGCAGGAGAAAACATTGATGTCCTAGTACACATAGGGACTAATGATCTCGCCAGCTGGTCAGTTGTGGAGACCAAGGAACACCTGACCAGGCTGGGTGACAAACTATCATCCATTTCGTCCGGCATCTCCTTCTCTGAGATCCTCCCAGTCTGGGAGAGGGGGCAGATGGACGGAAGGTCAGAGAAGGGGAGATAGGGGAGCTAAACATGTGGCTCAAGGGCTGGTGCCAGGAAAAAGGACACAGATTTGTAGGGAACTGGCAACAGTTCTGGGAGCGAAAGTTCTTTAAATTTGATGGACTGCATCTGACTAAGGAGGGAGTCAGTGCATTGGGGCAGAAGTTTGACATCTTGCAGAATATTTAAACTAGCAAATGGGGAGAGGGGTGCAGCACTTTACACGTCGAATGGGAAGAACACCTCCCCTCAGCTAGTGGTCAAACAGGGATTCAGCATGTTTGCAGTTTATTTGCATCACCAGGTAAGAAAAAAGGTTTGTCTCCCCATACGATGCACAGGGTATGCCAAACCTCACCCAACAACAACACATCGAAATCTGGCCAATGGAAAATCATGCACACAATGCTCACAGCCTGGGAAATAAGATCCCAGACCTACAGGCAATAATGTCAGAGGCTAAACTGGACATAGTAGCAATTAGTGAGACGTGGTTTACCAGTAACCACACTTGGGAGACTTCAGTACCTGGCTATGTATTGCTCAGAAGAGACTGAGGTGCAAAAGGGGGGTAGGCCCTGTATGTCAATGAAAATATCAAAGTTACAGAAATTCAGAATACACATAAGGAGCCAGAAGAACTGTGGGTCACTCTGGAAACAGGAAATGGGACAGCAATATAATAACTGGGTTGTCTACAGTCCCCAGACCAAGGGAGGACATAGACACATTACTGTTAGAAGATATACAAACATGACAGCTAAAGGGAGGTTCTGATAATGGAGACTTCAACATGCCAGATACAGATTGGTCTAATACCAGCAGGAACATCTGCCAGAACTAGACACATAGTGGATTCCCTGCAGGAGGAGGACCTCAAACAACTGGTACAACAACCCACAAGAGACAGGGCTATCCTAGATCTAATACTGACTAACAGGGAAGGGATCACAGATCTCCAGGTAGAAGGTCACCTGGGGGCCAGTGACCATCACATGGTATGGTTCAATTTGGCTACTACATCTAAATCATCCCATTCCAAGGCAAAAATATGGGACTTCAGAGGAGCTGACTTTGATAAGATGGCCAACAGAGTTAAGCTAGCCCTGGCAAAAAGAAACACAGGTGATGGGGTACAGGCAAAGTGGGAAAGCATTAAGGATGCAATACTTGAAGCAACATCCCATTGTGTTAGACAGAAAAGGAAGTGCAAAAGAAGAAGGAAACCACTTTGGTTCTCAAATACAGTAGCAGAAAAGGTCAGAGCCAAAAGGCTGGCCTCTCAGGAAATATAAGGGAACACAGCGGATGAAGATAGGAGGCATACCAAACTGCCTTAAGGGAAGCAGGGAAGGCAGTAAGGCAGGCAAAGTCCCAAACTGAGGAATCACTAGCACAAACAGTAAAAGAAGGTGACAAGACTTTCTATAGATACATTAGTGAAAGGAGAAATTCCAGAGGGGGTATTGCTAAGTTTAATGGAGAAAAGGGAGCATGTGAGGAGGAGGACCCATGTAAAAGCATCTATCCTAAATAGATACTTTTGCTCAGTATTTACTGAAAAGAAGGTAGGGCAGGGCCCACAGCTCAGCACCATGGACACAGGGGAGGGAGGTGAGCACTACTCCCTGCACAAAAGAAAGGGTCCTACAAGAGCTCGCTAAGCTCAGGGTGGATAAGGCAATGGGACCTGATGACATACATCCCAGGGTACTTAAGGAGCTAAAGGTGGAACTAGCAGAGCCATTAGCAGAACTGTTTAGTGAGTCTCTGAGCACAGGAGAGGTCCCAGAAGACTGGAGAAGGGCTCATGTGATCCCACTCCACAAGAGTGGTAGCAGGGAGGAGGCAGGGAACTACAGACCAGTCAGTCTTACCTCAGTAGTGGGCAAGATTATGGAGGCACTCCTTAAGGAAAGGATAGTGCAACACCTGGAACTATAGGGCACAGGATCCAAGACAACATTGGTTTACAAAGGAAGGTCCTGTCAAACTAATCTCATAGATTTCTTTGACTGGGTAACTAGAGTGGTGGACCAAGGGGAGCAGTTGATGTCGCCTACCTTGACTTCAGCAAAGCTTTTGACACTGTTCCACATAGAAGATTGATAAATAAGCTGGGTAGGCTCAGGGTGGGTCAGAAGTTGGTCAACTGGGTGGCAAACTGGTTGACGGGCAGAAAACAGAGAGTGGTGGCAAATGGTATACAGTCAGAAGAGATGCAAGTCACAAGTGGGTACCTCTAGGATCAGTCCTGGGGCCAGTCCTTCAACATCTTCATTAGTGACCTTGCAGATGGACTAGAGGGTAAGGCTTGTCTGTTTGCAGATGACACCAAGATCTGCAACAGAGTAGATGATCCAGATGGGGTGGGCAGAATGAGAAGAGATCTGGATAAACTAGCAAAATGGTCAGAAGAGTGGCAACTGGATTTAATGCAAAGAAGTGCAAGATCATGCACATAGGGAGAGACTCCTGAAGCCACCTATAGGCTGGGAGGGAGTTGCTAGCAGTCACAAAGGAAGAAAGAGACTTGGGCATCATCATCACTGATGACCTGAAATCATCCAAGCAGACCTCTAAAGCAGTAGGTAAGGCTAGGGGGTGTTAGGGTGTGTTAGTAGGGGGTATCACAAGTCGTAAGATGGAGGTAATAATCCCTCTTTACAAGACACTGGTTAGGCCCCATCTGAGTACTGCGCAGTATTGGAGGCCAACACCTTCACAAGGACATTAACCAAATTGAGGCAGTCCAGAGAAGGGCAACCAAAATGGTGCAGGGACTGCATCAGAAGACATATGAGGACAGATGAACAGAGCTCAATATGTATACCCTTGAGCAAAGCAGGGAGAGAGGTGATATGATCGAGGCATTCAAACACCTTAAGGGCATTAACAAGGTGAAAGAGTCTAACATGTTTAAATATAAGAAAATAGCAGGACAAGAGGACACAGCATGAGATTAGAGGGGGGCGATTAAGGGGAATGGAGGAAATTCTTTTCACAGAAAGGGTGGTGGATGCATGGAATGGCCTACCCAAGAAGTGGTGGCTATGAATACAGTGCAGGGCTTCAAACAGGCATGGGATAGGCATAAGGGAGCAATACAAATGAGTATGAATAGATAGGCCACTGACAGAGCAAAGGCCGATGACACATTTATAAGGTAGAAAAAGAAATGGGCAGACTGGATGGGCCTTGCGATCCTTATCTGCCGTCAACTTCTATGTTTCTATGTAAGCTAGCACAGGGAAGTAAAGTATTTTCATTAAAGGAATGTGATGTCGGATGCATCACAGGCGCTGAGCACCATATCAGGCTCCATGACAAGAGGCCATTTTGGAAAAGGTCCCACAGATTGGCACCTGTGGACATTGATGATGTTCGACACCACCTCCAAGAGATGTTAGCAGCTGAAATCATCCAGGAATCCCGCAGCCTTTATGCCTCCCCCATTGTGGTTGTTCAAAAGAAAATGCTCAGTGAGAAAGTGCTTGGATTATAGGACACTTAAATCAAGGACCGTCATTGATCAGTATATGATGTCTTGCATCCAGGATGCCCTGATTGTCTTAATGGAAGTCAGTGGTTCTCCATCTTAGATCACAGAAGTGGGTACTACCAAATCCTGATGGTGCCAGAAGATCGAGAGAAAACTGCTTTTATTTGTCTCTTGGAACCTTTCGGAGACTAATGGAGCGTGTGGTAGAGGATATGAACATCTTTGAATGCCTTGTTTATTTGAATGATGTCATCATGTTTGGCAAAATGCTCAAAGAGCATGAGTCTTATCTGTTCAAGGTCTTGGACCGGTTAGAAGAATTTAGATTAAGATTATCTATTGACAGGTGCCACTTTTTTCAGCAATCTGTGAAGTATGCGGGCCACATTGTATCTTCTGAAGGCATCCAGACAGATCCGAGCAAGGTAGAAGCTTTAACCACCTGGCCAAGGCCTAACAATCTTAAAGAACTTCAAAGATTCCTAGGTTTCTGCAGGTATTATCAGCGCTTTGTTAAAGATTATATAAAAGTAATTTACCCACTGCTAAATCTGACCCAAGGATATCCCCCTATCAATCAGAAGTACAAAAGCAGTGCTGTAAAGGAAGGTGATAAAATCTACTTCAAGGCCAATGAATTATTCAGAGCCAGGTGGACCCCTGATTGCGACACAGCATTCTACATCACCATTCACCAGCTTACACATGCTCCAATACTCGCCTATACTCATCCAACTAAACCATTGTACTACACACTGATGATAGTCTGAGTGGGCTTGGAGCTGTACTTTATCAGCAAGCAAGCAAGCAAGCAAACTTTATTTATATAGCGCCTTTCATAATCAAGGCACTGTACACAACATAAAATGACAGTATAAAACAAATAATATAATAAAATATTTAAAATTAATCAGTTAATTAATCAATTAATAAGGGAAGGCCAAAGACAATAAATATGTTTTCAGCATAGATTTAAAACTGCTGACGGTCAGGCATTCTGTTAACCAACGAGGTAGAGAATTCCACAGGGTTGGTGCTGCAAATGAAAACGCACGAGCTCCAGATGTTTTAAGACAAACCCTGGGAATCTCTAGCAATCCCTTGTCGGTGAATCAGAGACGGTGATTGGGGGAGTAGGGGGTCAGGAGATCTTTCAGGTAGTCAGGTCCCTGTTCATGTAGGGCTTTAAAGGTAAGCAAGCCTACCTTATAGGTGATCCGCCACTGAACTGGCAGCCAATGCAGTTTGCAGCACAGGTATAATGTGACTGGTCCTAGAGGTACCAATCAGTAACCTGGCTGCAGCATTCTGCACTGCTGCAGGCAGTGGATATCAACCCAGACAGCCCTAGTTAGAGGGTATTGCAGTAGTCAAGACAGGTGGTAATGAAGGCATGGACCAATGTTGGAAGGTCGCCTGTGGAATCGAAGTGTCTCACCTGGCGCTATTCCTCAGATGGTAAATGAGGATTTGACCACAGCTGACACCAGAGACTTCAGGGTCAGGCCGTTATCAAACATAATGCCCAGGTTGCACACCTGATCTGAGGTAATGAGCTGGACACCATCAAGCCACAGGCCCGACATGTGCCCAGCCCCAAACCCACCCCCGGGCAACCCGGATCCACAACCAACATCTCAGTCTTATCCGGATTTAATCTCAACCAACTCAAGCTCATTAAGTCTTTGATCTCGGAGAGGCAACTATTTAGCATAGAGATTGGATCGACCTGTCCGGGCACAAAGGACATAAACAGCTGAGTATCATCTGCATAGCAGTGAAAATGCAAGCCGTATCGCCTGATGATATTTCCCAATGGCAGCATATACACTGCGAACAACATGGGTGCCACTATGGAGCCCTGCTGCACCCCACAGGACAGGGGCGGGCATCAGAGGAATGAATTCCAGTGATCTCCTCTGAGACCTGCCTACGAGGAAAGATCAAACCATTTGAGGACTGTATCCGACAGTCCACAAAGGAACCAAGAGGGTTTCCAAAAGCACCTCATGGTCCACAGTGTCAGAAGGCTGAGAGATCGAGAAGGACCAAGATGGTATGAGCCTTTCGATCTCTGGCCATTAGGAGGTCATTTAATACCTGAACAAGGGCAGTCTCCATGCTGTGCCTCTTCCTGAAACCAGACTGGAGAGCTTCATAGACATTGTGAGTTACCAAGTGATCATCCAGTTGTAGTGCAACCACTCTTCTCAATAACCTTCCCCACAAAGGGCAGGTTAGAGACAGGTCGGTAGTCAGGAGTATGAGGAAGAATTATGCCCAGTGGAGTTTGCCAGTAGAAGTTTGGTCTGCCTGGAGAAAAACTATCCCATACATAAACTTGAATTCTCGCTTTGAAATGGGCAATAGTAGACCAGTTTTATGAATATTTATATGGCGCTAATACTGATAAAAACAGACAATAACCCCCTCACGTATGTCCAAATCTCAGCCAAGTTGGATGCAACCAGGCACAGATGGTTGTCCGCTCTCTCAACGTATGATTTTTTGGTGGAATATCGTCCAGGCCTCAATCACATTAACGCCAATGCTCTGTCTAGAAGGCCTACTTCCAATCCTGAGTGGGTGAGACTGTCAGAACAATCTGTAAGGGCCCTGTGCCAAAGGTCTGAGCAGGATGTACACCCATCCACTGCCACTATGAACTGCCTAGTTGACTGCTTGGGGCCTCCAGTTACTTGTATTCCTATAGCTTACTGCAACTTTGTGGCTCTGGATCTCAGTACTCTATCTCAACTTGCTCCAGCAGACATTCAAAGGGAGCAGTATCACGATCCTATGATCAAGCTTGTGCTAAATGCCATAAACAAGGGACAAGATGTTTCTAAGCTATAGTCCAATGATAAGAGAACTGCCTTACTGTTCAGAAGGGGCCTAGACTTAAACTGTGAGATAAACTACTCTACAGAGAGATCACAGATGAACAAGGCAAAGTTATTAAACAGCAACTGGTGTTGCCTTCCAAGTTGGTGTAACCCCTCTGCAAATGGGGGTTGCCAAAAAGTTTTCCAGGAGCTTGCTTGAATGCTCCAAGCCTGAATGGTGTTTGGCGTTTAAGCCGTTTATCTGTGAGTGCTTTTAGAGCCTCTGGTACTGTCTCTTTAAGAGCTGTCTGCTTGCAGACATAATTAGTTTGTATGGGGGAACTGTGTGTTTTCCTGCTTGAGTCCCGCTCGAGCTACTGCCAAATCGCTCCTTTTCTGCCATCGCTAATGGGCAGAAAGAGCACTCTTCAAAGATGTAATTGTTTGCTTGTAACCTGTGAGAGTAATAATGAAAATGCAGTTTGATTTAACCTGCTTTCTTGTAGCAAGGACAGTGCAGAGCAAGCTCCCTCATGTTGGTTCTGAACTGCTGAATTGGACCAATCATGGTGGGGATCCTTAAAATTGAGCCTGCTCTGGGCGAATCAGAACTTGGACTCTCCTCTGGAGCCTGCTGTAAGGGGATTGTAAGGGCAGTGACTCTGGGAAATGTAGTTTTGACTTCGCCGCCTTTTTTCCACCAACAGGGGGAGTTTACTGTGAGTGACAGCTAAAACAGCCAAACCAGCCAACTGAACTGGGAGGAACTCAAAGAAAATGCCCGGCTCTGTCTACTGGAAAGATCAGTTGAGTTGTGACTGTGAAGAGGGAAGGAGCTCCGTGCTCCTGCGCCGTTGAGTTTTCGCACGGGAAGCTCGTGTGGGGCCCCAAAGTTCAGCCTGCAGCTGTTTGTGAGTGCCAGTGTGGACTAAATCAGAGTTGTAAGGAGAAAGAAGCACCAGAAGTGAGGAAACCAGGCTCACCCTGTAGAAGACTGGAGAAGTTGCTGAATCACGCCTCGGTCTGTCAGGAACTGAATCTGCTGCGTGTTCTCCCGGGTATTGTGCAGTTATTGCGATCGGGATAGAGAAGCAGCCTGCCTGGTATAGTACTTCCTTTTTACATATAAATGTGTGTAGTGCTTGTGGGGAATCGCGTTTCAAATCCCCTGTACAGTGAACAGAGTGCATGAAGCTGGAAGTAAACCCCAGTTTAAGCCAGACTACATCCATTTGCTTTAAACTGCAGTGGGGTCCAGTCACAAGGACCTTGTCCACATGGTCTGCTCCTCCTGGCAATCCAGGACAATCTGCCTTCCATCCAGTTCCCAGCATTGAGTTGTGAGTACAAAGCAGGGTAGCTCCCTGCCATCTGTTTGTCGAATTGCAAGTGTGTCATCTAATGGTTGCTTTTTTCATTTCTTCACGAACTGAGCCATCCAGCTCCGGATTACAATTGGGTATTGTGCAAGTGTTTTTCCATCACAGGGCCCCAACCAGCTGCAACCGATCCTGGCTAGCCCCCCCCATCCTGGGTACCCAGTGACAGTGACAATTTGGGACTCTGAATATGTGCACAGTACTGTGATTATTAATGTGTTTAACCTAATTTACCTGATTTCCTCCTGTCCTTGTTATATCCCCCTAAATAAATCAGATTTGTTTGTTTTAGCAAAGTTACACTGTCTGAGGTATTCATTTAAGTATAGTTCTGTGGCTTTTGCACTGTATCATCTTGTTTTACAGGGTGTTCCTGGGGTCCAGTCGACGGAGCCAGTCCTGGGGGTAAGTGTAAATTGTGAAGATATTCCTAATGCATTGTGTGGGCCACTAGTGGGAAGAAAGGGGGGTTACAGTGTCCCAGAGGGCTGTGACTAAGTTAGTTTAATTACTGCAAACCCTGACCTCTGGGTGGAGGCACCCACCATTGGACCTAGGCCCCTCAACCTGTTAGTAGTTAAGCAGGCAGGGGTAGTAGCCCTTTGGATAGTGCCCCAGGGGTTACATTTAAATGTGTGGTCCTCAGAGAACTCAAGACCAGACGGGACATTTGGGCAGCGAGAGGACAGCTGACTTAACCACAGCCTGTTTTTACTGGCCCAAACTAAATGCGGATGTGGACCAGTATATCAAAACTTGCAGCAAATGCCTCCAAAGAAAGGCCCAGCCACAGAGAGCAGCACCCTTAGTTAACATCGCCACTAGTGCACCCATGGAGCTTGTATGTATTGACTTTTTAAGTTTAGAGCCTGATGCAAAAAACATTAGCAATGTACTTGTCATTACAGCCCACTTTACTTGTTATGCACAAGCCTATCCAACAAAGGACCAGAAAGCAGCCACGGTAGCTGAGATGCTAGTTTAAAAATTTTTCATACATTATGGTGCCCCACAGCGGATCCATTCCAACCAGGGAAGGGACTTTGAAAGCCGTTTAATCAAAGAAATGCTGACACTTTTAGGGTGTGAGAAAGTCAAGAACCACTCCCTATCACCTGCGAGGTGATCTGTAACCTGAAAGGTTTAATCAGACGTTACTAAATATGCTAGGTACCCTTCACACAAAAGGACAAGCCAAATAAGTACCTTGGTGCACGCTTATAATTGCACTCGCAGTGATGCAGTCGGGTTTTCACCATATAAACTGATGTTTAGTCGAGAAACACATTTACCTGTAGATATTTGCTTTGGAGTGTCCCCAGATGGAATTCAGGCTAACAACTACTGTGTAACCCCCCTGCAAATGGGGGTTCCCAAAAGACTTCCAGGAGCTTGCTTGAATGCTCCAAGCCTGAATGGTGTTTGGCATTTAAGCCATTTATCAGTGAGTGTTTTTAGAGCCTCTGGTACTGTCTCTTTAAGAGCTGTCTGCTTGCAGACATAATTAGTTTGTATGGGGACTGTGTGCTTCTCTGAGTACCACTGAGCTGCTGCCAATTCACTTCATTTTGCAGTCACTAGGAGTGCAAAGGAACCTATCTGAAAGATGTAACTGTTTGCCAGAAATTATTTAGAGTAATAATGAAATTACAGTTTGTCTAACCTGCTTTCTTTGCAGTCAGAACTGTGTCTGCTAGTTCCCCATTCTAGTTTTGAACTGCTGAACTGGACCAATCAGTGTGGGGTAAGCTAGCTCTAAAATGGTGCCTTGGACGAATCAGAACTTGGACTCATAATCTGAGCCAGCCACAAGAGGATTGTATGGGCAGTGACTCTGGGAGATGTAGTTTAGACTTCAGTGCCTTTTTGGACCAACAGCAGCAGTCTATTGTGAGTGACAGCCAATCCAGTCAAGAACTGGGAGGAACTCAAAGGAAGTGCCCGGTTTTGTCGGTTGGAGTTTCAGTTGAGCTTTGGCAGTGAAGAAGGAAGGAGCCCTGTGCTTTTTCAGTGTGCAGTTTTAGTCAAAAACGTGTAAGGCCCAGAGTTCGGTCTGCAGCTTGTGTAACAGCTTGTTAGGACTGAATCTGTCCTGTGAAAAGAATCAAAGGATCTCTGAAGAGTAGAAACCAGGCTCACCCTGTAGAAGACTGGAGGAATTGCTGAAAATTGCACTCGGTCTGTCAGGAACTGAATCTGCTGTGTGTTCTCCGGTATTGTGCAGTAATTGCGATCGGGATACAGATGCAGCCTGCCTGGTATAGTGCTTTCTTTTATATAAATGTGTGAAGAGGTTTGTGTACCTCAAGTGAGCCCTGCTGACATTGAAGGACCCTATCTTATTTGGAGGTCGTGAGTACTAATTCAGGGTCGCTTCCTGTTGAATTGCCACATTAAATCCAAATGGAATTACTGTACTGCTGACTGTTTAATTCTCCTTTCTCTCTGGTGAAAGGCCCCTACCAGCTGCCACGGTTTGGACTAGCCACTAGGGCTTGGGTACCCAGGGACAGTAACTGATAGGGATAGGCCTGTGCACAGAGCCATAGGTAGATTATTAGAGTGATAAGCTAATTAACCTGATTTCCTGTCCTGTTATATCCCTCAAATCTGACATATGTACGAAGGTAATTCTGATATATTGTGGGCCAATTAGTGGGAAGAAAGGGGTTGCAGTGTCCCAGAGGGCTGTGACCAAGTTAGTTTAACTATTGCAAACCCTGACCTCTGGGTGGAGGCACCCACTTATGGATCCAGGCCCCTCAACCTGTTAGTGGCAAATCAGGCAGGGGTAGTAGCCCCTGGGATAGCGCCATCTAGGGGTTACATCTTGGAGGCTCACCGCTGGGATTGTGTGTCCTCTAGTGGCCATATTTACGAACCACTGTTAAGAAAAAATGGGTACCCGACAGAAGTGGCTGTGCACCGCTGGTGGAGTGGTGTACTGGGAGGAGATCGACCCCAAATGCTATGCTTATCCTGGACATCCCCTGGTATCAATACGGACACTGTGCAGGAGTACTTTCCAAGGTGGAAGGTTTACAAAACCCTGTGGTGGTGGGTCGGCATGCTAATCTGCTCACCCACACTTTCCTGGCCCTAGTAGAGTTTAAGGATCCCATAGATAGCTCCAAAGTGCCACAGACCATTACCCCAGAGGGAGCCCTCACTGCTGAGAGTGATAACTAAGGACAGTAAAGACCTGGGGGAATCAGCCCCACCACTATCTGAAACTTTTGAGGAGAAATTTGCTGAATGGTTGCTGGGAGAGGGAAAACTGTGGAGGACTTGAAGAAACTATTCTTGCCACCTGGGGTGTTCTCCCCAACACCCTCTCCTGCTCCAGTGCCCGTGATGGTGGCTGAACCAATGCAGACTCCTATTTCTGCACCTGCCATTAGTCACGACTTCACCGAGGTTGAGGATCTCTCTGGCACCCTCCCCACCCCCAAGGGAGGATGACTGGGAGACCTGGATAGACTATGTTGCCCCCAAGTGCTAGAATGGCAATGCTCGGAAGGCGAAAAGCTAAAGAGGGTTAGTGAGACTCCGAGGTCCTGCCCTGGCTACCATCCAGCTAAACGGGCCAGTAACCCTGAAGCGACTGCACAGGCCTATCTTGAGGCCTGGAGAATGTGTATGGGAGCCCAGATTCTGATGAGGACCTATGGTGGAGAGTAAGAAATGCACAACAGTACCAAGGGAGTTGTTGTCTGTGTATGTCTCTCGGCTGGAAAATTGTTGCAAGAATGCCTCAGAAAGGGTAGTTTGCCAGCGATTGAACTGGACCGAACCAGACTGGACAGAATCCTTAAGTCTGCCCCTTCTCAGAACTGCTTGTTGCTTCAGTTACGCCTGGCAAATCGACTGGAATCCCCACCCTCCTATGATGAGTTAATGAGAGAAATTGAGGAGTTGAGAAAGGCGACCTCGGGAGGTACCTGCACCAACAGCTGTGGCTACGACCCGAGTGACTGAGGGTGACCCATCAAGTGAAGTTCAGGGGCAGAGGTTGACAGTCAATGAGTGCTCTGACAAGGAAAAAGATATGCCACAATGGGGCGAACTGTTGAGAGAGATCCGGGAATTCAAAAACAGTCCCTTTATGAAGGCCACGCCTGCAAGTACGGGCCCTGACCTATATCCGACTGCATCTGCTAGGGGGTGGGGTACCCACCCATGTATCTCCTGCTGATAACAGCTCCAAACTCAATTCCTTGACCATGGAAGTGGAGAAACTGACGAGATGTCTCCAAATGCTTATCACGCCGCAGACAGAGATGGCACCCAGGTTTCCAGTTAGTAATACCCCGCCTCTGGCTCCCAGTGTGGCGCCTCGGCCAGCTCAAACTCCAGAAAGTATGTTTTGCTATAATTGTGGGAAGATGGGCACATGAAAAGGGAATGCCAGTCCCCAAAAGACACTGACAAAGTTGCATATAGGCTACAAGGAGAGCTTCGAGAAGAAATCAGTGGTTAAGAGGTGCACGACATGATCCCAGTGAGGGCACCAAAATGCTAATTCACGCCCTTTGTGGCAAGGTCAGTTGCCCAGGCCCCACTACACGCCTCTCCAGACTGGTCCAGAATAGTGGGTCCTCCATGGAGACCACTGTAAAGGTGAATGGAGTGTCTACAAGAGCTGTATTAGACAGTGGCTCCCAAGTGACAATTATGTTCCAGGATTGGTATCAGAAGCATTTGTCAGACGTACCCTTACAACCATTAGAAGGACTGCATGTATGGGGGTTAAGTGAGAAGGCCTACCCTATTCCGGGTATATCCGATTTGGCTGTCTTTCCCCACCTCCGTGGCTGGAGTGGCGAACAAGTAGAGACCTAGCCTTAGTGTGTCCCCCACTGGACTGTATGATGGTGTCCCTTTGTTGATTGGAACAAATGCTCATATGTTCGGAAGGCTGGCACAGTTGTGTTATGAAAAACAGGGGTCAAAGACTAGTAGAGCTTTAAGAGTTCCGGCTTTAATTAAGAAGGCCTATGAGGCACAGAGAGATGCTGAAAAACAGAACCAGAGGAACCGGTCGGAATTGTATGGAAGAAGGATCCTGAGTCTCTGATCCTGGCGCCAAATGCCCAGTGTACCTTACAGGGAGAGGTCCGTATCAGAAAGGATGTTAAGAATAAAATATTAATGTTGGATGCACCAGGCGATGGAAAATTGCCAGAGGGACTGCTGGTCAAGCTTAGTATTTTGCCCGCTAGAGCCCATGCTTATGCCAGAAGGGTAATGGTCCAAGTTCATAATGTGTCTGAAAGAGACATTCGAGTAAACAGAGGTTGCATCCTGGCTATGTGCATTGTGCAGACACTGCAGTGCTACCCAGCAGCAAGAGTTCAAGGAAGAATGACAGAGTAACGCCTGACTTGTTTGATTTCGCGACTCCCGCTGCCAGCTGAATGGAAAGTGAGGATCAGTGAGAAGCTTGCCCAGAGAGACCAGGTGTTTTCTTTAAAGGAATGGGATGTAGGATGCGTGCAAGGAGCTGAGCACAATATCCGGCTGCATGACGAAAGACCATTTCGTGAGAGGTCTCGACGCCTGGCACCTGCTGACATAGATGATGTGAGACGGCATCTGCAAGAGATGTTAGCGCTGGTGTAATACAAGAATCCAGAAGCCCTTATGCTTCCCATTGTGGTAGTGAGGAAAAGAATGGAACAGTAAGGATGTGTGTGGATTATCGTACCTTAAACCGCGGACTATCCCTGATCAGTACACAATGCCCGCATTCAGGATGCTTTGACTGCCTAAACGGGAGCAAGTGGTTCTCTGTGCTGGATCTCCGCAGGGGTACTACCAGATCCCGATGGCCCCAGAGGACCGTGAGAAGACGGCCTTTATCTGTCCGCTTTTGGTTATGAATTCATGAGGATGCCTCAGGGATTTCAGGTGCCCCAGCCACTTTTCAACGATTGATGGAGCGTGCAGTGGGGACATGAACTTACTAGAGTGCCTGGTATACCTAGATGATGTTATTGTGTTTGGCAGCTCACTGGAGGAACATGAGAGCAGATTATTTAAGGTATTGGACCGACTGGAGGACTTTGGCCTTAAACTGTCCATTGATAAGTGTCAATTCTTTCAAACATCAGTAAAGTATGTGGACACATAGTATCCACCGAGGAATAGAGACCGACCCAAGTAAAGTTGAGGCCTTGACTCACCTGGCTGCAGCCCAAAAATCTAAAAGAACTGCAAAGATTCCTGGGATTCTGTGGTTATTATCGGCGCTCATCAAGGACTATTCAAGAGTGATCCGCCCTTTACTAATCTTACTCAAGGGTATCCCCCAACCCACAAAAATACCAAAAGTCAGCGTCCCTCAAGACTGAAAGAGTGTATTTTCATCCGAGTGAAGTATTTGGGGCCCGCTGACTCTGATTGTGAGACTGCTTTCATGAGATCATATATCAACTTACCCATGCTCCAGTGCTGGCCATGCCGATCCAAGAAAACCCTACGTCCTGCACACTGATGCTAGCTTGCAAGGTTGGGGCTGTGTTGTACCAAGAGCACAGAATGGCCTGAGACCAGTGGCCTTTGCCAGTAGAAGCCTGACCCCATCCGAAAAGAACTATCCTGTACATAAGTTAGAGTTCCTAGCTTTGAAGTGGGCTATTGTTGACCAATTCCATGAGTACTTGTATGGGGCTAAAATACTAGTAAAACTGACAATAATCCTTTGACCTATGTGCAGACCTCAGCTAAGTTGGATGCCACTGGCCATAGGTGGCTTTCTGCATTATCTACATATGACTATGCTCTCGAATACCGAGCAGGTCTGAACCACATAGATGCTGATGCTTTCTCCGGAGGCCTGTTCCCAGAATGATTGGGTCCGATTGGCAGAACCTGACATTCGGGCACTCTGCCGGAAGTTTGACAGGGAGGAACAAATGTCCATGGACGAGTGGACTGCATGGTGGATTGCTTGGGAGCCTCTGAGAATTGCATACCTGCTGCTTATTGCCACTTTTCTGCATAGACATTGGTGCACTGCCTCAGCTGGACAATGACAGTATTCGCGGGCTCAATCCCGCGATCCCATGATCAAAGCAGCTTTAGAAGCCCTCTATGCAGGAAAAGATGTGTCCAAATTATGCTCCACTGATTTGAGAACTGCACTGTTATACAAAGAAGGTCCTAAGTTGAAACTGATCAATAAACTGTTATACAGAGAAACAGTAGACAGAGGGGACAAGTAGACAAACAACAACTAGTGCTGCCCACTGCCTTCGAGACTCAGTACTGAGGTCCTTGCACAACCACATGGGGCACCTTGGTATAGACAGAACACTTGACTTGGTGAGATCCAGATTCTATTGGCCTAAGATGGGGGCTGATGTGGAGCAACACATTCGAACTTGTAGTCGCTGCTTACAGAGGAAGCTTTGTCCCAGAGGGCTGCCCCTTGTTAACATCACCACCAGTGCACCCATGGAGCTGGTCTGTATTGATTTTCTGAGTTTGGAGTCAGATCAAAGAAATATCAGTAATGTGCTGGTGGTCACTGACCATTTAACGAGATATGCCCAAGCTTTCCCACCAAAGACCAGAAAGCATCCACTGTGGCCAAAGTACTTAGAAAACTTTTGTTCACTGTGGGGCCCACAAAGAATCCATTCTGATCAAGGGAGAGACTTTGAGAGTCGCCTGATCAAAGAGATGCTTTCTCTGTGGGGAGGCGAAGTCCAGAACCACTCCTTACCACCCCAGGGGGACCCACAGCCTGAACGCTTCAACCGGGACTTTGCTAGATATGCTAGGCACCCTTGCACCCAAAGGATGTGCCTAGATGGAGCCAACAAATTAGCACCCTGGTACATGCTTATAACTGCACCAAAGTGATGCCACTGGATTCTCCCACCCCTGATGTTTGGAAGAGAAGCTCGACTACCAGTAGATGTGTGTTTGGGGTCTCTCCTGATGGGGTTCAAGCTGACAACTATTTACAGTATGTGCAAAAGTTAAAGGCCCAGCTAACTCATGCACTAACTGGCTCAAACCATGGCTGCCAAAAGAAATCTGGCCAACAAAGAAAGGTATGATAAAAGGTGAAAGCACAGGAACTCCAGGAGGAGATCGGGTATTGCTAAGAAATCTGGAACTGCATGGCAAGCACAAGATTGCTGACAGATGGCACCATCTCTCTCACATTGTAGTGTGCAAACTAGATGATCTGCCAGTGTACAAAGTAAGGCCTGAGAATAATTCAAAAGATGTAAAACAATGCATAGAAATCATTTACTGCCCATTGGACAAATCTAATTGAGTCTGAGCCCCTAAGATGCCCCTCTGGACCAGTGACTAGAGCTGCTGCTAAGAAAAGATCAAGAAAGTCTGCACCTACAGAAGCAAAGTTAAGTGTTCCCCTCCACAAGTCCCAGTTGAGCATGACTGTCAGTCCATATCGGAAGAAAGTGAGAGTGACTTTGAATACTATCCTTCTACGAACTGAGTCAATTGTTTCTGGGCAATCCCTAGTCAATACTGGAGATGAAGCTGGGCCTTCTGGACTGTCTAAGCCCCCAGCTTCATCCCTGGAGCCAATGCTCCCAGAAAGTGAAGTGCAAAGCATCAGATCAGATGAAATGGAATCATTGTGCATGGTTGAACTGTTTGAGCTTTCAGGGGAGGAAAATGATAGATTGGGGCAGACTGGTGATACACCCGAGCAAGAAGAGTATTTTGAGTGCCCTGACAGTCCACTGCCAGTGTCCGAAAGCTCTCCATGTGAGCCAAATGTTGTGGACTCAGAAACTGTAACTCCTGGAGCTGAAAGTGCCCTCAAGTTCTAGCCCTCTCTATCCCCATGGAGACTCCTGACAAGTGAGGACAATGCTGAAAATGAGGCTCAGAGTGCAGAGACTATAACAGTTCCCTAGAAAGACTGGTCGAGCTGTAAAGCCTGTGGTGCACCTCAGTTATGATTCACTTGGAGGCCTGTGGACTTGCCTCTCAATGTTGTCCATAAAGGGTGTATGTGTCCCCGAGCTCATTGCCCAAACTGAGCATCAGTGCTAACTCCAAGTTACTTGTGTTGCCCTCTCAGTATGGTGCCCTTGCCCATCCAGCCCCAAGGTAACTGATAGGGAAGGGCCCCTCTCTTCAGGTTTCATGTACAAGAGGTAATAACTTGAGTTATGGTACAATGTGTATGTAATACTGTGTAAAGAGTGACGTATCACAATGTTTCAGAAATGTGTTCTTGGTAAAATGATATATTGACTGATGATTACATGTGCGAGCCTAATGCAAATGTATATGGTTGCAGTTGAAACTTATGGGGGTACTTGCTTGATGCGGACGTCAAGCTTTCCCAGGCCAGGAAGGGTGTAACCCCCCTGCAAATGGGGGTTCCCAAAAGACTTCCAGGAGCTTGCTTGAATGCTCCAAGCCTGAATGGTGTTTGCATTTAAGCCATTTATCAGTGAGTGTTTTTAGAGCCTCTGGTACTGTCTCTTTAAGAGCTGTCTGCTTGCAGACATAATTAGTTTGTATGGGGGGACTGTGTGCTTCTCTGAGTACCACTCGAGCTGCTGCCAATTCACTTCATTTTTGCAGTCACTAGGAGTGCAAAGGGAACCTATCTGAAAGATGTAACTGTTTGCCAGAAATTATTTAGAGTAATAATGAAATTACAGTTTGTCTAACCTGCTTTCTTTGCAGTCAGAACTGTGTCTGCTAGTTCCCCATTCTAGTTTTGAACTGCTGAACTGGACCAATCAGTGTGGAGTAAGCTAGCTCTAAAATGGTGCCTTGGATGAATCAGAACTTGGACTCATAATCTGAGCCAGCCACAAGAGGATTGTATGGGCAGTGACTCTGGGAGATGTAGTTTAGACTTCAGTGCCTTTTTGGACCAACAGCAGCAGTCTATTGTGAGTGACAGCCAATCCAGTCAAGAACTGGGAGGAACTCAAAGGAAGTGCCCGGTTTTGTCGGTTGGAGTTTCAGTTGAGCTTTGGCAGTGAAGAAGGAAGGAGCCCTGTGCTTTTCATGTGTGCAGTTTTAGTCAAAACGTGTGTAAGGCCCAAGTTCAGTCTGCAGCTTGTGTAACAGCTTGTTAGGACTGAACCGTCCTGTGAAAAGAATCAAAGGATCTCTGAAGAGAAGAAACCAGGCTCACCCTGTAGAAGACTGGAGGAATTGCTGAAAATTGCACTCGGTCTGTCACTAACTGAATCTGCTGTGTTCTCCGGTATTGTGCAGTAATTGCGATCGGGATACAGATGCAGCCTGCCTGGTATAGTGCTTTCTTTTATATAAATGTGTGAAGAGGTTTGTGTACCTCAAGTGAGCCCTGCTGACATTGAAGGACCCTATCTTATTTGGAGGTCGTGAGTACTAATTCAGGGTCGCTCCCTGTTGAATTGCCACATTAAATCCAAATGGAATTACTGTACTGCTGACTGTTTAATTCTCCTTTTCTCTGTGTGAAAGGGCCCCTACCAGCTGCCACGGTTTGGACTAGCCACTAGGGCTTGGGTACCCAGGGACAGTAACTGATAGGGATAGGCCTGTGCACAGAGCCATAGGTAGATTATTAGAGTGATAAGCTAATTAACCTGATTTCCCTGTCCTTGTTATATCCCCTGAATAAATCAGAGCTGCTTGTTTCAGCAAAGTTATACTGCCTGAGGTATTTGTCTATGTTAAAGTACTGTACTGTGATTGTTGCACTGTATCTCATTTCACAGGAGGTCCCAGTGCCGGAACCAGACCTGGGGGTAAGTGTATACTGTGAAGGTAATTTGATATATTGTGTGGGCCACTAGTGGGAAGAAAGGGGGGTTGCAGTGTCCCAGAGGGCTGTGACCAAGTTAGTTTAACTATTGCAAACCCTGACCTCTGGGTGGAGGCACCCGCCATTGGATCCAGGCCCCTCAACCTGTTAGTGGCAAATCAGGCAGGGGTAGTAGCCCCATGGGATAGCGCCATCTAGGGGTTACAACTGTATTTATAGTATGTTCATAAACTCAAAGCACAACTCAATCACGCCTACCAATTAGCTCATACTATGGCTGCCAAGAAACACCTAGCAAATAAAATAAGGAACGATAAAAGTCAAAGCCCAGGAACTGCAACCTGAAGATCATGTGTTGATGAGGAATCTGGGCCTGCACAGAAAACACAAGATAGCTGACCATTGGAGTCACACTGCTTACATACAGTAATGCTGAAAATTCAGAACTGTCTGGCCATCCATCCCTCTCAACTACCCTGCCACCTCAAAATGAGGTACAAAGTATAACTTCAGAAGCAGCTGACGCTATGTCTTGTGGAACTGTCCGAAACTGAAATAGGTAGTCCTGTCCAAGAAAGTGATAACCCCACTGATGAATCTTTATTTGAAGCTGAAATATCTCTGCCTAGTGAACCTGCTCTCATGATGACCAGCACTGCTAATCCTGAAAGTATCAGCAGTGTGCTAAATGCCTTAACTTTGGTTGAAATACCCCCTACTGATGAACCAGAGTCTACGAAACTGGCAAATTCAAGTGCTACTGCAAATGCAAGTAATACTTCCAACTCTGAACAAACAAAGAGTGCAGAGGTGCCACTTTTGTTGAAGCTTTCTTGTTGCTGGACAATAATCCAGGAATGATCAACCCGAATGTAAATGCTGAAAGAACTGTGCCTGTGCCCCCTATGCCTAGAAGATCTGAAAGAGTTGTCAAACCTGTAGTACACCTTACGTATGGTTCCCCAGGAAAGCCTGTAGACCTTCATATGGATGTGGTCCATAAAGGGGTGTATATTACAGTTAACTCCCTTCCTAAGACAGCATACACTGCAGCTTCTAAGTTAGTGATAAAACCCTCCAACCAATATACCCGGGGTGATTTTTACAGAGATCCCAGGGTTAGCTGACAGGTTCATGTTACCAGCCACTTGGGTTCATGTACAAAAAGTGTTAAAGAAAAGTGTAATGCATATGAATAACTAACTGAGACTGTATGAAAATGAAAGACAAAATGTTTGAAATGGAAATGCAACTGTTTGGGTAATACCATGTCTTATACAAATGCTATTTATGAGTAAAGCATGCTTTATGATGAAACTGTACAGTAATGTAAGTATATAGTTGCTACCTGTATATAGTAAAGAATAGTATTACACTAAGCAAAAATGTTAGTGGTGTATAGATTTGACCTGGGCCATAGGTTCCTAGGCAGGAGAGTGCCAACCCAATTTGGGGCTTACCTTAAGTGCCTCCCTGGGCACCGCTGATGCCCACTGCCAGGCAGACATCCTGCAGAGATGATGAATCCATGGTTGTTGGTGTCCTTTTTTATTGAGCTGCGTCAGAGCCATGATGTGCCTCCACAACTGTCCCTATAGTGACACCTGCCAGTGTGCTGTAAATGGCCTGGACTGGGTCCCGAGGCTCCAAGCTCATGACCATCCAGGCACTGTCCTGATTTTCCCCACACTGCGGTTGATAGCAAAGTAGAGGGAGCTCTATCTAGTACTGTAAATATTTACTTCTAATTTGTTGTTATATTTAAATTAGAGTGCTCATTTTAAACTGCCTTCTTGCAGCTTATGCATCCAAATGGGAGCCACCATGTTTGGCCCAGGACTTCCAGGAATGTGGACCAATTGGGACATAGGGGACCTTGAGGGGTCCTTAGTTCAGGTACCTCATGGGAAAAACTGTAGTTCTTGTAGTTTTTAGTTTGGCACCTAAAGGAATCAATGGGCGCACAGGACTGTGAGTGACAGCTCCCCCTGACCAATCAAACTGCTGGATAAATGGACTAATCAGAAAACCAGTTTCAAACTGGTGCAGCTAGTCCCTAGACTCTGAGGAGTGCAGCTTGAGCTTGTAGACTGAGAGGAGCTTGTGTGGAGCGTCCGACCCAAGACTCCGTGGTAGGAACCCTTCAAGTCCACAGAGTTCTAACCCAGGAAAGGCCTAGTTTCCTTCAGCGGGTGTCTGCGGTCCCGAGTTAGATGATCGGTGATCAGAGAGTGCTTTTTGCAGATTGAGAGGTTTGTACAGCACATCGACTATAATTGCGAACCGGCCTGAAACCGAACTGAGAGGTAGAGAAGTGAATGCTGTTTCTAGTAAATGTGCTGAATGCTTGAGGTGGGCTGAGACCTACTAGCCAGGGATTTCTGTTGCCACCAGGAGTTAGTTGCCTTGTTCAGCCAAGTTGTTAGCCAGCTGGAGGCATTCATCAGCAAAAAACTTTTGTGATTCCTCTTCCCAAAATGGATGCAAGACAGAGGCAGGAAACTACAGACCTGTCAGTTTGACCTCAGTGGTAGGAAAAATGATGGAATCACTTCTGAGGGAAAGAATTGTTGAGTACCTAGAGGCCAGTGGGGCACAGGACCCAAGGTAGCATGGATTCACAGTGAGAAGGTCATGTCACATGAATCTAATCGATTTCTTTGACTGGGTGACCAAAGTAGTAGTACACCAGGGAGGGGCTGTGGACATGGCCTACCTAGACTTTAGCAAGCATTTGACACAGGAAACAGAAGGTAATAGTAAACGGAGTCCACTTCAAAGAAAGGGGGATTACTAGTGGGGTACCGCAGGGTTCAGTACTGGGTCCAGTCCTTTTTAATGTCTTTATAAATGACATTGCAGAGGGACTGGAAGGAAAAATATGCCTCTTTGCAGACGACACAAAGATCCGCAACAGGGTTGATACACAAAGGGGGGTGGAAAGGATAAGAAGGGACTTAGCAAGGTTGGAGGAATGGTCAGAAGTATGGCAGCTTAGATTCAATGCAAAGAAGTGCAAAGTAATGCACCTGGGGAAAAAAAAATAGGAGAAGAGTACACAATGGGCAGGGAGGCTCTAACAGCAACAAAAATGGAAAGGAACCTGTGGTTAGTCATATCAGATGACCTAGAGGTTAGCAAGCAATGTGAGAAGGCAGTAGGGATGGCTGGGGATCATTGGGATGTAGGAGAGGCATCACCAGTAGAAAACAGGAAGTTGTTATCCGTCTGTACAGACAGTTGGTGAGACCCCATCTGGAGTACTGCATGCAGTTCTGAGACCCCATCTCCACAAGGACATAGACAGGATGAAGGCTGTCCAGAGGAGGGCACTAAATGGTGCAGGGTCTGCAACAGAAGCTTTCATAAGAAGAGAGCTAAAGGAGCTTAATATGTATACCCTGAGGAAAGGAGGGAGAGGGGGACATGATAGAAACTTTAAGTACCTCAAGGGAATCAACAAAGTCCAAGAGGGTAGCATCTTTCAGAAAAGAGATGTGCAAGAACAAGGGACACAATTTGAAGATAGAGGGGAGGGATGGTCTAGGGGGCAATGTGAGGAAGTATGTTTCACAGAGAGGTAGTAAGTGCACTGAACGGTTTCTGAGGAGGTCGGGGGTCAAAAACAGTGGGGGAATTCAAGAATGCATGGGACAGACATAAGGCAATTCTTGTGGGGGGTAGGAAGAAATAGGTTGTTGGTTAACTAGGATCTGCAGCTTATCCAGTAGGTAGGGAAATGGGCTGACTAGGTGGGCCAAGTGGTCCTTATCTGCCGTCAGAGTCTACAGTATGTTTCTATGTTTCTATCTTTCTATGTAAGACTGAACTTTGCCAGAAGTGTTTATCCCATGTTGGGCTCATGTCAAACCTGGCCCAAGCCACCTATTCCTGCACCAGTTACCATTTTCTCTGTGAGAAACCAGCTTGGGGATCCAGCCCCTGTGCAGCAAGGAATGGCAGGTTGTGGCCACCTGGAGGCAAAGGCCATGAAGCAGAGATGAGTCATGTAGGCTCAACTTCCCATGCTCTTCAGTGCTCTGCAACAGGTCTTATATCGCCAGCCATCTTCTACCAACTGGTGTGAGTAAATTCAGGGTAGCTCCTGCAACAGTTCTTTAAATCATTTTGTGGTACCATCTGACTTCTTCAGTGCTTTACAGGGTTACAGTGGACTAGGCCAACCAGCTGAGGGTACAAATAGCCACGGTCTTTGTTATTGCATGTTTAATTGCCTTTTCTTTCCATCAAGGGCCCCAACATCAGTTGCAGTCCCATGCAATGTTCAGGCTAGCCACCAACAGTCTGGGTACCCAGCAACTACAAGACTTTATAGTGGAACTGAATGCAAGCATGCAAAAGCACACTGGTTTAAATCCAGTATAGTAATCATTCATCTAGATCTGCCCTTTTCCTTGTTCAAATCCCCCTTAATAAATCAATTGATTTGTTTCACTGTTACATTACCTCACGAATATCTCATTGCTTGGATTAAGGTTAATGTGTCTGATGGAAATGTATTTAAAAGTGCGTGCCTGTTCTGAATACTGTTTTACAGGGGGTTCTGGGGTGTTTGCCGAAGACCAGACACTGGTGGTAAGTGCAAGGGGTGTTTGCATATTGTTAATATTTATTGCCAACTGTGTGTCAACTGCTGTACCGGGCTGTCCCCCATTACAAGGTACGTGCTCACTAGATGGGCTTGTTGGTGGTTATAGCTTCCAAGAGGGCTATAACTGGTTAGGTAGATACCCCCACATACATTACTCTGTGTGGAGGCACCAAAATATTGTGGTTACTAAGGGCAAGGAAACCCCGGGAATTGTTACGTTTAAACCCAGGCCCCTCAACCTGTTGTCTGAAGTACAGGCAGAGATAGTAACCCTAAAGATAGCGCTGCCTAGGAGTTACACTTGGATAGCAGCAGATGAACGCAATGGAGGCTCATCCGTTTCCACGCTGCATTTTCTGTTTCCTTCTGCATGTTCTGACATACAAAAATGCTTGTTGACTGCTTGATTAGTAGGGTGATGGGGATGCCCTGTTTGATTTGTAAGTACACACTGTGTCTCTAGGTACACATGATGCGGCTTTTCTGTTTGGAGAGGGAATCAGCATTAGAGCTTTGAAAATGAACAAAGACCTTCAATCCCACAGGAGGCAATGATCTGTAAAATCTGACCTTTGCTTTCCACCAACACTGTCACTTTTCTAGCAGGCTGATACAGTGGCTGCTGATACTGGACATGACATAGATCAGCTGCTCAGTTTCACGTGCACAACGTCTGTGAGTAAGGAAGACATTCTGTGTTGTGGTGGAACAGTACCCTTGGCTACTAATTAAAATGAGCGCTCAACTCCTTGGTAAATCAAAACTGCATTATCTTGGCTGCATCCCAGGAGGCAATACAGCAGGTTAGAGATCTGAGTTCTGAAACTGGAGACCTAGCAGACCTGGCTTTGAATCATACTGTGTAACCCTGAACAAATCAGTTTATTTCCCTGTGCTCCTGGGTTGCACATGGAAATCGAGCTTTGGTTCAGTGTGATGTTCCTGTCCCAAAATCCTGAAGTAAAAATACAGGTGACTATAAGGAATTTTCTGAAAGACAGTGCAGGACTTTTATGACTGGGAATTCAAACAAATGCAAATGGTCAAACCCAGTGATATAATAATGCAGTTGTCTTGGTGAGTCACAGAATTTGAGTATTTGATTTTGTTTGACTCCATGGGCCCAAAGGCATCTGCAGTGACTTTTAGAGTAACGTTTTTGTGTAAGCATGTTACAGTACCTCTTTTGCTGTATGGCCTAGTAGTAAGAGAGCAGAACTGTGCATCTGAAGACCCAGGTTTGAATCCTACAACCACCAGTTAATTACAGTGTGACCCTAAACATGTCCCTTAACCTCCCTGTGCAGTACATTTTATATTGTATCTGATACAGGGAGTATGTGTATCCCAGTGGTTTGGGTACAGAGCTGTGAATTTGGACCCAGGTTTGACTCCTACGACTACCAGTTATTTACAGTGTGACCCTGAGCTAGTCACGTAACCTCTGTGTAATCTCTCTTTCTAATCATTCTCAATGCTCTTTGAATCTCCCTGTGTCTGATAGTTGTAGCAACATCCTGTTCCCTCCCTCTATTTGTAAAATGCTTTGGAATTAGTCGTTTTCCGAAATGTGCTATATAAAACCAAATTCCCTTCCTGTATCATGAATTGTTTAGAACAGCTGTGATATCCTCACAGTTCAGTTTTTATGCAAGCACCTCTTTTGAGTGATCCTGGGAAGGGGGGTCCATTAATGGGCTATGCAAGCATACATTAAATGATACTTCCCCCCTCTCATGTCACCAAAGGGGGGAGCAACAGCAATCGTCCCAAATTTTACATACGTGGAGCCACAATATTTTCCCCTTAGCCACAACAAGGATTAAAATTCACTTTTTATGTTTGATTTTTTTTTTGTTTCCTAAAAATGTCAGACTTAAAAAAAATTAAATAGAATACAGCAGAATGCCATTTGTGGATGAAAATAAAAATATGAGGGGGTGATGTATTAAGGTTTAGGTGGAACTCAAGACTGGTTGGATTGGGTTTGGGACCAGGATTAGAGTGAGAATTTGGACACCAGCCTAATCCCAACAGGAGGGCTCCCGAAAACAGACTATGCAGCGATCCCTATCCTGCATGAAAATTAATCAATTGGAATGAAAGATTGACTCAAACAACAAGCCCCCTAGTTATATCTGAGCCCTATGACTGAATGTTAGGCCAACATCATGGTCTAGTCCTTCTGGCTAAATGTTCCCTTTTCGTGAGTGCGGACTCAGAGTCCTTGATGAAAGGTTAGCCAGTGGGGGTTAGATACGTGAATATTCCCATCCTGTTTTTTTCCAGTGATATAGTCAATCAGCATACCTGTCTGTCTCACTGCTAAACCAAACAAAACTAGTGAGGGTTTGACATGTGAGGTCATGTGTGAGATCAGGAGGGATTTAAAGGGGAACTGCACTGAACCTGTAAGTCATTTTTCCCTGTAGAAGCTGTTTTTAATTATTGGTTCAAATTCTACTATTGTTCCATTTATACAGGCTTTTTGGTGACCTCAGTGGGTGTTTCTGCTTAACAGTCTGGTGCTAAGTACCATTTTAGAACTGTATGATGTAGTTTATGTCCCACTCAGCCATATAGTTCTATAGTAGAACATGGATGCATTGTGCCAACAATAAAAGAGCAGAACAGGGACATCACATAAACTACTGTACATCGTACAGTTGTAAAATGGCCCTTACCAGCAGCATGTAAATCAGAAACACCCATGACTAGGATTCTTAAAAAGCATGTACAGCTAGAGCAATAACTGAATTTGAATCAGTATTCAAAAATCAGCTTCTACTGGGGAGGGGACTTATAGACTTCTGCCTCTGACCTCATGGCCCGGCTCCAACTGGACTTCAACATCCAGAACTGGTTCCAGGCTAATCAGCTATCACTCAATGCCAAGAAAATGGTCTCCATGACTTTTGGCATAAGGAAGAGACTAGGTAGGCTGACCCCTTCCCCTGCTTCCATACCCTTGATGGTACTGCAAGTGAGGATAAATCTTTTAGATACCCTGAGGTCTGGCGGAATCATCACCTCAACATCTCTGTTCATGTCAATGCCATCCACCAGAAGCTTCACCCCAAACTGGGTGCTCTTTACAGGAATAAAGTGAACATCCCATTTCCTGCCCACAGAGAGATTATCTCAAACATGATCCTCCCTATCCTCATCTACCATGACAATGTTTACAGTGCTGCTCCCAAATCCAACCTAGCCAGACTGGACCTACTATTTCACTCCTGCTGCTTTGCTCTTCACTGCCCCACAGAACCCACCATTGCTCCCTTTACTCCTCCTTCTCCTTTCCCTCCTTTGAGCCTGCCGCTCTTACTCATAATTTTACTTTCATCTCACATTCTGATTTGGGTCCCTCCCATTACCTTCTCTCCCTCCTCCATTCCCCTTGTTCCTCCTACTTCTTCGCAGCTCTGGCCCTCACACTTGCACTCCTCAATAAAATCTTCTGCTGGCCAAGCTGCTTTCTTCTTCCACTTCCTCAAACTGTGGGTCTCTCTTCCTATTACCATTCATACTGCTCCTTCCTCCCACACTCAGTCAAATCTCTCCTCTACGAATTCAGTACTCACTTCTGCAGTTGTCCATGATCCTGTGCTGTATTTTTCCACCCTACAATTCACTCCCTCTCACTGTACCTGCTCCTGCCGTAATTCATTTCCCCCACCCCCTAGCCAATAGCACATCATTCACCCTTCAAATTGCTGCCATCTGCACTTTAATGCCATACCTAGCAATGCGTTGTTCATAATCGAATTGTGTTCCAATTTTCACTTACGGTATATTACCTGTTGCTCTTCAGATGTTCTACCTAGCTCATCTTGTTCATTTTGTTGTTACTTACTGTCATTGTTTAACTTATATTTTCAATTTTTGATTTGTGTAACCAACTGTTGTAACTTATTGCTGTACTTTCCTCATTTCCCCCTCCCACCAGGATGAATCTGGAAATGAGCTATTTCAGCTCTGTATGACTTTCTTAGTAAATCTTTTGAAATAAATAATTGAAAGGCCATGCCTGCAGTTCAGTGGGTGAGAGCAACCAACCATGCCCCTCCTGAACTATTTAAGCCAGCTGCTTCTAGCCTCACTCAGAAGCACTTTTTCTTTGCTGCAGCCATAGGCTTTGCTGTCCCTTTTTCTTCTGTGTTTGCCTTGCACCTCTCTGTGCTTTTGGACTTTCTGCTTGGTTTGTACCTCTCCGACTTTCTAGGCTAGTGTTTTCATTTTCTACCTCCTGGCTGCAGTCTGCGCTTCTCTCTGTCTCCTGTTCCTGCTGCTCTCTGGTCTCCTGTTACTTGTGTTTCTTCTGTTTTGGTTTTTTTGGGGCTTTCTAGTTTCTTTCCTTGTATCTTGCCTTCATAATTTGCTTTACCTTGTGCTACTCAGGCTCCCATTTTTTACGTTCGCTTGCGCGCATGCGCAAGGAACGTTTTGGGAGAGTAGCACACTTTGGAGGTGTGCCTCTCCCTTGCAATCCAGTGCTCCGTTGAGCAGGTGTGGCGGTCCTGCACCAATGGGTGCGGGAGCTGTGTATGACAGCAGTGGTCTTCGTTTCAAAGAAAACCACTGCTGTCGCCCCAGCTTACCAGCGTCGCGCCACCTGCAGCTCACGCGCTCCCCCGTCACGCCGCCCCCAAGCTTTGGTGCCACGCTGCCCACCCAGCGTGGCGTTGTTGCAGACAGGGTGCCCAATCCCCCGTCGGCTCCACGGCACCCCAAGCCATCCTGCTGCCATGCTGGAGCCCACCCCAGCGTGGCAAACATGAAGGTAGTTTGCCGATGGTTGCCCAATCCCATCGGCTCCTCCAGCCCCGTGTGGTTGCGGCAGGGGTGCCCAATCCCTGCGGCTCCTCACCCCAGCCATCTTCTGCCATGCTGGGAGCCCACCCCAGCGTAACCGACATCACGTGATCGTTTTTTTTTTTTATTTACCTGTAATGGGAAATGGTCCCACGGCGCATCTCCCAGTCCCTCCCACAACCCGCATCCACCCACGCGCACTCCAGCCTCCCCACCCCTCCTCACCCCATGCTACCTCCAGAGCTTTGGCGCGACGATCTTGGTGGACCGGGAACACGTCTGCACTCTTCAAAGCTGACTGCGAACTGAGGAAATGCCGTTAAGCTGTATAATGGGCTAGAATAAGGGGTTTTCAACTTTATTGGATATCTCAGGCATTTTGGAATTTTGCACCAAATTTCCAACATAGGGTTTTGGGACCCCTTCTCATGAGTGATGTCACTGTCATGTATAAGACCCGTCTGGCGGGTGATTTCGCAGTCACTGCACAGTCACTGCGTGAAATCATCCTTCAGGCCTGAATACACCATGACAGTGACATCATTCATGAAAGGGTCCGAAACCATGTTGAAAATTTAGTGCAAAATCCAAACTGACTGTTTTACGAGCGTGCGTTGCGCAGTTCCTGCGCACGCTCATAGGTTTGCGAATTTTCAATATTTCTACTCCAGATTTTCAACATTGCCATTTAACCAGACCTTCTTATGAGTAGTACAGCTGTCATTTTTCACATCCTGCCCAAAACATGTTTCCGCCCATGTAGCGCACAATGGCGCAGTCGGTGTGCGAACTCAATGTATGGGACACGTTAAGAAAATCACAGTGACACTGTTCATGAGCAGAGGTCTTAAAATGGCTATGTTGAAAATTTGGTGAAAAAATTCCTAAAAATGACTGTTTTACGAGTGTTCATTGCGCAGCTCCTATGCACGCTTCGTAAGTTTGCGAATTTTCAATATTTTCATTCCACATTTTCAACATTACCATTTTACCACACCTCCTTATGAGCAGTGCAGCTGTCATTTTTCACATCTTACCCAAAACGTGTTTCCGCCCATGTAGCTGCACAATGGCACAGTCGGTGTGTGAACTCAGTGTATGGGACACATTAAGAAAATCACAGTGTCACTGTTCATGAGCAGAGATCTTAAAATGGCTATGTTGGAATTTGGGAAAAATTCTACAAATAACTTGTTTACTGGCGTCGTTATGCAGTTCCTCATGCACTTTTAAGTTTGCAATTTCAATATTTTCACTCCAGATTTTCAACATTACCATTTTACCACACCTCCTTATGAGCAGTGCAGCTGTCATTTTCACATCTTGCCCAAAACGTGTTTCCGCCCATGTAGCGCACAATGGCACAGTCGGTGTCTTGAACTCAGTGTATGGGACACATTAAGAAAATCACAGTGTCACTGTTCATTGAGCAGAGATCTAAAATGGCTATGTTGGAAATTTGGGGAAAAATTCCTAAAAATTACTGTTTCTGACGTAGCATTGCACAGTTCCCACGCCGCCAGGGTTTGCAAATTTTCAATATTTCCACTCCAGATTTTCAACACTGGCATTTTACCACTCCTTCATGGGCAGTACAGCTGTCATTTTCACATCCTGCCCAAAATGTGTTTCCGCCCATATGGCGCACAATGGCACAGTCGATTGTCGAAATCAATGTATGGGATGCAGTAAGAAAATCACAGTGACACTGTTCATTAGCAGAGGTTTTAAAATGGCAATGTTGAAAATTTGGTGAAAAATTCCTAAAATTACTGCTATGAAGTGCATTGCACAGTTCCCATGCACCGTAGGGTTTGCAAATTTTCAATATTTCCACACCAGATTTTCAACACTGGCATTTTACCACACCTCCTCATGAGCAGTACAGCTGTCATTTTTCACATCCTGCCCAAAATGTGTTTCCGCCCATGTAGCGCACAATGGCACAGTCGGTGTGCGAAATCAATGTATGGGACACATTAAGAAAATCACAGTGACACTGATCATGAGCAGAGGTTGTAAAATGGCTGTGTTGAAAATTTGGTAAAAAAATTCCTAAAAATGACTGTTTTACTAGTGTGCATTCGCTAGTTCCTACCGCTGGCCAGAAGTTTGGCAATTTTCAATATTTTCACTCCAGATTTTCAACATTGCCATTTTACCACACCTCCTCATGAGCAGTACAGCTGTCATTTTCATATCCTGCCCAAAACATGTTTTCCGACCATGTAGCGCTTAAATGGTGTAGATCGATTGTGCGAACTCAATGTATGGGACACATTAAGAAAATTACAGTGACACTGTTCATGAGCAGAGGTCTTAAAATGGCTGTGTTGAAAATTTGGTGACAAAATTCCTAAAATGACTGTTTCACAGTGTTCATTCGCGAGTTCCTATGCACGCTGGTAAGTTTGAGAATTTTCATTATTTTTACTCCACATTTTCAACATTGCCATTTACCACACCTCCTTATGAGCAGTACAGCTGTCATTTTCACATCTTGCCCAAACGCAGTTTCCCGCCCATGTAGCGCATAAATGGCACTGAGTCGCTGTGTGAACCCAGTGTATGACACATTAAGAAAATCACAGTGTCACTGTTCATGAGCAGAGATCTTAAAATGGCTATGTTGGAAAATTTGGTGAACAAATTCCTAAAAATAACTGTTCTGAGGCGTCGTTCGCGCAGTTCCATGCGCTCGTAAGTTCTAATTTTCTACATTTTCACTCCAGATTTTCAACATTGCCATTTTACCACACCTCCTTATGAGCAGTACAGCTGTCATTTTTCACATCCTGCCCAAAACGTGTTTCCGCCCATGTAGTGCACAATGGCACAGTCGGTGTGCAAAATCAATGTATGGCACACAGTAAGATAATCACAGTGACACTGTTCATTAGCAGAGGTTTTAAAATGCTGATGTTGACAATTTGGTGAAAAAATTCCTAACAATGACTGTTTTACGAGCGTGCATTGCACAGTTCCCACGCACGCTCGTAGGTTTGCGAATTTTCAATATTTCCACTCCAGATTTTCAACATTGCCATTTTACCACACTTCCTTATGAGCAGTACAGCTGTCATTTTTCACATCCTGCCCAAAACGTGTTTCCGCCTCTGTAGCGCACAATGGGGGTAACAAAAAGGTCATGCTGAAAATTTATTGTGCAAATACCAGCAATCGCACAGGGCATTACGGTAAAGCACCATACGTGCCAAACACCACTGCAAATATCTGCAAGCGAATGTTCGGCATTGACAAATGCTTGTTGTTGTTATTTCATCCCTTTAGCAATCTCAGTTCCAGCTACAATCCTTAATTACACCTGGCTTCTAGCTAGATTGCAACTCCCTTCTGTGTTCTGTTTTTTGTGCACCTCAGCAACTCTGCTCCCTAGTTTTTGTTCCAACATACTCCTGTACTCCTAGCAGCTTAATTGCTTACACTGCCTCAGATTATCTGCCTTCCAATGCATCAGCAACTGACACTAACCTCCCTTCTGGAACTGGTTGGCACGCATTCTCTCTTTAGTCCATGCTGTAACATTTGTCTCATTTCATGTTCTAGTTGTAATGTTATGTCTCAGCCAGCACCTTAGCCTTGCATTCAGCTTAACAAGCAGCTTTTCAGCCTTACCTGTGTTTCATTTCTTTCATTTGCTCATAGCCATTGGCTTCACCATGGCCCTCCAACCATGCCTGCATTCGGATGCATGCATAGCAGAAAGCTACAATCCTAATTTTTACCCCTGGCTCCTAGCTAGCCAGCCACTCCTTCTGGGCATTGTTTTTTCATTATTCACTTTAGCTGAACTCTGCTTCCAGTTTTCCATTCCCACTGCTTCTGCTTTCTCTAGCAGTTTCATTCATAGTCTCTACTGCCTCAGCCTACCTGGCCTGCTGTGCACCTACACTTATCATTACTCTCTCTATAGAACAGATTGAATATGTTCACCATTCAGTCCTTGCACTCCTGCTTAGCCTTATTCATTATCCTAGTCCTCATTCACGTTTCTGTCACTCAGTACATATTGCCTAAGTTTTTTCCTACTTATCCTTATGGCTGTCTGGCTTCACCTGAGACCTCCACTCCTCAAGGGAATCTTGGGCACCACTGAAAGGTAGGCAGTGGTACAGCATGCCCTACTGAAATGGTAAGTAGATGCCATAGGCAGTGGTACAGCCTGCCCTGATAAAATGGTAGGCAAATGCCATAGGTAGGGACGTGGGGCACTGCTGAAATGTAGGCGGCGGCAGGGTTTTAAATAATTGATTAGCAGTTTTTTCTTGGGACAATACTAACTGTACAGAAAGCATTTATATAGGTTTTCTTGAAGTGTTATGTTTGTTAAACACAGTGAGGCAAGTGATATGCATTTTCATAATGTTTTAGAACTTTTATGAGCAAAACGCTAATCAATTTTTAGAGTTAAATAAAACCGTGCAGCGGTATAGCATGCCTGCTGAAATGGTAGGCAGATGCCATAGGCAGGGCTTTAGGGTACCACTGAAATGTAGGCAGTGGTACAGCATTCCCTGCTGAAACAGTAGGTAGGTGCCATAGGCATGGAATGGTTCTCTACCGCAGAACTCATACACAACAGTACCTCATGCACTGCTTAAATCATAGGCAGTGAGTCATCATTCGGGTTTCTACATGGCAGTAGCCATGTCATCACTAATTTATCCCAAGCCTGGAGGAAGCAGCAAGCCTTGGATCCCCAGACGTTTTTCCTCATTGGGATTTTTCTCTCCTCCATGCTGAAGATCATAAAGTTAGGTAGTCCATAATGTAGTACATTCCATTAGTTTACTCAGGTAGGTTTCCACTGTTGGATTAAGTTGGATGATGGCCCTAATTCTTTGCCATTCACTCTCCTTCAGAAGTCATGCCCCCTTTTTATCAGTTCCAATATCTATCAGTCCCTGCTCATCTCAATCTGTGTCTGTTTCCAGTCACATTGGTTAATGTCAAACTGTCCTCCTCAAGCTCAGTAGTCCACTTGCTGCTCAGTATATTTTGGGGAACTCCTTCCTAAGGTACCTTTGGCCTAAGGGAATCCTTCCTGCAGCACCTTCAGGGGTGGAACCCTCCTCAAGGGTTCCTTGCCTTCACAGTACCCCAACAGGGTGGTAGTTCCCCATGGAACAGAGAGAGCCAAAGGCCAAAGTCTATCAACAAAAATAATTTCCATCTAGGAATAGGTCTTGCATCTTGCCACTCTATAGGGCTTATGTTCATCCCCATCTGGACTACTGCTCTCCATTGTGGAGCCCTCATCCGAGAAGGGACGTTAAGAGAATAGAGGGGGTCCCGAGGAGAATAACAAAAATGGTAGATGGACTGCATAATATAACTTATAAACAAAGGCTTACTGATCTAAACCTATACCCATTAGAACTTAGGCATACTAGGGGAGACCTTTTACAGATGTATCAAATATCAAGGGACAGCCAACTCCTTGATGATCTGGGATTAATAGAAAACCACAGGTCTCTCTCTCTCTCTCTCCAAAGTCATAGCCATCAGCTAATGCTGACTTACCCAAAACTAGACAGCAGAAGATATTTCTACACACAAAGGTTTGTACCACTATAGAACTCCCTGCCAAGAGAAGTGGTGGAAGCAGATACTTTTGGTACCTTCAAAACTAAATTAGATAAACACCTGGTGAAACCTATGGGCACATAATGACCCGCCTTCACGTCAGATGTACCATCTTGGGCACAATTAGCCTTCTGTGCACCTGTCGTATCCTAGTACAAATCCTAGTATGAAACAGTTGTACAAGCATAACTCCACAGTAACTTGTGTAAGCCCATTGAATTAAAAGGCTATGCCTGCATTTCAATGGGCAGGAGTGACCAACTATGCCCCCTCCTGAGCTATATAAGTCAGCTCCTTCCAGCCTCACTCAGACGCACTTTTTCTTTGCCCCACCATCCTCCCCTCCTCCTCCAGTGGCATGCCTCTCTCCACAGGGCTCCTTCCTAAGGCACCTTTAGCCTAAGGGAAGCCTTCCCACAGCACCTCTATGGGTGGAACCCTCCTCAAGGGTTCCCTGCCTTCACAGGGTAACCCGTGAAGTGGGCGCATGAGGAAGGGCACCATCCATTATGGCAACACCTTCCCGGCGCAATCCACTTACGGCGACGGAAAGGTAGAGCGACCAGATGAGGTGGTGGGCAAACTAGGCAACAGGATGTTGATATATGTACGTGCGTGGGGGGGAGTGGGAAGCGGCTGCGGCGGCATGGGCTAGTAGGGTGGAGAGGCTGTAGGGAGTGGTGCTGCAGTTGCCAGTCGAGCTGCGTTGTGGTGTCAGGGATAGGCTAGTGGCTGGGGTGGCTGGGGTACCGGGTTCAGGTCAGGGCACTGGTGCGGTCATTGTGCCAGCCTGAACCTTTTCATTTTCTGCTTTCACCCCCGACATGCACCCCTGGAGTTGAGAATCTTAGTAGGGGTCCTGGAGGTGAAGCCCCCGAGAGGTGTGTGTGGGAAAGCAGTAAAATATGTCCTGACGCTGTTGTGCTGGTGCTGCTGTTGTCAGAGTGCCGAAATGTGTTCAGCACTCTGACTGAGTGATAATGGTGATTGCCTTTAGGAATTCGCTGTTATCACACAGACCCTCTTCACAGTACCCTGATAGGGTGGTAGTTCCTCAGAACACAGAGAGCTAATGGTCAAAGTCTACCAACAGTTGCACAAGCATAACTCAGCATTAAGTTTTGTAAGCCCATTTAACTGAAAAGCTATGCCTGCAGTTCAATGGACAGGAATGACCAACTATGCCCCCTCATGAGCAATATAGGTAAGCTCCTTCCAGCCTCACTCAGAAGCACTTTTTCTTTGCCCCACCATCCTCCCCTCCTCCTTCAGCAGCACGCCTTTCTCCACAGGGCTTCTTCCTAAGGTACTTTTAGCCTAAGGAAACCTTCCATGGCACCTCCAGGATGGAACCCTCCTCAAGGGTTCCTTGCCTTCACACTATCCTGACAGGGTGGTACTTCCCTGTGGAACAGAGAGTGAAGGATCAAAATCTATCAACAGTTGCACAAACATAACTCCACACTAAGTTGCATAAGCCCATTGAAATAAATTACATTCAGCAGAGTTCTCCTTTAAGGTTGTGATTTGCGTGGCTAGTACATAGCCTTCCAGGGGAGCAGCAGACCTACACTTGCACAATTAAATAAAACCTTAATATTATAGAGATTTATGTCATGTATGTACTGTATATATGTATGCATGCATGTATATATCTATATATAGTCTATTCTTTGCAGAAAAACTTCACTAATGCACCAGTTAGGGTAACTTAACGCCACAAAAGTTGGGAAATCTGGCGTTAGGGTTTCCAACCCTAAAGCCCAACCCCCACTCCCAAGCAGCAAAAGGAAATGACATTAGGATTCTGGGTCTCTGGAGTCTTGCTGAATCAGTGGTGGAGTATTCATCAGGGGTTATCAACCCTAATGCCCACCCCATTCGTGAGCAAACAACATCACACATGAGCTCCTTTTTTCACGAGGGCCCACAGGACCTGCATGAAGAAAGGTACGACAAACTGTGTTGGCAACCTGTGGCTAGACATACTTCTCTTACCTTTGAGTTAGTGGCTTGAGCTGTACCTTGTGCTTGGGATTGGAGTCTGCAGGCTGGGAGGAAAGGTGAGCATTAGGGTTGACAGCCCCCAAGGAAGACCCCACCACTGATTCGCCAAGATTCCGGAGACCTAAAACCCTAATTTGTTTTCTTTTTTCTGCTTGAGGGGTGGGGTGCGGACTTAGGGTTGGAAACCCTAGTGCCACATTTCCATACTTTTGTGACATTAAGTTACCCTAACTGGTGAATTTACAAAGTATTTTTGCAAATAATTTCTTTTGTTTTTGAGATACAAGAATAATATCCTCAGTCACGCCCTTGGGGGCTCTACACTTAAGTGAACCAACAGATATGAAGAATTCATGGGGCTATTTGGTGGGCTGCAGAAGTGCAGGGCCCTGTGGTCCTTGTGCTTCCATGTGGCTGCAGATACAGATACACAGGGCAAAGAGTATATCTGTCAGCTAATGCATAGGGCCCTCTGCCACCCAGGGGTGTAGATGTCCATGGCCGTATGCCAAGAAGACAGTTGTCTTCACTATATGGTACCCAGGCCCCGCGGATAACCCTGCACCTTTATTCCCTGGCCGGGTGCACAACAATATCATACCCCACTCACTCCATCAAGCTGGGTCACTGAGCTCACCCCTGAACCCAGCTCACCAGCACAGGATCACAAATCATACCTGTTGAAGCCAAGAGCGCACACTACACACAAAGTTTGTTAACAATTATATATATTTTTCAATTTTACCTCAAATTTTCAAGCTTCTTGTTGTATGATTCACCTTATAAACATGACATGTACCATTTATAGTACACAGGGCCAAAATGTCATTTCACATCAGAAGTGCGAAAACACTTCTCATCCAGGATTTAAAAAATGACACATGTCACATTTATGAGGTGGTGTGGAAAAACAGCTATGTTGAAAGTTTGGAGTCAAAACTGAAAATTAGTGAAGTTATGAGTGAACATTGAAATAGTGTAACGTTCAGTCATAACCTGGGCATTTTACCATATTTGTACACCAGATTTTCAGTATAGCCTTCTCATTACCCCATCTCATGAACCTGATAGTGACAATGTTCAAATCCCCACCAAAACGTCATTGTGCGGCATCGAAACCTCATTCCATGCCACAGGTGTGAAAACACATTTTGGCCAGAATTTGAAAATGAAAGCTCTTAACATTCATGAGGTGATGTAAAAAATGGCTATGTTGAAAATTTGGGTCAAAATGTTTACAATTACCAAAGTTATGAGCGAGTGTAGTAAAATGTCAACATATGCGCATAACTTTGCCATTTTATGTTTGCTTACAGATGCACAAGAAACATTATGTGACAGCTTAGGAGAGAAGTGGGTTGTGGAGGTGTGGCTCTATGGCAGCCAAGGAAGGCACAGCATTTGGGGCTTGGCAATGGTGGCCAATGGAGGCACAGTGTGCTGATGACACTGGCTGCCAAAAGTGCCACCAAGTTCTAACGTTTCACCTCAGCAATCAGTGGCCACCTCATCAATGCAGTGTCAGCCATTCCGCTGCAATGAGGGAGCAACCCTTCATTGTTGGGCAGAAATTGCCTACTGTAATATTGTTTGTGAACATGGCGGCGGCTTGCCGCCTGTTCACAAACAATATATAGCTCTCAGTGCCAGGGTGCCCAGTCCCCTTGGCAGCATATGCCCACCCACAACAGTGTTTTTGCAGACGGGGGCCCCAATCCCGGCTTCAGTCCTCCCAGTTAAAGTTGCAGATGGGGAGCTCACTTCCATTGGCATTACAGCCCTCCCAGTTTGATTTGCTGACGGTGGAGCCCACTCTCCATCAGCATAATGCCCCCCCCACTAAAACCAGTAGATTTGTGCCAAGAGGGTGCCCAATCCCTCTCGGCTCTTGCGCCTCCCCTTTTGTGCTGACGGGGGTGCCCAATCTCCGTCGGCTACAGTTGCTCCCAAAAAAAACACTCTGTTGGCACGCTGGGAGCCCACACCAGTGTGCCAAATGCCCCTGTAAAAACAAAACTATCCCGCAATGTTTTTTGTGTTTCTTAACCTGTGAAAAAAGAAAACGGTCCCTCGTGGTCTCCCTGCCCCCTCCCATAACCCACGCCCACCCACTGCACACCTTGCCTCCCCACACCCCCCACACCCCATATTTAACTCCGGAGTTTGGCGCGACGATCTTCAGTGGACCGGAACCGCTCTACACTCTTCAAAGCCGACCGCGAACTGAAGAAATGCCGTAAGCTGTATAATTGCATAAATAGGGTTTTTCAACTTTGATGCATGTCTCAGGCATTTTTGAATTTGGCACCAAAGTTTCTACATGGGGTTTTGAGACCCTCCTCATGAATTCAGACACTGTAATGGTGTTATTCGGTCCTGAACTGTGATTTCCGTCACTGCGTGGCATCACCTTTTGGGGCGATTAACTAAACGACAGTGCCAGTGTTCATGAGGTGGGCTGTCAAAAGTGTATGTTGCAAATTCGGTGGAAAAAATCAAAAAATGACTGTTTTACGAGCTGCAGTGCAGCAGTTTCTACACATGCTCATAACTTTACTTTGCAATATTTTCACTCCAGATTTTCAACATTGCCATTTTTCTGTACCTTCTTATGAACAGTACAGCTGTCATTTTTCACATCCTGGCCAAAATGTGTTTTCGCACTTCTGGCGCAGAACAGCATGGCTGCTGTGGGGAATCCATGTTCTGGACATATTACGAAAATGACAGTGACACTGTTCATTAGCAGAGATCCTAAAATGCTTATGTTGAAAATCTGGTGACAAAAGTCTATAAAATGACTGTGTAACAAACGTGCATTGTGCAGCTTCCACGCACGCTCATAACTTCGCACATTTGCAATATTTTCACTCCAGATTTTCAGCATTGCCATTTTGCCACACCTCCTTATGAGCAGTACAGCTGTCATTTTTCACATCCTGGCTGAAATGTGGTTTTACACTTCCAGCGCAGAATAGCACGGTCACTGTGGGAAATCAGTGTTTTGGACACATTACAAAAATCACAGTGACACTGTTCATTAGCAAAGGTCCTAAAATGCCTATGTTGAAAATTTGGTGACAAAAGTCAATAAAATGACTGTGTTACGAACGTGCATTACGCAGTTTCCATGCACGCTAGTAACTTTGCACATTTGCAATATTATCACTCCAGATTTTCAACATTGCCATTTTTCAACACCTCCTTATGAACAGTATAGTTGTCATTTTTCACATCCTGGACAAAATGTGTTTTTGCACTTCCGGCGCACAATAGCACGGTCAATGTGGTAAATCACAGTTCGGGACACATTACAAAAATCATAGTGAAACTGTTCATTAGCAGAGGTCCTAAAATGCCTATGTTGAAAATTTGGTGATGAAAGTCCATAAAATGACTGTGTTACGAGCCTGCATTGCGCAGTTTCCACGCACGCTTATAACTTCGCACATTTGTAATATTTTCACTCTACATTTTCAACATTGCCATTTTTCCGCACCTCCTTATGAACAGTACAGCTGTCATTTTTCACATGTTGACCGAATGTATTTTGCACTTCTGGTGCAGAATACCGTGGTTGCTGTGGGAAATCAGTGTTCGGGACACATTAAGAAAATCACAGTGACACTGTTCATAGCACAGGTCGTAAAATGCCTATGTTGAAAATCTGGTGTTGAAAGTTCATAATGACTGTTACGCGCATGAGTTGCGCAGTTTCCACGTATGCTCAGAAGTGCAAGCATTTTTAATATTCCCACTACAGATTTTCAACATTGCCATCTCTTCACACCTCCCTATGGATGGTACAGCTGTCGTTTTCACATCCTGCCCGATCTGTGTTTTCGTGCATATGGAGCAGAATGGCACTGTCGCTCTTGGAACTCAATGTTCAGAACACATTGACAAATCACACTGCCACTCTTCATGAGAAGAGGTCCCAAATGCTTTCATGGACGTGGGGTCACAAAAGGTCATGTTGAAAATTTGTACTATAAATACCAATAAGCGCATGAGGCGTTAGGTTTTTAACCATAATGTCCTACCCTGTACAGATGGACAGCCATCGGGGTGTGCCTTCGGATTGCTGACTGTACTGCTCATGCCATCCCACCCCCACACCCCAGCCACTGACAGGCATTAAGGTGTACCTTGGACTCTTCAGCCCCAGACTTCACTCCCATTCTTCTATGCTGCACCCATTTCAAAGTATGTCCTTATGGAATGGGGTGACTGTAAAGCCAAAAACCCTAAGGCACATCTCAACATGTGTCACTGTCTGCAGAACAGGGTGAGGTCACAGGCTGACCCCTCATGGGCGACGACCCAACACTTACCTCAATGCTGTCCATCTCTACAGGATGGAGGTGGGGTTGGTGTGAACTTCAATACTTGACTGCCATTCCTATTCTGCATCTTTCTAACTCCTGCATTTCCAATGCTAATACCAGCAAGCAAACATTCGGCACTGACAAATGCTTGTTACATATTTTGACCAAATTTTCAGCATAGGCTTTGTATGACCCCACTTCATGAACAAAGGTCATGAAAATTTTCAAATCCCGCCTGAAAGGTTATTTCACTAGCACCATGCAATCGCCTTTTTGGGCTTTGATTTACATAATCTCCACTGGTTATTCAGTTAAAAATATGCAAGACTTTTGAAACCCCTAAGCATAGGATGAATACATAAAGATATTTCACAGTACAGCTTAATCTGGTTCAATCTCACTTGCATGCATCTGTGTGGGGATCATTGTGGGGGAGGGGCAGCTGCAAAGTGGGGTGCTAGCTGCACACTCGACAGACTTGATAGACCATGTGGCCTGTATCTGCTGGCAAGTAGTAAGTAAATAATTAAGTAGGAGAATGAACACTGCATTTTTTGGTACAGCATGACCTAAAATATCTAACAGTTTAACACTGTTAGCCAAAACTAAATCATATACTATTAGCCATTTGCAGCAATGTCATTGACTATTGTCTAATAAAAATTTCTGGAAATGTTCCAGGTAATGAACCAGTACCAATACATCACCTTGTCTGTAGCGTTACAAAGTCCAAGCTGTAAAACTGGTAACAAACAGATTGAAAGACTCGTCTCTGATAAACAGTAAGTAACGGTCATCTGAGGCCCCAAAATACACCCTTTTCTAAAGTAACGTCATCACATGCTGCTATAAAATGCAACCCAATTAAGCAGATAGGCTATCTTTAGCATGTTTAAACTCTTTGATCATAAACAGTTTGAGATCCCAACACCAATATTTACATCAATAACACCTTTCTAAAGTGTTTATACCTTATGTAAAATTCAGTGTAATAGTTAATAACTGTAACTCCTCCTAAGTTACCTGAATATGGGTTGAGCTGTCAGTTTCAACTACACAAACTATTAAATACAGCATCCTTTGTCATTTATAATTTCTCATATGGAATGAATCTGAATTAGTATCGTGATACTCCCAGCCCCTCACATAGATTAAAGGCTTTGTATGTGTGGACTCATTGCCTAGCGCATATAGCATCATGCAGACTGGAGAGTAAGTGCCATCATTACTGTCTTCTGTTCCCCTTGATGGCAAGGGATGTTCTCGCCACTGTCAAGATATAGAAGGCTTAATTATTTTAAAATTGGTCAATGTCTGTGGAGAGCCACACACACTGTACACACGGCACTATACTGTAAAACATACTGATCAAAACCTCGCTTGGAGCCCATCACTTACTTGTGGTAACATTAACTGCAGTTCAAAACATATATACATTTATATGGCATACAGGTAACAGCGGTTCACTGTTTAAGTAACTACAGCTCACATAATGCACATGAGTGCAAAGTCTGTAATACACTATCAGTTCCTAATAGTCAAACCTGCTTATCCAGCAGCTTGTGAAGCAAAGTTCACTTTAAAGCTTTCAAGGATTTTTTGCCAGCATCCACCAGATCGTTAAAAAACACGTTTCCAAAGTAGGTCACTCTTAGTTTAACTGGTAATTGCTGGGTATGGGCTATTCTAAGGAGTGCAATGCAGCCAGAAACCTAGTCAAATGCATTACGACTTTGCTGCTATGTTTATTTATTTTTATTTATTTATTTATTTGATTCTAAGATTATAAAACACCTTTGAGCCGAGGCTCTTTTACAAACGTTCCACGTCAATGAGTACAGACAATTAACACGAAATTGGTTACATAAGAACTGAAAATGGTTACGTAAGAACAGGATATCATACTGTTACTATGGATGACATACTTATTTTTTTAACGCAGTACAAAATAAGCACTAGGAAGAGGAAGGCAAGAGAGGGAAAAGAGGGCTGGGGGTGGGAGAGGGGAGAGAGTGGTGTAGGCCTGGGTAGAGCAGCCGGAGGCTTTGTCAGGACAAACATGGGGAAAGTGCAATGGCAGGGCAGAAAGAGTGACAAGTGCTTGCAGAGAAAAAAACAAAAAGGGAAAAAATAAAACAGACTGCAAGGGCAGTCTACAGTACATAGGGAGCAGCTTAATTAGGTAGAGTAGTTGCAGGTGTTGGTGCCTATTAGTGAGTGGCGGAGTTTGGTTTTGAAAGCACCAAGCGTTGTTGTGGTGTAGAATAACTGAGGATTGGAAAGACGTATAGCATGGAACCATAATCCCATGTTAAATGTCTTCTTTAGTATGCTGCTAGCAGGACTGAATCTGTGATGTACTGCCCCTGCATTACAATCAGCAGGGTCCTAGGCTGGATTATGTCGGGCACTCTGCATTTGGGGGTGATTCAATATAGTTTGTAGTTATAATGGGTTTGTCCTTCTAAACTACTGTATACCTGTGTAAGTAGTATCTCTGTTTTACTACTGTGGCAACACAGTTTAGATCAGTTATTTAATCTAATACTGTTAAAAATACAGAAACAACATGGTGCTTCTGCATCACCATAGTAAATCTGACCTAATAACAGCAGTCTTGTAAACTTCATTTGAAAGCCGCTATGCCAATTGTTTAGTGTGCACTTAGTTGGGGAGATATGATGATAAGCATAAAATTAAAGATGGAATATCTGTAGGGACTGTTTGAGCTCATGCCCTGTTTAGCATACAGTTTCTCTGGTTCGATTCCTGGTACTGATGTTTTTATCTAACCTGCCAGTGACATCTTAAAAAACAATCCAACAAATAGAGGCATTATTAAGATATTTGACAGAAAAAATTAATTAGAAACACAGTAACCTGCATAAGATATATATATATATATATATATATATACTCTGTGGGACAGATATTCAGAGCTCAGCGCCAGGCGCAAAGCCGTTGCGCTGGACTAGTGCCGACCTTGCGCCCGACTGCAATATTGAAATGCACCTTTAGCGCCAGTGCTAGGTGTTAGCGCTGACTCTAAACCAAAATGAAAGCAGGGAGTGGGACAGAGGGGAGGGTCCCTGAATGCCAGCGCACTGGCATATTCAAAAGCAGAGCGCCGAGCAAGAGGCATTAGCGTGACCTGTAGCGCAGCGCTAGTTACTGCCAAAGAAAAGCTGCTCTTGAGGCAGCGCTAATAGCGGAGGCACCCTCCCAGCACCTATCCCGCTCCCCTTTCCCATTGCAAACATCATTACCCTGGTATTCTAGTGGTGCCCCCAACCCCCCAGCACATTTCCCGACCCCGATCCCCATAATAGCACATATATCCCTGGTAGTCTAGCGGCCCCCAGCACATTCCGACCCTGATCGTAATAGCACATATATCCCTGGTAGTCTAGCGGACCCCAGCATGTTTCCTGACCCGATCCCATAACAGCATATATCTTGGTAGTCTAGCATGACTGTACGTTCCCTACCCCAATCCCGTAATAAGCATATATCCCTGGTAAGTCGATTGGCCCCCAGCATGTTTCCCAACCCGATCCCGTAATAGCACAGTAGTAAAACAGATACTACTTACACAGGTATACAGTAGTTTAGAAGGACAAACCCATTATAACTACAAACTATATTGAATCACCCCCAAATGCAGAGTGCCCGACATAATCCAGCCTAGGACCCTGCTGATTGTAATGCAGGGGCAGTACATCACAGATTCAGTCCTGCTAGCAGCATACTAAAGAAGACATTTAACATGGGATTATGGTTCCATGCTATACGTCTTTCAATCCTCAGTTATTCTACACCACAACAACGCTTGGTGCTTTCAAACCAAACTCCGCCACTCACTAATAGGCACCAACACCTGCAACTACTCTACCTAATTAAGCTGCTCCCTATGTACTGTAGACTGCCCTTGCAGTCTGTTTTATTTTTCCTTTTGTTTTTCTCTGCAAGCACTTGTCACTCTTTCTGCCCTGCCATTGCATTTTCCCCATGTTTGTCCTGACAAAGCCTCCGGCTGCTCTACCCCAGGCCTACACCACTCTCTCCCTCTCCCACCCCAGCCCTCTTTTCCTCCTCTTGCCTCTTCCTAGTGCTTATTTTGTACTGCGTTAAAAAAATAAGTATGTCATCCATAGTAACAGTATGATATCCTGTTCTTACGTAACCATTTTCAGTTCTTATGTAACCAATTTCGTGTTAATTGTCTGTACTCATTGACGTGGAACGTTTGTAAAAGAGCCTCGGCTCAAAGGTGTTTTATAATCTTAGAATCAAATAAATAAATAAATAAAAATAAATAAACATAGCAAAGTCGTAATGCATTTGACGGGTTTCTGGCTGCATTGCACTCCCTTGGAATAGCCCATACCCAGCAATTACCAGTTAAACTAAGAGTGACCTACTTTGGAAACGTGCTTTTTTTAACGATCTGGTGGATGCTGGCAAAAAATCCTTGAAAGCTTTAAAGTGAACTTTGCTTCACAAGCTGCTGGATAAGCAGGTTTGACTATTAGGAACTGATAGTGTATTACAGACTTTGCACTCATGTGCATTATGTGAGCTGTAGTTACTTAAACAGTGAACCGCTGTTACCTGTATGCCATATAAATGTATATATGTTTTGAACTGCAGTTAATGTTACCACAAGTAAGTGATGGGCTCCCAGCGAGGTTTTGATCAGTATGTTTTACAGTATAGTGCCGTGTGTACAGTGTGTGTGGCTCTCCACAGACATTGACCAATTTTAAAATAATTAAGCCTTCTATATCTTGACAGTGGCGAGAACATCCCTTGCCATCAAGGGGAACAGAAGACAGTAATGATGGCACTTACTCTCCAGTCTGCATGATGCTATATGCGCTAGGCAATGAGTCCACACATACAAAGCCTTTAATCTATGTGAGGGGCTGGGAGTATCACGATACTAATTCAGATTCATTCCATATGAGAAATTATAAATGACAAAGGATGCTGTATTTAATAGTTTGTGTAGTTGAAACTGACAGCTCAACCCATATTCAGGTAACTTAGGAGGAGTTACAGTTATTAACTATTACACTGAATTTTACATAAGGTATAAACACTTTAGAAAGATGTTATTGATGTAAATATTGGTGTTGGGATCTCAAACTGTTTATGATCAAAGAGTTTAAACATGCTAAAGATAGCCTATCTGCTTAATTGGGTTGCATTTTATAGCAGCATGTGATGACGTTACTTTAGAAAAGGATGTATTTTGGGGCCTCAGATGACCGTTACTTACTGTTTATCAGAGACGAGTCTTTCAATCTGTTTGTTACCAGTTTTACAGCTTGACTTTGTAATGCTACAGACAAGGTGATGTATTGGTACTGGTTCATTACCTGGAACATTTCCAGAAATTTTTATTAGACAATAGTCAATGACATTGCTGCAAATGGCTAATAGTATATGATTTAGTTTTGGCTAACAGTGTTAAACTGTTAGATATTTTAGGTCATGCTGTACCAAAAAATGCAGTGTTCATTCTCCTACTTAATTATTTACTTACTACTTGCCAGCAGATACAGGCCACATGGTCTATCAAGTCTGCTCGAGTGTGCAGCTAGCACCCCACTTTGCAGCTGCCCCTCCCCCTCACAATGATCCCCACACAGATGCATGCAAGTGAGATTGAACCAGATTAAGCTGTACTGTGAAATATCTTTATGTATTCATCCTATGCTTAGGGGTTTTCAAAAGTCTTGCATATTTTTTTAACTGAATAACCAGTGGAATTATGTAAATCAAGCCCAAAAGGCGATTGCATGGTCGCTTCGTGAAATAACCTTTCAGGCGGGATTTGAAAATTTTCATGACCTTTGTTCATGAAGTGGGGCCATACAAAGCCTATGCTGAAAATTTGGGTCAAAATATGTAACAAGCATTTGTCAGTGCCGAATGTTTGCTTGCTGGTATTAGCATTGGAAATGCAGGAGTTAGAAAGATGCAGAATAGGAATGGCAGTCAAGTATTGAAGTTCACACCAACCCCACCTCCATCCTGTAGAGATGGACAGCATTGAGGTAAGTGTTTGGGTCGTCGCCCATGAGGGTCATGCAACGTGACCTCACCCTGTTCTGCAGACAGTGACACATGTTGAGATGTGCCTTAGGGTTTTTGGCTTTACAGTCACCCCATTCCATAAGGACATACTTTGAAATGGGTGCAGCATAGAAGAATGGGAGTGAAGTCTGGGGCTGAAGAGTCCAAGGTACACCTTAATGCCTGTCAGTGGCTGGGGTGTGGGGGTGGGATGGCATGAGCAGTACAGTCAGCAATCCGAAGGCACACCCCGATGGCTGTCCATCTGTACAGGGTAGGACATTATGGTTAAAAACCCTAACGCCTCATGCGTTTATTGGTATTTATAGTACAAATTTTCAACATGACCTTTTTGTGACCCCACGTCATGAAAGCATTTGGGACCTCTTCTCATGAAGAGTGGCAGTGTGATTTTGTCAATGTGTTCTGAACATTGAGTTCCAAGAGCGACAGTGCTATTCTGCTCCATATGTACGAAAACACAGATCGGGCAGGATGTGAAAAACGACAGCTGTACCATCCATAGGGAGGTGTGAAGAGATGGCAATGTTGAAAATCTGTAGTGGGAATATTAAAAATGCTTGCACTTCTGAGCATACGTGGAAACTGCGCAACTCATGCGCGTAACAGTCATTTTATGAACTTTCAACACCAGATTTTCAACATAGGCATTTTACGACCTGTGCTCATGAACAGTGTCACTGTGATTTTCTTAATGTGTCCCGAACACTGATTTCCCACAGCAACCACGGTATTCTGCACCAGAAGTGCAAAAATACATTTCGGTCAACATGTGAAAAATGACAGCTGTACTGTTCATAAGGAGGTGCGGAAAAATGGCAATGTTGAAAATGTAGAGTGAAAATATTACAAATGTGCGAAGTTATAAGCGGCGTGGAAACCGCGCAATGCAGGCTCGTAACACAGTCATTTTATGGACTTTCATCACCAAATTTTCAACATAGGCATTTTAGGACCTCTGCTAATGAACAGTTTCACTATGTTTTTGTAATGTGTCCCGAACTGTGATTTACCACATTGACCGTGCTATAGTGCTCGGAAGTGAACAAACACATTTTGTCCAGGATGTGAAAATGACAACTGTACTGTTCATAAGGAGGTGTTGAAAATGGCAATGTTGAAAATCGAGTGAAAATATTGCAAATGTGCCAAGTTACTAGCGCGATGGAAACCGCGTAATGCACGCTCGTAACACAGTCATTTTATTGATTTTGTCACCAAATTTTCAACATAGGCATTTTAGGACCTTTGCTAATGAACAGTGTCACTGTGATTTTGTAATGTGTCCAAACACTGATTTCCCACAGTGACCGTGATATTCTGCGCTGGAAGTGCAAAACCACATTTCAGCCAGGATGTGAAAAATGACAGCTGTACTGTTCATAAGGAGGTGTGGCAAAATGGCAATGCTGAAAATCTGGAGTGAAAATATTGCAAATGTGCGAAGTTATGAGCGTGCGTGGAAGCTGCACAATGCACGTTTGTTACACAGTCATTTTATAGACTTTTGTCACCAGATTTTCAACATAAGCATTTTAGGATCTCTGCTAATGAACAGTGTCACTGTCATTTTCGTAATATGTCCAGAACATGGATTCTCCACAGCAGCCATGCTGTTCTGCGCCAGAAGTGCGAAAACACATTTCGGCCAGGATGTGAAAAATGACAGCTGTACTGTTCATAAGAAGGTACAGAAAAATGGCAATGTTGAAAATCTGGAGTGAAAATATTGCAAAGTCGAAGTTATGAGCATGTGTAGAAACTGCACAACGCACGCTCGTAAAACAGTCATTTTTTTGATTTTTTTTTCCACCGAATTTGCAACATACACTTTTTGACAGCCCACCTCATGAACACTGGCACTGTCGTTTCGTTAATCGGCCCCAAAAGGTGATGCCACGCAGTGACGGCAAAATCACAGTTCAGGACCGAATAACACCATTACAGTGTCTGAATTCATGAGGAGGGGTCTCAAAAACCCCATGTAGAAACTTTGGTGCCAAAATTCCAAAAAATGCCTGAGATATGCATCAAAGTTGAAAAAACCCTATTTATGCAATTATACAGCTTACCGGCATTTCTTCAGTTCGCGGTCGGCTTTGAAGAGTGTAGACGTGTTCCCGGTCCACTGAAGATCGTCGCGCCAAACTCCGGAGTTAAATATGGGGTGTGGGGTGTGGGGAGGCAAGGTGTGCAGTGGGTGGGCGTGGGTTATGGGAGGGGCAGGGAGACCAGAGGGACCGTTTTCTTTTCACAGGTTAAGAAACACAAAAACATTGCGGGATAGTTTTGTTTTTACAGGGGCATTTGGCACACTGGTGTGGGCTCCCAGCGTGCCAACAGAGTGTTTTTGGGAGCAACTGTAGGCAGCGGAATTGGGCACCCGTCAGCACAAAAGGGGAGGCGCAAGAGCCGAGAGGATTGGGCACCCTCTTGGCACAAATCTACTGGTTTTAGTGGGGGGGCATTATGCTGATGGAGAGTGGGCTCCACCGTCAGCAAATCAAACTGGGAGGGCTGTAATGCCAATGGAGTGAGCTCCCCATCTGCAACTTTAACTAGGAGGACTGAAGCCGATGAGGATTGGGGCCCCTGTCTGCAAAAACACTGTTGTGGGTGGGGCATATGCTGCCAAGGGGGACTGGGCACCCCCTCGGCACTGAGAGCTAATTAATATTGTTTGTGAACAGGCGGCAAGCTGCCCGCCATGTTCACAAACAATATTACAGTAGGCAATTTCTGCCCAACAATGAAGGGTTGCTCCCTCATTGCAGCGGAATGGCTGACACTGCATTGATGAGGTGGCCACTGATTGCTGAGGTGAAAACGTTAGAACTTGGTGGCACTTTTGGCAGCCAGTGTCATCAGCACACTGTGCCTCCATTGGCCCACCATTGCCAAGCCCCCAAATGCTGTGCCTTCCTTGGCTGCCATAGAGCCACACCTCCACAACCCACTTCTCTCCTAAGCTGTCACATAATGTTTCTTGTGCATGCGCGCAAGCAAACATAAAAATGGCAAAGTTATGCGCATATGTTGACATTTTACTACACTCGCTCATAACTTTGGTAATTGTAAACATTTTGACCCTAAATTTTCAACATAGCCATTTTTTTACATCACCTCATGAATGTTAAGAGCTTTCATTTTTCAAATTCTGGCCAAAATGTGTTTTCACACCTGTGGCATGGAATGAGGTTTCGATGCCGCACAATGACGTTTTGGTGGGGATTTGAACATTGTCACTATCAGGTTCATGAGATGGGGTAATGAGAAGGCTATACTGAAAATCTGGTGTACAAATATGGTAAAATGCCCAGGTTATGACTGAACGTTACACTATTTCAATGTTCACTCATAACTTCACTAATTTTCAGTTTTGACTCAAACTTTCAACATAGCTGTTTTCTCCACACCACCTCATAAATGTGACATGTGTCATTTTAAATCCTGGATGAGAAGTGTTTTCGCACTTCTGATGTGAAATGACATTTTGGCCCTGTATACTATAAATGGTACATGTCATGTTTATAAGGTGAATCATACAACAAGAAGCTTGAAAATTTGAGGTAAAAATTGAAAAAAATATATATAATTGTTAACAAACTTTGTGTGTAGTGCCGCTCTTGGCTTCAGCAGGTATGATTTGTGATCCTGTGCTGGTGAGCTGGGTTCAGGGGTGAGCTCAGTGACCCAGCTTGATGGGGTGAGTGTGGGGGTATGATATTGTTATGCCCCGGCCAGGGAATGAAAGGTGCAGGGTTATCCGCAGGGGCCTGGGTACCATATAGTGAAGACAACTGTCTTCTTGGCATATGGCCATGGACATCTACACCCCTGGGTGGCAGGGCCCTATGATTAGCTGACAGATATACTCTTGCCCTGTGTATCTGTATCTGCAGCCACATGGAAGCATAGGACCACAGGGCCCCTGCACTTCTGCAGCCCACCAAATAGCCCCATGAATTCTTCATATCTGTTGGTCACTTATGTAGAGCCCCAAGGGCGTGACTGAGGATATTATTCTTGTATCTCAAAACAAAAGAAATTATTTGTAAAAATACTTTGTAAATTCACCAGTTAGGTAACTAATGTCACAAAAGTATGGAAATGTGGCACTAGGGTTTCCAACCCTAAGTCTGCACCCCACCCCTCAAGCAGAAAAAAGAAAACAAATTAGGGTTTTAGGTCTCCGGAATCTTGGCGAATCAGTGGTGGGGTCTTCCTTGGGGGCTGTCAACCCTAATGCTCACCTTTCCCTCCCAGCCTGCAGACTCCAATCCCAAGCACAAGGTACAGCTCCAAGCCACTAACTCAAAAGGTAGAGAAGTATGTCTTGCCACAGGTTGCCAACACAGTTTGTCGTACCTTTCTTCATGCAGGGTCCTGTGGGCCCTGCGTGAAGAAAGGAGCTCATGTGTGATGTTGTTTGCTCACGGAATGGGGTGGGCATTAGGGTTGATAACCCCTAAGGAATACTCCACCACTGATTCAGCAAGACTCCAGAGACCCAGAATCCTAATGTCATTTCCTTTTGCTGCTTGGGAGTGGGGGTTGGGCTTTAGGGTTGGAAACCCTAACGCCAGATTTCCCAACTTTTGTGTGCTAAGTTACCCTAACTGGTGCATTAGTGAAGTTTTTCTGCAAAGAATAGACTATATATAGATATATACATGCATGCATACATATATACAGTACATACATGACATAAATCTCTATAATATTAAGGTTTTATTTAATTGTGCAAGTGGTAGGTCTGCTGCTCCCCTGGAAGGCTATGTACTAGCCACGCAAATCACAACCTTAAAGGAGAACTCTGCTGAATGTAATTTATTTCAATGGGCTTATGCAACTTAGTGTGGAGTTATGTTTGTGCAACTGTTGATAGATTTTGATCCTTCGCTCTCTGTTCCACAGGGAAGTACCACCCTGTCAGGATAGTGTGAAGGCAAGGAACCCTTGAGGAGGGTTCCATCCCTGGAGGTGCCATGGGAAGGTTTCCCTTAGGCTAAAAGTACCTTAGGAAGAAGCCCTGTGGAGAAAGGCGTGCTGCTGAAGGAGGAGGGGAGGATGGTGGGGCAAAGAAAAAGTGCTTCTGAGTGAGGCTGGAAGGAGCTTACCTATATTGCTCATGAGGGGGCATAGTTGGTCATTCCTGTCCATTGAACTGCAGGCATAGCTTTTCAGTTAAATGGGCTTACAAAACTTAATGTTGAGTTATGCTTGTGCAACTGTTGGTAGACTTTGACCATTAGCTCTCTGTGTTCTGAGGAACTACCACCCTATCAGGGTACTGTGAAGAGGGTCTGTGTGATAACGGCGAATGCCTAAAGGCAATCACCATTATCACTCAGTCAAGTGCTGAACACATTTCGGCACTCTGACAGCAGCACACCAGCACAACAGCGTCAGGACATATTTTTACTGCTTTCCCACACACACCTCGCTGGGGGCTTACCTCCAGGACCCCTACTGAATTCTCAACTCAGGGGTGCATGTCGGGGGTGAAAGCAGTAAATGAAAAGGTTCAGGCTGGGCACAATGACCGCACCAGTGCCCTGACCTGAACCCGGTACCCCAGCCACCCCAGCCACTAGCCTATCCCTGACACCACAACGCAGCTCGACTGGCAACTGCAGCACCACTCCCTACAGCCTCTCCACCCCCTACTAGCCCATGCTCGCCGTGCTCGCTCCCACTCCCCCCCACGCACGCACATATATCAACATCCTGTTGCCTAGTTTGCCCACCACCTCATCTGGTCGCTCTACCTTTCCGTCGCCGTAAGTGGATTGCGCCGGGAAGGTGTTGCCATAATGGATGGTGCCCTTCCTCATGCGCCCACTTCACGGGTTACCCCTGTGAAGGCAGGGAACCCTTTGAGGAGGGTTCCACCCATAGAGGTGCTGTGGAAGGCTTCCTTAGGCTAAAGGTGCTCTTAGGAAGGAGCCCTGTGGAGAGAGGCATGCCACTGGAGGAGGAGGGGAGGAGAGGTGGGGCAAAGAAAAAGCAGGCCTGAGTGAGGCTGGAAGGAGCTGACTTATAGCTCAGGAGGGGGCATAGTTGATCACTCTGCCCATTGAAATGCAGGCATAGCCTTTTAATTCAATGGGCTTACATAGTTACTGTGGAGTTATGCTTGTACAACTGTTTCATACTAGGATTTGTACTAGGATACGACAGGTGCACAGAAGGCTAATTGTGCCCAAGATGGTACATCTGACGGGAAGGCGGTCATTATGTGCCCATAGGTTTCACCAGGTGTTTATCTAATTTAGTTTTGAAGGTACCAAAAGTATCTGCTTCCACCACTTCTCTTGGCAGGGAGTTCTATAGTGGTACAAACCTTTGTGTGTAGAAATATCTTCTGCTGTCTAGTTTTGGGTAAGTCAGCATTAGCTGATGGCTATGACTTTGGAGAGAGAGAGAGAGAGACCTGTGGTTTTCTATTAATCCCAGATCATCAAGGAGTTGGCTGTCCCTTGATATTTGATACATCTGTAAAAGGTCTCCCCTAGTATGCCTAAGTTCTAATGGGTATAGGTTTAGATCAGTAAGCCTTTGTTTATAAGTTATATTATGCAGTCCATCTACCATTTTTGTTATTCTCCTCGGGACCCCCTCTATTCTCTTAACGTCCCTTCTCGGATGAGGGCTCCACAATGGAGAGCAGTAGTCCAGATGGGGATGAACATAAGCCCTATAGAGTGGCAAGATGCAAGACCTATTCCTAGATGGAAATTATTTTGTTGATAGACTTTGGCCTTTGGCTCTCTGTTCCATGGGGAACTACCACCCTGTTGGGGTACTGTGAAGGCAAGGAACCCTTTGAGGAGGTTCCACCCTGAAGGTGCTGCAGGAAGGATTCCTTAGGCCAAAGGTACCTTAGGAAGGAGTTCCCCAAAATATACTGAGCAGCAAGTGGACTACTGAGCTTGAGGAGGACAGTTTGACATTAACCAATGTGACTGGAAACAGACACAGATTGAGATGAGCAGGGACTGATAGATATTGGAACTGATAAAAAGGGGGCATGACTTCTGAAGGAGAGAGTGAATGGCAAAGAATTAGGGCCATCATCCAACTTAATCCAACAGTGGAAACCTACCTGAGTAAACTAATGGAATGTACTACATTATGGACTACCTAACTTTTATGATCTTCAGCATGGAGGAGAGGAAAAATCCCCAATGAGGAGAAAACGTCTGGGGATCCAAGGCTTGGTTGCCTTCCCTCCAGGCTTGGGATAAATTAGTGATGACATGGCTACTGCCATGTAGAAACCCGAATGATGACTCACTGCCTATGATTTAAGCAGTGCATGAGGTACTGTTGTGTATGAGTTCTGCGGTAGAGAACCATTCCATGCCTATGGCACCTACCTACTGTTTCAGCAGGGAATGCTGTACCACTGCCTACATTTCAGTGGTACCCTAAAGCCCTGCCTATGGCATCTGCCTACCATTTCAGCAGGCATGCTATACCGCTGCACGGTTTTATTTAACTCTAAAAATTGATTAGCGTTTTGCTCATAAAAGTTCTAAAACATTATGAAAATGCATATCACTTGCCTCACTGTGTTTAACAAACATAACACTTCAAGAAAACCTATATAAATGCTTTCTGTACAGTTAGTATTGTCCCAAGAAAAAACTGCTAATCAATTATTTAAAACCCTGCCGCCGCCTACATTTCAGCAGTGCCCCACGTCCCTACCTATGGCATTTGCCTACCATTTTATCAGGGCAGGCTGTACCACTGCCTATGGCATCTACTTACCATTTCAGTAGGGCATGCTGTACCACTGCCTACCTTTCAGTGGTGCCCAAGATTCCCTTGAGGAGTGGAGGTCTCAGGTGAAGCCAGACAGCCATAAGGATAAGTAGGAAAAAACTTAGGCAATATGTACTGAGTGACAGAAACGTGAATGAGGACTAGGATAATGAATAAGGCTAAGCAGGAGTGCAAGGACTGAATGGTGAACATATTCAATCTGTTCTATAGAGGAGAGTAATGATAAGTGTAGGTGCACAGCAGGCCAGGTAGGCTGAGGCAGTAGAGACTATGAATGAAACTGCTAGAGAAAGCAGAAGCAGTGGGAATGGAAAACTGGAAGCAGAGTTCAGCTAAAGTGAATAATGAAAAAAACAATGCCCAGAAGGGAGTGGCTGGCTAGCTAGGAGCCAGGGGTAAAAAATTAAGGATTGTAGCTTTCTGCTATGCATGCATCCGAATGCAGGCGTAGTTGGAGGCCATGGTGAAGCCCAATGGCTATGAGCAAATGAAAGAAATGAAACACAGGTAAGGCTGAAAAGCTGCTTGTTAAGCTGAATGCAAGGCGAAGGTGCTGGCTGAGACATAACATTACAACTAGAACATGAAATGAGACAAATGTTACAGCATGGACTAAAAGAGGAATGCGTGCCAGCCAGTTCCAGAAGGGAGGTTAGTGTCAGTTGCTGATGCATTGGAAGGCAGATAATCTGAGGCAGTGTAAGCAATTAAGCTGCTAGGAGTACAGGAGTATGTTGGAACAAAAACTAGGGAGCAGAGTTGCTGAGGTGCACAAAAAACAGAACACAGAAGGGAATGGCAATCTAGCTAGAAGCCAGGTGTAATTAAGGATTGTAGCTGGAACTGAGATTGCTAAAGGGATGAAATAACAACAACAAGCATTTGTCAATGCCGAACATTCGCTTGCAGATATTTGCAGTGGTGTTTGGCACGTATGGTGCTTTACCGTAATGCCCTGTGCGATTGCTGGTATTTGCACAATAAATTTTCAGCATGACCTTTTTGTTACCCCCATTGTGCGCTACAGAGGCGGAAACACGCTTTGGGCAGGATGTGAAAATGACAGCTGTACTGCTCATAAGGAAGTGTGGTAAAATGGCAATGTTGAAAATCTGGAGTGGAAATATTGAAAATTGAAACCCACGAAAGCGGCGTGGAACTGTGCAATGCACGCTCATAAAACAGTCATTGTTAGGAATTTTTTCACCAAATTGTCAACATCAGCATTTTAAAACCTCTGCTAATGAACAGTGTCACTGTGATTATCTTACTGTGTGCCATACATTGATTTTGCACACCGACTGTGCCATTGTGCACTACATGGGCGGAAACACGTTTTGGGCAGGATGTGAAAAATGACAGCTGTACTGCTCATAAGGAGGTGTGGTAAAATGGCAATGTTGAAAATCTGGAGTGAAATGGTGAAAATTGAAACTTACGAGCGCATGAACTGCGTAACGACGCCTCAGAACAGTGCTATTTTTAGGAATTTGTTCACCAAATTCTCAACATAGCCATTTTAAGATCTCTGCTCATGAACAGTGACACTGTGATTTTCTTAATGTGTCCCATACACTGAGTTCACACAGCGACTGTGCCATTGTGCGCTACATGGGCGGAAACACGTTTTGGGCAAGATGTGAAAAATGACAGCTGTACTGCTCATAAGGAGGTGTGGTAAAATGGCAATGTTGAAAATGTGGAGTGAAAATAATGAAAATTCTCAAACTTACCAGCGTGCATAGGAACTGCGCAATGAACACTCGTAAAACAGTCATTTTTAGGAATTTTGTCACCAAATTTTCAACACAGCCATTTTAAGACCTCTGCTCATGAACAGTGTCACTGTAATTTTCTTAATGTGTCCCATACATTGAGTTCGCACAATCGACTGCCAATTTACCAGCGCTACATGGTCGGAAAACATGTTTTGGGCAGGATATGAAAATGACAGCTGTACTGCTCATGAGGAGGTGTGGTAAAATGGCAATGTTGAAAATCTGGAGTGAAAATATTGAAAATTGCCAAACTTACTTGGCCAGCGGTAGGAACTCGCAAATGCACACTGTAAAACAGTCATTTTTAGGATTTTTTACTGCAATTTTCAACACAGCCATTTTTACAACCTCTGCTCATGATCAGTGTCACTGTGATTTTCTTAATGTGTCCTATACATTGATTTCGCACACCAACTGTGCCATTGTGCGCCACATGCGTGAAACACATTTGGGCAGGATGTGAAAATGACAGCTGTACTGCTCATGAGAAGGTGTGGTAAAATGCCAGTGTTGAAAATCTGGTGTGAAATATTGAAAATTTGCAAACCCTACGGTGCATGGGAACTGTGCAATACGCATTTCTAGAATAACAGTAATTTTAGGAATTTTTCACCAAATTTTCAACATTGCCATTTTAAAACCTCTGCTAATGAACAGTGTCACTGTGATTTTCTTACATGCATCCCATACATTGATTTCGATAATCGACTGTGCCATTGTGCGCCATATGGGCGGAAACACGATTTTGGGCAGGATGTGAAAATGACAGCTGTACTGCTCATGAGGTGTGGTAAAATGCAATGTTGAAAATCTGGTGGAAAATATTGAAAATTAGCAAACGTCTAGCGGCTGAGGAACTGCGCAACGACGCCAAAACAGTTATTTTATAGAATTTTTTCCCCAATTTCCAACATAGCCATTTTAAGATCTCTGCTCATGAACAGTGACACTGTGATTTTCTTAATGTGTCCCATACACTGAGTTCAAGACACCGACTGTGCCATTGTGCACTACATGGGCGGAAACACGCTTTTGGGCAAGATGTGAAAATGACAGCTGCACTGCTCATAAGGAGGTGTGGTAAAATGGTAATGTTGAAAATCTGGAGTGAAAATATTGAAAATTGCAAACTTACAAAGTGCATAGGAACTGCTAGCTGAACACTAGTAAAACAGTCATTTTTAGAATTTTTCACCAAATTTTCAACATAGCCATTTTAAGATCTCTGCTCATGAACAGTGTCACTGTGATTTTCTTAATGTGTCCCATACATTGAGTTCGCGACAACGACTGCACCATTGGCAACTACATGGGCGGAAACACATTTTGGGCAGGATGTGAAAAATGACAGCTGCACTGCTCATAAGGAGGTGTGGTAAAATGGTAATGTTGAAAATGTGGAATGAAAATATTGAAAATTCGCAAACTTACGAAGCGTGCATAGGAGCTGCGCAATGAACACTCGTAAAACAGTCATTTTTAGAATTTTTTTTCACCAAATTTTCAACATAGCCATTTTAAGACCTCTGCTCATGAACAGTGTCACCGTGATTTTCTAATAGTGTCCCATACATTGAGTTCGACTACACCGACTGCACCATTGTGCACTACATGGGCGGAAACATGTTTTGGGCGGGATGTGAAAAATGACAGCTGTACTACTGGCTAAGAAGGTCTGGTAAAATGGCAATGTTGAAAATCTGGGTAGAAATATTGAAAATTCGCAAACCTATGAGCGTGCGCAGGAGCACTGCGCAACTGCACGCCAGAAACAGTCAAGCTTGGATTTAGACCAAATTTCGTCATGGTTTTAGACTTTTCATGAACGATGTCACTGTCATGGCAGGTTCAGGCCTGAAGGTGATTTCAATGCAGTGACCGCGTAAATCACCTCAGGCCCTAATAACGCCATGACAGTGACATCACCTATGAGAAGGGGTCCCAAACCTATGTTGAAAATTTGGTGCAAAAATTCCCAAAAATGCCTGAGATATCCAATAAAGTTGAAAACCCCTTATCTAGCCCATTATACAGCTTAACGGCATTTCCTCAGTTCGCAGTCAGCTTTGAAGAGTGCAGACGTGTTCCCGGTCCACAAGATCGTCGGCCAAGCTCTGGAGGTAGTAGGGGTGAGGAGGGTGTGGGGAGGCTGGAGTGCGCAGGGTGGATGCGGGTTGTGGGAGGGGACTGGGAGATGCGCTGTGGGACCATTTCCATTTACAGGTAAATAAAAAAAAAAAACGATCACGTGATGTCGGTTACGCTGGGGTGGGCTCCCAGCATGGCAGAAGATGGCTGGGGTGAGGAGCCGCAGGATTGGGCACCCCTGCCGCAACCACACGGGGGCTGGAGGAGCCGATGGGATTGGGCACCTCATCGGCAAACTACCTTCATGTTTGCCACGCTGGGGTGGGCTCCCAGCATGGCAGCAGGATGGCTTGGGGTGCCGTGGAGCCGACGGGGATTGGGCACCCTGTCTGCAACAACGCCACACGCTGGGTGGCAGCGTGGCACCAAAGCTTGGGGGCGGCGTGACGGGGGGAGCGTGAGGCAGGTGGCGGACGCTGGTAAGCTGGCGACAGCAGTGGTTTTCTGAAACGAAGACCACTGCTGTCATACACAGCTCCCGCACCCATTGGTGCAGGACCGCCACACCTGCTCAACGGAGCACTGGATTGCAAGGGAGAGGCACACCTCCAAAGTGTGCTACTCTCCCAAAACGTTCCTTGCGCATGCGCGCAAGCGAACGTAAAAAATGGGAGCCTGAGTAGCACAAGGTAAAGCAAATTATGAAGGCAAGATACAAGGAAAGAAACTAGAAAGCCCCAAAAAAACCAAAACAGAAGAAACACAAGTAACAGGAGACCAGAGAGCAGCAGGAACAGGAGACAGAGAGAAGCGCAGACTGCAGCCAGGAGGTAGAAAATGAAAACACTAGCCTAGAAAGTCGGAGAGGTACAAACCAAGCAGAAAGTCCAAAAGCACAGAGAGGTGCAAGGCAAACACAGAAGAAAAAGGGACAGCAAAGCCTATGGCTGCAGCAAAGAAAAAGTGCTTCTGAGTGAGGCTAGAAGCAGCTGGCTTAAATAGTCAGGAGGGGCATGGTTGGTTGCTCTCACCCACTGAACTGCAGGCATGGCCTTTCAATTATTTATTTCAAAAGATTTACTAAGAAAGTCATACAGAGCTGAAATAGCTCATTTCCAGATTCATCCTGGTGGGAGGGGGAAATGAGGAAAGTACAGCAATAAGTTACAACAGTTGGTTACACAAATCAAAAATTGAAAATATAAGTTAAACAATGACAGTAAGTAACAACAAAATGAACAAGATGAGCTAGGTAGAACATCTGAAGAGCAACAGGTAATATACCGTAAGTGAAAATTGGAACACAATTCGATTATGAACAACGCATTGCTAGGTATGGCATTAAAGTGCAGATGGCAGCAATTTGAAGGGTGAATGATGTGCTATTGTTAGGGTGGGGAAATGAATTACGGCAGGAGCAGGTACAGTGAGAGGGAGTGAATTGTAGGGTGGAAAAATACAGCACAGGATCATGGACAACTGCAGAAGTGAGTACTGAATTCGTAGAGGAGAGATTTGACTGAGTGGGAGGAAGGAGCAGTATGAATGGTAATAGGAAGAGAGACCCACAGTTTGAGGAAGTGGAAGAAGAAAGCAGCTTGGCCAGCAGAGGATTTTATTGAGGGGAGTGCAAGAGTGTGAGGGCCAGAGCTGCGAAGGGAGTAGGAGGAACAAGGGGGGAATGGAGGAGGGAGAGAAGGTAATGGGGAGGGACCCAAATCAGAATGTGGAGATGAAAGTAAAATTATGAGTAAGATGCCAGGCCTCAAAGGAGGGAAAGGAGAAGGAGGAGTAAAGGGAGCAATGGTGGGTTCTGTGGGGCAGTGAAGAGCAAAGCAGCAGGAGTGAAATAGTAGGTCCAGTCTGGCTAGGTTGGATTTGGGAGCAGCACTGTAAACATTGTCATGGTAGATGAGGATAGGGAGGATCATGTTTGAGATAATCTCTCTGTGGGCAGGAAATGGGATGTTCACTTTATTCCTGTAAAGAGCACCCAGTTTGGGGTGAAGCTTCTGGTGGATGGCATTGACATGAACAGAGATGTTGAGGTGATGATTCCGCCAGACCTCAGGGTATCTAAAAGATTTATCTCACTTGCAGTACCATCAAGGGTATGGAAGCAGGGGAAGGGGTCAGCCTACCTAGTCTCTTCCTTATGCCAAAAGTCATGGAGACCATTTTCTTGGCATTGAGTGATAGCTGATTAGCCTGGAACCAGTTCTGGATGTTGAAGTCCAGTTGGAGCCGGGCCATGAGGTCAGAGGCAGAAGTCTATAAGTCCCCCCTCCCCCAGTAGAAGCTGATTTTTGAATACTGATTCAAATTCAGTTATTGCTCTAGCTGTACATGCTTTTTAGGAATCCTAGTCATGGGTGTTTCTGATTTACATGCTGCTGGTAAGGGCCATTTTACAACTGTACGATGTACAGTAGTTTATGTGATGTCCCTGTTCTGCTCTTTTATTGTTGGCACAATGCATCCATGTTCTACTATAGAACTATATGGCTGAGTGGGACATAAACTACATCATACAGTTCTAAAATGGTACTTAGCACCAGACTGTTAAGCAGAAACACCCACTGAGGTCACCAAAAAGCCTGTATAAATGGAACAATAGTAGAATTTGAACCAATAATTAAAACAGCTTCTACAGGGAAAATGACTTACAGGTTCAGTGCAGTTCCCTTTAAATCCCTCCTGATCTCACACATACCTCACATGTCAAACCCTCACTAGTTTTGTTTGGTTTAGCAGTGAGACAGACAGGTATGCTGATTGACTATATCACTGGAAAAAAACAGGATGGAATATTCACGTATCTAACCCCACTGGCTAACCTTTCATCAAGGACTCTGAGTCCGCACTCACGAAAAGGGAACATTTAGCCAGAAGGACTAGACCATGATGTTGGCCTAACATTCAGTCATAGGGCTCAGATATAACTAGGGGGCTTGTTGTTTGAGTCAATCTTTCATTCCAATTGATTAATTTTCATGCAGGATAGGGATCGCTGCATAGTCTGTTTTGGGAGCCCTCCTGTTGGGATTAGGCTGGTGTCCAAATTCTCACTCTAATCCTGGTCCCAAACCCAATCCAACCAGTCTTGAGTTCCACCTAAACCTTAATACATCACCCTCATATTTTTATTTTCATCCACAAATGGCATTCTGCTGTATTCTATTTAATTTTTTTAAGTCTGACATTTTTAGGAAAAAAAAATCAAACATAAAAGTGAATTTTAATCCTTGTTGTGGCTAAGGGGAAAATATTGTGGCTCCATGATGTAAAATTTGGGACTATTGTTGTTGCTCCTTTGGTGACATGAGAGGGGGGAAGTATCATTTAATGTATGCTTGCATAGCCCATTAATGGACCCCCCTTCCCAGGATCACTCAAAAGAGGTGCTTGCATAAAAACTGAACTGTGAGGATATCACAGCTGTTCTAAACAATTCATGATACAGGAAGGGAATTTGGTTTTATATAGCACATTTCGAAAAACGACTAATTCCAAAGCATTTTACAAATAGAGGGAGGGAACAGGATGTTGCTACAACTATCAGACACAGGGAGATTCAAAGAGCATTGAGAATGATTAGAAAGAGAGATTACACAGAGGTTACGTGACTAGCTCAGGGTCACACTGTAAATAACTGGTGGTCGTAGGAGTCAAACCTGGGTCCAAATTCACAGCTCTGTACCCAAACCACTGGGATACACATACTCCCTGTATCAGATACAATATAAAATGTACTGCACAGGGAGGTTAAGGGACATGTTTAGGGTCACACTGTAATTAACTGGTGGTTGTAGGATTCAAACCTGGGTCTTCAGATGCACAGTTCTGCTCTCTTACTACTAGGCCACACAGCAAAAGAGGTACTGTAACATGCTTACACAAAAACATTACTCTAAAAGTCACTGCAGATGCCTTTGGGCCCATGGAGTCAAACAAATCAAATACTCAAATTCTGTGACTCACCAAGACAACTGCATTATTATATCACTGGTTTGACCATTTGCATTTGTTTGAATTCCCAGTCATAAAAGTCCTGCACTGTCTTTCAGAAAATTCCTTATAGTCACCTGTATTTTTACTTCAGGATTTTGGGACAGGAACATCACACTGAACTAAAGCTCGATTTCCATGTGCAACCCAGGAGCACAGGGAAATAAACTGATTTGTTCAGGTTACACAGTATGATTCAAAGCCAGGTCTGCTAGGGTCTCCAGTTTCAGAACTCAGATCTCTAACCTGCTGTATTGCCTCCTGGGATGCAGCCAAGATAATGCAGTTTTGATTTACCAAGGAGTTGAGCGCTCATTTTAATTAGTAGCCCAGGGTACTGTTCCACCACAACACAGAATGTCTTCCTTACTCACAGACGTTGTGCACGTGAAACTGAGCAGCTGATCTATGTCATGTCCAGTATCAGCAGCCACTGTATCAGCCTGCTAGCAGAAAGTGACAGTGTTGGTGGAAAGCAAAGGTCAGATTTTACAGATCATTGCCTCCTGTGGGATTGAAGGTCTTTGTTCATTTTCAAAGCTCTAATGCTGATTCCCCTTCTCCAAACAGAAAAGCCGCATCATGTGTACCTAGAGACACAGTGTGTACTTACAAATCAAACAGGGCATCCCCATCACCCTACTAATCAAGCAGTCAACAAGCATTTTTGTATGTCAGAACATGCAGAAGGAAACAGAAAATGCAGCGTGGAAACGGATGAGCCTCCATTGCGTTCATCTGCTGCTATCCAAGTGTAACTCCTAGGCAGCGCTATCTTTAGGGTTACTATCTCTGCCTGTACTTCAGACAACAGGTTGAGGGCCTGGGTTTAAACGTAACAATTCCCGGGGTTTCCTTGCCCTTAGTAACCACAATATTTTGGTGCCTCCACACAGAGTAATGTATGTGGGGTATCTACCTAACCAGTTATAGCCCTCTTGGAAGCTATAACCACCAACAAACCCATCTAGTGAGCACTGCATCTTGTAATGGGGGACAGCCCGGTACAGCAGTTGACACACAGTTGGCAATAAATATTAACAATATGCAAACACCCTTGCACTTACCACCAGTGTCTGGTCTTCGCAAACACCCCAGAACCCCTGTAAACAGTATTCAGAACAGGCACGACTTTTAAATACATTTCCATCAGACACATTAACCTTAATCCAAGCAATGAGATATTCGTGAGGTAATGTAACAGTGAAACAAATCAATTGATTTATTAAGGGGGATTTGAACAAGGAAAAGGGCAGATCTAGATGAATGATTACTATACTGGATTTAAACCAGTGTGCTTTTGCATGCTTGCATTCAGTTCCACTATAAAGTCTTGTAGTTGCTGGGTACCCAGACTGTTGGTGGCTAGCCTGAACATTGCATGGGACTGCAACTGATGTTGGGGCCCTTGATGGAAAGAAAAGGCAATTAAACATGCAATAACAAAGACCGTGGCTATTTGTACCCTCAGCTGGTTGGCCTAGTCCACTGTAACCCTGTAAAGCACTGAAGAAGTCAAATGGTACCACAAAATGATTTAAAGAACTGTTGCAGGAGCTACCCTGAATTTACTCACACCAGTTGGTAGAAGATGGCTGGCGATATAAAGACCTGTTGCAGAGCACTGAAGAGCATGGGGAAGTTGAGCCTACATGACTCATCTCTGCTTCATGGCCTTTGCCTCCAGGTGGCCACAACCTGCGATTCCTTGCTGCACAGGGGCTGGATCCCCAAGCTGGTTTCTCACAGAGAAAATGGTAACTGGTGCAGGAATAGGTGGCTTGGGCCAGGTTTGACATGAGCCCAACATGGGATAAACACTTCTGGCAAAGTTCAGTCTTACATAGAAAGATAGAAACATAGAAACATACTGTAGACTCTGACGGCGATAAGGACCACTTGGCCCACCTAGTCAGCCCATTTCCTACCTACTGGATAAGCTGCAAATCCTAGTTAACCAACAACCTATTTCTTCCTACCCCCACAAGAATTGCCTTATGTCTGTCCCATGCATTCTTGAATTCCCCCCTGTTTTTGACCCCGACCTCCTCAGAAACCGTTCAGTGCACTTACTACCTCTCTGTGAAACATACTTCCTCACATTGCCCCCTAGACCATCCCTCCCCCTCTATCTTCAAATTGTGTCCCTTGTTCTTGCACATCTCTTTCTGAAAGATGCTACCTCTTGGACTTTGTTGATTCCTTGAGGTACTTAAAGTTTCTATCATGTCCCCCTCTCCCTCCTTTCCTCAAGGGTATACATATTAAGCTCCTTTAGCTCTCTTCTTATGAAAGCTTCTGTTGCAGACCCTGCACCATTTAGTGCCCTCCTCTGGACAGCCTTCATCCTGTCTATGTCCTTGTGGAGATGGGGTCTCCAGAACTGCATGCAGTACTCCAGATGGGGTCTCACCAACTGTCTGTACAGACGGATAACAACTTCCTGTTTTCTACTGGTGATGCCTCTCCCTACACATCCCAGTATCCCCCCAGCCATCCCTACTGCCTTCTCACATTGCTTGCTAACCTCTAGGTCATCTGATATGACTAACCACAGGTTCCTTTCCATTTTTGTTGCTGTTAGAGCCTCCCTGCCCATTGTGTACTCTTCTCCTATTTTTTTTTCCCCAGGTGCATTACTTTGCACTTCTTTGCATTGAATCTAAGCTGCCATACTTCTGACCATTCCTCCAACCTTGCTAAGTCCCTTCTTATCCTTTCCACCCCCTTTGTGTATCAACCCTGTTGATGGATCTTTGTGTCGCCTGCAAAGAGGCATATTTTTCCTTCAGTCCCTCTGCAATGTCATTTATAAAGACATTAAAAGGACTGGACCCAGTACTGAACCTCAAGGTACCCCACTAGTAATCCCCTTTCTTTGAAGTGGACTCCTGTTTACTATTACCTTCTGTTTCCTGTGTCAAATGCTTGCTAAAGTCTAGGTAGGCCATGTCCACAGCCCTCCCTGGTGTACTACTACTTTGGTCACCCAGTCAAAGAAATCGATTAGATTCATGTGACATGACCTTCTCACTGTGAATCCATGCTACCTTGGGTCCTGTGCCCCACTGGCCTCTAGGTACTCAACAATTCTTTCCCTCAGAAGTGATTCCATCATTTTTCCTACCACTGAGGTCAAACTGACAGGTCTGTAGTTTCCTGCCTCTGTCTTGCATCCATTTTTGGGAAGAGGAATCACAAAAGTCTTTTGCTGATGAATGCCTCCAGCTGGCTAACAACTTGGCTGAACAAGGCAACTAACTCCTGGTGGCAACAGACATCCCTGGCTAGTAGGTCTCAGCCCACCTCAAGCATTCAGCACATTTACTAGAAACAGCATTCACTTCTCTACCTCTCAGTTCGGTTTCAGGCCGGTTCGCAATTATAGTCGATGTGCTGTGCAAACCTCTCAATCTGCAAAAAGCACTCTCTGATCACCGATCATCTAACTCGGGACCGCAGACACCCGCTGAAGGAAACTAGGCCTTTCCTGGGTTAGAACTCTGTGGACTTGAAGGGTTCCTACCACAGAGTCTTGGGTCGGACGCTCCACACAAGCTCCTCTCAGTCTACAAGCTCAAGCTGCACTCCTCAGAGTCTAGGGACTAGCTGCACCAGTTTGAAACTGGTTTTCTGATTAGTCCATTTATCCAGCAGTTTGATTGGTCAGGGGGAGCTGTCACTCACAGTCCTGTGCGCCCATTGATTCCTTTTAGGTGCCAAACTAAAACTACAAGAACTACAGTTTTTCCCATGAGGTACCTGAACTAAGGACCCCTCAAGGTCCCCTATGTCCCAATTGGTCCACATTCCTGGAAGTCCTGGGCCAAACATGGTGGCTCCCATTTGGATGCATAAGCTGCAAGAAGGCAGTTTAAAATGAGCACTCTAATTTAAATATAACAACAAATTAGAAGTAAATATTTACAGTACTAGATAGAGCTCCCCTCTACTTTGCTATCGACCGCAGTGTGGGGAAAATCAGGACAGTGCCTGGATGGTCATGAGCTTGGAAGCACTCAGACCCAGTCCAGGCCATTTACAGCACACTGGCAGTGTCACTTATAGGGACAGTTGTGGAGGCACATCATGGCTCTGACGCAGCTCAATAAAAGGACACCAACAACCATGGATTCATCATCTCTGCAGGATGTCTGCCTGGCAGTGGGCATCAGCGGTGCCCAGGGAGGCACTTAAGGTAAGCCCCAAATTGGTTGGGGGTTACACTCTCTCCTGCCTAGGGAACTTGGCGTGTCCAGGTCAAATCTATACACCACTAACATTTTTGCTTAGTGTAATACTATTCTTTACTATATACAGGTAGCAACTATATACTTACATTACTGTACAGTTTCATCATAAAGCATGCTTTACTCATAAATAGCATTTGTATAAGACATGGTATTACCCAAACAGTTGCATTTCCATTTCAAACATTTTGTCTTTTCATTTTCATACAGTCTCAGTTAGTTATTCATATGCATTACACTTTTCTTTAACACTTTTGTACATGAACCCAAGTGGCTGGTAACATGAACCTGTCAGCTAACCCTGGGATTCTGTAAAATCACCCGGTATATTGGTTGGAGGGTTTTATCACTAACTTAGAAGCTGCAGTGTATGCTGTCTTAGGAAGGGAGTTAACTGTAATATACACCCCTTTATGGACCACATCCATATGAAGGTCTACAGGCTTTCCCGGGGAACCATACGTAAGGTGTACTACAGGTTTGACAACTCTTTCAGATCTTCTAGGCATAGGGGGCACAGGCACAGTTCTTTCAGCATTTACATTCGGGTTGATCATTCCTGGATTATTGTCCAGCAACAAGAAAGCTTCAACAAAAGTGGCACCTCTGCACTCTTTGTTTGTTCAGAGTTGGAAGTATTACTTGCATTTGCAGTAGCACTTGAATTTGCCAGTTTCGTAGACTCTGGTTCATCAGTAGGGGGTATTTCAACCAAAGTTAAGGCATTTAGCACACTGCTGATACTTTCAGGATTAGCAGTGCTGGTCAGCATGAGATCAGGTTCACTAGGCAGAGATATTTCAGCTTCAAATAAAGATTCATCAGTGGGGTTATCACTTTCTTGGACAGGACTACCTATTTCAGTTTCGGACAGTTCCACAAGACATAGCGTCAGCTGCTTCTGAAGTTATACTTTGTACCTCATTTTGAGGTGGCACGGGGTAGTTGAGAGGGATGGATGGCCAGACAGTTCTGAATTTTCAGCATTACTGTATGTAAGCAGTGTGACTCCAATGGTCAGCTATCTTGTGTTTTCTGTGCAGGCCCAGATTCCTCATCAACACATGATCTTCAGGTTGCAGTTCCTGGGCTTTGACTTTTATCGTTCCTTATTTTATTTGCTAGGTGTTTCTTGGCAGCCATAGTATGAGCTAATTGGTAGGCATGATTGAGTTGTGCTTTGAGTTTATGAACATACTATAAATACAGTTGTAACTCCTAGATGGCGCTATCCCATGGGGCTACTACCCCTGCCTGATTTGCCACTAACAGGTTGAGGGGCCTGGATCCAATGGCGGGTGCCTCCACCCAGAGGTCAGGGTTTGCAATAGTTAAACTAACTTGGTCACAGCCCTCTGGGACACTGCAACCCCTTTCTTCCCACTAGTGGCCCACACAATATATCAGAATTACCTTCACAGTATACACTTACACCCCAGGTCTGGTTCCGCACTGGGACCTCCTGTGAAATGAGATACAGTGCAACAATCACAGTACAGTACTTTAACATAGACAAATACCTCAGGCAGTATAACTTTGCTGAAACAAGCAGCTCTGATTTATTTAGGGGATATAACAAGGACAGGGGAAATCAGGTTAATTAGCTTATCACTCTAATAATCTATTTCATGGCTCTGTGCACAGGCCTATCCCTATCAGTTACTGTCCCTGGGTACCCAAGCCCTAGTGGCTAGTCCAAACCGTGGCAGCTGGTAGGGGCCCTTTCACACAGAGAAAAGGAGAATTAAACAGTCAGCAGTACAGTAATTCCATTTGGATTTAATGTGGCAATTCAACAGGGAGCGACCCTGAATTAGTACTCACGACCTCCAAATAAGATAGGGTCCTTCAATGTCAGCAGGGCTCACTTGAGGTACACAAACCTCTTCACACATCCATATAAAAGAAAGCACTATACCAGGCAGGCTGCATCTGTATCCCGATCGCAATTACTGCACAATACCCGGGAGAACACACAGCAGATTCAGTTCCTGACAGACCGAGTGCAATTTTCAGCAATTCCTCCAGTCTTCTACAGGGTGAGCCTGGTTTCTACTCTTCAGAGATCCTTTGATTCTTTTCACAGGACGGATTCAGTCCTAACAAGCTGTTACACAAGCTGCAGACCGGAACTCTGGGCCTTACACACGTTTTTGACTAAAACTGCACACTGAAAAGCACAGGGCTCCTTCCTTCTTCACTGCCAAAGCTCAACTGAAACTCCAACCTGACAAAACCGGCACTTCCTTTGAGTTCCTCCCAGTTCTTGACTGGATTGGCTGTCACCACAATAGACTGCTGCTGTTGGTCCAAAAGGCACTGAAGTCTAAACTACATCTCCCAGAGTCACTGCCCATACAATCCTCTTGTGGCTGGCTCAGATTATGAGTCCAAGTTCTGATTCGTCCAAGGCACCATTTTAGAGCTAGCTTACCCCACACTGATTGGTCCAGTTCAGCAGTTCAAAACTAGAATGGGAACTAGCAGACACAGTTCTGACTGCAAAGAAAGCAGGTTAGACAAACTGTAATTTCATTATTACCTAAATAATTTCTGGCAAACAGTTACATCTTTCAGATAGGTTCCTTTGCACCCTAGTGACTGCAAAATGAAGTGAATTGGCAGCAGCTCGAGTGGTACTCAGAGAAGCACACAGTCCCCCATACAAACTAATTATGTCTGCAAGCAGACAGCTCTTAAAGAGACAGTACCAGAGGCTCTAAAACACTACTGATAAATGGCTTAAATGCCAAACACCATTCAGGCTTGGACATTCAAGCAAGCTCCTGGAAGTCTTTTGGGAACCCCCATTTGCAGAGGTTTACACCTTCCTGGCCTGGGAAAGCTTGACGTCCGCGTCAAACAAGTACCATAAAGTTTCAACTGCAACCATATACATTTGCATTGAAGCTCGCACATGTAATCATCAGTCAATATATCATTTTACCAAGAACACATTTCTGAAACATTTGATACGTCACTCTTTACACAGTATTACATACACATTGTACCATAACTCAAGTTATTACCTCTTGTACATGAAACCTGAAGAGAGGGGGCCCTTCCCTATCAGTTACCTTGGGGCTGGACTGGGCAAGGGCACCATACTTAGAGGGCAACACAAGTAACTTGGAGTTAGCACTGATGCTCAGTTTGGGCAATGAGCTCGGGGACACATACACTCCTTTATGGACAACATTGAGAGGCAAGTCCACAGGCCTCCCAAGTGAATCATAACTGAGGTGCACCACAGGCTTTACAGCTCAACCAGTCTTTCTAGGGGAACTGTTATAGTCTCTGCACTCTGAGCCTCATTTCAGCATTGTCCTCACTTGTCAGGGGAGTCTCCATGGGGATAGAGAGAGGCTGGAACTTGGGGCACTTTCAGCTCCAGGAGTTACAGTTTCTGAGTCCACAACATTTGGCTCACATGGAGAGCTTTTGGACACTGGCAGTGGACTGTCAGGGCACTCAAAATACTCTTCTTGCTCGGGTGTATCACCAGTCTGCCCCAATTATCATTTTCCTCCTGAAAGCTCAAACAGTTCAACCATGCACAATGATTCCATTTCATCTGATCTGATGCTTTGCACTTCACTTTCTGGGAGCATTGGCTCCGGGGGATGAAGCTGGGGGCTTAGACAGTTCAGAAGGCCCAGCTTCATCTCCAGTATTGATTAGGGATTGCCCCAAAACAATTGACTCAGTTCGTAAGAAGGATAGTATTCAAAGTCACTCTCACTTTCTTCCGATATGGACTGACAGTCATGCTCAACTGGGACTTGTGGAGGGGAACACTTTAACTTTGCTTCTGTAGGTGCAGACTTTCTTGATCTTTTCTTAGCAGCAGCTCTAGTCACTGGTCCAGAGGGGCATCTTCTAGGGCTCAGACTCAATTAGATTTGTCCAATGGGCAGTAAATGATTTCTATGCATTGTTTTACATCTTTTGAATTATTTCAGTGCCTTACTTTGTACACTGGCAGATCATCTAGTTTGCACACTACAATGTAGAGAGAGAGATGGTGCCATCTGTCAGCAATCTTGTGCTTGCCATGCAGTTCCAGATTTCTTAGCAATACCCGATCTCCTCCTGGAGTTCCTGTGCTTTCACCTTTTATCATACCTTTCTTTGTTGGCCAGATTTCTTTTGGCAGCCATGGTTTGAGCCAGTTAGTCGCATGAGTTAGCTGGGCCTTTAACTTTTGCACATACTGTAATAGTTGTCAGCTTGAACCCCATCAGGAGACCCCAAAACACACATCTACTGGTAGTGAGCTTCTTCCAAACATCAGGCGTAGGGGAGAATCCAGTGGCATCACTTTTGGTGCAGTTATAAGCATGTACCAGGGTGCTAATTTGTTGGCTCCATCTAGGCACATCCTTTGGGTGCAAGGGGTGCCTAGCATATCTAGCAAAGTCACCCGGTTGAAGCTGTTCAGGCTGTGGTCCCCCTGGGGTGGTAAGGAGTGGTTCTGGACTTCGACTCCCCACAGAGAAAGCATCTCTTTGATCAGACGACTCTCAAAGTCTCTCCCTTGATCAGAATGGATTCTTTGTGGAGCCCCACAGTGAACAAAAAGTTTCTATAAGTACTTTGGCCACAGTGGATGCTTTCTGGTCTTTGGTGGGAAAGCTTGGGCATATCTCATGAAATGGTCAGTGACCACCAGCACAACTGATATTTCTTTGATCTGACTCCAAACTCAGAAAATCAATACAGACCAAGCCCATGGGTGCACTGGTGGTGATGTTAACAAGGGGCAGCCCTCTGGGGCAAAGCTTCTCTGTAAGCAGCGACTACAAGTTCGAATGTGTTGCTCCACATCAGCCCCATCTTAGGCCAATAGAATCTGGATCTCACCAAGTCAAGTGTTCTGTCTATACCAAGGTGCCCCATGTGGTTGTGCAAGGACCTCAGTACTGAGTCTCGAAGGCAGTGGGCAGCACTAGTTGTTGTTGTCTACTTGTCTCCCCTGTCTACTGTTTCTCTGTATAACAGTTTATTGATCAGTTCAACTTAGGACCTTCTTTGTATAACAGTGCAGTTCTCAAATCAGTGGAGCATAATTTGGACACATCTTTTCCTGCATAGAGGGCTTCTAAAGCTGCTTTGATCATGGGATCGTGGGATTGAGCCCTGGTAATCACTGTCATTGTCCAGCTGAGGCGGTGCACCAATGTCTATTGCAGAAAAGTGGCAATAAGCAGCAGGTATGCACATTCTCAGAGGCTCCCAAGCAATCCACCATGCAGTCCACTGCGTCCATGGACATTTGTTCCTCCTGTCAAACTTCGCGTAGAGTGCTCGAATGTCAGGTTCTGCCAATCGGACCCAATCATTCTGGGGAACAGGCCTCCGGAGAGAGCATCAGCATCTATGTGGTTCAGACCTGCTTCGGTATTCGAGAGCATAGTCATATGTAGATAATGCAGAAAGTCACCTATGGCCAGTGGCATCCAACTTAGCTGAGGTCTGCACATAGGTCAAAGGATTATTTTCAGTTTTTACTAGTATTTTAGCCCCATACAAGTACCATGGAATTGGTCAACAATAGCCCACTTCAAAGCTAGGAACTCTAACTTATGTACAGGATAGTTCTTTTCGGATGGGGTCAGGCTTCTACTGGCAAAGGCCACTGGTCTCAGGCCATTCGTCGCTCTTGGTACAACACAGCTCCAACCTACAAGCTAGCATCAGTGTGCAGGGCGTAGGTTTTCTTGGATCGGCATAGGCCAGCACTGGAGCATGGGTAAGTTGATATATGATCTCATGAAAGCAGTCTCACAATCAGGAGTCCAGCGGGCCCCAAATACTTCACTCGGATGAAAATACACTCTTTCAGTCTTGAGGTGCTGACTTTTGGTATTTTTTGTGGGTTGGGGGCACCCTTGAGTAAGATTAAGTAAAGGGCGGATCACTCTTGAATAGTCCTTGATGAGCGCCGATAATAACCACAGAATCCCAGGAATCTTTGCAGTTCTTTTAGATTTTTGGGCTGCAGCCAGGTGAATCAAGGCCTCAACTTTACTTGGTCGGTCTCTATTCCTCGGTGGATACTATGTGTCCCACTATACTTTTACTGATGTTTGAAAGAATTGACACTTATCAATGGACAGTTTAAGGCCAAGTCCTCCAGTCGGTCCAATACCTTAAATAATCTGCTCTCATGTTCCTCCAGTGAGCTGCCAAACACAATAACATCATCTAGGTATACCAGGCACTCTAGTAAGTTCATGTCCCCCACTGCACGCCTCCATCAATCGTTGAAAGTGGCTGGGGCACCTGAGACTCCTTGAGGCATCCTCATGAATTCATAGAAGCCAAGCGGACAGATAAAGGCACGTCTTCTCCACGGTCCTTCTGGGGCCATCGGGATCTGGTAGTACCACTGCGGAGATCCCAGCACAGAGAACCACTTGCTCCTTCGTTTAGGGCAGTCCAAAAGCATCCTGAATGCAGGGCATTGTGTACTGATCAGGGATAGTCCGGCACGTTTAAGGTGCTATAATCCACACACATCCTTACTGTTCCATTCTTTTCCTCACTACCACAATGGGGAAGCATAAGGGCTTCTGGATTCTTGTATTACACCAGCAGCTAACATCTCTTGCAGATGCCGTCTCCACATCATCTATGTCAGCAGGTGCCAGGCGCCGAGACTCCTCTCACGAAATGGTCTTTCGTCATGCAGCCGGATATTGTGCTCAGCTCCTTGCATGCATCCTACATCCCATTCCTTTAAAGAAAATACCTGGTCTCTCTGGGCAAGCTTCTCACTGATCCTCACTTTCCATTCAGCTGGCAGCGGGAGTCACGAAATCAAACAAGTCAGGCGTTACTCTGTCATTCTTCCTTGAACTCTTGCTGCTGGGTAGCACTGCAGTGTCTGCACAATGCACATTAGCCAGGATGCAACCTCTGTTTACTTCGAATGTCTCTTTCAGACACATTATGAACTTGGACCATTACCCTTCTGGCATAAGTATGGGCTCTAAGCGGCAAAATACTAGGCTTGACCAGCAGTCCCTCTGGCAATTTTCCATCGCCTGGTGCATCCAACATTAATATTTTATTCTTAACATCCTTTCTGATACGGACCTCTCCCTGTAAGGTACACTGGGCATTTGGCGCCAGGATCAGAGACTCAGGATCCTTCTTCCATACAATTCCGACCGGTTCCTCTGGTTCTGTTTTTTCAGCATCTCTCTGTGCCTCATAGGCCTTCTTAATTAAAGCCGGAACTCTTAAAGCTCTACTAGTCTTTGACCCCTGTTTTTCATAACACAGCTGTGCCAGCCTTCGAACATATGAGAGCATTTGTTCCAATCAACAAAGGGACACCATCATACAGTCCAGTGGGGGACACACTAAGGCTAGGGTCTCTACTAGTCTGGCCACTCCAGCCACGGAGGTGGGGAAAGACAGCCAAATTCGGATATACCCGGAATAGGGTAGGCCTTCTCACTTAACCCCATACATGCAGTCCTTCTAATGGTTGTAAGGCACGTCAGCTGATGCTTCTGATACCAATCCTGGAACATAATTGTCACTTGGGAGCCACTGTCTAATACAGCTCTTGTAGACACTCCATTCACCTTTACAGTGGTCTCCATGGAGGGACCCACTATTCTGGACCAGTCTGGAGAGGCGGTAGTGGGGCCTGGGCAACTGACCTTGCCACAAAGGGACGTGAATTAGCATTTTGGTGCCCTCACTGGGATCATGTCGTGCACCTCTTAACCACTGGATTTCTTCTCCAAGCTCTCCTTGTAGCTTATATGCAACTTTGTCAGTGTCTTTTGGGGACTGACATTCCCTTTCATGTGCCCATCTTTCCCACAATTATAGCAAAACATACTTTCTGGAGTTTGAGCTGGCCGAGCGCCACACTGGGAGCCAGGGCGGGGTATTACTAACTGGAAACCTGGGTGCCATCTCTGTCTCTTGCGTGATAAGCATTTGGAGCCATCTCGTCAGTTTCTCCACTTCCATGGTCAGGAATTGAGTTTGGGCTGTTATCAGCAGGAGATACATGGTGGGTACCCCCACCCCCATAACAGATGCAGTCGGATATAGGTCAGGGCCCGCTACTTGCAGGCGTGGGTCTTCATAAAGGGACTGTTTTTGAATTCGGATCTCTCTCAACAGTTCGCCCCATTGTGGCATATCTTTTCCTTGTCAGAGCACTCATTGACTGTCAACCTCTGCCCCTGAACTTCACTTGATGGGTCACCCTCAGTCACCTTTCGTATCGTGTAAAGCTGTTGGTGCAGGTACCTCCCGAGGTCGCCTTTCTCAACTCCTCAATTTCTCTCATTAACTCATCATAGGAGGGTGGGGATTCCAGTCGATTGCCAGGTGTAACTGAAGCAACAGCAGTTCTGAGAAGGGGCAGACTTAAGGATTCTGTCCAGTCTGGTTCGGTCCAGTTCAATCGCTGGCAAACTACCCTTTCTGAGGCATTCTGCAACAATTTTTCCAGCCGAGAGACATACACAGACAACAACTCCCCTTGGTACTGTTGTGCATTTCTTTACTCGCCACCATAGGTCCTCATCAGAATCTGGGCTCCCATACACATTCTCCAGGGCCTCAAGATAGGCCTGTGCAGTCGCTTCAGGGTTGCTGGCCCGTTTGGCATGGATGGTAGCCAGGGCAGGACCTCAGAGGCTCTCACTAACCCTCTTTGCTTTTCTAGCTTCAGCATTGCCATTCTAGCACTTGGGGCAACATAGTCTATCCAGGTCTCCCAGTCATCCCCCTTGGGGGGTGGGAGATGCCAGAGAAGATCCTCAACCTTCGTAAGAGTCGTGACTGCTAATGGCAGGTGCAGAAATAGGAGTCTGCATTGGTTCAGCCACCATTACGGGCACTGGAGCAGGAGAGGGTGTTGGGGAGGAACACCCCCAGGTGGCAAGAATAGTTTCTTCAAGTCCTCCACAGTTTTCCTCTCCAGCAACCATTCAGCAAATTTCTCCTCAAAAGTTTCAGATAGTGGTGGGGCTGATTCCCCGGGTCTTTACTGTCCTTAGTTATCACTCTCCAAGCAGTGAGGGCTCCCTCTGGGGTAATGGTCTGTGGCACTTTGGAGCTATCTATGGATCCTTAAACTCTACTAGGGCCAGGAAAGTGTGGGTGAGCAGATTAGCATGCCGACCCACCACCACAGGGTTTTGTAAACCTTCCACCTTGGAAAGTACTCCCTGCACAGTGTCCGTATTGATACCCAGGGGGATGTCCAGGATAAGCATAGCATTTTGGGGGTCGATCTCCTCCCCAGTACACCACTCCACCAGCCGGTGCACAGCCACTTCTGTCGGGGTACCCATTTTTTTCTTAACAGTGGTTCGTAAATATGGCCACTAGAGGACACACAATCCCAGCGGTGAGCCTCCAAGATGTAACCCCTAGATGGCGCTATCCCATGGGGCTACTACCCCTGCCTGATTTGCCACTAACAGGTTGAGGGGCCTGGATCCAATGGCGGGTGCCTCCACCCAGAGGTCAGGGTTTGCAATAGTTAAACTAACTTGGTCACAGCCCTCTGGGACACTGCAACCCCCCTTTCTTCCCACTAGTGGCCCATACAATATATCAGAATTACCTTCACAGTATACACTTACCCCCAGGTCTGGTTCCGGCACTGGGACCTCCTGTGAAATGAGATATGGTGCAACAATCACAGTACAGTACTTTAACATAGACAAATACCTCAGGCAGTATAACTTTGCTGAACAAGCAGCTCTGATTTATTCAGGGGGATATAACAAGGACGAGGGAAATCAGGTTAATTAGCTTATCACTCTAATAATCTACTTATGGCTCTGTGCACAGGCCTATCCCTATCAGTTACTGTCCCTGGGTACCCAAGCCCTAGTGGCTAGTCCAAACCGTGGCAGCTGGTAGGCCCTTTCACAGAGAAAAGGAGAATTAAACAGTCAGCAGTACAGTAATTCCATTTGGATTTAATGTGGCAATTCAACGAGGAAGCGACCCTGAATTAGTACTACTCGACCTCCAAATAAGATAGGGTCCTTCAATGTCAGCAGGGCTCACTTGAGGTACACAAACCTCTTCACACATTTATATAAAAGAAAGCACTATACCAGGCAGGCTGCATCTGTATCCCGATCGCAATTACTGCACAATACCGGGAGAACACACAGCAGATTCAGTTCCTGACAGACCGAGTGCAATTTTCAGCAATTCCTCCAGTCTTCTACAGGGTGAGCCTGGTTTCTACTCTTCAGAGATCCTTGATTCTTTTCACAGGACAGATTCAGTCCTAACAAGCTGTTACACAAGCTGCAGACTGAACTCTGGGCCTTACACGTTTTGACTAAAACTGCACACTGAAAAAGCACAGGGCTCCTTCCTTCTTCACTGCCAAAGCTCAACTGAAACTCCAACCGACAAAACCGGGCACTTCCTTTGAGTTCCTCCCAGTTCTTGACTGGATTGGCTGTCACTCAATAGACTGCTGCTGTTGGTCCAAAAGGCACTGAAGTCTAAACTACATCTCCCAGAGTCACTGCCCATACAATCCTCTTGTGGCTGGCTCAGATTATGAGTCCAAGTTCTGATTCGTCCAAGGCACCATTTTAGAGCTAGCTTACCCACACTGATTGGTCCAGTTCAGCAGTTCAAAACTAGAATGGGGAACTAGCAGACACAGTTCTGACTGCAAAGAAAGCAGGTTAGACAAACTGTAATTTCATTATTACTCTAAATAATTTCTGGCAAACAGTTACATCTTTCAGATAGGTTCCTTTGCACTCCTAGTGACTGCAAAATGAAGTGAATTGGCAGCAGCTCGAGTGGTACTCAGAGAAGCACACAGTCCCCATACAAATAATTATGTCTGCAAGCAGACAGCTCTTAAAGAGACAGTACCAGAGGCTCTAAAACACTCACTGATAAATGGCTTAAATGCCAAACACCATTCAGGCTTGGAGCATTCAAGCAAGCTCCTGAAGTCTTTTGGGAACCCCCATTTGCAGGGGGGTTACACAGTAGTTGTTAGCCTGAATTCCATCTGGGGACACTCCAAAGCAAATATCTACAGGTAAATGTGTTTCTCGACTAAACATCAGTTTATATGGTGAAAACCCGACTGCATCACTGCGAGTGCAATTATAAGTGCACCAAGGTACTTATTTGGCTTGTCCTTTGTGTGAAGGGTACCTAGCATATTTAGTAACGTCTGATTAAACCTTTCAGGTTACAGATCACCTCGCAGGTGATAGGGAGTGGTTCTTGACTTTCTCACACCCTAAAAGTGTCAGCATTTCTTTGATTAAGCGGCTTTCAAAGTCCCTTCCCTGGTTGGAATGGATCGCTGTGGGGCACCATAATGTATGAAAAATTTTAAACTAGCATCTCAGCTACATTGGCTGCTTTCTGGTCCTTTGTTGGATAGGCTTGTGCATAACAAGTAAAGTGGGCTGTAATGACAAGTACATTGCTAATGTTTTTGCATCAGGCTCTAAACTTAAAAAGTCAATACATACAAGCTCCATGGGTGCACTAGTGGCGATGTTAACTAAGGGTGCTGCTCTCTGTGGCTGGGCCTTTCTTTGGAGGCATTTGCTGCAAGTTTTGATATACTGGTCCACATCCGCATTTAGTTTGGGCCAGTAAAAACAGGCTGTGGTTAAGTCAGCTGTCCTCTCGCTGCCCAAATGTCCCGTCTGGTCTTGGAGTTCTCTGAGGACCACACATTTAAATGTAACCCCTGGGGGCACTATCCAAAGGGCTACTACCCCTGCCTGCTTAACTACTAACAGGTTGAGGGGCCTAGGTCCAATGGTGGGTGCCTCCACCCAGAGGTCAGGGTTTGCAGTAATTAAACTAACTTAGTCACAGCCCTCTGGGACACTGTAACCCCCCTTTCTTCCCACTAGTGGCCCACACAATGCATTAGGAATATCTTCACAATTTACATTTACCCCCAGGACTGGCTCCGTCGACTGGACCCAGGAACACCCTGTAAAACAAAGATGATACAGTGCAAAAGCCACATAACTATACTTAAATGAATACCTCAGACAGTGTAACTTTGCTAAAACAAACAAATCTGATTTATTTAGGGGATATAACAAGGACAGGGGGAAATCAGGTTAATTAGGTTAAACACATTAATAATCACAGTACTGTGCACATATTCAGAGTCCCAAATTGTCACTGTCACTGGGTACCCAGGATGGGGGGGGCTAGCCAGGATCGGTTGCAGCTGGTTGGGGCCCTGTGATGGAAAAAACACTTGCACAATACCCAATTGTAATCCGGAGCCGGATGGCTCAGTTCGTGAAGAAATGAAAAAAGCAACCATTAGATGACACACTTGCAATTCGACAAACAGATGGCAGGGAGCTACCCTGCTTTGTACTCACAACTCAATGCTGGGAACTGGATGGAAGGCAGATTGTCCTGGATTGCCAGGAGGAGCAGACCATGTGGACAAGGTCCTTGTGACTGGACCCCACTGCAGTTTAAAGCAAATGGATGTAGTCTGGCTTAAACTGGGGTTTACTTCCAGCTTCATGCACTCTGTTCACTGTACAGGGGATTTGAAACGCGATTCCCCACAAGCACTACACACATTTATATGTAAAAAGGGAAGTACTATACCAGGCAGGCTGCTTCTCTATCCCGATCGCAATAACTGCACAATACCCGGGAGAACACGCAGCAGATTCAGTTCCTGACAGACCGAGCGTGATTCAGCAACTTCTCCAGTCTTCTACAGGGTGAGCCTGGTTTCCTCACTTCTGGTGCTTCTTTCTCCTTACAACTCTGATTTAGTCCACACTGGCACTCACAAACAGCTGCAGGCTGAACTTTGGGCCCCACACGAGCTTCCCGTGCGAAAACTCAACGGCGCAGGAGCACGGAGCTCCTTCCCTCTTCACAGTCACAACTCAACTGATCTTTCCAGTAGACAGAGCCGGGCATTTTCTTTGAGTTCCTCCCAGTTCAGTTGGCTGGTTTGGCTGTTTTAGCTGTCACTCACAGTAAACTCCCCCTGTTGGTGGAAAAAAGGCGGTGAAGTCAAAAACTACATTTCCCAGAGTCACTGCCCTTACAATCCCCTTACAGCAGGCTCCAGAGGAGAGTCCAAGTTCTGATTCGCCCAGAGCAGGCTCAATTTTAAAGGATCCCCACCATGATTGGTCCAATTCAGCAGTTCAGAACCAACATGAGGGAGCTTGCTCTGCACTGTCCTTGCTACAAGAAAGCAGGTTAAATCAAACTGCATTTTCATTATTACTCTCACAGGTTACAAGCAAACAATTACATCTTTGAAGAGTGCTCTTTCTGCCCACTTAGCGATGGCAGAAAAGGAGCGATTTGGCAGTAGCTCGAGCGGGACTCAAGCAGGAAAACACACAGTTCCCCCATACAAACTAATTATGTCTGCAAGCAGACAGCTCTTAAAGAGACAGTACCAGAGGCCTCAAAAGCACTACAGATAAACGGCTTAAACGCCAAACACCATTCAGGCTTGGAGCATTCAAGCAAGCTCCTGAAAACTTTTGGCAACCCCCATTTGCAGAGGGTTACACTAACTTGGAAGGCAACACCAGTTGCTGTTTAATAACTTTGCCTTGTTCATCTGTGATCTCTCTGTAGAGTAGTTTATCTCACAGTTTAAGTCTAGGCCCTTCTGAACAGTAAGGCAGTTCTCTTATCATTGGACTATAGCTAGAAACATCTTGTCCCTTGTTTATGGCATTTAGCACAAGCTTGATCATAGGATCGTGATACTGCTCCTTTGAATGTCTGCTGGAGCAAGTTGAGATAGAGTACTGAGATCCAGAGCCACAAAGTTGCAGTAAGCTATAGGAATACAAGTAACTGGAGGCCCCAAGCAGTCAACTAGGCAGTTCATAGTGGCAGTGGATGGGTGTCATCCTGCTCAGACCTTTGGCACAGGGCCCTTACAGATTGTTCTGACAGTCTCACCCACTCAGGATTGGAAGTAGGCCTTCTAGACAGAGCATTGGCGTTAATGTGATTGAGGCCTGGACGATATTCCACCAAAAAATCATACGTTGAGAGAGCGGACAACCATCTGTGCCTGGTTGCATCCAACTTGGCTGAGATTTGGACATACGTGAGGGGGTTATTGTCTGTTTTTATCAGTATTAGCGCCATATAAATATTCATAAAACTGGTCTACTATTGCCCATTTCAAAGCGAGAATTCAAGTTTATGTATGGGATAGTTTTTCTCAGACGGAACCAAACTTCTACTGGCAAACTCCACTGGGCATAATTCTTCCTCATACTCCTGACTACCGACCTGTCTCTAACCTGCCCTTTGTGGGGAAGGTTATTGAGAAGGTGGTTGCACTGCAACTGGATGATCACTTGGTAACTCACAATGTCTATGAAGCTCTCCAGTCTGGTTTCAGGAAGAGGCACAGCATGGAGACTGCCCTTGTTCAGGTATTAAATGACCTCCTAATGGCCAGAGATCGAAAGGCTCATACCATCTTGGTCCTTCTCGATCTCTCAGCAGCCTTTGACACTGTGGACCATGAGGTGCTTTTGGAAACCCTGCGGTTCCTTTGTGGACTGTCGGATACAGTCCTCAAATGGTTTTGATCTTTCCTCGTAGGCAGGTCTCAGAGGGAGATCACTGGAATTCATTCCTCTGATGCCCGCCCCCTGTCCTGTGGGGTGCAGCAGGGCTCCATAGTGGCACCCATGTTGTTCGCAGTGTATATGCTGCCATTGGGAAATATCATCAGGCGATACGGCTTGCATTTTCACTGCTATGCAGATGATACTCAGCTGTTTATGTCCTTTGTGCCCGGACAGGTCGATCCAATCTCTATGCTAAATAGTTGCTCTCCGAGATCAAAGACTTAATGAGCTTGAGTTGGTTGAGATTAAATCCGGATAAGACTGAGATGTTGGTTGTGGATCCGGGTTGCCGGGGGTGGGTTTTGGGGCTGGGCACATGTCGGGCCTGTGGCTTGATGGTGTCCAGCTCATTACCTCAGATCAGGTGTGCAACCTGGGCATTATGTTTGATAACGGCCTGACCCTGAAGTCTCTGGTGTCAGCTGTGGTCAAATCCTCATTTTACCATCTGAGGAATATCGCCCAGGTGAAACACTTGATTCCACCAGGCGACCTTCCAACATTGGTCCATGCCTTCATTACCACCTGTCTTGACTACTGCAATACCCTCTAACTAGGGCTGTCTGGGTTGATATCCACTGCCTGCAGCTAGTGCAGAATGCTGCAGCCAGGTTACTGATTGGTATCTCTAGGACCAGTCACATTATACCTGTGCTGCACAAACTGCATTGGCTGCCAGTTCAGTGGCGGATCACCTATAAGGTAGGCTTGCTTACCTTTAAAGCCCTACATGAACAGGGACCTGACTACCTGAAAGATCTCCTGACCCCCTACTCCCCCAATCACCGTCTCTGATTCACCGACAAGGGATTGCTAGAGATTCCCAGGGTTCGCTCTTAAAACATCTGGAGCTCGTGGCTCCATTTGCAGCACCAACCTGTGGAATTCTTCTACCTCGTTGGTTAACAGAATGCCTGACCGTCAGCAGTTTTAAATCTATGCTGAAAACATATTTATTGTCTTTGGCCTTCCCTTATTAATTGATTAATTAACTGATTAATTTTAAATATTTTATTATATTATTTGTTTTATACTGTCATTTTATGTTGTGTACAGTGCCTTGATTATGAAAGGCGCTATATAAATAAAGTTTGCTTGCTTGCTTGCTTGCTGATAAAGTACAGCTCCAAGCCCACTCAGACTATCATCAGTGTGTAGTACAATGGTTTAGTTGGATGAGTATAGGCGAGTATTGGAGCATGTGTAAACTGGTGAATGGTGTTGTAGAATGCTGTGTCGCAATCAGGGGTCCACCTGGCTCTGAATAATTCATTGGCCTTGAAGTAGATTTTATCACCTTCCTTTACAGCACTGCTTTTGTACTTCTGATTGATAGGGGGATATCCTTGGGTCAGATTTAGCAGTGGGTAAATTACTTTTATATAATCTTTAACAAAGCGCTGATAATACCTGCAGAAACCTAGGAATCTTTGAAGTTCTTTAAGATTGTTAGGCCTTGGCCAGGTGGTTAAAGCTTCTACCTTGCTCGGATCTGTCTGGATGCCTTAGAAGATACAATGTGGCCCGTATACTTCACAGATTGCTGAAAAAAGTGGCACCTGTCAATAGATAATCTTAATCTAAATTCTTCTAACGGTCCAAGACCTTGAACAGATAAGACTCATGCTCTTTGAGCATTTTGCCAAACATGATGACATCATTCAAATAAACAAGGCATTCAAAGATGTTCATATCCTCTACCACACGCTCCATTAGTCTCCGAAAGGTTCCAAGAGACAAATAAAAGCAGTTTTCTCTCGATCTTCTGGCACCATCAGGATTTGGTAGTACCCACTTCTGTGATCTAAGATGGAGAACCACTGACTTCCATTAAGACAATCAGGGCATCCTGGATGCAAGACATCATATACTGATCCAGTACGGTCCTTCGGTTAAGTGTCCTATAATCCAAGCACTTTCTCACTGAGCATTTTCTTTCGAACAACCACAATGGGGGAGGCATAAAGGCTGCGGGATTCCTGGATGATTTCAGCTGCTAACATCTCTTGGAGGTGGTGTCGAACATCATCAATGTCCACAGGTGCCAATCTGTGGGACCTTTTCCAAAATGGCCTCTTGTCATGGAGCCTGATATGGTGCTCAGCGCCTGTGATGCATCCGACATCACATTCCTTTAATGAAAATACTTTACTTCCCTGTGCTAGCTTACATAGAAAACATAGAAGTTGACGGTAGATAAGGATCGCAAGGCCCATCCAGTCTGCCCATTTCTTTTTCTAACTTATAAATGTGTCATCGGCCTTTGCTCTGTCAGTGGCCTATCTATTCATACTCATTTGTATTGCTCCCTTATGCCTATCCCATGCCTGTTTGAAGCCCTGCACTGTATTCATAGCCACCACTTCTTGAGGTAGGCCATTCCATGCATCCACCACCCTTTCTGTGAAAAAGAATTTCCTCACATTTCCCCTTAATCGGCCCCCTCTAATCTCATGCTGTGTCCTCTTGTCCTGCTATTTTTCTTATATTTAAACATGTTAGACTCTTTCACCTTGTTAATGCCCTTAAGGTGTTTGAATGCCTCGATCATATCACCTCTCTCCCTGCTTTGCTCAAGGGTATACATATTGAGCTCTGTTCATCTGTCCTCATATGTCTTCTGATGCAGTCCCTGCACCATTTTGGTTGCCCTTCTCTGGACTGCCTCAATTTGGTTAATGTCCTTGTGAAGGTGTGGCCTCCAATACTGCACGCAGTACTCCAGATGGGGCCTAACCAGTGTCTTGTAAAGAGGGATTATTACCTCCATCTTACGACTTGTGATACCCCCTACTAACACACCCTAACACCCCCTAGCCTTACCTACTGCTTTAGAGGTCTGCTTGGATGATTTCAGGTCATCAGTGATGATGATGCCCAAGTCTCTTTCTTCCTTTGTGACTGCTAGCAACTCCCTCCCAGCCTATAGGTAGCTTCAGGAGTCTCTTCCCTATGTGCATGATCTTGCTTCTTTGCATTAAATCCAGTTGCCACTCTTCTGACCATTTTGCTAGTTTATCCAGATCTCTTCTCATTCTGCCCACCCCATCTGGATCATCTACTCTGTTGCAGATCTTGGTGTCATCTGCAAACAGACAAGCCTTACCCTCTAGTCCATCTGCAAGGTCACTAATGAAGATGTTGAAGAGGACTGGCCCCAGGACTGATCCTGAGGTACCCCACTTGTGACTTGCATCTCTTCTGACTGTATACCATTTGCCACCACTCTCTGTTTTCTGCCCGTCAACCAGTTTGCCACCCAGTTGACCAACTTCTGACCCACCCTGAGCCTACCCAGCTTATTTATCAATCTTCTATGTGGAACAGTGTCAAAAGCTTTGCTGAAGTCAAGGTAGCGACATCAACTGCTCCCTTGGTCCACCACTCTAGTTACCCAGTCAAAGAAATCTATGAGATTAGTTTGACAGGACCTTCCTTTGTAAACCCATGTTGTCTTGGATCCTGTGCCCTATGGTTCCAGGTGTTGCTCTATCCTTTCCTTAAGGAGTGCCTCCATAATCTTGCCCACTACTGAGGTAAGACTGACTGGTCTGTAGTTCCCTGCCTCCTCCCTGCTACCACTCTTGTGGAGTGGGATCACATGAGCCCTTCTCCAGTCTTCTGGGACCTCTCCTGTGCTCAGAGACTCACTAAACAGTTCTGCTAATGGCTCTGCTAGTTCCACCTTTAGCTCCTTAAGTACCCTGGGATGTATGTCATCAGGTCCCATTGCCTTATCCACCCTGAGCTTAGCGAGCTCTTGTAGGACCCTTTCTTTTGTGAAGGGAGTAGTGCTCACCTCCCTCCCCCCTGTGTCCATGGTGCTGAGCTGTGGGCCCTGCCCTACCTTCTCTTCAGTAAATACTGAGCAAAAGTATCTATTTAGGATAGATGCTTTTACATGGTCCCTCCTCCTCCACATGCTCCCTTTCTCCATTGTAAGCTTAGCACACCCTCTGGAATTTCTCCTTTCACTAATGTATCTATAGAAAGTCTTGTCACCTTCTTTTACTGTTTGTGCTAGTGATTCCTCAGTTTGGGACTTTGCCTGCCTTACTGCCTTCCCTGCTTCCCTTAAGGCAGTTTGGTATGCCTCCCTATCTTCATCCCGCTGTGTTCCCTTATATTTCCTGAAGGCCAGCCTTTTGGCTCTGACCTTTTCTGCTACTGTATTTGAGAACCAAAGTGGTTTCCTTCTTCTTTTGCACTTCCTTTTCTGTCTAACACAATGGGATGTTGCTTCAAGTATTGCATCCTTAATGCTTTCCCACTTTGCCTGTACCCCATCACCTGTGTTTCTTTTTGCCAGGGCTATCTTAACTCTGTTGGCCATCTTATCAAAGTCAGCTCCTCTGAAGTCCCATATTTTTGCCTTGGAATGGGATGATTTAGATGTAGTAGCCAAATTGAACCATACCATGTGATGGTCACTGGCCCCCAGGTGACCTTCTACCTGGAGATCTGTGATCCCTTCCCTGTTAGTCAGTATTAGATCTAGGATAGCCCTGTCTCTTGTGGGTTGTTGTACCAGTTGTTTGAGGTCCTCCTCCTGCAGGGAATCCACTATGTGTCTAGTTCTGGCAGATGTTCCTGCTGGTATTGACCAATCTGTATCTGGCATGTTGAAGTCTCCCATTATCAGAACCTCCCCTTTAGCTGTCATGTTTTGTATATCTTCTAACAGTAATGTGTCTATGTCCTCCCCTTGGTCTGGGGGCCTGTAGACAACCCCAGTTATTATGGCTGTCCCATTTCCTGTTTCCAGAGTGACCCACAGTTCTTCTGGCTCCTTATGTGTATTCTGAATTTCTGTAACTTTGATATTTTCATTGACATACAGGGCCACTCCCCTTTTGCACCTCAGTCTCTTCTGAGCAATACATAGCCAGGTACTGAAGTCTCCCAAGTGTGGTTACTGGTAAACCACGTCTCACTAATTGCTACTATGTCCAGTTTAGCCTCTGACATTATTGCCTGTAGGTCTGGGATCTTATTTCCCAGGCTGTGAGCATTTGTGTACATGATTTTCCATTGGCCAGATTTCGATGTGTTAGTTGTTGGGTGAGGTTTGGCATTACCCCTGTGCATCGTATGGGGAGACAAACCTTTTTTCTTACCTGGTGATGCAAATAAACTGCAAACATGCTGAATCCCTGTTTGACCACTAGCTGAGGGGAGGTGTTCTTCCCATTCGACGTATGGGGTGCTGCACCCCTCTCCCCATTTGCTAGTTTAAATATTCTGCAAAGATGTCAAACTTCTGCCCCAATGCACTGACTCCTTAGTCAGATGCAGTCCATCAAATTTAAAGAACTTTCGCTCCCAGAACTGTTGCCAGTTCCCTACAAATCTGTGTCCTTTTTCCTGGCACCAGCCCTTGAGCCACATGTTTAGCTCCCCTATCTCCCCTTCTCTGACCTTCCGTCCATCTGCCCCCCTCTCCCAGACTGGGAGGATCTCAGAGAAGGAGATGCCGGACGAAATGGATGATAGTTTGTCACCCAGCCTGGTCAGGTGTTCCTTGGTCTCCACAACTGACCGGCTGGCGAGATCATTAGTCCCTATGTGTACTAGGACATCAATGTTTTCTCTGCTTTGTGAACAATTTTAGCAATGCGGTCAGTGTCTCTCCATGCTGATGTACCTGGGAGACATCTGACCATTACCCCTGGCTGGAGATGGGTATCAACTCCCCAAATCATGGAGTCTCCTATGAACAGAAGTTTTTTGGATTTCCTTTTTTGCTTTTTTTGTTTTGGTTCCTGATTTGGGTGTTTTGTTGTGCTAGTTCCTGTGCCGCAGTGTCCTGCTCTGCAGTGTCTTCTGCCTCTTTGTTTGATTTCAGAGATAGAGGCAGATACCTGTTTGTAGTGTTTATATGGTTTTTGGAGGTAATATGTTGGACAGCAGAGCGTGATGGGGCACCCAATTTTACAGTTGACTTTATCTTTCCACTCCTGGGGAATGGGGAATTCTCCAAAATCGAACAGGTCTGGAGTCACTTCACCATCCTCCTCTGTATGGCACTTGCTTGGTAACACGGTGGTATCTGTGTAATATACCTTAGTCAGGGTACAGCCCTGAGTGACTTCAATGTCTCTGTCGGTCACACTGCAGAGTTGCACTACTACACTCCTAGTGTAGGCATGGGCTCTGACAGGTAGCATGCTAGGTTTGACTAGGAGCCCATCCGGCAGCTTCCTCTTCTCTGGGACATCCAGCATAAGAATCTTGTGTGTTACATCTTTCTGTATCCACACTTCACCACTGATGCTGCACTGCACATTGGTTGGCAAAACAGGAGGCACAGGATCTTTTTCCACATGATTCCCACTGGCTTATCCTTATCCATCTCTTTGGTCTGCATCTGCATTTCATACGCTCTCTGCACCATTGCATGAATGTGTAAAGCTCATCCAGTCTTCCGGGCTTGTCTCTCTTGACACATCTGGGCTAATCGGCCAAACCTGTGAGCATTAGTGCAGATCAATAAAGGGATCCTATCATATAAGCATGTTGGCAGGCAGACCAAGGCCAGAGTTTCCATGAGTTCATCCATGCCAGCCATGGTAGAAAGAAAAGATAGTCATATTCATAAGAAACCAAGGTATGGGTAGAATATATCACTTGAACCCTGTACATGCAGTCCTTCTAGGGATCATAGAGGATGGTCAGACAAGTGCTGGTCATACTAATCTTTAAATATTATGGTGACCTGAGATCCATTGTCCAATACAGCTTGGGCAGGGATACCATCAGTATGCACTGTGGTCTCAATAGAAGGACCTACCATCTCCACCAGTCTGGAGGAGCCGCCTTAGCAGGTCTTTGTCACAGTGGCTCTTAGATTAAAAGACTTGTGGATGGTCCATACTTTGGCTTTATGTTACTTTTCCAAACCTGATTAAGCAGCCTGGCAGTAACTCCACACAGATCCTTAGGAGCACAACAAGATCTTTTAGTATGCCCATCTTCTCCACACTGGATCGTCTTTGGGTTTGCGGTTATTAGAGGGTGCTGGCTGGTACTCTTCTTTAGGCCTAGATTGAAATTCAGTTCCAGCATACTTTCTCCAAGGCACTACTTGATGGGATGAGTGAATGAGACCTCTCACCATAGTTCATAACTCTCTCATTTCTTATGTTACATCATTGTCTGATCTGGTTTCAGCAGCTTGGGCACTGGGCCCTTTTGGAGCAGGTTGAGCTTCATGGGTGGCCTCAGCATTGGCAGTGCAGTTGACATGGCTTTTCACCATTTCTGCAGTGTAACCCCTCTCAGAGGCTTACCTTGTTTGCCTCAGGTCCTTTGCTTCCCGTTTACTCCCGTTGCTGCCTGGTGTCTCATTTATATCCCCCTGCTGCAGCGTGACTCCTCCATTTGCTCCCAAAAGCTCCCCCAAAGCAGCCCTGTTTATTTATTTAGCCCAGTTCAGGTTTAAACATTTAACCACGAACATCCTGCTGTAAAGTGCAACTTTGTGCAGTGGGGATCACGCATGGCCACAAGCGGCACCTTGATCTGCTGAACCGGCGATTTTGCTGTTGGCAAGAAAGTATTCTCTCGGTCCTGGCGTCTCTCCCAGTTACCTCAGGGCCAGTGATCAGAATGTTGCAGCTCAAATGCCGCTTGGGGCAAATTTTAAAGTTTAAAAACAAGGCTACTAGTGGGGCTTATTAATATGCAAGATCCCTGTATACATATTCATAAGCTGTTGCTGCGACCTTGGGGGCCAGTATTATGGCCTAGCGACTTAAAACTACAGAGGCTAACGATATGAATGTGGACTTGTTCAAAAGGCTGAGCCAGGTTACATGTCTGTGGAGAAATTACAAACTAAAGTAAATATCCTAGCTGCACCAAATTTTGAATTTGGGGATTGTGTGCACTGTGGGAGAACTGTATAAGCAGCCACCATTTTGGAAGTGTAACAGCGAATCACGAGCCAGGATTTCAGCCAAAGACTCATGGGACAAGAAAGACCAGTGATTTGTTGGACAGAAATCAGAGACAAATCCTTGGCACCAACGATCCAGCCAATTAAAAGGCCAAGACTGTAATTGACAGCTTAGGCAGCCAGCTGGATTGCTAGAACTCTGCCCTTTAAGAGGGATTGTTTGAATTCAGTGAGTTGTTCTTCAGCTCGAGACACTGAGTAGAGGGGAGCCTGTGTGGCTCTGTGCTGCCTTTTTACAGGGAAGGCCCTGTGAGTGATTCTCCAGTCCAAAAGAGGATCAGAGTTTGGAACTGCCTGCCAACAGACCAGAAAAGGATATTCAGCAAGTTGGCTGAGACTTCAACCGGCCACAAACTGAAGAAAAGTTTGTTGTTTCTTCATCTAAATGTGCTGAGGCCTACCGTGCATGTGGAGACATTGAACCAGGGATTCCTGTGCCAAAATTCAGGAGCAATTCCAGCCAGAAGAAACTTTCTTTTTCCACGCCCACCTAGAGGGTTCACCAGCACGCAGACCAAATTTAACCTTAAGAGAGACATTTTCTTCCTCTGGGCTCAGCATCGATGGTCCAGTCAGGACTGTTCCTGTACCATTTTCGGCATCACGATGAGAGACCAGACTTGGGGAGTCAGCCCCTGTACAGCAACTGATTGCAGGTTGCAGCTGCCTGCCGGAAAGTCATGAAGAGGAGGTGAGTTGTGTCAGCCCAGGTCCCCATCAGGTTCAGATGGAGCACCAGGTCTTCATTTCATCAGCCTTTTAATCTACTACTTTGGGTTCAGTGAGTAAAACCAGGTAGCTCCCTGCAACAAATCATCGATTGTTTAATGGTACCATCTGATTCTGCTTGCCAGGTAATATGCTTAAAAGTGACTGGGTCATCCGGCCTCGGATACAAATGGTTTATGGTCTGCAAATGTGTTACTCTCTTTTAATCATCCTTCTTTCCATCAAGGGCCCCAACATCAGCTGCAATGCTGGCTAATCTGCAGCACCACCTCAGGCATGCCTGTGTTCCACTCTAGGTATCCAGTAGTTGCTAGACTGATAAATTCAGGGACTGAAGTAATGAAAAGTAATCTAGCCTAATTTAAACACAGTAATCATTTACCAGTATTTCTGCCCCTCCTTTGTTCACGTCCCCCTTAAAAAAAAACAGATTTAGGGTTTTGAAGTTAACCTGGCTTGTGAGCATATTATTACCTTGTCCAAAGTTATTGAAGTACTGCAAAACATATTGAAAGTGCATGCTTGTATTGTTGAAATTGTCTTTCACAAGGGGTTGCAGGGCATGAGCCAGAGATCTAGACCCTGCTGGAAATTGGACTGATTGTGAGCATATCATTAATGGTCAAACTGTTTGGCATTCTAATTGTTGAACACTGCAACTGTTCAGGGTTTCGTAAAAGGTCACTAGTTGGTACTGTAGGTGGTATAGCTTCCCAGAGGGCTGTACCTACTGTGATAGTTACCCACATAATTACTCTGGGTGGAGGCACCATAAGTACAGTGCTACTAATGGTAGGGATCCACCCCCCCATACTTGGTAGTTACGAACCTAGGCCCCTCAATGTTGTTAGGGACACAGGCAGATGTAGTAGCCCTTGGTATAATAGCACCAGAGTTACAGCTTTGGAGGTGCTGCTGGGATTACTGCCCCCAGTGGCCAAAATGAAAAATTTCAGCTAAAATTTTTATGGGCACCCCTGAAGAGATGGTTGTGCATCAGTTAGTTTGTTGGTGTACAGGGAGTAAAACTGACCCCCCCAAATGGTTTATTGTTACTTGATATGCCCCTGGGCATTAGTAAGGACATTATTGAGGGGGTACTCTTAAAAATTGACTGTTTTTGGGTGGTTGCATTAGTAGGTCGACAAGCTGACCAGAGCGCCCAAACACTAATGGTTCTAGTGGTGTGTAGAAACCCCATAGACAATAATAAGGTGCCTAAGATTATCACTATTGATGGGTCCCCGGCAGCCTGAAGGGTGGTAACCAAGGACAGTGAGAGTCCTCAGAGCCAGACCTCCCACCCTCCTCCAAAAGTCTTGAAGAGAAGCTTGCCAAATGGTTACAGGCTAGGTGTCAAATCCTCGAGGACTTAAAAAAGTTACTGAAGCCTCCCTTTCGGCCTATACCAGTCCCGGCACCTGCCTCAGTTCCTGTGCCCCCATCAATACTGGTGAAAACATAATAACATAGAATTTGACGGCAGATAAGGACCGCTTGGCCCACCCAGTGTGCCCATTTCCCTACCTAATGGATAAGCTGCAGATCCTAGTTAACCAGCAGCCTACTTCTTCCTACCCCCAACCCCTAGAATTGCCTTATGACTGTCCCATGCATGCTTGAATTCCACTACTGTTTTTGACTCCACAACCTCCTCCGGAAGGCCGATCCATGCATCCACAACCCTGTCTGTGAAAAAATACTTCCTTAAATTATCTCTGAGCCGCCCCATCTTCAAATTGTGCCCCCTTGTTCTTGCACACCTCTTTTTTTGAAAGATGCTACCCTCTTGGACTTTGTTGATTCCCTTGAGGTACTTGAAAGTTTCTATCATGTCCCCCTCTCCTCCTTTCCTCGAGGCTATACATATTAAGCTCCTTAAGTATCTCTTCATATGTCTCTCCGGTGCATACCCTGCACCATTTTAGTTGCCCTCCTCTGACAGCTTCCATCCTGTCTATGTCTTTATGGAGATTGGGTCTCAGAACTGCACGCAGTACTCAGGACGGGGTCTCACCAGCTGTCTGTACAGAGGGATAATAACTTCCTGTTTTCTATTGGTGATGCCTCCCCATGCATCCCAGCATCCCTCCAGCCCTCCTTGCTGCCCTCTCACATTGCTTACCCACCTTTAGGTCATTTGATATGACTACCCCAGGTCTCTTTCCATTTTTGTTGTTGTTAGTATCTCACCCCCCATTGTGTACTCTTCCCTGGGTTTTGTTTCCAGGTGCATTACCTTGCACTTCTTAGCATTGAATCTAAGCTGCCATATATTTGACCATTCCTCTAACCTTGCCAAGTCCCTTCTCATCCTTTCCACCCCACTTTGCATCAACTCTGTTGCAGATCTTGTGTCATCTGCAAAGAGATATACTTTCCTTCTAGTCCCTCTGCAATGTCGCTTATAAAGACATTGAAGAGGACTGAACTCATGGGTACCCCACTAGTAACCCCTTCTTCAGAGTGGACTCCATTTACTATTACTCTCTGTGTCCTATTCTCCAGCCAATTCTTTACCCAGGCTGTCATCTTGGGACCCACTCCCAGGCTGGCTAACTTGTATATTAATCTTTTGTGTGGGACTGTGTCAAATGCCTTGCTAAAGTCTAGGTAGGCCATGTCCACAGCCCCTCCCTGATCTACTACTTTGGTCACCCAGTCAAAGAAATCTATCAGATTCGTCTGGCATGACCTTCCTGCTGTGAATCCATGCTGCCTTGGGTCCTGTGCCCCTCTGGCCTCTAGGTACTCGACAATTCTTTCCTTCAGAAGTGATTCCATCATTTTCCCTATCACTGAGGTTAAACTAACAGGTCTGTAGTTTCCTGCTTCTTTGCTCCCACTTTTGTGAAGGGGAATCACATCTGCCCTCCTCCAGTCCTCGGGTACCACCGCATCCTCCCATGATTTGTTAAAGAGGGTAGTCAGTGGTGTCACTAGTTCTACCCTTAGTTCTTTTAGAATTCTGGGATGAATCCCATCAGGCCCCATTGCTTTGTCCACCTTCAGTTTTAAGAGTTCTTTCAGAACCCTTTCTTCTGTAAATGGGCTGGTATCAACTTCTGTATCCAGAGTGTTTCTACTGTTTGTTTTAGGTACCTCCCCTCTTCATTTGTAAATACTGAGAAAATATTTGTTTAGTATCTCTGCTCTTTTCACAGTCACCCTCTGCCCACCCTCCCTCCCTTTATTAAGCCTCACTATCCCTCCTTGGTCTTCTTTGCTCCCTGATGTACCTATAAATGGTTTTATCCCCTTCTTAACTGAGTTGGCTATCTTTTCCTCGGTGTGGGCCTTTGCTGTTCTGAATGCCTTCCCAGCTTCCTTTTGCTTTAACTGATACAGTTCTCTGTCCTGCTCCTTCTGTGATTCCTTGTACTTCCTGAATGCTTTCTTTTTCTCTTGAACCTTCACTGCCATGGTGGATCATCCTCAACAGCCTGTACCTAATCCTGTGCCTGTGCCTGCATTTATACATGACTCTTGCCACAGACTGCAAGTGCTTTCTGGCACCCTTCCCACACCCCAAGGGGAAGATGATTTAGAGGCTTGGATGGACTATGCAACCCCCCAGCCCAAGAGTGGCAATGTGCAGAAGCTGAAAAGTGGAAAAGGCTTATGGAAAGTTTAAGCGGTCCTGCACTTGAGGCCATAACATTTTTGAAGTCCACAAACCCTGATGCTTCGGCCCAAGAATATCGGTCTGCTCTAGAAGGTGTCTTTGATAGTACTGAAGCCGGGGAAGATTTGATGTGGAAATTCAAATCCACCTAGCAGTGGAAAGGTGAACATTTGTCTGAATATGTCACTCAGCTGGAAAGGGCTTTACAGAGAGCTTACAGAAAAGGTGATGGACAGCGACTTAAATCGTGTGAGACTAGACCATATACTCAAATCTGCCAAATACTCTAGACTGCTAATCCTCCAGCTAAAGTTCCAGGATAGGAGAGATGATCCACCTGCTTATTGTGATCTAATAAAATAACTCAGGGAGGCTGAAGGTGAGGAAGAAGTCTGGGATCCTTGTACAGGCTTTGCTAGAGTAGCTTCGGCGCTGGGACAGCCCAGTGAGGAAGAGACTGTTGAGGATGATCCACCATGGAAAGAAATACTTAAAGAGGTCAGAGAACTGAAAAACTAGTACCCTGAATAAGGGTGTTGTTGATAAAGGCAGGACTCCTTCCAAAATGCATCTGCTATGGGAGTGGGAATGCATGCCCAGGTGCCTCTGTAGATGGCAGTCAACAGACTGAACTAAGTGGATTGTTTGCTATGATGAAAGAGTTCATGGAACACAATGTTCAAACCCAACAAGGGCCCATTACTGCCAGTACCTCTGCCCAGATTACCAGCACGATCTTCACGGCCCACTAACTGTGACTACCAGCCAAGTCCCAATGTCCCATCTCAGCCCAAGTGACCTAGAGAAGGTGGATTCTGCTGCAAATGTGGGCAAGATGGCCATCTGAAGAGGGAATGCCAATCCAGAGAGGATCCAGCCAGGGTCAGAGACACGCTGCTTGTGCAAATGCACCCAAGGCAAGGTAATGCTAGTGGAGCCTCATTCCAGTCTCAGTACAATGCATCTGTGACCAAGGCCTCTGTTCCCGCTGCTGCAATGTCTGTAAATAACTCACTGGATTGGTCAGAGGTGGTAGGTTCCTCAGTAGAGACTACCGTGCATGTAGATGGCATCCCGGCCAGAGCTATTCTTGACAGTGGGCCTCAAGTTATGATAATATTCAAGGACTGGTACAATCAACATCTGTCTGATCATCCCTTACAGCCTTTAGAGAGACTGCATGTGTGGGGCTTAACTGGAACGTCTTATCCGTATCTTGGATTCTTGAGAGTGTGACTTTCATTCCCATCCTCTGTGGCAGGTGTGGACGAACCAGTAGAAACCAATGCGCTAGTCTGTCCAAGTTCTAGTCTGTACAACAGAGTTCCCGTACACATCAGCACCAATTCTCACATGTTTGGGTGCCTAGCTCAATTGTGCCAAGAACATCAAAATACAAGGTCTGGAAGAGCCTTACGCAACCATGCTGTGGTCCAGCAGGCATATGAAAAGCAGCTTGCCCAAAGGAAAATGATAGAGCTGAACCTGTGGGGCTGGTGTGGAAAAAGATCCCTTGGTTTTGTTCTCCTCCGAATGCCAAAAGCAGTATTGAGGGAGAGGTTCATCAGAAAGATATGACCAACCAAATTTTCATGCTGGATGCTCCAGAACCTGGAAAGCTGCCTGAGGGGGTCATGGTCAAACCAAGTGTTCTTCCTGTTCGTGCCAACACCTATGGTAGGAGGGGGGTGGTGGTTCAGATCCAGAATGTCACTAATAGAGATATCAAAGTTAGTCGAGGTATGCACTCTGGCTAAAGCTTACTGTACTGATACTGCAGTTTTGCCATCCAAGCCGCAACTGAAAGGGCATGACGATGTATCACCAGACCTGTTCAACTTCATTGAGTTGCCTATTCCTGAGGGGTAGAAAGAAAGGATCAGCAGGAATTTAGCTGCATGAATCAAAATGTTCTCTCTGAAAGAATGAGACGTTGGTTGTGTCACCGTGCCCAATACCACATATGCCTTCATGACAAAAGGCCCTTTATGAAAGATCCACCGCTGGCCCCGTGGATATCAATGATGTCAGATACCACCTGCAAGAAATGTTAGCAGCTGGGATTATCCAAGAGTCTCACAGTCCTTATGCCTGTCCAGTTGTGGTGGTTAGCAGAAAGAATGGCTTTGCTATGATGTGCTAACTACAGAACTTTAAATACAAGAACTGTCCCTGACCAGTGTGCCATGCCCTACATCCAAGATGCATTAGACTATCAAAATGGGAGCAGGTGGTTTTCCGAACTTGACTTATTAAGTGGGTATCACTAAATCCCAATCGCTCTGGAGGACCGTGAAAAAATGCTTTTATTTGTCCTCAGGGTTTCTACGTGTTTCTTTGCATGCCCTAAGCCATATCTGGTGTACCAGCTACTTTCAAACTCTTAACGGAACGAGCAATGTGAGATATGAACTTATTGGAATGCCTTGTTTATTTGGACAGTGTCATAGTTTTTGGCAAGACCTGGAAACAGTATGAAGCTCGTCTTTTAAAAATATTGGATAGACTTTTATTTTGTCGATTTTTTTTTCCCTCCTGTTACCACTGGCTGGGGCCCCATCAGTCAACCTGCCATATCCCTGCTGTCTGAGACCCTCCCAACTGTACCCTGATCCACCATCACCCGTGACTCACCCTAGATCAACCCCCTTGAATCCACCCTCGGGGTGGGGCTGCCTTCGGCCCCACAGCTCTTTCATCCGGTGCACTTTGGGTGGAGGTGAATGGGGAGACGAGGTCCCAGCAGGCAGAGTCTGTCATTGGAGGTGGGGGCAGGTGACATCTTCCTTCCAGCCAATGGGAGTTTGTTGTGTTCTTGTGTGCACTCTCTCTCTCCTCAGAGCCCAGATGTGCTATGATGTCCAGTGCGACCTGGCGTGCTCCTCTGCATTTTATTGTAGATGTCTGCCAATGCTCACCCCCTGGCTGATGCACTCCCAGCCTCCTCTAGGGGTTGCTCATGCCAGGGAGTCATTCCCCCACCCTCCCCAGGAGAGGAGAGCAGTCCACTGGACGCTCTAGCCTCTCCTCCCTTGCTGACCCCGATGACCCAAGCTCATTCCCGAACACAGGTTGCTGGTGTGGCGCGAGGTGTGGCATCCAGTACCTCAATCCTCAGTGCCACCGGGCCGTATTGGACAGACTTGAAGAATTCAGATAAAAGTTATCAATGACAAATGCCAATTCTTTCAAAGCTCAGTAAAATATGTAGGCCACATTGTGTCCCTGCAGGAATCAGACTGATCCTAGCAAAGTAGAAGCACTGACCACCTGGCCAAAGCCCAACAACCTAAAAGAATTCAGAGATTTCTGGGTTTCTGCAGTTACTACCGATGCTTGTCAAAGATTATACCAAGGTTACCAGGCCACTGCTGAACCTAACCCAAGGGTACTCACCCCCTCATCAAAAGTGCAAGAAAAGTGTTGCCAAAGAGACTGATAAGACATATTTTTGGCCTAATGAACTGTTTGGTCAAAGATGGACTCTGGATTGTGATTCTGCTTTCCACGAGATAATCTACTAACTTATGCATGCACCAGTTCTTGCCTATGCTGATCCATCAAAGCCATATGTACTACACACAGATGCTAGCCTGAGTGGTCTAGGAGCTGTGCTCTACTAGGAGTACACTGAGGGACTGCAACCAGTGGCGTTTGCAAGTTGAAGTTTAACCCCATCAGAAAAGAACTACCTGGCTCACAAATTGGAATTTCTCACTTTGAAGTGGGCAGTCATGGAACAGTTCCACGAATGATTGCATGGTACAAAGATCTTAGCAAAGATAGATAATAATCCATTAACTTATATTCAGACAACTGCAAGCTAGACGCAGCCAGACACCGATGGCTCTCAGCATTATCCACATATGACTATGCATTAGAATACAGGCCTGACCTAATTCACATTGATGCTGATGTTCTCTCCAGGAGCCCACATTCCTCCTCAGTGGGTGCGCATACCAGAACATTCTGTCAAAGCCCTGTGTCATAAATTTGAAAGAGATGAACCTCCATCTCCCAAGACAATAAACTGTTTAGCTGATTGCATAGAAACACCTGATTCCTGTTTGCCACCAGCTGCTCTGTAGCTTTGCAGCATTAGACTTAAGTACTTTGCCTCAACTTACTCCTGCTGACATTTCAAAAGAACAGTATTATGACCCTATGATCTGACCAGTTTTAAGCGCATTACAGAAAGGGGAAGATGTCTCCAAGTTGTGATCAAGTGATCAACGTACTGCTTTGTTGTTCTGAGAAGGGTCTAAACTCAAGCTCAAAGAGAAATTGTTGTACAGAGAACTTACTGATAGTCAAGGTACAGTGGTGAAAAAACACCCTTCTGGCCATCCGTGCGCCAGTCCGAGTGCACCTGTCTTAGGGCACCAAAATGTCAAATTCGCCACCCCTTTCCCAAGGTCCACCCCCCAGAGTTGGAATATTTAGTTGGGGTGTGGGGGACAGTCCTCACATGGGGGTGGGGCACAGCTCCTGCAAATAAACTGATTGGCAAATTTAAATCCTGGTGCCCTAATGATGGGCGAACTCAGACAGGCACATTCCAAGGGTGGAACCAAAAAAACAGCTAGTGCTGCCTTCCAAATTCAAGAATGTGGTTTTTAAACTTTTTTGAGCACTTGGGCATTAGCTGGAGTGATTACAAGGGAGTGTTGGCTGATTGCAGCACTGTCTGACTTTTTTTAAATAAACAAACTTTTATTTCTGCAACTCTTTGGTGAGAGAGGTGGAGTGGTGGGCCACTGAGGCTGAGATCCTGCCAAACAGCTCAGGCTGCAGGTATTGTGGGAAGTTGGAGGACTGGTGAACTGCTCACTTCCTAGTATTCGCTAGTGGAGGTGAAAATCATACAGAAAGGGCTGCCTGGACACTTATTTTCATTAGTGAGGAGGTAATTCAACTGTTTCCCATATTTTAGCTGTGTAAATGAAACATTTGTTGAAAACTGTATATTTAGCACTAATGCCGAACCGGAAGGGATGAGATGCACCTTCTGGTAAATCTGGTTAAAACGCTCACCGTTCGCTAAGGTGAGCAAGCATGAGCAGTAGTGAGCGCATGGTTTCGCACGCTGGGGCAGCTGTGGTACTGGGCCAAAGATTACCAAAATAAATCTAGGTATTCTGGATTAAGTAAGTACCACAGATAACGTTGACATTAACTGTGTTCAGTGTGGGTTTCATAAGAAATACCTGTCAGACAAGAATGGAGGTCCCCAGAAATGAATGCACTCACTGCCAAATGTTTTGGAAAGGTGAACCAGTAGAGGGCTTTGTATGTGACAAATGTATTTTGATTAAAACACTCCAGGAAGAAACAGATAAATTGTTCCATAGAAGTGGTACTTAAAAGGATATAGAAACCCTGAAAAATGTTATAGCTAGTTTGTTGGATCAATTGGAAGTAACACCTGAACAAATGAGTAAAGACAACCCAAATGAAGACAACTCAGAAACTGTGGGTAGACCCATAGCAGAACCAAAAGTTCAGGAATGGGCAACAATTAGAAAGACAACAGGTGAAAAAAGGGGTGGTCAGCATAGGCGCCGGGTTGTATGGGCCCGTGGGGCACGGGCCCCATCAATATTTATTGAGCTGGGCTGAGCCCCAGCAATATTTTTGCTATGCTTTTCTCCACTTTGGGCCCTTGCCCTTTAAAATTGTGCAATCGGCGCATGACAGGCATTGATTCGCCTGCCACCCCCCCCCCGCCACTCGTTTAATTGCTGGCGCCACCGCGGTGGCCTGGGCGCGTTAGCCTGCTGGCAGCATTATTTAAAATTCACGCCACTGGCGCAGGATTAGGTGTTGTTTGTTTACTTGCCCCCCCTTACTGCTCAGTGCTTTCTGGTTGGGTGGAGGCTGGTGGCATTTTCCAATTTGCCAGCGCTGCTCCCTGTGATTGGCCACTGCAGCAACCAACAGGGTTTATTAGGTGCCATACATGTGCGGCCAGGGTCTGATTCGTCAGTGAAACGAGCGAGGAGTCGGTGTGAGCAGAGCAGCAAGAAGAAGACAGTCCAGTCGAGAGGAAGGTGACCGAGAGAGAGAGCCGAGGGCGACGAGGATGAGTTCCCTATTTCCTTTCTTTACCTAAATTCCCTACTGCATCTGCGGTCTACGAGACTAAGTCTGTGACCGAGTAGTACTTAGAGTCGGGACCGGTCACCGGGCAAGTGGGGAGAGTGGGTGTCTGGGCCGGGCAAAGAGATCAAGGAGCAGCAGCCAGCAGGCGTACACTGTGTGAGGGTGAGTAAATGAGTGGGATGCGACTCTGAGGGGAGTCGGGGGACCTTGCTGCCTGCTGCCGCTTATTTGAACTACACAGTGCACTGTAATGCAGCAAATAAATTATCTTTTGATGGGTGGTGGGTGTGGTGGTTGAAGCAGTGGTGTACTGCTGATTTTCACAGGATTAGGTTTGAAACGGTGGTGGTTGTTTAATAGTGTGTTTCAGGCTTCAGCTAAGGCATAAATGGTTCCAGCTGTTTGGGGAATTTTATATGCTGAGGATTTTTTTTACACTGTCTATTTTCTGCACCTCATGTTTCTTCAGGCCTGTTTTCCTGAGTTCATAATCCCACTCGATGACTCAAGTTCCCTGGTAGCCTGATCCTGATCAAACCTTTGCCAGCATTCCAAAGCCTGATCCCCTGCAGTAACTTGTGGCTTATATCCCTTGCAGGTGGGATCCCAACTGGTGACTGCAGCCATCTTCTCAGGACTTAAGTCACTTAGTAGTGGTGGTGGGGTACTGTATAAAGGAGTGTTGCTCAGATTTTTAATTCTGCATGACATGCCATATGAACTGTCCAACGTTAGGAGGAACGAATGTCCCATATTATACTCCTCAGAACCCTCTGTCCCACATAGAGAGGACACTTGCCCTCATTGCACAGTAGGAGTCCTACATTTCCACAGGCCTCTTCCTCCCTGACTAATGAACCCTCTGGTACCTCTACTACTTCCTGTCTCCCACCCAAACTCACTCCCCCCCTTTTTTCCTGTCCCCTCTCACTTACTCTCCCGCTCACCACCTTTCCCTCCTCTCTAGCCTCCTTTTGGTGCCTAATGATCACCCTCTCCCTGGAAGTTTCCTTAACCTCGAAATTGTCTACTCGCTTGAACCTGTTATAGCTTGTTTTCTATGAAACTTAAAAACGTTATTGCCTTAAACTGTTAATAGCAAATTTATGATGTAACTTTCCTGTCTGGTTTTACCTGTAATGTGTATCGTGCTTTGTTAAATGTTCTTGTGACGTGGAACTTTGTAAAAGAGCCCTGGCTCAAAGGTATTAATTCCTAGACTAATAAACATAAACATACATTTCAATCTCAACTGTACCATATTAGGATATTAGGATGGTTGTCCTTATTTGTTGACTGGGAAAGGAGGACTAGGCAATTCTGCCTATTTTCAGCCTTGTGCTATGGGGTGGAGATACTGATGGAAAAAAAACAACTACTAACACTGGTCCAGATTAAGCTTTTGGTGGTATTTTTGAGTGAATTGGGGAATTTTACAAAGTGCCATGGGATCTTTAACTTGCAGCTGAACAACCACCAGAACAGGCAGACGGGACCTCGGTTTAATGTCTCATCCGAAAGATGGCACCTGAGGAGTGCAGTACCCCCCTCATGCTACATTACAGACAGTGTCAGTAGGATTTAACCCCAAGTTCCTGGTGTAGGGATGCAATGATATAAATTCTGACACTAATCTTTCTGACTGTGATCATTCTGACCTGGGTAGAACTAAAGCAGGACAGAACACTGGTAGTAGAACTGTTGTATTACTGCTGGGCTAGCACGACAGTAAATAAGTTGAACTTCAAGTAAAAATGTGGAACTATGATTATGAATGCCTTTTGGGTGCACCAAGCTGGGGCTCACTGATCTATTGATTAGAGCACTGGATTTGGAACCTGGAGATCAAAGGTTCAAATCCCACTATGGACACTGACTGTCTGTGTGATCCTGGGTAGAAGCAGGAGCCCACTGGAAGTGGAATGTTGTATTACAGCTGGGCTAGTCTGAGTAAATAAGTTGGAAGGAAAAAACTAGGTGGCTTACTATGAATGCCTTTGGGTGCACCGATCCTGTCTCTATCTAGCCACTATGTATGTGTGTTTAGCTCAATTTTCTTCAGTATGCCCCTAAGTGTTTCTAGTTACCTTAAAATTTAGATTTAGCTAAAATCTTCACTTGTCCAGCCTGACAGCAGTAGCAATATTTTCTATTCCCATTTTTGGTATACTGGTTTACCACATGCTGCTTCTATTTTGATATCCTTCTGGTGATCTCACAGTCCCATCAATGCCCCCAGTTGAGGCTGACAGGGATCCACATGGGATAGGAGCAGAGTGCTGGTGTCCTCATTCTGAAAGGTTGTTGGCATTTGGTACACCCCTTATTCTATAGAGCGTTATAGTCTCAAGGAGTCTGGCTGCACGTGCTGTTGTCACTCTCATGTTACTGCTCTTTCAATGGCTGAGGTTCCTTCAAGTATTGCTGCTTTGCTTGCTTGTTGTTTTTTGTCAATTGCCTTGTCACTGTGTGGTGGTGGGAGTCAGGGGAAAAAGTAAGCAGAAATGTAATTTTATTTATTTATTTAGTTTTTGTTGACCGGGTAAGTGCACTAGACAAATCCTGCCTATTTTCAGGCACGACATGGGGGAGGGGGATACAGATGAATGCCAACTGTCCTTGAACCAGATTAAGCTGTTGGTGGTATTTTTAGTGAATGAGGGAAATTTGGCCAGGACACCAGGGAAATTCCCCTACTGTTTTCGATAAGTGCCATGGGATCTTTAACATCCACCTGAACTACCACCAATCCAGGCAGATGGGACCTCGTTTAACGTCTCATCCGAAGACGGCACCTCAGAAGTGCAGCACCCTCTCATGCTGCACTACAGACAGTGTCAGTACTGGAATATTAACTCAAGTGCCAGATGTGGGAACTGAACCCACAGCCCTCTGATCTCCGGCCTCAGAGGCGAGTCTACAAGGTATGGTAAAATAAACTTTAGTTCTTGGGCTCCATGAGCTGACCAGAGGGGGTAGGTGGTCATTATCTGGGAGCACTGGCAGTTAAGTGACTTGCTCAGTCACACAGTATACAAGTGGAGGTTGTGACAATGAAACCCAGGTCTAGTCTGTTGGATGTATCAAGCTCTGCTCACTCGCTCATTACCCTAATCTCTAGGCTATACTGCCAGCCCAACTAATGCTGTACAACCCTCAATGCCATTCTTCCTCAAATCTGTCTATTCCTGTTACCCCTAGTCATGTTGTATAACACTCACTGCATTTCTCTCTGGGAAATCTGTCTAGTCCTTTTGTTTTTGTTTTTGTTTGGCAACCTGTAAGTCCCACTAGTCAAGTGCCTGTTTTCAGGAGGAACTGTCTGGGAACACTTGGGAGTTAAATGTGACTTGTTCAGAGTGAAGGTTAAGAATATGATCTGAGTTGATGATACAGAACTTGGTCCAGGATTGTACATTGCACACCCAGATTTAAGTTACCTGGTAGTAGTTAAAGATAATGATGTATTAACTACAAAATTAGGCAGCCAAAATGTGTAATTATCACCTCCAACCCCAAAATGCCTCTATTACACCCAGGACAATGGCATCCTGTATAACAAAACAATTTCTTTCCCTACCAGGGCCAGCCAGGGTCTAAACATGCAGAGACCCACATTATGATACAATGTGCCCTGCTCCCATAGACCCCTGGTGGTGCTGGGTTGACCTGTGACCCCAGATCATGGGTGTGCAGCTGATGCTTTAACACCTAAAACCTGATGGTTAACCTTGACCCTGGGCTGGGCCTTGACCTCTGACCCTGGGCCCCATCGAAAATTTACAAACCTGGCTCCTATGGTGGTCAGATTTATAATAGTGCCCCAGTGATGCTTCAAAATAGATATCTTAACTGATACAAAATCCCCTTGTAAGTAGGTACATATATCTCATATCAGTCCCCTACCACTGAGGTAACACCCATAGTAGATAGCAAACTAGTCTGCCTCATCACAACACAGAAAACACTATGTGAAACATCACAGGTGACTACAGATACTGCTACAGACACTGAGAAAAGTGATCTGCTTGTAACTGGAGACTCCATCATATGAAGGATTGATATTACCCTCTGTAAGGGTGGAAATGAAACTACCACAGTGAATATGTTGCCAGGGGCCAAAATCAAAGATATCAGACATCACTTAGATGGTCTAATGGAAAACACAAACAAACCAACTGTACTGCTCCACATGGGAGTAAATGATATCCCGAATAGAAGGCTACAGGACATACATACAGACTTCAAAGCAGTTCTGACTGATATTAAGAACAAGGGGAACACAATCACATCAGGCATTCTGCCAGTACTTGTTATCAAGAATTTAAAACCAAAAATCAGTACCCTAAACCACTGGCTAAGGGACCTATGTACAAAAGAGGCAGCTGTGTTTTAGATAACTCAAAAGCATTTAGAGATCCATAGCTTTTTAGACCAGATGGTCTTCATCTAAGCAAAACAGGGTCTAGGTACCTAGCCAAAAGGCTTAAAGACGAAACTCTGGGTTATTTAAACTAAAGTCCAGGGGGTTACGGGACACTCTAGGGCCAATAATACCTAACAATCTATAACATTAGGGCACATACACTCAGAGGTTTGGAACTGTATGCTGCTGAATGCAAGAAGCCTAACTAACAAATTTGAGGAATTTAAACACACCTTGCACATAAATAATATACATATATGTGCCGTTACCTAGACCTGGTGGGATGCACATAACAGTTGGGACCAGAATATGAAAGCAATAAGACATGACAGGGTGTGGGTTGTTGACTGATAAGAACACTCCCCCAGGTGCATTGTTAGGCACGAGGCACTTGCGCCGAGTGACTACAGCAGCTGGGTAGTGCCCTTATCCATCAACAACCCACACCCTGAGGTGTTTTATCGCTCTTATAAAATGGGTAACAACTATTTCTATAACAATTAAACAAGACTCTGGACACATTATTAAAGATTTAATAATAGCATGTTATTTTATTTAAATATGGTGAAAAATAGTCCTCAGACTTGGGTAGAGGAGTGGTAAAATTGATTGAATAGCAACTCACTGTAAAATGCTAAACCAGTGAGCTGGAGGGACAGCAATGTATTATTTGAGCAGTTTGAGTCTGCCTCTACCTCTGTGTTTTCCCACCTTTTCTCTTTGTTTATAAAGTATTACTGTATTGCCTACTTTCTTCATCCTGTTTTTTTTCTGTTTTTCCTCTCATTCAAGACATAGGGAGTGGGATATTCAAAGGGGTTGCGCATGGCGCAACAGTGTTGCGCCATGCAAAACCCACTGATGCGCACTGGCATGATATTCAAAAGGGGATGTTGCACTGCGCAATTCCCAATGCACCTAGGTGCACCAGTAATGTATACGGTGCAAGTGCGGGGGGCGTGCCCATGCATATGTGGCACATCCCGATATTCAGCTTGGGATGTGCAGTGCATATGCAGGCACAAACCTGCCTTGCACCGCACGGGGAGTGGAGCAAAGATCCGCCACTGAAAAGCAGGAGCAAGTCCTGGCCACCCACAGGTGAGCTGCCATATTGCAGGGTGCAACACAGCAGCTGCCAGCTGTGGGTGGCCACTCAACCACCCCAGACACAGTTCGGGAGTCGAGCCCCCCTGCCCGGATGTGGGAGTAATGAATCAATCCCTGGTGGTCCAGTGGACCCTACCCCGAGCCTGATCGTGGGCAAATAAAGAAATGTACTCCCTGGTGGTCCAGTGGACCGATCCTCAGTCCAATTGCAGGCAAATGTATAATTCAATGTCCCCGATCACCAGCCTGATGCAAGGCTTTATAAATAAAACTAATCCCGATGGTCCAGTGGACCTGCTCCCATGCTCAATCGCAGGCTTCGAAATGGATATATTCCCTGGTGGTCCAGTGGACCTGAACTCTAGCCGATCATGGGGTTTAGTAGTATCCAAAAGCCCCAGTGGGCCAGCTGTACCCCCTCCCCACGCCCACCAGACCCACCACCCGATCCTCCCATCTGGCGGCGGGTGGCAGCTACCTCCTGCAAGCTGCCTGACATCTCACCAACCGATAGCGTGCAGTACAGCTGTACATCCATTGGTCTCTACGTAGCCAATGGGCGCAGACTGTCAGTATTACACAGTCCCAAAATGTGAATAGTTCATTCACATTTAGGATTGTGTAGTACAGTATGGTCTGCACGCCCATTGGCCCACGAGGGGTCACTGGGTGTACAGCCGCATTGTATGCTGTCAGTCCCATGCGGTGGCTGGGTGACTTGTGGGAGGGGAGCTGCTGCCCGCTGACTGGGGGAGCGGTAGCGGGTCTGAGTAGAGGGGCGGGAGGGGGTACCTCTGGCCCACTGGAGGCTTTACATACTTCTAAAGCCCGCAATCGGGTTGGGGTTCAGGTCCACTGGACCACCAGGAAATATTTCCATTTGGAAAGCCTGCGATCGGGCATGGGAGCAGGTCCACTGGACCACCAAGGATTAGTTTTATTTATAAAGCCCATGATCGGGCATGGGAGCAGGTCCAGTGGAACACCAGAGATTAGTTTTATTTATAAAGCCCGTGATCGGGCATGGGAGCAGGTTCAGTGGAACACCAGGGATTAGTTTTATTCATAAAGCCCATGATTGGGCATAGGAGCAGGTCCACTGGACCACCAGGGATTTAAATCCTTTCTTTGCCTGTGATCGGGCTCGGGAGTGGGGTCCACTGGACCACCATGGAATTAATATCTAACCACAGCCCGTGATTGGGCGAGGGTCAGGGGGTGTCGGTCCCTGATGGCTGCAGCCTGGCAGGGCACCAGGCGCAAGTCACCGGGGATTGGTACACCTGCATGCAAATGGGGCCCTAATGACATGCAAATGGCCTAATTTGCACCTTGCATTCATAATGGCCTCATTTGCATGCACATGTCTGAATCAGGTTTGTGATGTCAGTTGTTTGGCTTCTCAGAAGGATCTAGAAGGGGACAGGAGCAGTTGTGTTCCAATACAGTAGCTGCTTCTTGTTGTTGTTACAGGGTTTCTTGTGGATTTTACTCGGTAGAAGGTTATTTCTTTTCTTTCTTGCTTCTAAGGGGCTAGCAGGGTATTGTTTTTGGGGCTGTTGGAAGTTTGAAAATGGATTGGTGGCTGTAAGTGGGCACATTTGTTGGATGTTTCACTGTGTAACAGGCCTGTTTCTTCTGATTTAAAACCTATTTGGTGGATTTGCTTGGGGCTGATTATTTGAATTGCATACCTGTATCTGTTAATTTCAAGCTCTTTTGATGCGTTGTTTGTGAAGCTGATTGAATTGGAGACCTGTTTCCTTTGGTAGCAAACTTATTTTTGGGGCTTTGAGTTGAATTTTGATTCCTTTTGCTGACTTCACTAGCTGCAAAGGTTAGTGCTTAGTGGGGAAGGGTGTTAATGGTCTGGCCAGGTCTCACCTCAGCTAATTGACTGGAGGCAGAGCTGAATCAGGTTTGTGGTGTCAGTTGCTTCGCTTCTCAGAAGGAATTAGAAGGGACAGGAGCAGTTGTGTTCCAATACAGTAGCTGCTGCTTCTTGTTGTTTTTACAGGGCTTCTTGTGGATTTTACTTTGTAGAAGGTTATTTCTTTTCTTTCTTGCTTCTAAGGGGCTAGCAGGGTATTGTTTTTGGGGCTGTTGGAAGTTTGAAAACTGGTTTGGTGGCTGTAAGTGGGTGCATTTGTTGGATGTTTCACTGTGTAACAGGCTGCACTGGTGGAGGCCTATTTCTTCTGATTTAAAACCTATTTGATGGGATTTGCTTAGGGCTGGTTCTTTTGGTTGCAGGGCTTGGAGGGGCAGACACAGGGCTAATACACTCTCGAGAGTCGGGTGTAGGCCCTAATCCCACCCTCCACCACCCCTCCCTCCCCAGAGCTCTGCTTATTTACAGGGGAACACTGAGTACTGGGTGCAGTTCTGGAGACCCAATTCTGCAAAGACATAGACAGGATGGAAGCTGTCCAGAGGAGGGCAACTAAAATGGTTCAGGGTCTGCACTGGAAGACATATAAAGAGAGACTTAAGGAGCTTAATATGTAGCCTCGAGAAAGGAGGGAGAGGGGGCATGATAGAAACTTTCAAGTACCTCAAGGGAATCAACAAAGTCCAAGAGGGTAGCATCTTTCAAAAAAAGAGGTGTGCAAGAACAAGGGGGCACAATTTGAAGATGGGGGCAGCTCAGAGGTAATTTAAGGAAGTATGTTTTCACAGAGAGGGTTGTGGATGCATGGAACGGCCTTCCGGAGGAGGTTGTGGAGTCAAAAACAGTAGTGGAATTCAAGCATGCATGGGACAGTCATAAGGCAATTCTAGGGGTTGGGGTAGGAAGAAGTAGGCTGCTGGTTAACTAGGATCTGCAGCTTATCCATTAGGTAGGGAAATGGGCAGACTGGGTGCTAGCGGTCCTTATCTGCTCGTCAAATTCCTATGTTTCTATGTTAACACCTGCCCTGCAATTGAGGAAAAGGCTGCAGGTGCAGCTCATGTAGTTCTAGCCACTGAGGGTTGGATTTAAAGGCTGGGAAAGAGGAACTTAGGAGTTGTTCACGCCCTATAAGTTTACTGTGTTGTACTGCAATTCTAGTAACAGCTACTGTTTACTGTGGGACTGTATCTAGGATTAGTGGGTGACCTGATTAGTCAGTAGGGGTGTATCTTGGATTAGTGGGGAACCTGGTGGCTCACCCAAGGAAACCTACTTGAGGGGATGGGACCACGGCTAGGGCCGCATCTTTGGGAGGGTGGTGGGATGCACAGGGTGTTGGGCAGCCATGATACTGGACTGGGCTTGAAAGTTCGGTGGTTGCCCAGTGTGCTGCCAGCTGGCACAGCTCAGGGAGAAGGTTGCGGGGATTAGGAGACAGCTGGGGGAAGGGGGGAGGTATGGTTGGGGAAGAGGACAGGGGATCTCCCACGGGGTTGCACCAAGCACTAGGGGCGGGGCATAGGGAAAGGAGTGCAGGAGAATACTCTGGGTCATAGGACCCTGGCAGACGGAGCCCAAAAGGAGGACACTACTAAGGAAGCAGGTAACTGGGACCTCAAAGGGGGGGCTAGAGGGACAACATTCTTAGGGAAATAGGCAGATGGCTGGGGCTGACAGAAGGAAGCAAGGCGGGAGGTGGATCGGATCTTACACTCAGTAACCGCTTCACCTCTTCTCTTCTGGTTGAGGATGAGGGGGTGATGTAGCCATGACAGGGGTGGTTAGAGATGGACAGGGAGTGGGGCAGGAGGGGGCTGATAGCAGGAGGAACAGGGGAACCTGGAATGCAGGAAAATGGGGAAGCAGGATCAGAGCAGGGGAAGAGGGAGGAAAACGCAAGGAGAAGGACCCAGTTGGGAGGAAAGGGCAAGGAGAAGGACCAGAAATACAAGGAGGATACAGTAAAGGGAGCTGAGGGTTTAGGCCAGGGGAGCACGACAGCAAGGAGGGACTAAACGGAGACAGGAAGGAAGGAAGGAGGACGAGCCAGGCTAGTTTAGCGGATAGGGGAGAAGGACCAGTCGCGAGCAGTGAGGGGAGTTAGCGAGGTACAGAAGGATACCGGGAGGAGGAGAGGTGTACAGGATCGAGGAGGGGTGGCCAGGGTAAATAAGGAGGGGGCGGCATGTGGCACCCAGATAGGGGGAGGAACAAGGAGCCGGCTGGGTGGAGGGGCTGGTAGAAAGCATGAGGGACATGGAAGTGGGGGAATGGAGGAAAAGGAGTGGTCAGAGTGCTCCTGTTGGGGGATTCTATGATCAGGGGTATCAAATTGGAGAGGGAGGGAGAAGCCTGGCCAGTTAAAACAAAATACTTCCCTGGGCTAACGGTGCACAGGGCCAAGCACGAGGTATATCAGTTGGCAAAGGATTGTGGGGGTTCCTCAGACGTACTGGTCCACCTGGGTACAAATGACATTGAGGGAAATAGCGAGCTAGAGATACAGGCTAGGTTCAGGGAGCTTGCCAGGGTCTGTCATGACATAGGATGCACAATTTCCTTCTCGTAAATCCTGCGGTGCCAAGGGCTAGTGGGGATCACAAAAGAAAGATTAGGGAGATAAACCAGTGGCTCAGGGAGTGGTATGAGGCCAGAGGGTATGGGTTGATGGGGGATTGGGGGAGACCTGGGAGGATAAGGAGCTGTATGCTAGAGATAGGCTCATCTCAGTTTGGAGGGGAAGGGAATCCTTAAGTTGAAAATAGAGGGGTTCATTGGTGAAAAGTGGGGTTTAAAACTTGTGAAGGGGGAGGATGGGAGAAAGACTGTCGAGGGGGTCCGACAAAGAAGGGACTCTTTCTCCACTCTGGGAGCTGGATGAATGGGAAAAGGTCAACTGAAGTGCAGCCCAGGGAAAACGGAATCCCCATGGGAACACGAGCAAGGGAAATGGAAGTATAGGGAAAGGGTGGAAGGTAGTCCTGCTAAATGCCAGGAGCTTGGGCAATAAAATGCCTGAGCTCCAGGTGATGCTAACTGAGGGAGTGGTGGATGTGGCAGCAGTCACTGAGACCTGAGCCACCGCAGGGCACAACTGGGACCTGAAACTGGAGGGTTACACTATGTTCAGGAAGGACAGGGAGGAGGGAAGGGGAGGAGGGGTAGCAATGATAGTCAAAAACTGCATTGGCATAGTGGAAGTAGAGGAGGCGGAGGGAACTGTGGAGGCGATTTGGGTCACCTTGATAACAAGGGGAGGGCAAGAGAGTAAAAATAGGAGTGGTGTATAGACCCCTGTGCTGGCAGAGGAGCTGGAGGAGAGTCTGGGCAGATGTTGGGAGACACTGCAGATTGGGCAGGGGAAGGGTGGTGGTGGTGTGGGGACTTAACATCCAGGAACAGACTGGGAGACTATGACATCGCTCGTGGCCAGGAACAGAGGTTGTTGGATGTCTTTCAAGACGCTGCTCCAACTCAGCAGGTGGGGAACCGACCAGGAGAGCACGGGTACTGGATGTGGTTCTGGCAGACAGTGACCAGATTGGAGCCTGGGAGGAGGGACCCATTGGCGGGAGTGACCATGCCACGGTCTGGTTCTGCCTGGACCTAGGAGGGGTAAAGGCTGACAAAGACGAAGGTAACTGACTTCAGGGGCGGATTTTAAGGAAATGGAAAGGATCCTTAAGGAGCATTTGGATGTGATTGGGTCAGACATGGATGCTGACAATGGTGGGAAATCATCAGGAGAGGGGCACAGAATGCTACCAGCACCTGTGCAAGAGTAAGATGAAAATGCGGTAGGGCCTGAAAACTCTGCTGGTGGACCAGGAGGTCCAGGAGGTGGTGTGGGAAAGAAGGCAGCCTAGGCAATTCAAGTGCTCAAGGAGTGAAAGGGATCGAGGGAGTACGGCTGATGGCTAGAAGGGCCACTAGGGTGGTGAGTGGCTAAGGCAAGGAAGGAGCAGAACCTGGCCAGGGAAATTAGGAGAGGGAACAAGGGGTTCTTTAGATACATTGGGGAAAAACGAAGGGTGAAGGGGCAGATTAGCAGGATTAAAACAGGGGAGAGATGGGCACAAGATCCGGGGGAGCAGGCTGAGGTACTAAATGAGTACTTCACCTCAGTTTTCACCAAGGAAAATGGGGGTGCTGCATCATACATGGGAGGAGACAGTGATACTGAAGGGGGACCCTTACCGATCGGTGGGTCTGGGGAGAGGGGGAGGCATCACTGGCAGGAGGGGGGAAGGCTAAGCAGGGAGAAGAGATAGCAGAGGTGGAAATCACAGCAGAGAGAGTGAGGGAAGCTCTCAGGTCCCTTAAGACAGAGAAAGCATTGTAGTCGGATAAATTACATCCCAGAGTGCTGAAGGAACTTGCAGATGTCCTGGCGAAACCCCTGGCGGAGCTTTTCACCATCTCTCTGAGGACATGGTGGGTGCCCCAGGACTGGAAGGTGGCGCATATAGTGCCTATCCACAAGCGGGGATCAAGGGAGGTGGCAGAGAACTACAGGCCTGTCAGCCTGACATCGGTGGTGGGCAAGGTGATGGAGGGCATAGTCAAGGAGAGGCTAGGGGGGGACCTGGAAAAGTCAGGGTGCCTGGACGATAGACAGCATGGATTCATCCTGGGGAAATCATGTCAGACAAACCTTGTGGAGTTCTATGGCTGGGTGACGAGTGCCTTGGACCTGGGTAGACCAGTGGATGTCCTCTAGACTTCAGCAAGGCATTTGACTCTGTTCCTCATGAGGGCCTGTTGGATAAGCTGGGAGAAATGGGGGTGGGGAACCAGAAGATCAGATGGATAGGCAATTGGCTCCAGGACTGGACCCAGATGGTCATAGTTGGCGGATAGTCTCATCCCCAAGGAGGGTCATTAGTGGGGTCCCACAGGGATCAGTCCTGGGCCCTCCTGTTCAACGCCTACATCTCTGACATAAGGACAGGTATCAGGAGTGAGATGAGTCTCTTATGGATCACTCAAAACTGGGGCGGTGGTGGATGGGGAGGAGGGAGGGTGGCCCACAGGGGACCTGGAGGCTCTGGAAAGATGGTCTAGAAGTGGAAGCTGAGGTTCAATGCAGGAAATGTAAGATACTGCACCTGGGGCCAGAAACCCAGGCCAAGTGTACACCCTGGGAGGGATGCTACAAGTCTCGATGGCTGAGAGGGACCTGGGTGGTGGTGGTGGATGTTAAGATGAACAACTCGGAGACTTGTAGGAAGGCAGCAGCCAAGGCCAACAGGATGCTGGGATGCATCTCCAAGGGGATCACCTCCAGAAGGAGGGAAGTGATACTCCTTCTGTATAACTGCTTGGTGAGGCCTCACCTCGAGTACTGTGTGCAGTTTTGGAGGCCACACTTAAAGAGGGACATTAAACTCTTGGAGAGGGTCCAGAGGAGGACAACCAAAATGATTTGGGGCCTGGGGAACAGGACCTAGGGGGAAAGGCTTGAAGAGCTAAATATGTACACATTGGAAGAGAGAAGGGACCGGGGGAACATGATAGAGGTCTTCAGGTACATGAAGGGGGTAAATAGAGGAGGAGCAGTAAGGGTGCTTTGAAGGAAGGAGGAGGGGCAACTAGAAGGCATGGGTGGAAGCTGGAGGGGGGAAGATTCAGGGGAGAAAGGAGGAGGTGCTACTTCACTGAGAGGGTGATGGAGCCATGGAATGCACTGCCCAGGGGACTGGTGGAGGCAGAGACGGTGGAGGAGTTCAAGAGGGGGTTGGACAGGTACAGGGGAAGGGTTCTGGAAGCAAAATCCAATGCAGCGAGAATATCCGGAACTGGGAAGGGAGAAGCCAGAGAAGGAGAGGAGGGCAACAAGGTCAGCTCACAGGGTGGGGGCTGACCAAACGAGCAGACGCGAAAGACCGTTAGGCCTATTCTGCTGGCATTTTAGTATGTTAGTATGTTAATATCACTCTTGCTGTGCCTAGCGCAGCTGCACTTGCGCAGCCCCCTGCTCCTCACCCACCACTTGAGCTGGCGCAGTGCCACTGCATCGCACGTGAGTGCGGGCGCCTCCTAGTGCCATATTCAACGGTGCTGAGCCATGGTGCAGCACCGTTGAATATTGTCTGGTCCATGCCCTGGTGCAGCCCAGTTGCGTTGTGCCCAGGCTTGCGCTCCTGCCTGGCGCATTCTGAATATCCTACCCAGAATGTTTATCATGGAATGATTACCATGGAATACAGGGATTCAAAATTCTGCTTAGTTCCACTGGTAGAATGTTACTCATCTAACATACTGTACACACAGACAACAAAGGCCTGTTTTAGAGTCAGTGACTCAATTATTTCACTGTCAGGGCAAGCAGAAGAGATTTCCCTGATGAGCTGGTAAAGACAGAAGGGGAATTTTTCACTGTTAGTAAAGAAACAGTTGTAATGAAAACTATAAACAACACTTAATATTTTTAATTTGTTTATGTGTGTGAGGAGAGTGTGATGATCAGGAAACAACATTTAATTAATTTGTTTTATCGCTTTTTATGTTTTATTTATTTAAGGTAATTTTACTTTTAGGCCCACTTGAAGGTTTTACAGTGTAAAGGTAGCAACCATGTTTGTGATGGAAGATAGTTCTGGTTGTAGGAGGACTGATTTGCTCATTGTGTAATGTTTTAGGACCAGGATGACTGTGTATGTAAAGATTTAATGTACAGTCAGCTGATGTCTTTGACCAATGAGATTTCTAGATTTTTTCTGCCATTTTATAAGGAAGTTTACACCATGTATAAAAAATCTAGGCAATATAGGAAAGGGGGAGGGGTGGCACTATACATATCTGAAAATATTAAATCAGAAGAGATACACGTAAGTATAAACGAACCAGATCAACTTTGGATAAAAATAATCCCCTGTAAACAACCCAAAATCATAATGGGTATAATCTACAGATCCCCCTCATTGACAGAACAAGAAAACACTACCCTTCTAAATAATATCAGATCATAAAATCCAGCAGACAGATTATTAATTTTGGAGGATTTTAACCTGCCAGGTATAGACCGGGTGACTCAAATAGGAGGAACAAAATTAGAAAATGATTTCTTGGAGACATTCGACCGGATTGGACTTAGGCAGACTGGATGGCTCTACTAGAAGTGCAAATGTACTAGACCTTGTCCTAACAAATATGAGGGACTCAGTTACGGATGTAGGATTTCAGAACCTCTAAGCGCAAGTGACCACCTGAAAATAGAATATAAAATAAAAGAACCACTCTACAAATGTTCAGGGACTACCACTTTTCCAAATTTTAACAAAGCCAAATTTAATCAAATCAGGAAAAATCTTAGTACATGGGAATGGGAAGAGATTTTGAAGGTAAATCACCGAATGAGATCTGGGAGCTATTTTGCAACAAGATCCAAAAGGAGACAACTTTAAATGTTCCACACTAAACACAAGTATACAAATAGCAAAACTAAGGTATACTGTGGACAACAAAAAATAAAATAAAAGATGATCAATAAAAGAAATAAACTGTTCAAAAAATGGAAAACAAACAGGACAAAAACTGGGTGAAATATAAAAACATAGCTAAAATTATCAAGAAGCACATCAAAAATGCAAAATCCAACAATGAAATAACACTGGCAACAAGGGTAAGGGGGAATTGTAAGGCATTCTACTCATATATAAATAATAAAAAAGGTACCCCAAAAGGCATAGGCCCCCTTAGAAATCATAAAGAGCGTTAATAACTGATACTACACAAATGGCTAATCTAACTAACTCATATTTTTCAACAGTATTTAATAGTCAGACAAACAAAACTGAGGTGGATGTCATTATACAAAATACACAACAAAGGGTTATTATCGCAATTAAAGACATAGAAACTAGGCTATTAAACCCAAATAAATCACCAGGCCCTGATGGGCTTCATTCAAGGTTACTGAAGGAACTGGAAGAGATATTGGTGCCACCACTGACACATATCTTTCAGAAATCAGTAGATACATAGCAGTCAGTTGATGCCTAGAAAGTTGCAACTCTCATCCCGATATTCAAAAAGGGGGACAAATCAAACCCCTCAAATTATAGACCTGTAAGCCTGACATCAAGCCCCTCCAAGATACTGGAGGGAATAGTGAAGGATGAAATCTTAAAATATCTTGAACAAAACCAACTCACTGATAAGACACAGCATGGATTTACAATGAGGAGGTCCTGCCAGACGAACATGCTCACCTTCTATGATAGAGCAGCTAGGAGATTGGATGAAGGAAGCCCAATGGACATTGTGTTCCTGGACTTCTCCAAAGCATTCGACAAGCTCCCCCATGCAGAACTAATATCAGAAATGCAGGAGATAGGGGTCTACTCCCCTATAACTACTTGGGTTCAAGAATGGTTGAAAGATAGAAGGTAGAGTCTGCATTAAGGGAATCTGTTCAGAGTGGGTCACAGTGACAAGTGGAGTACCCCAGGGATCAGTGTTGGGGCCATGCCTATTTAACCTATATGTATCTACACTACAAAATAACACACCAAGTATCTGGCTACACAAATTTGCCACAGACTGCAGGATGGGAGTAGAGGTGGGTGATACAAAGGGGACTCCGACTTTACAAAAAGCCCTAGATAATATAGTAGATTGGACCAAAAGATCAAAACTAGCCCTAAACCGGGACAAATGTGTCGTCATGCAGCTAGGAAACAGAAACCCCTGTCTTACATATACTCTAGCTAACCAAATTCTAAAAACCACACTGGAAGAAAGAGACTTGGGTATCATGGTCTCTAATGATATGTCATTTACACCTCACTGCAGAAATATAGCTAAACAAGCATTTGTCAATGCCGAATGTTTGCTTGCTGGCATTGGCATTGGTAGTGTAGAAGTTACAGAGCTGCATAATAGGAATGGCAGCGAAGTATTGAACTGAAGCCAACCCCACCACCACCCTGCAGAGAGTGACAGGCATTGGGGTGTGCCTTTGGGTCGTCAGGCATAACGACCACGCCATTTCACCACACCCTACCCTGCAGACACTGACAAGTGTCACGGTGTGCCTTGGGTCTTGGCTTTATGCGCACCCCATTCCATCAGGAAATACGGTGAGATGGGTGCGTATAGGAGAATGGGATGAAGTTTGGGCCAGAAGAGTCCAAGGCACACCTTGATGCCTCTCACTGGCTGCAGGGGTGGGTGGGGTGAATGGTATGAGCATGACAGGCAAGAATCCCAAGTCACACCCCTGATGCCTGTCATTCTCTCAGGGTGGGGCTGCTATGGTTGGAAACCCAACGCCTCAGGCATTCATTGGTATTTTCACCCAAATTTTTAACATGTTTTTTGTGACCCCACCTCATGAACAGTGGCAATATCAGTTTGTTAGCTGAAAACTGCTTTTGCACAGCGACTATGGCATTTGGCACCACAGGTGCAAAACACATTCGAACAGGATATGAAAATGACAGTGGTACTGTTCATGGGAGGTGTAAAAAATGGCAATGTTGAAAATCTGCTGTGAAAATCTTAAAAATTGGTGAAGTCACAAGCGCAGTGTAGAAACTTTTGTGCAACGCACACCCGTAATGTAATTCCAAGTTTGGGATTTTTTACATAGATAACACAGGCATTTTGGGACCTCTGATCATGAACAGTGTCAGTGTGATTTTCTTTATCTGTCCCGAACAATGATTTCTCACAGTGACCACGCATTTCTGTGCTGAAAGTGTGAAAACACATTTCAGCCATGTTGTGGAACATGACAGCTGTACTGTTCATAAGGAGGTGTGGAAAATGCCACTGGTGAAAATCTGGACTAAAAATATTACAAATTCATGAACTTCGAGGGTGCGTGGAAACTCGCATAATGCTCACTTGTAACACAGTCATTTTATGGAGTTTTGTCACCAAATTTTCAACATAGCCATTTTAAGACCTCTACTCATGACCAGTGTCACTGTGATTTTCTTAATCTGTCCCAAACATTGTTTCGCACACTGACTGTACCATTAGGCGGTACATGTGCGGAAACACATTTTGGGCGATGTGAAAATGGTAGCTGTACTGCTCATAGGAGGTGTGGTAAAATGGCACTGTTAATCTGGTGTGCAAATATTACACTCGCAACTTGCCAGCGCAGATAGGAACTGGCGAACGTGGCGCCCTAAAACAGTCATTTTGGGATTTTTTCACCAAATTTCAATATAGCCATTTTAACACCTCTGCTCATGACCAGTGTCACTGTGACTTTCTTAATGTGTCCCATACATTGATTTTGGACACTGACTGTGCCATTGTGCGCTACATGGGTGGAAACACATTTTGGGTGAGAAGTGAAAAATGACAGCTGTACTGCTCATAAGAAGGTGTGGTAAAATGGCAATGTTGAAAATCTGGAGTGAAAATAGTGAAAATTGCGAACTTACGAGCGTGCGTAGGAACTGCACAACGCACACTCGTAAAACAGTCATTTTTAGAATTTTTCACCAAATTTTCAAAATAGGCTTTTTGAGAGTCACCTTATGAACACTGACAGTGTCGTTTTGTTAATCATTCCAGAAAGGTGATTTCGTGCAGTGGCTGCGAAATCACCCTTCGGGCCCGAGTAATGCCATGACAGTGCAATAATTCATGAGGAGGGGTCCCAAAAACCCGATTTTGAAAATTTGGTGCAAAAATTCCAAAATATGCCTGAGATATGCAACAACGTTGAAAAAACCCCATCTATCCCGTTATACAACTTCCCGGCATTTCGTCAGTTCGCGGTCGGCTTTGAAGAGTGCAGACATGTTCCTGGTCCACAGAAAGATTGTCGCGCGGACTCTGGAGGTAAGTATGGGTGAGAGGGGTGTGGGGAGGCAGGTGCACAGTGGTAGTGCGGGTTGTGGGGGTACAGGAGACTGCGAGGGACTGTTTTTTCTTTACAGGTTTTTTTCTTTTAAAAGACAACGCGGACGTTTGCCATGCTGGGGTGGGCTCCCAGCGTGGCAGAAGGATGGCTGGGGGTGCGTGGAGCCGGCGGGGTTGGGCACCCCGTCAGCCATGGCATCTGTTGCCACGCTGGGGTGGGCTCCCAGCGTGGCACCCCACTGAGGGAGACACAGTGGAGCCGTGAGGATTGAGCATCCCGTCGGTTATCTGTTATACGCTGGGGTGGGCACCAGCATGGCATATGAAACTGTGTTTCGGTGGGGCAGAGCACAGCCGGCGGGGATTGGGCAACCCGTCGGCTATACAGTGTGTGTGTTGGGGGCAGCAGCAGCAGCAGCGTGTGTGTGTGGTAGTGTGTAAGTGAGCGATGAGCAGGTGATATCTGATCGCTGCTCACCGGAAGCGTAGCTCCCCTTTCAACTGTATGCCACTGCATTTGGAGCTTTATAGACAGCTCCAGCAGGCATTGGAGAACTGCAGCTGCACCTGCAAACACACTGACTGAATTGGAAGAGGGCTGACACACCTCAGAAAACTCCGATGATGGCACTATGTTTCTTGCACATGCGTGCAAGCAAACATAAAAAGGGAACTCAGTGCTAAACTGTATATTCAGACATATTATATCCAGAGACAGGGAGGTTATTATCCCAATGTACACTGTACTGGTGAGACCAGTGCAGGAATATGGTGCCCAGGTCTGGTCACCATATGAAGTGGGGGACGTGGCATTGTTGGAAAGGATACAAAGGAAGGCTACTAGATCAGTAAACAACATGTCAGAGAAGAACTACAATACACGGTTGAATGAATTAGGTCTGTTATCCTTGCAGAGCAGAAGGAAGAGGGGAGATATGTATCTGGTTCACAAGGCTTGGAGTGATGATGACCTCTGGAAAAGCTTAGGACTAGAAACAAGTAAGAATAAATACACCACTTGGTCACACCCATTACAATTAGAGGCTAGGCATACATGATTGGTATGTACCAGTAAGTGGTTCAACCAATGGGTGGTCTCGGACTGGAATAAGCTACCCCTGGAGGTGGTGGCATGTAAAATGATAGATTTATTCCAACATAAATCAAACACTTTTAACCTGGGACGTCAATAAATACTTAATGGCGAGCAATAAGGACAGAAGTCTATCTGTAAAAATCCTATGAATCCTATGCAAAGCTCTCCATGATCAGATGGGGCATTTGGGTAGCGAAATAACTGTAGACTTGGCCCGTGCACTTTTCTATTGACCCAAGATGGGTATGGACATTAAGCAATACATTAAAACTTGCGGCAGATGTCTCCAGCAAAAGGCACAACCCCAACGAGCAGCTCCTCTGGTAAACATAACCACCAGTGCACCTACTGTATGGAACTTGTATGCACTGATTTCCTAAGCTTAGAGCATGATTCCTGGAATGCTGGAAATGTGCTTGTTGTCACTGATCATTTCACCAGATATGCTCAGGTCTATCCAATTAAACATCAGAAAGCCACCACAGTAGCTAAAGTCATAGTGGAGAAATTCTTTGTTCATTATGGTGCTCCTCCTCAGCGTATACATTCTCACCAAGGTCAGGACTTTGAAAGTCATTTAATTAAAGAAATGTTATCTGTCTGGGGTGTTCGAAAATCCAAGACCACTCCAAATCACCCACATGGAGACCCTCAATCTGAAAGGTTTAATAGAGCATTGTTAGATATGCTTGGCACTTGCATCCAAAAGACAAACCGAAGTGGAGCCAACAAATCAGTAAGCTAGTTCATACATATAACTGCACGAAGAATGATGCCCAGAATGCGACCCCAAGGCTGTAAAGACTATTCATAGAAATCACCTGTTACTCATTGGGCAAACAGTTATAGACACTGCATTGCCAGATCCTGCTCCAACAGGTCCCATCACTTGTTCTACTGCATGCAAACAATCAAAGCTTCAAGTTATTTCTGACTCACAGTTGATACCCTGTGTTACAACCAGTACAGAACATGATGGTGTCAATTCGGATGATGATGAAAGTAACTTTGGGACTGTCTTCTTTTCTTCTTTTGAACTAGCTCAAGTACTTCAAGGAAACCCTTTGTGCAACAGAGGAGACAATCCAAGTAGCCCAGCAATGCCAGGTCACCCTGATCCCTCCATTGAACCTATATCTTCTGACAGTGACGTTCAAAGTGTGAACTCTGAAATAGCCGACTCTGCCTGGTGGAATTATCAGAAATTGGGATACTGGATTCTGATCAAGAAAATGGTGGACCTATCAGTGAGCCTTCAAGTGATGCTGAAGCAAGTGGGCCTAATGAATTAGTTCAAGAGTCAGACAATAATGTTATCCCTGCAAGTGCTAACAGTGTGTTGAATGATTCGAACTTTGAGCATTGAAATACCTTTCTCAGATGTACCTGAGTCTCAAGAACCCAAAAGTTCAAGTGTTACACCAAGTGCAAGTAATACATCCAATTCTGAACCTCAACCAAGTGAATAATAATAATAATAATATTTATTTGTACCGCGCCTTTCTAAAAATCAAGGCACTTTACATCAACAATATAATAAAACACACATGCAATGAATACTAATTCATACAACAACAAAAACATCAAGTCATATACACTTGATACCACAAATGGGTCTTCAGGGCCTGTTTAAATTCCTCCATGGATGCGCACTCCCGAAGCGGATGGGGTAGAGAGTTCCAAAGGGTTGGGACCGCATACATAAAAGCACGGGCCCCAGAAGATTTTAAAGAAACCCTTGGAATCTCTAGCAACCCCTTGTCCACCAACCGGAGCGATTGCCTAGGGCAGTAAGGTACCAGAGGCTCTTTCAGGTAGTCCAGGCCAAGTCCAAGTAGGGCTTTATATGTCAGAAGTCTGACTTTAAAGGTGATCCACCACTGAATTGGCAGCCAGTGCAGTTTGCGCAACATGGGGGAAATATGACAGGTACGAGAAGCACCCATCAATAACCAGGCTGCAGTGTTCTGCACTAGCTACAAGCGGCGGATATCAACCCCAGATTGCCGTAGATAAATGGAGTTGCAGTAATCAAGGAGCGAGGTCACAAAGGCATGGACCAAAGTTGGCAGATCACCAGACAGAACAAGGTGCTTAATCCTTCAGATGTTCCTCAGATGGTAAAAGGAAGATTTGATGACCGACGACATCTGTAAACACAGTGTTGGCCCATCATCAGAAATCACCCCCAGATTTTGCACCTGTTCAGTAGTGGGGAGTTGGGAACCATCAAGAAAAAGTCCTGAAGTTAAACCAGCTCCCCCCACTTTATCCGGTAACCCAGGTCCACAACCAACACCTCTGTCTTCTCCGAGTTCAACCTCAGCCAACTTGAATCCATCCAATTCTGGATTTCAGTGAGGAAGTTGTTAAATGTTGAGAGAGCTCTATCCTGGTCAGGAGCAAAAGACAGGTAGAGCTGGGTATCATCAGCATAGCAGTGAAACCTCATCCCATACCTTCTTACAATGTCTCCGAGGGGCAGCATGTACACTGCGAACAACATGGGGGACAACACCGAACCCTGAGATAACCCACATGCCAGAGATACTGAGCCAGAGGAATTAATCCCCGACATCACCCTCTGAGATCTGCCAGTGAGGAAAGATCTAAACCACCCAAGGACTGTACTAGACAGGCCACAGATGAACCTCAGGCATTCAAGAAGAACCCCATGGTCCACAGTGTCAAACGATGAAGAGAGATCAAGAAGAATTAAGATGGAGTGGTTCTTCCGATCTCTCGCCATCAGGAGATCACTAAGCACCCGAACCAGCGCAGTCTCGGTGCTATGCCTCTTTCGAAAACCAGACTGGAATGGTTCATAGATGTCATAGATGGTCAAATGGTTCTCCAGCTGTGAAGTGGTACCTCTTTCTTCAGAAGCTGTCTTACTGGTGGACAATGAGCTGGGAGTAGCTAAGCTGAAAGCCAATGCTGAAAGACAAGTGCCAGTGCCCCTTTCACGCAGATGTTCAGACAGAGCAGTAAAGCCAGTGGTTCGACTCATGTATGACACACCAGGAATGCCTGTAGATTTTCCCATGAATGTAGTTCACAAAGGGAATTATGTCACAGCAAATTCCCTGTCCAAGTTAATGTTCACTGCATCTTCCCATGTAATAGTTAAGCCTTCCACCCAGTACTTCAGAAGGTCTCCCTTACGGAGTTAGAGGGATCAGTTAAAAGGTGCCCAATATCTATCTCCATCAAACAAATGGTTAAGGTTTAAGCACAAAAGGTCAAATGTCATTCTTATGGCTAACCTGATGAAAAAATAAAGTGTAATGACTGAATGTAGCAGTGTCATGACAAAGTGCTGAGTCTGAAGTAATAGCATGCTAAATTGTATATAGTTGTTATATATCAGGCCTGATAATGTATGTAGTATTTTAGTATAGACCATGTCTAATAGTGGGTATAGTAAAGTGTTATTATAAATGTTAGTTTGTTATAGTCTTGGCACAGATGCCAAGCTTTTCAGGCAGGGGAGAGATCTAATCCTCCTCGGGGGCTTACCTTGTTTGCCTCCAGGTCCTTTGCTTCCTGTTTCCTCCTGTTGTTGCCTGGCATCCCATTTATATCCGCCACTGCAGCCCAACACCTCCATTTGCTCCCAGAAGCTTCCCCAAAAGAAGCCCTGTTTATTTATTTATCCCAATTCGGGGTTAAACGTTTAACTGCGATCCTCCCATTGTAAAGGTGCACCTCGGTGCAAACAGGGATCTCACAGGCACAAGCAGTGCCTTTGATCTGCTGACCGGTGATTTTGCTGTAAGCAGGGATTCTCCCAGTCATGGCACCTCTCCTCAGTTACCTGAGGGCTAGTGACCAGAATGCTGTGGCTCAAATGCCATTTGGGGAGCAAAATTTTAAGGTATAAAAACAAGTCTACTAGTGAGGCTCATTAATATGCATGAGCCCTACATCAATATTCATAAGCCGGTGCTGCCACCTTGGGGGGGTCAGTATTATGGCAGCAGCGACTCTAAAACTACAAGGGTTAACAATATGAATGTGGACTTGTTTAAAAGGACACAGCTTGGGCTACATGCCTGTGGGGAAATTACAAACTAAAAGTAAATATCCTGGCTGAATCAGAACGTTGAATTTGGAGGATTGTGTCTACTGTGGGAGAACTGTATAAGCTGCCACCATTTTGGAAGTGTAACATCCAATCAATCAATCAAAATCTTTATTTAACCAGGTGAACACCATTTAGCAAGGCTCATTTGCGAGGTGGACCTGGGGGTAAGGGGTACAACAATACATATAATACACGAAATACAATAATGATAATAACAAGCAGTATCAGTGTACAGCTTATTCAGGACAGGCAAAAGCAATAGTAAGGCTGAGTTGGACAGATTCAAACCAAGTAACAGTTTTGTACATATGGACCATTGTAATAACCACTCCCTACAGGAGCTGGCTAGGAGAAGAGACAGGAGGAGGACAGGACAAGAGTAGGAAAGGTGGGGACAAGAGATAGTGAGACAGAAGGGGAGGAGAGAGAGAGAGAGAGGGAGAGAGAGAGAGAGAGAGAGAGAGAGAGAGAGAGAGGGAGGGAAGGAGGGGGAAAGAGAGAGAGAGAGAAAGAGAGGACTTGGAGGTGCTGGACCGATAACTAAAGGGGCCAGGAACACTAGCCAGGATTTCAGCCAAAGACTCATGGGACAAGACCAGTGACTTTTGAGAGAGAAATCAGGGACAAATCCCTGGTGCCTAGGATCCAGCAAATTAAAATGCTAAGACTGTAACTGACAGCTTAGCCAGCCAACCAGATTGCTGGAACTTTGTTCTTTGTTTTAAGAGGGACGGTTTGAATTCAGTTAGTTGTTCTTCAGCTCAAGACATTGAGTAGAGGGGATCCTGTGTGGCTCTGTGCTGCTTTTTCACAGGGAAGGCACTGTGAGTAATCCTCTGGTCCAAAAAAGGATCTGAGTTTGGAACTGCCTGCCAACAGACCAGAAAGGGTTGCTCAGCAAGTCGGCTGAGATTTCAACCGGCTACAAGATGAAGAAATAGAGAAGGCTGATGTTTCTTCATCTAAATGTGCTGAGGCCTATCGTATGTGTGGAGACACTGAACCAGGGAGTTCTGTGCCAAAATTCAGGAGCAATTCCAGCCAGAAGACACTTTCTTTTCCATGCACAACTGGAGGGTTCACCAGCACGCAGACCAAATTTAACCTTGAGAAACATTTTCGTCCTCTGGGCCTATGCCATTGATGGCCCAGTCAGACTGTTCCTGTATCATTTTCGGAATCATGGCGAGAGACCAGACTTGGGGAGTCAGCCCCTGCACAGCAATCAATCGCAGGTTGTGGCTTCCTACTGGGAAGGTTGTGAAGAGGAGGTGAGTTGTGTCGACCCAGGTCCCCACCAGCTTCCAGACAGAGCAATAGGTCTTCATTTCATCAGCCTTTTCATCAACTACTTTGGGTACAGTGAGTAAAACCAGGGTAGCTCCCTGCAACAAATCATCAATTGTTTAATGGTACCATCTGATTCTATTTGCCAGGTTAATGTGCTGAAAAGTGACTGGGTCATCCAGCCCTGGATACAAATGGTTTATGGTTTGCAAATGTGTTACTCTCTTTTAATCATCCTTCTTTCCATCAAGGTCCCCAACATCAGCTGCAATGCTGGCCAACCCATGGCACCGCCTCAGGCATGCCTGTGTTCCTTCCACTTTGGGTACCCAGTAGTTGCTAGACTGATACATTCAGGGACTGAAGTAATGAAAAGTAATGTAGCTAGATTTATATATAGTAAAGTAACTGTTTACCTAAATTTCAGCCCTTCCCTTGTTCACGTCCCCCTTAATAAACCAGATTTACTGTTTTGATGATAACCTGGCTTGTGAGCATATTATTACCTTGTCCAAAGTTATTGAAGTACTGCAAAGCATATTGAAAGTGCATGCTTCTATTGTTGAAACTGTCTTCCACAGGGGGGTTGCAGGGCATGAGCCAGAGATTCAGACCCTGCTGGTAAGTGGACTGAAAATGGGCATATCATTAATGGTCAAACTGTTTGGCATTCTAATTGTTGAACACTACAACTGTTCAGGGTAAAAGGTCACTAGTCGGGATAGTGGGTGGTATTAGCTTCCTAGAGGGCTGTACCTACTGTGATAGTTACCCACATAATTACTCTGGGTGGGGGCACCATAAGTATAGTGCTACTACTGGTAGGGATCCACCCCCCACTAGGTAGTTATGAACCCAGGCCCCTCAACCCATTGTTAGGAATACAGGCAGGGGTAGAAGCCCTTGGTATAACAGCGCCAGATTACAGCAGTATTCTGGGTGCTGGCTTGCAGTTCTTTTAGTTCTTTTAATAAGTCACTAATCTGTTGCAAATCAAGGGAAGTATCTTTCTCATTAGGTTTCTTAGATGTAGGAGCAGTTTGTGCAATGCCAGCATATGTGTCCCAATAATCATCTTTGGTCTCTGCTTCCCGAATTTCCTTCATCAACCCACAGTATGCAGGGGGATTGTCCTTATGATCCTGAAATTTTAACTTTAGCATAAGCACACTAGAGTGGCGAGCAGACTTGAGAATAAGTTCTAACCTCACTTGGTTCAATTCACTATCTGATATACCACTCTTACGGTGTGCTAGTTAAAAAGCTCTCTCTTATCGGGTCACATATGTGGACAAGCATTCATTTTTCCAATGTTTGGTGGATTTGAACTCCCTCATCAAGCCCTCCCCTGACTCAGTACTGCCAAACACTCCCTGTAATGCAGACGGGTATTCATTGGAAGAGGCATCCGGGTTTGTGGACCTCAGAAATCAGATTGCTTCAAGTGCAGGGCCATGTAAACCCTCCATGAGTCTTTTTCACTTCTCGCCCTCCAAGCATTGCCACTCTTGGAGCAAAGGGGATGCACAGTCCACCCAAGTCTCTAAGTCATCTTCCCCCATGGGGGTGGTAATAGTGCTCCAAAATAGCCTGAGCCTATGGTAAGAATCCAGGTTCACATAGGACAGTACCATAGGAAACACTGCTTGAAGGGAAGATAGAGGAAAAGATGTAGTAGTCAGCTACTAATAAGTTTCCCAGTTTTTCTTTTAACTCCTCCACTTTGGGAGACCCCCCGGGAGGACGCTCCACTGTGCATAGTAATGACTCCCCAACCCACCTGGGATCCCTAAGGGATAATGACAGAGGGCACTCTTTCCATCTCAAACTTGGCATTACACTCCACTAGAGCTACTACAGTCTGCTCAAATAAATCAGCATTCCACCCATGTACAGTGACAGGATCTAAAACCTCAACTTTGTTCACCATTTCTGCTATATCAGCTTTAGAAGTGCCTAGAGAGATATCCAACAATGTTATGACATGTTGGGGATCAACTCCTTCTGCCACACACCACCCCATTAACAGGTGTACAGCCATTTTGTGAAGCAGAATCTCAAGCTTCACCCTTGGGAATGGCTCCATTTTCAGTTTTGTACCTGCTTAGACAATAATTGCAAGTTTCAATTTTGGCCACTGGGGTGCTAATCCCAGTGGTGCCTCCAACAATGTAACACCTAGGCGGCACTATCTCTAGGGTTACTGCCCCTGCCTGTACTTAGGACAACGGGTTGAGGGGCCTGGGTTCAAACTTAACAATTACCAGGGTTTCTTTGCCCTCAGTAACCACGATATTTTGGTTCTTCCACCCAGAGTAATGTATGTGGGGGTATCTACCTAATCTGGTATAGCCCTCTGGGAAGCTATAACCACCCACAAGTCCACCTAGTGACCACGTATCTTGTAATGGGGAGTGGGGACAGTCCTGTACAGCAGCTGATGCACAGTTGGCAATAAACATTAACAATATGCACACACCCCTTGCACTTACTACCAGGGTCTGGTCTTCGGCAAACACCCTGGAACAGGGGGTAAAACAGTATAAAAACAGGCATACACTTTTATATGTGTTTTCCCTAGATATAGTAACCTTAACCCAGAAAATAAGATATTCGTGAGGCAAAGTAACAGTAAAACAAATTAATTGATTTATTAAGGGGGATTTGAACAAGGAAAAGGGCAGATCTAGATGAATGATTACTATACTGGATTGAAACCATGGTGCTTCGCATGTCTGCATTCAGTCCCACTATACAGTCTTGCGGCTTCTGGGTACCCTGACTGTTGGTGGCTAGCCTGAACGTTGCCCAGCTGTTGCAGCTGGGGTTGGGGCCCTTGATGGAAAGAAAAGGCAGTTAAACATACAATATTTATTTATTTATTTATTAAAATGTTTCACCAGGAAGGGTGCACTAAACAACAAGTTGCTCCTCTCACGGTACATCTTGGAAGAAGGGGTGATGGGAGAGATACAATAACAAAAATACATACGGAACCATCTTATAACAGGGATAACCGTAAGTACTTAACAGTAGTGTAAACAATATGTACAAGATTATTGGGGCTGTGTGAATACCGAATATTACTTTCTGAATACCATGAATAATGGGCTATCAGAATATTCGGAACCGAATAGTCCTCTATTTGGCTGGTATTCAGTATTCGACCATGAGCAAGGAAAAAAAGTCATTCCCACTCTCCTGGACAACATTAAATAAATATTTTAGCCCAGGTGTCTAGTGGTTCCACCTCCCGAGGCCAATCCCCAATCCAAAATGAAGAATACCCCCTCTCCAAGACCCTCAGCAATATCCCCAGTCCCCTGTCCCCAAATGTATAAAAATAAAAAAAAATTCCTAATTTCCCTGGTGTCTAGTGATTCCCCACACACTGTCAGGAAGTGCCTCCCCCTCCCCCACCCCTGGCCAGGCGGGCCACTGGCACAGCCCTCTGCTCACCTCAATGGCCAGCAGCCTGACTGAGTTTTCAGTGAATGAATGCGTGCTTGTACAAGCACATGCTCATTCACTGAAAATTTAGTCGGGCTGCTGGATGCGGAGGTGAGTGGAGGGTTATGCTGGTGGCCCACCCGGCCCGTGGGTGGGGGAGGGCACTTCCTGACAGGGTGGGGGGGGTCCTCTAGACACCAGGAAATTAGGAATTTTTATTTTTATACATTTGGGAAGGGGCTGGGGATAATGCTGAGAGTCTGGGCAGAGGTGGAGGGATTCTTTAATTTGGACTGGCGATCAGCCGAGGGGTGGGGTGGGACCACTAGACACCAGGGATAAAAACATGTATTTAATGCCGGCCAGGAAGGGATGCTCTTTTAATTTTAAATACCCCCTCCCAGCCACCTGAATACTGAATAACGAATATTTCGGCAACGAATAACGAATATTCAGCCGAATATCCGAAAAAAGGTATTCGCACAACCCTAAAGATTATAAGAACTAAGGAATGCAATTAAGAGGAGCTCACAGTTGTCAATATACACAACACGGGTCAGCTCTACTTAGCAGGAAATAGCAGCTCATAGAGATAGCAATTCACAGAAATCATAATACATCACTTTTAAGTGCAGCAATAGGATACATCAGACACACTTGAGCAGACAATAGATAGGAACTGGGAGACCCAGAAAGGAGTTAGGCACAGGAACAATTAACCGAGCAGTAGTTATGAAGTGCTGCATTTAAGGAGGTGGGGGAGGATGAGTGGCAAATCTGTTGCAGAAGCGAGTTCCACAGTTTTGGGAAGTGGTAAGAGATGGCAAACTGGCCTATAGTGATAGAATGGCGAGGGACTATCAGATATCTGGAGTCATGAGATCTAAGTAAGAGGGTGGGGGAGGAAGGGATAGCTAAGGAGGAAGTAAGATATATTGGGAGTGAGCCAAACCAGAATTTTGAGATGAAATTAGCACAGTGGTGTAAGCATCTGTTTTCAAGAAAGGGAAAGAGACCTTGGCTATTTGTATTCTCAGCCAGTTGGCCTAGTCCACTGTAACCCTGTAACACACTAAAGAAATCAGATGGTACCACAAAATGATTTAAAGAACTGCTGCAGGGAGCCACCCTGAACTTACTCACAACACCAGTTAGTAGAAGATGGCTGGTGATATGAAGATCTGTTGCAGAGCACTGAAGAGCATGGGGAAGCTGGGTCTACTTGACTCACCTCCACTTCATGGCTTTTTTCTCCAGGTGGCCGCAACCTGCAATTCCTTGCTGCACAGGGGCTGGATCCCCAAGCTGGTCTCTCACCGAGAAAACGGTAACTGGTGCAGGAATAGATGATTTGGGCCAGGTTTGGCATGAGCCCAAGACTGGATAAACACTTCTGGCAAAGTTCAGTCTTTTGCTTGCGAACAGCTTCAGCTGGCCGAACAAGACAACTGACTCCCGGTGGCAACAGGCATCCCTGGTTAGTATGCCTCGACCCACCTCAAGCATTCAGCACATTTACTGGTAACAGCATTCACTTCTCTACCTCTCAGTTCAGTTTCAGGCTGGTTCACGGTTACAGCTGATGTGCTGCACAAACATCTCAGTCTGCAAAAGGCAGTCTCTGATCACCGATCCCCAAACTCGGGACTGTGGACACCCACCGGAGGACACTAGGCCTTTCCTGGGTCAGAACCCCATGGACTTAAGTGGCTCCTACCAAGGAGTCTTCGGCCGAATGCTCCAGAGTCTTGGGGCTAACTGCACCCGTTTGAAATTGGTTTTCAGATTAGTGTGTTTTTCCAGCAATCCAATTGGTAAGAGGGAGCTGTCACTCACAATCCTGTTCTCCCATTGATTCCTTTAGGTGCCAAACTGAAAACTACAAGAACTACAGCTTTTCCAATGAGGCACCTGAACTAAGGACCCCTCAAGGTCCCCTGTGTCCTAATTGGTCCAAATTCCTGGAAGTTCTGGACCAAACTTGGTGGCTCCCATTTGGATGCATAAGCTGCAAGAAGGCAGGTTAAAACGAGCACTCTAATTTATATATAACAACAAATTAAAAATAAGTATTTACAGTGCTAGATAGAGCTCTCTCTGCTTTGCTATCAACCGCAGAGTTGGGCAAATCAGGATGATGCCTGGCCAGTCATATGCTTGGAAGCACTTGGGCCCAGCCCAGGCCATTTATAGCACACTGGCAGTGTCACTTAAAGGGACAGTCACAGAGGCACATCATGGTTTTCTCATGCAAATCAACAGAAGGACACCAACAACCATGGAGCCATCATTTCTGCAACACATCTGCCTGGCAGTGGGCATCAGTGGTGCCCAGGGAGACACTTAAGGTTAGTCCCAAACTGGTTGGGGGAGTTATACAAGCAGCAGAAGCTTTCAACAGTATTGTAAATCTCTGAGACCCCTCTTTTCCCCAATGAATTAAATACTGTGCCTACTAATGTTATTTTCCATGAAACCACTGGGACCCCTCCTCTCACCTATCAGTTCAGTGCTGTACACAGTAGTATTATTCTTCATGAAACTTCTGAAACATCTCCTCTCCCCAATGAATGAATTACTGTACCTACTAATGATATTCTCCATGAAACCTCTGAGAACCCTCCTCTCCCCAATCAGTTCTGTGCTGTACCCAGTAATAGAAACATAGAAACAAATTTTTTATGGCAGATAAGGGCTGCTTGGCCCACCCAATCTGCCCATTTTTACCTACCTACGTTATCACCGCAGACCCTACTTGATCTACAGCTTTTCTCCTTCCCCCTTCCTTTGCACTACGATTCACTTGTGCCTATCCCATTCTTTAACTCCACCACTGTTTTCACCTCCACCACCTCCACTGGAAGGCTGTTCCAGGAATCTACCACTCTTTTTGTGAAGAAGTACTTCCTCACATCTTTCCTGAACCTACCCCCTCTAGCTTTATAGCATGTCTTCTTGTTCCTGAGCACCTTTTTTCTGCATAATACTTCTCTCCTGTACCTTTTTTACACCAGTGAGGTATTTAAAGGTCTCTATCATATCTCCCTCTACCTCCTCTCTTTCAGCGTATACATGTTGAGGTCCTTTAATCTCACCTTATTAGGCTTTTGATGCAGATCCTGCACCATTTTAGTTGCCCTCTTCTGCACTGCCTCCACCCTGTCTATGTTCCTCCAGAGATGTGATCTCCAGAACTGGATATAGTATTCCAGGTGGGCCTTACCAAGGATGTATACAGAGGCAACACCACCTCCCTCTTTCTGCTGGTGATACCACCTCCTTATGCACCCCAGCATCCTATTAGCCCTCCTGACTGCTTTATCGCACTGCCTGACCACCATTAGGTCATCTTATTTATTTTATTTTATTTGTTTTTTGTTAACTGGGTAGGTACACTAGACAAGAGTATTGCCTATATTCAGGTACGACCTGAGAGAGAGAACAAAGTCAAACAATGTACAACAGCACAAATAGTAGATCATGATGCATCATGAAATGAGAACAAAACAATTACACAGTATTCTGACAAAAGAAGCTGTAATGGTCAAAGCTAAGAGAAAACAAATAACAAATATCATAATTAATTACACTAGAATGATACATCAATGACTCAAACTGAACTACATACTACAACAACTAAGGGATAAGTTGCAGTTGTGACAGTAGGATTCATATTAGAAGTAGAACAAGCCTATTCCAGAAACATAAAGGGGGACAGTAAGTTCCAAGTAGGGAAGGAAAACAGCAAGAAGAGAGTCTCAGATTACAGCACAGGAGCAGCCATCAGATTCCATTAGGTGGGATTGAAGACCCAATTTAAAGGCTTTGTAGGATTGGGTGAGTTTGATGTGGGAGAGGAGGGAATTCCAGGTGCGGGGAGCAGAAATAGAAAAGGATAGTTCACCTTTTTTTGTGAGATATCTAGGAATATCAAGAGGGGTTTAAATGGATGACCTGAGAAGGTATGTTTGAGAGGAATGAGATGGCTGTCTAGAGAGGTACTCAGGGGTCCCTGTTCTGAGAATATTATCAATCACACAGCCGGCAGAAAACAGTCTATGGGAAGCCGGGATAGCCAGTTCAATTTAGAGCAAAGTTTACAACGATGGGTAAGTCTGTGTGCAGAGAGGGCAAATCTGCATATGCTGTTATTGCAGGTGCTCCATTTAAGGAGTGCAGCTTTGCTTGCATTAAGATATACCTGTGAGCAGTAGGTAAGAGAGGGAAGGAGGAAACCTTGTGCAATAGCAAGCTGAGCAACATCTGAGGGAGGACCGAACTTTATAGGCAAAGCCCAGTTTGGAGTTTACTGCCTTACAGGTAGCCGCAATGTGGAGGTTAAAGTCCAGAGATGGGGCAGGAGTGACTCCTAGGTACCTGAATGAGTTAACGGATTCTAAGAAGGAGCCATCAAGACATCATAATGAAAAATACGGAGCTAGGGATTTGATTCTAGAATGGGAGCCAAAAAGCATAGCCACAATTTTTTTGGCTTTGAGTATGAGCCTGTTTTGTAAGAGCCAGTCCTGTAAGCAGTCGAAGTCAGTTTAAAGATCAACCTTTACTGACAGGGGGTCTTTGTCACTAGAGAGAAACACCATGTCATCAGCATAAAGGATCAATTGGGAAGAACAGGGAAGAGAGGACAGGTTGTTAATAAAAAGGGAGAAGAGGAGAGGGCCACAAATGGTTCCTTGGGGAACCCCAACAGTGGTGGTGAAAAGATCAGAGATGGCATTTTCAATTTGAACAAATTGCATCCTCCCAGTGAGGTAGCTATCAAATCAGTGGATGGCAGACTGGACAAAACCCAAAGAGGACAGTTTGGAGAGTAGCAGAGCGTGATTTACAAGATCAAAGGCCTTGGAGAAATCAATAAAAATATCCCATGAGCTGTCCCTTATCCATTGCCATAAGGACTTCATTTGTTACTTGAAGTAGAGCAGTAGTAGTGCTGTGCCCTGTATGGAATCCATGTTGGGCAGGTGACAGAAGGTTGTGAAGTTGCAGATATTCTGAGACCTGCGAGGCAACAGCCTTCTCAAGCAATTTGTTTAGGGTCAAGAGAATGGCAATTGGTCTATAGTTTGCCATGTCTTTTGTATCCCCTTTTTTATGTATAGGGACAACGCGAGCCATTTTTCACATTGAAGACACTGTCTGGGTCAGCAAGAAGAGATTGAAAATTCTCGCAATTGGGACAGCAAGAGCTGATGCTGCCAGTTTGATGAAGTTTGGCAGTAGCCCATCAGGACCTGCAGATCCAAGTGGGGAGATAGATTTAAGGAGATGCAGCATCTCAGTAGAGGAGACAGGTTTGAGCTGAAAGGAGGATTTGAACGGAATGCAAATATCAGGAGGAGGAGCAGGGGGCTGGTTAAATTTCTCCAAGTATTCAGATAGATCTGAGAATTGAGCTTTCAAAGCATTAGCGATAGTTGGTAATTTATTACAATTGGCATCATGTCAGTTATAGCCATCTTTGGCTTTTGACCTATGAAATTTTTGATATGGTTCCAAAAACCCCGGGTATCGCCAGAGGAGGACTGAAGAAGCTTATGGCAATAGTTCCTTTTAGCCATCTGAACATCTTTTTTGCAGGCATTTCTCAAATGTCTATAGTTAGCCCAGTCTTCAGGCCGTAGGGTCTTCTTAGCCAAGGCCCAGGCCTTATCTCTTCTTTTCATAGATTGAAGGAGGTCTTTGTGTAACCATCTATTTGCAGAGCTCCTTAGACACCTTTTTTTTCAGTGGGATGTGCACATCCTGTGGGGCAAGTAGCTGAGAGATCAAGTAGCCAAGTGCTGTATTTACGTCCTCAGTGACATAGATCGGAGACCAATCAACTTTATTTATATCAGCAAGAAGTGCGCTTAGGTTAAGATTGACAAAATCCTGAAACTGAAATAATTCTAGGCGGTGGGTTTGGGCAGTGACCATTCCAAATGCAAAAGGTAGGCAGGTGATCACTAATAGAATCACTAATAGAATCTGATATGATTACCCCCAGGTCTTTTTCATGCTTGGTAGTCATCTGTGTTATTCTACTCATTTTGTACTTCACTCCAGGATTTCTGTGCCTTAAGTACATTTTTTTGCACTTTTTTGCATTGAAACCCAGCTGCCATACCCTTAACCACTCCTCAAGTTTTCTCAGGTCTCTGCTCAACCTTTCCACCCACACTGAAGTATCCATGCTATTTTAGATTTTAGTGTTATCCACAAAGAGGCAGACCTTCCCTTCCAGCTCCACTGCTATGTCACTTATAAAAGCATTAAAATCGACCAGTCCCAGCAGTGATCCTTGAGTCACTCTGCTAGTCAACCTCCTTTCCTTGGAATGATCTCTGTTGACCACCACCCTCTGTTGCCTATCTTGTAATCAATTTCTTCTCCAGTTTACCACCTTTGGACCCACTCCTAAGATATAAGTCTCCTATGTGGAACAATGTCAAAAGTCTTACTGAAATCTAGGTGGGTTACATCAACCACTCCACCCTGTCTAATTCATTTGTCACCCAGTCAAAGAAACCTAACAGATATGTTTGACATGCCCCCCCCCAAACCATGAACACATGCTGCCTGGGGTCTTGTAAGCCTTTGGATTCAAGATATTTTGCAATATTTTCCTTCAGCAGTGATTCCATTGGCTTTCCTACCACTGATGTCAGGCTGACTGGCCCATAATTGCCAGCCTTCTCTCTGCTACCACTTTTGTAAAGTGGGACTACATCTGCCCTCCTGCAGTCTTCTGGAAACACTCCAGTTTCTAGTGAGATGTTAAATAGGACTGTCAGAGGAGCAGCCAGTACCTCTTTGAGGTCCCTCAGTGCCCTTGGATGCACCCCATCTGGTCCCACTGGTTTGTCCACCTTTAGATTAGTGAGTCCATTCAAGAATCTTTTCTCTGGAAAAGGGCTAGAGTCAACCTTCCTCCGGCCAAAGCTTCTGTTACATTTTTGTGGCCATTCCCCTTCTCCTTTCTTTGTGAAAACTAAACAAAAGTATTTGTTCAGGATGACTACCTTTTATTGGTCCCCTCTGCACAATCCCACCCCTTTTTAACTTTACATTCCCAACCCTGGTCTTCCTCTTTTCACTTACATACTCAAAAATGTCCCCTTTTGTTACCTCCTGGACCGTTTCCTTCAGTTTGCACCTTAGTGCTCCTTACTGCTTTACTTGCATCCCTCTGGTTCCCCTGATGCACCTCTCTATCCTCCTCCCTCTACCTCTCCTTATACCTTCTGAATGCTACCCTTTTAGCCAGTACCTTTCTTGCCACCTCTTTTGAGAACCATAGCAGTCTCTTTTTCCTCTTGCTATTGCTCATTTGTTTAATGCAGAGGTTTGTTGCCTTTACTATGCTCCTCTTTAGCTTCACCCACAGTTCCTCCACCCCACCCAGGTGATCTGCCCCACCAGATCATCCCTGAGACAGTCACCCATCTTTATTAAATCTGCCCTTATGAAGTTCAGGACCCTCACCCTTGTGTGGTTCAATTCCGCAGCCATCCTTATATTGAACCACACTGTATGGTGATCACTGGTGGCCTGCAACAGTGCCCCTGTTAGTGAGTACCAGGTCCAGAATTGCCCCATCATGTGTGGGTTTAGTGACTGGTTGCCTGAGGAACTCCCCATGCAGAGAGTCCAGAATGTTTCTGCTTTTTTTGTAAGCTTTATTTTTATAACAAAGAAGAATTAATAAGAAATACAAAAGCAGCAATATAAAGGTACAGGAGAATCTGTAAACAACAGTACCTAAAAATTACAACCTAACTGATACATCCAGGGGTATAGTATAAATCGCCATCATGGAGAAGGCAACCTACTGTATACAAAAGTATTCAAGTACCGATGGCTCTACTTAGAGAAAGTATGCAAAAGAGAAATAGAGTTCAACTAAGTATTAAGATTGTACAGCTCGGAATTATATTAAGCTAGTGAGGATTTGGCTGTTGGTCCATTAAAGTCCTTGATGCTTGTTCACTGAGTCTCTTAGCGCTTGCTGCTGAGTTGATACCTAATGATTGGCATAACTTACGTAAATGAGTACATAATAAGGAGAGAGAGGCACAGCCTAGACTGAAAATGGAAGCAGAAGGAAGGGAAACTCAATAGCAGTGGGTTACACAGAGTAGACAGAGAGTGTGTGTGTGTGTGTGTGTGTCTGTGTGGGCTACCCCAAATTATGGAACGAAATTAGGCCGCATGGCGGACTGATGCACACCCACCTACTCCACCAAACCTTGAAGGTTGGCATTCTATATGAAAATGTACTGTAAATAATTTGTTCTAAGGTATACATTTCATACATGATTTTCCTCCAAGTCTCTAGAGCTGGAACTCTATCCAAATATCATGACTGCATTATTGCCTTTTTTGTGGCCACAATTTATAGTAAGATAAGCTTTTCTGTAACCCACCTGAGATTACTTTCCTCTGACCAGATTGCCATGAGAATCAAAGATGGTCCATGGGCAATTATAAATAGTTTCAATTTTTTGAATAATGGCCATCTAATAGGCATGTATTTTAGGGCATTCCCAGAAAATGTGCGTATGAGTTGCAGAATGATATCTGCAGTTCCTCCAGCAGAAGCCCAACTGCTGTCCCATAAATTTGGCCACTGTAGCTGGGGTGCAAAAATATCTGGATCAGAGTTTTCAGGTATATTCACGCCAATGTGTGGCTGAGGTAAACCGAAGGGCTGGGTAGGTGAATTTATTCCAAGTGTCAGTTGAGTAATCCATGGCAAGTTCTAAGTTCCATTTAAGAAACATGAAACTTGCGTTCTCTGCAGAGTTTCTTGTAGTCCTTTATATAAATGTCCAATGATATGGGTCCAGGTATCCCCTCAGAGGTAAGAAGTAATTATCTGAAAAAAGTGTAACTGGCTTTTATGGTAACTTTTGGTAGTGCTCTGATTGTTCAGATAGGTAAGACTGGAGCTGTAGCTGCCTATAATGGTGACTGGGAGGGAGGTGGTGATCAGCTTGACAGGTAGAGAAGGGGACGATACCTTAGGTATCTAGCAATTGAAATATGCATTTTAGTCCACATCTGTTCCATCTATGAAGGGCCAGATCTATTCAATTGGGTGGATAGTGCCTATCGTAACTATGGCCTGAAGATAAAAACAACACAGAGTTGGCAGAAACCAGTGCAAGATTTTTAGCCATTGGCAAAGGGTTTCTGTGGTATACTGGTAGAATCTGGATAGCAGTGTACACGCTGATGGATTGCCAAGTAGATATCTTTCCTAAATATGAATATCAATCAGTTTAAATTCTATTTGTTTCTAATACAGTTGAAGGGAAGGCACTGTTCAAGTGCAAATAGTTCTTAAATGCATAGCTAGAGCATACCAGCAGAGGTTGGGAAGATGTATGCCTTGTTTCACGAGGAAGATGAAAGATCAAGAACTTGATCCTGGGAGTTTTACCCTGCCAGATGAAACAGGATAAAGGCTTGTCCCAAGATGAAAAGTAGATTTATCCGGCAGTAGCGGAAGGGTTCGCAGATAGTAGAGTAGTCTGGGGAGGATATTTTGATGTATCACCTTGATTTGTTGGAAGAATCCAAGATGTAATTGAGACCATCGAGGCAGCTCCTCAGTGCTTTGTTGCATCAAAGGCTCCATTGTTAAGGATTTTGAGGTGGTCTAGGTTTTTAGTAATTTTCACACCTAAATATTGAAAAACTGTCTTATGCCATGTAAAGGGGAATCACTGTTTAAGGTTGGGCAGGGGAGTATAATGATGTAGGATAACTGCTGTCTTTTATGGGTTAAGTTTGTAGCATCATATCTCACCAAAGGAACAAATGGAATCCCAAACTTCAGGAACAGTTTCATCTAGTGAGGTAAGGTAAGGATCAGGAGTATGTCATCCCCAAACAACAATATTTTATAGTATCTGCCCCGGAAAAGAATCCCCGAGATTGATGGTGTGGTATAAATATGACTAGCAAGTGGTTCTAAATATAATGCAGAAAGTAACAGGGATAGGGGGCAACTCTGCCTTGTACCCTCTCCAATTTCAGTGATGAGGAGATAGGCTTGTGGGGATGAGTAGATTTCCCGTAGAGTCTGAATAAACTCACCTGGAAATCCAAAATGTGACAGGGTGATCCATAGAAAGGCCCAGGCCACCCTGTTCAACATCTTTTTGGCATTGAGGCTTAATAGGGCTACTGCAATCTGGCAGGTAGTAACATAGTCTAAGAGCAGCAAGGTGTGTCAAAACTATCATGCGCCTGTCAATAATGAATGAAGCCTACCTGATCAGGTGCAGTGAGGGTAGGGAAGAAATGATCAAGCCTTTTGAATACGAAGGTCATAAAAATGTTATTGTCATAATTTAAAATAGATATTGGTCTATAGAATGTTGCATAACAGGGGTCTTTGCTGGGTTTTGGAAGACAGAGAGATCTGCACATCAACAAGAAGTAGGTGAGGTGGTTCCTTGCTGTATGACTTGCAGTGCAGGAAGTTTAGGTATTAGCAAACTCTCACATTTCTTGTAGAACTACGTAGGGTAGCCATCTGGATCAGGGTCTTTGCATGTTTTGAAGTCTTAGTTTAGCTGCAAGATCTCTGCTTCCAAAACTGGGCACAGTAGCTCCTGGGCAGCATCTGTGCTTAGTCTTGGCAGGGACAGGCTGCTGAGATATCCCTGTGTCCGATCAGCGGAAGGGGTGCATTTGCTTCAAACATATATGATGTCTAATAGTATGCACCATGCACCAGCACCTTTTGCACTTTGGAAGGGTGTGTGACCAAGGTGCTTATGTCATCAAAAAGTTGCATAACACAGCCTGCATGCCCCATGCCCTGAGTTGCCTGGCCAGGTTGTGTGCTCGCTGCACTCCTCCCTCATAATGATAATGTTTCAGATAAAAAAGAGCCTGTTCTACTTTGGAAATATTCTGTATTCTGTATTTCTCACTTAGCATGTCTTAGTAGGGAACAAACAAAGGAATCTCCCTGATGAAGGAAGGTTTGAAGAGTTTGAAGGGTTTGCTGTTGGTCAATAAGGCGTTCTAATTCTTTCCTTTTTCAGGAGGCATAGTCTATTATCTTTCCATGAAGGAGTGTTTTAACTGTGTCCCAGAGGACTGGGAGTGCAGTGTCTGGATGAAAGTTATCATTCTGTATTTGCGATGTGTATGTGCGATCCTCAGCACCCGCTTTCCATCCCTCTAGGCCATGGCACCGCATAGGCACCTAACCTGCTTCTCCCCCTTCCTATTCCCAAATATATCCCCACTCACAATTAAGTACCCTACCAGAAGTTGCTTCCTCCTCCTCTGGGATCCTCAACCACCCTTCTTGAAATCTCCAGTACAGAGAGCCCCCACATCCTCCCTGGTCACTACCGTGGGTGCCTCCTCCCAGCAGCCCCGCCCCACCAGAGTAACATCGGAATTATGTAGTGGTACTGGTTGTGGAATGCACCTCTGTCCCACCAACACCACCCTTCCCTCGGGCACCACCATAGTCCATCTGTTCCTCCTCCTTGGCATCCTCTGAGGTAACAGTGGCAGACTTGCAGACCCCTGGATGGAGAAAGAGGTCAGCCTGTAGGTCAGCCTGGCATCTAGTGACCTCCTTCCTCAACCCAGAGAGGTGCATGCAGATTGGGCAGTCTCCAGAAGGTCTGTCTGAAAACTGCATCCCCACAACCACTGCACTGTACCACTCCCAGTATTCCCAACTTCTGTTCTCCCTGCATTACCTGGAAATACTTTTGTACTCTGACCCCTGATAGGGTGTTTCTAGTTTCCCCTTTTTTGTTTGTTTCTATTTGTGTTCTCCTGTGCCTTGTTTAACTCTCTTTATACTCCTACCTTAGATAGGGTGTTGCTACTATTCCCAGTTTTTGCCTACATTTTACCTTCTGTCCTTCCCAACAGTGACTGTAGCACAGTACTGAATAGGTGCCTTACCTAGTCACCTGTCAGAGCCTCCTGCTTTCCTGCTTCCTCCTGTGGATGCCTTCCAATGCCTAAGATGCCAGTCACCACTTCCACTCCTTCGCTGTTACACTCATTTACTGGGACACAAACATGCTGTACATATTAGTGTGGAAGTGGTTTTATAGTGGTCTTGTAAGAAGGCATTAAGCCTCTGCCAGCTCTATCCCAAAATCACACACCTGATTCACAGGGCTCCTGAATCTACTCAACCCCAAGATTAATTCATTTATTTATTTAGCTTTTGTTAACCAGGTGAGCACATTAGACCATCAAATGCCTATTTTCAGGTGCGACCCGGGAAATTATATGGGCATTACAGGCAAAAGTCATTATTTCAGGATTACAGAGAAGAATAATTGTCAGGTGAAGCATGACTTAAGAAGAAGACATGTAGAAGAACATAATATGACAAGGAAGCAGTAGACAGCCAGGTGTTGAGCATAACAAAACACTTCTGAAGGAAAGAACTGGTGAGTACCTGGAGGTCAGAGGGGCACAGGACCCAAGGCAGCATGGGTTCACAGCAGAAAGGTCATGTCAGATGAATCTAATAGATTTCTTTGACTGGGTGACCAAAGTAGTACATCAGGGAGGGGCTGTGGACATGGCCTACCTAGACTTTAGCAAGGCATTTGACACAATCCCACACAAAAGATTAATATACAAGTTAACCAGCCTAGGAGTGGGTCTCAAGATGACAGCCTGGGTAAAACATTGGCTGGAGAACAGGACACAGAGGGTAATAGTAAATGGAGTCCACTCTGAAGAAAGGGGGTTACTAGTGGGGTACTGCAGGGTTCAGTTCTAGGACTGGTCCTCTTCAATGTCTTTATAAGTGACATTGCAGAGGGACTGGAAGGAAAAGTATGTCTCTTTGCAGACGACACAAAGATCTGCAACAGGGTTGATACACAAGGTGGGGTGGAAAGGATGAGAAGGGACTTGGCAAGGTTGGAGGAATGGTCAAATGTATGGCAGCTTAGACTCAATGCTAAGAAGTGCAAAGTAATGCACCTGGGAAACAAAAAACCCAGGGGAAGAGTATGCTATGGGGGTGAGATACTAACAACAACACAAATGGAAAGGGACCTGGGGATAGTCATATCAGATGACCTAAAGGTGGGCAAGCAATGTGAGAGGGCAGTAAGGAGGGCTGGGGGATACTGGGATGTATAGGAACAGACATCACCAGTAGAAAACAGGAAGTTGTTATCCCTCTGTACAGACAGCTGGTGAGACCCCATCTGGAGTACTGCGTACAGTTCTGGAGACCCAGTCTCCACAAGGACATAGACAGGATGGAGGCAGTCCAGAGGAGGGCAACTAAAATGGTGCAGGGTCTGCACCAGAAGACATATGAAGAGAGACTTAAGGAGCTTAATATGTATACCCTTGAGAAAAGGAGGACGGGGGACATGACAGAAACTTTCAAGTACCTCAAGAGAATCAACAAAGTCCAAGAGGGTAGCAGCTTTCAAAAAAAGAGATGTGCAAGAACAAGGGGACACAATTTGAAGATATAAGGGGGACGTCTCAGAGGTAATGTAAGGAAGTATTTTTTCACGGAAAGGGTTGTGGATGTATGGAATGGTCTTCCTGTGGAGGTTGTGGAGTCAAAAACAGTGGGTGAATTCAAGAATGCATGGGACAGACATAAGGCAACTCTAGGGGTTGGGGGTAGGAGGAAGTAGGTTTTTGGTTAACTAGGATCTGCAGCTTATCCATTAGGTAGGGAAATGGGCAGACTGGGTCGGCCAAAAGGTCCTTATCTGCTATCAAATTCTATGTTTCTGTGTTAAGATAATCTCCTGAGCTAGTTTCCCCAAACACCACCTGTTAAAAATTCAAGTGGCAAGTTTGAAAGTGCCCCAAACACTGTTTACAAATCTATTTTTCTCCCGATTTAACCTACTACTTTCAGTATGAAAAGAAATATAAGTAAAGATAAATATACCTTTAAGGTAAAGCTAACATAAGCTAATGTTGTTCTCCATGAAACCTCTTGGATCCCTCCTCTCATTAATGAATGAAATACTGTACCCAGTAACATTATTCTTCATAAAACCTCTAGGACCCTTCTCCAAAATACTGTATATACTATATCCAATAATGTTATTTTTCATGAAGCCTTTGGGTACCCCTTCTCTTCCCAGTGAATGCTGTACTCAGCAATGTTATTCTCCATTAAACCTCTGGGTAGCCCTCCTCTCCCCAATGGAGTAAATACTGTTTCCAGTCATGTTATTCTCCATGGGACCTCTCCTCTCCCCAAGGAATGCAGTACTCAGTAATGTTTTCTCCATAAAATCTCTAGGACCCCTGCTCTCCCAATCAGTTTACTGGGGGGAAGGAGGTGTGCACTAGTCCCTTCACAAAAGAAAGGGTCCTACAAGACCTCGCTGAGCTCAGGGTGGACAATGCAATCCTGATGGCATACATTCCAGGGTACTAAAGGAGCTAAGGGTGCAACTAGCAGAGCCATTCGCAGAACTGTTTAGTGAGTCTCTGAGCACATGAGAGGTCCCAGAAGACTGGAGAAGGGCTTATGTGATCCCGCCTCTTCTTCCAACCTTGCCAAGTCCCTTCTCATCCTTTCTACCCGACCTTGTGTATCAACCCTGTTGCAGATCTTTGTGTCATCTGCAAAAAGGTATACTTTTCCTTCCAGTCCCTCTGCAATGTCATTTATAATGACATTAAAAAGGACCGAACCCAGTACTGAACCCTGTGGTACCCTACTAGTAACCCCCCTTTCTTTTGAGTGGACTCCATTTACTACTAACTTCTGTGTCCTGTTGTCCAGCCAATGTTTTACCCAGGCTACCATCCTGGGACCCAATCCCAGGCTGGCTAATTTGTTTATTAATCTTTTGTGTGGGACTGTGTCAAATGCCTTGCTAAAGTTTAGGTAGGCCATGTCCACAGCCCCTCCCTGGTCTACTACTTGGTCACCCAGTCAAAGAAATCGATTACATAATAATAATAATATAATAATAACATTTATTTGTATGGCGCCTTTACCAAGGCGCTCACAGTAAAAACAGGGATGCAACATCAATTATACCATGGACATCAAGATTAACTCCAAATCCTGTATTTTGTTTGGTTGGTTGGCATCTTTCTGCCATGGTAAATCCTACGATATACCCATGGCAAAGGTGCCAGTCAGCCATATGTCCAACATCCATCCGACACCCATACTTGCCATCTGAAACCTCCATCTTAAATCTCCGGTAAACCTCCGTCTCCAATGCCACCATGGCACATACCTGCCCTGCATTGAAATGCTCCCATCACTCTACCTCTCCCTTACAACCAGAAACCAGGTTTAAACAAAATAATAAAATCCCTGGGGTCTAAGCAGCAACTTTTTAAACAAGTAGTAACCTTCAGCAGCAGCGACACGGAGCGGTGGCATTCAGCAGACAGTTTACAAATCCGAGATCCAATTCAAACTTTCCATCTGATCAAAAATGAACTGCAACCATATGATTTCCCTGCTGATTTCCCCGTTAGCCTCAAGAACAGCTGAAGTCCAAACATCTACGTAAAAAAAAATGTTGCCACACAGTACCTTCTCTGTCACAGCCATACATGAGCCCTGAATAAAATCCATTGGTGACGTTAAATTTTTTACCAAAAGCACTATATTACTACTACTTCCTGTGCATGCTCTTACTCATTACTGGATGCCTGTTGTTATATCTTCCGATGCCACAAGAAAATAATTTTATTCATTTTTCAGTGTGTGTGTGTGTGTGTGTGTGTGTGTCCACTGCACATGCGCAGAATCAACACAGCCCTGCCAACCCAGAACTATTTTTTATGCGCAACAATAAAATAGATAACATTTATTTAAAATAAAAATAAACACACTTTTTCTGTATTTTTTTTCTACCAAACAATACAAGAACATATTGTATATTCGCAATAAGCCACTCGAGGGTATGGGTAATGGGGGGATTTACCACGGCTGGCAAGGATTTACCCACCTGGCTGCACCTCGTGGGCAAACCACACCAGCTGTGGTAAATCCTCCGATAACCCACACCCCCTCTTGGCTTATTGCTTAAATAATCAGTACATACACTAACATCAGATACCTATAATGATTAATCATCTCAGTTAGCTTCTAAAAGCTTTTCTATACAGGTAAGTTTTTAACTAGATTAGATTCATCTAACATGACCTTCCCACTGTGAATCCATGCTGCCTTGGGTCCTGTGACCCACTGGCTTCTGGGTACTCAACAATTCTTTCCTTCAGAAGTGATTCCATCATTTTCCCTACCTCTGAGGTCAAACTGACAGGTCTATACTTTCCTGCCTCAGTCTTGCTCCCACTTTTGTGAAGGGGAATCACATCGCTTCCTCCAGTCCTCAGGTACCACACCACTGCCCCATGATTTGTTGAAAGTGAGTAGTCAGTGGTGTCATTAGTTCTACCCTTAGTTCTTTTAGAATTCTTGGATGAATCCCGTCAGGCCTCATTGCTTTGTCCACCTTCAGTTTTAGGACTTCTTTCTGAACCCTTACTTCTGTGAAAGGACTGGTATCGACCCCCCTATCCAGAGTGCTTCTACTGATTGGATTAGGTACCTCCCCCATCTCTTCTTTTGTGAATACTGAGCACAGAAGTATTCGTTCAGTATCCCTGCTTCTTCACAGTCTCTCTGCCCACCCATCCTCCCCTATATTCAGCCTCGGCATCCCTCCCCTTGTCTTTCTTCACTCCATAATGTACCTATAAAAGGTTTTATCCCCCCTTCTTAACCGAGTTGGCTATCTTTTCCTTAGTTTGGCTCCTTTTGCTATTCTGACTGCCTTCCTACTTCCTTCTGCTGCTTAACTTGTAAAGTTCTTTGTCCTGCTCCTTCTGTGTTTCCTTATAAGCATTATTTCTAGCCCTTTGGCAGAAGCAAAATCAGCAGGTGATGCGGAGGTGGGGGCTGGATCAGGGTTGAGTTCTATATTGCCAGAGCAAAGGAGGAGCAGAAAGATTACTTGCCTTATCCAGAGTCTCATGGATATACTGTGAGCCTTGAGGTGATGATTCAGTAAATTGCACTTTAAGGCTGACTGTGTTTTAGAGCTAGAAAATTGGTAGAGGGAGGAAGTGTAAACAAGTAGGAAGACATGTATTTAGTGGAGTTAGGAGAGACCAGTTTCAGTGTATGCCCCATTGTTGCATGGCCCCACAGAGGGTGTCGATTAATGGTGATGAAGGGGTTTAAAATTGGGCAGAGTGTGCAACCAAGAGGAGTGAGCTTGCTACCTGTGAAGGGGATAATTGGGGGCAGAGATTGTAACAGATCTAGCAGAAGCATTATGCCCTGAAGGAGCCAATTAATCAATCAGTTGAACAACTGCACTATGGGCAAACAGGTAGAGAAGGAGGAAAAAATAAGTAATAAATAATAGTGGATGAAGAGACTGCAAAGTTAAGCGTGCAATGAGCCAGAGGAAATTTTTGCCTATGCAATGGCCTAGTGGTGGGGTCACTGCCTCTAAAACAAGAGGTCACAGCATCCTCCTCTCCCAGCTGAAGCACCCTGAACCTGAGCAAGAACTATGCAATAGAGTGTCAAAGGAATATTCAGTGTGTGAAGGAAAAGGAAACAGTGAGGGTAGCTTGATATAACTTGCAAATGGGGAACTGGACACTTTTTTTTTAATGATACATTTTTTAACTATAAATCCTGCACAAATTTTTAATGTAGCTACACTGTGCCACTGCAGGAAGCTGCGGAATACAGACAGCAGCAAGTAAGAAAACAAGTCAGCACTGGTGTGCGCTGGTGGAAAGATGCCAGGTTCAAATCCACTGTTCGCTGCTCCCAAGACAGAGGGCCTCATCTGGGAGTGGAGGGTGTCTTGTACCTGCTAGTCCGAGCAGTAGTGTTTCAGATTTCCCAAGGCAGATGTGTTTGTTGGAGGGGGTCCCAACCTGGGAACGCAATGAAGGGGAATTAGTGCTTAAAGCCACAGAGGTATGATGTAACAAAGAGGCAGCAGGGGGGCTGGGGGAGAACAATTTGTTTATTTATTTATTTAGTTTTTGTTGACTGGGTAAGTGCACTAGACAAATCCTGCCTATTTTCAGGCATGACCCGGGGGAGGGGGAGGGGGATACAGATGAATGCCAACTGACCTTGAACCAGATTAAGCTGTTGGTGGTATTTTTAGTGAATGAGGGAAATTTGACCAGGTCACCAGGGAAATTCCCCTACTCTGATGCTGCTGTGCTGATGCTACCGCATTGTGGCCAGTAGGGGAGCCTTTGGCCATCATGATGGCCACTTAGAGTGAGTTGTCAGACCGACAGGATGCTGCAGAGTTAGGAGAGCTAGCCTCCTCTTCTAATCTCATCAGGCAAGAGGCTTTTTCTGGAGAACAGCAGGATTCTGAATTAGAAGGAGAAGGGAATGATATTTTTCTGTCAACGGAAGATTTAACTATGCCTGGCTGTTTGCTAAGGCTAACCTCCGACAAAGCTTCATCTTTTTCAAATTTGGATTCACCAGCAAAAAGCAATGCTAATGATTTGAATGATTCAGAGGAGTTTTCTATACAGCCTACGAGTGGTGAGACGACGGTTTTGCATCTGGAGCAACCGGAGATTTTTCCGATTTTAACGGGACATACAGAGCAACCGGCTGGTTCTTCTGCAACTGGTGAGTTGGCTACTGAATCTTTCTGCTTTGCAACAAGTTTGGAGACTGGCAGTTCTAAGCGCAGCTGGTGTGCCGACAGCCTAGTTTTTCCTTTTAGATAAGCTACCTCAGTCTCGTAAAATGGCTGGCAATTCTAACACTGAGACAGATGTGTGCCGAAAGCCCAACAATTCTAAATTGCTCTCTACGGCTAGTGGAATTCCACCTGAGGGCGTTGAGTGCACACCAAATAGCTTTGCTCCTTCCCCGAAGCTACTGCAGCCCGCTGTGGCTTCTTTGGATTCCACTGTTATGACTGATTCAGGCTTTGTGTTCTGATTCCCGAATAAATTTCGGATAAAGATTTACAACATGATAACAAATGTGATATTGTATATCAGACTAGCCCAGGAGTACAAACCGGGGCTACTACCTTTTCCTTTTTGACTCTAAAAGATAAATCCTCCCTTCAGCCTAAATCTTCCTTGAAGCAGTCTATCAAACCCCTTAACCAGCACTCTAAAAATCTAACTTTAGCTGCTCAAATACCTGACCCTTTATTAATACCTAACGCTGACAAACACTGGACTCCCCAAAAAGCCTTGCAAGGGGCAGGATGGCTTCAAACTGAAAAAGGAACTGGCTTCCAGACCCTAGTTGGGATTCCTCCTTAAATTTTTTGCATTCCTTTCCGGAGTGGAAGCCTTCAGATGTTAAGGTTATAAATCCCCTAGGTTCCATGACACAGGATATACTGAATATTGACAATGATAATTCTGGTTGTCCTGCCTCTACAGCCAGACAAGTCCTGAAGTATTAGAAGTTTCAAGGAACAAAATCCTATGAAACTGACTACTAAGGAGAAACAGACTACAGTACCTCAAGACTCTGTTCCAGATCGAACTCCATTATTATCAGATTTGTTTGCTAAAATTAAAAAAGAGGCTGCACCTAGACGGAATGCTGTTCGTATCCGCTATAAGGGTGGCTTAGAAAACAGACCGGACCAAACCTATGTCAGTCGCACTTTATTGAAAAAATCCTTATCTTTTTCTCCAAGAGATGTTTTTGCCCTAATTAATATATCCGGGGAAGATAATTATGATATTAGTTTTCGAACAGCACGTGCTCTAGATCTTTTTTGGGAGCGTTATGCACAAGTTAAATTTTCTCCTTTTGGACCCCTTTTTTAGTTATTCCCTTAACTAAATCTTTAATTAAATTTGTTACAGTCATGTTTCGAAACGAGGGTGTTCAAGTTGTTGATATCACTTTTTAGTTATCACAGAAATGTAAGATATTAAGTAAACCAGAAGCCTTATTGTTCTCAGAATCTTTTTGGACAGGGGGGTGGAAATACAAAGTTAAATTACGGGCCACTGACATCGGAATGGAACATATCCCTAATTCCTTTTTGTTAGGGAGGGATAGGGGAGTATGTTTTTATGCAGGACAACCTAGGGCATGCTATAAATGTGGTGCAAAAACTCATTTATCCAGTACCTGTGATAAGGCTCGATGTGATAGTTGTGAGGAAATTGGGCACATAGCTATGCAGTGTACACATCTTACAAAGTGTGATTTATGTGAGGATAATGGTCATGTTTTTAGTGAGTGTCCTTGGGCTGCTAGGAATAAAGCTTCTTGTGTTAGTCCTGATCTTTTGATTCAGCAAGCCCAGGATTCTACTTCTGTCAAGGGAGACCCTACCTCTGTTGTTTCGATTCCAAAGTCAGCTGTTTTACAGGATAAGGCCTTGGTCCAGCCCCCGTGGTAATCCCTGAATCTGAGGCCCTTACACATACTATTAAAAAGAGAACCCTATTTGTAATACCTTTTGGCACCAGTTTGTTATCAGGATCCAGCTTTTCCAAGAGATGATTTGGCTAATAGCAAGGCTTTTCAGCTTGTGGTTGAAGCATGCTCTTCTCGGAACATTAAACCTCTGGTTAAATTGATTACTCCAGTATTAAAGGAAAATGATAATACATATGCTGCCTTGTTCCTGCCAGATGAAGGTTCTGACATGGAACATGGGGATATGGATACCCGATCAGTAGAAAGTAGTCAGCCTTCGACTGAGCCAGATCAAGGGGATTATAAAAAGAAAAAAAGAAAAAATGGAAAAAATGAAAAAGAGAGTATATGCCCCTGGTTTGGTTTTAATTGTCTAAACAATTCATGGGTTATTTTTCTATTGGGTCCTTAAACATTCACAGTATATTAAATCCTTTTAAACGTCAGGCTGTTTTTTCTTTTATTCATGATTCAGGTTATGATATTTTTTATTTACAAGAAACATGGATGTGTTCTAGAGATCAGTTATTGTCATTTAAAAGGGACTGGATTTGAGGGCCATCTTATTGGTCCTTTGGGCCTGAGTGTGCAGATGGGGTAGGCATTCTTTTTGGTTCATATGATTTTTCTTTAGTGAAATTAGGAGATTTAATTCCTGGACGTTTATTGATGTTAGATGGGAAATGGAAACTGTCTGCTTTTCGTTTCCTTAATGTTTATGGGCCTCAAACTGAGGCTGATAGAGTGGGTCTGTTACAATTGGTTCAGCCTTACCTAGTTTCCTCATATAAGATTATTCTAGGAGGAGATTTTAATCATATATTGTAAGAGATCATGTAGGGAGAGAAACGAAAGAAAGTTTATTGTGATTCTAATATGTTATCATCTATCATTCACACAGCAGGGTTCATAAATTGTAGTATATATAATAGAGGGTCAAGATTCACATATGCTAGGGGCATTTTAAAACTACTATTGATCATTTTTTTCTTTCCAGGAATATTCCAAAGGGTCAGTTTTTTATTGTCCCTAGTGAATTCTCTGATCATTTATTATTGAGGTTTACTATTACTAGGTTGAGTTATACACCCAAAGTCAAGAATAGATGGAAACTAATTCCTTCTTTGTTAGAATCCTCTAATGTCCAAAAAGATGTTATAGCATTATTATCTGCTAGATTGTCTGTATTTTGTTTATATAATGATACTGGAGAATGGTGGGTGGACACCAAACAGGATTTACAGTGTTTCTTTAGTAACTACAGCAAGAGTTTAGGAAACAAAAACTTTTTGAAATATCTTTCCCTCCAAAGCCAGTTACAACATTTCTTTACTATATCATATGTTACCAAATATGATTATTCATTGCGAATCAGTAATTTAAAAAAGGAAATGTTAAGTTATCAGTACAATCAAGCCTCTATAATTACGGCAATGCTTTCTAGTGGAACACAGAAGTCACCTATAGGAGATCCGTATGAGGCCTGCAAAAATCCGTGCAGATATGACTCTTGAATTTTTACAGAATGCAGAGGTAATAGGATAGATTCTATTTTAGAGATGGAAAAGTTAATTAGATTACATTACCACTCTATGGAACCTATGGTAGCCCTTCTGATGAGAATATTGCAGATTATTTACAAAATATTGAGACTCCATTGTGCCTAAATGACAGATTTTTATTGCTTCAACAGATTACTGTAGCAGATGTTTCAGAAGCAATTAAGAATCTTAGCATAGGTACTTCACCAGGTTTGAAATGGCCTGCCAAATCAATTTTATAAAGTTTTTATATCAGAGCTTTCTGTCATTTTGCATACTGTATATTTATTCTTTTTTCAACATCAGAAGATTCCGATTTCCTTCTCTGAAGGTTTATTAGTCCATCTATTTAAATCCGGAAACAGAGCTGATATTTCAAATTGGAGACCAATTATTTTGTTGAATTCTGACTATAAAATCTTAACCCATATTCTTAATTCTAAACTTAAGACCTACGCTTCCTCTGTTCTTTCAGTAGAACAATTCTGTGGACTTCCTGGAAAGAAAATCCAAGATGCACTTGTTATTATTAGAGATTTTATTGAAACATTGCACATGATGGGTAATAAAGGATGTATTCTATCTTTAGATCAAGAGAAAGCTTTTGACCGGATTGATAGGTGTTTTCTATTTTCCACATTAGCTAAATATGGGGTTCCTGTTTCCATTATTGAGAATATACAATTGTTATATTCTCATGTTGTTGTCAAAGTGTTATTAAGAGGACATATAATGGATGGATTCATTATTTCTACCGGAGTTAGGCAAGGATGTCCTCTTAGCCCTCTGTTATACTTATTCTCTATTGACCCCTTGCTACAATTTTTGACGAAGTTAAATTTGAATAGACTGTCAGGTTGGGGAGCATTTTCTAACCTCTCGGTGTTGGCCTATGCAGATGACATTTGTGTTTTTTTTTTCCCATTATGGCCAAATTCCTTTGTTTTTACAGGAATTAGACAGATATGCCATGGTTTCTAATTCAAAACTTAATTTTACTAAAAGTAAGGGATTACTGATAGGCCCTTGGGATTTTAGTTGAAGGCAGGTATCAGGGATTACTTTTTCCACAAAACCTATAGTTATTTTGGGTATTAAGTTTGGTACAACAAATTTACCCTTAGATAATTGGGAATTAGTGTTATCAAAATCTCGGATTAAAGTTACAAGATGGCAATTCTGGAAACTATCTAAAATTAAAAGAATTCAAATTTTGAAACAGTTTATAGTTCCTCACTTACAATATGTAGCATATATTTTCCCACTACCTTCTTCTCTGGAGACCTCTATGTATGGGATGTTTTTCCAAATGCTTTGGGGGAATAAGCTTAACCCAGTTAAACATTGTTATACATATTTAAGTAAAGCAAAAGGGGGACTGTGTATGATTGAACCTTTATTTTTTTTTTCCTCTTTATTTATTTATCATACTGTTCTGTATAGTATTTCCTCTTCTTCAGATGGTGTTAGAGGTCTCATGAAGCAGGTATTGAAGCATTATTTAAATGGATGGCATGATATAGCCAAAACTTCATTCAAGATTATATTTTCCTGACTATTTCCGTCCTATGGCTCAGAAATTATGTAAATGGAAAATTTCTCGAACTGATATTTTACATAATACCAGGAAAAATTGTTATCATCATTTACTGACTCATTCATATCCTTTAGAACCCAGTTTTAAAAATTGTCCCCCGGCCCTTAATGGGCATGTTCTAAAACAACTTACGAACCAAAGGGTGCCTGCTACAATGTGGGAAATATTGTGGCTCACTGTTTATGGTAGATTAAATATTAGAGGTAATGCTAAACATAAAAATTTGGCAGAAAGGAATCGTCTGTACTTGCCATGCATTAATTTAGAGGAAACCATGTCTCATTTTTTCTTGACTTGTTCATATTCAAAACCTCTTTGATCCTTTCTTAAAGATAAATGGCACATGGATTGGTTACTTAAATTAGATTGTGATACTCTTGTTCTTGGTCTCTTACCTACTGGGAATGTTGATTTTCATTTAGAAATGTATTTCATTTTTCTATGTTGTTTAAGGTTTTATTTGTGGCAAGCTCGTTGCCAGTGGGTTCTTTCCCCGAAAATAATGCCATATTCAGTCTATAGCTATTTAGTTGCGCAAGCAATGAATTCTGTCTATCATGCTGATTTATTACATTATTCAAGTGATAAAGTATACAGGTGGTGGAAAGGCTTTCAAATTTTTATTAAATATAAGTGATGTGTTTTTTTTTAATCATGTTAATTTTCCCTGAATTATGTTAATATTTCTTGATTTATGTTGAGTATGCTTTATGTGAATTTCAATTAAAAAAACCCTACTCTTTTCAATAAATGTTATGGGATCTTTAACATCCACCTGAACTACCACTAATCCAAGCAGATAGGACCTCGGTTTAACATCTTATCCGAAAGACGGCATCTCAGAAGTGCAGCACCCCTCTCATACTGCACTACAGTGTTAGTACTGGGATATTAACCCAAGTGCCAGGCATGGGAACTGAACCCACAGCCCTCTGATCTTGCAGCATCAGAGGCAAGTGTGCTACCTACTGAGCCACTGACACAATGGGGAGGTGAAGGATGAAAGAGAGAGAGAGAGAGAGGTTGGCAGAGAACTAATGGGAGGTAAGAGAAGTGGGTTAGCAGACTGCAGGAGGGAGCCCCTTTGCATCTTAAGCTCAAAAATACTGCAACTCATTATATAAACTCCAGATTAAAAATAGATTAAAAATGGAGTTTTTTTGCCTACAATCAATAAAGCATGTAAAGCAGTCTACTGTAGTCCTGCATTAGCCCTACTTATGCAGTGTAATCCACCATGCCATTCTTCCTCAGCAATCTGTCTAGTCCTGCATTACCCCGAGCTCATGCTGTGTAACCCTCAGTCCCAGTCTCCTTCAGGAATCTTTCTAGTCCTGTGTTTCCCTCACTTATGCTGTGTAACCTTTTGTCCCATTTTCAATCAGGAATCTGTATAGTCCTGTGATATATCTGCTTATGCTGTGTAACTCTCAATACCATTTTCCCTTAGGAATCTATCCAGTTCTCCTTTAAAAGCTTGTTAGCTTCCACCCCTTTACTAGGCAGGCTATATCATGTGTTAACCACCCTTTGTGTGAAGTAATGGCTTTCTAATGGTTTCCTTTATCCTTACCCTTACCCTCCCCATTTAAATACATGTTCTCTAGTTCTGTTTGCACATACCAGCTAAGACAGCTGTGTATGATCCACCTTGCCTAATTCTTTTATCATGCATAGTGCATATGCTGGGGAAGGGCAACTCTGGCTGCTGAGAAAGTAGTTCAGACTTCATCTACATTCCAACCTTGGTATCTTGTACTGTGGTACATCCAATTAACGCCAAAAGTGATGGTAGTTCTGATGAAGTACAAGGGAAATCAGGTGAAGAGTGGTAATCAATGAAATGCACTTCCTTAAGGAGACTGATACAAATATAAGGTATTCATTATTAAAAACAAATCTCAAAGAGCAGCACTGACCCTACCAAACTACACCAACTTTTCACACATTACGTGAGCTTGTTTCTTGCATTACGTGAGCCTTTTCCACTGCCTTGAAAAGTGTATGTAATGCGTGAAACGTTGGTGTATTTTGGTAGGACGAGTGCTGCTATTTGAGATAAGTGTTTTTAAATAATAAATACTTTATATTTTTATCAGTCTTCATACGGAAGCGTGTTTGATTGACTAGTGCTCTTGGCCCGATTTCCTTTGTTCCATGATACAAATTTTATTGTGGCTCCAGCTTTGAGATCTTGTGGCCACCTTCTCTGATTTGTATGTAGTTCTGATGAAGAACTGATGTACCACAACCCAGTTCAAGTAAAGTGTGTGTATTTTAAGTAGTTGAGCCAGTTGTCCTGTTCCAGAAATACTAGTTCATTATTTATTGGAATTAAGTTAAAATAAACAGAAGTCCAGTAGTTATCCACTACAATATTTTAATAACACTCATCATGAATGGTCAATGGTGGTAGGGACACGTGGCAGACTCTATCCAGTTCCATATTTTAGTAACACTTATCATATGTGGGTAATGTGAGGTAAGGATGCAGGACAGACCCTATCCTGTGCAATATTTTAATAACAGGTAAATATTGGTGGGGGGGGGCACAAAGAAATCTTTATCTTAAAGGCTTCCTCAGGAGTGCCTCACTGATTGTATTGAATATATCTACAAAAAAAGAGGTATCATAGTGTTATAGTCAAATTGCATGAACACATTCCACAGGCTTAAAATGTAGCTGTGAAGCCATTATAAAAACTATAATTTAAAGCAAGAAACTGTAAGTAATTTGCTACCACTACAAGACACACAGAGACACATTTTTTTGTTTTAATTCTTTCATATGTTTGCTGTTGATTAACTGTGTATATTGTTCTTTAGCACACTTAGGCAATCTGTTGAGGAAGCTCTCATGCAATATTTCAATAACACTCCTCAGAAATGGGTAATGAAAGACAGAGATGTAGGACAGACCCAATCCTGTGCATTATTTTATTAACACTCATCGTGAATGGGTAATGTGAGGTAAGGATGCACACAGACTCTCTCCTGTGCAGTATTTTAATAACACTCATCATGAATGGGTAATGTGAGGTAAGGATGCACACAGACTCTCTCCTGTGCAGTATTTTAATAACACTCATCGTGAATAGGTAATGTGAGGTAAGGATGCACACAGACACTCTCTCCTGTGCAGTATTTTATTAACACTCATCGTGAATGGGTAATGTGAGGTAAGGATGCATACAGACTCTCTCTGTGTAGTATTTTAATAACACTCATCGTGAATGGGTAATGTGAGGTAAGGATGCACACTGACCCTCTCCTGTGCAGTATTTTAATAACACTCATCGTGAATGGGTAATGTGAGGTAAGGATGCACACAGACTCTCTCCTGTGCAGTATTTTAATAACACTCATTGTGAATGGGTAATGGAGGTAAGGATGCACACAGACTTCTCTGTGTAGTATTTTAATAACACTCATCATGAATGGGTAATGTAGGTAAGGATGCACACTGACCCTCTCCTGTGCAGTATTTTAATAACACTCATCGTGAATGGGTAATGTGAGGTAAGGATGCACACAGACTCTCTCCTGTGCATTATTTTATTAACACTCATCGTGAATGGATAATGTGAGGTAAGGATGCACACAGACTCTCTCTGTGCAGTATTTTACTAACACTCATCGTGAATGGGTAATGTGAGGTAAGGATGCACACAGACTCTCTCTGTGTAGTATTTTAATAACACTCATCGTGAATGGGTAATATGAGGTAAGGATGCACACAGACTCTCTCTGTGTAGTATTTTAATAACACTCATCGTGAATGGGTAATGTGAGGTAAGGATGCACACAGACTCTCTCCTGTGCAGTATTTTAATAACACTCATCGTGAATGGGTAATGTGAGGTAAGGATGCACACAGACTCTCTCCTGTGCATTATTTTATTAACACTCATCGTGAATGGGTAATGTGAGGTAAGGATGCACACTGACTCTCTCCTGTGCAGTATTTTAATAACACTCATCGTGAATGGATAATGTGAGGTAAGGATGCACACTGACCCTCTCCTGTGCAGTATTTTAATAACACTCATCATGAATGGGTAATGTGAGGTAAGGATGCACACTGACTCTCTCCGGTGCAGTATTTTAATAACACTCATCGTGAATGGGTAATGTGAGGTAAGGATGCACACAGGCTCTCTCCTATGCATTATTTTAATAACACTCATCATGAATGGGTAATGTGAGGTAAGAATGCACACAGACTCTCTCTGTGTAGTGTTTTAATAACACTCATCGTGAATGGGTAATGAGGTAAGAATGCACACAAACTCTCCTAAGCAGTATTTTAATAACACTCATCGTGAATGGGTAATGTGACGTAAGAACGTGGGACAGATCAGACCGTATCCTACTTCTACACCTTATAAAGGCATGATAGAGGCACTGGAGAAGCTGGGGGTGACCATGTACTTCAGAGCAGGGATCAAGGCAATTGAGGATGCCACCAATGGGGGAAGGTGGTGGCCCCCTTGAGAATAACACCATGATGATGAAACCCAAAAACAGACCATTACAGCAACAGTCACAGTAATGATCTATTTTTACTGACGTGGCTTCTCCTGGTGTTCTGCCCCCTTCCTGGATCTACTCCAACCTGAAGTTGATTATATATAAATGTGGGGGGTGAGGGGGTACGGGGCACAGCCCCCCACAAAAAGTACTTTCTTTTGTGATGGCACTATACTGGTGTTGGTATAGTGCCATTGCTGTGCAGGACATTGGGGATTTGTCTTCTTTTGGCAAGATGGGAAAGTGCCTCAGAAAAGCACTAGCAAACAGGTTAGAAGGAGGTGTGGAGCAACAATGGGGAATTATCAAAACTGCCATCACAGAGACAACAAGCCTTTGTGTGAAGCAAATGAGCAAATCAAAATGAAAGAAAAAGCCACTATGGTTCTCAAAAGAGGTGGCTGTGAAAGTCAGGAAAAAAGATAGCATTCCGGAAGTATAAGGAAACACAGAAGGAGCAGGACAGAGAGCTGTACCAGTTAAGGCAGAAGGAAGCAGGGAGGAAGTCAGAATAGCAAAGGCCCAAACTGAGGAAACGATAGCCAACTCAGTTAAGAAGGGGATAAAATCTTTATAGGTACATCAGCGAGCGTAGAAAGACAAAGGGAGGGATAGTGAGGCTGAATAGAATGAACAGTGGGTGGGCAGAGGGGGACAGTGAAAAAGCAGGAATACTGAACGAATATTTCTGCTCAGTATTCACAAAAGGGGAGGGGGAAGTGCCTAATCCAATTAACAGAAGCACTCTTGATAGGGGGTCGATCCCAGTCCTTTCACAGAAGAAAGGGTTCTGCAAGAACTCCTAAAACTGAAGGTGGACAAAGCAATGGGTCCTGATGGAATTCACCCCAGAATTCTAAAAGAATTAAGGAGGAACTAGTGAAACCACTGGCTACTCTTTTAATAAATCATGGGAGGATGGTGTGGTACCGAGGACTGGAGGAAGGTGGATGTGATTCCCCTCACAAAGTGGGTCCAAGACAGAGGCAGGAAACTACAGACCTGTCAGTCTGACCTCTGTGGTAGGGAAAGTGATGGAGTCACTTTGAAGGAAAGAACAGTCGAGTACCTAGAGGCCAGTGGAGCACAGGACCCAAGGCAGCATGGGTTCACAGCGGAAGGTCATGTCAGATGAATCTAATAGATTTCTTTGACTGGGTGACCAAAGTAGTAGACCAGGGAGGGCTGTGGACATGGCCTACCTAGGACTTTTAGCAAGGCATTTGACACAGTCCCACACAAAAGATTAATAGTCAAATTAACCAGCCTGGGAGTGGGACCCAGGGTGGTAGCCTGGGTAAAACATTGGCTGGACAACAGGACCCAGAAGGTAATTGTAAATGGAGTCCATTCTGAAGAAAGGGGGGTTACTAGTGGGGTACCGCAAGGTTCAGTATTGGGTCCAGTCCTTTTTAATGTCTTCATCAGTGACATTGCAGAGGGACTGGAAGGAAAAGTATGCCTTTTTGCAGATGACACAAAAATCTGCAACAGCGTTGATACACAAGGAGGCGTGGAAAGGATGAAAAGGGACTTGGCAAGGTTGGAGGAATGGTCAGAAGTATGGCAGCTAGGATTCAATGCAAAGAAGTGCAAAATAATGCACCTGGGAAACAAGAACCCAGGGGAAGAATACACAATGGGTGGGGAGGTAGTAACAACAACAAAAAGGAAAGGGACCTGGGGTAATCATATCAGATGACCTTAAGGTTAGCAAGCAATGTGAGAAGGCAGTAGGGAGGGCTGGGGGTATACTGGGATGTATAGGGAGAGGCATCAGCAGCAGAAAACAGGAAGTTGTTATCCTCTGTACAGACAGTTGGTGAGACCCCATCTGAGTACTGTGTCCAGTTCTGGAGACCCCATCTCCGCAAGGACATAGACAGGATAGAGGCAGTCCAGAAGAGGCAACTAAAATGGTGCAGGGTCTGCACAGAAGTCGATGAGGAGAGACTAAAGGAGCTTAATATGTATACCCTTGAGGAAAGAAGGGAGAGGGGGACATGATAGAAACTTTAAGTACCTCAGTGGAATCAATAAAGTCCAAGAGGGTAGCATTTTTCAGAAAAGAGACTTGCAAGAACAAGGGGACACAATTTAAAGATAGAAGGAGGGCGGTTCAGGGCAATGTGAGGAAGTATTATTTCACAGAGAGGGTAGTGGATGCATGGAACAGCCTCCTGAGGAGGTTGTGGGGTCTAAAACTGTGGGAGAATTCAAGAATGCATGGGACAGATATAAGGCAATTCTTGTGGGGGGTAGGAAGAAATAGTCTGTTGGTTAACTAGGATCTGCAGCCTATCCTGTAGGTAGGGAAATGGGCAGACTAGATGGGCTTGGCGGTCCTTATCTGCCATCAAAGTCTATGTTTCTTTGTCTGTTGAGCACAAGTGGTGCTTCCAGGGGAAGGGGAGGTAGAATTATTGTGGGTTCAGCTCATAGAGTTGTTTGGCAGAAAGACTTGCACAGGTGTGGAACAGGAAAAAGGCAGAGATAAGGAACTGGGTGTTGACGTAGGGAGGGGAGTGGCTAAGGGGGAGATAGTAATAGTGGGTGATCTCAATCTGCCATACATTGCCTGTGATAGCTCAGTGGCCAGGAGTACTCAAAGCCAGGCTCTGCTTGATATCTTGCAGTACTGCATGTTGATACAACAGATCAAGGATCTTACTAAACAGTCAACCATGTTAGATGTGGTACTCACCAACTTGGAAAGAGTAGGCAGAGTACAGTCGGGAAACCACTGGGGTCCAGTACCCACAATACTATATGGTTAGAGGTGGCCCTGGGCACCTGTAAGTTCTCCTCTAAGACTGACCTACTAGGCTTCAGCAGGGTGGAATTCTGCCATATGAATGAAATTGTGCTGGGACAGGTCATCTGGGGTAGACAGCATCAGAGAAGTGCAGGAATGACGGGAGGTAATAAGGAGGCCATTCTCAAGGCAACAAAATATGCACGAAAACAGCTTTCAAGAGAAACAAGTATAAGAGACCAATCTGGTTCTCTGAAAGGATCAGGGAGGCAGAGAAATTTAAAAAGAGATCCTTTATAAGGTATAAAGAAAAACAGGGTGGGTGAAGAATGAGACAAATACCAGGAGAAAACTAGAGGGGCCAAGAGGGCAAGCAGGATTGCAAAGGCAGACACAGAGCTAAACATTGTAGAGGGGGGTCAAGAAAGGGGGAAATTCTTTATATATATATATATATGTAAAGAAATGGGAGGGAGATTTGCCAGAATAATGGAGGGGAGCAGGGTAATAGAGAAGGATGGGCAGAAAGCAACTGTGCTAAACAAATTATTTCTACTCAATATTCACAAGGGAGAATAGTGAGCCCTTTCTGGATAGCAGCATAAAAGCAGCTGACAGATGGGTTCCAAAAATGAAACTGTAAAAATTTACTACCAAAAGATTCGAAAGGGAGCTACCAGCCCTGAAGGTAAACAAGGCTCTGAGGCTGAATGGGATGCATTCTTGGGTGCTAAGGGAACTGGCATCAGTGTTAGCTGAACCCCCGGCAGGGCTACTCAATAGATAGGAAGGGCTAGTAGCCCATGGTTCAATGTGAGGGAAATAGCTCCTCTTCGCACCTGTGGACAGATGCATACCAGCTGATATTCACAATCACCGGCCACCAGCTACATGTTGCTGGAATGGGGCTGTGTCGGGGGGAGTGTGGGACCCAGGTAGGCATCCAATCGGATGCCTGTCCTGGGTTCCAGAGTGGATCCCTTATACAGGCATGTGGGGGATCCTGGGCAGGCGTGGAACCCCATGGAATTAAAGGGACACTGTCAAGGGTACCGGTGGGAGAATGATTACAGGAACGGCTGTGCAGAGAAAGGTAGTGATATACTGTCCAGGTGGACAGCCCCGCACTCGCATCTCCATTACGCTGGGTGCATGTGGAACAGCACAAACCATCCCATACCGTGGTAGCACACCAACATCAGGCATATGCATCCATCATGGCCACAGGGCAGTCAAGGACCACCATCCCAATAGACATCAGTGTGCAGCCCCCCATGCTGCCCTATTCTGTCTGACCCTAGGGATGGTGGTTCTCCCCTAGATTATCACCTATTCCACTGAGGCACACCACTTACTCTCCTGCCATGGACACAGAGACAAGTTAGTGCCCCCCATCCCCGATCCCCTTGTAATGTAAGAGCTATCCTTCCTGGTCTAGCAGCCCCCCATCCCCGATCCTCTTGTAATATAAGAGCTATCCTTCCTGGTCTAGCAGCCCCCCATCTCTGAACCCTTAGTATGGTATGATCATTCCTTCCCTGGTGGTCTAGCAGCCCCCCATCTCTGAACCCTTAGTATGGTATGATCATTCCTTCCCTGGTGGTCTAGCAGCCCCCCATCTCTGAACCCTTAGTATGGTATGATCATTCCTTCCCTGGTCTAGCAGCCCCCATCTCTGAACCCTTAGTATGGTATGATCATTCCTACCCTAGTGGCTAGTGGACCCCGGCTCCCACAAGCTGATGACTGGCACAGCCCTCTATTCTCCACCACAGCCAGCTACTTGTACAGTATGCACTCATTGACATCTCAGTCTGTGGCTAGTCATGGTGGACAGCGGAGAGCTGTGCTGGTAGTTGGCTCAAGGACAGAAAAGGGGGAGCTGGGTGGTGGGGTGATACCTGTCGGGGTGGGGGGTCCGCTAGACACCAGGGTAGAAATGATCATACCATACCAGGGGATAGGGGATGGGGGGAAAACTTGTGCCTGTGGGACTGCCCCTGTACAGGACATTCCTGGAGGCCATGGCTGCTGCAATGCTTGGTGCGTGCCTAGTTGGCTGTGTAATCCAGTTGCAGCAGGGTCACCCCTGCTGTAACTCCCACACCCAAGTTCACTGCATTCCACATCTTTGTGAATCGTACAGAGTGCAGGCATGCCTCTGATACTTGCCCCATACAGCCATGACACATTGCTTTCCGCAGGGCTGGAGATCCAGTGTGTATCTGGCTGATACGCAGATTGGTGAATGCCACCAGGACTCCATAGGACCCCTGCTGCATGGCTGTCACATGTAGGGTTGCCTAGTTGCCCAAGATACACGGCACATAGGTTTAGTGCATAGGGCCCATAGCGAACAAAAACCCTTAAGGTATAGCATTTAAGACTTCAGCTCCCAGAAGGTGGAGCCCTTAGCCAACATGGGTTCCTTTAGCTGTGAGTTCCAAACGAGGGAGACTGTGAATACCTGGCATGGTGAGGTGCAAGAAAGGAGACCTGCAAATTTGGAGACCTGGGTTTGAATCCCACGCCCCATTACATATACTGTGACCCTGAGCAAGTCCTTAACTTCCCTGTACTCCCAGGTTGCACCTGTAAACAAGCTTTCAGCTTAGTGTGTCTCACCTGGTTAAACAATTGGAAAAAAAAAAAAGAAAAGAAAGGGCTTGCCAAGCCCAGTACAGTGACAACTATTTCCAAAGATCTTGCACTCAGATGAAAAGAATTGCACCAGATACAATATTCTTTTAAGCGTTTTATTGCAAGTAAATGTGTAGACTGGACAGACAGTTGTACCACTCTGGTCCCAGCACTTCGGGTACTTCTACCCTTCATCAAGAGTGTGTTATTTCTTTAGCTATGCAGACCACATCGGCAATACCTCTGAAAGCCATTCTCCCTGCATCTGCTTAAAGTCCACTTAGTAGCATTCCATATCACCTTCCTTTATTTTCTAGTCAAAGTTGGGCCTCCTCATGGTCTCAAGGCTAGGTGATGGCATTTCAGCAGTCACTGCTCTCCTCACTCTATGCTTTTAGGCTCACCTCCTTGTGGGAACTTCCTTTAACTGGAAGATTAGCTCCCAGGCATGTAAACCTTTTTTTTTTTTTTTTTTATTTGTTTAACCAGGTATAGTACACATTGCTGAAAGCTTTTTACAGAGCCACCTGGAAGCACAAGGAGGTTAAGTGACTTGCTCAGGGTCACACAGTACACAAGTAGCTGTGGGATTCAAACCCAGGTCTGGTCTGCTGGATGTCACCAGATTTGCAACTCAGAGCCTTAGACCACTGCGCTATACTGCCTCCTGTCTGCTCTCCCCTACCTTGTCTACCTTCTGCTGAGCATTAGTGGCAGGTGTGCTTTTCTCTCCATGTGCACGGGGTAATATGGGCAGACAGCATGGATCATCAACCTTTTTCTGTTTTCATCATCTATGTTTCCAGAGAAATATTTTAAAAACACTCCTCATGAATGGATAACGTGAGGTAAGAGCCCAGGAGAGTCCCTATCCTACACAATGCAATAGTTTAATAGATAATGTGAGGTAGACACGCAGAATGAATCCTGCACTGTGCAATATCTTAAAAAACTCTCAACTCAAATGGATAATATGAGGTAGGGACACAGGACAGACCCTATCCTGTGCAATATTTTAATAACATTCCTCAAGAATGGGAACAGTGAGATAAGGACACAGGACAGACCCTAGACTGTGCAATATTTTAATAAAACTCATAAATGGGTAATGTGAGGTAGGGATGCATGACAGACTCTGTCTTGTTCAGTATTTTAATAACACTTATCATGAATGGTTAATGTGAGGTAAGGATCCAGAGCAGACCCTGTCCTGTGGAATATTTTTATAACATTGCTCAAGAATAGATAGTGTGACGTAAGGACAGAGCCTATGCTTAGTAATATTTTAATAACAGTCACTATGAGTGGCTATTGTGATGTAAAGATGCAGGACAGATGCTATCCTGTTCAATATTTTAATGGCACTTCTCAAGAGTGGGTAACGTAAGGTAGGGATGCAGGGCAGACCCTATCTTGTGCAACCATACCTCACAACTGCTATGAATTTCTCAGAGTGCTATGATTTTTACACTCAAATTTACCCTTGCTCTAAGAAGATTTACCAATGCTCCTCATGATGTTCGTTTTTTCTGGACACAAATTATTAAAACATTGAACTAGCTTGATAGAAACATTCCTAAACACTAATCATGTGGGCCCCTCTATTCTTAGAACAATTATTCTTTCAAAAAGAAAGTGCTACACACTCTGGCCATATGCTATGAATTTTGGAGGCCAGTGCTATGTATTTTAATGCTGAGGCATTGAGAGGTATGTATACAATATTTTAATAACACTCATGATTTTGGTCACTTAAGACTGGAATCAATCTTCATTTTTTCAAGCAGACATGATAGACCGAAAGGTCTCCTTCTGCTGGTTATTTTCTTATGTTCTTATGATGCATGTGTAATGTCAGGTAGAGATGCAGGATAGACTCTGTCCTGTTCAATATTTTAGTTAACACTCATCAAGAATGGGTAATGTGAGGTAGAAATGCAGGGCACTCTATCCTGTGCAATCTTTTAATAACACTCATCATGAATGGGTAATGTGAGGACAGACTCTGTCCTTTTTTTAAAAGATTTTGTTCTTTTTTCTGTGTGTGAATTTTTTTAAGTGCTCATGAAAGGTGCTGGATTGACAGTGCTGGAACCTGAAGCCCTCTGTTTACCCACATGACAGCTACAGCACAGGCAATCACAGTGCAAGCTTCCCTACATTGCCCACCAATGTACCTCAACTCTGCCATGGTGGGACCACCATGTAGGTGAGAGGGTACTCCAGACTTTATGCCCATTCAGTCCTTGACCTTTCATGTGATACTGCCAACAAGGGTTCCACTAAGCACCAGTTGTGTTGGTGGTGGTGTGATGTGGCAACCTGCACACTGAGAAATGGACTGAGATTACCACCACTCATTTCACGTAGCCCACTGAACAGCCCCTCAGGTAATAATGGCTTTCAGCCACAACTGACCTGTGTTGGATTTGCCTAGTGGCCTAGAGGTAAAATGCTCCTTAACCCGCTACCAATCCTTTGAGCCATCCAGTGCCCCTAGAGACCCAATCTACTAACAAACAATCCTCAAGAATGGGTAATGAGTTAGAAATGTAGGACAGACCCTAGCATGTGCAATATTAAAATACCACTTATCATGACCAGGTAACATGAGCTAGAGACACAGGACAGACACTATCCTATGCAATATTTTAATAACACTCCTCAAGAATGGGTAATGAGCATTGGAGACACAGGACAGACCCTATCCAGTGCAACATTTTAATAACAAATCATGAACTGAATTGAATTGAGGCTAGTCCAAACTACCTTTCTCTCTTTCTTAGACAACGCTGATTTCCTGTATAGCCAGGGTCCTGCAGGTGCTCTTTCCAAACTTGATACGCTCTACCATAGAGCTCTAAGGTTTATAATGGGCCTTCCCTATTCCACCCATCATTGCTCCCTGTACCGGCAGTAGGTTGGTCATCCTTAACTTTAGACGAAGAGAAATGCTGCGATCTGGATCTACAAAAGTATCATAAATAAATTGCCTAATTATATTTCTGACTGCTTACCTCTCTCTCTTTAAGTAAGTATGCCCTGAGAAGTGCCTCTTATATGCTGCTGAAAGTGTCCAGGGCCGATCGGTTTGGTGGGAGCTTCTACTAGTCACATGGCCCCTTCTATGGAATAAGATTCAAAAGAATCTAAGAATCAATTACACCATTAGGCTGGCAGCTTTCAAAACTTTATATACAGTACATTCCAATTCAAGGAATCCTGTGTCTGCTCCTCCTGATCCAGATCCCTTTTCCTTCAGAGCTACTTTCTCTTTTCTCTGACCTTTGCCCCTGCCTTGTCATGACTTTAGGTCTCTTTCTGTTGTTGACTCCACTCTTTTGCCATACCCACTCCTTCCTCCTTCCCTCCCATCCCCACATCTACACTTTATATCCACTTTATATCCTCTTACCCGTGACTTTCAACCCCTATGTTTGTCTATCTGTTTTCTTTTTTGACTGAGCACTCTCTGTACCTACTGTTTCCCCCATGTCCTGCACTTTGTACACGATGCACAAATTATTTATCTGTAATTAATTTTTTTTTTACAATCTTTTGTACCATTTTACTTGCATTTCTACTGCCTTTGCCTAATTATTCTACACATAACTGACATTGTATGTTGATCTCACCTAAATTGTAATTTGTTGTACACAATGCTAGAAATCGTATGTTGTTCTCACCTATATTGTATTACCTTTTGTTTGTCCCAGGTCCACCTTGAAAATGAGCTTGCTCAATGGTGTCCGCCTGGTTAAATAAAGATTTTGATTGATTGATTGATTGCATTGGTAATATGAGGTAGAGACACAGGACAGACCCTATCCAGTGCAATATTTTTATTCAGACTTATCATAAGTGGATAATATGAGGTAGAGATGTAGGATAGACCCTGTCCTGTAAATTATTTTAATAACACTCCTCAAGAACAGGTAATGTGAGGTAGGAATGTAGGATAGACCCTATCCTGAGCACTATTTTAACAATTCTCCTTAAGAATGGGTGATGAAAGGCAGAGATGCAGGAAAACCCTATCCTGTGCAATATTTTAACAACACTCCTCAGGAATGAATAACGAGAGATAAAGGCACAGAACAGACCTATCCTGTGCAATATTTGAAAAACATTCCTCTTGAATGTGTAATGTTAGGTCAGGATGCAGGCAGATCCTATCCTGTGTAATATTTGTAAAATATTCTTCATAAAGTGATAATGTTAGGTAGGGATGCGGGGCAGACTTGAAGAATTTAAAGTCTTTTGTGTCTTTGCTTTCTTTGTTTTTATCGGTGTTGTAGAAATCTAGTGCTCCACAGTGGGCTATAAAATTATGGCCTGTGGAGGTCACCTTTTCAACCTGAAGGGCATTCAGTTTTCACTATTAGTTGAGAATTCATCCATATTTGTTTCATTAACCTTTTTAATGTATTTGTATTTACTTTGCTGAACACCCCAAAGACTCTCCCTTTGAGGCGCTCCTGCTGTGCTGTGTCTCTGCCCACTGGACTCACTCCCATCATCATTGCATGCCATCTGTCTCCTAGTTGGACATCTCTGGTTTGTAGTTAGTTTCTATCCCTCTCTAAGGTCCCACTTTCTTCTGCAGACACTGGAGATGATGGGGACCCGGTTAGAATAGTGCTACATGAATAGCGCCAGTCTAGAGAGTGCTAGTTTGTGTAGCGCTTGCATGGACAGTGAGAGAGGATCTACAGCACTTTCAATAAGCATTCCCCAGGTCCCTGTCCATGGTGCTCACCACAAACAAGAGCACCAGGATCCAGGAGGCTGGCCAAGCTGCTCCCGTGGCTTGGAAGGCAAGGGCATAGAGCAGTTTGGCCAGTGGTAGTGGAGACCAGGGTTCTAATCCTGATCTCCAACATTTTTGTGCACTCAGGACTTTGTTTCTTTGACACGGGGCAATGGAAACAGTATTCCACTGCCCCACATATTTGAACTTTCCCCATGATCCAGCCCCCCCCCCCAAAGTGACAATTCTTCAGTTCAGAGGATATGGGGGCCAAAATAAAATGGACAGCATTATTGCTGCACTGTTGTTGCCAACAGCATTGTGGTTGGCTCTATTCTGACCCACTGCCAAGGTGATGTAGTTGCACATATTCCTTGAAATTGGGGTTCTGGGTGATTTGCATGCCATTAATGATGGCCTGGTGGCACTGTGGCTCATATGCAGAGATCATCATCCGAGGCTGTCTAGATGGGCCATTTTCCATCACTTTCCTCCTCACCCACCAATATGATTGGCACTGATGGCTAGCCTGGGGGGAAGACTGGTGATGAGTGATCACCTGCTCGATCAACAGCACCTTCACAGTGCCATCACCAGGAGCAGCTATGAGAGGTGCCAGATCCACTCTTCTGTACTGGAGTAAAGCATCCACATGTCTGCTCAGAGCCCTCCCTATCAGCCTCTCACCCTGACATTCTAGCCTCGGGGTGTCAGCCTTGGTAACCAACATGCCAGTGGGGTCACCAATGTTCAGCACCAAAGTGCAGATAAAACCTGTTTTAAATGATAGATTTGTGCAGCACTTGTGTAGTTCATGTGCTGCTTTCTGTTGACCAGTAGCAGCATTTAATGAGCTGCAGCTACCCTTAACGAGCAGCAAAAGAGTTTAACAAGTATTTGTCAATGCCAACTGTTTGCTCGCGGTGTAATAGAACTTAAAAAGAGCCCCTGATGTTGCTGGGACATCTTTAAAAATATATTAGTTAGACACAGTTTAGATGATTTTTCATACTGTGCTCACTCCACAGTCTACACTTAAATCAGTCTCCTCTTGCTAAATCTCATGCCTCCTCTTCTTGCTAAATGTCATGCCTCCATGCCCCCATTAGAGGTGAGAGGCTAGAGTCCAGAACAACTCTCAAGGGGCATAAGCCCCAATGGAGTTAACAGGAGGAAGTAAGTGCTGGTGATGCAGAAGGAAGGGGTTGGCACTGGCCTGAAGACAGCACTGCACCAGAGAGAGGATAAACAAATTAAAATATTTATTTTACGTATCAGCAGGCTACTTTAAATGTAATAAAGTTGACAGCTGCTTTTGGGCTACCAGCAGCTCTTCACAGTGATAGATGAATATGAAAGTACTGTAGTCACAGTGTCTGACAGGCTGGGCTGTGACTAGTTCATTCAGGATGGTGCACCCTGCTGCTCCCTGTCCACTGCTTACACAATAGGGGCTGTTGCACAGTGCTACCCCCTGTCTCTTCCTCTACAGTTAGAGTTGCTGTGCTCTGCTGTACCCTGTCCCTTGCCCCCACAGCTGGGGCTGCAGCCCTTTGCTGTCCCCTGCCGCCACAGTCAGGATGTTGCACCCTGCTGCAAATTGTTACCGGCCCCATCAGCCATGGCATCTGCACATAGGTGCCCCTGTTGCCCCCTGTTCCTGCCCGCAGAGGGGGGCTGCTGTGCATCCTAGAGTCTCCCATCATTTGCCTCCACAGTTGGGGCTAAGGATGGAATAATTCATGTATGTGGGAATAGGCTAGTCTCAGGTGCTACTTTGGTAGTTCACTAATCTTTTCATTTTCAAAAAGTGTATTTACAGTGAAGGGATTCAGAAATTAGTGTGTGCCTGGCTACCATAAATAGAATAAAAAATACTTTTAAATACTTCTATATGTGGAGAATTATGCCTACGAGTAAACATTCACAGAACAGAATTATTTTCCCTATCATTGTCTATTTCAGTTAAACAATGTAAAAGACTGCATTCTTCCATAATCCCAGATATCTCTCCTAAACTGCTTCTTACAATGCTGTTTGGTTCCAGTTCATATTTACTGAATTACTGACCCTTCCTGGCCCCTCCACAGCAAATAAGTAAAGTAGTTCCAGAGGTGCATGCCATCTCATTGTCCACACTGACTGGTTCCTCCAATTAATTAGGTCCCATCCAGACTAGATGGCTTAAAATTATTTGTCACTTAAACCATTTTAAGTCTGTATAACACGGATTATGTCTGCACTACAAGCGGATTTAAACATGGGTTCAGAAACCGTGATAAAGCCTTACTAGGGCCTAGGTTCTAACACGGTTCTTGAAGCGGGTTACAATAAAGAACCATGTTACCTGCAAGTCTGGGAATGCAGGCACGGTTCCATTTCTGCTTCAGTCCCCAGAAAGCGTGTTCGGCAAGCCCCGCTGAGAAACTGGGACAAGCAAGTGTGGACCATGCAACACACATGTTTTTATCCATGCTAAAACATAACTAAACTCTATCAGGATGCAGCTACATGGTAAATGATAAAATGTTTTATAAAATGTTACTACTTACGGTGTTGTAGTCTGGACACAGCCTTAGTGCCCTACACCCTACTGCACCTTGTAATGACAGAATGCTATGCTGTAAGAAAAACGGAATCCATTCTAGACAAAGTGTTGCCACAGCTCCACTTGCGCTGCGTGTGTTGCCCATGAAACATAAACAGAGAACACCCACTTCAGCCTCCCCTTCCTCCAGTGAGAGCTTAGAACCCCCCGCCGGCATTCTGTTCCTCACCTCAACAGCCCCAGCCAGTAGTCTACAGATTGTGTGAGATCAAATAAAAGGAACGCCCTTCCCTCCCAGAAACAATGTCAGTGCCAGTCTCCTTTCATTCCCTTGCAGGCTTGACTGTCCCTTAGTGTCATCAGTGTCACATATTCATTCAGCAAGTCATCCCTCTATGCCCAAAGTGCCAACCTCTGAGCATAGAATTGTGAACAGTTTAACAGAACAAGGTAACCCTCTTGTCTGTTTTGTGGGTACGAGTCACCTTAGTCCCAAGTTCTGGAGGGATTCAAACTGATAACCTCTTGTTAGCCTACCCAATTATCAGGCTCAGATAATTCTGTCTTCAGGAGGCCAGATATCTTTGCCTACGGGCACCTAACCAGGTATTTCAAAATGAACCCTTAGAACTCTATGTAGGACCTAGAGAACTCTTTTCTGTTTCCTAGGTTGTTATCACAATAAGCGCATGCACAGTGTCAGCTCTAACCATCTAAGCTTCACTTATAAAAAAAGAAGTTTCAAGGCACACCAGGCAGTTTCTGTTTTTAAAACATATATCTTTACTTTAAAATAGATAAAAATAGCAAAACAGTAAATACAGAACAAGATATCCCAACACATACAGCCTTAAAAACAAAACAGGTTTAAAAGTGCAAATTCCTACAATCCACACACTCAGACTGGTCTTAGCTAATTGTTTTCTTACTTTCTTAATCTTTCAGTGCTTCGATGTTCCTTTCTCTCTCTCTCAGTCAGAAAAATGAATGTCCTCTCTGTAAGGTCTGGTCAGTACTTTTAAAAACAGTCTTGAGCCGGCCTTCTCTCTTAGGTCACCTAACTCTGCCTTGGTATATTAAAATTTATATTTTATAACACAGGATGTCCTACTAAGATATTAAAAAAATAGGTGACATAATGAATCACCCTCTTTATGTGACTGGTCAAACCTGGTCTGTGATCTGATTCACCCAGACATCAAAGGTCTCTTTGATATAATTCACTGTATACTCCAAGCAAATGCTTATTGGACTTTCCTAATGTAGTCTGGGACCTGCTTTACCCAGACATCAAAGCCTCTTTGATGTAATTTGCTGGCTTCCAGGGACGATACCCAAAACACATGCCTAGGCCCCTTTTTCTTATGACACCTGGTGCAAATCAAAGGATTTCCCTAAGGTCATTATAAAATGGATATATTGGATCCTGGCTTCAAAGCAAATTGACAAGGGGATTGCATTTTATATATCTGCAGTTTAAACTACCTCCTGTCCTTTGAACTTATCCCTGGGGGTTTGATGTGTCAATTTTAGCAAGCCAGTATTTCCTCCTGACAGACAGTCCATCACACATTTTTTTATATTTACAAAAAATGATACATGGATCAGAACCAGCTGTCCAAGTGTGACAATTAGCACTAGATTCTGGGGCTGTCTGCTACTGCTTCCTCTCACCAACTACCCCATGCTCTCTGCTACCTTATCGCTGTGGGCCTCAGGATGGAAACATCAGGAAGGAAATGCAGAGAAGCTACAGCAGTGTGAAATTCACCTCAGCCTCCACAGTCTGGGGCCTAAGGGACAGAGGCAAGGGGAGATGGGGCTTTTTTCAGTCTGCCTGTGGAGGGCCCACTGGGCTCCTCTTTGTGTGGTAAGAATGGGGGGGTGGGTATTGTGAGGGAGGATGATGTGGCAGGGCCCCAATCCCAGGCCTGCGCCATGGTAGACAGTCCCTGCCTGCTCTGAGTTGTTATACACCATGTCAGAAGGAATCCTCTCCTTAGCTATGTACATACCATGGGGTTCTGCCCCTGGCTTGCTCTCCCTCTTATTGTTGTTGGCTGTGAAGCACTGTACAGGTGTAGCTGGCGACAGTGTCGCAGTGCCATGTCCCCATCCTGGCTCCTTCAGTTGACGCTAACACAGACAGCACTCCTGAGGTGGCGGTGGTGGTGTTTTCCCCATGGTAAGGGCTCCTGCATTCCTTCCTTCTTAGAAACTGTGCCAGCAGCAGTAGCTGCTTCTGGGGGAGGGGTGGTCAATGGGGGAACTGCTGTCCCCTATATATTGAAAGAATCTCTTCTTGTGCTGTATCTTTTCCACCTTTAATCCCCTTATTCCCACTCTCCTTTCACAATCCCTGCACCTGTTCTATTCCTGCCTGAGGATTCAGAAGGTCCTATTCCAGTAGTTTTTTACTTGAGGTAGATTGAGCATCAATCAGTGCCCCTGTCATTTATTGCTCAGTTGTTGCTGTTTCTACAGTACAGATTATTCTATAGAATCTGGGCTGTGGAAAGTAGAGTCATATGTGTAGATGCATACTGAAGTCTGCCTGTGGTTCACCACATACATCATCCACTGATAATGCTGACTTTGTTTGTAACATGATTGATGTCTCCTAGTCTCTTTCATCAGTGCAGCTGAAGTAAGTGGTGCAGTCCTGGAGGCTAATGTTGGTATTTGTGTGTGTGTGTGAAATTAAAGTTTATTTGCATTTTAAACAAAATGAAATACAAACATTAATCATACAGGGCCCAAAATCAGCTTAAACGTACACCAAAACCAAATATACAATATGCAAAGGGCCGTTAATACTAAAAACAAAATACATGAAGAATGAGAAAATTGTACAAATCAACCAAAAGTAAAAACAAAAAAAAAGTATCCTGAAAAACAGAAAAAAGGGCCCCAGGGGTTAGATACAAAGCACATAAGCAATCCCACATAGAAACATAAATATAGAAGCTGACAGCAGAAAAGGACCGCAAGGCCCATCCAGTCTGCCCATTTCTTTTTCTACCTTATAAATGTGCCATCGGCCTTTGCTCTGTTAATAGCTTAGCTATTCATACTCATCTGTATTGCTCCCTTATGCCTTTCCCATGCCTGTTTGAAGCCCTGCACTGTATTCATATCCACACTTCCTGAGGTAGGCTGTTCCATGCATCCACCACCCTTTCTGTGAAAAAGAACTTCCTCACATTGCCCCTTAATCGGCCTCCCTCTAATCTCATGCTGTGTCCTCTTGTCCTGCCATTTTTCTTATTTTGAAACATCTTAGACTCTTTCACCTTGTTAATGCCCTTAAGATGTTTGAATGTTTCAATCATATCACCTCTCTCCCTTCTTTACTCTAGGGTATACATGCTAAGTAAGCTCTGTTAATCTGTCCTCATACGTTTTCAGATGCAGTTCCTGCACCATTTTGGTTGCCCTTCTCTAGACTGCCTCCATTTTGTTAATGTCCTAGTGCAGGTGTGGCCTCCAATACTGCACGCAGGACTCCAGATGGGGCCTAACCAGTGTGTCCTGTAAAGAGGGATTATTACCTCGCTCTTACGACTTGTAATGCCCCTACTAATACACCCCAACATCCCTCTAACCTTACCTACTGCTTAAGTGGTCTGCTTGGATGATTTCAGGTAATCTGTGATGATGATGCCCAAGTCTCTTTCTCTCTTGTAAGTGCCAGCAACTCCCTCCCAGCCTATAGGTTGCTTCAGGGTTTCTCTTCCCTGTGCATAACTTGCACTTCTTTTCGTTAAACCCCAGTTGCCACTCTTCTGACCATTTTGTCAGTTTATCCTGATCTCTTCTCATTCTGCCACCCCATCTGGATCATCTACTCTGTTGCAGATAATGGTTATCACCTGCAAACAGACAAACCTTACCCTCCAGTCCATCTGCAATGTCATTGGTGAAGATATTGAAGAGGACTGGCCCCAGGGATATTCTTCTGAAAGGTATCATGAAAGCACAACGTGAAGTTCCACAGCTATTGTGCTGGGAACTTGTTGTCTGGAACATTTGAGGAGGCAATATAGCGCAGTGGTCTAAGGCTCTGCGCTGCAAATCTGGTAACATCCAGCAGACTAAACCTGGGTTTAAATCCCACAGCTTCCCCTTGCATACTGTGTGACCCTGAGCAGGTCGCTCCTGTAAAAAAGCTTTCAGCTTAGTGTGCTATACCTGGTGAAAAACAACTAAATAAACTAAAACTAAAATGTGTTAGATGCAATGTGATACAAGACCTAGCAGTACTTTTTTGCCTAGGATTCAGGTCGTAATGTTATCCTGTCCCTAAGGTTGAGCCAGTTTGTGTGATTATATTGCAGGCATGTGTGAAGTTGGTTGTCAGCCCCTAGGACACGCCTGCAGGCCTTATTTTGTGCAGTGGAGATCCTTTTTAAGGAAGTGTCAGAGGCTGTGCTGTATACCACTATGCCATAATCAACCACTGATATTACAGAACTCATAATTGATAGTCACAGGGCATCGGGCATGAGGTATTTCCTGTGTTTATACAAGATTCCAAGCTTAGCATTGATGTTTTTACCATGTGATCGATGTGATAGGAGAAGGTGAAGGAGTCGTTGATGTGAATACCCAGGTATTTGAATACCTGTACCTGCTCAAGTGGGGCGTTCTTGTTGTTGGTGATGGTCAATGTGAGATTCTTTTTCCTAAGGTGGGGGGCTGTTTAGTAACATCACCTTGTTTTTTTTTTATAGTTGAGGAGAAGTTTGTAGTTTGTAAACCAGTCCTCCAACAAATTGAAGGTATTTTGCAGTTTACTTTCCAGTTCACTTATATGTGGGCTTCAAATTTATCTTCACTTTTCTTCATTTATCACACTTAAAATGCTGCTGTCATTCACGCTACTTGCCAGACTACATTTATGACCATTCTTATTTCTAGCCATCAGCACCTTAACTGTCTCCTACTTTCAATTTCCTTATGTGGCTTTCACTTCACACAGCAGGGCACTTCTCCGCCCTTTCCTTAAGCAGTTTTCTTCAAGTTAAAAAGTGGTAAGGGACTCTTGTGGGATTTGAACCTGACTCTCAGGTGTCTCCTGGTTTCCACATCTGTGCTCAAATCACTTAACCTGCATCTTAGACTGAGGTCCATCCAGAAATTATAGATCTTGGAACATCCTACTGGGTTGGCCAACTGTCCTTTATTCAATAGAACAGGCTATGAAACAGCTGTCCATGGCTGTCTGCGAGATGTTTCTCAGCATGCAAGCACAATGGACCTGCAGTCTTTTCCCATCTAGTATTTCCTAGGTGTCAGCAGACTCAGTTGGAAGCAAGTCTGCCTTTAGGTTAGAAGGTTGTGGGTTCCAATCACACACAGGGATTGGGCTTGTACCACAAATGCTGGCACCCAAGTGCACTTGTAAGGGGATGTTGTACTGTTGGGGTGTGCCATCCTTCAGACGAGACTTTAAACCAAGGTCCTGTCTTCCTTTTCTGGTGGTTGCTCAAGAAGAGTAGGAGAATTTCCCCCATTCTCTAAAATACCAGCAGTTAAATCTGGTTCAATTTCCGTTAATTTGCACATGTATCCTCCCCCCACCAGACAAAGCTGGAAATAGTATTGTCTAGCCCTCCTTTCCTGGTCATCAAAATGAAATATATAGATGAATGTTCTGAAAGTCTGCCTTTTACGTCATCATGCAGTCACTGTGCTAACACCATCTAATGAAATGCCTTGTATGCAGCTCTGTGAGATGATATACATGAAAGGTTCCACATTTATCTAAATCCTTTTTAATTCGATTCTGTTCTTTCATGAACAATTTCCAAAAAATGTTATTTCCGTTGTGAATCAGTGCTGTCATTGAATTGTAGTTTTGAAATGTAATTTGTCAAAGCTCAATAGAAGAAAAATAATAAACTGTGAGTCATTACAGTTTTTGAAATTCACTCTAAATCTTTAAAGCTGTGTTTGATGCTTGTAAAAAATATTCAATAAAAGACTGGGAGAAATGAAAAAAGGCATTTATATATTTTTTTTTTTATCATCTTTCTATTTTTGTCTCCTCTGCAGCCACTGACCTGCCTTAGTATCCAGCTGCCGCTCACTTCCCCCAATGACCACAGGACACATCCACCCGGGCCAGCTGTACCCAAGAAAGAGACTCACTCCTTAGTCCACACGCCAGGCCAGGATCCAATATTGACCCTGATTTTGTGTCCATGAGCCCCGCCAGGCTCAGGAAGTGCAGCCATCAAGCTGCCGTGGACAGTGCTGTCATTTTCCACCAACTTTGTTCCCCAGGAGTGCAGATGTGCAATGACATCAAGCACTGATGTGTTGACATCTGCTGCACTTCTCCCTCCCTCCATTGCATCGATTCTGGCAGTGCCCCCAGGCATCCCCGGAGGCCACTGCAGAGCGGTGGCGACCCACATCCCTCCCCAGGACAGGAGTGTAGTCCTCCAGATACTCAATCTTATCATCCCCTGCCAACCCCTGACAACCCGGCTCGCTATTCAACCCGGCCGCTAGCGGCATTCATAGTTTGCCAGATGCTGCTTTTCAGAAGGTTGTGATTTAATCAGGCAAACATAAATTTCTGGATGGCAAAATTAAATGAGTAATCAAGCAAGAAGCAATAGAAATTAAGTAAATTATAACAGACCTTTTAGATTCTGAAGAAGTCTCTAACAATTGGGGGGGTGACAGAGAACAGAACATCATTATTTGTCAAGGGTGAGTGACAATTCAAGAAACATTGGATCTGTTTGCTCTTCTGACATTTGCTTCTCAACACGGGACCCAAATTTACTTGCCCATCCTCTCAGAAGAAGTTTCCCAGATTGCCAAGCCATTGGCGCAAAAGTAGCACTACCACTCACAATGTTGGTGACCTGGGTGCAGAAGTGAGCTTGGGTCACCAGGGTGAGGATAGTCAAGCATCCAAACAGATGCTCCCTTCATGACACTTCCTTGTGGGGGTGGAGGGGTTGCAACACAAGGTGGGGAAAGAACCCCAGCTGAGCAGCATGAATGCCATGTTGCACCTGCAGATTCCATGCTTGCCAACAAGGACTGTCCCTGTGACTGAATAATGGGTCTCAAAGGACCAAGCTCCAGCCTGAGGGCCCTGCCATAGAGGAAAAGCCCCAGGAGTAGCATGGAGCAGGTAGGTCTGAGAGAAGGTGCAGTAAGGCTTAGGGTGTAGCACAGGCTGGAAAAGGGGCCAAGAGACCTGACGGGTACAGAACAGCAAGCAAACAAAAAAAAAAATTACCCAAGGCTTTCTTTAATGTCCTCCCATTGGACTCATGACTATTTCCCCCCATGTCTCAGTAACACCCTCCATAGTGTCTCAGTAGCATTATGGATTTTCCTATTCCTGTCATCCCCTCAGTTTGGACCAATTTCATTACTCTCAGTGTTTCAATAACATTACCACCAAACTTCCATTCGTCCCCTTGCTTCAGACCTAGGTGAATTGCAGGGCTGGCCTTAACTAGGCGCAAACTGTGCCCCTGCACCTTGGGGACCCATACTTTATGCCTAAATTTTGTTACATATGAAAATGTCTACCAGCAAATGAAAGAGGAAGACAACTGGCTCTATTACTGTTACAAAAGGTGGGGGCAGCTTTGCTGCAGTGGAAAAGATTAGGTTGAGTAAGTGCTAATGGGGTTAATGGTCATACTTTACACCTCCCAGGTTGACTGCTTTCACAAACAAAGGGCTATATTGACAAGAGAACTTGTTTGAAACCTGGACAGGTAGCTGAAGCAATGAATGATATGACAAAATCTGCTTTAAACGTATGTGAGCACTCAAAATGGCTGAAAAACCTGACCAGCACAGAGCAAAACTGGATTTCCTGATAGGGACCCTGAAAACCTGATCACCAGATAAACAAGCATTTGTCAATGTCGAATGTTTGCTTGCTGGCATTGGCATTGGTAGTGTAGTAGGTTACAGAGCTGCATAGGAATGGCAGTGAAGTATTGAACTGAAGCCAACCCCACCACCACCACCTTGCAGAGAGTGACAGGCATTGGGGTGTGCCTTTGGTCATCAGGCATAACGCCACGCCATTTCACCACACCTACCCTGCAGACACTGACAAGTGTCACGTGTGCCCTGGGTTCTGTCTTTGCGCACCCCATTCCATCAGGAAAATATGGTGAGATGGGGTGCGTATAGGAGAATGCGTGAACTTTGGGGTCAAGAGTCCAAGGCATACCTTGATGCCTCTCACTGGCTGCAGGATGTGGAATGGTATGAGCATTACAGGCAAGAATCCCAAGTCACACCCCTGATGCCTGTCATTCTCTACAGGGTGGGGCGTTATGGTTGGAAACCCTAACACCTCAGGCATTCGTAGGTATTTTCACTCTAAATTTTCAACATGGTTTTTTTGTGACCCCCACCTCATGAACAGTGGCAATATCAGTTTGTTAGCCGAAAATAGCTTATGCAGAGCGACTACGGCATTTAGCACCGCAGGTGCAAAAACACATTCCAAACAGGATGTGAAAAATGACAGCTGTACTGTTCATGGGGAGGTGTAAAAAATGGCAATGTTGCAAATCTGCAGTAAAAATATTAAAAAAACTGGTGAAGTCATGAGCATGCATTGAAACTGTGCAATGCACACCCATAATGTAATTAGTTTGGGGATTTTTTACAGCAGATTGTCAACACAGGCATTTTGGGACCTCCGATCATGAACAGTGTCACTGTGATTTTCTTTATCTGTCCCGAACAATGATTTCCCACAGCAGCCATGCATCTCTGCGCTGACAGTGTGAAAACACATTTCGGCCATGTTGTGAAAAATGACAGCTGTACTGTTCATAAGGAAGTGTGGAAAAATGCCACTGGTGAAAATCTGGACTGAAAATATTACAAAGTCATGAACTTACAAGGGTGCGTGGAAACTGCACAATGGTCACCCGTAATACAGTCATTTTTAGGAATTTTTTTCACCAAATTTTCATCATAGCCATTTTAAGACCTCTGCTCATTAACAGTGTCACTGTGATTTTCTTAATGCGTCCCATACATTGATTTCACACACCGATCAGCGCCATTGTGCTGCTACATAGGCAGAAACACGCTTTAGGCAAGATGTGAAAAATGACAGCTGTACTACTTATAATGAGGTGTGGTAAAATGGCAATGTTGGAAATCTGTAGTGAAAATATTGAAAATTACAAACTTACGGTGATGTAGGAATTGCAATGCACACTCGTAAAACAGTCATTTTTAGGAATTTTTCCACCAAATTTGCAACATAGGCTTTTTGAGAGCCCATCTTATGAACAGTGGCAGTGTCGTTTCGTTACTCAGTCTCAAAAGGTGATTTTGCACAGTGACTGCAAAATCACCCTTCAGCCCTGATTAATGCCATGACAGTGAGAGCATTCATGAGAAGGGGTCCCAAAAACCCCATTTTGGAAATTTGGTGCCAAAATTCCAAAAAATTCCTGAGATATTCAGCAAAGTTGAAAAAACCCTATCTATCCCATTATACATTGTCGGCTGGATATTCAAACTGCGCTACTTTGTGGTATGACCCACTACACTGCACAAAATAGTTCTAGAGGGGCATGGAGCAGGTGATTTCCAAAGGAGTTGCGCTATTGAGCAACTCCTTTGAATATCACCCCCCGCCACAGCCACTGTGCATGGCGCAGTAGAACTTGTGCCACCGCAAGTGGTCAGAGTGGAGCATTCAAGTTGTGGTGGCGCATGTACCATTGCGCCATGCACAAATTTCCGATATTCAAAAGGTGACATGCAAATGGGGCCATAATTCATGCAAGGCACGGGGGCCATTTGCATCTATTTATGGCCCCATTTGCATGCCATTAGCATGCAGATGCGTCGATCCCCGAGGACTTGCGCCTGGCGCCCTGCCAGGCTGCAGCCGTCAGGGATGACGCCCCCTGCAACCAATCGCGGGCAAAAGTGTAAAAATCCCCCACGACCCACTGGCCCGATCGCGGGCAAAAGCTAAATAAACCCCCACCAGCCCGATCGCGGGCAGCAAAGTCCCAGAACATATCCCTGGTGGTCCAGTGGACCACTAAGCCCGATCGCGGGCTGCAAAGTTTACCCCCACCCCCAGAACATATCCCTGGTGGTCAGTGGACCGCTAAGCCCGATCGCGGGCTGCAAAGTACCCCAGAACATATCCTGGTGGTCCAGTGGACCGCTAAGCCCGATCGCAGGCTGCAAAGTTTAACCCCCACCCCAGAACATATCCTGATAGTCAGTGGACCACTAAGCCCGATCCGGGCTGCATCAATGGCGACTTTACCCAAGACCATATCCCTGGTGATCTAGTGTCCCCTACCACCCAACCACCCGCTGCCCCCTGACAGCCGGCAGCATCCCACCTGCCTGCCGCTCCGCGCCCGCTGACTGACTGCCGGTGGAGCTGCACACCATTGGCGTAGAGCAAGAGCCAATGGGCATGCAGCCCATACCCGTACAAGGCAGTCAGTCAATTCATTCACATATCTGGACTGTTTTGTGCGGTATGGGCTGCACCCATTGGCTCTTGCTCTGCACCAATGGTGTGCAGCCTACCGGCAGTCGATCGGCGGGCGGCGGAGCAGCAGGCGGGTAGATGCTGCCGCCGCCGCCGTGGGGGAGCGGTGGGTGGGTGGGTTGGGTGGGGAATACCAGATCATCAGGATGGTCTGGGGGTCGCCACATTATGCAGCCTGCATCAGGGCTTAGTGTCCACTGGACCACCAGGGATATGTCTGGGGTAACTTTTTCAGCCCGCTGTCGGGCTTAGAGGTCCACTGACCACCAGGATATGTTCGGGGTAATTTTTTCAGCCCGCGATGCTAGCGGTCCACTGGACCACCAGGGATATGTTCTGGGGTAACTTTGCTGCCTGCGATCAGGCTGGTGGGGGTTTATTTAAGCTTTGTCCGCGATCGGGCCATTCGGTGGAGGGGTGATTTTATGCTTTTGCCCGCTATCGGGCCAGTCGGGGGAGGGGATTTTTACACTTTTGCCCATGATCGGGCTGCAGGGGGCACAGGAGAAGGAGGGCCAGCCACAGGTGGCAGCTGCTGTTGTGCCCTGCAATGCGGCAGCTCACCTGTGGGTGGCCCTCGACTTACTCCTTTTTTTTTTGACTCAAAGTTGTGCAGGTGCAGGTTGGGGGTTGTGCCTGCACAACTCTGCCCAGCCCACTGAATATCGGGCTGTGCAGTTTATTCATGGTTCCTCCCTCCAGTTCAGCATGCATTCATTTGCATTGCGCTGTTGCTCAGCTTGCCTTGGGGCGCCAACTGCCTCCTGCACGAATATCGCAGAATGGCGCAATTTTGGACTTGCGCAGGTACAACCCTATTGAGCATGGCGCAACCCTTTTGAATATCCCACCCTGTATATACACATATACACATGGTATATGTATGTTTATAAGATGGGTACGAAAACTATGTAAAAGGCCAGCCTCCTGATTGGATGAAGCATTATTGTTTAGGTCTTTGGTAATCAGGTAAGGCCCACCAGGCACAACTGCTTGTTTTCTGGGGTGACTTGGGAGCACAGGGAAGGTTAAGTGACTTGCTCAGAGTTGCACAGTATGCAAGTGAAGGTTGTGGGAATCAAACTCAGGTCTGCTGGATGTATGGTACCAAGCTCATTCACAGCTCAATACTCAAACCTCTAGGATATACTGCCTGCCACAGGGACCACACATATGCCCTTTGTTTCATCCCTTAGAACTTTTTGGACATTTCATAAGACAGATACTCCACTACAGGTCATGCTGTTGTGCTCTACTATATGAATGCTTTGGATGGTTAAACGCACTCAGCCTATGGCCTTGTGCATCATTACACACACCAAGGTGCGCAAATATCAGAGTACGACTGCACACCCTGTAGTGGATTATGTATTACATACCACGTACCTCTGGTATGTAAATAAAACCAAACCTCATAACACACAGTCACAATGCATTATTCTCAGTTTTCTAAGGAGGCAGTATAGCGTAGTGGTTTAAGGCTCTGAGCTACAAATCTGGAGACTTGGGTTTGAATCCCACAGCCCCCACTTGCATGTTGTGTGACCCTGAGCAAGTCATTTAACTTTCTGTGCTTCCCAGGTCACACCTGTAAACAAGCTTTCAGCTTAGTGTGCTACTCCTGGTTAAACAATTGAAAACCAAAAAAAAAATCACTTCCTTTCCTTATACTGGCTCCACTCAGCCTGCATTGGGAACTGTGTTAACTAAGCCTACTACTATTAGTAATGCATATACTTTTACTTCAGTATCGTCCTGCAATGACACACAAGTATTAAACACATTAAAAAGTTCAGATCGGCAGTGTCAGCGTGTTTATTTTTTTTCTCTGTTTCCCCATTCCCTTTGCTTTTCACCCTTTTTACTGTGGATTAATCTTTTCATTAGTCTTCCCAGCATCCTTTCATTATGTTTCTGCTCAACAGTTGTGCTTATTTGACTATACTCTTGCTTTAATGTTTTGGGGTTAATCCCCTCTGCCATTTACACAGCCATCCCACAAACCTTGGGCCAGACAGACACCTCTGAATGTGCTAGCATTGGCTGCTGTCTGATAATCTTTGCAAGACTTTGTGTATACTTTCTACTGCTACTGGACCACCTTCTGCACTAACCTTCCTCACATTCCAAATAAAGGATGTCCCCAGTTTTAACACTTACTCCAATCCATCCCATATGTGCAGTAAAAGATTTTAAAAATAACCTAATGACAGCAAAGTTCTGGGTAACTTTGGCCTATACCCCAGACATAATAGCATTGGCAGTAAAGCTCTCATCCTCCAGCAGTTGGGTGGACTGTGGACAACTGTGCTTTCAGTCAAGTGTCCTCATTCTCTCCTTTGTTTGCATACCCCATGGCATCTCCCTTTTTAAGGGTGTTTCTCTTCCCTTCCCACCACAGAAGACATACCAACCCCCTTCCCCAAGGTTGGAGCATGATGCAAACAGATCAAGGCAACATCTTACCAGCTCAGGGAAGTTAGGACCAAGACAGTTGTCAGCATGTCTCAATTGCTAGCACATTCCTCTCCAGACCAGGAGGTTGTGGGTTCTAGTCCCACACCAGGATTGAGCCCATACCCCTGTCACTTGAATGCAGTATTAAGGGGATATACTGTCGGGGCATGCAGTGGGCTTAGTATAGAAACATAGAATTTGATGGCAGATAAGGACAGCTTGGCCCACCTACTTTGCCCATTTTCCTACCTAAGGGATAAACTGCAAATCCTAGTTAACCCAACAGCCTACTTCTTCCTAGCCCCCACTAGAATTGTCATATGTCTGTCCCATGCCTTCTTGAATTCCCCCACTGTTTTTGACTCCATAATCTTCTCAGGAAGGCATGCACCTACAACCCTCTCCATGAAAAAATACTTCCTCACATTACCTCTGAGCTGTCCCCCTCTATCTTCAGATTGTGCCCCCTTGTTCTTGCACATCTCTTTTTCTGAAAGATGCTACCCTCTTGGACTTTGTTGATTCTCTTGAGGTACTTGAAAGTTTCAATCATGTCCCCCCTCTCCTTCTTTTCTTTCCTCGAGGCTATACATATTAAGTTCCTTTAGTCTCTCTTCATATGTATTCTAGTGCAGACCCTGCACCATTTTGGTTGCCCTTCTCTGGATAGCCTCCACCCTGTGTATGTCTTTGCAGAGATGGCGTCTGTCTATACAGAGGGATAACAACTTCCTGTTTTCTACTGGTGATGCCCATCCCTATGCATCCCAGTATCCCCCCAGCCCTCCTTACTGCCTTCTCACTATTGCTTGCCCACCTTTAGGTCATCTGATATAACTACCCCAAATCCTTTCCATTTTGTTGTTGTCATGTTGTCAGTATCTCACCCCCATTGTGTATTGTCCCCTGGGTTTTGTTTCCGCAAGTGCATTACTTGCATTTCTTTGTGTTGAATCTAAGCTGCCTTACTTTTGACCATTCCTCCAATCTTGCCAAGTCCCTTCTCATCCTTTCCACGCCTCCTTGTGTATCAACCCTGTTGCAGATCTTTGTGTCATCTGCAAAGAGACATACTTTTCCTTCCAGTGCCTCTGCAATGTCACTTATAAAGACATTAAAAAAGACCAGCCCCAGTACTGAACTCTGCAATACCCCACTAGTAATCCCCTTTCTTGACTTGCCCAGCCAGCCAATGTTTTACCCTGGCTACCACCCTGGGACCCACTCCCAGGCTGACTAATTTGTTTATTAATTTGTTGTGCGGGACTGTGTTAAATGCCTTGCTAATGTCTAGCTAGACCATATCCACAGCCCCTCCCTGGTCTACTACTTTGGTCATCCAGTCAAAGAAGTCTATTGGGTTTAGCTGACAAGACATTCCCGCATGAATACCACCATCCAACAACCAGTCACCCATGCAAGTTTAGGTTTATTAAAGGGCCAACACTCCATGATAGTCCACATCCTCTCATCACATCTTGACCTGAGTGGCATCATTCTTGCCTCAGTAGCGTAATGGGGTGCATTACAGGGTTCCCCACTCTCTGAAAATATAGGGTGGTGGCAGTGGTGATCAGGTCAAAAAGTGTGTTATTTTTCTGGACCTCCTATAGGCACTGTACATGTGCATAAGTAGATTTTAAGTAACATATAGTGTGCTGGTATTAAATGGATAGTAGTGCAATAAAAGATGTCAATGAAAGACAATTTTGGAAGGTTTTATAAAAAAACAAAAACAATAATGGATAAAAATATAGGGTGGTGGCAAAAAATATAGGGTGGTGGTGGTAAAAAATATAGAGCAGTGGTAAAAAAAATATAGGGTGGTGGCCCACCGTGATAAAACAATGAATGGAGAACATTGCATTACTTGGGCAAGAATGCTTAATGCTAGTATTTGGGCCTGAAGGTAATAGGAGGATTGGGATTATCATGCAGTATTGGACCTATTGGTGGCTGGCGACTGGGGGGAGGGGAGACTAAAGGGGTACATACAGCCCAGAAGGACCGAGTGGGTGGGGTGGATCCCCTTCAGATCAATAAGACAAAATGTAACTTGTTTCGCCCACGAAGTCAATGAGCAAGAGCAGACCACCTCCTGGTTTAGCCCCTCCCAGCAAACACCCCCTCCACATTTTAGTAACCCTGACAGCTTTAGAAAAAGCCAAAGAAAACACCACAAAAACAATAGGTCCCTGCTAGCTTGCCCTCATTCATCACTCATATACAACACCACCTGTTGTTGGACTCACCCTTCACTCTCTGCTTAGGATCCTGGCTGTTGAGTCCTGCTCATATGTTTCCTCCTCAGATGGTGGCCCTAGAGCATCACAGGTCAAGACAGAGGTCCAAACAACTCTATCTGAGTTGACCAACAGAAAAAGCCATCTAGTGGCCTCTAATACCACAACTCCTAGACACTGCACACACAGTCTCTCCCTCCTCTAGATTTGACCCTGTGCTGTCAATCAAACAGTAACTCTAAGAGAGGGACTGGCTTGCTAGTTGCAACCAACTCTTGTCTCGGACTCCTGCTTTCAATCACCAACAATGTCAGACTAGCTGGCATTATTATTCTGCAATCCTCATGGCTAGTTTTTATTTCATTTTATACAGTGACCACAGTGGAGTGCATTGACGGAGTAGCAATGCTTTCTACTAACGCTCTCTAAGACTTAAAGGGAAATGTCCACTTGAAATCGGGCTCCACCTCAGTATGATTTGGGGCCTGATTAGCATTTTTGCAAACAATCTAATTTTTTAACTTATACACAGTTGAGTTATTTATATTGTATCCAGTTGATCCTGCCATCCCTCCCACCAGCATTTTGAAAGCAAGCACCTCCTAGCAGCACATCACAACCTCCCGCAGTTGTCCCGAGAATGGCGTATTAGCCATGGAGCAGCTGCGGGAGAGTGCATGGGGTCCTGTATATCTGGAGCTATTAATGGCTCCAGTTTGTACTGTAGCTGTCTCAGTGCTATACCAAGATCAAGTATAGATTGGTAATTCACTGCTTTCAAAGTGGCAACAGGATCAACCAGATAAAATCTAAATAACTAATCTCAGTGCAAGTTAAAAAAACTGTTTGCGAAAATGCTAACTGGACCCTGCCTCACATTGAGGTGGGGCCTAATGTTAGGTGGACGATTCCCTTCAAGTAATAATGTAAGGTTTATCTCAGCTGGTGATGTTAAAATAAATAGAAGGTAAGACAGTAAAATAAATACATACCATTGATGTCCCTACCACCCCCAGGTGGGGGTACTGCAGTGGGTCCTGATGCCCTCCCTCCCCAGAGCAGGTGAGCAACCACAAAGATTTTCATTGTAGATGATCCTCAGCCCCAGACAGTCTCGGACCCCCTCACACCACCAAACAAGAGAAAGATTCCCCACCAACAGCAGATGATGCCCAACCACAGCACCAGACTCTGGTTGAATGCCCCCAGTGCCCCCCTACCCCCCACCCCACACACACACACACACACACACACATACATATGCACTGCAGACAGTCTCAGGCCTCCTCACACCACCAAATGAGACAAAGATACAGATGATCCCCAACCCCATCACCAGATTCCAATTCACCCCCCCCCAAACCAAAACACACACTGCAGCCTCGGTTCCCAGATCAGACACAGATTTCCCACCAACAGCAGATGTTGATCCCCAACCCCAGCCCCAGACTCTGGTTCAATGCTGCCCAGTGGAGGACAGTCTCAAGCCCACACACATACACACTGCAGACAATGTTGCCCTCCCCCAACCAGACAAAGATTCCCCGCCAGCAGCAGATGATCCCCAGCCCCAGTAGCAGACTCTGATTCAGCCCCCAAGTGGTGGACAGTCACAAGCTCAAGCACATGCACCCCCCCCAACCAGACAGATTCCCCACCAACAGCAGACGCTGACAGTCCCAAACCCCCAGAACCAGACTCTGGTTCAACACCCCCAGTGATGGACAAAACAAGACACCACAACATACACACTGCAGACAGTTTCAGCCTACTATCACCACCAAACCAGACATTCCTAGTCAAAAGCACATGATCCCCAACCCAGCACCATACTTTGGTTCTACCCCAACAGCGGTGGAAGTCTCAAGCCCCCACCTACACAAACACACACACTGCAGTCTCAGTCCCCGCTCTCACCCCAAGCAGACACAAACAGATTCCCCACCAACAGCAAACCATCTCCAAACCCAGCACCAGACTCTTCTCATCCCCCCCCAAGCTTTGTTCAAACACCACCTCACAATAGCTGATAGTTTCAAGCACCCCTCCATCAGTTTTTAGAACACCCTACCCAGTCGCACTACCAGCTGCAGCCTCTTAGGCTAAGCAGAATTCCCCGCACAACTAGCATGGAGCTTCTACAGCATCCACATCACTCCACCCACCCCCATCATGCCCACCATCCACCAGCACAAAACTCAACCACAGCCTGAGCCTCACCCTATAACCTGATGTAAGCCAGCTGTGACTACAGGCATGCGCCAATCTATCCCGCAGCCTGCTTTGATTTTTTGACCTGCAGGAGAGGAGCCTGTGCATGACTCAGTCCGAGTGCCTGCTGCTGCAGCTCCAATTCCACCAGAAACCATCCACAGACCGCTGCTGGGTACACTACAAAACAAATACAGACCGTTTTAAAAAGCCCGCTGATCCCCCTTCCAACAGCTCAACAGTTTACTATGTAAACAGCCTTTTTGCCTACCGATTAGCCGCCGGCCAACACAACTCTGACTCACCCCTTCCAAGTCCCTATCCCTCCCGTCTCAAACTTCATACGCAGAGTACTTGTAAAATTGAAATGGTCACGTCAACTGTTTGGATATTTTCACTGAGGAAGGACAACCGTGTCAAGTAAAGGAGGCAGACTGCATCAGGGCAGTTCCTCGGTGCCAGAACTGAGTTTTGCAACCTGTTGTGCAGCCGGGCTTGCATTCCGCCTCCTTGATTGGATGAGAGCCGATCCTTTCTCGTTTGCCGCACCATGATTGGGAGAGAGAGCCAGCCAGTGGTACTTCAAGCGCCGGGTACTGGGAGGTACAGTAGTGAGGCGAATGTGTCGCAGGACAGCAGAGGCAGGAGCCGCCTTCCAAACCGAGACCCGATTGCAGTAGTGACCTGCGACGCCTGGTAGATGGGCAGGCAGGGAGGACGCCAAGGTGAGTGACCTCCACTGCCGAGAGCAGCAGCAGCAGTGTGGCGAGTACACCCTGGGCTATGGTTACTTGGGGGAAGTGAGTCAGTCCTAGCCAAAGAATAAGGGCACTTTTTCACATTTAGTGGAGGCCATAAATAGCTAAGCACTTCACTGGGATTAAAGAGAGCTTTAAGTGTGAAGAGAGGTAAAAGTAATGGGGTGTTATCTTATATACCTTCGTGAATAAGTTCTTATCTCATTCGCCTCCAAAGGTCATGCAACTTTTAATATTATTTTGTTTGACTTCTGTGATAGTTGCATAAAAACGGGCGAATGTTTGTGTGTGTGTAAGGTGGGGAGGAGTTGCCATGAGCAGGCGATATTCTATCGCTGCTCACTCTCAAGCGTAGCTCCCCTTTAACTGTATGCCACTGCATTTTGGAGCTTGTCATAGACAGCTCCAGCATGCATTGGCTTACAGGGGCCGTGCCTGCCAACACACTGACTGAATTGGAGGAGGGGGTGACACATCTCTGAAATCTCGAATGATGGCACTTTGTTTCTTGCACATGCGTGCAAGCAAACATAAAAAACAACAACTGACAGATGGCAACCTTACTGGTGTCCCATGATAATCCTCTCTATTCTCTCTCTCACTCACAGCTCCAGGAAAGTTAAGTTGTTTAACTTGTTTGCAAATCAGAGTATCAGAAGTGTGAGTGTCCATTGATGATGTCCCAGTCCTTATAGAAATTAATATGGTACAGTAGTAGAACTGTACTTGCTTAAGTTCTTGCTCCAGGCGCAGTCAGATTCATTTCCAATGGTGAAGTCAAATAATGCAGTGCAGTCAATGGCACTAATTAAAAGATGCTGGTTAAACTAGCAGACTTGGTACTGCTTTATTAATACAGGACAGGAGGTTAGTTAGGTGTAAATGTTGGATGTGGGGGCACAGAGAATGGAGTGGTGGGGCCTAGCAAGGGGCTGCACAGGGGCCCAGAATTGTTAAGGCTGGCCATGGTGAATTGCCCCCAGTGTCTCAGTTCAAATACCCCACCCCAACTCCCCTATATTTTCTCCCTTCAGGCCCAGGTCTATTACAATAGTGTCTCAGTAACATTACCCCATCTTCATTTTGTTGCCTCTTCCTTCTGCCGGGGTCCTATACTTTGTTCATGCCTAGTCATAGTACATTAACTTGAGTCATGCATTCATTTTTCCCTCGCTAATGTGCTAGGTAGAAAGAGTACATGTTACACATTTTCCAGTTATGTAGAGGATAACGTATGGTCAGCGGTGTGTAACAACGCTATGTTTGCCTGTGAGTGGTACCTTTGGCATCTCTGTTAAACCTTGAGAGCGAAGCTCAAGAGGTTTACAGACTTGCCAAGGGAATCACGAGAACACAAACATGGCATTGTTACACACCACTGACCATACATTTTCTTTTATAGTGTATGGTCAGCAGAGAAAAAAAATGACAGAAAAGATAAGTTTTTAGACTCACACTACTATACAGCAGGCTGCTGGCTTACCTTGCAAAGAAGGAGGACATAGTCGTTCAAGGGGACTCAGCGAGCAGGTCTATTTAGTGACACAATTGTTCTTATACGCTTAGGAAGCGTTACAGTTCAGCGTTACGGTGTCATAGCAACAACAAAACATTGTAGTTCTATGTTGTTACACCATCAATGTGACACAGCAGCAGTAGTGCAAGGTCATGACATCACATCAATGGTGTAACAATGCTATAAAAAGATGATTTTTGAGTCTTAACTGCATTCTACCATACATTATAACTCTCTATGTATGTATCTATGTATCTTCCCCTATTACATTAATCACCACAAGGCTTCCATTTAGAAAGACAATGTGGCTCCCCACACATCCACACACAGAATGCATCTATCTCACCGTAAGGCTTGCAATTAATTCCTCCACCTCTGTCCAACTGAATCTAACTTTTTAACCCACATGCAGTTCCCTAATGTGCTCTTACACAACCTTTCCTGATAAATTAATTGCCCCAGGGATATTTAGTTAATCTGTCCTCAAGATACAGATATAACATTGCTCAGGAATTTCTGAGATTGCAATTAATTAATGATATACATATCACAACGGACCATAAGGTAACGTTTTTTTTCAACCATCTAGACTTGTCAATTGAATTCTCACAAATCCTTTTACTGTTTGATGAAACATAACTTGCATTTGACGTTTTAAAATCTCCTCTGAACAATGTGGAATTCCTCAAGTGTTCTTTGGCTCTTCCTGCTGTTCTTTTATAAACATGTAGGCGTTATTGTTAAATGGCACAACTCTGAAGTTCATCCTCTGCAGTCTACTATTTCATTAAGTAATGATTGTGATGTCAGGTATAGACAAGCAGCCAGAACAAATGATATTTTGGAGACAGTGAGACTGTTTTCTTGTTACTGAGCATAGTCATATAGAAAGAAATGAAACTACTTCTAGGGGCTATGGAAACATGAGCTGACATACGTCTGTGAATGGTGTATTTCCATAGTTTACCCTTTAACATCATTTGCTCTTTTAATTGCCTAGGGCTCGAGAACAATTATTTATTTTAAGCCTTAAAATAATTTGTCATCATTTATTACTAAATCAGCCTGATATAGTTGGTCAGAAATTGAATTTAGAATTTGACATAGATTTGTGAAAATTGATTTTAGTATCTAGCATGGTTTCTTTTGGATGTTAGATACCAGTTTAGCAGTTGAAAACTCAGTTTTAGAGGAGAGACAGAGACAGATCTGGGGTAGTTATAAAGGGGAAACAATAAAAAAATGGCTTGGGGTTGAGAATCTGTAGTTAGGGGCACCCCCCACATACATAGAGATGTCTGTCGGTGCAGTTGTCTTCACCACGAGTGTACATCGCCATTTTTATTTTCAGCGATGTACACTCACCCTAACAGCGATCGCCATTATGACATGGAACCATTTCCTATCACCTTTAAACAGTTGACTCTGATATACCTAAATTCAGAGCCAGATGTACTCTCCTTTCAGCTGATTTGCCAACCAGAGTTTGTCTTAGAGTATTGCTTGCTTCTGATATGTATTAATCACATGTACAGTACTGTATTTCTGTGTCGAGATCGTTGACATAATTTGGCAGTAGACAAGACTAGTGGTTCCCAGACACTAGACTGCCTTGCAGGAGCAAGCTTCGAGACTGAAAGATGTGATAAGGCTTTAGGGACTTGACCTCAAGTTTGGGCTCTGGATTAGTCAGTTTTGAATGCTAAACATTCTAATTCAAGTCTGAGCAGGAGGGTCACATTTATTGTTTGTTTCTTTGAAAATTGGTAACCAGAAAAGGCACACTGAGCCGATGTTCATTTCCAGGTGCCACCCAGGGAAGGTAGAAGGGGACACAAACACTCAGATACAGAAGTATATAAGCATTACACAGCAATGAGGTGCAATATGGTATAAAGTGCAAATGACCTTATCAGGTGGCTGGAGTAGGAACTATGAGCAGCACAACAGCCCAGTGAAAATGATTACAACAGGCTGAACACAGCAGGGCATTAATAGTAGGGATCTTAAACTGACCCCAAAAAGGGGAACCAAAGCAGAGGGAAGGGGAAACCTGGAGCAGATCAGGTAATAAGAGGATGACAGGAGTGAGAGGGGGAAGGCAGGGGATTAAGATGGCGCCCAAGGGAAGTGGGCATGGGAGTGTGATGTATGGAAGAAGGGAAGAGGTTCCAGAGGAAAGGACGGTAGTTACAGAAAGCAGACTGCCCAGCAGAGGAGTTGGGGGCTGACAAAGTCACAACAACAATAAAATACAAGTATAAAAAAAACTACCAACATAGCAGTTGGGGATGGTGGCAGAAAGTGTGACAAAAGTCACAAAACTGCTAACACAACTAGCATTAACATAGTAACATAGTATTGTGGTGACAGAAGGGACTTATGGTCCACTTTATCATCCCCTCATGACAATACTAGGGTTGACAGACTGTGAGCACACATCTAGATGTATTAGCTGGAATGCTACCTCTTCTCATGCTGTGTAACCCTCAATGCCATTCTCCCTCAGGAATATGTCTAATCCTGTGTTACCCTACCCATACTATACAACCTTCAATGGCACTGTTACTCATTAATCTGTCTAGTCTTGTGTTACCCCATACTCATGGTGTGTTATCCTCAATGTCATTCTCCTTCAGAAATTTGTCTAGTCCTGTGTTACCTCTACTAACTGTGTGCACTCCTCAATGTCATTCTCCTTCAGAAATCTGTCTAGTCCTGTGTTACCCCTACTCATGGTGTGTTATCCTCAATGCCATTCTCCTTAAGAAATCTGTCTAGTCCTGTGCTACCTACCTCTACTAGTGGTATGTAGTCCTCAATGTTATTCTCCTTCAGAAATATGCCTAGTCCTGTGTTACCCCTGCTCATGGTGTGTAATCCTCAATGCTATTCTCCTTCAGGAATCTGTCTAGCCCCATGTTCTGTCTATTCCCATGTTACCCAACTCATGGTGTGTAATCCCCAATAGAAATTTTCCTTCAGGAATCTGTCTAGTCCCATGTTACCAATACTCATAATGTGTGATCCTCAATGCCATTCTCCTTCAGGAATCTGTCTAGTCCTGTGTTACCCCTACTCGTGCTATGTAATCCTCATTCTCCCTCAGGAATCTTGTGATACAGCTACTCATGGTGTTGTAATCTGCAATGCCATTCTCCTTTAGGATTCTGTCTAATCCAGTGTTAACCCTTTCTGTATTGCTCCGTGTTGTCAAATAAGAATAATCACATATGCTTTACAACCTCAAAGGGCATAATGCTCAACTGGGAACACATTGAGATTTACTTCAGCTGTTCCTGATTTTAAGGAAGCAGCCTTCAGCAGTCTGAGAGTGGGAAGCACATGGTGTGGGTTTTTTTTTTTGGTACTATTCTGTACTTCTCTTGGAGGTGAAGGTTCGGGTTAAGCCTCAGTAAGGTTCTTCTGTAACAATAAAACTCCACAGTTTTCCTGTTTCCTGGACTAATGAGGTAGTGTCAGATGAGTAGAATGGGGGTAGGATGTGTTATTGCCCCTAATGTCCAATAACTGAGTTTACTGCCTACCTCAGAGTGACAGCAACTATGGGCAGTTAAATGGCAGAGCCGCACTAGAACATTGGGTGCTCAGTGACAACCAGTTAAACCAAAAAGATCAGTCACGGCACTCATCACACGCTTTTTGACTGAAAAAGGATTTTCTGTACTCTGTTGCCTGCACCTGAAAGGGTTGTATTTTTCTTTCACCAAGTAAAGCTTGTTCAACTTTAATGCGAGACTGTAGTCTCTTTCAGTAAAAAAGCATGTGATGAGTGCCATGACTGGTCTTTTTGGTTTGACAGTAATTACGGTTATAGTTCGAAGGCACCATGGCTAATCATAGACCTGTTGATTTAAGTTATACAAAGCCTGCACTAGGAATGTTAGACCATTCACTATGGGGCAATTCTCTGCTTCCTGTGTAATATAATTTAACATGGTTATTTCGGTTCCTCCCAGCTGAACCACCAGGCTGGGTGGGGGGGGGTGCACCTGTAGTATCATCTGACAGTGGTAAGACTGAGTTGCACATCCATAATTCTCTCTGGAATGAAGTGCTTCATGCTGAATATCCACAGGCCATACCTGCAGAGACACCCAAACCTGGCGTACATAAGCTGATTTACACAAAACTGTGGAGTTTTATTATTACAGAAAAAAAAAACTTACTGAGACTCAGCCTGGACCTATGTCTCCAAGAGAAGCAATACGGAAAAATCATTACGTGCTTCGCAATGTCAATGCATTCCAAGTTCAGCATTATGCTCCTTGAGGCAGTAAAACATATGCAATTATTCCCCATTGAGAACACTGGAGCTAACAGAAAAGGAAATTATGGTACGTGTAAAGGAATTTCTCCTACTTCAGCTGTGTAACCCTCAATAGCATTTTCCCTCAGGAATATGTCTAGCCCTGTGCTACAATTACTTATGCTGTGTAATCCTCAGTGCCATTATCCTCAGAAACCTATCTATTCTAGTGTTACACCAGTTAATGCTGTGTAACCTCAATATTATTCTCTGAGGAATCTGTCTAGTCCTGCTTTAAAACCTTGAACAGTGCTAGCTTCCACAACCTCACTGGATAGGCTTTCCACACATTAACCATCCTCTGTCTTAAGTAATTGTTTTTATAATGTTTTGCCTTATCCTGCCCCACCCTTAGTTTAGCATATTTCCTCTAATTCTACCAGCAGTCACCAGCTCAAACATCTGTGTACACTCCACCCTATCCAACCCCTTTAGAATTCAGAACACCCAGATTATGTCCCCTCTCTGCCTCCTCATCTCTGGGCTGGATAATTTAAGTTTGTCCAGTCTCTCTTGGAGCTCTCCCCCAACCCACTAATCAGCTTAATGACCCTTAGTTGGATCACCTCATTCTGTTCAGTGTCCTTTCCGTACAGCAGTGACCAGGTCCAACCAAGGCCTTGTAAGGGGGAGGATTGCCTCCCTTGAACTTCTCCTTGCACCCCTCCTAATGCATCCCAACATCCTGATTCCTCTCTTGACTGCAGCAGCACACTGCCTACCTGACTTTAGTTCACTGTCTGCATTTATCCCATATCCCTCTTCTCAGTTGTGCTGTCTACTGTTGCATTAATACAGGGTGTATATGCAAATCAGATTCATCTTCCCTAGGTGTAGCATCTTGCACGTCCCATGTTTAATCCGAAACCCATTTCTTAGTCCATACCCCTAGTGCATACAGGTCCCCTGCCATGCTTGTTTGCAGTATCACATTAGAGGTCAAGGACTGAGTGGGTATGGAGTTTGAGCTACGTCCCTCTCACCTATGCTAAGCAGTACCCCTGGTCCCGGTTTCCCATGAGATGGTAAGGAATGACCGCGTACGTAGTCTAAACAACCCCTCTCACCTTTTGTAATCAGCACCTCTGCTTGCAATCTCACATGGGGGGAAGATGGTGACACTTGTAACAGTCCCCGCCCTCTGGACCTAAGATTCCTGAAGGGCACATGAGGAGTCAGAAGCTCACTAAGGTATAGAAACCCAATGTGTTCAAGCTTTTGTATGTTCATAATAGCACCCAGAAATTAATGCACACCCTAACCAACAGCCAGCACAGAACTTGAAGTGAGGGGGTGATATGATCTGAGCCTCGAACTATGCATAGTGTCTGTGCATGGTGACAGCTGGAACTGCTCACTATCATTCCATGATTTGCAGTGGGGTAGGAGTCTCTGCCCCCAACAAGATCATAATGTTCTCACTATAGTAATTTCACTGGTCAGTGCAGTTGTAGTGCACTTTATGCTCCATAAGAATGAATCTGAGAATTGAGCCAATATTTAAACATGATTCAGACCTATTGTCCATATGGGAATTTATCCTTCCTGTTACACCCCCCCCCCAGCTCCCCTCCCTACTACACCAACCTGAGCAACCACCAAACCCTTTAGTTTGTCACAGCCATGCTTGAAACCACCCTTTCTTTAAAATAGAATTTCCTCACATCCCTTTTAAACCTTCTCCCCTCCAATTTCCACTCGTGACCTTGGGTTCCCAACTCTGTACTTCTGCTAAATAGTTCCTTGCAGTTCAACATTTCCATTCATTTCAGGAACTTGAAGGTCTCTAATCATACCCTCCCCCCACCTGGTCTCCAGTAAGTACATGATCAGTACTTTTAGGCAATCTTCATAAGATCTGTCCTGTTTTCCCCGGATTATGTTAGTCATCTTACCTTGTGGACCATCTCCTGCCTTTTCCTGTCCTTCCTTAAGTGAGGACTCCAGAAGTGCACACTGTATTCCAGATGCAGTCTCACCAGTGACCTGTATATAGGAAGTAGTACCTCCTTTTTTCTGCGGTCAATACCCCCTTCTGACACATCCCAGCATCCTATCAGCTTTACTATAGGCCTTGTTACACTGGCTCGATTGTTTGAGAAATCACTAATGATGACTCTCAGGTGCCTTTCCTCTGGCATTCTGCTCAGTTTAACCCCCCCCATCCAGTACTCTGTCCTGTTTTTTTTTCCCCAGGTGCATTTTCCGATTTTGAATTTCAACTGCCAAACTTGAGATCACCTCTCTAACCTTTGTAAACCCCTATGCATATCCCCATTCACTCCATCACTGTCTACCCTACCACAGAGCTTTGTGTCATCTGCAAGGAGGCACAACTTGCCCCAGATACCCTCTCCAATGTCACTGATGAACATATTGAAGAGGACAGGAACCAAGACAGATCTCTGTGGCACCCTACTTGTGACCTCCATCTCTTCGGATCTGACCCTGTTTACCACCAGCCTCTGCTATTTCTCCTTCAACCAGTTTCCTACCCATCTGTGTCCCCAACCATGTCCAGATGCCGCAGCTTTTTCAGCAATCTTCTGTGTGGCACCAAATTGAAAACCTTGCTGAAATCAAAGTAGAGTAAATCCACAGCATGGCCCTTATCTACAACATTTGCTACCCAGTCAAAAGCTATCTGGTTGGTCTGACAAGACCTCCTGCCACAGACCCATAGGGCCCAATTCCAAAGCACCTAGACTGATGCAAGGTGCTTGTCACCACTCCAATGATGCAGTTTGCACCTTGCATCAGAATTGCAGCAATCCCAGTTCAAATGCAGTCTGTGTTGGAATGGGCAGTCGCTGCGGTAAACGGGCACTGCGCCACCTCTTTGCAACTCATACGTCAGGGTATGCCAGGTCCCAAGGGGCTTGGGCCATGGATTCAGGAAGCCCCACCATGGGCGCACTAAGGGCAGAGTTGAGACCAGCTCTAGCTAGGAGCTGGTCTCAAGCCCACTTGCGCCATTGCCCCACAAGGTGGGGAATAGAAAGAGCTCTGTATGTGAGTTCAGAGGAGAAGGACAGGGATGCCATGAGGGGTATTGCAGAGCCAGTGGGTATGCCAGGAGGGTGATCAGGCACCTGAGCAGGGGTGTCGTTATTATGGCACATCGTACACCATTATGGGACTGGTATAACAAGGGCACCCCCACTGTGTGCCTGATCATCCCCGTGGTATACCCACTCATTCCCTAACACCCCCTCTGGCATCCCCTGTGTCCCTGCTGCCCTAGAACTCCTCCTGGCATTGTTTTCTGTGTTGTACCAGGTTGGGCGAGCCAGATCTATGTTGCAAGTCCCGCACATTTGCCTATTGTTCAGCACTAGCCTGTATGTGTGGCAACTCCTGGGTTTTTGGTGCAGGGACCCCCAATTTTACAGAATCAAGCACAGGGTCCTTGATGCAACCAGAGTGTGCTACAGCCGAAGAATTCTTTTGGAATCAGGCCCATACTGTTTACTGTCCTGTAGATATACTTGTTTCATTTGTTTGGAAACTGCATCCTTACAAGAGTTCATCTGCTTCTGCTCCCAAAGGCTTTGCTGAAATCATGATTCTCTGTTTGTACCATCACAGTTTGCTGCTGTAAAATGATTGTGATGTCAAAGGCAGATGACTGAGACTTCAGCAAAGGATTAGCCCGCGAAAGCAGATCAACTATAGGTGACAAGCGACCTGTTTCCATGTAAATAAAATGAGTAGTGAAGAATAAAAGAAATGGAAATTTAACAAATCAATAAAATATACACTGAGCTGTGTCTAAATTTAGTTTTTCCAAGTTTTCCTAAAAGTTTTTTTTTTTTTAAGATTCTTTGGTAACCAGGCAAAACCAGCTAGGCACAATGCCTATTTTCAGGGGTGACCAAGAAGAGCTGGGGAGGTTAAGTGACTTGCTCAGGGTCACATTTAGCGGGCAGTGCAATGCAGTGGTTTAAGGCTCTGAGCTGTAAATCTGGAGACCTGGGTTTGAATCCCACAGCCGCCACTTGCGTTCAATGTGTGACCCTGAGCAAGTCACTTAACTTCCCTGTGCTCCCAGGTCACACCTGTAAACAAGCTTTCAGCTTAGTGTGCCACTCCTGGAAAAACAATTGGAAAAAAAAACACAGCATGCAACTGCAGTTTGTGGGAATCAAACCCAGGTCTGCTGGATGTGCCTAGCTCATTCACAGCTCACTGCTGCAACCTCTAGGCTATACTGTCAAACTTGCTTTAAATTACCTGCACACTTACCACCTTAGAGCCTGATCCTGTCAGATTCCAGAAGATAAGCAGCAACAAGCCTGGTCAGTGGTAGGATGGGAGATCTGCAATGAAAACCAGGTGCTGCAGGAAGTGATGTTGGTAGCTGTAAAGAGGGAACACTCCCCTTGGTTATAGCAAGTCACTTTACCAATGCCCAAGCATGATGTTTGGAGGATAGTGTACTATCAGACTGGCCATCTTTTGAATGAGACACTAAACTGAGGTCCCATCTGCCTCTTCTGGTGGTCGTTCAGATAAATGATCCAGTGCACTTCTCAATAAGAATAGGAACATTGGCCAAATTTCCCAGTTCACAAAAATGCCACCAACAGCTGATCCTAATTCAATATTAGTTGGTTTATATGTATCTGTATATCCTTCCTGCACCACACACAGACACACACACACGCACACACACACACACACACACCTGGGGCAAGGCTGAAAACCAGAAGTATTTCCTAGTCCCCCGGCTTTTCCAGTCAACAAAAACACAATAAACAAATCCAATAAATATTGACGTGACGCAACAGTGGTTGATCAATTCTTGGCCTTGAATCTCCATCGAAACTCTGTGACCTGTCCATACTCATGGTGCTGTCATTAGCCCATTGTGCTGCTGTTCTGGTGGCCCAGGTGCATGAGTCATGAGCTCTTATTCTGGACTGGAGGATTTCTTGGGGTGCTGTAGTGGCAGCACATTCAGACTCCAGCAGAAAGTTCATGTACTAGGATGGTACTTGCAGCAGCTAGGGACAAGGCACTGACTGTGTGGGGGACCATGCATTGCCAACCAGGCCCTGTGTATGGGAGGCGTGCTGTGCTGGAGGAACCTTCAACCCTGGGGGAGTGGGAGCAAGACTGGAGTGAAAGAATGGGGAAATACCTCCCTGTCATTCTATCAGATTTCATAAATTTTAAGAGCCTCCTATTTTACATTTACTATACTTTATTAACCAGAAGGGCCTCCTGTTTTACAACAAAGGGAAGTGGCCTCTAAATTCCCCTCCCCCACCTGCTCTTTGGGTCACAGTTAAAGACACTTTGGCAGGCCATCTTTGGTGACTCCTCAGTGGCCACCTATATAGAATTTTAAGAGATTATTTGGGGGACACTTCTAAATCAGTAATAGAAGCCTGGAATAAAGATCTGGAATTAGAGATCCCTCAGTCCTTGTGGAGGTAATCATCCTTAAATGCAATAAAAATTACCTCTTCAAATATATGGAGAGAATTCGCTTGGAAGTGTCGCTCCAGATTCTTTCACTCTCTGGTGATTTCAACCAAATCTTCCTGCCTCAAATGATAGGTGCTAGAGGAGCAATTGTAAATTAGCAGACTTAAGCATATTTTATGGCTTTGTCCTAAATTAGTGCCATTTGGTGTACCTTACAGGAAGAGCTACGGATTGTCTAGGGAACAGGTTGAACTAACGGCTGAAGTAGTAATTTTGTCAATTTTCCCATCCCATAGACCTTTATGGCATCACACCTTACTCCCCTCTACCTTCTGGTGAAAAAAAGCCATAACGAAGATGGATGTCACTAGAATACCCACAGTCTCTGAATGACAACACATTTTCTTAGATATTTATAGGCTGGAAGGCCACATGGCTGGTTTACATGATAAACAAACAGCATTCAGGAATAAATGGCAAAAGTGGGTATTTTATATGGCACAACAGGATCCAGATTTTGTGCCCGGGGGGGGCTTTGTGGGCAACTGGGGCTGGGGGAAGGGTCTACCTCGGTCTGTTCTCCCGCTCACAGGGCCGCTGGTCTGGGGAGGGAGGTTTGGAGTGAGTCACTGTCATCTTCTTTGTGGATAGGTTCCTTCTGTGGAAATGTAACTATATTATGACAAACTTGGGAATGCCTAGAACATATAATTTTTATTATAGGAATCAATTTCTGTCTATTTACACATGTAAACTATGAATTAGCTGTCAAACAATTGTTCATTGTGGTTTGCTGTCACATGGATGATATGTGCATAAATGTATTCACTTCTGTTCTTCTTTTAATAAAAAGAAAATAAAAAAAAAAATGTAAGGGCCTCCTGCCACCATCATACCAAAGGCACGCTCTTCCTGGTGGAAGTATGGGAGCTCTTATTGGATTAAATTGAAAACATACTAACATACTAACATACTAAAATGCCAGCAGAATAGGCCTAACAGTCTTTCGTGTCTGCTCGTTTGGTCAGCCCCCACCCTGGGTGCTGACCTTGCTGTCCCCCTCGCCTTCTCTGGCTTCTCCCTTCCCAGTTCCAGATATTCTTGCTGCATTGGATTTTGCTTCCTGAACCCTTCCCCTGTACCTGTCCCACCCCCTCTTGAACCCCTCCACTGTCTCTGCCTCCACCAGCCCCCTAGGTAGTGCATTCCATGGCTCCACCACCCTCTCAGGGTACAAAACCTAAGGTGGCAGACCACAGATATTCTGGGGAATCTGGTGGAGGTTCCCAGAAGATCCACCGAGTGTCCCCACAGGCAGAGGGTGTGAGGTTCAACTGAATGAGTTAGCTCTCTGGAGTAACCGTGGGAGCAAAAGAAAAATATGGGACAAAGAAAAGCACGGCTGATGTGTGACAACAGAAAATACAACTCAAAACATTTTTTTTACATTTAACATTTTTCTTCTTCAGTATGAAACAGAAGTTCTGAAGAACTTTGCGATTGGCTATAGGGTTATTCTAGCTATTCACAGTAGCATGGCAACAAAGTGGAACTGGTTTTAAAGACACATTTTTAACATATATACAATTGCCACCTTTACTATTAATTTATGAGCAACCAGATAATTAGACACATTCAAATAAGAAAACAATTCACACTAAATATGTAAATTTCAAAATATTCCAATAAGCAAAATAGCTGTCAAGTTAAAAACTAACTCTATTATATAATAAAAAAATGTGAACCTGGTTTTCAGAAGAGTGAGAGCTGCACAGCACCAAAAATTGCAAAGATTTATTAAAAGATGAGTATCATTTATAAAGACTGAAAAAAAAATTGCAATTCATTAACATGAATTTATTGGTGGATCCCTGGGCTTTGCTGTCATCAGAAGATCTCCGAGGGCAGGAGGTGAACACAGCACTTGTGCGCTGAGCTCCCTGGTTGTATTTACTAATGATATGCAATGCAGTCCTGCTGTTTCTGTGCTCGTCAGCCCGAAGCAATGACCCACAAATTATTATATAGAAGTTCCATTAATAGCTAGGTGAAGGTACATATGGGTGGGAGGGTGGGTGCATACATGCATGCAAGGTTTCATCGCATCAGTTTGCCTTCAAATTCCTCCGAAGCTGAAACCAGGTCACATGACCCTGGAGTCACTAATGGTAAACATCCCCTGATGTCATTGTTAGCTAACATAATATGATTGTGAGTATTATTAAAGCTTTATGTGCTGTTGTAATTATCCTGTGAAGTCCTTCAGCCGCCAGGCCTTGGGCTCAGACAGCTCCCTCTAAGGCTTCTTGATCTGGGAGCTGTTTCCAAATGAGCACTGCGCCTCACCCTCGCAGCCCTTTACTGCTGTCAGTGTTAAATCTTTCACTGTTTGTTACCAGCAGAGCAGAGCTTTGTCTACATAGCCTATTCCTCACATGATATGGTCAGTGCAGCCCAACTGACATCTGTCAGGACTTCTTCTCATAGATGACTGTAAAGAATCTTTTATTTGCAAGATTGTTTCAAGTGAGATCAAATACACACTGGGATAGCTCTATCCTTCTATCCCTATCCCGCTCTCTTCTCCTCCCTCCCCCTTCACTTTCCCTCTCCCATACTACCACCCCCTTCCTTTCTCCCTCCTCCCCTTCCTCTCTTGCACCATCTCTACGCTTCCAGTGGTGGATCTAGAGGAGAGTGAAGGATGCGCCCCCCACCCCCAACTGGACACTTAACTTATTTGCTAACATTCTTCCCTTCCCTTGTGGCCTATTCTCAAACCATACCAAAACTTAACAATTTGTAGTTTTTTTCTTAAAAATGTAATAAAAAAGGTAACAGCTGATTAATAAAGGATTTAAAACCCATTCAAAAACATCTGCATATCAAGTCCCACCCCAAGTTTTAACCCCAATACCCTATCATAAAATCCTAAATCTTTTGCTGCTCTTTTTCCCCTCTCTCTCTCTCTCTCTCTCTCTCCATCATTCCTTCCTTCCCTTACTTTCACCTCTTCTTCCCATTTCCTTCCCCTACCTCCATTGTTTCCTCCTTCACCCTCTGTAAATCTCTAGATATTTCTCTACTCAGTTGGAGCTGTTTCACTCCATTTTAAAACAGTCAAGTTTGTACACTTAGAGGTGTCAATTACTCTGCAAGAGCCATCTATACCTGATTCTCACAAAGCAGCTGGCAATTAACTGTACTGTGAATGACTCAATATTTGTTTATTACAGTTTCTATGCAAGCAATAATACCCGACAGGGTGGGCGGTATTGGGCAATACTGGACTGCCCAGGGGCATAATGAGGCCCGACGCCGCAGTCGGAGGGCCTTATAGCCCCTGGAAGGTCCTGTATTGCCCATACCACCCACCCTGGAGGGTATTATTGCACTTCGAAAATGGGCTAAATGTAAACTTTTTATTTTTTTTTACATATAAGAATTACAAAAAAAATTAATAAAATTACTACAAATTACCTTAAAGTTGATTTGTTAGTAAAATAGTCCCTCTATTGATATAGTTACCAATACTTACCAGTAGAGGGCACTACAGCTTTGTTGTGGCTTTCTTACTGCTGTGTAGAATATGTCCCTCTTGCCTCTTGAACCATCACCCCCAGCTGGCAGGAGCATGATCAGGAAACAGACAGAAGAAGTTAGCAGTAATGCCATCAGTTTTGTTTTGTTTAAAAAAAAAGAAAGAAAGACATGTAAATGTTTTCATGGCGCTGAAGTGAAGTTGGGTGAGTGTCAGAGACACAATTTACATAGTGCTGTATGCGAGTAGCGATGAGCACACCACCTGCTAGTGCTACTCATTTAAAATGAAAGAAAACTTTTTTTTTTTTAACGTTTTCTGAGAACTGTGCAGGCAGGGACCAAAGGATTGCAGTGGGGCTGTGGCAGGATTTGCCTGCGAGCGAGCGAACGGGGGTGGGGGAATCCCTCGCTAACTGACATGGGAACAATTGTGGTGGTTCTTGTGGCATGGTGGCACCTGGAAGTTGAGGAGTCCCCCTCCCCCAAACACACACACACTCTACCATGGCTATATTTGGGGGGTAGACCTTGAAATGTCCAAAGCTGGGGACTGAAGGCAGAGATTCTCACTGCGTCAGCAGAGAGTGTGAGGGCACTGGGAGAGACTGCCTTGAAGTTGATTGTACTGACGGCAGGGAGTCTGTGGAGAGCCAGAGGCACTGGCAGTAATGCATTGAAAACCAATCTGACAGCTTTAACAGTACAATCTTTTTTATTAAATGCGGACATTTGGGATGTTCACCACACGGGATTTTAGTGCAGTACTGTACGGGCTACAGTGAAGCCAATCTCACACATGGTATTGGTTCACTCGTGAAGGTAGTCTCAGATTTGACTGCATTATCTGTGATATCTAGACACTAGATGTAACTGAGCCCCTGGTTGGTTTGTGCTGTGTGTGTGTGGTGAGGATGAATTAGACTTCTGTCTCCCCCAGCGAGCAACAAAAAAATATGGTGGTTAGTTAGAGTGCGGTCAGCTCTCCGAGATTTGTGACATGAGTGAGAAAACAGCAAATTGACTTGCGAGAAAGTGCTATCCCATACACAGCAGTCCTACCAGATATAGCGCTATCTCACTAGTCAGTTTGCGGTTTTGGAGCTGATCGGACCGACTAATAAAAAACTGGCAATTCCTTGCAGCAGTAGGCTAAACGGGCAGGCAGACAGGTGGAGAATGGGGGTTGAGTGTTGACTCTCACTTGCTGAGGGAAAAAAATGGTGGCAGTTTGAAACTGAGTACCCAGCACTTCAGCCAATGAGGAAGCAGGGTGCTGGGCACACAGATACTTTGCTGGCTATCAGGCAGACTTAGGCTGGGGCTTTTTATTTGGTGGGCATCTATTGTCTGATAGATGCCCACCTAAATAAGAGTCTCAGCCAATCAGAAGAGAGAATGGTCTTTGCCCATTTTCTAATAACTGTTAATGGAATACACTTTCCTAAAGGGAATAAATAGTGTAGCTTGTCACAACCTGTTCAAGCAACACAAGGGATCAGCAACTGTGTGTGTGGGGAAGGCGCATGATTATTGGGGGGCATGAGTATTGGGAGAGCAGATTCAGGAATAACTTAAGGAACTATGGGCTGGATATTCAAACTGCGCCATTCTGAGGCGCAAACCCTTGCGCTGCGCAAAATAGTTACAAGAGGGGTGGGTTTCAGGTGATATTCAAAGAAGTTGGCGCTATTGAGCAACCTTTGGAATATCACCCCCCACAGCCACTGTGCATGAGCAGTGAAACTTGCACCACCGCAAGTTGTCAGAGTGGAGCATTCAACTGCGGTGGCCAAGTACCATTGCGCCATCGCCAAAATCACGATATTCAAAGGTGACATGCAAATGGGGCCATAATTCATGCAAGAAGCGCGGGGGCCATTTGCCATCTGATTATAGCCCCATTTGCATGCCATTAGCATAGCAAGGTCGCCCGATCCCGAGGACTTGCGCCTGGCCGCCCTGCCAGGCAGTAGCCATCGAGGGACCGGCCTTTCTCTTGCAATCCGATCGATGGGCAGAATGCAAAAAGAACCCCCAACATCTCCCTAATGCCCGATCGTGGGCAGAATGTGAAAAGAACCCCCGAACACGTTCCTAGTGCCGATCGCGGGCAGAATGTAAAAGAACCCCCAACATCTCCCTGGTGGTCCAGTGGACTGTAATGCCCGATCGCAGGCACAATGTAAAATGACACCCCCCACCCAAACATCTCCCTGGTGGCTAGTGTCCCCCACCCCACACACCACACAGCCCCACCACCCCTCCCCGGCAGCGCGGCGGCAGCATCCACCGCCTGCCGCCCGCCACCCGCCGACTGCTGCCCAGTAGTGCTGCATGCCCATTGGTGCAGAGCAAGAACCAATCGGTGCAGCCCATACCGTACATGACAGTCCAGATTTATGAATGAATCATTCACAAATCTGGACTGTCATCATATGTATCTGCCGTAGTCTTGCTGCATACCTGTGAATATACAGAGCAGTCGATCGGCGAAGCGACAAGCGGTGGGATGCTGCCGCTCGCCCGGCTGCGGAGGAGAGGGTGGGGGATACTGCCAAAGTGTTGAAGCGAGAAGAGTGTCGTACACTGGACCTGAAGCATCTGCGAGAAATTCTTCCATTCTGCCCTGCGATCGAACTAAAGCATCGCGAAATTCCATTCGCACGATCGGTACAAAGCGTGTTAGGGGTTCTTTGATTCTGCCGATCGCTGTTCGACTCCACTGGACCTGGGGATGTGAACAGGAAGGGGCCACATTGATGCCAGCGATCGGCCTGGTGGAAGTACACTATGCCCTTGATCGGGCTGGGGGCACAGGGACTGAGTTGGGGGCCAGCCACAGGTGGCAGCTGCTGTGTTGTGCCCTGCAATACAGCAGCTCACCTGTGGGTGGCCCTCTACTTAAGCCTTTTTTTTTTGGCTCAAGGTCCTGCAGGCTCAGGTTGGGGGTTGCGCCTGCACAACTCTGCACAGCCCGGCTGACTATCGGGCTGTGCAGTTTATGCATGGTTCCTCCCCCTCCTGTTGAGCATGCATTCATTTGCATTGCGCTGTTGCTCAGCCTGTTTTCAGTGGCGCAACTGCCTCCTGCTGAATATCCCAGAATGGCGCAATGTAGGACTTGAACATGCGCAACCCTGTTGAGCATAGAGCAACCCTTTTGAATATCTGGCCCTATATCTTTACAGTGAGAAGGCAAACACCAGGGAAAGGGGATGTGGCAGTGGGTAATGGGGCCAAACTGCCACAAGGGCATTTGGCCAAGGCCAGACCAATGATGGATTGCAGCGACTCAGGTAGGAATCGGGCAGACATGCTACACCGCAGCTCTTTTTCCACTGGCAACTTTCCATGTTTCTGTATAAAATGAGGGACATCCCTAATGTGGGACAGTTAAGAGGTATAAACAGAAGGGTTCTATGGGATAAAATTAAGGATGTTGCTCCTAATGTGGGATAGTTGAGATGAATGGGGGGTTCTGAGGGGTAAAATGAGGGACATCCCTCCTAATTCAAGACAGTTGAAAGATATGGACGGTGCATGGATAGATAGATAGATAGATAGGTAGGTAGGTTGGTAGGTAGATAGATAGATAGATAGATAGATAGATAGATAGATAGATAGATAGATAGATAGATAGATAGATAGTGTCCTTCCAGGGCTCAAAGTGTTTCACAGTATAAAATACAGTATAACAGTTACAAACCACCATGTATCCACAATAAAAATTATTAGATCAGCATACGATTTGTTCAGTCTTAGCAAGAGTGATTCAGGCCGGGGAGGTTCTGAGGGGTTAAATGAGAGGCATCCCTGCTAATGTCTGCGAGTTGAAGGGAATGGACAGAGGGGTTCTCATGGATAAAATGAGGGACATCACTCCTAATGTGGAATAGTTGAGAGGTATGTAAAGGGGGGGTCTGAGGGGTAAAATGAGGGACGGCCCTCCTAATGTGAAACAGTTGAGAGGTATGTGTGAAGGGGTTCTGAGGGGGAAAATGAGGATGTCATTCCTACTGTGAGACAGTGGAGTTATGAACAGAGGAGTACTGAGGGTAAATGAGAGATGTTCCTCCTAATGTGGAACAGTTGAGAGATACAGAAATGTTATGAGGGATAAAAGTAGAAAAATGTGATAGCAGAAGACCAGCCCATCCCGTCTGCCCCTATTTTGACACCTTCAAAAGTACTTGTCCAGGAGAGCGAACTCTGTGTGACTGTGCGGGGTCTCAGATGTTGATCAAGTATTTATGATCACTATAGCAGTTGATTTTGGTGATCATTCAGTTTTTTCCTCAGTGCTTGTTTTGTTCGCTATATTTTGATTACCTTACTCCCTGCTCTAATGCTATAGTTGGTTATGGCCCCCTACGTCTTCCCTCAGCATCCCTTCCCTTCCTGGTTCCCCCTAGTGGCAAAATGAGTTCATTGGCCCTGTCCCAGCCATGTTTGACCTCAGTAAGGTTTCTTGCCCCTCCCACCTTCTCCAGCAATCTGCTCCATGGGCCCACCACCCTTTCAGCGAAGAACATCCTCACATTCTTTTTGAATTTACCCCACCAGTCTCTACTCATGCCCTCTCACGACTGCAGCAGCATTTCTTATGAACAAATCTGCAGAAATTTATATCCTTATAAACTTATATGTCTGCATCATGTCCCTCCTCTCTCGTCTGGCCTCTAGCAAGTACATGTTCAGGGCGCCTTTCTTCGTAGGATCTGCCCCACTGGCCGTGAATCATTTTTGTGGCCATTTGCTGCACTGACAGTAGTCTATCTTTGTCTTTCCTCGGGGTGAGGACTCCAGAACTAGACACAGTTCTCTAGGTGAGGCCTCACCAAGTGATATCTGCATAGGGCCTGTATCACTTCCGCCTTCCTACTGTTAAACTCCCTCCCTATATATCCCAGCATCCTTGATGAAGCAATAAGACACGATGGGGTGTGGGTTGTTGTCTGATAAGAGCATGCCCCAGTGTATAAGTAAAGCACGAGGCACTTGCCTTTAGCACCTGGGAAGTGCTGTTATCAGACAACAGCCCTCCCCCCGGAGTGTCTTATTGCTCTTGTAAAATGGGTCCATCAAGTAAAATAAACAGGAAAAAGAACACAGTAAGAAAATTATTAAAATGCTGTAAAAGATGTTAAAAGGTAGTAGTTGATAAAAAATAGTTCCTTTAATATGTGCTGCAGTGCCCCTGCAGTGAGCAGTTAGTGCCACTAGAGGATGCATTCCTTTTTTTGCATAATATCTCTGCAGTATGTTACCCTCACTCCCCAATCTTTGCATTTTCTTTTCATTTGTTTCTATCACCCTCCCCTTCGATCTGCCTCCAGTGGGGTACTGAGTCAAAGGTTTTGCTGAAGACAAATGTAAGCACATCTTCTGCCTGCTCTCTATCTACTGCCCGAGTGACCCAGTCAAAAAAATACAATCAGGTTGGTCTGACATAGGCTGGCCCAGTGGCACTGAGGGTTGAGGCGCTAGATGCCACACTCATGCTGCCAGTGACCTGGTTCGGGAGCAAACTATGGTCACTGGGAGTTGGTGGGCAAGAGGATTGAGTGTCCAGAAGACTGCTCTCCTCTTCTGGGGTAGGTGGATTCTGCCTCATGAATAACTGATGACCCCAGGATCCAGAGGGAGCACTGCAGTCTGCGTGGCAATGTAGATAGGGGTTGGGTGGCAGTGAGTGTCTTTCATTCAGGCACAGGAGCATGCCTGGTGTGAACAGGATGCCATTACTCATCTGCACCCTAGCAACACAAGCAGTAAAAAAACCCGCTCCCTGGATAGGCAACAGCATCCTCCGGTGCCCCACCGCCACACTCCCATTGCCAGGTTCACTCCACTGACTCTCCCAATCCCCTTGTCTGCCTGGGCTCTGGCTAGATGGGTCCAGTCATCAGACCAGGTAGGTGGGGGAGTGTCTGTCCCTGATTTTCTGGTGGGGTGGACTTCAGGCGGGAGGTAGCGCAGTTGGCTGTGAGTGGGGATCACCTGAGAGAGGTCAAAAGGAAGCAGGTGATAAAAAGAGTTAACAAAAAAAAAAAGTTGGTCTGACATGGTCTTCTTAAAGCAAACCTGTGCTTCTTTACATCATGTAGCCCATTAACATCTAAACAGGCCACCAGGCTTTCCTGTAGGGCTGTGCAGGGGCCGAATATTATTTTCCAAATACCACGAATAGTTGAGCTCCTGAATATTCTGGGGCTTTTCTCTATCAGGGCACTATCTGCATTCAGGAAAGAGTATTTGACCACCTACAAAATAAAAAAGTAAAAAAAAGAAAACAGCAACTCACTCTCCTCCCACAGCCCAAAGACAAGTACAATATAAATTTCATCCCCCTCACCCTCTAACAAAAGACCAATGCCAGCCAACCCCCCTGCACCCACAAGTTGTTATTTTATTTAATAATGTAAGTCCCTCGATAGGTGACTGTCTCCAACCTGCCTGCCTCCATGGCTAGCCACCATCCTATTTAATATACAGTGCTCGTTTATGCTTAAAAATTAATTTATGTCCCCCCCACCCCTGTCGGCACCACCCAACTCCCACCCAGCAGCACTCAGTTCTATTGAGGTGAATTCAGGGAGTCAAGAAGGTGACAGGCTCAACCCACCCTCCTGTACAGTAGGCTGCCTTCTCAAGAAAGAAAGTGCTTGCATGCTTGCTCTTGTAAAACCAGCTGATCACGTGATCATCCACCCATTTGAGGTCAGAACCACCACCCTTGAGGAAGGACTCCAATTCCCCTTTACCATTTGAAACCATACAGAATTGAGGTCGTTGGACTCCAATGATTCCCTGACTGCCACCCCTCCCATCACCTCTGAGTTTGTAAGTAGCAAGTCTAGGATGGGGTTCTACTGTGTGGTTTCTCTGACCAGTTGCACTAGTAGACAGTCCTGCACTGTGTCCAGCAGTGCCTAACTCTGGTGCTGCTCCTAACCAAAAGGGTATCCCAGTCAAAGTCTAGTAGATTTGGGCCCCTACTATCACTATGTTACCTTTACCACCCCCTTCTGATTTCCCTCACCCAAATCTTTACTGTTCTCCTCCTTTGTACTGGTGATCTATAGAACACTCCCATCTTAATCTTTTACCGTCAGTCATAGTAGTTAGCTGTACCCAAATGACTCCTCTCCACTCCTTACCTTCAGTAGCCTCAGTACCCTCTCTGTACTACAGAGCTAATCAAAACCCCACATCTGTCCTTCTAGTACAGGGTAAACCCTGGAACTATCAAATCCAATTTGCTTATTCCCAGTCACCCACGTCTCTATGATGTTTACCAATTCTAACTCTGCCTCTGCCACCACTGCCTGTAGATCACTAACCCTTGTTACTTGGGCTGCTGGTGTTTAGGCAACTCCCCTCCCAACCCCTCCTTTTCCCTTCACTTCCCTCCCCTCACCTGTTCCTGTTTACTGTACACTTCACACTTCCTGTTTCTATTTTCAGTCGTGATGTTTCTGCTCTTCGCCCTTACCAGATGCATCACAATGGCATCTCAGTGATAACACAGTGGTGAGTTAACAAATGTGCAATGGTACTAATTAGTATACCTCTGAGAAGCCAGTGGTGTTTACATTTGAGTCCTACAGTACCACTTCATCGCTGAAAAATTTAACGTAAACTACCACTGTTAATACCAGGGTACCACTGGGTAGTACATGTCACAGGCCACTTGCGCTGAACAGCTGTTATGCCCGCAGTTGTGCAATAAACCCCTGCAACATGGTGCTGGGGGTTTACGGCAGCAGTTGCACCCCATTCCAGAAGGGCAGCAACAAAGTCCCAATGTCAAGATTCTACAAGAACTCCCGGAGAACCAGCAGCGTAAGTTACACCTGCATTTAGCTGGTGTCAACACATCCATCTCGAGGTCCTGTAGAACCAGGTCCATGTGCCCCCATGCCCAGACCACCCTGTTGCTGCCGCACTGGGCATCACAGCATGATCCCACCCGACCCCCATACTGTACATGCCCCCATACAATAATGGCTGCAGTGTGCCCTCAACTGCCCCCTCATGCCTAAGTTACATGCCCAGCAGGGCTACCCACACCCCTAGCCCCCGAATCCCCCATTGTAAAATGCCCTGCAATTAATTTCTGAGCGTGTCTTTACAGGAGCACTCCTACAGCACTCAGTAGGCGGCTGGCCGTGGAGATGAGAGGTAGGCTGTACCAGTCGCCGGCCGAGGACAGGTGGTGGGTGCTGGGTGGGCTGGCATGGCTGGGTGGGAAGGTGGGGGCCGCTAGACTACCAGGGCATATCAGGTTATTTGCCGCATTTGTGGACTGCGACTCAGGGGTCAGGGCACACCCAGGTAGGGGGGATGACAGCATCGCCCTGCGGGGGGTTCTAGTAGATAAAACACAGGGTAACAAGAAGCATACTCATACATTCAAGTTCCAATACATGTACCCAGCACTTTAGAATTTAACATATTTAGTTTTGCAGAAGTTTCAAAACAAGTAAAGCTAGAGCAACTTCAAGAATATTGTGATAAGTTGTTCCAGGCATAAGGACACACAAAAAAATATATTTCTTTCAGAAACGGACAAATACTTTGCCAACTGTTAGAAGTGATGCTGTACTTCTGGTGAGGAGCATTTATGGTAAGAAACGTAAATACATTAATTACTGGGAAATGTAAGAATGTACTACACTAGGGGTCAAAGGGAAAATAAATACTGGTTAGTGTTAAGCCTTATGTGACATACTGTAATTAACTAGACGTTATAGGACTTTCAAGCTTTAACTAAAAGACCAATGGATTAGCACCCTCAAATAAAAGTAAAATGCAAGGTTTCTTTTTAGTTCATGGGACAGGACATTAGCACATATTTCATATTAAATTGTACCGTATGTGTGCATACATGTGCTGTCTCATGTATAAAAGAGGAACCTCATTTGAATGCTTTCACAAATGAAAAGGGACTCCTTTATGGTTCATTGTGTAATTCAGGTTTAATATCTTCTCTACTATATTTGTGCAAGAAAAAAAAAGGAAGCTTTCAAAATCAGAACAGTTCTACAACGGGGGATTCGAGGGGACGGGAGTGTGGGCAGCCACGGCAAGCTGTTGTAGGCTTGCTGGAAGGGGTGCACTTCCAACCTGCGGCTGTGGGTTGCGACATGCTGGCCAGGTAAGCCCTCTGTGCAGCATACCTAGCCACATGTTGCAAGTCGCGGGACTTTGCTGCAGAGACTCTGCCTTCTAGAATAGGGTGCAGGGTCAATGTTGCAATTGCAGGTGGTGCAAGTTGCATTCATGACAACTTGCGCAACCCTTCTAGAATCGGGCCCCAAGAATACAACAATGAATATTTAAGTGTAGCAGTATAGGACATCCTAAGTTTCAAAGAAAGGCAGAATGTCAGTGGAGACCAAACAACAGTAGCATTTCAAAATAGGATTGAGTCAGGGATTAGAGTTTGGGAGGAGGGCTTGGGGGAGTTGATGGGGGAGGAGGAGGTGTGGCATGAGCATTTGTTGCCTGGGAGGAAATTGAGAGAATTTGATGGAAGTGGACAAGGGGTATGGTGAATGTCCAAGGGAAGCTGATTCCAAAGAAAGGGGAGACAGTAGGAAAAAGTCGACTGACCTGCCTCAGTATGAGGTACGGGGAGGAAGGAAAAGTGGAAGTCCCTGGACCATAGTGAGTATTTTGAAGGGTTAGCAGGCAATAGGCTGGAGGACAGGTAGGGAGGGAGAGTCCCAAATCAGTATTTGGCAATGAGGAAGAGGCAATGGCCCTCTCGCTTGTGAGGTAGAGGCATGAGGGAGAGAGAGGAGTAGAGAAGACAGTGGTGCATGTGAAGGGAGGAAAAGAAGGAGGCAGCAAAGCGACAGAAAGAGTTCAGGAGAGTGTTAAGTCTTGAGAGGCAGAAGTTGCAGGGACAACATCGGTGTAATCAATAACGTAGAATCATTTTGATGACCAGATCCCGATAGGTAGGGAGGGGGAGGCTGTCTTTGTCACAGTAGAGGATGCCAAGCTTTGGAGCAGATGGCATCTATAGGGGTAAAGAAATCAAAATGGCTGTCCGACCTGACCCCTAGGTATTTGAAGGTGTGGACTTCATTGAGGGAAGCCATCCAGGGTGAGGAAAGCTGGGGGACTGGAGTCTGACAGCCTCTTCCTGGAGCCAAAGGTCATTGTAATGGCTTTCTTTGTGGTTTAGCTGGTTGGCCTGAAACCAGTGTTGAATTTTGTCAAAATCTTGCTGTAGGGGTGTGTGTACATCAATGGAGAAGATGCCTGAGGTGTAAATAATGGAATTGTCCGCGTACATGTGAATTTGGGAAGTAGAACAGATGGACAGAAGGTCATTTATAAAGACAGAAAAAGAATGGCCAGCATGGATTAAGGGGAAAGGATAGGGCGTTACAACTAGGACCGATTGCTGTCTGTTGTGTAGGCAGGAGCTAAACCAATTGACTGCAATAGGTGCCAGCCCAGTCGGATGGAGTTTGTGAAGCAGGAAAGGATGGGAAACAGAATCAAAGGCCTTTGCTAGGTCTACGAACATGTGGCAGTGATTAGACCTTGATCCATTCCTGTAGAGATTGAGTTGTTGACTCATAGCAGGTAGGACATATGCTGTTTCCTGAAGCCTGACTGGAAAGGGGAGAGAATGCCAGAGGTGGATAGATGTTCAAAGAGCCTAGAGTAGATATGGGACTCTTGTAGTTTGGTGAGTGAGGGAAGGAGAGAAATGGTACTGTTGTTGCCGGGAGAAGAAGGGTCCCCTGCTTTGTGGAGCAGTAGCACCTTGGCCATTTTTTGAGGCCTGAGGGTCAGTGCCGGTTGAGAGGGAGAGGTTAAGGAGGTGGGTGAGGGAGGTGGCAATAACAGGGGAAGAGATGTGTAGGGGCTTAGGGTAGAGTTCATTGGGGCTGGATTGAGCAAGATTAAGAGACATTAGTGCTAAGTGGACTTCTTTAGGAGAAACAAGAGGAAAACTAAAGCCAATGCCGGGGAGGGTCCTGTGGGGTAGGGTGGGATGGTGGAAGTGCATAGCTTGTGAAGAATTTGTTGAAGATCTCGGCAACAGAGGATGGAGTCGGAGATAGTTGAGCCTTCAATTTTAAGGACTGTGGGGCATGAGTTGTAGGTGGGTCAATAAGAAGTGGGTAATGTTCAAAGGGAAGTTGGCGTGCGAAGTTGGGATTTGAAATAAACAGCTTTGGTTTGACGGATAGCCTGGTACAGGCATTTCTGTGAGATTTTTATAGCTGCAGGTCTGCTGGGGACAGGGGGGCTTTATATAGCACCCAGGTTCTGTCTCAGATTCTGCATAGAGTTAGGAAGTCCATCATTATCCAGGGGTGGTGCAGACACTTGACTCTAGCCTTTTTTTTGAGGGGCATGTTACAATACAATGATATTCAGAAGAAATTACTGTAAAGGAGGCTGGAGCAGATTGGGCTCCCATGAGCCCTGTCCTTGCTGCCCCCACCGAAGACCACCTCCCCTGGACTTACCTGTCCAGCTTGTGTACCTCCATGGATATCCCCCCGTGGTGGTGCCAGGAGGGAGAGGGCCATCCTCCCTCTAGAGTGTCGTATCCAGCGCTCAGCTGGTAGGGGTTCTTTATTAATTTTATGTGCAGTTCCATCTTGTAGATGAGTTCTTCTCAGTGATGTTTCACCTGGATAAATAAAGACCTGAATGATTGATTGATTGATTATGCATGCCTGCCCAATCATGTATTTTCCTTTTTTTTTTTTTGTACCTCCCCTGCTGGGGCACACATGCTGTACCCGCCCTGCTGGGACATGAATTCTGTCTCTCCCCTGCTGTGGCATGCATGCTGTACTTCCCCTGCTGGGGCCTGCATGCTGTACCTCCCCCACTGGGGCATGCATGCTGTACCTCCTGCACTGGGGGATGCATGCTGTACCTGCCCTGCTGGGACACACATCCCGTACCTCCCTGCTGGGACATGCATGCTGTATCTCCCCTACTGGGACACACATGCCGTACCTCCCCTGCTGGGACATGCATGCTGTACCTCCCCTGCTGGGATACGCATGCTGTACCTCCCCTGCTGGGACACGCATGCTGTACCTCCCCTGCTGGAGCACGCATGTTGTACCTTCCCTGCTGTGGCGCAGATGCTGCACCTCCACTGGTGGGACATGCATGCTGTACCTCTCCTGCTGGGACAGGCATGCCATACCTCCCCTACTAGGACAGGCATGCTGTACCATGCATGCTGTACCTCCCCTGCTGGGACATGCATGCTGTACCTCCCCTGCTGAGGTCACATACTGTACCTCCCATGCCAGGGCACGCATGCTGTACCTCCCCTGCTAGGGCTCTCATGCTGTACCTCCTCTGCTGTGACATGCATGCTGTACCTCTCGTACTAGGACATGCATGCTAGCACATGCATGTGAATGCACATGTGTGCAGCAGGAGTCCCGTAGCTCTCTCCCTTTGTGCCACTGTCAGACTTGCACTGCCACCAGGCCTGCACCTGTTGGCAGTTTCTTTGTGGAGATGATATCCCTTACTCCTTTGGTGAGGAGAGCAGTATGTTGAACGCTTAGTCCTCCCCCCCTTCCCTGGCCAGCCCCATTCACCCGAGATCACTACCAATCTTGCTTCACCAGCAGCCACTTGGGCAAGCTTTTTCTTTCATTTCTCCATAAAATGAGGGCCATCCCTCCTAATGTGGGACAGCTGAGAGGTAAAGACAGAGGGGCTCTGAAGGGTAAAATGAGAGATATCCCTCCTAATGTGGGACAGTTGAGAGGTATGAACAGAGGGGTTCTGAGGGGTAAAATGAGGGATATCCCTCCTAATATAGGACAGTTGAGATGTATGGACAGAGAGGTTCTGAGAGCTGAAATGAGATATCCCTCCTAATGTGGGGCAGTTGAGAGGTATGGACAGAGGGGTTCTGAGGGGTAAAATGAGGGATGTCCCTCCTTATGTGGGACAGTTGAGAGGTATGACTACAGGTCCCCCTCATGGCCCAGTTGCAAACTGGTTGATGGGCAGAAAACAGAGAGTGGTGGTAAATGGTATACAGTCAGAAGAGATGCAAGTCACAAGTGGGTACCTCAGGGATCAGTCCTAGGGCTGTCCTCTTCAACATCTTCATTAGTGACCTTGCAGATGGACTAGAGGGTAAGGCTTGTCTGTTTGCAGATGACACCAAGATCTGCAACAGAGTAGATGATCCAGATGGGGTGGGCAGAATGAGAAGAGATCTGGATAAACTAGCAGAATGGTCAGAAGAGTGGCAACTGGGATTTAATGCAAAGAGTGCAAAATCATGCACAGGGAAGAGAAACCCTGAAGCCACCTATAGGCTGGGAGGGGAGTTGCTAGCAGTCACAAAGGAAGAAAGAGACTTGGGCATCATCATCACTGATGACCTGAAATCATCGAAGCAGACCTCTAAAGCAGTAGGTAAGGCTAGGGGGGTGTAGGGTGTATTAGTAGGGGTATCACAAGTCGTAAGAGGAGGTAATAATCCCTCTGTACAAGACACTAGTTAGGCCCCATCTGGAGTACTGCGTGCAGTATTGGAAGCCACACCTTCACAGGACGTGATCAAATTGAGGCAGTCCAGAGAGGCAGCAAAATGGTGCAGGGACTGCATCAGAAGACATATGAGGACAGATTAACGGAGCTCAATATGTATACCCTTGAGCAAAGGAGGGAGAGAGGTGATATGATCAAGGCATTCAAACACCTTAAGGGCATAAACAAGGTGAAAGGAAGTCTAACATGTTTAAATATAAGAAAAATAGCAGGACAAGAGGACACAGCATGAGATTAGAGGAGGCCGATTAAGGGGATATGAGAAATTCTTTTCACAGAAAGAGTGGTGGATGCATGGAATGGCTTCCCACAAGAAGTGGTGGCTATGAATACAGAGCAGGGCTTCAAACAGGCATGGGATAGGCATAAGGGAGCAATACAAATGACTATGAATAGATAGGCCACTGACAGAGCAAAGGCCGATGGCACATTTATAAGGTAGAAAAAGAAATGGGCAGACTGGATGGGCCTTGCGGTCCTTATCTGCCGTCATCTTCTATGTTTCTATGTAAGTTGTATACTATGGGTTATGAGGAACTGTTTTATAGCATCTCTAGTTCTCTGCAGTAGAATGCAAGCTGAAATCAGGTTTACTCCAGTTCAAACTTGTTTAAGGATCAGATCTTCCTTTTTCAGACCATCAATGGCCAATCTGGGGTGGCTGTATTTAACCTAGAGGTTAGAGCAGTAAGCTGTGAACCTATAAACTGAGCAGACCTGGGTTTGATTTCCACAACCACCACTTGCATGCTGTATGACCCCAAGAAAGTCCCTTAACCTCCCTGTCCTCCGTGCCTTTCCTGGCCATATAATTCTAAATTAATGTATGCAGTATATATGAGAAATAAAATGCAGGATAAGTGCCGTCTCACCAGCGCAGCGGTAAAGCTACTACCTGTAGCACAAATGACTGTGGTTCAGGAGCAGATCTCGGATGTCGGAAGGTCAGCCCAGGGGCAGGAGGCTGTGTCTCCAAGGGACTGCTCACCTTCTCCAGGGAAGGGATCCGGTACCCCGCACATACCAACCTCTAGCATTGGCTGGAGGGTACAGCAGCCTGGCACCATGCCATGTGTCTGTTGGGTAGGGACTGGTGTACTTCTGCATGTCAGGGTCGGGAACGTGCCCGACTGTGCGCTGAGGTCATTGTACATCTGGCTTCCCTCTGGAAAGGGGGAGGGGAGTGCACAAGGGAAGGAAAAACACCTCAGCTCAATCCCCATGACACCGGGGATCCTGACAAGTGCCAGGACCCAGCCGATACAGGGGGCTCCTCTGCCGGCAACGACCAAGGACAAAAATATGTACTTTGAAAAAAATGCAGGATAAATAATTTATTGTGCCAGTTTCTGCATTCTAAATGAGAATAAACAGTTTATTCTCTCAGTGTAAATGTGTCCACACACTCCACACATCACACTGCCCTCCCTGCCCTGAGGCAGCTGTCTGAACACAGTTTGATTCCAACATTATGTGGACCAGTCAGAGAGCTCTAGATTCCTTCCATTCAATAACAAAACAGCAGCACAACACTGCTGAATTACTAGAACAATTCCATGGATTTTGTTTAAAAATCATCACTAGTACATATAATTAAATCAGTCAAACAACACCTAAAAACAAATTACATTGCATTAATCGAATATGCAACAGCGGCAGTGTTTGAATGCATGTTTACTCCATAATCATGGTGGTAGAAGTAATAAGTTTTATTCATAAAACATGAACCAGGATAACCCAACTGAGCCAAGACTCATTTTCATTGGGGTCTGAATTCAGCACATTGTGGTGACCTCAGAGATACTTCACTACATGCAGAGCTGTGAACATGGAGACAGAAGGTTTTAGAAAAGGAAAGGAATCTGATATTATATAGCACCTTTCATGCAAACTGTATTCCAAAGAACTTTGTAGTCCAGATGAGGGAGGGGTGAAAATGTTGCTGACATTACCCGAATAGAATATATGACTCTATTTAATGGCCACTTATACAAAACTATAGGTCTTTTGCATAGTGTTTGATCCCCTTTTTGTGAGTCACCTCTGTGGAGGGGTTGTGGGTTAACAGATAGACCAGACACCGAACTTCAGGTTCAACACACAATGTCTGTGTGATGTTTATTTAAAATATAGAGGTTAACCTTCAGCAATGGCATATCGCTTCTTCAGTCTGCAGCAACAGACTATGCATGTCCTTCCTCTGCATTTAGTCAGCACCTGCTGATCTAACTTTAGTGAAAACCACTTCATCTCTATGTTTGACTTGTTTGCTTGGGTGATGGGGGCTCAAAAAGCAAAACCAAAACAAGTTAAAGACAAAGAACCTTAGTGCAGCAGCACTGAAACAAGTGCTTACCACAAAGGGCATTTGCAGTAAAAGCCAAGTTTCAAAGAAACACAACATCACACATACCCCAATAATGCAAAGCATCATGAGATATGTATGCAAATCACCATGACATTTCAGACTGGCTCAGTTTACAACAGGAATGCATGGTACCAAAAGGGCCTTGCAAGCAATCTGCAATTTACATGCATTTAACAAGTTTCTGATATCTCTACCCTGGTAACTTAATTTCTATAATACAGTCACCTAGTACTTTTTACCTTTATCAAAAACACCTAGTGCCATGGTGTTTTCAATATTTACAGGTTTCATACACATAAGGTACAGTATATACATCAAGGTATTTTATGATATAGTGCCATTGCATACTAAATCCAACCACAAGGAACACAGCCTGTTGTTTTACATCAGCTCAAAGGTCACAACAGTAGCCTCCCTGTATGAGGATCTGAGAGGGAAAAGTAAAATTAAAGAGGACACTACAGCATAGTCAAGAAAGCGGAGGGGGGTGCCCATAGGTGGCCAACCTTATGGACTAGAAATTGTAAAGGATAGATTAGGCTAAAAATAGAACTGTTGCAACAGATTTAAGAAAAGGTCAGTCCTCAAGAGTGGCAGGATCTCCCTGTCACAACCTTCACTTTCTTTTTTTTTATTATAGTCACCACCTGGGTGCAAAAATCACTGTTTTCTAGGAAGAGCACATTATCTGATCCCACTGACCTCCCACTTAGCTACTAATATAAAGTGATGGCTGTCAATTTCTGTTTGGTGTTGGCAGGAGTTTTAATCCTTGTAACTTCTTTTTTGAGCAATTTAGATAAGTATTGCATATGAGCATATCATTACTCATCTTAACTTCCGTGACCTCTCGCCCTAACTTTACAAAAAAGTGAAATTATCCTTTTTATGGCTGTGGGCAGAGCCTATAGCCATTTTGCTATCCGTAGCTTGAAAATGGAGTTTCATGGAACACGTTTTGGTCATTTCAATGTATCCTTCCATGCCAACTGAAATAAAATTTTCCCTTCTTTCTCTTAAGAATGTTGGAGACATAACTCTAAGCTGCTTATCAGATGCCATTAGGAAACTGAAACAGCTTGTTACATATTTGTTAAATATCAGTTGCCTATGAAACTGGAGATTTGCACATTTAAATACTAAGCATTTAAACAGCTTCTTGATACTAGTTTAACTTGGGAATGTATTGTCTTTCAAGAAAGAGTCATACCTCATAAATGTCACCCTTTCCCCAACAGATCAATGATGTACACTGTTTTTTTTTTAACCTCTACAGACACTATCTGATAAGTAGTCTCAGACATATGCCAGGTCTTCAGTGAACTGCTTAGACTAAATACGTATCAGTAAGAAGCCATTTTTATGTTTGCTTGCACGCATGTGCAAGAAACATAGTGCCATCATCCGAGTTTTCGGAGGTGTGTCACCCCCTCTTCCAATTCAGTTAATGTGTTGGCAGGCGGGGCCCCTGTCTGCCAATGCATGCTGGAGCTGTCTATGACAAGCTCCAAAATGCAGTGGCATACAGTTGAAAGGGGGAGCTACGCTTGAGTGAGCAGCGATAAGATATTGCCTGCTCATGCGCAGCTCCCCTACAACATGCCTTGCATACTGCGTGCTCCCCCCTACGCACACACTGTGTGAGCCGGCGAGGGTGCCCAATCCTATCGGCTGTGCTGCGCTCCCGAAGCCTTCCAAATGCCATGCTGGGTGCCCACCCCAGCATGGCAACTCAATGTTATAGCCGACAGGTGCCCAATCCCCGTCGGCTTCACTGTCTGCCCCCCTGAGTACAGGGTGCCATGCTGGGAGCCCACCCCAGTGTGGCAACAAATGCCATGGCCGACAGGGTGCCCAATCCCCCATCAGCTCTACACCGACCGTCCTTCTGCCATGCTGGGAGCCCACCCAAGCGTGGCAACGCTCCACGTCGTCTTTTTAAATTTTAAATACCTGTAAGAAAAAGCGGTCCCATGATCTTCCTGCCCCTCCACAACCCGCACCCACCCTGCGCACCCTGCCTCCCCACACACCCCACACCCCATACTTACCTCCAGACTCGGCGTGATGATCTTGACGGACCGGGAACACGCCTGCACTCTCAAAGCCGACCGCGAACTGAGGAAATGCCGGCAAGCTGTATAATGGTATAGATAGGGTTTTTTCAACTTTGTTGCATCTCTCAGGCATTTTTTGGAATTTTTGCGCCAAATTTTCAACGTGGGTTTTGGGACCCCTTCTCATGAATCCTGTCACTGTCATGGCGTTATTCGGGCCCAAAGGGTGATTTCGCAGTCACTCCACGAAATCACCTTTCAGGACCGATTAATGAAACAACACTGCCAGTGTTCATAAGGTGGACTCTCAAGAAGCCTATTTTGAAAAGTTGGTGAAAAAATTCCTAAAAATGACTGTTTTATGAGCATGCGTTGCGCAGTTCCTACGCACGCTCATAAGTTCGCGGATTTTCAATATTTTCACTCCAGATTTTCAACATTACCATTTTACCACACCTTCTTATGATAGTACAGCTGTCATTTTTCATCTCACCCAAAACATGTTTCCGCCCATGTAGTGCACAATGGCGCATGATCGTTATCTCGACATCAATGTACTGGACAAATTAAGAAAATCACAGTGACACTGTTCATGAGCAGAGGTCTTAAAATGGCTATGTTGAAATTTGGTGAAAAAATTCGAAAATGACTGTTTTACAAGCGTCGTTGTACAGTTCCTCACTTGCCTTTCGTAAGTTGCAATTAATATTTTCACTCCAGATTTTCAACATTGCCATTTTACCACACCTCCTTATGAGCACTACAGCTGTCATTTTTCACATCTCACCCAAAGCGTGTTTCCACCATATGGCGCCAGAATGGCGCAGCGGTGTGCGAAATCAATGTCTGGGACAAATTAAGAAAATCACAGTGATACTGTTCATGAGCAGAGGTCTTAGAATGGCTATGTTGAAAATTTGGTGAAAAATTCCCAACAATGACTATTTCTGGCGTGCATTGCGCGGTTCTACAGCGCTCGTAAATTAGCAAATTTTCAATATTTTCACTCCAGATTTTCAACATTGCCATTTTACCCACCTCTTTATGAACAGTACAGCTGTCATTTTTCACATCTTGCCCAAAATGTGTTTCCGCCCATGTAGCACACAATGGTGCAGTCAATGTGCGAAATCAATGTATCGGACACATTTAGAAAATCACAGTGGCACTGTTCATGAGCAGAGGTCTTAAAATGGTTGTGTTGAAAATTTGATGAAAAAATTCTTAAAATGACTGTTTTTGAGGCGTGCGTTGCGCAGTTCCTATGTATGCTCATAAGTTTGCGAATTTAATATTTTCACTCCAGATTTTCAATATTGCCATTTTATTACACCTCCTTATGAACAGTACAGCTGCCATTTTTCATATGCCACCCAAAATGTGTTTTCGCACATGTAGCGCACAATGGTGCTGTTGGTGTATGAAAGCAATGTTTGGGACAGATTAAGAAAATCACAGTTACACTGTTCATGAGCAGAGGTCTTAAAATGGCTATGTTGAAAATTTGGTGACAAAAGTCCATAACTGTGTTTAGTGAGCATTGCGCGGTTTCCACGCATCTCGTAAGTTCATGACTTTGTAATATTTTAAGTCCTGATTTTCACCAGCAGCATTTTCCCACACTTCCTTATTTACAGTACAGCTGTCATTTTTCACAACATGGCCGAAATGTGTTTTCACACTTTCAGCGCAGAGATGCGTGGTCGCTTTGGGAAATCACTGTTCGGGACAGATAAAGAAAATCACGGTGACACTGTTCATGATCAGAGGCACCAAAATGCCTAAGTTGACAATCTGCTGTAAAAAAATCCCCAACCTAATTATATTATGGGTGTGCGTTGCACACTTTCTTTGTACGCTCGTGACTTCACCATTTTTTTAAATATTTTTATTGCAGATTTGCAACATTGCCATTTTTTACACCTCCCCATGAACAGTACAGCTGTCATTTTTTACATCCTGTTCGGAATGTTTTTGCACCTGTGTGCTAAATGACCCGTGGTCGCTGTGCATAAGCAGCTTCGGCTAACAACTGATATTCCCCTGTTCATAAGGTGGGGTCACAAAAGCGTGCTGAACATTTGGGTGAAAATACCATCAATGCCTGAGGTATTAGGGTTTCCAACCATAACGCCCAACCCTGTAGAGAATGACAGGCATCAGGGTGTGACTTGGGATTCTTGCCTATAATGCTCATACCATTCCACACCCTGCAGCCAGTGAGAGGCATCGAGGTATGCCTTGGACTCTTTGGCTCCAAAGTTCACCCATTCTCCTATATCGCACCCATCTCACTGTATTTCCTAATGGAATGAGGTGCGCATAAGGGCCAAAGACCCCAAGGAACACCATGACAGCCTGAGTAAATACAGTGCAGAAATGTGTAAATGAAGATCCCTATGACAATGAGACGTAGCATCTCCCCTGCGCTATCCAGGATACAAAATATAGGATAAGAAATATTTAAAGGAAATCTACTCTAAACTGAACTTCACTGTGGTCACTGACATAAACAAACAGTTTTTTATTGTAACAGTCACACAGGAGTCTGGTTCTGATTGTGCTAACCAACTGCACCACTGAGACAACTGGAACCTGGGCCATCCCTAAGCACATTACTCTTTCTCAAATGCACAACCCAATGGCAACACAAATATTTTTTTGAAACAATCACACAGGAGTGTGGTGTGCATTTTTTATGGGACACATACAAACAGAGGTGAGAAAGAATAAGTGCCTCAGCTAGGACTTGAACCCAGGCTACCCAGAATACTGTTCTGATTGCACTAACCAGCTGCGCCACTGAGACAACTGGAACCTGGGCCGTCATCAAGTATATTACTCTTTCTCAAATGCACAACCCAATGGCAACACAAATATTCACTTGTAACAATCACACAGGAGTGTGGTGTGCATATTTTATGGAACACATACAAACAGAGGTGAGAAAGAATAAGTGACTCAGCTAGGACTTGAACACAGCCCACCTGGCAGTATTGTGGCCATGAGGATGGTGTGTAGTGTGAGTGTGTGTGTGTGTGTGTGTGTGTGTGTGTGTGTGTGTGTAGCATTATACAAAATATAAGATAAGAAATATTTAAAGGAAATCTACTCTGAACTCAACTTCACTGTGTTCACTGAGATAAACAGCTTTTTTTTAATAACATATTAGGATGCAATATTTATTTTGAATGTTGTGGCCATGAGGATGGTGTGTATGTATGCATGTATATAGAGAATAATGCATATGTAGGGGGTTGATATGGAGTTTTTTCACACACCCAAGTTGTGTGATAATATGTAAACCTCGAGAGCGAAGCTCGAGAGGTTTAAGAATTATCACACAATGAGGGTGTGTGGAAAAACTTCATTTCTAATCCCTACATATGTTTTATTTTTTATAACTGGCACCAAAACAAATTAAATATAAATATTACCACTATGAGGAGATGCGAGACGAAAACGCTCCTACTTCCTTAATAGGCACGCCCCCACGATATTCAAAGACTGACATCACATAACGTGCTAGCGTGGGGGCGTGCCTACTAGTAAGGAAGTAGGAGCGTTTTGGCAGCGGGTCTCCGTGTTGCTTTTGCTGTGCTTGAAACTGTTCAGTTTGGAATGCGAGTGCTGCAGGCTTCTTGGCGAGACTGTAAAGTCGTATCAACCAGCTGGTTGATACGACTTTCGTATCAACCTGCGGGTTGATCGACTTTGATTCTCAAAACGGGTTGATAACAGGGATCACCAGTTATTATATATATATATATATATATATATATATATATATATATATATATATATATATATATATATATACATATATATATATATATATAGAGAGAGAGAATGTGTGTGTGTGTGTGTGTGTGTGTGTGTGTGCTGGCGTGCGTGTTGCTGTAGCTCAATATATTTTTCCCAAAAGATAGTAAACAGCATTTGTCAATGCGAATGTTTGCTTGCTGGCATTGGCAGTGGTAGTGTAGAAGTTACAGAGCTGCGAAATAGGAATGGCAGAAGTATTGAACTGAAGCCAACCCCTCCACCACCCTGCAGAGAGTGACAGGCATTGGGGTGTACCTTTGGGTCGTCAGGCATAACAGCCATGCCATTTCACCTCACCCCACCCTGCAGACACTGACAAGTCATCACGGTGTTCCTTGGGTCTTGGCGCCTCGCACCCCATTCCATTAGGAAATACAGTGAGATGGGTGCGATATAGGAGAATGGGGTGAACTTTGGGGCGAAGAGTCAAGGTGCAGGGTGTGGAATGGTATGAGCATTACAGGCAAGAATCCCAAGTCACACCCCTAATGCCTGTCATTCTCTACAGGGTTGGCGTTATGATTTGAAACCCTAATACCTCAGGCATTCATTGGTATTTTCACCCAAATTTTCAACATGTTTTTTGTGACCCCACCTGATGAACAGGGAATATCAGTTTGTTAGCTGAAAGCTGCTTATGCACAGCAACTCATGACATTTAGCACACAGGTGCAAAACATTCAACAGGATGTAAAAATGACAGCTGTACTGTTCATGGGAGGTGTAAAAATGGCAATGTTGCAAATTTGGTAAAATATTTAAAAAATGGTGAAGTCATGAGCGACAAAGAAACTGTGCAACGACACCCGTAATATAATTAGATTGGGGATTTTACAGCAGATTGTCAACTCAGGCATTTTGGTGCCTCCGATCATGAACAATGTCACTGTGATTTTCTTTATCTGTCCCGAACAATGATTTCCCACAGCGACCACGCATCTCTGTGCTGAAAGTGTGAAAACACACTTGACCATGTTGTGAAAATGACAGCTGTACTGTTCATAGGAAGTGTGGAAAATGCCACTGGTGAAAATCTGGACTTAAAATATTACAAAGTCATGAACTTATTGAGGTGCGTGGAAAACTGCGAATGCTCACTGCAACACAGTCATTTTATGGACTTTTGTCACCAAATTTTCAACATAGCCATTTTAAGACCTCTGCTCATGAACAGTGTAACTGTGATTTTCTTAATCTGTCCCAAACATTGCTTTCGCACACCAGCAGCACCATTGTGCACTACATGTGCGAAAATACATTTTGGGTGACATATGAAAAATGGCAGCTGTGCTGTTCATAAGGAAATGTAATAAAATGACAATGTTGAAAATCTGGAGTGAAAATATTAAACTTGCAAACTTATGAGCATGCATAGGAACTGCGCAAAGCACGCTCGTAAAACAGTCATTTTATGGACTTTTGTCACCAAATTTTCAACATAGCCATTTTAAGACCTCTGCTCATGAACAGTGTAACTGTGATTTTCTTAATCTGTCCCAAACATTGCCTTCGCACACCAACAGCACCATTGTGCGCTACATGTGCGAAAACACATTTTGGGCAGCATATGAAAAATGGCAGCTGTACTGTTCAGAAGGAAGTGTAATAAAATGGCAATGTTGAAAATCTGGAGTGAAAATATTAAATTCGCAAACTTACGAGCATGCATAGGAACTGCGCAACACACGCTCGTAAAACAGTCATTTTTAGGAATTTTGTTCACCAAATTTTCAACATAGCCATTTTAAGACCTCTGCTCATGAACAGTGACACTGTGATTTTCTTAATGTGTCCCATACATTGATTTCGCACATCGACTGCGCCATTGTGCGCTACATGGGCGGAAACACATTTTGGGCAAGATGTGAAAAATGACAGCTGTACTGCTCATAAGGAGGTGTGGTAAAATGGCAATGTTGAAAATCTGGAGTGAAAATATTGAAATTTTACGAATTTACGTAGCGATGAGAACTGCTCAATGCACGCTTGTAAACAGTCATTTTAGGAATTTTTCCACCAAATTAACATAGCCATTTAAGACCTCTGCTCATGAACAGTGTCACTGTGATTTTCTTAATGTGTCCCATACATTGATTTACGCACCGACTGCGCCATTGCACGCTACATGGGTGGAAACACATTTTGGGCAAGATGTGAAAAATGACAGCTGTATTGCTCATAAGGAGGTGTGGTAAAATGGCAATGTTGAAAATCTGGAGTGAAAATATTGAAAATTTGTGAATTTCGAGCGTGCGTAGGAACTGCTCAATGCACGCTTGTAAAACAGTCATTTTTAGGAATTTTTCCACCAAATTTTCAACATAGCCATTTTAAGACCTCTGCTCATGAACAGTGTCACTGTGATTTTCTTACTTTGTCCTGTACATTGATTTCGCACACCGACTGCGCCATTGTGCGCTACATGGGCGGAAACACGTTTTGGGTGAGATGTGAAAAATGACAGCTGTACTGCTCATAAGAAGGTATGGTAAAATGGCAATGTTGAAAATCTGGAGTGAAAATATTGAATATTCATGAACTTACGAGCCTGCGTAGGAACTGCGCAATGCAAGCTAGTAAAACAGTCATTTTGGAATTTTTCCACCAAATTTTCAGAATAGGCTTCTTGAGAGCCCACCTTATGAACGCTAGGCAGTGTCATTTCATTAATTAGCCCAAAAGGTGATTTCACGCAGTGATCATGAAATCACCTTTTGGGCCCGAATAACGTCATGAGAGTGACATCATTCATGAGAAGGGTCCCAAAACCCCATGTTGAAAATTTGGTGCAAAATTCCAAAAAATGCCTGAGACATGCAACAAAGTTGAAAAAACCCTATCTATCCCATTATTAGGCTTACCAGCATTTCCTCAGTTCGCAGTCAGCTTTGAAGAGTGCAGACGTGTTCCCGGTCCACCGAAGATCGCCGCGCCGAGGTCCGAGGTGAAGCATGGGTTGGGGTGTGGGGAGGCAGGATGCGATAGGTGGGTGCGGATTGTGGGGGCAGGAAGACTGCATGGGACTTTTTTTTTACAGGTTTTTTTAACAAGACGAGCGGGACGCTTGCCACACTGGGGTGGGCTCAGCATGGCACAAGGACGGCTGGTTGGGGGCATGGTGCTGATGGAGGGATTGGGCACTTGTTAGCTATAGTATCAGTTGCCACACTGGGGTGGGCTCCCAGTGTGGCACCCTGTACTCTGGGGGAGGACAGTGTAGCCGATGGGGGATTGGGCACCCCGTCGGCTATACCGTGAGTTGCCACGCTGAAGGGGGCACCAGCATGGCATTTGGAAGGCTTTGGGAGGCACAGCCGAGGGGGATTGGGCACCCCTTGGCCAGCTATAGGGAGTGTGTGTGGGGGTACTGCACATGCGTGCATATGTGTGTGTGTGTGTGTAGGGGAGCTGCGCATGAGCAGGCGATATCTGATCGCTCCTCGCTGAAGCGTAGCTCCCCCTTTCAAATGTACACCACTGCATTTTGGAGCTGTCACAGACAGCTCCAGCATGCATTGGTGGACTGGGGCCGTGCCTGCCAACACACTGAGTGAATTGGAAGAGGGGGTGACACACCTCCGAAAACTCAGATGGTGGCACTATGTTTCTCGCACATGCGTGCAAGCAAACATAAAAATGACTGTTACAAGTGTGTGTTGCGCAGTTTCCACACACGCTCATAACCTCAAGAATTTTTTATATTTTCACTCCAGAGTTTCCACATTGCCATTTTTTCATACCTCCTTATGAACAGTATAGCTGTCATTTTTCACATCCTGCCCAAAATGTGTTTTCTCACATGTGATGCACCATGGTGCGATCGCTGTGGGAAATCAATGTTTGGGACAGATAAAGAAAATCACAGTGACACTGTTCATGAACAGGGGTCCCAAAATGCCTATGTTGAAAATCTGGTGAACAAATTCCAAAAAATAACTATGTCACGAGCGTGCATTGTGCAGTTTCCACATACGTCAGAATCTCTTTAGAATTTTTTATAGTTTCACCCAGATTTCAACATTGCCATTTTTGCACATCTCCTATGAACAGTACAGCTGCCATTTTCAAATCCTACCCAAAATATGTTTTTGCACCTGTAGCGCACAATGGGTGTGTTAAGCTGTGCGAAATCAACTTCGGGACAGAGTAACAAAATCACAGTGCCACTGTTCATTAGAGGAAGGCCCCAAAATGCCCATGTTGAAAATTTGGTAAAAAATAAAAAAAATGACTGCATTACAGGTGTCTGTTGCAGCCATAAGTTTGCAAATTTTCATATTTTCTCCACAGATTTTCAACATTGCCATTTTTTACACCTCCTCATGAACAGTACAGCTGTCATTTTTTGCATCCTGCCCAAAATGTGTTTCCGCAGCTGTGGCTCCCAATGGCACAGTTGCTGTGCAAAATCACCTTTCAGGATTGAGTAACGAAATGCTAGTGCCACTGTTCATGAGGTAGGGTCCCAAAAAGCCACTGTTGAAAATTTGGAGTGAAAATATCAACAAATACACGGGGCGTTAAGGTTTCCAACGATTCACCCACCCTGTAGAAACTGACATGCGTCGGGGAAGTAACTTGGCTTTGTTGCCCATAATGTTTGCAGAATTCTACCCTCATTTCCCCCACCCTACAGCCACTGATAGGCATTGAGGTGTGCCTTAGGCTCTGTCACCCTATCGTTCACCCCATTCTCCTATATTGCACCCATCTCAGCTTATTTCCTTATGGAATGGAGTGAGCATAAAGCCTGAAGACTCCAATGCACACCCTGACACCTGTCACTCTCTGCAGGGTGAGATGAGGGTGGAATGGCATCAGTGTTATAGCCAACCAAAGCCAAACTCCCAACACCTTTCAGTCTCTGCCGGAGTGTTGCCATTACTTCAATACTTCACTGCCATTCCTATTTTGCATTTCTAACTCCTGCACTACCAAATGCCAATGCCAGCAAGCCAACATTCAGCATTGACAAATGCTTGTTACTATACCAACCATTCAATAGTGGGATGCCTTTTGGTCCATATTAATTTTCATAAACACAGCCATATTTTCCATTCGGTAATGGGACTCCTTATATTTAAAGGAGCTTGTCTCCATGCTGGTAATATTCTGATGTAGATGTTATCACTGTATTTGGTTATCAATATGGAAGAGGCATCTTTAAAAAACATTGAGCTGGTGTTAACATATGCTAAGTCTGCCCGTGAAAAATTAACAAGTGATATTGCTGAAATTGGTGCCCTATTACAGTCAAAAACATCCCCTGAAGAATTTTCTAAGTTTAATAAATTATTATATGACAAAGTATCCAGATATGACATATGCTTAAAGAAACAAAAGCAAAAAAATTTAAAGGGATGGAGAATGACTATAAATTCAGTTGGGGTTATAACTGGCAAGATAAACCTCTTGTAATGGATGGCACACCTCAAAATTAATTTTGAAAAAGCAGGACCAGGCCCAGCAATATGGGGTGATCAATCAATCCTGGACTATACCACAGGGCCTTCCGACACAGATGTATCAGAAACTGATACTAACACACAGGAGAATTTTGGGGAATCAGTGCAGAGACAATACACTGCATCAGAGCAGGGGTTGCGGCACAGTCAACGTCACACATGTTTCAGACCTTCTCAACCCAGAGGAGGAAGATGAGGGGGGTTTGGAGAAAAAGAAGGAAGTGACTATTAGTGAAAAAATGTTTGCAACAATGGTCACGCCCCAATCGAAACCTGGTCTAGAGACTTTGGGACAGAACATTTCTCAAACATTACCTATAATTAATCAAGTTATATGTTGACTGCAGTTGAGGAACAGGTTTTAACTAAAGGGCTTTCCTTTTCCCCTACAGCCAATGTCAATTATTTCTTTACAGTGATTGATTTGCAAAAGTTTGCTAGGAATTTGACATTTAAATTTATTTATTTATTTATTTGCTTTTGTTAACCGGGTAAGCACACTAGACAGCCAAGTGCCTATTTTCAGGTGCGACCCAAGAGATTACAAGGTACATTACAGGGTACATACATGAACATCAGGCAAATACAAGTGGAGGATTACATTACATAGAATTAGCACAACAGGGACTTTACAAGCATCAGATTTCATCAGGCAAATAGTAGTGAAGAGTTAATATAAAGTGACCAGAACACAGGGACACTGTAAGACAACAATACCAAAAACAGGTATTACAATACAGTATTAAACATTGCAGTCAGTAGGAAGAAGTGCAGTGTGAATTCATCGTTCCAGGCAGCAAGTTGTAAGGCTAGCAGTTAGAATAAGGAGGAGTCACAGTTGGGATAGAATGGGCCCAGTGCGAGAGAAAGGAGTGCACAGTTATAGTGCTCACCCTGTTTTGCCGGTGGGCCTAAATGGTCCATTTTTATGTTGCTTGCACGCATGTGCAAGAAACATAGTGCCACCATCAGAGATTTCGGAGGTGTGTCACCTCCTCCTCCAATTCAGTCAGTGAGCTGGCAGGTGCGGCCCCTGTAAGCCAATGCATTTTGGAGCTGTCTATGACACGCTCCAAAATGCAGTGGCATACAGTTGAAAGGGGGAGCTACGCTTCAGTGAACACCGATAAGCGTAGCTGCCCCCCACATGCAGGCGTGCACGCTCCCGCACATCCTGTGTAGCCGACGGGGTGCCCAATCCCCGCCGGCTGAGCTGCTGTCGCTACCCCCCCCGTAGCTGGTGCCACGCTGGGAGCCCACCCCAGTGTGGCAATCAGTTCTTTGGCGACAGGGGTGCCCAATCCCCGCCGGCTGAATGGCCCCTCTTCTTGTGCCACGCTGGGAGCCCACCCCACCATGGCAAACAGTCCCACGACGTCTTTTTGTTTTAAACCTGTAAAACAAAAACGGTCCCCAGCGCGCCTCCGACACCCCTCCCACAACCCACACACCACCGACTGCGCACCCAGCCTCTACACCCCCACCCCATACTTACCTCCGGACTCAGAACGATCTTCGTGGACCGGAACACGCCTGCACTCTTCAAAGCCGACCGCGAACTGAGGAAATGCCGGTAAGCTGTATAATGGGCTAGATAGGAGGGGTTCAACTTTATTGCATATCTCAGGCATTTTGGGGAATTTTTGTACCAAATTTTCAACATGGGGTTTTAAGGCCTTCTCATGAATGATGTCACTGTCATGGCGTTATTCTGGCCTGAAGGGTGATTTCGGCGCGAGTGACTGTGAAATCACCCTTGGGCCTGAATACCACCATGACAGTGACATCATTCATGAGAAGGGTCCTAAACCCCATGTTGAAAATGGGTCCAAAATTCCAAAATGACTGTTTTATTAAGCGCAGCGCTATAGTTCCCACGCAGGCTCGTAAGTTCACGAAATTTCAATATTTTCACTCCAGATTTTCAACATTGCCATTTTACCACACCTTCTTATGAGGAGTACAGCTGTCATTTTCACATCTCACCCAAAATGTGTTTCCGCCATGTAGCACAGAATGGCACAGTTGGTGCTGCAAATCAATGTATCGGGACAAATTAAGAAAATCACAGTGACACTGTTCATGAGCAGAGGTCTTAAAATGGCTATGTTGAAAATTTCGTGAAAAATTCCTAAAATGACTGTTTCTGACGTGAGTTGCACAGTTCCTCTGCTAGGCGTAAGTTCTAAATTTTCAATATTTTCACTCCAGATTTTCAACATTGCCATTTTACCACACCTCCTCATGAGCAGTACAGCTGTCATTTTTCACATCCTGCTCAAAACATGTTTCCGCCCATGTAGCACAATGGCGCCCGTCGATTGTCTGCGAACTCAGTGTATGGGACACATTAAGAAAATCACAGTGTCACTGTTCATGATCAGAGATCTTAAAATGGCAATGTTGAAAATTTAAGGAAAGAATTCTAAAATGATCAGCTTTACGAGGTAAGGCAGACAGTTCACAAGACGCCTAGGGTTTGCGAATTTTCAATATTTCCACTCCAGATTTTCAAACATTGCCATTTTACCACACCCTTATGAGCAGTACAGCTGTCATTTTTCATATCCTGCCCAAAACGTGTTTCCCCCTACGTAGCATTAATGGTGCAGTCGGTGTGCAAACTCAATGTATGGACACATTAACAAAATCACACTAACACTGTTCATGACCAGAGGTCTTAAAATGGCTATGTTGAACATTCCGTGAAAAATTTCCTAACAATGACTGTTTTACGGCGTCGTTCGCAGTTCCCTAGCGTTTGTAAGTTCGCAAATTTTCAATATTTGCACTCCATTGACTTCCAAATACCTAAACAGCACATAGAAGCAAGCAACATTCGGCATTGACAAATGCTTGTTATATATGTTGTGAGAACAGGAGGAGTATGAGCACAGTTGTGCTCTGCCCAAGTCGTAATGTTTAGGTAGCATCTCAGTTAGTTGGGGTATCTCAGGCTGAGAGGGTTTGTCTAGTGCAAAGACAGGTGGCAGCTGTTTTGAGAAAACCCCAGAGGGAGGCTTTAAAGCTCTGGAGCAAGGGAGAGGAGCGAGTGCTAGTTAGAAGAGAGTTCCAAACCCTGGGCGCATGCACAGCGAAGGCTCGGTCACCCATTTGTGTGCTGGTTTTAGGTACCAGGAGGGCATGGGAGCCACTGGATCGCAGGTTGTAGGAGGGTGTAGCAAGAACAAGGGTCTCAGCAAGGTTTTGAGGGGTGGTAGTTCTGACAATATTGTCAATGAAGTTGCCCACGACATAAGAGCGGTGAATTTCCGGTGGGAGCCACTCAAACCGGGCGTAAAGCTCACAGCCGGTGGAGGAGGTGGGGGCTGAGGCACAAATGGCATATGTTGTTGTATGCTGAGTCCCACTTTACTAGACTAGTTTTTGCAACATGGGCAAATGCATGTTTATGGATGATAATTGTGATATCAGTGAGGAATGGGGTAATGTTTCTGCTGCATCTTTTTTGCCCAGCTCACAATATTGCCCCAACTATAATCATGTTGTCTCCATGTTCATTAAAAAAATGCAAACAAGATCTAGAAAAACTAAGAGAAAACCCAGGGCTTAATAACTCATCAAATTGGAGGCAGTATAGCGCAGTGGTCTATGGCTCTAAGCTGCAAATCTGGTGCTATCCAGCAGACCAGACCTGGATTTGAATCCCACAGCTTCCACTTGCATACTGTGTGACCCTGAGCAAGTCACTTAATCTCCTTGTGCTCCCAGGTTGCTCCTGTAAAAAAGCTTCCAGCTTAGTGTGCTATACCTGGTTAAACAACTAAATAAAAAAAATTGTAGCCACCGAGAAATACAGGCATTGCATGATTTAGCTAATAATAAAGATATAGCGATAAAACCAGCAGATGGGAGGGGGGCAATTGTTATTTTGAATGCAGCAGATTACATCCCTGAGACTGAAACACAGTTATCTGATGGTACTTCTTATAAAAGGATAGATAAACAAATCCAAGCCTTTAAACAACAGGTGGATGAGACTCTAAACGGGCAATTTAAAGGGTTATAGCTCTGATAGTGTATACAAGACCAAGACAATTTTGCATCATGTAATGCCTGTAATCTATGTCATTCCTAAAATCCATCAAAGCCTTGAAAATCCCTGGGAGACCCATTATATCTTGAAAAGGGTGGTTCACTGAGCCCTTTCCTTGTTTATTGATCAACATTTACAGCCCTTAGTTCAGGGACTCAGATCTTATGTCAGGGACTCCATGGAAATTGTTAATATAATGGAAAATTTGGATATGAACCCAGAAACGATACTTTGCCACATTAGATATTAATAAACTTTACACCTTGACACTTCATGAAGAAGGCCTGGAAGCTATGAAATATTTTCTAAATCAGCGACCTGAAACAGAACAGGTAGCTATACCTATGGAATTTTTAATTGAGTTATCAGAACATGAGCTGTCTAAAAATGCATTTATGTTTCAGAAAAAATTGTATTTACAAATTCGAGGAACTGCTACAGGGGCTGCTATGGCCCCTAGTTTTGCAAACTTGTATGCAGGCAAGCGGGAGATCGATCATTTGTACAGCGGTGCCACAAATCCATACTTATCCAAGTTGGATTTGTGGCGGTGCTTTATTGACAACATTTTAATCATTTGGAAAGGGACCCTGGAGGAACTTAGTATGTTCATAAAATGATTGGAGCAAACCAGTTCATTAAGGTATAACACCACATTTAGTTTGCAGGAAATCACTTATCTAAACCTCAAAATTTATAGGAATCTGGAAGTTGAAGTGTGCAGTACCCTCTTTCAAAAAACATCTGCTAGAAATAGTCTTTTACGCTATAAAAGATGACTTCTACACATTTGTTGTAACATACCAAAAGGACAGCTTATACGGACCTTTAGAAATTGTACAGAACAAGAATAGTTTATAGTCAAATACAAACAACAAGTACAGAGATTTAAGGACAGAGGCTACAGTAATCATAGTAATGCTTCTGCAATAAATATGGTGGAAGCATTGGCTAGAAAAGACACTTTAACATACAGAGAGAGGTCAGTAAGAGGAAAAGTGAATTGCCCCTTTGTCACTACTTTTTCCAAAGAGGCAGAACAGATCAAGCAAATAATAAAGGGAAACTGGTCAATACTTGAACTAGAACCAAAATTTAACCAAGTAGTCGGTAAAGGACCAGAGGTAGTTTACAGACAATGTAGAACCATTAAAGATATGGTGGTCAGTAACATACTACCACAACCAGAATCAGTTAGCTCTACACTTGCCCCTTTGCCTGTGGGCACAGTTAAGTGTGGCTGGTGCATTTACTGTAAATTTGTTAATCCATGTAAAAGCCTTACACACCCCATAACTGGAAAATATATAGTTATTAAACACTTCATTATCTGTAGCAGTAAGGGGGTTATATATAAACTAATCTGTAGTTGTGGATCCTTCTACATAGGTAGAACTACTAGACAGTTTAAAACTAGGATAGGCGAACATGTTAGGGCCTTACAATGTAAGGATTTGTCCTATGTCATTGTACAGCATGTTCTTGCTCATCCAGAATGTTCACGTGAAATAACTTTCAGTGGTATTGAGAAAGTGACTTTAGGACCCAGGAAGGGAGACATGGAAAATTGATAGGAAGAAGGAACGTTTCTGGATCTGTGAACTTAGTGCTAGATCAAGAAGGGTCTCAATAATAGTATTGATTTAGCATCCTTTTAAAGTGATATAGGTGCTAAAATCTTGTAAATGAGTCCCTTTCATGTACATTCAAGTGATTAGACTTATTCATATAAATTTCATAATGGGTTTTCTCTTCAATTAAGTACAGTGCATTGCTACCCACTGTTGAGTGTTAACAAACTGGTACCTGGATTAGGCACAGGGTTACTGCTAGAATGTCACCAACTACAAAAGTTATGATATTTAAACCCATTCCCAGAAATGGGATATTTTATTTAAGAATTTCTAGGTACATCTAGCAAGTAGCCTTGGTGCTTATCCATGTTTATATGTCTATGGCATTTGTATTATGTGAATTATGTCTTTTTAAATAAGATATTTTTTGGGAAATTTGTATGTTTTAACATGTCCTGCACAATCACTTAGGTGTTTAACTGTCAATTATATATATGTAATGCCTTATAAGGTTAAGATGAGGATGATTGGATATCTCACTTAATTTGATCACATGATGGAAAAGTACTTAAACTGCGTAACAGACATGACATACAGACTACTCTGAGGATGAATGGCAGTTGCCATGCGAAACGTTAGTCATTTCGGCTTTTCCAACTGAACACTGACTCCTGTTTGAACAGCATGTGTCTGCTTAATTCTTTGTTTTAAATTAAAGGACTTTTTTGTTTGTTTTTTTTGATAAAATGGTCCTGCGTAAGTCCATTTGTTACGGGTGCTTTTGACTCTCTTACTTGGTTATCCACTCAGTGTTTTTATTCACATTAATTTTTTTTCTGAACACTGCCTCTTTAAATTGATGAACTGTGTAAATAGCATTGCTGGGACTGGTGACAGGCCTGTCTGAGGAAGCAAGTTGCGAAAAAATAGTTGGAGCACCCTGTGGTAGGCCTGCACACTCATACCTACTGGGCTCGTGAGTGTTTAATTCTTCTGCACAGCACTTTAATAAATATGGATCATACAGAAAAAGTGTTTGGTGTTGGTGCCACTCTTTAGTTGGTTTTATGGTGTTGCTGTTTTGACCTGGCACAGCAGTGGTGGAGCACCCTTTTGTTGCCTGGCAAGGCCGCAACACACTCCCTCTATCACCTGGCTTGTAAAGTGCTTTGGGATATACTATGTATGAAAGGCATTATATAAATTCAAATTAATTTCCTTTCCTTTTCTAGTGTGGTTATTTCATGGCAAGCATTATGTTCTGGGAGTTTTAGATATAGAATTTTTAATAGCAGGAACAGTCCAATGAGAATGATTCAGTCAAATAACACTAAAGTTGGAGAAAGCACACCAACAGATTATTCGCGGAGTAAGGTAGCGACAGGGGAACATGCACTGGGGTTTCTGTGCTGCTCATACTGTAAGTGCCTGGTGCCTATAAATCAGGGAAAGGATTCATTTTGATACGGGAGCAAAAGTCTCTTGAATCTGCCCAGACTGTTGGGTCACATACTTCATATGAAAGCATGTTATTTACCGTCACAAACTAAGGAAGACTTAAGGCATCTCAAGTCAGTCTAAACTGTTCATGACTCTTACAGTCATCCATCTCGTTTTGCTCATCTATCCTCCTGTACAACACAAATACTCCCATACTTGAGTGAATATTACAACCTCACTAGGCAATAAAGTGTCAAAAACATAGAAGCATAAAATTTGTTAGCAGAAAAGGACTGCTTGGACCACCCCATCTGCTCAAGTGTTCCCTGTCTATTATATATCTATAGACCCAATCTGGCATCTGGATACCCTCCTCTCCTTTCTCTGTTCTTATAGAACCCTATGTCTATCCCATATATGCTTGAAAGCCCCCCCACCACCACCATTTTAGTCTCCACTGCTTTGGCTGGCAGTCTGTTCCAGGTGTCTACTAGCCTTTCAATGAAGAAATATTTCTTCACATCTCCCCTGAACTACACTGCCTCCAGCTTGATCACATTACCCCCGAGTCCTGATGCTCATTGTCATTTAGAAGTGTCTCCCCTCCTGCACCTCTTTCACCCCAGCGAGGTACTTATTGGTCTCGATCATGTCATCTCTCTCTCTCCTCCCTTCCAAAGTGTACATGTTGAGATCATTAGTCTCTTTTTGTAGGGCTTCCCTTATAAACCCTGCACTATTTTAGCTGCCCTGCTCTGGACTGCCGCCACCCTGTCTACATCCCTTCTGAGGTGCGGTCCCCAAAACTGGACATAGTAATCCCAGTGGGGTCATACCATGGAGCAATACAGCTGCACCAGCACCTCCTTTTCCTGCTGGAGATACCCCTCCCTGTCCATCTCAGCATCCCACTAGCCCTGCCCATGGCCTTGCCACACTGTGCTGCCACCTTGAGATCATCTAATATAATAACAACCATAAGGTCCCTTTCCTGTATAGTGACTGTCTGTTAACCCCCCCCCACACACACACACACACAAAAACATCCTGTACTTAGCACTGGGGTTCCTAAGCCCTAGGTGCATGATTTTGCACTTTTTGGCATTGAACCGCAACTGCCATGTTTTTGACCACTCCTCAAGTTTCACTGGACCCCTATGCATTCTCTCTACCCCTTCTTAGTATCCACCCTATTGCAGATTCTGGTGTCATCTACAAAAAGGCATACCTTTCCCTTCAGGTCTTCTGCAATATCCCCTTTGAAGACAATGGATGTGCCTATTTGCAGATGATATGAAAATCTGCACTAGGGTGGACACCCCGGGGGGGGGCATGAGGTAGGACCTGAAGATTCAGGAGGGGTGGTTGGAAACTTGACAACTGAAATTCAATGCCAAAAAGTGTGCTGTGATACACTTGGGGCATAAAAACCTGTAAGCAGCTTACACTCTGGGGGGAGGGGGAGGAAATCAAAAAAACAGAGCAGGAGAGGGATCTGGGAATTATAATATGAAGCAGCTTTAAGGTAGGTAGCCATTGCAGCAAAGCTGTGGGGAACGCAAATGGAATGCTGGCATGCACTGGGAGGGGCATAACTAGCAGAAGGAGGGAGCAACTGCTGCCTCTTTACAAAGCCATGGTGAGGCCACACCTGGGTACAGGGTCCAGTTCTGGAGACCGCACCTACGCAAGGACATAGATGGGATAGAGAGGGTTCAGAGAAGGGCAACCAAGATGGTGCACATATGCAGGGGAAGTCATATGAGCAGAGGTGTAGGGAATTGGATCTGTACCCATTGGAGACCAGAAGGGAGAGGAGAGACACGATTGAAACTTTTAAGTACGTGAAAGGGATCAATAAGGTAAAAGACGGGAGCTTATTTAAAAAGAAGGATGGGGCTAAAACTAGAGGTCATAGCCTAAGATTGGAGGGCAGAAGATATAGAGGCAATGTAAGCGGGCGATTCTTCACTGAGAGGGTGGTGGAGGCCTGGAACAAGCTACCAGAGGAGGTGGTGGGGGCTGAAATGGCGGAGGGATTCAAGAGGGCATGGGACAGACATATGAGGCTGGTAAGTGAGGGAAGGGAGGGCCAGTGGAAAAGGAGATGATGCAGGTGGGTAAGGGGCAGACTTGATGGACCATTGGTGTCTGCTGTCAGATTTCTGTGACTCTGTGAAGACATTAAAGGGCTGGGCCTAGTACCGAACCCTGTGGTACACTGCTGGTCACACTCTGGTCCTTAGAGTGAGTGCCATTAACCACCACCCTCTTTCTCCCTATCAGTTAACCAGTTTCAAACCCAATTTACCAATTTGGACGCAACAGTAAGGTGGCCAACTTCTTAATCAGTGTTATATGTGGTACAGTGTCAAAGGCCTTGCTGAGGTGCAGCTAGGCTATATCCACTGCCTTTCCCTTGGTTTATTTCCCTGGTCCCAGTTAAAGAAATGTGTCAGATTTGTTTGGCATGACCCTCCCCCACCATGAATCCTTGCTGCCCGTGGTCCTGCAGTCTACTGGATTTAGATGCTTAATCAACCTTTCTTTCAGTATGATTTCCATTAATTTCTTCACAACTGATGTGAAAGTGACTGGCCTATAATTGGTGCCTCCTCACTGCTGCCGATCTTATGTAGAGGGACCATCAGCCCTTCTCCAGTTCTCAGAACCACACCTGCCTCAGTGTGCTGTTGTGCAAGGCTTTCAGCAGGGCAGCTAGCATTTCCCTGAGCTCTGTCAGTACCCTGGGGTGTATCCTGTCCAGTCCCATAGCCTTATCCACCTTTAGGTTGAGTCCTATAAGGACTCTTTCCTTTGAATATAGGCTTGTGTCCCTCCACCTTGCCTTATTCTTGCTTCTACCTGCTGGTCATGCTCCCCCCCTGTAAAGACTGAGTAAAAGTACTGATTTAAAGTGTCTGCTTTCTTGGTCCCTTCTGTACAATCTCCCCTTCCGCCCTTCTAATCCTCACTATCCTCCCATTAACAATCTAAAAATAGGCTTAGCCCCTTTTGCCATGTCATGCAGTGCTTTCTTCTGTCTTCATCTTTTCTTCCCTAACCACCTTACCTGCTTCCTTCTGCCTTGCTTGCTACACCTCCATGTCCTCCTCTCTCTGTGTTTCTCTCTACTTTCTTTCACTTCTCTTGCCACTTCTTTGGAGAACCATAACGGTCTCCTTTTCCTTCTGCCTTTGTTTACCTTTTTAAAGAAAAGGTTTGTTGCCCTAATTGTACTCTCCCTTATTCTTTCCCTTTGTACCTCTACTCCTCCTTGGAAATACCCTTTTCGAGGCAATTTCTGAGACAGTCTCCCATTTCTTTAAAATCTGCCTTCCCGAAATCCAGGATCTTTGTCCTCATGTGGCTTGCCTCTGATCCTTTCCTCATGTTGAACCACACTGTACAGTGATCAATGGTACCCAGGGGACTGCCCATTGTGACATCTGCAGTGCTGTCCCTGTTTGTTAGCACAGGTCCAACAATGCCTGGCCTAGTAGGATTTTTTCACTAGCTGCCTGAGAAAAACCTTGTAGGAATAAAATCTGGCCCTGATCTCTGCCAAGCTGCCGCTGTAAGACTCCACTCAGCATCTGGCAGACTGAAATGTCCAACTACAGCACCTCCCCCTTACATGCCATCCTGATGATGACCTCCCTTAGTGCCTTGTCCATCTCCTCCCTTGTGCTGGAGGTCAGTACACTATGCCGTTATGGTCATTGGTACCAGAACCTGTCTCCTGGATGACTCACAGCCCTCCTCACCTTCCTGCACATGTACCCCATGGTCTTTATTCCCTCCTTCGCATATAATGCCACCCCTCCTCTCCATACTGTCTCTCCTGAATAGAAGGTAGGCTAGCATGGCCCTGTACCAGTCATTGTGCTCAGTGCACCATGATTCCATTATGGCCACTAGTTCCAGGTTAGACTCTGCCATGATAGCCTCTAAGTCAGGGATTTTGTTTCCAAGGCTCCTGGTGTTAGCATACATGGCTCTCTACACCTTCTCACCCTACCCCCCGCCCCCTGCCTGGTGCCGTGAATCTCGCTCCCTCTTACTCACTTCTTTCCATTTTGTTTTCTCCATTCCTGATCCTCTTTGACCCACTTTTCTCCCCTACCCGAGTTGTATCCCTTTTCTTTCATTTTGCCCCAGTTCCTGCCTTCTTGTGCCTCTGTCCTTGTAGTGTTTTTACCCCTTGAGCCTTCTCTCCCGCTGTCATTTTACCATCTGAGAGGGCAATTGTTGCCTCCCTTGGTTTTTTTCCCTGCTCCCTGGCTAGTTTAAATGCTTATCTAAGGTTCATCTAAACCTCCCACCAAGGTCTGCTTCCCCCTTTCTAAAAGGATGCAAGACATCTCCCTTATAGAGGTTTGTCCCCAGTCTTCAATGTAGCCAAAGCCCTCCTCCATTCACTGAGCTTTCAACCCAGTCATTAGACATCCTGGTGTGGAGTACCCTTGCCTGTCCCTTGCCATTTACAGGTAGCTTCTCGAGAAAGTCACCACAGCAATATCTACTTGTGGCCCTATCCCAGCTCCTTGAAGTTTCCTGTACCACCTCTTCCCTCTCCCTTGCTAGGTCATTTGTCCCAGAATGGACAATGACTTCCAGCTCCTCCCAGCTCTGGCTGTTCTAACGATCCACAGGATCTGCTCTCCAACCCTATATACCGTGGCACGCTTCAGGCACCTCTCCTCCCTATCCTTATCCACCTGCAGCTCCCAACTTTATGTCCCTCACTATAGAAACCCCCACCAGCAACTGCTTCCTTTTTGGGCTGTGGGCCACCCCCTCCCTCCTTGGGGCTTCCATGTCTGAGGACCCCTCCTCATCCCCTCCCACTGCAACAGGAACCTCCTCTTAGTTTCCCCATTCCACCAGTACAGCAAAGGTGTTATGGAGTGGTATCTAAGGAGGAGCATGCATCTTTCTCCCCACCCCAACCCTCCTGGAGTCTTTCAGGGTACATCCATTCTGTCTCTGTCTAGGCATTCTCTGGCAGAGCGTTGGTGGACTTGGTGGCTCCTTGGTAGGATGGAAGGTCTGTTGCACCCTTGCCAGTTCAGCCTGTAGTCCAGAAACCTGTGCCCACAACCTGGAGAGTTGAGTACAGATGGGGCAGTGCCTTAGTATCCAGAAGGTTTACCAAAAGACTGCAGTATCACATCCATTACAATGCACCACTCTCATGATCACTACCCCTTCCTCTGTGCTCACTTAGTACCTTCACTAGTTTGGATTACCCTTCTACCCTTTTCCTACCTCCATGGTACTCCAATCACAGAAACTTAGAAACAGAGATTTGATGGCAGATAAGGACCACTTGGACTACCTAATCTGCCCTTTTCCTACCTACTGTATTATCACAGACCCTACTTGATCTCCAGCTCTACCCCCCCTTGCTTTACCAAAAAGTTTTCCTTATGCCTATCCAAATGCATACTTGATCCCCACTACAGTTTTTGTCTCCACAACCTCCACTGGGAGGCTGTTCCAGGCATCCACGTCACTTTCTGTGAAGAAGTATTTCCTTAGATTACTCCCTAGTCTACCCCCTCCAGCTTCATAGCATATCCCTTTATTCTTCAGCATTTCTTTGTTCTGAAAAATGTGTCCCTCTTGTCCCTTATTAATACCTGTGAGGTATTTGAAAGTCTCTGTCATATCCCACTTCTCCCTCCTTTCCTCTAGAGTGTGCATATTGAGGTCCCTCAGTCTTTCCTTATAGGGCTTATTATGCAGACCCTGCAGCATCTTCTAGACCACCTCCACTCTGTCTATGTACTTCCAGAAATGAAGTCTCCAGAACTGGACACAGTCCTCCAGGTGAGATCTCACCAGTGATCTATACAGAGGTAACACCACCTCCCTCTTTCTGCTGGTGATACCCATTCTTATGCACCCCAACATCCTATACTAGCTCTCCCAACTGCCTTGCCTCACTGCCTGGCCACCTTTAGGTCATCAGATATGATTAACCCCAGGTCTCTTTCCTGTTCTATGGTCACCAATACCACTCCCCCCATTTTGTACTCTGCCCCTGGGTTTCTGTGACCTAAGTGCATGATTTTTGCCTTTACATTATAACAGCTGCTGTACCCTTGACCACTCCTCTAACTTTCTCAGATCAATACCTCATTTTTTCACACCTCCTGGAGTGTCTAACCCATTGCAAATTTAATGTAACCATAAAGGCAGACCTTCCTTCCAGCCCCTCTGCCATGTCACTGATAAAGACATTAAAGAGAACTGGTCCCAGTACAGATCACTGTGGTACCCTGCTAGTCACCCTCCCTTCCTCGGAGTGAACTCCGTTTATCACCACTTTCTGTTGTCTATCCCCTAACCAATTCCTTACCCAGTTTACCACCTTTTGACCCACCCCTAGGCTGCTCAGCTTGCTTAAAAGTCTCCTATGTGGAACAGTGTCAAAGGCCTTATAGAAATCTAGGTAGGTCACATCCATCACTCCAGCCTGATCAAATTTCCTGGTCACCTAGCCAAAGAAATCTATCAAATTCATTTGACAAGACCTCCCCTCTGTGAATCCATGCTGCCTCAGATCTTGTAACCCACTGGATTAAAGATATTCAACAATCTCCTCAGTAGTGATTCCATTAATTTCCCTTCCCGAAGTCAGGCTGACTGGCCTGTAGTTGCCAACCTCCTCCTGCTACCACTTTTGTGACGTAGGACTACATCTGCCCTTTTCCAGTCCTCCGGAACCATTCCCATCTCCAGTGAGTGGTTGAAAAGGACTGTCATTGGTGCAGCCAGTGTCTCCCTGAGCTCTCTCAGTATCCTTGCATGCACCCAGTCTGGCCCCATAACACTGTGGTTTTCTTTAATCCTTGATGCTTTGGCTGGTGCTCCCTCAGTTCTCAAATGTGCTCTGATTACAGTAGAGCTCATTTAATCCACATTCTCTGTGCTTCCTGCTTGGCTGTAATTGGCTGGTCAGGTCACACAGTCCCCCAGACTTCAGCATGCTATGCATGGCACCATTTTTCTGTGTTAGGCAAAAAGAAATACAATGTCAGTTTAAAAATAGAGAAAAACAGGTTTTGACTCATTGGGTTGCTTTTACCCTTGCTGTTTTGCTGGTGTTCCTTGGTTTTTAAATGCAAAATCATGTAACAAAAGCATATTCATAGAAACATAGAAGTTGACGACAGATAAGGACTGCAAGGCCCAACCAGTCTGCCCATTTCTTTTCTACCTTATAAATGTGCCATCGGCCTTTGCTCTGTCAATGGCCTATCTATTCATACTCATCTGTATTGCTCCTTATGCCTATCCCATGCCTGTTTGAAGCCCTGCACTGTATTCATATCCACCACTTCCTGAGTTGTGCTCCATGCATCCACCACCTTTCTGTGAAAAAGACTTCTCACATTAGCCCTTAATCGGCCTTCCTCTAATCTTATACTGTGTCCTCTTGTCCTGCTATTTTTCTTATATTGAAACATGTTAGACTCTTTCACCTTCTTAATGCCCTTAAGGTGTTTGAATGTTTCGATCATATCACCTCTCTCCCTCCTTTGCTCTAAGGTATACATATTGAGCTCCGTTAATCTGTCCTCATATGTTTTCTGATGCTGTCCCTGCACCATTTTGGTTGCCCTTCTCTGGACTGCCTCAATTTGGTTAATGTCCTTGTGAAGATGTGGCCTCCAGTACTGCATGCAGTACTCCAGGTGGGGCCTAACCAGTGTCTTGTAAAGAGGGAATATTACCTCCCTCTTCCGATTTGTGATATCCCTACTAATACACCCCAACATCACCCTAGCCTTACCTACTGCTTTAGTGGTCTGCTTGGATGATTTCAGGTCATCGCTGATGATGACGCCCAAGTCTCTTTCTTCCCTTGTGACTGCCAGCAACTCCCCTCCCAGCCTATAGGTGGCTTCAGGGTTTTTCTTCCCTATGTGCATGATCTTGCACTTCTTTGCATTAAACCCCAGCTTCCACTCTTCCGACCATTTTGCCAGTTTATTCAGATCTCTTCTCATTCTGCCCACCCTATCTGGATCATCTACTTACAGATCTTGGTGTCATCTGCAAACAGACAAACCTTACCCTCCAGTCCATCTGCAATGTCACTGATGAAGATATTGAAGAGGACTGGCCCCAGGACTGATCCCTGAGGTACCCCACTTGTGACTTGCATCTCTTCTGACTGTATACCATTTACCACCACTCTCTGTTTTCTGCCCGTCAACCAGTTTGCCACCCAGTTGATCAACTTCTGACCCACCCCGAGCCTACCCAGCTTATTAATCAATCTTCTGTGTGGAACAGTATCGAAAGCTTTGCTGAAGTCAAGGTAGGCGATATCAACTGCTCACCTTGGTCCACTACTCTGGTTACCCAGTCAAAGAAATCTATGAAATTAGTTTGACAGGACCTTCCTTTTGTAAACCCATGCTGTCTTGGATCCTGTGCTCCTGGATTCCAGATGTTGGACTATTCTTTCCTTAAGAGTGCCTCCATAATCTTGCCCACTACTGAGGTAAGACTGACTGGTCTATAGTTCCCCACCTTCTTCCCTGCTACCACTCTTGTGGAGCGGGATCACATGAACCTTCATATTCACTCAACACTGCCTCACAGGCAATCTTCAACAGGCCAACCATCTATAAATTCAAAGCTTTCAAACTACTAAAGGCCAGTTACCAACTCTTACATCATTGTTGTTTATTAAAGGTGCCATCACCAGAGTCATACATTAATATAATCCAGACATGCAAGGGTCTATCTCCACACTGAGATCTGGATATCATCCAGCCATCAAAAAGCCAAGCTCCACACTGATACCCAGCTATCATCCAGCCATCCAAGGGTCAAGCTCTACACAGAGATCCAGCTATCATCCAGCCATCCAAGGGTCAAGCTCTACAGAGAGATCCAGCTATCACACAGACATCCAAGGGTCAAGCTCTACACAGAGATCCAGCTATCATCCAGACATTTAAGGGTCAAGCTCTACACAGAGATCCAGCTATCATACAGACATCCAAGGGTCAAGCTCTACACAGAGATCCAGCTATCTTGCAGACATACAAGGGTCAAGCTCTACACAGAGGTCCAGCTATTATACAGACATTCAAGGGTCAAGCTCTACACAGAGATCTAGCTATCATACAGACATCCAAGGGTCAAGCTCTACACAGAGATCCAGCTATCATACAGACATCCAAGGGTCAAGCTCTACACAGAGATCCAGCTATCATACAGACATCCAAGGGTCAAGCTCTACATAGAGATCCAGCTATCATACAGACATCCAAGGGTCAAGCTCTACACAGAGATCCAGCTATCATCCAGACATCCAAGGGTTATAGTCCACAACCGGATTTGGATATTTATTTATTTAGTTTTTGTTAGCCAGGTAAATGCACTAGACAAATAAATGCCAATTTTCAGGCACAACCTGGGGGGTTACTACAATCACAGGAAACAAGCACATCAGATACAGTGGAACATACAGCTTGAATGAAACAGTTACAGATGAGGGCAAATTACATATACAAATTATACATACAATGTACATTATCTTCAAAGTACATAAAGCAGAGAACTAGCAAAACGGACCCAAGTAAATACCAGTGGTGTAAGAGGATCAAAAAAGGTTTACAAAAGTCAGGACCAGAGCCACGCTCTGGATAATGGGGCTTGCCAATAAAAGGCAAGCCAGGTTGTCCAGTGATCCCTGCCGCCAGGAAGAATGCACATGGGGGAGACAAAGAGAATAGAGGGAGTGGCCTAGTGACATCACCAGGCAGGTAAGGGTAAAATGATAAGGGCAGGCCAGTGCCCCAGGGATTGGCTTGGGGCGGAGCCCTAAGGGGGTCCTGACCAGGGGCCTATAGGGGTATATTAGGCCAGGGCTCTGGTGGGACAACCTCTTTTTCTGGGAGTTTTTTCAGATCTGAGAACTCAGCACATCGTTGGCAGGCAGGTAAGGCACATGAGGCAACTAGGCCTTGCAGGCCATGTGGGCCAGTGTAGCTAGCTTACTGGGTTGTTTATTTTCCTTTACATTAAAAAAAAAAAGGAAAGAAAAGAAAAGGTTTTAGGCAGGAAGCATGTTTCTCCCCAAAATGCTCAATTGTTTGGGTAAATTGTTTACAGAAATGCAGAGCTCTTTAGTTTGGCTTCTTTGTTGCATGTCGCTTAAAGTTGAGAGGATGTGGGGCAGAAATCATGTTTTCTGAATGAGTAATGTTTAAAATGGTTCGTAGTTTAAAATCATGGGAGGAATGCTGAGCTCAGGATGGTGTTTTGTTGCTTACGTTTATGCAGAATAATGCTCCACTTATCAGCGTTTCAAGTCATGAGAAGATTGCTGAGCCCAGGATGATATGTTTGTTTCCTTGCGGCTAATTAGTTAGGTTTGGAGCAACCTGTAGTTTTTCGTGGTGAATGCTCTGCAGTTGGTGCTGCGAGATGGCGATGGAGCATTGGGGGGGGTGTTCCTTTGATCGCGTTTTGTTGGAAAGAAAAGAACAAGCTAAATGAGAAAAAGCTAAACCCTGGTTTTACTAGCAAGGTTCGGGGCATGGTGAAAGGAAGCTGACTGCAGAGCCTAGGGGTGTGGTGGGGGATGGCTGGGCCGGGGGGCCACATGGTACACGGTGGCCTAACATGGTGGCTGGTTGTTTTTCCCTCACTTGAGTGGGGGTAGAAGGTGAAAAAGGGATGCCATGGGGCACAAGGCAACACATACGGCAGTACCCCCACCAGTTGATTCTAAGTCAGAACCAAGAGAAGCCTGGAGGAAAGAACAAAAAGCAAAGTGGTGGGCTGCAAAGGCCGATTGGGCAGGCTGCAGCAGCCACGTGGCTTGTTCGGGAGACAAGGGGTGTGTGTGGGACAGCAATTGAAGCAGGGATCACTGGACAGGGTTTTTCAAGGCTTTCGGGCATGGCAAGTGGTCAGGCCTGCAGGGGCAGGTCCAGCGTGAGATAAATGTGGTGCTGGAGTCACGTGGCATGGCCAAGCTGCATGTGGGTTTAGGGAGAGTGAGTTGGGGGCATAATTAATGAAGCTGAAGATAGTTTTTAAAATAATAACAGAGGTCAGAGATGGCCCCTCCATCGAGCTCGGGGGTGGGGGGGGCCAAACAACACGGTTGTCAAGGGCCTAACGCTTGAAAGAGGAGATGGCATAGGAAAGGGGGGGTCTGGTGGTCTGGCGGGCTAACTGGGGACCAGGTGGACCCTAATTATGGTCGTTTTTGTACAGATTCAGCAGCGGCACTAGGAGAGGTTGCAATGGGAGCTGCAGCCAGCTTGTGTGTTGTACAAGTGACTTGCTGATAATCCGGCAGCAAAGACAGCGAGTGGCCTGCTAAGGGGGTAGACCTGGAACCTGGGGATGCAAGACAAGGTACAGTGGAGCGTTTGGGCCTGGCAGCATGGAAGGACTGGGTTTCCATGAGGAACAGGCCCAAGAAGGTGGCTGGGAGAAATTGGGTCCAAGACTCAAGAGGCTGTTGGGGCTGGTGCAGGCTCGAGGTGGGGGCAATTTTAGCACCATCGTGGGGGTAGTGGGGTGAACATGGCTGCATGGGGCAAGGGGACATTCGGAAGGACCACCCGGCAGGTGGGGCCATGAGACCAGGCAGAAAGGGGAAATTGAAGCGAGGGATGGGTGTTTGGAATTACTCACTGCCTCGGGTCAGTTTGGTATGGGGCGCAAGTCTGAGTTTTTTGTGTTTTCTCGACCAATGGCATACAGGGATGGCTGGGCTCCTGGCCAGTGGGAGGAGAATGATGGAGGATTGCAGGCAGTGTCAGGGCCCCTTGGTCTGGTAGTGACTGGTGGGGCACTACAGTTGGTCGGGCAAGGCTGTGCAAGGCATTTAAAAAAAAACAGGGATACATGCGGTTACTGGTCTGGGTGCAGGGATCAAGGCACAGGGATGGACAAGCAAGGTTTTCAGAAGCCGGCGGGCCACAGGTATCAGGAAACAGGATGGGTCATCGGCCCAGATGCAGGATAAGGGTGACCTGGCTGTGGAATGCATGGTTAAACATTTGCTTTAGTTCCCCTGATTATAGTGACATAGGAACGCCATGGCACCCAAGCGAGCCCAATTGTCCAGTGAAAGACTGATGCATGAGGCATCCAAGCTGATGGGGAAGATGTCAGAGCTGGGATGGTGGCAGCAAAGCAGAGGGAGGTGGAAGAGGAGGCCTTGAGAAAAGCGGAGGAGCGGGTGGAGTGCCTGGGCAGGGGAGCAGGGGCAAGAGGCCCAGGGCGAAGCGCGGTCCTCCGCCTATCCTGGCACCTCTGCCTGCACGGAACCGGATGATGGGAACCCGGATGGTGGTAAGGATGACGGATTTGTCAGGACAAAATGGCCCAAAGGGTACTTGGAGGGGCTACTGGGGGACATGGGTGAAGCAGGGATCTGAAAGATGGAGCAGTCATTCAGGCATTAAAGAGCAAAGGGCTGGGGTGGAAAAGGATGGGGAACAAGATGGCAGTCAAAATTATATGTTGGGCCTCCAGGCTGCTCTGTCGGGGACCATGTCCTGGTTTCAATCAAAGAAAAATCTGGAAGGTAGAGTATGCGGACATATTTGGGCTGGTGGACAAGGACATGGACATGGACCTGAAGTATGAGCAGAAGGAGTCGGTAGGAAATCGAAATGGCGGTGGCCCTGGCAGTGGTGGGCTACAAGACAGAGGAGGCAAAATACAAGGGAAAACCATTGAGGACTGGCAAGGGGCTTCATCATATACAGCGTGCTGGTGCTGGAAAAGCAGCGGGAGCTCGCCATCCCTTACTGATGTATATGTCCATTATCAGAGGCTGTACAAGGCCAAAGTCAGGTATGGCTGGCTCAAGTACGATGAGGCATTCCAGAAGAGGATGGTGGCCAAAGGGGATCTAAGGTGGGACTGTACCACTGGAGTTGTGGGTGAGGACCTCTCTGGGAAGGGTTGGGCAGGGGCAAACAAGTAAGGAAGCGCACCTACTGCAGTGGCCAGGGCATGTTGGGGTTACAACAAGGCCACATGTACATGGGGCAATTGTAAGTTCGGCACATTGCTCCAAGTGCAGGGGTCACACCTGGTTGCTAACTGCCAACAGGGGTGGACAGGGGCAGCAGGGGCAGTACCATGAGCAGTCCTTTGGGGGCCTGGGGGCCAGGGCAGGGGCAGAGGAGGTCAGAGAGGGCAGCACTTCAATTCTGGGGATGGCGTTAACAGGATAAGCAGTGAGAGGTGATGGGGTTACGCTGGCACACCCCCATCTCCAGCAGTGGTCGAGGAATGGACCACAGTCTACCCAAATAAGGAGGTAGCAGAACTGCTCTGGGCAGGCTTCCAGGTGGGTTTTCTACTGGGGTTTCAAGGGGAGCAGTCAAGAATGTGGGCCAAGAACCTGGGGTCAGTGAAGGGAAAAGAAGAAATAGTGGGTGCCAAGATGGAGAAGGAAATTAGGGCGGGTAGGGTTGAGGGCCCATTGGGGCCCACCCATGTGAGCATTTCCGAGTGTTCCCTTTGGCTACTGTCCCCAAGAAAGCGTCTTGGGAATTCCGCTTGATCCATCACTTATTCTACCCGAGGGATCATCAGTAAACGAGAGCATACCCGATCACCTTAGGGCAATGTTGTATGCCTCTCTGGAACAGGCGATAGTGCTAATCAGGGCTATTGAAGGGGCATGGCTGATAAAGACAGACATAGAATTGGCAGTTCGGCTTTTACCTGTCCGGCCTGAGGATTGGGACCTGTTGGGGTTTCAGTTTCAAGGGGGCACGTAGTTCGACAAGGCCATGCCCATGTGGTGCTCAGTGGCATGTTCCACCTTTGAAGCATTAAGCACATGGGTACAGTGGGTATTTTGGGCCCGGTATGGGCACAGGAGGGTGGTGCACTACCTGGATGATTTCCTCCTCATCGGGGAATCCAGGGTGGAGGCGCAGGGGATGTTGCGGGATTTTAAGACTATGTGCCTGCAGGTGGGTATCCCATTGGCACAGGGCAAGATGGAAGGCCCCACCCATAAATTGGAATTCCTGGGCATAGAGGTGGATACAAAGGAGGGCTGTTTTCGGCTTCACAGGGACAAGGTGGCACACCTGAGAGGTCTGCCTACACAGGTTACGGGGAGGCGGAGGGTGCCGCTGATACAAATGCAACAGTTGCTTGGGCACCTTAATTTTGCCTGCAAGGCCATCCACCCAGGCAGAGCCTTCACAAGGAGGCTGGGAAGGGCAACAGAGGAAAGTGCAACTACTGCACCACTGGGTGGATGCATCAAGAGGAGTACAGGAGGACCTTGGTATGGGAGGAATTTCTCAACAGCTACAATGGGGTGACATTCTAGCAGGAAGAGTGGGAAAGGAACATGGACTTGGAACTGTTCACAGATGCATTGGGTGCCTTGGAAATGGGGCATATTTCAAAGGATTGGATGTCAGAGCCTTGGCTAGCAACATGGGAAAAAGGGGGTGTTGAAGGATATCACTTTCTTGGCAATTTTCGATATGGGTGGCTCTGGAAGTATGGGCTATAGGATGCAAGGAAGTGCATCTTGTTTTGGTCGCGATAGCAAAGGGTGGTAGAAGTCATTAATAGGCAAGGGGGGACAGAGATGGTGGACCTGCTGCTCAGGCGACTGGTTTTGTTGGCGCTGCAGTTGAATATATCTTTCAAAGCACAGCACATTGAGGGTTTGAAGAATGAAGTGGCTGACAGTTTTTCCCATTTACAGCTCGATAGGTTTTGGGAACTGATGCCTCAGGCAGCACCACACAGGACCAGGATCCCCGACCTGATGTGGGAGGCTGGAGAGACACAGCCATGGTGCTGTATCGGGGAGCTTGTGCAGCCAACACATTGAGGGCATACGAGGCAGAATGGGCAAAGTTTCAGGATTTCAGAAGGAAGTATGGGTGGGACAGGGCCGAACTGGCCCAGGATGAGCAGGTAAGAAGGTTCGTGGTGGAAATGTGGAAGAAAGGGCTGGCCCATGCCACTATGGTTGTGCACTTAGCTGGCATCAGTTGGGTGTACCAGGACAGGGGATGACCTGATGTAGGGGCCAGCAGAACAATAAAATGAATGGTGTCAGGTTGGTGGAAGGGTCAAGCGGCCAGGGTGGATGGAAGGCAACCCATTAGAGGGGAGTTACTAGAAAAGGTCTTAGGGGCCACCCAGAAGGTATTCTCATCAGCCCAAGAGGAGGTGCTATTCTGGACAGTGTTTGCAGTTATGGCAGCTGGGGCATTCCGGGTGGAGGAGGTGGTGGCCCCATGAAAGACGGCCACCGGGCAGGTGTTACAGCATGAGGATTTCCTATGGGGGCACGACAGGGTGGTCATTACCCTAGCCAGGTCCAAGATGGACTGGGGGGGAAGGGGACCCAAGTGTCACTGATGAGGAAACCACAGTCGGCCAACTGCGCAGTGAGTGCACTGTAAACATACGGGAGTGCTCAGGGGAAGGCCGGGGGAGCACTGTTCTGACATGGGGACGGCTCTTCGGTCACAGGGTTTCAGGTAGGGGCAGTACTCAAGAGGGTGCTGGCGTTCCTGGGAGAAGATCCAAGTAAATTTGCCCCACATTCATTTCAGATTGGGGCAGCAATGGAGGCAGTAGAAAGAGGGGCTGCAGTGGCGGACGTACAAAAGGTGGGGCGCTAGAAGTCCAGTTGCTATACGAGGTACGTGAGGTATTAACAACAGCAACTCACACTGTTTATTTTGTTTCCATGGCAGGTTCCAAGAGGAAAATCTGGATAGTGGTGCATTCCTTCGTATATTGGGCTGAAAGGTTTGCAGTTGCCACCTCCAGAGGAGCAGAGTTGAGATATAACACCAAGCATACCAGGGTGCTGTGGAAAGGCATTAGGGGGATGAGGTGGGCACAGCTCATGCCTTTGATGGAAGAATTAAGGTTGCAATGGCACACCCCGGATTGCATTATTATACACCTGGGGGGCAATGATTTGGGGAGCCTGCCGTGGGGGGCATTGGGACAGAACATCATGGGAGACTTGGAAAAATTGAGAGGGTGGTGGCTGAGGGTGACTATCAGCTGACCCGACATCACTTCCGGAGGGTTTGGAGAGGGGTGAAGGACATCCGGCTGATCAAGAAAGTCAGGAAGTGTTTAAATAGGAGGGTGGCCAGGGTGGTAATAGAGATGGGGGGTGCACTTGCAGCACAAGGACATCTCCTTCAACCAGCCTGTGGTGTACAGGTCAGACGGGGTTCACCTATCAGAGTTTGGCATGTGCTTATTCCTGTGACCTATCAGAGATCTAGTGAACCAGATAGCCAGAAAAGGGTTTAGATACTAGCCCGCAAGGGGGAAGCCCCTCTGTCCATCACAAAGTGGAGGAGGGGCAGTGGAAGAAAGAAAAAAGGGGGGAGCGGGGGGGAGGAAGGGGGAGGAGGGTAGGATACACAGGCTGGGGACAAAGAACCTAGACATGGTGGTAAAGCGGGGAGGTGGATAGGTCCAGGGGCCGGATTCAGAAGGATCCGGGCCTGGAGGGTGAAAGCCTGGGTAGGTAGAACCAGCCTGGTTCTGGTGTGGAGGAGGAGGCCGGATCCACAATGTCTGGGCCCTGAAAGCAAGATGGAAGTATGACCAGAAGAAAGACAGTGGCTGGAACCAGGAAGCTTGGAAAGAAATTTTGGTATAGAATTGAATTGTGAATTCAAAATATATGGTTGTAAATATAGTCTTTGTGCCATAAATAAAATTGTCAACGAGCAACCAACAAGTTAAAACTGTTGTAGTGTCCACCATTCCTGGGTGATTCAGGGGACTATGGAGCTTGCCAATAAAAGGCAGGCCAGGTTGTCCAGTGATCCCTGGCAGGAAGATACACAGGAGGGGAGGGTAGGGGGACAGAGGGAATAGAGGGGTGGGACCTAGTGACATCACCAGGCAGGTAAGGGTAAAATGACAAGGGCAGGCCAGAGCCCCAGGGATTGGCAGGTGGGCAGATCCTGAAGTGGGTCCTGACCAGGGCCTATAGGGGTATATTAGGCCAGGGCTCTGGGCGGGACGACCTCTTTTGCTGGGAATTTTTCACACCCTCCCACCCTTATTAAGGAAGGTACTAGGGGGCATGTTTGGCACAAAGGAAAGAGTTGGAGTAAAGTTGAGTTCCCTAGGGCTCTGGGCATGGGGCCAAGTGTTTCCACTGTGGGGAGGCAGCATCGGGCCAGGGGCTGAGGGCAGAGTCCCTGGCAGGAAGGGGCAAGGATGCCCAGGGAGGGAAGAAACAAAAAGAGGATTAGCGGGGAGGGGGTAGGATACATGGGCTGGGGACAAAGGACCCAGACATGGTGGTAAAGCTGGAGGGGAATAGTCCAGGCACTGGAATCAGAAGTGTCCGGGCCTGGAGGGCGAAAGCCCAGGTAGGTGGAACCGGCCTGGTTCTGGTGTGGAGGAGGGAGCCAGATTCACAGTGCCCGGGCCCTGAAAGCAAGATGGAAGAACAACCAGAAGAAAGACAGAGGCCAGAACCAGGAAACTTGGAAAGAAATTTTGGTGTGGAATTGAATTGTGAATTCAAAATATATGGTTGTAAATATAGTCTTTGTGCCATAAATAAAATTGACAGCGAGCAACCAACAAGTTAAAACTGTTGTAGTGTCCATCATTCCTGGGGGATTCAGGGACAACAAAAGTCAACAACTAACATTTGATTAAGTACATACTGATGACAAAATTAGATGGTTCGGTACCTGCTTTGAAAATGTTCATGGATTTGAACTGGTGGAGTTCTGCAGGTTATACAGACATTCATGGGTCAGTCCACACTGAGATCCAGATATCTTCCTGGCATCCAAGAGTCAAGCTCCACAGTGAGATCAGATATCTACACTGAGATCTGGCTATCATCCAGACATCCAAAGATCAGCGCCATACCATCGGCAACCATCCAGACATCCAAGGGTCAGTCTCCACAATCTGATCTGAATGTCATCCAGAGATCCAAGGGGCAAGTGCCACACAAAGATTTGTATATCATCCAGCCATCCAAGGGTCAAGCTCCACACAGAGATCTGGTTATCATTCAGACATCCAAGGGTCAATTCCAGACTGAGATCCAATATCATCTAGCCACAAAGGGTGAAGCTCTACATTAAGATCAAGCTACCAGCCATCCATCCAAGAGTCAAGCTCCGCACCAAGATCCAAATAATAATACAGCCTTCCAATGATCAATATTGCAGTGTCAGTGGCTTAGTAGGTAGCACACTCGCCTCTGAGGCTGGGAGATCAGAGGACTGTGGGTCCAGTTCCCACATCTGGCACTTGGGTTAATATCCCAGTACTGACACTCTAGTGCAGCATGAGCGGGGTGCTGCACTTCTGAGGTGCCGTCTTTCAGATGAGATGTTAAACCGAGGTCCCATCTGCCTGGATTGGCAGTAGTTCAGGTAGATGTTAAAGATCCCATGACGCTTATCGAAAAGAGTAGGCGAATTTCCCCGTGTCCTGGCCAAATTTCCCTCATTCTCTAAAAATACCACCAACAGCTTACTCTGATTTAAGGTCAGTTGGCATTCATCTGTATCCCCCCTCCCCCGGGTTGTGCCTGAAAATAGACAAGATTTGCCTAGTGCACCTACCCAGTCAACAAAAACTAAATAAATATCCATACCCTATTCCAGCTATCACAGACATCCATGGTCAGGCTCCAGCTTTGCAACAGTTAATATATACACACACCTGAGTAAAATTGCTATATCATATCATTCTACCTGGTCCAGCCAATGAGGTACTGTAAATATAGTCTAGGGACAAAATGAATATGTCAGAAGCTAAACAGCTGTCTCTATGGAGGGCTTTCTGCAAGCAGTTTCTCCTGGGGGTGTTCTTCCACTCAAAGATAAATGAGCAGACAGGAAAGGGCCACATGGGGGGGAAATACCGTTGTTCACAGCTGCAGCTTATTAACCATCCTTTTTGAAACCCCTATGAGGTGCATATATTAAATAGGATGGGATTTTATTTTCAAAGCTTAAAAAGTAATTTCACACTGCTTTTCACATTGAGAAGGCTGCTTGCCATTAAAGTGCCATTGGACCAGCAAAAGGACTTTTTGTGTTTTGCTTTGAATTCTGGTTAGAGCCCTGTAAGCTGTCATTGACTTTATTCCAGAGCTGAATCAGCAGAAGTCAGAGGATTAAATCCAAACTGAAATAGATTTGAATAGCCGAGGCCTCTTGTTTGACTGTTCCTCAGCTTAAGTGTAATTCTAAAGGATTCCAGGGAGCTTCCAAGTGCTGTCAAAGTATCTCCCACAGCTTGCTATCTGAATGAAATATGTAAATCTGATGTATTGCATTAAACACATTCAGAAATACCCATACCAGTTTGTTCTGAAAAGGGAGGCAAAAGGTAACGTAGTAATAGCAATTTAAGGTCAGAAGGGACTGTAGAGTTGTCAGTATTCACACATACAGACACACACACACACACATGTAAATGCACGAGTTTACCTAGATATACCCCAACCACTTGCTGCCTTTTTATATTTGCAGTATAGCAGTTGGCCGTATAAAATGTGAAGAATTTCTGGTTAGTTCCAATATCATCCTGAAGCTGATATTCTAAACATCATTTGAAACACAGTTATGATGTGAAAACTATCTATTACAGGATTTTAACATTTTCACTTAATTTCTATTTCAGCGCACAGTGTGAGCCAGTATCTGAAACAAGCAACTATAAAAACATTAATATGGGCAACTTTAGTTAATGGTTCAATTTTTTTCTGGTTTGTTTGTTTTTATATACATTATTAAAGAGCTAGTGGAACCAAAACAGAATGGCAGGAAAATGTTACAAATTTTAGGAAGTAGTCAGTTGTAACTTTTTATTAATGATGTATTTTTCTTTTGTAACCGAAGGGAAAAGAAAAAGTACTTCAGATATAAAAGGTAATAGTTGATTGCTTTTAAAAACTAATATTAGTTTTAGGCAGTACACTAACTCTTTGAGGGAGCAGTCTCAACCAATCAAAGCACTTCTTTCCCCTGTGCAAAGAGTGTCTTATGAGCAGGCACCCTAGAAACAGGCACTGCCAGGAAGGATTTTCAAAATGTTTAATCTATAATAAATTCTCCCCAATCTCTAATATAGTAAGACTTCATAGAAGACCATTCTTACAGTTGGAAGAGTAGTCTCACTTACATTCTTGTGGTATCAGAACTGTTCAGCTTCAATTAACAGTTCTCATACCCTAAGAATGCACATGAGAGATCTCTTTCAACTGTAAGAGTGGTTTCCTAGGACTTATTAACATACACAAACATATCCTCGCTGTGTAATGCCAGTACCAACCACTCAAGCTTGGTTCTCCAGGTTTATGTGGCATCACACACACCTTATGCATGTAATAAAAAACATTATCATAACTGCTAGCAATAGATGTGTGTATTTATAACACAACACACATGTAGGTGGATAACTGCTTTGAATACTGCTCTATGCATCCCTCAGTTGACATAGATTGTCCACTATTTGAACTATTAAAATATACCTTTTTGGCTGATTTTTGTATATGATGAACATAAATAAGCAATTAATTTTATTATATTGTGTAATAATTCATAAAATCAAAGAAAATAAAATAAAAGAAACATAATAAATGAAAAAGAAAAAAGTACAAAATATTTGAAGTATTCAAACCACTACATATAGTAGTTGCACAGTAACTATAGATTTTGTAGCTAATGGTAAACACCAATAAAGACTGCTGGTGAAAATACATATTTACTCTGATTACACGTACTTGTATTGTAGAATTACATGTACTTAGACAGCAGCTGGCACCTCCATGAGAAGTTTGAAACAACACAATAATTAGACACTCTGCATCACTTAGATTTCACATCAGTTCTATATTACCCACCTATTAATCTTTACTGAAGTCATTTGCATGAAAACTGGATCCTTGTTCCTCGAGAGTTTAACTACTTCTGTTGCTCATTATTCCCCACCTGAGGTCATAATACTTGGCTTGTGACATTAGAGTAATTTAAATGGCAGCAGACTGTGATGTCATAGCAGAGGATTATAGTTCCCATATTCAAAAAGTGCAGCGCTATGTTAACACCTTGCTAACCAAGTATAGTATGGGACAACAGATCAGGGGTCAAACTGAAAGGCCCTGGTGCACACACCAACCTGCCAGCATGATCATGCAGAAAATGCTGCTGCCATGCAAAGTAGGAACCACTTTGCATAAAGGGCACAACAGCATATTCAGTGGTTTCAGCAACACTAGACTGTCTCCATCACAGCACTGTTTAATCCTGCTGAAACCCTACCCTTACTTTACCCTTATCCCTGCAAACATTTTCTCCCCCTGAATGCCTATCTAGTATGTCAGCATACTGCACAGGTGGTCTAGTAGTCCCCCTTCCCCATCAATCATCCATTCCGTATGCTGTTTTAAGTCACTGGTATTCTACTGGTCCACAACCTCTGGATCACCCATTCTGCATGCTGTTTGAGTTCTCTTGAAGTCTAGTGACCCCCCCCCCCAGATGCCTGACCTAAATGATGTGGTATGTCCCTGGTAGTCTAGTGGATCCCCTACCCCTGAATCCAAGACCCCATAGCCCGTCAGCTGCCCTCCAGTCCCATTCATTCAGGACCCTCCACCACCAGCCTCCCTGCCCACTCACACCATAGCCTGACAGACCCTCCAAGAGGGCGACTGGCACAGCCCCTCTGCTCACTACCTCGGCCAACCACCATTTGAATGACAGGAGTTCAAGTTTACTGTGAAGGGATAAATCCATTGAGCAAGCTCATTTTCAAGGAGGACCCTTTTTTAACAATAACAAAACCATACATACAGTCGAAACGGGGATGAAAAATTAGTTATCAGACACTGTTTAACAAAATGTATAAGATGTACAAGGCAAGAGTGAACAGCAATTACATTCCCTAATGTAGAATTAGCTGATTGTACAGAATACACCTAAATGCTCCTTGTCATTCAAGTCGCAACCGGCAGAGGTGGAGGAGTAGAGAGGCTGTCCTGGTTGCCTCCTTGAGGGTCTGGCTGGATATGGTGTGGAGGAACCAGGGAGTTTAGGGTCCATAGCAGAATGGATGGGAGGGAGAGGAATGGGCCATGGGGGCTTGAAATCAAGAGTTAGGGCATCCCCTAGACTACCAAGGACATACATCACACGGGATAGGCAATCAAGGGGGTGGGGTGGGGTGGACCACTAGACTACCAGGGAATTTAAACAGCATATAGGATGTGGGGCATGCAGCTCTGAGCATGTGCTAATGAGCCCATAATGGATAAGCAAATGGCCCATAGCACCTTGTTTGCCCAATGGGTTCATTAACATATTAGGGCTAAATCCAGCGAACAGAAGCCCTGACACTATCCCGTTTGGACTGTGTTATCTCTGTGGGTCTCCTGTGGGCCACTCCAGTTGAGGCCTGTGTCAAAACAGTGCACAGTCACTATGCACTGTACCACCACAGCCCCATATACAGACAGTGTGCTGGGCTAGGAGTGCACTGTCTGAATGTTGCCTCGAAGCCAGCTGTGCACTGTCTGCCGCACAGGGCTCCAGTGTGCGTGGCTCACAGACAGCTTTCAGTATGAGGGTCTATAACTTCAACTGGGGAATGAGCTGCTGGGGCAGATGAACTGACATTTGTATTTTCATGCAAATTTCCCTGGTTAAAAATAAAGGGAGAACAATTCTATAGAAGCTCTTTGAAGCCAGTCCGATGGTGCTGAGGATTGAGGTGCTGGATGGCACACCTTCGCTACACCAATGGCCCAGGTTCAGGAAGCGAGCCTGGGTCATCAAGGTCATCCTTGAGAAGCAAGACTGAGCAGTCGAAGGCGTTCTCCTCTCCCGAGGAGGCTCTTGTCACCCTCGTAGTACAGCTACCCCAGGTGGAAGCCTGAGGGTAGTGCAGATGGATGGGCAGCACGAACAGGGAGGGCACTAAGGCATGTGCGTGCCTCTGCACGTGTACATGCGATCATGGCATGGGACAGTGAAAACAGGAGGAAAATGGTGCTGACCGGCAGGATGACGTCCCGCTCTGGCTACCGCACCTGGCTAGCTGGGCACCTTTGTGCCATTGAGGTAAGTCCCAGTGGACATTGGAGTGACGGGGCTGGGGGGACCGGTAGAAGGGTCAGCACGGGAGGCAATAAAAAAAAAAAGAAGAAGAAAAAAAAGAAGCTCTTTGAAATACAGTCTGAACTGTGTCTAATTATTATGGCTTTCAAAGTTTTACCAGCAGCGTCAGCAGTTTTTGAAGTTATTCATGATATCAACAAGAAAAAAACAAAATAAAAAACACTTTTAACATTCTGTTTTCGTTTGTATGATCAACACATCAGGTAAGCTTGAAACATATCACAGTAAAGATCTTAAAGAGCAGCTGACACCATATATGCCTTCAAATCAGGCAACTCCTGGTAAGGAGTTGCCTGCCTGAGGCCCTAAATTGCCCTAATTTTGAATTTTTCCATGCATCCATTATTTAGTAAAGTATATTAAATTACCTTACCTACAATCTTTCTTCCATGTTACTGAAAGCCACTCAGCACCCACAGCAGTCCGCCCTAAGATGAGCAATCTGATGACGCTACAGTATTGAGGAAGGGCTGCAGGACAACTAATGGCTATAGATAGTAATCAGGAGCAGCGGCACCCTGTAAATGCATATAGTTTACACATGTTAAGGGGTGTATAGAAATGTAATACTAGCCCCTTGACACATTTAAGTGCCTTCAAAGTAAACTGCAGTGCATTCCACTTGTATGCACATCAGATGTATGCACAAAAACATCATGTCCCAATCCCAGTCCTATAAACTTAATAATAAAAAATGTGCTGGTATGCACACCAAATTTTGGTTGTATGCACACTTTTCCTCCAGTCAGGGCTCCACAGACATTAATACTGGCAATCACACCTGTTAAACAGGTGCTAACTGAGCCACCAGTGGTTAAATACATTTAATTTTTAGTCAGTTTCATCCTGTTTGTGAGAGCAAGCAACAATGGAGAAAACAAATAGCTTAAAAGCTCAGAGTGTGCAACGTTTAGTGACTTGGCATGTTTTCAACGAGTTTGATACATTCAATAAAAGTAATAAGTGACTAGTAAGTGAGAAAGTGTGTTTTACTGAGTGACTCCATTGATTTCAATATCATTTCGGTTGTATGCCATTTCGGATGTATGCACAAAAATGGGGTATCTCAAGCATGTGCATATATCAGTAATTGACTGTATATCTACGCTGTAGAACAATCCTGTGTGTAAACGTTGTCTTTTTGCCCATTAGTTTGTAATAGTACTGTTAGTCTTTTTGTTTGTTACAACCTGTTTAAAAAGACTAATGCTATTATTACAGACTAATGGGCAAATTGCACACAGGTGAAGTATGATTCCTGTATCTTTCCTTAGGTTTTGTTCTCATGTAAGGCCTTGATCAAGGGAATTGTATGCCAGGTTTCATCTTGCATGTGCTGACCATACAAATTTAGGACAGGGCTGGATTAAGGCATAGGCCAACAAGGCCCAGGCCTAGGGCCCTGCCTTTCATGGGGCCCTAGCCACGAGTGTCATCCTGGCTACTGAAAGCCATCTTTGTTAATCTAATTTGTAATCATTCTTTTCTGTGGCAGATCAGTCTAATCTCTGTAACAAAGCACTACTGTTCCAGTACATATTAACACCACATCTCTGTATTACACAGTCAGCCATCTGCCCCACCTAGAAAGGAAATGTTATTGTCCTGTAGTTGTTGTTGGCCAGGTGCAACAAATGAACTTAACACTCTTCAAAGATGAGCCCCATATCCTAACCACATTAGCCAGTCTGAGGAGGTAGTAGCACAATTGCAGCTGCTTTAGTAATATCTTTCTGCTTCCTGTTGCCTGCTGAAAGCTGGCATCATGCAGCCTCAGTCCCAGCAGCTGCCATAGCCCCAACTCAAAGGGTCCCCAGTCCGCCCAGTGCAAGGAATCAGGCTTAAAGATTTAATTTTTTTTACATTATTCCAATATCTTACATGTTGAAACAGCACACTAGGGAATCAGTGAACTGGTGGCAGCTTTCAAAATGGCAATGTAATGACATTAAGATGCCTGCTGCAGTAGAGGTACTGCCATGACAAACTGGGGGCACTGTATTGTTTTCTGACCCTTTACATATGCAGAAGGGCTTGGGCCTTTACAGATTGGGCCATAAGGGGCACATGGGCCCAGCTTTCCATGGACCTAGTATCCCAGATCATATACTGTTGAAACAGCGTTGGAAATACCATGAAGACCATTACAGTGACAAAACTGGCAGTTCACTGTAATGGTCCACGGTACACTGACACTGCTTTCTCCACTGATTTTGCCCCCTTCCCGAAACAAGTCTAACTTGGAGTTGATTATCTTAAAATGCAAGGGGTTCTACTGATGGCACAATGCCAACTGTCCGCATTGTGTCATCGCTGTAACGCCATTCGACAGATTTACTGTCAATGTGACTTGGTGGAACCGCCCAAGATAACCTTAATCTAGAGCTGAGTTAGAAATGACAGAAACATAGAAACATAGACTTTGATGGCAGATAAGGCCCACTTGGCCCACCCAGTCTGCCCATTTCCCTACCTACTGGATAAGCTGCAGATTTTAGTTAACCAACAGCCTACTTCCTGCCACCCCTCACTATAATTGCCTTATGTCAGTCCCATGCATGTTTGAATTCCTCCACTGTTTTAGACCCCACAGCCTCTCCAGGAAGGCAGTTCCAGGTGCCCACCACTCTCTCCATGAAAAAAAATTTCCTCACATTACCCCTGAACTGTCCCCCCTCTATCTTTAAATTGTGCCCCTTTGTTCTTACACATCTCTTTTTCTGAAAGATGCTACCCTCCTGGACTTTGTTGATTCCCTTGAGGTACTTAAACGTTTCTATCATGTGCCCCTGTCCCTCCTTTCATTAAGGGTATACATATTAAGCTCTCTCAGTCTCTCTACATATGGTTTCTGATGCAGACCCTGCATCATTTATTTTAGTTGCCCTCCTCTGGACTGCTTCCATTCTGTCTATGTCCTTGCATAGATGAGGTCTCCAAAACTGCACACAGTACTCCAGATGGGGTCTCACCAACTGTCTGTACAGAGGGATAACCACGTCCCTTTTCTACTTGTGATGCCCGTTCCTATGCATCCCAGTATCCCCCTGGCTCTCCTTACTGACTTCTCACATTGCTTACCCACCTTTAGATCATCTGATATGACTACCCCAGGTCCCTTTCCATTTTTTTGTTGTTAGTACCTCCCCTGCTATTGTGTACTCTTCTCCTGGGTTTTTGTTTCCCAGGTGCATTACTTTGCACTTCTTTGCATTGAATCTAAGTTGCCATATGTCTGACCATTCCTCCAACCTTGCCAAGTCCCTTCTCATCTTTCTACTCCCTTGTGTATCAACTCTGTTACAGATCTTTGTGTCATCTGCAAAGAGGCATACCTTTCCCTCAGACCCTCTGCAATGTCACCTATAAAGATGTTAAAGAGGACTAGACCTAGTACTGAGCCCTGAGGTACTCCATTAGTGACCTTTCTTTGGAATGTGTTCCATTCACTATTACCTTCTGTGTCCTGTTGTACAGCCAGTTTGCTACAGGCTACCACCTAGGACCACTCCCAGGCTGGCTAACTTGATTATCAATCTTTTGTGTGGGACTGTCAAGCATGCTTCTAAAGTCTGGTAGGCCATATTCACAGCCCCTCCTTGTCTATTACTTTGGTCACCCAGTCAAAGAAATCATTAGATTCATCTGACATGACCTTCCTGCTGTAAATCCATGCTGCTTTTGGTCCAGTGCCCGCTGTGCCTCTAGATACTCAACAATTCATCCTTTCAGAAGTGATTCCATCATTTTCCTACCACTGAGGTCAAACTTACAGGTCTGTAGTTTCCGCTTCTGCCTTTCTCCCACTTTTGTGAAGGAGAATCACATCTGCCCTCCTCCAGTCCTCAGGTACCACCCATCCTCCCATGATTTGTTAAAAGTGTGGTCAGTGGAGTCACTAGGTCCTCCCTTAGTTCTTTTAGGATTCGGGTGAATCCTGTCAGAGCCATTGCTTTGTCCACCTTGAGTTTTGGAGTTCCTTCAGGACTCTTTCTTCTGTAAATGGACTGGTGTCAACCCCCTACCCAGAGTGCTTCTATTGTCAGGTTTAGGTAACTCCTCCTCGTCTTCTTTTGCGAATACTGAGCAAAAGTATTCATTCAATAACTCTGCCTTTTCACCGTCTCCCTCTGCCCACCTCCCCTCTCCCTTATTAATCTTCACTATTCCTCCCTTAACCTTTCTATGCTCCCTAATGTACCTATAAAAGGTTTTATCCCCCTTCTTAACTGAATTGGCTATTTTTTCCTCAGTTTGGGCTTTTGCTATTCTGACTGCCTTCCCCACTTCTTTCTGCTTTAATTGATACAGTTCCCCGTCATGCTCCTTCTATGATTCCATATACTTTTTGAATGCAGTCTTTTTCTCCTAAACCTTCCCTGCCACCTCTTTCGAGAACCATAGTGGTTTTTTACTCCGCTTTGTTTTCTTTATCTGTTTCACACAAAGGCTTGTAGCCTCTATGATGGCAGTTTTGATTTTTCTCCATTGTTCTTCCACCCCTCCTTTTTGGCCATTTGCTAGTGTATTCTTCAGGTATTTACCCATTTTGCCAAAGTCAACCCTTCTAAAGTCCAGTATGCTTGTTTTTGTATGGCTCGTCTCCATGGTTGTTCTTATTGTGAAGCACACTGTGCAGTGGTCGCTTGTTCCCAGATGTCTACTGACTTCTAAATTTGTGATCCTCTCTCCATTTGAGAGTACCAGGTCTAGTATTGCTCCCTCCCGAGTGGGTTTCAACACTAGCTGTCTAAGGCTTGCCCCCTGCAGGACATCGAGAATGACTCTGCTCTTGGATGTGGCTGCAGTACATGTCATCCAGTTAACATTTGGCATATTCAGGTCCCCCATCAACAGTATCTCCCCTTTTTCAGCCATTTTGAGAATGTCCTCTATCATTTTCTTGTCCATTTCCTCCCCTTGAGATGGGGGTCTGTATACAACCCCTGTGTGGATTGTGATGCCATTCCCTGTCTCCAAGGTAACCCATAGTGCCTCTTGTCCTCCCCCTTTACTTTTTAGTTCTGTAGCTTTGATCCATTCCCTTATGTACAGAGCTACTCCACCTCCTCTTTTCCCCTCCCTGTCCCTTCTGTAGAATGTGTACCCCGTTATATTGACATCCCAGTCATGGTTCTCCATGTACCATGTTTCTGTGACTGCCACAATATCCAATTGTTCATCTTCCATCAAAGCTACTAGCTCAGGAAGCTTGTTTCCCAGACTACGAGCATTGGTACTCATTGCCCTCCATTTAATGTTGGCATTATCCTTTTTCCCCCCCCATCCCTGCTCTTTTTGCCCTTGTCTATTTTTCCATACCCCTGTACTGCCCCCTGTTGAGCACTGTACCTCAGTGTTTACCTTACTACCTGTCATGTTTTGTGGGGGGAGGCTTGAAATTTCCTGCCTCTTATTAGCACCTCCCCCCATGGCTAGTTTAAAAGCTTGCCAAGGAAGCATTTAAACCTGTCACTTAGAATCTTGGTTCCCTTTGTGGATAGATGCAGACCATCATGCCAGTATAGACCTTCATCTCTCCAGGTGTACCCCCAGTCCCCAATGAAAGCCAAAGCCTTGTGCTCTGCACCAGTTTTGCAACCATTCATTAAACTGCATGGTGTGTAGTACCCTAGCCTCACCCCTGCCATGGACTGGCAGCACCTCGAGAAAGGTAACCGTGCTTGCTACCTGTTTGGGGGCCTTCCCAACTCCACAATTTCGTCCTGCACTGCACTGATCCCATGCCTAGCTAGGTCATTTTTCCCCAAGGTGGACAATGATATCTAGTTCCTCTCCTGTAATGCTGCTTCTGCAATCCTGAGGATTCCTTCTTGTCCTCAAGCCATGGCACCAGGCGGGCTACTTCCTCTCCTCCCTTTCCCAGGTCTACCCTCTAACAATGAGGTCACCTATCAGAAGCTGTTTCCTTCCCCTGTGGTGTCCCTTGCTACCCTTCTGTAGGTCTCCCTTGTGGATGTCCTCAGCATTCTTCTTGGTCTCCACTGAGGGTGCCATCATAGAGGAACCTTGCTCTGCCAGACTGGCGTATGGTTTGTGTAGAGGTACAAGAAGACTGCCAGCCCATTGTGTTCTTTCCCCACGGACCTAGTGGGAATTTTCTGTCTCTCCATTTTCTTTATGATATCAGTCTAGTTTAAACTTGAAGGTAGAAGCAGCATTGACTGACACCACTTGCTTTGCAGATCTTTCTGCCTCGATTTTCAAGACCTTCCACTCGGTTCCACAAACCTCTTTAAGACTTTGTCCTGCATGTTTTCCACCACTGAGTCTAAAGATTGCAAATCATTATCAGAGTCCTGTCAGCCCAGTCCATTCTTCCCCCAAGCCTGTCATATTCTCTTTTTGCTAACTGTAGGCATGCTTTAAGAGAAGCAGTGTCCATTACTAGCCTCTCCAGCATGGCTGTCAGATAGGATCAAGTTCCGTCACTTCCCAGAGCAAGACCTGTCACCATTTTTAGTCTCCTAAGGGGAGTAGAGGTTCCTCAAATAAAATGAAGATATATATTCTTGAAGTACTACTGAAACAGTATTTGCCGTTAAGGAGTTTTTTATAGTTTGTGAGATAAATCAAATGGCAGATGCCGTCAGGTCTTGTGAAGTTTGCGCAATTTGCTCTGTAGCTACAGCACTCTACCCCCTCCCCTGGCATTAAATGCAAGACTTGACTAATAGATTTCTTACTGAGAATACCATTCAGGGTTAAACAATGTGACTATTGGTAGAGTAACATTTCGCCTGCATGTTTGGATATGTGTCCATAGTAAAACTGGATATATACTGACTGACAGAAGAGGCTGACAAGATGGACCCTAAGTAGTTTCTATTGTCACAATACAATGTTGCTATGTCAAGATATGTTAGTTACCAGTCCAACTATGTATTTTTGTGCCACTGTAAATGGTTCACTGCTCTCCTTTTTATGTTTGCTTGCACGCATGTGAAAGAAACATAGTGCCATCATCCGAGTTTTCGGAGGTGTGGCAGCCCTCTTCCAATTCAGGCAGTGTGTTTGCAGGCACAGCTGCAGTTCTCCAATGCCTGCTGGAGCTGTCTATGACAGCTCCAAAATGCAGTGGCATACAGTAGAGAGGAGCTACGCTTCAGTGAGCAGCAATAAGATATCGCCTGCTCAGGTGCGCTCCCCCTACACACACACACACACACACACACACAGGCACGCATACTGCGTGGCCCCCTCACGTACACACTGTGTGCCGACAGCGGTGCCCAATCCCCGTCAGCTGTGCTCGCCTCCACCAAAACAGAGTTCCTTATGCCACGCTGGGTGCCCACCCCAGCGTGGCTACCGTGGTATAGCCGACAGGTGCGATCCCTGTCGGCTCCACAATTCCCCACAGAGTACAGGGTGCCATGCTGGAGCCCACCCTAGCGTGGCAACAAATGCTATCACCAACAGGGGTGCCCAATCCCCATCGACTCCACGCCGCCCATCAGCCATCCTTGTGCCGCTGAGGCCCACCCAAGCGTGCAAATGTCCAGCGTAAATCCTCATTTTAAAAAAAAGCCTGAAACGCAAAAGCGGTCCCTCGCTGTGTCTGCCCCTCCGCAACACTCCACCCACTGTGCACCCCGCCTCCCACCCCCCACCCCATACATACCTCCAGACTCTGGCGCTGACGATCTTCGGTGGACCAGGAAAACGTCTGCTCTTCAAAGCCGACCCATGAACTGAGGAAATGCCGGTAAGCTGTATAATGGGATAGATAGGGTTTTTCAACTTTGCAACACATCTCAGGCATTTTTGGGAATTTTGCCACATTTTCAACATGGGGTTTTGGGACCTCTCATGAGCGCTCTCACTGTCATGGCGTTAATCGGCCCGGAAGGTGATTTTGCAGTCACTGGCGAAATCACCTTCCGGAACTAGTAATGAAATGACACTGCCTGTTCATAAGGTGGGCTCTCAAAAAGCCTATTTTGAAAATTTGGTGGAAAAATTCCTAAAATGACTGTTTCTGAGGTGTGTTGTGCAGTTCCATGCACCCTAAGTAAGTTCGCAAATTTTCAATATTTTCATCAGATTTTCAACATTACCATTTTACCACACCTCCTTATGAGCACTATGACTGTCTTTTTTCACATCTTGCCCAACGTGTTTCCGACCAGGTAGCGCACAATAATAATATTAATAATAATAACATTTATTTGGTTAGGCGCCTTTCAAATATTTCAAGGCGCTATACAAAGCATCATAGCATCAACATATCAATACATACACTGACAATACAGCAATAAAATATTTTAAATCAACAATCAGAATACAACAGGAAATGCCTGATTCCATAAAAATGACTTTTAAAGCCTTCTTAAAACTATCCACCATTGTACTTTCTCAGAGCTGGCGGGGCAGAGAATTCCAGAGGTGGGAGGCACAAATCCAAAAGCACGGGCTCCAGAGACTTCAGAATTCACCTCGGTATCTCCAGCAACCCCTCGTCAGCTGAGCAGAAGCTGTCTCAGAGGGTGTAAGGCACTAGAAGCTCTTTCAAGTAGTCAGGACCTAACCCATGTAGGGCTTTGTAGGTCAATAGACCCACTTTAAGGTGATCCGCCACTGCTTGTTGGCAGCCAGTGCAGAGTGCGCCTTTGGGGTAATAGGGACCTTCTAGACACCCCAGTCAACAAACGTGCTGCTGCATTCTGCACTAGCTGCAAGCGGTGGATATCAACCCCAGCAAGCCCAAGGTACAGGAGTTACAGTAATCAAGATGAGATGTCACAAGGCGTGGACAAAACTGGCAAGTGCCCAGTGGAACCAGGTGCCTAATCCTGGAGATGTTTCTAAGATGAAAAATGAAGCCTTGACAACTGCAGACACCTGATAGCGAAGGGTCAAGCCAGTGTCAAGCTCCACACTCAGGTTACACCACGTTCAGAGGTAGGGATCTGGTCTACCCCAAGAACTAATCCAGAGGGAACCTATCCCTAGACCCTCAACCCTGTGACCAGGGTCTACCACCATAACCTCAGTCTTTCCCGGGTTCAACTTCAAACCACTGGTATTCATCCAGTCTTGGATATCAGCGGGCAGTTATTCAGCACGAGATAGCACTAACCTGGTCAGGTGCAAAGACAGGTAGAGCTGGGTATCATCAGCATAGCAGTGAAACCTCAGCTCATACCATCTTACAATGTCTCCGAGGGGTAGCATATATACTGTGAATAACATGGGGGAAAGCACCGAATCCTGGGGTACCCCACAAGGTAGAGAGAAAGCCCCGGATGAACATAAACCAGAACCACTCTCTGTGTTCTCCCCAGGAGGTAAGATGAAAACCATCTGAGGACCACACCTGAAAGCCCGCAGATGGACCTCAGGTGTTCGAGCAAAACCCCATGATCCACAGTATCAAAAGCTGATGACAGATCAAGGAGAACCAGAATAGAATGGTGTCTCCGATCTCTCGCCATCAGGAGATCATTGAGCACCTGAACCAGAGCAGTCTCAGTGCTATGCCTCTTATGAAAACCTGACTGGAGAGGCTCGTGTAAACTATGGATGGTCAAATGGTTATCAAGTTGAGCCGACACAACTTTTCAATAACCTTCCCCACAAAGGGAGGTTAGAAATCGAGATGATGAGTTAGCTGGGTCATTCGGGTCTAAGGAAGCTTTCTTCAGAGGAGTCACCAACCCTTCCTTCGAGAGCTAGGAAAACTCCATCTCCAAGAACACCGAATAATCCGAGCAAGGACCGGGCCAATAAGTTCACTACATCCTATAATCAAGGAAGTAGGACAAACTACAACATGTTGGGCGCATCTCAGAGACAATCCTCATAGTGTCCACGAGGTCCGGAAGATTAAAGGAACTCCAGGAAACTCCGGGCTCTGCGACAACACACTGATCAACTGTAACAACCTTGGAGTGAGGTCGGGGACACTGCCTCTGAATGTCTTCCACCTTATTCGCAAAGAATCGTGCGATCTCCTCGCAGTCATTCTGCATAAAAACTCGACGGACAATGGTGCAGTCGGTGTGCGAAATCAATGTATGGGATACATTAAGAAAACCACAGTGACACTGTTAATGAGCAGAGGTCTTAAAATGGCTATGTTGAAAATTTGGTGAAAAAATTCCTAAAAATGACTGTTTTACGAGCGCGCGATGCACAGTTCCTACGTACGCTCGTAAGTTTGCGAATTTTCAATATTTTCACTCCAGATTTTCAACATTGCCATTTTATTACACTTCCTTATGAGCAGTGCAGCTGTCATTTTTCACAACTTGCCTAAAATGTGTTTCCACCCATGTAGCGCAGAATGGCGCAGTCAGTGTGCGAAATCAATGTATGGGACACATTAAGAAAATCACAGTAACACTGTTCATGAGCAGAGGTCTTAAAATGGCTATGTTTAAAATTTGGTGAAACAATTCCTAAAAATGACTGTTTTACGATGACGTTGCACAGTTCCTATGTAGCGTAAGTTTGCGAATTTCAATATTTTCACTCAGATTTTCAGCATTGCCATTTTATTACACTTCCTTATGAGCAGTGCAGCTGTCATTTTCACATCTTACTTAAAACGTGTTTCCACTCCATGAAGCGCACAATGGCGAGTCGTTGTGCTGAAATCAATTTTTGGGACATTAAGAAAATCACAGTGACACTGTTCATGAGCAGAGGTCTTAAAATGGCTACATTGAAAATTTGGTGAAAAATTCCTAAAATGACTGTTTCAAAAGTGTGTGTTGCACAGTTCCTACGCATGCTCGTAAGTTTGCAAATTTTCAATATTTTCACTCCAGATTTTCCATTGCCATTTTATTACACTTCCTTATGAACAGTACAGCTGCCATTTTCACATATCACCCAAAATGTGTTACCGCCCATATAGCGTCAATGGTGCAGTAGGTGTCTGAAAGCAATGTTTGGGACAGATTAAGAAAATCACAGTTACACTGTTCACGAGCAGAGGTCTTAAAATGGCTATGTTGAAAATTTGGTGACAAAAGTCTATAAAATGACTGTGTTACAAGTGAGCATTGTGCAGTTTCCACGCACCCTCATACGTTCATGACTTTGTAATATTTTCAGTCCAGATTTTCACCAGTGGCATTTTTCCACACTTCCTTATGAATAGTACAGCTGTCATTTTTCACAACATGGCCGAAATGTGTTTTCACACTTTCAGCGCAGAGATGTGTGGTCGCTGTGGGAAATCATTGTTCGGGACAGATAAAGAAAATCACAGTGACACTGTTCATGATCAGAGGTCCCCAAATGCCTGTGTTGACAATCTGCTGTAAAAAAATCCCCAAACTAATTACATTATGGGTGTGCGTTGCACAGTTTCTATGCACGCTCGTGACTTCCCCAGTTTTTTTTTATATTTTTACTGCAGATTTGCAACATTGCCATTTTACACCTCCCATGAACAGTACAACTGTCATTTTCACATCCTGTTCAGAATGTGTTTTGCACCTGGTGCGAAAAGCAATGCCGAATCGCTGTGCATAGCAGCTTTCGGCTAACAAACTGATATTGCCACTGTTCATGAGGTGTGGGTCACAAAAAAATGTTAAAATTTGGAGTGAAAATACCAACGAATGCCTGAGGTGTTAGGGTTTCCAACCATAACGCCCCACCCTGTAGAGAATGACAGGCATCAGGGGTGTGACTTGGGATTCTTGCCTGTAATGCTCATACCATTCCACACCCTGCAGCCAGTGAGGCATCGAGGTATGCCTTGGACTCTTCGGCCCCAAAGTTCACCCCATTCTCCTATACCACACCCATCTCACGTTATTTCCTGATGGAATGGGGTGCGCAAGGACCAAAGACCCCAAGGCACACGTGACACTTGTCAGTGTCTGCAGGGTGGGGTGTGGTGAAATAAGCGTGGCGTTATGTCTGATGACCCAAAGGCACACCCCAATGCCTGTTACTCTCTGCAGGGTGGTGGTGGGGTTGGCTTCAGTTCAATACTTCACTGCCATTTCTATTATGCAGCTCTGCAACTTCTACATACCAATGCCAATGCCAGCAAGCAAACATTCGGCATTGACAAATGTTGTTGGTTACTTCTTATATTATTTGTTTTTGCCTTACATGTTGCTTGTTTGTAGTTTTGGACCACATGAACATGATAAAATGAATGGAAGTTTACAATAACAACATCATAAACAGGGACTGAATTTGACATTCAGTTTGTATTTTGAGTGCATAAAACTATATGAACGGAATACCAATTGCTGGCTGCTGGCATTGTGTTTTGTATACCAGGTCCAAGACAGGCATGTTTGCAGTGAATGTGAAAGTACAATCAAACTGTATTTGGCCTCAGGCAGTATAGCAGATTTGGTGGTGGTGGGGGATTTCAAAATTTAAAGTCTGGTCTTCTGTCTGGAACATCAACTTTATAACTACATTTCTAGCCCTGATACATGTTTAAATTAAGTAACTTTTATGTTGATTGCGTGCATGCGCAAGAAACATATTGCGTCAGCTTTCTCCACAAGCAGGTTGTGGAGGCGCGGCACTGTTGTGCCCAATGCTCCCACAGCCTGCAGAGGCTTGTCCCCGTCCCCCAGTGCTGTGGCATGCTGCTGCTGACACTAGTTCAGCCAGCATGCCACAACTTTCTAAAAATCAGCTGCTGCAATCAGGGGCTGCCTCGTCATTGCAGCGTCAGCCATCCGCTGCAATGAGGGAGCGACCCGTCATTGCAGGACGGGATGTGAAACCCCTGATATTGTTTGTGAACATGGCGGTGGCTTGTTCCCGTGTTCACAAACAATATAACTCCCTCCCCCCACCGTGTTTACTTGTTGCCGACGGGGGAGCCCACTCCCTGTCGGCATTGTGTGCCCTCCCTTTTGATCCTGCCAACGGGGTGCCCAATCCCTGTTGGCATAATGAAATCCCAGCCCCTCGGTTTTGCTCCTGCCGACGGGTGCCCAATCTCCGGCCAGCATAATGAACCACACCCCATTTTTCTTCCTGCCAACGTACACAATCCTGCCAGCAGAATGAACCCCCGCTTTGTTCCTGCCAACGGGGTGCCCAATCCCATCGGCTACTGCTTGCCCTCAAACTGAAGCCTCTGCTGACATGTTGGGAGCCACCCCAGTGTGCCAGATACCCCTGTGAAGGTAAAACAGTCCCAGGATGTCTTTTTGTTTTTACCTGAAAAAAGAACGGTCCCTCGGGCGCATGCCCCCCCCCCACCCACAACACGCACTCCACCCACTGCGCACCCTGCCCCCCACATCCCCCTCACCCCACACTTACCTCTGGAGCTCGGCGCGATGATCTTTGCTGGACCGGGAATACGTCTGCACTCTTCAAAGCTGACTGTGAACTGAGGAAATGCCGGTAAGCTGTATAATGTAATAAATAGGGTTTTTTCAACTTTAGTGCATATCTCGGGCATTTTTGGGAATTGTTTCACCAAATTTTCAACATGGGGATTTTGGGACCCCTCCTCATGAATTCTTGAACTGTCATGGCGTTAATCAGACCCGAAAGGTGGTTTTGCGGTCACTGTGCGGAATCACCCTTCGGGGTTGATTAATGAAAGGACAGTGCCAGTGTTCATGAGGTGGGCTCTCAAAAACCTATGTTGCAAATTTGGTGGAAAAATCCAAAGAATGACTGTTTTACAAGCGCATGCGCTGTATGTTATGCACGCCGTAACCTTCGCAAATTTACAATATTTTCATGCCAGATTTTCAGCATTGCATTTTGTCACACCTCCTTGTGAGCAGTATAGCTGTCATCGCACACATCCTGGTGAAAATGTGCTTTTGCACTTCCAGCGAGAATAGCGGTCACTGTGGAAATCAGTGTTCAAGACAGATTAACAAAATGACAGTGACACTGTTCATGAGTAGAGGTTCTAAAATGCCTATGTTGAAAATTTGGTAACAATACTCCATAAAATGACTGTGTCACGAGCGTGTGTTGTGCAGTTGGCACGCACGCTCGTAACTTCGCGAATTTATAATATTTTCACTCCAGATTTTCAACATTGTCATTTTCCCAAACCTACTTATGAACAGTACAGTTGTTCTTTTTTCCCATCCTGGCCGAAATGTGTTTTCACACTTCCAGCGCAGAATAGAACGGTCGCTGTGGGAAATCACTGTTCGGGACAGATTAAGAAAATGACAATGATACCGTTCATGAGCAGAGGTCCTAAAATGCCTATGATGAAATTTTGGTGATGATAGCCCATCAATTGACTGTGTTACAAGTGTGCGTTGTGCACTTTCCACGCACCCTTGTAACTTCTCAGATTTGTAATATTGTCACACCAGATTTTCAACAGTGCCGTTTTTCCACACCTCCTTATAAGCAGTACAGCTGTCATTTTCACATCCTGACCGAAAGTGTTTTCACAGTTCTGGTGCAGAATAACGTGGTCACTGTGGGAAATCAGTGTTCAGGGACAGATTAAAGAAAATGACAGTGGCACTGTTCATGAGCAGAGGTCCTAAAACCTATGTTGGAAATTTGGTGAAGAAAGTCCGTAACATGACTGTGTTACAAGCGCAGCGTTGAACTGTTTCCATGCACTTGTAACTTCGCATAAATTTGTAATACTGTCATGCCACATTTTCAACAGTGGCATTTTTCACAACTCTTATGAACACTACAGCTGTCATTTTTCACATCCTGGCTAAAATATGTTTTTGCACTTGCCGTGGACAATAGCACGGTCACTCTGGGACATCAGTGTTTGGACAGATTAAGATCGACCGAGTGAGAGGGGAGGACCAAGCTCAGCTGAGCTCAGTTGAGAGTGCTGTGGATTTGTTTGTGTTCAGACAAGGCCCTAACGCAAGAGCCCAGTACAAAGGGCAGCCTGCAGCACTGGGAGAAACCGAGCGAGAGAGCGCCTACAGGTCGCACGATTTGCACAACCAGTCCAAAATCTTCAGGGAACGCAGCCAGGGTCCCCGATGTGCCTTTTGAAGATTTCGTGAAAAAATAATAAACAGTTCAAAAGTTATTCAAAAAACAAGTTCCCATTATAAGTCAATAGGAAAAGTTAACAAAAAGTGCAACACTTTCGCAAATGCACTTTTGCCAAATGGCCCTAGTACTTTCGCAATTCCACCATTTTGTTTTCAGTTGGTGATCAGAAAAATGCTTGGCATTTAAATTTGGGACCATCTAGGGACACAATTATTTTTGTGTTCACCTAGTCGGAGCCTAAGGATGCTAGCCATGTCTTTATTTTGGGGTTAAACACCCCAGAAATATGTTTTTCAAAGTTCTGGAAAAAGTACTTTCGCAAAATACTTTTGTGCTCACGACACTTTCACAAATCTGTGCGAAAGCTTTCACAAATCACGAAAGTTATTTGCAACACTATGGACAAAATGACAGGAGTTATTTGCCACCTTGCTGCAAAAGAACGGTTAGGTCTTTTGGCCTGAAATTTGAAGGGATCGCAGCCAACATCTCACAGATGTGCCTTTCCATGTCTTGGTGAAAAAATATTGCAGGGCAGCAAAGTTAAGGCACTCCAAAGTTTACACTTTTTCCCATAGGATAACATTACGATGTCCGCCATTACAGGAATACTTTGCTGCCCTGCTGCAAAATAATGGTTTGGTCTTTTGGGCTGAAATTCGGAGGAAAGGCAGCCAACATCTCTTTGGTAGTTTGGTGACAAAATATTGCATGTATGCAAAGTTACAGTACTCCGAAATTGACACTTTTTCCCATAGACTAACATTGCAGCGTCCGCTGCATGACAGGAATTGTTTGCCACCCTGCTGCAAAATAACGGTTTGGTCTTTTACACTGAAATTTGGAGGGAAGAAAGCCAACATCCCACAGATATGCCTTTTCATGGTTTGGTGGAAAAATATTATGGGGCGGCAAAGTTATGGCACTCCAAACTTCTCTTTTTTTCCCATAGGATAACATTACGGCATTTGCCGCGCCTTTCAGGGCCCGTATCTCGGAAACGGTGCAAGATATGGACTTTTTGTCAGAAAAACCCTTAGCCCCCTTAATGGGGCTAAGTACAAAACTAGCCAGGAAAGTCATAAATCATATGACTTTTTAATTTTTTTTCTACATCGTACGGTTCCTGAGATATAAGCAATTTAGTATTCCAACTCCTCATTTTCTGCTCCGAGACCCATTATTATGCATACATTCTTTGTACTCACTGTCTTTCTCTATGCAGCTTTTGGGGAAAACCAGCCTGTGTGCTTGCATTACTGTTACCGTTACCACTTCCGCTTGCAGTTCCATTTTCACTTTCACTTACCCGTTCCCGTCACCACCATGTGCGTTACCTTTGCATTTTCATTTGTGCTTGCGTTTGCATTATTTTTACCGTTTGTGTCTACAGTACTGTTTCTCTTTCTGTTTCGCTTTGCATCACCATGAGCATTACCATTTGCGTTTGCGGGCACCGTGTTACTATGTGACAAGACATCACATGGCGGGAGGCAGTCTAGGGCCCCACTCCCCACCGCTGCATTACATTCACTATTTCTCATCATCCTTCTCAAAAGAAGGAAATTAGAGGCAAAAACTCCATTTAATGCATCAGTTATGGTTGTTCCACAGTGACAAAAGCGAGAAACGGTGTTAGGGTTGAAACCCCTCTTGGACCCCCCTAACTGGCATGGGATTGCGTTGTGTCGGTCCCAACTCTCACCCCATTCTCCTATACCTCTGCTTCTTTACACATGTGAGGGGTGAGAGAACATAACCCCAATGCGCACCCCGGATGCCAGTTGGGGGTGGGTTGGGGGTCAAAGGGTTTTCAACCCTAATACTGAATTTCCTCGCTTTTGTCATGTGGAACAACCTCAACTGATGCATTAAATGGATTTTTTGCCTCTAATATATATATTATATATATATATATATATATATATATATATACATACATATATATATATATATATATACATGTATTCATGGCAAAAACTCTATTTAATGCATCAGTTAGGTGTTTCACAGCGACAAAAGCGAGGAATTTGGTGTTAGGGTTGCCACCCCTTGCACCCCAAGCCCACCCCGCCCATCCACAGGCATCGGGTGGCGCGCTGAGTCATCTGTCCTAACTCTCACCCCATCCCATGTGTACAAGCTGAGGTGGTACAGTAGAGAGAATGGAAGAGTTAGAACCGATGACCCCAACGCACACCCCGATGCCTGTGGGTGGGGACGGGGTGGGCTTGGGGTGCAAGGGGTGGCAACCCTAACACCGAATTCCTCACTTTTGTCACCGTAGAACAACCCTAACTGATGCATTAAACAGAGTTTTTTGCCATGAAATTCCCTTCTTTTTGAGAATGTGCACTATAAATAGTAAAGTAATGGTAACACAAACGCAAGCGCAAACGGTAATGCACATGGTGACACAAATGTTAACGGTAATGCAAACGGTAATAAAAACACAAGCACAAACATTACTGAAAACAGAAACACAAACGTAAGCATGTACGCAACGAATCATAATGCGCACTGTCCCAATAACGCAATTGGGAACGTAAATGCTGACAGTAACACCAACAATGATGCCCAAGGAAACACAAATGCAAATGTAAATGCAAACAGAAAAGCATACACAAATGCAAATGGTAATGTACACAGTGACGCAAACGTAAATGATAACGCAAACGGTAATAGAAACGCAAGCCCAAATGGTAATGGAAACAGAAATGCAAACGCAAGCGGGTACAAAAACACAAACCGTAATGCGCACGGTCACGGTAACGCAATTGGCAATGCAAATGGTAATGGTAACAACAACGATGATGTCAAAGGAAAGACAAACACAAATAGAAGTGCATACACAAACGCAAATGGTAATGCACACAGTGACACAAAACGAAATGCAAACAGAAACAATAGTGGAAATGCAAATGGTAACAATAATGCAAACGCAACCGCAAATGAAAACGCAAAGTGAAACGCACATGGTGGTGTACACGGGAATGCTAACGCAAACTGGTATGGAAAAGCAAGTGGGAATGCTAACTGTAACAGTAACGGAAGCACACACCCTGTTTTTGCCCAACAGCTGCATAGAGGAACACAGTGAGTACAAAGAATATATGCATAATAATGGGCCTCGGAGCAGAAAATGAGCACTTGGAATACTAAATTGCTTATATCTCAGGAACCATACGACATAGAAAAGAAATTTCCTCCATGGCTGGCAGCCTGACTGAGCACTCAATGAATGAGTGCAAACACGCTTGGGCCCACTTGGGGTACTGGGTGGACAGCGGGTGTGTGCACTGAAACTTATCTGATGGCAGGGTGGAGGGTGGGGGATCCACTGGACACCAGGAGACAGGACATTTTTTTTTTATTTTTAGACAATGGGGATCAGGAAATTGATGGCAATCTCGGCTGGGGGGTGATTCTTTAGTTTGGGCTGGTGATTGGCAGGGGGTGGTGGACCACTAGACACGAGGGATTATATTTTTTTGTTCTACTGTTGGCCAGGAAGAGGGGCGATTTTTTTTTTTTTACATTTTAATGAACCTCCCTCCTGGCCACAAATACCGAATACCGAATATTTTGGCCCCGACTACCAAATATTCGGCCGCATATTCGAAAAAAGGTATTTGCACAGCCCTATTTACCACAACTCTTTGTGTTCTGTTACTCAGCCAGTTTTTATCCCATGTGACCACCTCTGTCCCCACCCCCAGATTTTCCAGCTTGTGGATTAGTCTCCTGTGTGGGATTGTGTCAAAGGCCTTCCTGTAGTCCAGATAGGCCACATCTACCGCTCTGCTATATGTATTCATTGCAAAAAACTTTGTTAATGCATCAGTTAGTGTTGATAGCACAGCAACAACAGTATGGAAATGTGATGTTAGGGTTACTCCCCACCCTCCACCCCCCCACCTCACCCTCCACACCAACAGATGTCGGGGTGCCATGGGTTCATTCAGGCCTAACTCTCATCCCATTCCATGTGTAAGCAAGCTGACATGCTACAGTATAGGAGAATGGGGTGAGAGTTAGGTCTGATAACCCCATGGCACACCCCAACATCTGTTGGTGTGTGGAGGTGAGGGGGGGAGCCCGAGCATCACATTTCCATACTTTTGTCACTGTGCTATCAGCCCTAACTGATGCATTAACAAAGTTTTTTGCAATGAATTTCCATTCTTTTTGAGAAAGTGTACTATAACTGGTAACTGGCACGTGTTTTTATTTTTTTATTTTTTTTAAGTCTTTGGTAAAGGGGTAAGTGCACTGATCCAGGGGACTGTTTTCAGGCATGGCCTGGGCCACACAGGTGGCAGTTACAGAGGTAGTGACAAGTTACACAATGAGTAAAAGCCATGTGGATATACAGACATCATTGGTGAACAAAGTGGATATACAGACATCATTGGTGAACAGAGAAAGTGACATAGAAAAGTAAAATTAATGAGAGGCTGAAAAAAAACAATCAGTACATCATGATAAGCAACAATTATTGTACAATTATTTACTAAGGATAAGTGGCCAGTGCAAATTAATGCATGATGTAAAAAAACAACATACAAGACAATAGTCAAGTGGGAGAGCCCAAGAAGCAGATAGTGAGGGATGTAAGACAGGAGTCCAAAGAAATGAGAGAGGGCAGGGGAGGCCAAAGCAATCCAAGAGGGAAAAGTCAGAAAGGTAGGGGGGTTATCCAAGCTAGCAACAGCATGTGGCCTCATCAAGCAGCCAGGATTTGAGATGTGTCTTGAAAGTGACATGGGAGTCCAGACAGCAGATGGGCATGGGGATTCTGTTCCACAGAGTTGGAGCAGCTACAGATAATGCTCTGCTACCCATAGCCAAGGAGACTTTAGGGGTATCTGGGGGGGACTGAAGATGCATGCAAACACCTCGAGGGAGTTCTGGTCTTGAGGAGAGACTTATAAGGGGAGGCTTTGCCATGCATGATGGCGCTGTCCAGAGGTAGCCAAGCCCATAATCAAATCTGCAGTGTAGTGGGAACCAGTCAAGAGTCTGGTAGAGGTGGCAGTCTTGAGTGGAATAGGGTGCCATGAGAGTGAAACAAAATATGGTGTTGTAAGTGGAGCAGAGGCACACACGCAAGGCTGAGGATGTGTCTGAGTAAATAGGGGAGCAGTAGTCAATCAAGGGTAGCAGGTTGCCTTAGGCAATGGCTAAACGGGCTTCCCTGATTAGGAGTGACTTCATCTGATAAGCTGCACCAAGTTTCTGATTAATATGGTGGATAACAGAGGAGATATGATCGGAAAAGGAGAGGGACAGGTCCAGGATAACTCCCAGATATTTGAAAGTTAGTACATTTTCAAGTACAGTGTCATCCGGTGAAACTACTGAGAGGGTGGATCCAGCCTTGGTGACCTTAGATAGGAAGAATTTAGATTCAAATAGCATGGATTTCGTCTTTTTAGCATTAACAATTAGGCGATGTGAGTGGAACCAGGCGTGTGCCGCAGAGTAGCTATCAGATACAGCCCTGGATATATTCTCAAGACAGGTACCAAGCTCATTCACAGCTCATTCACAGTTCATTACGCTAACCTCTAGGCTATACTGCTAGCCCCAATTCCATGCTATTTAGACACAGAAAATTATTCTGTGCCTTTTAGATAAAAATAATATTCTGTGTCATTTATATAAATTCATATTCTGCATCATTTAGATGTAAGTAATCATTTTTGTTGCACGACATTTTACAAACAAATCTTTTACTCTGTCAACAAATGTCATATGGTATTAGAAATCCGAGGACTCTGAAGTCAAACAAGGCGCACGACACAGGAGGTATTTTCAGAGTTCAGCCTATGAGTTGTATGCCTTTTTATTGTTTATTGTCTTTGGAGGACCTTTGAGCTCAAGAGCCCTTTTTCAGAGGTGTCCAAGTCTATCAAGTTACATACAACAGAACAGAACAAGATAGAGAGGGGTCAGGTGAAGTTGGTTCATGCTCAAGCAGTGATGCAGGAGGGGTTTGCAAGGATGAAGGAAGCCAGGCGGAAGTACATGGAATAAAGAGGTACAGGAGGGGGAGTCTGAGGAAAGGCTAAAGGGAAAGGGTAAAGAGGGACAGATGCTGGGTGTGGGTAAAAATCAGGATAGGTTAGGTGATGGGGAACAAAAGATGAGAAGGGGAAGAAACCAAGTCAGGATGGAACATGAGGAGGAGTCCAAAGGGAGCCAAACCCCGTGACACAAAGCTAGAGGCCAAAAGGACACCCAGGAAGCATTGGGCAGTAGGGTGGCACTCTTGGGGGACTCAATAATTAAGGGGCTAAAATGGGGAAGGAAGGGAGCAAAAACAATGCAGTATGGGTACAGTGCATGCAAGGGTTAACGGCGCTGGAGGTAATGCATCATATTCCTTCCTGGGGTAAGCAGCAGGATGAAAAGACACATCTGGTGTTTCACCTGTGCACAAATGACTTGGAGGGGGAAAGTCTGATGGAAGTACAGGCAAGGTTCGAGGAACTCGCTAGGTTCTGCAGGAGTAACACTGTTTTTCCTTCCATTTCCTTCTCTGAGGTGTTGCCAGTACCAAGAGCGAGCACACCCAGAAAGGAGAAGATAAGGGCATTCAACAATTGGCTATAAGGTTGGTGCAGTCAAATGGGGTTCAGCTGGATAGGTGACTGGGGCTCTATATGGGAGGAGGAGGGGCTGTATGCCCAAGACAGGCTGCACCTGAACTCTTCAGGGGCAGCTGCACTAAAGAGTAAACTGGGGGACTTCATGGCAAGGAAGTTCAATTTAAACTAAATGAGGGGGAGGCTAAGGACAGGGCCATCCTTACATGAGGCAGAGCAGAGAGGCTATCAGCCTCACCCCCAAGTCACAACACTCGTCAAGGAAGCAGTTAGCAGCAGGGAAGGATGGGATGGGGCTACATGTTGGAGGGCTTTGGTTGCAAATGCCAGGAGCCTGGGGAACAAAATGGGAGAACTGGAGGCCACCATGATGGAGGAGAACCTAGACATTGTAGCAGTGAGTGAGACTTGGTAGAAAGAGCACCATGCCTGGGAGACAGAGATCCCAGGGTATCGTTTCTTTAGGAAGGATCGGGAGGGGAAGAGGGGGAGGGATGGCATTATATGTCAGGGAAGGGATTGGGGCCATGGAAGGGCAGGATGAGGAGGGGGAAACAGAGAGGAAGGTAGTTAGGGAAGAAATGTTGAGGATAGGGGATGTGCATGGGATGGAGGAATTATGGGCAGCCATCAAGAGAAGGGTATTTAAAGCCGTGGACTCATGTATAAGAAGGGTAAGAAAGAACAGAAGACAGAAAAGACCTCTATGGTTCACTAGAGAGGTGGCTTTAGGGGTCGAGGAGAAGACTAGAGCATTCAAGAGGTACAGGAGGACACAAAAGGATGAGGACAGGGAAACCTACAGGGAAAAAAGAAAGGAGGCAGGGCAAAAGATAAGGAGGGCTAAGGAGGCCACTGAGGAGAGGATAGTGAAGTAGGCAAGGAGGGGAGACAAAACCTCTTTAGGTACGTTGGAGAAAGGAGAGAGGCACAGCATGGGATTGGGAGGATAAGGGGAAAGTGAACATTACTGGAAGGGATTTCAAAAGCAGAGGCATTAAATATCTATTTTGCCTCAGTCTTCACGGAGGAAAGAGAGGGCAGGGGATCAGGACGGGCTGGGGAGGGTGACAGCCACAGGCAGGTGGGTGTGGCAGAATTCACAGCTGAAGGAGTAAGGGAAGAGCTGGGTAGACTTATGGTGGACAAGGCAATGGGGCCTGATGGAATACACCCAAGGGTTCTCAAGGAGGTGAAGGATGAACTGGCGCCACATCTGGCGAGGCTGTTTAACTTGTCCTTGGTCACAGGGGTGGTGCCGACTGACTGGAAGAGGGCAGAGGTGGTCACACTACATAAGGGGGGGTGGAAGGAGGAGGTCAAAAACTACCATCCCATTAGTCTTACCTCGGTGGTGGGGAAGGTAATGGAAACACTACTTAACATCAGGTTGATAGAATACTTGGAGATAAATGTCATGCAGGATGACAGGCAGCATAGCTTCACCAAGGGAAGGTCCTGTCAGACTAACCTGACAGAGTTTTTCGATGGAGTGACACAGATAGTGGACCAGGAAGGAGCAGTGGACATGGCCTATCTGGATTTCAATAAGGCCTTCGACATCGTTAAGCTGGACAGACTAGGGGTGGACCTCAGGATCACCAGGTGGGTGGAAAACTGGTTGAAGGGAAGGAGTCAGACAGTGGTGGTAAATGGGACACATTCCAGGGAATGGGCGGTGACCAGTGGGGTGCCACAGGGGTCAGTGCTAGGACCAATGCTTTTTAACATCTATGTTAGTGACCTAGCGGAGGGTCTGGAGGGACAGGTGTGCCTGTTCGCAGATGATACAAAGGTCTGCAAATAGGATGGATTCACCTAGTGGGGTGCAAGCCATGAGGCGGGACCTGGAGAGGCTGGAGAAGTGGTCTGACACCTGGAAATTGAAGTTTAATGCACAAAAGTGCTTGCTGATGCACCTTGGGAGGAGGAATAGGAGGGAAACTAACTCCCTTGGGGGGGTGATTAAGGAGAAGGAAACGGAAAGGGACCTGGGGATTATGGTATCGTGTGACCTCAAGGTGGGCAGCCAGTGTAGCAGGGTGGAGGGAAAGGCAAATGGAATATTGGCCTGAAATGCGAGAGGTTTTAATAGCAGGAAGAGGGGGGTGCTAATGCCATTATACAGAACCATGGTCAGGCCACATCTGGAGTACGGGGTGCAGTTCTGGAGGCCTCACCTACACAGAGATGTTGAGTTGATGGAAACGGTACAGAGAAGAGCAACCAAAATGGTACGAGGGATGCAGGATGTACCCTATGAGAGAAGATTGAGAGGGCTGAATTTGTACTCTCTGGAGACTAGGAGGGAGAGGGGGGACATGATTGAGACCTTTAAGTATCTGAATGGAATAAGTAAGGTGGAGGGTGATAGCTTGTTCAAATTGAAGAAGGGAGCGAACATGAGGGGACATAGCCTCAAACTGGAAGGTGGGCAATACAGAGGTAATGTCTGGGGGCAGTTTTTCACAGAGAGGGTGGTGGATGCCTAGAAAACAAGCTGCCAGAGGAGGCAGTGGCAGCTGAAATGGTGAAGGGGTTCAAGAGGGCGTGGGATAGATTTAAGGGGTTGGGCAAAGAGGGTGGAAGCATAACAGAAGAGGGGAGGTAGGATGTGGGGCAGACTAGATGGGCCATGGGGCCTTTCTCTGCCATCACATTTCTGTGTGTCTGTGTAACAAGTTACAGTCGATTGTTATCAGTCATAATAGGATACAAGTCGTATTGTTATTCATATTCAATCCATCATGTGCTGCAACATTGGGAGGGGGGGTTACTAGGAGTGAGGGGAAAAGACCAGGTAAGTTATCATAACAGTACTGTATAGTACTACAACTAATTGTTAGAAGAAGAAGAAGAAGAAGAAGAAGAAGAAGAAGAATCAGCATTTATATAGCACTTTTCATACACAATGTATCCCAAAGCGATTTACAAGCAATGCTAGACTGGTAGTGAAGTGACTGAATGTGTAGTGGCGGCCATATCACACATCAACACCCAGAAACAGCCTGGACAATTGCATGAACCAGTTTTATGGGAAGGGGAATATTGGCCTGGACACCAGGAATGTCCCCTACTCTTTGCGAAGAATGCTTTGGGTTCTTTTACTTCCACCAAGACACCCACCAGGACAGCACCAGGATGGGTAGAAGGGACCTCGGTTTAATATCTCATCCGAAGGATGGAACACCCCAACAGTACAGCACCCCCCCCCCCAAATACTGCACTCAAGTACCAGTGTTTTAGGTACAAGTCTAATCCCAGTGTGGGACAAGAACCCATGACCTTTTGGTCCAGAGGTGGATGTGCTACCAACTGAGCCACGCTGACAGGGGGTAATATTTTGCAGAGCCTCACAACAACTAATTAAACTGTGGATTAACCCAGTATCACATTTTTAAAGTGATTTTGAAATCCTAAGGTACCACTTCCGGGGTATGGTACCTTAGGTTGCTGACAGTCCTTTTGTTTATTTATTTATTTATTTATTTTATTTTGTGTTAGTTTCATGATATTCTGAGTCTTTATTTAGTATGAATGGATTGTAATTGGTCCCAAATAGGTGGCTGGCCGATCCCTTCCACTTCCTGATTCATCTGCACAGCCCCACGCTCAAGCACGTTATGACGTGCAGCATGGGAGAGCATGGGGGCATGCCTGATGGGACTGAATTTTCATTACTATTTAATGCATTATGATAGCGCATTGGAGAGTAATGAAGGCCACTGCTCAACAAACAAGGACCTTGTTTAAATATTGCTGTACCTATACGCTATGTGCACCCAATTCTTCAGTTTTTTACTTAGCTGAGAGACTTGGCTGAACTCAGAGGGTATCCTAAAATATGGGCAAAACAAAAACAGCGACTGTAATTATAGCGAGGGGAAAAAATGGCATGTGCAAAAGAGTGACCGGGAATGATGGTGACCGAATGGAAAAGGTGACCAGCAGCTTTCACCCCCTCCCCAGGTCCCCCCCCCGAGTTGATTATCTATAGAAAGGGGGGGGATGGGTGGCTGAAGTTGAAATGTAAAACAGTCTCATCACCCTTTCTGCCGTCATCATATATTCCTGTTTGCTCTTTTCTTCCTCGCTATTTTTGTTTCACCCATATCACTTGAACGAACTGAGAGGCATCATGTTGAGGTGGTTCAGGTCCTTTGTTTTGGTAGGGTATAGCAGGTTGCATTGTGAAATTTTCTTCATGCCCTGCTGCCCTGTCCTGTGGGCTCCTTTAAGGTTCAGTCATGTCATGCATGCAGTTTACAGTGTATAGGCTGCCGCTGGAGTAAATCATTAAGTGATATAGTCATTACTTAGGTGATGTAGTCTGCAGTTTCACTGTTACACAGATCACACTTAACTATATCTGACATTCGTCCCTGGGGAGAAAAAGGACATCAATGTGCTGAACTCTGGATAGCCTCCAGTTGGCTAAAGCTGAACCCAAACAAGACAGAAGTGCTTCTAGTGGATGTAGGTGCCCGAAGTATGGCAGGTGGGGATGGTGTAGTGTCTGGATTATAACTAGGTGCCACTCCTCTGTGTGTCAGGGATAGGGTGAAGAATCTGGGTGTCATCCTGGACTGAAACCTGACACTAGAACATTAGGTGTCAATGGTGGTCCATGGTAGATTTTTCCACCTTAGAAATATTGCCCAGGGTAAGCCCTATCTTAGTTTCAAAGACCTAAAGACTCTGATGCAGACCTTCATGACATCCAGATTGGACTTTTGTAATGCTCTGTACCTCAGGTTTTCTAGGGAGTTTGGCATGCCACTTTAGCTGGTGCAGAACACCGCAGCTAGATTGGCTGCCAGTTTCCTGCTCCGGGCACATCTCTCCAGTTTTGCAGACATTGTATTGGTTGCCTTTGAGGTGGCATGTCTCCTTCAAGATAATTATTTTTTATTTAGTTTTTTGCTCCTTTGCTACCTGCTTCAATCTTTCTTTGGGCCCTTGGTCCAGCCACCACCAGCCCCAACTGCCACTCCCCCCACCATCCAGCAGGTGGGGATCCGTGCAGTGCAGGGCCCAAGAGCACTGGATGCCATCATTATCAGTGGTAGGGAGACACAAATTTTTTGTACGTTTTTCTCCCTCTCCTCCTCTCCAGACAACAGCCACAATCTCTGCATCCCCACACATACACCCTCATATGTGGGTAGTGTTGCTGACATAGTATCTTAGAAATTAAAATACCAACAGATACCTCCCATTTGGCCAGATAATTGCTGTGTTAGATAGTAGTGCTATCTGACCATGGATCCTGCCCTCTAGGATCCAGTGCATAGATTCTATAAACGCAGTGGATCCTGTGGATCCTAGCAACAGATCCAACTCAGGTCCTAACTATCTGACCTAGGATCTCTGGATCTGACCTAGGATCCATCACTAATCTGACCCCAGATCCTAAGTATCTGACCTAGAATCCCTGCATCCTAACTAGGATCCATTGCTATCTGACCCTGGAACGTAACTATCTCACCTAGGATCCCTAGATCCTAACTTGGATCTATTGCTTTCTGACCCTGGATCCTACATCTGTCTTGGCTAGGATTTGTAGTAGGAACCTAAGTAGGATACCAGCAATATCTGACAGATAGCGGTAGGATCCACAAAAGCACTATCTGAGCAACACTACATGTGGGTAACAACACCCTGCAGGGGAGACAAGTTCCCTCAGCCCACCCCAGGGGTCGGTACCACAGTGGAACCCAGATGCCGCCTTCCATTTGCTAGGACCACTGCTATACAGCAGCATTACCACAGCCCTCCAACCACCCGACCCAACTCCTGAGCTTGCTCATGAATTTGGCTCGACAGCATGGGAGCATGTAGTAGCACTTTTGCTGGGCAATCGAGTATGTTAAGACAGGCATGTTAGCATACAAATCCATACATGATCCAGGCTCTGCCTGCCTAGAAGAGCTCCTCTGTCCCTAAGCTCCTGACTACCCTCTCCAGTCCTCTGAGGTGGGCCCCCTGAGGGTCCCCGGGTCCTATTTAAAGCTTTCTGGGGACCAGACATTTGCTGTAGTAGTGCCCTTGTTGTGGAACCAGCTGTCATGGAAACTGTCTGCTGAGGAATTTAAAAGGGGTTGAAACATTATATTTCTACCCTGGCTTGTTCTTATCAGTGAGTTTCATGACACTGTTTTATGTATAGTATGTATTATTATTATTATTATTATTATTCATATTATTGTATTTAGCTGCAAAGCGTTAGTTAATATGTTATTTGTTTTTCTGTATTATTGTAGGGCACCCAGAGCCTCTGGGATTAGGTGCTTAGGCTGCCGCCAACAAGATATCTTGTCCTAAAAACCTATGCGTTCTAAATCTTCCGGCAGCCTAAGGGTTAATAAATGATATTACTCTCACAGCTACTACTAAAAGGTTTCATTAGATGCAGTACTGGTAAGCCCTACATATTGTGGTGGGGTTGGGGGGTATTAAATTATGAAAAGAAGAGAACAGTCATCTATTGCTTCTGAACTGTTTGTCCCTTGAATCTGAAACCCTCCTCCCCAAGCAAGCACATGTGCTTTAGAATCCCTTTAAAAAGAATCATTCACTTCCATCCAGAAACTGATAGGCAGTAGCAGATACAGAATCCAATGAATAATTACAGGAGGTGTTCTGCTTTTCCTCCCCAGGCTGCAAATGTTATAGATGGAGTGATATAATATAGTACTTTTAACCATTTGAGACAAGGGGCAGTACCCCAAACTCGAGACGCGAGAAACTTGAGTAGGTTATGGGCATTGTGGTTCCTCACATCAAAAGATAATTCTCTTCTACCAAATCAGCTTGCCATAATAGGGTACTGCGCTGATTCTTCTGTATTCCATTGTTAATACTTGGTGTTCTCTACGTATACGCTCTATGCTCCCCCTCCTCTCTCCAACCCCTGCTGTGTTTTAGCAGTGCAGTGCAGCTGCTCTGTTTGTATTAGCAGTCAGTGGAGCTTTACAAAGGAACTTATTAGCGTCTATATTGTAATTATGCTCCCTGCTGAGAAAACTATAAGAAATTATTACATTAGTAGATTTGTTACAAATACCTAAATCCTTTGGAATGGCTGAAGATCAAATATATTCACAGGCTCATTCTAAGCATAGTGGTAGTAAGGAACAATAATTGGATACTAACAGAACAGAGAAAGGATTCAGTGTTCACCAAAGATTATGTATTAAGACAGCATGTTGGCTGCAAACTGGCACAATTAACTATTTTTTTAGGGCACAAAACAAGGCCACAGTGCCAATGTTAGGCTCTCAATTAGATGGCAAAGCATTCCAGGTCTCTCAGGAGAGACTGAAGAAAGCACCATAACAGCAGGGGCGGGATTTTAAGAAAAGAGAAAATGGGCACACCTGCGGTAAATCCTCTGCAGAAAGGGGGATTCCCTTGCACATCCGTAGGTTTTGACACATGCACCACATCTTCATATGTGGAGCTGTTTTATGACCAGCTTCACAATTTACACCAGCTTGAACAGCTGCATCAGAATGCTGTGCCTGGTAGTGCCAGGTGTAACATCCTCCGTAGCTGTGGCCACTGCCCACCATTCTCAGCTGAGCTGAAAAGTAGACTGTCTGCTGATGCAGATATTTTTTCCACACCAGCGAGTTACGGCACAGAACTAAATCCTGTGGCAGTTTTTGGACCTTTGAAAATCTGGCCCCAGATATTTTATAGTCCTGGCGTGGGAGCAGGGCAGGACTCAGATGACATGCCAAAAAAATTTTTGGTAATTTAGGACATTTTGTACAGATATTGGCATTCAACACTTCAGCATTAAGGGGTTTGTTTGTTGTGTCTTACAAGGTGCACAGTTTGTTCATCGTGTGGAGGTGCTTAGTGCATGTGGTCATTGTGGTTTTGCATGTACATGAGGGTTAGGGCTTTTCTTTGTGCAGCTCTCACAGGCAGAATTTCGAAAACATGTTAGCACTATCTAGAGCTTTGGCATTCAGTTCCCAATACACCCTCTAAAGTATGACTAGTTCTAGAGCTGTGCAGAACATGGAATTCGCATGGAATGGTGATCCTGCTTCTGAAATGCTTTGTCAAATTTCCTTTTCAATTCCACAGAATTCCGAAAACCACGTCTATGTAGACCACAGAAAACTTTGCACAGATTATGCACTATGGACTACTACTTATGTGGAAAGCAACGGACAGAAGCAATACTTGAAAAAGATCTAGGAGTCTATATTACCAACAGTTTATGTTTCTCAAGACAGGCAAATGAAATTATTAGTGAAGCTAATAAAATCATATGGACCATTAAACACAATATTAAGTCCAGAGCACCAGTATTGATTCCCTTATACAGATTGTATGTCCACCATCATTTAGATTACTTTTCATAGCTTTGGTCCCCCTACAAGAGAAAGGGCATTAATCAAACAGAAAAGGCACAAAGGAAACTAAGCAAGTTCAAACATTAAAATACTTAGATTACAGTAGAAGACTGAGGGATTAATCTTATGTCACTTGAAATAAGAAGACTAAGGGGTAATCTACTTCTAACGTGGGAAATAATTAAGGATCCTTATTTGTTTAATGAGATGGGATTTGAGTTTAGGCAGGATAGAAACACAGAAACATAGAATTTGATGGCAGATAAGGACCGCTTGGCCCACTTAGTCTGCCCATTTCCCTACTTAACGGATTAGCTGCAGATCCTAGTTAACCAAAAGCCTACTTCCTCCTACCCCCCACTAGACTTGCCTTATGTCTGGCCCATGCATTCTTGAATTCCCCCACTGTTTTTGACTCTATGACCTCCTCAGGGAGGCTGTTCCATGTATCCACAACCCTCTCTGTGAAGAAATACTTCCTCACATTACCTATGAGCTGTCCCTCCTCTAACTTCAAATTGTGCCCCCTTGTTTTTGCACATCTCCTTTTATGAAAGATGCTACCCTCTTGGACTTTGTTGATTCCCTTGAGGTATCTGAACATTTCTATCATGTCCCCCCTCTCCCTCCTTTCCTTGAGGCTATACATCTTTAGTTCCTTTAGTCTTTCTTCATATGTCTTCTGATGCAGACCCTGCATCATTTTGGTTGCACTCCTCTGGACAGCCTCCACCCTGTCTATGTCTTTGCGGAGATGGGTCTCCAGAACTGTACACAGTACTCCAGATGTGGTCTTACCAACTGTCTGTACAGAGGGCCAACAACTTCCTGTTTTCTACTGGTGATGCCTCTCCCTATGCATCCCAGTATCCCCCAACCCTCCTTACTGCCTTCTCACATTGCTGGCCCACCTTTAGGTCATCTGATATGACTACCCCCAGGTCCCTTTCCATTTTGTTGTTCAGTATCTCACCCCCATTGTGTACTCTTCCCCTGGGTTTTTGTTACCCAGGTGCATTACTTTGCACTTCTTTGCATTGACTCTAATCTGCCATACATTTGACCATTCCTCAAACCTTGCCAAGTCCCTTTTCATCCTTTCCACCTCACCTTGTGTATCAACCCTGTTGCAGATCTTTGTGTCATCTGCAAAGAGACAGACTTTCCCTTCCAGTCCTTCTGCAATGTCACTTATAAAGACATTAAAAAGGACCGGCCCCAGTACTGAATCCTGCGGTACCCCACTAGTAACCCTCCTTTCTTCATTGTGGACTCCATTTACTATTACCCGCTGTGTCCTGGTGTCCAACCAGTGTTTTACCCAGGTTACCACCCTGGGACCCACTCCCAGGCTAGCTAATTTGTTTATTCATCTTTTGTGTGGGACTGTGTCAAATGCCTTGCTAAAGTCTAGGTAGGCCATGTCCACAGCCCCTCCCTGGTCTACTGCTTTGGTCACCCAGTCAAAGAAATCAATTAGATTTGTCTGACATGACCTTCCGCTGTGAATCCATGCTGCCTTGGGTCCTGTGCCCCACTGGCCTCTAGGTACTCAACAATTCTTTCCTTCAGAAGTGATTCCATCATTTTCCCTACCACTGAGGTCAAACTGACAGGTCTGTAGTTTCCTGCCTCTGTCTTGCTCCCACTTTTGTGAAGGGGAATCACATCCACCCTCCTCTAGTCCTCAGATACCACACCATCCTCCCATGATTTATTAAAAAGGGTAGTCAGTGGTGTTACTAGTTCTTCCCTTAGTTCTTTTAAAATTCTGGGGTGAATCCCATCAGGCCCCATTGCTTTATCCACCTTCAGTTTTAAGAGTTCTTTCAGAACCCTTTCTTCTGTGAAAGGACTAATATCAACCACCCCCCCATCCAGAGTGCTTCTATTGACCGGATTAGGTATTTCCCCCTGCTTTTCCATTGTGAATACTAAGCAGAAGTATTCTTTCAGTATCCCTGCTTTTTCACTGTCACTCTCTGCCCAACCACCTTCCTCTTTGTTCAGCCTCAGTATCCCTGCCTTAGTCTTTCTTTGCTCCCTAATGTACCTATAAAAGGTTTTATCCCCCTTCTTAACCGAGTTGGCTATATTTTCCTCGGTTTGGGCCTTTGCTATTCTGACTGCCTTCCCCACTTCCTTCTGCTTTAACTGGTACAGTTCTCTGTCTTGCTCCTTCTATGTTTTCCTATACTTCCTGAAAGCTATCTTTTTCTCCCTTACCTTCTCTGCCACTTCTTTTGAGAACAATAGTGGTTTTCACTTTCATTTTGATTTGTTTATTTGCTTCACACAAAGGCTTGCTGCCTCTGTGATAGTGGTGTTGATGTTTCCCCATTGTTGTTCCACCCCACCTTCTTGCCTGTTTGCTAGTCCTTTTCTGAGGCACTCTCTCCATTTTGACAAAATCAGCCCTCCTGAAGTCCAGTACCTTCACTTTTGTGTGGTTTGACTCTACAGCTAAGTTTATTGTGAACCACACTGTTTGGTGGTCGCTTGTACCCAGATGGCTACCCACTTCAAGATCGGATATCCTCTCTCCATCCCCATTTGAGAGTACCAGGTCTAAGATTGCTCTCTCCCGAGTGGGTTCCAAAACTAGCTGTCTGAGGCATGCCCCCTCTAGGGCATCAAGAATGGCCCTGCTCTTGGATGTGGCTGCAGCAAAGGTGCTCCAGTCAACATCTGGCATATTCAGGTCCCCCATCGGCAATATCTCCCCTTTCTCTGCCATCCCAAGGATGCCTTCTATCATTTCCTTGTCCATTTCTTCCCCCTGAGACAGGGGTATGTATACAACCCCTGTGTGGATTGTGGAGCCATTTCCAGACTCCAGGGTGACCCACAGTACCTCTTCTCCTCTCTGTTTACCCTTTAGTTCTGTTGCTTTGATCTCTTCCCTTACATATAGAGTTACTCCTCCTCCTCTTCTTCCCTCCCTGTCCCTCCTGTAGATTGTGTACCCTGGTATGTTGACATCCCAGTCATGGTTCTCTGTGTACCATGTTTCTGTGTGCTACAATATCCAGGCATCCCTCTTCCATCAAGGCCACCATTTCAGGGAGCTTTTTACCTAGACTATGGGCATTGATACTCATTACCCTCCATTTTTTATGGCTTTATTTCTTTTTGCCCCATCCCTGTCCCTACTGCCTTTATCTTTTTCTCCATTTACCACTGCCCTTATCCCTTACGACTGCTCTATCTTGGTGTTTACCTCACTAATTACCCTGATTTTGGGGGGGGGCTAGGATTTCCCTTCTCCTCTTCACTGCCTTCCCCCATGGCTAGTTTAAATGCTTGCCATTGAAGCATTTAAACCTATCACCTAGGATCCTGGTTCCCCTCCAGGATAGATGTAGACCATCACACCTGTATAGGCCTGCATCCCTGCAGGTGGAGTCCCAGTCCCCAATGAAGCCAAATCCCTGAGCTCTGCACCAACTTTTCAATCAGTCATTGAATCCCATGGTGCGGAGTGCCCTAGCCTCATCCATGCCAAAGACAGGTAGCACTTCCGAGAAAGTTACCATGTGTGCTACTTGTCTAAGGCCCCTGCCCAACTCCACTAACTCCTGTTGCACTGCTGTGATCCCATTATCTGCCAGATCATTCGTCCCTAGGTGGATAATGACATCCAGCTCCCTCCCCTTTGCCGTTGCTCCCACGATCCTGAGGATTTGTTTCCTGTCCCTCCAAGCCTTGGCGCTGGGCAGACACCTTACCTTCCTTTCCCCTCCCTCCCCCAGTTCTACCCCCTAACAATTGAGTCCCCCACCAAGAGTGGTTTCCTTCCCCTTTGGGGTCCTGGGCCACCCTCCTGTGGGTCTCCATTGTGGAGGTTCCCAGCATCCTCCTTGGTCTCCACTGCAGTTGCCTCCATAGAGGAACCATGCTTTGCCAGAGTGGTGAATGAATTGTGGTGAGGCACAACTGAAGGGATGCACCTCTGTTCCACCACCCTCACCCTCCCTGAGCCCACTGTGGTCCAATCACTCCTCTTTCTTGGCAACCTCTCAGGTAGAGGTGGTGGCCTAGGTGGTCCCTTGGTGGAGGAGCAGGTTTCCCGAATCTTTGCCAGGTCAGCATGCAGACGAACAACCTCCTCTCTCAGATCAGAGAGGTGCCTATAAATAGGGCAGAAATGCAGTCTCCAGAATGTCTCCTGGAAGACTGCTGCTCCACAGCCAGTGCATTGCACCACTCCCCACATGTCTGTGTCCCTTCCAGTCACAGATGCTTTTTCATTTTTTGTTCTTGTTTTAGTGTGTGCAGTCTTGTGAGTGTCTCTACCCCCTATTCAGTGTGCTGTGCCTTTAAGGATATGAACAGGTGTATGTTGTTAGCAGTTTTGAGGAAGTGATGTCAGAGCCCCTGCTATAAAGGAAGTTATGCGCTTGGGGTGGGTGGGGTGAGGGAAAGGGTGGGTGGGAGTAAACCTATGCCGTCCAGAAACAATCACCTACAACTCTTACCCTCCACCCCAGGGAGTGCCTTCCTTCCTTTCAGACACCTATTTCACAGAGGCTAAGTAACGGGTTTAGTCACAACTGACTGCAAATATCTCCCAGCTACAGTTCCTCCCTGGCAAATTAAAGTTAAAACTAAGAAAAGTCCACCCCAAAAACAGAATCAATACTAGTTACTTACACAGGTCCAAAAAGTAATAATTCAGTTCAGTGTAGTCTAGAAAATAACCTCCTTCATTCAAGGAAGCTGTGGTTGCTTTCTCACTCTCCCTGTCTCAGTCTGGAGAATGCTAGAGAAATCAGAGGTCACCCGTTTCAATTGCATTGCAGAAAATGTAATATTTTAAAAGAAAATTGTATTTCTTTCATGGGGTAGTTAATCCTTGGAACTCTCACCCCCTTCATATAATACTTAGTAAAAGTAAGTCCATCTTTAAGCATAAACTGGACATATGGCTCTTGGAAAATGGTAGGGTGCACTGTTATGGGTTATGAGATGGAATCCTTTCATGGGCATCTTGCCTCTTGTTCCCTGTTTTATCTCTGTATAAGCCTCAGTATAACGCTAAATAATTCTGTGTGGATTGTGGAAAGGGAATTCACAGTTTAAAACATTCGGGTTTTAAAATTTTGGAATTCTGTGGAATTTTCCAACATCACACGATAATTGAACACAGTACTAACACGCTCAAAGCCCTTAGTGCACTGATTTGCACGTGGTTGAAATATGCTGCCAGAGGTCTTAAAATTTGATAATACAGCTTATCACCAAAGCATAGTCTGTAATTATGGATATCAAGATTGCTATCATTATGGTTATGTGTTTTCTAGGAACTCCTTTGCTGAATATTAAGTAGCGTAGCACGTCACAACCCGTGTTACTGTCTATTTTAGGAATGTTGTGCTAGAACTATTTTTATATCTGTCTTCACACAATTACTTGATTGATGTCCTAATATTTCTGTGCATATTCATTTATCTAGTGTGTTTAAAGGTAACACTATAACTTTCCTGCTTGCTTCCTCAAAGACTCCCATGGAAAACAGAAAAAAGCTCATTGGGAGTTGGGATGATCCTGATGTGCTTAATGTTAAATACATTTTTATGTTGTCTTGCATGTGTGCAGGCAACATCTTACGGTAGTAGCACATTCAGATGTGTTTCAGTGCTGGCGAATGCAGGGAATGCTTTAGTGGGTGCATCCCTCAGTCACCAATTAGCGAGCATGCTAGAGATGTCAGCAGTTTCAAAGAGAGCCATGGAGTTGGGAGAAATCTGCCGCTACAATGAAGTGCAGTTTCCTCACTGGAGTGTCAGATGACAAGGCTACATTACTTGCCTTTTCTGGTGAAACATTCCAATAAATATGGCAGCTCCTGCGGTTTGCCACACAATCCTCACAAAGCCAACATAGGGGATGACTAATCCCTGTGTTGGCATGTCCCCCCCAATTCAATTTGTTTGATGATGGGGGTGCCCAATCCCCATTGGCATCATGCCTCTCCAAACTCGTGGCACACTGGAAGCCCACCCCAGTGTACCCATAATTTTTCTTTACCTGTAAAAAAAAAAAAGGTCCCTCGTCATCCCGCACACCTCCTCCCCAACCCGCATCCACCCTCTGTGCAACCCCGCACCCTCCCACTATACTACCCCTGGAGGGTTGGTGCTGTGATCTTCTGTGGAGTGGGAACATGTCTGAACTCTTCAAAGCCGACTGGAAACTGAAGAAAATGAGGTAAACTTTATAATGGTAGGCAATGGGGGTTTTCAACATGAGGTTCTAGGGACCCCACCTCATGAACACATGCACTGTCATCTCGTTACTCAGTCCCAAAAGGTGAATTCACGTTCACTGCACAGAATCACCTTTCGGGACTGATTAATAAAATGACAGTGCCACTGTTAATAAGGTGGGGTCTCAAAAATCTCATGTTGCAAATTTGGTGAAAAAATTCCAAAAAATTACTGCTTTACAAATGTGCTTTACGCAGTTTTCATGCACACTCGTAGCTTCAACAATGTTTAATATTTTCACTCCAGATTTTCAACATTGCCATTTTTTCACACCTCCTTATGAACAGTACAGCTGTCATTTTTCACATCCTGCCCAAAATGTGTTTTCGCACCTGTGGCACACAATGGCGTGGTCACTGTGGGTAATCAACTTTTGGGACAGATTAACAAAATCACAGTGCCACTGTTCATCAGGGGGGGTCCCAAAATGCCTATGTTGAAAATGTGGTTAAAAAAATCCCAAAATAATTGGGTTACAAGCGTACATTGCACAGTTTCTACACACGCTCGTGACTTCACCAGTTTTTCATATTTTCACTCCAGATTTTCAACATTGCCATTTTTTTTTATACTTCCTTTATTGTGGTAGGCCCCAAGGGGCTTAATACATCGTATCCGAACATATAGATCATACATCTGTTAAATAGATACATAAGATAAATCTTGTTGACATCACAGTGTGTACCTACAATACTGAATAAAAGCATAGGATGATCTAATTAAATTAAACTACAAGATCTCAGAGATCTACCAAATAATACTGCAAATGTTCTTACCTATTACAACTCGATGGAGATATTAACAGATTGTTCAGTGCACTGAATAAAGTAATACAAAAATATGTTTCTTTTCTTATTTTTTATGAATTCTTGATAAGGGAGAGAGAGAGAGAAGGGAAAGGGGGCCCAATAGTGCCTGGTTAAGCAACTAAATGCAAGTTAGGCTCATACAAGAACCATCTAGTCCACCTGTTTTGGTATAAGTGGGTTTGTTGAAGAAGGCCGAATGTAATCCTCTCCATTAAGTGAATATTGTCTACTATATCCCTCCAGTCTGCTACTAGGTGGGGAGCTCTCTGTGCCCATTTCTTAGTAATGGCCTTCAAAGCAGCTATGGTAAGAACCGACCATAGGTATGTTGCCTCTCTTCCCCGTACCTCCTTTGGTCTGAGACCTAGAGCCAGATGTTCAGGGCCCAAGGGGGACTGAAACTGGAAAATTTCCTTAAGATGGTGTTCTATATCTGTCCAGTACTCCTTAAGTATCTGACATGTCCAAAAGATATGAGCCTGTGAAGCTGGTGCGAACCCACAACACCCCTCCAGCAGTTCGAACCAGCTGTTGGTGCATAGTGCACCAACTGTGCAGGAACACGGAAGTACCTAGCTCTCAGCTTCCAGCCATATTCCTCTAAAGAGGGGTCCCTGTTGTCCGCCATGTAGTGTGCCACACTCCAGCCCACTGTTTCTCTGGAAGAGTGATCCTCAGGTCCGTTTCCCATTTAAGTTTGAGTCTTTCAATGGGTAGAGTCAGATCTAGTAATTACCTTTGATACAATAAGGATATGGCTCCTCCCCAACCCCCTGACAACCAAATGCCACAGAAGGGAGGGTCCACCACCTCCTCCTGCAGCCGGGCATATGTTTTCTGAAGAGTAGGGACATAATCTCTGATCTGGCAGAATCGTAGATTATCTCATGGGAGAAGCCCAAATGTCTGCCTGGCTGCCTCAAAAGAAATAGGGTCATCTCCAGATAAAACCTGATAAGGGGAGTAAAATCCTTTCCTGGTCCACTGCTTAAACCTCGAATCTAAGGTAGCAGCCGGGAAGAGAGGATCGTAAGCCCACCATCGAAATTTCCACAGTTGATGTCTTATGGGACCTCGGTTTATGCCTCTCTTCCATCCCTCCAGGACAGTCCTCGTCCATGTATAACAAGTCTCTGGTAGCCCAGCATCATCTTGAAATAGGATGGCAGGAAGAGGAAGCTCAGTCTCAACTGCCAGATCCATTCTTTTCCAATGGGAATCAAAGCCAGGGCTGCCCCACAGGAGTGCCACCCGCATTTGGGCTGCAGCCCAGTAGCCCTGTAAGTTAGGGAAAGCTAGACTACCCAGGGTCCGAGGGGCATATAAAAGGCCTCTACAAATCCTAGGATGGTCTTTAGCCCAGAGGAATCTAAAAAGCATGCCCTGCCATATGTTTAACTCTTTCTGAGAGACCAGACAGGGTACACATTGAAACAAATAGAGTAACCTTGGTGGGGCATTCATCTTCAATGCCTGTGTCTTAGAGTATATAGATAAGGGCACAAGGGTCCACCTCTGAACATCCTTCCTTAGTTAGGTGATCAAAGGTGGATAATTGAGTTCCCAAAGCCGGTGGTTGCTAATCCCAAGGTAACTCATCTGATCGAGGTCCCACCTCATGGGTTATCTATTCCTTAAACCTATGGAAGGGATAGAATTGCAGCTAAGTATCTCTGTATTAGAGCAGTTCAGTTTATATCCGGAGAGGGAGGAAAATTCCTCCAACTGCCAAAACAAGTCAGGGATAGAAGAGTCACTTTCTGTAAGGTACATAAGTACGTCATCGGCATATAAAGCCAGTTTATGCTCAAAGCCATTCAGTCTTAATCCCTTTATGTTCCCATTCTCCCTAATAGATTGAGCAAGAGGTTCTATGTGTAACCCCTAGGTGGCGCTATCCCAAGGGCTACTACCCCTGCCTGCTTGACTACGGACAGGTTGAGGTGCCTCCACCCAGAGGTCAGGGTTTGTAGTGGTTAGACTATTTGGTCACAACTCTCTGGGACACCGTGACCCCCTTTGGTTCCTTCTAGTAGCTCACACGGTATACAGGAGTTACAATCCCAATACCCCACATATACACACTGTTCACTCATAAAGTACCACTTACCCTCGAGACTGATTCTGCAGCACGTCTCTGAGTACCCCCTGTAAAACAAGGTTAATCAACATACACAACCCAATACAATACTTGTTTTATAGGTACTGACACTTCAGACAGTTTAAAGTTCAACAATATCAAATCTGGTTTATTTAAGGGGAATGGAACACGGGAGGGGGAAATCAGGTTAATTGGCAGTATTAAATCACAGTACTGTGCACACATACAGGGTCTGAAAAGTCACACTCTGGGTACCCAGGTTGGGGGGGGCTAGCCAGGTCCATTGCCCGGGGTTGGCTGGCAGGTACAGATGGATGGGGCCCTGTAGAAGAAAATATATGCACAACACCCAATTGTAATCCAGAGCCAGATGGCTCAGTCGATGAAGCAGTGAAACAATAAGAATCAGATGACACACTTGTGATTGAAAACAGGCTGCAGGGGAATACCCTGATTTGTACTCACAATACCCAAGCGGAGGACCGGATGGTGGATGTTCTTCTGGATTGCCAGAAACAACGAGGCATGGATGCAAGGCCCTTGTGGCTGGACCCCTAAGCAGTTGATGCAAACGGATTTAGTCCGAAACAGGCTGGGATTCACTTCCAGCTTCACTGCACAGCACACAGTACTGGGAGACAAGAGATAGCGATTCCCCATAAGCTCTACGCACATTCATATGTAAAAAGGGAAAGTACTATACCAGGCAGGCTGCTCCTCGATCCCGATCACAATTACTGCAAAATACCTGGGAGCACACACAGCAGTTTCAGTTCCTGACAGACCGCGCACGATTCAGCAGTATCTTCAGTCTTCTACAGTGTGAGCCTGGCTTCTACTTTTCAGTCTTCCTTCTTCTCAGAAGCTCAGATTCAGTCCAACTATCGCTTACCACGGCAGCAGGCCGACTTCAAGGCCTCTCACGCGCTTCCTGTGCGAACTGTACGCCGTGAAGAAATACAGAGCTCCTACTCCTTTTACAGGCGACAACGATCTGACTCTCCAGCTTCAGTACAGGGCATTTCCCTTAGGTTCCACCAGGTTCAGTTGGTGGATTTGGCTGTCAATCACTCCAGAGCTCCCTCTGTTGATGCAAAAAGGCACCACGGTCCAAACTACAATTCCCAAAACCACTAGCTATACATTCCCCTTGTAAACCAGCTCCAGAGAGAGAGTCCAAATTCTGGTTGATCCAAGCAGTCTCCATTTTAGAGCTCCCCTAAAGCCAATTGGCCCAGCATAGCAGTTTAGGTCCAAAATGGAGGGGCAACACATACACAGAGTCCCAGCTGCAATAAAGGCAGGTTAGACAAACTGCAATTTTACTAAGGCTTTAAATGATTACAGGCAAACAGTTACATCTTTCAGATGGGCTCCCTTTGCGCTTCCAGTGACCGCAAAACAGAGCGATTACACCGCAGCTCAGGCAGGATTTGAACAGGGAAATGCCAGTCCCCCTGTATAAGCATCAATTATGTCTGCAAGCAGACAGCTCTTAAAGAGACAGTATGTGGAGGCTCTACAAGCACTCACAGTGCCATTCTAGTGGCTTAAACACCGAACGCCAGCAGGCAGGGGGGAACACTTACACAAACTCCTAGGAGGCTTTTTAGGAACCTCTATCTGTAGGGGGGTTACATATGTATAATGCAAAAAGCAATGGTGATAAAGGGCACCTCTGTCTTGTACCTCTACAGAGTTTCAAAGGTCTAGAAATGTGGCCATTTGTTCGAACATATGCTGTTGGGGAGTGAAACAATTTGCTTATTAATTATGTAAATTCTCTCGGGAACCCAAACCAGGAAAGGACTGCTCCAAAAAGCTCCAATCAACTCTATCAAATGCTTTTTCAGCGTCAAGACTCATTAACAGGGCTGGAATAGCTGAATTGTTACTATGGTCAATAAGATGAGTGGTATGTCTCAGGTTATCCTGAGCTTGTCTGCCCAGGACAAATCCATTCTGGTCTAACTGTATGAGGTGGGGAAGATACTGTCGTATTCTTTTAGCCATAATGGATGAAAAGATCTTATAATCAGTGTTCAGGAGGGAAATTGGGTGATAAGAAGCACATCTGGAGGGGTCCTTTCCCGGCTTGGGTATCATCGAAATCAATGCTGTGGCCCAGTAGGATGGAGCCAGGCCACTGCCCTCCAAGACCTCAGAGAATACTCTCAGAACAAGGGGCTGGAGCAGGTCCCTAAAACATTTTAAAAATTCCCCCGGAAGCCCGTCTGTCCCAGGGCATTTCCCTGTCTTCAGGGCTCCCACTTCCATTTTAAGTTCCTCCGTCGATATGGAGCATCAGTGCTTTTGCCTGAACTGGGTAGGGTTGGTAATTTCAGGTTATGTAGGAAAAATTCAGTCTTTCCATCAGGTGGGGGGTCCTTTTTGATATAATTGTTCATAAAACTCCAGAAAAGTCTCAGCTATCTCATTTGTTTTGTATACCATTTTCTGATGTCCCAGATGCCACAAATTTGTGATTGTGGCCCTAGCTCTTTGTGCTCTCAATCTACTGGCTAGTAATCTAAGTGACCTTGGACCACCCTCGTAATATTTCTACTTTAAAAATAACAATTTCTGTTCCACCTGATAATCTAATATTTGGTCCATTTCCCCTTTAAGAGTCTTAAGCTGCTGTGCAACAGCTCTAGAGTATTTCTGTTTTTGCTTTCCCTCCAATAATTGGATTTGTTCAGTAAGGGTCCTCAGTCTCCCCTTCTTCCTTACAGCAAGCTGTATAAACTTCCTCCGGAGAACAGCCTTTGCCGCATCCCATAAGGTGGTACATGACATGTCCTGTCCCTCATTTTCTGTTAAAAAACATTGGTATGTGTCTAAAATGTGATCTTTGACTGCTTTGTCCTTAAGCAAGGAGATATTAGTCTCCACAAAGTGTTTCTTCTGAATCCTCCCAGATCCAAACCCATGAAGAGTGGATCATGATCTGAAAGGACAAAGTCCCCTATCCAAGTATCCTGTACCCTAGAAATCTGGTCTCTTGGTAGCAAGAAGTAGTCCAATCTGGAGTGCATATTATATGTGGCAGAAAAGTAAGTGTAGCCCTTTTGTTTCGGGCGACAGTAACGCCAAACATCCCAAATACCCAATTCTCCAAGCAACTTATGGACCCTTCTTGCCACCTGATGTGACTTTCTTGGGATCTGGGAAGTTGTATCTAGGGCAGGGTTAAAAGCTAAATTTAGGTCTCCTCCACATACCAAGACTCCCTCCGCCCACTCCTGGAGGAGGAGGAGGGAGGAAGAAAGATCTATAGTCCCCATAAGGGGTATCTGGTGGTAAATACACAGAAGCAAGTGTTATTAATTGCCCCTCAAGTTTGCCCTTCATGAGGGCATATCTAACCTCCTTATCCACCTTTTCTACCAATTTTTCAAAGTGGGACTTATGTGGAATAAATACCATAGTACTTCTACATCTACTGTTTTCATACGAGGAGGCAGATACCTCCCTAAACCCCAGCTTCAGAAATTTACTGTGCTCTCTCTCAGAGAGATGCATTTCCTGTAGAAGCACAAATTCTGCAGCCGACTTTTTAAGCTCAGCTAAGATCTTACTGCGTTTAACTGGACTTGTAAGGCCATTTACATTGTAAGTGCATACCAACGTACCTACGTTAGCCATTATGTTTAAAACAGAAAGAAATTAAACACCAATTAAGACAGGCTCACCAAATCTCCCTCTCAAATTCCCCCTCCCCTCTCCCCCAAAAATAGTGCAGTATGTCTCCATCCTTAAGCAACATATTAACTAAATAACAATCATCATTACCAACTGGGCAAAAACTTTTATGATTTAACATAAAATGACTTCCTAGGTAGAAGATCCATGTTTATAGGATCTTTGTCTGAACTCCCTTCCCCACTGTAGAAAGGGAATTAAGAGGGGGGGGAATATTTATGCTCTCCAATCGGAGGGCTCCCCTCTAGAGCTTCAGTGATGTTAGATATTATTAGCTCCTTGCAGTGAGTGTCAGCAGTTAAGCCAACTATAAAAATCATGAGCTCAAACTGCCCTTGACACTCCTATAGAAAGGACACCCTTTCTATACAGTAAGAGTGTTACTTAGTCAGGTTGTTTCTATCACTAACATAAAAAAACTGTAGGCCAATCGACTTATGCAATATAAAACGATATGAACGTACTCTACTAAATCCTGGTCCCTGGTAAGGGAGTTACAGGGAACGCAGTCACCCCCCATCAGAGGAACCGTTAAGCAGGCCCCATGAGGAGCTCCCAACCGCCCGCAGGTCTGAGCAGGGAAGCCAAATAAATGTGAATACTGCGTATCAATCAACTGATAGCCCCCATATTTATGAAGTTAGTAAATTATCAATTAAGTTGTGGGAGACCTAACAAGCACGGCCACAGGCACCTTTAGTAGTTTTGGGGATCGAACCTCAGCAACCCATCCCCAAATTGCCCTGGCACCAAGCCCCCCAAATGGAAAGAAGCTATCTGCCCATAGCCCCAAGGACTTCCCTGAGGAGGTTACCAATAAAGGCCCTATAAGTCCCATGCAATCTTAGCTGAAACCTTTACTCCTTGTGCCCCAATGGCCACCACTTAAGTCAGATCACCCCATTAGCACTTCCAAAATATATGGGGGAAGTGTAAAATCTAGGTATGGCTTCTCTACCTGCACCCAGCAGATCCAGTGAGCCCTCAGGCCCACGGGATCCCCCCAATGAGGCAGCCATGCCCCCCCAAGCCATCAGACCACAGGCTATGTAGATACCAAGTTGTATATTTTAACAACAAATACATCCTGTCATTATAGAATGTGTCCGATTAAACAATCTCTCCTCTGTTTTTAAATGAGGTCATTCTCTGCAACCCTTTAAACAGTCTGAGATGATTTCAATATGTGTCCCCATAGAATCAAGCGTGGAGAGATCACTAAAAGCAAGTGAGTAAGAGATTCTACATCTGAAAGCGATCAGGTAGTTTGGGAGTTCGCTTCTTCAATGGCAGTGTCCCCTCGATCTATTTCAAACTCAGTCTGTGTTGGCTCCTTATTCAGCCTTTTCGGGTGTTTTTTACTGCGTAGGGAGTCCCACAAGGTGGACGTGATCGGTTGCCCTTTGCGCCCTGTCTTTTAGTTCCACTGTAGGCCCAGACCCTGGTCTCCAACTGCCTGCATTGTGGTAGGTTGGCCTCCTCACCCTGGGGCTGTATGCCCACCAAAATCAAGAAGTCCCCTGCTGCTTGCAGATCTGGAAAACATCTCATACCTTCAGCCAACTGGACCTTTAGGTGTGCTGGGTACTCAACAAAAGCCCTGATGTTCTGCTGCTGTAGTTGTTTAACCACTGTGAGTACTTTTCTCCTTTGGGAGAGCAGCTGTGGTGTAAAATCGTGGTCCAAATACAATTGAGTGTCCCCAAAATAAATCACTTTTTTTGACCATGCTAAATGCAAAATCTCCTCTTTAACTCTATAGTCCAGGAAAGCCAGAACTACTAAGCGTGGTTTCACCTTCGGGTCCTGGGGTTTTGAGATCAGAGATATGTACGCTCAAATTATGTTAAGAGCTTTGTCTGGAGGGAGACTGAGAATCTCATGAAGAAAGGAGTTGATGAAAGTGGTCATTGCACCAGTCTCAGTGCCCTCAGGGAGTCCATGAATCCAAAGGTTATTCCTCCTATTTCTGTTCTCTAGTTCTTCTAGGCATGCTTCGAGTTGTTGGGAGCGATGATGCAAGTCCAGGAGGGCTTTGTTATGTGGTGGTGGTATAGTCCGTTAAAGTTTCCTCAATTTCTCCAGCTCGCTTGGTTAATGTGGCAATTTCTATACGTTGGTCTGAAACCTTAGCTTCTAATCGCTGGAGTGTCTGGTTAATTTGTTTCAGGGTTTGGCAAAGTTCTCTAGATGTGATCGTGCATTCAGATTCCTCCCGTGGGGCTTCTACAATTTGCCCGGGTGCAAGACCTGGGGATTCCAAGGCCTTCTCGGTGTCGACGGAAGCTGGCATTTTTGAGCTTTTACTTGCTTGGTTCGTAGAATTATCTCTCCATCGATGTTTTGGAGGCAATAGATAATCAGAGATTCTTCTTTTAGTCGACAGGATGGTAGGTTAGGGTTTGGATGCCCGTGGATTGTTAAGCCAATTGGCGGAGCTTGCTGTTTAGGCTGCCATTAGACAGGTGTCCCAACTGGAAGTCAACATTGCCATTTTTTTAAACCTCCTCATGAACAATATAGCTGCCATTTTTCCCATCCTGCCCAAAATGTGTTTTTGCACCTGTGGCACCAAATGGCGCAGTCGTTGTGCAAAATCACCTTCCGGCTAATGAACTGATAGTCCTACTGTTCATGAGGTGGGGTCACAAAAAGCCCATGTTGAAAATTTGGAGTGAAAATATCAACAAACGCCTGGGGCATTAGGGTTTCTAACCATAACGCCCCACCCTGTAGACACTGACAGGTGTCAGGAGTGTGACTTGGGATAGTCGGCTATAATGCTCACGCCATTCTATCCCCACCCTGCAGACAGTGACAGGCATCAAGGTGTGCCTTGGAGTCTTCCACCCTAAACTTCACCCCATTCTCCTATACTGCACCTATATCAGCATATTTCCTTATGGAATGGAGTAAGCATAAGGCCCGAAGACCCCAAGGCACACCACAACACTTGTCAGTACATGGTAGGGTGAGGTGAAATGGCATGAGTGTTATGGCCGATGGCTCAAGGGCACACCCCAATGCCTGTCAGTCTCTGCCGGGTGGGGGTGGGGTTGGTGTCAGTTCAATACTTCACTGCCATTCCTATTATGCATCTCTCTAACTCCTGCACTACCAATGCCAATGCCAGCAAGACAACATTTGGCATAGACAAATGCTTGTTATATTCCTTTTTTGTTAATAGCACTTTTTTTTTTTAAAAAAGATGAGAAAATTAAACAATACAATATATTAGCTTATAAAATGGGTGAGAAAAAGCAGTAAAACTTCTGTGTCTTGATTGGATGAAATAAACCACATGACCATGCATTATCCTACAATAACCACATGCCTGTATTTCTTTCTATTTTTTAGCCCCTCCAAAATAATTTTGGTCATTTTTATCAGACAGGTAATCCACTACAGGATATGCTGTTGTGCTCTGATATATGCACGCCTTGGGTGGTTGAATGCACTCACCTGCAGCCTTATGCTTCACAACATACACCAAGGCATGTGCATATCAGAGCATGACCGCATGCCCTGTAGTTGGTTATCTGTTACATACAGTATGTGTACTCAATAACATGTATATTTGACATCCACAATGAATCCTACAGTGGTAAATCAATATGTTTAAATATTCACTAGCGGAGATGGCGGAGGGTTTATCTCATGCCCCTAGTACCATAGCTGTCATGGCTAGAAAAGCACAAACAGTAAGAAGGGAACAGAAAGAGTGAGATTGTTAAAGTCATGTTAAATCTCATGATCCTAACAATGAGCTTTAAAACTGAGAGAGAAACACACCCATTGAAATGCATTGTTAGCAGGCATCTAAGTATGGCGTATCTACCAGTGATGTTTACTGCAGTAACCACTGTAGTAAATGCTTGTGAAAGGCAGTACTCTATAGTACTTGTGTGAATGATTTAGATGAGGTTACTGAGTACAGGTGACAGCTCAGTACTGTTGGTTAGAAGATTGTTGGTAGAAATCAGAGGATTTAGGCAGTCAGTAGAATATTGAATCTGTGTGACCTTCAACAAATTCTGCTCCCAAGGGAACTTTCACCTTTTGGGGTATTAGTGGCAGAAGAATACTCTTAAGGAGGTTTCCACCCTAGAGGAGCCACAGGACTGTGGGTCCCTTGGCTAAAGGTACTTTAGGGAAGAAACCCAAAAATCCAGAGCCCATTGCCTCAGTAATACCACTGGGTCTCCCAACCACATACTCACTATTGCCTACTGGATCCAAATGGATGCATTGGCACCCCACTGCAGAACAAATGCAAATCTAAGAGATGTTGCAGTTGTTGCTGCCTGTGAAAGAGAATGGCAACTTCCACAGCCACTCCAAGGAGCTCTTAAGAAATCTCTGTAAATCTGGTGTGTGATTAGGGGAAAAGGAGCTGCCAGAGGTTTAGTAGGAACAGGCAAGCAGGAGTACACCAGGAAGGAGGAAGAAGAGATAAAAGAAGTAACACCCAGCATGTCCCATCATGCTCATGTCCCAAAGTGTGAGTGGGACAGGATGGGAGTGGAGTGTCTGCCTTAGGAGCATTTGCAGAACTTCTGCAGATAATCCATAGTCTGCAGGAGACTCTACGGGGGGCACCAGACCAAGGTAAGGAGGTAACACATTAATGTTTACAGTATACAACCAGCAACCAAGATGGTAGCTGCTGGTTGTAGACATACCACAAGTGAGAAAGTAATAATACGCATCCAGGATAAGTTAGGTATGGGTTGGAGGGTTAGAAAAGGGAAAATAAGAGTCACCCTATCTTGGGTAACGTAACGAATAAGTTTCAGGCAAGCAAACAGGAGAGGTAGGAATACAACAAGAGTAGCAAGGAGGCAGTAGGGTACAGAGAAGTTTCAATAGACTAGGGTACAGTAAGGAAAAATCATAGGAGTGGTGCAGTGCAAGGAGTGAGGGCTGCAGTCTTTCAGGACACCTTCTGGAGATTGAGGTGCTGCCCCAGTTGTACTCACCTCTCTGGGTTGAGGGCAGAGGTTGCTGGATTCTGAGACAAACTGGCAAGGGTGCAGAGGACATTCTGACCCACCCAGGAGCCACCAAGTCTGCCACCACTCCCCCAGAGGATGCCCAGGAAGAGGAGAGCAGTTGGACCTTGTTGGGCTCTGGAAGGGTGGGGGCAATGGGAAGCATGCATGCTCCTTAGCCTGTACCACTGCAGAATTTTTTTGCTGTACTCACGGGATAGGGCAGCTGAGAGGAGGCACCCATAGCAGTGGGAAGATAGGAAGTAGGGGTCCTTTGAAGGGGAGGCCACAAGGAAGGAGGAAGACACCCTCAGCTAAAGAGGAAGCAGCTACTGTTTGGGAACTCTATTGTTAGGGGGAGAGACTTAGGAGATGGTGGAGGAAGGGAGAGAAGGGTGAAGTGCCTGAGAGCTGCTTCAGCTTGGAGGGATGCAGAGTATCCAGAGGATTGCTATGGGGGAAATTGTTTAGCCAGGAAAGGCACACTATGTCAAAACTGTGTTTCAGGTGCTACGCGGGAGCACAAGGAAGTTAAGTGGCTTGCTCAGGATCACACAGTATGCATGAGGGGGCTGATGGGATTCAAACCCAGGTCTCCAGGTTTGTAGCTCAGTGCCCTTAACCACTACGCTATACTGCCTCCCTTGTTATGGCAGCAGGAGATGGGAGGGAACTAGACATCATTGTCCACCAGAGGACAAATGACCTGGCAAGAAACAGGGTTGGGGTAGTGCAGGATAATTTCAGGGAACTGGGGAAGGGCCTCAAGCAAGTGGCATGCATGGTGGCTTTTGTCGAGATGTTAAAAGAAAGGGTACTCTGCACCAGGGCATTTAACTATTGGTTGAAGGCATTGTGCATGGAGGGGTTTCGGCTATATTGGGGACTGGGGGCCAGCCTGGAAGGATATTTATTTATTTATTTTGTTTGTTTGTTTATTTGTTTAATTTGGACATACTTCTTTGAGTACAAGTGCTCATTTACAAAGGGTCCTCGTCATCAGTGTACTACAACATAACAAGAAAGAACTTACAGGACAGCAGCAGTAGTAACAAGCAGTATACCGACGCGACATTGACAACTTTACAGTGATGTGGGCAATACTGACATCATCGCCACATCACCGTAAAGTCCGCCTGGGACCCCGACACCCTTCCCTGAGGTCTTGCACCCCATCTCTGACTCTGCTACTACCTGGAGTTGGGAATCTTTAGTAGGGGTGTGCAGGGGGCACAGCCCCCTGCATGGGGGGCATGGGGGGCACAGCACAAGCAAAAAAAGAAGATTACATGCCGCAGAACCATCCTAACCACAATTGCAGTCGAAGTACTGGTGTCGTGGAAACGTCGCAGTCGACTTGGAATTGTTGACGTGGAGTCATGGATCCATAACAAGCAGCACCTTTGGGCACAAGTGCTTATTTTCAAAGGTAACTTGTCATTATTATATACACAATAGACAGAGAGCTTACAATACAGTAAAGGTAGTACAGTAACACAGCAGCACACATGTGGCTTTGTCTAGGTACAGGTTAACATGTCAGAGATAGTACTAAAAGCAGGACGATGGCAAAGTACAAGAGCTTGGTAAGGTGCTGGGAAGCTTAACCAAATGTCATTGGAGGGAGATCAGTGGCAGTCACAGCTGACACAGGTGGTAAGGGTGTGCCTTAATTCCCTTTTAAACTGGCCAATTTTATGGAGGCTTATCAGAGTATCTGGTAGATCATTCAACCATTGCAGAGCTCTAACAGCAAAAGAGCATACTGCAAGGCCTGTCCTTCGAAAAGATATAGGGGAGACAACCTGCATCCTTCCAGGAGAGGATCACAGTCCTTAGTGGGAGGTTTAAATGCTACTTGGATGAGTATTTAAACTATCCAGGGAGGCAGGCTATAAAACCAAGGCAGGCAGCAATTGACCCCTATCCATAAGATGGAGAATTAGGGAGGGCCCTAGGGCAGTAAACTCCCTAGTGCCAGGGGTGCAAGGTAGAAGGAAATAGGGTAAAACTCAAGGAGGATATAATAAAGGAGTAAATGAGACAAGGAATGGTCAAGGTTAAAAGGGAAGAGATGAGTGAGGTGGAACTTCAGGGAACAGCACAGAGAGCAAGGAGGGAAGTAGGGAAGCAGACAGAGAGGGAGTGAGGTATGGAGATCCATGCCATGTGTGCCACTGCAAGGAGTCTGAAAAATAAAATTCTGGACCTGAAGGCCATCATGGCAGAGGTTAACCTGGATTCTCTGGCCATTACAGAGTTGTGGTGCACTGAGCACCATGACTGGGACGTGGCCATACCTGGTTACTCTTTTTCTTTCTCTGTTCCAGAGAAACAGGGTCGAGAGGAGAGGAGAGGAGAATGGGTGGCACTATATGCAAGGGAAGAATCAAGACCACAGAGGTCAAGGGGCACCTGGAAGAAAAGGAAGGGTTGGAAGTGCTCTGGGTCATCTTGGAGACAGGCCCTGGGGCAGCTATCTGTACCGGGGTAGTGCACAGACCTCTAGCATATAGAGAGGAGCTGGATAAGGCACTTGTGGAAGGGTAGCACGTCAATATGGCTAACGCAATTTGGTGATTCAATAATGGCGATGAAACTAATGTGAATACACTAACGGTGACTGCAAAATGACGGCGACAGGGTGTAAACGTGAAGATACTGATATAGCCTACTCCTGTGTCAAGGAGCACCTTGGAGCAAAGCCCCCCACTAACAACAATAGTGCAGAAGGTGCGCAAGGTCGACAGAAGTGAGATTGGAACCAGTTGTTTTGGGACCTGCATGTGCACAAGGTTGGTGCCCATACCGGGATTTGAACGAGTGTCTGGTGACTGTGGTGCAAGTGTATGTAGTCTGTGAGCAGTCAGAGTACCTCAGGGGACTTACATACCATTTATATTTCCAGCTTTAGCTTTCTGAGACATGTTTCGGAGTAAAGCGCTATGGAAATGTGTAAAAATCACTAAATATGTAAGTTGCCTTTTTTTTGGGTGCTGAAACTGCAGTCACTCTAAGGGATTAGCCAAATTGACATTCATTGTACCTTCTTAGCCGAACTGACATGGAACCTTGTGGAAGCCATCATCAGAATGGCAAATAAAGGGGAGGTGCTGCTAGTTGGTGACTTCAGTCTGCCAGATGTGGAGTGGCTCCTTCCAACAGTGGCTTTGGCAAGGAGCAGGGCCAGCCTTGACTCCCTACAAGAGGCTCTTTTCAGGCAGCTAGTTAAAGAACCCACTAGGGATGGGGCTGTGCTGGACCTGGTGATTACAGATTGGGGCAAGATTGCATATGTCACAATGGGAAGTCTCCTAAGTACCAGCAATCATAGTACATTTTGGTTTAAAACAAGGGGACACAATTTAAAGATAGAAGGAGGGTGGTTCAGGGGCAATGTGAGGAAGTATTATTTCACAGAGAGGGTAGTGGATGCATGGAACAGCCTTCCTGAGGAAGTTGTGGAGTCTAAAACTGTGGGAGAATTCAAGAATGCATGGGACAGACATAAGGCAATTCTTGTGGGGGGCATGAAGACATAGGCTGTTGGTTAAATAGGATCTGCGGCCTATCCTGTAGGTAGGGAAATGGGCAGACTAGATGGGCCTAGCGGTCCTTATCTGCCGTCAAAGTCTATGTTTCTATGTTTCTAAAATTTATACAGGAGCGGGGGCAATCCATACAAGGATGGTGGATTTTAAAGAAATGGAACACCGCCTCAGAAACTGCCTCATGGGGGGGGGTGTTGCCAGGGAGGTGTAGAGGTACAGTGGGGAACAATAAGGGAGGGCATAATTAAGACAATCAGCCTCTGTGTGAAGCAGGTGAGTAAAAGCAGAAGGAAAAATAGATTATTTTGGTTCTCTAGGAAGGAGGCCAAGGTGGTGAAGGAGAAAAGGGTGGCATTCAGGAGGTATAAGGAAATGCAGAGGGAGGAGAACAGGGGAGTACACCAAGTAAAACAGAGGGAATCAGGTTTGTCAATGAGGGGAGCAAAGGCCCAGACTTAGGAAAAGATAGCCAAAGGGGTAGCTGAAAATGATAAGACTTTCTTCAGACACATAAGTGAGAAGAGGAGATCAAGGGAAGGACAGTGAACATTAGAAGTGAGGCGGGGGGGTGCTGTGGACCATCCAACAGGGCAGCTGTCTTTTATACGGGCTCTGTGTTATGGGCATTAAACTTAATTTTTCACTAGTTTAAGTGCCAATTTGGTGGATCCTTTTATCGCCACCTGTCATCAGAGTCTTTGCGCATCACCATGAGCCCGAAAAAGGATAACCGACCTGTTGCCTCAGGACTGGGTACTTTAGCCAGTCTGGGACCAGTGCACCATCCAAAACAGGAGGCCTGGCTCCTCTGTTGCATTCAGATTACACCCAAATACTACCACTCCTTACTAAATTGCAGGAAACAGGAAACAAAACAAATACAAGGTTGGCAACTATGGATCAGAATGAAACTTATGAACCTGGATGAAAACATTTCCACAAACCAAACAGTGATTGCTGACCTTACTGCCTCCTCCGAACATCAGTCAGAGGTCAGCGCTGGACTGATTCGTGATGTTAACTTTTTAAAGACTAAAGTAGAGACACGTGAAAATGGCCTCAGACAGAGGAATGTGCTTATTGTGAGCTTTCCCCTTCAGCTTGCTAGCTGCACTGAATTGCTTTCGTCGGTGGAACGATTGATCTTTGAGGACTTGGGACTTTGCTGAGGGATATGGGAGTCTGGATGGTACAGATCTTTACTGTTGCCCTGCACCCTAGTCCCCAAGGTAATTCCTCAGAGTGCCCATTAACTGTGATTGTCACCCTATCTACGCCGGAGGCCAGAATTCCCTTGCTGCAAGCTGCTTGTAACAAGGGTGAAATCATATGGAAAGGCATTCGCCTTGGTTCCTTTCCTGATTTATCGCCGCAAACCCAGGAATGTAAAAAACAATTACAGACTGTGAAAAAATCTTTGTTGGCCAAGGGGATGAAAGCGCAAATGCTTTTTCCAGCATGGCTGCAAGTTTTACATCAGCAGAAATTGCATGTATTTACAGACCCTGAAGCAGTGGTCAGCTTTTCAGAAAAACTGTTTGTTCAATTGGAGTCAGAAGCTTTTGATAATGATTAGGACAGGGAACCAATATAAATACAGCAGGACTGTGGCTGATTCCTACACTTTAATTGGATGACTGAATGAGGCCTGGGGACATGTTTTAAAATGCTGCTCCCTAGTATGCTCCTGGAATACTGTTGTTAGCAGGCAATACAGTTAAAGTTGAAGTGTTCTGCTTTAGTTGTTGTTTGGCACTCTCCCTCCTTTTCCTGCCTGCCTGTTTATTGACTTTCTTGCATTGGGATTGACTTTTAATTGGCGTGCCAAAGTGCACTGCTCAGTTTCTGCACTCAGGGTTCTCTTTTTGTTCTCTTCTGCCCCCTACACGGCCCCCTTGGAGCTGCCTATATGTGCAGGATTAAATCTTAACAGAGCCTAAACAATCTACATATCAGTGTAGTATCCCAGTTGCATTTGGTCTCCCCCAATAATACTTTTTATGTTGGCTCACGATGCGCCGCCACCCAACATATTGCATTAGTAGCAGATCTGAGGTGAGTTCATTGTGGGTGAGTGCAGGGCACGTATCAATAGTTGCGTCCCTCATTCCCCAATAAGCCAGCATGCAGGCACCACACCAGCAATACGTAAACTGGCCACCAGATCAAACAAAAGTGCCACTGCAATGAGAGGCAAGCTCCTCATGCAGTGGCACCAGAACACGCCTCCCAACATCCCCTTCCTGGTGAAGCAGTCCAATAAACATAGTGGCAGTGACTGTAACAGCCGCCTGCCACAATGCCGACTTCGGGGGGTGCCCAATCCCTGTCGGCATGCCCTGACCCAGTTCATGTCCCGACAGAGGAACCCACTCCCTGTCAGCATAATGGCCCCCTTCCCATTTCAATTCTGTGCCGATGGGGTGCCCAATCCCCCTCAGAATCATGCGCTCCCCCAACAATCTTTCTTTGCTAACAGGGAGCCCAATCCCTGTTGGCTTCAGTCCCACAGTTCCTGGTTCAATCTGCCCACGGGGGAGCCCACTCCCTGTCAGCATAATGCCCCCCCCATTGTTGTGTGCTGATGGGGGTGCCCAATCCCCCGTCAGCTACAGCCCCCCCAAGCAATTAGGTGGCATGCTGGGAGCCCACCCAGCGTGCCAAATGCCCCTGTAAAAAAAAAAAAAGTCTCACAATGTTTTTTTAAACCTGCAAACCAGAAAACTGTCCCTCGTCGAGTCCGTGGCCCTCTCCCAACCTGCACCACCCTCTGCGCACCCTGCCTCCCCACAAACCCCTCACCCCATACATACCTCCGGAGCCCAGCGCGACGATTTTCAGTGGACCGACGATTTTGAGTGGACCAGGAACACATCTGCACTCTTGAAAGCCGACCACGAACTGAAGAAATGCCGGTAAGCTGTATAATGGCATAAATAGGATTTTTTTCAACTTTGGTGCATATCTCAGGCATTTTGGGGAATTTTGGCACCAAATTTTCAACATGGGGTTATTGGGACTCCTCCTCATGAATTCAGTCACTGTCATGGCATTATTCGGTCCCGAAAGGTGATTTTGTGGTCACTACACATAATCACCTTTCAGGACTGATTAACGAAACGACAGTGCCACTGTTCAAGAGGGGGGCTCTTAAAAAGCCTATGTTGCAAATTTGGTGAAACAAATCCAAAACAAGTATTTGTCAATGCTGAATGTTGATTGCGTTGGTCTGTTGAGCTCGCACAGTGGGCCTCTGTCAGTGGCTCTGTCTGTTAGTCCCAGTGCTGCAGGCAGCTCTTTTGTACTGGGCTGGTGCGTGCAATGGCACCTTGTTCTGCCGAGGAAGGAATACGCAGCTGTACTGAGAGAGCTCCATTGAGGTGGCTCACTCCCCCTGTGTCACTCACTCATTCTGTGTCTCCTGGCACTGCAGGCTGCCTTTTTGTACTGGGCTCCTGCCTGTGTTGGTGGCTTTTTCTACCCATGAAGAAATCCACAGCTGTCCCGGCAGAAGTCCGTTGAGGTCACTCAGTCCACCTGTCTCACTCACTCATTCTGGTTCTCGTGGTGCTGCAGGCTGCCCTTTTGTACTGGGCTCCTGTCTCTGTTGGCGCCTTTTTCTGCCCACAAAGAAATCTGCAGCAGTCCCGACAAAGCTCCGTTGAGCTCGCTCACTCCCCTTCTCTCACTCGCTCACTCTGTTCTGCCGGCGCTGCAGGCTGCCCTTTTCTACTGGGCTCCTGCCTGTGTTGCTGCCTTCTTATGCCCATAAAGAAATTTGTAGCAGTTACAATGCAGCTCTGTTGAGCTCACTCACTCGCTCATTCTGGTTTTCGTGCCACTGCAGGCTGCCCTTTTGTACTGGGCCCCTGCATGCATTGCTGCCTTTTTCTGCCCACAAACAAATCTGCAGCAGTCCCAACAAAGCCCCGTTGAGCTCACTGACTCCCTCTCCCTCACTTGCTCATTCTGTGTCTCCTGGTGCTGCAGGCTGCCCTTTTGTACTGGGCTCCTGCCTGCAGTGGCAGCTTTTTCTGGCCAGAAAGAAATCTGAAGCAGTCCTGACACAGCTCCACTGAGCTCGCTCACTGCCCGTCTGTCACTCTTGCATTCCGTTTCTGCCGGCGCTGCAAGCTGGCCTTTTGTACTGGGCTCCTATCTGCGTTGACGCATTTTCTGCCCACAAAGAAATCTGCAGCAGTCACACTACAGCTCCGTTGAGCTCTCTCAGTACCGCTCTGTCACTCGCTCGTTCTGTTTGTCTTAGCGCCACAGACTGCACTTTTGTATGGGGCTCCTGGCTGCATTGGCACCTTTGTCTGTCCACAAAGAAATCCGCAGCTGTCCTGACAAAGCTGCATTGAGGTCGCTCAGTCTTCCTCTCTCATCGCTCATTCTGTTTGTCCAGGCACTGCAAGCTGCCCTTTTGTATGGGGTTCCTGCCTGCATTGGCCACTTTTTCTGCCCACAAAGCAATCCCAGCAGTCCTGACAGAGCTCCGTTGAGCTCACTAAGTCCCCTTGTCTCACTCACACTGTTTGTCCCACCACTGCAGGCTGCCCTTTTGTACTGAGCCCCTGCCTGTATTGATGCCTTTTTCTGCCCACAAAGAAATCTGCAGCAGTCCTGACAGTGCTTTGGTGAGTTCGCTCACTCTCCCTCCCTCACTCGCTCTCTCGTTCTGTTTCTTCCAGTGCTGCAGGCTGCCCTTTTGTACTGGGCTCTTGTGTTGGGGCCTTTGTCTGCCCACAAAAATCCACAGCAGTCCTGACAGAGCTCAGTTGAGCTCGGCCACTCCTCCCTCTCACTCGGTCGATCTTAATCTGTCCCAAACACTGATTTGCCAGAGTGACCATGCTATTGTGCGGCAGGAGTGCAGAAACATATTTTAGCCAGGATGTGCTAAATGACAGCTGTAGTGTTCATAAGGAGTTGTGAAAAAATGCCACTGTTGAAAATGTGGCGTGACAGTATTACAAATTTGCGAAATTCGAAGGGTGCGTGGATGGAAACAGTTCAACGCACGCTTGTAACACAGTCATGTTATGGCAGTCCCAACAGAGCTCCATTGAGCTCGCTCACTCCCCTTCTCTCACTCGCTCATTCTATTGTGCCAGCACTGCAGGCTGCCCTTTTCTACTGGGCTCCTGTCTGCATTGCTGCCTTCTTATGCCCACAAGGAACTTTGCAGCAGTTACAATACACCCCTGTTGAGCTCACTCACTCTCTCATTCTGGTTTTCCTGCCACTACAGGCTGCCCTTCTGTACTGGGCCCCTGCATGCATTGCTGCCTTTTTCTGCTCCACAAACAAATCTGCAGCAGTCCCAACAAAGCCCCGTTGAGCTCACTGACTCCCCCTCCCTCACGTGGTCGTTCTGTGTCTCCTGGTACTGCAGGCTACCCTTTTGTACTGGGCTCCTGCCTGCATTGGTGGCTTTTTCTGGCCAGAAGGAAATCTGAAGCAGTCCCGACACAGCTCCACTGAGCTCGCTCACTCCCCCTCTGTCACTCTCACATTCCGTTTCTGCTGGTGCTGCAAGCTGGCCTTTTGTACTGGGCTTCTGCCTGCATTGCCGCATTTTCTGCCTACAAAGAAATCTGCAGCAGTCACACTAGAGCCCCGTTGAGCTCACTCACTACCGCTCTGTCACTCGCTCGTTCTGTTTCTCTTGGTGCCGCAGACTGCGCTTTTGCATGGAGTTCCTGGCTGTGTTGGCAACTTTGTCTGCCCACAAAGAAATCCACAGCTGTCCCGACAGAGCTCTCATCACTCATTCTGTTTGTCCTGGCACTGCAAGCTGCCCTTTTATATGGGGCTCCTTCCTGCATTGGCGCCTTTTTCTGCCCACAAAGAAATCCCAGCAGCTCTGACACAGCTCCGTTGAGCTCGCTAAAGTCCCCTTGTCTCACTCGCTTGTACTGTTTCTCCCACTGCTGCAGGCTGGCTTTTTGTACTGGGCCCCTATGCCTGTATCGACGCCTTTTTCTGCCCACAAAGAAATCTGCAGCAGTCCTGACAGCGCTTCGGTGAGTTCGTTCACTCCTTCTCCCTCACTCACTCTCTCATTCTGTTTCTCCCAGTGCTGTAGGCTGCCCTTTTGTTCTGGGCTCTTGTGTTGCGGCCTTTGCCTGCCACAAACAAATCCGCAGCAGTCCTGACAGAGCTCAGTTGAGCTTGGTCACTCCCCCCTCTCACTCGGTCGATCTTAATCTGTCCCAACCACTGATTTCCCACAGTGACCGTGCTATTGTCCGCAGGAGTATAAAAACATATTGTAGCCAGGATGTGAAAAATGACAGCTGCAGTGTTCATAAGGAGTTGAAAAAATGCCACTGTTGAAAATGTGGCGTGACAGTATTACAAATTTGCGAAGTTACAAGGGTGCGTGGAAACAGTTCAACGCACGCTTGTAACACAGTCATGTTATGGAGTTTCGTCACCAAATTTTCAACATAGGGATTTTTGGACCTCTGCTCATGAACAGTGCCACTGTCATTTTCTTAATCTGTCCCGAACACTGATTTCCCACAGTGACCATGTTATTCTGCGCCGGAACTGTGAAAACACATTTCGGTCAGGATGTGAAAAATGACAGCTGTACTGCTTATAAGGAGGTGTGAAAAAATGGAACTATTGGAAATGTGGTGTGACAATATTACAAATCTGCGGAGTTACAAGGGTGCATGGAAAGTGCACAACGCACACTTGTAACACAGTCAATTGATGGGCTATCATCACCAAATTTTCAACATAGCCATTTTTAGGACCTCTGCTCATGAAAAGTACCATTGTCATTTTCTTAATCTGTCCAGAACAGTGATTTCCTACAGCGACCGCTCTATACTGCGCCGGAAGTGTGAAAACACATTTTGGCCAGGATGGGAAAAATGGCAGCTGTACTGTTCATAAGAAGGTCTGGGAAAATGGCAATGTTGCAAATCTGGAGTGAAAATATTAGAAATTTGCAAAGTTACGAGCGTGCGTGCCAACTGCGCAATGCACACTCGTAACACAGTCATTTTATGGAGTATTGTTACCAAATTTTCAACATAGGCATTTTAGGACCTCTACTCATGAACAGTGTCACTGTCATTTTCTTAATCTGTCCTGAACACTGATTTCCCACAGAGACCGCGCTATTCTGCGCTGGAAGTGCGAAAACACATTTCGGCCAGGATGTGAACAATGGCAGCTATACTGCTCACAAGGAGGTGTGACAAAATGCCAATGTTGAAAATCTGGCATGAAAATATTGTACATTCGCGAACTTACGCGCGTACGTAGCAACTGCGCAACGCCCGCTCGTAAAACAGTCATTTTTTGGATTTTTTCCACCAAATTTGCAACATAGGGTTTTGGAAAGCCCACCTCATGAACACTGGCACTGTCGTTTCATTAATCGGCCCCGAAGGGTGATTCCGCACAGTGACCGCGAAACCACCTTTTGGGGCCGATTAACACCATGACAGTTCAAGAATTCATGAGGAGGGGTCCCAAAAACCCCATGTTGAAAATTTGGTGAAAAAATTCCCAAAAATGCCCGAGATATGCACTACAGTTGAAAAAACCCTATTCATTACATTATACAGCCTACCGGCATTTCCTCAGATTGGCGGTCGGCTTTGAAGAGTGCAGACGTGTTCCCGGTCCAGCGAAGATCGTTGCGCCATGCTCCGGAGGTAAGTATGGGGTGGAGGGGTGTGGGGAGGCTGAGTGCACAGTGGGTGGGTGCAGGTTGTGGGGTGGGGTGCGGGGAGACTACGAGGGACCGTTTCCTTTCTTTCAAGTACAAGAAAACGTTGCGGGACGCTTTTCACAGTTCGAGGGCATGGGGCACACTGGGGTGGGCTCCCAGCGTGCCACCGGAGTCTGGGGGACAGCTGTAGCCGATGGGGATTGCGCACCCCCATCGGCAAACACGAAAGGGGCAGGGATTTATTTCTGCCGGCGGGATTGGGCACCCCTCGGCAAACAACAAAAGGGGGATTTTTCTGCCAACAGGGACTGGGCACCCCGACGGCAAACAACAAAAAGGGGTTCTTTCTGCCCGACGGGATTGGGCACCCGTCGGCAAACAACAAAAAAGGATTTTTCCTGCCGGCGGGGACTGGGCACCCCATCGGCAAACAACAAAAGGGGGTCTTTTCTGCCGATGGGGAGGGCCCTGTCCAGCAAATAAACATTGGGTACATATTGTTTAGAATACGGCGGCAAGCCGCCGCCATGTTCACAAACAATACAACAGATGTTACATCCCGCCTGCAATGACGGTCGCTCCTCATTGCAGTGGATGGCTGATGCTGCAATGAGGAAGGGGCCCCTGATTGCAGCGGCTAATTTGTTTGAAAGTTGTGGCACGCTGGCTGAACTAGTGTCAGCAGCGTGCCACGGCATTGGGGGACGGGGAACGAGCCTTTTCAGGCTGTAGGGGCATTGGGCACAACAGTGCCATGCCTCCACAACCTGCTTCTGCAGAAACCTGCCGCAACATGTTTCTTGCACATGCGCACAATCAACATAAAAATGGCTGTTTTATGAGTGTGCATTGTGCAGTTTCCACGCACGCTAGTAACTTTGTGAATTTGTAATATTTTCACTCCAGATTTTCAAAATTGGCATTTTACTACACCTTCTTATGAACTTTATAGCTGTCATTTTACATATCCTGGCTGAAATGTGTTTTGAATGTCCGGCGCAGAATAGCACAGTCACTGTGCGAAATCAGTTTTCGGGACAGTTTAAGAAAATGATGGTGACACTGTTCACGAGCAAAGGTCCTAAAATACCTATGTTGAAAATTTGGTGATGAAAGTCCATAAAATTACTGTGTTACAAGCGTGCGTTGCGCAGTTTCCACGCACCCTTGTAACTTCGCAAATTTTCAATATTTTCATGCCAGATTTTCAACACTGGCATTTTTTCACACCTCCTTATGAACAGTGTGCAGCTGTCATTTTTCACGTCCTGCTCAAAATGTGTTTTTGCACCTGTGGCACACAATGGCGTGGTCGCTGTGGGAAATCAACTTTTGGGACAGATTAACAAAATCACAGTGCCACTGTTCATGAGGGGAGGTCCCAAAATGCCTATGTTGAAAATGTGGTTAAAAAATCCCAAAAATAATTGGGTTACGGACGTGTGTTGAGCAGTTTTTATGCATGCTCGTGACTTCACCAATTGTTCATATTTTCACTCCAGATTTTCAACATTGCCATTTTTTAAACCTCCTCATGAACAATATAGTTGTCATTTTTCACATGCTGCTCAAAATGTGTGTTTGTACCTGTGGCATCAAATGACGCAGTCACTGTGCAAATTCATCATTTGGCTAACAAACTGATAGTGCCGCTCTTTATGAGGTGGGGTCACAAAAAGCCTGTGTTGAAAACTTGGAGTGAAAATACCAACAAACGCCTATGGCGTTAGAGCTTCCATCTGTAACACCCCACCCTGTACAGACTGACAGGCATCAGGGGCGTGACTTGGGAACATCGTCTATAATGCTCATGCCATTCCACCCCCAACCTGCAGCCAGTGACAGGCATCGAGGTGTGCCTTGCAGTTTTCAGCCCCAAAGTTCACCCCATTCTCCTATACTACACCCATCTCAGCGTATTTCCTTATGGAATGGGGTAAGTATAAGGCCCAAAGAACCCAAAGCACACCACAACACTTGTCAGTGTCTACAGGGTAGGGTGAGGTGAAATGGTATGAGCATTACAGCTAACGACCCAAAGGCACACCCCAACTTCTTTCACTCTCTGCAGGGTGGGGGTGAGGTTAGCATCAGTTCAGTACTTCACTGCCATTCCTATTATGCATCCCTAACTCCTGCACTGCCAGTACTAATGCCAGCAAGACAACATTCGGCATTGACAAATGTTTTTTTTTTTAGTCTTTGGTAGCCAGGTAAGGCCCACTAGGCACAAGTGCTTGTTTTTAGGGGTGACCTGGGAGCACTGGGCAGTTATGTGACTTGCTCAGCGTTACACAGTATGCAAGTGGAGGTTGTGAGAAACAAACCAAGGTCTGGTCTGCTGGATGTACCAAGCTCATTCACAGCTCATTACTCTAACCTCTAGGCTATACTGCCAGCCCATACATCATAGCACTTCAATGGATTGACCAGCAACTACAATCCAGATATCTTCTACAAGGACAAGGAGGGAACATGGGAGGACAGGTTGATGACACTGGTAAATTGGGATGACATGCATTCTATTACGCCATTCTGGGGAGAGCTGTGTGAAGCCGGAGCGGGAGCAAATGTGAGTCAAACTCTGCTTGGCCTGTCATCATAGCAACAGGTGCATTAATTCAAATACACAACGCTCCATAATGAGTCACACTCATGACAGCAGACAGCCCTCGCTGCCCACATGCAATTGCATGGCTTGCAACTGACCAACACAACCAATGGATCTTGAATGAATGAGTCGTTATGGGAGTGTTTACAGAGGATGGGAGGAGGGAAGACGTAGTCCCTCTTCACAACAGTGGGGTAGTGAGGAGGCTTGAAAGTGGAAATCAATCAGCAGAACCTCAATAGTGCGGAAAAGTAAGGATTTTACTACTTAAGGAAAGAATTGTTCAACACCTGGAAACCAGCGGAGCACCAGACCTGACACAGTATGGCTTCACAGCAGAAAGGACATGTCAGACAAATATAATTGATATGTTTGACTAGGTAAAAAGGGAAATGGATGGGGGGGAAGGAAGAAGCTGTGGATAATACCTACCTTGATTTCAGTAAGACCTTGAATGCCACTGCACATAGAAGAGTGCTGAACAAGCTGGGCAGCCAGGGAGTAGGTCATAAGGTGATAAACTGGGTTAGGATCTGGTTGAATGATAGATAACAGAGGGTGGTGGTAAATGGAGGTCAATCTAAGGAAAGTAGGGTGAGCAGCGGGGTGCCACAGTTATCTCTTCTGGAGCCAGTTCTATTTCATGGCTTTTTAAGTGACATTTTGGGGAGGGGGGCTGGAAGGGAAGGTGTGCCTCTTTTTGAAGATGGCAGTAATATCTGCAAGCGGGTGCACACTCCATGAATGGGGAACAAATGAGGGTGACTTAGGTAAACTGGAGTGATGGTGTACAGTGCTGCATCTGAGATTCCATGCAAAAAAGTGCTATTTCATGAAATTGGGGTGCAAGACAGAGGAGGATTACATGATGGGGGGTGATACTGATGGTCACCAAGCAGGAAAGGGATTTGGGATAATCACACCTGATGACCTAACAGCAACCAAACCATATTGCAAGTCAGCAGGGAGAGCCAGTGTGATGATGGGATGCATAGGGATCAGTATCATTAACAGAAGAAAAGAGGTGGTGATGCCACTGTACAGATCATTCGTGATGCCTCATTTGGAGTACTGTGTCTAGTTCTGGAGGCCACATCTACTAAGTCCAGTTCTGGAGGCTACATCTCTGTAAGGAGTTAGACAGTGTGGACGCAGTTCCAATAGGGTCAACAAGGATGGTGCAGGGATTAAACAAAATTCATAATAAAAGAGACTGAGAAAGCTCCCTATGTATACCCTGGAGGAGAGGAGAGACAGAGGAGACATAAAAGAAACCTGCCATTATCTAATGGTCATAAATAGTGTATTGGAGGATAGCATCTTCATGAGGTACATGTTCATGAGGGGGGGTGACATGAGTTTCCAAGGGGAAAGTCTCAGGGGTAACATCAGGAAGTATTTCTTGAGTGAAAGGGTGGTGAATGCCTAGAATGAACTAACTCTTAGTTGAGGAAGTAGAGAACAACACAGTGGGGGAATTTAATAAAGCATGGGACTGGCAAAGGGGAACAGTAGCGACAGGAAAGAGAAGGTAAAGCCAGATATCAAGTAGGGTATGCAACTTTTACAGTAAGTAGAGAGAATGGACACACTGTACAACACTATTGGTCCTCATTTGCAGTCAATTTCTATGATTCTAGGAAACCATTCTATGTAATAATGTGCACATCGCAGGACCACTGTATCATACTTGGCATGTGGCTGACAGCATTCCTGATAGGTCAATGGAAGCATACATAACTACTGAGGTAATAATGCCTGCACTGACACGTAATTGCAATACAATCAGACTTTGTTGGAAGGGGTATCATGTCAAAAGAGCAAACCAAAATGAGCGACTGATAAATGAGCATATCATTTTGCTTACTTTCAGGTTTAGAACATAGAAATGAAACATAGAAATTAATGGCAGATAAGAACCACAAGGCCCATCCAGTCTGCCCACTTCTTTTTCTACCTCATGAATGTGCCATCGGCCTTTGCTCTGTCAATGGCCTATCTATTCATACTCATCTGTATTGCTCCCCTATGCCTATCCCATGCCTGTTTGAAGCCCTGCACTGTATTCATATCCACCACTTCTTGAGGTATGCCGTTCCATGCATCCACCACTTTTCTGTGAAAAAGAACTTCCTCACATTACCCCTTAATCGCTTCCCTCTAATCTCATGCTGTGTCCTCTTGTGCTGCTATTTTTCTTATATTGAAACATGTTAGACTCTTTCACTTGTTAATGCCCTTAAGGTGTTTGAATGTTTCGATCATATCACCTCTCTCCCTCCTTTGCTCTAGGGTATACATATTGAGCTCCGTTACTCTGTCCTCATATGTTTTCTGATGTAGTCCCTGCACCATTTTGGTTGCCTTTCTCTGGACTGCCTCAATTTGGTTACTGTCTTTGTGAAGGTGTGGCCTCCAGTATTGCACACAGTACGCCAGATGGAGCCTAAACAGTGTCTTGCAAAGAGGGATTATTACCTCCCTCTTCTGACTTGTGATACTACTAATACACCCCAACATCCCCCTAGCCTTACCTACTGCTTTAGTGGTCTGCTTGGATGATTTCAGGTCATCGGTGATGATGATGCCCAAGTCTCTTTCTTCCCTTGTGATTGCCAGCAACTCCCCTCCCAGCCTATAGGTGGCTTCATGGTTTCTCTTCTCTATGTGCATGATCTTGCACTTCTTTGCGTTAAACCCCAGTTGCCACTCTTTTTTTTCCCCTATTTTTTTCCTTCCGGTCGCAATCTGCGGAGCCCCTCTCAGGCATCCTGCCTGTTCCTGCCCCACCTGAAGTCTTCCTACCTGAGCCTCCTCTCTCCTCCCTCTCAGCCCACACAACCAGCATCCCCAGCTTAACCCCTCCGGGGTGAGGTCGCCCCTCCTCTTGGGTGCTCTATACAGTCAGTCTCCAGCTTGTGGGTGAGAGCCCGGGTGGAGAACAGTGGAAAGCCAGGCAGGATAGACCCAGCAGTGGGCATGGGGGCAGGTGTCATTGCCTACCTCGCAGACCGGTGTTTTCCCTGTTCTTGTGTGCACTCCCCCCTCCCATGCATGGTGCACATCCCTGATGCTACGACGCCGGCAACCCTGTCAAGCGTTAGCTATGCTATGTACAAGCTGTCCTGTGTGCTGCAGCACCCCCAGTCTCTACTGGGAGCCACTGGCATGCCGAGCTATGCCCCATCCTCCCCCCCGGGAGGAGAGCAGCCCAGCGGGCGCCCAATTCTGACCCGCCCCTGCCGACCCCCCAGCGCCTGAGCTCACTCCCAAACTCGGGTCGCCAAGGAGACGAGGTGTGGCATCCAGCGCCTCAACCCTCAGCACCACCGGGCCAGGCTCCCAGTTGCCACTCTTCCAACCATTTTGCTACTTTATCCAGATTTCTTCTCATTCTGCCCACCCCATCTGGATCATCTACTCTGTTGCAGATCTTGGTGTCATCTGCAAACAGACAAACCTTACCCTCCAGTCCATCTGCAATGTCACTGATGAAGATATTGAAGAGGACTGGCCCCAGGACTGATCCCTGAGGTACCCCACTTGTGACTTGCATCTCTTCTGACTGTATACCATTTATCACCACTCTCTGTTTTCTGCTCGTCAACCAGTTTGTCACCCAGTTAACCAACTTCTGACTCACCCCGAGCCTACCCAGCATATTAATCAATCTTCTATGTGGAACAGTATTGAAAGCTTTTCTGAAGTCAAGGTAGGTGACATCAACTGCTCCCCCTTTGTCCACCACTCTGGTTACCCAGTCAAAGAAATCTATGAGATTAGTTTCACAGGACCTTCCTTTTGTAAACCCATGCTGTCTTGGATCCTATGCTCCTATGGATTCCAGGTGTTGCACTATCCTTTCCTTAAGGAGTGCCTCCATAATCTTGCCCATTACTGAGGTAAGACTGACAGGTCTGTAGTTCCCTGCCTCCTCCCTGCTACCACTCTTATGGAGTGGGATCACATGAGCCCTTCTCCAGTCTTCTGGGACCTCTCCTGTGCTCAGAGACTCACTAAACAGTTCTGATAATGGCTCTGCTAGTTCCACCCTTAGCTCCTTTAGTACCCTGGGATGTATGCCATCAAGTCCCATTGCCTTGTTCACCCTGAGTTTATCGAGCTCTTGTAGGACCCTTTCTTTTGTGAAGGGACTAGTGCACACCTCCCTCCCCGCTGTGTCCATGGTGCTGAGCTGTGGGCCCTGCCCTACCTTCTCTTCAGTAAATACTAAGCAGAAGTATCTATTTAGGATAGATGCTTTTACATGGTCCTCCTCCTCATCCCTTTATCCCCTTTGGTCTCAGCAATACCCTCTCTGGACTTTCTCCTTTCACTAATGTATCCATAGAAAGTCTTGCCACCTTCTTTTACTGCTTGTGCTAGTGTTTCCTCAGTTTAGGCCTTTGCCTGCCTTACTGCCCTCCCTGCTTCCCTTAGGGAAGTTTGGTATGCCTCGCTGTCTTCATCCTGCTGCATTCCCTTATATTTCCTGAAGGTCAGCATTTTGGCTCTGACATTTTCTGCTTCTGTTTTTGAGAACCAAGGTGGTTTCCTTCTTCTTTTGCACTTCCCTTTGTCTCTAACACAATGGGATGTTGCTTCAAGTATTGCTTCCTTAATGCTTGCCCACTTTGCCTGTACCCACTCACCTGTATTTCATTTTGCTAGGGCTAGCTAGCTTAACTCTGTTGGCAATCTTATCAAAGTCAGCTCCTCTGAAGTCCAATATGTTTGCCTTGGAATGGGATGATTTAGTTTGGCTACTGTGGAGGGATAGCGAAGGACAGAATAGCAAGGGAGGATTGGAAAAAATGGTGAGGGAAGGGAATAGCAATGGGACGGAAGAGGGAGAAGAGGGATGAGCTAACTAGGGACGTGGAGCATGATGCCACCAAGCTACTTGTGTAGCATAGTGGGTAGGGTTACCAGCTGCAGAGGTGGTGGCCCCAGGATCAGGACTTCAGACAGGTACGTCATTTTATTTTATAAGTTATTGCTGTCCTTGGTCCTCATCTTTCCTCCGGTGTCCACTCCCCGGACATGGTTATTAAAGTTTGGGGGTGGGAACCTACACCCCTGCATTAAACATGGAATCAGATATCCGACAATCTTTCTGGAGACTGAGATGCTGCCCATTTGCAGACAACTATCTGCCCTGAGGGAGGAAGTTGCCTGTCTTCAGGCTGCACTGGACAGTAGTAAGGAAACCTTCCCCCAGGCCACACTGGACAGTAGAAAGGGAACCTCCCCCATCCAGGGAGCACTAGCGCCACCACCACTACCTCAGAGGTTGTGAAGAAAGCACAGCAGTTGGACCACAGTGGGCTCAGGGAGGGTGAGGAGGGTGGAACAGAGGCACACCCAGTCAATTGTTCCACTCCACAATCCATACACCATTCTGGGGGAGCATAGCTCCCCTATGGATGCACCCACAGAGAAGACTGATGATATCTGTCACAAGGGAGGCCCACAGAAAGGAGGCAGAGGGCACCAAAGGGAAAGGAAGCAGCTCCTGGTGGGGGACTCAATTATTAGGGGTATAGAACTGGGGGGAGCTGGGAAAAATGAAGTAAGGTGCCTGCCTGGTGCCATGGCTTGGAGGGACAGGAAGCGCATCCTCAGGATCACGAGAACAACTGCAAGGGATTCCGAGCTGGACATAATTGTCCACCTAGGGACAAATGACTTGGCTCATCATGAGATTACAGCAGTGCAGGAGGATATTGCAGAGTTGGTGAGGGACCTAAGATGAGTAGCACACACAGTATCCTTCTCAGAGGTGCTGCCTGTCAAAAGCATGGGGGAGGCGAGGGCAATTGGCACCATGCAGTTTAATGAATGGTTGAAAAAATGGTGCAGAGCACAGGGGTTTGGCTTCATTGGGGACTGGGGTTCCACCTGGAGGGACACCAGCCTATACTGGCAGGATGGTCTGCATCTGTCCAGGAAGGGAACAAGTCTGTTGAGCAATCAGTTTAAATGCTTCATTGGCAAGCTTTTAAACTAGTCAAAGGGGGAGGCACTGACAAGCAGCAGGAAAATCCCAGCCTCTCCCTACAAAACAGGGTACTAAATGAGAAAAAGACTGAGGTAGAACGGTCAGTGGGGATGCTGCAACAGAAGGTAAAGCCATCAAAAAATGGAGAGCAATGAGTACTAATGCCGTAGTCTGGGTAACAAGCTTCCTGAATTAGTGGCCTTGATGGAGGAGGAACATCTGATATCGTGGCAGTCACAGAACATGGTACACACAAACCATGACTGGGACATAAACATACTAGGATACACTGTCTACAGGAGGGACAGGGAGGTAAAAGAGGAGGAGGAGTAGTTCTTTACATAAGGGAAGGAATAAAAGCAACAGAACAAAAGGGTAAACAGGGAGGGGAAGAAGCACTGTGGGTAAATTTGGAGACAGGCAATGGCACCACAATACGCACAGGGGTTGTAGACAGACCCCCTTCTCAGGGGGAGGAAATGGACAGGGAAATGATAGAAAGTATACTTAGAATGGCAGAAAAAGGGGAGATATTGCTGATGGGTGATCTGAATATGCCAGATGTTAACTGGAGTGCAGTTGCAGCTGCCAATTGAAGAGTGCAGTTATTCTAGATGCCCTACAGGGGCATGCCTTAGACAACTAGTACTGGAGCCCACTCGAGAGGGAGCAATATTAGACTTGATTCTCTCAAATGGAGATGAGAGAGGATTACAGATGTAGAAGTGGGTAGCCATCTGGGAACTAGCGACCATCGAACAGTATGGTTCACAATAAACACAGCAATAGAGTCAAGCCATCACAAAGACAAAAGTACTGGACTTTAGGAGGGCTGACTTTGCCAAAATGGGTGAGTGCCTAAGGAATGCACTAGCAAATGGGCAGGAAGAAGGGTGGAAGAACAATGGGGAATAATAAAACTGCCATCACAGAGGTAATGAGCCTTGTGTGAAGCAAATAAACAAATCAGAGGATGTAAGAAACCACTATGGTTCTCAAAGGAAGTGGCAGGAAGGTTCAAGAGAAAAAGAAAGCATTCAGGAAGTACAAGGAATCGCAGAGAGCAGGACAGAGAACTGTATCAGTTAAAGCAAAAGGAGGCTGGAAGGCAGTCAGAACAGCAAAGGGCCCAAACCGAGGAAAGATAGCCAACTCAGTTAAGAAGGGGGATAAAACCTTTATAGGTACACAGAGAGCGAAGGAAGACCAAGGGAGGATAGTGAGGCTTAATAAAGGGAGGGAGGGTGGGCAGAGGAGACTGTGAAAAGGCAGAGATACTAAACAAATATTTTTGCTCAGTATTTACAAAGGAAGAGGGGAGGTACATAAAACAAACAGTAGTAACATGCTGGATACAGAAGTTGATACCAGTCCATTTACAGAAGAAAGGGTTCTGAAAGAACTCTTAAAACTGAAGGTGGACAAAGCAATGGGGCCTAATGGGATTCATCCCAGAATTCTAAAAGAATTAAGGGTAGAACTAGTGACACCACTGACTACCCTTTTAACAAATCATGGGAGGATGGGGTGGTACCCGAGGACTGGAGGAGAGCAGATGTGATTCCTTCACAAAAGTGGGAGCAAGGCAGAAGCAGGAAACTATAGACCTGTTAGTTTAACCTCAGTGATAGGGAAAATGATGGAATCACTTCTAAAGGAAAGAATTGTCGAGTATCTAGAGGCCAGAGGGGCACAGGACCCTAGGCAGCATGGATTCACAGTGGGAAGGTCATGCCAGATGAATCTGATAGATTTCTTTGACTGGGTGACCAAAGTAGTAGATCAGGGAGGGGCTGTGGACATGGCCTACCTAGACTTTAGCAAGGCATTTGACACAGTCCCACACAAAAGATTAATATACAAGTTAGCCAGCCTGGGAGTGGGTCCCAAGATGACAGCCTGGGCAAAAATTGGCTGGAGAATAGGACACAGAAGTAATAGTAAATGGAGTCCACTCCAGAAGAAAGGAGGGTTACTAGTGGGGTACGCGGGTTCAGTATTAGGACCGGTCCTCTTCAATGTCTTTATGTTTACATTGCAGAAGGACTGGAAGGAAAAGTACGCCTCTTTGCAGATGACACTAAGATCTGCAACAGAGTTGATGCACAGGGCGGGTGGAAAGGATGAGAAGGGACTTGGCAAGGTTAGAGGAATGGTCAAATGTATGGCAGCTTAGATTCAATGCTAAGAGTGCAAGGTAATGCACCTGGGAAACAAAACCAGGAAGAGTACACAATGGGGTGAGATACTAACAACAACAAAAATGGAGAGGGACCTGGGGTAGTCATATCAGATGACCTAAAGATGGGCAAGCAATGTGAGAGGGCAGCAAGGAGGGTTGGGGGATACTGGGATGCATAGGGAGAGGCATCACCAGTAGAAAACAGGAAGTTATTATCCCTCTGTACAGACAGCTGGTCAGACCCCATCTGAGTACTGTGTGCAGTTCTGGAGACCCAATCTCCAAAGACATAGACAGGATGGAAGCTGTCCAGAGGAGGGCAATTAAAATGGTGCAGGGTCTGCACCGGAAGACATATGAAGAGAGACTTAAGGAGCTTAATATGTATAGCATCGAGGAAAGGAGGGAGAGGGGGACATATAGAAACTTTCAGTACCTCAAGGGAATCAACAAAGTCCAAGAGGGTAGCATCTTTCAAAAAAAGAGGTGTGCAAGAACAAGGGGGCACAATTTGAAGATAGAGGGGCGGCTCAGAGGTAATTTAAGGAAGTATTTTTTCACAGAGAGGGTTGTGGATGCATGGAACGGCCTTCCGGAGAGGTTGTGGAGTCAAAATCAGTGGTGGAATTCAAGCATGCATGGGATAGTCATAAGGCAGTTCTGGGGGTTGGGGGTAGGAAGAAGTAGGCTGCTGGTTAACTAGGATCTGCAGCTTATCCAGTAGGTAGGGAAATGGGCAGACTGGGTGGGCCAAGCGGTCCTTATCTGCCGTCAAATTCTATGTTTCTATGTTTCTATGTTTAGTATTCAACATACATAGCTGTGTTCTGTATTTGTGTTCAACATGATGTACTCGCTGTTGTGCGAGTCACTGAAAAAATCCACGCTTGTGACATGAAACTGTTGGAGGGTGGGGATAACAACACTAACCACACACTGCTCTTTATATTGCATAGGACACATGCAGCTTGCAGAACAGTGTAAAACACAGAGTTATAATATTAATGTGAAACTCCTAATCATTTACACTGTCTGTAAATAGCTGCAGTTCAAGAACGTGAGCTACTGACAGTTCAAAATATAATCTCCCTGACCCTCATGCATCTCGGATTGCTAATGGGTAAGGGGGGTTGTTTCTTTCAGCCCATCAGCTGCCAAAGTCCACATTTCAGAAATAAAGCACATTATGGTAGTACAGGTTAAGCCACTTTATTCAAACACTTCACTGAAAAGATTTAATTCGCAAACTGTTATGAGCGCCACTAATGAGTGGGGATGCCATGGAGCTGCTCCATATAGTACCCACATACAACTGGGAATGCTGTTGGGGTGGGGAGAGTTCCTTCAGCCCATCTGCTAGAAAAATTAAAACTTTTCCAACTAAAAACACAACACGGTCAGTATGGGGTAAGATACTATTTTCACAAGGCACAATAAAAATATTTTAAATCAAAAATGACAGAGTGCAGTACTAAGAAAAACACCGCTCTTCGGTGAAATGAGTGGGGAAGCTGTGGAACTGCTCCATTTATATGGGCATCAGCCCAGTACCCGCAGCATGTAAACATTAGGAAGCTATGCAGCCCCTGAAGCACACCAAAAAATGAGTAAAAAGCTCAAAAACGGGACACAATTCTCGATCAGGAAGGCATTCAAATGAAGAGCAAAATCACAGCAGATAGCAAGTTATTTTTTTTAACAGACTACAGAGGATTCAGTGGCCAAGCACCCAAGAACAGGCATAAATTGAACATAAAAAACTTATGACATTTTGACACCTGCAGAGTATACAGCAGGAGTTCTCACACTTTGTCTTAGTGAGCTTCCCCCAAGCCTTGGAAAAGATCTTGAGCCTCCCCCTACTACAGAAATAATTTTGGGCCTCCCCATAGTTAGAACAACTATCATATTTTGTACATTACAGGAAGAATCCAATGAAGTGCATTTGAGTCGTTGAGTTTATTCTCATTTTATTGAACTTGTTATTCTCCCTTTCTATAACCCCCTTCCCCTCCCCAGGTCAGCCTACTTGCTCCACACTTCTGAATTTTGGGCCCTATTTACCCCTCGTTGCAACACCTCCATGAGTCAGACTGTTAAACACCTTCTCGGGGACCATTTTGCTCCCTCCTGGCCTTGCTCCTAGTATTTCTCTGCTTAGCCTTTGTATTTGTGCTTTTCTGCAGCCAGTATAATGGGTCAGTTGTTACCTTGTTCCTATTCATTTGTATTTTATTGCATTTTGTTTTGCACAGTTTACAAGAATTGTATTTCCTCCATAAAGCTTTCCCCCATGTCATACCAGGAAACAAGTGTTTGTTGAGCATGTCCTTCCTGGTAACCATTTTGTACATAAATTCGCATGCCATTATTCACTTTCAGTTTGCTGCATCCTTTCACACAAAACATCCAAAACTTGACATTTAAATATAGTACATTTTAGGCTTGCTTGAGCCTCCCCTGGAACAGGTTGGGGCCTCCCCTGGGAGGCTGCCTCACCATTAGAGAAATCCTGGTATACAGTATAGGGTAAAGAGTACCTCATAGGCACCCCTCCGTATACCACAACTGTAGCACAATACCTCAATAGGCTTCACAACAGAGATTGTAATAGTTACCAAATGAGGTGCTCAGCTTCTCAAATAACCACTTGCATCCACTGTATATAGTTTATATTGGAGGCCATATAGCGCAGTGGGTTAAGGCTCTGAGCTACAGATCTGGAGACCTGGGTTTGAATCCCACAGCCACGTAGATGAGTACTGTGTGATCCTGAGCAAGTCACTTAACTTTCTTGTGCTCCCAGGTTACAACTGGAAACAAGCTTCAGCTTAGGGTGCTACTCCTGGTTAAACAATGCTCCTCCTATACTGCTTAACAGAATAATATGTAGTAGTTCTGACATTTGACAGGAGCTACTTACAGTAGCTATTATGACTACCTATAAGACATAACGTGCATACCACACAAGTTCGCTCAAATATAGATCACAATGATATAAGGTACACGATATGTACAGTACAAAATATGAATAGTATCCTTATTCCTTACCCTACTCACATATGAGTAAAAGAACACTTAATACCTTGATCTTTTAAGGAAACATTTTAAGCATTAATTGGAACACAGGATGAGGTGTCAGGATTTCCTTAATTTTTTTAATGAGTAACACTGCAACAAGACTAGCACACACGCACACACACACACACACACACACATATATGCACACACGCACACACACGACTTGGGTTTTAACAGTGAACTCAGATTACAGAAATAGGTGATACTCAAAACATAAAAACAGTAATCTTAAGTACCCAAATAAATTAACTTAGCAAACCAAAATGAGTCTGCATTGAAAAATCAGATCACTATTACAATACATTATATGCTATAAGGATTAAATTAGCATTTGAGTACAGGATACTGTACAGTTTCCTTTGATTGTCATCAAACATAAGCAGACCAAAACTCAGCTTATCCATCATGCCCAATGATCATTCAAGAGACAGAGAGGACGATATACAGGTTTTGTTTAAAAACTTGTGCCTCACTTGCAGGGTTTCGCCTTTTGTACAAATTTTTAATGACTGCCTGCCAGAGTTTTTCCCTTGGACTTCGCTGTCAGAATTTGCTACCCTCTGACTGTTGCAGTGCACATGCATGACGCTAATATGCATGCGCAGTTGACCAGGATAGCAAATTCTGATGGGTAGCACGATTTGATACTACACGGGGAACACATCTGCACTCTTCAAAGCCGACCGCGAACTGAGGAAATGCCGTAAGCTGTAAAATAGCATAAATGGGGGGGTTCAACTTTGGTGCATATCTCAACCATTTGGGGGAATTTGGGCACCAAATTTTCAACATGGGGTTATTGGGACCCCTCCTCAAGAATTCAGTTACTATCATGGTGTTATTCGGTTGCGAAAGGTGATTTCACGGTCACTGCATGGAGTCACCTTTCGGGACCGATTAACAAAATGACAGTGCCACTGTTCATGAGGGGGGCTCTCAAAAAGCCTATGTTGCAAATTTGGTGAAAAATTAAAAAAAATGGCAGTTTTACGAGCATGCATTGCACAGTTTCCACGCACGCTTGTAACTTCTTGAATTTTTAATATTTTCACTCCAGATTTTCATCATTGCCATTTTCCCACTCCTCCTTATGAACAGTACAGCTGCCATTTTACATATCCTGGCCGAAATGTGTTTTTACACTTCCAGCACAGAATAGCACGGTCACTGTGGGGAATCCATTTTAGGGACAGATTAACAAAATGACAGTGACTCTGTTCATGAGCAGAGGTTCTAAAATGCCTATGTTGAAAATTTGGTGAGGAACGTCCATAAAATGACTGTGTTACAAGCATGCATTGCGCAGTTTCCACATGCACTTGTAACTTCACAAATTTACAATATTTTCATGCCAGATTTTCAACACTGGCATTTTTCCACACCTCCTTATGAACAGTACAGCTGTCATTTTTTACATCCTGCCTGAAATGTGATTTTGCACCTGTGGCATACAATCGCGTGGTCGCTGTGGGAAATCAACTTTTGGGACAGAGTAACAAATTCACAGTGCCACTGTTCATGAAGGGAGGTCCCAAAATGTCTATGTTGAAAATGTGGTTAAAAAAATCCCAAAAATAATTGGGTTACGGACATGTGTTGCGCAGTTTCTATGCATGCTCATAACTTCACCAATTTTTCATATTTTCACTCCAGATTTTCAACGTTGCCATTTGTTTACACCTCCTCATGAACAATACAGTTGCCATTTTCCACATCCTGACCAAAATGCTTTTCTGTACCTGTGGCACCAAATGGTGCAGTCGCTGGGCAAAATCACCTTTAAGCTAACAAACTGATAGTGCCACTCTTCATGAGGCAGGGTCACAAAAAGCCCATGTTTATAATTTGGAGTGAAAATACCAACACACGCCTATGGCCTTAGGGTTTCCAACTGTAGCACCCCACCCTGTAGAGACTGACAAGCATCAGAGGTGTGACTTGGGATCATCAGCTGTAATGTTCCCGCCATTCCACCTCCACCCTGCGGGCACTGACAGGCATCGAGGTGTGCCTTGGAGTGTTCGGCCCCAAAATTCAACCCATTCTCCTTTACTGCACCCACCTCAGCGTATTTTCTTATGGAATGGAGTAAGTATAAGGCCCAAAGACACCAAAGCACACCGCGACACTTGTCAGTGTCTATAGGGTAGGGTGAGGTAAAATGGCATGAGCGTTATAGCTGACAACCCAAAGGCACACCCCAACGCCTGTCAGTCTCTGCAGGGTGGGGGTGGGGTTGGTGTCAGTTCAATACTTCACTGCCATTCCTATTATGTGTCTCTAACTCTTGCACTACCAATGCCAGTGTCAGCGAGACAACATTCGGCATTGACAAATGCTTGTTAGTTGTGCGAGGGGAGAAGAAGCTCAGTGCAGAGACCTAGATAATATCATCCTGTGGTGAGAGCATAATTTCCTATGAGCTTATTGTCTCTGTTAATTTACTCCTGTGAATATTTGAAGGGTGATGGGCTCATGCTTGGGAAATGTATTTTCACATCGATGGCTTGATGAATCTGATTAGACATGTTAGCCTTTTGCCTACTGCTGTTTGCATATGGACTACTGTATTCACAGGAGTAAATTAACAGAGACAATAAGCTCATAGGAAATTATGCTATCACCACAAGATGATATTAACTAGGTCTCTGCACTGAGCTTCTTCTCCCCTCGCAGAACTAACAAGCACTCGCCCAGCACTCGGCTGCTATGCGGGGGGGATATTGAAACCAACCCTGGTCCTTTTTCCCCTAACTGCATGCTCACTGACCCTACCATCCCCCCCGGGCAAACTCTGGGGGGCTCAGACTGGTTCACATGAACATCGGGAGCCTGACACACAAGATGACTGACCTCGAGGCCTGGACCCTGCCCTGCAAGCCCGACATCTTAGCAGTGACTGAGACGTGGCTGAAGCCCCACATCCTCCCTCATGAAGTCGAATTGACTGGATACCAAACCATAAGAAAGGACAGAGTTGGAAAAAAGGGGGGGGTACTAATCTATCTCAAATCTTCCTTGAATGTCACCCTGATTGACCTCCAAACCCCTGATGGATCTCAGGCTGAGGTATTATTTCTCAAACTTCTCCTCGGAGGTACCAAGCCTCTCTATATTGGGTGTGCCTATCTCCCACCCCAAACCGCCACCCTCTCCTTAGAATCACTCGCTAATGCCATCCTCAAGCTCCCCTTGGGGGAGAAAATCCTCCTTGGGGACTTCAGCCTCAACTGGCTTGCCCCAAACTCCTCTCGAATCAAGAACCTGATACTAGATGCATCACTCACCCAAGTGATTGACATGCCAACCAGGCACAACGCCAAAACTGGCAACCGCTCACTTCTTGACTGGGCACTTACCACAAACCCCTCTCGGATACTGACTGCTGGGATTATGTCGGACTCCTTGAGCGACCACTGCCCTATCTACTGTATCTGGTCCAATAAACCCCCCAGGCCTGCCGCCAGAGTGATTGTTGCAAGAAATTACAGCCAATTCAAAACAGCAGACCTCTGCGCTGACCTCCTAAAGGTGGAATGGGGTCCCATTGTCTCCCTTCTGACAATAGACGCGGCCCTCGAATATTTCACCAAGACATTCTTGGGCATAGCTAACCAATATGTCCCCTGGAAAAAACTCAGGGTTCAGGGAAAGTGCCACAAATGGCTAAACCCTGAGCTAAAACACACCATGCGGCTCCGGGACAAGGCATGGGGGCTCTACAAATCTCCCAGCACCAATTCGGACTGGGAGAAGTATTGGTGCCTGAGGAAAAAGTGTAAAAAAGCCACAAAATAGGCCAAAGCAAAATTCCTCAGGGACCTCCAAACAGGCAATTTAAGAGACCCAAAGAAATTCTGGGGCCATATAAACTCCCTCCTTAAAGGCCGCACACGGGAACATGATGCCTCGGTCATAGCTGGGAACTCACTTACCAACGACCCCTCCAAAGCGGCTGAAGCATTCTGTGTATCCTTTACAAACCCTACTGGCTGTCTCCCAACAGTGCCAGTACCTCCCCCACTCACCCGCCCAGACACAGTGCTTCCTCGCCCATTATTCCACCTGAAACTAGTGGACCCCTGCACGGTACTGCCACTCTTCTGCAAAATTAACCCTGACTCGTCCACTGGGAACGACCAGCTAGAACCTCGGCTGTTGAGGGCTGCGGCACTGGCCATTGCCTACCCCGTTGCCCTACTCATCAACAGATCCCTCCTAGAAGGGATGGTCCCTAGTAAATGGAAAGTTGCCACCATTGTCCCAGTCCACAAAAAAGGAACTCGGGACAGGGTGGAGAACTACAGGCCCATCTCTCTGCTCTGCCCCCGGGAAAGATTCAGGAAAGATTAGTCTATGATCAACTTCAAGACTACCTGGAACAACACCTACTCCTCTCCAAAGTCCAGCACGGCTTTCAGAAAGGCCATGGCACTGACACTGCCCTTATCAGGCTGACATCGGACATACTCAATGCCATGGACCAAGGCACCCCTACGAGCGCACTATTCATTGACCTCTCCAAGGCCTTTGACTTGGTCAGTCATAAACTGCTCCTAACTAAGTTTCAGCGGCTTGGCATGGATCAGCTCTCACTCTCCTGGACCACAAGCTACCTGACAAACCGATCGCAAACAGTCTGCTGGCAGGGCGTCCAATCAAACCCAAGGCCTCTGACCTCTGGGGTACCCCAGGGCTCCATCCTGGGCCCCTTACTATTTTCACTATTCGTGAATGACCTTGAAGAGGTTTGTGCACCCTGCAACCAAATCCTCTATGCGGATGACACTGTAATCTACCTCAGTGACCCCCAACCCTCAGTCATTGCAGCCAAACTCCAAGCTTGCCTTGCAAAGCTTGAAACATGGTTCACTGCCAACCACCTAAAACTAAATGAGGAGAAAACAAAAGCAGTCCTTTTCGGGACCCAACGACTAGGCAATGACCGAAGCGGTTTTCTCCAGCTATCGTCAGCACAAGGAAAGTGTGTCGAGGTCACTGACCAGTTTAGGTATCTTGGGGTTATCCTTGACCAAGAGCTAATCTTCAAACCCCACATAGATGCCTTAACAAAATCTATCCACCTGAGGCTGGGCCTCCTATACCGTCTTGGAAACTCCCTCTCTGGAGAAGCACGACGAGCCATTGCAAACTGCAACCTCCTTCTCTCGTTGCTATACGGCTCCCCACTACTACAGTCCCTCAGAGAGACCCAGCTAAACAAGCTCTCCACCCTCTACCACCACATTGCTCACTTTGCAACCCACTCCTCCCCAAGGAGGCATCACTGTGAGGCTCTCAAGGACCTTCACTGGCCAACACTCAGGCATAAACTATCCTTTTCCTCCACCTGCCTTACCTACAAACTCTTCTCCATACACCACCTGCCTCACCTTAGCGACCTGCTCACCCCTAAAGTCTCCCTCCGTAACCTTCGGTCTACCTCCAGTCAGCTCCTGAGCATACCCCGCATCCGGACCAACCAAGGAAAGAGCTCCTTCCAGTTCACTGCCCCACACCTCTGGAACTTGCTCCCCTCTTCTCTGCTTGACATACCCTCCCTCTCCTCGTTCAAGGCTGGTCTTAAAGTCTACCTCATTGAACTGAGCCACTGTTGCTGCAACCGCTAGATAATACACCCTACCCCACCCCACTAAAATGGCAACAGACAAAACTCTTTGCTCCCTCTGGACTAGCTAACCTCTAAGACTAATATCTCTGTAGGCAAATGTACCCCACTGGCAACGTACGTACACTGGCTCTGTTTCTTACTGTATGTGCTCTGACACTGTTTTACTGTTCCCTTGCCTCCTGTACAAACTGTGTATCTATGTTGAAGTCTAGGCAAATGTACCCCACTGGCAATGTATGAGCATTGGCTCTTATTCTTACTGAATGTTCTCTGACACTGTCTTACTTTGCCTCCTGTACAAACTGTATATGTATTTAGAAGCTGTCTTACTGTACCCTAATGTAAAGTGGTTTGTTTACTCAACCCCGGGTCGCCCCTGAAAAAGGGATCTTTGGTCTCAGAGGGCTTACCTGGTAAACAAAATCTAAATAAAATAAAAATAAATAATAAATAATGTGCATGTTGCAACTTGTAACTTGAAAATTCAAATATAAAAAGTGAAAAAAAAAAAAGAAGTATGGCAGGTGATGGCTGACTACATACAAGAAAGGTGGGGTTTAAACTTGTGAGGGGGGGAAGGGATAAGGGAGGGGCTGACCAGAAGCCCTCTCCTCCAGATGAGGGGAGTAGCCTTCACGCCCAAGGGGGAAGGGGGAAATAGATTGAGGGTGGGAGGTTTCCAGGAGGAGCAGAGGGAGGATGGAAGTATAAGGAATCTGGGTGGGGTCGACAAAGAGAATCAGGGATAAGGTGGGGTTGGTGTTAGTAAATGCCAGGAGCTTGGAAACAAGTTGCCAGAGTTCCAGGCCATGCTGTTCGAGGGGGTGGATGTGGCGGCGGTCACGGAAACGTAGGCCAACAAAAACCATGACTGGGACCTAAACGTACGGGGGTACACTATGCTCGGGAAGGATAGAAAGGAGGGCAGAGGGGGTGGAGTGGCTATGTTCATTAGAGATGACATAGAAATTGCTAGGGTAGAAGAGGCAGAGGGAAACGTGGAGGCCTTATGGGTCACTTTACGATCCTCAGCAGGAAATAAGGTCAAGCTGGGTGTAGCATATAGGCCCCCCGGGATGAGTGAGGTTCTAGAGGATGGTTTGCTGGACAACATCATTGCCCAGTGTGGACCAAAAGGGGAAGGAGTGGTGTTGATGTGGGACCTTAATATGCCAGGTACAAACTGGGGAACCATGTCCTCTAAGGTGGCCAAGGAGCAGAGGCTGCTGGATGGCTTCCAGGATGTGTTCTTAACACAGCATGTGATGGAGCCCACAAGGGAGGGGCATGTCCTGTATGTGGTTCTGGCAGATGGGGATCTGGTAAGGGACATGGTTGTACAAGACCCCCTGACTGGGAGCGACCACAATACTGTCTGGTTTCAAATAAGCATGGGGGAGGGGGTGAGATCTAGGACACTGGCAGTGGACTTCAGGGGGGCAGACTTCATGGGCATGGGAAATATTCTCAAGGATCACTTGATGGGGCTTACCTCAATGACAAGTGTGGAAAGGAGATGGGAGGTCATAAAACGGGGACTTCATGAGGCAGTCAGGATCTGCACTAAGTTGAAACGTAAGGGAGCAAGGTCACATAAACCATGCTGGTGGTCCAGTGAGGTACAGGTAGCAGTCAGAGAAAAGAAGGCGGCCTACAAAAAATATAAAACAACAAGAGGGGTTAGGATAAGGAAATGTACCAGCTTGCATCTAGAAAAGTCACCAGATGGTGAGGGGAGCAAAGTCCAGTAAAGAGCAGCGGCTGGCACAGGGATACATGGAGGGAAAAGGGGTTCTTCCGGCACATTGGGGAGCGGAGAAAACTAAGGGCCATCTCAGCAGATTGAGATCAGAAGGAGGGTGGGTGGAGAGGCGAGGGACCAGGCAGAGGTATTTAACAAGTACTTTGCCCTGTGTTCACTAGGAGGGGATGGGATATCTACAAAGCAAGGCATGAAGGGATAGAAACATCAGTAAGTGGGATCAGGGGAGCAACAAAATGGAGCAAGAGGGAGAGAGAGGTACCCCAGGGGTGTCACATCTGGGTAAAGATAAAAGGCCAGTAAGGTGGAGGGATGGATGATGCTATCTCTGCCAAAAGGTGTGGTTAGCCCTCAAGGCCCTTAAGAAAGACAAATCTCTGGCATGATGGCATTCATCCAGAGTACTATGGGAATTGACGGACATACTGGCTGCACTCTGGCGGAGCTTTCAGCAGGTCATTTGAGACAGGGAGGGTACCTAGGATTGGTGAGAGGCACATGTGGTACCAATCCATAAAGGGGGTCGAGGGAAGTACCAGGTAACTATAGACCCATCAGTTTGACCCCGTGGTGGGAAAATTAATGGAGAGTATACTAAAGGAACGATTGGGGGTGTACTTGGAGGAGGTGGGAGGTCTGGATGGTCGGCAACATGGGTTTGTGCCAGGTAGATCATGTCAAACCAACCTTGTGGAGTTCTATGAATGGTAACATCAGAACTGGACAGGGTAAGCCTGTGGATGTATTATTCTTGACTTCAGCAAGGCTTGACTCTGTCCCCACAATGGTCTGGTGGAGAAACTGATGGGGTTAGGAGTAGGCCCTTTGATGGTCAGATGGATTGAAAACTGGCTAGCTGGACGCACTCAGAGAGTAGTGGTCTGTGGGGAGCTCTCGAACCCTAGAGAGGTTGGTAGTGGGGTACCACAGGGCTCGGTCCTGGGTCCGATCCTGTTTAATGCATACATATCGGACATCAGGGAGGGTATAGCGTGTGAAATGAGTCTCTTCATGGATGACTCCAAGATGGGAGCAGTAGTTGAGGGAGAAGAGGGGAGGTTGGCCCTGCAAGGGACCTGGACACCCTGGAAAGCTGGGCTCACACATGGAAATTAATTTCAATATCACCAAGTGCAAGGTGTTGCATCTTGGTCGGGAAACCCAAACACAGGTACACCCTGGGAGGGAGGCGCTGGAGGCCTCAATAGGAAAAAAGACCTAGGGTCATGGTGGATGCATGTATGAATAACTCTGAGCAGTGCAGGAGAGCGGCTAGCAAGACAAACAGGATGTTGGGATGCATTGTAAGGGGGATCACCTCTAGGAGCAAGGAAGTGATTCTGCCGCTGTACAATGGACTGGTTAGACTACACCTTGAGTACTGTGTACAGTACTGGAGACCACACTTAAAGAGGGACATACAGCTCCCTAGAGAGGGCAAGAGGAGGGCAACAAAGATGATACGAGGGCTAGGGATTTGACGATGAGGACAGACTTAAGGAGCTCTGCCTGTTTTCACTGGAGGAGAGGAGAGACAGGGGGACATGATTGAGGTCTCAAGTACCTCAAGGGAATAAATAGGGTAAACATGGAGGGATCTTTAGACTAAAGCAGGGAGGTATCACCAGAGGGCATGGTTTGAAGTTGGAAGGTGGAAGGGTAAGGGGAAAAAGAGGAGGAGGTTTTCACTGAGAGGGTGGTGGACCCTTGGAATGCACTGCCTGGTGAGCTAGTTCAGAGATCCACAGTGGAGGGCTTCAAGAGAGGATGGGACAGACACAGAAAGTGGATGTATCAGATGATGTCCTGTCCCGGGGCTGGATGATACGGGTTTCTGGAGCACAAGGGATGGGAGGGTCTCGGCACCCAACTAAGGATCTAAAGTTCGAGCAGACTCGATAGACCGTAAGGCCTAATCTGCTGGCAAATAGTATGTTAGTATGTTAGTATGTTAGGTCAAGACTGCGCAGAACAGGAACAAGAAAGAACTGCCATCCTGAACAGATACTTCTGCTCAGTCTTCATGTGGAGGGGGGTGGACTACCAGGAAGCAGCAGGAACAAAAAGAAGGGGGAGGTGGACACACATTCATTTGCAGAGGAATGAGTCCAGAGGGGACTTGCAGCTATAAAGGTGAACAAGGCTATGGGACTGGATGGAACACACTCAGGGGTACAAAAGGAACTCAGGGAGGTGCTAGCTGCCCCACTGATAGCCTCATTCAACAGTTCACTGGAAACAGACGGGGTTCTGGAGGAGTGGAGGGGCACAGATGTGATCCCTCTACATAAGAACGGCAGCAGGGAGGAGGTTAGCAACTATAGAATGGTCGGTCTTACTTCAGTGGTAGAGAAATTAATGAAACCTTGCTTAAGGAAAGGCTGATAGAGTATCTTGAATCCAGTGGGCTGTGAGACCACAGGATGCATGGATTCACTGGGGGCGAGGTCATGCCAGATGAATCTGATGGAATTCTTTGAATGGGTGACCAGGGAAATAGATCAGGGGAAGGCAATGGCTGTGGCCGATCTGGACTTTAGCAAGGCCTTCAACACTGTGCCACACAGGTGACCGATAAAGAAACTGAGCAGCCTGGGGTGTGATCCAAAGTGGAGAATTGGGTTGGAAACTGATTAACAGTTAGGCGACAGAGGGTGGTGGTTAACGGCACTCACTTCAGTGATGGGAGAGTGGTCAGTGGGGTGCCGCAGGCTCAGTACTGGGACCAGTCCTCTCAAATGTCTTCATAAGTTACACTGCAGAAGAACTGGAAGGGAAGGTATGCCTTTTTGCAGATAACACCAACATCTGTAATAGGGTGGACACTCAGCAGGGGGTACAGAGCATGTGCAGGGATCTTGAAAAACCCAAGAAGCGGCCAAAAGCATGGCAGTTGAGGTTCAATGCCAAACAGTGCAAAATGATGCACCTGGGGCATAGGAACTCAGAAGCAGAGTATAGGATGGGGAAAGATACTGACAGTCACTAAGCAGGAAAGTGACTTTGGGCTTATTATAACTGATGACCTCAAAGTGGCACGGTAATGTGATAAAGCAGTGGGTAGTAGGACTCTGGGATGCTAGTGTAACCCCTTGGTGGCGCTATCCCAAGGGCTACTACCCCAGCCTGCGTGACTAGTTGCAGGTTAAGGGGACTGGCTACTGAAAACGGGTGCCTCCACCTGGAGAACAGGGTCGGTGGTAGCATAGCTGACCTGGGTACAGCCCTCCAAGACACTGTGACCCCTCCCCCTCTTTTCCCCTCTAGTGGCCTAAACAATGAACAGAATACACAGGTACAATAGCCCCCAAACAACAGGTATATCCCCACACTGATTGCACTTACCACCAGGGCTGGTTCCACCTGTTCTGCCCTGGAGACCCCCTGTAAAGTGAGGTTGAATACAGCAAACAATAGTACCACAGTGCTAGTTGTACAGAAGTGCACCACAGGCAGGTTAAGTGCAAAAAGATTCAGATCTGCTTTATTCAGGGGAAATGAACAAGGAAGGGGCATAATCAGGATGATTGGTTTAGGTACTGATTCAATAGGGCTACAAGGCATGCACTTTAGAGTCCCTCAACACAGTCACACACACTCTGGATACCCAGTGGTGAGGTAGGCTAGCCTGACATGTTGCCCAGGGTAGGCTGGTGTTGCAGCTGGTCGGGGCACTATGATGGAAAGACAAGTCATGCACAATACCCCACAATTTGTAATCCAGAGCCAGGAGGCTCAGTTCATGATGATTAGACAAAACAATTAAATCAGATGACACACTTTGATTTAGCTGATGTTGCAGGGAGCTATCCTGGTATTTACTCACACTACCCAGTACAGGATGCAGGATGGACGAAATGGAGACTGCAGGATGACTTGCTGGTTTGCCAGGAGAAGCAGGGCCCACACGATTCACAGTGGTGTTGTTCCTGTTTGTGATGTTGAGCAGGAGGCTGATCCCTAGGCAGGCCTCTCATTGATAGCCTTCTGTGTGGCATAAGTAGCTGGCTGGGCCAAGGTGGCAGGACCCAGGCCAGGGGAACAATTCGGATGGTAGTCCGGTAGTGCTGGATTCAGCTTCCAGCAAGCGTGACACAAGCAGGCAGTGGGAAACCAAATTGTGACCCACTAACACCATTCAGCACCCTTATAGTAAAGCAAGGTAAATACCACAGATCAGATGACAGTCCGGTCACAATCACAGTGTCTCTGTGCAAACTGTACACTCTGTGGTGGTTTCAGATTTCTTGACAGGCCTATCGCATGGAGCAAATCTTCCGACCTCTTCAGGCAATAATGCAGTCACAATTCGGTAACTCTGGTTACAATTGGTTCGGATTTAGTCTGGTTTAAATTCAGGCTAAAGGATTCCGTCATGAGGAATGATGAGGCAGACAGGCCAAACACAGCCTTTCCACCAGTTTCCTGCACAACTACGCAGGAGTAGCTGCTCAAATATCTCGAGCTGCTCACTCTCTCAACTCCAAACTCAGACTGACTTCTGCTGCAGGCAGCACCGGGACTTCCTTTTCATCCAAAAAGGGTTCAGTTGGTTGATCCATCTGTCAGTCAAAGCAAGGGCTCCCCATTCAGGTCCACTTAGCCGCCAACATGTAAAAACTACAATTCCTACAGAAATTCACTCCCACAAGACCCCTGGGGACAGACTCCATTTTAAGGTCCCCAAGAGGTACTGATTGGCCTATATTGGCAGTCCAGGACCAAGGTGGTGGTGCACAGCAGAAATGTCCATGCTGCAAAGAAGGCAGGTTAGACAAACTATGATATTATGATTAATACAGCATTTAAGCAGCAAACAATCACAGTTTCCAACAGAGCTCCCTCTGCGCAATTAGCAATGACAGAATAGAGCAATTATCTGACAGTCCAGATGGGACTCGAGCATAGAAACACTCAGCTCCCACCCAGATTACACGTACACTTCGTTATAGGCAGCTCTTAAAGAGATAGGACACAGAGGCTATTAGGCACTCTCAGGCAATCGCTTTTAAATGATTAAGACACAGGACAGTAGCCTGACAGTGGGCATTTAGACACACCCAAGGAAGATTTTCGGGAACCCCTATTTATAGGAGGGTTACACTAGGATGCTTAGAGAGGGGTATCTCCAGCAGAAGAAGGGAGGTGGTGTTGCCACTGTAACACTCGCTGGTGAAACCCCACCTGGAGTACTGTATCCAGTTTTGGAGGCTGCACCTCAGAAAGGACATAGGCTGGGTGGAGGCAGTCCAGAAGATGGCAGCTAAAATGGTGCAGGGGTTGCACAAGAAGCCCCATGAGGAAAGACTGAGAGATTTCAAAATGTACACTCTGGTAGACTGAAAAGTCAGAGGGGACATGATAGAGACCTATAAGCACCTCACAGAGGTGTACAGGGTGCAGGAAGGGAGTGTCTTTCAAATGAGAAAAAGCACCAGGACCAGGGAATATGGGATGAAGCTAGTGGGGGGGGGATATGAGGAAGTACTACTTTACTAAAAGGGTAGTAGACACCAGAAATAGAATGCCAGCAGAAGTGGTGAAGATGAACACAGTGTGGGGGGGGGGCTGCAAGCATGCATGGGATAGACAGAGGCGAATATTAGTAAATAGGAAGGGAGTAGGGAGGGTCTCCTGACACCAGGTAGGGTCTGCGGAGACAGATTAGGCATGGAACAACTGGGTGGACTGGGTGGGCCAAGAGGTCATTTCTGCTGAAAATGTCTATATTTCTTTGTTGTCATCTGCATAACTGCCAGTCAGAAAGTTGAAGATCAAAAAATCTTTTCTAGGATGAGGCATTTTGGACTGCTGAACTTAAGACTTTGGAGTTGTTTGGAATGAACAAATTGGACTGAAAAAAAATCAATTTGCTTTTGAACAGTTTTAGAACACCCTTTTTAAGTCAGTGGTGTTTTCTCACTCTACTGTACCACTTGTTAGTCATTTTCCTTTCCTTTCTTCTTTTGATTACGGAACCACTATATAATTATCATCACATTCATTCACACTGAATTGTCATTCTGCATCCTGCCTTGGAACCATGTTTAAGGCCTCTGTTTTAGACAGCTGTTGTGTTTTCTCCCTTTACACCCTCTCTCTTTCTCTCATTGCATTATGCCTTTCCCCATACCTGAAGAAGAGCTGCCTTTTCATTTTATTCACGTGCTGCCTTTTCATTTGAAGTAGCAGGCCCAGTCCTTTGGGACTGCCTACCCGGTGCTTGAGGGAGGCCACCTTGGAAGAAGCCATTAAAAGGGCCCTGAAAATATATTTATTTAGCCAGCCCGTTGGCAGAGTGGTAGCGCTACCGCTTCCAACACCATCGACCTGGGTTCTGGAATGACTTTGGGTTGTTAGAGGCTGGCTGGGGAAAGTGAGCAGAGCATCTGGTGGGACGCTTGCCACCTCCAAGTGGGAGGGCTTACCGGTGCAGCATAGGTGCGCCCTACTTGCCTCACCTCCAGTGGAAGCATGGGCATTGAGGCATCTTCTCCAGAAGTGAGCACCAGGAGGGGAGGGCGCGGTTAGGTGCTTGATGGCAGACAGCTTCCACTCGTTGTCCACCTGGACTTCCATCCTCACACTGGTGCCCTCACAGAGTGGGAGCTACAAAGGGGAGGGGGGAAATATGGGATCTTGGTGGCCGCATGATGTTGGATCCTGGTAAGCCAGGACAGTGGCCTGCCCAGACCGACTGGTGACCCACAGTATGCCAGGGCACAGCGATCACCTTGGGAGGTAAGTACTAGGCAATCCCCCTGAGGGTACCATCTGAGATCCTGGGGATTTATTTATTTATTAGCTTTTGGTGACAGGTAAGTGCATTAGGCAATAATCCTGCCTATTTTAAAATAGTCCTTAAATGCTTACAATAGTTCCAGGAGAGTACAGGAGTACAAACAAACAGGTCGAATACAAAAACAGTCCTAAAATGCTTACAATAGATTATCCCCACAGAGAGCATCAGGCAGTTACACATACACGTAGTAGCCATCCTCACAGGGATGATAAGAATGGGTGGCAAACCAGGTAATACACTTGAAGGTAGGAAAACCAAGCAAAGCTAGGCAGGAAGAAGCAGGAACAGAGGTCTGGGGAGGTTAGGTACGATCACAGGAATCAAGTGCATGAAGGTAGGAGAAAAGTGCAGTCTTGAAGGAGGAATGAGATAAGGAGTGCTTTAAACTGGCAGGCAGGGAGTTCCAGAATTTGGGGCCGAAATGGGAGAATGCTTGCTCCCCAATTTTTGTTGAGCAGTGTGCGGAACTGAGAACAGAGGAGAGTTTAAAGACCTCAGAGTGCAGGAGTGATGCACAGGGATAAGTATAGCCACAAGACAGTCAGGGTGGGAGGTTCTTGTCGTGGAGTCAATGAAACAACCCAGAGAGAAGGAGCGCAGGGATTTGGTGGACAGCCAATGCAGGGTGGAGTGAAGGAGGCAATGGTGAGTAAGGCGAGGGGTCAATAGGACAAATCTACAGATTTTTCTGTATGTGGTGTCCCATTTATGAAGAATACTAGCGTTGGCATGGGAAAGAGGGCATACTGTAGGCTGGGGAGCAGGACACCTCTAGCCACAGAGATCCCGGCAGCAGGGGTTAGGGAGTGATGCACGCAGTAGGTGGCACCTATCTTAATGTTAATGGATCTGCATACCTCATTTATGTGAGAGGAGAAATCAAGTATGGGATCCAGTGTAACTCCAAGGTATTTGAAAAAGTCAGTGGACAAAACTGCTGACCCATCACAGCAAAGCACATGAAGCTTAGAAGACACGGCATGGACTTTTCTAGAGGACCCGAAGAGCATGGTCTGAGTCTTGGGTAGACTGAGGATTAGGGAGTTAGAGGAGAGCCAGAGTTGAATCTGTTGGAACGTCGATGACAGGTGAACATTAAAGTCAGCGACGGAATGAGAGGCAGCGTAGAGCACCAGGTCATCAGCATACACGATGGAGCAACAGTGGGGAAAGGAAGTGGGACTATGATTAATAAAGATGGAGAAGAGCAAAGGTCCCAGAATGAACCCTTGCGGGACTCCGCAGGAGATGGAAGCCAGAGATGAAAGAACCTCACAAAAGGAGATGGATTGGGATTGGTTAGAGAGGTAGCTTCTGAACCAGGATAAGGTGGATCCAGAGGCACCAAGTGAATGCAGTTTGTACAGGAGCAGAGGGTGAGTAACCAAGTCAAAAGCTTTGGTGAGGTCAATGAACACAGCACCAGTAAATAGGCCTTTGTCCATGTTGGACTTAACATCGCTGGTAACTAGGGTGAGGGCAGTAGTAGTGCTGTGTCTAGCCCTGAAACCGTGTTAAACAGATGACTGAAGATTGAAATTTAGTAAATGAGCAGAGATCTGGTGGTGAATATGTTTCTCCAATATCTTGCCGAGGGTAGACAGTAAAGCTATAGGCCAATAATTAGATACGACTTTAGGGTCACCTTTCTTGAACATTGGAATAACACTGGCAGATTTCCAGGCCGATGGCACCATTGAGGAGCGGATGGACAGATTAAACATCCTAGTAATGGGGGTATCTAGGAGAGGAGCACCAAATCTATGGATCCTAACTTCAACACCATCCGGACCGGCGCTGCCATGAGCTGGAATGGATTGTAGCAACCTAAGAACCTCCAGACGTGTGATATGGGAGAGCACCAGGGCAGGAGGAGCATCAGGAGGTGCTGGAGGAGAGGGCTGGGGACCACAAGATGGCAAAGAAGAGAAATTAGGAACCTCCGTAAAAAGGGAGTTAAATGCATTGGCAATAGTGCGGGGTTTATTGCAAAGAGTATCATTGATTAGCATGTCTTTGGGAACCAGCGGCTTGGTCTTCCCCAAGATCTCGTTAATCTGGTTCCAGTACCTCTTTGGGTCAGAGGCCGAGGACTGGAGGAGTTACCGGTAGTAGTTGCTCTTGGCAGCCCGAACCTCCTTCTTACAGGTGTTACTCAATGCATGATACTCAGCAAAGTCAGCCTGATTAGAGGAGGATTTCCATTTTGACAAAGTTTGTCACGCTGCTTGAGCAGTTGCAAGAGAGGCCGCTTCAGCCACTTGGTCACCTTCCCTCTGACCCTCTGTGTAGAGAATGGAATGTGCTTGTTCTGTAAGGCTAGTAAAGTTGTGTTGAAATAGTTGGTAGCCAGTTTGATGTCATTGGTAGTAAATAGGGGAGACCAGTCAGCATGTTTTAGATCATGTAGGAACATTGCAGGGTCAAGTCTGGAAAAATTAGCAAAGGACACAACTCTGGGAGGATATGAGGAAGGGGGATGCTCCCCTCACACAGTAGACTGGGCAGTGATCATTGATTGAGTCAGGTAGAACCCCGGCATGGGAGTAGCAGTCTTTGCAGATAAAAAGTAAGACAAAAATTTATTTATTCCAGCAGGCATTCGCTGTGGATTTGTAACATCTTTACCCCTTTTTAAGAATCTATTAAGTATTTAGGCTTTCATTGTGGTCATTATTTATTTCAGCTATTTTATTCTATTTTATTTTAGAATGTTTAAATAGTGCATTGACTAACGTTGGGCCCTCGTTTTATGTAATGGCACCCTAAGCCTCCGGGGAAGGGTGCCTCAAATAAATGATCACCACTACTACTACTACTATTGCATTTCAACTTGAAATATTGTACTCGGTTCTATTACGTGTATCTTCTTTTGCCATACTGTTTTGATACCTTATAAAATAAAATGTACCGTACAAGTAGAACCATTAAAATATTGTCTTCCACTAAGGAGAGAGGAAAGGTCACGGTGCTGAGCAATCATTGAGGAACAGAGTAACCACCATCCTAGTTCCCACTCACCAGGTGAAATGAACTAATTAAAGGCATGAGGCTCAATTTTCAAAGCCCCAAGAATGCCAAAAGCCCCTGGTGCACCGATCATTTGGTGCACGGGACTTGTGGCATTCTCCAAGCTGGTGATTGTGATTTTCAATCCTGAGCATCAAATGCTGCAAGTTAGGCCAGCTTTTCCCCTGACTTAACGTGTACCATTTGGGGGACCCTTTTTATGGGGCTTGTGCCAAATCTTTGGTGCAAGCTGCCATAAAATGAGGAAACTATCGCAACTGCACCGGATGCACTACAATCGGATGCAGTTGAGGCAAAGGAGTTTGGCACAGCTGCACCAAAAATTAGGATTGGCACAGGGTTGACGCAAGGCCTGCATCACACTTTGAAAATTGAACCCACTATCTAATTACTTTTCATCTTTGGCAGAAAGAAGAGGAAAACACCTCTCATTGAAGAAACCTCTGGGGATCCAAGGCTTTAGATCACCCCCTCCAGGCTTAATGCACTACTATTCTAACTCCAGACAAGAAGCTGAACCTATGACATGCCTGTGTAGAACTATGGAGTTTCTTCTGTCTTAGATTTCCACCTCCATACAGGTGCTACAGAGCTTGCCATCAGGGATGCACGTTGGTAAGTCCAGAGTGCTAAAGGAATGTTGGGGTGACAAAAAAAAAAAACAAGGAAAAGGAGAAGATGGAAGAGCTGCATCAGCCATGGCAGCCCTAATGCTCTCTTCTGAACAAGACTTGCAGATATAAGGATTGGTAGGAAGCAGTACAATGCCGTATGAAGCCATCGATAGTGAAAGTATACTGAGCCCTTGAGGGCTATCATTTGGGCATGTGCCCAATTGTCCATGGGGCATTTGCCAGATTGTCATTGAGGTGTATGCCTGCTTGTCATTGTGGCTTATGCATCTGACTGTCATTGGGCCATGTCCGCAAATAAGGAAATGTTTTCCAGAGTTTGAGAGTAAAGACGGACTGATAGGTATGGTATAGTAAGTAGGTAGTAGTAGGTAGGTAGGTAGGTAGGTAGGCTAGCTTAAAGTGGAGCACCAAGGAGAGGACTGGACAACTGCCTGAGCAGCCTGGAAGACTGATAGAGAGTAGCAGATCACAGGCCCAAAGAAGTGCCATGGATGAACTATGGCTCAGTGATGACATCAGGGCCAAGCACAGTGGAGGCAAGCCCCCCATAAAAACCAAAAAAACAAGGGCAGAATGGAGGAGGTCAGTAGAGCTACACTGCAGGCAGATCACAGGGCAGCAAGTGGAATAGGGCAAGAGATAGCAGCTGCACCAAAGTGAACTGGACGAATGAGCATGGAGTGACAACAGTAAGCCTGACTGAAATCAAGGAGAGAGACCACCCCCTTGCAGCAGGATGGTGGCCACGACAGACACTGAGCAGAGAAGGAGGAAGCAGAAGTGAACACAACAGACCATGAAGGAACCCAGAGACTGAAGAGATGGCATAGCACCATAACCAAAGCACACAGCCATGGATAGAAGGGCAACAAAAAGCAGCCACCAGCATGGCTGGACAGCAGACAAAGGAACCAGCAGAGTAGGCTGAAGCAGCCAAAAGCAAGAATAAGGGATTGAAGAAGGGGCACCCAGGGCTGCAGCTGCATTGCAGTGCCAGGTAGAAGGGGGAGGGCAGGCAAGAGAACTTGAAGCCATGCAGCTACAGCAAAGAAATGAGTGTGCAAAGCACACTTGGGGCATTCATGCCTAACACTTGTAGGGGAAGCACGGCAAGAGCTGGTCACTGTCCCATTGAACCCCAGGCATAGCCTTGCATGAGTAAGACTGGGATTTCAAAGACTTGACAGCACAGTAGTACAGTACCTGTCTTTCCCTTCTGTTGTGTCCCCCACCCCAGAATGGACCTTGAGAATTGAAAAGTTTAGCCATTCTGTAAAGCTCAGCAGCCACGAGTTTAGGATTTTTATGAATAAATAAACCACTGAATGGATGGGGGAATCACTGTGGCCCTGAGGAATGGATGGCCAAATCATCTAGCTGAGAAAAATCGCTTCTTTTTTAGTGAAACAGCGAACTAAGCCCTGAGATGCAGCCTATTTTAGGATATCTGTTGTCTTTTTTACCATTTGACAGGCATCACAATTCACCCTCCATTTAAAAACTACATTCTACCCACTCTTAACCCTTCAGGCCCTCCTGCAGCCTGTGTTCTGCAGTTTACAAAAAAAAATTATACTTCATATTCCCACTTCCATGCTTTAACCTGAGGGCCTGGAAAATCAGAATACACAGAGCTAATAAATTATCAAATAGGTGGAGGCGCTAGTATTGGGGAAAGAAAAATCAATGCTATAAAACCATCTGTGTACCCACGGCTTCATAATTTATTAAAAATCAGGCTTAATAATACAGAAAGGCCCTGCTTACCAGTCTGGGCTTAGCTTACTTTGGGTTATTGCAACCATTAAAAAAAAATCTGAGTTGAAGTTTGTACACTGCATCAGAGAACTGCAGCAGGTGTACGGTAAACAGAATGGCACATTACGGAAAGAGAAAGCTGCACATAGCAGATCAAACTGCACAGTGCATCAAAACCAATTACAAGAAGAACTTGAAAAGTACAACGTGAAAGAGATGATTTGGGAGGGGAATACCACTGAAACACAAGTTGTTTTTTTAAATCCGGTGAGCCAAATTGCTTGCACCCATCATGTTACCTGACAAGAAGTGCATACCAACCATAATTAATAAGCAAGGAGAGGCCAGCAGCCAACGTGGATTCATAATAAGGAAGTGGATCTTCAAAAAAAATTTTCCCCGAGTCAGCCCTTCTGTCTTGTACTCCAAAAAACAAGCATTTGTCAATGCCGAATGTTGCTTGCTTCTATGTGCTGTTTAGGTATTTGGAAGTCATTGGAGTGTAAATATTGAAAATTTGCAAACTTACGAGCGTGCGTAGGAACTGCGCAACGCACGCTCGTAAAACAGTCATTTTTAGGATTTTTTTCACCAAATTTTCAACATAGCCATTTTAAGACCTCTGGTCATGAACAGTGTCACTGTGATTTTGTTAATGTGTCCCATACATTGAGTTTGCACACCGACTGCGCCATTGTGCGCTACATGGGTGGAAGTATGTTTTGGGTGAGATATGAAAAATGACAGCTGTGCTACTCATAAGAAGATGTGGAAAAATGGCAATGTTGAAAATCTGGAGTGGAAATATTGAAAATTCGCAAACCTACGAGCGTGCGTAGGAACTGCGCAACACACGCTGGTAAAACAGTCATTTCTAGGAATTTTTTCACCAAATTTTCAACATAGCCATTTTAAGATCTCTGCTCATGAACAGTGTCACTGTGATTACCTTAATTTGTCCCGTACATTGATTTCGCACACCGACTGTGCCATTCTGCGTTACATGGACAGAAACACATTTTGGGTAAGATGTGAAAAATGACAGCTGTACTACTCATAAGAAGGTGTGGTAAAATGGCAATGTTGAAAATCTGGAGTGAAAATATTGAAATTTTGCGAACTTACGAGCCTGCGTAGGAACTGCGCAATGCACGCTCATAACAGTCATATTTGAATTTCTGTGATTTACGAGCTTTTGCCTATCCACGAATGATGTCACTGTCATGGCGGTATTCAGGCCGAAGGGTGATTTCACAGTCACCGCACAGTCACTGCGCGAAATCATCCTCGGCCCGACTAATGCCATGACAGTGACATCATTCATGAGAAGGATCCCAAAACCCATGTTAATTTGTGTAAAATCCAAAATGGCTGAGATATCTACAATAGTTGAAACCCCTATCTAGCCCATCATACAGCTTACGGCATTTCCTCAGTTAGCGGTCGGCTTTGAAGAGTGCAGGCGTGTTCCCGGTCCACCAAGATCATCGCGCCAGATTCCGAGGTGATGGGTGAGGGGTGGGGAGGCTGCGCGCAGGGTGGGTGCGGGTTGTGGGAGGGGTCGAGACGCACCGGACCGTTTTTGTCTTACAGGTACAAAAAAAAAAAAGACATTGTGGGATTGTTTGCCACGCTGGGGTGGGCTCCCAGCGTGGCACAAGGACTTGTGGGGAGGTGGCGTTCAGCCGACGGGGATTAGCACTTCTGTCGGCCAAAGGAATGATTGCCAAGCTGGGGTGGGCTCCCAGCGTGGCACAACTACTGGGGAGGGAGGAGGCGGCGCAGCTCAGCCGGCGGGGATTGGGCACCCGTCGGCTATACAGTGCTGCGGGGGGGCGCGCCCTGCGGGTGGGGGAGGGGCTATGGCGTGAGCTGTTTCTTATCGCTGCTCACTCAAGCGTAGCTCCCCCTTTCAACTGTATGCCACTGCATTTTGAAGCGTGTCATAGACAGCTCCAAAATGCATTGGCTTACAGGGGCCGCGCCTGCCAGGACACTGCCTGAATTGGAGGAGGAGGTGACACACCTCCGAAATCTCCGATGATGGCACTATGTTTCTTGCACATGCGTGCAAGCAACATAAAAATGATATTCATGCAGGGCAGCGTTCTCTACATGGCTCTGGAGCAGAGACTCATTTAAAATGACTCCTTTCTCCAGAGTATGCCACAGAGCAGGATCACCTTAGAATAGCAGCTGTGCATGTGGTATCTGCATGTCTTCAGACAGAGTATAAAAATTCAACCTCAGGCTGTCAGTGATGGTCAAGTGAAGTACGAGCAGCACTGAAGCAGTCTTTTAATAGCATCATGTGGGGAAAGATGGTAGAGGACTGCATAGTGATTGACCGGAGGCAGTATAGCATAAGGTTAAGGGCACTGAGCTGCAATCCTGGAAACCTGGGTTTGAATCACATCAGCCCCCACTTGCATACTGTGTGGCCCAGAGCAAGTCAGTTAACTTCCTTGTGCTCCCAGGTCGCACCTGGAAACAAACTCCGAGTTATTGTGCCTTTCCTGGCTAAACAATTTCCCCTTTCCCTAGTTTGACCTTTTTTTTACCAATTATTTTACCAGGTGAGACATGCTAAGCTGAAAGCTTGTTTGCAGGTGCAACCTGGGAGCATGAGGAAGTTAAGTGACTTGCTCAGGGTCACACAGTATGCAAGTGGGGGCTGTGTTTAGCTGTAAACCTGATGACCTTGGTTTGAATCCCACAACCACCACTTACTCACTGTGTTAACCCAAGCAAGTCAGTCAGCCTCCTTGTGCTTAATATCTCTGTAATCTCTCTGCTGCTAATCTACAGTAGTTTGCTTCTGTTTGAATCTCCTCGTGTGCTGAAAATGGCAGCTGAACTCTCTCCTGCCCCTTCTTTTTGCACTTTACTTTGAGATTCAGTATGCATGAAAAGTTCTGTATAAATCCAGATTTTATTATATTCTACAGTCCATGCACTACCAGTATCTAACTAATAGTTTGCAAACCACATTGGGATACACTGTGTATGAGAGGTGCTATATACATCCAGATTCTATTATATGCTATAGTCCCTGCACTACCTGTATCTAACTCATTTATATGTAAAACACTTCAGGATATAGTGTGCATGAAAAGCATTATTTAAATCCAAATTCTAACCCACAGTCCCTGCACTACCAGTATCTAACCCTCTGCTTTGTAGATCAGTTTGGGATTCGGTGTGTATGAAAAATACTATATAAACCCAAATTCTATTTCTATTCTAGTCTACAGTCCCTGCACTACCAGTATCTAACTCATTGCTTTGTATAGCACTTTGAGATACATTGTGTACGAACAATGCCATATAATTCCAAATTCTATTGTTTTGTAAAGTCCCTGCACTATCAGTATAATAACATTTTGCTTTAAAAGGCACTGTAGTAGCTAGCTAGCCCAACAGTGTGGAGGGCTGAGGCTTCCTGCCTTACCTCCTGCCACTCTGGTGACCCATGTTTGTGGTGCGAGCGGGTCGCCGGGGGTCGGCTGGGGAAGAGAAGGATCGAGCATCCCAGGGTCAGCTCTCCTTCTCCGGGGAGAGGGAGTGAGCAGTTGTCAGTGCTTGTCTGGCCCCTAGCAGGGGCTGGGGGCTGGCACACCAATGCTGCCCATGGTGGGCAGAGGCACGGTAGATGCCCAACAGGACACACATGGGAGTGTGTGTGGCACCGTCATTGGTGTCATTGTATGCCTCATCTCAGAGGGAGAAAAAAGGTGAAAACAAGTTCTCCTGGCTAGATGCAGGAGGGACCCACTGGTCCTGCTCCCCAACTAGCTGCGGCACTGACCAGAACTGGATCCGGTCTTCGGTGGGGGTTTGGGGTACCCCTGCTGATCCCATGGGGGTGGGCAAGCCCTGGAGGAAGACTGCCGGCGTCAGCCAGTAGACATCAGAGGGATCGGGCTGGGGCTCCTTCCCAAACATGGGCCGAGGAGAGGGGATAAAGAGGGAAAAAAATAAAATAAAGCACTTTAGTATACAGTGTGGATGATAGGGACTATATAAATCCAAATTCTATTCTGATCTACAGTCCCTGCACTATGAGTATCTTACTCATTGCTTTGTAAAGCACTTTGAGATGCAGTTTGTATGAAAGAAGCTATAAAAATCATCATTCTGTTCTGCAGTCCCTGCCCTACCAGTATCTAATTAATTGCTTTGTAAAGCACTTTGGCATACAGTGTGTATGAAAGGTGCTATAAAATTCCAAATTCTAGTCTACAGTCCCTGAAATACTAGTGTCTAACTCACTGCTTTGTAAAGCTCTTTGGGATACAGTGTGCATGAAAGTTGCTATATAAATACTAATTCTATTCTAGTCTACTGTCCATATACTGTACTACCTGTATTCAACTCATTGCTTTGTAAAGCACTTTGAGATACAGTGTATATGAAAGGTGATGTATAAATCCAAATTCTGTTCTGTTCTACAGTCCATTTACTACCAGTTTCTAACTCACCATTGCTTTGTAAAGCACATTGAGATACAGTGTGTATGAAGAGTGCTATAGAAATCCAAATTCAAACAACATGAAGTCTTGCTATATTATGACAATTGCAGTGTGATCCAATCTTGGAACTGTCCTGGAGATGAAATAGTTAACTTTCCATGAAGCATGGAACTCTGAGCGCGAGCTCGGTTAGGAAGCTCTGTCTGTTGTGCTTCAAACATAAACTGTCAGATTCTTTACTCCGCCTCACTGAACAGTCGCTCCGGAGATTTCTCCTTCTGCTCGGTTCATTTGTCGGTTTAAAAAGTGCTATTTTATCAGTTTTCAATTGAAAATTAACCAAAATTAAACCGCAACCGGTGGGTTCAAGCTCTGTCTGTGGTAATGTAAGTAATAGATAGGTTTTACATTGAATTTTCTGTGTGGAACTAGTACACATTTATCGGTTCGGTTTGAACCGATCAGGTTGTTTGTAAAATTACTAGTCCCTTTTTAGAGTGCGGTTCCCGGTTCTTATCGGTTCTAAAAAAAAACGGATTTCATTACGTTTTTTTCCATGACCAGTGACACGGTTGGGAACCGATAAGGGTGTCTTGCTTGGCGGATTGCCATAAATGGGCAAGTTTGGTTAGGCTGGCATTATGTCTGAGAAACCCAAAAGAAAAACCGGACCCACTGGGTTTCAGCACTGTAGTGTTTGTGGGAAAGCTTTTGCTAAGGCTGACCCACACTCCACGTGTCTATTGTCTGGGGTTTGACCACCTCAATTCAGATTGCCAGATTTGTAAGAATTTCCCTGCTGCCACCATAGAAAAGAGGTTGGTAGGCTCAGGAAAGGAGGCTAAAAATCCGCTGACCGGATGGCCAGCCCGGTTCGGTACCAACCGAACCGGAGGGAGTGCCCTCTGACCAGGGCGATACTTCCTCGGGCAAACGAAGAGCCGGTTCTGAGGAGCCGGTTCCAGCAAAAAGGACTAGAAAGTCAGCTAGCGTGAGAGCCAAAGTTCTCTCCCTAACTGCTGAAGAAATAGTAAAGCAATTCAAATTGTCCAGTCTTTTCCAGAGCCCGACCGAACCGACACCATCAGGGAGGCGTTCGGTTCGGCCGGTTCCATCGGTTCAAGATTATGATTTTGAGGATTTTTATGAACCAGAGGAGGGGGAATGGGAATATGAGGAGAGTGAATATGGTTTGGAAGATCTGGATGTGCCCATTGAACCGGACATCTCTCCAGATAGACCCTTAGGGGTTTCTCCTCCCAGGCTTTCTGAGTCCCCTTCTCATTTCATTTTTTTATAAGAAAGTTGCTGAAACTCTGCAGCTCCCTGTTGAGGAAGCTGTTGATGACCAAGAGGAGCCTGACTATGTAGGAATGATGGATATTCCAGAGTCTAGGAGACTGTCTATTCCTTTACATAAATCTTTTCGGAAACAGACAGTAAAAGTTTTAAAAACTCCTCACACTATACCTCCTGTGGATAAAAGGATGGACAAGAGGTATACCTTATCAGGTTTCGACACTGATTTCCTCACTCAACAATGCAGCCATGTGGGGGTAGTGCAGGCTGCGGCCTGTGACAAGGCTAATAATCCCCTAGCTTCACACCCCCCTGAGAAGGACTCCAGGAAGATTGATGCTATGGCAAAGAAACAGTACATGGCAGCATCTTTGGGACTCAGACAGGCAAATTATATGGCTTATGCTGCTAGGTACCAGAAATCCAGATGGGATACTGTGCTGGCTCTAGCAAAACAAGTCCCTGACCAGCTTGCCAGGGAGCTGGAACAGGTGGCTATGGATGGTATTGAGGCATCCAAGGTGCAATTTCATGCTGCAGTGGACTCTAATGATGTTTCATCAAGAGTCATGGCTACATCTGTGGCTCTTCGCAGGATGGCCTGGCTCAGATGTACTACCCTGTCTCAGGATACCCAGTCTAAGGCCATGGATTTTCCTGTTGTGGGTAATTATCTGTTTGGGGAGCAAACAGAGAATTACATGAAGAAAATGGATGAATATAGGACCACCTATAGGAGTGCACAGGCCAAAGAAAGGCAGGCCACTCCTCAAAAGCAGCTTCCTAAAGGCAGGGGCAGGCCTTTTCATAGGCCTTTTACCAAACCAAGCTTCCTCTTCCGCCTATGCCCAGAGGGGTTCTTTAGAGGGAGAGGCAGACGGTACAAGCAGGCCTACTTCACCCCTCAGCCCAAAGCCCTGCCAAGCAGGCACCCTGATGGGGTTGCCAGGGCTGATTCTTCTCTACCTGTGGGGCAGGCTGGCTTACTTTGTCCAGGACTGGAAGTCTTTAACATCAGACAAGTGGGTCCTGGAAGTAGTAAGCCAGGGACTGGTTCTCAGCTTCAAAAAATTTCCAAAGCTGAGAACCAGATCTTTTCCACCTGCAACTCCATCAGAGGCACTCGCCCTAGAGGCAGAGGTCTCTACCCTCCTGGCTCTCAGAGCCATGGAAAGGGTTCCTCCTCTACACCAGGGCAAAGGTTTGTACTCCAGGTACTTCCTTACCCCAAAAAAGACAGGAGAATGGCGGCCCATCCTGGATCTCAGATACTTAAACAAGCACCTTTTAAAACCAAAGTTCAAAATGATGACTCTGGGAATTATCCTACCCTCTCTAAGGCCAGGGGACTGGCTAGCTTCCCTGGACCTCAAGGATGCCTACTTCCATATTCCCATCAGAAGCTCCCATCGAAAGTACCTCAGGTTCGAGCTGCCCTCAGGCCACTACCAGTTCAGAGCAATGCCCTTTGGCCTCACTTCTGCTCCAAGGGTATTCACCAAATGCCTGGCAGTAGCAGTTGCCTACCTAAGAAGGCAAAAGATTGCCATCTTTCCTTACCTGGACGATTGGCTCATAGTAGGCCAGTCCCCAGACCAGGTCAATTTACATCTTCAGATAACGCAGACACTGCTTACCTCTCTAGGTTTCCTTCTGAATCTCTCGAAGTCAGTTCTAGAGCCTGTCCAGCTTCTTACCTTCATAGGCGCAGAACTGAACACACAGGAGGCCAGGGCCTTCCTTCCTCTGGACAGGGCAAAGACCCTAGTCTCCCTGGCCTCCTCATTCACCCTGCAGGTCTCTCGACCAGCAAGGCATTTTCTGCAGCTCCTAGGACACATGGCTGCTTCCACAGCAGTTGTGCAGGGAGCAAGATTTCAGATGAGGGACATCCAGTTCCATTTGAGAGCTTTTTGGTCTCAAAGAAAGGATCCTCTTACCAAGTTGATCCCAGTAACTCGAACCCTGATCCAAGCCCTACAGTGGTGGCAGAATCAGAGCAACCTGAGACAAGGAGTTCCTTTTGTCACTCAGTCTTACTCCCTAATCCTTACTACAGATGCATCCCTCTTGGGTTGGGGAGCTCACATGGGCGACCTCACCACCCAGGGTCTGTGGTCTCCCCAGGAATCTCTGCTCCACATCAACCTGTTGGAGCTCAGAGCAGTTTTTCTAGCACTTCAAGTTTTTCCAGATCTGTTCAGAACAAGATTGTACAGGTCAGAACAGACAACACCACTACAATGTGGTACATCAACAAGCAAGGGAGCACTCGGTCTACGGCCTTGTGCACCGAGGAGATGAAGTTGTGGTCTCTGGCTTACTCCCTGAACACCTCCCTTACGGCAGTCCACCTCCCAGGCAAGGACAATGTCCTGGCAGATGCTCTCAGCAGGATTTTCAGGGCCATCACGAATGGTCACTGGATCCCCTGGTCTTGGGAGTAGTATTTGCCAGATGGGGCACCCCGCAGATAGATCTTTTTGCAGCCCCAGACAATCACCAACTTCCTCTTTTTTGCTGCAGGCCCCCAGTGTTGGGCTCACTCCCCCTGGATGCCTTGGCCCTCAGTTGGAGGAAGTTCCTCTATGCCTTCCCTCCCTTCCCTCTCCTGTTCAAAGTGCTAGTCAAAATCAGATCCCAATCCTGCAAAAGTCATTCTGATAGCTCCAGATTGGGCCAGACAACCCTGGTATCCATTCCTACTGTCCTTAGCAGTCCATCCTCCCCTGTGCCTTCCCAGGAATCACAATCTGTTAACCTGTGCCCAGGGACGGATTTGGTATCCGAATCTCAAATCTCTCAATCTCAAGGCTTGGTTCTTGAAGAGTTAGAGTTTGCTGATTTACACTTTCCCAAGGTGTAATGGATATATTGAAGGCCTCAAGGAAGCCTTCCACCAGGGCTACTTACAATTCCAATTGGAAAAGGTTTTCCATATGGTGCTCGGAAAAGCATATTTCCCCAGACTCTGCTGATCTACCCACAGTCCTGGATTATATGGTCCATCTGAATTCTCTGGGGCTGAGACCAGCTACCCTGAAGGTGCATTTGGCAGCTGTGTCTGCTTTTATTTCAGCAGGTAAATCCTCTTCTCTTTCAGCTCATCCTGTATTTTCCAAGTTTTTTAAGGGGTTGCTTCACACCAACCCTCCATTCAGGGATCCTGCCCCTGCCTGGGATCTTAATGTTTGCATTGCTCAGCTTATGCAAACCCCCTTGAAACCCTTGTCTTCAGCTGAGCTTAAGTACTTGACTTGGAGAGACTGGGTTTCTGGTAGCCATCACTTCTGCCAGACGCATAAGTGAATTACAAGCGTTGTCAGTGGAGCCGGATTTTATCTCCTTTCACAGAGATAAGGTGGTCCTCCGGACTAACAGGAAGTTCCTACCTAAGGTGGTTTCAGATTTCCACCTTAATCAATCTATTTCTCTTCCAGTGTACTTCACTGACCACTCCTCCTCTGGGGAGAGGAGGCTGCACAGCCTAGATGTGAAGAGAGCCCTTAGTTACTACATAGAGCGTACCAAGGGTCACAGGTTTGACTCCCTCCAACTGTTCTTCACTTATGGCGAGGTTGGTAAAGGGAAGCCAGCCACTAAAAGATCCATTGCCAGGTGGATTGTCTCTTGTATCCAATTCTGCTACGAAAAGTTGGGTAAGTTCCCCCCTCAGGCCTGAGGGCTCACTCTACCAGAGGTACAGCTGCTTCTCTGGCTGCTGCCAGAGACATTCCTATTCTAGAAATATGTCAAGCAGCTACCTGGAAAACAGTTCACACTTTACTAAGCATTACTCCCTGGACAGCCAGGCTAGGAGGATTCTCAGTTTGGCACAGCTGTTCTTCAGAGCCTATTTCCTAAGTAGGTTCTGTCCCTCCTCCATGGGGGTACTGCTGTGTAGTCTGCAATTGTCATAATATAGCAAGACTTCATGTTGTTTGAAGAAAAAATTACTCACCTTAGTAATGTTGTTTCTTCTAATGGAGTCTTGCTATATTATGACCTCCCTCCCTGCCTGCCCCTCTCAGAACCTCTGTTTTGGGATGTGGCTGGGCTTTACAGGGTTGGCACTTCATTTATGCCCACCTTGTTGTTTTTACACCCTCTCTTTTGGGGTGAATTGGTGTTGTGTTTTTCATTTTCTGGGTCTCCTGACTTGAGTCTTTGTTTGAGACCAGGAAATGTGTGTTTAGGTTAGTAGCCAGTTGGCTAGTGTAGGTTTACAGCTTCCACACAGAACCTTAGTGAGTTTTAGCTCGTAAAGATCTGACAGTTTATGTTTGAAGCACAACAGACAGAGCTTCCTAACCGAGGTCTCGCTCAGAGTTCCATGCTTCATGGAAAGTTAACTATTTCACCTCCGGGGCAGTTCCAAGATTGGATCACACTGCAATTGTCATAATATAGCAAGACTCCATTAGAAGAAACAACATTACTAAGGTGAGTAATTTTTTCTTCTATTCTACCATCCCTATACTACCATCATCTAACTCATTGCTCTGTAAGGCACTGACACACTAGCATTTTTTTCCATGTTTTAAACTGTTAACTCTGTTAACATAGTTTAAAAGTATTGCATCCATATTATGGCACAGTAAAACCATGCTACAATCCGTATTTGCACTTTATTTGCTGCTAACCAAATGTTTTGAGAATAGTAGTTATTAATATAATTTAATTCTTGGTTCCATTTTGTCATAGTTTTTTTTTTCCTATACATTTATCTTTGTTCATTTTTTGCTTATAATGTGATAGGATTTTTAATTACCGCTAGACATATATTTATAGATTTTTATCTGGTTTATATGATGCTATGCCAGTCTGAAATTGGGCTGTTTCTTGTAAATGTTGTAAAACTGGTATATAGAGATAATATAGATCTATACTCCAAACAATTTAAGCTAAGATCCTTATATTTCTCTTGTAATTGTTGTAAGGTATGAATCCATTGTTCATCTATAAGGGAAGACCAATTTTTAATATTATTTTCCCTTAATTTGATGATTAATCTTCTAATGTTATCATCAAAGCTGCCCTTTATTTCAGTGCCAATTGCCATATAAAGATATGGGAGCATATGATCTCTTGCATTACAAGTGATTTTAATTGCTTTAACCATTTCTATAAATATCTTGTGCTGGTTTCTTTTAGATACCAGTCAGGTTAAATAGTGGTTTAGTTAGTCGCGGTATTGTATTGTATGTCCCATTAACATTATTGCCTGATTTGTTTGTTGGTAATATTATCAATGACAGTCCATCTCCATGCCAGTGCAACTTTAGTCACTACGTCATATATACCTGGGTCAGAACATCCCATGCCACCGCATTGACATGGCGTGATAAGTATCTCCCATGAGGGGGTGCTGCACTGCTGAGATGCCATACTTCCAATGAGAAAATAAACCAAGGTCCCTTCAGCCCATCTTGGGTCACTGTTCAGGTAGAAGTTGAAGACTGCATGGCACTTATCCAAGAAAAGTAAGAGTTTCCCTAGTATCAGTTATGGGCATTACCACAAGTACCAAGTGCGGTGTTAGAACCTATGACCTTCTAATCTTCTGCTCTTCCAGCCCCAGAGGTGAGTATGCTACCTTCAAATATCCCAGTACTGAACAGAACTCCTGGCACAGAGCAAAACTCCAGGTATTGTACAGAATTCCTGGCTCTGAGCAGAATTCCCTGTACAAAGCAGAACTCCTGGTACTGAACAGAACCTCTGGTACTGAGCAGCTCTCCTGTTATTAAGTAGAACTCATAGGAATGAACAGAACTAGTGGTACTAGGCAGAACTCCAAGTACTGAGCAGATCTCTGTACTGAATATAACTGCCGGTTCTGAACAGAACTCTAGCTACTGAGCAGAATTCTCAGTACCAAGCAGAACTCCCGATGCTGAACAGTTCTCTCGATACTGAGCAGAACTTATAGGAATGAACAGAACTCCTTGTAGAGAACATAACTTCCAGTACTGAGCAAACCTCCTGATACAGAATCGAATTCCCAATACTGAGCAGTATTCGTCATACAGAATAGAAGTCCAGGCATTGAGTTGAAACTCCTGGTACTGATCAGAACACCTGGTCCTGTACAGCATGCCTGGTACAGAGCAGAACTCCTAGTACTGAGCAGAACTACTGAACATAATTCTTCATACAAAACAGAACTCTCAGTACTCAGTAGAACTCCTGGTACAGAACAGAATTCTTCATACTGAAAAGAACTGTTGGTACAAAACAGAACTCCTGGCACTGAGTAGAACTCTTCATACAAAACTGAACTCCCAGTACTGAGCAGAACTCCTGGTACTGAGTAGAACTCTTTGTATAGAACAGAGCTCCCAGTGCTAAGCAGAGCCTCAGGTACTGAACAACATTCTTCATACTGAACAGAACTAATGGTACTGAGCATAACTCCTGGTATTGAATAGAACTACAGGTACTGATCAGGACTCCTAGTACAAAACAGAATTTACAATACTGAGAAAAATTCCTGCTACTAAACAGAACTCGTGGTACTGAAAAAAAACACCCAGTGCCAAAAGAGCACCTAATACTGAGCAGGACACCTGGTACTGAACAGAACTGCTACTGACCTGATCTCCCAAACTCCAGGTACTGAGCCATTCTCCCAGTGTTAATAGAGCTCCTAATACTGAGCTGAACACCTAATACTGAACAGAACTGCTACTGTGTCGATCTCCCAATATTTAATAGAGCACCTAATACTGAGCAGAACACCTGGTACTGAACAGAACTTCTGCTACTGAGCTGATCGCCCAGTACTAACAAAACTCCAGGTACTGAGCCATTCTTCCAGTATTAATAGAACTCCTAATACTGAGCAGAACACCTGGTACTGAACAGAACTGCTACTGAGCCGATTTCCCAGTGTTTATAGGGCTCCTTATACTGAACAGAACACCTGGTTCTGAACAGAATTGCAACTGAGATGATTTCCCAGAAGTAACAGAGCACCTGGCACTGAACAGAACTCCTGCTACTGAGCTGATTTCCCAGTACTAACAAAACTCCAGGTACTGATCCATTTTCCCAGTATTACTAGAACTCCTAATACTGAACAGAATACCTGGTACTGAACAGAATGATACTGAGTTGATCTCCCAGTATTAATAGAGTTCCTAATACTGTGCAGAACACCTGGTACTGAACAGAATGATACTGAGTTGATCTCCCAGTATTACTAGAACTCCTAATAATGAGCAGAATACCTGGTACTGAACAGAATGATACTGAGTTGATCTCCCAGTATTAACAGAGCTCCTAATACTAAGCAGAACACCTGGTACTGAACAGAATGATACTGAGTTGATCTCCCAGTATTAATAGAGCTCCTAATACTGAGCAGAACACCTGGTACTGAACAAAACTGCTACTGAGCCAATCTCCCAGTATTTAACAGAGCACCTAATACTGAGCAGAACACCTGGTACTGAACAGAACTTTTGCTACTGAGCTGATCTCCCAGTACTAACAAAACTCCAGGTACTGAGCCATTCTTCCAATATTAATAGAGCTCCTAATACTGAGCAGAACACCTGGTACTGAACAGAACTGCTACTGTGTTGATCTCCCAGTAATTAATAGAGCACCTAATACTGAGCAGAACACCTGGTACTGAACAGAACTGCTACTGAGCCGATTTCCCAGTATTAATAGGGCTCCTTATACTGAACAGATCACCTGGTTCTGAACAGAATTGCAACTGAGATGATTTCCCAGAATTAACAGAGCACCTGGTACTGAACAGAACTCCTGCTACTGAGCTGATTTCCCAGTACTAACAAAACTCCAGGTACTGATCCATTCTCCCAGTATTACTAGAACTCCTAATACTGAGCAGAATACCTGGTACTGAACAAAATGATACTGAGTTGATCTCCCAGTATTAATAGAGCTCCTAATACTGAGCAGAACACCTGGTGCTGAACTGAATGATATTGAGTTGATTTCCCAGTAGTTGTAGAGATCCTTATTCTGAGCAGAACTCCTGGTACTAAACAGAACCTTTTGCTACTGAGCCAATTTCCCGGCGTAGTAGAGCTCCTACTACTGAGCAGAACACCTGGTACTGAACAGAACTGCTGCTGAGTCGATTTCCCAGCAGTTGTAGAGCTCCTTATACTGAGCAGAACTCCTGGTACTGAACTGAATCTTTTGCTACTGAGATGATTTCCTAGTAATAGTAGAGCTCCTAATACTGAGCAGGACACCTGGTACTGAACAGAACTGCTACTGAGTCGATCTCACAGTATTAATAGAGCTCCTATAATATTGAACAAAACACCTGGTACTGAACATAACTTCTGCTTCTGAGTTGATCTCCCAGTAATAATAGAGATCCTGATACTAAGCAAAACACCGGGTACTGAACAGAACTGCTACTGAGATGATTTCCTTCTAGTAGTAGAGCTCCTAATACTGAGCAGAACACCTGGTACTGAACAGAACTCCGGGTACTGAGTTGATCTCCCAGTATTAATAGAGCTCCTAATACTGAGCAAAACACCTAGTACTGAACAGAACTCCTGGTACTGAGCCAGTCTCCCAGTAAAAACAGATCTCCTGCTACAGAACTCAAGTCATGCTACTGAACAGAATCCGATACTGAATAGAACACCTGGTACTGAACACGAGTCGTGGCACTGAACACTAACTCCCAATACATAGCAGCACTCAGCACTGAACAGAACTCCTGATACTGAATAGGACTCCTGGCACTGAACAGATCTCCTGATACTGAATAGAACTCCTGATACTGAACACAAGTCATGGTACTGAACTGAACTTCTGATACTGAACATAACTTCTGATACTGAACAGAACTCTTGCCCTGAGCAGAACTCCCAATGCTGAAAAGAACTCATGGTACTAAGCAGAACTCCCAATATTAAATAGAACTTATGATACTGAACAGAACTCCTAATATTGAATAGAACTCCAGGTACTAAACAAAACTTCCAATAGCAAACAGAACTGCGGGTACTGAACAGAACTCCCTATACTGAACAGAGCTCCTGGCACTGAATACAAGTAATGGCACTGAACAGAACTGCTGATACTGAACAGACCTCCTGGTACCAAAACAAACTCTGGATAATGAACAAAACTCCTGATACTGAACAGAACTGGTACCGAACAGATTTTCTTGTACTGAACAGAACTCCAGGTATCGACCAGAAGTGCCGGTATTGCAGACACTTTTTCTTGGACTGAGCATTATGGAAGCATATGTGTTTTGGCTACACCTCTCAAGCTGTTCAGGAATTGGAGAGCAGAACTCCAGGTACTGAGCAGAAGTGCTGGTACTGCAGACATTTTTTCTTGGACTGAGCATTATGGAAGTACATGTGTTCTGGCTGCACCTCTCAAGCTGTTCAGAAATTGGAGAGCACTTCAGTAGCCTAAAGAGAACTGAGATGCATTAACCCTGTCTACAGAATCAATGTTTTTAGGTCATAAGAATGCCCCAGGGGATGTAGCAACATATGCTCTGATTTAATCACAGGGAGTCTGAATGCAGTGAGTTCTGCTATACAGAGCACGACTCTAGTCTGCAGCACATTTACAAATGACAATTCCAGCAACAAAGGTGAGAAACTAAACAGCAGCTGAGATAGCTGGGCCGGGGAGCACAGCTGCTTACTTTGGCTTGAATTTGCAGTGCTTATGCTGTACATTGGTTTGCATGTCCCTAGGAGTGGTTGTCAATCTTTCTACTATTATTCACTCTGCCTCCAGGGGTGGGGTGGAGTGGGGAGGGAATTTGCAGAGTTTGCATCTTCAAATGTCATGAAATGAAGCAACACAAAAACCCTAAAACACTCACCAAGTTGACAAAAAAAGTATTACATATCTTTTTTGAGAATTGTTGCTTCCCCAAAAACATCAGCAAACCCCACTTGCAAATTTTGGTTGCAGTTTAGAAATGCATGATTTGGCTGGGCCATTGGCACAGCGGTATCATTACTGCTCATGATGTCAGTGACTGCATTTGGGAACGAACATGAGTCATCGGGGGGCCAGACGGGGGCAGGAGGATTGAGCATCCCAGAGGATGCTCTCTCCGTCGGGGAGGGAGAGCTGCTAGCTCTGCTGCTTTACTGCTACTTAGGTTACCACCGGTGGCAGTGCAGGTGGAATGGCATAGGGGAAGGGGATGCAGGCTGGTGTGGTGCTAAGCACAGTCATGTGCGTGCACATGCACACCGGTGCCATCTGTATCCCGAGGGATGGGACCAGAAAAGTGGAAAGCCCTGGCAGAAAGGCAGGATGAATGCTGGTTTCCCACAGGTCCCGCACCGGCGACCTGGCTTTCCTCCAGTCTTGGACCTGGTCCAAGCAGCACAAGACAGAGGACAGAGTTGGAAGGTAAGCCCAGGAGATGCCAGGTGATGAGGTTGGGGAAGTTGGCATGAAGGAGGGTCTAGTTGGAGACAGGAGCTAAAATAAATAAATAAATAAATGGGTGATTTAGCTGGCTTTATAGCACCAAGTGGTGAAAGAATGCTTTGGCACACTGGTGACTCAGTTTGTACATTGGGCCCAGCTCAGCTGGAACAGAGGCAGGCAGGGTGGGTGAGGAGATCCTGCAATGATGCCCTTCTCCGACAGGTGGATGGCACTGTCGCACTGTTGTTGGGTGACCCCTAAGGGAGGAGTACTGATGGTGCTGCTGGGAACACCGGTGACTTCACCTCTTCAGGCCCCCCTCCCCAAATGTTGCTCATGGACATGTAGGCTTACATAGAGGTTGGAGGATGGGAGTAAACAGAGCAAAGTCCCTTCATTGGCTGCAAAAATAGCACCTGATTGCCAGTTGCAGACCATGTCCAAAAGGTACACCAAGCAGGCAGGCCTGCACCCATACCTCTCTACTGGAACCTAGAGTTTGCTCCCCCCCCCCGAACTATCTGAACTATGGTCAGAAAGGGGAAAGTCATAGCCCTGGGGAGAGGTTGGCTGGAGGTCATGGATTGAAACTGAAATGCAAATTATTTTTAATTGTTTACATAGAAATCTAACCAGCAATTTTAAAATATCTGCCCCAGTTCCACTTTACTTTACCAACAGAAGTCTCCACCTTCCATTTCAGCTCAACAGAATACCTTTGTGCAGGATTTTCAAATGGCTGGATGCAGGAGCAAATGCGTGCTGCAACTGCATCTGCAGATCAAAATTTTCAAAACAATGTCTCCATTTCTCAGATGTGTGTGCGGGATTCCACCTGAAAAGTGAGACCCCAAAAGCTGGGGCAGGATTCTCAAAAAGGTGGATACAGTACTTGCATCTGTATTTCAGGTTCATGCTGTGTCCATGCAGCTGCATTCAGATGTCTGTGTCCTATTCACATACATCTGGACAATCTGTGACAATTTCCACAGTTTACTGCAATTTCTGCTGGGACAGCGGGACTCACATCAGTTTTTTGGATGCAACTGTGGAATTGTATCCCAGGAGTTAGACTAACGTTTTGTGAGCTAACAGTCCAGGTGGAACTCCCATCTGAGAAACGCATGCATTGTGTTGAAAATCTTGCCCTTGGTGTAACTTCCAGGATGGAATGCTGCTGTTGCATCCCAAAAATGGACATGAAATGTGTCCAGATGTACGTGAATAGGGCACATACCCTGGACGCATCTGTGTGGACACAGCACATGTTCAAAATGTGGACACAAATGTTGCGTCCACCCTTTGAAAAATCCCTTTTGCAGCCCAAATGTGTCAAAACAGCACTGCCATATTTTTTGCAAAGATGTGTCCATCTGTGACAAAAAGGTCACCATTTGCAGTAAAAGAAAATTAGGCAAATGGAGATTGTGACATTTCTTTTGGCAGTTGCAATTTTTTGTTGTTGTAAAATCTGGATGCTCTCAGACCAGCTCATAGTTGGCAAAAGACTGGAAGCATTTATGTCTTGAAAACAGCAGTAAGGAGATCTCTGGTGGATCCTGCTAAAAATCTTTTTCTGTGTTTGTAATTTAAACCCTTCCCACCTGTGGCTAGCATCGCCTATAAAGTGCTCTGTGAGTAATTGCCCTTCTTTGCTGTTGCCCTGAACCTTCCTGTACTGTGTGAGTAACTTGTGTAATGTCCATTTGTGTATCAGTCTGGATCTGGAACTAGCTCTGCACTGTTATACAGCAACCACACACACTACAAGAAGAACACTTTTTTTTAACCCGGCTGCAGACAGGAACCCCCATGAAAATGAGATATTGTGTCTTTAAGTGGTCATTAGCCATCATTTGGTGTAAATTTCATATCAATAAGGAAGTAAATGTTTAAGAAATGTTTCCATTGGGGCAGAGCTGTGCCATTTGTAATAAGATTTAAAGCAACACTGACCTGGCTGCAATGCCAGAGGGTCTGAAGGGTTTGAAAAAACATACCAATTGAGCCCATGGGGTGATGGTTTTAGATCAGACATAAGAACCAAACAATTTCTCTTGGCACTACGCACCTGGAATTTCTCAGTCACTTATTCATTGTGGCTGTGTTTTATATTTTTGAGAGGTGTTTTTGGCAGTTTGTTCATCTGCTGTGAGATATTTCAGGGGCTATTATTCCTGATTGGATGTGACAGTCAACTCACATTTCTCACTCGCAGTAACTGCATCCAGCAATCCCACAAAATCCAAACCAGTGTTATACTTTGAGAAGATCTGCATAAGGGAATTAAAAAATGTTTTTCCTATTTTTAGCTGTAAATTAAAGCGTATAATATTTTTATCATGCCAGCTCTGATTCGTACATATCTTATGTTCCAGTAGGCAGCTCAGCGTCACATTTTCAGAATTCTGTGTAAAGATTTGTGTGTACTTCAAAACAAATAAGGCAAGAAACAAAGAGACACTAAATAGTTAATGTACATTTGGTAATCCAAAGGGCTTGGCAAAATACTTTGCTCGCTACACAACACATTCATCCTCAGATAAGTCATGGTCGATTTCTGGAGATGTCTTGGAATAATAAAACACGGGCTACAAATGGAACATTCTGGTTGACTGGCATACATTATAAAGGTTTTTGTCAGTGGCTGGACAAACTCCAGTACAATGCAACAGTTAGAACCATGGGCCCAGTCCCCTCCGGAGGGGTGTGTAGGGAGGCTGTGGGTGAGCAGAGGTCCTGCTGTGCACATACAGAGACATCCACAGTCACTAACGCCCCCCACCTCCACCCAAGCAGAGGCTTGTCCAGACCTGATTTGTGCCACTTAGTGCACAGCTGTGTGGGTCAGGGGCTTGCAACCTCACAATCCATATCTGATGTTCCACACTGGGCAAGGGGTGACTCTGGCAGTGGTGTTAAGCGAGGCTGGACCTTACAGTAACTGCCATCTGCCCTCCATGTAAGTCCTCTCTTGACATTTCTGGGGCCTATCAGCCCAGGTTCTGCTTGCCCTCATCCCTCTGAGCTGGCATGGAGGGTTGGGGACCATATTTTATTTTTGCAACAATGCTTGGTTTCCCTTTAAGGGCTACATACTTCCCTATCCCACTATCTCCTGCTCCTTGCAGGTCAGGGAATCTACTCACAGAGAGAGAGTATCTATATCAAAACTAAACAGGGACATCTAGTGACATCCGTGTTGGCTGTCTCTCACTTCTCTAATGTCAGCAGTGTGAAGAAACTTGCATATGCCAGCGGGATGCCTTACAAATACCATATGTATAGATACAGTGCACACCATTTAAGAGGGACGCAGTTAATAGGGATGACCTGGTTAATCAGGACATCTCAGCTGGAACCGTGTTCTTCCTTATTAGCTCCTATGTTGTCCACAACCATTTAATTGGGACTAAACTGGCTGGTTATTGGGATGGTCAGAGTGCAAATTAATGTGTTAGAGGCCTTTGAGAGTCCTCAATTTTGCAAACTGCTGCTTGTGGTCTTAACAATTAGTACTTCAAACCTGTATCAAGATTAAAAGTACAGTACTTAAAAGACAGAGTTAATTAAAATTCTGTTAATATATCATGCAAAATATCTTTTCCTTTACGGGATCTTTTTTTTTATCATACAAAGTTTTATTAAGGTTTTGAATTTCAGACAGTACACCTCATATTACATACTCATTACATTACATACAGTAATATATCACATATATAATAAAGGAAACCAGCAATCATTATTTCAATAGCACTAGTAGAAATCTAACAGACTATTTACACACCACTGCTGATCACATTTACCCATAATACAACCACCAAACGTGGACAGGAGGCATGTTCTATCTGGATCTTAGGAAGAAGGGAGGATTCTCCCGTGAAGGGGGATTTTACATAGTGAAGAGTGAAAATATGCATCCCATTTCTTAAAATAATATTCTAATTGGTCACGCTGTGAGTGTGAAAGACGCTCCATCAGGGCCAGACGTGCTAAAGCTGCCTGCCATAAGGCAATGGGTGGGTGTGAGGGTTGTCTCCAATGCGTTAATATCAATCTTTTGGCCTCTAAGATTGCCAGCATGGTCCATTTCCTCTGTGGCCTGGACTTTTACGGGATCTTTTATTGATTCATTTAGCTTTTGTTGACTGGGAAGAGCTAGACATTTCTGCTTATTTTCGGCCTTGGCCAGGGGGATGGAAGGGTGGGAATACAGATGCGAACAGGCATATTGAATCAGGCTAAGCTGCTGGAGGTATTTTTTTGGGGGGGGGGCATTTGAAGAGGACACCAGAGAAATTCACCTATCCTTTTCGAGAAGTGCCATGGGACCTTTAACATCCACCTTAACAACAGGCAGATAGGATCTCGTTTTAACATCTCATCCAAATGACAGCACCTCAGGAATGCAGCACCCTCTCATGCTGCACTACAGTGTCAGTATTAGGATTTACTCCAAGTTCCTTTGTGGGGCTAGAACCCACAGCCTTCCAGTCTTCTGGCCTCAGAAGTAAGTTTGCAACCTGCTGAGCCACTAACACTCCTGACTGACTCCAGTTATCTGACCATAATTACACTCCTGTACTTGTTTATCCTCTGCACCAGATTCAGCAAAAATATGAGTATGCCTCAATTGGAATTATATTTTTGTCTTCTGCTCATATTTCATTCGGAAAAAAATATTTTCTTATTAATAAATCAATAACAAAATTGTCTTGAAAACGTGTTTAAGTCAAACCCATGTTGCAGGTAAAATAAGACACTTCTGAGATGTGTAGGTATGATCAATAATCACATTTTCCTATAATTTGGCGCAAGTGTCTCGCCCCTAACAACACGCTTGAGGTGTGTCATTATTGGTCTACAATTATACTCCCTGGCATGTCTTATTGCATACCCAACCTTCCCCAGACCCAACCAAAGCCAATCCTTCCTGTACTAAAGGTGATGGGGTCAACTTTCACCTCAATTAATTTTTTCCCATTACAATCACTGGTTCCAACATGGAGATGTAAGAAAAAAAAATCTCATTTCAATTTGACATCTTACAAATAGAAATGGAAATGAAAGTAAAAAGGCAGGGACTATCACTACAAGGTGAGTAACAGCCCAATCAACTTCCTTTTTCAGATTCCTGTCTCTCAGTCATCCAGTCTTACAGGAGCTTAACAGTTATCAATGCAAGTGATTTAAAGGGCTTTGAAATCAATATTTCTGCAACAAAACAAACCTTAAGTGTTCTGTCCATCTCTGCTGGCTGGATTTTTGGTGAACTTACAAGCAGGAATGCAACAGGAAAAACACACAGGTAGAGGTGAGTACTACTGTGGCCAGTTACACAGAATACAGGCAGAGTACAGAGACCAGCATCTACTCGAGACTTCGCTATTCGGATACAATAGTTAAACCAAGGAAAAGGAATAGAACCTTATTCATTTCAGTCCTTCTTTATTGTAGAAAATGTGCAAATGAGCAAGCATGCAAAAAACGGAATCCACAGCAGTAGCTAAGAGTCAGTCTTTGCCGAACGCCATGTAGAGTGACCCCTCACCAACTGATGTCACCGTCAAACCCAGGTTTTGAGAACAGGTCTGCAGTGTAACTGCTGAGCTATTGTGGGGCTGAAGACCCCACAGGGTAATGAACAGAACTGCTAGCAAATGCGCTTTTGTCAGTATAATTAATAGGAACTACTATACAACTAATGTACATTAAAGTAAACAAGTAATCTACAGTAAAGACAGGTGTTAATGGAATTCTGTAAGATTGGAAGTATAGCCATTTTGCTCAAATGACAAAGGCCCTGATATTCACAGCTGCTGGCAACGTGCACCGCACACCCATTAGTGCTTCACTTCAGACAGCACACGTCTGTCTTGGGGGCAATATTCAGACGGACAGTGCACTCTGACTGGAGCACACTGTCTGAATATGGGACAGTGTTAGCACAATGCATAGTGACTAGCACTGTGCTGATACAGCCCTTTACTGGAATATGGCCCACAGGAGCTGAATAGATAGCGTGCCCCAAAGGAAATAGTGCTAGTACTCCTGCAAGCCATGTTCAGCCCTGGCATGCTAATAAGTCCATATGGTATGTGAGGGGCAAATGGGGTACTTGCATTCCCATTATAGGCTTATTAGCATGCCGCTGCACACAGCTGCATGGAGGCATTGTGTGGAGCTGTGACCCCTGCCTGATCTCCCTTAGTCAGAAACAACCTTCCTTGGTGTCCAGTGGTCCCCCAAACCCCCCTCCCCAATCTTCACTCTCTCAGTCAGAAACAATGTTCCCTGGTGTCTAGTGGTCCCCTACCCCCTGATCACCACTCCCTCAGTCAGAAACAAGCTTCTCTGGTATGCAGTTGTCCACTGCCTCCCTGACCCCCACCACCCCAGACAGTTTGACACCCCTTCCATCCCACCTGCCCAGGACCCTGCACACCTACCACACTCTGTGGCCACCACCCACACAGGCATTCCAGTGGGGTTAACTTCAACATGGCTCCTCTTCAAGACATTTCACGTGCATAATGGGGGGGCCAGGTTGGGAATGCCACTACTTGCACAGCACTCAATGGGTATGGGGTAGCTAGCAACAACAACTAATAATGGGGTTGCTTAGAGCTAGAAAGAGGCCTCATTACCACTAGTTGAGTACTTTTGTGTTTGTTCAAAATACTCCCAACATTTCACCTATACGGTTTCTTCTAGAGACACGCTAGACATAAAATACAAATTTTCTAGTGAAATATTTACAAACTATTGTATACCGATCACTAATACAAGCCTCAAAGCACACCCAAAAATATTTCATGTACCAGTACTTCTTTACATTTAATTTCCTGTTTGTTCAGTTCTTAGTTTAAATGAGTAATTTATCTAAATAAACAGCCAATTAGTTAATACAGAGACTTAATATTTCTAAACTTCTTAAGTTGGTAACATTTCACAAAGGGATAATGTGACTGCCACACTCATACAAAATGAGGGTTTGCTCCACTGAGATTATTTTTTCACCTGCAAGTGACTGGTGGTGATTACCCACAGACACTTGGGACTGATATGGGGTATCTAGGCCAGTTTTATGGATTGGGCCAACAAGCTATAAAAGCATTTGAAAACAAAGCTTGTAGTTTAATACCAGCACTAAGACACTTAAGGGATCGGGTTTTATTTATTAATTAATTAAAAGTTACGGACAGGGTTGGTTCACTTAGCCTTGAATGACTTATTTACAAGAATGTCCTGGACGTTCTAAATCTAACTCTATGGACACAAAGCACTTGACTTCACCTCATTCCCTATGCATGCCTTAATATCTAATAAAAGGGACATTTTCTCAAATTCACATGCACAGGTAGGTGTCCAGCCTACTCTGATACCTGGTGCCATGAGATAGCAGCCCAGTTGTTAAGCAGGGACAGCTGCTGTCTGTCAGATTAGCTGATAATCCTCCGCCAGAAGGAAGACTGAGTGAGGTGCCATTGTGCATTCACATTGCCGGTTGTTTTCTTGGCCTGATTTTTTGCTTCTGTTTTGTTTACAATGTGCAGCTTGCTCAAGCAGAATGCTCTCTCAGAAGGCACCGCTGCTGGCACAGTGGAGATGACTTTGACAACAAACAGCTGCTGCAATAACCACTTTGTTTAATTTAACGATTAATTTACCCAGGAAAGCCCAGCTGAGATACAGCATCTCATTTCTAGCGTGGGGGAGGGATTCTACTTCGACCGAATTTTACAGCTGGTTCAGTGGGCTATGTGAAATAAGATGTGGTGGTCTCAGTCCAGTTCTCAGTGAGCAGGTGTTCACATATCAAAACTGCCAACACAACTGGCACTAATTGGCACCTTTGATGGCAGTCTCACATGAGAGGTTAGGGACTGAATAGGAATGGGTTCAGAAATCTCCTAACCCCTATGTAGTGGTGCCTCCCTGACAGGATTCAGGCTTATTAGCGGATCAGTATGGGGAAGCTTACACTGTGATCAGCTGTGCTGCACCTTTTCATGCAGATAAACATAGACTTCAGAATAACCTGCTGAAGTGTACCCCACTTCAAACAGAATAACCCCTTGAAGTGTTTCCCACTCCAAACAGGATAACCCCTGAAGCATACTCCACTCCAAACAAAATAACCCCTGAAGCATACCTCACTCCAAACAGAATAACCCCTGAAGCATACCCCACTCCAAACAGAATAACCCCTGAAGCATACCCCACTCCAAACAGAATAACCCCTGAAGCATACCCCACTCCAAACAGAATAACCCTTGAAGCATACCCCACTTCAAACAAAATAACCCCTAAAGCATACCCTACTCCAAACAGAATAACCCCTTGAAAATAAATTTGAGATACTAAGCATCCTAGAGGGGGAGGAAGGGGTTGGTGGAAATGAGGAAACTTATACAGAGGCCGGGGGGAGGGAGTCAGATACCCAGAGGGCATCACAGAACAGCTATGGAAAGGATAGACATAGTCCCAGAGGGAGAAGGGGAAACATATATGTTAAGCAAATGGGGAGATGCAACATATTCCAGACATGAGGGAGGAGAGCATGATTGAGAGAAACTGGGAGACAAGGAGGTGGGAGAGGAGCCCTCATCAGGAAGCTCAGTACCAGGATGAGGCCCTAGCTAAGGGACCCACAGAGAGCCTCTGGAGACAGGGGTACTATTACAAAGGGGGGATGGGGGGGAGGGAAACCATCAGGGCCAGGATAAATGGTTCAGATAAGAGAGGGTTAAAGGGACACCTATTCAGAGGGGTTGTGTTAAGTGGGCAAAATAGCAAGGAGGCAGAAGGGGAGGGTGACAAGGGGTCTAATAAGGGCAGGAAGACTCCCATGAAATTAGATCATGAATAAAGAGTGGGGGAGGGCTGAGGGCATAGTGGGTTCCATTAGGATGATGGCGGTGTTAAGTTCTGTTACTGGGAGACTGATGATTAAGGGTATCCATTAGGAGGACAGGGGATGGATGCCATAGCCAGGTGAAGGTAGTAGTATCTCTGGGCTGACAGTGACAGAGCAAAGTTCATGGTGTATGAAATGGTTAGGAATTGTGGAGGAAACCGGATTCCTGGTGCATTTGGAACTAATGATCTAGAGGAAATAGCATTATGGAAATCCAAGCAAGGTTCCAAGAACTTGCCAGAGTCTGTCGGGATAATGGATGCAACATTTCCTTTTCGGAGATATTACTGTACCAAAGGCCTCAGTGGAGAAAAAATGAGCTCACAGAGGATAATGAATGGCTCAGGAAGTGGGGTGAAGAGAATGGGTTGAGGTGTTAGGAACTGGAATGGAGTTTGGGAGGATAAGGGACTATATGCCAAGGACAGGTTTCATCTTGCCCCATTAGGAAAGAAGTCCTTAAACAGGGATGGCTGACTACATACAAGAAAGGTGGGGTTTAAACTTGTAGGGGGGAAGGGATAAGGGAGGGCTGACCAAGCCCTCCCTCCAGATGAGGGGAGTAGCCTTCAAGCCCAAGGGGGGAGGGGAAACAGACTGGAGGTGGAGGTTTCAGGAGGAGCAGGGAGGATGGAGTATAAGGAATCTGGGTGGAGTTCGACAAAAGGATCAGGGATAAGGGGTGGGGGTTAGTGTTAGTAAATGCCAGGAGCTTGGGAAACAAGTTGCCAGAGTTCCAGGCCATGCTGTTCGGGGGGTGGATGTGGCGGCAGTCACGGAAACGTACCAACAAAACCATGACTGGGACCTAAATGTACGGGGTACACTATGCTTAGGAAGGATAGAAAGGAGGGCAGAGGGGTGGAGTGGCTATGTTCATTAGAGATGACATAGAAATTGCTATGGTAGAAGAGGCAGAGGGAAACGTGGAGGCCTTATGGGTCACCTTTACATCCCCAGCAGGAGATAAGGTCAAGCTGGGGATATATAGGCCCCCTGGGATGAGTGATGTTCTAGAGGATGGTTTGCTGGACAACATCATTGCCCAGTGTGGACCAAAAGGGGAAGGAGTGGTGTTGATGGGGACCTACATGCCAGGTACAAACTGGGGAACCATGTCCTAAGGTGGCCAAGGAGCAGAGGCTGCTGGATGGCTTCCAGGATGTGTTCTTAACACAGCATGTGATGGAGCCCACAAGGGAGGGGCATGTCCTGGATGTGGTTCTGGCAGATGGGGATCTGGTAAGGGACATGGTTGTACAGGACCCCCTGACTGGGAGTGACCACAATACTGTCTGGTTTCAAATAAGCATTGGGGGAGTGGGGGTGAGATCTAGGACACTGGCAGTGGACTTCTGGGGGGCAGACTTTATGGGCATGGGAAATATTCTCAAGGATCACTTGAAGGGGATTACCTCAACGACAAGTGTGGAAAGGAGATGGGAGGTCATAAACATGGGACTTCATGGAGGCAGTCAGGATCTGCGCTTGTTGAAACGTATGAGCAAGGTCCCATAAACCATGCTGGTGGTCCAGTGAGGTCCAGGTAGCAGTCAGAGAAAAGAAGGCGGCTTACAAAAAATATAAAGCAACAAGAGGGGATAGGGATAAGGAAATGTACCAGCTTGCATCTAGAAAAGTCACCCGTATGGTGAGGGGAGCAAAGTCCAGTAAAGAGCAACGGCTGGCACAGGGGATACATGGAGGGGAAAAGGGGTTCTTCTGGTACATTGGGGAGCGGAGAAAAACTAAGGGCCATCTCAGCAGATTGAGATCAGAAGGAGGGTGGGTGGAAGAGGCGAGGGACCAGGCAGAGGTATTTAACGAGTACTTTGGCCTCTGTGTTCACTAGGGAGGGATGGATATCTACAAAGCAAGTGACAAAGGGATAGAGGCGGCAGGGAGGGATCAGGGAGCAACAGAAATGGAGCAAAAGGGAGGGAAAGGTACCCCAGGGTGTCACATCTGGATAAAGATAAAAGATCAGTAAGGTGGAGGGACGGATGATGCCATCCCCACCAAAAGGGTGTGGTTTGCCCTCAAGGCCCTAAAGAAAGACAAATCCTGGGCCGGATGGCATTCATCCGAGAGTACTATGGAATTGGCGACATACTGGCTGCACCCTGGCGGAGCTTTCAACAGGTCACTTGAGACAGGGAGGGCACCTAGGATTGGCGAGGCACATGTGGTACCAACCATAAAGGGGGGTCAAGGAAGTACCAGGAAACTATAGACCCATCAGTTTAACTCGTGGTGGGAAAATTAATGGAGAGTATACTAAAGGAACGATTGGGGGTTTACTTGGGGAGGTGGGAGGTCTGGATAGTCGGCAGCATGGGTTTGTGCCAGGTAGATCATGTCAAACCAACCTTGTGGAGTTCTATGAATGGGTAACATCAGAACTGGACAGGGTAAGCCTGTGGATGTATTATTCTTGGACTTCAGCAAGGCGTTTGACTCTGTCCCCACAATGGTCTGGTGGAGAAACTGATGGGGTTAGGAGTAGGTCCTTTGATGGTCAGGATGGATTGAAAACTGGATAGCTGGACGCACTCAGAGAGTAGTGGTCTGTGGGGAGCTCTCGAACCCTACAGAGGTTGGTAGGGCACCACAGGGCTCGGTCCTGGGTCCAATCTTGTTTAATGCATACATATCGGACATCAGGGATGGTATAGGGTGTGAAATGAGTCTCTTCATGGATGACTCCAAGATGGGAGCAGAAGGAGGGAGAAGAGGGAGGTTGGTCCTGCAAGGGACCTGGACACCCTGGAAAGCTGGGCTCACACATGGAAATTAAATTTCAATATCACCAAGTGCAAGGTGTTGCATCTTGGTCGGGAAACCCTAAACACAGGTACACCCTGGGAGGAGGTGCTGGAAGCCTCAACAGGGAAAAAGACCTAGGGTCATGGTGGATACATGTATGAATAACTCTGAGCAGTGCAGGAGAGCAGCTAGCAAGGCAAACAGGATGTTGGGATGCATCAAGGGGATCACCTCTAGGAGCAAGGAAGTGATTCTGCCGCTGTACAATGGACTGGTTAGACCACACCTTGAGTACTGTGTACAGTACTGGAGACCACACATGAAGAGGACATACAGCTCCTGGAGGGTACAGAGGAGGCAACAAAGATGATCACGAGGGCTAGGGATTTGACTTACTTAGGACAGACTTGAGGAGCTCTGCCTGTTTTCATTGGAGGAGAGGAGAGACAGGGGGACATGATTGAGGTCTCCAAGTACCTCAAGGGAATAAATAGGGTAAACATGGAGGGATCTTTAGACTAAAGCAGGGAGGCATCACCAGAGGGCATGGTTTGAAGTTGGAAGGTGGAAGGGTGAGGGGAAAGAGGAGGAGGTTTTCACTGAGAGGGTGGTGGACCCTTGGAATGCTCTGCCTGGTGAGCTGGTTCAGAGATCCACAGTGGAGGGCTTTAGAGAGGGTGGACAGACACAGAAAGTGGATGTATCAGATGATGGCCTGTCCGGGGGATGGATGATAGGGGTTTCTGGAGCACAAGGGATGGGAGGGTCTCGGCACCCAACTAAGGATCTAGGTTCGAGCAGACTTGATAGACCATAAGGCCTAATCTGCTGGCAAATAGTATGTTAGTATGTTAGTAAGTGTACCTCACCCCAGACAGAATGCTCCCCCATCAATATTTGTTCATATACACGGATTCTGCTTCCAATGCTGAACTGCGCACAGCAGTATTTTGTTGAAAGATAACAGTAACTCATATTTCAAGGAATCCATATACATCTATATTATATGAGGCAAACCTTTAGAAAAGAAACCATGGTATAAATACAGTGTTCAAAATGTGCAGAGCCCCCTGCCCACTTGTACATACCAAAGCTGAAAGAAACAAGCATTTGTCAATGCCGAATGTTGCTTGCTTCGATGTGCTGTTTAGGTATTTGGAAGTCATTGAGTGCAATATTGAAAATTTATAACTTACGAAGGCATGTAGAACTGCACAACGACGCCAGAAACAGTCATTGCTAGGAAATTTTCACAAAATGTTCAAAATAGCCATTTTAAGACCCTCTGTCATGAACAGTGTCAGTGTGATTTTGTTAATGTGTCCCATACATTGAGTTTGCACACCGACTCGCCATTGTGTGCTATATGTGCGGAAACACGCTTTTGGGCAGGATGTGAAAAATGACAGCTGTATTGCTCATAAGGAGGTGTGGTAAAATGAGCAATGTTGAAAATCTGGAGTGGAAATATTGAAAATTGCAAACCCTACGAAAGGCATGGGAACTGGTGCAACGACACCGTGAAACAGTCATTTTAGGAATTTTTCAGCAAATTTTCAACATTGCCATTTTAATATCTCTGCTCATGAACAGTGACACTGTGATTTTCTTAATGTGTCCATACACTGAGTTCGGTGATACCAACCGCGCATTGTGCGCTACATGGGCGGAAACATGTTTTGAGTAGGATGTGAAAATGACAGCTGTACTGCCTCATGAGGAGGTGTGGTAAATGGCAATGTTGAAAATCTTGAGTGAAAATATTGAAAATTTGTGAACTTTACGAGCCTCGGCGAGGAACCGCGCTAACGCACGCCAGAAACAGTCATTTTAGGGATTTCACTCACCTTAACATAGCCATTTTAAGACCTCTGCTCATGAACAGTGTCACTGTGATTTTCTTAATTTGTCCACACATTGATTTCGCGACACCGACCGCGCCATTCTGCGCTACAAGGGCGGAAACACATTTTGGGTGAGATGTGAAATTGACAGCTGTACTACTCATAGGAAGGTCTGGTAAAATGGCAATATTGAAAATCTGGAGTGAAAATATTGAAATTCGTGAACTTCACGAGCTCAGCGAGGAACTGTGCGCAACGACGCCAGAAACAGTCATTTTTTGAATTTTGACTATCAACATGACGATGTCTACTCTCATGAATGATGTCACTGTCAGGTGGTATTCAGCCCAGGGGATTTCGCAGTCACTGGCAAATCACTCTTCGGCCTGAATAATGCCATGGCAGTGACATCATTCATGAGAAGGGTCCTAAAAACCCCATGTTGAAAATTTGCGCAAAATTCCCAAAATGCCTGAGATATGCACAAAGTTGAACCCTCCCTATTCAGCCCATTATACAGCTTAATCGCATTTCTCAGTTCGCGTTGGCTTTGAAGAGTGCAGACGTGTGTTCCCGGTCCACCAAGATCGCCGCTGGAGTCCGGAGGCATGGGGTGAGGAGGGTGTGGGAGGCTGGGTGCGAGTGGGTGGGTGCGGGTTGTGGGAGGGGGTCGGGAGACACGCTGGCGGACCTGCTTTCTTTTACAGGTTTAAAACAAAAAAGACGTCGAGGTTGCTTGCCACGCTGGGGTGGCTCCAGCGTGGCACAGGGACGGGGTGTCGCTCAGCAGACGGGGATTGGGCACCCTGCCGGCCAAAGAACTGATTGCCGTTGGGGTGGGCTCCCAGCGTGGCACCAGCTACGGGAAGGGGAACGACAGCAGCTCAGCCGGCGGGGATTGGGCACCTCGTCGGCTACACAGGACGTGCGGGGGTGCGCACGCCTACCTGTGGGGGGGGGGACTAGGCTTATCGGTGTTCACTGAAGCGTAGCTCCCCCTTTCAACTGTATGCCACTGCATTTTGGAGCGTGTCATAGACAGCTCCAAAATGCATTGGCTTACAGGGGCCGCACCTGCCAGCTCACTGACTGAATTGGAGGAGGAGGTGATACACCTCCAAAATCTCCGATGATGGCACTATGTTTCTTGCACATGCATGCAAGCAACATAAAAACATGTGGCCCACATAATAAAGTACAATGTATTAGGACAGAAAGGACTTATTGGTTAAAAGAATCCTACAGATGGGAAAAAAATTACAGAAGATAATTCTGCCGTAACTGTCACAAAACAAATAAAAATGTGACAGCAAAGAAGAGAAAATGGATGCTCGTCCATTCTCTTGTACTTTGTGTAAAGAAGGCAGGCAGTCATAGTGACATGAGTGCAGAACACTGAAACAGGCTATGCCAGGTCGAATCCCACCAAAGCCAATTACTCACTGCAAATCTGAGCACTTCACCTGGCTTCCCTGTGCATCATTCCTTCCAACTGCATAACTAGACAGAAGCAGGACCCCAGTGAAAACGAGACACTGCATCTCATTTGGCTGATCCAGGGTATGTCAGTTGTAAACTAAGACAAATAACTCCTGAAAGTGTGACTGAGTTGAAGAACAGTGACCAACCTGTTAACATTTTAAATACTTTCTAAATTTTTTTGGGGGGGTTTGTTTGTTACCCAACATCCCATGCACTCACAATCCTGTCCGTCTGAGAGCTACAGACAGGCTGAGGCAGGTTTGAAGACTAAGAACCATTTCGAAACAGGGGACTGGTGGTAGGCAGATTTGTACTGGAGTTGTTTCTTTCTTCATTTCTTAATTTATTTATTGACTGATTGACGTATATACTTATTGTTTTATTGACTAACTGATTGACTGATTAAAATTATTTAACCAGGTGCGCACTACAGAAAATCATGCAAGTCTCACAGATGTGGCCTGGTGCATGGAAAAAGAAACGAGGGAGGGGAAGGAGCCATAGGGCACCACTGGATGGCAGATAACTGCACACTAATAAAACAACAAGGCTACATGTACAACAAGGAAAAACATATCAGTTTGGCAGTATATGGCATGTCTATAAACAAAAATACAGGCCTAGAGAGGGAGAACAACAATCTGGGCAAGTGCAGGAATGTGCTAAGCGATGCTTCAGTTTGGATTTGGTTCTGCTCAAATTCGGGGCACAGGTTATGTCTGGTGACAAGCTATTCCAGATTTTGGGCAAGTGAAAACTGATTGCAGTTTGACCAGATTGGCTTTTCTTCTGAGACTTCTACAACCTTTTGTCTAATTCTGATCTTAGCGCATAGGTTGTTTTAGAGGCAGGGGTAAAGGACTGCAAAGCTAGACAGGGATGTTACTGGCCCAGAACTTTGCACCTGGGAGACCAGTGTGGCTTATTTGTATCAGGTCCAAACTTGTCCAGTTAAGGTTATCCTATATGGTGCAGTGGTGGGTATGGGGAGCACACTTCAAGATGAATCTATCTAATGTATTATAAAGGCAGTCAATGTTAGAGAGAGATAACGTGGGGACTGAGGAATAGATGATCTCTTCATAGTCCAGAGTTGCCGGACTTAAAGGTCAGGCTTTGCTCTGTGATCCAGAACAGAATCCAAAGGAGCTAACAAGAGCCACGTGTGTCCCTTGTTGGTTACAGGTTTCCACCACAGCACTAGCTAGACTCAGACTGCAAAAACACATGGGCTACTTGCAACTAGCTTAGCATCAAATTGGCTCTTAAATTCATTTTATTAATTTAGTAAAATTGTTTCACCAGGTAAATGCCTGTGTAGCAATACCTCAATAATTGTGTTTGCAGATGCGGCCACAAGTGGGGACCTGGGAATACAAAGTTACAACATAGAAGCACTCATGCAGTGTACAGTAAAAACAATACTAGCATACCTAAATTATACAGTGATACCTGCTGTACAGATTTTATATAAATGTACAATAATAGTTGCACACTGCGTACAATAATAGGCACAGAACCAGCAGTAGGATGTAGGATGTACAAAGGAACACGCAATTAAAGGATGATCATAAGAACAATCAGGTGCATTCACAAAGGTATGCAAGCAAAAATCTAAGGGACGGTTTAGCAGTGGAAACACTGGTAGGTGAGCAGGTACCCAAAGCTAGGTTGGTGGTGTAGGAAAGTGTACTGGGTCCCTCAGATTCTGAAGGCCCATGAAATGAGTTTTCTGACAATGTATTGAGTTTACCTCTAGGTGGCAGCACCCATGCATTATAGACATTTACATCATCTGTAAATTAAAATGAAGGGATTAGCCACTTCATGGAATCTTGGGGCAGAATGTTATGTCACCGAGGGGCAAGCTGTATGCTGTTAATTGCAGTTTGCCAGTCAGTGACATCACTTTCAGTTTCAAAGTTCCATGAAATGGCTCGCTAGACTTTTTTTTTTTTTTTTTTAACCAGGAGAGACACACTAAGCTGAAAGCTTGTTTACAGGTGCAACCTAGGAGCACAAGGAAGTTAAGTGACTTGCTTGGGGTCACACAGTATGCAAGTGGGGACTGTGGGATTCAAACCCAGGTTTGCAGATTTGCAGCTCTGAGCCTTAAACTACTGCGCTATATTGCGTCAATTAATGTACAGCTGATTTATATATTTATATTTCAGGACTGCTAACACCTACAGATAAGCCTAATACATTGTTTGAAAGAGCCTTTCATGAGTTTTCCAAATGTGAGGGATGTGGCCCACTTACCTTCCCCCTTTAGAATGTAGACCTGAGTCAGAGTCAGATACTGAACTGTAAACAGACTTCAGCAATCCTTTGCTTGCCCATCTCTACCTGGGACCCACCTTCAAACAGCCCTGAAATCTCTGCAAAAAGTGTGCCTAATTCAGTAACCTCTGATTGATCAGGCATTCCTTGTGGACCCTGGGTGAATACCTGTAGAAAACGAATCCCTATAAGTAAGGGAATCTTTTTTAAACAGATCTATGTTTGCAAAGCATAATTATTTCATCACTGTGGGTGAGGTGGACATGATGGTCCTGGACTCTCCTCCAACTTTAAATGATTATGTTAAGGTGGATTACACATCTAATTAAATAATCATGAGCCTATCATGGCTGCTGATTGGCTATTGGATTGGTCATTGACTTCTTAACAAATGACTGATCCAGCTGCCACTTGACACTGTGCAGCTGGCAGCGTCTTAAACATAAGACGTACATGTGCCACACACAGCTCACCCCACACTGATTAAAACAGAAAAGTAAGGAAAAAATCCTATAAAACTGAAAGTTGGTATTGCCATTAGACTTAAATCACAATAACAACCTCAATGCCAGTCATTTCCTTGGATTAATAGGAGGCTGGAGGAAGGTTCCCCTCAGATGTGCCTCTTGCTACCCACCCCCAGCTGGCTGGTAATCCTTTGGAATAGACTGACTTCTCTGTCATTAATGCTTAATTAAAGTCACTTCACTCTAGTTAGTTAGTTATACAACATGATGCCAGAAATAGTGGCCAAAGATGATCAAAGTCAACTCATAACCCCTCTGATCAGGTGCACAAGCAGTCATTTTCTCTGAGTTTATCACATAGATACATAGATACATAGATACATAGATACATAGACAGTGTCAGCAGGTAAGGGCCTATGGCCCACCCAGTCTGCCCATTTGAGCTTGTAAGTTCAGTTTGTTTTCCTAGAAGTCTGTTGCCCCTTACCCCTGACCTCCAGAATTCCTTTATGTCTATCCCATGCATTCTTAAATCCCGTGATTGTTTCAGCCCCCACCACTTCCTCTGGCAGGGTGTTCCACTTGTCCACCCACCCGCTCTGTGAAGAAATTCTTTCTCATGTTTCCTCTGAATTGTCCTCCTCCAACTTCATCCCATGCCCTCTAGTCCTGGAACACCTTTTTCGCTTAAAAATAATGTTTTCCTGCACCCTGTTACTCCCTGTAAGATACTTGTATGTCTCCATCATATCCCCTCTCTCCCTCCTCTCCTCCAGGGAGTACATGTTCAGTTCCTTCAAACTGTCTTCATAGGACTTGTGATGCAATCCATGCACCATCTTTGTTGCCCTCCTCTGAACCTTCTCTACCCTGTCTATGTCCTTACATAGGTATGGTCTCCAGAACTGTACACTGTACTACAGGTGGGGCCTCACTAGTGTCTTGTATAGCGGAATTATGACCTCCCTTTTCCTGCTGGTGATGCCCCTGCCTATACATCCCAGCATCCTATTTGCTTTACCTGCTGCCTTGTCACACTGTTTCCCTACCTTGAGGTCATCAGAGATGACAACCCCAAGATCCCTTTCCTGCTTGGTGCATGCTATATCCTCACCCTCCAACTGATATATTGTGCCAGGGTTTTTGTGCCCCATATGCATTATCTTGCACTTCTTTGCATTGAATTTCAACTGCCAAACCCCTGACCATTCTTCAAGTTTCTGCAGGTTGCTTCTCATTCTGTCTACACCCTCTGGTGTGTCTACTCTGTTACAGAGCTTTGTGTCATCAGCTTAACAGTGAAATTCTGCCTTCTAGGTCCCAAGTAATGTCACTGATGAAGATATTGAATAGGACCGGGTCCTAGCACTGATCCCTGTGGTACCCCACTGGTCACTCTTCCTCTGTGGAGTGACAGCCATTTACCACCACCCTCTCTGTCCTGCCACCCAGCAAGTTACCTACCCACCACACTACTGTCCTGCCCACACCCATATTCCCCAGTTGTGTAATAGTCTTCTATGTGGCACAGTGTCAAAGGCCTTGCTGAAGTCCAGATAGGCCATGTCCACTGCCCTCCCTGATCCACCTCCCTAGTCACCCAGTCAAAATTCAACGAGGTTGGTCTGAAATGACCTCCCCCTGGTGAAACCATGCTGCCTTGGGTCCTGTAGTCCATTGACAACCAGATGTTCCACCAATCTCCTTCAGTAGTGCTTCCATGATCTTCCCCACTACCGAGGTGAGGCTGACTGGTCTGTAGTTCCCTGCTTCCTCTTTGTTCCCACTTTTGTATAAGGGGACTACATCTACTGTCCTCCAGTCTTTGGGTACCTCCCCTGTTTCCAGTGATCAGCTAAACAGGATAGCCAGAGGTTCAGCCACCACCTCTCTTAGTTCTTTAAGGACCCTGGGGTGCACCCCATCTGGCCCCATTGCTTTATCAACTCTTATTACTTCCAGTTCCTTCAGGACCCTTTCTTGTGTAAAGGGACTTGTGTCCATTTCTGCACCATTCTCACCCCTTGTACTCCCTTCAGACCCATTACCCTCCTCCTCTTCAGTAAAGACTGAGCAGAAATACCTGTTCAATATGTCAGCTTTACTGTTGTCATCCTCCACGCAGCCCCCATCCTCCTCCTTCAGTCTCACTATCCCTCCCTTTGTCTTTCTTTTTTCACTTATGTACCTGTAAAAGGTTTTGTCCCCTCTACCCACTGATTTTGCAATGTGTTCTTCTGTTTGGGCTTTGGCTTCCCTTATTGACCTCCCTGCCTCCCTTTGCTTCTCCTGGTACTTCTCCCTATCCCCTTCTGCCTGTGTCTTTTTGTATTGCCTGAATGCAATCTTTTGGCTTTCACTTTCTTTGCTACCTCTTTGGAAAACCACAATGGTCTCTCTTCCTTTTCCTCTTGCTAACCTGCTTAATGCATAATTCTGTTGTTCTTGTAATCCCCATTTTAAATACTGCCCACTGTTCCTCAACCCCTGATTCCTGTCCCATTCCCCTTAATGCCTCTTTCAAGTATCTCCCCATTTTCCCAAAGTCTGCCCCCCTAAAATCCAGGATACGTGTTTTTGTGTGGTTTGGTTCTGCTCTTTCTGTGATTTCAAACCACAATGACTGGTGGTCACTGTTTCCCAGGTGCTTCCCCACTGTTACCCCCATCACACTATCCCTGTTTGTGAGCACAAAGTCCAGTATTGCCTTCTGCCGAGTTGGTTCCATGACCAGTTGCTTGAGGAAGGCACCCTGAAGGGAGTCCAGGATAAATCTGCTCCTAGTTGATGCTGCTGCTGGGATGCTCCAGTCCACGTCTGGAATATTGAAGTCTCCAACCAGTACTACCTCACCCTTGTCTGCCATCCTTTGGATGGCTAGCATCAGCTCCCTATCTGTTTCTTCCTCCTGGGCTGGTGGTCTATAGACCACACCTGTGCGGATGGCTGTCCCCATTTTCCTTTCCAGCTTAACCCACAGTATCTCTCCCCCATTTTGTTCCTCCTGGATCTCTGTGGCCTTATGTCATTTTTCACATACAGTGCCACTCCTCCTCCCTTCCTGCCTGCTCTGTCTCTTCTGAATATGTTGTAGCCAGGTATGGCCATCTCCGGTCGTGGTTATCATTACACCAGGTTTCAGTGATGGCCACAATGTCCAGGTCTGACTGTACCATGACAGCCTCCAGATCTTCCATCTTGTTGCTAAGGCTCCTGGCATTTGCACACATGGCTTTCCATGATTTGACCTCCCTAGACTGTTTCATTGTTCTACTCCAGCCCCTTCCTTGATTGTCATTTATCCCTGGTTCTCCTTGCTGTCTGCCCTTCTGCTGAATTTTGCCCTTTTCTGCTTATCCACCTCTTGGGCACTAATCTCCATCTTCTGCACACTGCTTTGCAGAGATAGCCACCTCTGGTTCACTGGTTCCACTGCTAGCTGTGGGGGTGAGCAAGCAGGTACCCTCCTTGCTGGCCTGCCACCCCTTTGCTAGTTTAAATGCTTGTCAATGTAGCATTTAAACTTATCATTGAGTGCTTGGATTCCCCTCCAGGATGGATGCAGGCCATCAGGCTTGAACAAACCTCCATCCCTCCAGGTGGATCCCCAGTCACCAATGAATCCAAACCTTTTCTCACAGCACCAGTTCTTCAACCATGAGTTAAAGTTCCTGGTGCATGCACTCCTATGCTCTCCTTGCCTCTCACAGGTAGTACTTCTGAGAAAGTGACAGAAGTAGCTATTGCTTGAGACCCTCCCAGTTCCTAAACTCTTCCTGAACTTCCTTTGACTCCCCATTTGCCAGGTCATTAGTACCTAGGTGGATAATGACATCCAGCTCACCCTCCCGTCTTGCCTTCCCAGCGAGCCCCAGGATCTTCCTTCCATCTCTCCATGCCGTGGCACCTGGTAGGCACCTCACCTCCCTGTCCTCCCCCTCCTGTGTTCCTAGCTGGATCTCTCTTATGATGGAGTCCCCCACCAGGATTCACTTCCTCCTCCTCTGGGGTCCACTGCTTTCCCCGCTGAGGTCACCTCCTTGGCTAACCTCCACATCCTTTCCTTCCACTTCTTTGGGTACCTCTATTTGGTTGTCCTCATTTGCCAGTGTGGTATATGAGTTCTTGAGTGGAATAGGATCTGGGATGTGCCTCTGCCTGACTGCTCTAACCCTCCCTGAGCCCACTGTCATCCAAGTGCTCCTCGTTCTCGGCATCCTTTGAGGCAGTTGCATTGGACTGGGTGGTCCCTGGATAGGGGTGATGGTACTCCTGACCCAGTTTACTTCTGCTCTGAGTCTGGCTACCTCATCCCGCAGTCCAGAGAGATGCATGCAGATGGGGCAGCACCTCAGTGTCCAGAAGGTCTGCCTGAATATGGCTGCCCCACAGCCACTGCATTGCACCACTCACCACATTATACTGCAATTCCACTACTTATCTGCTACTGAAGCTCTCCTAGTTCCCTTTTTATTAATTTACTGTCCTAAAAATCCTGCCACTGATCCTCAGATAATTTTTTTTTTTAAAGAAAAAGAAACCAATAAATAAATAAATGAGTCAAATCACTTGTCGTGCTGAGGGTGGGCTTCTTCCTCCTTATGCCCCTCCTACTTCACACCCTTTACTATACCCTGTGTTTAGCTCCTGTCAATCAGATTTAACAGGGCATATAATTAAGAGTTGGGGGAAGGGGAGGGGGCGAAAATTTGCAGCAATTAAAGACAGCACAGAATTACACCACCACTATGTTTTAAGTTCTCAACAGCCCAAAAACAATTATAAGTAAAGACAACAAAGAAAGTATAGTGTCACTAAAAGCCCACAATCTAAGTTTAAAAGAAAAATAGCAATTACCAGTTACTCTAAAGCACTGAATTGAATATGTTTCCTTCCTTCCCCTTCTGGCTTCTTCACAGGCATAGCTTGCCGAACCCTGGTCACAAGTGGTATTATGCTGGGCCAACATAACAAAATGTACTGCTATAGCTAAGCTAACAGAAAACAGTAATGATCTAGAATCAGTAGTTAATTAGGCCAATCAAATATTGGAGTTTGAACAATTGCTCAACGTGGCATTGATGTTGCCCTAACTTTGGCACCCTCTTTAAGGCACAGAAATGTATCCACACACACTACTTTGAGAAAGGGGGCCAAAGCTAATAGAACACTAATGTTGCATCAAGTGAACGTCCAAACCCTGAGGAACACCATGCCACAGATTCAGTACGTTGAGGACTTTTTTAACCCTAACACTTCCCTGTATTTAATGCTTTATGTTTCACATAAGAAATAAGCCAAGACAGGCTGTGCCTAGCTTTATAGGATTTCAATGCATGTATGGTGTAAGGACATGAGGCCAAAGGCCAAGTCTTGTTATGGTTCAGGGAAGTGCATCAAAATCCGTTAAAGCAGTGCCTGGAGTGGCTTTCTCTGCTTATGAAATAGCATACTGAGAGGGTAATCTAGTGACATATATAGAAACATAGTTGTTTTGATGCAATCTAGAAAGTAATTTTCTTTCTAAGAAACATAATGCTTTAAATAGTTCACTTTTAACAGAACTGTGACAGATAACGGTTTCTTGTGTGATGCAGATTGCAAGCTGAAACCTAGCTGTGTGAGACCAGGTCTATGCAAAAGCCTTCAATTAAGGGAGCAGGGAGAGAGAGACAGAGTGAGAGACAGAGAGAACAAGCATTTGTCAATGCTGAATGTTGCTTGCTTGTATGTGCTGTGTAGGTATTTGGAAGTCAGTGGAGATGGCATCCACCCTAGGGTACTGAAGGAGCTGGCAGAGGTCCTTGCAAGACCTTTGGCAGACCTATTTAATGCCTCACTACATTCGGGGTGTGTACCTCCGGACTGGAGGATGGTTCATGTGGTGCCCCTCCACAAGAGTGGCCCCAAGGATGAACCGGGAAACTACAGACCAGTGAGCCTCACATCCATTGTGGGTAAGCTAATGGAGACTATCCTGAAGGAGAGGCTGGTGGCCCTCCTAGAGGCCAAAAGACTACAGGACAGCAGACAGCATGGCTTCATACGTGGCAGATCCTGCCAAACCAACCTGGTTGAGTTCTATGACTGGGTAACTAGGCAACTGGACAGGGGCCATGCAGTGGATGTCTTGTATCTGGACTTCAGTAAGGCATTCGACTCGGTGCCACATGGAAGGCTGGGAAGGAAGTTAGTAGGCACAGGGGCGGGTACAAAGCTGGTGAGATGGGTAGGAAACTGGCTGCAGGGAAGGCAACAGAGGGTGGTGGTGGGTGGGGAGCTCTCACACCCAAGGGCAGTGACGAGCGGTGTCCCACAGGGCTAGGTGTTGGCACCAGTGTTGTTTGGGATATTCATTACAGACATATCATGGGACATCAAGAGCAAGATCAGTCTGTTTGCTGATGATACCAAGGTTGGCGCGGTGGTGGATGACCTAGGGGGATGGCAGGGGTTGCAGGATGATCAGGCAAAGCTTGAAACCTGGTCAGACACCTGGCAACTGGGCTTTAATGTCAAAAAGTGCAAGGTACTGCATTTTGGGATGAAGAACCCAAGAAGGACTTACCAGCTAGGGGGAGTGCAGCTAGCCCAGACAGAGGAGGAGAAGGATCTGGGTGTGCTCATTACAGGGTCAATGAACAACTAGGCACAGTGTAGGAAGGCAGCTGCAAAGGCCAACAAAATGCTGGGTTGTATTGCAAGGGGTATATCCTCAAGGAGGGAGGAGGTGATTCTGCCACTGTATAGGTCATTAGTTAGACCACACCTGGAGTACTGCGTGCAGTACTGGCGTCCGTATCTGAACAGGGACATTAAGTTACTGGAGGGGGTGCAGCACAGGGCGACAAAGATGATCAAGGGTCTGGGGGACTTATCATACGAGAGGAGGTTGAAGGAGTTGAACATGTACTCACTGGAGGAGAGGAGAGGAGAGGAGAGACAGGGTGACATGATTGAAACCTTTAAATACATGAAAGGAATAAACAAGACGGGTACAGAGGGCTGTTCAAAGTAAGGAGGGAGGCCACCAGGGGCCATGATATGAGACTGGAGTGAGAAGGTTCAGGAGGAGATGAGGAGACACCTTTTACAGAGAGGGTGGTGGCTGGGTGGAATGCATTATCTGCAGAAGTGGTATGCAGTAGAACAGTGGACTGCTTCAAGCGAGGATGGGACAGGACAAGGGAGGGTTAATGAAGGGGAAGGGTGGAAGGGGGGGCAGCTGCAGAATAAGGGGTGCTAGCTGCACATTCGAGCAGACTTGATAGACCTCTAGGCCTTTATCTGCTGGCAAATTTCGTATGTTCGTAAATATTGAAAATTTGCAAACTAACTAGCGTGCGTAGGAACTGCGCAACACAGGCTCGTGAAACAGTCATTTTTAGGAAGTTTGTGACCAAATTTTCAACATAGTCATTTTAAGAACATGAACTGCTCATGAACAGGGTCACTGTGATTTTCTTAATGTGTCCCATACATTGATTTCGCACACCGACTGCGCCATTGTGCGCTACATGGGCGGAAACACGTTTTAGGTGAGATGTGAAAAATGACAGCTGTACTGCTCATAAGGAGGTGTGGTAACATGACAATGTTGAAAATCTGGAGTGAAAATATTGAAAATTCGCAAACTTACGAGCCTCGATACGAAATTGCTACTTGCCAGGCTGTCAAAACCAATCATTTTTGAATTTTCCACCAAATTTTCAACATAGCCATTTTAACACCTATGCTCATGAACAGTGTCACTGTGATTTTCTTAATGTGTCCCATACAGTGATTTCGCACACCGACTGCGCCATTGTGCGCTACATTGGTGGAAACACGTTTTGGGTGAGATGTGAAAAATGACAGCTGTACTGCTCATAAGGAGGTGTGGTAAAAAGACAATTTTGAAAATCTGGAGTGAAAATATTGAAAATTCACAAACTTGCGAGCGTGCATGCGTAGGAACTGCGCAATGCACGCTCGTAAAACAGTCATTTTAAGGAATTTTTCCACCAAATTCTCCACATAGCAATTTTAAGACCTCTGCTCATGAACAGTGTCACTGTGATTTTCTTAATGTGTCCCATACAGTGATTTCGCACACCGACTGCGCCATTGTGCGCTACATGGGCGGAAACACATTTTGGGCGAGATGTGAAAAATGACAGCTGTACTGCTCATATGGAGGTGTGGTAAAAAGACAATGTTGAAAATCTGGAGTGAAAGTATTGAAAATTCGTGAACTTATGAGCATGCATAGGAACTGCGCAACGCACACTCGTAAAACAGTCATTTTTAGGAATTATTGCACCAAATTTTCAACATAGGCTTTTTGAGAACGCACCTTATGAACACTGGCAGTGTCGTTTCATTAATTAGTGCAGAAAGGTGATTTCACGCAGTGACTGCTAAATCACCCTTCGGGCACGATTAACGCCATGACAGTGCAAGAATTCATGAGGAGTGGTCCCAAAAACCCCATGTTGAAAATCTGGTGCAAAAATTCCAAAAAATGCCTGAGATATGCAGCAAAGTTGAAAAAACCCTATCTATCCCATTATACAGCTTACGGCATTTCCTCAGTTCGCGGTCGGCTTTGAAGAGTGCAGACGTGTTCCTGGTCCACGGAAGATCGTCACGTCGAGCTCCAGAGGTAAGTATGGGGTGAGAGGGGTGTGGGGAGGCAGGGTGCGCAGAGAGTGGGTGCAGGTTGTGGGAGGGAGAGTATGAGGGACCATTTTTGTGTTACAGGGTTAAAAAAACAAAACATTGCGGGACAATTTTTTTTTCCTCGGGGATTTGGCATGCTGGGGTGGGCTCTCAGCATGCGACCTAACTGTTTGGGGGTGCTGCAGCCAATGGGGACCTTGGTCCCAAAAGGTGATTTCGCAGTCACTGTGTGGAATCACCTTTCGAGAGTGAGGAACGAAATGACAGTGCAAGTTTTCATGAGGGAGGCTCTCAAAAAGCAAATTTGGTGGAAAAAATCAAAAAAACTGTTTTACAAGTGTGCATTCCGCAGTTGCTACGCATACTCATAACTTAGCGAATTTGCAATATTTTCATGCCACATGTTCAGCATTGGCATTTTTCCACACCTTCTTGTGAATCGTACAGCTGTCATTTTTCACATCCTGCCCGAAATGTGTTTTCGCACGTCTGGTGCAGAATAGCACGGTTGATGTGGGAAATCAATGTTCAGGACAAATTACGAAAATGACAGTTACACTTTTCATGAGCAGAAGTCCTAAAATGCCTATGCTGAAAATTTGGTGACAATACTCCATAACATGACTGTGTTACGAGCGTGTGTTGCGCAGTTTGCATGCACTCTCGTAAGTTCATGAATTTATAAAATTTTCACTCCATATTTTCAACATTGCCATCATTCTGCACCTCCTTATGAGCAGTACAGCTGTCATTTTTCACATCCTGACCAAAATATGTTTTCGCAGTTCCAGCGCAGAATAGCGTGGTCGCTGTGGAAGTCTGTGTTCGAGACACATTATGAAAATGATAGTGATGACACTGTTCATTAGCAGAGGTCCTAAGATGCCTATGTTGAAAATTTGGGGATGGAATTCCATAAAATTAGTGTTTTACGAGCGTGCGTTGCGCAGTTTGCACACACGCTCGTGACTTCGCACATTTGTAATATTTTCACTCCACATGTTCAAAATTGGCATTTTTCCACACCTCCTTATGAACAGTACAGCTGTCATTTTACATATCCTGGCTCAAATGTGTTTTCGCACGTCCGGCGCAGAATTGCACGGTCACTGTGCAAAGCCAGTTTTTGGGACAGTTTGAGGAAATGATGATGACACTGCTCATGAGCAGAGGTCCTAAATGCTTATGATGAAAATTTGGTGCAGAAAGTCCATAAAATGACTGTGCAGCAAGCATGCGTTGCGCAGTTCCCATGCAGCCTTGTAACTTCATAAATTTGCAATATTTCTATGCCAGATTTTCACCACTGGCATTTGTGCACACCTCCTTATCAACAGTACAGCTGACATTTTTCACAGCCTGCCCAAAACACGTTTCGGCAACTGTGGCACACAATGGCGTGCTCGCTGTCGGAAATCACCTTTTGGGACACATTAACAAAATCACAGCGCCACTGTTCATGATGGGAGGTCCCAAAATACCTATGTTGAAAATGTGCCTAAAAAACGCACACAAATAATTCGGTTGCGGACGTCTGTTGCGCAGTTTGTATGCATGTTCATTGCTTCACCAATATTTCATATTGCCACTCCAAATTTTCAACGTTGCCATTTTTTATGCCTCCTCATGAACAATACAGTTGTCATTCTATACATCCTGCCCAAAACTGTGTTTTCATCCCTCTGTCGCTAAATGGCACAGCCACTGTGCAAAACCACGTTTCAGCTAACAAAGTGATTGTGCTGCTTTTCATGAGGTGGACTGACAAGCAGCCCATGTTGAAAATGTGGAGTAAAACTACCACTACACGCCTACGGTGTTAGGGTTTCCAACTGTAGCACCCCACCTGGTATGGACTGACAGGTGTCAGGGCTGTGACTTGGGATCATCGGACCTAATGCTCATGCCATTCCACCCGCCACGCCCACCCTGCAGCCACTGACAGGCATCGTGGTGTGTCTTGCACTGTTCAGCCATAAACTTCATCCCACGCTCCTATACTGCACCCATGTCAGTGTATTTCCTTATGGAATGGGGTAAGTATAATGCCCAAAGACTCCAAAGCATACCACGACACTTGTCAGTGTCTACAGGGTAGGGTGAGGTACAATGGCATGAGCATTATAGCTGATGACCCAAAGGCACACCCCAATGCCTGTCACTCTCTACAGGGTGGGGGTGGGGTTGGCGTCACTTCAGTACTTCACTGCCATTCCTATCATATGTCTCTAGCTCCGCCAATGCCAATGCCAGCGCGACAACAGTCAGCATTGACAAATGCTTGTTAGGGATTGTTTCACCAAATTTTCAACATGGCCTTTTTGGGACTCCACCTCATGAACACTGGTGGTGAAATTATGTTGATCGGGCCGGAAAGGTGGTTTTGCACTGTGACTGCAAAAACACCTTCCGGGCCCTATTAATGAAATTTCACCAGCTGTGTTCATGACGTGGGGTCCCAAAAAGGTCATGATGAAAATTTGATGAACAAATTCCAAAAAATAACCAAGTTATGAACATAAGAGTGGCTGGAGCAACTCTGTCTCCTGCTCTGTCTGCTACCTGCCCACCACTCCTACTTCTAATTTAATCCTCTCTGTGTCCTCTATATCCAGCAGGTGGCACTGACCTGGGGTGCACAGGTCCACTGGAACTTCCAGCCTCATCAGCGAAGCAGCAGGCCTAACCAAGCCACTGCTGGCACTTTCCTCCCTGGATCAGAGCTGCAGGTATACCTGCTACAATCTCCTAAGCAGTGCTAGCTCCTGATTGGCCCTCCGCTTGAGCTGCTGCCCACTGATTGGTGTGGCTTTTTTGGCGGCTGAAACTCTCCTGTTTGAGCTCTTTGCTCGCTTCTGATTTCTACTTTTCAACCTGTATTTTCTCCCGCCCACCTGCCCCAACCCCGGCCTCTATTAAATACACACTTGCTCTGCCCCTTCCCTTTTCACACTCACCGATTGCTTTCCTCACTTGTCTCTTCTGTGTACACAGTCAGTGCTCCTGTAGGACATACCCCTGCCATTATCTCCCTCTGGCACTTATACTAAGCTGTCATACACTCAACTTTTGGCACTTAATCCCATCGCTAACCAGATCCCTCTTTCTGAGCTAAGCCTGCCCTATTTCAACTGTAGCTTTTCTCCTTTACTGGCATCCTATACTATACTAGCCAAAGCTTAGGTTGCACGCCCCTCAACCTCTTTACATCTAAGACCAGAGCCACTTGAACCCTTCTCCGGAAATGGGTCCAAATGCTATAATGCTACTCCTGCTCCTCCTTACTGTACAAGCCTTCCTTACTGCCAGTATCATAAAGCCCCATCAGGTGGCACCACAGATCACATTGATGTATACCCACTACACATTATGGGGATGGCTACCTGTAGTAACTGCATAAATTGCACCTATCTATTTTCCGAAATTCTACAACATGTGAACCGAATTTTTCGCCCAAGAATAACCCTACCTACAAACTACTGCTCCCTATTACTACTATCGGGGTTCTGGTCTCCACAGCAAATACCAATGAAAGCGTCTAAGGAAAAAAAGAGTACTGCGAGGACTAATTATACGACTACTGATCATGTCAGACAACATACACCCAAACCCTGGCCCACCTCTAACAAACCACAATGGCACAAGCAGATCTGGGTCCCTCTCACTTGCCAGCATCAACATCTGCAGACTGCTTAAAACATTTGATATTCTCTCTGTCTGGATCTCCCAACACAACCCTGATGTCCTATTAGTGGTTGAGACATGGTTGTCACCAAAAATCCCTGATGCTGCAGTGACCATACCCAGTTACACTTTCTTCAAGCTGGATAGACTTTCTAAAAAAGGGGGTGGCTGTGCACTAGACCTGAAAGAATCTCTGTTGGGGCACACTCTGTCCTTACCCATCACTGGAGGTGAATTTCAGGTTCTTGCCATAAAGGTCCTTCTTGGGGCACACAACAAAGCTCTGACTATAGCATCAGTCTATATCCCACCCAGGCAGAAGAAAGCAAGCCTCAATCCACTCCTCACCTGCTTAAAAAGCCTTAAGCACAGCTCAGAAGTAATAGTGCTCGGGGACTTCAATATAAACTGGCTTGCCCCCAGCACAAGCAATTACAAGGATGCCCTATCTGCAGCAAATTTCACCCAATTCATTACCTCACCAATAAGGGTCAACTATAACACAGGGACTAGTACCATACTGGACTGGATTCTCACAAACCACCATGAACACATCACCAACACCTCAGTCCTTCCTGACTCTATAAGTGATCACTCTCCAATCCAGTGCCTGTGGACTAATAAATTCACCAAACCACCAGCTAAAACTGTCAACAGTAGGGTACTACTCAGGGGACACCTTGATGTGCTGAGGTCCCATCTACAGCAACAAGACTGGTCTCCACTAGATACTGCCCCAGATGTAGATACTCCACTACAATTCTTTATCACCAAATTCAATGCAGCATGTGACACCCATGCCCCATACAAGAAACGCAAAGTTAAGGGCCTTGATAATCCATGGATTATGTACAATTTGCTTCAACAAATGAAAGCACGGGACAACCTCTGGACACAGGCAAGAAATTCGGGCACACAAGCAAATATACAAGCATATAGGGCCACCAGGAATGCCTGTACCAAAGCCATTTGCCAGAAAAAAAGCCAGCTACCACAGGAGTGCCTTGTCCAACTCTCGGTCGGACGGCAAGAAATTCTGGAACAACCTATCTCAAGTCTTGGGGAAAGAGTCCAAAGTAACACCAAATATGTTAAACCTAAATGGTACCATCACCCTGGACCCTGCCACGATTGCTAACACCTTCAATCATGCATTCATGGACCTTAGAAACATACTCCCCACTAACTTTTTCGACCCCTCACACACCACTGCCCCCCAGGTTCAACCAGACACTGAACTAAGTCACCCACTTTTTTATTTCAAGACAGTCACCAAAAGAGAAGCCAAGAAATATCTTCTCAAGGTACTAGGAAAGACTAGAATAAATTAGGGCACTCTGGACATGAAACTTATTGCACTCACCCTTGATGCCGTCCTTCCCCCCTCTTACCAAAATAATCAACCTATTCCCTCATGCTCTCCCAGTTCCCACTCAAATGGAAGTCTGCCCTAGTGACCCTAATGCAGAAGTCTGGGGACAGGACATTACATGGAAATTACAGGCCTATCTCCATCCTTCCTCCACTATCCAAAGTACTTGAAAAAATCATTGCGGACCAATTAGTGGAGTACATTGAGAAGTATGATCTGCAATGTCCGTAGCAACATGGTTTCCGAAAAGGCCACAGCACCACCATTGCCCTGCTTGAATTCACTGGTCACATCCACCAGGCACTTGACTAAGGACAGCTTGCTGGTGCCACCTTCATCGACCTTTCAAAGGCCTTTGATACAGTTAATCATCCTTTACTGCTAGAACACCTGGTAAAACTAGAGCTATCACATGGCACTCTAAAATGGTTTCAGAGCTGTCTCTCAGACCGGTTACAACAAGTCAGGATCAGTGATACACTCTCTTCCAAACAACCTGTCCAGTCTGGAGTGCCCCAAGGTTCAATTCTGAGACCTCTACTCTTCAGTATATTTCTGAATAACTTCCCTGCTGCTTGCAAAGAACACATCATCCTATATGCAGATATGCAGTGATTCTTGCACTAAACCCTGACCCCACTCACTTGGAACACCAACTCCAGGCAAGTTTCATGGAAGTTGAGGCCTGGTTTGGAGCACAGAAACTTGTACTAAACTACAAAAAAACTAAGATTATGCTATTCCATGGCACACATAACAAATATAAAAATAAACAGCTAACTATCAAAAACTGCCCTGGTGTCTGTCTGGAACAGAAGCAAACTTGTAAGTACCTCGGTGTGACCATGGACAGTACCCTGTCTTTCTCCAGTCATATCGACACGGTCGCTAAATTAGTGAATATCTGCATCGGTGTTCTCTACAAATATAAGCACAGCATGACTTCCAAAGCCCTTAACTTAGCAATTCTAAGCTCCATTATCTCCATCATAGATTACGGGCTTATCATCTATGGAGCGGCCACAGCTACAGCAATACGACAAACCTCATTAGCACTGAATAAGGCCTGCAGATTGCTAATGGGAACGGCCCACTGCACACACACACACATGTGACCGTTATAACAGGCAAACTGGTTACAACTTCAGGGAAGAATCACGTACCAAACTTGCATCATAGTAAAAAAGACATCCATTGGTCTCATGCCCCCTGGGGTCCAGAATCTCCTCAGCTAAGCCATCAGCATTCGCAGCACCAGAAGCTCAGAAAATTGCACACTACTGGTTCCCCGCTGTCTCACCTCCCAAGGCCAGAGGTCCTTTGCCGGAAGAGCCCCTAAGATGTTTAACTCCCTCAGCAGTGATACCACCAATTTATGTACCCTTGGCCTCTTTAAACATAAACTACGGCAGACACTTATAGCCAGAACCGAGTACGACTGTTTCACTTAGTCTACCACTTTCCTCTACATCCCACCCTATTTCTCTCCCCTCCTACATCCACCCTCCTACACCCCTTTTCCTCACACACATCCTGTTCTCTGTCTCTCCCCACACACAGGCTATGTCCCCCCTCCCCACCACCCTGTTCCTCTGGACTTTTCACATACTCCCTCTGGACAGTCCCCCTAATCCTCCCTCCCTCCTCTACGGACCTCCCTATCCTCTCCATAATCTCTCCAATAGGCCCTGCCTGCCCTGTTCTACTTAAAGTTAGTTCCTAGGTAATACTGGGTTAGTTTCTACCTGACACTGCCATATTGGCTGCATTAATAACTGTTTCACACTGTTTTACTCACTTTCATTGGGTCTTAACGCTGAATATGTATACTGTGTCCTTGATCTTTGCTGTCACCTCATTGTACTGTTACCTGTATTTACTCATTTACTACACTGTATTCAAGCTTTCAATACGATCTATGTATGCTGATGTGGAACCCTTTTAAAAGAGCCTCTGGATCAAAGGTGTTGAATCCGAAATTTAATATATATATAAATAAATAAATAAGTTCAAAACACCATTAAAACACATTATACAGCACTTACCTGTATTCCTCAGTTCACGGTTCGGCATCAAAGAGTGCAGGCGTGTCTCATTCCACAGAGAATGACAGCATTCGACCTTCGCTGGTAAGTATATGGTAATGGGTGGAGGGTGCTCAGTGGGAGAGTCAGTATGGGGGGAAGGGGATTGCAGCAAGGTTGACAAGGGACCATTTTCTTTCTTTCAGGTAAAAAAAAAAGATGCCACGGGACAGTTTTCCTCTTTTCAGGCACAGTATTATCCATGGAAGGGTGGCGGGTGACGCAGAACACCAGAGAAACTGGGAAAAGCAATGGGGACAGTGATCGGAGGGTGGGGGTGCCACTAGTCACCAGGGAAACTGGGAAAAATAATGGGGGACAGTGATCAGAGAGCGGGGGGTGCCACTAGACACCAGAGAAACAGGGAAAAGCAATAGGGACAGCGATCGGAGGGTGGGGGGGTGCCACTGACATCAGGGAAACAGGGAAAAGCAATAGGGACAGCGATCGGAGGGTGGGGTGCCACTGACACCAGGGAAACAGGGAAAAACAGTAGGGACAGCGATCGGAGGGTGGGGTGCCACTGACATCAGGGAAACAGGGAAAAACAGTAGGGACAGCGATCGGAGGGTGGGGGTGCCACTAGACACCAGGGAAACACAATGGGGGACAGTGATTGGAGAGTGGGGGGTGCCATTAGACACCAGGGAAACAGGGAAAAGCAATGGGGACAGTGATATGAGGGTGGGGTGCCACTAGACACCAGAGAAACAGAGAAAAGCAATGGGGACAGTGATCGGAGGGTGGGGGGGCACCACTGACACCAGGGAAACTGGGAAAAACACTAGGGACAGCAATCAGAGGGTACCACTAGACACCATGGAAATAGGAGAAAACAATGGAGACAGTGATGGGGTGGTGATCAGATGGTGAGGGGTGCCACTAGACACCAGGGAAACATAAAACACTTAACAGAGCACAAGAGGGAAACAATGTTCTTCTTTTTCCTTACATGTGTCATATCATATACTGTGGTGTTCTGCTATATGAAGCACCACAGTGTGTGTGTGTGTGTGTATATATATATATATATATTTTTTTTTTGTTAGTTTTTGTTGACTGGGAAAGCAGGACTAGACAAGTCTGCCTATTTTCATCCTCAGTACAACACACATAAAGATATATGACAATAGGATATCATAGTTTGTTATTTTAATAAAAAGGGGATCGGAGTTGGGGGGTGCTAGACCACCAGGGACCTGTTTTATTTTTTTAATAAAATTGGTATTGGGGTATCTCATTCAAAGAGGTAAACAACTTTCATTTTTTTCCTTATGTGTGTCCTATCATATACTGTGGTGTTCTGCTACACGAAACACCACAGTATATGATACAACACACACAACGAAATACGACAACAGGACCTTATGCTTTCAAAAAAATTCAGCTCTCCGTAGAATGTTAGTTTTTTACACTGTGCATACCCAAGAATAAAAATTCTTGATAAATTATTTAAAAACTACTCACCTACTATACACAAACGCCACAAAAGCACGTACCTTGGGCCCAACTCTATCAAATCTGAAAGTTTCGAGTTTCAAATAATCATATTTTTTATGCAATTGGGACACAAAAGAAGTCTTAAAAATTGTGATTTTTACATATTTTGCACCTCTGTAACTGTGCCTCCACTGAACCGATCTACATGAAATTTTCAGCGTCAAGAGATCCTGACGCAAAGGCAGTGTATTCCAACTTTCATGCAAAATGTATTTGGTGGGCATAACAGCATTGTGGTGCGCTGAGTACCACAAGTGGGACATGGCCATTTCTGGCTTCTCTCTGTTCAGGAGAGAAAGGGCAGGAAGGAGGAGAGGAGAACTGTACTATATGTGAGGGTGGGAACCAAGGTAACGAAGGTACAGGGGCACCTAGAGAAAAAGAAAGGGCGTGCGGTGCTGTGGATCACCCTGGAGACAGGCTCTGGGGCTGCTATTTATACTGGGATGGTGTACAGGCCTCCAGCACAGGGAGAGGGGTTAGGAAAGGCACTTGGGGAAGCCAGCATCAAAATGGCAAGTAAGAGGGAGGTGCTGCTAGTTGGTGACTTCAATCTGCCAGATGTGAAGTGAAGCCTTCCAACTGAAGTTTTGGCAAGGAGCAGTGCTATCCTTGACTTCCTACAAGGGGCTTTTTTCAGGCATCTAGTCAAAGAACCCCTAGGGACAGGGCAGTGCTGGACCTGGTGCTTACAGGGACAGCATTGCAGATGTCACAGTGGACAATCCCGTAGGTACCAGTGGTCACTATACTGTGTGGTTTAACATAACGAGCAGAGGCAATCCTCACAGGGATGAGGGTCCTGAGTTTTAGGAGGGCAGATTTTACATAAATGGGAGACTGCCTCAGAAACCACCTCATGCGGGGAAGGGGCAGGATTGCCAGGGTGGGGTACAGACACAGTGTGGAAAAATAAGGGAGGGCATAATTAAGACAATCATCTTCTGCATGAGGGAAGTGAGTAAAACCAGAAGGAAAAAGAGACTTTTATGGTTCTCAAGGGAAGTGATCAAAACAGTGAAGGCAGAAAAGGTGGCATTCAGGAGGTATAAGGAAACATAGAGGGAGGAGGACAGGAAGGTATACCAATTTAAACAGAGAGAAGCAGCAAAGGTGATGAGGGGAAAAGAGGCACATGCAGAGGAAAGGATAGCCAAAGGGGTAGCTTAAGGGGATGAGACTTTTTTTTCAGATACATAAGTGAGATGAGGAAAGCAAGGGGAGGGATATTGAGGATTAGAAGTCTGGAAGGGTGAGACTGTGCAGAAGACCATGAAAAAGCTTCCATCCTGAACAGATACTGTACTTCCACTCAATCTTCACAGTGAAGGTGGGGAGAGAAGGACTACCAGGGAGTAGCAGGAACAGAGGGAAGTGGGAGGTGGACGCATGTTCATTTTCAGAGGAAAGGGTCCTGAAGCGACTTGCAGCTCTGAAGGTGGACAAGGCTGTGACACCAGACAGAACACACACAAGGGTACTAAAGGAACTCAGGGAGGTGCTAGCTGTCCCATGACAAACTTCAGTTCACTGGAAACAGTTGTGGCTCCAGAGGACTGGAGAAGACCTGATGTGATCCCTCTTCATAAAAGCAGCAGCAGGAAGGAGACTAGCAACTATAGGTTGGTCAGTCTTACTTCATGGTGGGGAAATTAAAGGAAACCCTGCAAAGATAAGGCTGGTAGAGTAACTTGATTCCATTGGGCAACAAGAATACAGGCAACATGGATTTATGGGGGGAGGTCATGCCAGACAAATCTGATAGATTTCTTTGACTTGGTGACTGGGAAAATAGATTAGGGGAGGGCAGTGGGCGTGGCTTATCTGAACTTTAGCAACTCCTTCAACAATAGCACAGGAGATTGATAAAGAAACTGAGCAGCCGAAGGGTGGGATCCAGAATGATGGATCCCTGCTGGTCTAGTGGTTAGGATTTGTCACTCTCACTGCCATGGCCTGGGTTTGATTCCTGGTCAGAGAAGGTGCTATGCTTTTGGGGGGGGGCAGTAAAGCATAGTAGTTGAGAACACTGAGTGACAAACCGGGAGAGCTGGGTTTGAATCCCACTGCCACCACTTGCATACTGTGTGACTATGAGCAAGTCACTTAACTTCCCTGTGCTCCCGGGATGCAACTGGAAACAGACCTTGGCTGACTATGTATTTCCTGGCCACTTGGCTTAGTGTGTATTTCCTGGATAAAAAAAAAAAGTGGTTTATAGCAATGGTGGTTTCTATACTGCAATTAGATTGGCTATAATCTGCCCCTGCCTTACATTAATCTTTAATTAATAGGTATATATGGCCTCATCACCTGCCCCAAGATCCAGAAAGGTTAGTCCATCCTGACTGAAGTCCCATCTGTCTGGATTGGTGGTAGTTCAGGTGGATGTTAAAGATCCCATGGCACTTATCGAAAAGAATAGGGGAAGTTTTTATTAGTATCAACAGCATAACATCAATCCAAAAATAAAAGGTACAAAATGTACAAAACATATTTCATGATACAGAAATCAAAATGAAAAGTAAGAAAGGGAACAACAATGATACAATAACACAGAATTAGAAAACTGCTAAGAAAAAAAACAAAATGAAAACCAAAAGACGAAAACAAAATAATTCGGAATACTAAGGGAGGTAAGCATCAAAGAAACTTGAAGCACATTGGAGTCTGATACATCCGGAAAAACAGAACGTTCAGAAAAATAATTAACCAATAAAAAATAGTACATACCCTTCCGCGAGGTATGAGTTATCGATGAGTATAAAATATGCCATTTCTTCAACTTCCCAAAACAAGATTGGAAATACCCTGGTAAAGTATTAATACGTGTTTGTTTATGAATAACTCCATCTGTCGACCAACTATCCAACCACAGTGAAATATGGTCTATTATCCAAACTGACCATATTTTAGAGTGTCCCATTAAAAGAGGAGAGATATTTTTATACAAAAAAATACTAAAAAAGAATACTATAGGATTTATCATGTTAAGTCCACCCTCTTTAACAGGTAAATATAAAATATTCCCGTTTAATAGGGTTCAGCCGACTGCCCCATATAGTTTGGAAAAAGAGACTATATAGAGCCGTTTCCCTGGAAGTAGGCAATGCATAAACGGCACCTAAATGTAAAAATAGACCAATGAGGAATGTCCTAACCATATAAATCCTCTTTTTCTTAGACATTTTCCACTTGTTCCAAGTGGCTATTTTCCACTTTGCAGTTTGAATAAGTTTATCCCAATTATACGTTGCAGTATCCTCACCACAAAAAAAATAAATTCCTAAAATTTTGAAAACCTGAGATGTAACAGGAATCCCCAAAAGTTTAGAATGAGTAAAATTACAAGTGCCAAAGAAACTACACTTATTTTTCGACAAGTTAAATGCTGCTCCAATACCCTTCGTATATGCAACAGTCAAACCTTCCGTAGCTGCACAAGAAGGAATATCTGCTAAAAAAAAAACATAAATCATCGGCATAAGCAATGACTTTGATCTCTGCATCTTCAGATCCTAAAGAGATGCCTCTAATATGGTCTGAAGCATAAATAGCAGAAAGTAGTGGTTCTAGAGATAAAATATATAAAATAGGGCTTAAAGGGCACCCTTGTCTCACACCCTTACTACACTTCTGTTTAGAACCCAACCAACCATTGACATAAGGGATAACGTCTGCGTGAAAATAATAGCGTTGCAACCATGTAACAAAAGTAGATGGAAATCCCATCCTTGTCATACAAGTCCAAAGATACAGGTGAGACACATTACCAAACGCTTTCGCCTGATTTAAAGTAAGACAAATCCCTGCCATTTCCTCTCTAGTACCCCGTTCTATAATTTCCCTTATAAGGATGAGGGCATCAGTGATGGTGCGACCGGGCACGGAGCAAAATTGTGTAGGATGGATAATATTTTGTAAAAGACACGAAATTCACAAACACAAAATTTTATTAAGAATTTTACAATCCAAATTTAAAAGAGTAATCGGACGCCAATTATGCAATCATTCCCTATCTCCCGATTTATACAGAAAAATCAAAAGCCCTTCATTCATACTAGCCAGAAAAAAACCATGTGAAAGGCTACTATTAAACACATCAACAAGCTGATGATCCAAAACTACATTTATAAAACTATAAAGTTCATTTGGAAGCCCATCTTTACCCGGGGCTTTTCCTTTACAAAGATTTTGAAAGATTTTGAATAACTACATGCAATTCCATCAACAAAATAGGTGCCAATAGCAAGTTATTCAAACAATGCACATCACAATAGACTTTAGAGGTAGCAGAAGTAGTAGGTTTACGTGAGATATTAAAATCCCCACCAAATAAAACCTTTTTGCTAGTAAACAGATAGGGTCTAAGAAGAAGTAACAGTTAAATGCGATCCCACTTATTTTGAGGAACATAAATATTAACCAATCGAAATGGGACAGCATCAATAAGGACATCCAACAACTAAACTCTACCAGGGGCAATATGAATTTCATCCATGATTTTAAATTTTTGAGATGTAAAACAAATTCCCACTCCAGAATATATATCCGTCCCCCCAGACCAAAAACAAGGACCCCAACCCCATAAATTAGTTGCAGTGACAAAATCTTGAGTAGTATACAATCTGGTGTCCTGAAAAAAAATAATATCATAATGTAAATCTAAAAAAAGGGCAAAAGTTATCCTTCTTTAATACAAGGATCGAATACTATTAGTATCCAGACTGGCCAGTGAAATGTCATAGCCATGATCTATAAGACCAGAAGTAAATCAAGTATTAGGATGCAGTTTTCTATTACTTTTTCGTAATCCTATTCTGGTAGTTTTTGGGGTTTTACCTTTTGTCCCCACCCTAGGATCTAGTATTGAATCATGGTCAGAAGTGGTTTCTACTTAGGAAGGATCCTGAGAGGCCCCATCAGAATCATGGTCCTCAGTTCCAATGGAGGCCAAAATTCCGTATTTATTTGAAACCAACACAGGTTCCGGAGATTGGGCCCAATCCAACACTGGGGTATGTGGAACACTAGTTCCCTCAGAAGGAAAAGAGACAGTTCCAACCGGCCTTGGTCATAACGGAGAAGGAACTACCCGACATGGTTAAAACCTTTGGGAATCATCATCAAAGGGGCGCCTGGAAGTGTGATGACCAGGTGACCTGAGTAGTGTAAGTGATGGGGGGGAGTTTGTTTAGACTGCCTAGAAGGAACAGTAGGAGGTTTTGTAGCCAAAACTGCTGAATAAGATTTAGGACTCATAGAAGTATCAGGTGGAACACCAGCCAATAAATTCCTAGCCGCTTTAAAAATGATTAAATCCTGTAAAGCATAATCTGATTCTTCAATATTATGAGCAGCCCATGGACAATCTGAAAACACATGCCCCACCTCATCACAGAAATTACATTTTACAAAGTTCTCACATTGGTAACCCGAATGGCCAACTTCCCCACATTGAAAACATTGAATCTTTTCACAGGCAGTACTAATATGACGAGGAGAACCACATTTGTAACATCGCCGGGGCTGACCAGGATAAAATAAGAAACTCTTATCCAGTCCAATAAAGAAGCAATTTGGGAGATGGACATATTCATTTTGAACACTATGAAGCTTCAATTTAATCTTCCAATCCCCATTCCAAAACCCCTCACCATCCAAAATGGGATCAGGTGTACCCTGGACATCTCAACGTTTTCCCAGCCAATAAAGAATATCTGCCAGATTTACCCCCTCATTACGAAACAAAACAGTTACAACCCGAAAAAGTTGTTTTGTTAAAAGAATGACCTGAAAATGGGACCACAAAGGATTAGTTTTTAATGATGCATATTTTAACCAAAAAGTGTCTAAATTAGCAGGAGACCTGACACTGATGTCGAAAGAATGTTCACCAGGAGCATGGATGAGAGCATAGATGTCTGTAGGCGTAAAGCCCAAAGATTGTTTTATCAACATCTTGCCCACATAAAACCTATCCAGTAGTTCTTCCATGCCATCCAAATAACGTAGGCGAATAGCATTCCTACGTTTAGCCAGTTCTAAAGGTTTAGCAAATAACTCAGCAAAAGACGTTTTCGGTACATCAGGAGTTGTACCCAGGAGAAACAACAGGAGTGTCTGACTCTAGATTAACAACATTAGGAGCGATATTTGCTGGAGAAAGAAACAGAAACAGCACTACCTGATGCAACAGGTTGTAAAACTGCAGACTCACTAAGGTCCAACACTAGTTTACCAGGAAGAGTCTCCTTTTAAGTCTGTGGCCCGCTGGAGTGTGCCAGTATATCCTGTGGCTTGGTGGGGTCAGCGACCCAAGAACCATCGGCATGCCTCATCCAGCCCACCATGGAAAGAGACAATTCTGGGGACCACGGTTCATTCTGCCCCTGGTCGTCCGATGCAGCGTCTTGTGTATCCTGTGATATAGTTTCCGGCACATGATGAACTACGTCATCACGAAGTCCAGGACCTAGCTTGAAAGTCCTATGGAGAGATTCAGGAGATACTCCAAGCAAACGCTTCAGTTTTTTCTCCAGTAAATTAGCTCTAGCTGAGGTAAGAGCTTGTTCAGTTTGTAACAATTGAGCTTTTAGCAACTCCCTTTGCCTTGCCATTGCTTCCACCTCGTCGTCTTCACTCCCGGCAACCATACGGTCCAATTTAGGAGAAATAACACTAGGAACAGGTGCCGAAGCAAGCTGTGTTTGCTGACCAGCATGTGCGGTAAGAACCTCCACAAGACCATCCTGCAGCAAACCTCCATCTTCCTCCACTGTCGACAGCATACTGTCGTCTTCCATTGTCGTGACGTGTGGGATAACGCCCCCTTCCAGAGTAGGGGAATTTCCCCAGCGTCCTGGCCAAATTTCCCTCATTCACTAAAAATACCAACAACAGCTTAATCTGGTTCAAGGTCAGTTGGCATTCATCTGTATCCCCGGGTCATGCCTGAAAATAGGCAGGATTTGTCTAGTGCACTTACCCGGTCAACAAAAACTAAATAAATAAAAATAAATAAATAAATAAAACACGCACTCTATCTAAATTCTAACTGATCACCATTGCTGTCTCATGCTTAGCAAGCTGATTTCCTTGTACAAACAGATGCACCCATAATAGAAACATAGAAGCTGATGGCAGATAAGGACTGCAAGGTCCATCCAGTCTGCCCATTTCTTTTTCTACCTTATGAATGTGCCATCGGCATTTGCTCTGTCAATGGCCTATCTATGCATACTTATCTGTATTGCTCCCTTATGCCTAGCCCATGCCTGTTTTGAAGCCCTACACTGTATTCATATCCACCACTTCCTGAGGTAGCCCATTCCATGCATCCACCACCCTTTCTGTGAAAAATAACTTCCTCACATTACCCCTTAATCGGCCTCCCTCTAATCTCATGTTGTATCCTCTTGTCCTGCTATTTTTCTTATATTGAAACATGTTAGACTCTTTCACCTTGTTAATGCCCTTAAGGTGTTTGAATGTTTCAATCATATCACTTCTTTCCCTCCTTTGCTCTAGGGTATACATGTTGAGCTCCGTTAATCTGTCCTCATATGTTTTCGGGTACAGTCCCTGCACCATTCTGTTTGCCCTTCTCTGGACTGCCTCAATTTGGCTATGTCCTTGTGAAGGTGTGGCCTCCAGTACTGCATGCAGTACTCCAGATGGGGCCTAACCAATGTCTTGTAAAGAGGGATTCTTACCTACATCTTACGACTTGTGATACTCCTACCAATATACCCCAACATCCCCCTAGCCTTACCTACTGCTTTAGTGGTCTGCTTGGATGATTTCAGGTCATCGGTGATGATGATGCCCAAGTCTTTTTCTTCCCTTGTGACTGCCAGCAACTCCCTTCCCAACTTATAGGTGGCTTCAGGGTTTCTCTTCCCTATGTGCATGATCTTGCACTTCTTTGCATTAAACCACAGTTGCCACTCTTCAGACCATTTTGCCAGTTTATCCAGATCTCTTCTCATTCTTCCCACCCCATGTGGATCATCTACTCTGTTGCAGATCTTGGTGTCCTCTGCAAATAGACAAACCTTACCCTTCAGTCCATCTGCAATGTCACTGATGAAGATATTGAAGAGGACTGGCCCCAGAACTGATCCCTGAGATACCCCACTTGTGACTTGCATCTCTTCTGACTGTATACCATTTACCACCACTCTCTGTTTTCTGCCCATCAACCAGTTTGCCACCCAGTTGACCAACTTCTGACCACCCCGAGCCTACCCAGCTTATTAATCAATCTTCTATGAGGAACAATATCGAAAACTTTGCTGAAGTCAAGACAGGCGACATCAACTGCACTCCCTTGGTCCACAAATCTGGTTACCCAGTCAAAGAAATCTATGAGATTAGTTTGACAGGACCTTCATTTTGTAAATCCATGCTGTCTTGGATCCTGTGCTCCTATGGATCCCAGGTGTTGCACTATCATTTATTTAAGGAGTGCCTCCATAATCTTGCCCACTACTGGGGTAAGACTGACTGGTCTGTAGTTCCCTGCCTCCTCCCTGCTACCACTCTTGTGGAGCGGGATCACATAAGCCCTTCTCCAGTCTTCTGGGACCTATCCTGTGCTCAGAGACTCACTAAACAGTTCTGATAATGGCTCTGCTAGTTCCACCCTTAGCTCCTTTAGCACCCTGGGATGTATGCCATCAGGTCCCATTGCCTTGTCCACCCTGAGCTTATTGAGCTCTTGTAGGACCCTTTATTTTGTGAAGGGACTAGTGCACACCTCCTTCCCCCCTGTGTCCATGGTGCTGAGCTGTGGGTCCTGCCCTACCTTCTCCTCAGTAAACACTGAGCAGAAGTACTTATTTAGGACAGATGCTTTTACACGGTCCTCCTCCTCCTCACATGCCCCCTTATCCCCTTTGATCTTAGCAATATCCCCTCTGGACTTTCTCCTTTCACTAATGTATCTACAGAAAGTCTTGTCATCTTCTTTTACTGTTCGTGCTAGTGTTTCCTCGGTTTGGGTCTTACTGCCTTCCCTGCTTCCCTTAGGGAAGTTTGGTATGCCTCCCTATCTTCATCCCACTGCATTCTCTTATATTTCCTTCATCCTGAGCACTCTTATCCTGCTAAAGATCAAGTGCAAATAGAGACAACCCCCGACTACTGTTTTTCAAATGTTTTTTTGTCTAGAAACATTTTATTAACATACCAACCAACTTACATCAAATTACAACATCAAGAAAACTACCATAAAATACAGACAGGAATAGAAGTAAAAAACAACATATCCTCACAATGGTCATAACATAAAGAATAAAGTATGGACGCCCATACACAACTCGCCTTGTGTTTTCCGAGAGTCGAGATGCCTCGGCATATGGACCCCAAGGCAACTCGAGAGGTCCATGTCGGTATCTCAACCCCAAGATGGAAACACAAGGTGAGTTGTGTATGGGTGCCCATACTTTATTTGTTATAGTATATGGTTCCCCCTTCAAAAATGGAGAAAAAATTACCTGCACCTCCTGTGGAGCTCTGAACAACAGAAGTTCTTGGTTCTATTCCTGACAGGCGGCTTTCCTTAGGAGCTGTTTTGTTCAGGCGCCTTTAAGAGCCGAGGTGCTTTTTTTTTCCTGTGCTGTGGTTTATTTTCTCTGCCACAGAAGCGTTCCCCTCCTACTTCGGGTGCCGTTTTGCCATGAGATGAAAATATGATTTTTTTTTTTTAGTAAGGACAGTGCTCCGGTCCCTTCGTCTATGGCTTTTAATTTAACTGAGGTGAAAAGAGCACACATTTTGTTTTACTTTTGCAATGAGTATTCGCACTCACAAAGACATGAAAAAAACCTGTGAAAGATGTGTGCGAGAGGGCAGGAATGCGCAAGGGAAAGAAAGCGTGAGTCGGGTAGACTGCGGGGCAAAACCACTTGTCTGTTTATTTTACTCATGTCAACTTTGGAGCCGTGAAGAATATGTGTGAGAGGGGAGGAAAGCGTGAGGGGGAAAAAGTGGAACTCACTGCATAGGTGGGTGATAGGGTAACAGCTTCCGAATAAATGTTGTTAAACATCGTACACAACAACATTTTGAACGTGCACAGCTTTTCGAATGTGCACAACAAGCTTAGCGCAGTCACCAATTTTGAGGCATAATAAGACTTAATCATATACTATAATACATCAGCGGACAACCTATAACATCAATTAAACATCAACAATTGAACAACAACTGAACATTAGGGACATCCAACTTACCCCCAAATAAAAAATACCAGAATGGACCAACCCCCGTTAGGATGTAAATGAATCACATTCTACTAGATAACAGTGAACTCTTGCCACATAGGCCAACCACTTAACCCACCCCATATGATAACGGCCCAGGGCATTCTTTCTCCAATACATTACTCTGTAAAATGAGGTCACCTTCGATACAGCCTGCTTCCACCTAGAAATAGATGGACCCTCTACTGACCTCCAGTGCATTAACAACAGTCTCCTGGCTTTCAGTGCAGCCTCAAAGAGAAACCCTTTGTGAACCATGACTGAATGGTCTCACAAAGAGGGATCACCCATAATCCAAAAAAGAGGGAATATAGGGATAGGTAACTGTAGAGTGTGCTCCAGGCAAAGGAGTATTTCACCCGCCAATCCCTTATTAAGGAGCAATCCCAAAGGATATGAAATATTGTCCCAGAGTGTTTTTCAGATATGTTTTACCTTCTCAAGCTTCCTCTCATGTGGCTGTCTCTGCTCACTCTGCACTGCCTGAGTCCCTCACATGAATACAGTCAAATGCGATATTACGGTACTGTGCTCTCACAACAGACTCACAACATTTACAATTTTTTTTCGCATGTCAGCCGGTTTTGCTTAAGTTCACTCAGTCTGCTCCATATGAACCAATTTCCCTTTCAGCTCCCCATTCAGCTCCTACGTGTACTGGTATTTGGAAGGAAAATTTCTACCGTACTTATTGTAAATGGAGGTGTTAGAGTTACAGGAATTGTACCAGGGTAAATTCGCACCTTTTTAAACTACCACACTTAGTAGTCTCACTCTTCCTGGGGGCCCATTGTTTGCACAATTCTTCTCAGCTGGCCAGTTACAGGAATTGTACGTGGGTGAATTCTCATCTTTTTCAAGTACCATACTTAGGAGCAACACTCTTGCTGGGTGGGCTGTTGTTTGCCCACTTCTTCTCAGCAGGCCAGTTCTTCTGTTTTCACCATTTAGAAGCCACTACCATAAAACTGAGTGGCTTCTATAAATAAATGCTATCTTCCTTCAAATATGAGGTAATTTTTAGAACAAAATGTTAAAAACAAATAAAAAAAACATGGACCTGTGGCCAGTCATGCTGTTTATGTTTACTTAAATCTTGCCAGCCTTTGCTCACCATGGAATGAAGTACAACAATGCACAGAATGAGAATGCCAGCTCCACCTCTGAACCTCACAAAGCAGGTTGGACTATTTTGCTTCAAAAATGAGATATTTATTAAAAAAAACAAAAAAACAAACATTTTTTTAAAAGAGATTTTTTTTTAAATCATTGCTATAAAAGCAATAAGGTACTCCCAGGAGTTACATTAATAGTGTGTTAATCACCTCCTAAGAGCATGTGTCATTGGGCTTTGCGTCATGCCACATTACACCCTAGGGGTGATTAACAGACAATTACTGCAACCCCCAGTTGTAGCTTGTTGCTTAAGAATTGGGTAAGAAACTGATTAACGGATAGGCGAGAGAGGGTGGTGGTTAATGGCAGTCATTCTAATGACGGGGGAGCGACCAATGGGGTGCCTCAGTCCAGGGCCCTGTAGTAAGACTAGTCCTCTTCAATTTCTTCATGAGTAGCATTGCAGAAGATTTGGAAGGGAACTGGGTTGACCTGCAGGAGGGGTTGGAGAGAATGCGCAGGATCTTAGGAAACTCAGTAAGTGGTCGGGAGCATAGCAGTTAGAGTTCAATGCCAAAAAGTGCAAAATCATGCATCTAAGGCATAGGAGCCCAGGGGCTGAGCATAGCATTTGGGGTAGGGGGAAGTACTGACAGTCACGAAGCAGGACAGAGACCTTGGGGTTATCATGACTGACTACCTCAAAATGGCAGAGCAGTGTTGCAAAACATCGGGTAGGGCTTCTGGCATGCTGGGGTGTATAGGGAGGAGTATCTCCAGCAGGAGAAGGGGGTATTGTTGCCACTGTATTACTCACTAGTAAGGCTCCATTTGGAGTTCTGTGCCCAGTTTTGAAGACCGCACCTCAGAAAGGACATAGACAGGGTGAAGGCAGTTCAGAGGAGGGCAATTAAAATGGTGCAGGGGTTGCACGACAAGCCCAACGAGGAAAGACTGAGGGATTTCAACAGGTACACCCTGAAAGAGAGGAGAGCAAGAGGGGACATGATAGAGACCCACAAGTATCTCACAGGGGGTGAAGAGGGTGCAGGAGGGGAGTCTCTTTCAAATGAGAAAGAGCACCAGGACCAGGGGGCATGCAATAAAGCTGGGGGAAGGAGTTAAAGAGGAATGTGAGGAAATACTACTCACCGAAAGGATGGTAGACACCTGGAACAGACTGCCAGCGGACATGGTGGAGGTGAAAACAGTGAGGGGCCTTAAGCATATATGGGATGGACATAGTGGTACAGTATAGTAGGAAATAGGTAGGAAGGAGGGAGGGTCGCCGGAGACCAGTTAGCATTTGCAGAGACAGTTAAGGCAGGAAACAACTGGGCAGACTGGGTAGGCCAAGAGGTCCTTTCCTGTCGAAAAATGTTATGTTTCTGTGAATCCAGTTGAAAAGACTTTTAGGTGTCTGATCTACTGTTCACTTTTTACTTAACCCTCGCAATGCTGTAGGTGATTGTACATATGTCCAGAATATAACTTACTAAAGCAGCCAAAGGGGGATGGGCAGGGACACTGGTATACCAGGAATGAGAAAGGGCATATTCCATTTTGAAAATTGTAAAAACCGGTATTGCCACTGGTGTCTGCTAAGCCAAAATCCGGTTTTACCGGTGTTTGGTTTTGTGTACTTTATTTAACAATTTTTAACTCTGCTAACATGCATTTTGGCAATTTTGACCTCCACTATTGCACATCCTTCCATCCTTGTACCAATTTAAAGTTATTTTAGGTACAAGATGTGATGGCAGCAGCAACACTACAGCCCCCATCCCTAAGGTGTGATGGAAGCAGCACTACGGCCCCATCCCTCAGGTGCGATGGCAGCACCAACAGCACTACAACCTCCCTCCCTCTGGTGTGATAAAAGCAGCAGCACTGTGGCCCCCATCCCTTAGCTGTGATGGCAGCAGTACTACATTCACCATTCCTCAGGTGTGATGGCAGTATCAGCAATGCGGCCCCCATCCCTCAGGTGGGACTGCAGCAGTAGTGCATTCCCCATCCACCAGTGGTAATGACAGAAGCACTACAGCTCTCACCCCTTCAGTGTGATGGCAGTAGCAACAATGCAGTCCACATCTCTCTGGAGTGATGGCAGTAGTGACAGCACTATGATCCCCTTTCTTCAACACCAATACCCCACGTGCACAAGTTACAAATGACTTGGTCTCTTTGCTTGTTAGAACTTAGATGTGAATTAATCTGAACCATCACCACTAAAGTGGACTACCTTTGTTTTTTCCTTTCTATAATTTAACTGCCTGAATTGGATTTCTGCCTGTGACACCACTGACCAGGGTTAGGGAACAGACTTGGGTATTGGAGGGACAGCTGGTGGGTGAAGGCTTGAGTGTCCAGTGACCATTCACCTTCTCCTGGGAGGGAGCGTGAGTTCATGGCTCAGCATTTGCTGGCCCCTGGTGGAGGCCAGAGGCATGACAACATGTCAGCCCTCACTGCAGGAGGGAGCATGGCTGATGTTGGCTTGTGCCTTGACATCATGTGGCCTGTCACACTCCCAAGAAAATGGGATAATACCTGCTGACCAACTGAAGGACAGCTGTTGGTCCCTCCATAAGCCGGAAGCCCCAGACATGTGTCCGTTCTGACCCCTGCCATGCCCAGGATACACAGGAAGCTCTTTGGGGAAATTCTTCTCTCCTGGTAGCCTCCCACTCCATGAAGGATTACTTTGGATTACCTGGTAGCACAGCAGTAAGAGGCAGTGGATGGTGGTTGGGACTCAGCTGCAGTGGTAGGGGGTCTTGGCAGGCCTGAAGGAGTGGAAGGCCAGGGGGTAGGAGGAGCAGAAAAAAAAACTGCCTGAATTTGCTTCTTTGAAATAAAATGTCTTCACCTAAAAAATCCACAAATGATTAGTGGAGGACCTTCAAATATACTGAAACTTGCCCTGGGCACTTATCCCTGCTTACCTGTTCCTGAGTGTGGTCCCCTGTGGCTTACTCCATATCATTAGCTTTGTTGACATTGTTTGTATTTTTGTTGTTTGCTCTACCTGGCAATATGTTATGTATCTTGCTCCCACATGCTGTTATCTACCTAGCTACTTGTTGTGCTGGATAATCATGTATGTTACCCTGACTATGCTTGATGCTTTGTATGTACCTTGTATCTTCCCGGGTCGCACCTGAAAATAGGCACTTGGATGTCCAGTGTGCTTGCCTGGTTAACAAAAGCAAATAAATAAAAAAAAATAAATAAATGGATTCATGCATCTTCCAGACATGTGGATGCTTTTTTTTAACTTGGTGTCCATGAAAAGGGTGTCTCCCAGTCTTCATGTCTTTGTTCAGCCCACCCAAAGCTAGTTCTACTTTTATAGGCACAGGATTTGACTGACAACAGGAACTTCCTGTTTGGGAGCAGGAAGTGAGTGATCACAGAGCCACCAAAGAACCACCATCCTAGAAGGGCAAGAGTAGCTCTCTGGCCCCCTCTAGCTGCTGGAGGTCTGCCTATGAGGAAGTAAGGGGTCTACTAAGAAATATAGGATATTCTTGTCTCAGAACAGGACAATCAGGAGCTTAAAGGGCACACAGACAGAAAGTAAGGAGAGAGAGGAAAAAAACAGAGGAAAGAGTAAGGATTGCAAACAGTTAAGGGGTCAGAAATAAGACATGAAGGGAGTGGTGCAGTGCAGTGGCTGTGGAGCAGCAGTCTTCCAGGAGACATTCTGGAGGATGTGGTGTTGTCCCATCTGCAGGCACCTCTCTGGGCTGAGGGAGGAGGTTGCTCATCTCCAGGCTGAGTTGGCCAGGATTTGTGGGACCTCCTCTTCCATCCAGGGACCACCAGTGCCACTGCCATTGCCTCAGAGGTTGCCAAGAAAGAGGAATGGTTGGACCACAGTGGGCTCAGGGAGGGTGAGGGTGGTGGAACAGAGGCACATCCTTCCAGTTGTACCTCTCCACAATTCCTACGCCATTCTGGCAAAGTGTGGTTCCTCTATGGAGGCACCCACAGTGGAGACCAAGGAGGATGTTGGGATCCTCCACAGAGGAGACCCACAGGAGGGTGGCAGGGGACCCCGCAGGGGAAGAAAACAACTCCTGGTGGGGGACTCCATTGTTAGGAAGGTAGAACTGGGGGAGGTAAGGTGCCTGCCTGGCACCATGGCTTGGAGGGACAGGGAGCGAATCCTCAGGATTGCCAGAGCAGCTGCACAGGGGAGGGAGCTGGATGTCATTGTCCACCTAGGGACAAATGGCCTGGCCAAGAAAGGGATTAGAGAAGTGCAGGTAGAGTTTCTGGAATTGGGGAAGGGCCTTAGACAAGTAGCATGCAGGTAACCTTCTCGGAGGTGCTGCCCATCTATGGCGTAGGAGAGGCTAGGGTGTTCTGCACCATGGGATTCAATCAGTGGTTGAAAAACTGGTGTGGAGCTCAGGATTTGGCTCTCACATGGGACTGGGGTCCACCTGGAGTGATGCAAGCCTATACTGGCATGATGGGCTGCATCTGTCCAGGAGGGAACCAGGATCCTAGGTGATGAGGTTTAAATGTTTCATTGGCAAGCATTTAAACTAGCCAGGGAGGCACTGGAAAGAACAGGAAATCCTAGCCCCCAAAAAAAATCACGGTAGTAAGTGCGGTAAACACTAACATAGAGGTGTCAATAGGGAGAAGGGCAGGGGTAAGTGGAGAAAGTGACAAAGGCAAGAAGGACAGGGGTGGGGCAAAAAGGAGTAAGGCCATCAGGAAGTGGAGGGTAATGAGTACTAGTGCCCATAGTCTGGGCAACAAGCTCCCTGAGCTGGTGGCATTGATGGAAGAGGGATGCCTGGATATCGTAGCAGTCACAGAAACATGGTACAAAGAGAACCATGACTGGGATGTTAACATACCAGGGTACATAACCTACAGGAGAGACAGGCAGGGGAGAAGAGGGGAGGAGTCTCTCTATGTAAAGGAAGGATAAAAGCAACTGAACAAAAGAGTAAACAGGGAGGAGAGGAGGCACTGTGGGTCACCTTGGAGACTGGAAAGGGCACCACCATCCGCACAGGGGTTGTACAGACCCCATGTCAGGGGAGGGAATGGAAAAGGATATGATAGAAGGCATTCTTAGAATGGCAGAGAAAGGAGAGATACTGTTGATGGGAGACCTGAATATGCCAGATGTTAACTGGAGCACATTTGCTGCAGCCACATCCAAGAGCAGGGCCATTCTTGATGCCCTACAGGTGGCAGGCCTCAGACAGCTAGTTTTGGAACCCACTCGTGAGGGAGCAATCTTAGACCTCGTACTCTCAAATGGGGCAGTGAGAGGACCTCAGATCTAGAAGTGGGTAGCCATCTGGGAACAAGTGACCATCAAACAGTGTGGGTCACGTTAAAATCAGCTAAACAGTCAAGCCATACAAAAGTGAGGGTACTGGACTTCAGGAGGGCTGACTTTGGCAAGATGGGAGAGTGCCTCAGAAAAGCACTAGCAAACAGGCTAGAAGGAGGTGTGGAGCAACAATGGGGAATCATCAAAACTGCCATCACAGAGGCAACAAGCCTTTGTGTGAAGCAAATAAACAAATCAAAATGAAAGAAGAAGCCATTATGGTTCTCAAAAGAGGTGGCTGTGAAAGTCAGGAAGAAAAGATAGCATTCCGAAGTATAAGGAAACACAGAAGGAGCAGGACAGAGAGCTGTACCAGTTAAGGCAGAAGGAAGCAGGAGGAAGTCAGAATAGCAAAGGCACAAACTGAGGAAAAGATAGCCAACTCGGTTAAGAAGTGGGTAAAACCTTTATAGTACATCAGCAAGCATAGAAAGACAAAGGGAGGGATAGTGAGGCTGAATAGAATGAACAGTGGGTGGCAGAGGGGACAGTGAAAAGCAGGAGTACTGAACGAATATTTCTGCTCAGTATTCACAAAAGAGAGGGGAAGTGCCTAATCCAATTAACAGAAGCACTCTTGATAGGGGGTCGATCCCAGTCCTTTCACAGAAGAAAGGGTTCTGCAAGAACTCCTAAAACTGAAGGTGGACAAAGCAATGGGGCCTGATGGAATTCACCCCAGAATTCTAAAAGAATTAAGGGAAAACTAGTGAAACCACTGACTATTCTTTTTAATAAATCATGGGAGGATGGTGTGGTACCCAAGGACTGGAGGAAGGCGGATGTGATTCCCCTTCACAAAAGTGGTACCAAGACAGAGGCAGGAAACTACAGACCTGACATTCTGACCTCTGTGGTAGGGAAAGTGATGGAGTCACTTCTGAAGGAAAGAATAGTTGAGTACCTAGAGGCCAGTGGAGCACAGGACCCAAGGCAGCATGGGTTCACAGCGGGAAGGTCATGTCAGATGAATCTAATAGATTTCTTTGACCGGGTGACCAAAGTTGTAGACCAGCGAGGGGCTGTGGACATGGCCTACCTAGACTTTAGCAAGGCATTTGACACAGTCCCACACAAAAGATTAATAGTTAAATTAACCAGCCTGGGAGTGGGTCCCAGGGTGGTAGCCTGGGTAAAACACTGGCTGGACAACAGGACACAGAAGGTAATTGTAAATGGAGTCCACTCTGAAGAAAGAGGGGTTACTAGTGGGGTACTGCAGGGTTCAGTATTGGGTCCAGTCCTTTTTAATGTCTTCATAAGTGACATTGCAGAGGGACCGGAAGGAAAAGTATGCCTCTTTGCAGATGACACAAAGATCTGCAACAGGATTGATACACAAGGAGGCGTGGAAAGGATGAGAAGGGACTTGGCAAGGTTGGAGGAATGGTCAGAAGTATGGCAGCTAGGATTCAATGCAAAGAAGTGCAAAATAATACACCTGGGAAACAAGAACCCAGAGGAAGAATACACAATGGGGGGGAGGTAGTAACAACAACAAAAAAGGAAAGGGACCTGGGGGTAATTATATCAGATGACCTTAAGGTTAGCAAGCAGTGTGAGAAGGCAGTAGGGAGGGATGGGGGTATACTGGGATGCATAGGGAGAGGCATCACCAGTAGAAAACAGGAAGTTGTTATTCCTTTGTACAGACAGTTGGTGAGACCCCATCTGGGAGTACTGTGTCCAGTTCTGGAGACCCCATCTCCGCGAGGACACAGACAGGATAGAGGCAGTCCAGAGGAGGGCAACTAAAATGGTGCAGGGTCTGCAAGAGAAGCCGTATGAGGAGAGACTAAAGGAGCTTAATATGTATACCCTTGAGGAAAGTAGGGAGAGGGGAGACATGATAGAAACTTTTAAGTACCTCAGTGGAATCAACAAAGTCCAAGAGGGTAGCATCTTTCAGAAAAAGAGACGTGCAAGAACAAGGGGACACAATTTAAAGATGGGGGAGCGATTCAGGGGCAATGTGAGGAAGTATTACTTCACAGAGAGGGTAGTGGATGCATGGAACAACCTTTCTGAGGATGCTGTGGGGTCTAAAACTGTGGGAGAATTCAAGAATGCATGGGACAGACATAAGGCAATTCTTGTGGGGGGTAGGAAGAAATAGGCTGTTGGTTAACTAGGATCTGCGGCCGATCCTGTAGGTAGGAAAATGGGCAGACTAGATGGGCCAAGCGGTCCTTATGTGCCGTCAAAGTCTATGTTTCTATGAATTGAGCACTATTCTGCCCACCAGCATCATACAGCCCTTGCGGTCTTACCTTCTGTACGTCATTGACTGTGCTTTCAAAATCCACTGGCCAAGCATAAGTACACTTAAATACTTAAAATGCGATTTTTGTTGAAGCAGTCTATCAGAAAACTTTTTGTTGTCACAGAGACTGAAACTGCAGGTGGGAGAAAAGGTGCAAATGATCAAATTCACCTAAATGGGGGTGCTAACTGTGAAGTCTCTTCATAAGTAGTAAAGCAGTTTCTTCTTTGTGAACATACTTTCATTCAGACTAGTGTAACCACCTTGTTACCCGGGGTTACTAGAATCCCAGTAAGACCTAGTGGTAGGCAGGGAAGGCAGCTTGTAAAACTCCAGTTAAATGGGTTTCACACTGTCTCACTCTGTTCTCAGTCTCAGCTGAGACTGAGGGATGACATCACCAATAGAACTTTCGCAGCTGCATAAGCCACATTGGAATCTGCAGCAGAGGGAGTTAGATAGAACGTTTGGGAGTTTTCAAAGGTAGTAGTCAGTGTCAGTTTGTGTTCAGTAAGTGAAGGTGTGCTCAAGTGGTGAGACACGCTGTCCGGGTCTCAGTGCTCCTCCCTCCGGGGGTGGGGGATGTAAAGATCCCCATGCAGATTCCTGGGGCATTCCCCTTAATTCTGTCAGGAGGAAGAAAAGCTGCCAGTTCAGTTCAGCATTTATTTTGAAGGTTGGAAGATTTGTGAGTCGCCTGTGGGGCACCTGCAACTAAAGGGTGAGTGTCTGCTCTGACTAAGAGGGCAAAATGTTTTCTTCACCCTGGGACGTGTGTGGAAATCTAGGGATTGAGCTACAATTTGGGAAGCCTATAGGATTGGGCCAAACAAGTAAAGTAGTGTCAAATGCTCGAGTGTTGTGTGATTCAAGTAATATGTAGAGGAGATGCACCCAGATCATCTACCCTTTAATCTACATTCAGAAGTTCAGTTTTCCCAGGGAAATGGCCGGGTATGGGCTGTGGGAGCTGGAGGTGGGCAATCCCCCCATCTTTAGTGACCAGGTCCACCTCCACAGATTTCTGCTGTGGTTGCTACTTTGCCTCATGCACTTGGCCAATGACGTGGGAAGTACCCAGACGTGGGGTTGCAAAAGGGAAAATCTCTCTAGGAGTCATGGACTCTAAGTGGTGTGGGGAGCCACAACAAGTATAAAGAAAAGTTCTCTTTTTGAGATGGGGAGTCATAACAAGTAAGGAAGAATTCTCTCTAGGAGTCGTAGACTCTAAGTGGTGTGGGGAGCCACAACAGGATAATTGGTTCAATCTTCCAGTGGACCGTGGATCAAGTGGCCGGCGGGGGAGCCGGGCCAGTCGGGCTGTGTACCCAAAGCTGCGTGCAAGTCCGTGCTGTGTACCTGGTGGGTCCAGAGCCTGAAAACAGTATAATTCTTCCAATGGACTGTGTTGTAGTCTCTAATCTGCATTACCAGGAAATGTAGCCCCATGGGGTCCGTCTATGCTTTGTTTTGTTCAGCTAATTTGTGAATAAAAGCCACACTGAAGAATCCCATTCCTGGTTCTGCACATTACAGTTATTGCTTCCTGTGTTCGGATTTACTTGGGTGCCCCTGTGCAGAGTAGCCAAACCTAGGTCCCCCTGTGCCGAGTAACCTCATCCTCCCCGAACCCAGGTCCCCACCAGGTACTGCTGTCAGCTTCAACAGCATGCCACCTGTCGTTTTGGCAAAAAGGCAGGGGTGAGGGGTTACACTAGTTTTCATTCAAACAACTGAGGATTTTGGATGGCCCTACTGATTATAAACTTGAATAAGCTAGTTGGTAACAGTGATCCTGTGTTTAGCAATCTACAACCTAGATGCTTATATACAAAGCATACAATAAAAACCTGACTAAAATCTAAAAACAAGCTTATAAAACACACAAAATGTATCTGAACATTTATCTTTACCTATACAAAATCATTGCACCCCAAGTAAAACTCAGGTAAATTACATGGTACCCAGACTACTATTGTACGATGTAGTAAACATGTATTGATATTTTTTTAATATTCTTTGTAAAGCAGGTAATTTATTTATTTAGCTTTTGTTTACCGGGTAAGTACACTAGACAAGTATTATGCCTATTTTCAGGAATGACCCAGGAGAGTACAACATGAGGAACAACAGTCAAGGAGACATGGCAAAGAGAGTACAGTTTTTTTTTGTCACAGTAAACAAACATGTGGGAAATACATCATTTGACGCTAGGGGAAACATACAGTAGTAAGCACATTTCAGATTATACACTGTAGACTAGCTAGTTCAACTGACATATATATACAGGTCATCATACATAGGAGTGGAGCATAGCTCAAGGACTGGATTGGTCATAATATAACTTATAACATTGTCGTATACACCCCCTAGGCTAGTTGGATCGCGGACAAGTATATACAGCTCATCACATTTTTCTAAATATGCACATGTTAGACAGAAACAGAAACACTTGGTAGTACAAGCTTCTACCAAGTGACCAAAGTGCAGTATGTCATGGTTAGCCTATGACCGTGGAGCAATAATGGGTGTAAAAATGCCCAAGGCTTTTTAGGCAGGAGTAGTCAGAAGTCATTGATACAGTGGGGAAAATATCTCCAGGAATTCAATGGAGACACCCTGGGAGGTTCAGACAAAACAATTTGACACTTTACTCTAGGGAGGTTTGGGGCAGTCACACTCTGATGCTAGTTTTAGGAAACCCCACAGGGAATTTCGAAAACTCAGATAGGAGGGGGCAGTTCAGATATCCACAGGCAGCGAATTCCACAGTCTGGGTGCACTTATGGCAAAGTCCCGATCCCCCATGAGGGTCTGGGTAGGAGGGACTTTGAGCATCCCTGATGTGAAAGACCTAAGTTGGTAGGGAGTGGGATTCAGTTTAGGCAGAAGCCGGGCCAGCCCCTGGGGGGTGCTAGTTCTGATCACTTTCCCAGAGAGGCATCCCAAACCAAAATCAAGGTATCTAGCTGGGGAGAGCCAGCAGAGTTTCTCATATAGCTCACAATGGTGGGTGAGTCGGGGGGCAGCCAAGGCAAAATGACAAATTTTATTGTAAGCAGTGTACCACCGGGTGAGATGTGTCTTTGGAGAGCAAGCAAATAGGTGCAGCCCATAGCTGAGGCCCACTAGGCAGAACTGTCTGTTTTCAGGAGTGACCTAGAAGCACTGGGGAGGTTAAGTGACTTGCTTAGAGTCACACAGTATACAAGTGGAGGTTGTGGGAATCAAACCCAAGTGTGCTGGATGTACCCAGTTGAATCACTGTTTGTTACTCTAACCGCTAGGCATGGGTGGTTAAACTGAATGGCTGATTACAACAAAGCAGTGCAGGTGATTTCCTTCCTGACTCTATATGCAGCAAAGCAGAAAGAATGCAAAGCACAACAGCATCAATTTTAAGATGTTGAAATCTGGGTCGGCCTGATGGCGCTGTGGTAGCACTATTGCTTGCATTGCTAGAGACCCAGGGTCAAAAGCAAACTCAGGTTGCTGGAGGTCTGGCCAGGGGAGTAGGATCGAGCACCTGAGGGAATGCTCTCCTCCTCCTCCTCCTCCTCGTCCTTGGGTGGGCTGCAAGTCCTGCTGCTTTATCACCATCTGTGTGACCATGGGTGGTGGTGGTGGTGCAATGGTGCTGCAGAGTAATCAGGAGGAGAGGCCACTAGCCAGAATCTGGAACAGTGGCATGTCTCTATGTGACTTACCTCCTTGGATCTCCTCTAGTGCTGGTGCCATCAGGGACAGAGACCAGAAAACCAGGAACAATCACCCCGCATTGACCACTGGCAGAAGGGACCCAGGTGCCCCAGACTCCATGAGGGACCCACTGAGCTGCCCAGCACACACTAAGGGAGTGTGGAGTGGTGACCTGGGGTCCCCCTCCCTTCCCACCTGCGGGGGGGGGGTACAATCTAAGCAGAATAGGGGCACACCCACAGGAGCTCCTGAGCATTACCTGGGGTGAAGCTAGATGGTACTCAGACTAGGGATCTCTGAAAAGTGGAGACTGATGCTGTGAGAAGGGGACATAGAAAAGAGAAAATAAAACAAATTTAAAAAGATGCTGAAATCTTAGAGATTCTGTGCAGTGACATGCAATTTCCGTGAGGCACCGGTACAAGAATTAAAAATCTGCAAACCAAGCAGGATTCCGTGATTGTTACTGGTGTTACCAGTAAAAATGGAAAACCAGGGTCTCTGGGGATGGGGTTGTATACATGGATAGAATAGATGTTTCTATGTATATATGTTCTATATACATTCAAACACATTCAGCAGTCAAAATTAACAAATTAGAAGGCAGGCTGGAATTAGTTTAGTGTGCATGAAAAAAACATTTATTAAACAAACCCAGGAAGGATGGAATGACCTACCCCTCTCCACATTGCCCGTCTGCTCAGATGTACCACAGGACTCTATTTTAGGGCCTTTACTTTTCAGCGTCTTCCTGAATAACCTACCGCAGGCCTGCCACCAACAGATGCTACTGTATGCGGATGATGCTGTCATCTTTCTAGCAACCCTGACCCACAGCAACTGGAATGTCAACTACAGCATAGTTTTGTAGAAGCTGAGGACTGGTTCAAAGCTCACAAATTGATTCTGAACTACAAAAAAACTCAAGTTATGCTGTTCGGTGGCACCCGTAGCAAGCACAAATCTCAACCACTTACAATCCGAAACTGCATGGGAGTTCCTCTGGAACAAATCCTACACTTTAAGTATCTGGGACTAACCCTGAACAACTCACTTTCTTATGCTCAGCACATCGACAATGTTGCCCGGGATGTCAACATCAAGACTGGTCTGCTCTACAGACATAAGCACTGCTTGACACCTGAAGCCCTCAAAACTGCAATTATCAGCTCTGTCTTACCTGCTGTCGACTATCGCTTGGTTATCTATGGTGCCACAACTATGTCTTCACTCCATAGAATATCCATTGCACTAAATAAGGTGTGCAGACTCCTCACTGGTGCTGCATGCCTCACCCACACATGCAACCTATATGCCCAATCTGGGTGGCTTCTACTAATTGGAAAGTTACAGTACCAAACATACCTGTTAGCTAAAAAAGCACTTCTCTGCCTTTTGCACCCGGGAACTGCGAACCTCTTTAGCCCTCACTCCAGCTCCCAGCACACTCGAAGCTCAGCCCATCAATCTCTGAAGATTCCTAGGTGCAGGACATCTCAAGGGCAGCAGTCATTCACTTACAGAGCCCCACTTGGGTTCAATGCACTTCCCAATGAAATCCTATCCTTACCAAGATTAGGTCCTTTCAAGCACAGGCTCTGTCTGCATCTTACAACAAATAGTTCCTGCGACTGCTTCATCTAATGATACCACCACCTGTGCACACTCCAGTTCCCTCTTTTCCACCCCCAAAGCTTTACCTTTCCAATCCTTGCTATATCCTCCTCCCACCCTCCCTACTTTCCCACCCACCAACTCCCTCCTACCTACCTACTATCTGCACCTGCCACTCTTTCTACTCCTACTGACAAGGACTTCTGGCTGCTTACCACTTTTCTCTCTTACTACCCCCCTCCTTTCTTCTCCACTACTAGAGTTATTAATTCTAGATAATTAAAGTATGTACTTTACTGTTTTTTAAACCTAGTCTTTGTATTACTGCCTCTGTATGTTTGTTCACCCCTTCCCACTGATGTGGAACCTTTGTAAACTAGCACCTTGCGCTGAACAGTATTGTAATCCGAGATTGAATAAATCAATGAAAACATTGGGATGTATAACTAGCATCAAAATGTATGTTCTTCCCAGGTTCTTATACTTATTACAAGCTTTGCCAATTAAAATACCTATAATGTTTTTCACACAGCTTATTGGCTGTATTAATGGCTCCATATGGAGAAACAAACCAGCCCAAGTATGAGCCACAGTTCTACAGAGTACTAAAGGGGGAGGGCTGGTGCTTCCAAACGTGAACATGTACTATTGGGCAGCAGAGCTGGCCTGTCTGGAGAGACGGGGGGTTGACCCCAGCCTGGCAACTGAGAACTGGGATGGTGGGAGCCCATTGGTGGAGGGCATCTTGAGCCCTAAGCTTGAAAGCTTGTGCCTGGGGAAAATCCAGAACCCTTTCACATGAGTGACTGCCCAGGTATGGCTCTCTGCACATAAACTCATTACATATAGGGGCGTATCCCCTGCTGCTTGGTTCATGCAGGTTTTCAAGGGGGAGACGGGCTATGATTGTTCCTACACCAGGGACTCTTGGCCTGGGAGAGGAAGGGCCTGGTCCAGCTGGGGATGATATACTCTGGGGGTACACTGAAATCTTTTTCTGCTGCTCAAGAAAGAATACCACCTGGACACAGGTGGCTTCTTTGTTTATCTATGGATCAGAAAGCTCCTTGAGAGGTGTGTGCCACATCCTGGAGGAGGCCACGATTTATCCCCCATTGAAAATATCATATATGACTCCCAGTTGGGCCCTTTTCCTATCACTACAGACTGTTCCTGGGTAGTCTGCTAGATCCCTTAGTGCACTTAAAAGAAAAATGCAACAGCAATATGTTCCAGACTATCTTGATGATACCTGGTCCAGGGCAATCCATCACTCGCTGTATGGGGCAAGAACTAACAAGCTGAGACAGATCCAGTACAATTTCATGTACAGGGTATACCATACCCATATAAATTACACAAAATGAAACCAGATTTTGATCCCACATACCCCAAAAGTGGGTTGAAGGAGGGTACCTTCATATACCTAGCCCTGGCCTGTCCTGAAAGTCAGAGGGTTCTGGTGGGGGGTGCACAGGATGATGGAGCAAGCCTTCAAAAAAACATTACTCTTCTCTGCACTGGAACTGCTGCTGGGGGCAGAATCCTCAACAAAGTTCAACAAAGGCAACTAGTCTGGGGCCTGGCATTGCTAAATGCAAAACAAAGCATAGCCTGACACTGGATGGCAACCGCAGCCCCCACCATCGCCCAATGGCCTGTAACATGCTAGACTGTCTTAAGATTGAAAGGGCTCAGTATAGGACAAACAAACAAAACCACATTTGCAACTCTGTCTGGGACCACATCCTGCCAGCACTGGAAGATTGTGCTTTCCCTGGGTGACAACCCTGTTAGCCACTAGCAGAAAAGGATATGTTGAAATGGGAGGGTTCCTGCCTCCAACAAGTGGCTGATAGAAAGGGTTGCAGACTTCATAACATGGGGTACTCCTCAGAAAACTGGTGTCAGTTTGATAAATTAATCCCCAGATGATCTCTATTGGATGATGTTGTTCTTGCACCTTTCTTACAAATAACAGCCATACTCCCTATGGTGGTGGTGGTGGTGGTGGGGATTGCACTGGAATGGAAGTATAAACTGGTCATAATGCCTGATTAAATCCTTTTATTTGTACTATACTGCTTCATAACCATGAATGTAAAAGTTTGGTTACACAATGAAATGTTTATATGAACATGTCACTATTCTAATAAAGATATGTCACAAAAACAAAAACATTTATTAAAGTGTAGAATGTGCCAACACAGGCAGAAAACTGAGCTACCGCCCAGTGCCCAACTTCCATGCCAAGCAGTTTGCAACATTTAAGCTTTGTGTGTGTCCCTTCAGCGGAGGGGATAAGTGCTTTATTTCTGCAGTTTGTGTACTGATAGCTGTTACGGCACCCCCACTCTCTCAGTGCTGTCACAGATTGACTTTGCAAAATCTACAAAACGGATATATTTCCTTCTGGTCAGTTATATATCAGGGATGCCAGAATCTCTTCAGAAGGCAAATCAGATTCTTTTCCCTTTAGACAGTTATGTATCAGTGATCATGGAATCTCTCCAGAAGGCCAGTCGCATTCTTTCCCTGTAAACAGTTATGTTTCAGGGACCCCAGAATCTCTTCAGAAGGCGAATCAGATTAGTTTCCCTCTAGACAGTTATTATATGTCAGGAACCTTGGAATCTGTTCAGAAGACGAATCATATTCTTTTCCCTCTGGTCATTGTATAATAAGGACCCAGGAATCTCTAAAAAGGTAGATTGGATTTATTTCATTCTGGTCAGTTAAATGTCAATGACAGGGATGGAAATGTGTGTGTGTGGGGGGAGGGGGATCAGTAGGCATAAAAATAACGAAATAAGGAGCAAAAATACAATTTATGAAGAGGAAACGGGTCTCCAGACCTCTGTTAGGTATGTTCCGCCCTTCATGAGAAGATGGGAGGTTCCCCAAATGAATTATTTCCATTTCCAACACTGATCAGGGAATCCCGAATATTTACAGTACAGGAGGTAGATCAAATTCATTTCACGCTAGTCAGTTATAAATCAGGAACCATGGAATTTCTAAAGTAGGTGTATTGGTTTCATTTCTTTTTAGATAGCTATAACTCAGGAATCCTGAAATCTCTACAAAAGACAGATTAGATGTTTTCCCTCTAGTCAGTTGTTTATCTGGGACCCTGAAATGCCTACTGAAGATGGATTAGATTATTTTCAATCGGGGCCCAGCCAGGGAGAGGAGGATGCAGCTTCCCACAGGGTGCTGTCCTCAAGGGAGGGAAGGTGCCATGGCTTGCTGCAGCACCCCCAACTTCCTGACCACAGGTGGCCAAGCAGTGAGCCAGCTCAGGCAGCAAAGTAGCAGATGGACTGGTGCAGTAGGTAGTATGCACATACCCGACTTCAGCATTCCATAGAAGGAGTTGGGCAAGAGTGAAAACTACAATGAAATCCTGGCGTGGAGCAGGAGGATTCCAGGTTCCTTCAGCATCCTCACAGTGACTTGGCCTCCTCTTAAGAAATCCCTTGAGTGGCAGGATAACATCCAGAACAGCTTCTGCCCCTGATGTGGAGGGGCCTGCCACAGCAGGCAAAACAAGACTATAGGATAGGTCCTAGAGAAGTTCACAGATGGTGCTGAGAGAAGCTGACAGAAAGCAACCAAAACCACTGAACAAGAGGCACATGGTGTAAATTAAAAAAACACATATCAGACTGTAATCGCTGAGTCTTTAATGAACTTTTAAACTGGGTCACAGAAAGTATTATCTAATGGTCCAAGATAACGGCATTGCAGTCCCATTTTTGGGAGTGGACAAATGACTCTGGAGTCGGGCGGCCAGGCTGACAATAAATTATGCTTGTGGCAGCGTGTCTCTGCAACAGTGGTTTGGTGCAGTCACTTGTTTCCACAATGAATCTTCACATCAGGCTGGTCACCATAATCCCTCATGGGGGAGATGCATCGTACATCAGTCCAATGATGTTTGCGAGGCCACCTGTAGTCTGTGTTCAGCATCAGAAGGAGAGATGGTCAGGGAAGGCCTTACATGGACATGCATAAAATGAGAAGTAATGGTGATAAAATTGCCCAATGGACCCTTGGATGATGGCTATCACTGGCACTCCCAGTTCCTGCACAACCAAGCACCCCTTCTAGATGTGTTGTTCTCAAAGGGGTTGGGACACCCACAGAACAGAGATCCTGCCAGTGGGGGGGGCATAAATTGAGGTGGATGTGGGAGATAAGGCGTTACAGGGCTAGGTAACAGCTCAATGGCTGAGTGGCCTGTACAGACCATAAACAGAGAATAGAAAACTGGTTGGGGTCACAGAATTTGCTGGACAGATAGCACACTTCAGGAGTCTTTGGGAATCAACAACGACCCCCTCCCACTTTATTTTGGGAATTTATTTTTATACAGCTTGTTGTTCCCCTGACAGCCATCCTTCATCTAGCCTCATCTTGGCAACTTTGTAGCCCAAGCACATCTGCCCCCATATAGCTTGCCCTTCATGGCAGGGCATTCAGTGGCCCCATCCTCTGAAAAAAATTGCATCCCATGAGGTTATTGGGGCACAAAAATAACTGGGGAAGCCATACTGCAGCCACTGGGCTTCCATCTCCACCCCCCAACCTCCACCACCATTTTTTCTCTTTTATTTTTGTGTTGGCGCGCTTGCGAAGCCAACATCATGGGACAGTGCAGCTTAAAGGCATGGTCGCTGTTGGGGCGAAGATGCGGGCATGCACCAGTAGGTGCGTCCCGCATTCCCTAATCAGCCTGCGTGCAGGAGCCACACCATGCATACATAATGTGGCGAGCACATCTAAGAAAAGGTCTGCTGCAATCCAAGCAAAGCTCATCAGATGCAGTGGTCCTTTTCTTGCCATGCTCGATGCCATTATGTACATGGCGAGGCACTGGCCGTAGAACTGCCGACTTTGGGGGTGCCCAATCCCCTGTTGACTGCCCCTGCCCCCGTGAATGTGCCGACAGGGGAACCCACTCCCCGTCGGCATAAAGCACCCAATTGTTTAATGCTGAAGAGTGCCTAATCCCCTTGGCTCTGCACCCCACCCTTCTTTGTGTGCCGGCCAGGGTGCCCAATCCCGTCGGCATAAATCCCTTCCGTGTTGTTTGCCGATGAGGGTGCCCAATCCCCGTCGGCTACAGACAACCCCCAAACAGTTAGGTGGCACGCTGGGAGCCCACCCCAGTGCGCCAAATGCCCTGCAAAGCAAAAACTGTACAGCAATGTTTTTTTCTTTTTTTTTTTATAACCTGTAAAATGAAAACAGTCCCTCATAGTCTCAATGCCCCCCTCTCCCCACACACACACCCACTCGCACCCTGCCTCCCCTCACCCCCCACCCCATACTTAACTGCAGAGTCCAGCGCGACAATCTTCTGTGGACCGGGAATACGTCTGCGCTCTTCAAAGCCGACCGTGAACTGAAGAAATGCCAGTAAGCTGTATAATGGAATGGATAGGGTTTTTTCAACTTTAATGCATATCTCAGGCACTTTTGCAAATTTTGGCCCCAAATTTTCAACATGGAGTTTTTGGGATCCCTTCTCATGAATTCTTGCACTGTCATGGCATTGTTCGGTCCCGAAAGGTGATTTAGCAGTCACTGTGCAGAATCACCTTTCTGGACAGAGTAACAAAATGACAGTGCCACTGTTCATGAAAGGGGCTCACAAAAAGCCTATGTTGCAAGTTTGGTGGGAAAAATCAAAAAATGACTGTTTCACGAGCATACCTTAACAACTTCATAGCATGCGCTCATAAGTTAAGCGCGTTCGCACTATTTTCATGCCAGATTCTCAACATTGGCATTTTACCACACCTTCTTGTGAACCGTATAGCTGTCATTTTTCACATCCTGCCTCAAATGTGTTTTTCGCACTTCCGGCACAGAATAGCGTGGTCACTGTACAAAATCAGTGTTCAGGACATGTTACAAAAATGACAGTGACACTGTTCATGAGCAGAGGTCCTAAAATGTCTGTGTTGAAAATTTTGTGACAATACTCCATAAAATGACTGTTTTACAAGCATGCGTAGCAACTGCGCAATGCACGCTCATAAGTTAGCGCAGTTGCAGTATTTTCACACCACATTCTCAACATTGGCATTTTACCACACCTTCTTGTGAACCATATAGCTGTCCTTTTTCATATCCTTGCCAAAATGTGTTATCGCACTTTCGGCACAGAATAGCGCATTCGCTGTGCGAAATCAGTGTTCGGGGACACATTACGAAAATGACAGTGACACTGTTTGAGCAGAACTTCTAAAATGCCTGTGTTGAAAATTTGGTGAAAATACTCCATAAAATGACTGTGTTACGAGCGTGCGTTGCGCAGTTTTCACGCACGCTCGTACTGTACATTCGCAAACTTCTAATATTCTCACTCCAGATTTTCTACAGTGCCATTGTTCTGCACCTCCTAATGATCAGTACAGCTGTCATTTTTCACACCCTGTCCAAAATCTGTTTTTGCTGTTCCGGTGCAGAATAGCATGGTCACTGTGGAAAGTCCGTGTTCGAGACACATGATGAAAATGACAGTGACACTGTTCATTAGCAGATGCCCTAAAATGCCTATGTTGAAAATTTGGGAATGAAAGTCAATAAAATGAGTGTTTTATGAGTGTGCATTGCACAGTTTGCACGCACGCTCATGACTTTGTGAATTTGTAATACTTTCACTCCAGCTGTTCATCATTGGCATTTTTCCATACCTTCTTATGAACACTGCAGCTGCCTGAAATGTGTTTTCGTACGTCCGGCACAGAATTGCACGGCCGCTGTGCGAAATCAGTTTTTGGGAAAGTTTGAGGAAATGACGGTGACACTATTCATGGGCAGAGGTCCTAAAATGCTTATGTTGAAAATTTGGTGCCAAAACTCCATACAATGACTGTGTTGGAAGCGTGCATTGCACAGTTTCCACGCACCCTTGTAACTTCGTCAATCTGCAATATTTTAATGCCACATTTTCACCACTGGCATTCGTGCACATCTCCTTATCAACAGTCCAACTGCCATTTTTCACAGCCTGCCCAAAATATGTTTCTGCAGCTGTGGCGCACAATGGCGAGCTCGCTGTGCAAAATCACCTTTTCAGACACTTTCACAAAATCAAAGCACTATGTGTCTCTAGCTACGCCACTCCCACTGCCAATGCCAACGCGACAACATTCGGCATTGACAAATGCTTGTTTAATATAGCTGTTTGGGGATCAACAAGGAGCAGAGTCCAAATGTGCTGGCAACCATCAATCAGGTAACTTGATGCTTACCTTTCTTTGTCAGACTGTATGCCCATTAGTCCTGCCCACCATCTGCTCAGCACTGGGCAGTGTCCCTGCAGGCCACGCAAGCAGGTATTGCTACTCTATGGAGGAGGCTAGTTCCCCAGGTCACCAAAAGGGGTCACTGCATCTGCAGAGCCTCAGAGCTATCGTTCCCCGGCTGGTAATGTCATCTGCTAAGTCTGCTTCCATAACCGAGCCACTGCATGGGGGCATGAGGCACTACCCACTGGGCCAACAGGATGCCTTCCAGATTTCTGTTATCCTGCCAACTCCAAATGTAGACCCACCCTCACTAAGCTGGGCTTGGTAGGGCAATGTCACATGGTCAGCAGAGATGTCAGATTACCTCTGGCAGCTAAAAATGCACATTTGCTAAAGGAGTGCAGCATCCACCCCTCCCACCCCCATTATCTAACAGCAGCAGGAGCTGGGATGTTGCCAGTGCTATAAACCTGGGTCTTACATCTGCTGGCACAGCAGGCTTCCGTTCCAGCGCCCAGGCCTGGCCAATCATGTTGGCCACCTTTATCTCATTTTTGTCAACTGAATACTTCTGTAAAGGAGTTATGTGAAGCTGTGCTGCATGTGGAGAGGGCAGGACACAAAATGCAGTACTAAGGTTGTGCAGAAAGGACTTGCCCTGCTCTGACTTAAACATTGTCTCCGAGCTTTCATTACTGTAGACACATCTGAAAATCTGTGCACTCTGGGGCCCAAAAAGGAAACACTCTTTCAGTTTTTTGCCTCCATCAAACCTTTACCTTAACAGAAAATTAAAAACTTGCAAAATAAAAACGGTCCTACGGCGCTTCTCCCAGCTCCCCCCCCCCACAACCCGCATCCACCCACTGCGCACCCTGCCTCCCCACACCCACCTCACCCCATACTTACCTCCGGAGCTCGGCGCGACGCTCTTCGGTGGACCGGGAACACGTCTGCACTCTTCAAAGCCGACCGCGAACTGAGGAAATGCCGGTAAGCTGTATAATGGGCTAGATAGGGGGTTTTCAACTTTATTGCATATCTCAGGCATTTTTTGGAATTTTTGCACCAAATTTTCAACATGGGGTTTTTGGGACCCCTTCTCATGAATGATGTCACTGTCATGCCGTTATTCGGGCCCAAAGGGTGATCTCGCAGTCACTGCACAGTCACTGCGTGAAATCACCCTTCAGGCCTGAAAAATGCCATGACAGTGACATCATTCATGAGAAGAGATCCCAAAAACTCCATGTTAACAGTTCAAACATTCAAAAAACAACTGTTTGACGTCGTTGTGCAGTTCCTATGCAGGCTCGTAAGTTCACGAATTTTCAATATTTTACTCCAGATTTTCAACATTACCATTTTACCACACCTTCTTATGAGGTAGTACAGCTGTCATTTTTCACATCTCACCCAAAATGTGTTTCACCTATGTAGCGTACAATGGCACAGTCGAGTGCTGAAATCAATGTACAGGACAAATTAAGAAAATCACAGTGACACTGTTCATGAGCAGAGGTCTTAAAATGGCTATGTTGAAATTGGTGAAAAATCCCTAAAATAAACTGTTTCACGAGTGCGTTGCGCGAGTTCTATGCACGATCGTAACCTAAATGAATTTTCAATATTTTCACTCCAGATTTTCAACATTGCCATTTTACCACACCTTCTTTGAATAGTACAGCTGTCATTTTTACATCTCACCCAAAACATGTTTCCGCCCATGTAGCGCACAATGGCGCATTCGGTGTGCGAAATCAATGTATGGGACAAATTAAGAAAATCACAGTGACACTGTTCATGAGCAGAGGTCTTAAAATGACTATGTTGAAAATTTGGTGAAAAAATTCCTAAAAATGACTGTTTTACGAGCGTTCATTGCGTAGTTCCTACGCACGCTCATAAGTTCACGAATTTTCAATATTTTCACTGAAGATTTTCAACATTGCCATTTTACCACACCTCCTTTTGAGCAGTACAGCTGTCATTTTTCATATGTTGCCCAAAATGTGTTTTCGCACATGTAGCGCACAATGGTGCTGTTGGTGTGCGAAAGCAATGTTTAGGACAGATTAAGAAAATCACAGTTACACTGTTCATGAGCAGAGGTCTTAAAATGGCTATGTTGAAAATTTGGTGACAAAAGTCCATAAAGTGACTGTGTTATGAGTGAGCATTGCGCAGTTTCCACGCACCCTCGTAAGTTCATGACTTTGTAATATTTTCAGTCCAGATTTTCACCAGTGGCATTTTTCCACACTTCTTATGAACAGTACAGCTGTCATTTTTCACAACATGGCTGAAGTGTGTTTTCACACTTTCAGCGCAGAGATCTTGATAGTCGCTGTGGGAAATCATTGTTCGCACAAATAAAGAAAATCACAGTGACACCGTTCATGATCGGAGGCACCAAAATTCCTGAGTTGACAATCTGCTGTAAAAAATCCCCAACCTAATTATATAACGGGTGTGCCTTGCACAGTTTCTATGTACGCTCGTGACTTCACCATTTTTTTTTTATATTTTTACTGCAGATTTGCAACATTGTCATTTTTTACACCTCCCCATGAACAGTACAGATGTCATTTTTTACATCCTGTTCAGAATGTTTTTGCACCTGTGGTGCTAAATCCAATAGTCGCTGTGCATAAGCAGCTTCCGGCTAACAAACTGATATTCCCCCTGTTCATGAGGTGGGGTCACAAATAAAAACATGTTGAAAATTTGGAGTGAAAATACCAACGAATGCCTGAGGTATTAGGGTTTCCAACCATAACGCCCAACCCTGTAGAGAATGACAGGCATCAGAGGTGTGACTTGGGATTCTTGCCTATAATGCTCATACCATTCACACCCTGCAGCCAGTGAGAGCATCGGGGTATGCCTTGGACTCTTGACCCCAGAGTTCACCCCATTCTCTATAGCACCCATCTCACCGTATTCCTAATGAAATGGGGTGCGCATAAAAGGCCAAAGACCCAAGAACACCATGACACTTGTCAGTGTCTGCAGGGTGGGGTGTGGTGAAATGGTGTGGCCGTTATGCCTGATGACCCAAACGCACACCCCAATGCCTGTCACTCTCTGCAGGGTAGTGGTGGGGTTGGCTTCAGTTCAATACTTCACTGCCATTCCTATTACGCAGCTCTGTAACTTCTACACTACCACTGCCAATGCCAGCAAGCAAACATTTGGCATTGACAAATGCTTGTTTAAAATTCCATTAGCAATTTGAAAAGAGCTGCACTTGTTGCTAAGGCAGTCATCTAAAATCCCAATAACATATTCATACAGGAAATAATTATAGTTTCCACGTATGTCAAAATTGTGCAAAGAAATACAATTTATACATTACAGTACAATTTATACCATGCAATTTATACATTACAATTTATATATTATACTGTACTATGCAGTTTATTTAATACAATGTATACATTAATTTACAATATATACAATGCAGTTTATACATTACAATACAATTTATGTAATACAAACAGAATAAGGTATGGGGCGATGTGTGTAATGAGAAGTTTACACCCCCCCAAGGTGTTAGATGCTACTTAAACCCCAAGAGTAAAGCTCAAGGGGTTTATACAGCATTTAACACCGAGGGGGTGCGTAAACTTCAGGTTTACACACACTGCCCCATATTTTATTTTATATATTTGTTGGGTTGCATTTTTTCACCTCAACAATTATATAAAATGTATCCTGCTTACTGTACTGCTGAGTGTGACAGAATCGAGGTAGTCTTACCTTTTAGAAGCAGTTTTATTTTTTATTTGCTGTCAAACAGCAGTTGGAAGAGCAGAAATAGTTAAGGAACTAGAGTTTCAAACAAACTTTTAACTTTTAAAAACAATAAGTCTTCCCCATTTCCCTTTGTACGCCATTGCTACGGCCGTGGCCAAGGAGGTTCTAGTTTCTTGTGTCACTGTATCAGGTGACCTACAGAGGGAGTGGGGACGAGAAGAAGCAGAGGAACTGCTGTTAGGGATTGTAAATCAGGCTGACATTTTTTTTTCATTCTTTTTAGGTGACTGTCAAAGAAAAAAATGCCCGCGTTATGGGAGAAAACTGTGAGGAGTATGTGGCGCTGAGAGTTTTGTGCAGCCAGTGTGTGAGAGGGAGAGACAGCTTCAGTGGGTGCGAGACACTGCTCTGGCTCATGCTTTTTGCCATAGGAAGGTGGCACGTGATTGCCATTATAAATACTTCTTTATAATGGCAATATAGACTCACTTTTTTCTATGGGAAAAAACATGACCTGTTAATTATATATATAATAATGGATGGGGAAGTGTGCTTAATGAGAAATTAATGGTTGCCCGAGGTGTAGGATGCTACATAAACCCAGAGGGCGAAGTCCGAGGGATTTATTAAGGCATCCCACACCGAAGCCAACTATTAATTTTGAATTGAAAACACTTCCCCATCCCTTATTAAATATAATTGCTGGTCAGCAATTTATTGTTTTACGTCTTTACATTTTCCATTTATTTTGCAGTTGCGGTCTTACTGCAGTTGTCTTCCCATTGCCACTACCTGTTCTTTGTGGCCGCCAAATGGCAGGATCATCCAGATAGCAAATGAGAGACATGCTGCCATTTCTAAATGGTAGCATCAACAAGATACATTCTTTTATTTTTTTAAAAAGCGATGAGAACGCACTCTGGTGGCTCCTCACTAAGCGGTAAAGGAGCTGCCATATTTTTGAACTGAAAGCCACCCCAGATCTGCATGAGCCAATCAGGAAGCCAGTTTTGCCGTGACTGACTCAGGCGCATGTTCCGTTATAACTAGCGAGTTATAACGGGGAATTATAACTTGGTCAGGCAATGTAAAAAATTGCTGACTAGTTATTATATATAGAATAATACATGGGGTAGTATGTTTAATGAGATTTTATACACACCCAAGGTGTTGGATGCTACATAAACCCAGAGAAAGATGCTCAAGATGTTTATTTAACCAGCCAACACTGCGTGTGTGTGTAAAATTTGAGTTTTACACACCACCCCATGTTTTATTTAATATAATTGCTGAATAGCATTTTTTCATCACAGCAATTATATAAAATAAAAATACATCCCTGTGCAGCTGCAGTTCGGTTGGGATTCAACGCAGTCCGCAGTCCGCAGTCGAGTTGGAGCATCTGCTGAAAGGAAACATTTCCCTTATTTTCATTTTTTTAAAAGGTTATTTGTAATAGTATAAATGAGTTCATCTTTCATGAGGTCTATGAATGAGTTCATTTTTTTTTTATTTAACTTACCACCAAGTGTGAGTGGTGGTGAAGTGTCTGGTGCAGAGGAAGGGAAGAGGAGTGGCTGGCGAATGCATGGACAAAGGGAAACCCAGCATGTGTTCACTGTTATAACCTGCTGGCTATAATGGCAAATTATAACCAGGTTTCCCCATGAAAAAAATACTCACCAGTTATTATAATACAATTTATACATTATTTATTATTTTATTTAAATTTTGGTGACCGGGTAGGCCCACTGAGACCGAAACAGTCCCTTTTTCATGAGACAGTCACAGTCAGATTGATGTCCCAGTGACGTTAGATCAGCTGTAGGGAGTCAGCAGACTCTCAGTGGTAGCAGGTGCAGAGGCTTAGTTCCAACAGGTGGGCCTTAAGTCCCTTCCTGAAGCCCCCCAGGGCAGGTACATTCCTGGAGACTGCTAGGGAGATCATTCCAAATGGGAGGGATAAAGGCAGCATAGGACAAGAGTCCTAGGGAAGTCCTTACCCTGGGGACTTGGAGAAACTGGCTGCCAGAGGATCTTAGAGTTCTCCCATTCTCTTTTGGAGATAATATGTTAATTAAGCTAGGAGGGGTGCCATTTTGCTGGAGCTTAAAAGCAAGGCACAGTGCGGGATATGATAATCTGCCCTTGAGTGAAGGCCACCTTAGAGATAATAGTACCTTGAAGTGATGCTCCCATGGTGGAGCCCCTACGTCGAAGTGCCCTACTCTGTGATACAGGGTTTTTAGCCTTTCATTTCAGAGCTTCTAACAGAATGTAGTAAAGGGGCCCCATATAGCAAGGTGGGAAGGAGTGCACCAGTGGAAACCTTGAGTTTGGATTCACAAGTGAGGAAAGGGCTCAGGCGGAATAATAGATCTAACTTTTGGTTGAGTTTCTTGGTCAGATGGTTGATGTGGCCCTTAAAGGAGCAGTCTTGGTCTAAGTATACACCTAGATATGTGATACAATCAGTCACTTCAATTTTTGAGCCACTGGAAAGAGCTGGGTACAATAAATGGGAATGGGTTGGGCCCAGGCTTTTAGGGCTAAATATCATGGCTTTGATATTTTTACCATTTAGAACTAATTTATTAATAAGAAACCAATTCTCAAGTAGACCAAAGTCTTGGCCAAGAAGGTTATTTAGTTGGACAGTTTCTTGGAAGGACCTATAAAGCACAGCATCATCTGCATATAAGGTCACCTTGGCCGCTCTGCAATGTTGAGAAAAATCATTAATAAATAGGGAAAACAGGAGTGGTCCCAGTATCAAACCCTGTGGGACACCGTCCATGATAGGGAGTTTGTCGGACTAAGCTCCATGCCACCTGACAATTTGTGATCTGCCGTTAAGGTAGTCCATGAACCATTGCATAGACAGATGATCAAGACCAAGAGATGTTAGTTTAGTGATAAGCTGCTGATGATTCACCAAGTCAAATGCCTTGGTGAGGTCTATAAAGACTGCACCAGTTGGAAGGCCATCATCTACAGCTGTAAAGATATCCCCAGTAAGGCTAATCAGGGCCTTGTTGGTACGATGATTTTTTTCTAAAACCATGTTCCCATTCAGTTAGTAAATTGTTCCCTTCAACATATTCCTGGACCTGCTGGTATACAATCCTCTCTAACACTTTACTTAGAGCACGGAGGATGGTTATTGGTCTGTAATTCTCAACAAACTCAATATCCCCACCTTTAGGGATGGGAGTGACCAAGGCAACTTTCCACACAGTGGGGACTTTGCCTTCAAACAGTGATCTGTTTAGGAGCCAAGTGATTGGAAAGGCATTGACATGGGCTGTGATTTTGAGAAGCTTGGGCTCCAGCTTGCCAAACCCAGCAGAGCCAGAGGATTTGATTTTTCTTAGAAATTTCAGGACCTCAGATTTAGTTGCAAATTTGAAGTAAAAATTAGAGTAAGGGGTTTGCTCTTGTAAATTTTCCCAGAGGAAGGGGGGACTCAGAGGGATTACTTTTAAATTTGTCCAGGTCAGTGAGGAACATGTTTAGTGCATTAGCAGCATCTTGCGGGTTGGTGTAGAGGACGCCATTTGCTACTATGTCACTTTTCTCATGAGTGGTGTTCCCCTTTCGGAGAGAGTTAATTTGGGACCAAATTTTTTAGGGTCCAAAAAGTTTTTAGTTTATAGGTTCTGGAGGTATTGTCTTTTAGCTGATTTTAGTTCCTTTTTACACTTATTTCTCAGTTTTCTGTATTCCACCCAATCCTTAGTCAGATTTGTAAAGTTTAATTTTTCCCAGGCTTTGTCTCGCACCCTCATTTGTTTTTTTAAAGTCTCAGGACGGTCACCTTGATTGTTGAGCCTTGACTCTGATTTATTTTAGGGGGACATGCTTATTGGCATCTGAGAAAAAGTTATTGATGAAGAAATCAAGGGCTGAGTCCAGATTGGGGGCTAGCTTGATTTGAGTCCAGTCCACCACCACTAGGGTTTCAAGAAAGGAGCAGGTGTTGAAATTGAAATAATTCCGAGCACAAAAAATTCAGGGTGTAAGGTTGGGATGGTCATTTTTCCAGATGCTGAGTATAGGGGCATGGTCACTTATGGAGCTTGCAAATGTTCCAGCCAGTTTTAAACTACTGGGGTTGGAAGCAAGAATCCAGTCTAATGTGGTGTGGTTTCCTGGCTTAATGTTCAACCTACTTGGCTCTTGAATCAATTGGGTCATGTTAGTCATGTTTATCTAATACATGTTATACAATACAGTACAATTTAAACAAAACATTTTACACAATACAGTTTACACTATTCACAAGCAGTAAGACACAGCGGGGTGTTGGTTGTGTTGCCCACAATCACATAACCCAATGCATAGTAAGGCACAAGGCCACAAAATATCTTCAGCCCCTGGAAGTTTGGTTGTGGCAGCACAACCAACACCCTGGAGTCTCTTATTGCACTTATAACATGTGTTTTGTGTTAACTGGTGAGCTAATTAAAATAAAAACTTAAAATGTTTAAAAATCAGCAGTTGTGTGTGAAACAGTGCCTCCGCAGATGGGCTGTCACTACAGAGTACTAGCCTGAGTTGCACTGTGTAAGCCGCTATGGTATGTATGCTTTTATGTAAAGTGTCTCTTAAAGGCACCGCTCTGTTTTGTTCTACTCTTTTTTCATTAAATTATTGAAAAAAACATCATGTTGTTTTACTTTGTGGACTTGAATAAGACAGTATTGACTTCAGGAGCCTCACTTTATAAAGGGTTTAGATCGTCACAATGGACCTGAAACAGTGAGGTGAACGCAAGTGGCAACTTGCGGAAAACATTGCGGCAAGCAGGATTTTGCAAGCCTCCTGCCACAAAAACTCTACTGGAAGTCCTTTGCACTGAACGTAGGAAGTTGGACCAGATCCATCATGGTCTAACTTTGCATCCGTGGGGGACCCATTTTACAGGGCTTGCGCTGCAGCTTTCACACCAGCGGCTGTAAATTGAGTCAAATGTCACAACTGCACCAAAGGTACTAAAATTTGATGCAGGTTGTGGTGAACTCTTTGGCACAGCTGTGGCAAACTTTGCGGATGATGCAGGGCTTGGCACAAGCATTGCGCCAACCTTGTAAAATCAGGCCGCAGGTGTTTTATTTCAGAGATTGAGTGGATCAAGTCAAGTAGTAGTGTGAATGAAAGTGAAACCAGGATTGGGGATTGCAGCATCAAGGAGCTTCACACTGATATCTGTAGTGTAACTCCCCCCCTGCCAAATGGGGGCTTACCTGCCACCACGCAGCCCTTGTTCCTACTCTCTCCCGAGCGCCTCCAGGATCAGCCTGTAATTTGTTTTGGTACCCCTGATCCTGTTTCTACCCCTGGTGCCTCAGAAAGCAGCCCCCTGTAGAAATCCAGCCCTGTGGGACTTTCTAAACACAACTGTGATCTCCTACTTGAAGCCATGCCCTCAGGGCAGTAGGGATTGCGCAGGCATGAACAGCACCTTTGATCTTCAACTGCCAGAGACTGTGGTCGAATGCAGGAGTGTTCCGTCGGTCCCAGGATCCCTATCAACTAAGGGAGACCCGGTGACCACGGACAGGCCACTGAGAGGTCGCTCTTTGGAAACATTAGAGAGATCCAGAAGGGAGTTTCAATCAAGGCTCATTAATATTCTTGAGCGAAGAGCCCCAATCAGTACTGAATATTCATGAGGGCTTGCCTACCCTCGGGGCAGCTGTATCTCAGCTATGGCCACAAGAAGGAAGAGAAAATGTTTTAGATAAATGTAACTTGTTATGTATGTTTGGGGAAATTGTTCCGGGGGGGGGGGTTAAATTAAATAAATATTTTGCTCCTGGCTGCACCTGACAACTATGGGACTCCGAGTGTCAGTCTGTCTGCTGCTGCATGTTAGGGAGCTACAATATTGGCAGCAGCAACAGGAAAACGGACTGAGCAGATTCCTTTCTCTGTGCAGCAACAGGAAGTACAAATGCAGGGCTAATGAACTGTGGGACATTGGGGCAAATATTCAATTATTTCTGACTGCACCAGAACTTTAAATTGGGACTGTACTTGCTCTGCTAAGGGACTGTAAATTTTAGCAGTCATTGCAAGTAGCCACAGCCAATCGGAAAGCCAGGATAACAAAGCCAGGACTTGTGGGACAGTCACCAAAGCTCATGGGTAAATGCCAAGTGCTCATGGGGATTTATATGGACCTAATTCTAGGCACCAAAACTGCAGACCAACAGTGCATCGAGTGAGGTTCATGCATTATTCATTTTCCTGATTGACAGGTCCTCCAGCCAATCGGAGGCCCTGCAATCAAAAGCCACAGCCATTCAGGAGCCTCAGGAGAGTGCTACAAGAGACAGTGTTTTCCAGCATTTTGCTAGATTCGAGAGGGAGACTGTGAGAGAGTCAAGTAGGAGCCCCCCACAGGGGTGGGGGCTCAGACTCCAGCCATGCTGCCAGGCCTGGCGCTCCAGTTAATCCTCTCTAGCCTAGAGAGGGTTTGCCTTCTTTATTTAGCTAAAAGTTAAAGTAATGTAGTTTGTTAAACTGCTAGCCTGGAGGTTGCCAGAGTGTCCTCCAGGTGCTAGCCCTCCCTTCCACATCGGGGAAGATGTTGACCGAAACCTGATGACATCAAGCAGCAGTGAGAGCGCTGAAAAGAACCTCAGTTGTGAGAGAACTGAAGACCATCAGGAGCCTTCTATAGTGAGGATCATCTGTGAGGGATCTGAGTAAGTACTCTTGTATCCCCCGGTGCAAGAGAGAAAGCAAGCTGAGTAACTATGGGTCATCATGCCCCAGTAACTGTTCAAGTTAGAGAAAGCAAGCTTAATCTATCTGGGCCGCCTTGCCCAAAGTGACTGTTCGATATAAGTAGTTCTTGAGTTCTCACCTTACCCTGCTGCCCTGTCTGGCCTAGCGAGGGTGGATCTCTGGAACTATTTTTGCAGATTGCAGCTGTTGCTGAGGGACCCAAGAGAGTCCAAACAGCGTCTAACTATTGGGGGACCCATTGGAGCCTAATAGTATAAGAAATGTGCCAAGATACACCTATGTCAGGAAAAATCATATAAATGTGCTGTGTATGCACCTGTGTCCACTATCTGGTGAAGACGGTCCTGTGGAACCACCAGCCATAGCCGTATTGCCTCATTAATAGACTGAGACCCCAAAGTCAATTTAATACTGGCTTACAGAATCTGGAAATTACAATTTTCCACCTTGCAAGTTATGTCTGAAGATATAGAAGTTCAAGAAATATAAACATACTGGATGTAAAAATCATATGGATGTGCTGAATACTCAGGATTGCCAATCCTTATTCCAACAGTTGTAACCATGCTGGTTACCTTCTGCTGAAATGTTCAGTTCGCAACCAGCAGGGCAACCATTGCCTTTCTGCTAAAAGCAGGGCAACCCCTGCCCCTCTGCTAAAGAAATTGAATGTTGTTAATTTGTCTTCTAAGTTAATCCTTTCCTTTTAAATCAAAGCCGGCCAACACCCACAACTGCAACATCCACCAGGCCTGCAACCATCCAGAACTTTGGTAACTGGGTAACCAGGGTATAGCGTGAGATGGCGGGGTTTCATATGTATCTGGAAACTGGTACCAGTGTGGGAAAATAAATGCGTAACATCTGATTAGTCAGCAGCTTAGATAGCCAGGGCTCTGGATATCATATGGGTTGGTAAAATGTGATTCCTCTTTTCCATTGATCTGTTAGTCACCCAGCTGGAGGGTTTCACCAGCACAAGCAAATCATTTGTACATTTGTAGATAAGAATCACTGCATAGCCTCTATTCCTCCTGTTTCCCCATCCTAACTCCTATGGCCCCTAAATAAATATTATTGTTATTGCTTTTTGCAAATGATCATCGTGAGCATATTACTAGTAATCCTATTCATTATGCTCCTCCTCCCACTCATGCTCCTCTTCCTCCTCATGCCCATGGCATCCCTACTACCTTCCTCCTTCCTGCTGGATTTGGACTGCCACTCACTCGTCCTCCCTTTTCCTCCTCCCCTCCCAACTCTGCTACCATCTGCCTCCCCCTATCGCTCGTCATTCACCCCAACTCCTGGATACCTGGCCTTTTTATACTGTCCCCCAGTCTCCATGCTGGTCTGCTTACCCTAAAGCTCACCTATCAGCTACCTTGGCTCCTCCTCATAAGTCTCCTTCCACTTCCGGAAAGGCTAAGCTAACCCTGACAAAGTCCATGTTGATAATGCTCCTACTAATGGTGTGTGACATTAAACCCAACCCTGGCCCTCCCCCCAGCAAATTCCCCGTGGCCTAAGGATGGCACACCTAAACATACATAGCCTCCTCCCAAAAATTGCAATGCTATAACTAATTGTAATGTCCCCCAAAGTAGACATTATGATCGTTACCATGACCTGGCTAAAACCACACACTAAGGATGCTTGCATCACTATCCCTGGTTACTCGGTCATCTAGCTTGACCAACCCGGCAACAAAAGAGGTGGCTGTATAGCCATGTACATTAGTTCATCCCTACAATTCACCCTGGTTTTGCTAGCTCTACCACCCTCACTGTCAATAAACTTTTTGCTAGTGAAGATCTCTCTACCTCACTCCATCCCCATTTTTATAGCTGGTTCCTACCGCCCACCCAATTCCCCCATGTCCATCATCATGGACCATTTTACTGCCCTCAAATCCCTTGCATCAGATGGGGAGCTCAATGCTCCAGGTGACTTTAATTTGAATTGGCTTGCTTCCTCTGGCTCCAAAATTCAGAACGAAAGTGCTACACTAAATCTGTCTCAATTGATTATGGAACCCACCCTCCTAAACACCAAAACTCAGAACCACTCACTACTAGATTTGTCTCTCACCTCACACCCTCATCGGATAATTTTTGCAGGTCTCCCTAAGCGACCATCACCTAATCTACGCAGTAAGGAAAATCCACAGCCCAAAGTCCCCCCTCCCCAGGACCCTGCTGGTTCGGTCCTACAAATCCCTGGACCTGCTATCCCTCTTAAATGACCTGGAAAACATTGATTCATTTTTGATACCACGTGCACCCACTATCAACTCAGCCCTGACCTATTTCAAGTCCAAATTTCTCTCTGTCTGGGACACCTGTGCCTCGCTCCTATGTACCCATGTATGGGAGACTTATCTGCCCTGGATATCAGCTGATGTCCTGAACTGCCTCGGAGCTAGGGATCAGGCATGGAAGGCCTTCAAAATCTCCTGCTCCTCTTCAGCCCACCAGAAGTACCGCACTCTTCTCAATGCATGTACTAGACAAATCCGCCAGGCAAAATCTATTTTCGATCCTCCTTCCTCAGCAACTCAAATCACCCATCTAAATTTTGGAAGTGGTCCAATCGCTTTTCTCCACTCCATCCCAACCTCCCGAGTCCTGCCCCTGTGATTAACACAGGAGGCTCCTCTGCAGTGGACCCGCTAGCAGTGGCTACTGAGTTCAACTTTTTCTTTACTAACTGTACTACAGCTCTGATGTCCTCTTTCTCTCCCTACCATGACTCCAACACATTCTGCCCCTCCACGTCCTGCCCAAGATGTCCCACATGCGTTCTTCTTCAACCACGTCACCCCAGCTGACGTTTATAATACCCTGCTCACACTAAACCCTTCCAAAGGTAAATGCCCCACTGGGTTGGACTCCAAAATGCTTTTCTTGTCTGCCCCTGCAATCGCCTCTCCCCTAGCCTCACTCTTCAACCTTTCCTTCTCCCTGTCTTCTATCCTTTCTGAATGGAAACACACCACTGTCATCCCCCTACCGAAGGGTGGCAACCCCTCCTCACCCGGTAACTATTACCCCATCTCCCTCCTCCCCATTCTAGCAAAACTCCAGGAATGTCTGGTCCTTTCCCAGCTTTCTTCCTTCCTTGCCTCCACCTCCTTCTTTACCTCCTACCAGTCTGGATTTAGGAAGTCCCACTCCACCACCACATCCCTCCTAAGACTCACTGATGCCATTCTCACCAGTGTGGATAATGGCCACATCACCTCTGCCATCTTTGTAGACTTTCCAAAGGCTTTCAACACTGTCACACACCCTCTTCTGCTCTCCATGCTTTCCCTAGCTGGGCTCTCCAGCATGGCCACCACGTGGTTCCACTCCTACCTGGTGAGCAGAACCCAAGCTGTCAGGATTGGGAACTCCACCTCCCCCCTCCACCTTGACTGGAGTCCCTCAAGGCTCTGCCCTTGGCCCGCTGCTGTTCTCCATCTTCCCCAATGATCTGCCCTCTGCCTACCCACACACATCCATTCTCATGTATGTGGACGACACAGTCCTGTATACATCCGGACCCTCCACCACTGATGTAGCAACCAGACTGCAGCGTGACTTCAGTGATGTCCAGCTTTGGTTTTGCTCTAATTAACTCTTCCTGAATGCTAAGAAAACTGTCTCCATGTCCTTTGACACAAGGCAGAGATTCTCTCAGCTCTCTTCCCTCACCTCATTCTGCACTCTGAACGGGACATTGCTGGAGGACTGCACCTCCTTTAGATACCGCAGGGTCTGGTTCGACCAACACCTCAACTTTTCTGTACATGTCAAGGCCATTCACAAGAAGCTTCACCCCAAGCTGGGGGCCCTGTACTGCAACTGCGGCAGCATACCTCTACCGGCCCTATGCGAAATTGTACAGAAAATGATCCTCCCAATTTTTGACTACGGCGATGTAGTCTATTGTGCCACTCCCAAAACCATCCGACCCAGACTGGATACCCTCTTTCACTCCTTCTTCCGTTTCACCCTTGACAGGCCTCCTAGCAGTCATCACTGCAGCCTCTACCAGGCTTTGCATCTTCCCTCCTTGCAGTACAGGAGACAATCACACTGCGCCAGGCTTGCAGCTAAATTGTGGACCCAGTCCTTACCTCTGTACTTATCCACTGTCCTGTCCATGCCTCCCCAACCTTTGCACTCCCTTAGAAACTCTGACACCCACTCATTGTTTGTCCCTCACATGTCTGCAGGCCAGGCAGCCTTCTCTTATCATTTCCCTAAACTGTGGAATTCTCTCCCCCCTGCCACTTGACACGCCCCCTCCACCTATCAACTCAATGCTCTCCTCCTAGATTATTTCAGCACTGCCTGTGCCTGAAACACCCCTTCCCGTATTCCCTGACTTAATCCTGTGGCCTCATAGCTCCTGGTGTCTAGGACGTCAGTCCCCAGCATCTAGTAGCTTGAATAGGGTAGCTATGTTCTGGCATTACTTCCTATTTGGTTGCATCCCTGTAGTCAATCCAACAGGGTAGTTATTGAATGTGCTACACTGTACTATAATTATTTCCTGCTGTATAATTAATTTCTGGCTGTATCCTTGTATATGTAAGCAATAAGACATGATGGGGTGTGCGTTATGGTGTGATAACCGCACTCCTAGAGGCATAGTTAGTCACGTGGCTGAAGGCTGAGTGCCGGTCATCCTTAGGAATGCGGTTATCACACCATAATGCACAACCCTGGAGTGTGTTATTGCACTTATAAAATAGCTGAACTAAAAAAATACAAAAGAAAGCAGTTTATAATGTTAAAACATTCAGTTTATTTAAAGCGTGGAAGAAAAATAGTCCCAAAAATTGGGTCTGGGTTGGACAAAACAACACTAAACTGAATGCTGCATTTACATTGTGCATTAATTAATGTGTAATTCAGTGTGTCAAACTAACTGTTTAACCTATGCTAATAACTTTTAAAACACACAGTGACTATATAAAATACAATTAATTAATACATATGTCAATAAAATAAAAACGTAATGTTTGGCTGGTAAGAAGTCCACTGAATTTACTTGACACGAAGATGTCTCATGTTATGTCACTGTGGAGACAGAAATTGGAAACAGGGAAGGAGAGATTACAATAGTTTTTTTTTCTCACTTATGATGAACAGTGTAACTGGGCATCTCAAATACAGTACTACTCTACCTGTGACCTTTGATTATTTAACCTCCCACACCCTGTCCCATTTCATATATTAATATACATCAAATTCTGTCAGAAACAATGTCTTACCATTCACTCAAAGTTACTTGCTGTAGTTTATGAAATTCATGGGTGCATTAAATACACGATTTGGCAGGTTGAAGTGTCCTAGTTGACTCTGACTCTACACATCGTTTGTGGCTTGTGGAACTGCATTTGCATCTTTATGCTGCATTGGTGATCTGGGCTTTGACTGTTCTCCACCAGACAGGACATCACTCCATTTTTTACGATCATCCATGCTTGCTGACCAATAGCTCCATAAGTTGGCTTCGTTACGCTGTCCTGTTACAGCCATTATCTCACGACTGATCAAACCAGCATCTGAAAGTAGTTGTACTGCGGTGGCCCTGAGCGAATGGTTGGTGTGCTGCTGGGACAGTCCAGCCTCTTGGCTGAGTCTTGCCATCATTGTAGAGAGGTAGTTAACTCCAAGTGGCTCCTTTGTGTACCATATTGGTATAGTACTGAGGAAGTGCTGCAGCATGCGTCTTGGGTGCATATAAAGAGCTGGTGACTCAGGATGAAGCTTGTTCACATACTTTTTGAAACTTGCCACAGGGCATAGTGGGTCCCCAGGTCTGGCCCACATGAAGCCCCTGTAATTGTCTTTACCCTGTTCCGTGGGGTCCCCATAATTTTTTGTGCGCTCATTGAATGCAAGTGACACATATTCCTGTCCATTTTCATCTTGCAGGATTTTAAAACTGGTTGGTTTTAACTGACACAGGCTACGCAGCTCCTCTCTGCCATGCCTGGCCATCATATGCTGTATGTCTGTCCACACCTTAAGCAACAGTCCCAGAGCTGTGTTGGGGCTCAAGGCTGGGGAATTTCTAAGTTTCATTAAATCTGCTTTGGATAGAGTTGGATGGTGTCTTGTGTCCTTTTGCTGCTTTCTGTACTTTTTTAAAACTGAAATAAATACATTGCTAGAACTCTTATATGCAGGGTCTGTTGTAATATTGTCTTTCCTGCTAATGGGTGCAGATGTCAAAAAACGGCTTATACCTGCTCTTATGCTACAGAGGCTGCTGACTGTATATTCTGCACCTGAACTCTTCCTCACACTTGCACAGAATTCTCTTAAAGAGACTATTTAGCTCAGTGTCTAGGATCGATTGACAATCAGGCTGTACCCCTTTAAGGCTGCACCAGTCAGTCAGCACACTGACAGCCCAGGAGGTGGTCTTTAGTGTGTTTTTCTCATGACTTGCTCCTCCTCTATTTGTGAGACTTCCTCCTGAGTTAGTAAAGCATGTCTGCTGTTTACATTTACTATGCAGCTTGTGCTGGGTTCCTCTGACTTATTAATTTGAATGCTGCCCATTGTTTCATTCTCTGGATTTTCAGCTGACATCTGAGGAGGCTCATCTATTATGGTAGGTGCTAGTTGTTCAGGCATACCTTCATTTGAAACTTCGAGCCCTGTAGCCTCATCTGCATTACTGTGCTCATTTTGATGGTTAATGAAATCTTCAATCTCCTTAGTTAGGGGAATGCTAAAGTTTATTTCCATTTTCAGCGTGCGTTTTTATGTTATCTGTGGTACCGGTGGTGCTTTAAAATGGCTGCTGCTGAAAACAGCAAGATTCCAGCTTGTTTACTTACGTTGAACATTCCAAGCTGAGGATTCTGCTGCCTATGCTGCGCTAAGAGTTTTTTTTTTTTTTTGGCTACCTTGAATAAACCAATTACTTTATAGGTCCTGAAATGGTTGATAAGTGCTGGTATTGATGCGTTTTGTTTTTTTGTTTATGTCTAATTTATGTTTTGTCTGAGGGGGCGTTGCACTGTTAGAGCTATGGTTTCATTTTTATGTTGTTTGCGCGCATGCGTAAGAAACATGTTGCAGCAGCTTGCTGCAGAAGCAGGTTGTGGAGGTGCGGCACTGTTGTAGCCAATGCCCCCACTGCCTTTGGAGGCTTGTCCCATGTTCCCCAATGGGGTAGCATGCTGCTGCTGTCACTAGTTCAGCCAGCATGCCACCATCTTGAAACATTTTAGCCGCTGCAATCAGGGACTTCCTCGTCATTGCAGCATCATCTGCTGCAATGAGGGAGCGACTCGTCAGTGCAGGGTAAGCCCTTGCATGCCCCCGACCCCATTTGCTGAAGAGGAGCCCAGTCCGCATCGGCATAATCTCCCCACCCCCACGTTTCTGTTGTATGCCGAGGGGGTGCCCAATCCCCATCGGCATCATGCACCCCTCCCCCTGTCTTTGTTTGTCGACGGGGTGCCTAATCCCCACCGGCTTCAGTCCCTCCATCATGACTGAATTTGCCGATGGAGGAGCCCACTCCCTATCGGCATAATGTATACCCCACAAATGTGTAGTCTGTCAAGGGAGGTGCCCAGTCCCCTTCGGTCATCCACCACCCCCGTAAGTGTTGACAGGGGTGCCTAATCCTCTGTCGGCTACAGCCCCCCCAAAAACAACACTCGGGTGGCACGCTGGGAGCCCACCCCAGTGTGCCAAATGTTCCTATAAAAAGAAAACCCATCCCGCAATGTTTTTTTTTACCCCTGTAAACAAGAAAATGGTCCCTCGTCGAGTCTGGTGACCTCTACCCCAACCCGCGCCCACCCTCTGCACACCCTGCCTCCCCACACCCCCCTCACCCCATACTTACCTCCGGAATCTAGCGTGACGATCTTCGGTGGACCAGGAACACGTCTGCACTCTTCAAAGCCAACCGCGAACTGAGGAAATGCCGGTAAGCTGTATAATGGCATAAATAGATTTTTTCAACTTTGGTGCATATCTCAGGCATTTTTGGGGAATTTTGGCACCAAATTTTCAACATGGGGTGTTTGGGACCCCTCCTTATGAATTCAGCCACTGTTATGGCATTATTAGTTCCCGGAAGATGATTTCGCAGTCACTGCGCGGAATCACCTTTTGGGACAGATTAATGAAATGACAGTGCCAGTGTTCATGAGGTGGGCTCTCAAGAAGCCTATGTGGCAAATTTGGTGGAAAAAAATCCAAAACATGACTGTTTTACGAGCATGCATTGCGCAGTTGCTACGCACACTTGTAACTTCGCAAATTTGCAATATTTTCACTCCAGATTTTCAAAATTGGCATTTTTACACACCTCCTTATGAACAGTATAGCTGTCATTTTTAACAACCTGGCCGAAATGTGTTTTTGCAGTTCCAGCGCAGAATAGCGCCGTCGCTGTGGGAAATCAGTGTTCAGGACACATTAAGAAAAATCACAGTGATACTGTTCATCAGCAGAGGTCCTAAATGCCTATGTTGAAATTTTTGTGATGACAGTCCATAAAATGACTGTGTTATGATCGTGTGTTGTGCAGCTTGCACGCACACTCGTAACTTTGCGAATTTATATTTTCACTCCAAATTTTCAACACTGCCATTTTTCCACAGCTACTTATGTACAGCTGTCATTTTACACAACCTGGCCAAAATGTGTTTTCGCACTTCCGGCGCTAAATAGCGCGATCACTGTTGGAAATCGTTTTTCGGGACAGACTGAGATAATGACAGTGACAATGTTCATGAGCAGAGGTCTTAAAATGCCTATGTTGAAAGTTGTGCAGTTTCCATGCACCCTTGTAACTTTGTGCATTTGTAATATTTTCACGCCAGATTTTCAACACTGGCATTTTTTCACACCTCCTTATGAACAGTACAGCTGTCATTTTTCACATCCTGGCCAAAATGTGTTTTTGTACTTCCAGCGCAGAATATCATAGTCACTTTGGGAAATCAGTGTTTGGGAGAGGTTAAGATCGAGCAAGTGATAGAAGGGGAGTGATCGAGCTCAACTGAGCTCTGTTGGGACTGCTGCGGATTTCTTTGTCGGCAGAAAAAGGCAGCAATGCAGGCAGGAGCCCAGTACAAAAGGGCAGCCTGCAGCGCTGGTAGAAACAGAACTAGCGAGTGAGGGAGGGGGAGTGAGCGAGCTCAACGGAGCTCAGTCAAGATTGCTGCGGATTTCTTTGCGAGCAGAAAAAGGCATTAATGCAGGCAGGGGCCCAGTACAAAAGGGCAGCCTGCAGCGGTGGGAGAAATAGAACGAGCGAGTGAGAGAGGGGGGAGTGGTTCTTTGTGAGCAGAAAAAGACACCAATGTTGTCAGGAGCCCAGTACAAAAGGGCAGCCTGCAGCGCCAGGAGAAGTGGAGCAAGCGAGTGAGAGAGGGAGAGTTAGCGAGCTCAGTGGAGCTCTGTCAGGACTGCTGCAGATTTCTTTGTGGGCAGAAAAAGGTGCCAATGCAGACTGGAGCCCAGTACAAAAGGGCAGCCTGCAGCACCGGGAAAAACGTAATGAGTGAGTGAGAGAGGAGGAGTGAGCAAGCTCAACGAAGCTCTGTTGGGACTGCTGCAGATTTCTTTGTGAGCAGAAAAAAGGCGCCAGCAGAGGCAGGAGCCCAGTGCAAAAGGGCAGCCTGCAGCGCCAGGAGAAACAGAATGAGCGAGTGACAGGGAGGGAGTGAGTAACCTCCATGGAGCTCTGTCGGGACACCTGTGAACTTCTTTGTGGGCAGAAAAATGTGCCAATGCAGGCAGTAGCCGAGTACAAAAGGGCATTATGCAGCACCAGGAGAAACAGAGCGAGCGAGTGAGGGGGGGAGTGGGCGAGCTCAACGGAGCTGTGTCAGGACTGCTACAGATTTCTTTGTGGGTAGAAAAAGGTGCCAATGCAGGCAGGAGCCCAGTACAAAAGGGCAGCCTGTAGCTCCAGGAGAAACAGAATGATTAAGTGAGAGAGGGGGAGTAAGTGAGCATAACGGAGCTCTGTCTGGACTGCTGCAGATTTCTTTGTGGTCAGGAAAAGGCGCCAATGCAAGCAGGAGCCCAGCACTAAAGGGCAGCCTGCAGTGTCGGGAGAAACGGAATGAGCAAGTGAGAGAGGGGGAGTGAGCAAGATCAATGGAGCTCTGTCGGGACTGCTGTGGATTTCTTTGTGGGCAGAAAAAGGTGCCAAGGCAAGCACGAGCTCAGTACTAAAGGGCAGCCTGCAGCATCAGGAGAAACAGAACAAGCGAGTGAGAGGGGGCAGTGAGTGATTTCAACGGAGCTCTGGCGGGACTGCTGCAGATTTCTTTGTGGGCAGGAAAAGGTGCCAATGCAAGCAGGAGCCCAGTACAAAAGAGCAGCCTGCAGCATCGGGAGAAATAGAACAAGCGAGTGACGGAGGGGGAGTGAGCGAGCTTAATGGAGCTCTGCCTGGACTTTAGAGTTGCACACCCTCCCACCCAGGGTCCTCAGTGGTCCTATATTACAGCAGGGTCTCTAGAGTGGAGACAAAGCAATGATTGGATACTTTTAGGATTACTATAATAATACAGATTTAGTTCTGTTTATTTCTCTAACTGAGCTAAGTACTGAACTATACTGTTATGACTGCTGTAATAATATATATTTATTTGTTCTGTTTATTTCTCTAAGTCAGCTGAGTAATGCGTGGAGTGCAATAGGATTTCTAACTGGGCTAAGTGAAACTATATGAGAGCTGAGAACAAAAAGTATGGTAGCTGAGGGGTGAAAACCAAAACAAGGAGGCTTTAGGATTGCTACAGTAATACAGTATCTAATGGATGAGATTTGAGACTGAATCAACCCAGCTGGCAAGGTGTCAGTAGGGGGACTAGTGTTGGGGATGGGAACAGGAATTTGAGTAAATAGGGGCCTAACCGATGTAGTAGGGTACAGAACCTGGGAGTAACAGCCCGTAACATAAGATGGGGCCAAAATGGGGCAGGTACCACATGTCAATAGGGCGGCCATCTTTGAAAGGGTGGTGGCATGTACAGGGTGTGGGTCCGCCATGATTCTGGACTGGGTTTGGAGGATGGAGGGGGGGTGTATGGTCTGCAGATGACTGGCTAGTTTGAGGGAGGAACTGTGGAGGTTAGGGAGGAGTCTAAGTGGCAGGGCAGATGAGTATGGTAAGCATCCTGATGGGGGAGATAGGGGATGGCAAAGGGGGACGGAGGAAGAACAACCAGGGAGTGAAACTGACCCCAGTATTAGAGATACTGCTATCTCTCTTCACAGTTCTTTTAATATCCTTGGGTGTATGCCACCTGGTCCCATCGCTTTGTCCACCTTCAATTTAGTCACCTCCTGCAGGATTCTTCTGCCTGTGAATGGACTATTGTCCACCTCTTCACACCTTTGCAGCTGCTGCACTGCTGTGGCCCTTTCCCCTCCCCCTTTTCTGTGCATACTGAACAGAAAGACACAGTGGATGTCTTGGTTGGGGGCCATGACAGTCCTTAGGCATGGTACTTTCACTTCCCAATACCTAAACAGCACATATAAGCAAGCAACATTCGGCATTGACAAATGCTTGTTTTTAATTAAATACAAGTATTCTGTTTCCTGTTGTGACTGCCATGATCCCCATCTACATGGAGACGGGGCAAGCAACTTGTCTGTGGCAGTTCTTTTATTGGCATTTAATTTACAACAAAGGAAACGCTTTTACAATGATCTCTCTAAAGACAAACGCTAGTGGCTAAAGGTGGCGACGTGAAGCTGTGAACAGACATTCGGAGCACTGTGTGTGTCTTAGAAGCTATGCTAGTTTGTTGCAGTTAATCTGAGAACTATGAGTCTTTCAGTGAGGTGAAGCTCTGTGATTTGCACAAAAAATTTCAAAGAGAGAGTGTTCTGGTGGTTGTGGATGATTTTATTTCTATTTCCAGCTACACCACGTTTCGTGGGTTGTACAGGTGATAGGCCTAGATTTTTCACAGAGGTGAGCATAAGCAGTGTCTGATGGCAGGCTCGCAGTTGCGGTATGAACCTGTACTTAGGTACCGCTGATGCGCATGCTGCCTGCCGACTTTTCGTGGGGGATGGGGTACATATGTAGGAAAACTTTTTCAGCAGTATTTTAATCTTTTTGTTTGTCGGACTTGCAGGGACAAGTACACATTTAGTTTAATGATACCTCTGTTCAGAGCATTGAAACGAATGGTGGCACATAATCGGGGGACAAAAAAATGGCTACTTCAAACTTTTTCAAAGTTCTACTGAGAATGCCACAAACTGAATCTTTGAGCCATTTGGCTCCGTTGTGAGTTTTTTTTGCTGGTACTAATTATTTGTAGTGCAACATTTTCAAATGTTGCACTATGAATAACCAATCAGATCACTGCATTGCTGACAGCTGTTTTATACACTGTGCTGTGCTACTCATCACTGATGTATTTATTCCATATTCTCTCCCGTGCCCCTTCCCCCAGGATGCATTTGGAATTGAGCAGTAATCTGCTCAGTATGTCTTCCTGGTAAAACTTTTAAATAAATGAATAAATTAGAGAGAATCTTTAAATACAAAATGTCTTAAATGTGGGGAAAATGCCAATGGGTCATGTTTTGGGGTGGCAAAAGGTAATTGTGGGTGGTATGACATCTCAGGGGGTTGTACCAGGTAACAGCTAGCACACGTTAAAGTTAAACTTTGAGTAAAGACACTGCACATTTTGGAACCTAATGTAGGTTTGAGAACCCAAACCCCTCAGCCTACCTCGTAGGTTGTAGGCATGGTTGTAACTCTAGGTGTAGTGCCACCTAGTGGTTACAATAGTAATTGATCAACATTGGTACTGGGACTTTTTCATACCTATTGATTGTGCTTTCTCAGTCCAAAGTGTTTGTACTTTAAGTGTTTATGTCACAGGACCTCCTTGTGAATGAGCTTGCTCAATGGAGTTTTCCTGCAATAAACTTGAACTTGAACTTGAAAGGTTAGGAACAAGTTTCAGCCAATCAGGATGCAGGATCTTTAGTTCCTATTTTATAAAATACATTTTACATACTATAACACAATTTATAAAGTACAATACAATTCATACATTATATTTTATGCAATACAAATTATCTAATGCAGTACAGTTCATAGAATGCAATACAATTTATGCAATGTAATGTAATACAATTTATACAGTATACACAACACAGTTCAATTTATACAATACACTATATAGGCAATAATGTATGGGCAACTATGTACAACAAGGCAGTGTTTGCGTCCAGGGGTTCTGATGACCTCACCGGGACATCAAGAGACAAGCTCAACAGCATTGTGGTGCATTGTTGCCCACATGTTATTTTGTATAGTACATGATCTGAAGCATAAAATAAAAAAATGCTCTTTTTTGTCCCAAGAAATCTTTGGTTTAATTTTTTTTTATTATTTTTAACAACAAAAAACAGAAAAGCACAGGGGTCGCAGTCTTAAGCTGGAGGGTGGGCGGTTTAGGAGGGATGTCAGGATGCAGTTCTTCACAGAAAGGGTGGTGGACACTTGGAATGTGCTGCCAGAAGAGGTCATCTTGTTAAAGACAGTGAGCATCTTTAAGAGAGGCTGGGATAGGCATAGGAGGAAGATAAGAATCATGGGTAGGGAGAATGGGAGGAGTGGGGAGGGAGGGCAGGGACATTAGCTCAAGCTATGGACCCTGCAATACGAGCAGACTTGATAGACCAAATGGCCTTCTTCTGCTGGCTTGTTCATCTGTTCGTATGTATCCAACTGCTGGAAACTCACCCAGGTGAGGTGTGGGTTTCTGTTTTTTTCAAATGACGGTACAACAGCAGATTTTGTGTTAGGGGAGCATCTGGGTTCTGTTTATGTGGGGGTAGATGAAAGTAAAACAAAAGGTGGCACATTTCCATTCTCAATAAAAAAGAGTGTTGTACCACAGAAGGGTACAACAGCATTCAATGACCTTTGAATTGTGTCACAATAGCTTTCTAGTTTGAATGGAAATCCATGCACACAAAGGAGAAACCATATAGTATAATACAACACAATATAATACAGTACAGTGTAGTACAGTTGTAACAGATGTAACATCCAGGATATTTATTTTGAATACTTTTATTATTTCTTCTCTTTGCAAATCTCGCAGTGGATAGAACATAGTGGCTGCTGGCAGATAAAGATCAAAGATCCATCCAGTCTTCCCATAAGGATTTTCCTGTCTAGCCCCCTGACCTAATGTCTTGAAAGTATTTTCTACTCCAAACCCTCCCTAGCCCCCACCACCACTCAAGTTCCTCCTCCTGAAAATATCAGCCCTTTAAACCAGTTCCAGCCATGTTAGAATCAATTAATAGTCCCTGCCCTGCTGGCAGCACTAGGGGGTTTAAAACATGGGTCCAATTCAACTCACTGGAGTAAAAAATGTGGGTCAAAATGAGAAACCTGTATCAAAACCTAATCAAAAGTACATGTTTTATCAGTACAGAAACTAAAACATGTCAAGTAAAAAATGTGGGAGTTATGTAGAAACTGAAAATTGCATTCTTCTGTAGCCCAAGCTTCTGGGCATTTAGCTGAGAGTGTCTTTTCTTTAAGCACTCCTTTGTCATCACTGACAGCAATCAGGATGGGCCTGGGTAACTCAGCTTCTTTGATCCTAAAAGAGCCTATGTTTTACCCATACGTGAATGGCTGGTCCAGCTAGACAACACCCTGATAGGCTAGGAGCTGAAGGGACAATGCAAGCCGAAACTAATCCAAGAAAAAAAATGTTTGAACCAATTCTGGCAAGAGCTGGTCCTCAGAGATCAAAGGAAGGTCCAGGGTGTGATATTAGAGAGGGATGTCTGATGATGTGGGTATAGTGGGCCAGACAGTTAAACGTATTTCATTATTTTTTTGATAGATTTTTTCCACCTCCTGAGCAGGATGGGTGTTGCTTCAGCCCCCTGTTTGCATCTGCCACCACTGACTCCTGCCACATCCAATGTCAGGGGCATTATCCTCCACAGATCCCCCCCCCCCCACAGCAGGACCAGGAGGGGAGGGATGTCCTCCCCCTTGGAGACACATCTAGATGTGTCCTGGACTCAGAGTGGCACAGTGGGCTGGCAGCAGGGAGAACAGGGCATCATTAAGCCCATCCTTCCTGATTTTCCTCCTGTCCTCTCTCTGACCAGCCACGAATATGCAATGGGCACGTTGTGTGAGCTCCACCTCCGTGGAGGTGCCCCCGGTGCCCTGGACATGGGGTCACCCACATAATGTGGCTGCACGTGCCTCTACCTGGATTCCTCCAGGTGGCAGTAGAGTGGTGGACCACAAATCCCCCCTCCTCGAGGGAGGAGAACTTTCCCCCAGATGTTCAATCCTCCCTCCCCAGTCAACCCCCAGTAGCACGCATCCATTACCAAACACAGGTCGCTGGTATGGTAGGAGGCAAGGCGCACAGCACTTCAGCCCTCCATGCCACTGGGCTGACTAGTTGAAGGTATTTCTGTTGTATGCTTGCTTCGAGAAATCAGTTAATTTTAAGGCATTGAACTGGTAACATCAAGGATTCAAGTCTTACATAACTCTAAAAATCCCAGTTGTGGGTAAGCTTTGCATAGAAATTTACTTAGATTTGAGTTAGGATTTATGTGTGATCTGTATCTTTTCAAGTATTTTATTTTTCAGCTCGGTAGAATACTGAGTTCCCCATAGTCTTTGGTGTGTACAATCCTGTAACATATGTAAATATCGTGATGTATTAAATGTTACTTTTATATACTTCATGCTTTCTGTGACTGAGTCTTTTAAGGTATAGGTAACCAAAGGTAAACTGGCAAGCCTATGATTCATTTCCGAAGAGACAGGCTACTAAACTACTGTATCTAAACCGTGTTCTCAGCTGTGACTTAAGAGGTGGATCATTTGCCCTTTGGAAAGGAAACAGTACTGTGTGAGCTGTGGCTCTATTGCGATTTAGACCTAAAGATACCCCAAATGAGAGCCAAGCTGAGTGGTGGCAGCACACCATGGTGACCATTCAGGTGTCTGAAGGGTTGTGGAAACTAACAGCATGGTGTAGACTGAGTTCTGGGAGAGAACCAGTCTGTGACAATAGAGTACAGTACAATATGGTCCACTACAGTACAATACTGTGCAGACCACCACACTATACTACCGTACAATATAGTGCGGTACCATGCAATACAGTACAGTGCAGTACAACACAATACACTGCAGTAGCATACCGTATAGCATAGCGTATAGCTGCACTCTCATTTGCCATGTGACCATTTTCCATGGCTGCCGCCACTGCCACCGACACCAGCACCTCTTCCTGACCACCCCCCCTGGAACTTTTCTTCAGATCCCCTAACCAGGGACCAACACCTGAGTGTTGTGCGGCCATTCTCCACAGCTGGCGCCACTGCCACCTGCACTAGCACCTCTTCCTGACCGCCCTCCTGGAACTTTTCCTTCAGATCCCCTACCCAGGGACCTGCGCCTGAGCAGCACCCTCATTTGCCATGTGGCCATTCTCCGCAGCCGCCGCTGCTGCCACCGACACCAGCATCTCTTTCTGACCGCCCTCTTGGTTCTTTTTTTCAGATCCCCTACCCAGGGACCCGCGCCTGAGCGGCGCTCTCATTTGCCATGCAGCCATTCTCTGTGGCCACCGCTGCTGCCACCATCACCAGCACCTCTTCCTGACCACCCTCCTGAAACTTTTCATTGGATCCCCTACCCAGGTACTAGCGCTGAAGACTTCTCGGAGCCATCTTGAGTGAGAGGCTTCTGATTGGTGCGGCTTAGGGACCTGCGCCTGAGCAATGCTCTCATTTGCCATGCGGCCATTCTCCGCAGCCGCTGCCACTGACACCAGCGCCTCTTCCTGACCACCCTCCTGGAATTTTTTTTCAGATCCCCTACCCAGGTACTACCGCTGAAGACTTCTCGGAGCCATCTTGAGCGGGATGCCTCTGATTGGTGCGGCTTAGGTAGCTAAGTCAGATTGGTCTGCTTCCTCTCTAGGCTGCCGCTGATTGGAGCGCCTTTTCTCCTTACTATTCTTTTGACTTTTAGGCGCTTTTGCCTTTTCTTTTGATATCATATAGCGTCTAGGGTTTTTGTCCCTCCCCTTCCCCCTCCCAAGCCTCCTTTAAATACTCTACTTGCCCCACCCCTCTCAGCTACCTCCAGTCCTATTGGTTTGTCAGCGCCCCTCTCACCCTACATCCTAGCCAAGGAGACCCTTTGTCTCCCATGCTCCTCTCGTCCCCCTGCCCACCTCTCGCTTCCTACTTGCAGCTTTCCTGGTGGTGCCTCTTTTGTACCCCTCTCTTCTGACTTTTACCTTACCCCTCTAAATTTCTGCTCCTTGGTCTGTCTGCATAGACTCAGTACTCTGTAGCTATCTCTCTACTCACCCCTTCACATCTGTCTTTCTGTCCCTGACTGATTTGCTCTCTCCCTCCCTTCCTCAGACCATCTAACTCCCTGCCCCCCTCCCTTCCCTATTCACAATGACCCTCTCCGCTCTGCTCCTCTGTCTATTTTTTCTCACCTCCTTGATCCCATTGTCTAACCTGCCTGGAGGCTGCTTCCCCAAACTCCCCCAGAGCTACAAATTGGATTACAGCTACCAGCACTCAGGAGACCTCGACTCGGAATTTTACCACCATTATTGTTACTCCACCGGGATTAGCTGGTACCACCCCTGGTATCATGGCAAGGTGATTTGCATTCGTCTCTTACCACTCTTGCCTCTGGCTCACATTGCCTCTCTTAGGGATCATAATCTATTACAGAACTTTCACTCCTGTAAGAGGCAGATGAAGAAATTCTCCCTCAAAAATCTACATTGGTGCACCATGAAACTCCCACTCCTTCTACTACTACTATCAGGCAATATGCACCCAAATCCTGGCCCCTCAATTTCAGGAAACAGGCACAGACAGTGCTGTTCTGGGGCTCTCACCTTTGCAGCACTCAACGTCTGTAGCCTCCTACCGAAACTTGATGCCCTGTGTATATTTACCCACCTACACAACCCTGATGTTCTTCCGGTTGTTGAAACCTGGCTCACTCCTAAAATTCCAGACAGTGCAATTGCTCTTCCAGGATATAACATCTTCAGACTAGACAGGACCTCTAAAAGTGGTGGTGGCTGTGCTATCTACCTCAAAGATGCCCTCCTAGGGCACCCTGTTCAAACCCCCGCCTTGGACTCGACTGCCCAGATTTTACCTATCAGAATTCTTCTTGGGGCCCACAATAAGGTGCTGACTATCACTGCTGTCTACATCCCACCTAAGGAACAAGGTAAAGGTCTCAGCTATGTCCTGGACTTCATCCACTCACAACCCCCAGGCTCTGAGACTATCCTTATGGGTGATTTTAATATAAATTGGCTTGGGTCAGATACAAACGGCTTTAAGGATGCTATCTCAACTGCTGACCTCACTCAGCTAGTCACAACACCCACTAGACAAAACTATAAGTCTGGCACCTGCTCCCTTCTGGACTGGATTCTGATTAACCACCCATCCCGCATCTCCCATATCTTCGTCCTGACTCGTTAAGTGACCACTTCCCAGTCACTCGTGAATGGTCAAATAAATTCAACATCCCACCACCCAAACTAACTGCAAGCAGAATCCTCCCACGTGGCCAACTGAAGCACCTCAAATCCCACCTCAAACAACAAGACTGTTCCCCTATTTTCCCAGCAATGGATGTCAACTCTGCACTTGACTTCTTTATCAACACCTTCAACACTGCCTGTGACTCCTTTGCCCCCTATAAAAAGAGAAAAGTCAAAGGGCTTTGCAACCCTTGGCTCTCAGGGGAGCTCCTAGCACTGATTAAAATCTAGGGACCACCTCTGGGCTCGGGCTCGGGACACAGGTAGGTAGACATACAAAACTATAAAAGTGCTAGAAATGACTGTACTAAAGCAATACGCCTAAAGAAAAGCAACTACAACAAAGATGCTCTCACAAACACCTGGGGTAAAGAGAAGTCCTTCCGGGACAATCTAAAAGAAATTATGGGGAAATTGCCCAAAACGTCACCTACCGTGCTGAAAGTGGATGGGACTATAACTCTTCTGGACCCAGCCACCATAGCAAATACATTTAACAAGACTTTCTCAGACCTCAGTAGTGTGCCCCCACATGACTTCTTTAATGCCAACCCCTCTGTTGCACCCTCTCTCACCAACCCGCCCCCCTCTGCAACTCGACCGCCATTTTACTTCAAAGCAGTCAGGATGTATGTAGTGCACAAATATATCAGCAAAGCAATCACAGGATCAAGAACCAGTGGGGACTCTCTTGACCTTAAACTACTGTCCCTCACGCTAGATGAAGTGCTATCTCCGCTTACACATATTTTCAACCTCTCCCTCACCCTCGGCCAGTTCCCTGACAGATGGAAATTCGCCACCATTACGCCTGTCCACAAAAGTGGGGACAAGGCCCATCCTGGGAACTATAGGCCTATATCCGTACTTCCCCCCCAAGACCATTGAGCAATTAGTCTCTGACCAACTGACGGAATTCTTGGCTAAGCATGACATCCATTGTAAGCAGCAGCATGGCTTCAGAAAAGGCCACAGCACTACCTCGTCCCTCCTAGAATTCATGGGAGCAATCCACAACTCCCTTGACAATAATCAACTAACTGGTGCAGTCTTCATTGACCTGTCTAAGGCTTTTGACACCATCCATCACTAACTACTCATCACTGAGCTTCAAAATGCTGGGCTCTCCCTTGAGGCTACTTCCTGGTTTAAGAGCTACCTGGAAAACCGCTCACAAAGGCGGAAGTCGCTCACATCCTCTCTGAGGCTAGACCCATCCGTTCAGGAGTCCTGCAGGGATCCATTCTCAGGCCACTCCTTTTCTGCTGTGTTTTGAACAATCTTCCACAATCTTGTCCTGAACAAATCCTGCTATATGCAAATGATGCAGTCATCCATGCCTCTCAACATGACTTCCTACTACTAGAAGAAAAGCGCCAGATGGGTTTTACCTCCATTGAAAAACGGTTTAACAGACAAAAGCTGGTGCTCGACTACAAGAAAACAAAGGTGATGCTTTTCTGCAGCTTCCGCAACAAGCATAGGTCTCAGCCCATCACAATTGCAAACTGCCATGGCGCTGTCCTAGACCAAGTACACTCCTTTAAATATCTTGGCATCACTCTTGACAGCCACCTAACCTATGGCATCCACACTGACACTGTTGCCAAAGCTGTTAACATGCGCATTGGCCTTCTCTATAGGCACAGGCAATGCCTCACCTCAGATGCCTTAAGGATAGCTGTGCAGAGCTCTGTGGTCTCACTAATTGATTATGGGCTGGTTGTCTATAGCTCTGCTACTGACACAGCCCTTGGGCACCTATCCTTGGCCCTTAACAAAGCCTGCCATCTCATTACTGGATCCCACCGTCTCACCCACATGTGTGCACCCTACGCCCAAATGGTTTGGCTCCAACTATCTAACCATATTAAGTTCCATACCTGCTTAATGGCCAAGAAGATCACGTTAGGCCTTGCACCCCCAGGAGTCCAAGCGCTCCATCCTCCGCCTCACCAGGGATTCTGAAAATCAAATTCTGCACATCCCCCGGTGCTGCACCTCGCTGGGACAAAGGTTGTTTGTGTACTGTGCACCCTCCTGGTTTAATGGACTCAACAAAGACATCACCTCACTGCAAAGGCTTGGCCAGTTTAAAACCATTCTTCAACTCCACTTTTCTGCCTCCAGCTCCTGTGATGGTGCTCCTAATCTGCTATCCCCTCTTGCACTTACATCTCCCTCTCCATGACACCTTTCCCCTACCCCCTACCCCCCCCCAGCTTTAGCACTTTAAACCTGACAATGCCCTCAGCTGCTCCTCTGCTTCTGTTGTCCCTCTATCCCTCAACCTTCCCTGTTAACCCTTGCCCTGCCCTGGTACCTATCCTTCCCTCTTCTGGCTGTTTTCAAGCTGCCTCAGACTGCTTAGAATCCCTTGTACTGCATTGTTCATACATAGTTCTGTCTTGTACATTCTGCCCCCTCAAATGTATTGTATTTCAACTGCTTGAATTGCCTATTTCAAAGCTTGTCATGTTTGTATTGTTTCCCAAGTTGACGTGGAACCTTTGTAAAAGAGCCCTGGCTCAAAGGTATTGTAATCCTAGACTATAAAATTAAAAATAAGTAAATAAATAAAATACATAAAAGTATAGTATGGTACGTTACAGAACAGTACAGAGTAGCGATAAAACCATAGTGGGCTGGGTTTGTTGGGGTAATACCCAGACCAGATATATTTTTTCCCATAGGCTATATTGGGAAACTTTATACTTTAATAACTTTGGAATGGATTAACATTTTTTTGTAACATGACAATAAATGTAATGATGAAATGCAGCAAAGAGATTAGTGGAAACAGTACACATGGTACAAAATGAAGTGGGCATTAATTCCCTAGTAATACCTGCTTCATAATGTAGTACTGTTTCCAGCCACATCCAAATCGCCACCAGTGAACTATAAAAGTGCAACACATGTTACTTTCCACCCACCCAACCCACGGTACTCGTACACTTGCTGCAAATATGCTAGAGAGAGGATAAACTAAGTTCACCTTGTTATTGTTGAAATAGCTCCTCTTAGTAGCATAGTTTTGTATTTACTGTGGTTAGATCCACTGTTTAAGACACAATTGGTGCACCAAAGTAGATCTGTTTGGGGGCTGCAATATGTTAATAATCAATCCCATAATGCTATGCACCCGTTTACAGAAGGTGCCACGAACTGTTTTCAAGCACTATAGGAAAGTTATTGCTGAATATAACCAAAGCTTGATATTGTTGATGACAGTAAGATACAGTGACTGAAAAAAGCCTCATATCTGTAAATATTAATAGCAAGTTACAGTCATGATATAAATGAATGTTAAAACGCACAAAAATAGTAAACCTATTGAAACGCTGTGCATACATCTCTGTGTAATTCTTTGCAAACAACATCACTCTGTCTTTATTTTTGTAAGTGCTTGCCATGCTAAAAGCACATTAATCCACTTCAAAGTTATGCTCTACTAGGGAATTAATGCCCGGTTGGTGGTTGGAGGCACTCAGCCTGCGGCCTTGTGCCCCAACCCCCCCCAACCAGGCATTAATTCCCTAGTAGAGCCCTCCTTTGTCGTTTATTAATGCTTACTCAGAAAACCTTCAAAAGACACATCAGTGACCCAGACCAGACCACCAAACCATTTTGGACTTACAGACGAGCAAAGAATTTGCACAAAAATGGTAAATTTTACATTTTTGGGGATTCTGCAAGTCCGCAACAGCACAGTCAACCAGAACTAAACCTGCCATAGCCAGAGATCTATGGTACCAGACAGAGCATGCAAAATTTCAGGCAAATCAGATGAACGGTTGCAAAGTTATTAAAGTGCAAAATGTGCGGTTTATTTATTTATTTGAAAGTATCAGATTTACAACCTTTGAGCCATCTGCTCATTTACAAAGGTACCTCATCACATGGAGGACAGAAAAAAACAGAAAGGGTACAGTTACAATGGAATAGCCGTCATGTATAGATTAGAGACATTGTTTGCAAACATTATATACAATTTTAGATACAGATATTTACATAAGCACAGTAAAAACATTGTTACCATGAGAGAGCAACTGTCACTGTATAATCCATCTTATTCATGAGCCAGAGGTGGATTAGACATTGTTGTAAGTGGTGGCAGTCCATAATGAAGTGGCTGTTCAACCCTAACTATAGGACACTACCGTGCCCTATTATAGATAGATACCTAGATAGATAGATGGATGGAAGGATGGATGGATGGATGGATGGATAGATAGATAGATAGATAGATAGATAGCTAGATAGATAGATATTATATTGCAAAAAACATAATTAATGCATCAGTTAGGGGTTAAAGCGACAAAGGTAGGGAAATATGGCATTAGGGTTTCCAACCCTAACACCCCATTCCCCACCATGGACAGACGCACAGGCTGGAGGGGGGGCTGTCTTGGGGCCATGAACCCTAGTGCTCACCCCATTCCATTACAAAATTAGGTGACATGGCTACAGCATAGAAGAATGGGGTGAGCGATAGAGTTCATGACCCCAAGCCAGCCTCCTTCCCCCCTCCAGCCTGTGGGCATGAGCAGGGTGGGGAATGGGGTGTTAGGGTTGGAATCCTTAATGCCACATTCCCTACTTTTGTGGCTTTAACCCTAACTGATACATTAACAAAGCTTTTTGCAATTTATTTCCTTACTTTTTGAGATAGTATAATTATATCCTTATTTTACTGTGGTAGCGCAGGGTCCAAATTCTCCATAGATGCATATATGTGTCTAGTTGTGGAAGCACAGGGACCTCTAGCCCCTGCACTTCCAGTTATAGCACAACAGTCACCAAATTGTCACCATAGCCATGTTATTACCCCACCTTATGTTCCCGGTATGGAAACCTTTTCAATCCCCACCAAAACGTAACTCCACGCAAGCACCACACCAATCTGCAGCGCAGGTGCAAAAACACATTTTGTACAGGATTTCAAAAATTACAGCTGTGACATACATGAGGTGATATAATAAGAAGGCTATGTTGAAAATGTGGGCTCAAAATATGTAAATTTCCCAAAGTTACAAGCAGGTGTAGTGAAATTGTGGCAAACTGTCATAACTGTGCCATCTTAAATAATTTTGACCCCAAATTTTCAACATAGCCTTGTTATGATCTCACCACATGTACCCAGTACAGTAAATTTTCAAATCCCTGCCGAAACGTAATTTCATTTCATTTCATTTTTGTTTTGTTAACCGGGATAGGGCACTAGAACAAGTTCTTTTTCAGGCCTGGCCCGATTCTGCATAACTGCTACGTCATTCTGAGTCACAGGTGCGAAAACACATTTTGGCCAGGATTTCAAAAATGACAGCTGCGACATACACGAGGTGGGGTAAAAACAAGGCTATGTTAAAAACATGGGATGACAATATTGAAAATTTCGAAAGTTATGAGCATGTGTAGAGAGATTACAATAAATGCTCATAACGCAGCCATTTTTTAAATTTTGACCCCAAATTTTCAACATAGCCTTCTTATGACCCCACCTCATGAACATTATGACCAGGGCCCCTGGTGTTCTGTGGCAGAATTTTCTGATTTCTGCGGCAGAGCTCCTTGACTTCTGCAGCAGTACTTTCTGATTTCTGTGGCATGATTTATTCATTTCTCTGGCAGAATGCAGTCCTGTCATTGGCTAAATATGATGTGATGTCATCAATGACATCATATGCTGAGCATAGAGGAGGGGCTTCAGGATAAACGAGGTGGGAAAGAAAGCCTGACACTATGGAAAAACAGTATATTTATATGAATATTCACCAAAAACAATGAATTCTGCAGCACTGTGTATATTCTGTGGCATAATGCAAATTCTGCGGCAAATTCCACAACCGCAGAACCGCAGAATTCCAGGGGCCTTGATTATGACTATCATTGCACAAATCCAACCAGAAAGGTGATTTTGCCAACCAACCATGAAAATTGCCTTTCCAGTAGGAGTTGCCTAAGGACAGTCATATTGTTCATGAGGTGGGGTCCCCAAAAGGTCAAGATGAACATGTGGAGCCAAAATCATGAAGAACAGCTAAGTTATGGCTAAAAGATAGCCCCCCCACACTGAAATACACTGAAGCGCATTTACCTTAGTCCATACTGCAGTCACCGATTTCAGCAGCAAGATGTGTCTTCAATCAGTGGAGCGGGTCTTAAACCTGGGACCTCTGTAGGTGAGTGAGGGTCTGTGTGGAAATCACGGGGGGGGGGGAGCTGGGTGCATAGTGTGTGGTCTGGTTAGTGGTACAGACGTGATCGGCAATGGACCTTTTTTCTTTGCAGGTATAAAAAAAACTGAAAAGACATCAAGGGATGTCTTGTCATTTCAGATGAACAAAAAGGGACAATACCACTGAACACCAATGAATATGGGGCATTGGAGGGTGGGGAGTATGACTAGCCACCAGGGATATAAAAAATAAGCATGACGACAGCGATCGCAGGGTGGAGGGTACCACTAGACAATAGGTATACAAAAAAAATCATGGGGACAGCGTTCGGAGGATGGGGGTAACATTAGACACCAGGGATATTTAAAATATGCAGGGGGACAGCAATCAGAGGGTGGGGGTACCACTAGACAGCAGGGATATTTAAAATACACATGGGGACTGTGATTGGAGGGTGGGGGGATACCACTAGACAACAAGGAAATTGAACATACGCATGGGGACAGCGATCAGAGGGTGGGGGTACCACTAGGAACATTAAATATAATCATAGGGACAGTGATCAGAGGGTGGAGGTACTAGTAGACACCAGGGATACAAAAAATAACCATGGGGAAAGTGTTCAGAGGGTGGAGGGTACTACTAGTCACCAGGGAAAATATGCACAAAAGCGTGTATAGTGACCGGAGGGTGACAAAAAAAGGATTCCATTTTTGCAAGCTCCTTAAAAAGGATTTCTTTTCCATGAGCCAGTTTCTTTTTCCATGTCAATTTGTTTTTTGCCACTTCCTGAAAAAATAATCGGCTCACAAAAAAGGAACCGGCTTGCAAAAAAGGAAGTAAGTGAGTCGCAAAAAAGGAATATAAATGCTTAAAAAAACACCTTCCAAGGTTGCTTTGAAATCAAACTGCTTCAGAATCCATCTAAGGAAGTCCTAATGAACAAGATACATGAATTGGCGTATCTGCTTAACTACATTTTTGTGGGTTTTCAATTTAAAAAAAACAAGCGTTTGTCAATGCCGAATGTTCGTCTTGTGCAGTGGTGTCATGGGGGGGGGGATGTTTGAAAATTGCATCAGTGAAGTTGTTCGTGAGGTGAGGTCCCAGAAAACATATGTTGAAAATTTTGGTCAAAAAATATTTAAAAATGGCCAAGTTATGCCACTAAGTTGAAAACCCAATTGAAATACATTAACGCCGAAAACCCCACTGAAATACATTGAATCGCTTACCTCAGTTCGCGGTCGGGCTTTGAAGAGCCAAGATGTGCCTGCAGTCCAAGGAAGATTATGGCGACTGACCTCCGGTGGGTAAGTAGGGGGTGGCGGGTCCTGAGTGAGAGGGTGGGAGGTTGGGTAAGGGCTCAACAGACAACGATAGATGGTTTTCTGTTTTTACAGGCAAAAAAAACAATGATGGACAGTTTTCTTTTTATTAGGGAGTTTGCTGAACAGATGAGGACACTGGGGGATTGGGCACCCCCAGTGTCTGTATACTGTCTGGGGGGGGGGGCTACACAGCAGATAACAATGGACAGACAGGTGAGGACACCGGGGGACTGGGCATCCCCCAGTGTCTGTGTACTGTTTGCAGGGGCTACACAGTGGACAACAATGGATAGACAGATGAGGACACTGGGGGATTGGGAACCCCCTGTGTCTGTATACTTTTTGGGGGGTTACACAGCAGACAACAATGGATGGACAGATGAGGACACTGGGGGATTGAGCACCCCCAGTGTCTGTAGGCTGTACCATGCCGGTTCAGCATCCTTTATGTCGACTGACATCTCGCCGACAGGAATCGTGTCAACCGCAAGTTGCAGTCTACATGATTCCTGTGTGTCTCTTGGTCCTGTTTTTTTAACGGAGGGCTTTGCCCCCCGAACACCCCATGTGGGGGGCTCTGTCCCCTCCTCCTCCTCCCTTAGGATTCTCAACTCCAGTCAGAGTTGATTAGGGGCAGGTGTGCAGGACCAGGAGACAGTATGCCCCTGTCTGAGGCACACCAACACAGCGACCTGTCGGCAAAGTGTCAATTTTGCCGACAGGTGTGTATTTCGCTGTGTTGGTGTCGCCATAAGAGTGGCATACTCGTCTGTATACTGTTTGGGGAGGGGGGTTACACAGCAGACAACAACAGATGGACAGATGAGGACACTGGGGGATTGGGCAGTGTCTGTATACTTTTTGGGGCTTACACAGCAGACAATGATGGACGGTTTTCTTTTTTTCAGGATAAAAAACAAGCATTTGACAATGCCAAACATTTGATGCATTGGAAGATGTCTGCCTCTGCATCTTGTTTATGCCCTTGAGGTACTTGAATGTCTCTATCATGTTCTCCCACTCCCTCCTTTCCTCTAATACATACATATTGAGGTCCTTTTAATCTCTCCTGATATGTTCTGTGTTGCAAGTCATGTACCATCTTGGTTGCCTTTCTGTGGACTCTCTCCACCCTGTCAATGTCCTTACACATTTGTGGCCTCCAGAATTGCACACAGTACTGTAGGTGAGGCCTCACTAGTGCATTATACAATGGCATCACCACCTCGTGCCTTCTGCTAGTGATACCTCTGCCTATGCACCCCAGCATGCCACTGGCCATCCCTGCAACATTTGTGCTCAGCTTTGACACCTTTAGGTCATCAGAACTGATAACTCCTAGGTCTCTTTCTTCCTTGGTGATCATCAGCACCTCACCCCATCCTGTAACTCTCCCCAGGTTTCCCTCTTCTCAGGTGCATTATTTGGGCTTCCTTGCATTGAACCCCAGTTGCCACTCCTCAGACCATTTTTCAAGCCTCTCCATGTCCCTGCTCATTTTTGCCACCCTTTCTGGAGTATTCACTCTGTTACAGATGTTGGTGTCATCTGTAAATAGACAAATAGACATTTCCTTCTAGCCCTTCCACAATGTCTATAATGATAACATTGACTGGTCCTAGGACTTATTATTTATTTATTTTATATATTAAATTTTGGTAACCTGGTGAGCCCACTGGGCCCCGAAGGTCCCTTTTTCAGGGGTGACCCGGGTTTACATGGTAAAAATTACAACATAATACATTACAAAGAAGGCATACAAACATACTACAGGGTTAACTACTACATACATACTACAGGGTAACTTATCCCTGAGATACCCCACTGGTTACCCCCCTCTCCCCGGATTGGATCCCATTACCAACACCATCTGCCTCCTGTCTGCCGGTTTCTAACCCAGTTTATCAGCTTGTGCCCCATGGCCAGACTACCCATCTTGTTAATCAGCCTTCTGTGTTTAACGTTGTTGAAGGCTTTGCCGAAATCAAGATAACTGACATCAACCTTCCCTCCCTGATTTACTTCCTTAATAAGGCATTAGGGTTTCCAACCCTAATGCCCCACCCCCACCCTGCAGAGAGTGACAGGCACTGGGGGGTGTCCCTTTGGGTCACTGGCCATAATGCTCATGCCATTTCACTTCCACTCTGCAGACACTGACAGGCGTCATGGTGTGCCTTGGTGTCTTCAGCCCCAACGCTCCCCCCATTCCATAATGAAATAAGCTGAGATGGGTGCAGTATAGGAGAGTGGGGTGAATGTTAGAGCCAAAGACTCCAAGGCACACCCTGATGCCTGTCACTGGCTGCAGGGTTGGGGTGGGGATGAAATGGTGTGAGCAATACAGCCAATGACCCCAAGGCGCATACATCCAGCACCTGTGAGTCTCTATAGGGTGGGGGGGTTATGGTCGGAAATTCTAACACCCCAGGTGTTTGCTGATATTGTCGCTCAAAATTTTCAACATGAGCTTTTAGGATCCCACCTCGTGAACAGTGGCACTATCATTTCATTACTCAATCTTAAAAGATGATTTTGCACAGGGACCACGCCATTCAGTGCCACAGGTGTGAAAACACATTTTGTGCAGGATGTGAAGAATGACAACTATATGGTTCATGTAGAGGTGTAAAGAAATGGTAATGTTGAATATCTGGAGTGAAAATCTAAAAACTTGGCGAAGTTACGAGCATGCATAGAAACTGCACAACACATGCCTGTAACGCAGTCATTTTTGGAATTTTTTCACCAGATTTTCAACGTGGACATTCTGGGACCTCCCCTCAAAACAGTGACACTGTGATTTTGTTAATCCATCCCAAAAGTTGATTTCACACTGCAAGCGCGCCATTCTGTGACACAGGTGCTAAAACACATTTTGGGCAGGATGTGAAAAATGACAGCTGTACTGTTCATAAGAAGGTGTGAAAAAATGGCAATGTTGAAAATCTGGAGTGAAAATATAAATAATTGATGAAGTTACGAGCATGCATCGAAGCTACGCAATGCACACTCCTAACAAGGTCATTTTTTAGAATGTTTTCACCAGATTTGCAACATGGACTTTTTTGGACCCCACCTCATGAACAGGGGAACTGCTGTTTCATTAATCGGTCCAGAGAGATGATTCCATGCAATGACCATGCAATCAACTTTCAGGACCAAGAAATGAAATGACAATACCAGTGTTCACGTAGTGGGGTTCCAAGAACCCCAACTGGCTAAGATATCAACCAAAGTTAAAAGCCCCCCCTCCTATTGACTCCCATTATGCAGCTTATCTTTGAGTCTTCAGTTTGCCAGTTGGTTTTGAAGAGTGCAGACATGTGTTCGGAGTATTTGACAGCACTGACCTCCAGAGATAAGTATAGGGTAAGGGAGGGGTGCAGGACCATGGGTGCGCAAAGGCAGGGTTGGGGCAGGGGAGGGGAGACTGGGAGACGACGAAGGACTGTTTTTTTTTTTACAGGTCTAAAAAAAAAAACATGGTGGGGGACAGTTTTCTTTATTTTAGGGGGAAAAATATTTAAATTCATTTAGGCACACTGGGGTGGGCTCCCAGTGTGCCACAATAGTGGTGGCAGTGGGGGGGGGACATGCTGACATGGGTATTGGGCACCCTAAAGTCGGCAAAGGAAATAGACAGGTTTGGGGTGGGGAGTGTATCCAACACCGGAAGTGGGCATCCCAGTGTTGCTACAATAGTGGTGGAGGTGGTGGTGGAGACATGCTGACACGGGGATGGGCACCCCGATGTCAGGACATGGGAATGGGTACCTGAGGGTGTGGGGTGGACAGCACACAGTGAAAGGGAGGGGATGGTTTTATTTGTTGCCAGCAGCTGGGATGGGATCGGGGAGGATCAGAGGAGGGGAGGGGAGGACAGCATGCAGTGAACAGGAGCGGAATGATTGTCCACTTGCCGACTGATCAGTCTGCTTGTACTTCAAAGGAAAGAGCTGCGCTGCTACTGTGTCGGCTCTATCTTTTGAAAAACTTGCCAAGTCCATACCCCTCACAAAACGAATGTCATTAGGACACTGCCCACTGATTTGCCTGCCTCAGAACAGCCCCTACAGCACTGCTCTCCATTTGGCTAGCACCCCTCACACCTCTCTCTAGCAACTCTCATATCAACATGTTCATCTGCACTTGCACACACGATGAACATAAAAAATGGAAAACAAGATGGCAGCTCCCAAAAAAGGAATTTGTTTCTCACCAAAAAGGATTTTTACTCTAGCAAAAGAGGAATGGTCTCAAAAGAGTGAATCCTTTTTCACCAGAGCAAATTCCGTTGTTGATTTTTTCCCTCTATCCTGAAAAGTGCTCTTCTCATTAAAAACAATGGGAAATGAAAAATTATTATAACTTTGTAATACATGCCTGTTCTGTTACCCAACTGGTTCTATCATAAAAAAATTGCAGCAAAATTCTACACCATCTTGGCACAGAGTGATGAGGAAATAACTGCAAAAAAAGGCGATTTTATTACTTTTTGCACCGACCAGATCACAAAATCCACACATCCAGCCAGAATAAACCTTGCCACATCAAGAGATCTACCCCACAGGACAGCGCATACCAAATTTGGAGCAAATCTATTGATCAGTTGCAAAGTTATTAAAGTGCAATATTTGAGGTTAAACTTTAAAAATGCTACTCAGTCCTAACTGTAGGGGCACAACTGCACCATACACACACACACATATATATATATATATATATATATATATATATATAGTGTATGTTAGAACGCTATAATAACTAAAAATCATCGTTTACTAGTGTTGTACCATCGATTTGACTTAATTTGGCTGTTGTACCATCGTTGGTACGTCACATCGATGGTATAACAGCTCTGCCCACGTTTGCGCATGTGCAAATTGTGCTTCTGTTCATCATTAAAAGGGCTGCAGCACTTCAGCATTGGCACTGAAGGATGTCCTAATTTAAAAGTAAGTGCCGTTTTTGTTCAATTCTTATCTGCATATAGCAGAGCCCAATTATTCAATTTAACATGCGGAGCCGGAGTAAGATGAGTGTTGTCACTGACATGGGCTCGGCGGGGGGGGGGGGTTCCCCGACATCACAGTGCGACCGTGAAAAAATCCACAAATAGTTTTTTTTTACTTTTGCCCATACACTATTAAAGCCATGGTTCCAAGATGGGTAGACACAGATCTCACTGTAAACTAGATGCTGCTTCAGAGCCGAGGTATCCTGGTATCATATCTTCCACTGTGACAGTACAGTCATGCAGTCATTACCTGCCCAGGGAGGGCTCCGGCAATAGTGCAAGAACTGTTAGACCAGTCCTTGCTGGTCCAGTGGGTGTTTGATTTTGGCGGCACCGTCTACATTACAGAATTCTATAAAAGGGGGTGTGGCAACAGTGCCCTGGTGCAGGGCTCCGTGCACAATGCTGCACCCCTTTTTGTGCTTCATGGACGGTTTATGACCCCTTGGCACATGCATACTGCGCTTGTCACAGGATGCATTTGGGAATTGCTCTCAGTGCAATTCCTGACACAGGCTGCTTCTTGCATCATTCTGTCTGATGAAAGTACCTTGCATCATACTAGAAGCTTTGAGAATTGGGCCCCTAGTCCCCAAGCTGGAGCTTACTAGAGAATATCTCTCAGGGTAAGGCTTAACCCTTCAAGTACTCTGTAGTAACCAGCCTTGAGTTTGATGAAAATATAGGATGGTTATAATAAGACAAAGTGGAGCATGCATTATTGCTAATCTAACTACAGACCCAGGTGTATAGTGAGGCATAGTGCTGCAGAGTGCCTCCAGCCCTTGGAAGCCCCTGGAAATGTGATTAGAATAGGATAATGCATACCCCCTAAGTGTCTTACTGTTCTTATAAAATGGGCAAACTGAAAAGAAAATTTAAAAAAGAAGACATGTTTTTTGTTAAAAACAGGAATTTTTTTTGTAAAAGTAATTAGTAAAAGTAGTCCCATTCCAGTTCTCAAGCATCTGTCTAGCCACAAATTCAATAGATGAAATGTTTGTTTGTTAATACTGTCACTGATCAGATAATTGAACTACTGGTGCCACTGGTTTCTCAGGGCTAAGCACAGTACAGTCCTCTGTGACTGTACTTAGCCATGGGAGGATAGTGGGACTAGCAAACAAATGACCAGAGCTTTTAAAACTCTAACGTGCACTGCAGGCTATTTAATCTCCCACTGCTGCAACCCAACTCTGACATCATTTGCATGGGATTCTGGGATTTCTGGTTATAGCAAATGTCAGCTTGGGAATCAGCAGAATTTGCCTTATACAATCTAATATGCTGCAGTAAAGAGTAAGTAAAAAAAAAAATTGCACTCAAAGTGAAAATTTGGACCAGCCCATCAGTTGGGCATTGGGCTCTTAGTGCTAAATGTTCCCTTTTAACCAAGCATTATTGAACTACTTGTACTGATATGTATTGCACTATTTGTATTTATTGCTTGTGTGACTGTATTGTAATGTTTACTGCACTCGTGATTTTTTCTTTATCTGTTCTGACCTATGAAGCTTAGCTACAGGTGACTGCTTTCCAGGTCATTTTCCAGTAAACTTACTAAGTGAACAAAAACAAATAAATTATAACTAAGGGTCTCGGAAATGCAGCAGTCTCATTGGCTAGCTGCATGAGGGGCTTTATCCGCATGGCACATGAATTCTGTTGAAAAAGTAGAAGCATTCCATCCACTGGCACTGCTGCATGATGTTAAAGATGCATTTTTACATTCTGAACCAGCATTCTTTGTTAGCTCGCAGATTAACTATTTTATTAAAAGTCTCACTCTTGATGAAGAAAACATTGAAAAGATGCAATTCAAAAATGTTTTTGTCAATATTTTATAATAGCAATAAGGCACTCCCTGGTGTTATAGTAAAAATCAGTTAACCTCTATCTAGGGGCAATGCTGCACTCAGCTGTACTTTGTGCCACATCATACCCCAAGGGGTAATTAACAGACAGTTAATACAACCCTGGTCATGCCGTTTTGATTAATCCAATATGTAACCAGGGTTCGGTGGGGTTGTTATTAGTGTGCAGTGCCTCCATTTTTGTTACCCACTATCTGGCTAGCCTGGGTTCGGGGAGAAAACATTTGTTCGGCATCAGGGCTAGGTTTGCACTTCTGGTCAAGGGCACCCAAGTAATTCTGAACACAGCAAGCAAGAATAGATGATGTCCAAAGCAGGAGTGGGATTCTAAAGTGGGATTTTTATTCACTTCAACACAAGAATACAAAGCAAAATGGACCCCCACGGGGCTACACTCACAGGATATGGAGATCTATACAGGTCAGAACACATCTTCTTCATCACACAACAACCCTCAGTTCTGAACACATCTGGGCTCCCAAGCCCGAACTGGTACTCTCACTCTTGGATTCCCTGGCATGGCAATCGGCCAACACTAGTACACTTTTCCATATGTTATGGACTTTTGGTGGTGGCTCCCTCAACCGCCCATGAGCGCTTCTAGCTGTAAAGGGAAAAAACACATCCATAATCCCACAGCTGGGTATTTTCTGCAGACACTGGCCAAGTGATTGGGAGAAATCTGTAGGTGCCCAAAGTGAATCTGTGGAGGTAAATCTGGTTACTCCAGATGGGGGGTCTCCTACCTCTTGTTCCCAAATCCATACCCGACCATTCATTTGAAGTCAACACCTTTCCTTGAACTCCCTGTTTGTAGTTGCTGTCTCGAAATGTATATCACATGTAACAATCTACTTTCCATGTAACTGGTGTCCTGACTTGCAGCGTTCTCTAAGTGCCTATGTCCATCCCTGTAGACCCCTACTGGTTAGATGCATTTCAAGCCATACACATATCTTAAAGTACTGAATTGGGCTGTCCTTTCCCGACCCCACAGAAGCAGATAGTTTTACACAACTCTTTTGGTGAAACATGGGCTCTATGTCAGAGCAGACTCACCATGGTTCGCAGGTGCCACAGGGCTTCTCACACAGAAAACACACATCTGGTACCTCAGTACAAATTCTCTAGTCAGGCAGCTTTCCCTCTTCCAGCAGGGCCAGGGGGTTGCCCCTGAAATGTTGGTCTTCCCCCCCCCCCATCTCTCCAGGGATGGGGCACAGGAACAAACCGGGGAACGGTCTCAACCACTTCTACTGATTTCTTCTGTGTCCTTCTCTAGGGCAAGAACACACACCTTCTTCCTGTTGTAGCTCTATTACAGAGCTAGGTTCTGAGGGGCTGCCAACTGCAGCACATCTCTTCCTTCCACTGAATCTCCCACTAGACTTCTCTTGACTGACTTTGAAAACCCCAACATTCTAACCTAACTCCCTGCTGCAACATTCCACTGTGGCTTATGCTGCTGCGAGAATTCTAAGTGATGTCATCCCTCCAGCTCAGCTGAGACTGAGGACAGAGTGAGACAGTGTGAAACCCATTTAACTGGTGTCTCACAAGCTGCCTTTCCCTGCCTGCCACTAGATCTAAGTGGGATTCTAGTAACCCTGGGTAACAGGGTGATTACACAATATCTTACAGACAGACTCTGGAAACTGTAATAAAACACCTGAGCAGTGATCTCAATTTTCTTTTTTATCTTCACTTGTGGCAGTCTTGGGTAGGGGGTTTAAATAACCATCATCGTCATTATCATCTCATATGAACATACGAAGAAGCCAGCAGAAGAAGGCAATTTGGTCTATCCAGTCTGCTCTTGTTGCAGGGTCCACAGCTTGAACTACTGTCCCTGCCCTCCCTCCCCACTTCTCATTCTCCCTACCCATGATCCTTATCTTCCCCTTATGCCTATCCCAGCCTCTCTTAAAGCTGCCCACTGTCTTCAACAAGATTACCTCTTCTGACAGTGCATTTCAAGTGTCCACTACTCTCACTGTGAAGAAATGCTTCATGACCTCCCTCCTAAACCTCCCACCCTCTAGCTTAAGACTGTGTCCCCTCGTGTTATGGTTGCCACTCAGCTTAAAGAGACTCTCCTCATCCACCTTATTTATCCCTTTCAAGTACTTGAAGGTCCCAATCATGTCTCCTTTCTCTCTCTCCTGTCTTCCAGGGAGTACATGTTCAGTGCCTTCAACCTTTCCTCATATGCCTTACCCTACTGACCCACTATCATCTTTGTAGCCCTCCTCTGGACTGTCTCCAGCAGGTTGATGTCCTTTTTGAAGTATGGGCACCAGTACTGAGCCCCATACTCTAGATGAGACCTTACCAGGGACATGTACAAGGGCAGTACAACCTCCTCTGTCTTACTTACTACTGATCCCCCTAGATATGCATCCCAGCATCTGGGGAAGCAGTATAGTGCAGTGGTTTAAGGCTCTGAGCTGCAAATCTGGTGCCATCCAGCAGACCAGACCTGGGTTTGAATCCCACAGCTTCCACTTGCATACTGTGTGACCCTGAGCAAGTCATTTAACTTCCCTGTGCTCCCAGGTCGCTCCTGTAAAAATGCTTTCAGCTTAGTGTGCTACTCCTGGTTAAACAACTAAATCTTGTTTGCCTTTGCTGCTGCTTTCTTGCACTGCGTGGAGTGCTTCAGGTCTCTAGTGATCATCACTCCCAGGTCCTTCTCCTCCTCTGATGCAGATATTTGGACTCCACCCAGGTAATACTCTGTCCTGGGATTCTTGGCTTCAATATGGATAACTCTGCATTTCTTGGCATTGCCAGATCCTGGACCACATATTGCTCCACTCTGCTGTTGGTCCTGCTAACATCTCATAGGGTGCATCCTCTTCCCCCTCCCTTAGCTGCCAGTGCTGACTCCTGTTGTTTCAGCAACAGACTCCGGGTTTGTGGCTCTGAGGGTACACTACAGGATCTTTTGTATCATTATCATTTATAGCTGTGTGACTAATGAATAGTAATTCCGAAATACCACTGTGGCACTTTTCATGCCTATCCCTATTCAAGGAAAAACAATTTAAAAAAAAAGAATAACAAAAAGAAACAGTCCCCCATCCCAGTCAAAATCCTTAAGTTCAAGCCACACATCCCCCCACCCTGTTAGAAACCCAATCCCCTCAACCCTCCAGCACCCATAATTTTATCAATATGAACTGAAAACTCCCAAGATGGTGACCAGCACAACCTGCCTACCTCCATGGTGCACCACCATCAGCTCACCTGTTTGCACTACAAGAAAAAAATAAATTTTCCCCCACCTCAATTCTTGCAGCACCCTCCAACGCCCTCTTCCCCCAGCACCCAATTCCTAAAATATTGGCTGACTGGCCATCTCCTGATGATAAAAAGGTGATCAGGTCAAACATGTTTCAGCAAGGATTTTAAAAATAACACCTCTCATGATTATTGAGGTGGTGTGAAAAAATGGCTGTGTTGCAAGTTTGGAGTCCAAAATGAACACAGTAAACCCAGTAGACCTCGGTTTGATTCCCATAACCTCCACTTGCATACTGTGTGACTCTGAGCAAGTCACCTAATCTCCCCAGCTCTCTCGGGTTGCCCCTGAAAACAGGCACTTGAGCCTAGTGGACCTTACCTGGTTACCAAAGAATAAAAAAAAATATACATTGAAAATTACCAAAGTTATGAGTGAGGATGGAAAAATGTCAACATACATTTGTAATTTTATTGTTTTTTATATTTTGACCACAATTTCTGAACATAGTTTTCTACTGACCCCATGTTAATCAGCTTGATGAAAATCTACAAATCCCAGCTGAAAGGTGATTTCGTGGAGAGATTGCAAAATCACCCTTCAGTCCAGATCTGAGAAATGTATCCTGCCTTGTTCATGTGATGGGGTCCCAAAAAGGCCATATCAAAAGTTTGGTAGTAAAATATTGAAAATTGGCAAAGTTCTAAGTGAATGTTGAAATATTTCAATGTTCACTCATAACTTTTTTATTTTACCATATTCTTCCATCACATTTTCAACACAGTCTTCTTCTGACCCCACTCCATGAACCCAGTAGGTGAAAGTGTTCAAATCCCATCCAAAATGTGATTTCATGGAGCAACTGTGAAATCACCATTCTGGATGGATGTAAAAAATGTCACCTACCTTGTTAATGAAGTGGGGTCCCAAAAAAGGTCATGTTGGAAATTTGGTGTAAAAATATTTGAAAAGGACAACGTTATGAGTAAAACTTCAAAAACACATTAACCGGACATACCTCATTTCTTCATATCCCAGTTGCAGTTCCTGGAGGAGGACATCTTTCAGGTTGGAGAGTGGATCTGTGAAGTGTGACCATCATTAGGTGAGTGAGGGTGTGTGGAGTGGTGGGTGCTGAGTGGGGTGTTAGGGTGATGTGGAGGGGCAGAGATCAATGAAGGAACATTTTCTTCTTTTCGGGTTTACAGTTAGAAATAAAAGATCAACAAGGGACAGTTTTCTTCTTTTCAGGGGTACCTGACCAACATTAGGGATGGGGCACCCCAGTGTCAGCAATAGGGTTCGCTGGCATCACTGGGGGTGAGCACCCCATTGTCACCACCTATGTTTTGGGGGGGTTGGGCAATGGGGAGGGGGGCTCTGAGCGGTTCAGGGGGTAGGCACCTAGGTCCACTTAAATAAAAAACTATTCCATTTATGCTGGCAAACTAGCATCACTGTTCAAGCAGCAGGAAGACAAGGGAGGGCTGGCTGAGCTGGGATGGGGAGGGAGCATACAGTAAATATGGTAGTAAGAAACAGTATCAGAAACATCCAAAGCTAAGAAAGGAAGAGCAAGAGCTGGCAGAGCTGGTGTGGGGAGTATGGCAGGATGGCATATTTTGGATGTGAGACAAAAATTCCCCTGTCACAGCTGTTTGTGTGTGACAGGGGAATTCTTAGCTCCCAACCCAGAAAACAGCTCTCCTCACTTAGCTGGGCACCCAGGATTTTGGGGTGCCCAGAAAACTGGCCCATATACCTTTTACTTTATGTAACTATCTTCACCTGTAACTAACCTTGCCACAATGTCTGCATTGTTTTTGTACTTGAATCCTTCCTATTGTGCTGATGTACTGTGTCCTGTTCCATTATTGTATTTGTATCCTTCTGTAACTAATTCCGGTTGCCCCTGAAAATGGGACCTTTGGAGCTCAGTGGGCCTACCCACTTAAAAAAATTGAATAAATAAAATAAAATAAATAAATATACTAAAAAACTAACACCAGAATTAGGTGAATGGGTCCTAATCCCCTAGGTTCAGGTGTTTGATTTTGAAAATACAACATTTTAATGTATTTTCCATGTTGTTTGTTCAAAAAAATATATAAGATAGCAGCCATCACTACCAGAAATTTTTTTTTCTCATGAAAGGTAAGACACAAATTTTATGAAAAGTAATTTGTCTTTCGTATTAGATGGTTATCCTAAAACCCTACTGAGCATGCACAGAACAGACATTTTAAATCCTTGTAAATCTGGAACCAATTTGTATTTTTTCACGAAACCTTCAAAAGGTATTAACTTGGCAAAGGCTTCTTCTACCCTGAAAGTTTCAGAAAACAAATTCCATATCATCTAGGATATAGGTGACAGCAAAATATTTAATAAAAGCCGACAAAAATTAGCCATTACTGTAAAAACAACACTTTCAGATCTCGGAAACCAGATAAGCAGAACTTGCCTCCCAGACAACACATACCACATTTGGGATAATTTCATTGGACGCCACCAAAGCTATTAAGGTACAAAGTTGGTAATTCCACACTGAGCACTGTACTCAACCCTACCTGTACTGGCTGTGTCACACCAGTATAATATATTTCTGTGTATGTGCTGTAGTACAGTATATATAGCTATATATATATGTGTGTGTGTGTGTGTGTGTGTGTGTGTGTGTGTGTGTGTTCTAATCCAACTAGAGGAAGTTCAGAAACTGCCCTGCTTTTTCCCTAGTAATCCGCTCTGCTCGAAGGCTGATGGGCAAATGATGGCAGAATAATCAAGTGGGAGGAACCCTGAATGATGTCACTGTGTTGTGTGCGGTGCTTTGCTGGCCCAACTATGGGTCAGTTCTGCCCATGGTATGATACTGTCTGATTTGTTGGTTCATAGTCTGCAAACCAGTGTTAACCAAATTCAGTGAAAAGACAAAGTCTGTTTTGGTCCACCAGGTAAAATGGGTCAGGTTCAGAGACTGGAGCAAAAGAGAGGTGAGAATAACCTTTGAACTTCATTTGTCAGTTTTTATTTCTATCACTTAGTTTCCAAAGTGAAAGACCAAGGTGAATTTATTTTGAAGGCAAATGTGTAGCAATCAAATGTCACTTTCAACTCTCTTCTGCTTGGCCCAGCTTACAGTTCCAGTGATATACACCTACTATTAGGGTTATCTTGCCCATGGAGTCTGGGATCAAAATTTCCATCCATGAATTGCTTTTTTCACTGAGGAAGGACTGTAAAATTATAACTTGGTGTCCTGCCTTGAGTAATTTTTAACTGTGTTCTCCCCAGACATGTTTTGCATGTAGTCCCTGCTTACTGCACAATGTAGAGTACCATTGGGCAGCTTCAATGCAAAGGAATGGAGTGGTGCATTCTGGGGAGTGTATCAGCTCAGGCCATGGAAGTAAAGTTTGTATGTTTCTGCCCACACTAAAAACTGTTAAATTAACTGAGTTCCTCAGTTAGAAAATGGAGCAGAGGACAAGTCACACCTACTGCTGCAAAACAATTTGGGCCAGCACCCCTTCCACAATGGCTCCAAAATGGTGAGTGTAGACATTGAATCTCTGAATCTTGAAGGCCCCCTGAAACCCTTCCTCCCTTACCAACTCCAGAATGAAGACATCACACACGTGTAATGTTCTTGGTGAATTAGGTCACAAAACTCTTTTTACTTAGGACATTCATTTCAAGACAGCAATGTTGGTGATGTGTATTCTTTCTTGCATGCATTAAGTACGCAATATCATGTGACAGGGAGTGGGGCTGTGCTGGAATAACCTACGCCCTCAGTAGCATGTGAGGCATGAGGTAGAACCATGTGCTTCTAGCCACCATTGGTTTGAGTTACTTCAAAATAACCTGCAAACTCTGGAGTGTGTAACTGCAGTCATAAAATGGGAGAAGGAAGGGAGTGAGGGAAGAAGGAAGGAAGGGAGGGAGGGAGGGAGGAGGAAAGACGGAAGGAAGTTCTTGTTTTAAAGTTGAAGACAAAAATGTTTTTCTTTGAATCTTATGTTTAGGAACAAAATTAAAGGATTCTGACACAGGAAATAGTTACTACTCTCTAGGATATATTTATTTGTTGTACAAAAGAACTTTATTTCGCCACCATTTCTCTGTACAGTCAAGTTGTCTATTTTAAATAGCTGTTTCTCAAATAAAGCAGAGAAACTTGTCTGATAAGTGTCTTAAAGTTAGTATTACTTTCAGGTGTAAGTATTGGCTGATTTCTGTTATATGGTTTTAGTGCAGGAAAAAAATGTGAAAGTGTGGGTTGTTGATACACAAACACAAATCCGTTCAATACCAACAGTCAGTCAGAGGACAGGAGTTTACCAGCTCATTTTATAAACACTTGTAACATTTTAATATCAACTTTTAAAGGGACAGTCCTCTTTAAAAGTTCTTCAGCCTATTTTCTGTATACCTTTGTAGTTTCTAGACATGAACAATGATTCCCTCTCTTGTATTCCCCTAATTTTATCCTAATTTAAATATAAATGAGGCTCCTTCACTCTGTTTTCCCTGGTGTGAAAACCTGCTCTTTTGACAAGGTCATGACTCCACTCATGCAAGGCTTCATGGGAGTTGATACGTACCTGCACAAGCCAACAGAAGTTATACTCTTTTTCAGTTCTGTTACATATCTTGTGAAGACCTTGTGTTCTCTAAAAGCATTTTTTCTAATTCAGATACAATTTAAACTACAGAAAACAGCAGGGCACTTACTGTGCCTTGAAAAGTTTCATGGCCAGCATAAGACAAGTATTCAAAAGAGAGTCCCAAGGGAAATTGCAAAGTCTTTTTCCTCATTTCTTATATGGGTGGAGTGAGCCTATTACAGTTATATAGAACACAAACAAATCTGTGGCCAAATAGCTCAAAAGATGCTATCACACCCGAAAGTTCTTATTAAAATTCATTCATTCATCTGTTTAATTTGCTCTAACATTTCACTATTATAGCTCTTTTGAGGGACTGTAAATAAAAAATAAACCAACTTTACAAAATATTTAATAACATTATTTTTCAACAACATGTGTTTCGCAGCTTGGATTCAGCGATATATGCCACTTAATGGTACATTCTGTATAAACATGACATGTAGAATTGTTTGTTGTCTTAAAACAGTGAAATTACTAACATGTGTGAATTGACTTATTCACCTTAATGCCCTTAATAACCTTATTTCAGAAACAGAGGTAAATGCACAGGACCCAGCTCTGGGAATATCATACAGGTACAACCTGGGGAACAAGGGAGGGCCAGGAGAAGAAACAGAAGGACCAGGTGGAGGAGGACGAGGGGGCCAAGGGCAAAAGTGCCCCTCCCAGGGGCAACAGGACCAGGCAGTGATTTTTAATTTGAGCAACAAGGAACTGACAGAAATTGAATTAAACATATTATCCCTAGGGATTTCTTTCCCAGTCTTTTAAATAACTGATACATTTAAAATTAAGGCAGACTTGCAGCATTTTTTTTTATAGAAATCTTCGACTACAGGTACAGTTTGCACATGTTGAGCCTCAGGATGAAGAAAAGGTGGAACTAAAGCTGGCATTAGGGATATAATCAACCTATTTGCTTCAAGCAGGTGCTAAAGATGCAGTAGAAACCTGTATTGGCACAGCTGAAAAAGAGATAAAAGAAGTGCTCCAAACAGAACCTAGAGTAATAAAGTTTAATTTAACAAACACTCAAATGGAGACCCTCCATAACTTAGAAAATGATGAGTCCATTATAATTAAACCAGCCAGAAAAGGAGGTGCCATAGTTATCCAAGATGTGGCACAATACTGAGATGTGTTTAGAACTCTTACAAATAGAGGAAAATTATAGAAAATTAAAATTTGACCCATTGCCACAAATTAAAAATGAGATTAGGGCATTTCTAGAAGAGATAACGTCTATAGATTGGTTGAAGAATTGGAAAACAGAGATGCTAAGTAAGGAATTCCCTCATACCCCTCTCTTTTACGCAGTGCCTAAGATCCATAAAGACTTAAGAAAGCCACCAGGAAGACCCATTGTTTCTGGAATAGACTCCATCCTGAAGCCCTTATCCAAATTCGTAGATTTGTACCTGCAGCCCCGGCTAGAAAATATTCTCACAAATATAAGAAATACAACCCACGTTTTACATCTTATTAGGGACCTTAATGATTCCATAGATATTGGGAATGCTATACTAGTGACCATATATGTGAAGGAATTATATACCTCTATTCCCAATGAGGGTGGTCTACCAGCTCTAGGGCAGGCAGGTTTTGGATACTAGACCTCAGGGTTCGAAGCCTAAGACTCACTTACTACAGGACATGGCTAGGATAGTGTTATAGGTTTGAAGAACAGTTTTATGCTAAGATAAAAGGAACAGCCATGGGTAGCACCATGGTACCTGGATATCCAAAAAGCTATTGTATATGTTTGATTTCAGAAAAAAAGTACATTCTGTATTAGTACCAGAACAAGAAGGAAATATTCACAAGCAGAACATCTTGTTTAGGTGGTGCTTTATAGATGATGTGCTACTGATATGGGGAGGACATGAAGCCTCCTTAGAAAATATCCTACAATATCTGAATACCAGGGATCCAAACTTGCATTTTACAGCAAGTAGTAGTAGGGACTAGATTGATTTTTTTTACATCAATATCAAGAAAAATGACATACACCTGGAGACCAAGTTATATAGGAAACCAACTGGTGGGAATACACCCCTGCATGCAGGTAGCTTCCATCCAAAGAGATTAATTGAGTATTACTTACTCTCAGTTATTAAAAGCAAAAAGAAACAGCAGTCAAAATACTGAATTTCAAAGGGAACAAGCAATAATCATAAATATATTCAAACAAAGAGGTTATAAGCATACGACATTACAGGTAGCCAAAAACAAAGTGGAAAGAAATGCTAGAGAGCAAGTACTGCAACAAAGAACTAAGGCCAGCACAGATGTTAGGAGATTAACTTTCAGTAGAGCATTCTGTACATATGCCAAAAATGCTGAAGGTAATATTGGATAAGTGGAAGATTTTACAAACACACCCTACTACAGCCCACATATTTGAGCAGAAACCCTTTGTATCCTCAAAGAGAGCACCAACCATAAGGGATAAGCTGGCTCATACAGAACAGCAAATACAAAGGGAACAAAGAGGTCAGCTTTTCTTAGGGCCTTTGAAATGGGGTATGTTTCCATGTGGACAATGTGTAGCCTGTGGGCACACTTCAAGGAAAGAGATACATAGATACATAGATACATACATAGACAGTGTCAGCAGATAAGGGCCTATGGCCCACCCAGTCTGCCCATTTAAGTTTGTAAGTTCAGTTTATGTTTTCCAGGAAGTCTGTTGCCCCTTACCCCCGACCTCCAGAATTCCTTTATGTCTATCCCATGCATTCTTAAATCCCGTGATTGTTTCAGCCCCCACCACTTCCTCTGGCAGGGTGTTCCACTTGTCCACCACCTGTTCTGTGAAGAAATTCTTCCTCACGTTTCCTCTGAATCATCCTCCCTCCAACTTCATCCCATGCCCTCTAGTCCTGGAACATCTTTTTCGCTTAAAAATAGTGCATTCCTGCACCCTGTTTTTTTGTTGTTTAGATTTTTAAGAATCCACACACAGGAAGAGAATACAAAATCAAATCACACATCAATTGCAATATAAATAATACAATGTCCTTGTGACCACCTGCATGTTGGAAAGTCTCTTAGGGGAACTAAAAATGTGTGTCTCAGAACATAAAAGCAAAATAAGGAGACAAGATGAAAAATCTCTTCTAGCAAGGCACTATTGGGAAAGGGGGCATACAGTTGTACAACTGTGATTCTGGGGTCTAGAGCAAGTCCCTGATCCAGCTAAACATGGTAATTACAATAAGACAGTTGGAAAGAGGGAAATGTGGTGGATATTGGAATTAGGGATGTTATCTGCCTCATGGGGTCTCAATGAGGATGCGAACTGGCAGGCACGTGGGTGATCCTGTGTGTGTACAGTAAAGCAGCTCCATTCACAGTTCAGCAAATGATGAGTTTAGAAAATGATGGGATCTGTGCCTTGGTTTCCTGAGAGTCTCAGTTGTACCTCTATATGTGTATATCTATTTTGGCTTTATTTTTTTATAATTCTACTTTTGAAGATGTGTTGTATTAGCACATAATATAAGATGCTATACAGGAGAATGGAAATGATTTGGTCATTGACAGTCATATAGTAAGGTTTGGAAATAATTCATGAAAAGGATAGTAATTTGCTTTATTTATCAATAGGGGAGCTAATTACATTACCTTATAGTTCAGTAGCTGAAACTGATTTTCTCAACCTTCAGGATGTATGTTGTTCATGTAAATCATCTGAATGATCAGGTAAATTCTATAGGGTCAGTTTAAAGATTCCAAAACCTTTCACTAGGTTACTAGCTTCCCAATTCATGATGTTTATAATGAATGTAGTTCATTAAACTAAGCTCATAAAAAACTTTTAAATATGAGTATACCAGATGGATTAAAATAAGAATTTTAATATGATGCTAATGACAAGTCACTGTTCTTCAATCTCAAAAGCATAAGTCTGCAATAAGCTCAATTAACATTTACTCTGTGATTGCACACTAGCTGCTGCCAAACCAGCTAGGTGCCAGCAGGAAAGCCATGGTTGCTTAGCAACAGCATCACCATAGTGAGGCCTGCTGATGTAGCTGATTTTTTTCAATTGAAAGTTTTATTGAAGATTAACAGTGTTACAGTGATACAAGTAATACATTTATTTTAAGATAATGTGAAAACAAGACCAAAACATTCATAATAAATCTGAACATGCGTTACAATACAATAAAATAAAACATGTTTCATTGAAAATTAAAACAGAGAGATCTAGGAACTGAGGATATCAGCACAGTATGTTACCAAGTACTTAAACTGTCATATGATAGAGAACTTCTAATAGTTGTTTAGTCTGGGCAGGAATAACATTTTACGAATGGGCCCCAAATACTTTCAAATATATCATTCTTGTCTATCAGAACAAAAGTGATAGGGAGCAATATTAGACTTGATTCTCTCAAATGGAGATGGAGAGAGGATCACAGATGTAGAAGTGGGTAGCCATCTGGGAACTAGCGACCATCGAACAGTATGGTTCACAATAAACACAGCAATAGAGTCAAGCCATACAAAGACAAAAGTACTGGACTTTAGGAGGGCTGACTTTGCCAAAATGGGTGAGTGCCTAAGGAATGCACTAGCAAATAGGCAGGAAGGAGGGGTGGAAGAACAATGGGGAATAATAAAAACTGCCATCACAGAGGTAACGAGCCTTTGTGTGAAGCAAATAAACAAGACAAGACGATGTAAGAAACCACTATGGTTCTCAAAGGAAGTGGCAGTGAAGGTTCAAGAGAAAAAGAAAGCATTCAGGGAGTACAAGGAATCGCAGAAGGAGCAGGACAGAGAACTGTATCAGTTAAAGCAAAAGGAGGCTGGGAAGGCAGTCAGAACAGCAAAGGCTCAAACCGAGGAAAAGATAGCCAGCTCAGTTAAGAAGGGGGATAAAACCTTTATAGGTACATCAGGGAGCAAAGTAAGACCAAGGGAGGATAGTGAGGGCTAATAAAGGGCAGGAGGGTGGGCAGAGGGAGTGTGTGAAAAGGCAGAGATACTAAACAAATATTTTTGCTCAGTATTTACAAATGAAGAGGGGAGGTACATAAACAAACAGTAGTAACACTCTGGATACAGAAGTTGATACCAGCCCATTTACAGAAGAAAGGGTTCTGAAAGAACTCTTAAGACTGGAGGTGGATAAAGCAATGGGGCCTGATGGGATTCATCCCAGAATTCTAAAAGAGCTAAGGGTAGAACTAGTGACACCACTGACTACCCTTTTTAACAAATCATGGGAGGATGGGGTGGTACCAGAGGACTGGAGGAGGGCAGATGTGATTCCCCTTCACAAAAGTGGGAGCAAGGCAGAAGCAGGAAACTACAGACCTGTTAGTTTAACCTCAGTGATAGGGAAAATGATGGAATCACTTCTGAAGGAAAGAATTGTCGAGTATCTAGAGGCCAGAGGGGCACAGGACCTAGGCAGCATGGATTCACAGCGGGAAGGTCATGCCAGACAAATCTGATAGATTTCTTTGACTGGGTGACCAAAGTAGTAGATCAGGGAGGGGCTGTGGACATGGCCTACCTAGACTTTAGTAAGGCATTTGACACAGTCCCACACAAAAGATTAATATACAAGTTAGCCAGCCTGGGAGTGGGTCCCAAGATGACAGCCTGGGTAAAGAATTGGCTGGAGAATAGGACACAGAGAGTGTAATAGTAAATGGAGTCCACTCAGAAGAAAGGAGGGTTACTAGAGGGGTACCGCAGGGTTCGGAATTAGGACCAGTCCTCTTCAATGTCTTTATAAGCGACATTGCGGAAGGACTGGAAGGAAAAGTATGTCTCTTTGCAGATGACACTAAGATCTGCAACAGAGTTGATGCACAGGGTGGGGTGGAAAGGATGAGAAGGGACTTGGCAAGGTTAGAGGAATGGTCAAATGTATGGCAGCTTAGATTCAATGCTAAGAAGTGCAAGGTAATGCACCAGGGAAACAAAAACCAGGGAAGAGTACACAATGGGGGGTGAGATACTAACAACAACAAAAATGGAAAGGGACCTGGGGGTAGTCATATCAGATGACCTAAAGGTGGGCAAGCAATGTGAGAGGGCAGCAAGGAGGGTGGGGGATACTGGGATGCATAGGAGGCATCACCAGTAGAAAACAGGAAGTTATTATCCTCTGTACAGACAGCTGGTGAGACCCCATTTGGAGTACTGTGTGCTGTTCTGGAGACCCAATCTCCGCAAAGACATAGACAGGATGGAAGCTGTCCAGAGGAGGGTACTAAAATGGTGCAGGGTCTGCACCGGAAGACATATGAGAGAGACTTAAGGAGCTTAATATGTATAGCCTCGAGGAAAGGAGGGAGAGGGGGGGACATGATAGAAACTTTCAAGTACCTCAAGGGAATCAACAAAGTCCAAGAGGTAGCATCTTTCAAAAAAAGAGGTGTGCAAGAACAAGAGGGCACAATTTGAAGATAGAGGGGGGTCAGAGGTAATTTAAGGAAGTATTTTTTCACAGAGAGGGTTGTGGATGCATGGAACGGCCTTCCAGAGGAGGTTGTGGAGTCAAAATCAGTGGTGGAATTCAAGCATGCATGGGACAGTCATAAGGCAATTCTGGGGGGTGGGGGTAAGAAGAAGTAGGCTGCTGGTTAACTAGGATCTGCAGCTTATCCAGTAGGTAGGGAAATGGGCAGACCGGGTGGGCCAAGCGGTCCTTATCTGCCGTTAAATTCTATGTTTCTATGTTTCTATGATACTTTCATTATTTGCTATGTTTCCCAATGCATCTATTCTATGTGTGGTTCGTAGCTCAGTGCTTGTGATAAGTAGAGCTGAATGAGATATGATTGATGCTTAGATACATTAGAGCTAGAATAGTACAAAGGACAGTACTTGCAATATGTAAGCACTGGATGATATGGTCAGTGCTTAGATACATTAGAGCTAGAATAGTACATAGCACAGTACTTGCAATATGTAAGCACTGGATGATATGGTCAGTGCTTAGATACATTACAGCTAGAATAGTACATAGGACAGTACTTGCATTATGTAAGCACTGGATGATATGGTCAGTGCTTAGATACATTACAGCTAGAATAGTACATAGGACAGTACTTGCAATATGTAGACACTGAATGATATGGTCGGTGCTTAGATACATTACAGCTAGAATAGTACATAGGACAGTACTTGCAATATGTAGGCATTGGATGATATGGTCAGTGCTTAGATACATTAGAGCTAGAATAGTACATGGCACAGTACTTGCAATATGTAGGCATTGGATGTTATGGTTAGTGCTTAGATACATTAGAGCTAGAATAGTACATAGGACAGTACTTACAATATGTAGGCACTGGATGATATGGTTAGTGCTTAGATACATTAGCATTGGATAGGGACATAGGTCAGAGCTTGTAGTACATAGGAACTGGATTAGGTATAATAGGTGCTTGGGTACGTTTGAACTGAGTGATATATAGTTGTTATAACTTGATATTTTGGCCTTTCTCTGTATCCCACGTTTGGCAGGATGCTAGTTAAGGGTAGGATTGAAGGTCCAGCCAGGTGAGATACAAGTGCTGGAGAAGGAGGAGGAGGCAGGGGAGGATGGAGGGTGAGTGCAACTCACTCTAAGCAGAGCGGACATTGCTGGCAGGTTTATGTAGAAGATGGGGGAGAAGTTATTCCCCAGAACCACAGGCTGCAGCCTTCCAATTCTATGTGAGGATCACAGCTCAGTGCTTGTGATACGTAGAGCTGAATGAGATATGGTTGGTGCTTCAATACATTAGAGCTAGAATAGTACATAGCACAGTGTTTGCAATCATGTAGGAGCTGGATGATCTGTTATGCTGACACGTTAAGGCTGGATAGAAATGAGGTCAGAGCTCAAAGTACGTAGGAACTGCATTATGTATGACAGGTGCTTAGGTACGTTTGAACTGAGTGATATATAGTTGTTGTTAGAACTTAATATTTTGGCCTTTCTCTGTATCCCACCTTTGGCAGGATGCTAATTAAGAGTAGGATTAAAGGCCCAAAAAGAAATGTAATAACCGGTGTGATTACCTCCACCAACTCCGTAGAGTGTGCCCAGTAGCACGCTGGACAGGAACAACCGCCCTAAGAGGAAACCTCCGAGAACCCATGGCTACTGACCTGCCCATCCTCTGGACATACTAAAGGAGAGTAATCCTAAACTAACCAAGATTAATAAATTGTTGTCTAATCTGAATCCCGAGTTTTGACTGAAGAGTAGATCTTGACTTTGATTGCAAGCAAGCAATCCTAGAGTTGAGGAACTGATGATGAGTGTCCATCAAAAAAGATGGTAGCATATCCTGTTAGTGAAATCCCACTCCAGTATATCAATAGGTGTATTGGGTGAGTAGTTTTCATATAAGGCAAACTCAATCAACAGCTCTGAGTGGAATCGCATCTTAGAAAGGCTAGAGTGTAAAACTGGTTGATGGGCAATCCTGAGTGCGAAGAAGAAGAGTTCCATTCCAGAGATGGACTGGATTACAATGAGCAAACAGCAGTCTCCTCTCGAGGCAGAGTAGGAGAAAATGTTGATCCATGTGCTCCATGTGTAATATGCAAATGACAGTAACAGCGCCAGGCCCCTAATGGGGCGAAGCGAGTATGCAGGTGCAGGCTGCCAGGCCGTGGAGAAGCAGATAGAAACCTCCAGGCCCCATGTAGAGCAGAGCTTGAGTATGTGTGGAAAGTAAGCATATAAACCCATTGAGGGTGAGTAGGAGTAAGTCGAGGCAGGAAGCCCAGCCCTTTGTGGGCGAAGTGGATAAAACCTCCAGGCCCCCTTACTTGAGGTAGAAGAAGAATTGTAGAGCAAGCAATAGCCCCTGTTGAGGGCAGCATAGGAGTATGTTTGAGCATGAGCCAGGCCCAAATGGGTGAAGTTGGACATGGCGGACCCCACGTGGTCCGCTATGACTGAGTTCCAGTAAAACATCGAGCCCCATATGGGCAAGTCATGGCAGAGAAGAATGCGGCAGAAAGGAGTCTGAATCAGATGAATAGGTAGCCAGTAACAATGTCCTTGACGTAGTGCAAGCCAGGTGCAAAGAGGTGAAAGGTAGGGCAGCTGGCAATACCCAGTAATTGTAAACTGCATGTGAAGGTGAGGCATCACTGGTAGAATTCTCAATCCTGTTAAATGAATTTGGTGATGAGCAAGAGCAATATTCAGAGGAAGGATCCAGCAGATGAAGATCCTGTTGGAAATGATGTCTGAAGAAATACAATGGGTAATCCTGAACCAGGTGAGCAGTTTCCAAAGCAGCTAGAATCAAAAATGTGCAGTCAACATGGTTAAGGAATGAGTGCAATAGTAGAGTACAGTCTAACTTAAGGAGGGCACCTCCTAATGACTCCATAGCAGAGAAAATAAGTAGCAAGCTAGACCCACACATGGGCTAGCAGGAAGACAGGACCGCCACATAGGTCTGCCTGAGTAGTGTAGAAGTGAATGAGTCGAGCTAGGCCTCCACATAGGCTAGCAGAACCAGCTGGACCGCCACATAGGTCAGCCTGAGGTAGGAATAGTGAAAGTGAATAGAGCTAGGCCTCCACGTAGGCTAGTAGGACCAGCTGGACCTCCATGTAGGTCAGCCTGAGGTAGGAGTAGTGAGAGTGAGTCGCACTAGGCCTCCACATAGGCTAGCAAGACCAGCTGGACCTCCACATGGGTCAGCCTGAGGTAGGACTAGTGAGAGTGAATAGAGCTAGGCCTCCACGTAGGCTAGCAGGACCAGCTGGACTTCCACGTAGGTTAGCCTGAGGTAGGACTAGTGAGAGTGAATAGAGCTAGGCCGCCTTGTAGGCTAGCAGGACTGGCTGGATGGGCAGGCCTCCACATGGTCCGTATGAGGAAAGTAGAATTGAGGGAGTTGAGCTAGGCTTCAGGAAGCTAGCTGGATAGGTGAAATATCATTTTCATGCATTCAGAGCGTAGGTCTTCATAAGCTGAGTACAGATAATCAACTGCAGTTCAGAATCCAGGTGAATGGGCTAAAGAAGGTAAGGCCCACATGGCCTGCTTGGAGAAGCCTGGAAAGACACAGAGAGCACTGAGCGAAACCTCTGGCAGATACATAGGCCTATTGGAGAAAGGATGCTACAAGAGGGAACAGTACGAGAATGATAAGGTGGTCAGTCAGGACCCCTAAGGTATACATAGCCTAGAATGGCAGGTTAAGGTTCCATCATCATGTATAGGAAGACATCCAGGGCACTTGTGGGAATAAGATAGGCAAGGCAGTGCAGGGTTGTGAGAAATGACCTAAAGATCTGTAGCACAATTACTGAAGGAGAGTGACCAGTGGTAGTATGCACGTCAAGCTAGCCATATTATAGATGTCTTCTGAGTGGCAGAACAGTCAACAAGCACAGGCTGTAGAGAAAATAACATCAAGTACAGTTGTATATAGTAGTACAGGCAGTATAATCAAGCCCTGAATAGAATCAAAGCGTGTCCATCCAAACACGGAGCGAGTGATGGGAGTACATGCTGGTAGAATCTTGGTTCGAGTCCAGTAGGCCCCCAAGTGGTGAGCCAGAGCAGCAGGACCCATATAGCTGCCCTCATCTAGGCCGGTTGGAGGAAGAAGCTGCGGGAGTGGATTGAAGGAGAATTCAATGAGGTAGTCGGTAAATGTCAGTAGGGGTGTACAGATCCTGAAATGTCAGAGGTAAGTTCCCTGGATAACATAGAGCGAGACTTCCTGGGCACTCCTGAGAGTAGTACCATGCTGCAATAAGTATGGCTGTGCGGAATTGTGGGTGCAGTGACCCGAGGTCTGAAGTACAATAATGGCGAATGGAGCGACCAATGTAGTACGCATTGTGTTGCCAGATAGTATAGAGGGTATTAAAGGCAGATCACCTCATTATTCACGAACAAGTGAAGGATAAAGTACGATGCAGTATGTGTTCCAGGGAAGTGTCCAGTGGAAGTAAATGAGCCTTAGCACATACAGCGTGATCTGTTCCGCTGTAGCAGGAGCTAGACAGTCATACCATGGCGAGCATGTGCGGGTGATCCCCCATCAATGAGAGCTACAGACAGCTGACCTGGAATAGCAGTTAATATGGCACAGACAGGGCGAATCAAGTAAGCTCATCTCCCAAGAAAGGGCCACCGAAGATGCACAGCTGTAGAGTGGGTTGACCCCTGGCCCAAAGGCGACATGCAGCAATGAGTAGCAGGCAAAGCTGCGCCTGCTACGCAGCTAGCAGGTGCCAACAAGAACTGAGAAGCCAGAGTTCCCTGCCCCACTGAGCTGCTGACAGGAGGGGCAGGAAAGCATGGCATGGTGGCGGCATGCCGGCCGTTGGTCTAGAGAGGACAAGCTCCCCAGCTGAACTTGAGAATGGAGCGAACAGGGAAGCAAGCAGCATGCGGCATGCCAGCTGCGAGGAGGTATACAAGGCTTTAGGAGGCTGAGCAGTGGGTGAGACAGAGCCTCGGGCCAAGTGACAAGTAGTCTGGACTGGAGTCCTGGAACGAGCAGCTAGAATCCTGGAGCAGGCGTGCACCGAAGGAGGCAAGGCTGACGAGGAAGAGGAAAGCCCAAAAGAAACAAGGAAACAGAAGGACAGGACGAGAGAGGTATGAGATAATGGGGGTCAGGGAAGAGCAAGGGGCAAGACACAGCCAAACAAGGGAGACAGAAGGGGGGGACAACAAATGAAGGCCAGGAAGGGAGGAGGGGGGCACCAGGAAGCACAAATGAGAAGAGAGGAAGGAGCCAGCCCCATGAGCCACTCAGAACCGGAGCGAGTGCAACTCGCTCTAAGCAGAGCGGACTTTGCTGGCAGGTTTATGTAGAAGATGGAGGAGGAGCTATTCCGCCACCTTAGAACCACAGGCTGCAGCCTTCCCAAAATTGTTTAAAGGATGGCACCTTCCCTTCTTTCCAGCTTTGGAGCAAGAGCCTGTTATAGGCAAGAGATGCTGCAAGATTCCATAATCCTCCCTGCTTATTGGAATAAGGTAAGATCAACATATCTCCCAGGATGAAAATCATTGTGGAAAAGGGAGGAACTATCTTAAATATAGACTTACACATATTGGCCCAGATATTCAAAGGGATTGCACCTGGCACAACTGAGTTGCACCAGCACAACCCCAGAAATGCGCCTGGTATAATATTCAAAAGAGGGACTTGCGTAGCGCAAGTCCCGGTGCTCCAGGGCAGAATGATAATTTTATGTGGCGCATCTCTAGGGGTTGTGCCCATGGATATGTGGTGCATCCCGGTATTTAGCCCGGGATGTGTGGCGCATATGCTGGCACAACCCTGAGGTGCACCACATACCTGGGCACTAAGTTGAGCCTGAAATAAAAGGCCCAAGAACCAGCCACTCACAGGCATGCTGCTGTACTGCAGTGCATAACACAGCAGCCACCAGCCATGGGTGGCAAACACCTCCCCCAACACTGTGCATAAGCACCCACAGATGTCCTGGTAGTCTAGTGGTACCCCCCACCCTGTAGCTGCGATCGATAAACATATATGCAAATTATATCTCTGGTAGTCCAGTGGTCCCCCGTAGCCACGATCACCAAACATATATGCAAATTATATCCCTGGTAGTCCAGTGGTACCCCCTCCACCCCTAGCCGTGATCGCCAAACATATATGCAAATTATATCCCTGGTAGTCCAGTGGTACCCCTCTCCCACCCCGTAACTGCGATCACCAAAAATAACAGTATATTATATCCCTGGTAGTCTAGTGGGCCCCCCACCCCACCTGTTGCCACGATCCCCAAAAATATATGTAATATTATCCCTGGTGGTCTAGTGGTACCCCAACCCCACCTGTAACTCTGATCGCCGGTAAACCCTACTAAAACATCCCTGGTGGTCCAGTGGCACCCCCACCTCCCTGACCCACATAGGACCCCTGCCCACCCAGCCCCCATCATCGGCAGGCAGCACAAACCTACCGCAATACCATCCAGCTGCCCACTGATGATGGGGGGGGAGCTGTGTGGTCAGGGGGTCCCAGTGGGTGGGGGTGGGGGTGCCATGGACCAGCAGGGATGTTTTTAGTAGGGTTTACTAGCAATTGGGGTTATGGGCAGGGTAGAGGGGCACCACTAGACTACCAGGGATATAACATACTGTTGTTTTTGGCGATCGCAGCTATGGGGTGGAAGGGGGGTCCCACTAGACTACCAGGGATATATTTTACATCTATTTTCATTGAGTGTGGTTATGGGGAGAGGGGGGTACCTCTAGACCCCCTCTGGCAGCACCACATGCTGTGCAGGGTGCCATGAGCATTTCACTGGCCAGCCCTGCACAACTCATGCAAATGGGGCCATAATGACATGCAAATTGACCCATTTGCGCCTTGCATACATTATGACCCCATTTGTATACTGCCGGCTGAATATCAGGAATTTTCACACAGCGTAACTCTGTTGCACTGAAGCAGTTCACATTCCTGGTATTCAGCCCTGTCGGGGGAGATGCGCCGGAGCATCCTATTTGCACCATGTGCATGACCTGCTATATTCAGAGGAGATGTACCATGGCTTATCTCCTTTGAATATATCCCATAGTTGCACCGGCGCATCTCTGTTGCGCTGCACCACCACTTGCGCCATTGCCATGTGCAATTCTGAATATCGGGGCCCATCATGTATAAGTTTCCAAATCTTCTGAACTTTCTTGCATTCCCAAAATAAGTGAGCAAGGCCCGAATGGGGTTCAGCACACCTCCAACAATGATCATTAGGTGAAAGGCCTAGTTTATAAAGTTCATTTGGGGCATAGCAAAAATAATGTAAAATCTTAAACTGAATCCGTCTGCCCTGTACTTCTCTATCAGATTTGACTGCATTCTCCTATAGCCGATTCCAGGTCTGTTCAGGGATAGTTAAACCTAAATCAGTCTGCCATTTAAGCCTGGCTTGTTCTGTTTGAAAGGATCCGCTTAGTTTAAGAATTTGTACATCAGGCTAAACCCTTCTGGATGCAGAGCTAGTTTTAAGAAAGTGTTCCATTCTGATGTCTCAATCAAATTATAGCTTCTAATTTGTAAATAAAACTGGAAATTGCACCTCTTTAAATAAAATTTAGCATGGAGCTCCTCAAGAGACATTAGGATATTCCGATCATTAAGTAAATCACCAAGCCCTGTTATGCCCTTTCTGCTCCAACCTATATCTTCAAGGCTTTTATGGTCTGGAGTTAGTATGAGGTTGTTTCAGATAGGCATACATTTTAATGGAACATATTCTGTTTTTTTAGCTGATTAAATTTTTACAAGCCATTACTGAAATGTGAAGGGATGGGTGGTTTGCAAGATGACGAGGGGTATGGACAAAGAGTAGGTCAGGCAAGGCCAAAAAGGGATATGGTATCCTGTTTTATCAGTAGCCATAAAGGAGGATTCCTGGCCTTCTTCCAAGTGAACTAGTTCGCTACTTGTTTAAGTTAAAATACCCAATAATAACCTTGCCACCAGGGGCGTGTGAAACCTCCTGCTTTGACAGAAGCCTGTAGCTTAAATTTGGAAAGCCTGGGGGGTTACGTTACCACAAGAAGTAGGATATAGCCTTCTCAGTTTTTTTAAACCAAATATTAGGAATATAGGTGGGGAAATTGTTGAAAAAGTAAGACTCTGGGGGCTAAAATCATTTTTATTAAGTTTATTTTCCCCATAACAATAAGTGGCGGTTAGACCACCTATCTAGGTCATTCTTAAGGTTTTGAATGATCCTCAGTATGTTAAAATTCAGTATGTTTTCAACCGAGGCAAAAATGTTAATTCCTAGATGGGAAAGCCAGAGAGGGCCGGGAAATATCTAGGAGACCTTTCAGTTTAGCTAGTTCTGGAATAGAATTGCTTAACATCAGACCCTCAGGCTTAGTCCAATTGATAAATAAACCTGAAATTTCTCCAAACTCTTGAAGAATAGTTTTAACAGTCTGTACTGAGTGCACAGGCCGTGATAAGGCCAGCAGTATGTCATTTGCAAAGGCTAAGAATTTGAGTATTTTCCTGTGTGGATCCCATGGATCCTGTCTGAGTCCATAATTCTCCTAATTAGAGGTTCTAAGGCCAGAATAAAGAGCGGAGGGAAAGGGGGCAGCCTTGGCTGGAACCTCTATGTAACTGGAGGGGGAAGATCTGAGGGAGTTATTAATAATACATACTCTAGGGTGGGAATATCATGTCTTAATCCATTTAACCAATTCAGGACCAAAATTAAATATTTCCAGAACTTTATATAAGAAACCCCATTCTAATGAATCAAAGGCTTTGCCTATGTCCAAAATAGCCACTGAGGGTCAATTTCTTAGTTTTCCAGATTCTGCTGCCCATAAAATTGAGAAGTCTTCAAAAGTTGTCTGCAGCATGCCTACCCTGAATGAAGCCTACCTGATCCTTCCCTAGAAGTTTAAACATGAGTTTAGAAATCCTAGAGGCCAGTATCTTTGCTAAAACTTCATAATCAAAATTCAGAAGCGAAATAGGCCTGTAATTGTCACATTCAGAGGGATCTTCTTTTTGGGCAAGCAGACAGATATAGGTTTCATTCATTGAATCAGGTAAAGATCCTGTTTCAAATGCATCCTGGAAGGCATCTAAAAGATGAGGGGGCAAGTGAACTGCCAATGGCCTTATGAAACTCACTAGGCAGGCGATCGGGTCCAGGAGTTTTCTTTTCTGGGACTTTTGCTATCACCTCAGTAACTTCTTGAACTGAAATAGGCCGATCTAATTGTTCTTTATCAGAAACTGAAAGAATAGGTAGTTTTGTTCTGGAGAGGAAGTCATGAAGTGCGTCCTCTTGAAAGAAATTTGAGACATGTAAAAGTTTCTCATAGAAAGGTTTAAACAATCATTTATTTCTCTAGCATTATATGTGAATATCCCTTTTCCATTTTTAATGCCACTGATAGCATTACGGTTTTGCATTTTCTGTAGGCAATGGGCCAAGAGTTTGGCTGCCTTTTTCCCAGATTCCCAAAAACTGTGCTTGGTCCTAAACAAGGAGTATTCAATTTTCTCCGAATGAATTTTATTAATTTCAAACTTCAACCCTAAAGTTTGGTATAAGATATCCCTTCTATTTGGGGTTGCTTTAATTCTGTCACTAGCTTACTCAACGAATCTTCCAAAATTAGAATTTTATTCAGCCTATCTTTTCTTTTTCTGAAGCAAAGCTAATTATACTCCCCATTATAAATGCTTTATATGCATCCCATACTACCCTTGCCGATACCTCTCCACCACTGTTTATTTTAAAAAAGGAGACTGATTCGTCCTGCAACCATTTGACAAAGTTCGGATCCTTTAACATCGACACAATAAACTTCCAGCATTTAGATTTTTCAACCTTGTTTTCAAAAACCACTGAGCTTATAAGGAGGCAATGATCTAAAATAAGTGTATTCTCATAGCAGATATGACTAATATCATTACAGAGGTCTAGAGGCATAAACAGATAATCTAACCTGCTGAAAGTACCGTGTCTGGCTGATACGAATGAGAAATCCCTGCCTTTAGGATGTATAAGTCTCCATGCATCCAGCGAGCCCACTTATTTAAGTCTTCTGAAGACTTTTCTGCAAAGGAGAGAGGAGGCCTGAGCCCCGTGCCTGGGACCTGTCCAGAAAAGGGTCCATAACCTCATTCATGTCTCCCCCTAAAATTATTTTGTATTTACCCAGGTTAGCTAAAGTGAAGGCCAATTTGTTAAAAATGCCTTTTGCTTAGTATTAGGGGCATAGATGTTGCACAGAGCTACACCTGTACCGTACAAATTACCCAATACAATTTGAAAACGACCTTCGGGATCTGTTATGTGAGAATGCTTAGTAAAACTTATACCTTTTCTTAGCAAAATAGCCACAACCTTTTTTTTCTGAAAAACAACAGTGTTCTACAGATGCAACCCAAGAACGAGTCAGTGTATTCACCTCATCAGGAAGCAGATGGGTTTCTTTTAACATAATAATATATGTCTTACGTTTGTTAAGATGTTGCACCACTCTATAATGTTTAATAGGGGATCCTAGTCCCTGTACATTCCAAGAACTAATATAGACAGTACTCATTCTGATATTTCTAAACACTTCAAATGATTAAACTAATAAAATGTTTTTAAAATAGCTCACTGTAGTGGCTCAATAATAATCTTAATTTTAAAAGAATTACATCCCTATGAACTTTCCAACAAATACAACAATTAGTATTACACTCAAAAACAAGCATTTGTCAATGCCGAATGTTGTCTTGCTGGTGTTGGCATTGGTAGTGCAGGAGTTAGAGAGATGCATAATAGGAATAGCAGTGAAGTATAGAACTGACGTCAACCCCACCCAACCCTGCAGAGAGTGACAGGCATTGAGGTGTGACTTTGGGTCATCGGCCACAGCGCTCATCCTACCTTGCAGAGTCTGACAAGTGTTGCGTTGTGCCTTGGGGTTGTTGGGCCTTATGCTCACCCCATTTCATACGAACATATGAAATTTGCCAGCAGATAAAGGCCTAGAGGTCTATCAAGTCTGCTCGAATGTGCAGCTAGCACCCCTTATTCTGCAGCTGCCCCTCCCTTCCACTCTTCCCCTTCATTAACCCTCCCCCTTGTCCTGTCCCATCCCCTTTTGAAGCAGTCCACTGTTGTACTGCATACCACTTCTGCAGGTAACGCATTCCACCCAGCCACCACCCTCTCTGTAAAAAAGTGTCTCCTCATCTCCCTCCTGAACCTTCCTCCCTCCAGTCTCATATCATGGCCCCTGGTGGCCCTCCCCTCCCTTACTTTGAACAGCCCCTCTGTACCCGTCTTGTTTATTCCTTTCATGTATTTAAAGGTTTCAATCATGTCACCCTGTCCCTCCTCTCCTCCAGTGAGTACATGTTCAACTCCTTCAACCTCCTCTCGTATGATAAGTCCCCCAGCCCCTTGATCATCTTTGTCGCCCTCGCTGCACCCCCTCCAGTAACTTAATGTCCCTCTTCAGATACGGACGCCAGTACTGCATGCAGTACTCCAGGTGTGGTCTAACTAATGACCTATACAGTGGCAGAATCACCTCCTCCCTCCTCGAGGATATACCCCTTGCAATACAACCCAGCATTTTGTTGGCCTTTGCAGCTGCCTTCCTACATTATGCTGAGTTGTTCATTGACCCTGTAATGAGCACACCCAGATCCTTCTCCTCCTCTGTCTGGGCTAGCTGCACTCCCCAGCTGGTAACTCCTCCTTGGGTTCTTCATCCCAAAATGCAGCACCTTGCACTTTTTGGCATTAAACCCCAGTTGCCAGGTGTCTAACCAGGTTTCAAGCTTTGCCAGATCATCCTGCAACCCCTGCCATCCCCCTAGGTCATCCACCACCGCGCCTACCTTGGTATCATCAGCAAACAGACTGATCTTGCTCTTGATGTCCCATGATATGTCTGCAATGAATATCCCAAACAACACTGGTCCCAACACCGAGCCCTGTGGAACACCGCTCGTCACTGCCCTTGGATGTGAGAGCTCCCCACCCACCACCACCCTCTGTTGCCTTCCCTGAAGCCAGTTCCCTACCCAGCTCACCAGCTTTGCATCCGCCCCTGTGCCTACTAACTTCCTTCCCAGCCTTCCATGCGGCACTGAGTCGAATGCCTTACTGAAATCCAGATACAGGACATCCACTGCATGGCCCCTGTCCAGTTGCCTAGTTACCCAGTCATAGAACTCAACCAGGTTAGTTTGGCAGGATCTGCCACGTATGAAGCCATGCTGTCTGCTGTCCTGCAGTCCTTTGGCCTCCAGGAGGGCCACCAGCCTCTCCTTCAGGATAGTCTCCATTAGCTGACCCACGATGGATGTGAGGCTCACTGGTCTGTAGTTTCCCGGTTCATCCTTGGGGCCACTCTTGTGGAGGGGCACCAATGAGCCATCCTCCAGTCCTGAGGTACACACCGAATGTAGTGAGGCATTAAATAGGTCTGCCAAAGGTTCTGCAAGGACCTCTGCCAGCTCCTTCAGTACCCTGGGGTGGATGCCATCTGGGCCTGGCGCCTTGTCCACCCTCAGTGCCTTCAAACCCTCTCAAACTCTGCCCTCCATGATTTCCCCATCTGTCACCACTTCCCCCTGCTTCTGCCATTTCTCCCACCTTGGGTGTCACCCCCTCTTCTCTTTAGTAAATACTGAGCAGAAGTACTCATTTAGTGCTTCCGCCTTATCGCACCCTGTTTCCACCCAACCCCCCTCCTTCCTTATCCTTACTATGTGGTCCTTACAGCTCCTTTTCTCCCTGATGTACTTAAGGAAGTCCTTCTCCCCCTTCTTAATGCCTTGTGCCAGCCTGAGTTCCGTAGATGCTTTGGCTCCCCTTACTGCCCTTGTCACCTCCTTCAATTCTGTCAAGTACTCCTCCCTGTCCTCCCCCCTCCTTGTTTTCTTGTACTTCCTAAAGGCAACTGTTTTCCTCCTTACCTTTTCCATGATCTCCTTGCTCAACCAGCTCAGTTTCTTAGCCCTAGCCTTCTTGCTCTGGGCTTTGCAACAGGTTTTGGTTGCCTCTTCTATCCCCAGCTTTATGAGCTCCCACCTCTGGTTAGTGTCCATACTAGATTGAATTCTGGCCAGGTACCCTTTTACCACTTAAATCGCCCTCCCTCATCTTCCCTTCTTCCTCCCTCCAGTATTGGGCTAAACCCACCCCCAATCTGCCTTGCCTATCTTAGTTCCTCCTGCAGACCCTCAATCTCCTTTCTAAGTTTTTCTATGTGGTTGCACACTAAACATCCTCCCACACTCCAGGCAATTTTGAGAAAGATTGGTGCACCGCAGTTGTTGCAGCCTGCCACCATACCCATTGCTGTCAGCATACCATCGACCCCCACCCTTCCAGATGCAGGATACCAAACACTCCCCAAGTCTCCCTCTCCCTTCTATCAGTGCAAAACATTTTCTTTATTTCCCTTACCTCCTTTGTTACACACATTTAGATATATTGAGCAACTGCTTTTTATATTCCTATCCTTCCTATCCACACTCAAAAACAGACTTTAAATAGCCATTGCACAACCTTCTTCAAACTCCTACTCCTCCTTTCCCCAATGCAATATCAATGCGAATAGGTAATAATGAAAGCTCCTAGATTTGCATTTACTTCCCTTCCACTGAGATAGCAGTTACCTCTCCACTTGCTGCTGTTCCTTTCCTGGATGTCTGCTTCTGCTATGACAGGTGCATATCCTTTGCCTGTTTGAGGAAGTGATGTCAGAACTCTGGTATAAAGGAAATAATGGACCAGGGGTGGTTGGGGTGAGGGTTTGGGTGGTGGGACTAGCCCAAGTCTTCAGAAACAATCAGGTAGCTGAGACCTCTGGTCAGACCATTAGCACCCTTCCCCCACTCTGCACTAAAACTTTGCAGCTAGTGAAGCCAGCAACAATGAATCACAATGCCACTCAAAGCCCCCAAAATAGGTTTGCTACCCAAAGAAACAGGACTCCAATTCAAACGGCTTCACCAACAACACATCAAAATAGGCTTGGAATTAGAAGATATAGGTCTCCAATTCAAAGAAACAGACCCAATTAAATCACAATTATGTTTTAAAACAGAAGAAATAGGCCTCTACAAATGCAGCCTGCCACACAGTGAATCAAACAAATGAGCCCACTTATAGCTACCAAAACAGGTTTCAAAATTCCAACAGCCCCAAACAATACCCTGCTAGCCCCTTAGTAGTAAGAAATAAAAGAAATAACCTTCTACCAAGTAGAATCCACAAAAAACAATGTAAAAAACAACAAGAAGCTACTGTACTGTAGGTTTGATCCTGTCCCCCTTCTAGTTCCTTCTGACAAGGAAGTACGTTGAGATGGGTGCAGCATAGAAGAATGGATTGAACTTTGGGGCTGAAGAGTCCAAGGCACACCTTGATGCCTGTCAGTGGCTGCAGGGTGGGGGTGGAGGACCAATGGCAGGAGCGCTACAGCAGACAATCCAAAGACACACCCCTGATGCCTGTTAGCCTGTACAGGGTAGGACATAATGGTTAGAAACCCTAACGCCCTGGGAGTTTGTTGGTATTTGCACTCCAAATTTTAAAACATGGCCTTTTTGTGACCCCACCTCACCTCTTGAAAGCATTTGCGACCTCTGCTCATGAACAGTGTCCCTGTGATTTTGTTACTCTGTCTCGAACATTGATTTCCCACAGTGATTGTGCCATTCTGCACCACATTAAAATGTCAGCTGCACCATTGATAAGGAGGTGTGAAGCAATGGCAGTGTTGAAAATCTGGAGTGAAAAATATTAAACATTGTCGAAGTTACGAGTGTGTGTGAAAACTGCGCATTGCACACGTGAAACACAGTCATTTTGTGGAATTATTTCACCAAATTTTTAACATAGCCATTTTGGGACCTCTGCTCATGAACAGTGGCACTATGATTATCTTAATCTGCCCCGAACATCGATTTCCTACATTGACCGCGCAATTGTGCGCCAGATGTGTGAAACTAAATTTTGGGCAGGATGTGACAAATGACAGCTGTACTGTTCTTAAGAAGGTGTGCAAAAATGACAATGTTGAAAATCTGGAATGAAAATATTACAAATTTTCGAAGTTGCGACTGTGCGTGGACACTGCGCAATGCAGGCTTGTAACAGTCATTTTATGGAATTTTTTTCACCAAATTTTCAACATAGGTATTTTAGGACCTCTGCTCATGAACAGTGTTACTGTGATTTTCTTACTCTGTCCTGAACATTGTTTTCATAAAGCGATTGCTCCACTGCATGCCGGATGTGCAAAAACACATTTTGGGTAGGATGTGGAAAATGACAGCTGTACTATTCATAAGGAGGTATGAAAAAATGCCAATGTTGAAAATCTGAAGTGAAAATATTACAAATTTGCGAAGTCACGAGGGTGTGTGGAAACTGCGCAAGGCACGCTCATAGCACAGTCATTTAGTGGGCTTTCATCACCAAATTTTCAACAAAAGCATTTTGGGACCTCTGCTCATGAAAAGTGTCACTGTGATTTTCTTAATCTGTCCCAAACACTGATTTCCCACAGTGACTGCGCTATTCTACACCAGAAATGCGAAAACACATTTCGGCCAGGATGTGAAAAATGCCAGCTGTACTGCTTATAAGAAGGTGTGGAAAAATGCCAATGTTGAAAATCTGCAGTGAAAATATTATAGATTAGCAAAGTTATGAGCGTGTGTGGAAACGGCGCAACGCATGCTTGTAAAACAGTCATTTTTATGTTGATTGCACGCATGCGCAAGAAACATGTTGCGTCAGCTTTCTCCACAAGCAGGTTATGGAGGCATGGCACTGTTGTGCCCAATGCCCCCACAGCCTGCAAAGGCTTGTCTCCCATCCCCCAATGCCGTGGCATGCTGCTGCTGATACTAGTTCAGCCAACGTGCCACAACCTTCTAAAAAATCAGCCGCTGCAATCAGGGCCCACCTCATCATTGCAGCTTCAGGCATCCGCTGCAATGAGGGAGCAACCCGTCATTGCAGGGCGGGATGTAGGATCCCTGGTATTGTTTGTGAACATGGCAGCAGCTTGCCGCCATATTCACAAACAATATTTACCCCCCCCTTGTTTATTTGCAGACGGGGGAGCCCACTCCCCATTGGCATAATTAACCCCCCTGGTTTTATTGTCTGCCAATGGGGTGCCCAATCCCCGTCGGCAGAAAGGAATTCCCCCCCTTTTGTTGTTTGCCGTCGGGGGTGCCCAATCCCTATCAGCAGAAAAGAATTGCCCACCCTTTTGTTGTTTGTGATGGGGGTGCCCAACCTCCCAAAACAAGACTCGGTGGCACGCTGGGAGCCCACCCAGCGTGCCATATGCCCTTTGTTGTTTGCTGGCGGGGTGCCCAAACCCCTGTCGCTACAGCTGCCCCCAAAGCAGACTCCGTGGCATGCTGGGAGCCCACCCCAGTATGCCACATGCCTCTTTAAAGTTAAAAACGGTCCCGTGACTTTTTTTGTTCTTTTTTACCTGAAAAAAAGGAAACGGTCCCTCATAGTCTCCTTGTGCACCTCCCACAACCCGCACCCACTCACTGCACACCCTGCCTCCCCACACACCCCTTCACCCCATACTTACCTCTGGAGCTTGGCGCAATGATCTTCTGTGGACCAGGAACACGTCTGCACTCTTCAAAGCTGACCGCGAACTGAGGAAATGCCGGTAAGCTGTATAATGTAATAAATAGGTTTTTTTCAATTTTGGTGCATATCTCGGGCATTTTGGGGAATTTTTTCACCAAATTTTCAACATGGGGTTTTTGGGACCCCTCCTCATGAGTTCTTGAACTGCCATGGCGTTAATCAAGCCCGAAAGGTGGTTTCGCGGTTATTGTGTGGAATCACCCTTCAGGGATGATTAATGAAACAACAGTGCCAGTGTTCATGAGGTGGGCTCTCAAAAAGCCTGTGTTGCAAATTTGGTGGAAAAAATCCAAAAAATGACTGTTTTATGACCGTACATTCCACAGTTGCTATGTACGCTCGTAACTTCGCGAATTTACAATATTTTCACGCCAGATTTTCAACATTGGCATTTTGTCACACCTCCTTGTGAGCAGTACAACTGTCATTGTTCACATCCTGGCCAAAATGTGTTTTTGCACTTCCAGCACAGAATAGCACGGTCTCTGTGGGAAATCAGTATTCAGGACAGATTAAGAAAATTACAGTGACACTGTTCATGAGTAGAGGTCCTAAAATGCCTATGTTGAAAATTTGGTAACGATACTCCATAAAATGACTGTGTTGCGTTGCGCAGTTGACACGCACGCCCGTAACTTCACAAATTTATATTTTCACTCCATATTTTCAACATTGCTATTTTCCCAGACCTACTTATGAACAGTACAGCTGTCATTTTTCCCATCCTGGCTGAAATGTGTTTTCGCGACCTCCGCACAGAATAAAGCGTCGCTGTGGGAAATCACTGTTTAGGACAGATTAAGAAAATGACAATGATACTGTTCATGAGCAGAGGTCCTAAAATGCCTATGTTGAAAATTTGGTGATATAACCATCAATTGACTGTGTTACAAGTGTGCTTAGCACTTTCCACGCACCCTTGTAACTTCGCAGATTTGTAATATTGTCACACCAGATTTTCAACAGTGACAGTTTTTCACACCGCCTTACAAGCAGTACAGCTGTCATTTTTCACATCCTGACTGAAATGTGTTTTCACAGTTCCGGTGCAGAATAACGTGGTCACTGTGGGAAATCAGTGTTTGGGACAGATTAAGAAAACGACAGTGGCACTGTTCATGAGCAGAGGTCCTAAAATCCCTATGTTGAAAATTTGGTGATGAAACTCCATAACATGACTGTGTTACAAGCTTGCATCCCAGAGTGACATCAGTGTTTGGGACAGATTAAGATCGACCGAGTGAGAGGGGTGAGTGACCGAGCTCAACTGAGCTCTGTCGGGACTGTTGCGGATTTGTTTGTGGGCAGACAAAGGCCCCAACACAAGAGCCCAGTACAAAAGGGCAGCCTGCAGCACTGGGAGAAACAGAAAGAGAGAGCGAGTGAGGGAGGGGGAGTAAGCAAACTCACCGAAGTGCTGTCAGGACTGCTGCGGATTTCTTTGTGGGCAGAAAAAGGCGTCAATACAGGCAGGGGCCCAGTACAAAGACCAGCCTGCACAGTGGGAGAAACAATCTGGCGAGTGAGGAAAGGGACTTAGTGAGCTCAACGGAGCTCTATCAGGACTGCTGGGATTTCTTTGTGGGCAGAAAAAGGCGCCAATGCAGGCAGGAGCCCCGTACAAAAGGGCAGCTTGCAGCGCCAGGACAAACAGAATGAGCAATGAGAGAGGGAGACTGAGTGACCTCAACGGAGCTCTGTCGGGACAGCTGTGGATTTCTTTGTGGACAGACAAAGGTGCCAACACAGCCAGGAGCCCCATACAAAAGCGCAGTCTGCGGCGCCAAGAGAAACAGAATGAGCAAGTGACAGAGCAGTAGTGAGCGAGCTCAACAGAGCTCTAGTGTGACTGCTGCATATTTCTTTGTGGGCAGAAAATGCGGCAACACAGGCAGGAAGCCAGTACAAAAGGCCAGCTTGCAGCACCGGGCAGAAACAGAATGCGAGAGTGACAGAGGGGGAGTGAGCGAGCTCAGTGGAGCTGTGTCTGGACTGCTTCAGATTTCTTTCTGGCCAGAAAAAGCCGCCAATGCAGGCAGGAGTCCAGTACAAAAGGGCAGCCTGCAGCACCAGGAGACAGAGAATAAGCGGGTGAGGGAGGGGGAGTCAGTGAGCTCAACGGGGCTTTGTTGGGACTGCTGCAAATTTGTTTGTGGGCAGAAAAAGGCAGCAATGCATGCAGGGGCCCAGTACAAAAGGGCAGCCTGCAGTGGCAGGAAAACCAGAATGAGCAAGTGAGTGAGCTCAACAGAGCTGTACTGTAACTGCTGCAAATTTCTTTGTGGGCATAAGAAGGCAGCAACATGGCAGGAGCCCAGTAGAAAAGGGCAGCCTACAGCGCCGGCAGAACAGAATGAGCGAGTGAGAGAAGGGGAGTGAGCGAGCTCAATGGAGCTTTGTCGGGACTGCTGCAGATTTCTTTGTGGGCAGAAAAAGGCGCCAACAGAGGCAGGAGCCCAGTGCAAAAGGGCAGCCTGCAGCGCCAGGAGAACCAGAATGAGTGAGTGAGACAGGAGGAGTGAGCAACCTCAACGGAGCTCTGTTGGGACAGCTGTGGATTTCTTTGTGGGTAGAAAAAGCCACCAACACAGGCAGGAGCCCAGTACAAAAGGGCAGCCTGCAGTGCCAGGAGAAACAGAATGAGCAAGTGAGAGGGGGGAGTGAGCCACCTCAATGGAGCTCTGTCGGGACAGCTGCGGATTTCTTCCTCAGCAGAACAAGGTGCCAATGCAGGCAGCAGCCCAGTACAAAAGAGCAGCCTGCAGCACCAGGACAAACAGACTAAGCCAGTGACAGAGGGCCACTGAGCAAGCTCAACAGACCAACACAATCAACATTCGGCATTGACAAATGCTTGTTTGGATTGTTTTCACCAAATTTGCAACATAGGCTTTTTGAGAGCCCACCTCATGAACAGTGGCACTGTCAGTTCATTACTTGGTCCTGAAAGGTGATTCCGTGCAGTGATCGTGAAATCACCTTTCAGGACCGAATAACTCATTCATGAGGAGGGGTCCCAATAACCCCATGTTGAAAATGTGGTGCCAAAATTCCCAAAAATGCCCGAGATATGCAACAAAGTTGAAAAAACCCTATTTATGCCATTATACAGCTTACTGGCATTTCTTCAGTTCACGGTCGGCTTTGAAGAGTGCAGATGTGTTCCCAGTCCACCAAAGATCGTCACGCTGGGCTCTGGATGTAAGTATGGGGTGAGGAAGGGGTTTGGGGAGGTGGGTATGCAGTGGTGGGCGCTGGTTGGGGGAGGGGCCGAGGCATCGAGGGACCATTTTCACTTTACAGGTTAAAAAAAAAATTAAAACATCACAGGAAGGCTTTTTCTTTTGACAGGTACATTTGGCATGCTGGTGTGGGCTCCCAGTGTGCCACCTGCTTGTTTTGAGGTGGGGAGCGACTGGGCCGATGGAGATTGGGCACCCGTCGGCAAATAAAGAGGTGTTTGGTGGGGGAATGATGCAGAGGGATTGGGCACCCCTTGGCAAACAACTGGCATGGGGCATGATGCCGATGGGGATTGGGTTCCTCCTTCGGCAAATGAACAGGGGAGGGGGGCATGATGATGCCAACAGGGGGATTGGGATCCCCCAACATTGGCTTTTCTGGGGACTGTGAGAGGTGGACAGCACAGCCACTGCCATGTCTCATTGAAATGTTACACCAGGGAAGGCATGCCCTGCAATGAGGTGGAGCTCCATTATTCCAGTGGCTAAAATGTTTCAAGTTGGTGGCACGCTTTGCAACTGCTGTCATAGACAGCGTGCAGTCTGATTCATGCCACACAGCCAAGCCCGAAAAAGCAGTGGTGCTACTGGCCCCAACATGACCACACCTCCAAAACCTGCTCTTCTACTTCAAGCAACCCCAATATGTTGTCTGTGCTGCATGCACAAGACAACATAAAAAAGGAATAAAGGGGAAGGAAATAATAAAACAGTTTAATTTCTAAGTAAAGCAATATGTATACTAAGGATTAAGCTCAGAACCACTCACAATCCCTACAAACACACACAAACAGACACAGCAAGAAGTATGTGTGTCAACCCTCTGAGGACAAAACTCAACATGAAACACACTACCCTATGACAGCTAGTGAGAACATGACCCACTCGTATTAGAACAAAAAAAAGTATTACTAGGTACTAAAATTACTTGTAATTTTCCATCAAACCCAATCATAATATATGAAGCTGCATTTTGTTTAAAGGCCCAGAGTTATAACAAACCAATACTTTTATAGATAGGCACATTGAGGCCCTGTCCACACTATAATGTTGTCTGTGGTAACGTTTTTAAAAACATTACCACCCTTACCGTTTTGGAGCGTCCGTATTCTGGTAGTAACGTTTTTAAAAACATTACAAACCATCCACATTACTCCTCATTTCTCCCAGTCTTAATCCATTTGGAAGACCTTGTGAATGGAGGGTCCAAACAGTCACGCGTCGACACGTGTAACTATAACGTTACAGGCTCCAGAAATGTTGTCCGTTCCGATCTAAAGACCACATCTTTACAGATCTTGAGATCAGTTTTAAAAATTCTAAAAGAACTAAGGGTAGAACTAGTGACACCACTGACTACCCTCTTTAACAAATCATGGGAGGATGGGGTGGTACCCGAGGACTGGAGGAGGGCAGATGTGATTCCCCTTCACAAAAGTGGGAGCAAGGCAGAAGCAGGAAACTACAGACCTGTTAGTTTAACCTCAGTGATAGGGAAAATGATGGAATCACTTCTGAAGGAAAGAATTGTCGAGTATCTAGAGGCCAGAGGGGCACAGGACCCAAGGCAGCATGGATTCACAGCGGGAAGGTCATGCCAGACAAATCTGATAGATTTCTTTGACTGGGTGACCAAAGTAGTAGATCAGGAGGGGCTGTGGACATGGCCTACCTAGACTTTAGCAAGGCATTTGACACAGTCCCACACAAAAGATTAATATACAAGTTAGCCAGCCTGGGAGTGGGTCCCAAGATAACAGCCTGGGTAAAGAACTGGCTGGAGAATAGGACACAGAGAGTAATAGTAAATGGAGTCCACTCTGAAGAAAGGGGGGTTACTAGTGGGGTACCACAGTTCAGTATTAGAACCGGTCCTCTTCAATGTCTTTATAAGCGACATTGCAGAGGGACTGGAAGGAAAACTATGTCTCTTTGTGGATGACACAAAGATCTGCAACAGAGTTGATGCACAAGGTGGGGTGGAAAGGATGAGAAGGGACTTGGCAAGGTTATAGGAATGGTCAAATGTATGGCAGCTTTGATTCAGTGCTAAGAAGTGCAAGCTAATGCACCAGGGAAACAAAAACCCAGGGGAAGAGTACACAGTGGGAGGTGAGATACTAACAACAACAAAAATGGAAAGGGACCTGGGGTAGTCATATCAGATGACCTAAAGGTGGGCAAGCAATGTAAGAGGGCAGCAAGGAGGGCTGAGGGGATACTGGGATGCATAGGGAGAGACATCACCAGTAGAAAACAGGAAGTTATTATCCCTCTGTACAGACAGCTGGTCAGACCCCATCTGGAGTACTGCGTGCAGTTCTGGAGACCCAATCTCCGCAAAGACACAGACAGGATGGAAGCTGTCAAGAGGAGGGCAACTAAAATGGTGCAGGGTCTGCACCAGAAGACATATGAAGAGAGACTTAAGGAGCTTAATATGTAGCAGCGAGGAAAGGAGGAGAGGGGACATGATAGAAACTTTCAAATACCTCAAGGGAATCAACAAAGTCCAAGAGGGTAGCATCTTTCAAATAAAGAGGTGTGCAAGAACAAGGGGGCACAATTTGAAGATGGGGGGGGGGCTCAGAGATAATTTATGGAAGTATTTTTTCACAGAGAGGGTTGTGGATGCATTTAACGGCCTTCCGGAGGAGGTTGTGGAGTCAAAACAGTGGTGGAATTTCAAGCATGCATGGGACAGTCATAAGGCCATTCTAGGGGTTGGGGATAGGAAGAAGTAGGCTGCTGGTTAACTAGAATCTGCAGCTTATCCAGTAGGTAGGGAAATGGGCAGACTGGGTGGGCCAAGCGGTCCTTATCTGCCGTCAAATTCTATGTTTCTATGTAAATGCCCGTTAAACCGTTACCAGTGCGGATGCGAACCGTTTTTGAAGGTAGTGGTAATGGTTTACCAAACTGGTAACGGTTTACAAGGCTCAGTGTGGACAGGGCCTGAGAAAAGAGGGCAGCAAAAATAACCCAGGATCCATAAAAGAATGAGATTCAGCTTTGTAGTTAATAAGTTTAGGAGAGAAGGCTACTCCAAACTATTTCGATTTGACCCTGCATCCCCTGCACCTGCATTGTTTTGCAGAAGGTATCCACCAATGGAAATTAATCCAAGGCAATGTAGAAGGCAAATGCTTCCAACCTTGTTCCACAGGAGACTACCTGGAAGGATTTACAAGTAATTTTAAGCTCAATAGCAAAGGTATCTTAACTCGGTTTCTTTAAATGCACTGTGTTCCTTATACCTAAGAAGCAAATCACTGAAGCTACCTGTACTTACACAAGAGAAAAAGATACTCTTCTGAAATAAATGCAATTGATTGTGCAGAGTAAAGAGAAACAGAGCACTTTGATAATAACTGCATATATCCATTCTTATAGTAAACAGGAACCAAGCTATTTTTAGCTGCACCCTTAGCACAATAGGTGTCATTGTTACACAGGTGATAAAATCTGCAAGCCACAGAATCCCTTCCCCCCAGATGTAATGAACAAATGCAGCGCCATATAGATACTGAGGAGAGGAAGCCTCCTAAAGTATGAGATCATGTCATAACACAAGAAGTGGATGCTTCGGAAACAAAATCCTTATTTGCAATCCCAGACATAAAGAGGGGTTTGAATGATGCATAATACATTTATTCAGGGGAAATTGCAAAGTAAAATAAACCCCAGAACTCTCAAACAGAGGACTTACCCCATTCATGCTATATGCAGGTAGCTCTGTGATGACCGGAAATGATCCATGACCTCTGTTTGCTGTATTACACCCTCCACTTTATGAACCTTCTCGAAAAAAAACACAAAATCATATATCTAATATTCTAAAAAAAAAAATGTTTGTAAATTAGACTAAAAAAGCCTCATTGACTAGTAGGACAGCCTGGGAATTGTTTTCAGAGTAAATCCCTTTTACGTCTAGTAAGCTGCATATCTCAAAACTGAGGTGACACATGACTAGTGCTGCCGGTTTCACTCCCGAGAGGGAGCCATTTCTCAAAACCCTTCAGGAGCAAGAGTTAATTAATGCTTCAGGATGCCAAGTTCACTTGCTTGGAAGGTAAGGATCCAGTGAAAAGGGTTCTTCAACCATGTCAGCCACCAGACTGCAGGGATCTAACAAGTAATTAGGTACTGAATCAGGGATTTCGTCATTGTCAGCAGTAACTGCAGATTTATTAGGAGGAAGGTGCCAGTCAATATTTTTGGGGTTCTTTGGAGCCATGGATGCAAGTGATGCCAATTTATTTTAAAGTCTTGTGTTTTCCTGGTTATCTTGGATGGCCATGCCATCGACTTCAGCTGGGATGTCTTGGATGTTTGGTGTCTAGAGTTGTGCTTTAGGACTGGGATGTGCGTTTGTTAAGAAAGAGCAGGTTTGAAATTCTCCGGAGGGAGTGGAGCACGAAGGCTGCATTGAGGCTTAGGAGCACAAGCCAAACATTCCCAAATGGAACTTGATGTAGTTTTAATCTCTTCAGGGGCAGTTAAAGCCTGTTGGGATTGAGACCTTGAGCCCTTGTTTTTCAAAATCGATGAGGCTTCCTTCCAGTTTCCAGATATAAATTCCCAAGCCTCATCGGGACCCCCCAGCAATGACCAACACCCAAAACACAGAACCACTCATTGCTTGACTGGTCCCTCACCTCACACTCTCATCAGATAATCTCCACTGGCCTTCTGCCTGTCTCCTTGAGTGACCACCACCCAATATGCTCAGTTAGGAATATCTTCAGACCAAAGGCCCCTCCCCCCCCAACCCTGCTGGTTAGATCCTACAAATCCCTGTACCCTGCATCCCTTCTAAATGACCTAGCTAATATTGACTGGTCTGCCCTCTCTCTTGCCTCCTCTTTAGACCTTGCACTGGATTTCTTCGAGACAGAGTTCCTCTCGGTATGGGACTCCTACACTCCTCTCAGACTTACCCGCGTATGAGGGGCTCACCTGCCATGGATCTCTGCTGATGTCATGATCAGCCTCAGAGCCAGGGATCAGGCGTGGAAGGCCCATATAGCTAAAGACACCTACCAAGCTTACCAGTACTACCACACACTTCGAAATTCTTGCACTAGACAAATCTGGCAGCCTAAAGCAAAATACTTCTGTGACACTTTCTTTTCAAATATAAACAACCCAACCAAATTTTGGAAAGTGATTCAAACTCTTTTCTCCCTCCCTTCCAACCCCCTACCCTGGTCATTAAGTCAGGTGACTCCGCTCTAGAAGATCCGCTAGCGGTACCAAATGAGTTCAACTCGTTCTTCACAAGCTGCATGGCATCTCTATTTCCTCTCTCCCCCATCCACACCTGCCCAACCCCCCAACGATCTGCCCAAGTTGCATCCTGTGCTTTCACTTTCCAACAGGTCTCTTCGGCAGGTATATACAATGCCCTGCTTACGTTAAACCCCTCCAAAGGCAAATGCCCCTCAGGGCTGGATGCTAAAATGCTTATCCTATCAGCCCCTGCCATTCCCTCCCCACTGGCCTCCCTTTTCAACCTATTCTTCTCTTAAGCTTCTATGCCAACTGACTGGAAGCACGCCATAGCCATCCCTCTTCCAAAGGGTGGAGACCCATCCTCCCCAGGTAACCATTGCCCTATATCCTTACTCCCCACTCTAGCAAAACTGCAGGAACACCACGTCCTCTCTCAGCTCTCCTCCTTCCTTGACTCTACCTCATTCTTCACTCTGTACCAGTCTGGTTTTAGGAAGTCCCACTCCACTACCACCTCCCTCCTAAGGCTCACCAATGCCAACCTCACCGGCATGGATAAATCCCACATTACCTCAGCCATTTATGTCGACCTTGCAAAGGCTTTTGACACTGCTTCCCACCCTCTCTTCCTAAACAAGCTCTCCCTAGCTGGGCTCTCCAGCATTGCGACCAATTGGTTCCACTTCTACCTGGTTGGCTGGACTCAATCCATAAGGATTGAAATCTAGATTTAGTAGTTGCCGTATTGGTCCTTGCAAGAATAGATCCAGAAGCAAATGATTTGATACCTTTTAATGGACCAACATAGATGTAACAACAAGAACAAAGTGCTCTAGCTTTCGGACCAACCAGTCCTTCTTCAGAAGCTCATGGCAGTTGTTTAGAAAATACAATACTTATAACAGCTAGATAATGCAGAGAAAAACAGAAAAAATCCCCATTGGTTTAAAATACTCATTTAAAAAACCAGAAGATGATGTCAGAGAGTTTAACAGTACAATACTGCCCTCAGTCCGAATGAACCTTGGGTTCAGATGTGCTTAGTGCAACACACATGCAAAGAATCCTACTGCACATAAATTTAATTGACATAAGATAACACTGCTGAAGCAGATAACCCCAAATCAAGCCATGAGTGTCACAGTCAGTATAAGGATGTGATTACTGAACAGCAACCCCACCCAGCTTAAAGACAAACTAAGATAGTTATAGGGCTCATGAAATTACAATGTATGCATTAAAGACAAGAATTACCAGTAAAGTTGTCTAAAAACATCAGTGCACACTGTGATGTGTAAAACCTAGCTGGACATGCCACCCAGCTGTATTCTCAAGCTAAATAAAAGGCCCAAGAAATTACAAAAACCTCAGGACTATATAAATGATAATTTAAATATAAATTGATAATATTAGTGTTAAAAACTCTAGTCAAGGAACCTCAAGGAATTCAGACCATGCAGCCTGATATGTACTGATGTCAATATATACTGAGAATGTAGCAACTTCATGTACCACAAGTGTCAAGGGAATCTGAAAAGAGATAAAATGTAATTTATCTCCTCCTGTTCATACAAACAATACAACCTAACCCACCCCACATCACAATAATGTGGGTGGGGAGTATATAGCTTAAACGAGATGTTGTCTCTCTCTCTCTCTCTCTCTCTCTCTCTCTCCCCTCCTTTTCTCTCTCACACACACACACACACACACACACTCAATCTCTCTCCTAGTGAACCTATATTAACTTCAGTCACTGTAATAGTTCCCCAAAGGAATACAACTTGTCATGAAATCCTGAGTAAATTACTACAATATTGGCCTAATGTAAAAAGATATGTGCAGGACCCCCAAGCAAATGAAATCACACATCCCAATATGTACAGAGTTACAAAAATTATATATAACAGTATAAGATAACACTCCTGTATGTACACTAGCAGGCTGGGTAATCTGAATATGGTGCAATGGAATCAATCCTCCCCCCCCCCACAGGCAAAGATAAAAAGTAAGGAGAAATTCTTTATGTGTGTGAAATAAAAATAGTAACACATTATAACTCCATATAGCTAAATAGAGACTTACCTCAAAGTGACAGCAAGTCCCACATCTGTTATATCACATACCTCACAACATATCCACACACATACATACACACACGCATCCACATCTCACACATGCTGAAGTCCTATAATATGTCAGTTTGAAGAAGAAAAGGTCTGTGGATGTTAGTTTCTGTAGTGTCCCATAAAGCCAATATCCAAGTTCATCCCATCTGCTACCATATTGAGATGTAAAATAAGTTTAATCTCAAAAGCTCATCTCTGTTGTGTGTTTTGAGATTTCCTTTTAAGACCATTACTGACATATCTGAGACTGGTGGTCAGGCTGGGAGAAGTGATGCCCACTGGTTTTCAGTCTTCCTTGCTGTAATAGTATGTCTGTGTGAGTTCATCCTAGTGCGGAGCTGTTGGCGTGTCTCTCCTACATAACCTGTTTGTGGACATCTTGCACTGAATGAAATAAACAACATGTCGTGACATGCATGTATAACTCCCATGCACCTGGAATTGTCTGTTTTGTGATGTAACCACACAGTCTGAGGTAGAAATGAGCCCACAAGTCTTGCAGAGGCGTTGATTGCAGGGTTGTGTGCCATTGTGTGACATGGTATTCTGTTCCGGTGAAAGTTTGCTCCTAATAATTAGGCTGGATAAATTTGGCGGTTGTTTAAAAGATAGTAGTGGGAGTTCCTTAAAAATACAATTAAGGGTGTCATCCTCACTAAATATTGGGTGGAGATCTTTAATAATCTTACGCAGACGTTCAAGGTCTGGATGATATGTGACTACCAAGGGTATCCTTTCTGTAGCTGTCTTTTCTTTATATTGAAGTAGTTGTTGTCTTGGTACTTGCGTTGCCCGTTCTGTTATCCTGTCAATTTCCCTGGAAAAGTGTCCCTGCTCCATAAAGGTGTTTTTCAACATAGCCAAATGTGTATCTCTGTCATCCTCATTTGAACAAATATGTTGACAACGAAGTGCTTGACTGTATATGACAGATTTTTTTGTATGGTTTGGGTGGTTACTTTTCCTGTGCAGGTATCTCTGTCTGTCTGTAAGCTTCCTGTAAATACATGTATGTAAGGTTCCATCCTTAATGATGACTGTGGTGTCCAGAAAGTTAACCTTGGTGGTAGAGTACTCCAAGGTAAGCTTTATAGTAGGGTGGAGATTATTAAGTATGTGATGAAAATCTTTGAGTGCATCTGTGCCTTCCATCCAGATGATAAACAAATCATCAATGTAACGGAAATAAGCCAGTGGTTTGTGGGGATACTGCCTTAAAAAATCCTCCTCCAAGTCAGCCATAAAGAGGTTAGCATACTGTGGAGCCATTTGGTGCCCATTGCTGTTCTCATAGTTTGAACATAATGTTTACCATTGAAGTTGAAGTTGTTATGTGTCAAAATGAATTCCATAAGTTCCCCACCACTCCAGGGTTGATGTTTTGGTCAGGTCCTTTCTCATGTATGTATTTAAGGCATGCCTGAGCCCTATAACTATCTTAGTTTGTCTTTAGCTGGGTGGGGTTGCCTTTCAGTAATCACATCCTTATACTGACTGTGACACTCATGGCTTGATTTGGGAGTTATCTGCTTCAGCAGTGTTATCTTATGTCAATTAAATTTATGTGCAGTAGGATTCTTTGCATGTGTGTTGCACTAGAATATCTGAACCCAAGGTTCATTCGGACTGAGGCAGTATTGTACTGTTAAACTTCTCTGACATCATCTTCTGGTTTTTTTTAAATGAGTATTTTAAACCAATGGGGATTTTTTTCTGTTTTTCTCTGCATTATCTAGCTGTTATAAGTATTGTATTTTCTAAACAACTGCCATGAGCTTCTGAAGAAGGACTGGTTGGTCCGAAAGCTAGAGCACTTTGTTCTTGTTGTTACATCTATGTTGGTCCATTAAAAGGTATCAAATCATTTGCTTCTGGATCCATAAGGATTGGTAACTCTTTCTCATCCCCACTCCCTATTTCTTCTGGGGTCCCCAAGGCTCAGTCCTAGGGCCACTGCTGTTCTATATTCTATATGGTGAACGCATGGCCCTCCCCCACTGCAAAAGGTATGAATTCCCAGCAGTTTGCTATAGCACAACGTGCTCAGCTGAGTTGGCGAGAAGGATTGGCACCATTTTCTAAAGCCAAGAATTTTGTGTCACCATACGAGGGACCCTGCCACCCCCACCAGCACCCTCGGTCGACTCAGACCTTTATAGTGTCAGACACGTGACAGCTGAAAACCTATCAGGCTAGTTTCCCATCTGCAGGTTACCTGCTCTTGCCTCTAGTGGCCGCTGTGTTATCCTAATCCTAGCTACGACAGTTGAGCTCCAACCAGCTACGAACTTGGTCTCTCTTCTAGTGGCCAATATCTGCATTACTGCTCCTCTTTAACACAGTCCCTCTCTAGCAACCCTAATCCAAAATGCAGAAGCTTCTGCTATTCTGCTTTCTCCTTCTAGCTGTCTTTTTCTCACTCCCATCTCCCCATCTCATTCACCCTCACCTTAGTGTCCACTCCGTACCCCCCAAACAACCCTCCACCCACCCCTTCCTACAGGAACCACCCACTCCTTCCCCTGTACACCCCACCCCAATTCTTATTCTGCAACTCTCTCCCCTTTTTTCACCCCTGCACTCCTCCCTCATCCATCCTTTTCTATCACTCCCCTCCACCCACCCTTCTCTCCTACACTCCCACCTCCTCAACCTGGAGGCACTAAACCAATGTCTGAACCTCCGCGTGCCTCCCTCTAAGCGCTGTTCCAGCATGTCCATATGCTCCCTGCTTCGCATATACTCCGCTATCCTCTTACTTCTTGCAGGCGGCATACATCCCAACCCTGGCCCTTTTGTGCCCAGGTATTCCTCCACCTCATCCTCTGCCTCTACCAGACCACCCCCTCCCTAGCCTATAACTCACTCCCCAAGGACCTCCGCATCTTCCCTCTCAACGTCAGAAGTCTTCTCCCCAAAATGGATGCCTTAGCAGTCTGGGTCACCCAGTACAACCCTGACATACTCTGCATTACAGAATCCTGGCTAACCTCTAAAATCCCAAACTCCTCTCTTGCCATTTCTGACTACAACTTATTCCATCAGGACCGAGGCAAACGAAGCGGGGGTGTGGCACTATACGTTAGGCACTCCTTCTCATGTTCCATCATCTTCAATGAATCCTGCCTTTCTTCCCACGAATCAATTGTGGTGCACCTCTCCTTCCCCTCCTCCACCCCCCTCTACATTGGGGCCCTATATGCCCCACCAGAGTCCTCGCCCGACTCTGTCATCAAGGCCATCTCTTCAATCTCCACCAAGACATCCAACAGCGAGCTTGTGCTACTTGACGATTTCAATCTTGACTGACTCTCCCCCTCTGCTAAACCCTCCTAAGGCTCGAATCCCTAAATCTCTCCCAGCTAATGCATGCCCCCACTCTCCTAAACCACCGGTCCCAAAACCACACCCTTCTGGACTGGATTCTATCTTCCCATCTCCACCGCATCTCCGCCTCAGGTATTTTCTCCGACGCCCTCAGTGACCACTGTATCACTTATTGCATCCGAAAAATCCACTCACCACTCTCACCTTCCAAACACATTTGGTCCCACTGCCTTCACAACCTCAATGTCCCTGCCTTACTCCAAGACCTTGTTCACGCAGACTGGCTACCCGTCATGTCCGTGTCCGATGTGGACGTTGCCCTATCTCAGTTCTGCAGTATATTCCAGAGAATCTGGGACATGCATGCTTCCCTAAGGAAAGCAAGGGTAAAATGCCTCCACCACCCCTGGATTGCAGCCGACCTTATCGCGTTGTGTCACTCCAGGAACAAAGCATGGTGACTTTATAAAGCCTTGCACACAGCAAGGGATCTTCAATCTTATAAGTACCTCAGAAATAAATGCACCAAAGTCGACCCAGCAATCAAAATCTTCCTATTTTAAGGTGCAGTTCTCTCAAACCCAGAACCCCAATGCTTCTTTCTGGAAGTTGATCAACTTCCTCCTTGGCTCTGCACTAAAAAGGCTTGCCCAACCCTTAATATGGACGGTAAAACCGTCTCGGATCCAGCCTCCATGGCTGAGCTATTCAACAAGTTTTTTATCTCCTGTGCCCTACCCAACTCCATCCCTCCCTCCCCCCAAGCTGGGTTATCAATCCTCCCCTGACCTCAGTTTCCTCTTTCCACCATTCACACTTCTGGAGGTTTACAATGCACTCTACTCTCTTAACTCATCCAAATCTAGCCCTGACAGAATCCACTCCAAAATGCTCCGTATCTCTGCTGCAGCCACTGTTGCTCCCCTAACTCACATTCTGAACCTTTCTATAAACACGGCTACAGTTCCTAAAGCCTGGAAATTAGCCAAAATCATCCCTCTTCACAAAAGCAGTGACCCCTCCCAGCCGAGAAACTATAGGCCTATCTCACTCCTCCCTTCCCTTGCCAAAGTTCAGGAGTCCCTCATACTGACCAAACTGTCTGACTTTCTCTCTTCCAGCAACTAGTTCATTCTGGCTTCCGAAAACACAACTCCACAGTCACCACCCTTCTAAGCGTAACCGATTCCATCCTCACAGCCATGGACACTAGCCAAGTCACAGCTGCCATATTCATAGACCTGGCTAAAGCATTCGATTCTGTCTCCCACCTGCTTCTACTCAGCAAACTTAGCTCTTTCGGCATCGGCCAACCTGCCATTGCCTGGTTCTACTCATACCTCCACAACAGGCAACAATCGGTTCAAGTGGGCGATATTCTCTCCTCTACTCTTCATATCGTATCTGGTGTCCTCTAAGACTCTATTCTTGGCCCCCCTCCTCTTCTCTTTCTTCATAAACGACCTTCCCTCTTCGTGCCTCGCCTCAAACGTGTATCTTTACACAGATGACACTATCATCTTTGCCTTGGGCCCCTCCTATGACAGTGTCCTCCCCACTTTCCAAAGCGATTTCTATAGAGTCCAATCCTGGTTCCTTGAGAACCTGCTCACACTAAATGCAAAAAAAAAAAAAAAAAAACAGTCACAATGGTCTTTGGCTCCAGATAGAAGCTGGCCACCCTCCCAGCCCCCCTGTTATCACCACCATGGATGACTCTCCCCTGGAGCCAGTCTCAGCCTTCAAATACCTGGGAGTTTGACTGGACAGCCACCTCAATTTCTCCACTCACATCGAGGCGATCTGCACCAAACTGCACCCTAAACTCGCCATCCTCTATCGCCACAAATCGAACCTACCAATCCCCACTCGGTGCAAGCTTGTACGTAAAACTATCTTGCCAGTTATTGACTATGCCGACATAGTCTATGGTACAGCCCCATCCTCCTCTCTCTCCAGACTTGACATCCTTCTCAACTCCTTCTGCCACTTTGCCACCGCCTCGCCCCCACTCACTCACCACTGCCGGCTCTACGCTTCCCTCTCCCTGGCTCCACTCTCCCATAGGCAAACCATCCACAGTGCCTCCTTCCTAGCTAAATACTGGTATGGGTCCCTCCCCCCCACCTCACCTCATGCCTAACCCCAGCCTCCTCTCTAAGCTACCCTCTCCTCCACAGGGACCCCCGCACTTTCCACCTCCCTTGCCCTCTCTCTTTTACCGGCAAGCTGCCTTCTCGTACCACCTCCCCCTTCTCTGAAATAACCTCCCCTCAACCTTCACCTGGCCCCTTCTTGTTCTGCCTTTGCTCAACTCATTAGGCTCCAACCTGCCCCGTACTGTTCTAAATGCTCAAATGGTCCCTGCACGCAGCCAATGCACCACACAGTCCCCACCCACCTACCCCAGCCGCCTAGTCCTAGCTGATCTCATTTCCCTTCTCCCACTCCATATGCAATTTTAGTTGTTTAACCACCAAATCAGTGTATTTTAATTATGTGTAAAACTGTTGTGCAAGCTGTCTGTATTCCTCAATCTAGTGTTACTCTCTATACAAACTGTACCCAGGTCGCACCTGGAAATGAGCCTCGGCTCAGTGTGCCTTTCCCGGTCATCAAATTTTAAATAAATAAAAAAAATATATATATATATATTTTCCTAAATGACCTGCCCTCTACCTACCCACACACATCCATTCATGTGGACAACACAGTCCTGCATACATCAGGCCCCTCTACCGCTGACAGTGCACCCAGACTGCAGCTTGACTTTAATGAACTCCAGCTCTGGTTTCGCTCAAATCAGCTGTTCCTAAATGCCAAGAAAACAGTCTCCATGACATTTGGCACAAGGCAGAGACTATTTCTGCTACCCTCCACACCCACTTTCCACACCCTAGATGGGACACAGCTAGAGGCTTGCTCCTCCTTTAGATACCTCGGAGTATGGCTTGACCAACACCTCTATTTTTCTGTACACATTGATGCGCTCCACAAGAAGCTGCACCCCAAGCTTGGGGCCCTGTACTGGAACCGCAGTTGTATTCCACTACCAGCCCGGAGGGAGATTGTGCAGACAATGATCCTCCCTATCTTGGACTATGGAGATGTAGTCTATTGTGCCACTCCGAAGACTACCTTAACAAGACTGCACACCCTTTTCCATTCTTTCTATCATTTCACCTTTGACTGTCCCCCTAGCACACACCACTAATCCCTCTATCAGAATTTACTCCTCCCCTTTCTGCAAGATAGGAGACTGTCTCACTGTGCCAAACTCACGGCCAAGTTCTGAACCCAGTCTGTCCCCCCATACCTCTCTGGCATCCTGTTCACTCCTCCCCCACCTTCGCACTCCCTTAGAAATATTGACTCCCCTTCCTTGTGCATCCCACGTATGACCACCAATTCAGGGCAGGCAGCATTCTCACATTGCATGCCCAAACTGTGGAACTCTCTCCCACTTATTGTTTGGCAGACCTGTTCTTCCAACAAACTGAACTCCCTACTCAACGCCCACTTCTGCTCCTCATGCACATGTACCTAGACTACTTCTCTAAACCATGGCTAATCAGTGACCCTAGTCAGAATCGATAGCCACCACTGGCGGCATGTAGCCTGCTCCAGCTACATACGGCAAATCTGGCAGTCACTCCTCCTGGCTAATCCTAACTGCCCATGTATAGGTTCGGTATGGTCCCACTTACTGTTTTATATCTGTGCTTATGTGCATTACCTTAATTTTTGTGTTGTTGCGTTGACATATGGTTGTCCTTTTACGGTGTATCTCCAATTATCTATTTCAACAATGTATATGCTGTTTTGTATCAAATTTCACCTACATTTCTATATAGAATATGTTCTGTACTAACACATTGTTGATTGTACCTCTGTGATATCGATGTATAATATTGATGCATTTAATTGATGATTTGTACCTCTGGAATATTGATGTATATATTGATGTATTTAAACTCTGTTGTCTCCCTAGCTCCCCACCCTCCAGGTCACGTCTGGTATCGAGCAGTAGTCCACTCAGTACACTCACCTGGTAAAACTTTTAAATAAATAAATAATTGAATATCCCCATAAGCTTTCCTCTTTTCAACAACTTCAGTGGAATAGTCTTGAAATAATAAAAATTCTGTCTTGCCCCCAGTACAAAGCTTTCTTTTGTCTAGCAATGGCAAGAATTTCTTCCATAGCGTTGAACCTTGAGAAGTCCACTATGACTGATCTAGGCTAGTGTCCTTGCTTAGGCAGGAGCATCAGGGACATGTGTGCCCTTTCAATTTCCAAGGGCCATTGCCAGTTCACATTCAATAGCGAGGGGATAAACTCTTGCAAAAATCTCACCATGTCCTTACCCTCCAATTGTTTAGGAATCCCCACAAACCTTAAATTATTGCACATAGATCTGTTTTCTAGGTCATCCACCTTAGAATCCAGCAAATTCAATTTTGATAAATTATAATCCATTTTATCTTTAATTTTACACAAGGACTGTTCTAAAAGGGCTAATCTTTCCTCCATAATTTTCAGTCTCTCTTTCATTATTTCAGTTTTATTTTTTCTGACCCTGTCTGTTGCTTTAATGAAGAAATGTCCAAATGCATACTTTTAAGTTTTTTTTTTATGTAATCCATGTCACTTGCTTGCGAGGAAATGTTTTTAGTGCTTGTGGATTTATTAGGGGTTTTCCTGGAGCCTCCACAGGGGTGCTGCTGGTCAATAGATCATGGAGGGGAAACCTCAAACTGACCTGAAGCTTCTGCAACAATGACCTGCTGTCAGATGGCATTGTGTAGCCTGGTGAGTCCCTGAAGTTATCATAACTGATAACTTTGGAATTCCTCGACCAATTTACATCAGACTTTGTTTAAAATGCTTGGTACGACTTGGGCTTTAACGTGATATAAAATTACTTGGGTTTTGTGAAAATAAAGTGACCTGAGAAACAAAAGGATTATGTTGTGTGGTAATCAACTATCAGTAACAACTGATGAAAAGGATATGGGAGTCACTTTTACTAATATCCTATCCCCATCAAAGCATATCAATGAAGTAATATCAAGGACTAATAAAGTAATTTGGTCCATAAAAAGGAACAAGAAGTCTAGAAATGTGAATGTGCTGATACCCTTGTTTAGGTCATATGTTAGACCACACTTGGAGTATGCCACACACCTGTGGAATCCTTATAAAAAAATGACTGCTTATTACTAGAAAAAATACAGAAAAATTCACTAAACATATGCATAACTTAATACATATTTCATATGAATCTAGATTAAATCAATTTAATGTATTCACATTAAAGGAAAGACGTTTGAGAGGAGATTTACTGCTCCTGTATGATATTCTTTTAGACCCACATCTAATGGCAGATTTAGGCCTTGAATTCAAGGATACCAACTATGATACTAGGGGGCACCTGTACCAACTACAGGGAAGAAAGTTTAATTATGTTAAAAGAAAATTCTTTTATTCAGTAAGAGTGATTAACGCATGGAATAGACTACCTTTAGAAGTAGTCAAAAGTAAAACTAAAGCTGAATTTAAATCTAAATTGGACATGTTCTTACTAACAGGCTCTAATCTGAAATGCTATAATTATTGATGGCTAGTATACGAGCTCATATGGGTCTCATCAATCCCCTTGCTCTTTTTTGACCATAGTATGAACCATAGTATAGTATGAGGGGTAGGAGAGCTTTCACTTATGCTGCTATTACTTCTAGCGCATAACCCTGATGTAGCTGATGTTGACACATGGCTCCCTGTGGGTACAAAAGGACAGACATTCAGGCTTCCCATTGCTACCTGATTCAGATGCCATGCTAAGCAGGGAGAAGACACCGTCTGCAACTCTAAATGTAAGTGTAACAAAAAAAGTCTTGGCACACAGTATAAATGGTTCAGCCATTTTATTTAAGAAGTATTTTTTTCAAAAACTTGAAAACTATCTGGCAATATATGAGATTAAAACAGCGCAAAATGTTATGGACACTAAAAGTGAGTAAAGCGTGCTTTTTAAGGCACTCCTCAAATACTGTATGGTAGTTTCAGCAGTGTTTTTATTTATTTTTTATTTATTTATTTCAATCTAGGATTACAATACCTTTGAGCCGAGGCTGTTTTACAAAGGTTCCACGTCAGCATGTGCAACAGTCATCATTTTAGTTACAAACATAGAGTCATTGACTTACAGACATGTAATAACCAGTACAAAGACTTAAGCCATGAGCAAGACAAGGGAAAGGGGTGGGTGGGGAGGAGTGAGGGTAGGAGATCGAGGGAAGGAGGTGCAGGGGTAAGGGTAGTACGGGGGGTGTTGGGGCGGGGCAAGAGTAGAGATATTGGGGAGGTGGGTGAGGGCGGAAGACAGTGCAGCCAGGGGGCCTTGTTGAGGGAATATGACAGGTAAGGTGCGAGGGGTGCAAAGACTGATTGTAAGTGTTGGGTGCTGGGGCATGTGCAGCTGGAACGGTGGAAATGTTAAGATGGGCAATCGCAGGATACAAGCAGTGAGAGGCGCCGCTTGGACTTGATGAGGCTGAGTGTTGGAGCGGTCACTATGTCGCTGCCAAGAGATTTGAGCCAGTTGGATGCCCGATAGGCGAATCAACTTTGTCCTTGGGTCGTGCAGCATCATGGGATATGTAGTAGATGGGAATTGGATCTCCTTGTAGTGACGTTCCTATGTCTAGGCTTAAGGAGAGCACAGACACTAGGTGGGGCAAGCCCCAGTATAATTTTCTTGGCCGTGATGCAGGTTTGGTATTTTATGCGATGGTCCAGTTGAAGCCATCCAAATTGGGAATAAAGGTCACACGTGTGGGTACGGCGATGTGAGCCAGTGATGAGACGACAGGCCTTATTCAGGGAGGTCTCAATACATTTGAGAGCAGTGGTAGTTGCAGACCCATATATGATAAGACCTCCATGTCATTAAGTGTACAAGTAAAAAATGCTTCCTTACGTGCCCCTTTTATTGTTTTCAGAACACACAAATTCAGACAACCACATACAATGCTGTGAGTGCAAAATGCTAAAAAGCAGGTGTACTATTTAATACAAAAATAGAATAATAGATAGAAAGTTTTTCTAGTACGCTCATGCCACTGTATTTTTGGGCCTGGTGATTCTTCAGGTGCTCACTGCCCTGGAAAAGTCAAGCAAATGAGTATGCTTACCAAAGTAAACTCTTTTGTAGTAGCACTCTGTGCTAGCCCACTGGAATAAACTTTTTCAAACTCCTATCATGGTCCTAACATTTTTCATTCATTACCATTTTGTTTTATTTACTTTCCACCTTAAACACATCAAATGCATAAACAGTATGCCTCCATTTTCCATTATTATTTTCCTTTTTTAAGTTCAATATGAAAGTTTCTTTCAAAACAAGTTTTTTTATCATACTTCTCAAGTGAATTCTGCCTTGTTGGCCCCTCAGTTTTGTTCTTCTCGGCTGTATTGCCTAATCCTTCAGATACAAGTGTTATGTTGCCTTGTTCTTTCAGTTTTAGGTGGGTTCCATTGCTAGCCATTACTTGTGACCGAGGGTACATCAGGAGCCAAAACTAAATGTGCCACACTCATTCTTTGTTGCCAGTGATTCCTCCCCTTTTCCTGAACCATGCATTTTCCTCCATGTGGCTCCTTCTCCTCCTCAGTTTGCCGTGAACACCGCCTCCTACCATGCTGACGTTTCAGAGCGATGACTCTCCATCCTCAAAGCTGCCTACTTTCTGGAAGGCTTGGACTTTAAATGTTTATTGTTGCTCAGCAACCTTTCTATTCTTTCCGACATTCTGTTTTAGCAACTTTCTGTATTCTTTTTAATGAAATTTCTTTCCCTTGTCCACAAATCACTTAATTCTAGGGATTTATACAGGTTGCTTCATTCATTTTAAGCGCAAGTGGGGTGATGGGAAAAAATTCTGGAACAACATAAAAGAACTCAGTGGCAAATCCTGCTCACCTACCCCCACCCAACTTAATCTAAATGGTAATGTCACTCAGGATCACTCCACTATCACAGAAGCCCTTAACTCAGCCTTCTCGGATCTCTCCCATATCCTCCTCCAAATTTCCCCTACCCTCCCCCAAACCTCGTGTACTGTCAACTCCGCCCTTCCAGCTGAATATCACCTGCACCGAGGCTAAACGCTATATTTCCAAAGCTATCTCTAATACCCGCTACAGCAATGACTCCTTAGATCTTAAACTCCTTCGGCTCACCCTGGATGTCACAATACCACACCTCACAAAAATTCTCAACCTCTCGCTTTGCCTCGGGCAGTTCTCCTCAACCTGGAAGAGAGCCATAATCACTCCCATTCTTAAGAGCGGTGACCCTACTAGCACCAGCAACTATAGACCTATCTCAATACTTCCACCTCTCTCCAAAGCCCTTGAAAGAATAGTATCTGACCAGATAACCGAACACCTAACTAAACATAAACTTCTCAGCCAGGAACAGCATGGTTTCCGGACGGGCCATAGTACCATCACCGCTCTCTCAGAGCTCACTGCATTCATCCATGAAGCCCTCGATCAAGGCTCAATCGCAGGGCAATCTATATGGACCTAACCAAGGTTTTTGACACAGTCAGTCACGAGCTACTGCTTCGTGTCCTCCCAACACTAAATGTGGTCCCTGAGGCTACGGCCTGGTTCCAGGATTACCTCTCGGGCCAGTCACAACAAGTCAGGATTAACACCACCCTCTCCACCCCCAATACAGTTTGCTCTGGGGTCCCACAGGGGTCCATTCTGGGCCCACTGCTTTTCACCCTTTTTCTAAACTCCCTCCCTAAGGTATGCAGCGGTCATTTGCTACTCTACGCTGATGATGCGGTTCTGTTTTGGAAACACCCCCATCCGAGCGCCTTCCAACAGGCACTCCAGAGTCATTTCTGTGAACTAGAGACCTGGTTCACTGAACACCGCCTAATCATCAACTATAATAAAACTAAATCCATGATTTTTGCACATCGCCAAAGCCCTCATAGTCACTCTGCTCTCCTAATAAAGAACACACTAGACGCCCCTCTGGAACATGTTACCAACTTCAAATACCTGGGTATCACATTAGACACCTCCCTCTCCTACCAGAGGCATATCCAAACTCTCACTTCCACTGTCAATACTAGAGTGGGCATCCTGTACAGGCTCAAGCACTGCTTACCCACTCAGGCCATGCAGCTTGCAGTCTCCTCCTCCATCCTCTCCCTAGTTGACTACAGGATTACTATATACGGCTCTGCAGAACCCACCTCGCTTAACACTATAATTACTGCCTTGAATAAAGCCTGCCGCCTAGTCACGGGCAGTGATAGACTAACCCACACCTGTGATCTTTATGCTTTGACTGGTTGGCTAAATTTCCAACAAAGATTAAAGTACCACACCTGCATCCTCACAAAAAAATACACCTCCACCTAGCCCCCTCCGGCCTTCTCCCCATAATCAGTGCAGCACCCCACAGGCGCAATACAAGACTCACTGCAAGCTGCTCCTTTCTGGTCCCCCTATGTAGAACTTCCCTTGGACAAAGATCCTTCCGCTACCGAGCCCCTCTCTGGCTCAATGCACTACCACCCTCTCTCTCTCCCTGACCCACAGCATCTCACTATTTAAAACAGGCCTCAAGGCTCTACTTCATGATAGTGCAAAATGTGACTGTGGCTAACATTGCCCACCCATTTTTTATTCCCTTTCCTCCCCATTTGCGACTCAGGGTCTCTCTAGGCCTCATGTACTAGCACTTTACAAGTCCCTGCCTGAGACCCCAAGATTTCTACCTCAGACCCTACCGGTATATAAGTTGTGCCTGGACTGCTCCTCAGTACTGTTACTGTAAATACTGCCTGTCTCTGTATATCCCTTACTGTATTTGATTTACCCTCCACCCCCTGTAACCGACGTGGAGCCTTTGCAAAAGAGTCTGTGACTCAAAGGTTTGTAATTCCGATAGTATTCCAATAAATAAATATGTCAAAAGATGAATTATTAGTGCAATTCCTTAATGTCCTTTTTTCAAAGACAGGCTATGGTTTCATTCTCTCTATCCTCAATATTATTCTTTTTTAACCTTCATACCTCCTTTTAATTCTTCTTATCCGGCATTCCCATGTGATCTCCTTGTCACCATCATTCATTTTGTGACCATACATCAGTGTGTTTAACCCTCCATGCTTAAGTGCTTAATCTAACTAAATAAATATTAAATATTTTTTCTTTTAATACATCAATAAATATTACATACCATACACTGATATACTACTACTACCTATATTCATCCCTTTTATAATAATAATTTAAAATTGAAACCACGTGCATTCTAATCCTTATTTATGACATTTATTAGTTAAAACTTTGTACAGTGAGTTCAAAACTGAGACTAGATTTATAAATAACTATTATAGCCATTGTCGTCATTTGATCCCATTGGTACTAGAGTCTGCAATTCATGAATCCAGTATGATTCCCTTCTGAGTAGAATATCTTTCATGTTGCCCCCTCTAATTGGAATTTGAACTTTGTCCACACCAATATGGGTTAAAGCCGCTGCAGAGCCATGAGTTGCCTCTAAAAATGTTTTGCCATGGCATACTTAGTATTCCCCACCCTTATTGCTGTTTTATGTTCTCCTATGTGGGATTTCAATGCCTTTTTAGTCTGTCCCACGTAATTTAAACCACAGGGGCATGTGAGCATGTAGATTACCCCCTCGCTGCAACAGTTGATGAGCCTTTTAATTTTATATTTCTTTCCGGACCTCACGTGGTTGATTGTTTTAGAGTTCCTCGTGCTCCCACAATGGGCACAGTTTCCACATTTATAGTTCCCTTCCAGTGTAGCCGGCATCCAGTCTGGTCTTACTGTCTTTTTTTCTTCTGTAAAAAGGGTTCTTACTAGTATATCCTTTAAATTTAAATTCCTTTTATATGCAAATACGGGGCCTCTGTCTACTATCATTTTTAGACCTGGATCGGTGCTCAGAGTATGCCAGTGTTTTTTGACCACTGTTTTGATGCTATCATATGCACCATTATAATGTGTACAAAAATAAATGTTGTCTTCTGCTGGTTTCTTTTCTGTTCTTTGTTCTAGTATTTCTTTTCTGTCTTTCAGATTCACTTTTTCTACTGCTGTTAGCAACACTTTGAGTTCATATCGAGCCCCCGCCTGGTTCAAATCCCTCCCTACCTGCATCACCAACACTGCCAAACTTGGTCCCTTCAGAACTGCTCTCCGGAACCATCTCTTTAATGTCCGGTGCTGTAGATGCAACTAAACCTGCCCCCAATCCTGCTGCAGGACCTTTCCCTGCCTGGCCCCCCTAATCTCAACAAGGTCCCCTGGACTACCGATGCATCTTTTCCCTCTACCCCCTGAGGTTTATACAAGGATGTATTCCACTGCAACTCCACAGAAATTGTACATCTTTAATTGTAAAACTATAATTTATACAAACATGTAACTAAGTGTATTCTGTGTTCAATGTCTGCACCTGTAATGTTGTCCAATGTTGTATCTGCACAATGTTGTATTGTCTTGCCCTCCCTGCGACAAGGTGCCTTTGTAAATGAGTCCCTGACTCAAAGGTTGTAAATCCGACTTTCAAAATAAATAAAAAATAAACTAAAAAAGTATCCTCTGTTTAGCAGTCATGCACACATTTCTGCGGATTCTTTTAATCTTTCTGTATCCTCACTACAGTTCCTTTTTATCCTTATTAACTGTCCATAAGGAATATTATTTTTCATGTGCTTTGGATGCTGGCTTTCATAATGCAAAATAGTATTCCTGTCTGTGTCTTTTTTAAACAGTTTGGTTTCTAGCTTACGTTTCTTTTTATAGATTGTTAAGTCCAGAAAGTTCACTTCATTTTTTTTTTCAATTCACCTTTATTTATAAAAAAGGCGCCTTTCCAAACCAAGGCACCTGTACAATAAAAACACAATTAAATAGTTATCCCAATTAAAATAAAACCAATAAAATACCATAACAGTTTCAATAATCAGGGAAGGTCAAATCAAAAAGATATGTTTTTAATGCTGTCTTAAAACTCTGAATGGTCAGGCAGTCTTGTACTCGATGAGGTAGAGAATTCCACAGGGTCGGGGCTGCATAACTAAATGTCCTTGCCCCAGATGTCTTTAAACGGACCCTGGGAATCTCTAGCAATCCCTCATCAGTGTATTGGAGTAGGTGGGGGGGAGAGTAGGGACAAAGAAGATCTTTCAGGTAACCCAGTCCCTGGCCCTTTGTGTTGCTTGCACGCATGTGCAAGAAACACATTGAGTTAGTCAGCAGTTAGGAAGCAGGCCACAATGCGTCAAGAAATTCTGCGACATCACCATGCAATCAGCTGTTTTGGTGCATTGCAAGCTACCAAAACAGCTGATTGAGTGGTGTCACCATGGCGACGGCTTCTCCGTCGGCCTCTCACAGTCTCAAGGAGGCTGACAGAAAGCCACCACCCACCGTTCAGTGTGCCTTCCTGGTGAAACATTTCAATAAATAAAAAAAAAAAGCCAATGGGGTGCCCAATCCCCATCAGCATAATGCACCCCCATGGCTCATGTGTCCCCCCAGCACACTGTGTGTATTGGGCACCCCATCGGCTCCACTGCCCCCCCAAACAAACTTCCATCTGCCTCACTGGGAGCCCACCCCAGCATGGCAAAAGTCTCCTTCTTTATTTTTGTGCACTTTGGGAAGTAAATAAATTGTGGGTTTTATTGGATGTTCTATTACCAAGAAGGACTTCTCTTTCACAGTTACCCAATCCCCCATCGGCTCCACTGCCCCCCAAAAAAACTGCCTGGTGCCACGCTGTGAACTCACCCCGGTGTGGCAAAAGTCCCCCATTGTCTTTAAAAAAAAAAAGACCTAGAAAAAAAAGGTCCCTCATTGATTCTCTTGCCCCCACCTCCCCAACCCATGCACATGCTTTGTGTACCCCACTTCCCCACACCTCCACCTCACCCCATACTTACCTCCGGAGCCCAGCGTGATGATCTTCGGTGGACTGGGAACACATCTGCACTCTTCAAAGCCAACCGCGAACTGAAGAAATGACGGTAAGCTGTATAATGGCATAAGTGGGTTTTCTTCAACTTTGGTGCATATCTCGGCCATTTTTGGGAATTTTTTCACCAGTTTTCAACATGGGGTTCTTGTGACTCCACCTCATGAACTCAGTCACTGTCATTTTGTTATTCGGTCCCAAAAGGTAATTTCCTGGTCACTGCATGGAATCACCTTTCAGGAAGGATTAACAAAACAACAGTGTCACAGTTCATGAGGTAGGCCTCAAAAACCCTATGTTGAAAATTTGGTGAAAAAGTTCCCCAAAATGACTGTTTTACAAGTGTGCATTGCGCAGTTCCTACGCACGCTCATAACTTAGAGCATTTTTAATATTTTCACTCCAGATTTTCAACATTGCCATTTTACCACACCTTCTTATGAACAGTACAGCTATCATTTTTCACATCTTGCCTGAAATTTGTTTTTGCACATTAGTGCACAATGGCGTGGTCGGCGTGCAAAATCAATGTTCAGGACAGCTTAAGAATATCACAGTGACACTGTTCATGAGGTAGGCCCCCCAAAACCCTATGTTGAAAATTTGGTGAAACAATTCCTCCAAATGACTGTTTTATGAGCGTGCATTGTGCAGTTCCTACGCACGCTCGTAACTTTGTGCATTTTTAATATTTTCACTCCAGATTTTCAGCATTGCGATTTTACCCCACCTCCTTACAAACAGTACAACTGTAATTTTTCACATCTCACCTAAAATTTGTTTTCGCACATGTAGCGCACAGTGGCATGGTTGGTGTGCAAAATCAATGTTCGGGACAGATTAAGAAAATCACAGTGGCACTGTTCATGAGCAGAGGTCTTAAACTGGCTATGTTGAAAATTTGGTGACAAAAGTCCATAAAATGACTGTGTTATGAGCGTGCATTGTGCAATTTCCATGCACCTCATAAGTTCACAAATTTGTAATCTTTTCAGTCCAGATTTTCAACATTGCCATTTTTCCACACCTCCTTATGAACAGTACAGCTGTCATTTTTCACACCCTGGCTGAAATGTGTTTTCGCACTTCCAGCGCAGAATAGCACGGTCGCTGTGAGAAATCAGTGTTTGGAATAGATTAAGAAAATCACAGTGACACTGTTCAGGAGTGGAGGTCCCAAAATGCCCATCTGCTGTAAAAAATCCCAAAACTAATTACATTACAGGTGTGCGTTATGCATTTTCTATGACTTCACCAGTTTTTTTTATATTTTTACTCCAGATTTTCAACATTGCCATTTTTTTACGTCTCCTCATGAACAGTACAGCTGTCATTTTCCACATCCTGTCTGAAACGTGTTTTCACACCTGTGGCACCAAATGGTGCAGTTGCTGTGCAAAAGCACCTTTCATTTAACGAACTGATAGTGTCAATGTTCATGCGTTGGGATCACAAAAAGCCCATGTTGAAAACTTGGAGTGAAAATACCAAGAAACGCCCAGGGAGTTAGGGTTTTCGATCATAACACCCTACCCTGTAGGGACTGACAGGCGTCAGTGGTGTGACTTGGGATTGTCGACAGTAATGCTCATGCCATTCCACCCCCACCCTGCAGCCAGTGGCAGGCATCAAAGTGCGCCTTGGACCCTTTGGCCCCAGAGTTCACCCCATTCTCCTGTACTGCACCCATTTCAGTGTATTTTCTTATGGAATGAGGTGAGTGTAAAGCCCGAACACTTCAAAGCACACCTCGACACTTGTAAGTGTCTGGAGGGTAGGGTGAGGTGAAATGTCATGACCATTATGGGTGATGACCCAAAGGCACACCCCAATGCCTGTCCATCTCTGCAGGGTGGGGGTGGAGTTGGCGTCAGTTTAATACTTCACTGCCATTCCTATACTGCATCTGTCTAACTCCTGCACTTCCACTGCTAATGACAGCAAGCAACACTTGGCATTGACAAATACTTGTTACTTTTTGATGATACAAACTTTAAGTTAATGTCTCTTGTATTGATATAGTCCAAAAAATCATCCAATTCTTCCTCTATTCCATTGTATTCCGTATTAGCAAAATGTCGTCCACAAAGCGAACCCACAAAACTATCTTGTTGTGTCTTTTGTTATTACTGCTATTCCATATGAACTAATTTTCCTATTCGCCACCATATATTGTGGCCAGTGAGGGTGCAAAAGTGGTCCCCATTGCTGTACTATGGGTTGATTATAATATTGTTGTCCAAACATAAAATTATTATTGGTTAAAACCAAATCTGCCATCTTGCTATAAATCCACTTGGGGGTACCACATCATTTGCTCTGTTTGCCAGCCTTTTCTTCATTGCTTCCAGCCCTGCCTGATAGGGAATATTATTATATTAGCTCTCAGTATCACTCGTTACCAGGATGATTTCCTCATTTACTCTTATGTCCTTTATTTTGTTGAGCACATCCTTGGTGTCTGCTATGTGGGATTTTTCTTGTTTTGCCAATGGGCTGAGAAAAACATCAACAAATTTTGAGAGGGACTCAGTTACTGAGTTCAAACTGCTTACAATCAGTCTTTCTGGAGGAGATTCTTGATTTTTGTGCACTTTGGGAAGTACATAAATTGTGGGTTTTATTGGATGTTCTATTACCAAGAAGGCCTTCTCTTTCACAGTTACCCATTTCTTTTGTGCAGCATTCTCCATTTCCATTCTTATTTTATTCTTTTGTTTCTTCTGTCGGGTCTGATTTTAATTTTTTGTAAAACTGTTCATTTCGCAACTATTTTTCCATTTCAATTACATATTTATCCTCACCCCATAACACCACTGCACCTCCCTTATCAGCCTTTTTAATTACTGTATTTGGTAACACTTTAGTTCTTTTAGTGCTTCTCTTTCTTTTTTGCTTAAATTCTGATTTGGTAACTTTTCAAACCTTTTTACCACTTCTTCCAGGTCTTGATCCACTAATTTACTAAAAGTATTAATAGCACTATTCATACTCATATTTGGGACAAATTTTGACTTTTTGCAAAATGGTGTCTTCTCTCTGTGACAAGACATAATTTCCTCTTCTCCGTTAATTTCCATAACACTGTCTATTGTGTTAGTAATAGGGACATTAACTTCCACCAACTATATTCTAGAGAAATGTGCTTTTAAATGGAGTTGTCTGTACATTTTATAAGTGTCAAGTTTAATATTAAAAGCATTTACTTTTTGTTTAGGCACAAAAGAGAGCCCTCTTTTTTTTTTTTTTTATATATATTAGTCCTTTTTACCTGGTGGCACCTCAGTCTGCCTCATGTCCTGGCATCCATCCCATCTGGCTGCCATCTGGTCTGCCACAGTCCCCAGAGAGCCTCCACTGCTAACTACCCCTGCAGCTTGCCCCCCCATGGCAGGGTTGCAGACAGTCCCCCTTACTCCCCACCAAACCTGGATCCAGTAGCCACAGTGGTGTCCCCAAGGCCATGCATCAATAGACAGCCATCAAGCCACTGTGACCGTGCGCCATATTTCTCATTTTCTTGTGCGTGAGAGTGGCGTGCAATGACACCAAAGGGGGGGAGCACGCATGCATCTGCATGCTGTCTCTCCTGGTGCCATGTCCCAACTCACCCACCCCCAGTGAGGTACCAGCGCACCACCTCCCAGCCTCCGCCAGAGGTCACTGGAACGCCGACACCTGGAACCCCCCCTCCCTGGAGAGTGAGAGCAGTCTGATGGATGCTCAATCCCTCCCCTCCCAACCCCTGCCGACCCTCGGTGACCTGAGTCACCAGCATGGAGCAAGGTGTGGTGTCCAGCGCCTCAACCCTCAGCGCCACCAGGCCGGGCAGAGAGCCCTCGTTTTAATACCTCTTCTTGTTCTTTTGTTAACATGTTGTCTGTTAAGTTGATCAAGTCCATGATTTGTTTCTCATTGATCTCAGGGGGCCCTATTCATCCTAATAGCCCCCATAACCTCCTCTCTGAGTTCTTCCTCTTCCTCTTGCACCTTTGCTTCTTACCCCCCCCCCGATCCTCCTCCTCTTCTTCCTGGCCCTATGTGCCTCCCTTCTAAGGGGTCTTCCTGAAAATCCTGCCTTTGTCTATATTCTTTTGGATCTGTTAACCCTGTTCCTGGTCGCTTTCATCTGTTGTTTCAAAATTTTCTGTTTCAAACTGTTTTTTTTTTCCTTTGCTCACAAACTTGTACCTTCTCCCATTGCAATTCACTGGCCTATGCAACTAGTACAGTGTTATGCTTGTGTAACTGTGTTAGTTTTGGTTGTGGCTGTTTGCACTCTCTAGTCCAGAGGAATTACCACCCTGTAGGGGTACGAAGCAAGGAACTCTCGGAGAGGGTTCTACCCCTAGAGGTGCCACGGGACGTTTCACATGGCTAAAGGTACCTTAGGAATCCCCCTAAGGAGAGAGCGCTGCCACTGGAGGAGGAGGGGAGGATGGTGGGGGCAAAGACAAAATGCTTCAAAGTGAGGCTGAGAGGAACTGCTTATATAGTTCAGGAAGTGGAAGTGGCTGGCTGCTTGGCCACCGAACTTCAGGCAAGCCTTTCAGTTATAAATGGTACCCTTCCTATAGTCCCTTTCATCTCTTTCATGCTTATCCTTTTTATACATTGTTAATTCATCTTTAAACTTCCTTAGACTGGACTCCAATTTTTACGTAGATTCTGTCTCTTCTGCTTTTTGTATCCCTTTAAACATTTCTGTTTTCTTATTCTTTATCTCATGTTCTAGTTTTTCGCTATCCCTCTTTGCCTTCCTTATTGTTGCCAACATGAGGTCATATGATGCTTTATTCAGAATGCCTTCCCAATCATTGATGCATTCTTCATCATCTTCACCAAATGATGGTGCTTTTTGAATTCTTAACCCTCTTGGGATTTGTTTATCCCTCCAATATTTGCTGAGTGAGAATGCATGCATTTGCATCCTAATATGTTTTTTCATTAAATTCTCCAAATTTTCTGTTTTTACTCTAGTCTCAGCTTATGCTCTGACATTTCCAAACATCTCTGTGTATTACTCTGCAGAAAATGCTGAATTCTCTCCTTTCTCTGCTGTAAAGGCTAACACCCCTGCCTGTGTGGTCCAGCCAGAACCTGCCATTTTGTTCGAGCTTGTTCTTATCTTACTATATTTTGTTTTCTTTCTTTGTGTTTATGGTCTATCTCTTGCCTTAATTTAATAGAAATAAACCATCGGGAGCTGTAGCTTTAACTGCCCTGTACAGCCTTTAAACAAGTTCCAACGAAAAAGAGTTTCTATAGCTACCCTCATACCACTGTATTTTTGGCCTGGTGATTCTTCAGGTGCTCACTGCCAGGGAAAAGTCAAGCAAATGAGTATGTTTACCAAAATAAACTCTTTGCAGTAGCATTTTGTGCTAGCCCACTGGAATAAACTTTCTCAAACTCCCCTGCACCCTCTTCACTACCGTTGGCCAACAGAGACCACTGCCGAGGAACCACAGTTGGAAAAAGAAAAGTGGGATGGGGCTAAACAGACTCACACTGCTCATAGGAACCCCACCAGTATGAACATGGAGTTCCGACTCAATCCTCAAAACAGAGGTGAGCATGCCACCATTTCCATTATTTTTTTTTCTTTTTTAAGTTCAATATGAAAGTTGCTACCATACTTCTCAAGTGGGTCCTGCCTTGTCAGGCCCTCCCTTTTGTTCTTCTTGGCTTCTAGTGGCTAGCAATGGAACCCACCGGAAACTGAAAGAACAAGGCATCATAACACTTGGACTTGATAGAACTTTAGGAGGCGGGGTTAGTGGCAAACCGAGGGGGAGAAGGAGCCACATGGAAGAAAATGCATGGTCCAGGAAAAGGGGAGGAATTCCCTGCAACAAAGAACGAGTGCAGTGCATTTAGTTTTGGCTCCTGATGTACCCTCGGTCACAAGTAGTGGCTAGCAATGGAACCCACCGGAAACTGAAAGAACAGGGCAACATAACACTTGGATCTGAAGGATTAGGCAATAGAGCCAAGAAGAACAAAACAGAGGGGCCAACAAGGCAGAACCCACTTGAGAAGTATAGTAAAAACTTATTTTGAAAGGAACTTTCATATTGAACTTAAAAAGGAAAAACAATAATGGAAAAAGGTGGCATACTGTTTATGCATTTGGATGTGTTTAAGGTGGAAAGTAAATAAAACAAAATGGTAATGAATAAAAAATGGTAGGACTATGATAGGAGTTTGAAAAAGTTTATTCCAGTGGACTAGCACAGAGTGCTAATGTAAAAAAGTTTTCTTTGGTAAACATACTCCTTTGCTAGAATAATGGATAGGTTTGTGTGGATTACAAGGCAGTAATCCCATCAAGAGGTTCTGGGGACATAGGGAACCTCGAGAGCAAAGCTCGAGAGGTTCCCATGTCCGCAGAAACTGGAGATGCGATTACTGCCTTGTGATCCACACCAAACTATTTGTCATTTTTTTATATATGGATCCGAGGTGAATTGACTCACCTCTGTTTTGTGGATTGAGTCGGAACTCCATGTTCATACTGGTGGAGTTTCTATGAGCAGTGTGAGTCTGTTTAGCCCCATCCCACTTTTCTTTTTCCAACTGTGGTTCCTCGGCGGTGGTCTCTGTTGGCCAACGGTAGTGAAGAAGGTGCAGGGGAGAGCGAGCCCTGCATGACTAAAAATGAGAAGGAGTACAGATCAGAGAAAAAGAAACTGCTTCTAGCACCAAAGTTTTCTTTCACTTAGCGAGAGTGCGAGATGCCATGTTTTGGGACTTGTTTTGCCCACCCACACAGGAAAAGTGGCCAATTGGAAGGCACACTTGCGAGAATGTGGGGAAGCAGAATTGTTCTTACGCTGTTCATCTTTGGTGATAATACTATCATTCAGGTCCCAAACTATAGTATTATGGCACCCAAATGATAGTATTATTACTCAGGAACGGAAGTATTATCATTCTAGGAGCAATGGTATTACCAGCATTGTTTTGTATGTTTTTTAATAGTATTATTTTAATAATCCATATATGAAAACAGAATAAGTCACATGGCTAGAATGATAACTTTTACACAGAGTGAAAATGCCAAATGAAGAGCATATTATGCAGTAACTCATTGAATGACTCTTTGTGGTTTTAATTTATTTGCAGTGTCTTAATCTTTGAAATGCAAGAGTTGCACAGTGTAAAGCATACTTAAAAAGAAAAAGAAGGTATAGGAATTTAAGCTTACGTGTTAAAAATCAAATGCAAGAGATTTTCAATGTTAATGACAGAGTCATAAGTTTAGAAAAATCTTTATAAAATAATGTCCTAAAAATCTTTTTATTTTGTATAAAAGGTAACAACACAGGTAGTGGTGTATAATTAAAGCAGACAAGGGAGGGCACAAAGGCCAGTTTAACTGAAAGCCAACGCTTTTTGGTGCACCATTGAGTACAGGTGGCGGGTGTATTAAGGTAGATAAGCCAATTCACAAATGTTAGTAATTTCACTGTTTTATGACAACAAACAATTCTACATGTTATGTTTATACATTAGAAGGTACCATTAAATTGCATGTAATGCTGAATCCAAGCTGCAAAACAAATGTTACTGAAAAATAATGTAATAAAATATTTTGTAAATGTGATTTATTTTTTTATTTACAGTGTTCCATAAGAAGCCATAACAGTGAAATGTTGAGGCAAATTAAACAGATTAATAAATGAATTTTAATAAGAACTTTCTGGTGTAATAGCATCTTTTGAGCTAGAGCAGCCATATATTTGTTTGTGTTCAGCATAAGACAAGAACATAGGGCTGCAGGGGACAGCAACAGCACTGACAAACATGTATAACTGCTGCAGGCTTTAGCACCAAAACATCATCAAATTCCAGCATGCCTTACACTAGTCAGGTCATGATCTTTGCAATGGAGTCAAGCAGGTTACTGATGAAATTAGGAGGGTGCAATGGAGGCAATCATTATTCATGCCTACAAACTATACAGGCAAACAGAATAAAAGGCTAAGGAGACTTCCCTTTAAATATACCTGCAGGATACAAACAGACCAATCACAAATGTTTAAAAAAAAAAAAAAAACTTCCCTGGGTGACCAGTGCAGGAGCTCACAAAACTGAAGCTGAAAGCCCTACCTTTTCACTCTCAGCAAGTGAGAAATAGAGAACCAACCCTACCTTCTACCCATTCGGGGGGCCACCAAGGCATCTCCCCGAAACTGTACCCCCACTTCAGATGGACATCAACAAGACGATTCACACCATCTGTTCACAGACCTCACTGTATCACTATGGAAAGGCAAAGACATCCCACCCTGGAAGGTCTCACCCTTCACCAGGCATTCATAGAAACATAGAAACACAGAATTTGACAGCAGATAAGGATTGCTTGGCCCACCTAGTCTGCCCATTTCCCTACCTAATGGATAAGCTGCAGATTCTAGTTGACCAACAGCCTACTTCCTCCTACCCCCACTAGAATTGCCTTATGTCTGTCCCATGCATTATTGAATTCCCCCACTGTTTTTGACTCCACAACCCTCCTCAGGAAGGTCATTCCATGTATCCACAACCCTCTCTGTGAAAAAATACTTCCTCACATTACCTCTGAGCCACCCTCCCGCTATCTTTAAATTGTGCCTCCTTGTACTTGCACATCTCTTTTTCTGAAAGATGCTACCCTCTTGGACTCTGTTGATTCCCTTGAGGTACCTGAAAATTTCTATCATGTCCCCCCCTCCCTCCTTTCCTTGCGGGAAAACATATTAAGCTCCTTTAGTCTCTCGTCATATGGCTCCTGGTGCAGACACTGCACCATTTTAGTTGCCCTCTTCTGGACAGCCTCCATTCTGTCTACGTCCTTGCAGAGATGGGGTCTCCAAAACTGCATGCAGTACTTCAGATGTGGTCTCACCAGCTGTCTGTACAGAGGGATAGCAACTTCCTGTTTTCTACTGGTGATGCCACTCCCTATGCATCCCAGTAACCCCCAGCCCTCCTTACTGCCTTCTCAAATTGCTTACCCACCTTTAGGTCATCTGATATGACTACCCCCAGGTCCCTTTCCATTTTTGTTGTTGTTAGTATCTTACCCCCCATTGTGTACTCTTCCCCTAGTTTTTGTTTCCCACGTGCATTACTTTGCACTTCTTTGTGTTATCTAAGCTGCCATACATCTGACTATTCCTTCATCCTTGCCAAGTCTCTTCTCATCCTTTTCACCCCGCCTTGTGTATCAACCCTGTTGTGGATCTTTGTGTTGTCTGCAAAGAGACATACTTTTCCTTCCAGTTCCTCTGCAATGGCACTTATAAAGACATTAAAGAAGACCAGTCCCAGTACAGAACCCTGTGGTACCCCACTAGTAACCGCCCTTTCTACAGAGTGGACTTCATTTACTATTATCCTATGTGTCCTGATGTCCAGCTAATGTTTTAGCCAGGTTACCACCTTGAGACCCACTCCAAGGCTGGCTAACTTGTATTTTATTTATTTATTTATTTAAGATTCGGATTAATACCTTTGAGCCAGAGGCTCATTTACAAAGGTTCCAAGTCAGGTGAAACAATACAGAGCCATTGAGTTACATCAATGAAAATACTGTACAGAGAGACTAACAAGGGTGACACTAGACAACAATAAACATACGAAAGTGCAACAGCTGGTGGCTACATAACAAAAAAATACAGGTTACTAAGTGCAATGAACAGATTTCTAAGTGCAATTGGGCAGAAACAGGCAGAGCGATTAGAAAGTGCATGGCAAAGCAACCACTTGTCTGCGGTAGTGAGGAATTGCCACATAGGGGAATTAGAGGGTCTCTCTAGACAGATCCAGGACAAGAACAATATAAGTTGGGGGGTGCAGCCAGGAGGGCATTGTCAGGTGGGGGGGTAAGTGAGGTGGGTGGAAGAAGGGGTAGGGGGAGCTGTTCAGGGCAGTATGGGGTGCTGGGGAATGTGGCATTGATAAGGGCTAACAGTTACAGATGGTCTCACATGCCAGCAGGTTGCGGAGTCCAGATTTGAAATGGCTGATTTTTGCTGGACCCAAGAAGTTCAGTAGGAATGTCATTAAGCCATTTAGGGCCCCTGTAGGAGAGGGATCATTGTGTGAGTGTGGTACACTTAAAAGGCACTAGAAACACTCCTTTGGTAGCACTTCTGGTGTTCACAGTTGGTTGGGTGTGGTTGTATAATCTGGAGGTGGACTCAGGCATAAGGCCAAGCAATGCTTTTTTCTCAAGTAGACAAGCCTGATATTTGATTCTGTGATGGAGGGGAAGCCAACCAGTGTCCGAATACAAGGTGCATGTATGCGTCTGATAGTCAGCACCCAGAATCAGGTGGCAGGTCTTGTTGAGGAGGGTTATGATCTTCTTCAGGGCAGTGTCAGAGCCAGCACTATAGAGCACTAGACCATAGTCAGTGGTAGATAACACAGAGCTGCATGTAACCAGTTTAGGAGCCTCCAGGGGCATAGAGTGTCTATGTCGGTAGAGAACTCCTAGTTTGGTGTTAGCTGTTTTGACAACGTGTTCAATATGTGTTGTGAAGGAGAGCATGTCATCAAGGTATACTCCAAAGATATTTGAAGGTGCTGACCTGCTCTAGCAGCTCACCATTTTGACTTGTTATGTGTAGGGGCCCATGCTTTTTCTTGTTTTGTGGCACCATGAAGAGCATACACTTGTTTTTTTTGTAGCTGAGTTACAGTTTATGATGGGAGAACCAAGATTCTAGCCATTTAAAACTGGCCTGTAGGTCAGAGATTATAGTGGTGATGTCCCTACCAGATGCAGAAATGACCACACCATCAGCATAAAGCACCACTTTTGCTGGGCAGGCAACAGGTAGTAAGTTTATGAATAGACTAAATAAGAGTGGACCCAGTATGGAGCCTTTGGGGACTCCAAGACTTACCTCCCTAGGCTTAGAGAGAATGTTAAAGGGACAGTAAACACTGCAGGGGTTGCTCAAACTGTGAAAGCCCATGAAAGTTATGCTGAACAAGGTATTTGGCTTCCTTGTAGGTATCAAATGTCCTGAGATACGAATATTTAAATTATCTGAAAATCAAAACAAGGCAGCAACCATTTCATGCAATCTTACAACAGAAAATGATGTCACTGAGGGCCAAGCTGTAATTAACAATATAGAGCTAGCCCCTCAGTGACATCAAGTCCTGTTTTTAAGACGGCATGAAACGGCTGCTGCCATGAGTTGATTTACACATTACTTAGCTATTTATATCTCGAGACTCCTGTCCCCTATAGGTACACCCAATACCTCATTTGAAAGATCTTGTTATAGGCCTTCACAATTTGAGTGACCACTGCAATGTTTAGTATCCCTTTCAGGATCTTCACACATTGTGTTCTACGTGATAGGTAGCTTTTGAACCAGGTAACAGTGCTAAGTGAAAGGCCTATGGAGAGGAGACACTGTAGTAGGAGTTGGTGGTTACGGTGTCGAATGCAATGGCGAGGTCAATGAATATAGATCCTACTGCCCTTCCATTATCCAGAGCCTCAAAGATCTGTGTAGTGTAGTCTATCAGGGCTGTTTGGGTGGAGTGATGTTTATGGAAACCATGCTGCTGCAAACTTAGCAGGCTGTATTTCTCTAGATGCTCTGTAAGTTGGTCAGATACTGTACATTCCAGGATTTTGGAGAGAGGTGGTAAAATGGAGATGGAGCGATAGTTAGAGAGGCAAGCTCGGTCTCCACTTCTGTGGACCAGTGTGACATATGCTGCCTTCCACTTGTCTGGGAATACGCCCGTTCGTAAGGATGTGTTAAAGATTTTTGTAAGTGGTCCAGCTAGCTCATTTAATGTTAGGGCTACTAGCTTCATGTCGATGGCATCACTCCCCATCCTGGTCTTGCCCAATACCCGCTTGACCTACCGTTTGGTCTCAGCCTTGGAGAGGTGTCTGAAGTAGAAAGGCAGCGGGCCGTTGGGTGAAGTAGGAGGAGGTCTCAAGTTAGGGAGTTGTCCAGACTGGGGAAGGGGAGGTATTCCCTGGGGAGCACAGCACTTAGGTCTATGAAAGCAGTATTAAATGCATTCGCAATGTCACTTGGATTCTGGAGTATCCCTGATGGGGTAACTAGAAGATCAGGGTGTGCCTTCGTGGTCCTGCCTGTAAGGGATTTCACTAAGTTCCAGAATTCCTTTCCATTTCCCCAACTCCTGTTTAGAAGGTCTTTGTAGTAGGAGGCCTTGGCCTGCCTGATAAGTGTTGTGCATTTATTTCTGCCTGCTTTGTAGGCAGTGAGATCGACCATATTCCCTGATGCTTTGGTCCTATGCTAGAGGTTATCCCAGAGCTGCATAAGGCCGATTAGGGTTCCAGAGAGCCAAGGGTTACTGACCCCTCTTACTTTTTTTGAGCTGTAGGGGGTGAAAATATCAAAGGCATTTGTAAAGACTGAGAAGAAGTAGTCTAGGGCTTGGTTACTATCTCTGGCGGTGTCGAGAGGTGACCAATCAATTAACTTTAGGTGCTGTTGGAAATATTCCAGCAGACTGGGTCTTAGCATGCGCGTTCTGGTGTATGCTTTGTGAACTTATTGGACCAGATGCACATAATTGGGGAGTGGTCACTTAGGGAGTCAGGTAGAACAGTGACCTCTGTGATATGGTCGGGGCAGGTGGATAGGAGCCAATCGATAAGTGTACACTAGCCAGTCCTATAATTTATCCTTGTGGCTTGTGTGACCAATTGCGTGAGGTAGAGGCTAGATATTTTGTCTCTAGCTGCTGCTGCATCTTGGGATTGCCAATTGTCATTGAAGTCTCTAACTACAAGCTGTTCCCAGTTTTGGCTGAAAAGCCCTTGGTTACTAAAGAAGTGATCCAGTCCGGGCCCCTGTTTACAAGGGGGTAGATATACTGTTGAGAGTACGAGGAATTTATTTTGTTGACCAATAGAGAGTTTAATACTGAGAATGTGCGCATCCTTGCTATGCAGACTGGCTGGTAGGACTTGACCCCTTATGTCAGATTTGATGTAGACCAGGCAGCCACCACCCCTCTTGGACAGCCTATTCTGACTGAATATGGTGAAACCATCAAGGGCGATTGCAGTATCAGGGATGTTGTGAGTCAGCCACATCTCAGTGAGGGCAATAACATCCAGTTTGATCGATTCCACCCATGCCTGGAATTGTGGGAGCTTAGACATGAGAATTCCAATATTCAGGGATACTATCCTTAGATGGTCCAGCCTAGAGTTGTCTCCTGCTGGGGGACGTCCAGGGCCTTGGTTTGGGTGCACATTGCTAGACAGTATAAGCAATAGGAGGATCAGTTTTCTGAGGGATCGTGGTGAGAGCAGCCAAGATAAGTAGGCTTGATTTTGCTTGCGGTTCCTGAGGTGTTTGTTGGAAGCTACAGAGGTCCGCCCATGCAGAAAGGTAGCTATAGATAGAGGACTAGGTACTAGTGGCAAGTACTGGTTTGGGGGGACCTTAAAGGCAGTTGCCAGGAGCTGGTCAGAGGAGGTAACCCTTAAGTTATTCAGAAGTTGTATATTAGGGGAGGTTTTGTAACCCCAGTCAGGGTAAGACTTCAGCCAGCAGACGAGAGTTAGGATCAATGTCCAGTGAATATGAGTCTGCATTCTAGATAGATAGAGTGCGTATCTGCCTGTAGGCATTTGATGGCTGAGGTAAGCTAGTGGGGGAGTGGGAAGAATACAAGGGTAGGGACAGGCACAAACCTTAGTAGGTGGTACTAGGTTCAGTGGTTGCTGCCCTTTAAGAGGGAGGTGTATGGAACTTGATACTCTCTGTTTGTGTTGGTGGGTGGGTGGGGCTAAAGTATATTTAATTAAAGTTGGAGGGGGTGGGGGGCGGAACTGTGTCAAATGCCTTGCTAAAGTCTAGGTAGGTCATGTCCATAGTCCCTCCCTGGTCTACTACTTTGGTAACCCAGTCAAACAAATCTATTAGATTCATCTGACACAACTTTCCTGCTGTGAATCCATGCTTCCTTGGGTCCTGTGCCCTGCTGGCCTCTAGGTACTCAACAGTTCTTTCCTTCAGAAGTGATTCCATCATCTTCTCTACCACTGAGGTCAAACTAACAAGTCTGTAGTTTCCTTCCTCTGCCTTGCTCGCACTTTTGTGAAGTGGAATCACATCCACCCCCCTCCAGTCCTCAGATACCACTCTATTTCCCATGATTTGTTAAAGAGGGTAGTCAGCATTGTCACTAGTTCTACCCTTAGTTCTTTTAGAATTCTTGGGTGAATCCCGTCGGGTCCCATTGCTTTGTCTACCTTCAGTTTTAGGAGTTCTTTCAGAACCCTTTCTTCTGTGAATGGACTAGTATCGACCTCCCCCCCATCAAGAGTGTTTCTATTGTTTGGTTTAGGTACCTCCCCCTCCTCCTTTTTTGTGAATACTGAGCAGAAGTATTCATTCAGTATCCCAGCTTTTTCACTGTCATCCTCTGCCCACATTCCCTCCCCTTTATTAAGCCTCAGTATCCATCCCTTTGTTTTTCTTCACTCACTAATGTATCTATAAAAGGTTTTATTCCCCCTTCTTAACAGAGTTGGCTATCATTTCCTCAGTTTGGGCCTTTGCTATTCTGACTGCCTTCTCTGCCACCTTCTGCTTTAACTGTTATAGTTCTCTGTCATGCTCCTTCTGTGTTTCCTTATATTTTCTGAGTGCTATCCTTTTCTCCTTAAACTTCCCTGCCACCTTTTTTGAGAACCATAGTGGCATTTTCCTTCATTTTGTTTTGTTGATTTGCTTAACACAAAGGCTTGTTGCCTCTGTGATGGCAGTTTTAATTTTTCCCCATTGTTCTTCCACCCCTCCTTCCTGCCTGATTGCTAATGTTTTTCTGAGGCACTCTCCCATTTTGCCAAAGTCAGCCCTCCTAAAGTCCAACACCCTTGCTTTTGTATGGCTTGACTCTACAGCTGTTTATTGTGAACCACACTGTTCGGTGGTCACTTGTTCCCAGATGGCTACCCACTTCTAAATCTGAGATCCTCTCTCCATCCCCATTTGAGAGTACCAGGTCTAAGACTGCTCCCTTCTAAGTGGGTCCCAACACTTGCAATCTGAAGCATGACCCCTGTAGAGCATCAAGAATGACTCTGCTCTTGGATGTGGCTGCAGTAAAGGTGCTCCAGTTAACATTTGATATAGTCAGATCTCACTTCAACAATATCTCCCCTTTTTCTGTCATTCTAAGGATTCCTTCTACCATTTCCTTGTGCATTGCCTCCCCTTAGATGGGGTTCTGTAAACAACCCCTGCATGGATTGTGGTGCCATTTCCTGTCTCCAGGGTGACCCACAGTGCCTCCTTCCCTCCCTGTTTATCCTTCAGTTCTGTTGCTTTGATTCATTCCCTTATGTAGAGCGCTACTACTCCTCCTCCTCTTTTGCCCTCCCTGTCCCTACTGTAGATTGTGTACCCTGGTATGCTGACATCCCAGTCATGGTTCTCTGTGTACCTTGTTTCTGTGACTTCCACGCTATCCAGGCATCCCTCTTCCATCAAGGCCACTAGTTCAGGGAGCTTGTTACCCAGACAATGGGCATTGTTGCTCATCACCCTCCAATTTTTGATGGCCTTACCCCTTTTAAGCCCATCTCTGTCCTTACTGCCTTTGTCTTCTTCTGGATTTACCCCTGTTCTGCTCTCTATCAACTTCTCTACCTTTGTGTCTACTTCACTAACTACCCTGTTTTGTTGGGGCTGGGATTTCCCTGCTTCTCTTCAGTGCCTCCCCCCTTGGCTAGTTTAAATGCTTACCAATTAAGCATTTAAACATATCACCTAGGATCCTGGTTCCCCTCCTGGACAGATGCAGACCATCATGCCAGTATAGGCCTGTATCCCTCCAGATGGACCCCCAGTCCCCAACAAAGCTAAATCCCTGAGCTCCGCACCAGTTTTCAATCAGTCATTGAATTCCATGGTGCAGAGTATCCTAGCCTCACCCATGCTATAGACAGATAGCACTTCCAAGAAAGTCACTCTGTATGCCACTCGTCTAAGGCCCCTCCCCAACTCCACAAACTCCTGCTGCACTGCTCTGATCTTATTCCCAGCACATTCAGCACAGGGTTCATGAGTAAACTCTTCCAGTGCTTTGGAGAACTTCTAGATCATGGAATTTATGTGGGGGGGGTAGCCCTTGCCACAATGCCCCCTCCCCAGAGAAAGAGAATAACAAAGAAGGATAGTCCCAATTATTGCCCTTGAGCTGCTTCACATGCCATTAGATAGCCATCAGCACTGGCTATGGTGAGGGACTTACTTACTTCCTTCCTACCTTCCTTCCTTCCTTCCTTCCTTCCCTCCCTCCCTCCCTACAAATCAGGATTCCCGAAAAGTCTTCCTTGAGCTTGCCTAAATGCTCACTGCCAGACTGGTATTCTGTGTTTTAGCAGTTTAAATGTATTGCCAGAGAGTGCCTGTATAGTCTCTGTGTACTGCCTCTGTAAGAGCTGCCTGGATTGCAGTTATAATTAATCTGGGAGGGGGCTGAGTGTTTCTATGCTCAAGCCCTGCCTGGGCTGCCAGATAATTGCTCTGTTCTGCCATCGCTATTTGCGCAGAGGGAGCTCTGTTATAAGATGTGCTTATTTGCTGAATATCTATTAGAGTGATAATAATATTGCAGTTTGTTCTAACCTGTTTTCTTTGCAGCAAGGACTGTTCTGTTTATCTCCACCAACTTGGCCCGGGAATGTCAGAATGGGCCAACCAGTATTGTTGGGATTCTAAAATGGAGCCTGCCTACAGGGACTTGTAGGAATTGTAGTTTTTGCAGTTTGGCGCCTAAATGAACCTGAAGGGGGAGCCCTTGTTGTGACTGACAGACAGATCAGCCAACTGAACCTTTTGGATCTTGGGGAAATTCCCAGACTGCTTGCAGTTTTCAGTTAGTTGTGAGTTGGGAAGTGAAATGAGTAACAGTGCAAGTGATTTGGGCAGCAGTTCTGTGTAGTTTTGCATGGGAGAACTGTGAAAGGGCAGAGTTTTGGCCTGCTTGTCTGCTGTCCCTGAGAAGGAAAATAGAGTTTATTCGGACTGAATCTGAGTTGTGAGGACTATTTAAGCCATTGGAATGTGACCAGGCTTTAACCTGAAGAAGACTGAAGATATGCTGAATGCGATCGGCCTGTCAGGATTTCTAGCCACCTCTGAACTCCCGGTTTGTGCAGAGACTCTGTAATTGCAACTGGATAGCAATCTGCCTAGTATAGTGGAATTTCTTACATGTAAATGTGCTGTGTGCTGTTAGTGGGTCATGATTTTGTTCCCCACTGTGTGTTGAACTGTGTTCTGCTCGCTGGAGGCTGCATCCAGCTCAAATGGACTGAATCCGAATTCATTGCCATTTCACCTGGGCCTTGCCACACTGGCCCAGCCAGACTACCCATTGCACGGAGAAAGCCATCAACGAGAGACCTGCATGGGGATCAGCCCCCTGCTCAACGCTTGAACAGGAACGACACCTCAGTGATTCGTGTGGGCCCTGCTTCTCCTAGCACTCCAGTTCAACAACCTGCAGTCTCAATTTCGTCCTGCCTGTGTCCTGTATTGGGTTTCGTGAGTAAACATCAGGGTAGCTCTCTGCAACAACAGCTAAACCTAAAGTGTTGTCATCTGATTGTCTTGTTGAATAAATCAGATCTGACTTTTTTGCTGCATTTAACCTGACTGTGGTTCCAATTTGTGCGAAGAGTACTGTACTGTTGCTATTTGCTGTGCATAACCTTGTTTTGCAGGGGGTCCCCAGGGTCGAGTCAGAGGAACCAGCCCTGGTGGTAAGTTCTAACAGTGTGGGTACTGGTATGGTGTACAAGGGGTACTGTAAAAGTGATTATCATATATTGCTCAGGCCACTAGAAGGAAAAGAGGGGGGTTACAGTGTCCCGGAGGGCTGTGCCCAGGTGAGTTTGACCACTACCAACCCTGACCTCCAGGTGGAGGCACCTGTTTCAGAACTCGGGCCCCTTAACCTGCTACTAGCCGTGCTGGCAGGGGTAGTAGCCCTTGGGATAGCGCCACTTAGGGGTTACATTTTCTTTCTCCCTCCCTCCTCCCTCCCTCCCTCCCTCTCTCTCTCTCTCTCTCTCTCTCATCAAAAGTTTTACCAGGAAAGGCATACTGAGCTGGTAACAACCTGTTTTCAGATGTGTTCAGGGGAGGGGGTTAAAGTACACAATGCAAGTGGTGCAAGAGTGAAAATACATCAACAGTTGTGCAGCCACAATGTTCAGTGTCAAAACAGTGGAAACAAAATAACATGCAAAGTACAGTACATTAACAGATGTGCAAAACCAATAATCAGTGCAAAGTAAAACCATTCAACAAGCCGCCAAGGTAAATAGCATTGCACTTTAGTAGAAGCAGTGAGCATCCACTGCTTCAGTATCTGATGAAAGCAGAAGAAGGTAGTCTAATGAAAAACCTATCTCAAATCTATAGTGCAAATATCCGTGCAAGAGAAAGTCAAAGGGACATTAGAAATTCAGGAAAGCTGGGCAGCAGAGTAAGGGATGCCTTTTACACAGACAAATTGGTCAAATATTTGGATAGGGGTGTTTTATACCTCTTTCCCCAATAATTGAGTGAATTTCACTGGAAGGTAACAGTTCGGTATATTTTAACACCCAATAAGACAAAACATTGCATGGGGTAGGGGGGCAATGATCTTTGTTGACTTGGGTGTAGAATGACTGGCACACCTTTTCACATCTTTGGGAAATGCCCAGTGATCTAGTCCTTTGGGGATTTGATGGAATCACAGGTGTGACAACTTGTAGAGTGACATAAAAAGTTAGACTTTAAACTCCTGGTCCTGGGCAAGGTTACATGTGGAATAAGTTCAAACAGTAGGAAATATTTTTTAGGCATTTTAATAGCCTCGACATGTAAAGCCTGTAACTAAAGCATAGTTTACAAATAGATCCACAATAGAGGAGGACAGGGTGGAAATCATTAACTCGACATACAGAAAGGAGCATATCACTGCTGACCTTAGATTGCAAAGGGACACATTTTTAGAATGCCCACTGTTTTCCCTGAATTGGATGAGGAGAGGGAAGGCAGATCAGTATAATCACAGATGGTGGATATGTGAGCGAGTAAGACATAATTCATTTTGACTTGTCATACCATAATGATGAGTCAGATCTTGTTATCAATTGCTCTGTGAGTTGGGTTATTACTTTTTTTACAGACCTGCAGGATTTCTGTACTGAATGTACTGTTGCACTGCATGGATTTTATATAAAATGTCTTTCAATAAACAAGTTTCCAAAAAGAAACAGTAAGTAATCCAATAACGGGGAAGGGGAGAGGGGGCTCCCAGAACACAGCTGTGCAAGCCATGGGTGGAGAATGGCACAAAAGTCAGGGATGGATTAATTTATCATTTTGGCTCAACCAAGGTCTGAGTTTCTAATGTCCCATTTATCCCCTGACCATTATTTACACTGTCTCATGTGGCACTACATCCTTGGAGTTTATGTCCTGAAGGGGCTAACGCTAGCTGCTGGTTTCCTTGTGCTTCTGTGTCATGGAGCACACCACCTGCTGACCACGAGGGTGCAACATCCCACCAGCGTCGTTATTCAGGCCCATCGTCAAGTAAAAAAGGAACCACTCTACTTAACTCAGCAGTGCATGTTATGGTGCAAATAATTGCCCTTTTACTCTTGTCCAGTAAGATGCCCTTTTTTCTGTGTTTTGAGTGCTTTAGCAATTTGATCAATGTTTTTATCCCCTTGAAGCCTACTCCTTCCCCCCCAGCCCCAGGCCAGCCAGCTGGCAACCACTTCCTCCATGACTTACCAGCCTTGTATCCCCAACAGACTGCCTCCCATTGGTGGGGCTAGGGGGGCTGTCCCCCACCCGGTCTCCTCATCCAGATTGGTCTTGCCTGGGTGGTGGGGCAGGTCCTGCATTGGACTGGAATTCATCCTGCTGACACTACCTCTTTTTCTGAGCTCCACTTAGGGTTGCCACCTTTGGATGGGGCAAAAACCGGATCCTAAGCTCCGCCCCTAGCCCCACCCCTTTTCATGACTCATCATGCATTGTTTCTCCTAGAAGGCCATTTGTTATATCAATAAAGGACAACACTTAAAGCAGCAGTTCAACAAAAATGTTAAGATGCTGTACTGTACCTGTTAAAATGACTTTCCTAGGTTCTTCCTAGTCATCCATTTACTTATGTATTTATTTTATTGACGTTGGGTTACCAAATAAATATACAGAGATAAAAGAAATATCGTTTACAGATATGATCTGAGGGGAGACAAGGGAAACACTGTAAATAGCACACAACAGTATACATGGTCTATAAGAATACATAATAAATTGTTTCCTGTAGTGTGTACATTATATCTTTTTCTGGCACCTTTCCCTGTTCATGTCCACAGTACTATTTCAAAGCCAAAGAAGTGACCATACCATTTTCTTGAAAAAAAAAAAAAATTAAAACATTTAAAAATGTCTACATTCTGTAAGAGATGAAAATGTTTACCAGCAAATGAAACTGGAAGACAACTGGCTCTGTTACTGTTACAAAAGGTGGGGGCAGTTGTACTGCTATGCCACTTTAAGGTGTAGAGGAAAAGATTAGGTAAAGGAAGTGCTAATGGTGTTAATAGCCATATTTTACACTTTCCAGGCTGACTGCTTTCACAAAAATGGGCTATATTGACTAGAGAACTTGTCTGTAACCTGGATATGTAGCTGAAACAATGAATGATATGACAACATCTGTTTCAAAAGTATGTGAGCACTCAAAATGGCTCAAAAACCTGACCAGCACAGAGCAAAATGGATTACCTGATAGGGACCCTGAAAACCTGATCACCAGGTAAAAACCTGACAGGTGGCAACCCTAGCTCCACTTCTTTCCCCACCAAGGACGTCTGGTGCAATGACATGCCTGCTTGTGCCTGCCTCGACATACACCCACCAAGGATCTTGGGACCTTGGGCATTCCAGCATTTTGAGACTCCCTGCTGTGCTTACCACCTCACCTCCAGCAGGTGTTAGTCACCTAGTGGGATGTTTGGCACACCCACTGAGGTAACAGAGCTGTCTTCCGGACATTCAATCCTCCTGTGTTGGATGACCCTCTAATGCCTCAGGCTCATTCCTGAATGTGGGTCATTGGTGCTGAAAGTGCTCTAGCAGTCTAAAGAGCAGCTGACACCTTCAGAAGACTTTCAACAAAACATAATATTCAGATACCGTTTACTTTGTAGTTCACATTAGTTTTGTATTCCTCTTTCTTATTATTTATTACTGAGGTCATTTGCATGAAAACAGGGTATTTGCTCCTGAATGGTTCATCTATTCCATTTGCTTTCTCCCTACTTGAGGTCATAATGCACTGCTTGTGACAGCACAGATTCTGTCATGGCAACAGGCTGTGATGTCACAACAGAGGATTATGACTTGAAGTAGGGAGAAAGCTACAGAGGTAGATGAACTCTAAGGGAACTCTACTGGATAAAGATCATATATTCATGCAAATTTATGCAATAATAAATAATGGAAAGAAGTGTATAGAACATATATGGAATGCAAGCTGAATTGTACCTAATTATTCATGTTTTTCAAAGTTTTCCTTGAGGCATCAGTAGCTCTTTAATTTATATTTCAATTAATAAAAGGAGAATTCTGTTTCATATGGCTATCCCAAGGTGTTCTGCGGTACTCTCAGCTGCTTTTGAACACCCAGTTCTCCACAACTAAAGAACTTGCTAAGTGAAGTGCAAATGTAAGTGTGCTTGTATTACAGAGTGCAAGAGATAACAGGAGGGTTTATTGGAAACAGAACGCTAAAACTTTGTACAGTGAACTAAAGCTGTGTACAGCACACTAAGATTTTTGGCGGTGCTAACAGATTTACAATATACCTCCTGCGAGTGCTGCATAAAGCAAAACCCTAACACTTGTGTGAGCACAAAAACTACAGGAATGACCACACGCGCTAAACAACGCCCCACAGTACGTCAGTGGGGCACTTTGTGAGGTGCAAACCTTGTAGCACTGAATCACTGAACTGAAATATCCGTACATCAAATGCTAATGACTCCATTCAGTATGCACAGTACTAACAACTCCCTTGCCCAATCCCTACCATGTCAGTACTGGTCATCTCTTTGTGTCATTATCAAAGCACAAGAGTTATCAAGAGGCATTACTACCTCTCTGTAGATCACTGATGAGACCACACCTGGAATGTTGTGCCCAGTTCTGGAGCCCTCACCTAAGGAAAGACAGGGACATGCTGGCAATGCTGCGGCACTCTCTAACCAAAATAATTGAGGGCTTGCAGGGCAGATCCTTTGAGGTCGACAGAAGGCCCTGAACATGTATTTGTAGGAGTCTGGATGAGAGAGGTGCAGTATAACTGAGATCATCAAGTTCCTGAAGGGAATTAACAAGATAAACAGTGTGGAGTTAGTCAATAAAAACAGTGAATCTAGAACACGGGAAGCTGGTGGGGGGACAGATTCAGGAGGGATGTGAGGAAGTTGTATTTTACAGAGAGTGTTTGAACTGTGGAACAGTCTACTGGCTGAGGTGGTGGGTGTCAAAACTATTACAGTAATGGCTTTAATCGTGGCTGGGACAGAATAGAGGGCTCAGTAGTTAATCATGGGGTAACTCAAGGGCAGTGAACATGGGGGCAGGTAGTGTTGACAAAACCCTGTATAGACAAAGGTCTCAGGGTAAGAAAGGGTATTATGGGCAGACAGGATGGACCGATGGTCTTTTTCTGCTGTCATTGTCTTCATTTCTATGTTTCACAAATTATTCTGTCCAATGGATGAAGGCTTTGGGCAGTACAGTACAAGAAAGCTTTACAGTTCATGAGAAGTCTGGGACAGAAGGATACAACACAACTTTTGTCACAGGCAAAATCAACACATTCCAGTGTTTAGGGAGGTCAGCGTGTTAGGTGTAAGTGATTGTTGCCCCCCGTCCCCATTCAGGTGTTTCCTGGTGTCCATTGGTACCCCCCCCAAGCACAAAACCTTCCACCCTGGTATCCCAACCTAACAGTCTGGTTCCAAGACAGTGGCTGGCACAAAGCTTCCACTCACCTCCTCAACTGACTGCCATCTAACTCAAGCATTCATGCCTATCAATAAACCAGCAGGTTTAGCAATATACTATCTGAGAGACATTTCTGAAAAATCATGGAAGCTGTTGTCTGAGTGCTCAAATTTAGCTGAGAATACTGATGAGAACCTGGAGGTAGTCATATTTAAAGGAGCGCGCCTGTATTTCAAATCTTAAAACTGCTACAGCAGACTCAAAATGGGGAAAATTACATCTTACATGACAGGAAAAACAAAATCTGGCAGAACCACTTCAGCTGCAAATGTATTAACTAGATAAGGGTGTTTCATGGGCTTAAACAAAAACATAAACATGAATTGCATTTAGTAAGGTTGATGATACTATTCCACATATGACTTGTGAACAAACTGGGCAGCCTGGGAGTGGGTCACAAGGTGGTAAACTGAGTTAGAAACTGGTTGAATGATAGAAGATAGAAAGTCACAGTAAATGGTGCTCAATCCAAGGAAAGGAGTGTGACCAGCAGGGTGCCACAGGGATCAGTACTGGGACTAGTCCTGTTTAATGTCTTCATAAGTGAAATTGCGAAGGGGCTAGAGGGGGAAGTGTGCCTCTTTGCGAAGGACAGTAAGATCTGCAACAGGGTGGAAACTTCGGGAAGGGTGGAAAAAATGAGGAGGGACCTAGGTAAACTGAAGGAATGGTTTGAAGTGTGACAGCTAAGATTTAATGCAAAAAAAGTGCAGAATCATGCATTTGAGTTGCAGGAACCTACGGGAGGATTACGGGGGACTGATGGTCACCAAACAGGAAAGGGATTTGGGGGTAATCACACTGGAGGACCTAAAGGTGGCTAAATGGTGTACCAAGGCTATGGGTAGTGCCAGTGGGATTGCGGGGGTGCATAGAGAAAGATATCATCAGCAGAAGGAAAGAGGTGGTGATGCCACTGTGCAGATCAGCGGTAAGGCCTTATTTGGAATATAGTGTCCAGTTCTGTAGGCTGCATTTCCATAATGTAACTTTAAATCACAAATGGATGAAATGGTTCTATTTTAGATCTGTATCCCTCTCCTCTTCTGCTCCCACTGGTTAGGCTAACTAAATGCACCTGGAAATATCTAGGCTAGCATGATGATTCACCTGCACAAGTTGCTTCTCAGTCCACATCACTGTCTTTTTAAAATGTTAACTTCTTGTTCAAAATAACAGCTTGCCACAGTAATACATAAGATAAAGTGATGTCACCTATCAGGAGTTGTTAGACATACTGTAGCTAGCTTGGCTTGAGGAAGGGTGATCATGGTCAGGACCCCATTGCAATTGAGATGCATGTGCAGCAAATACGTCCAACTGCATTAAGTTACCCTACAAGTGGTAAGTATCACAGTCTGCATAATACACAAGGCTTACAGTGATGAATCTTCTTATGGTTTGGCTGGTTTGGGTTCTATTGTTTATAATACAGGGATGAATCTCTAGGGAAGACATTTTTTCAATGACTGACAAATGTGGTACAGTGGTAGATGTTTTGCAAAGGTATAACAGAAATTATGTCTATGAGGTACTGTTATCTAAGAATTGGGTCACGTTTTCATAGAGACAGATTACATTTGTGGTACATAATTGCCATTTTGTGAATCCCTGCTGCTCTCTGTCACTGGAATCACGGTTAGACATGTGACTAACTTATATCTTTAAGTAGTGATTGTAGAATTTTATCCAGAACCTGTATTTACTAATTTTTAAAAAAATATTTTGGGGGTGCCTGGTTATGGATTATCCCAATATTTAATTTCAGCATTTTAGTGGAAACTTTTTTTATTCTGAATTTTTTGCAGTATGTTGTCTGTATTTATATTATTTCCATTGCCATTCCTGGTAATGTACAGGGGCAGGGGACTGAGTTGTGATTGGGTTTGAATAAGGAACACAAATATTCATTGCATTGGTTTGCTATCTCCATTGGATTTTTTACTGTTTCCCCTTTAAGATTAATATTACTTATATTCTTATTTTATTTTATTTTTTTTGTTTAGGCTATTGATGTAACTGAACAATTGCTTGCTGTTGCTTTTGTCTGCATCTGTTGCAAGTTTGAGTTCCATTTTTTCAAATGGTTACTTTCGCTTTTATGTTTAATTTAAAATGTTTAATATTCTGACCATGCGGTTAAGTTGTAGCTTTTGTTTTCAGATATTTCATTGCATGTTTAACTTTTTTGTTGTTATTGAGTCACTTTCTTCACATCCTCATTTAGCCAGCTTACTTGTCATAATTTGTTGTTATATTCCTTGATCCTTTTAATGTAAACTATTGCAAATGATAATATGTTGCCCTTTATAATCTGCCAAATGTCATTCACTGTTTTATTGTTTTGAATTTTATGCCAGTCAGTTTCTTTGATTTTTTTTGGTTGTTCTGTTCTTTTCTACTGCATCTAGGACCCTTTCCCTTCCTTTTTATCCCTTTCAACTGTTTTCTCTATTTAGGACCTATATTTTACTTGAGCTTTCATCCTTTCACAGGTATAATGAAAATGCATTTCAGTGCAGCTCACTTGCTTTATACATATTATCCCCCAACCCCCTTGCTTTGGCTCACTTTATGCACACTTTTTCTTCTGTGTTTGTTTCCTTTTTCTCTCTCTTTTTTTATGGTCCTGACTTCTATAGAGATACATATTTTTGATTTAAATTGACAAGAGGTTGATTCCGCAGATTTTGAATATTTGAGCAGTACTTGTTTACGGCATTGTATTACTGGTACCATAGGCTTTATATTTAACATCTTAAAATTGATGTCAACATGAATGTATAATGCTCATGGACCAGTTATTTACTAACATAGAAACATAGAAGCTGTTTGTAGAAGAGGATCTCCTGGCCCACCAAGTATGCCCTAAGGTTCCTATATTCTGTGCTGCCATGGACCATAACCAATCTCTAGCCTTACCCCCACACACACCAGCCCTGTTACCAAGGTCCACTTATGGTTATCCCATGCATGTGTGAAACCTGTTACCATTTCGGTACCCATTACTTCTGCTGGCAGGCTGTTCCAGTTGTCCACCACCCTCTCTGTAAAGAAGTATTTCTTTGCATCCCCTCCAAGTCCACCCCCTTCCAGCTACATATTATGCCCCCTTGCCCTTGAACATCTCTTTCTCAGCAGAATTGAACCTTCCTGTACCTTATTGATACCTTTGAGGTATATGAATGCTTCTATCATGTCTCCCCTTTCCCTCCTTTCCTCTAGAGAGTACATATTTAATTCCCTGAGTCTTTCCCCATAGTGCTTCTGGTGCAGGCCATACACCATTTTGGTTGCCCTTCTCTGTACTGCATTCACCCGATCTATATATTTTCTGGGATGGCTGGGACCTCCAGAACAAATGACTGCAGCAGCAACAGCAAATAGGGATCAGAGTGACATCAAGAAAAGAAAAGCATAAAGAATATAAAGTCAATTAGTTTAACATTGAACATAGAAGCCCTTACCCAAGCAGACTGCTATATTAACAGTATATTAGCTTGCTGGTGGCCTTCTGACTGCAAAATAGAGTTCCTTAGCAGTATAAAAGCAGTCAATTAGTTTAGCATTCAATTTAGCAGTTGTTGTGAACTGAACTAATGTTAAATACTGCTAACATGGTTACTGTTATTTACAGTCAGGGTTCGACCTTAACATACATTTACTAGCCTGGGGCATAGTGCAGATTGCCTCGGGCTAGTGCAGATACCTCCCTACCTGTCCATGTTGGCTAGTGCAGTCCTTGGAGTCGGCAGTACTTCCGGTTGCCCTTAGCACTGGAAATCGCAAAATCACGCCGAGCCCCTGGAACCCCAGAGCAGCCACAAACAGTCCTTTCAGTCGGCAGTACTTCCATTCATCCGACCTTAGCGCTGGAAGCAGCAGAAGCACACCAAGTCCCTGGAACCCCTAAGCAGCTGCAAATCACCAAGCGCTTCCTTGCCATTCTGCAGGGACATCCCCCTAGAGGACAGGCTTGTGGGCAATCAGCCTGTCACTCACATGATTTTCCTTCCACTGGCCAGCTCAAGTCAGTGGGGGGGGTGGCAGGCGGTGGAAACAGCCACGGAGCACGGAAGCCGGTAATCGTCACTCATTGACTCTCTGCTGTCTCCGGGATTGGCTCAAAGTCCATAGCTGGGTGTGTAGGAAGCAGACTGGCAGCCGTGATTGACAGTATGTGGTGAGGGGGCAGGGTTTCATGGTGCCAAAGGGAAGATTTAAACCCCCTGTTTTTCCTCAGAAAGGCAGATTTGAATTTCTGGATGCTGAGCACCTGTGTTCCTGAGCTGTTTGGCATGTGAGGGCTGATCAGAGGTTTCGGCCGTTGGCAACATTGGTGGTTTCAGCAGTCCCCAAGATTCAGCAGTGCCGTGTTGGACTGCAGAACAGAAGGCTGGAGCTGGATCCCCAAAGCCTTTGGATTGAATTTCTGGATGCTGAGCTGAATACCTGTGTTCCTGAGCTGTTTGGCGTGTGAGGGCTGATCAGAGGTTTCGGCAGTTGGCTGGAGCTGGGTCCCCAAAGGCAAAAGAAAACGCCAGTTCAGGTGAGGCAATTGATTTTTTGAATGAAAAAAAAAAACACTGACTGTTCTGCTGCAAGCTTTAAGCACTTCTTATTGAAGTTATGTGGGGGGAACTGAATAAAATGAATGTTTGTGCCTCTCCCATGGACCAACAGAGATTCCTTTGTGTGCATAACTTTGTCAGAGTACTACTGAGTGCTAGCCTATTGAGCTGTTCTATGTGTAAAAATTCACAGGGGGTTGAGCCCCCCCCCCCCCCAAGTGTTTAGGGCAGTGTCCCTGAGGAAAATCTTTACTAAACCAGTTTTAGATTTAAAAGCTTTTCATTTTGGCTTCTATCACTGTCTTTTTCTCTCACTCAGCTCTGCCTGGGGATGGGGGATGGACGTCTGGGGCTTGTCTTTGTGTGCCTTGTTGTGGGGCTGGACATGTCTGTCTGTCTTTTCTTTATATTGAGCAGGCAGCAAGAACACTAAACTATGACCTTTCAATGCATAGGTAGATTTAGAGGGAGGGGGGTGCTAAGGATGCTATAGCTCCCCATCATGGAGCTCCTCTATTAGTAACACACTGTGCTACATTCTTTATCAGTATGCGCTAATGCCTCCATGAAAGTTACCTGAGCCACACCGGTCTCATCTGTCCTCCAGCAGAGCTGGCCTTAGCTAGGTGCAAACTATGCCCCTGCACCTTGGGGGCTCATGCTTTTTTTCTTTTCGAAAAAAATAATTTAAAACATTTAAAAATGCCTAAATGTTGTTAGAGATGAAAATGTTTACCAGTAAATGAAAGTGGAAGAGAACTGGCTCTGTTACTGTTACAAAAGGTGGGGGCAGCTTTGTTGCAGTGGAAAAGATTAGGTTAAGTAAGTGCTAATGGGGTTAATGGCCATACTTTACACTTCCCAGGTTGACTGCTTTCACAAACAAAGGGCTATATTGACAAGAGAACTTGTTTGTAACCTGGACATGTAGGTGAAACAATGAATGATATGACAAAATATGTTTCAAAAGTATGTGAGCACTCAAAATGGTTTAAAAACCTGACCAGCAGAGAGCAAAACCGGATTTCCTGATAGGGACTCTGGAAGACTGATCAACAGGTAAAAAGCTGACAGGTGGCAACCTTACTGGTGTCCCATGATAATCCTCTCTATTCTCTCTTACTCACACCTCCAGAAAAGTTAAATTGTTCAACCTGTTTGCAAATCAGATTATCAGAGGTGTGAGTGCCCAGTCTTGATATCCCTGTCCTTACAGAAAAGATTACATTAGTAGTACCGTGCTTACTTAAATTCTTGCTCCAGGCTCAATCAGATTAATTTCGAATGGTGAAGTCAAATAATTCAATGCAGTCAGTGGCACTAATTAAAAGATGCTGGTTAAACTAGCAGGGGGCAGCTGCTGGGATTGGACAGGACATTAGTGATCCATCAAACTGGGTGTGTAATAAATGTAGTACAAGTGTTATTAATTTCTAGTATGGGGAGCTTAAATTCATGACATTAAATTTGTTGAAGATCACTGCTAGTTTTGTCTTACATGGCAAATTGATTTTGTTGTGGATTTGCAGTAGAGGGAGTTGGAGAGTAGTGCCCTCCTGTAGCATGCTAGGAATGGTACAAAACTAATGCTGGGGCAGGTCTGGTCTCAGTGACAGCATGAACCAGGAGAGGCAAAAACTGGTACATGAGACCTCTCTCAACTGAGGTAAAAATTTCAGCATGTACTGTATGTCTAATCAGTCATGGTTATACAGTGTGAATGGGCACAGATGAATTAATAGACATAAGGAATTTGAATGTGTTCTGCTGTATATTATGGCATGTACAGGAGTTTCTGCATGCTTGGATAGCAAAATTGGCAACAGAAGTCATACGACCTTGTTTGGCTCATTGGCACAGGCAGTTACAAAACTGGAAAAAACAAGTGATAGAATCAAATATTTAGTTTATGTAGTTATATGTGTTGAATGGGGGGGCAAGTTGTAATGTACCCAAGCAAGTGCTATTGCTACTTAAAAAAAAAAAAAAAAATCATTTTTATATTTGTTTAAAAACTGCTTTTCTGTCTGCTTACTGACTTCTTGGGCCTATCATAAAAATGAGATGCCTCATGCCATGGGGTTATCCCAGTAAAGGACATTTTAAAACAATAAAAAATGTTTTATTTAAAAAATTATTTTCTTTGGAATAAACTGTTCTATAAAATAAAATGTTTTGCAAAAATAGCAAGCAGACTTGAAATTATATTTTCAGAAAGTAGATAGCAAAGTGACTTTGTTCCAATATTTCTATAGTTATTGTATTTTTTTTTTTTTACCGAGATAAGGTTGGGGGATACATTAATCTGTACTGCAGGACAAACTGGGATGGGTTGGCCTTATGGTAATGTCATAATGTGCTTGAGTGAGTAACATGTGTGTACTTTGTTTACTTGGATTATCATGTAATTTGTCTGCAATTTGTCTTTATCACCAAGTCTCTTTCAACTTTTCTCATTTTATGTGTTTCAGACGTGCTGCTGCCCAGCTGCAGTCTTTTGGTATTTTGTGGGGTTTTGGGGGGTGGGGGAGGGTATTTTGGGCAACATATACTGTCAAACCCTCTACCCCAGGGCGCATCTGGAATCGAGCAGTACTCCGCTCAGCATGCCTTCCTGGTAAATCTCTCTAAATAATAAATAAATAAATAAATAATGTGGACTGTGGGGCTCTGGGGATGGTGCTAGGGTGCAACTAACAAAGCATAGAGAGGGAGGAAATGAGTAGAAATTGCATTAGAAATACCCTCCAGAATGCACCAAAATGTTAAATTTCTGGGAGCCTAAGCAGCCCACCAGATCCCCCAGGCCTATTTTTTATCTGACTTGAGCTCCCCCATCTATAGGACTCCTGGATCTGCCTCTGCTTATACTGTTTTGTTGCCTGGGGAGGGATGTCTGTGGCTTGTGGTGGGACTGTGGCTTTTTCTTTTTGGTTTGCAGTTTGTCTTCGAACACAAGAACAAACACATCAAGGTGCACAGGTAAGTCAATCAGTCACTTATTTATTTATTTTTGATATATATTTTTTTAGTTTTTTAAATCCATAGAACAAGCACAGAAGTGTAAGGGAGTGGTGTTGGGCTGGGGCCTGTGGCGGCAAACAATCAAAAAACAGACAAACACATTTTATTACCTGGGCTTTACGTCACATAAGAATTAGTAAAATGTGGAAATACCTTAAGGATGTGAGCAATCCGGCTGATAATAAAAGAAAGCGCACAGAAGAAGGGGAAAAAAAAATAGGGATTGTGAATATGACCGAAGTAAAAGAAGCCGTCGGTTTCAGACAGCCTGGCTAGAGAAATATGAATGGCTTAGATACAATGCCAGTAAAGATGTGATGTACTGTCATTTGTGTCAGAAACATGATAACCTGCAGTTGGGTAAGGCAGGAAACAAAAATAATTTTCATCAAGGGACTGACAACTTCCGGCTTGAATCAGTTTCTTCTCATGGCAGTAGTGAGTGTCACATTAGGGTAGAAAATAAACAGAGTGCCAGCTCCGCCATCCCAGGTATGAGTACTGCAGAGCAAATGCTCAAGACCATGAACCAGGCAACTCTTGATCGGCTGGAAAAACTATTTCGGACTTGGCAAACCATTGCTAAGAAAGGCCATCCATTCAGAGACTTTGCATGGATGTGTAGTCTGGATGAGATGAAAGGATTGGACATTGGCCTGATGTACCGAAACGACAAGTATGCACAGCGTTTTATACACCACATCGCAGAGGTGGAACATATCTCCCTGAGAGAAAAGATGAACAGTGCAAAGTTCTTTTCCCTCATCAGCGATGGTACCACTGACTCCTCTGTTACAGAGGCTGAAATTGTGTATGTGCGTTTTGCCACCGAATGCAAAGTGCATAACCAGCTGGTTGGGGTGCAGACCGTTGCAAAAGCAGATGCCCACTCAATAAAAGGCACCATTCAAAAAGTTCTGGAAACTGAGCTTAACATTACAACTGAGGCATGGACAAGAGAACTGGTGGGTTTTGGCAGTAATGGCACAGCTCTGATGGTCGGTAAGACCAACGGGGTGGCTTTCCTCCTGAAACAGATGCAGCCTTGTGTGCAGTCTGTACACTGCTTTGCCCATTGCCTTGAGATGGTTTACAAGGGAGCTTTGAAAAACATCCCCATTTATAATAGATTAAGCAGTCTGTTGCTTCACGTGTACTGCTTCTACCATAACTCCCCCCCTAAATAGGAACAAACTCAAAGAAGTGTATGAAGAGCTACAGATGCGTCCTCTAGTCCCTACACAAGTTGGGGGTACATGATGGCTTCCTTACCTGCAAACAGCTCTGCAGATTCTGCTGAACGGATGTCCTGCACATGACCCAGGTGAGATAGTCTTTATATGGTATAAAACATATTGTTTTTTTTTTTTTTTGATGTTGTTGATTGGTGTGCATTTTTAATGTTTGTTTTGTGTTACAGATGCAGCAACATCAAGGTGTGAATCCAGAGCAGATGAACAAAGCTGCAGGAATACTGAAGATCCTTCGGCAGGCAGATGTAATGAAATTTGTACAGTTCATCTTTGATGTCATCACCGTTCTTTCAGTTCTATCTCGTGTGGCACAGCAAAGGGATGCAACAGTAGCTGATGTTTTTGCGACTATGCAGTTAACCCTGGAAACTTTAAAATCCTATAACACAAGGTGAGTTACCATATGATACTAACATACTAAAATGCCAGCAGAATAGGCCTAACGGTCTTTCGTGTCTGCTCGTTTGGTCAGCCCCCACACTGGGTGCTGACCTTGCTGTCCCCCTTGCCTTCTCTGGCTTCTCCCTTCCCAGTTCCGGATATTCTTGCTGCATTGGATTTTGCTTCCAGAACCCTTCCCCTGTACCTGTCCCACCCCCTCTTGAACCCCTCCACTGTCTCTGCCTCCACCAGCCCCTAGGCAGTGCATTCCATGGCTCCACCACCCTCTCAGTGAAGTAGCACCTCCTCCTTTCTCCCTGAACCTTCCCCTCCAGCTTCCACCCATGCCCTCATGGTCCCTTCCTCCTTCCTTAAGCACCCTGACTGTTCCTCCCCTATTTACCCTCTTCATGTACCTGAAGACCTCTATCATGTCCCCTGGTCCCTTCTCTCTTCCAATGTGTACATATTTAGCTCTTCGAGCCTCTCCTCATAGGTCCTGTCCCCCAAGCCACAAATCATTTTGGTTGCCCTCCTCTGGACCCTCTCCAGGAGGTTAATGTCCCTCTTTAAGTGTGGCCTCCAAAACTGCACGCAGTACTGAAGGTGCGGCCTCACCAAGCAGTTATACAGAGGGAGTATCACTTCCCTCCTTCTGGAGGTGATCCCCCTAGCGATGCATCCCAGCATCCTGTTGGCCTTGGCTGCTGCCCTCCTACAAGTCTCCGAGTTGTTCATCTTGACATCCACCACCACCCCCAGGTCCCTCTCAGCCATCGAGACTTGTAGCATTCCCCCAGGGTGTACACTTGGCCTGGGTTTCTACAGCCTCAGGTGGAGTACCTTGCACTTCCCTGCATTGAACCTCAGCTTCCACTTTCTAGACCATCTTTCCAGAGCCTCCAGATCCCCTGTTGGGCCACCCTCCCTCCTCACCATCCACCACGCCCCAGTTTCGAGTCATCTGCAAAGAGACTCATCTCACCCTGATTCCTGTCCTTATGTCAGATACGTGGCGTTGAACAGAAGGGGCCAAGGACTGATCCCTGTGGGACCCACTAATGACCCTCCTTGGGGATGAGACTATCCCACCAACTACGACCCTCTGGGTCCGGTCCTGGAGCCAATTGCCTATCCATCTGATCATCTGGTTCCCCACCCCATTTCTCCCAGCTTATCCAACAGGCCCACATGAGGAACAGAGTCAAATGCCTTGCTGAAGTCTAGAAAGAGGACGTCCACTGGTCTACCCAGGTCCAAGGCACTTGTCACCCAGTCATAGAACTCCACCAGGTTTGTCTGACACGATTTCCCCAGGATGAATCCATGCTGTCTATCGTCCAGGCACCCTGACTTATCCAGGTCCCCCCAGCCTCTCCTTGACAATGCCCTCCATCACCTTGCCCACCACCGATGTCAGGCTGACAGGCCTGTAGTTCCTGCCACCTCCCTTGATCTCCCCTTGTGGATAGGCACTATATGCACCACCTTCCAGTCTTGGGGCACCCACCCTGTCCTCAGAGAGATGGTGAAAAGCTCTGCCAGGGGTTGCCAGGACATCTGCAAGTTCCTTCAGCACTCTGGGATGTAATTTATCTGGCCCCGTGCTTTCTCTGTCTTAAGGGGAGCTGAGGGCTTCCCTCACTCTCTCTGCTGTGATTTCCACTTCTGGTACCTCTTCTCCTGTAGCCCTCCCCACCTGCCAGTGATGCCTCCCCTCTCCCCAGACCTGCCGATCGGTGGGGTCCCCCTCCTCAGTATCTCTGTCTCCTCCCATGTATGACAGCACCCATTTTCCCTGGTGAAAACTGAGGTGAAGTACTCCATTTAGTACCTCAGCCTGCTCCCCGGGTCTTGTGCCCATCTCTCCCTGATTTAATCCTGCTAATCTGCCCCTTCACCCTTCGTTTTTGCCAATGTATCTAAAGAACCCTTGTTCCCTCTCCCTAATTTCCCTGGCCAGGTTTATGCTCCTTCCTTGCCTTAGCAGCCTCACCACTCTAGGTGGCCCTTCTAGCCATCAGTTCAGTACTCCCTCGATCCCTTTCACTCCTTGAGCACTTGAATTGCTTATAGGCTGCTTTCTTTCCCGCACCACCTCCTGGACCTCCCTGGTCCACCAACAGAGTTTTAGGGCCCTACCGCATTTATCTTACTCTTGCACAGGTGCTGGTAGCATCCTGCACCCCTCCTGATGATTTCCACCTACTATCAGCGTCCATGTCTGACCCAATCCCATCCAAATGCTCCTTAAGGATCCTTCCCATTTCTTAAAATCCGCCCCCTGAAGTCGGTTACTTCGTCTTTGTGCAGCCTTCTACCCTCCTAGGTCCAGGCAGAACCAGACCGTGGCATGGTCACTCCCGCCAATGGGTCCCTTACCTCCAGGCCCCAATCTGGTCACTGTCTGCTGAACCACATCCAGTACCAGCGCCTCCCTGGTTGGTTCCCTCACCTGCTGAGTTAGGAGCGTCTTGAAGACATCCAACAACCTCTGTTCCTGGGCACAGAGGATGTCATAGTCTCCCAGTCTGTTCCTGGCATGTTTAAGTCCCCCAACACCACCACCGTTCCTCTGCCCAGTCTGCAGTGTCTCCTAACATCTGCCACCAGACTGTCCTCCAGCTCCTCCGCCAGGGCAGGGGGTCTATACACCACTCCTATTTTTACTCTCTTGCCCCCTCTTGTTATCAAGGTGACCCAAATTGCTTCCACGGTTCCCTCCGCCTCCTCTACTCCCCCTATGCCAATGCAGTTTTTGACCATCATTGCTACCCTTCTTCCCCTTCCCTCCCCCCTGTCCTTCCTGAACATAGTGTAACCCTCCAGGTTCAGGTCCAGTCATGTCCTGCAGTGGCCCAAGTCTCAGTGACGCTGCCACATCCCACTGCTCCCTCAGTTAGCATCGCCTGGGCTCAGTCATTTGTGCCCAAGCTCCTGGCATTTAGCAGGACTAACCTTCCACCCTTTCCCTATAGTTCCATTTCCCCTGCTCGTGTTCCCATGGGGATTCTGTTTTCCCCTGGTCTGCACTTTGCCAGTCGGCCTTTTCCTGCAAACCTCCTGGTCCCCAGGGGGGTGGAGACAGAGTCCCTCCTTTATCAGCACCCTCTTGACAGCCTTTTCTCCCATCCCTCCCCTTCACAAGTTTAAACCCCACTTTCACCAATGAACTCCTCTATTTTTCAACTTAAAGTTCCCTCCTCCAAATTGAGATGGAGTCTATCTCTAGCACTGCAACTTATCCTCCCAGGTCTCCCCCAATCCCCATCAACCCATACCTTCTGGCCTCACACCACTCCCTGAGCCACTGGTTTATCTCCTAATTTTCCTTTTGTGTTTCCCCACTAGCTCTTGGCACTGCAGGATTTCTGTGGAAGGAAACTGTGCATCATGTCATGACAGACCCTGGCGAGGCTCCTGAATCTTGCCTGTATCTCTGGCTCGCTATTTCCCTCAATGTCATTTGGTACCCAGGTGGACCAGTATGTCTGGGAACCCCCACAATCCTTTGCCAGCTGATATACCTCGTGCTTAGCCCTGTGCACCGTTAGTCCAGGAAGCATCTTGTTCTAACTGGCCAGGCTTCTCCCTCCCTATCCCATTTGATACCCTGATCATAGAATCCCCCAGGAGCACTCTGACCACTCCTTTTCCTCCATTTTCCCCCTTCCATGTCCCTCATCCTTTCTACCGGCCCTCCACCCAGCTGGCTCCTTGTTCCTCCCCTATCTGGGTGCACATGCCACCCCTCATTATTTACCTGTACCCCCTCCTCCTCCAATCCTATGCCTCTCCTCCTCCTGAGTATCCTTCTCTGCCTTGCCAATTCCCCCTCACTGCTCGAACTGGTCCTTCTCCCCATCTGCTAAACTAGCCTGGCTCATCCTCCCTTCCTTCCTGTCTCCATTTAGTTCCTCCTTGCTCATCATTGCTCCCTGGCCTAAACCTCAGCTCCTTACTGAGATCCTCCTTGTACTTCTGGTCCTTCTTTACCTTTCCTCCCAACTGGTCCTTCTCCTTGCCTTTCCTCCCTCTTCCCCTGCTCCTCCTGCTCTGATTCACTGCTCCCCATTCTCCTGCATTCCAGGTCCCCGTTCTTCCTGCTATCTGGCCCCCTGCCTCCTGCCTCCCACTCCCTTTCCGTCTCTAACCACCCCTGTCGTGGCTACATCACCCCCTCATCCTCCGAGCAGAAGAAGAGGGTGAGCGGTTGTTAGTGTGGGTCTGATCCACCCGCCTTGCTTCCTTCTGTCCAGCCCTGGCCATCTGCCTACTTCCTGAAATGTTGTCCTCAGTCCCCCTTTGTGAGGGTCCCCAGTTACCTGCCTGCTTCCTTGGTAGTGTCCTTTTGGACCCCTCTGCCAGGGTCCCTCACGTGACCCTGAGTATTCTCTGCTCCTTTCCCTATGCCCCCACCCAGTACTTTGGTGCAACCCTGTGGGAGATTCCCAGCCCTTCTGGCCCATACCACCCCTTCCCCAGCTTTCTCCTAATCCCAACCTCCTCCTAAGCTGTGCTAGCTGGTAGCACACTGGGCAACCACCGAACTTCAAGCCCAGTCCAGTATCATGGCTGCTCCACACCCTGTGCACCCACCACCCTCCCAAAGATGCGGCCCTAGTGTGTGGTTCCATCCCTTCAAATAGGTTTCCTTGGGTGAGCCACCAGGTTCCCCCCTAGTCCAAGATACCCCTACTGCCTAATCAGGTCACCCACTAATCTCAGAGACAGTCCCACTGTACACCACTAACCATGTTACTAGGTGCAGTACAACACATTAAACTTATAAAGGAAATGAACAACTCCTAAGCTCCTCTCCCAGCCTTTAGGTCCAACCCCCAGTGGCTAGAACACATGAGCTGCACCTGCAGCCTTTTCCTCCAATTGCAGGGCAGGTGTTCCCCTATAAATTTGCAGACTTCTGGGAAGGGGGGTCTTGGGAAGACACCTGACTCGAGAGAGTGTATCAGCCCTGTGTTTCCCCCCTCCAAGCCCAGCAGCCAAAGAACCAGGCCCAAGCAAATCCCACCAAATAGGTTTTAAATCAGAAGAAATAGGCCTCTACCAGCGCAGCCTGTTACACAGTGAAACATCCACAAAATGATCCCCACTTACAGCCACCAAATCAGTTTACAAACATCCAGCAGCCCCCAAAACAATACCCTGCTAGCCCCTTAGAAGTAAGAAAGAAAAGAACTAACCTACCAAGTAAAATCCACAAGAACCCTGTGAAAACAACAGCAGCAGCTACTGTCCTGGAACACAACTGATCCTGTCCCCTTCCAGTTCTTTCTGATGAGCCAAAGAAATTACTGCAGTGATCTAGCTTGTAAATTTATGTATTTTTCTTTTTATGGAGGCCTGGACCAAAAGAACGCCAAGTGGAGGGTGTCACAGAGCTGCATGGTCTGAATCTTGTTGGGAACTCGGACATCACTTCTGTCGATTAGAAGGTCCTCAAAAGCTTGGAGGAAAGCCTGCAGGGTCGCTTTGTGGATGCAAGCCCACAGCTTCTGTGTGCAGCTACAGTTGCCAGCTTTGCACTATGGCCAGACAAGGGGAGCCAACAAGGTAGGTAGAACAGAATTTGTGTGGGCAGCAGAGAAGTGTGCTGTGGATGAGACCTATAATCATTTTTTGGTTTTGTTTTTCTTTCAGAATTTGGAGATAAGGAAGTGGCCTTGCTTGCAGAGGACTATGAACTAGTCCTGGAAGCTGCTGCTGTAAAAACTGACATGGTTGAAACAGAATGACTATGTTGAAAACTGAACTATATGACAAGTATGTTATGTGCAAAGAGTTGCATTGTCGATTCATGAGTCTCAAATGTATTTAAAGAATTTGATGCCATATGTAAGAGGAACCATGTCATGGAGGAAGCATGTTTTAATTAACTCTGTTTATAAGTTGTCAGAGTGTTTTGGTATGCTTCTTCTCATTGTATGCCTTTCTTTTATTTTCCAGGTTTGAACAGATTCACAGTCTGACATGGGAGAAGGTGAATGCTGCTTACCATCAGAAGTACTCCAACATCCTGGCTCTTATGGATCTTCTCTTGACATGTCCTGCAAGTTGACTGTGAAGAGTTTCAGCCAACTGAAGCTCAAAAGTCCAGCCTGCGTTCCAAGCTTCAGTCTGACACAGTGACTGACCTCATGGTTGTGCAAATGAACTCTCCTGATATTGATAAGTTCAATCCGCAAGAATCGATTGGCCTGTGGAACACTGGGGGACAAAGGAGAAGGCAGCCACAGACTGGTACTTCTGTGCCTTGAAATCAGGATGAGGATATCACAGATTCACAAAGTGACTGTGACAGTGATATTAGTGATGTTAGTGAGCTCGAGGATCAACCAGGCTCGCCAGATGCATCATCATGTTGCACTTCTTGAAAGGGACATTGTTGGGACAGTTGTGGGGGGGAACAGATTGTTTGTATTTCTTAACTTGCCTTACTTATAAGTTATAAAATTATGATAACTTAGTAATGTTTGGAAAACAACTGTGTGTTTGTCCTATTTAATTATAGAAACATAAATCAATGTTTTAACTGCACTGCTTTTGTCCTTATTCAATGGCTGGCAAATACCCGCAGTGACCAGAATGCGGACTAGTGCAAACCACTATGGGCTGGCAATTTTAGAAGGACGTCCTGCTGGCTAATGCAAAAAAAAAAGTTAAGGTCAACCCCTGTTTACAGTCATTAGCAATCAGAAACAGTGCAAAGATTCCACAGAACAATAGTAGCAGTGCAATGGGCAAAAACCTAAAATAAATACAAATATTGTGACATGACTCCACAAAATCTTCAAATGGGCTGTAAAACACAAACATTTTTGCAAGAACCTTGTTTTCATTAAGCAAACAATTTATTGATAGCTATGTTGAAAGACTTTCAGAGAACTGGGAAATATCTAGCATACTCCATGAACACTTGTAAAGTAGAACACAACTGAAACATCAATAAAAGTTGCTGAAATGCTTGTTTAAACATTTTATCAAATTACTTTTTTGCTATGCTTAAGAATAATTCGGAACAGTTTAGAACAGATTAACAGCATATTTTGTCATCTTTAAATGATTAAATGCAAACATAATAAAATTGAACATGCTGGCCCACCAGTGCAGAGGCATGGTGACTGTCTGCGACACTGATGACCTGGGTTCGGGAACGGCCCAGAACGTTGGAGGGCTGGCCTAGTGGCAGAAGGATCATGCGTCCTCAGGACAGCTCTCCTTCTCTGGAGGTAGGGTGGGTTAACATGACCAGTGCTTGCTGTCTTTTGGTGAAGGCCAGGAGGATAGATGCAGTAGGCAATGACAGACATTGGCATCAGCCTGTGATGTCATTGCATGTCCCACCCCCTCGGGAAGCATAGCAGCAAAAATAGTCCACCGACTAAATGAAGTCACCTGAACCTTGCTGCACATCCCCCGACCCTCACCATCATTACTGCTTAAGTCCCACCAGAAAGCCGGCAGCCCTGCCCTGGGTGGGGTAAGAGGGGGTGTTGGAAACCTCCCCCTTTGCCCAGTACCATAGTAGCAGTTCTGCAGTGGACCCACCATGGGGGGGGGGAAGCTGGGGTGCTCAGGCAGAAGGGGGAGCTGGTGGGATGCTTGATGGGGTAGCGGTGGGGTGGCAGGACAACCTATCAGGTCAGGTAGGACCCCCCCAAAAAATAAGATTGAACTACTTTACAAAGTTTAACAATGCAGGCCCGCATGCTGGTGTAGTGGTAGCAACTGCTTGCAACACTGATGATATAAGATTTAATAGTGAACTCAGGCCATTGGAAGATTGGGTGAGTGGGTGTGGACAAGGATGAGCATCCCAAAGACTTCTGTCCTTCTCTGGAGTGCAGCAGGCACTGGAACCCAGTAGACACTGACCCCTGGTAATAGGTACCTGACTTGCAGCTCTGTACAACTTACAGTCACAGAACTGATGCTGGAATACTGTGGTGGAGCTTCGAGGCAGGGTGACGTCACTGGAGACAGGTCTGCTGCAGATATTGGATGGGCCAGTGACCTTCCTGGGTCACCATCAGGCTCTGAAGAAGCTGATCCAGGGGACTGTCCCACCAGAACATCAGTGAAGTGTCCTTATGCAATGCCGACATCCCGGGTTTGGGAATGGACACATGTGTCAGAGGGCCGACTGGGTAGAGAAAGATTGAGCGTCCAAGGAACAGCTCTCCTTCTCCAAAGGGAGGGGGACTAGTGTCGGGCACAACAGAGATCCCTGGCAGAGGCAAACATGCAATAATAATCAATTATCTAATGTAATGGCTTGTTGTACTGTGTCTGATTTTAAATGTTCACTTGTACAAAAACTTTTGTCTGAGGTTGTTTGTAATTGTTTCTAATGTTTGAGTAATTATATGTCTTTGTTATAATGTTTTGTTTGTGATTCTTGTTATGTTGTTTGTCACTGAACATCTGTGAAAACGGGCATTTTTTGTTCTCAGATTTTTTTCAGTATAAAATAAATGAAATGAAAATCAAAATGAAAAATGCAACATTATAATAAGATTGAACTACTTTACAAAGTTTAACAATGCGGGGCCAGCATGCCGGTGCAGTCACAGCAACTACTTGCAACACTGATGATATAGGTTCAGTAGTGAATTCAGACCATTGGAAGACTGGGCGAGGGGGTGTGGAGAAGGATGAGCATCCCAAAGACTGCTGTCCCTCTCTGGACTGCAGCAGGCACTGGCACCTGGTAGACACTGACCCCTGGTAATGGATACCTGACTCTCGGCTCTCTACAACTTACCATCACAGAACTGATGCTGAAACACTGTGGCGGAGCTGTGAGGTAGGGTGACATTACAGTTCTGCTGCAGATGGAGGATGGGCCAGGGACCTTCCTAGGTAAGTGTCAAGCTCTGAAAAAGCTGGTCTGGGGGATCAGCCCACTGGTGCAGTGGGAAGGTGTCCGCATGCAATGCCAGCATCCTAGATTCAGGAACAGACTCACGTGTCGGAGGGCCGGCTGGACGGAGAAGGACTGAACATCCAAGGGATGGCTCTTCTTCTCCAGGGGGAGAGGGAGCTAGTGTCTGGTGCAGCAGAGACCCCTGGTGGAGACCAGGGGATCTACTGCAACTGGCACCTAAATGTGTGGGAGAAGGAACAGATGGACTTGTCCCATGGATGTCATTGCACGTCCCACCTCCAGGGGAATACTGCAACAAAAATCTGCTACTGAGACATGATGTCCCCCACTCACTGCTATTCCCATTGCCCTTTCTTGCCCACTGGGGGGGGTCCCGCTCCCATGGTCCTACCCTGGGGGGGGAGTAAGGCAGGGCTTGCACTTTTTATCCATTGGGAGGAGGCACTCCACCCAGGAGGATAAGCCTTGGCATGACGGGATGGCGAGAGTGGGGGCTAAGCTCCCGTGGTAGGGATTTGGGGTCTCTGCCAAAAAAAAAAAAAAATCTGGTCCTGACAAAAAAGATGAACCTAGATGTCATCTCCATGACACTGCCTTCCATGGTCTCCTAGGTGATCACCTAGGTGGCAATAGTGCAGCGGAGGCAGTGACCCACCTTCTGGGATGCTCAATCCTCCTTCCCCACCTAACCCCTAATGATCAGGGCTCACTTCTGAACCTAGTCACTGGCATTGTAATGTAATGTAATATAAACTTCATTTTTTAAGCGCCTTTCAAAAACCAAGGTGCTATACAATGAAAGTCAAGCCATTCAATTAAATACCATACATAAACATTATTAAAAACCTTCAGAAAACGCTTTAGAAAACAAATAGGTTTTGCGCTCAGATTTAAAACTCGATTTAAAATTGAAATTTTAAATTTACATTTTGAGTGGTAGCACTACTGCTGTGCTGATGGGCTGGCCCTGAGACCTGAGACCATTTTTATGATTTATTTTGTTGTAATAGGTTCATATATCTGGCAACAGCATTCCTCTTTTCTCCCATGACAGAGAAGTCCTTGGGGGGGTGGTAGAGAGTGACAAGAGGTAGCATGCATTATCAGCTTGGCTCTGCAAAGTGGAAGGTACGCAGTCACACTTTTGGGGCGTTGCAAAAGTGAAAGGTACAGGTATCCCATGAAAAGAGCGAGTGCAAATCAGCGAGGGAACAAGTGCACTTTAAAAACAGTGAATGTCATTTTGGTGACCTTGTGCTAATAGCAATTGTTTGAGCGATGATAGTATTGTTTAGCACTGTAGGGAGTACAGGTGGGGAGTAATGTAGTTGTCAGTGTCTGGAGGAAAGCCGTACTGGCTCTGTAGCCTACAGATTAGAGTCACCAGCTTTGTGAAGGGTTGTTGCATCCAGACCTGGGTTCAGAACTCAGTGTTGCTGATTTTTTTTTTTTAGTCTTGCACCGGCCCTCTCTCCACATTCCCACACAGCTCCCTTCAGAATAACCCCTCCATCCACAACCCAACACTCTTCCTCCAGAGTAACCCTCCATCCCCAACCCAACACTAACTCCCCTCACCACATTCTTTGTCCAGCCCCCTCACCCTACAGTTTCCCAGCACCATCAATTCATCTGTAATCCCCTCCAACACCCCATTATGTCCAGAATCTCCCACCATGTATACCACCAGGAAACTCAGTTCCACCAATGATACGAACCAAGAGAGGTTTGTGCTGAGATCCTGGTCAGGGGCCTGGAAGGGGAATGCAGTGGCAGGAGGGTAGTCAGATGGAACAGTTCTGGCTACTGACAGAGTGGTCAACTAGAGGGATGCTGGACTTAGGGCTGGTCCAGTTGCAGGGAGCTTTGGGGGAGTGGAAGGTGGTCGAGCTGTAGAGTGGTGGTTCAGCTACCAGGAGGGTGGTAAGGAGGCTAGTCCAGCTGCAGGGTTTGTTGTTGACTAAGATGGGAAGGGTGGTGTTGTAAGGAGGTAGAGCATGTAGAATGAAAAAAAAACTCACTAAGACCCATAACTTGTTGTCATGACAACCATCATAGAAATAACGTCGTCGTCCCTGTCTTATGCTCTTAACACAAATGTCACTTAAATGATGGCACGTTTACTCAGTCACTATGATTTATGGCTCAAGACTGGCATCTAGGCCATTAACTTTATCCACACATTTACACTAAACTGACGTTTTTTCCTAGTTGGATAAACTCGCTGGTTAGCCAGTACTGAGATCTGTATGATGTCATGAACTGACATACATTTTTGCCAGTTGCGCAGCCATCTTGATGTGCTCTTACAGCTATGCAGCAGCACAGATGTCTAGGAATGTCTGCAAGCTGAACTGGAACTTAAACTGACTGTAGACTATGCTCAGCTGGAGGAAGGACCATCTGAATATAAAATCAGGTATAATTAAAAAAAAATTAAACAGCCACTTAGAATATTTTTTTATTCACATTGCTAAAAAAGTAATAAGGTACTCCCAGGGGTTGCATTATCCATATATTAACCACCCCCTAGGTGCATGTGGCACTTGACATCACCTTGTGCCACATTACACCCCAAGGGTGTGATTTACATATGATTAATGCAACCCTTGTTCATTCCTTATTGTTTAAATATTTCAGGTCTGCCACAGTGGCTTCTTGTTCATCTATGATCATATTTGATCTCGCTAGGGTCTATTCATCTTCTGAAGAATTTAGCAGAAAAAGCAGGACTTCACTGAAAACGAGATCCTTTGCTTTTATTGACAACTCTAGGTAAGTAAATGGTTAAATAAAGTCAGCCCTCTAAGATGTACCTTCATGTAATCATCCTTAATATCCCCATTTTTTGTATAATTTGGAACAGCTTGAAAAACTGATATTGCACATGTCTGTTACTTTAAAATCTAAAAAAGAAAACATTTCCCATAACCCCTTGGCTTCTTGGCAGGATATGCTACTGCCAGAGTGATTCACTTCCTAGTTCATTGCTGCTCTAAAAACAGGGCTAGGCCAGTTTGAACTGGTTTGTGATTTGAACTGGATAAGTTTTGTTAGAGGGTCTGTCCAGAGATATTCTGCAGAGATTTTTAGGTATTTTTGTACAGTTTTGTAAAACTTTAACTCAGAAAAGAGCTTAGTAATCTAGGAAGAGTTGCAGAGAGAGTCTTTTAGCTTAATTGAGCAGGATTCATAAAAGAGATGCGCCGGGTACAAGTGAGATGCACTGTGCCATGTGAAATGGCAGTGGTGTCCCCACTAGGCCTCTGGAACGTTCCCATGGTGAACAGGCACATTACTGTTGTCACCTTGGTCTCCACGGATATGGCATGACCACGTCCAGTGGGTGCCTGTATTTCATCATGGCACAACTCACAGAGCTGCCTCAGAATGGCCCTATTCAGGCAGTACCAGCCTATTGCCTTCACATTCATGAGCCCACCAGCACTGGGACTGGGGCAGGTGGTGCTGGTGAAGTGGATGGACCGGGGATGGCGTCATTCACTACAGCGCCCACAGCACAGTGTGACGGGCCTTCATCATCACCCGCAAAGGCATCCTGAGCAGCCGTGCCCATGGCTGCACCTCTGAGGTGTGAAGGAACTGTGAAAAGAAGAGGGAGAACAGGGTTAGTGCACAGGATGAAACATTAATAAAGAATAATAATAATAAACTTTATTTAATTAAGCGCCTTTCAATTTGTCAAGGCACTTTTCATAAAGATTGTTAAAAATAGTGGCATAAAACAGTAATATAAAAGACATTGGCATACAGAATGACATACAGACGTGTACAGTATCCCTCAGTGTTGTGCCATGGTTGCACATGACAGACCCTTGCATGGCTGCGCAATGCCCATAATGCAATGCCATCCACGCACATGCTGTGACTGGTACTATATGGTGACAGGCCATTGTTTTCTGGACCCCGTGTGGCATTGGTACAGCAAGCCCATCCGACAATGAGTGTGTCCCAGCAGTCTAACTGGCACCGGCCCACTACATGTGTACCCATGTGCATGGAATGTCAGGAAGTGCATGGCCCGGCAGGCTCCATGCATGCACAACCGCCATTCATGGGACATCCCTCGGTACCACAGTCCCAAGGCACAACACACTGGGACCGTCATGGCGGCCAAGGCACACACGTGGCCAGACATGCATCCTTTGTATGTATACTCACAGTGCTGTGATGGGCTGCCACCTGTCTGGACCCCCCCAGCCAGGAACAGCTTGCACAATGGCTCGGCATATCGTGGCCACCAGTAGCTCTTTGTTGGGGCTTAGGCAGACATCATCCTGCAGCCAACCCCCAGTCCTCCACAGGGATGCCTCATTGTGGGCCACCTTCTATTTTGCCCTGTGCTTTCCATCATTCAAATGTTTCCAGTACTCCAGGGAGGTTCTGTTGAATTTGCCAGCGGCATTCATGTGCTGGGCTCCCACCTCCCAGCCCTTCTCCCATACCGTACGACTGCCGCCCCTGCCCTCCAGCAAGTCCCACCTATTGTTGTAGGCTTCGATGAGGGCCCACTCCTCGTCCTTGGTGAAGTTTGGCCTCCACCTGCTGGCGGCACTCTCTCCTCTGGACATTGTGGTATCTGTGGGAGGGTACAGACAGACACTGGTCTTGCACGTCGACCCCCGTGTGCCCATGATGACATAAAGTAGATGCAGGTGGGCACACCAGTACCTGGCTGACGGGGCCTGCTGGCACTGCTTCTGTATGGGGGGTGCAGGATGTGTTGTGGCTGTCTGTGCTGCATCTGGCACCTGTGGTGGACATACCATGTCTGGCAGCATGACCATGGACTTGCCATCTGTGATGCATGACCATGTGCACATGCAGCCAGCTGCACATCACTGCCACTATGGACACTGCGCTGTACATGCAGGCACTATTGCCAACAGTACTCCCTCATCAGCCTGTGGGACAGCATGTGGTACAGCATGCTGTGCTGCAGGTGTCCCTGCACATGTGACAGCAGCAACAGGCTGTCCACTGGCCATGTCAACATGGGCCTTGGCATCAATAATCATGGACATTCATACCTACAGCTGGGTCTGTGTGACAGTCTGGTGGCTGTAATTTCCACAACCTCTCCTAGGACGTGCCTGACTCCATGTAGCATTTGCCCAGTGCACCTACACAGTCCGCAAAACATATAAACAGATGTACAAATGGATAGTACTCACCTTCAAGGCTGTTCTACCTCTCAGTCATCTGTTTTCAGTGTGTCCTGAGTTAGGAGCATTTATGGCTCAGGGCATGCAAATGAGGTCTGGGGCAGTGATAATGAGATGCTAAGCAGCTGAGATGCCCCTGAATACATTAATAGGCTGATTTGGGCACATTGTCCGTGAATTGCATGATTGCCCTCAGCTCCTCTCTATCAACATGGCACATCGGCTGTGTTGGGTGCATCTCAACATGGCGCATGTCCCGCGCATGCACAGTGTATTTGTCACGTCTCTGAGTTGGGCGCAAGTTGTTCGGCACATTCCCCATGCATGTGCCATGCGTGGGACCCATGGTGCATCAACACCATTGCACTATTGGTCCTGCACGCGCACTGGAGACATGCATATAGTGCACGCTGCAAGATGCAGTCTGTCTGTGCATGCATATCCTCCTGCACAGTGCACAAGGATCACACATTATGTACCCTTGCACTACAGTGTGCTATAATGCATCTCTCACACCATGCACAATAGTGCATGCCACACACAACATGGTGGATGGCTCCAAATCGTGCATATGTGACCAGATCATGTCCCTTGTCCCCGCATTCATGCTATTGGATTGTGCATCGTGCATGTGCCTGTGAGACCTGACTGACCAACTGCGCAATATGTCAGTGTGTGTGGGGGCATGCATGTGGCCCAGCTATGCATGTGGCACCATTTGCAATCCTACATGCACTGGGCCTGCAGCACATTTTGTTTGCACTGCATATACAATGCCCAGGGTGGGAAGGCAGGGACAGAGGGCACTCAACTGGAGCTTCTCCACCTGGTTGCGCGTGTCCTCAGGGTGACGGGACAATTGTTTGGCAAGGAGGACCTACGGATTCCTAGGGCCATGGTTTGGGCATCCATTGCCAGCCACCTTGTGTGCTGCACCAGTGTGCCATGCACTGGGGAAAAGTGCTGCCACAGGTGCGGGGTGCTTGGGCCAGGTAGGTATCTCGTGGACATGTGCATCACAGGCACTTTCAGGGTGGTGACGGGGCACAGCACATCTGATCATGCACATGGGCAGTCCCACACACGCACATGTGGGTGTGACCATTCCTGCCTTGTGGGGCTCCGCCATGCCTGTCACATGATCATGCCCTCTATGTGGTGGGATGTGTGTGTGACCAGGTACACTGTGTTGCGCATAGGTTGTTGCCACCATGTGTGGTGCATGACCACAACTGGCCACTTTGTGGTTTGGGCATGGCCAGGTTGCACGGCCGTACACTGCATGGACTGTCACCAGTGTTGCACTGGCTGTGTACACATGCACTGCATGCTCACACTGGTGTTGGGGTGTGGTTGGTGCACCAATATGTCCACTCATGGTTGTCTCTGTCTGTTGTGTATTGCAGGGCTGAAGGTCAGGCAGCAGGCCACAGCAGCCACTGAGGCCTGGGGATGTGTGGTGGCGGAGGCATCTGAAAGTGGAGCTTCCGGAGCAGGTAAGTGGTATGCTTGTCTGTGCATTGTCCATATGCTGGGGTGGGATATTGATCAGTGGGGGTTGTGTGTCTGCCATGGGACTTACACTTTGTTCTCATTGTTGTTGCTCTAGGTCCCGGGGCTCGTCATGCAGTGGCCGGAGGTGTGGTGGCAGTGCAGGGGAAGGTGACGTTTCACTGGGAGATCGGGAGGGCAGTACAGAGGACACTGAGACCTATCATCCAGCTTCAGGGATGACTGCTGCAACCGCTGGAGGCTGTGGTCCACCTCCTTTGTGCACGTGGCCTCTGGGGGATGAGGCACAGGGGTGTGCAGCTGCGCGACTAGCGACATGCCCATGCATGTTTGTACATATTGTATATAGACCTGTACTACACCCTCCCGCCATGTTGTTGCAGTTCCACCCCCCTTACATCCCATATTCCTGTACATAGTCCCTCACTCCCCAACCTTTTTATGGTTGCTTGTGCGCATGCGCAAGAAACATTATGTGGCAGCGTAGGAGAGAAGCGGGTTGTGGAGGTGCTGCATTGTGGCAGCCAACGCAGGCATTGCATTTGGGGGCTTGGCACTGGTGAACCAGTGGAGGCACAGTGTACTGATGACACTGACTTCTAAAAGTGCCACCAACTTGTAAGGTTTTCACTGCAGCAAGCAGGGGCTGCCTCATCATTGCAGCATCAGGCATTCCACGGCAATGAGGGAGCAACCTGTCATTGCAGGGCGGTACCTTGACTAATGTAATATTGTTTGTGAATGCAGCAGCAAGCCGCCACCATGTTTACAAACAATATTACCAGCTCCCAGTTCCAAGGGGGTTCCCAATCCCCCTCGGCATCATGCGCCCCTCAAAACATCCTTTGTTTGCCGATGGGGCTCCAATCCCCGTCTGCTTCATTCCCCCCTTACCAGTTTAATTTGCTGATGGGGAAGCCCATTCCCCATCAGCATTATGTCCCCCGCCAAAAAAAAACTTTGTTTTGTTCTGAGGTGGGGTGCCCAGTCCCCTCAGCTCTTGCCCCCAGGTATGTGCGACGGGGTGCCCAATCCTATCGGCTACTGCCCCCAAAGAAAAAATGCTGGGTGGCACGCAGGCCCACAGTGTGCCAAATGTCCCCTGTTAAAAAAAAAAAAAAAAAAATTCCACAATGATTTTTTTCTTTCTGTTTAACCTTTAAAACAGAAAACGGTCCCTCGTCGAGTCCAGTGGACCCTCACCCAACCCATGCCCACCCTCTCCGCACCTCACCTCCCACACCCCCCATACCCCATACTTACCTCTGGAGCCTGGCACAACAATCTTCTTGGACCAGGAGCACATCTGCACTCTTCAAAGTCAACAGCGAACTGAAGAAATACCGGTAGGCTGTATAATGGCAGAAATAGTTTATTTTCAACCTTGGTGCATATCTCAGGCATTTTGGGGAATTTTGGCACCAAATTTTCAACATGAGGTTATTGAGATCCCTCCTTATGAATCCAGCCACTGTCATGGTGTTATTTGGTCACAAAAAGTGATTTTGCAGTCACTGCGCGGAATCACCTTTTGGGACCAATTAACGAAACGACAGTGCCGGTGTTCATGAGGTGAGCTCTCAAAAAGTCTGTGTTGCAAATTTGGTGGAAAAAAATCCAAAATATGACTTTCACGAGTATGCATTGCGCAGTTGCTACACACATTCATAACTTTGTGAATTTGTAATATTTTCACTCCACATTTTCAACATTGCCATTTTTCCACACCTCCTTATGAACAGTACAGCTGTCATTTTTCACATCCTGGCCGAAATGTGTTTTCGCACTTCTGGCACAGAATAGCACGGTCACTGTGGGAAATCAGTGTTCGGGACACATTAAGAAAATCACAGTGACACTGTTTATGAGCAGTGATCCAAAAATACCTGTGTTGAAATTTTTGTGACGAAAGTCCTTAAAATGAGTGTGTTAACCTACTAACGTACTAAAATGCCAGCAGAACAGGCCTTACGGTCTTTTGCGTCTGCTTATTTGGTCAGCCCCCACCCTGGGAGCTGTCCTTGCTGCCCCCCTCACCTTCTCTGGCTTCTCCCTTCCCAGTTCCGGATATTCTCGCTGCATTGGATTTTGCTTCCAGAACCCTTCCCCTGTACCTGTCCCACCCCCTCTTGAACCCCTCCACCATCTCTGCCTCCATCAGCCCCCTAGGCAGCGCATTCCATGGCTCCACCACCCTCTCAGTGAAGTAGCACCTTCTCCTTTCTCCCCTGAATCTTCCCCACTCCAACTTCCACCCATGCCGTCTAGTGGCCCCCGAGCATGCGAGCATGCATTGCTCAGTTTTCACTCACGCTCGTAACTTTGTGAATTTGCAATATTTTCACTCCAGATTTTCAACATTGCCATTTTTCTGCACCTCCTTATGAACAGTACAGCTGTCATTTTTCACATCCTGGCAGAAATGTGTTTCTGCACTTCCGGTGCACAATTGCCCGGTCGCTGTGGCAAATCAGTGTTTGGGACACATTAAGAAATTTACAGTGACACTGTTCATGAGCAGAGGTCCTAAAATGCCTATGTTGAAAATCTGGTGACGAAAGTCTATAAAATGACTGTTGTGCATGCATTGCGCAGTTTCTATATATGCTCAAAAGTGCGGGCATTTTTAATATTCCCACTAAAGATTTTCAACATTGCCATCTCTTCACGCCTCCCTATGGATGGTATAGCTGCCATTCTTCACATCCTGCCTGATCTGTGTTTTTGTACATGTGGCGCAGAATGGCACAGTCACTGTTGAAACTCAAAGTTCAGGACACATTTAGAAAATAACATTGCCACTCTTCATGGGAAGAGGTCCCAAATGCTTTCATGAGGTGGGGATTACAAAAAGGCCATGTTGAAAATGTGTAGTGCAAATACCAACAAACGCCTGTGGCATTAGGGTTTCTAACCATAACGTCCCACCCTGTACAGACTGACAGGCATTGGGGGTGTGCCTTTGGATTGCTGACTGAACTGCTCATGCCATCCCAACCAAAACCCCCCAAGCCACTGACAGGCATCGAGACCAGTTCACCCCATTCTCCTATGCTGCACCCATTTCAGCGTATGTCCTTATGTAATGGGCTAACTATAAAGCCAAACACCCCAAGGCATACCTCAACACATGTCGGTGTCTGCAGAATAGGGTGAGGTGATATAGCATGAACGTCATAGGCGACGACCCAAACACTTACCCCAATGCCTGTCCATCTCTACAGGATGGAGGTGGGGTTGGCGTGAAGTTCAGTACTTCACTGCCATTCCTATTCTACATCTGTCTAACTCCTGCATTTCTAATGCTAATATCAGCAAGCATTCGGCATTGACACATGCTTTTTTATAATTATTACTGTATATACAGTAGTTGCTGTACTTTGTGAAGAGAGGCTGTTTTTGTTTGTTTTTGTATTTGTTACTGTATGCACCTGTTTTCATTCTTATAAAATGTTTTCTACTCTAACATGGTGTCTGTGGTCATTCACTGTTCCTTGGACCTGGGAGTGTGTACTGCCATGGGCTACTCACTGTCCCCATGCTGTCCTGGCTCTGTGTGCCTCTGGCTTTGTGTGGCCTGTTTCTCCCCTGCACCTCCCTCCTCCATGTGGCCCCACTGATTCCTGTGGCATGTGTGTGGGCCACATGTCCTGCTGCACATCTCCCTGCCCACTGTCTGTGTATGCCACCTGTGGCCTGCGTTCATTGCATGGCTGAACTATTGTTCTGTGGCCCTGTATGTTGTGTCCTGTGGGTGGGGATCTGGCATGGCTGTTTGGCACTATGGTGGCATTGTGGGCTGCCCCCTGATTGGCATGTTCTTGCCTTGTGTCCCATGCACACGGACACAGTTCTGGACATCAGTGGTGTTGGCACTGTCCAGTGGCCACCACCTTGCTCCTTGCATCTGCACGCTGTTGTGTGGCACCATGCTAGCTACAGTGTGCCTGTCCTCTGTGCCTGACATAGGCCTGTGTGGGTCATGGCCTGGGCCTCTGGGTGTTTTTCTGGTTGCCCTGTGTCATTGTTGTGCCTGTTTGTGCCACTGTTGTGCCCATGGCCTCTCTGTGTTGTCCCATCGGTCTTGTGTGCCTCCCTCCTTTGTCCACTGCATTGTCCCCTGTTGCTCCATCTTGCCTTGCTGGGTTGCTTCCTATTCACTGTTTTTCTCCCCTGGGTGGTTGTGCACATCCCAGATGTGCTGGTGCATCTACACATGCATCATGTCCTTTTCATGTGATTCACAGTGGGGTGGCACATGGTGCATCCCGTGGAGCATCCCTTTGTGAATCGTCCGGTGGTTGGTGGGCATATCCTGTTTGTGCCAGTGCATCTCACATGCCCCCGGCGCATCTCTTTTGTTAATCCAGCCCATTATGTTTTTGTAACTAGCTTCCTGCTGTTCTGGGTCAGATTTCATTTATACTTCATTACTTGCTGTAAATATGTTTGATTAGTGCATTCTTTGTTTTTACTGCTTTTTAAAGTTTTGTCTAACAGAAAATGGCCTTTCTAGACTAAGAAATGTGTAACTACAGTTATTTTAAAGCACTAGGTATTACAGCATGTGTTTGTGTGTGGGGGAGGGGCTGGTTTGCATTTGAATGTAGTATTTGTAATGCTGCTGGATATAGCATGTTGCAGGCTTGGGACTTATTAAAATTAGCTGAAGAAATTGTTGTGGCTTTGTGTGAATAGCATTTTGTGAAAAAGAACAGTCTACACCACCAATGTCTGACATGGATTTTATGAACTGTTAGTTTTATAGTGTCCTTTTTTAATTTTTTTTATACTGAGACCAATTGCTTAACCTGTAGTCCACCCAGCTATAGAAATCAGTGTTTAGAAGCAGGATTACACTAGAAATGTGATCTATCCTGGGTAAAATAAATTACAGTATAAAATAACATTTAAAATGCATAATATTCAGTAGGAGGGAATGCAGATTTTGTTTTCTTTTAATCTGCCCCCCCCCAGCAACATAGGTTAAACTAAGCGGATAACAGCAGTCTGAAGGAGGTAGCCCCCCCCACACCGAATTCCACAGGAGTAGTTTCTAGAATGAAACTGAGACACACACGCACACACACTGCATTCCAATACAGTATATTTCTGTTTAGGAGAACTACACTGAGCCTGTAAGTCATTTATTTCCCCATAGAAGCTGTTTTTTAAGTACTAGTTAAATTTATGTTGTTGTTCCATCTATAGTAATCCAGTCTATAGTGGGGCCACTAGTGGTTTGAACTCATAGCTGCTGTAACAGGCATGGTGTGCTGGAATTGTATTTACAAGGAGTTGTCACAAGAATATATCTTGTCTTGATCTTGGATTATTTGTCAGTGCTGGTTTCTTTGGATTACTATTATTGGAATTTATCTTGCATGTCAGAAAAGTATTGGAACTGCTTTTAATTGACATGACATTATTCCATCTATATAGGCCTTTTGGGAACCTCAGTGGGTGTTTCTGTTTTACACTCTGGTGTTGTCAGTTTAGAACTGTATGATCTAGTTTATGTCCCTATCAGCCACAGAGTTCTATAGTAGAATACAGATGCATTGTGTCAACAACAGAAGAGTAGAACAGGGACATAAACTACATCATACAGTTCTAAAGTGTTTTTACCAGCGGCATGTAAATCAGAAATACCCACTAGGATAGCTGAAAAGCCTGGATAGCTAGAGCAATAACAGAATGTGGAGCAGTATTTAAAAAACAGATTCTACTGGGGGAAAATGACCAATAGATTCAGTGCAGTTCTTCTTTAAGTCTGGAAAGTAATAACAGCAGATCCTTAAAAAGCCTGGAAATTAACTTAACACTGGATTCTAAAAAAAATATTTATTTAGAAGTGCCTATGTTCCACTTTAGTTCAAGTATGTAAATGAAGAGAAATTACAGCACAAACATGCAGAACAATTGACTGTGTTTTATTGTGCCATTCGATAGTATGCAACTGAATTAGACATTCAAAAAGCATAAACAAAGGTACTTTGCATATGTTCAGTACTACATCACGTGGTGTACATGTCATGCGATGGCGCTGCGCCACACTGAGTAAAATATGGTGTCCCTGATTTTGATCTTTTCTCCCTGATTTTGGTCCTAGCAGGTTGAGAGGTATGCCCATGATGGCAGTCTGTACCCCCCCCCAACAATGACGGCAACTAAGATATCACTTCATATCCAATATTACTGCTCTTGGGAACATTTCACTTGTACTAATCTATTTCTCTCTCTCTCTCTTTGATTTTTTATTTAAACAGGTCTACAGAGCCCCCTACAACCCATCAGATAAGTATTATTTACCTTTTTCTCCTGCCCCATCTGTAGTCTTACCTTTCTCAAGAACTAGTGATCCTTTCTGACCACTCTCTTTATTCTTATTTTACAGGTGCTCCATCTACAGTATGTTTTCTGGATCCCTTCTCTAAGTTCACCCAGAAGTCGGTAAGTGCTACCTTAAATTACTGCCATTTCTAAACTGCGGTGAACTATAATGTGGGGATTTCTTCCTCACACCCTACTTATACTGCTTTTCTTGATCTTCAAACCATTCTGCTCATACAAAGGGTAACCCTTTACAGGTTTTGACAAACATAATGCCTTATCTAGTAGGTAAGTAGAGTTTGATTTTGGTGTATTGGGGTTATGTATGTGTAGTTTAATTTAAGATTGTAAGGAACTCTAGGTTCATCATGTCCCTGTAACCATTGCTTCATTAGCAGGGATGAATAAGTATGATGTGAAAATGTGTATTTTAAGGAGTTCCCTACCCACAGTACTACCCAGTAGGGGTGCTCGAATTTTATGGAATCCATTCTGCCAGTACCTCAGATTTTCAAAATTTTCAGTTCAGAGTCTGATTCTGTTTTGTCTCCAGTTAAGGCACAGTAATGAAATCTGAGGTGGAATCTGAAGTTCTGATTCTACATCTGACACTGTTTTTTCCAATTATTTAACCAGGGGAGACACACTAAGCTGAAAACTTGTTTACAGGTGCAACCTGGGAGCATGAGGAAGTTAAGTGACTTGCTCCGAGTCACACAGTATGCAAGTGGGGGCTGTGGGATTCAACCATAAAGTAAAACCTCCTCCCATCCAGTAACTCTCACCAAAACCCTCCCCTTACCAGCTGGCTGGGGTCCCTGGGGCTGAGGCAGCATAGAGATTGTTTGGCTGGCAGTCCACTCCGTCCACTCCAGTTCCATTTGTTGTCCTAATCCATCAGTGATACTGCCAGCTACAGTAGCAGCCAGTCCAAAAAAAATGATCACTTCAAGTCCCCAGCCTATCCAAAAGTCCCTCCACCAATAGCCCCGAAACTCCCCAATTGTCACCTAGCAGCACCAGCTCTATAAGGTTATGAAGAAGGGGCAGTTGCTTTATTTATTTTTTTAACAGAACTACATTCAGAAGTGAAATTGAATTCTGATTCTGCATCCAAAAATGGTTCCTGGATTCTTTTTTCTTTGTCATAATACCAAAATCAATGGATTGGAATCCAGTGATTCTGTATTTGTCATCTGAAATCTGAGCAACCCCACAAACCATGGTACCCCGTGATTTCCTCAGAAATATGAAATTTCTTCAGGCTTAAAGTGCCTTGAAGGCCTGTATTGTTTTCATACCTACTATTTTTTTTCCTGCAATAAAGTTTATAAAGAAACAAAACAAAGTTCCTCATTAGGTAAACAATATGCTCTATCAGAGAATACAGATATAGATACAGTCCCACAGTATAGCACAATGGGAATGCATATGAGTTCACAGTATAGCACAATGGGAATGCATATGAGTTCACAGTATAGCACAGTGGGAATTTATATGAGTTTACAGGATAGCACAGTGGAAATATATATGAGTTCACAGTATAGCACTGTGGGAATGTATATGAGTTCACAGTATAGCACAGTGGGAATGCATATGAGTTCACAGTATAGCACAGTGAGAATGCATATGAGTTCACAGTATAGCACAGTGAGAATGTATATGAGTTCACAGTATAACACAGTGGGAATGTATATGAGTTCACAGTATAGCATACGAGTTCACAGTATAGCACAGTGGGAATGCATATGAGTTCACAGTATAGCACAGTGGGAATGTATATGAGTTCACAGTATAGCACAGTGGGAATGTATATGAGTTCACAGTATAGCATATGAGTTCACAGTATAGCACAGTGAGAATGTATATGAGTTCACAGTATAGCACAGTGGGAATGCATACGAGTTCACAGTATAGCACAGTGGGAATGCATATGAGTTCACAGTATAGCACAGTGGGAATGTATATGAGTTCACAGTATAGCACAATGGGAATGTATATGAGTTCACAGTATAGCACAGTGGGAATGTATATGAGTTCACAGTATAGCACAATGGGAATGCATATGAGTTCACAGTATAGCACAGTGGCAATGCATATGAGTTCACAGTATAGCACAGTGGCAATGCATATGAGTTCACAGTATAGCACAGTGAGAATGCATATGAGTTCACAGTATAGCACAGTGGCAATGCATATGAGTTCACAGTATAGCACAGTGGCAATGCATACGAGTTCACAGTATAGCACAGTGGCAATGCATATGAGTTCAGAGTATAGCACAGTGACAATGCATACGAGTTCACAGTATAGCACAGTGGCAATGCATACGAGTTCACAGTATAGCACAGTGACAATGCATACGAGTTCACAGTATAGCACAGTGGCAATGCATACGAGTTCACAGTATAGCACAGTGACAATGCATACGAGTTCACAGTATAGCACAGTGGCAATGCATACGAGTTCACAGTATAGCACAGTGGCAATGCATACGAGTTCACAGTATAGCACAGTGGCAATGCATACGAGTTCACAGTATAGCACAGTGGGAATGTATACGAGTTCACAGTATAGCACAGTGGCAATGCATATGAGTTCACAGTATAGCACAGTGGGAATGTCATGAGTTCACAGTATAGCACAGTGGCAATGCATCACGAGTTCACAGTATAGCACAGTGGGGAATGTATACTGAGTTCACAGTATAGCACAGTGGCAATGCATACGAGTTCACAGTATAGCACAGTGGGAATGTATACGAGTTCACAGTATAGCACAGTGGCAATGCATATGAGTTCACAGTATAGCACAGTGGGAATGTATACGAGTTCACAGTATAGCACAGTGGCAATGCATATGAGTTCACAGTATAGCACAGTGGGAATGCATATGAGTTCACAGTATAGCACAGTGGAATGCATATGAGTTCACAGAATAGCACAGTGGCAATGCATATGAGTTCACAGTATAGCACAGTGGCAATGCATATGAGTTCACAGTATAGCACAGTGGCAATGCATATGAGTTCACAGTATAGCACAGTGGGAATGATATGAGTTCACAGTATAGCACAGTGGGAATGCATATGAGTTCACAGAATAGCACAGTGGGAATGCATATGAGTTCACAGTATAGCACAGTGGGAATGCATACGAGTTCACAGTATAGCACAGTGGGAATGCATACGAGTTCACAGTATAGCACAGTGGGAATGCATATGAGTTCACAGTATAGCACAGTGGGAATGTCATAGAGTTCACAGTATAGCACAGTGGGAATGCATGTGAGTTCACAGTATAGCACAGTGGGAATGCATGTGAGTTCACAGTATAGCACAGTGGGAATGTATGTGAGTTCACAGTATAGCACAGTGGGAATGCATACGAGTTCACAGTATAGCACAGTGGGAATGCATATGAGTTCACAGTATAGCACAGTGGGAATGCATATGAGTTCACAGTATAGCACAGTGGGAATGCATATGAGTTCACAGTATAGCACAGTGGGAATGCATATGAGTTCACAGTATAGCACAGTGGGACTGTATATGAGTTCACAGTATAGCACAGTGGGAATGCATATGAGTTCACAGTATAGCACAATGGGAATGTATATGAGTTCACAGTATAGCACAATGGGAATGTATACGAGTTCACAGAATAGCACAATGGGAATGTATACGAGTTCACAGAATAGCACAATGGAAATATATATGAGTTCACAGTATAGCAGAATGACAATGCATATGAGTTCACAGTATAGCACAGTGGGAATGTATATCAGTTCACAGTATAGCATATGAGTTCACAGTATAGCACAGTGGGAATGCATATGAGTTAACAGTATAGCACAGTGGCAATGCATATGAGTTCACAGTATAGCACAGTGGCAATGCATATGAGTTCACAGTATAGCACAGTGGCAATGCATACGAGTTCACAGTATCGCACAGTGGCAATGCATATGAGTTCACAGTATAGCACAGTGGGAATGCATACGAGTTCACAGTATAGCACAGTGGGAATGTATATGAGTTCACAGAATAGCACAGTGGGAATGCATACGAGTTCACAGAATAGTACAGTGGGAATGCATATGAGTTCACAGTATAGCACAGTGGGAATGCATATGAGTTCACAGAATAGCACAGTGGGAAGGCATATGAGTTCACAGTATAGCACAGTGGGAATGTATATGAGTTCACAGTATAGCAAAGTGGGAATGCATACGAGTTCACAGTATAGCACAATGGGAATGTATATGAGTTCACAGTATAGCACAATGGGAATGCATATGAGTTCACAGAATAGCACAATGGGAATGCATATGAGTTCACAGTATAGCACAGTGGGAATACATATGAGTTCACAGTATAGCAGAATGACAATGCATATGAGTTCACAGTATAGCACAGTGGGAATGCATATGAGTTCACAGTATAGCACGATGGGAATGCATATGAGTTCACAGTATAGCACAGTGGGAATTTATATGAGTTTACAGTATAGCACAGTGGGAATGCATACTGAGCTGCATCAATACATAAAGGTCCGGATATTCAAACTGTGCTATTTTGTGGCGCAAGCCCTTGCGCTGCACAAAATAGTTGCGCAGGGGTGTGCCCAGGCGGTATTCAAAGGAGTTGCCTTGGAACTCCTTTGAATATCACCCAGCCACAGCCACTGTGCATGTCACAGTGGAACTTGCGCTACCGCAAGTTGTCAGAGTGGAGCATTCAACTTGTGGTAGCGCATGTACCATTGCGTCATGCACAAAATCCCCATATTCAAAAGGTGACATGCAAATGGGGCCATAATTCATGCAAGGCACGGGGGGGGCCATTTGCGTCTGATTATGGCACCATTTGCATGCCATTAGCATGCAGGTGCGCCAATCCCTGAGGACTTGCACCTGGCACCCTGCCAGGCAGCAGCCGTGGGGACCTACGCCCCCTGCAGCCCAATCGCGGGCAAAACAGTGTAGAATCCTCACCACCACCCCCCCCACTGGCCCAATCCGGGCATAGTTTAACCCCACGCGGCCGATCGTGGGCAGCAATGGCAGCTCCCCAACCATATCCCTGGTGGTCCAGTGAACCGAGAAAGCGATCGCGGGCAGTAGTTGTTTAATAAACACCCTCACTCCGACACATCCCTGGTGGTCCAGTGGCACATCCGATCCACGGGATGTACAAGTGAACAAACCTCCCGAACATAGCCCTGGTGGCTAGTGTCCCCCACCGCGAGCCCACCCCACCCCCGGCAGCCAGCGGCGGCAGCATTCCACCCGCCTGCTGCCCGCGCCCGTAACTGACTGCCGGTAGGACTGCGCGCCGTGGTGCAGAACAAGAGCCAATGGGCGTGCAGCCCATACATCTATGACAGTCAGAGTTGTGAATGAATACATTCATTCATTCAAAAACTGGACTGTCTTGTCGCGTATGACTGCAGCCCATTGGTATCATGCTTGCACCAATGGGCATGCAGCCCTACTGAGCAGTCAGTCGGCGGCGGTTGGCGACGGCAGGCGGTGGATGCTGCCAGCTGCGACCGAAGAGGAAGTGGGTGGGGCTTCGTGGGTAAGTAGTGGGGACACTAGCCACCAAGGCTATGTTGGGGGATTGTTCAACTTTACATTCCTAATCGATGTGCCACTGGACCACCAGGGTTGAATTCGAGGGGGGTTTATTAAACCACTACTGCCCGCGATCGATTTACGGTCCACTGGACCACCAGGGATGTGTTCGGGGTGTTTATTAAACAACTACTGCCCGCGATTGGGCTTTCAGTCCACTGGACCACCAGGGATACGTTGGGGAGCTGGCATTGCTGCCCACGACCGGGCTTGTAGGGGTTAAACCATGCCCGGATCGCTAGTGGGGGGTGATGGGGGGATTCTACACTGTTTTGCCCGTGATCGGGCTGCAGGGGGGGCACAGGGAGTGAGTGGGGGGCCAGCCATAGGTGGCAGCTGCTGTGTTACGCCCTGCAATGCAGCAGCTCACCTGTGGGTGGCCCTCGACTTGATCCTTTTTTTTTTTGCTCAAAGTGGTGCAAGCGCAGGTTGGGGGTTGCGCCTGCACAACTCTGCACAGCCCGGCTGAATATCGGGCTGTGCAGTTTATGCATGGTTCCTCCCCCTCCAGTTCAGCATGCATTCATTTGCATTGCGCTGTTGCTCAGCCTGTTTTCAGTGGTGCAACTGCCTCCTGCTGAATATCACAGGATGGCGCAAGTTCGGACTTGCGCAGGCGCAACCCTATTGCGCATGGTGCAACCCTTTTGAATATCTGGGCCAAAGTATTCATGAGTATTTTCTGTACTCCTAGGCTGTTCCTTAGGTTCTCCACCCTCTGGGAGAAGTAGTAGGTTTTATTTCTAGCAGTAGTAGATTTTATTCCTAGCAGTGTCCTTTCCTGGAGGCCTAGGGTGCTTTACAAAAGTGCAGAAATTACAGTCAATTAATAAATAAACAGGCATATAATTATCGTACATCAGCAGATCAAACACATAAAACTCACAAAAAAGCTGTGCTGGAAGAGGCCTAAAGGAGAAGATATATTGACCCCCAATGGTTTGATTGAAATTGAAGAAAAAGGTCCTCGGACACATCTTCAAAGGCTGTCACCATGGGGGCTCTGTGTAAGGACCCTTGGGAGGTAATTCAGTAAGACTGGGCCTGCCACCTCAAAGGCCCAGTCTCCCGAGGTTTTCATTTTGGCCCTCAGTGGAGTGAAGAGAGGATGACCATACATAAGGGTGGAGGACATCTAATGGGTAACCAAGACCCGAACCCATGTAGCATCTTATAAGTTTATGAACCAACTTTAAAGGTGAATCCTTACCTCCTCTGCAGTAATGTTGCAGGACCTATAGGTCCCAATAAGAAAAAATTACACAGTGAAAGGAATTTTTTTATGTATTTACCAATTTTTTTATCTAATTGATCCTGTGACCATCTGCCTGTAATGTTTACCTACTACATGTCCCAGTGTCCCCCACAGCCAGCCCTCTGATGGCACCTCTGTGCACTGACCAAATCATTTAGATTGTATTTCTGTGAAAGAACACATGATCGTGCTTACTTTACAAGTACTGATCACTCTACGCTTCAGGGTTCCTCTCCCAAGTTCTGCCGGAGCACCCCAGACCAGGGGCCACATATTCAAAAGTTAGTGCAGATGCTAAGGGGTGTTAGCCTGTGCTGAGTTTTGCACCTGTTTTGTGGGTGGGGTCTATATTCAGAGTCCCTTGTAGTGTGGGCTAAACCCCTTAGTGTCCGAGCACTAACACAAACCACTGTCCATGCTAATAAAAGGGCTCCACCTTGCATGTGGGGGCAATGGAAATACTAGAGGTTTGTGACAATGGTACATGGCACCTAAAGGAGTGATATGTATCGCTTTTGCAAACCTTGCCTTAAATGAGCGCAAAGGCTTGATGGCAAGATGACTGTAATGCAGTCACCTGCCCCCCCCCCACCTCCAAACCCCAATCCTGGGGAAAACAAAGTGCAGAAGCCCAGTGCACGATGACCGAAACATGATGGGAGTACTGGAACATCAATATCATTGCTCTTCAACAAAGGCGTGCACATTTTGTAATCGTTTACTTGCAGTAATAAGAAAAATGTACTGATAAGCAGAATACTATGGGCTCTCTATCACTTGTTTACATTCTAAGTAATGTGCAGGAATGATAACAGTATCTATGCAGATATAGGAGTTTGAGCCTGTCCATATAAAGCTGTTTTCAGTTTAGTTCTAAAAAGTGTTATATTTTGGTCCTTCCCTTATTGACACTCATTCATTTTGGCAGATCGAGGTCTGCGATACCTCACTTGAAGAAAACATTTGGCACGCTGAAAAAGGTATGAAATCCTGGGATTTATGTATCTGGACTTACCATGACTCTGGACCCAGGAGGTGAGCACCATTTTATTTTCTTAATACTGGCAACTTTCTTGGGAGAAGCATGGCCACGTTAAGGTGTGGGTTACTGCCTGATAACAGCACTTCCTTGCTCAATGAAAAATTCCAGGTGCAAAAGGTGGTACTCTAGCTATATATAATACCGTTGCTCACATGACCTGCTATCAGGGTGCTGAGATTGGGCAAAACACTTTTTTTTTTTTATTTAGTCTGCTGTTTGCCGTCAGCCACCTTCACTTTGGCTCAGTTCCTGAGCACCCTACCTCATTCCCTAATGCCATACCCCCGACTGATACCCCCTGACTTAGCCCTCAGGGTGGGGCCAATGCCCGGATCCAGTCCTTCCTCAAAGGGAAAGGTGCTGGTAGAGACCAGCAGTACTTCCCTGGCACCCCCCAGGGTGGGGCTCAGAGCTGGTCGGCGCAGTGGAATCATATTAGGTCAGAGGGGAGGCCAGGAGCCATTAAGGCTGGGAGCCAGGCGCACGTCATCCATGGTGGCCAATGAGATTTTTCCAAACTGCCCCAGGGTGGGGACATGCAATGACATCCCGCATCCGCCCCACCCCTCTTATGTCTAGGCGCTGGTTGCTTGTGGCTCCCCCAGCCTCCGCCAGGAGTCCCTCGAACACCGGACACACCACCCAGCCCTCCCCCCGGAGAAGGAGAGCAGCCCATGGAGTGCTCAATCCTTCTCCCATAGCAGGCCCTCTGGTTCCCGGAAAACACTTTGATTTATTATTGATGCATTATTTATATATTAGGCCACATGTCATAAGATAAGGCTGTGTCACGAAAAGGTTCTCAGACACTGTTTGTGTTCAAAATAATTTAAGGTAAAATGTTACTCCATACTTTTCCAGCCTATAAATGACTCTTACATGTTTCAGAAGAAGAATAGTCAGCATTTCTATAGCGCTTTTCATACACAATGTATCCCAAAGCACTTTACAAGCAATGCTAGACTGATAGTGTAGTGACTGAGCGTGTAGTGGTGGCCATATCGCACATCAGCACCCACACACTGCCTGGACAATTGCATGAACCAGTTTTAAGGTTAAAAATACTGCTTTGGACTGGGATGTGACTGTTAAGTGAATTGTAACATTGCCATTCACTTTACAGTCAAAGCACAATCCTAAGTAATATTTTTAACCTTGTATATCCATTCTGTAGCAGTACTTTTAACCTTAAATATATACAAATAATTTGTAAGCAGTAAAAGTATACTGCTAAAAAGCAGTCCTTGACAATCATCCAGACTGCTATGACTGCTATGAAAATTGCTGTCTTAGGCTTCTGATTTAATATTTCATGCTATAGACAGGATAACTTAAGGCTTTGGACTGTGAAGGCCATCAAGATGGCCATTACTAATAGAATTCACTGTTAACATAGCAAAACAGTTTGAATGGCATTTCCATGCTAATGTCATTCTAGAATACTACTAAAGTGAAAATAGTCCAACTGCTTTTCAAAGGTTAGGTAAATGCCTTCCATTTTAGTGAAGGGAGCTGTTGGCAGAACAGGACCTCCTGGCCCACCAAGTCTGTCCTAAGGTCCCTGCCTACTGTGCTGCCATGGACCATAACTGATCTCCAGCCTTACCCCTGCACTAGCCGTTACCAAGGTGCCCTTATGTGTATCCCATGCATGTTTGAAACCTGTTACTGTTTCGGTACCTATAATACTTCTGCTGGCAGGCTGTTCCAGGTGTCTACCACCCTCTCTGTAAAGAAGTATTTCCTCATATCCCCTCTAAGTCTCCACCCTTCCAACTACATACCATGCCCCCTTGTCCTTGAACATCTCTTCCTCAGCAGAACTGAACCTTCCTGTACCTTATTGATACCTTTGAAGTATTTAAATGCTTCAATCATGTCTCTCCTTTCCCTCCTTTCCTCTAGAGAGTATATATTTAACTCCCAAAGTCTTTCCCCATACTGCTTCTGGTGCAGGCCATGCACCATTTTGGTTGCCCTTCTCTGTACAGCCTTCACCCAATCTATATCTTTTCTGAGATGACTGGGACCTCCAGAACAAATATTTGCAACAGCAAATAGGGATCATAGTAACATCAAGAAAAGAGAAGCATAAAGAATATAAACTCAGTTAGTTTAATGTTGAATCAGTTCATAAAAACTTTGTGTCATGGTCTGCATTTGTAATCTAATGCAGTTGTAATCATTTAAAGTATTGTATTCCCTTCTCTCTACAGATATCTTTCGACTTTTTATACATCCCTGGCAGTATGTCATATGTGTGTGTGTGTGTGTGTGTGTGTGCGCGTGTGTGATTCTCTGAGAGAGGGAGATTCTAGAGAGAGAGAGAGAGAGAGAGAGAGAGCAAGAGAGAATATGTGTGTGTGTGTGTGTGTGTGTGTGATTCTCTGAGATAGTGTGTGTGTGTGTGCGTGCATGTGTCATTCTCTGAGTGTGTGTGTGATTTTCTGAGTGTGTGTGTGTGATTCTCTGAGTGTGTGTGTGTGTGTGTGATTCACAGAGAGATTCTCTGAGAGTGTGTGTGTGTGTAAGATTCTCTGAGAGAGACAGAGCGAGAGAGAGAAAGAGATATATTCTCTGAGAGAGGTAGAAAGATTATCTGAGTGTATGTGTGTGTGAGAGAGAGAGAGATACTCTGAGAGAGTGTGTGTGTGAGAGAGAGATATGGCTTTGTGTGGCTACAGAGGTAACTTACAGCTGAGGTGTTAAGAGTTGGTGGCAAGCGAATTACTCCATACAGGTAAAGGGATACAGCTTCATTCCCAAGAGATGCAAACTGGACATGTCACTTTATCAGTCATTTAAAATAAAACAACACAAGTTTAGTTTCACATTTTTACGATGAGGGAAGCAAGTAAAATCAACCAGCATGGTTAGTGAACAAAGGATGCACACCTCTGGTTGAGTGGGGGAAGGGGGTACCAGCAAAACAAGTTTCTCAGTTTGAACGGTAGCAAACTAAGTCCTGAAACTTAACAAAGAAAGGGCCCGTTAAACACTATGGAGAAGGTTAATTTCTCTCAAGCCAGAGGAAAGGCACATGAAACACTATGGAGGAGGTTTCAACTAGCAAAAAAAGGCAATAGTGGGGAGGGCTCAATTAACCTCTCAAACCAGAGGAAAAAATAGTGCTTCAGTGGAAGACACTATTTTTAACACTCTGTCATGTTGCTTGGAAGGTAATTTATTCAGGGATTCCTTTTCTCAAAGCAAAACGTCTGCAGGGCTACGCCCACTACAGCCGTAAAAGAAAGAGTAGTCTTAAAAACAGAATACAACCGCAAATGTCAAAATTGTCACCATAATATGCACTGACACTTTATAAAAATGTTTTCGGAGTTTAATTAGTACTGATGTTTGGTCAATATTATATGTTTCATGCCATTTATTTTAAATATGTTTTAAACTGCAAGACGCCCAAGCCTTCAGGAAGTGGTGCTGCTATAGGAAAGAACAGTTACATAAGAATTTACTGTAACAGTAGATCTTTGAGAGAATCTCTGTCATCAGGTCACACTTGGGTCTGTTCATGAATAGGGGTTACCAATGCCCACCATACAGTGCATACCACATTTTAAAAAATCAAGAACTGTCTGGCACATGTTTTTGACTAAATCTGAATGCAGGCTATATGGGCAGATAAATAACATAACTATAGAATTCTAGGGTGGCCATATTTTTTTTGTGGGGTATACCACTCCATTTTGCTGCTTTTTTTACCTGAAAAATTGTGACATGCAAAAACACGTTTTACTAATTGTTTTTGCAAGCTTTATTTACTGTTTTCCATTTTTAAAGTTAGTCCACTTACTAATCTGGAGTTGTGTTTTTTATTATCTGTACTCTTTAGCCCATTGTAATGCTCCATTCTTAATTTATGCAGCTTTGTATTTAGTGTGGTGAATGTAACAGTTGGTGTCACAGCACGTTACATTCACCCACATAGCCCCCAAATCTGTAATTGTGCTATTAGCACTTTAAAAGATTTTCTGGCTTCTCTCCTATTTGCCTCCTTGTGATAACTGACTGTGTTACTGCCTGATCTGTCTTTTCCCACAGAAGGGACAGCAACCTTTGACCCTCACTCTATTTGGGGTCACATCAGGCCCAATGTTTACACGTCAGTCTGTGACAGTTGCAAAGTCATAACCTGTCCATCAGAACCAAGGAGCAACCATTAATAGAGGAGTTGAGTTGTGGTTTAAAACCCATTGTTTGCACATGGATCCTCTATTTGTAAGGCTACATTCCATGAAGATAAGCACTGCATGCAACAATGAGGGTTGCAGTTACATTCACCACAGGTAGACTTTGGTTACCATCATTCACTGATTGTTGGGCAAATTTTCAGAGAGCATATTTCAGTGACAAATGCATGTCTAAGGAAAGTGTTGGGCATAAATTGTAATAGGCGTTATTCAGTGTATATGGGGTGGAGAGTTAAAATGTATTTTCTTTGTGGTGTCACTCATTACATTCGCCACAATATGTGGCGTCAACCATCATACCTGCCAGTACTGTTTTTATTGTCAAATTGCTCCAGGTTTTGTAACACTATGTCAGTTATTAGTAGTGGTGTGATAGCCATGAGGCATGTTCAGTAGATTTTTTATAACTTGAAACAAATGTGTGATGTCACTTGTTACATTCACCATGTTATATGGTTTTAGGCATCACACTTGCCAGTAATGTAACTGTTGATTTTTTTTCATGTTTTATAACAGTATGTCAGTCAGTAATAGTAGTATGTTAGTTGTGAGGCAAGTTTAGTACAGTTTTAGTAAGTCAAACACAAGTGTGGTGTCACTTGTTACATTCACCATGGTATGTGGTATCAAACATCACACCTGTCACTACTGTTATTATTGTCAGATTTCTCCAGGTTTTGTAGCATTGTGTCAGTTACTATTAGTAGCATGTTAGCCATTAGGCATGTTCACTAAACTTTGTAAAACTGAAACAAATGTGTGGTGTCACTCGTTACATTCACCACGGTATGTGGTGCTAAGCATCACACTTGCCAGTAATGTAATTGTCAAATGTGTTCATGTTCTATAGTAGTATGTCAGTCAGTAGCAGTAGTATGTTAGTTGTTGGGCATGTTTAGTATAGTTTTAGTAAGTGAAGCATAAGTGTGGTGTCACTTGTTACATTCATCACGGTACGTGGTGCAAAACATCACATTTACAATCAATGTAATATAATTCTTATAAATATGTGTTTCTCATGTTTTAATACAACTCATTACATGTTTATTAAAGTTTTTACTGCTAAAATAAATGTTTTGTGTCAGGTGCTACATTCATCACGGTGTGTGGTGTCACTTGTTACTCTCACCACAATACAGTTCTTTTATCTCAGGAACCTATGGGGCTTTTATCTCCCAATGTGTTTATTTTTTTATACTTGGGTCATAATATCTTGAAATGCATCACAAATGTAATCTAGAAATAATTTGAAAATTTGACCCTCATGTCACACTTTGGTAACCCCTTTTCATGAACAGACCCACTTATGGAACTCAGCCATCAGGCATTGGAATCACATAGAAGCTTTTTCTGCAGCAGTCTATTAGGGGCTGCCCACACCAATGTCAGGCTCCAGTGTCACATGCTCAATACAAATGTGAGCAGCCCTGCTCCCTCCTCAGTTCTTTTCCAAGCTGGAGGCCATAGGAGACAGGAGACCCACCAGGGAACCAAGGAGAGAGAGAGAGAAGGTGCCCAGCTAGCAGAAAGGGTGGGACAACAGGACAGCCAAGCTGTATATATATATATATATATATATATTATACATATAAGAAGGGCAGGCTAGCTGTGCTCCAGGGCCTTCTTTCTTAGGCCTCTACCCTCTTGCCACCCAGATTCTCCTTGCTATCAGTACTGCTTGGGACTCATTCCATAGGTGTGACCTGATGACAGAGATATCCCCAAAGAAGATAGAACAGTTACATAAGAGTTCACCTAACAGTAGCTCTTGAAGGAATCTCTATCATCCGGTCATGCCATCCCTCTCTGTCTCTGTGTGTCTCTGTGTGTGTGTATATATATATTTATATATATATATATATATATATATATATATATATACACATATACATATACACATATACATATAAAAATATATATACATACACACATAACACACACACACACACACACACACACACAGACAGACACACAGAGACAGAGAGGGATGGCATGACCGGATGATAGAGATTCCTTCAAAGAGCTTCTGTTAGGTGAACTCTTATGTAACTGTTCTATCTTCTTTGGGGATATCTCTGCCATCAGATCACACCTATGGAATGAGTCCCAAGCAGTACTGATAGCAAGGAGAGTCTGGGTGGCAAGAGGGTAGAGGCCTAAGAAAGAAGGCCCTGGAGTACAGCTAGGTTAAAGCCTGCCCTTCTTCTGGAAGCAATGTCCAGACTGTAGTGCTCAGTGAATGTATGGACAGTATTCCAAGTGGCAGCAGTGCAAATCTCAGCTACAGACACGCCACTGAAATGAGCAACTAAAGTGACCATGCCCCTGGTGAAATGGCCCTTAACAGCCCCAGGAAGTTCCTTACCGTACTTCCTGTAACATAAAACAATACAGCTGGCCAACCATTTGGACAGGCACTGTTTCAAAACTGGAGCACCCTCTCTCCCAGAGCAAAAGACACAAACAACTGAGAAGACTTCCTACAGTCCTTCGTACTGTGTGTATAGTAACAGAATTTTATACACATCCAAAGTATGGAGAAATGCTTCCCCTGGATTGGCATGCTCTGGAAATAAACAGACAGGTGGATAGAGTGATTTAAAATAAACTCAGGCACCACCTTAGGAAGAAATTTAGGATTAGTATGCAAAGAGACCCTGTCTTTGTGAAAAGTCAAATAAGGCTGCTCACACATGAGCGCCTGTAGCTCTGAGATTCTTCTAGCAGAAGTAATAACAACTAAAAATAATGCTTTCCACAACAGAAAGCGTAGCTCACAAGACATGGCTGGCTCAAAAGGAGGCAGGGTTAGCTTCTCTAGAACACAATTCAGGTCCCAAGCTGGAATTGGATTACAGGTAGAAGGCCTCAAGTGGAGAATGCCTCTCAGAAAAGTATGGGCCACAACCAGCTGGGCCAAAGTACGTCCATCAACAGGCACATGAAAAGCTGATATACTGTAGCTGACAGGTACACCTTAAGAGAGGAGTATTTGAGTCCTGCATCAGACAATGTCAAGAGATAATCAATAACCTGATTCACCGGACAAGTGAATGGGTCCAGACTATGAGACGTGGCACATATAGCAAACTGGTTCCATTTCATAGAGTATGTGGCCCTGAAGGAAGGTTTTCTGGTGGCCACAAGGACATCAGCCACCTTCTGAGACCCACCAAACTGAGCAATGGCTATGTCCTCAGGAGCCATGCATGTAAGTGGAGGGACTTGAGGTCTGGATGGACCAGGGTCCCCTGAGTCTGTGTCAATAGGTTCCAGCAAAGGGGCAGGGGAACCTCCCTTTCCAAGAGAGGGCCAATGCATCTCACCAGAAAACTCCAAGCCCTGGATCTAACAAGCAGAAATGTGGCACTTTTGCATTGAGTGGGGAAGCAAAAAGGTCCAAGTCTGGATGACCCCACCTGTTGAACAGGTCTTCTGCAACTGAGGTCAGCAGTTCCCATTCATACATCTCAGACTATGACCTGATGATTTTGGGTGCCTGGCACATGAACAGCTGACAGTTCTAGACCATAGTCTAGAGCCCAGTACCAGACCCTCATCGCTTCCTGGCACAGGGGGTAGGAATGAGTCCCCCTTTGCTTCTTGATGTTATAGACTACACTGAGACTGTCCAACTGCACCAGCAGAAGGCCCCAGGAGAGATGGTTCTGGAAGGCCTGAAAGGTATACAGAACTGCCCTAATTTCTAAGACATTTATGTGAAGACGAGTCTCCCACTGGACCAGAGGCTCTGAGTCTGATAAGGACCGAAGTGGGCTTCCCACTCCAGACCTGACGCATCTGTAGTGAGGATTTGCTGAGGAGTGGGAATAAGGAAGGGGATCCCTTTTAAGAGGTTGGCTGGGTCCATCCACCAGTGAAACACTCTGAAGACTGGGGAGGAAACAAGGACTAGCTGATCTAGCTCATCAGAGCGTTGATCCCACTGGATCCTGAGGGCTGCCTGCTGGACATTCATGTGCAGCCAGGCCAAAGGGACCAAAATGATGGCCATGGCCATTAGGCCTAGTAGCCTCAAAAATGTTCTGGCTGGGACATACCGGTCCTGAGTCACCTCCTGGGCCTGGGCACTGAGACAGTCTGCCCTGTCTTGAGGGAGGAAGGCAGGGATCGACACATTTTAAAATCTCATGCTAGCCCAGGACAAGTGGCCTTGACAAAAATGGTAGTCCTCGAGTTCAGAGTGGTAGTCCAGTACATTTCAATTGAAATATGCAACCGACTTAACAGAAATAAGTTAAATGGTGTGGCAGTGCTTATATATTGTACTATTATTTCATAGGATGGATGGAGAGATGTAGAAGAACTTCATAAATTAGGAAAAACAATATTTTCATATTTTTTTGTTAATACAGGCTAGGGTAGTAGTACAGGCCGGACACTAAGGCACCCCAGGCAGAAGTCTGTATTAGAAGAGATTGGAGAAATGTTACAGAATTAGTTAAGGACAAGCCAAAACCAGCTAGGCCATTGGTTGAGAAGAACATGAAATGGTGATTAAGGGCTAGGCCAGGAAGAAGATGATGGGGCACTGGGAGCAGGAGTGCTAGCATCAAGAAGATCATCAGCAGCAGAAGCAGCTAAACCAGAAGATAATGTATCAGCAGCAACAGCATGCCCACGAACATGTCGAGTGCCTGGACCAGAGAGCAGCCAGTGGTTAATTGCTGGATCCGGATCAAAGTCATGCAGTTCAGGACCTTCTACTGCTTTCTGCAGGAGAGACTGTAGTGAATCCTCAGCCAGCCTTGTCCTGATTTTTGTTTTGATTAGGTTCTGAACAGAAAAAAAACTCTCTCACATTTTGCAGTCGATACACTCATTGCCATGAGTATTTCAACTAGGTCAAGAATGTGCATAATCTGGGGTTTTTCTTTTAGTAATCTGGTATATACATGCAAATAAGGTTTTTCAATGGCAGATTTCAATATTGTTTTAAATGCAGCATACTCTGACTTTATATGTTCCTGCTGCTTCTCCGTGAAAAAAGTGAAAATATTCTGCCAGGTTTGCAAGTTCAGAGGTCCCAAACACCGCTAGTTGGTCTCTTGAAGATCAAACTGCTTAAAATCTAAGCAGTTGAACCATTTGAGAGGCACCTCTGAGAAATTTTTAAATCTGTTGTCAATATACATTATTGCTGCATCTATGAAAGTCTGCAGTTGTCCATCTGTCACAAAATTGATTTCTGGGCAGTTGCCTCTGAATGGAAATGAACAGTCTTCTCCTCCCTCCCTCTTTGTCACAACATATTCCATACATTTCTGTTCTGGTTTGTAATGGCTGAGGAAAGCTGCCATGTATTGCCCTGGCACGGTTTTCAGTTCCATAAGCTGGAGTAGGCAGGTCTCAACAAGCTGTGGAACTTCCAGTATTACTATGTCATCTCGTTGAAACTGCAGTGACAGGTTTTTTAGTATTGGCAGGAAATCTTGCAGTATATGGATAGCTTTTACAAACTGCACACTCCGTGTTTCTTTTAAGAGGCCCTTTGTTTTTGAACTTTCATCAGCACCAGCAGTCAAAGATGCATGTAGGTGTTGTACAACAGTAGGTAGGTTAACCTGAACTGCATGTACCGAACGTGACCTACTGGCAAGCCATCTCACTTGTTTAATTGCAGTAAAGTGCACCAGATCAGTATCCATCACGTTAGCAATTTCTTGGAGCTCTCTCATTTTTTTGGGACTATAGTGATAAAATTTAAATATTCCCTTGAGAGTACTTTCCAGCTTTGATACAAATGGATTTTTTTTAACACATCGAGAACTGCCAGCTCTAGCTTATGGGCAATGCAGTGCATCACAATTATTTCAGGACGGCAGTGTTCCCGCAACTTTGCTATGGTTCCTCCTCTTTCGCCCATCATGACACTGGCCCCATCAAAATTTGCTGAAATAAGAAGAGGTCCTGGATTGTTAACATTTTGTAGGTTACTGAGAGGAAGATTTACTGACTCCAGTGCAGTTGATATTGCATGGAATACACCTTCTGCATGTGCATGTTCCAGTGGCACAGCTTAGATAAGCAATGTATGCACCTGTTTTGAATTAGGTTCAACAAACCTTAAGAAAACATTTTCCCACTCAGTTATACTGTAATCAGTACTGCCGTCAGCAAGAACTGTCACATACTTAACATTAGCAAGAGTCTGCATCTGGGTTCTGGATATCACTGCTGAAATAGCACTGCAAAAGTCCCTGGCTCGCTTATCGTTAGTATAGTTAGAACCTAGCTTAATGCCATTTTTCCTGTAATTCAAGAGCCACTCCATGTCTGAGAAGAGCGAAGATTTTGGCTATGGAATATGCTGTGTTAAACAGGCGTCTCATCTTTGCTTTTGTGGCTTCTTCCAACTGTGCAAAGGCTTGGTAAAGTGGTGACTCACTAATCTCACAACATACTGCTTCGTTGCCCTTTCCAGAATATGTTGGTTCTGGCATAGCACATGTGGATTGGATTTTATGTGCATGGTGACTCAATGCGAAAGTTGTTAGAGCCTGTGGCAAAGACATTTGTTTTTTGAAAATGCTGAAGTTGCAATAGTAGGATACTTTTCACAGTGTGCAGCACATAAGCCCCTTTTATCATTGTATCTCAACCATTTATAGTGGACAACCAATGACACTGAAATAGTCTGGCCCTTTTTCTTGGTCATATTTCTTGTCTTTACTACTCAACTGCCACCTCATTATCAAGCAGTAAACTACATTTCTTAGCAAGTGACACAGGGGCTTTTTGAGATAAGGCTACTACGGCTTCTCTGTTTACATCAAGTACCTGGTCAGCAGTTATATCCAGACCCACGGATGCAGATTCAGTTTCATGACTTATCTGTGGAAGTAGTACCAGACTGTATTTGTCTCGTAAAAGATGGTGCTGCTGCTGACCAGAGAGACAAGAGACTTTGTTGTTTGGCTCTGTTCGTCTGCATATTGTCCATATAAATTTGGTGGTCACTTTTTTTTTAAAGACTAATGGAACCAATAATAATAAACTTATTTTAAACCCTGGTGTCTATGTGTCCTTTTTTCACTGGTGGTTAGTGTGGGCTCATCATGGGCTGGGTCACCAGGGGACAGGTATATGTTTTTTTTCTATACACTGCAAGTTGTCTTGTCCTGTAACAAGTCAGGCAGCTGGCTGCAGAACACTCTCCTCCACACAGTCACTCACTCTCCTCTCTCCCAGCACAGCCCAAGCCCACCCCTGCAGTTAGGCTCCCTTATTTTATTTTACCGTTACTTACACTTGTCTTATATATATTTTTTTACTATATTTCTCTTTTTGTTTCTTGGGTACTTCAAGCCAAAAGCCAGCCAACCGGCTGCAGGACACTAGGTCCTTCACTCCTTTTCACAAAATCTCTCTCTCCCAACAGCCCAACCAAGCCAGTTTGAGTTATAGGCTTATTTCTTCTAAGTTCTTATCTTTTTTTTTTACTAACTTTCTCAAGTCAGTCCTTTCCTTCGCCCCACCTCTCTCCAAGCTCCTCCTTCACTCCTTTACACACAATCTCTATATCTGCGCTCTCCTCTCCCAAGAGCCCACCAGCCTCTTCTCTTATTTTCTTTTTCTATGCAGCTAAACTGCTGTTTTTACTGGTGGGCAACACAAAGCTCCCCACCCACAGTAGTAGTCCTCTGCCTTCTTCCTTTTTATTTTCTGTAGTCAGTGACACTTTACGCTGCTGCTAGTTCTCAGTTGTCTTCTTCCACCCTGCTACACAGACAGCAAACAGTACCAGACTGTTCCCCCCTCCCAAGTTTCTGTTTTGTTTCCTTTTGTCAATTATTTTTTTTTACTTAGTTGTTTAACCAGGTATAGTACACTAAGCTGAAAGCTTTTTACAGGAGTGACCTGGGAGCACAAGGAGGTTAAGTGACTTGCTCAGGCAGTATGCAAGTGGAAGCTGTGGGATTCAAACCCAGGTCTGGTCTGCTGGATGTCACCAGATTTGCAGCTCAGAGCCTTAGACCACTGCACTATACTGCCTACTTAATTTATTTTATATGCTCCTAGTCCTTAGTTTGCTTTCACCCTGTTATGCCCAGTTCTGTGACAAGCCCAACCTAACCCTTCTCAATATTTTACCCTGCCTGCAGTGCACACACTCCTTATTTACTCAGATTACTTAATGCTCTCTTAATTAATTTTGCACTTTTGGCAAAACTGGCACGGCACAGGGCAGGTAAATTTGCTTGTCTGCTGTTATCAGTGCTCAGCCACGTTGTCCCCTCTCCTTAGTCCTCCTAGCTCCTGCCTTCCTCCTCCCCGCTCTTCACTCTCACCAACCCTCTCTCCTTAATTCAGTTTATATAATATTTGTTTTCAAAAGTAGTCCACTCCACACACACAAAGTAAGGCAGCACTGGTTGCAGTCGCAGTCCCCACTCCCCGATATCCACAACAACGGACTGTATCCTCTAGTCACCACTATCCACCAACAGACAGTGAATGAGGGGCTCTAACGCAATGCACGTCTTTACTCTCGTCTCCACTACGCGCCAAATCACCACCGCAGCCAATGGGCATTCTTTACAGTTTAAGATTGTTTTCCTCATTTGGCCCCATGCCTGCCAGTCTGACAGCTTGCTCCTCCTCTGTTTTCCTCCCAATGAGACGCTGCTCATGCTCACACTCGCTCGCGCTCGCTCCTGACTCTGAGGCAAGCTCATTCCCGACCAGTAAGTGCACTGCTCGGTAGGTCAGATGACCACCGTGACAGCCGAAGCAGTGAGCACCCTACTGGTGGAAGCCAGAACTGCAGCAGCAATGATTTAAATCAGTGCTAGCCCATGGACAAGTAGCACAACAGAAAGTGCTTGTCCCTGCACTGTAACTGGCAGCCCAGGACGTCGGGCAATAGGATTTGTCGAACCCTGGAGGAAGGCCTTGCCGTGAGTAGAGTCCAGTACCTCTCCTATGTACTGTAACCATTGGGACAGCATCAGCACCAGCATGGACAGATTGACAGTGATGCCCAAGGACTGTAACAACTGCAGGGTGCACTCTAAAGTTAACAACAGGGAGTTCCCTGGGCTGGGCTTTCAGTAACCTGTCATCCAGGTATGGGAACACATAAAGGCCTTTGCAATGAAGGGCTTCTGCTGCATTTGATAAGCACTTGGTAAATACCTGTGATGCAGAGGATAGGCCAAAGGGCAATACCCTGAGCTCGTAATGCTCCCCCTGGAACAGGAACCACAGCTGTTACCTGTGAGGGGGGCAAACCATGATATGCAGATAGGCATCCTGCATATCGAGGGAGCATAGCCAGTTGCCCTGCTTGATCAGAGGAAGAAGGCCATGCAGAATGAGCATCCAGAACTTTTTGTACTGAATAAAAAGGTTCAGCTCCTTGAGGTCTAGGATGGGCCTCAAGTCCCCTGTTCTTTTAGGAACCAAGAAGAACCTGGAGTAGAACCCCTTGTTCCTTTGATGCCTGGGCACTGGTTCTATTGCCCTTTTGCACAACAAGTTGAGCACCTCCTCCCTGAGCACTTCTGCACTGCCTGTAGGATAAGAGGTGAGAACTGGGGGAACATCTGTAGGCTGTTCTAGAAGTTCTAGAGTATGTCCCTTTTCGATTATCTACAGGATCCAAGCATCTGTAGTAGTGGTTTTCTATTGGGACAGATGTAGGGAGACCTGACCTCCGACCACCATCTCCTGACTTGGAACAAGGGGGGGGGTCTGTCAAGGAGTTAGGCTGAGGCTGATCCAGCAGCCTGGGCCACACTTCCTTCTCTGGAGTGCTTAGCAGGGGAACCAGTGGTGGAGGAGGGGGCAGGCAAGGCAGTGCTGGCCCTGCGTTTGCCCTAAAGCTTGGTTCCAGAACCAGACTTGTGAGAGTCCTTAGGAAAGGAGGGCATCAGTCTTCTCCTGGGTTGGGTATGATAAAAGGAATGTACAGACCTAATAGCCTGCCAGACACCTGCAGGTAATTGATGATATCCTGGACATCAGGACCAAAAAGGTTGTGACCCACAAATGGGGCATTTAACACATTTTGCTGGACATCAGCTGCAAAGCTCAACACTCTCAGCCAGGAGTGCCTTCTGAGACAAATGCTGGAGGAAGATGCCCTGGCTATAGTATCAGCAATATCATAGGTGGCTCTGAGGAGGTGCTTACTGGCATCTTCTGAGGCCTTGAGAACTTTCAGAAGCTCTTGCTTCTGGGAACCCTCTGGGAGGGTCTGAGCAGCAGCTTTGCCCTTCCTCCAGAGGGTATTTTGATACTTAATTAAATGAGTCAAGTAATTGGCAATTCTAAGGCCTAGAGTGGTAGAGGTAAAAGTCCTTTTACCCCAGAGGTCTAACCTCCTAGATTTCCAGTCAGGGGTCAGGGAACTAAGAAGCTTAGGGACTTTAGTCCCTTCATGAGAGGTCTTAATTACCACTGAGTCGGTTTCAGGCTGGGTTGTATAAAAGGGCAGCCCCTGAGGTGCTTGGTAAAGCTTGTCAGCTTTCTGGGCATGGCAGATACCAGGTAGGGGCTGTGTCAGGCAACAGTGGCAGCATCCTTCAGTGTTGGCAGTAGGGGAGGAATAACTTTGAGTGGAGATTCTGGTATCTGCAAGAAATCCATCAGTGTCTTCCTTGTGACCTCCTCTTCCTCAATCTGAAACCCCATAGTGGAGGAGAGCTGTTTCAAGATGTTGAAGAAGGAAGAGTCCTCTGTGGGGGAGGGTGTGTGTTTGCCTGAGTCCTCACTCCTGGAGGAAACAATGGACCTGTCAAAGGAGTCCACTTCAATATCTTCCTCCTCAGCCTCTTCCTCAGGGAGGAAGAGATCAGGATGGTATTCCTTCTCGATGTTGGCCTGTTTTGAAGCAGGGACCAATGGGTGGAGCACTGATGGCTCTCTAGAAGGCATGGGGTGGATGGGTTGAACTGGCGTTGATGCCGAGGTACCACCTGATGGCACGGGTGATAATGGCCTAGGCCATGGAACAAACTGTTGTATGAGAGATGTAATGGAGGAAAGAATAACATTAAGGTTCACAGCAGAAAAGAAGACCATCATTGATACAGGTATTTACGGAGGGGGCAAGGAACCTAGCTCCAATGAACCACTGCTAATTACAGTAGAAGCGGTGGAGCCTAGCACCAGTGGACCTCAAGATTCGAGAGGTCTTGAGGGCGGGGCCGGGGCCTATGACCCAGAGGACAGTGGCCCCTCTGCGGCCCTGTGAAAGCTGGGAGAACTTTCCTCAATGGGGGCCTGATAGAAGCAGAGGCCTGCATGGAACAAGTCGCTGACACCAAAGTGTTCAACAAAGTGATCCCAGGAGACGAAGAGGAAGAATCCAGCCAGGGCCAGGATCGTCATTGAGGGAAACGGTCCTTATCCCGACAAGATTGTTTCCCCGAAGACTTGTCCCAGGCCTTGGTGGCCTGAGAGCCCAAAGAAGACACCAGCAATTGGGATGGGGACCCTGGAAGACCCCTTGTCACTGCTGGCTGCCCATTGCAGTCAGCACTGGCTAGTGAGGTTGAACTTCAGGCAAAGCTCGCAGGCAAGGGCGTTATGGCCAGACCCAAGACAGCAGACACAAAGTTTGTGGTCATCGGTTGAAGAAATCTTCTTTCCGCAGTGGCAGCGATGGAACAGAGCTGACGAAGGAGTAGTTCTTGACATACAACTACCAAAGGAATCACTTTAAAATAAAGTGATTCAAAGGCAAGTACAAAAGAAAAGTAAGTAGTTTTAGTGGTCGAACTGAGCGATGAAGCTTCTGCAGAGTCCATGCTTAAATGGTTGATAGCAGGAAAGAACTCAGTAGGGAGTGAGGCTGCCCATACTTATATAGGGCATGTGATATCAGAGCATGACATCAGCATGAGAGGCCCCTAACAGACTACTGCAGAAAAAGCTTCCATGTGATCCTGACACCTGATGGCTGAGTTCCATAGGTGTGACCTGATGACAGAGAGATCCCCAAAGAAGATTTAAAATTTCTTGCCTTGGTACAAAATTTTAGCCAAGACTTGAAGACATAGGAATCCAGGACACCAGTATTAGTCTGTATCCCAGGGAAGCAGCTTTTCTTTAGTCATGGTCTGAAAGAAATGATGATCCACCACCTATGATGCGGCTATGATGTAGATAGGAGGGAGAGAGGGGACATGATAGATACCTACAAGTACTGCACCTCACGGGTGTGAACAGAGTAAAGGTGGGGAGCCTGATTCAAATGAAAAAGTGCAACAGAGCAAGAGGGCATGCAACAAAGCTAGCAGAGGAGAAATTTAAGAGGGATGTGAGGAAATTCTACTTCACTGAAACCATAGTGGACGCCTGGAACAGCCTGCCACAGGAGGTAATAGGGCCAAAAACTGTTGGGGGGGGGGTTCAAACATGCATGGGATAGACACAAGGGAACTAGTTAAGAAAAAGGGACGAGTGTCGCCAGAGACCAGTTAGGGTCTGCTAGGGCAGAATAGACAGGGAAACTACTGGGCAGACTGGGTGGGCCAAGCGGTCCTTTTCTGCTGACAAATTCTATGTTTCTATGATGCTCCTTCAATGACCTCAGGTGTCACTGCAGAATTATTCTCAGGAATGATCTAATATAGTGATAATGGGATAGTGGTTGAGGTTTACAAGGTAATAACTGGACCATATGGAATGAACACTGGGGCCGTAGGCTGCCTGGCCTTAATGATAGGATTGCTGGGAAAGGCACCTAGCTTCACCTGAGCTATTTTCTTCTAGGTTTGCTTGTAAGGACAGAGCAAGGAACAACATTATCAAAGCATTATCAAGGCACATTTACTGTGTGTTACTATTTTCTTTTGTGCTTACAGGTTTTGTTACTGTTTTTTTGCTTACATTTTACTGCATTATTGTTCTCTGATTCAAATTGCTGTTGCAGGATATACTTTCTGCTGCATTGCTACAGGGTGTGCCTACAGGTTTGTTACTGTTTTGTGCCTACAGGTTACTGCTGCAATCTTCTCTGACTCAAACTGTTTCTTGCAAGGCATATCTTCTGTTAAAGTGTTATGCAGGTTGTACTTTTACTTTTTTTACTGCTTTATTTTTCTCTGTGGCAAACTGTTTTTTGCAGGGTATATCTTCTGTGAAATTGTTACAGGAGGTGCTTACAGGTTTTACAGTTTTATCTATCATTAGGCTAAGCTTTCAGGGCTAATTACAGGAGCCCATATGAGGTATAGACTGAGGGATAGCAATTGCATTTGTTGTTGGTTGATTGTTTCTGCTGTTGCCGCCTTGTTTCTTTCATCCGTGGTTCTTTTTTGGCAGGGGAAGGGTCCAATCACCCCATGTTACACTCCTTTTATAGAGTAGCACAGTCATGACATTTCCTGTAGCAAAGCAGGAAGGGGAGGATCAGAGAGGTATCCAAACAGTGACCTCGTTTACAGGGGTACAATTAATTTAACTGTTAAAAAAAAGTTATACAAAAACAAACAAAAAAATATATATATAAAAAAATAAAACAAAACTTTTGCTTTCATTTTCCTTCTAATTACTCAGACCAGGTTATAAACTCGGCAACTCAACTGGAATGGATATTATTAACTGCAGGTACTGCAGGACACTTTTCAAAAGGGCAGTTATACAGGATTTATTACACTGTCCTACATGCTGGACCATCAGAGATCTAAGGGCTCAGCTCCGGCAGCATAGAGAGCGAGAGGTGGTGGAAAACGTGAAATTGGGGGGGAGTGGAGCAGCTCTAGAGGGCTTTGTCAAGTAGGGGGTGGGTGTGAGGGGGGTTGAGAGGGGCAGTACCATATCGATTAATGAGGACTGATAGACTGAACATAGACGTCCTGGTACACACAGAGACTAACAATCTAGCCAGCCGGTCAGTTGTGGAGACCAAGGAACACCTGACCAGGCTGAGAGGCAAACTGTCATCCATTTCATCCGACATCTCCTCCTCCTCTGAGATCCTGCCTGTCTGGGAGAGGGCGGAAGATGGACGGAAGGTCAGAAAAGGGAAGATAGGTGAGCTAAACATGTGGCTCAAGGGCTGGTGCCAGGAAAAAGGACGCAAATTTGTAGGTAACTGGCAACAGTTTTGGGAGCGAAAGTTCTATAAATTCGATGGACTGCATCTGACTAAGGAGGGAGTCAGTGCATTGGGGCAGAAGTTTGATGTCTTTGCAGAATATTTAAACTAGCAAATGGGAAGAGGGGTGCAGCACCCGATACATTGAATGGGAAAAACACCCTTCCCCCCTTAGTTAGTGATCAAACAGGAGTTCAGCATGTTTGTAGTTCATTTGCATCACCGGGTAAGGAAAAAGGTATGGCTCCCCATACATTGCGCAGGGGAAAAGCAGGACCTCACCCCACAACCAACACACCAAAATCTGGCCAATGGAAAATCATGTACACAAATGCCCACAGTCTGGAAAACAAGATCCCTGACCTGGAGGCAACAATGACAGAGGCTAAACTGGACATAGTAGCCATTAGCGAGATGTGGTTCACCAGTAACCACCCTTGGGAGACTTCAATACCCAGCTATGTACTGTTCAGAAGAGACCGAGGTGCAAAAAGGGAGGGGGGAGTGGCCCTTTATGTCAATGAAAACATCAAAGCTACAGAAATTCAGAATACGCATAAGCAGCCAGAAGAACTGTGGGTCAACATGGAAACAGGAAATGGGACAGCAACATGAACTGGAGTTGTCTACAGGCCTCCAGACCGGGGAGGATATAGACACATTACTGTTAGAAGATATACAAAACATGACAGCTAAAGGGGGAGGTTCTGATAATGATAGACTTCAACATGCCAGATACAGATTAGTTATCCACCAGAACTAGACACATAGTGGATTCTCTGCAGGGGGAGGGCCTCAAACAATTGGTACAACAACCCACAAGAGACAGGGCTATCCTGGATCTAGTACTGATTAACGGGGAAAGGATCACAGATCTCCAGGTAGAAGGTCACCTGGGGACCAGTGACCATCACATGGTATGGTTCAATTTGGCCACTAGAACTCAATCATCCCATTCCAAGGCAAAAATATGGGACTTCAGAGGAGCTGACTTTGATAAGATAGCCAATAGAGTTAAGCTAGCCTTGGCAAGAAGAAATACAGATGAGGGAGTATAGGCAAAGTGGGCAAGCATTAAGGATGCAATACTTGAAGCAGCATCCCATTGTGTTAGGGAGGAAAGCAAGAGCAAAAGAAGGAGGAAACCACTTTGGTTCTCAAAAACAGTAGCAGACAAGGGGCGTGGTTTAGCGGCTGACCACGATGACCACATAGTTATTGAGCAGAGCATCCCTGTACAGCAAAATCCATTCATCATCCAAAAATAAAAGTGGAACCCCACAAAGGAAAAGGTTATCCTAAATACGCCAGTAATAAGCTACAATTTCATACCTTTTGTGCCCAATTGTGTACAGCCGGAAGCATTGCCACTCTAGTAGTCCTGCGAGGTCCGCGATGTTTGACAAACTGATCGAACAAATGGCTGAGGTAACAACTGCCTCACATCTGACCATGGCAGCTATCACCAAACTAGAGGATCACCTGTCGAGCATAGAGAAAAAATTAGCAGCACATGATACCACCCTAGATGAGGTCCAGGTGGTAAACAGAGAACAAATCAACATGCTACTCTCCAAAGTAGATGATTTGCAGAACCATAGCTGCAGGAACAATTTGCACGTTATCGGTTTCCTGGAGGGAGCTGATAAGCCTGACACAGTGTAATTTTTACAAAAAGTCCTACCAGAAATGCTGGGATTGCCACAGGAGTTCCACCTCAATATTGAAAGAGCACACAGAACTCTGGCTCTGACTCCATGGCCTGGGGAGAAACCAAGAGCCGTTTTTCTCAAGCTGTTATGCTATCCCACAAGGCAGCTGATCTTGGCCAGCAGTGTCAGTGGCTCAGTAGGAAGCACACTCACCTCTGAGGCTGGGAGATCAGAGGGCTGTGGGTTCAGTTCCCACATCTGGCACTTGGGTTAATATCCAAGTAGTTACACAGTAGTGCAGCATGAGAGGGGTGCTGTACTTCTGAGGTGCCGTCTTTCAGATGAGATGTTAAACCGAGGTCCCATCTGCCTGGATTGGTGGTAGTTCAGGTGGATGTTAAAGATCCCATGGCACTTATTGAAAAAGAGTAGGGGAAATTTTTATTCAAAATTCAAAAACAGTAAACAAAAGAAGGTACAAACACTAAATAAATGGAAACCATTTTCCAATTAAATGGCAGTTACACTAGTTTTGCCCACTAAAGGAAAAAAAGAAAAAAAAAGGAAAACCTGAACACAACAAATCAACCCACCCATCCAACATTCTTCCACAATTTTGAGACCACCTCTTGCCCCAGTGTACACTTTTCATATTCATAAATACTGTCAAGTTCTTGCTGAATCCTAAAGAAAACATCTTGCTGCAGAATCACTTTACCTTGTAGGAACCTAAGGCATCTCGCCTGCCAAATGGATCACTTTATACAGGCCAAAAGGATATAAATTGTACTTTTTGTCCATTTTGTCCAGGTGGTTGGTATTTGTCCTAAAATTAAAATGTTATAGTTCATTGATAGGAACAATTTTTCTCCCCACAGGTCAGATAATAACTTCCAGAAGTCAGAGACATGTACGCACTCAAAAAAAAAAGATGCTGCATAGTCTCTACAGTATCAGCACAAGCACTGTCCCCACACTTTCTATTATCGTACTGCTTATGCTTCTGATTGCCTTTTACCTGCAGTCTTTGATGCCCATGTAGCCAAACTAAATCTTGCATCTTCAGGGGAACCCTAGGATCTATCATACTTTCTAACAGCAAATTCGTTTTAATCGTGGATGGAACCTGAAAAACTGGATCCTCTCGATACCATTTATCCAGGATACTCTTATAAAACAGCTTCTTTCTTTTTCCTGTGCACCACTGCAACTCAATCCGCCAAGTCCATATATATCATAAGGCAGTTTGCACATAACCTGGAAGCAACTTATCCATAGAGTGCCACTTACCTCTACCCCATGCTTCCAAGAAAGGTTTTCACCACAACTGCATACAGACTTGCCCATCTTACTGTCTGGAACAACAAGGGGCAAATTGAACTAAAAAAGAAATTCCCCAAAAAATAAACCAGAGGATGAATCAAATTTAAACCTCCCTCTTTCCTCACCTTATAAGTATGAACCCTTTTAACTGGGTTCAATCTACTTCCCCACAAAAAAATAAAAAATAAACCCATAACCTTTGCATGCATGTTATAAGAAAGGGGGAATACATGTGAGACATATAAAAAAATTGGCACTATATATGCCCTTAATAAAACAAAATTATTTTTCTTTGACATCTTCCATGACAACCAAGCCGAAATTTTAAGCTGTGCTTTGTCATAAACAGCATTCCAATTATGCTCTTCCGATCTCTTGGTTCCAAAGAATAACCCTAAAACTTTAATATCGTCTGTAGTCATTAAAATTGGAAAACCCTCCACCTTCCCAATACCCCAACACCAAAACAGTACTCTTTCCCACGTTAAGTTTGATCCCAGTAACATCATATACTTCTTGCAACATTTTTAATATTCGAGCACCAGACTCCCCATCTGCTATTGTAAAAACGCAATCATCTGCATAAGCAGAAACTTTTTGAAAAACATGTCCATTATTATTTGTAATAGCTTTAAAATTGTCATTCTTTTCAATCAGCCTTAATAATTGATCCAGACCAAAAACATATAGCAGTGCACTCATTGGACAACCCTGCTTAACCCCATTTTTTAAAAAAATTGGCACCTCTAAACAACCATTTACTAATGGAATAACTTGGGCTTCATTATACAATACCTTAATAAGATCTAAAAACACCTGAGGAATCCCATAGTATTGTAAAACCATCCAAATATACTCTTGTCTTGCCGCATCAAAGGCAGTTTCCTGATCCATTGCCATTAAATAACCTGCTAACTTATTTTCTAAACATCGTTCCACAACTTCCCTGACAAACGTCTGATTTTGAATAATATTCCTATGTGGTATTGCACAAGTCTGTTCCAGGATGATTAACTTCTGTGCTACAACTGCTAACCTGGTAGTAAGTATTTTTGCCAATATTTTATAGTCCATATTTAGCAAGGTTAATGGCCTCCAATTTTTTTAAATCTTGGGAGTCTCCCTTTTTATACAAAAAAATCATGACCCCGTTCTCATTGTTGGAGCTAACCGACTTTCATCCCAAATAGCATTATAGACTAATTCTAACCATGGAGCCAATATATCTATGAAGGTCTTATAAAAATCATTTGGTATGTCATCATAACCAAGTGTAGTCTTAGTTGACAGCTGAGAAATAGCTCCCTTAATTTCTATTTCCGCAATAGGTGAAACCAACAGTCCTATCTCTAAATCATTCAAAGAAGGTATACTTAAGTCTGCAAAAAAGGGTTCCTGCTGACTCTTAGTTTCCCTTTGAAAAGTTTTCACCACATGCTGTTGAACAATAAGCATCAGGTCCTGATTTTGCACCTTCAGACTACGCTGTTCATCTTTTAGCGCAATCACAACCAACCTTTGTACTCCCTGCTTATTTAAATCATATGGATTTACTTCCTCCTTGCACCTATAGTTTGATACTTCTGCTGACATGCCACCTTCTTAGCAGTTTCTTGCAAATATTGACACATCTGCTCCTTGAGGTTCTGCAAAGACTTTAAGACATTATTTGTTCTGTCTGTTGACTGTGTCAAAACTCACACATATTTCACTCTAAGCCCTAAATAATTAATGTACTTATCCTGAGTCTTTTTTTTGTGAGAGATATATCCAAGCTTTGCAAATCCCTTTTTGTATCCTCCCACCAATCTATGGGGCTATCGTATAGAAAACAAATATCTGCCCTTAATGCAAATAGATTTTTTATGGAGTCTTGCATTAAAACCTCTTGCAGTACCGTAACGTTCAGTTTCCAATAACCCCTTCCTATTATTAACTTCTGTCTGTCTCCTAACAACAGTTTAACTGCCAAATGATCTGAGGTTTCTAACGGCAACAAGGTTACTTCTTGACAAGTTAAACGTGCTGATATAAACCAAAAATCTAATCTGGTAGATAACCTACCCTTGTAAAAGGTATGCATTGGTTCCTGATGTAAAACTTCATAAGTGTCTTTGAGATTATTCTTTTGCAGGACCACCAACAAAGTGTTGGTATCACTATAAATCTTCTTTGTAGCCCTCCCCCCAATCTCTATGTGAGAGCCCACAATTAAAATCACCTCCCCACAGAATTAATTTGGAGGTATGCAAATATGGCTCTATTTTTCTAAATAAAATAGACCTATCTGCTTTAGTTTGGGGGGCATACACATTAATGATTCTAAAAACCTCATCCTTCAAAATTATATTAACAATCATAGCTCTCCCAGGTTGTATGTCAGAAACATGCAAAATGTTTGCCAATACTCCAGAAAAAAGAAAACCTATTCCTGAACACAATTCCTCTCCTACAGACCAACAGGAGACACCCCATCTCCATTATTACTTGGTATTACTTGGTATGAAAGAACAGAAGAAGGCCAGAGCCCATCAAGACTGTTCCCCACACTATGTGGGACATTATTTATCTATTATCCCTTAACCAAACATCTAATTTGTTTTTAAAGACAGTGGCACTAGTTGCCGCTACCAATTCTTGTGGCAAGGTGTTCCATACAATGGATGCTCTTATTGGAAAAAAGTTTCCCCTTTTGCTGGTGTTATAAGTTTTTACTTCAAGCTGTTTATTATGCAGTCTCGGAACATGTCTCCTTTTGGAGCGTGTTAGACCACATTTTTCAATTAGATCTGGTGAATTTATTAAATTAAAAACCATAAGCATATCACCTCTTACTCTTCTAGTTTGAAGAGAGAAGAGACCAGTAGCTTTTAATCTGTTCTGATAATCCAAGTTTGTTAATCTTGGAATCATTCTAGTTACTCTGCTTTGATCCTGTTCAAGAATTGCTGTGTCTTTTTTTTGGTTTGGATTCCAGAAAGGGAGCCATAGTCTAGATGCGGTCTAATGTATGCCCTATACAATGGAATAAGGCATTGTTCAGTGTGATTAACAAAAGTGCATTTTATTTGCCTCAAAAGTCTGTTGGTCATTCAAAGAGGTTTTGGTTTTAAAGTTGCATTTTAGTAATGAGTTTTTCATGTGAGACTTTATTGAAAGCTCTACTAAAGTCCAAAAGAATTACATCAGTAGAGATACCCACATCTAGTAGAGTACTTATATTATTGTAAAAAGATATCAGATTGGTGGTGCAGGAATACTTGGGAGTAAACCCATGCTGATTTGAATAATAAATTCCTAATTTTTTACAATCTTGATCTATTAAAGACTTCATTACTCGTTCCATTAATTTACCAGCCACTGAGGTCAGGCTAATTGGATGATAATTTTGCACAGAACCTCTATTGCCTTTTTTAAATATGGGAGTAACTATTGCTGAACGTCAATCATTTGGTACAATGCTTTCTTGTAAGGATTTATTGAAAATAATTTACAAAGGTATAGAAATATTTATAGAGGTTTCAATCAGAAACCATGGATGAATACCGTCTGGGCCCAGACTAGTATTTTTTTTTAGTGTTTTGATAGCCTGTATAATGTCAGTTGGATAGAACCTATGATAATCTATGTGGTGAACTTTAAATGTACTAATAGGTGATTTTTGAGAGAAGACAGAACAAAAGTACTTATTAAAGAGATTCGAGGTTTCTATATCAGATAGAGAAGAGCCATCGGTTATAATGGGACCAATGGTCCTTGATACACATTTTTTGCTATTTATATAGGAGAAAAGAGATTTGTGACAGTCTTTTGTGTGAGCTAGTTTAAATTCTAGCTTATTTTTTGCCAGTTTAATAGAATTTTTTAAGTTTTTTCACAGATAGTCTGTATTTATGTAATAGAGTAGTTTTAAATGGAACAGAACTATACTTAAGTTTCCTAAAAAGTTTAATTTTTATTTTAATCTGATTTTTGTCTTGTTGAACCAAGGGGGAATTTTTCCTTTATTATTAAATTTCCTCTTAGTTCCCTCTGTGTGGCCTGTACTTCTAACAAAGTGTGCAGCCTAGTGTCTTGCACCAATATTATTTGTCCAGCCCTCGTACTAAGACTCAAAAAGGTATTCTACCTTTTTCCATATGACTTGATACTATTGACATTCACTGTGATCAATGATGTAGCCAAAAACAATATAAAACAATAAAAGGGAAAAACATAAAATAAATCTAACCTAATCATTTATTTTTTTCCTTTTCCTGGTTTTTGGCTTATCAGGGGGACCCACCTCTGAAGTACCTTCCGCCTGAGAGGAGGCTACTGAGGAAAAATCAGAATCAAACCCATCCTCCTCCACCCCCTGTTCAAACAATAGAGCATAAGAATTTTGCACTGTAACCGCTTCTATGTCCTTAGACATCACCTGAGAACCTACTGGAAGCTTACCGGCTTTTGACCTGGTTACTCTGAAACACTGCTTCCTGTTGTATGGGGGGGAGGGGGCATAGAGGCTCCTTCTTCCATTGTCTCAATACACTGTTCTGCACCATCTGCAGTTTCCTCCCCCCCCCCATTGTCTCCTAGCTGACAAGGAAGACTGTTTGCACCTTCAATCTCCTCTTACCCTAAGCCACTCTCTGATTCTTGTACTACCCCATTAACAGACTCTATTAAGCTCTCTTTCTCTATCTCCTTTTCCCGATTACCTGACTTATCTAATTTCCGTGGGACCCTTTGAGGCAGGGGACTCTTACCAGGAATAGTATTAAGCAATTCCATCATACGCAATTTTCCTTTTGTGCTGTAGCAACATAAACATCTTGCTCAGCTCTAATGGCCACAGCCACATTGTTATGTGACGCCCAGGAGCAAATTCGAAATGAGTGCCCCTGCTCATCACATAAATTGCATCTCAAAGGCTGTCGACAATGAGCCCCTACATGACCCAACTCACCACACAAACCACATTTTTGCTTATCGCAAACATTACTAAGATGTCCAACATCCCCACATTTAAAACAAGCCCGTGACTGTCCAGGATAGAAAATTACACCCCTATCCTGACTCAGAAAAAAACAATTAGGCAGATGACTGGTTTGACCATTTTCAAGTTTTAAAACTACTTGATATTTCCATCCTCCAGTCCATAACTGCTCTTCATCCAAAATAGGTTCCGGAAACCCTTTAACAGTGCAATGCTGTTGCAACCAGTAGGTTATATCTGCAACATTCACCCACTCATTCCTAAATAATACAGTAATTTTCTTCGTAAGAGGCTTTGTTAAAGAAATTGCCAGGAAAGGCCTCCATAAAGGAGAAAGTTTCAAAAGAAGATACTGCTTCCAAAATCGTTCCAGGCATGCAGGATGCTTAAAGCTAATGTCAAAAATAGAATCTCCCAGAACATGAATTAGGGCATATATTTCATAGGCATAATATCTCATACTAAGTTGGAGTTGGACCAGCATAACATTCTGTGGTGATTTGCATATGCAGCCCATGATGCTTTGCATTGTGGGGGCATGTGTGATTTTGTATATATCTCATACTGTCCTTTAATAAAGTTCTGCCAACAAAATGTCTATCAGGTACAGTAGAAGCATCACCCCTGTATTTCAACCTTACATCATTTCTTCTCACTGCAGGTTCTAACAATGGGCCCCTCTCAGATGGAAACAAATGTTCATTCACCTTACTATGCCACACTTTGTCAGGGGCTAAGGCCTCAGAAGCTAGGGTCGGGTGAACATCAGATTCATTACCTTGCTGTTCTAAAACTGAACTTTTTCTCTGTTCTTCTGCAGTAGAATCATTATTCTCTGCTTCTTGCTCTCTAATTATTAGTAATAGAGGATGGAACTCATCCTGGTGCCGCACCAACGTTTTCCCTGAAGGTGAGCATTGCCCTGGCTGCATCGAGGAAACAGAAGCAGTATCAAGTGAAGGGAATATCACTGGGATGCCAGAAAAACTAAGCTGAGAAGCTTGTATAAAATTTGCACCATTCACATTTGCATCCCACCCAGGACCAGCAGGATTTTTTACCCATCATGCAGCTTGTAAAGCCGTTGACACCCAATTCCCAGGGCCCTTGGCTGTTTGCTGTGCATTCTCTTGTAATGGAGTATTAGAAACACGAAACTGCATCTTTCTACTTTTTCCCCACCCCTTCCTTTAGAGAGCGTTTTGCTCCACCCAACGAGAACCCTATATGGAAGGTTACCTCTGGCAAGTCTATTGAAATAGGGGTTCCTGATACTGGAACAAAGTCCTCGGCCTGCCCATTCAGTACTACTGTACTTCATGACATCACCTCCATACTGCAAATGTCTAAGTCTTTTTCCCAATCCCCCGTTTCTAGCACTGCTTCTGAGCTAGAAGAGGCGCTTACCATACAATCTGCAGCAAAATCTTCCTCCGTAGCAATTACCAAGACTCTTGTGGCGCCCATAACTGCCATAGCTGTTTCTGCACCCATTACCTCGTCCTGTTCTTCCGTTTTTTGTGCAACACTGTCTTTTGCCTGGCATTCGAGTTCCTCCTGCAAACGCTCCCTTGCTGCTCGATAGGAGCGTTCTGCTGACTCCAACTGCACTCGTAGCACTTCCATAGTATCTTTGCCTGCAGACTGAGCTGCAACTTTCTCTCCCTGGGCTCCCATTTCCAAATGCTCAGGTAAGCCATGCATTTCTGCTTCCATAACCGATTCTGCTGTCTCTATTCCTTCCATATTCAAAAGACATCCTTCATTTTCAGTCTCCATGCAAAACAAGAGGGGTCAAGGAGGAGACCGGCTCCTCAGCCACCCACACGTCCAACTCCCTTGAGACTCTAGACACCACTGAGCAGGATCAATACTCAGCCACACAGTGCCCTCTGCCTCACAGAGTAGGGGAATGTCCCCGGTGTCCTGGCTAAATTTCCCTCATTCACTAAAAATACCACCAACAGCTTAATCTGGTTCAAGGTCAGTTGACATTCATCTGTATCCCCCTCCCCCAGGTCGTGCCTGAAAATAGGCAGGATTTGTCTAGTGCCCTTATTGGTCAACAAAAACTAAATAAAATAAATATATAAAGAAAGAAAGAAAGATCGAGAGAGGTGGGTCGGCCAAGCTGGCAAGGCCACCCCATCTCGATCAATCAGGACTTTTCCAAGGAACTCTCTGCTAGACGATGGGAATACGCTCAGGTCAGGCACATGATGCAATGCTTGGGCCTGCAATATTCTCTACATTACCCTGCTACTATGAGGGTAATCCAGAACAGAACACCACAGAGTTTCACATCCCCAGCAGCCCTAGAGAGGTTTCTGAAACAAAACTGGCCGCATGGACACAAATCTCTGTCAGTTAGGCCTCCCAGCCACAGCAGCCCCAAGACTCCACTGGGGCCTCGGCATGCATTAGAGGCAGAGATGGAAGAAATGGAGGCAGAGAAGGGTGACCAAAAATCAAATGAATGGGACGCTTCCATGGAGCAACAGGAAACAGGCATCAAGAGTGTTGCATGGCAGAAGAGAGCACCCACAACACAGAGCAGGGCAGTACTTCCCAAGCAGTGACAGGCAGATGCAGAGAGAAGAATCTATGGTGCTGCTGTGGCACTTGACTGAAAACAGGTACGAGACACTGAGACCCGACTCCTCGATCGAGGAAGACACCACGCAGAGTACCCAGGCGCGTGATCCAGAAACGGAGGAATGTAAAGATCAACATCCAGAGCCACTTGAGGAAAGGGGATCAGATGTTGGAATGGGACAAGCTGCAACTAGCGAAGAACACCCCCTCCCCCCGCGACAGATGAAAATGAAGAAGAGAGGGAGAAACAGAGCTGTCAAGATGGCAGACTCATACCAGGGACTGGAAGTTCTTTTGTGTGTGCCATTGCAAAGTAATGGGGGCAGGGGATGGGGAAGGGGGTTAACATAGAAAGGGAAAATACTAGACGGGGGAACCAAACACTGAAGTGTACGATTATGAACAGGGCCTAGTGCCTTCCCTGATCTCGAGGGAAGGAGCAGAGGGATGTGTTGCAAGATTCCATACCCCTCCCCCCCTTTTTATTTTCTCCCCATTCATTCCTTTTCATTTTGTCCCTCTCCTCTCCCTCTCTACTGGGTAGGGACAAGTCCTCAAGGGTGTGGAAACAGGATTCTTAGAAAGGCTCACTAAGCATCAAGAGGCAGCCTGATGGAAGCTGAGAGGAGGCATGATGACATGCCTCATCCCACAATGTCCCCCTTCTCCCAGAAGTTACAGGCGCTGGGAGATGTCATCAAGGTACTGGGGATAATTGGGGGTAGGATTCATTTTCCTTCTGGTCCACCATGGTCCCCCAGTGCCTGTACTGTATGCTGGTTTCCATGAGGCCCGGGGTGGGGGGGGGGAGAGAGTAATCAGCCAGGTATGACACTAGGCCCAAACAGCACAGGACCAAGCAGGTCAGCCCAACCCCCCTTAGGCTTAAACCCTTGCAGAAAGCTTCTCCCTGCAGGTTAAGCAGGGCAACATTAGGTAGGGGAACAGCTGGCATGGGGCCGACAATGACATACACCAGGCAACACCCCTAATATCCCCCCATACTGAGGCACAGGTATGGAAATGGATAGGGAAAAGTGTCACAGAACCATACAATGATGGAACAAGTAAAACTGGGATGCTTGCATCTGACAAAGGACAACACTCCCCGAGGGACTGCAGCGTGGATCTTTTCCTGTTCTGTGCAACAGGTGATTAGAAACACCAGCAGCTCCCAAGATAGCACAATAATGCAAACTGCAAATAGTTATATGTTGAAAGGTATTTTTGTTATATACATACATATATATATATATATATACACACATATATACATACATACATATACTCGGGGGGGGGGAACATGGAGATCGCAGGTCTCGCAGGCAGGCCAGGGCAAACTGCGAATGTCACAATTGACGTGTCTAATGTTACGCCTCTCTCTCAATCTCCGCAACGGTCACAAACAGCCTCCCTTCTCTCCTGTCTCAAAGACAAACTGTTCTCCTCACTTCTCACTCCTCCTGTACCTAGAATAACAACTGACTGTAACCTGAAAAGCATGTTCTCTAACCAAATGCAGTTGAATTTGGCTATGTTTAGTTATCTTGCTGTTTAAATTGTTGACATCAGGAATGTGAATGGCATAAACGTCCTTGCACATGGTATAGAATGTTAATCTGCCTCCTGCTTCCCCTGGCTACCTGCAAACTGCCTGTAATCCTGAATCCTTTGGTTATTACCTACTTCAGGTACTGTATATTGTGACCCGCTGTACTTTTCTGTGTGTATTATTATATTATGTTTTGTTCTTGGAATGCTTTATTCCTCAGGTCATCACTGAAAAAGGGACTTTGTCTCAGTTGACCTACCCAGTTATCAAAATTCAGACAAATAAGTAAGTAAATAAGTAACCACTAATGTTGGTGGGAGGCAGACAGGGACATGGATCTGTAACCAAGAGAGAGAAGGGTAAACATAGTTAAATCACAAAGGGCCCACACCACCCGCCACATAGCACAGTGGGGAAGCACCATTCTTTACTATGCAACCCAATTTCCATTTAATTCCACAAAAACTGAATATGGCTGACACAATCTATGTGACATGGAATGTCAGAGGGTTAACTAGCCTGCTTAAAACGAAAATGGTGCTGTCTCATTTGAAAAAGACTAAGGTGCAAGTGGCCTTTTTACAAGAGACCAAGCTTAATAGCAAGGACCATGATCTGTTGAAACGGGACTGGGTGGGTGAGGTAGTCCATGCCTCGTCTACAAAAAAAAAAGCGGGGAGTGGCCATTCTTCTCCACAAGCAGCTAAAATGGTCCCTCATCAAGGCCAAAGCAGACCCTCAGGGCAGGTGGGTATTTGCTCTCTATAGTACCCCAGTAGGTCCTATCCTCCTAGGGAATGTCTGCGCTCCCAATGAGGACGACCCTGAGTACCAGGTGGCACAACATCTACTAGATCTAAGTGAAAAGGGAATCCCAATGATTTGGGGGGGTGACTTTAATCTGGCCCCGGACCTGGCTATAGAGAAGAACTCTGGAGCCCCATGGGAAGGTCTGAATTGCTCTACACAGCCTGATGAGAGACCAAGGGCTTGCTGACATTTGGAGGGTGCTACACCCCCGAGACCTGGACTATTCATATCAATATCAATCAACTTTATTTTTAAAAGGCGCTTTTCTTAAATCAAAGCGCCTGTACAAATAAATATAACAATAAATATAATAAATCAAATTAACAAAAATCCTTAAAAGCTATATTAAAAAGGTGGGTCTTCAGCGCTCTTTTAAAACTAAGGACGGTCGGGCAGTCTCGCACCTGACGAGGTAGAGAGTTCCACAGGGTAGGTGCCATAAAACTAAACGATCTAGCACCAGATGTTTTCAAACGTACCCTGGGAATCTCTAGCAATCCCTCGTCAGTGGATCGGAGGGGACGTGAGGGACTATAGGGGCACAGGAGCTCTTTCAGGTAGGAAGGTCCCAGATCATGTAGGGCTTTATAGGTCAGCAAACCGACCTTGAAGGTAATTCGCCAAAACACTGGCAGCCAGTGCAGTCCGTGGAGCACAGGCATTATGTGACTGGATCTAGAAACTCCAGTCAACAGCCTGGCTGCCACATTCTGCACCAGCTGCAGATGGCGAAGTTCAACCCCCGATAGCCCTAGGTATAGGGAGTTACAGTAGTCAAGCCGGGAGGTAACAAAGGCGTGGATCAATGTTGGAAGGTCCTCTGGAGGAACCAAGTGCTTCACCCTGGCAATATTCCTCAGATGAAAAAAGGAAGTCTTTATAACCGCTGACACCTGGGATTTAAGTGTCAAACGGTCATCAAGTACTACGCCAAGATTAAGACCTGGTCTGAGGTCGTCAGCTGGACACCTCAAGCCATAGGCCTGAGGGTGATCCCTCTGGCAGACCCGCCCACAGCGACCTATATCCACAACCAACACCTCAGTTTTCTCCGGGTTTAACCTCAGCCAACTCCCATTCATCCATTCTTGGATTTCTTCAAGGCAGTTATTAAATACCGACAAGGCAGCGTCCTGACCGGGCACAAAAGACATATACAGCTGGGTATCATCTGCATAGCAGTGAAAACCCAAACCATACCGTCTAATAATCACCCCCAATGTTAGCATATACACCGAAAACAACATGGGTGCTTAAATGGAGCCCTGCGGTACCTCACAGGGCAGGGAGAATGATGCTGAGGAAAAAATTCCCGACACCACTCTCTGAGTCCTACCCTCAAGATAAGATTGAAACCATCTGAGGACCGTACCAGACAGTCCACAGACTAACCGCAGGCACTCCAATAGCACACCATGGTCAACGGTGTCAAACGCTGCAGAGAGATCAAGTAGTACCAAGATGGATCGGGTCCTATGATCCCTTGCCATTAGGAGGTCATTTAGTACTCGTACGAGCGCTGTCTCGGTACTATGCCTTTTCCTAAATCCAGACTGGAACGAATCGTAGATATTGTTGTTGGTCAGATGATCCTCCAACTGCACTGCGACCACTTTTTCAATAACTTTACCCACAAAGGGTAGTTAGAGACTGGCCTGTAATTTGCTAGACAGTATGGGTCTAGGAGGGTTTCTTAAAAGGGGCTTAATTATAGCCTCTTTGAGGGGATCTGGAAAATACCCTCTCCAAAGACTTCCATACGATCAAAGCTAGACTAGGCCAATCTTATCCACGCAACTCCACTAAGAGGCACGTGGGACCAGGGTCCAAATCACAGCAGGTTTGGTCGCAGTGCTCGAATGATCATCACAACATCCTCGATTATGGGAAGGCTGAAGTCAGACCATTCCAACTGGGTGTTTGACATCTCCTGACTACCACCGCTGCTCCCATTAGAGGGGAAGAGCTACGTCCGATCTGATTTTGGCAACCTTATCTGCAAAGAAGAGAGCAAGCTCCTCACACCATTCTTGAGATAAGGCTCTTCTGGGCTGAAGACAAACTGGATTGCACAGTCTGTCCACAGTCCGAAAGAGCTGAGCCAGTCTATTCTGTGCAGCCACTATCTCTCTGGACAGGAATTCTGCCTTCTTACGAGAGATGGCGGATTGATAGACTAAATAATGGTCCATCAAACTAAGCTTGTCATCCTCACAACCGGACTTTCGCCAACGCCTCCAGCCTCTCCCAACTCTCCTCAATTCCCCATGGTCTCATCAAACCAAGGAGATCCAAGCGAGGAGTAAGAGGACGAACACGAAATGGTGTAATAGAATCCAGGGCCCCTGTTACTGCCTCATTATAGGCATGTAGCAGATCACCTGATCCATGCAATCTATCGGTAGGCTTGATAGGTCCAACACCGCCATCAGGTCCTCTGGGGATACGCCTCAAAGGCGGTATCAAACCATCTCCGTGGGGCAGACCTAACAGGGTGGCCTCAAAACTGAATCTAATGGAGTGATGGTCTGACCATCCAACCGGTTCCACCACCAAGTCAGATATCCCCATCCCCAGAAGGAACACCAGGTCCAATGAGTGTCCACCCACATGAGTCGAGGAGGAAACCACCTGTGTGAAGCCCAGTGATATCATCAACTGGAGGAAATTTTGACCAAACCGAGAGAATTCATCGTTGACCCAGGCATTGAAGTCCCCCAGAACCAACCATCTGGGGGACCCCAATGTTAGGTCGACAATGAAGTCTGCGACTTCCTGTAGAAAAACATTCTCGTCACCTGGTGGACGGTTATACGAAGATCCTGCACCCCACCCCTCGCCCACAATGTACTCCAAAGGATCTGGTTACTCTCATTGGCACCTCCACCAGACCCAGTTCTGACTTATAACACATGGCAACACCCCCGCCCCTACGATCCTGCCTCGGGCGGTGTATCACCGAGTACCCAGCCGGAATTGCTGCGGCTAATACAGGCCCAGCATTTTCATCCAGCCAGGTCTCGGTAATGCATGCCAGGTCAGATGACTCGACAAGATCAGCTATAATAGCTGTCTTGTTTTTAATAGACCTGGCATTGCATAACACCGCCGAGTAGGACAAACCTCCGATAGTGACCGGCCTACCTGCTGGTCCGCTCCAGAACCTTGAGTATGGGCACAAGACAGGAAGGACCTCTCCTGCCTCATTTCAGCTCAGGGCATCTCCTTGACCCTACTAATCCCAATCCGCCCACTCTTTCCATTCCCCCAGCATGGGACCTCCGTCTCCTTCTCACAATCCCCAAAGCCCTACACCTCTATAAACTTCAGCTGACAACGGGGGACAGGAGAAAGGACGGAGGTCCCTAAGCATAGAGGGGAATAATACCACGGCCGCACTTACAATTACTCCAGCACATTTTTGCACTACACTAAAATAAAACAATCACAATAAAACACAAGATCTAGCAAGTCTAGTGCTGTAAAATTTTCAACATCTATTATAATTTCAACATCTATTATAATTCTAGTTCTACCCCCACAGTATCTCTCACCACTGCAGGAGAGGAGCACACCACCTAAAACTACTAAAAAAAATTTACCCTATATCTCTAAAATAACATACAAATAATAAACTATAAATCTAATAAACCCAATAACCAAATAACTTAAAACAAATATAAAATATAGTGTCTATTTAACAAATCTATATCCCTTAATTCAAATGTCTAATAAATAAACAAATCCTATCAAAGTTTGTATTATTGAGTGTCCAAAATGTGCCTTCAGATCTTTAATTTGTAGATTTCATTTTATCTCTCTGCTCTCACGTACACTGCTCTCACTACTACAGGGGAAAAGGAGCTTTACCAGACTATTCAGGCCCCTAGCATAAAGCTGGCTTTAATATTAAAGAAGGCCTCCTTATCCAATAGCCAATACCACAGTTTCCTTTGAAAGTTCAAAAGAGAGTTCCTAGGTCTTTAATATCCACAGCCGTAGTGTCTCACCACTTTAAACTGTGAAATTTTAGAAGTATGCCAGCCTCCTCTCACAAGGCGGAAACAACCCTATAGAACCCAGTTCTTGATCTTTGCAAAAGATATAACAGACGCTGGCCCAAAACCAAAAATTTAGAGTACTTCACCAAACAGATGGTTCAGGAAGTCCCACTTTTCTTCCACTTTGTGGTTTTTCTTCCCTAGGAATCCTTCGCGATGGTAGATAGGCAGGCAGGCAGCATATGAATTTCACTTTCGGGTTAAGCTCAACCCGATCCTTCACCATGGTGAGGCAGGTAAGATCACCCTTCGGTGGTCCCCTTACTCCACCTAAGGAACTGAATTAGCACCACCACCCTCCAGTGTCAGTGATAACCGTCCCTCCATCCGGACCGAGGAACCCAACCTTTTTCTTTTTTAAAACTTGATTATTGCCTCCCTTAATGTGGGAGGGGGGGGGCTCCTGCTTCTTCTGTTTTATTATTCAGCAGTACATAAAACTCATAGTCGCACTGACCTATGGCTAACATCCTCAGAGATTACCCAAGCGGTGGCTGTGGTAGAACTACAACCTATTATAATTTCGGACAATGCCCCGATACAAATGACCCTACTCTGGGGCCGCCCTTCCCACACATCTACATCCTGGAGGCTGGATCCCCTACTTATGAGGGACACAGAATTTATGCCCTGGGCCCAGGAGGAAGCAAACAAATTATTTGAGGAAAATCACATTCTGGACACAACAGCTGGGAACACATGGGAGGCATTTAAGGCCACCATGAGGGGACAGATTATAGCCTATGTGGTCGCTAGAAGGAGACAGTGGAAAAACAGGACAATCGGAGAAGAGCTGAAAAATGCAGAGAATGAGCAGAAGAAGCTACCTCGGCATACCCCGAAAATCCCCTCAGAGCAGAAAATCCTGGGTCTCCGAATGGAGATAAATACCCTTCTGACCAGGAAAGCAGAAATGTAAATACTTAAGCTTAAACAGAAATATTGGGAGGAAGGGGAGAAAGGAGGAAAAGTGCTTGCCTATAAGCTCAGGGAACAGCAGGTGGAGAGACACATAATGGGGTTGAAGGATGGGGAAGGAAACACACACCACCAGTGAAGGTCTCAACAAGGTAATGGCAGCCTACTACATTACCCTAAATACATCCTCCAGAGCTGCAAACCCAGAAGACATACAGGGATTCCTAGGCTCAGTGGATCTCCCTACCCTGATCCAACATCAGGCCAAGGTCCTGGATGCCCCATTAACCATGTTAGAGATTAGGGAAGCTCTTCTTGGCCTATGCCAAGGGAAGTCCCTGGGGGAGATGGATATCCGGTGGAGTTTTGGTAGGCCTTAGTGGACACAGTCACCCTGGTACTGCAGTTTGTATATATGGAAACAGAAGAAGCAGGAGCCCCCACATTAAGGGAGGCAATAATCATGGTGCTGCCCAAAAAGGGGAAGGACCCCATGGCCCCTGACAGTTACCGCCCTACAGCATATCTTTGCTAAACGTGAACAGCAAAATCTTTACCAAAGCCATAGCCCAGAGGCCAGGCCCCCCTCCTTCTGCAGCTCATACATCCCTCCCAGGTGGGTTTTGTACTGGGCAGATACAGTGCAGACCACATGAGAACCTTGGTCAATCTAACCCAAACCGTCAAATGCCTTAATTCCCCTGCAGTGGCCATGGCCATAGACTTCAAAAAGGCCTTTGACTTGCTGGAATGGGATTACCTCCACATGGTCTTAGCACATGTGGTACTGGGGCCCAGGTTTAGGGCCTGGGTAAGCACTATATACAATACCCCTACTGCCCAATTCCTCACCAATTCCACACTGTCCCCCCCCTTCCATTTAAAAAGGGGCAACAGGCAAAGCTGCCCACTATCACCCCTGTTATTCATCCTGGCAGTCGAACCTCTGCCGACAAAACTGAGGCAGGATGTTTCAGTACCAGGTATTCACGTGGGTCAAGGGGAGTACTCCACATTAATGTATGCTGACAATCTCCTAGTTTTGACCTCGGACCTGCACAAGGTACTACCACCCCTGCTAGATAATCTCCAGAGTTTCCAAAAAATATCTAGGCTGCAGATTAATCAGACTAAAACTGAGGTTCTCCCACTAAACCCAAGAAGCACACCTCAAGCTTTGAGAGGTACAGGGTTAAGGTGGGCAGGGGATGGTATCATGTATTTAGAGGTTAAGTTGTCAGCTGAGACTTCAAAGCTCTGGGAGCACAATTTACATTCACTACTTCGGAAAATAGCTGATGACATGAGCAGATGGGGCAAACTGCATCTGACCCTGGCGGGGAAAATGGCCACAATAAAAATGATTACAGGTCTTAAGCTCTTTTATATCCTTGCCCACATACCGCTTGCACTCCCCACTACATGGTGTCAAAAAATAAAGAAATAGGCACATTTCTATGGGATGGGAAGCCCCCTAGGCATAGCCGAGTCAAACTAAATATCCACTGGAGGGTGGGGAGGATGGTGCCTGCCCTGGGTTGAGGGATACAAGTGGGCATTTCAAATAAGACAGACATTGGAGTGGTTTCGGGTGGAGGGGGCAGTAGTCCCACAGTGGGTAATTATAGAATTGGTGAGTAGTAAAAACACACTCCCCTGCTGAATACAACAATCCTCACCACAGCTGAAGCCCACCCCTCATAGGGGCCTCCTGGCAGTGCTGGACAAAGGTGTAGAGGAGGCTAAAAAACAACCTCACCCCAATGAACTGACCCCATTATGGGGAATGAGTCTATACCCATAGGGAAACGACTAGTACACTGGAAAACATGGGAAGACAAGGGCATCCATATGGTAGGGGACCTAGTGACCCCAACCACAAGAATAGTGGATACATTCCAGAATCTGCAGGCATGCTGGGGTATTCCCACACCAGCGTTCTGGAAGTATCTGCAGATCCGCAGTACAGTAGAAGACTATATCAAGAGACTTCCCCAAAAGGATGTCACTATACTATTTCCCCTCTTTGCTAGCAAGTACTAATGGTAGGGCGAGTAAGATATATGCCACCCTAAGAGACTCACTTCCCAGCCAGGTACAAATATCACAGGATAAATGGGAACAGGCCCTCCAGAGGAATTTCACAGAACAAGAGTGGAGGGAATGCTGGCAAGCAGCACACAAGTATTATAGTGATGCAAGGAGCAAGCTAGTACAGAATAAGGTGCTACACTCTTGGTACCGCACCCCTGTAGTACTTCAGGTGGCAGGAGTCCAGAGTTCGGACCTGTGCTGGAGATGTCAGTCTCACCCAGGAGACCACTTGCACATCCTCTGTGCATGCCTCCTGGTCCAAAAATATTGGGGCAAATCTTTGAGATGGGAGCCCAAATCCTCTGGAAACCCATCCCCAGATCATCCGCACTGCTTCTGCTAGGGATGAAGGCAGAGACCCGCCACCTCACAGGACAGGAGCAGAAATGGCTTGCCCTGTTAGGTATGCAAGTTAAACATCTTGTCTTATGTAAGTGGAGAACCCTGGTGATACCCACGATGACAGAGATATTAAACTCTATGGCCCAGCTAGCCCCTATGGATCGATTAGCCCATATGGCTAGTAACACTCTCTTACTACATGAAGAATGCTAGACACCCTTTTATAGATATATGTTGCCCAAAACTAGAATAGGCTAAAGAATAGAAGGGACAGGGATTGCTATAGTGTGAGCTGACCATAACACTCTCTCTGGCTAGGCATAGCTGGTACTGAAATGTATACCTGACAATATGAAATACAGCTCCCTGAATGTAAATCATTGGAATTCTGTACTGTTTAGTTTAAGACAAGAATAGTGGTTCTTTGTTTGATTATTATTTTAGGGTGACCAATGCCTTGACAACTGTGGAGGAGGACCAAGGAAAAGCATCTATCCTAAATAGATACTTTTGCTCAGTATTTACTGAGGAGAAGGTAGGGCAGGGCCCACTGCTCAGCACCATGGACACAGTGGGAAGGGAGATGTGCACAAGTCCTTTCACAAAAGAAAGGGTCCTACAAGAGCTCGCTAAGCTCAGGGTTAACAAGGCAATGGGACCTGATGGCATGCATTCCAGGGTACTAAAGGAGCTAAGGGTGGAACTAGCAGAGCCATTAGCAGAACTGTTTAGTGAGTCTCTGAGCACAGGAGAGGTCCCAGAACACTGGAGAAGGGCTCATGTGATCCCACTCCACAAGAGTGACAGCAGGGAGGAGGCAGGGAACTACAGACCAGCCAGTCTTACGTCAGTAGTGGGCAAGATTATGGAGGCACTCCTTAAGGAAAAGATAGTGCAACACCCGGAATCCATAGGAGCACAAGATCCAAGACAGCATGGGATTACAACAGGAAGGTCCTGTCAAACTAATCTCATAGATTTCTCTGACTGGGTAACCAGAGTAGTGGACCAAGGGGGTGCAGTTGATGTTGCCTATCTTGACTTCAGCAAAGCTTTTGATACTGTTCCACATAGAAGATTGATTAATAAGCTGAGTAGGCTCAGGGTGGGTCAGAAGTTGGTCAGCTGGGTGGCAAACTGGTTGGCAAGCAGAAAACAAAGAGTGTTGGTAATCAGTATATAGTCAGAAGAGATGCAAGTCATAAGTGGGGTACCTCAGGGATCAGTCCTGGGGCCAGTCCTCTTCAATATCTTCATCAGTGATATTGCAGATGGACTGGAGGGTAAGGTTGTCTGTTTGCAGATGACACCAAGATCTGCAACAGAAAGGATGATCCAGATGGGGTGGGCAGAATGAGAAGAGATCTGGAAAAACTGGCAAAATGGTCTGAAGAGTGGCAACTGGGCTTTAACGAAAAGAAGTGCAAGATCATGCACATAGGGAAGAAAAAACCCTAAAGCTACCTATAGGTTGGGAGGGGGGGTTGCTGGCAATCACAAGGGAAGAAAGAGACTTGGTCATCATTATCACAGATGACCTGAAATCATCCAAGCAGACCACTAAAGCAGTAGGTAAGGCTAGGGGGATGCTGGGGTGTATTAGTAAGGGTATCACAAGTCGTAAGAGGGAGGTAATAATCCCTCTTTATAAGACACTGGTTAGGCCCCATCTGGAGTACTGTATGCAGTACTGGAGGCCGCACCTTCACAAGGACATTAACAATATGTAGGCAGTCCAGAGAAGGGCAACCAAAATGGTGGAGGGACTGTATTTGAAAACATATGAGGACAGAGTAACAGAGCTCAATAGGTATTTATTTATTTATTTGTACATCGGTTTACCCTAGAGCAAAGGAGGGAGAGAGGTGATATGATCAAAACATTCAAACATCTTAAGGGCATTAACAAGGTGAAATAGTCTAACATGTTTCAATACAAAAAAAATAGGACAAGAGGACACAGCATGATATTAGAGGGAGGGCGATTAAGGGGTAATGTGAGAAAGTTCTTTTTCACTGAAAGGGCGATGGATGCATGGAACGGCCTGCCTCAGGAAGTGGTGGATATGAATACAGTGCAGGGCTTCAGACAGGCATAGGATAGGCATAAGAGAGCAATACAGATGAGTATGAATAAATAGGCCATTGGCAGAGTAAAGGCCTATGACATATTCATAAAGTAGAATAAATGGGCAGACTGAATGGGCTTTGCGGTCCTTATCTGCTGCCAACTTCTATGTTTCTATTGAAATGGTACAATTTCTGAGTTAAAATTCTATCAGTAGTTACTTGCTCCTCTTATTGCCTGCCTTGACTTCTTATGTGCACCTTATTATCATTAACATATATAAATCTTTTTGTTTTCTTTTTCAGCCTGGGTCTAAAACCAGAAAATATCCAGTGCTCCTGTATGCAACAAATCTAGCACCCTGGATCTGGTTCAAAATGGAGTTTTGCAGTCTCTGGGGACCAGGCTTTTTCAAGAGTTTATAAACTATGATACAGTAAAAAAACTGCAGTTGTTTGATTCTTTTTTTCCACTGGTTGTTATTAAATTGCAACATGTGTTTCAATTAAGCTTATCAGATGTCTGGAGGGTGTAGTTAATTTGAACTAGATAACCTAGTTTATCTCAGTCATAGAAATTATTGACAACACACACATCTTTAAGCTGGTGTTCTTATCTGCTTCAAATGTATTAAATTCCTATATAGTGAGCTAAATCTGTTTTCTCTTTAAAGATTTACAATAGTATGTCTATAAACCTCACTATTTTAACTACAAATGGACTTTGCAAGCCTAAAACAAGTGGATACTGTCAAATAAACTGGTACTAAATGTTAAAAACTCAAATTGCGCCAAGGACCCTGCGCCCGATCCTATAAGGGTCAGGATCCCGGCAGCTAAATCCTGCAACTTGCGACAAACCCACAGGTACACCAAACAAAGGGCGTACCTGAAGGGTTTACCATAAGCCACAACCCTGTGTGTGAAGGGCACAAGTGCCCCCCCCATGCCCAGATCCCCCCTGTCCTTAAAGCCCCACAGGGCTGGGGTACACCCCGACCCCCAGTACCTGTAAAACACTCCACAGGGCTGCTGCATGCCCTTGACCCCTAGTACTGTAAATAGCCCCACAGGATGTTGCATGCCTCTGAACCCCAGTACCATTCATGGGAAACCCAGACGCTGCAAATCAGAAAATCCCCTGATCTCTAATCCTGGGGTCAGGCTATCTCATCATGTCCTGAGTATCTTAGAATGCAGTGGCCCACCCTCTGAACCAGCAGCACCTGATCATCTGGCCTCTCATCGCCTCAGTGACGGGCGATTGGCACAGCCCACGCCTAGTTAGTCGATTGAATATTGAGGAGCACGCATTGTACATACACACATATATGTACAACACGTGCTCCTGCAGTGTTCTGTCAGTGCTGGCCACAGTGATGAGGTGGCTAAAGCATCGCGGCCCAAATGGGTCAAGTGGGGGAGCTGGGTGGTCGGGTGTTGCCAGGTGGGAGGGGTGGGCCACTAGACTATATGGGATACTCAGGACATGAGTGAATGGCCACAATTTGGGGGATTTTCACAATTTAAGGGTGCGGGGTTTCCCTTACAGTACTGGGGGTCGAGGGCATGCAGCAGCCCTGTGGGGCTATTTTACAAGTACTGGGGTTCAGGGGCATGCCCCAGCCCTGTGGAGCTGTTTGATATGGGGTGCATAGATAGCCCCACGGGGCATTACCATGCTGTTTCTGGTCCGGGGCATGGGGGATAGAACGTATACTTAGGCGGGCTGGGGGTTAGGACAGAGAGAACAGCAAGAGGAAGGAGGTGCTGTTAGAACTATACTGTTCTACTGGGACTAAATAACTTGAACTATACTACTGGGACCTTCAATACAGGGTAAAAACAACAACAAAAAAAGAGTGTGTTTGCCTGAGTTGGGTGAAGTGAATTGTTATCTGTGTGGTTAACTAGGTGTAGAAGGAAACTGTAAATTAGGGGGAGTGGCTTAAGCAGAAGGAAGCCAGGTGTTTTGGATTTAAAAACTGCCCTAGATAGCTTGTGGCAGAGAACAGCAAGAGGAAGGAAGGGCTGTTAAATCTATACTACTCTACTGGGACTCTGTTGCCCTCCTTCCCTCAACTCCACCCCCCCCCCCCCACACACACTTAGCCAGTTCTACTTCTATAGGCACAGGCTTTGATTGACAACAGGAACTTCCTGATTGGGAGTAGAAAGAGAGTGATCACAGAGGCACAAAAGACCCACCATCCTAGAAGGAAAAGAGTAGCTCTCCATCCCCTCCCCAGCTGCTAGAGGTCTGACTCTGAGCAAGTAAGAAGAAGACTACTGAGGAATATAGGAACTTCCTGTCCCAGAACAGGAAGATCAGGAGCTTTAAGGGCACGGAGGTAGTAGGAAAGTAAGGAGAAGAAAAAAAAATTATATATTAAAAAAAGTAATAATAGACAGAGGAAAGAGTAAGCATATAGAACAACAGTTAAGGGGCCACAAATAAGACATGATGGGAGTGGTGCAGTGTAGTGGCTGTGGAGCAGCAGTCTTCCGGGTGACATTCTGGAGAATGCAGTGTTGTCCCATCTTCAGGCACCTCTCTGGGCTGAGGGAGAAGGTTGCTCATCTCCAGGCTGAGTTGGCCAGGATTTGGGAGACCTCCTCTCCCACCCAGGGACCACAAGGGCCATCGCCACTGCCTCAGAGGTTGCCGAGAAAGAGGAGCTGTTGGACTACAGTGGGCTCAGGGAGGGTGAGGGTGGTGGAACAAAGGTGCATCCCTCCAGTTGCACCTCTCCACAATTCATATGCCTCTATAGAGGCACCCACAGTGGAGACCAAGGAGGATGCTAGGAACCTCCACAAAGGAGACCCACAGGAGGGTGGCATGGGACCCCACAAGGGAAGGAAACAACTCCTGGTAGAGGACTCCATTGTTAGGAGGGTAGAACTGGGGGAAGGAGGGAAGAGGGAGGTAAGGTGCCTGCCTGGCGCCAGGGCTTGGAGGGACAGGGAGTGAATTCTCAGGATCACGGGAGCAGCTGCACGAGGGAGGGAGCGAGCTGGATGTCATTCTCCACCTAGAGACAAATGACCTTGCTGGGAATAGGATCTGAGCAGTGCAAGAGGAGTTTGTAGAATTGGGGAAGGGCCTTAGACAAGTAGCACGTACAGTAACCTTCTCGGAGATGCTGCCTGTCTATGGCAAGGGTGATGCTAGGGTACTCTGCACCATGGGATTCAATAAATGGTTGAAAATATGGTGCAGTACTCAGGGATTTGGCTTCATTGGAGACTGGGGATCCACCTGGAGGGATGCAGGCCTATACCGGCATGATGGTCTGCATCTGTCCGGGAGGGGAATCGGGATCCTAGATGATAGGTTTAAATTCTTCATTGACAAACATTTAAACTAGCCAAGGGGAGAGGTACCGAAAAGGAGCAGGTAAATTCCAGCCTCCCCCCACAAAACACGGTAGTTAGCAAGGTAAACACCAAGGCAGAGAAGTCAATAGGGAGCAGGACTGGGGTAAATACAAAAAAAGGCAAAGGCAGTAAGGACAGGGATGGTGGCAAAAGGAGTAAGGCCATCAAAAAATGGAGGGTGATGAGCAACAATGCCCGTAGTCTGTGCAACAAGCTCCCTGAACTAGTGGCCTTGATGGAAGAGGGACACCTGGATATCGTCGCAGTCACAGAAACATGGTACACAGAGAACCATGACTGTGATGTCAACATACCAGGATGCACAAGCTATAGGAGGAACTGGGAGGGTAAAAGAGGAGGAGGAGTAGCTCTCTATGTAAGGGAAGGGATCAAAGCAATGGAACTAAAGGATAAACAGGCAGTAGAGGAGGCACTGTGGGTCACCCTGAAGACAGGAAATGGCACCACAATCCACACGGGGGTTGTATACAGACCCCCATCACAGGAGGAGGCAATGGACAAGAAAATGATAGAAGGTATCCTTAGAATGGCAGAAAAAGGGAGATATTGTTGATGGGGGACCTGAATATGCCAGATGTTAACTAGAGCACCTTTGCAGCAGCCACATCCAAGAGCAGGGTTATTCTCGATGCCCTACAGAGGGCATGCCTCAGACAGCTAGTGGTGGAACCCACTCAGGAGGGAGCAATCTTAGACCTGGTACTGTCAAACAGGGACGGAGAAAGGATCTCAGATTTAGAAGTGGGTAGCCATCTGGGAACAAGTGACCACCAGTGTGGTTCATGATAAACACAGCTGTAGAGTCAAGCCATACAATAGCAGTAGTATTGGACTTTAGGAAGGCTGACTTTGGCAAATGGGAGAGTGCCTCAGAAAAGCACTAGCAAACGGGCAAGAAAGAGGGGTGAAGGAACAATGGGGAAAAATTAAAACAGCCATCACAGATGCAACAAGCCTTTGTGTGAAGCAAATCAACAAAACAAAATGAAGGAAAAAAACACTATGATTCTCAAAAGAGGGGCCGGGGAAGGTTAAATAGAAAAAGGTAGCATTCAGGAAGTATAAGGAAACACAAAAGCAGCAGGACAGAGAACTGTACCAGTTAAAGCAAAAGAAAGCGGGGAAGGCAGTCAGAATAAAAAAGGCCCAAACTGAGTAAAATATAGCCAACTCAGTTAAGAAGGGGGATAAAACCTTTCATAGGTACATTAGGGAGCAAAGAAAGACCAAGGGAGGGATAGTGAGGCTTAATAAAGAGAAGGGATGGTGGGCAGAGGGTGACAGTGAAAAACTAGGGATACTGAATGAATACTTCTGCTCAGTATTCACAAAAGAAAAGGAGGGGGAGGTACCTAAATCAAAGAATAGAAGCACTCTGGTTTTGTCCCCCTTCTTAACCAAGTTGGCTGTTTTTGACTCAGTTTGGGCCTTTGCTATTCAGACTTCCCTCCCTGCTTCATTCTGCCTTAACTGGTACAGTTCTTGGTCCTGCTCCTTGTGTGTTTCCTTATACTTCCTAAATGCTATCTTTTTCTCCCTAGCCTTCCCCGCCACCTCTTTTGAGAACCATAGTAGCTTTTTCTTTTGTTTTGATTTGTTTATTTGCTTCACACAAAGGCTTGTTGCCTCTGTGATGGCAGTTTTGATGTTTCCCCATTGTTGCTCCACCCCTCCGTCTAGCCTGTTTGCCAGTGCTTTTCTAAGGTACTCTCCCATCTTGCCAAAGTCATCCCTGCTGAAGTCCAGTACCATCACTTTTGTATGGCTTAACTCTGTAGCTGAGTTTATTGTGAACCACACTGTTTGGTGGTCACTTGTTCCCAGATAGCTACACACTTCTAGATCTGAGATCCTCTCACTGTCCCCATTTCAGAGTATGAGGTCTACAATTGCTCCCTCATGAGTGGGTTCCAAAAACTAGCTGTCTGAGGCATGCCCCCTGTAGGGCATCGAGAATGGCCCTGCTCTTGGATGTGGCTGCAGTAAAATTGCTCCAGTTAACATCTGGCATATTCAGGTCCCCCATCAACAGTGTCTCCCCTTTCTCTGCCATCCTAAGAATGCCTTCTATCATATCCTTGTCCATTCCTTCCCCCTGAGATGGAGGTCAGTATACAACCCCTGTGTGGATTGTGGTGCCATTTCCAGTCTTTAAGGTGACCCACACTGCCTCCTCTCCTCCCTGTTTACTCTTTTGTTCCATTGCTTTTATCCCTTCCCTTACATAGAGAGCTACTCCTCTCCCTCTCCTCCCCTCCCTGTCTGTCCTGTAGGTTGTGTACCCTGATACGTTAACATCCCAGTCATGGTTCTCTGTGTACCATGTTTCTGTGACTGCTATGATATCAAGGCATCCATCTTCCATCAAGGCCACCAGTTCAGGGAGTTTGTTGCCCAGACTACAGGCATTGGTACTCATTACCCTCCATTTCTTGATGGGCTTACCCCTTTTTGCCCCATCCCTGTCCTTATTGCCTTTGTCATTTTCTCCATTTACCCCTACCTTTCTCCCTATCAACATCTCTATCTTGGTGTTTACCTCACTTACTACCCTGATTTTTTTTTGGGGGGGGCTAGGATTTTCCTGCTTCTTTACAGTGCCTCCCCCCTTGGCTAGTTTAAATGCTTGCCAATGAAGCATTTAAACCTATCACTTAGGATCCTGCTTCTCCTCCTGGACAGATGCAGCCCATCACACCAGTATAGGCCTGCATCACTCCAGGTGGACCCCCAGTTCCCAATGAAGCCAAACCCCTGAGCTTTGCACCAGTTTTTCAACCACTGATTGAATCCTATGGTGTGGAGCACCCTAGCCTCACCCGTGCCATAGACAGACAGCACCTCTGAGAAGGTTACCATGCGTGCTACTTGTCTAACGCCCTTCCCCAACTCCACAAACTCTTTCTGCACTGCTCTGATCCTTTTCTCAGTCAGGTCATTTATCCCTAGGTGGACAATGACATCCAGTTCCCTCCCCCGTGCAGCTGCTCCAGTGATCCTGAGGATTCGCTCCATGTCCCTCCAAGCCATGGCACCAGGCAGGCACCTTATCTCCCTCTCCCCTTCCTCCCCCAGTTCTACCCTCCTAACAATGGAGTCCCCCACCAGGAGCTGTTTCATTCCCCTGTGGGGTCCCATGCCACCCTCCTGTGAGTCTCCTTTGTGGAGGTTCCCAGCATCCTCCTGGGTCTCTACTGCGGGTGCCTCCATAGAGGAACCACACTTTGCCAGAACGGCATATGAATTGTGGAGAGGTACAACTGGAGGGATGCACCTCTGTTCTACCACGGTCACCCTCCCTGAGCCCACTGTGGTCCAACCACTCCTCTTTCTTTGCAACCTCTGAGGCAACAGCAGTGGCCCTGGTGGTCCCAGGGTGGGAGAGAAAGTTCCCCAAATCCTGGCCAACTCAGCCTGGAGATGAGCAACCTCCTCCCTCAGCCCAGAGAGGTACCTACAGATGGGACAACACTGCATCCTCCAGAAAGTCTCCCGGAAGACTGCTGCTCCACAGCCACTGCATTGCACCACTCCCATCATGTCTTATTTCTGGCCCCTTAACTGTTGTTTTGAATACTTACTCTTTCCTCTGTTTATTTATCTTTTTCTCCCTTCTTACTTACTGCATCTGTGCCCCTTAAGCTCCTGATCTTCCTGTTCTGAGACAAGAAGTGACTATATTTCTCGGAAGTCTCCTTACTTGTTCAGAGTCAGACCTACAGCAGCTGGTGGGGGATGGAGAGATACTTTTTTCCTTCTAGGATGATGAGTCTTTTGTGGCTCTGTGATCACTCACTTCCTGCTCCCAGACAGGAAGTTCCTGTTGTCAGTCAAATCCTGTACCTGTAAAAGTAGAACTGGCTTGGGAGGGGGAAGTGGTGGAGTGGAGGGAAGGAGGGCAATATAGTCCCTGTAGAGAAGTATAGTTATAACAGCAGCTCTTTCCTCTTGGTGTTCTCTGCCTTGGTGCCACTTTGGTGCAAGCAGCCTGCGGCATGTCGCAGGCTGCTTTACAGAATACCGTAATATGTAACTACTGGTGTAACCTACTTGCATCATTTTGAGGCGCAAGTCAAATTACGCCAGACATAACCTTTGGGAATTTGGTCCAAGGCTGTAATATTTGGATCAAAACAACTTGGCTCTGTTAGAAGACACCCGCTCCCCTCACAACCTCTTTGGGGCTTATGACTGAGGTTGCAGACATGATCAAATGCCTTGGTGTATTACTTGATCAAGGCTTCACCTTTAAAGCACAGGTGGATCAGACTACCCAAACTATCCACCAAATATTAGGCCTCCTATTTAGACTAAACTGCGACCTCGCCTCTGACTCATGACTAGCAATAGTAAATGGTATCCTGCTTCCTAAACTCACATATGCTGCCCCTGTCCTACAGTCCCTAAGTAAGTCCAAAACAAACAGGCTAGAGATACTGTAAAACACAATTGGGTGCTTTACAACAATGTCCCCTCCTAGGAAGCACCATTGTGATGTTCTGGCCACCATAAACTGGCCTTCGCTAGCTAGTCTGTTCCAGTGCCCCCATTAACCTAGGTGTACAAGCTGTTAAATGTATCAGCATCTCCTGGTCTTGACGGTGTCCTTGTCCCTAAGCACACCTGCAGGCTGCTCCGTACCTCTGGTAAAAAACTGCTTGAGATGCCAAGGATTAGATCTGTACTGAGGAACAAATTATTTGCTTATTCTTCCACAAATCTCTGGAATGCCCTTCCAGAGGAAATCAATCAATCAAGTCTTTATTTAAGCAGGTGTTCATCGTTGAGCAGAAGCTCATTTGCAAGATGGACCTGAGTGGAGCATGAACAATTGTATATACAGGTCAACACAGGTATTTACAAGGCAATACAGATAATACTGTTTACAGAGAGGAAGAAAAAGAAGTTCATATGTACATAGAATTATACAGATATTGTACAGATTACAGGGTATTTACATACATAGAAGTGTCTATAGGAAGATAAAGCAGGTTATCTAAGGTTGCAGGAGGATGTAATGGAAGAAAAAAATATATATATATACACCAGGTAGAGGCGAAGGTAGGGGGGCAAGGGAGGGAGGTAGGGGAAGAAAGGCTAGGAGGGCACGGTGCACAGAGAGGAGTTGGTAAAAGGGGATGTAGAGAAGGTGGATGGTGAAAAGGAGTATGTGTGAGCCCTGGGATTGAATGCTATAAGTACGAGGCATGGTAGGATGTCACAACCCAGGGGTAGTGAGCTCCTATCCGAGGTTGGGAAAGGAAGGATAAGGGGATGGACAGACCTAGTGTTGATAAGACAGGGGGATAAGAGAGAGAACAATTAGGCTTGTGAGGAGCAAGCTGGGGGGTCAGCACTTAAAATTGGGTCTAGGCGTGGCTATATACCAGTGCAGACACCAGTACTGGGTCTGAGTGGGTGAAGCAGTTACATACTTCTCTGACTGTATGGAAATAAAGTGTCTTGAAGGCATTTATACTGATTAGAGTGCTTAATTTGAGGGTTTTTTGGAGATCGTTCCATAAGGTAGGTAGCATGAAGCTTATGGCTGCCCTGCCGAAGCGGGATTTTGCTTTGGGTACTTTAAGTGTAATAGCTGAGTAACTTCTTAACACGTATTTCCCAATTATACTCAGGGGAAGACAGCAGGAGATATAGTAAGGCAGCTTATTAGAGATGGCTCTATAGGTCCAGAGAGCGGCATTTCTGTGGCACCTGAACTTTAGTGATGTCCACCCCACTGCTGCATATAGGGTGCAGTGATGTGTGTCAAAGGGAAGTCCCGTTATAAACCTCAGTGCTCGATGGTAGAGTGTGTCCAGTTTAGCCATGTAAGAGTTGGGGCATTGGCTGTAGAGGAAATCAGCGTAATCAACCAATGATAGGAAAATGGATTGGATCATTTGTTTCTTGGCATCTCTGGTGAGAAATTGGTTGATTCTAAAAAACAGGCCAAGCCTTTGCCGAAGTCGTTTTAGCAAGTCCTCGATATGTTCAATGAAGGAGAGTCTTTGGTCTATCCAAACTCCCAGATACTTTAATTTTGTAACAAATTCTAGTTTTTTACCTAGAACTGTGGTAATTTGGGGAACAGTCCCACTGGACACAGGGTTAGCTGTACGGATGAAAGGGGAGAGGATCATCGCTTTAGTTTTTTTCAGTATTAAGGAGTAGCTTTTTTTAGAGGAGTTGGCTTTGCAAAAGGTTGAATTCTGACTGTAGGTCATTGCAGGCAGTTTCAGGTGTTGGGCGACTCACATAGAGAACTGTATCATCTGCAAACAGATGGATGTTGGCTTCTTTTATACAGTAGGCGATGTTATTAATGTAGATTGCAAAAAGTCTTGCAAATGTCTAGCTCCTTAGCCAGTTTTAGAAAGGTCCTAAAACCCTCTTACTTGAGCATCGACTATGCTCTTGCCTGCGCTGAACACTTAAGTCATGTAAGGTCCCCACAGTTGCATGATCCACATACGGGCCTGGTCTCATGGCCTATCTGAACAATCTTCCACTGAATTTATTCTGTTATAGTGTTTGTCCTAGATGATGTGAATCTATATGGCACTTGCTTGCTCCTTAATTTCAACTTTGCATTTATCACATGTTTAAGTGTCCTTTTAGCTCAGGATTATACTGTGCTTCATATCTAGGATTATACAATGTTTATATGACCAAATTGATATTGTTCAAAGTAAAGTAATTAACCCAGCCATTGTCTGGCATTTGTGAATTGTGCTTCCAATGTTGTATCCCTCATTCTGTATTGTTGTTCTGTATATTCAGTCATTTGCATGTAATTTTTATTTATTTATTTTATTTGAGATTTGGTAACCAGGAAAGCTACATTGAGCTGAAGCTCATTTCCAAGTGTGACCCAGGAACAGGGTAACATAGAAAATAAACAGTGTTACAAAACAAATGAATAGGTCACAGTTACAAGACCAAATATAGTATGGAAGCTCTTAAATACAGTAATAAAATAATCACAATACAGATACAGATTGCAAAAAGAAATTCTGGCATAGGACAGGCAAGTAACAGATAAATTTAGAACATTCAGATTAATTATAGAAAGAGCAGTTAATTAGTTCTGGGTCGCCCTTAAAAAAGAGACCTTTGGTTCCAGAGGGCCTAGCCGGTTATCAAAATGAAATAAATAAATAAATATGTTTGTTATTGTAGGGTACTGGGTTTTGTTTTATTGTAGGGTATTGGGTTTTGTTTTCTTCTTTAACTACTTGCACACTACGTTATATTTTACCCCCTATATTTTTTGACGCCCATTGTGATAATGTTTCTTTCAAAGTAAGTTCCCTTTAAGATATCACTATTTGAAAGCAATTATAAAGTTACTATATAGATCCAGTATGTAAACTGCTGGGTTATAGTTTAGACATTTCTTTTTTTTTTTGCAATTAACTTTATTTTTGCTTAACATAAACAAAACCAACATTGCCATGAATAAATGATACCTGGTGGACATACAACAAACAATACAAGCATGAAAATATACTACAAAATACTAAACCCAACCAACATAAGAAAACAAAACAAACCCCCTCCCCACCCCACCCCTCGCATCAGATACCTTAGTGACCCAATATAAAACAGTCCGATTAATCGCCATGATAATTTATGCTAGTAAAATGAAGTACCATTACAAGAAGAAAGGACAGAAACCTGACAATATCCACAATTGATAGTCGAATACAAACAACACTATGGAAGGAACGGAGGAGAGACCCCTAGAAGAAGTGTTGCCAGGTGAGTACTAAACATGTCAAAGGAGAAGGGATGAAAGATAAAAAAAAAACAGTGAAACTACAAGTCAGACGCTCAACCTATCCGGGGTTAAATCTATCGAATGGGATAAATGTGCCCCAGGGGCCTCCTGTAAGAAGACCTAAGGGAACGAAAAATGAATGAGCAGTTGAGTTTACCCTAATATCCAAATTTACTTCTAAGGCTTGACAAAAAAACACCCCAGCAGTTATGAAACTTCTCACTAGTTTGAAAAACGCGGGCTACACCTCTCTCCGCATTTAAAGCATTAAGAAACTCATCCCACCATTCTTTAAAAGAGGGCTCCCATTTATTCTGCCAATGTCTAAGAATTAGGAGTTTAGTGACCATAGCAACCATAGCTACATGTACCTTTTGTGACAGGGTAGGAATCTGGGCGTACATCCCTAAAAGACATGTATCTTCATTAAAAAGGCTAAATATTAAAATACGGAGCCACCCACTGCCTGACCGAATTCCATAGCTTAACAATTTTGGGGCATGCCCAAAGTTTATGATGTAAAGTAGTGAGTTCGCACCCACAATCCCCACACTCAGGCGAAGATAATTTATGAATCCGAAATAACTTGGCGGTCGTAAAGTATAGATTGTGTAGGATGTTAAATTGAGTATTCCTGAGACGATCCTGTTTAATAAGAGAATAAGTGTCAATCCAAATCCTTTCCCAGGTTTTAGCTGACCAGCCTTTGTTCAAATTATTTTCCCAATAGTAGGCTATAGGGGTACACTTGGACATCATGCAAGACAAAATTGTCCTATACAACTTAGTTATAGCTTTCTGTCCCTCGACTACTTCCCACAAGCTTTCAAGCATGGTTCCAGCTCCTTCCGACCATGGTAACTTCCACAAAAAGAAGTATATACATTGGCGAATCTGGTACAACCGAAACAGATCTTTCTGAGCCACCCCAAATTTTGAAACCAGCGCAGAAATCGGCAAAGGAGAGTCGCCCACAACAAAGTTTGCCAAGCGTAGTTTAGTAGAATACTTGCCTGGAAAGGTACGAATTGGGCGATTGCCTATCTGTAGGTTTGGATTATTGAGAAGAGGTTGCCTAAGGTCTCTTAAATTAGATTTTTGGAGTAAGGAACAAAGTTGATGTAAAGCCCTCATGTCCCAGCCTAACAGGGATTTCCTTATCTCCAACGGGGCCTTGGACCAAGGAGTATATAACAGGGCTTCTAGGTCCAACTTATGAAACTTAGCCAGCGATCGGTCCAGAGCTAACCAAAAGGAAGCTCCCGAAACCAACTCCACAGTAGATAACCAGTATAGAAATTGCTTAGCATGAATAGCTAAATAATAAACATAAAAATCCAGTAATTTGAATCCCCCCAACTCCCTAGAGCGGTTAAGCTTTGAGTACGCTCGACGTGGGGCTTTACCCTTCCAAAGAAAATCGGAGCAGATCCTACAAAGGGGTATAAAGAAAGACTTGGACAGATAAATGTTGAGATTAAATAGAGGACAAAAAACTCTAGGCAAAATTACCATTTTGAGAGTGTTGGCCCGGCCCCAAAAAGGCAATGGTAGTTAATTTCATCTCTCCAGGTCTTCCTTAATAGTTTTAAATAAAGGGGTTAAATTAAGGTCTGCAAGATTAGTAAGGTCTCTAGATATTCTAATACCGAGATATACAAGATAGTTATTTTCCCACTGTAAGCCCAACGAGGAATGCCAATCCTTTGATAAGAGAGTAGACAACGAGTACACTGTAGTTTTGTTCCTGTTGAGCTTATAGCCTGAAAACAGACTAAAGTAGGAAATAATTTGTAACACACGAGGGAGAGATTCCCTACTATTTTCTATGTGAATAAGTAAATCATCGGCAAACAGTGATAATTTACATTCAAGGCAACCCAAATGGATACCCAGTATTGCCTTGTCTAAATTTAGAACTCTAGCTAGAGGCTCTATATACAAATTAAAAAGAAATGGGGAGAGAGGGCAGCCCTGACAGGTTCCCCGACATAGGGGAAAAGCGTCCGATATAAGATTGTTTCATTGAATTCTAGCTGACGGGCAGGAATATAGGACACAGACTTTCTTAATGAAATATTGCGGAAAACCGAACTTCTGCAAAACTGCAAACATATAATGCCACTCCACTCTATCCAAGGCTTTTTCTGTGTCCAGGGACATGAGAGCCACCTCTAGCTCAGGAGCCATGGAAGCAGAAATTAAATGAAATATCTTCCTAAAATGATCCGCTGAGGAACGTCCCTCAATGAACCCTGCTTGCTCAGGACTTAACAGGCCCTCCCACACCTTCCCAAGTCTATTAGCTAAAATTTTGGCACATATTTTTAAATCGATATTTAGGAGTGAGATGGGCCTATAGTTGCCAATTACAGATGGGTCTTTCCCAGGTTTAGGCAAGAGAGTTATTCTCGCTTCAAATAGTGATTGCTCAAAAGCTTCATGGGAACCCCAATATACACTTGAAGTAACAGAGGAATTAGGTGGTTTTCAAAAGTCTTGTAAAATAGACCAGTAAAGCCGTCCAGGCCAGGAGCTTTGTCAGGGTTTAAAGAGTCAATAACTCCTGAAATTTCTTCACCAGTAATTAGGGCGTTCAAGGAAGCCCTGGTTCCCTCTGCCAGAGATGGAAGAGCAGCCTCTTCTAAGAAGGCCCACATCTTATTATCCTGATCTGCAGATCTCGGGTCTGGGGAATATAATGTCTTATAATAATCCCGAAACAATATTAATATCTCTAAGGGGTTAGTCACCAAGGCTTCCGTCTGGGGGTGCTTTAAAGCTGTAACCCATTTGGATACAGAATGTTGTTTTAATTGCCAGGCCAGGAGCTTGCCCGCTTTATTCCCTTGACCAATGTAAGAAGCCTTTAACAAGGAGGCGGATCTCTTCACCTTCTCTAGCAAAGCACAAGCATAAGTAGCTCTCAGAGTAGATAATTCTTGATCATCTGCAGGTGAGAACTTACCAACCTCTTTACTTTCCAGCATTCTAATTTTTTCCAGACAGCTGTTTAAAAAACTGCTTTTTTCCTTTTTTTGAACCGACGCTATGCGCATTAGCTCTCCCCTCCAGGTTGCCTTCAGAGCTGCCCATACCCGGTCTGTTGCAGGAATCGAGCCCCAATTAGAGCTAATAGTGTTTTGTAAAAAATGTTGAAATCGGGCCACTATTTGATTGTCTAATAACAATTTATTGTTAAGAGACCATGAATGAGACTGGACAGAAACATTCGGTAACACACACTGCATTATGATAGGCGAATGATCTGAGATCACACGAGCCAGGATTTTAGCGTCCACCATATTTGATAACATCTGCTGTCTGATTAAAAAATAATCAAGATAAGAATAGCTTTTATGAACTGGAGAAAAAAATGTAAATTCTTTACTCCTAGGGTTAAGTACTCTCCATGGATCCAAGAGGCCCAATGCGGAAATAAATTATTTTAATGCTCTTTTCGCAGGTGACATTCTTGCCCCTCTATAGTAAGTGCGATCTAAATTGTTGGTTTGTACCAGATTCCAATCACTACCCATCAAAATGGGTAAGTGTAGAAAAGGAGCCAGGACCATAGCCAAATGCGCAAAAAAAGACGGTGTGTCCACGTTAGGGCCATAAACAGAACCCAGGACAATGTCCAAGTTACCTAACTTACCAATGACAAAAATAAACCTCCCTTCGGGCTCAGAGGTAGATTCTGACGATGTAAAGGGGATCTTATTAGCTAGAAGCAAGGCCACCCCTCGCTTGTTTGAGTTGAATCCCGAACCAAAAACCTGACCTACCCATTTCTTTTTAAAAAAATGCAATTGCTCTGGGAGCATATGAGTTTCTTGAAGAAATACAATTGAAGGGTCGAATTTGGCCAGATGGTTTAAAATAACATATTTCTTCTTGTTGTCTCTCCCTGCCTTTATATTCCAAGAAAGAACATTTGAACAGTTAGCCATAACAATGTATACAAATGCACCCTATGATCACATCTAGATAAAGGTCCTTACTGCTGCCCCTCCCCTCCCCCGACCTAAAGAGGAAAAACTTTCCAAAAACCCTAACCCACCCCCAAAACCCCAAATTAGAACCCAAAATTTGTAACCTATTTACATCTCCATATACCCAGGCCCGTAGCCTACACCAAGACAAATAGCCCATGGTGCACGCTAAAGAGCGAGCTCCCTCCCCCCCTGCTCCCAAAACAAAGAAACTTAAATAAAAGGAGGCTGAGCGAACATTCCCAACTATATATCATCGGGAGCTCTATCCCCCCAAAGAAAACATGACCCTTCCCCTGCCTACCGTCAAGTAGCATCCATTGCCACAGATATCAGTAGCTTATGTAAACAAACTAAAAGACCGTAGGCATGGGGGATGTATATAGAAAAAGTAACCAAAACCCCTCATCCTAAATATTACATTTTCCTCAAAACATATTGGAGGCAAGTAGAGACAATGATAAACATATCCCCCACACCGTTTTAAACCTTACAGAACCACAGGAGGACAAGGGAGAAGAGCAGCTCTTCCACAAACGTTGCCAGTATCCCTGTGGAACCGAATCCTGGGGTACTGCTTATGTAACATGCTGAGCTAACAGTTATAGGCTGCCGTTCCCCCTGACCACCCAAAACCATTTAACTATAATCGTTACCAACAGCAAAGCTAATAACAGAAAAACCGAACAGGGGAAACCCTAATAAAACTGAAACGCTTGCATACCCTCTCTAGTGAGTTCTACGCTTATAATATGTTGCCCAAAAGTCATTATTGGTTTAAGAACAAAACTTGTGGCCATCTAAATCTTAACCAAAGGAGGGAAAGCCCCTGTCAACACTCAGTACCTCGCTGATGACCCGATAGCAGCCTTACTAAAACGGAGAATAAGGTGCACATAAGTAGCTGCCAAAAAGGGCTATCCTGCTATCTAAATCTATAAATCTGTAAACAGCGGTAGAGCCCCCTTTAGTGGCCAAACACTTCCCAATTCTAATCCACAGTACATGCTCAATTAAAGTAAAAGAGACAAAATATTGATTGGAAACCACCAAAATAAGTATTAGTGTCCAGTGTAAACCACTCGAACAATATGGTAAGGGAAGGAACAATATGTTACAATGAACAGTCAGACCAGAGGGAACCCCTCTGGAAGTCAGCGGTTAACTTCTCAATTGTAGGTTTTCTAGAAGGATCTCTAGTCAATCTTCAGCTTCCATAGATATGGACTGACGTCCCCTCATTTGGAGAATAAATCCGGATAGCATTTTTTCAAAACCTTGGCTGCCTCTTTCACAGTATCAAAACACTTAGATCCTTCCTTCAAGGACACCTCTAGCTGAGCTGGGTACAGCATCCGATGTTTAATACCAGCAGCCCACAATTTAGAGGTGATAGGATGATAAGCAGCTCTAAGCTGGCGGGTCTTCACAGTCAAATCTGGGACTAGTCTTAATTTTTTACCCTCCCATAGTATAGCCGTTAACTTCCTGGCTTCTCTGAAGATAAACTCCCGATCCAAATAGTTTAACAACTTAAATATTATAGGTCTAGGAGGTTCAAAAGACGGCGGCTTAGCCCGCAGAGATCTATGGGCTCTTTCTATGGCAAACTCCGGGCCATTCGGGGAGGGACCCATAGTTTTTTTCAGAAACTTTTGCAAAAATAATGTTATATTTGGCCCCTCTTCCCCTTCAGGGAGCCCTAGTAACACCAAGTTGTTTCTTCTGTTCCTCCCCTCCAGGTCCTCGAGGCGATCCTCCAGTTTATTAACAGATTTCCTAACCTCTACCACTTCAGGTTCTAACTTTTCCTGCTTCCTCTCCATTGAAGCAATCCTTGCCTCAGTATCAGTAACCCTCCAGGCTAACTGAGTGAGCGCTGGTTTAAAATCGGCCCCAATCAGCACAGCCCAATTGTTCTCATCGGCTGCTAGGCACACTGTTAAGACTGGTGGGGCAGTGGCATCACCATAACACCCTTCCTGCCCACAAAATGAATATCTCCATATCCTGGTTTAAAAAGGATTTTTCAGTGTTTTAGAAAAGCATTTGCTTAATGTATCCTTGTAGACCAAGTACTATGCAACTACAGTTGCAGTCATAGATACATTCAGATTATTTCCAGTTGATATTTTGTGATGTAGCCTAAGAAATTCTCTCTAGTGGCCCACAGTGGTACTGCTGGTAGGCAAGGAATTTCTCTAGAAGGCACAGAAATTTCAGGAGCTATCTGGATGAGTGTTCAGTTGCAACTGTATAGTAATTGATGAAATAACCTTATAGGGAGTCATACACGTTCCCTTTAATGTCTCTTGATAGTTACAGGAAACTCCGCTTGACAAAGCACACATGCAAAACTATCTGACAGCTGTTGTTCCACTGGATGGCTCTCTGCTTCTATGAGTTTTGTTTTTTGGGCCCATGTTTGTTATTAATCATTGAATATTTTGAGACTGCACTTCAGTTGTGTCTTTTTCTTTTTCATGTGCATTCTTGTACATTTTCCAAGTAAACCCTTGCCATTATATCATTATATTGTATCTATTATGCTGGGAAAAAAAAAGAAAAATTTTAAAGGAGAATGCCAAGATCACTCTCTCACTAGCACTACAGAGGGTCCATGAAAAAACAGAACTGTTCGGTAGCTCCTCTCAGACGTGCTGTGGCACTAGTCTTAGCCAATCAGAGCAGAGGGATTACATAGTCTTACTACTGAGTCTAATGTACAGTTCTCACAGAATAATGGGACAGGCTTTCTGTGTTCTGATTGGTTGCGATTGATCTTTTTCAGTATAATCCATGTTATCCTTATTTAAGTAAATGCAAATAGTGTGAGTGCATTTAGAAGTCATGCAAAGTAATTTCTATCAGATACCACCAGTTCTGCAAGGGTTGGTAAGTGGATTCTAGAACCACGTCTAGCTTTGCTGCAGGGGTGAAATGCTATTAAACACTGAAAACTCAGCAAAGCCAAGATAAGGAAGCAGGCTTTTTGGAGTTAAGTGCATCAGCCTCCCTGGAGTTCTCTGTTTTTATACTGTTTGCAGCTCCTGTTATCACAGATTTCAAGTTTGATCTCTCCCCACGTTCCCATACTGTATGTATTGGTCTTTTAAATGTAAATGAAGCAGGGCAAGGAAGAAATCAGGCTCTGCAAGAATGAAAGAAAACAACCTTTAATAAAATTTGTATTCATTGCAGATTCTGGTGATTTTTATTCATAAATCTGCTAGCAATATATGACGACGCAAGGTATTTGAATGCCTTTCACTCCTTTCCCTTGCCTGGCATGAGGTCTGTATGTGTGTGTTTGTGTGACAGAATAGCGGGAAGCTGCCTTGAATTGGCTGGGTTGGAACTGTTCTTGCAAAATTAATCACTGCCCCCCCACCAACTCACTCATGTGCAGACAGAAGTGAAGCAGCTCGTTCGCTTGCCACAGCCAGTTGTACCACATTCAAGCGATCACCTCCAACAGAAAGCTCCTAGTCCCTACCGTTGTGTGGCCAGAAGCATATGGGTCTGAACCCTCTCTTTCTTTCTATGGTGTTTAATACACCACCACTGCCTGACCACAAAGGATTAGCAAGCTAATTTGACAGAGCCGAATCTTTTAAGTTCCCCTTCCTCAGAAGTAAACCCTTCTCCAGGTGAGTACTCATCCTTCAATTTATTTGAACATCCTTTCAGTTTTAGTTCCATTTAAATCAGATTTAGGACCTTGCAGGTTGCGTACTTGATTTTTGTTTTTTGAGCACAGTATGTACTCAGGATACCTCAGCTGAGTCTCAGACACATCTCATTTTCAGTGGGGTCCTGCTTTTACCCACTTTTTTACAGCTGGGTGGACAGAAGCAAAAGGGGTTAAGTCACTTGCTTTGTGATATACTGTACAGCATGTGCGTGTCAGTGGTGGGATGTGAACAATTCCTACTTCCCAAGTCTGTTCTTAAATCACTGGCTCACACTGCCTCTCATTTCATGCCTCATGGTTTTGTTTGCTTGTAATCATTCTCAGTGTTCTTGGGGATGTATTTTGTTTGTATTTGAGTGAGAGTAATTGGAAAATTGTCTGTAATTTTATAGGGGGAAATACAGACTGTGTTCTAGTGGTGCGTGAGACATGAAGCTCTGTGCTCTGAAGTTTCACTCCTCGAGATCTGCCTCAGAGATGGACAGGCTGCTTGGTTGCTTTAATAAATCTGATACAAGTTTTACAAAATGATGACAATGATTGTTTGTGACAAGCCAGATTAGTTTCCTGAGATGAATGAAGATACAGCAATTTCCAGTCACATCATTTCCCTCATTCATTAAAGCTGGGTATAGTCCTCCTTTGCTGTTATATTACTACCTAGTTAGAGCCCTGAGTTCAAACAACTAGGTCAATTCCGTGCCCTGTGTTTTGTTTCTTTACTAATGTTTTTTTTTTACATTTATCATCTGAAACAGCATGTATGTACACTCCAGCTTTAAATTAATTTACATTTGTTACAGTACATGCCAGTACTATGGTTTTAAATCAGTATAATATATTGCTTACAGTACAAGCCAGTACTGTGACTTTAAATTGGTTTACATTGCTTATTGTACATGACAGCACTGTGACTTTGAATTGGTTTACATTGCTTATTGTACATGACAGCACTGTGACTTTGAATCAATTTACACTGCTTAAAGTACAAGCCAGTACTGTGACTTTAAATCTGTTTACATTGCTTATGGTACATGCTATTACTGCGACTTTAAATCCATTTCTTACAGTATATGCCAGTACTGTGACTTTAAATCTGTTTACATTGGTTATGGTGCATTCCAGTACAGTGTCTTTAAATCCATTTACATTTGTTACATGTCAGTACTACAGCTTTAAATCCGTTTACGCTGCTTGCGGTACATGCCAGTACTGTGACTTTACATCAGTTTAAATTGCTTACTGTGACTTTAAATCCATTTACAATTCTTACAGTAAATGCCAATACTGTGGTTTTAAATCAGTTTACATTCCTTACAGTACATACCAGTACTGTGACTATAAATTCATTTCCTACGGTACATGCCAGTACTGTGAATTTAAATCCATTTTCATTACTTACTGTAAATGCCAGTACAGTGACTTTAAATATGTTTACATTGCTTACAGTACATGCCAATACTGTGACTTTAAATCCATTTACATTGCTTACAGTACATGCCACTAGTGTGTATTTAAATCAGTTTACATTACTGATAGTACATGCCAGTACTGTGACTTTAAATCAGTTTACAATGTCTACAGTACATGCCAGTACAGCAACTTCACATCTGTTTACATTGCTTTTAGTACATGCCAGTAATGTCATTTTAAAGCAGTTTACATTCCTTACAGTACATGCCATCACTGTGACTTTAAATCAGTTTACATTTCTTACAGTACATGCCAGTACTGTGACTTTAAATCAGTTTACATTGCTTACAGTACAAACCAGTACTGTGACTTTAAATCAATTTTACATTACTTACAGTATATACTAGTATTGTGTCTTTAAATCTGTTTAAATTTGTTGCATTAGATGTCGGCACTACGGCTTTAAATCTGTTTACAGTGCGAGCCAGTACTGTGACTTTAAATCAGTTTGCATTGCCTACAGTACATGCAGTACTACAACTTTAAATGTACATTTCTTGTAGTATATGTCAGCTTTAAATCAGATAACATTCCTTATAGTACATTCCAGTACTGCAGCTTTAAACCCATTTATATTGCTTACAGTACTCACCAGTACTGTGACATTAGTGTTTACATTTCTTATAGTATCTGTCAGCGCTGTGACTGTCAATCAGTTTACATTTCTTAGGTACATGGCAGTACTGCGGCTTTAAATCAGATTACATTCAATGTAGTTCATACCACCACTGCAGCTTTAAATCAGTTTACAGTTCTACCCTAGGGAGCCAACCATGCAGTGATGCCCACATTGATGCATGTGACATGCTGGCATCCAGGGGCATCCCTCCCCATCTGTTAGCCCTAGCTGGGAAATCATCTAGCATCCCTTAAGGGGTGGCCATATTGTGGGACACAGCTCCCACCCTCCCCAAAGGAAGACAGCTCTCCATGGGACACTCAATCCTCCTTTTCCCAGCTGACCCCCCAGTGACTCAAGCTCACTCTCAAACTTGTGTCACCAGCACTGTGAACAGTAACACTATGGTAACGCTACCACTGTGTCAAAGGGAAAGCCTGGGAAAAGGTTCTTGAGCAAAGGTGGATGAAGTTCAAAGTGCTATTGTACTGCCTGACATTGTTAACTTTCGAAAGTGTGAGCTATTACTTCTTATATCTGAAGTATTTTTCTTTCCCACTGTTACTAATTTAAAGATTTTTTTTTACTAGGCAATATTTGGATCACCCACAATAGGGCGAAAACAAATTGGCTGACAGTGATCAGCACAGGGGAAAACTGGCAGCAGCAAGATGTGCAACTGGCAATTGTGTCACACACCTTGCTGGTCGAACCATATGTTGGCCCCATAGCCCTGCAACCCCCTTACATAAATTTAAACATCTCCCAGCCTGCAGGGGAGCAGGTGGATGTCAGTTAGGGTCCCATGTTCCTGTCTACCCACAATCGACCGCCACGCTGAAGTCCTGACCGTCGAGATCACATTCGCCCTAATGGGCTCGCCCTTATTCCTTCACCATAAGTCCCACTCCCACTTGACAGTATACTGCAATATTTGGAGTGATATGTAGAACACTACTCTACCTGGAGGCTGACACAGCTAGTTCTGTTCCCCCTTATACATCACCAGCACAGTGACATCACTGTCTGTGAAATCACAACTGACCAATAACAATGACTCTTCTGTTGCCCGATAGGTCACTTCCTTAATGTCAATGGCCCCTATGGATGAATGGGATGGAGGTACAAGCAAAATGCGTGTACCCCGCCAGAGTGGTTCTGCACTCGCTGACAGGTGCGCACCGGCTGGTATGAACTACCAGCCACTACCTGTCCATGGCCCGCCCCCTGGCTCACAGGACTCTGCAGGGCATCCAGGGTGGGTTCACCATCCCAGGCAGACAACCAATGGGATGCCTAACCCAGGCCCAGAGTGGATCTCTCACACCCCTAGGGCATTAGTGCATGTACCATGCATATGCATGGCACAGCGCTCATTGCACTGTTGGCTGGGCACACTCCCAGATGGATGCCCCTGACCCCACTCTTTGGCCCTATAGGCAGTGGCAGCTTTGGGGGGTTGAGTCTTGATCCCACCGTGACAGACGGGAGATATCCATGGGGTGCACACCTGGTTATGGCAGGGTCCCGGCTGCTGTAACCTGCGCCCCCTGCACCTGGCACCACACACCATTGTGAATGGTGCTTACCACAGCCACACCCTCGACATGCCCCCCGCCCACCCTGGCATGTCGCTGTCTGTGTGGCCAGGGTGGGGCACACATTACAGCAGTGCACCCCCTCTGTGAATGCCATGTGGGATCCACAGGATTCTGCTCCACAGCATTTAGTTGTACCAGTGCCAACGCACCCAGTTTCCATGACACATTGGCATTGTCCATAGCACCCAATATGTGAGGTCATAATGCCAATGATGTATGGTATAAACAGGCATAGAACTAGATATTTCAGCATCCAAGTAAAGTACTCCTCTGCACATCACACCTACTACTATGAGATAGAAAACCTAATGAGCAAAAGGTAAAGAAAAATACTTCAGAAAAAAAAATAACTGTCTACTTTTAAAAATTACCACCACGTTCCTCCTGCTAGTGCTGTAGGCTTCTATACACACTCTGAATTCCAATACGCTTGAAATATGTCAACATAAGGGTTAACTAATCAGCCTAGTCACCAACACGCAGCAGTACATGTTAGCAGTACAAAGTTTGATCTATACTTTTTATACGATTTTAGATCGCCCCATATGTCCCGTCTTCTGTCATACGATTTTTTATTCCCCCGTTTTGAGTCTGTTTTACCACTTTTTTTAAGCATTTGAAATGATAAAGAATGCTTCTTTTAATATGGCTCAGACCAAGTAAATCAGTATTCTCTGTTGTCTTTGAACACCCAGAGGGGGATTTTACAAGGTATGGATGTGGCACTTGCATCTGAATTTCCGACATGTGATGCATACATTGAAATGCGTCATCATGTTCATGGCATATTTTTAAACATTCCAAGGCATCTGTGACACTGGCTGCATTTTGCAGCAAAAACAAATGGTGGCTGCATCATTTTTGGAGCACAGTTGCCATGACTTGTGCTGTGAAGAAAGACTGCCTTTGAGGGGATCTACAAACGTGGCTGGATATGCGGGCTGCATCCAAAAAACAGGTGCCGCACTTTGAAATGCTGCCTCTATTGTTTAACGTCCCTTTTCTTGTGACTAGAATTACAGTAACTTACATGCATCAAACAGTGTTCTCTGACCTTATGGGACAACGGGTGTACAAAAACAGCTGAAATTATTGATGAAAACCTGCTGCCAGCCACAATAAAAGGAGTGCACCTTTCAATATTTCAAATGTAAAAACAAAAGTGCTAAAGCAGACAGAAAATGGGGACAGAAGGATATTGTACAAGACAAGAGGGCTTCTTTTCTCTCTTATCTACTATGCACGTTGTAAACTTGCTAACATTTGGCATACTGCACTTGCACCTTGTATATTGCAATACTCATGTCAATCTGTAACACAATTGCATATACTGTTAATACTGTATACTACTCTATTTTGCTTTCCTTACTATGATTGTTGCAATGTTTTGCTACTCGACCTTTGTATATCCCACTCCCTGTTCCCGTGGGTCACACCTGGAAATGAGTCTTGGCCCAGTGTGCTTTTCCCAGTTGCCAAAATTTTAAATAAATAAATAAAAGAGGTTAGGGGCAATCTAGAATGGAGAAGAAGAAGAATCAGCATTCATATAGCACTCTTCATACACAGTGTATCCCAAAGCACTTTACAAGCAATGCAAGACTGATAGTGAAGTGGCTGAATGTGTAGTGGTGGCCATATCACACATCAACACCGGCACACAGCCTGGACAATTGCATCATCTGGTTTATGGGAAGGGGAATGTTGGCCAGGACACTGGGAATATCCCCTACTCTTTGCGAAGAGTGCCCTAGGTTCTTTTACTTCCACCTGGACACACACCAGGACAGCACCAGGATGGGTAGGAGGGACCTCGGTTTAACGTCTCATCTGAAGGACGTATAAAATAATATAGGTCAGAATGTTCACCCTAACATGCAGTATTCTGTAATTGTTGATGTAATGGTTTATGTACAAGGGACCACCTTGCAAATGAGCTTGCTCAATGGCTGTTATCCCTTAAAAAATAAACTGAACTGAGGGCTGCTTTTAAAAGGATAACATGTTATTTCATACAAAAAAAGTACATTTTATTCTATACGTAAAAGGTAAACACTGTATTCGGCACTTTAAAGGAAACATTTTATATAAAATGATAATTGACTGCCAGGTCAGTGGTGCATTGACAGTGACTCGAGTTGTCACCGGGAAGACCAGGTTCACATACGGTACAATGCTCCGAATCCCACACTGTTGTTTGGTGTCAGGGCACGTCGCGGAGGTGTGGTGCTCTGCTCCCAGAGGGAAGGAGATGTGGGCTACCACGACATCTCACTCTCCATGCCAAATGGCTTCAGAGCAGAACCTACCTTAGCTGTGAAAGCAGCCTCTTGCCCGCTTCTCCGGCTGGAAGAAGGTTGTCACCCTGGTGAGCCCAATTTTTGGGAAGGGGGGGTGTTGTCAGTCCCACAGCACCTCAACACATTAATGTATTTTCTTCCATCATTTTCTCCCTCTCTGTTGGTCCCCATTCCTCAGACACCCCAGCCCTATCGCATCAATGTTCACCAGGACTTACGGCCGGCTGTCTTTCTCCAGGTTTTAACCCCCCCCCCTTCCCTGGCAGGGTCAGAGGAGTTCCCAAGCCCCCACTGTTGAATCAGATCCAGTTCTGCAGGCAGGCCCAGTCAGTTGGGTGCAGGATCTGTGGGTGTCCAGCATCATCCCGCCATTGACAGCTTCTCCTGTTTGGTCCCCGAGAGGCATGGCATGCAGTGACATCATGATGCACATCATGCACTCCTATGTGACATACGTGGACATCTGCCATACCCCCTAGCTCTCAGGTGGTCCCAAACTGCCCTTCCCCCAGCTTCTACTAGGGGCCAGGCATTCACCGGGCTCTGCAAACCCTCAAACACCGCCACAGAACAGGAGAGCAGGCCTTCTGGTGCTCATTCTTCCTCCTCCTCCCACCCCCAGCTGACTCTCTGATGCTCTGATTTCACTCCTGAACCTGGGACATCAGCAATGTAAGGGGTAGTGCTGCCACTGCATCAGTGGTCTCACACGCACTTCAGAAGATTTAATGGGTGTCTTACTCTGTAGCCCCATTTGTATTCTGAAGATACCATGTAACATCTACTTTTATCCCTAATCTCTGCCAGTTGACTTAATTCCATTTTTACACATCTACCTGGCTGCTTATGTCATTCCAGGGATACACCAAAATCCCAGGGATATACCCTGTTCAGGCATGCATCCTCCACCTCCCCACGCTGGTAATCCACCAGTTACCGCCATGGTGGATTCATTAGCAACATTGCAGAGGGGATGGAAGGGAAGGCAAGCCTCTTTGCAGACATCACAAAGATCTGCAATAAGGTAGACACTCCAGATGGGGTGGAAAGAATGAGGAGAGACATAGGCAAGTTGAAAGAGTGATCAAGAGTGTGACAGCTTAAATTCAATACCAAAAAGTGCAAAGTTGGTGGGGGGGGCAGTCCTGTTGAGCTATTTCCTAGATACACACATTTGTGTGGAGCTCCGCAAGTTTAGAAACTGAAAGACATTCTAAATACACACACACCTATAGTTTTTGTTTTTTTCTGCAAAGAAACTTCAAGTGTGGATGAGTGGTCTTTTTCAGCTAAAAAATGGAAAAGTCTGTTTCCCTGAAGCTTGGCAGGAGAGGTGTTCCTATCTGAGGGCCTATGGGACAGCTCAGTGTGGAAGGAGCAGGGAGCTCTCCTGTGTCATTTACTCACCCGGAACCGGGCACCAAATCCAAAGTAGCAACCAAACCATCTCTGGCATCTATACAAGCCCTATTATCAGGTTTTCAATCCGAGGTTAGACAGTCTACATCACAGATCGAGACTGCCTTGAGTGAAATCTCCTCCCAATGTGCGGTCATTGAGAACAGACTAGAGGGCACAGAAAAGCAGTTCAGCTCAATGAAAAAGAAATAAAGGCAATTTCTTCACAAACACTTACCTTAGAAGGGGCAGTCAATGCAGCATTGCATGAACAACTAGCCCAGGCAGCCAGGATGGAGTACCTGGAGAATAATGTTCTGAGACACAACTTGAGGCTTATCGGATTCTCTAGCAATGTTCCGAATGCAGAACTGAAAGAGGCGGTGGAAGCTGCGCTTAAAGCAGTTTTTTCTTTGGAATCTTCCTTCTCTTTGGAATTTATATTTCATCCCTCACATAGTCTGAAGGAACTAGAGGAGGGAGAGTCTGGTGCAAGGTACATGGTCATCACATTTTTAACATTAGCTGAAAGAAATAAGATTCTCCAAATGGCAAGACAGAAGAAACATATGATATATGAGGGAACTCGGATTCACTTGTATCCAACTTCTGTCTTCATGCACAGCGCAGACGAAAAATTTTCCTATCCACCATGTCAGAATTCAAAGAGGTTGGAGTACCAGTCACATTACTAGCGCCAGCTCACTTGAGAATTCAATTTCAGGGCAAGGCTTTATTTTCGAGGATCAGGAAACTGCATGATTGTTCTTTGAAAAGAATATTAAGCTGCCAGAAGATCTGGGCTCAGATTTTGAACAGGAGGAGATAGAAGTTACAGAGTACCATCTAGTTTGAGAATAAATCCCTTTTTTCTCCCCTTTTTATGTTTGCTTGCATGCATGTGCAAGAAACATAGTGAAACCATATGACTTTTTGTAGGTGTGCCACGCCCTCTTCCAATGCCGGGATCCTTTTTGCAGACATGACCACACTGCACCAATGAATGGCCGAGCTGTCTATGACAGCCATTCAGTTGCAGTGGGGTACAGTTGAAAGACAAGGACCACCTGCAACAGCGTGTGGTAACGCAAGTAATTTGCATATTTAGCCTATCGTCATACTGATCATTTTCAGCAGTGTGCTCCTGGATCCCTCGCACTGTCTCTCCCTCCCCATTGCATAGTCAGTGTCTGTTGTTGAAGAATTTCACTAGTTGTAAATGTTTACATGCAGGTAATTGTTACAGTCTGGAAAATGGCTTTCTATTTAGAAGCGGACAGTAAATGCCATCTGCAGCACTCAAGTGTCCCTCCTTCCAACAGCAAAATATGTGAAATATATTTTTCTCTTCCTTCTAAATCTGTTTACTGACATTGTATTTTACTTGCCTTCAAATCTTGTTTTGGCAATCGCCAATTACTTCAGTGTTTCAGAAAGTTCAACCCTGCCTCAAATTTATAGTGATTTTTTAATTGCCCCCCCCCCACACACACACACATAACAAGGAACATGGATAACTGAAGAAAATGGAGCAAAAACGGAATGCTATAAACAGGGAAGATAATGTAATGTTTTAATTATAAGCTATTTTGCAGTCCCTGCTTTAATTTACAGAAGGGGTTGTCATTATACTATCTGCTATCTGTAATAGGCTATTTTTAATGTTTAATACATTTGTTTACAGTACTTTTTTTTATATTATACTTTAACAGTACTTCTTTTTTATCATGTAATGGTTTCTTACCTGCAGTCACTGTCCTGCTTATATCCAGCCACCGCTTCTCCACTGCTGACCCCAAAGCTGCCATGCCCAGCTGGCAGAGGCAACTAAACTGTCGAAGGAGGCTCCCCCCAACACCTCCGCACCCAGCGAGGATCCAGTACCGGCACACACCATCCAGGCATCATCGGCCGGTGAACCTTGTGGCCATCAAGCTGCCACAGACTATTGCTGCCATTTTCCCTATTCTATTCCCCCATGGGAGCACGGATGTGCAATGACGTCCCCGCACTGACGTGCAGACGTCTGCCATGCCCCCCCCCTCAGTGTTTGGCACCCGCGCTTGTGCAGTACCTCCAGGCATCCCCAGGGACCACTAGAGCATGGGGAGCACCCACTCCATTTCCCCAGGACTAGGACAGCTGTCATCAGATGCTCAATCCTAGCTCTCCCCTGCTGACCCCCAATGACCCGGGCTTGTTCCCGAACCCAGGTCGCTGGCGTGGAGCAAGGTGTGATGTCCAGCACCTCAACCCCCAGCACCACCAGGCCGGCTACAGTACTTCTTTAACATCAACAGCTTAGTCCAGTCAACTGTCCAAAAATCACTGTTAATGCTGAGTTCATATAATAATAAAGGGTGGGTCAGACATTGGTCAATTGGGTGGCAAACTGGTTGACCGGCAGAGCGGTGGTAAATGGTATACAGTCAGAAGAGATGCAAGTCACAAGTGGGGTACCTCAAGGATCAGTCCTGGGGCCAGTCCTCTTCAATATCTTCATCAGTGACATTGCAGATGGACTGGAGGGTGAGGTTTGTCTGTTTGCAGATAACACCAAGATCTACAACAGAGTAGATGATCCAGATGGGGTGGGCAGAATGAGAAGAGATCTGGATAAACTTGCAAAATGGTCGGAAGAGTGGCAACTGTGGTTTAACGCAAAGAAGCGCAAGATCATGCACATAGTGAAGAGAAACCATGAAGCCACCTATAGGCTGGGAGGCGAGTTGCTGGCAGTCACAAGGGAAGAAAGAAACTTGGGTGTCATCATCACCAATGACCTGAAATCATCAAAGCAGACCTCTAAAGCAGTAGGTAAGGCTAGAGGGATGTTGGGGTGTATTAGTAGGGGTATCACAAGACGGAAGAGAGAGGTAATAGTCCCTCTTTACAAAACACTGGTTAGGCCCCATCTGGAGTACTGCGTGCAGTACTGGAGGCCACACCTTCACAAGGACATTAACCAAATTGAGGCAGTCCAGAGAAGGGTAACCAAAATGGTGCAGGGGACTGCATCAGAAAACATATGAGGACAGATTAACTGAGCTCAATATGTATATCCTAGAGCAAAGGAGGGAGAGAGGTGATATGATTGAAACATTCAAACACCTTAAGGGCATTAACAAGGTGAAAGAGTCTAACATGTTTCAATATAAGAGAAATAGCAGGACAAGAGGACACAGCATGAGATTAGAGGGATGCCAATTAAGGGGTAATATGTGTAAGTTCTTTTTCACAGAAAGGGTGTTGGATGCATGGAACCGCCAACCTCAGGAAGTGGTGGATATGAATACAGTGCAGGGCTTCAAACAGGCATGGGATAGGCATAATGGAGCGATACAGATGAGTATGAATAGATAGACCATTGACAGAGCAAAGGCCTATGGCACATTCATAAGGTAGAAAAAGAAATGGGCAGACTGGATGGGCCTTACGGTCCTTATCTGCCATCAACTTCTATGTTTCTAAGCTTTAAATCATTAACAAAAACAAAAAAAAAACAATATCTTTAAGAAATCATAGGATTTTGTGTAGGCTATCAGTGGGTAGATACAGTTGAAAATCGAGGTAATTTTCTCTTAATAAGGGACTTCAAACAGTTGTAGGTCACAGTTCTACATCAAAGGGAGAAAAGAAGGCAAAATAAAATCTTAAAGGAGAAGCGAAAGCAGCCCTGTGACCCATTAGTAAATAAGTGGTGTAAAAAGGAACAATGACAGGGACTGGAATTAAACTCATGAACACCTTTTTGTCTTTGGCGAGAAATCTCTAATTAGCACATTTATGATCAGTTTGCTCATTCCCTCTCTGCTAACGTAAGTACAGTACCAGAGATTTTGGTCAGTGTGTGCCTGAGAATGAATGTTTTTATCAATTGTATGTAACACAAGGTGGCTTTATGGTGTGGAAGATCTAACAGTGTGTTTTTCCACTAAGATGCTGATTTTAACGATAAACCCAAACTTCTGTTTTACTTGTAATGAATGGCAGTGGGAGAAAAAAACATTACTAATAGTCAGCAGTGCCGAAGCCTGGTGCCCATTACGTGCATGTTGTGTACAGTATTATTGCTTTGCTGAATTCTCTGAGATAGTTCAGGCTTGTCTAACTATTATATAAATAAGCTGTGTTTCTTTCATGCAAGAAACCTGCTTGATAGCTCTTCAATTTTACACTTTGCGGTAGAAATCCAAAGAGTCTCCTCTGTACTGATATCTTTAAAAAGAAACACGGAGAACCAAACAGTACATTGTACACACCACGCTAGTGTTCATCTGTTGTCAAATTAGTTTGGAAACACAATAGCGATGCTTCAGTGTGCATTTGTTACACCGCATTATTTTTTAAAGCTGTATGTAACAGGTCATCCAGTTGTCAAAGAAATGATTTTCATAGCCTGCCGTAAAGAATACTAGATTGTAATAAATGCGGATTATGCCAAAGCAAGCTACAAGAATTAAAATTCCCCAAATCGATAATATGCAAATCTGTAGGCAACATCTCCAATTGCATTACAACTCATTTCATAGCATGTAATACATGTTAATTGTTTGCTAAACAATTGCGGACCCTAGGAGTTTAGCCTCCCCCCCCCCCAACACACACACACACACACTTCGGACTCGTAATAAAATGTCTCATTTTTTAACATGGGTAACAATATTAAATTCAGGTTAATACTTGACTCACCAGATCCCCTATGTTTAAGAATGTGATGTATTAACCTCATATAGTAAGCTGATTTGACACTGTTATGCTAGTTTCATTCAACATAGAGGATGCTAACTTATGACACACTAAACAGCTACTGCCCTAAGTGAAATGGGCGTCTTTTTCTGAATTGCATGCTTTAAGTGGATTTTCACTTAAATGAACTAGCATCCTCTTTTTTTGGTATCTGATTTTGTAAATGGGAAAGGGATTATGCATACAATTAGGTGCCTTACTTATTAATGTCCCAAAATGGGTCATATTTTTTGGGTGTAGAGCATGTCTGCATGAGGCTTTGATAATATACTTTCAACACCTCTGTGTATGGGTGTCCATGCAGATGCAGAATGCTCACTGAACAATAACAGGAGGAGGGAGAGAAAAGGAAGCTAGGAAAGAGTTAAAGGGAAACTGTAGGGCTTCAAATAATATAATTTTTTTTTTTTTAGTTTTTGTTGACCAGGTAAGTGCACTAGACATATCCTGCCTATTTTCAGGCACGACCTGGGGGAGGCGGATACAGATGAATGCCAACTGACCTTGAACCAGATTAAGCTGTTGGTGATATTTCTAGTGAATGAGGGAAATCTGGCCAGGACACCGGGGAAATTCCCCTACTCTTTTCGATAAGTGCCACGGGATCTTTAACATCCACCTGAACTACCACCAATCCAGGCAGATGGGGCCTCAGTTTAACGTCTCATCTGAAAGACGGCACCTCAGAAGTGCAGCACCCCTCTCATGCTGTACTACAGTGTCAGTACTGGGATATTAACCCATGTGCCAGATGTGGGAACTGAACCCACGCCCTCTGATCTCCCGGCCTCAGATACCTTCAGATCTCACATGTCATATAATTGGTCTATGGATTATGAGTTTGTTAAAAGAAACAAGAAAGAAAATTATTAAAAGGGCACAGTATGCGAGATAAATAGGATCTTGGGTGTTTTCTGCTCAGGGAATACAAAGCTCAACGTATATATTGGTGCCGGGTGAAAAAAAAGAACATCGGGTCCGGGAACTAACTCAAAAGCAGACATCAGGAAGTAAATATGCTGCAGATTGTAAAAAGGAAATGCACACAATGACTGCAGGTACAGTGTAATCTGAAATAAGAAAAAAGCTAGACACGAAGTAATGAAAAATAAAATTGCTACAAAGAAAACAAGCATTTGTCAATGCCGAATGTTTGCTTGCTGGCATTGGCAGTGGTAGTGTAGAAGTTACAGAGCTGCGTAATAGGAATGGCAGTGAAGTATTGAACTGAAGCTAACCCCCCACCCTGCAGAGAGTGACAGGCATTGGGGTGTGCCTTTGGGTTGTCGGGCATAACGGCCACGCCACTTCATTACACCCCACCCTGCAGACACTGACAAGTGTCACGGTGTTCCTTGGGGTCTTTGGCCCTTATACACACCCCATTCCATTAGGAAATACGGTGAGATGGGTGCAATATAGGAGAATGGGGTGAACTTTGGGGTCGAAGAGTCCAAGGCATACCTCACTGCCTCTCACTGGCTGCAGGGTGTGGAATGGTATGAGCATTACAGGCAAGAATCCCAAGTCACACCCCTGATGCCTGTCATTCTCTACAGGGTTGGCGTTATGGTTGGAAACCCTAATACCTCAGGCGTTCGTTGGTATTTTCCTCAAATTTTCAACATGTTTTTTTGTCACCCCACCTCATGAACAGGGGAATATCACTTTGTTAGCAAAGCTGCTTATGCACAGCGACTACGGCATTTAGCACCACAGGTGCAAAAACATTCGAACAGGATGTAAAAATGACAGCTGTACTGTTCATGGGGAGGTGTAAAAATGGCAATGTTGCAAATCTGCAGTAAAAATATTTAAAAAATGGTGAAGTGACGATGTGACATACTGTAGAAATCGTGCAACGACAATCAGAATATAATTAGGTTGGGATTTTTACAACAGATTGTCAACTCAGGCATTTTGGTGCCTCCGATCATGAACAGTGTCACTGTGATTTTCTTTATCTGTCCCGAACAATGATTTCCCACAACACCACGTATCTCTGCTTAGTGTGAAAACACTTGACCTTGTTGTGAAAAATGACAGCTGTGCTGTTCATAAGGAAGTGTGGAAAAATGCCACTGGTGAAAATCTGGACTGAAAATATTACAAAGTCATGGAACTTATGAGGGTGCATGGAAACTGCGCAATGCTCACTCGTAACACAGTCATTTTATGGACTTTTGTCACCAAATTTTCAACATAGCCATTTTAAGACCTCTGCTCATGAACAGTGCAACTGTGATTTTCTTAATCTGTCCCAAACATTGCCTTCGCACACCAACAGCACCATTGTGCGCTACATGTGCGAAAACACATTTTGGGCAACATATGAAAAATGGCAGCTGTACTGTTCATAAGGAAGTGTAATAAAATGGCAATGTTGAAAATCTGGAGTGAAAATATTAAATTCGCAAACTTACGAGCATGCATAGGAACTGCACAGCACACTCGTAAAACAGTCATTTTTAGGAATTTTTTCACCAAATTTTCAACATAGCCATTTTAAGACCTCTGCTCATGAACAGTGTCTCTGTGATTTTCTTAATGTGTCCCATACATTGATTCTCAATTGACTCGGCGCCATTGTGTGCTACATGGGCGAAGCACATTTTGGGCAAGATGTGAAAATGACAGCTGTACTGCTCACAAGGAGGTGTGGAAAAATGGCAATGTTGAAAATCTGGAGTGAAAATATTGAAATTTCAGCAAACTTACAAGCGTGTGTAGGAATTGCTGAAAACGCACGTCAGAAACAGTCATTTTAGAATTTTTCACCAAATTTTCAACATAGCCATTTTAAGACCTCTGCTCATGAACAGTGTCACTGTGATTTTCTTAATATGTCCCGTGACATTGATTTCACACACCGACTGCGCCATTGTGCGCTACATGGGCGGAAACACATTTTGGGTGAGATGTGAAAAATGACAGCTGTATTATTCATAAGAAGGTGTGGTAAAATGGCAATGTTGAAAATCTGGAGTGAAAATATTGGAAATTCGTGAACTTACAAGTGTGCGTAGGAACTGCACAACGCACGCTCATAAAACAGTCATTTTTAGGAATTTTTCCAACAAATTTTAAAAATAGTCTTTTTGGGAGCCCACCTTATGAACACTGGCAGTGTCGTTTTGTTAATTGTTCCGGAAAGGTGATTTCATGCAGCGGCTGCAAAATCACCCTTCGGGCTCGAGTAACGCCATGACAGTGCAAGAATTCATGAGGAGGGGTCCCAAAAACCCCATGTTGAAAATTTGGTGCAAAAATTCCAAAAAATGCCTGAGATATGCAACAAAGTTGAAAAAACCCTATCTATCGCATTATACAGCTTACCGGCATTTCCTCAGTTCGCGGTCGGCTTTGAAGAGTGCAGACGTGTTCCCAGTCCACCGAAGATCATCACGCCGGAGTCCGGAGGTAAGTATGGGGTGAGGGGGGGTGTGGGGAGGCAGAGAGTGAGTGGGGCGCGGGTGGGGCAGACACAGCGATGGACCGTTTTTGATTTTCAGGTGTTTTTTTTGTTCAGACGACACAGGATGTTTGCCATGCTGGGGTGGGCTCCCAGCGTGGCAGAAGGACAGCTGGGGGCGTGGAGCTGACGGGGATTAGGCACCCCTTGGCTATGGCATCTGTTGCCATGCTGGGGTGGGGCTCCAGCGTGGCACCCTGTACCGGGGAGATAGTGAAGCCGGACGGGGATTAGGCACCCTGTCAGTGACAGCATGGGGGATGAGGAGAGACAGTGTAGACTATGGGGATTGGGCACCCCATCAGCCATTACATCATTTTGCCACGCTGGGATGGGCTCCAGCGTGGCACCTGGATGCTTGGGGGCTGGAGCCGATGGGATTGGGCACCCCATCGGCTATACAGTGTGCGTAAGTGGCAGCATGCAGTATGCATGCGTGTGTGTGTGTGTGTGTGTGTGTGTAGGGGAGCTGCGCATGAGCAAGCGATATCGATCGCTGCTCACTGAAGCGTAGCTCCCCCTTTCAACTGTACGCCACTGCATTTTGGAGCTGTTATAGACAGCTCCAGCATGCATTGGTGGACTGGGGCTGCGCCTGCCAACACACTTACTGAATTGGAAGAGGGGGTGACACACCTCTGAAAACTCGGATGATGGCACTATGTTTCTTGCACATGCGTGCAGGCAAACATAATAAAAATGACACACATGTGCATTGCACAGAAAGAAATGAGAATTCTAAAAATGAAATACGACATATAAGCAAAATGGTAACACCAAGGAAGCATCCAGGCATTGTATAGGGAACAGAACATACAAGCAAAGCAGCTGGAAAAATATTGATGATTTACAGCAGGTTGAACAAAATAGTTTTCACCCAGCAACAATTCAAAAAGATAGCTAAGAAAAGTTTTACATTTGACAAAAAGGGAGTAAATACCTTTTCTGCATTAAAGTTCATACAATAAAACTAGGTGCATCTAAAATTAAACAATGAAAATCTATAAAGGACATCTAGACTCTCGGCTAATTCCAGAGGTGCAGGCAACTGAGTAACCACTGTGCAGTGCTCACAGTCCTGACAGACAAATGTCTTGTCTCCAGGACCTGTCAGAGCCTCTAGATCTGCCCCTGATTCATTACCCCAATCAAATACACATTCACAGCCTTCACACTTTCACGTTAAACAGTGAGACCAAAGTTGCTTTAAGGCCTTTAAACTGGAACAGAGCCTCCTTTCAGCAGGCTCTCCTAAACATAGGATCTCCAAACATAATGTATAGTTTGTGTAAATGGCACGGGGTCATAATGTCGCAAGACATTATGCCGCATGGCAAAATCGTGCTACCAATACAGCGTGATTTCTGCCATGAGACATGTCTTTTTTCTGTGGGAGGCTCCACCCCACACACCCTCAAGTGGGGGTTGTGCCCCTGAACCCCCCCACTAAAGATTCTCAACTCAAGGGGGGGGGTCCAACTCGGGGAGCGCACAAGTCGTAAAAATATAAAAGTTTCTGGGACCAGGAATCAAACCTGGTCCCAGGCACATCATCTGGGTTCTTACTGCTGTGTCTCAGTCCTGTGAGCCACAGCAGCTGCTTGATAAAACCTATTCCCAGCAGAGTTCTTATCCTCTGCTTGGGAAAGCACTACTGGTGCTATACCACATACTGCAGTATATGCGGTATTGCACCAGTAACAGTAGCATACTACGCTGTACCAGGTTAGCCATGATGTTGTACTCTATTAAGCATGCGACATTATGACCTGGTAGGCGCGTGAACATCCAGCAATACTTAGCTGTATTTTAATTCGTAAAGTTGTAATTAGCAACTGAAAAAAGTTAGAATAATTAGAAATGGCCATATACAGGAGACTTTTCAAATGTCAAAACATATATCACATTGGTGATATCATTTGAACAGCATAGTCTGACTTTACTTTGTACTTTGCACGTGAGGCTCAATGCTCTGCAAATGATTTTAATTGTAAAACATATGACTTGAACAGTGAGAACTTCTACTGTACATGCTGGACAAACAGTTATCCTTCTTGGGTACATCTGTTAAGGATGCCGAAAGTATTGTGAATTCAGCAATACGATCGCAGTGTCTGTTTCTGGGTCTGATTAAATGTATGTTAATCTGTTGATTTAGAATGTAAATTTTAACCCCACTAAAAGACAAGCACGGCATTTATATCTAAATTTAAAGCTGAAAGGTACGTCAAGAAGTGCACGTTTCAGAATTGATGTTATCATTTCCATGAAAAGGAGTTGTGTTTGTGCCAGCAGGGTGATTTTTGCAGTTGAGTTTCATAGTAATACACACCTATCCTGTTTATCATCACCTGACGCTCTAAATGTGGATTGCACAAAGTCACAATTGCAGTTGTCATACACAAAAACAAAAGCCTACACTGTTCAGCAAACACACCCAGTACACAAGAGTTTGTGAAATAATGAACCCAAAACAAACAAGTGAAATTTGAGAAGGTTGAGAATTAACAGAAGAACAGATAGTCGAAATGCCCTTTAAAATAGGTTTTGAGTTTTTCCATAATGTCAAGGCGACAGGTAACAACTTACACATTCCTTATCACACATGGAATCAATCTTTCAATCTTTAAGTGCCACTGATCACAATCTGTTAATTGCTATGAGCATTTGATTTGGAAAGAAAACAATTAATGGCCCCTCAGTGTTTGTGGCTTTGGAGAACAGAGGTGCTGACACAGTTCTATTTATAGTACTTCACAGATACAACCCTATTTGGAATTTGTTAGTGTGTGTGTGTGGTCTCATTGGTTTATGGGACTTGAGCTTCATTAGAAAAGAGGGCAGGAATGCTTTAAGGATTTAGGAGTTCATCGTGATTTACTTACCTTTCTTTTAGGATGATGAAGTTGGGGAGAACAGGTCCACTAGTTCTTTGTTTTTGCTTCATTTCCACTCAGTGAATGCGAATTTTTCCCTTGGCATTCCTGACTGTATTTTAAATATTATTTCAGTCCAGTCAAGTAATCACATATTTTGGTGTTATTGAATTAAATGCTGGTTTAGTAGACTAGTGCACTTCTATGTAGCAGTAATGCCATCAGACATGCTAGCATATTGGCTAGAACAAACTTGAGAGATTACATCTTTTCAAATGTGTTGCGTTTTAAGAGCAAGTGCACTGCCTGAAATTAGTATCAGTTTTTAAAAGCAGGTGACCATTGCCTTTTGTATCAGAGGAACCTTTTCTTTTCCCGTGAGTTAATTGGAAGATTGTTTACCTGGTGTTAGTAGGTGTGGTGTATGTGACAGCACTCTGCCTGGCAGCTGACATATCTGTCTAAATTCCCCACACTACACCATCAGCACTGTGACCTTACTGATAGTGACATTGCTACTGCTTAGGAACAGCCACTCAGGAGCTGCCAGCTTCCTCATCTGTGATGTCACTGTCAGGAGATCACAATGCTGATGATGTAGTTGGAGAGATCAAGATAGATAGCTGCCAGGCTGAGGGCTGTTTCCCACATTTAACAACAATATTATCACAAGGAAGACTGTCTAATGAGCAAAAGGAAAAGGAAAAATACTTCAGAAATAAAAAAGTTACAAACTTACTACTTCTTAAAATTTGTATTATTGTCCTGTCTGCCTGTTTTGATTCCACTAGCTCTTTAAAGTGCTCTTTAAGTCAGTCGAAGCCACAGTTAAACAATCTAGCGGAATCACTTTAGTGTGCACAGTAAAATAAATCTTACAAGTCTACCCCTTTTTGCTTTTAGAAGAGTATATTTCTTTACAAGTCCTGTGACACTAGGAACACTTTGAAAAACATAATATATAGAATAATGGATGGGGAAGGGTTTGATATGAGAATTTAATGCACACCCGAGTTGTGGGATGCTACATAAACCGCGAGGGCGAAGCCTGAGGGGTTTATCAAAGCATCCCACAACGAGGGTGTGCATTAAATTCTCATATGAAACACCCTTCCCATCTTTTATTTTTTATAATAACAGACCAGCAATTTTTCTCCAGCAGTTTGTGAGACTGTTTGGCCCTGCCCACCAACAGAATGTTGGCCAATGAGGCAGCAGCATAGTTTGACTGGCATGGCTCATGAATGTCATAACAACCAGCCGGTTGTTATGGAAAATATTAACCTGTTCAGTACATTGAGAGAAATTGCTGGCCAGTTATTATACTTACATACAGTCCTGCTTATGTTTTACATATTTTCTGCCTTTATATTCCCCTCTTTATTGCTAAAGGGCAGCTACATGAAAATAAGTCCACTGGCCCTTGCACTTCATATACTCTGTCTACCCCTGATAGCATAATCCTCTATTTATTAGTCACAATTAGTTGTCATGGAAATTCTTATGACATCACACTTAGTAGATTATGACATCAGGTGAAGACATGCAGCCTGAGTAGATGAAACCCAAAACACAAAGATTTTGTTTCCATGCACATTCCTTTAGTACTAAAGAATAAGGCGAAGATAAAAACCGGAAACATAGGCACAACTACTAATATTTTGTATAATTTCCAAAGTGTTCCCAGAGGCATCAAAGGCTGTTTACATGTATTATGTTGAACGAAAAGTTAAAAGATAAATTGCTTAATGCAAACATTGACTTAAAATGAAATAACAACCTTAATGATCCATGCTAATACTGTAAATCAATTGTAGTCAGCGTCATAGTTTTGATCATTGTAAACACGTTTCTGAAGCTTGCAATCAAGTTATTGCCACATTGGTCTGAACAAGGTGTGGCAGTCCCAGGAAATGGTTAACAACAGAAGTAGATGGTTTGGTGACTTATACTGTGGTGGTTTATACTGTGGTATTAGGATGACAGAAGACTGTATGCCCATGTAAGTCATCCCCACTTCTCAGTTGTTGTTTATTAAGCATAACTTTCAAGTGAGCATTCAGTCATGTTTTAAATCCAGACTTCTACCCAAACGAGTTCTAAGATAAGGTATTATACTTTAAATCAAGCTGCTGGACCTAACCTATGATGATTTGAGAAACTGATGCCAATTATACTTCTGTTATGATTCCACTTAGAAAATGGTCAGAGGGCTTGTCTTCAGTGTACTGTTAGATGGCGGGTCTAGTATATACTTTTAAAGAGTCAAAATAGCATTGGCAAATTCTTAGACCTAACAAGTTCATTTTCTTGTAAACCAGAACTGGATAGACCAAAAGTTCCCAAAGATGTTTAGAGCTGAAAAAAAAAACAGCTTAAGTAGACTCAGAAAAGAAATTATACAAGAGCATTGTCCCAGTCAAGTATCATAACTTTGAATATTAGGAAGAATTTCTGAAAATTCACAATTAATTTCTGTGGTTTGCTTGTGTAGCTGATTTATAATCAGTTTGTTATCCGCTAGTTTACACGCCAACATTATCTGTATATCGTTATATTTTCACATCACCTTCAAGGCATGGCATTTCTTTAATTTCACGAACTTATGTAAAATAGGTTATCCCTCAGTGTCAGAAATGACTGTGATACAATATCTGTCCGTCTCTCTGTCTCTATCTATTCACACAGCTGGCGCAGAATGGCACAGTCGCTGTGGGACATCAAAGTTCAGGACACATTAACAAAATCACAGTGCCACTGCTCATGAGCGGAGGTCCCAAATGCTTTCATGAGGTGGGGGTCACAAAAAGGTCATGTTGAAAATGTGTAGTGCAAATACCAACAAATGCCCTGGGCATTAGGGCTTCTAACCATAACGTCCCACCCTGTACAGACTGATAGGCATCAAGGGCATGCCTTTGGAATGCGGGCTGTAATGCTCACGCTATTCACCCCACCCCACCCACCCTGAAGCCAGTGACAGGCATCGAGGTGTGCCTTGGACTCTTCGACTCCAGACTTCACCCCATTCTCCTATGCTGCACTCATTTCAGCGTATATCCTTATGAAATGGGGTGACTGTCAAGCCAAACATCCCAAGGCACACCTCAACATTTGTCGATGTCTAAGGATAGCGTGAGGTGAAATGCTGTGACCACTATGGCTGACGACCCAAAGGTACACCCCAATGCTTATCTGTCTCTGTAAGGTGGAGGTGGAGTTGGTGTGAGTTCAGTAATTCACTACGATTCCTATTCTGCTTCTGTCTAACTCCTGTGCATCCAATGCTAATATCAGCAAGCAAACATTCGGCATTGACAAATGCTTGTTTTTTCTTGCCACGGATTAAGGACTGAAGTGATGGAACTTGAAAAATACTTTAAACTCTGAATTTTAATTTCTTTTCCTTTTGCTATTATTGGGAAGTAAATAGCTTGGAGCACACATAAACTTCTCTTTCTCATTTTTCTTTTTTAAGGCTCTAGATTAAACTGATATATTGGAATTTTGCCATTTCCCCCCAAAAAGGGATGCTTTTTTAAATTAAAACTCTGATGATTTATCCGATTTCAAAATGTTTTTGCTCTCGATTTTTCTCTTTCTGTAATTAAAAGAAAAATGTCTTTAAGAAAAGAATAAAAATGAAGTATAAAAAACAAAAAGTGCAAACTCATGCACTTGGGGGCACAGTAATCCTGGAGAGGAATACAAGTTGGGGGGGGGGAGATACTAAGAACAACAAAACAGGAAAGGGACCTGGGAGTAATTATAACAGACAACCTGAAAGTAGCCAAGCAATGTGAGAAGGTCGTGGGGAGGGCAGGGGGATGCTGGGATGTATAGGGAGAGGCATCACCAGTAGAAAACAGGAGCTGGTTATGCCTCTCTACAGACAACTGATAAGGCTGCATCTGGAGTACTGTGTTCAGTTCTGCAGACTGCATCTCCAGAAGGATATAGACAGACTGGAGGTGGTCCAGAGAAGGGCAATGAAAATGGTGAAAGGAATGCACCAGAAAACATATGAGGAAAGACTGAGACCTAAGTATGTATACCCTGAAGGAAAGGGGATATGACAGAGACATTCACTTACCTCAAGGAGATAAACAGGGTTCAGGAGGGCAGAATCTTTCAGACGAAGAGAAATGCATGAACAAGGGGGCACAATATGAGGTTATGGGGGGAATTCAGGGGTAACATGAGGAAGTATTTTTTCACAAAAAGGGTGTTGGATGCTTGGAATAGCCTCTCTGCAGAGGTAGTAGGGGCTAATACAATAAAAGGGTTCAAGAATGCATGGGATAGACAGAAGGCAACCATAGTGGTAGGGAAGAAAAGGTAAGCTGCAGATCATTTAGGATCTGAAGCTTAGGTAGGTAAGCAATTGGACATTCTGGGTGGGCCAGGCAGTCCTTATCTGCCATCAAATTCTATGTTTCATGGCTTTCCCTCCATGACAGAGGCTCTGGGGAGGGCTGTCCTCCCCCCCAACACACACACAAAGCTGTACATTACGTGGACTAGTATTCAGTTCCAGTAGGCACTAGGACCCATGGAAGTCCCAGAAACCCAGACCATCTTATATACATAAGGGGGGAGTTATGACCCTTTTATGTCTCCCCACCTCCCCCGGTGTGAGCAGTGCCATCTTGCTGGACTTGCACGCACAGCACATCCCGGTGGTAGGAGTAAGATCCCACACCCAGCCACTGGGGTGGTTGTGACACCAGGGCTCACTGAAAAACCTCCCTGACTGTGGCTCACTGACGTGGCAGCTGCCCCCACCTGGCCTGCCTCCTAATGCAGTGACTCATGTTCACTACCAGTCTTGTGTTGTCTGCACCACAGCACCACATGCTGCCGCTGGGCTATTCAGTCAGCCCGTTTCATACCTCTGTTGAGTGTTTTTATTTTTGTTCCATTGATTCCCTCCCCCCACCAGACACCAAAGATGCCCCTATATGCTCAGTTGTCTCCCAGCTCAGCCCTGTCCTTCTCTGCCATTTACCCCACCTTCCTGGGGGTCCACAGAGCAGCTCCTGCTCAGTGATGGATTGCTTTGGGGCTGGAGGCTAATGTGTGGGAAGTGGGTGGCGAGTCAGGTCAGTAACCTGAGTCTGCTACCTTCCTGCTGCATAGTCCAGGCCCCCGACACTGAAGACTCAAATACCAAGGAGGACACACACACAAATGAGAGTCAGTTAGGTACCTGACCACCTTCTAAACTCTGAAATTCTTTGCATTTAGCATCTTTTTTCTAAGTAAATTGGGTATGTGGGACACTGTAGGTAAATGTAAGAAGCACAGCAGAGCTAGTGGGCTGGCAGTATAGCCTAGAGTTTAGAGGAATGAGGTGTGAACAAGCTTGATACATCCAGCAGACCAGACCTGAGTTTGATTCTCACAACCTCCACTTGTATACTGTGTGACTCTGAGCAAGTCATTTAACCACCCAGTGCTCCCAGGTCACCCCTGAAAACAGGCACTTGTGCCTAGTGGGCCCCTACCCTTACCCGGTTACCAAAAGACTAAAATAAAAAATAAAAAATGTATCAAATTTAAGTGGAATACTGATATGAGTGTGTCACCCTGGGCCCTCCCCTATTGACTTTCCAGCTGGGCCCCATATCCACTTTCTAGGTGTGTCCCCTGTACCCCAGTCCGACCCTGTGAGGCATGCTTGTGTTGCAGCTTCAGCTGGCATTCACCTAGTCACAAGTAGCTGTGACCCCACCGTTGTCATCTGTGGTCACTCTGGTAATGCTATAGCACAGAAACATACACATAAAAACATAGAAGCTGTCAGCAGAAAATGGCCTTGTGACCCATCCAGTCGGCCCGGCTCTACCCCTACCCTACCCTTCTTAGTGTTGCTTGTGAGGGCCCTAGTGGCTTGGGCCATAGCAGAAGAGTTTGCTGCCCTCTCTTCCCTGAGGAGGAGGTCATCCTGTGTGAAACGCAGTCCTCCTGCCTCCAGCCAATTCTCAGTGTATTTATTTTATTTTATTTATTTATTGAAATGTTTCACCAGGAAGGCATACTGAACAACAAGTTGCTCGTCTCCCGGTGTGACCTGGAGGGGGGGGGGTACTATTGGATGAAGAATTAGACATACAGTTTAACATTTAAAATACACAAGTAATTAAACATTCAATTACATTTGTAACAAGACAGTTAAAAAAAATATAATCATTCAGTTGCATTTGTAACATAACTTACAATTCAATATATCATACCTGTGAAAAATGCATTTAATTACAAGTGGCATATCTGAGGAACATTTTACATAGTGATGAAGAGGAGGAGAGCATGCTGAGACACAGGCTGGGGGTGGAAGGTTTAACAGGTGATGTGAGTCATGGAGAGGAGCAGAGGCACAGGAGGACGGTTAAGGAGGGTTAAAGCAGGAGCAGTTAGATGAGAGAAAGCTAAGCAAGGCAAAGGCAAGGGAGTGGGGGGAGGAGAAGGAGTGCCATATTAGGGAAGGGGAGGGAGTTCCAGATTTGTGGGAAATGATGGGTAAAGCCTGACTGACCGATGAGAATGGTATGATGGGGGACCAACAAAGTGTGAGTAACAGAGGATCTGAGGGAATGGGAGGGGGGAGGCGGGGAAGAGAGCAAACATGAGAGGTAGGAGGGAAGTTCTCCTAGCCAAAATTTAGAAGTGAATTTGGCACAATGAGTGAGGCACCTGTTGGCAAGAGGGGGAAGGGAAATGGTGTGGTAGAGGTCACAGTGATGAGTGCATGATGGAGCATCAAGTGCAAATTGACAGAAGGAGTTTAATAGAGTGTCCAATCTGGTTAGGGAGGATTTGGGAGCGGCACCATAGACTATATCACAGTAGTTGAAAATGGGGAGGATCATCCTCTGGACTAGTTCACATCACACTGTAGGAGGGATGCAACTACAGTTCCTGAATAAGGCACCAAGCTTGGGGTACAGTTTTTTCAGGATGGCATCAATGTGGCCAGAGAGGTTGAGATGATGGTACAACCAAACCCCAAGGCATCTGAATGAGGAGGTGCCCTCTAATATTGTCCCATCAGGGGTATGGAAAGACGGTAAAGGGTGGACCCTAGAGAGTCTCTACCTAGTGCCAAAGGTCATGGAGACAGTCTTTTTGGCATTTAAGAATAGTTGATGTGAGGCAAACCATAACTGAACCTGGTGAAAGTTAAGCTGAAGGGTGGTTGCAACATCAGCAGGGCATTTGCCAGACGAGAACAGGACAGTGTCGTCGGCATACATATGGATAGAGGTGGAGGAGTGGCATACTGAGTGCAAGTCATTTAGGAAGATGGAGAAGAGAATGAGCCCAAGCACTGAGCCCTGTGGGACTCCAGTTGAAATAGAGAGGGGTGGGAGAGATTGTATCCTGGATGTTGACTGATTGTGTTCTGCCTGAGAGGTAAGCTCTAAACCAGTTTTGGGCAGAAATAGACAATCCAGCAGCTGTTAGGGAGTCACGAAGTAGGGCATGGGAGACTGTGTTGAATGCCTTGGCGAGGTCAACAAAGATGGCAGAGGTAATGAGGCCATTATCCATCCCAGTAAAGATGGAGTCAGTGAGCCTGAGTAGGGAGGTGGTAGTAGAGTGGTTCTTCCGAAAACCAGGCTGGAATGGGGTAAAGGGGTAAAAAAGAAAATAATCAAGGAAGGAGGTTTGCTGAGAGATTTTCTTGTAGTTTAATAAGGGCAGGGAGTAGGGCTTGTTCTAAAACTGTGATCACAGGCGCTGGAAGCAGCAGACCCGCCCCTGAAATGACTGGCCAGAAACTTCTGTTAACTTTTGTCTAGGTCTTAAAGAGCAGCTGACACTTTTAGGAGAACTTTAACAAAATATAATATTTAGACACAATTCAGCTTGCATTTCATATCGGTTTTGTGTTCCTCCTCCCCATTATTTATTAACCAAGGTAATCTGCATGGAAAGCTGATCTTTGCTCCTGAAGAGTTTATCTACTCCTGTTGCTTTCTCCCTACCTGAGGTCATAATGCACTGCTTGTGACATCATAGTTACTCTCATGGCAACAGATTGTGATGTCACAACAGAGGATTATGACTTGACATAGGGAGCAAGCTATAGAGGCAGATAAACTCTAAGGGAACTCTATGGAATGCAAGGTGAACTACCTAATTATTATGTTTTTTAAAGTTTTCTTTGAGGCATCAGTAGCTCTTCAAATTGTGACTTTATGAACACTGTGATTGATGTGTACATTAGTAGTGTATTGATATCTGATATGGTCTCCCTTGAGTATTTGTTCTGCTCTTTTTGTCTGTAATAACTTCAACCCTCAGATTTCAGTTTGTTTATGCAAATAAATAAAAACACTGAATTTATAAAAAAAAGATTAGTACAGTACATTACAGAACATTACAATACAATACAGTACAGTACAATACAATACAAAGCAAAACAAAACAGTGTAATAAATCTATTTTGGTTTTATTCCTTCACCTGAATATACATATACTGTAGTATATGGTTACCTTTGTTATGCATAAAAATCAGCCTGCTCAAAATCCTTGTTAAGCACATTCTAAACCGTTATGCACATTCTAAAGGGTTGTTCTGCGCATTCTGTACAGTTGTTATGCACAGTTCAAGGTCATACAATATTAAATTTCTCATTTATTCTACACCTAGCTACTTGCTAACCACCCAGTGCCCAAAATCATACCTTTCAAAAGTCTGGATATATGATTTTGTTATGTGAGTAGAACAAAGAAATGGCAAGATTTTTTGTTTTCACTTCAGTGAGGGTCTGTCACTCCGGTGTAAAAAGCCATTACTATAAAAAATAAAATATGGTCAACCACACACAACTCAGCATATGTTTCCATCTCGGGGTTGAGATGACAGCATGGACCTCTGAGCTTTGCTCTCGAGGTTCATATGCTGTCATCTCAACCCCTCGATGAAAACACAGCCTTGTTGTATATGGTTACCCATACATTATTCTCTATATTACGTACCTATAGCACATTAGGTCTAGTTTAATTGTCATCTCCTGTATTAGCACATTCCTTCAGATACAAAATCACTGGCTTTCAGTTAGCCATTATTTCCTATATGCCTATTCAGATGACATTAGGGCATTTGCTTCTTAAATAGCTTGATGCACAAACATCTCTGTGGTCTGTGCATCACAATGCATTTAAGGACTGCATTTGCAAATGTTACGATTTTACTAATCAGTGCCAAAGAAAAACAGAAAAGGTGATACATCGGCCAACTCATGTAAATATTCTACAGTCCTGTACTCATCCTGCAGAAAAGTAATGCAGATTGTACCTCATGTAGCGCACAATGGATTAAACTGGGATCTACTGATAGGACAAGTGAGGGTGATGCCCCTCTCCCACTTTGGAGTCAGTACAGTCCATAAACAAAGTAAAAGCCATTTCAGAAGCCATGGGGACATGGATTCAACTTAAATCAGCTAGTTCACCCGATATCACAGCTGCTTTTTTCATATCAAAATTTATTTTTTCCCTGCCCACCAGCAACTTCCCAGGGACATCACCTGATGCCTGGGACATACCCTGTTCAGGCCCATAATCTCCTTCTCCCTGGAACCCATTAACCCACCAGTTAATCCCATGGCTCACAGAGGCTCTGGGGGGGGGATGTATCATTTCCTACGAGGCAGTTCACTACATGGGCCAGCCTCCAGAACTAGCAAGCACTAGAACTCAAAGGAGTCCCAAGGGCCCAAACTGCTATATAAACAGAAGTGCCCCCCACTCCCATTTTCTGGTCCCTCCCACTGCCCCAGTGTGAGCATAGGCTCTTGCGTGGCCTCGCACGCACACTTCTGATCGTGCAATGGCAGCAATCTCACTGTCCCAGCCACAGGGATGGCTGAGGCACTGAAACCTGCCATGGACCGTCCCAGTTTGAGGTGCACCACCATGCAGCAGCTGCCCCAGCACAGCCTGCCTCCCAACACAGCCTCCCTAGCTTCCACCTGAGCTCAGATCACCTGCTTGGCAGTGTGGTGTGCACCACTGGACCTTTGGATGTTCATTTCATGGCTGCTTATTTCCTCCACACTTTCCTTTTACATAGTAACATAGACTCCTGGTGACAGTTAGATGTAGGGTCCTCCTTGTTTGCAACTATACCCAGTTCAAGAAGTATCAACCCACGTCCAAGCATAACAGCTGGAATGTTACCCCTAATCATACCATGTAATCGTTAAATCCATTCTATATGCCATTGGTAGTATAGTAATGGCACACTCGATGGACCTTTGGCCTTCTTCTGCCATCAATCCTGTGTTTCTGTTCTCCCTCAGGAATCTGTCTAGCCCTGTGTTATTCCTACTCATGCTGTGTACTCTTTTAATGCCATTCTCCCTCAGGAATCTGTCTAGCCCTGTGTTATTCCTACTCATGCTGTGTACTCTTTTAATGCCATTCTCCCTCAGGAATCTGTCTAGCCCTGGGTTACCCCTTTACTCATGCTGTGCAACATTAAATGCCATTTTCCCTCAGGAATCTGTCTAGACCTAGGTTAGCCCTACTGATATGGTGTAACTCAGAATGCCATCCTCCCCTCTAGAATCTTATCTAGTTCTGTGTAACCCTACTCATGCAGTGTAACTCACAACACCATTCTCCCTCAGGAATCCTGTCTAGTCCTGTGTTACCCCTTTAATCATGCTGTGTAACCCTCAATGCCATTCTCCCGTAAGAATCCGTCTAGCCCTGGGTTAGCCCTACTCATGCAATGTAATTCATAATGCCACTCTCCCTCAAGAATCTGTTATCCTATGCTACCTTCACTCATGCTATATATCCCTCAGTTCCACTCTCCACATGAATCTGTCTAGTCCTCTGTTAACCTCAACTCATGCTGTCTAACCCTCAGTGCCAGTCTCCTTCAGATATCAATCTAGTTCAAGTTCAAAGTTCAAGTTCAAATTTATTGTGGAGGGATAAGATCCGTTGAGCAAGCTCATCTGCAAGGATGTCCCTTGTACAAGCAATAAACAGAACAGTGTACAGAGAAATGAATATTTACAATATAAACATTGTTTACAGTCCATCAGTCAACCCCCTCAGAATTTGACAAAACATTAAATTTACAATATACACAGGTTTCCAGAAGAGCGGCAATGAATAATAATACAAGGTTTAAGTGCAATGTTACTGATTTCTTATTCAAAATACAGGCATTTGGTATAGGGTTGACAATGTAAGGTGTCAGTATAACAGGCATAATAGTCACTACTTAGAAAACAAGAATGGAAGAGAGGATGAAGTAGGGAAGGTGGGGAGAATGGAGGTTAAGTGCAGTGACAGGTGTCGGTAGAAGTTTTGCTAACGAGGGTTTTAAAAGCATTTAATGGGATTAGGGATTGGAGCTTTAGAGTGACTGAAGTTTATTCCAAGCTATGGGGAGTATATAACTAATGGCTGCTTTGCCACAGAGTGTGCATATTTTAGGGATGTCTAGGGATATATATGAGCATTTTCTTAAGGCGCATACACAATGTGATTGATCGAGTAGAGTTGTAATATAGGGAGGCAGCTTGTTTAAGAGGGCTTTATATACCCAGGTGTAGATATGTGTGATTCTCCTGGTGGTCAGGGACGTCCAACTGACATCCTTATATAAGGTACATTGATGGGTTCTAGCTGGGGCACTGGTAACAAAGTGACTGGCACAGTGATATAAGGTATCCAGTTTTTGGAGATAGGTGGCTGCACAGCTGTTATAAATGATGTCAGCGTAATCCAGAAGAGGCGGGAAGGTGGCCTGGATTAGTCTTTTCCTGGATGTCCAGGAAAATAGAGATTTATTTCTAAAAAATAAGCCTAGTCTCAGTTTCAATTTTTTTATTACTTCCTCAAGGTGAAATGAAAGCGAAAGATGCAAGCTGAGCCAGAAACCCAGACATCTGAATCTATCCACCACTTCAAGCATCTCACCGAGAAGAGTTGTGATGGACAGGGGGGCAAAAGCTAGGATGGACATTTGGGAAATTGGGTGGATGAAAGAACATTACTTTAGTTTTCTTGGCATTCAGTAGGAGTTTTGATTGTAGTAAGTTATTCTGAAGGTAATTAAAGTCGGACTGGATGCCGGAGTAGACTTGTGCGGGTGAGGGTCCGGACACATATAGTACTGTGTCATCAGCAAAAAGGTGTATTTTGGAGTCCACAATATTATCACTCAAATTATTGATGTTTAACAAGAAAAGCAGAGGGCCCAGAACAGAGTGAGGTTCTAACTGCCAGAGCTAAACTGTCCACAATAAAAGTTATTTGAATGGAATTTCTGTGTCGAGCATCTTCTTACAAGTAAGGGAGACTGCAGAAGGACTTTATTTATTGTGGACAGCATTGCACAAGATAATGAGTGGTACACACGGAGTGCACAACCTCTTTGATCTTTGACCCAGAATAGAGCCCAGAGGAACTCCTCTTGCCATGGGGAGAAGTGATGAGAAAGTCCCGCTAGCCTTGAATTGTTGCTGTCCATCTACCAGATAGCTGGTAAACCATTTTAATACTGAGCTGGTGAACCCAAGTTGCTTGAGACTGACTAGGAGAAGACCATGCTCGACTGTATCAAAGGCCTTACTGAGGTCAAAAAAGCAGCACTTGTGCAATGTTTATTGTCCATGGCCCCTAACCAGTCATTATTATCTTAGATAAGGTAGTTATGGTGCTGTGCTGACATCTAAACCCAGACTGCAAGGGGTTTAGGAGATGGTGAGTCTCACGGAATTCCATGACCTGGATACTAACCAGTTTTTCTAAGACTTTTGAGAGGACTGGTAAGATCGATATGGGCCTATAGTTATTTATGTCTGTAGAGTTACCAGATTCAAACAGGGGTAATAAGTGGGCTACCTTCCATGTGTGAGGTATTGTTCCTCCTGTTAATGATAAATTAAATAGGTGTGTAATTGGTGCAATCAGGAAGTGGTACCCTAAGTTCAGGATTAAGGGGTCAATGTTATCTGCACCAGCGCTCCTTTTGGTATCCAGTTTAAGTGAGTGATCCTCGACTTGTTTATATGTAATGGTAGAAAAGTTAAAGGTGGCATCAATAGGAGGTCTGGTGTCCATTACTGTGTGAAGGATAGGTGGGCGCAGAGCGGCAGCACTGGAGAAATCGAAGGCGAGACCTGCTGTTGCAAAGTGTTCGTTAAGTTAATTGAGTATTTCAGACTTATCATTAATAAAGGAGCTTTGACAATTAATTTTGTCAGGTAGTTATGGAGGTTCCTTGCAGCCTTCAACTGATCTGAAGGTGTGCCAGATTTGTGCAGGGTTCCTTTTAGCTAATTCAGTAATGCTCAGACAGTAATTTTCTTTTGTGTTCTTTATCACCCTAGTGCAGGCATTGTGACAAGCCCGAAAAGCTGTCCAGTTGCTATTGGATTTAGTACGTCTTGCAGTGGCCCAGAGTTGGTCCCTTTTTAATAAAGCTTTTTTAATGTCCCCGTTGAACCAGGGACAGGAGGCTTTTTTAACTCTACAGCTAATTAGCGGGGCATGCTTGTTTATGATGTGAGTAAGGGTGGAACTGAGAATGTGTGTGGCTTAATTGGTAGTAGCTGCTAGGTAAAGGTTTTGCCAGTTAATATCCCTTAGGTCTGCCAGAAAGTGGGTTGGGTTGAACCTTTTGAAATTCCTCCTTGTAACAAATTTGCTGATAGGAGTATATTTCAAGAGGTTCCTGACACACACTATTATGTTGTGATCACTGAGATTGTTGTGGAAGAAAGCTCCCTGCATTATTTTATGTGGTCTATTTGTAATGACTAGGTCCAGTAATGAACCAGTGATGTGGTTCCTATAGTTTAGCCTTATTCTGGTAATTATCTGACTCAACCCGCGGTCATCACAAAGATTCTTTAAAGAGGTCGATTTAGAGCTGAACCAGCCCAGATTCAAGTCACCAAAAATTAATGCTGCATTTGTATTTAAGTCTAAAAAGTTTTGTAGGTGGGTCAGTAAATCTAGACCCCCAGAGGATGGTCTGTAGCAACCTAGTATGCTAATGGATTCAGCAGAGGAGATGGATATTTTTAATGGCAGGCATTCAAATTCTTTTGGCTTGGAGATGGCATGTAGGACAGAGGCAGATAGCCTATCTTTAACATAAATGACTACCCCTCCCCTTCCTTGTGGATCTGTCAACACGATAGATGGAATAAGATGGAAGGGTTAGGACTTGATCCGTCGTGGTGGTGCTCTTGAGCCAAGTTTCTGTTAGGACCAAAATATCGGGGGTAGTATGAGATACCCAGGCTTGAACATCCATTATTTTCTTTGTAAACTGCAGATGTTTATAGAAACATAGAAACATAGACTTTGATGGCAGATAAGGACCGCTTGGCCCACCTAGTCTGCCCATTTCCCTACCTAGAGGATAAGCTGCAGATCCTATTTAACCAACAGCCTATTTCTTCCTACCCCCCACAAGAATTGCCTTATGTCTGTCCCATGCATTCTTGAATTCCCCCACTGTTTTTGACCCCATGACCTCCTCAGGAAGGCTGTTCCATACGTCCACCACCCTCTCTGTGAAAAAATAACTCCTTGCATTGCCCCGAGCCGTCCCCCTTCTATCTTCAAATTGTGTCCTCTTGTTCTTGCACATCGCTTTTTCTGAAAGATGCTACCCTCTTGGACTTTGTTGATTCCCTTAAGGTACTTAAAAGTTTCTATCATGTCCCCCCTCTCCCTCCTTTCCTCAAGGGTATACATATCGAGCTCCTTTAGTCTCTCTTCGTATGGTTTCTGTTGCAAACCCTGCACCATTTTAGTTGACTTCCTCTGGACTGCCTCCATCCTGTCTGTGTCCTTACAGAGATGGGATCTCCAGAACTGCATGCAGTACTCCAGATGGAGTCGCAGCAACATCTGTACAGGGGGATAACAACTTCCTGTTTTCTACTGGTGATGCCTCTCCCTATACATCCCAGGATCCCCCCAGCCATCCCTACTGCCTTCTGACATTGCTTGCTAACCTTTAGGTCATCTGATATGACTATCCCCAGGTCCCTTTCCATTTTTGTTGTTGTTACTACCTCTCCCCCCCACCATTGTGTACTCTTCCCCTGGGTTTTTGTTTCCCAGGTGCATTACTTTGCACTTCTTTGCATTGAATCTAAGCTGCCATACTTCTGACCATTCTTCCAACCTTGCCAAGTCCCTTCTCATCCTTTCTACCCGACCTTGTGTATCAACCCTGTTGCAGATCTTTGTGTCATCTGCAAAAGGTATACTTTCCTTCAGTCCTCTGCAATGTCATTTATAATGACATTAAAAGGACCGAACCCAGTACTGAACCCTGTGGTACCCTACTAGTAACCCCTTTCTTTTGAGTGGACTCCATTTACTACTAACTTCTGTGTCCTGTTGTCCAGCCAATGTTTTACCCAGGCTACCATCCTGGGACCCAATCCCAGGCTGGCTAATTTGTTTATTAATCTTTTGTGTGGGACTGTGTCAAATGCCTTGCTAAAGTTTAGGTAGGCCATGTCCACAGCCCCTCCCTGGTCTACTACTTTGGTCACCCAGTCAAAGAAATCGATTACATAATAATAATAATATAATAATAACATTTATTTGTATGGCGCCTTTCCAATACCAAGGCGCCTCACAGTAAAAACAGGGATGCAACATCAATTATACCATGGACATCAAGATTAACTCCAAATCCTGTACTCTGTTTGGCTGGCTGGCATCTTTCTGCCATGGTAAATCCTACGATATACCCATGGCAAAGGTGCCAGTCAGCCATATGTCCAACATCCATCCGACACCCATACTTGCCATCTGAAACCTCCATCTTAAATCTCCGGTAAACCTCCGTCTCCAATGCCACCATGGCACATACCTGCCCTGCATTGAAATGCTCCCATCACTCTACCTCTCCCTTACAACCAGAAACCAGGTTTAAACAAAATAATAAAATCCCTGGGGTCTAAGCAGCAACTTTTAAACAGTAGTAACCTTCAGCAGCGACACGGAGGTGTGGCATTCAGCAGACAGTTTACAAATCCGAGATCCAATTCAAACTTTCCATCTGATCAAAATGAACTGCAACCATGTGATTTCCTGCTGATTTCCCCGTTAGCCTCAGAACAGCTGAAGTCAAACATCTACGTAAAAAAAATGTTTCCACAGTACCTTCTCTGTCACAGCCATACATGAGCCCTGAATAAAATCCATTGGTGACGTTAAATTTTTACCAAAAGCACTATATTACTACTACTTCCTGTGCATGCTCTTACTCATTACTGGATGCCTGTTGTTATATCTTCCGATGCCACAAGAAAATAATTTTATTCATTTTCAGTGGTGTGTGTGTGTGTGTGTGTGTGTCCACTGCTGCACATAGAATCAACACAACCCTGCCAACCCAGAACTATTTTATGTAACAATAAAATAGATAACATTTATTTAAAATAAAAATAAACACACTTTTTCTGTATTTTTTCTCACCAAACAATACAAGAACATATTGTATATTCGCAATAAGCCACTTTCGAAATTATGGGTAATGGGGGATTTACCGGCTGGCAAGGATTTACCCACCTGGCTGCACCTGGTGGGCAAACCACACCAGCTGTGGTAAATCCTCCGATAACCACACCCCTCTTGGCTTATTGCTTAAATAATCAGTACATACACTAACATCAGATACCTATAATGATTAATCATCTCAGTTAGCTTCTAAAAGCTTTTCTATACAGGTAAGTTTTTAACTAGATTAGATTCATCTAACATGACCTTCCCACTGTGAATCCATGCTGCCTTGGGTCCTGTGACCCACTGGCTTCTGGGTACTCAACAATTCTTTCCTTCAGAAGTGATTCCATCATTTTCCCTACCTCTGAGGTCAAACTGACAGGTCTATACTTTCCTGCCTCAGTCTTGCTCCCACTTTTGTGAAGGGGAATCACATCGCCCTCCTCCAGTCCTCAGGTACCACACCATCGTCCCATGATTTGTTAAAGTGAGTAGTCAGTGGTGTCATTAGTTCTACCCTTAGTTCTTTTAGAATTCTTGGGTGAATCCCGTCAGGCCTCATTGCTTTGTCCACCTTCAGTTTTAGGACTTCTTTCTGAACCCTTACTTCTGTGAAAGGACTGGTATCGACCCCCCTATCCAGAGTGCTTCTACTGATTGGATTAGGTACCTCCCCCATCTCTTCTTTTGTGAATACTGAGCACAGAAGTATTCGTTCAGTATCCCTGCTTCTTCACAGTCTCTCTGCCCACCCATCCTCCCCTATATTCAGCCTCGGCATCCCTCCCCTTGTCTTTCTTCACTCCATAATGTACCTATAAAAGGTTTTATCCCCCCTTCTTAACCGAGTTGGCTATCTTTTCCTTAGTTTGGCCCTTTGCTATTCTGACTGCCTTCCTCACTTCCTTCTGCTTTAACTTGTAAAGTTCTTTGTCCTGCTCCTTCTGTGTTTCCTTATAAGCATTATTTCTAGCCCTTTGGCAGAAGCAAAATCAGCAGGTGATGCGGAGGTGGGGGCTGGATCAGGGTTGAGTTCTATATTGCCAGAGCAAAGGAGGAGCAGAAAGATTACTTGCCTTATCCAGAGTCTCATGGATATACTGTGAGCCTTGAGGTGATGATTCAGTAAATTGCACTTTAAGGCTGACTGTGTTTTAGAGCTAGAAAATTGGTAGAGGGAGGAAGTGTAAACAAGTAGAGACATGTATTTAGTGGAGTTAGGAGAGGCCAGTTTCAGTGTATGCCCCATTGTTGCATGGCCCCACAGAGGGTGTCGATTAATGGTGATGAAGGGGTTTAAAATTGGGCAGAGTGTGCAACCAAGAGGAGTGAGCTTGCTACCTGTGAAGGGGATAATTGGGGGCAGGATTGTAACAGATCTAGCAGAAGCATTATGCCCTGAAGGAGCCAATTAATCAATCAGTTGAACAACTGCACTATGGGCAAACAGGTGAGAAGGAGGAAAAATAAGTAATAAATAATAGTGGATGAAGAGACTGCAAAGTTAAGCGTTAATGAGCAGAGGAAATTTTTGCCTATGCAATGGCCTAGTGGTGGGGTCACTGCCTCTAAAACAAGAGGTCACAGCATCCTCCTCTCCCAGCTGAAGCACCTGAACCTGAGCAAGAACTATGCAATAGAGTGTCAAAGGAATATTCAGTGTGTGAAGGAAAAGGAAACAGTGAGGGTAGCTTGATATAACTTGCAAATGGGGAACTGGACACTTTTTTTAATGATACATTTTTAACTATAAATCCTGCACAAATTTTTAATGTAGCTACACTGTGCCACTGCAGGAAGCTGCGGAATACGAGACAGCAGCAAGTAAGAAAACAAGTCAGCACTGGTGTGCTGAGAAGATGCCGAGGTTCAAATCCACTGTTCGCTGCTCCCAAGACAGAGGGCCTCATCTGGGAGTGGAGGTGTCTTGTACCTGCTAGTCCGAGCAGTAGTGTTTCAGATTTCCCAAGGCAGATGTGTTTGTTGGAGGGGGTCCCAACCTGGGAACGCAATGAAGGGGAATTAGTGCTTAAAGCCACAGAGGTATGATGTAACAAAGAGGCAGCAGGGGGCTGGGGAGAACAATTTGTTTATTTATTTATTTAGTTTTTGTTGACTGGTAAGTGCACTAGACAAATCCTGCCTATTTTCAGGCATGACCGGGGAGGAGGGGATACAGATGAATGCCAACTGACCTTGAACCAGATTAAGCTGTTGGTGGTATTTTAGTGAATGAGGGAAATTTGACCAGGTCACTAGGAAATTTCTACTTGATGTTGTTGTGCTGATGCTACCGTGACAGGCCAGTAGGGAGCCTTGGCCATCATGATGGCCACTTAGTGAGTTGTCAGACCGACAGGATGCTGCAGAGTTAGAGAGCTAGCTCCTCTTCTAATCTCATCAGGCAAGAGGCTTTTTCTGGAGAACAGCAGGATTCTGAATTAGAAGGAGAAGGAATGATATTTTTCTGTCAACGGAAGATTTAACTATGCCTGGCTGTTTGCTAAGGCTAACCTCCGACAAAGCTTCATCTTTTCAAATTTGGATTCACCAGCAAAAGCAATGCTAATGATTTGAATGATTCAGAGGAGTTTTCTATACAGCCTACAGTGGTGAGACGACGGTTTTGCATCTGGAGCAACCGGAGATTTTTCCGATTTTAACGGGACATACAGAGCAACCGGCTGGTTCTTCTGCAACTGGTGAGTTGGCTACTGAATCTTTTTCTGCTTTGCAACAAGTTTCGGAGACTGGCAGTTCTAGCGCAGCTAGTGTGTGCCGACAGCCTAGTTTTCCCTTTTTCGATAAGCTACCTCAGTCTCGTAAAATGGCTGGCAATTCTAACACTGAGACAGATGTGTGCGGAAAGCCCAACAATTCTAAATTGCTCTCTACGGCTAGTGGAATTCCACCTGAGGGCGTTGAGTGCACACCAAATAGCTTTGCTCCTTCCCGAAAACTACTGCAGCCGCTGTGGCTTCTTTGGATTCCACTGTTATGACTGATTCAGGCTTTGTGTTCTGATTCCCGAATAAATTTCGGATAAAGATTTACAACATGATAACAAATGTGATATTGTATATCAGACTAGCCCAGGAGTACAAACGGGGGCTACTACCTTTCCTTTTTTGACTCTAAAAGATAAATCCTCCCTTCAGCCTAAATCTTCCTTGAAGCAGTCTATCAAACCCCTTAACCAGCACTCTAAAAATCTAACTTTAGCTGCTCAAATACCTGACCCTTTATTAATACCTAACGCTGACAAACACTGGACTCCCCAAAAAGCCTTGCAAGGGGCAGGATGGCTTCAAACTGAAAAAGGGAACTGGCTTCCAGACCCTAGTTGGGATTCCTCCTTAAATTTTTTGCATTCCTTTCCGGAGTGGAAGCCTTCAGATGTTAAGGTTATAAATCCGGCCCTAGGTTCCATGACACAGGATATACTGAATATTGACAATGATAATTCTGGTTGTCCTGCCTCTACAGCCCAGACAAGTCCTGAAGTATTAGAAGTTTCCAAGGAACAAAATCCTATGAAACTGACTACTAAGGAGAAACAGACTACAGTACCTCAAGACTCTGTTCCAGATCGAACTCCATTATTATCAGATTTGTTTGCTAAAATTAAAAAAGAGGCTGCACCTAGACGGAATGCTGTTCGTATCCGCTATAAGGGTGGCTTAGAAAACAGACCGGACCAAACCTATGTCAGTCGCACTTTATTGAAAAAATCCTTATCTTTTTCTCCAAGAGATGTTTTTGCCCTAATTAATATATCCGGGAAGATAATTATGATATTAGTTTTCGAACAGCACGTGCTCTAGATCTTTTTGGGAGCGTTATGCACAAGTTAAATTTTCTCCTTTTGGACCCTTTTAGTTATTCCCTTAACTAAATCTTTAATTAAATTTGTTACAGTCATGTTTCGAAATGAGGGTGTTCAAGTTGTTGATATCACTTTTTAGTTATCACAGAAATGTAAGATATTAAGTAAACCAGAAGCCTTATTGGACTCAGAATCTTTTTGGACAGGGGGGTGGAAATACAAAGTTAAATTACGGGCCACTGACATCGGAATGGAACATATCCCTAATTCCTTTTTGTTAGGGAGGGATAGGGGAGTATGTTTTATGCAGGACAACCTAGGGCATGCTATAAATGTGGTGCAAAACTCATTTATCCAGTACCTGTGATAAGGCTCGATGTGATAGTTGTGAGGAAATTGGGCACATAGCTATGCAGTGTACACATCTTACAAAGTGTGATTTATGTGAGGATAATGGTCATGTTTTTAGTGAGTGTCCTTGGGCTGCTAGGAATAAAGCTTCTTGTGTTAGTCCTGATCTTTTGATTCAGCAAGCCCAGGATTCTACTTCTGTCAAGGGAGACCCTACCTCTGTTGTTTCGATTCCAAAGTCAGCTGTTTTACAGGATAAGGCCTTGGTCAGCCCCCGTGGTAATCCCTGAATCTGAGGCCCTTACACATACTATTAAAAAGAGAACCTATTTGTAATACCCTTTTGGCACCAGTTTGTTATCAGGATCCAGCTTTTCCAAGAGATGATTTGGCTAATAGCAAGGCTTTTCAGCTTGTGGCCAGAAGGCGTTCCTCTCGGAACATTAAACCTCTGGTTAAATTGATTACTCCAGTATTAAAGGAAAATGATAATACATATGCTGCCTTGTTCCTGCCAGATGAAGGTTCTGACATGGAACATGGGGATATGGATACCCGATCAGTAGAAAGTAGTCAGCCTTCGACTGAGCCAGATCAAGGGGATTATAAAAAGAAAAAAAGAAAAAATGGAAAAAATGAAAAAGAGTATATGCCCTGGTTTGGTTTTAATTGTCTAAACAATTCATGGGTTATTTTCTATTGGGTCCTTAAACATTCACAGTATATTAAATCCTTTTAAACGTCAGGCTGTTTTTCTTTTATTCATGATTCAGGTTATGATATTTTTATTTACAAGAAACATGGATGTGTTCTAGAGATCAGTTATTGTCATTTAAGGGACTGATTTGTGGGCCATCTTATTGGTCCTTTGGGCCTGAGTGTGCAGATGGGGTAGGCATTCTTTTTGGTTCATATGATTTTTCTTTAGTGAAATTAGGAGATTTAATTCCTGGACGTTTATTGATGTTAGATGGGAAATGGAAACTGTCTGCTTTTCGTTTCCTTAATGTTTATGGGCCTCAAACTGAGGCTGATAGAGTGGGTCTGTTACAATTGGTTCAGCCTTACCTAGTTTCCTCATATAAGATTATTCTAGGAGGAGATTTTAACTGCGATATTGTAAGAGATCATGTAGGGGGAGAGAAACGAAAGAAAGTTTATTGTGATTCTAACATGTTATCATCTATCATTCACACAGCAGGGTTCATAAATTGTAGTATATATAATAGAGGGTCAAGATTCACATATGCTAGGGGCATTTTTAAAACTACTATTGATCATTTTTTTCTTTCCAGGAATATTCCAAAGGGTCAGTTTTTTATTGTCCCTAGTGAATTCTCTGATCATTTATTATTGAGGTTTACTATTACTAGGTTGAGTTATACACCCAAAGTCAAGAATAGATGGAAACTAATTCCTTCTTTGTTAGAATCCTCTAATGTCCAAAAAGATGTTATAGCATTATTATCTGCTAGATTGTCTGTATTTTGTTTATATAATGATACTGGAGAATGGTGGGTGGACACCAAACAGGATTTACAGTGTTTCTTTAGTAACTACAGCAAGAGTTTAGGAAACAAAAACTTTTGAAATATCTTTCCTCAAAGCCAGTTACAACATTTCTTTACTATATCATATGTTACCAAATATGATTATTCATTGCGAATCAGTAATTTAAAAAAGGAAATGTTAAGTTATCAGTACAATCAAGCCTCTATAATTACGGCAATGCTTTCTAGTGGAACACAGAAGTCACCTATAGGAGATCCGTATGAGGCCTGCAAAAAAATCCGTGCAGATATGACTCTTGAATTTTTACAGAATGCAGAGGGTAATAGGATAGATTCTATTTTAGAGATGGAAAAGTTAATTAGATTACATTACCACTCTATGGAACCTATGGTAGCCCCTTCTGATGAGAATATTGCAGATTATTTACAAAATATTGAGACTCCATTGTGCCCAAATGACAGATTTTTATTGCTTCAACAGATTACTGTAGCAGATGTTTCAGAAGCAATTAAGAATCTTAGCATAGGCACTTCACCAGGTTTGAATGGCCTGCCAAATCAATTTTATAAAGTTTTTATATCAGAGCTTTCTGTCATTTTGCATACTGTATATTTATTCTTTTTTCAACATCAGAAGATTCCGATTTCCTTCTCTGAAGGTTTATTAGTCCATCTATTTAAATCCGGAAACAGAGCTGATATTTCAAATTGAGACCAATTATTTTGTTGAATTCTGACTATAAAATCTTAACCCATATTCTTAATTCTAAACTTAAGACCTACGCTTCCTCTGTTCTTTCAGTAGAACAATTCTGTGGACTTCCTGGAAAGAAAATCCAAGATGCACTTGTTATTAGAGATTTTATTGAAACATTGCACATGATGGGTAATAAAGGATGTATTCTATCTTTAGATCAAGAAAGCTTTGACCGGATTGATAGGTGTTTTCTATTTTCCACATTAGCTAAATATGAGGTTCCTGTTTCCATTATTGAGAATATACAATTGTTATATTCTCATGTTGTTATCAAAGTGTTATTAAGAGGACATATAATGGATGGATTCATTATTTCTACCGGAGTTAGGCAAGGATGTCCTCTTAGCCCTCTTATACTTATTCTCTATTGACCCCTTGCTAATTTTTGTGAAGTTAAATTTGAATAGACTGTCAGGTTGGGAGCATTTTCTAACCTCTCGGTGTTGGCCTATGCAGATGACATTTGTGTTTTTCCCATTATGGCCAAATTCCTTTGTTTTACAGGAATTAGACAGATATGCCATGGTTTCTAATTCAAAACTTAATTTTACTAAAAGTAAGGGATTACTGATAGGCCCTTGGGATTTTAGTTGAAGGCAGGTATCAGGGATTACTTTTTCCACAAAACCTATAGTTATTTTGGGTATTAAGTTTGGTACAACAAATTTACCCTTAGATAATTGGGAATTAGTGTTATCAAAATCTGGATTAAAGTTACAAGATGGCAATTCTGGAAACTATCTAAAATTAAAAGAATTCAAATTTTGAAACAGTTTATAGTTCCTCACTTACAAATGTAGCATATATTTTCCCACTACCTTCTTCTCTGGAGACCTCTATGTATGGGATGTTTTCCAAATGCTTTGGGGAATAAAGCAACCAGTTAAACATTGTTATACATATTTAAGTAAAGCAAAAGGGGACTGTGTATGATTGAACCTTTATTTTTTTTTTCCTCTTTATTTATTTATCATACTGTTCTGTATAGTATTTCCTCTTCTTCAGATGGTGTTAGAGGTCTCATGAAGCAGGTATTGAAGCATTATTTAAATGGATGGCATGATATAGCGCCAAAACTTCATTCAAGATTATATTTTCCTGACTATTTCCGTCCTATGGCTCAGAAATTATGTAAATGGAAAATTTCTCGAACTGATATTTTACATAATACCAGGAAAAATTGTTATCATCATTTACTGACTCATTCATATCCTTTAGAACCCAGTTTTAAAAATTGTCTCCCGGCCCTTAATGGGCATGTTCTAAAACAACTTACAACAAAGGGTGCCTGCTACAATGTGGGAAATATTGTGGCTCACTGTTTATGGTAGATTAAATATTAGAGGTAATGCTAAACATAAAATTTGGCAGAAAGGAATCGTCTGTACTTGCCATGCATTAATTTAGAAACCATGTCTCATTTTTCTTGACTTGTTCATATTAAAACCTCTTTGATCCTTTCTTAAAGATAAATGGCACATGGATTGGTTACTTAAATTAGATTGTGATACTCTTGTTCTTGGTCTCTTACCTACAGAATGTTGATTTTCATTTAGAAATGTATTTCATTTTTCTATGTTGTTTAAGGTTTTATTTGTGGCAAGCTTCGTTGCCAGTGGGTTCTTCCGAAAATAATGCCATATTCAGTCTAGCTATTTAGTTAGCAAGCAATGAATTCTGTCTATCATGCTGATTTATTACATTATTCAAGTGATAAAGTATACAGGTGGTGGAAAGGCTTTCAAATTTTTATTAAATATAAGTGATGTGTTTTTTTTTAATCATGTTAATTTTCCCTGAATTATGTTAATATTTCTTGATTTATGTTGAGTATGCTTTATGTGAATTTCAATTAAAAAAACCCTACTCTTTTCAATAAATGTTATGGGATCTTTAACATCCACCTGAACTACCACTAATCCAAGCAGATAGGACCTCGGTTTAACATCTTATCCGAAGACGGCATCTCAGAAGTGCAGCACCCTCTCATACTGCACTACAGTGTTAGTACTGGGATATTAACCCAAGTGCCAGGCATGGGAACTGAACCCACAGCCCTCTGATCTTGCAGCATCAGAGGCAAGTGTGCTACCTACTGAGCCACTGACACAATGGGAGGTGAAGGATGAAAGAGAGAGAGAGAGAGTGTTGGCAGAGAACTAATGGGAGGTAAGAGAAGTGGGTTAGCAGACTGCAGGAGGAGCCTTTGCATCTTAAGCTCAAAAATACTGCAACTCATTATATAAACTCCAGATTAAAAATAGATTAAAAATGGAGTTTTTTTGCCTACAATCAATAAAGCATGTAAAGCAGTCTACTGTAGTCCTGCATTAGCCCTACTTATGCAGTGTAATCCACCATGCCATTCTTCCTCAGCAATCTGTCTAGTCCTGCATTACCCCGAGCTCATGCTGTGTAACCCTCAGTCCCAGTCTCCTTCAGGAATCTTTCTAGTCCTGTGTTTCCCTCACTTATGCTGTGTAACCTTTTGTCCCATTTTCAATCAGGAATCTGTATAGTCCTGTGATATATCTGCTTATGCTGTGTAACTCTCAATACCATTTTCCCTTAGGAATCTATCCAGTTCTCCTTTAAAAGCTTGTTAGCTTCCACCCCTTTACTAGGCAGGCTATATCATGTGTTAACCACCCTTTGTGTGAAGTAATGGCTTTCTAATGGTTTCCTTTATCCTTACCTTACCTCCCCATTTAAATACATGTTCTCTAGTTCTGTTTGCACATACCAGCTAAGACAGCTGTGTATGATCCACCTTGCCTAATTCTTTTATCATGCATAGTCATATGCTGGGAGGGGCAACTCTGGCTGCTGAGAAAGTAGTTCAGACTTCATCTACATTCCAACCTTGTATCTTGTACTGTGGTACATCCAATTAACGCCAAAAGTGATGGTAGTTCTGATGAAGTACAAGGAAATCAGGTGAAGAGTGGTAATCAATGAAATGCACTTCCTTAAGAGACTGATACAAATATAAGGTATTCATTATTAAAAACAAATCTCAAAGAAGCAGCACTGACCCTACCAACTACACCAACTTTTCACACATTACGTGAGCTTGTTTCTTGCATTCGTGAGCCTTTTCCTGCCTTGAAAGTGTATGTACGCGTGAAACGTTGGTGTATTTTGGTAGGACGAAAAGGTTATTTGAGATAAGTGTTTTAAATAATAAATACTTTATATTTTTATCAGTCTTCATACGGAAGCGTGTTTGATTGACTAGTGCTCTTGGCCCGATTTCCTTTGTTCCATGATACAAATTTTATTGTGGCTCCAGCTTTGAGATCTTGTGGCCACCTCTCTGATTTGTATGTAGTTCTGATGAAGAACTGATGTACCACAACCCAGTTCAAGTAAAGTGTGTGTATTTTAAGTAGTTGAGCCAGTTGTCCTGTTCCAGAAATACTAGTTCATTATTTATTGGAATTAAGTTAAAATAAACAGAAGTCCAGTAGTTATCCACTACAATATTTTAATAACACTCATCATGAATGGTCAATGGTGGTAGGGACACGTGGCAGACTCTATCCAGTTCCATATTTTAGTAACACTTATCATATGTGGGTAATGTGAGGTAAGGATGCAGGACAGACCCTATCCTGTGCAATATTTTAATAACAGGTAAATATTGGTGGGGGGCACAAAGAAATCTTTATCTTAAAGGCTTCCTCAGGAGTGCCTCACTGATTGTATTGAATATATCTACAAAAGAGAGTATCATAGTGTTATAGTCAAATTGCATGAACACATTCCACAGGCTTAAAATGTAGCTGTGAAGCCATTATAAAAACTATAATTTAAAGCAAGAAACTGTAAGTAATTTGCTACCACTACAAGACACACAGAGACACATTTTTTTGTTTTAATTCTTTCATATGTTTGCTGTTGATTAACTGTGTATATTGTTCTTTAGCACACTTAGGCAATCTGTTGAGGAAGCTCTCATGCAATATTTCAATAACACTCCTCAGAAATGGGTAATGAAAGACAGAGATGTAGGACAGACCCAATCCTGTGCATTATTTTATTAACACTCATCGTGAATGGGTAATGTGAGGTAAGGATGCACACAGACTCTCTCCTGTGCAGTATTTTAATAACACTCATCATGAATGGGTAATGTGAGGTAAGGATGCACACAGACCTCTCCTGTGCAGTATTTTAATAACACTCATCGTGAATAGGTAATGTGAGGTAAGGATGCACACAGACACTCTCTCTGTGCAGTATTTTATTAACACTCATCGTGAATGGGTAATGTGAGGTAAGGATGCATACAGACTCTCTCTGTGTAGTATTTTAATAACACTCATCGTGAATGGGTAATGTGAGGTAAGGATGCACACTGACCCTCTCCTGTGCAGTATTTTAATAACACTCATCGTGAATGGGTAATGTGAGGTAAGGATGCACACAGACTCTCTCCTGTGCAGTATTTTAATAACACTCATTGTGAATGGGTAATGTGAGGTAAGGATGCACACAGACTCTCTCTGTGTAGTATTTTAATAACACTCATCATGAATGGGTAATGTGAGGTAAGGATGCACACTGACCCTCTCCTGTGCAGTATTTTAATAACACTCATCGTGAATGGGTAATGTGAGGTAAGGATGCACACAGACTCTCTCCTGTGCATTATTTTATTAACACTCATCGTGAATGGATAATGTGAGGTAAGGATGCACACAGACTCTCTCTGTGCAGTATTTTACTAACACTCATCGTGAATGGGTAATGTGAGGTAAGGATGCACACAGACTCTCTCTGTGTAGTATTTTAATAACACTCATCGTGAATGGGTAATATGAGGTAAGGATGCACACAGACTCTCTCTGTGTAGTATTTTAATAACACTCATCGTGAATGGGTAATGTGAGGTAAGGATGCACACAGACTCTCTCCTGTGCAGTATTTTAACAACACCTTACCGTGAATGGGTAATGTGAGGTAAGGATGCACACAGACTCTCTCCTGTGCATTATTTTATTAACACTCATCGTGAATGGGTAATGTGAGGTAAGGATGCACACTGACTCTCTCCTGTGCAGTATTTTAATAACACTCATCGTGAATGGATAATGTGAGGTAAGGATGCACACTGACCCTCTCCTGTGCAGTATTTTAATAACACTCATCATGAATGGGTAATGTGAGGTAAGGATGCACACTGACTCTCTCCGGTGCAGTATTTTAATAACACTCATCGTGAATGGGTAATGTGAGGTAAGGATGCACACAGGCTCTCTCCTATGCATTATTTTAATAACACTCATCATGAATGGGTAATGTGAGGTAAGAATGCACACAGACTCTCTCTGTGTAGTGTTTTAATAACACTCATCGTGAATGGGTAATGTGAGGTAAGAATGCACACAAACTCTCTCCTGTGCAGTATTTTAATAACACTCATCGTGAATGGGTAATGTGACGTAAGAACGTGGGACAGATCAGACCGTATCCTACTTCTACACCTTATAAAGGCATGATAGAGGCACTGGAGAAGCTGGGGGTGACCATGTACTTCAGAGCAGGGATCAAGGCAATTGAGGATGCCACCAATGGGGGAAGGTGGTGGCCCCTTGAGAATAACACCATGATGATGAAACCCAAAAACAGACCATTACAGCAACAGTCACAGTAATGATCTATTTTACTGAGTGGCTTCTCTGGTGTTCTGCCCCTCCTGGATCTACTCCAACCTGAAGTTGATTATATATAAATGTGGGGGTGAGGGGTACAGGGCACAACCCCACAAAAAGTACTTTCTTTTGTGATGGCACTATACTGGTGTTGGTATAGTGCCATTGCTGTGCAGGACATTGAGGATTTGTCTTCTTTGGCAAGATGGGAAAGTGCCTCGAAAAGCACTAGCAAACAGGTTAGAAGGAGGTGTGAGCAACAATGGGGAATTATCAAAACTGCCATCACAGAGACAACAAGCCTTGTGTGAAGCAAATGAGCAAATCAAATGAAAGAAAAAGCCACTATGGTTCTCAAAAGAGGTGGCTGTGAAAGTCAGGAAGAAAAAGATAGCATTCCGGAAGTATAAGAAACACAGAAGGAGCAGGACAGAGAGCTGTACCAGTTAAGGCAGAAGGAAGCAGGGAGGGAAGTCAGAATAGCAAAGGCCCAAACTGAGGAAACGATAGCCAACTCAGTTAAGAAGGGGGATAAAATCTTTTATAGGTACATCAGCGAGTGTAGAAAGACAAAGGGAGGGATAGTGAGGCTGAATAGAATGAACAGTGGGTGGGCAGAGGGGGACAGTGAAAAAGCAGGAATACTGAATGAATATTTCTGCTCAGTATTCACAAAGGAGGAGGGAAGTGCCTAATCCAATTAACAGAAGCACTCTTGATAGGGGGTCGATCCAGTCCTTTCACAGAAAGGGTTCTGCAAGAACTCCTAAAACTGAAGGTGGACAAAGCAATGGGTCCTGATGGAATTCACCCCAGAATTCTAAAAGAATTAAGGAGGAACTAGTGAAACCACTGGCTACTCTTTTTAATAAATCATGGGAGGATGGTGTGGTACCCGAGGACTGGAGGAAGGTGGATGTGATTCCCCTCACAAAGTGGGTCCAAGACAGAGGCAGGAAACTACAGACCTGTCAGTCTGACCTCTGTGGTAGGGAAAGTGATGGAGTCACTCTGAAGGAAAGAACAGTCGAGTACCTAGAGGCCAGTGGAGCACAGGACCCAAGGCAGCATGGGTTCACAGCGGGAAGGTCATGTCAGATGAATCTAATAGATTTCTTTGACTGGGTGACCAAAGTAGTAGACCAGGGAGGGGCTGTGGACATGGCCTACCTAGACTTTAGCAAGGCATTTGACACAGTCCCACACAAAAGATTAATAGTCAAATTAACCAGCCTGGGAGTGGGACCCAGGGTGGTAGCCTGGGTAAAACATTGGCTGGACAACAGGACCCAGAAGGTAATTGTAAATGGAGTCCATTCTGAAGAAAGGGGGGTTACTAGTGGGGTACCGCAGGGTTCAGTATTGGGTCCAGTCCTTTTTAATGTCTTCATCAGTGACATTGCAGAGGGACTGGAAGGAAAAGTATGCCTTTTTGCAGATGACACAAAAATCTGCAACAGCGTTGATACACAAGGAGGCGTGGAAAGGATGAAAAGGGACTTGGCAAGGTTGGAGGAATGGTCAGAAGTATGGCAGCTAGGATTCAATGCAAAGAAGTGCAAAATAATGCACCTGGGAAACAAGAACCCAGGGGAAGAATACACAATGGGTGGGGAGGTAGTAACAACAACAAAAAAGGAAAGGGACCTGGGGGTAATCATATCAGATGACCTTAAGGTTAGCAAGCAATGTGAGAAGGCAGTAGGGAGGGCTGGGGTATACTGGGATGTATAGGGAGAGGCATCAGCAGCAGAAAACAGGAAGTTGTTATCCTCTGTACAGACAGTTGGTGAGACCCCATCTGAGTACTGTGTCCAGTTCTGGAGACCCCATCTCCGCAAGGACATAGACAGGATAGAGGCAGTCCAGAAGAGGCAACTAAAATGGCAGGGTCTGCACCAGAAGTCGAGGAGGAGAGACTAAAGGAGCTTAATATGTATACCCTTGAGGAAAGAAGGGAGAGGGGACATGATAGAAACTTTAAGTACCTCAGTGGAATCAATAAAGTCCAAGAGGGTAGCATTTTTCAGAAAAGAGACTTGCAAGAACAAGGGGACACAATTTAAAGATAGAAGGAGGGCGGTTCAGGGCAATGTGAGGAAGTATTATTTCACAGAGAGGGTAGTGGATGCATGGAACAGCCTTCCTGAGGAGGTTGTGGGGTCTAAAACTGTGGGAGAATTCAAGAATGCATGGGACAGACATAAGGCAATTCTTGTGGGGGGTAGGAAGAAATAGTCTGTTGGTTAACTAGGATCTGCAGCCTATCCTGTAGGTAGGGAAATGGGCAGACTAGATGGGCTTAGCGGTCCTTATCTGCCATCAAAGTCTATGTTTCTTTGTCTGTTGAGCACAAGTGGTGCTTCAGGGGAAGGGAGGTAGAATTATTGTGGGTTCAGCTCATAGAGTTGTTTGGCAGAAAGACTTGCACAGGTGTGGAACAGGAAAAAGGCAGAGATAAGGAACTGGGTGTTGACGTAGGGAGGGGAGTGGCTAAGGGGGAGATAGTAATAGTGGGTGATCTCAATCTGCCATACATTGCCTGTGATAGCTCAGTGGCCAGGAGTACTCAAAGCCAGGCTCTGCTTGATATCTTGCAGTACTGCATGTTGATACAACAGATCAAGGATCTTACTAAACAGTCAACCATGTTAGATGTGGTACTCACCAACTTGGAAAGAGTAGGCAGAGTACAGTCGGGAAACCACTGGGTCCAGTACCCACAATACTATATGGTTAGAGGTGGCCCTGGGCACCTGTAAGTTCTCCTCTAAGACTGACCTACTAGGCTTCAGCAGGGTGGAATTCTGCCATATGAATGAAATTGTGCTGGACAGGTCATCTGGGGTAGACAGCATCAGAGAAGTGCAGGAATGATGGGAGGTAATAAGGAGGCCATTCTCAAGGCAACAAAATATGCACGAAAACAGCTTTCAAGAGAAACAAGTATAAGAGACCAATCTGGTTCTCTGAAAGGATCAGGGAGGCAGAGAAATTTAAAAAGAGATCCTTTATAAGGTATAAAGAAAAACAGGGTGGGTGAAGAATGAGACAAATACCAGGAGAAAACTAGAGGGCCAAGAGGGCAAGCAGGATTGCAAAGGCAGACACAGAGCTAAACATTGTAGAGGTCAAGAAAGGGGGAAATTCTTTATATATATATATATATGTAAAGAAATGGGAGGGAGATTTGCCAGAATAATGGAGGGGAGCAGGGTAATAGAGAAGGATGGGCAGAAAGCAACTGTGCTAAACAAATTATTTCTACTCAATATTCACAAGGGAGAATAGTGAGCCCTTTCTGGATAGCAGCATAAAAGCAGCTGACAGATGGGTTCCAAAAATGAAACTGTAAAAATTTACTACCAAAAGATTCGAAAGGGAGCTACCAGCCCTGAAGGTAAACAAGGCTCTGAGGCTGAATGGGATGCATTCTTGGGTGCTAAGGAACTGGCATCAGTGTTAGCTGAACCCAGAGGATACTCAATAGATAGGAAGGGCTAGTGCCCATGGTTCAATGTGGGGAAATAGCTCCTCTTCGCACCTGTGGACAGATGCATACCAGCTGATATTCACAATCACCATTACCAGCCTGTGTTGCTGGAATGGGGCTGTGTCAGAGTAGGGACCCAGGTAGGCATCCAATCGGATGCCTGTCCTGGGTTCGAAGTGGATCCCTTATACAGGCATGTGGGGGATCCTGGGCAGGCGTGGAACCCCATGGAATTAAAGGGACACTGTCAAGGGTACCGGTGGGAGAATGATCATAGGAACGGCTGTGCAGAGAAAGGTAGTGATATACTGTCCAGGTGGACAGCCCCGCACTCGCATCTCCATTACGCTGGGTGCATGTGGAACAGCACAAACCATCCCATACCGGTGGTAGCACACTAACATCAGGCATATGCATCCATCATGGCCACAGGGCAGTCAAGGACCACCATCCCAATAGACATCAGTGTGCAGCCCCCCATGCTGCCCTATTCTGTCTGACCCTAGGGATGGTGGTTCTCCCCTAGATTATCACCTATTCCACTGAGGCACACCACTTACTCTCCTGCCATGGACACAGAGACAAGTTAAGTGCCCCCCATCCCCGATCCCCTTGTAATGTAAGAGCTATCCTTCCTGGTCTAGCAGCCCCCCATCCCCGATCCTCTTGTAATATAAGAGCTATCCTTCCCTGGTCTAGCAGCCCCCCATCTCTGAACCCTTAGTATGGTATGATCATTCCTTCCCTGGTGGTCTAGCAGCCCCCCATCTCTGAACCCTTAGTATGGTATGATCATTCCTTCCCTGGTGGTCTAGCAGCCCCCCATCTCTGAACCCTTAGTATGGTATGATCATTCCTTCCCTGGTCTAGCAGCCCCCCCCCATCTCTGAACCCTTAGTATGGTATGATCATTCCTACCCTAGTGGCTAGTGGACCCCCCGCTCCCACAAGCTGATGACTGGCACAGCCCTCTATTCTCCACCACAGCCAGCTGCTTGTACAGTATGCACTCATTGACATCTCAGTCTGTGGCTAGTCATGGTGGACAGCGGAGAGCTGTGCTGGTAGTTGGCTCAAGGACAGAAAAGGGGGAGCTGGGTGGTGGGGTGATACCTGTCGGGGTGGGGGGTCCGCTAGACACCAGGGTAGAAATGATCATACCATACCAGGGGATAGGGGATGGGGGGAAAACTTGGGTGCCTGTGGGACTGCCCCTGTACAGGACATTCCTGGAGGCCATGGCTGCTGCAATGCTTGGTGCGTGCCTAGTTGGCTGTGTAATCCAGTTGCAGCAGGGTCACCCCTGCTGTAACTCCCACACCCAAGTTCACTGCATTCCACATCTTTGTGAATCGTACAGAGTGCAGGCATGCCTCTGATACTTGCCCCATACAGCCATGACACATTGCTTTCCGTGAGGGCTGGAGATCCAGTGTGTATCTGGCTGATCACAGTTAGTGAATGCCTGCGGATACTTAGGACCCCTGCTGCATGGCTGTCACATAGGGTTGCCTAGTTGCCCAAAGATACACGGCACATGGGTTTGGTGCATAGGGCCCATAGCGAACAAAAACCCTTAAGGTATAGCATTTAAGACTTCAGCTCCCAGAAGGTGGAGCCCTTAGCCAACATGGGTTCCTTTAGCTGTGAGTTCCAAACGAGGGAGACTGTGAATACCTGGCATGGTGAGGTGCAAGAAAGGAGACCTGCAAATTTGGAGACCTGGGTTTGAATCCCACAGCCCCCATTACATATACTGTGTGACCCTGAGCAAGTCACTTAACTTCCCTGTACTCCCAGGTTGCACCTGTAAACAAGCTTTCAGCTTAGTGTGTCTCACCTGGTTAAACAATTGGAAAAAAAAAAAAGAAAAGAAAGGGCTTGCCAAGCCCAGTACAGTGACAACTATTTCCAAAGATCTTGCACTCAGATGAAAAGAATTGCACCAGATACAATATTCTTTTAAGCGTTTTATTGCAAGTGTAACCCCCCTGCAAATGGGGGTTCCCAAAAGACTTCCAGGAGCTTGCTTGAATGCTTCAAGCCTGAATGGTGTTTGATGCTTAAGCCATTTATCAGTGAGTGTTTTAGAACCTCTGTACTGTCTCTTTAAGAGCTGTCTGCTTGCAGACATAATTAGTTTGTATGGGGACTGTGTGTTTCTTCTCTGAGTACCACTGAGCTGCTGCCAATTCACTTCACTTTTGCAGTCACTAGGAGTGCAAAGGAACCTATGTGAAAGATGTAACTGTTTGCCAGAAATTATTTAGAGTAATAATGAAATTACAGTTTGTCTAACCTGCTTTCTTTGCAGTCAGAACTGTGTCTGCTAGTTCCCCATTCTAGTTTTGAACTGCTGAACTGGACCAATCAGTGTGGGGTAAGCTAGCTCTAAAATGGTGCCTTGGACGAATCAGAACTTGGACTCATAATCTGAGCCAGCCACAAGAGGATTGTATGGGCAGTGACTCTGGGAGATGTAGTTTAGACTTCAGTGCCTTTTGGACCAACAGCAGCAGTCTATTGTGAGTGACAGCCAATCCAGTCAATAACTGGGAGGAACTCAAAGGAAGTGCCCGGTTTTGTCGGTTGGAGTTTCAGTTGAGCTTTGGCAGTGAAGAAGGAAGGAGCCCTGTGCTTTTTCAGTGTGCAGTTTTAGTCAAAAACGTGTGTAAGGCCCAGAGTTCCGGTCTGCAGCTTGTTAGGACTGAATCCGTCCCTGTGAAAAGAATCAAAGGATCTCTGAAGAGTAGAAACCAGGCTCACCCTGTAGAAGACTGGAAGAATTGCTGAAAATTGCACTCGGTCTGTCAGGAACTGAATCTGCTGTGTGTTCTCCGGGTATTGTGCAGTAATTGCGATCGGGATACAGATGCAGCCTGCCTGGTATAGTGCTTTCTTTTATATAAATGTGTGAAGAGGTTTGTACCTCAAGTGAGCCCTGCTGACATTGAAGGACCCTATCTTATTTGGAGGTCGTGAGTACTAATTCAGGGTCGCCCCTGTTGAATTGCCACATTAAATCCAAATGGAATTACTGTACTGCTGACTGTTTAATTTTCCTTTCTCTGTGTGAAGAGCCCCACCAGCTGCCACGGTTTGCACTAGCTACTAGGGTCAGGCCCAGGGACAGTAACTGATAGATAGGCCTGCACAGAGCCATAGGTAGATTATTAGAGTGATAAGCTAATTAACCTGATTTCCGTCCTTGTTATATCCCCTAAATAAATCAGAGCTGCTTGTTTCAGCAAAGTTATACTGCCTGAGGTATTTGTCTATGTTAAAGTACTGTACTGTGATTGTTGCACTGTATCTCATTTCAGAGAGGTCCCAGTGCGGAACCAGTCCTGGGGGTAAGTGTATACTGTGAAGGTAATTCTGATATATTGTGTGGGCCACTAGTGGGAAGAAGGGGTTGCAGTGTCCCAGAGGCTGTGACCAAGTTAGTTTAACTATTGCAAACCCTGACCTCTGGGTGAGGCACCGCCATTGGATCCAGGCCCTCAACCTGTTAGTGGCAAATCAGGCAGGGTAGTAGCCCCTGGGATAAGCCATTTAGGGTTACATCTTGGAGGCTCACACGCTGGGATTGTGTGTCCTCTAGTGGCCATATTCTGAACCACTGTTAAGAAAAAATGGGTACCCGACAGAAGTGGCTGTGCACCGGCTGGTGGAGTGGTGTACTGGGGAGGAGATCGACCCCAAAATGCTATGCTTATCCTGGACATCCCCCTGGGTATCAATACGGACACTGTGCAGGAGTACTTTCCAAGGTGGAAGGTTTACAAAACCCTGTGGTGGTGGGTCGGCATGCTAATCTGCTCACCACACTCTCCTGGCCCTAGTAGAGTTTAAGGATCCCATAGATAGCTCCAAAGTGCCACAGACCATTACCCCAGAGGGAGCCCTCACTGCTTGGAGAGTGATAACTAAGGACAGTAAAGACCGGGGGAATCAGCCCCACCACTATCTGAAACTTTTGAGGAGAAATTTGCTGAATGGTTGCTGGGAGAGGGGAAAACTGTGGAGGACTTGAAGAAACTATTCTTGCCACCTGGAGGTGTTCCTCCCCCAACACCCTCTCCTGCTCCAGTGCCCGTAATGGTGGCTGAACCAATGCAGACTCCTATTTCTGCACCTGCCATTAGTCACGACTCTTACCGAAGGTTGAGGATCTTCTCGGCACCCTCCCCACCCCCAAGGGGAGGATGACTGGGAGACCTGGATAGAACTATGTTGCCCCCAAGTGCTAGAATGGCAATGCTCCAGAAGGCGAAAGCGAAAGAGGGTTGAGTGAGGCCTCCGAGGTCCTGCCCTGGCTACCATCCGTGCTAAGCGGGCCAGTAACCCTGAAGCGACTGCACAGGCCTATCTTGAGGCTTTGGAGAATGTGTATGGAGCCCAGATTCTGATGAGGACCTATGGTGGAGTAAGAAATGCACAACAGTACCAAGGGAGTTGTTGTCTGTGTATGTCTCTCGGCTGGAAAAATTGTTGCAAGAATGCCTCAGAAAGGGTAGTTTGCCAGCGATTGAACTGGACCGAACCAGACTGGACAGAATCCTTAAGTCTGCCCCTTCTCAGAACTGCTGTTGCTTCAGTTCGCCTGGCAAATCGAGCTGGAATCCCCACCCTCCTATGATGAGTTAATGAGAGAAATTCGAGGAGTTGAGAAAAGGCGACCTCGGGAGGTACCTGCACCAACAGCTGTGGCTACGACCCGAGTGACTGAGGGTGACCCATCAAGTGAAGTTCAGGGGCAGAGGTTGACAGTCAATGAGTGCTCTGACAAGGAAAAAGATATGCCACAATGGGGCGAACTGTTGAGAGAGATCCGGGAATTCAAAAACAGTCCCTTTATGAAGGCCACGCCTGCAAGTACGGGCCCTGACCTATATCCGACTGCATCTGCTATGGGGGTGGGGGTACCCACCCATGTATCTCCTGCTGATAACAGCTCCAAACTCAATTCCTTGACCATGGAAGTGGAGAAACTGACGAGATGTCTCCAAATGCTTATCACGCCGCAGACAGAGATGGCACCCAGGTTTCCAGTTAGTAATACCCCCGCCCTGGCTCCCAGTGTGGCGCCGCCAGCTCAAACTCCAGAAAGTATGTTTTGCTATAATTGTGGGAAGATGGCACATGAAAGGAAATGCCAGTCCCAAAAGACACTGACAAAGTTGCATATAGGCTACAAAGGAGAGCCTGGAGAAGAAATCAGTGGTTAAGAGGTGCCCGACATGATCCCAGTGAGGGCACCAAAAATGCTAATTCATCAACCTTGTGGCAAGGTCAGTTGCCCAGGCCCCCACTACTGCCTCTCCCAGCAGACTGGTCCAGGAATAGTGGGTCCCTCCATGGAGACCACTGTAAAGGTGAATGGAGTGTCTACAAGAGCTGTATTAGACAGTGGCTCCCAAGTGACAATTATGTTCCAGGATTGGTATCAGAAGCATTTGTCAGACGTACCCTTACAACCATTAGAAGGACTGCATGTATGGGGGTTAAGTGAGAAGGCCTACCCCTATTCGGGTATATCCGAATTTGGCTGTCTTTCCCCCTCCGTGGCTGGGTGGCGAACAAGTAGAGACCCTAGCCTTAGTGTGTCCCCCACTGGACTGTATGATGGTGTCCCTTTGTTGATTGGAACAAATGCTCATATGTTCGGAAGGCTGGCACAGTTGTGTTATGAAAAACAGGGGTCAAAGACTAGTAGAGCTTTAAGAGTTCCGGCTTTAATTAAGAAGGCCTATGAGGCACAGAGAGATGCTGAAAAAACAGAACCAGAGGAACCGGTCGAATTGTATGGAAGAAGGATCCTGAGTCTCTGATCCTGGCTAAAATGCCCAGTGTACCCTTACAGGAGAGGTCCGTATCAGAAAGGATGTTAAGAATAAAAATATTAATGTTGGATGCACCAGGCGATGGAAAATTGCCAGAGGGACTGCTGGTCAAGCCTAGTATTTTGCCCGCTAGAGCCCATGCTTATGCAGAAGGGTAATGGTCCAAGTTCATAATGTGTCTGAAAGAGACATTCGAGTAAACAGAGGTTGCATCCTGGCTAATGTGCATTGTGCAGACACTGCAGTGCTACCCAGCAGCAAGAGTTCAAGGAAGAATGACAGAGTAACGCCTGACTTGTTTGATTTAGCGACTCCGCTGCCAGCTGAATGGAAAGTGAGGATCAGTGAGAAGCTTGCCCAGAGAGACCAGGTGTTTTCTTTAAAGGAATGGGATGTAGGATGCGTGCAGGAGCTGAGCACAATATCCGGCTGCATGACGAAAGACCATTTCGTGAGAAGGTCTCGGACGCCTGGCACCATGCTGATGATGATGTGAGACGGCATCTGCAAGAGATGTTAGCTGCTGGTGTAATACAAGAATCCAGAGCCCTTATGCTTCCCCATTGTGGTAGTGAGGAAAAAGAATGGAACAGTAAGGATGTGTGTGGATTATCGCATCTAAACCGGCGGACTATCCCTGATCAGTCACAATGCCCCGCATTCAGGATGCTGGACTGCCTAAACGGAGCAAGTGGTTCTCTGTGCTGGATCTCCGCAGTGGGTACTACCAGATCGATGGCCCCAGGGACCGTGAAAGACTGCCTTTATCTGTCCGCTTGGCCTAGATTCATGAGGATGCCTCAAGGGATTTCAGGTGCCCCAGCCACTTTTCAACGATTGATGAGCGTGCAGTGGGGACATGAACTTACTAGAGTGCCTGGTATACCTAGATGATGTTATTGTGTTTGGCAGCTCACTGGAGGAACATGAAAGCAGATTATTTAAGGTATTGGACCGACTGGAGGACTTTGGCCTTAAACTGTCCATTGATAAGTGTCAATTCTTTCAAACATCAGTAAAGTATGTAGGACACATAGTATCCACCGAGGAATAGAGACCACCAAGTAAAGTTGAGGCCTTGACCACCTGGCCACAGCCCAAAATCTAAAAGAACTGCAAAGATTCCTGGGATTCTGTGGTTATTATCAGGCTTCATCAGGACTATTCAAGAGTGATCCGCCTTTACTTAACCTTACTCAAGGGTATCCCCAACCCACAAAAAATACCAAAGTCAGCCGTCCCTCAAGACTGAAAGAGTGTATTTTCATCCAAGTGAAGTATTTGAGGCCGCTGGACTCCTGATTGTGAGACTGCTTTTCATGAGATCATATATCAACTTACCCATGCTCCAGTGCTGGCCTATGCCGATCCAAGAAAACCTTCGTCCTGCACACTGATGCTAGCTTGCAAGGGTTGGGGCTGTGTTGTACCAAGAGCACGAGAATGGCCTGAGACCAGTGGCCTTTGCCAGTAGAAGCCTGACCCCATCCGAAAAGAACTATCCTGTACATAAGTTAGAGTTCCTAGCTTTGAAGTGGGCTATTGTTGACCAATTCCATGAGTACTTGTATGGGGCTAAAATACTAGTAAAACTGACAATAATCCTTTGACCTATGTGCAGACCTCAGCTAAGTTGGATGCCACTGGCCATAGGTGGCTTTCTGCAGTATCTACATATGACTATGCTCTCGAATACCGAGCAGGTCTGAACCACATAGATGCTGATGCTCTCTCCGGAGGCCCTGTTCCCAGAATGATTGGGTCGATTGGCAGAACCTGACATTGGGCACTCTGCCGAGAGTTTGACAGGGAGGAACAAATGTCACGGACGCAGTGGACTGCATGGTGGATTGCTTGGGAGCCTCTGAGAATTGCATACCTGCTGCTTATTGCCACTTTCTGCAATAGACATTGGTGCACTGCCTCAGCTGGACAATGACAGTATTAATGGAGCTCAATCCCGCGATCCCATGATCAAAGCAGCTTTAAAGCCCTCTATGCAGGAAAAGATGTATCAAATTACTCCACTGATTTGAGAACTGCACTGTTATACAAAGAAGGTCCTAAGTTGAAACTGATCAATAAACTGTTATACAGAGAAACAGTAGACAGAGGGGGACAAGTAGACAAACAACAACTAGTGCTGCCCACTGCCTTTCGAGACTCAGTACTGAGGTCCTTGCACAAACACATGGGGCACCTTGGTATAGACAGAACACTTGACTTGGTGAGATTCAGATTCTATTGGCCTAAGATGGGGGCTGATGTGGAGCAACACATTGAACTTGTAGTCACTGCTTACAGAGGAAAGCTTTGCCCCAGAGGGCCCCCTGTTAACATCACCACCAGTGCACCCATGGAGCTGGTCTGTATTGATTTTCTGAGTTTGAGTCAGATCAAAGAAATATCAGTAATGTGCTGGTGGTCACTGACCATTTCAAGATATGCCCAAGCTTTCCCACCAAAGACCAGAAAGCATCCTGTGGCCAAAGTACTTGTAGAAAACTTTTTGTTCACTATGGGGCTCCAAAAGAATCCATTCTGATCAAGGGAGACTTTGAGAGTCGTCTGATCAAAGAGATGCTTTCTCTGTGGGGAGTCTGCAAAGTCCAGAACCACTCCTTACCACACCCCAGGGACCCACAGCCTGAACGTTTCTTCAGCACTTTGCTGAGATATGCTAGGCACCCTGCACCCAAAGGACAAGCCTAGATGGAGCCAACATTAGCACCCTGGTACATGCTTATAACTGCACCAAAAGTGATGCCACTGGATTCTCCCCTACCGCCTGATGTTTGGAAGAAGCTCGACTACCAGTAGATGTGTGTTTTGGGTCTCTCCTGATGGGGTTCAAGCTGACAACTATTTACAGTATGTGCAAAGTTAAAGGCCAGCTAACTCATGCGTACCAACTGGCTCAAACCATGGCTGCCAAAGAAATCTGGCCAACAAAAAGGTATGATAAAAGGTGAAAGCACAGGAACTCCAGGAGGAGATCGGGTATTACTAAGAAATCTGGGACTGCATGGCAAGCACAAGATTGCTGACAGATGGCACCATCTCCCTCACATTGTAGTGGGCAAACTAGATGATCTGCCAGTGTACAAAGTAAGGCCTGAGAATAATTCAAGATGTAAAACAATGCATAGAAATCATTTACTGCCCATTGGACAAATCCTGATTGAGTCTGAGCCCCAGAAGATGCCCCTCTGGACCAGTGACTAGAGCTGCTGCTAAGAAAAGATCAAGAAAGTCTGCACCTACAGAAGCAAAGTTAAAGTGTTCCCCTCCACAAGTCCCAGTTGAGCATGACTGTCAGTCCATATCAGAAGAAAGTGAGAGTGACTTTGAATACTATCCTTCTTACGAACTGAGTCAATTGTTTGGGGCAATCCCTAGTCAATACTGGAGACAAAGCTGGGCCTTCTGGACTGTCTAAGCCCCAGCTTCATCCCTGAGCCAATGCTCCCAGAAAGTGAAGTAAAGCATCAGATCAGATGAAATGGAATCATTGTGCATGGTTGAACTGTTTGAGCTTTCAGGGAGGAAATGATAGATTGGGGCAGACTGGTGATACACCGAACAAGAAGAGTATTTTGAGTGCCCTGACAGTCCACTGCCAGTGTCCAAGCTCTCCATGCGAGCCAAATGTTGTGGACTCAGAAACTGTAACTCCTGGAGCTGAAAGTGCCCCAAGTTCTAGCCTCTCTACCCCCATAGAGACTCCCCTGACAAGTGAGGACAATGCTGAAAATGAGGCTCAGGTGCAGAGACTGTAACAGTTCCCCTAGAAAGACTGGTCGAGCTGTAAAGCCTGTGGTGCACCTCAGTTATGATTCCTTGGGAGGCCTGTGGATTTGCCTCTCAATGTTGTCCATAAAGGGTGTATGTGTCCCCGAGCTCATTGCCCAAACTGGGCATCAGTGCTAACTCAAGTTACTCATGTTGCCCTCTAAGTATGGTGCCTTGCCCGTCCAGCCCCAAGGTAACTGATAGGAAGGGCCCCTCTCTTCAGGTTTCATGTACAAGAGGTAATACATGAGTTATGGTACAGTAATGTATGTAATACTGTGTAAAAGTGGCGTACTGCAATGTTTTCAGAAATGTGTTCTTGGTAAAATGATATATTGACTGATGATTACGTATGCGACCTAATGCAAATGTATATGGTTGCAGTTGAAACTTGTAGATACTTGCTTGACGCCGGACGTCAGCTTTCCCAGACTTGGGAGGCTAACCCCCTGCAAATGGGGGTTCCCAAAGACTTCCAGGGAGCTTGCTTGAATGTTCAAGCCTGAATGGTGTTTGGCGTTTAAGCCATTTATCAGTAGTGTTTTAGAACCTCTGGTACTGTCTCTTAAGAGCTGTCTGCTTGCAGACATAATTAGTTTGTATGGGGGACTGTGTGTTTCTTCTCTGAGTACCACTCGAGCTGCTGCCAATTCACTTCTTTTTGCAGTCACTAGGGTGCAAAGGGAACCTATGTGAAAGATGTAACTGTTTGCCAGAAATTATTTAGAGTAATAATGAAATTACAGTTTGTCTAACCTGCTTTCTTTGCAGTCAGAACTGTGTCTGCTAGTTCCCCATTCTAGTTTTGAACTGCTGAACTGGACCAATCAGTGTGGGTAAGCTAGCTCTAAAATGGTGCCTTGGACGAATCAGAACTTGGACTCATAATCTGAGCCAGCCACAAGAGGATTGTATGGGCAGTGACTCTGGGAGATGTAGTTTAGACTTCAGTGCCTTTTGGACCAACAGCAGCAGTCTATTGTGAGTGACAACCAATCAGTCAATAACTGGGAGGAACTCAAAGGAAGTGCCAGTTTTGTCGGTTGGAGTTTCAGTTGAGCTTTGGCAGTGAAGAAGGAAGGAGCCCTGTGCTTTTTCAGTGTGCAGTTTTAGTCAAAAAGCGTGTGTAAGGCCCAGAGTTCGGTCTGCAGCTTGTTGGACTGAATCCGTCCTGTGAAAAGAATCAAAGGATCTCTGAAGAGTAGAAACCAGGCTCACCCTGTAGAAGACTGGAAGAATTGCTGAAAATTGCACTCGGTCTGTCAGGAACTGAATCTGCTGTGTGTTCTCCGGGTATTGTGCAGTAATTGCGATCGGGATACAGATGCAGCCTGCCTGGTATAGTGCTTTCTTTTATATAAATGTGTGAAGAGGTTTGTGTACCTCAAGTGAGCCCTACTGACATTGAAGGACCCTATCTTATTTGGAGGTCGTGAGTACTAATTCAAGTGCCCTGTTGAATTGCCACATTAAATCCAAATGGAATTACTGTACTGCTGACTGTTTAATTTTCCTTTTCTCTGTGAAAGGGCCCCTACCAGCTGCCACGGTTTGCACTAGCCACTAGGCTTGGGTACCCAGGGACAGTAACTGATAGGGATAGGCCTGTGCACAGAGCCATAAATAGATTATTAGAGTGATAAGCTAATTAACCTGATTTCCCCTGTCCTTGTTATATCCCCTAAATAAATCAGAGCTGCTTGTTTCAGCAAAGTTATACTGCCTGAGGTATTTGTCTATGTTAAAGTACTGTACTGTGATTGTTGCACTGTATCTCATTTCACAGGAGGTCCCAGTGCGGAACCAGTCCTGGGTAAGTGTATACTGTGAAGGTAATTCTGATATATTGTGTGGGCCACTAGTGGGAAGAAAGGGGGGTTGCAGTGTCCCAGAGGGCTGTGACCAAGTTAGTTTAACTATTGCAAACCCTGACCTCTGGGTGGAGGCACCCGCCATTGGATCCAGGCCCCTCAACCTGTTAGTGGCAAATCAGGCAGGGGTAGTAGCCCCTGGGATAGCGCCATTTAGGGGTTACACAAGTAAATGTGTAGACTGGACAGACAGTTGTACCACTCTGGTCCCAGCACTTCGGGTACTTCTACCCTTCATCAAGAGTGTGTTATTTCTTTAGCTATGCAGACCACATCGGCAATACCTCTGAAAGCCATTCTCCCTGCATCTGCTTAAAGTCCACTTAGTAGCATTCCATATCACCTTCCTTTATTTTCTAGTCAAAGTTGGGCCTCCTCATGGTCTCAAGGCTAGGTGATGGCATTTCAGCAGTCACTGCTCTCCTCACTCTATGCTTTTAGGGGCTCACCTCCTTTGTGGGGAACTTCCTTTAACTGGAAAGATTAGCTCCCAGGCATGTAAACCTTTTTTTTTTTATTTAGTTGTTTAACCAGGTATAGTACACTAAGCTGAAAGCTTTTTTACAGGAGCGACCTGGAAGCACAAGGAGGTTAAGTGACTTGCTCAGGGTCACACAGTACACAAGTAGCTGTGGGATTCAAACCCAGGTCTGGTCTGCTGGATGTCACCAGATTTGCAACTCAGAGCCTTAGACCACTGCGCTATACTGCCTCCTGTCTGCTCTCCCTACCTTGTCTACCTTCTGCTGAGCATTAGTGGCAGGTGTGCTTTTCTCTCCATGTGCACGGGGTAATATGGGCAGACAGCATGGATCATCAACCTTTTCTGTTTTCATCATCTATGTTTCCAGAGAAATATTTAAAACACTCCTCATGAATGGATAACGTGAGGTAAAGCCCAGGAGAGTCCCTATCCTACACAATGCAATAGTTTAATAGATAATGTGAGGTAGACACATAGAATGAATCCTGCACTGTGCAATATCTTAAAAACTCTCAACTCAAATGGATAATATGAGGTAGGGACACAGGACAGACCCTATCCTGTGCAATATTTTAATAACATTCCTCAAGAATGGGAACAGTGAGATAAGGACACAGGACAGACCCTAGACTGTGCAATATTTTAATAAAACTCATAAATGGGTAATGTGAGGTAGGGATGCATGACAGACTCTGTCTTGTTCAGTATTTTAATAACACTTATCATGAATGGTTAATGTGAGGTAAGGATCCAGAGCAGACCCTGTCCTGTGGAATATTTTTATAACATTGCTCAAGAATATGTAACCCCTAGATGGCGCTATCCCAGGGGCTACTACCCCTGCCTGATTTGCCACTAACAGGTTGAGGGGCCTGGATCCAATGGCGGGTGCCTCCACCCAGAGGTCAGGGTTTGCAATAGTTAAACTAACTTGGTCACAGTTGGTATGCCCCTCTGGGACACTGCAACCCCCCTTTCTTCCCACTAGTGGCCCACACAATATATCAGAATTACCTTCACAGTATACACTTACCCCTAGGTCTGGTTCCGGCACTGGGACCTCCTGTGAAATGAGATACAGTGCAACAATCACCAGTACAGTACTTTAACATAGACAAATACCTCAGGCAGTATAACTTTGCTGAAACAAGCAGCTCTGATTTATTTAGGGGGATATAAAAGGACAGGGAAATCAGGTTAATTAGCTTATCACTCTAATAATTCATCTATGGCTCTGTGCACAGGCCTATCCCTATCAGTTACTGTCCTGGGTACCCAAGCCCTAGTGGCTAGTCCAAACCGTGGCAGCTGGTAGGGCCCTTTCACACAGAGAAAAGGAGAATTAAACAGTCAGCAGTACAGTAATTCCATTTGGATTTAATGTGGCAATTCAACAGAGGCGACCCTGAATTAGTACTCACGACCTCCAAATAAGATAGGGTCCTTCAATGTCAACAGGGCTCACTTGAGGTACACAAACCTCTTCACACATCCATATAAAGAAGCACTATACCAGGCAGGCTGCATCTGTATCCCGATCAATTACTGCACAATACCCAGGAGAACACACAGCAGATTCAGTTCCTGACAGACCCAGTGTAATTTTCAGCAATTCCTCCAGTCTTCTACAGGGTGAGCCTGGTTTCTACTCTTCAGAGATCCTTTGATTCTTTTCACAGGACAGTTCAGTCCTAACAAGCTGCAGACGAACTCTGGGCCTTACATACGCTTTTTTTGACTAAACTGCACACTGAAAAAGCACAGGGCTCCTTCCTTCTTCACTGCCAAAGCTCAACTGAACTCCAACCGACAAAAACCGGCACTTCCTTTGAGTTCCTCCCAGTTCTTGACTGGATTGGCTGTCACTCACAATAGACTGCTGCTGTTGGTCCCAAAAGGCACTGAAGTCTAAACTACATCTCCCAGAGTCACTGCCCATACAATCCTCTTGTGGCTGGCTCAGATTATGAGTCAAGTTCTGATTCGTCCAAGGCACCATTTTGAGCTAGCTTACCCACACTGATTGGTCCAGTTCAGCAGTTCAAAACTAGAATGGGAACTAGCAGACACAGTTCTGACTGCAAAGCAGGTTAGACAAACTGTAATTTCATTATTACTCTAAATAATTTCTGGTAAACAGTTACATCTTTCAGATAGGTTCCTTTGCACTCCTAGTGACTGCAAAATTAAGTGAATTGGCAGCAGCTCGGTGGTACTCAGAGAAGCACACAGTCCCCCATACAAACTAATTATGTCTGCAAGCAGACAGCTCTTAAAGAGACAGTACCAGAGGCTCTAAAAACACTCACTGATAAATGGCTTAAATGCCAAACACCATTCAGGCTTGGAGCATTCAAGCAAGCTCCTGGAAGTCTTTTGGGAACCCCCATTTGCAGGGGGGTTACAAATAGATAGTGTGACGTAAGGACAGAGCCTATGCTTAGTAATATTTTAATAACAGTCACTATGAGTGGCTATTGTGATGTAAAGATGCAGGACAGATGCTATCCTGTTCAATATTTTAATGGCACTTCTCAAGAGTGGGTAACGTAAGGTAGGGATGCAGGGCAGACCCTATCTTGTGCAACCATACCTCACAACTGCTATGAATTTCTCAGAGTGCTATGATTTTTACACTCAAATTTACCCTTGCTCTAAGAAGATTTACCAATGCTCCTCATGATGTTCGTGCTCTTTCTGGACACAAATTATTAAAACATTGAACTAGCTTGATAGAAACATTCCTAAACACTAATCATGTGGGCCCCTCTATTCTTAGAACAATTATTCTTTCAAAAAGAAAGTGCTACACACTCTGGCCATATGCTATGAATTTTGGAGGCCAGTGCTATGTATTTTAATGCTGAGGCATTGAGAGTATGTATACAATATTTTAATAACACTCATGATTTTGGTCACTTAAGACTGGAATCAATCTTCATTTTTCAAGCAGACATGATAGACCGAAAGGTCTCCTTCTGCTGGTTATTTTCTTATGTTCTTATGATGCATGTGTAATGTCAGGTAGAGATGCAGGATAGACTCTGTCCTGTTCAATATTTTAGTTAACACTCATCAAGAATGGGTAATGTGAGGTAGAAATGCAGGGCACTCTATCCTGTGCAATCTTTTAATAACACTCATCATGAATGGGTAATGTGAGGACAGACTCTGTCCTTTTTTTAAAAGATTTTGTTCTTTTTTCTGTGTGTGAATTTTTTTAAGTGCTCATGAAAGGTGCTGGATTGACAGTGCTGGAACACAGAAGCCCTCTGTTTACCCACATGACAGCTACAGCACAGGCAATCACAGTGCAAGCTTCCCTACATTGCCCACCAATGTACCTCAACTCTGCCATGGTGGGACCACCATGTAGGTGAGAGGGTACTCCAGACTTTATGCCCATTCAGTCCTTGACCTTTCATGTGATACTGCCAACAAGGGTTCCACTAAGCACCAGTTGTGTTGGTGGTGGTGTGATGTGGCAACCTGCACACTGAGAAATGGACTGAGATTACCACCACTCATTTCACGTAGCCCACTGAACAGCCCTCAGGTAATAATGGCTTTCAGCCACAACTGACCTGTGTTGGATTTGGCTCAGTGGCCTAGAGGTAAAATGCTCCTTAACCCGCTACCAATCCTTTGAGCCATCCAGTGCCCCTAGAGAGACCCAATCTACTAACAAACAATCCTCAAGAATGGGTAATGAGAGTTAGAAATGTAGGACAGACCCTAGCATGTGCAATATTAAAATACCACTTATCATGACCAGGTAACATGAGCTAGAGACACAGGACAGACACTATCCTATGCAATATTTTAATAACACTCCTCAAGAATGGGTAATGAGCATTGGAGACACAGGACAGACCCTATCCAGTGCAACATTTTAATAACAAATCATGAACTGAATTGAATTGAGGCTAGTCCAAACTACCTTTCTCTCTTTCTTAGACAACGCTGATTTCCTGTATAGCCAGGGTCCTGCAGGTGCTCTTTCCAAACTTGATACGCTCTACCATAGAGCTCTAAGGTTTATAATGGGCCTTCCCTATTCCACCCATCATTGCTCCCTGTACTCGGCAGTAGGCTGGTCATCCCTTAACTTTAGACGCAAGAGAAATGCTGCGATCTGGATCTACAAAAGCATCATAAATAAATTGCCTAATTATATTTCTGACTGCTTACCTCTCTGCTCTTTAAGTAAGTATGCCCTGAGAAGTGCCTCTTATATGCTGCTGAAAGTGTCCAGGGCCAAATCTCGGTTTGGTGGGGCTTCTACTAGTCACGCATGGCCCCTTCTATGGAATAAGATTCAAAGGAATCTAAGAATCAATTACACCATTAGGCTGGCAGCTTTCAAAACTTTATATACAGTACATTCCAATTCAAGGAATCCTGTGTCTGCTCCTCCTGATCCAGATCCCTTTTCCTTCAGAGCTACTTTCTCTTTTCTCTGACCTTTGCCCCTGCCTTGTCATGACTTTAGGTCTCTTTCTGTTGTTGACTCACTCTTTGCCATACCCACTCCTTCCTCCTTCCCTCCCATCCCCACATCTACACTTTATATCCACTTTATATCCTCTTACCCGTGACTTTCAACCCCTATGTTTGTCTATCTGTTTTCTTTTTTGACTGAGCACTCTCTGTACCTACTGTTTCCCCCATGTCCTGCACTTTGTACACGATGCACAAATTATTTATCTGTAATTAATTTTTTTTTTACAATCTTTTGTACCATTTTACTTGCATTTCTACTGCCTTTGCCTAATTATTCTACACATAACTGACATTGTATGTTGATCTCACCTAAATTGTAATTTGTTGTACACAATGCTAGAAATCGTATGTTGTTCTCACCTATATTGTATTACCTTTTGTTTGTCCCAGGTCCACCTTGAAAATGAACTTGCTCAATGGTGTCCGCCTGGTTAAATAAAGATTTTGATTGATTGATTGATTGCATTGGTAATATGAGGTAGAGACACAGGACAGACCCTATCCAGTGCAATATTTTATTCAGACTTATCATAAGTGGATATGAGGTAGAGATGTAGGATAGACCCTGTCCTGTAAATTATTTTAATAACACTCCTCAAGAACAGGTAATGTGAGGTAGGAATGTAGGATAGACCCTATCCTGAGCACTATTTTAACAATTCTCCTTAAGAATGGGTGATGAAAGGCAGAGATGCAGGAAAAACCCTATCCTGTGCAATATTTTAACAACACTCCTCAGGAATGAATAACGAGAGATAAAGGCACAGAACAGACCTATCCTGTGCAATATTTGAAAAACATTCCTCTTGAATGTGTAATGTTAGGTCAGGATGCAGGCAGATCCTATCCTGTGTAATATTTGTAAAATATTCTTCATAAAGTGATAATGTTAGGTAGGGATGGGGGCAGACTTGAAGAATTTAAAGTCTTTTGTGTCTTTGCTTTTGTTTTTTATCGGTGTTGTAGAAATCTAGTGCTCCACAGTGGGCTATAAAATTATGGCCTGTGGAGGTCACCTTTTCAACCTGAAGGGCATTCAGTTTTCACTATTAGTTGAGAATTCATCCATATTTGTTTCATTAACCTTTTAATGTATTTGTATTTACTTTGCTGAACACCCAGAGACTCTCCCTTTGAGGCATCCTGCTGTGCTGTGTCTCTGCCACTGGACTCACTCCCATCATCATTGCATGCCATCTGTCTCCTAGTTGGACATCTCTGGTTTGTAGTTAGTTTCTATCCCTCTCTAAGGTCCACTTTCTTCTGCAGACACTGGAGATGATGGGACCCGTTAGAATAGTGCTACATGAATAGCGCCAGTCTAGAGAGTGCTAGTTTGTGTAGCGCTTGCATGGACAGTGAGAGGATCTACAGCACTTTCAATAAGCATTCCCAGGTCCCTGTCCATGGTGCTCACCACAAACAAGAGCACCAGGATCCAGGAGGCTGGCCAAGCTGCTCCGTGGCTTGGAAGGCAAGGGCATAGAGCAGTTTGGCCAGTGGTAGTGGAGACCAGGGTTCTAATCCTGATCTCCAACATTTTTGTGCACTCAGGACTTTGTTTCTTTGACAGGGCAATGGAAACAGTATTCCACTGCCCACATATTTGAACTTTCCCATGATCCAGCCCCCAAGTGACAATTCTTCAGTTCAGAGGATATGGGGGCAAAAATAAAATGGACAGCATTATTGCTGCACTGTTGTTGCCAACAGCATTGTGGTTGGCTCTATTCTGACCCACTGCCAAGGTGATGTAGTTGCACATATTCCTTGAAATTGGGGTTCTGGGTGATTTGCATGCCATTAATGATGGCCTGGTGGCACTGTGGCTCATATGCAGAGATCATCATCCGAGGCTGTCTAGATGGGCCATTTTCCATCACTTTCCTCCTCACCCACCAATATGATTGGCACTGATGGCTAGCCTGGGGAAGACTGGTGATGAGTGATCACCTGCTCGATCAACAGCACCTTCACAGTGCCATCACCAGGAGCAGCTATGAGAGGTGCCAGATCCACTCTTATGCTAGAGTAAAGCATCCACATGTCTGCTCAGGCCCTCCCTATCAGCCTCTCACCCTGACATTCTAGCCTGGGTGTCAGCCTTGGTAACCAACATGCCAGTGGGGTCACCAATGTTCAGCACCAAAGTGCAGATAAAACCTGTTTTAAATGATAGATTTGTGCAGCACTTGTGTAGTTCATGTGCTGCTTTCTGTTGACAATGTGAGCATTTAATGAGCTGCAGCTCATAACGAGCAGCAAAAGAGTTTAACAAGTATTTGTCAATGCCAACTGTTTGCTCGCGGTGTAATAGAACTTAAAAGAGCCCCTGATGTTGCTGGGACATCTTTAAAAATATATTAGTTAGACACAGTTTAGATGATTTTTCATACTGTGCTCACTCCACAGTCTACACTTAAATCAGTCTCCTCTTGCTAAATCTCATGCCTCCTCTTCTTGCTAAATGTCATGCCTCCATGCCCCCATTAGAGGTGAGAGGCTAGAGTCCAGAACAACCCCTCAAGGGGGCATAAGCCCCAATGGAGTTAACAGGAGTGAAGTAAGTGCTGGTGATGCAGAAGGAAGGGGTTGGCACTGGCCCTGAAGACAGCACTGCACCAGAGAGAGGCATAAACAAATTAAAAATATTTATTTTTACGTATCAGCAGGCTACTTTTAAATGTAATAAAAGTTGACAGCTGCTTTTGAGCTACCAGCAGCTCTTCACAGTGATAGATGAATATGAAAGTACTGTAGTCACAGTGTCTGACAGGCTGGGCTGTGACTAGTTCATTCAGGATGGTGCACCCTGCTGCTCCCTGTCCACTGCTTACACAATAGGGGCTGTTGCACAGTGCTACCCCCTGTCTCTTCCTCTACAGTTAGAGTTGCTGTGCTCTGCTGTACCCTGTCCCTTGCCCCCACAGCTGGGGCTGCAGCCCTTTGCTGTCCCCTGCCGCCACAGTCAGGATGTTGCACCCTGCTGCAAATTGTTACCGGCCCCATCAGCCATGGCATCTGCACATAGGTGCCCCTGTTGCCCCCTGTTCCTGCCCGCAGAGGGGGGCTGCTGTGCATCCTAGAGTCTCCCATCATTTGCCTCCACAGTTGGGGCTAAGGATGGAATAATTCATGTATGTGGGAATAGGCTAGTCTCAGGTGCTACTTGGTAGTTCACTAATCTTTTCATTTTCAAAAGTGTATTTACAGTGAAGGATTCAGAAATTAGTGTGTGCCTGGCTACCATAAATAGAATAAAAATACTTTTAAATACTTCTATATGTGGAGAATTATGCCTACGAGTAAACATTCACAGAACAGAATTATTTTCCTATCATTGTCTATTTCAGTTAAACAATGTAAAGACTGCATTCTTCCATAATCCCAGATATCTCTCCTAAACTGCTTCTTACAATGCTGTTTGGTTCCAGTTCATATTTACTGAATTACTGACCCTTCCTGGCCCCTCCACAGCAAATAAGTAAAGTAGTTCCAGAGGTGCATGCCATCTCATTGTCACACTGACTGGTTCCTCAATTAATTAGGTCCCATCCAGACTAGATGGCTTAAAATTATTTGTCACTTAAACCATTTTAAGTCTGTATAACACGGATTATGTCTGCACTACAAGCGGATTTAAACATGGGTTCAGAAACCGTGATAAAGCCTTACTAGGGCCTAGGTTCTAACACGGTTCTTGGAGCGGGTTACAATAAAGAACCATGTTACCTGCAAGTCTGGGAATGCAGGCACGGTTCCATTTCTGCTTCAGTCCCCAGAAAGCGTGTTCGGCAAGCCCCGCTGAGAAACTGGGACAAGCAAGTGTGGACCATGCAACACACATGTTTTATCCATGCTAAAACATACTAAACTCTATCAGGATGCAGCTACATGGTAAATGATAAAATGTTTTATAAAATGTTACTACTACGGTGTTGTAGTCTGGACACAGCCTTAGTGCCCTACACCCTACTGCACCTTGTAATGACAGAATGCTATGCTGTAAGAAAAACGGAATCCATTCTAGACAAAGTGTTGCCACAGCTCCACTTGCGCTGCGTGTGTTGCCCATGAAACATAAACAGAGAACACCCACTTCAGCCTCCCCTTCCTCCAGTGAGAGCTTAGAACCCCCCCCGGCATTCTGTTCCTCACCTCAACAGCCCCAGCCAGTAGTCTACAGATTGTGTGAGATCAAATAAAAGGCCTTCCTCCCAGAAACAATGTCAGTGCCAGTCTCCTTTCATTCCCTTGCAGGCTTGACTGTCCCTAGTGTCATCAGTGTCACATATTCATTCAGCAAGTCATCCTCTATGCCCAAAGTGCCAACCTCTGAGCATAGAATTGTGAACAGTTTAACAGAACAAGGTAACCCTCTTGTCTGTTTTGTGGGTACTAGTCACCTTAGTCCCAAGTTCTGGAGGATTCAAACTGATAACCTCTTGTTAGCCTACCCAATTATCAGGCTCAGATAATTCTGTCTTCAGGAGGCCAGATATCTTTGCCTCACGACACCTAACCAGGTATTTCAAAATGAACCCTTAGAACTCTATGTAGGACCTAGAGAACTCTTTTCTGTTTCCCAGTTTGGTATCACAATAAGCGCATGCACAGTGTCAGCTCTAACCATCTAAGCTTCACTTATAAAAAAGAAGTTTCAAGGCACACCAGGCAGTTTCTGTTTTTAAAACATATATCTTTACTTTAAAATAGATAAAAATAGCAAAACAGTAAATACAGAACAAGATATCCAACACATACAGCCTTAAAACAAAACAGGTTTAAAAGTGCAAATTCCTACAATCCACACACTCAGACTGGTCTTAGCTAATTGTTTTCTTACTTTCTTAATCTTTCAGTGCTTCGATGTTCCTTTCTCTCTCTCAGTCAGAAAAATGAATGTCCTCTCTGTAAGGTCTGGTCAGTACTTTTAAAAACAGTCTTGAGCCGGCCTTCTCTCTTAGGTCACCTAACTCTGCCTTGGTATATTAAAATTTATATTTTATAACACAGGATGTCCTACTAAGATATTAAAAAAAAAATAGGTGACATAATGAATCACCTCTCTTTATGTGACTGGTCAAACCTGGTCTGTGATCTGATTCACCCAGACATCAAAGGTCTCTTTGATATAATTCACTGTATACTCCAAGCAAATGCTTATTGGACTTTCCTAATGTAGTCTGGGACCTGCTTTACCCAGACATCAAAGCCTCTTTGATGTAATTTGCTGGCTTCCAGGGACGATACCCAAAACACATGCCTAGGCCCCTTTTTCTTATGACACCTGGTGCAAATCAAAGGATTTCCCTAAGGTCATTATAAAATGGATATATTGGATCCTGGCTTCAAAGCAAATTGACAAGGGGATTGCATTTTATATATCTGCAGTTTAAACTACCTCCTGTCCTTTGAACTTATCCCTGGGGGTTTGATGTGTCAATTTTAGCAAGCCAGTATTTCCTCCTGACAGACAGTCCATCACACATTTTTTTATATTTACAAAAAATGATACATGGATCAGAACCAGCTGTCCAAGTGTGACAATTAGCACTAGATTCTGGGGCTGTCTGCTACTGCTTCCTCTCATCAACCACCCCATGCTCTCTGCTACCTTATCGCTGTGGGCCTCAGGATGGAAACATCAGGAAGGAAATGCAGAGAAGCTACAGCAGTGAAATTCACCTCAGCCTCCACAGTCTGGGGCCTAAGGGACAGAGGCAAGGGAGATGGGGCTTTTCAGTCTGCTCTGTGGAGGGCCCACTGGGCTCCTCTTTGTGTGGTAAGAATGGGGGGTGGGTATTGTGAGGGAGGGATGATGTGGCAGGCCCCAATCCCAGGCCTGCGCCATGGTAGACAGTCCCTGCCTGCTCTGAGTTGTTATACACCATGTCAGAAGGAATCCTCTCCTTAGCTATGTACATACCATGGGGTTCTGCCCCTGGCTTGCTCTCCCTCTTGTGTTGTTGGCTGTGAAGCACTGTACAGAGTGTAGCTGGCGACAGTGTCGCCGATGCCATGTCCCCATCCTGGCTCCTTCAGTTGGCGCTGCTTACACAGACAGCACTCCTGAGGTGGCGGTGGTGGTGTTTTCCCCATGGTAAGGGCCCCTGCATTCCTTCCTTCTTAGAAACTGTGCCAGCAGCAGTAGCTGCTTCTGGGGGAGGGGTGGTCAATGGGGGAACTGCTGTCCCCTATATATTGAAAGAATCTCTTCTTGTGCTGTATCTTTTCCACCTTTAATCCCCTTATTCCCACTCTCCTTTCACAATCCCTGCACCTGTTCTATTCCTGCCTGAGGATTCAGAAGGTCCTATTCCAGTAGTTTTTTACTTGAGGTAGATTGAGCATCAATCAGTGCCCCTGTCATTTATTGCTCAGTTGCTGCTGTTTCTACAGTACAGATTATTCTATAGAATCTGGGCTGTGGAAAGTAGAGTCATATGTGTAGATGCATACTGAAGTCTGCCTGTGGTTCACCACATACATCATCCACTGATAATGCTGACTTTTGTTTGTAACCTCGATCATGATGTCTCCTAGCTCTCTTTCATCAGTGCAGCTGAAGTAAGTGGTGCAGTCCTGGAGGCTAATGTTGGTATTTGTGTGTGTGTGTGAAATTAAAGTTTATTTGCATTTTAAACAAAATGAAATACAAACATTAATCATACAGGGCCCAAAATCAGCTTAAACGTACACCAAAACCAAATATACAATATGCAAAGGGCCGTTAATACTAAAAACAAAATACATGAAGAATGAGAAAATTGTACAAATCAACCAAAAGTAAAAACAAAAAAAGTATCCTGAAAAACAGAAAAAGGGTCCCAGGGTTAGATACAAAGCACATAAGCAATCCCACATAGAAACATAAATATAGAAGCTGACAGGAAAAGGACCGCAAAGGCCCATCCAGTCTGCCCATTTCTTTTCTACCTTATAAATGTGCCATCGGCCTTTGCTCTGTTAATAAGCTAGCTATTCATACTCATCTGTATTGCTCCCTTATGCCTTTCCATGCCTGTTTGAAGCCCTGCACTGTATTCATATCCACACTTCCTGGAGGTAGGCTGTTCCATGCATCCACCACCCTTTCTGTGAAAAGAACTTCCTCACATTGCCCCTTAATCGGCCTCCCTCTAATCTCATGCTGTGTCCTCTTGTCCTGCCATTTTTCTTATTTTGAAACATCTTAGGACTCTTTCACCTTATTAATACCCTTAAGATGTTTGAATTTTCAATCATATCACCTCTCTCCCTTCTTTACTCTAGGGTATACATGCTAAGTAAGCTCTGTTAATCTGTCCTCATCGTTTTCAGATGCAGTTCCTGCACCATTTTGGTTGCCCTTCTAGACTGCCTCCATTTTGTTAATGTCCTAGTGCAGTGTGGCCTCCAATACTGCCGCAGGACTCCCAGATGAGAACCTAACCAATGTGTCCTGTAAAGAGGATTATTACCTCGCTCCTACGACTTGTAATGCCCCTACTAATACACCCCAACATCCCTCTAACCTTACCTACTGCTTAAGTGGTCTGCTTGGATGATTTCAGGTAATCTGTGATGATGATGCCCAAGTCTCTTTCTTCTCTTGTAAGTGCCAGCAACTCCCCTCCCAGCCTATAGGTTGCTTCAGGGTTTCTCTTTCCTATGTGCATAAACTTGCACTTCTTTGCGTTAAACCCCAGTTGCCACTCTTCTGACCATTTTGTCAGTTTATCCTGATCTCTTCTCATTCTGCCCACCCCATCTGGATCATCTACTCTGTTGCAGATAATGGTTATCACCTGCAAACAGACAAACCTTACCCTCCAGTCCATCTGCAATGTCATTGGTGAAGATATTGAAGAGGACTGGCCCCAGGGATATTCTTCTGAAAGGTATCATGAAAGCACAACGTGAGGTTCACACAGCTATTGTGCTGGGAACTTGTTGTCTGGAATTTATTGAGGAGGCAATATAGGCGCGAGTGGTCTAAGGCTCTGCGCTGCAAATCTAGTAACATACCAGCAGACTAAACCTGGGTTTAAATCCACAGCTTCCCTTGCATACTGTGTGACCCTGAGCAGGTCGCTCCTGTAAAAAGCTTTCAGCTTAGTGTGCTATACCTGGTGAAAACAACTAAATAAACTAAAACTAAAATGTGTTAGATGCAATGTGATACAAGACCTAGCAGTACTTTTTGCTAGGATTCAGGTAGTAATGTTATCCTGTCCCTAAGGTTGAGCCAGTTTGTGTGATTATATTGCAGGCATGTGTGAAGTTGGTTGTCAGCCCCTAGGACACGCCTGCAGGCCTTATTTTGTGCAGTGGAGATCCTTTTTAAGGAAGTGTCAGAGGCTGTGCTGTATACCACTATGCCATAATCAACCACTGATATTACAGAACTCATAATTGATAGTCACAGGGCATCGGGCATGAGGTATTTCCTGTGTTTATACAAGATTCCAAGCTTAGCATTGATGTTTTTACCATGTGATCGATGTGATAGGAGAAGGTGAAGGAGTCGTTGATGTGAATACCCAGGTATTTGAATACCTGTACCTGCTCAAGTGGGGCGTTCTTGTTGTTGGTGATGGTCAATGTGAGATTCTTTTCCTAAGGTGGGGCTGTTTAGTAACATCACCTTGTTTTTTTTATAGTTGAGGAGAAGTTTGTAGTTTGTAAACCAGTCCTCCAACAAATTGAAGGTATTTTGCAGTTTACTTTCCAGTTCACTTATATGGGGGCTTCAAATTTATCTTCACTTTTCTTCATTTATCACACTTAAAATGCTGCTGTCATTCACGCTACTTGCCAGACTACATTTATGACCATTCTTATTTCTAGCCATCAGCACCTTAACTGTCTCCTACTTTCCATTTCCTTATGTGGCTTTCACCCACACAGCAGGGCACTTCTCCGCCCTTTCCTTAGGCAGTTTTCTTCAAGTTAAAAAGTGGTAAGGGACTCTTGTGGGATTTGAACCTGACTCTCAGGTGTCTCCTGGTTTCCACATCTGTGCTCAAATCACTTAACCTGCATCTTAGACTGAGGTCCATCCAGAAATTATAGATCTTGGAACATCCTACTGGGTTGGCCAACTGTCCTTTATTCAATAGAACAGGCTATGAAACAGCTGTCCATGGCTGTCTGCGAGATGTTTCTCAGCATGCAAGCACAATGGACCTGCAGTCTTTTCCCATCTAGTATTTCCTAGGTGTCAGCAGACTCAGTTGGAAGCAAGTCTGCCTTTAGGTTAGAAGGTTGTGGGTTCCAATCACACACAGGGATTGGGCTTGTACCACAAATGCTGGCACCCAAGTGCACTTGTAAGGGGATGTTGTACTGTTGGGGTGTGCCATCCTTCAGACGAGACTTTAAACCAGGTCCTGTCTTCCTTTTCTGGTGGTTGCTCAAGAAGAGTAGGAGAATTTCCCCCATTCTCTAAAATACCAGCAGTTAAATCTGGTTCAATTTCCGTTAATTTGCACATGTATCCTCCCCCCACCAGACAAAGCTGGAAATAGTATTGTCTAGCCCTCCTTTCCTGGTCATCAAAATGAAATATATAGATGAATGTTCTGAAAGTCTGCCTTTTACGTCATCATGCAGTCACTGTGCTAACACCATCTAATGAAATGCCTTGTATGCAGCTCTGTGAGATGATATACATGAAAGGTTCCACATTTATCTAAATCCTTTTTAATTCGATTCTGTTCTTTCATGAACAATTTCCAAAAAATGTTATTTCCGTTGTGAATCAGTGCTGTCATTGAATTGTAGTTTGAAATGTAATTTGTCAAAGCTCAATAGAAGAAAAATAATAAACTGTGAGTCATTACAGTTTTGAAATTCCTCTAAATCTTTAAAGCTGTGTTTGATGCTTGTAAAAATATTCAATAAAAGACTGGGAGAAATGAAAAAGGCATTTATATATTTTTTTTTTATCATCTTTCTATTTTGTCTCCTCTGCAGCCACTGACCTGCCTTAGTATCCAGCTGCGCTCACTTCCCCCAATGACCACAGGACACATCCACCGGGCCAGCTGTACCCAAGAAAGAGACTCACCCTTAGTCCACACGCCAGGCCAGGATCCAATATTGACCCTGATTTTGTGTCCATGAGCCCCGCCAGGCTCAGGAAGTGCAGCCATCAAGCTGCCGTGGACAGTGCTGTCATTTTCCACCAACTTTGTTCCCCAGGAGTGCAGATGTGCAATGACATCAAGCACTGATGTGTTGACATCTGCTGCACTTCTCCCTCCCTCCATTGCATCGATTCTGGCAGTGCCCCAGGCATCCCCGGAGGCCACTGCAGAGCGGTGGCGACCCACATCCCTCCCCAGGACAGGAGTGTAGTCCTCCAGATACTCAATCTTATCATCCCCTGCCAACCCCTGACAACCCGGGCTCGCGTCCGAACCCGGGCCGCCAGCGGGCATTCATAGTTTGCCAGATGCTGTTTCTTTTCAGAAGGTTGTGATTTAATCTCAGGCAAACATAATTTCTGGATGGCAAAATTAAATGAGTAATCAAGCAAGAAGCAATAGAAATTAAGTAAATTATAACAGACCTTTTTTAGATTCTGAAGAAGTCTCTAACAATTGGGGGGGTGACAGAGAACAGAACATCATTATTTGTCAAGGGTGAGTGACAATTCAAGAAACATTGGATCTGTTTGCTCTTCTGACATTTGCTTCTCAACACGGGACCCAAATTTACTTGCCCATCCTCTCAGAAGAAGTTTCCCAGATTGCCAAGCCATTGCGCAAAAGTAGCACTACCACTCACAATGTTGGTGACCTGGTGCAGAAGTGAGCTTGGGTCACCAGGGTGAGGATAGTCAAGCATCCAAACAGATGCTCCCTTCATGACACTTCCTTGTGGGGGTGGAGGGGTTGCAACACAAGGTGGGGAAAGAACCCCAGCTGAGCAGCATGAATGCCATGTTGCACCTGCAGATTCCATGCTTGCCAACAAGGACTGTCCCTGTGACTGAATAATGGGTCTCAAAGGACCAAGCTCCAGCCTGAGGGCCCTGCCATAGAGGAAAAGCCCCAGGAGTAGCATGGAGCAGGTAGGTCTGAGAGAAGGTGCAGTAAGGCTTAGGGTGTAGCACAGGCTGGAAAAGGGGCCAAGAGACCTGACGGGTACAGAACAGCAAGCAAACAAAAAAAAAAAAATTACCCAAGGCTTTCTTTAATGTCCTCCCATTGGACTCATGACTATTTCCCCATGTCTCAGTAACACCTCCATAGTGTCTCAGTAGCATTATGGATTTTCCTATTCCTGTCATCCCCTCAGTTTGGACCAATTTCATTACTCTCAGTGTTTCAATAACATTACCACCAAACTTCCATTCGTCCCCTTGCTTCAGACCTAGGTGAATTGCAGGGCTGGCCTTAACTAGGCGCAAACTGTGCCCCTGCACCTTGGGGACCCATACTTTATGCCTAAATTTTGTTACATATGAAAATGTCTACCAGCAAATGAAAGAGGAAGACAACTGGCTCTATTACTGTTACAAAAGGTGGGGGCAGCTTTGCTGCAGTGGAAAAGATTAGGTTGAGTAAGTGCTAATGGGGTTAATGGTCATACTTTACACCTCCCAGGTTGACTGCTTTCACAAACAAAGGGCTATATTGACAAGAGAACTTGTTTGAAACCTGGACAGGTAGCTGAAGCAATGAATGATATGACAAAATCTGCTTTAAACGTATGTGAGCACTCAAAATGGCTGAAAAACCTGACCAGCACAGAGCAAAACTGGATTTCCTGATAGGGACCCTGAAAACCTGATCACCAGATAAACAAGCATTTGTCAATGTCGAATGTTTGCTTGCTGGCATTGGCATTGGTAGTGTAGAAGTTACAGAGCTGCATAATAGGAATGGCAGTGAAGTATTGAACTGAAGCCAACCCCACCACCACCACCTTGCAGAGAGTGACAGGCATTGGGGTGTGCCTTTGGGTCATCAGGCATAACTGCCACGCCATTTCACCACACCCTACCCTGCAGACACTGACAAGTGTCACGGTGTGCCCTGGGTTCTTGTCTTTGCGCACCCCATTCCATCAGGAAAATATGGTGAGAGTGGGTGCGTATAGGAGAATGCGTGAACTTTGGGGCCGAAGAGTCCAAGGCATACCTTGATGCCTCTCACTGGCTGCAGGATGTGGAATGGTATGAGCATTACAGGCAAGAATCCCAAGTCACACCCCTGATGCCTGTCATTCTCTACAGGGTGGGGCGTTATGGTTGGAAACCCTAACACCTCAGGCATTCGTAGGTATTTTCACTCTAAATTTTCAACATGGTTTTTTTGTGACCCCCACCTCATGAACAGTGGCAATATCAGTTTGTTGGCGAAAATAGCTTATGCAAGCGACTTCGGCATTGCTAGCCACAGGTGCAAAACACATTCAAACAGGATGTGAAAATGACAGCTGTACTGTTCATGGGGAGGTGTAAAAATGGCAATGTTGCAAATCTGCATAAATTAAAAAAACTGGTGAAGTCATGAGCATGCATTGAAACTGTGCAATGCACACCCATAATGTAATTAGTTTGGGAATTTTTTACAGCAGATTGTCAACACAGGCATTTTGGGACCTCCGATCATGAACAGTGTCACTGTGATTTTCTTTATCTGTCCCGAACAATGATTTCCCACAGCAGCCATGCATCTCTGCGCTGACAGTGTGAAAACACATTTCGGCCATGTTGTGAAAAATGACAGCTGTACTGTTCATAAGGAAGTGTGGAAAAATGCCACTGGTGAAAATCTGGACTGAAAATATTACAAAGTCATGAACTTACAAGGGTGCGTGGAAACTGCACAATGGTCACCCGTAATACAGTCATTTTAAGGAATTTTTTTCACCAAATTTTCATCATAGCCATTTTAAGACCTCTGCTCATTAACAGTGTCACTGTGATTTTCTTAATGTGTCCCATACATTGATTTCACACACCGACTGCGCCATTGTACGCTACATAGGCAGAAACACGTTTTAGGCAAGATGTGAAAAATGACAGCTGTACTACTTATAATGAGGTGTGGTAAAATGGCAATGTTGGAAATCTGTAGTGAAAATATTGAAAATTTACAAACTTACGAGCGTTCGTAGGAATTGCACAATGCACACTCGTAAAACAGTCATTTTTAGGAATTTTTCCACCAAATTTGCAACATAGGCTTTTTGAGAGCCCATCTTATGAACAGTGGCAGTGTCGTTTCGTTACTCAGTCTCAAAAGGTGATTTTGCACAGTGACTGCAAAATCACCCTTCAGCCCTGATTAATGCCATGACAGTGAGAGCATTCATGAGAAGGGGTCCCAAAAACCCCATTTTGGAAATTTGGTGCAAAAATTAAAAATTCCTGAGATATTCAGCAAAGTTGAAAAAACCCTATCTATCCCATTATACATTGTCGGCTGGATATTCAAACTGCGCTACTTTGTGGCGCAAGCCCTTGCACTGCACAAAATAGTTGCACAGGGGCATGGAGCAGGTGAGATATTCAAAGGAGTTGCGCTATTGAGCAACTCCTTTGAATATCACCCCCCAGCCACAGCCACTGTGCATGGCGCAGTAGAACTTGTGCCACCGCAAGTGGTCAGAGTGGAGCATTCAAGTTGCGGTGGCGCAAGTACCATTGCGCCATGCGCAAATTTCCGATATTCAAAAGGTGACATGCAAATGGGGCCATAATTCATGCAAGGCACAGGGGGGGCCATTTGCATCTATTTATGGCCCCATTTGCATGCCATTGGCATGCAGATCGTCGATCCGAGGACTTGCCTGCTAGCCCTGCCAGGCTGCAGCCGTCAGGGATGACGCCCCCTGCAACCAATCGCGGGCAAAAGTGTAAAAATCCCCCCGACCCATTGGCCCGATCGCGGGCAAAAGCCTAAATAAACCCCCCCAGCCCGATCGCGGGCGGCAAAGTGCCCAGAACATATCCCTGGTGGTCAGTGGACCACTAAGCCCGATCGCGGGCTGCAAAGTTTACCCCCACCCCCAGAACATATCCCTGGTGGTCAGTGGACCGCTAAGCCCGATCGCGGGCTGCAAAGTCCCCAAGAACATATCCTGGTGGTCAGTGGACCGCTAAGCCCGATCGCAGGCTGCAAAGTTTAACCCCCACCCCAGAACATATCCTGATAGTCAGTGGACCACTAAGCCCGATCACCGGGCTGCGCCAATGTCTTGTACCCCCAAGACCATATCCCTGGTGATCTAGTGTCCCCTACCACCCAACCACCCCGCTGCCCCCTGACAGCCGGCAGCATCCCACCTGCCTGCCGCTCCGCCGCCCGCTGACTGACTGCCGGTGAGCTGCACACCATTGGCGTGGAGCAAGAGCCAATGGGCATGCAGCCCATACCCGTACAAGGCAGTCAGTCAGATTCATTCACATATCTGGACTGCCTTATGCGGTATGGGCTGCACCCATTGGCTCTTGCTCTGCGCAATGGCGTGCAGCCTACCGAGCAATCGATCGTGGGTGGAGGATCAGCAGGCGGTGGGATGCTGCCGGGGAGCGGTGGTGGGGCTCGTGGGTGGGTGGATGGGGTGGGGGACACTAGATCACCAGGGATATGGTCTGGGGTGTCACACATTATGCAGCCCGCATCGGCTTAGCGTCCACTGACCACCAGGGATATGGTTCTGGGGTAATCTTTTCAGCCCGCGATCGGGCTTAGCAGTCCACTAGACCACCAGGGATATGTTCTTGGGGAGTTACTTTTCAGCCATCGATCAGGCTTAGCGGTCCACTGGACCACCAGGGATATGTTCTGGAGTTAACTTTTTCAGCCCAGATTGGGCTTAAGCGGTCCACTGGACCACCAGGGATATGTTCTGGGGAAACTATGCTGCCCGCGATCAGGCTGGTGGGGGGCTTATTTAAGCTTTGTCCACGATCGGGCCATTCGGTGGAGGGGTGATTTTATGCTTTTGCCCGCCATCGGGCCAGTCGGGGAGGGGATTTACACTTTTGCCCATGATCGGGCTGCAGGGGGGGCACAGGGAGTAGGTTGAGGGCCAGCCACAGGTGGCAGCTGCTGTGTTGTGCCCTGCAATGCGGCAGCTCACCTGTGGGTGGCCCTCGACTTACTCCTTTTTTTTTTGACTCAAAGTTGTGCAGGTGCAGGTTGGGGGTTGTGCCTGCACAACTCTGCCAAGCCCACTGAATATCGGGCTGTGCAGTTTATTCATGGTTCCTCTCCCTCCAGTTCAGCATGCATTCATTTGCATTGCGCTGTTGCTCAGCTTGCCTTGGGGGGCGCAACTGCCTCCTGCTGAATATCGCAGAATGACGCAATTTTGGACTTGCGCAGGCACAACCCTATTGCGCATGGCGCAACCTTTGAATATCCACCCTGTATATACACATACACATGGTATATGTATGTTTATAAGATGGTGCAAAACTATGTAAAAGGCCAGCCTCCTGATTGGATGAAGCATTATTGTTTAGGTCTTTGGTAATCAGGTAAGGCCCACCAGGCACAACTGCTTGTTTTCTGGGGTGACTTGGGAGCACAGGGAAGGTTAAGTGACTTGCTCAGAGTTGCACAGTATGCAAGTGAAGGTTGTGGGAATCAAACTCAGGTCTGCTGGATGTATGGTACCAAGCTCATTCACAGCTCAATACTCAAACCTCTAGGATATACTGCCTGCCACAGGGACCACACATATGCCCTTTGTTTCATCCCTTAGAACTTTTGGACATTTCATAAGACAGATACTCCACTACAGGTCATGCTGTTGTGCTCTACTATATAGAATGCTTTGGATGGTTAAGCGCACTCAGCCTATGGCCTTGTGCATCATTACACCACCAAAGATGTGAATGTCAAGTGCGACTGCACACCCTGTAGTGGATTATGTATTATATCCACGTACCTCTGGTATGTAAATAAAACCAAACCTCATAACACACAGTCACAATGCATTATTCTCAGTTTTCTAAGGAGGCAGTATGGCGTAGTGGTTTAAGGCTCTGAGCTACAAATCTGGAGACTTGGGTTTGAATCCCAGTCCCACTTGCATGTTGTGTGACCCTGAGCAAGTCATTTAACTTCTGTGCTTCCCAGGTCACACCTGTAAACAAGCTTTCAGCTAGTGTGCTACTCCTGGTTAAACAATTGAAAACCAAAAAAAAATCACTTCCTTTCCTTATACTGGCTCACTCAGCCTGCATTGGGAACTGTTAACTAAGCCTACTACTATTAGTAATGCATATACTTTTACTTCAGTATCGTCCTGCAATGACACACAAGTAGTAAACACATTAAAAGTTCAGATCGGCAGTGTCAGCGTGTTTATTTTTTCTCTGTTTCCCATTCCTTTGCTTTTCACCTTTTTACTGTGGATTAATCTTTTCATTAGTCTTCCCAGCATCCTTTCATTATGTTTCTGCTCAACAGTTGTGCTTATTTGACTATACTCTTGCTTAATGTTTTGGGTTAATCCCTCTGCCATTACACAGCCATCCCACAAACCTTGGGCCAGACAGACACCTCTGAATGTGCTAGCATTGGCTGCTGTCTGATAATCTTTGCAAGACTTTGTGTATACTTTCTACTGCTACTGGACCACCTTCTGCACTAACCTTCCTCACATTCCAAATAAAGGATGTCCCAGTTTTAACACTTACTCCAATCCATCCCATATGTGCAGTAAAGATTTAAAAATAACCTAATGACAGCAAAGTTCTGGGTAACTTTGGCCTATACCCCAGACATAATAGCATTGGCAGTAAAGCTCTCATCCTCCAGCAGTTGGGTGGACTGTGGACAACTGTGCTTTCAGTCAAAGTGTCCTCATTCTCTCCTTTGTTTGCATACCCCATGGCATCTCCCTTTTGAGGTGTTTCTCTTCCTTCCCACCACAGAAGACATACCACCCTCCCCAAGGTTGGAGCATGATGCAAACAGATCAAGGCAACATCTTACCAGCTCAGGAAGTTAGGACCAAGACAGTTGTCAGCATGTCTCAATTGCTAGCACATTCCTCTCCAGACCAGGAGGTTGTGGGTTCTAGTCCCACACCAGGATTGAGCCCATACCCCTGTCACTTGAATGCAGTATTAAGGGGATATACTGTCGGGGCATGCAGTGGGCTTAGTATAGAAACATAGAATTTGATGGCAGATAAGGACAGCTTGGCCCACCTACTTTGCCCATTTTCCTACCTAAGGGATAAACTGCAAATCCTAGTTAACCCAACAGCCTACTTCTTCCTAGCCCCCACTAGAATTGTCATATGTCTGTCCCATGCCTTCTTGAATTCCCCACTGTTTTTGACTCCATAATCTTCTCAGGAAGGCATGCACCTACAACCCTCTCCATGAAAAAATACTTCCTCACATTACCTCTGAGCCGTCCCCCCTCTATCTTCAAATTGTGCCCCCTTGTTCTTGCACATCTCTTTTTCTGAAAGATGCTACCCTCTTGGACTTTGTTGATTCTCTTGAGGTACTTGAAAGTTTCAATCATGTCCCCCTCTCCTTCTTTTCTTTCCTCGAGGCTATACATATTAAGTTCCTTTAGTCTCTCTTCATATGTATTCTAGTGCAGACCCTGCACCATTTTGGTTGCCCTTCTCTGGATAGCCTCCACCCTGTGTATGTCTTTGCAGAGATGGCGTCTGTCTATACAGAGGGATAACAACTTCCTGTTTTCTACTGGTGATGCCCATCCCTATGCATCCCAGTATCCCCCCAGCCCTCCTTACTGCCTTCTCATATTGCTTGCCCACCTTTAGGTCATCTGATATAACTACCCCAAATCCCTTTCCATTTTTGTTGTTGTCATGTTTCGTATCTCACCCCCATTGTGTATTGTCCCCTGGGTTTTGTTTCCGCAAGTGCATTACTTGCATTTCTTTTGTGTTGAATCTAAGCTGCCTTACTTTTGACCATTCCTCCAATCTTGCCAAGTCCCTTCTCATCCTTTCCACGCCTCCTTGTGTATCAACCCTGTTGCAGATCTTTGTGTCATCTGCAAAGAGACATACTTTTCCTTCCAGTGCCTCTGCAATGTCACTTATAAAGACATTAAAAAAGACCAGCCCCAGTACTGAACTCTGCAATACCCCACTAGTAATCCCCTTTCTTGACTTGCCCAGCCAGCCAATGTTTTACCCTGGCTACCACCCTGGGACCCACTCCCAGGCTGACTAATTTGTTTATTAATTTGTTGTTCGGGACTGTGTTAAATGCCTTGCTAATGTCTAGCTAGACCATATCCACAGCCCCTCCCTGGTCTACTACTTTGGTCATCCAGTCAAAGAAGTCTATTGGGTTTAGCTGACAAGACATTCCAGCATGAATACCACCATCCAACAACCAGTCACCCATGCAAGTTTAGGTTTATTAAAGGGCCAACACTCCATGATAGTCCACATCCTCTCATCACATCTTGACCTGAGTGGCATCATTCTTGCCTCAGTAGCGTAATGGGGTGCATTACAGGGTTCCCCACTCTCTGAAAATATAGGGTGGTGGCAGTGGTGATCAGGTCAAAAAGTGTGTTATTTTTCTGGACCTCCTATAGGCACTGTACATGTGCATAAGTAGATTTTAAGTAACATATAGTGTGCTGGTATTAAATGGATAGTAGTGCAATAAAAGATGTCAATGAAAGACAATTTTGGAAGGTTTATAAAAAAAACAAATAATAATAAATGGATAAAAATATAGGGTGGTGGCAAAAATATAGAGTAGTGGTAAAAAATATAGGGTGGTGGCCACCAGCTAAAACAATGAATGGAGAACATTGCATTACTTGGGCAAGAATGCTTAATGCTAGTATTTGGGCCTGAAGGTAATAGGAGGATTGGGATTATCATGCAGTATTGGACCTATTGGTGGCTGGCGACTGGGGAGGGGAGACTAAAGGGGTACATACAGCCCAGAAGGACCGAGTGGGTGGGGTGGATCCCCTTCAGATCAATAAGACAAAATGTAACTTGTTTCGTCCACGAAGTCAATGAGCAAGAGCAGACCACCTCCTGGTTTAGCCCCTCCCAGCAAACACCCCCTCCACATTTTAGTAACCCTGACAGCTTTAGAAAAAGCCAAAGAAAGCACCACAAAAACAATAGGTCCCTGCTAGCTTGCCCTCATTCATCACTCATATACAACACCACCTGTTGTTGGACTCACCCCTTTCACTCTCTGCTTAGGATCCTGGCTGTTGAGTCCTGCTCATATGTTTCACTCCTCAGATGGTGGCCCTAGAGCATCACAGGTCAAGACAGAGGTCCAAACAACTCTATCTGAGTTGACCAACAGAAAAGCCATCCTAGTGGCCTCTAATACCACAACTCCTAGACACTGCACACACAGTCTCTCCCTCCTCTAGATTTGACCCTGTGCTGTCAATCAAACAGTAACTCTAAGAGAGGGACTGGCTTGCTAGTTGCAACCAACTCTTGTCTCGGACTCCTGCTTTCAATCACCAACAATGTCAGACTAGCTGGCATTATTATTCTGCAATCCTCATGGCTAGTTTTTATTTCATTTTATACAGTGACCACAGTGGAGTGCATTGACGGAGTAGCAATGCTTTCTACTAACGCTCTCTAAGACTTAAAGGGAAATGTCCACTTGAAATCGGGCTCCACCTCAGTATGATTTGGGGCCTGATTAGCATTTTTGCAAACAATCTAATTTTTTAACTTATACACAGTTGAGTTATTTATATTGTATCCAGTTGATCCTGCCATCCCTCCACCAGCATTTTGAAAGCAAGCACCTCCTAGCAGCACATCACAACCTCCGCAGTTGTCCGAGAATGGCGTATTAGCCATGGAGCAGCTGCGGGAGAAAGTGCATGGGGTCCTGTATATCTGGAGCTATTAATGGCTCCAGTTTGTACTGTAGCTGTCTCAGTGCTATACCAAGATCAAGTATAGATTGGTAATTCACTGCTTTCAAAGTGGCAACAGGATCAACCAGATAAAATCTAAATAACTAATCTCAGTGCAAGTTAAAAAAAACTGTTTGCGAAAATGCTAACTGGACCCTGCCTCACATTGAGGTGGGGCCTAATGTTAGGTGGACGATTCCCTTCAAGTAATAATGTAAGGTTTATCTCAGCTGGTGATGTTAAAATAAATAGAAGGTAAGACAGTAAATAAATACATACCATTGATGTCCCTACCACCCCAGGTGGGAGTACTGCAGTGGTCCTGATGCCCTCCCTCCCCAGAGCAGGTGAGCAACCACAAGATTTTCATTGTAGATGATCCTCAGCCCCAGACAGTCTCGGACCCCCACACCACCAAACAAGAGAAAGATTCCACCAACAGCAGAGATGATGCCCAACCACAGCACCAGACTCTGGTGAATGCCCCAGTGCCCCTACCCCCACCCCACACACACACACACACACACACACATACATATGCACTGCAGACAGTCTCAGGCCTCTCACACCACCAAATGAGACAAAGATACAGATGATCCCCAACCCCATCACAGATTCCAATTCACCCCCCAAACCAAAAACACACACTGCAGCCTCGGTTCCCAGATCAGACACAGATTTCCACCAACAGCAGATGTTGATCCCCAACAGCCCCAGACTCTGGTTCAATGCTGCCCAGTGGAGGACAGTCTCAAGCCCACACACATACACACTGCAGACAATGTTGCCCTCCCCCAACCAGACAAAGATTCCCCGCCAGCAGCAGATGATCCCCAGCCCCAGTAGCAGACTCTGATTCAGCCCCAAGTGGTGGACAGTCACAAGCTCAAGCACATGCACCCCCAACCAGACAGATTCCCCACCAACAGCAGGACGCTGACAGTCCCAAACCCCCAGAACCAGACTCTGGTTCAACACCCCCAGTGATGGACAAAACAAGACACCACAACATACACACTGCAGACAGTTTCAGCCTACTATCACCACCAAACCAGACATTCCTAGTCAAAAGCACATGATCCCCAACCCAGCACCATACTTTGGTTCTACCCCAACAGCGGTGGAAGTCTCAAGCCCCCACCTACACAAACACACACACTGCAGTCTCAGTCCCCGCTCTCACCCCAAGCAGACACAAACAGATTCCCCACCAACAGCAAACCATCTCCAAACCCAGCACCAGACTCTTCTCATCCCCCAAGCTTTGTTCAAACACCACCTCACAATAGCTGATAGTTTCAAGCACCCTCCATCAGTTTTAGAACACCCTACCCAGTCGCACTACCAGCTGCAGCCTCTTAGGCTAAGCAGAATCCCGCACAACTAGCATGGAGCTTCTACAGCATCACATCACTCCACCCACCCCCATCATGCCCACCATCCACCAGCACAAAACTCAACCACAGCCTGAGCCTCACCCTATAACCTGATGTAAGCCAGCTGTGACTACAGGCATGCGCCAATCTATCCCAGCCTGCTTTGATTTTGACCTGCAGGAGAGGAGCCTGTGCATGACTCAGTCGAGTGCCTGCTGCTGCAGCTCCAATTCCACCAGAAACCATCCACAGACCGCTGCTGGGTACACTACAAAACAAATACAGACCGTTTTAAAAAGCCCGCTGATCCCCCTTCCAACAGCTCAACAGTTTACTATGTAAACAGCCTTTTTGCCTACCGATTAGCCGCCGGCCAACACAACTCTGACTCACCCCTTCCAAGTCCCTATCCCTCCGTCTCAAACTTCATCGCAGAGTACTTGTAAAATTGAAATGGTCCGTCAACTGTTTGGATATTTTCACTGAGGAAGGACAACCGTGTCAAGTAAAGGAGGCAGACTGCATCAGGGCAGTTCCTCGGTGCCAGAACTGAGTTTTGCAACCTGTTGTGCAGCGGGCTTGCATTCCGCCTCCTTGATTGGATGAGGCATCGCTCTCGTTTGCCGCTTCCATGATTGGGAGAGAGAGCCAGCCAGTGGTACTAAGCGCTCGGGGTACTGGGAGGTACAGAGATGAGGCGAATGTGCGAGGACAGCAGAGGCAGGGCCGTTCAAACCGAGACCTCGCATTGCAGTAGTGACCTGCGCACGCCTCGGGTAGATGGGCAGGCAGGGAGGACGGCCAAGTGTGAGTGACCCCGCGACCAAGCCGGAGCAGCAGCAGCAGCAGTGTGGCGAGTACACCCTGGGCTATGGTTACTTGGGGGAAGTGAGTCAGTCCTAGCCAAAGAATAAGGGCACTTTTTCACATTTAGTGGAGGCCATAAATAGCTAAGCACTTCACTGGGATTAAAGAGAGCTTTAAGTGTGAAGAGAGGTAAAAGTAATGGGGTGTTATCTTATATACCTTCGTGAATAAGTTCTTATCTCATTCGCCTCCAAAGGTCATGCAACTTTAATATTATTTTGTTTGACTTCTGTGATAGTTGCATAAACGGGCGAATGTTTGTGTGTGTGTAAGGTGGGGAGGAGTTGCCATGAGCAGGCGATATTCTATCGCTGCTCACTCTCAAGCGTAGCTCCCCTTTAACTGTATGCCACTGCATTTTGGAGCTTCATAGACAGCTCCAGCATGCATTGGCTTACAGGGCCGTGGCTCGCCAACACACTGACTGAATTGGAGGAGGGGGTGACACATCTCTGAAATCTCGAATGATGGCACTTTGTTTCTTGCACATGCTGCAAGCAAACATAAAAACAACAACTGACAGATGGCAACCTTACTGGTGTCCCATGATAATCCTCTCTATTCTCTCTCACTCACAGCTCCAGGAAAGTTAAGTTGTTTAACTTGTTTGCAAATCAGAGTATCAGAAGTGTGAGTGTCCATTGATGATGTCCAGTCCTTATAGAAATTAATATGGTACAGTAGTAGAACTGTACTTGTTAAGTTCTTGCTCCAGGCGCAGTCAGATTCATTTCCAATGGTGAAGTCAAATAATGCAGTGCAGTCAATGGCACTAATTAAAAGATGCTGGTTAAACTAGCAGACTTGGTACTGCTTTATTAATACAGGACAGGAGGGTTAGTTAGGTGTAAATGTTGGATGTGGGGGGGGGCACAGAGAATGGAGTGGTGGGGCCTAGCAAGGGGCTGCACAGGGGCCCAGAATTGTTAAGGCTGGCCATGGTGAATTGCCCCCAGTGTCTCAGTTCAAATACCCCACCCCAACTCCCCTATATTTTCTCCCTTCAGGCCCAGGTCTATTACAATAGTGTCTCAGTAACATTACCCCATCTTCATTTTGTTGCCTCTTCCTTCTGCGGGGTCCTATACTTTGTTCATGCCTAGTCATAGTACATTAACTTGAGCATCATTCATTTTCCCTCGCTAATGTGCTAGGTAGAAAGAGTACATGTTACACATTTTCCAGTTATGTAGAGGATAACGTATAGTCAGCGGTGTGTAACAACGCTATGTTTACCTATGGTGGTACCTTTAGCATCTCTGTTAAACCTTGAGACGAAGCTCAAGAGGTTTCAGCTGTACCAAGGGAATCACGAGAACACAAACATGGCATTGTTACACACCACTGACCATACATTTTCTTTATAGTGTATGGTCAGCAGAGAAAAAAAATGACAGAAAAGATAAGTTTTTAGACTCACACTACTATACAGCAGGCTGCTGGCTTACCTTGCAAAGAAGGAGGACATAGTCGTTCAAGGGGACTCAAAGCGAGCAGGTCTATTTAGTGACACAATTGTTCTTAAACGCTGGGAAACGTTACAGTTCAGCGTTACGGGTGTCATAGCAACAACAAAACGTTGTAGTTCTATGTTGTTACACCATCAATGTGACACAGCAGCAGTAGTGCAAGGTCATGACATCACATCAATGGTGTAACAATGCTATAAAAAGATGATTTTTGAGTCTTAACTGCATTCTACCATACATTATAACTCTCTATGTATGTATCTATGTATCTTCCCCTATTACATTAATCACCACAAGGCTTCCATTTAGAAAGACAATGTGGCTCCCACACATCCCACACAGAATGCATCTATCTCACCGTAAGGCAAGTTAATTCCTCCACCTCTGTCCAACTGAATCTAACTTTTAACCCACATGCAGTTCCCTAATGTGCTCTTACACAACCTTTCCTGATAAATTAATTGCCCCAGGGATATTTAGTTAATCTGTCCTCAAGATACAGATATAACATTGCTCAGAATTTCTGAGATTGCAATTAATTAATGATATACATATCTAGCGGACCATAAGGTAACGTTTTTTCAACCATCTAGACTTGTCAATTGAATTCTCACAAATCCTTTTACTGTTTGATGAAACATAACTTGCATTTGACGTTTAAAATCTCCTCTGAACAATGTGGAATTCCTCAAGTGTTCTTTGGCTCTTCCTGCTGTTCTTTTATAAACATGTAGGCGTTATTGTTAAATGGCACAACTCTGAAGTTCATCCTCTGCAGTCTACTATTTCATTAAGTAATGATTGTGATGTCAGGTATAGACAAGCAGCCAGAACAAATGATATTTTGGAGACAGTGAGACTGTTTTCTTGTTACTGAGCATAGTCATATAGAAAGAAATGAAACTACTTCTAGGGGCTATGGAAACATGAGCTGACATCGTCTGTGAATGGTGTATTTCCATAGTTTACCCTTTAACATCATTTGCTCTTTTAATTGCCTAGGCTCGAGAACAATTATTTATTTTAAGCCTTAAAATAATTTGTCATCATTTATTACTAAATCAGCCTGATATAGTTGGTCAGAAATTGAATTTAGAATTTGACATAGATTTGTGAAAATTGATTTTAGTATCTAGCATGGTTTCTTTTGGATGTTAGATACCAGTTTAGCAGTTAAAACTCAGTTTTAGGGAGAGACAGAGACAGATCTGGGGTAGTTATAAAGGGGAAACAATAAAAAAATGGCTTGGGGTTGAGAATCTGTAGTTAGGGGCACCCCCCACATACATAGAGATGTCTGTCGGTGCAGTTGTCTTCACCACGAGTGTACATCGCCATTTTTATTTTCAGCGATGTACACTCACCCTAACAGCGATCGCCATTATGACATGGAACCATTTCCTATCACCTTTAAACAGTTGACTCTGATATACCTAAATTCAGAGCCAGATGTACTCTCCTTTCAGCTGATTTGCCAACCAGAGTTTGTCTTAGAGTATTGCTTGCTTCTGATATGTATTAATCACATGTACAGTACTGTATTTCTGTGTCGAGATCGTTGACATAATTTGGCAGTAGACAAGACTAGTGGTTCCCAGACACTAGACTGCCTTGCAGGAGCAAGCTTGAGACTGAAAGATGTGATAAGGCTTTGGGACTTGACCTCAAGTTTGGGCTCTGGATTAGTCAGTTTTGAATGCTAAACATTCTAATTCAAGTCTGAGCAGGAGGTCACATTTATTGTTTGTTTCTTTGAAAATTGGTAACCAGAAAAGGCACACTGAGACGATGTTCATTTCAGGTGCCACCCAGGAAGGTAGAAGGGACACAACACTCAGATACAGAAGTATATAAGCATTACACAGCAATGAGGTGCAATATGGTATAAAGTGCAAATGACCTTATCAGGTGGCTGGAGTAGGAACTATGAGCAGCACAACAGCCCAGTGAAAATGATTACAACAGGCTGAACACAGCAGGGCATTAATAGTAGGGATCTTAAACTGACCCCAAAAAGGGGAACCAAAGCAGAGGGAAGGGGAAACCTGGAGCAGATCAGGTAATAAGAGGATGACAGGAGTGAGAGGGGAGGCAGGGATTAAGATGGCGCCCAAGGGAAGTGGGCATGGGAGTGTGATGTATGGAAGAAGGGAAGAGGTTCCAGAGGAAAGGACGGTAGTTACAGAAAGCAGACTGCCCAGCAGAGGAGTTGGGGGCTGACAAAGTCACAACAACAATAAAATACAAGTATAAAAACTACCAACATAGCAGTTGGGGATGGTGGCAGAAAGTGTGACAAAAGTCACAAAACTGCTAACACAACTAGCATTAACATAGTAACATAGTATTGTGTGACAGAAGGGACTTATGGTCCACTTTATCATCCCCTCATGACAATACTAGGGTTGACAGACTGTGAGCACACATCTAGATGTATTAGCTGGAATGCTACCTCTTCTCATGCTGTGTAACCCTCAATGCCATTCTCCCTCAGGAATATGTCTAATCCTGTGTTACCCTACCCATACTATACAACCTTCAATGGCACTGTTACTCATTAATCTGTCTAGTCTTGTGTTACCCCATACTCATGGTGTGTTATCCTCAATGTCATTCTCCTTCAGAAATTTGTCTAGTCCTGTGTTACCTCTACTAACTGTGTGCACTCCTCAATGTCATTCTCCTTCAGAAATCTGTCTAGTCCTGTGTTACCCCTACTCATGGTGTGTTATCCTCAATGCCATTCTCCTTAAGAAATCTGTCTAGTCCTGTGCTACCTACCTCTACTAGTGGTATGTAGTCCTCAATGTTATTCTCCTTCAGAAATATGCCTAGTCCTGTGTTACCCCTGCTCATGGTGTGTAATCCTCAATGCTATTCTCCTTCAGGAATCTGTCTAGCCCCATGTTCTGTCTATTCCCATGTTACCCAACTCATGGTGTGTAATCCCCAATAGAAATTTTCCTTCAGGAATCTGTCTAGTCCCATGTTACCAATACTCATAATGTGTGATCCTCAATGCCATTCTCCTTCAGGAATCTGTCTAGTCCTGTGTTACCTACTCGTGCTATGTAATCCTCATTTCTCCTCAGGAATCTTGTGATACAGCTACTCATGGTGTTGTAATCTGCAATGCCATTCTCCTTTAGGATTCTGTCTAATCCAGTGTTAACCCTTTCTGTATTGCTCCGTGTTGTCAAATAAGAATAATCACATATGCTTTACAACCTCAAAGGGCATAATGCTCAACTGGGAACACATTGAGATTTACTTCAGCTGTTCCTGATTTTTAGGAAGCAATACCTTCACCAGTCTGAGTGGGAAGCACATGGTGTGGGTTTTTGGTACTATTCTGTACTTCTCTTGGAGGTGAAGGTTGGGTTAAGCCTCAGTAAGGTTCTTCTGTAACAATAAAACTCCACAGTTTTCCTGTTTCCTGGACTAATGAGGTAGTGTCAGATGAGTAGAATGGGGGTAGGATGTGTTATTGCCCCTAATGTCCAATAACTGAGTTTACTGCCTACCTCAGAGTGACAGCAACTATGGGCAGTTAAATGGCAGAGCCGCACTAGAACATTGGGTGCTCAGTGACAACCAGTTAAACCAAAAAGATCAGTCACGGCACTCATCACGCTTTTTGACTGAAAAGGATTTTCTGTACTCTGTTGCCTGCACCTGAAAGGGTTGTATTTTCTTTCACCAAGTAAAGCTTGTTCAACTTTAATCATGAGACTGTAGTCTCTTTCAGTAAAAGCATGTGATGAGTGCCATGACTGGTCTTTTGGTTTGACAGTAATTCTGATTTATAGTTGAGAAGGCACCATGGCTAATCATAGACCTGTTGATTTAAGTTATACAAAGCCTGCACTAGGAATGTTAGACCATTCACTATGGGGCAATTCTCTGCTTCCTGTGTAATATAATTTAACATGGTTATTTCGGTTCCTCCCAGCTGAACCACCAGGCTGGGTGGGGGGGGGTGCACCTGTAGTATCATCTGACAGTGGTAAGACTGAGTTGCACATCCATAATTCTCTCTGGAATGAAGTGCTTCATGCTGAATATCCACAGGCCATACCTGCAGAGACACCCAAACCTGACGTACATAAGCTGATTTACACAAAACTGTGGAGTTTTATTATTACAGAAAAAAAAAACTTACTGAGACTCAGCCTGGACCTATGTCTCCAAGAGAAGCAATACGGAAAAATCATTACGTGTAGCCATGATGTCAATGCATTCAAGTTCAGCATTATGCTCCTTGAGGCAGTAAACATATGCAATTATTCCCATTGAGAACACTGGAGCTAACAGAAAGGAAATTATGGTACGTGTAAAGGAATTTCTCCTACTTCAGCTGTGTAACCCTCAATAGCATTTTCCCTCAGGAATATGTCTAGCCCTGTGCTACAATTACTTATGCTGTGTAATCCTCAGTGCCATTATCCCTCAGAAACCTATCTATTCTAGTGTTACACCAGTTAATGCTGTGTAACCCTCAATATTATTCTCTCTGAGGAATCTGTCTAGTCCTGCTTTAAAACCTTGAACAGTGCTAGCTTCCACAACCTCACTGGATAGGCTTTCCACACATTAACCATCCTCTGTCTTAAGTAATTGTTTTTATAATGTTTTGCCTTATCCTGCCCCACCCTTAGTTTAGCATATTTCCTCTAATTCTACCAGCAGTCACCAGCTCAAACATCTGTGTACACTCCACCCTATCCAACCCCTTTAGAATTCAGAACACCCAGATTATGTCCCCTCTCTGCCTCCTCATCTCTGGGCTGGATAATTTAAGTTTGTCCAGTCTCTCTTGGAGCTCTCCCCCAACCCACTAATCAGCTTAATGACCCTTAGTTGGATCACCTCATTCTGTTCAGTGTCCTTTCCGACAGCAGTGACCAGGTCCAACCAAGGCCTTGTAAGGGGAGGATTGCCTCCTTGAACTTCTCCTTGCACCCCTAATGCATCCCAACATCCTGATTCCTCTCTTGACTGCAGCAGCACACTGCCTACCTGACTTTAGTTCACTGTCTGCATTTATCCCATATCCTCTTCTCAGTTGTGCTCTACTGTTGCATTAATACAGGGTGTATATGCAAATCAGATTCATCTTCCTAGGTGTAGCATCTTGCACGTCCATGTTTAATCCGAAACCCATTTCTTAGTCCATACCCCTAGTGCATACAGGTCCCTGCCATGCTTGTTTGCAGTATCACATTAGAGGTCAAGGACTGAGTGGGTATGAGTTTGAGCTACGTCCCTCCCTATGCTAAGCAGTACCCCTGGTCCCGGTTTCCCATGAGATGGTAAGGAATGACCCGCGTCGTAGTCTAAACAACCCCTCTCACCTTTTGTAATCAGCACCTCTGCTTGCAATCTCACATGGGGGAAGATGGTGACACTTGTAACAGTCCCCGCCCTCTGGACCTAAGATTCCTGAAGGGCACATGAGGTCAGAGCTCACTAAGGTATAGAAACCCAATGTGTTCAAGCTTTTGTATGTTCATAATAGCACCCAGAAATTAATGCACACCCTAACCAACAGCCAGCACAGAACTTGAAGTGAGGGGTGATATGATCTGAGCCTCGAACTATGCATAGTGTCTGTGCATGGTGACAGCTGGAACTATCACTATCATTCCATGATTTGCAGTGGGGTAGGTCTCTGCCCCCAACAAGATCATAATGTTCTCACTATAGTAATTTCACTGGTCAGTGCAGTTGTAGTGCACTTTATGCTCCATAAGAATGAATCTGAGAATTGAGCCAATATTTAAACATGATTCAGACCTATTGTCCATATGGAATTTATCCTTCCTGTTACACCCCCCCCCAGCTCCCTCCCTACTACACCAACCTGAGCAACCACCAAACCTTTAGTTTGTCACAGCCATGCTTGAAACCACCTTTCTTTAAAATAGAATTTCCTCACATCCCTTTTAAACCTTCTCCTCAATTTCCACTCGTGACCTTGGGTTAACTCTACTTCTGCTAAATAGTTCCTTGCAGTTCAACATTTCCATTCATTTCAGGAACTTGAGGTCTCTAATCATACCTCCCCCACCTGGTCTCCAGTAAGTACATGATCAGTACTTTTAGGCAATCTTCATAAGATCTGTCCTGTTTTCCCGGATTATGTTAGTCATCTTACCTTGTGGACCATCTCCTGCCTTTTCCTGTCCTTCCTTAAGTGAGGACTCCAGAAGTGCACACTGTATTCCAGATGCAGTCTCACCAGTGACCTGTATATAGGAAGTAGTACCTCCTTTTTTCTGCGGTCAATACCCCCTTCTGACACATCCCAGCATCCTATCAGCTTTACTATAGGCCTTGTTACACTGGCTCGATTGTTTGAGAAATCACTAATGATGACTCTCAGGTGCCTTTCCTCTGGCATTCTGCTCAGTTTAACCCCCCCCCATCCAGTACTCTGTCCTGTTTTTTTTTCCCCAGGTGCATTTTCCGATTTTGAATTTCAACTGCCAAACTTGAGATCACCTCTCTAACCTTTGTAAACCCCTATGCATATCCCATTCACTCCATCACTGTCTACCCTACCACAGAGCTTTGTGTCATCTGCAAGGCACAACACTCCAGATACCCTCTCCAATGTCACTGATGAACATATTGAAGAGGACAGGAACCAAGACAGATCTCTGTGGCACCCTACTTGTGACCTCCATCTCTTCGGATCTGACCCTGTTTACCACCAGCCTCTGCTATTTCTCCTTCAACCAGTTTCCTACCCATCTGTGTCCCCAACCATGTCCAGATGCCGCAGCTTTTTCAGCAATCTTCTGTGTGGCACCAAATTGAAAACCTTGCTGAAATCAAAGTAGAGTAAATCCACAGCATGGCCCTTATCTACAACATTTGCTACCCAGTCAAAGAAAGCTATCTGGTTGGTCTGACAAGACCTCCCTGCCACAGACCCATAGGGCCCAATTCCAAAAGCACCTAGACTGATGCAAGGTGCTTGTGTCACACATCAATGATGCAGTTTGCACCTTGCATCAGGAATTGCAGCAATCCCAGTTCCGAAATGCAGTCTGTGTTGGAATGGGCAGCCGCTGCGGTAAACGGGCACTGCGCCACCCTTGCAACCTACGTCAGGGTATGCCAGGTCCCAAGGGGGCTTGGGCCATGGATTCAGGAAGCCCCACCATGGGCGCACCAAGGGGCCAGAGTTAGACCAGCTCCTAGCTAGGAGCTGGTCTAAGCCCACTGCGCCATTGCCCCACAAGGTGGGGAATAGAAAGGAGCTCTGTATGTGGAGTTCAGAGGTAGAAGGGACAGGGGATGCCATGAGGGGTATTGCAGAGCCAGTGGGTATGCCAGGAGGGTGATCAGGCACCTGAGCAGGGTGTCGTTATTATGGCACATACCACACCATTATGGGACTGGTATAACAAGGGCACCCCACTGTGTGCCTGATCATCCCCGTGGTATACCCACTCATTCCCTAACACCCCTCTGGCATCCCCTGTGTCCCTGCTGCCCTAGAACTCCTCCTGGCATTGTTTTCTGTGTTGTACCAGGTTGGGCGAGCCAGATCTATGCTGCAAGTCCCAGCACATTTGCCTAGCTGCACCAGCACTAGCCTGTATGTGTGGCAACTCCTGGGTTTTTGGTGCAGGAACCCCCAATTTTACAGAATCAAGCACAGGGTCCTTGATGCAACCAGAGTGTGCTACAGCCGAAGAATTCTTTTGGAATCAGGCCCATACTGTTTACTGTCCTGTAGATATACTTGTTTCATTTGTTTGGAAACTGCATCCTTACAAGAGTTCATCTGCTTCTGCTCCCAAAGGCTTTGCTGAAATCATGATTCTCTGTTTGTACCATCACAGTTTGCTGCTGTGAAAATGATTGTGATGTCAAAGGCAGATGACTGAGACTTCAGCAAAGGATTAGCCCGCGAAAGCAGATCAACTATAGGTGACAAGCGACCTGTTTCCATGTAAATAAAATGAGTAGTGAAGAATAAAAGAAATGGAAATTTAACAAATCAATAAAATATACACTGAGCTGTGTCTAATTTAGTTTTTCCAAGTTTTCCTAAAAGTTTTTTTTTTAAGATTCTTTGGTAACCAGGCAAAACCAGCTAGGCACAATGCCTATTTTCAGGGTGACCAAGAAGAGCTGGGAGGTTAAGTGACTTGCTCAGGGTCACATTTAGCGGGCAGTGCAATGCAGTGGTTTAAGGCTCTGAGCTGTAAATCTGGAGACCTGGGTTTGAATCCCACAGCCGCCACTTGCGTTCAATGTGTGACCCTGAGCAAGTCACTTAACTTCCCTGTGCTCCCAGGTCACACCTGTAAACAAGCTTTCAGCTTAGTGTGCCACTCCTGGAAAAACAATTGGAAAAAAACACAGCATGCAACTGCAGTTTGGGAATCAAACCCAGGTCTGCTGGATGTGCCTAGCTCATTCACAGCTCACTGCTGCAACCCCTAGGCTATACTGTCAAACTTGCTTTTAAATTACCTGCACACTTACCACCTTAGAGCCTGATCCTGTCAGATTCCAGAAGATAAGCAGCAACAAGCCTGGTCAGTGGTAGGATGGGAGATCTGCAATGAAAACCAGGTGCTGCAGGAAGTGATGTTGGTAGCTGTAAAGAGGGAACACTCCCCTTGGTTATAGCAAGTCACTTTACCAATGCCCAAGCATGATGTTTGGAGGATAGTGTACTATCAGACTGGCCATCTTTTGAATGAGACACTAAACTGAGGTCCCATCTGCCTCTTCTGGTGGTTGTTCAGATAAATGATCCAGTGCACTTCTCAATAAGAATAGGAACATTGGCCAAATTTCCCCAGTTCACAAAAATGCCACCAACAGCTGATCCTAATTCAATATTAGTTGGTTTATATGTATCTGTATATCCTTCCTGCACCACACACAGACACACACACACGCACACACACATACACACACACCTGGGGCAAGGCTGAAAACCAGAAGTATTTCCTAGTCCCCGCCTTTTCCAGTCAACAAAAACACAATAAACAAATCAATAAATATTGACGTGACGCAACAGTGGTTGATCAATTCTTGGCCTTGAATCTCCATCGAAACTCTGTGACCTGTCCATACTCATGGTGCTGTCATTAGCCCATTGTGCTGCTGTTCTGGTGGCCCAGGTGCATGAGTCATGAGCTCTTATTCTGGACTGGAGGATTTCTTGGGGTGCTGTAGTGGCAGCACATTCAGACTCCAGCAGAAAGTTCATGTACCAGATGGTACTTGCAGCAGCTAGGACAAGGCACTGACTGTGTGGGGACCATGCATTGCCAACCAGGCCCTGTGTATGGGAGGCGTGTGTGCTGGAGGAACCTTCAACCCTGGGGAGTGGGAGCAAGACTGGAGTGAAAGAATGGAAATACCTCCCTGTCATTCTATCAGATTTCATAAATTTTAAGAGCCTCCTATTTTACATTTACTATACTTTATTAACCAGAAAGGCCTCCTGTTTTTACAACAAAGTGGCCTCTAAATTCCCTCCCCACCTGCTCTTTGGGTCACAGTTAAAGACACTTTGGCAGGCCATCTTTGGTGACTCCTCAGTGGCCACCTATAGAATTTTAAGAGATTATTTGGGGGACACTTCTAAATCAGTAATAGAAGCCTGGAATAAAGATCTGGAATTAGAGATCCCTCAGTCCTTGTGGAGGTAATCATCCTTAAATGCAATAAAAATTACCTCTTCAAATATATGGAGAGAATTCGCTTGGAAGTGTCGCTCCAGATTCTTTCACTCTCTGGTGATTTCAACCAAATCTTCCTGCCTCAAATGATAGGTGCTAGAGGGAGTGCAATTGTAAATTAGCAGACTTAGGCCATATTTTATGGCTTTGTCCTAAATTAGTGCCATTTTGGTGTACCTTACAGGAAGAGCTACGGGATTGTCTAGGGGAACAGGTTGAACTAACGGCTGAAGTAGTAATTTTGTCAATTTTCCCATCCCATAGACCTTTATGGCATCACACCTTACTCCCCCTCTACCTTCTGGTAGAAAAAAAAGCCATAACTTGAAGATGGATGTCCACTAGAATACCCACAGTCTCTGAATGACAACACATTTTCTTAGATATTTATAGGCTGGAAGGCCACATGGCTGGTTTACATGATAAACAAACAGCATTCAGGAATAAATGGCAAAAGTGGGTATTTTATATGGCACAACAGGATCCAGATTTTGTGCCCGGGGGGGGCTTTGTGGGCAACTGGGGCTGGGGGAAGGGTCTACCTCGGTCTGTTCTCCCGCTCACAGGGCCGCTGGTCTGGGGAGGGAGGTTTGGAGTGAGTCACTGTCATCTTCTTTGTGGATAGGTTCCTTCTGTGGAAATGTAACTATATTATGACAAACTTGGGAATGCCTAGAACATATAATTTTTATTATAGGAATCAATTTCTGTCTATTTACACATGTAAACTATGAATTAGCTGTCAAACAATTGTTCATTGTGGTTTGCTGTCACATGGATGATATGTGCATAAATGTATTCACTTCTGTTCTTCTTTTAATAAAAAGAAAATAAAAAAAAAAATGTAAGGGCCTCCTGCCACCATCATACCAAAAGGCACGCCTCTTCCTGGTGGAAGTATGGGAGCTCTTTATTGGATTAAATTGAAAACATACTAACATACTAACATACTAAAATGCCAGCAGAATAGGCCTAACAGTCTTTCGTGTCTGCTCGTTTGGTCAGCCCCCACCCTGGGTGCTGACCTTGCTGTCCCCCTCGCCTTCTCTGGCTTCTCCCTTCCCAGTTCCAGATATTCTTGCTGCATTGGATTTTGCTTCCTGAACCCTTCCCCTGTACCTGTCCCACCCCTCTTGAACCCCTCCACTGTCTCTGCCTCCACCAGCCCCCTAGGTAGTGCATTCCATGGTTCCACCACCCTCTCAGGGTACAAAACCTAAGGTGGCAGACCACAGATATTCTGGGGAATCTGGTGGAGGTTCCCAGAATCTCCACAGTGTCCCCACAGGTCAGAGGTGTGAGGTTCAACTGAATGAGTTAGCTCTCTGGAATAACCGTGGGAGCAAAAGAAAATATGGGACAAAGAAAAGCACGGCTGATGTGTGACAACAGAAAATACAACTCAAAACATTTTTTTTACATTTAACATTTTTCTTCTTCAGTATGAAACAGAAGTTCTGAAGAACTTTGCGATTGGCTATAGGGTTATTCTAGCTATTCACAGTAGCATGGCAACAAAGTGGAACTGGTTTTAAAGACACATTTTTAACATATATACAATTGCCACCTTTACTATTAATTTATGAGCAACCAGATAATTAGACACATTCAAATAAGAAAACAATTCACACTAAATATGTAAATTTCAAAATATTCCAATAAGCAAAATAGCTGTCAAGTTAAAACTAACTCTATTATATAATAAAAAATGTGAACCTGGTTTTCAGAAGAGTGAGAGCTGCACAGCACCAAAATTGCAAAGATTTATTAAAGATGAGTATCATTTATAAAGACTGAAAAAAATTGCAATTCATTAACATGAATTTATTGGTGGATCCCTGAGCTTTGCTGTCATCAGAAGATCTCATGACGGGAGGTGAACACAGCACTTGTGCGCTGAGCTCCCTAGTTGTATTTACTAATGATATGCAATGCAGTCCTGCTGTTTCTGTGCTTCGTCAGCCCGAAGCAATGACCCACAAATTATTATATAGAAGTTCCATTAATAGCTAGGTGAGGTTACATATGGGTGGGAGGGTGGGTGCATACATGCATGCAAGGTTTCATCCATCAGTTTGCCTTCAAATTCCTCCGAGCTGAAACCAGGTCACATGACCCTGGAGTCACTAATGGTAAACATCCCCTGATGTCATTGTTAGCTAACATAATATGATTTGAGTATTATTAAAGCTTTATGTGCTGTTGTAATTATCCTGTGAAGTCCTTCAGCCGCCAGGCCTTGGGCTCAGACAGCTCCCTCTAAGGCTTCTTGATCTGGGAGCTGTTTCCAAATGAGCACTGCGCCTCACCTTCGCAGCCCTTTACTGCTGTCAGTGTTAAATCTTTCACTGTTTGTTACCAGCAGAGCAGAGCTTTGTCTACATAGCCTATTCCTCACATGATATGGTCAGTGCAGCCCAACTGACATCTGTCAGGACTTCTTCTCATAGATGACTGTAAAGAATCTTTTATTTGCAAGATTGTTTCAAGTGAGATCAAATACACACTGGGATAGCTCTATCCTTCTATCCCTATCCCGCTCTCTTCTCCTCCCTCCCCCTTCACTTTCCCTCTCCCATACTACCACCCCTTCCCTTTCTCCCTCCCCTCCCCCTTCCTCTCTTGCACCATCTCTCGCTTCCAGTGGTGGATCTAGAGGAGAGTGAAGGATCCTTCCACCCCCAACTGGACACTTAACTTATTTAACATTCTTCCCTTCCCTTGTGGCCTATTCTCAAACCATACCAAAACTTAACAATTTGTAGTTTTTTCTTAAAAATGTAATAAAAAAGGTGGTAACAGCTGATTAATAAAGGATTTAAAACCCATTCAAAACATCGTATATCAAGTCCCACCCCAAGTTTTAACCCTAATACCTATCATAAAATCCTAAATCTTTTGCTGCTCTTTTCCCTCTCTCTCTCTCTCTCTCTCCATCATTCCTTCCTTCCCTTACTTTCACCTCTTCTTCCCATTTCCTTCCCCTACCTCCATTGTTTCCTCCTTCACCCTCTGTAAATCTCTAGATATTTCTCTACTCAGTTGGAGCTGTTTCACTCCATTTTAAAACAGTCAAGTTTGTACACTTAGAAGTGTCAATTACTCTGCAAAGAGCCATCTATACCTGATTCTCACAAAGCAGCTGGCAATTAACTGTACTGTGAATGACTCAATATTTGTTTATTACAGTTTCTATGCAAGCAATAATACCCGACAGGGTGGGCGGTATTGGGCAATACTGGACTGCCCAGGGGCATAATGAGGCCCGACGCCGCAGTCGGAGGGCCTTATAGCCCTGGAAGGTCCTGTTGCCCTATACCACCCACCGAGGGTATTATTGCACTTCGAAAATGGGCTAAATGTAAACTTTTATTTTTTTTTTACATATAAGAATTACAAAAATTAATAAAATTACTACAAATTACCTTAAAGTTGATTTGTTAGTAAAATAGTCCTCTATTGATATAGTTACCAATACTTACCAGTAGAGGGCACTACAGCTTTGTTGTGGCTTTCTTACTGCTGTGTAGAATATGTCCCTCTTTGCCTCTTGAACCATCACCCCCCCCAGCTGGCAGGAGCATGATCAGGAAACAGACAGAAGAAGTTAGCAGTAATGCCATCAGTTTTGTTTTGTTTAAAAAAAAAAAAGAAAGAAAGACATGTAAATGTTTTCATGGCGCTGAAGTGAAGTTGGGGTGAGTGTCAGAGACACAATTTACATAGTGCTGTATGCGAGTAGCGATGAGCACACCACCTGCTAGTGCTACTCATTTAAAATGAAAGAAAACTTTTTTTTTTTTACCGTTTTCTGAGAACTGTGCAGGCAGGGATCAAAGGATTGCAGTGGGGCTGTGGCAGGATTTGCCTGCGAGCGAGCGAAGCGGGGTGGGGAATCCCTCGCTAACTGACATGGGAACAATTGTGGTGGTTCTGTGGCATGGTGGCACCCTGGAAGTTGAGGAGTCCCCCAAAACACACACACACTCTACCATGGCTATATTTGGGGGTAGACCTTGAAATGTCCAAAGCTGGGGACTGAAGGCAGAGATTCTCACTGCGTCAGCAGAGAGTGTGAGGGCACTGGGAGAGACTGCCTTGAAGTTGATTGTACTGACGGCAGGGAGTCTGTGGAGAGCCAGAGGCACTGGCAGTAATGCATTGAAAACCAATCTGACAGCTTTAACAGTACAATCTTTTTTTTTTTTATTAAATGCGGACATTTGGGATGTTCACCACACGGGATTTTAGTGCAGTACTGTACGGGGCTACAGTGAAGCCAATCTCACACATGGTATTCGGTTCACTCGTGAAGGTAGTCTCAGATTTGACTGCATTATCTGTGATATCTAGACACTAGATGTAACCGAGCCCCTGGTTGGTTTGTGCTGTGTGTGTGTGGTGAGGATGAATTAGACTTCTGTCTCCCCCAGCGAGCAACAAAAAAATATGGTGGTTAGTTAGAGTGCGGTCAGCTCTCCGAGATTTGTGACATGAGTGAGAAAACAGCAAATTGACTTGCGAGAAAGTGCTATCCCATACACAGCAGTCCTACCAGATATAGCGCTATCTCACTAGTCAGTTTGCGGTTTTGGAGCTGATCGGACCGACTAATAAAAAACTGGCAATTCCTTGCAGCAGTAGGCTAAACGGGCAGGCAGACAGGTGGAGAATGGGGGTTGAGTGTTGACTCTCACTTGCTGAGGGAAAAAAATGGTGGCAGTTTGAAACTGAGTACCCAGCACTTCAGCCAATGAGGAAGCAGGGTGCTGGGCACACAGATACTTTGCTGGCTATCAGGCAGACTTAGGCTGGGGCTTTTTATTTGGTGGGCATCTATTGTCTGATAGATGCCCACCTAAATAAGTCTCAAGCCAATCAGAAGAAGAATGGTCTTTGCCCATTTTCTAATAACTGTTAATGGAATACACTTTCCTAAAGGGAATAAATAGTGTAGCTTGTCACAACCTGTTCAAGCAACACAAGGGATCAGCAACTGTGTGTGTGGGGAGGGCGCATGATTATTGGGGGGCATGAGTATTGGGAGAGCAGATTCAGGAATAACTTAAGGAACTATGGGCTGGATATTCAAACTGCGCCATTCTGAGGCGCAAACCCTTGCGCTGCGCAAAATAGTTACGCAGGGGTGTGGCCCAGGTGATATTCAAAGAAGTTGCGCTATTGAGCAACTCCTTTGAATATCACCCCCAACCACAGCCACTGTGCGCATGCGCGATGGAAACTTGCACCACAGCAGTTGTCAGAGTGGAGCATTCAACATCGGTGGCCAAGTACCATTGCGCCATCACGCCAAAATCACGATATTCAAAGGTGACATGCAAATGGGGCCATAATTCATGCAAGAGCGCGGGGGCCATTTGCCATCTGATTATAGCCCCATTTGCATGCCATTAGCATAGCAAGATCGCCCGATCCCGAGGACTTGCGCCTGGCCGCCCTGCCAGGCAGTAGCCATCGAGGGACCGGCCTTACTCTGCAACTCCGATCGTGGGCAGAATGTAAAAAGAACCCCCAACATCTCCCTAATGCCCGATCGTGGGCAGAATGTGAAAAGAACCCCCGAACACGTTCCTAGTGCCCGATCGCGGGCAGAATGTAAAGAACCCCCAACATCTCCTGGTGGTCCAGTGGACTGTAATGCCCGATCGCAGGCACAATGTAAAATGACACCCCCCACCCAAACATCTCCCTGGTGGCTAGTGTCCCCCACCCCACACACCACGAAGCCCCACCCGCCTCCCCGGCGGCGGCGGGCGGCAGCATCCACCGCCTGCCGCCCGCCGCCCTCGACGACTGCCCAGTGAGTGCTGCATGCCCATTGGTGCAGAGCAAGAACCAATCGGCGTGCAGCCCATACCGTACATGACAGTCCAGATTTATGAATGAATCATTCACAAATCTGGACTGTCATATCGTATCAAACTACTGCCATGATCTGCTCTGCATAGTGAATGCCCTGGAGCAGTCGATCGGCGAGGCAACAAGCGGTGGGATGCTGCCGCCCGCCCGGCTGCGGAGGAGCAGGGTGGGGGGATACTACCACCGAAGATGATTGAGGCAGAAGAGTGTCATTACATTGCCGCGATCGAGCATCCTGATCACTGACCTGAGAAGTTCTTTACATTCTGCCTGCGATCGAACATAAAGCATCGCGAAAGTTCCATTCGCACGATCGGTACAAAGCGTGTTAGGGGTTCTTTGTTCTGCCGCGATCAGCAGTTCGATCCACTGGACCGGGGATGTGAACAGGAAGGGGCCACATTGATGCCAGCGATCGGCCTGGTGGAAGGTACACTATGCCCATGATCGGGCTGGGGGCACAGGGACTGAGTTGGGGGCCAGCCACAGGTGGCAGCTGCTGTGTTGCGCCCTGCAATACAGCAGCTCACCTGTGGGTGGCCCTCTTAAGCCTTTTTTTTTTGGCTCAAGGTCCTGCAGGCTCAGGTTGGGGGTTGCGCCTGCACAACTCTGCACAGCCCGGCTGACTATCGGGCTGTGCAGTTTATGCATGGTTCCTCCCCCTCCTGTTGAGCATGCATTCATTTGCATTGCGCTGTTGCTCAGCCTGTTTTCAGTGGCGCAACTGCCTCCTGCTGAATATCCCAGAATGGCGCAATGTAGGACTTGAACATGCGCAACCCTGTTGAGCATAGAGCAACCCTTTTGAATATCTGGCCCTATATCTTTACAGTGAGAAGGCAAACACCAGGGAAAGGGGATGTGGCAGTGGGTAATGGGGCCAAACTGCCACAAGGGCATTTGGCCAAGGCCAGACCAATGATGGATTGCAGCGACTCAGGTAGGAATCGGGCAGACATGCTACACCGCAGCTCTTTTTCCACTGGCAACTTTCCATGTTTCTGTATAAAATGAGGGACATCCCTAATGTGGGACAGTTAAGAGGTATAAACAGAAGGGTTCTATGGGATAAAATTAAGGATGTTGCTCCTAATGTGGGATAGTTGAGATGAATGGGGGGTTCTGAGGGGTAAAATGAGGGACATCCCTCCTAATTCAAGACAGTTGAAAGATATGGACGGTGCATGGATAGATAGATAGATAGATAGGTAGGTAGGTTGGTAGGTAGATAGATAGATAGATAGATAGATAGATAGATAGATAGATAGATAGATAGATAGATAGATAGATAGTGTCCTTCCAGGGCTCAAAGTGTTTCACAGTATAAAATACAGTATAACAGTTACAAACCACCATGTATCCACAATAAAAATTATTAGATCAGCATACGATTTGTTCAGTCTTAGCAAGAGTGATTCAGGCCGGGGAGGTTCTGAGGGGTAAAATGAGAGGCATCCCTGCTAATGTCTGCGAGTTGAAGGGAATGGACAGAGGGGTTCTCATGGATAAAATGAGGGACATCACTCCTAATGTGGAATAGTTGAGAGGTATGTAAAGGGGGTCTGAGGGGTAAAATGAGGGACGGCCCTCCTAATGTGAAACAGTTGAGAGGTATGTGAAGGGGGTTCTGAGGGGGAAAAATGAGGGATGTCATTCCTACTGTGAGACAGTGGAGTTATGAACAGAGGAGTACTGAGGGGTAAAATGAGAGATGTTCCTCCTAATGTGGAACAGTTGAGAGATACAGAAATGTTATGAGGGATAAAAGTAGAAAAAAATGTGATAGCAGAAGACCAGCCCATCACGTCTGCCCCTATTTTTGACACCTTCAAAAAGTACTTGTCCAGGAGAGCGAACTCTGGTGTGACTGTGCGGGGGTCTCAGATGTTGATCAAGTATTTATGATCACTATAGCAGTTGATTTTGGTGATCATTCAGTTTTTTTTCCTCAGTGCTTGTTTTTGTTCCGCTATATTTTTGATTACCTTACTCCCTGCTCTAATGCTATAGTTGGTTATGGCCCCCTACGTCTTCCCTCAGCATCCCTTCCCTTCCTGGTTCCCCCTAGTGGCAAAATGAGTTCATTGGCCCTGTCCCAGCCATGTTTGACCTCAGTAAGGTTTCTTGCCCCTCCCACCTTCTCCAGCAATCTGCTCCATGGGCCCACCACCCTTTCAGCGAAGAACATCCTCACATTCTTTTGAATTTACCCCACCAGTCTCTACTCATGCCCTCTCACGACTGCAGCAGCATTTCTTATGAACAAATCTGCAGAAATTTATATCTCTTATAAACTTATATGTCTGCATCATGTCCCTCCTCTCTCGTCTGGCCTCTAGCAGAGTACATGTTCGAGGCGCCTTTCTTAGTAGGATCTGCCCCACTGGCCGTGAATCATTTTTGTGGCCATTTGCTGCACTGACAGTAGTCTATCTTTGTCTTTCCTCGGGGTGAGGACTCCAGAACTAGACACAGTTCTCTAGGTGAGGCCTCACCAAGTGATATCTGCATAGGGCCTGTATCACTTCCGCCTTCCTACTGTTAAACTCCCTCCCTATATATCCCAGCATCCTTGATGAAAGCAATAAGACACGATGGGGTGTGGGTTGTTGTCTGATAAGAGCATGCCCCAGGTGCATAAGTAAGCACGAGGCACTTGCCTTTAGCACCTGGGAAGTGCTGTTATCAGACAACAGCCTTCCCCCCGGAGTGTCTTATTGCTCTTGTAAAATGGGTCCATCAAGTAAAATAAACAGGAAAAAGAACACAGTAAGAAAATTATTAAAATGCTGTAAAAGATGTTAAAAGGTAGTAGTTGATAAAAAATAGTTCCTTTAATATGTGCTGCAGTGCCCCTGCAGTGAGCAGTTAGTGCCACTAGAGGATGCATTCCTTTTTTTGCATAATATCTCTGCAGTATGTTACCCTCACTCCCCAATCTTTGCATTTTCTTTTCATTTGTTTCTATCACCTTCCCCTGCGATCTGCCTCCAGTGGGGTACTGAGTCAAAGGTTTTGCTGAAGACAAATGTAAGCACATCTTCTGCCTGCTCTCTATCTACTGCCCGAGTGACCCAGTCAAAAAAATACAATCAGGTTGGTCTGACATAGGCTGGCCCAGTGGCACTGAGGGTTGAGGCGCTAGATGCCACACCTCATGCCACGCCAGTGACCTGGGTTCGGGAGCAAACTATGGTCACTGGGAGTTGGTGGGCAAGAGTAGGATTGAGTGTCCAGAAGACTGCTCTCCTCTTCTGGGGTAGGTGGATTCTGCCTCATGAATAACTGATGACCCCAGGATCCAGAGGGAGCACTGCAGTCTGCGTGGCAATGTAGATAGGGGTTGGGTGGCAGTGAGTGTCTTTCATTCAGGCACAGGAGCATGCCTGGTGTGAACAGGATGCCATTACTCATCTGCACCTAGCAACACAAGCAGTAAAAACCGCTCCCTGGATAGCAACAGCATCCTCCGGTTGCCCGCCACACTCCCATTGCCAGGTTCACTCCACTGACTCTCCCAATCCCCTTGTCTGCCTGGGCTCTGGCTAGATGGGTCCAGTCATCAGACCAGGTAGGTGGGGAGTGTCTGTCCCTGATTTTCTGGTGGGGTGGACTTCAGGCGGAGAGTAGCGCAGTTGGCTGTGAGTGGGGATCACCTGAGAGAGGTCAAAAGGAAGCAGGTGATAAAAGAGTTAACAAAAAAAAGTTGGTCTGACATGGTCTTCTTTAAAGCAAACCTGTGCTTCTTTACATCATGTAGCCCATTAACATCTAAACAGGCCACCAGGCTTTCCTGTAGGGCTGTGCAGGGCCGAATATTATTTTCCAAATACTACCTAATAGTTGAGCTCCTGAATATTCTGGGGCTTTTCTCTATCAGGGCACTATCTGCATTCAGGAAAGAGTATTTGACCACCTACAAAATAAAAAAGTAAAAAAAAGAAAACAGCAACTCACTCTCCTCCCACAGCCCAAAGACAAGTACAATATAAATTTCATCCCCCTCACCCTCTAACAAAAGACCAATGCCAGCCAACCCCCCTGCACCCACAAGTTGTTATTTTATTTAATAATGTAAGTCCCTCGATAGGTGACTGTCTCAACCTGCCTGCCTCCATGGCTAGCCACCATCCTATTTAATATACAGTGCTCGTTTATGCTTAAAAAAATTAATTTATGTCCCCCCCACCCTGTCCGGCACCACCCAACTCCCACCCAGCAGCACTCAGTTCTATTGAGGTGAGATTCAGAGTCAAAGAAGGTGACAGGCTCAACCCACCCTCCTGTACAGTAGGCTGCCTTCTCAAGAAAAGTGCTTGCATGCTTGCTCTTGTAAAACCAGCTGATCACGTGATCATCCACCCATTTGAGGTCAGAACCACCACCCTTGAGGAAGGACTCCAATTCCCCTTTACCATTTGAAACCATACAGAATTGAGGTCGTTGGACTCCAATGATTCCCTGACTGCCACCCCTCCCATCACCTCTGAGTTTGTAAGTAGCAAGTCTAGGATGGGGTTCTACTGTGTGGTTTCTCTGACCAGTTGCACTAGTAGACAGTCCTGCACTGTGTCCAGCAGTGCCTAACTCTTGGTGCTCCTAACCAAAAGGGGTATCCCAGTCAAAGTCTAGTAGATTTGGGCCCCCTACTATCACTATGTTACCTTTTACTACCCCACTTCTGATTTCCTCACCCAAATCTTTACTGTTCTCCTCCTTTTGTACTGGTGATCTATAGACACTCCCATCTTAATCTTTTTACCGTCAGTCATAGTAGTTAGCTGTACCCAAATGACTCCTCTCCCACTCCTTACCTTCAGTAGCCTCAGTACCCTCTCTGATATACAGAGCTAATCAAAAACCCTTACATCTGTCCTTCTAGTACAGGGTAAACCCTGGAACTGTCAAATCCAATTTGCTTATTCCCAGTCACCCACGTCTCTATGATGTTTACCAATTCTAACTCTGCCTCTGCCACCACTGCCTGTAGATCACTAACCTTGTTACTTGGGCTGCTGGTGTTTAGGCAGCTCCCCTCCAAACCCCCTCCTTTTTTCCCCCTTCACTTCCCTTCCCCCTCACCTGTTCCCTGTTTACTGTACACTTCACACTTCCTGTTTCTATTTTCAGTCGTGATGTTTCTGCTCTTCGCCCTTACCAGATGCATCACAATGGCATCTCAGTGATAACACAGTGGTGAGTTAACAAATGTGCAATGGTACTACCCAGTGGTACCCTGGTATTAACAGTGGTAGTTTACATTTCGATTTTGTCCTACAGTACCACTTCATCAAGAAAAATTTAAATGTAAACTACCACTGTTAATACCAGGGTACCACTGGGTAGTACATGTCACAGGCCACTTGCGCTGAACAGCTGTTATGCCCGCAGTTGTGCAATAAACCCCCTGCAACATGGTGCTGGGGGTTTACGGCAGCAGTTGCACCCCATTCCAGAAGGGCAGCAACAAAGTCCCCAATGTCAAGATTCTACAAGAACTCCCGGAGAACCAGCAACGTAAGTTACACCTGCATTTAGCTGGTGTAACTTACATCCATCCTCCGAGGGTCCTGTAGAACCAGGTCCATGTGCCCCCCATGCCCAGACCACCCCTGTTGCTGCCGCACTGGGCATCACAGCATGATCCCACCCGACCCCCATACTGTACATGCCCCCATACAATAATGGCCCGTAGTGCCCTGTGCCCCCTCATGCCTAGGATTGCCCAGCAGGGCTACCCACACCTAGCCCCAGATCCCCATTGTAAAATGCCCTGCAATTAATTTCTGGCGTGTCTTTACAGGAGCACTCTACAGCACTCAGTAGGCGGCTGGCCGTGGAGATGAGAGGTAGGCTGTACCAGTGCCGGCCGAGGACAGGTGGTGGGTGCTGGGTGGGCTGGCATGGCTAGGTGGGAAGGTGGAGGCAGCTGAACTACCAGGGCATATCAGGTTGTTTGCCGCATTTGTGGGGCTCAGGTCAGGCGCACACCCAGGTAGAGGATGACAGCATCGCCCTCACTGGTGGTTCTAGTAGATAAAACACAGGGTAACAAGAAGCATACTCATACATTCAAGTTCCAATACATGTACCCAGCACTTTAGAATTTAACATATTTAGTTTTGCAGAAGTTTCAAAACAAGTAAAGCTAGAGCAACTTCAAGAATATTGTGATAAGTTGTTCCAGGCATAAGGACACACAAAAAAATATATTTCTTTCAGAAACGGACAAATACTTTGCCAACTGTTAGAAGTGATGCTGTACTTCTGGTGAGGAGCATTTATGGTAAGAAACGTAAATACATTAATTACTGGGAAATGTAAGAATGTACTACACTAGGGGGTCAAAGGGAAAATAAATACTGGTTAGTGTTAAGCCTTATGTGACATACTGTAATTAACTAGACGTTATAGGACTTTCAAGCTTTAACTAAAAGACCAATGGATTAGCACCCTCAAATAAAAGTAAAATGCAAGGTTTCTTTTTAGTTCATGGGACAGGACATTAGCACATATTTCATATTAAATTGTACCGTATGTGTGCATACATGTGCTGTCTCATGTATAAAAGAGGAACCTCATTTGAATGCTTTCACAAATGAAAAGGACTCCTTTATGGTTCATTGTGTAATTCAGGTTTAATATCTTCTCTACTATATTTGTGCAAGAAAAAAAAAGGAAGCTTTCAAAATCAGAACAGTTCTACAACGGGGGATTCGAGGGCAGGGAGTGTGGGCAGCCCTGCGGGGCGGCTGTTGTGGCTTGCTGGCCGGGGGGTGCACTTGCAACCTGCGGCTGTGGGTTGCGACATGCTGGCCAGGTAAGCCCTCTGTGCAGCATACCTAGCCACATGTTGCAAGTCGCAGGACTTTGCTGCAGAGACTCTGCCCCTTCTAGAATAGGGTGCAGGGTCAATGTTGCAGTTGCAGGTGGTGCAAGTTGCATTCGTCGGCAACTTGCGCAACCCTTCTAGAATCGGGCCCCAAGAATACAACAATGAATATTTAAGTGTAGCAGTATAGGACATCCTAAGTTTCAAAAGAAAGGCAGAATGTGCAGTGGAGACCAAACAACAGTAGCATTTCAAAATAGGATTGAGTCAGGGATTAGAGTTTGGGAGGGAGGGCTTGGGGGAGTTGATGGGGGAGAGGAGGTGTGGCATGAGCATTTGTTGCCTGGGAGGAAATTGAGAAGGAATTTGATGGAAGTGGACAAGGGGGTATGGTGAATGTCCAAGGGAAGCTGATTCCAAAGAAAGGGGAGACAGTAGGAAAAAGTCGACTGACCTGCCTCAGTATGAGAATGCAGGAGGAAGGAAGAGTGGAAGTCCCTGGACCATAGTGAGTATTTTGAAGGGTTAGCAGGCAATAGGCTGGAGGACAGGTAGGGAGGAGAGTCCCAAATCAGTATTTGGCAATGAGGAAGAGGCAATGGCCCTCTAGCTTGTGAGGTAGAGGCATGAGGGAGAGAGGAGTAGAAGACAGTGGTGCATGTGAAGGGAGGAAAGAAGGAGGCAGCAAAGCGACAGAAAGAGTTCAGGAGAGTGTTAAGTCTTGAGAGGCAGAAGTTGCAGGGACAACATCGGTGTAATCAATAACGTAGAATCATTTTGATGACCAGATCCCGATAGGTAGGAAGGGGGAGGCTGTCTTTGTCACAGTAGAGGATGCCAAGCTTTGGAGCAGATGGCATCTATAGGGGTAAAGAAATCAAAATGGCTGTCCGACCTGACCCCTAGGTATTTGAAGGTGTGGACTTCATTGAGGGGGAAGCCATCCAGGGTGAGGAAAGCTGGGGGGACTGGAGTCTGGACAGCCTCTTCCTGGAGCCAAAGGTCATTGTAATGGCTTTCTTTGTGGTTTAGCTGGTTGGCCTGAAACCAGTGTTGAATTTTGTCAAAATCTTGCTGTAGGGGTGTGTGTACATCAATGGAGAAGATGCCTGAGGTGTAAATAATGGAATTGTCCGCGTACATGTGAATTTGGGAAGTAGAACAGATGGACAGAAGGTCATTTATAAAGACAGAAAAAAGAATGGCCAGCATGGATTAAGGGGAAAGGATAGGACGTTACCAACTAGGACCGATTGCTGTCTGTTGTGTAGGCAGGAGCTAAACCAATTGACTGCAATAGGTGCCAGCCCAGTCGGATGGAGTTTGTGAAGCAGGAAAGGATGGGAAACAGAATCAAAGGCCTTTGCTAGGTCTACGAACATGTGGCAGTGATTAGACCTTGATCCATTCCTGTAGAGATTGAGTTGTTGACTCATAGCAGGTAGGACATATGCTGTTCCTGAAGCCTGACTGGAAAGGGAGAGAATGCCAGAGGTGGATAGATGTTCAAAGAGCCTAGAGTAGATATGGGACTCTTGTAGTTTGGTGAGTGAGGAAGGAGAAATGGTACTGTTGTTGCCGGGAAGAAGGGTCCCTGCTTTGTGGAGCAGTAGCACCTTGGCCATTTTTGAGGCCTGAGGGTCAGTGCGGTTGAGAGGGAGAGGTTAAGGAGGTGGGTGAGGAGGTGGCAATAACAGGGAAGAGATGTGTAGGGGCTTAGGGTAGAGTTCATTGGGGCTGGATTGAGCAAGATTAAGAGACATTGAGTGCTAAGTGGACTTCTTTAGGAGAAACAAGAGGAAAACTAAAGCCAATGCCGGGGAGGGTCCTGTGGGGTAGGGTGGGATGGTGGGGGAGTGCATAGCTTGTGAAGAATTTGTTGAAGATCTCGGCAACAGAGGATGGGTCGGAGATAGTTGAGCCTTCAATTTTAAGGACTGTGGGGGCATGAGTTGTAGGTGGGTCAATAAGAGAGTGGGTAATGTTCAAAAGGGAAGTTGGCGTGCCGAAGTTGGGATTTGAAATAAACAGCTTTGGTTTGACGGATAGCCTTGGTACAGGCATTTCTGTGAGATTTTTATAGCTGCAGGTCTGCTGGGGACAGGGGGGCTTTATATAGCACCCAGGTTCTGTCTCAGATTCTGCATAGAGTTAGGAAGTCCATCATTATCCAGGGGTGGTGCAGACACTTGACTCTAGCCTTTTTTTTGAGGCATGTTACAATGATATTCAGAAGAAATTACTGTAAAGGGGCTGGAGCAGATTGGGCTCCCATGAGCCCTGTCCTTGCTGCCCCCACCGAAGACCACCTCCCTGGACTTACCTGTCCAGCTTGTGTACCTCCATGGATATCCCCGTGGTGGTGCCAGGAGGAGGGCCATCCTCCTCTAGAGTGTCGTATCCAGCGCTCAGCTGGTAGGGGTTCTTTATTAATTTTATGTGCAGTTCCATCTTGTAGATGAGTTCTTCTCAGTGATGTTTCACCTGGATAAATAAAGACCTGAATGATTGATTGATTGATTATGCATGCCTGCCCAATCATGTATTTTCCTTTTTTTTTTTTTGTACCTCCCCTGCTGGGGCACACATGCTGTACCCGCCCTGCTGGGACATGAATTCTGTCTCTCCCCTGCTGTGGCATGCATGCTGTACTTCCCCTGCTGGGGCCTGCATGCTGTACCTCCCCCACTGGGGCATGCATGCTGTACCTCCTGCACTGGGGGATGCATGCTGTACCTGCCCTGCTGGGACACACATCCCGTACCTCCCCTGCTGGGACATGCATGCTGTATCTCCCCTACTGGGACACACATGCCGTACCTCCCCTGCTGGGACATGCATGCTGTACCTCCCCTGCTGGGATACGCATGCTGTACCTCCCCTGCTGGGACACGCATGCTGTACCTCCCCTGCTGGAGCACGCATGTTGTACCTTCCCTGCTGTGGCGCAGATGCTGCACCTCCACTGGTGGGACATGCATGCTGTACCTCTCCTGCTGGGACAGGCATGCCATACCTACCATGCATGCTGTACCTCCCCTGCTGGGACATGCATGCTGTACCTCCCTGCTGAGGTCACATACTGTACCTCCCATGCCAGGGCACGCATGCTGTACCTCCCCTGCTAGGGCTCTCATGCTGTACCTCCTCTGCTGTGACATGCATGCTGTACCTCTCGTACTAGGACATGCATGCTAGCACATGCATGTGAATGCACATGTGTGCAGCAGGAGTCCCGTAGCTCTCCCTTGTGCCACTGTCAGCTTGCACTGCCACCAGGCCTGCACCTGTTGGCAGTTTCTTTGTGGAGATGATATCCCTTACTCCTTTGGTGAGGAAGCAGTATGTTGAGCAGCTTAGTCCTCCCCCTCCCTGGCCAGCCCCATTCACCCGAGATCACTACCAATCTTGCTTCACCAGCAGCCACTTGGGCAAGCTTTTCTTTCATTTCTCCATAAAATGAGGGCCATCCCTCTAATGTGGGACAGCTGAGAGGTAAAGACAGAGGGCTCTGAAGGGTAAAATGAGAGATATCCCTCCTAATGTGGGACAGTTGAGGTAGTGAACAGAGGGGTTCTGAGGGGTAAAATGAGGGATATCCTCCTAATATAGGACAGTTGAGATGTATGGACAGAGAGGTTCTGAGCTGAAATGAGTATCCCTCCTAATGTGGGGCAGTTGAGAGGTATGGACAGAGGGTTCTGAGGGGTAAAATGAGGATGTCCTCCTTATGTGGGACAGTTGAGAGGTATGACTACAGGTCCCCCTCATGGCCCAGTTGCAAACTGGTTGATGGGCAGAAAACAGAGAGTGGTGGTAAATGGTATACAGTCAGAAGAGATGCAAGTCACAAGTGGGGTACCTCAGGGATCAGTCCTGGGGCCAGTCCTCTTCAACATCTTCATTAGTGACCTTGCAGATGGACTAGAGGGTAAGGCTTGTCTGTTTGCAGATGACACCAAGATCTGCAACAGAGTAGATGATCCAGATGGGGTGGGCAGAATGAGAAGAGATCTGGATAAACTAGCAGAATGGTCAGAAGAGTGGCAACTGGGATTTAATGCAAAGAAGTGCAAAATCATGCATAGGGAAGAGAAACCCTGAAGCCACCTATAGGCTGGGAGGAGTTGCTAGCAGTCACAAAGGAAGAAAGAGACTTGGGCATCATCATCACTGATGACCTAAAATCATCAAAGCAGACCTCTAAAGCAGTAGGTAAGGCTAGGGGGTGTTAGGGTGTATTAGTAGGGGTATCACAAGTCGTAAGAGGAGGTAATAATCCCTCTGTACAAGACACTAGTTAGGCCCCATCTGGGTACTGCGTGCAGTATTGGAAGCCACACCTTCACAAGGACATTAACCAAATTGAGGCAGTCAGAGAAGGGCAGCAAAATGGTGCAGGGACTGCATCAGAAGACATATGAGGACAGATTAACGGAGCTCAATATGTATACCCTTGAGCAAAGGAGGGAGAGAGGTGATATGATCAAGGCATTCAAACACCTTAAGGGCATAAACAAGGTGAAAGAGTCTAACATGTTTAAATATAAGAAAATAGCAGGACAAGAGGACACAGCATGAGATTAGAGGAGGCCGATTAAGGGGAATATGAAAATTCTTTTCACAGAAAGAGTGGTGGATGCATGGAATGGCTTCCCACAGAAGTGGTGGCTATGAATACAGGCAGGGCTTCAAACAGGCATGGGATAGGCATAAGGGAGCAATACAAATGACTATGAATAGATAGGCCACTGACAGAGCAAAGGCCGATGGCACATTTATAAGGTAGAAAAAGAAATGGGCAGACTGGATGGGCCTTGCGGTCCTTATCGTCATCTTCTATGTTTCTATGAAGTTGTATACTATGGGTTATGAGGAACTGTTTTATAGCATCTCTAGTTCTCTGCAGTAGAATGCAAGCTGAAATCAGGTTTACTCCAGTTCAAACTTGTTTAGGATCAGATCTTCCTTTTTCAGACCATCAATGGCCAATCTGGGGTGGCTGTATTTAACCTAGAGGTTAGAGCAGTAAGCTGTGAACCTATAAACTGAGCAGACCTGGGTTTGATTTCCACAACCACCACTTGCATGCTGTATGACCCCAAGAAAGTCCCTTAACCTCCCTGTCCTCCGTGCCTTTCCTGGCCATATAATTCTAAATTAATGTATGCAGTATATATGAGAAATAAAATGCAGGATAAGTGCCGCCTCACCAGCGCAGCGGTAAAGCTACTACCTGTAGCACAAATGACTGTGGTTCAGGAGCAGATCTCGGATGTCGGAAGGTCAGCCCAGGGGCAGGAGGCTGTGTCTCAAGGGGACTGCTCACCTTCTCCAGGGAGGGGATCCGGTACCCCGCACATACCAACCTCTAGCATTGGCTGGAGGGTACAGCAGCCTGGCACCATGCCATGTGTCTGTTGGGTAGGGACTGGTGTACTTCTGCATGTCAGGGTCGGGAACGTGCCCGACTGTGCGCTGAGGTCATTGTACATCTGGCTTCCCTCTGGAAAGGGGAAGGGGAGTGCACAAGGAAGGGAAAAACACCTCAGCTCAATCCCCATGACACCGGGGATCCTGACAAGTGCCAGGACCCAGCCGATACAGGGGGCTCCTCTGCCGGCAACGACCAAGGACAAAAATATGTACTTTGAAAAAAATGCAGGATAAATAATTTATTGTGCCAGTTTCTGCATTCTAAATGAGAATAAACAGTTTATTCTCTCAGTGTAAATGTGTCCACACACTCCACACATCACACTGCCCTCCCTGCCCTGAGGCAGCTGTCTGAACACAGTTTGATTCCAACATTATGTGGACCAGTCAGAGCTCTAGATTCCTTCCATTCAATAACAAAACAGCAGCACAACACTGCTGAATTACTAGAACAATTCCATGGATTTTGTTTAAAATCATCACTAGTACATATAATTAAATCAGTCAAACAACACCTAAAACAAATTACATTGCATTAATCGAATATGCAACAGCGGCAGTGTTTGAATGCATGTTTACTCCATAATCATGGTGGTAGAAGTAATAAGTTTTATTCATAAAACATGAACCAGGATAACCAACTGAGCCAAGACTCATTTTCATTGGGGTCTGAATTCAGCACATTGTGGTGACCTCAGAGATACTTCACTACATGCAGAGCTGTGAACATGGAGACAGAAGGTTTTAGAAAAGGAAAGAGATCTGATATTATATAGCACCTTTCATGCAAACTGTATTCCAAGAACTTTGTAGTCCAGATGAGGGAGGGTGAAAATGTTGCTGACATTACCCGAATAGAATATATGACTCTATTTAATGGCCACTTATACAAAACTATAGGTCTTTTGCATAGTGTTTGATCCCCTTTTTGTGAGTCACCTCTGTGGAGGGGTTGTGGGTTAACAGATAGACCAGACACCGAACTTCAGGTTCAACACACAATGTCTGTGTGATGTTTATTTAAAATATAGAGGTTAACCTTCAGCAATGGCATATCGCTTCTTCAGTCTGCAGCAACAGACTATGCATGTCCTTCCTCTGCATTTAGTCAGCACCTGCTGATCTAACTTTTTAGTGAAAAACCACTTCATCTCTATGTTTGACTTGTTTGCTTGGGTGATGGGGGCTCAAAAAAGCAAAACCCAAAAACAAGTTAAAGACAAAGAACCTTAGTGCAGCAGCACTGAAACAAGTGCTACCACAAAGGGCATTTGCAGTAAAGCCAAGTTTCAAAGAAACACAACATCACACATACCCCAATAATGCAAAGCATCATGAGATGTGTATGCAAATCACCATGACATTTCAGACTGGCTCAGTTTACAACAGGAATGCATGGTACCAAAAGAGCCTTGCAAGCAATCTGCAATTTACATGCATTTAACAAGTTTCTGATATCTCTACCCTGGTAACTTAATTTCTATAATACAGTCACCTAGTACTTTTACCTTTATCAAAACACCTAGTGCCATGGTGTTTTCAATATTTCTGAGTTTCATACACATAAGGTACAGTATATACATCAAGGTATTTTATGATATAGTGCCATTGCATACTAAATCAACCACAAGGAACACAGCCTGTTGTTTTACATCAGCTCAAAGGTCACAACAGTAGCCTCCCTGTATGAGGATCTGAGAGGGAAAAGTAAAATTAAAGAGGACACTACAGCATAGTCAAGAAAGCGGAGGGGGGTGCCCATAGGTGGCCAACCTTATGGACTAGAAATTGTAAAGGATAGATTAGGCTAAAAAATAGAACTGTTGCAACAGATTTAAGAAAAGGTCAGTCCTCAAGAGTGGCAGGATCTCCCTGTCACAACCTTCACTTTCTTTTTTTTTATTATAGTCACCACCTGGGTGCAAAAATCACTGTTTTCTAGGAAGAGCACATTATCTGATCCCACTGACCTCCCACTTAGCTACTAATATAAAGTGATGGCTGTCAATTTCTGTTTGGTGTTGGCAGGAGTTTTAATCCTTGTAACTTCTTTTTGAGCAATTTAGATAAGTATTGCATATGAGCATATCATTACTCATCTTAACTTCCATGACCTCTCGCCCTAACTTTACAAAAAAAGAAATTATCCTTTTATGGCTGTGGGCAGAGCCTATAGCCATTTTGCTATCCGTAGCTTGAAAATGGAGTTTCATGGAACACGTTTTGGTCATTTCAATGTATCCTTCCATGCCAACTGAAATAAAATTTTCCCTTCTTTCTCTTAAGAATGTTGGAGACATAACTCTAAGCTGCTTATCAGATGCCATTAGGAAACTGAAACAGCTTGTTACATATTTGTTAAATATCAGTTGCCTATGAAACTGGAGATTTGCACATTTAAATACTAAGCATTTAAACAGCTTCTTGATACTAGTTTAACTTGGGAATGTATTGTCTTTCAAGAAAGAGTCATACCTCATAAATGTCACCCTTTCCCCAACAGATCAATGATGTACACTGTTTTTTTTTTAACCTCTACAGACACTATCTGATAAGTAGTCTCAGACATATGCCAGGTCTTCAGTGAACTGCTTAGACTAAATACGTATCAGTAAGAAGCCATTTTATGTTTGCTTGCGCATGTGCAAGAAACATGAATGCCATCATCGAGTTTTGGAGGTGTATCACCCCTCTTCCAATTCAGTTAATGTGTTGGCAGGCGGGGCCCCTGTCTGCCAATGCATGCTGGAGCTGTCTATGACAAGCTCCAAAATGCAGTGGCATACAGTTGAGAAGGGGGCTACGGCTTGAGTGAGCGATAAGATATTGCCTGCTCATGCGCAGCTCCCCTACAACCTGCCTTGCATACTGCGTGCTCCCCTACGCACACACTGTGTAGCCGGCGAGGGTGCCCAATCCTGTCGGCTGTGCTGCAAGCTCCCGAAGCCTTCCAAATGCCATGCTGGGTGCCCACCCCAGCATGGCAACTCAATGGTATAGCCGACAGGGTGCCCAATCCCCCGTCGGCTTCACTGTCTGCCCCCCTGAGTACAGGGTGCCATGCTGGGAGCCCACCCCAGTGTGGCAACAAATGCCATGGCCGACAGGGGTGCCCAATCCCCCATCAGCTCTACACCCGCCCAACCGTCCTTCTGCCATGCTGGGAGCCCACCCAAGCGTGGCAAACGTCTCACGTCGTCTTTTTTAAATTTTAAATACCTGTAAAGAAAAAACGGTCCCACGCAGTCTTCCTGCCCCTCCCCACAACCCGCACCCACCCTGCGCACCCTGCCTCCCACACACCCCACACCCCATACTTACCTCCAGGCTCGGCGTGATGATCTTGACGGACCGAACAAATCTGCACTCTCAAAGCCGACCGCGAACTGAGGAAATGCCGGCAAGCTGTATAATGGTATAGATAGGGTTTTTTCAACTTTGTTGCATCTCTCAGGCATTTTTGGAATTTTGCCAAATTTTCAACGTGGGTTTTTTGGGACCCCTTCTCATGAATCCTGTCACTGTCATGGCGTTATTCGGGCCCAAAGGGTGATTTCGCAGTCACTCCACGAAATCACCTTTCAGGACCGATTAATGAAACAACACTGCCAGTGTTCATAGGTGGACTCTCAGAAGCCTATTTTGAAAGTTGGTGAAAAATTCCTAAAAAGCAAACTGTTCTGAAACATCGTTGCGCGCAGTTCCTCATGCGCTCATAAGTTCATGGATTTTCAATATTTTCACTCCAGATTTTCAACATTACCATTTTACCACACCTTCTTATGATAGTACAGCTGTCATTTTTCACATCTCACCCAAAACATGTTTCCGCCCATGTAGTGCACAATGGCGCAGTCGGTGTGCGACATCAATGTACTGGACAAATTAAGAAAATCACAGTGACACTGTTCATGAGCAGAGGTCTTAAAATGGCTATGTTGAAAATTTGGTGAAAAAATTCGAAATGACTGTTTTACAAGCGTCGTTGTGTACAGTTCATGCCTTTCAATAAGTTGTGATTAATATTTTCACTCCAGATTTTCAACATTGCCATTTTACCACACCTCCTTATGAGCACTACAGCTGTCATTTTTCACATCTCACCCAAAGCGTGTTTCCACCATATGGAGCCAGAATGGCGCAGCGGTGTCGCGAAATCAATGTCTGGGACAAATTAAGAAAATCACAGTGATACTGTTCATGAGCAGAGGTCTTAGAATGGCTATGTTGAAAATTTGGTGAAAAATTCCCAACAATGAGCTATTTCTGGCGTGCATTGCGCGGTTCCTGCGCTAGTAAATTAGCAAATTTTCAATATTTTCCTCCAGATTTTCAACATTGCCATTTTACCCACCTCTTTATGAACAGTACAGCTGTCATTTTCACATCTTGCCCAAAATGTGTTTCCGCCCATGTAGCACACAATGGTGCAGTCAATGTGCGAAATCAATGTATCGGACACATTTAGAAAATCACAGTGGCACTGTTCATGAGCAGAGGTCTTAAAATGGTTGTGTTGAAAATTTGATGAAAAAATTCTTAAAAATGACTGTTTTACGAGCGTGCGTTGCGCAGTTCCTATGTATGCTCATAAGTTTGCGAATTTAATATTTTCACTCCAGATTTTCAACATTGCCATTTTATTACACTTCCTTATGAACAGTACAGCTGCCATTTTTCATATGCCACCCAAAATGTGTTTTCGCACATGTAGCGCACAATGGTGCTGTTGGTGTATGAAAGCAATGTTTGGGACAGATTAAGAAAATCACAGTTACACTGTTCATGAGCAGAGGTCTTAAAATGGCTATGTTGAAAATTTGGTGACAAAAGTCCATAACTGTGTTTTGAGTGAGCATTGCGCAGTTTCCACGCATCCTCGTAAGTTCATGACTTTGTAATATTTTAAGTCCTGATTTTCACCAGCAGCATTTTCCCACACTTCCTTATTTACAGTACAGCTGTCATTTTTCACAACATGGCCGAAATGTGTTTTCACACTTTCAGCGCAGAGATGCGTGGTCGCTTTGGGAAATCACTGTTCGGGACAGATAAAGAAAATCACGGTGACACTGTTCATGATCAGAGGCACCAAAATGCCTAAGTTGACAATCTGCTGTAAAAAATCCCCAACCTAATTATATTATGGGTGTGCGTTACATTTCCTATTGTACCTGTCTTGACTACCATTTTTAAATATTTTATTGCAGATTTGCAACATTGCCATTTTTACACCTCCCCATGAACAGTACAGCTGTCATTTTTACATCCTGTTCGAATGTTTTTGCACCTGTGTGCTAAATGCCCCGTGGTCGCTGTGCATAAGCAGCTTCGGCTAACAAACTGATATTCCCCTGTTCATAAGGTGGGGTCACAAAAACGTGCTGAACATTTGGGTGAAAATACCAATCAGATGCCTGAGGTATTAGGGTTTCCAACCATAACGCCCAACCCTGTAGAGAATGACAGGCATCAGGGGTGTGACTTGGGATTCTTGCCTATAATGCTCATACCATTCCACACCCTGCAGCCAGTGAGAGGCATCGAGGTATGCCTTGGACTCTTTGGCTCCAAAGTTCACCCATTCTCCTATATCGCACCCATCTCACTGTATTTCCTAATGGAATGAGGTGCGCATAAGAGCCAAAGACCCCAAGGAACACCATGACAGCCTGAGTAAATACAGTGCAGAAATGTGTAAATGAAGATCCCTATGACAATGAGACGTAGCATCTCCCCTGCGCTATCCAGGATACAAAATATAGGATAAGAAATATTTAAAGGAAATCTACTCTAAACTGAACTTCACTGTGGTCACTGACATAAACAAACAGTTTTTATTGTAACAGTCACACAGGAGTCTGGTTCTGATTGTGCTAACCAACTGCACCACTGAGACAACTGGAACCTGGGCCATCCCTAAGCACATTACTCTTTCTCAAATGCACAACCCAATAGCAACACAAATATTTTTGAAACAATCACACAGGAGTGTGGTGTGCATTTTATGGGACACATACAAACAGAGGTGAGAAGAATAAGTGCCTCAGCTGGAGACTTGAACCCAGGCTACCCAGAATACTGTTCTGATTGCACTAACCAGCTGCCCACTGAGACAACTGGAACCTGGGCCGTCATCAAGTATATTACTCTTTCTCAAATGCACAACCCAATGGCAACACAAATATTCACTTGTAACAATCACACAGGAGTGTGGTGTGCATATTTATGGAACACATACAAACAGAGGTGAGAAAGAATAAGTGACTCAGCTAGGACTTGAACACAGCCCACCTGGCAGTATTGTGGCCATGAGGATGGTGTGTAGTGTGAGTGTGTGTGTGTGTGTGTGTGTGTGTGTGTGTGTAGCATTATACAAAATATAAGATAAGAAATATTTAAAGGAAATCTACTCTGAACTCAACTTCACTGTGTTCACTGAGATAAACAGCTTTTTTTTAATAACATATTAGGATGCAATATTTATTTTGAATGTTGTGGCCATGAGGATGGTGTGTATGTATGCATGTATATAGAAATAATGCATATGTGGGGGTTGATATGGGTTTTTCACACCCAAGTTGTGTGATAATATGTAAACCTCGAGAGCGAAGCTCGAGAGGTTTAAGTATTATCACACAATGAGGGTGTGTGGAAAAACTTCATTTCTAATCCCTACATATGTTTTATTTTTTATAACTGGCACCAAAACAAATTAAATATAAATATTACCACTATGAGGAGATGCGAGACGAAAACGCTCCTACTTCCTTAATAGGCACGCCCCCACGATATTCAAAGACTGACATCACATAACGTGCTAGCGTGGGGGCGTGCCTACTAGTAAGGAAGTAGGAGCGTTTTGGCAGCGGGTCTCCGTGTTGCCTTTGCTGTGCTTGAAACTGTTCAGTTTGGAATGCGACTGCTGCAGGCTTCTTGACGCGAGACTGTAAAAGTCGTATCAACCCGCTGGTTGATACGACTGTATCAACCTGCGGTTGATACGACTCTTTTTACAGTTCTCAAAACGGGTTGATAACAGGGATCACCAGTTATTATATATATATATATATATATATATATATATATATATATATATATACATATATATATATATAATATATATATATATATATAGAGAGAGAGAATGTGTGTGTGTGTGTGTGTGTGTGTGTGTGTGCTGGCGTGCGTGTTGCTGTAGCTCAATATATTTTTTCCCAAAAAGATAGTAAACAAGCATTTGTCAATGCCGAATGTTTGCTTGCTGGCATTGGCAGTGGTAGTGTAGAAGTTACAGAGCTGCGAAATAGGAATGGCAGTGAAGTATTGAACTGAAGCCAACCCCTCCACCACCCTGCAGAGAGTGACAGGCATTGGGGTGTACCTTTGGGTCGTCAGGCATAACAGCCATGCCATTTCACCTCACCCCACCCTGCAGACACTGACAAGTGTCACGGTGTTCCTTGGGGTCTTTGGCACTTATGCGCACCCCATTCCATTAGGAAATACAGTGAGATGGGTGCGATATAGGAGAATGGGGTGAACTTTGGGGCCGAAGAGTCCAAGGTGCAGGGTGTGGAATGGTATGAGCATTACAGGCAAGAATCCCAAGTCACACCCCTAATGCCTGTCATTCTCTACAGGGTTGGGCGTTATGGTTGGAAACCCTAATACCTCAGGCATTCATTGGTATTTTCACTCCAAATTTTCAACATGTTTTTTTGACCCCACCTGATGAACGGGGAATATCAGTTTGTTAGCTGAAAGCTGCTTATGCACAGCAACTATGCATTAGCACACAGGTAAAAACATTCAACAGGATTAAAAATGACAGCTGTACTGTTCATGGGAGGTGTAAAATGGCAATGTTGCAAATTTGCAGTAAAATATTTAAAAAATGGTGAAGTCATGAGCGCACAAAGAAACTGTGCAACGACACCGTAATATAATTAGATTGGGGATTTTACAGCAGATTGTCAACTCAGGCATTTTGGTGCCTCCGATCATGAACAGTGTCACTGTGATTTTCTTTATCTGTCCCGAACAATGATTTCCCACAGCGACCACGCATCTCTGTGCTGAAAGTGTGAAAACACACTTGACCATGTTGTAAAAATGACAGCTGTACTGTTCATAGGAAGTGTGGAAAATGCCACTGGTGAAAATCTGGACTTAAAATATTACAAAGTCATGAACTTACGAGGGTGCGTGGAAACTGCGCAATGCTCACTCGTAACACAGTCATTTTATGGACTTTTGTCACCAAATTTTCAACATAGCCATTTTAAGACCTCTGCTCATGAACAGTGTAACTGTGATTTTCTTAATCTGTCCCAAACATTGCTTTCGCACACCAGCAGCACCATTGTGCACTACATGTGCGAAAATACATTTTGGGTGACATATGAAAAATGGCAGCTGTGCTGTTCATAAGGAAATGTAATAAAATGACAATGTTGAAAATCTGGAGTGAAAATATTAAACTTGCAAACTTATGAGCATGCATAGGAACTGCGCAACGCACGCTCGTAAAACAGTCATTTTATGGACTTTTGTCACCAAATTTTCAACATAGCCATTTTAAGACCTCTGCTCATGAACAGTGTAACTGTGATTTTCTTAATCTGTCCCAAACATTGCCTTCAGACACCAACAGCACCATTGTGCGCTACATGTGCGAAAACACATTTTGGGCAGCATATGAAAAATGGCAGCTGTACTGTTCGTAAGGAAGTGTAATAAAATGGCAATGTTGAAAATCTGGAGTGAAAATATTAAATTCGCAAACTTACGAGCATGCATAGGAACTGCGCAACACACGCTTGTAAAACAGTCATTTTTAGGAATTTTGTTCACCAAATTTTCAACATAGCCATTTTAAGACCTCTGCTCATGAACAGTGTCACTGTGATTTTCTTAATGTGTCCCATACATTGATTTCGCACATCGACTGCGCCATTGTGCGCTACATGGGCGGAAACACATTTTGGGCAAGATGTGAAAAATGACAGCTGTACTGCTCATAAGGAGGTGTGGTAAAATGGCAATGTTGAAAATCTGGAGTGAAAATATTGAAATTTTGCGAATTTACGAGCGTGCGAAGGAACTGCTCAATGCACGCTTGTAAAACAGTCATTTTAGGAATTTTCCACCAAATTTAACATAGCCATTTAAGACCTCTGCTCATGAACAGTGTCACTGTGATTTTCTTAATGTGTCCCATACATTGATTTACATCGACAGCGCCATTATCACGCTACATGGGTGGAAACACATTTTGGGCAAGATGTGAAAATGACAGCTGTATTGCTCATAAGGAGGTGTGGTAAAATGGCAATGTTGAAAATCTGGAGTGAAAATATTGAAAATTTAGAATTTACGAAGCGCATGAGGAACTGCTCAATGCACGCTTGTAAAACAGTCATTTTAGGAATTTTCCACCAAATTTCAACATAGCCATTTAAGACCTCTGCTCATGAACAGTGTCACTGTGATTTTCTTACTTTGTCCTGTACATTGATTTCAACACCGACTCGCCATTGTGCGCTACATGGGAGGAAACACGTTTTGGGTGAGATGTGAAAAATGACAGCTGTACTGCTCATAAGAAGGTATGGTAAAATGGCAATGTTGAAAATCTGGAGTGAAAATATTGAATATTCATGAACTTACGAGCCTGCGTAGGAACTGCGCAATGCAAGCTCGTAAAACAGTCATTTTGGAATTTTTCCACCAAATTTTCAGAATAGGCTTCTTGAGAGCCCACCTTATGAACGCTAAGCAGAGTCATTTCATTAATTAGCCTTAAAGGTGATTTCACGCAGTGATCCGAAATCACCTTTTGGGCCCGAATAACGTCATGAGAGTGACATCATTCATGAGAAGGGGTCCCAAAAACCCCATGTTGAAAATTTGGTGCAAAAATTCCAAAAAATGCCTGAGACATGCAACAAAGTTGAAAAAACCCTATCTATCCCATTATTAGGCTTACCAGCATTTCCTCAGTTCGCAGTCAGCTTTGAAGAGTGCAGACGTGTTCCCGGTCCACCGAAGATCGTCGCGCCGAGGTCCGGAGGCAAGCATGGGTTGGGGGTGTGGGGAGGCAGGATGCGTAGGTGGGTGCGGATTGTGGGGGGAGGAAGACTGTATGGGACTTTTTTTTTTTTTACAGGTTTTTTTAACAAGACGACGGGGCGCTTGCCACACTGGGGTGGGCTCAGCATGGCACAAGGACGGCTGGTTGGGGTCATGGTGCTGATGGAGGATTGGGCACCTGTTGGCCATAGCATCAGTTGCCACACTGGGGTGGGCTCCCAGTGTGGCACCCTGTACTCTGGGGGAGGACAGTGTAGCCGATGGGGGATTGGGCACCCCGTCGGCTATACCGTGAGTTGCCACGCTGAAGGGGGCACCAGCATGGCATTTGGAAGGCTTTGGGGCGAGCACAGCCGATGGGGGATTGGGGCACCCCTTGGCCAGCTATAGGGAGTGTGTGTGGGGGTACTGCACATGCGTGCATATGTGTGTGTGTGTGTGTAGGGGAGCTGCGCATGAGCAGGCGATATCTGATCGCCGCTGCAGCGTAGCCCCCTTTCAAATGTAACCATCACTGCATTTTGGAGCTGTCACAGACAGCTCCAGCATGCATTGGTGGACTGGGGCCGTGCCTGCCAACACACTGAGTGAATTGGAAGAGGGGGTGACACACCTCCGAAAACTCAGATGGTGGCACTATGTTTCTCGCACATGCGTGCAAGCAAACATAAAAATGACTGTTACAAGTGTGTGTTGCGCAGTTTCCACACACGCTCATAACTTCAAGAATTTTTTATATTTTCACTCCAGAGTTTCCACATTGCCATTTTTTCATACCTCCTTATGAACAGTATAGCTGTCATTTTTCACATCCTGCCCAAAATGTGTTTTCTCACATGTGATGCACCATGGTGCGATCGCTGTGGGAAATCAATGTTTGGGACAGATAAAGAAAATCACAGTGACACTGTTCATGAACAGGGGTCCCAAATGCCTATGTTGAAAATCTGGTGAACAAATTCCAAAAATAACTATGCTACGAAAGCAGCATTGTGTGTTTCCATACACGTCAGAATCTCTTTAGAATTTTTTATAGTTCTACCTAGATTTCAACATTGCCATTTTTGCACATCTCCCTATGAACAGTACAGCTGCCATTTTTCAAATCCTGCCCAAAATATGTTTTTGCACCTGTGGCGCACAATGGGTGTGGTCGCTGTGCGAAATCAACTTTCGGGACAGAGTAACAAAATCACAGTGCCACTGTTCATTAGGAGAGGCCCCAAAATGCCCATGTTGAAAATTTGGTAAAAAAAATAAAAAAAAAATGACTGCATTACAGGTGTCTGTTGCACGCTCATAAGTTTGCAAATTTTTCATATTTTCTCCACAGATTTTCAACATTGCCATTTTTTTACACCTCCTCATGAACAGTACAGCTGTCATTTTTTGCATCCTGCCCAAAATGTGTTTCCGCAGCTGTGGCTCCCAATGGCACAGTTGCTGTGCAAAATCACCTTTCAGGATTGGTAACGAAAATGCTAGTGCCACTGTTCATGGTGAAGTCCAAAAAGCCACTGTTGAAAATTTGGAGTGAAATATCAACAAATACACGGGCGTTAAGGTTTCCAACGATTCACCCACCCTGTAGAAACTGACATGCGCCGGGAAGTAACTTGGCTTTGTTGCCCATAATGTTTGCAGAATTCTACCCTCATTTCCCCACCCTACAGCCACTGATAGGCATTGAGGTGTGCCTTAGGCTCTGTCACCCTATCGTTCACCCCATTCTCCTATATTGCACCCATCTCAGCTTATTTCCTTATGGAATGGAGTGAGCCTAAAGCCTGAAGACTCCAATGCACACCCTGACACCTGTCACTCTCTGCAGGGTGAGATGAGGTGGAATGGCATCAGTGTTATGGCCAACCCAAAGCCAAACTCCCAACACCTTTCAGTCTCTGCCGGGGGTGTTGCCATTACTTCAATACTTCACTGCCATTCCTATTTTGCATTTCTAACTCCTGCACTACCAAATGCCAATGCCAGCAAGCCAACATTCAGCATTGACAAATGCTTGTTACTATACCCAACCATTCAATAGTGGGATGCCCTTTTGGTCCATATTAATTTTCATAAACACAGCCATATTTTCCATTCGGTAATGGGACTCCTTATATTTAAAGGAGCTTGTCTCCATGCTGGTAATATTCTGATGTAGATGTTATCACTGTATTTGGTTATCAATATGGAAGAGGCATCTTTAAAAAACATTGAGCTGGTGTTAACATATGCTAAGTCTGCCCGTGAAAAATTAACAAGTGATATTGCTGAAATTGGTGCCCTATTACAGTCAAAAACATCCCCTGAAGAATTTTCTAAGTTTAATAAATTATTATATGACAAAGTATCCAGATATGACATATGCTTAAAGAAACAAAAGCAAAAAAAAATTTAAAGGGATGAGAATGACTATAAATTCAGTTGGGGTTATAACTGGCAAGATAAACCTCTTGTAATGGACGGCACACCCTCAAAATTAATTTTGAAAAAGCAGGACCAGGCCCAGCAATATGGGGGTGATCAATCAATCCTGGACTATACCACAGGGCCTTCCGACACAGATGTATCAGAAACTGATACTAACACACAGGAGAATTTTGGGGAATCAGTGCAGAGACAATACACTGCATCAGAGCAGGGGTTGCGGCACAGTCAACGTCACACATGTTTCCAGACACTTCTCCAACCCAGAGGAGGAAGATGAGGGGGGTTTGGAGGAAAAAGAAGGAGTGACTATTAGTGAAAAAATGTTTGCAACAATGGCCGCGGCCCCCCACCGACCCTGGTCTAGAGACTTTGGGACAGAACATTTCTCAAACATTACCTATAATTAATCAAGTTATATGTTGACTGCAGTTGAGGAACAGGTTTTAACTAAAGGGCTTTCCTTTTCCCCTACAGCCAATGTCAATTATTTCTTTACAGTGATTGATTTGCAAAAGTTTGCTAGGAATTTGACATTTAAATTTATTTATTTATTTATTTGCTTTTGTTAACCGGGTAAGCACACTAGACAGCCAAGTGCCTATTTTCAGGTGCGACCCAAGAGATTACAAGGTACATTACAGGGTACATACATGAACATCAGGCAAATACAAGTGGAGGATTACATTACATAGAATTAGCACAACAGGGACTTTACAAGCATCAGATTTCATCAGGCAAATAGTAGTGAAGAGTTAATATAAAGTGACCAGAACACAGGGACACTGTAAGACAACAATACCAAAAACAGGTATTACAATACAGTATTAAACATTGCAGTCAGTAGGAAGAAGTGCAGTGTGAATTCATCGTTCCAGGCAGCAAGTTGTAAGGCTAGCAGTTAGAATAAGGAGGATCACAGTTGGGATAGAATGGGCCCAGTGCGAGAGAAAGGAGTGCACAGTTATAGTGCTCACCCTGTTTTGCCGGTGGGCCTAAATGGTCCATTTTATGTTGCTTGCGCATGTGCAAGAAACATAGTGCCACCATCAGAGATTTCGGGTGTGTCACCTCCTCCTCCAATTCAGTCAGTGAGCTGGCAGGTGCGGCCTGTAAGCCAATGCATTTTGGAGCTGTCTGTGACACGCTCAAAATGCAGTTGCTCCCAGTTGAAAGGGGAGCTACGCTTCAGTGGAAACCGATAAAAGCGTAGCTGCCCCCTCACCGCAGGCGTGCACGCTCCCGCACATCCTGTGTAGCCGACGGGGTGCCCAATCCCCGCCGGCTGAGCTGCTGTCGCTACCCCGTAGCTGGTGCCACGCTGGGGAGCCCACCCCAGTGTGGCAATCAGTTCTTTGCCGACGGGGTGCCCAATCCCCCGTCCGGCTGAATGGCCTCGTTTGTGCCACGCTGGGAGCCCACCCCAATTATGGCAACAGTCCCACGACGTTTTTTTGTTTTAAACCTGTAAAACAAAAACGGTCCCTCAGACGCCTCCGACCCCTCCCCACAACCCACACACCACCGACTGCGCACTCCAGCCTCTACACCCCCACCCCATACTTACCTCCGGACTCAAGAACGATCTTCGTGGACCGGGAACACGCCTGCACTCTTCAAAGCCGACCGCGAACTGAGGAAATGCCGGTAAGCTGTATAATGGGCTAGATAGGAGGGGTTCAACTTTATTGCATATCTCAGGCATTTTGGGGAATTTTGCAAATTTTCAACATGGGGTTTTTAGGACCCCTTCTCATGAATGATGTCACTGTCATGGCGTTATTCTGGCCTGAAGGGTGATTCGCGCAGTGACTGTGAAATCACCCTTGGGCCTGAATACCACCATGACAGTGACATCATTCATGAGAAGGGTCCTAAAACCCCATGTTGAAAATGGGTCCAAAAATTCCAAAATGACTGTTTTATTAAGCGCAGCGCTATAGTTCCCACGCAGGCTCGTAAGTTCACGAAATTTCAATATTTTCACTCCAGATTTTCAACATTGCCATTTTACCACACCTTCTTATGAGGAGTACAGCTGTCATTTTTCACATCTCACCAAAATACGTTACCATGTAGCACAGAATGGCACAGTTGGTGTGCAAATCAATGTACCGGGACAAATTAAGAAAATCACAGTGACACTGTTCATGAGCAGAGGTCTTAAAATGGCTATGTTGAAAATTTCGTGAAAAATTCTAAAATGACTGTTTCTGACGTGAGTTGCACAGTTCCTCGCTGGGCTCGTAAGTTCTAAATTTTCAATATTTTCACTCCAGATTTTCAACATTGCCATTTACCACACCTCCTCATGAGCAGTACAGCTGTCATTTTCACATCCTGCTCAAAACATGTTTCCGCCCATGTAGCACAATGGCGCCGTCGATTGTCTGCGAACTCAGTGTATGGGACACATTAAGAAAATCACAGTGTCACTGTTCATGATCAGAGATCTTAAATGGCAATGTTGAAAATTGGCGAAAGAATTCCTAAAATGACTGTTTTACGAGGTAAGTGCAGCAGTTCACAAGACGCCTTAGGGTTTGCGAATTTTCAATATTTCCACTCCAGATTTTCAACATTGCCATTTTACCACACCTCCTTATGAGCAGTACAGCTGTCATTTTTCATATCCTGCCCAAAACGTGTTTCCGCCCATGTAGCGCACAATGGTGCAGTCGGTGTGCAAACTCAATGTATGGGACACATTAACAAAATCACACTAACACTGTTCATGACCAGAGGTCTTAAAATGGCTATGTTGAACATTCCGTGAAAAATTTCCTAACAATGACTGTTTTATGAGCGTGCGTTGCGCAGTTCCTAGGCACGTTTGTAAGTTCGCAAATTTTCAATATTTGCACTCCATTGACTTCCAAATACCTAAACAGCACATAGAAGCAAGCAACATTCGGCATTGACAAATGCTTGTTATATATGTTGTGAGAACAGGAGGAGTATGAGCACAGTTGTGCTCTGCCCAAGTCGTAATGTTTAGGTAGCATCTCAGTTAGTTGGGGTATCTCAGGCTGAGAGGGTTTGTCTAGTGCAAAGACAGGTGGCAGCTGTTTTGAGAAAACCCCAGAGGGAGGCTTTAAAGCTCTGGAGCAAGGGAGAGGAGCGAGTGCTAGTTAGAAGAGAGTTCCAAACCCTGGGCGCATGCACAGCGAAGGCTCGGTCACCCATTTGTGTGCTGGTTTTAGGTACCAGGAGGGCATGGGAGCCACTGGATCGCAGGTTGTAGGAGGGTGTAGCAAGAACAAGGGTCTCAGCAAGGTTTTGAGGGGTGGTAGTTCTGACAATATTGTCAATGAAGTTGCCCACGACATAAGAGCGGTGAATTTCCGGTGGGAGCCACTCAAGCCGGGCGTAAAGCTCACAGCGGTGAGTGAGGTGGGGGGCTGAGAGCACAAAATGGCATATGTTGTTGTATGCTGAGTCCCACTTTACTAGACTAGTTTTTGCAACATGGGCAAATGCATGTTTATGGATGATAATTGTGATATCAGTGAGGAATGGGGTAATGTTTCTGCTGCATCTTTTTTGCCCAGCTCACAATATTGCCCCAACTATAATCATGTTGTCTCCATGTTCATTAAAAAAATGCAAACAAGATCTAGAAAAACTAAGAGAAAACCCAGGGCTTAATAACTCATCAAATTGGAGGCAGTATAGCGCAGTGGTCTATGGCTCTAAGCTGCAAATCTGGTGCTATCCAGCAGACCAGACCTGGATTTGAATCCCACAGCTTCCACTTGCATACTGTGTGACCCTGAGCAAGTCACTTAATCTCCTTGTGCTCCCAGGTTGCTCCTGTAAAAAGCTTCCAGCTTAGTGTGCTATACCTGGTTAAACAACTAAATAAAAAATTGTAGCCACCGAAATACAGGCATTGCATGATTTAGCTAATAATAAAGATATAGCGATAAAACCAGCAGATGGGAGGGGCAATTGTTATTTTGAATGCAGCAGATTACATCCCTGAGACTGAAACACAGTTATCTGATGGTACTTCTTATAAAAGGATAGATAAACAAATCCAAGCCTTTAAACAACAGGTGGATGAGACTCTAAACGGGCAATTTAAAGGGTTATAGCTCTGATAGTGTATACAAGACCAAGACAATTTTGCATCATGTAATGCCTGTAATCTATGTCATTCCTAAAATCCATCAAAGCCTTGAAAATCCCCCGGGGAGACCCATTATATCTTGAAAAGGGTGGTTCACTGAGCCCCTTTCCTTGTTTATTGATCAACATTTACAGCCCTTAGTTCAGGGACTCAGATCTTATGTCAGGGACTCCATGGAAATTGTTAATATAATGGAAAATTTGGATATGAACCCAGAACGATACTTTGCCACATTAGATATTAATAAACTTTACACCTTGACACTTCATGAAGAAGGCCTGGAAGCTATGAAATATTTTCTAAATCAGCGACCTGAAACAGAACAGGTAGCTATACCTATGGAATTTTTAATTGAGTTATCAGAACATGAGCTGTCTAAAAATGCATTTATGTTTCAGAAAAAATTGTATTTACAAATTCGAGGAACTGCTACAGGGGCTGCTATGGCCCTAGTTTTGCAAACTTGTATGTAGGCAAGTGGAGACTGATCATTTGTATAGCGCTGCCACAAATCCATACTTACCAAGCTTGATTTGTGGTGGTGCTATTGACAACATTTTAATCATTTGGAAAGGGACCCTGGAGGAACTTAGTATGTTCATAAAATGATTGGAGCAAACCAGTTCATTAAGGTATAACACCACATTTAGTTTGCAGGAAATCACTTATCTAAACCTCAAAATTTATAGGAATCTGGAAGTTGAAGTGTGCAGTACCCTCTTTCAAAAAACATCTGCTAGAAATAGTCTTTTACGCTATAAAAGATGCCATGCCCCACACATTTGTTGTAACATACCAAAAGGACAGCTTATACGGACCTTTAGAAATTGTACAGAACAAGAATAGTTTATAGTCAAATACAAACAACAAGTACAGAGATTTAAGGACAGAGGCTACAGTAATCATAGTAATGCTTCTGCAATAAATATGGTGGAAGCATTGGCTAGAAAAGACACTTTAACATACAGAGAGAGGTCAGTAAGAGGAAAAGTGAATTGCCCCTTTGTCACTACTTTTCCAAAGAGGCAGAACAGATCAAGCAAATAATAAAGGAAACTGGTCAATACTTGAACTAGAACCAAAATTTAACCAAGTAGTCGGTAAAGGACCAGAGGTAGGTTTACAGACAATGTAGAACCATTAAAGATATGGTGGTCAGTAACATACTACCACAACCAGAATCAGTTAACTCTACACTTGCCTGTAGGCACAGTTAATATTAGGCTGGTGCATTTACTGTAAATTTGTTAATCCATGTAAAGCCTTACACACCCCATAACTGGCAAAATATAGTTATTAAACACTTCATTATCTGTAGCAGTAAGGGGTTATATATAAACTAATCTGTAGTTGTGGATCCTTCTACATAGGTAGAACTACTAGACAGTTTAAAACTAGGATAAGGCGAACATGTTGAGGCCTTACAGTATGGATTTGTCCTATGTCATTGTACAGCATGTTCTTGCTCATCCAGAATGTTCACGTGAAATAACTTTCAGTGGTATTGAGAAAGTGACTTTAGGACCCAGGAAGGGAGACATGGAAAAATTGATAGGAAGAAGGGAACGTTTCTGGATCTGTGAACTTAGTGCTAGATCAAGAAGGGTCTCAATAACAGTATTGATTTAGCATCCTTTTTAAAGTGATATAGGTGCTAAAATCTTGTAAATGAGTCCCTTTCATGTACATTCAAGTGATTAGACTTATTCATATAAATTTCATAATGGGTTTTCTCTTCAATTAAGTACAGTGCATTGCTACCCACTGTTGAGTGTTAACAAACTGGTACCTGGATTAGGCACAGGGTTACTGCTAGAATGTCACCAACTACAAAAGTTATGATATTTAAACCCATTCCCAGAAATGGGATATTTTATTTAAGAATTTCTAGGTACATCTAGCAAGTAGCCTTGGTGCTTATCCATGTTTATATGTCTATGGCATTTGTATTATGTGAATTATGTCTTTTAAATAAGATATTTTGGGAAATTTGTATGTTTTAACATGTCCTGCACAATCACTTAGGTGTTTAACTGTCAATTATATATATGTAATGCCTTATAAGGTTAAGATGAGGATGATTGGATATCTCACTTAATTTGATCACATGATGGAAAAGTACTTAAACTGCGTAACAGACATGACATACAGACTACTCTGAGGATGAATGGCAGTTGCCATGCGAAACGTTAGTCATTTCGGCTTTTCCAACTGAACACTGACTCCTGTTTGAACAGCATGTGTCTGCTTAATTCTTTGTTTTAAATTAAAGGACTTTTTGTTTTTGATAAAATGGTCCTCGTAAGTCCATTTTTCTGGTGCTTTTGACTCTCTTACTTGGTTATCCACTCAGTGTTTTTATTCACATTAATTTTTTTTCTGAACACTGCCTCTTTAAATTGATGAACTGTGTAAATAGCATTGCTGGGACTGGTGACAGGCCTGTCTGAGGAAGCAAGTTGCGAAAAAATAGTTGGAGCACCCTGTGGTAGGCCTGCACACTCATACCTACTGGGCTCGTGAGTGTTTAATTCTTCTGCACAGCACTTTAATAAATATGGATCATACAGAAAAAGTGTTTGGTGTTGGTGCCACTCTTTAGTTGGTTTTATGGTGTTGCTGTTTTGACCTGGCACAGCAGTGGTGGAGCACCCTTTTGTTGCCTGGCAAGGCCGCAACACACTCCCCTCTATCACCTGGCTTGTAAAGTGCTTTGGGATATACTATGTATGAAAGGCATTATATAAATTCAAATTAATTTCCTTTCCTTTTCTAGTGTGGTTATTTCATGGCAAGCATTATGTTCTGGGGAGTTTTAGATATAGAATTTTTAATAGCAGGAACAGTCCAATGAGAATGATTCAGTCAAATAACACTAAAGTTGGAGAAAGCACACCAACAGATTATTCACAGCGAGTAAGGTAGCGACAGGGGAACATGCACTGGGGTTTCTGTGCTGCTCATACTGTAAGTGCCTGGTGCCTATAAATCAGGGAAAGGATTCATTTTGATACGGGAGCAAAAGTCTCTTGAATCTGCCCAGACTGTTGGGTCACATACTTCATATGAAAGCATGTTATTTACCGTCACAAACTAAGGAAGACTTAGCATCTCAAGTCAGTCTAAACTGTTCATGACTCTTACAGTCATCCATCTCGTTTGCTCATCTATCCTCCTGTACAACACAAATACTCCCATACTTGAGTGAATATTACAACCTCACTAGGCAATAAAGTGTCAAAAACATAGAAGCATAAAATTTGTTAGAAAAAGGACTGTTGGACCACCCCATCTGCTCAAGTGTTCCCTGTCTATTATATATCTATAGACCCAATCTGGCATCTGGATACCCTCCTCTCCTTTCTCTGTTCTTATAGAACCCTATGTCTATCCCATATATGCTTGAAAGCCCCCCCACCACCACCATTTTAGTCTCCACTGCTTTGGCTGGCAGTCTGTTCCAGGTGTCTACTAGCCTTTCAATGAAGAAATATTTCTTCACATCTCCCCTGAACTACACTGCCTCCAGCTTGATCACATTACCCCCGAGTCCTGATGCTCATTGTCATTTAGAAGTGTCTCCCCTCCTGCACCTCTTTCACCCCAGCGAGGTACTTATTGGTCTCGATCATGTCATCTCTCTCTCTCCTCCCTTCCAAAGTGTACATGTTGAGATCATTAGTCTCTTTTTGTAGGGCTTCCCTTATAAACCCTGCACTATTTTAGCTGCCCTGCTCTGGACTGCCGCCACCCTGTCTACATCCCTTCTGAGGTGCGGTCCCCAAAACTGGACATAGTAATCCCAGTGGGGTCATACCATGGAGCAATACAGCTGCACCAGCACCTCCTTTTCCTGCTGGAGATACCCCTCCCTGTCCATCTCAGCATCCCACTAGCCCTGCCCATGGCCTTGCCACACTGTGCTACCTTGAGATCATCTAATATAATAACAACCATAAGGTCCCTTTCCTGTATAGTGACTGTCTGTGCTTCCCCACACACACACACACACACACAAAAACATCCTGTACTTAGCACTGGGGTTCCTAAGCCCTAGGTGCATGATTTTACACTTTTGGCATTGAACCGCAACTGCCATGTTTTTGACCACTCCTCAAGTTTCACTGGACCCCTATGCATTCTCTCTACCCCCTTCTTAGTATCCACCCTATTGCAGATTCTGGTGTCATCTACAAAAAGGCATACCTTTCCCTCCAGGTCTTCTGCAATATCCCCTTTGAAGACAATGGATGTGCCTATTTGCAGATGATATGAAAATCTGCACTAGGGTGGACACCCCGGGGGGGGGCATGAGGTAGGACCTGAAGATTCAGGAGGGGTGGTTGGAAACTTGACAACTGAAATTCAATGCCAAAAGTGTGCTGTGATACACTGGGGCATAAAAACCTGTAAGCAGCTTACACTCTGGGGGAAGGGGGAGGAAATCAAAAAAACAGAGCAGGAGAGGGATCTGGGAATTATAATATGAAGCAGCTTTAAGGTAGGTAGCCATTGCAGCAAAGCTGTGGGGAACGCAAATGGAATGCTGGCATGCACTGGGAGGGGCATAACTAGCAGAAGGAGGGAGCAACTGCTGCCTCTTTACAAAGCCATGGTGAGGCCACACCTGGAGTACAGGGTCCAGTTCTGGAGACCGCACCTACGCAAGGACATAGATGGGATAGAGAGGGTTCAGAGAAGGGCAACCAAGATGGTGCACATATGCAGGGGAAGTCATATGAGCAGAGGTGTAGGGAATTGGATCTGTACCCATTGGAGACCAGAAGGGAGAGGAGAGACACGATTGAAACTTTTAAGTACGTGAAAGGGATCAATAAGGTAAAAGACGGAGCTTATTTAAAAAGAAGGATGGGGCTAAAACTAGAGGTCATAGCCTAAGATTGGAGGGCAGAAGATATAGAGGCAATGTAAGCGGGCGATTCTTCACTGAGAGGGTGGTGGAGGCCTGGAACAAGCTACCAGAGGAGGTGGTGGGGGCTGAAATGGCGGAGGGATTCAAGAGGGCATGGGACAGACATATGAGGCTGGTAAGTGAGGGGAAGGGGAGGGCCAGTGGAAAAGGAGATGAGTACGGGTGGGTAAGGGGCAGACTTGATGGACCATTGGTGTCTGCTGTCAGATTTCTGTGACTCTGTGAAGACATTAAAAAGGGCTGGGCCTAGTACCGAACCCTGTGGTACACTGCTGGTCACACTCTGGTCCTTAGAGTGAGTGCCATTAACCACCACCCTCTTTCTCCTATCCGTTAACCAGTTTCAAACCCAATTTACCAATTTGGACGCAACAGTAAGGTGGCCAACTTCTTAATCAGTGTTATATGTGGTACAGTGTCAAAGGCCTTGCTGAGGTGCAGCTAGGCTATATCCACTGCCTTTCCCTTGGTTTATTTCCCTGGTCACCCAGTTAAAGAAATGTGTCAGATTTGTTTGGCATGACCCTCCCCCCACCATGAATCCTTGCTGCCCGTGGTCCTGCAGTCTACTGGATTTTAGATGCTTAATCAACCTTTCTTTCAGTATGATTTCCATTAATTTCTTCACAACTGATGTGAAAGTGACTGGCCTATAATTGGTGGCCTCCTCACTGCTGCCGATCTTATGTAGAGGGACCACATCAGCCCTTCTCCAGTTCTCCAGAACCACACCTGCCTCCAGTGTGCTGTTGTGCAAGGCTTTCAGCAGGGCAGCTAGCATTTCCCTGAGCTCTGTCAGTACCCTGGGGTGTATCCTGTCCAGTCCCATAGCCTTATCCACCTTTAGGTTGAGTCCTATAAGGACTCTTTCCTTTGAATATAGGCTTGTGTCCACCTCCACCTTGCCTTATTCTTGCTTCTACCTGCTGGTCATGCTCCCCCCCTGTAAAGACTGAGTAAAAGTACTGATTTAAAGTGTCTGCTTTCTTGGTCCCCTTCTGTACAGTCTCCCCTTCCCCCTTCTAATCCTCACTATCCTCCCTAACAATCTAAAATAGGCTTAGCCCCTTTGCCATGTCATGCAGTGCTTTCTTCTGTCTTCATCTTTTCTTCCCTAACCACCTTACCTGCTTCCTTCTGCCTTGCTTGCTACACCTCCATGTCCTCCTCTCTCTGTGTTTCTCTCTACTTTCTTTCACTTCTCTTGCCACTTCTTTGGAGAACCATAACGGTCTCCTTTTCCTTCTGCCTTTGTTTACCTTTTTAAAGAAAAGGTTTGTTGCCCTAATTGTACTCTCCCTTATTCTTTCCCTTTGTACCTCTACTCCTCCTTGGAAATACCCTTTTCGAGGCAATTTCTGAGACAGTCTCCCATTTCTTTAAAATCTGCCTTCCCGAAATCCAGGATCTTTGTCCTCATGTGGCTTGCCTCTGATCCTTTCCTCATGTTGAACCACACTGTACAGTGATCAATGGTACCCAGGGGACTGCCCATTGTGACATCTGCAGTGCTGTCCCTGTTTGTTAGCACCAGGTCCAACAATGCCTGGCCCTAGTAGGATTTTTCACTAGCTGCCTGAGAAAAAACCTTGTAGGGAATAAAATCTGGCCCTGATCCTTGCCAAAGCTGCCGCTGTAAGACTCCACTCAGCATCTGGCAGACTGAAATGTCCAACTAGCAGCACCTCCCCCTTACATGCCATCCTGATGATGACCTCCCTTAGTGCCTTGTCCATCTCCTCCCCTTGTGCTGGAGGTCAGTACACTATGCCGTTATGGTCATTGGTACCAGAACCTGTCTCCTGGATGACTCACAGCCCCTCCTCACCTTCCTGCACATGTACCCCCATGGTCTTTATTCCCTCCTTCGCATATAATGCCACCCCTCCTCTCCATACTGTCTCTCCTGAATAGAAGGTAGGCTAGCATGGCCCTGTACCAGTCATTGTGCTCAGTGCACCATGATTCCATTATGGCCACTAGTTCCAGGTTAGACTCTGCCATGATAGCCTCTAAGTCAGGGATTTTGTTTCCAAGGCTCCTGGTGTTATCATACATGGCTCTCTACACCTTCTCACCCTACCCCCCGCCCCCTGCCTGGTGCCGTGAATCTCGCTCCCTCTTACTCACTTCTTTCCATTTTGTTTTCTCCATTCCTGATCCTCTTTGACCCACTTTTCTCCCCTACCCGAGTTGTATCCCTTTTCTTTCATTTTGCCCCAGTTCCTGCCTTCTTGTGCCTCTGTCCTTGTAGTGTTTTTACCCCTTGAGCCTTCTCTCCCGCTGTCATTTTACCATCTGAGAGGGCAATTGTTGCCTCCCTTGGTTTTTTTCCCTGCTCCCTGGCTAGTTTAAATGCTTATCTAAGGTTCATCTAAACCTCCCACCAAGGTCTGCTTCCCCCTTTCTAAAAGGATGCAAGACATCTCCCTTATAGAGGTTTGTCCCCAGTCTTCAATGTAGCCAAAGCCCTCCTCCATTCACTGAGCTTTCAACCAGTCATTAGACATCCTGGTGTGGAGTACCCTTGCCTGTCCCTTGCCATTTACAGGTAGCTTCTCAGAGAAAGTCACCACACATGATATCTACTTGTGGCCCTATCCCAGCTCCTTGAAGTTTCCCTGTACCACCTCTTCCCTCTCCCTTGCTAGGTCATTTGTCCCAGAATGGACAATGACTTCCAGCTCCCTCCCAGCTCTGGCTGTTCTAACGATCCACAGGATCTGCTCTCCAACCCTATATACCGTGGCACGCTTCAGGCACCTCTCCTCCCTATCCTTATCCACCTGCAGCTCCCAACTTTATGTCCCTCACTATAGAAACCCCCACCAGCAACTGCTTCCTTTTGGGCTGTGGGCCACCCTCCTCCTTGGGGCTTCCATCTGAGGACCCTCCTCATCCCTCCCACTGCAACAGGAACCTCCTCTTAGTTCCCCATTCCACCAGTACAGCAAAGGTGTTATGGAGTGGTATCTAAGGAGGAGCATGCATCTTTCTCCCACCCCAACCCTCCTGGAGTCTTTCAGGGTACATCCATTTCTGTCTCTGTCTAGGCATTCTCTGGCAGGCGTTGGTGGACTTGGTGGCTCCTTAGTGGGGATCTGGAGTCTGTTGCACCCTTGCCAGTTCAGCCTGTAGTCCAGAAACCTGTGCCCACAACCTGGAGAGTTGAGTACAGATGGGGCAGTGCCTTAGTATCCAGAAGGTTTACCAAAAGACTGCAGTATCACATCCATTACAATGCACCACTCTCATGATCACTACCCCTTCCTCTGTGCTCACTTAGTACCTTCACTAGTTTGGATTACCCTTCTACCCTTTTCCTACCTCCATGGTACTCCAATCACAGAAACTTAGAAACAGAATTTGATGGCAGATAAGGACCACTTGGACTACCTAATCTGCCCTTTTTCCCTACCTACTGTATTATCACAGACCCTACTTGATCTCCAGCTCTACCCCCCCTTGCTTTACCAAAAAGTTTTCCTTATGCCTATCCAAATGCATACTTGATCCCCACTACAGTTTTGTCTCCACAACCTCCACTGGGAGGCTGTTCCAGGCATCCACGTCACTTTCTGTGAAGAAGTATTTCCTAGATTACTCCCTAGTCTACCCCTCAGCTTCATAGCATATCCCTTTATTCTTCAGCATTTCTTTGTTCTGAAAAATGTGTCCCTCTTGTCCCTTATTAATACCTGTGAGGTATTTGAAAGTCTCTGTCATATCCCACTTCTCCCTCCTTTCCTCTAGAGTGTGCATATTGAGGTCCCTCAGTCTTTCCTTATAGGGCTTATTATGCAGACCCTGCAGCATCTTCTAGACCACCTCCACTCTGTCTATGTACTTCCAGAAATGAAGTCTCCAGAACTGGACACAGTCCTCCAGGTGAGATCTCACCAGTGATCTATACAGAGTGCACCACCTCCCTCTTTCTGCTGGTGATACCCATTCTTATGCACCCCAACATCCTATACTAGCTCTCCCAACTGCCTTGCCTCACTGCCTGGCCACCTTTAGGTCATCAGATATGATTAACCCCAGGTCTCTTTCCTGTTCTATGGTCACCAATACCACTCCCCCCATTTTGTACTCTGCCCCTGGGTTTCTGTGCCCTAAGTGCATGATTTTGCCCTTTTTTTACATTGTAACTTAGCTGCCATACCCTTGACCACTCCTCTAACTTTCTCAGATCAATACTCATTTTTTTCACACCTCCTGGAGTGTCTAACCTATTGCAAATTTTAATGTAACCCGCAAAAAGGCAGACCTTCCCTTCCAGCCCCTCTGCCATGTCACTGATAAAGACATTAAAGAGAACTGGTCCCAGTACAGATCACTGTGGTACCCTGCTAGTCACCCTCCCTTCCTCGGAGTGAACTCCGTTTATCACCACTTTCTGTTGTCTATCCCCTAACCAATTCCTTACCCAGTTTACCACCTTTTGACCCACCCCTAGGCTGCTCAGCTTGCTTAAAAGTCTCCTATGTGGAACAGTGTCAAAGGCCTTATAGAAATCTAGGTAGGTCACATCCATCACTCCAGCCTGATCAAATTTCCTGGTCACCTAGCCAAAGAAATCTATCAAATTCATTTGACAAGACCTCCCCTCTGTGAATCCATGCTGCCTCAGATCTTGTAACCCACTGGATTAAAGATATTCAACAATCCTTTCCTTCAGTAGTGATTCCATTAATTTCCCTTCCACTGAAGTCAGGCTGACTGGCCTGTAGTTGCCAGCCTCCTCCTGCTACCACTTTTGTGACGTAGGACTACATCTGCCCTTTTCCAGTCCTCCGGAACCATTCCCATCTCCAGTGAGTGGTTGAAAAGGACTGTCATTGGTGCAGCCAGTGTCTCCCTGAGCTCTCTCAGTATCCTTGCATGCACCCAGTCTGGCCCCATAACACTGTGGTTTTCTTTAATCCTTGATGCTTTGGCTGGTGCTCCCTCAGTTCTCAAATGTGCTCTGATTACAGTAAGAAGCTCATTTAATCCACATTTGCGGCTTCCTGCTTGGCTGTAATTGGCTGGTCAGGGTCACACAGTCCCCCAGACTTCAGCATGCTATGCATGGCACCATTTTCTGTGTTAGGCAAAAAAAGAAATACAATGTCAGTTTAAAAAATAGAGAAAAAAACAGGTTTTGACTCATTGGGTTGCTTTAACCCCTTGCTGTTTTTGCTGGTGTTCCCTTGGTTTTTAAATGCAAAAATCATGTAACAAAAGCATATTCATAGAAACATAGAAGTTGACGACAGATAAGGACTGCAAGGCCCAACCAGTCTGCCCATTTCTTTTTCTACCTTATAAATGTGCCATCGGCCTTTGCTCTGTCAATGGCCTATCTATTCATACTCATCTGTATTGCTCCCTTATGCCTATCCCATGCCTGTTTGAAGCCCTGCACTGTATTCATATCCACCACTTCCTGAGTTAAGCCGTTCCATGCATCCACCACCCTTTCTGTGAAAAAGAACTTCCTCACATTAGCCCTTAATCGGCCTTCCTCTAATCTTATACTGTGTCCTCTTGTCCTGCTATTTTTCTTATATTGAAACATGTTAGACTCTTTCACCTTCTTAATGCCCTTAAGGTGTTTGAATGTTTCGATCATATCACCTCTCTCCCTCCTTTGCTCTAAGGTATACATATTGAGCTCCGTTAATCTGTCCTCATATGTTTTCTGATGCTGTCCCTGCACCATTTTGGTTGCCCTTCTCTGGACTGCCTCAATTTGGTTAATGTCCTTGTGAAGATGTGGCCTCCAGTACTGCATGCAGTACTCCAGGTGGGGCCTAACCAGTGTCTTGTAAAGAGGGAATATTACCTCCCTCTTCCGATTTGTGATATCCCTACTAATACACCCCAACATCACCCTAGCCTTACCTACAAGCTTTAGTGGTCTGTTTGATGATTTCAGGTCATCGCTGATGATGACGCCCAAGTCTCTTTCTTCCCTTGTGACTGCCAGCAACTCCCCTCCCAGCCTATAGGTGGCTTCAGGGTTTTTCTTCCCTATGTGCATGATCTTGCACTTCTTTGCATTAAACCCCAGCTTCCACTCTTCCGACCATTTTGCCAGTTTATTCAGATCTCTTCTCATTCTGCCCACCCTATCTGGATCATCTACTCTGTTGCAGATCTTGGTGTCATCTGCAAACAGACAAACCTTACCCTCCAGTTCATCTGCAATGTCACTGATGAAGATATTGAAGAGGACTGGCCCCAGGACTGATCCCTGAGGTACCCCACTTGTGACTTGCATCTCTTCTGACTGTATACCATTTACCACCACTCTCTGTTTTCTGCCCGTCAACCAGTTTGCCACCCAGTTGATCAACTTCTGACCCACCCCGAGCCTACCCAGCTTATTAATCAATCTTCTGTGTGGAACAGTATCGAAAGCTTTGCTGAAGTCAAGGTAGGCAATATCAACTGCTCACCTTGGTCCACTACTCTGGTTACCCAGTCAAAGAAATCTATGAAATTAGTTTGACAGGACCTTCCTTTTGTAAACCCATGCTGTCTTGGATCCTGTGCTCCTATGGATTCCAGATGTTGGACTATTCTTTCCTTAAGGGAGTGCCTCCATAATCTTGCCCACTACTGAGGTAAGACTGACTGGTCTATAGTTCCCCACCTTCTCCCTGCTACCACTCTTGTGGAGCGGGATCACATGAACCTTCATATTCACTCAACACTGCCTCACAGGCAATCTTCAACAGGCCAACCATCTATAAATTCAAAGCTTTCAAACTACTAAAGGCCAGTTACCAACTCTTACATCATTGTTGTTTATTAAAGGTGCCATCACCAGAGTCATACATTAATATAATCCAGACATGCAAGGGTCTATCTCCACACTGAGATCTGGATATCATCCAGCCATCAAAAAGCCAAGCTCCACACTGATACCCAGCTATCATCCAGCCATCCAAGGGTCAAGCTCTACACAGAGATCCAGCTATCATCCAGCCATCCAAGGGTCAAGCTCTACAGAGAGATCCAGCTATCACACAGACATCCAAGGGTCAAGCTCTACACAGAGATCCAGCTATCATCCAGACATTTAAGGGTCAAGCTCTACACAGAGATCCAGCTATCATACAGACATCCAAGGGTCAAGCTCTACACAGAGATCCAGCTATCTTGCAGACATACAAGGGTCAAGCTCTACACAGAGGTCCAGCTATTATACAGACATTCAAGGGTCAAGCTCTACACAGAGATCTAGCTATCATACAGACATCCAAGGGTCAAGCTCTACACAGAGATCCAGCTATCATACAGACATCCAAGGGTCAAGCTCTACACAGAGATCCAGCTATCATACAGACATCCAAGGGTCAAGCTCTACATAGAGATCCAGCTATCATACAGACATCCAAGGGTCAAGCTCTACACAGAGATCCAGCTATCATCCAGACATCCAAGGGTTATAGTCCACAACCGGATTTGGATATTTATTTATTTAGTTTTTGTTAGCCAGGTAAATGCACTAGACAAATAAATGCCAATTTTCAGGCACAACCTGGGGGGTTACTACAATCACAGGAAACAAGCACATCAGATACAGTGGAACATACAGCTTGAATGAAACAGTTACAGATGAGGGCAAATTACATATACAAATTATACATACAATGTACATTATCTTCAAAGTACATAAAGCAGAGAACTAGCAAATCGGACCCAAGTAAATACCAGTGGTGTAAGAGGATCAAAAAGGTTTACAAAGTCAGGACCAGAGCCACGCCTGATAATGGGGCTTGCCAATAAAAGGCAAGCCAGGTTGTCCAGTGATCCCTGCCGCCAGGAAGAATGCACATGGGGGAGACAAAGAGAATAGAGGGAGTGGCCTAGTGACATCACCAGGCAGGTAAGGGTAAAATGATAAGGGCAGGCCAGTGCCCCAGGGATTGGCTTGGGGCGGAGCCCTAAGGGGGTCCTGACCAGGGGCCTATAGGGGTATATTAGGCCAGGGCTCTGGTGGGACAACCTCTTTTTCTGGGAGTTTTTTCAGATCTGAGAACTCAGCACATCGTTGGCAGGCAGGTAAGGCACATGAGGCAACTAGGCCTTGCAGGCCATGTGGGCCAGTGTAGCTAGCTTACTGGGTTGTTTATTTTCCTTTACATTAAAAAAAAAAAGAAAAGAAAAGGTTTTAGGCAGGAAGCATGTTTCTCCCCAAAATGCTCAATTGTTTGGGTAAATTGTTTACAGAAATGCAGAGCTCTTTAGTTTGGCTTCTTTGTTGCATGTCGCTTAAAGTTGAGAGGATGTGGGGCAGAAATCATGTTTTCTGAATGAGTAATGTTTAAAATGGTTCGTAGTTTAAAATCATGGGGAGGAATGCTGAGCTCAGGATGGTGTTTTGTTGCTTACGTTTATGCAGAATAATGCTCCACTTATCAGCGTTTCAAGTCATGAGAAGATTGCTGAGCCCAGGATGATATGTTTGTTTCCTTGCGGCTAATTAGTTAGGTTTGGAGCAACCTGTAGTTTTCGTGGTGAATGCTCTGCAGTTGGTGCTGCGAGATGGCGATGGAGCATTGAAGTGTTCCTTTGATCGCGTTTGTTGGAAAGAAAAGAACAAGCTAAATGAGAAAAAGCTAAACCCTGGTTTTACTAGCAAGGTTAGGGGCATGGTGAAAGGAAGCTGACTGCAGAGCCTAGGGGTGTGGTGGGGATGAATGGGGCCCATACATTCGCACGTGTGGCTAACATGGTGGCTGGTTGTTTTTCCCTCACTTGAGTGGGGGTAGAAGGTGAAAAAGGGATGCCATGGGGCACAAGGCAACACATACGGCAGTACCCCCACCAGTTGATTCTAAGTCAGAACCAAGAGAAGCCTGGAGGAAAGAACAAAAAGCAAAGTGGTGGGCTGCAAAGGCCGATTGGGCAGGCTGCAGCAGCCACGTGGCTTGTTCGGGAGACAAGGGGTGTGTGTGGGACAGCAATTGAAGCAGGGATCACTGGACAGGGTTTTTCAAGGCTTTCGGGCATGGCAAGTGGTCAGGCCTGCAGGGGCAGGTCCAGCGTGAGATAAATGTGGTGCTGGAGTCACGTGGCATGGCCAAGCTGCATGTGGGTTTAGGGAGAGTGAGTTGGGGGCATAATTAATGAAGCTGAAGATAGTTTTTAAAATAATAACAGGAGTCCGGGGAATCGGCCCCTCCATCGAGCTCGGGGGTGGGGGGGGGCCAAACAACACGGTTGTCAAGGGCCTAACGCTTGAAAGAGGAGATGGCATAGGAAAGGGGGGGGGCCCAGGTCTGGCTAATAACTGGGGACCAGGTGGACCCAATTATGGTCGTTTTTGTACAGATTCAGCAGCGGCACTAGGAGAGGTTGCAATGGGAGCTGCAGCCAGCTTGTGTTGTACAAGTGACTTGCTGATAATCCGCAGCAAAGACAGCGAGTGGCCTGCTAAGGGGTAGACCTGGAACCTGGGGATGCAAGACAAGGTACAGTGGGCGTTTGGGCCTGGCAGCATGGAAGGACTGGGTTTCCATGAGGAACAGGCCCAAGAAGGTGGCTGGGAGAAATTGGGTCCAAGACTCAAGAGGCTGTTGGGGCTGGTGCAGGCTCGAGGTGGAGGCAATTTAGCACCATCGTGGGGTGAGTGGGGTGAACATGGCTGCATGGGGCAAGGGACATTGGAAGGACCACCCGGCAGGTGGGGCCTGAGACCAGGCAGAAAGGGGAAATTGAGCGAGGATGGGTGTTTGGATTACTCACTGCCTCGGGTCAGTTTGGTATGGATAAGTCTGAGTTTTGTGTTTTCTCGACCAATGGCATACAGGGATGGCTGGGCTCCTGGCCAGTGGGAGGAGAATGATGGAGGATTGCAGGCAGTGTCAGGGCCCCTTGGTCTGGTAGTGACTGGTGGGGCACTACAGTTGGTCGGGCAAGGCTGTGCAAGGCATTTAAAAAAAAACAGGGATACATGCGGTTACTGGTCTGGGTGCAGGGATCAAGGCACAGGATGGACAAGCAAGGTTTTCTAGAAGGCAAGGGCCACAGGTATCAGGAAACAGGATGGGTCATCGGCCCAGATGCAGGATAAGGGTGACCTGGCTGTGGAATGCATGGTTAAACATTTGCTTTAGTTCCCCTGATTATAGTGACATAGGAACGCCATGGCACCCAAGCGAGCCCAATTGTCCAGTGAAAGACTGATGCATGAGGCATCCAAGCTGATGGGGAAGATGTCAGAGCTGGGATGGTGGCAGCAAAGCAGAGGGAGGTGGAAGAGGAGGCCTTGAGAAAATGGAAGGAGCGGGTGGAGTGCCTGGGCAGGGGAGCAGGGGGCAAGAGGCCCAGGAACGAAGCGCGGTGCCCTGTGCCTATCCTGGCACCTCTGCCTGCACCGGAACCGGATGATGGGAACCCGGATGGTGGTAAGGATGACGTGGATTTGTCAGACGAAAATGGCCCAAAGGGTACTTGGAGGGGCTACTGGGGGACATGGGTGAAGCAGGGATCTGAAAGATGGAGCAGGTCATTCAGGCATTAAAGAGCAAAGGGGCTGGGGTGGAAAAGGATGGGGGAACAAGATGGCAGTCAAAAAATTATATGTTGGGCCTCCAGGCTGCTCTGTCGGGGACCATGTCCTGGTTTCAATCAAAGAAAAAATCTGGAAGGTAGAGTATGCGGACATATTTGGGCTGGTGGACAAGGACATGGACATGGACACGAAGTATGAGCAGAAGGAGTCGGTAGGGAAATCGAAAATGGCGGTGGCCCTGGCAATGGTGGGCTACAAGACAGAGGAGGCAAAATACAAGGGGAAAACCATTGAGGACTGGCAAGGGGGCTTCATCATATACAACGTGCTGGTGCTGGAAAAGCAGTCGGAGCTCGCCATCCCCTTACTGATGTATATGTCCATTATCAGAGACGCGTACAAGGCCAAAGTCAGGTATGGCTGGCTCAAGTACGATGAGGCATTCCAGAAGAGGATGGTGGCCAAAGGGGATCTAAGGTGGGACTGTACCCACTCGGAGTTGTGGGTGAGGACCCTCTCTGGGGAAGGGGTTGGGGCAGGGGGCAAACAAGTAAGGAAGGCCGCACCTACTGCAGTGGCCAGGGCATGTTGGGGTTACAACAAGGCCACATGTACATGGGGCAATTGTAAGTTCCGGCACATTGCTCCAAGTGTGGGGGGTCGCACCTGGTTGCTAACTGCCAACAGGGGTGGACGAGGGGCAGCACGGGGCAGTACCAAAGCAGTCCTTTTGGGGGCCTGGGGGGCCAGGGCAGGGGCCGGGGAGGAGGTCAGAGAGGGCAGCACTTCAATTCTGGGGGATGGCGTTAACAGGATAAGCAGTGAGAGGTGATGGGGTTACGCGCTGGCACGCACCCCCATCTCCCTAGCGGTGGTCGAGGAATGGACCACAGTCTACCCAAATAAGGAGGTAGCAGAACTGCTCTGGGCAGGCTTCCAGGTGGGTTTTCTACTGGGGTTTCAAGGGAGCAGTCAAGAATGTGGGCCAAGAACCTGGGGTCAGTGAAGGGAAAAGAAGAAATAGTGGGTGCCAAGATGGAGAAGGAAATTAGGGCGGTAGGGTTGAGGGGCCCATTGGGGCCCACCATGTGAGCATTTCCGAGTGTTCCTTTGGCTACTGTCCCCAAGAAAAGCGTCTTGGGAATTCCACTTGATCCATCACTTATTCTACCCGAGGATCATCAGTAAACAGAGCATACCCGATCACCTTAGGGCAATGTTGTATGCCTCTCTGGAACAGGCGATAGTGCTAATCAGAGCTATTGAAGGGCATGGCTGATAAAGACAGACATAGAATTGGCAGTTCAGCTTTTACCTGTCCGGCCTGAAGATTGGGACCTGTTGGGGTTTCAGTTTCTAAGGGGCACGTATTTCGACAAGGCCATGCCCATGTGGTGCTCAGTGGCATGTTCCACCTTTGAAGCATTAAGCACATGGGTACAGTGGGTATTTTGGGCCCGGTATGGGCACAGGAGGGTGGTGCACTACCTGGATGATTTCCTCCTCATCGGGGAATCCAGGGTGGAGGCGCAGGGGATGTTGCGGGATTTTAAGACTATGTGCCTGCAGGTGGGTATCCCATTGGCACAGGGCAAGATGGAAGGCCCCACCCATAAATTGGAATTCCTGGGCATAGAGGTGGATACAAAGGAGGGCTGTTTTCGGCTTCACAGGGACAAGGTGGCACACCTGAGAGGTCTGCCTACACAGGTTACGGGGAGGCGGAGGGTGCCGCTGATACAAATGCAACAGTTGCTTGGGCACCTTAATTTTGCCTGCAAGGCCATCCACCCAGGCAGAGCCTTCACAAGGAGGCTGGGAAGGGCAACAGGGAAAGTGCAACTACTGCACCACTGGGTGGATGCATCAAGAGGAGTACAGGAGGACCTTCGGGTATGGGAGGAATTTCTCAACAGCTACAATGGGGTGACATTCTAGCAGGAAGAGTGGGAAAGGAACATGGACTTGGAACTGTTCACAGATGCATTGGGTGCCTTGGAAATGGGAGCGTATTTCCAAGGGGATTGGATGTCAGAGCCTTGGCTGGCAACATGGGAAAAAGGGGGGGGTGTTGAAGGATATCACTTTCTTGGCAATTTTCCCGATATGGGTGGCTCTGGAAGTATGGGGCTATAGGATGCAAGGGAAGTGCATCTTGTTTTGGTGCGATAGCAAAAGGGTGGTAGAAGTCATTAATAGGCAAGGGGGGGGACAGAGATGGTGGACCTGCTGCTCAGGCGACTGGTTTTGTTGGCGCTGCAGTTGAATATATCTTTCAAAGCACAGCACATTGAGGGTTTGAAGAATGAAGTGGCTGACAGTTTTTCCCATTTACAGCTCGATAGGTTTTGGGAACTGATGCCTCAGGCAGCACCACACAGGACCAGGATCCCCGACCTGATGTGGGAGGCTGGAGAGACACAGCCATGGTGCTGATCGGGAGCTTGCAGCCAACACGTGAGGGCATCAGAGGCAGAATGGGCAAAGTTTCAGGATTTCAGAAGGAAGTATGGGTGGGACAGGGCCGAACTGGCCCAGGATGAGCAGGTAAGAAGGTTCGTGGTGGAAATGTGGAAGAAAGGGCTGGCCCATGCCACTATGGTTGTGCACTTAGCTGGCATCAGTTGGGTGTACCAGGACAGGGGATGACCTGATGTAGGGGCCAGCAGAACAATAAAATGAATGGTGTCAGGTTGGTGGAAGGGTCAAGCGGCCAGGGTGGATGGAAGGCAACCCATTAGAGGGAGTTACTAGAAAGGTCTTAAGGGCCACCAGAAGGTATTCTCATCAGCCCAGAGGAGGTGCTATTCTGGACAGTGTTTGCAGTTATGGCAGCTGGGGCATTCGGGTGGAGGAGGTGGTGGCCCCATGAAGGCGGCCACGGGCAGGTGTTACAGCATGAGGATTTCCTATGGGGCACGACAGGGTGGTCATTACCTAGCCAGGTCCAAGATGGACTGGGGGAGGGACCCAAGTGTCACTGATGAGGAAACCACAGTCGGCCAACTGCAGTGAGTGCACTGTAAACATACAGGGTGCTCAGGGAGGCCGGGGAGCACTGTTCTGACATGGGGACAGCTCTTGGTCCAGGGTTTCAGGTGGGGGCAGTACTCAAGAGGGTGCTGGCGTTCCTGGGAGAAGATCAAGTAAATTTGCCCCATTCATTTCAGATTGGGGCAGCAATGGAGGCAGAGAAAGAGGGGCTGCAGTGGCGGACGTACAAAAGGTGGGGCGCTAGAAGTCCAGTTGCTATCTGAGGTCGTGAGTATTAACAACAGCAACTCACACTGTTTATTTTGTTTCCATGGCAGGTTCCAAGAGGAAAATCTGGATAGTGGTGCATTCTTCATATATTGGGCTGAAAGGTTTGCAGTTGCCACCTCAGAGGAGCAGAGTTGAGATATAACACCAAGCATACCAGGGTGCTGTGGAAAGGCATTAGGGGATGAGGTGGCACAGCTCATTGCCTTTGATGGAAGAATTAAGGTTGCAATGGCACACCCGGATTGCATTATTATACACCTGGGGGGCAATGATTTGGGGAGCCTCCCGTGGGGGCATTGGGACAGAAACATCATGGGAGACTTGGAAAAATTGAGAGGGTGGTGGCTGAGGGTGACTATCAGCTGACCCGACATCACTTCCGGAGGGTTTGGAGAGGGGTGAAGGACATCCGGCTGATCAAGAAAGTCAGGAAGTGTTTAAATAGGAGGGTGGCCAGGGTGGTAATAGAGATGGGGGTGCACTTGCAGCACAAGGACATCTCCTTCAACCAGCCTGTGGTGTACAGGTCAGGCAGGGTTCACCTATCAGAGTTTGGCATGTGCTTATTCCTGTGACCTATCAGAGATCTAGTGAACCAGATAGCCAGAAAGGGTTTAGATACTAGCCCAGAGGAAGCCCTCTGTCCATCACAAAGTGGAGGAGGGGCAGTGGAAGAAAAAGAAAAAGGGGAGGCGGGGGAGGAAGGGGAGGAGGGTAGGATACACAGGCTGGGGACAAAGAACCTAGACATGGTGGTAAAGCGGGAGGTGGATAGGTCCAGGGGCCGGATTCAGAAGGATCCGGGCCTGGAGGTGAAAGCCTGGGTAGGTAGAACCAGCCTGGTTCTGGTGTGGAGGAGGAGGCCGGATCCACAATGTCTGGGCCCTGAAAGCAAGATGGAAGTATGACCAGAAGAAAGACAGTGGCTGGAACCAGGAAGCTTGGAAAGAATTTGGTATAGAATTGAATTGTGAATTCAAAATATATGGTTGTAAATATAGTCTTTGTGCCATAAATAAAATTGTCAACGAGCAACCAACAAGTTAAAACTGTTGTAGTGTCCACCATTCCTGGGTGATTCAGGGGACTATGGAGCTTGCCAATAAAAGGCAGGCCAGGTTGTCCAGTGATCCCTGGCAGGAAGATACACAGGAGGGGAAGGGGTAGGGGGGACAGAGGGAATAGAGGGGGTGGGACCTAGTGACATCACCAGGCAGGTAAGGGTAAAATGACAAGGGCAGGCCAGAGCCCCAGGGATTGGCAGGTGGGCAGATCCTGAAGTGGGTCCTGACCAGGGGCCTATAGGGGTATATTAGGCCAGGGCTCTGGCGGGACGACCTCTTTTGCTGGGAATTTTTTCACACCCTCCCACCCTTATTAAGGAAGGTACTAGGGGGCATGTTTGGCACAAAGGAAAGAGTTGGAGTAAAAGTTGAGTTCCCTAGGGCTCTGGGCATAGGGCCAAGTGTTTTCCACTGTGGGGAGGCAGCATCGGGCCAGGGGGCTAGGGCAGAGTCCCCTGGCAGGGAGGGGCAAGGATGCCCAGGGGAGTGGGAAGAAACAAAAAAGAGGATTAGCGGGGGGGAGGGGGTAGGATACATGGGCTGGGGACAAAGGACCCAGACATGGTGGTAAAGCTGGGAGGGGGAATAGTCCAGGCACTGGATTCAGAAGTGTCCGGGCCTGGAGGGCGAAAGCCCAGGTAGGTGGAACCGGCCTGGTTCTGGTGTGGAGGAGGGAGCCAGATTCACAGTGCCCGGGCCCTGAAAGCAAGATGGAAGAACAACCAGAAGAAAGACAGAGGCCAGAACCAGGAAACTTGGAAAGAAATTTTGGTGTGGAATTGAATTGTGAATTCAAAATATATGGTTGTAAATATAGTCTTTGTGCCATAAATAAAATTGCCAACGAGCAACCAACAAGTTAAAACTGTTGTAGTGTCCATCATTCCTGGGGGGATTCAGGGGACAACAAGAAGTCAGCAACTAACATTTGATTAAGTACATACTGATGACAAAATTAGATGGTTCCGGTACCTGCTTTGAAAAATGTTCATGGATTTGAACTGGTGGAGTTCTGCAGGTTATACAGACATTCATGGGTCAGTCTCCACACTGAGATCCAGATATCTTCCTGGCATCCAAGAGTCAAGCTCCACAGTGAGATCCAGATATCTACACTGAGATCTGGCTATCATCCAGACATCCAAAGATCAAGCGCCATACCATCGGGCAACCATCCAGACATCCAAGGGTCAGTCTCCACAATCTGATCTGAATGTCATCCAGAGATCCAAGGGGCAAGTGCCACACAAAGATTTGTATATCATCCAGCCATCCAAGGGTCAAGCTCCACACAGAGATCTGGTTATCATTCAGACATCCAAGGGTCAATTCCAGACTGAGATCCAATATCATCTAGCCACAAAGGGTGAAGCTCTACATTAAGATCAAGCTACCAGCCATCCATCCAAGAGTCAAGCTCCGCACCAAGATCCAAATAATAATACAGCCTTCCAATGATCAATATTGCAGTGTCAGCTTAGTAGGTAGCACACTCGCCTCTGAGGCTGGGAGATCAGAGGACTGTGGGTCCAGTTCCCACATCTGGCACTTGGGTTAATATCCCAGTACTGACACTGTAGTGCAGCATGAGCGGGGTGCTGCACTTCTGAGGTGCCGTCTTTCAGATGAGATGTTAAACCGAGGTCCCATCTGCCTGGATTGGCAGTAGTTCAGGTAGATGTTAAAGATCCCATGACGCTTATCGAAAAGAGTAGGCGAATTTCCCCGTGTCCTGGCCAAATTTCCCTCATTCTCTAAAAATACCACCAACAGCTTACTCTGATTTAAGGTCAGTTGGCATTCATCTGTATCCCCCTCCCGGTTGTGCCTGAAAATAGACAAGATTTGCCTTAGTGCACCTACCCAGTCAACAAAACTAAATAAATATCCATACCCTATTCCAGCTATCACAGACATCCATGGTCAGGCTCCAGCTTTGCAACAGTTAATATATACACACACCTGAGTAAAATTGCTATATCATATCATTCTACCTGGTCCAGCCAATGAGGTACTGTAAATATAGTCTAGGGACAAAATGAATATGTCAGAAGCTAAACAGCTGTCTCTATGGAGGGCTTCTGCAAGCAGTTTCTCCTGGGGGTGTTCTTCCACCAAAGATAAATGAGCAGACAGGAAAGGGCCACATGGGGAAATACCGTTGTTCACAGCTGCAGCTTATTAACCATCCTTTTGAAACCCCTATGAGGTGCATATATTAAATAGGATGGGATTTTATTTTCAAAGCTTAAAAGTAATTTCAACTGCTTTTCACATTGAGAAGGCTGCTTGCCATTAAAGTGCCATTGGACCAGCAAAAGGACTTTTTGTGTTTTGCTTTGAATTCTGGTTAGAGCCCTGTAAGCTGTCATTGACTTTATTCCAGAGCTGAATCAGCAGAGTCAGAGGATTAAATCCAAACTGAAATAGATTTGAATAGCCGAGGCCTCTTGTTTGACTGTTCCTCAGCTTAAGTGTAATTCTAAGGGATTCCAGGGAGCTTCCAAGTGCTGTCAAAGTATCTCCCACAGCTTGCTATCTGAATGAAATATGTAAATCTGATGTATTGCATTAAACACATTCAGAAATACCCATACCAGTTTGTTCTGAAAAGGGAGGCAAAGGTAACGTAGTAATAGCAATTTAAGGTCAGAAGGGACTGTAGAGTTGTCAGTATTCACACACAGACACACACACACACACATGTAAATGCACGAGTTTACCTAGATATACCCCAACCACTTGCTGCCTTTTATATTTGCAGTATAGCAGTTGGCCGTATAAAATGTGAAGAATTTCTGGTTAGTTCCAATATCATCCTGAAGCTGATATTCTAAACATCATTTGAAACACAGTTATGATGTGAAAACTATCTATTACAGGATTTTAACATTTTCTTAATTTCTATTTCAGCGCAGTGTGAGCCAGTATCTGAAACAAGCAACTATAAAAACATTAATATGGGCAACTTTAGTTAATGGTTCAATTTTTTTCTGGTTTGTTTGTTTTTATATACATTATTAAAGAGCTAGTGGAACCAAAACAGAATGGCAGGAAAATGTTACAAATTTTAGGAAGTAGTCAGTTGTAACTTTTTATTAATGATGTATTTTTCTTTTGTAACCGAAGGGAAAAGAAAAAGTACTTCAGATATAAAAGGTAATAGTTGACTGCTTTTAAAAACTAATATTAGTTTTAGGCAGTACACTAACTCTTTGAGGGAGCAGTCTCAACCAATCAAAGCACTTCTTTCCCCTGTGCAAAGAGTGTCTTATGAGCAGGCACCCTAGAAACAGGCACTGCCAGGAAGGATTTTCAAAATGTTTAATCTATAATAAAATTCTCCCCAATCTCTAATATAGTAAGACTTCATAGAAGACCATTCTTACAGTTGGAAGAGTAGTCTCACTTACATTCTTGTGGTATCAGAACTGTTCAGCTTCAATTAACAGTTCTCATACCCTAAGAATGCACATGAGAGATCTCTTTCAACTGTAAGAGTGGTTTCCTAGGACTTATTAACATACACAAACATATCCTCGCTGTGTAATGCCAGTACCAACCACTCAAGCTTGGTTCTCCAGGTTTATGTGGCATCACACACACCTTATGCATGTAATAAAAACATTATCATAACTGCTAGCAATAGATGTGTGTATTTATAACACAACACACATGTAGGTGGATAACTGCTTTGAATACTGCTCTATGCATCCCTCAGTTGACATAGATTGTCCACTATTTGAACTATTAAAATATACCTTTTTGGCTGATTTTTGTATATGATGAACATAAATAAGCAATTAATTTTATTATATTGTGTAATAATTCATAAAATCAAAGAAAAATAAAATAAAAGAAACATAATAAATGAAAAAGAGAAAAAAGTACAAAATATTTGAAGTATTCAAACCACTACATATAGTAGTTGCACAGTAACTATAGATTTTGTAGCTAATGGTAAACACCAATAAAGACTGCTGGTGAAAATACATATTTTACTCTGATTACACGTTACTTGTATTGTAGAATTACATGTACTTAGACAGCAGCTGGCACCTCCATGAGAAGTTTGAAACAACACAATAATTAGACACTCTGCATCACTTAGATTTCACATCAGTTCTATATTACCCACCTATTAATCTTTACTGAAGTCATTTGCATGAAAACTGGATCCTTGTTCCTCGAGAGTTTAACTACTTCTGTTGCTCATTATTCCCCACCTGAGGTCATAATACTTGGCTTGTGACATTAGAGTAATTTAAATGGCAGCAGACTGTGATGTCATAGCAGAGGATTATAGTTCCCATATTCAAAAAGTGCAGCGCTATGTTAACACCTTGCTAACCAAGTATAGTATGGGACAACAGATCAGGGGTCAAACTGAAAGGCCCCTGGTGCACACACCAACCTGCCAGCATGATCATGCAGAAAATACTGCTGCACCCATGCAAAGTAGGGAACCACTTTGCATAAAGGGCACAGCAGCATATTCAGTGGTTTCAGCAACACTAGACTGTCTCCATCACAGCACTGTTTAATCCTGCTGAAACCCTACCCTTACTTTACCCTTATCCCTGCAAACATTTTCTCCCCCTGAATGCCTATCTAGTATGTCAGCATACTGCACAGGTGGTCTAGTAGTCCCCTTCCCCCATCAATCATCCATTCCGTATGCTGTTTTAAGTCACTGGTATTCTACTGGTCCACAACCTCTGGATCACCCATTCTGCATGCTGTTTGAGTTCTCTTGAAGTCTAGTGACCCCCAGATGCCTGACCTAAATGATGTGGTATGTCCCTGGTAGTCTAGTGGATCCCTACCCCTGAATCCAAGACCCCATAGCCCGGCCAGCTGCCCTCCAGTCCCATTCATTCAGGACCCTCCACCACCAGCCTCCCTGCCCACTCACACCATAGCCTGACAGACCCTCCAAGAGGGCGACTGGCACAGCCCCTCTGCTCACTACCCGCCAACCACCATTTGAATGACAGGAGTTCAAGTTTACTGTGAAGGGATAAATCCATTGAGCAAGCTCATTTTCAAGGAGGACCCTTTTTAACAATAACAAAACCATACATACAGTCGAAACGGGATGAAAATTAGTTATCAGACACTGTTTAACAAAATGTATAAGATGTACAAGGCAAGAGTGAACAGCAATTACATTCCTAATGTAGAATTAGCTGATTGTACAGAATACACCTAAATGCTCCTTGTCATTCAAGTCGCAACCGGCAGAGGTGGAGGAGTAGAGAGGCTGTCCTGGTTGCCTCCTTGAGGGTCTGGCTGGATATGGTGTGAGGGAACCAGGGAGTTTAGGGTCCATAGCAGAATGGATGGGAGGGAGAGGAATGGGCCATGGGGGCTTGAAATCAAGAGTTAGGGCATCCCCTAGACTACCAAGGACATACATCACACGGGATAGGCAATCAAGGGGGTGGGGTGGGGTGGACCACTAGACTACCAGGGAATTTAAACAGCATATAGGATGTGGGGCATGCAGCTCTGAGCATGTGCTAATGAGCCCATAATGGATAAGCAAATGGCCCATAGCACCTTGTTTGCCCAATGGGTTCATTAACATATTAGGGCTAAATCCAGCGAACAGAAGCCCTGACACTATCCCGCTTTGGACTGTGTTATCTCTGTGGGTCTCCTGTGGGCTACTCCAGTTGAGGCCTGTGTCAAAACAGTGCACAGTCACTATGCACTGTACCACCACAGCCCCATATACAGACAGTGTGCTGGGCTAGGAGTGCACTGTCTGAATGTTGCCTCGAAGCCAGCTGTGCACTGTCTGCCGCACAGGGCTCCAGTGTGCGTGGCGCTCACAGACAGCTTTCAGTATGAGGGTCTATAACTTCAACTGGGGAATGAGCTGCTGGGGCAGATGAACTGTGACATTTGTATTTTCATGCAAATTTCCCTGGTTAAAAATAAAGGGGAGAACAATTCTATAGAAGCTCTTTGAAGCCAGTCCGATGGTGCTGAGGATTGAGGTGCTGGATGGCACACCTTGCGCTACACCAGTGACCCAGGTTCAGGAACGAGCCTGGGTCATCAGGGGTCAGCCGGGGGGGGAGCAAGACTGAGCAGTCGAAAGGCAGTTCTCCTCTCCCGAGGAGGGCTCTTGTCACCCTCGTAGTACAGCTACCCCCAGGTGGAAGCCTGAGGGTAGTGCAGATGGATGGGCAGCACGAACAGGGAGGGCACTAAGGCATGTGCGTGCCTCTACACGTGTACATGCGATCATGGCATGGGACAGTGAAAACAGGAGGAAAATGGTGCTGACCGGCAGGATGATGCCGGTCCCTCACTGGCTTCGCACCTGGCTAGCTGGGCACCTTTGTGCCATTGAGGTAAGTCCCAGTGGACATTGGAGTGACGGGGCTGGGGGGACCGGTAGAAGGGTCAGCACGGGAGGCAATAAAAAAAAAAAGAAGAAGAAAAAAAAGAAGCTCTTTGAAATACAGTCTGAACTGTGTCTAATTATTATGGCTTTCAAAGTTTTACCAGCAGCGTCAGCAGTTTTTGAAGTTATTCATGATATCAACAAGAAAAAAACAAAATAAAAAACACTTTTAACATTCTGTTTTCGTTTGTATGATCAACACATCAGGTAAGCTTGAAACATATCACAGTAAAGATCTTAAAGAGCAGCTGACACCATATATGCCTTCAAATCAGGCAACTCCTGGTAAGGAGTTGCCTGCCTGAGGCCCTAAATTGCCCTAATTTTGAATTTTTCCATGCATCCATTATTTAGTAAAGTATATTAAATTACCTTACCTACAATCTTTCTTCCATGTTACTGAAAGCCACTCAGCACCCACAGCAGTCCCGCCCCTAAGATGAGCAATCTGATGACGCTACAGTATTGAGGGAAGGGGCTGCAGGACAACTAATGGCTATAGATAGTAATCAGGAGCAGCGGCACCCTGTAAATGCATATAGTTTACACATGTTAAGGGGTGTATAGAAATGTAATACTAGCCCCTTGACACATTTAAGTGCCTACAAAGTAAACTGCAGTGCATTCCACTTGTATGCACATCAGATGTATGCACAAAAACATCATGTCCCAATCCCAGTCCTATAAACTTAATAATAAAAAATGTGCTGGTATGCACACCAAATTTTGGTTGTATGCACACCTTTTCCTCCAGTCAGGGGCTCCACAGACATTAATACTGGCAATCACACCTGTTAAACAGGTGCTAACTGGGCCACCAGTGGTTAAATACATTTAATTTTTAGTCAGTTTCATCCTGTTTGTGAGAGCAAGCAACAATGGAGAAAACAAATAGCTTAAAAGCTCAGAGTGTGCAACGTTTAGTGACTTGGCATGTTTTCAACGAGTTTGATACATTCAATAAAAGTAATAAGTGACTAGTAAGTGAGAAAGTGTGTTTTACTGAGTGACTCATTGATTTCAATATCATTTCGGTTGTATGCCATTTGGGATGTATGCACAAAAATGGGGTATCTCAAGCATGTGCATATATCAGTAATTGACTGTATACTCACGCTTGTAGAACAATCCTGTGTGTAAGTTGATTTTTGCCCATTAGTTTGTAATAGTACTGTTAGTCTTTTGTTTGTTACAACCTGTTTAAAAAGACTAATGCTATTATTACAGACTAATGGGCAAATTGCACACAGGTGAAGTATGATTCCTGTATCTTTCCTTAGGTTTTGTTCTCATGTAAGGCCTTGATCAAGGGAATTGTATGCCAGGTTTCATCTTGCATGTGCTGACCATACAAATTTAGGACAGGGCTGGATTAAGGCATAGGCCAACAAGGCCCAGGCCTAGGGCCCTGCCTTTCAGGGGCCCTAGCCACGAGTGTCATCCTGGCTACTGAAAGCCATCTTTGTTAATCTAATTTGTAATCATTCTTTTCTGTGGCAGATCAGTCTAATCTCTGTAACAAAGCACTACTGTTCCAGTACATATTAACACCACATCTCTGTATTACACAGTCAGCCATCTGCCCCACCTAGAAAGGAAATGTTATTGTCCTGTAGTTGTTGTTGGCCAGGTGCAACACAATGAACTTAACACTCTTCAAAGATGAGCCCCATATCCTAACCACATTAGCCAGTCTGGAGGAGGTAGTAGCACAATTGCAGCTGCTTTAGTAATATCTTTCTGCTTCCTGTTGCCTGCTGAAAGCTGGCATCATGCAGCCTCAGTCCCAGCAGCTGCCATGGCCCCCAACTCAAAGGGTCCCCAGTCCGGCCCAGTGCAAGGAATCAGGCTTAAAGATTTAATTTTTTTTACATTATTCCAATATCTTACTGTTACATGTTGAAACAGCACACTAGGGGAATCAGTGAACTGGGTGGCAGCTTTCAAAATGGCAATGTAATGACATTAAGATGCCTGCTGCAGTAGAGGTACTGCCATGACAAACTGGGGGGCACTGTATTGTTTTTTTCTGACCCTTTACATATGCAGAAGGGCTGGGAGCCTTTTACAGATTGGGCCATAAGGGGCACATGGGCCCAGCTTTTCCTTGGACCTAGTATCCCAGATCATATACTGTTGAAACAGCGTTGGAAATACCATGAAGACCATTACAGTGACAAAACTGGCAGTTCACTGTAATGGTCCACGGTACACTGACACTGCTTTCTCCACTGATTTTGCCCCCTCCCCGAAACAAGTCTAACTTGGAGTTGATTATCTTAAAATGCAAGGGGTTCTACTGATGGCACAATGCCAACTGTCGGCATTGTGTCATCGCTGTAACGCCATTCGACAGATTTACTGTCAATGTGACTTGGTGGAACCGCCCAAGATAACCTTAATCTAGAGCTGAGTTAGAAATGACAGAAACATAGAAACATAGACTTTGATGGCAGATAAGGCCCACTTGGCCCACCCAGTCTGCCCATTTCCCTACCTACTGGATAAGCTGCAGATTTTAGTTAACCAACAGCCTACTTCCTGCCACCCCTCACTATAATTGCCTTATGTCAGTCCCATGCATGTTTGAATTCCTCCACTGTTTTAGACCCCACAGCCTCTCCAGGAAGGCAGTTCCAGGTGCCCACCACTCTCTCCATGAAAAAAAATTTCCTCACATTACCCCTGAACTGTCCCCCCTCTATCTTTAAATTGTGCCCCTTTGTTCTTACACATCTCTTTTTCTGAAAGATGCTACCCTCCTGGACTTTGTTGATTCCCTTGAGGTACTTAAACGTTTCTATCATGTGCCCCTGTCCCTCCTTTCATTAAGGGTATACATATTAAGCTCTCTCAGTCTCTCTACATATGGTTTCTGATGCAGACCCTGCATCATTTATTTTAGTTGCCTCCTCTGGACTGCTTCCATTCTGTCTATGTCCTTGCATAGATGAGGTCTCCAAAACTGCACACAGTACTCCAGATGGGGTCTCACCAACTGTCTGTACAGAGGGATAACCACGTCCCTTTTTCTACTTGTGATGCCCGTTCCTATGCATCCCAGTATCCCCCTGGCTCTCCTTACTGACTTCTCACATTGCTTACCCACCTTTAGATCATCTGATATGACTACCCCAGGTCCCTTTCCATTTTTGTTGTTGTTAGTACCTCCCCTGCTATTGTGTACTCTTCTCCTGGGTTTTTGTTTCCCAGGTGCATTACTTTGCACTTCTTTGCATTGAATCTAAGTTGCCATATGTCTGACCATTCCTCCAACCTTGCCAAGTCCCTTCTCATCCTTTCTACCCCCTTGTGTATCAACTCTGTTACAGATCTTTGTGTCATCTGCAAAGAGGCATACCTTTCCCTCCAGACCCTCTGCAATGTCACCTATAAAGATGTTAAAGAGGACTAGACCTAGTACTGAGCCCTGAGGTACTCCATTAGTGACCCCCCTTTCTTTGGAATGTGTTCCATTCACTATTACCTTCTGTGTCCTGTTGTACAGCCAGTTTGCTACAGGCTACCACCTAGGACCACTCCCAGGCTGGCTAACTTGATTATCAATCTTTTGTGTGGGACTGTCAAGCATGTTACTAAAGTCGTAGGCCATATTCACAGCCCCTCCTTGTCTATTACTTTGGTCACCCAGTCAAAGAAATCTATTAGATTCATCTGACATGACCTTCCTGCTGTAAATCCATGCTGCTTTTGGTCCAGTGCCCCGCTGGCCTCTAGATACTCAACAATTCATCCTTTCAGAAGTGATTCCATCATTTTCCCTACCACTGAGGTCAAACTTACAGGTCTGTAGTTTCCTGCTTCTGCCTTTCTCCCACTTTTGTGAAGGAGAATCACATCTGCCCTCCTCCAGTCCTCAGGTACCACCCCATCCTCCCATGATTTGTTAAAAAGTGTGGTCAGTGGAGTCACTAGGTCCTCCCTTAGTTCTTTTAGGATTCCGGGGTGAATCCTGTCAGGCCCCATTGCTTTGTCCACCTTGAGTTTTAGGAGTTCCTTCAGGACTCTTTCTTCTGTAAATGGACTGGTGTCAACCCCCCTACCCAGAGTGCTTCTATTGTCAGGTTTAGGTAACTCCTCCTCGTCTTCTTTTGCGAATACTGAGCAAAAGTATTCATTCAGTAACTCTGCCTTTTCACCGTCTCCCTCTGCCCACCTCCCCTCTCCCTTATTAATCTTCACTATTCCTCCCTTAACCTTTCTATGCTCCCTAATGTACCTATAAAAGGTTTTATCCCCCTTCTTAACTGAATTGGCTATTTTTTCCTCAGTTTGGGCTTTTGCTATTCTGACTGCCTTCCCCACTTCTTTCTGCTTTAATTGATACAGTTCCCGTCATGCTCCTTCTATGATTCCATATACTTTTTGAATGCAGTCTTTTCTCCTAAACCTTCCTGCCACCTCTTTCGAGAACCATAGTGGTTTTACTCCGCTTTGTTTTCTTTATCTGTTTCACACAAGGCTTGTAGCCTCTATGATAGCAGTTTTGATTTTCTCCATTGTTCTTCCACCCCTCCTTTTTGGCCATTTGCTAGTGTATTCTTCAGGTATTTACCCATTTTGCCAAAGTCAACCCTTCTAAAGTCCAGTATGCTTGTTTTTGTATGGCTCGTCTCCATGGTTGTTCTTATTGTGAAGCACACTGTGCAGTGGTCGCTTGTTCCCAGATGTCTACTGACTTCTAAATTTGTGATCCTCTCTCCATTTGAGAGTACCAGGTCTAGTATTGCTCCCTCCCGAGTGGGTTTCAACACTAGCTGTCTAAGGCTTGCCCCTGCAGGACACGAGAATGACTCTGCTTCTTGGATGTGGCTGCAGTACATGTCATCCAGTTAACATTTGGCATATTCAGGTCCCCATCAACAGTATCTCCCCTTTTCAGCCATTTTGAGAATGTCCTCTATCATTTCTTGTCCATTTCCTCCCTTGAGATGGGGGTCTGTATACAACCCCTGTGTGGATTGTGATGCCATTCCCTGTCTCCAAGGTAACCATAGTGCCTCTTGTCCTCCCCTTTACTTTTTAGTTCTGTAGCTTTGATCCATTCCCTTATGTACAGAGCTACTCCACCTCCTCTTTTCCCCTCCCTGTCCCTTCTGTAGAATGTGCCCGTGTATATTGACATCCCAGTCATGGTTCTCCATGTACCATGTTTCTGTGACTGCCACAATATCCAATTGTTCATCTTCCATCAAAGCTACTAGCTCAGGAGCTTGTTTCTCAGACTCGAGCATTGGTACTCATTGCCCTCCATTTAATGTTGGCATTATCCTTTTCCCCCCATCCCTGCTCTTTTGCCCTTGTCTATTTTTCCATACCCTGTACACCCTATTGGGCACTTACCTCAGTGTTTACCTTACTACCTGTCATGTTTTTGTGGGGAGGCTTGAAATTTCCTGCCTCTTATTAGCACCTCCCCATGGCTAGTTTAAAAGCTTGCCAAGGAAGCATTTAAACCTGTCACTAGAATCTTGGTTCCCTTTGTGGATAGATGCAGACCATCATGCCAGTATAGACCTTCATCTCTCAGGTGTCCCCAGTCCCCAATGAAAGCCAAAGCCTTGTGCTCTGCACCAGTTTGCAACCATTCATTAAACTGCATGGTGTGTAGTACCCTAGCCTCACCCTGCCATGGACTGGCAGCAGCACCTCGAGAAAGGTAACCGTGCTTGCTACCTGTTTGGGGGCCTTCCCAACTCACAATTTTAGTCTGCACTGCACTGATCCCATGCCTAGCTAGGTCATTTTTCCCAAGGTGGACAATGATATCTAGTTCCTCTCCTGTAATGCTGCTTCTGCAATCCTGAGGATTCCTTCTTGTCCTCAAGCCATGGCACCAGGCGGGCTACTTCCTCTCCTCCCTTTCCCAGGTCTACCCTCTAACAATAGGTCACCTATCAAACTGTTTCCTTCCCTGTGGTGTCCTTGCTACCCTTCTGTAGGTCTCCCTTGTGGATGTCCTCAGTACTCTTCTTGGTCTCCACTGGGGTGCCATCATAGAGGAACCTTGCTCTGCCAGACTGGCGTATGGTTTTGTGTAGAGGTACAAAGAAGACTGCCAGCCATTGTGTTCTTTCCCCACGGACCTAGTGGGAATTTTCTGTCTCTCCATTTTCTTTATGATATCAGTCTAGTTTAAACTTGAAGGTAGAAGCAGCATTGACTGACACCACTTGCTTTGCAGATCTTTCTGCCTCGATTTTCAAGACCTTCCACTCGGTTCCACAAACCTCTTTAAGACTTTGTCCTGCATGTTTTCCACCACTGAGTCTAAAGATTGCAAATCATTATCAGAGTCCTGTCAGCCCAGTCCATTCTTCCCCCAAGCCTGTCATATTCTCTTTTTGCTAACTGTAGGCTGTTTAAGAGAAGCAGTGTCCATACTAGCCTCTCCAGCATGGCTGTCAGATAGGATCAAGTTCCGTCACTTCCCAGAGCAAGACCTGTCACCATTTTTAGTCTCCTAAGGGGAGTAGAGGTTCCTCAAATAAAATGAAGATATATATTCTTGAAGTACTACTGAAACAGTATTTGCCGTTAAGGAGTTTTTTATAGTTTGTGAGATAAATCAAATGGCAGATGCCGTCAGGTCTTGTGAAGTTTGGCAGCCAATTTGCTCTGTAGCTACACAGCACTCTACCCCCTTCCCCCCTGGCATTAAATGCAAGACTTGACTAATAGATTTCTTACTGAGAATACCATTCAGGGTTAAACAATGTGACTATTGGTAGAGTAACATTTCGCCTGCATGTTTGGATATGTGTCCATAGTAAAACTGGATATATACTGACTGACAGAAGAGGCTGACAAGATGGACCCTAAGTAGTTTCTATTGTCACAATACAATGTTGCTATGTCAAGATATGTTATTTACCAGTCCAACTATGTATTTTTGTGCCACTGTAAATGGTTCACTGCTCTCCTTTTTATGTTTGCTTGCACGCATGTGAAAGAAACATAGTGCCATCATCCGAGTTTTCGGAGGTGTGGCAGCCCTCTTCCAATTCAGGCAGTGTGTTTGCAGGCACAGCTGCAGTTCTCCAATGCCTGCTGGAGCTGTCTATGACAGCTCCAAAATGCAGTGGCATACAGTAGAAAGGGGGAGCTACGCTTCAGTGAGCAGCAATAAGATATCGCCTGCTCAGGTGCGCTCCCCCTACACACCACACACACACACACACACACACACAGGCACGCCTGCGTGCCTCCTTCACGTACACACTGTGAGCCGACAGCGGTGCCCAATCCCTCACAGCTGTGCTGCTTCACCAAAACAGAGTTCCTTATGCCACGCTGGGTGCCCACCCCAGCGTGGCTACACGTGGTATAGCCGACAGGTGTCGAACCCGTCGGCTCCACTGATTCCCCACAGGTACAGGGTGCCATGCTGGGAGCCCACCTAGCGTGGCAACAAATGCTATCACCAACAGGGGTGCCCAATCCCCCATCGACTCCACGCCGCCCCATCAGCCCATCCTTGTGCCGCTGAGGCCCACCCAAGCGTGCAAATGTCCAGCGTCAATCCTCATTTTTAAAAAAAAGCCTGAAACGCAAAACGGTCCCCCGCTGTGTCTGCCCCTCCCAAGACTCCACTCCACTGTGCACCCCGCCTCCCTGCCCCCCACCCCATACATACCTCCAGACTCTGGCGCTGACGATCTTCGGTGGACCAGGAAAACGTCTGCACTCTTCAAAGCCGACCGCGAACTGAGGAAATGCCGGTAAGCTGTATAATGGGATAGATAGGGTTTTTTTCAACTTTGCAACACATCTCAGGCATTTTTGGGAATTTTTGCACCAGATTTTCAACATGGGGTTTTTGGGACCCGTTCTCATGAACGCTCTCACTGTCATGGCGTTAATCGGCCCCGAAGGGTGATTTTGCAGTCACTGAGCGAAATCACCTTCGGGACTGAGTAATGAAATGACACTGCACTGTTCATAAGGTGGGCTCTCAAAAAGCCTATGTTGAAAATTTGGTGGAAAAATTCCTAAAAATGACTGTTTCTGAGGTGCGTTGTGCAGTTCCTGCACCCTAATAAGTTCGGAAATTTTCAATATTTTCACTCAGATTTTCAACATTACCATTTTACCACACCTCCTTATGAGCACTATGACTGTCTTTTTTCACATCTTGCCCAACGTGTTTCCATGAGTAAGCGCACAATAATAATATTAATAATAATAACATTTTATTTGGTTGGCGCCTTTCAAATATTTCAAGGCGCTATACAAAGCATCATAGCATCAACATATCAATACATACACTGACAATACAGCAATAAAATATTTTAAATCAACAATCAGAATACAACAGGAAATGCCTGATTCCATAAAAATGACTTTTAAAGCCTTCTTAAAACTATCCACCATTGTACTTTCTCAGAGCTGGCGGGGCAGAGAATTCCAGAGGGTGGGAGACACAAATCCAAAAGCACGGGCTCCAGAAGACTTCAAATTCACCCTCGGTATCTCCAGCAACCCCTCGTCAGCTGAACGAAGCTGTCTCAGAGGGGTGTAAGGCACTAGAAGCTCTTTCAAGTAGTCAGGACCTAACCCATGTAGGGCTTTGTAGGTCAATAGACCCACTTTAAGGTGATCCGCCACTGTTGTTGGCAGCCAGTGCAGAGTGCGCCTTTGGGGTAATATGGGACCTTCTAGACACCCCAGTCAACAAACGTGCTGCTGCATTCTGCACTAGCTGCAAGCGGTGGATATCAACCCCAGCAAGCCCTAGGTACAGGGAGTTACAGTAATCAAGATGAGATGTCACAAAGGCGTGGACCAAAACTGGCAAATTGCCCAGTGGAACCAGGTGCCTAATCCTGGAGATGTTTCTAAGATGAAAAAATGAAGCCTTGACAACTGCAGACACCTGATAACGAAGGGTCAAGCCAGTGTCAAGCTCCACACTCAGGTTACACACCCGTTCAGAGGTAGGGATCTGGTCTACCCCAAGAACTAATCCAGAGGGGGAACCTATCCCTAGACCCTCAACCCTGTGACCAGGGTCTACCACCATAACCTCAGTCTTTCCCGGGTTCAACTTCAAACCACTGGTATTCATCCAGTCTTGGATATCAACGAGGCAGTTATTCAGCACCGAGATAGCACTAACCTGGTCAGGTGCAAAAGACAGGTAGAGCTGGGTATCATCAGCATAGCAGTGAAACCTCAGCTCATACCATCTTACAATGTCTCCGAGGGGTAGCATATATACTGTGAATAACATGGGGGAAAGCACCAATCCTGGGGTACCCACAAGGTAGAGAGAAAGCCCGGATGAACATAAACCAGAACCACTCTGTGTTCTCCCCAGGAGGTAAGATGAAAACCATCTGAGGACCACACCTGAAAGCCGCAGATGGACCTCAGGTGTTCGAGCAAAACCCCATGATCCACAGTATCAAAAGCTGATGACAGATCAAGGAGAACCAGAATAGAATGGTGTCTCCGATCTCTCGCCATCAGGAGATCATTGAGCACCTGAACCAGAGCAGTCTCAGTGCTATGCCTCTTATGAAAACCTGACTGGAGAGGCTCGTGTAAACTATGGATGGTCAAATGGTTATCAAGTTGAGCCGCCACAACTTTTTCAATAACCTTCCCCACAAAGGGAGGTTAGAAATCGAATGATGATTAGCTGGGTCATTCGGGTCTAAGGAAGCTTTCTTCAGAAGGAGTCACCAACCCTTCCTTCAGAGAGCTAGGGAAAACTCCCATCTCCAAAGAACACCGAATAATCCGAGCAAGGACCGGGCCAATAAGTTCACTACATCCTATAATCAAGGAAGTAGGACAAACTACAACATGTTGGGCGCATCTCAGAGACAATCCTCATAGTGTCCACGAGGTCCGGAAGATTAAAGGAACTCCAGGAAACTCCGGGCTCTGCGACAACACACTGATCAACTGTAACAACCTTGGAGTGAGGTCGGGGACACTGCCTCTGAATGTCTTCCACCTTATTCGCAAAGAATCGTGCGATCTCCTCGCAGTCATTCTGCATAAAAACTCGACGGACAATGGTGCAGTCGGTGTGCGAAATCAATGTATGGGATACATTAAGAAAACCACAGTGACACTGTTAATGAGCAGAGGTCTTAAAATGGCTATGTTGAAAATTTGGTGAAAAAATTCCTAAAAATGACTGTTTTACGAGCGCGCGTTGCACAGTTCCTAGCGCTCTGTAAGTTTGCGAATTTTCAATATTTTCACTCCAGATTTTCAACATTGCCATTTTATTACACTTCCTTATGAGCAGTGCAGCTGTCATTTTTCACAACTTGCCTAGAAATGTGTTTCCACCCGTATGTAGCAGAATGGCTAACGATCAGTGTGCGAAATCAATGTATGGGACACATTAAGAAAATCACAGTAACACTGTTCATGAGCAGAGGTCTTAAAATGGCTATGTTTAAAATTTGGTGAAACAATTCCTAAAAATGACTGTTTCTGAGCGTCGTTGCACAGTTCCTATGTAGCGTAAGTTTGCGAATTTCAATATTTTCACTCAGATTTTCAGCATTGCCATTTTATTACACTTCATTATGAGCAGTGCAGCTGTCATTTTTCACATCTTGCCCAAAACGTGTTTCCACCCATGTAGCGCACAATGGCGCAGTCGGTGTGCGAAATCAATTTTTTGGGACACATTAAGAAAATCACAGTGACACTGTTCATGAGCAGAGGTCTTAAAATGGCTACATTGAAAATTTGGTGAAAAAATTCCTAAAAATGACTGTTTCACAAGTGTGTGTTGCACAGTTCCTACGCATGCTCGTAAGTTTGCAAATTTTCAATATTTTCACTCCAGATTTTCCACATTGCCATTTTATTACACTTCCTTATGAACAGTACAGCTGCCATTTTTCACATATCACCCAAAATGTGTTACCGCCCATGTAGCGCACAATGGTGCAGTAGGTGTGCGAAAGCAATGTTTGGGACAGATTAAGAAAATCACAGTTACACTGTTCACGAGCAGAGGTCTTAAAATGGCTATGTTGAAAATTTGGTGACAAAAGTCTATAAAATGACTGTGTTACAAGTGAGCATTGTGCAGTTTCCACGCACCCTCATACGTTCATGACTTTGTAATATTTTCAGTCCAGATTTTCACCAGTGGCATTTTTCCACACTTCCTTATGAATAGTACAGCTGTCATTTTTCACAACATGGCCGAAATGTGTTTTCACACTTTCAAGCGCAGAGATGTGTGATTAGCTGTGGAAATCATTGTTGGGACAGATAAAGAAAATCACAGTGACACTGTTCATGATCAGAGGTCCCCAAATGCCTGTGTTGACAATCTGCTGTAAAAAAATCCCCAAACTAATTACATTATGGGTGTCGTTGCACAGTTTCTATACTCCTTCGTGACTTCCCATTTTTTTTATATTTTTACTGCAGATTTGCAACATTGCCATTTTACACCTCCCATGAACAGTACAACTGTCATTTTCACATCCTGTTCAGAATGTGTTTTGCACCTGTGGTGGTAAAGCAATGCCGAATGGTGTAGTCGCTGTGCATAAGCAGCTTTCGGCTAACAAACTGATATTGCCACTGTTCATGAGGTGTGGGTCACAAAAAAAAATGTTGAAAATTTGGAGTGAAAATACCAACGAATGCCTGAGGTGTTAGGGTTTCCAACCATAACGCCCCACCCTGTAGAGAATGACAGGCATCAGGGGTGTGACTTGGGATTCTTGCCTGTAATGCTCATACCATTCCACACCCTGCAGCCAGTGAGAGGCATTGAGGTATGTCTTGGACTCTTGACCCCAAGTTCACCCCATTCTCCTATACCACACCCATCTCACGTTATTTCCTGATGGAATGGGGTGCGCTAAGGACCAAAGACCCCAAGGCACCGTGACACTTGTCAGTGTCTGCAGGGTGGGGTGTGGTGAAATGGCGTGGCCGTTATGTCTGATGACCCAAAGGCACACCCCAATGCCTGTTACTCTCTGCAGGGTGGTGGTGGGGTTGGCTTCAGTTCAATACTTCACTGCCATTTACTATTATGCAGCTCTGCAACTTCTACACTACCAATGCCAATGCCAGCAAGCAAACATTCGGCATTGACAAATGCTTGTTGGTTACTTCTCTTATATTATTTGTTTTTGCCTTACATGTTGCTTGTTTGTAGTTTTTGGACCACATGAACATGATAAAATGAATGGAAGTTTACAATAACAACATCATAAACAGGGACTGAATTTGACATTCAGTTTGTATTTTGAGTGCATAAAACTATATGAACGGAATACCAATTGCTGGCTGCTGGCATTGTGTTTTGTATACCAGGTCCAAGACAGGCATGTTTGCAGTGAATGTGAAAGTACAATCAAACTGTATTTGGCCTCAGGCAGTATAGCAGATTTGGTGGTGGTGGGGGATTTCAAAATTTAAAGTCTGGTCTTCTGTCTGGAACATCAACTTTATAACTACATTTCTAGCCCTGATACATGTTTAAATTAAGTAACTTTTATGTTGATTGCGTGCATGCGCAAGAAACATATTGCGTCAGCTTTCTCCACAAGCAGGTTGTGGAGGCGCGGCACTGTTGTGCCCAATGCTCCCACAGCCTGCAGAGGCTTGTCCCGTCCCCCAGTGCTGTGGCATGCTGCTGCTGACACTAGTTCAGCCAGCATGCCACAACTTTCTAAAAAATCAGCTGCTGCAATCAGGGGCTGCCTCGTCATTGCAGCGTCAGCCATCCGCTGCAATGAGGGAGCGACCCGTCATTGCAGGACGGGATGAAACCCTGATATTGTTTGTGAACATGGCGGTGGCTTGTTCCGTGTTCACAAACAATATAACTCCCTCCCCACGTGTTTACTTGTTGCCGGCGAGGCCCTCCCTGTCGGCATTGTGTGCTCCTCCTTTTGATCCTGCCAACGGGTGCCCAATCCCTGTTGGCATAATGAAATCCAGCCCTCGGTTTTGCTCCTGCCGGCGGGTGCCCAATCCCGTCAGCATAATGAACCACACCCACCCCTTTTCTTCCTGCCAGCGGGTACACAATCCCGTCAGAGTAATGAACCCCCGCTTTGTTCCTGCCAACGGGGGTGCCCAATCCCCATCGGCTACTGCTTGCCCCCAAACTGAAGCCTCTGCTGGCATGCTGGGAGCCCACCCCAGTGTGCTGGATACCCCTGTGAAGGTAAAAACAGTCCCACGATGTCTTTTTTTTTTTACCTGAAAAAAGGAACGGTCCTCGGGCGCATGCCCTGCCCCCCACCCACAACACGCACCCACCCACTGCGCACCCTGCCTCCCCACATCCCCTCACCCCACACTTACCTCTGGAGCTCGGCGCGATGATCTTTGCTGGACCGGAATCGTCTGCACTCTTCAAAGCTGACTGTGAACTGAGGAAATGCCGTAAGCTGTATAATGTAATAAATAGGGTTTTTTCAACTTTAGTGCATATCTCGGGCATTTTGGGAATTGTTTCACCAAATTTTCAACATGGGGATTTTGGGACCCCTCCTCATGAATTCTTGAACTGTCATGGCGTTAATCAGACCCGAAAGGTGGTTTTGCGGTCACTGTGCGGAATCACCCTTCGGGGTTGATTAATGAAAGGACAGTGCCAGTGTTCATGAGGTGGGCTCTCAAAAAACCTATGTTGCAAATTTGGTGGAAAAAATCCAAAGAATGACTGTTTTACAAGCGTACGTTGCGCAGTTGTTATGCACGCTCGTAACTTCGCAAATTTACAATATTTTCATGCCAGATTTTCAGCATTGACATTTTGTCACACCTCCTTGTGAGCAGTATAGCTGTCATCGTACACATCCTGGTGAAAATGTGCTTTTGCACTTCCAGCGCAGAATAGCGCGGTCACTGTGGGAAATCAGTGTTCAAGACAGATTAACAAAATGACAGTGACACTGTTCATGAGTAGAGGTTCTAAAATGCCTATGTTGAAAATTTGGTAACAATACTCCATAAAATGACTGTGTCACTGGCGTGTGTTGTGCAGTTAGCACGCCTTTCGTAACCCTTAATTTATAATATTTTTCTCAGATTTTCAACATTGTCATTTTCCCAAACCTACTTATGAACAGTACAGTTGTTCTTTTTTCCCATCCTGGCTGAAATGTGTTTTCACACTTCCAGCGCAGAATAGAACGGTCGCTGTGGGAAATCACTGTTCGGGACAGATTAAGAAAATGACAATGATACCGTTCATGAGCAGAGGTCCTAAAATGCCTATGATGAAATTTTGGTGATGATAGCCCATCAATTGACTGTGTTACAAGTGTGCGTTGTGCACTTTCCACGAACCCTTGTAACTTCTCAGATTTGTAATATTGTCACACCAGATTTTCAACAGTGCCGTTTTTCCACACCTCCTTATAAGCAGTACAGCTGTCATTTTTCACATCCTGACCGAAAAGTGTTTTCACAGTTCTGGTGCAGAATAACGTGGTCACTGTGGGAAATCAGTGTTCGGGACAGATTAAGAAAATGACAGTGGCACTGTTCATGAGCAGAGGTCCTAAAATCCCTATGTTGGAAATTTGGTGAAGAAAGTCCGTAACATGACTGTGTTACAAGCGTGCGTTGAACTGTTTCCATGCACCCTTGTAACTTCGCAAATTTGTAATACTGTCATGCCACATTTTCAACAGTGGCATTTTTTCACAACTCCTTATGAACACTACAGCTGTCATTTTTCACATCCTGGCTAAAATATGTTTTTGCACTTCTGCCGGACAATAGCACGGTCACTCTGGGACATCAGTGTTTGGGACAGATTAAGATCGACCGAGTGAGAGGGGGGAGTGACCAAGCTCAGCTGAGCTCAGTTGAGAGTGCTGTGGATTTGTTTGTGTTCAGACAAAGGCCCCAACGCAAGAGCCCAGTACAAAAGGGCAGCCTGCAGCACTGGGAGAAACCGAACGAGAGAGCAAGTGAGGGAGGGGGAGTGAGCGAACTCACCGAAGTGCTGTCAGGACTGCTGCGGATTTGTTTGTGGGCAGAAAAAGGTGTCAACACAGACAGGGGCCCAATACAAAATGCCAGTCTGCAGTGGTGGGAGAAACAGTACAAGCAAGTGAGACAAGGGGACTTAGTGAGCTCAACAGAGCTCTATCAGGACTGCTGGGATTTCTTTGTGGGCAGAAAAAGCCGCCAATGCAGGCAGGAGCCCCGTATAAAAGGGCAGCTTGCAGCACCAGGACAAACAGAATGAGCGATGAGAGAGGGAGATTGAGCGACCTCAATGGAGCTCTGTTGGGACAGCTGCAGATTTCTTTGTGGACAGACAAAGGTGCCAGTGCAGCCAGGAGCCCCATAGAAAAGCGCAGTCTGCGGCACCAAGAGAAACAGAACAAGCAAGTGACAGAGCGGTAGTGAGTGAGCTGAGTGGAGCGCTAGTGTGACTGCTGCAGATTTCTTTGTGGGCAGACAATGCAGCAATGCAGGCAGGAGCCCAGTACAAAAGGCCAGCTTGCAGCGCCGCCAGAAGTGGAATGCGAGAGTGACAGAGAGGGAGTGAGCGAGCTCAATGGAGCTGTGTCGGGATTGCTTCAGATTTCTTTCTGGCCACAAAAAGCCACCCATGCAGGGAGGAGCCCAGTACAAAAGGGCAGCCTGCAGCACCAGGATAAACAGAATGAGCGAGTGAAGGAGGGGGAGTCAGTGAGCTCAACGGGGCTCTGTTGGGACTGCTGCAGATTTCTTTGTGGGCAGAAAAAGGCAGCAATTCATGCAGGGGCCCAGTACAAAATGGTAGCCTGCAGTGGCAGGAAAACCAGAATGAGTGAGTGACTGAGCTCAACACAGCTGTATTGTAACTGCTGCAAATTTCTTTGTGGACATAAGAAGGCAGCAACGCAGGCTCAACGGAGCTTTATCGGGACTGCTGCAGATTTTTTTGTGGGCACAAAAAGGTGCCAACAGAGGCAGGAGCCCAGTACAAAAGGGAATCCTGCAGCGCCAGGAGAAACAGAATGAGCGAGTGAGAGAGGGGGAGTGAGCCACCTCAATGGAGCTCTGTCAGGACAGCTGCGGATTTCTTCCTCAGCAGAACAAGGTGCCAACACAGGCAGCAACCCAGTACAAAAGAGCAACCTGCAGCACCGGGACAAACACACTGAGCCAGTGACACAGGGCCACTGAGCGAGCTCAACAGACCAACGCAATCAACATTCGGCATTGACAAATGCTTGTTTGACTAGGCAGACATAGTCCGCTACAGGGGATCCGTGACCCTTTGGGCCCCTCTGAAAGGTTTTAGGATCAATTTTGGCATTTTGTCAGTCTCAGCGGAAGAGTAGTAATTAGCTAATAACTAGTAGTGCACTTCCTTTTTGTTGAAGGTAATTAGACAAGTTTTATACACTTCTATTTTTGAACTATCATATCTGACTTTTAGCAGTCCTCTCTGAGAAAGGGCTGCCATGCCCTCCCAAGAAGTGAGTCTCTTTGTCGAAGATGCTGAATGGCGTTGCATGACAGACAGCTGCTCACACACTACCATCCAGTCTATTTTTTCATTAGCAGTTGAGCTTCAAGAAAATACTGCAAATCATGTATGGTATAAAATTCCAGAAAAAATCAATACTGTATATTTATTCTCGTGTTTTTCACCTTCTTCCTGAAGCAATTAGCAAATCTCACACAGGCTTCATATTTTTTTATTTATAATATAAAACCCAGCTTGTTGCAGTTCTTTGTCTAAGAGGAAGGATTATCAGGGTCAAAAACTCTATCAATGGTCGCTCCACACATGGTAATCTGGTAAATATACAGAATGCACTCAGTTTTAAAAAATAATTTTTTTCCAAGCTTGTGGATTTAGTCACCGGGGATGTGCAGTCCGTATTAATACAGAATAACCCCCACATTTTGCATGATGTTGTCACGTATTAGGATGCTAGGACATACCTCCTGCCTCACAAATTGGAGACAAGGCTTAAAAACATCACCGACAAATGACCTAATTCAGGGACATGTTTTACAAAATGTTAATATCAGCTCAAGAAGCCTCCTATAATCTGTGAATTGATGTGAAAAGTATTTTCTAAAGGAGAACTAAACTGCAGCATTAAAGCAGCAGTAACTGTTAGTCACTGTATGTTTTTTTTCAGCAATAATGTGTTTTTGGCATAAACATATACTCAGTTTTCTTTCATTTCTGAAGTGATATATGGGATGTTGAATTTTTAAAAGTTCCGGTTTCTGTGCCATGTCCACCATGAAACATTAAATATTAAGGTGTGATGCTGTGTTGTTTACCATCAGAACCATATGGTAACACCTTCCTAATACATCCAAACTATGTCTCTTGTATGTACATTTAAGTGTGCATTTAACAGATAGTCTCAACAGGAGATATTTTTAAAAATTGTGAGTGGGGGCCATCTTTAATCATATGAGCTCTTAATTACAAAATCAGCTATAAAAATTGTTTTTAAATATCTGAGGAAATTAAATGGGCACAAAATATTAATCTAAGGATGCCAGAAACACATTTTTGTCAAAAAAAAAATACACAATTATTTTTTTATCAACTAACAAAATTGCTGCTTTAATGTCTAGCAATCTATTAAGCTTCACAGAAATGCTAAATTTAGGAGGGACTTAGGAAATATTTGAGGTAAAATCAGGGATGTCCCTAATAATCACAGACATTTGAAAGGTATGTGGGGGTAGGGAGGTTTCAAAAGAAAACCTTTTAAATTACATATTCAGCCATGTAATTTGATTCCACTAATGACAGCAGAGGATTTCATCATTTTTGTAAAACTGCAAAACCAATGCATTTAGCCCAACATTTTTCCATCCTTTGAGTGAGTCAAGCAGATTTTATTGCTACTGCTGCTAGATTTCGGGGAGGGAGCGCTGTCCTGTGTTTGACCTTAATCTAATTATTAATGAAGGTGCATGCCTCTGTTTATTTGGTTTTTGCTGACCAGGTAAGTGCACTAGACAAATCTTGCCTGTTTTCAGGCACGACCCAGGGGTGGGGGATACAGATGAATGCCAACTGACCTTGAACCAGATTAAGCTGCTGGCGGTACTTTTCGTGAATGGAGGAAATTTGGCCATTGCACCGGGGAAATTCCCCTGCTCTTTTCGAGAAGTGCCATGGGATCTTTAACATCCACCTGAACTACCACCAGAACAGGCAGATGGGACCTCGGTTTAACGTCTCATCTGAAAGACGGCACCTCAGAAGTGCAGCAACCCCCTCATGCTGCACTACAGTGTCAGTATTGGGATATTAATCCAAGTGCTTGGTGTGGGGATAGGACCCACTGCCTACTGATCTCCCGGCCTCAGAGGTGAGTGTGCTACTTGCTGAGCCACTGACACTGACTGAATTAAATGCTTATTTTCAGGCATGACCTGGGAAGTTACCAGGGGTAAGAGTCAATGAACAGGTACAGTACAGCAAAGGTAAATTACATTGACAACAGATTATCTAGCATAAGAAGCACACGGATAAGCAGAAATGACCCCATGTGACAAGGCACTGAAGGAGCAGGCCAGCTATTTATCGAGTAAACCAGTCAGTATAAATGGTCTGATGAGCCACTGCAGGGCAACCCTTGGTAGCAAACGGCAGATCTAGCTATCTCTGTCTCTGCTGGATACCGATACCTGTCATTTCAAGTAACATGGGTGCTTGAAGACTTCCAGAAAAACCAAAAGCTAGGAGCTCAAGACCACATTCCAATATATTCATTCAGTCGTTCATTCATATATTTTATTTTATTTTGATAGAAGTCCCCTACGTTTCGCTCCTTTGAGCTTGTTCACGGGGCATTCAGAATCTGTGTCAGAGTACAAAAAATGTATATATAATTACTTTTTTCATTCACTATGTTAAGTTTTTGTCATATATCTTTTGTTACTATTAAGTTAAAGGACACATTTCACTTATATTACCATCAATATTTCAATTGCCTTTTCCTCATGCTCTAGAATAATAGACTATTCCTGTTATATTTTCTCTAAAGAAAAACATAAATATAAATATTACAGTTTACAGAAACACTTGTTTACAACATGAAGAACAATCCATAATATTGGCTCCAAAATGGTAACTTCCATCATTTAAATTTGAATCCCCCATCACTGACATACTTATATAGCCACTACTTCATTATATTCAAATCAATTCTCCATCTATGATAAACAAAATCTTAAGTACATTTTTCTTTCAGATTTCAAGCTCCTTTTATACAATTAAGGGTTCTATAAAGTAAAATGTCATTTCATTTTAAACCATATTTCTCAATATTTGCTTATATACATTAAACCCATGTTATTTCAAATGCTACCTGACTAAACCAGATCATTTTCATTTAAAGATTCTAAAATCTAATTAACTATACATTCCATAGCTTTATAATGTAAATATTATTACCTTTAATCTTTAAAAGCTCATAGCTTTTACAATCGTTACCCTTATGCACCTTTATTATTTCAAAGTGTTGCCTGACTGGTTCCAATCGTTTTTCACTCTGTAGAGCAAAATAAATGTTTGAGGTTTTGTTTTAAATTCTTAATATTTCACAGTATTTTTTATTATATAATTTCAAAATAGCTAATACCTTTCTTTTGACTGCTCTGCTTTTAGGAGTTCAAGCCTTCTAACAAACGTATCAGTTCTAAAGCGCTATGCAGTTTTGTTGCAATTACACTGTTTTCAGAAGTTAGTAATTCTTTACGTCTTTAAACCTTGCATACCTTTCAGATATCAAATGTCACTACACAGGACTCAATCGTGTTGACCCTGTAGTTTAAAACAACAAAACACTCAGCTTTACTTTTACTCTCTATGCATTTAAACAGAATTATTGCGGTTAGGTTATTGTTAAAAGGTGGTACCTTTCTCTTTGCTGCTCCACTTTTGTGAGTTCAAAACCTCTAACAGTAATTGCGTTTCTAAGATGCCGTTCAGCTATAAAGGGTTGTCTTCCTCTTGAGCCCACTTGGAAATGCCGCCAGAGTGACGTATCACTCTTTGTACTTCTCGCGAGTAGCGAGTGTTGCTCAGCAACTGTACACTCCAACACTCCATAATTAGAGTGATGAGAACAGCTTCCCCAAGCGGGCTCTATTGTTAGAAGCCAATTAATTACAGACTGCTCCATCACAGTGGATGAGAAATTAGTTTTCATTTTCTCCATTGCCATAGTAATCTTTTAATGATTTATATGCTGTGTTTTAACCAGGAACCTTAGGGATACTTTTACACTGATAAGTTATGTTTGTAAATTTCCAAATTATTTTTCATGTGTGTTATAGGCATAATGATCCAAAATCATGTTTCATTTTTTATATATAAAAATTGTTTCATGTGTGGACTGCTTGTGATACTATCGTGGATGATACTGAATGTTCTTTTACTACAGAGTTTTAATTCCTAGCATATATTGTGCTGTTGCTATATACAATACTGTTTTGTTGACCGCATCCCTTTTAGTGACATAAATATTTTTATATTAACTTATCTTACCGGATGCAGTCTAGTGCTTACCCCAAGAATTTCAAACTTTACCTATTTTAACTCCAATAATATTTGACATCTTCATTTTATAAATGTTGTGAATCACTCCAATGTTACAATAAAAAGGTATCTTTTGGCTACAAGCCTTCAAATGCCCTTTTACTCTAGTACTTTCTAAGTGTCAATATTCCATACTACAGTTTTTTCTTATAGAAAATGTTTACACTCCTAAGTCATTTTATTATTTTTTTGGATCACTCCAACGTAGAATTTAAAACAAAACCTCAAACATTTATTTTGCTCTACAGAGTGAAAAACGATTGGAACCAGTCAGGCAACACTCTTGAAATAATAAAGGTGCATAAGGGTAACGATTGTAAAAGCTATGAGCTTTTAAAGATTAAAGGTAATAATATTTACATTATAAAGCTATGGAATGTATAGTTAATTAGATTTTAGAATCTTTAAATGAAAATGATCTGGTTTAGTCAGATAGCATTTGAAATAACATGGGTTTAATGTATATAAGCAAATATTGAGAAATATGGTTTAAAATGAAATGACATTTTACTTTATAGAACCCTTAATTGTATAAAAGGAGCTTGAAATCTGAAAGGAAAATGCACTTAAGATTTTGTTTATCATAGATGGAGAATTGATTTGAATATAATGAAGTAGTGGCTATATAAGTATGTCAGTGATGGGGGATTCACATTTAAATGACGGAAGTTACCATTTTGGAGCCAATATTATGGACTGTTCTTCATGTTGTAAACAAGTGTTTCTGTAAACTGTAATATTTATATTTGTTTTTCTTTAGAGAGAATATAACAGGAATAGTCTATTATTCTAGAGCATGAGGAAAAGGCAATTGAAATATTGATGGTAATATAAGTGAAATGTGTCCTTTAACATAATAGTAACAAAAGATATGGGACAAAAACTTAACATAGTGAATGAAAAAAGTAATTATATATACATTTTTTGTACTCTGACACAGATTCTGAATGCCCCGTGAACAAGCTCAAAGGAGCAAATGTAGGGGACTTTTATCAAAATAAAAGAAAATATATGAATGAACGACTGAATGAATATATTGGAATGTGGTCTTGAGCTCCTAGCTTTTGGTTTTTCTGGACGACTTTAGAACACCTTCAAAGGAGCTCTACTTAAAAAGGCTTTTTGACACCATTGCCCATTTTTTTGTATTATGGTTTGCGTGAAGACTTCATTGGATATATGCTCATTGCAGCTACGCATGTCCCTAAAGTTCAACTAACAGCACCACGGTCTGAAGAAGAGAAAAAAATGTTACAACCACATATTTTTTAATACTTAATTTCACATGCAACGCAGAGTTCTCTCCTTACAAAACTAATACATTACTTAATACAATAGCATGTTTGTTTATGGTGTTGTGATTTCTGGGTGGTGAGTGTGGGAGTTGTGAGGCACTTTCTTGCAAGTATTTTCAATCTGTTTTCCATAAATGCTGGGCCAGCTTTAACAATTGGCACACTAAGCAACTACCTAGGAGTGCCAATTGTGAGAGGACACTAAATCAATAAATCCATGTTGTTTTGGGGGGCCGTCAGGACAACCAAAAGGGGTGAGCCTAGGGGAGGGGGGTACTGATACCAAGTTTGTCCATGGGCACTTCAGTACCTAATGCCATTTTCTGCATAAATGTGCCCCACAAAGCATGATCTGCATGGACAGTGACTGCTGACTGATGCCGGACTGTAACACATTGGCTTTTCCAGGCTGTCCTTGTAAAAGACTAGGAATTCAACGGTGCTTTCCTGGTTAAGTAAATCCAATCAATCAGTCACTAACAGACCATTTAACTTGGCTGTCAGCAGCTGATTTGACAGCACATCTGAAGTCCCATGTAGCATGAAGCCAGCAGTGATGTTCAGAGGTTGCACTTTACCAAAATTGTTTTTTAAATGACAGCAATCGCAACTCGGGGGAGGGGGCTACCTTTAGGGAAGAAGCAAGCTACACTGCTCTGTGAATATCTCACCACACATCCACACACTGCCATGTCAATCGGCTTTGCAATGTCTCATGTCAGTAGCTTGTTCTCTGCACTTCCTTAGTCGGAATAAATACCGTGCCCATCCATCTCATTCTAAGCTAGTCTTTCATTCTGTTGTGGTGCATCTTCCATTTTGGGGGGGGATAAAAAGGAGAAATTGACCAAATGAGAGACTCTTCCCCCCTCAGTTGTTTGTAATGCCCCCTTATCTCTCAGTTCACAAATACCATGCTCGTCTAACTACAGAACGTAAAAATGAAAACCTAAACACAATACCAATTCACAAGAATGTGCATTCATAAACCCATCCCTCATACAAATGCAATTTTGTGAAAGCCTTGGCTTTTATACCTGTTTAAGCCCCTTGTCTCTTTATACTGTAAACAAGAGACACAGTAGCAACGTAAACCGCAGCTCATTTGTTTAGATCTGCTCTGGGACTTCTGTATGCACCTGTCCTCAAATACTGACAAGGTTTATTACAGGCAGAAATCCTATTGACCGAAGTTCAGACAATGAAAATTGATAAACCCTTTAGGATGATGCTCTCACAGAGCTTCAAGCCCCTTTATACATTGTAATAGATCAGCAGGGACCATTTTCTCTGGCAAAATGAAACTGTTGGTCTCTGTACCGAATACAGCAATTAGTCCAACTGTCACTACATGTCATGCTCCAGACACTATAGTTTCATTACAATGCTCCCCTTAAAAGAACCTTTTTGCTAAGTATCCCTGCAAATGGGTTTCAGTGGGGCTATGAGGGCAGCACTGTTGCTTCTGGGTCAGAAGATTACAGGTTCAAATCCCACACTGGATGTGAGCTCCAGTCCAAAGCTATCATTGCCATGGGGTTGGGGGGGAGGCTGCCTTATTAGAGTGTTGTACTATGGATAAGACATTAGGTGAGAATGTCCAAGGTTACCAGTTCTCATCCTTGGAAGCAAGTGGAAAATTGGAGCTATAAATAGCCCTTAAATGCATTTGGGGTAACTGATGGCCCTGTCCTCAAAGGCACCCCCAGATACATGCAATTTGCATGTATCTGGGGTGTGTTGACCCCCAGCTGAGGGAGGCAGCATGGATCTGTATGTAGGGGCATGGTTAGACACTGGAGCAGCTGTACCTGACTATGGACATCCAGTCAAATGGCTATGTCAGGCTGCATCTCTGCAAGGAGCTGGGGGATTATGGGACAGGCAGTCCACCAAGGATTACTGTATCTCCACTGGTATTGCTAAAAAATTACAAATGTCACTGGGGAGTGCTGGTATGGCTCCTCCATGGAGGCTCAGAAGGCTGGAGAAGGGTGCAACAGTCAGGCCCAGAGGATAAAGCTGGGTAGAGGGGGGTACAGTGCTGCTACTGAAGCCCTTAGAGTGGCATAGCCTCTGTTCCCTCTGCTGGAAAGATGCAACGTGGACTCCCCTTTGTAAATGGGGCACATGTCCACCCTGCCTGACCCAGTTGCCTATGTAGCCAGGCACACTGCTTAAGATCAGGTGCAGAGGTGTGCACATCTGGATTCATGGATGTCATCAAATGCTCGATAATGTGCATCCTGCACAGAGGGGCACTCCTTGGCTTATCCTGACCCTCTGGATGTGCAGATTGGCTTCTGAAGATAGGGTCTTGAATCTCCCGGGACAGACCCCAATCACTAATCATTTGGAGGCAGTATAGTGCAGTGGTTTAGGGCTCTGAGCTGCAGACCTGGACACCTAGGTTTGAATCCCACAACCCCCACTTGCATACTGTGTGACCCTGAGCAAATCATTTAACTTCCTTGTGCTCCCAGGTTATACCTGTAAACAAGCTTCAGCTTAGTGTGTTTCTTCTGGTTAAAAAAAAAACTAATGACAGTCATGCCGAATTTTGGGATGCCATAAGAGCTACAGGACTGATGTCTTGTCAGGGTGGGTTGGGGGAACAACCGAATCAGCCAGATAAAAGTAAAGTACAAAACTACAGCACTCTGCACAGAAGTGCAATCCTTGGCATTAAGCAATGGGCCTTGTAATTATGGGGGTCTTGTAGCCATGGGTGTTCCCCTTTAAGCTGTGGCTCCATGTGATGTCCATCTGTGGTAGAAATCTTCTGGGGAAAGTAAAGAGTCCATGGTGCCTCTTTTCAGTCAGAGAAGGGTTAAGCCCAGTGTCCTGGCAAGCATTCCGTCTCTTAGTAAAACAGCGGTCTACTCCTAATGCAGCTCTCTAATGCTGGGGGTGACTGCAGTGCATGCTTACAAGCTGGTTCTATTCTTGCTCACAAATAGTCTATACACTCTTAGTATCTCTAACTTCTTGTGCTGTAAAGCAATTCAAGATACTGTACAGTGCATATGAAAGGTGCTTTACAAATCCAAATTCTATTCTATTCAGTCAGGAACCTGAAAATTTGGTCTAATTCTGTTGTTGACAATTTATGTGATGGGCAAGATAGCGGCTCTGGTGACCATTTTAACTGGATTGGATTAATACCGCTTGTGGGGCTCTGCATGTGCGGCTAAGCTGGCACATCTTACTCTTACTGTGGTCAATGCGAGGATTTACCATGGGATAGAGATGCCAGCTAGCCAATCAGCTTTTAGTATGCCATTGTATAATTGTATCCGGCTCATTTCCTTGTGAAGCACTTTGAGATACAGTGTGTATGAAAGGCGCTATGTAAATCCAAATTATATTTTTTATTTTATTTCAATTTCAAAATTACAACCTTTGAGCCAAACTGGATCTTTTACAAAGGCTCGAAGTCAGTAGAAGAACAGACAAAACAGTGCAGTTGACATCCTATGATGAGAATATACAATAGCCAAGTGACAAGACTATTTGACAAGCAAGAGAAATGTGGAGTAGAACCTCAAATACAAATACTTTTATTACAGAAATATCTCTAGTCTATACGTCTAGTTACTAAGTGCAGGTTGCTTGTAGTTGGCAGCCAAAATTGGCCTTGTCAAAGAAAAGAGGAGGAGAGAGGAGTTATGGAGAGAGGAGTTATGGAGAGTATTGGTACGAGTACAGAGGAGGCATATTGTATAATGTTATTAGGGGATAGAAGAAGGGGGTATGGTGATGAGGGAGAACAAGCTGATAAGTGCTGTATGCATGGGGGCAGTCTAGGGAAGTATAAACCAAGTGGAGGGAAGGGGGGTGAGGTAAGAAGGTAGGGGGCAAGGGTTGGAAGTCTAGGGCAGGGGATGGAACTCCTATCATTGTGCATAGCAGTTGCACTCTTGAGATTCTACCAGGAGGCAATGGAGTTTTCTTTTTTGAATTGGCTAAGTTTATTAAGGGAAAAAGGGAGGGGGGTAGGTTGTTCATCCAGAGAGGGCCTCGATAGGAGAGGGGACCTCTGGGTGAAGGAGGTTCATTTGTAAGGTACATGCAGTACACCTCTAGCAGAGCTTTGGGTTGTTTTAGTGTTGGAATTGTGTTGGAAAAGCTTCAAAGTTGATTCTGGGACCAATCCTAGGAGGGCTTTTTTTCCTATGATACATGCCTGTTATTGGGACTTTAGAAGTAATGGGAGCCAGCCAGTTGCGGAGTAGAGACTGCAAGAGTGGGAATACCGATTAGCTCTTAGAACAAGTTGGAAGGCTTTGTTAAGCAGGAGTTTAACCCTTTTGAGAGCAGTTTGAGTGGCCGCACTATAGACAGTCAGTCCATAGTCAACGATGGACATTACTGAGCTTTTGGTAACAAGGCTGAGGGCCTTAGTGGTCATAGCATTTCTGTGTCAGTAAAGGAGTCCGAGTCTGATGTTGGCTGTTTTCACGACATGGTCAGTATGGGTGCTGAAAGAAAGGGTGTTGTCTAGGAATAATCCCAGGTATTTAAAGGTAGTAACCTTTTTGATTATGTCACTTTTGTTACTTAGTATGGTAAGTGGGCCATCCTGCTTTTTTGAGCTTTGTAGGGTAAAGTGCATTGCTTTTGTTTTTCTGTAGTTCAGAGGAGTTTGTTGTGAATAAACCATGACTCCAGTTTGGTAAAGTTACTTTGAAGGGTAGCTATTATTTTGTGGAGGTGTGTTCCTGGTAAGAAGATCACTGTATTGTCTGCTTAAAGCAGTATCTTAGCAAGGCACATGCATGGCAGGGAATTGATAATGAGGCTGAATAGTAAGGGCCCTAAAATTGATCTTTGTGGGACACCCAAAGTAACATTCCAGGGTTCAGAGGATATGCATTTTATCTTAACACACTGGGTCCTGTGCGAAAGGTAATTTGAGAACCAGGACAATGTATTGGTGGAGAGGCCAAGGGCTGCGACGCTTTTGAGCAGGATGTGATAACTGATGGTGTCAAACGCTTTGGTTAGGTCAATAAAGATTGACCCAACCATTTTTACACCATCCAGGCAGTCATATAGTTATGAAGTAAAGTTGGTGAGTGCAGTAAAAGTGCTGTGGGATTTACAGAACCCATGCTGCTGAGGGCAGAGTAGATTATATTTGTTGAGATAATCCGTTAGCTGATCTGACACAATTCTCTCTAGGGCTTTTGAGAGGGGTGGTAAAATAGATACGGGGTGGTAGTTGCTTATGCTGGTCATGTCTCCACTTTTAAAGGCTGGGATGATGAGAGCAGTTTTCCACTTGTCAGGAAATATGTTTGACTTAAGGGATATGTTAAATAGTTGCGTTAGTGGATGGGCAAGCTCTTCTAGGGTGATGGCGAGAAGATTCATGTCAAGCATATCACTACCCATTCTAGTTTTGCAAAGGATCTTCTTCATATATTTAATAGTGTCTGCCTTCGTGATCATTTTGAAGTAGAATGGGAGTTAAGTGGTGTTTGTGGTGGTAGCAGGGTTTGGGAGTCAGCTGTTAGGGTGAGTAACAAGGAACTCCGGAGGGAGAACAGAGCTGAGGTCTGTAAAGGCCAGATTAAAGGCATTAGCTAACTCTTTGAGTTGCTGGGAGAGGGTCCGCAGGGGTGACAGTTAGATCTGGTGGAGCTTTGGATTCTCTCCCAGTCAGTGTCTTTACATTCTCCCAGATTGCTCTCCCATTCCTCCAGCACTTTTGAAGTTCTTTCTGTAATAGGAGGCCTTAGCATTCCTTATCAAACGGGTGCATTTATTCCTTGCAGTCTTGTAGGCCGTAAAATCTGCCTGTCTTCTGGTAGCTCTCAATACATGCCAGAGGTTGTCCCTATTCTTCAGTAGTTCTAAGAGGAGGCTATTAAGTCAAGGATTAGATGTCCCTTTTATTTTGGATGTTCTGAATTGTTACGAATAAGTCGCAGGCTTTATTGAAGATGGTAATAAAGTATTCCAGAGCCTGATTAGGGTCAGGGCAAGTGACAAGGGGAGACCAGTCTGTGTCTCTCAGGTAGCTCTTGAAGAGGCCTAGTTGCCCTTTCCTCAGGGAGCATTTTTTTCTGGTTTGCGGCATGTCTTTTGGGACTTGTTAGACCAGGAACAGATAATAGGAGCGTGGTCACTCAAGGTGTCTGGCAGGATGATGATAATTTTTATGTGCTCAGGACAAGTATCTAGGAGCCAGTCAATGACCGTGCTAGTACCTGTTTGATAGTTCATCCTAGTTGTTTGATTTACCACCTGCATTAGGTAAAGGGCATGTATTTTATCCCTGACAGTAACTGTATCCTTAGCTAGCCAGTTCGAATTAAAGTCCCCAAGGATACCCTGTTTCCAGCCTTGCTTTGCTTTTTTGATGTGGTCAGTGAATAACTGGAGTCCTGGCCCTTGTTTTCCTGGGGGTATGTAAACTGTTGTAAGTAACAGAGTTACATAGAAACATAGAAACATAGAATTTGATGGCAGATAAGGACCGCTTGGCCCACCCAGTCTGCCCATTTCCCTACCTACTGGATAAGCTGCAGATCCTATTTAGCCAGCAGCCTACTTCTTCCTACCCCAACCCCCCAGAATTGCCTTATGACTATCCCATGCATGCTTGAATTCCACCACTGATTTTGACTCCACAACCTCCTCCGGAAGGCCATTCCATGCATCCACAACCCTCTCTGTGAAAAAATACTTCCTTAAATTACCTCTGAGCCGCCCCCCCTCTATCTTCAAATTGTGCCCTCTTCAATCAACCAATCAATCAAAATCTTTATTTATTCAGGCGAACATCATTGAGCATAGCTCATTTACAAGATGGACCTGAGTGGTCATAACAAAAAAGGTTACAGAGTGTATACAAAAACATGATATTGAAATAGCACAAATACAAACATTTATGAGTGAGATAGATGTACAATTATTTACATATATACAAGGCAAAGGACAGTAAACCAAAACCTATTAAAGTTGAGAAACAAACAGTCTGGTGGGGATAAGGCTTGGATAATGGTACATGGGTGGGTATATATGTTTGAGGTTTGATGTGGAAAGGACCAGAGCAATGATAGAAGAATAGGAGGAGATTTAGAAGGGGTGAGGGAGTGAGAGGGTGGTGGGGGTGGGGATGTGGGAGGACTAGGCCTTGTGGAAGCAATTGCATGAATCTGGGATTAGGCTGGTGTACAGCTTTTGAAGGATGTAAGGGGAGCAGTGTTTCCATTTTCAGGGTCTTTGGATAGAATTCCAGATAAGTGCCAGGAATAACTGATTGCAGCTCTTCCATACCGGTGCAGGTGATAGGAATCTTCAGCAGGATCAGTTTGTTGATCCTCAAGGTGTAGGGCCTGGATGTGATCTGGTTGAAGCAATCTGAGATGTAGGAAGGAGTTTGTTTGTCAGAGCTTTGTAGATCCAGATAGCAGCATTTTTCTTCTTCTATGTTGCAGGGATGTCCAGCTGACTGCATTGTAGAGAGAGCAATGATGGGTGCTAGAGGGAAGGTCAGTAATGAATCTAATAGCTCTATGATACAGGGTGTCTAGTTTGTTTAGATGGGAGAGGGAGCAATGACCATAGAGGAAGTCAGCATAATCAATGAGGGACATGAATGATGCAAGGATTAATCTTTGTTTGGAATCTTTGGTCAGGTAGTGTTTGATTCTATAGAATAGACCAAGTCTTTGTCTTAGCTTTTTCAGGAGCTCTTCAAAGTGGGTAGTATAGTCTAGTTTATTGTCTATCCATACTCCTAGGTATTTGAATTTGTCAACATATTCCAGATTTTCACCAAGGATGGTAGAGAGTTGTGGAGGGTGAATGATGGGATAGTGGAAGAACAGTTCTTGTGGGCAAAAGAACATAGCTTTGGTTTTCTTAGCCTTTAGTAATAATTTCTTTTTAATAGGTTATGCTGGAGGAGGGAGAATTGAGACTGTAGGAGCTCACAGGCTTTTTGATGGTGAGGATCACTCACATAAAGTACAGTGTCATCTGCAAAAAGGTGGATATTAGAAGAGAGAGATTGGAGTCAATATTGTTGATGTAGATGGCAAAAGGATGGGACCCAGGATGGAGCCTTGTGGTACACCTCTTACAGTGGCTTAGGGGTAGATAGATCACCATCATTCTTTACCAGTTGTAGCCTTCAGAGAGATAGCATCTGAACCATTTAATGGAGAGTGAGTCAAGGCCTATGGAGTTTAGTGAGGTGATTAGGAGATCATGATCCACAGTGTCAAAGGCTTTGCTTAGATCCAGAAACACAACACAGGTATTATTCTTTTTGTCTAGGGCAGTCTGCCAGTCATTTGTGACTTTTGCTAGAGCAGAGATGGTGCTATGCATAGATCTAAACCCAGATTGAGCTGGACTTAGGAGATTGTTGGTATCAAGGTAGGCAGTTAACTGAGAGTTTACCAGCTTCTCAAGCATCTTGGATAGTATTGGTAAGATGGAGATGGGCCTATAATTATTGAGGTCCATGGGATCACCTGCCTTAAGTAGTGGAAACACTTGAGCTGTTTTCCATATTGAGGGGATAGTACCAGTGACAAGTGATAGATTGAAGAGATGGGTGAGGGGGGCGGTTAAGGCATACAGTGCTACTTTTAGAAAGTAGGAATCCAGGGAGTCTGCACCTGCACTTTTGGTGGTATCTAGTTGGAGTAGGAGGTCTTCTACATCTTTGAACAATATTGGTTTGAATGAGAATGTGGAAGCAACCTTTGATTCTCAGTAGATTGTAGGTTTAGAGATGATCTTAATAGGTTTGCAGGAGAGGAGTCAAGCCAGGCCAGCTGTAGTGAAATGGTCATTGAAGGCATTCAAGATATTTTGTTTGTCGGTGAGTTCAATATTATTTAATTGAATTTTGGATGGTAAGACAGGGTAGAGGTTTGACCTAGGATGCCCTTTATGGTACCCCAGAACCTGGAAGGGTTGTTATAGGAGGCATCTAGTTCAGCTGTGTAGAAGGTTGCCTTGGCTTTTCTTACTTGTTTTGTGCAGGAGTTTCTGGCTTTTCTGAATTGGAGCCAGTCATTTGGGTCCTTTGTTTTTCTTGCCCTTTTCCAGAGTTTGTCTCTGGCAAGCAGTGCGGATTGTTGTCGGCAGAGAACCAGCGACAGGATTTGAGTTTGGTTCTGACACTGGTGAGGGGTGCATGTGAATTGAGGGCACTTATGATTATATCATTTAAGATTTGAAGAGCTGACTCAATTGAGGCTGTGAGATAGAATTCTTGCCAACGTGTGGTGTGGCACAGATCATGGAGATATCCTGTAATATTAAAGTTCTTTTGACTTCGTGGGAGGAATTTTGCAGGATTGGGTGGCTTGATTGTTGATCTAATGGCAGCTATGGACAGTGGTCACTTATGTCACTGAGAAGTACTCCTGCATAGGGATAATGATGAGGTTTATTTACCAATATAATATCCAGGAGTGTGCTGTTGAGAGTATTCTTTGGGTTGATCCTTGTTGGTTCTTTGATTAATTGAGAGAAACCATAGGTGTCACAGAAGGTTACCAGGGTGCAGATGCATTAGTCAGCCAATTTAAGTTCATGTCTCCTAAGATGATGGTGTCTTCAGGACCCAGATTAAGTATGGATCCTAAATGGGATAGGAGTTTGAGGCCTGCAGAGGGGGACTATAGCAACCAACCAGTTGAAAGGAAGATGTGTCGGGAAGGGTTATTTTAATAGACAAGCATTCGAATTCCTTTGGTTGAGATGTAGAATTGAGGCAGGATGCAGAGATATTTGCTTTGACATAGATGGCTACCCCACCGCCCCTGGATAGACGGTCAGATCTGAAGAGCTGATAGTTGGGAAGGTTTATTTCACTATCTTTTGTTGCAGATTTGAGCCATGTTTCAGATATAACCAGACAGTCCGGTAGGGTGTGTGCAACCCAGGCCTGTATTGATGAGAACTTTTTTAGGAGGCTGCAGGCATTGAAGTGAGAAAACTCAATCCATTTATGGAGGTTAGGTCAGTTGGAGAGATCGAGCTTTCAGTGGGTCCAGGGTTGATTTCCACAGTGCCAACACAGACCAGCAGAAAGAAGATTAACTTGATGAGGGCACCAAGTGATAGGGAGTAGTGAGCAGTCAGGCAGTTTTTCTTCTTTCTTGGGATCCAATATAGTGGCTGATGATCCTGCTGCATGGTTATCGAGATTATCATAGATTGCCAGCTTAATGGACAGGCGTAGGGGGTAATTGTAGTGCCAGTATGGTAGCAGGGGGATAAAGGAGTTCCAAACTGGTTGTGAGCCTTTTTTTGGGATTCCCCAAGGATTATTGTGCAGAAGCGGTATTATAAGTATGTATAGTTTAGGGGTATCCACTGGGGACAGTAGAGGGGGGCAGTGTTGAGTGGTCACCCTAAGCACCTTAGTATGGGTTCCAACAGTTATCTCATCTAGATCTAAGGAAGGTGAGAAGCAAAGCAGCAGTAGTAGGTGCAGTAGCATGGTGGAGGGTAGGAGAGGTTAAAGAAAGTAAGATGATGTGAAGAAAATGAGCTCGAGGAATTGGCTGGGAGAATAGCTATGGGAGGGATGAGATTTGGCGGGAAGGTGTGTATAAAGAAACACCCTGAAGGAGTGGGGAGGCGGGCAAAATTTTTCGGCTTTCCCATGCCTTTCTGGCTTTCTCCCCGGCCTCCTGGTTCCCTTTTCGCTATTTGGTGGGTTGCCCCTCATGGCGGCTCGGAGCCCCTCTGGAGAGTGTGTCCTCGAGGGCAGGCCAGCTAGAAGGAGGGAACAGAGGAGAGGGCAGTGAGAAGAAGCACTTGCAGGCAGTGGTTTGCTGGAGGTGCTAAATTTTGAGATTTGCACAACAAAGACTGGGAGGGTGGGGGTGGGGGTTAAGCTCTCTCGTCTAGCCCAACACAAAATTAACCCAAAAGACTGTAATTGCTAGCTAGACAGTTAACAGGCATTACACAGAATTGCACAGTAAAACAGCAAAAACAGCCCTTTTTAGATAAGTTAAATCTTTTCAGATAAAAGGCAAGTAAACTCGAGCAGTTTTGGTGGTGCAAAGATACAGCAAAGTCAATGGGAGAAGGTGCACCAATCAGAGGCAGGCAAAAGTCGGCGGTCGCCTTCCGATTGGCTGTGCGGCTTTCCCGTACCTTTCTGGCTTTCTCCCCCGGCCTCCTGGTTCCCTTTTCGGCTATTTGGTGGCCGCCGGCCCGCTGGCGGCTCGGAGCCCTCTGGAGAGTGTGTCTCGAGGGCAAGCCAGCTTTCTGGCTTTCTCCCGGCCTCCTGGTTTCCCTTCGGCTATTTGGTGGCCGCCGCCGCTGGCGGCTCGCAGCCCCTCTGGAGTGTGTCCTCGAGGGCAGGCCAGCTTTCTGGCTTTCTCCCCCGGCCTCCTGGTTCCCTTTTCGGCTATTTGGTGGCCGCCCGCCCGCTGGCGCTCGGAGCCCCTCTGGAGAGTGTGTCCTCGAGGGCAGGCCAGCAATCAGAGGCAGGCAAAAGTCGGCGGTCGCCTTCCGATTGGCTGTGCGGCTTTCCCGTACCTTTCTGGCTTTCTCCCCCGGCCTCCTGGTTCCCTTTTCGGCTATTTGGTGGCCGCCCGCCCGCTGGCGCTCGACCCCTCTGGAGAGTGTGTCCTCGAGGGCAGGCCAGCTTTCTGGCTTTCTCCCCGGCCTCCTGGTTCCCTTTCGGTTATTTGCGGCCAGCCCGCCCGCTGGCGTTCGGAGCCCTGGAGTTCTTGTTCTGCACACCCTTTTTGAAAGATGCTACCCTCTTGGACTTTGTTGATTCCCTTGAGGTACTTGAAAGTTTCTATCATGTCCCCCTCTCCTCCTTTCTCGGGAGGCTATACATATTAAGCTCCTTAAGTCTCTCTTCATATGTCTTCCGGTGCAGACCCTGCACCATTTTAGTTGCCCTCCTGGACAGCTTCCATCCTGTCTATGTCTTTATGAGATTGGGTCTCCAGAACTGCACACAGTACCAGATGGGGTCTCACCAGCTGTCTGTACAGAGGGATAATAACTTCCTGTTTTCTACTGGTGATGCCTCTCCCTATGCATCCCAGTATCCCCCCAGCCCTCCTTGCTGCCTTCTCACATTGCTTGCCCACCTTTAGGTCATCTGATATGACTACCCCCAGGTCCCTTTCCATTTTTGTTGTTGTTAGTATCTCACCCCCCATTGTGTACTCTTCCCCTGGGTTTTTGTTTCCCAGGTGCATTACCTTGCACTTCTTAGCATTGAATCTAAGCTGCCATACATTTGGCCATTCCTCTAACCTTGCCAAGTCCCTTCTCATCCTTTCCACCCAACTCTGTGTATCAACTCTGTTGCAGATCTTAGTGTCATCTGCAAAGAGACATTCTTTTCCTTCCAGTCCTTCTGCAATGTCGCTTATAAAGACATTGAAGAGGACTGGTCCTAATACTGAACCCTGCGGTACCCCGCTAGTAACCCTCCTTTCTTCTGAGTGGACTCCATTTACTATTACCTCTGTGTCCTATTCTCCAGCCAATTCTTTACCCAGGCTGTCATCTTGGGACCCACTCCCAGGCTGGCTAACTTATATATTAATCTTTTGTGTGGGACTGTGTCAAATGCCTTGCTAAAGTCTAGGTAGGCCATGTCCACAGCCCCTCCCTGATCTACTACTTTGGTCACCCAGTCAAAGAAATCTATTAGATTCGTCTGGCATGACCTTCCCGCTGTGAATCCATGCTGCCTAGGGTCCTGTGCCCTTCTGGCCTCCAGATACGTGACAATTCTTTCCTTTAGAAGTGATTCCATCATTTTCCTATCACTGAGGTTAAACTAACAGGTCTATAGTTTCCTGCTTCTGCCTTGCTCCCACTTTGTGAAGGGGAATCACATCTGCCCTCCTCCAGTCCTCTGGTACCACCCCATCCTCCCATGATTTGTTAAAGAGGTAGTCAGTGGTGTCACTAGTTCTACCCTTAGTTCTTTTAGAATTCTGGGATGAATCCCATCAGGCCCCATTGCTTTGTCCACCTTCAGTTTTAAGAGTTCTTTCAGAACCCTTTCTTCTGTAAATGGGCTGGTATCAACTTCTGTATCCAGAGTGTTACTACTGTTTGTTTTATGTACCTCCCTCTTCCTTTGTAAATACTGAGCAAAATATTTGTTTAGTATCTCTGCCTTTTCACATTCTCCCTCTGCCCACCCTCCCTCCCTTTATTAAGCCTCACTATCCCTCCCTTGGTCTTCTTTGCTCCCTGATGTACCTATAAAAGGTTTTATTCCCTTCTTAACTGAGTTGGCTATCTTTTCCTCAGTTTGGGCCTTTACTGTTCTGACTGCCTTCCCAGCCTCCTTTTGCTTTAACTGATACAGTTCTCTGTCCTGCTCCTGCTACGATTCCTTGTACTTCCTGAATGCTTTCTTTTCTCTTGAACCTTCACTGCCACTTCCTTTGAGAACCATAGTGGTTTCTTACATCATCTTGTTTTGTTTATTTGCTTCACACAAAGGCTCATACCTCTGTGATGGCAGTTTTATTATTCCCCATTGTTCTTCCACCCTTCTTCCCGCCATTTGCTAGTGCATTCCTTAGGCACTCATCCATTTTGGCAAAGTCAGCCCTCCTAAAGTCCAGTACTTTTGTCTTTGTATGGCTTGACTCTATTGCTGTGTTTATTGTGAACCATACTGTTCGATGGTCGCTAGTTCCCAGATGGCTACCCACTTCTACATCTGTGATCCTCTCTCCATCTCCATTTGAAGTATCAAGTCTAATATTGCTCCCTCTGAGTGGGCTCCAGTACTAGTTGTCTAAGGCATGCCCCTGTAGGGCATCTAGAATAACTGCACTCTTCGAAGTGGCAGCTGCAACTGCGCTCCAGTTAACATCTGGCATATTCAGATCACCCATCAGCAATATCTCCCCTTTTTCTGCCATTCTAAGTATACTTTCTATCATTTCCTTGTCCACTTCCTCCCCCTGAGAAGGGGGTCTGTATACAACCCCTGTGCGGATTGTGGTGCCATTGCCTGTCTCCAAATTTACCCACAGTGCTTCTTCTCCTCCCTGTTTACCCTTTTGTTCTGTTGCTTTTATTCCTTCCCTTATGTAAAGAACTACTCCTCCCCTCTTTTACCCTCCCTGTCCCTCCTGTAGATAGTGTATCCTGGTATGTTTCACGTCCCAGTCATGGTTTTGTGTGTACCATGTTTCTGTGACTGCCACGATATCCAGATGTTCCTCCTCCATCAAGGCCACTAATTCAGGAAGCTTGTTACCTAGACTACGAGCATTGGTACTCATTGCTTTCCATTTTTTGATGGCCTTACCTTCTGTTGCAGCATCCCCCACTGACCGTTCTACCTTGGTCTTTTTCTCAGTTTTACCTTGTTGGTCAATTGGAAGTTTAATGGAGAGTATCTGAGCTTCCTTGGCATTTGTATTGTAAGGCATGATTCGTCCGCAGATGCTGCTCCTCAGGTAGACTAGGCACCCACCCCCTCATTTGAAGAGCCTGTCCATATAAAAGATGGTGTAACTATCCAGAGAGATTGAGGAGTCTGGAACCTTGGAGGAGAGCCAGGTTTCTGTGAGAGTGAGAACATCAGGTTTGTGAATTGTTACTCAAGCTTGGAGTTGGGCAAGTTTGTGCAGGAGGCTACAAATGTTAATAGTGACAATTTTTATAGAACTAGTAGGCTGGGGGTTGTGGTGGTTTGCGGGTCCAGGATTGGGGTGAATATTCCCAGGTAGGAGCAGGAGGATAATAAGTAATCTGGTGAGGTATAGTTTCCACCAAGTTCTTGCTGTTTGAGCTAGCCTACTGCTGTGGGACCTGGGTGTGTGGGGATCCCTGGAGGAGATGTTGTAGCACATCAGAGCCAGAATGGTTTCAGAGAAGATAGGTTCGCATCAGTGCATCCTGTGGAACTCATAGAATGGGGTATGTGTCAATAGGGATTTTGAGCTGGATATCTGTTGTGACCAAACTAGTTGCTTGTGTACTTCGATTTATTGGCAGATCACTAAGGGGAGTGGAGGTGGGTGCTGGCTGGTCATTTTTGAGGATCACACGCCCTTTCCCTCATGACCCACTGACAGGTAGTTAAGCAGAAAAAAGATCATCACATTCACCAGCTGTGAGGAACTAATTTTGGAGGCATCTTGGCTCCTGTCACTTTAAGAGAAGTAGGGTGAGCAGGCCCCAATGGGAGCAAGCTAGAGGGGGAGGAGGTGTATTTAATGAGGGGAGGGAGAGGCCGGGTAGAAGAAAAAAACAAGCCTAGTTGTGTGGCTGGAAAGAACCAGGGCCAGCAAGGGAGAAGCTAAAGAGCTTTGACCAAGATTTTGGCTTCCGAACTTGGGTGACCTAGAGCAGGAGCAGTCCTGATTGTGCCAGCCAATCACATCAGCCAATGTCTGCTTGTGGACCAATCAGATTCGAAGTCATAGGGTCGGCGTACCTGGCGTACCAAAAATGGATTAACTGGTGGTTGTTGCCGTAACTTTAGAAGGCACTAACTTCCTTAAATGAAAAAAACAAGGTCCCTCTAGTGGCAGATCTGTATAAACTGCTAATGGTAAACTGGACAAAAAAATTTCAACCAGAGAGCAGACCTGTCATCAATTTTTTGGCAGCAGTTCCTAGAGGACTTCTGGATTGTTGCACATAGTGTGGGGAAAAACTCAGCTGGCAAACAGGAGCAAGTGAGATTCCTCCAGGGGTACATGCTAAAATTCATAGAGTTCCAACCCAAACCTTGCTTGTAGGGGGAGCTTCAGGTGGCTTCACCTTAGGCAGGTTTTCAAACTGTAGATGCAGTTTGCTTGAGAGGAGCAGCCCGAAAGGGCACAGCAGTCCCCTGAGGAAAGGGAAAGAGGATGAAATTAAATAACAGGCTTTGATGGGAGGGGAATCAGAAAACAAAAGGAAGAATGAACACGATGGGAGGGGATGAAAATTAAACAAAGGGAGAACAGGCAAGGAGGTCCTGAAGCAAGTTGGGGAGGACACTGCAGTAGCCTCTACAGGAGGAAGCAGTAACTTCTATGGGAGTCGTGGAAGCAGCTCCGATTTAAAGCAGGTCACAGAGCTGAAAATTAAACAAAGGGAGAACAGGCAAGGAGGTCCTGAAGCAAGTTTGGTGGGGGGGGGGGCGGATGCTGCAGTAGCCTCTACAGGAGGAAGCAGTAACCTCTACAGGAGTTGTGGAAGCAGCTCAGATATTTTAGTCTACAGTCCTGCAATACCAGTATCTAACTTATTGCTCTGTAAAGCACTTTGGAATGCAGTGTGCATGAAAAGTACTACATAAATTCAAATCTGCATTTATTTTACAGGCCCTGCACTACCAGTATCTAACACATGGCTTTGTAAAGTGCTTTGGAATACACTGTGTATGAAAAGCATTACATAAATCCAAATTCTATTCTATTTTACAGTCATTGCACATCTGCTATATAATTCATTGGTTTGTAAAGGGTTTGGGGATACAGTCTATACAAAAGGCATTTTATCAATCCAAATTCTATTTTATTCTTCGGCCCCTGTATTACTAGAATCTATTTCATTATTTTTTTAGAATAGTTCATTATTTTTTAAAACACTTCTAGATACAGAGTACATGAAAGGTGCTATATAAATACACATTCTATCTTGATCTATTATACAGTCCCTACACTACGAGGATCTATTTGCTTTGTAAAGTATTCTTTGGGATGCAGTGTATGAATGGTCCTATATAGTTCTAAATTTAGTTCTAGTCTACAGTCCCTGCACTACCAGCATCTTATCCCATACTTTGTAAAGCACTTTGAGATACAGTGTACATGAAAGGTACTATATAAATCCAAATTCTATTCTATTTTACAGTCCCTGCACTACCATGTTCTGACTCATTGCTTTTAAAGCACCTTGGGATACTGTGGCCCCATATTTAGCCATGGCTGTCTGCCTCATGCAAAACATAGAGAAAAACATTGCATTGCACATGAAACAGCACAAGCTATCAGGGAGCCAGTACTCATATAGGCAGTGTGCACTGGACCTGGTGCCATACAGGAAGGGTACCATGTCCAGTGTGTGCTGCCTGTATGCCTGTATGAGTATTGGGTTGTAGTAGTGGCATGCAAAGTGTATATGGGTGGTGCACCCGAGCCCCCTGCTGGCAGTAGATACCCAGGAGTACCTCCCTCTGCTCCTAGGAGCCATTTTTAGAGGTCGGGATGCTAATGACCGCATCTTCTCCCCAGTGAGTTGGCGCTCAGTGTAATTGACTGGTGAAGATTGGGGATCGCCAGTCACTGCTAAAAACCATGGTAACCTGCACTCTAATTGAAGCAGCTGGAATCATAAACTTGTAACTGCAGTATCAATTAACTGAAGACAGTTTCTTCTTGGTGAAGTCACTGCAGTACCTCAAAGCTGTGTGATATTAATACAAAAATTCCGAAGTGCAGATTCCAGTTAAAAATTCACATCAAGCCCAGTTGCCCCAGTGCTTCACTCTAAAAGGAGCTTCGCCAGGGGGCCATCATTCATTTAGAGGGCAGGTTACCATGCTTTTTTTGGTGCTATGGCCACATATGGCATGCAAGCCACTTGGGCTGTTTGCATGCTATTTTGTAGTTATTAGCAGCTTTGAGTAATGCCTCTGTACATTTTTATGTGCAAAGGCATTATACGGCACCTTGGCCACTGCCCCCTCACTTTCACCCTTTCCATAAGTATAAATCCCTAGTAGTTTAACAGTACCCCCTTCCACCCCGATCCTTGTGATAACCATTAGAAATATCATGGTAGTGTGCTGGTACCCACCTCAGGAAGCAGTAAGAGATATCAGGGTGAGAGTGGGTAACACTAGACTATCCGAGAATGTCTCACTATTATAACCAGGATCACTGTGGGAAGGGGTACCACTAGATGAGGAATTTCTCACTATAACTGGGATCAGGGTGTGGGGGGGGGTACCACCAAGTGCTGCATCCAAATTTAATTATATTCTACAGTCCCTGTGCTACTAGTAGCTAACTCATTGCTTTGTAAAACACTCTGGGATACAGTATGTAAGAAAGGCACTATATAAATGCAAATTCTATTCTATTCTACAGCCCCTGCACTACAATTATCTAACTCATTGAACTGTAAAGCACTTCAGGATACAATGTGTATGACAAGCACTATATAAATCCAAATTGTATTCTACAGTCTCTACATTACCAGTATTTAACTCATTGTACTGGAAAACTCTTTAGGATACAATGTGTATGAAAGGCACCATATAAATCAAAATTCTATTTTCCCAGATTAGCCCAACAGAGATGCAACATCTCATTTTCAGTGTTGTCCTGCCACAACCTATTCCTGCTGCTGGGTGGCAGAAGTGACTTATTCAAGGTTACAGAGTGAATATTTGACTCTGGGGGGTTTGAACCTACAACCTCCTCATTCCAAAGCCAGTGCTCTTACCACTCTGCCTCATTCATTTCTGCTGGTTTGATTGTTCCCAGAATATTTACAGATGTGTGCTGCAGTTGAATTCTCATTACATTCCTTTCACATTTTGGAAGTGTTTAATTGAAATGTTAGCAAACATTTAGATATTATGAAAGGTCCTATTCTTTCCTTCCTAGCACTGCATTTCTCTGTTTCTTGCATGCTGGTGTCTGGTTTGTAGCCTCCTTCAACTGAGCTTCTGTTTCATTAAAAAGCTGTTCTCTGGGGACCTGTCCTATTACTTGTTAAATCTTTTTCCTTGAACTTATCTTCTCCCTTTGATGCCAATTCCCTTCTTCTTCTGGGTTTTGATAACTGGAAATATTCCTTTTCATCTGGAATAAAACAAGCATTATCTAGCGGCAGTCCTCCTGTGCCATTAGATTCAAAAATAGATGCATGATTATACAATGGCAAGAAAGAATCCTGGCTCCTTATTGGTCAGTTGGCCATCACAGCAGGGATGTTATCCTGGCCTAACATCCCTGCTGATGATATCAATGAGGACCCTGAGCATTGCCTGCATCTTTTCTTAAAAAAATATTTTAAAACACTAAATAAAATTCTTTAACATTTTTTTTTCTGTATAAAACAATGAGCCATTGTATAATAGGAATAATGCCCTCCAGGGTGGGTGTTATGCTGGTATAACATCCCTTCTCGGGTGTTGGACGCCCTTGGCTGGTGGCCTCGGGCCCAGCCACCCGAGGTGGGATGTTATCCCAGCATAACACCACCCTGTCAGGCATTATTCCTTTAATAAATCACAGCAAGTCAGCAGGTGCTGAGTGAGGTAACTTATTGTGGCATAAACAAAGACACACAAAACTGCCATCCCAACACTTAGAATCCTTGTGAACTCTTCCGGGGAGACTGGTTCATAAAAACTATTAAAGAGCATCTGACTCCTTTGGTAAAATTTTGAGAAACATAATATTTGGACACCATTCAGCTTGTATTTCATCTTTGATAGATTTCTCCTCTCCAATATTTATTACTGAAGAAGTTTCCACTGAAACAAGATCTGCATCCCTTACAGTTCATCTGCCTCTATAGCTTATTCCCTGCTTGAAATTATAATGCTCTGTTGTATCATCACAGTTTGTTGCCATGGGAATTACTGTGATGTCACAAGCAGAGTATTATGACATCTCATTGGGAAGAAGCAATAGGAGCTGAAGAACCATCAAGGAACAACTATCCTGTTTTCACGCATATGACCTCAGTGATAAATAATGGGGCTAAGATGTACTGAGCTAGTAAGAAATACAAGCTGCTTTGTGTCCAAATATTCTGTTTTTCAAAGTTCTCCTCAAGGCATCAGTGGCTCATTAAATTGGTTATGCAAGCTGGCCCAGTGGCGCTGAGGGTTGAGGTGCTGAACACCACACCTCGCCCCACACTGGCGACCTGGGTTTGGGAACAGACCCAGGTCACCAGGGGTTGGCAGGGGAAGAGAGGGAATGAGCATCCATGGACTGCTTTCCCTCTCTGGGGAAGGGGGGTCACCAGCTGATGGCATGCTAGCGACCTCTGGCAGAGGCTGGGGGCAGTGCACTGGCACTGCATGGAAGGAGGTGAACTTGGGGCACAACGCCAGGAGGGAGCACTTGCAGACACGTGCATACTCCCTCCACTGGCATCATTGCATGCCCCAGTTCATGCCAAGCCAGGAACAGGGGAAAATGGCATCGGTCGTGGCAGCTTGATGGCTGTTCGTCGGGGCGCCAGACTCCGAGGGCATCAATGCAATTACCGGATCCTATGTCAGCGGAGAAAGAAGGGGACCTCTCTGACACCCTGCCGGGGGGGGGGACAAGCCACAGGGGTATGCAGTGGGGGCCTAGTTAGGAGCCGGGGTGATCTGGATGGCGGCCAGAGAATGTGGGATGCCTGGATGTGGATGGCAGACTGGTGCCAAGGTAAGAAGGATGATTAACAAAAAAATAAATAAATAAATAAAATTGTTATGCAAGACCTGGCCTTTTGGAACCCATGTTGACGATCATTGTGGATGCCAGTGTTGAAATTACCTTTATGAGCTGTGGGACCTGGGGGAACATATCAGCATCCTATCTTTAAATTCAGCCCCCTTCCCATTATAAGTCAATGGCAGTGATGTGTGAGCTACCGGGCCCACTTCAGAGCTAGAGGGCCTGCGCCTTGGCAAGCCCCCCCCCAAAAAAAATTCCAACACTAGTGGACACCCCTCACAACCAGAAGCTCTTCAGTTTCTTTCTTAGCTATAGATTCTGCAAGTTTGTTAATGTTTGAAGTGAGACTTATTGCTCTATAATTAGTGAAGTTATTTTGAGTTCCTTTCTTGAGAAGGGGATAACTAGCGTATCTTTCCATGCTCTAGGGACTGCTCCCTTACTAATTGATTGCATGATTACATTTTTAATCAGTTCAGCAAGTTAATCTGCACACTGTTTTATGAATCGTTACTCGGTTAGATTAGTGCTACAGGAATAGCGCCAGTCAAGAGCGCACTAGTCCTAGTAGCGTTAACACGAACAGCAAGAGGGGATTTCCAGCGCTTTTAGTAAGCGCTCCCCTGGTCACTGTCCATGGTGCTTAAGGCACGCAAGGGCACCAGGATACAGGAGGCTGGCTAAGCTGTTTCCATGGTGTGGAGGGCTGGGTCATTGAACAACTCGCCATGCAGTATTGAAGACCAGGGTTCTAATCCTGGTCTCCAACTTTTTTGTGCACTTTGGACTTCGAATGTTTTACATGGGGGCATGGAAACAGTATTCTACAGCCCCATGAATTTTAACTTTCCCCGTGATCCGCTCTGCCCTGGAGTGAGAATCCTTCAGTTCAATGGGATGCAGGGGGCAGAGCCCCCCGCGTCAGGGGTTCGGGTGTGGTGCCCCTGCAAAAACAAAATCGGGCGTTTTTCCTGCGCAGTTCTCAACTGCACTATTATTGTCGGCACTGTTCTGACCCAGTGCCTTAGGAATCTATGGTGAGGGCCATCCTCCAGTCCTGGGGCTTTGTTCACTTTGGGACTGCATAAATGATTTAGCATGGAAGTGTTGATTTCATTATCAAAAGTTGAATTATGAGCAATACTTATTGGAGCTTCAGTATACCACTTTTTGCAAGACAAGCTGCAGAAATAAGTATTAAACATTTTAGTTACATCCTTGGACTATATTATCAACCAATGGGCCCACCATGCACCATGAATCCCTTTTTGGTGACACTTTAAGTGTCAGTTTCAGTGTAACTAATCATGAATTACATGCAGCAGGGTAATTACATCATAGTTATTTGTTAGTTGCATGCAACTACTTTGCAATCGCAATGCAGTTACAGTGTACTCACACTTTAACTATAGTTTAATTAACATACCAACATACTAAAATACCAGCAGAATAGGCCTAACGGTCTCTCGAGTCTGCTCAATTTTCAGCACCCGCACTGAGGGCCGATTTTGGTGTCCTCCTTCCCCCTTCAGTTATACTTTCCCCAGTCCCTGATGCTCCACCTGTATTGGGCCTGGTCAGATTTACCTTCCCCCTGTACCTGTCTCATCCTCTCTTAAACTCCCCCACAGTCTCCAACTCCACCAGCTCCCTGGGCAGTGCATTCCATGACTCCACCACCCTTTCAGGGAGAAGAGTGGGTGGGGAAACGGGGGTTGTGGATCTGTAAACAGTTGAGCTGGGGAAGAGGGTGTGGGACTGTTTTTACCCCCTCTCCACAGGAACATGAATACCAAATTCTGAATATGTGAGGCTACGAATGCAACTATTTGGCCAAATATTCGAAATAAGGTATTTGCCCACCCCTACTTACTAATGAGAAGATTTTCCACCTGACAGTACTGGGTATGAGATATGGAACAATACTCTACTGAAGGGTGACATAGTTCTGTTCCTCACTACAGTATACATCATCAGCATTGTGATTAGACCTCTATGGAATGCAGAATTCATGCATATATGGCAATACCTCTTCCAAAATGGCAGCACAGTGCTGTGGTTTAGGGCACTGAGCTGCAAACCTGGAGATGTAGATGTGAATCCCATAGCTCCCACTTACATACTCTGTGATGCTGGGCAAGTCACATAACTTCCTTGTGCTCCCAGGTTGCACCTGGAAACAACCTTCAGCTTAGTGTGCCTTTCCTAGTTAAACACTTTCCCTTCCCCCTGCTGGCATTTCTTTTTTAATTCCTTGCAATTCCAAAAAGTGTTTTAATGTACACCCTGAAATAATATTCCATAGATTACTCAATCTGCAGAATATTAGTTTGCAGAAAATTAATCCACAGTATACATGCACTGCAGCATAGAATCCAACAGCTCAGATCCTACATTCAGAATTTCCACAAATTTAGGAGGCATTTCCAAAGTTCCACAGAATTGTGGCAGAAGTGGAATTTGAAAATTCACATAGCTCTAGTTGTGACCTCACTGGCTGTAACATTAGTAGTAACCAAGAAGAGCCACTCTCTTGCTGCCAAGAAGACCCAGTCTCTTATTGCTTGAGTGGTAACTTGTGACACATTACCAAACAGGCAGCAGGGATTGTGATGTAACAATACATGAGGTCACATGCCGATGATGCAATGGGAGGCATAGAACTAGATAAGCAGACGAGGCATACTGATGAGTCCTGGTAGGACGAAACACGTGTCTATGTCTTCTGTTAGCACCCTTTGCAAACTGTGTGAGAGGCCTTTCGGCACCATGCTATTCTGCTTAAAGTTGGACCAGCATAACATTCTGTGGTGATTTGCATATGCAGCCCATGATGCTTTGCATTGTGGGGGCATGTGTGATTTTGTATTTTCTTGAAACTTGGCTTCCCAGCCAAATGCCCTTTGGGGTAACCCTTGCCTCAGTGTTTGCGCACTGAGGTTCTTTGTCTTTTAAATAGAACTAGATATGTCTGTTCTCAGGTAAAGCACTGCTTTTCACATCATGCCCAATACTATCAGGTAGAAAACCATTTAAGAAGCACATAAAAAAACACTTCAGAAATAAAAGTAATCAGGGACTACTTTTAACAAGCATTTTTCAATGCCATATGTTTGCCATTTGCACTGCTGTTGTACTGGGTCTTGCTTGTACACTTTTTTACTATATATTTACTCAGTTTCAGTTTTCAGTTTTATTGGTGGACAATTTAAAATTGCCATTACAATACAATACATTACAATACAATACATTACATTACAATATATTACAATACAATACATTACATTACATTATGTTACAATACATTACAATGCAATACAATACAATACATTACAATATAATACATTACAACACAATACAATACATTACAATACAATACAATACAAAATACAGTCATACAGATTTAATTGCATATATCCCTTGGTAATCAAATTTCCTCTGAATAATTTATACATTTAAAATCAACCCCTACACAGTCTATGTCAATCTATCTATTACAATATTACGCAACCTTTCTCTAGAGTTTCTAATATAAATTGCACTATTCCTGGGCCCCCTGTTTACTTCATTATTTCCTTGAAGTGTCTCTAAACAATATGTATGTTTTCTCAGTGATATTGCTCATCCCAGTAACTCCCTCCAGTACTTCAGGGCAAGCAGAGTTCAATAAAACATTTAGCTGATAGTTTGGTTCCATATCCGTATGTTCTAGAAGCTGACCCAAAAGAGTCTTTCTTTCTTTCTAATAAATTGGGCACAATATTAATAAATGGAGTTGTTCATCCTTCCCATACTGCCATTTATATAGTTGAGGGGTCTCTTTATCATAGAAGGCATTCAATCTTTGGCTCGCATAGTAGCCAAATCTAAATGTGAACATAATTCTTCTTTCAGATCTATTTTTTATTATAGATAAGTATGGAGCCATTACAAAATCTCTTTTATTCATTGCAAGTCAATTACTTATCTTACAATTTTTGCCAAGCTTCAGTTCTCTTTGCATTGAGACTTCCTTAATTCTTGTCTTAACTTTGGCTTAAGCTAGATCTGATGGGTTTATAAAACATTCTGTTAAACAATCCAGTAAACCATAAGGTTTTAAGATCTTGTTAACTATTTCAAAGTAGCCCTCTCCTCCTGGACAGACACAGACCATCGCACCAGTATAGGCCTGCATCCCTCCAGGTGGACCTCCGGTCCCCAATAAAGCCAAAACCCTAAGCTCTGTACCAGTTTGCAACCACTGATCGAATCCCATGGTGTGGAGCACCTTAGGCTCACCCATACCATAGACAGGCAGCACCTCTGAGAAGGTTATCATGCGTGCAACTTGTCTAAGGCCCCCTCCCCAACTACACAAACTCCTCCTGCACTGCTGTGATCCCTTTCCCAGCCAGATCATTTGTCCCTAGGTGGACAATGACATCCAGCTCCCTCCCCCATGCAGCTGCTCCCACGATCCTGAGGATTCACTCCCTGTCCCTCCAAGCCACGGTACCAGGCAGGCACCTTACCTCCCTCTTCCCTCTTCCCTCCCTCCCTCCCCCACTTCTACCCTCCTAACAATGGAGTCCCCCACCAGGAGTTGTTTCCTTTCCCTGTGTGGTCCCATGCCACCCTCCTGTGGGTCTCCTTTGTAGAAGTTCCCAGCATTCTCCTTGGTCTCCACTGTGGGTGCCTCCATAGAGGAACCACACTCTTCCAGAATGACATATGAATTGTGGACAGGTACAACTGGAGGGGTGCACCTCTGTTGCACCACCCTCACCCTCCCTGAGCCCACTGTGATCCAACCGCTCCTCTTTTTTGGCAACCTCTGAGGCAGTGGCAGTGGCCCTGGTGGTCCTTGGGTGGGAAAGGAGGTCCCCTGACTCCTGGCCAACTTAGCCTGGAGGTGAGTAACCTCCTCCCTCAGCCCAGAGAGGTGCTTGCAGATGGGACAACACCACATCCCCAGAACATCTCCCGGAAGACTGCTGCTCCACAGCCACTGTACTGCACCACTCCCATCATGTCTTATTTATGGCCCCTTAACTGTTGTTTTATATACTTACTCTTTCCTCTCTCTGTTTATTTTATTTTTTTTTGTTTTTATGTAATTTTTTTCTCTCTACTTTCCTACTGCCTCTGTGCCTTTAAAGCTCCTGATCTTCCTGTTCTGGGACAGTTAAGTTACTATATTCCTCAGTAATCTCCATCTTACTTGCTCAGAGTCAGACCTCCAGCAGCTAGGGTGGGATGGAGAGCTACTCTTTTCCTTCTAGGATGATGAGTCTTTTGTGCCTCTATGATCACTCCCTTCCTGCTACCAAGCAGGAAGTTCCTGTTGTCAGTCAAATCCTGTGCAAGGGTTGGGGGTGGAGGGCAATATAGTCCCAGTAAAGTTCTAACAGCAGCTCCTTCCTCTTGCTGTTCTCTGCCACAAGCTATCTAGGTCAGTTTTTAAATGCAAACACCTGGCTTCCTTCTCTCTAAGCCACTTCCCCTAATTCACAGTTTCTTTCTTCACTTAGCTAACTGCACAGATAACAATTATTTCACCCAACTCATAGAAACACGCTCTTTTTTTTGTTGTTTTTACCCTAAATTGAAGATCCTAGTAGCAGAGTTCTAGTTCTTTAGTTTGGTAGAGTAGTAAAGTTCTAACAGCAGCTCCTTCCTATTGCTGTTCTCTGCCACAAGTTATCTAGGTCAGTTTTTAAATGCAAACACCTGGCTTCCTTCTCTCTAAGCCACTCCCCCAATTCGCAGTTTCTTTCTTCACCTTGTTAACTGCACAGATAACAATTCCTTCACCCAACTCAGACAAACATGCTCTTTATTCACAAAAGAAGAGGAGAGGGAGGTACCTCTTTATTCACAAAAAAAGAGGAGGGGGAGGTACCTAAATCAAAGAATAGAAGCACTCTGGATAGGGAGGTCGATACCAGTCCATTCACAGAACAAAGGGTTCTGAAAGAACTCTTAAAACTGAAGGTGGACAAAGCAGTGGGGCCTGATAGGATTCACCCCAGAATTCTAAAAGAACTAAGGATAGAACTCGTGACACCACTGACTACCCTTTTTAACAAATCATGGAAGGATGGTGTGGTACCTGAGGACTGGAGGAGGGTGGATGTGATTCCCCTTCACAAAAATGGGAGCAAGATGTAGGCAGGAAACTACAGACCTATTAGTTTGACCTCAGTGGTAGGGAAAATGATGGAATCATTTCTGAAGAAAAGAAGTGCTGAGTTCCTAGAGGCCAGTGGGGCACAGGACCCAAGGCAGCATGGATTCACAGCAGGAAAGTTGTATCAGACAAATCTAATAGATTTCTTTGACTGGGTGACCAAAGTAGTAGACCAGGCCGGGGCTGTGGACATGGCCTACCTAGATCTTAGCAAGGCATTTGACACAGTCCACACAAAAGATTAATATACAAGTTAGCCAGCCTTGGAGTGGGCCCCAAGGTGGTAGCCTGGGTAAAACATTGGCTGGAAAACAGGATGCAGAGGGTACTAGTAAATAGAGTCCACTCTGAAGAAAGGGGGGTTACTAGCAGGGTACTGCAGGGTTCAGTACTGGGACCGGTCTTCTTTAATGTCTTTATAAGTGACATTGTAGATGGATTGGAAGGAAAAGTATGCATCTTTGCAGACTACACAAAGATCTGCAACATGGTTGATACAGAAGGTGGGGTGGAAAGGATGCAAAGGGACTTGGCAAGGTTGGAGGAATGGTCAAATGAATGGCAGCTTAGATTCAACGCAAAGAAGTGCAAAGTAATGCACCTGGGAAACAAAAACCCAGGGGAAGAGTACACAATGGGGGTGAGATACTAACAACAAAAATGGAAAGGGACCTGGGGGTAGTCATATCAGATGACCTTAAATTGGGATAGCAGTGTGAGAAGGCAGTAAGGTGGTCTGGCGGGATACTGGGATGCATAGGGAGAGGCATCACCAGTAGAAAACAGGAAGTTGTTATCCCTCTGTACAGACAGTTGGTGAAAACCTATCTGGAGTACTGTGTGCAGTTCTGGAGACCGCATCTCCACAAGGACATAGACAGGATGGAGGCTGTCCAGAGGAGGGCAACTAAAATGGTGCAGGATCTACACCAGAAGACATATGAAGAGAGGTTAAAGGAGTTTAATATGTATACCCTTGAGGAGGGGGGAGGGGACATGATGGAAACTTTCAAGTACCTCAGGGGAATCAACAAAGTTCAAGAGAGTAGCATCTTTCAGAAAAAGAGGCATGCAAGAACAAGGGGACACAATTTGAAGACAGAGGGGAGACAGCTCAGAGGTAATGTAAGGAAGTATTTTTTCATGGAGAGGATTGTGGATACATGGAACAGCCTTCCTGAGGAGGTAGTGGAGTCAAAAACAGTGGGGGAGTTCAAGAATACATGGGACAGACATAAGGCAATTCTAGTGGGGGGTAGAAAGAAATAGGGTGTTGGTTAACTAAGATTTGCAGCTTATCCATTAGGTAGGGAACTAGGCAGACTACGTGGGCCAAGCGGTCCTTATCTGCCATCAAATTCTATGTTGCTATGTTTCTATGGACTGAAAGTGACATGCCTCTTAAAACCCACTATGATACCAACATGTTTGCCCCTGTGCAAGCACAAAAGTGAACATAACAAGCATTTGTCAATGCCGAATGTTTGCTTACTGGCATTTGTGGTAGTGTAGAAGTTACAGAGCTGCGTAATAGGAATGGCAGTGAAGTATTGAACTGAAGCCAACCCCACCACCACCCTGCAGAGAGTGACAGGCATTGGGGTGTGCGTTTGGGTCATCAGGCATAACAGCCACGCCATTTCACCACACCCCACTCTGCAGAGACTGACAAGTGTCACATGTTCCTTGGGGTCTTTGGCCCTTATGCGCACCCCATTTCATTAGGAAATACGGTGAGATGGGTGCGATATAGGAGAATGGGGTGAAGTCTGGGGCCGAAGAGTCCAAGGCATACCTCGATGCCTCTCAGTGACTGCAGGGTGTGGAATGGTATGAGCATCACAGGCAAGAATCCCAAGTCACACCCCTGATTCCTGTCATTCTCTATAGGGTTGGGCGATTTAGTTGAAAAGTCAATACCTCAGGCATCGTTGGTATTTTAACTCCAAATTTTCAACATGTTTGTTTTGTGACCCCACCTCATGAACAGGGGAATATCAGTTTGGTAGCCGAAGCTGCTTATGCACAGTGACTACGGGATTTGCACCACAGGCAAAAATATTCAAACAGGATGTAAAATGACAACTGTACTCTTTCATGGGGAGGTGTAAAATGGCTATGTTGCAAATGTGTAGTAAAAATATTTAAAAAAATGGTGAAGTCACGAGTACATAGAAACATGCAACGCATACATCTGCTATAAAGTAGGTTGAGGATATTTTATAGCAGATTGTCAACTCAGGCATTTTGGTGCCTCCGATCATGAATAGTGTCACTGTGATTTTCTTTATCTGTGCCGAATAATGATTTCCCATGCGACTACATCTCTGCACTGAAAGTGTGAAAACACACTTGCCATGTTGTGAAAAATGGCAGCTGTACTGTTCATAAGGAAGTGTTGAAAAATGCCACTAGTGAAAATCTGGACTGAAAATATCACAAAGTCATGAACTAACGAGGATGCGTGGAAACTGCACAATGCTCGCTCATAACACAGTCATTTTATGGACTTTGTCACAAATTTTCAACATAGCCATTTTAAGACCTCTGCTCATGAACAGTGTAACTGTGATTTTCTTACTCTGTCCTAAACATTGCTTTCAGACACCAACAGCACCATTGTGCGCCACATGTGCTATAAATACATTTTGGGTGACATATGAAAAATTGCAGCTGTACTGTTCATAAGGAAGTTTAATAAAATGGACATGTTGAAAATCTAGAGTGAAAATATTAAATTTGCAAACTTACGAGCATGCATAGGAACTGTGCAACGCACGCTCGTAAAAGTCATTTTTAGGCATTTTTTCACCAAATTTTCAACATAGCCATTTTAAGACCTCTGCTCATGAACAGTGTCACTGTGGTTTTGTTAATGTGTCCCATACATTGAGTTTGCACACCGACTGCGCCATTGTGCGCCTACATGGTGAAACAAGTTTTGGCAGGATGTGAAAAATGACAGCTGTACTGCTCATAAGGAGGGAAAATGGCAATGTTGAAAATCTGGAGTGGAAATATTGAAATTGCAAACCACGAAAGGCAAGGGAACTGTGCAATGCACACTGTAAAACAGTCATTTTTAGGAATTCTGTCCAAATTTTCAACATTGCCATTTTAAGATCTCTGCTCATGAACAGTGACACTGTGATTTTCTTAATGTCCCATACACTGAGTTCGCTGTGACTGCGCCATTGTGCGCTACATGTGAAGGAAACACGTTTTGGATGAGATGTGAAAAATGACAGCTGTACTACTCATAAGAAGGTGGAAAAATGGCAATGTTAAAAATCTGTAGTGGAAATATTGAAAATTGCGAACCTATGAGCGCAAGGCAGGTACTGCGTAACGCACGCTTCATAAACAGTCTATTTTAGGAATTTTTCACCAAATTTTCAACATAGCCATTTCAAGACCTCTGCTCATGAACAGTGTCACTGTTATTTTCTTAATTTGTCCCGCACATTGATTTCGCAAGATAACGACTGCGCCCATTCTGGCTGCAAGTGGAAACACATTTTGGGTGAGATGTGAAAAATGACAGCTGTACTACTCATAAGACAGTGTGGTGAAATGGCAATGTTGAAAATCTAGAGTGAAAATATTGAAATTTCGCGAACTTACGAGCTCGTGAGGAACCGCGAATGCACGCCATAAACAGTCATTTTTTGAATTTATCACTAAATTACGGGTTTTGCCCTTTCATGACGATGTCACTGTCATGGTGGTATCCCAGTCCCGGCGGTGATTTCAGTCACCGCGCAGTCACTGCGCCAAATCACCCTTCGAGCAACGGCCATGACAGTGACATCATTCATGAGAAGGGGTCCCAAAACCCTACATGTTGAAAATTTTGCAAAATTCCCATAAATGCCTGAGATATGCACAAAGTTGAACCCTCCTATCTAGCCCATTATACAGCTTACCGCATTTCCTCAGTTCGCGGTCGGCTGTGAAGAGTGCAGACGTGTTCCCGTCCACGAAGATCGTCGTGCGGAGTCCGGAGGTAAGTATGGGGTGAGGGGTGTGGGGAGGCTGGATGAGCAGTGGTGGGTGCGGGTTGTGGGAGGGGTTCGGGAGGCGTGCTGCTGGACCGCTTTTGTTTTACAGGTTAAAACAAAAAAAGACTTCATGGGATCGCTTGCCACGCTGGGGTGGGCTCCCAGCATGGCACAAGGACTTTGGGGAGAGGCGTTCAGCCGGCGAGGATTGGCACCTGCCGACAAAAATAAAAAAAAAAACCGTGGGGCGTTTGCCACGCTGGGGTGGGCTCCCAGCGTGGCACAAGGACTTGGGCGTTCAGCCGACGGGAGATTGGGCACCCCGTCGGCAAAATGACTGATTGCCACGCTGGGGTGGGCTCCCAGCGTGGCACCAACTACTGGGGGGCGATGCGGCTCGGCCGTGAGTTGGGCACCCGTCGGCTATACACTGCGTCTGAGGCGCGCCGCCCTCTCGACTGGGGAGCTGCGCGCGGGCAGCTTCTTTCGCTGCTCACTCAAGCGTAGCTCCCCTTTCAACTGCTATGCCACTGCATTTTGAGCGTGTCATAGACAGCTCCAAAATGCATTGGCTTACAGGGGCCGCGCCTGCCAGCACACTGCCTGAATTGGAGGAGGAGGTGACACACCTCCGAAATCTCCGATGATGGCACTATGTTTCTTGCACATGCGTGCAAGCAAACATAAAAATTACTAAAATCTTCTGCCTATTTTTGGGCACTACTAGCTTCTTAAGTTTCTTGACCAGGATGCTCCATTAAGTACCAAGACCAGCATTATTAAAGAGCTAGTGGACTTTTTTTTTATCATAGCATATTTTTACCACCTTGGCAGCCACTGACCTGCTAACACTCCAGCCACCGCTCAGCTCCACCTCCGACCCCAACGTAGCATGCCCAGCTGGCATATACAGCTCTGCCTTCAAGAGGGGCATCCCTTATTGCCCCCATACCAGACAAGGAACCATTACCAGCACGCGCATTGGGCATCGTCAACCGGTGGAGTGCGGCCATCAAACTGCCGCGGTCTGTGCTGCTCCATTTTTCATTTTTTTCTACCCCTGGGAGTGCAAGCATGCAATGACATCTGGGCACAACGTGCCGACATCTGTCACACTCCATCCTGCTATGCCAGCTCTACCAGTGCCCCTGATCATCACTGGGGGCCACTGCAGAGCGATGGCTCCCTGGATCCCTCCCCAGGGATAGGAGAGCAGTCCGCCAGATGCTCAATCCTTATCCCCCCCACGCTGACCCCTGATGGCTCGGGCTTGCATTCAAACCCGGGTCACCAGCATGGAGCGAGGTGTGGCATCCAGTGCCTCAACCCTCAGCGCCACCGGGCCGGCCAAGAGTTAGTGGACTATAAAACTAATATAAGCATTTAAGAGCATTCAACCATTACCTTTTATAGCAGAGGCACTTATTCTTTTCCCTTTGGTTAATTAGAAGATTGCTTACCTGATGTTTGTAGGTGTGATGTGTGGGACAGCACTTTGCCTGGCAGATGACATGTCCAGCTCTGCTCCCCTCCACATCATCAGCACTGGGACCTTATTGACTGTGACATCACTGCTTCTTAGAAACAGCCACTCTGTGGATGTCTGGGCAGTCATCTGTGATGGTTTGATGGGACTTTGAGGGAGATGCAGAGACTAGTTTGACGGTAGGAGCGTTGCTGGCGGAAGTCCACCCTTGATGCTGGCCGCCTTAGATTGTTGGACCATTATCAAGTCAATTAATCTGCAATCTCCCATAAGAAGGCAGAATTCCTGTCCAGGGAGATTGCAGTTGTTCAGAATCGACCAGCTCAGCTTTTTCATACTGTGGACAGACTGTGCAACCCAGCCTGCCTACAGGCAGGGAAAGCTTTTCACAATTAGATTGTGAGGAAATTGCTCTATTCTTTGCAAATAAGCTGGCTGGCATCAGGGTGGGACTCCAGCCAGCACACTCTATGGGTGTTGCTATTGATCAGTATGAGGTCACTACACCTTGATTGTCCTGGAGTACCTTTGGCCGTCCGGAGTTCATGGATGTCATGCGGATCATTTTTTTTTTTTTTTTTTTATTTATGCTTTTTACCCCCGAGCCCTCCTGCCACCGTATTCTCAGCCCAGTCACGGGCTGCCAGCCTCTGTTCCCCAGATCGGCCGCTGTCCCCCGATACCCCGTGGCTTTCCCCCCACGGTGGGGCCTGCCGCGCACCCCCCTTATGCACCACAGGCACTGGGATTGGTCGGGGCCCGCCTGGAGAACATATCGAGGCCTTGGCAGCGGGCTTCATTCTGGTGGCAGGCAGGCTCATCTTTTCCGTTTTCCTGGGAGGCGGGGTGCGTGCAATGATGATGTCATCCGCCCGCCTCCGATAAGCTTGTCAACCGCGGTCTGCGTAGGAACCCCGGTCTCCACCAAGTCCCCATGCACGCACTACCGTGCCCTCCCCGGAGAAGGAGAGCTGTCTCGGGCTTGATCCTACTCCCACCCGGCTAGCCCCTCCGGCGACCAGGTCGTTCCGAACCCGGTTCGCCGGCGTCGCAAGCGGAAATCCAACCGCTGCGCCGACAGGCTGGCTTAGCGGATCATCCAGAGTGCACGCCCTATGTGCTGTAGATTGGATCCTGGACCTACTTCCCTAATTTTGGGATGTATTGATGTTATCAGTCCAGTCCTGGCATTGTTTGTCTGGTGCTCCTTGGAGTCTGGAGAGTTTCCTAGCGCTCTGAAAGAGGCAGTGGTGACACCTCTCTTGAAGAATGCTTCCTTGGACCCAGACTGCCATGCTAACTACAGACCTATCTCTAACCTTCCTTTTATAGGGAAGGTTATTGAGAAAGTGGTGGCTGCACAACTGGAGGACCATTTGACCATCCATGACATCTATGAACCACTCCAGTCTGGTTTTCGTAAGAGACACAGTACTGAGACAGAGCTGGTTCGGATGCTTAATGATCTCCTGATGGCCAGCCTTCGGAAGAACCATTCCATTTTGGTTCTTCTTGACCTCTTTTCAGCTTTTGACACTGTAGACCATGAGGTGTTGTTGGGCCGTCTGAGGTTAATCTGTGGACTGTCGGGAACAGTCCTCGGGTGGTTTTCATCTTTCCTCATGGGTAGAACTCACAGAGTGGTGTCTGGGGTTTATTCCTCAGACCCTACTTCTCTGTCATGTGGAGGTCCTCAGCGTTCAGTCCTCTCACCCATGCTGTTTGTGGTGTATATGTTGCCCCTCGGACAGCTCTACCTATCTTTTGCACCCGACCAGAACGGAGCTGTATTGGTCTTTAATAACTGTCTGAAAGAAATCCAAGACTGGATGGATTTCAGTTGGCTAAAGTTGAACCCAGACAAAACTGAGGTGTTGGTTGTGGATCCGGGTCGTCGGATAGGGGGGTTGGGGGAGGGTGCGCCCTCAGGAATTTTTCTCAGTGGTGCCTCACTCCCGACCTCTGAACGGGTGCGTAACCTGGGGATAATTTTTGACAAAGGGCTGACCTTGCATTCACAGATGTCGGCGGTCATCAAAACTCCTTTTACCATTTTAAGAATATCACCAGGATTAGGCACCTAGTTCCGTCCGATGACCTTCCGACATTGATCCATGCCTTTGTTTCCTCACTCTTAGATTATTGCAACTCCCTTTACCTAGGGCTTCCTGGGGTAGAAATCCGCTGCCTGCAGCTGGTGCAGAATGCAGTGGGCCGGCTTTTGATGGGGTCCTCGTGATCTTGACATATTTCGTCGGTGCTGCGTGAGCTGCACTGGCTGCCAGTACAGTGGCAGATCAGCTATAAAGTCAGCTTGCTGACTTTTAAAGCCCTATGCGGACTAGGCTCGGACTACCTGAAAGAGCTCTTGATTCCCTACCAGCCCGGTCGATCACTCCTCTCAGCCAGTGAGGGGTTGCTAGAGGTTCCAAGGGTATTTTTAAAATCTTCTGGGGCAAGAGCTTTTGAGTTCGCTGCTCCTACCCTTTGGAATTCTCTACCCCATCTGATTCGGGAGTGCGCAACTGTGGAGGCATTTAAGCAAGCATTAAAGACTCATCTGTGGCTTCAAGTTTTTAATAATTAAATTTTTTGGATATCTGTATGATTTTATTGAATATGTTATGTTTTAAGTTGTTATTTTTGTTTTAAAGTGTGAGGCGCCTTGGTTTTGGATAAGGCGCCATACAGATTACATTTTATTATTATTATTATGATGTCACTGTTAGCAAGATCACAATACTGATGATGTAGTGGGGGTGTAGGGATAGAAATGTCAGTTTCTAGGCTAAGAGCAGTTCCACACTTCTAACACAATGTTATCACACAAAAGACTTTCTAATGAGCAAAAAGAAAAAGAAAAATACTTCAGAAATAAAAAGTTACAACTGTCTATTTAAAATGTGTATTATTTCCCTGACTGCCTATTTTGGTTCCACTAGTTCTTTAAACTCTGTTCTCCAGTCTCATGCAGTTACAGTAGACTCCTTTTTAAAGCACTACAATTTGCCTTCCTAAATTTCTAATCTTGGTGATACGAGCACGGTTACAAAGGATCTATTAATCTTATAGGGAAACATTCAGCAGTACATGCCCCATACTCATGTCTGAGGCTGATCCCAGTTTGTACTTTGTGTGCAATAAAAAAACATTTTACTTACTGTTTACTGCAGTATAGTAGATTGTTCAGACTGATTATGCTGACTCCCAAGCTGACATTTGCGGTAACCAGAAATCCCAAAATCCCCTGCAACTGACTTCAGAGCAGGGCTACAGCAGTGGGAGATTTTTTTTATTTATCCATTTATTTATTTATTGAAATGGTTCCCCAGGAAGGCACACTGAGCGACAAGTCGCTCGTCTCCTGGTGTGACCTGGGGGGAAGGAGTACAATAGGAATGAGACATTAAACTTTCAAGTTACAAGATCAACATTAACATACTGTTATAAGGCAGGTAATACAAACAGTGTTACAACAGTGTTGCACATAATAGGTAGAAAGAGTGGACAATAATAAGTGCCAGGTTAATAAGTAAACAAGTGGTTGCACGAAAGAAAAGGGGGAAAAGAGAGGGAGGGGTTAGGTAGAGGAAGAGGGAAGAGTCGTGCCCCTGGAGACTCCTTCAGGATGCGGGGAACCCTGCAAGGGGACTGGGGGAACCAGAGAGAAGGGGATAAGGCAGTGTCCCAGAGAGACCCCTTCAGGATGTGGGGAAACCTGCAAGGGGGCTGTGGAGCTAAACAGAAAGGGAGATAAGGCAGTAGGGATTTAAAGATGGAGGAGAGAGAGAAGGAGGAGATGTGAATTAAATGCTAGGAGGGGGAATAGGACCTAACCCAAGACAGGACCCTTCAGGATGCGGGGTACCCTGCAAGGGGGTTGGGAAAGGTCAGTAGATAGGGATTAAGAGAGTGATAGGACAGGGAGGGAGTGAGAATTGAACCCTTGAGGGGAAGAGAATTCATACCTTTGGAGGATATGGGGCCTACTCAATAGTCCATCAAGATGCAATTGGACCCTACTACTATTAGTAGTCATGGAAAGCCAAGATAGTGGCTAGATAGAATAGGAGAGATATTCTAAGGCTCAGTTGGACCCCTTCAGGATGCTGAGAACCCTGCAAGGGGACTGCAATGGCCAAGGAGAATGGAAGATGGGGGAGGGGAAGGAGTGGAGACAAGACTAAGTGCAGTAGGACCCTCTCAGGATGCTGAAAACCCTGCAAGGGGGACTGTGAAGACTAGGGAGAAAAGGTAGAATGGGAAGGGGAAGAAGAGGAGACATGCCTACGCTCAGTAGGGCCCCTTCAGGATGCTGAGAACCCTGCAAGGGGACTGCAAAGGCTAGGGAGATAGGTAGCTAGGGAAGGGGGAAGGAGAAGAGACAAGCCTAGATGCAGTACAACCCCTTCAGATGCTAAAAACCCTGCAAGAGGACTGCAAGTTGAGGGAGATAGGAGGGATGGTGGGGGAAGGGAGTAGATGAGAGCTACAAGCCTCTTGGAGGGTAGGAGAGGAACCCATGGGGTCCCTTACATTCTGTGAGAGATCAAGGGAGGCCAGTAAGGGGGAGCAATTTGGAGGAAGGGGATGAGAACTAGAAATTTGGGGGGTGCACAGGGTAAAATGAAGACAACGGTATGGGGTAGGGTTTGTCCAGGGCTTAGAGGAGGGAATTAGGGAGGGACATGGCAGGAGCAGCTAGGTGCAAGGTAATTATTGAGGGCAGAGCTGATGGAGTAGGTGGAGGATGAGTGCCAGATTTGAGGGGGAAGGGAATTCCAAATATTTTGGAGGTGGTGAAAGTAACCGAATTGGCCAATTTGGGTGGATCTGCGGGGGACTACCAGGAAGCGGGAATCGGTTGATCTAAGGCAATAGTTCTCAGAGTTTGTCACAGTGAGCCTCCCCAAATCCGTGGAAAAGATTTTGAGCCTCCCCAAAGATTGAAATAATCTTGGGCCTCCCCAAAGAAAAATAACATACTGTACTTTGCGCAGTACACCATGAATAAACTGAAACCCCTCTGAGTACTTGGCTCACATTCAGTTATTTGTCTTACACTGACTTGGAACTTTAGAAAAAAAGCTCCTGTGCTCCAAGGTGTTATCTGTATAACAAATAAATAAAATAAACACATATTATTCAGCTTATTGTAATTTCTCCACCCCCACAGGCCAACCTACTTGCTCTGCTATTTTCATTCTTGAACCATTGTTACCCCTTGTTGCAGTACCTTCATGGGTCAGACTACTTCCCCTGTTTCCTCTCTATATGAAATAACCTTCCTACATACTTTACCTCTCCTCCTCCTTCTCTGCTCCTAAGAAACATCTCGGGGATTAAGTTGCTCCTTCCTACTATTGCTCTTAGCACTTCTATGCTCAATCCTTGTACTTCAGCTGTTCTGCCATCAGTTTACAAATTGATCAATTATCACCACTTGTTATTCATATTTATTTTGCACTATTGCTCATTGTATATTTCTTGATTGTTTTGCAGTTACCTTCTGAAATGTATTCACTCCCTACCCTTCCCTGGTTGCACCTGAAATGAGCCTTGGCTCATTCACCTTCCTTGTCACCTATTAGTAAATAAATACATAAAATTCACCTACTGTTATTATCCTCTTTCAGGTTGCTTCATCTCTTCACCCAAAATATATAAAACCCAAAATTTAAATGCAATAATTTTTCAGACTTGCTTGAGCCTCCCCTGGAACAGGTTGGGGCCTCCCCAGGGAGGCTGGCCTCACCATTTGAGAACCCCTGATCTAAGGGAATGGGAGGATGGGGAAGGGGTGTTATAAAGGAGGAGGTTAGGAAGGGAGCTCACCCAACCAGTGCTTGCAGGTGAATATAGCACAGTGGGAGAGTCGCTTATTTGTAAGAGAGGAGAAGGATAGGGCATGATAAAGAGTGGTGGGTTCAAGGGGGGGGGCGAGAGAGATTCAGTAGCCCGCAGTGCATGTTCAAGTTTCGATAAGCTCTGCTCTTTTGTTTGCTGGACCACTGTCCTCCAAGTTGTACGTATAGTCGCAGGGGACTGTGCTTAGCGCTTGGTGAACAGTAGGTCCGGCAAACATTTGATAAGAGCTTATAAAATCTCTAATATGCACTGCAGGCTTTTGAATCTCCCACTGTTGTAGCCCTGCTCTTATGTCAGTTTCAGGGGAGTCTGGGACTTCTGGTTACAGCAAATGTCAGTTTGCAAATCATCATAATCAGTCTGAACAATCTACTATACTGTAGTAAACAGTAAGTGAAAAAAATGTTTTTGCACACAGTGTGCAAATTGAGACCAACCCATACTTGGATGTGTGGCTCTAAGGGCCCCCTTTAATTCAGCCATATTATGATCACTCATTCTGAAATGTTCTCAAGCATCCTTTATCACTTACATTAGACAGGACTCGATCCAGTATTACTTTATCCCTTGTAAGCTCCTTGCCATGTTGATCCAAGTTGTTACCTGAGCAAGTTTGTACAAAAGGCTCTCAGTTGGGAGTATGTTATCCACATTCGGTCCAGTTTTTTCCTCTATAGTTAACCCCCCCATAACTAACAAGTCGCCCTTGTCACTGTGACAGGGTGGCACCCTATCTGATGTGCAGTGCAGGACCACATATCTGTATCCTTGACCCCCATTTCCTTCAGCCTTTATTATTTGGACAATATGTTTATTAGAAACATAGAAACATAGACTTTGACGGCAGATAAGGACCGCTAGGCCCATCTAGTCTGCCCATTTCCCTACCTACAGGATAGGCCGCAGATCCTAGTTAACCAACAGCCTATATCTTCCTGCCCCCCCCCACAAGAATTGCCTTATGTCTGTCCCATGCATTTTTGAATTCTCCCACAGTTTTAGACCCCACAACTTCCTCAGGAAGGCTTTCCATGCATCCACTACCCTCTTTGTGAAATAATACTTCCTCACATTGCCCCTAGAACGCCCTCCTTCTATCTTTAAATTGTGTCCCCTTGTTCTTGCAAGTCTCTTTTCTGAAAGACGTACCCTCTTGGACTTTGTTGATTCCCTTGAGGTACTTGAAAGTTTCTATCATGTCCCCCTCTCCCTTCTTTCCTCAAGGGTATCGTATTAAGCTCCTTTAGTCTCTCCTCATTGCAGCTTCTCTTGCAGACCCTGCACCATTTGGTTGCCCTCCTCTGGACTGCCTCTATTCTGTCTATGTCCTTGCGGAGATGGGGTCTCCAGAACTGGACACAGTATTCCAGATGGGGTCTCACCAACTGTCTGTACAGAGGGATAACAGCTTCCTGTTTTCTGCTGCTGATGCCTCTCCCTTTACATCCCAGTATACCCCCGGCCCTCCCTACTGCCTTCTCACATTGCTTGCTAACCTTAAGGTCATCTGATATGATTACCCCCAGGTCCCTTTCCGGTTTTGTTGTTGTTACTACCGCCCCACCCATTGTGTATTCTTCCCCTGGGTTCTTGTTTCCCAGGTGCATTATTTGCACTTTTTGCATTGAATCCTAGCTGCCATCGTCTGACCATTCCTCCAACCTTGCCAAGTCCCTTTTCATCCTTTCCACGCCTCCTTGTGTATCAACCCTGTTGCAGATCTTTGTGTCATCTGCAAAAGGCATACTTTTCCTTCAGTCCTCTGCAATGTCACTGATGAAGACATTAAAAGGACTGGACCCAATACTGAACCCTCCTGGTACCCACTAGTAACTGCCCTTTCTTCAGAGTGGACTCCATTTACAATTACCTTCTGTGTCCTGTTGTCCAGCCAATGTTTTACCTAGGCTACCACCTGGGACCCACTCCCAGGCTGGTTAATTTGACTAATAATCTTTTGTGTGGGACTGTGTCAAATGCCTTGCTAAAGTCTAGGTAGGCCATGTCCACAGCCCTCCCTGGTCTACTATTTTGGTCACCCAGTCAAAGAAATCTATTAGATTCGTCTGACATGACCTTCCCACTGTGAACCCATGCTGCCTTGGATCCTGTGCTCCACTGACCTCTGGGTACTCAACTATTCTTTCCTTCAGAAGTGACTCCATCACTTTCCCTACCACAGAGGTCAGACTGACAGGTCTGTAGTTTCCTGCCTCTGTCTTGGTCCCACTTTTGTGAGGGGAATCACATCCCTTCCTCCAGTCCTCGGGTACCACCATCCTCCCATGATTTATTAAAAGAGTAGGCAGTGGTTTCACTAGTTCCTTCCTTAATTCTTTTAGAATTCTGGGTGAATTCCATCAGGACCCATTGCTTTGTCCACCTTCAGTTTTAGGAGTTCTTGCAGAACCCTTTCTTCTGTGAAAGGACTGGGATCGACCCCTATCAAAGTGCTTCTGTTAATTGGATTAGGCACTTCCCCTCCTCTTTTGTGAATACTGAGCAGAAATATTCGTTCAGTATTCCTGCTTTCACTGTCCCCTCTGCCCACCCACAGTTCATTCTATTCAGCCTCACTATCCCTCCCTTTGTCTTTCTACGCTCGCTGATGTACCTATAAAGGTTTATCCCCTTCTTAACTGAGTTGGCTATTTTTTCCTCAGTTTGGGCCTTTGCTATTCTGACTTCCTTCCCTGCTTCTTTCTGCCTTAACTGGTACAGCTCTCTGTCCTGCTCCTTCTGTGTTTCCTTATACTTCCGGAATGCTTATTCTTCTATACTATCTAATTTCACTGTATGGCTGGCCACCGACAGTACCCTCTATCTCTACTGTTGTATCCCTTCCCCCCCAAGTCCTGTATAGATTCATAGATTCGTAGAAATGTGACGGCAGAAAAGGACCGACAAGGCCCACTGAGTCTTCCCATTTGTCCAGCTATCTGCTAGGACATGCACATGCATGTATGCACATAAACATCTAAATATGTATAGAAAAAAACAAAGCTGAAATGATAAAAGGAAAATACAGGATATATGGAATAAACGGCCATTGCCGTTGTGTAGTCGGTAACCCCTTTGCCTTCCTTTCAGAGGAATGAATGGGCAAGAAAGAAAAAGGAATTCATTTGGGGATTTTTTTGTTTTTAGTCCGTTTTGTTGATGTAATTAAAAAAGGAAGATACAAGGGATTTAGAAATCCTCTACTGACCCTGATAGTGTTGCATTAACTGACCGAGACTTTAGGAGAGGGTCTGTGTAATGTGAACAAAGCAATTAAATATTTAAAAAGTGTACCTCGCTAGCTGAGGCATAGTGCATCCTGTTCACTATCCCGTGTAATAACGTATGACTCTTGTTATCTTGACTCTGGCTATGTATTTTGTCAAACCAATCCCATGTCATGTTTAATGTAACCCTCGGGTCGCCCCTTAAAAAGGGACCTTTGGGGCCCAGCAGGCTCACCCGATTATCAAAATTTAATAATAAATAAATCCTACAAACATTCAGTGAATGGTAGAGCAGAGGCTACACTATGGAGAGTTTGGACGAAGGAAGGAAACTTATGTGGATTAAATAGTTTCCACTCCCAGTAGTTGCATGCTTTTAGGTAAAAGCTGCATTTTGCTATAAAAGCAAGGGAGTGGCTCTTAGGATAAAAAGCATTGCCTTGTCGGCCAAACTGAAATGTTTGCCGATGGGCTGGAAAAAAGCAGCTTGCCGTGATAGCTAAATAGAACATCGGAGGGTCTCTTATGTTTTTCGCAGAGAGTCCTCCTGTACATATAATAAGTAAGATGAACTGTCCAAAGGAAATAAATATGAAATTAAACAGAGAGAAAAGGAAAGGAGGGGCTGTACAGTGGATGTTAAACTGTTCTCTCTCTATCTCTCACGGGCAGACAGCTGCTTGCATTTAACAAGCATTTGTCAATGCAGAATGTTTGCTTGCTTGTTGATGGCATGTGCTGGTGGAGGAACAGAGGGTGTGGGGCAGCCAGCATGCAATGGGAGGAAGCGGGAGGGTTTAATTTAATGCTGGGTGCCAGTGGGGGATCAGAGGGTTGGGGGTGGCCAGTACACAGTAGAAGGGAGCAGGAGGTTTAATTTGATGCCAGGCACTGGTGGGGAACAGAGGGTGTGGGGCAGCCAGCATGCAGTGGGAGGGAGGGAGGGTTTAATTTTTGATCAGGTGCTGGGGGAATGGAGGGTGTGGGGTGGCCAGCATGCAGTGGGAGGGCCAGGAGGTTTAACTTGATGCCAGGTGCTGGTGGGGGAACAGAGGTTGCGGGATGGCCAGCATGCAGTGGGAGGGAGTGGGAGGGGGAGGGTTGAATTTGATGCCTGGTGCTTGTGGGGGAATGGAGGGTGCGGGGTGGCCAGCATGCAGTGGGAGGGAGTGGGAGGGTTTAATTTGATGCCGGGTGCCATTGGAGGAGTGCAGGGTGTGGGGCAGCCAGCACGCAGTGGGAAGGAGGGAGCGAGAGGGTGTAAGTTGATGCCGTTAACTTTAAAACAATTAGCACCTGGACCACACAGCACAATGGACTGTTAACCTAATGTATGTTCTTTGCTCGTACCCTCAGCCAGTGGGCATGGGCTGCACCCTGCCCCAGGTGACTTCTGTTATCCAGGATAAGCTGAACAATGCCAACACCATCAAATCCCCGAGTGGTGGCACACTCTATAAAAAGTGGTACCCATGCTGGTGTGCACTTTTCAAAAATGACCCCTTTCCTTGTTATACAGCACTAAGGGCACTCCCTTCATGATTACCTTGATCACTTCAATCGTGTGGCTCAGTACAAGCCGCATCACACTCTAGTCTATACATCTCCATCACCACCATCCTCAGGGTCTACCTTTCTTGGATTACTCCCACAGTTGCTGTTTGCCAGGTTTATGCCTGAACTACGGGTATTTTTTATGTATATAGTTTTTATTAATTTCTTATTTTTAAAAACATAAAACAAAAATACAGTTTTGCAGTCCTTTAAACAAATGTTAACTAAATGCATAGGACAGGTAATTAAGATTTCACACTAACCACTAGTACAACAATGAAACACGGTCATATGCTACAGATCTATACAGAGGAACATGCTACCGTACATTAACGGTAATTTAACAAATTCTGAAACATGGTGGTTATTTGTTTCCACATGGTTTCTATAACATCCAGTGGCTGTTAGTACTTTAATTTTTTTATTTTTTATTTTGTTTTTTTGGTAACCAAGTAAGGCCCATTTGGCACAAGTGCCTGTTTTCAGGGGCGACCAGGGAGAACTGGGGAGGTTAAGTGACTTTCATAGGGTCACACAGTATTCAAGTGGAGGTTGTGGGAATCAGACTCAGTTCTGCTGGATATGCTAAGCTCATTCACAGCTTGTTACTCTAATCTCTAGGTTATACTGCCAGTTTTTTCAGTTGTTAGTGTATTAATCAGCTGTGTTTGCCATTTTTTGCAGTCAAAGAAAGGTAGGGAGGGCACATTCCAATGCTCCAAAATCAGTCCCTTTGTACGTATGTTTAGAACGGCCAACATATTTTGGGACTGAATATTATTTTTTAACTTTTTAAAAAAGTCACTTTGCACAAAGGTTGAAAACCAAAAGGTATCTCACTTTGTAATAATTGTTTCCGCCTCCTGATATGTAATATACCATCAATTTTAACAGTGGGGCATTCCCCATAGCAAATGGAATTAATCACCTTTTTAATTACAACTATGACAGCATTTAGCCTCTTCTTTATATCCCATTTTGCATAACTGAGAAAGAGTTATGCACGCTCTTGACAGTATTTCATATTCGGTCATTTTATTTGTGGCAGACTGGTGTAATTTATTAGTCATTCGCCATATTTGTGCCCAGTTATGATTAGTGTAGTTTATATGAGTTTCATTGGAACATCTAGCCCTCAAACTAGATCTTATTATATTTATTTTATTAATATTTTGATTATGAATTTCTTTATACATTTTCTGTATAAGTTACCATAGCTAATATGGTACTTTTTCTTTCTGTTCTTGAATTAATTTCTTCCAGTCTGTTGACTTTTGAGAACCTGCATGTAATATAAATATAAATTTATTAAAGAGCCCCTGACATCGTTTTTAAATAATAATGTTAGTGAGTGTATGACAAGTATGTAACTTGTGATAAATGTGGACTTGGTGGTTTACACAGGAATTCTTTGCTGACTTTGATTTTAATTGCACCAAGCAGCTGGTGACAGTTCCGTGTCAAATGTCCCGCTTCAGTCAGGCTAGCCAGCTGGAGTACATCACTGACATCATTTGTAGGGAGTGTGTAAATGCCACTCCAGCTTCTCCATAGTTGTCATAATTCAGAAATGAGTATCCCTGCAGGTATCACTGGTGACAGCTCTGATAGTCTGTGTAGGATGATAAAGCAATTGCTGAGAATATTCTTTGACCGTACCGTATCACTTTGAGCCTCTCCTCACAGAGTCACAGATGCGAGTGAGGAAAGTGAGAGGTATATGATGATACTGAAGAGCCCGACGGTGTCGTCGATAATGCAACCAGATGTATGAATGTAGACTGGTATTAGTTGTACTGCTCTGTTTCAATTATATGTTTCAAAAGAAATGAGTGGTAATGTTTTATTTTTTGAGTGTTTATATTATTTCTGTGGTCGGGCCCCCCCTCCCCAAAGGAACGTCAGTGTCACTTTTCAACTCCGTTGTGCAGCTAGGTGACATTTCTAAGCACTTTCAATTGTTTAATTCATAGTATTTCTCTAGGATTTGTTTTACTTTTTTGTCCTTTTGGCTTTGATGGCTGTTATTGTGGTAGGGGTGTGTGAGGGAGCAAGAGAGTTGAGAGCACACTATCATTGACAGGCTCCGCTGTAGGTGCAGTCCCTTTGTGGCCACTTCTTGTGAAACAGCTCTTTGAGACTGTAAAAGGCTGTGTGCTAACTAAATTGACTATTTTGTTGTTGTTATTGTTGTTTTTATGCAGAGGTTTAGGTGATAGCTTTCTCGTTTGTCTATTTATCTAACAGCTATGTTCTGATTATGGACAGGTATAGAGAGAGTGCTGTCAGTGACAGTGGCAGCACCACAAATAGTAAAATGACCCCATCGCAAGACCATGTCTTTTGTAGTATAAAGTCAATCCAGCTCTGTTTACTACATATTTAACATAATTGAAAATTGTGTCAATTTTTCCCTTGAAATGTGTTACAAAATGTGTAAGGTGCTGCAGCTTCTTCTGTCTCATTCATCCACTAAGTGGCACATAACAATAGAATACAAGCAAACATTTCTTTATAAAGTATTCAAACTGTTGCTTCATTTTAATACCACGTTTCTCTCCTCAGTCACAATAGAAACGACTGACAACTGCAAAGAATCAAAGCAACTGTGACTGTTAGGATATCCACTGAGCGATGGTAGTCGGACCTCCTCCTCCACACAGACACCAACCTTTTACCCTGCTGCTCCACCTGCATGCAACTTTAAAGCCGCGCCTGACCCGCCGCATGCCCGCCACCTGTTCTGTGGCCTGCTCTGCTGCTGGTGAACTACTGACTGCCGCCGGTCACACCACCCACCAGTCTCTCACCCTCCTTCACTAGTCGTCTCCCTCTGCTCCTGGTCGAGGCCCTAGTCACCGACTCCGCTCTAACTTGCGGCTCACGCCGTCTTTTGCTGATCAGTGCAAAACTCAATCATCTCCTCCTCAGACGGGATCGTCCTTACTCTTCACCACACCACAATCACCTTCCTCCACCTCGATGGCCCAAAGCATGCATCTCATGCTCACGCCAAATAGAAGCCCTCTCCCTGACCAATCACAATGTGGCAAAATTGAAAAATGCCACTAACCCACCAATTTAGAAGGCAATGCCAACTTTAAATAATAATAGCCTGGTGCTGCATCAGACTGGGGGGGGTCAAGTTGGGGGGCAAGCAGTGGGGGGGGAGGACAGCTGCATTATATCATGTCACATCAGCGGCAGACAGTGCACAGAAGTCCCATAAAAAAAAAATTTGCTTGTGTTTGCCATGCTGCCATTATTGCTGGGGCTCAGCCCAGGTCACAAAATATCGATGGGGCCCCTGCCCCACAGGCCCATACAACTCAGCACCTATGGTAGGAAACGACTGTCACTACACCTTCACTCCCCCTCAGTACATCTCTAGCATTGGTTGCAAAACACTTTGGTATACAATGTGAACGAAAAGCGGTACATAAATGCTGAATCTTGGTGTCATTACTAAGCCTTAACTTCTATTAAACCACACCAAGGAACGGTCCAGGTCAACCGTGTGTGTCTGTAGCTGTGAAACTTGCAACACTGCATGTGCGACCTTGCCAGACTGATGTTGAACCTTTCCTGCACCCGGCTCCTTATTTCCACCTACTTCCTAGGCATGGCCAATGCGGGACAGCTCGATCCCAACTGTTTTGAAGCCCTAACTCCACAAACTTAGCCAACTTAACAAACTCTCCTTTACCACATCAGCTAAGCATTCTACATCGACTTATGTTTAAAAGGGGGCATCCTTTGCAATTTACTGTTGTGTTCCACATTAAGTGAAGTACTTCCCTAGCAGGATGCACTCGCTACACAGTGCTTGAGTCACTTCACTACATGTCTTGCATTGCTTGTACAGCACTTTGCGATACAAGTGAACGAAAAGCATGACAAGGGAACTGTTTTGCTTAACCAGCAATCCTGCCTTTTGAGAACCGACGCAAGCAATACAAAAAATAATTTTTAAGACTGTATATGTCACGCTTGGAGAACGGAACACTGTTATTATCACTAAAGTGCAGTCATGGTTCGGTGCTGAACTGTACCACTTACCTGTACAACTTAACTTTTGCAACTGTTCTAAATGCGTCTACCACTATTGCCGTTGTATTGTGAAAAGGCATTATTTCAAGGAACTATGGTTTAAGAACAAGCATATGTGAGCAGTCTTATTATTACAGGTTTCAAATATTATAAGGGCATGTCTGCCATGGCTAAACCAAGGTTTTCCCATTCCAGGTTTCTGACAACTCCCCTACGAACACACAGTGGCTGCACAGTGCGTGTGGCGGCGGGGGGGCCGCACGAGTCAGCAGTATCTGTCTGTGTGTGTGTGTGAGTGTGCAGGGGGAGCGTGCATGAGCAGGCGATATCTTATCGCTGCTCACTCAAGTGTAGCTCCCCCTTTCAACTGTATGCCACTGCATTTTGGGAGCTGTCATACACAGCTCCAGCAGCCATTGGAGAACTGCAGCCGCGCCTGCAAAGACACTGACTGAATTGGAGCAGGGCTGACACACCTCTGAAAACTCCGATGATGGCACTATGCTTCTTGCACATGCGTGCAAGCAAACATAAAATTGGGAAACTTTTTGTTAATGGTATTTGCTGCATCTTTCAGCTTGTGCTTCCCTCTAGTTATAAATAAATGCACATGTGGGGAAGTTCCATGGATTGACAGGAGAAGGGAGAAGAGGAGCATGCCCTCGTTCTCCCGTTCCCTCTGCAAACCCAGTGAAACACCTTCACATAGAGACATAGAGACACTGGAATTAGCTGGATTTGCTGATAAAATAAACACAAGTCCAATAAAATGTACCTGTGGAAAAGCAAGGTATAAATCCATGCCCCTCTAGGAGCTGGCAATCCACAGAATGGAGTACTTTATATTAGTTACTGTGAGTGATGTCATGCTCAAAGAGCGAGGCTTAGCCTCATTAAAGCTGATTTCATATATATTCCACTGTAAAGCTTTTAAAACAAGAAACTGTTATTGATTCTATGCAAGATAGAATATTAGCCAGACTGTACATATTTGATGTTTAATGTTAACAATCAGTACAATAAGGAAAGTTATGATGCTTTTCAGATAAGGGGGTGGATCACCTGATAATGATGTCATACAGGAAGGGGTTTAAAAATCTATCACTTGAGATGCCAAGGTTAGAGAGAGTCAGTAGTGTTCTGACTAGTGAGAGAGAAGCATCAAGGAGTGTTTGCTTGGTTTTATACCTCCAGTCTTGAGTTATGCTGAAGCAAAGCCTAAGGACTACTTATTTTGTTTGAAGAAGGCTATTTGGAAAGAGACTAATCTTGTAGGAATTTTGCTTTCTGTGTGTTTATTATTTTCTTTTATTATTTTTGTTGAACTTGAAAAAATGTTATGCGAGTCTGCGTTTTTATGCATCTTATACTATGTTGTTGCATCTGCCTATCCCACACCTTCACAGTCACTGCAGGAGGAAATCATTTTGCTCATTGATACAGCAAGGTCCTGGCTGTGGCCAGGATGTCTATAAATTTTGCCTTTTATAAGATCTTTATTACCTTTGCATGATAATTTGACTCATACAATCGCAAGATTATTGTGATCGTTAATCTCACTTGTCTGAATTGACTTTTTAATGAAGATCGCTACACCACCATCTTTCTTTCCATATCTATCTTTCCAAAACATACTAGCAGTTGTACAAAAAATAAAGCCCCAACTGGGGAAGAGTATCTATTTTGGATCCCACCGAGGAGAGAGTCCATTACTGTAGCCAGCATCTCTTTTGGAGGAATTACTTGAGGCCTCAGGGCGTTTACAGATTCAGAATCTATATTCTTCAGGCTGCACACACCTAGGGGCACAATTTAACTTAACTGTAAAAAGTGGGTTATATATCCAGTTACTTAACATGACTTAGCATATGGTAGATTTACGAAGAGGCTATATCTGTGGCTTTTCAATTATGCAACAGCACAGACAAATGGATAGGGTACAGGAGCTTATAGTGTATGCAGCCCAGTCCGGGGCATCCTTCCATAACTGCCTACTGACCCCTACACCCCAGGTTCTGACCCCTCCACTACCACCAAAGGAAGGTATGCAGCAGCCAGCATTAGGTTCCCATATGTCCACTAACCTGTGGAATTATACAGCTAAGTGAGGGGTTCTTAGGCATACAGCACTCCATCATAGTTTTGCTTTGGTCCCAGCTAGCCCAGGATCTGTGTGACTCATCACAGAAATTAGAAGCGTTCAGAGGGGCAGTTCATGGTGGTGGAATGCAGCATCTACAAGTCTTGCCAACTCACCCCCTACTCCGCCAGCATCCATGGAGCAAAGGTTCCCAGGCCAAATCCAGAGCACCCCATTATGGGGTTTCTTCTGCTACCCATCAAGAGGAGGGTACCAACGTACCTTACACATAGATAGTCCAGAACAATAACATTTCTACCGCAGAGGCTGTTTACTTAGCTCATTGCATTTGATAAGATGTGGTCCTTGGTAGATCTAACCATTCCATGGGGTGTCTATCCCACAGGGGGCATGATGGGAAAGCTGCCCACCAAGATCCTACAATCTGATTGAGGGTCTACCTCCAAACTAGGCTTCACAGCTCCTCAGTTGGTCTGCACACAGCTCCTTCAGCTCCTGCCAACTGATTGGCTACAACTGGAATAAACAACTTGTTATATGACTCACTGTCTCCAGCTGCTGGCCACCACCAGGAACTCCCAGCCAATCCAACTGACTGTGAGGTACCCAGGTAGGCTGGAGTTAACTCATAACTGGCCAAATGACCTGCAAGGGAGAAGGGCAGAATTCACTGTGGGTTACATACTCCCCAGTTTGGAATAAATGACAGCTTCTTCATTTAGGTGAAACCCCAGGCCCCTACCTGCTTCTACCCTAGGCCCCAGTGCTCAGGGATTGTCGAATCCCAACTCATCTGGTCACGGGGGGGGGGAGGAATATGGCTAAATTTAGAGAGTACCGTGAGGGTAATGCTCATCAACTCATAATAAGAAAAAAAAATCAGGATCCATTTCTACCTTGGGCTACATCACCCTCGTACCCTGAGGGCACATCCCCCAGATCCCCCCGGACACTATTTCTGGTTCACCCAAGATGCTAACCATCAGATCCAAAATAACTGACAAGAAAATAGAACACTTTCAAGCCTCGTCAGGAACTTTATTAAGAACACACATAAGCATTTGACATGATAAGTACCATTGCATGTAAATGCAGTTACACGATGTTTGGACATAAGCAGCATACAAAATGAAATATGGTAGTATAGAACAGTAGAAAATACAGGTTTAGACTTTAAAATATTATGAATGTAAGACCAGACAGGTAAACAGTAGAAACTGCAACCAAAGCCACTGATGTAAAACCCACAACTTTAAAAAGCTGGCTATTTTTTTTTTTTGTTTGGCAAAAAGCCAAGATTTTTTTTTTTTTTTTTGTATTTTTTTTTTTTCAAACTAACAGGGAAAAGTTGACCATAACTGTTCAGCTGGGGAGATTTTCAGTCTTCAGACAACCCCACTGGGGCTAGTCCAGGACCAAATGGGCAGAGTTCTGTATCAAAGCAATTATCCATTGGTAAACAGTCTCACACACCTTCAAAATAAAACTTTTGTTAAAGGAAATAGAAAATGGGTTTATCTTACACAGTTCAGCAAGGAAAAGCATCCTTCAGTCTCTTCCTCATCTTTGAGACAGGCCGACAGGATCAGGATTCTCGAGAAGATAGGCAGGTGGTGGCTGGTGGGGCCTCACGCTTCCCAGGAGGAGGTTAAAGAAAGCACCACTGATTGGGGATCTAGTAACTTCGGATTCTAAGAGGGGCTACACTTCTTTTGGTTCTTCAAACAGTTTCAGGCAGCCAAGAGGAACCAACCCTTTGGGTCCTTCATACCTTAGTAATAGAAATTCGGGTCCAGTTTGGTGCAGGGCTTCCCTTCCGAATCCTAGGCCTGCAAAAGGTACAGGGTTCTGCCTTCATCCATATCAAAGATCTGCTCATGAGTTTTCATTATGGCAAGCCTGTCAGACATTTGGGGCACCATTGATCTGACTTGGGTTCAGTCCTCCCACAGGCAGATTGGTTCCAAGCAGTCATTGAGCCCATGCTTTTACTATAGCTTTATCAGGGCAACCTCATACAACCAGATCTCCCTTTTTGCTTCAGTATCATCCAACACCTATTCAGGATGGTAGGGGTGGGAATAATGAGGGTAGTCTTATTTCACCCATCTCCAGATCATCCTTTCGGCTTGCGACTGGGGGGAATCCTTTTGGTTACATCCCCACAGGGGGACTGGCCCAGAGGCAGCCAGCTGAGGTTACAGCAAGCCTCAATCTGTTCTTGCCTCAGCTTCTCATCATACTGCTTCCAAGCCAACACTTGTCTTCTTCCTCTCCTATGCCCCACTGGGGGACTTGGTGGAGTGAGCACCTCAGGGGTGGTAGCCAATAATTAAAATCCCAAGATGGAGGGGGTGAAGTAAGCTGCATTTGGTTCAAGCTCTCCTTAGTCTACAAGATTTCCACTACAGAAGACCAAGATATCCATTCTACCTGCTGGGGCTGTTCAGAGGGCCCCACAGGAGGCAGTTCCCCCCCCCCCAGCACTCTCTACAGCCCCAGTGGACAAGGCTGGTTCCTTAGAGCTGGAGGATTTGATGCAATTGGGGTGGCTGTGAAGCTGGGTTACTTTTCTGGTAATGAAAGTCATGGGAGATTCCCTTGCTGGCCAAAGTCTGATGGAGTTATCAATTGGCCACAGTATTCAGCCCTTCAGGGAGAAGTGATGACCTGATATGTCCCTTCACATGGCACACTTTTTACTTTGGTGCAGAAGGTTTCCATTTCAGGTGTCACAGAGAATAATTTGTAAGGGGTAGGTATCAGGGTCCTTACTGGTGCATTCAGAGATGCCCAAGGTGCAGGAGTTGGAGTCCTGGTGGAGAGGGCATCAGTCAAGCCACTAGAAGGGTCCCAATATGGGCAACCATTTCAGCAGGGGGCTCTGTAGTAGAGGGCCAGGACTGCATCTGCAAGTCCGAAGTCCCAAAGTCAATTGACCTCACCGGGGGCAGGGTCATTAGTTCTTGAGACTTTAGGAGCCAACTTAAAAGTTTTTTACAGCTCCCCCCCCCCAGACTCCATGCTGCTAGCTCCAGTGGGTGTAAGGCCCATTGGGGCACAACTGGGGGACTCTATCCCTTTATACATATCTCACAAATTAACAGTGCCACTACATCCCTGAGCTTATGGAGGCAGAAATCACAGCAGGGGGCATACCAACCCATTCAGCCCTTAAACATTATGACCCCCAAGAATCTTTCTCAGGGTGGCATTCTGGAGATTCGTTCCTCCTTGAGGGCTATCCAGTGAGAAACGTACCACGGGAGCAACATGCCATTCCCTTCACTTCTGCTGCTTCCAATAGCCATATTATTCTTAGACCTACTTGAAAAATTCAAAATGGGTTGAGCTGCAGCAGCAATGCTTTCTCTTCTTCAGAGAACCCCCCATTTCCCCTGTTTGGGCATGTAAATAATCCCCAGTCTGCATGGAAATCAACATACAAAAATAAAGTGGGGGGGTACTGTCTTTTAATACTCCCCTACCTGCCTTAGAAACATAGAATTTCATCGGCAGAAAAGGGCTGCTTGCCCCACCCAGTCTGCTTTAGATGTTCCCTGCTTAATCTGTCTCTGCAGACCCTAACTGGTCTCTGGCAACCCTCCCTCCTCCCTGCCTGTTTCCTAATACACCCTTATGTCTCTCCCATGCATGCTTGAAGCCCCGTGCTGATTTCATATCCACTACTTCTGCTAACAGTCTGTTCCAGGTCAACCACTCTTGCAGTGAAGAAATATTTCCTCACATCTCTCAACCCCCCCCAGCTTCATTGCATGCCCCGTCTTGGTGTTCCTTCTCATCTGAAAGAGACTTCCCAAGTTCCCTCCTGCACTGTTTGCCCTTCTGAGGTACTTGTAAGTCTCTATCATGTCACCTCTCACTCTTCTGTCTCCCAGGGTGTACATGTTCAGATCACTCAGTCTCTCCTCATAGGGCTTTGTGTCCAACCCCAGCACTGTTTTAGTTGCCCTCCTCTGGAATGCCCATCTATACTGTCTATGTCCTTTCTGAGGTGCAGCCTTAAAAACTGGACACAGAACTGCAGGAGAGGTCTTGTCAATGAGCAATACAGTGGCAACTCCACTTCCATCCTTCTGCTGGCTGTAACCCACCCTATAAACTCCAGCATCCCATTAGCTCCCCCGCCCCATCTTATACTCTGGACCTGGGTTCCTATGCTCTAGGTGCATGATTCTGCACTTTTTGGCACCAAACTCCAACTACCATGCTTTAGACCACTCCCCAGGTTTCCCCAGATTCCTGTTCATTCTCTCCACCCCATCATGAGTGTCCACCCTATTGCAAATGTTGGTATCATCTGCAAAAAAGAAGACCTTTCCTTCCAGTTCTTCAGCAATGTCACTTATATAGCCTTTACATCTCAAAAATTGCCTGCCGTTTTACTGAGGTTATTGCCCTGGCCGTGCACAGCTTAGATTATTCAGTCTCTTTATTTCCATTTAAATGCTGTAATGCTTCATCCCCCCCCCCCCCAATATACTGGTGGAACCGTTGGCCCTACTGTTTGGGTTCAAGAACAGGGAATGGGAAAAAATGGGACCTCTACCCAAGGGTAATAAGAATTATGCTCCTGGTGGCCAGGAAATGTATACAGAACACATGGGTATCTTGTGCTATGCCCAGACTGGGTCAATGTAAGGAACTACAGTTCAGAATTTTGCCACTGGAACACCTTACATATGAACTAAGGGGATGGGAAAATAAATTTGGCAGGCAATGGGGCCCTTTCCTAGATACACTGTCACCAATTGAAGGAACTATGGTGTGTCTGTAAGACCCAAGAGGGAATACCGATTAAAGAAATGTTAATATGACGAGCAGGCTGCTGATAAACAACCAAGGCATACAAACTTTTTACTATCTGAATGGTAATTGATTTGCAGCATAAGAAATATTAGAATACAACTTGAACATTTGTCTAATGTTTGTGTTACGTGTTATTGTTACCCCACAAGGGGACTCCATGATCAGGTATAAGATAAAATTTAATGGTTAACATATACCATGCCATACCATACCTTGAACAAATGTATTCCAGTAACCATGTGGAGGATATGTAGAGTCTGTTGCGAGTGCTAATATTATAAACTCTTTCATCAAAAAGGAAAAAAAAAAACACAGAATAATGAATACGGATGTCTGGATATTTGGGGCCTGCGAATAGAATATTCATCTCAATATTCAGGATGATATTTGCACACCCTTAGCATTTGCTAACCTTTTCCTTTTCAACCATGTAGGCATCAGATCAAAATCTGGCACATGGGCATCCCAAATCCTGGCAGTACTGAGCCCCCACAAGTAACCCCCTGCCTGGCTGGGGGGTTTAAATTGCACCAGAATTAAATGCTTTTCACCTATGTGACCTCCTCACTCAGGATTGATCTTCCAGATGCTCAGGCATCTTCGGGGCCGCTGCAAGCTGCAGATTAAGGGGGTTAGCAGGGAGAACACTTGGAAACTATTAACTGAATGTCCAGTCCAATGACGACCATGAGCATATCAGCACTTATCCAAAAATAAAGTCCCAGCTGGGGAAGAGTAGCTACTTCAGATCCCACAGAGGGGAGAGTCCATAATCATAGTCCTGCATCTCTTTTGGGGGGAATTACTTCATGGCACAGAGCCCCCACTGATTCAGAGTCCATATCCTTCTGGGTACACACAGCCCCAGGGCATAATTTAACTTTACTGTCAACAGTGGGTTACATACCCAATTAACAGGACTCAGCATGTGGTAGAATTACACATACAGTGGCTATATCTGTGGCTTTTCAATTATGCAACAGCACAGGCAAATGGATAGGGCACAGGAGCTTACAGTATATGCAGCATAGCTTATTCATAGCTTTCTCTCTGGCAGGAGTTGGATTTCTAAAGCGGAATGAACTTTCAGAAGCTCAGATCTGCCGGGAAATGAAACCTCTCCAAATTCTGGGGCAGTTTCTATTGTATATGTGAAGTAGTTTGTAAACAAATCAGACTGTGAAGAGTGCCATCTGGAGGTAAGGTGAGACACTGCAATCACAGAGTCCTATTGTGTTTAAGAAATGTAACAACAGCACCCCCTAGATGTGAGAGATTAATTGTGATGGAAAGTCAAAAGACTCACTCTAACCTCCCAACTAGGAAAAATACTCTACTGATTGGGGTACTATGACCTCCACTGTAACCAGGGAGCAGAAGCTGCTGAATGGCTTCCTGGACACGTTCCTTAATCAGCAGGTGATGGACCCAACAAGGGAAGGTCATATCCTGGATGTGGTTTTAGCAGATGGGGATCTTGTATGAGATCTGGTTGTGGAAGAATCCCTGGCTTGGAATGACTACAACACAGTCTGGTTTCGGCTTAAACTGGAGGGGGGAGAGGGATCATTCAAATACAATGATAGTTGATTTTAGGGGGCAGACTTTCAGAACATGGGGGAAGTTCTCAAGGGGCATTTGCGGGAGATAAAACCAGGTTTGGACGTGGAAGGTAGGTGGGAAATCATAAAGCGGGGGTTACAGGAGGCCACCAGGACCTGTGCAAGAGTGAAGTGCAAGGGCGGTAGGTCTCGTAAACCATGCTGGTGGACCAAGAAGGTCCAGGAGGTGGTAAGGGAGAAGAAGGCTGCCTACAGTAGGTACACAAAAATGAGAGGAGAGAGGGATAGAGAGAACTATCACTTTGCAACCAGAAAAATCACCAGAGTTGTGAGGGGGGCAAAAGTCTGGAAAGAGCAGAGGCTGGTGCAGGGGATATGGGGTGGGAAAAAGGGGTTCATTAGGTATATTGGTGAGCGTAGGAGGGTCAAGTGCCAGCTCAGTAGGTTGAGGACAGCTGGAGGTGGGTGGAAGGGGCTGGAGAGCAGGTGGAGGTACTGAATGAGTACTTTGCCTCAGTGTTCACTAGGGAGGAGGCTGCGGAACTTCCAAAAAAGAGGTTGAAGGATACAGAAGGTGCAGCAGACCTGATTATTGGGGTACCTGCTGAAGAACAAGCCACTGGGGAAGATGGGCCAGTGGTGAGATATCAGGCTGGTTCTGCTGAATGGGGGAGAACAGATGCTGATATTCCTCTTGGCCTGGTGTGGGAAGCCCTCTAGTCCCTAAAAAAGGATAAATCTCTGGGGCTTGATGCTATTCATCCCAGAGTACTGAGGGATTTGGCAGATGTTTTGGCTGCACCATTGGCGTATCTCTTTAACTTGTCGCTTCAGACAGGGAGGGTTCCAAGGGATTGGAAGCAGGTGCATGTTATGCCCATCCATAAAGGGGTATCGAGAGAAGAGCCAGGAAACTATAGACTGATCAGTTTGACATCAGTGGTGGGGAAGGTAATGGAGAGTATACTTAAGGAAAGGCTGAGAGGTTTCTTGGAGGAGATGGGTTACCTGGATGACTGGCAGCATGGGTTTGTGCCAGGTAGATAGTGTCAAACAAACCTTATAGAATTCTAGTGGGTGACATCAGCACTCGACAGGGGGAGACCTGTGGATGTACTGTTCCTGGACTTCAGCAAGGCATTTGATTCGGTCCTTCACATTGGCCTAAGGGAGAAGCTGGGGGGGATGGGGGTGGGCCCATTGATGGTTAGGTGGATTGGAAATTGGCTTTCAGGTCACACTCAGTGGGTAGTGGTCGGAAGGGGAGGTCTCGTCTCCTAGGGAGGTCATAAGTGGGGTCCCACAGGGATTAGTCCTGGGGCCACTCCTGTTAAATGCCTACATCTCCAATATCAGGGAAGGTATCGGGTGTGAAATGAGTCTCTGTGTGGATGACTCTAAGCTGGGGGTGGTGGTGGAGGGAGAGGAGGGGAGATTGGCCCTGCAAGAGGACCTGGATACTCTGGATAGATGGTCCTGCACCTGGAAATTGAAATTTAACTCCTCCAAGTGTGAGGTGCTACACCTAGGGCGGGAAAACCCCAACTATGTGTACATCTTGGGGGGATGAGCTGCAGGCCACAGCAGGGGAAAGAGACCTAGGAATCTTGGTGGATGTTAACATGAATAATTCAGAGCAGTGCAGGAGGGCTGCAGTCAGGGCAAATAGGATGCTGGGATGCATCGCTAGGGGATTACCTCAAGGAACATGGAGGTGATTTTGCCACTGTACAACAGCCTGGTTAGACCACATCTTGAGTACTGTGTGCAGTTCTGGAGGCCGCACCTAAGGAAGGACATCCAATTCCTGGAGAGGGTTTAGAGGAGAGCAACCAGAATGATCCAGGACCTGGGGGATATGACATATGAGAAAAGACTAGGGGAGCTCAACCTGTTCTTGCTGAAGGAGAGGAGGGACCGAGGGGACATGATTGAGGTCTTCAAGTACCTCAGGAGAGTAAATAAGGTAAGCTGAGATAGGATCTTTTGACTGAAGGAGGGTGGAATCACCAGAGGACACAGCTGGAAGATTGAGGGCGGTAGGATTAGGGGGGAAAGGAGGAAGAGGTACTTCACCGGGAGGTGGTGGAACAGTGGAATGCACTGCCCGGGAGCTGGTACAGGTAGCAAGTGGAGAGGATTCAAGAGGGTGGGACAGGTATAGGCAAGGGGTGAAGCAGAGGCTGGTTTGCCTGGGGGGGCAGGACTGGGGGATGGAGTAACAGTGGAAGGAGACAGATAGAGGGCTACAGTACTCAATCAGGGTGCTGAAGCACGAGCAGACTTGATAGACCAATAGGCCTACTCTGCTGGCGTCTAGTATGTTAGTATGTAAGTTGAATGGTTAGAGCTACTGCCTTTGGTTTGATTCTAAGTGAGGCCTGGTGTTGTGTCTGCCCAAGCACATAGGACAGACATTGCCATTTCATTCTGCAGCAAGTTTCAGAGAGTCAGCAAACCTGAGATCAATTCGGAAAGTAAAAGCCTTTGTTTCTGCCTGCAGTATGTGTGCAGGTTTTTTGTGATTTTTGGGAAACTGTCCATCGAATGTCTGCTTCATCAGCATGTAGCAGAAATATCATGTCTCAGAAAGTGCCTGCATAAAATTGGGCAGAGGGGAACTCAATTTAATAATACATACACAAGGGTCAATAGGTTTCACATATCACCACTAAAAAAAAGGGACAAACCATCTCACAGGACAGGAGCCCAGGTCATCAAACACAGAACCACCCAAAGGATAACACAGGTAATCTCACAGGACAGTAGCTCATGTCAACACACATCTCACAGCACAAGGAATTACAAGCAACCTCATAGGACAGAAGTGAAGGTCAACATACACCACACCACGAGTTACAAGCAACCTTACAGTACAGGAATCCAGATTAACCCCAAAGGGCGACAGCAACCTAACAGGACAAGACTCTGAGTCAACACAAACTACACCACACAAGGAGTTGAAAGAACCTCACAAGACAGGATCACAGATAAAAACTCTACCCAAGGAGTTACAAACAAGGGGGACAAGCAACCTTACAGGACAGTAGTCCAAGCCAACACACACAACATATCCCAAAGCGGGAAAAACTACCTCCCAGGACAGTAGCCTAGGTCAACAAAGACCACACAGACAAGGAGTTACAGGCAACCCCTAGAACAGGAGGCCTGGTCAACAAACACCACACCATACAGTGAGTTACAAGTCACCTCACAGGACTTGACTCTAGGCCAGCATACACAGCAACCCCTAAAGGGGGACAAGCCACCTTACAGATCAAGAGCCCAAGTCACCAAAGGCCACACCACTCAAGGAGTTACAAGCAGCCTTACAGGACAGGTCAAGGTCAACAAATATCATACTACACTAGGAGTTACAAGAAACCTCATAGAATAGCAGTGTAGGTCAACACACACACACAGCACCACCCAAATGGTAGTACAAGCAACTTCACAGAACAGTAACCCAGGTCAGCAAACACTACACTATGAAAGGAGCTGTAAGCAACTTCTCACAACAGTAACCCAGGTCAGTAAACACTGCACTATGCAAGGAGTTGCAAGTAACCTCACACATTAAGGCCCCATCCACACTACACCGCTCAGGCCCGGTAACGGATGTACACCATTATGGCGGGGGGGTGCAGTGTGTGTCCACACCAGGCCGGTGTCCGTCACAGGACCGGGTACGCTGGTCCACACCACGGGAGCCGGGCTTAATCAAGGCGGCGGCGCTCAATCCCACAGTGCAGTTCGTGTTGCACCAGGGACGCAGGAAGCAACACACTCACCCATCCACACTATGGCTGGTAACGTACAGAGGCTGAACTGTTGTCATAACCATTGTTGAAAGCACCTCATAGATGGTTTCAACAATGGTTAAGAAAATCCCTCCTGTAACGTAACGAATTAACGCAAACCATTGCGGCCTGCGCCTGTAACATTACAGAGGCACAGTGTGGAACACTCAGCACTACCGTAAGGTGGGTAGAGGGACTGCAAGTTACTTCATAGATCAGGAGTCCAGGTCGGCACATGCAGCACTAAGCTAGAACAATCAACTAAACTGAATAGATTCCACGAGACAGCCCACAAAGAATCTCCAAACAGTACCCACAAATTTCAAGGGGCTCATGAGTTTTGTAAAGCATTTGTTTCAGCTCTAGAATAAAGATCTGCACATGCTTGCTAACTGTATTTTTTCCTATCCTCCAGCTTGGCATTTGGGGCTGCAATTGCTGCAGCCTTTCTCTGAGGGGGAAGGGCTGCTACCACTGCAGCCTTCCTCGGGGGGGGAGGGCGCTGTCATTGCTGCAATCTTTCTTGGGAGTGAGCAGGGCTGCCACTGCAGCAGCCTTTCTGGGGGGATGAAGGGGCAGCTATCACTGCAGCCTTCCTCTGGGGAAGAGGATGGAGGGGGCTGCCACTGCTGCACCCTTTCTCCGGGGAGAGGGCTGCCACCGCTGCAGCCTTCCTCTGGGAGGGAGTGGGGCTGCCACCTCTACAGAATTTCTCTGGGGGAAGGCAACTGGGGCTGCCACTGCAGCCTTTCTCCAGGGGAGGGTGAAGGGGCTGCCACTGCTGTAGCCTTTCTCAGGGAGGATGAGAGGGGGCTACCACCCCTGCAGCCTTTCTCAGGGAGGATTAGAGGGCGCTACCACCACTGCAGCCTTTCTCCAGGGGGTGGGCTGCCTTAACAGTAAATTCCAAATCCACTCTGTTGTAAGCCGATGGAGGAGAATGCAGCAGAGATCATGTCCTCCTCCCCTGAAGCCATCACCTCACCCGCCATGACACACTCTGCCTCACCTGGCCCCAGAGTGACATGTCAGCACTTGCATCACATGCCAACCTCTGTCTCATCTCCCTTGTAAACCATTTGTTTCATATCTAGAATAAAGATCTGTAAAAGCTTGTTGTTAATTGACTTTTTTCCTATCTCCTGGCTTCACAATTAGGGCTGCCATCACTGCAGCCTTTCTCGGTGGGGGGCAAGGGAGCTACTGTTCGCCTTTCTCCTGGGGAGGGGTGAGGGGTTGCCATCGCTATAGCCTTTCTCTGGGGGATGAGAGGGGTGCCATGATCCATCTCTGTTGCATTTTTGGGGGGTGAGAGGGCCTGCCACAGCTGCAGGTTTTCTCCGAGGGGTAAGGGAGCTGCCATGACTGCAGTCTTTCTCGGGGAGAGGGGCTGCCATAGCTGCAGCCTTTCTATTTATTTTTATTTCATTGAAAGACACACTAAGCAAGGTTTGTTTCCAGGTGTGTCCTGGGAACACAGGAAACTTAAGTGATTTGCTTATGGTCACACAGTATGCAAGTGGTGGCTGTGGGATTCAAATCCAGTTCTGCAGTTTTGCAGCTCAGTGCTCTTAACCACTATGCTACACTGTTTCCCAGGAATGCATATTTCATTTTTATGGGGTGAGGGGTGGGCTGCCACGGCTACAGTCTTTCTCTGGAGGGGGGACGGAGGTGGGTATCACCACTGCAGCCTTTTGTTCCATGGGGGAGCTGCTACCACTGCAGCCTTTTCTGTGCTATCGCTGATGAGCTGGTCTGTTATGTTGTTCTGATGGCTAACTTACTGTTTACAAACCATTAATTAAGGTTGATTAACTTTATTTTACAGTAATACTAAAAATTATCTGCCAGCCAGCCTGCCTAACTAACTGTATGTCTGTCTATCTGTGGGCAATTAGGATTAATAAACTATATTTTCATTCATTTTAATCACAATCGACCCCTTCTGTCACCAGGTTTTTCTACCTGTGTTGTATATTTTTATGTTTGGTTGCACGCATGTGCAAGAAACATAGTGCCATCATCCGAGTTTTCGGAGGCGTGTCAGCCCTCTTCCAATTCAGTCAGTGTATTTGAAGGCGCGGCCGCAGTTCTCCAATGCCTGCTGGAGCTGTCTATGACAGTTCCAAAATGCAGTGGCGTACAGTTGAAAGGGGAGCTACGCTTCAGTGAGCAGCAATAAGATATAACTGCTCATGCGGCGCTCCCCTACACACACACACACACACACACGCCGCTGCGTGCCACCCCCCATGCACACACTGTATGGCCGTGAGGGTGCCCAATCCCCGTGGCTGTACTGCGCCCCCCAAACACAGTTCCTATATGCCGCAGCTGGGTTGCCACCCCAGGCGTGGCTACAAACTCGTCTCAACCGGCCAGGCGCCCAATCCCCGTCGACTCCACTGTCTCCCCCGACAGAGGTGCCACCGCGGAGCTCACCCCAGCGTGGCAAACGTCCCCACCGCCGCTATTAAAAAAACAACCTGAAACTCAAAAGCGGTCCCTCAGAGTCTCCTGCCCCCCACAACCCGCACTCCACCACTGCGCACCCTGCCTCCCACACCCCCCTCACCCCATACTTACCTCCGGAGCTTGGCGCGATGATCTTCGGTGGACCGGGAACACGTCCGTACTCTTCAAAGCCGACCGCGAACTGAGGAAATGCCAGTAAGCTGTATAATGGGATAGATAGGGTTTTTTCAACTTTGTTGCATATCTCAGGCATTTTTGAGAATTTTGGGCCCAAATTTTCAACATGGGGTTTTTGGGCCCCCTCCTCATGAATTATTGCACTGTCATGGCATTATTCGGGCCCGAAGGGTGATTTCGCGGTCACTGCGCAAAATCACCTTTTGGGACTGAGTAACGAAATGACACTGCCACTGTTCATAAGGTGAGATCTCAAAAGCCTATGTTGAAATTTTGGTGAAAAATTCTAAAAATGACTGTTTCTGGCGTGCGTTGCGCGGTTCCTACTTGCCTTTCGTAAATTTCTTGAATTTTTCAATATTTTCCTCCAGATTTTTCAACATTGCTATTTACCACCCTCCTTATGCGCAGTACAGCTGTCATTTTTCACATCTTGCCCAAAACATGTTTCCACCCATGTAGCACACAATGGCACAGTTGGTGTGCTGAAATCAATGTATGGGACACATTAAGAAAATCACAGTGACACTGTTCATGAGCAGAGGTCTTAAAATGGCTATGTTGAAAATTTGGTGAAAAATTCTAAAAATGACTGTTTACTAGCTGCGGCGTTATGCGTTCCCACAAGACGCTGCAGTAAGTTCATGACTTTGTAATATTTTCAGTCCAGATTTTCACCAGTGGCATTTTTCCACACCTCCTTATGAACAGTACAACATGGCCGAAATGTGTTTTCACACTTTCAGCGCAGAGATGCATGGTCGCTGTGGGAAATCATTGTTCGGGACAGATAAAGAAAATCACAGTGACACTGTTCATGATCGGAGGTCCCAAAATGCCTGAGTTGACAATCTGCTGTAAAAATTCCCCAAACTAATTACATTACGGGTGTGCATTGCACAGTTTCTATGCACACTGGTGACTTCACCAGTTTTTTTAATATTTTTGCTGCAGATTTGCAACATTGCCATTTTTTCCACCTCCCCATGAACAGTACAGCTGTCATTTTTCACATCCTGTTCGGAATGTGTTTTTGCACCTGTGGTGCTAAATGCCGTAGTCGCTGTGCATAAGCAGCTTTCGGCTAACAAACTGATATTGCCACTGTTCATGAGGTGGGGGTCTCAAAAAAAACATGTTGAAAATTTGGAGTGAAAATACCAACGAATGCCTGAGCTGTTAGGGTTTCAACTCATAACGCCTCACCTGTAGAGAATGACAGGCATCAGGGGTGTGACTTGGGATTCTTGCCTGTAATGCTCATACCATTCCACACCCTGCAGCCAGTGAGAGGCATTGAGGTATGCCTTGGACTCTTCGCCCCAAAGTTCACCCCATTCTCCTATACATACCCATCTCACCATATTTCCTGATGGAATGGGAGTGCGCATAAGAACTAAAGACCTCAAGCACACCGTGACACTTGTCAGTGTCTGCAGGGTAGGGTGTGGTGAAATGGCATGGCCGTTATGCCTGACGACCCAAAGGCACACCACAATGCCTGTCACTCTCTGTAGGGTGGTGGTGGGGTTGGCTTCAGTTCAGTACTTCACTGCCATTCCTATTATGCAGCTCTGTAACTTCTACACTACCAATGCCAATGCCAGCAAGCAAACATTCAGCATTGACAAATGCTTGTTTGTTTCTGTACTGGATGGTGGATGCTTCCTTTTTGCCACCTAGTGGTTTAAAAAAGAAGAAATGCAAAACTGTGTTCTATTTTCTGAGCTGTGCTAGAGATTGTTTAATGAGAATGCCCAGCAGACATTCACCGAGACCAAACACAAAGGCAGAAGTGGAAAAATGTCAAGTTCAGGAATGCATATTTCATAATATTGTTCAGAATGGTACTTTCTTTAATATTATGATTTTTTTTTAACTACTTTAGCTTCTTAATTAGTTTTAGCCTACCATAGGACCACATTATGCTTTTCCTAGATTTGGGTTTGGCAGAATCCCAATTCCTGTTTGGGTGGATGGGACTAGATTGGTTTTGAAACGGGCTCACTGGCTAAGGGTTTAGGTGACTTACATTTCAAAGACGAAAACAAAACCTCAATGGGCCATCAGGGTTCCATTAATAAACCAGTGTGTCGACTTCTTTATTTATTTATTTATTTGAAAATTGGAAACTGGGAAAGACGCACTGAATCACAGCTTTTTTCTAGGCATGACCAAGGGAAGGCAAAAGTATTGCTGGCATCCTCACACAGTTCACAAAAGACGCACTCATAAAGTCGGCTATTTGCGCAGTTCTGGGGTACACTCCGAGGTTCAGTTTACTTCCCTTTTGCACTAAATCACCCTCCAAGGAGGAAGGACTAATGCCATCCAAGCACTGGGGCATTTGGTAAGGCCTGCATGTATGCAAATACTGTCGACTGTAACTTTTGAGGTATTTACCTTGTGTAGTAATAAAGCAGTTGTTTAGCAAAGTATCAAGTGAGTCCTGATCTCTGAAGTGGGGTCCCGTGCAAAAGGTGAGCAAACGGTCTAAGCAGCTGAGACTTCAAAACCATGATGGTATGTAAAACAAGGTAGTGGAAAGCTACCACATGACTAGGAAAAAGGCAACAACTCACATAAGCAAGTTACAAAGTAGCTTAACTTTAGAACAAATGATTTCTTTTATAACTAATTCCATTCTTATAGTTATTAACAAATTTGGATTATAGAATTATTAAAATTATTTAGGCTTCCTTTGACTTCACTGGCCCGCTCAGTGTCCATGCCAAATATTGGCCATTCCTGTGTCCCACACTGTCCCAAGGCCCAGCCTGTCCCACATTGCTGATGTTGTTAGGGAGGCAGCAGGGATCCAGGGGCAGTTGAAGTGTAGCAGGAACATGGGGCAGCACAGCCGACCGAGGGAACAATTCTGTCAGGCTGAGCCTCAGTCATTTGAGCATTTCTTTTAAAAGAGGTCAGTCTTTTTGTTTTTGAATAATCTCTTTATTAAGTTTCTTCATAACAAAGACAAACAAAACACAGACAAAACAAAAAAAAAGATGTAATCAGATGTGCAGTTATATCTCCTTCACAGAAGTTAAAACATAGCATCACATATTCTCATTCCATTATCTTCTTCTCCTGTACATATTCCATTCTTGTGCAGGTCAGTTGGATCTGGATAACATGCTAAAACCCTGAAGTAGCTACCCCCCACCTTTCCTGTTTTATATGCTCAAACCAGATCTTAGCACCATATTCTCAGCCATACTTAGTGAGGAGAGAAAAGGGGACCACTCCCTCAGGAAGGCCTCCTCCCGTTCTCGCACCATTTATGTCAGTCTTTCCAATGCCAGTGCTTGTATGGTTGCCTGGCACCACATAGATAGTGTGGACCTGGCATGTGACACCCATGTATTCTGTATACAATGTCGGGCTAAAACAAACAGGACCCTCATCCACCTGGGGAGCGGATTCCAGTCCCCCTCCTCTACTACTTTCACTCCGAATAAACAGGCCAAGGGATCCCTTCTCAGTGGCAGGCCAACCATGTGAGCCACTTCTGTGACCACATCCTCCCAAAAGAGGTCAGTCTTTAATAACGAGAAGAATGTTTGTTTTTGTTTTTTTGATTTATTCTATTTCAGTTCCTTACCTGCCACCTAACACTTCTCTCCTGCACGCCAATCCCCATGGAACCGTCTTGCTGCCCATTAGGCTGACAGCCTGCTATCGAGTCATCTTATAGACTCCCCAGTACTCTACCAGTCCACTGCAAATCCAGCTTTACCCCACTGGGACACTTCCTGGAGGCACCACCAGAGAGGGACCTACGTGTTCAATCGCTGACTGAGTGGCTAGCTGTGGGTGGTGACTCCAGCCTGCTGCAAGGCTGGGTGGTGTCCAAGGAGCATCCAAGGAACTGTCATCTGGTGCATTGGGAGGCTGTTTTCCCTGTTCTGATTGGTCCCTTCCTGTACTATATGTGTGTGCACTGCAGCAGCCCAGGAGGGGACAATTGGCAGTGTATGGTCACCTACGCCACCGGTGACATATATAGGTGCATCACTAACATAGCAACACAGTTCAAGGAAAAAGAAAGTTGGTAACTGGGTTCAAGCTAGTGCCTCCTGGCAGTCAACATTACAAGGGTATACAGTATGTTGGTCCAAGGGTCCTCAGGAGCGGTGAGTGGTCCTCGAATCCAGGGAGCTAGGGGGCAAGCTGGTTAAAGCACTACAGTCTTTTTGAATAACCCCAAGGAGGCAGTTTAGCATGGTGCTTAAGGGCACTGGGCTGCAAATCTGGAGACCTGGGTATGAATCCCATCAGCCCCCACTTGCATACTGTGTGACCCTGAGCAAGTCACTTAACTTCCTTGTGGTTCCATGTAGCACCTGGAAACAAGCTCTGGCTTAGTGTGCCTTTCCTGGTTAAACAATTTCCCTTCCCCCACCCTCCACAATGTCCAGGCACAGTGTAAAAGATAAAAACGTTTTTTAATTTAATAATTTAAAACAAATCACACACCATGGAGCAGCTGGGTACATCTCTGTGCAGACCAAATGATCTTCAAAAGCACACTTCTTAAACAGATTTCCTGGGAGCCAAGACTCCCTGAACTGATGGTAGCTGCAGCCTGAATCCCTGACACACTCTACGATCTCCACTCCTGTGCCAAAACTTTGCGCTGACTGAAAGCTTTACAAATGTGTGGGGTACTCTAACTCACCAAACTGAGCATCCTGAACCCAACTAATTTCCAGGGACAGCGATTCTATGGCAAATGATGCCCCACACACTAGTCCCATCCAAAGGCCCAGGGACCGCCACACGATGCCACTCCTGAACTGGCCTATACCCCATGTTGCATTACACAGGCTTTTCGACAGGGAACCCAGAGGCAGGCTGCCACCACTGCACCGCTCCCATACCTATGGCACACAGTGGCTGACGTTAGGACTCCCCGAGGCTTGCCCCGGTGCAAAGGATCACAGAGTAGGCCGCACCTTAAACCACTTGGCCCCAGCTACCATCTCCTCTCCAGGAGAGTCGCAAACCACTACGGCCATGAAAAGGCCCCATGCCCAACCACCACACTTGCTCCCAAGGCCGAAATGGACAAGCGGTGGACCAAGATGGCAATGGCCACAACCCAGCTCTAAACCTCAGCCCTACAAATGGACTTTTTGCTGCCTTTGGCCTGGGAGCCCTACCTCCCACTCCCAGAAACCACCCCTTTTTAAAGGGGATTGCCAGCCCCAATTCAACCCACCAGAAGGTGGACTTCTTCACCGGACAGCCCAAATTTAAAGGGCCCTGAACAGTAAGCTCTCTCCCCCCCTTAAAACCATTCACCTCCTGGTAAACGACTCAGCAGCCGCCTAGCAGGCCAAACTCTTGGAAGGATATGCACACTCTCTACCCCTGCCAACACTGCTTACACCGCTGTAACGGTGAGTACCCAGTCTAAACCTAAAGGGCCAAAATCCCAATTAATTTGCCACGCAGGAACCAAAACCCTACCAAGCCTGGTGACCCACCCACCATACCCAGAGAACAGATCTGTAGACAGGGGCAGCATCCCAAACTTTTTCTCTTACCCTGTCCCATTCAAAGGGTGCTGCTGCCATCATCTGGCCAAACAAGGGAATGCCATCATTAACAACCTACAGAACACTGCTTTTAATGGCACAAGGTAAAGGAGCCTGCACAACAATCTGGGGATAAACCTTGGAACTCAGAAGTTTCATTGCTCTTCTTTTCTACCCCGAGCATACCAAACAGGCATACCCACTCACCTCAGCACTCTCACACTCACCAACGCCTCTCACTTCCCACACAAATCAGAGACACACTGGGTGCACACTCTGACTAATTAACCAGTGCCAAAAATTATTTCAGGTACAAATATTAAATGTCCCGAAAAGTCCTAAAGTTGCAGTCCATAAACTGGTGGGTTGTTAATCCACTACACCTCTAGGCAACCCCCCCCCTCCCAATCCCCACAGTAGAACAAGCATGCAAACAGTTTTTTTTTTAAAACATTAACAAAACTATTATTTTACTGCTAACCTGAAACAGAGGGGACACAAGCTCTCTCAACGGCGGGGTCAGTCCAGACTGTAGTCAAACAGACTTAAACAGTCCAGAGAGAACAGAGGGAAGCCCATTTACTGCATCTGAGCTGGATCAGATGCAAAGTACAGCTTGGAGTCTGGCTTGGTTATCTCTTCTCCAAAGGAATCCTCACTGATGATATAGTATTTAGTGTGTTTCCCTTCAGCATCCTGAACCATGGCAAAGGTTTTAAACAGTGTCACTCCAGCCCACACTGCAGTGATGCACAGCTCCTTGGTACAGTCGATGGCTTGCTGATGACAAGGTCCAGTGTCCGAGGGGTCTGCTTGATTCCATTGTTGCACTTTATCCAGGGCTCCCTGGAACACCCAGTCTTCTCGTCTCTCCTCTATCACATTCCATATCCTCTCACAGAGATAAGGGTGGGTCTCGTCTGGATATTCTTTCATGATATGTTTCCTGGCCCACCTTTCCATGTGAGACCATTCAGGGATACTCCTTATTCTGGCACGTGGGACAGTCCTTTCACAAGCCAGCTCACAGAGGTGTAAAGGGGGTATCTGGGGACAGAAGGCTAGAGGGAGTCCATATTCCTCTCTTCTGCTTGCACACCTGAGCCAGGCAAGGGATGGTGTCCAGGTAGTACAGACAGGGGAAATGATAAGGCCTGGGGATGTCCCTCTCCCACAGATGGTCCTCAAAAATCAGGGACACCGGAGTAGCACCAGGAGCTATGGGCACAGCTTCGACCCCTTTCAGACACTCCCCCTGCTGACTGGTGCCCTTTTCTGATAGTAACTCCTCAACTATCCCATCAGGCTGGTTGTCTTTCTGGGCCACAGAGGGGGTCTGGGGAGTGCTCTTTAAAGTCCCAGTCACCACAGGAGAAACATCTGATGCAGGACCCACAACAGGAGGAGACTCCTTAGCCCACCCACAGCCTGTCCCTCTGCCACAGGGAGGAGCAGGGTTTGCAGAAGGGGAAAGGCTGGGCAGATGTCTAGCACCCTTCTCCTCCAGGTTCACTTCATGAACAGTCCTTTGCAACTCTTCCCAGTTCTCCAAACTAGAGGCATGTGTACTTAACAGCAAAGGCTTCCTTTCTGCTGCTCTTTTCCACTTGCTAACATACTAACATAATAACATACTAAAATGCCAGCAGAGTAGGCCCAAAGGTCTTTCGAATCTGCTCGAGAATCAGTACCCTGAAGGGACACCGCAACCATCCTCATGATTCCTCACCCATCCCCTTTCCCCCAGCCAGGGATCCCAACCCCCTGAAAGGCAAGCCTCCTCTTCACCTCCCTCCTGTACCTGTCCAAGCCCCTCTTAAACCCCTCCACCAATTCACTAGGCAGTGCATTCCATGGCTCCACCACCATCTCAGTGAAGTAGTGTCTCCTCCTTTCTTCCCTAAGCTCCCTTCCTCCAACCTCCAACCATGCCCCCTAGTGGCCCCTCCCATCTTCCTCTGAAAAATTCCATGCAAGCAAACCTTGTTCACCCCTTTCAACTACTTGAAGACCTCAATCATTTTCCCCCTGTCTCTCCTCTCTCTCCAGTGAGAACAGGTCCAGCTCCTCAAGCCTCTCTTTATAAGTCTTATCTTCCAGACCCTGGATCATCCTGGTTGCCCTCCTCTGAACATTCTCCAGGAGTTGAATGTTCTTCCTGAGGTGCAGGTGCCAAAACTGGACGCAGTATTTGAGGTGTGGCCTAACAAGGCAATTGCACAGCAGTATAATCACCTCCCTACTTCTTGAGGTGATCCCCCTGGCAATACAGCCCTGCATTCTATTAGCCGTGGCAGCGGCCCTTCTATACTGTTCCAAATTATTCATTTTGGCATCCACCAGCACCCCCAAGCCTTCTCCCCATTTTAGACCTGCAATATGTCCCGGCCCCAGGGTGTACACCTGACCCAGGTTTCCTTGCCCCAGGTGAAGCACCTTGCATTTGGCGGTGTTAAACCTCAGCCCCAAGGTACATGACCATCCCCCTAGAGCATCTAGGTCCTCCTGCAGGTCCACCCCATCCACCACCATGCCTAGCTTAGCATCGTCCGCAAAGAGATTCATTGTGCTCCTGATACCCACCCTGATGTCAGAGATATAGGCATTAAACAGGAGCGGTCCCAGAACTGAGCCCTGTGGGACCCCAATGATGACCTCCTTGGGGGATGAGACTACTCCTCCTACCACCACCCGCTGGGCATGCCCTGATAGCCAGCTACCAACCCACCTGACCATCCATTCCCCCACCCTCATCCTCCGCAGTTTATCCAGCAGGCCAGTGTGGGGGACCGAGTCAAACATCTTGCAGAAATCCAGGAAGATAACATCAACAGGCCTACCCTGCTCAAGTGCAGCCGTCAGCCATTCATAGAACTCCACAAGGTTAGTTTGACATGTTCTCTCCCAGATGAAGCCATGCTGATGACCATCCAGAGACCCCTGTTCCTCCAGGAACACCCCCAGCCTCTCCTTTTCGAGGGACTCCATCAGTTTGCCCACCACTGATGTCAGGCTGGCTGGCCTGTAATTCCTCCACTCCTCCCTCGATCCCCCCTTATGGATGGGCACAATATGTGCCTCCCTCTAATCCTTTGGCACCCTCCCTGTCTGCAGAGAGGCATTAAAAAGGGCCGCCAAAGGCTTGGCCAGGTCATCAGCCAATTCCCACAGCACCCTCAGGTAGATTCCATCAGGACCCGAGGATTTGTCCTTCTTTAGTGACTGGAGGACCTCCCACACCCTAACAATGGGTATCTCCCCATCTATGCTTCCATTCCCCACCTCTGATCCTGCTCTCTCCCCTCCCATATGAGTCGGTTCCCCTCATCCCTCACTGTGACTAGAGGTACCCCCACTTGTAAGGGACCTGTCCCATCCATCCTCTGTGCCCCCACAACCTTTGACTCCCTCTCCGCCCCTTTAGTGAAAACAGACGCAAAGTATTCATTGATTACCTCCGCCTGATCCCCCTCCTTTTCCACCCACCCCTCCCTGTTGCCAATCTGCCAATCTGTCCTTTTACTCTCCTCCTCTCCCCAATGCACTGAAAGAAACCTTTTTCATCCTTCCTGATCCCCTGTGCCAATTTCTGTTCCATCTTTGCCTTGGCTCCCTAGTAACCTGTCTGGTTGTGCGAAGACACTCATCCCTATTTAAAACCCCTCACAATCTCTTGAACCTATGGTAGGCTGCCCTCTTTTCCCTCACCACCTCCTGTACCTCCCTGGTCCAACAGCATAGCTTCCTAGATCTACCACCCTCGCATCTCACCGTTACACAGGACCTGGTCACCTCCAGTAGCCCCTCCTGATGATTTGCTACCTACTGTCTACATCCATGTCCTGCTGAATCCAAACCAAGTGGTCCCTGAGGATGTGTCCCATGCGCACGAAATCCACCCCTCTAAAGTCAACCAGTCTAGTTTTTGTGTGATCCCTCCCCCCTCCCAGGTGTAGTACAAACCAGACCATGTCATGGTCACTTCCAGTCAATGGGTCCCCCACCTCGAGCTCCCAAACTAGGTCACTGTCAGCCAGAACAACATCCAGAATATGGCCACTCCATGTCAGGTCAATGACCTGTTGCACAAGAAATGCATCCTGAATGGCATCCAACAGCTTCTGTTCCCTGGCCACTAGGGATGTCATGGTTCCCCAGTCAGTCGCTGGCATGTTTAGGTCCCCTAATATCACCACCCCTTCCCCTTCCTGACCACAATGGTCCCTAAAGTTAGCTAGCAGACAATCCTCCAGATCGTCAGCCAGCCCAGGGGGTCAGTAGACCACCTCCATCTTGACCGCTCTGCCCCTCGGGGTCCTCATGGTGACCCACAAGGCCTCCATGCTGTCATCTGATTTCTCTACTTTGCATAATCGTATGCCATCCCGGACAAACAACGCCACTCCTCCCCCCCTGCCCACCACTCTGTCCTTTCTGAGCCCAGTATACCCACTGAGGTTAAGGTCCCAGTTATGCCCGGGGTGGCCCATGTTTCGGTGATAGCCACCACGTTGACTTGCCCATCCACCAGCATTGCCTGGAGCTCCAGCATCTTGTTGACCAAGCTCCTGGCATTTATCAGGACCACTCTCCAAACCCCACCCTTGTCCCCGTTTCCCACCCCAGAGACTACATTCCTCTGTGCCCATGCTGTCCTAGGTCTTCTCGTCGCCCCATTGTGGGGCCCGCAAGGGTTTTCCTCGCATCCCCTCCCACCCCTTTACAAGTTTAAACCTCATCTATCCTGTATGAAATTGGTCAGTTTCTGCTTCAAAACCTCCTTCCCTCCCGGTTGAGGTCAAGCCTATCCCTTGCATACAACCCCATGTCTTCCCAGGTTGCCCCCCAGTCCCCCACTACCCCATATCCCCAAGCTTTGCCCCATGCCCTCAGCCACTCGATAACCTCCAACATTTTCTGTTTGTTTTCCAAGCTGGCCCTTTTCACTGGCAGGATGTCCAAGAAGGATACCGCGCAGCCGTTGGCATGGCAGACCCTGGCCAGTTCCTGGAACCTAGCCTGAATCTCCAACACACTGTTTCCCTCAATATCATTGGTGCCCAGGTGCACCAAGATATCAGGAGAGCCTCCTCCGCTCTGCGCCAGGGAATAGATCATGTGCTTTGCCTTGTGCACCGTCAGCCTGGAGATGCTCTTGACCCAAACAGGACAAGGTTCTTTCCCTCCCTGCCCCTCCCACTGTATACCCTTAACCATACAGTCTCCAAGCAGGACCACCCTAGCACCTCCGTTTGCCTCGGGGACACCCTGCCAGGGTGCCAGGCACCCCTTCAATCCCCATCCCATCCTGTACCACAGCCCTACCAATCTGCTGGGTGGCAGCTGACCCTATCATGTGTGGATCCCCTGCCGCCCTGCTCCTCCATCCCTGACAGCCTTTACCTCCCACCTCATCCATCCCTGGTGCTGCTCTGCTAGCTGAACCATCTATCCTAGGCTCCCCCCACCCCTCAGCCCCATCAACATTAGCCCCCTCTGTTGATTGTGGTTCTTTTGTATGGCTTCTCCCCCCACCGCCGAGATGCTTGGAGGTTGTTTCCTGCCTGCTTTCATCGTACCTGCCCCTTCCAAATTAGATGCACTGGGCTAGCCCCGGCTGGAGGGTTTCCTTCATCTCAGCTCCGCCTGTCCACTCTCCTTTGCCCAAGCCCGCTCCAGTGCCCCCCTCACTCCCATGTTCTACCCCCTTATCCTGCACATTCTTGTCTGTCCCTCTTATGGTCCCTGGATGCCTCCTCCCTTGCATGTTTGCAGGCTGGCTCTGTGTCTGCCCCTCCATGGACCCCTCTCTGCTGCCTCCCCTGGACCCTGGGCACCCCAAGACCTAACTCTGGGGTGCTCCCAAAGTTTTCTTCCTCAAACCATCCACCTTCCCTGCTCTCAGGGGTCCTTTTCCCAGGTCACCCAACCCCCCCACCTCCCCTTTGGTTGTTCCTGCAACCATCCCCCTCCAGCACCTTCTCCTTCAGGGGGTCGAGTGGCGCAAATCTATTTGTTTGCACAATACCATTGCTGCTGTTGCTTCTACTGGCAGAGTCCACTATTGAAGACCGACTCAGAGATTTAGGTGACCACTTTCCTTTACCTGGGCCTACTACCTGCCATTGTGCCCCACCCCCCATTGTCTCCCTGCCTCCTGAACCAATATCCCTTTTCCCACTGCCACCTGCTGTCATCCTCCCATCCCCCTCTCTCAAATGAGGTCCAACTCCCTCAAGCCATAGCCCCAGATCCTGCACAGCTCCCACCCCCCTCTACCGCTGCTTGTGCACCTCACCATCTGCCCCCCCACCAGCTCGTCTCCCTCTTGCACAGCTCTCCCCACAGCCACCTTATTTCTTCCCTCAGCTGTGTGAGCTGTTTGCACACCAAGCACCCTCCCTTCATCCAGGCCCAGTTTAGGACCATGGCTGCCCCACATCCACTGCACCCAACCATCCTACCAAAGAGGCCATACCCTGGCCTTCCCACCAGTAATTTTGCTTATCCATATCTAGGTCAGATAACAACACCACTGCTGATGATAGTTGGCGTACACTCTTTCACACAAAAACATTAGACTGTTTACACACACCCCACCTCCAACCCCCCATCCAAAATTGCGAAAAACCCTGTTGCAGCACTACCCAAAGCAGGACCGTTTAACAGCCCACCCACAGGCCCCAAGAATATCAGAGCTTGGCCCCAATTGCCCCCTGTTGTCGATCTACCCAATGCACAACTCAGAACTATACAGTCACCTTTCTAGTCCCTTGTATCCAGAGTTCTGTTATGCAGCCAAGGCTGTCTGAGTCAGGTCTTCTTTGGTTAAGATCCATGGACAGTTCAGGCAATCGTGATGATGTAATTAGGTGCCCCAATGAACCGTCAGCCCAGGCAATCGTGGTGATTTAATTTGGTGTCCCAATGATCCGTCAGCCCAGGACCTCCGATAGATCCACAGACTTTCCACAAACAGAATCCCTTGGGAGTGCTCAGCTGGCCCTGCAACCAGCTCTCTTGCCCACCAATAGTCCTCACTGGCCCTTCAATGGCCTGTTCCTCTGCCAGTCAGCCTCCTTGTCCCGGCCCAGTCACTCCCACCTCCTCCTTCATTGGCCAATCCACTTATTAGTTCAACGCTCCCACCTCCCACTGGCATTTAATAGGAGCAGGGGCTGGGGCTGGGGCTGGGGGCCAGGCGGGTGGGTGGGACTAAATAAATCAAGCCCACAGATACAAGGTCTCCTTCTGCCACTGACCCTGCCTCCATAAGACCAGCCACCCACTGTCTGCTCCTGATACAGCTCCTTTGTTGTTGCTTTGTTGCTCCATTGTAGCGCTCGGCCGCCTGGGATTACAGTCATTTCTCCACGGCGCCTCACTGCCTCTGGAGTCTTCCCCGTCCACCAATGCAGTCCACCTCCTCCTCCTCCTCCTTCTCCACTCGAACACAGCAGCTCCAACAACCAGGACAACAGGGAGGCCAGCACAGGCACCACATTTCCTGATTTATCTGAGGCAGCAGCTATGATGAATCAAATTAGGCCCAAAAGCACACTGAGCAGCAGTATTGATTCACATTCTCTGATCATAGTCTCCAGTCACAAGCTGATGGCAAGATGGTGCTCCCACCTGCACAGCACACAAGACTCATCTGAGACGCCCACTGTCTCCTCTAATCCCATTGCAGCTGTCCGAAGCAGGCACACTCCACAACATTTATAGCAGCAGAAGAGTGCGCCATAACTGGTACCAAGATGGCGACTCCTGATTTTTGTTTCCTCTCTCCCACTCCAACCACCAGCCAGGCACAAGCCACAACATCTCCCACTCCCTTTAGACAAGAGTGGCAGCATGTAGTAACTACAGCACAGGTCTGAGAACCAGGATACAATGGAGGCCTGGGTTCAAATCCCATGACAATAATGTACACTCTTTGTGACCTTGTGCACATAACCTGGCCACTAGTTGAGATGCACAGAGCAATTCTGAAGGGAAAATGAGGGATGTCCCTCCTAATGTGGGACAATTGTGAAGTGTGTATAGATGGGTTCTGAGTAATAAAATAAGGGATGTCTCACCTAATATGGGCAGAGGAGGTCTGAGAGGTAAAATGATGGATGTTCCTCCTAATCTAGGACAGTTGAAAGGTGTGGACAGAGGGGTTCTGAGGGCTAAAACGAGGGGCATTTATTTATTCTTATTTATTTATTTAAAATGTTGGCAACTGGGAAAGGCACACTGAGCTGAGGCTTGTTGCCAGGTGTGGCTGGGGAAAAGGGAAGGGGGAGTACAGAATGATATAATTACAACAAGCACAGAATGCAGTTACAATTATAGCCTACAAAGGGCAAAAGCAGAGTGGAAAACAAGCATGTAATGAACTGACAAATGTACTGTACGAAACATACTGGATACAAACTATACAGGAGGGACAGGGTAGTCGGGAAAGGGTGGCAGTTTACATCAGGGAAGGAATAACTTGCACAAGGGAGGAGTCAAAGGAAGAGATGGTGGAGGCATTATGGATTCAGTTACAGTCCAATAGATGGAGAAAGGTGAGGTTGGGGGTGGTTTACAGACAACCCAAACAGGATGAGGAGAGGGACAAGGAACTGAGCTCCCAAATATTGGAAGCTGCGGGGAAAGGAGAGGTGGTAATTGCGGGGGATTTCAACCTGCCCAAGGCGGACTGGAGCATACCATTCACAACATGTGTTAGAGGTCAGGTAATCCTGGAAAGACTATAGAGTGGGTTTCTGACTCAGGGCATCACAGAACCAACAAGAGCAAAGGCAACTCTTGATCTGGTGCTCACAAATGGGGAGCATGTACAAGAAACAACAGTCAGGGAGCCCCTGGTTGGGAGTGACCATTGCGCAGTGTGGTTCCAGTTGAATATGGGCAGGGAAAGCATCCTGATTAAGACCAAAATCTTGGATTTTAGGAGGGTGGACTTCAGGAAGATGGGTGAAGTGCTAAGGAGCCACCCGGCAGGCATCAGAGCAGATATGAGAATGGACCAAAAGTGGTTCATCATTAAGGAAGGAATACTGGTTGCCACAGAGGAGTGCGTTAGGCTCAGGGGGAAGAACACAAGGGCCAATACGCCCAGCTGGTTCAGTTCAGAGGTGGCTCAGGCAATAATTTTTTTTTTTTATTTATTTAGTGATTTAGAAAAGACTTTTGAGTGCAAGCTCTTTTACAGAGGTTCCACGTCATAGATTGCAAAACAAAATACAATAGGAGAAGCAAAGGTACATCACAATGAATGACACAACTTGGATTCAGAACTTACAGAATAACTCAAAACATAGGCACAAGTTAAAATAACAAGAAAAACACTTTATGAGGTGGGGGATAAGCAGCCACAAAGTGCCTTATCAGTAGTTCAGAGGGATGGGGATAGCTGGGAGTGGGGTGAAGAAAGGAGGTATGAGAGAGGGGTAGGCACTGCGGTGGAGGTGAAGGGTGGGGGAAGAAGGACGATAAGGTATAGGGAGGAATGGGGGGTGAGGGGTGGCTGGGTGAAGAAGACATGCTAGAGTAAATGGTGGGGTGCGAGGGGGCATGGTCAGGCAGCCTGCATTAGTAGTGACTGTTAGGGAATGGAAAAGAGGTTAGCCTATAGAAAATTCAGGAAGACCAAGAGAGAGGTGTATAGGAAAAATTACCTAAGGCTGACTATTGAGGCAAGTAAGGAAGTCTGGCGAGCTAAGGCACAGAAGGAGCTGCAGATAGCTAAAGGAATTAAGCAGGGGAAAAGGCCTTCTTTCACTATATAAGTGAGAAAAGGGACAAGAAGGATGGGATTGATAGGCTTAAGAAAGGGGAAGAGTGGGTGGAGGATAATGGGGGAAAAGCAGAGATACTAAATGAATACTTCTGTTCCGTCTTCACCAGGAAGAAAGACAGACCAGTGCCTTCAGGGTTGGAGAAGAGGAGTGGGGGGGACACAAATATAGTGATAGAGGAGAACAGAGTGTGGGAGGGGCTGCTAGCATTGAAGGTGGACAAATCACCAGGCCTGGACAGAGTGCATCCAAGGGTACTAAGGGAACTGGCTGAGGAACTTGTAGGGCCACTGACAGGCCTATTTAATAGTTCACTAGAGTCAGGCATGGTACCGCATGACTAGAGAATGGCACATGTGGTGCACCTCCACAAAAGTGGCCCCAAGGATGACCCAGGGAATTGCAGACCAGTCTGTCTGACCTCAATCGTTTGCAGGCATATGGAGACCATACTTAAGGAAGGATTGGTAGAATATCTAGAGGAGCTTGATCTCCAGGATGCAAGGCAGAATGGGTTCATGGCGGGGGAGAGATTGTGTCAAACAAATCTGATTGACTTCTTTGACTGGGTCACTAAGACAGTAGACAGGGGCCAAGTGTTAGACATCTTCTATCTGGATTTCAGCAAGGCCTTTGAGTATGTGCCCCACAAAAGGTTGATCGTGAAGTTGGCTGATCTCAGGATTGGAGATAAGATGTCCAGATGGGTGGAAAACTGGCTGAGGGACAGAACCCAGAGATTGGTTGTGGGGGAGAGTTATCTGGCACCAGAGAGGTCACCATTGGAGTCCCACAGGGCTCGGTGCTCGGGCTGGTGTTGTTCAATGTCTTCATCAATGACACTGGGGATGGCATTAAGGGTGAAATGTGCCTATTCACAGACAACACCAAGCTCTGCGGGAGAGTGGACACAGCTGAAGGGATACAGGACCTACAGGATGATCTGGAAAAGTTGAGGAGGTGATCTGGGATCTGGCAGCTTGGCTTCAATGCCAAGAATGCAAAGTTATTCACATTGGAGCCAAGAATCCCAGGACAGATTACTACCTGGGTGGAGTCCAGGTATCTGCATCAGAGGAGAAGGACCTTGGCTTGATGATCACTAATGACCTGAAGTACTCCACACAGTGCAAGAAAGCAGCAGCAAGGGCAAACCAGATGCTGGAATGCATAGCTAGGGGGATCAGTAGTAGGAGAGAGGAGGTTATACTACCCTAGTACAGGTCACTGGTGAGGCCACATCTAGAGTATGGAGTTCAGTACTGGTGCCCACACCTCAAAAAGGACATTAGCCTTCTGAAGAAGGTCCAGAGGAGAGCTACAAAGATAATAGCAGGTCAGCAAGGTAAGGCATATGAGGAGAGGTTGAAGGCACTGAACATGTACTCCCTGGAAGAAAAGAGAGAGAGAGAGAGAGAGAGACAGAGAGAACATGACTGGAACCTTCAAGTACTTGAAAGGGATAAATAAGATGGATAGGGAGGGTCTCTTTAAGCTGAGTGCCAACCATAATACAAGGGAGCACAGTCTTAAGCTGGGGGGGGGTAGGAGGGAGGTCAGGAAGCACTTCTTCCCAGAGAGGGTGGTGGACATTTAGAATGTGCTGCCAGAAGAGGTGGTCTCATTGAAGACAGTGGGCAGCTTCAAGAGAGGCTGTGATAGGCATGGGGGAAGGCAAGGATCATGGGTAGGCAGGATGGGAGGAGTGGGGAGGGGGCCAGGGACAGTAGCTCAAGTTGTGAACCCTGCAATACGAGCAGACTTAATAGACCAAATGGCCATTTTCTGCTGGCTTCTTCATATGTTCATATAATCTTGACTTGTAGGCAGGTGTACAAGAGTTATGAGCAGTGCGCAAGTTCCTGTTAGAGAAAGTGACAGTGCTTGGGGGGGGGGAATTGCAGGAGTGGAGGAGAGGAGGGGGTAGGAGGGTCAGGTAGAGGGTTGACAGGGGCAGGAGGGAGGGGTGAGGTGCCTAAGCTGGTATCTACGGGCTGGAATGAGAGGGAGATGAGGAGGGAGGTGGGAGCAGGTTCCAGATGGAGGGGAGTTGATAGAAGAAGGCAGATTGTTCAGCAGATGAGTGAGGGTGGGGAATGGAGAAGGTATGGGGATCCCTGGACTGGAGAGAGTAGGAGAAGGGGATGGGAGAGAGGTGTGAGGAGAGGTAAGATGGGAGGGAAAAAAGGGGCAGTTGAGAAGTATGGACATAGGGGTTCTGAGGGGTAAAATGAGGGATGTTCCTCCCAATGTGGGACAGTTGACAGGGATGTGCAGAGGGATTCGGGGGCAGGGTAAAATGAGTTATGTTCCTGCTAATGTGGAACAGTTGAGAGGGATGGACTGAGGGGTTCTGGTGGCTAAAATGAGGGATGTCTCTCCTAATGTGGGACATTTGAGAGGTATAGACAGAGTGGTTCTGTGGAGTAAAATGAGGGATGTTCCTCCTAATGTGGGACAGTTGAGAGGTATGGACAGAGGGGTTCTGTGGGGTAAAATGAGGGACGTTCCTCCTAATGTGGGACAGTTGAGAGGTATAGACAGGAGATTCTGAGGGGTAAAATGAGGGAATCCCTCTGAATGCACAGCAGTTGAGAGGTATGGATATAAAATAAGGGATGTTTCTCCTAATGACCTTATATTAATAATGTCCTCCACACCTTCCAGAACAAATTTATGTCTGTTTGGAATCACCACGAACCCCTAAGGAAAACCAGAGTATGGGCATCTGACCTTCCCTGGGTATCACTTGAATTATTAGCTTACCATCATACCATAGACCTTGCCTTGCAATCCTACCAGATCACTGGCTCCCTGGCTGCTTTGGTCAACTACCAGTACCTTTGCAATCATGCAGTTCCTGTACCAAAGCCACAAGACTTGTGAAGACTGAGTATTTTGTATCCACATTCCAGAACAGCATTTATCACCCCTCCAAGTTCTGGAAGGTTATTCATTCTCGTTTCTCCCTTCTGACCCAGTCTCCCTCCCCCTGTCCTCAAGGTTGGTGATTTCCTTATCTCTGACCCTTCTTCTGTTGCCTCTTCCTTTAATTCCTACTTCACCACCTGTTCTCTCTCTTTCTCTCATCTCTCCCTCACCCTCCCTTCCTGACCACCTCTAACCCCCTTTACTCTTCTCCTTCTCTCCAACCTCTCCTTCTGCTTCTCTTAAGGCCCAGCTGGCCCTAAACCTCACAAGGGAGGAAGCCCTGAAGGTCTTGATCCTAAGCTTCTGCTTCACTCAGCTCCTGCCATCGTTATGCCTATTACCCAACTCCTCAACCTCCCTTTTTCTTTTCCCACTGTCCCTAATGCCTGGAAGCAGTCCGGTGTCATTCCTATCCATAAAGGTAGTGACCTTTCTTCTGGTAATTTACATCCTATCGCTCTCTCTCTCTCTGGCAAGTTACAGGAATACCTTTTTCCTTCACCGATCTTTTCCTTCTTTGACTCCTCCTCGTTCTTCAGTCCTTTCCAGTCTGGTTTCAGGAACTTCTACACTACATCTACATCCCTCCTCTGGCTTACTGACTCCATCCTTTCAGATATGAACCAGGGTCTGATAACCTCTGCCATCTTTGTTGACTCAACTAAAGCTTTTGACACTGTGACACACACCCTCCTTCTGGACAAGATTAAAGTTGCAGGCCTCTCTGCCTCCTGAGTCAGTTGGTTCCACTCCTACCTTGAGGGCAGGTCTCAAGCTGTCTGGATTGGAAGCTCCCTATACACACACACACACACACACAGACACGCACACACACTACCTATCTGCTTAGGCATCCCTCAAGGGTCTGTCTTGGGCCCAGTTCTGTTTTCCATATTCTTGAATGGCCTCCCTTCTGACTGTTACTCTGCATCCATTCACATGTTTGCTGATGGTACAGTGTTCTTTGCATCTGGGTCTTCTTCCCATGACCTCACTACCCAGCTACAACTGGGTTTTGACACTATTCAGTGCTGGTTTTGGTCAAACCAACTGTCCCTGAACACCCTAAAAAAGTTTCCATGACATTTGACACCTGACAGTGGCTACCAGACTCACCTTCCTCCCACTATCCCGCACCCTTGATGGTGCTGCGATTGAGGATGGGCTGTCTCGGTTCAGAGGTCAAACAAACAAAGATTAAAAAGAGAATTTCTACCTGAACAAAAAGTACACAAGTCAATAGATCAAGCTTGTTAGTTTTTAGTTTTTGTCAAACTGATCCTGTGCTCGTAAGCAATACTAGAGAGGCTACGACACTTGTAGATAGAGGCACACAATGCAACTTGTGCAATTGCTATGACATGTATAGTTCAACAGATTCTTCTTATTCTGAATCAGAAGATGATGAAGATTATGACAGTAAAGATCCAGAATGGTTCCCAAATGAGTCAGACATTGAAGAGGTAACTGAAACATTTGATACTAGGTCTACTGATACTGACGAGTTACATACAGCATCAACATTCCAGGAGGAGAGAAAGTTTATTGTATACGAGACATGCCTTGCAGCTCTATTGGCAGTCTGTCTACAGTGTTTCGCCCTATGTCGATTGACTGTGAAATTTCTAGCTGGAACCATCATAACCATAAAGAGGAACTGCAAAAATGGACATAGCATATCTTGGTCAAATCAACCTAAATACGGGATGCTGCCAGCTGGCAACCTAGAACTGGTATCATCAATATTCTTGTCTGGTGCTGCACCCCACAAGGTTATAAATGTATTCGGTTCCATGAAGATGCCTGTCATCTTATACCGGACACACACAACAATCCAATGATTGTACGTTGTGCCAAGTATTCATAAGTACTGGGGAAGACTTCAAGACTCTCTGTTCAACTCCAAGCTGACTCCCAGTATTGAGACTGGAGGAGATGCGAGATGCTGCTCACCAGAACACTCGGCTAAATATGGAAGCTGTACTTTTCTGGATTTAACCATTGACAAGGCCCTTCATGTAGAGCTAATCCAGGTACAAGTAAAAAACGTTTGTGATTGTAACTGGTTATTTAGATACAACGATTTCTGATACAAGATGTAAGTTTCTCATGTATCTGTATATTACAGAGCAATGAGGTCAAAAATTCAGATGCTGTGGAGTTGAAAGGATTACAGCGTGGACTTGAATACTTAAATGGAAGGGGAATTAAACTGTCTAGCATAACAACAGACCGACACCCTCAAGTCAGGAAATTTATTCGAGAACAATACCCTGGTATTAAACATTGGTATGACGTATGGCATGTTGCAAAAGGTAATCCTTAAATAGAGTTACAGTATATAGAAAAATCCATCGTAGTGTTAGAGCTGGTTTATTAATTATTTTATTTGTTTGCTTCATGCATAGGTATAAAGAAAATAATTGAAAATAAAGCACTCATGACGTCATGTCTTGATCTTGGCCCTTGGGCATCTTCAATTTCAAACCATGTCTACTGGTGCGCTGCATCTAGTAATGTGAATGCAGATTTAGTTTGAGCAAAGTGGGCTAGTATTAATAACCATGTGGTGGATAAACATGATGGCCATGGTCAACTTTATCCTAAGTGTCTGCATGGAGACTTAGAAGAAAGGAATTGGATTGTGGAGGGTATGTTGACAAGTGAATATCATATGTTTATTGAATATAGTGATTGACAGAGTGATTTCGGAATTTGTTTAAGCATCATTTAGTGCCTATCCCATTGCCCATTGTATAATGGCTTATGGCATATAGCTGAGCATTGTTTTACATAGAATTCCACCATTTTTAAAATGCTATTGGACCATAGTTGAGCGGTCACTAAGATGAAACAGGGAAATATAGACCAGCGAGACTCATGTCCATCATGGGGAAAATAATGGAAATAATTGTGAGGGGGAGGCTGGTGTCCCCATTGGAGTTCAGTGAGACGTAAGACAGCAGACAGCATGTATTTGTCACATGCAGATCATGCAAAATTGACCTGGTAGATTACTGTGAGAAACTAGGAAGATGGATAAGGTCCATGCTGTGGATTTCCTGTGCCCATATTCCATCAAGGCTTTCAGCTCGGTGCTGCATGTGAGAATTGCATTAACATTTAAAATTGCAGTGACAGAAGCAAAAAAATGGTTGGTTGGGTGACAAAATAACCACAGTGAATACAGCAGATGGTTGCAGAGGAACTGTTATCCCACAAGGCAGTAATGAGCAGGGTTCCGCATGTCTCTAGGCTGGGATCAGTGTTATTTGGGATATTTAGCTAGGTTTGAAAAAAATGTACAATTACTGTATATATTGTATGATGTTGTACCAAGTGTTTCTAGATTCATCCTTTGTATTTAGATTCCAAGCCTCATAAAGAGCTAAAGATAATACTGTATAACAAGCAGCTTATGAACGACATTGGTCAGTTGTCGCCATCTAACCATACATCTTGTGTGGAGGCATTCCACGAGGTCATTATAGATTTTGCTCCTAAATCCTTACATTACTTTTATTCCTACATGAAGGCAAGGTATGTGAAGTGTTATCAAATGTTATCAGTAGTTGAACTCTATAATAATTTATAACATAATAACCATTTAAATCAATTCAGTTTTGCATTCTGCATGACAGGAATTCAAAACCGTCTATAACTGATATATATTGGTTCAGTGATGCCCTGAGTCAGTAATGTATTCTGCAGTCCTTCCAGGATCACCTGACTCCTAGCACATGTATCCACCTCACCTTCCTCCGACTACTTCCTCATACAAGTTATTCCCTTCCTGATATAAACTGCACCCTCTCCTCTTCCCGACAACTCTGTCCTTCAAGTGTAGATTATATCTGTGGATTGCAAGGTCCCAGTCATGGTGTGATGTTGCCCAAGTCTCATGGACTGCAGCTATGTCCACCCTCATAACTGCTGATAGTGCCTGCAGGTTGTACAACTTGTTTCCAAGACTCCACACATTCAGTAGCACAACCCTCCACCTAGGATATAATCTTCCTTCTATTTACCTCTATTTTGGTCCACCCCGGTATCTGCTCTGATGTCCACTAGTCACTTGTTTTATAAATGGAGTGGAATATATTAGCGTTTCTAATATTGAAATTCCTTGGCAATCATCAAGAGTCGAACTGTTACATTTGTGAATTAATTTATAATAAGATATGGGTTTGACAAATTAATTCACTCATAATATTGTGCAATAATTAATTGTTCTGCTAAGGTGATATTGTTTAGTAATTTAAGCATGTATTATATTGTGTTTAAAGACTACTGTTATCAGCAATACATTTTAATGAGAACTCGTTGAGAGAACAAGCAAAATGTAAGGATGGTACAGCATAATGGATGGTCCCATATTCGAAATATAAACACGGAGAAGGAGTAATCAAAGAAGTAAAGATTCCATGTACATACAGTATGTATAACACTCCTCCCCTTTTTTCTTGTTGGAATTGTGAAGCATGACATGTGGCACTCAAGAGCTAATGAAACATCACACATTTATTCCACAAATGTGTATTGCTAATACACAATGGGTGGGATATTCAAAAAGGTTGTGGATGGCGCAACAGGGTTGGCATGCGCAACCCACCGATGCGCCCGGTGTGATATTCAAGTTATGCTGCGCAACCCCCGATGTGCCGATGCGCCGATGCAACAATTATGGCGCGCGCGCCCATGCCTATGCGGCATATCCCTCCAGGGCTCACAGATCATCCGCCACAGGACAAGTGGCCACCGGGCGGTCGGCGTTTCCTCAGCTGCCACCTGAGACCACTTCCCCGGACGCTCCCAGCAACAGAGCCGGTAACCCTCCAGGGCTCACAGATCATCCGCCGCAGGACAAGCGGCCACCGGGCAGTCGGCGCTTCCTCAGCCGCTGCCCAAGACCACTTCCCCAGACGCTCCCAGCAACAGAGCCGGGAACCCTCCAGGGCTCACAGATCATCTGCCGCAGGACCAGTGGCCACCGAGCAGTCGGCGCTTCCTCAGCCGCAACCCGAGACCACTTCCCCGGATGCTCCCAGCAAAGAGGTATGGCAAAGCGCAGCCTATCAGATCGCGAGCGCCTTTTTTCAGGTGGGCTCCGATTGGCTCGCCTTCCACATCTCCATTAATTCAAAATCTAGGCAAAAAAAGAGCTGTTTCCTCTAAAACACAGTGCAAAAAGAGCTACCTTAAACTGTTTGTACCTTTTGCAAGCTTTTGAACAATGTTTAGAGTCATTGCCTGATTGTTTAGAGTTTTTGAAAATTAAATGTTCACAGCCCTTCTATGTTTTCGTGCAGACACAAGCTAGACCTCCGGGCGCCAAGGAATTCACTCCTTTGTTTTGCTAATTTTGCCTGCTTTCACTGGATTGCTCGGCCCCTGCCAGAGACCAGTACTAATAGTCCACCTTTCTGTTTTCTCTTTAGCCAGGAACCCTCCAGGGCTCACAGATCATCCGCCGCAGGACAAGCGGCCACCAGGAGGTTGGCACTTCCTCAGCTGCCACCTGAGGCCACTTCCCCAGATGCTCCCAGCAACAGAGGTACGGCAAAGCCGCAGCCTATCGGATCGCGAGCGCCTTTTTTCAGGCGGGCTCCAATTGGCTCACCTTCCACATCTCCATTAATTCAAAATCTAGGCAAAAAAAGAGCTGTTTCCTCTAAAACACAGGGTGAAAAGAGTTACCTTAAACTGTTTGTACCATTTGCAAGCTTTTGAACAATGTTTAGAGTCATTGCCTGATTGTTTAGAGCTTTTGAAAATTAAATGTTCACAGCCCTTCTTTGTTTTTGTGCAGACACAAGCTAGACTTTGGGGCACCAAGGAAATCACTCCTTTATCTTGCTAATTTTGCCTGCTTTCACTGGATTGCTCAGCTCCTGCCAGAGACCAGTACTAATAGTCCCCCTTTCTGTCTCCTCTTTACCTGGGAACCCTCCAGGGCTCACAGATCATCCGCCGCAGGACAAGCCGCCACCGGGCGGTCGGCGCTTCCTCAGCCGCCGCCCGAGACCACTTCCCTGGACCCTCCCAGCAGCAGAGGTACAGCAAAGCCACAGCCTATCGGATCACAAGTGCCTTTTTTCAGGCGGGCTCCAATTGGCTCGCCTTCCACATCTCCATTAATTCAAAATCTAGGCAAAAAAAGAGCTGTTTCCTCTAAAACACAGGGTGAAAAGAGTTACCTTAAACTGTTTGTACCTTTTGCAAGCTTTTGAACAATGTTTAGTCATTGCCTGATTGTTTAGAGTTTTGGAAAATTAAGTGTTCACAGCCCTTCTTTGTTTTCATGCAGACACAAGCTAGACCTCGGGGCGCCAAGGAAATCGCTCCTTTGTCTTGCTAATTTTGCCTGCTTTCACTGGATTGCTTGGCCCCTTCCAGAGACCAGTACTAATAGTCCCCCTTTCTGTCTCCTCTTTAGCCAGGAACCCTCCAGGGCTCACAGATCATCCGCCGCAGGACAAGCGGCCACCGGACGGTCGGCATTTCCTCAGCCGCTGCCCAAGACCACTTCCCCGGATGCTCCCAGCAACAGAGGTATGGCAAAGTCGCATTTTTTCACCCACCCACCCATCCTCCTCCCCGTGTGTTGTTATATCGCCCTTCTTGCCCCACACTTAACCCTCATAGGCCCTCCTCCACTCCGGATAGACTTCTCTGCTAGCATTTGTATAATACCGCCTTTAGTGGAGTGGTATTGTCATCCATTATAATACAGGTAATCCCCCCCCCCCCAACACAAAGAGTCCACAATAAGTGAACCTTGCCTGATAGAAATAAATACATAGGACGTCTATGCCGCCAGGGCTGCATACAATTATCTTGCTCAACACCGATTCTTAACATCCTCAAATAGTCGCATACGGAGCAACGACCTCTGTGACTTATAGAACTTGGCTAGCAGGTCTTATTGCAGCACGCCTCTTTCTTACGCAAAGAGCAACCATGAGAGGCCTTGTTTGGCTCCGTTTATTCACCAGCCTTTGCTTAATATCCTATGTGGTTAGCAACCAGACAGAAATGATACTAACAAAGAGTCATGCCCTACACTCCTAGTCTCCCCATATACCAACACTATGAACAAATTATGCTGCCACTGTACACCTTTGATCCCTTCTCAGTTAGTGGAATCTCCTCAAGTGGGACCACTATCCAATATCCTCTATGTGGCCCTATACCCTATCCATCCAAACTCTGTATGGCTTGGTGTTATTCTGCATGGATTTTAGGCTATGCGTCCGTAGGGCAGCGCAATGGGAAGATTCGGTCCCCGGACCCCTGTACTCAAACCTATAATAGTCGCAGAAAGACTCGTGCCTTTAAACTTCTCCTTGCTGCCCTGAGGAAACTTGTGCTCCTCCTACTTCTGTGCTCAGGCAACGTCGAACTTAACCCTGGCCCCACGAAAGTGCTTTCATCTCCATCTGAACTTATAACTCTGAAAGGAATCAGCTTCTTGCATGCTAACGTTTGTAGTCTTTTAAAGAAGTTTGATTCTGTCCAGTCGGATTATTCATACTGCACCAGACGTACTCGTGCTCTCGGAATCCTGGCTCCAGGCGTCCACCCTAGACAGAGATGTTAATATCCCTAACTTCCTCCTCTTCAGAGCTGACAGGCAGACCAGGGGTGGCGGAGTAGCCATTTATGTTAAAAACAAATTCACAGTGTCTATATTAGATGCTACCTCCGTTGCTGGTGGATTTGAATGCCTGTCTCTTAAAGTCGAGCTATCCCCATCAGTGGCGTTCCGCATCATAGGCTGTTATAGACCCCCAGCAGCAGGACCGCAACTTCTGTCACATCTGTCATCCCACCTGGATACTACACCACTGGAAACAATTATGCTAGGTGACCTTAACTACAATTAGCAGTCTAAAGTCTCGTTACCCCTGAAACAATTCTGTGACTCTCATGGGTTCATTCAACTTATTACTGAGCCAACTCGCATTAACAAGAAAAATCCAATGAGAAGCACCCTCTTGGATGTCCTCCTTGTTAACAAACCCCACTCCTTTTCCCATGCTGGCATCTTCTCAGTGGATGTTAGTGACCACTGCTTTATTGCTGGTATAAGAACTGTTACCAAACCCCTATCTACATCAAAAGTTTCCACTAAAAGATCCAGACGGAACTTCGATCCACTTGCATACTTCAATGATTTAAAAAACTCTTTGCTACCTGGCTAAATCAGTGAGTGATGCCTACGACGTTCTCCATGAAATCATAACCAGCGCCTTAAACAACCATGCTCCCCTGGTTAAAGCACGAATAAAAACCAGAACCTGTCATTGGTTTTCAGCGGATCTGAAGGCTGCCTTACTTAAAAGAGATTATCTCTGGAAAAAGGCCTTCAAATCACATGCCGACGTAGACTGGTGTCTCTTCAGGGCAGCTAGAAACGCCTGCACTAAGTTGGTCAGAGAGGCCAAGGCCAACTTTTATCAAACTGAGCTACTCTCTGCATCAAACTGCCCTACCAAGTTCTGGTCCACCATAAAGAACTGTCTGGTCACTTCCCCAGGAAGTGTGCTTCCTTCTAAAATTACCACTGATAATTGTAACCCCTAGGTGGTGCTATCCCAAGGGCTACTACCCCTGCCTGTTTGACTACGGACAGGTTGAGGGACCTAGGTCCTATGGTGGGTGCTTCCACCCAGAGGTCAGGGTTTGTAGTGGTTAGACTAGCTTGGTCACAGCCTTCTGGGACACTGAGACCCCCTTTTATTCCCTCTAGTGGCTCACACAGTACACCAGAGTTACAGCCCCAATACCCCACGTATACACACTGTTCACTCATATAGATACCACTTACCCTCGAGACTGATTCTGCAGCACGTCTCTGAGGACCCCCTGTAAAACAAGGTTAAACAACATACACAGCAAAACACAATACTGTTTCCGTAAGTACCAACATCACAGACAGTATATAGTATAACAACAACAAATCTGATTTATTTAGGGGGCAGTAACACGGGAGGGGGGAAATCAGGTTATTTGGTGGCATTAAATCACAGTACAGTGCACACATACAGGGGCTGAAAAGTAACACTCTGGGTACCCAGGTTGGGGGCTAGCCAGGTCCGTTGCCTGGGGTTGGCCAGCAGGTGCAGATGGATAAGGCCCTGTAGAAGAAAATATATGCACAATACTCAATTGTAATCCGGAGCTGGATGGCTCAGTCCATGAAGCAGTGAAACAACAAGAATTAGATGGCGCACTTGTGATTGAAAACAGGCTGCAGGGAAATACCCCGATTTGTGCTCACAATACCCAAGCTGAGGACCAGATGGTGAATGTTCTTCTGGATTGCCAGAACAACAGGGCTTGGAGACAAGGTCCTTGTGACTGGACCGCACTGCAGTTGATAGCAACCGGATATAGTCCGAGACAAGCTGGGGTTTGCTTCCAGCTTCAACACACAGCACACAGCACGGGGGATTGGAAATAGCGATTCCCCACAAGCACTACGCCCATTCATATGTAAAAGGAAGTACTATACCAGGCAGGCTGCTCCTCGATCCCGATCGCAATTACTGCAAAATACCCGGGAGCACACACAGCAGTTTCAGTTCCCGAAAGACCGAACGCGATTCAGCAATTTCTCCAGTCTTCTACAGGATGAGCCTGGTTTCCACACTTCTAGTGCTTCTTTCTCCTCACAACTTGGACTCAGTCCAAGCTGGCACTCACAAAGGCTGCAGACCAAAACTCAGGGCCTCACACGTGCTCCCCGCTCGAAACTATACACCACAGAAGCACAAAGCTCCTTCTCTCTTCACAGTCACAACTGATCTACTCTTTCCAGTCACAGAGCAAGGCATTTCCTTTAGCTCCACACCATTCTGTTGGCTGGTTTGGCAGTCACTCACAATAAGACTCCCTCTGTTGGTGGAAAAAGGCGCCAAGGTTAAAACTACATTTCCCAGAGTCACTGTCCATACAATCCCCTTGTGGCTGGCTCAAAATTGAGATTCCAAGTTCCGATTCATCCACAGGCTACATTTTAGGGTCTCCGTATCATCCTGATTGGTCCAAGTCAGCTATTCAGGACCAAAATGAAAAAAGCTACACTGAAACAGTTCGTGCTGAAATGAAGACAGGTTCATAGGTTGTATCAGAGCATAGAAGACACATGTCCATATAGCTCACCAATTTCCTTAAGAATATCCCTGTATGCCTTTATCTATCAAATAGGAATCCAGCCTAATTTTGAAAATATTCATAGTTGGACTTGTCACTACTTCACTAGGAAGTGTATTCCAAATTCCTGTAGTTCTCACACTAAACCAATTTTCCCTTCTTTTAGTATTGTATTTATCTTTGTGTACTTGGTGACAATGTGCTCTAGTATCATACATTTGTTTCCTTAACTCCAGGCCTAATTGGTCCCTTAATTGGTCATCTTTAAGTGACCTAAATATCTGGCACATGTCACCACATAATCTACGAAATTCCAGTGAATACAATCCGAGATGCTGTAATCTTTGCTCATAACTCAAACCCCAAACTTCCCTTATGCCTTTGGTAGCTCTTCTCTGCACCCTCTCTAAGGCTTTAATATCCTTCCTATACCCAGTGCCCAAAACTGTGCACAATATTCTGCATGCGGGCGTACCAGTGAGGTATATAAGGGCAGTAATACTGCTTTATCTCAACTTTTGATATGTTTAAATATACAGTGCTGTATTCCACTCGCTTTCTTAACCACCTGGTTACAATGTAATCCAAATTTGAATTCATTATCGACTCTTATTCCCAGATCTTTCTCGTCTTGTACTGTCCTCAACTCCCTACCTCCCAGTTTGTATTTATACTGCATATTATCCTTGCCCATGTGCATAACAACACATTTATCAGTGTTGAATGTAGATCTCTTAACTTTTGCCCATTCTTCCAAATTTGTTAGTGCTGCCTGTAAAATAGTAGCCTCTTTAATATTATTGACAGAGTATCCCAGACGTGTATCATCCGCAAATTTTGATAACCACACCCCATCATTAACGCACATAGTAGAAATGTATAAATTAAAAAGGCAAGGGCCCAAAACCAATCCCTGAGGTATCCCACTAGTCACCTTGACCCACTCCGAACATTCTCCTCTCACACACACTCTCTGCCTCCTATCCCTCAACCGGGCCTCCACCCAACAAGATAGTTTTTCATGAACCCCCATTTCCCTGAGAGCTCCAATTAGCTCTTCATGTGGCACTTTATTAAATGCCTTTGCAAAGTCAAGGAAAACAACATCCACTGAGTTGCCCATATCCAGGGCCTTATTGACCCTACCATAGAACTCTAGAAAGTTGGTCTGACACGACCTACCCCTAGTAAACCTGTGTTGTGTATGATCAATAATACCTTTACTGCATAAGGAGTCAAGGATTTGGTCCTTGATTATACTCTCCAAGGTCTTACCCAAGACTGAGGTCAGGCTAATGGGTCGATAGTTTGCCACCTCTTGTTTCAAACCCTTTTAATGTATAGATATAACCATTGCCTGCCTCCAGTCATCAGGCACCTCAGCCATATCCAGAGACTTCTGGAAAATGTGAGTGACTGGACCCGTCAATTCATGTGCTAGTTCCTTGATAACTCTTGGATGCAATCCATCTGGTCCCTGTGCCTTATTTGGATTTATATCCTGTAGTCTTTGAGCTATATCAGGGGTATTTAATGTAATACTTGAGCCCGGTGGTATACTTCTTTGCTTTGTTGGTATACATCGCCCTTTGTTAAATACTGAAGTGAAGTATGTATTACATAAATCAGCCATTTCCCGATTATCTGAGGTCAGTTTGCCATCTGGATCTTTTAGGGAGATAATAGTTCCATTGTTTCCCCTTTTAGAATTGATGTATGAATAAAAAGATTTATAGTTATTTTGTATTTCAGTTGCTAGCTTATATTCATACTTCCTTTTTGCTAAAGTTATTGTCTTTTTTGTATTTCTTTATTTTTCCTTATATAGCTCCCAGCAAATACTATTATTACTCTTTTTTTGCTTTCAGATAAGCTATATTTTTTTGTTTGATTAATTTTCTAACAGGGGGAGTCAACCATGGGGGAAGAGATTTTTGAAATCCATTATATTTCTTTTTTATTGGTACATGCCTATGAATCAATAAGCCTACTATATTACTCAATTTTCTCCACATTCCGGCTAATGTTAGGTCTTTGCCAATTCCATACTGCCAACTCATTCCTCATTAAATCAAAATTAGCTTTATCGTACCTGTGGATGATTGTGCTACCTGAATAATTTCCCAAAATACCCAAATACTCAAAGCTAATCATGGCATGATTGCTTGATCCCAGTGGGGGCAAAGTTGTACAATTATAGATATTACTACTCATATTGCTCAATACCAGATCTAATATGTGTTCACCCCTGGTGCTATTTAGTACATGTTGATCTAGTCCAACCAAACTGAAAATCTCCAAATATTTAGTTTCCATAGGGGTAACAGTTTCTAGTGTATCCCAATTTACTCCAGGGAGATTAAAATGCCCCAGTAGTATTACATTCTTTGCTGCAACCAATTGTTTAACAAAATCAAACAATATGAGGTCATCAGGGTCAGCAAAAGATGGTGGCCTATATACTAGACCTATATTAATATTGGGGGCGTTTGGTGGGGTGATTTTAATCCATAATACTTCAGAATTGCCCCAGCTTGTTGTTTCTATACTTTCAGAAGATATATTATCCGAGATATACAATGCAGGTTAGACAAACTGCATTTTCTCAGTCATTCTAAATGATTTCTGACAAACAGTTATATCTTTCAACAAGGCTCCCTCTGCACATGTAGCGACGGCAGAGACGGAGTGAAGTGACAACAGCTCGGGCGGGATTCGAGCATTAAATACACAGTCCCCCCATACAAACTAATTAAGTCTGCAAGCAGACAGCTCTTAAAGAGACAGTATGTGGAGGCTCAAATAGCACTCACTTGGAACCACATTTAAACAGCTCAGACGCCAAACACCGCCCAGACTTGGAGCATTCAGGCAAGCTCCTGGAAGACTTTTGGGAACCCCCATTTGCAGGAGGGTTACATAATGTTACCATCAACGATAAAATAGAGATACTGCAGGCTTTCAACAATCATTTTGCCACCACAGGCCTGGCATTCGATAATGCACCAGTAAGTAGTCTCCTTCCACAGATCAACACCCAGCCTCCAGAACCAAGTATCAATAACATGGTCTTCTCCTTTTCACCTACCACCATAAAAGAAGTTGAAGACCTTCTTCTATGACTAGATACTAAAAAAAGTGCCGGGGCTGACTCCTTCAACCCATATTTCTTGAAAATAGCATACCACATTCTTGCCAGACCTATATCACACCTATTCAACCTGTCCCTAGCACAAGCCTCCATCCCTGAGGTATGGAAAACTGCTCACGTCATCCCCCTGTTTAAATCAGGGGATCCCTGTGACCTAAATAACTATAGGCCAATCTCCCTCCTACCCATACTTTCCAAACTACTGGAAAAAATTGTGGATACACAGCTGAGATCTTTCTTAGACAACTCTAGATTGCTTAACCCAATGCAGTCTGGCTTTAGAGCAAAGCAGTACAATCACTGCGCTGGCAAAAGTTACTAATGACTGGCAACAGGACCTAGACAATAAAAAATGTGTTTGTGCTATGTTTCTGGACCTCAGTAAGGCATTCGACACCGTTGACCACTGCCTGCTCCTCTCCACCTTAAAAACCATAGGCATTGACTCAACCTCATTGGGATGGTTCCAAGACTACCTCTCTGGCAGGCAGCAAAAAATCAAAGCTGAAGGAGAGCTCTCTCCACTTAAACCGATAAAAAGAGGTGTCCCTCAGGGCTCCATACTGGGCCCATTATTGTTTGCCATCTATATCAACAGCCTGGATGTAGGCATCAAGGAAGCCAGTATCCACTTGTTTGCTGACGATACGGTGCTCTACTTAAGCCGTGAATCTCCTGAAGCTGCCTGCGCTGACTTACAAACCGACTTTAATACTTTGCAGCACCAGCTCCTTAGCAAAAAGCTACTACTAAATGCAAAAAAAAACAAGGCCATGCTCTTCTCACCCTCAGGCCCAGGGGCTTACTCTGCTGTCGCTGGTCCATTACCTTCCATCTCCACTTTATTAGGTGAAAATCTTGAATTTGTGCCTAAATTCAAATATCTGGGTATTTGGCTAGACAATAAACTCTCTTTTGTGGAACATACAGAAGAACTGCTGAAAAAGCTGAGGCAGAGACTTGGCCTTTTTTTCAGAATTAAACGCCTCTTGACCGCAGACGCAAAAAGACAGCTTGTCCAATCTACGTTCCTCTCATTAATTGACTATGCTGACTTCATTTATGGCCAATGCCCTGTCTCACATCTTGCAAAACTGGACGTATTGTATCATAGAGCACTGAGATTTATAACTGGCCTCCCGTCCTCCACACATCACTGCTCTTTATACGCAGCCGTAGGGTGGCCTTCCCTTCAATACAGGTGGTATACAAATGCAGCTCTATGGATGCTCCGAGCCCTTACCAACAAACTCCCACAATACATTGTTGACTGTCTCCCCCTTAGTCCGATCAGGAACTATGCCTTGAGAAGTCACTCGCAGGTTTCCCTGAAAGTCCCAAGGGTCAACACTCGCTTTGGAAGGGCCGCCATAAGCTATGTCCTGCCCACGCTCTGGAATAGGATACAAAAATCGTTGAGACTTAGCTCCCCTGTCAGTCTTGCTTTGTTTAAGAGCCTCTATGACAAAGCGTTTGCTGAAATCTGTAATTGCTTCTATCGCTCCTAGCAGCCTGACTATTGTTTTCTCCTCATCCATACTAGTCTCAGCTGAGTGTCAAGTCAACCTCTCCACTATTACCCCTCCTTGCCCCCGCCCTTAGCACCCCCTGCACCCCTTTTATACACCACCCTCCTCCTGCCACATAAACCTAAGCCCTAGACACCATCATGCACACCTCCATAGCTTAGGGACTTCCACTCAGGCCTGTAACTTGTTCCTGATGGACAGGAATATAAATAATTTTCTTTTTTCTCCTATGGTTTGTATATGACAACCATACACATCCTGCTCCTGTGGGTATTGTATATATCATGTTACTGTTGTGTTATGTATATCTTACTTGTACATGTGCCTTTGGAATGTATATATACTGCTCTTATCATTATTGTAAACATTTTGTTCATTTTGTATTATGTATATTTATCTGTAACTGTACAATTGTCCCTGCTAACAGCAGGTCCACCTTGTAAATGAGTTTGCTCAATGGTGACCGCCTGGATAAATAAAGATTTGATTGATTGATTGATTGATAGGATTGATTGATTGATTGATTGATTGATTGATTAATTGATTGATATCCCGATATTCAGCCCGGGATGCTGGCACATACCCGCCTTGCGCCACTCAGGGGGGCGCAAAGTTGTGCCTGGTGAATCCAGGAACAAGTCTTGGCCACCCACAGGTGAGCTGCCATATTGCAAGGCGCACACGGCAGCCGCCTGCTGTGGGTGGCCACCCAACCACCCAGGACACAGTCCACATACCCCCTGCCCAGGGGGCATCATGCCCTTCTCCCTCGCCAGTCCACAGGCATCTGTTACATACATCCCTGGTGGTCCAGTGGACTGCTATCCATCGCCCGTCCTAAGGCATCTGTTACACACATCCCTGGTGGTCCAGTGGACTGCTATCCATTGCCCAATCGTGGGCATATGTTAAATGAATCTCTGGTGGTCCAGTGGACCGCTATCCACTGCCGGATTGTGGGCTTCAGTGATGTATAACCCTGGTGGTCCAGTGGAACCCCCCCCAGCACCCAATCATGGGCAGAATGAACAAAGGACACCCTGGTGGCCAAGTGGCACCCCTCCACCTACTCACTCAGGCCCCCACCACCCTGCACCCCCCCAGTCAGCGGTGGGCGGCAGCACCCTGCCCATAAGCCACCCAGCCATACCGACTGACAGCGTACAGTAGGGTCTGTACACTCATTGGTCCCACTCTGCGTGACCACTGGGCGTGCAGACACACTATATGCTACACAGGCCGAAATGTGAATGAACCATCTACATTTTGAGCCTGTAGTACAGTCATGGTCGTGATGCCCATTGGCCCACGAGTGGACCAATAGGCTGACAGACCCTACTGTACGCTGTCAGTCGGTGGTGGCCGGGTGGCTTATGGGTAAGGTGCTGCCACCGCCCGCGTGACTGGGGGTGCAGGGTGGCAGGGACCTCAGTGGGCAGGTGGGGAAGGGGTGTACCTCTGGACCACCAGGGTGTCCTTCATTCATTCTGCCCATGATCGGGCACTGGGGGGGTGTTCCACTGGACCACCAGGGTTATACTTCACCAAAGCCCATGATCAGGCGATGGATAGCGGTCCACTGGACCACTAGGGATGTAAACACCTTCTGCCCATGATCAGGCATAGGATAGCAGTCCATTGGACTACCAGGGATTTAAACAACTTATACCCATGATCAGTCGTACAGGTGCGGAGACCGCTTAGGGTCAGCAGAGCGTCGGTCCCTGATGGCTGCAGCCTGGCAGGGTGCCAGGCGTAAGTCACCGGGGATCGGTGCACCACATGCAAATGGGGCCATAATGACATGCAAATGGCCCCATTTGTGCCTTGCATGCATAATGGCCTCATTTGCATGCCAAGAGCTGAATATCACGGTTGATGCGCCTAGCACAACCGCACTTTCTCTGGCGCATCCCTCTGCTCCCCTCCTGCCACTTGCACTGGCACAGTGCCAAAGTGTCATGCGATGTGCATGCTCCCTCAGTGCCATATTCAATGGTGCTGAGCCATGGCGCAGCACCGTTGAATATCGCCTGGTCCATACCCTGGCGCAGCCCAGTTGCGCTGTGCCCAGACTTGTTCCCCTGCCTGGTGCAGTCTGAATATCCCACCCAATGTGATATTTTGACAGTTTATTCCATCTGCTCTGCTGAGCATGTACCTGGTACTCTTTACTCTTTCCCACCAGCATTATTCTATCACCAAAATGTATTCCGGAAGGGTTGAAACAAAATTTAAGTTGATTACAGTTGAATGATCTTATGGCGTGCATTACAGGCACTGTTCATAAACTGAAAATTATTCACCTCTTAAATAATAACAATAGTGTAATGCACTAACATAGAGGTATCGCCAATGGCATAACTGAATTTAATTATCTTTTATTTTATTTCCATCTAGAATAAGTTGAAGAACTTATGTGTGAGATTTACAATCACTGTCTTCTATGTGCATTGTGTAAAGAAGTGACAAAATTTTTAGAGAATACACAAGAAAGTCAACCTCGGAGCTTATCAGTATGAGTTAAAAAAGTTGAGAAGCTTGAACTACTGGACAAATTCAAATGCAGATTTAACAAAACTGCATAGATTTCTTGCCATGTACTCAAATTACTTATAGTGTAACTATGTGCCGAAGGGATAGTGTGAAGGGAAGGGGATGGGGTAGCTTTTATCATTAGGGATGGCATAAGGATAGCAGAATTGAGGAAGCAGGGGATCAGGTGAAGGCCTTATGGGTCACACTGCATGCTCCAGAGGGAAGATGGTGAAGATGGGGGTAGTAAACAGACCACCCAGTCAGGAGAAGAAGCAGCAGCAGGAAGGCCTGGTGGCTAGCCTGAGGGATCACTGTTTATTTTATTTATTTATTTATTAGGAGTTCATGGTAGGGGAGAGGGCAGAATTGTGGTGCTGGTAGACATGAATATGCCAGGACCTATGTAACTCCTCCCTGTCAGTTCGGATGGATACCACATATCGTGCCTGTACATAAAGGTGTCTCAGTGTCATTTCCCAGGCAACTGGAGAATCTGAAGGATATGGGGTTGAGGAAGGTGGGGGCAGATGGCCAGGTGGATAGGAAACTGGCTAGCGAGGTGTGTGCAAAAGGTTGGGTGGTGGGGGGTCTCATCCTCTAGGAACCCATAAATACACTTGTACTTAGACATCATAACAACTGATGTAAATAATACAGCATATAAATTGAGTAAAACTATCTTACCTGTTGTCATTCTCAATTAGTTGTTTAAAATTAAAGTGTTTATTGAGACTTACAATATACAGGTTCAACATATTTTAACAATATAACATATAAAGATAAGACAAATAAAAAAGAAATAGGCATCTGCTTTATAGTGCTTTGTATATAATAAAAATGATTTCATCACTGAGTAGGCACAATACTTGCAAGAATATGATTTCCATTATTAAAATGTAGGGATAATGTCCCAGTCCGGGTATTTAAACCCACAATACTGTTCTGAAGGGAATTTGAACGTATGGCTGTCTCAACGCATGATGGTATTACTCTTCTGATTTTCCAATCAAGACATTTAAAAACCCATCGTACAAACTTTCTGTAAGCCAAATAGCGATATGTCCTGTAGAATATGAGAAAAGAGAGGGGGACAGTGATTCCATACTAAATAAAAATTTAAGTTAACTGTACCTTCATCTCATATATGCCTACATGATTAACTTACATCAAGCAATTATGCATGACCATGTGTTAGATTAACGGTACTCCAGACGTGGTCTCACCAACTTTCTATACAGAGGGATAACAACTTCTTGTTTTCTACTGGTGATACCTCTCCCTATTCATCCCAGTATCCCCCCCCCCAGCCCTCTGTATAATTAGGGGCTCCCAACTCCAGTTCCATTTCCGCTTACTTTTTGTGGCATTGTGTAATTTATCATGATGGCAGAGGATGGATGTTCGACTCTGATGGGTGCAGTTGTATGCTCACAGGCATGCATTTCTAAAACCGAGCCAGATGCACACATGGTTATTTGTACAATTCCAGAATCAAACACTCACAGCCACCAGAATAAATCACATATTGCCACCAGTGAATCATACAAATACTAAATGAAAATGTGAATGGAATCAAGAGACCATAAACATGCATCCTTAATCCTCACAACCTTATTCAGCTTCCATTATAGCTGGCTGTGTTCTACTGCAACCTAATACATTCCTGCCTCTTAGAATCCCACTAGCTGGTCTTTCCTGAAAGATAGGATAAGTGGAGGCTGACAGTGGGAGCAGTTTTAGGTCCCACACTCCTTGGAATCCTTATGTCTCAGGGGTGATCAGGGGGTGAATCGTCTATGTCATGATACATTCATGCAAGACAAAAGGAAAGTGCTGAATCACTTGAAATGCCCACACTTCTCAGGGACATCTTCTATAAACTTAATTTCTGGACCCAGGGATCGATACTTGCATCAGTGGCTGCAGGTGTAGCAGCTCTAATGAATCAGCCAAAATGAAACCGTTCAGAAATTCTAGACAAGGTGTTAAAGACTGTTTTGTTCTTGTATGCAGCAATTTTCACGTTCTCCAACAGATGGCACTCTACATCTGGTTACTGATGCTGTATGCGTTACATCCCTAAGGTGAGACTCTGAGTTATATAGAAACATAGATGATGATGGCAGAAAAAGATAAATGTTCCGTCCAGTCTGCACAGTCTGTCAATTCCTTACTTCTAAGCTTTATATAAAAGCTTTATATAAGGAAAAACTAGCCTGCTGGAACATGTGAAGGGACACTGTCTAGGTTAGCAGCATGATAATGTGTTCTCTGAGAGCAGCAATCTTGTTGGGTAATGGGTTAAACTTATGGGAGCAGGTGTTGCTCAGTGGTGGATTGGCAGTACTAAGAAAACTGAAAAATACCCCTGCAGGAGTGGCAAGTACACAATAAACTGCCTGCCACCATGGTGTCCTGTCCTGGTCCCTGCAAGGACACAAGAAGTTGTCCCCCACCATGGTTGACCATCCTAGTCCCCCTGCTGGAACAGTGGGGACACAAGGAGTTGACAATTACCATATAAATCCTTTCTGGTCCCCACAAGGAAACAAGCAGTTTCCCAATGACAATGGTGGCCTTTCTGTTTCTCTTGTTTAAGTGTCAGGGACACAAGCAGCTGCCTGCAAGCATGTGGCATGTGCCAGCCTACACACTGGAGTGGCAGGAACATAAGCATCAAGGAGGAGGTTCTCTACCAACATCATGAATTTGTTCTTCACAGAAGGAGTGGAGGACCATTGGAACAGCCTACCCAATAGGATATGGCAAGCTACACTGTTGGGGGATTCAAGAGTGCATGGGATAGACACAAATGAGAAATGAATACAAAGAACAACTAGAATTATAAAATAGGTTTTTAAAAAATGGGCAGAATAGATGGACCTAGCTGTCTCATTCTGCCATCAACTTCCAAGTTTCTATGTCTATTAATAGTTAATTAGTAGTCTCATATAAGAGTAATGTGGCCATCTATACCACCATTCTTTGTTTTTTATTCCAAGAGGTCAGTCCACATAGCCCCCACCACCACTACATCCAGCATGGTGACTTCAATCCCATAACCCCCCCCCCCCCGAAAAAATTTTTTTTTACCTCTCATGACCATGTATGACCCATTCTGGTTCATGTTCATAGTCACACTGGTCAGGATTTGAGCAATATGTTTTCACATTTTATTTGATATGTTTCTAAACAGTCAGTGTCAGTGGCTCAGTAGGCAGCACACTCGCCTCTGAGGCCGGGAAATCAGAGGGCTGTGGGTTCAGGTCCCACATCTGGCACTTGGGTTAATATCCCAATACTGGCACTGTAGTGTAGCATGAGGAGGGTGCTGCACTTCTGAGGTGCCTTCTTTCGGATGAGATGTTAAGTCGAGGTCCCATCTGGCTGGATTGGTGGTAGTTCAGGTGGATGTTAAAGATCCCATTGCACTTATCGAAAAGAGTAGGGAATTTCCCCAGTTTCCTGGTCAAATTTTCCCCATTCACTAAAAATACCACCAATAGCTTAATCTGGTTCAATTTCAGTTGCTTACCATCTGTATCCCTCCCCCCGGTCGCCCCTGAAAAAGGGACTTCTAGTCCCAGTGCCTACCAGGTCCACAAAAATTCTTCATTTAACATTTTTTCTACCTGCAGCCACAGCCCTGCTCCACATCCAGCCACCGCCCCTCCGTTTCACCTCCGATCTGAAGCTCACATGCCCAGCTGGCAAACAAATCTACAACTGCGAAAGGGGCCCCACCTCGTAGCCCACGCGCCTGGCGAGGAACCTTCACTGACACATGCCATTCTAGCATTGTAGGCCGGTGAAACTGCGGCCATCAAGCTGCTGCAGGCTTTCTGCTGCCTTTTTTTTCCCCTTTTCTCCCCGATGGAAGCACAGGTGTGCCATGATGTCAGCACACTAGCGTGTAGACGTCTGCCGTGCTTCCCCCACTAGGTGTCCGCACCTTTGTAGTACCTCCGGGCATCCCCAGGGACCAGCAGAGCGTGGTGTACATCCACCCCTTATCCCCAGGACTAGAAGAGCTGTCGTTGGACGCTCAGTCCTAGTCCTCCTCTGCTGACCACTGATGACCCAGGCTCATTCCCGAACCCGGGTCGCTGGCGTGGAGCGAGGTGTGGCATCCAGTGCCTCAATCCTCAGTGGCACCGGGCCAGGTCAACAAAATTCAATAAATAAATAAACATATACTCATTGATTGGCTCTTCATTTCCTCTTGGTCCCTCATTCTGAATGAATTCATAATATGCAGTCTCCGAGTAAATGTTATGGGTGCAATGTTATGCATGACAGATTGAACTCATTAGTTCTCAATCAAACTGCCAAATATGATTTGCAGCATTTATTTTCCAAGGAGGTAGGCATCAGTATACATTTACTGCAAGAACACCTAAAATATGAACATAAAATGAAACTGCTGTAACAGTAGCAATTGACTTCTAAAAATCATTGTATTCATTACTTTTAAATGTTTATGTATACTGTGATAGAAAATGTACTCTAGCAGATTAGAAAATTATTGTTTCTTTCAGTGGCAGTGTCACAATACCAAGCATAAGTAAAAACCACATCCAAACAATTCAGATGTGTGTTTTATGAAAACAAAAAGCCAAATAAAAATAAAAATAAATGCTCCATCTGCACAACTCAGATTTTCTGGTGTGACTTTCATTAAAATTGAAATATATTTATATAACTGAAAATATACAGTATGATTGAATTTAAATTAGCATTTTATCTTGCTCTGTCAATAGATATCACTACCCTAACAGAATCATATAAACCAGCTGACAGAAAAGGACCATACAGCCTATCGAGTCTGCCTGAAACTTAGATAGCCGAGTCCCCCTCCCCATGCAGTGCCCTCCACTCTGGCACCTATTCCCCATCCCGATACAGAGTTGGCGCTGGCACAGTCATCCTCTCACCTCCGCAGCCAGCACCGACTGAGCTGTCAATTAGTGCCCACTGAAATGTGTACATGTTGCACACAATACAGTAGGTGCTCAATGACAGTTCAGATAGCTCTGGCCATGGGGGGAGAGAAGGGCCATGCCTGCGCCAGCTCTGTATCGGGATGGCAGAAGGTAACGGGCTGGAGGGCACTACATACGAGGGATGGGGAGCTCTCTGCAACCTGGACTGGGGGCTAGTCTTACTATGTTAAAACTGGGCAACATCAGGGGTTGGGGAAGGGGCCACTCTACAACATGAGACTGGGGATAATACCTATTTGTACACAGAGTAACATCGGGGTTGGGGGATGCTCTCAAACCCATGTCAGGGGCTATAAAAAATTTGATAACATCAGGCAACATTGGAGACTGGTGTTGGAGGGATACTCTATTACCTAGGATGGGGTCTGGAATGCTTATATTTGAACAGGGCAACATTAGGGATGGGGGAGGTCTCTGTACCACATAGGTGGGGGTTATTACATATGTAAACTATATGGGCGGCATCAAAGATGGGGAGGGGAGCATGTGACGTCATGCATTTATATCACTGGCACCATCAGGGATGGGGAATGGGCATGGTATTTGTTATTGTAACTGATGCCATTGGGGAAGGTGGCTTGGGCCTTGTTATGTATTCTAATTACTGCATCATTGTGGATCGGGGACCACCAGCACATTACCGCCAACAGTGAACTGTCACAGAGGGGCATATTCTAAGTACCCTTAGACCAGCCTTGGATGGTCTAAAGATACCTAGAATTTCTCACTCTGAGATACTGATGAGAGTACAGTACCACTATTGGGGATCCTCCCCCCCCCCGCCCCAGCACCAGGTCACAGCCCGTTTTTGGGCACATGGGCAGTGCGAGCCACATTTGAGGCAGGCAGCCTGCAGTTGACGCAGGCTGCCTCTGAGAAATACTCCTGGCATATCATTCAGCGCAAGGGGCACCTTGCACCATTGTTTTTGATGCAAGCCCATTGCATCATGCCAGGGGCTTTGAGAATCCGGCCCTCTGTGTCCATACCTGTGTGTACATGGGCTGGCTGGCGGTCAATAATGTGACTATTTTGTGACTTAAACATAGATGACATGGCGATAGGATGTGGCAGTTATGATTTGCCTTTTTTTTTCTGATGTTTTGAGACAGGATGTGGAATTTATATAAACTTCTCAGAGACTATTGATATATTTATTTACAAAAGCCCATGAAACAGATTGTGTGGTACAGCTGACTAGGTATATACCTATGGTGTTAAAAGGCATAGAGTTTGATTCTGGAATGTGGAAATTATTTAATTTTTTTTTTTTGTAAAATGCATTTATCCATGTCTATGCTATTTCATACAAACGTAAAATGAAAAGGATGAAAATGTATATATCTTTATAAAATGGGTAGGGAAATGGCTTATGATTTATTGGATGAAAAGCATCACATGACCGTGTGTATATCAGAGCGCTACCGCACCCTGCAATTTAACCCCCCTCCAAAGCATTGCTGCAATTTTATAAGATAGATAACCCACTCTGAGGTGTGCGGTAACACTCTGATATACAACGCCTTGGGTGGTTGACGCACACCAAGGCATGCGTATATCAGAGCACGACCACACCCAGGTGGGTTATCTAACATATATATATATATGCATATATACATATGTATAGAAACCCACTCTTAGGTGTACAGTCATGCTCTGATATACGCACGCCTTGGTGTGCGCTGTATGCACGAGGCCTCAGGCCAAGTGCGTCAACCACCCAAGGCGTGCATATATCAGAGTGCAACCACACACCGTAGAGTGGGTTATCTATCTTATAAAATGGAAAAATTGTTTTTAAGGGGGGTAAAAGTGCAGGTGTGGGGTCGTGCTCTGATATACGCATGGTCATGTGATGTGTTTTATACAATCAGAACTTTGCATTTGGGGAATATCATCTCCATTTTATAAATATATATATATATATATATATATCAGAATAATGCTGATTGTGTCAATACATGCAACCAGGGATAACGTAACCTCACAAGCTCAGAAAATGTGAACACACTCACCAATCAGATATGTTACCACAAATGCATATATAAAAACAGAGAAAGAATAACGTTACTATCAAAAACAACAAATTTTAATTATGTGTTTCATAGGACACATAAGATGAAAAATGCAGCCCATACTTAATGGTCCTGATAGGCATTAATTAATTAAATGTATTTATTCTTGCCACATTTATTTTTAAATGCGACGCAATGTCAGATCCCCGGGATGTTCTATAACCAAATCAAACTGATAGTAATATTTGGCTATTTCATTTTTTTAATTATGTTACTGATACATGAAAATATTAGTTACACTTAGAAATCCGAACACCTGAATTTGGGTGAAAACAAGCCAGGACCTCCCTGTAAATGAGCTTTCGCAACTAAAATAAAAAAATAAAGACACATATCACCAGACGAAAACCACACACACACACACACACACACACACATGCACACACACACACACACACACACACACACACCATCAATGTCAACCTCAGATTAATTTTAACAGACCCGCAAACTTGCTGATAATTGGCATACACCCAAGGGATTTGCAAATGCTAGTCCACCAGCAATCCAAACAGAGAAAGATCCAGGACAGGCACTGCCCGGGGCCACTGACATCCTCTCACAACCACATTATGTCCCCAACTTCGACGACATTGAGTTGTTTGTAAAGAGTATGCACTCTAAGATTTTAAATTAGCGCATAACATTTGCAGTCAGCTCAGTATCACTGCAGTCAGAGACATGCTGCGGAGTACTGAGGATGGTAGTGCCTGTTCCGAATCTGACTTTAATTGGAGTGAGGAAGAGTGGGTGTTCTTATTAGTCGCTGGGGTAGGGGTACCACTACATCTTATAACTTATATACAAAATCAGAATACGGTAATGGGGAACTGTAAGAGAGGAGCGGGTGAGGGGCTTATCCTTCAATGGTAGAGGGTAGTACAGTGACATACATAATTGGAAAGAGTAGGAAAATTAGAGTGGATGTGAGTGGGCAACATTTTAATACAAATTCTGCATTTTTTATAATACTCAATTTGGCACAATCGCAGTTCTACAGTGGAGTGAGTAACTATGCCACAAATGATGGTTTAGAGAAAAAAACACATTGCATGACAACATAATTACAAAACAAAACCACAAAATTGCAAAATATGAGGTCTGTAAAATGTTCACAATCGTTCCACCCATGCCATGAGAAAGAGAGTTTGCTAATTTATACAAAGCAGCTATATCTTCGCACTCCACAATCCTTTTTATGTTGGCGCGCTTGCGCAGCCAACATCTTGGGACAGTGCAGCTTTGGAGGCGCGGTCGCTGTAGGGCGAATGCAGGGCAAGCATCAGTAGGTGCATCCCTCATTCCCCAATCAGCCTGCATGCCGGCGCCACACCATGCATACATAATGTGGCGAACACATCTGAGAAAAGGTCCGCTGCAATCCGAGCAAAGCTCGTCAGACACAGCGGACCTTTTCTTTGTGTGCTCACTGACATTATGCTCATGGCAACACACTGGCCGCGAACTGCCAACCGGAGGGTGCCCAATCCCCTGTTGGTTGACCCTGCCCTATGAATTTGCCAGCAGGGGCCCACTCCCCCATCGGCATAAAGCACCCCATTTGTGATATGCAGGGGGTGCCCAATCCTCATTTACCCTCCCCCCTTTCCTTGTGCCGACGAGGGCCTCCTGCCAGCATAAAGAACCCCCCAATGTTTAATGCTGAGGGGGTGCCCAGTCCCCTCGACTCTGTGCCCCACCCTTTTTGTGTGCGACAGAAATTGCCCAATCCGTCGGCATAAATCTTCCCCAGCAGCTGTTGTTTGCTGACAAAGGTGCCCAATCCCCATCAGCTACAGACACCCCCAAACAGTTAGGTGGAATGCTGGAGCCCAACTCAGCATGCCAAATCCCACAAAAAAAAACCTGTCCCACGATGTTTGTTTTTTTTGTTTCCTGTAAACGAAAACTGTCCCTTGTAGTCTCGATGCCCCTCCCCACCCACACGAACCCTCTGTGCACCTGCCTTCCCTCACCCCCCGATCCCATACTTACCTGCAGAGTCCAGGCGAAGATCTTGGTGGACGGGAACACGTCTGCACTCTTCAAAAGCCGACCGTGAACTGAGGAAATGCCGGTAAGCTGTAAAATGGAATAAATAGGGTTTTTTTCAACTGTAGTGCATATCGCGGGCATTTTGCGAATTTTGGGCCCAGATTTTCAACATGGGGTTTTTGGGACCCCTTCTCATGAATTCTTGCACTGCCATGGTGTTATTCGGTCCGGAAAGGTGATTTTGCAGTCACTGCATGGAATCACCTTTCGGGACCGAGTAACGATTGACAGTGCCACGGTTCATGAGGGGGGCTCTCAAAAAGCCTATGTTGCAAACTTGGGGAAAAATCCAAGAAATGACTGTTTTACGAGCTTGCGTAGCAACTGCACAATGCACGCTTGTACGTTAGCACATTTGCACTATTTTCATGCCAGATTCTCAACATAGCATTTTACTGCACCTTCTTGTGAACCGTACAGCTGCCATTTTTCACATCCTGGCCGAAATGTGTTTTCGCACTTCCGGCACAGAATAGCGCGGTTTCTGTGCAAAATCAGTGTTCGGGACACACTGTGAAAATGACAGTGACACTGTTCATGAGCAGAGGTCCTAAAATGCCTGTGTTGAAAATTTGGTGAAATACTCCATAAAATGACTGTTTTACGAGCATGTATAGCAACTGCGCAATGCATGCTCGTAAGTTAGCACATTCGCTATATTTTCATGCCAGATTCTCAACATTAGCATTTTTACTACACCTTCTTGTGAACCGTACAGCTGTAATTTTTCACATCCTTGCCAAAAAGTGTTTTTGCACTTCCAGCACAAAATAGCACGGTCGCTGTGCGAAATCAGTGTTCAGGACACATTACGAAAATGACAGTGACACTGTTCATGAGCAGAGGTCCTAAAATGCCTGTGTTGAAAATCTGGTGACAATACTCCATAAAATGATTGTGTTATGGGCATGCGTTGCGCAGTTTGCATGCACGCTCATACGTTCACAATCTTCTAATAGTTTTGACTCCAGATTTTCAACAGTGCCATTGTTCTGCACCTCCTAATGAACAGTACAGCTGTCATTTTCACATCCTGACCAAAATCTGTTTTCGCAGTTCCGGTACAGAATAGTGCGGTTGCTGTGGAAAGCCCATGTTCAAGACACATGATGAAAATGACAGTGACACTGTTCATTAGCAGATGTCCTAAAATGCCTATGTTGAAAATTTGGGAACGAAAGTCAATAAAATGACTGTTTTACGAGTGTGCGTTGCACAATTTGCACGCACGCTCATGACTTTGTAAATTTGTAATAGTTTCATTCCAGCTGTTCATTGGCATTTTCCATACCTCCTTATGAACAATACAGCTGCCTGAAATGTATTTTCACACGTCCAGCGCAGAATTGCACGGTCGCTGTACAAAATCAGTTTTCAGGACAGTTTGAGGAAATGAAGGTGACACTATTCATGAGCAGAGGCCCTAAAATGCCTATGTTGAAAATTTGGTGCTGAAAGTCCATACAATGACTGTGTTGCAAGCGTGCATTGCGTAGTTTCCACACACCCTTGTAACTTCATCAATCTGCAATATTTTCATGCCACATTTTCACCACTGGCATTTCTGTACATCTCATAGATACATAGATACATAGACAGTGTCAGCAGATAAGGGCCTATGGCCCACCCAGTCTGCCCATTTGAGCTTGTAAGTTCAGTTTATGTTTTCCTAGGAGTCTGTTGCCCCTTACCCCTGACCTTCAGAATTCCTTTATGTCTATCCCATGCATTCTTAAATCCTGTGATTGTTTCAGCCCCCACCACTTCCTCTGGCAGGGTGTTCCACTTGTCCACCACCCATTCTGTGAAGAAATTCTTCCTCACGTTTCCTCTGAATCATCCTCCCTCCAACTTCACCCCATGCCCTCTAGTCCTGGAACACCTTTTTCGCTTAAAAATAGTGTATTCCTGCACCCTGTTCCTCCCTGTAAGATACTTGTATGTCTCTAGCATATCCCCTCTCTCCCTCCTCTCCTCCAGGGAGTACATGTTCAGTTCCTTCAACCTGTCTTCATAGGACTTGTTATGCAATCCATGCACCATCTTTGTTGCCCTCCTCTGAACCTTCTGTACCCTGTCTATGTCCTTACGTAGGTAAGGTCTCCAGAACTGTACACTGTACTCCAGGTGGGGCCTCACTAGTGTCTTGTATAGTGGAATTATGACCTCCTTTTCCTGCTGGTGATGCCCTGCCTGCATCCCAGCATCCTATTTGCTTTACCTGATGCCTTGTCACACTGTTTCCCTACCTTGAGGTCATCAGAGATGATAACCCCAAGATCCCTTTCCTGCTTGGTGCATGCTATATCCTCACCCACAAACTGATATATTGTACCAGGGTTTTTGTGCCCCATGTGCATTATCATGCACTTCTTTGCATTGAATTTCAACTGCCAAACCCCTGACCATTCTTCAAGTTTCTGCAGGTCCCTTCTCATTCTGTCTACACCCTCTGGTGTGACTACTCTGTTACAGAGCTTTGTGTCAACAGCAAACAGTGAAATTCTGCCTTCTAGGTCCTGCATAATGTCCTGATGAAGATGTTGAATAGGACCAGTCCCAGCACTGATCCTGTGGTACCCACTGGTCACTCTTCCTCTGTGGAGTGACAGCCATTTACCACCACCCTCTGTGTCCTGCCACCCAGCCAGTTACCTACCCACCACTACTGTCCTGCCCACACCCATATTCCCAGTTTGTGTAATAGTCTTCTATGTGGCACAGTGTCAAGGCCTTGCTGAAGTCCAGATAGGCCATGTCCACTGCCCTCCCTGATCCACCTCCCTAGTCACCCAGTCAAAAATTCAACGAGGTTGGTCTGGCATGACCTCCCCTGGTGAAACCATGCTGTCTTGGGTCCTGTAGTCCATTGACAACCAGACGTTCCACCAATCTCTCCTTCAGTAGTGCTTTCATGATCTTCCCACTACGAGGTGAGGCTGACTGGTCTTTAGTTCCCTTCCTCTTTGTTCCCACTTTTGTATAGGGGACTACATCTGCTGTCCTCCAGTCTTTGGGTACCTCCCTGTTTCCAGTGATCGGCTAAACAGAATAGCCAGAGGTTCAGCCACCACCTCTCTTAGTTCTTTAAGGACCCTGGGTTGCACCCCATCTGGCCCCATTGCTTTATCAACTCTTATTACTTCCAGTTCCTTCAGGACCCTTTCTCATGTAAAGGACTTGTGTCCATTCTGCACCATTCTCACCCTTGTACTCCTTCAGACCCATTACCCTCCTCTTCCTCAGTAAAGACTGAGCAGAAATACCTGTTCAATATGTCAACTTTACTGTTGTCATCCTCTGACCCCCATCCTCCCCTTCAGTCTCACTATCCCTCCCTTTGCCTTTCTTTTTCACTTATGTACCTGTAAAGGTTTTTCCCCTCTACCCACTGATTTTGCAATGTGTTCTTCTGTCTGAGCTTTGGCTTCCCTTACTGACCTCCCTGCCTCCTTTTGCTTTTCCTGGTACTTCTCCTATCCCTTCTGCCTGTGTGTTTTTGTATTGCGAATGCAATCTTTTGGCTTTCACTTTCTCTGCTACCTCTTTGGAAAATCATAATGGTCTCTCTTCCTTTCCTCTTGCTAACCTGCTTAATGCATAATTCTGTTGTTCTTGTAATCCCCATTTTAAATACTGCCCACTGTTCCTCAACCCCTGATTCCTGCCCCATTCCTTAATGCCTCTTTCAAGTATCTCCCATTTTCCCAAAGTCTGCCCCGTAAAATCCAGGATCGTGTTTTGTGTGGTTTGGTTCTGCTCTTTCTGTGATTTCAAACCACAATGACTGAGTGGTCACTGTTCCCCAGGTGCTCCCCACTGTTACCCCCATCACACTGTCCCTGTTTGTGAGCACAACGTCCAGCATTGCCTTCTGCCGAGTTGGTTCCATGACCAGTTGCTTGAGGAAGGCACCCTGAAGGGAGTCCAGGACAAATCTGCTCCTAGTTGATGCTGCTGCTGGGATGCTCCAGTCCACATCTGAAATATTGAAGTCTCCAACCAGTACTACCTCACCCTTGTCTGCCATCCTTTGGATGGCTAGCATCAGCTCCCTATCTGTTTCTTCCTCCTGGGCTGGTGGTCTATAGACCACACCTGTGTGGATGGCTGGCCCCATTTTCCTTTCCGGCTTAACTCACAGTATCTCATAGGTCTCATAGGTAAATACAGAGCCATATAGACGTTAGTCCTTTTGCTCGCCATTTAGTCAGTAACCCCGGATATTGTATTTGAAAAGAAAACTATCCAATCTGTTTTTAAATGTGTTCACAGTATCGCTAGCTACTACTTCCAAGGGTAATCTATTCCAAATATTGGTGGCCCTCAGCGTGAGCCAGGGTTTCCTTTTATTTGTTTTTGGACATTCAACAAAAGTTGTAGTGGGTGAGATCTGGTATTATATAGGTTCCTGTATTTCAAGCCAAGTAGTTCCATAAATCTGGATTGATAGTTGCTTTATATATTAAACACATATCTCCCTTAGCGTCTGTATTCCAAGGGTACAGACCTAAAGTGTTTAACCTTGTTATGTAATCTAAGCCTTTGACCTCTTGTATATATCTGGTGGCTCTCCTTTGGACTCTCTTGAGTGCCACTATTTCAGTCTTACCCATGGGTGACCAGAACTCGCACAGTAATCAGGTGAGGCCTCACCAAGAGCGTATCAGGGGCAGGAGAACATCCTACTTCTTGATGTGATATGCTTGTTGATACAGTGTAGAATACTGCTCGATTTTTTAATAACTGCATTACAGTGCGTCTTAAGTGATAGGTCTTTCGTAATCATAATTCCCAAGACACTCTGTTGATCGACAATACTAAGTATTTTACCACCAAGTATATAGGGTAACTGCTTGTTTGCCTTCCCAAAATGCATAACACAACACTTGTCTACATTAAACATTAGTTTTTTTCTCTACTGCCCAAAGTTCCAGTGTAGCCAATGCCTCTTGTAGTGCTATAGCATCGTTTTGGTTATTAATTGGAAATCCAACCCTGGTTTCATCAGCAAACTTGGAAACCCAAACCCCATTATTGATCTTCAATGAGGCAATGTATGTATTGAATAAACAAGGCCCCAAGCAGATCGCTGGGGAATCCCGCTTGTCACTTCGGCCCATGCTGAGTTGGCCCCATTTATGTTGACTGATTGTTTTCTAGAGGTAAGCCACGCATCCACCCATGTTATTGTGTTCTTCCTGGTAGGCCATGCAATATTAATGCGTCGATGAGCTCGCCATGAGGGACCTTATCAAGGCCTTTGAGAAGTCGAGATATACCACATCCACAGGCTGCCCTCTCCCAATGCCCTGCTGACCTTCCATAAAAATTCCAGGAGGTTGGTCTGGCAGGACCTTCCAGTGGTGAAACCATGCTGGACGGGGTCTACCAAGTCTGTCTCTTGATGTGTTCCACAATATACTCTTTTAGGATACCTTCAAATATTTTTCCCAGGACTGATGTCAGACTAATGGGTCTGTAGTTGGATATGTCATGTTTATTCCTTCTTATATATAGAACCACACTTGCCTGTCTCAAGCCTCCAAAACCATCCCTTTCTCAGTGAGGTTTGAAAGATTACTGTCAGGGTCCCCTAAAGGTCTGCCAGTTCTTTAATTATTCTTGGATAATTTCATCAGACCTTGGGATTTATTTTGATCGATTTTAAGTAGCCTTTTGAGTATATCTTCACTAGTTATCAGTGATTCTATGTTTAGTATAGTAGGCAGATGTTCCAGTTTAGGGAGGATTTATTGCTGAATACAGATAAAAGAAGTCATTGTATAACTGGGCTGTGTGGGACTGGTCCATAATTGTTTTACCATCATTTGTGTAATGGGCCAATAGGTCTGTAAGTTCCCTTTTGTTATTAATATATGCTAAAATGATTTGTAATTATCCTGGACTTTTGTTGCTAATTTTAGTTCAAATTTGATTTAGCTTCTTTAATACATTTTTGGACTTTTTCAGTAGGGCTTGTAAGTATTCCACCATGTGTTACTTCCTGGTTTTTGGCCTTGTAAAAGCTCTATTTTTTCTTTATCAAAAGTCGTATTGATTTAGACATCCATTTGGGTTTACTTTTATTGGTGACATCTGTTTTCTTTATTAAAGGGTGAAGGTTTGAGTGGCAAGAGTTATTTCCACAAAAGATCCCACATAGACTTGAGTGTTTTGTTCTGGAAGTCCTCAACCCAATTCCAATTTTTTAGAAATAATCTCATGCTAGTAAAGTCAGCTTGATTGTAGTTAAATTTGCTAGTCCTACTTTTATTATTATCGGATAATATGTCAAGGGAAAATAAACCATGGAATGGTCACTGGATCCGAGAGGAGCTATAACTTACAGGATGATATAATATCCTCTAAGTTACTTAATACTAGGTCAAGTATGTGGTTGTTCCTGGTATTTGAATTAACCCATTGGTTCATCCTTGATAGTAAACATGTTTCCAAATATCGTGATTCTGTAATACTACTTGTCTGTAGGGTTGTCCAGTTAATACCTGGTAGATTAAATCTCCAACTACTATATTGTTTTTGTTCCACCTATAGTATTCAGAAAATCTAGGAGTTGTTCCTCCTGACCTGTTGTTACAGATGGGGCTCTATATATTACTCAATGTTGATGGCATGGGAGGAGGAGATATTTTGACCCATAGAACTTCAATTTTGTCCCATTTGGATGTATCAATTTCTTGAATCTATTTTGTCAGAAATATATAAGGCCACTCCCACCCTTTTGGTCCTTCCTATCCTTATGGTACAAACTAAAACCATTTATTTGTTTATCCCAAGAATCATTTGGGTTCCACCAGGTCTCGGTTATGGCACGTAATCTAATGTTTAATTTTTCTAGGGTTAATTTTAATTCATCCATTTTATTATTTAAGCTCCTAGCGTTTAAAGAAATGAAATTATATGGGGTACATTCGTGTGTATCTTTATTTAGAAAAGAAGCAATTGGCCTAACCTCCCCTCCCACGCCAAGTTTAAATTTACTTCTAAAGTATGTCTAAGATGGTGGGCAAAAATTTGTTTCCTCCTTCTGTTTAGATGAAGTCCATCCTGTGTTATAACTTTGGGTCCCTGAATTTAGTACCGTGTTCAAGAAAGGTATGACCCTCTCTAGTACACCATCTTTTCAGCCATCCATTTAGCTGTGATATATCATTATTTACCTCACGTGTTGCCCTAGGTATTGGTAAGATCCCAGAGATGATAAGATCGCATCCATCCCTTGTAAGGGTCCTTTCTACCTCCTCAAACTCTCCCTGAATTTCTAGGAGCCTTCTTTTACCAGCGTCATTTGATCCCAATGTAGTAGCACCAGAGGTTGATGGGTATTTTCTCTCAGGCCTGGGAGGAGATTTTAATGTCTTTATGCCTGCTCCAGGAGTGCACTTACTGTGGTTGTTAGTTTACGATTTTTACAAACAATGTGGTCTGTGTATTTCAGCATGGAGTCACCCATAACCAAGATGTCTCTTAAATTGGTCTCTTCATTTACTGTTAGGTTGTTATCAGTTGTGTGTTTGCTCTTTTCTATTGGTGTGTGCGGTAGTGATTTATTATTGTGCATATTTGTGGATGGGTGAGGGGATTTTGTAGTATTTATTCCCTTGTTAGGTGGAATATTCCCTTGTTAGGTGGAATATTCTGTAATGAGCATGGTTCTCCTGGCGTGGGGGGGTCATCTTTTGCAGATGTATTGCATTCTGCGTTTTGATTAAACATGGAGAACCTGTTTGGTGTTACGATATTTGAGGAATCTCCTATGTTCCTTCTACCCTTTTTCCTGTTTTTATTAGTAATGTTTGTTACGAGACTCCAGTCCTCCTCAATCGCATGTGTTTCATTCTGGTGGCTAAGTTCACATGACAATATTGTTGCATCCACAGCAGAATCAATATATTGTTCCAGATTACTAGTATTCTCTCCCCCATTTTGTTCCTCCTGGATCTCTGTGGTCCTCATGTCATTTTTCACATACAGTGCCACTCCTCCTCCCTTCCTGCCTGCTCTGTCTCTCCTGAATATGTTGTAGCCAGGTATGGCCATCTCCCAGTCGTGGTTATCATTACACCAGGTTTCAGTGATGGCCACAATGTCCAGGTCTGACTGCACCATGACAGCCTCCAGATCTTCCATCTTGTTGCTAAGGCTCCTGGCATTTGCACATAGGCTTTCCATGATTTGACCTTCCTAGACTGTTTCGCTGTTCTACTCCAGCCCCTTCCTTCGTCATCCTTTATCCCTGGTTCTCCTTGCTGTCTGCTCTTCTGCTGAATTTTTCCCCTTTTCTGCCTATCCACCTCTTGGGCGCTAATCTCCATCTTTTGCACACTGCTTTGTAGAGATAGCCACTCCTCTGGTTCACTGGTTCCACTGCTAGCTGTGTGGGGTGAGCAAGTAGGTACTCTCCTTGCTGACCTGCCACCCCCCTTTGCTAGTTTAAATGCTTGTCAATGTAGCATTGAAACTTATCATTGAGTGCTTGGATTCCCCTCTAGGATGGATGCAGGCCATCAGGCTTGAACAAACCTCCATCCCTCCAGGTGGGTGCCCAGTCACCAATGAATCCAAACCCTCCCTCACAGCACCAGTTCTTCAACCATGAGTTAAAGTTCCTGGTGCATGCACCCTATGGCTCCCTTGCCTGCAGGTAGTACTCTGAGAAAGTGACAGAAGTAGCTACTTGCTTGAGACCCTCCCAATTCCTAAACTCTTCCTGAACTCCTTTGGCTCCCCATTTGCCAGGTCATTAGTACCTGGGTGGATAATGACATCCAGCTCACCCTTCCGTCTTGCCTTCCTAGTGATCCCCAGGATCTTTCTTCCATCCCTCCATGCCATGGCACCTGGTAGGCATCTCACCTCCCTGTCCTCCCCCTCCTGTGTTCCTAGCTGGATCCCTCTTATGATGGAGTCCCCCACCAGGATTTGCTTCCTCCTCCTCTGGGGTCCACTGCTTTCCCTGCTGAGGTCACCTCCTTGGTTAACCTCCACATCATTTCCTTCCACTTCTCTGGGTACCTCTATTTGGTTGTCCCCATTTGCCAGTGTGGCATATGAGTTCTTGAGTGGAGTAGGATCTGGGAAGTGCCTCTGCCTGACCGCTCTAACCCACCCTGAGCCCATTGTCATCCAAGTGCTCCTCGTTCTCGGCATCCTTTGAGGCAGTTGCATTGGACTGGGTGGTCTCTGGATAGGGGTGATGGTACTCCTGACCCAGTTTACTTCCGCTCTGAGTCTGGCTACCTCGTCCCATAGTCCAGAGAGATGCACGCAGACAGGGCAGCACCTCAGTGTCCAGAAGGTCTGCCTGAATATGGCTGCCTCACAGCCACTGCCTTGCACCACTCCCCACATTATACTGCAATTATACTGCTATTCCACTACTTGTCTGCTACTGAAGCTCTCCTAGTTCCCTTTTTATTAATTTACTGTCCTACAAATCCTGCCACTGATCCTCAGATAATTTTCTTTTAAAAAAAAGAAAATAAACCAATAAATAAATAAATGAGTCAAAACACTTGTCGTGCTGAGGGTGGGCTTCTTCCCCCTTATGCCCTTCCTACTCCACACCCCTTACTATACCCTGTGTTCAACTCCTGTCAATCAGATTTAACAGGGCATATAATTAAGAGTTGGGGGAAGGGGAGGCGAAAATTGCAGCAATTAAAGACAGCACAGAAATACACCACCACTACGTTTTAAATTTTCAACAGCCCAAAAACAATTCTAGGTAAAGACAACAAAGAAAGTACATTGTCACTAACAGCCCACAATCTAAGTTTAAAAGAAAAATAGCAATTACCAGTTACTGTAAAGCACTGAATTGAACATGTTTCCTTCCCCTTCTGGCTTCTTCTGAGAAAAAAAAAAATCTCCTTATCAACAGTCCAGCTGTCATTTTTCACAGCCTGCCCAAAACATGTTTCCGCAGCTGTGACGCACAATGGCGTGCTTGCTGTGCAAAATCACCTTTTGAGACACATTCACAAAATCACAGTGCTATGCGTCTCTAGTTCCACCACTCCCACTGCCAATGCCAGCGCGACAACATTCGGCATTGACAAATGCTTGTTTCATTATGGGATCATTACTTGTTTAGTTACTGTATAGCTCAGGGTAAACAGCAGTACAAGCTACAGCATGAGCTCAGGAGACAGCTCAGGAACAATTCTGGTTGGTAAGAGAGAGAGAGAGAGAGAGACCGCACTTCTGTCAGTTTCAGCAGATCTCTCTCGCCTTTGTTTTTTTACCGGGAAAAACGTCAGTACAAGCTGCAGCATGAGCTAGTTTACACATTTAACCAGCTCAGGAATAGTTTTAGGAGAGAGATCGCACTTTTTGTCAGTTTCAGTGTCTCTTTCTCTTCTCCGCTGTTTACCAGGGCAAACGGCAGTACAAGCTGCAGCCTTAGCTCAAGAATACTTTTGGGTGGGGAAGAGAGAGAGAGAGACCGCACTTTTGTCAGTTGCCCAAAGTGGACCCCCAATTCAAATAACATACCACACTGTTTTGGTATACAAAAGGGCCACAGCTCTTTTTACTTAATCAAAAAATGTTTACATTACACGGAATACTTAACATTTATAAAGCATAATATGTACATCACATTCGACAGATATGCACATTACAATATATATCTATATATATACATCACTATACATAACCACATCCTGTTTCAATATATGTATATTAAGTATCCCATCTCGTAAGACCCCTTGGGCAGCCACAATTCATGTATTGCTGAAACTCTGGCTCCTTCATCCACTTATTTGAGGGGAACTCTGGCCCTTTAGTCCAACAGACCCATTGAGGGCCATGCCTTCCCTCAAGACAGTTCCCCTCCCAATCTTCCCTGAATTTAGGGCCTCCTAGATCCTTGACGAGAAGCATGCCCATCCGGGGCCACGCTCCCCGTCTCGGAATCTTGGCTCCCAGCATTTCAGTGCATGCCCCTGCCTGGGTGCCTTCCTCCCCCGATCTCTGAGGCATATCCATCCTAGGGTCGTGCCTCTCCCCGGTGACACCCAATCGCAGCTTCTCTTCTTGTGTCTGGAGCCTCTCTTAACCAGGATCAGCCATGAATTACTACCACTTACATACGGTTCCAAGACGTATCTCCCACTAATGCCCAAGGGATCTTATTTTACCAAACAGTACTATCTCACAAAAATAATTGAGGGTATTGTTAAAAATGTCATTTCCAATGTCTGACAGATGAACCCCATCCTGGATACACAGGCCCTTATTCATCTTGCTGATCAGGAAATGCCTGATAACCTCCATGCCCAGCGAGGCCGTGAAATGGGACACCTCCTTATTCACAGACCTACGTGCTTTGTCCATGGCTCCTGCCTTTCGCTCACCACGCCACTGCTGGCATGGTATGATTCTGGTCCATGCCAGAATGTTGTGAGGCAACATTTGTTTTAAGCGGGCTAAACCCCTCTTAATTTCCCCAATTAATCTGGGTGCCCCAAGGATGACCAAGTCGTTCCCTCCCAGGTGAATAACCAGCGCAACCGGTGGTTGATGATGTAGGCCCAATCTAAACATCATTTCACATAATGCCCCCCACTTCATCCCCCCTTTTCTTGCCCATTGAATCACAGCTCGACTTCTCGGAATGCCCAGCTGTCTTGTGTAAGGCCGTTTTTTTCACCCTCGTGTATGCCTCCCTCACGTGTGAATGACTCACGATCCATATCCGAGGGGATGTTGCAGCCATGCCTGTAAGACAAAACAGAAACATGTGAGTATTCTCCCACTTTGAGCTTCTGTTACAACTTGTGCTGGGTTCCCCAGCATCACTTCCTGATGTGTTGTGCTGAGGCCTAATGTACGCCATGTAGGCTTTTGCTGCCCATCTGCCGACCCCTTTTATCTGTTCTTCTTTTAACCCACACCTGGCTGCCTCGGTGGCTCCTCCAATTCTGAATGAATGGGTGTTGTATGAGGTCGGGTATACACCCACCATCCATAAACCCTTTGGTAGGAGAGCCGTGAATTGCCACCTTGTGGCAGCTTTCCCATCCCCATGCACAAACAAATGCCCCGGTCCTGTTGGACGACCCGCCACATACTTCTTCATTGACAACCATGGGCAAATGTTCCCTGGAGGAACCACAAACAGTGTTATAAGGGTGGGGGGGCCACACTGGTTCATTTTTGATTTTCGCAGCTGAAGACACAGTCTGTCTTGCCAGATGACGAAATCACTGAACTGGAGATTGGTGTTCTGACTCGATGAGTTAGACTGTGGTACCAACTCTGACACCTGGAAGGCCCCGAAAAATGCACAAATGTATAGGGCCCTGAACAGCTTGGTTTCACAGCCCAAGCTGCAAGTAACTGCCAGTGCTTTCAGGAGGCTGGACAGTTCGGCTACTCCTATGGGTTTCCTTGTGTCCGCCTTTTACCCTGAGAGTCTAGACATGCCTTGTATCATTTTCTTTGTAATGAAACTGTTGGCTGGGTCAGGGAAACCCTCAGACTTGTGAAGAAAAGCAATGCCCGTCAGTTGGCATATAGCTGCCGGAGATTTTCCCAGGCTTTCTAAGTGGAGGACGTAGCTTTGAACTTGTCTTTGGGTATTGCGCAGTTCCATGCTTACCTCGTGACCACAGAATTGCTGAAAAGACCCATAGCTACCTACATACTTTCTCCATGTCGAGGGGGCCACAGTGAGCTGTACTAGTTGCTGCAATCTTGGTTCCCAAGTCTTCAGACCGCTTCCGGTATCTGTGCAGGGAGCAGGTCCGCCAAGGGGGCTGGCCGCCTGAAGTGCTCGAGCCGAAATCGAGACAGGTCATCAGCTATAACATTTTCTTTTCCTGGCAAATGACGTACCTTGAAAGAGATGTTGTACCGTAGGAAGCATAACACAAAGACCCGGAGAACCTTCATCACCTCTTCAGAACGAGATGTCTGCGAGTTCAGTACGTCTGCTACAGCCCTGTTGTCCGTGTGAAACAGCACTTTTTTATTCTGAATTTTGTGCCCCCACACCCTTACGGCTACCACGATAGGGAACAATTCGAGAAGGGTGATGTTTTTTGTGAGCCCCTTTGATATACAATCCTGTGGCCAGCGCCCTGCAAACTATGCCCCTTGCCAGAATGCCCCAAAGCCAATACCACCCAAAGCATCAGTCACCATGTGCAGACCCAACAGTTGGTCTGCGGTGTCTATCATAAATAATACCATTGAAATCTTGTAGGAAGAGTTCTCATACCTGCAAGTCTGCTTTTATGCCCTCGTTAGTCTGATGTGGTGATATGGTTTTAGAGCCCCCCCCCAGTGGCTGATGCCATCCGCCAGAGGAATGGCCTGCCTGGGCGAATTGCCCGGCATGCAAAATTCAAGTGGTCTATAACAGATTGCAGCTGTTGTAGGGCCACCTTCATTGCCCTTCCCATCTCACCTAACAGTTTGCTCAAAAGGGCCACCTTGTCTTGTGGTAGCCAGGAAACCATGGCCTCGGAGTCTATTTCTATGCCCAGGTATGAGAGGCAGGTAGCGGGGCCCTCTGTTTTTTCCTGCGTTAGCGGGACACCGAAATACCCCCTTAATGAGGTGAAACACTGCAGCATCTCTACACATGTGGTCCCCCCCCCGGGCCCACAAATAGGAAATCGTCAAGATAATGAACTATGTGTGTGTTCTGTGTGTGTTTTCTGGTGGCCCACTCCAAGAAGGTTGAGAATGCTTCGAAGGCTGAGCAGCTTACGGAGCATCCCATGGGCATGGCCTTGTCCATATACCATTGACCTCCAACTTTAAAACCCAGTAGATCCTGATCACTCAGATGTACTGGTAACAGGCGGAAAGCTGATTTTTAGTCACTTTTTGCCATCATTGCCCCGTGACCCAGCTCTTGTATGTGACTCAGTGCCACATCAAAAGTTGTGTGTTGCACTGTGCAATCCTCTGGGTTGATGAAGTCATTTACTGAAGTACCTTTCAGGTAGAACAGGTGATGAATCAGCCTGTTTCCCCCTACTTCCTTCTTGGGGACCAGTCCCAATGCGGATACCCTGAGGTTGTGAACTTGGGGGTAGTCGAATGGTCCCACCACCCTGCCTGCCTCTACTTCCTTGGCAATTTTCTTCTCCAGGATTTTGAGAAATAAATTTGCAGACTTGAGGTTGCGAGCTGTGGTTTCTATCCTTGGTCTCTTGTATGGTATCCTAAAACTATACTTGAAACCGTTAAGTATATATTTTGCTATTGTTTTGTCTGGGTAGCAGTCGAGCCAGGGGTCCATCCGGTCTTACCGTACTGGTGAATTAGCTAACCTTCCCAGCCCTCTTTCCTTTTTCACTGCTTGTTCCTTTGTTGTTTGGTTTCTTGGAGGATTGTCGTGAGCATTCCGAGACCTTGTGCTCTACTCTGCACAGCTTGCAGATATGCCCGTATTTACAAAAGGAATGAAAACATTTTCCTTTATTGTAGTCGTAACATGCCTTCCTCCCTGCCCCCTTCCTCTGTTCTTTCCTGCACTCTCCCCCTGTTTGTCTGGCAATAACATGACCACTATCAGTGTAAGTTACCACATTGGGCCAGCCATGCGTCATATAGCAGACCCACAGGTCTATGTGCGTGTTTTCCATTTGAGATTGGGTTGCCTAGGTAGTTTTAGACAAAACTGCTCATCGTATTTTAGCCATGCATATCCATCAAAGGACAGATGTGCGAATTTTATGCTGCCCCTGTATTTAAGCAGAGCAATTAGCTTATCAGGGTGTTTCGTCCCATAAACTGACATAAATATGTCAAATGCTGCTGTCCAATTCTCACATGTGAAAGGCACCTTTGGCCACCGTGACCTATCTTGTTTATTATTTTTCTCATCGTTCACTTCTGGGATCTCCCTGTGTAATAACGAGAACATGTCTATAAATTCCCCTTTCCAGATTTTTTCCCTGACAGTGTCAGACAAGTGGTCCCCCAATGGGTCTTCCACCCCGGCATATGCCCAATGCTCTAATGCTGTTGTTTTTTAGCTAGTTAAAATGTCACCCGCCAAAGTATTGGAAGCGGATCCAGTTTGAGAGGCAACCATTTCTCGCGCTTCTAAGCCTGCCATCAAACTTTCTTTGTTGGCTGGAGGATGTTGTATTGTAGAGGGCACAGCACCTGTCCATACCTGAACTGCTGCTCCTTGAGCATTACCTCCTCCTGCCGCTGCCTCCTGGGAATCAATGAATTGGAGAAGCTGAACTAGCAGTGGCTCAACCCCTGTGGTGATCCACCGTCCACCCCCTAGATGACTTGAGGGGGCTTTCTCCACCCCTACCCATGCGGGCTCTGTACCCTTTGTGCCATCCCCCCTTGTCTGTCTATTGGGACTTGGTACCCTACCACGGTGGGCTCTTCCCACTGGTGTGTCCTTAAACCAAAGCTATCTATTGGTCCTTGCACTTCACCCCCCGCTAGTCTCTGGGAGGTACCCTCGCCTGGCTCATTGGCTGAAGATGCCCGAGACCCTGTGTTGGGAGCGGTCATGCCCCCATGCTGGGTTGTTGGGAGACTAGGAGCGAAGGGGTCCATGGATTCATTGTTGCCCAAGGGGCAGACAAATTACCTGGCCCCCCATATATAAATGGCCACATAAAGGGGTTGTGCTGCCATATTTGGTGCCATGGCATTGCCGGCACAGAATTGTACCTTGAAGGCCCGTGCTGACCTGTCTGGCTGCCTACCTTTTCTCCCCCTTGATCTCCCTGTGTTTTACCAAAATCTAACTGCTGAAGGTGGCCTCCCCCGTCCTGTCTCCCAAGCACCTGGCCCTCTTCTGTTCCCTTACCTTTGTAGTCTTAGCCATATCTTCCAGGTTTTTTCTCCATTTTTTATACCTTGCCTCTTCTGTTGCTGATTCCAGTGGTAGCCGTTCCCGGCTCTCACTGGATTGCTTATCCTTGTTATCAGAATCAGACCACACCAATTCTACTGACACATCTTGATCTCCCTCATACTCACCAGTTTTTGGCTAGACCATTGTTGCCACCAGGGTGTTTTCCATTTCTTCATTCTGTGCCCTGGGCTGGACCATAGACTTGCTCTCCTTGACTCCGCTCCATTTTTTCTCTGTATGCTTTCTGCATGCCTCTGCCACCATTTGAGCCTTACGCTTCTTCTGCCCACCTTGCCCCTTTCTATTACCAGCTTTTTTTTGCACCATGGATTCCAATAATCGGGCTGATGGCTGGCTATGCCTGGGTTGTTGCTATGGTGGGAGGGTCTACCTCTGGCAGCTGTTGCTCAACTGGCCGGGCAACCAGCCAGCCAATCCAACCCCCCCAATGTCTTTTAGGCATTGCAGGGCCTCGCGTAAAGCTTTGTTCTGCCCTTATGCTGGGGGTAGTCAGTTCCACAGATCATGTCTAGATTCCTGGCCCTGAAAGGTCTTGACTGGAACCCTGTGCCAGTGTAAAATTTTGGGGAGCCAGAACCTGATTATTCTGAGATTCGACCATTTTACAGGTATTGATTGTAAGGGGCAAAGCGGTGGTAAGCAAGGCGATACCTATTTGAGACAAAAACATATTCGTTATTCCTGCCCATGTTTCAAATGCCCTCTACCAATTGGCACTCTGACTGTTTCCAAGCCATTCTTGAATATACTACTCCCTAACAAACAGCTGCTACCTTGATGGGGGGGAGTGAAAAAAGGCCTCGGGTTTGGCATGCCCACGCATGGCCAAATTTTGGATTGTGTCCCCAGCAGCAGACCAGAGGAGGCGGCATCACTAGGAACCGGCCAAGCAAAGCCAAGAAGAAATTGCATAGCCAGGGAACCCCTTACTTGGACTAGGACAGTTTTCAAGGGAAACGTTCTGTGGGATGGGGACCAGCTGCGGGGGATTCTTTAGTATTTTCATGCAGGGAATGCGTGGGGGGAGGGGGCTCCTTAATACCTAGTATTGAAACATACTCACTATCTTGGGTTCTGAATACCACCCTAAAATACTAGAGACACCAACAAAAGCCAATTGGAAAATTAGCTACAAGCCGATAATACCCTTTCCCCCTCCCCTATACTAGCCCCTAAGATGCACAACCACCGACTTCCTCCCTTTTATTCTCTCCACCCTGCTTAATGCTAAAATCCCCTATACCTGCCCCACCCCTAAATAATACTGCGGCAGAATCCCATAATGCATCTAAAATTCTGTAGTGAGAACAAATAAGTCCGAAAATTATAATTGGCCCCCACACACAAAAAAAAAAAAAAACACAGGAAGGAAACTGAACAGCAGGGAAAAAGATCCACTAAAACTTTTCTTATTACCTTAGTACATGATTAGGTCTTACTCAGTGGCTAAATTACGTGCAATAATTATTGATGCCAGAAACTAAAGGCGGGGGTCGCTAAAAAGAGAAAGGAACTAATAAAAGGACCAGAAAGAGAAAGGGGAAAAAACAGGGGGGAAGATGGGAAATAACTGCTGTTGTGGCAAGTAACATTGAAATATAAAGGACCACGAGGCCTGGGGGGCAGAGGGGGGCGCACAAGGAGGAGGCGGCAGATAAGGCGCTGCTTAGCTAGGAGAACAGTAGGAGCGGGAGCTGAATGAGGATATAACTGCCGGGGCTAATAAATTACTCTTTTGAGCGTGGACACCCCAAGGGCTCAAGCGATGGGGGGGGCCACCAGAGGGAAAAACATTTTCAGACGAAATGACGCTGCTGAAGATTGGGGAGGTAACAAAGAAAAAGGAACAGCAAGGCTGAACAACAATAATACCAGATGCTAGATACACACACACACACACACACACACACACACACACTGACTGTAGCAATAACATTGAAAATATTCAAAAAGAGGGAGATATTTTCCAATTTGTACCAAGTTTGTAAACACATATACAATCAAAAGCTGTAAAAGCCACATTATAATTATGCCAATCTATGTGTTACTAAGAGGGAGTTGGCCAGGAAATATTTGAACTTTTTGGCACTAAAATACTCAAGAATAAAATATAGTGTGCATGATTTGACTGAGGAGACAGTAGTATTTTTTCAGGTGGGGAAAAGAGAGAGAGATTACATTTTGACAGTTTCAGCTCCTCTCTCCCCTCTGCATTTTACTGGGGAAAACGGCAGTACAAGCTGCGGCATGAGCTCAGGAGACAGCTCAGGAACACTTTCGGGGGAGACAGAGACAGAGAGAGAGAGAGAGAGAGAGGAGACAGCACACTTTTGTAAGTTTCAGTGCATCTCCCTCCTCAATTTTTACAGGATAAATGGAAATAAATGCTGCAGCATGAGCTCCTGGAGACAGCAGAGGATTTTCACCATGAAATACTTACAGCCCTATTAGACATCAGATCGTGTTTAATTTATATAGTAATGAGGAATATGATTTATCATGCCAAATCAAAAAAATCGGCAACTGGGTTTGTGTGCAGTTCACCATTTGAATCTTCATCAGAATCATTTGCCTAAACTCTGGTTTACCCTTCCCCTGTCAATCCACTCTGCCTCTTTCCCCTTCTATCTCAAGTCTCTTTTTTTGTGACTTTTCTACCGTTGGGGTGATTCCTCCCTGCCTATCCAAACTCAATTTGTATTACCGCATGTTTCTTATTGTACTGTTTTGCCTTGCAATGTTTAAAGTCTATGTTCCTTTTGGCAGTACCATATTGCTTGTTTAAGACTATTATTTTTGTAGTGCTGTTAGTTACTACTGTATTTATTTTTCCTCCTCTTGTACTATCTTCCATTCTCTTATCCCAAGAATGCATCTGGAAATGAGCTGTTATCAGCTCTGTATGTCTTCTCTAGTAAAACATTAAAAATCAATAAACTAAATACCGTGGGGAAGTTATGAGGCATGGAAAGAGGGGTTCCAAGGGGTAAAATGAGGGCTGTTTCTCCTAATATCCTAGTATTAATCATACCCTCCAAACCTCCTAGACCAAATTCATGGCTGTATGTGATCACCACACCCCTAAGGAAAACCAGAGCATGGGACTCCTACTTTTCCTAGATATCAGCAAAATTATTAGCTTACCACCGTACCAGAGACCTTGCCTGGTGATCCTACAAGGATACTGGCTCCCTGGCTGCATTGGCCAATTACCAGTACCTTCAGAACACATGTATGCCAAACTTGTGAATTACTGTATGATTATTTTGCACCAGCACTCCAGAACAACATAAATGTCCTCTCCAAGTTCTGGAAGGCTATCCATTCCCTTTTCTCTCATCCGACCCAGTGTCTCTCCCCTGTCTTATATAGGACTATTATTTTTGCAATGCTGTTAATTACTATTAATGTTTTATCCCCTTGTACTATCTTCCATACCCCTACCACCCAGGACAACATCTGGATACAAGCTGTTATCAGCTAAGTATGTCTTTCCTGGTAAAATGTTTGAAATAAAATAATTAATGCGGGGAGTTGAGAAGTGTGGGCAGAAGGGTTCTGAGGGGTAAAGTGAAATACATCCTTCCTAATGTGGAACAGTTGAGAGATGTGGAATGAGGGGTTCTGAGGGATAAAATGAGGGATGTCCCTCCAAATGTGGGACTGTTGAAAGGTATTGGCAGAGGGGTCTGAGGGATAAAATGAGAGTTGCTGCTCCTAATGTGGAATGGTGGAGAGGTACTGTATGGAAAGAGGGGAGTTTGAAGAGTAAAATGAGGCATGTTCCTCCTAATGTGGAACAGTTGAGAGGTAAGGAAAGAAGGGTACTGAAGGGTAAAATGAGGGACATCCCTTCTAATTTAGTTATTTATTTATTTGAAAGGTTTCACCAGGAAGGACAACATGAGCTGTTCTCAGCTCATTTCCAGAAGCGACCTGGGGGAAGGGGGTTACAAAATGGGGAGAGCAAAAAAAACATTACCAGGCTATATACATAAATACATGAAATGCAACAAAAGTACAGCAAAGAACATAACCAAGATAATACACATAAAATGCCAGAAATACAACACTAGTACAATCAATTACAAAGCTTGACATCAAAAGAGTTAAGACTGGCAGTATCGCAAATATACGACATACTGGGTTGCCAATTCAGTTTTTGCAGGAAACCCCTGTAAAATTCTAGAATTAAGGCTGCCTGAACACTGGTAAAAACAAAGATTTCATGGAAGTTGGCATTTTATACCAGATCAGTAAATCTACAAAATGTGTATTTTTCTTATAATTGCTTCTTGTACTATTTTCAATTTGCTTTATTTAAAGCTCTGTATAATAAGCCTTCTCATATTCTGATTATTTATACACATACTAAAAGAATGACAGCAGAATCCCAGTAAAATCCAGAAATTGGAGTAACAGTCACCAGCGCAATTCCAGAATCTGAAGTCTTGAAAATGGCATTTCATTGTTTTAATCACCGTACATCAGTGGCCTTGACCATATTAACCACTAGAGTAGTGACAGGTAGTAAGGAGGGTGTAGATCCGATGGGGGAGAACACCTTACAGTGCTTGAAGTGGCAGGTTAAATACTTAAAAGAGGACAGGAAAACATTTCTAATTGGCAACTGTTTACAAAGTTGTTATTCTCTGAAATGATATGCATTCCCCTAAATTGTCTATATTTAACTGTAGCTGAATAAAAAGTGATACAAAAACTGTATTTTGCATAGTTTTGTTTTTATGGGCAGCATTCTGTTACAGTTCTCTTCAAGGAACCAATAATCTGGAGTTTTAACTATGTCACTGTTTGTGCACAGAACCCTAAGCATAGTTCAGATAGGTCAACAGCTCATAATTAGCATTTTGTACACAAACCATGACATAGTTAAAACTCCAGATCACAGGTTCTATGAAGAGAACTGTAACAGAATGCTGCACATGAAAACAAAACAATGTAAAACACAGTTTGTGTATCACTTTTTATTCAGGTACAGTTATATATGGATAATTTAGGGGAATGCAAATAATTTCTGAAACTGAGAATGTAATAAACAGCTGCCAATTAGAAAGGATTTCCTGTGCTCTTTAAGTGCTAGAACTGGCAAGTTGAAAACGGAGGAATTAGTTAGTGCTGCGTTTTCCTGATTGGGTGACAGTGAGGACAAGGAGAGAGGGCTTGTGAGAGGGAAGCGGGCAGGGAAAGGAAGGGGGGGTTGGGAGACATGCTGGGAGTTAGACCCCTTCAGGATGCTGAGAACCCTGCAAGGGGGACAAGGTACCTGGTAGGGATGGAGGTGAGAGAGAGAGAGAGAGCGGTTGAGAGAGAGAAAGAAAGGGAAAGAAGGGTAGAGAGGCATGAAGGGAGCAGGACTCCTTCAGGATGCTGAGAACCCTGCAAGGAGGACAAGGACCCTGTGGGGATGGAGGTGAGAGAAAGAGGAGGGAGGAGATAGAGGTAGAGAGGCACCAAGAGTTAGACCCCATCAGGATGCTTAGAACCCTGCAAGGGATGAGGATCTGTCAGGGGTGAAAGAGAGGGGAGGTGGAATTGAGAAAGGGGTAAAGTAGAAGAAAGGGAGAGTGGGAGCAAGGTCCCTACAGGAGACTAAGACCTCTACAAGAGACACTGGGACCCAGTAAGGATGGAGGTGAGAGAGAAGAGAGAAGAGAGAGAAGGGGAGAAGTTAGGGTGAGGGGGCAGGGAGGGGGCAGCGGAGGCTGTTGTCAGTGGTGACTTAAAAGTGCAGGGGTAGGAAAATTGGTACGTTGGGGGAGAGGTGTTTGGGATTAGAAAAAAGTTAGGTGCAGTTGCAGCTGTGAGCAGAGTGCTTCCAGAGGAGGAGTAAAAGGGAGTGGTGGGATTGGGCAGAGCGAATTTCAAGCAGGAGGGAATTCCAAATAGATGAGAATTTGTACAACAAGGCAGCGTGACCAGAAGAGGTATGCCATGGCAGGAGAGCTAGAGTTCTATGTGTGGATGCACATAGGGAATAGCAGGAGGGTGGGGGGGTTGATAGGAGGGAGGATAGGAAGGGGGAAGATAACCGATCCAGAATTTCCCAACTAAATTAGCGCAATGTGATAGACATCTAGCATAGAGGAAGAAGAGCAAGGTATAGAGATCACAGTGATGAGCAAGTGGAGGGCAGCCAAGTATGTAGCAACAGAAGGAATTGAAGAGGGTGTCCAGTCTGGAGAGGGAGGATTTAGGGACCGAGCAGTAGACTATATCTCTGAAATCAAGGACAGGGAGAATCATCTTTTGAACGATTTCTCTCCTGGCTTGCTGTGGCAAGCAGCCGTGGTGACGGTACAGGGCACCGAGTTTGGGGAGTAGTTTATCTTGAATAGTGTCAATGTGGACCCCAAAGTCCAGGTGTTTATCCAGCCATAGCCCAAGGTACTTGAAGGTGGAGACATCCTCCAGTGTAGTACCAGAGAGAGTAATGAAGATAGGGGTAGAGACAAGTCTGGACAGCTTCTGTCTGGAGCCAAAGGTCATACAGACTGTTTTTTTGACATTCCGGGAGAGCTGATTTGTGTTGAACCAGCACTGGATGTTACTAAAATTCTGCTGGTGGCCACGTCAGAGGGGGAGCTGCTGGACACAAACAGACGGTATCATCTGCATACATGTGGATGTTTGAAGATGAGCAGGCATTGGGAAGGACATTCAGGAAAATGGAAAATAGCATTGGTCCAAGTACTGAACTTTGGAGGACACCAGTGGTGATAGGGAGAGGAGGGGAGGTGGAGTTACCGATTCTGACAGATTGGAAACAGCCAATGAGGTAGGACAGAAACCAGCTGGTGGTGGGTTCGGAGAGGTCTACCATCGACAGCTTACCCAGGAGTAGGGAGTGGGATAAAGTGCTGAAGGCTTTGGCCAGGTCAACAAAGATGGCAGAGGTAATGCATCCCTGATCCATGCCAGTGAGAATGGAATCAGTGAGCTGAAGGAGGGAGGTGGTGGTGGAGTGACTTTTACGGAATCCAGACTGGAAGAGGGTGAAGAAGTATGAAGAGTCAAGGAAGGAAGAGAGTTGCTCCAATACCAGATGCTCTTGGAGCAGAGTGGGGAGTAAAGAAATTGGGCAGAAGTTGTGTGGATTGGAGGGTTCCCCACTTTTAGGAAGGGGAATAACTGTAGCAGTCTTCCAGGCATCTGGGACTGTTGCATGAAGGAAGGAGAGGTTCCAAAGAATAGTCAAAGGATGAGCGATTGCGTTGGCTGAAAGATGGAGTAATTTGGGGTCGAGCCCATCAGGGCTTTTGCCCTTGCAAGGGTTTAAGGCAAGTAAAACATGCATGGTGTCCTCAGGGAGTACAGGCATGAAGGAGAAGCATGAGGCAGATGGGAAGAGAGAATGTGGGAGGGCTGAGAGGAGACACAAAGAATTACCGGTAGGAATAGGGGGCAGAGAGGCAAGGAGGGAGGAGGCACAAGAAGTGAAATAGTTGTTAAATTCAGCTGCCACTGACAGGGGATCCTCAATTGTCCAGGTGGCAATTTTTAGGATGGGAGGGAGGGATAGGAAGGGGGGGGAGAATAGAGCATGAATCACCTTCAAGAATTAAGAAGGGTTGTTGATGTTTTAATAGAAGGAGGCTTGGAAGTATTCCACCTTGGTGAGGCAGATGGCTCTGGTGCATGCGTTGTGGAGTGTGCAGTAACACAGAAGGTCATGGGGGGAACCAGAATTTTTAAACGTAGCCCAGGCTTGGTCTCTTGCATGCTGACACGTGACGAGTTCAGCAGAGACCCAAGGGAGGTGGTTTCCCCGAACCAGTGCATTCCTAAATGGAGCATGCCTGTCCCAAACATTAAGGAATTGGGTGCTGAAGTAGCTCAGTGCTGTATTTACAGAAGAGGCAGTGTTAATAGGAGGCAGTATGGTGCAGTGGGTTAAGGCTCTAAGCTGCAAATCTGGAGACCTGGGTTTGAATCCCACAGCCCCCTAGGTGCATACTGTGTGACCCTGAGCAAGTCACTTAACTTCCTTGTGCTCCCAGATTGCACCTGCAAACAAGCTTTCAGCTTAGTGTGTCTCACCTGGTAAAATAATTGGTAAAAAAAAAAAATAGGTGATCAATCTATATTGGACAGGTCATTGTGGAGGGATGACAGGTCAAGGGAACAAGATGAGCGGACGTTAAGAATGACAGGTGGTGACTTAGTATGGTAGATTTTATGTACACAGTAGACCATGTGATGATCACTGAGTGCATCAGTGAGTATACCAGATTTAATGACACGGTGTGGGTGTGAGGTCAGCACCCAGTCAGTTAGGGTGTGATTGCCAGATTTGTGATTTAGGCTCGTAGGGTCTGTTATGAGTTGTTTCAGGTTTAGTGATGAGACATGGTTGCAGACTTTGGGCTGTAGACTGGCCAGCCAATTTATATTGAAGTCACCTAGGAAGAATTCTCCAGGGGCAGCAAGGGAGGAGATGGAGAAGAGAAGGTCAGTGATAGAGGAGAGGGAGGAGTCAGGGAGGGTGGGACAGCAGTAGACTCCATTGACATAGGGAGGGAAATTTTTACAAGTAGCAGTTCATAGACTGAGGGAGAGGTTGAGAAAAAGCAGACAGAGTACATGATTGAAGTGTATATGTACATAGCAACAACCCCGACCCTGGACTTGTGGTCCTGGCGGATGAGAGTGTAACTGGGGATGGAAAGAGCAGAGTCGGGAATTTTGGGGCTAAGCCATGACTCAGAGTGAGGACAGAAGGTTTAATGTGCTGCATGAGTGATTTTAGAAGGTCGATTTTAGGGAGTAGACTTCTGATATTTAGATGCAGAAGACTAAGACCTTTTGGCAGAGCAGGAGAAGTGGAGAGTGTGGGGACAGGATTAGGTTCAATGTCACCTGCAGTGATTAGTAGAAGCATTATGAGTGATCTTGTGAGGGTGATCAGCCATTTTTTCGGTGGGGGGGAGTAAGTGGTGGGTGGTTGAGTTGGGCTTGTTCTTAGTGCAGCTGGTGCGAAAGATAAGGGCTTGCAGGGAAGCCATGGGGGGCTAGTATTATGAAGGATGCTGGCAGCAGCGCACCAGGGAAGTGTAATAAAGGAGGCTGGCAGGAGGAGGGAGGGTGGAGAGGGGGGGCAGAGGGGAGGGATCAGAGAGTGGGTGGTAGACAGAAGAGGGAAGTGAGGTCAGTGTAAATAGCAGGAGGAAGCAGGCAAGAAGGAGGGGGCCACGATGGGTGGAAGTTAGAGGGAATATGACAGTGGATGAGAAAGGGGATAGGGTGTAGAGGTGAAAGTGGGAGATAAAAGAGGGGGATTTACTGGAAACAACTTAGAAGGAGGTGCTACGTGGAGGGGGAAAGATGATGAGCTACAGTACGACTGTAACAACTGTAAAGAGGAACCACAAGGAGGAGAAAGGCAGATTACACATTGGACGAGGGCAAAGAAAAGAGGTAAATGGGCAGGGCATCTGTTTTGGGAGGAGTCACAAGTGAAATGTGTGGATTTAAAGAGTGCCAGGGGCAAGAGACGGTGGGTGGGAGAGCATTTTTGCTACAGAGAGACAAGCAGAATCAGCCTTACAGGAACAGGAGAAAAGCGCAGCTGAATACCATATGGGGAGCCGTGTACCAGCTATCAACTCCTTGCCAGTAAAGTAACCAATTGGCAGGAGTTGCTGCGGTACCAGTGGCCAGTCCCAGGGCAGCAGCAGGCTAGTGCCAAAATTTGAAGCTACAGTTCTATCCAGCAGGGACCGTACCTTCTGGAGCTGGTTTCTAATGTGTGATAGCCGAGAGACATGAACAGAGGTGTTCTAAGGGGGAAAACGAGGACTGGATCTCCTACTGTGGGAGAGTTGAGAGGTATGGATGGAGGGGTTCTGAGGAGTGAAATTTAGTTAGTTATTTATGTATCTATGTATGTATTTATTTCAAAGGTTTTACCAGGAAAGACATATTGAGCTGAAATCAGCTCGCTTCCAGATACATCCTGGGGAAGGTGAAGAGAGATGAAAATAAAAGAAAAAAAATACAGAATACAAAATATATAGCAAGGAAATAGTATGTAATGAGACATGTCCTCCTAATTGGGGACAGTTAAATAGTATAAACAGAGAGAAGTTCTGATGGGTAAAATAAGGAACATTGACAGGTATGGGCATAGGGGTTCTGAGAGGTAAAATGAGGGAGATCTCCCCAATGTGGGGCAGTTGAGTTGAGATATATGGACACAGCGGTTCTGAGTGGTAAAATCAGGGACTTCCCTCCTAATGTCAGACAGCTGAGAGGTACAGATTGGGGGATTCTGATGGCTAAAATGAGGGATGTCCCTCCTAATTTGGAGCAGTTGAGAGGTATGGACAAAGCGTTTTTGAGGGGTAGAATGAGAGATGTTCCTCCTAATGTGGGACAGTTGATCGGTACGGATAGGGGGGTTCTGAGGGTTAAAATAAGGGGTGTACCTCCTAATGAGGGATAGTTGAGAGGTATAGACAGAGGGGTTCTGAGGTGTAAAATTAAGAATATTCTCCTAATATGGAAAAGTTGAGTGGGATGGACATAAGGGTACTATGGGGTAAAATGAGGGATGTCCCTCCTAATGTGGGACAGTTGAGAGGTATGCCGCCCAGGAGACATGGATTTGGCTAAATATTACTAGAGCCAAATACACAGAAATTCTAACCGAAAAGGTTGAACAAGTAATACTCCAGACCACAGCAAAATATATAGATCAAGGGGAAAAGGTGGGCAGTTCCTACAAGGCATCCACCTACCAGTTTTAACCTCTGACCAACAGTTGGCTTCAGGGGAAGCGATCCGGGAAGAAGGGGTTGTACAAACTATAAAGTAACTGGTAGTTGACAAGGCCCCAGGTCCAGATGGTTTTCCATCCAACTTCCATGATCAGAACTCACTCCTTACTTAACAGCCTTTTTCAATAGGTATCACAATGAAGGTATATCTGACCCTACCCTGACAGAAGCTTGAATTTTGCTCATACACAAACCCGGTAAGGGAGTTACAGACCTATATCCTTTATATCCTTCAGAAGGAACTGGAAGGGGACAGGATCAGTTGTGTTCCAGGACAGTAGCTGCTTCTTGTTGTTTTCACAGGGTTCTTGTGGATTTTACTTGGTAGAAGGTTATTTCTTTTCTTTCTTACTTCTAAGGGGCTAGCAGGGTATTGTTTTGGGGGCCGTTGGAAGTTTGAAAACTGGTTTGGTGGCTGTAAGTGGGCTCATTTGTTGGATGTTTCACTGTGTAACAGGCTGTGCTGGTGGAGGCCTATTTCTTCTGATTTAAAACCTATTTGGTGGGATTTGCTTGGGCCTGGGTATTTGAATTGAGACCTATATCTGTTAATTTCAAGCCTATTTTGATGTGTTGTTAGTGAAGCTGATTGAATTGAGACCTGTTTCCTTTGGCAGCAAACATATTTTTTGGGGCTTGAGGGGAATTTTGGATTCCCTTGTTGCTGACTCAGTAGCTGCAAAGATTACTGCATAGTGGGGAAGGGTGTTAATGGTCTGGCCAGGTCTCTCATAGCTAATTGACTGGAGGCAGAGCTGAATCAGGTTTGTGGTGTTGGCTGCTTTGTCTTCTCAGAAGGAACTGGAAGGGGACAGGATCAGTTGTGTTCCAGGACAGTAGATGCTTCTTGTTGTTTTCACAGGGTTCTTGTGGATTTTACTTGGCAGAAGGTTATTTCTTTTCTTTCTTACTTGTAAGGGGCTAGCAGGGTATTGTTTTGGGGGCAGTTGGAAGTTTGAAAACTGATTTGGTGGCTGTAAGTGGGCTCATTTGTTGGTTGTTTCACCGTGTAACAGGCTGCGCTGGTGGAGGCCTATTTCTTCTGATTTAAAACCTATTTGGTGGGATTTGCTTGGGCCTGGTTCTTTAGCGGCTGGGCTTGGAGGGAGAACACAGGGCTGATACACTCTCTCTCGAGTCGGGTGTCTGCTCAAGACCCACCCTCCCCCACTCCTCCCTCCCCAGAGTTCTGCTAATTTATAGGGGAGCACCTGCCCTGCAATTGGAGGAATAGCCTGCAGGTGCAGCTCATGTAGTTCTAGCAACTGGGGGTTGGATTTAAAGGCTGGGAGAGAGGAGCTTAGGGAGTTGTTCATTTCCCTTATAAGTTTACTGTGTTGTACTGTACCTAGTAACAGGATTAGCGTTGTACTGTATGACTGTTTCTAAGATTAGTGGGTGACCTGATTAGGCAGTAGGGGTGTATCTTGGACTGGGGGGAACCTGGTGGCTCACCCAAGGAACCCTACTTGGAAGGGAATGGAACCACACAGCATTAGGGCCGGCATCTTTGGGAGGGTGGTGAGGTGCACAGGGTGTGGAAAAGCCATGATACTGGACTGGGCTTGGAGGTTTGGTGGTTGCCCAGTGTGCTACCAGCTGGCACAGCTTAGGAAGGAGGTTGTGGGGATTAGGAGACAGCTGGGAAGGGGGAGGTATGGTTGGGGAAGGGGCAGGGATCTCCACAGGGTTGCACCAAGCACTGGGTGCAGCGCATAGGAAGGAGAGCAGGAGAATACTCAGGGTCCATAGGGACCCTGGCAGAGGGGGCCAAAGGACACTACCAAGGAAGCAGGCAGGTAACTGGGGACCCTCACAAAGGAGGGACAGAGGGACAACATTCTCAGGGAATTAGGCAGATGGCCAGGGCTGGACAGAAGGAAGCAAGGTGGGGAGGTGGATCAGACCTTACACTCAGTAAGCGCTTCAATTCTCTTCTTCTGCTTGAGGATGAGGGGGGTGGTGTAGCCATGACAGGGGTGGTTAGAGACGGAAAGGGAGTGGGGGGCAGTAGGCAGGGCCCAGATAGCAGGAAGAACAATGGGGAACCTGGAATGCAGGAAAATGGGGGGAGCAGTGAATCAGAGCAGGAGGGGCGGGGGAAGAGGGAGGAAAGCGCTAGGAGAAGGACCAGTTGGGAGGAAAGGTAAAGGAGAAGGACCAGAAGTACAATAGAAACATAGAAGTTGACGGCAGATAAGGACCGCAAGGCCCATCCAGTCTGCCCATTTCTTTTTCTACCTTATAAATGTGCCATCAGCCTTTGCTCTGTCAGTGGCCTATTTATTCATACTCATTTGTATTGCTCCTTATGCCTATCCCATGCCTGTTTGAAGCCCTGCACTGTATTCATAGCTACCACTTCTTGAGGTAGGCCATTCCATCCACCACCTTTCTGAAAAGAATTTCTCACATTCCCCTTAATCGGCCCCTCTAATCTCATGCTGTGTCCTCTTGTCCTGCTATTTTTCTTATATTTAAACATGTTAGACTCTTTCACCTTGTTAATGCCCTTAAGGTGTTTGAATGCCTCGATCATATCACCTCTCTGCCTCCTTTGCTCAAGGGTATACATACTTAGCTCTGTTAATCTGTCCTCATATGTCTTCTGATGCAGTCCCTGCACCATTTTGGTTGCCCTTCTCTGGACTGCCTCAATTTGGTTAATGTCCTTGTGAAGGTGTCTCCTCCAATACTGCATGCAGTACTCCAGATGGGGCCTAACCAGTGTCTTGTAAAGAGGGATGATTACCTCCCTCTTACGACTTTGATACCCTACTAATACACCCTAACACCCCCCTAGCCTTACCTACTGCTTTAGAGGTCTGCTTGGATGATTTCAGGTCATCAGTGATGATGATGCCCAAGTCTCTTTCTTCCTTTGTGACTCTAGCAACTCCCTCCCAGCCTATAGGGGTCTAGGGTTTCTCTTCCTATGTGCATGATCTTGTACTTCTTTGCATTAAATCCCAGTTGCCACTCTTCTGACCATTTTGCTAGTTTATCCAGATCTCTTCTCATTCTGCCCACCCCATCTGGATCATCTACTCTGTTGCAGATCTTGGTGTCATCTGCAACAGACAAGCCTTACCTCTAGTCCATCTGCAAGGTCACTAATGAAGATGTTGAAGAGGACTGGCCCCAGGACTGATCCCTGAGGTACCCCACTTGTGACTTGCATCTCTTCTGACTGTATACCATTTACCACCACTCTCTGTTTTCTGCCCGTCAACCAGTTTGCCACCCAGTTGACCAACTTCTGACCCACCCCGAGTCTACCTAGCTTATTTATCAATCTTCTATGTGGAACAGTGTCAAAAGCTTTGCTGAAGTCAAGGTAGGCAACATCAACTGCTCCCCCTTGGTCCACCACTCTGGTTACCCAGTCAAAGAAATCTATGAGATTAGTTTGACAGGACTTTCCTTTTGTAAACCCATGCTGTCTTGGATCCTGTGCCCCTATGGATTCCAGGTGTCGCACTATCCTTTCTTTAAGGAGTGCCTCCATAATCTTGCCCACTACTGAGGTAAGACTGACTGGTCTGTAGTTCCCTGCCTCCTCCTTGCTACCACTCTTATGGAGCAGGATCATATGAGCCCTTCTCCAGTCTTCTGGGACCTCTCCTGTGCTCAGAGACTCGCTAAACAGTTCTGCTAATGGCTCTGCTAGGTCCACCTTTAGCTCCTTAAGTACCCTGGGATGTATGCCATCAGGTCCCATTGCCTTATCCACCCTGAGCTTAGCAAGCTCTTGTAGGACCCTTTCTTTTGTGAAGGGAGTAGTGCTCACCTCCTTCCCCCCTGTGTCCATGGTGCTGAGCTGTGGGCCCTGCCCTACCTTCTCTTCAGTAAATACTGAGCAAAAGTATCTATTTAGGATAGATGCTTTTACATGGTCCTCCTCCTCACATGCTCCCTTTTCTCCATTAAGCTTAGCAATACCCCCTCTGAACTTTCTCCTTTCACTAATGTATCTATAGAAAGTCTTGTCACCTTCTTTTACTGTTTGTGCTAGTGTTTCCTCAGTTTGGGACTTTGCCTGCCTGACTGCCTTCCCTGCTTCCCTTAGGACAGTTTGGTATGCCTCCCTATCTTCATCCCTCTGTGTCAAGGAGAGATTCAGTAAAGGAGCTGAGGGTTTAGCCAGGGAGCACGATAAGCAAGGAGGGACTAATGGAGACAGCAAGGAAGGAGGACGAGCCAGGCTAGTTTAGCAGATGGGGAGAAGGACCAGTTACGAGCAGTGAGGGGAGTTAACAAGGGACAGAAGGATACTCAGGAGGAGGAGAGCAGGATTGAGGGAGGGGTGGCCAGGGTAAATAACGAGGGGTGGCATGTGGCACCCAGATAGGGGAGAAACAAGGAGCCGGCTGGGTGGAGGGGCTGGTAGAAAGGATGAGGGACATGGAAGGGAGAAATGGAGGAAAAGGGCGGTCAGAGGCTCCTGTTGGGGATTCTATGATCAGGGAATCAAATGGGATAGGGAGGAGAAGCCTGGCCAGTTAGAACAAAATGCTTCCCTGGACTAACGGTGCACAGGGCTAAGCATGAGGTGTATCAGCTGGCAAAGGATTGTGGGGGTTCCCCAGACATACTGGTCCACCTGAGTACAAATGACATTGAGGGAAATAGCGAGCTAGAGATATAGGCAAGATTCAGGGAGCTTGCCAGGGTCTGTCATGACATAGGATGCACAGTTTCCTTCTCAGAAATCCTGCTGGTGCCAAGGGATAGTGGGGAGCACAAAAGGAAGATTAGCAAGCTAAACCAGTGGCTCAGGGAGTGGTGTGAGGCCAGAGGGTATGGGTTGATGTGGGATTGGGGGGAGACCTGGGAGGATAAGGAGCTGTATGCTAGAGATAGACTCCATCTCAATTTGGAGGGGAATGGAATCCTTAAGTTGAAAATAGAGGGGTTCATTGGTGAAAAGTGGGGTTTAAACTTGTGAAGGGGGGGGATGGGAGAAAAGGCTGTCAAGGGGGTGCCGATAAAGGAGGGACTCTGTCTTCACCCCCCTGGAGAGCTGGAGGATTGCGGGAAAAGGCCGACTGGTAAAGTGCAAACCAGGGGAAAACAGAATCCCCATGGAAACACGAGCAGGGGAAATGGAAGTATAGAGAAAGGGTGGAAGGTAGTCCTTCTAAATGCCAGAAGCTTGGGAAATAAAATGCCTGAGCTCCAGGCGATGCTAAATGAGGGAGCAGTGGATGTGGCAGCGGTCACTGAGACCTGGGCCACTGCAGGACACGACTGGGACCTGAACCTGGAGGGTTACACTATGTTCAGGAAGGACAGGGGGGAGGGAAGGGGAGGAGGGGTAGCAATGATAGTCAAAAACTGCATTGGCATAAGGGGAGTAGAGGAGGCGGATGGAACCGTGGGAGCGATTTGGGTCACCTTGATAACAAGGGGGGGCAAGACAGTAAAAATAGTAGTGGTGTATAGACCCCCTGCCCTGGCGGAGGAGCTGGAGGAGAGTCTGGTTGCAGATGTTGGGAGACACTGCAGACTGGGCAGAGGAATGGTGGTGGTGTTGGGGGACTTAAACATGCCAGGAACAGACTGGGAGACTATGACATCTTCTGTGACCAGGGAACAGAGGTTGTTGGATTTCTTTTCAAGACACCTTCCTAACTCAGCAGGTGGGGGAACCGACCAGGGTGGTGCAGGTATTGGATGTGGTCCTGGCAGGCAGTGACCAGATTAGGGGTCTGGAGGTAAGGGACCCGTTGGCGGGGAATGACCATGCCACGGTCAGATTCTGCCTGGACCTAGGAGGGCTAGAAGGCTGCACAAAGATGGAGGTAACTGACTTCAGGGGAACGGATTTTAAAGAAACGGGAAGGATCCTTAAGGAGCATTTGGATGTGATTGGGTCAGACATGGACGCTGGTAGTAGGTGGGAAATCAACAGGAGAGGGGTGCAAGATGCTACCAGCACCTGTGTAAGAGTAAGACGAAAATGCGGTGGGGCCAGAGAGCCCTGCTGGTGGACCAGGAGGCGGTCCAGGAGGTAGTGCGGGAAAGAAGGCAGCCTATAGGCCAATTCAAGTGCTCAAGAATGAAAGGGATCGAGGGAGTATGAGCTGATGGCTAGAAGGGCCACTAGGGTGGTGAGGGCGGCTAAGGCAAGGAAGGAGCAGAACCTGGCCAGGGAAATTAGGAGAGGGAACAAGGGTTCTTTAGATACATTGGGGAAAACGAAGGGTGAAGGGGCAGATTAGCAGGATTAAATCAGGGAGAGATAGGCACAAGACCGGGGAGCAGGCTGAGGTACTAAATGAGTACTTCATCTCAGTTTCACCAAGGAAAATGGGGTGCTGCATCATACATGGGAGGAGACAGAGATACTGAGGAGGGGAACCCTTACCGATCGGCGGGTCTGGGAGAGGGGAGCATCACTGTGCGGGAGGGAGGGTTAAGCAGGGAGAAGAGGTATCGGAAGTGAAATCACAGCAGAGAGAGTGGAGAAGCCCTCAGCTCCCTTAAGACGGAGAAAGCACTGGGGCCGGATAAATTACATCCCAGAGTGCTGAAGGAACTGCGTGATGTCCTGAGAAACCCTGGGAGCTTTTCACCATCTCTCTGAGGACAGGGTGGGTGCCCCAGGACTGGAAGGTGGTGCATATAGTGCCTATCCACAAGGGGGGATCAAGGGAGGTGGCAGGAAACTACAGGCCTGTCAGCCTGACATCGGTGGTGGGCAACGTGATGGAGGGCATTGTCAAGGAGAGGCTACGGGGGGATCTGGAAAAGTCAGGGTGCCTGGACGATAGACAGCATGGATTCATCCCTGGGAAATTGTGTCAGACAAACCTTGTGGAGTTCTATGACTGGGTGACGAGTGCCTTGGACCTGGGTAGACCAGTGAACGTCCTCTTTCTAGACTTCAGCAAGGCATTTGACTCTGTTCCTCATGTGGGCCTGTTGGATAAGCTGGGAGAAATGGGGGTGGGGAACCAGATGATCAGATGGATAGGCAATTGGCTCCAGGACCAGACCCAGAGGGTCGTAGTTGGTGGGATAGTCTCCTCCCCAAAGTGGGTCATTAGTGGGGTCCCACAGGGATCAGTCCTTGGGCCCCTCCTGTTTAACGCCTATGTCTCTAACATAAGGACAGGAATCAGGAGTGAGATGAGTCTCTTTGTGGATGACTCAAAACTGGGGGCGGTGGTGGATGGGGAGGAGGGGAGGGTGACCCTACAGGGGGACCTGGAGGCTCTGGAAAGATGGTCTAGAAAGTGGAAGATGAGGTTCAATGCAGGGAAGTGCAAGGTACTGCACCTGGGGGCCAGAAACCCAGGCCAAGTGTACACCCTGGGGGGAAATGCTACAAGTCTCGATGGCTGAGAGGGACCTGGGGGTGGTGGTGGATGTCAAGATGAACAACTCGGAGACTTGCAGGAGGGCAGCAGCCAAGGCCAACAGGATGCTGGGATGCATCGCTAGGGGGATCACCTCCAGAAGGAGGGAAGTGATACTCCCTCTGTATAACTGCTTGGTGAGAACACACCTTGAGTACTGCATGCAGTTTTGGAGGCCACACTTAAAGAGGGACATTAAACTTCTGGAGAGGGTCCAGAGGAGGGCAACGAAAATGATTTGGGGCTTGGGGGACAGGACCTATGAGGAGGGGCTGGAAGAGCTAAATATGTACACATTGGAAGACAGAAGGGACCGGGGGGACATGATAGAGGTCTTCAAGTACATGAAGAGGGTAAATAGGGGAGGAACAGTCAGGGTGCTTCGAAGGAAGGAGGAGGGGTCCACTAGAGGGCATGGGTGGAAGCTGGAGGGGGGAAGATTCAGGGGAGAAAGGAGGAGGTGCTACTTCACTGACAGGGTGGTGCAGCCATGGAATGCACTGCCTAGGGGGCTGGTGGAGGCAGAGACGGTGGAGGGGTTCAAGAGGGGCTGGGACAGGTACAGGGGAAGGGTTCTGGAAGCAAAATCCAATGCAGCAAGAATATCCGGAACTGGGAAGGGAGAAGCCAGAGAAGGCGAGGGAGGCAGCAAGGTCAGCACCCAGGGTGGGGGCTGACCAATCGAGCAGACTCGAAAGACCTTTAGGCCTATTCTGCTGGCATTTTAGTATGTTAGTGTGTTATAAATGTAGATATTAAGATTTTAGCAAAAATTTTAGTTAATTGTTTGGGTAAGGTCTGCTATACCTTGATTGGAGCTCAGCAGGTTGGTTTTATGCCTGGAAGGGTTTCTAGTGATCACAAAAGAAAATTGCCCCACCTTTTCTCTGCATCCTGAGACCGGACCCTTTGGTGCTGGTCTCCCTGGATGCAGAGAAAGCCTTCGACGGGGTGGAATGGGACTACTTGTTCCACATTTTGAAAAGGCACAGAATACCAGATTCATTTGTTAACTGGCTCAAGGTGCTATACCACCATCCAATGGAGAGAGTATGTTGTAATGTGGTTTAATCTTCTCCTATCCACTTGCGCAGGAGTACCCGGCATGTATGCCCGTTCTCCCCTGTGCTGTTTAATCTTTGTCTAGAGCCCCTCACCCTCAAGATCAAAGTAGCAGATTCAGTATGAGGAATACAAATTGGGCAACACTTTTAAATAATCGGCATATGCAGATGACAACCTACTGCACATTTCTGATTCAATAACATCTATTTCTGCTACCTTAAACATTATACATACTTTTATCCAGCTCTGTTTATACAAGCTTAATCTTACATCATCATCTAGTAGTGTTACGTAGTGGTTGTTGAATGTGAGAGTCACCAATTTTATTACTAATTGCAACCAGTAGATAGAAATAGCCGCCTGATAACGGCTTTGTCAGGAATATTAAAAGGAAGGGGAAGGGAGGATTATGGAGGACTAGGTAAGTTTGAAGGAGAAGACAAAAAGTTATATTGACTGGGAGAGGAAGACAGAAAAGGGAGGAGGACGAAGCTAAGTGTAAGGAGGGTGATAGCATCAGAGAGCAACAAGCATGTCAGTGGAGAGACATAGAGTGGGGTGAGAGGAGATAGGGAAAGGTCAATCACTGAAGATAGCTTTTGCAAGGGATTTGTCTGAAGTGCCAACATGTTGCTAGATAGTAGCCCATTAGGCCTAGTCTAGGAGATGACGAGCTAGGGAGAGAAATAAGGGAATGGGGTGGGCTAGGCGAGGAAGTGGAGGGAATTCGAAATTGAGATAAGGAGTAAAAAGGAGGAGGACAGAGGGAGGGTAACTAAGGCTAGTGGGGAGCTAGCCAGGGTTTTTCCACGTGGGAGTACTGATTGGGGAAGGGGGCAGTTACAAGGATTTGCTTGTACCAGTAGGAGACATAATTCTTTTTTAAAGGGGCCGATTTTCCCACAATCAGTCAGTGAGATTGGCAGGTCATTGAACCATTGAGGCCCCCTAAAGGAGAGAGAGAGAGAGAGAGAGCATGCCGGGTAAAAGTAGTGCACCTAAAAGGTACCTGGAGCACACCCTTAATTGAACTCTTGACCATTTTGGAGGATATAGCATGTTGAAAGATGTTGGCCGTTGAGGCAGGTGTTAATCCCAGCAGTGCTTTTTTCCTGAGTAGGCAGGCCTGGTACTTGACCCATTGCTGCAGGGGGAGCCATCCAGTCTCACCATAAAGACAACAGGTATGAGTATAGTGATCTGCCCGCAGGACTAGCCTGCAGGCTTTGTTCAAGAGTGTCTTAATTCTTTTTAATTTCAAGTCCATTGCTGCTCTGTAATAAGTCCATAATCTATTGTGACAAGTATCGAGCTCCTGGGTGCCAGGCTGAATGCCTCTGCGTCATTGTATGCTGATGCCTGTAGAGAATTGAGGGTGAGAGTGATACGTTTCATGTCCAATATGTCACTTGAGATCCTAGTTTTGCCAAGGACCCTTTTACTGTATTTTAAAGCTTCCTTCTTCAAGATTTGTTTAAAATAGAATAATGGTTTTCCAGAGTTTAGGGCTGGATGTGAGTCATCACTATTGCACTTGCTAGAGGGTTGGTTAGTTAGGTACTCCTGGAGTACTGGAGTACCAAACTGAGGTTCTTGAATGTCAAGTTGAAGGCATTTGCTATGGCTTTTGGCTCCTGTAGTATGCTGGATTCTGTAGTAATCGGTTCAGGATGTGCTTTGGATTCCTTACCGGTCAGGGTTTTTAGGTTGTTGCAGAACAATTTTCTGATTCCCCAGGTCCTACCCAGCTCTTCTTTGTAATAATTTGCCTTCGCATTCCTTACCAAGCTAGTGCATCTATGCCTTGCCGCTTTATTATTTTTATTTTTATTATTTTAGTCTTTGGTAATCGGGTAGGCCCCACTAGGCACAAGTGCCTGTTTTCAGGGGCGACCTGGGAGCACTGGGCAGTTAAATGACTTGCTCAGAGACACACAGTATGCAAGTGGAGGTTGTGAGAATCAAACTCAGGTCTGGTCTGCTGGATGTACCAAGCTCGTTCTCACCTCATTTGTCTAACCTCTAGGCTATACTGCCAGCTTTATAGGCCGTATAGTCAATCGTCTTTCCCGTAGCCCGAGCCTTTTGCCATAGATTGGCCATGTGTTTCAGTTGCTCAATGATAGAACCAAATAGTTATGGATTAGAGACTCCTTTCACTTTTGAGGACTTGCGAGGCATGAAGATGTTGCAGGCATTATTAAAGACAGAAGTAAAATAATCTAGAGCCCCATTAGCATCCTCTATTTTATCTAAGGGCGTCCTGTCTGCCATTTTTAGAAACTGCTTAAAATTATTTAACTGCCCTTTTTTAAGTGGCCAGTATCTAGAATGCCAAAAGGGGCATTTCTGATACTTATTAGACCACGTGAAGCAAACTGGTAAATGGTCACTTAGGGAATTGGGGAGCACAGATATGTTGGCTACGTGCTCAGGGCAAGTGGTGAGTAGCCAGTCAGTTAGGGTGGAGTTGCCAGTACAGTAGTTTTGCCTGGTTGCTTCTGGCACAGTCTGAGTCAGGTAAAGGCTAGCAATGCAGTCTCTTATGGTCACGGCATCCTGTGCTAACCAACTTCTATTGAAGTCTCCCAAAATAATATGCTCCCAGTTCTGCCTGGATTGTTTAAAGAAGTCAATAAACTGCTCAATTCCTATTCCTTGCCCACCATGAGGTAAATAGACTGTCAAGACTAGAATAATCTTACTCTGTTGTCCTACTGTGAGCTTAATGGATAGAATTTGAGCTTCTTTAGTTGACAGACTGTTCAGCATCACTTGCCCTTTGAGTTCATTATGCAGGTATACCAGACAGGTACCCCCATGCTTGGACAGTCTGTCTAAGCGAAAGACTGTGTGGCCATCAAAGGGATACATACGAATCAGGTATCTTGGGAGGTAGCCATGATTCAGTAATAGAGACAGTGTCCAGATTGTGCTGCACTACCCAGGCCTGAAATTGAGGACATTTGAGCATCAGGCTACCAATTTATGTACCTTTCAATAAAATAATTCTGTAGTAGAACTCAGATGAATTGTGACAACAATGTAAGAGCTTAAAAAGGACATAGACAACATCAGGCAATTCTTAAATAGTTCCTGCAGCCAGTGTGTAAGTTAGGATGTCCACTGTATTTTCTAAGAGGCCAGCAAGGAAGAGACAATAACCAGTACTGAAAAAACCGCTTCCACTAAAAGCGTAGGGTCTCAAGTTAAAGGCTGTTCTCCTTTAATATGAGGCAGACTTGACACTTTACAATCACCTTGCACAAGCCAACTCAAGGATCAGCTGAAAACTGCAAAACACAAAACTTATTAAGTAAGGAACCTGCTTCCCACTCTCCTGCATCGTCTGGAAACAAACACTTCAAGATGGGAAGGAAGGTGTGAACTGCCTCTTCCCTCCAGTCTTCCCTACAGCCCCAGAACTGATGAAAGACTGAATTTTCACTGGAGACACACATACCCACTTGAATGAGAACATGCAACTTTGATTTCCTTGGGCTCTGTGTGTTTAGTTTAAAAATGTATGTAGCCACACAGTGGTTCTACAGCTTATGGAACCCACAGTACTTTTTCTTTTGAAAAATACAGCCAGATCCCTCACATTTTTTACACTGAAACTTTCACAGCTTGGTCAGATTTGAAGTTGGCACATTCCACTCTAGAAGAGAGGGATTAGTGGCCTTAACCAGGGCCCAGCAAAGTCCATATTGGCCCACCATACTTCCTTTGTCAGTGAAATGAAAAGTTAGCAGGGTTGAGACTGTGTGCAAAAAGGGAACTGCTGAGAGCAGGGAAAGAAAGTTTTGCAGGTACCAGGATGAACTGTTTGTGAGAGAAGCTGCTGGAGTCCTTGGACCAGAGATTATCTGTATGTACAAATGTAACCAGCCTCTCCATTCAGCTCAGGGCAAGTTACAAAAGAGCACTCAAATGGTTAAGCCTGACCCCGAGAGATGTTCTCTAGTGGGCCTCAGCTTGGGGCCAGGGTGTCTGGAGTTTGTGTTCTGAGTTTCCTGACTCAGCCAGTAGTGAGAAACTTGGGCATGAATATTCATGGCTTTGTCCCCCCCCCACTTCATGCTATAAGAGGGGAGGCAAGTTGAGTGTCTGGGGAGAAGGGGGAGTAGTCCTGTGAAGATCAGAGGGACAGAGAGAAAGAGTTCAGCCTCTCCAGTTGCAACTGGGATGAGGGGGCCAGCAGGCTTAGAGATGCTGGCAGGGTCACTTGGTCCAGGTGGCACTGGTTCTCTCCGGTGAGGACTCTGGAGGCTCAGGACCCAGCTGGGGTCCCAGAGCAGCAAAGAACCTCCAACAACACCAGCTAGTAGAAGGCGGACTTAGCCAGAAGTCCTGCCTGAGAATAGAAAGATCAAAACCCAATGGGCATCAGGGAGTAGTGGAAGGCCAGCCCTCAAGAGAACACGCCATTGCTGATCCACTCCCATCACCAGTATGCAAAGGAGAGAGCAGCTATTGACTGATTGATTGATAACAGTCTTTTTTTATACAGGAACAAACGTTAGAGAGAAGATATTCCTATTTTCAAAAAAATGCCCTGTACAATATATATGTAGTGCAAGACAACATATAAGTAAAATAGTATAATACAATGTTATACGAATAAGTTAATTCATAATACTCAAGTGTAGCAATTACAGAATGTTTTAAAAGATTTCCTCAAGGCAGTTTGAAATTCGTGTAAGGATTTTTTTTTAATTATATTTTATTGCATTTATAGCATGTAAAATACAGTTGTCTACATCTGAGTGCAGTCTATTATACAAGCAGATAATGTACAGTACATCATCAACATTATATCATAACACAATTTAGTATTGTACCACAGATTTTGTTACATCATTAAGTGGAGACATACAGATGGTCTAAATAATCATAAGATTTTCAAATTACCAACATTCCAAGAACGAGAACAAGCAACCTTACTGCATATGAGTAACAATAGATAATTAGCGTCACAATCTCGCTCAGCCAGTCAGCCTTCTACTCCTATAGTGCTAACCTCCGAGTGTATGATTTGTGTACAGTGAACAGACCAGGTAACCCTCTTGTCTGTTTTGTGGGTTCAAGTCACCTTAGTCTCAAGCTCTGGAAGGATTCAAACTGATAACCTCTTTTTAGCGAGCCCAATTATCAGGCTCAGGTAATTCTGTCTTCGGGGGCCAGATATTTTTGCCTGTGGGCACCCAGCCAGGTCTTTCAAATGAACCCCTAGAACTCTATGCAAGACTTTTAGAGAACTCTATCCATTTCCCAGTTTGGTAAACAATAAGCCCATACACAGTGTACTTATAACCTTTAAAAGCTCCACTTAAAATAAAAAGAATTGTCAAGGCACTCCAGCAGTTTCGTTTGTAAAAAAATATCTTTACTTTAAAAATAGCAAAACAGAACAATAATTACAGAACAAATTATATATATCCCAACACATACAGCCTTAAAACAAACAGGAAAAAGTACAGTTCCTACAACACATACATTTAGACTGGTCTAATCTTACTCTTTTTCAGTGCTGTGATGATTCTCCCTCAGTCAGTTAATATTCTCTTGTGTCAGTCAGAAATATTTTCTTGTGTCCCTCTGTCAGGTTCTTTCAGCACTTAAACACACTTCTGAGCCGGCCTTCTCATAAGGTCACTAACTCCACCTTGGTGAATCAAACTCTATATTTTACAATAGAGGGTCTCCAAATAAAATATTTAAAAAATCATGTGAGATGACCTCACTGACTTTCCTCTCCACAGGTTACCTGGTCAGAACTGGTTTGTGCTCTGCTACACACACACTCATAAACAGTCTTTTGATGTAAGTCACTGTATTCAAATCAGAAGTGCATTTGACTCCTAAACCTCATCTGGGCCCTCAGTATCTACACATCAAAGGGTATTCATGTAATTCAAGGGTTCCCTGGAAATGTATATTGGACCTTCCAGAATCGTCTGGGTCCTCCCTTACTCAGACATCAGACCTCTTCAATGTCCATTCTGGCCTCTCTTCGACACCCCTCCCCACAAGTCCTTCTCTGGCAACTAAGCAAGTCAAAGGATCTCCCTGAGGGCATTATGAATGGCTAATTTTATTTCCTGTGATGAAAGCAAATTGACAAGGTAATTGCACCTCAGATCTCTGCAGTTTAAAATACCTCCTGTCCTTTGAACTTATCCCTGGGGGGGTCTTGATGTGTCAGTTCCAGTAAGACAGCCTTTTCCTTGAACTGACCTTTCCCTTCAAATATTTTATATGTATTAACGAAAATTAATACAGCACTCGAGCACTCAGAGCTGGGTGTCTACATCACACTTAGCACTCCTACTAAATGGGGTTTATGTTCTCTAAACTGCATGTATTCAGAAATGCTTAAATGTGTAACAAGAAGAGAGCTACTACATTTCTAAAACTATATGCTTAACTGAAGACAAAACATTTAGCATAGAGAGCTTCTACCAATTAGCAACCTGACCATTTTTATATGGAGGAAAAAACTTTCAGGCTCTCTATTAAATGGATAGACACTGAATATTATGAACAACCATCTGTGTATAGAACAACTTCAAGTAAGCTTCTTAGACTGTCTGTTGTGCATGGTAACATTTAACAATAAAAACATCCAACTTCATATAAGCATAGTGCGAGTGCTAGATAAACAACAAACCCGCACCCTTAACCCCAGGCAGTCTATCCAAATCCAGACTGTGCCATATCAGTTCTGGTGCATGCATAAATTAATGTCCATTGCCAAGCATGGGGAAAACAGACCATTTTGATCTGGTAGACCACAACAAAGGTCCCATATATCTATCATTAAGGCCCCATTTTAGTATTTTGTGAAAAGTCCCGATATGGTCACATCCCAATTTTTTCCCAATTACACAGTGCACCCAAAGAAAGTACAACAATTAAAAGATTGTTATAAAGTTCAAGTCACTTTATAGTTCATCGTGTGGCTCTTGTTGGCTTACCTCCCATTCAGAATGGGCAAACAGTACTTCTATTTCAGTCATCCTCGGACTCTAATGCAGATCCCGCACCTTGAGCTGCACTCTCCGAATGAAGCTTGGCTACCAGCTTCCCTGACACTTGTGGGTTGGAAAATATGTAAGCTTTACCACCATATGTGATCTTAATCCGAGCAGGCAACATCAGAACATGTTGACTTCCCAATGCACATAATAGGGCCCGCACTCCTTCAAAGGATTTTTGCCTGGATCTTGTTGCATAACTTAAGTCTGGGAACAATCGGACTTGAAAGCCCTGGTGTTCCATATCAGCCACTGCTCATGCGGCAGAGAGAAGCCCATCTCTTTCACTGGAATCAGCAACCATCACCATGATGGTATGGGTGAGAGGATTTTCCCACATGGAGCGATGAGGTGTAATCCGATAGGCTTTTTTAACTGTGAAGGAGTCCCATTTAATGTTGTAGAGAGCAGGTGAAAATAAAAAATTTGATGCCCACTTCATCGTCTTCACCTTCTGGCATTCCTGTCACATGGATATTTATTTATTTATTTATTTAGTTAGTTAAACATCAGTTTAGAAACCTTTGAGCCAGAGGCTCATTTACAAAGGTACCTCGTCACTAAGAGGACATCAGAACAGTAGTGCAAGGGACACAGTACTTACAAACAAAAAAGTTACAGTTCAATTACAATTTTGTTACAATAGAATACAATCTCCAACGAAGCAAAAGATAACAAAAGGTGCAAAACTTATGGTGGGGAGAGCTGGTGGAGTAGAAGGGAGGAGATAGGGGAGGAGGAATTAGTAGGGAAAGGAAGGGGGGCCGCTCAGTGAGCATTGTCAAACAGAGTATATATATATATTTTTTTTACACTAGGCTAGCAGCAGTTGCATTTGCGAGAGCTAAGCAGGAAGTTTCTGAGCCTGGGCTTAAAGCAAGCTAAGGTTAGTGAGTTTGAGACACTGGCAGGGAGGGAGTTATACCAGTGGGGCGCACGGTAGGGGAATGCCCTCTGACCTTGAGAGGTCCTGGCTCTCGGAATAACTAGGGTAGCTCTTGACGAGCTGCTCGTGATCAGGGTCGGTGCAGTACGGTGAATGGAGTTGGATAGGCCTATGGGGGATAGGCCACGCAGGGCTTTAAAGGTGAGCTGGCATGTCTGATACATGAGTCGCTCTTCCAGGTTGAGTAAGGTAGCAGGGTGTACAGCTTACATGTGTGAGTGAGTCTGGGAGCACCCGTGATAAGTCTGCAGGCCTTATTAACTGTGAGGTGAACCTTGTTGAGGGCAGTCTGATCTGCTGAGCCATAGACCGGAAGGCCATAGTCAGTGAGAGACATGACAGAGGAGGTGACAGCCAGGCGGAGGGCATCAGGAGGGAGGCATTTCTTGTGCCGGTAAAGAATGCCTAGCCATGAGTTGGCGACAGAATTTAGGGCAGATATATGTCCATGGAATGAAAGTGCAGGGTCAAAGGTTATACCAAGATATTTATAGGACTGCACCTGGTCAATGACGAGATTGGTGGGAGTGGACAGCTAAGGGAAACTTGCTGTACTTATTTTGGGGTGGGAGAAGAGCATCGTTTTGTTTTCTTAAGGTTGATAACAAGTCGGTGCTCAGTGAACCAGGTAGCTGCAGAGTCAAAGACTAGTTGGAGGAGTTCTGTAGCAGCAAGGGGTCATTGTGGGAGGCAATGAGAACAGCATCATCAGCATAGAGAAGCATCTTACCCGTACAACTGCTGGGTAGGGAGTTAAGAAAGAGTGAGAGAATAGTAGGGGTCCAAGAATTGAGCTCATGTGCACCCCAGAGCGAATGGGGCATGTTTCAGAGAGAGTACCGCTGACTTTCACACATTGGGAGCGGGCGGAGAGATAGCTGGTGCACCAGGAACAGGTCCTGAGGCAAAGCCTATTAGGTCGAGGGTGGAGAACAAAAGAGGATGCAAAACGGTATCGAATGCTTTAGACAGGTCAATGAATATAGCACCAGCCAGGGCACCAGAGTCCAAGGAGGCATGGAGGAAGTTGAAAAATTCCAGGAGTGCTGTATTGGTACTATGACCTGCTCTGAACCCGTGTTGTTCAGGGCAGAGAACATTGTACTTACAGAGGTAGTCAGAGACTTGGGACGCCACAATTTTCTCTAACACCTTAGAGAGGGGGGAGAGGATTGAGATGGGTCAGTAGTTACCCGGAAGAGTCCTGTCACCACCTTTATGGACAGGGGTAACTGGGACAGGGGATATTTGCATCATGTACCTGATTCTCAAGGTGCTTCAGCCGGTATCGCAGGACTGTGTTTTCTTTCACCAGTCCGGTGACAGTTGTGAGGGCTTTAGTGGCTGTCTCCATGGCTTAAGTAGTTTCCAGTTGCACTGCTGTGACTTTATTGTCAAAAACTATTACTTTTGTGACCAATGACTCTAGCTTATGATCCATGGCCTGGATCACCTTTAGGAGCACCTCATTGGAGGGCTGATCAATGTCCGCCATCTTAGAGGTGGTCAGCAGTTCTGCTCTTGCTGCCGGTTGGGGTGTTTTCTGTCTGGCTCCCTCCTGATTGCCTTTGGTATTTCTACCCATTGTGGCAAGATTTTAGTATCACTCGATGTCAAATCTGTTTTCTCACACACTGATGATTGTCCCTGCTCAGTCTGAAGTCATTAAAATCAATTTATAAGAGTTTTTCTGCATTGAAACTGCAGAGCTCATATTCAGCACATCTGTTCAGTTCTGCAGTTGGCTTTGCCCCCCCATGTAAGGAATTGTTTGCCCTTAATTCCATAGATATTACATTCCAGGACTGAACTGTACACATTTGTAATGCAAGATCACGAAACCTATTACAAACCCTCAAACAGGGCAATTTTAATGTACTTGCTGTTAATGCATGCTTTTTTCTTGCTTAGGCTCAGTTGCTACCAAGTGACGCAATGGATGAATGATTTTAGAATTCAGTAATTTATAACACCATGTTAACCAATTAAGTTTTCTTTTTTGTGTAGGACCCAACCAGTTTAATGCTAAATATACCTTGCAATGATGGGTACCAGATTTACTAGAATTGTCTAATCTTGCCAATTTATAATAGGTTTGGTTGATTCTCTTTAAAGCAGTTTAAGGTGCATTTCTATAAACCAATCCTCCATACTCTAGAACTGGGACAAGCAGTTGTTAAGTTAACGTCATTTTAACATCTCTCTTGAGACAAGTAGAGATTCTTCTTAATGCCCCCAATTTCTGGTTTGTTTTCTTAACTACAGTGTTTATATGTTCTATATATGACAGATTGCAATCGACAAGAACTCCTAGGTTCTTGTTGTCATGAACCTACTCCTGGCGGTCAGGCCCACTGAGTTCACAGTGCCCACCCTTAAGTGCAATCCATGGTAGGGGTGGGCAGGGATACCCTCCTTGTCCTTTCTGAATGCTCGTCAAGGTCATGACTGCACTTCTGCCACAAGGATCCAGGGCATCCCTCTATCTCTGGATAAGAGCACAATACCAGTCTCAAGTTTTGTGTCCAAATATGAACCCTTCCTTGGCTATTACACAAAGGAGGAAGACCCAGGTGTCACATTCTCTTCAGGGGTAGCAGCGTAACACTCGATTTTGCCCTCTCCCTACAGGACATGCAACAGTCGGGTTCAAAAATCCTTGCAGACTCTGGTATTCTCCCTATTCTTCCAGATCCCTTTTCTTAGTTTGGTTGTTTATGGTGACCTCTCTAAGCAATTAACAGTTGCCACAGATTATTAATATTGTTTCACAATTCACACACAAGTATAGATATATAAATTTCACACAGGCAGATTTTCTTTAGAAAAACAACAGTTTTACTAAAATAAATAAATACAGTTACAAATAAAAGAGAATATACTAATTTCAGTTACAGTATGTAGAAACAAAATGGGAAAAATATATACAGAAAATGCACTAAATCTCTTAGCTGAAAGTCTACCTTATATTTGCATTAAACTGAAGTCTAGGAAAAGTAGATAAAGATTTTCAGTTCCTTTAGTCTAGGCAGCCACCCTGGGTTTCAGCAGTTTTGTTCCTGGTGTGTCAAGCAGAGTGTCCAGATGAAAATCTGTGCAAATGCCCTGATCGGGGCTATTTATATACCTGTCTGTGATTAGAGGCTGGCCGTTCCATTGTAGGCCACCAGGTGCCACTCTTGCACTTCTCCAACACAATGTTCTGGCTCAATAATTAACCGGTAGCATGACTGTCAAAATTAAAACTTTGTTATATCAATATACACCCTATAAGCTAATTCACAGTGTCCTGTTATAATTTCACACAGGTTTGCTATAAGGCTGTTTTCTTTCCTGTAACCTCATAAAATGTGATACTATAATAGTTTCCTGGGACCAAGCATTCGGCCTTTGAAGTGTACCGTCCATGACAGGAAAATGGATTTTGGCATGTCTCTGTTAAAGGAAACTAGGAATGCAATTTCAGTTCCTGGCAAGCAGTTTCTGGCAAGCAGCTGCCTTGTAGGTCAAAAGCAAAGCAAAGCAAACTTTATTTGCAAAAAGCACCTTTCTAACAACCAAGGTGCTTATACAATATAATAAATAATTAAAACACATCAATAACTTAACAGAAATACAACAATTTAAAATTCAATAAATTACAGAAGCAGCCTAAAAATCAGGGTAGGCTAGGCTAAATAAATAAGATTTAAGTGCAGTTTTAAAACTTTGGATGGTCAGGCAATCTTGCACCTGATGAGGTAGAGAATTCCACAGGGTCGGGGTCACAAAACCGAATGACTGAGCCCCAGATGTATTTAAACAGATCCTGGGAATCTCTAGCAATCCCTCGTCGATGGATGATTGGGGGGTGACAGTAGGGGTGAAGGAGATCTTGCAAGTAACTAGGTCCCTGATCATGTAGGGCTTCCTAGGTCAGCAAACCAACCTTGAAGGTGATCGGCCACTGTACTGGCAGCCAGTGCAGTCTACGGAACACAGGCATTATATGACTGGTCCTAGTTCATATTTGGACAGTCAGCAGCCTAGCTACCGCATTCTGCACTAGCTGCAAGCAGCGGATATCAACCCCCAGTAGCCCTAGGTAAAGGGCATTGCAAGTATTTAAGGCGGGAGGTAACGAATGCATGGACCAACATTGGAACATCATCAGGAGGAACCAGATGTTTTACCCGGGCGATATACCTCAGATGGTAAAAAGAGGTTTTGACAACTGCCAACACCTAAGATTTAAGGGTCAGGCCATCGTCAAAAATAACTCTCAGGTACCGCACCCAGTCTGAGGTAGTTAGCTGAACACCCCCGAGCCATAGTCTAGAGGGAAGTCCTGCCAACAAACCTGCCTCCCAATGATCTAGGTCCACAACCAGCACCTCAGTTTTTGCCGGGTTTAACCATAGCCAGCTCACACTCATCCAATCCTGGATCTCAGCTAGACAGTTGTTAAAAACCGAGACAGCAACATCCTGACCGGGTACAAAGGACATATACAGCTGAGTATCATCTACATAGCAGTGGAAACTTAAGCCATACCACCTAATAATCTCTCCTAATGGCAGCATATACACTGTAAAAACCATGGATGACAGAATGGAGCCCTGCAGCACCCCTCGGGATAGGGGGAGAGGGGCTGAGGAAAAAAACCCAGACACCACTCTTTGAGTCCTACCCTTGAGGAAAGATCGAAACCACCTGAGGACCATACCAGACAGTCCACAGATGAACCGCAGGCACTCCAACAGCACACCATGATCTACAGTGTCAAATGCCACAGAGAGATCTAGAAGGACCAAGATGGAATGGGTCTTTCGATCTCTCGCTATTAGGTCATTTAGTACCCGGACAAGGCTTGGTATTGTGTCTCTTCCTGAATCCAGACTGGAGAGAATCATAGACATTGTGGCTGGTAAAATGATCATCCAGCTGTGACGCAACCACGTTCTCAATAACCTTACCCACAAAGGGTAGGTTAGAGACAGGTCTGTAATTTGCCAAACAGTCTGGGTCCAAAGAGGGCTTTTTAAGGAGGGGCCAAACAGTGGCCTCCTTCAGGGCATCTGGAAAGATCCCCCTCTCCAAAGACCTTCAGACTACCTCGGCAAGGACCGGGTTGATCTTATCCGTGCAACCTTCTAGGAGGCGTGTCAGACCCAGATCCAAACTACAGTTGGTTGTCGCAGCGAGTGGACAACCATCACAATGTCATTGATTGTGGGCAGACGAAAGTCAAACCAGCTTAACTGGGTGCCCAACATCTCCAGCCGACCACCACAATTCCCATTAGAGGGGGCTGAACAGATGCCGGACCTGATTGTGCCAATCTTATCTGTGAAGAATCAAGCTAACTCCTCACACCGTTCTTGTGAAAAGCTCTCCTAGGCTGGAGACAGATTGGATTGCACGATCTGTCCACAGTCCAGAAGAGCTGAGCTGGTCAATTCTGCGCTGCAGCAATTTCCCTGGACAGGAATTCTGCCTTCTTACGGGTAATTGCTGATTGATAGTCCCCATAATGGTCCATCAATCTAAGTCTGTCACATTCCAGGCCTGATTTCCACCAGCTCCTCTCTAACCTTCGTCCCACTCTCCTCAACTCCCTCAAGGTCTCATCAAACCAAGGAGACCTTAGGCAAAGAGTGAGGGGATGAACACGTGCAGAAGCAGTGGAATCCAGGGCCGCTACTACCACCTTATTATAGGCATGTACTAGGTCCCCTGGAACCATGCATTCACTCGGTAAACCCGATAGATCCAGCCCCATCATTAGACCGTCTAGGGTAACACCCCTCAAAGGGTGGTACCGAACCATCTGCATAGGGGCAGACCTTCTGGGGGGGCCATGAAACTGAACCCAGCGGTGTGATGGTCAGACCACCCGACTGGTTCCACCATCAAAATGAATATCTCCATTCCCAGGAGGAACACCAAGTCCAACGAATGACCATCAATATGGGTCGAGGAGGAAATAACCTGTGTAAAGCCCAGCGAACTCATTAGCTAGAGGAAGTCTTGACCAAACTACAAGAGTTCATTGTTGACCCAGGCACTGAAATTCCCCAGGATCAGCCATCTGGGAGATCCCAATGTCAGGTCAACAAAGAAGTCTGCGACCTCTCACAGGAAAGCTTTCCCATCTCCTGGAGGACGGTAGATGAGAAGAATCCTGCACCCTACACCATAGCTCATGATACATTCAAAGGAGTTGATGGTCCACACTGGCACCTCCACCAGGTTCAGTTTCAATCTAAAACTGATGGCAACTCCCCCGCCCCTATGATCCATCCTTGGGCGGTGTATCACAGAGTAACCGGCTGGAATTGCTGAGGCCAAAACAGGGCCAGCATTCTCATCCAGCAAGGTCTTGGTGATGCAAGCCAGGTCCAATGGCCCAACAAGATCCACTGTTAAAGCAGTCTTGTTCTTAATGGACCAGACATTACATAACACCACCCGAGGAGGATGAGTAACCAAGGAAGACCATGTTACCTGCCTGCTACAAGCAGAGCCCTTGGCTATGAGAACCAGGCAGGGAGGACCCTTTCCTGGACCCATTTCACCCCAGGGCATCTCCTAGTTCTGACTATCCCAATCTGCCCACTCCTTTCCATTCCCCTGCCAGGCCCAGCCACCTCCCTCCTCCTCCTCCTCCTCTTAATGATCCCCAGAGCCCGACACCACATGTAAACCTCTGGGGACAGTGGAGGACAACTAAAAGGATGGAGGTCCCTAAGCCTGGAGGGGGAATAATGCTTGACCATCACTGCGCCTTCCCAACACATCTCCGCCACACACCATAAGCACCCAGAGTACAACTACACATACACAAAATCCACACCACACTCATACACCCCACCCCACAACCAACTTATCAAACTTCCAAACTCCACACACACCTCACAAAATACTCAAAAACTTAATTAAATATACATATACTACATAACAATATCACAAAATAAGAACACAAAAATATATCCAAAACAGGAGTAGCAAATAATGCAAAAGTGAGTTTAAATTACAGAATAAAGAGTCACCACAACACTCTCCAAAGAAAATAATTATTAACCTCAGGGAGCTCTCACCTCACCAGAGAAAGAAAAAGTGCTGTCTCCCAAACCTATCTCCCACCTAGGTCGGGAGTACAATAAGCAAATTAATCAGAAGATCAAACCCCCTTTAAAAAAAAGAAATCCAGTCTTTTTCTCAAGGTGCCTTGAATTAGCACTGGCATTTTCTTGGCATGTACAGATACACAGAATTACATCAAAAAACTATATATACAACAGAATTATATCTACAAATAAGGAATAGCAGTAGGATAGTTCGCCACACCCCTCCCTCCCAGACTGAATTTGTGGGAATCCATCCATATGCATGGTATAATATTCACCAATTCTGTTCACTGCTCTAACTGGTGAGATAGCCCATCTGCGTTGGCAATGGCTGATCTGGCCCTGTGGGTAATGTTCATATCGTAGCCCTGTAAGGCAATACTCCACCTTAAGAGATGACCATTTGTTCTACCCATCTGAGTTAGCCACACCAGGGGGTTATGATTGGTCTGTACCTCAAAGTGCTTCCTGTAGAGGTATGGTTCTAATTTCCCAGGGCCCATACCAGTGCAAGGCATTCCTTTCAACTGTGGAATATGCCTGCTCCTGAGGAAGCAACATTTTGCTAAGGTACACTATAGAGTGATCTTTCCCTTAATTAGAGGTCTGACTGAGGACTGCTCCAATCCCCACATCTGAGGCATCTGTCTGGACTACAATTGGCTTACTGTAATCTGGACTGGCCAACATAGGGACACTGCACAGTGCCTCCTTTAGCCATGCAAAGGCTCATTCACAGGCTGGCTCCCATTTGACCTTTTTGGGCATTCGTTTCTTTAGTAGGCCAGAGAGGAGAGCTGCCAGGGTATTCTAATTTGGTATAAACTTTCAATAGTACCCAGCAGTCCCTAGGAAATTCTGGACCTTCTTCTGGGTTTCAGGCCTGGGCCATGCCTCTATCGCCTCAATCTTGGCTTGATTGGGATGGAGCTGCCCCCTCCCTACTACATGTCCTAGGTATATGACCTCTGCCATGGCCACCTGGCATTTTTCAGCCTTGACAGTGAGCACAGCCCTCTGTATCCTGCCCAACACTTCCCTCAGGTGGGACAGGTGTCCCTTCCAACTGGCACTGAAGATGGCAATATTATCCAAATACGCCACAGCATACTCTTCAGTACCATGTAACACCTGGTTGACCAACCTTTGGAATGTGGCAGGGGCATTCTTCATTCCAAAAGGAATTATATTGAACTCAAATAATCCTATTGGAGTGATGAAGTCGGACCTCTCTCTAGCTCTGGCAGTTAACTCCTCCTGCCAATATCCTTTTGTCAAGTCAGTTGTTGTAAGGTATGTCACCTGTCCCAACTTGTTCAGTAGTTCATCCATCCATGGCATTGGGTGGGCGACAGTCTTCATGACTGCACTGCATCCACAATAGTCCACACAAAAGTGAGTAGAGCCATCCGGCTTGGGAACAAGGACTATGGGTATGGCTCAGGGGCTGTGGAATTTCTGGATTACCCCTAAATCCAGCATTTCCTTCACCTCCTTCCTAATGTCCTTTAGGATGGCCTCAGACACCCAGTAGGCTGTCCACCACATAGGGGCTTGCGTCCCCATGTCTACATCATGTGTCACTAAGGGGGTTAGTCCAGGCTTGGCTGTAAACAAAGGGGTAAAGTCCATTAAAACTTCCCTCACTCAGCCGGTCCGGTGGTGTTGAGGGCTGAGGCACTGGATGCCTTACCTTGCATTACGCTGGTGACCCATGTTCAGGAATGAGCACGGCCATTGGGGGTCAGAAGGGGAGGAAAAGGATTAAGCATCCGAGGGACTGCTTCCTTCTCTGGGGAGGGGGGTCACCAGCAGACTGGCCCCTAGCGGTGGCTGGGGGACAGTGCACTGATGCTTTAGAAAGGGGGAGGAGAGGGGGGCATGGTTTGGCCACCAACAAAATGGCAGCGCAAGCTCTTGAGTTCGCTCTGGGCTCGGCAAATATGATGCTCCGGTATCGTGACTCACAGGTTTGCCCGCTCTACAATTGTTGCTACTGATACGGCAACTCCCCCTTGCCTACCGGCGCTTGGTAAAAATGTTTTAAATGCAGCTACTCTGTGTCGAAAGTGAGCGCTGATCCCGTGTGGAGATACGAGTGCTAGGCTGTGTAGGCCCCACCAATAGTGTCACAGTAACAAATAGTGGCCCACTTGGGCAAACATATCCTGGTATCTTTGCCTCCTGCGCTAGACAATCAGAGCTGCCAGAGCTTGCCTCACTTCGCCAGCCTACCAGACCTTCCTATGGCTCTACCAGGTGACAAGGCTCAAACGGACCCTATGCTTCATTTACCTACAAAAGAGCCTTCAATAAATGAGTCTTTACAATATTTCACTTGGATGCTGGAGACAGTGTTGAACAAAGTCACTGTAATGTTAGGAGAGAGATGGAGGGGGCAAATGGATGTGGAGAGAGCTCACAGGATAACAACCAGGAGAGACAGGAACTTATACCATCCCAGACCCATCATTGCCTACTTTCTTCAATATTCAATGAAGGAAAAAATATTAAGAGCTGCATGGGATATAGGGGAAATTCGGTGGCAGGGGACCCCGATCTCCTTTTACAGGGACTTTGCACACGAGACCGCCAACAAGAGAAGGGCCTTCGTCCCACTTAAGAAGTTCCTATACAATTTCAACTTCAATTTTAAGTTCAAAGGGCTTACCAGATCACTGGTGGCCAAAGATGGTAGAGAAATATTAGCTGAACATCCAGCAGCGGTGGAGAAATGGGTGGTGAAATTTTGTCCTGATCTACCTCTCCCTATTACATTTCCCGGAAGGCTTTGGGATCCTAACATGTTGAAAGGGAACCTCGAGGGCAGGAGCAGACATCTGGAAGGCAGCTTAGAAGACGGACGTCTGGCACCTCTAAATGTTCCCCCAATAGCCAAGGACCCTCCCGAAGGTTTAAGGCTGCGACAAGGCATGGCTTCACTCTCTTCAGCAAAAGATAACCTCTCTCTGCCTCCGAGGGTGATGTCGCCCCAAGTCAGACAACGTCAAAGAGCCAGAAGTGGAAACTGACTGCCTCAGGATGTATCCATGACAGCTCCCCCATCAAAAATGTTCAGGGAAGACAAATCATCTCCTCCTGGAAGTGCTCACTCTGCAGGCATGGAGTCTCTGGAGATGGACACATATACAGGTGCTGACTGGGCTGATATTTCAGAGGACTCGCTGGTCGAAGCAGTGGACAGCTCGACCCCAGTTAGACCGGGCCTGATTTCATATGCTGCTGCGGTGACTAGGGATCCTGGCAAGACTGGGCCTGCTCCTGTATCAAGGGAGAATCATGTGGACAGTGTTCCTGGATGAAGTTGCTCTGAGTTTTGGTTTAAGTCTATACGGCGGGCTGCTATTTTTCAGGCTAATTGACGGGCTTAGTCAGTCCCCTCCATGCGCCTATACCTAGGAAAATAACTGGGTGGTGGTTTTCTCACTAGTCAATGCTACTCTGACTCAGATAGCCGTAGCCGTCACTCCCACATTTTGGCATGCATGTCCTAGGATGGTGCTGGTTAAATTTTTCACTAGCTGTAGAATTCTTGCCAGCAGGCAGGGGGCAGTATAGTGTAGTTTTTTTACTTTGGGGGTATGAAGGCTGGTTTGGTTGGGACCTCTAAATTGTAGGCAAGGTCATTGCCTCCTCTTTTTCCATCCCTGAACCCCTGTCATTCCTGGGGCTCCCTGGTGGGCCACCTCCCCCTTCCCCTCCCCTCCCCCCTCTTGTTTGTTCTCCTGTTCCCTTTTCTCCCCATGGGTCGGATGCCCGACCTCTAGGATGCTAGAACTACAGAGGACTCAAATCCATGTGGTTCCAGTCCCTCTCAATTTTTGGATCCGAGTGTTGGTGAAGCTGAGGCTAAGGGTTCAATCAGCCTGTTTCACTGGTAGCCTCGATCCAATAGCGCGCTGTTGCATAGTGTTACACTACTACTGGATAGATTTGGCTAGAAGGGTGAACTTACAGTTAGTTGTGATATTTTCATTTCCACTATTAACTGATTGGTACAGCTTACACTGTTCTGTGCTGGGCTTAATTTCTGTTGTGTGTTTGTTCTACTGTAGCCTTTTCAATGAGGAGTGTTTCTACCTCAACTATAGTGCTTCTTTTCCTTCTCATCTGGCAGTCAAGGTCAACGTGGGGATCCTTGAGACGGTCTGGGTGGTGAGTCATATTTCTGGTGCAAATACTGCAATCTTAGTAAGTACACCCTTTCTATTACTATAATGTCCGCGTACCACACTGCAGCTTCGTATAATCATGCCAATTCCCCCACCGTGGTGATATCCTGGAATGTTAATGGATTGAATCATCCCATTAAATGGACAAAGGTGCTTGAACACCTTCGTTCATTACATACAGATATTGCCTTGCTCCAAGAAACCCAACTTCTAAAGAAGACGGTTCCATGGTTAAAAAAGTCGTGGGTGGCCACTGTCTTTGCCAGCTCGGCTACTTCCAAGACTAAAGGAGTGGCCATCCTTATCCGGCGTTCATTGAGTTGGACTCTGGAGGAATCCAAACACGACCCACAAGGTAGGTGGGTCATTGCCAAACTATCTTCCGCTGGGTAGAAATTGATAATTTGTAACCTGTATGCCCCTAACACTGATCACATAGAATTTTTCCCCCAATCAGCCAGGCTATTTCAATGATTTCAGGGATGTCTGGAAACATCCCCTTAATAGTGGATGGAGACCATAATATGGTGCCGGATATATTCCTTTACAAGTCGAGGCCCACCCCTCAGGCTAGGTCGAAGGCCAGTTTGGCTTTTCATGAGTTGCAAGAGGGTTGGGGCTTAATAGACCTTTGGCATAGGGATAATCCCACTGGGCGGGATTATACCTTTTACTCTCAGGTACATTCCACGTATAGTCAAATTGACCTTCTCCTGGCCAACTCAACAGCCATCCAAAATGTCCTCAGAACCTCAATTGGGAATATTCTGATATCCGACCATACCCCTGTGATGACAACTTATACAATAGGGGGTCAGTCTAGGAAAGGCACTAGGTGGCGGTGTAATCCCCTGTTATTGAAGGACCAGGAGTTTCTTGAAACAGTCTCCCAAACTACAAAGGAGTATTTTGCCATCAATGCAAATTGCGGGGTCAATGCGGACACGGTCTAGGAAGCTTTTAAAGCGGCCCTCAGAGGCCATAATATTGCCTTCTCGGCCTCCAAAAATAAAAGGCGTAAAGCCAAATTAGCCAAATGGCAATCAGAATTGAAAAGTCTGGAGGCCAGTTTTAAAGCTTCTCATGTCTTACAGAGGGATGACTCCCTTGCCTGGTGCATTGTAGGCCTTAAGTACCAAATCAATAATATGTTGAACCAAAAGTCTGAATGGCTCTTACTGCGATCAAAACATGCATATTGGGATGGAGGTGAAAAATGTGGCAGACTGCTAGCTTTTCGCTTTCGGAAGCAGCAGGCTGCGACACGCATCCACGCCCTCTGCAATGCTTCTGGCAAGATTGTGCATACCCCCCAAGACATCAATGATACAATGAAGACCTTCTACCAGGTACTATATAAGTCATAGTCCAATCTTTCCCCATCGGCCATCAAATAGGAATTGGACAAACTGTCAACAGTTCGATGTACTGGGCCTCTCCCCGAGTCAGACCTCTGCATTGGATGCCCCCTTGGCCCCGAATGAGATACACCAAGCTTTGTCTCAAATGGCCAAAGGAAAGACCCTGGGCCGGATAGCATGACAGTTGAGCTGTATCAAGCACTAGCGTAGGACATATCTCAACCATTATTGCTGGCCCTGCAAGAGGCGCATTCAAAAGATATCTTCGTCCCATCTATGAGAGAAGCCCTTATTACCCTCCTGCCAAAAAAATCTAACAACCCCTTAGACTGTGCAAATGTCCGTCCGATCTCGCTACTCTCAGTCAATACAAAAATTCTGGCCAAGATCCTAGCCACCAGGATGCTGGAAGTGCTTCCGACTATCATTCATCCTGCCCAGGTCGGATTCACGATGGGCAAATCAGGATCAGACAATACCAGGCTCCTCCTTAATCTAAAATGGACAGCTTCCCATTCACAGACCCCAATGGCTGCGCTAGCAGTAGACTTCACTAAAGCCTTTGACTCAGTAGAATGGCATTATCTATATCAAATTCTTAAAAGATATGGCTTCGGTCTGGTGTTCTGCCGGTGGGTGTAAACACTCTATGGATCCCTGATGGCTAGGATTTTGACCAACACGACCATCTCAGGGCCCTTTCCACTTCCCCCATCCCCCTCTTCTTTTTCTGGTAGCATTAGATTCCCTTATTCACTCTTTCATCGCATCAAGAGAAATTAGGGGCATTGATGTAGCAGGGAAATCCTACTTGGTAGCAGCATACACTGACGATTTATTGCTAACCCTGTCCCATACAGAGCAGGCATTGTGGCACATCCTGTTATTACTGCAGACTTTTGCAACATTATCAGGACTTTGTGTTAATCAGAGGAAAACGCTTTTGGCCCCGCTAAATTCAGCTTGTACCAAGAATTGCTTTCAGGGAACCAAGCTTCTCTGGGCAATGACAGGCTTCTCATATCTTGGCATAACCATTCCCTTTAAATGGTCCTATATAGAGGCAGCCAACGTCTCGCAGTTCTTATCCCAGCTATCTGCAGAGATAGAGAGATGGAAAAAGTTGCAGTTGTCATTACCTGGTAAGATAGCAGCAGTGTGTATGTTGTGTTGCCACGCATTATGGCCATCTTTAAAAATCTCCCATTACGCCTGTCGCCTAAACTCTTTGCAACAATTGAAGCCCAGGTGTCCTGATATCTGTGGGATGGGAAACCCCCTAGATGGAATAAGAGCAAACTGAGAGCACATTGGTCTAAAGGGGGGTTGGGTTCACCCTGGTTCCAGGGGTATCGTCTGGCCTGCACCGCTGCTATGGCTACCAAGTGGTTTGTCCCCAGTTCAGTTCCTCCTCCGCTGTGGGTCCAAATAGAAGCTGACCAAGTGGCTGATACAAATTTGCACTTGTTATTTCACCCTCAGAGTCACAATCTGCATATATTCCCCCTCATAATAACAGAAACCAAATGGGCATGGCACTTGCTTATGACTCGAGCACATACGCCCTGGGAGGCCAAAGCACCTCCATGGCATTATACTCCTCTATGGCATAATCAGGCCCTGACAATCGGAAATATCCCTGTATACTGGCCCACCTGGGATTTACAGGGCATCTGATATATCCAGGATCTCTGCATCCCTGACTCATCAGATCTAATGTAATTTGAACAAGTTAGGCATAAATTTCATTTTCCGAGAAATGACCTTTGGAAATTTCTTCAAATATGCAGTGCCATTTTAGCCAACAAGGTTCACTTGTGTTCAGATCCCAAATGGAACTGGCTATCTCAAAGACACAAGTCTCCTACTTCTGGTGGGCTTATTGGCAGATTCTATAAGACGTGGCGTGATGCCCAGACAGATCCCTCAGATGCATGCCGGCTAAAATGGATGGCTATTCTGAACACTCACATATTCGAGGCTTCTTGGAAGTGCTACCTCCGTGAATGTCACTATTCATATATGGACACTAAGGGTTGTCTGTTGCAGATGAAGATTTTGCTGCTGTGGTACCGGACACCCACATCCCTACACTCCCATGGCCTTATTCAGAATTCCGACTGTTGGCGCCGTCAAAAATCAGGTGCACATCTACTTCATATCTTATGGATGTGCCCCCTGCTTTCACAGTTCTGGGCACCGGTATCTCAAGACTGCTCTACAGTGCTGGGCCGCAGGGTTAATCTGTCCGGTCCCAAACTCCTTCTGTGTTACACCACCTCTTTGGCCAACTTAACTCGACCGCAGAAGCAGTGGATTGTACTGGCACTCATGGAAGCTAAACGACTCATACTTATGGCTTGGCATAAACTCCGCCCCCCCCCGTCCCGCTCACAGTGGCACGAAGCTCTGGCTAGATTAGCCTCATTAGAACACCTTTCTTGCACACACCTGGTCGTATGGACCACTATACTGCCAAATGGGAAGCTTATCTTCAATCATCTCTTTCTAAACTTTCAAATTTGAGGGATAACTCCTTGTATTGAATATGCGATATATTATTACAATGTATCTCTGGTCTACTTTCTTCTAGTCTTTAACTGTCGAAGACTTTGGTATACCACTCTAGTTTACTGGGCTGCTATGTCGCACTGAGATATATTTAGATAATGCCATATGTGAATACTTCTCAGCTTGGTTTTGGTAATTACATCTGTTTATTTGCATGAGAATGTAATAGGGCTTGATGGAATACAACAGCATATGGAACATGTTACTTTCTTAAATATAACCATGTATGGTTGTGATATTCTAACTGTATGTGGAGAAGAGAAAAAAGTGAGAAAACACTTCACCAATAAAACTATTCTATGATTAAAAAAAAAGAAAGGGGGAGGAGAGGAGGCAGACGCTTGGAGGAGCACATGCGGGTATGTCTCCTGTCAGCCAGTTCTACAATATAGTTCACGTCATTAACCTGCCGGACTACCTTGTATGGTCCTGCACACTCAGTATGCAGGTTGTTCTTCCAGACCGGGATTAGGACCATGACTTCCTGACCTACACTGTATGAGCGAGCTCTGGCTCTGCGGTCATACCTGACTTTTTGCTTCAACTGGTTGGCTAACAGGTTGCACTGGGCTGCTCCCATAAGCTCTTTCAGCTTTTCCCTACACTTTAGGACATACTCCACTATGGGAGATCCTTGGGTAGTGTGCTTGCCTTCCCAGTCTTCCCAGATCAAGTCTAGGGGCCCACGTATCCTACATCCATGCAAGAGTTCGAAGGGGGAAAACCCTGTCGACTCTTGGGGCACCTCCCTGTATGTGAACAACAGGTGGGGAAGGCATTTCTCCCAGTCCCTCCCATGCTGTTCAGCAAATGCTTGGAGCATCAATTTTAGGCTACCATTAAACCTTTCCACAAGCCCACTGGCTTGTGGGTGATAAATTGTCATGCATCTCTACACCACCCCACACTTCTCTCACAAACACTTCATCAGGTCTGACGTGAAGGTACCCCCTTGATCAGTGATAACCTCCTGTAGGAACCCCTAGCAAGGCATCTGCCACTTTGTCTGTCCAAAGTGAGGAGAGGGTGACCACTTCTGGGTATCAGGTAGCATAATCTTCCACCATCAGGATAAACCTCTTCCCAAAGGAGCGTGGGGTACTCAAAGGTCCTACAATATCCATTCCTACCCTCTGGAATGGTTCCTTCACAATGGGCAATTAGGGTGGCTTTGGTTTTACTGCCTGCCTTCCCTATTTGTTGGCACCGGTGACAAGACTTGCAATATTCCTTCATCTGATGGGTGAAGTTGGGCCAATAGAAATTCTGGGCTAATCACTGCATGGTGCACACGATTCCCAGATGTCCAGACATGGGGATATCATGAGCGAGCTTGAACAATCACTCATGGTACCCCTGGGGTATGACAAGCTGCCTGCCCATCACCCCTTCTGGAGATTGTTCCCTATAATCACATCCAGGGCAAGGTTGTCTGCTACAGCCACTTTTTGTACCCTCTCCTCTTTCTCATCCCAGTCCAGAAGAACACTAGCTAGTGGCAGAGTTTTCTCCTCCCCAGTGAATCCCCTCACCGTTAAAACTGATTAGGTATAAGCTGTTCAGGCCCAACCGAATCTCCTTTTACTAAGGTAAGAGATGCCCCCATGTCCCTTAACCCATGGATCTGCACCCCATTTACAGTAACCGGGTGTATGTGCTCCCTCATGTATATAGGCATGCTTTCAGGGATACATAGTGCACCCAACTCTGTTTGAGCATCACTTTGTCCACTCTCTGCCTTTTTAGGACACTGTTCAGCAAGATGTCCTGGCTGTTTGCAAAACCAACAGTCATCATTTCTTTAATCCGAAAAATCCATTTGTGTAACCTGGAGCTGCCCCCTTTCTGTGGAGGCAGTAAAGTTTTTAGCTGCTCTAAAGGCGTGCTTTTCACTTTCTGTGCTGCCACACCTGCTCCACTTCCTTTCAGAGCAGGCCTGCTCCTGGTATAGTAATCCGAGAGCTCAGCAGCCTGCTGTGCTGTTTTGGGGTCTCGGACCTCTAACCAGGTTTTTAGCTCTGCTGGGTAAGCCCAAAAGAACTGTTCTAGCAACATAACCGCCACAGTTTTTTCCACAGAATTTGCTTTAACTCTCTCTCACCAACATTCCAAAAACTGACGTTGCTTTCCGGTGAGTTTCTCATAGCTCATGTCAGGGCTTCTCTGGAGCTTATGGAATCAAACCCTGTATGCTTCAGGTGTTAATGCATACTTTTTAAGCAATGTAGCTTTAAGTTTCTCATAATTACTACTGCCCTGATTGCCTATTTGGCCTAGTGCGTTGCATCCTTTTCCAGTAAGTAGCGGGGATAGCTGAAAGCTCCAGGATTCCCTGGGTATTTTACCCTTGATATAGACCTTGTCAAATGAATTCAGAAATGCATCCATATCCTCCTCCTCTTTAAATTCAGCTATTAATTTTTTATTTAATTTATATCCCAGCCCTGGAGATTCAGGTTCACCCCTGCTACTTACCTCCTCTGTCGTTGGTTGTTGGAGTCATAATTTTTCCAGTTCAAATTCCCTCTGCTGCTGTTTTTCTCCTTCCCCTCTGCCTCTCTCTGAAGCTGTCTTTCTCTTTGCTTGGCCTCTCGCTGCCGCTGCTTTTTCTGCAATTCCATCTCAAACTTCCTCTGCTTGAATGCCAGCTCCAGTTTTCTCAACTCCAGTTGCCCCCGATCCCTTTCGGCTCCAGCCCTGTGGTGACCTTCCTCTGCTGCTGTGGTGCTGGGTTCCTTCTGGTTGTACTGTCCACCTCCCTGGGACTAGACTCAGCAATGGACCCTGGCACCCCCACGCCCAAGGTCTGGTCCCTTTCAATCATCGCCTGTGACTCAAGATCCTGGGCAGTTGCTTGCTCATCGACTGCCACAAGAGCCTCCATGAGGTATTTTTTTGGGTTGCCCCTCACACTGAACCCCTCTTTCCTGACACAACTGCTTTAGGTAGTCTGCAGTGTATTCGTTGTAGATGGAAGCCATCTTCTTCCCTACTTTTTTCTACACTAGCTTACACCCAAGGAAAAAAACAAAACCAGGTAGGGAACTTTATACTGTAACCAAATTATATATATATATATTTTTTTTTTTAAACCTCTGCCTTGGTTGTGTGTGGACTGTTTTCAGTTTATCAGTCTGATACACTGGGCTTGAATCCAACTGTTGTGCATGTGCCACCAATATCTCTCGAATCACAAAACTATGTAACCAGATCTCTCAGATCCCAACACTGCGCACCAGGACTGTCACAAACTCACTCCTGGGGGTCAGGCCCACTGAGCTCACAGTGCCCACCCTTAAGTGAAATCCATGATGGGGGGACAGGGATACCCTCCTTGTCCTATTTGAATGCTCGCTGAGGTCATGACTGCACCTTTGTCATGAGGATCCAGGGCATCCCTCTAACTCTGGATAAGGGCACAACAGCAGTCTCAAGTCTTGTGGCCAAATATGAACCCTTCCTTGGCTATTACAAAAAGGAGGAAGACCCAGGCATCACATTCTCTTTGCATGTAGCAGCATAATACCTGATTTGGTCCTCTCCCTACAGGACACACAACAGCCGGATTCAAAATCCTTGCAGACTCTGGTATTCTCCCTATCCTTTCAGATTCCTTTTCTCAATTTGGTTGTTTATGGTGATCCCTCTAAGCAATTTACAGTTGCCACAGATTATTAATACTGTTTCACAATTCACACACAAATACAGATATATAAATCTCACACAGGAAGAATTTCTGTAGAAAAACATCAGTTTTACTAAAATACTTAAATACAGTTACAACTAAAAAGAGAATATACTAATCTGAGTTATAGTATGCAGAAACAAAATGAGAAAAATATATACAGAAAAATGCCCTAAAACTGTCTGCCTTATATCTGCAGTAAATTGAAGTCCAGGAAAAGTAGATAAAGGTTTTCAGTTCCTTTAGTCCAGGCAGCCACCCTGGGATTTCAGCAGTTTTCTTCTTGGTGCATCAAGCAGAGTGTCCAGATGAAAATGTGTGTAAATACTCTGATCTGGCCTATTTATATACCTGTCTGTGATTAGAGGCTGGCCCTTCCATTTTAGGCCACCGGGTGTCACTCTTGTGCTTCCCCAACACAATGTTCTGGCTCAATACTTAACCAGTAACATGACTGTCAAAATTAAAACTTTGATTTATCAGTATACACTCTATAAGCTAATTCACAATGTCTGTTAGAGTTTCACACAGGTTTGCTAGAAGGACAATTTCTTTTCTGTTACCTCATAAAGTGTGATATTATAATAGTTTCCTGGGACCAAGCATTCTGCCTTTGAAGTGTATGGTCTATGGCAGAAAAATGAATTTTGGCATATCTCTGTTAAAGGAACCTAGGAATGTAGTTTCAGTTCCTGGCAAGCAGCTGCCTTATAGGTCAAAAGAAGGTCAAACCTCCTTTAAAAAAAAGAAACCCAGTCGTTTTCTCTAGGTGCCTTGAATTAGCACTGGCATTTTCTTGGCATGTACATATACACAGAATTATATATAAAAAAATATATATATATATATATACACACACAACAGAATTATATCTACAAATAAGGACTAGCAGTGGGGTAGCTTTCCACACCTGTAACATTTGACATTAGTTATTTCTTGCCCATTTCTAAATCTAATATTTAATTTATTTTCCATTGCATCATTAGTTCCAGCAGTAAAATAGATCCATTGTGTTCTATTTAAGATTCATCTGCAATCCAGACTCTTTAAACCATCGTTCCATCCTGAACAGATCACCCTGCAGTTTTTGTTCCACTGAGGTGCAGCTGTCAGCAGATGCCACGAAAACAATGTCATCTACGTACAGCCAGACCTCACTCTGGATGGTGTGTCCCCCAGTGATTCTTAGAGTTTTCTTTGGGGGGAGCCGGTAGGCCTTCTCCTCAGGGGCCTGTATTTACTGGTCATGGCCTGTAGGTTTTTAGCCTTCAGGGTTGGTACTTATGGCCTGAGGTTCTGGAGTGGCATTAAGAGGAGAAGATTGGAAATAAGGAAACTGGACTTGGCTACCTGGGGAATTGTTCAGCGGCTCATACGTATTTGCAGGAATTCTATGATTAGACTGGTGAGGTAGTGAGAGTACCTCAAACAGACTGAATTTGTACTCTATATATTCAGTGGATGTTGCTGGTGAGAGGGGAGAGCAACCTTGTTTTTTGTTTTCTGGACTGGGAGAGGGTGAGAGCCTCTCCTGTCTAAAATCGATTGTCTGAAGTTTTGGCGTGCTTCATATATTTGGACACTGATACTGTGTTAAATATCTCTGGGCATCTCCATTATCTAATTTTAGATCTTGGGGCTGGGATTTTTGGATATGTGTTAGAGGGGTGGTTTATTAATTTGAGCAATTGGGTAGTTTTATTTTGTTATTTAAAATAATTAGGACATATATATAACTTGGGGGTTTTGTTTTGTTGTTTGTGATAGTGTTAGAAAATGTGTTGGGAGGGTTTAATGACAGTCGGGCGGTATTACCCCACCAGTCTCAGGGAATTGCATCCTTTTGAATGCCCCTATTTACCTACTGAGATCTATAAAAGATGTCAAGCCACAGGGATTATCAGGAAGTGTAGAAGAAAGGGAAGAACTGGGTCTGGTGGGGGAAGGGAAAGGGGAGGGTAAATTGGGGTAGTGGGGACCAGGAGACACCCTGGGATGAAATGGGATCAGGACAGGTGTATTACTTGTCCTGTCCCCATATCCAAGGGCCCAGCAGCTGCTGGGCAGGTGAAGAGGTCTTTCTCAGCATCTCATCCAACTCGGGCGGTGTTATGCAATGCCAGATCCATTAGGAACAAGACGGCTATTATAGCCGATCTTGTTGGAACAGTGGATCTGGCATGCATCATCGAGACCTGGCTGGATGAAAATGCAGGCCCTGTATTGGCTTCTGCTGCTCCAGATGGGATCTTGGTGATTCTCCTCCCGAGGTTGGATCGTAGGGGCGGGGGTGTAGCCATCTTTTTTAAGATCAAACTGGGCCTTGTGTATGTTCCAGTAGGGCTCACCAGATCCTTTGAGTGTATCATGGGAGAGGGTGTAGCTTGCAGGATACTCCTTATTTACCATCCACCAGGTGATGGTAGAGAATTTCTTCAGGAGATAGCAGACTTCATCTTGGACATGGTACTGGAGTCCCCCAGATGGATAATTCTGGGGGACTTCAATGCCTGGGTCGACGATGAACTCTCACAATTTAGTCAAAGTCTGCTCCAGCAAATGATGATGCTGGGCCTTACACAGGTGGTTACCTCCGCTACCGATGTAGGGGGTCACTCATTGGATCTGGTGTTCCTTCTGGGGATGGAGATCTCAGACTTGGGGGTGTAACCATTTAGCTGGCCTGACCATCACACCATAGGGTTCAGTTTCAGGGCTCCCTCCAATGGACCTGCCCCAATGGAGATGGTGCAGTACTACCCTTTAAGGGGAGTTACCCTAGATGGTCTATCAGTGGTCCTGGACCTATCAGGATTGATGGGTGAATGCATGAGTCTGGGGGATCTTGTACTCGCCTATAATAAGGCAGTGGGCAATGCCCATGACATGATTGCTCCTGTTTGCGTTTGACCACTCACTCTTCGCCCAAGGTCCCCTTGGTTCGATGGTTCATTGAAGGAGTTGAGGCGAGTTGGTCGAAGGATGGAAAGAGCATGGCGGAAGTCCGGCCTGGATGCTGACAGGCTTAGATTGATGGAATATTATAAGGACTATCAATCATAAATCACCAGTAAGAAGGCAGAGTTCCTGTCCAGGGAGATTTCTGCAGTGCAGAATCGACCAGCTCAGCTTTTCCAAACTGTTGACAGATTGTGCAATCAATCTGTCTCCAATCCAGAAGATCCTTTTCTCAGATTGAGTGTGAGGAGCTCACTCAATTTTTTGCAGATAAGGTTGCTAGCATCAGGTCTGGTATCAACCTGGCTCTTCCTATGAGGGATTGTGGAGGTCAACAGGAGGTGGTGAGCATTTGGTCTGTCTAGATAGATTTCAGCCAGCTGGAATTCATGGACATTGTGAAAATCATCCAGGCTTTGCACCAAACCAGTTGTAGTTTAGATCCTGGCTCTACCCCCCTTTTAGTGGAATGTGTAGATGTTATCTGCCCAATCCTAGCTGAAATTGTCTGGAGTTCCTTGGAGAGGAGGGGTCTTTCCTGATCCCCTCAAGGAGAGGGTCATATGACCACTCCTTAAAAAGCCCTTCTTGGAACCCGACTGTCCACCTAACTACCAGCCAATCTCTAACCTGCTCTTTGTGGGTAAGGTTATTGAGAAGGTGGTTGCATTGCAACTGGATGATCACCTTGTAACCCACAATGTCTGTGAAGCTCTCCAGTCTGGATTTAGGAAGATACATAGCATGGAGACTGCCCTTGTCTAAATATTAAATGATCTCCTAATGGCAAGAGAACGAAAGGCTTGTACCATTCTGCTCCTTCTTGATCTCTCAGCAGCCTTTAAAACTGTGAACCATGGTGTGCTTTTGGAGTCCCTGTGGATCCTTTGTGGTCTGTCGGGTACAGTCCTCAATTGGATTCAATCCTTCCTCCTGGGCAGATCTCAGAGGGTGGTCACTGGAATTTATTCCTCTGATGCCCTCCCTCTGTCCTGTGGGATGCTAAAGGGCTCCATATTGGCACCCATGTTGTTTGCAGTGTATATGCTGCCATTGGGAGATATCATTAGACAATACAGCTTGAGTGTTCACTGCTATGCAGATGATACTCAGCTATACATGTCCTTTTTACCCAGACAAGTTGATGTGGTCTCAGTGCTTAACCACTGTCTCGCCGAAATCAAAGATTGGATGAGCACTAGCTGGCTGCGACTGAATCCGGACAAGACTGAAGTGTTGGTAGTGGACCCTGGTCATTCGAGGGTGGGTTTGGGGCCTGGACAGGTGGCTGGCCTATGGTTTGATGGTGTTCAGTTCACTACCTCAGACTGGGTGCGTAACCTGGGTGTTGTCTTTGACGATGGCCTGACCCTGAAATCTCAGGTATTGGCCATGCTTAAATCCTCATTTTGCCACCTGAGGAATATCACCTGAGTGAAACACCTGGTTCCCCTGGATGACCTTCCAACATTGGTCCATGCCTTCATTACCACCCGTCTTGACTACTGCAATGCCCTCTACCTAGGGCTTCCTGGTGTTGATATCCACTACTTGCAGCTAGTGCAGAATGCTATGGCCAGGTTACTGACTGGTACACCAAGGACCAGTCATATTACACCTATGCTGCATGTACTGCACTAGCTGCCTGTTCAGTGGCAGATCACCTACAAGGTTGGCTTGCTAACCTTTAAAGCCCTACATGAACAGGGACCTGACTACCTGAAAGATCTCCTGACTCCCTACTCCCCCCTTCATCCTCTCTGATCCGCCAATGAGGGATTGCTAAAGATTCCCAGGGTTCGTTTAAAAACTTCCGGTGCTCGTGCTTTTTCTCTTGCAGCACCACCCCTGTGGAATTGATTGTCAGTTAAGAGAATGCCTAGCCATCAATAGTTTTAAATCTATGTTAAAAACATAATTATTTACTTTAGCCTTCCCTGACTGTTCTTAATTAATTCTGTATGTATTGTTTTATTGCCAATTTATGGTGTGAGTATGTATTTTAAATATGTTCAGTGCCTTGACTCTGGAAAGCGCTATAAAAAAAAAAAAAACGTTTTACTTACTTACTTACTCTTTTCCATAACCCTGGGTAGTTCATTTCATAAACATTAAAAAGCAGGGGGCCCATGTGGAGACCTGTAGGACTCTCCTTTTAACTTCTCTCAATGATGATATTTTTGTTCCTAGGGACACACACTGCTTTCTGACTGTAAAATAAGATTTAAACCAATGTAGTGTTTCAGTATGCACCCCCACTGCATGTAATCTGCCCAATAATGTCCCGTGGTCCACTTAGTCAAAGGCCTTACTGAGGTCCTGTATTCATGGATGTAGCAACCAAATTATTAAAATCCATCAGGGCTGTGTCTGTGAACCTCCCCGCCCTAAAACCATACTGGCAATTTGTCACCAAGTTGTACCGTTCCAAATATTGGCAGAACTGCCTATGAACAAACTTTTTCATTAGCTTTGACAATATGAGGAGCAGACCTATAGGTCTGTGGTGTGTAGCTATTAGGGGGTCTCCACCCTTAAAGATTGGAACTATTTTTCCTATTTTCTAAACATCAGGATAAGTGGAAGTATACAAGCTCCTATTTAATAGGTAAGTTATTGTTGATACCAGTATGTCAGCTCCTAGCTTCAAAAATCTAACTTCAGACCATCTATCCCACCTGGTTTATTAACTTTCAAACAATTTAATTCCCTTTCAACCTCTTTAACTGTAATTACCTTAAATCTAAACCATGGTCTAGAATTATTTTCAACTTAAATTTTATTCACTATTTTAACATTGTGTACTATTTCATGTAAGGGAATGTCAGAAATACCTGTCCCTGAATTCTCCAATCCCAAATCAGGTAACTAAGTACCTGTTTAACATATCAGCCTCTTTCATCTGGCCTCCTATTATTATGGCACCTGGGGACTGCCTCCCATTGTACAATGTAATGTTGACTTGGATGTTGCTCTAACACTGTTTGTTCTTTTCATATTTATACCAATGTACACATGCTTTCTGATGTGTTACTGACAAGGCCTATTGGCTGCTACTGTTTTTTCCATTTGTTTCCCCACCCTTATTCATGAGGACCCTCTGTAAATGAGCTTTTAGCTCAAATATTTTTGTAATTTCAATTTTCTAATAAAGAAATAAAGAAATAAAAAATAAATAAATAAATTATTAGATTGTTTTCGATCAAATTTATTGGTGTCCTGGAACTAACTGGATTCTGAAGTTGCTTACATGGTACCGATTTTTTTAGGATTAGTTGTCAAAGTTATATTAGTTCTATAATACTGGGGTTTGCCAATTTGATAGTTTTTATATACTTATTTCACCATTTTTTAAGTGCAATTTGATCCTCACTATTTTTTTTTTTTGCTTTTTTCCATAACCGCCTTTTAATCCTTAAGTGTGTTTTCATTGTGTCTGACATCCATGACAGGTGTTTTTTTATTAATCGTTTTTTGTATCTTAGGAGCATGCAGGTTAGCAATTGATATCAAAGTATTGTTAAAGTCTTGTACAGCCAAGTCCAAATCTGGTGTCAGAGTTAATCTATTCCAGTTTACACTACATAAGCTATCTCTAAAAGCTTTTATATTAAAATGTTTCCAACATATTACCCAATATGTTACAGGGTCAATTCTATAGGGTTTGCTCCATTGCAATTTACATTTAAATGGGTAATGATCTCCCATATTCAGGGGCATCACTTCTAAGTATTTTACTATTAAATCTTGGGGAAATAAACAAAAGGTGCAAAATAGAACCTTGGTGTACACTTTTTGTACATCTCATTGTGCTATGGATCACCTGTCTGAGCCCCAAGGTAGTCATACTATCTTCTTTTACCCCTTTGCTATAACCAATCAGCATTAAAATCACCAGTTAAAATAAAATCTGCATTCTTCACATTGTCTAACAATCTAGCAGCTAATACATCAAAATGGGCTAATTTAGTTTGAGGGGGAGCACAGATTAATTTGCATGCTATTATTTCCACTACTATACAGTCCATACTTTCAATATTTTCAGAAAACATTTTTTTAAATGGTCTCATCCTGTCCCTTCTTACTATACCATTTCCATCTATCTTTACCTCATCATCTTTAATATCTTCGTGGAGCCATGTTTCTGAAATCCCCATTAAGTCTGGCTACACTTCATCCACCCAAAGTCCAATAACATCTATTTTATTTGCCAGACTCCTTACATTTCCATAAGTTATTTGAAGTTCTGATTGAGTTTTAGGTCCAGGATTTAACTCTGTGTCAACATTTATTGCCAAAAGAAGAGACAATACATGACTATGATCCTTTAACTGATAGCTGTATAATCCTGTTGTAATTGATATAGGCTCTTTTTTGTCCAATATCCACCCATTTGTAAACCCATTCCTTCAGTGTTGAGACACTCTATTCTTGGATTGCCCTGTATGATATTTTGAGTACCATCTAATCATCCTGTCCTGGTTTTTCTCTGTATTGCATAGGATCTCATTTAACCCATATAAATATCCCAGTAAAAATATCCCACAAATTACAACATTAACTTTCATCTTAGCTTTAAAATGTGTCTGCCACTGTCCAAAATATTTTTGTACCAATTCTCCCATCTAGTCTACTCAATTATTTTTAAAATATCACTTTTATCTCACAAACCTTTTGGTAAGTTAAATTTCTGGCCCCAGTTCCCAGCTTCCTCAGCTAACTCCGGCAGACTCCTCCATATCATGCTGGAAGTACGATAGCCAGAGATGAAGCCACCACCTACAAGATGCTGCCGCATCTTAAAAGCATTTAGATTTATTGGAAACCTGGCCCACCCTCAGCTGCCCTGCCAGCACAGCTGATTGGTGAAACCAGTTCACTGGCAGCAGCATCAAGCCCTGCAGGAATAAACAGTCAATGCCCAGCTCAATAGGTGTAGTCACTAATTAGAAATGAACACAGGCTTAGGGCAGCATGCAGCAAAACCAGTTCAGACAATACGCTTCAGTGCTGACAAGGCAGAGTCTCACAAATGCTTTTTCAGTGCAGAATACAATGTACTGTATGTACAATAAGTGCACCTTCATTGAACTGCTCTCTGGAAGAAATGGAAATTATGTGAGCATTTGGTAAAGGTCAGCAGGAGAAGTCATAAGTATGGTTCAAGTAAGTCCTCTGGTTGTGGCCAGGCATGGGAGGCTGTTACTGGGGCTATCAGAGTGTTCTCTTTAAGTTCATATGTCACTTTTTCCAATGGTAAAGTTTTAGTCACCACCTCTAGCCACTGGTTTGATAAAGAACCCTCGGTCCAAATGCGTCAGGTTAGGCCAGTGTTTACTAGGATGTCTGTCATTTTTTTAACTGTAGTGTAAATAAAACACTTTTTATTTTAAGAAGAGCCTCATGGTTTTTACTGTTTTTGCCCAAGTTTTACACTGGATGAAGTATGGGGGTGAATCCTAACTAGCTTCACATAGAACGCACAGGGCTTGTCTCAGTGTTTTTTTCCAGTGAATCACAAAAACTTGTGGGCCCTGTGTGAAGCAAGAGACCTTGTATAACTTTGTTTGCTAAGGTGGGGGGGGGCATTAGGGCTAACAACCTCAAGGAATACCACACTACTGATTTGCCAAGACTCCTGAGACTTCAGACCCTAATATTTTCATTTCCCTATGTTGTGCACTTTGACACTTTGGGAACCTTAATGCCTGCATTAGCACAGTTTAAAAAAATACTTAAATCTAGTATTTGCTGTGAGCACTGTTATTTCTTTTTTTTTTACAGTTTTTTTCAATGAATTTACCTTATTTTTGTGATAGTGGAACTGTATCTGTGAGGCTACAGATGTAGATGAGCAGGGCCCTCTGGGCCGTGCACTAAGGGAGAGTCCATCTGGCTGCAGAAGTGCAGGGTGCTCTGGGCCCTCCATTTCCATGTAGCCACGGATGCAAAGAATTTGTGGGGCTACCTGGGAAGCTGCAGAAGTACAGGGCCTTTGGGACCTGCACTTCCATGTGGCTACGGATGCAGAGAAGCAGGGCCAAAAGTCCTTCTGGGTGTGAAAATGCAAGGCTCTATTGGACCTGTTTAGCTAGATTTTGGTATTTGTTTTAAAATAAAATGCCCAGAATACCTTTTCTAGGCACCCCAAAATTCAGGAAGAAGAGCCATTCACCCATGTTCTCAGCATGAGAACAGCAGGACTTTCTTGACATCTGCAGTCACAGATGAAGGTGCACTGCTGGCTTGTGTGCCAGCAGTGAGCTGTTGATTGCTCGATCTCAATCTTTCCGTCTCTCATTTGTATCTACCTATCTATCTATCTATCTATCTATCTGTCTGTCTGTCTATCTATTTATCTACTTATCTATCTAATTTATGGTAAGCAGACTAGGGTGCCCACCCCCAGTACTGTATCTTTCTTCCCCTACCCTCCAGGTCACTCGCCTCCTCCTTCCTAAAATGTAACTGTAATAAATAATTCCTTATATAGAAAGTGCCCCGGTACCACTTCTTTCTACACCTTACTTTCCAAAATATAGGTGGCAGCACCAGGGTGACCACCCCGGTGCCACCAAGAAGCATTTTGAAACTGGGGTATCCAATCCCCAGTGTTGGGTAGGTCCCGCTATGGAAAAAGAAAACTGTCCCTTAATGACCTGTTTTTAATTTTTTAATCAACCTGTAAATAAGAAAACCATTCCTCACCGATATGCCCCCCCACAGCCCCACCCATCCACCTACTGTAACAGTGTCCTATGGCATAGATCCACTCTCCAGTTGAAAAGACATTTTGCTGCTGGAACCAGCGGCTGCAATATGAGAAAATAAGATAAGTCATTTAATGTATTTTAATGTGTTATGAATGATTACTCATGACTTTGTCATTTTTCAATATTTTTTACATCAGATGTTCAACCTATCCTTTTTGGGTCCCAACTCATGAACAAGGTAGGTGAAATTTTCAAAACATCCTGAAAAATGATTTTGCAGTTGCTTTACAAAATCAAATTTTGGACAGGATTTGAAAAATTTCACCTACCAGGTTCATGAGGTAGGTTCATGAGAAGGCTATGTTGAACATTTTGTGTAAAACTATAATAAAATGACTAAGTTATGAGTGAACACCGAAATATTTCAACATTCACTCATAACTTTGCTAATTTTCAATATTTTGACTCCAAACATTCAACGCAGTCATTGTTTCACACTACCTCACAAACATGGCAGGTTTCATTTTTCAGATTCTGGACAAGTTTTGCACTTGTGGTGCAAAAGTATATTTCAGCCAGCATTCTATAAATGCCAAATGTCAAACTTATAAGGGGGAGTTTTAAAATGACTATCTTGAAAATTTGGGGCCAAAATTAAAAAAGAAAATTATTAAGAAACATTTTGGGTAGTGACAGCCTTTACCCCAGTGGGTAGTGCTTTGTGATCCTGTGCCAGTGAACTGGGTTTTGGCCTAAGCTCAGTGAGCCAGCTGGATGGGCTGAGGCTAGAGGGATGACACTGTCATGCTACACCACCCCCAGCTTGGGAAGGAAAGGTGCAGGGTTGCCCCCACAGGCTCAAGTACCATATAGTGAAGAGAACTCTTCTCTTGCAATAGGGCCCTGCACCTCTGCACCCATGGGTGCCAGGGGGCCCTGTGTTTTGGCTGAGAGACCTTTTTCTGTGTACATCTGTATCTGCAGCCACATGGAAGCATGGAGCCTGGAGGGTGCTGCACTTCTGAAGCCCAATAGTCATCCCCATGAATTATTGACATCTGTTGCTGCTTAGGAGGGCAGAGCCCTGGAGTCTTCCCTTGATGCATGACCCAGAAGGTGCATCTGTTTCCAGATGACACAAATGCAGTAGCACTGATGTGCTGCCTTCATGGATTTATATCTGTGGCTTCATCAACACTGGCCCCAAAAGGGCCTGTGCTTCTGCAACCACCATACAGCCTGTGCTTATGCAGACAAAAGACCCCATGGGATATCTGTGTTTCTGCAGCCAGAGGTACTCATGCACACTGTATGAGATACCTCACTGTATGAGATACCTCACTATATAGCGTGATCAGCTAGTGCATGGTTTTCTATTTGTAGCCATATAACTGAAAAACTGCTACCCCTTTACTAATTTCTAGATCCACTGCTGAAACCATGATACCCACATTGCAACAGTACTTCCATCTGCATAACTGCAGCCAGAAGTTGGTGTGTATGTCTTATAGATGTGGCTGAAGAGGTGTGGGCCCCTGCGGCACCTGCAGTTTTGCAGACAGAAGTATTGTCGCAATTTTGGTATCATGGATTTTGTGGCACCTGCACTTCTTCAGCCAGAGGTCAGTATGTATGTCTTACACCTGTGGCTGCAGAAGCACAAGCCTGTCAAGTGTGTGCATATCTTACAGTGTGCATGAGTACATGAGGCTACAAAAGCATCCTTTAGAGGCACGCGCTTCTGCAGACAACAGAACTCTTGTAATTTGGATATTGTGGATTTGTATCTGTGCTGCAGGGATCTGTGCTTTTGCACACAGAAGCAATGTTGTAATTTGAGTTTTATGGATTTCTATCTGCAGTGACAAGTGAGTGTGTTTGTCTTGTGGTGTGCATGCTGCAGATATCATTCTATGAAAGTAGCACAGCAACGCTACTGCATTTGTGTCATCTGGAAACAGTTGTATGTTGTTCGCCTTACCTAATTATGGCTATCTGTGGTTGCTTGTGTGGTCTTGTCCTTTTGCTGCTGGGGGAAGCAATGATTGTAAACCCTAACATCAGATTTCCTAATTCTGTGGCATTAAGTTGAACTCTACCTGGTGCATTAATGCTTTTTTTTTGTGCAAAGTATATATAATTTATGCCTATATACATTATTTGCAAATAACTGCATTAATGCACCAGTTATTATTCAGATTAAAGCAGCAAAAGTAGTGAAACATGGCATTAGGGTTTCCAACCCTAAGTCTCCACTTCCAACCTCCAAGCAGCAAAAGGAAAAAAAGCATTGCAATTGTCACTCTCCTGATTTTTGGCGAATCAGAGGTGGGGTCTTCCTTGAGGTTCTCAAACCTAACACTCACCCTGTTCTGATATAGTCTCCAAGCATACAGAACTTTGTCTCTTCAAATGTTGTCAACAACCTGTAGGCCCTGCCTGAAAAAAAAAGATCACATCTGACCTTATTTGCTCATGGAATTCAGTTAGCAAAGGAGTCATGTCATCTGGAGGGGCCTTTAGTAGCTGAGCAAAGAGATTGCTTCCTAGCAATGGTGAGTTCATTTCAGAGGCTGTAGGAGAGGCTATGCCACCACTATGACTTCTGCTAGGATGTTGTTTTAGTCTGTCCTTGTTTTCTGGTTTTGCTGCCTCAGCAGCATCTCTGCTTGGTGAGGGATACCAGGGATCCTCACAGACTGGTGTGGATCCAAATGGGGGGGCCGTACCAAGTTATTTGATGATGTGGGATGATGGTTGAGGGGTGATGTCCACGGCTTGTGTTTGTGTGGGACTGCAGCCTCCTCTGCCACAAGGTCCATACTTAGTTCAGTCTGTAGCAGGCCATACCTTTGATATGAAGGCCTCAGCAGTCTCAGGCACATCAAAGTGCTGAGATACGCCATTCCTTGTAATGTGGATTGCAGAAAGATATCTGAGGCTGTAAAGTACTCTTATGTCCAGTAGGGGTCTGTGGCTGGGGATATATGCCTTTCTCCTCACTGAGAAGACCAGAGAAAAGTCTGGAAACAGTTTTATTGCATGTCCTCTCCATGTCAATGATCCTTTTTGTCTCGGCCAGGTGAGGATATTCTCCTTGTCGGTATACCTTAGGAAACAAGCCAAGAGTGGCCTCGGGTGCTCCCCTGGTTTGGGTGGAGGGGCCATGGACTAATAGACATGATCAATCAACTGATCATCTGAGCTTTGCACATTGAGGAGTTCTAAGAATGCTTTTTGCAGGAAGGCACATACATTCTTCCCTTCATAGCCCTCTGGTAAGCCAAGGAAACATAGATCACGCCATTGATTCGTGTTTTCTAATTCATCCACTTTTTCCCATAACATGCAGATGGTATGGTCTTCATCACTGATATAGGGCTGTGAGCCTCTCAGTCCTATATTTGGTATCCACCACCAGCTGATCCTGAATGCTCATCTCTTGAACAATCTGGATCATGTCAGTGTTTGTCTTCTGTGCTGAGATTTCAAGCTTGTTGATCTGACACATTAGTTGTGGAAACATTGGGTTTTTATCTCCATTAGATCTGTTGTGTTCCAGCCATTGCTGCTTTGCACCATTCTGTAGCTCCGAGCCTACTCAGAGAAAAGAGCTGTGAGGGACAGCTTTCACCAGTAATTTCCTAGCCTGTGTTGCACCAATCCAGACAAATATTGGCACTTACGGATCCTAAAGAGCTACTGCAAAGTTGTGATGGATATTCAGTAAAGGGCTCTTAAGCTGTTATACATGCCAAAATTACAAATGCAATATTATATGCAGCTGAAATATGGGGAATTTCTGATTTCTCACCCCTTGAAAAAATAATATATAAATTATGTTGTCATTTATTAAGGGTCCTACAAGATACTCCTGATCATATTCTCAGATCTGAACTAGAGCAATATTCAATTGAAAGTTTTGTGCTAGCTAAAATAATAACACACACACACACACACACACACACATAAACAGATATAGATATATAATGGGCCTACAACTGATGGCTAATGAATGTTTGTCTAAACAATATTTTAAAGAGCTAATTCAGTATTTCTTATGAGGATTTGCTTTCTCTTATATGATATCGATTAAGTCTAGATTGTATTCATTGGGACTTTGTTCTGTATTATATGCGATATATTGAATCCTATGCATAATGCTGGTAGATTCGGTCAGACGTAGATGTGAAAACATTGCAGCACAGCAGGACATGGAAAAAATTTGCACTTCAAAAATTCATATCACATACAGTAAATGTAGCCCACCCCTTTTCCGGTGTCTAGGGGTATGATGGTGGTAATATCCATAGGGAAGGGGGGACCACAGCAGAAACATTGAGATGACTTATGTTTATCAGTTCCTCAGGACTAGGGGGTGCTTCAGTTCACACTGGGGTGCTGAACTAGAAGAAAACTGGAGTTAGTTGCAAACTGCGTGCATTTTAAAACCAGAGACAAAACTTCGTTCAATTGAACAGTAGGATTCTTTTAATGAAAAATCTTCTCCATTGAGATAGCAAATTGATAGTCACCAATAACCAGATCAGCTGTGGGACAAGTTTATTTAGACTGAGAGGGTCAGATTCATGCAAAGTCCAGAATGTCCTTTATTATTTATTTCAGTGTCCATACAGAGGGGCGTTAAACAGACGACCCTTAACACTCAGGCAGCATACACAACCTTGGCAACATGAGGCATGATTCCCTCATGCCTACAGTGCCCCTCTATCCCATAGCAGGACCAAACTCAAATGCTCCTGATCAGTCAGGGGCTCACTGACCACACACTTCAGGGTAGCTGATCCTTTCTACAATTTTCTTTGACTCCCACGGCAAACTCCTGAGTGACTGCTCCCGTGAACTACGGACAGGACGTCTACACAGGGTGGCTTAGCTCACAGTCTCTCCCACTGACCAGTACACATACCCATGGCCTTACATATTCCCCTTCAGGCCAGGGGTCTGATCTGACTAAGGTGCTACTCCACCTGATTCCATGACCTGTACCCTTGGGACTCGTTCCCGCATGGATGTGAAGTCCATTCCTTCCCTCAGCTCGGGTATGCTGCTTCTGATCAAGTTTGATTCTCCCTCAAAACCACTCGTTCATTACCACTAACAAGACCAAGACACAGGATGTCCCCATCCCTCCCAGGTGGAGGACACAGGGTACAGCCACTGCCACATCAGGAACCAAATCTTCAGGCTTTCCTTCTCTCCAAAACCAGAAAGTGAATCCCACGAGCGGGCAATCAACCACATTTCTCCAAAACCACCTCACACCTTCCTGCCTGCGTGCTCCCATGCCGACTCAAAAGGCCCACACCCCAGGGTACTCCCCAGTTGCAGTTTCACCCCTGGAGGTGACAAGTTTAACCCATAAAGGCTGGGCTGTGAAAGCTCTACACAAATGTATAACAATGTACGACATGGTACTCTACTCTGATGCTCTAACTCCGGGGGGAGGGGGTATATATAAATATCTCAAAAATATTTAAGAGTCTGGACAAGGAGAAGATACATCTCATTACACAATTTCAATTAGAAACTTATAAATCTAAATAGCTATTGTATAACAGAAACATGAAGGAATTCTCTCTCCTTTTTGGAAATGTGGCTGGGGTGAATTACATGACCTCAAACACATTATATCGGTTCCATGTGATAATGGCGAAGAAATAGCAGCACCGTACACATGGGCGAGTGCACAATGTCAAAAACACAAACAGCGACCGTGCACTACAACGGTATCACGTTCGAACAGAGACGGGAATACCGCGAAGACCATTACAACAACAAAATCTTCTCTGCAGTGGTCCCCAATATTCCCAACACTTCTGTCTCTGGGGATATCACCCCCTCCCCGAATCAACTCTGACTCGGAGTTAGTTATCTATAGTACGGGAGTGTGGGGGGCATTGTGCCATCACTGTAATGCTGTTCGACACAGTTCACATCGCTGTGGCATGGTGGAAACCACTACAGTGATCCCAACATAAGCAACCATCACAGCACACATACCTAACATTTTATGCAGGGGGCTGCACCTCCGCACCCCCCCACATGGGGGGCTTTTCCCTCCACACCCCCCTTTCTAATATAATCAACTCCAAGGGGGAGCCTGACACTAGGGTAAGGAGGCAACTCTGAAAGGGACTATTCTGGGACCACGGGGACCACTAGGATGGCAGTATAGCAGGAAAATGACAACAAAAAAATTCAATATACAAATAAAAAAATACAACTCCCAACAAGGAAAACAAACCACAAAAAAACACCAGAGCTCCTACCTAGCTTCAAACCCAAATTCTTCTACACGGGAGGCATACACTGCCTCCACAAGACCACACAGCCAGCTCAAAACTGCCTGGCAGAACTATCTGTTATATCCTGGTCCCTTAGAGATCCCTCCTACCGTCACTCTATCCTGCATTCACGATTTTTGTCCTCCTACCCTCGCTATTCTGACAGTCTCTCTGCTTTCTCATTCACTCTAGTTTATTTGGTCTCCACAATTCTTTATTTCTCTGTTAATAGTACAGAACCTTTGTTTTTGATTCGGAATTTAATATATCCTTTTAAATCAGAAAATAAAAAGAAATGGCATTGACAAAATTATTGACACCCTAGACTTAATATTTGGTAGCACAGCCTTTGGTCAAAATAACTGCAATCAACCACTTCCTATAGCCATGGATGAGCTTTCTGCACCTCTCTACTGGCAGTTTGGCCCACTCTTCTTGTGCAAACTGCTCCAGTTCTCCTAGATTTGAAGGGTGCCTTCTGCCAACTGCTGTTTTCAGATCTCTCCACAGGTTTTCAATGGGATTTAGACCTGAACTCATTGCTGGCCACTTCAGAACAGTCCAGCATCTTGTCTTGAACCATTCCTGGCTGCTTTTTGAAGTGTGTTTGGGGTCATTGTCCTGCTGGAAGACCCATGACCTTCGACGGAGACCCAGCTTTCTGACACTGGGTTCAACATTGCGCTCCAAAATGGCCTGGTAATCTCCAGATTTCAAGATGCTATGTACACGTTCAAGGCACCCAGTGCCAGAGGCAGCAGAGCAACCCCAAAACATCACTGAACCTCCTCCATGTTTGACAGTAGGGAAGGTGTTCTTTTCTTTGAAGGCTTCATTTTGTTTTCTGTAAACATAGAGATGATGTGCTTTACCAAAAGCTCTAATTTGGTCTCATCTGTCCACAGGACATTCTCAGAAGGATTTTGGCTTGTTCAGGTGTGTTTTGGCAACCCAGTTGGGCTTTCTTATGTCTCTCTCTCAGCAGTGGGGTCCTCCTGGGCCTCCTACCATATAACCCCCTTTCATTGAGTTGGCGACGGATGGTGCGAGTTGAAACTGTCGTACCTTGTGTCTGAAGGTCAGCTTGAATCTGTTTGGCAGTTGATCGAGGTGCTTTCTCCACCATTTGAACAATCCTGCACTGCAATCTTCGATCAAGTTTTCTCTTGCGGCCACGTCCAGGGAGGTTGGCTACAGTGCCATGGGCCTTAAACATCCTGATAACATTACGTATGGTGGAAACAGAAACATCAAGGTCTCTGGAGATTGATTTGTAGCCTTGAGATTGTCCATGCTTGGCTACAATCTTCTGTCTGACCTCAGACAATTCTCTGGCTGTCTTTCTTTTCTCCATGCTCATTGCGGTATACACAGTGACACAAAACAGGAGAATGAGTCATGTTCCCTATTCAAACTGGTTGAATGAGTGATTTTTATATTTCAGGCACCTGCAACTCACCACAGGTGAGTTCAGTTCCAAAGTGAAGGAGAATCACCTGCTTGAAATCTAATTATTTCTAACTACTTCTAAAAGGTGCCAATAATTTTGTCCGGGCCATTTAAGGATTTCTGTGTGGAATAAGCTAAGACTTAGTAAACTTTTCAGCTTTTTTTGTTTTATTCCACTGCAAACCAAAGAAATACATATGTGGATGCCAAAATATTTTTTAATTTAAACAATTTTCTGGAAGGAATGGTGCATTATTAGAAAAAACTGCAAGGGCGTCAATATTTTTGGCCACGACTGTATGTCTGAGGTTTAGAAGTGAAAGTAAGGTTTATCTAGTACATCTGTTCTCTTGTAGAAATAATGTAAATAATGTAAATATCAAAAAATATGTTGGCTTTCCTACATACTGTAAAGTTAATTGTACTCTGATCGTTCTGGATACCCCACCTATTACTACTTTATCTTTGGTGATATAAAAGGATGGGAGCTCTTGGTTACTCTGTTTTCATCTTAATAAACTACCTTTTCCTGTGTAGGAATTCGAGATTATAAATTACAGTACACTGTTTGGGGATGTAGGTAACCAGACCCAAACCCAACAGTCTTATTTACATTCCAGACACAAACAGTCTGGAATTATTTAAAGAGTAACCCATTTCTCTCACCCATTCACTGTTTTTAGCAGGAGTAACAAAGAAAACTATTGTTTAAACCAATCAGCTTTGAATTGCCCACACTTAGTTATCTTTGATAATAAGAGGTACTTAAGTAAGTCCGGGCCCATTTTCCTCATGTTATGCTGTGAAAGTTATATATAAATCTGAAACATGATTTAATTACCTAGTAGACTGTAATATCAGGTGCCACAAGATGATAAAAAAGAACTGTGCACTGTATAAGCCAAGATTAGGTTTTAGTAAATTCTGATGTATTTCTTGATAAGCAGCCTTTTGTTTTTATCCTTATGTAAAGGCAAACAGCCAAACAATAAAACTAAATTGGTTGACTTGATTGAACATCCACATGAACAACCACCAGAAAAGACAGGCAATGCTTCTGTTTAACATCTCATCCAAAGGCCAGCACACCCTGACAGTACAGCATCCCTTTAATACTGCAGTTGGTGCCAACGTTTATTACTAATCTGAATCTGCCCACTGTTCTATGAACCTGGATTGTATGTATTTGTCTTGATATCTGTTTTGCAAATTTGTCACGTAATTTACTATGCCATCACTGCTGACTGAGAATTGCTTATTTTCTGAAAAACTGACATACAGCTACAGTAGATATGCCATCTCTGTTCTAAATCTCAATTAATTTCTGTGTTGTTTATTTGTGCCATCCAGGATCTCCTTGCAAATGAACATTGTTCAATGGAGCTTTCTCCTGGTAAAACAAATAAATACACATAACAGATATTATAGATACTGTATATAGGTGTGTGTGTGCGCTTGCACGTTTGCATGTTTGTGTGTGTGTGGTCTGCTTGTACCTGTGTGTGTATATCTGTGTTTGCATATATGGATGTTTGCAAGTGTGCATATGTGTGTGTGCGTGTTTGAATGAGTGCATATATATCTGGTTGCAAGTGTTTGCGTGTGTGTGTGCATTTGCGTGTGTATATGTGTCTTCATGTGTCTGAGTGTGTGTGTTTACGTGTGTGTGTGTGTGCATGTGTGTCAAGTGTGCGTGTGTGTACACAGAATACGTTGCATTAGTGGTCTGGATGTGTCATTTACTGCAGCAGCAGAAATTCACTCAATGCCATGACGATAAAGCTTTGACTCTGAACTCTGTTTGAAGGTTCCTTCAGAACTATCCAGCCAGAAGCCAAGCTCTGGAACTTGACATCAAAAGATCTTGGAGGATTTTTTAAGAAACACAGACAACCCACGAGAGCTTTCTTAACAGCTGTTAAGTAGAGAACTGTGGTCAGTAGCCATCCCAGCCATATAAGAACCAGCAAGGCTCATTTAAGATCTGTTACATTAGGTTTTCTTCTGCCAGTGCCGTTGGGCTCCAACTCCTTGCATGCTGTTTATCTTCTCCCAGAGACCTTTCAGGTTAAGAACAAAAGGAAACTTACACTCTGTAGCAGCCTCTGGGTTGTTTTTTTTTTCTTTTTGAACAACCACTTCTACATAGAAAGACCATTTCAAACATGCAAACTTTTTCTTTTCTATTGAGTAAACAAAAGGAGACTGTTTCAGGAGTTGAGGAACTAAGATTAGCCAAGTGGTGGTGATTGCTCTGGCATGCTGCCAATATGGGTTTGTGCTCTAAACCCGGAGTGTCAGAAGTGCAGACTGGTAGGGGAGGACTGAGTATTCGGTGATATGCTCTCCTCCTCTCAGGAGGATATGTCATAGAAATAGATATATAGAAATTGTCGACAAGTAAGGACCGCAAGACCCATCCAGTCTGCCTGTATGCCCTGTACATTGTATGTGGCCATTCATCCTATGTGATCAATGACTTTTCATCACTCCCTCCCCTCTCAAGGTTTACTTGTGCCTGTCCCAGGCATAAAGATTGTAGAGAAGCTACACACAAGGACATGAAGTAGATCACCCCAGGTCACACAGTGAGTAAGTGGCAGTTGTGGGATTCAAACCCTGGTATCTTCATTCACAGCTCTGTGCTCTAACCACTAGGCCAAACTATCACTGATCTCTCCACTACTTTTCTACCCCCCTGCTGCTCACAGGGTGTTGAGGCATGTGAGGCAGGATGCACAGGGCATGTGATGCCATCTGATCACCTGCCCAACAGGAGTGATGTGGTAGCCTGTTTCTGACAGGACACTGGAAAATTCAGGAACAGAATGGATGGGGCGCTGAGCAGGCAGATGCAGCTTGCACCCTCTCCTGTGCCTCAATGAGCTGTTCCACCGATTCCTCTTCTCTCTGGCCATGACTCCTTTGGACTGGTTCCCAAATGGCATACCCACTCTGTATGTGTATAGTGTATGGGAGAGTGTTGTTATGTATGGAATTTGATTACTAGAATTTCTTGTTTGTGCTGGGGTAGCGACGTCACAATGTTGTTGTACTGCACTAGTGACGACACTACTGCAGCACACCAGATTAGCACACATTCGTATGGCTCAGTGTTCACGAACTGAGGCTACCATCCTTAGTGCTGTCATCTAGAACTGTCAATTTTAGACATTGCTAACAAGAGAAAAAGCGATGGCAGCAGCAGCTCAGGTAATTTTTTAATTATGTGGTTGCCCACTGTATAGAAGATTGTGTATGAGCTATCATACACATACAAGGCTCTGTTTGAACCTCTAGGTTTCTGTGGTAATAAGAGACCTCTCGAGCTGTGCTGTTGAGGTTTCTTGTTACAATGGAAACCTCTTGATTCGAACACAGCCTTGTTGTGTATGGTTGCTCATACACAATTCTCTTATTGTGCATGTGTATGAATATGTCTATTGTGAAGGGGTATGTACACATATGTGTTGTGTATGTCTATATATGTTATACTGGTGCGGTAGTACCAGTATAGTTAGGGTTGATGAGGGTATTTAATGTTAAAGGCCAGCTTAATAACTTGGTAATGTTTTAATGGATTTGCATGAAATTTGGGATGTAGAAGTGCTGGGGGTAGGTCTGTTTATGTTTGAATTGCTTTTGTTATTTTTGTGATACAGAGTGCTGAAAATAAAGGTTTTGTGTTTTTTCTGCTGTTTTTTTGCTCACCTGTATCTCAGAAATGGCTCGAGCTGCTGGGCTGAAAATTTCAGGGAAGAAAGCCTTGCCCTAACAGATGTGCCTTTTGAAGGTTTGGTGGAAAACTATTAATCAGTTCCAAAGTTATAAAATGTTGAATTTCCCATTATTTCCTATGGGGAAAAAAGAGATGTCCCGCACGGAAATGGAATCTATGTCACAGGAGCGGGCACGAAAATGGATTCTATGTCTCAGCTGAGAATCCCTTTTCGCAGACAAGAATCCCTTTTCACAAACAGGATCATTGACTGTTGCAGGAGCAAAATCCTTTTTCATGCATCGGACATTTTGTTTCTCCATTTAGCGAGACAAACAAATCAAGTAAAACATAAAAAAAAAAATAATGAATTTTAAAAAATAAACATGAGAACATAGGTAAACAGCACCCGTTTATCTACATTCTGATGTTTACTTTTTTTTTTTAGTACCGAGGTTTTCTGTGACCCGAAATCAGTGGCTATGTCAGCGAAAGGAGCACTTTTCCATGTTCTCTGTATGAGAACAGGGGGATTTTTTTGAGTACTGCAGTCACAGCTGGAACTCATGCTGCCAGCTGCAGTTGTAGATGTGAGGCGCCCTTTCTCTGGTGTCTAGTGGCACCCCCCACCCTCCAATCACCATCCCCACCCCACCCATTGTTTTCAGAATAATTGCTGACATCGGGATGCCCAATCCCCATGTTGGCATTCACACAGTTCTCCCAACTACTGTTGGACACTGGGGAGTCCACTCCCAGTGTCCACAAATTATTTTAATATTCCCCCCCCAAGCATTGTAGTACACTGGGAAGCCCACTCCCACTGTCCCCAGATATTTTTTATATTTTATTTGTTACCTAAAAAAAAGAAAACAGTCCTGCAATGTCTTAAATTTTTTTTTAACCTGAACCAAAGAAAACTGTCCTTCATCGTCGCCACTGACCCCCTCGCCCATCCCCATCCTCCCACTGATGCACCCACCTCCCCACACACCCCCACTTACCCTATACTTACCTCCAGAGGTCATCCACTGTCATATTCTGTCGACTGGGACACATCTGCACTCTTCAAAGTCAAACCTCAAACTAAGCAATAAAGGTACTGTAAGGGCCATATAATGTAGTTCAATGGCATTTTGAACTTATGTTGATACCTCTGCCATTTTTTTGAATTTTTTCACCAAATTTTCAACATGGGCTTTTTGGGACCCCACCTCATGAACATTTTGACTGTTGTTTCGTTACCCGGGCTTGGAAGGTGATTTTGCGGTCGCTGTGTGAAATCACCTTTCAGGACTGATTAATGAAATGACAGTGCCAGTGTTCATGAGATGGGATCCCAAAAAGGCCATGTTGAAAATTTGAAGGAAAAATTCAAAAAAATGGCCGGGTTACGAGCATTCGTTGAAATGTTTCTATGCACGTGCTTAACTTTGGCAATTTTTAATATTCTACCTCCAAATGTTCAACATAGCCATTTTCCACACTCCACCTCATGAACAGTACAGCTGTCATGTTTTATATCCTGTCCGAAATGTGTTTTTGCGACTGTGGCACGGAGTGGCATTTTGGCATTGATTTCAAACTTTTCACCTACCGGGTTTGTGAGGTGGGGTCATTAGAAGACTATGTTCACAATTTGGGGTCAAAATATGAAAAAATGCCAAAGTTATGACAATTCATTGCAATTTTTGTATGCTTGCTCGTAACTTTGGAAATTTTAAATATTTTGATCCCAGATTTTCAACATAGCCTTCTTCTTACCGGAACACATGTCCCTCACAGCTGTCATTTTTCAAATCCTGCCCAAAATGGATTTTCACATATGTGGTGCAGAATGGCACTGCTGTTGTGCAGAATTACGTTTTGGGTGGATTCGAAAATTTGCTGTACCAGGGTACATGAGGTAGGATAATAACATGGCTGTGCTGACAATTTGGTCACTGTTCTCCTATGAACAGAAACACAGGGCCAGGAGGGCCCTGTGCTTCCATGGCTACACACGTATATGTATGTATGTATGGAGCAATGGGAGCATCACAGATGACTAACTATATGATTATACTATCTAATAAAAGAAGGAAATTCATTGCAAAAAACTTTGTTAATGCATCAGTTAGGGTTGTTACTAAAGCAAGAAAAACATGGAAATCCTAACACCTCACCCTGCAGAGACTGACAGGCATCGGGGGTGCCTTGGAGTTGTCAGCCCTAACGCTCACCCCATTCCATAAGTAAATAAACTGAGATGGGCACAGTATAGGGAGATGGGGTGAGTGTTGAGAACTATTGACTCAAAAGCACCCAATATCTGTCAGTCTCTGCAGGGAATGAAGCGTCAAGACTAGCGACTCCAAAGCACACCCCGATGCCTGTCAGTCTCTGCAATTGAGGTGGGGTTAGGTCCAAACCCAACACCCATTTCTTCTCTCGCTTTAGCAACAACCCTACCTGATGCATTAACGATGTTTTTTGCAATGAATATATGTATAGAGATAGTGTTTGTGTGAGTTGTATGTGTATGTGTATTGCATATGTGTATATGTGTATGCATGGTAATTGCAAAAACTACATTTATGTATTTATTATGGTTGAAACACAAAGGGCCAGATTTTCAAACTGCTGAGAGTGCCTCAAGCCCCAGGTGCCCCAAAGATGTGGTGCATGTGCTTGTGGCACACTAATGGGATTTTCTATCCCTTACTGCACCTGACACAAGTAGACTAGCTTTCTGTGGTCTAGCCTGCATCAATCTCATGGACTACTTTTATGAATCTCATGCCCAAGATGTGGCACAAGCTGTTGTAAAGCAGGTGAGCTGTCATAACTGCACCTGAGCCTTGGAAATCGGACAGCAACTGTGGCACATGGAAATGGAAAAGAAAGGGTCGGACGCAGGGCTTGCTACAAGCCCAGCACCACCCTCTGAAAAGCCAGCCCAAAGTGCACAAAATAGGGAAATAAAAAATGAGGTTTCACAGTCTCTGGAACTTTGACATATCGGTGATGTGCTGTCCCTAAGGGTTTGAATGATCATGAAAAGCAGGGTTGGCGTTACCCAAATATTGGTATTTTGCATGTAATCATTGTTGGGTTATTTGGATTGTGTGACAAGACAGTGCTGAGAGTAAGGTAATGCCAACCCTGCATTGTATGATCGCTTAAACCATGAGGAATACTACTCTACTGATTTGCCAAGATACTAGGTACTCTGAGCCCTGACATTTCATTTTCCTATTTTGTACTCTATATATACACTGCTCTGGACCTGCAGCTTTCTATGGGACTGGCCCTGCCACTCACAAAGCAGCTGTCCAATGACACTCACTGCACCAGTTTAATAGCTTACTTTGTTAGGGGCCCTGAAGGTCACTCATGATGCAGCTGTATAGTGATGCACACTATGCCAGACCTGTAGCTTTTGTTGCAAGTGGCCATACGTTACCCTCATGAAGCAGCTGCACAGTGACTCGCACTCCACAAGACCTGTAACTTGCTTTGTGAGTGAGCTGCATCATGACCTACACGGGGTCAGACCTGCAACTTGCTTTGTGAGTGTCCCTGTCGGCCACTCATGAAGCAGCTGCATAGTGATCCTTACTGTGCCAGATCTGTAGATTGCTTCATGACATGAGTGACCTAGCTCATCACTCACAAAGCAGCAGCATCAGGTCCAGTATTAGCCATAGGGTGTAACTGTATGTCTCATACTATGTTACTCGTTTATTTTTATTTATTTAGTTTGTGTTGACTGGGAAAGGAGGGCTAGGCAATTCTAGTTTCAGCCTTGTCGGGGGGGGGGGGATACAGATGCAAACTGACTTATTGAATCAGTTATGGAACATACTGCTCCCCATGATTGTTCCCTGGGGGCATGTTTGATGGCTCTATATTGTATGTTGTATGTCTTTACATGTTGCAAAATACAGTAAAGAATTTTTTTTTTTAACTTTCTTTATACTCTCACTGCAGCGGGGAATACTTACCCCCCATGAAGCCTTGTACGCAGATGCTCAACTAACCCCAGGTGGAGCCAGCCTCCGCCACAATGGCTGAAGTCAAGGAGGACTGCAGCTTATCCCCAGCGGCGGGAACTGGGAGAGGAGACCACATCACCCTGAGCCCTTGTCTCCATTCGTCGGGCTTTGTTTGGCCCACTGGATTAGGTCATCCATCGGTGGCCATCACACTGCTGCAGGGAGAGGTATTTTTGCTTCTAGTTCCCTGGGTTCAGACGTGCAATGACGCCCTGCTTGATGGGCGCAGGCTCCTGTGCACCCTCGAAAGGTGTCCACCACAGCCCTGACTCCCTGCATCTGCTGACCGGGCAATGCAATCCCCCAGTAGCTACTAGGGGCTGCTATTGCACTGGTGAGTTAACCTCCCCTCCCTGAGGAAGGAGAGCAGTCCTTGGAATGCTTGATCCTTCCTCATCCCCACCGACCCCCGGCGGCCCGTGCTCATTCCCGAATCTGGTTCACCGGCATGGCACGAGGTGTGGTGTCCAGCGCCTCAACCCTCAGTGCCACCAGGTCAGCTAAGTAAAGCATTTTTTTTTTTAAATTACTATTTTTTCTCCTTCTTGCCTGCCATCCCCGACCCTTTAGAAGCCTCAAGGTAGACATCCCTCTGCCTTTCACCCTGCCCGTATGACCCTGCAGGAACCCCACAGAGCTACGGTTTTACCCCGCGAGCGGGGATGGGGCAGAGCCCCCTACCCCAACAATCAACTTTCTTGGTCCGGGGCCCATTGGGCGGGCAAAAGCACTCGTCAGTGCGTCTCCGAGGCTCCATCTTCCAAGCGATGGCAGGCATTTTCCACTTTTCCTCCCACCCCCTACAGCGTAGGACCCCTGATATCAAGGCACAGAGCACCGACGTCACGCTGTATGCCGGCAGCCCTTCCCCTAAACATTGGGGGCTTGCAGTACTCTGAGCCTCTGCTCGGAGTCAGACAAGTGTTGGGCTGCTAGCCTTAACCCTCCCAGAGTGGCGAGGCTGTCATAGGATGCTCAAGCCCTACTCCCCAGCTGGCCTGGCAGAATCGCTCCCGAACCCGGGTCACCGGCGTGGAGCGAGGTGTGGCGTCCAGCGCCTCAACCCTCAGCGCCACCGGGCCGGCTAAAGTAAAGCATTTTAATTTCAACAAGCATTTGTCAATGCCGAATGTTGTCGCGCTGGCATTGGCTTTGGTAGTGCAGTGTGGAAACACATTTTTGGCAGGATGTGAAAAATGACAGCTGTACTGCTCATAAGGAGGTGTAAAAAATGGCAGTGGCTGAAAATGTTGCATGTAAATATTGCAAATTTGTGTAGTTACAAGGGTGCATGGGAAATGCGCAACATACACTTGTAACACAGTCATTTTATGGATTTTTGGCACCAAATTTTCAGCATAGGCATTTTAGCACCTCTGCTCATGTACAGTGTCACTATCAGGATATTATACCTATATATGTATTCACTGTAACTAATTCCGGGTCACCCCTGAAAAAGGGACCTCTGGTCTCAGTGGGCTTACCCGGTTACCAAAATCTAAATAAATAAAATACATTTCCTCAAACTGTCCCAAAAAGCGATTTCGCAGAACGACCGCACTATTCTGCGCCGGATGTGCGAAAACACATTTGGGGCAGGATATGTGAAATGATGGCTGTACTGTTCATCAAGAGGTGTGGAAAAATGGCAATGGTGAAAATCCAGAATGAAAATATTAGAAATGCACAACGTTACGAGCGTGTGTGCAAACTGCGCAACGCACGCTGGTAACACAGTCATTTTATGGAGTATCATTACCAAATTTTTAACATAGGCATTTTAGGGCCTCTGCTCATGAACAGTGTCACTGTCATTTTCGTAATGTGCTCTGAACACTGATTTCCCACAGCGACCGCAGTATTGTGCACCGGAAGTGCGGAAACACATTTCGGCCAGGATGTGAAAAATGACAGCTGTACTGTTCACAAGGAGGTGTAGAAAAATGACAATGTTGAAAATCTGGCATGAAAATATTGCGAATTACAGCGAGAGAAATTCTGGCGTCATGTAACTCGCAATGCATGCTCGTAAAAACAGACATTTTGGATTTTTTTCCACCAGATTTGCAACATAGGCTATTTGAGAGCCCACCTCATGAACACTGCCACTGTCCTTGCGTTAATCGGTCCCAAAAGGTGATTCCGCACAGTGACTGCGAAATCACCTTTTGGGACTGATTAACATCATAACAGTGACAGAATTCATGAGTAAGGGTCCCAAAAACCCCATGTGGAAAATCTGATGCAAAAATTCCAAAAAATGCCCGAGATATGCATCAAAGTTGACAAAACCCTATTTATTCCATTATACAGCTTACCGGCATTTCCTCAGTTCGCGGTCGGCTTTGAAGAGTGCAGACGGGTTCCCGGTCCACCGAAGATCATCGCGCCAAGCTCCGGAGGTAAGTATGGGGTGAGGGGGGGTGTGGAGAGGCAGGTGCAGTGGTGGGTGCGGTGGTAGGGAGACTACGAGGGACCGTTTTCTGTTTACAGGTGTTAAACAAAAACATTATGGACAGTTTTTTTTTATAGGTGTTTTTTTTTGGGATACAGTAGCCGACGGGGATTGGGCACCCTTGTCGGCACATAGGGAGTGGGGGACTAGCTGAGGGGATTGGCCACCCCTCAGCACAGAAGAAGAGGGGGACATCATGCCAACAGGGAGTGGGTTTCGCCGCACATTAAAGTGGGTAAGGAGGGGACAGATGCCGATGGGGATTGGGCACCCTGTCGGCAAACAACGAAAGCAGGGGCGATGAGCTGAGGGGGAATGGGCACCGCAAGCAAAAAGGAGGGGATACATTATGCCGACGGGGAGTGGGCTTCCCCATCGGCACATACATGAGGGGCAGGGTAAGCAGATTGGAAGATTGGGCACCCGCGAAGTCGGCAGTTTAGCGGCCACTGTACCGCCATGTTTGTAGCTGGTGAAGCACATAAGAAGGTCCGCAGCGTGTGATGAGCTTTGCTCACATTGCATCGGACCTTTCCTTAGATGTGCTCACTACATTGGTATGCATGGTGTGGCACCGGCATGCAGGCTGATTGGGGAATGAGAGACGCACCTACTGGTGCGTGCCCTGCATTTGCCCAACAGCGACCGTGCCTCCAAATCTCCACTACTGCAAGATGTTGGCTGCGCAAGCATGCCAACATAAAAATAATCAGTTATGAAGCAGCAGCATCAAGTGTTGTGTTCGCTATAGGATGTAACTGTCTTCCTTAAACTATATTATTTATTTATGTTTATTTATTTTGTTTTTGTTGATGGGATAGGAGGGCTAGGGAATTCTGCTATTTTCAGCCTTTTTCCGGGGTGAACATGCAAAGTGACATACTCAGTCTGGTTATGCGTTGCTGGTATTTTAGTGCATGGGGTAAATTTAGCCTGGACATTGGGAAAATTCCCCCACTCTTGCCAGTAGGGGAACTACTGCATCTTGAACTTCAAACAACATGGAGGACACTGGAGGAGGAGGTGAAAATGCTGCTGATACTGTTGAAAATGAATAGCGTTGGGTTTTAAGTTAGAGTTTTCCTGTAGTGCTAAGCCATGCATGTCAGTTGAAATGGACAGTAATCAGAGGCTGAATTTCTGCTGGCAGCTAGTCCAGAGTCTCTGGGCAACAGAGAAGCAAACTTTATGAGGCTGGGTTCAACTGCTGAAGAAGAAGGACTTGTAACAGAGGAGGATGATGGATTGACGGAAGTAATGTCAGAGGGAAAAAACACATCTCCTTCAGTTCCAAGCTGAAGAAGATGAGAAGCTCACCCAGGAATGCCTGGGGAGGAACCTCAGGCAGGCAGTAGGAACCGTGCCTCTCCCAGCAATACCGATCTCAGCCGGTGTGCTGACCATGGCAACTTCAAAGGGTCTGGCCAGTCAAAAGGGGGCAGATATGAGTACTGTACTCAGTCTGCACTGTGGCCAACTTGACCTGACACAACCCATGGAAGAAGGCAAGCACTGGTGCCTTGATGCAGCATTGAGAGATGCAGGTCAGAATCCATCTCCTGATGGGTCAATAGTGGGAATCCAGCAAAGAGCTGACTGCAGCTCAAATCATGACATCGGCAGGAATACAGGTAAGGTCTATTACTGATGAATTAGTTGTATCTCCCGAACCAGGCCACTCTGCTTCTTGGCCTGAGATTGTGACTGAGCATCCGATCTTGTAGAGGACCGAAAATTATGTGGCACTTGCTGATGTCACAGTTTCCAGAGACAAGACTCTCCTGTGACACCAAACAAGTCACTCATTGCAGCTATACAGCAGCAGCAACTACCAGATATAAATGTACCCTGATTGTATGTGTAGTGGGTGGTGGCATGTAAGAGTGAAATTAAAGTAGACAAACACACATTTTAGTCATTTGCCTGGGAGGTTTCACATTGAGAAGGACCTAGGGCTATGTTTCTACTCAGGACAGCTTAGAACATGCCGCAAGTGTGGAGCTAAAACCCACCTAGGCTTGGAGTGCAACAGGAACCAAGTGTAACCTTTGCATATAGTATTGGCATATCAGCTTACCACACCCCAAGTTCTTTCTCTGCAGTTTTATGTGATGGGACAGGTCAATCAATCAGGCAGTGTCCACGGGTGGCACACAATCAAGTTGACAGGGTTATACAGGATCAAAAAGAAATCATCATGGAAAGCCAGACCCATGCTTTTGACCCCCAGATCTTCCTCTTTAGGTCCTAGTAATCAGTGAAGGTCTCCCTGCCTACCCATTTCTGAATGGGAACATGTGCCCGGCTCTCCTGCTGCCCATCAGCCTCTTAAAGGGTTTCCAATGCCTGCACCACTGACTGCAACCTGTCCTGAGCCACCAGACATGGAGGCCCCCGCCTGTACTCTCTACAGCTACCTCACACTAAAAGACCCCTCATATCAGACATCTTTTGCAGAGAACCAAAATGTCACTACACATTTTGCAGCAGCACAAGCAACCCAAGTGCCACAGCCTCTGGGGTTGCTATGCTTCCAACCCCCCAGCTGACCAAGAGAGTAGTCTCCAAGCAATGGAGAGGATGGTCTCAATTGAAGTTTGTGACCCCCCCCATTCACACCCAAAATCGTTTCAATGCTTTAACAAAAAGGAAGCAGAGGGTGATACTGAGGAGGAAGATGGGGAGTCAGAGGCATCCTTCATTGTGTCTTCAATCATGAAGTACTCCAGCTCAGATTCACAGGCTAAACCATCACAAGCCAAAAGACCTAAAGGACAAACATGCTCTCAGTTAAGAATGTCCCTATAATTAGTTACCTATTTATGATGTTAAAACATATGTTTGAGATTGTGATTATGCTTTGGCATTCAGTTTAGTAGGGTGAATTGGGGTGGGTGGAATGAGTGAGGGGAGTGGAGTTAGGGTTCACCCTAACACAGCGATTTCTTACTTTTGTTACTTTAAGAAGAAACACTAATTGTGCATTAACATAGTTTGTTGCAATGAATTTTCTTTTTATTGAGATAGCCATAGCAGCTTATTTTGCAAAAGGCCCTGTAGGCCCTGTAGGCTAATGCAGAACTAGACAGATTCCTGAGGGAGAATAACATTTAGGGATAGACAGCATAAGCAGGGGTAATGCAGCACTAGCTTGATTCATTACAGGGAATGGCATGGAGGGTTACACAGCATGAGTGGGTAATACAGGACTAGATAGATTCCTGAGAGAGAATGGCATTGAGGGTTTGACAGCATGAGTAGGGGTAGCAGGACTGGACAGATTCCTGGGGGAGAATGGTATTGAGGTATACGCATAGATTCCTGAGGGAGAATGACATTGAGGGTTACACAGTGTAAGAAGGGGTAACACAGGTCCAGACTGATTCCTGACAGAGAATGGCACTGAGGGTACACAGCACAAGTAGGGGTAACACAGGACCTGACCAGTTCCTAACAGAGAATGACACTGAGGGTACACAGCATGAGTAGGGACAACACAGGACTAGACTGATTCCTGACAGAAAATGGCATTGAGGGTTACACAGCATGAGCAGGGGTAGCATACCAGCTGTTAAACTTGGAGGTGGGTCCATACCCAAACTGGATATAGTCACTTCTATGTGGCAGGAATGGCAGACGAGATAAACTCCAAGCCCCCTTCAACACCACAATTGTGTAGTACTATTAGGCTCCAAGTCCACCTAGTAATAGCATTTATATTAGATAATAATCAAAGGTCATAGTTCTAATGTTAGAAAACTAGGACAAATGAATTTGTCATGGCATGTTTTTCCCAGTAATGACAATAACTGTCCATATGTATTAATAATTATTTTATTTTCAATTTAGTATACTTTATTGAAATTTTAAGTTAATACAAACAAACAGAAATGGGTAGCAACAACAAACGAACAAGACAAAACAACCCCCAACAATTAGTCCCCCCACCCTCTTACTCTCCCCAGAAATGACCATCCAGCACCTGAAAGCACATCTGATAGGAAAATAAAGTCTAGATTCTCAGAAGTGACGCATTAACTGTGCCCTGTGCAGGACTAATAATGGTTGTTTGTATGCTCGACTTATAGATAATGTAGTAAAGGCCCTGTGCAAACTAGATAGCAAGCCTGAATAGCCAGACGCTCACCATAAAGTACTATTAGCCTGGCAGAAGTACCGTGTGGCGCCCATCTTTTTTAAAAGAGTGATGTCTGTGGTGCATATTAATGATCATCTTTTCTGTATTCAAGGTGTGCATGTAAGTAGGGGTGTCAACATCTAACCAGTACCATAAAATTATAAGTTTGGCCACCCCTGAGATTAGGGTAATGTATCCTTTCTTACCACCACTGGCCCTGCTTCCATATCATCCCACTAGACAGATTTCTGGGGTAAACAAATCTTGTAATCCAAGAATGGGATCCAACCGGTGTTTGACTGCCTCCCATGGGGTCTGGCCTTATCACAGGCCCATAAATCATGGAATAACGTGTCTGATTCCTTTTGACATCTGGAACAGATATCTGTTGCTTACTTACCTATTTGATATCATTTTTGGGGAGTCAGGTATAAATTGTGTAGAACATAAAACTGTTGTAAACAGAATCTGTTTTGTTTAATATGCTTGTATAAATCCAGCCAAGATTTCTTCCACCATGCATCTGTTAGAGAAAGGCCTAATGTACTGGCCCAGTAATAGCATCTACCCTTAAGCTTTAGTGGGCTGAAGCTTGATATCGAGTATATAGAGTTGCAATAGCATGCGGGGATTGGGCTGCTTCTGTGACTTGTGCAATTTGCTGTCCCCCGCCATTAAGTAGCAGTAAAATGTTTATTGTTGCATAAACATGTTCAAGAACATTGAGCTGCAAGCTCATTTTCAATGGGTGCCATTTACATGCTATACCTGGTTACAATAAAAGAGAAAATATACAAAAGTACATTAAAATTTCGTAGGTGTAAATTCACTTAGTACAATACAATCACATATCACTGTGCAATCATTCATTCATTAATTCATTGGACATTAAAACATATATTCTTCTGCAGATGACAGAGAAATACTATTTGGTAATATCAATACTAATTATCTCTGGGCTCACCATGGTTCCAAAACACAATGACTGATTTGTAGGTATTTAAACATGAATGTGCCAGTAACTTGAAATTGGATTTGGAAAGAGTGAAAAGATATAAATGAACGTCCATCAAGCAAATGTCCACTTGTGGGAATATGTTCCCCAGCCCAAGTATTTGGCTGAAGAGGACGACTGCCAGTTTGAAAGTTGGGATTAGAATGTGTTAGACCTCAGTGAAATTTGCATACTCCTCCACATTTGACTGTAGGTTTGTATGGACCACATTATTAGGGTATGTCATAAGTTTTAATTTTTTTAATTTGAAATATCAGATATACCTCTGAGTCAGAGGCTCTTTTATAGAGGTTCCACGTCATACATAGAATACAGGATGTTGTAAAGGTATACACAGGGTAATGCAGAGTTACAGCAATACAGTGATACAAAATGACATGAGTACAAAACATAGATTGAGGAGCCAGGATACAGTGCATAAGAAAGGCTTAACCACTGACAGAGACGGTATAAAAATACAATTCAAGTACATAAAGATTACATTTGCAATCAAGTGCCATCAGATTCCACCAGATAGTGGGGACCTTTACAGGCAGAGTACAGAGTAGGGATCTGAGCTCTATCCCACATCCCAGGGTAAGTGCCTTCTCTGTAAATAACCATTGTGGGACATACCCTGCTGTGAGCATGGAGTGAGCAGGGCAGTTACAACTCCAGTACTTACTGTCATGCAAGGCTAAAGAGTAATAAAAGATGTTAGATAACCACAGATCCCCCAATTCCTTCGGCCCTATAAATTTCAAATAGCTTCATCTTACCAGTGTACCCTTTCAGTGAAATTTGTTAATCTTAGCATGCAGGGGGTAAAACTATTTCCAGGGAAGGACCAAACTGAGCATGTTCAGCAAATAAAGTAATCTATGCAAATATTCATTTTTATGATATTGATATGACCCCCACAAGATCAGATAAAGTGTCGCCCACCCACTCAAATCCTGTTCAATATGATTTAATACTCAAGCTATCTTCAGTAACTCGCCTGTTGTCTAGGTATTTGTATGCCTAAATATGGTAAGTGTTTCAATTCCCAGTGTAAACCCATGTCAAGAAGGTCTTGTTTTGAATCTTGGTTATTAAGCGGTAGCATGTTTGCTTTAATCATTTTAAGCATGCACTTCTGTAACTGTTTTATTTAACCATGGTTATTCCAGTGACTATGTTTGTGTTCATCTTACCTGTTACACTGTTTCTGTATTTTGACTTGTTTTGTTCTGATTTGTCTTTGTACCACCTCGACTCGGAGCCTTCATAAAAGAGCCCTCTGTGTCAAAGGTATTAATCAAAAATGTGAAATAAATAAATGACATCATACAGTTCTGAAATTATGGTATACCTAGTCTAGGCTCATTTCAGGAGTACCCGGGGAAGGTTAGGGAGTGAATGCAATTCAAAAAGTAATCTACAAAACAGTCAAGCAATACAAAATGAATAATGCAAACAAACAGGAACAAAGGAAAAATAAGGGGTAACAAGTGACCAGTTAGACCGGTGGCAGAGCAACCCAAATATGAGGGTTAAGCAGAGAGGTACTGTACTAGAAGCAAGAGCTAGAGGGAGCAAAAGGATCCCTGGGAAGTTGCCAAAGAGCTGGGTGACAGGGGGAAAGGCAAGGTATGTAGGAAGGCTATTCCAGATAGAGGGGTACCCATAAAGGTAATGCAACAAGGGTAACAATGGTTTGAGAGTCACAATAGAAACATAGAAACATAGAAGTTGACGGCAGATAAGGGCCACAAGGCCCATCCAGTCTGCTCATTTCTTTTTCTGCCTTATGAATGTACCATCGGCCTTTGCTCTGTCAATGGCCTATCTATTCATACTCATCTGTATTGCTCTCTTTTGCCTGTCCCATGCCTGTTTGAAGCCCTGCACTGTATTCATATCCACCACTTCCTGAAGTAGGCCGTTTCATGCATTCACCACCCTTTCTGTGAAAAATAACTTCCTCACATTACCCCTTAATCGGCCTCCCTCTAATCTCATGCTGTGTCCTCTTGCCCTGCTATTTTTCTTATATTGAAACATGTTAGACTCTTTCATTTTGTTAATGCCCTTAAGGTGTTTGAATGTTTCGATCATATCACCTCTCTCCCTCCTTTGCTCTAGGGTATACATATTGAGCTCCGTTAATCTGTCCTCATATGTTTTCTGATGCAGACCCTGCACCATTTTGGTTGCCCTTCTCTGTCCTGCCTCAATTTGGTTAATGTCCTTGTGAAGGTGTGGCCTCCAGTACTCCACGCAGTACTCCAGATGGAGCCTAACCAGTGTTATGTAAAGAGGGATTATTACCTCCTCTTCTTACGACTTGTGATACCCCTACTAATACACCCCATCTCTCTAGCCTTACCTAATGCTTTAGTGGTCTACTTGGATGATTTCAGGTCATCTGTGATGATGATGCCCAAGTCTCTTTCTTCCCTTGTGACTGCCAGCAATTCCCCTCCCAGCCTATAGGTGCTTCAGGGTTTCTCTTCCCTGTGTACATGATCTTACACTTCTTCGCATTAAACCCCAGTTGCCACTCTTCCGACCATTTTGCTAGTTTATCCAGACCTCTTCACATTCCACCCACCCCATCTGGATCATCTACTCTGCTGCAGATCTTGGTGTCATCTGCAAACAGACAAACCTTACCCTCCAGTCCTTCTGCAATGTCACTGATGAAGATATTGAAGAGGACTGGCCCCAGGACTGATCCCTGAGGTACCCCACTTGTGACTTGCATCTCTTCTGACTGTATACCATTTACCACCACTCTGTTTTCTGCCCGTCAACCAGTTTGCCACCCAGCTGACCAACTTCTGACGCACCCCACATTTACCCAGCTTATTAATCAATCTTCTATGTGGAAGAGTATCGAAAGCTTTGCTGAAGTCAAGGTAGGCAACATCAACTGCTCCCCCCTTGGTCCACCACTCTGGTTAACCAGTCAAAGAAATCTATGAGATTAGTTTGACAGGACCTTCCTTTTTGTAAACCCATGCAGTCTTGGATCCTGTGCTCCTATGGATTCCAGGTGTTGCACTATCCTTTCCTTAATAAGTGCCTCCATAATTTTGCCCACTATTGAGGTAAGACTGACTGGTCTGTAGTTCTCTGCCTCCTCCCTGCTACCACTCTTGTGAAACGGGATCACATGAGCTCTTCTCCAGTCTTCTGGGACCTCTCCTGTGCTTAGAGACTCGCTAAACAGTTCTGATAATGGCTCTGCTGGTTCCACCCTTAGCTCCTTTAGTACCCTGGGATGTATGCCATCAGGTCCCATTGCCTTGTCCGCCCTAAGCTTATCAAGCTCTTGCAGGACCCTTTTTTTTGTGAAGGGAATAGTGCACACCTCCGTCCCCCCTGTGTCCATGGTGCTGAGCTGTGGGCCCTGCCCTACCTTCTCTTCAGTAAATACTGAGCAGAAGTATCTATTTAGGATAGATGCTTTTACATGGTCCTCCTCCTCACATGCCCCCTTATCCCCTTTGATCTTAGCAATATCCCCTCTGGACTTTTTCATTTCACTAATGTATCTATAGAAAGTCTTGTCACCTTCTTTTACTGTTTGTGCTAGTGTTTCCTTGGTTTGGGTCTTTGCCTGCCTTACTGGTTTCCCTGCTTCCCTTAGGGAAGTTTGGTATGCCTCCCTATTTTCATCCTGCTGCGTTCCCTTATATTTCCTGAAGGCCAGCCTTTTGGCTCTGACCTTTTCTGCTACTGTTTTGAGAACCAAAGTGGCTTCCTTCTTCTTCTGCAGAGCAGAGCATGTAGGCCAGCCTGTGACGGGGGTTTACAGTAAGCTAAATAAAATGCAACATATGTGTTGCTCTGTCTTTCCTCCGTTGTTCACACTTGCTAATCACTGTAACCTCTTAATGTATTATGTTCATTGCTATATGATACCTGTACATGCTATAACCTACATCTGTTACTACTTGTGTATCCTACTTGTCCTGTAACTCCCGGGTCGCCCCTGAAAAAGGGACCTCCGGGGCCCAGTGGGCCTACCCAGTCATCAAAATTCAATAAATAAATAAATAAATAAAATGGGAGCCAACTACTCAAAGGGGTTTCACTTTGTTCCTAGTGTACTGTGCAAAGTATGCTACTTTTCTGTGGGGAGGCCCAAGGTTTCTTCAATATTTGGGGAGGCTAAAGATCTTTTCCATGGCTTGGGGGAGGCTCACCATGGCAAAGTCCAAGAACTAATGACCTAGTGTAAATCAGAAACTCCCACTGAGTTAACTATAAGGCCAGAAAAGACTTGCAACCAATATTTAAAAAAAAATTATACACAAAAAAAGACTTACATGTACAGTGCAGTTCTCCTTTAAAAACCCTCTCCCTCCTGGAGTGTACCTACAAGTTAATCAATCTATGCTCAATATTATTCAAAATGGCCATTGTGAACTGATCACCATTCTCTGATTTTTTGCTGCAAATTCCCTCCACTTCCCTGAACCTCTCTTGCACCTCCCTCACCTCACATCCTGCAAGGTCATTCATCCAAAGGTGCACTATGATGTAGGCCCCCCCCCCGACCCATGAACTGAACTGCAAAGAAAGTATTAACGACCCTCTTGACTCCAAGATACTCCGCCTTACTCTGGATGTCATGCTAATTCCCTCACGCTTATCTTAAACAAATCCTTATGTTTAGGTCAATTCCCGGATGCTTGGAAGCACGCTGAAGTAATCCCCATCTATAAGTCTGGGGATCGCATGCTACCAAACAATTACAGGCCCATTTCCATCCTCCCCCATCCAAAGCCTTAGAAAAAATAGTATCTACACAGCTCTTAGAATACCTATCTAAGTACAACCTTTATGTCCGAACAACATGGGTTTCGCCTGGCCACAGCACTACCACCGCCCTTCTGGAATTCTCCCACTACTTACACTCCGCACCTGACAAGGGTTGTCTTAGGGCAGTATTCATAGACCTATCTAGCTTTCGATACGGTGTGCCACCCCTGCTGTTAAACTCCCTATCCCAACTAGGACTCTCATCTGGCCCAATGAAGTGGTTTTCTAGCTACCTGCAAAACAGGTCCCAAAGAGTTAAACTAAATGGGACTCTTTCCTCCAACCTGCCGGTTCTCTCTGGGGTACCGCAGGTTCCATCCTCGACCCACCCTCTTCAGTCTATTCCAAACTCTCCCAATCTCCTGCTCCAGCAAAATACTGCTCTATGCTGATGATGCAGTAATCCTAGCATCTCACCCTGACCCGCTCCTACTCCGAAGCACACTGCAAAGCGCTTCTCCAAGCTGAAAATTGGTTCAATAATCATCGACTTGTCATGAACCTGAAGAAAACTAAGTCCATGCTGTTTTCACACCGCAAAACAGTGCTAAGAACACTCCCTTCTCATCAGCACCAGCAAGCTCCTCACTCTAGAACAGGTAGTATCCTATAAGTACCTGGGCATCACCTTGACCCCGGCCTTACATTCCACGCCCACTTAAAACCCTGTCATCTGCCATGAACTCCAGGATCGGGCTCTTTATCGACACAAAGATTGCCTCCTGGAATCTGCACTAAAATTAGCCATTACCTCTCGGTACTATCTCTGGCCAACTACGGTCTTCCTATTTACGCCATGGCTGACCCCACCTCCTTATCTAAGGTTCAGACTCGTTAACAAAGCCTGCAGGCTCCTTACAGGTGCCAACAGCAGAACTCACACCTGCCTGCTATACTCTACATCCAATTTACTCAATCTTGATGAAAGACTAATATACCATACCTGCCTACTGGCTAAAAATCCTTGTCAGGGCTTTGCCCACCAGGGTCTCTGCTCCACTGCAGCTGGCTGTCCATCCCCTGCCTACCCGTAACTCCATCACAGACACTTTCATAGTTCCCAGGGCTAGGACCTCTCGCTGTCAAAGATCCTTCCATCATAAAGCCCCCCTTTGGTTCAATTCCTTCCCTGAGGCTATCTCTAAGATCCCCGGGATTGGCCGTTCAAAACTGCCCTCCGTCAACACATTATTGACAGTCGATGCTGCAAATGTCGATAGATGACCTAACCCAGCCTTTTGCCCTGTTTCCCCCCTGGCTCCCTTAGATGACTGGGCTCTGTCTAAAACTATGTTGTTTTTAAATTATTGATGCGTAATATGATGTATAATATGGAAGTTAACATATGTATATTACTGAACTTATGATTGTACTTGTATAGTTGCCGCCTGTAACTCCAGGTGTTTTGTATCTCACCTGTTTGTAATTCCATGTCCTATAACCTCACTATTTGTTGTCTCCCCCCCCTTCTCGACGAGGTACCTTTGTAAACGAGTCGCTGACTCAAAGGTTGTAAAACTGATTCCTCATTAAATAAAAATAAATAAAATAAATAAAGGAAGATCTGTACTGCTTAAACCTGAACACCTGTGTGGACCTCCTATTTATTTGGCACAGACTGTGAGCTAAGTGCCCACTGAGACTGAGTTTAAGTGTTCTTGATGCTACACACCATCACCTCAACTAGAAACCCTGGCCAGCCTCCACGTTATAAGGTAAACAACTCTTCGGAGGATCTCAGGGCTACAAAGTCTCAGTTGTTACAATATACTGTATCTTCTGCTACTCCCAGCTCCATACAGCAAGGAATGGGAGAGGGGGAATAAATGCTGCAATGAAAATATCATTTTTACCAGTAATTATCCACTGGTATATACAAGTTTATCAGTACGGAGGTATACCTTGAGGTATACCTCAGTGGTACTGAGGCAGGATCACATTAGAGTCGATGCAAATTGAACTTGAGTGCCTCAGTAGTACCTCGAGGTATCTTGAGGTATACCTCAGTACTGATAAACTTTTGTGCGATCACCATTATAGCTCCATGCTTCTCCTTTTAATTTCTTTTTTTAAAGAGCTACTGTCAGCTCTTTTATCCTCTGCCCCTGCATATGTGAAGTGGCCTGAAAAGTGAGCAAATTGTATTTTTGGCCCCCCTCAACAATTTCCACTGCCATTTCATATATTACAATGTAGCCCCATTCATGACTTTGCATCATCACAATAGGAGGTTTTGGGCAGCAGGACTGCTGCTAATATCAGTGGCTGGTCTTGTTTATACTGGACATAAGTGCCACATTTTATTGAGGTATTGCAAAAAATTCACAACCTGAATAAATTAGCTCCTAGGGCAGGCAACTACTTGGTACATGTTGCTTGCCTGAGGTGTGTCTGCAGCACTTTAACAACAAGCATTTGTCAATGCCGAACGTTCACTTGCAGGTATTTGCAGTGGTATTTGGCACTTGGACATGGCTTAAAAAAATCAGTGACAAAGAAGTACAAGCATTTGTCAATGCCAAATGTTGCTTGCTTCTATGTGCTGTTTAGGTATTTGGAAGTCATTGGAGTGCAAATATTGAAAATTCGCGAACTTACGAACGTATGAGGAACTGCGTAACGCACGCTCGTAAAACAGTCATTTCTAGGAATTTTTTCACCAAATTTTCAACATAGCATTTTAAGACCTCTGCTCATGAACAGTGTCACTGTGATTTTCTTAATGTGTCCCATACATTGATTTCGCACACCGACTGCGCCATTGTGCGCTACATGGGCGGAAGCACGTTTTGGGCAGGATGTGAAAAATGACAGCTGTACTGCTCATGAGGAGGTGTGGTAAAATGGAAATGTTGAGAATATGGAGTGAAAATATTGAAAATTCACAAACTTACAAGTGTGGGTAGGAACTGTGCAACGCACGCTCGTAAAACAGTCATTTTTAGGAATTTTTTCACCAAATTTTCAACATAGCCATTTTAAGACCTCTGCTCATGAACAGTATCACTGTGATTTTCTTAATGTGTCCCATACATTGATTTCAAGACAACGACTGCGCCCATTGTGCGCTATATGGTGGAACACATTTTGGGTGAGATGTGAAAAATGACAGCTGTACTACTCATAAGAAGGTGTGGTAAAATGGCAATGTTGAAAATCTGGAATGAAGCAATGAAAATTGTGAACTACAAGCCTGCGAGGAACTGCATAACGCATCAGTAGAAATGATCGATTTAGATTTTTCACCAAATTTTCAAATAGGCTTTTTTTGAGAGCCCACCTTATGAACACTGGCACTGTTGTTTGAAATTAATTAAAGGGTGATTTCGTGCAGTGATCATGAAAATCACCTTCGGGCCTGAATAACGCCTATGACAGTGACAGAATTCATGAGAAGGGGTCCCAAAAAGCCCATGTTGAAAATGTGGTGCAAAATTCCAAAAATGCCTAAGATATGCAACAAAGTTGAAAACCCATCTAGCCCATTATACAGCTTACCGGCATTTCCTCAGTTCGTGTCAGCTGAAGAGTGCAGGCGTGTTCCCGGTCCATCGAAGATCGTCGCGTCGAGCTCGGAGGTAGGTCGCGGGGTGAGGGGTGTGGGAGGCAGGGTGCGCAGTGGGTGGGTGCGGATTGTGGGAGGGACCGTTTTAATTTACAGGGTTTTTTCTATAATTGACGATGCGGGGCGTTTGCCACGCTGGGGTGGGCTCTAGCGTGAGAAGGTGGGGGGGCCGTGGAGCCGACGGGGGATTGGGCACCCCTGTCAGCAGACGACACGGGACATTTGCCACGCTGGGGTGGGCTCCCAGCATGGCAGCAAAGATTTGGGGGAGGGCGTGACGCACTGCAAGCACACAGCGGTGGTTTTCTTTGAAGAGAAGACCACTGCTGTCATACACAGCACCGCAGCGATTGGTGCAGGACCGCCATGCCTGCTCAACGGAGCAGGGGATTGCACAGGGCAGGCACACCTCCAAAGTGTCCCATTCTCCCAAGACGTTCCTTGCGCATGCGTGCAAACGAACGTAAAAATGAATGTTTAAATTGTATATAGAAGTAGCATGTGGCTATGAATTTTATAAGCCTTTGAGATGGCAGAATTCATATTTGACCTTCCCGAACTCCCAAATCCTAACAGAGAAATGGTGCACAGTTTAAATTCTAGTACTTCCTGCTCATGGTCATTAGATGTGGATTCCACAACTTCTATAGCTATTCCTACATTTCATATGAGTACCAACTGCAACTTCTGTACCTTTTAAGGGAGGTTCACGTGCTTACATGCCAGCAATGCCGATCCTGAGACCACGAGTCAGAGGAGTTCTAAGAACTTAAAAGAGTTAAAGGGCAGGTGGAAGAGAAAAAAACAAAAAACAAATTGGACCGAGTCACAGGAAAGTAACTGAACATTATGTACAGGGACTTGATACTCTATTAAAGAATTCAGTGGTTATAAATATGTCTGTTTATGTTTCAGTCCAAAAGCCTTGATGAAGTGGTTTTGTATATACCACAAAAGACTGGTTTGGATTGATTTGGTGGACAGATATATTTCTCAATATGACCTGAAGTTTTTAAATACTCCTCAGATAACTGCATGCTGTTATTTTACCTGTTTGTTTGCTCTTTGGAGTAACAGCAACTAGCCACATCTGTAATTTCTGTACGGCAGCATGTCATGTGGACGAGTCAATTTGAGTGACTCAGTTTGACTGCCTGAACGAATAGCGAAGTGTAGTGAGGATGATTAAATAGCGAATGTGGCAGTGAGCTACACCAGCTGTAATATGATATGGGGCAAAACCTTTCTGTACAGGGCATTCATATCTTCCTAGAGACTGCTTTCACTTTACACTATTTTTTTTATCCACATTTTATTTACCAGGATAACACTGCAGTGATTTAAGTAAGCAAAAACTTGTGACAGGTTGTGCATTCCTAGAGAATTATCGCATGCCCCAGGTGAATTGGAAGGCACAAGGCCAGTGGCTGACTGCCTTGCAACAGACATGGGAGGTGCAATAATTCTCAAGAAATGCATGTCCAGAAGTGGGTTATTGCACTTATAAAATGGAAAAAATGTTAAGGAAAATGGTTTAATTTTTGTGCAGTTAGGCTGTTGCTATGTAGATTATGTTACATTTATGACAAACCGTGCATGTACTGAGAATCAATGAATGTTCAGTTGTTAGGATTCCAGAGGATTCTGAAGTGAGGCTGAACTCTAGGGAGATTAGTTTAGGTTGGTAATGAACTGTGCATATTCAGGGATTAAATGCCCAATGAAGTTTATAGAACTTGTTCTGTGATTGAAAGTCATTTTATAATTTTTATTTTATTGTATGTGTTTTCCATGTTTTTTAATAGCATTAGGAGAACAGATAAGGGGGAGTAAAGTAGTATTTTACTACCATTTTTGCATGGTTTTCTCCCTCTTTCAGATTTTAGGAATTGATTTCCCATGCTAAACATATTTACAGTGTGTTAGCAAACGCACAAAAAACTGGCAGCATCATGTGATGCTAGCAGCCACGGCACCACACACTAGCTGAGTCAAAGTAGTAGCTGTATTATCAACATCAACTGTGTATTATGGAGACAAGTTGCTCACTGGCTGGCTAGAAGTGTTGTTGAAACCTGGTGATATGTTAAAAACATGATCCTAGCACAAAGTAGTAGTGGGGAAGTATCTCAGGCTCCCTTATTAGGCAAAGCATGTCAGTGGCTGCAGGCGCCCAGTGAGCTAGACACTGTTTATAGCTGGTAGTGGTGGCTGGGAGTCGAGACCAGTCTGCAGATAACCTTACTACCATTTAGATGAAAATACAAATAGGTTGAAGAAGGGCACATGGTCAAAACTTCGAATACGCCAACAGCGCAGACAAAAATTGCGCAGTACAAGATGCCAAAAACAATGATAGCATTCAGCAAAAACACCGACCGCTACCATAGCGCCACATGAAACCAAACGGCTACCCTGTGTGTTTGCATTTTTTGACCGCGCTGTAATGACAGCAACATTTTAACCTGGTATCTTGAAGATGCTAGCAGTAAATACTTCCCAGTCATAAACATTATTTGTACCACTGGCATTAGTTCTCTTATGTGGTGGGCTGTGCTCTGACGCCACAATATGACCAATCATCATCAGCTCTCTAATGAGGAGCTAGTTTTGCAACATTAGTTTTCCTCTTTTCTACAGCTTAGCTGCCTTCCAGCATGTCAACCTTAGGTCACTCCGGAGCCATTCCATCTTGCATTTAGTATCACACTGCCACCACTGCCTACTCTACTGGATTTGCATAGTTTGTTACTGATGGACTTGGGGCCGTTAGGGACAATCACAGTCTGGCTGGGCTGGGATGCCAGACTCATTCTCAGTCCTTAGTAAGGGTTTGGAGCCCACCATGATGGGGTGACTATTGGGGAAACATGTCAAATGACAAAAGTGCGTAAGACTCTAAATGCATTGGTCTTCAATCAATGTGGCCTGGCTGTTCATTATGTGTAGGTCTCACAGCCAGAGGCACATATTGAAACTAATACAGTGCAGGAATGGTACTTCCCGATGGTTAAATGGGGTGGAGTTGAGTAAATTATTGCTGTTGTAAGTAAATACTTTTGATGAAACTTTTTTTTTCATAAATTTTGAACACTTTACCCTGTAATTGCTGTCTCAAGAGGCATGAATGCCACAAAATAAATATATATATTTTGCATCATGATGGTAGCAGCCAGAGCCAGTTTTATGTGTCTGGGGCCCCCCAGCAGAATTAGTTAATGGGCCCCTTAAGTGTACCTTAGTGAGTATTCTTATGGCATTATGGTATATACTTGAAAGATTCTGACTAGCCGCTTATGTGATCTTTCAACAGTACACAGGGAATGAAAGGCATAAATTAAAACAAACTTAAAAACTAAAACATTTACAATTTGCACCACTTCTGGCTGGGGGCCCCTGTCAGAAGGGAGGCCCTACCAACCACTAGGACAGAGGGTGCCTAAGGCTGGCTCCCATAGAAGCTCAGAAAATGATTAGTAGACACTGGGTATCCCAGGTCATCCCTACCAAGGTGGAATGGATTGCTTAGATTAGGGAAATCCACATAATGGAAGAAGTGTTCCATAGAATGCTCAGTATCTCCACTATGATGGACACAATCTAAATGTATTGATGAGTTGCATGAAGTGGGACAACTACACAAGCTGACCCCACTGTATAATATATGAGCCAAAGCTTGAAGGTTGCATAGGTATACCATTTTTACCTGCACATATATAAAATTAAGTATTAGATGTAAACTTGACCGCTGACCAGTTTTAACAGAATAAAAATATATGCTTTCCAGGATGGACTTTAGTTATGTATGGTTTTATATGTATTTATAGTTGCTTCTCTTTTTAGCATGTTAATGATGAATTGCAGTGTAAACTCTGAAAACTTCAGTAACATATACCCCGCAGTAGTGACCACGGAGGATGTGCGGGTCCTCTGTAGCAGAGGCCCCAAGCAGGGTGGCAGAGGACCCCAGAGGAGAAGGAAGCAACTCTTGGTGGGGGGTCTCCATTGTTAGGGGGATGGATTTGGGACAGGAAGGGAAGGTGAGAAGGAGGTTATGTTCCTACCCAGTGCCATTTCTCAGAGGGATGGGGGTGGTTCCTGAGGATTGCTAAGACAGCAGATCGGGAGGGAGAGCTGGATGTCATAGTCCACCTGAGGACAAGCAACCTGGCTAGGGATAAGGCTAGGAGACTGCAGGAAGAGTTCCAGGAGTTGGGGAGGGGTCTTAGGCAGGTGGCATGCTCAGTGGCCTTTTCTGAGGTGTTGCCTGTCTATGACTGGGGGGAGGATAGGATACTCCATACTAAGAGTTTCAACCAATGGTTGATGAAGTGGTGCAGAGAGGAGGGTTTCAGCTACATTGGAGACTGGGGTCCCACCTGGAAGGGTGGAGGCCTATACAGGGGGATGGCCTGCATCCATCCAGGAGGGGAACCACAGTTAGTGAGTGGTTTAAATGCTACATTGGTAGGCATATAAACTACCTGAGGAAGGTGGCGGAAGGAACCAGGGAGACATAAACTGTCCACCCCCCCCCCAAGCTGAAGTAGTCAATAGGGAGAACCCTAAGGAAGGGAAATCCCCAAGAGTGCCTAACTGCAGGAACAGCAGTGTGGAAGAAATTAAGAGGGATGGGAATGAAGGCAGAGGGGATAAGGAGAGTAGGCAAAAGGGAAAAGGGGGGCTCACAAGAAGGGTGGTAAAAGAATTTGGAAGGTCATGTGTGCAAATGCTCATAGTGTGGGAAATAAAATCCCGGACCATGGGGACATGATGGCAGAGGCTGACCTGGACATTATCATCATTTCTGAGTCATGGTGCAATGAGCACCATGACTGGGCTATAACCATACCAGGCTATACTCTGTTCAGGAATGACAGGCAGGGCAAGAAAGGGGAGGAGTGGCTCTTTACATGAGGGGATAGCATAAATGCAACTGAGGCACAAGGAATACACGGAGGGGTGGAGGTACTGTGGATCACCCTAGAGACAGGGAATGGAACTACTATTCACACTGGAGTGATCTATAGACCTCCATCACAGGGGCAGAGCCATATAGGGTACTGGTGGAAGCCATCCAAAAGATGGTGACAAAGGGGGAGGTACTGCTGGTGGGGGACTTCAATCTGCCGGATATGGATTAGAGCATCCCAGCTGCAGCTTCAACTAGGAGAAGGGACATCCTGGACTCCCTGCAGGGTGCATTCCTCAGGCAACTAGTAAGATAGCCCACTCTTGAAGGAGCAGTATTGGACCTGGTACTCACCAACAGGGACAGCATTGCAGATGTCATGTTGGGTGACCACCTGGGGACCAGTGATCACCACATAGTGTGGTTCAATATAACTGCTGAGTCAGTCTCAAACCACACTAAGGCGAGGTTCCTGGACTGCAAGAGGGACAACTTTACAAAGATTGGGGAATGCCTCAGGGATGCCATGGCGGGACGGGGGTATGGGTTGATTGGAGGAACAGAGGGAAAAACTAAAAGGGGCCATATGGAAGGCAACAAACCTCTGCCTCAGGCAAGTAAGCAAAACCAAGAGGAAAAAGAGACCACTATGGTTCTCAAGAGAGGTGGCTGGGAAGATAAGGGAAAAAAAGCTAGCATTCAGGAGGTATAAGGAGATGCAGAGGGAGGAGGAGGATAGGGAGATGTACAAGGAGAAGCAGAGGGAGACAGAGAAAACAGTCTGGAGCATAAAGGTGCAAACAGAGGAGAAAACAGCCCAGGCAGTAAAGAAAGGGGACGAGACATTTTACAGTTATGTAAGCAAAAGGAGACAGACCAAGGGAGGGACTGTAAGGTTAAGGAGGGAAAGGGGTGTGTGTGTGTGTAGAGGGGGACAAGGAAAAAGCAGACATCCTGAACAAATATTTTTGTTCAGTATTCCCGGAGGAATGGGGAGGCAAGGGACCACAGATAAGAGACAGGAGCATCGAAGGAAGGGATGTGGACACTAGTCCATTTAAAGAGGACAGAGTCCTAAAGGAACTCGCAAATCTGAAAGTGGACAAGGCAATGGGGCCAGATGGGACACATCCAAGGATATTGAAGGAGCTCAGAGTGGTGCTGGCTGCAACTCTCACAGCCCTGTTTAATCACTCACTGGAGACAGGAGTGGTCCCGGAGGACTGGAGGAGAGCAGATATAGTCCTTCAGTCAGCTTGACTTCGGTGGTGGGGAAAATAATGCTGAAGAAAAGGATTTTGGAATATCTTGTAACCAGCAGCTTACAGGATCCGAGGCAGCAAGAATTCACTGGAGGGAGATCATGTCAGACAAATCCGATAGATTTCTTTGACTGGGTGACCAAGGAAGTAGATCAGGGTGGAGCAGGGATGTGGCCTACATAGATTTCAGTAAGGCCTGTGACACCGTTCCACATAGGAGACTCCTAAACAAGCTGGGCAATCTAGGAGTGGCTCCAAAAAGTGGTAAACTAGGTAAGGATTTGGTTGGGGGATAGGCTACAAAGGGTGGTTGTAAATGGAGTTTACTCAGAGGAAGGAAGGGTGACCAGCGTGGTGCCACAAGGATCATTACTGGGGCCGGTTCTCCTTAATGTCTTCTTTGCAGAGGGGCTAGAACGAAAGTTATGCCTTTTTGCAGATGGCACTAAAATATGCAATAGGGTAGACATTCCAGGGGTGTGGAAAAAATAAATAAGAATCTAAGAAAGCTTGAAGAATGGTCAAGAGTGTGGAAACTGGCAACTAAGTTTCAATGCAAAGAAGTTCAAAATCAATGAACTTGGGGCATAGAAACCAAGGGGTGGAATACAAGATGGGGGAATGGTACTGACAACCACCAAACAGGAAAGAGACCTGGGAGTAATAACATCTGATGACCTAAAGATGGCCAAACAGTGTGACAAGGCAGAGGGAAGAGCCTGTGGGATGCTAGGATGCATAGGGAGGGGTATCACCAGCAGAAAGGAGGTGGTGATACTGCTGTATAAATCACTGGTGAGACCTCACCTAGAGTACTGTCTCCAGTTCTGGAGACCTCATCTCCAAAAGGACTTAGACAGACTAGAGGCGGTCCAGAGGTGGGCAATTAAAATAGTGCAGAATCTGCATCAAAATCATTATGAGGAGAGACTGAAGGACCTCAACATGTATATTCTTAAGGAAAGGGGGGGATATAATAGAGACTTTTAAATATCTCACTGGTATTAACAAGGTTGAAGAGGGAAGCCTTTTTCAGAGAAAGGGATGTATAAGGGATGTACTCCACCTGGAGTACAGTGTACAGTTCTAGAGACCATACCTACATAAGGACATAGACAGGGTAGAGAAGGTTCAGAGGAGGGCAACAAAGATGGTGCATGGATTGCATCACAAGTCCTATGAAGACAGGTTGAAGGAACTGAACATGTACTCCCTGGAGGAGAGGAGGGAGAGAGGGGATATGATAGAGACATACAAGTATCTTACAGGGAGGAACAGGGTGCAGGAAAACACTATTTTTAAGCGAAAAAGATGTTCCAGGACTAGAGGGCATGGGATGAAGTTGGAGGGAGGACGATTCAGAGGAAACATGAGAAAGAATTTCTTCACAGAACGGGTGGTGGACAAGTGGAACCCCCTGCCAGTGGAAGTGGTGGGGGCTGAAACAATCACGGGATTTAAGAATGCATGGGATAGACATAAAGGAATTCTGGAGGTCAGGGGTAAGGTGCAACAGACTTCTAGGAAAACAAACTGAACTTACAAGCTCAAATGGGCAGACTGGGTGGGCCATAGGCCCTTATCTGCCGACACTGTCTATGTATCTATGTATCTATGTAAGAACAAGGGGGTCATGCTATAAAGCTGGAAGGGGGTAGACACAGGGAAGATGTAAGGAAGCACTTCTTCACAGAAAGAGTGGTGGATGCCTGGAACAGACTCTCAACGGAGGTGGTGGTGGCAAAAACTATAATGGGTTTCATCAAGGCATGGAACAGGCATAAGGGAACCTTAGTGTAAAGGAAAGGGTGGGTAAAGCCGGAGATCAAGTAGGGTCTGCGGGTATTACAGTAGGTAGCGAAAATGGGCAGACTAGGTTGGCCAAGCATTCCTCATCTGCCATCAAACTCTATGTTTCTATAACACAGTCATCTTCACCTTCAGTCCCTCTATCTGCAGCTCTGGAAGACCTATTCCAGCAGAATTTCCACAACATCCTGTGCTGGTTCCAATCCAACCGTCTCTGGTTCAACACCAAAAAAACATTGGCCGTGACCTTTGATACCAGCCAAAAACTGGCCAGGCTCTCGAGACATCTGGTTTTCTCCACTCTGGAGGGCTACCCACTTAAAGCGGTGCAGTTCATCATGTACCTTGGCGTGTGGTTTGACAGCAAGTTTGACTTCTCAGCCCACATTGATGCTATTCTTGCGAAGCTCCACCCTAAGTTGGATGCCTTGTAGTGCAGTAAAGACTGCTTCCCCCTGCTGGTCAGCTGGGAGCTGGTCATCAAAATGGTGCTCCTGTTTTTCGATGATGTGGATGTGGTCTATGACACCACCCCTCCACTTCTTTAGCCAGACTGGACACTCTCTGCAATGCCTTTTGTCTTTTTGCTACAAACTCCTCCCCTCACACATACTACTGTTCTTTTTTTATTCTCTTTTTATCCCCCTGCATCCTAGTTGGCCCACATCTGCTCAGACCTCACAGCCTTGTCAACCCCATGTCCAGTGGGACTTATCACCAGCCAGTACCCCAGGGCTTGCCCCCCTGTGGGGTCAACAGGGCCCCCCAATCCTCTATCATTAGACCAGATCCAGAAGATGGACCAGTGAAACCAGTTGTTGAAGTACGGGGCCTGCAAGGGACTGAGCACCATCCTGCTGCCAAGGGTTTCCTTGTGTTTTTCCAGAGGGGCATGCTGTGTAATTACACCAAGATGTGAGGCCTGTGCACTCGTATGCCACACATTGGCATCTGCCCACCCATCCTGCTGGTTTTGAGGCAGACCTGGGTTCCTTTCCCTAGCATGCCACTAGGGGCCAGGTGTGCACCAGGCACTGCAATCCCTCTGCACCCCACCCCCACCCTCCGAAGGAGGAGAGTGGTCCTCTGGATACTTGATCCTCCTCTCTCCCAGATGGCACTCGAGGCTCGCAACCGAACTCGGGTCACTGGTATCACAACCAGAAGCTCTATCACGGAGCCAATGGGCCAGCACCACTGTTCCTTGTACTCCTCCCTATCCATGTTCCCCCTGCCTTCACATTGCCAATCACACTGTATCTCATTCATTTCCAAATACTGGTTTGGTACCCTTCCCTCTTACCACTCCTCACTCCTATCTCCAGTCCCCCTACTCTATGTTCCCTCCACTCCAGGTACCATTGAACCTTCTCTACTCTGCATCCCCGCTCCTCCACTGAGCAATCTGCCTTCTCCCATCGACTTCTCACACTCTGGAACCTGCTTCTCTCTCTTTCTCCTGCTATTCAGTGTTCAGACTGGGTGAGCCACATGATCCTTATCTGCCATTAGAGTCTATGTTTCTATGTTTATATTCCACCTCCCCAGACTTCAGCTCAAACTCCTCCCCCCACCTGCATCTGTTTCCCACAGGTGGCATGCTCTGGTGGCACAGGTGGCACAAGGGGAAGGCACTCCCCCACCTATCAGATCTCTAGTGTACTACAAATCTTGTCTTATGTGCCTCGATGCAGCAGCTTTGCACCTGTTTAGGTGTGCCACACTGTATTGTAACTACACTTTACTTTGCATTAAGTCATGCACTAAGTTTTGTAAATCTGTAGCATTTGTTATTGTTATGTGCCTGCACTTTATTCTGCACCAAGGAATGTAATTGCAATGTGCTCACTATTTCTCCTGTACCCCTTCCTCTGGGTCACACCTGGAAATGAGTCATGGCTCAGTGTGCCTTTCCCAGTTGCCATTTTTCAAATAAAGGAATCACATATACTGACTGCACATTATAACACAGATTACTAAAGCTCTTCCTGGACATAAGTCTCCACCACTCATTCACACTAATGGGATCTGCGCCGGAGGCACTAGGACCCAGTGGGAGCAAACTTTTTGCTGGAGGGCCGGCGCCAGAGATGGAGCTGTGAGGAGCAGCACCGCAAGCCTCAGCTCGAGCAGTAATGACAATCTTGACTTCGACCCTCCAACCGCCTCAGTTCCTTTTTTCCCGCCGCCGAGTGTGCTTCAGTGACTCGTAAGCTTGCCCTTGAAGTCAAACTTCAAACTAGCAGCTTAGTTTTCAGTTTTGTTATTTTGTAGTAATATCTCGAATAAGTATCGCTTAAGTTTATTCTTATTTACAAAGAAGTCTCAGCCTACTTTGTCGGAGTCGACCATGAGCAGGTCAGGTGACGGTAGGAAGACTTCGTATGAAAGCTGTTCAGTCAGTCGGGCTGGGTCCAGTCTGCCGCCTTCTCCGGAAGGGGGGCCTGACAATGGTCAGTCCAATACCCGAGGGTGCGGGCGGTCCTCTCGGAGCATAAAAATAAACAGTAGCATTCTCGGCACCGTTCGGCCTCGAGCTCTTCTTCGGCCCACAGGTCAAAAAAGAGAAGGCATCTTTCGAGATCGCCGCTGATATGTCCTACGTAGGCGGTCGGTTATTAGGGCTGGTGCGGTCTCCTCCTTGGTCGCCTGCTTTGTTTCCGGTAACCAATGTCTTCGACATCGGAGCCCTACCCCGCCCTCTGGTAGGTCTTCAGATGAGCAGTTTCATCAGTGGGCCGCTCTTATGGAGCAATGGGCTCAGAGGTTGGTCCAGCTGCCTGGCCTGGTCACTCAAGGGCCTTCGGGCTTCTTGGGAGACCGGGTAGGGCAGTTGAGCCTCCCTGGTCGCATGGCACCATCTTCTGTGCCGTCGACTCAGCGCTTAGGTGTTTCTCCCCCTCACATGGCTGCAGCACAGGGGGCCACACTGATGCCTTTATCTCCTGCTCTTCTTCCTTCCTTCCCCTCAAATCCTGTTTTTTGGAGTCTTGGAGTGTTTTCCACGCCTTCAGCGTCAATGGCACACTCGGCGCCGTCTTCGGCACTGATGCGTCTTTCGGCGCCGTGTGGCTTCTCAGCACTGTCCTCGGTGCCATGCATTCTTCGGTGCCGTCACTCGTGGCACCGGGGTTCGCCAGTCAGCCACTGGTCAGACTCCTCCTTCAGCTCCTTTCCTTCTTCATTTTCTTCTGATTTTCACTCCTTTCCTGTCCATACAGTCCCTCCTGGACTGTCAGGAGATGACATTGAGCCTGACCCAGACCATAGACTGGGTGATGAAGTGGAAGAAACAGGATCTATTCCTGCTGCAGAGCCTGTGGTTGAGGACCTGTCCTTTAAGTCTCGGCTGAAAAACTTGATTTCCACTCTTTCTCTCCAAACTACAGACATCGATCCTGGGAAATTGCTAAGACTCCAATACCTCCATATTCTGGATATCCCTACGGATTTGACTCCTCCGGTACAGACCTCCTTTGAGACACTATCTCAAATGGTATGGAATAATCCTGCTCTCATTCCTTCAGTGGCGAAATCTATAGATAGGAAATACTCAGCTCCCAAGGATCGACCCATTTTGGCGTCCCAAGCCTTTGCGGATCCTATTGTAGTAGTGGCAGAGAATGATAAGGTCATCCTTCCCCAAACTACTACAGCTTGACCTATTAATAAGGAATCTCGTAAGATAGACACTTTAGGTAAGAGAGTCTTTGCTGCTTCCACACTGGGTTTGCGTATTGCCAGCTACCAAGGCTATTTCTCTCAATATGAGTATATCCTTTGGCACTCACTCAAGCAGATGGTTGAAGCTCTACCAGAATCGGATACAAAGCCAGAGCTTCTTCAAACCATTACCAGGGGTATAGAATCTAACAACCAGCAGGTTAAAGTGGCTATGGATGCTTTCGACACTGCTTCCCGAGCGGCGGCGGCTGGTATTTGTGCCTGCCGTCATTCCTGGCTGCACACTTCAGGTTTCACGAATGATGCACAGCAACAGGTAATGGCGTTGCCCTTTGATGGTGTGTATCTTTTTGGCCCTCAAGTAGAACAGGCTCTAGAAGCTACACAAAAGACTAGGTCAGCCATTAAGTTGGCTCGACCTCCTCCTGTCCCCTCTCGAGGGAGTGTTAATAAGCGCCAGTTTCATAACCGTCAGTCCTTTCGTGGCAGAGGCAGAGGAGGTTTTCATAAAAATCAAACTCCCCAGCCTCAAAACAAAATGCAACAGAAGGCGCAAGGGCCCAAAGCGACCAGCACCACCTTATGAGTTGTTGGCCCAAGTCCCACCTCAGCTGCCCGAGGTGGACTCTTCCTCAGTGGTGGGAGGTCGTCTGATGCACTTCTACAATCAATGGAAGTCCATAACCTCAGACAAATGGGTCCTCCGGATAATCCACGAGGGGTATTCACTCAATCCTGTGGAGACCCCTCCGGATCGTCCCCCCAAACGACAGCCCAAGCTGTCAACCCTTCACTCAGACCTTCTCGCCGCCGAGATTCAGGGCTTTCTGAACAACAGGGCAGTAGAAATAGTGCCCCTGCATCAACGAAACACAGGGTTCTATTCCCATTACTTTCTGGTTCCAAAGAAAACTGGGGGCATGCGCTCCATTCTGGACCTCAGAAAACTAAACAAATTTCTGCCCAAGGAGAAATTCAGAATGATTTCTCTAGGAACCTTGTTACCTTTGCTTCATCAACATGACTGGCTAGCCTCCCTAGACATGCAGGATGCTTACCAGCACATTTCTATTCACCCAAAGCATCACAAATTCCTAAGGTTTGTGGCTCTGGGACAGCATTATCAGTTCAGAGTCCTGCCCTTTGGGCTATCCTCGGCACTGCCGAGTTTTTACAAAGTGTTGTGCAGTTCTCGCAGTGCATCGCAGAAAGACCGGAATACAGGTGTTCCCTTATCTGGATGATTGGCTTCTGGCAAGTCCTTCCAGGCAGGGAACCCTGGACACCGTAGCCATGGCTTCATGCTTTCTCGCATCCATGAGAGTCCTGTTAAACCTCAAGAAATCGCAGCCGCAGCTCTCCCAGAGGCTCCTTTTTATAGGAACTCTTCTGGACACCTCCTGTGTGAAGACTTTTCTTCCAGAGGACAGGAGGAGCAATATCCTTCAGATGGCCCATTACATCGGGGAGAGCAACTCGGTTCCGGCTCTCTCGATGCAATGTATGCTAGGTCTCATGGCATCCTCGGTGTTCACTGTACCCCTAGCACGCCTTCATATGAGAACTTCTCAATGGATGCTCAGTACTCAGTGGTCCCCAACCACTCACCCGCAGTCCTTTCTCATCAAGGTGACAGAACCTCTAAAGAGGTCACTCACCTGGTGGTCACAAGAGAACACTCTTCTAGAAGGGTATCCCTTTGCTCCTCTGGATCGTCAGATTTCCATTACCACAGACGTGTCCCTGATGGGGTGGGGAGCTCACTGTCAGGCTCTCCACACTCAAGGCACGTGGACTCAAGTCGAGTCCCGGCTTCACATAAATGTCTTAGAAATGAGAGCCATCCTTTATGCTGTCCAGGCGTTGAAGGACATTCTCTGCCACAAGAACATTCTCCTTCAAACAGACAACAAAGCAGTGATGTATTACATCAACAAACAGGGTGGTGCTCTCTCTTACCCCTTATGCAGAGAAGCGTTGAGAGTGTGGGAATAGTGCCTACAGCACAAATCTCTAATTCAAGCGGTCTACCTGCCAGGAGTGCAGAACGAACTGGCAGATCACCTCAGCAGAACAGAGACAGATCCTCACGAATGGTCTCTCGACTCAGCCGTAGCTCAGTCAATATTCATAGAGTGGGGAACTCCAGACCTGGACCTTTTTGCATCCCCACTCAACACAAAACTGCCTCTCTTCTGCTCCAGAAATCCAGGGCCTGGCATTTTCTGTCAGGATGCGTTCAGGCTGCGGTGGACAAAACGCTTTCTATACGCCTTTCCGCCTCTTCCTCTAATTCAGAGGGTACTTCTCAAGTTCGAATCCCAGGGGGACAAAATAATCCTCATTGCTCCCTTCTGGCCTCGACAGATGTGGTTTCCACTACTCAACAATATGTCGGCAGTTCCGCCGAAATCACTCCCCCCTTCAGATGAACCTCTTGACTCAGGGGCCTGTTGTCCATCCCAACCTGAGGTCGTTTCACCTTCACGCTTGGCTCCTGAAGAGGTAGAAGTGAACAGGTTCAATGTCTCTCGCAGGGTTTTAGATATTCTTCTGGCTGCACGGAAACCAGCCACTAGGAAAACTTACACAGCCAAATGGAAGCGTTTTTCGCTCTGGTGTGCAAAGTCCTCTTTAAATCCCTTTTCCTGCCCACCAGATAAAATTCTGGAGTACCTCTTAGACCTCTCAAATTCAGGTCTGCAGTACTCTACAGTCAAAGTTCACCATTGTGCCATTTCAGCTTATCATGAGCCGGTACTTTCCTTGTCACTGGCTCAGTTACCGGTGGTTAAGAGATTTCTTAAAGGAATTCTGCATACCAGACCTCCTACAAGACGTCCAGTTGCAGCCTGGAACATTAATCTTCTCCTAGATATGCTCACTCAGAAACCTTTCGAACCTCTGGCTACCTGTGAGCTAAAATTTTCTCACCTGGAAAACGGCCTTCCTGGTGGCCATTACCTCAGCCCGCAGGGTCTCTGAGATACATGCCCTGGTCACAGACCCTCCGTATACTGTGTTCCATAAAGACAAAGTAGTCCTTAGAACCCATCCTAAATTTCTTCCTAAGGTTCTGTCGGAATTCCATCTAAACCAACCTTTGGTCCTTCCCTCTTACTTTGCGGACTTCCAAAATGAAGGAGAACGATCTCTTCATTCCTTGGACGTCAAAAGAGCTTTGCGTTTCTATCTAGATAGAACGAAAGACTTTCACAAAGCTCAACAACTGTTTGTTTCCTTCAGCGAGACCCCGGCTGGGTCAACCTGTCGCTATCAGATGTATCTCTGCATGGCTAGTGGCATGCCTTCGCCACTGCTATTCCATGGTGCAGGTCAAGTTGGAGGGCAGAGTTTACGCTCACTCTACTAGAGCGGTCGCGGCATCTCTGGCGGAAATCCGCAACGTGCCCATCGCAGATATTTGCAACATGGCTACCTGGAGCTCAGTGCATACTTTCGTTAAACACTATGCACTGGATGTCCATGCCAGATGACAGTCTTCCTTTGGCAGAACCATCCTTAATGGACTTCTGTCCTAAAACTGTGAGCTCTTGGTCTCTCCTGCCACCCTCTCGGAGGATTATGAGCTTGGTACTCTCCCATTAGTGTGGATGAGTGGTGGAGATTTATGTCCAGGAAGATATGAAAATTACGTACCTACCATAATTCTTGATCTTCTTGGATGAGTCTCCACCACTCATTCACACACCCACCCACCCTCCATCCCCCGAGCTCAGCTCTGTTGTTGGTCTTCACTCCCTCAAATCTTTAGCTGTGAAGACTTCTTTGTTGACCCTGCTTATACGGGTCATCCGGACTATCTTATGTCCGGTTTTTGGGTAGGCTATCCTTCTAGGTTAGATACACTGCACCTCCTCGGTAAAAAAGGTACTGAGGCGGTTGGAGGGTCGACGCCGAGATAGTCATTACCGCATGAGCTGAGGCTCGCGGTGCCGCTCCTTGCGGCTCCATCTCTGGCGCCGGCCCTCCAGCAAAAAGTTTGCTCCCGCTGGGTCCTAGTGCCTCCGGCGCAGATCCCATTAGTGTGAATGAGTGGTGGAGACTCGTCCAAGAAGATCAAGAATTACGGTAGGTACGTAATTTTCATTTATTGCACCACTGGTCTGAGGGCTCTTAGATTTAATTGTAAAACAGCTGTCTAACACCCAGGATTTTTTTTTTAAATGGTATTATCTATTTTCTCTGTAAAATATTCCAGTTAATGTGGGAGGTAAGTGAGGACTAAGATTACATTTTCTTTCAAATTTGCTGTCCCAGGCTGGAGAGCAAGCTGGAAGAGCAAGCTAGGTATGGATGGCAGAGGTCCTTTCATTATGTTTGCTTGCACACATGTGCAAGAAACATAGTGCCACCATATGAGTTTTCATAGGTGTGCCTCCCCCACTTCCAATGCCCTGGTCTCTATTGCAGGTGCGGCTGCAGCATGCCAATGAATGTCCGAGCTGTCTATGACAGACGTTCAGAAGCAGTGGCGTACAGTTCTGAGGAAAATACCGCCACAGTCGGCGGTGGTAGCGTGTAGGCAATTTGCATACTGCCGCGACAGCATGCCAAGTGCCTACATCGTCTTCACTGCCTCTGAACTGCTCGGCTAGACGTTCATCATTAACCCCCACTTCCGTAGCGCTGGGAGCCCACCCATGTGCTCATGTGCTCCACTCATGTACACTGTATGACCAACGGGGTGCCTCCAACCCCCATCGGCTCCACTGCCCCCCCAAACAGACTCCTCTAGGTGCCAAGCTGGGAGCCTACCCCAGTGTGGCAAACGTCGGTATAGCTGACGGGGGGCACCCAATCCCCCGTCAGCTCCACTGCCAGCCCTCCCAAAAAATAACCTTTCAGCTGCCACGCTGGAAGCCCACCCCAGTGTAGCAAAAGTCCTGCATCGTCTTCTTAAAGAAGATGCCATGCTGCGAGCCCACCCCAGCATGTCAAAAGTCGGGATGGCCAACGGGGGTGCCCAATCCCCCATCGGCTCCACTGCCCCCCCAAAAATAACTTTTAAGCTGCCACACTGGCAGCCCACCCCAGAGTGACAAAAGTCCTGCGTCGTCTTCCTGCAGAAGGACAAAAAACTGTAAAAAATTAAAAAAGGTCCCTCGTTGACAGTCTTGCCCCCAACCCGTGCCCACCCTCTGCACACCCACCTCCCACCCCCATACTTACCTCCAGAGCCCAGTGCGACGATCTTCTGTGGACTGAGAACATGTCTGCACTCTTCAGAGCCGACTGCAAAAGTACTGCGTCGTCTTCCTGCAGAAGGAAAAACTGTAAAAAAAAAAAAAAAAAAGTCCCTCGTTGACTGTCTTGCCCCCTCCTTAACCTGTACCACCCTCCTAGCACCACCCTCCCCCCCACACTTACCTCCAGAGCCCAGCGACAATCTTCTGTGGACCGAGAACATGTCTGCACTCTTCAAAGCCGACCGTCGAACTAAAGAAATGCCGGTAAGCTGTATAATGGCATAAATGGTTTCTTTTTCAACTTTGGTGCATATCTCTGCTATTTTAGAAATTTTCACCAAATTTTCAACATAGAGTTCTTAGAGGCCACCTCATTGAACTCAGTCACTATCATTTTGTTATTATTCGGTCCCGAAAGGTGATTTAGCGGTCACTGCGCGGAACCACCTTTTGGGACTGAAATAACAATGACAGCGACACAGTTCATGAGGTAGCCCCAAACCCTAAGTTGAAAATTGGTGGCATCCCAATGACTATTCTGACGTGCATTGCATGATTCTCACATAGCTCATAAGTTCGTAAATTTTTTATATTTTTCATCCAGATTTTCAACATTGCCATTTTACCATACCTCCTTATGAGTAGTAGAGCTGTCATTTTTCACATCTTGCCCAAAATGTGTTTTCGTGCATGTAGCGCACAATGGCGCAGTCAGTGTGCAAAATCAATGTTTGGGACAGATTAAGAAAATCACAGTGACATTGTTCATGAGCAGAGGTCTTAAAATGGCTATGTTGAAGATTTGGTGACAAAAGTCCTTAAAATGACTGTGTTACGAGCATGCATTGCGCAGTTTACACGCACCCTCGTAAGTTCACGAATTTGTGATATTTTCAGTCCAGATTTTTAACACTGGCATTTTTCCACACCTCCTTATGAACAGTATAGCTGTCATTTTTCACACCCTGGCCAAAATGTGTTTTCGCACTTCCGACGCAGAAATGCATGGTCGCTGTGGGAAACCACTGTTCGGGACAGATTAAGAAAATCACAGTGACACTTTTTATGAGCAGAGGTCCCAAAATGCCAGTGTTGACAATCTGCTGTAAAAAATCCCCAAACTAATTACATTACGGGTGTGTGTTGCGCAGTTTCTACGCATGCTCGTGACTTCGCCAGTTTTTTATATTTTCACTGCAGATTTTCAACATTGCCATTTTTTACACCTCCCATGAACAGTATAGCTGTCATTTTTCACATCCTGTTCGAAATGTGTTTTCACATCTGTGGTGCCAAATGGCGTAGTCGCTGTGCAAAATCAGCTTTCAGCTAACGAACTGATATTGCCACTGTTCATAAGGTGGGGGTCACAAAAAACCCATGTTGAAAATTTGGAGTGAAAATACCAATGAACGCCTGAGGCATTAGGGGTTCCGACCATAACGCCCCACCCTGTAGAGACTGACAGGCATCAGGGTGTGACTTGGGATTGTCGCCTGTAATGCTCATGCCATTCCACCCCCACCCTGCAGCCAGTGAGAGGCATCAAGGTGTGCCTTGGACTCTTCAACCCCAAAGTTCAACCCATTCTCCTATACTGCACCCATCTTACTGTATTTCCTGATGGAATGGGGTAAGCATAAGGCCCAAAGACCCCAAGGTACACCGTGACACTTGTCGGTGTCTGCAGGGTAGGGTGTGGTGAAATGGCGTGGCCGTTATGCCTGTTGACCCAAAGGCACACCCCAATGCCTGTCAGTCTCTGCAGGGTGGTGGTGGGGTTGGCTTCAGTTCAATACTTCACTGCCATTCCTATTGTGCATCTCTCTCACTCCTACACTACCAATGCCAATGCCTGCAAGCAAACATTCGGCATTGACAAATGCTTGTTTAAAATACTTTTTGTTTTGGGTAAAAACAAAAGGTCTGAGTTCCTTTCCTGTAACAGACTTTTATGTTTTGGGTGTAAACAGTGACCAAACTAAAGTTGGATGCTTCCTGCCAAGCAGACGGCCATGATAGCAATGCTTGCAAGGGTAAATACACAAGACTAGTTTGGAATAGTTTCTGGGGAAGGTTAGTTTTTAGATCAAAGAAATGTCTGGAGATGTGAGTCAGAGGAACAGGGCAAACGATACAAGCAAGTGGGCTGGCCTGCCAAAAGTATTTCTGTCTTGTTTTAGTCTGAGTAGGTTAGTTTTGTTTTGTTTGTTTGTTTATTTACAGTTAACACTGTTTTCTTCTGGAATCCAAGGCACACTCTGGAAGCCGGCCACAACAGTCCCTTCTCCGGGACTCATCTTTGCACAGATGCAGCATGGCCCTGGTATTCGACAGGGTGCAAGGCTACTTGGGCCACCATCATTTTCACATTTTTCTCCCCTGGAGAGGCAGAGTGCAATGATGTCTAGACATCCTATGCTTACTTCCGTACATAGTGCATCAGCAGCTGCTACTCTTTCCGCCATGCCATCAGTCCCAGTCTGCCTAAACCCCAGCTAATGCTAGGGGCCAGGTAAGAGTTGGGCACTGAAACCCTCCCTCACCAGGACAGAAGAAAAATTACTCACCTTAGTAATGTTGTTTCTTCTAATGGGGTCTTGCTGTATTCTGACTATTGCAGTGATATCTAACCTTTGAACTGCCCCGGAGAGGAAAGAGTTAACTTTCCATGCAAGGCATGGAACGCTGAGCTCGAGCTCAGTTGAGACTCTGTCTGTTGTCATTTGAACCCAAACTGCCAGATCTTTACGAGCTATACTCACTGGGCGTCCTGTGTGGAAACTGTAAACTCACACTAGCCAACTGGCAATTAAATTAATAAAAGGAATTGTTTTGTTTTTTTTGGTTCCAAGGCGAAGACTCGAGTCAGGAAACCCAAAACACAACACACACCCTAAAATAAGAGGGTGAGAAAAAGGGGGCCCTCTAGTGTGCCAACACTGTTGCTGCCCACCCACATCCCAAAACCCAGGTTCTGAGAGGGGAGGCGGGAGGAGGTCAGAATACAGCAAGGCTCCATTAGAAGAAACAACATTACTAAGGTGAGTAATTTTTTCTTCAAACAACATGAAGTCTTGCTGTATTTTGACTATTGAAGACTACCAAGCAGTACCTCCATGGAGGAGGGACAGAACCTATTTTGGGAACAGGCTTTGAAGCACTGCTGTGCCAAACCGAGCATCACTCCTAGCCTGGATATCCAGAGAGTAATGCTTGGTGAATGTATGTGTAACCCCTTTGTTACCCAGGGTTACTAGAATCCCAGTAAGACCTAGTGGTAGGCAGGGAAGGCAGCTTGTGAAACTCCAGTTAAATGGGTTTCACACTGTCTCACTCTGTCCTCAGTCACAGCTGAGACTTGAGAGATGACATCATTATAGAACTGTCGCAGCTGCATGAGACACTTTTGAATCTACAGCTCAGGGAGTGAGTTTAGAACTTTGTGAAAATTCAAAGTCAGTCTTCCATTTGTCCTTAAGCAAGAAGGAAGCATCAGTCTGCTGTTTGATCTCTCACTAAGAAAAGGAAGTGTTCCTGTGTTTACCTTTTTAAAGTGGTGGAGACCGCTCCCTGTCTCAGTGCCCCTCTTCTCCGGGAGGAAAAGTCTCTGTGGGTTCCAGGGCAATCCCTCTCCACCATGGAAGGAAGCTGCCTGATTTAATTTTGTCTGTTCTTGTATAACAGCAAAGGTTACAGTACTTCGCCTGTGGGGCACCAGCAACGAATGGGTGAGTGTTTGGCTCCATTTGAAGGGGCAAACATATTGTTTTCTTCAGTTGGGACATGAATGGGGACTGCTATTTGGGAGGACTATGTACACTAGGATGAACAAATGGAGCAGTCAAACAGTTTCAAGTTTTTAATGGATTTAAAGTTTGCTGTAGAGGGGGTGCTTCAGGTCATCCACCGTTCAATCTACATTTTAAAGTCCTAAAGTTTTATGTGTGTCCAGAGAAATGGCTGGGTATGGGCTGTGGGAGCTGGAGGTGGGAAACCCCATCTTTAGTAACCAGGTCCACCCTCTGATTTCTTCTGTGTTTTGCTACTTGCCTCATGCACTTGGCCAGTGATGGGGTGGGTACCCAGGCGTGGGTCGAACTTGAAAATCTCTCTAGGAGTCGTAGACTCTAAGTGGTGTGGGAGCCACAGGATGGGAAAATTACTCCTTGTTTGATGGGAGTTTCTGCTTGGAAGTAAGAAAACAAATCTCTAGAGTCGCAGACTCTAAGTGGTGTGGGGAGCCACAGTTTGGGAGTCTCCTTGTTTGATGGGATGTCTTTCAAGTAAAGTTTGGGTTCATTCTTCAAGTGGACCATCAGTCGAGTGGCCGGCAGGGGAGCCGGGCCAGTCGGGCTATGTATCCAAAGCGCATGCAAAGTCCGGGCTGAGTGTCTGGTGGGTCCAAAGCCAGAAAACTGTAGTAATGTGTTCATTCCTCAAATGGACCACTTGGTTAACCTCTAATCTGCACATACAGTAACGTAGCCCTTTGGGGGACCATGCAATGCTTTGTTTATGTTCAGTTAGTTAATAAATAAAGCCACACTGAAAAATCCCAATTCTGGTTCTGGACATTACAGTTATTGCTTCCTGTAGTTGGATTTACTTGGGTGCCCCTGTGCAGAGTAACCAAACCTAGGTCCCTTGTGCCAGGTCACCTCATCCTTCCCCGAACCCAGGTCCCCCACCAGATATTGCTGCCAAATGCCAACAGCATGCCACCTGTCATTTTAGTAAAAAGGCAGGGGTGGGGACCCCCACCTACATATGGACTGTGGCTGCTTGACAAATCTCTAATATAGGAATATCCCTGGCAGCAGCCAGGGGAGCAGCTGTACCTCTAGTAGAGTGAACCCTCAGGCCTGAGGGTGGGAGTCTACCTAGTTTTTCATAACAGAATTGTATACAAGAGACAATCCACCTGGCAATAGATCTTTTAGTGGCAGGTTTACCCTTACCAACCTCGCCATAAGTGAGGAACAATTGGAGGAAGTCAAACTTGCGACCCTTGGTGCACTCTATGTAGTAGCTAAGGGCCCTTTTCACATCCAGGCTGTGTAGCCTCCTCTCTCCAGAGGAGGAATGGTCAGTGAAGAAAACAGGAAGAGACATAGACTGATTAAGCTGGAAATCTGAAACCACCTTAGGCAAAAACTTTCTATTAGTCCTAAGGACCACCTTATCTCTATGGAAAGAGATAAAATCAGGCTCCACTGACAGGGCCTGTAACTCACTAATGTGTCTGGCAGAAATAATGGCTACCAAGAACACAGTTTTTCAAGTCAAGTACTTAAGCTCTGCTGAGGACAAAGGCTCAAAGGGGGGTTGCATAAGCTGAGCAATGCAAACATTAAGGTCCCAAACAGGGGCAGGGTCCCTGAAAGGAGGATTGGTATGCAGCAATCCCTTAAAGAATTTACAGAATACAGGATGAGCTGAAAGGGAAGAAGGCTTGCCTGCTGACAAGAAGGCAGAGACAGCTGCCAGGTGCACTCTAAGTGTAGCTGGTCTGAGTCCCAAGCTATTGAGATGAACCATATAGTCCAGGACTGTAGGCAACCCAGCAGACTCTGGAGAAATATGCTTACCAGAGCACCAAATAGTAAACCTTTTCCATTTGGAGTTGTAAGTCTTCCTGGTGGAAGGCTTTCGAGAAGCCTTTAGAATATCCAGAACACCTTGAGAAAGATGCAAATCAGTAGATTCTAACTCTTCAAGAGCCAAGCCTTGAGATTGAGAGATTTGAGATTCGGATACCAAACCCTCCCCTGAGAACATGTCAACAGATTGTAATTCCTGGGAAGAGACAGGGGAAGGTGGACTGCTAAGGACAGCAAGAGAGGGTACCAGGGCTGTCTGGCCCAATCTGGAGCAATTAGAATCACTTTGCAAGGTTGAGTCCTGATTTTGACTAGTACCTTGAACAGGAGGGGGATATAGAAATTTCCCTTCCCAATTGAGAACTAGAGCATCCAGGGGGACTGAGCCCAACACTGGGGGGTCTGCAGAAAAAAGAGGAAGTTGGTGATTGTCTGGGGCTGCAAAAAGATCTATCTGTGGAGCTCCCCATCTGGAGAAAATCACCTTCAAAACTAAGGGGTCTAGGGACCATTCGTGATGGCCCTGAGATATCCTCCTGAGAGCATCCACCAGGACATTGTCCTTCCCTGGGAGGTGCACTGCTATCAGAGAGGTATTCAGGGAATAGGCCAGAGACCACAACTTCATTGCTTCTGTGTACAAGGCCGTAGACCGAGTGCCCCCTTGCTTGTTGATGTACCACATTGTGGTGGTATTGTCTGTCCTAATCTGAACTAGCTTTGTTCTGAACAGTCTTGGAAAAACCTTGAAGTGCTAGAAATGCTGCTTTGAGTTCCAAGAGATTGATGTGAAGCAGAGATTCTTGAGGTGACCACAACCCTTGGGTGGTCAGATCCCCTAAGTGGGCTCCCCAGCCCAAGAGGGAGGCATCTGTGGTAAGGATTAGAGAATGAGATTAAGTGACAAAGGGAACTACTTGCCTTAGGTTGTCCTGATCCTGCCACCACTGCAAAGCCTGGATCAGGGTTCGAGTCACTGGGATTAGCTTGGTCAGAGAATCCTTTCTCTGGGACCAGAAGGCTCTTAAGTGGAACTGAATGTCCCTCATCTGGAATCTTGCTCCTTGGACCACAGCCGTAGAGGCAGCTATGTGGCCCAGGAGCTGCAGAAAATGTCTTCTGGTCGAGACACCTGAAGGGTGAATGAAGAGGCCAGTGTCACCAGGGTCCTTCCCCTGTCCAGGGGAAGGAAGGCTCTTGCCCTTATTGTATCCAGCTCTGCCCCTATGAAGGTGAGGAGCTGCACTGGCTCTAGGACTGACTTTGAAAGGTTTAGGAGGAATCCTAGAGAAGTGAGCAGCTGCTGAGTTATTTGTAGGTGTGACTTGACCTGGTCTGGAGACTGACCTACTATGAGCCAGTCATCCAGGTATGGAAAGATGGAGATCTGTTTTCTCCTTAGAAAAGGAACTACTACTGCCAGGCTTTTTTGAACACCCTTGGAGCTGATGTTAGGCCAAAGGGCATTGCTCTGAATTGATAGTGGCCTAAGGGCAACTCGAACTTGAGGTACTTTCTGTGGGAGCATCTGATAAGAATGTGGAAATAGGCATCCTTGAGGTCCAGGGAGACTAGCCAGTCCCCTGGCCTTAGAGAGGGTAAAATTATTCCCAGAGTCACCATTTTGAACTTTGGCTTTAAAAGGTGCTTGTTTAAATACCTGAGATCCAGGATGGGCCGCCACTCTCCTGTCTTTTTGTGGGGGTTAGGAAGTACCTGGAGTACAATCCTTTTCCCCTGTGTAGGGGTGGAACCCTTTCTATGGCTCTGAGAGCCAAAAGGGAGGAGACCTCTGCCTCTAGGGCAAGGGTCTCTGAAGGATTTGCAGGTGGAAAGGATCTGGTTCTCATCTTGGGAACTTGTTTGAAGCTGAGAACCAGTCCCAGGCTTACTACTTCCAGGACCCATTTGTCTGATGTTAAAGACATCCAGTCCTGGACAAAGTAAGCCAGCCTGCCCCCTACTGGTAGTGGAGAATCGGCCCGAGCAAACCCATCAGGATGCCTGTTTGGCAGGGGCTTTAGGCTGAGGGGTGGTAGCAGGCCTGTTTATACCCCGTCTGCCTCTCCCTCTGAAGAACCCCCTCTGAGCAAAGGCAGAAGAGGAGGCCTGGGCTTGGTAGAAAGGCCTATGAAAAGGCCTGCCCCTGCCCCTGGAATGCTGCCTCTGGGGAGTAGCTTGCCTTTCCTTGGCCTGAGCACTCCTATAGGTGGCCCTGTACTCATCCATTTTCTTCATGTAGTTCTCTGTCTGCTCCCCAAACAGAGAATTACCAACAACAGGAAAATCCATGGCCTTAGCCTGGGTATCCTGTGACAGGCTAGTACATCTGAGCCAAGCCATCCTACGAAGGGCCACAGATGTGGCCATGACTCTAGATGAAACATCATTGGAGTCCACTACAGCATGAAATTGCACCTTGGATGCCTCAATACCATCTGCAGTCACCTGCTCCAGCTCCTTGGCAAGCTGGCCAGGGACCTGTTTAGCAAGAGCCATCACAGTGTCCCATCTAGACTTCTGGTATCTAGCTGTGTAGGCCAAATAATTAGCCTGCCTGAGTCCCAAAAATGCTGCCATGTACTGTTTCTTTGCCATGGCATCAATCCTCCTGGAGTCCTTATCTGGGGGGGGTGTGAAGCCAAGGGTAAATTTGCCTTATCACAGGCAGCAGCCTGCACTACCCCAACATGGCTGCATTGCTGGGTAAGGAACTCCGTATCAGAGTCTGAAAGGGTATACCTCTTGTCCATTCTTCTGTCCACAGGAGGTATGGAATTAGGAGTCTATTTTAAATGTCTGTTTCCCAAAAGACTTATGCAGTGGAATAGACAGTCTCCTGGACTCTGGGATGTCCATCATCTCAACATAATCAGGCTCCTCCTGATCCTCCACTGCTTCTTCCATAGGAAGCTGTAGAGTTTCAGCCACTTTTTTGTAAAACATAAAGTGGGAAGGGGACTCAGAAAGCCTAGGAGGAGAAACGCCTGAAGGTCTGTCTGGGGAGATGTCCGGGTCAATGGGCACATCCAGACTTTCATAATCACCATCACTATCCTCATACTCTCCCCCCTCCTCCTCCTCCTCCGGTTCATAAAAATCCTCCAAATTGTAATCCAAAACCTGGTGAACCGACCGAACCGAGCCCCTAATCGATGGTGCCGGTTCGGTCGGAACCGAAGTTAGCGACTGAACAATCCTTATCACTTTGGCTATTTCATCAGCGGTCGGAGAAGGAACTTGTGGATCCACACCGGCTGACTTATCCCTTCTTTTTCTTTTAACCAGAACCGACTCCTCGGAGTCGGCTCTCCTTTTACCCGAAGAAGTTTCGCCCTGGTCAGAGGGCACTCCTTCGGGTTCGGTTGGAACCGAACCGGGCTGGCCATCCAGGTCAGCGGACTTCTTGGCCTCCCTTTCCCTAAGCCTACCCACTCTCTTTTCCATGGTAGCTGTAGGAAAACTTTTGCAAATCTGGCAGTCTGAATCGAGGTGGTCAAACTCCAGGCAATAAACACAGGTGGTGTGGGGGTCAGCCTTAGCAAAGGCTTCCCCACACACACTACAGTGTTGAAACCCAGTGGGCCCGGTTTTTCTCTTGGGTTTCTCAGACATGGCCAGTCCTAACCAAACTTTCCCTTTTTTCGGCAATCCGCCAGGCAAGACACCCCTATCGGTTCCTGACCGTGTTACGGGTCGTGGAAAAAAATGTAATTAAATCCATTTTTTTTAGCACCGATAGGAACTGGTAACCACACTCTAAAATTCAGGAAAAACTCTTTTTACAAACCTGATCGGTTCAAACCGAACCGATCCGCTGTTTACAAGTTCCACTCAGAAACAAAAAATAATAAACCTATCTAGTACTCACGGTACCATAGACAGAGACTGAACCGACAGGTTAGAAGAAGAAAATTCGGTTGAACTGAGTAAAACGACACTTTAACCGACTAAATTGAACCGAGCAAAGGAGAAATCTCCGGAGCGACTGTTCAGTGAGGCGGAGTAAAGAATCTGGTGGTTTGGGTTCAAATGACAACAGACAGAGTCTCAACCAAGCTCGAGCTCAGCGTTCCATGCCTTGCATGGAAAGTTAACTCTTTCCTCTCCAGGGCAGTTCAAAGGTTGGATATCACTGCAATAGTCAGAATACAGCAAGACTTCATGTTGTTTGAAGAGCCATCCTCCAGATGCTTAATCCTCTCCCTCCTTCCCCGGCCTACCCCCAGTGACCTGGGTCCACATCTGAACCTGGGTAGCCAGCATGGTGAGAGGTGCGGCACCCAGCACCTTACCCCTTGGTGCCACCATGCTCGCTGAGCATTTTAGTTAGGAGGCAGTATAGACCAGTGGGTTAAGGCTCTGAGCTGCAGATCTGGAGACCTGGGTTTGAATCCCACAGCTGCCTAGGTGTATACTGTGTGATCCTGAGCAAGTCATTTAACTTCCTTTTGCTTCCAGGTCGCATCTGGAAACAAGCTTCGGCTTAGTGTGCTACTCCTGGTTAAACAATGTTCCCTTCCCTTAGTTAGTGTTGGGACATTGAACTTTTAAAATTATGTGTTCAAGTCTGCCATAACTCAAAAGATCCCAGTTGGAGATAAGTGTCTACTTTATTTATGTATTTATTTATTTATTGATTGATTGATTGATTGAAATGTTTCACTAGGAAGGCACGCTGAACAAGTTGCTCGTCTCCCGGTGCGACCTGGAGGGGGGGTTTACAACTGTATGAAGAATTAGACACACAGTTTAACATATCCGAGAAAGTAAACATTCAATTACATTTGTAGCAAGACATACAGTTAACAAATATCATAAATAATCATACAATTGCATTTGTGACATAACATACAGTTAAACATATCATACCTGTGGAATATGCATTTAATTACAAGTGGTGTATCCGAGAAACATAGTACAGAAATTTAATGTAACCTTGGAGCCAAATCCTTACAGGAATGGATCACAGTTAAAAGGTAGATAATTTAGCAATTATTGAATGAATAAATGAGGTGCAGTGAGGGGACATCAAGGAGGGTAGAGGGGTAGACAGGGGAAACCAGCTGGGGGAAGGAGAGGATAATGATGGGAAGAACATTACCAGAGCAAAATAAGCAAAACATCAGTTGCGAGGAGCAAGTTAACACAGGGCTAATGCAATCTGGGAGCACTTCAGACAGAACAAAAAGTACAAGTTATTAGCTCAAGTTAACTAATTCTTTTGTTTAAGTGCAGGGGGGTAGAGAGGGCGGGTAGGAGGGAGGTGGGGGTAAGGGATAGGGTAGGGAAGGACGAGTCATACTTGAAACTGGCCCCTTCAAAGTGCGGAGATCGCTGCCAGTGATGGAATGAGGCGAGAATTTAGAATAAGGGGCAGGAGTAGGCAAGGATAGAGATAGTAGAGGGGATGGCAAAGGGAAGGAGAAGGAGGAGGAGGGATGGGAGAAACTTGCCTAAGACTAGGCCTCTTCATGATGCTGAGAACCCTGCCAGAGAGCAGAGTCAAGCGAGGATGAGTTAGGTAGAAAAGATGGAGGGGAAAGGGGAGGGAAGGCAGAGTTATCTCCCAGTGCTGGAACCCCTCCAGGATGCTAAGAACCCTGCCAGGGGGCATAACTAGGTGAGGACACATTGGGAAGAGAGAAAAGAAAGGATGAAGGGAAAGGAGGGAATAGAAGGGAAAGAAGAAGCTTGCCTAAAACTAGGGCACTCCAGGATGCTGAGAACCCTGCCAGAGTGCAGAATCAGATGAGGACTAATTGAGTAGAAAGGATAGAGGGGGAGGCGGAGTGAAGGAAGAGAAATTGCCCAGTGCTGAGCCCCTCCAGGATGCAGAGATCCCTGCCAGGGGCTAGAATTCGGAGGACAAGTTGGGCAGAGGGAAATGGGGGATAGAAAAGGAAAGGAAAAAAGGAGGGAGGGAAGAAACTTACCTAAGAGTAGACATCACCAGGGTGGTAAGAATCCTGACAGAGGACAGATTTAGGCGAGGACAAGTTGGGAAGAAAGGAGAGGGGGAGGGAGGGGGAGGAGGAGGCTTGCCCAGTGCTAAACCCCTCCAGGATGCTGAGAACCCTGCCAGAGGTCAAAACTAAGCAGGGGGCAAGTTAGTAATGGAAGAAGGTTCAGGGTAGGAGTGAGGGGGTAACTGGTGAAGGGAGAAGAGAGCATGATGAGAAGCAGGCTTGGGGAAGGAAGGTTTAATAGGTGATATGAGTCATGGAGAGGAGCAGAGGTATAGGAGGACGGTTAAGGAGGGTTAAAGCAGGAGCAGTTAGATGAGAGAAACTTGTGTAAGGCAGAGGCAAGGGAGTAGGAGGAGGAGTGCCATATTTTGGGGGCGGGAGTTCCAGATTTGTGGGAAATGATAGGTAAAGCCTGACTGACCTATGAGAATGGTTCAAAGGGGGACCAACAAAGTGCAAGTGTCAGAGGATCTGAGGGAGTAGGAGTGGGGAGGGGGGGAAGAGAGTGAACATGAGAGGTAGGAGGGAAGTTCTCCCTAACCAAAATTTAGAAGTGAGTTTGGAAAAATGAGTAAGATGCCTGTTGGCCAGTGGAGAAGGGACAGGGCATGGTAGAGGTCACAGTGAAGTGTGCATGATGGAGCATCAAGGGCAAAATGACAGAAGGACTTAAAGAGAGTGTCCAATCTGGTTAGGGAAGATTTGGGAGCAGCACCATAGACTACATCCCAGTACTTGAAAATGGGTAGGATCATCTTCAGGACTAGTTCACACCACACGGTAGGAGGGATGCAACTACTGTTCCTGAATAAGACACCAAGCTTGGGGTACAGTTTTTTCAGGATGGCGTCAATGTGGCCAGAGAAGTTGAGGTGTTGGTCCAACCAAACCCCAAGGTATCTGAATGAGGAAGTGTCCTCTAGTATTGTCCCATCAAGGGTATGGAAAGAAGGTAAAGAGTGAAGACTAGAGAGTCTCTGCCTAGTGCCAAATGTCATGGAGACAGTCTTTTTGGCATTAGGAATAGTTGATGTGAGGCAAACCTTAGCTGAACCTGATGGAAGTCATGCTGAAGGGTGGTTGCTACATCAGCGGGGCATTTGCTAGAGGAGAACAGGATGGTGTCGTCAGCACACATATGGATAGAGGAAGAAGGGGAGCATACTGAGGGCAAGTCATTTAGGAAGATGGAGAATAGAATGGGTCCAAGCACTGAGCCCTGTGGGACTCCTGTGAAAAAAGGAAGGGGGGAAGAGATTGTATCCTGGATCTTGACTGATTGTGTTCTGCTGAGAGGTACGCTCTAAACCTGTTTTGGGCAAAAGTAGAAAACTCAGCAGTCGTAAGGGAGTCAAGAAGTAGGACATGGGAGACTGTGTCGAAAGCCTTGGCGAGGTCGACAAAGATGGCAGAGGTAATGAGGTCATTATCCATCCTGGTGAGGATGGAGTCAGTGAGCCTGAGTAGGGAGGTGGTAGTGGAGTGGTTCTTCCAAAAGCCAGAGTGGAACGGGGTGAAAAAGGAAGAGCCATCGAGGAAGGAGGTTAGTTGAGAGAGGACCAGGTGTTCTTGGAGATTAGCAAGGGCAGGGAGGAGGGAGATTGGGCAAAAATTTGCAGGGGAGGAGGGGTCACCACCCTATGGGAGAGGGAGGACCACCGCATGTTTCCAGGATGAAGGGACAGATGAGGATGAGAAGGAGAGATTTAGGATTAAGGAAAGAGGGTAGGCTATAGCAGAAGCTGAAAGTAAAGGAGTTTAAGGTCAAGGTCGTCCGGTGATGAGCCTTGAGAAGGATTAAGAGAGAGAGAAGGGCCGTTAGTATTTCCTCTGGGAAGACCGCAGAAAAGAAGGAAGGGTGGGCACGGAGGGGCTGAGTTAATTATTCATGATAATTTTGATAATCAAATTGAGTATGTCATGGTTTTTAAATATTTGGGCGTGTTTTTGGATTCTCATTTGTCTTTTGAGCACCATATTATTGAGTTAATCAGCAAATTGCATAGGAGACTAGGTGACCTCTTTAGAATACGGAAAAATCTTACAGCAGAAGTTAGACATATGGTAACACATATTGTATTGTTGTCAGTGTTGAACTATAGCTCTGTCATATATTCCTTCACTTCTGAAGGAATGTTGTCTAAGCTAAAGACAACCTATAATAGTATTGTTCGTTTTGCCATCGGCTATCCTAAATCTACTCATCATTGTTTGCTCTATAAAACATTCAGTTGTTTACCATTGATTGATCATTTTAATTTCTGCTCTCTATTGTTCCTTCACAAAATTCACTTAGGCTTGTTTCCCAGTAGTATCTGAACTCTGTTTTCAAAAAATGACCTTTCAGTACAATGCAACACGAGAATGAAAAACAGACCATCATTTATGGTTCCTCGATACCACACTGGGTTTGCTTAGAATTCCATAACCTTTTCCCCCATTATCCAATATAACAAGCTATCTAGCTCAATTGTTAGTTGTTCTAAAATGTTCAGTTTTAAGAAAATCGTAATGAGTCATATGCTTGCAAAATCAGAGTGTAATTGTTATAATTGACTTTTATATGATTGCGTGCATTTATTTGTCTTTTGTATTTTGTATATGTATGTTATGTACACTGTTTGTTTTTGTTACTTTGGTCATCTGTGAAAATGGGCTTTTACCTACAGATTATTCAGTATAAAAATCAAAAAATGAAATGAAACGAGTGCTGGATGTGGAGGGATGAGGAGGGGAGAGGTTAGAGGGGAGGGACTTCAGAAGTGCTGTGGCACAGGAGGTATAATAGGAGTTTAACACTTGAGCCACTGCGCACGGTTCAGAGACCAATGAGTTGTTTATTTTAAGCACTGGGGAAGGCAGATGCGAAGGGGGTGGGGAGAATAGGGCATGGACCACTTTCCAGAATTTGGAAGGGGAATTGATGTTTTTGAGAAAAGTTGATTTAAAATATTCTGACTTGGCAAGTCTAGTAGCTTTTGAGCGGGCATTTCTTAACATGCGATACCTGGCATAGTCTGGGTGAAACTGGGAGGCCTTATGTTTCCTCCAAGTTTTGTCCTGTTCCCTCAGACAGGTCAGTAACTCTGAGGAGACCCAGGAATGATGGTTGCAATGAACTCTAGTGCATTTGAATGGAGAGTAAGAGTTCCATGTAGTTAAGAAATGTATCTCTAAAATAAGCGAGAGCTTGGTCAATGGAAGGGGCAAAGGTAGTAGGAGACTAATCAGAGCTGGCCAGTTCATTAAGAAGGGGATTAAGGTTTAAGGAGGTGAAGAAGTGGAGTTGCAGAATTTTGTGTGGCAGTTTTGGTCTATGGACTTTCCTGACTACGAAGGTTGGGTGATGATCACTGCGGGCATCTGGGAGGATGCCTGATTTAATGACTCGGTTGGGGGTGAGAGGTGAGAACCCAGTCTATCAGGGAGTGGCTAAGGGGTTTTATGATTTAGGCAGGTGGGTTCCAGGATGAGTTGGGAGAGATTGAGGGCTGTGATGTCATTATGTGACTTCTAACTAGACTTTAGTGAGTTCTTAGGCAATTCTGTGTGAATTCTGTCTTGTTCAAATTTATTGTTTTCCATTTCTGTAGTGTACTGTATTCCCCATAGTCTTTAGTGTGCATAATCCTGTGCCATATGTAAATACTGTGGAGTATTAAATGTTATTTTATAGTACTTTATGCTTTTTATGACTGAGTTTTTAAGGTATAAATAACCTTGGGTAATACACAAGTCTGTGATCCATTTCCAAAGAGACAGAATACTATGCCATCTAAAGCACATTGCATTCAGTTGTGACTAATGGGTCGTTTGCCCTTTGGCAAAGGTCACTCTACTGCGTGAGCAGTGGCTGTTGTAGGTTCCTGACCTAAAGATACCCTGAGTGAGAGTGGCAGCATATCAAGGTGACCATTTAGACATCAGAAGGATTGTGAGAACCTGTAGCACTGCAGACCGAGTTCTGGGACAGAACCTGTCTGTGATCAGTATTAATACTCTCCCTTGTAAAAGGACTCCACTCTATTTTTACTCCAGCCCTTGTCATCCTGTTAATAGAGTTCACTCCTTAACCATTCAAATAACAACTTGTTCATTTTAAGAAACATCTAATGCCCTCTGTGTGGGTACTTAAGGTCAGACTTGATTTTCTACCCTGGGGCAGACATTTGTATTTGATTGTTGATGGTGGGGATGAGACTGGACCCCAATGCTCTCTCCCGCTAGGGAGCTTGCACACCTTTCCCACCCAAATACAGGGACCTTACAGTAATGATGTCTCCTCCAACTTGGTGATCCCAATCTAGAACTGGAGTTTGGGCACACAGAATTTCTCCAGTGTGTCGTTCTATCCCATATGGGGTGCTGAACTGGGAGTGGATGCAACCCAACATTTTTGTATTCCCTGAACCTAAGGAAATTAATCACTTAATCTCTCAGTGCTGCTGTCCACCCAGCTGCAGAAATGGGTAGAAGCAGAACCCCACTGGAAATGAGATGTTGTATCTCGTCTGGGCATCCTGAGTAAATAAACTGTAAAATTAGAAATTTATTGGGCCTAATTAAGTAAGCAATTACCAAAACATATTTTGTCTCTGATACATACCAGGTCCTTTTCCAAGAGGCAGGGACCTGACGTACCAACTAGGTATCCTTTATTGCATCTCAGTGAACACCAAGGCACATGTTGCCCAGTCCCGACACTATGTCAGACCTATAGTCACCTGTACCGATAGGGTCTTCCCAAATTTGCGCCTGAGCCATGGTCTCAGAACTGCTTCTTCTGTGAAGCTGAAGCAGAAGAGGGTTCCTCCTCTGTGCAGCAGCTTCTTAATTGGGATCCTGCCCATCCATCCACCTGTTAGCCACTTCCTTCTCTATATTATCTGGAAATACTCTATTTTTTCTGATAGGTCTTGTTGGCCTGACTACTCTTTTCAAAAGCTTTCACTGGCGCTAGACCAATGGGACATCAAGGGCTGCTGGTGAAGTCATCTGCTGAGCCCCCTCTTGTGAGGGGCATGCCAGGGAATGTTGATCTGCTAGGGCATACATAAACCATCCATCCCAAACCAGCCAATGATATGTCAAACAATGCATCTGGGAGTGATGTTGGTCTGCTCCCCCACTCCCCACAGTGCCCCATCCCTCTACAGCCAACTTGTAATCAACAACATTTATGCCACCCCTCTACAGCTGGCCAACACAGAATGCCACCCATACTAACCCATGGCAGGAGAGGAGAAACACCTCTGTATCGGTTGTGGGCTGGGGGTGGGTGAAATAATGTGGTGCCAGCCCAAGCGCCATCTGCCTTTCTCTCCCCTCCCTTACCCTGACTGTAAAGTGTTTTGAGATACCTTTTGTATTAGTGTTGCTCAGATAGTATCCTAGAACTTAGGATACCAACAGATACCTCCCATTTGTCCAGATAGTTGCTGTGGTAGAACGGTAGTACTATCTGACCATGGATCCTACCCTCTAGGATCCAGCTAGGATCCTAACTATCTCTGCCCTAGGATCCATAGATCCTAACCAGGATACCTGAATCCTTACTAGGATCCATCACTATCTGACCCTGGATCCTGCATCTGTCTTTGGTAGGATTTCTAGTAGGATGCAAGGCAGGATACCAGCACTACCTGACAGATAGTGGTAGGATCCACAAAAGCACTACCTGAGCAACACTATTTTGTATGTAAGGCACTATATCAGACTAAATTCCATTAAGCTTGCTTCCTTTTTCTTAGGTAAAGGGCTATTTTCCTTTAGCTAAGTAGTTAGAGCTTCTGCCTTCAGAGCTTAAGGCCCCTGGTTTGATTCCCAGCAGGGTTCTGGTTGGATCTCCCCAACTGAGTGGACAAATAACTCTTGCATAAACTAGAGGGCTGCCTTTTCTCTTTAAAGCCTCTTGGATGTGGGATGATGAGTTAGAAGAGAAGAACTCATGGGCCACCTAATGATCCACCTAGTAGCGTGTCGTGCTCCCATGCATTGCAGCCCCTGTTCAGGAGCAGACCTGGAAGCTGCTCGGAAGGCCTGGGGTTGGCAAGGGAAGCTCTGCCACTCAGCAGTACTCCCAGCCAGGTAGGGTCAGTACCATGTTCCTCCACCACAGGGAAACTTGAGGCAGGCCATGAACCTTGCTTCCACTGCAGGAGGATGCCACACGTGTGCCGGGCCTGTCTGGGAGGGGGAGAGAGGGAGAAAAGACAGGAAACCTTATGACCAATGAGCCATCTATATGACTATTACAGGTGTTCTCTTGTGCCTTGCTCCATCTGTATCCCCAATGGCCAAGATAGCGGGAGAGTGGCAGTTGAGACTGGGAGGGCACTGAGACCTAAAAGGAAGAGAAGTCAGGTCAGCAGCATGGGGTTAAAAAGCTTGGTTCAAAGAAAAAGAGAAAAGAGGATCTCTTCAGTTTCTTTGAATACACATTTAAACAAAGATATGCATATTTATTCTGAAATAATTTGTAATTGTTTTTCATTATTGACCTTCCATTTACAAAAGACACTAGAATGGTGTGTCATGGTTGTAATTTAAATACATTTTTGCTGCTTTCCCTTTTTCTGTAGCCATGTTCTTCAGGAAGTAACCTGCATATAAAATATATTGCTGCAGATGTACTCAACCCGTCTAAGGAAACTGTCAAGAAAAAGTTATGCCAGCTCATAGATACATAAGCAAGGACATAATGGGCCCAAGGTGAGTCTTGAGAGAGTTGCTATGTGAAAAGGATTTTACAGAGGTGTCTGGCTCTAAGTGCATCAGTCAGGAAGCGATGAACTTGATATGAAAAGCAGTAAGCATCACAGTACCCATACCCCACTGATCATGTCACACTACCAGCGAGGCTGAATGATAAAAACTAGTGAGAAGATAACTGGCAGGTCAGAGATAGAGGGGAAAAGAGACCTTCTACCATTCAAAGAATTGTTACCAGGGAAACTGGCTGTCTTTGTATTCTGACTGCATCTCCTGAAGGTCTATATTCTAGTCTCGAAAATGTAGGAGGAGCACAGGGAAAGCTTCTTCAATAGAACCTCACTGCAATACTGTGTTGCATGAATGAATTTATTCAGATACCCCAATGTTTCACCCTCAACATGGGATTTTTCAAGGAGACTTTTTCTGTAATTCTGTTTTAGAAAAAATAAAAATATGCATGTCACTGCTTTTGTAGTGTGATGTACACAAACTGTTTAGAACAGCATTGTTTTTGTTTGTTAGTGCACGAAGAATGCCTTTAGCCTGCTACATTCATTGTGTACTTCAAAATATGTTACTTTAGCATTATTTCATTGTTACACTCAAACACAAAAAATCCTAGTGTTGCTCAGATAGTATCCCTAGAAACTAGGATACCAACAGATACCTTCCATGTGGCCAGATAGTTGCTGCGGTAGGATAGCAGTGCTATCTGACCATGGATCTTACCCTCTAGGATCCAGTGCATGGATCCTACAAACATTGTGGATCCTGTGGATCCTAGCAACAAATGCTAGGATCCACAACAACAAACGTTGTGGATCCTGTGGATCCTAGCAACAGATCCAACTTGGATCATAACTATCTGACATAGGATCCCTGGATCTGACCAAGGATCCCTGGATCTTAACCAGGATCCATCACGGACATTGGATCCTACCCCTGTCTTTGGTAATATTTCGGGTAGGATCCTAGGTAGGATACCAGCACTATCTGATGGAGGATGGTAGGATCCACAAAAGCACTATCTGAGCAATACTAATAAGTATGCTTACAATGGTTTACAAAATGTTTTACATTCAGACAAGCACCATAAATAGGCCTGTATTTATATTAAACCACTCTGGGCTTACACCCATGTACCTCAGGTCAGTGTGGGTTACCTGTCTGCACCAACGTTTAGGTTTAGTTTTGTATAAACTTTTTATTGCTCATTCAAAAAGAACCTCTGCGAGCATATATTTTCTTCTGTAGGATACTAAAAGATAAAACAGTCCTTGTACTTATCTAATCCTATTATTAACTCTTAACATAGACTTGCGTCTGTTAATGGAAACAGGAGTTCTTTACCTGAAAGGCGTTCTGGTGCTTAAAGAATCAACAATACCTCTGTTCTCCCCGATTTGAATAGTGACCACTCTCATAGTTTATGTCACTGGTCAAATTAAACTGTCAAACTACTTGTTAAAACTATAACAAGCCATGTATTGAAATAAGGGCATCTCGACTCAATAAGATCTCACCTCAGGCAGCAAGACTGGTCCCCTATCAGCACTTCAGAAGCCTCAGAAGATGTAGACCAAGCCCTTGATTACTTCACTTATGTCTTCAACGCAGCCTGTGACATCTTTGCCCCTCTACGTAAATGCAAGTTCAAGGGTGCTAATAATCCTTGAGTTACACCAACTCTACTTGGGCAGATGGCAAACAGAAACAACTTGTGGCACCGGGCTATTGCCACAGCCAAGCAGGCCAATCTACAGGAATATAGAAAGGTCAGGAATGCCTGGACACGTGTGATATGCACTGCCAAAAGCCACCACTTCAAAGATGAGCTTGCTAACTCCTGGGGGGATTGTAGAAAATTTGGAGGAAACATTAAGGGACTGATGGGGAAAGCCAGCAAAGCCGCACCAACTATGTTGAACATAAACAGAGTTATTTCACTAGATCCGAAAGCCATTGCTGATGCTTTCAACACGGTTTTCACTGACCTCAGTACTGTCCTCCCCCCTGAGTATTCCAAGCTGGCTGAACACAATAAAAACATCTCTAACCAAAACCAAGCACAGCCTCCCCCCCTTCTACTTTAAAGCCATAACCAGAAAGGCAGCAAAAAAATACTTACAACGTGTCCTCGGGAAATCTGTTTAGTGGTGACACACTTGACCTCAAACTTATTGCCCTCACCCCCCATGAAATTCTTTCCCCGTTAACACACATCCTAAACTCATCATTGTGCTCTGCCAAACTCCCACAGAGATGGAAAGCCGTTACTGTAACACCGATACACAAAAGTAGAGACAGGACTTTGCACTCTAATTATCATCCCATATCCATCCTCCCCTTCCTCTCTAAAGCATTGGAACATATAGTGGCAGACCAGCTAGTCGATTACCTTAAAAAATAACAGGTTCAGTGCGCCCAACAACAGGGTTTTCAGAAATTGCACAGCACTACCACTGCACTAATTGAATTTACCAACTATATACATAATGCCCTATACCATGGCCTCAGGGTGGGGACAACCTTCATAGACCTCACCAAGGCCTTCGACATGGTAAATCATGCATTACTGTTAAACCAGCTATCCCTCACTGGGCTCTCTGATAGAGCCGTAGGTTGATTCAGCAGCTGTTTTACCGATAGAGTTCAGCAGGTAAAGATTAATGGAGTCTCATCAGAAAGTCAGGTAGTGCACACTGGGCTCCCTCAAGGATCAATCTTGGGCCCCCTACTTTTCAGCCTATATCTCAACTGTCTCCCTCTTGAGTGTCCCGAGAAAATGCTCGTATATGCAGATGATGCTGTGCTTTTTACCAACAGCAAGGACCCATCACTCCTGGAGAAGCAGCTTCAGATGCAATTTGCTTGTGTTGAGAACTGGTTCTTAAAACACAAGCTGCTCATGAATTTCAAATACCTGGGGTTACCCTCGATAGTTTCCACAAAGACACAAACACTGCCTGACTGATGAGGCACTTTGGATTGCAGTTGACAGTTTAGTCATCTCCACAGTTGATTATGGCCTAGTCCTCAATGTGCTGCATCTGACACTACCCTTAAAAGAGTCTTAGTTGCCTTAAACAAAGCCTGAATGCTCATGTCAGGAGCACACAGGCTTACACACACACATGTGACCAGATGGGGTGGCTGCATCTAATATGTAGACTGAAGTATAAGACCTGCCTGCTAGCTAAGAAAGCAACATTGGGCCTCTCCCCCTTGTGCAGTCAGGACCTACTGTGCCACGCCTTCAACCCTCATCACCCCCAAGATTATAGCTGCCATAAGTACAAGGTCCCTTTCTGCCGTACCTCACCGGATCAGAGGTCTTTTGCATACCATGCCCCTAGCTGGCTCAACTCCCTCCAAAGCAACATCATGTTGGAATCCAAACTAGGTCCTTTCAACCAGAAGCTAGGGGAACATTTCATTGCTATAGATGGTTGTGATTGTCCTCCATAGCTTACACTAACAAACTGCCAAAATGCCCCTCTCAGTGACTAGTTCTAGTACCCCTCAGCACTTGCCCATCTCACACCCTGACCCTTTACTGCTAACACAATTCCTGCTCTACTTGGAGAAAGTGACAAAGGCAAGAAGGACAGAGATGGGGCAAAAGGGGGTAAGGCCATCAGGAAATGGAGGGTAATGAGTACCAATGCCCGTAGTCTGGGCAACAAGCTCCCTGAGCTGGTGGCCTTAATGGAAGAGGGATGCCTGGATATCGTAGCAGTCACAGAAACATGGTACACAGAGAACCATGACTGGGATGTTAACATACCAGGGTACATAACCTACAGGAGAGACAGGCAGGGGAGAAGAGGGGGAGGAGTAGCTCTCTATGTAAAGGAAGGGATAAAAGCAACTGAACAAAGGAGTAAACAGGGAGGAGAGGAGGCACTGTGGGTCACCTTGGAGACTGGAAAGGGCACCACAATCCGCACAGGAGTTGTTTACAGACACCCATGTCAGGGGGAAGAAATGGACAAGGATATGATGGAAGGCATTCTTAGAATGGCAGAGAAAGGGGAGATACTGTTGATGGGAGACCTGAATATGCCAGATGTTAACTGGAGCACATTTGCTGCAGCCATATCCAAGAGCAGGGCCATTCTTGATGCCCTACAGGTGGCAGGCATTAGACGCTAGTTTGAACCCACTGGTGAGGGAGCAATCTTAGACCTCGTACTCTCAAGCGGTGGCAGTGAGAGGATCTCAGATCTAGAAGTGGGTTGCCATCTGAGGACAAGTGACCATCAAACAGTGTGGTTCACGTTAAACTCAGCTACAGAGTCAAGCCATACAAAGTGAGGGTACTGGACTTTAGGAGGGCTGACTTTGTGAAGATGGGAGAGTGCCTCAGAAAGCACTAGCAAACAGGCGAGAAGGAGGTGTGGAGCAACAATGGGAATTATCAAAACTGCCATCACAGAGGCAACAAGCCTTGTGTGAAGCAAATAAACAAATCAAAATGAAAGAAAAAGCCACTATGGTTCTCAAGAGAGGTGGCTGTGAAAGTCAGGAAGAAAAAGATAGCATTCCGGAAATATAAGGAAACACAGAAGGAGCAGGACAGAGAGCTGTACCAGTTAAGGCAGAAAGAAGCAGGAAGGGAAGTCAGAATAGCAAAGGCCCAAACTGAGGAAAAGATAGCCAACTCAGTTAAGAAGGGGGATAAAACCTTTTATAGGTACATCAGCGAGCATAGAAAGACAAAGGGAGGGATAGTGAGGCTGAATAGAATGAACAGTGGGTGGGCAGAGGGGACAGTGAAAAAGCAGGAATACTGAACGAATATTTCTGCTCAGTATTCCAAAGAGGAGGGAAGTGCCTAATCCGATTAACAGAAGCACTTTTGATAGAGGTCGATCCCAGTCCTTTCACAGACGAAAGGGTTCTGCAAGAACTCCTAAACTGAAGGTGGACAAGCAATGGGTCCTGATGGAATTCACCCCAGAATTCTAAAAGAATTAAGGAAGGAACTAGTGAAACCACTGGCTACTCTTTTAATAAATCATGGGAGGATGGTGTGGTACCCGAGGACTGGAGGAAGGTGGATGTGATTCCCTTCACAAAAGTGGGACCAAGACAGAGGCAGGAAACTACAGACCTGTCAGTCTGACCTCTGTGGTAGGGAAAGTGATGGAGTCACTTCTGAAGGAAAGAATAGTTGAGTACCTAGAGGTCAGTGGAACACAGGATCCAAGGCAGCATGGGTTCACAGCGGGAAGGTCATGTCAGACGAATCTAATAGATTTCTTTGACTGGGTGACCAAAGTAGTAGACCAGGGAGGGGCTGTGGACATGGCCTACCTAGACTTTAGCAAGGCATTTGACACAGTCCCACACAAAAGATTATTAGTCAAATTAACCAGCCAGGGAGTGGGTCCCAGGGTGGTAGCCTGGGTAAAACATTGGCTGGACAACAGGACACAGAAGGTAATTGTAAATGGAGTCCACTCTGAAGAAAGGGCGGTTACTAGTGGGGTACCGCAGGGTTCAGTATTGGGTCCAGTCCTTTTTAATGTCTTCATCAGTGACATTGCAGAGGGACTGGAAGGAAAGTATGCCTTTTGCAGATGACACAAAGATCTGCACCAGGGTTGACACTGAGGAGTCGTGGAAAGGATGAAAAGGGACTTGGCAAGGTTGGAGGAATGGTCAGACATATGGCAGCTAGGATTCAATGCAAAAAGTGCAAAATAATGCACCTGGGAAACAAGAACCCAGGGAAGAATACACAATGGGTGGGAGGTAGTAACAACAACAAACAGGAAAGGGACCTGGGGGTAATCATATCAGATGACCTTAAGGTTAGCAAGCAATGTGAGAAGGCAGTAGGGAGGGCCGGGGTATACTGGGATGTATAGGGAGAGGCATCAGCAGCAGAAAACAGGAAGTTGTTATCCCTCTGTACAGACAGTTGGTGAGACCCCATCTGGAATACTGTGTCCAGTTCTGGAGACCCCATCTCCATAAGGACATAGACAGGATAGAGGCAGTCCAGAGGAGAGCAACTAAAATGGTGCAGGGTCTGCAAGAGAAGTCGTATGAGGAGAGACTAAAGGAGCTTAATATGTATACCCTTGAGGAAAGAAGGGAGAGGGGGGACATGATAGAAACTTTCAAGTACCTCAAGGGAATCAACAAAGTCCAAGAGGGTAGCATCTTTCAGAAAAAGAGACTTGCAAGAACAAGGGGACACAATTTAACTCATTCTATCCTATTGTCACTTAGAATGTTCGGGTAGCCTCTGCCTGCTGCTAGAACTCTTGTGTGCCTGAAGGGGTTTTAGATCTGCAGCATTCATACAAACACACTGTGCTTAAATCTACATATCTTAAAAACCATACATCCAATTTTAAAACTGTAAAAAGAAAAGTTTTTCAGGACAAAAAGTTTTTGAAAATGAGCGAGGTTTGGTAATGTCTATTTAACTGGATTTATTGTTGTGTAAGGTTGTTTTCATATTTTAATAAATTCTGATGATTTTATCTAAATATAATTATGCTCTGTTTTGTTAGTCATGCAAAAATATTAAATTTCTGTAAAATTGTTGATTAAAATTGTTAAAAATATACAATAAACATCTGTCATTGTCTAAATATAAATTTTGCAAGTTTTTTACCATTTTTTTAGTCAGAAATCAATATCTTAATCTCTTGCTATTACAGTTTGAGTTTTTGTTCCACTCCACTGGTTGGAATTTTGCAGTGTTCAATTCTTCCTACCCACTGATTTTAGTTTATGAATCTGATTATCAATTTTTTTGTTTTTCCCCTAGTTTAGTAAGAACATATTTACACATTACCTTAGAAGGACATATCAGGAAGTGATGCAGGAAGGAAGTGCTTTGTGAGGTCAAGTGATGTAAACAGGAAGAACACTTCCAGTGTAGGCCAGTGAGCTGACACAGGAAATGGATACATTTGTTAGTGCTGGAGGTCTCTCTATGATTAATAGCATATTTGCTGTAGTTAAAATATATAACTTCATTGAAATAAACTATTTTATTTTATTTTTGCAATAAAATCCCATGATAAGTATTGGAAACTGTATTTTATTTGTGCTGTTTGCTTTATCATACTGTAAATGAAGCAGGATGCTGTTCATGTAAAGGTTCACAGTCTTTCAGTAAACATCATGTTACATAAATCTGTGTATTTAATTTCCTGGCATAGTTTATATTTTGGGGTTGTATTATGGGATGGTTTAAGGTGAGGGAATGACTGTATGATGAAGCACTGTGTGTTAGTGGTGGGGGGGTCCTGCATTCATAGTACAGGCTCAGATGCACTTCATATGTTCTGGGGAAATGAGAGGGGCTGTATGCCTGTAATAATGGTGCTAACAGACACTGTAGATACATTATGGTATACGTATAGGATGATGAAATTACTGAAAAGGCACTGGTAATTTGGGGTATACTGCATCATGGGGAAGGGGTGGGTGTGCCTGTACCAAGGAATGATGCTCATAGGCACTGCAGTCATTTGCGTCATGACTTGGCAACGTCCTGGGGTATATACTCAGTTGAAGGGAAGCAGGTGGGGCTGCCTGCATTTGTAATGGTGTCCATATCCATGCAGAGACATTGTGGGTACACATACAGGGTGATATGTACATCTGTAAAGGTTGTGTACTCTGTGCTATGTCACATGGTTTGCCTGCATACACATGTAATATGTTGCAACATTCAGTATGCGCATGTGTGGGTTGGAAGGAGTGTGGGTGTGCCTGCACCATGGAGTGATGCTCATTGGTGCATATGTGTACTGTGTGCTATGTTTCATTTGAATGGACTGTATACGTCATACACTGGCACTGATCACATCACAGTGCATCAGAGGTAAGGGATGGTCTGAAGCATTATGAGCACAAGGGACTAAAGTGGTTGTGGAGCAATTTGAACTTGAATAGAACATTACAGTGCATCTGAGGGTAGTGTTGGAATGAATCTTGATGTGCACAATGGACTACACCATGGTGACTGAGGAGGGATCCATATCAGTAATGCACATCACAGATTGTCAGAGATAAATGTTGGACTGAAGACTGATGAACAGATGGACTAAATCAGTGACTCTGGTGGGATTTGAACCTGAACAGCACTTTACAGTGCAGTAGAGGTTGGGGCTGGACTGACACCAGATCAGTCAATGGACAACACCATTGGCTGTGGAGGGATCTGAACCTGAAATGCACTTCACTGTTCACTACAGTTTGGAGCTCGATGGATGCATGATAAGGAGATAGATTTTACAAGTGGCTGTGGAGGGATTTGAGCCTGAAGAATACTTTACGGTGCATCAGAGATTGGGGCTGAACTGATGTCATATGAACTGATGGGCTACACCAGTGGATGTAGAGGGTTTTGAACATCAAATGAACTTCACAGTGCATTATGGGATTGGTCTGGACTGATACATGGTAAGTCGATGGACAACACCATCAGCTGTGGAGGGATCTGATCCTGAAATGCACTTCAGTATTCACTACAGTTTGGGGCTCGAATGACACATGATAAGGAGACAGATCTTACAAGTGGCTGTGGAGGATTTGAACCTGAAGAATACTTTACAGTGCATCACAGATTGGGGCTGAACTGTGGACTACACCAGTGGATGTGGAGGGTTTGAACATGAAATGCACTTCACAGTGCATTATGGGATTGGTCTGGACTGATGCATGGTAAGTTAATGGACAACACCATCAGTTCAGGAGGGATCTGAACCTGAAATGCACTTCACTGTTCACTATAGTTTGGGGCTCGACTGATGCATGGTAGGAGGCGAGATCTTACAAGTGGCTGTGGAGGATTTTAACCTGAAGAACACTTTACAGTGCATCAGAGGTTGAGTCTGGACTGGCGTCATGCAGTCGATGGACACCACCAGTGACTGTGGAGGATTCAAAACTGATTTGGCCTTTACAATGTATCAGAGATTGGGGCTGGACTGATGCTAGATAAGTTGAAGGCAACACCATTATTTTTTCATTTTAAACAATCAACAACTGCGTATTAGGGAGAAAACTCAAGTGCAGAGCATGAGACAAACATGCTACTGACCCTAACCACTTATCATCCATAGCATGAGGAGCAACATGCACGTTGATTTTAATATAGCCATAATCCGAACATAAACTCTTTAAAAAGTAACAAAAGGTGCTGAATTTATGTGACCTCATCTAGTACATGCACAAGAAACACTCTCTCCCATCAGGAATGCCCAGCCGGATCCATAAGATGTGATCACACAGGATGACCAGAAATTATCCAAAATGAACAAAGTAACAACTATGAAAACTTTTATCAAAATAAAAATAAAAACAAATAAAGTAAATACAGATTACAAATCGAGTTTTGGCACCAACATGAAGTGAGTATTTTAGGATAAGAGCAGCACCTCCATCTTGAAACTAAGTTTCTAGTCACCATGCTCTTCCTGCACCAGTGTGCGCTCTGACTGATTAATGGAAATAGTGACATGTACAATAAGCATAGAGCAAGCATGGCAACAGTGAGGATCAATATGACCAAATGGTGACGCACTACAGAGCTAGGGCGGGTGTAGGTGAGGGATGTCACCCCTAACTGAAACATCAAAAAAAAATAATCACTGTACCTGTACACTCCAGAGCCCAGAGAGCCACTTTCCCTCCAGTGACGGTTGTAAAAAAATACGAGTCCTTGCTTGAATGCTAAATAAGGATTTAGTCTAACATTTCAGGCACACACATTGAATAGAATAGTGGAAGACGCAACAAAAGATCTGCGTGCAGGTTCCCTGGCGCTTTGACAACTAAGGCTTCATCAGGGGGATGGTGCCTGCATCTAAGACAATCCCTTTATACCAGTTAAATTCAGAACTGATGATGTCAGAAAATCCGACCAATCACAGAGCTCGATTTTTAAATACAGAAATATTCAGCTCACTTAGTAGTATAAAGGGACTAATAGTTATAACAATCATGATATCAGTGACAACATGTTATTGTAGAAAAATACCCCAAAAGACAAAAAAATACACCAAAGTGGTAACGGCCAATCGGATTGCTCGAATAAAAATAAATAAATAAATAAATTATGAAATTAATTATAGTGTAAACCTGATCAGCTTAACATGTTACACTAAAACAAAATGATTTGTTGTTACGATACAAACTAATGGCAGAATGAACATAATACATTTTTCACAGCACATGCAAAAAAATAGTAAATTTATTTATTTATGTATTAAGGTTTGTTTTCTAAAAAATAGCCAATGGGAACACATATTATATTTGGTAAAATCAGTAAAGTACGATGTCCCCTATTAGCTGGTACAACTCAATTCATCAAATGTAAACAAATGCTTGAGCTGCACCAAGAGAAAGATATGGATGCCAATTGGCGTCATCAGGCACTACAGCAAATGATTTAGGACGCCATATGGCGTCATCAGGAAAAAGAGGTATGTTTTTTTATGACGCCATATGGCGTCATCAGGAAGGAATGAGTAGATAGAAGGAGAAGGCGGTTCAGGGGCAATGTGAGGAAGTATTATTTCACAGAGAGGTAGTGGATGCATGGAACAGCCTTCCTGAGGAAGTTGTGGGGTCTAAAACTGTGGGAGAATTCAAGAATGCATGGGACAGACATAAGGCAATTCTTGTGGGGGGCAGGAAGATATAGGCTGTTGGTTAACTAGGATCTGCGGCCTATCCTGTAGGTAGGGAAATGGGCAGACTAGATGGGCCTAGCGGTCCTTATCTGCCATCAAAGTCTATGTTTCTATGTTACTTCTTCCTACTCTTCTCCCTCTATACTTTGTATGCATGGGCAATGCTTCCTGGCCTAATTTTTGTAACTGTCCTCCTGTCATCACTAATTATCTTGTCTGTATCTGAGTCTGTTGACACTGGCATCCTAGGCTCAAATTTGTTGCCACCCTAATGATATCATCCTCTGTACTTTGTATACCTGGACATTGCCTGCTGGACTGATCTTTGTAACTGGCACCCTGTAATCATTGGTTACAGTATATTGTCAGTATCTGAGTATGTTGACAATGGCATTCTAGGTTCCAATATGTTGCAACCCTGATGATATTATCCACTGTGATCCTTGGACCCACCCTTGGATTCACTGTGATTGTACTGTGATTGTACTGTTCAAAAGCTTTTTCTCTGTATGTACACTACCCGGATATGTATGTACTGCTAAGCATTTTTCATTATATGATTGAGCAGGTAACCTTATTGTCAGTTCTGTACTGTATTGTCTTGTATTCTGACATGGAACCTTTGTAAAAGAGCCTCCTGCTCAAAGGTTTAATGTAATCCAAGAATTAAATAAATAAAGCACCCATTTCTAACGGTGTCTATGCGGAGAGGATGCCATACACTGAAACATTTCTGCTTCAGCCTGCTGAAACCCGTAATGTTGGGCATGACATTGTGATGTCATGAGACATACGTGTGTGGTCACATGACCGTGCAGTCTGGTTGCATAGCTACTGACAACACTGATGGCTGTGAAATGCGAGTCAGTCAGCAGGAGATCGACAGCAGGCTATAATGGCACAATAAATGTTCAGGATCCAAATACTGCTGTCTGACACAAGTTTTTTTTCAGAATGTGTTCACTGTGCACAACATTCTAGCTTTTGCAATATATAACTTACAATACTGATATTACCATAGCGCAGACAAAACAGAGCCTCTGGTTCCTTGATATATCTTAAAAGGATTAGTTCTTAAGACTTTATTTTTTATTATTTTATTTATTTATTTAGTTATTTAAAATCTTGAAAGACACTATTGAGCTAAAAGTTCATTCCATAGGTTCCACGTCATGTAAGTTACAGAAAAGGAGAGATAATGCAGCCAGTTGGCAGTTATCAGCATTTACAATGAGTTAAGGTGAACAAGGTAACATATTTAAACAATGGCATCAGCAATAGAACAACAATACAGTTAACCAATTACAGAGAACAGGGTAAACTGGGGAGAGGTACAGAGAGCACTTAGAAGCAAGATGACATAAGGAGGGGAGGTTAAGCCCAGGGGCACAGATGAGAGGAAGAGACTTAATGTTTAAGCATTGGCTAGGAGAGCCTACTGTAGGTGAAGGACACAAAAAGGGCAGAGAGAATCATACCAGAGGACCTTGTGGACAATGTAAATGGGGGTGAAGAAGAAAGGGGTGTTGGAGAGGGGGGAAGGTGGGGTTACAAGGGGAGATAAGAGGGGAGACTGGGTAGTGGGAGGGTCCAGAAAAGACAGGGTTGGATGGACTAGTGGTGGTGAGAGAGAGAGAGAAGAGAGAGGGAGGGAAGGGGATGGGAGGGAAGGAAGGGGAGGTAGAAGGGGAAAGGATGGGTGAGTAAGAGAGTGGAAGGAGGTGGGATAGCGTACGGACGAAGACTCAAGGAGGAGAATGTAAGAGGGTGTGGGGGAAGTGTGAGGGTGTGAAAGTGGAAAGGAGTGGGGGCTTGGGGAGGATGAAGTGCTACAGGTTGGATATGTGGTGAGGCATGGGGGGGTTAAGTATTAGGATCTGGGTATAGGCAGGTTAGTGGAAGCAATCACAGTTGGCATTTGCTACTAGTTGTTGCTGCAACTTCCTCTTAAATGAGCCCAGGGTAACAGTTGCAGATACATCTTTACTGAGGGAGAATAGTGGCATATTAGTGGCATATATTGATTCCAACATTCTTTGGGGAAAGGATTTTGTGGGCAATATAGTGCAATCCAATCTTTTAAAGAAGCTAAATTTTAGTCCAGAATACTTTGTGATTTCTAAGCCATGGCACTGCAATGCTTACATGTTACCTATACTGTATGGCATTTTTGCCCTTCCTGATATTTTCAAGCACTTCTTTGACCAGATTACCAACAAACTGGCCAGCTGGCATCAGTATTCATACCTATGGTATGTTCCAGGACCTTCATATTGAAGATCCATTTCATTTCTGCTTGATCCAGTTTTTACGTCTATAGTGGGCGGAGCCCTGCAGACGTGTTGCTATCACAGTAGAAATATGGAGCTCTCCAGATTCCTAATGGACTTCATAAAATTGGAGTCTTCTTAGAGTACTCCCCTAGAGCAGTTTGGCTTTGGTGTCTGCCTGCTCCACGGTATTTTGACTGAAACTGTTTGATTCATACATAAATCTCTTCTACATGGAGCATATTCATGCCAGCTAAATTACAGTCAGTGGATGTGCTCTGTGTATTAACAGCTCTGTTTTGTTATCCGATCAGGAGGAAGATCTACAAGAGTTAATGTCTGTGTGCGTGTGCCACTCTGTTAACCCTTTCCTGGTACATTAACCTTTTGCTTGTCAGCTTGCAAATGGCTATAATGCTATATGTTAGCAGTGCACAGTTCAGAACATGAAGCAGTGCATGTGTGTTAGTGTGTGTGTGTGTGTGTGTGTGTGTGTGTGTGTGTGGTATCATGCTCAAACTGAACTCTGGAGCCCCCCCTTGCCTCCAGATTAACCTTGTGTCTATCCCACTCCTTCATAAATTCTGTGACCATTTTAGCCCCAACCACCGCCTCTGGTAGGTTATTCCTGGCATCCACCACCCTCTCCATGAAAAAATATTTTCTCACATTTCCCCTGAGATTTTATAGTCATACAGCATAAAACTGCACATTACATAAAATTAATCAGAGTGAGGTGCGCAGACCCCCATAGTGGATGTTCAGATACATTGCAATAGTCCTATAAAATGAATGCAGTATTTAAAATCCAAACACTATAAAGAACTGCCATACCATTACATTAAGAAATAAATATTGAGCTAATTGCCCTGTAGGTCGCTAATACTCTCACCACAGTAAATATAGATTTAACGGTCTCTCATAAATCAAGACATTGGCTTCCTAGCAGAAATATATAGAAGTGGTTGGCTGAGTGACGCACATACTTGTAGACATACTATATAGCGATTGGACTCAATTAAGCTGCCTTTATTCCCCACAGTCTAAGGCAGAGCAATGCAACCTGCCCTGTGGGTATCCAAATACAAGAAAAAATACAGGATTTCATTAAAGTTCACAAACTGAGCGGTGATCTGGCTCACCACATTGTTACAACTACAGTACTAGTCCTGAAAGAATATTGTAGGTCTAATATACAGAGCAACAATATGGATGGCATTAAACAAGAACACAATTTTAAAATAAAACTGAATGTGTATTTTGTCTCTTGTACCCTTACATCAGGCCGAACCTGAGGCCATCAACTTCTCTTAAGCTCAGAGCAGTGTTAAACAGGGTATAGGCATTAAGAAAATAAGTGAGCCCAAAACCCCAGAAAGTTCAGAATATGATTAGGTCCCAGACCCAGAACAAAGATAAGTTCCAGTCCCCCAAGAGGAAGATTAGAATATGTGAGTAAGTCTATTGTACTTCACCAGTCATCATCCGAGTGAGAGTCCGGAGGATTCAGTTTCCTCAGCAAATTCTCCATGAACTGGGCAGCCACTGAGGGATCTAAGAAGATGTGGATCTTCCCCTCGTGGTGGACTTGAAGTTGGGCAGGATAATTCAGGCAGACCTCAACCCCATAGTGCAGTAGGTCTTTTTTTTATAACTTGGAGCTCTTTTTTTTTGAGCCAGAGTCTGTGCCGCAAGATTGGGAAAAAACCCCAACCTACTGTCCTCCCAGATCATTTCTCCTCTTGCTCTCACTGCTTGTAGAAGCACAATTCGGGCATCAGAGGGGGACAATGTGACAATCGCAGTTACAGATTTCTGCTGAGTTCATCCTTTAGACTTGGCACGCTGTGGAATGGTGAAGGCCCTAGAAATAGTAATTCCTGAGTCCTGGGGTAACAACCAGAGGTCTTCAAAGATCAGTTTCGTTACTTTGGAAAGGATCTCATTAGTGCCAGCAAAGCAGGGCGGAAAGCCCACAATCTGGATGTTTCCCTGTCGCTGCATGTTCTCCATGCTCTCCACTTTTGAGTGCAGAAAGGTAATGTCCCGGACAAAGGTCACGTTGCAATCAGCCTGTCACCCCTGCATGTCTTTTAGCTCCTGGATTTCTCCCATATTATCCTGTATGAGGCGATCTGTCTCTGAAAGTTTCACCTCAACAGCTGCCAGCCGTTTATTAGTTTCCTCCCCACTGGCCTGAATCCTAGTCAGCATCACCAATATTTGAGTGGTCAGAAGCTCCATGGCAGCTGTTCCCCTCCCCGCTGTAGGCCCCCTACTTACACTGGAGCTCGCAGGAGAAAGGTACATGTCCAAGTTGTGATTTGCTCTTTTTGAGTCTTTTGTTGGCGCCATAATGTTCTGCTGGTGTTTCGACAAGTCTCCAGCTATTTTTGATTTGTCTGAGTTCAGAAATAAATGTCATTTATATACTAAATAGTTTAGAAAGTGGAGAGCTGTATTAATTTGCTGTCACCATCTTGCTACTCCACAACGCCCCCTTCAGGGAATTCATATTTAACTCCTTTAGTCTTTCCTCATAGGTCTTATCCCACGGGCCCTGCACCATTTTAGTTGCCCTCCACTGCACTGCCTCCACCCTATGTTCTTTCTCAGATGGAGCCTCCAGAACTGGATGCAGTATTCCAGGTACGGTCTCACGAGTGTCTTATACAGGTGCAAGATGACCTCCCTCTTTCTACTCATGATACTCCTCCCTCTACATCCAAGCATCTGGCTAGCCTTTCCAGTCACCTTATTGCACTGCCTAGTTTCTCTTAGGTCCTCAGAGATGATTACTTCCAATTTGCCAGTCTCTTTATGTCGAATTTGGAGGAGGACTTTTTAAGGCACTGTACACACAAACCACTTGCTTATTTCCATTACGTTGATGATTTGTTTCAAATTTGGACAGAGGGCTTGGGCTCACTTAAGGAGTTTCATCAGGAACTTAATAACCTCCACCCATCCATAAAGCTTTCCCTGGAATATTCTGCCACCAGTGTTAATTTTCTGGACACCATAGTCATCATCAAGGATGAAACCTCTCATACATGTATTTATAGGAAACCAACAGACAGACAGAGGTACTTGCATAGAAATAATAATCACCTGAGCCACACAAAAAAATCTGAAATGTACAGTCAGGCGCTTTGATATCACCGTATCTGTTCAAGTGAGGAAGACAGAGATACACATTTGGCTATATTGAAAAAACCTTTATTGAGCAGGGACACTCTTCCAGAGAATTTCACAGAGCAGTAGAACGTGCAACACAGGTACCAAGGGAACAACTTCTTCAGTATAAAGAAAGGATCACTACCAAGAGAATATCCTTAGTAGTCACATATCATTCTGACCTTAAACTTCTACGTAAGATTATTAAGGACCTTTACCCAATATTTTGTGAGGATAAGACAGTAAATTGTATTTTTCAAGAACTCCCACTACTGTCCTTTAAACAAGCACCTAATTTAGCTAACCCAGTTGTTAGGAGTAAATCTGCCCTACAATAAAATACCAAAACACTAAATGGTACATGATCCTAGAGTAGCCCCAGATATAAAACTTGTCAGCACATTTCCACTTCGGATTGTGTAGTTACTTCACAAAACAGACAATTCAGGATATAGGAGAAATATACATGTGCATCACAGAATGTTGTTTATTTTATTCAATGCAAGAGATGTCTACAAACAGGGTATGCGGGAGAGACAGTGCAACCTCTCCACACTAGAATGAACTCATACAGACATACTATTATATGAAGATGACTGAAAAGACAGTGGGGCAGCACTTCTCTCAGACTGATCACTCCATCTCAGATATGTCAGTAAAGGTCTTAAAAGGACATTTCAAAAATACATAACAGAGACGGGCTTTTGAGGTCAGGCTTATTTTTCTTCTCAATATGGTAGAAGATGGCATGAACATTAATTTGGATTTTATGACACATTACCCTACTAGAACTTACACAGACCTTAAGTACAAAGGATGGACTTCAGTGTGTTTTTGTTTTTTGTTTTAATATTGTATGGTGATAGGGTCCCTTTCAACTGGTTATCAATATATTGGTTTCTCACCGTAAACTATTTGTGTGTGGGGGGAAGGGTAGTGTGTTTTTTTTTGGGGGGGGGTTGTGTGTGTGGGTGAGGTGTTGAGGTTTTATGAGAAAGGCTTATATTCAGGTACATGGCATTATGATGTTACAGTGTGTTAGGGCTTTTTCTTCACATACATAGTGAATTTATACTTCCTTCCAACTAATTATCTATATTATGATGTTAACCTGGGAGGGGGAGAGGGTTTAATTCCATTTGTTTTTTATTCAGATTCCTAAGACCATTACTGTACATATTGTAGATTGATTATATACAGACACATTACCAAACCCAAACATTAAGATGCATGATCTCATTTACTAGGGGGTCCTTGGTAGTTTTTTTTGGGGGGGCACTAATTCTGACAATTAACATATCTTGTAAAAATATTCTTGCTATGGCACTGGAGATTTTAATGTTTATGGAATATATTATTTGGCTGAGTATATAGTAGATAAATTGTCTCCAGATAAGTTTAATAGTATATGAATATGTGAAACTGTTTGTTCACTCTAGGGAAACCACCTATCGCCATAGATAGAAAATTTCTGTTTTATAGTTTTTAACTTGGAATACTATCACATTTTTAACGTGTACTTAAGTGGATAATAAATCTGAAGGTCTTGTGTCAAGAGTGTATTCCCATAACACAAACACTCATTCATAATGTAAGTTAATGAAACTGTCTGGCCTCTCGAAGGATTCCTCTTATCTGCATCTGTTGACATTTGACCTTGGAGTGGTTCACAGCGGCCAGCTGACTTTAAACTGGTTACTTGCATTTAAACCTCGGCTATGGTTTCAAAAAAGTATGTTAAACCAATGAGAATTCTTTCTGTTTTTTATGTATGATCTTGGTGTTAACAGAATGTGATTTCCCAAACAACTGGCATAAGCTTCTGAGGAAAGACTTGGTTGGTCTAAAAGCTTAGGCACTGTTTTCTTTTCTTACATCTATGTTGGTCCAATAAAAGGTTATCAAACCATTTGTTTCTGGCGCTATCCTTTTTCTCCAGGGAATACATATTTAACTCCTTTAGTCTTTCCTTAAAGGTCTTGTCCCGCAGGCCCTGTACCATTTCAGTTGTCCTCCACTGCACCGTCGCCACTCTATGTTCTTTCTCAGATGGGGCCTCCAGAACTGGACGTCATATTCCAGTTGCAGTTGGCCTCCCTCTTTCTACTCATGCTACCTCTTCCTATGCATCCAAGCATCTGGCTAGCCTTTACAGCTGCCTTATTGCACTGCCTAGTTTCTCTTAGGTCCTCCGAGATGATAACTCCCAGGTCCCTTTCCTGCTTTGTGACTGTCAGTACCTCCCACTTAGTTCGTATTTTGCCCCTGGGTTCTTGTACCCTATGTGCATGATCCTGCATTTCTTTGCATTGAATCCCAGCTGCCATTCTTTGGACCATTTCTTCAGTTTTTCAAGGTCTTCCCACATTCTTTCAACACCCCCTGGAGTGTCCTCCCCATTGCATACCTTTGTATCATCTGCAAAGAGGCATACCTTCCCTTCCAATTCCACTGCAATGTCCCCAGTAAAGACATTGAAGAGGACTGACCACAACACCAACCCATGCAGCACCCTGCTCATCACTTCTCCCTCTCCAGAATACTCCCTGTTTATCACAACCCTCTGATTCCTGCCCTTCAGCCAGTTCTCCACCCACAGAACTATTTTAGGATCCACTCCTAGGCTGTGCAGCTTGTTAATCAGCCTTCTGTGGGGGATGGTGTCAAAGACCTTTCTGAAGTCCAGATAGGCCACATCCACTGCACCTCCCTGGTCCACTACCTTGGTTACCCAGTCATGCCATAGATAAGTACAATGAGTTAGTACAAAACACAGTGCTTATCCTAAATACAGTAATAGATAGGGTTAAATGTATAACTAAATAAATGCCATATAAGGCAGTGTATGTGTGTTAGTGTTTGTGTTGCAATGCTCTGTGTGTGTAGACAGTGCACTGCTATGTTATACAGGAATATATATGCATATATGTGTATATGTATTAGTCAATGTGTATGTATCATAACAATTAGAAAGTGCAGTTAAGTGGCTCAGTGGTTAGTGCAAACAATTTGCTAGTCTAAATTCCCCCACCATCTAGATCAGTTCCAGTCTTATGCATGTCATTGCTGATTTAAATGAGGCGTCTAGTGGCAACCCCCCTCCCTCTGATGTCCCTTGGAGCCTTAAAAGAAGAAAATGGTCCCTTGATGTCTTTTTTTTTAATCTGTAAAAAATGTATGTAGACAGTGCACTGCTTTGTTAAACTGGAATATATGCATATATGTGCATATGTATTAGTCAGTGTATGTGTATCACAACAATTAGAAAGTGCTGTTGCATGGCTTGGTAGTTAGTGCAAAAACTGCTAGTTTACACATTTCTCACTACCCACAGTACCTTTATTCTGCAGCCATATTGGCTCTTGCTAGAGTTTGTTTTATATAGCTACCTCCCTGAGCAGGAGTGGAACCACCTCCAAACCCCAGAAATGTAAGCACGACCCCGATGGCCTGCTTGCCCCAAATGTTGAGCCACTGGGAATCTTTCCTCTTGTGTTCTTATGTCTCCCTTATGCTCTTGAGTTCTTACTTTAAGGGCTGTATTTGTTTTACCTACTTGAGGACAAGAAGCTCCAGCTCTCTTTGGATTAACTTTTAGAAGGGGATCCGAAGGATCACCCTAAGGGTTGCAAAAACACCTTGGATGTGACCAGGTCTGCTGCTCTTCTTGCAGCCCTTGAGGTGGAAGTGATGGCTGCTATGGTTGGCACCTCCTTGGTTTTGACACTGTTCCCAGCCGGGGCCAGTGTCAAAGGGACTTTCACGGACCAGTTCCGTGACATGTGCCATTCCCTCCAGACCTTGGGGAGAGCTCTGCCCTCTGTGATTCTAAAACTAAATCTAAACACTGCCATCACTGGTCATGGGACAGGGAGAGTCCTCCTGGTCCCAAGAGTCACCTGACCACTCAATATCTGTTGAGCACCCCTCAGTCGAGGGGCTGATTGGGCAAGTCAAAGACTCTTCAGCTCTACTGTTGAGCATATTGAGATTTTTCTTGACCCCATCAACTGGTTGTCAGACAAGGCCAAGGAGTTGGCCACAAAGACCTCTGTGCTCCTGGTCCTCATTCAGGAGGATGTGGACCAATCAGTGCCCCTAGCGATCCTTTCAGAGACCAGCCTCCACCAGTGTTTGGGTTTTTGATGCCCTTGTCGCTGAATGTTGGTAGGCATGTAATCTACAGCCAGTCACAGGAAGATCCCTCCCACCTCATTGTTAACTGGGTGGCAGATGGCTGAGATCACAGTCGAGGCATTCACACTCTCAATCTCACTCAACCAGGTCGATGCTCCTCAGGTGAGGAGAGACACTGGCGGAAAATACGCTGGTGCTATAAGTAGTTCCTCTGGCAGCAGTGAGCCATTACAGGGAAGAGCAAGGCTCTACCTCAAGGACCTCCAGTCCTCGGCAACCTCCAGTAGCTGCCCTGCTGGTCCCAGTTCTGCAGGTGCTCACCACACCTGTTTCTCCACCGATTAGGGTGGACCGTCCATCCTGACAGCTGCCAGTCTGCACTCTGACCAAGGAGGCCTGCTGTTCTGCGCCTGGCTTGCCAAGCTGGTTGTTGTTTCGGATTACCCCTGGGGAGGATTCCTGGGAGATACATGGCAAAAAACGACTGATGGCCATCTTCAATGAGTCACTGGATAACTTGAATCAGGAGTCCGTGGCCTCCTCTGGGACTCAGCTCTTTGTCCGTGGCTCAGTCAATGAGTTTTCTACTGACCATGGGCCAGTGTCCTTCAGTTGGCTGCTCCGACTTATCTCGGAGTTCATGTCGATCCCATAAGAGGCAGTTGGGAAGAGAGCTAAGTACCCTTTCACAGATGTTTTGGACTGGGATGAATCCTGGGGGTTGCCTTCCAGGTGACTGAGGCTATCTTGGGACCAGCCCTGGAGCTCTGACAACATCCAGCATCCTGCCTAGCAACCTCAGCCTGCATAGTCCACAAGTATACAGTCATTACGAGCTCCCTTTCAGGGTTTTCAGACCACCTTTTGGTCAAATATCTGGTCATGGATTTGGTGTTCCATAAATCTAGACACAGGGGGATGTGGACAAGCCTCTGGACAAGGAGTCCCATAAGAATGACAATGCTGCAAAAAAGGTGCACACTGCAGCTACTCTAGGTCTCTGTCAGGCTAATTATGATGTCATGATGATTTAAGCAGCCCTTCACCACCTCCACACAGAGCAGCAGATGGTGGTGGAGCTCATTAGGGACCATGGTCAATCATTGTCTAAACACCAGCCCCAGACATCCTTGGACATGGGTGGCTCTTGCACCCGTGTGGTGGCAGCAGCTGTCTCCATGCATTGCAGGGCTTGGCTCTGTCTGTCCACCTTCACAGCGGACACCCAACAGAAGTTGGCTGATGTCCTCTTCCTGGGCAACGGCCTCTTTTTCCCTGGGGTGGAAGGGCTTATCACTCAGATTGAGAAGCTCAGCGCCACCCTAGACTGTGACTTCATCCCAGAAGAACCAGAAGAAAAATCCCAACAAGCAGGCTTTTCAGTACAGGTCCTTTCAGTCACAGTCTCCCTGGCAGCAACCCCAGCAGGTGCAGTGTCAGACCAGGTGCCCCAATCAGAAGTCCAAGGTCCTAAAAATGGGGGCAGAGGTAGTGGTGTCCCTCTGGCAACAGCTGCTGGTGCCCCCACAAAAACTGCCGAGTGACAGGTTGGGGGTATCATCCGTCCACCTATCCATGACTGCACTCCCTGTCAGGGGCTAGCTACATCACTTCTCACCATGTTGGTCCACTATCACAATGGACAAGTTGGTATTGGATGCAGTGGACTGAGGATTGTCTCTAGACTTTGAGGCTCTCCCGCTCTATTACCTCCATGCATCTCAAGAGTCCGGGGTGTATAAGGACATACTGTCTACCCACAGGGAGGGCATTGCTCAGTTCCTTGTGAAAGGGACAATAGCTCATATCCCAGACACTCTGGCCAGTCAGGTTTATGTGTCCAGGTACTTCATGGTCCCAAATGGATGGAGAGTTGGTGCCCCATACTGAATCCTCATGATCTCAACAAGTACGTGCAGAAGCACAAGTTCTTTATGGTCAGTATGAGCCAGATTATACCATCCCTGCTGCAGAACATGTAGTTTTGCCCCTGGATCTTTAGGGTGCATTCTTCCCCATTCCCATCTGATGGTTCCACTGCCAGTACCTCTGTTCCTGAGTGGTAGGGGACCTGTACCAGCTCCAGATCATGCCTTTCAGCCTCTCTTTTGCTCCAGTGGTCTTCACCAAATGCACGGCAGTGGTGGAAGCCCACCTATGGCACCTAGGGGTCAGAGTGTACCCCTACCTGGATGATTGGCTGGTAGCCAGTCCATCCGGAGAGGCCGTGGAGAGATCCACATACCTGCTCTCCATACCTGCTGAGACTTAGGCCTGGTGGTAAACCCAGACAAGTCTGAACTGGTACTGAAGCAGGTGATCAAGTTCATTGGGGCAGAACTAGACTCCCTGCAGGCCAAGGTCCATCTAATAGTGAACCGGGCACAGGATCTTAACTCCTTTGCCCAGTCATTTCAGGTTCAGCTCTTGCCCCTGCCCAAGATTTCCTACAGCTGCTGGGGTACATGGTGTCCTGCACCAGCACAGTCTGCTCACCCCACTGACGGATGCACCACCTTCTGTGGGAACTGGGCCATCAGTGGTCACAGAGCCTAGGACATTTGGACCAGCCAGTCACAGTGACCCAGCTGATGTGGGACACCATTCAGTGCTAGCATGTTCCAGAACATCTGGAGGAAGGAATTCCATTTGTCTGCCCAGAGTCGACTGTCACACTGATGATGGAAGCATCTCTGGTAGGTGGGGAGCACACATGGGAGACGACACAGCCTACAGGTTCTGGTCACCCAGGAAGTCCCATTATGACATAAACCTGCTAAAGCTCCATGTAGTGTACTTGGTTTTGATGTAATTTGCTCCATTAGTCAGGGGTCAGTTCATTTAAGTCCAGATGGACAACACCATGACCATGTTTTACCTGAACAGACAGGGTGGCACATACTCCCTTCCTTTGTGTTGTGAAACACTCCACATCTGGACCCTCATGCACAGGATGGGAACCAATCTCTTGGTGATTCACGACATGGGGGAGAACAATCAGCTGGCAGATGCTCTCAGCTGGGTAGGACAGACGTCAGAATGCCACACATGTGCGTAATCCTGGTTTCACTTTTCAAACAAGAATTTCTCTAGGAGATAGCCCTCAGTTTGCAAAATCAACTCTACTGTGGATATAGAAAATATAGCACATTTAAATACAATGTTTATATTACATGTGACTGAAATTTGAGTTTGGTGTTCCGCGGTGCCATGCCGATGTTGTGGAGGCACTGGATAGAGCACATGATGGAGGAGCAGAAAGGGATTTTTCATTGGGATGATTTACTAGGTTTAATACTACTAGGTTTATTAGGTTAGATAGGATAAAAGTAGGCTGCTGCCCATCGAGATTGTCCCTCACATTGTGGGCCATTAGATTAGGGGTAGATTTTCTTTTAACCAAACATCAAGACTATTTTTAAATTAGTTGAAGTTATCGATGTTAACCAACTCCTGTGGCAGAGTATTCCAGATCTTTAAAGAACAAACTGTGGAAAAAGTATCCCTTTTGTTTGTATTTGCTTTCTTAACTTTAAGCTGTTTGTTATGAAGTCTGGGGACAATGTGCCTGTAAGAATAAGTGATCCCATACTGGCACGTAAGTTCTGGTGATTTTTTGAGTCTATATGAAAATGGGATATCACCCCTACATCTTCTGCTATGAAGTGGGTGAAGGCCTGTTTCCTGAAGTCTGTGGGGGTAGTCCAAAGAGGCCAGACACAGAACCATTTTTGTTGCATGCCTCTATATTTGTTCAGAGGCGCGCTATATCACCTTTAAGATATGGGTTCCAAAAGGCAAACCATAGTCCTCATATGGTCTAATGTATGCTCTGTATAGTGGAATTGAGCATTGTTCCATCCTAATAACAAAGGTACATTGGATTTTTCTAAGAAGTGCATTAGTCATACGGGCAAATTTTGTACAGTGGTCAGAAGGAGAAAGTTTGTTATTCACTAAGATGCCCAAGTCTCTCTCATTGTTTGATTCTTTAAGAGGGGGTGTTATTAAGGTGGTAAGTGTGTTTAGGATTCTTTTTCCCAAAATGTAAGACAACACATTTAACAATGTTGAAGAACATATAGTTGGCCTCTGCCCAAAGTTCAATAGATTTTAGATCCGAAATTAATGCTGAAATGTTCATAGGATTGCCAGGCAGTTTACTACAGAAAGACATGGAAGGGGAATACCTGTCCCGTGGTTGAACTGCCACCCAGAGAAAACTAGGTGGCAGGTGAACCATATGCCTGGACACCGGGGGCATCTCCATGGAGGTAGAGCACGCACATCTTTGCACGGTCACAGGCCCCAAGGGAGAAATTGGTGAAAAAAAACTCTGACCATAGCGCAGTGATGATCTGTAGGGATGTAAGTTTGTCATGGCAGTCATACACGTCATTGATTCCATGACGTTTGATCTTTATTCAGGACTTCCATGACTTTCACTGGTGTCATCAGAATGTAGCAATGATGACAGTGCCACAACATTTACTACTGTTTACTAATGATTTCATGAACAAAAAATGAGTCATTAAAACCTCATCCATGACAAACTTACATCCCTATTGATCTGGTCCCTCGCAGGCCCCGTACCATCGACTAGGCACCTCTGGCCAGGTCCTAAAATAGGATACCAGCAGAGACAGTAAGTGCCAGGGATTTCAGTGAGGGGGACAGGTGAACCAGTACTGATGGGGAAGGTTGAAAAGACTAGGTGAGAAACACAAGGTAGAAAAAAATGAGTGGCTGATTTTTTCATTGTTGGTTGACGAACCTAATAGATGCATTCTCTTTGCAAGGAAATTTCCCACTTTCCAGTTTTGTAAACTTAACCTTCTGTATGCTATGGCTGCTGATAGCATCCAGATTTGATGAGGTCCCTGGATTAAGAGGACTGAGTCCACGTAGATGAATACCGAAGGGGAGGAAGGAAAGTTTTGTCCTAATATACACTGATAGGCTGAGTAAATGGTTTTCTAGGTTTTAAAAAATTCTGGGCTGAACCAGAACAAGTGACTGAGATTAGCCTGAGGGGCTCCATGTTCTAACACTTGTCCTGGCTAGAGTGGAAAATTCCCTTTAACCTAATAATAGAGTAATAAAATGATGTAACACCTTGAACTGAGTAAGCCTTCCCCTTGCTTCTCTGCTATGGAAATATGTTTTTTTTCTGACCAGGAAGAATCTTAAATCTGGATGCCAAATTATTTTTTCCAATTGGCTTTAGCTAAAGCAGTGATGGTATCATCACTTTCAGAAAGAAGCTTTTATATGAGGTTGGTGCTTTTCCTTAGTAGGGCAATTTTTAAAACTGAACCCACACCTAATAAAAATTTGAGCCCCTGGCAAATGTGGGGGATGGCCCCTGCCATGGCTATAAGTGTATCACCAGGCTCTAGGTATCAGACAAACAATTTGCTAGCTAACTCAACTCTTGGGGAAACACCCAGTTTGGTTCCCCCTGGAGCCTGGGGTTGGAGGAGGCCCTCCATGGGCAGTTCTGCAGAAGCAGAGGAGGAAACAGGGCTCAAAGACCACCTCCCCAGTGCAAGATTTTGCAAGGCAGGCTTGGCCCACTTTGGTGAAGTCCCATAACTGGAATAAAAATCATCTAGGGAAATCGGAACCTCTCTGGCATAACCCTCACATCTCCACTGAAGGTAGAACACTGTACCCTTAGCTGGAATATTTGGGCAGCCAAGGGGCTCTGGACAGTGGGCCACCTGGAACAGTCAACTATGGCGTACCTGGATTCCTTTCAAAATTTGCAAAGGAAATATGATCTGCCTCACTCAGACTTTTAGAGGTATTTGCACCTGAGACATATGCTGGCTACTCATAGACAAAACCTGAGCTCAGGCTCACACATGATTCTGCCGACTCATATCACTCAATAGGTGAAAACCCTGATTAGACTAAGGGGTAGAATCTACTCCTATCTGTTGGATCCTCTATGTCCTCAGCTGAAACCCCAACAAAGTGCTTGGGGGGCAGAGTTACAGCTGGCCTTACCAGAGAATATGTGGTCCTTGGTGATCACTAGAGCTCATTCAGACTTCAGAGATATGTGGTATTAGCTTATCCAGAAAAAGACTGTACACAGATGGTATCATACATCCCACATGCTTAATAAGATGGGCCTTTTATCCTCAAACCCCTGCTGCTGGTGTCACAGTCACACTGGAAACCTCTCACATATCCTGTGGAGTTGTCCCATCCTTCAAAATTATTGGTCACAAATATTTTCCACCTGCCAGAAGTAGTGGGGCAGGTGATCCCACGAGACCCAGTCTTCTGGATATTGGGAGGGGCATTGCCGGATACCTTGCTCCATATCAAAAACAGATTATGGCCGATTGCCACAGCATTAGAGGCCAGGTGTCAGATACTTCTGAAATGAAGAAGTGATGGCCCCCCCTTCCATTTCAAATTGTGTGCTTGCTTTATGTAGGCTAGCAGAGAATGAGCGCCTTCGCACCTGGCTAACTATAATATTGACAGATTCCACAAACTTTGGGATTCTTTTCTGCACCTTGTTGCCTCCCACAGCTAACTGTAACTTAATTTATTAATGTTAGTGTAGTTGGGCCTTATTAGTTATATAGTGATTTATACTGGTATGTTGTTAGTATTAGTTGATGACTGTTTTTATGTAGTAGACATAGAAAGGTGTGTATAGGACATCATGTATACACTGTTCTTAAATGTTCTGATATCCCGTCATGATAGCGACTTCATAATGGCAATGACCAAAAACCACACAGGAAAACCAGAAGGGCCATGTCAGCAATCGGAGGTCCCCCCTCCCTGAGTTGTGTCCCCCTCAGTGAAGGTATATTTAGTGAGGGGTGGTTTGGGGGCGCGGGGGACAAAGCCCCCTGCAAAAAGAGTGCTCGCAATATGTGGGCACCCTGTATTTTGTGTGCTGTTTTCAGCTGTTGCCATTATAAAGTCACTATCTTGACGTGGAACTGTTTTACTGGTTTATATGTACTTCTATGTGTATATAGTGCAGTTTGACTTTATAGTGTTCTCTTCTTTCAATAAATGAATAAAACTTTGTTGAAAAAAAAACTGAACTCAGTTTGGATTGTCAACTAGCTTATGTTCAGGATTCAGAATTCCTTTTAGTAGACCATCTCTTTATTTCAGGTAAAACCAAAACTGGTATTTATGCAGGTTACACTTCTTTTGAAGTTCACAGGGTTGTATCAATGCAGATCTGAGCTAAGTAATCCTTCCTGATACTGGGAAGCAAAAAGGTAAAGAGTCGGAAAACATGACCACACTCCATCTGAGGTTTGGCTATCAGTCTTGGGTTTATACATGGGGAGCTGGTAACTGGGCTAATGATTCCAGGTGTTCAGGGTATCCCAGCCTCACAAACAGGCAAGTATGGTGCAAAACACAGTACGGGGTGAAGTAGCATGCAGATCTATGATGAGCTACTGCCATTGGTGCACACATGCAGTCTGTGACAGAGGTAGAACAAAACAGCATCAATAAGGACCCCGAAAAAGAAGGGAAAATAATTACTCAGAGCAAACACAATGAGCAACCCTGTAGGGAGAGCAAACAGACTGCACACCTGCTCAAATTTCCACTTATTATAAAACAAAAAAGAAACTTGAAAGTCAAGTTTGCTTCCTTGTGAGTGAGAGAGAGAGAGACAGAGAGAGAAAGAGAAAGAGAAAGAGAGAGAGAGAGAGAGAGAGAGTGTGTGTGTGTGTGTGTCTGTGTGTGTGTAATTTGAAGCCATAGTTCCAATTTCTATGCAGGAGCTGATACTGAATTCTCTGCAGGTTTACAACCTGCTTCAGTAGCAAAGGAAGTGCCTGTTAAGGAGAGGCTCTAAAAAGTTCTGGCCTAGTGTGATAAAACATGTGCAGTATCTGCTTTATTAATATTTATGTCCCCGCTGCTGGGAATGAAAAAGCGTGTTTCTTTTAAACCTTAAGTTTTGTTCTGGCTACCTGTAAGCCTGAGATTATGCTTTTTGGAGGCAGATTTATAACTGCACTATTGAGGATATGAAACTCAGGAATCACTCTGTGCCTTATCTCCCACTTGTAAACAAGATGCCCCCGCCGTTTATACTGTACACTCACGATTGGTTTGACGTGCAGAGGAGCTTTAATCCACACACTTGGCAATAGACGAAGCTCAGTATAAAGGCATCCCTAGTCTTTCTAGAAAGGTTAGATAGGTTTCTGCTTGCGTTTGTGTTCTGTAAGTTGGGTTATCCTTCTCTAATAGGTTTTTACTTTTATGGTCATAGCTTGCTTGTGCAGTTATACTGTCCTTTACTCTCCTTACCTGTAATTCTCACTGGTATGTTAACACCCATTTTTATGTGGGCTTCCGCATGCATGCACAAGCAACATCTGGCAGTAGTAGCACTGTAGTAGCACTTTTACAGGTGTGTCAGTGTTGTGGCGAATCCAGAGGATGCTTTAGTGGGTGTGTCCCTCAGCCACCAACCAGTGAGCATGCTGCCGATGACAGCAGTTTCAGAGAGTGCCACCAACATGAAACAAATCCACCGCTGCAATGAGAAACAGGCTCGTCATTGCAACTGCAGATCTGACACACCTCCGTCACATGCCATTCCTGGTGAAACATTTCAATAAACATGGTGGCAGCTCTCGCTGTCCACCTCTCGCAATCCCTAGAAAGCCAACTTTGGAGGTGCCCAGTCCCCCTGTCGGCATGACCCTTCCCCAGTTCAATTTGTTTGCCAATGGGGGTGCCCAATCCCCATCGGCATAATGCCCCCCCCAAGTTTTATTTCTCTGCCGACAGGGGTGCCCAATCTCCCTTGGCATCAGGCCCCCCCAACACAGACACAGTTTATTTGCTGACAGGGTGCCCAATCCCCATTGGCTCCAGTCCCCCATAAAAGAACCAGGTGACACACTGGGAGCCCACCCCAGTGTGCCCAAATGTCTTAGTGTCACCTGTAAAAACAAAAACCTTCCCCCAAAGTTTTTTTTTTGTTTTCCCCTGCAAAACAAGAAAATGGTCCCTCGTCCGTGACACCCCTCCCCAACCTGCACCCACCCTGCACCCACTCCCCACACCCCCACCCCATACTTACCTCCAGAGGTCAGCGCAGTGATCTTTAGTGGAGCAGGAACACATCTGCACTCTTCAAAGCCGATCGCAAACTGAAGAAATACCGGTAATCTGTTTAATGGCATAAATGGGGAGGTTTCAACTTAGGTGGATATCTCAACCATTTATTTGACTTTTGGCTCCAAATTTTCAACATGGGGTTCTTGGGACCCCACCTCATGAAATCAGTCACTATCATTTCGTTATTTGATCCCAAAAGGTAATTTCACAGTCACTGCGTAGAATCACCTTTTGGGATCGATTAACAAAATGACAGTGTCACTGTTCATGAGGTGGGCTCCCAAAAAGCCAATGTTGCAAATTTGGTGAAAAAATTACAAAAAATGACTGTGTTACGAGCGTGCATTGCGCAGTTTCCATGCACACTCATAACTTCAAGAATTTTTAATATTTTCCCTCCAGATTTTCAACATTGCCAATTTTTCACATCTTGTTATGAACAATATAGCTATCATTTTTCACATCCTGCCTGAAATGTGTTTTTGCACATGTGGCGCACAATGGCACTATCGCTGTGAGAAATCAATGTTTTGGACAGACTAAGAAAAGTACAGTGACACTGTTCCTGAGCAGAGGTCCCAAAATGTCTATGTTGAAAATTTGGTGAAAAAAGTCAAAAAAATGACAATGTCACGAGCGTGCGTTGTGCAGTTTCCATGCACGCTGGTAACTTCAAGAATTTTTAATATTTTCACTCCAGATTTTCAACATTGCCATTTTTGTACACCTTCTTATGAACAGTGTAGCTGTCATTTTTCACATCCTGCCTGAAACGTGTTTTTGCACCTGTGGTGCAAAATGGGCACTGTCGCTGTGCGAAATCAACTTTCAGGACAAAGTAACAAAATCACAGTGTCACTGCTCATGAGGAGAGGTCCCAAAATGCCCATGTTGAAAATTTGGTAAAAGAAATCCCCAGAATGACTGCATTATGGGCGTACATTGCACAGTATCTACGCACACTCATGAGTTTGCAGATTTTTCAGATTTTCTCTCCAGATTTTCAACATTGCCATTTTTTTACACCTCCTCATGAACAGTAAAGCTATTGCTTTTTGAATCCTGCCCAAAATGTGTTTCCATACCTATGGCTCCCAATGGTGCAGTTGCTGTACAAAATCACCTTTCAGGATTGAGTAATAAAATGATAGCGCTACTGTTCATGAGGTGGCATCCCAAAAAGCCACTGCTGAAAATTTGGAGTGAAAATACCAACAAACACCCGGGGCATTAAGGTTTCCAACCACACACCCACCCTGTAGAGACTGACAAGCACTGGGGACGTAACTTGGGTTCGTGGGCCATAATGTTTGCAGAATTCTACCTCCACCCCGCACTCTACAGCCTCTGACAGGCATTGAGGTGTGCCTTGGGTTCCGTCACCCTAAAGTTCACCCCATTCTCCTATACTGCACCTATCTCAGCTTATTTCCTTATGGAATGGGGTGAGCATAAAGGCTGAAGACCCCAATACACACCCCGCAACCTGTTGCTCTCTACAGGGTGAGGTGAGGTGGAATGGCGTCAGCGTTATGGCCAATCCAAAGCCAAACTCCTTACATCTTTCAGTCTCTGCGGGGGGGGGGTGTTGGCATTACTTCAGTATTTCACTGCCATTCCTATTTTGCATTTCTAACTCCTGCACTACCGATGCCAATGCCAGCAAGCCAACATTCGGCATTGCCAAATGCTTTTTTTACATGATCTCATTATCCCCATGCTGGAGATTATCCCCCTCCCCACCATTAGCAGTAGCATCTTAAGCAGCAGTATTTATTAGTCAGCGAAATTTTCAGCATTCAGCTTTATACTGTAGCAAAATTTTATTTTTGACATCCTGAGATTTATAGTATCTTTTTGTCTAAGATATTTTAAAAACAGCTTTTATTGCTATTTTTTATTAAAACTTTATTCAGACATGGACAGAGAAGAGGTAAAATCAGCACAAACACAATAATTGTACAATGGAAATTTTATACTCAGGGAGGGCAAAGTGAGCAAATCTAGCTACATTCACCTCAAAATGCAATTGCAACAGAGCTTTCAAATTATGAAATACAATAGCCAAGACACCCTAAAACATACCTTCATGCTAACTTTCATATGGCCCAGAATCAGAAGCTTTTATTACTATTTTTTCAATGAATGACACATGTCAATAAAGATAGCCACCACTCTCAATATTTAAAAATCTCTTGTGTTGGGGATATCTTTTGACTGCAAATACTGGATTTATACTTTGGTTGTACTGTGACAGTGCTAGCACATGTTTCTGATGGTAAATAGCACTGCATCACAGCAGGAGCCCGATATTGAAAAGCTTGCATGGGCGCTAATGGGTCTTTGCCCGCGCAAACTGGGGGTTGCGCTGGATCCCCATATTCCAAAAGATCTGTTGTGCAGACAAAGAGGGTTAGCACCTATGCAAAACATGATGTATGTGTGCAGGCAATGGGAGTGGTGTGGTTATGAATATCCAAGCTACCCTATATTCAGAGGCTTTGCGCTGCCCAGAAAGGTTTGGGAGAGTCCTTTTGCTCAGGGCAAATACTGCTGAATAAAACCCCCACTTAACTCCGGGCAACCCTAGTGGCTGATGAAGATAATGGAGCAACCTAGCCAGTTAGCCCCTGGGGAGCACAATTGCCCCCTGTGGTTCTTAGCACCCCCCCATTGCCGGACCCTAATGTACAAATCAAATTCCCTGGTGCTACTGGTCCACCCCTCCACTGATTGCTGGCCTGTACTGTAAAAATATATCCCTGGTCCTACCTGCCCCCGGCGATCATTGGCCCGTACTTCAGAAAATATATCTTTGTCACCAGCCCGTCTGTAAAAAAGATATATAGATATTACAGTGGCATGGCAGTGCCACTATAGTTAGGGTTGCCTGGCCACTTCTATGTTAAACCCAAAATTTTACACTTTGATAACTTTACAACCATTTAACCAATTTGCCTGAAATTTTGCATGTGCCGTCTGGTGCCATGGATCTCTGGATCTGGCAAGTTTTGTTTGGGTCAGTGGTGCGATTGCAGAGCTGTGGAGTGCAAAAGAAATGTGAAATTTACCATCTAGGTGCAAATTTTTTGCTTGCCCATAAGTCCAAAATGGTTTGGGGGTCTGGTCTGCAATTGTTAGAGTATATGAGGTCTGGGTCACGGATGTGTCTTTTGACAGTTTGGTAAAAAAATATTAATCAGTTCAAAAGTTATAAAACTTTAAAGTTTCCCATTATAGCCTATGGGAAAAATATATGTACACCTCAAAAGCACTTTTTACTTTTGCGAAAGCACTTCAATTCAATTCAATGTATTTTACCAGGAAAACATAATTGAGCAAACTCATTTACAAGGTGGTCCTGGAAGGACACAAGTGAAACATGGTACAATAAGATTACAGATATATAACAGTGACAATGCACTTTACAACTAATATCAGTACAAGGTGTGCTTAGGAATATCTAACAATATAATTCTAGAATTAGAGGACGATTGACAGACACATAAAGCATAAGTCATTAGTGCTTTTAGGGAGGACATTAAGGGACTGTGGGGCGGCGAGATGGGTCTGCAGGGGAAGGAGGTGGCGGAGGTGAAGATCAGTGGATGACACATCTGAAGGGAGAGAATGTAGAAGCGGCACCAACAGTGTTAAAAGTAAGGAGAGAAGAAGGGGGATAAATGAAGATAGATTATGTCTAATTAATTATTAATGAGCTGAGCTAACTCACTAATTGGCTGCCGTGCTGGTCTGAAATCTCTTAGAAATGACCAGCACAGCAGTGGCACTCGGCTCACGCGTTGTACACCGACAGCAGCAGACCTTAAACAAAACTGTTTTCGGCACTCAAAACGCCGAAAAAAAAAGAATCATTATTGTGATTAGATATATAATCACAATAATGACCTCAGAGCCAGTCATTTCCTTCTGATTAATGACCAGCTGGGTGGGGGTGGCTCTCGGCTGCGCCTCTGGCCACCCTTCCCCCCCAGCCAGTCATTGATCTATAGGAAATGACCAGCTCTTCAGTCATTATTGCTTAAATGTAAATATGGTAAATCAAGAACAGAACACAGTTGGCATTAGTCTCTACAAGAGCACAACAGTCAGCAAAGTAGGAGGGTAAGTGCTAAGGATAAGATGTAGAACAGGATTTCACAAAGATATAGAGTTTAAGTTAGAAATAGCATTTGCAAGTACCTTTCTGAGACCATCTAAGTAGAGATTTAAAGGTGAGCATCCCTACTATTTGTGTGAGCTTTAGAAATTTTTGAAGGGTATTCTATAATGTAGGGAGAGCATGGCTTAGGGATAAGGCCCATAATGAATTCTTATTTTGGGATATTAAACAGAATATAGGAATATCTTCTAAGATCCTATACCCTGGAAGTAAATTTGAAAAGGGCAGAGATGTAGGGGGACGTTTATTGGTAATGGCTCTTTAGGCCCAGATGGAGGCAGCTCTCTACCTCCTAGTACTAAGTGAAGACCAGCCTAGCTGCGCATACAAGGAGCAGTGGTGGGTATCAAATGGGGCGTTGGTGATAAATCTTAGGGCTCTATGATACAAAGTGCCCAGTTTAGATAGGGCAGATTTAGAGCAGTGACTATAAAGGTTGGCATAGTCAAGAAGTGGGAGAAATGTGGTTTGAACGAGTCTTAGTTTAGCCTCATAGTTAAGAAGATGTTTGATGCGGAAGAAGAAGCCTAGCCTCTGTCTTAGTTTTTTAGATAGCTCGTCAACATGTGTCAGGAATGAGAGCTTACAGTCAAGCCAAAATCCCAAGTACTTGGACTTATCCACTACTTCAAGTGGTTCCCCCAAGAGTGTCAATATCAGCAACTTGGTGGTCGATAGTTTAGCGGATGGTGCTTGGGCATGGGGGCACAGAAACATAACTTTTGCCTTTTCAGCATTAAGCAGTAATTTCAACTGCAATAGGTTTTGTTGAAGGAGATTGAATTTGTACTGTAGTTCCATGCAAGCAAGTTTAAGGGTAGGCCTAGCAACGTAGAGTACTGTGTCATCTGCAAAGAGGTGGACACTTGCTGTATTGATTTTGTAGTATAAATCATTAATATAGGCAGCACTTTTTACTGCCGCAAATGGGTTTAGTACTTTCACACTACAACCATATTGTTTTCAGTTAGGCAAGGCAAATTTTATTTTATGGCGCCCAACCCCGGAGGTTCTGGGAGCCATACAATTAAAACATAACAAACACATTAAGTAAATACACACAGTAAAATACATATAACAATAAATATATTCCAGCAATAATATGAAAACAGACCCCCCCCAAATAGGGGCCTGAACTAAAACAGGTACTGGAGCATTCACAGGCCACTTATCTTAAAACAGAGATGGGCAAAAAAATGTAATTCAAAAAATTCTGCCCCTTTGCAAACAACAAAACAGTTGTGTTTACCTAATCAGGGCCTGAGTAACATGAACCTGGCATTATGTTTTAAAAATAATGCTTGGAAATATATTTTTTCAATTTGGCCATTAATACTTTTGCTGGTTTGCGACACTACTTTTACGAAAGTGTTGCAAATTTGCGACACTTTCACAAATGCAGTGTCGCAAAATTTGCAAAACTTCCATGAAAATGTTGCTAAATTTGCAAAACTTTTGCAAATTTGCCACACTACTTTTGAAAAATTGCTATTTCTTTGCCACTTCCATTGCAAATAAACAGGTCTTGTGTGGCAGGATAGTCAAAACTTTGCCTTGGGGCAAAATTAGCACTGCAGGCAAAATTAGCCCGGAACCATTTGCCAGCCACATTCAAAGGAATAGCCTAGTGGCTAAGTGAGCTGAATATAGCGTGCAAATGAAGGAGTGCAAATAGGGCTGAGAGTGCAGTACAGCAACAGCCCGGCAAATAAGACAGCACTGAATATAGCAAATGAGAGCAATGCAAACTGCAACAGCGGCCCAGTGCACACAGAGATGGAGTGAGTGAAGGCTGAACAATGTGGGCAATGTGTGCGCTTGCAAAGAAGTGGAGCACAACAACAGCAAACAACAGTGCAGACCAAATACTGCAGAACCATGTAATGGAACATTACAGACTTGCACGGTGGTGACATGTTTGCGCGGTGCAATCCCATTTGCCTGGCGCTAAAGTTTGCTATATTCAAACCTACTATGCAAATGAGTCTACTCAGGCAATCTGAGGGCAAACAGCCACATCAGCATCTCATTACAGCCTGCTTAGCGTGTGGATTGCCCAGACCTATAACATGGTGCACACAGCTCCACCTGTAGGTCTGACTGCAATTACTCGATGGTAACCACTTTCCTGGCTGTGCTCACAGCTCCACCTATAGGTCTGACTGGGCTTACAGGTTGATAGCCACATTCCATGTGTGCTCACAGCTCACAGAGCAATAGCTGCAGTCTTGGTTTGGACACAGTTGCAAAGACTAATGTGGCCCAGGGGATTAGCACTACAGGTACAGGTGGTCGCACTGCATGCCAGAGGCAAATCGTTGTTCCTGCCACAGTGTTTATCAGATGGTACAGTACCATAGTAGGCAATACTGTGAGGTACACAGCTATGGCTACAGTGTGTCAGAAAACAGTGACTGGTGCTATCCACAGAGTGACATGCACAGCTGGAAGGTATGGTCTGACAGTGAACATCACAGTCATACTGTCCTGTGACCTTCATGTGTTGCACCAGTGGCATGGGATCCACACACTACCATACACATGGCTGTCCATGTGTGTGGGGATCCAGGAGAGGTGTAGGGTATGTGCCCTGGGGGGGCACACATACCAGCATACTAGTACACTGCTGTCAGGGGTATTACCATCAGTGGAAAATGTGCACTGTGTGGATGGCCCCAGCCATATGGCAGTACCCACTATGTGGTGCAGCCTGGCCACCTGTACACCCTCCCCTCAACACCCTCCATTCCCCCAGTGCAGCATGTGGCTGCTGGATTGTGTTGGTGTATATCAATGGGGGAACTGGAGGTGTGTGCTGCATGGACGCACTGCCATGGTGTCTACTGGGCGCTGGGGCACCCACTAATGCTTAGCAGGGTTAGGAACAGTGCCAGATGATGGCCACATGGGCGGTGCCATCTGTGTGCAGCATGTCTCAGCCATGTATGTTTTCTGTATATTGTTCTGTATCACCATGTTCACCGGGTAAGCACACTGGGTCAAGGCCCAGTGTCATGAATGACACAGAGATACTAACTGTGCAGCTGAGATGCAACGGTGTACAATACAGACATACAATGCACAACAGTGCACAATACACAAATATCACATTAGGTACATGTTACAGTACATTAATAATAATAATAATATTTTTAGTTATATAGCACAGTTCAGGAATCAAAGCACTGTACATACATATATATCATAAAACATTTCAATAAAAATTTCACAAATAATTCAGCTTCAGTTAAAATTTCCCACAATCCATAAAAACATCAGATATTAAAAGCCTATTTAAACAGATGTGTTTTTAAACTGGTCTTGAAGCTCTCCACGGTTCTGCACTCTGTAATCTGATGAGGTAGAGAGTTCCACAGGGATGGTGCCACGAACATAAAAGCCCGGGCCCCAGATGTTTTCAACCGCACCTTGGGAACCTCTAACAGCCCCTAGTCAGTTGAGCAGAGAGGATGGCCGGGGCTGTAGGGAACCAGGAGCTCTTGCAGGTAGCTCAGTCCCAGACTATGCAAGGCTTTATTGGTCAGAAGACTGACCTTGAAGGTGGTCCACCACTGTATAAGCAGCCAGTGCAGATCACACAGCATGGGGGTAATATGACTGAAGCATGAAGTCCCAGTCAATAATCGTGCTTCAGCATTCTGTACCAGCTGCAAGCAGCGGATATCAACCCCTGGAAGCCCCAGGTAAAGGGAGTTACAGTAGTCAAGGCGGGAGGTCACAAAGGCATGGATCAACATGGGCAAATCATCGGACAGAACAAGGTGCTTAATTCTGGCAATGTTCCTAAGATGCTAGAAGGAGGACTTGATGACTCCCGACACCTGCACACACAGTGTCAGCCCATCATCAAGAACCACCCCCAGATTACACACCCATTCAGAGGTAGGCAGTTGTACACCATTGAGCCAAAGCCCAGAGGGTAAACCCACCACCGGCCTCTCTATCCGGTGCCCCAGATCCACAACCAACACCTCAGTCTTCCCAGAATTCAATTTCAACCAGCTGGACTTCATCCAGTCATGGATCTCCACCAGACAGCCGTTGAACATTGAGACTGCACTATCCTGGTTGGGTGCAAAAGATAGATAGAGCTGTGTATCATCAGCATAGCAATGAAACCTCAGCTCATATCATCTTACAATGTCGCCGAGGGGCAGCAGGTACACTGCGAACAACATGGGGGACAGCACTGAGCCCTGAGGGACCACGCACTGCAGAGAGAATGGCTCAAAGGAAAAAATCCCAGATACCACCCTCTGAGACCTGCCAGCTAGGAAAGAATGGAACCATCTGAGAACTGGACCAGTCAGGCCACAGATAACCCTCAGGCGCTCAAGCAGAATCCCATGGTCCACAGTGTCAAATGCTGAGGAGAGATCCAGAAGCACCAGGATGGAACGGCGCTTCTGGTCCCTCACCATCAGGACATCATTGACCACCCAAACCAGAGTAGTCTAGGTATTGTGTCTCTTCTGGAAGCCTGACTGGAGAGGACCGAAGACATTGTGGAAGGTAAGATGGTTCTCCACTTGCAGCGCAACCACTTTCTCAATCACCTTCCCAACAAAGGGAAGGTTAGAGATGGGTCTGTAGTTTGCACAGCTGTTTGGATCCAAAGAAGCTTTTTTAAGAAGCGGTGTCACCACCACCTCCTCCTTCAGGGAGCTAGGGAACTCTCCCGAATCTTAGGAGCACTAAACAATCTCTGCAAGGACCAGGCCAATGGATTCCATACACCCTAATAATAGGCATGTAGGGCCCGGATCCAAACTATAGCATGTTGGCCGCAAATTCTGGACAATCTGCATGATGTCCCCTATCTCTGGCCAGTTGAAAGATATCCAAGAAGACTGAGGGGAAGTGACCATACACTGACCACCACCAACCCCCATAGAGGGTGCTGAAAAGATTTCGGCCCTGATGTCAGCCACCTTATCCACAAAAAAATCGAGTGAACTCATCACACTTAACTTGTGAAAATGCTCCTCGAACCTGTAGACAGGTTGGGTTGCACAACCTGTCTATGGTTCGAAAGAGCTGGGCCCAATTTTGAGCAGCAGCAATCTCACCAGACAGAAACTCTGCCTTCTTATGTGTGATTGCTGATTGATAGCTTTGATAATGATCTATTAATCTAAGGTGGTCGGCTTCAAGGGTTGATTTCCACCAGCCACACTCTAACCTTCGTCCTACATGTCTCAGCTCCCTCAGAGTCCCATTGAACCAAGGGGACCGAGGGCAGAGAGAGAGAGAGAGGGTGAACACGGACTGGCGATAGAATCCAAAGCCTCAGTAATAGCCTTATTATAGGCCAGAACTAGACTCTCTGGATCCTCGCCTGCCCTCAAAACTCCCTTGATAGGTCTAATACCGGCAGAAGACCTTCTGGAGTTACACCCCTCAATGGGTGGTATCTGACCATCTCCACAGGGGCAGGCCTATGTGGGGGCTGGAGATTGAATCTTACTGTATAGTGATCGGACCATACAACTGGTTCCACCACCAAGCTGAACGACTCGATCCCCAGGAGGACAACCAGATCATGTGAATGACCCAGGTTATAAGTAGCAGAGGCAACTATCTGTGTGAACCCCAAAGAACACATAAGTTGGAGGAAGTCTTGACCAAACTGTGAGAGTTCATCATTGACCCAGGTGTTGAAGTCACCCAGGACCATCAGCCTGGGTGACTCTAACGCTGCATCGACGATGAAGTCTGCTACTTCCTACAAGAACAATTGCTCACCCCCGGGTGGATGGTAGATGAGAATAATCCTGCAGCCCACACCTGCTACTATGGTAAACTCAAATGATCTGGCCCCCTCAACTAGTACACCAGTAAATCCCAATTCCAATCTAAAACAGATAGCCACCCCCTCGCCCCGTGGTCCAATCTCAAGCGGTGTATCACCGAGAACCCGGCTGGGACCGCCACCTCTAGGATGGGGCCTGCATTGTCATCAAGCCAGGTCTCAGTGATGCAAGCCAGGTCTGCTGTCCCAACAAGGTCAGGAATAATTACTGTCTTGTTCCTAATAGACCTGGCATTGCATAGCACCACTCGAGTCAGACAGGGTTCCAGGGCTGACCGAGTTATCTGCCCAGAAATACTGGAGCCCGTGGGTATGGTAACCAGACATGGAGGACCACAATCTAGAGATCACTTCACCCCAGGGCATCTCCTGGACCATACGACCCCGATATGGCCTCCCGGCCCCCCCCCCACAGTCCAAGACCCCCAACCCACCTCTGCTTCCTACTAACAATACCCAAAGCCCTATTGCAGTTATAAACTGCTGCGGGCAGAGGAGGAGAATAAAAGGGCCGGAGGTCCCGGAGTTTGGAGGGGGAGTAGTGCCTGACCGGGAGGGCAACAGACCAACACATCTTCTGCCAACAGTAAACCCATCCTTCCCCGCCCCTTAAAAGAAATGTAAAGTAAACACTAATAATCCTATAAAAAAATACCCACCCTCCCCAAAATTTCTACCTAATAACAATATTAAACTCAATTAAGTAAACACCACACCAAAACAGAAAATTATACAGTATTAAGAAAATATAAAATCTGATACACCGTAGTCCTCTCACCACTCCAGTTTTAATTGTCCGGAAAAAGTCACCCCCTCTGCCTCTCATGCAGTGGGAGAAATGAAAATGTAATAAACCGGAGTCCTCTCACCACTCCAGTTTTTAAGAGTCCTGAATGGATCACCCCCACTACCTCTAACACAGTGGTGGGGGGGACTAACAAAAAAAGAAAGAAAAAGCAAATAAAAATAAAACAACTAAAATCAAAAAACTTTAGTCACAGCAATCCAAGTTTTGAGTAAAGGAAACCACCACTAGATAGTCTGCTTCTTTTACCCACAGGCCCACCGCTAAGCCACAAGTTAAATTATAGAGTCAGACCAAGTTCAGTATTAAAATAGCACGCCCAGATTAGTCAAATTTGTACCACAAAAAGCGATCCTCAATGGCCAAGAGAAACCAAAGCTCACATCAAACAGCAGTCTTCCACGTAATCCAAAACATCAATAATATAGTGTATGGTGGAACGTCGTTCTCCACCAAAATCCATCGTTGTCAAAACCTTGTAGTCACACACTAGTGACATTCGCAGTGCAGCAGAATGATTTTTTCTACTGCACTGCGAACCTCACACTGTGTCCGCGAGCAGCATTTGACAGTTAGGGTTCACTCCATAGAAAGGACACATAGCGAAAGCAGCAATGTCGGTGGCAGTACTAATGTTTAGTGTTAAAACGTTCAAAATGTAAAGTTCTTAAACAGTTAAAATGTCAAGCGTAAAAACATTCAAAATGTGAAGTTCTTTTGTTCCTTCTAATAACCCAACATGTTTTGAAGCAGAAACATGCTGTACTGATTTTTTTCCCCAAAAAAACGACGTTCCACCATACACTATAAGGAAAAGTGCATGGGGAACAGTTGACAACAGGGCATCTTTCACCAAGTTGGCACTATGACGATGGATTACCTCGAGAGCGCAGCTCGAGAGGTAATCCGTCGTCATAGTGCCAACTCGGTGAAAGAATAGCCCTGTTGTCAACTGTTCCCCATGCACTATCCTATATGTTGATAATGCAGCTACGGACCGGGGCATGTAAATTAGCTTCTCAGGGAGAAACCCCCCCCAAATGTACCCAAACTTGCAGGCTCCACCACTCCTACCTCCCACGACCTGCAGCTGCAATTCTCCAGGGGACAAACCACCAGGAAAACCTCATAAGGGATTTAGGAGAGGCCCTACGAAGACTCCGGTTACCCGAATACGTAGGGGGCGACTCCCGCTCGGTCACGGAAAACAGGTAGCAAAACAGCCCAGGGCACACAGAGAAGATACCCCCCACACACACACACATACACACACACACACGCAAAACACCCAGACACACTGCTCTTCTTACTCCAATTCGCATCCAATTTTCAGGCACAGGCACAGAATTTTCTTACTCATGGCACTTGAGTAGAAGTTCCACTAGTCCTCCCACAGATTCAAGGCCGAAGTAAACTGCAGCATACACAATTCGGTCACTCAGCAACAGTAGAAAACCCAAAAAAATGTCAATAGCTCTCAGCGATAATACTCCTGAGCATCCGAGAAATGAACCAGAGTCCAACCATGGGCTCCCGAACGAGCCCTTCCTCGGGATCGTCGCAGGTCCACCACCAGGTGACAAACCAGCCGGAAAAAATGGCAGAAAATGGACAAACACGTAAGTGTCTTGATATAGTCACATAAATGGCATATTCTAAGCACACAAGCTTACCTACAGTAAATAAAACAAATCAAAACAAAACAAGCAAAATGTAAGTAAGTAAGTAAGTAAAAGTTTATTTTTAAGCGCTTTTCAAAATCAAAGCACTTTACAATAATTAAATACATATAAAACATACATACAGCATAACAAACAACAATAAAAATAATTTCAATGCAGTGCAATAACTACTCCCCATAAGCCTTTTGAAATAAATAGGTTTTCAGTTTTGATTTAAAGCTTTCAACGGTCAGGCAGCTTCGTATCCGACGAGGTAGAGAATTCCACAGGGTAGGGGCAGCATAAGAAAACGCTCGTGCCCCAGATGTTTTTAAACGAACCCTGGGAACCTCTAGCAATCCCTCGCCGGTGGAGCGGAGTGAGCGGGAGGGACGGTAGGGAACAAGCAGATCTTGCAGATATCGCGGTCCCTGTTCGTGTAGGGCTTTATAGGTCAGTAAACCGACCTTAAAGGTGATCCGCCACTGAACCGGCAGCCAGTGCAGTTCGCGCAGCACAGGCGTAATATGATTCCTCATTGATGTCCCCGTCAAAAGCCTGGCTGCAGCGTTCTGCACCAGCTGCAAGCGGCGGATATCAACCCCCGGCATCCCTAGGTACAGGGCATTGCAGTAGTCAAGGCGAGAAGTAACAAAGGCATGGACTAATGTCGAAGGTCAGCCGGAGGAACAAGGTGTTTCACCCGGCGATATTCCTCAGATGGTAAAGAGGATTTGACGGCAGATGACACCTGAAATTTCAGGGTCAAAACTGTCGCCACACACGCCAGGTTACGTGACCGTCTGAGGTCAAGAGCTGGGCCCCATCGATCCATATGCCCGAGGGAAGACCAGCCCTACAACCCGCCTCACGACGACCTGGGTCCACTACCAACACCTCAGTCTTATCCGGTTTAACCTTAGCCAGCTGGCACTCATCCAATCACTGATCTCGGATAGACAGTTGTTAAGTTTAGAGACTGCATCTTCTTGCCCGGGGCTAAAGGACAAATATAGCTGGGTGTCATCTGCATAGCAGTGAAAACCCAAGCCATATTGTTAAAACAAACGCAAAATACAGGGACAAGCAAACAGGTAAACGACTCACAAACACGGAGCTCTTGATAGCTGGCTCAGCCTAGCCGCCCTAACTCATCGCCTCGCTCATTGTGCTGCATTCATTCTTCTCCCTGGATATCACTACAATAAATTACAAATAGTTTGTTGCTGCAAGTGGTGTTCTAGCTCAGTTGCATAATTTACATCGGTGTGCACTTCACAGCAATGTTGGGGCATTGCATTCCACAGTTTGTGTGCCTGTACATATGGAGTGGCACAGTTTGGCCATCAACCCACACTGCCTCCTCATTGGATGCATACAGCCTTATTCCCTGTTGCTGCTGTGTCCACGCCCCCCATCCTGGGTTTGCCTGGACTTAAGACTACCTTTTCATAGGCGGTAACTAGTGCCATGCTAAGTGTTGCACAATTGCGCCTTGCGCCACACTAAAGCCTTGAATATAGCACTGTGTATGTATGCATGGTCCCACCCCTCACTTTGCCCATGCATACATTATCTTGCTGCGCCGGCGCTATTTGGTCTTTTGAATATCTTGAATATCGTAAATCAGTGCTATTCTGGCACAGTTCAGGCGCAATCGGTTTGCGCCAGGTGCAAAGCTTTGAATATCTGGCCCTTGGGCTGAAATTTGCAGGGTAGAAAGGGTTTGCCCTACAGATGTGCCTTTTGCTGGTTTGGTGTTAAAATTTACATCAGTTCCATAGTTATAACATTCCAAAGTTTATAAATTTCTCACAGGATAACATTGTGGTAGCTACAGTACCTTTCGGCAGCTATATCTTGAAAACACTTCAAGATATGGATGTTTTGCTAACCGCAGCTTAGTACACCTATATGTGTACTAAGCAACTATGCAGGTTGCCAGGCCATGATTACAACTATGGTGCAACTTTTTGCAATGTTCCTGTGATTACTGTGATACTGTGCCATTTGCAGCACAAGGGTTCTTTGGAATGTCTAGGCCTGTGCTCTGCCTCTACACTTATGGGTAGATGGGGGGCCCTGCACTCCCATATATGGATACCATTATGCAGTAATGGGAGCACAGGGCCCTCCATTATGCAGTACTGGGCTTCTACAGGGAGATGAGGGTTCATTACAATGTCGCTACACTTATGGATATGGGCCCTGCACTCTACAAATGGATACCATTGTGGAGTGATGGGAGTGTGATGGGGCTCCCACAGGGAGATAAGGGTTAATTATTATTTATTTATTTATTGTGTTCTCGGATTAGACACCATTGAGCTAAAAGCTCTTTACATAGGTTCCAGGTCAGAGGATTACATAAACAGATTGCAAAGTACTGTAGCTGCCATCACGTGGTAAGCAATTACAAGAAAATTCAGTGTTAGGAATGATATAAAACAAATCACAGTGAACAGTACATAGTGAGGACATTACATAGTGAGGTGACAGGTTTTAGTGATTTTGTACAATGTGTGCCAGAGCAAGGAGTTTATACATGAGTTAGGCAGACAATCAGAGACAGTACTAAATAACAGTAATAGTGAGAATCAGCCCATGAGGCCTAGTCAAAATGGGGTGGAGGGGTAAGCGCAGGGTGGGTGGTGAGGTAATGGAGGGATAGAGGAGATAAGAGAGGGTAAGAGTAGGAAGGGGAGGAAAGGTATGGGAAGAGATGGAAGGAGGTGAGAGAGTGAGAGCAGCAGATGGGGAGGAGAGAGAGAGTGAGGGCAGCGAAGGGGGAGGAGTGAGGGGTGAATGAGCTAAGGGGGGGAGGGAAGAAGTGCAATTAGGGCCAACTACACAAAGAGAAGGCTAGAGCTGGCCAGGATTTTGAGTGCCAACTAGAAAACACATTGCAAGAAATACAGCTAGTGGAAGAAGTCACAGCTGGCATTAGTTACTAGGTGTTGCCGTAGCTTACGTTTAAACAAAGCCCAGCATGAAAAGAAGAGGTTATGTCATTATGTAGAGAATTGAGCCAGAGCAGGGCTCTAAAGGCGAAGGATCTTTGACCTAGGGAGGTGCAGCAGTGGGGGATCTTGAAGATCTGGTTGTCAGAGCTTCTGGTATGACATGGGTTGCAGTAGGAGGTTTGCAGCTTCTGAACCCCAGAGGGCACCAGACGTTGGTTTACTTTTTTTAGCAAGAAGGCATGTTTGGTACATAATTCAGCTTTTGTACTGGAGCCAATTTGCCTGAGTATACAGGTCACAAGTGTGAGTAAGACACGCAGCTCCGGTAAGGAGTCAGCAGGCTTTATTTAGTGCTGTTTTGATACGACGGAGGGACGTGTCAGTGACAGACCCATAGATAACCAACCCATAGTCTCTAATTTTATTTATTTATTTATTGAATTATTCGGAGTACACCTCTGAAACAATAGAGCTGTGTATACCTAGGTTCAGAGCTTCCGAAGTCAGACTATGTTTGTGCCTGTAGAGCAGCCCAACCCGCATATTGACTACTTTGACAATATCATCAATATATAGGACAGAGTGCTCTCAACAGTAATCCCCAGGTATTTAAAATGCTGAACTAGCTCTAATGGAGAGCCTGCATCATTAGTGACAGTACGTCGGAAGGACTTATGCCTATTTGGGGAGTTAGAGAAAAGCATAGTTTTTATCTTTTTATAGTTCATTGCAAGTTTGTGGTCACTGAACCATTTCTCTACATTGGCAGCGCTAAGTCGTAGCTGGTTCTCAAGGGTCAGGCTTACTGGTATAGATAACAGCATCATTAGTGTATAGCAGGATATGATCCTGGCAGAGTTAGGGAGCTTGTTCAGGAAGATACTAAACAGGAGAGGTCCCTGGATGGACCCTTGTGGGACTCTCGAGCAGACAGGTCTACTATCAGAGAGGACATCACCAGTCTTCACCTTCTGCGATCTGTTATCGAGGTAGCTTTTAAACCAAGCTGCAGAATCATTGGAAAGCTCAATGCCAGTTAGTTGGTTGACCAAGAGGGCATGACTTACTGTGTCAAAGGCTTTGGTTAGGTCAGTGAATGCCGCACCAGCCAGATGACCTTGATCGAGAGTTATGGATGAAGCCAATGAACTCTAGTAAAGCCGCGGTGGTACTGTGCCCATTCCTGAACCCAATGTCTCTACACTTATGGTTACATAGGAGCGCAGGGCCTACGCTCCCACATGAAAATCATAGACAATTACAATATTAATGCATGCTTCCACAACACACTATGGACTGATGGGAGCAGGGCCCAAAGGGCTCTGTGCTCCCACAGCCGTATAAGCGTAAGATTACAATGTCTCAAAAAGTAAGGAAATTCATTGCAAAAAATTCTGTTACTGCATCAGTTAGAGTTGATGTTACAGTGACAAAAGTCTGGAAATGCGGTGTTAGGGTTCCCAACTCTACCAGCCCACCCCTACACACCCACCACACCGTCCACACACCAACAGGCACTGGGTATGCCTTGGGGTCATTGGGCCTAAATCTCACCTCATTCTCCTATACTGTACCATCTCAGCTTCCTTACACATGGAATGGGGTGGGAGTTAGGCCCAACAGCCCCAAGGCACACCCCGACACCTGTTGGTTGGTGGGGGGGTGGGGTTGGAAACCCTAACACCAAATTTCCAGACTTTTGTTGCTGTAATATAAGCATTAATGGAGTTTTTTGCAATGACTATATATATCTGGTGCTAGTGGTCCCCCCTCCTTCTGATCGCCGGACCATACTGTATGTAACTATATCCCTGGTGCTAGTGGTCCCCCCCCCCGATTGACAACCCATACTGTATAGAACTATATCCCTGGTGCTAGTGGTACCCCCTCCTTCCAATCACCATCCTGTACTGTATATAAATATACCCCTGGTGCTAGCAGTTCCACCCACCCCACTGATCGCTGGCCCATACTGTGATAACATAAAATCCCTGGCATCTAGTAGTCCCCCTCACCACAACACCGAACCCCTCCAGTCACCTTCCCAGTCCCCTCAGTGCTGTGGGTACATAAGGTGACCGACGCAGCCCTTCTCAAACTTCCTTGGCTGGCTGCTATATGTCCAGGCAGGAAGTGTGCCTCTTATTTGTAGGACAGGGTGATGTGCCCTGTTATATAAATAAGGGCCGTGCTCCATGCCTGGACATATGGCAGCTGGCTGAAGGGGTGTGAGGAGGGCTGCACCAGTCGTCATATGCACTCGCGGAACCGAGGGGACTAGGAAGGTGACTGGGGGTGGGTTTTCAGTGCCTTAGTGGGGAGGAGATGCTGGATGCCAAGGATTTTATGTTATCACAGTACTGACTGGTGATCAGTGGGGGAGGCCCACAGGCACCAGGAATATATTTAAATACAGTATGGGCCGGCGATCAGAGGAAGGGGGGACCACTACCACCAGGGATATTTTTATTTGATTTTTTACAGACAGGCCAGTGATCAAGGGATGGGACCACTAGCACCAGGGAGTTCTTGACATACAGTACAGGACAGCAATCAGCAGAGGGGAGGACCACTAACACCAGGGATACTGTTTTGTACAGTACAGGCCAGCGATTGAAGGGAGGGGGGTACCACGAGGGATATCTACACATCTGGGACCAGGCACTTGGGGGTGGGTGGCGTTGTGCTAACCTGCCTTGCTACTGATGCAAATGAGCCCATAATGGGCATGCAAATGGCCAAGCAGTGCCTTGCATGCCCAATGGGCTCATTTGCATGGGTCCCTTTGAATACTGCAAATAGCACCCCGGTGCTGTCTATTCTGGCAGCATACTTCAGGAGCCCTGTCGGAGCAGCGCTAAGTGGCTTAGTGCTGGGCTGACATGGCCCTATATTCAGTCGAATAGTGCCAGTGTGCTGTTCAACTGAATATAGCATCTTTGAGCACCCAGGCAATTGCAAGGCGCAGTGCAAATTTTTGCGCTCCGCTTTGTGTGAATTTAAATATCAGGCCCCAGAATGTTTATTGTTTCATGGTAAGCATTTTAAGGGAACAAGAACTTTTATAAACTTCAAAATCAAGTATCTCATTTCCAGAGGGAAAGAAAATGAAATGCTGATATGATTGATGGTTTTGCTAAAAATACATTATTACTAAAAAGGATATGATGACTAACAGATACTCAGTTCCATGTCATCCATTGTAACCAAGATGGCGGCCACGCTTGGCCAGTCTGCAAAGTAGCTCCTGTAGAGCAGAGTTTTTAGTTTATTCTGTGTCATTTTTATTTTTATTTTATATTATTTTATTTTATTTTATAGTGTTTCTGTTATAGCGTTGCAGGAGACTCAGGAGATCGATGCAAATTGTTTATGAAGCAAGAAATTGAGCAGTGTTTTTTGCCAAGAGCTGAATGTGGATCGTTTATTTTTAACGCGGCTGGACTGTGAATAATTTTGATAGGCATTGGGGTGAGTGGAACCGCCAGAGCACATTTGAGCATTTTGAAATTGCCAGCTTGTTCCTGTCGGTGCTGGGGGAGCAGAGCCGTCTGAATCTTCCGCATATTTTTTATCTGCTGGTCTGTTTCTGCTGGCCCCACTCTTAACTACATGGGTTACCCCTTTATTTGAAAGGGATTTCCAACTTGGTTGGGATGTTAACTCCTGACTGTGTGGTAAGGAAGCTGTGACTTTCAGTGGGCAGTGTTGGGGTGGGATAGCTCCCTGTATTCCCACCATCGCTAGGGTTATTCCTGATTCCTGGAACCAAGTGGGAACTGAGTAGATTTTGCTCCACAAAGCTGGTGCAATTATCGACAGATGTTCCTAAGAGGCCTTAAGACTGGTCCTGATGGCCTAGTTTTGGGGCTGCTGTAGCTGCTGGTCTCGGGAGTGTTAGGGGCTTGTTTGTGCCGATGTGGAGGGGTTCCCCTCTTCCTCTGCCCCTGTGTTTGATCTGGATTTACGTTCTCTCTTTGGAGGGAGTTGGATGTTGAACTTTGAGCCTGCAGACTGTATGGAGAGACTGATTGGATGTGGCCTAGTGGAATGAGGGAGCCATAAGAAATCTTGTTGAAGGTTTTATGTGGATATATTTTCTCTACCCTTTGCTGGACTGTGGATTACTTGCACTGTGTGGACATTGAGGAATGGTTTGCATCACTCTATGGTTTCATCTATTCTGGATCTCTGGTGGTGAGAGGACTGGGTGTCCATTTTCTTTCGCTGATTTTTTTAGGATTTATTTTCTTTGGGATTTTGTACTTTTATGTGGAAGCCGATCTCAAACTTGGGCAGTGAGAGTGCCTAAATTCCTGCCCTCCTGGTCATGCGAGGACTTGGAGGTGGGGTACAGCAATATGAAGAGATGGCTACTCTCATTGCTTTATGGATTTAAACTTTATCGGGCAGTGAGAGTGACAGATGATTTTTTCGTTTACTGACTTTTTTCTTGCTTTAGAATAATATTTTACTGTCGTTTATGTTATTTTGTGAGGGACGATTGTAATGATTGTAATGTCCATATAAAATCGAGTGCAGGATTCAAGTGACCTGTATATGTGGGGTAGGGTAATATATATTTTAAGTAGTATTGTATTGTAGTAAGTTGGGAGTGTTCAGTGTATTTATTATTTTGTTAATGTGGTTTATAGTTCATAGTTTGGGATAATTGTTTAGTTGGGGTGGGTTTTTGGAGGGAATTTATTAGTTTTCTAGTTTGGTTTATTTATTTAGTTGCAAAATGTGTTGGATGCCGGCCCCCACAGTTGTGCGCTATTCATCCTCTGCTCTTCATGCCCTCTGCCCTTCCTCTACTCCTCCTCTCCAATTTGCAACCTACCAGCACTGTAGAGCACTTGGTATTATGCGTAGAAGGAGGAGGGGGGCAGGGGGTTGCGAACAGTGGAGGATGAACGAGGGGGGTTACTAAATTGGGGTGGTAAGACCCAGAAGACGCCCTGGGGTGAAATGGAATCCTGATCATGGTTTACCATGTCTGGTGCCCATACCCAAGGGCACTACGGATTGCGGTAGGCAGATGGCCTGGGCAGCCTGGGAGGTTCGTCCAATTCGAGCAGTGTTGTGCAATGCCAGGTTCATTAAGAACAAGACTGCAATTATTGCAGATCTTGTTGAAATGGTGGACCTGGCATGCATTACTGAGACCTGGCTGGATGAAAATTCTGGCCCCATTTTGAAGGCTATGACTCCAGCTGGGTACTCGGTGATACACCGCCTGAGATTGGATTGCGGGGGGGGGGGGTTGCGGTCTGTTTCAAGACCAAACTGAACCTCATGAAGGTACTAGTTGAGGAAGTTGAGTCCTTTGAGTGTTCAGTAGTAGCAGGTGTAGGCTATCGAATCGCCCTCATCTACCGTCCACCCGGTGATGAGAAGTGATTCCTTCAGGAAGTGGCGGACTTCGTGGTCGACATGGCATTTGAATCGCCCAGATTGATGGTTCTGGGTGACTTCAACGCCTGGGTCGATGACGAACTCTTGCAGTTTGGTCAGCACTACCTCCAGTTAATGACATCTCTGGGCCTTACACGGGTGGTTTCTACTGCTACTCATAAACATGGACACTCTCTAGACTTAATCTTTCTCTCCTAGGGATTGAAACATCAGACTTGGGGGTGGAACCAGTTGGGTGGTCCGATCATTACACCGTGGGGTTTAGTTTTAGTACACACACACCCTCGTAGGCCTACCCCTGTGGAGCTGGTTAGGTACTGCCCTTTACGGGACATAAGTTCCCATGGCCTTGCGGCGGTACTCGACCTCTCGTCCCTCCCTGTGGCAAGCAATGATCCAGAGACCCTCATATCAGCTTATAATTTAGCCATTTCGGAGGCTCTGGATTCAATTGCTCCAGTCAGAGTTCACCCTCTCTCCCTTCACCCCAGGTCCCCTTGGTTTGATGGGACTTTGAGGGAGATGCAGAGATTAGGGTGAAGGTTAGAGTGTTGCTTGCGAAAGTCCATACTTGATACTGACCACCGTAGATTGATGGACCACTATTTAGTCTATCAATCTGCAGTCACCCATAAGAAGGCAGAATTCCTGTCCAGGGAGATTGCGGTTGCTCAGAATCGACCAGCTCAGCTATTCCGAACTGTGGACAGACTGTGCAACCCAGCCTGTCTGCATGTTCGGAAAGCTTTTTCACAATTAGTGTGATGAGCTTGCTCAATTCTTTGCAAATAAGGTGACCGACATCAGGGCGGTTCTTCAGCCGGCACACTCTATGGGGGACGTTTGTGATCAGTACGGGGTCACCGTACCTCAGTTTTCCTGGAGTACCTTCAGTTGACCGGAGTTCATGGATGTCATGAGGATCGTCCAGAGTGCGCACCCTACATGCTGTAGTTTGAATCCTGGACCGACCTCCCTTATTTTGGGTTGTATTGACTTCATCATTCCAGTCCTTGTGTGGATAGTCTGGTGTTCCTTAGAATCCGGAGAGTTTCCTAGCTCTGTGAAAGAGGCGGTGGTGACACCACTCCTGAAGAAAGTTACCTTGGACCCAGACTGCCACGCAAACTACAGACCTATCTCTAACCTTCCCTTTGTAGGGAAGGTGATTGAGAAAGTAGTGGCAGCGCACCTGGAGGACCATTTGACCATCCATGACATCTATGAACCACTCCAGTCCGGTTTTCGTAAAAGACATAGTACCGAGACAGCACTGGTTCGGGTGCTCAATGGTCTCCTGATGGCGAGAGATCGGAACAACCATTCCATCTTGGTTCTTCTGGATCTCTCTTCAGCCTTAGACACCATGAACCACATGGTGTTGATAGGACGCCTGAGGCATATCTGTGGAATGTCGGGGACCGTCCTCAGATGATTTACATCATTTCTCATGGGTAGAACACAAAGAGTTGTATCTGGGGGGTTTTCTTCAGGCCCAACTGCTTTGTCTTGTGGGGTGCCTCTGGGTTCAGTGCTGTCACCCATGCTGTTTGCGGTGTATATGCCATCAATCGGAGACATTGTAAGAAGGTGTGGGCTGAGATTTCACTGCTATGTAGATGATACCCAGGTCTACCTCTCTTTTGCACCCGACCAGGATGGAGCTCTCTCGGTCTTTAACAACTGCCTGAAAGAAATCCAGGAGTGGATGGATTCCAGTTGGCTGAAGTTGAACTCAGAAAAGACTGAGGTACTGGTTGTGGACCCAGGTCATCGGACAGAGGGGTTGGGTGTGGGTGCACCCTCTGGAATGTTTCTTGGCGGCGTCTCACTCTCGACCTCTGAACGGGTGCATAACCTGGGGGTAGTTTTTGATGATGGACTGATCCTACATTCTCAGACGTCAGCTGTCATCAAAACTTCCTTTTATCATCTTAGGAATATCGCCAGGATTAAGCATCTGGTTCCGTCTGACGTCCTTCCTAACCTGGTCTACACCTTTGTGTCCTCGCGCTTGGATTACTGCAACTCCCTTAATCTAGGGCTTTCTGGGGTTGAAATCCATCGCTTGCAGCTGGTGCAGAACGTGGCAGCATGGCTTTTGACAGGATCTTCTCGATCCTGCCATATTACCCTGGTGCTGCGCAAACTGCACTGGCTGCCAGTACAGTGGCAGACCACCTTTAAAGTCAGTTTACTGACTTTTAAAGCCCTACATGGACAGGGTCCGGACTATCTGAAAGAGCTTCTGGTTCCTTACTGCCCTGGTCAATCACTCCGCTTGGCCGACGAGGGGTTGTTAGAGATTCCGAGGGTGAATTTGAAGTCATCAGGTTGTCAAACTTTTGCGTATGCATCCGCCGCCCTTTGGAATTCTCTACCTCGCCGGTTACGAGAGTGTGCAACTGTGGAGGAGTTTAAGCAGGGTTTAAAAACTTACCTGTGGAAAAAAGCTGTTATAGTTAACTGAAATGAGCAACTGTTGTATTGTTATCTGATTTTAATTGTATTAAATTGTCATTTGATATTGTATGACTTGTTTTTATATTGTTAGGCACCTTGGCAATGGAAAGGCGCCATATAAATAAATTTATTATTATTATTATTACTGCTGATTTAAAGGTGACCTGACAATGCTTCCACAGTACCACACCTGTAAAAATAAATGATCCTGGTCTCAAACTAGATATTTGCCCTAATTTTCCAACTTGCAGCTAGTTTAATGCCATATTACTTTGCTGAACAAGAAAGTCAGCAAGCTGCGCCGCAGCAGCAAAGTTTCATAAGAAATGATGCCGCAGTTGTGATTTGTAGTAGACTGCACTGCTACTCTGAATGAAATCTCAGTAGCCTGGCATTACACTACAGTTTAATTGTTTCACTAGGTGGTAATGTTTAAAATAATATTTGCAACGATATTTAGAACTAACATTTATACGCATACTTAATAGGTCTGATTCATAGAACTGCAGAAAGAAAAAGAACAATATGATTGGGTGAACCATATCACATGCCCATGCTGTAAGACCAGTCTTATTGCAGGGCTGGTAGTCAAGTCCAAATAGTAGTTTGTGTCCTCAGCTCGTTTAGTAATTTTTCTAACTGAATGAGCCATTTGCAGTGTGATAACCAACAGTGAGCCTTGTGGTAAGAATGATTGTTACTGCAGATCCCATTTAACTGGACGTAATGATAGACAGACAGACAGCTAGACAGACAGAGAGACAGATAGATAGATAGATAGATAGATAGATAGATAGATAGATAGATAGATAGATAGATAGATAGATAGATTTAAAATTTGGTGACCGGGAAAGGCACAATGACCCGAGGCTCATTTCCAGGTGTGACTCGGGGGAGAGGGATACATAGGATAACGCACATATAACAATATTTGAGAAATACAAGAACAAACCAATATACAACTACAAACCAATATACGACATGCAATACCAGCAAATCTGGTAAAAAGATATACATTTGTACATTTGCTTGAAGTAGCAGCAAGGATAAGAAAAAACACAAGAATATACATAGTATTCCGAGCCAAAAATTTGGAAAGGTGTGCAATAATACAAGCAATAAACCTAGTTTTAGAACAAAACAAGGCAAGAATCCTCCCAGCTACAAATAAACTGTAAGGCTTAACCTAGACTTGAAGTGGACAGCTCAGGGATCGCTGTGGATGTTTGTGTGAAATGTGCACACTTGGGGGAGGGAAGGGGAGAAGTCTGAGGAGTCTTTTGACTGTAGAGATAGCGGAGGATAAGCAAAAGTGAGAGGGAAGGAGGTTGGGGAGCAAGATGGTGGCAGAGCTGTGCCATCCTCTGCAAGCTCTCTGAGTGAGAGCACTAGCCTCCCCTGTGGGTTCTCATCTCTGATGTTCCTCTTATTAGGAAAGCTAAAATTTGGAGGTTCTTGATCTTATGGTCGCTGATTAGACCTAAGATGCCAAACGCGTTATTTTATTTTTGGCAGTCCTGTTTTAGTTAGGGGGACAGAGAGGGTTTTAGTAAATAGGCAGGGCCAGGAAGTGAGATAGTTTGAGGGGTTTAGCTTTCTTGTTTCGTAGTTTAGTGTTCCCGCAGATCCCTTACCTGCATTTCTGAGTGCTTGGAAAAAAAGGAGACTGTTGCCGATGTCCTGTTTCCTACAACCGGGCTGCAAATATTCCGACAGTGGTCGTGGGGTGGTTCCTAACTTGGTTTTCCATCTCAAGTAGGTGCTGTTCTTAATTATCGGGGGGGGGGGCCGTCCTTTGAATGGCCTGCTGTTGGATCGCCTGCAGACCTCAACCGATGGGACTTTTCGATCTCAGGTACCGTCAGTTTCTGGGACAGCCGACTTCTTCGGAAGGTGCCTCATCTAACATCTGGTGAGAGGGCCGACTGGGTTGTGATGCTCCAGTTGCCAGTTGGATTACTTCCCCAAGAGAATGCGGATGCAGAGAGTGCTGCCACGTTTTATTTTCCGGGGTGTATGGATGAAATTTTTCTGGCGACTGTGGATCTGTTTTGGTGTTCTTGAGCAGGTTTTTCTCTGCCAGATCATTTCTTGCTTGGGCTGTCTACTGTCTGTGAATTGGGACATCATCTTTAGTGTGTGGCTTTCCCCCGGCTGGATTATTGTCAGGGGGCCGGATTGCTGGTGGACTCTGGCCCTGTAAGATACTGGTAACCTGTTCTTTGTTCTCATGGAGCTGGTGAGAGCAGCCCCAGTGGAGCTTTGGAAGTACTTCCTAATTTCCAGGCACCCAAACAAAGTTTTCTTCACTGCTGTGTCAATCTTTCCTAGTGAGACTGTGGTCAGTGAGAGGGCCCCTAGTCTACTATTCCCTGGGCTGTGAAGCAAATATTGTTACTGACTTGTTTTTCATTTTGTTTGCCATAATCTGTAGCCCTGTCTCGAAGGGCTGTATTGTTTGAGCTCTGCAGGTTATGCTCTCCTGAACTTGGACCCTTAACTCCATATCTCGCTCTCCTGAGTTGTGGGTGGGGTTGGGTTTTGGGAAGACGGGTTGGTTTTAGTTAATGTGTGCATGAGGTTTGAGTGTTTAGGTTGTTAATGTATTAATTGTATGATTGTGTGTATGTTTGAGTTTTGTAGCTAGCATTAGTTGCTGTTTTGGGCATTGTAGTTAGATAGTATGTGTCTGAGGATGAGTAAGGGTCTGGGGCGGGCTAGAATTGTGTACAAGGTATCCCAACTGCTTAATCTGCAGCCCTTCACTGACCTTCCAGTTTCCACCACTACAGCATGTCGCTTTTGGGAGGTTGGGATTAGGAGGTGCCTCGTTGATCGGTTATGGAGGGGCACCTCGAACACATCAGATGGGGGCAGGACAGAGGTAGTCATGTGTAGAAGGTGGCCTGGGTTACAATGGGACCAAGGGAGAGGCCAGATGTGTTTGGTACCCATCTCCAGGGTTCCCACCAGACCGAATGGGCAAGTAGCCAGAGGGGCTGCACTGCCCACAAATCCACTGAGGGCAGTGCTCTTCAATGCCAGATCGATCAAGAACAAGACTGCAATTATAGTGGACTTGGTTTCTTTGGTCAATCTGGCCCCACATTATGGAGACCTGGGTGGGTGACGATGCCGGCCCTGTTTTGGAGGCCGCCATGCCCCCCCCCCCGAGTACTCCATTGTGCATTGCCCCAAAGTGAATTGCAGGGGCGGAGGGGTGGCCATCTGTTTTAGAGCTGAACTAGGCTTCACTGCACACCATGTGAGAACACCAGGTTCATTTGAATGTGTGGCCGTACACAGGGGTCTGGGTACAGGCTGAAGGATTCTCCTGATATACCGCCCCCCCTGGGGCAGCAGGAGAGTTCCTGCAGGAGGTAGCTAGCTTTGTTGTTGGTGAAACATTGGAGGTCCCCAGATTCTGGGGGATTTCAATGTTTGGGCCGACAATGAATCTTCTAGGCTAGGCTACAACCTCCTCCAGACAATGTCATCTATGGGCCTGTTGCAAGAGGTTTCTTCTGTGAGCCACCAGGGTGGCCACATGTTGGACCTGGTCTTCTTGCAAGGGTTTGAGGTTATCAACCTCAAGACTGATCGGGTCACTTCGTCCGATCATTGCACAGTGGAGTTCTTGTTCGGCCCCCCCCCCCAGAGCTCCTCCCTCTGCACAGATGGCAAGCTACCGCCCTTTGAGGGGCTTATGGCAGTAGTTGATCTATCTAGTGTGGGTAGTGCATGTGTTGGGAGTATGGGTGAGGCGGTTGCTGCCTATAATAAGTGATGTCTGACGCACTTGACTCCCTAGCGCTGGTCCGTGTATGACCTAAATCCTCTCACTTGAGGTCCCCATGGTTTGATGGGGAGCTCAAGGCATTGAAAATTATGGGTCAGAGGTTAGAGCACTGCTGGCAGAAGACCGGGATGGAGGCAGACAGACTACCCCTGCGTACCCACTATGGTGAGTACCAGTGGGCAATCAACCATAAGAAGGCAGAGTTCCTGTCCAGGAAGATTGCTGCTGGGAAGAATTGACCAACAGTGCTCTTTTGGACTGTAGACAGATTATTACATCCAGCCTGCCTACAGCTGAAAAAAGCCTTTTCAGATGCTTTTTGTGAAGAGTTTGCTCAATTCTTCTCAGACAGGGTGTCCGCCATCCGGCAAAGAATTCCACCAGTGAGCCAAATTGTGGCCAACAGTGATTGTCTGGGGCACCGGGGGGACACTCCACCTGAATGGGGAGAGTTTAAACTGGTGAAGGTGGCTGAGGTCATTGAGGCTGATTCCAAGCTGAAGCACACATATTGTGAACTGGACCCAGTGCCGACACATTTCTTGATGGGATGTGTTGACTCCGTAGACCCAGTGTTTGCCTTGATTGTCTGGTGTTCCTTGTCAGAGGTTATGAGACCCCTTCTGAAAAAACCATCACTGGATCCTGACGTCAAGGGGAATTACTGTCCTATCTCTAACCTTCCATTTTTAGGAAAGGTTGTTGAAAAGATTGTGGTGCAACAGCTTGAGTAGCACCTCATGGCCTTTGATCTATACGAGCCTCTCCAGTCTGGGTTTCGTGTGAGGCATAGCACGGAAACTGCATTAGTTCAGGTGCACAATGAGCTCCTCAGGGTGAGAGACTGACAGGAAGGAATAATTCTCATTCTCCTCAGCTTTTGACACAGTCGACCATTGTGTGTTGCTCGACTGCCTGAAGGAATATTGTGGACTCGTGGACACTGTCATCTGCTGGTTTGAGTCCTAGCTCATGAACAGGAGGCAATGGGTAATGATGCAGAATTTCTCCTCCTTCCCTAGCCTCATGTCTGTGGAGTACCTGAGGGTTCGGTCTTGTCACCAATGTTGTTTGCTGTGTATATGCTGCCCCAGGAGAGCTCATTAGGAAGCACAGTTTGGGTTTTCATTGCTATGCTGATGATATCCAGTTGTATCTTTCCTTTGCCTCAGGAACATCCACATAGTGGAAGTGCTAAACAATGACTGGATGGCCTTCAGCTGGTTGCGACTGAACCCCGATAAGAAGGAGGTACTGGTGGTGAAATTGAACAAAGGGCATGATAGGATTGCCTCTGGTGCAGCAACAGGATTAGCCCTGGGGTCTGTGCCATTGAAGGCCTCCTCTAGGGTGCGCGATCTTGGTGTTATCCTTGATGGCAGGCTGACACTTGAATTTCAGGTGTTGTCCATGGTCTGCAGTAGTTTATATCATCTGAGGAATATCGCTAGGATCGAACCCCTAGTTCCACTCATGGACCTCCCCACCTTGGTACATGCCTTTGTGACATCAAGGCTTGATTACTGTAATGCTTTCTACTTTGAGGTCTCAAGAAGTACCCTCCGCCAGCTGCAGCTAGTGCAGAATACAGCTGCCAGTTTGTTGACGGGGCAGTCTAAGTACTGCCACATCACCCTGGTTCTGTGTGAACTGGACTGGCTGCTGGTTAGATGGAGGGTCCTCTTTAAGGTGGACTTACTCATCTTTAAGGCTCTAAATGGACTGGGTCCTGGTTACTTGTTGGACCTTCTAACACCTGTTGCCTCGGTCCACTCCCTCAGTTCCTCCTCTAGGGACTTCCTTGCGATTCACAAGATGAGGCTGAAAACTGCTGGCAACAGGGCATTCAGTGTCACCGGCCCCATCCTGTGGAATTTGCTTCCATCAGCTGTAAGGGAGGCCCCTTCAGTTCAGGTATTTAAAGCCCTCCTTAAGACCTTTCTGTTAAATCAGGCATTCCCAGACACAGTTCTTTAGATTCTGTTCCTAGACAGTGTTTTTAGATGTTATCCTTCAGATACTGTTTTAATGATTGCACTGTTTTAGGAATTGCTGTTTGTTGCAGGTTATTTTTTCTACCTTGCTGTGTCCTGCCTTTATCTATTTTTGCTGTGTTTGTTTTGTGTGATCTTATTTATATTTTTTATTTATTTATTTATTTATTCCACAATTCGGATTTACATCCTTTGAGTCAAAGACTCATTTACAAAGGCACCTCGTCGCAGGGAGGGTAGACAACAATTGATGGAGTACAACAATGGAGAACATTACAGATGAGATACAATAAAAGAACACACAAAGCAATTTCAGTGATACAGTGGTGTATAAAGGCTTCAATTAGATTTATTGTTGTTTATCTGCACATTTTTTTTGTATGGCGCCCAGAGCCTCCGGGATTGGGTGACCAAAATTAAAATTTGCCTTGCCTTACTTGTACCACAGTAATGGAAATGTGTAGGAGAAAGCAGATTGGTCAGCTGCCGATAGGGAATGCAGGATAGTGAAGGTACGTCGGTCTCTATGATGAAGGGAGCATGTTGAGGTATTAGCTTGGGATGAACAGGAGGACAGGTAGGGGGGAGAGTCCCAAACCAGAACTTAGCAATAAGGGAGGCACAGTGAACCAATCTTCTGTGGGATAGGGGAACAATGGAGAAGGCAGAATACAGAGGACAGTGGTGAGTGAGGGAAGGGGGAGCATTGACAAACTGTCAGAAGGAATTAAGGAGGTTGTCAAGTTTAGAGAGGGATGTGACAGGGGCTGTGCTGTAGACTACATCTGCGTAATCAAGGACTGGCAGGATTATTTTTGTTACAAGCTCCCGACAGCTGGAGAGAGAGAGAGAGAGAGAGACTGTCCTTGGGTCAGTATAGGACTGTAAGCGTTGGTCTGAGTTTAGAACAGGTGGTGTTAATGTGGGTAGAGAAATCTAAGTAGTTGTCCAGCCAGACCCCAAGGTACTTAAATGCTGTGAGAGATTCAAGGGACAAGCCATCCAGAGTAATGAAAACTGGGGCAGACTGGAGGGTAGACAGTTTCTGCCTGGTGCTGAAAGTCATGGTAATGGTTTTCTCTGCATTTAGGTTAAGTTGGTTCATTTGAAACAGAACTGCACACTAGCAAAGTCTTGTTGGAGAGGAGATTGTACACTGACAGTCAAAGGACTAGAAGTGAAAATAACGATATCATCAGCATACATGTGCATGTGGGAGGAGGTGCAGATGGAAGACTGTCATTAATGAACAGGGAGAATAGGATGGGATCAAGAATAGAGCCTTGAGGGACCCAGATAGGATAGGAATGGGAGGGGGAAGTGCGTCACCTATTTTGACAGATTGCTGCCTATCTTGTAGACAGGAGTAGAGCCAGTTTACAGTTGGAGCTGCTAAACCCACAGCATTCAGTTTGTGAAGCAGGAGGGGTTGGGAGACAGAATCAAAAGCCTTGGCCAGGTCTATGAATATCACAGCAGTAATATGACTCTGGTCCATAGCTGAAAAAATAGAATCTGTAACCCGTAAGAAGGAGGAGATAGTTGAGTGCTTCTTTCTGAACCCAGACTGTATGGGAGAGAGGATCTAATTGATGGAGAAGTACTCAGAGAGCCTAGTGTGAATGAGAGACTCCTGTAGTTTGGCAAGGGATGGGAGAAGTGAAATGGGCCTGTTGTTTCCAGGAGTGGAGGGGTCACCACCCTTGTGGAGAGGTAGAACATTTGCCAGTTTTCCAGGCTTTTGGAACAGTAGAGGTTGAGAGGGAGAGGATAAGGATGTGAGCTAGAGGGGAAGCTATGGTGGGGACTGCTATGATAAGGAGCCTGGGATGGAGGCCATCTAGGCTAGTTTTGGCTGGGTCAAGAACAATAAGGGCAGTGGTGAATTCTTGGGGGGAGATGAGGGGAAGTGGAAGTTGGTAGGGGAGATAGGATAGGTTGGGGGATAGGAGAGGGGTTATCTGGGAGTGCACAGGTGGAAAAGAATGAGTTGAACATCTCAGGTACTGTGGAGGGGTCAGAGACAAGAGAGACATCAATTTTGAGGGCTGGGGAGGAAAGCTGAGTAGGAGGATCAATGAGTGTGTGAATAACTTTCCAGAACGATGCAGGTGTGAATTGTTCATGTCGTAGGTGGGATCAAGATAGAGACAGACAGAGAGAGAGAGACAGACAGACAGAGACAGAAAGAGACAGAGAGAGAGAGAGAGAGAGAGACAGACAAAAAGACAGAGAGAGAGAGAGAGAGAGAGAGAGATAGATAGATAGATAGATAGATAGATAGATAGATAGATAGATAGATAGATAGATAGATAGATAGATGGATGTATGCAATCTGATGAAAAAGATCCAGTCACCTATCTGAGCTGCCCTAATGCCTACCTAAAGTAATCCATTGCTCCTCATGTTTGTATTGCACCTAAGATCTGTCTTCCTTCACAGCCCGTTATTAGTTATAACTTACATAAGCGTATCTACCCCCAAAGGACTTTGGGTTTCTGGGGGCCTTCCCATAAGTTGGAAGAACCACTCAGGATTCCTGTTCTAATTGGGGGCACTCAAGGATAGAGTTCCCCAGGAGGAGAGCTAGCCAGAATCTGAGCCCTGGCTCAAATAGAGATGGAGATACCTATACAGAGAGGTAAAGTTACCACAGGGCAATTTTATTTCCAAGTCGCATATTCATCCAAATTCATGCATTTCTCCAAATACTTCTCTATATTTTTATTTATTTATTTTGATCGGGATTGATATCTTTGAGTCAAAGACTCATTTTCAAAGGTTCTAAGTCAGGGAAAAAACAGAGCAATACAAATACAATACAATAAGTACAAATTAAGATAACATCTTTAGCATGCTTTCTCACCTTCTTCCAAAGACTGGCTCAGACTATAAGTCTGTAGCAGAACATATATTGGGTACATTGTCAGAGCCAGAGTCAGGCACCCTTCATGACTCTCAATATTGGCACATGATATGAGTAGACATCTCCAAGTATATGTATCATAATGTCCGCAAACAATACACTTCCAGTTCATGGGCAGTAGTCAAATGAGGTACAATCAAAGTCATTTAGTAACACCCAGTATTAGGCTCCATGGTCAGTGACATCAGCACAATCACAATTGGGTTTCTTTTAAATATCACACAGTCTCTATACCTCGGTAGGCATAATGTCTCTGGGACCCTGACGTCCTTCCTCTCTTCTAACCTTCTACATCACCTCCATTCCAACACTCTGCTAACTATGGCCCCTGCCACTTCAGTCAGGTTGTGAGTAGTTTCTCCTCATGCATGGAAGGATGGCTGGAACTGGGATAAGCACCACAAAGTTCTCACCAGGTCGACAAAGGACTTCAGCGCTGAAAGGCGCCAAGCATCTCTTCTCTTCCTCCTCCTCCTACCATTGAAAGTCCTTGGACCCACTCCCATCCACATCCCCTCAAAGCATGATTAACCTGACAGTCCCAGCATTAACCTTCTCACTATCAAGCCAGTTGCCAGTGCAAAACTAAAGGAAATCTTAGGGCATCCCAGGGGTTACACATATATTTAGAAGGCGAACAATTATCTGTTATAAAGTTAGAAGGAGACCTGGGGGTCATGGTTTCCAACAATCTGAAGGTAGGAAGACAGAGTGAAAAGGCGGCACAAAAAGCCAATGGCATTCTCAGATGCATAGGCAGGGGGATTACAAGCAGAAAATGAGACATGATTGTCCCACTATAAAGATCCTTGGTGAGGTTGCACCTGGAATAATACGTATAATTCTGGAGACCTCACCTAAGAAACGATATTTAGACCGGTTGGAAACAGTACAGAGAAGAGACACTACAATGGTTCGAGACCTCCACCAAGAACCCTACAAGGGGAGACTTAGAGAATTGAATATGTACTCCCTGGAACAGAGAAGAAATAGGGGAGACATGATAGAAATGTTCAAATATCTCAAAGGAATCAACTCGGTGCGGGGTCAGAGCCTATTCAAAGAAAGCAAGAAAAATAGAACTGAATGCTACAGCATGCACCTAAAGGGAGGGAAGTTTAGGACCAACATCAGGAAATTCTTCTTCACTGAGAGGGTGGTTTAGCCTTGGAACAAGCTGCCACAAGAGGTGGCAGAGACAAAAACAGGGAATTCAAGCTTTCCTGGAATAGGCATTGTGGTAACTGAAAAAACAAATCTACTAGGGAGGAGGGTACTCATACGGGCAGACTAGATGGATCACACAGTCCCCATCTGCTGATACATTCTTATGTTCTTTCTTAAGGGACTCTTTTATTAATTAATTTATTTATTTTTTTAATACATTTTCTTTATCCGCTGTGGCAGGCCATTGCTCCCATCTGCCACCTTTACCTTCACTCAGGGTTGTTCGGGATCTTCCTTGCACTATGCGCATCCCAGAGGAACTCCAGAGCCAGCCCATAGGCATCATCTTGCAGTGCCTCCTGATTTTACACTGTTTCTCCCCTTAGTTACCCAGAGCCCTGGAAGCAGTGATGCATGCGTGTAGAGGGGCACATGCACACCGCAGCTCCATTAGACAGTACCTTCCACCCTCCCTGGCCTAGTGCCAGTGCTCCTCGGATGCGGCACTGCCACCCAGCCTTCACTAGGGGGCAGCCAAGCATTGAGAAGCCCTCCTGAACCCTCCAAAGGAGGAAAGATGCCAGGCGACAGCTAATCAACTTCTTCTTCCTCCCACTCCCTGCCGACCCCCGATGATCCAAGCTCATTCCTGAACCTGGGTCACCAGCATGAAGCAAGGTGTGGCATCCAGTGCCTCAGCCCTCTATGCCATCAGACTGGACCTTAAGGGTATCTGGGGAGTGGCTTCTCACCATGCGACTTGATCTAATCCTATTTGGTCTAATTCTGCAGCAGACCCAAAGAATTACAATTTTATAAACTTTCTTTCCAACCCCATTACCCTTTTGGGACCTGCACTTGTTCAGCTAAGCATGCAGAAAGGTTCAGGGGAGTACGTTTTTATGTAAAAATACCAATATGTAAAAATGTTAGTGACAGTGTCCATGACAGACATGCATTAATTCACACAGTTTTTTTTCTTTATAGCATACGGTTTCAGCAGAAGGAATGCAAAATATATGGGGTTTTTTTTAGAATTCTTGAGTTTGTCACAAAGTGAACAAAATCTGGTTTATTTCAACTGCTATAACAATTGCATAACATTAGCTTTACAGTTGGCACAGTTGGCTAGAAAACAAAGAATTGCTTGAAACCTGATTGGTTCTCAAATTTACAGCCAAAAAGACTCTCTCCCCTAAAACAAGCAGTTTGAGTGGTTTAGAGAAGAAGTTTGACAAGAGAAGTGGAAGAGAATTTGGTTTTCTATACAAGTTTAAATAACTGCTAATTTTAGTGACAACTAGCTGCGCACTAAGACGTACCTTACTGCACAATCATGTTATGTATTTCAGCCAACTACATGCTTTCTTTTCTCAATGCTGCTTTCTAAATCGCTTCTATTGAACAGCAGGGAAAAAGGGCCAACTAACTAACTTACTTACTACTTGCCAGCAGAAACAGGCCACATGGTCTATCAAGTCTGCTTGAGTGTGCAGCTAGCACCCCACTTGCAGCTGCCCCTACCCACTTGCCCCCCCCCCCACACAGATGAGTGCCAACTGACCTTGAACCAGATTAAGCGTTTGGTGGTATTTTCCAGTGAATGGGGGAAATGTGGCTAGGACACCAGGGAAATTCCCCTACTGACCAATAGGGGGAACCACTGGTCTACTGCTTGGCCATTTCCATGTAGGAGCAGGATGTGAAGGTGGCTGTGGAGCTGGTCTCCTCCACTGCCCTACCTGATTCTGAGACTGAAAACTTTTTCGATGCTCCGACTGTGTTGGAAGGAGCACTGGAAGTTCAGACCGAGATGGAAATTGAATATGCAATTGCACATTCGGAAGATTCGGAGACAACTCCTGGAATGAATCGATGTCAAGGGCTTGAACCAGAAAAAAATGTTTTGGAGGATAGAGACCTTGAGGCACAATTGTTGCAGGAAGAACAGGATTTTTTCTGAGAAAAAAGAAGTTGCAAGAGGCCATAGCAGTGAGAGATGCACATAGTTTACCCAGAGATGCAGTGATGGCACACCCTAGTGAACAGACTTCGGTCCAGCTGCAAACAACAGGCGCAGCTGGTGGTACTTTGCCACAGACCACGATGTCTCCACAAAGGAGCGATCTGACTGAGGAGCACCCAGCAACTGAACCTATTTTTACGTTTCAGGCAAGTGGCAATTCTGTTTCAAAAATGTTTGTATTTAATGGCAATGCCAATCATGGCAATACAAGTCAGGGCACTGTCGTGGCAAAACAGGGTGCTACATTGGGAATGGCAATCTTGGAAGCTCCCGCTTCTGGCCTAGGATGTAGCTCACTCGCCCCGAAGAAATCAATTTCGGATTGGTCTGTAGAGACATCACTGAAGAATGCTGGCTGGGAAATGACTTCAGATGGCCGATGGGTCTCAGGGCCCTCTTCTATCAGGGTACAAGATACTGAATTAGACACTAATACTGCTATCCCTGCTGATGTCTCTACTAATATTGAATGTGTGGTCCCTGAGGATTTATCAGAATCTTTAGTGTCACCACTGCATATACCTGAATCATTACTATTAACTCAACACTTGCACCTGGAGCTTAACCTGGTATCCAAAGTTACAGACACTGCTGAAATCCAGATACAAGCCCCTACAACAGTGCCACGCATGGAAAACCCAGGTCCTAGTACATCAGAACCTGAACAGCCTGACTGCCTGGGCACAGTAACGGGGAACATCAGCAACCAAGGGGAAACCGTTCCTATGCACCCTTATTTCATGAAACTGTGTACCCCGCTAAAAGGCATAATGCCATTCGACTAATTAATAAAGGAGCTTTGGATGTGTTCCTGGACCGCATGTACATTGCAAAAACTTTACTGCTTGACACTATGAAATATACAACAGCTGAAATATATGCATTAATCCATGTGTCTGGAGAACAGACGTTCGATGTTAGCCTTAAATTAAACAGTAGACTACAGAAATTTGGGGGAACTTAACCATCATTTGAAAGCGACACCTGAGTGGTCACCTTTTGAAGTAATTCCATTGACCAAACCGGCTAACAGAACAATAACTGTACTTTTTTGGAAAAAAAGGGGTCAGCATGACTGACCTCCTCTATTGGCTCAATCAGAGATGCACTGTTATGGGAAATCCAGAAGCCATTTTTGATGATATGAAAATTTGGACTGGGGGATGGAAAGCGAGGGTTGTTTTACATACAGCTGAGAGTGGTCTCCAACACCTACCTAACAGGTTTTTTTTTATTGGGAGGGACAGAGGTGTGTTGTTTTACCAGGGGCAGCCTAAGTCTTGTTATTGGTGTAGCAACATGGGGCATATTAGTAGTCTCTGTAGTAAACTGAAATGTACACTGTGTGTGGAACTAGGACATAACAGTGGCCATTGCAGAAATGATCAGCTCTGCAATCTTTGAGACACTAAGGGCCACTCTTATCTCACTTGCCTTTGCGCGCTGCACACAATCAGCTGAATCAGACTGACAGTGAAGAGCACAGAGTCATGATAGCGATTTCCCAGAGATCCAGAGGTAGACCCCCACACACCTGTTCAACCCCCTCTCCCTCCTCCCCCCCAACTTCCAATCCACAACAAGGACAGCAGTAGACAGTAATTGAAGAGCGAATAGAACCTACAAGGGGGATGACAGGCCAACCTGATTAGACTACTGAACCCCTCCCCCCCATTACTTTTGTGACAGCCAGTGCCACTATAACTCATCCAGTAGGAACGCATATGCCTGAGGAGATTCCCCCAGGCCCCAGCAGACACAGAGACATCTAGGAAGACTCACGATGCAGACAAAATTGGTCTAAACCTTCTCCCAAGGTTCAAAAGACTACTGGGATCCCTGTAGCTTATAGGTTTGAGGCACTGACAGATGTCCCTGACATGTCAGGCAACAAGTCAGATGACTCCTCAGTTTGGTCTTTCTTACCAGATGTTAGCTCCGATAAGGAGGACCCCTTGCCCATGGAAACCACAACTACTGTTATTCCACAACCACCCTTGAAAGCTAGAGTGAAACTCAAACACACTAGACAAACAAGAAGCACTTCTAAGCAACCCCCTTGAGTGATATACCCATTCAACCTCCTAAATGCATCATCTTACATTATACTCATGTAACATTAATAGTGTGAAGAACCACAAGAAAAAACAGGCTGTTTTTTCATACCTACAGTCTTGTGGTACTGGTATCTTTCTTCTGCAGGATACCAGACTGTACACTCTGCAAGATATTAAGGAAGCTACAGGGTTATGGCATGTAGGGCCCTCCTATTAGTCTCTGGGCCCAGACTCTTGCTCTGGTGTTGCAATAATATTTTTTGGCATCCAGTTTCACCTGATAAAAGTGTTGGATATTCTACCTGGTACAGCACTGCTTGTTTAGGTTAGGATACATGGGAATTTATTCAGGATAGTAACTGTCTATGCTGCACAGACTAAAGCAGAAAGAGTGGCTCTCTTTCAGCTTATTCCGCCATACCTTTATTCTACACATAACGTAATTCTAGGGGGTGATTTTAATTGTAGTTTATCACTCACAGACAGAGATAAAACAGCCAAGACTTGGAAAATCTTCTGTGACATGTCATACTTAAATAAAATGATCCAGGACACACAACTGACAGATGTATATAACAGTTTTCCAGGGTTGGCTAATCCTACTTTTTTTAAGGGTCCGTTAGTGACACGGATTGATTATTTTTTTATTTCACATTCCCTCCCAATCCAGGCTGCAGACCTTCAGACTATTGAATTTTCAGATCACAAATTGTTACGGGTGACAGTGGGCACATATAGACAGTTGACCTTCGGCCCAGGGATGTGGAAGTTTAATTCTTCTTTATTAGAATCTACAGATATAATAGAAGAACTTAATTATTTTCTCGAAGTTAGACAATCTGCATACGACTTGTACGATGACCCCCCCCTTGTGGTGGGAATACACTATTCAGGACTTGACGAACGTATTAAAATCCCTGTCTAAAGAAAAAACGAATGAAGTGAATGATCAGTATCTACAGCACAGAATGCAGCTTCAGAAGCTGTTGTCCATCTCGTATAGTACAGACCATAATTTTGGGGGTCAAATCCATAATATTAAACAGAAAATTATGTCCTATCAGTCCCAGGCCCAAAATTTGCAAAACCAACTTTTAATTGCAAGGTAGAAAAGAATATACCTGCCCATATGAAATCTGCAACTCTAACAACAAACAAAAACAAATAGATGGTTTATGGGACAGTGATCATAACTTTTGTACAGAACCCCTGAAAATTTAGAGAATTGTTGATGCATGTACTCAACTGTCATTTGCACTCACACGTACTGATAATCAAAATTATGATGAGCTATTTTCTGGACTGGATACCCTAAGTGTTCAGTGGAGCAGGGAGAGCAGCTGACACAACCCATACAGTCAGAAGAATTAAAACAAGCTCTAGACATTCTTGTAGCAAATAAATCCCCGGGTAGTGATGAACGAACCAACGAGCTTTACAAACACATTGGTAATAAACTTTTGGTTGAATTGACTGAAGTTTTCACTCATATTTTAAAACATCAATCCCACTCTCTCTGAATGATCAGTGGACAAATTGTCTATTTATTTAAAAAAAGGAGATAGAGGGGATATGCAAAACTGGAGGCCCATTAGTGTCCTCAATAATGATTTTAAATTATTGGCAAAAATCTTAAATTCTAGGCTATTAAGGATGGCTGAACAATTGATTTCACCTGCACAAGTATGTTCAGTGCCAGGCAGAAAACTAACTGATCATTCAATCTTCCTTAGGGAACTCTGCAAACAAGGGCAGAGAGGGCTGCTTGAAAGGGTGGTGTTAACATTAGATCAAAGAAAGGCATTTGATTCAGTCAGTCACAATTATTTATGGGCGATTTTGACTCAATATGGGATCCCTACTACATTCATAGACTGGATCAGATGTTTATATAGAACGATAACTGTGACACCTACAGTACATGGCTGGAAGGGTGCCATGTGTAAAGTGGGGAAGGGGGTGAGGCAGGGCTGCCCCATGAGTCCTCTTCTGTTTGTTTTAGTATTGACCCCTTTTTACAGCTTCTCAACAAATCCAGATGCATACAACATATAGCACTTAGGGATACGACTCTACAGTTTCCAGTAATTGCTTATGCAGATGACCTCTGTATTTTAACACATGACTCCAGCTCAGCCTCAACTGCTATAAAGATTTGCAACCAACATCCATATATTAAATAGTATTTATGCAACTGAAATCAATACACTAACTCGGGGAGATTTAAGACCAAGGTGGATACATATGCTTTGGATTACAGATTCAGACAACCCAGTAACGTAGACCAAGCTTTCTCTACCCTTGTAGCAATACTGGAATGATATTATATTGCCTAGTATTATACTGCAGTACTTCTTGTGACTTTCAACAGGACTGTAATATTTTTCCTTCATGTTTTTTTTCCTTGTATATAACGACTATATGATTATGATTTTAGACAGAATGCTTATGTCCCAGATAATTTGGTTTGTTTTAGTTTTAATTTACCTATGCTTGCACTACTTTTGTAGTAGTTCTGGGATGGTATTATATTGTTTGATTTTATACTGTAGTATTTCTTGTGACTGTGAACAGGACTGTAATTTTTTTTTGGTTTTTCATTTTCTTTTCTTTAGTATTTAATGGCAAAGAGATTCTGGCTTTAGACATTGTGACTACATACCAGATAATTTGTTTTGTATTATCGTTTGATTTTTCCTTTAATAAACACCCCTACTGTTTTCGATAAGTGCCATGGGATCTTTAACATCCACCTGAACTACCACCAGAACGGGCAGATGGGACCTCGGTTTAATGTCTCATCCAAAAGATGGCACCTCAGAAGTGCAGCACCCCCCTCATGCTGCACTACAATGTCAGTACTGGGATATTAACCCAAGTGCCATGTGTGGGAATTGAACCCACAGCCCTCTGACAGCCCTCTGATCTCTCAGCCTCAGAGGCGAGTGTGCTACCTGCTGAGCCACTGACACTGCAAAAACATTTTATTCTAGGTTTGAACCCATAACCTTCTCTGCCAGGGGCAGACACTCTGACTGTACATCATCAGACTTTCTGCCAGTGGTTTGGCAGAAAGTCTGTTTCCAACTTGATTGGCTGAATTATATCACATGGTTATGTGGTAAGGTTTTTCTTATTAGCATAGTAGTTGTTAATCAAATAAGCAGTTTTTTTTTAAAACAACTTTTTACGGTCGGCAGCAGCTGAAACTTGCACATAAAACAGCACATTCAGACATTGTTCTGCCTAAACAAGTCCTTTTGTAGCGCAATAACCCAAGCCAGTATGATTGTTTTTTTTTAGTCTTACAAACGATCATATTCTAGACACTCTGACCTAACATGCAGAGTATGTAGAACGATGCCTGGACCACCATACACAACATGACTATGTTTCCATCAAGGAATGATATGACATCATAGACATTGGAAGAGAGGGGAACATGATAGAGACCTATAAATACCACACGGGGTAAATAAGTTACTGGAGGGAGTACTTTTCAGAGGAAAAGATGCACAAGAACAAGAGGACATTCAATGAAGCTGGAAGAGGGATGTGAGGAAGTACTTCACTGAATGTGTGGCAGATGCCTGGAACAGGCTTCCAGTAGAGGTGGTGTAGTGGGTTTCAAGAATGCATGGGATATTGAACTGATTTTGCAAAGTCCAAATGCCCTGACCCACAGGACAAAAAATGACTGATCTTAAAGACAAAACACCCCCAGATTAGCTGTTAAAATTGAGACTAATAAAAACATATCCTTTACTTGAATGGGGTTGGTCTGTTTATGTATTATGTATGTAAGGTCCACTCAAATGGGGACTTACTTTTATGGCTCCCATTCTCCAGTTTCTGCTCCAGTCTTGGAGTGCCTCCCGATGCCTGCTGGTCCCCTCGATGTTGTCCCAGAATTTCTCACCGTCACAGCCCAGATCCCAAAAGGTGCCTCTAAGTTTCCTTAATGTCCTCTGTGCCTCTTCATCTCCTGATGGGCTCACGGAGCAGGATCATGAGCTGCCAGTGTTTAGGCAGGCTGGCAAGCTCACTTGAGTGCAGAGAAATGCACTCTGGTCTCGGACTGCAATTGTGGTCAACAGTGGTGGCTCCTCCAGTAGTCCCAGTGCCCGTAAAGGCATAGGGCAGGGGTCGGTGACTTGGGCTGGACTGGAGGGAGCCACTGATTTAATTAAATAAAGTGTGTTGTGCCCACTAGAGGGCCTGGCCCGGCTTCATGAATATTAATAAATGGTGCATTAATATTCATAAGCAGGTTCATGTTGTGATTAGGGGCTGCAAGTTTCAGCTGCTGCCGACTGTAAAAAATGCAAATAGTAGTACTAGAAGGGAAGCACTGCAATGGACACTAATGGGGCTAGTTTTTACAGTGAAAATTATGTAAATAAAATATTTTACCTGGCTGCACCAGACTTGAACATACGGGACTCAGGTAACTGCCTGTCTGCTGCCTAGGGGCTCTAAATTTCGGCAGCAGTGACAGGTTAAGGAGAGAAGCAAAAGGTTTATTCAAGGCACTGCTTTCGAGGGCACAGCAGGGACTATTGTACTGTGGGGCAAAGAAATAAATTAAGTAATTATTCTGGCTGCACCAGAACTTTAAAGTTGGAACTGTGGTAATCTGCAAAGGGACTGTGTGATTTTGTAGCCATGTTTGTGCCGCAACAGCCAATCGGAGAGCCAGGATTTTAAGCAAGGATTGCTGGGACAGTGTCAGAGACTAGTGGGACTTTGCCAAGTGCTTGTGTGGGAAATGCAGGGACCTAATTCAGATGCCAAAACAGGGAGCCTATTGTGCATCGAGTGAGGCTAATGAATATTCATTTTGTAGACTGACAGGTGCTTTCAGGCAATCTCAATGGGAGCAACAAGTAGTCTCAGCCTATCAGGAGCCACAGATGGACTGCATAAAAGACAATGTTTGCCAGGCTGAGCAGCGAGTTTTAAGGGGAGTCCCCCACAGGAGAGGGGGCTCAGGCCACAAGAGAATGAGCCTACAGTTCTGTGTGAGCCCTCCCATGAGGGCAGCGCTCTTCTTTCGCCAGAGAAACAAGTAGCTGCAATCAATAACAGTTGCTAGCCTGGGGGTTGCCAGAGATTGTCCTCCAGGGGCTAGCTTTGTCATTTCCACATTGGGAAAATGTGGGAAGAAGCCAGGATCCGCCTGCAGTTGTGAGACAGCTGCAAGAAATGCTTCTGTGTCAGCAGTGAGAGTGCTAAAGAATTGCCTGTTACTTCCAGAAAAGAAAAGTACTGAAAATGTTTCTGAGTAAGTAAACATCTACTTACAAATGCAAGCTTTAAAAGATCTGTAAGGCGAAGTGAAGCCCAGAAAGATTAAAGAGTGACTGTCTGTCGGCACGCTGTATCTAATGCTGAGGAAGGATGGACATTTAGTGCAAGTGACCAGAGAAGGGTCCAGTGTTTAAGAATGTGATGTGACTGTTTTGCTAAGTGCCTACAGGACTGGAAGGGGAGTACCCAGAGGGCGTGCTCTTCCTGACATTGTCTGTGAGGCTAGTACCTGTCCATTTGGAGCTGCTAATGCCAGCATAGCCAAGAGGGACTTCGTTTGCTATGTCTTAATGTCCAGTTGAAGCTGCTGACGCCAGCAAAGCCACAAGGGACTGTGTAAATGGAATGGTATTGTGAGCCAGAGAGAGCTTCAGAAATCAGTTTGCTAACACGTAAAGTGCCAAGTTAGAGGAGTCTACAATGTCTGCTTTGCCAACAAGTAAAGTCTATTTAGTGGTAGGGAGCCAAGCCTCACGCTCTGCCTGGTGCGATAGTGAAAAGTTTTGCCTTAAGCTCCAGCTCTGTGGTAAAGAAAGATAAGATTTTGCCAGGGAGACTTTGCCCTGTAATCTGCTTTGGGAGCCATGACCTGGACTCTGGTTGCACACCCCGTGCAGGAGTGTGGGTGCTCATCCCTAAAATACTTGGGAGTGCACCTCTGATTCTTAAGTTCTAACCTGACTAGCAAAGGGTTATGTCTGCCATGCTTGGCACAGGGATGAAAGACTGTGATTACTTCAAGCAACTGCTAACTTCAAAATTGTACTAACTGTATAAATGTGCTGAGTGCAACAAAGCAAATCCCAGACTGGCCTAGGACACAGCCTGGTTGTGTGCTACCCAGGGCGTTGCCATATGCGCTTCCCCAGAGAAGCATAGCCTAGACACGGTGGTTGAAGCATGCCAGCCCTGGTCCCAGCCTGGTCTTTCCAGAGAGTGATTTCAGCCCAGACAGGGGCACTGCCAAAAGAGGTTAAAGTGTTGTTTCCATCTATAAAAGCTGTAAAACCCACGCAGTCAGTATAGGGTGGCTGGTTATAGCTTTTGCCTACATCTCAGCCTCCAGAGTCAGAGTCCCCCTGCTGAAAGCTCCTAATTCTGCCTTGTACAGTTTGATTGTGACTTACTAATGAAGACTTCTAAACAACCCAGTTATTGGAGTGACCTGTAAATAGTTCAGACTGTTGCCAAGTTCTGCAATCCACAGTCAGGATGTGTGTTAAAAGTAAAGTTAAAATGTATCTGCCTATTTTCTTTAAAGGCCCCAACCAGCCAACCAACAACAGCTGCATTGAACAACAGGTCTGCAACTTCAAGAACTTCAGTGCTGGGTACCCAGATTAAAAGTATAGGATTACAGGGTCCTAATACAATTTGGGGACTGGTACCAGTGTGGGTTTGAAATAACTGTGTCATATTTTCTAGGGCAAGTAGCTTAGACAGCAGTCCAGGATCTGAATGCCTCAGAAGTTGGTGGGGGTCCACTGTGATTGATGCCTAAAGGTAAACATGCCAAATGATTATTGTGATTTTGTGCCAATCTAAACTACATACCAAATCCAAAAATCTAATTACTGAAAATAACTTAACCTCTACTCTGATTTACCCATCCTAGTCCTTCCCCATGTAAATAAATTGTTGATGTTTTTTGCATGTACCTGTCTCGTAAGCATATTATTAGCAGAGAGTCAATAATTATAAAATGTGTTGAATTGTGGGGAACTGTTATTGGGTCATGTTGAGGTGACACTATGGTATTGTGGGTGGGTACAGCAGCCCAGAGGGTTGAACCAGGTTTTATTCTGGCCCACGTAAGTATACTCTGGGTGCAGGCACTGCACAGTTATGTTAGCTTGGGAAAGAACCAATTTAAAGTTAACATATGAACCCAGGCCTCTCAACCCATACCTCTCAAATGTCCCTGATTTTCAGGGACGTCCCTGATTTTGCCTCATAATTTTACTCTGTCCCTCCTAAAACTTGTGTTTCTGTGACTAAACAGTGGGAGTTGTAAGCACAAAATAATGTCAAATGTTAAAGTTACAGACTTGTTCTTCATTAGAAAATGCATTTTACACAAAGTCTCTTATTCTACCAGCTTCCTGAGTGGATAACACCAATTCTGAAGATGTGTGCCTGATTTTGGTCCTTTGTCCCTGATTTTTTAAGACCTGTCCCTGATTTATGAGACAGGAGGTTGAGAGGTATACCTCAACCTGCATTCTAGGTAGCAGGCAGGAGTAGTGTAGCCCTCCAGGTAGACTGCTGCCAGGGTTACACGTATGTTGGGGAGAGGTGGGATGGGGAGAGGGGCCAACCGCTCAGAGAGTTATCCTAACTAATAAGAAAGCCTACAAAAACCAACAAGTAAAACTCTTGGGGCAGGTCAGGCTGGTTCTCCTTGCTGCTCCAGGCTACCTGCAACCACTAACACAGATGTGAGTCTACCTGCAAACTGCAACGAGAAATCAAAAGGAGCAAATAGCAGACAAGCTGCTTGTGCAGCATGGTTCTAAATGGCTGTCTAGTACAGATGGGTTTCTGATTTACAGACATACAAAGGAGGGTCCCGGGGAGCTGGGGAGGGATGGACCGACTAGAGAAGCTTGGTCAAAGGACCGGGGGAACCAGGGAATCGTTGTACCCTCAGACGACTTGGCCTGAGTACAGTAGTAAAAGCAACATCAGGGATAACGAAACATATTTTATGTTATGTCTATTTGGACACTGTTGCTCTTGTTTACATTAATGTTGTTTTTTGAGGAATGGAGGGAGGGGGAGGGGCAGACTGATTTCTACTGACAGGAATTCATTGCTAACCACAGCCATATTCACATAGTGTGTATATGTAGCCTCAGATAGTTAAGTTACATGATTTATACTTGGGATCATGAGCAGTAATGTCAAATATATTTTATGGAATGTTAAGACAGCAAGGGGAAAAACAAGTGATATCAAATCCTAAAGCACCTCAAAAAACTAGATGCCCACAAAGCAATGCTTACATAGAACATAGAAACATAGAGGCTGACGGCAGATGAGGACCGCAAGGCCCATCCAGTCTGCCCATTCCTTTTTCTGCCTTATAAATGTGCCATCGGCCTTTGCTCTGTCAGTGGCCTATCTATTCATAGTCATCTGTATTGCTCCCTTATGCCTATCCCATGCTTGTTTGAAGCCCTGCACTGTATTCATAACCACCACTTCCTGAGGTAGGCCATTCCATGCATCCACCACTCTTTCTGTGAAAAAGAATTTCCTCACATTCCCCCTTAATCGGCCTCCCTCTAATCTCATGCTGTGTCCTCTTGTCCTGCTATTTTTCTTATATTTAAACATGTTAGACTCTTTCACGTTGGTAATGCCCTTAAGGTGTTCGAGTGTTTCAATCATATCACCTCTCTCCCTCCTTTGCTCTAGGGTATACATATTGAGCTCCGTTAATCTGTCCTCATATGTCTTCTGATGCAGTCCCTGCACCATTTTGGTTGCCCTTCTCTGGACTGCCTCAATTTGGTTAATGTCCTTGTGAAGGTGTGGCCTCCAGTACTGCACGCAGTACTCCAGATGGGGCCTAACCAGTGTCTTGTAATGAGGGATTATTACCTCCCTCTTACAACTTGTGATACCCCTACTAATACACCCTAACATCCCCTAGCCTTACCTACTGCTTTAGAGGTCTGCTTGGATGATTTCAGGTCATCGGTGATGATGATGCCCAAGTCTCTTTCTTTCTTCCTTTGTGACTGCCGCAACTCCCCTCCCAGCCTATAGGTGGCTTCAGAGTTTCTCTTCCCTATGTGCATGATCTTGCACTTCTTTGCATTAAATCCCAGTTGCCACTCTTCTGACCATTTTGCTAGTTTATCCAGATCTCTTCTCATTCTGCCCACCCCATCTGGATCATCTACTCTGTTGCAGATCTTGGTGTCATCTGCAAACAGACAAGCCTTACCCTCTAGTCCATCTGCAGTGTCACTAATGAAGATATTGAGGAGAACTGGCCCCAGGACTGATCCCTGAGGTACCCCATTTGTGACTTGTATCTCTTCTGACTGTATACCATTTACCACCACTCTCTGTTTTCTGCCCGTCAACCAGTTTGCCACCCAGTTGACCAACTTCTGACCCACCCTTTACAGACCCACTTAGTGGAAAATGAAGCTCATTTGTTTTGGAGAGACTGGGTGAGTCAGGCATTTACAGCAGGTAATAGCACCACGCAAAGGGGAGTAGCCACCCTTATTTCTCAAAGCTGAGGTTCTAGTGCAGCCAAAATCTTGCTGATAGTGAAGGGAGATATATTTTCATAATGGTAAGAATGGATCACTCAAAGGTTATGCTTGGGAATATTTACATGCCAAACAGCAATTTTTCACTAATATTTTAAATCATACCTTACAACCATCTGCCCCTTATAATACATGGAGACTGGAATTTGATGATGATAGAAACATGGCCAAGTCTAGAATCACACAAGGAATGGTATGTCCTGCAAAAAGGGCCATCAGAAAACCAGTTGTTCACTGGGACTAGTACACCCCTGGAGGATGCTGGAACCTCAGACCAGAAAATGTATTTTTCACTCTTTTCCATATAATAGCTTCTCTCACATACATTATTTTCTCATTAACTAGACTCCCCAGCATAGTCTTCACCAAGCCCAGATCATCACCAGGGTAATCTCAGGCCACTCCCTGGTTGTAATTCAACATAACTTCTCCCAGGGTTCAGACAGGGATACCTCAAGGAGACTGAAAACACAACTACTAAAAGATGATACAATTATTGGGAAACTAAAAGCGGTAATTGCATTGTACCGTGAGAGAAACACTGGGTCAACAGACAAGCTTGACATCATATGTGGGCCCTCAAAACATGCTTAAGAGGAGAACTCATCAAATCGGAATCAATCAGGGAAAGAAAAGGGAGGAAAAAAGCCCACCAGTTTCTTCAGGAAATCAGACTAACAGACACCAAATTAAACCCTAACACTCCAATGCCCACTTGGTTAAACCTCCATAATCTAATAGCACAATAGGAAGAGCTGAACATAGAGCAAGCAGAACATGCGATATTCCACACAAAGGGTAAATATGTGGAGCAGGGTGAATATGATGGAAAATTAATGGCAGTGTGGCTAAAACAGCAAGAACCTGCAAGACTTAATAAAACAATCAAGGAACCAGAAACAGGCACTCTACATACAGCTCCCTAGAGCAGTTTCCAAACAGTTTCAAGCATATTTCCAAACTCGATATTATGTAGTCAACCAAACCCCCCCCCCAACAAAATATTGACAATTACCTAAATTCCATTCAACTACCAACCCTGATGGTAGAGCACCAAAATCTGCAAGCAAAACCTGTCAAGGACTGTGAAGTCAGGAGAGTTGTCAAAGATACCACCCCTTAGCACCATGCCCATATGGGTTTCTTGCCAACTTCTACAAAGCATTTGAACCAGATCTAGTACCAGTCCTCACAAGTACCTTCAATTATGCACTCATAAGGGATAAATGAAAACTCACTGACAGGGGCAATGATCACACTTCTACTTAAACTTGAAAAAGACCCAGAGCAGGTGTCAAGCTACAGGTCTATATCATTTATTAACCAAGCTATGAAGCTATTGGTAAAAATTCTAGCAGGAAAGGTTAATAAAGTGTGGAACTACCCGATAGGTCCTGAAAAGATAAGCTTCATGCTTTTTGCAATATTTCCTCAGACCATCTAAAGAAGCTGGACCACAGTTTATTCATATCCTGGAAGTCAGATACCCCTGCAGTAAAGGTCTCCCTGGATATGGAGAAGGCGTTTGATAGGGTGTTTTGACATTACCTTTCCCCCTAGAAGCTTTTGGGTTTCAGGAGACTTTCATACAGTGGGTCAAATTGCTATATTCAAAACCCCAAGCAAGAATATACTGTAATGGAGTATTCTCTGATCCCATACTGCTCAAGAGAGGCACCTGACAGCACTGCCCCTTATCCCCTCGTTTGTCTTACCTGAGCCTAGAACCCCGTTATTCTTAAAGAGCCACTGACGCCTCAAAGAAAACATAATTCTGCTTGCATTCCATTTATATTTTGTATATTTCTCCTCCCCATTATTTATTACTAAGGGAACTTGCATGAATATATGATCTTTATCCCTTACAGTTCCTTTAGGGTCCATCTGCCTCGATAGCTTACTTCCTACTTCAAGTCACAGTCCTCTGGTGTGACATCACAATCTGTTATCATGGGAGTAACAGTGATATCACAAGCAGTGCTCTATGACTTCAGGTAGGGAGAAAGCAGCAGGAATTGATGAACTCTTCAGGAGCAAAGATCCTGTTTTCATAAAAATTATGTCTGTTATAAGTAATGGGGACAAGGAATACAGCACTAATGGGGAATACAAGCTAAACTGTGTCTAAATATTAGGTTATGTTAAAGTTCTCCTGAACATGTCACCAGCTCTTAAAGTTAAAGAAAAAACACAATATACGAGGTATAACGACAGGCCATAGCAATCACAAGCTATCAGTATATGCTGATGATATCCTGCTCAATCCTCAATCATCCAAATACATCAATACCAACAGCACTAAAGTCTATCAAAATATTTGGGACCCTTGCAGACTATAAGCTAAATATCAACAAAACACAGGTAATGTCCTTAAATGACACAGGGTCATTACTGCGCACAACACTATGCCACATGGCACAATCGCGCTGCTAATACAGCGTGATTCTTACCATGTGGCATATCTTTCTTTTCTGTGAGGGGCTCCACCCCCCCGTTATGGGGGGATGCACACCCTCGAACCCTCCCAATAAACTCCAGGGGGGGGTTCAGGTTGGGGAGTGCACAAAGATTGAAAAAATAAAATTTCTGGGACCGAGAATCAAACCCGGTCGCAGAAGCACTACTTGGGTTCCCTGCTGGTGTGACTCAGTCCGTTGAGTCACAGCAGCTGGTCAGCAGAGCCCACTCCCAGCAGAGGTCTTATCCTCTGCCAGGGAAAGTGGGAATGGTGCACTATCGCGTACAGCAGTATATGTAGTATTGCACCATTCGCTCACTAGTGCAGTGCTGTACTGGGTTAGCCATAAGGTCGTACACTATTAGGCATGTGACATTATGACCCGGTAGGTCCTTAAACACAGCGTTGGACAAAACTGATATTACCAGATCCAGATACAGCCTTTTTCGTGTATGGCTAACTTTTCACTGCTTAGACCAATGCTAAAATATCTTAACATTTTGGGGTCCAATGTGAGGCCCATCACATGGGCCCCCAAAATGTTAAGATATTTTGGCATTGACCTAAGCAGTGAAAAGTTAGCCATACACAAAAACAAGTTGGATAACCTGGTCACTAAGGTTAAACAACACTTTGAGAGATAGAATGGTCTTCCCCTAACACTGTGGGGTTGTATAAATATCATTAAAATGAATGTTCTCCCAAGACTATTTTACCCCTGAACGTGCTGAATACTTGTTTACCCCTAAAATGGTTCACATCTCTTCACATAATTCTCAATTGTCCCTTATTACAAGGAACAGTTCCTCATTTTGCTTAGGAAAAGCCCCCTGTTCTACACTGAGAGGGTCTGTCCCACATTCAATGTTAAGATTCTAAAACAAAAATCTATTTCAATTAATGTGACAAATACTTAATTAACAAAAAACGTTTTGAACATGAAGGCACACATTTCAACAGTGTTCTGAGCCTCTAAGTTAAAGATCCGATGAAGTCACCCACATTTTGCCTGTTTGTTCAACATTTTGAAGGGCAATGTTCCAGATTTGGGGTCAAAAGACTGAAAGGTATGTCTGTCCATACTTTCATAGCAAAATTCATTTGGTAGAACAAGGGGCATCGTAAACCCTATACAAAATTTGCAAGACCCAAAACTCAAGGGGGGGCAGGGTTATGTCTCCCCCATTTTATTACTTACTATTTTGCCTCTCATGCAAGCAAGTTTTTAAAATGGCTTACTCCTCCCCAAGAGATTAACCAGCAACCTTACACTACCCAGTGGCTCTTGATTGAAAACCAGTTATGTGCTGATGCGGATGTATCATTGGTTTATGTACATTTTAAGAAAATACCAACCAAACTCAAAATCACACCTACAGGCACCTCAATTAAAGTGCATGCCCAACTCTGCAGACTTCACAAAATTAATAATATAATAAATAAAACTCAGACTACATACAATAATCCTAACTTCAAGATACAGGACAAAATGATAAAACCTTTCTTTTGGGTTGGGCACCTTTGTTGTCAATCGCAGACTTCATGGTAAGAGATCATATAAGGGACCCTATATTCAGAAAAGTGCGAAGCAAAGGTTTGCATTGTACTTTGTAATTGTCCAGGGGTCTGAGGATGCTATATGCAGTAGGACAACACACCAGCACTATCTGACTGAATATAAGGCATGTTGGTGCAGGGCTAAGTGAAGTAGCACTGCCCGGACATGACTCCTGAAGTGGGCCTCAACAGTGGATAGCCCTGGAGCGCTAGCTGCAATTTTCAATGGGACCCATGCAAATGAGTCCATTGGGCATGCAAGGTGCTAAGGGGCCATTTGCATGGAAGCAGAGGCAGATTAGCTCAGTGCCACCCTGCCCCTTTCCCTGGTCCAGGACATTTGTAGATATCTCTGATTTTACAATCACAAGAGTGCAGTGTGCATATCTGTGGAACACATGCAAACAAGAGAGAAAGAGGTAAATGCCTCAGCAGGGACTTGTACCCAGGCCAACCTGAATACCATTCCAGTTGTGCTGCCAGCTGTGCCACCAAGGCAACTAGAACCCAAGCTGTCCCGAAGCACATTACTCTTTCTCCAGTGCAATACCAGGTGCTGCACAGATAATTAGATTTACAATCACAAGAGTGTGGTGTGCATATCTCCCCCAACCTTGGTAAAGGTCCACTCTTTCTCACCATTGCCTATATTCCCCCCTGAAAGCAAGACCTCACCATTCAGGTGCTTGCTGACTACCTCTCTGGCCTACCGCCCAAAAATGGCCCAGATAATTGTTGGTGACCTGAATATCAACTGGCTCTCTGCCACAGCCTCCCAAACCAGAGATATCTTTGCCGCCCTTGACATGTCCCAGCTTGACACCACCCCAACTAGATTCAACCCCTCTACTGGCTCTAGCACCCTCCTGAATATCACCATTACCAACCGCCCCCAGAGGGTGCTCGATATCAGTGTACTTCCTAACTCACTTAGTGGCCACTCCCGGTCATATTCTCTTGATCCGCTGTCAACAGCAAACCTGCACCACAAACCACCCAGCAATGTCGCCTACTCCCAGGTGGCCTGCGTCGCCTTAAACTGTACCTCTCACTACTGGATTGGTTCCCAATCAGGCTTGCACTGTCCATAGATGAGGCATTGGATTTTTTCACTCGCACTTTTAACACTGCCTGTGACCTCTATGCCCCCTTTGTTAGAAATCGCACCAAAAAGCAAAACATGCCCTGGGTTACCCCCTCCCTCCTTCACAAACTTAAAATGAGAGACAACCTATGGCACATTGCTGTGGAATCTGGCAAGCCAGCTGATAGGCAAGCAAACAACGCTAAGCACAACAAGTATACTTGGGCCATTCGACAGGCCAAATCTCAGTACTACCAATCTGCTCTTGTCTCCTCCTGGGAGTCAACTAGAAACTTTTGGGATAATGTAAAGGAGCTGAATGAGAAATCCCACTCCCCACCCCTCTCTCAATGCTCCTTTAATGGAAGTGTCTGCTCTAACCCCCTTGGCATTGCAGACTGCCTAAACCACACTTTCAAAGACCTGAGTTCAGTCCTGCCCAGTAACTTCTTTGACCCCATCCCAGTAGCACCCCTGCCCACTCTCCAGAGACCTCCTTTCTACCTACATACCATCTCCCTGTTGGAGGCTAGACCCCTTCTGCAAAAAGCCATTAGTAGTAACAACCCCGGCACCAACTTACTGGACATTAGGCTACTTCATCTGACGTTGGATGCTATCTTGGTCCCACTTACCGAGCTGCTCAACAGCTTTCTGTGCCTGGGGTAGTTCCCAAGCACATAGAAAACTGCCATCATGACTCCCATCCTAAAAAGTGGCGATCGAACGACCCCGGGTAACTATCGACCTATCTCCATCCTCCCCCCACTCTCTAAGGCCCTTGAAAAAGTATTTGCCAACCAGCTTGCCGAATACCTGGCCATGTACAATATCCTGTGCCCTGAACAGCATGGTTTTCGTGCAGGTCACAGCACCACAACTGCACTACTTGAATTCTCCAACTTCCTGCACTCTGCTCTTGATGCTGGAAGTCCTACTGGTGCCGTGTTCATTGACCTCTCCAAGGCCTTTGACAAGGTTTGCCATCCTCTCCTGCTTGACTCCCTCAGTTGCCTTGGTTTCTCCCCGCAGCCCCCTTGCATGGCTCACCAGCTACCGCTCTGCCAGAACTCAATGTGTAAAAATCAATAGCACCCTATCTGACACACAACCTGTCCACTCTGGGGTTTCCCAGGGCTCCATTTTAGGCCCTCTCCTCTTCAGTCTCTACCTCAACTCCCTCCCCTTGGCCTGCCCAAATAAGATCCTCCTCTACGTGGATGACGCTGTGCTCTTCGCTTCTGACCCCAACCCCAACACACTCCAGGCCACCCTCCAACAAGCTTTTGATAGAGCTGAGTATTGGTTCACATCACGAAGGCTAGTTCTGAACCTAAAAAAGACCAAAGCTATGCTCTTCTCGCATCACCAAAGCAAAGCCAGTGGTGCCCCTCTCGTGATACTGCTTAGCACACTAAACCCCACTGAGCAGGTTTCCTACTACAAGGATCTGGGCATTACCTTTGATTCGGCACTCTCCTTCCATTCCCATATCAATGCCCTTTCTGCTGCCACCCATGTCAGGATTGGACTGTTATACCACCATAGGGACTGCCTACCACAAGTGGCCCTTAGATTGGCAATCACCTCCTCTGTCCTGTCACTAATCGACTGTGGGCTGCCCATCTATGCTGCAGCCAACAACACTGAACTTGCAAGAGTCCAGCTCTCTATAAACAAGGTCTGCAGGCTAATGCTGGGAGCCCCTAGGCGCACCCATACGTGCCTGCTGTACTCCTCCACCAACTTGCTCAACCTTGAAGAAAGACTCCACTTCCAAACCTGCCTTCTTGTAAAAAAGACCCTGCTAGGGCTCTCCCCCACTGGGATCGCCACCTCCCTGCAGCGTGCCTCCCCCTCAGTCTCCACCCGCAGCACTGTCAAAACCTCCCTTATTGTCCCCAGGGTAAGGGCCTCTATGGCCCAGAGATCCTTTTGCTATTGGGCTTCCTCCTGGTTCAATTCCCTCCCAGCCAATATAGCTGACTCCACTAAGCTTGGTCCTTTCAAGGTCTCCCTCAGAAGCCATCTGACACGTACTCGCTACTGCACCTGCACATAATCCCCCACCTGCCCCTTATCTTCACCCCTAGGCTGGGTCTGCCCTGTCTACTTTTGCTGTATCTACCTGGGGTCTCATGCAACATCTGCTGACTAATGTAATAAAATATCTCTGGTTGCTGCCTGATGTGGTACTCATATACCTATATTATGACTACTGTGATCTACCTATTGCCAAGCGTGTACCACCAGTGAATGCCTGTAACACTGGTTGCTTTTTTAATCTAAGTGTTATGTATTGTACTGTTTTGTTTGCTATGAGGTATTGCTCTTGACGAGGTGCCTTTGTAAATTAGTCTAGGACTCAAAGGTCTGTAAACCGATGATCTAATAAATAAATAAATAAAATATATGTTGAACACATATAAACACAAGAGAGAAAGAAGTAAGTGCCTTTGGGGGACTTGAATTCAGGCCACTCAAAATACCGTTCCAGTTGCAGTACCAGCTGTGCCACCAATGTAACTGTAACCTGGGCTGTCCCAGAGCGCAATATTCTTTCTCCAATGCACAACCTTGTGCTGCACAGATAACTACATTTACAATCATAAGAGAGTGGTGTGCATATTTATGGAACACCTACAAACAGAAGAGAGAAAGAAGTAAGTGCCTCAGCTGGGATTTGAACCCAGGCCACCTGGAATACTGTTCCAGTTGCACTACCAGGTGTGCCACCAAGGCACCTAGAACCTGGGCTGTGCTAGAGTGCACTACTCTTTCTCCAGTGCACAGGAGACAGTCCAGATTCCAGTTGCCTTGGTGGCACAGCTGGTAGTGCAACCGAAATGGTATTCCGGTCAGCCTGGGTTCAAATCCCTACTTACTTCTTTCTCTCTTCTGTTTGTATGTTTTCCATAAATATACACACCACTCTCTTGTGATTGTAAATGTAGTTATCTGTGCAGTGCCAAGTTGTGCACTGGAGAAAGAATAGTGCACTCTGGAACAGCCCAGGTTCCAGTTACCTTGGTGGGGCAACTGGTAGCACAACCAGAACGGTATTCTGGACAGCCTGGGTTCAAGTCCCAGCTGAAGCACTTACTGTTTTCTCTCTTCTGTTTGTAGATATCTCGGGTGCCTAATGGTCCCCCACCCACCCACCAATCACCAGCTTGCAATAGTACAAAAACCCTCCCTGGTGCTAGTGGTCCCCCCTTCCGATCGCCAGCCCCATTGCAAGGTTCTTAGTATTCTGGAGGGGGAAGCTCTAGTACTTTCCTGCCTCTCCCTTCCCTTCCCCCTACACTCTGCCCCACTCCTGCCCCCATTATTTTTTCTATATCCTATGTCCCTGCCTGGCTCTGCCCCCTTGCAGGGTTCTCTGCATTCTGGTGTGGGTAAGTCCTAAGCATCACTCTTACTACCTTTCTCACACCTTTCTACCTGCCTTCCCAACCACTCTCTCCTCCATCTATTACCTGCTCCCTTACCCACTCTTTCTCCCTATCCCAATCAGTTCTTCCCCTGGTAGGTTTCTCAACATCTTGGAGGGGTTCTAGATCTGGTTCTGTCTCACCTGTCCTCTATTCCCGTCCCCTCCTCCTCCCTTTACATCGTCAGCACTTAATTGCTAGCCCCCAAACTACATGCACTTTATTCCAGTCACTCCCCAATTTTGTCCCTATTCTCTCTGCACTGACTGAGCTGCTACTTGGGTTCGTCATAGTCCTGAGTCAAACTTTCTCTCCTCCAGGGCTTAGTCTGGCATAACTGAACATGCACTGGCTCCTCCTGCCTCTCTGCTCTTCCCTCCCTCAGCTGGTTTCCAGTGACCTATCTACAATTCTTCCTATAGCACTTTAATGGTTTATTTACATTGTATGCCTGTGTAAATTGCAATATCATTCAAATGGTTGTCGTCAGTGTAGCTAACCTCTGTACCGAATAATATGCTCATGTATGTATCAGCAATTGTATGTATATTCTGTTTTATATCCTCTTGTACCCCCTCCCCCCAGTTGTATGTATCAGCAATTGTATGCATATTCTGTTTTGCATCCTCTTTTACCCCATCCCCCCCAGGTTGCAACGTGAGACAAGCAACGTGTTGTTCAGTGTGCCTTCCTGGTGAAACATTTCAATAAATAAATAATAGTAGGAAAAAAACTCCCTGGTGCTAGTGGTGCACCCCTCCAATCATCAGCCCATTGTAAATAAAACCCTCCCGGGTACTAGTGTTTCCCCTCCATCTGATCGTAGCCCATAGTAAAACACACACTGCCTGAGTCAGTGGTGCCCCCGCACCAATCCACAGTAACACCAGTCACAATTCCATAATCCCTGGCAACTAGCAGTCCCCCACCATGGCACTGAACACCCACCCACCCCCAGTCACCTTACCAGTATCATTCAACATAGGCAGGCTGAGCTCCAGGATGTAGCGGGTGCTGGAAAAATATGAATATAGTAGAAATAAATAAACCAGTACTCCAGACTCCATTTGAAATGCAGGGAGAGTAATTTATTAATAATAAAAAATAAAAAAAATACAAATGTAAGCAAAGAATATTGCAGGCATAAAATGTGAATTAAAGGCTACACACTCCACTCCAGCCTCAGCACTTCAGGGCAATGCTACCCCTTCATCAGGAGGCGTGGCCATACACACAAAACCAGTGTATATAATAATTAATACATATTTATTTTCTGGCTTTAATGGCTAGATGGACTGGAAATCCCACATTCACATGTCATAACTACAAATGCATTTGATTGGGTATACTATGCTGTATATGGTTTCTCCCCATCTGGGGGTTTTGATGGATGTATATGAATTAAGTACTGTTTGGTTGTTACTTTTTTCAAATGTAATTAGAATAATAATGGGCTTGTTGAAATTATTACAAAATATGTATTAATTATTATACAACCAATACAGCTGTTTCTTAGACAATCAGAAACTATGGCGCCATAGTTTTTTTAAACTAGTGTGTCACATGTGTTTTATGTTTAAATGTTCATTATTACTTCCCAGGCAGTGTGTAGACTTAACAGCAGATCACCAGTGCCTTGGCATTATAGTCTGGAATTCCAAGTAAATTTATTGTGTGCCCAGATACTAATTAGAGCCGGTCTGCTGCTAGGTTACCAACTATTAGAGAGGAACACCAATAGGAGTTTCACTAATATTTAAATAAATGAGAACACCTGACTATAAAGGAATTTAAAACACTGGTTTTGTGTATATGACCACACTTCCTGATGAAGGGGTATCATTGTCCCACAGCACCGAGGCTGAAGTGGAGTGTGAAGCCTTTAATTCACATTTCTTGTGTGCAATATTATTTGCTTACATTTGCAAGTATTTTTTATTTCTATTATTAATAAATTACTCTCCCTGATTTTCTAATGGGGTCCAGAGTGCTGGTTTATTTATTTCTACCTTACTAGTATCCTTGGTGTCTTGGATGTGTATATGGTGACCGGTGCAGCCTTTCTCACACCTCCTCGGCCAGCCATATATGGCAGGGAGCACATGTCTTATTTATAGGACAGGGTGACGTGCCCTGTTCTATGAATAAGATGTGCACTCCCTGCCTGGACATATGGCAGCCAGCTGAGGAAGTCTGAGAAGGGCTGCGCCAGTCTCTGTATGTGCACCTGTGGCACTGAGGATACTGGTAAGGTGACTGGGGTTGGGTGTTTGGTGCCATGGTGGGGGACCACTAGACACCAGAGTTTATGGAACTGTGACCGGTGGTATCATGGATTGATGCCCAGGGAAACCACTCGACACCAGGGAGAGTTTTAAGTTTTACTATGGGCTGGTGATCAGAGGGAGGGAGAACCACTAGCACCAGGGAGGGTTTTTATTTACTACAGGCTGGTGATTGGGGAGGAGAACAATAGCACCAGAGGGTTTTTATTTAGTACGAGCTGGCAGTCGGGGGGAAGACCACTAGCACCCAGGAGGATCTTTATTTACTACAGGCTGGTGATCAGAGAGATGGGGGACCACTAGCACCAGGGAGTTTTAATTTATTTTTTTTACTATGGGCTGGTACTTGGAAGTGGGGTGCCATGGACCACAGGAGGACAGGTGTGCTTCCCCAGTGGCATACTGGCTAGTTGGCTCCATTACCCAGCAGTCATTATGTGCAAAAGGACCTGCTAAACCCTTTTGGGCAGTGCAAATATGCTAAATATCGGTTTGCTCTGATATTCCTGTCCCTGCCCCCCCCCCCATTTGCAAACCCCAACCCTTATGGTTTGTATGGAGGCTAACCCTGTTTATTTATTTATTAGCTTTTGGTAACTGGGTAAGTACATTAGGCAATAACCCTGCCTATTTTCAGGCATGACACAGGAAAGTACAAAATACAATTAATAGAAGAATACAAACAATGCAGTGCAGTTTACAACAGATTATCCACACAGCGATATACAGAAATTATACATGATCAACACAATCCAGCCATGCAGGGATGGAAAAGTCAGCTAAAAAATAAGGCATGTCAGAAATATACAATAAAGAAGCAGTTAAGATAGCGTACAGCCAATGCTGGGCAGAATACAACAGATAACAAACACAGGGATTAACAAGGATAAATACACGATGAGCACAAACCATCCATGGAGGGAATACAGATGAAGACAAGGCACATGATACACATGGAAGTCCAGGGCAGCCCAGTGATAAGACAAGTAAGAAGGAAAGAGCAGGAAGCAAAACAAAGTTAAGCACAGTCACAAGTTTCCAGTGCATATAGGCAAGAGAAAAGTGCATTTTCAAAGGAGAGGTGAGATGAGAAGCTCTTTAGATGGGGAGTAAGGGAGTTCTAGAATTTGGGGGTAAAATGTGAGAATGCTTGCTCCCCCATTTTAGTAGAGCAGTGTGGGACTAATAGCAGTGGCGTGGTTGAAGACCTCAGTGGGGCAGGGGTGATGCACAGGGATAAGCATAGCTCCCAGAGAGTCAGGGCAGGGATTTCTGGACATGGAGTCAATGACACAACCCAGTTTGTAGGAGCGAAGGGAACTGGGTGACAGCCAGTGCAAGGCAGAGTACAGCAAACAATGGTGAGTGTGAGAAAAGGGGCCGATAGGGCAAATCTACAGATGTTTTTGAAAGTTGTGCCCCACTTGGGAAGTACAGTATCATTGGCTTGGAGAAGGGCAGGGAGGGCATAAAGGAGTCTGGGGAGAAAGACCTCCCCAGCTACTGAGATCCTGGCAGCAGGGGTGAGGGAGTGACGCACTCGGTAGGCAGCGCCAATCTTCACATTAACAGATCTACATACATCAGTAATGTGGGAGGAGAGGTCAAGTGCAGGATCCAGTGTCACTGCTAGGTATTTGAAGGAAACAGTGTTTGAGACTGCAGACCCGTCGCAAAAAAGCACCTGAAGCTTTGGAGACTCTGCATGAACCTTTCTGGAGGACCCAAAGAGCATGGCCTGAGTTTTTGATAAATGGAGAATTTGGGAGTTAGAGGAGAACCAGGACTGAAGTTGCTGGAACACAGATGATAGATGAGTATTAAGGTCACTGATGGATCTAGAGGCAGTGTAGAGTACCAAGTCATCTGTATACATAATGGAAAGACAGTGAGGTAAGGTGGTAGGAATATCATTAACAAAGAAGCAGAAGAGCAAGGGGCCAAGAATGGACCCTTGTGGGACATCACAGGAGATAGGGGTGGGGGATGAGAGAACATTACAAAAGGAGACAGATTGTGAACGACTGTCCAAGTAGCCACTGATAAAGGATAAAGTAGATCTAGAGGCACCAAGTGTATACAGTTTATCCAGTGGCAGGGGTTGATTAACCAAATCAAATGCTTTAGTGAAGTCAGTGAGCACAGCACCAGTAAGCAGGCCTTTATCCATGTTGGATTTGACCTCACTAGTGAATTGGGTGAGAGCAGTAGTGGTGCTATGTCCAGCCCTAAAACCATGTTGGATGGAGGACTGAAGATTGAAGTTGAGTAAGTGCATGCAGATCTGGCGGTGTATTACTTTTTCCAGTAACTTGCAGAGTGTAGGCAATAATGCAATGGGTCGATAGTTTGAAAGGATTTTAGGGTCACTTTTCTTGAACACCGGCATGATCCTAGCAGACTTCCAAGCCATTGGGACCGTAGCAGAGCTGATGGATAGGTTAAAGAGCCAAGTTACAGGGGTAGCTAGAAGAGGAGCAGCAAGTCTTAGGATCCTAGGTACTAGTTCATCCAGCCCTAAGCTGCCATGAGTAGGAATAGCTTTTCATAGCTTTAGGACCTCCAGACGTGTGACAGGAGAAAACTCCAAGGTGGGCGGTGCAACAGGAGGAAATGGAGGTGGAGTCAATGCACCACAAGTTGAAGGAAGGGAAATATTTGGAACCTTGGTAAAGAGAGAGTTAAAGGCATTGGCAGTGGTGCGGGGGTTTATTGCAGTGGATGTCATCAATAAGCATATCATTAGACATTTGTGGCTTATTATTTCCTAGGATACCCTTAGTGCAACAGACCCTTTTGAATATTGGGCTCCAGTGCAAACCCCAGTTTGCATGAACAAACACCAGTTAATGCCTGTGCAAACTTTTGAATATCAGGCCCCAAATATTTGTAACCAGACACAAGATCGAAGATAGCCACGTCTTCACATGTATGCAGTTAATACATGTGGTGTCTAAGCACATGGATCCACCACCATGGACTGACAACAGTACTGAACTGATGAACAGAATGGGACTACCCTCAACTCTCCCACTTTCCATATTATCCTTATACCAGATCGTATTCAATAAATCGCCAAACAGATCAGTAGGTCAATATCAGTACTGGCAAACAGAATTCCCAGAAGCTAATTTCAGCTTGGAAAAGGTGTGGTCTGATGTATATCTTGGTACAAGAAATGATAACGCAAGACTGACACAGTTTTATATTTTGGAATAATCTTCATTTCATGCCAGTGAAATTAAACAAAATGGGCAGACTCTCTTCAGATGTATGCATCGGCTGTGGTAAGGAGACAGGATTACTGTTACACATTCTTTGGTCATGCGAGCTAGTCCAGCCCTTATGGGAGAATATTTAAATCCAAAGCTGACCCCCTACTGGGCTTGCAAGATCTCTTCATACCAGAAATCTGCATCGTGGGGGATCTGGGCAGAATACCTGTAAAAGAGAGGAAACTTCACATAGCAATCATCTCAGCCTCTGCCAAAAGAGTTATTTTAAAACACTGGCTTGACCAGGAAAATATTAGTTACCAGGACTGGTATCAGGATTTATTATTGAACCTTTACTCCATCAGCCAATCTCTCTCACCTATTATGGTTTTGCCCTAACATTCTACGAGCTTAGAAACAAATGCACAACAACTGTCAGAGAATTCTTGGTCAAACAATTCCTTTTTCCCAAAATCATTTTATACTAGGGGATACCTCCATTCCTATCTCTTAATGTGGAGAGAGTATACAAAAGATGGTCATTTTTGGCAGCCTTAACTTTCAAAAGGCTTATCCTGCAAAACTGGAAATCATCTAAAACTCTGACTATCAGATAATGGCTAGATTGGTTGGGTTCCACTGCTAATAATGAGAAAATTAGTTACTTAAAAGATCAAATGGACTTGGTTACCAAAATCTGAAAGCCATTCTTTACTTTTATTGAGTAGCTCCAAAAGTTATATGGGCGTCCTTAGGTTTAGCCTTATATATCTGGTTTACATTTTGTAAGACCATTTCATTGTAAGTTGTTCTCAAAATTACTGTTTATATTTGTTATCATATTTTAAATTGCAAGAAAAGTTTGTATTAAAAGAAGATCCTTAAAATTGAAAAAAAATGGTTGCTAGTCTGAATAACAGAGTCAAGTTATTTGAAAAATCTGTGTAAACTATTAACATTATATTCACTTTCACAGCAGGAGACAGCCCAAGGATAACCAGTTTATTTCACATATGAACTGTAGGTGGAATACCTCCTAGAGGAAACTTGGACATTAACTCTGGACCTATCACATAAACTATGTGTCTTGGGTTGGCAACCGCCACACTATTGATAAACCTAACTATGAATGCATTCCTAACCTTATTCAAATAGTTATGAGGAAACATTGCACGTGTGTATGTGTATGCATGTTATAGACACCTTTGTAATTTGTTGTGTTCTGTGAAACTTATAATGAAACACAATAAAGCACATCAAATTAAAAAAAAAATTATTCATGGGATAGGCACAAAATAATCTTAGTGGAAAGAAAGGGGAGGAGCCAAAGATCGAGTAGGGTATTTCTTTGACTGGGTGACCAGGGAATCGAAGAGGGTGGAGCGGTGGATGTGGCCTACCTAGATTCCAGTAAGGCACTCAACACTGTTTCACATAGGAGACTTGTAAACAAGCTGGGAAGGAGTAGGTTCTAAGGCGGTAACCTGGGTGAGAAATTGATTGCAGGACAGAAGACAGAGGGTGGTAGTAAATGGAGTTCACTCCGAGGAGGGAAGGGTGACAAGCGGGGTGCCACAAGGATCAATACTGGGACTGGTCCTCTTTAATGTCTTTATTAGCAACATTGTAGAGGGGCTAAAAGGGAAGGTATATCTCTTTGCAGATGACACTAAAATCTGTAATAGGGTAGACACTCTGGGGTGTGTGTGTGGAAAAAATGAACAGTGATCTAGGAAAGTTAAGAGTGGTCAAGGATGTGGCAGCTAGGTTTCAATGCAAAAAGGTGCAAAATCATGCATTTGGGGCACAGAAACCCAGGGGCAGAGTACAGAATAGGGGGGTAGTATTAACCACCACCAAGCAGCAAAGAGACCTGACAGAAATCATATCTGATGACCTAAAAGTGGCCAGACAGTGTGAAAAGACAGTGGGAAGAGCTAGTAGGATGTTAGGGTGCATAAGGAGCTGTATCACCAGCAAAAAGAGGTGATGTTACCACTGTATAGATCACTGGTGAGATCTTACCTAGAGTACTGTGTCCAGTTCTGTAGATCACATCTCCGGAAGGACATAGACAGGGTTGAGGCAGTCCAGAGGAGAGCAACCAAATGGTGCAGGGTCTACATCACAAGCCCTGTGAGGAAGGACTGAAGGACCTTGATATGTTCACCTTGCAAGAAAGGAGGGGGGGGTACGATAGAAACATTCAAATACCTCATGGGTATAAATAAAGTTGAAGAGGGAAGCATTTAAAAAAAAAATGCTCAAGAACAAGGAGACATGCTATGAAGCTGGAGGGTGGGAGACTCAGGGGAGATGTGAGGAAGTACTTCTTCACAGAAAGAGTGGTGGATGCCTGGAACAGCATGCCAGTGGAGGTGGTGGGGGCAAAAAAGATAATGTGCTCCAAGAATACATGGAATAGGCATAAAGGAACCTTAGAGGTAGGGAAGGGGGTAGGGGCTAATGCTGGAGATCAGATAGGGTGTGTGGTGTTATAGTAGGTAGGCAAAATGGGCACACTAGGTGGGCCGAGAAGTCCTTATCTGCCATCAATATCTATGTTTCAGTGACAGTATGGGCAGGGAAAAAAATGGGCAGACTTGGTCGGCCTAGCGGTTCTTATCTGCTGTCAAATCCTGTGTTTCTACGTTGAGAGCAAAGCTCGAAAGGTCTCTGTGATGCCATCTCACCCCATGATAGTAACATAACCTTTGTTGTGTATGGTTGCCTGTATATTATTTTGTACAATATATGTTTGTTTTAATTCATTTACCTTCTTTTGTCTGGAACTGTAGTAAAGCATGCAGAAAACAGCAAACAACTGTATAAGATTAAAAACATTTAATCTGATCTAAGTAACTTTCCTGTCGGTTGTTTCCAGTCTTGCCGATATCTTTATTATGATTAATCTGCAGTGTACTGTAGGAGAGCATGAGGATTCTTAATAAACATAGGCCACCATATTCAAAAGGTTAGTGCAGGACAAACCGTGCACAAAGTGACTGGGTAGCAGGGCTGTGCCAACAACTGTAAGGGCCGCCATGCAAAATATTTTGTGGCACCCACCCCGACCAATAAATGTAAAAATAAATATTAGTGCATATGATATTTTTATAGTGTACGTTTTTTTGTATCAGTCCTGCTGAGCATATATAGTGTGTCCATGCTGCCCCCTCCTCCGTCCCCCTTGCTGGCACTATGATCAAAGAACTGAACAATGTAATGTGTTCCTGCTCCTCCCGGGGACACGAGCACCAAGATTAGTTGTTTTGAGCAATGGGCCCTATTGCTTTTTTGTTCTGTACTCCCTCCACTCAACTAAATGAAACTGGAGTTGACACCAATGCTGACAGGCCCAGTTTCAAATGGATCAGCAATTTCCAAAGAAAAGCTTGCAATTTTGTCTGCAAGAAAAGGTTTTCTTAAAGAGCTAGTGGAGTCAAAACAGGCAGACAAGAAAATACTATGAATTTTAAGAAGTTGTCAGTTTTAACTTTTTATTTCTGAAGTAGTTCTCATTTTCCTTTTGCTTATCAGAAAGTCGTCTATGTGGTAATATTGTGCTAGGTGTGTAGAACAGTTCTTAGCCTGGCAGCTGACATATTTATCTGTATCCCACCCTACTACAAACATACCTCTCAACTGTCCCTGATTTTCAGGGCCGTCCCTGATTTTGCCTCAAAATTTTACTCTGTCCCTCCTAAAATTTGTGTTTTTGAAGCTAAACAGTGGGGACTGTAAGCACAAAATAATGTCAAGCATTAAAGTTACAGACTTGTTTTTCTTTAGAAAATGCATTTTGCACTAAGCACCATATTCTACCAGCTTTCTGAGTGGATAACTCTAATTTTGAAGATGTGTCCCTGATTTTGGTCTTTTGTCCCTGATTTTTTTAAGCCTTGTCCCTGATTCATGAGGCAGGAGGTTGAGAGGTATGCTACATAATCAGCATTGTGATCTCGCTGACAGTGACATCACAGGTGAATGATTTGGCAGTCAGTTGCTTTTCCTAAGCAGCAGTGATGTCACAGTCAGTGAGATCACAGTGCTGATGATGTCATGTGGGACAGTACAGCTAGATAAGTCAGCTGCCAGACAGATTGCTGTCCCACACATCACACCTACTAACATCAGGTAAACAATCTTCTAACTAAACAATGGGAAAAGAAAAGGCACCTGAGGTATAAAAGGTAATGGTTGGCTGTTTTTAAAATATAACATTATTTATTTATTTATTTAAATTTTGATGACCGGGTGGGCCCTCTGAGACAGTCAAGGCCCTTTTTCAGGGGCGACCCGGGGAACCAAATGTTTCAAGCATAAGAAATCAGTACAGATACAGATAATTATGTACAAATATCATTGGACAGTTACATACATTCATGTACTAGACTAGCCATCCCATTCATTGGGAGACAGTACAAATTATAGATGTCAATTGCAACATAAGTAGGGATGTAAGTTTGTCATGGATGAGGTTTTAATGACTCATTGTTTGTTCATGAAATCATTAGTAAACAGTAGTAAATGTTGTGGCACTGTCATCATTGCTACATTCTGATGACACTAGTGAAAGTCATGGAAGTCCTGAATAAAGATCAAACATCATGGAATCAATGACGTGTATGACTGCCATGACAAACTTACATCCCTAAACATAGGTGAACAAACAGTAAGGTTGATACGAGCATACAATATAATCGTAGTAGAGTCAGTTAGTACATAAGTGCAGAGTACAGACAATTGGCTGTGTACAGACTCATAGCCCTAGACATTGATCATACACACCAGGAGAGTATAGGCAAGCAGGTGGAGAAATTTAGAGAAGATTAGGTACAGTTCCCATTACAGACAGGAGGCTTGTAAAATATTTCCCTATATTGTCTTTTGAAGAGAGTAATGGTCTTGCATGAGAGTAGGGAGTGTGGGAGGTCATTCCACTTTTGTGGTGCTATGAAGAAGAAGGATCTTCTTCCAACAGCTAGGTGAGTCTTGGGCAGACCCAGCATCGGGAGGCGTGAGGACCTGAGGGTTCATGGGAAGGGTTTCAGGGTTAGTATGTTAGATATACTCGGGGGAGGTGGGAGGAGTATTAGCTTGATGGTGGTGCAATATACTGGGATGTTAAGGCTGTCCATAAAAGATGGCCAACCCAAATTGTTCAGCACGTCACAGTGATGGGCATGAGCTGGGGCCTTAATAGCAAATCAGGCAATTCTGTGATAGGCCATTTTGAGTTTGTTCAGGAGTGTAGTCTTAGAGGAGTGAATTATAGAGGCACTGTAGAAGAGGCCTGGGAGAAGGGTGGCAGAGGCAATAGGGCTTCTTGCACTACTTGAGAGGTAGGGAGCAGTGCGATATAGGCGGCCTAGTTTCTGATTAGTAGCCTTAGTCACACAGGTTATGTGCTCATCGAAGGATAGATGCTTGTCAAGTACTACACCCAGGTATTTAAAGGAGGTAATATTTTCAAGTTGAATGTTAGTGGATGTTTTGATAACCGGGGTGGTAGGCCGGGGGCTGTGAGGTTGTGACAATGCAGGTATGGTGGAACAACATGGATTTAGTCTTTTTTGTGTTCAGAACTAGTAGGTTATTTTTAAACCATGTTTCTAGAGTCTGAAAGTAATTTGTTAGATCAGAGTTAGTACTTGAGACATCACAGGAGGATCTACATAAGATGGCATTGTCCGTATATAGCTGAGCCGATGCCCCTCCACAATTCAGAGGAAGGTCATTGATCAATATTAAGAATAGGAGAAGCCCTAGGATTGATCCCTGGGGAACCCCGTTGGTGATAAGAGGTAAAACTGAGCTGGTACTAACCTATTTGACACATTGAAACCTATTCTCTAACTAGTTAGAGACCCAAGAGAGAGAGTTTTTGTCAAGACCAAGGTGGTAAAGCTTACAGATGAGAAGTGAATGGTTGACTAGGTTGAATGCGGCAGCGGGGAAGTGCTGAGGAAAAATGCAATCAACTGGAGTCGTACCGGAGTGTGGTAGGCTCCAAGCAGTACTTTGCCCAGAGCCAATCGCAGTGGTGGCAGAACTGTTTGATTTGGGGAGCCTTGGATTCAAAAGCCCTTTCAGGTCTGAAGCAGCAGTGAGAAAGCGACAGTGGGGAAGTACTGAGGGAAAGTGCAATCGACTGCAGTTGTACCAGAGTGTGGCAGGCTCCGAGCAGTACTATGTCTAGTAAGTGAATCTACATCTCACATAGTGTTGAAATACAACGCTGCACTGTTTAATGAACACAATCCCTGAATAACAGTGAGGAGAGACTGTGTGTATGCTGCTTGTACTGCACTTTAGAACGCAGACTGTGTACATAGACTTTTGAGACTATCAAGACTGCTGTTGCTGAGAAGCACTTTAGCTGCGCTGCAAGCCTCAGTTAAAGGGGCTGTAAATTACGTCGTGCACGCCTGAGCCATTTCCATTTAATTCCAGGAGCCAGTCGCAGTGGTGGCAGAACTGTTTGATTTGGGGAGCCTTGGATTCAAAAGCCTTTTCAGGTCTGAAGTGGCGCGAGAAAGGGGCAACGGGGAAGTGCTGAGGGAAAGTGCAATCGACTGGAGTCGTACCGGAGCCATACCGGGACATACCGAGCAGAGGACTGTGTGTAGGAGATTACTTTTAAACAGGGATTTACATACTTTAGAGTGATTATGGCAAATATGGGATTAATAGTGTGGGTTCTATACGTGATGTGTATTATGGGGATGGATACAGTTGATTTGGGGATTCCCCCTCATTATACAAATATCCACAATCCAAATATGATGGGTCAGGGTATTTGTTAAGCAATTATAGTCTGTCACAGAGCTACACACTGGGTATATGTTACAAATGCATTGGTTATAATATAGGGTTTGGGATGAGATCATCTAAGGGGTTGTTGGGGACGTTAGTTTTGGTAATTGACATAACAAAGGTCAATTTGTTGTTAAGGGCTGGGGATGTTGAATGTAATCCTGGTCCAATGTGTAATGAATTAGCAGACATGGATTATCTTATTACTGCTGGTAAAGGCACGCAAATTATGCATTTTAACATCCGCAACCTTATTTCAAAATTTCATGAGGTAACAAATTGGGTAACAAATTATCAGCCTGATGTGTTGGCAATCGGTGAAACATGGTTACATGCTCAGATCACTGATTGTCAAATTAACATCCATGGTTATACAGTTCATAGAAAGGACAGACTGATAGGTAAAGGCAGGCGGAGTCTTATTCTATGTTAGGAATAATTATACTGTATATGAAATTGATATGGTAACCAGTTCTCTTAAATACTGTGAACTTTCATCTGTTCAGATTGCTATTGGTATGGTTAAAAAACTGACTATGTTGTGTGTATATTCTCCCAAAAGTAAGTACAGAGGGCTTACAGGAGTTCTCTGAGTTATTAGCCCTTAGCACCGTGGGAGAAACCATTGTGTTGGGTGATTTTAACTCAGACTGGTCTGGGAATGGTGTACCTGGGCTTATATATGTTTTGTCACATACTGGCCTCCAGCAGTTAATTAATATTCCCACAACTAAATTTAAAGCCAAATAAGCATAATGTGCTTGATTGGTTATTAATTAACAAGGTAAATCATATTTTAAGTTGTGGTTTAATTTCAGATTCACTTAGTGATCACCATCCTGTATTCTGTCTTTGGGAAACACTCATACAGACCCACAACAAAACCTGTGCTCTCGGAGTTTAGAAACGTTTCAGGCTTTGATGTTTCTGGATTCAGAGACAGTCTACAGAATGTAGATTGGTCTTTCCTTGAATCAATACCTGATGTTAATTGTGAATTGCATTACTTCATTACAGAATTCACTAAGGTACTGAATAAGCATGCTTCATTTATTAGAAGACGTGTTAGAGGTAAAGAATCTAAATGGTTAACACCTTCCCTATTCAAATTAATGAAAGAACGGGACAAATTGTGGAAATATTATATGAAAAATCAAACGGTTGTTAATTTAAAAAATTATAGGTGTCTAAGGAATAGATGCAAGGTTGAGATTAAGAAAGCTAAGGCCCAATATTTGAGGAAGCAGCAGACTGCTGGACTGACAAACAGTGCAAAATTTTGGAAAACTATTAATAACATGATTGACCCTCGATTTGAATCAAAATTTCATATGACTAGGGGTGGTGAAAAATGAACAGATCCTTTGACAGTGGCAAATGAATTTAATGCATTGTTTACTGATCTTGATCATTATAAAGCTCAATATAGACCGGGTATAATTAATAATGGTACAGGGGATTGTGTGGGTAGTCCAAAATTTTATTTAAAGGCATTCACACATTTGGAAGTGTTTAAACTTCTAAAACAGCTTAAGAAAGACAAATCCTGTGGTGCTGATGGTCTGTCCCCCAAATTGTTACATCTGGCTTCAGCAGAGTTAGCATACCCTGTTAGTTTAATCTTTAATCTGTCTTTTTGTTTGGGAGAAGTACCTGATTTATGGAAACATTCTTATGTAATTCCAATTCACAAGGCAGGTTCAACTAGTGAATTCATAAATTATAGACCAATCTCCATTCTGTCGGCTTTATCTAAACTACAGGAAAAGATTGTTTTTGGGCAACTATCTAACTATGTGGAAACACATGGCCTATTATCACAATGTCAGCATGGTTTTAGGAAGGGGAGGGATGTTGAGAGTGCCTTGGTCGAGTTCACGAGTGTGGTCCATGAGGGCATGGAGGGAGGATGCCTGACTGGGGGCCACGTTCGTGGACTTGACCAAGGCATTCAACCTAGTGGCTCATTCCCTCCTAGCTGAGAGACTTAGATGTATGGGGGTGGGTACTCCAGTATTAACATGGATATCTAACTATCTCTCGAACAGGTACCAAATGGTGAAGATTGGAAGTAGTTTATCTGATAAGGCTTTGGTAAAGTGTGGAGTCCCACAAGGCTCCATATTGGGGCCACTTTTATTTTCTATTTTTTTTTTTTATTCAGTTGGTACATCTATCAAGGATGCACACGTAGTCATGTGTGCAGATGATGCTGTTGTTTTTAACCAAGGAAGAACATTATCAGAGCTTAATGTAACTCTGACTAGGGAACTTAAATCAATGCAAAACTGGTTAAATAATAAATTACTACTTAATAAGCAAAACACTAAATACATGGTATTTGATACTCCAGCTAAGTTAAAAGCTATTGGTTCTAGTTTACAAGTAGAGTCGTTGGATGGGGCTATATATGAAAACGTAAATAGTTTTAAGTACTTGGGGTTGTCTTAAACTCAACATTGACATATGAGTCACACATACATGTTATTACACCTAAAATACATTCCAAGATTGCTCTATTGTATAGACTGCGCAGCTTTATGACAGATGAGACATGTTTGGCAATAGCTAATCAATGTCTGTTGCCTATTTTGAATTACGCCTCAGTAGTGGTGGATAATGCTCCTTGTAGTAGTTTAAGGCGGAAATCGGTACTGTTGCACAAAATGGGAAGATTTGCATTATTAACATTTAACAACGTACATCATTGTACTATATTGGAGAATCTAGGATGGTTATCAGTTGAATGCCATCATAAGCTTGTATTGTCTAAATTTGTTTATAAAATACAACAAACAGGAGTACCTTTAACACTGAAAAATCAGCTCACAACTGCTAACCTTAAATCTTATACTAGATCATCTGGGGATCCCACTATGTTAAAAATTCCTTTTATGTATACCACTAGAGGACAGCGTTCATTTGCTTATTGTGCACCTAAAGTATGGAATAATATTCCAGTGCATATTAGAGGTATGGGTAGCTATGGGTCATTTACCACAGCCTTGAAATTATATTTTATGAATCTGTTTCAGTGTAGATGTCATTCAGAATTATATCTTTTTTTGATCAAATGCATTAAAAGTAGAATCATATTCTCTGTGACAAGGATTTTGTACAATAGATATAATTGTATTAGAGTTTTTTAGATTAACATTAATATGTGGACGTGGAATTTATACTCCTATTTATATATGCTTTTTGTATTTTGTGTATTTTGTTTTATGATGTTTTTGTATGTATTTTTGATTGTCCATGGGTCGTACCTGTAAAAGGGATTGTATCCCAGTGTTCTTACCCATATACAAATCAAATCAAATCAAATCATTAGGTCAATAAAGGCTGCACCAGTGGCTTTGTCCTGGTCCGTAGCCTGGAATATATCAGTGGTGACCCTCAGGAGAGCAGTTTCTGTCCCATACAATTTCTGAAAGCCTTGCTGATTACTAGTGAGGGCATGGGTCTGTTCAAGGTAGGACGATAGTTGATTATAAAGCATTCTTTCTTGGATTTTAGCCATTGGACACAAGACACAGTAGATATGGGTCTATAGTTTTCGATAAGGTTGGTTGGACCACTTTTATGTACTGGGAGAACAACTGCGATTTTTCATTTGTCAGGACGGTTTGCGTGAAGAAGGAGCTATTGATTAGGCAGGAGATCAGGTAGGCAAGTGCAGGCGCACCTATTTTAAGACATTTGGGTGGTAGGGAGTCAAATCCTGATGAGCTGTCAGGGTTAAGTCCCCTTAGCAATTTAAAGACCTCTTTTCGGGAGGTAGTTTTTAAGTGGAAGAGTAGGTGTGGAAATTCCGGGCAGCTAGCTGGTGGCGCAGGACAATTAACAGGAATGTCAGTTTTGTAGGCATCAAGGTCCGTAAAGAAGTGGTCCAGCCCTGCTGCTATCTCCATGGGTGAGGATAGTGTGGCGCCTTTTGCTGTCATTGATGGGGGGAAGATCCTTTCATTAACCTTTAGAAGCACGTTGATTTCCTTCCAGAAACATTTGGGGTTGGAAAGGTGTTGTTCCTGTAATGATAGGCGATGCCCCCTTCTGGCTTTGCCTATCTTAGATTTACAAATATTGCGTAGCTGGCAGTAGGTGTTCCAGTCAGAGTGGAATCTAAACATTTTTAAGCATGCCATGCTGTGTCACAAGAGCACATGAGGTGCCTCAGTTCCTGTGTTAGCCAGGAAATGTGGGTGCCTTTTGATCTTCTTAGTTTGTGGGGAGCATGATGGCCAATGATGGAGGTAAAGGTATTGACCAGATATTCTAAGGCTAGATTTATGTCAGGAAGGGAGGTTATTGGTGACCAGTCAGCTGCGGTGAGACTTGAGCAGAAGGTTTCAGCAACAAAGTTGGTTAGGTACCTAGTTTTATGGATTTGGGGGGAGCTGCAGAGAATTATTCTTCCAGGCTCAAAAAGTCAGACAGTGGTCACTGAGTGCATCAGTGAGGATTTCAGCAGCCTTAATAGAATTTGAATTATTAGTTTTAGACAGTACACTAGCTTTTTAATGCTGACTTCTGAGGCAGTGGGTCTCCTAACAATGTTGGCCCTACTGCAGCCGCATCTCTTGCCCCCCCACCCGGCCATGGCTCTGCTGGATGGGGGCCATATTCAAAGGCCTTTGGTGTGCGGTGCTGACCTGACAGCATCATCGCGCAGAGTATAGTGCTGCGCCCATGCACATGAGGGATCCATACAGGGCACAGTGGTATATTCAAAGGTTTGGGCAGCACTAAACAGTCTCTGTTGCATTGCTGTTAAATGATGTCAAAACTCTGCATTTATCCCTGCATACAGAAGCTCCCCCTCCAGAATGCCACCTGATAGAGAAGTAACGTAACAGTAACAGAAGATAAGATGGTGACATATTGTATCTGTCATGTTGATCCCTGTGTACAATGCAGGTAGCAGGAATTCTATGGGTAGCAGCATGCTGGAGAAGTATGAAAATTATGTTGCGGAGCAGCGTGTGCCATTTACTGTTCTTTATACGGCACGGTAATTATGGAGTAAGCCATGATGAGGCATGGGTTGTGCAGGGTTTACTGCATGCCTAGGGGTGTTTTGAGGTATGACGCCGCAAGCGAAGTACATTACAACCCCGGGCATGCAGTAAACTGTGCACTACCCATGACCCCAGAGTGGCTTATTGCTAACATAAAATGGTCATTTACAGAAGAAAATTGTAAAAAAAAAAAAAAAAAAGTGTATGGCAAATGTATTTTTATGCTATAAGAGAAAGTTAAATAGTTCCCCTGCCTGTGTACTGCCATCAGAGTTTACTATAGTCTCAGCTGCCAGTTCAGGGATTAGGAGTTACTGCCTCACATATTCAGTTGAGATTTATATAGTGCTTTTCTTAGAACACATACTTGGATGCTATTTTAGGCACTAATTATGTGTGTGAGGAATCCACCACAATCAGCGCTTGATGATGTGCGCTGTTATGAGGACAACACAGTCCATAGGAGAATGTCGGTACTTTCTTGAATGCAGCGCCCATGGATGGAAGTGCACTGCCTTCTGGGGTCTGCCACCACATGACCCACAATCGCCCACTATGGCTCTGAAAATGCTGAATCTGAGAGGCGCTTTCACTTCCACTTTCAGAAGGAATTGAGCAAGTGGTGGCTGTAGTGTCTAATTAGGTGACAACAAGGATTTTGTTTTTATTATTTTATTGCCAAATTAAGTGGCCAGCAGGGGAAGTGACGGCATGCCAGTGGACAGAGCAGGCAGTCAGGGTGAGTCATTGGGACTGTGGATGGCCAGGTGCCAGTATGTAAAACTAACCAGAAAAACAAAACAATCAGGGAGGAGAAAAATTACAAATTAGCAGTTTGAGAGTGCTTGGGGGAGCTAGATCATACCGTTTCATCAAATAACATTTCCAATTAATTAAGCTGTCTGGGTGAAAAAAAATGGCTGACATTTAAAAATTGTATGACCGCACATCGATACAGAATGCCTTTGTCCAGGTTGGCACAGGTACTTGTTTTTAGCCATCGTTTGTGCAGTGTTTGTGTCATGCCTAGAACCAAGTCTCAGTGAATCAGAACACAGGGATTTCCTTGCCCATTTATATTTGCTGTTTATGAACTAAGCAGATTAAGGTAAAGATTTCATTAACTAAATTAAAAAATAGAAAAAGTAGCACATCTGGCTCCTTGGGCAGGAAATTCCTTGTCATAAGTTGCATGCCCGAAGCATGTTGATGTGCTTTAAAAATAGTTGGCACTATATATGCTCAGTGTTAAAGACTTTTTCTAGCAAGTTAGTTTACATTTTCAAAACTTTGTTGGCAGGATTTTCTAATGCCTGAGATTGCCACAAGCTCCAGTGTGCTGACGTGTGGGCGCATGTGGCTTGCAGTGATCTAATAGGATTTTCTATCCCATGCTGGCAATTGCCGTAGGGTAGACCAGCTTTCTTTGGTCTACCTTGCGGTAATCCCGCATTATGGAGCTTGTACCAAATATTTGGTGCAAGCTGCTGTGATTGGTGGAATCTGTCACAACTGCACCCGAGACTGTAAAATTGGGTGCAGTTGTAGCGAAAAGTTTGGCACACCACCAGAACCTAAGTGGCATGGTGCAGGGCTGAACGCAAGCCCTGTGCCTCCCTTCAAAAAACCTGCCCTGTATGTCTAAAAATAGCTCCAACATCATGAGAAGATTATGAGGAGCATAGACTACATCTTCCTAGAGCCAGGGTAGATTTGGGTGTAAAATGCATAGCGTTATGCAAAATGCATATGTAACCCCCTTGTTACCCGGGGTTACTAGAATCCCAGTAAGACCTAGTGGTAGGCAGGGAAGGCAGCTTGTGAAACTCCAGTTAAATGGGTTTCACACTGTCTCATCTGTTCTCAGTCTCAGCTGAGACTGAGGGATGACATCATCAACAGAACTTTCGCAGCTGCATAAGCCACATTGGAATCTGCAGCAAAGGGAGTTAGATAGAACGTTGGGAGTTTTCAAAGGAGAGTCTGCAGTTTGGCTTGAGGGAGTGAAGTTTGTACTCAAGTGGTGGAGACCGCTGTTTTCGGGTCTCAGTGCCCCCTTCTTCCGGGGGGGGGGGAAGATTCCCAGAACATTCCTGTGGCAATCGCCTTAATTCTGCTAGTGGAGGAAAAGCTGCCTGTTTAGTCCAGGATTTATTTTGGAAGATGGAAGATTTGTGAGTCGCCTGTGGGGCATCTGCAACTTAAGGGTGAGTGTCTGCTCTGGCTAAAAGGGCATATGTTTTCTTCACCCTGGGACTTGAGTGAAAATCTAGGGATTGAACTACATATTGGGAAGCCTAGAGAAATGGGCCAAGCAAGTAAAAGTAGTGTCAAAACCCAGAGTTTTGTGAGATGCAAATAATATGTAGAGGAGATGTGACAGACGTCTATCCTTAATCTACATTTAGGAGTTCAGCAAAGGAATTGTTCAGTTTTCCAGAGAAATGGCCGGGTATGGGCTGTGGGAGCTGGAGGTGGGTGGCCCCCCATCTTTAATGACCAGGTCCACCTCTACGGATTTCTTCTGTGGTTTCTACTTTGCCTCAGGCACTTGGCCAGTGATGGGGGAAGTACCCAGATGTGGGATTGTAAGGAAAATTCTCTCTAGAGTCGCAGACTCTAGTGTGTGATGATGGGGAGCCACGACAGGATAATTGGTTCATTCGTCCAATGGACCGCGGATCAAGTGGCCGGCAGGGGAGCCGGGCCAGTGGGGAAAACCCAAGTGTGTACAAGTCGGGCTGTGTACCCAAAGCTGCGTGCCAGTCCAGGCTGTGTGCCTGGTGGGTTCAGAGCCTGAGGGCTGATAATGGTGATAAAGTGTTCTGTAGTCTCTAATCTGCATTACCAGGAAATGTAGCCCCGTGGGGGTCCGTCTATGCTTTGTTTGTTCAGCTAGTATGTGAATAACAGCCACACTGAAGAATCCCATTCCTGGTTCTGAACATTACAGTTATTGCTTCCTGTGTTCGGATTTACTTGGGTGCCCCTGTTCAGAGTAACCAAACCTAGGCTCCCCTGTGCCGAGTAACCTCATCCTCCCCGAACCCAGGTCCCCACCAGGTACTGCTGTCAGCTTCAACAGCATGCCACCTGTCATTTGGCAAAAAGGCAGGGGTGAGGGGTTACACATATCAGTTGAGAGCTACTTCAGGGTGCCAAATATGTTTGCACTGTTAATCACAATATAGAATTACTTCAATCAACACATTTCAAACAGAAATGAGCAAATCTGAAATGCTTAACCTGTTTCTCTATACATTAGATTGAAGCAAGAGTTGTATAAAGCTTTCACTGGCTGTAATGTGTTTCAAAATCTTACACAATGTCCTGTTTGTACTCTTGTTTTGAATACAGAGATTCTGACGTCCTCCAGAGAACAATGTACTGGAAACCTCTTCACTTCATTTCCACGTGTCTCTTTGTTACCAAGGGGTAAGAGGTTTGATTGTTTTGTGGAAGAGAAATCCTATCTGCTCCAAATGGCAGTGAAATGTTATGCTGCAGTACAGGCAGTAAATCTTGATTGGTTCCAGACTGTGTTGAGTGGTCAGCTACTGCGCTGCAGCTGGGGGAAGGGGTTCCTGTGGTGGAAGTACTGTAACATGAAACAGTCCTGTTAGAAACTTCTTGTCCTAACAGGACAACATAAAGTGTACCTGTGGCTAAGTCCGTATTCCTTCCCTCGCCAGCTGGCACACTGTACTCTATCTTCTACACAGCTAGCTACTATCTTGTTTGGTTGCACCTCTCTGTTCCATTGTGTATGCATACAATTGTATTTTATTACAGTACTTCATTGTACATTCTTTGTTACATTCTTGCACCATATAATCTGTCATGCTTCACTGTAGAATTGTATCAATTGTTTTTATGTACTCAATGTATGTATTGTAAGTTGAATGTTTATTTCTCCCTATAGCCCTCCCCCGAGGACGCACTGGGAGATGAGCAACTAGCTGCTCAGTGTGCCGTTCCTGGTGAAACATTCCAATAAATTAATAAACAACATCCTCCCTGCACAAATTGTTGTTCTTAATTAAGTTTGTTTTCAATATAGTTTACTATTCCAACTGCACACCACCATGAATCACCACTCAAGTGAAATTCCAGAAGCAAAAAAAAGATATAATTTTTTAAAAGCAAGGTTTAAGTCCCTCTTAGGATTCTAACCATAGTTTCCAGCTGAATATATAAGATTATGTGCTCCTGTAGGGATTTGAACTGCAGATCATATACTTACTAGCTGAATGCACATCCAATGTGGTAGTGAGCTGCACTGAAGAGGATTGCAGCTTCTGTGGTGTTAAACTTAAATCACAAACTATGATGCAGGTGAGTAGGGTTCTAATCTCAGCAGGGGATTTTAGGTTACAAATTATAGAAATAAACTCTGGTCAGAGTCAAAATGGCTGCTAATGCATTAACACACTAAAAGATACAGTATGAAGTGGAGGTTTCATTGTAATGTATTTCTTATATTATTGGGAGAATTAAATTTCAGATTTACATCAGAATAATAGGAAAAGGAAAACCAGAAAGGTTGCAAATATGTAGAAACAGCAGTTGTTGGCTCTGAACATGAGTTACCAATGATAGCTCAGCTGGGAGGCAATATCTCCTTTTCAGTGGGGTTCTGCTATAATAGGGTCCTTTATTACACATTTGTACACTATAGTTACCCAGGATAGCACAGCTGATGTGTAATATCTCATGTTCAATGGGGTATTGCATGCTTATCAGTTTTACAATGTATTTATTGACAGTAGGTTGGCTGACATGCAATATTTCATTTTCAATGGGGATTCTGCTTTACACTTTTTTATGTTTGCTTGCACATGTACAAGAAATATTTTATTAACATGAATGGCAGTTCAGAGGTGTGTCACTGACTAGCACAATGCAGGTCAAGCAGTATTAGGCTCATCAGTGACAGATCAATGACCAGGCAAGTTGAGTATGACACTGGTCACAGTTGGATGAGCAGAAACTTCATGTAGTTGAAAGGACTGAAGCGCTCCAATGAGACAGCACTTCAGTCTTTCCATTTGCATAAAGCTGGCTGGCAAGTAGCTGAGTGGCTTTATGACTTTCTGGTGTCATGCTGTGTCTGTTTTCTGTGTACACACGCTCTCGCTCTCTCTCTTTCTAAAGTTGCTTGCCGTTCAGTTTTTTCATAGTTTGAGTGATCGCCAATTTGTTTCACATCTAAACAGAGAGACGCAGCCAGAGTCATGTGTATTCCACACCCCGACTGTTTTTTTCTCTCATCTTTTAGCCCTGTTGTGCCACAGACTGATTCATCAGTCCAGAATTCCTATACATTCTAATTTTACTGGCAGCCTAAGGGTTAAACGTTATGTTCGACCCCCCTCCCACTACTGCTCAATCTCAACTGCCTGACCTTTTGCACTCCAGAGGTTCAAACACAAACTAATGACCACAGTATCGGTGTTGCTTGACAGTGGCACCAACCATCACCACTCTCTCTTCCCAGCCTTACACTAAGCTTCACTCCACTGCTCACGGGGACAAATAAATACCAGCAAAAGACAAATGACGTGCGGCCCAGAGTTTGCATATGAACTGAAAGAGAAATGCTTGCTGTATCGGACTCCTGAGCTCCTGAAAGATCAGAATGGAATGTGTAGGATTTTTTTTTTATTTCAATTCAATGGCTGCCACAATTTCATAAGTGGAAACAAACTACAAACAGCCCTCAAGATACTGGCGTGTGAAACTCTGTGCTGCTATGTGCTGCCAGTAGTCCAGCAGCCCCCATCACCAGTTTAAATGCATTGCTTTGTGTTTCACGTATGTGATATCTTTATGATCTTTAAAAAAAACGTTGCTGTTTGTTTGCATCAACACATTAAGGAGGAAGAGGATATGCAGGGAATTTACTAACATTTTCATTTATTTATTTATTTCAACAATTCGGATTTATGCCTTTCAACACAGTGGCTCTTTTACAAAGGTTCCATGTCAAGTGGAGACATGTAACAAACAAGGGTCAGAGTAGACCAGTAATGAACAACACATGGGTAAGACAGACTGTGTTCTAGCAACTAACAAAGAAATACTATCAACTAACCACCATATGAATAAGACATCAGATACTAATAAAACATTTTTAACAGTATCATAAGATATACAATTAGGTTGCAGTTTATTCCATATGCCATGCGCTGAAAAACATTTATAGAACTCTTGGCATGCGGCCTTTGAGGGGCCGAGGGCTAGGGGAAGTAGAAAAAGAGTAGCTACCATAAACAAGTGTTGTCAGACGAGGGCGAAGGGGAAATGAGAAATAGCCCTTTAGGTCTATTTGGTGTGTTTTTTACATTTGCTTGTGCGTGCGCAAGAAACATTGTGTGACAGTGGAATTTACGAACACTGACAACAGAGCAGTACTGCTATTGATTATTCATTATGAGAGATTGGTATGCTTCCTCTGATCTAGGTTTGGCACAGTGTGTGCTGCAGCAGCAAGGAAAGAGACTGCCGCCCCACATTCTTACTGACGGCTACTCTTGGCATGGAGATACAGAGAGAGGAAAAGGAAAGAAAGCAAGACAGACACAGAAACAAACACATGCAATAATAATAATAATCTTTATTTATAACAAGCGCAATACACATGTATCAAAGTGCTTTTGCAATGTTAAAACATATTAAAACCATAAATATTTAAAATGCAATAACTAGACAATAATTCATCAGTTCTCAGAAAAGGCATGTTTAAATAGATGAGTTTTCAGTGCTGACTTAAAGCTCTCCACAGTCATACCCAATGAGGTAGAGAATTCCACAGGTTAGGGGCTGCAAAAACAAATGCTCAGGCCCCAGAGATCTTCAGACACTGGGAATCTCTAGCAATCCCTCATCGGCAAAATGAAGCAGTTGGAGGGATGGTAGGGACATAGAAGATCTTGCAGGTAACCCGGTCCCTGTCAGTGTAGGGCTTTATAGGTCAGCAAGCCGACCTTGAAGGTGATCTGCCACTAAACTGACAGCCAGTACAGTCCACGCAACACAGGTGTGACATGGCTAGATCAAGATAGCCCAGTCAACAGCCTGGCTGCCGCGTTCTGCACCAGCTGCAGGCAGCAGATTTCAACCTCCATTAGCCCTACGTATAGGGCATTTCAGTAATCAAGGCAGGAGGTCATAAAGGCATGGACCAATACAGGGAGGTCACCGGGTGGAACCAGGTGCTAAATCCAGGAGATATTCCTCAGATGGTAAAATGAGGTATTGACGATGGATGACAGCTGAGATTTCAGAGTCAGACCCTCGTCAAGAATAATGCCCAGATTCCGCACCCATTTAGAGGTCATCAGCTGTCTACCTCCAAGCAAAAGCCCAGAGGCCAGCCTAGCTGAAGACCCCTCTACCCGATGACCCAGATCCACTACCAAAACTTCAGTCTTGTCAGGATTCAACTTCACCCAGTTGGTACTCATACAGTCCTGGATCTCAGAGAGGCAGTTGTTAAACACCAAGATCACTTTATCCTGATTGGGTATGAAGGACATGTATAGCTGAGTATCATCTGCATAACAGTGAAAACTTGGTCCATACCACCTTACAATGTCTCCCAATGGCAGCATATACACCACGAACAACATGGGGGATACCACAGAGCCCTGCGGGACCCCACATGGCAGGCAGAATGTGTCAGAGGAATTCATTCTTGACACTACTCACTGAAACCTACCAGTGAGAAAAGAGTGGAACCACCTGATGACTGTCCCCAACAATCCACAGATCACCCGCACGTGCTCTAGCAATACACCATGGTCCACGGTGTCAAATGCTGCAGAGAGATCAAGAAGGACCAAGATGGAATGGCTCCTCCAATCTCTTGCTATCAGGAGATCATTGAGCACCCGGACTAGGGCAGTCGCAGTGCTATGCCTCTTCCTAAATCCTGACTGGAGAGGGTCATAGATGTCATGGATGGTAAGAGGATTATCCAGCTGCAGCGCAACCATCTTCTCAATAACCTTACCCACAAAGGGCAGGTTAGAGACAGGACTATAGTTGGCGAGACAATCCTCATCTAGAGAAGATTTCTTAAGGAGGGGACTCACCACCGCCTCCTTCAGGAAGTCAAAAAACTCACCAGTCTCAAGCAAACACCAGACTATCTCAGCCAGGAATGGGACGATGACCTCAACACACCCCACAAGGAGGCGAGTTGGGCCCGGGTCCAAACTACAGCAGGTTGGCCACATACTCTGGATGATCCTCATGACATCCATGATTGCCACCTGAACAAAAACCGACCAACCAGACCAAGGGTCCACAACTTCCCCCTCATCACCACCGCACCCATTGAAACGAGTTGTACTGATCTCTGATCTGATGTTGGCAACCTTATCCTCAAAGAAGCAAGCAAACTCATCACACTTATCCTATCACAAGGCTCTCTGAAACTGCAGACAGGCTGGATTGCACTGCCTGTCCACAATTCGAAAGAGCTGAGCTGGTCAGTTCCATGCAGCGGTAATCTCCCCAGATAGGAACTCTGCCTTCTTACGGGAGATCACCGACTGATAATCGGTATCAATCAATCACTTTATTTAACCAGGCATGATGAGCCATCAGTCTAAGTCTGTCAGCATCAAGGCCAGATTTCCACAAGCAACACTCCAACCTTTGCCCCTTTCTCCTCCCTCAAGGTCCCATCAAATCAAGGGGACCAAGGGTGAAGGGTAAGGGGGCGAACATCGACAGGAGCAATAGAATCCAGAGCCACCACCACTGCCTTATTATAGGCCTGCAGTAGGTTATCTGGACCTATGCTTGCATTTGGAAGTCCTGATAGGCCCAGCACTGCCACCAGGCCTTCTGGGGTCATGCCCCTTAATGGGCAGTACTGGATCATTTCCAAAGGGGCAGGCCTATGGGAGGGTGCCCGGAAATTGAACCTGATAGTGTAATGGTCAGACCACCTGACCGGTTCCACCACCAAGTCGGTAGTCTCCATTCCCACTAGGAAGACCAGATCCAGTGAGTAGCCAAAATTATGGGTCGCAGAGGTAATCATCTGTGTGAAGCCCAATGAATTCATCAGTTGGAGGATGTCCTGACCAAAATGTGAGAGTTCATCATTGATCCAGGCATTTAAGTCACCCAGCACCATCACTCTGTGGGACTCCAACACCATGTTGAAAATGAAATCTTTGACTTCCTGCAAAAATTGCAGTCTGTTACCCGGAAAGTTGTACTAGGGGTCTTCAGCACTGCTGCAGGATATTCCTCCTTACACAAGCTCCAGGCCGTAAACTAACACCTCCCAGGGGCTATAGTCCACAAAAGCCCACAAGTCAGGTAAATCTGGGGTCCCAAAGGTGAAGGCCTATTGGTGCCCACCTCAGGAACACCCCCCAGAACTCTTGGGGCACCACGCTGCCCACCGGCCGGCACCTCCCCCATGTCCCTCCTGGATGTGGCCAATCCAGACATCTGCCCCCAACTCAGTGTTACAGCCCAGATAGCAGAGAATACTGCTGTCTCCTGCCCCTAGAACAATGACTGGCACTGTGCTCAGGCCTACTCAGACCTCCCAGATAGGGGGCCTCCAGGGACCCAGCCATCCTCCGACGGCTATTGTCACCACCACCCAACACAACCACCGGGGGAACCAAACCCTCCGGTAGGTATCCTCCGCCGTTGTCCCTCGAGCCAGCCCAAATGACCCAACATAGAAACATAGACTTTGATGACAGATAAGAACTGCCTGGCCCACCTAGTCTGCCTATTTCCCCCTACCTACTGGATAAGGTGCAGATTCTAGTTAACCAACATTCTACTTCCTCTTACCCCCCCCACTAGAATTGCCTTACAGTATATCTGTCCCATGCATTCTTGAATTCCCCCACACTTTTGATCCCACGAACTCCTCATGAAGGCGGTTCCATGTGTCAACCACCCTCTCTGTGAAAAAATATACTTCCTCACATTACCCCTGAGCCATCTCCCCTCTATCTTCAAATTGTGCCCCCTTGTTCTTGCACATCTCTTTTTCTGAAAGATGCTCCCCTCTTAGACTTTATTGATTCCCTTGAGGTACTTGAAAGTTTCTATCATGTCCCCCTTCTCCCTCCTTTCCTCAAGGATATACATATTAAGCTCTTTAGTCTCTCTTCGTATGGCTTCTTTTACAGATCCTGCACCATTTTACTTGCCCTCCTCTGGACTGCCTCCATTCTGTCTATGTCCTTGCAGAGATGGGGTCTCCAGAACTGCATGCAGTACTTTAGATGGGATCTCACCAACTGTCTGTACAGAGGGATAACAACTTCCTGTTTTCTACTGGTGATGCCTCTCCCTATGCATCCCAGTATCCCCCAAGCCCTCCTTACTGCCTTCTCACATTGCTTGGGTCTTAAGGTCATCTGATATGACTACCCCAGTCCCTTTCCATTTTTGTTGTTGTTAGTACCTCCCCCCCCCCCCCATTGTGTACTCTTCCACTGGGTTTTTGTTTCCCAGGTGCATTACTTTGCACTTCTCTGCATTGAATCTAAGCTGCTATACTTTTGACCATTCCTTAAACCTTGCCAAGTCCCTTCTCATCCTTTCCACCCCTTCATTGTGTATCAACCCTGTTGCAGATCTTTGTGTTGTCTGCAAAGAGGCATACTTTTCCTTCCAACCCCACTGCAATGCCTCCTATAAAGACATTGAGGACTGGTCCCAGTTCTGAACCCTGCAGTAGCCAGCTAGTAACCACCCTTTCTTCAAAGTGTACTCTATTTACTATTACCCTCTGGGTCCTGTTGTCCAGCCAATTTGTTACACAGGCTAACACTCTGGGACCCACTCACAGGCTGGCTACCTTGTTTATTAATCCTTTGTGTGGGATTGTGTCAAATGCCTTGCTAAAGTCTAGGTAGGTCATATCCACAGCCCATCCCTGGTCTACTACTTTGGTCACCCAGTCAAAGAAATCTATTAGATTCATCTGACATGACCTTCCTTCTGTGAATCCATGCTGCCTTGGGTCCTGTGGCCTGCTGGCCTCTAGGTACTCAACAATTGTTTCTTTCAGAAGTGATTCCATCATTTTCCCTACCACTGAGATCAAACTAACAGATCTGTAGTTTCCTGCCTCTGCCTTACTCCCACTTTTCTGAAAGGGAATCACATCTGCCATCCTCCAGTCCTCAGGTACCACACCATCCTCCCATGATTTGTTAAAAAGTGTAGTCAGTGGTGTCACTGGGTCTCCCCTTAGTTCTTTCAGAATTCTGGAGTGAATCCCGTCAGGCCCCATTGCTTTGTCCACCTTGAATTTTAGGAGTTCTTTCAGAACCCTTTCTTCTGCGAATGGACTAGTATCGACCCCCCCACCACCACCACCATCCAGAGTGCTTCTATTGTTCGGTTTAGGTACCTCTCCCTCTTCTTGTTTTGTGAATACTGAGCAAAAATATTTGTTCAGTATCTCTGCCTTTTCACTGTCACCCTCTGCCTACCTCCCCTCCCATTTATTAAGCCTCACTATCCCTCCCTTGGTCTTCCTTCGCTCCCTGATAAACATATAAAAGGTTTTATCCCCCTTCTTAACTGATTTGGCTATCTTTTCCCCTGTTTGGGCCTTCTTTATTCTGACTGCCTTCCCTGCTTCCTTCTGCTTTAACTGATACAGTTCTCTGTCCTGCTTCTTTTGTGATTCCTTATACTTCTGAATGCTTTCTTTTTCTCCCTAACCTTCCCCGCCATCTCTTTTGGAAACCATCGTGTTTTTTTACTTCATTTTGTTTTCTTTATTTGCTTCACACAAAGGCTTGTTGCCTCTGTGAAGGCATTTCTGATTTTCCCACATTGTTCTTCCACCCCTCCTTCCTGCCCATTTGCTAGTGCATTCCTTAGGCACTTGCCCATTTTGCCAAAGTCAGCCCTCCAAGTCCAGTACCTTCGCTTTTGTATGGCTTGACTCTACAGCTGTGTTTATCATGAACCACACTGTTTGGTGGTTCACAACATTTACCAGTCATCGTCTCAGGGACCAAACCAAATGGCAGGTGCTCTGAAAGCCATAGAAAGTGTGAAAAGTCCACTCGAAAGTCTGTATAGCCACTCATGCTCCTACCACGCCGGCAGCCAGTCCACTAGCAAAACTCTGCAACACACTCCACTCAGCCCCCATTGTTCCTGAGGCAGCTCTTCCCTTCTTCACACCCGCAACTCCAGGCCAATCAGAAGTCCAGGCAGTAGGCAGCAGCGGCTCCCGTGCAGGTCTCTGCAGTCCCCGCGTAAATTCAGGAGACAGTCAGAAAGCAGACACAGCTTCACATCAATGCAACCCGCTGTGGTAAAAGAGAGGAATTTTTATTTATTTATTTATTTCAGTTTGGGATTAATACATTTGAGTCAAGGGCTCACTTTCAAAGGTTCCACGTCAGTGTTGAACAAACATTACAAAAATACAAGGTTTACAGAGAAAAAAAAAGAAACACACTGAAGCATATACACAGGCAGTCATAGTAACAGTTGAATTTATACACATCAAATTAGTACATGCAAACAGATAGACTGATTAGATAAGAGGGGGTTGGGGGGGTCAGCCAGAGGTAGCATCGTCTGAGGTGGGAGACAGGTGGATCTTTCAACCAAGTGATGCCGTCATCAAGTAGTTAGGGGTAGGGGAGTAGGTTAAGAAAAAAGTAGTATATAGCAGAAAGATGCAAAGGGTGGTAGGAATAAAATAAGAAATCATAACGTGAGTGAATGCAGGAAGGTAAGAAAATAATTCCAAGGCATCTTCACAAGATGAGGTTGAGGTGGGGTGGAGGAGGTAGTTTCCAATGTTCCAGCAGCTGCTGTAAGTTTGAGAAGGCAGTGCGTGTGTGTGTGTGTGGGGGGGGGGCATTCTTTCCCATGTAAACAGAAACACACAGACAGTCATGTACTTTCCACCCCAACTGTATTTTTCTCATCTCTTTTCAACTTTATGTTTGACCCCCCACACACTTCTGCTACTGCTTGCTGTCAGTTGCCTGACGTTTCGCTTTCCAAAGGTTCAAACACAAAGTGTTGCCCGTAGTATTGGTGTTACTTGACCACGGCACCGACGGTCACCACTCTCTCCTCCCACCTACACCAAGCTTCATTGCAGTGCTCCTGAGGAACTAGCCACAGGAGTGGTTTACTCCTTTATGGCTTCCACTGGTGTCTGCAAGAGCGGCTTAATACTTTGCGGCTCCAGCTGCTGTCAACAACAAAAAAAAGAAACTGATTAATTGCACACATCTCCGTAACGCAATAAGTTTCATAACCATGCGGCTCACTGAATATTTTAGCAGCAATGTCACATTTTAAAATTCAGACTTATGACATAAATCTTATAATAGTGATTACACTGAAGCGCATGCGCAGAGTCCCAGTTTCACTTTTCAAATAAAAATTACTATGGAAAATAGCACTTAGTTGAAAAAAAAAAACACTTATACTGTAGTCATCAGTGCAGTTAGCACTATTCAGCAATCTGTTTAGTTGATATGCATCCAAAACCACCAAACTCATTCATGCGTGGGTTCAGCATCATTCAATGCCATCCCAGTGTTGGGGACTCATGGGAAGAAGCAGATGAGATTGCCCAGCATTTGGGTTTGTACTTACTGTATTTACCAATTTTTATTACGTACAGTATTTATCCAGGATAGCCAAACTGAGATGCAATATCTCATTTTCTGCCTGCCCTGCTTTTGCCTATTTTTTCTGTGCATTTTCCCTGTATAGGCTAACTGAGATGCAATATCTCATTTCAGTGTGGGTGTTACTTTTACACATTTTGATGTTACATTTTTCCAAGATAGGACAGATAAGATGCAATATCTCATTTTCAGTGTGGGTCCTGCTTATACATTTTTACCCTGTTAGTAATTCCATAAAGCATTGTTACAGTGGAAGGCCTTGTGCCTAGGCCACAGGTGATCCTCTGTTACAAACAGTGCGATGAACAGTTTGAAGAGGTAGAAGACTTGGTTTGCTGGCCAAGGCACCTAGCTTCACCTGAGCTCTTTCCTTCTAAGACTGCTTGAAAGGCAGAGTAGAGAAACTTACCAGAGCAAGGGAAAAGGATTAAGACTTAGTTTGGCTAAGCAGATTTACTGTGTGGTGGTGTTTTTATTTTTTACTCACAGGGATTGCTACTGTTTGTTGCTAACATTTCATTGCTTTATTTTTTCTCTGATTCAAATTGTTGTTGCTGGTATACCTTCTTCTGCATTATTACAAGGTGTGCCTACAGGTGTGTGCTAACAGATTACTCCTGTAATCTTCCGATTCAAATTGTCTTTGCAAGGTATCTGTTACTGCTTTATTTTTCTCTGGAGCAAAGTGTTTCTTACAGCGATATCTTCTGAAATTACTGTATTACAGGTGGAGCTTACATTTTTGTGACTTTTTATCATTGGGCTAAGCAAAATTACTGTTTGACACTGTGTTTTATTTTATTCTTGTTTGTTGAAAAGGTTTGTTGTCTCAGAGGTGTTTCAGTCTCCTTCTCACATTGAAGGAGCTAATTGCTTTTCCTCCCACAGCTCTTCCAAAGGATTAGGTGTGTATGTGGGGGTGGAGCTGGCAAACTGTCAGTAATTTTCAACAGAAAGAAGGGTTAAAAAGTCAGGTTAGTTGATATCTTGGAGGTAGAAGACTTGGTTTGCTGGCCAAGGCACCTAGCTTCACCTGAGCTCTTTCCTTCTAAGACTGCTTGAAAGGCAGAGTAGAGAAACTTACCAGAGCAAGGGAAAAGGATTAAGACTTAGTTTGGCTAAGCAGATTTACTGTGTGGTGGTGTTTTTATTTTTACTCACAGGATTGCTACTGTTTGTTGCTAACATTTCATTGCTTTATTTTTCTCTGATTCAAATTGTTGTTGCTGGTATACCTTCTTCTGCATTATTACAAGGTGTGCCTACAGGTGTGTGCTAACAGATTACTCCTGTAATCTTCTGATTCAAATTGTCTTTTGCAAGGTATATCTTCTGTTACTGCTTTATTTTTCTCTGGAGCAAAGTGTTTCACAGCATATCTTCTCTGAAATTATTACAGGTGGTGCTTTACAGGTTTCACAGTTTTATCTAACATTAGGATAAGCTTTCAGGTTACTGCATTTGTTGTTGACTGATTGTTTCTGCTCTTACCTCCTTGTTCTTTCATCTGTGGTTCTTCTTTTTAGGCAGGGAAGAGGCCCAGCCACCACCCCATCCCCAACCACCCTGCTACACTCCTTTTATGGGTACCACAGTTGTGACATTTCCTGTGGCAGAGCAGGAAGGGGCGGATCAGTGGGGCCTCCACAAGGTGATCTCATTTACAGGGGCACTAGTAATTTAACTTGTTATAACAAGTTAAACAAAGCACAATTAAACCATTACTTGCATTTTTTTTTCCTTTTTTTTCCTTCTAATTACTCTGACTAGGTTACAAACCCAGCAACTTATTTGGAATGGATTTCATTAACTGCAGGTACTGTGGAACAATTTTCAGAAGGACAGTCTTACAGGATTTAGGACACTGTCCTACATGCTGGGCCTTTGGAGATCTTAGGGCTCAGCTCCGGGCAGCATGGGCAGAGATTGCACGCCTCAAATTTCATATTGAAGAGGAAATACATTATAAGAACCACCCGCCATTTCCTCGCATCCAACAGAAAACCCTCGATCATGCAGAGGGTAGTTGGTCCAGGAGGTTGGCAGGTGGTTAGGAGGAGCAAACCAGGTGCCCCATCAGTCTCTGCTCTCCAACACATTACCTCCAAAAACCATATAAACACTACAAACAGGTATCTGCCTCTATCTCTGAAATCAAATAAAGAGGCAGAAGACACTGCAGAGCAGGACACTGCGGCGCAGGAGCTAGCACAACAAAACTCACCCAAATCAGGAACCAAAACAAAACAAGCACAAAGGAAATCCAAAAAACTTCTGATCATAGGAGACTCCATGATTCGGGGAGTTGATACCCATCTCCAGCCAGGGGTGATGGTCAGATGTCTCCAGGTACATCAGCATGGAAGACACTGACCGCATTGCTAAAATTGTTCACAAAACAGGAGAAAACATTGATGTCCTAGTACACATAGGGACTAATGATCTCGCCAGCCGTCAGTTGTGGAGACCAAGGAACACCTGACTAGGCTGGGTGACAAACTATCATCTATTTCGTCCGCATCTCCTCTCTGAGATCCTGCCAGTCTGGGAGAGGGGAGCAGATGGACGGAAGGTCAGAGAAGGGGAGATAGGGGAGCTAAACACGTGGCTCAAGGGCTGGTGCCAGGAAAAAGGACGCAGATTTGTAGGGAACTGGCAACAGTTCTGGGAGCGAAAGTTCTTTAAATTTGATGGACTGCATCTGACTAAAGAGGGAGTCAGTGCATTGGGGCAGAAGTTTGACATCTTTGCAGAATATTTAAACTAGCAAATGGGGAGAGGGTGCAGCACCCCATACGCCGAAAGTGGGAAGAACACCCTCCCCTCAGCTAGTGGTCAAACAGGAATTCAGCATGTTTGCCGCTCATTTGCATCACCAGGTAAGAAAAAGGTTTGTCTCCTCGATGACGTACAGGGTATGCCAAACTTCACCCAACAACTAACACACCAAAATCTGGCCAATGGAAAACATGTACACAAATGCTCACAGCCTGGGAAATAAGATCCCAGACCTGCAGGCAATAATGTCAGAGGCCAAACTGGACATAGTAGCATTAGTGAGACGTGGTTTACCAGTAACCACACTTGGGAGACTTCAGTACCTGGCTATGTATTGTTCAGAAGAGACCGAGGTGCAAAAGGGGGAGGAGTGGCCCTGTATGTCAATGAAAATATCAAAGCTACAGAAATCCAGAATACACATAAGGAGCCAGAAGAACTGTGGGTCACCCTGGAAACAGGAAATGGGACAGCCATAAGAACTGGGGCTGTCTACAGGCCCCCAGACCAGAGGGAGGACATAGACACACCACTGTTAGAAGATAACTAAAACATGACAGCTAAAGGGAGGTTCTGATAATGGGAGACTTCAACATGCCGGATACAGATTGGTCAATACCAGCAGGAACATCTGCCAGAACTAGACTCATAGTGGATTCCCTGCAGGGAGGGCCTCAAACAACTGGTACAGCAACCCACAAGAGACAGGGCTATCCTAGATCTAGTACTGACTAACAAAGAAGGGATCACAGATCTCCAGGTAGAAGGTCACCTGGGGCCAGTGACCATCACATGGTATGGTTCAATTTGGCTACTACATCTAAATCATCCCATTCCAAGGCAAAAATATGGGACTTCAGAGGAGCTGACTTTGATAAGATGGCCAACAGAGTTAAGCTAGCCCTGGCAAAAGAAACACAGGTGAGGGGTACAGGCAAAGTGGGCAAGCATTAGATGCAATACTTGAAGCAACATCCCACTGTGTCAGACAGAAAAGGAAGTGCAAAAGAAGAAGGAAACCACTTTGGTTCTCAAATACAGTAGCAGAAAAGATCAGAGCCAAAAAGGCTGGCCTTCAGGAAATATAAGGAACACAGCGATGAAGATAGGGAGGCATACCAAACTGCCCTAAGGGAAGCAGGTAAGACAGTAAGGCAGGCAAAGTCCCAAACTGAGGAAACACTAGCACGAACAGTAAAAGAAGGTGACAAGACTTTCTATAGATACATTAGTGAAAGGAGAAAGTCCAGAGGGGGTATTGCTAAGCTTTAATGGAGAAAAGGGGCGTGAGGAGGAGGACCCTGTAAAGGCATCTATTCTAAATAGATACTTTTAAGTAGTATTTACTGAAGAGAAGGTAGGCAGGGCCCACAGCTCAGCATCATGGACACAGGGGAGGGAGGTGAGCACTACTCCCTTCACAAAAGAAAGGGTCCTACAAGAGCTTGCTAGGCTCAGGGTGGATAAGGCAATGGGACCTGATGGCATACATCCCAGGGTACTTAAGGAGCTAAAGGAGGAACTAGCAGAGCCATTAGCAGAATTGTTTAGTGAGTCTCTGAGCACAGGAGAGGTCCCAGAAGACTGGAGAAGGGTTCATGTGATCCCGCCCACAAGAGTGGTAGCAGGGAAGAGGCGGGAACTACAGACCAGTCAGTCTTACCTCAGTAGTGGGCAAGATTATGGAGGCACCCTTAAGGAAAGGATAGTGCAACACCTGGAATCCATAGGGGCACAGGATCCAAGACAGCATGGGTTTACAAAGGAAGGTCCTGTCAAACTAATCTCATAGATTTCTTTGACTGGCAACCAGAGTGGTGGACCAAGGGGAGCAGTTGATGTCGCTTCACCTTGACTTCAGCAAAGCTTTTGACACTGTTCCACATAGAAGATTGATAAATAAGCTGGGTAGGCCTGTGGTCAGAAGTTGGTCAACTGGGTGGCAAACTGGTTGACGGACAGAAAACAGAGAGTGGTGGTAAATGGTATACAGTCAGAAGAGATGCAAATCACAAGTGGGTACCTCAGGGATCAGTCCTGGGCCAGTCCTCTTCAACATCTTCATTAGTGACCTTGCAGATGGATTAGAGGGTAAGGTTTGTCTGTTTGCAGATGACACCAAGATCTGCAACAGAGTAGATGATCCAGATGGGGTGGGCAGAATGAGAAGAGATCTGATAAACTAGCAGAATGGTCAGAACAGTGGCAACTGGGATTTATGCAAAGAAGTGCAAAATCATGCACATAGGGAAAAGAAACCCTGAAGCCACCTATAGGCTGGGAGGAGTTGCTCTCAGTCACAAAGGAAGAAAGAGACTTGGGCATCATCATCACTGATGACCTAAAATCATCCAAGCAGACCTCTAAAGCAGTAGGTAAGGCTAGGGGTGTTAGGGTGTATTAGTAGGGTATCACAAGTCGTAAGAGGGAGGTAATAATCCTCTGTACAAGACACTGGTTAGGCCCCATCTGGAGTACTGGCAGTATTGGAGGCCACACCTTCACAAGGACATTAACCAAATTGAGGCAGTCCAGAGAAGGGCAACCAAAATGGTGCAGGGACTGCATAGAAGACATATGAGGACAGATTAACGGAGCTCAATATGTATACCCTTGAGCAAAGGAGGAAGAGAGGTGATATGATCGAGGCATTCAAACACCTTAAGGGCATAAACAAGGTGAAAGAGTCTAACATGTTTAAATATAAGAAAAATAGCAGGACAAGAGGACACAGCATGAGATTAGAGGAGGCAGATTAAGGGGAATGTGAGAATCTTTTTCACAGAAAGGGTGGTGGATGCATGGAATGGCTTACCACAAGAAGTGGTGGCTATGAATACAGTGCAGGGCTTCAAACAGGCATGGGATAGGCATAAGGGAGCAATACAAATGACTATGAATAGATAGGCCACTGACAGAGCAAAGGCCGATGGCACATTTATGAGGTAGAAAAAGAAATGGGCAGACTGGATGGGCCTTGCGGTCCTTATCTGCCGTCAACTTCTATGTTTCTATGTTTCTATGTTTGTTTTCTAGTACATGGAGGGGATGGCATGCTCAGTTACTCTAGTCCCTGGTCCTTACCTGATGAAAGGTTTCTGAGAAATACCCCCTTAACACACAGAATTCTGCATGCGCACACACACACATGCGCGCACACACACAAGCGCACATACACACACACATACACACAAACACTCTATTTTTTCCCATGGCCTTGGAATAACTTGTTTTAGTTCTTTCGTAATTGAAAAAATAACATTCTGCGGCAGCACTGGAGTGGGAGTAGGGTGCAGAAGAGATTCACTATGTCTGCCTTCCACAGGGCATAAACATTTTCACCCTATGATAGTTCTGCCTAGTATCACCCCACAACAGCGACATTTCAACATCGAACACCATCACGCGACAAATCTCACCAGGTCGAGATTGATCACTGCGGTGGTCTGCCAGCTGCTGATGCAGCAATTCCCGGTGTTGCGCCGACCCCACCCCGAACCAACTCCGATTCAGAGTTGGTTATTTAGAGATGGAGGGGTGCGGGGGGCAGAAAAAGATTTTCTCCCGATGGGAGCAATGCTGACAATCAGCAATGTTTCCGTCGCTGTCAGGGATGTTGAGAACATCCCCATCGCTGTTGGTGGAACCATTCTGCCCACGTGTACTGGTAATTTACTTTGTCTTGGCCCCAGCCAACCTCCTTACCAGAGGATGTGCATACTATACTATTTTGATCAGCAGCCAAACAGTTAAAAATAGTCAATGAACCCCATCTTCTGTTTCTTCATATGTACAAACAGTCAATGAAGCCCATCTTCTGTTTCTTCATATGTACAATCGCTGTAATATTGTTATGTGTACCTTGCAGGAGGAAAAAAGCTTGAACACCAGTTATAAGCTCCCTCAGCCACAGAAATCAACTCCCCCTACTATGTCACACACAAGCTCCTTGGTGACCACCCTCCAGTTGGGTTAGCAGGGCTGATTGCACCGAAGAGGTCCAGCAGATTACTCTGCTTCACAGGTAAAAAAGTCCTGGAAGACAGCCCGGTGGTGCTGAGGGTTAAGGCATTAGACGCCTCACCTTGCACCATGCTGGCAACCCGGGTTTGGGAATGAGCCCGGGACGTCGGGGGTCAGCAGGGGCGGGGAGGGATGGAGCATCCAAAGGACAGCTCTCCCTCCACGGGGAGGGTGTAGAGCTTTACGTCACTCCAGCACAACCTCTGGCAGCTGTCAGAAGGTAGCCTGGTACTTGCATCGTAGCCATACGACACCAGGGGCAGAGCTCAGCTGGCGCTGGCCATCATTGCACATCCAAGCTCCGTGGGGGGAGGGAAGGACATAATCTGAGCAGAAAAAAAACCCTCCCACTGACAGGCGAAGGCGGGTCCAAGAACAACGGCCCCACGTTCAATGCCAGGCCTCCAGGAAGCGCTCTCCGGGTCATCCCTTGATCCAGCGTCGCATGCTGAGCATTCTAGATAGAGTGCCAGAGGAGTGGCGGTCCTTCCTCAGGGGCTCAGAGCCAGGGGGGGGTTAGGGCGGCACTGGGGAAGGAGAGGAGTTTAGTGACTGAGGAGTGCTGCTGGGGCTTCAGGCAGGCTGGTAGAGCCACACCTGAGTGACTTTGCTGGAGAGAGGTCAGTGGACTAGACGGGCGAGAAAAAAAGAATTGTAAAAAAATCCTGGAAGTACCAAGGGTCAACTCTGCAGCAGGCAGCAAATCCTATACCCACGCTGCCTCTGCCCTGTGAAATAAGCTCCCTGGCACTCACAGGAAGCAACCTCCTTAGAGAATTTCCGTAAGGGTCTATATGCGCACTTTCTGATAAGCAGCCCCTGCTCCTGTCCCAAAGAATAACTGTTCCTTGCACTTTCTTCCCCCTGTTTCCCCCTGCTCCCTCCCCTGGTTATCTCCCTGCCAACTGGCTAACTGGGACCTGCACTGTCTTTTACCCAAACTATCCCCTTAATCTCATGTCTGTGATTGCAATCATATGATATTACTCTTACTCTATAACCTGCTGTATATAACGTCATTGTACTATTTAACACTGTACTCCGTCTCAACCTGTTATCCTGTATGATCTGTCCAGAAATGTACCATTCCAATTGTCTGTACTCTTACTATCTGTAACTAATCCTGGGTCACTCCTGAAAAGGGACCTTTGGAGCCCAGCGGGCCTACCCAGTTAACAAAATTTAATAAATAAAATAAATAAATAAATTGCTTATGTATCACAGCATTAGGCAATAACAAAACACAGAAACACAGAAACATAGAAATTGTTGGCAGATAAGGATTGCCAGGCCCGTCCAGTCTGCCCGTATGCCCTAAACATGTATGTGGCTTCTGATCCTATCTGATAAGTGCTTTTTCATAACTCCCTCCCACCTCACGGTCCCCTTGTGCCTGTCCCAGGTATGTTTTAAAAAAAAAACTAAGCTTGCACCCACCACCTCCTGCAGCAGACAATTCCATGCATCCACCACCCTCTCTGTGAAGAAATATTTTCTCACATTTCCTCTTACTCTATCCCCTACTACTTCATATCATGCTCCCTCATTCTTGTACTCCTTCTGCATTGGAAGAAGCCTCCTCCCTACACCTTGTTTATGCCCTTGAGGTGCTTAAAGGATCATGTCCCTTGTTCTCTCTGCTTCTCCAGTGAGTACATATTGAGGTCCCTTAGTATCTCCTCATACGTTTTGTGGTGCAAGCTATGTACCATCTTAGTTGCCCTTCTCTGGACTACCTTCATTCTGTCTATGTCCTTGCGTAGGTGTGGCCTCCAGAATTGCACACAGTACTCTAGGTGAGGCCTTACTAGTGTTTTGTACAGTGGCATCACCGCCTCCCGACTTCTGCTAGTGATACCTCTGCCTATGCACCCCAGCATGGCACTGGCCTTCCCAGCAGCCTTTGTGCTCTGCTTCAACACTTTCAGGTCATCAGAAATTATATCCCCTAGGTCCCTTTCTTGTTTGGTGATTGACAGCTCCTCCCCCCATCCTGTATCTCTCCCCCGGGTTCCTCCTTCCCAGGTGCATTATTTTGTACTTCTTGGCATTGAACATCAGTTGCCACACCTCTGACTATTTTTCAAGCTTTTCCAGATCCCTGCTCATTTTTCCACCCCTTCTGGAGTATCCACCCTGTTGCAGATCTTGGTGATATCTGCAATGTCACTAATGAAGACATTGAACAGAACTGGTTCCAGGACCGATCCCTGAGGTACCCCACTTGTCACCCCCCCCCATCCCTGGATTGTATCCCATTTACTACCATCCTCTGCCTCCTGTCTGTCAGCCATCTCCTAACCCAGGTTATCATGCCCAGACTACCCTTATTGTTAATCAGCCTTCTATGCGGGATGGCGTTGAAGACTTTGCTGAAATTGAGGTAGGTGACATGTGTGACGTGGACAGCCAGTTCTGAGTGCTGTATCATTTTTTTTATATAAAATGTATTACTGAATGTCTCTGCTGAAAATCTGATGCTCTAGGAGTGACCTCACCCCCCCCCCCAGGTTTCAGCTAAAAGATGAAAAGCCACGAGAAAATGCTGATGGCATCAGATTCACACACACTCAGGTTTTAGAGACAATGTGTTACATGTAAGGCCTTAATCAAGGATCCTGTTTGTCTGAGTTTATTACAGTCATAGTTGCTATACCATATCCATTTTATGACATTGGAGAGGAACCTAGGTTGTTACACAGAGGTGCAAGGTTGTAAATGCTCCTGTGAAGCCTGTGTGAGGGACGATGCAGCATGGATCAAAGAGGTGTCATCTGAAACATGAGACATGCTGAGGATTCGCAAAATTAATACTTTGAAAAGACGTCCTGTTTTTTTGTATAAGATATATATTTTTTTATATATAATCTGACAGATGAGGAGCTAGCTGACCTTACACAAAAAAGGGTTGGCAATACAGTATGCTTAAGGAATATTCTGTTTTACTACACAGAGACACACTTTTACCTAGACTCTGACTAAGAAAACATTTTTGGAGCACTTGTAAACAGGTAGTTAGAAAGAGAGTCAAATCTAAGTACTGTAAGTAGGAATTAGCACTGTTTAAATCTTGTTCTTTTAAAAGATTTGAATGTCTAGTGATATAAGAGTTCTGCATTTTGTGTTTTACATATTTTTAACTATTTTAGTAAAATTATTTTTAGAACTTACTTGATCTGTCTTTGACTTCTTTTTAGTTGTAAGAAAAGTATATATGGTTAAAGCAGACAATAGACATAAGCTTGAATGGTGATACCAAACTGGAAAGAGAAGCGTTTAAAATCTGAGGTCTTTATTAAAGTTTTTAAGAGTTCATCTCTGTATACCTAGTTAGGTGCCTATAGGCAAAGATATCTGGCCCCCCAAAGACAGAAATATCTGAGCCTGTACATTGGGTACGCTAGCAAGAGGTTCACAGTTTGAATCCCTCCAGAATTTGAGACCAAAGGTTGATTCGAACTGACAAAACAGACAAGAGGGTTATCTTGTTCTGTTAAACTGTTCACAAGACTGCTCTCGGAGGTTGGCACTTTGGGAGTAGAGGGCCTGACCTGCTCAGTGGGTTTGTGACAACATCCACCGCCCTTCCCTGATCAAATTCCCTTGTCACCCAATCAAAACATATATAAGATTCATTTGACATGACCTTCCTGCCCTGAAACCATGTTGCCTCAGATCCTGAGCACTGTTGGATACCAGGTGTGCCACTATCCTTTCTTTCAGTAGTGCCTCCGTGATCTTCCCCACCACTGAGGTGAGGCTGACCAGCCTGTAGTTCCCCCACCTCCTCCCTACTGCTGCTTTTGTGCAGAGGGACTACATATGCCCTCCTCCAGTCCTCAAGAACCACTCCTGTGTTGAGTGACTCAGTGAACAGGGCTTCTAGAGGCGCTGCTAGTTCATTTTGCAGTTCCTTTAATATCTTCTGGTGTATGCCATCTGGTCCCATAGCTTTGTCCACCTTCAGTTTTGTGAGGTTTTCCAGGACTCTTTCAATTATGAATGGACTGGTGTCCACTCCCCGTTGCATCTGCTATCTAGCTGTGGTCCTAGACTCTTCCCTTCCTCAGTGAATACTGAACAGAAGTATCTATTCAGTATTTCTGCCTTATCTAGGTCACCCTCCTTCCACTCTCTCCCTCTTTGAGCCTTTCAATCCCTCCCCTGGTTCTTCTTTCAGAAATATTCCAACACAACATTTTTGATTAGACATTAACAGTTTTGCTTGCTTGGCAAAGCACCAGTTGCTGAAATGTGAAACAATGACTATACAGAGCCCACAGAGGGTGAAAGGGCTGGCAAAATCAAACACATGGCAACCAAGGTATTGTTGTACTGTCACGGAGCCTCTGACAACAAAAATAATACCATTTCCATCCTGTAACACACCTGTAACTGATACCAGGAATAAGAAAAATAAATTACGGAGACCCTTCAGCAATATTTAATGAAAGCATTCTGACAGCTACACCTTTTGTTTTCCTGCACAGCAAATACATGCAGACGGGTTGGGTTTGTTTTGCAGGTGTTGCATTTATTTTGCTTTGAACTACAATGGAGACTGCTGCACCATGAGACTCCCCCACCCTACACCCCCAAATTAATTAAGGTTACAACATGATCTTTATACAATGAATACATTTTTTTAACTACTTTATCTCCTCCTTACCCCATCAAACTCTCTCCAGCGTCCTCCTGATTCCCCTGTCTCTACCCCTCATCGTGACTTGTATCTACTCTGCACCCCCCAGCCCGGCACATCCCTCAGGTCTGATCCCTCTGAGGAAGGGCCGCTCTATCCACCCAGGGTGCTCTTTCAACAGTGTTGAGCTCCGGACTAGGGGGGCAGGCCAACAGAGAGGCAAGCCCGACGTTGGGAGTGTAGACTGAGGAGGGGAGGTGCCTTCGCCTATCAATGGGAGGAGGGGGTTTTGCTGCTTGTCCCCAGATGTAGGATGTGCAATGCTGCCCTAGTCATGGCGTGGATGCTCCCACCCACGTCCAGAAAGCAGCCGCCTTACGTCTTCCCCTGCATGCAGCCCCAAGGCGTTGCAGTGCAGCCGGTCTCCTCCGGTGGCCGCTGTGATGCCAGGCTGACCCTGGATCCCTCCCCGAGAGAGGAGAGCAGTCCTCTGGATGTTCAATCCTCTCTCTCCTCTGCTGACCCCTGACGGCCCGGGCTCGTTCCTGAACCTGGGTCGCCAGCATGGCGCAAGGTGTGGCGTCTAGTGCCTCAACCCTCAGCGCCACAGGGCCGGACACAATGAATACATTTTTAAATGCCAGTATGCAGACCTCCATATTGTGTGCATTTCTCCTAGCTGCCCTTTAGCAGAGTTTGTATGATATTCTTGCAGGAACAAACAGTACTAGAATTTGCATCAGATTTGCAACACCCTCTAAATTTGACAGATGCACCCTTTGATGCAGGTAGCAGCCTCACTCCCCCCCCCCCGGAAGCAGGGTGGGGGATATAATCCAAGATCACTTTGGGGACAGGAGGCTTTGACCTCACCATCACAATACAGTATCTGCAATTTCAAAAGCATGTGATCCAAATGTCAAACCCAACAAACGTGGGCAGCAGAAAATAATTCCCTTCTAAACTAAATGACCAAGGGACTATTACATTTCAGTCACAGTAGGATACTGGAATGCATGTATTGTTTGCTTTTAGGAAGAGTAAATGCCAGAATGGATGCCCCCCAAAGGCTTAGAGAGTGCAGTGAAGTGCTGGTGGCTTCACCGGTGCTTAGTGGCCATACACCATGATATGCTCGGGTGCTTCTGAGGCACTCTGCTTGATAAGCCAATGCTGTGCTAACCTCTCACTGGCTCTGCCTGAGTGCTGGCCCCAATACAGCTCTTGTCATGCTCCACCAATGTTCTTCTCTCTGGTGCTCAGTATGTGGACGGTTACCTGACTTCTGTGAGTCCCGGTGGGTGGGGGATGGGGGCTGTGGACAGAAAGAGAGAGGGGAGATCATATCCTCAACCTACTAGCCCAGACACTATAAAAGCTTTAAAAAGTTTTTATACACCTATTTACATGGGTAGTATGCTTAGATTTGCCACTGGACAGAGCCTCGAAGCTGCCACAGTTGGGATGGGGAGGGAGAGGAAGTCACAGGACATCATGATTGGGACAGGGGAGAAGGAGGGAGTGGAAGTGGCAGGACATCAAGATCTGGACTGGGGAGAGGGAGAGAGGAGGGGTCACAGGACACTAGCATTGGGAGGTCAAGCTGCAGGACACTTTAATCAGGAGCAGAGGAGATGTAATAATGTGGGGGAGGTGAAAGGTTGGAACTGCAGCAGGAAGGAGGCCAGCAGGCTTGGGGAGTGGGCATGAGGGGATTGGACCAGCCAGGGGAAAGGGACTTTTTGATGTAGTGTGGTGGGGGGGGAGATGGAAGTAGATCAGTCAAGGGCAGGGGAGCAGGGTGGGAGAGGGACAAAAAGAGCTGCTCTGTTGCTGGGAGAAGAGGGTGGAGAAAGAAGGAGCACACTGATTCATGGATACTCAGTATTATGTGCTTCAGCTCCATGCTGCATGGATCAAACATTTGTGATGTGGTTGGTATTCAGTCATGCCCCTAAAGCCCCCTTTTCTCTCTCTCCTCCTACATCAGCAAAGCTCTTGCTATGCAGCCATAAAAATGAAGTTGTACTACTGATACTATTTCATAGCACCTTTACTACCAGACCACATGGAGGCAGTGTGCACCTGTCATTAGAGCTAGAGCTTGGGATCCAGGAACTTGCAGTTTCAAACCATGCTAGAGCAAACTTCTCACTGTGTGACTTTGGGCAAGTCATAACCTCCCAGTGCTCTAGTCTGCCTAGCTGCGGAAGTGGGTAGACACAGGAACCCTGCTGGACAAGAGATATTTCACCTCAGCTGGCCTATCCTGATTAAATACATTTTAAAATAAAAAACTAAATATGTATCTAGTCATAGCTTAAGACTCACACCTTTTATGAACTTGTATTTTATTGCTTTTTTACAAAACAGTATCATACAAAAACTTCACACATGGCATTGTATACTGTAAGTTCAAAAATATCAATACATTACACAGTCAAGACAGTCATATATGTAAGGGATAACACATGACAGATTGTGAGGTTATAAGGGAGCAGTACATGCCTTGGTTGGTAATTAGGCATGAGGCAAAGCTGAGTGCCTGAACTACACAGGAAATGTATTATTCCCTTATGACGGAACACCCTGGAGTATGTTAATGCACTTATAAAATGGGCTTTGATTTGTTAGAAAAAATATAGCATTTAGGTGAGGTGTGCAGTTGTCAGAAAATAATCAACAGTCATGTGGCATGTTTCACCCAATGACTTTACAGGATTTTCATGCTTCATTTTATGACATTTGATATATCCTAAGGGGCTAGAAGAAACTGAGATTATAAGATACTACAACAATACCAGCCCATCGACAACAGTGAACTAAAAAAGTGTGTTTATTCTTTAACAGAACAACCACTAATATCTTCTGACCATTTCCAAAAATAATGTTTTATGATATTTTGCAATGCTTGAGTTTATATTTCAAAGCTGTAACATTTAAACTGTTAGGCGTAAAAACTTATGTTTTTTTTTTCTTCTTCAAAATGAAAGCTTTGAGTCTAATCAATATGAATAGATCCTAACGATACAGTTCTCATGTGTTCCTATGTCGGCACATGTTGATATAATGTTGTTAAAAATAACAGGTCTTAAATTTAGGGAACCTTTTTGTTTTTTCATATTGTACTTGATATATATAGCACTATCTTATATCAATATATCAACTGACTCCATACATTAAAAAAAATAAGTTTCTAGCCCTCATGGTTCCAATGTTATCCAATTCTAAAGAAATTATCTTTCAAAAGTCTAACCATAGAACCTTTTGGGCTAGTAACTTAATTTGTTTTAATGAAAGCTTAGAGTCCTGCTGTTAAGAATTAGCTCTGTTGATACTATTTGTATGTGTTGATACTATTGTGTTATTGACACTATCCAAAACCACTTTTCTGCAATGTTGTCAATACAATTTTTTTTAGTTAGGACATAGCTTAAAACTGAAAAATACAGCATGTCCACATGTTTTTTGTTTAACATTAACAGAGTATGTTGCCACTGCCTTTTTACATCCACATTATAAATTACATGACGGTTTAAAAAAAGTAATAAATCTTTTCAACTTTTTCTGAATTTTGCTAATACTACTTATTACAGTATTTAATTAGTACCTGTCTAATTTACAACATAATTTTTATTTATCTTATGACCTTAATTGCATTGTGAACATTTTCCGTCTCCCCTCTAGTAGTACCAATGTTTTCTTGCTTTCACAGGCTTCATCTGCGAAAGCATCAGAAGTTAATAATGCTAGTTGAGGAAAATCAGTTAGTTTACATAGCAAACACGGCTACCTTACAGTCACAAAACCTTGTAATACTGTGCAAGAACTCAAACTGATCACAGCAGTGCTCTTATTATCTGAGATTACAATCAAAAAAAGCACAACTTTAACTTTATGGCAGGGCTTGAATGTAGTACAAGAGCTGCTAGCATTAGTGTCATATCCAGCATTCGGGAGTCACTAGCGCCATCTAGTGGCAAGTTCCAAAAGGCAAAAGGAAATCTATAAAGAGAAAATTAGACTTACAGGGGAGCTTTCAAAAGAGTTGAACACAGACACAGATCATACATATGTGCACGGCACTTGCATCTGTGTCTATTCACCTGTGTCCAGGTAGCCCTGCTGCTAATTTTACAAGTTGTGACCATTTACAACAAAAAGTCAGCATTTTAAAAAATGGATATTGTTGCATCCAAACTGGACGCAACTCACAACTGCATTGGAGGCAGCTGTGTCTGCTTTTGGATGCCAACTTTAGCCACTGTTAGCTAACCTAATAGATGGTCTAACAGGTTTGGATGCATTTCTGTTTTGAAAATGGGGTCAGACCCATCTTGGGCAGATCTTTTTGAAAGTTCTGCCCCCTGTAAGTATGTTCAGATCATGCTTAATGCCTTCAAACAAAATCTTTTTGACACCTGATGATCCCTGGCATATAGCATCAGGTATCTGAGAAATAAAACATGGGATTTCCTTCCCCATCACCCCATGACTATTGAGCATAATATATTCAAAACAACGTATGTAACATCAACATTCTATGCCATTTAATACCCTACCAAACCCAACAGCAGACCATAGCCAAACATGTAAACTTGTGTTTTAGAATTAAAGGTCAGTCCTCCAGATTTTCAGAGTCTGATTGCTCTGTGAGCTTAAATTCGGCAGTCTTTAGTCAGCCCAGTGGCATGGAGGGCTGACGCATTCCACCTTACCTCCTGCCACACCGGCAACCCATGTTCGATGGGGAGCATAAGTTGCCAGGTGTCGGCCAGGGAGGGAGAGAATCAAGCACTCTCCTCTCCCAGGGAGTGTGGCTTGGTAGTCCCACTGAATAACTGCCCCCAGGTAGAAGCACAAGGATAGAATGGGTCGGGGACACCAATGAAGGAAGGGTGCTATGGGACTCTGCAGCATGCATATGCCTCTATGTGCATGCACTGATGTGTCGTGCCCCAGTAACGGGGGAAGGGAGCAAAATGGTGGACAAACACCCTAGGTGGCAGGAGGACAACTCCCCACAGGCTCTGCACTGGTGGCCAGGCACAGCCACAGTCCTGTGGTAGAGGATGACAGTCAAGGTAAGCCACAGAGCAGCTGGGTGGCGGGGGGGGGATTGGATGGGGACCGTCAGGGAGAACTGGGAGATAAACAGAATAAAGACAAAAAATTCTACAGTCTTTCTTGCAATCCATTTTCCCGCATCCTTAGGGTCTACGTACAGAAACACCTTCCCATCATAAGCAATCCTCAGTCATGCTGGCCTAAAAAGAGAAGGCACCACTCCTAAGCGCCAAGGTTGCTGCTGCACGTGCAGTCAAAGCTTTTACATCTATCTGGCTCTTTTTGTAAAGGATAAATCTGGAAAGAGGTGTATCCCCTGTTTCTGATGCACAAACAGGTGATGATTTCTAGCTGAGCAAAACTAACAATAGCTGCTCTTTTACCTGATGCACCTCAACTGAATGCATGTTGACAATAGCAAAACAAGTCAGCATCAGCCACAGCTATGAGAGCCATGCAAAAAGGTTATTGCATACATATAGTGAACACAGAGTAACTCTCAACTGTTCCACATTACAAGGGACATCCTTCATTTTACCACTCAAATTTGCTTTGTCCCACATGGAAAGGGTACTGCATACAGAGAAGGTGCTGTAATCTCACACTTTGAAGGAGAAATTAATAAAACCTTGTGATCCTAAATAGAGAATAAACTTAGCACAACAAATGCACTAGTTTTCACAGGGTTCTGAGTGTTTATCTTCGTGTTTTATGATGCATCTCACATTTGGAGGCCCTGCTTCCCATATTTACTCATATTTTAAGTGTCCGTGTTATTTCAGTGACAAATGGTAGACAGGTATGGTAGTGACATGTTTAAATACTTACATTTCAAGAGCCCAAAGAGCCATGCCTACTCGGAGCTCACAAACCTTTGACTGGTTTTGCGGCTGCGCACATCTACCTGATGATGCACGTAGGCACAAAACCAGTCAGAGATTTGTGAGCTCCGATCCAGAACCTGTTTGAGCTCCTGAAATGTAAGTTTTTAGGCATTTCATTATGTATGCAATATAAGAAATAATACATGGGTGACCATACACCAGTTCTTTATGTGTATGCAATATAAGGAATAATATATGGGTGACAGCAAGCCTGTGTTTCCATTGAGTGATAGAGATAATAGCATATGGACCTCGAGAGCAAAGCTGAAGAGGTCCATGCTGTTATCTCAGCCCTGAGGTGGAAACACAGAGTGAGTTGTGTATGGTCACCCATATTTTAATTTTTATAGTATATGATTTATTTTCTTGTTCCATCTTTCTGACATTTTATTTTTCTTTTTCTTTTCATATGTATTTTCTCCCTTCTGGATGAGCACAGGCAGATACTTCCACCACTGCTCTGCCACCTATGTCAGTCCACCGTTCCCCCCCCCCATACTGCTGAGTCCCTTGCCCCCACAGATTCCCCCCATGGCAGGGCCAGGAAGGGGAGGGCCATCCTCCCCCAAGCCAGGGCTCATCATCCAGACTGGGACTTCCAGCAATCCAGGAGCGGAGCGGGACACCAGTCGGCAGGCAGGGCATCACTCAGCCTGCAGTCACCTCCCTTTTCTGTCCCTCCTGTTTGTGGCCGTGAACCATGCATGCCATGTAGCCATGCACTGTGCCTCCCTAACTCCTGTGCTGCCCACGACCTCCACCAGGAGGCAGCCAAAGAGCAGGATGACCTTTCCTACCTCCCTGAGAGAGGAGAGCAGTCCATCGGGTGCTCAGTCCTCTCCCTCCTCAGCCAATTCCGACAACTTGAGCTCGCTCCCGAGGCGGGGTTGTTGGCATGGTGTGAGGTGTAGCGTCCAGCACCTCAACCCTCAGTGCCATTGGGCTGGCCCTTCTGACATTTCTTTAGAGAGAACTGCTGCAGTTTTAAGATCATAGATAACATTATGTGTGCGAGTGGAGCAAGGCGAGTGAATGAAAGTGAAAGCAGGAACAGGGATGCATCAGCAGTTGGCGCAAGTGGGAAAGTCAGGTGCATTGATTATAGAACATGCATAACAACAGCTTTAGAACGTGCACAACAACTTTTCAACTATGTACAACAACTGGCTGAATTCCATGCACAGCAAGCCCTAACCATATACTATGAATATTCTGCATAACTATCATATCTGTGGATGGTGCTCACCCCTGACTTGTCATTTGTTGGTAATGTTCTCTAGCTGCATAAAGTATCAGCTCTCTGGAGTCAACACCATAAGTAATCAGTGGAACAATGCTTGGAGAGTTGCCTGCCACTGTAGCATTCCTAGCATTCACTTGGTAAGCTTTTATACATTTAGAAGCAAGAGTCTTGAGGAGAAGATGCAGTAGACAGTTGAGGCGAAAAGTCCCAGGGTCAGCACCATCTGTTTCTTCTGTTGGTCTAAAAATCCTCACACATGCTGCTCAGCTGGCATTTTCTAAAGATTCAAGATAACACAGCTGAGCATTTTCTTTTGGTTCTAGCGTTCAAGGCTGTCAATGATCGGGCATCTGCTGACTTTGCCAGCTTTGTCACAGCAAAGATCTTGGTATCCTGGGCCCCATGTTCTCCATTATGGCCTCTATTTTCAAGTCCATGGATCACATCATGGGTAACACTGTCTGCCATGGTGGTTCAGAATTGGTGCCTGTTATGCTACATAGCCCTACTGCACCAGAGGCCTCTGAAGCTGGTGCAGCTTTCTTCACCCATCCAGATCCACTCATTCCTCGTTGAGTTTTATTCAGTCCATTTTTATGTTTGCTTGCACGCATGTGCAAGAAACATAGTGCCATCATCCGAGTTTTCCAGAGGTGTGTCAGCCTCTTCCAATTCAGTCGGTGTGTTTGCAGGCGCAGTCGCAGTGCACCAATCACTGCTCCAGCTGTCAATGACAGCTGAAAATGCAGTGGCATACAGCTGAAAGGGAGAGCTCTGCTTCAGTGAGCAGAGCTCCCCCACACGCTGCGCATGCATATTGCGTGCTGACATGCTCCCTCCCACGCCCACTGGTATAGCCGGAAGGGGTGTACGCCCCATCAGCCCACGCCGCCCCCGAAAGCTCCTGGTGCCACGCTGGGAGTCCACCCCAGCGTGGGCACACGCCTGTATGGCTGACGGGGTGCCCAATCCCCGCCGGCCCAGCCCACCCAAACAGTTTACAGCTGCCATGCTGGGAGCCCACCCCAGCGTGGCAAATGTCCCGCGTTGTCTTAATAATTAAAAAAAAAAACTGTAAATTAAAAAACGGTCCCTCGCAGTCTCCCTGCCCCCACCCGCACCCAGCCACTGCGCACCCTGCCTCCCCACACCCTCCTCACCCCATACTTACCTCTGGAGTCCGGCGCGACGATCTTAGGTGGCTCGGGAACATGTCTGCACTCTTCAAAGCCGACCGCGAACTGAGGAAATGCCGGTAAGCTGTATAATGTAATAGATAGGGTTTTTTCAACTTTGCTGCATATCTCGGGCATTTTTTGGAATTTTTGCACCAAATTTTCTACATGGGGTTTTTGGGACCCCTTCTCATGAATGCTGTCACTGTCATGGCATTATTCGAGCCAGAAGGGTGATTTTGCAGTCACTGCGCGAAATCACCTTTTGGGACTGATTAATGAAATGACACTGCCTGTGTTCATAAGGTGGGCTCTCAAGAAGCCTATTTTGAAAATTTGGTGGAAAAATTCCCCAAAATTATTTTTTTACGGGCGTGCGTTGCGCAGTTCCTACGCATGCCCGTAAGTTCACGAATTTTCAATATTTTCACTCTAGATTTTCAACATTGCCATTTTACCACACCTTCTTATGAGTAGTGCAGCTGTCATTTTTCACATCTTGCCCAAAACGTGTTTCCGCATATGTAGGCACTTTGTACAGGCGCAGTCGGTGTCTGTAAATCAATGTACTGACAATTAAGAAAATCACAGTGACACTGTTCATGAGCAGAGGTCTTAAAATGGCTATGTTGAAAATTTGGTGAAAAATTCCTAAAAGTGACTGTTTCTGACGAGGCTGCTGGCGTAGTTCCTTACGACGCTCTTAAGTTCCGCAATTTTCAATATTTTCATCCAGATTTTCAACATTGCCATTTTACCACACCTCCTTATGAGCAGTACAGCTGTCATTTTATAACATCTCACTTGGGAACATAAGCAGGAGGCTGGTAAGGACAGAGCTCTGGGTTTATATTCTGTTTTAACTGAAATATTTGAATAGTTTTGTACGTGAAATTAGTTCTGTGTGTTAAAAATTACTACTTTGAGTTAGAACTGTTACTTGGGCTGTGATATTGTAACTTTTGGGGCTTGGGAACACTTGTTTGGCAGTGATAATTAGAGTGAAATTTAAATGTGATGTTTTCCTGGTGTTGGGGGAATTAACTAGAATCACCTTGTCTTTCATTGTTCGCTTGGGAACATAAGCAGGAGGCTGGTAAGGACAGAGTTCTGGGTTTATATTCTGTTTTAACTGAAATATTGGAATAGTTTTGTACGTGAAATTAGTTCTGTGTGTTAAACATTACTACTTTGAGTTAGAACTGTTACTTGGACTGTGATATTGTAACTTTTGGGGCTTGGGAACACTTGTTTGGCAGTGATAATTAAAGTGACATTTAAATGTGATGTTTGCCTGGTGTTGGTAAGAGCCCTCCTACCCACCCTGTTTTGTAGGCTTTTTTAAATACTGAAAAGCCACTGGGGGTTGGGATTGAAGGGCTGTATTTCTGTTTGGGACTGAAATTTGAAGCAACAGGAACTGATGGGACTGTGACATCATACGGTACCTGATTTCTGCATACACACACTGTTAGTGGGACTGGACACACACTGGACTGTATGTGTTTGTGAGACTTAGGAACTTTATTGGGTGGGGTTGAAATTGGGTTTGTAAATAACTGCAGTCAGTATGAGAAACTGTATTCCAGGGAAGGAGACTGAGAAAGGGTGTGTGCCATTATAAACAGAGGGGACAAACAGGGTGGCCATATTCCACCATGGCAGGCATCTTGGAAGGGTTGTAGGCTGCACAGGCTGTGGGATGGCAATAATAATTCTCAAGTGGGCCTGGAGAGAGGCAGGCTGCCCTCTGTAAACAGCTATCTTGTATCAGGAGTGAAGTATATTGGTTAAGGAGTAAGCTGGGGGAGTTGGGGGGGTTGTCCAAGGATAAGGGGTGTGGATATGGGCAGCAGAAGGGTGGGGCTGAGGGGAGGCTGGGGCAACGCTCTGAAATTACAGGACGTTATGTATTAGCAAGCAGGAGGGGGATATTAGGGACAGAGGACCCTTAGATAGGGATATTGACGCTAAGGAGAAAACTTAAAGGGTAAATATTCCGAATATAAAGAGAGTGGAGGGGGAAGAGTCAGGAGGGGCTGTTGTGGGGAAGCCTAGTAGAGCAGACATTGAGAAGGGAGGGGCTGTTGTGGGGAAGCCTAAAACAGAAGACTGTGGGAAGGGAGCTCCTAAGGAGAACAGAGCAACAGGGGAGGAAGAGGGGCAGTTTAGAGTTGCAGTCAGGGGAAACTCAGGTTACTTGATGGAGGCTGACATAGAGTGTCACAATAAATTTGAGCTACTAAGCAACCTAGAGGGGGAGGAAGGGATTGGTGCAAATGAGGAAACTGATACAGAGGCCGGGGGGAGGGAGTCGGATACCCATACGGCATCACAGACCGGCAATGGAAAGGATAGAAATAGTCCCAGAGGTAGAAGGGGAAACATAAATGTTAAGCAGATGGGGGAGATGCAACATATTGCAGACATGAGGAAGGAGAGCATGACTGGAGAGAAACTGGGAGACAAGGAGGTGGGGGAGGAGCCCCCCCTTCAGCAGGGGGGTCAGTACCAAGGATGGGACCCTAGCTAAAGGGGACCAACAGAGAGCCTCTGGAGGTAGGGGTACTATTACAAGAGGGGGGAATGGTGGTGTGGGGGAAGGGAAACCATCAGGGCCAGGATAAATGGTTCGGGATAAGAGAGGGTTAAAGGTACACCTATTCAGAGGTCTGAGTTAAGTGGGCAAAATAACGAGGGAGGCAGAAAGGGAGGATGACAAGGGGTCTCTGATGAAGGCAGGAAGACACCCATGGAATTGAATCTAAATAAAGGGGATGGAGGGCTGAGAGTGCATAGTGGGTAACCTGAGGATCATGGCGGTGTTAAGGTTCTGTTATAGGAGACTCGATGATTGGGGTATCCAGTGGGAGGGACGGGGGGGTGGATGCCATAGCCAGGTGAAGGTAGTGAGTATCTCTGGGCTGACAGTGCAGAGAGCAAAGTTCATGGTGTATGAACTGTTTAGGGATTGTGGAGGGAAACCGGATTTCCTGGTGCATTTGGGAACTAACGATCTAGAGGGAAATAACATTTTGGAAATCCAAGCAAGGTTCCAAGAACTTGCCAGAGTCTGTCGGGATAATGGATGCAACATTTCCTTTTCTGAGATATTGCCAGTAGCGAAGGCCTCAGTGGAGAAAAAAATGAAGATCACAGAGGTTAATGACTGGCTTAGGAAGTGGGGTGAAGAGAGTGGGTTGGGGGTGTTAGGGAACTGGAAAGGAGTTTGGGAGGATAAGGGACTGTATGCCAAGGACAGGCTTCATCTTGCCCCATTAGGGAAGGAAGTCCTTAAACAGGGGATGGCTTACTACATTCAAGAAAGGTGGGGTTTAAACTTGTGAGGGGGCAAGGGATAAGGGAGGGGCTGACCAGAAGCCCTCTCCTCCAGATGAGGGGAGTAGCCTTCAAACCCAAGGGAGGAGGGAAACAGACTGGGGGTGGAGGTTTCAGGAGGAGCAGAGGGAGGATGGAAGTATAAGGAACCTGGGTGGGGTTCGACAAAGGGGATCAGGGATAAGGGGTGGGGGTTGGTGTTAGTAAATGCCAGGAGATTGGGAAACAAGTTGCCAGAGTTCCAGGCCATGCTGTTTGGTGGGGGGGTGGATGTGGCGGCAGTCACGGAGATGTGGGCCAACAAAAACCATGACTGGGACCTAAACATGCGGGGGTACACTATGCTTAGGAAGGATAGAAAGGAGGGCAGAGGGGGTGGAGTGGCTATGTTCATTAGAGATGACATAGAAATTGCTAGGGTAGAAGAGGCATAGGGAAACGTGGAGGCCTTATGGGTCACCTTACGATCCCCAGCAGGAGATAAGGTCAAGCTGGGTGTAGTATATAGGCTCCCCGGGATGGGTGATGTTCTGGAGGATGGTTTGCTGGACAACATCATTGCCCAGTGTAGACCAAAAGGGGAAGGAGTAGTGTTGATGGGGGACCTTAATATGCCAGGTACAAACTGGGGAACCATGTCCTCTAAGGTGGCCAAGGAGCAGAGACTGCTGGGACGGCTTCCAGGATGTGTCTTAACACAGCATGTGATGGAGTCCACAAGGGAGAGGCATGTCCTGGACATGGTTCTGCAGATGGGGATCTGGTAAGGGACCTGGTTGTAGAGGATACCCTGACTGGGAGCCACCACAATCTGTCTGGTTTCAAATAAGCATGGGAGGGGAGATCTAGGACACTGGCAGTGGACTTCAGGGGGGCAGACTTTGTGGGCATAGGAAATATTCTCAAGGATCACTTGAAGGGATTACTTCAATGACAAATGTGGAAAGGAGATGGGAGGTCATAAAACGTGGACTTCATGAGGCAGTCAGGACCTGCACTAAGGTGAAACGTAAGGGAGCAAGTTCACATAAACCATGCTGGTGGTCCAGTGAGGTTCAGATAGCGGTCAGAGAAAAGAAGGCGGCCTACAAAAAATATAAAACAACAAGAGGATAGGTATAAGAAATGTACCATCTTGCATCTAGAAAAGTCACCCGGATGGTGAGGGGCAAAGTCAGAAAAGAGCAGCGGCTGGCTGGGGATACATGGAGGGAAAAGGGTTCTTCCGGTACATTGGGGGTGGAAAAAACTAAGGGCCATCTCAGAAGATTGAGATCAGAAGGAGGGTGGGTGGAAGAGGCGAGGGACCAGACAGAGGTATTTAACGAGTACTTTGCCTCTGTGCTCACTAGGGAGGGGGATGGGATATCTACAAAGCAAGGCATGATAGGGATAGAAGCGGCAGTGAGCGGGATCAGGGGAGCAACAGAAATGGAGCAAGAGGGAGGGAGAGGTACCCCAGGGGGGTCACATCAGGATAAGGATAAAGAGGTCAGTAAGGTGGAGGGGACGGATGATGCTATCTCCACCAAAAGGGTGTGGTTAGCCCTCAAGGCCCTAAAGAAAGACAAATCTCCTGGGCCGGATGGCTTTCATACATAGATACATACATAGATACATAGATACATAGATACATAGACAGTGTTGGCAGATAAGGGCCTATGGCCCACCCAGTCCGCCCATTTGAGCTTGTAAGTTCAGTTTGTTTTCCTAGAAGTCTGTTTCCCCTTACCCCTGACCTCTAGAATTCCTTTATGTTCATCTGAGAGTACTATGGGAATTGGCGGACATACTGGCTGCACCCCTGGCGGAGCTCTTCTACAGGTCACTTGAGACAGGGAGGGTACCTAGGGATTGGCGAGAGGCACATGTGGTGCCAATCTATAAAGGGGGGTCAAGGGAAGTACCAGGTAACTATAGACCCATCAGTTTGACCTCGGTGGTGGGAAAATTAATGGAGAGTATACTAAAGGAACGATTGGGGTTGTACTTGGAGGAGGTGGGAGGTCTGGATAGTCAGCAACATGGGTTTGTGCCAGGTATATCATGTCAAACCAATCTTGTGGAGTTCTACGAATGGGTAACATCAGAACTGGACATGGGAAAGCCTGTGGATGTATTATTCTTGGACTTCAGCAAGGCATTTGACTTTGTCCCCCACAATGGTCTGGTGGAGAAACTGATGAGGTTGGGAATAGGCCCTTTGATGGTCAGATGGATTGAAAACTGACTAGCTGGATGCACCCAGAGAGTAGTGGTCTGTGGGGAGCTCTCGAACCCTAGAGAGGTTGGTAGTGGGGTACCGCAGGGCTCTGTCCTGGGTCCGATCCTGTTTAATGCATACATATCGGACATCAGGGAGGGTATAGGGTGTGAAATGAGTCTCTTGCTGATGACTCAAGATGGAAGCAGAGTTGAGGGAGAAGAGGGAGGTTGGCCCTGCAAGGGGACCTGGACACCCTGGAAAGCTGGGCTCACACATGGAAATTAAATTTCAATATCACCAAGTGCAAGGCGTTACATCTTGGGCGGGGAAACCCTAAACACAAGTACACCCTCGGAGGGGAGGCACTGGAGGCCTCAACAGGGGAAAAGACCTAGGGGTCATGGTGGATGCATGTATGAATAACTCTGAGCAGTGCAGGAGAGCGGCTAGCAAGGCAAACAGGATGTTGGGATGCATCGTAAGGAGCAAGGAAGTGATTCTGCCACTGTACAATGGACTGGTTAGACCACACCTTGAGTACTGTGTACAGTACTGGAGACCACACTTGAAGAGGGACATACAGCTCCTGCAGAGGGTACAGAGGAGGGCAACTAAGATGATACGAGGGCTAGGGATTTGACGTATGAGGACAGACTTAAGGAGCTCTGCCTGTTTTCATTGGAGGAGAGGAGAGACGGGGGGGACATGATTGAGGTCTTCAAGTACCTCAAGGGAATAAATAGGGTAAACATGGAGGGGATCTTTAGACTAAAGCGGGAGGTATCACCGGAGTGCATGGTTTGAAGTTGGAAGGTGGAAGGGTGAGGGGGGAAAGAGGAGGAGGTTTTTCACTGAGAGGGTGGTGGACTCTTGGAATGCACTGCCTGGCGAGCTGGTTCAGAGATCCACAGTGGAGGGCTTCAAGAGAGGGTGGGACAGACACAGAAAGTGGATGTATCAGATGATGGCCTGTCCCAGGGGGGTGGGGATGGATGATAATTTCTGGAACACAAGGGGGGGAGGGCCTCGGCACCCAACTAGGGATCTGAGGTTCGAGCAGACTCGATAGACCGTAAGGCCTAATCTGCTGGCAAATAGCATGTTAGTATGTAAAATGAGTTTCTGCCCATGTAGCGCACAATGGCGCAGCCGGTGTGCGAAATTAATGTACGGGACACATTAAGAAAATCACAGTGACATTGTTTATGAGCAGAGGTCTTAAAATGGCTATGTTGAAAATTTGGTGAAAAAATTCCTAAAAATGATTGTTTTACGAGCATGCATTGCACAGTTCCTTCGAACGCTCGTAAGTTCGCAAATGTTCAATATTTTCACTCCAGATTTTCAACATTGCCATTTTACCACACCTCCTTATGAGCAATACAGCTGTCATTTTTCACATCTCGCCCACAACGTGTTTCCGCCCATGTAGCGCACAATGGCGCAGTCGGTGTGCGAAATCAATGTATGGAACACATTAAGAAAATCACAGTGACACTGGTCATGAGCAGAGGTGTTAAAATGGCTATGTTGAAAATTTGGTGAAAAAATTCCCCAAAATGACTGTTTTAGGAGTGCACTTTGCGCAGTTCCTACGCACGCTGGCAAGTTTGCGAATTTGTAATATTTGCACACCAGATTTTCAACGGTGCCATTTTACCACACCTCCTTATGAATACAGCTGTCATTTTTCACATCTCACCCAAAATTTGTTTCCGCACATGTAGCACACAATGGTACAGTCGGTGTGCGAAAACAATGTTTGGGACAGATTAAGAAAATCACAGTGACACTGGTCATGAGCAGAGATCTTAAAATGGCTATGTTGAAAATTTGGTGACAAAACTCCATAAAATGACTGTTATGAGTGAGCATTGCGCAGTTTCCACGCACCCTCGTAAGTTCATGAATTTGTAATATTTTCAGTCCAGATTTTCACCAGTGGCATTTTTCCACACCTCCTTATGAACAGTACAGCTGTCATTTTCCACAACATGGCCAAAATGTGTTTTCACACTTTCAGCACAAAAATGCGTGGTCGCTGTGGGAAATCATTGTTCGGGACAGATAAAGAAAGTCACACTGACACTGTTCATGATCGGAGATCCCAAAATGCCTGTGTTAACAATCTGCTGTAAAAAAATCCCCAAACTAGTTACATTATGGGTGTCCGGTGCACAGCTTCTATGCACGCTCATGACGTCACCAGTTTTTTTAAGATTTTCACACCAGATTTTCAAAATTGCCATTTTTTACACCTCCCCATGAACAGTACCACTGTCATATTTCACATCCTGTTCGGAATGTGTTTTTGCACCTGTGGTGCCAAATGCCATAGTCACTGTGCAAAAGCAGTTTTCGGCTAACAAACTGACATTGCCACTGTTCATGAGGTGGGGGTCACAAAAAAAACATGTTGAAAATTTGGAGTGAAAATACCAACAAATGCCTGAGGCGTTAGGGTTTCCAACCATAACCCCCCACCCTGTAGAGAATGACAGGCATCGGGGTGTGACTTGGGATTCTTGCCTGTAATGCTCATACCATTCCACCCCCACCCATACCCTGCAGCCAGTGATAGGCATCAAGGTGTGCCTCGGACTCTTCGGGCCCAAACGTTACCCCATTCTCCTATACCGCACCCATCTCACCATATTTCCTGATGGTGCGCATAAGGGCCAAAGACCCCAAGGCACAGTGACACTTGTCAGTGTCTGCAGGGTGGGGTGTGGTGAAATGGCGTGGCCGTTATGCCTGATGACCCAAAGGCACACCCCAATGCCTGTCACTCTGCAGGGTGGTGGTGGGGTTGGCTTCAGTGCAATACTGCGCTGCCATTCCTATTACGCAGCTCTGTAACTTCTACACTACCACTGCCAATGCCAGCAAGCACACATTCGGCATTGACAAATGCTTGTTGGATGGGAGGTAGTAAGTGTGGCACTCCTTCATGTAACTGATGCTAACTGTTTAGAAGTTAAAGTTAGTTAAAAACATTTCTGAAAGAGTTTTGCAGACTGCAGTGGCAGAGCTCTGCAGAAGTGGGTCCGGCCTCCCTCAGAAGCTTACCTTTTAGAAAATGCAGATGAGGGATCATGCTTAGCTTTCCAGCGAGGCTGGTCAGCAGGGACAATAGGGCTAAAGTGGAGCTGTCCTACAGATTATCGCACTTTCCCACGGCTTCAGTGAGAACTTCTGAGGGTGGGGTAGCAGGACCATACAATGTCTTTGGTGTTGAGGTCCACACGTTAGCCTGTGAGCTCAAATAAACAAACTTGCAAGATCAAGTTAATGCTTAGGTGAGTCATAGTAGTCTGACACAGTCTGGACTATGCCCTGAGCCAGCAAAACAGTGTAAACATTGAACTCTGCACAACAGCTTTTTGAATCTGTGTAAAAAAAAAACTTTTAAATACATATTAATAAAGACTCATCCAGATCACACAAGAAAGATCATTGCATGTGTTTGGTCCCTCTGTAACTGAGACTAATTCTCAGAAAGGGACATATACAGTAGAGATGGATGGAGCAGCCTTGAAAGCATTTTGATAATCTATTTGGGGAGGTGAGGAACTCACTGAGGAGCATACCATGGACTACAAGAGGAAACGTATAGTTGCTGATGGCTTGTTAACCACGGCAGGTAAGTCCCAGCAGGGTGCTACTTGCCTCAGTCTAAATAGGAAAAATTGTAAAATAATTTTTACAGAATAATAAATTAGATAAAACCCTAGGTAAGGACAGTTGGTATATACAGTAAACTTTGGACTCTCATGCAGTAGCTCTAACCCATAATAGTATTTTGATGATGCTATCTGGAAACAAGAATGTTCAGACAAGGCTCTGGCATGTTACCACTATGTAAAATGTAACACAATTGGTGGGGGTGGGCCAGCTCGTTGTCACTTTGCCCAACATAGCAGGCCACATTTCAGTTTTGGGGGGGGTAGTATGATATTTAATATACAGCCCCTAAAAATGAAGGGACCACTGCAGAATGTCTCCAGTCATCCCTGGTGTCCAGAGGCTCCTGACTGCTGTAGACTGTGTCCGGTAGTCCCTAGTGTCCAGAGGCTCCTGACTGCTGTGGACTGTGTCCGGTAATCCCTAGTGTCCAGAGGCTCCTGACTGCTGTAGACTGTGTCCAGTAATCCCTAGTGTCCAGAGGCTACTGACTGCTGTAGACTGTGTCCGGTAATCCCTAGTGTCCAGAGGCTCCTGACTGCTGTAGACTGTGTCCGGTAATCCTTAGTGTCCAAAGGCTCCAGACCACTGCAGATTGTGTCTGGTAATCCCTGGTGTCCACTGGCTCCTGACCACTGCAGAGTTTTTTCAGTGATCCCCAGTGTCCAGTGGCTCCTGATCACTGCAGCATGTGTTGGGTAATCCCTGGTGTCCAGTGGCTCTTGACCACTGTAGATTGTATCCGGTAACCCCTACTGGTCAGTGGAGTCCCCTCCCTTGCCCTATTCTTTCAGGTGTTCTGAAAGTATACATGTTTCATCAACAATCTTGGTCCCACATTACTACCACTGTTTAGTCAAAGAGTCCTTCTGCATGCTTGCATCAGCCCTGTGGAACTGCTTTTAGCAGTCCTACATTGTGCCTCCCTTTGTAATGTGCAACAGTGAAGTGGGGGCCAGGAAGATACTGTGACTTGCATGTTGCTTCATTAGCAAACTAGCCCGCCCCTTTCCCAGCACCAGTGCAACGGCCATTATGCCAGTACACAGAAAGCCTTCTGAAACCTTTGTGTGTAGCACAGAGCTTCATTAAAGTGCTAGTGTACTGCCTAAAACTATTAGATTTGACAAGCAGCCAACCATTACTCTGAATATCTGAGGTACTTTTTTCTTTTCCCTCAGTTTAATTAGATTACTTACCTGATGTTAGTAGATGTGATGTGTGTGTAACCCCTCAGCAAATGGGAGTTCCCCAAAAGTCTTCCTTGAGCTTGCCAAAATGCTCACTGCCAGGCTGGTGTCCTGCGTTTTAGCAGTTTAAACGTGACTGCCAGAGAGTGCCTGTATAGCCTCTGTGTACTATCTCTTTAAGAGCTGCCTGGATTGCAGTCATAGGTAATCTGATAGGGAACTCTGTTGAAAGATGTAACTATTTGCTGAAAATCATTTAGAGTGATAATGATAATGTAGTTTGTCTAACCTGCCTTCTTTGCAGCAAGGACTGTTTTGTTTATCTCCACTGTCTTGGTCCTCGACTGCCGAATTGGACCAATCAGTACTGGTGGGACCTAAAATGGAGCTGGACTACAGGAGCTGTCTGGAGTCAGAATATGTAGAAATTGTAGTTTTGGGCTTTTGGTACCTTTTTGCACCTGAAGGGAGAGCTTCTGTTGTGGCTAACAGATGAATCAGCCAACCAAACCTTTTGGATCTTGGGGAAATTCCCAGACTTGCTGGCAGTTGAGTCAGATCTAAGTTGGGAGTTGAAGAGGCAACAGCTTGAGACAGTCAAGCAGCCATCTGAGTAGTTTTGCATGGGAGAACTGTGGAAAGGCCTGAGTTGTAGCCTGCATGTCTGCCTGCTGCCCCTGAGAGGGAGAGAAAATAATTATTTCGGACTAAGTCCAAGTTTGTGAGAACGAAGTAAGCCACTGATCTTTTACCAGGCTCATACCTGAAGAAGACCGAAGATTGTGCTGAATGCGATCAGTCTGTCAGGATTTCCAGCTGCTTTTGAATCCCCAGTTTGTGCAGAGACTCTGCGATCATGACCGGAGAGCGGATTGCCTGGTACAGTAGAATTTCCTTACATGTAAATGTGCTGTGAGTTGTTAGTGGGTCGTGATTTGGTTCCCCACTGTGTGAACTGTGTTCTGCTTGCTGGAAGCTGTATCCAGCCCAAAACAGACCGTATCTGAATTTGTCTCCATTTGGCAGGGGCCTTGCCACACTGGCCCAGCCAGACTACCTGCTGCACAGAGAAAACTATCGACGAGAGACCTGCCTGGGGATCTGCCCCCGCTCCATGCTTGAATAGGAATGATGCCTCAGCGATTCGTGTGGGCCCTGCTTCTCCTGCCACTCCAGATTAACCACCTGCTGTCTCGATTTTCTTCCAGCCTGTGTCCAGTCTTGGGTATCATGAGTAATCATCAGGGTAGCTCCCTGCAACAACAGCCTAATCTAAAAGTGTGTCATCTGATTGTCTTGTTGTTTTCTTTTCACAAACTGAGACCTCCGGCTCCAGATTACAAATAGTGTGTGTTGTGCATGTTGTTTTCTTCCATCACAGGGCCCCAACCAGCTGCAACATTCCTGGTTAGCCCACTATTATCCATCTGGGTACCCAGAGTGTGTGACTGTTTATGGACCCTGAAGTGCATGCATAACTGTTTGATTGATACAGCCTTTATGCAAATTAACCTGATTACGCCCCTCCCTTGTTTAAATCCCTTAAATAAATCAAATCTAACTCTTTTTTGCATTTACCCTGACTGTGGTTCCAGTTTCTGCAAAAGTACTATACTGCTGTAATTTGCTGTGTATAACCTTGTTTTACAGGGGGTCCTCAGCGTCGAGCCAGAGGAAAGCTCTGGTGGTAAGTGCAAACAGTGTGGATACTTGTGTGGTGTATCAGGGGTATTGTGAAAGTGATTATTGTGTATTGTTCCAGCCACTAGTAAGGAAAGATGAGGGTTACAGTATCCCAGAGGGCTGTGCCCAGGTTAACCTGACCACTACCAACCCTGACCTCTGGGTGGAGGTACCCATTTCAGAACTCAGGCCCCTTAACCTGCTACTAGCCAAGCAAATAGGGGTAGTAGCCCTTGGGATAGCGCCACCTTAGGGTTACATCTTGGAGGCACTGCTAGGATTTTGTGCCTTCTATTGGCCAAAAATGACAAATTATTGTTAAAGATTAATGGCTACCCCAGTAAAAATGGCTGCACACCAGTTGGTGGGGTGGTGTACTGGGCAAAAAATCGATCCCCAAAATGCTCTACTTATACTGGCTATTCCCCTGGTTACCAGTAAAGACATTGTAGAGGGAGCACTCTCCAAAGTTGAATGTTTAAAAAACCCTGTGGTGGTGGGTCGACAGGCTGATTTGATCGCCCAAACTTTCATAGCCTTGGTAGAGTGTAGTGACCTCATGGACAGCTCTAAAGTGCCACAGACTATTGCCCCGGAAGGGGTTCCAGCAGCCTGGAGAGCTATAACAAAAGACAGTAAAGACCCCAGGGAGGATGAGCTCCCACCATTATCTGAGACTTTCGAGGAGAAATTTGCTAAGTTGTTGCTGGAGGAAGGGAAAACCATAGAGGACTTTAAGAAACTATTCCTGCCACCTGGGAGTGTTCCTTCCCCAACATCCCCTCACACTCCAGCACCTGTTACTGCCCCACCTTCTGTGCCCATGCCAATGCTGGCCCCTATAACTGTACCTGCCATTAGTCACAACTCCTACCGAAGGCTGAGAATCTTCTTGGGCACCTCCCCACCCCCCAGTGGGAGGATGACTGGGAGACCTGAATAGACTATGTTGCCCCCTTGGTGCCCAAATGGCAATGTACGGAGGCTGAGAAGTGAAAAAGAATCATAAAAAGTTTGAGGGGTTTCCACCCTCAAAGCCATTACATTTTTGAGGTCCACAAACCCTGATGCATCTGCTCAGAAGTACCTATCTGCACTCAAAGGCAATTTTGGGAGCATTGAGTCAGGGGAGAATTTGATGTAGAAATTCCAAGGTACCAAAAATGGAAAGAAAAAAGTTGGACTGCGTATGTTACTCGTCTAAAAAGAGCTTTGCAAAAAGCTTACCAAAAAGGTGGGGTAGCCATCAGTGACCTGAACCATGTGAGATTGGGGCACATACTGCAACATGCAAAGCATTCTAAATTGCAGATCCTCCAGTTAAGGCTCCAGGATAGGAGAGGTAACCCATCTGACTACTGTGAATTGATAAAAGAACTCCGGGAGGTTAAAGGGGAAGAGGAAGACTGTAATTATGGGGTGAGTGCAGCTCAAGTGATCATGGCACTGGAAGGCCCTTCCAAAATGGAGACCACTAAGGGTGTCTCGCCGTGGGCTAAACAGTGGGGAGAAAAGTTGCTAAAGAAAGTCAAAAAGGTACAACCAGATGGTCTCACTGAGGTATCTCCTGTTGACAAAGACCCTGGCCCCTGTCAGGACATGACTGCCATGGGGGCGAGGGTGCATCCTCAGGCATCTGCTACTGAGGGTGGCTTTTTGGCTGAGCGTAAGGAAATGACTGCCACCTTAAAGGAACTTTCGAGACATAGCACACTATCAGCAGGAGCCAAATCACAATCTCCCATCAGTGCTCCAGCATCCCCTGCAATGCTCTCTCCAAGGATCCCCAAGAGCCTGTCATTTGTCTCAAATGCGGCAAGGATGGTCACATGAAGAGGGAATGCCGTTCTCAGAGGAACTTAGAGAGAGTGGTGAACCGGTTTCAAGGGGAGTTTCAGAAACCAAATCAGTGGTCAAGGAGTATACAAAATGATTGCAGTAAAGGCTTTGGACATCCTAGCTCAAGCCTCTTTGTGGCTAAATTGTCTGTCTAGGCCCCTGCTGCTGTCCCTCCCAACTGGTCCGAAATAGTGGGCCCTTCAATGAAGACTACTGTGGCTGTGAATTATATTCCTACTCGGGCTGTGCTTGACAGGGAGTCACAAGTGACCATTGTATTTCAGGACTGGTATGACAAATACTTATGTGATATGCCATTACAATCCCTGGAAGACCTACATGTGTGGGGACTGAGCGACAAGTCTCATCCCTACTTAGGATATGTCCACCTTTGGTTGTCTTTTCCTGCAACTGTAACAGGTATGGAGGAGCAAGTAGAGACACTGGCCCTAGCGTGTCCCCTCCACCGGACTGTATAATGGGGTTCCCCTGTTAATTGGAACAAACGCCCACATGTTTGGGAGGCTAGCACAACTCTGTCACAAAACACAAGGGCGACAGACTGGAAGGGCTCTAAGAATTCTGGCTTTGATCAAGAGGGCCTGACTTGCAACAGAAACCCAAGGAAATAGACCAGAATAAACGAGTAGGGATCATGTGGAAGAAGGATCCCAATTCAGTGGTACTGGCCCCTAATGCCTAGTGTACCATTCAAGGGGAGGTCCACCTCCAGAAAGATGTCAAGAACAAAATACTGATGTTGGATGTGCCAGGCGATGGAAAATTGCCAGAAGGATTATTCGTCAAGCCCAGCATATTGCCTGTTCATGCCCATGCCTACGCATGATGAGTGATGGTCCAGATTCACAATGTGTCAGATTGGGAGATCCATGTAAACAGAGGGGGCACCCTAGCTATGGTACACTGCACCGACACTGCAGTGTTGCCCAGCAACGAGCACCCTGGGAAGAAGGAGAGAGTAACCCCAGACTTGTTTGACTTTGGTGACTCCCCATTGCCAGCTAAATGAAAGGCTAAAATTAACAAGGGACTTGCCCAGAGAGACCAGGTGCTTTCGTTCAGGAGCGTAGCCAGAAATTTCCATTTTGTACACAATCTCCAATGGTTACACCCCCCCCCAATTAAAAAATGCATGCATCCTTTCCAAATGGCACCCCCTTCCAAACAAGTCTGATTGTTGTCAGATGACTCCTCTACTCTCTAAAGAGGTTATACATGTATTGGACACTCCTCAGTGGCCTACACTAACCCAAATATTACAGATTAGAATGATAATATTAACAGAGTGGCTTATGGTTTGTGACAGGCACTCAACAAAACTGTACACAAATGGTGTACAGTGAGTATGCCTGTCTACACCCTTGCTTTCGTTGAAGGAATGGGATGTGGGATGTGTCCAGGGTGTGGAGCATCACATAAGCCTGCATGATGAACGGCCATTTCGAGAGAGGTCCCAATGCCTAGCCCCAGGAGACACAGATGATGTGAGAAGACACCTGCAGGAAATGCTCACTGCTGGCGTGATACAAGAATCCAGGAGCCCATACGCCTCTCCCATTGTGGTTGTGCGTAAGAAGAATGGGTCTGTGAGGATGTGTGTTGATTGTCGAACCCTGAACCGGCGAACCATCCCAGACCAATACACTATGCCTCGTATACAAGATGCCCTGGACTGCTTGAATGGGAGCAAATGGTTCTCAGTGTTGGATCTTCACAGCAGATACTACCAGATCCCACTGGCCCCGGAAGACCATAGAAAAACAGCCTTCATCTGTCCACTGGGGATCTACGAATTTCTGAGGATGCCACAGGGGATATCGGGCGCCCCGACCACCTTTCAGCAACTAATGGAACGTGTGGTAAAAAAATATAAATTTGCTGAAATGTCTGGTGTACTTGGATGATGCATTGTGTTTGGAAGCACCTTAGAGGAGCATGAAAACTGACTGTTTAAAGTCCTAGACCAACTGAAAGACTTTGGCCTCAAGCTGTCCATTGAAAAGTACCAGTTGTTCCAAACCTCCGTAAAGTATATAAGGCACAAAATATCTACAAAAGGGATAGAGAATGATCCCAGTAAGGTTAAAGCACTGACTACTTGGCCCCAGCCCCATAATCTAAAAGAATTATGTTTCCTGGGGTTCTGTGGCTAGTACCGCAGGTTCATAAAAGACTATTTCAAGGTAATTCGCCCACTCTTGAACCTTACCCAGGGTTACCCTCCTACCAATCGTAAGTACAAAAAAGGGGCCATTAAAAACCCAGAAAAAGTATACTTCCACCCAGGTGAACTCTTCACACCCCGCTGGATGCCCAACTGTAAAGCAGCCTTCCATGAGATCATATACCAGCTCACCTACGCCCCCTTCCTCTCCTATGCTGACCCTACCAAACCCTATGTGCTGCATACAGACACTAGTCTACAGGGTCTATTAGTGGTACTGTATCAAGGCCATGAGTATGGTCTGAGACCAGTAGCTTTCGCCAGTAGGAGCTTGACCCCATCTGAACGAAACTACCCTCTGCATAAGTTGGAGTTCTTTGCACTAAAATGGGCCATCATTGACCAGTTTCATAAATACCTCTATGGGGCAAAAATATTGGTAAAGACTGACAATAATTCGTTGACCTATTTACAGATGTCAGCTAAGTTAGACGCCACTGGGCACCGGTGGCTTTCTGCATTATCAACCTATGATTATGCTGTCAAATACAGACTAGGTCTAAACCATATTAATGCTGATGCCCTATCACAAAGGCCCACTTCCAAGAGTAATTGGGTCAGGCTGTCTAAACCTGACATTCGAGCATTGTGCCAAAAGTTTAATAGAGATGAACAGATGTCTGCGGACACAGTGGACTGTTTAGTAGATTGCTTGGGCCCTTCTGACACCTGCATACCAGGCTGCTTATTGCCACTTCTCTGCTCTAGATATTAGTGCACTACCTCAATTTGACAATGACAACATTCAGGGGGCTCAATCCTAAGATCCTATGATTCAGCCAGCACTTAATGCCCTGTGTGCGGAAAAAAATTTGTCTAAGTTACATTCCACTGACTCACGAACTGCTTTATTGTTTAAAAAAGGCCCCAGATTAAAGTTGCTCAATCAGTTGTTGTATAGAGATACAGTAGATCGTAGTGGCAAAGTAGACAAGCAACAATTGGTCCTGCCCACGGCCTTTAAAGATTTAGTACTAAGGTCCCTCCACAATCACATGGGGACCTCGGTATTAACAGAACCTTTGACCTGGTATGATCTCGCTTCTACTGGCCCAAAATGGGGGCCGATGTTGAGCACCATGTAAAGACTAGTAGTCGCTGCCTGCAAAGAAAAGCCCTGCCTCAGAGGACTGCTTCTCTTGTTAATATTACTACCAGCACCCCCATAAAACTAGTCTGCATAGACTTCTTGTGTTTAGAACCTAATCAGCGAAACATTGGCAATGTATTAGTGGTAACGGATCATTTCACACGTATACACAAGCTTTCCCCACCAAAGATCAAAAGGCATCTACCGTGGCCAAGGTGCTAGTAAAAATTGTCTTCATCCACTACGGTGCCACCCAGCGGATTCATTCTAATCAAGGCAGAGACTTTGAGAGTCTGCTAATCAAAAAATTGCTCTCCCTATGGGAGGTGCAAAAGTCAAAAACCACCCCTTATCACCCACAGGGGGACCCTCAGCCAAAGCGCTTTCACCGCACCCTGCTAGACATGCTAGGCACCCTCCACCCAAAAGACAAGCATAAACGGAGCCAGCAGATTAGCACCTTGGTACACGCATACAATTGCACAAAAAATAATGCTACCGGGTTCTCTCCCTACTGCCTCATGTTCGGGAGAGAGGCCCGGCTGCCTGTTAATGTCTGTTTTGGGGTCTCTCCAGATGGGGGTCTGATCCAAAAACTACTTGCAATATGTGCAAAAACTAAAAGCTCAATTGAACCATGCCTACCAACTGGTCCAGACAATGGCCGCCAAGAGAAATCTAGCCAACAAAAAGAGGCATCATAAAAAAGTAAAGGCTCAAGAGCTTCGACCTGGAGACCGTGTGTTGTTACACAATTTGGGACTGCCTGGTAAACACAAAATTGCTGATCAATGACACCATCTTCCCTATGTAGTAGTTAAAAAGTTGGATGATTTACCAGTGTACCGAGTGCGCCAAGAGAATAACTCCAAAGCTGCCAAGACCATGCACCGTAACCACTTGCTACCTATCGGCCAAATCATAATTGAGGCTAAACCCTCAAAAACTGATTCCCCTGGGCCGGTGACTTATGCTGCTGCAAAAAAGAGACAAAGTCGACATACCCCAGTGGTTACAAGTTCAAGGTTTCCCCCGCAGCAGGTCCGAAATAATAGTGACTGTCAGTCCACCTCAGACAAAAGTAAATGTGACAACGCCTATTACCCCTCTTATAAATTGAGTCAGCTGTTTTGAGGTAACCCTATGACTAATTGTGGAGATAAAGCTGAGCCTTCTGGACTGCTTTACCCCCCAGCTTCGTCCCTGGAGCCAATACTCCCAAAACGTAAAGTTCAAAGTATCACATCTGAAGATGCTGAGTCTCTGTATATTGCAAAACTGTATAATTTGCCTAAAGGAGGGGCTAATGGTTTAAGTCTTTCTGGTGACATACCAGAATTTAAAAAACACCATAAGAGTACGGACAATCCCCTTCAGTGCCTCAAAATTTAATTGTGCCTCAGCCTTCGCAAAATGAGTAAAGTGTTGTAAAAACAGAGCCTGCAGAGCAAACAGCCGACAGTGCCCCAAGTTTGGACGTTCCCATCCAGGCAGAGGCACCCCTCACAAGTGATAAGAGTCCCCAGACGAGTGCTGAGAGTACAGAGACTGTAGTTGTCCTCATCAAAGAGACTGGCTGAGCTGTCAAGCCAGTAGTACGCTTCAGTTATGATTTTCCCGGGAGGCCAGTAGATTTGCCTCTCAATGTGGTCCACAAAGGGGTTTATGTTTCCCAGAGCTCACTACCTAAACTGAGCCTAAGTGCCAATTCCAGGTTGATTGTTCTGCCTTCTAGGTATGGTGCCCCTTCCCCATCTAGCCCCAAGTTACCTGATAGGAATGGGCCCCCTCTTACATTGTTAAACATACAAAAAGTTATTACATAATTCCACAAAGTACTGTGTAAATTACCTGTGTAAAATATGCCTAATGTATTGTAAAAATGGACAAAGTATTAAAAAATGTAGTATGTATAGTAAAGCAATAGGTTTATGTTAACTTATGCATGATGGTACAGACTTGACCCAGATGCCAAGTTTTCTCCAGGCAGGGAAGGGTGTAACCCCTTAAAAATGGGGGTTCCCGAAAAGTCTTCCTTGAACTTGCCTAAATGCTCACTGTCAGGCTGGTGTCCTGCATTTTAGCAGTTTAAATGTGATTGCCAGAGAGTGCCTGTATAGCCTCTGTGTACTGTCTCTTTAAGAGCTGCCTGGATTACAGTCATAAGTAATCTGAGAGGGAGCTCTGTTGAAAGATGTAACTATTTGCTGAAAACCATTTAGAGTGATAATGATAATGTAGTTTGTCTAACCAGCCTTTTTTGCAGCAAGGACTGTTTTGTTTATCTCCACTGTCTTGGTCCTGGACTGCCGAATTGGACCAATCAGTACTGGTGGGACCTAAAATGGAGCTGGACTACAAGAGCTGTCTGGAGTCAGAATCTGTAGAAATTGTAGTTTTGGGCTTTTGGTGCCTTTTTGCACCTGAAGGGGAGCTCCTGTTGTGACTGACAGATGAATCAGCCAACCAAACCTTTTGGATCTTGGGGAAATTCCCAGGCTTGCTGGCAGTTGAGTCAGATCTAAGTTGGGAGCTGAAGAGGCAACAGCTTGAGACAGTCAAGCAGCCGTCTAAGTAGTTTCGTGCGGGAAAGCTGTGAAAAGGCCTAAGTTGTGGCCTGCATGTCTGCCTGCTGCCCCTGAGAGGGAGAGAAAAAAATTATTTCAGACTAAATCCAAGTTTGTAAGCCACTGATCATTTACCAGGCTCATACCTGAAGAAGACCGAAGATTTTGCTAAATGCGATCAGCTTGTAAGTGTAACCCCTAGGTGGCGCTATCCCAAGGGCTACTACCCCTGCCTGCTTAACTACTAACAAGTTGAGGGGCCTAGGTCCAATGGTGGGTGCCTCCACCCAGAGGTAAGGGTTTACAGTAGTTAAACTAACTTGGTCACAGCCATCTGGGACACTGTAACCCCCCTTTCTTCCCACTAGTGGCCCACACAATGCATTAGGAATATCTTCACAATGTACACTTACCCCCAGGACTGGTTCTGTCGACTGAACTCTGGGAATCCCCTGTAAAACAAGATGATACAGTGCAAAAACCACAGTACAATACTTGAACATAAACGAATACCTCAGCCAGTGTAACTTTGCTGAAACCAACAGATCTGATTTATTTAAGAAGCTGTAACAAGGAAGGGGAAAATCAGGTTAATTAGGTTAAACACATTAATAATCACAGTACTGTGCTCATATTCAGAGTCCCAAATTGTCACTTTCACTGGGTACCCAGGATGGGGGGGGGCTAGCCAGGATCGGTGCAGCTGGTTGGGCCCCTGTGGTGGAAAAAACACTTGCACAATACCCAATTGTAATCCGGAGCCAGGTGGCTCAGTTCATAAGAAATGAAAAGCAACAATTAGATGACACACTTGCAATTCGGTATACAGATGGCAGGGAGCTACCCTGCTTTGTACTCACAAACTCAATGCTGGGAACTGGATGGAAGGCAGATTGTCCTGGATTGCCAGGAGGAGCAGACCCTGTGGACAAGGTCCTTATGACTGGACCCCACTGCAGTTTAGAGCAAATAGATGTAGTCTGGATTAAGCTGGGGTTTACTACCAGCTTCATGCACTCAATTCACTGTACTGGGGATTTGAAATGTGATTCCCCACAAGCACTACACACATCTATATGTAAAAGGAAAGTACTATACCAGGCAGGCTGCTTCTCAATCCGACCGCAATTACTGCACGATACCCGGGAGAACACACAGCAAATTCAGTTCCTGACAGACCGAGTGCAATTCAGCAATTTCTCCAGTCTTCTAGAGGGTGAGCCTGGTTTCTACTCTTCAGATCTCCTTTCTTCTCCTACAGGTCGGATTCAGTCCAAACGGGTGCTTGCACAGGCTGCAGACCGAAAACTCAGGGTCTTGCACACGCTTCCTGCACTAAAACTTTACACCAAAGAAGCACAGGGCTCCAGGTCTCTTCACTGCCAAAACTGATCTGATCTTTCCAGTAGACAGAGCTGGGCATTTCCTTTGAGTTCCTCCCAGTTCAGTTGGCTGGTTTGGCTGTCACTCTCAGTAAACTCCCCCTGTTGGAGGAAAAAAGGCGCCACAGTCAAAACTACATTTCCCAGAGTCACTGCCCTTACAATCCCCTTACAGCAGGCTCCAGAGGAGAGTCCAAGTTCTGATTCACCCAGAGCAGGTTCCATTTTAAAGGATCCCCACCATGATTGGTCCAATTCAGCAGTTCAGTACCAACATGAGGGAGCTACTCTGCACTGTCCTTGCTACAAGAAAGCAGGTTAAATCAAACTGCATTTTCATTATTACACTAACAGGTTACAAGCAAACAATGACATCTTTGAAGAGTGCTCCTTCTGCCCACTTAGCAATGGCAGAAAAGGAGTGACTTGGCAGTAGCTCGAGCGGGACTCAAGCAGGAAAACACACAGTTCCCCCATATAAACTAATTATGTCTGCAAGCAGACAGCTCTTAAAGAGACAGTACCAGAGGCTCTAAAAGCACTCACAGATAAACGGCTTAAACGCCAAACACCATTCAGGCTTGGAGCACTCAAGCAAGCTCCTGGAAGACTTTTTGGGAACCCCCATTTGCAGGGGGGTTACATAAGGATTTCCAGCTGCTTTTAAATTCCCGGTTTGTGCAGAGACTCTGCAATCATGACCGGAGAGCGGATTGCCTGGTACAGTAGAATTTCCTTACATGTAAATGTGCTGTGAGTTGTTAGTGGGTCGTGATTTGGTTCCCCACTGTGTAAACTGTGTTCTGCTTGCTGGAAGCTGTATCCAGCCCAAAACGGACTGTATCTGAATTTGTCTCCATTTGGCTGGGGCCTTGCCACACTGGCCCAGCTCAGACTACCTGCTGCACAGAGAAAGCCACCGATGAGAGACCTTTCTGGGGATCAGCCCCCTGCTCCACGCTTGAACAGGAACGACACCTCGGTGATTCGTGTGGACCCTGCTTCTCCTAGCTCTCCAGATTAACCACCTGCTGTCTCAATTTTCGTCTAGCCTGTGTCCAATCTTGAGTATAGTGAGTAATCATCAGGGTAGCTCCCTGCAACAACAGCCTTATCTAAAAGTGTGTCATCTGATTGTTTTGTTGTTTTCTTTTCACAAACTGAGCCCTCCGGCTCCAGATTACAAATAGTGTGTGTTGTGCATGTTGTTTTCTTCCATCACAGGGCCCCAACCAGCTAAAATGTTCCTGGCTAGCCCACCCTTCTCCATCTGGGTACTCAGAGTGTGTGACTGCTTATGGACCCTGAAGTGCATGCATAACTGTTTGATTGATAGAGTCTTTAAGCAAATTAACCTGATTACGCCCCTCCCTTGTTTAAGTCCCTTAAATAAATCAAATCTAACTCTTTTTTTGCATTTACCCTGACTGTGGTTCCAGTTTTGCAAGAGTACTGTACTGTTGTTATTTGCTGTGTACAACCTTGTTTTACAGGGGGTCCCCAGGGTCAAGCCAGTGGAAACCCTGGTGGTAAGTGCAAACAGTGTGGGTACTTGTGTGGTGTATCAGGGGTATTGTGAAAGTAATTATTGTGTATTGTTCCGGCTACTAGTAAGAAAAGAGGGAGGTTACAGTGTCCTGAAGGGCTGTGCCCAGGTTAGCTTGACCACTACCAACCCTGACCTCGGGTTGGAGGCACCTGTTTCCAAACTCAGGCCCCTTAACCTGCTACTAGCCAAGCAAGCAGGGGTAGTAGCCCTTGGGATAGTGCCACCTAGGGGTTACATGTGGAACAGCTCTTAGCCTGGCAGCTGACATATCTTGCTCTATAGCCCCACACTACCTCATCAGCACTGTGAATTCAGTGATTGTGATATCACTGCTGCTTAGGAACAGCAATTCAGTGACTGTCAGGTCATTCACCTGTGTCACTGTCAGCGAGTTCACAATGCTGATGATGTAGTGTGGGATAGTACAGCTAAATATGTCAGCTGCCAGGCTAAGAGCTGTTCCACACATCCAGTACAATTTTATCACATAGAAGACATTCTGATGAGCAAAAGGAAAACTATAAAATTCTTCAGAAATAAAAAGTTACAACTGACTTCTTAAAATAAGTATTAGTTTCCTGTCTGCCTCTTTTGGCTCCACTAGCTCTTTAATATACCAGCCCCACCCTATGTCCTGTAGTGGGTGCAATGCCCAATAGTATGGCTCAGGGAAAGTCTTACAGTCCCTTTGTGTATAGCATGGTACTTCATTATATACTGGCCCAGACCATTCCCTGTGCCAGGTGCAATGCCCATTGTTCTAGTGTAGCAAAAGCCTTTGGACCCCTTTGTGTACAGCACATAGGGGTGCAAGGGTTTACCGTGCCAACAAGTGGTCCTTCCAACACTTTGTGGCACCCCATTATGACTGTGTATGGGGTCCCCGTGCTCCTAGATTAATTTGGCATTTTCCCTGTAACTGTGTTTCCCTGTAGATTACATTATTTCCTATGGAAGCCAAATTTCTCTGTTTTCTCATATAACCAATGCCAGTCTATGGGAATAGTTTCCCTGTAGATGGCTACATTTCCCTATAAATACAGGAATCCCTGTAGATATGGAAACCCTGAGTTCAAATGTTAAGCACCCCCACTTTTAAAAAAAGACTGCTAAGCCAGCTCCATGGCACCAAGTGGTGAGACACCCACTTAGCACGCTGGAGATCTGGGTTCACGTTCCATGCCCAGGATGACAGGAGCGGAGACCGCAGAGGGTTAAGAGCGTCCATGCGGACGCTCTCCTCCCTGGGAGTGATGGTATGGCCTGCACCACTCTTCAAGCAGCTCCTGGTGGTCCGCCGGTGGAGGCGCACTTGGTGGCATAGGTGGCCATGCACCGCCATGCGTCCTTCCCAGGTCACCGCAGCATGCTGCCATCACCTGAGAGGGGGAGGGACAGAGAGAGAAAATGGGAAAATGGCTCATCCTGGGGCACAACAGCCTTATCTAAAAGTGTGTCATCTGATTGTCTTGTTGTTTTCTTTTCACAAACTGAGCCCTCCTGTGGAGTCCCCTACACCGCAATCTGCTCAGCACACCATCCTTGCCCACCGAGACCATGACTCCCAATGACCAACGTGCTTCTCCCCTGGTGGCAGCACAGGGATCCTCCAGCATGGATAAGCCAGAACGCTGGAGGTTGTTGGTGAAACTTTGGGAGTCTGGAGGCAAAAGAGAGCAGCAGGGTAGAGGACAGATGGTTGGAAGGACCAAAGCTTGGGAAGCCTGAAGAAGCTGGGCTCCTGTGAGCAGGGTGGGGAAAAAAAGACTGCTGCAGTACCAGAGAGGGTTCAGCAGGTGGCAGCAGTGGCAAAAAGTTAACTGAAATCATCCTCAGTGAATATACTACTAACATTTATGAAGTCTCAGTGGTGGAGATTATGTGTCTTGGATCTGTAACTACTTAAAGGAAAATGTGATTCTCTCTACAGGTGCACATTTAATAGTGCATCCAGCTCCGAAAGGAATGAGGCGCAATTGCTTCCAACCATCCAGAAGCTCATGAAGGGCTACAACAAGTACCTGCGGCCCAACTTTGATGGTGAGTCAAGTCTTTCCATTTCATTTTAATGCGGTTTAAAAATCACTGGGATAGTGGCTATTGTAGTTTGCACCAGTTCCATGTGATATAAGTGATCGCAAAAATAGCAACTGCAACATGCACAAGGGCACATTGCCAAAAATAACAACGATGCACACTACAATGGAACTAAAAAGAGCGAGGTTCCGCAACACTCTCTGGGGCAATCTGTACATATATTTTTATGCTGTGGGCTATGCCCCCACCCATTACTTTCATAATCAACTCCGGGGGGGGGCTGACACTGGGGTAGTTGGGGTAGTGGAGAAAATTTGGGAGGGGCTATTCGGGGGTCACATTCAGGAGGCCAGAGAAGCACCAGGTACACATTCAGGAGGTCAGGGAACACAGAACCAAAAAAAAAAAACGAAGAACGCAAACTGAAAAAGAAAACTGTATTCCCACCCTCCTAGCTCCGAACCCGGATCCTCCCACATCAATAGCACTCACTCCCTACACTAAACCAAATGGCCAGCTGGGAACTGCCTGGCCAATCATTCACCTATGTCCTCACTTATTATAGCTCCCTAGCCTGGTCACCGTATCCTTCCTGTGGCTGTTGTGTGCCCTCACACTCGCTATAACTGCTCCTCGCTATGCTTTTACAGTTGCTGTAATCATAGGCATTCAAACTGAGTCACTCAATTTGACTCACTCATATCACGGGATACCATTTGCACCTAATAAAACTACACTGCTTTCACCTTATCCTGAGTGTGAGCCAGCTGTGTTGTGTTTTTGTTTTAAAAAAATCATGCCTTGGTTTACCAATTGCCCAGAGGTAGCACAAAGTGCTTCCATGTTAGTGAACCAGGTTTTTTTGGGGGGGGGGCGTAGCTGTAATCAGCACAGCCAGGGCTGGAAGATGGCAGGCACCATGCAAAGCATTGACCCCTTATTGTGGGCTGGGGAGCCTTCTCACTCACAAAGGAGTGGTGCGTGCACCCAGAGTGCAATGCATCAGCTAAGGCCATCACTAAGCTGGTCCGCATCCCGGGGTGATGCAGGAAAAATCCAGTTTCTATCTTAAATGATGGGAGAAATTTCCTGAACCAAAACATGGTGTATCCCTGAAAGACAGGTTGCTGGCTGGGGAAAAAAAACCTGCATAGAAATGTAGCCCAGGCGCCGTATGCCAGTGGGCTACCCCCCCCCCCGCAGACTGTCTTTGATACCCGGCAAGGGGCCTGGGTCCTGCTACAGTGACTATTGTGGGTTTGTTACCAGAAAAAGTGAAAATAGCTCAGTGCCTCCACCCAGAGTAAAGTATCAGTGGGCCACATATACACTTGGCACAGCGCCCTGGGATGCTGTGCCTACCCACCTCCCCTACCAACCACTCTGCAGTTCCCAAGTACCGTGTCCCACCATAAAATATATATTTTAGCAATAAGTGCATGCAATGAATTTCACCAACACAGCAGATGCAAACAACAAATTCACAGCTTTATTTGGGAGCAAGGAATAGGGAAAAGATATCCGGACGTGGGACTGCTGTGAAGACAAAAAACATTTATGAGATACGCAATTGGCAACTGTGGGCCCAGAGGCAAGCTCTCCTCCACTGGTACCAGTGCCCCCCCCCAAATTGTCCCTAGGGGTACCCCTAGTTGAAGGCCTGTTTGGTGCCACAGGGTGGCCAGCTGTTGTGGCCCAGAAATGATGACGGTTGGATCTTTAGACAGAACACACTTTCCCCCATTGACCCTGCCCAGGAACCAGGTCCTGGGTACTCACAGTTAGCTGAACTCTGCACCAGGGGAAAATGGAGCTCCTTGATTCCCAGTGCAGCAACACAGGCTCAGGCTGGCCAGGATCCCTCCATCATGATGGAACTTGCTCAAGGATCTTGCAGCTGGTCACCTTGATTGCAGTTTTGGCCACTTTTCACCTTTAGCCACTTCTGGCCTGGTGCAGAGCACTGTGGTGAGACAATACCAGAAACGTTTTGCCTCCTTCAAGAAATGCAACTACAGTCCACACAAGCAAGTGACCTCTCAGCAGCAACTGTAAAGCTCAGATAATCTGCTCAGTCCTTTCGGTTAACTCAGTTCCCAGTGCAGGGTATCTGACACCTTTGATTTCTCCCAGCACTCATTCAGCAACTTCTCAGTACCTGGGGATACAGTATATCAGTTAAATTTCTCTTCCTCTTGTAACCCCTGGGCAGCACCACCCCCCAGTGTTACACCCCTGCCTACTACCCTGGACATAGGCTAAGGGGTTTGGGATCGCTAACTTATAACATTTTTTAAAAACCTTTGCACAGTGCCTCCACTCAGGGTGCTTTACGTGGGTGAGATGGTGCTGGGTGTAGCCACCTGAACTGCTACACCACCCACGGTGACAAGTTACCTTCCCCAGACATGCCCCAAGATACAGCTCCCCACATTTCCACATTTTGAATTAAAGGCTCTTTCTAATAATATGCTCACACAGGATTTCAAGCAAATAACAATATATTTATTTCAGGGGTAATGAAAGAGCTTGAAAAGGGAAACCAGGAGGAGTAGAGGTTATCTTACCGTATTTACACATGTACAGAGATCATTTTGGATTTTGCTGGTGAACCCTCCAGCTGGGTGGCTACATATTAACAAGCAGACATAAATCACATTTTACCATTCGACTTAAGACATCCAGAGCCCTGGCTATCTAGCTGCTGATAAATCAGATGTTAAACATAATTATTAATATTACCCACACTGGTACCAGTCCCAGATACAGCAGAAACCCCGCAATCTCATACCATACTGGTTAAACAGATACCACAGCCCAAGATGTTGCAGGCCTGATGGAGTTGCAGCTGGTCGAGGTGGCCGGCTATTAATTTGAGGGTGGGAGCAACTTGGAAACAGATTTTTGTAAAGCAACAAATTACTATTTACAACCACAGCAGGGATTGCCCTGTACTTTAGCAGACAAATCGGGGATTGCCCTGCACTCGCAGACTTCCGAACATTCCAGAATAAACTATGTGGATCTTACATCCAGAACATTCAGCACACTACTTGAAAGTCCCATCCAAAGCAATAAAGGTGATACTTTTGTCAAGCATCCTATACGCAATTCAAATATGGTCACATCCAGTACTTTATATACCAAAAGGCATACATCCAGAGTAAGTTGGCAACGACACTTTTATCACGCATCCCATACTTTAGTCACAGGCAGTCACATCCAGTACATTCTATATACCAAGAAACATTATCACAAGCGGAGTCCTATCCAGCACGTTCAGACATTTAACACTTATACCAAGCGCTCTTAGACGAAATTCTGTAAGACACAGGTACATTCTCTTTAAGGTATCTTAGACATTAATATGCTCTAGGGCCTCCTGTCTCAAGAAGTGGCAAGTGCGCTTGGCAGACAGCTCCACGATGGCAGGACTCTAACCCATAGCTACACATTTATATGATTCACTAGCCCAGCATCTTGCTGCACCTGCACTAGCCATTTTGGGCCTGAACAAGATGCATCCATTACTTGAACTAGGCAGTCTCTTATGGGGTTAGTAGCCCAGACTGATGACTTCAATACATCACACTTAACAGCACACATTTCTTAATGGGGCATGGAGCCCCCAAGATTACTTGCTTAGCTTCTCCTTCGCACCTGGGGGTATGAGGGTACTCACTCAGGTCCTCCACGGGTCTCATCCGCAATCGAAGGCATCCTGAAGACTTCTTCAGCTCTCTCACCACTGAGGTACTTGGTCAGCGCTCTCACCACTGCATGATGTCATCTGGTCTGGTCAGCGCTCTCACCGCTGCTGGACATCTGATTCTTCGGTCCACATCTTTCCCCGACATGGGAGGGAAGGCTAGCCTCTGGAGGACAGTACTGGCAACCTCCAGACTAGTTGTTGCAGAAAGCACAATTACTGTAACTAGTTAACTGTTAACTGAAGAAAATAACAAATGCCCTCTGAAGACTGAAAGGGATTGAATTAAGTGGTCCAGGCCTGATGGCATGGCTGGAGCCTGAGACTCTCCCCCATGGGGGTCTCGCAGCAGGCTGGAGCCTGCTCTGCTGCTCTCTCTCTCTCTCAGCTCTGCATCTCTCAATCTCCCTCTGAATCTCCAGACAAACTGGCAACATTGTCTCTTTATAGAGCTCCTAGCTTGACTCCTGATTGGTAGCAGGGATGGGGTGACATATCTCCAAGTTGCTGAAGGACTTGACAATTAGAACACTTGAGGCACAACTGGGTTGTGGAATTTGCGCCTAAAATAATGTTCCTGTAAGCCCCCATAAGCATTTGGGTGCTTACCCATGAGATTCAGTGAATGTCCCACAAGTCCTGGCTATCTATTGCTGCAATTCCAATTGGCTGTACTGCTGGCAATGGCTGATTAACCCACTGTCCCTTACAGCAAATTAGATACAGTCCTGAATAATGTCCTGGTGCTGCCAGAAAGAAGTAATTATTTGCCTCAAATGCCCCACAGTTCTATAGCTTAAAGGCTGTACTTGCAGTCGATCCACAGATGAAAAACATGGCTGTTTTACTTTTCCTGTCACTGCTGCACTTATACAAGCTCCCCTTGCAGCAGCTGACAGGCTGACACACAGAGTCCCAGATATTGGAATTGCCAGGGAAACAGTACTCATTTTAACTTTAAACACTTTTCCCCACATGCACAGTATATTCCCAACAAGCAGCAACAGTTCCATTATTTAAAACATTTTAATTCTTTACTTTTCGGCTGGAGCTGAACATAGCTACCCTGGAGGCAGCCAGACACACTGTTTTGCATTATTCAGATGACCGGGGCCCTGCACAGGCATACTCAAATGAGCCCCGGTCAGAACTCCTTTAATTCCCATCTGAGCAGTCCCCAGCAGGCTGTCCGTGGTCACGGGTCCCAAATAGGTGGAAGGGATCCTGGGACCCGGCACGATCCCAGTGACCATAAAACAAACAGCTCACATCAAAGGCACTGCGTGCCTACACTCCCGCTGCCTGAGGCAGCGCTTTTGCAGCGGAGCTCATGTGTCAGCAGTTTACACCAAGGGGCCGGATTTTCATTTGACTACAAGTTGGGGCACACACGAGGGCAAACAGGACCTGGAAAGCCAGAAAAATCAGAAGCCAAGTGACGCCCGAGAGACAGCGGGAGAAGGACAGAACAAACCGGGCTAAGGTAAACCCAGACTGGCATTTCTAGGAACCCCCATTTGCAAGGGGGGGTTACACCCTCTTTTCCCCTTCACAATCCAGTCCTGCTTCCAGCACCTGAGGAATCTTTTAACAGCCCCACACCTCAAATTAGTGCCTGGATAAGCCCTTGAAGTCCACAGTCTGCTCTCACACCACAGTCCTGACTTGTCCAGAGCCCAGCAGCAGACTGAAGAAATCCCAGTAAACCCTCACTGCATCAGACAAAATCCCAGTTTTGATTGGCCATTAAAGCCTTTCAATATTCGATATCCACAGTGATCAATATTTTTTGCTTGTTATTAGGGCATGATCTAGGCACCAAAATTAGTCCCCTCCTTTTCCCGGGAGTCCCTCTGTCATAGTTTTGGGCTCCTAGATCACAGATTAGCTAAAATAAAGGGGTTAAGTGTCACCAACATATCATGTCCCATACAATTTCATGGAGTCCCATTCAGTTATATGCAGTCACTCCCCTTTCAACCTCTGGTGCAGTCCAACACTTTACATCACTGTCCCCAATGCCACACCGGATTGTAGCCCAAACTATCCTCTGTTAAACCAGCCCACTTGCAGGGCTGTGACCCCATGTACTGCTCTCACTGCCGTCAGAACTATGTCCCCCCATGGGGCCATACTCTACTCCCACTTTATTTATTAGCAGCTAAGAAAGCAATAACCCGAAAGTGGATGTCCACTTTAATACCAGCAACCTTAGATTGGCATTAAATAATCCTGGATATTTATATGTTGGAACGTCTCACAGCTAAATTATATAATAGCTCAGATTTGTTTAAGCAGAAATGGCAGAAATTGATATTTTATATATCCCTGGTAGACTCAGATTTTATCCCTTGAATAAGGGGGGATGCCTTGAGTTCGGGTCCAACTAGGAGGATCCCTGAACCCCATGAACTCTCAATAATAGAATAAAGAGGTCTGGCCGCCTCCTTCAGAGGGATTCTGGGGGCTCAGGTGGTTAACCAAAGATCCATAGACCGATAGGTGTGTGGTGTAACTAAACATAAGGTTATTCAATGGATATAATACCATTTTCAGCAACTTGATACATTCCTTATGTCATGATCAAACTGTGCTATGTACTACTATGCCTCTTCAATAAAAATGAAATGATAAAAAAAAAGAACTATGTACCCCCAGGCATCAGGTAGCATCTCATCTTTATTCATGGAGCCACTCTTTAATATTCATGAGCTTCAAGCGGAACCGTTATTTGAGTTGCTTCTGGTTGCTTCCATGGGCTTTCGCCTGGTTTGCCTTAGGTCTACAGTTCCTGAGAATATCAGAAGGGGCACCAGGACCATGGACAATCTCTTCATTTGCCCGACTGCAAATGGCAGTCGGTACTTCAAAAGCGCTCCTGCACTGGGGGCAAGCACCAGCCAAAACCGCATGCCGGCCCTCGTAGGGAAAAAAATTATGCCCATCAGGGCAAGAACAGACCAGCCTGCCTGCAAAAAATGGCAGTCAACTTGGGGCACATCAGGTAAGCCCCTGCAGGTGGGTTACAGAAAAAAGTCATGCCTTTTCAGAGCACTAAGGCTACAGCCTCTGCTTATTAAAAATGTTAAGCAATATATCAGATAAAGCAGTAATGTTTGTATTATGCAGTACATTTAAAGATTAGCTGTGTAAAGTCCTTATTGAATAAATCTTCTGTTGGCACCCACTGCAGACTATGTGAGAGGCCTTTCGACACCATGCATTTTTGCTTAAAGTTGAACTAGCAGTATATTCTGTGGTTATTTGCATATACAGCCCATGATGCTTTGCATGATGGGGGTATGTGTGATTTTGTAGCCCTTACTGAATGCCTAACATCAAAGCAAATCAAAGATATTAATCTCAAATGTTGCCCCAATGCCATCCTGTTCTTTTCCATTCTATGCTATTCTGTTCTATTCTATTCTATTATATTCTATTCTAGGAGGACCTGTGGAAGTTGGAATGAGTCTTGATATAGCAAGCATTGATGCCATTTCGGAAATTAACATGGTAAGTGACAGGACTGATATGAATCCTTTTTCACTGTGAGAACTACTGAAGGCTTTGTCCAAAGCTAAGCTGCAGTAAAATATATAGTTTTATCATCCTGAAATCCTATCATTCTTAAAAGTCATTTTAGAGCAAGGGAGCACTCTTGACCAATCAGCACACTCTTGTTCTGTAAAGAGTGACTCACTCGCAGCTGCCCTGGAAAGGGGATAAGCTTGGGAAAAGATCTGAACATTTCTGACACATTGTTGATCAACTTTGGTTAATAATATGTTAATATCACCCCTGAGACCACTCTTAGGGTTGTAAAAGTAGTCTCACATGCAGTACATTTTAGGGCACGGACTGAGCTTCGTCAGTTTGCAGTTCTCACGTCACATGAATGCATGTGAGACCGCTCTTACAATCCTAAGACTGGTTTCAACAGCAGTATTAATATACACATTACAGCCCTGTTTCCTACAGGGTTTGCAATATATTTCTTTACCCATCATAGTTTGAGAAATAAAAGTTGTACTTGATTTCTCACAAAGATCAGAGTTCCACCAGTCACAATCATGCTTTACTTGGGTCCTGCTACGCTACATCAGCCCTAGTTGTTTTTGTTGTTTATTATTCTTTTTGCCTTATTTTACCCCCGTTGTCCCATCCCGCCATCACACACACAGACAATGAAACTCACCCTGTCCAACCAGAAGGGGAGGAGGCTGGCTACCTTCACAGCACTGATACCATTCTCATGTCAGGATGCTGATATCCACTGTGCTTTCCCAACTTTTAGAAGGGGGGGTCTGCGTTCCATGGCCTCAGTAACCCCTTTTGCAGGCCAATGAGAATTTGCCTTCCTATCACATGGGGGAGCTGTGGGACACATAACTACCATGGTGTGGGGGGAGCCAGAAAACATAGAAACATAGAAACAGACTTTGACAGCAGATAAGGCCTGCTTGGCCCACCCAGTCTGCCCATTTCCCTATCTATCGGATAAGCTGAAGATCCTAGTTTTACTAAGAGCCTACTTCCTCCTACCTCCCACCAGAATTGCCTTATGTCTGTCCCATGCATTCTTAAACTCCCCCCACTGTTTTTGACCCCACGACCTCCTCAGGAAGGCCGTTCTATGCATCCACCCTCTTCATGAAAAAATACTTCCTCACATTGCCCCTGAGTCATCCCCCTCTATCTTCAAATTGTGCCCCCTTGTTCTTGCACATCTCTTTTTCTGAAAGATGCTACCCTCTTAGACTGTGTTGATTCCCTTGAGGTACCTGAAAGTTTCTGTCATGTCCCCCCTCACTCTCCTTTCCTCAAGAGCATACATATTAAGCTCTTCTACATAGAAAACATAGAATTTGACGTCAGATAAGGACCGCTTGGCCCACCCAGTCTGCCCATTTCCCTACCTAATGGCTAAGCTGCAGATTCTAGTTAACCAACAACCTACTTCTTCCTAATCCTACCCCCTAGAATTGCCTTATGACCGTCCCATGCAATCTTGAAATCCACCACTGTTTTTGACTCCACAACCTCCTCAGGAAGGCTGTTCCATGCATCCACAACCCTCTCTGTGAAGAAATACTTCCTCACATTACCTCTGAGCCGTCCCCCCTCAATCTTCAAATTGTGCCCCCTTGTTCTTGCACACCTCTTTTTCTGAAAGATGCTACCCTCTTGGACTTTGTTGATTCCCTTGAGGTACTTGAAAGTTTCTGTCATGTCTCCCCTCTCCCTCCTTTCCTCGAGGCTATACATGTTAAGCTCCTTAAGTCTCTCTTCATATGTATTCTGGTGCAGACTCTCCACCATTTTAGTTACCCTCTTCTGGACTGCCTCCATCCTGTCTATGTCTTTGCGGAGGTTGGGTCTCCAGAACTGCATACAGTACTCCAGATGGGGTCTCGCCAGCTGTCTGTACAAAGGGATAATAACTTCCTGTTTTCTACTGGTGATGCCTCTCCCTATGCATCCCAGTATCCCCCCAGCCCTCCTTACTGCCTTCTCACATTGCTTGCCCACCTTTAGTTCATCTGATATGACTACCCCATGTCCCTTTCCATTTTTGTTGTTAGTATCTCACCTCCCATTTTGTACTCTTCCCCTGGGTTTTTATTTCCCAGGTGCATTACTTTGCACTTCTTTGCATTGAATCTAACCTGCCATACATTTGACCATTCCTCCAGCCTTGCCAAGTCCCTTCTCGTCCTTTCCACCCCACCTTGTGTATCAACTCTGTTGCAGATTTTTGTGCCGTCTGCAAAGAGACATACTTTTCCTTCCAGTCGCTCTGCAATGTCTCTTATAAAGACATTAAAGAGGACCGGTCCTAGTACTGTACCCTGCAGTACCCCTCTAGTAACCCCCCTGTCTTCAGAGTGGACTCTGTTTACTATTACCCTCTGTGTCCTATTCTACAGCCAGTTCTTTACTCAGGCTACCATCTTGGGACCAACTCCCAGGCTGGCCAGCTTGTATATTAATCTTTTGTGTGGGACTGTGTCAAATGCCTTGCTAAAGTCTAGGTAGGCCATGTCCACAGCCCCTCCCTGATCTACTACTTTTGCCACCCAGTCAAAGAAATCTATTACATTCGTCTGACATAACCTTCCCGCTCTGAATCCATGCTGCCTTGGGTCCTGCGCCTCTCTGGCCTCTAGGTACTCAACAATTCTTTCCTTCAGAAGTGATTCCATCATTTTCCCAATCACTGAGGTTAAACTAACAGGTCTATAGTTTCCTGCTTCTGCCCTGCTCCCACTTTTGTGAAGTGGAATAACATTTTCCCTCTTCCAGTCCTCAGGTACCACCCCATCCTCCCATGATTTGTTAAGGAGAGTAGTCAGTGGTGTCACTAGTTATACCCTTAGTTCTTTTAGAATTCTGGGATGAATCCTGTCAGACCCCATTGCTTTGCCCACCTTCAGTTTTAAGAGTTCTTTCAGAACCCTTTCTTCTGTGAATGGTGTGCTATCTAGAGTGTTTCTATTGTTTGGTTTCGGTACTTCGCCCTCTTCATTTGTGAATACTGAGCAAAAGTATTTATTTAGTATCTCTGCCTTTTCACAGTCGCCCTCTGTCCACCTCCTCCCCGTTATTAAGCCTCACTATCCCTCCCTTGGTCTTTCTTCACTCCCTGATGTACCTATAAAAGGTTTTATCCCCCTTCTTAACTGAGTTGGCTATCTTTTCCTAGGTTTGGGCCTTTGCTGTTCTGACTGCCTTCCCTGCTTCCTTCTGCTTTAATTTGTACAATTCTCTGTTCTGCTCCTCAGTGATTCCTTGTACTTCCTGAATGCTTTCTTTTTCTCCCTAACCTTCCCTGCCACCTCCTTTGAGAACCATAGTGGTTTCTTACATCGTTTTGTTTTGTTTATTTGCTTCACACAAAGGCTTGTTGCCTCTGTGATGGCAGTTTTGATTATTCCCCATTGTTCTTCCACCCCTCCTTCCTGCCCATTTGCTAGTGCATTCTGTAGGCACTCACCCATTTTGGCAAATTCAGCCCTCCTGAAGTCCAGTACCTTTGCCTTTGTATGGCTTGACTCTACTGCTGTGTTTATTGTGAACCATACTGTTTAATGGTCACTAGTTCCCAGATAGCTACCCACTTCTAAATCTGTGATCCTTTTGTAACCCCTAGGTGGCACTATCCCAAGGGCTACTACCCCCTGCCTGTTTGACTACGGACAGGTTGAGGGGCCTAGGTCCTATGCCGGGTGCCTCTACCAAGAGATCAGGGTTTATAGTGGTTAGACTAGCTTGGTCACAGCCCTCTGGGACACTGAGACCCACTTTTATTCCCTCTAGTGGCTCACACAGAACACCAGAGTTACAGCCCCAATACCCCACGTATACACACTGTTCACTCATATAGATACCATTTACCCTCGAGACTGATTCTGCAGCACATCTCTGAGGACCCCCTGTAAAATAAAGTTAAACAACATACACAGCAAAACACAATACTGTTTCCATAAGTACCAACAACACAGACAGTATATCGTATAACAACAACAAATGTGATTTATTTAGGGGGCAGTAACACGGGAGGGGGAAATCAGGTTAATTGGTGGCATTAAATCACAGTACTGTGCACACATACAGGGTCTGAAAAGTCACACTCTGGGGACCCAGGTTGGGGGGCTAGCCAGGTCCGTTGCCCAGGGTTGGCCGGCAGGTGCAGATGGATAGGGCCCTGTAGAAGAAAATATATGCATAACACCCAATTGTAACCCGGAGCTGGATGGCTCAGTCCATGAAGCAGGGAAACAACAAGAATTAGATGACACACTTGTGATTGAAAACAGACTGCAGGGGAATACCCTGATTTGTACTCACAATACCCAAGCTAAGGACCGGATGGTGGATTTTCTTCTGGATTGCCAGAACAACAGGGCATGGAGACTAGGTCTTTGTGACTGGACCCCACTGCAGTTGATAGCAAACATATTTAGTCCAAGCTAAGCTGGGGTTTACTTCTAGCTTCAACACACAGCACACAGCATGGGCAACTGGAAATAGCGATTCCCCACAAGCACTATGCACACTGATATGTAAAAGTAAGGTACTATACCAGGCAGGCTGCTCCTCGATCCCGACCGCAATTACTGCAAAATACCTGGGAGCACACACAGCAGCTTCAGTTCCTGACAGACCAAGCGCGATTCAGCAGTTTCTCCAGTCTTCTAAAGGGTGGTTTCCACTCTTCAGACTTCCTTCTTTCTCCTCACAATCAGATTCAGTCGCACTTACAACGGCTGGAGGCCGAACCTTAGGGCCTCACACGCCCTTCCTTCATGAAACTATACACCACAGAAGCACAGAGCTCCTTCTCTCTTCACTGTCACAACTGATCTGATCTTTCCAGTCACAAAGCAGGGCATTTCCTTTAGCTCCACACCATTCTGTTGGTTGGTTCGGCTGTCACTCACAATAAGGCTCCCTCTGTTGGTGGAAAAATGCACCAAGGTCAAAACTACATTTCCTAGAGTCACTGCCCATACAATCCCATTGTGGCTGCCTCAAAATTGAGAGTCCAAGTTCCGATTCGTCCACAGGCTCCATTTTAGGGTCTCCCTATCAACTTGACTGGTCCAAGTCAGCAATTCAGGACCAAAATGAAAGAGCTACACTGAAACAGTTCATGCTGAAATGAAGACAGTTTAGACAAACTACATTTTCTCAGTCACTCTAAATGATTTCTGGTAAACAGTTATATCTTTCAACAAGGCTCGCTCTGCACATGTAGTGGACGGCAGAAATGGAGCGAATTGAAAGCAGCTCGGGTGGGATTCGAGCATTAAATACACAGTCCCCCCATGCAAACTAATTAAGTCTGCAAGCAGACAGCTCTTAAAGAGACAGTACGTGGAGGCTCAAATAGCACTTACTTGGAACCACATTTAAACAGCTCAGACTACAAACACCGCCCAGACTTGGAGCATTCAGGCAAGCTCCTGGAAGACCTTTGGGAACCCCCATTTGCAGGGGACTGGGTGACTAGGGAGGTGGATCAGGGGGAGGGCAGTGGACATGGCCTATCTGGACTTCAGCAAGGCCTTTGACACTGTGCCACATAGAAGACTATTACACAAACTGAGGAATATGGGTGTGGGCAGGACAGTAGTGTGGTGGGTAGGTAACTGGCTGGGCGGCAGGACACAGAGGGTGGTGGTAAATGGCTGTCACTCCACAGAGGGAAGAGTGACCAGTGGGGTACCACAGGGATCAGTGCTGGGACCGGTCCTATTCAACATCTTCATCTGTGACATTGCGCAGGACCTAGAAGGCAGAATTTCACTGTACGCTGATGACACAAAGCTCTGTAACAGAGTAGACACACCAGAGGGTGTAGACAGAATGAGAAGGGACCTGCAGAAACTTGAAGAATGGTCAGGGGTTTGGCAGTTGAAATTCAATGCAAAAAGTGCAAGATAATGCATATGGGGCACAAAAACCTGGCACAATATATCAGTTAGGGGGTGAGGATATAGCATGCACCAAGCAGGAAAGAGATCTTGGGGTTATCATCTCTGTTGACCTCAAGGTAGGAAACAGTGTGACAAGGCAGCAGGTAAAGCAAATAGGATGCTGGGATGCATAGGCAGGGGCATCACCAGCAGGAAAAGGGAGGTCATAATTCCACTATACAAGACACTAGTGAGGCCCCACCTGGAGTACAGTGTACAGTTCTGGAGATCTTACCTATGTAAGGACATAGACAGGGTAGAAAAGGTTCAGAGGAGGGAAACAAAGATGGCGCATGGATTGCATCACAAGTCCTATGAGGACAGGTTGAAGGAACTGAACATGTACTCCCTGGAGGAGAGGAGGGAGAGAGGGGATATGATAGAGACATACAAGTATCTTACAGGGAGGAACAGGGTGCAGGAATACACTATTTTTAAGTGAAAAAGATGTTCCAGGACTAGAGGGCATGGGATGAAGTTGGAGGGAGGGCGATTCAGAGGAAGCGTGAGGAAGAATTTCTTCACAAAGCGGGTGGTGGACAAAGAGACACCCTGCCAGAGGAAGTGGTGGGGTTGAAACAATCACAGGATTTAAGAATGCATGGGATAGACATAAAGGAATTCTGGAGGTCAGGGGTAAGGAGCAACAGACTTCTAGGAAAACATAAACTGAACTTACAAGCTCAAATGGGCAGACTGGGTGGGCCATAGGCCCTTATCTGCCGACACTGTCTATGTATCTACGTAGCTATGGTTACACCCTCACCATCTCCATTTGAGAGTACCAGGTCTAAGATTGCTCCCTCTTGGGTGGGTTCCAATACTAGTTGTCTAAGGCATGCCCCCCCTGTAGGGGGGCATGCCTTAGACAACTCTAACCCCCTCTAGTCTCTCCTCATATGGCTTCTGGTGCAGACCCTGCACCATTTTAGTTGCCCTCCTCTGGACTGCCTCCATCATGTCTATGTCTTTGCGGAGCTGGAGTCTCCAGAACTGCATGCAGTACTCCAGATGAGGTCTCACCAACTGTCTGTACAGAAGAATAACAACTTCCTGTTTTCTACTGGTGATGCCTCTCCCTATGCATCTCAGTATCTTCCCAACCCTCCTTACTGCTTTCTCACATTGCTTGCCTACCTTTAGGTAATCTGATATGACTACCCCAGGTCCCTTTCCATTTTTGTTGTTGTTAATACCCCCCTGTGTACTCTTCCCTTGGGTTTTTGTTTCCCAGGTGCATTACTTTGCACTTCTTTGCATTGAATCTAAGCTGCCATACTTTTGACCATTCCTCCAACCTTGCCAAGTCCCTTCTCATCCTTTCTACCCCCCACCCTTGTGTATCAACACTGTTGCAGATCTTTGTGCTGTTTGCAAAGAGGCATACATTTCCTTCCAGTACCTAAGCAATGTCACCTATACAGACATTAAAGAGGACCGGTCCTAGTACTGAACCTTGCGGTACCCCACTAGTAACCCCACTTTCATTGGAGTGTACTCCGTTTACTATTACCTTCTGCGTCCTGTTGTCCAGCCAATTTTTAACCCAGATTACCACCCTGGGACCCACTCCCAGGCTGGCTAACTTGTTTATTAATCTTTTGTGTGGGACTATGTCAAATGCCTTGCTAAAGTCTAAGTAGGTCACATCCACAGCTCCTCCCTGGTCAACTACTTTGGTCACACAATCAAAGAAATCTATTAGATTCATCTGACTTGACCTTCCTGTTGTAAATCCATGATGCCTTGGGTCCTGTGCCCCGCTGGCCTCTAGGTACTCAACAATTCTTTCTTTCAGAAGTGATTCCATCATTTTCCCTACCACTGAGGTCAAACTAACAGGTCTATAATTTCCTGCTCTGCCTTGCCCCCACTTTTGTGAAGAAGAATCACATCTGCCCTCCTCCAGTTCACAGGTACTACACCATCCTCCCATGATTTGTTAAACAGGGTACGAACATACGAACATACGAACATACGAAATCTGCCAGCAGATAAAGGCCTGGAGGTCTATCAAGTCTGCTCGAATGTGCAGCTAGCACCCCTTATTCTGCAGCTGCCCCTCCCTTCCACCCTTCCCCTTCATTAACCCTCCCCCTTGTCCTGTCCCATCCTCGTTTGAAGCAGTCCACTGTTCTACTGCATACCACTTCAGCAGGTAACGCATTCCACCCAGCCACCACCCTCTCTGTAAAAAAGTGTCTCCTCATCTCCCTCCTGAACCTTCCTCGCTCCAGTCTCATATCATGGCCCCTGGTGTCCCTCCCCTCCCTTACTTTGAACAGCCCCTCTGTACCTGTCTTGTTTATTCCTTACATGTATTTAAAGGTTTCAATCATGTCACCCCTGTCTCTCCTCTCCTCCAGTGAGTACATGTTCAACTCCTTCAACCTCCTCTCATATGATAAGTCCCCCAGCCCCTTGATCATCTTTGTCGCTCTGCGCTGCACCCCCTCCAGTAACTTAATGTCCCTCTTCAGATACGGACGCCAGTACTGCATGCAGTACTCCAGGTGTGGTCTAACTAATGACCTATACAGTGGCAGAATCACCTCCTCCCTCCTCGGGAGATACCCCTGCAATACAACCCAGCATTTTGTTGGCCTTTGCAGCTGCCTTCCTACACTGTGCCGAGTTGTTCATTGACCCTGTAATGAGCACACCCAGATCCTTCTCCTCCTCTGTCTGGGCTAGCTGCACTCCCCCTAGCTGGTAACTCCTCCTTGGGTTCTTCATCTCAAAATGCAGCACCTTGCACTTTTTGGCATTAAAGCCCAGTTGCCAGGTGCCTGACCAGGTTTCAAGCTTTGCCAGATCATCCTGCAACTCCTGCCATCCCCCTAGGTCATCCACCACCGCGCCTACCTTGGTATCATCAGCAAACAGACTGATCTTGCTCTTGATGTCCCATGATATGTCTGCAATGAATATCCCAAACAACACTGGTTCCAACACTGAGCCCTGTGGAACACCGCTCGTCACTGCCCTTGGGTGTGAGAGCTCCCCACCCACCACCACCCTCTGTTGCCTTCCCTGCAGCCAGTTTCCTACCCATCTCACCAGCTTTGCACCGGCCCCTGTGCCTACTAACTTCCTTCCCAGCCTTCCATGTGGCACTGAGTCGAATGCCTTACTGAAGTCCAGATACAGGACATCACTGCATGGCCCTGTCCAGTGCCTGATTACCCAGTCATAGAACTCGATCAGGTTGGTTTGGCAGGATCTGCCACGTATGAAGCCATGCTGTCTGCTGTCCTGTAGTCCTTTGGCCTCTAGGAGAGCCACCAGCCTTTCCTTCAGGATAGTCTCCATTAGCTAACCCACGATGGATGTGAGGGCTCACTGGTCTGTAGTTTCCCGGTTCATCCTTGGGGCCACTCTTGTGGAGGGGCACCACATGAGCCATCCTCCAGTCTGGTACACAGCCAATGTATTGAGGCATTAAATAGATCTGCCAAAGGTCTCTTAGGGACCTCTCCAGCTCCTTCAGTACCCTGGGTGGATGCCATCTGGGCCTGGCGCCTTGTCCACCCTCATTGCCTTCAAACCCTCTCGAACTCTGCTCTCCATGATTTCCCCATCTGTCACAACTTCCCACCCTGCTTTGCCATTTCTCCCACCTTGGGTGTCACCCCCCCCTTCTCTTTAGTAAATACTGAGCAGAAGTACTCATGTAGTGCTTCCGCCTTATCGCACCCTGCTTCCACCCAACCCCCCTCCTTCCTAATCCTTACTATGTGGTCCTTACAGCTCCTTTTCTCCCTGATGTACTTAAAGAAGTCCTTCTCCCCTTCTTAATGCCTTGTACCAGCCTGAGTTCCATAGATGCTTTGGCTCCCTTACTGCCCTTGTCACCTCCTTGATTCTGTCAAGTACTCCTCCTGTCCTCCCCTCCCTGTTTTCTTGTACTTCCTAAAGGCAGCTCTTTTCCTCCTTACCTTTCCATGACCTCCTTGCTCAACCAGATTGGTTTCTTAGCTCTAGCCCTCTTGCTCTGGGCTTTGCAGCAGGTTTTGGTTGCCTCCACTATCCCCAGCTTTATGAGCTCCCACCTCTGGTTAGTGTCCATACTAGATTGAATTCTGGCCAGGTACCCTTTTACCACTTCCCCATCCTCCCAAAGTCGGCCCTTCTGAAGTCCAGCACTATTGTGCCAGATTCCACTCCTTCCTTGCCCATATCCAATGTGAGCCACACTGAGTGGTGGTCACTCCCTGACAGCGGTTCCTCCACTGTAAGTTCTCTCACAAAGTCCCCATTTGCTAGCACAAGGTCAAGGGTATTCCCTAACCTAGTTGGTTCACTGACCATTTGCAGCAGGAAGCTGTCCTGGAAGGCATCCAGCAGTACCTGCTCCCTTCTGTTCCTGGTTGTTGGGGTGCTCCAGTCCACTCCTGGCATGTTGAAGTCCCCCACAATCACCACACTACCCTTCTCGCAGGTCCTCCTGATCTGTCCCGCTAGTTCCCTGTCTAACTCCTCTGTCTGAGATGGTGGCCTGTACACCACTCCCATTCTAAGAATCCTATTCTTGGAATCCTGGATTTGCATCCAAAGTGACTCCGTACTACCCTCCTCCTCTTCCTCCCTTACACACTTCAGTCCTTCCTTCACATATAGTGCCACCCCCCTTTCCCAATCACCCTGTCCCTACGAAATAACCTGTACCCTGGTACAGACAGGTCCCAGTCATTGTATTGGGTGGCCCATGTTTCCGTGATGGCTGCAATGTCCACCTCTCCCTCTGCCATGAGAACCTGTAACTCTGCAGTTTTCCTCCCAAGGCTCCTAGCATTAAGGGTAACCACCTTCCACCCTCCCCCATCCTGCCCTCCTTTCCTAGCATCACCAACAGTACTTGCCATTTGTCCTTTGTCACTATGTGGGGGGTAAGCTCATATGGTTTCCCAACCTGTGGTCTCTGCATATCTCTTCCCAACTGCACCCCCCTACTCCTAGTTTAAATTCCCAACTTCCTCTATGTACTCCTCCATCCTCTGTTTCAGCACTTTCTTTCCTCCTCACTCAATGGTAGTCTGTCCTTGGCATAGAGACTACTGTCCTCCCAGGTCCCCCACCCCCAACAGCCCATACCCTTTAGCACAACACCAGGTTCTTAGCCATCCGTTAAATTCCTCTATTCTCAGCTTTCTTGTTGTGCTTGCCTTTGGCACCGGAAGTATCTCTGAAAAAGTTACTGATCTTCCTGCCCCCTCACAAAATTGTGCTAGTTCCTCAAACCTCCTCTGGACTGTATCTACTGTCTTGTCAGCCAGGTCGTTTGTCCCAAGATGTATAATTAAATGAGGCTTTAGTGGTGCCACTAGTTCTCCCCTTAGTTCTTTTAGTGTAACCCTAGGTAGTGCTATCCCAAGGGCTACTACCCCTGCCTACTTGGCTAGTAGCAGGTTAAGGGGCCAGGGTACTGAAATGGGTGCCTCCACCCAGAGGTCAGGCTTGTTAGTGGTCAAGCTAACCTGAGCACAGCCCTCTGGGACACTGTAGCCCCCCCTCTTTCCCTTCTAGTGGCCTGAACAACATGCAATAATTACTTTCACAATGACCCTTATTCACCAGGAAATTACTCACACTGTTTGCACTTACCACTAGTGCAGGTTCCTCTAGCTTGACCCTGGGGACCCCCTGTAAAACAAGATTAAGCACAGCAAATAGCAACAGTACAATACTTTTGGCACAAACTGGAACCACAGTCAGGTTAAATGCAAACAAAGTTAAATCTGATTTATCTAGGGAACTTGAACAAGGGAGGGGCGTAATCAGGTTGAATTGCTTAAAAGCTATATTAATCAGACAGTTATGCATGCAGTTCAGACTCCCTACACAGTCACACACTCTGGGTACCCAGGTAGGAAAACTGTGGGTTAGCCAGGAACGTTGCAGCTGGTTGGGGCCCTGTGATGGAAGAAAGCAACATGCACAACACACACTATTTGTAATCCAGAGCCAGAGGGCTCAGTTCATGAAAGAAAAACAACAAGACAATCAGATGACAACATTTTTAGATTTAGTTGTTGCTGCAGGGAGCTACCCTGATGTTTACTCATGATACCCAAAACTGGACACAGGCAGGATGAAATCGAGACTGCAGGCTGTTGAGCTGGAGTGCCCGGAGAAGCAGGGCCCACACGAATCACCGAGGCATCGTTCCTGTTCAAGGCATTAAGCATGGGGCTGATCCCCAGGCTGGTCTCTCGTTGATTACTTTCTCTGCGTAGCAGGTATTCTGGCTGGGCCAGTGTAGCAGGGCCCAGGCAAATGGAAATGGATACAGATTCAGTCTGTGGAGCTGGATATAGCCTCCAGCAAGCAAAACACATTTCAGACACACAGTGGGGTACCAAATCATGACCCACTATAAGCACACAGCTCATTCACACTGCATTCTGCACAATCCAGGAGTTCAGAGGTAGCTGGAAGTCCTCAAAGACCAATCGCATTCAACAAATCTTCAGTCTTCTTCAAGTTAAAGCCTGGTCACAATTCAGTGGCTTAATTCGCTCTCCAAATTCGGATTCAGTCTGAAAAAAAGCACAAGTTCCCTCTCAGGAACAGCAGACAGGCATGCAGGCCAAACTCAGGTCTTTCCACAGTTCTCCCACGTGAATCCACTATGGATTGCTGTTCGAACTGTCTCGAGCTGTTACTTCTTCACTTCCCAACTCAGATCTAACTGAAACTGCATGCAATGTGGGACTTTCCCCAAGATCCAACAGGTTCGGTTGACTGATCTGTCTGTCAGTCACAACAAGGGCTTCTCCTCCAGGTTATTTTAAGGTCCGAAAGCCCAAAAATACAATTCCTACAAGTTTTGGCCTCACCAAGCCCCTGTAGGCAGGCTCCATTTTAAAGTCCCAAATGTACTGATTGGCCCATTCTGACAGTCCAGGACTGAGATGATGGAAACAAACAGAACTGTCCATGCTCCAAAGAAGGCAGGTTAGAACAAACTGCAATATTATTACTACTCTAACAAATGATCAGCAAACAAGTACATTTTCTAACAGAGCCCCTTCTCAGATTAATTATGACTGCAATAAAGGCAGCTTTTAAAGAGCCAATACACAGAGGCTATACAGGCACTCTCTGGCAATACATTTAAACTGCTAAAACGCAGAACACCAGCCTGGCAGTGAGCATTTAGGCAAGCTCAAGGAATACTTTTCTCGAACCCCCATTTGTAAGGAGGTTACACCAGAATTCTGGGGTGAATCCTGTCAGGTCCCATTGCTTTGTCCACCTTGACTTTTAGGAATTATTTCAGGACCCTTTTTCTGTAAATGGACTGGTATCGACCTCCCTATCCAGTGTGCTTCTATGATTTGGTTTAGGGTATCGCCCCCTTCTCTTCTTTTGTGAATACTGAGCAGAAGTATTCATTCAGTATCTCTGCTTTGCCACCATCACCCTCTGCTCACCCCCTCCCCCCTTTGTTAAGCCTCATTATTCCTCCCCTGGTCTTTCTTCACTCCATAATGTACATATAAAAGGTTTAATTCCCCTTCTTAACTGAGTCGGCTATCTTTTCCTTGGTTTGGGCCTTTTGCTATTCTGACCACCTTCCCTGCTTCCTTCTGCTTTAACTGGTACAGTTCTCTGTTGTGCTCCTTCTGTGTTTCCTTATACTTCCTGAATGTTATCTTTTTCTCCGTAACCTTCCCCACCACCTCTTTTTAGAATCATAGTGTTTTTTCCTTCGTTTTGTTTTGTTCATTAGCTTCAAACAAAGGCTTGTTGCCTCTGTGATGGCAGCTTTGATTTTTCCCCATTGTTCCTCCACCCTACCTGCTTGTCCATTTGCTAGTGCTTTTCTGAGGCACTCCCCCATTTTGCCAAAGTCAGCCATCCTAAAGTCTAATACCCTCATCTTTGTGTGACTTGATTCTATGGCTGTGTTTATCGTGAACCACACTGTTTGGTGGTCACTTGTTCCCAGATGGCTACCCACTTCTAAATCTGAGATCCTCTGTCCGTCCCCATTTGAGAGTACCAGGTCTAAGACTGCACCCTTCTGAGTGGGTTCCAACACTAGCTGTCTAAGAATTAGGCATCGAGAATTACCCTGCTCTTGGATGTGGCTTCAGCAAAGGAGCTCCAGTTAACATCTGGCATATTCAGGTCCACCATCAACAATATCTCCCCCCTTTCTACCATTCTAATGATGCCTTCTATCATCTCCTTGTCCAGTTCCTCCCCCGAGACAGCGATCTGTATACAATCCCCATACGGATTGTGGTGCCATTTCCTGGCTCCAGAGTGACTCACAGTGCCTCCTCTCCTCTCCTCTCCTCTCCTCTCCTCCCTGTTTACTCTTTAGTTCTGGTGCTTTGATCTCTTCCTTTATGTAAGGAGAAAACCCATACAGCCTGTTGGGAAGTTGGCTGCCAGCATTTTTGGACCCAAGCACACTTAGAGGGGTCCCTCGTTACTCTTAGCAATGGTGCTGGGAGGTTGCCCGCATCTGAGGAGGGCAATAGACAGAGACAAGGGTGCAGGGGAGAAAAAAAACATACAGCAAACAAACACAGTGAGAGGCCATCCTCATTGGGCATTTATGTGGTGGTATTAGCTAAAAACAATTTTGTCATATTGGTGGGGTCGGTAATAAGGTATTGCTGTCAAAAACATCTGTGTATCCATTTTTCCTTTCACTGTATTTCACTGCTGAACTGAGATATGGGGTTTTAAAGTTTTCTAAACTCCTTGTTCCATGGCCACGCCCACTATGAATAAATTAAGCATTTGGAAGTGGTGTTCTGCTGTTTACCATCAGAAATGTGTACTAGCACCCTTTTAATACAGGCACCACATGAATGCAGTATATCAAGTCAACAAATAACCTCAAGGGAAGGGATTTTTTAAAACTGCTAGTGGTGGACATCTTTACTGACTTGAGCCATTATTATAAAATTAGCAATAAAAGCTGTTTTAAAACTGTCTGAAGAGAAATGAAAATATACTGATGATGTATCTATTTATGTCAGAAACATATTAACGCTACAAAACTAGATGATGAAATTTGTTGCTGATTATCAAATACTGCTGCTTTGAATTACTCCAGAAAGGAGGTCACCAATAGAAACATAGAAACATAGAAGTTGACGGCAGATAAGGACCGCAAGGCCCATCCAGTCTGCCCATTTCTTTTTCTACCTTATGAATGTGCCATCAGCATTTGCTCTGTCAATGGTCTATCTATGTATACTTATCTGTATTGCTCCCTTATGCCTATCCCACGCCTGTTTGAAGCCCTGCACTGTATTCATATCCACCACTTCCTGAGGTAGGTCATTCCATGCATCCACCACCCTTTCTGTGAAAAATGGTGTGTTTAGCTAGTTGTGGATATTTACACTGATAGCTCAAGAAGTTGTTAGGTTTTGCTGACTTGCCTTTGTTGCTCATACATCTTCCACCCAGAGAGGAAAGCCTGTCCCCAGACATGGAATGATAAGCAGATACTTTGAAAGGTAAACCTTTTAGGAGGGAACCCAGAGGCATCAGTTCTCATAGCAACAGGAAATAATCACATGTAGGTAAAATGCATGTGCTTCTACTGGCTGTGCCCTTACGATTGTGAGATGCTACATCTTATGGGTCCTACCATGGTGTGTGAAATCTAAAATGTATTAAATAAATTAATAAATAATAATGCCATTGGTGCCATTCTGATATACCAACTGAGGGGGTGGGGAAAGACAAGGGGAAAAATTAGAAAGCATTACTTCACACTGTGTGTGGTTAGCATATGGAGTAGCCTACCCACTGAGGTTGTGGAAGCTAATATTGTTTGGACTTTCAAATCAGGACTAGACAGATTCCTGAGGGAGAATAGCACTGAGAATTAAACAGTACAAGTATGGTGACAGATTGCAATTACATCACTAACTGCTCTGTTGGTGATAACAATTCTCCTGAATGGAAGGGGGTTCTTATAAATCCTAAAAGCCTTGTCAATAAATTTGAGCAGTTTAAAATATTGTTGACTTCACAGAATATTCAGCTTGCTTTGGTTACTGAGACCTGGTGGGATGAAAATGATTCTTGGGCATATTCAATATATGGGTGTACCTTGTATTCCAAATCTCGAGCACATAGGAAGGGTGGAGGAGTGGCTATTTATATACACAAATCTATAGCTAGTGAAGAATTATATAAGGAAGGCCTACATTTGGAAACCCTATGGGTTAAACTACTTTCACGAGATGGAGCTAAAATCATCATGGGATTAATATATCGTCCTCCTTCTAGTTCAGAGGCCCAGGATGCAGCCTTGATGAAACAAATAATTAGCCTCGACCCAGCTGATAAGATTCTAATTCTAGGTGATATGAATTTGCCCAACATTGATTGGAAGCTATGGCAGGGTACCAATAAAACAGATAAATCCTTTTTGGATGTTCTAGACCAAATCGGTCTCGAACAGAAAGTAGTTGATAATACAAGAAGTAATAACATCTTAGAGGGATCTAAGAACATCTGAACATCTAAGCTAAGAGAGGCAGTTTAGTTCAGTGGTTTAAGGCTCTGAGCTGCAAATCTGCTGACATCCAGCAGACCAGACCTGGGTTTAAATCACACAGCTTCCACTTGCAGACTGTGTGACCCTGAGCAAGTCTTTTAACTTCCCTGTGTTCCCAGGTCGCACCTGTAAAGAAGCTTTCAGCATAGTGTGCTAGTCCTGGTTAAACAACTAACAAAAAAAAAAAGATGTTATTTTATCTACAGTAATATGGGGAATTATATTGGTGATATCTGTGTGAATCCTCCTTTGGGCAATAGTGATCACTGTATGGTTCAGTTTAATATTAGTGAACCTCATATTACTAATGAATTAGGTACAACAACCCAACTTAATTTTAGCAAGGCCAATTTACCCAGTTTAAGAAGGAATTTTCCTGCTGGGATTGGGGTACTGTTTTTCATAATTACACTGTTAATGAGATGTGGGACTTATTACTGGTACAACTTAAAGTCCTTATTGAACAATATATACCAACTGGTAACAAATATATTGAAGGTAATAGAAAACCACGTTGACTCAGTTCTTTTATTAAGAGATTGATTAATAAGAAGAATAAAATATATAAAAAATATAAAAGGGATAAAACAGAGCCCAACTATCAAGCTTTCAAAAAAATTACCACTTGTGTGAAATCAGCAATCAGAAAGGCAAAAGCACAGTTTGAGGTATCATTGGCTTCTAGAGTCAAACATAATAAAAAAATCCTTATATTCTTATATAAATAGTGTAAGAAAGAGTTCAGGCACCATAGGCCCTTTTAAGGATAATATGGACCAGGCTGTTACAGGAAAGGGAATGGTTGATATCTAAAATGAATACTTCTGCTCTGTGTTTAACACTAACACCCCATCTCAGGTTAGTTACAGTGATAAGCCATCCCCAGGTGCGGTATTAATTGATCCTAGTGAAGTCTTGGATAGATTATGTAATATAGACATTAGTAAATCTCCTGGGTCAGACGATGTTCACCCTAGAGTCATTTGTGAATTAGCTGATCTTTTTGTAGTACCCCTTACCTATATTTTTCAGGTTTCTTTAGAAAGGGGAGAAGTTCCTAGGGATTGGAAAGTTGCAACAGTTGTTCCAATTTTAAAAAAAGGGCCTAGAACTATGCCTTCCAACTTCAGACCAGTTAGCTTGACGTCACTCATGGGGAAAGTTTTGGAAAATATATTGAAGGACATGATCTTGGCCTCACTAGAGGAACATAATTTGACAGATTCATTACAGCATGGGTTTACCAAGTCTAGGTCATGTCAGACAAACTTATTGACCTTTTATGAGAAAGTCAACCGGGAACTTGATTTGGATAGTTCTGTCAATGTTGTTTTCATGGATTTCTCAAAAGCTTTTGATAAACTGCCACATAGTGAGTTGATCACTGTTTTGAGAGCGTTTAAATTAGAGATTAACTTAATATGTTGGATTTCAGACTGGTTATGGGATAGGAGTCAGAGGGTGGTGGTTAAGGGGGTCTTTTCAGAGTGGGCTCCGGTGACAAGTGGTGTCCCTCAGGGCTCAGTGTTGGGTCCATGCTTGTTCATCATTTACATATCTACTTTAAAATTAAATACCCCCAATGTCTGGTTATCTAAGTTTGCAGATGACTGCAGACTGGGTGCTATTGTTAATAACCAGACCGAGGCAGTATCTTTACAATTAGCTATCGACAATATCACGACATGGACTGAGTTAAACAAACTGGAATTGAATTCCGCAAAATGTAAGATTATGCATTTGGGAAATAAAAATAATAAGGTGATTTACAAAATTAGGAATGATATATTATTGGTCACTCTGCAAGAAAAGGATTTGGGCACTATGTTCACCCCTGATTTTAAATTTAGTCATCACTGCTCCATTCAGACAAGAAAGGCGAATCACAATTTAAATAGCATTCTAAGGCACATATCCAGTAGAGAAGCCAAAGTACTGATCTCGTTGTATAGTGCCCTGGTTAGACCCCATCTTGAGTATTGTGCTCAGGTGTTGTCACCATATAAGAGGGAAGATATAGTTAGAAACATAGAAACATAGAGGTTGATGGCAGATAAGGACCACAAGGCCCATCCAGTCTGCCCATTTTTTCTACCTTAAAATAGAATAGAGGGCATTCAGAGAAGAGCGACTAAAGCTATAACAGGACTTCAGACCAGATCATTTAGAAAAAGGTTGGAAATTCTGGGTTTGTATTCACTATACTACCGAAGGTTCAGAAGTGACATGTGTATGCCTTATAAAGCGGTTAGTGATTCTGTTTTGTGAGATGAGTTGGGGATCACATTTAAGTTTGACCAGACAAATACTAGGAAACATTCCAAACAACTTTTTCAGCCTAGGTGGAATCTAAAAATGAGAAAATATTGGTTTAGCCAAAGGGTAGTCTCATCTTAGAATGATCTTCCTTCATTAGTAGTTGAGAGCCCTAACATGGTTACTCCTAAATCTAGACTGTACATAGAGTTCATGGATAGAGTTCATGATTTTTCAATAATTTTGGATAAGGCAAGCTATAAGGATGGAAGTCCATAATTGCTTGAATATTTTCCTATGATTCCTAAGTACCAGTAACATAGGACAAGGCAGATTTCTGGCAGGGGAGGGGCTGGATGGCATCAAGGGTTACACAGTGGTAAAGACAGCACATGACTAGACAAATACTTAAGGGAAATTTGCATTGAGGATTAGACAACCTGAGTAGGAATAACACAAGACTAGACAAATTCCTGAGGGATAATGGCATTCAGGGTTATACCACATCAGTAGAGGTAACACAGGACTAGACAGATTCCTGAGGGAGAATGGTATTGGGGGTTATACCACATCAGTAGTGGTAACACAGGACTAGACAGATTCCTGAGGGGGGAATGGCATTGAGGACTACACAGCTTGGGTAGGAATAGTGCAGGACTAGACAAATTCCTAACTGAAAATGGCACTGAGGGTTACACAGCATAAGTAGGGGTAAAACAGGACTAGAAAGATTCCTGAAGATAAATAGCATTGAGAGTTACCTTGCATGAGTAGGTGTAATAAAGGAATAGACAGATTCCTAAGGGAGAATGGTATTTGAGGTTACACAGCATTTGTAAGGGTATCACTGGACTAGACAGATTCCTTAAGGGAGCATGGCATTGAGGGTTACAAGCATGAGTAGAACTAGCACTGCATTTTATAAACAAGAAGATGTGTCCATTCTCAGACTGACCACTGCTGTGTGGCAGAAGGTACAGACAAGATGCACCCAAGTCCCTACATTTTCCCAGTACTATGTAACTATAATACTTTACCGGGGATTATACAATGGGTGTCAACAATCCTGCACTAGGATTGGTCAAAACAGGTTATGTGCAGTTAAATTATCAGGACACGACCCACAGTAAGGGACATTTTCGTGATCTGAGTAACCTTATTTTTAAACTTTTTATTATTAAAAAAAGTCCAAGTATATGCATTTTAAAAGACTCAAGATTTTTATTTAAAACAAGAAAGGTGATACAAACTAATTGCACTTACACCCTTTACAATGGCTTCCTGATGAGGATTGATACAAAATGTGTTGCCTAAAAACAAATATGAACAAAACAGGCATAATACCAGTAAAGGCAAATGATTGTGTAGAATTACAGTAGACAACCTTATAATAAGCAAACATTTACCCAGCAACTAGAAAGTGTATCACAATATAGATAAAATATCTATGGACAATCAAAGAGAATATAAGTCACTCAAGGGTTTTGAGCTGCACTCTTATAAACCCTCTTACAGGAAGCTGAAACCGCTTGGTTTCACTTTGTGGTTCCACACCTGTTTCACTGGTTTATTAACACAGAACCCACACCTCTCTTGTGTGTTTTCCTATTTTAACTCACAGCCAGAGACTCACTATAAATCAAATCTGAACAAGCCTAATGACCAAATGTTGGTGAGGTTAGGAGGAATTCGGCTTTGTTTCTTTTGGGAGAAGGATATTCTCCTTTATTATTCCTTGGAGAGTTACTGGAAGCCAATGTGGGGAGACTGTGGTGTAATCCTTCTGCATGTAAACTCTGTTGTGCTCTCCTGATATTATTGACAAAGGCTCTAGAAGGCTAAGAGTTTGACGGATCATGATCCCCTTCCCCAGGATTACACCGCCACTATATTTTTGCGTCAGAGATGGGTAGATGAGCGCCTTCTCTTTGACGGCAACAAAAGTCTCAGTCTGGACGGCCGACTTGTGGAGCTTCTCTGGGTTCCAGACACCTTCATTGTGGACTCGAAGAAATCCTTTCTCCATGACATCACAGTGGAGAACCGGCTCATACGGATTTTCTCCAATGGCACGGTCTTATATGCTTTGAGGTAATGTAATTATTGTTTTTTTTGTAAGTTATTGTCTTTTGTTGTATTAAGAAGAGTGTGACCTTATTATTGCTGCCATGTGTATGTTAGTTAGGCCTTTTTGCAGACATTATATTTTCATTCTATCACAAAGTCCTAATGGGGAACAAACAGTCTATCAGCACTCCGAGTACAGCACTAGATATGATTTTTTCATACCAGACCGTGTTTTACTAAGGCTCTTTTTCACTTATCCAGAAGCAGTGCAAAACAACAGAGACTGGAGTAAATCTCTGCGGCTTAATCACCTACATCCTTTTAACCTACTTTCCAAAAAAGTCTGCTTTACATACCAGACATTTTAGCAAACTCCCCAACATTCAAGGTAATAGCAGCAGGAATACAAGAACTGGTGTGCGTCTTACAGCCCATGCCTACTCACCAGCTGACATTCCAGCATTGGATGTGCCTTCCTCTTCTATTTTTATTGTTGGTATTTCTGTTAAAAAGGTCAGTGTTCTATTCAGGTTCAGGCAATATATGCAAATTATAACAGACTAGACCTAGTGTGGGGGTATAAGGGAATAATGTATGCTTTGGATCATTGATAGGCATAGGGAGAAGCTATGTGCTGCAACCCCATGAGAAGTGCATCACATTATTCCTTTATCCCAAGAAACCCTACAGTGTGTTATCCCATTTAGAAAATGGGCTCTTGTTTGTAAGTAAGGTGTGTAGTTATGAGAGACTAATCAACAGTCATCTGCCATGTTCTGAATACTTAGGTTACTGCATTTTCATGGCCTTTTCATAAATTCTGCCTCCTCTTTGAGAAAGAAAACCTCATTCACTAAACTAATATGATTTCTCATACCTTTATTTTTTATATTAAGAGTTTCTCTCCATGAAGTGACAGGATTATGACAAGTACTGGGACCAGACTCCTCATGCTTCTCATTCACGACTGAGGCAACATTGAGATTACAGCTCCATTTTATATATCCAAATACTATGGCTACTAAATGCAGCAAACTGAAATCTGTACTGCTGACCCTGTTTACACTCCTCACTAAATTATAATTCTAAAAATCTAGTAGATAAGTACCACATCGTGCTACTGTCCAGTGGCACTCACTTAGATAGAACAATCCGCAATCTGCCCAACATGATTTTGAATCATGAGTCTCACACAAGTAAGTGATAACACGAAACAGGGTGTGTGTTAAAGAAATTTGATTGCGCATTTCAGAGTGTTGTGAGGCTCATGGTTTAGCTGAGAGCCTTATGCCCCATAGAAGTGCATCAAAATGGTTTAACATAGCACCTTGGCATGTGATATTTCACATATAAAACTGCAAACTGTTGTTGAGCATGATTTTTTGGGGGGGCCATAAAAAGAAGATTGACAAATGACCATGAATATCGGTCTGACTTCAATGAATGGTCATTTGATGATCTTCTTCAAGAATACCTCCTCCACTGGGCCTCATCTTTGAAACTGTAAGCCATCAGCATCAGGACCACTCAGTAAATATTCCCTAGATGGGTGCCACCCATGATGATGTGCAACACTGGCACCTGTAAAACATGGGCGGCCCATGACTCCTCCGTTTTTTCTCCCACTGTTAACCACTTGTCAGATCCGCAGAGAAACAACACCATTGTTTCTTCATTATTTTTTTAAAAATATTTTCTAAGTTAACTTTATTTATTTATTTTTATTTATTGAGGATTCGGAAAATACCTTTGAGTCAAAGACTCTTTTGAAAGGTTCCATGTCAGTATATGTACACACAGTAGGAGAACAGTACAGTACTTATCAGCATTGTCCATGTCTCCTGCCATCACAATAACCTTTATTTGGAATTTATACCTGCAGTTTCAAGATCTACAAGAATGACATTTAAACTGTATATATTTCCTTTTGGGCTTGTCCCATAAAATGAGGGTCTGTAAGAGCCATCAAGGATTATTTATTTATTTATTTATTTAATTTTGGTAACTGGGTAAACCCACTGAGACCATGACAGGAGACCCGGGGTTAATTACAGGTAAAACAGTCCATTAATTTGGCTACCCCCCAAACTCACAAACGGAGCACAAGCCCTCACCCTAAAAATCACCTCTGACCTCTCCAGGGGCCCACTATACCTCATAGTTGCCTACATACCCCCTAAGAACCAAAAGCCTGCCATCACATCCCTCACCAAATACCTCTCTACCCTACCATACAATGCAGAGCAGACACTAGTAGGGGACCTCAATATTCACTGGCTTGGCCCCTCGGCCGCACCAACAAAGGACTCATTCTCATCCTTGACATGGTCCAATTAGTTACCCAACCCACTAGACTTCACCCATCTACTGGTACCCACACCTTCCTGGATATCATTATCTCTAACCGCCCCAACAAAATCCAGCATATAAAAGTACTTCCCGACTCCCTAAGTGACCACTCACCCATCCTATTCCAATGGACCTGTTCCACACCAAAACCCATAACCCAAACAACCTTCGGAAGGTGTCTCCACCCAGGAAGGTTAATAAAACTTAAACAGCTGCTCACCCAAATAGATTGGTCCCCCATTAATATAGTCCCCAGCACTGACATTGCACTCAACCTGTTTACACAGGCCTTCACCAAGGCCTGTGACCTCTATGCTCCACTCACCAAACTCCGCACCAAAAGGCAACATGCTCCTTGGATAACCCCTTCCCTACTCCAAATGTTGAGAGACAGGGATAATCTCTGGCACAAAGCCACAGAATCTGGCAGGTTGGTGGACAGACAATCATATAATGCCGCTCGCAATAGATGCACTTGAGCCATCCGTAAGACCAAAGCAGACCACTATCAATCCACTCTCACAGCCACGTGGGGGTCTGTGAGGACCTTCTGGAGTAATATTAAAGAACTCAAGGGGAAATCATGCTCCCCACCTCCCTCCCAGCTCACCATAAATGGCACTGCCTCCACAGACACACTCACCATAGCAAACTGTCTAAACACCACCTTCTCGGATCTCAGCACTGTTCTCCCCAGTTGTTTCTTTGACCCTGTGCCCCAATCCCAAACCCCAACCCTGCAGCATCCTTGTTTCCTCCTGTGCAAAATATCCACCTATGAAGCTTGTCCATACCTACAAAAAGCACTAAACAGCAATAACCCTATAAATGACCCCCTAGATGCCAGGCTCCTTCAACTAGTCCTCAACGAGGTCCTAGTCCCCCTAACGGACCTGCTCAACAAATCCCTATGCCTAGGGCAATTCCCTAGTGCCTGGAAACCAGCTGTCATTACCCCCATCCACAGAAGTGGTGACAAATCCTCCCCAAATAACTATCGACCCATCTCCATTCTTCCCCCCTCTCTAAAGCATTAGAAAAAGTGGTTGCCACCCAACTTACTGAATACCTAGCCAAGTATGACATTCTATGCCCAGAGCAGCATGGCTTCCATTCAGGCCATAGCACCACCACAGCCCTCCTAGAATTCACCAACTTCCTGCTCTCCTCCTTAGATGCTGGTAACATTGCAGGAGCTGTGTTCATAGACCTATCCAAGGCCTTTGATACGGACTGCCACCCTCTCCTTCTCGACTCCGTCCATCAACTTGGTTTCTCCACAGGCCCCCTAGCCTGGTGCTCCAGTTACCTTTCCACCTGGTCCCAATGCGCCAAAATTAACAGAACCCTATCCGACACATTACCCGTCTGCTCCGGGGTGCCCCAGGGCTCTATCCTGGGGCCACTTCTTTTCTCCCTCTACCTAAACTCCTTACCAAAGACCTGCTCCACAAAAATCTTACTATATGCAGATGATGCAGTGCTCTTTGCTTCGCATCATAAACCTATGCCCCTTCAGGACTCCTTCCAACATGCCTTCTCCCAGGCCGAAACATGGTTTAAGTACCGTAGACTGGTCATAAACTTAAAAAAGACTAAATCAATGATCTTCTCTCACCGCCAAAACAAAGCAAAAAGTGCACCTCTCCGCATCCTCCCCAACACCCAGCGCCCCCTTGAACAGGTATCCAACTACAAATATCTTGGACTTACCCTCGACTCGGCCCTTACCTTCCATGACCACATAAACACCCTTGCTGCTGCAACAAACACCCAGATTGGACTCCTTTACTGACACAGGGACTGCCTCCCCCCCCCACACCCTTAGGTTTGCCATCACCTCATCAATACTGTCCCTAGTAGACTATGGGCTGCCTATATATGGGGCAGCAGATAACTCCGCACTCCAGAAAATCTAGGTCTTCCTAAACAAGGCCTGCAGGCTCCTAACTGCTGCACCTAGGCTCACTCACACCTGCTCCCTCTATACCTATGCCAATCTTCTCAACCTTGATGAAAGGCTCCTCTACCAGACCTGCATACTGTCCAAGAAAATACTGCTCGGATTCTCCCCCCCGGGGTCACTGCCTGTCTTCATCCTGCCACCCCCACTATCTCCACCCACAACTCAGAGAAAGCACCACTGGTTGTGCCCAGGTTAAAAACCTCCCTTGCCCAGAGATCTTTCCACTACAGGGCCCCTACATGGTTTAATGCACTCCCAACCACGATCACTAGTGCGCCCAAGATCACCCACTTCAAAACCACTCTTCACAACCACCTCTTCAATATCCGCTCCAGTAACTGCAACTAACTTTTCACTCTCTCACCCACTCTGATCCAAATTCTCTGACAAAGTTCATTATGGATTGCAACCTCTGTCAGCAATACCAAACCCATGAATAGGACTGACTACTCTGTTTAGATGCTTTCTCAAGCTAATAATGTCTTTCTGCTGTGATGATGTAAATATTGTCATCCAAATACTGTAAATAATGTCTGTAAATATCTGCATCCAAATACCGTAAATAATGTCTGCGACAAATGTCTGTAACACATGCTTAATGTAATTGTTGTTATACCCTGTCTGTATTAGTTTCTGTCTTACATGTGACGAGTTACCTTTGTAAATGAGCCTCTGGCTCAAAGGTTGTAAACCCGATATATCAAATAAATAAAAATAAATACAAGGAGGTGCCGAGAAAAGGCACTAGAAACCTTCAACAACAAGGCCATGGAAACCCAAACCAAGGCTGCAAGCTCCAAGCTGGCTTCTCCCACACACCAGACCACCAGCGGAACACCCAGATGGTTGTTGACATTATCATCACTGAGGTCGGTAAGGATGATGGAGAAAACCAAAGAAAAGAAAAAATCATAATTGAAGCCCTCCTTATCCAACCATCACTATAAGCATAGAGAAAACATGCTTTTCTAGTGAGGTCTTGGTCTCCATGGAAGGAAGATAAGTCTTCATTGTTGTCTGCTTTGACAGCATCGACTACAGTCCCTCTGACCATCGCTAAAACATCAAGGTCATGGCCTGGCTTTGGTACTGCCATACCTACTATGGATGGAATTTCGTCTCTGTCATTGGGTTTTGTGCCAGCAATGACAGCATTCACAAACCTTCAGATATGCATTGTTGACTCCCAGACTATGCTAACATCATTTTCAGAAATGTTGCTTCACCATTCCTGCTGCTGCCAGCATCGTTGCTGTACACAGTCCCATCGACAAGTCCTCCCCTGTCAGTACTGTCATCATCGACGTGACTTAAAAGCATTCCTGGTATTCCGCCATCACAGCTGCTGCCTCCTTTGATGGCTGCGTTGATTGCCCAGCTCATCATTCAAGACAAGAGATAGACTACAATCCTGATCTCCTGAACATTGAGGAGGATTTGGAGAATGGGGGAGAATACACCTATGAAGGGTTCCTTTCCGGTTCTATCCTCTCCTTTCACAGTGAGGACTATACGGTTTATAACCTCAGGTCTCCCCCTGAAGATCCCTCATTTCAGGCTTTGCTCAAACAAATCTCGAATGTTATGGGGTTTGAGGGTGAAGAGGAAGACTCCAGCAAACAAAATTTAATGGAGTTCTTGGAAGTTACAGCTGCACCTACTATTGTAGTGCCTCCTGTATATCCTGCATTGGAGGATGCTACCTTTGCTGCCTGGCACAGGTCTAGCACTTTGCTTGCAGTTCCTATAACGGCTGACAAATAGTACCTTGCTCCATCTGTTAAGTCTTATTATGCTGCTTAGCTGGAAACCAATTCAGTGGTAATCATGGCTGCTCATGGTCACCCTAGGTCCCCTAGAATGATGACTACTCTACCTCCTGACAACGAATTCAGGAGATTGGATGTTATGGGCAAAAAAAAGTATACCTCTGAATCCTTGGGTCTGAGAATTGCAAATTATTAGGCTTACATGATTAAGTAAGTAAGTAAGTAAAATTTATTTCTATAAGGCGCCCTTCACAAGCTCAGGGCGCCTTTACAAAATTACATAAGCAGCATTAAAACCACAATAATAAATAACATTTTATATATAACAGCTTCAATATAATTTACATTAATGAAATGATTCATTAAAAAGTAAGGTTTTTAGGGCTTTTTTTAAAGCCCTCCACAGCCAGGCTATTTTGTATCTGGCAAGGTAGAGAATTCCACAGGGTAGGAGCCATAAAGGCAAATGTTCTTCCACCAGATGTTTTTAAGGTTACCCTGGGAATCTCTAGTAATCCCTCACCAGAGGATCAGAGGGAGCGGGAGAGGCAGTAAGAAGTCAGGAGTTCTTCCAGGTAGTGGGATCCAAACCCATGTAGGGCTTTATAGGTCATCAACATGACCTTGAAAGTGATCCGCCACTGTACCGGCAACCAGTGCAACTCGTGAAGCACAGGTGTTATATGGTTGGACATTGGGCTTCCAGTCAACAACCTAGCCGCCGCATTTTGCACCAGCTGCAAGTGGCGAATATCCACTCCCGGCAGCCCTAGATAAAGGGCATTGCAGTAATCAAGATGACTGGCAACAAAGGCGTGGACCAGGGTAGGAAGATCCTCTGATGGAACCAGGTGTTTCACCTGTGCTACATTCCTTAGATGGAAAAAGGATGATTTGACTATAGCCAACACCTGTGCCCTCAGGGTCAGGCCCTCATCAAATATAACACCAAGGTTACGTACCTGGCCAGATGCCATAAGCGGGGTCTCCCCCAGAAATAAACCTGAGGTTTTCCGGCCCATGAACCTGACATCCTCACCCCCCCAGTTCCACCACCAATACCTCTGTTTTTCCAGGATTCAACCTCAGCCAATTGGTACTCATCCAATTCTGTATCTCCAGGAGGCAGTTTTTTGAACAACGTGATTGACTCAGACTCCTGTTCAGGCACAAAAGACATATAGAGTTGAGAATCATCAGCATAGCAATGAAACTTCAACCCATATCGTCTTATATGTCCCCCAATGGAAGCATGTACACCGCAAATAACATGGGGGACATCACCGAACCCTGTGGCACCCCACAGCATAGACAGTGAGAGGCCGAAGAATGAATCCCCAACATTACTCTCTGACTCCTACCCTGCAAGAAAGATTTAAACCAAATGTGTACCACCCCCCTTAGTCCACAGAAAAACCACAGGCGATCGAACAGCACCCCATGATCCACGGTGTCAAACGCTGCTGAGAGATCAAGGAGAACCAAGATAGAACTAGTTCTCAGATCTCTCACCATCAGGAGATCATTTAGTACCCGAACAAGAGCCATCTCAGTACTATGCCTTTTCCTGAAGCCAGATTGGAGAGGGTCATATATACTGTGGATAGTTAAATGGTCCTCCAGCTGCAATGCAACCACCTTCTCAACAATCTTTCCCAAAAAGGGAAGATTCGAGACCAGTCTGTAGTTTTCTGGGCAGTCAGGATCAAAGGAGGATTTTTTCAAAAGGGGGCGTACTATTGCCTCCTTCAAGGGATCAGGAAAGATCCCTTTCTCCAGTGACACTGCAACTATCCCAGTAAGGATCAGGCCAATAACCTCTACACACCCCCCAAGTAGGTGAGTAGGGCCTGGATCCAATCTGCAGCAGGTAGGCTGCAAAGTCTGGATGATCCTCACTATATCCATGACTGCCGGTTGACTGAAGGTGAACCAAGTCGATTGGGTATTTGTGCCCCTCGGTTGATCACTGCAAGACCCTACGGGAAGGTACTGGCTGATCTCATCCCTGATAGTGGACACCTTATCAGCCAAGAACATCGCAAATTCCTCACACTGTAATTGTGACAACACTCGACCAGCTTGAAGACAGACTGGATTGCACAATCTGTCCACAGTCCAGAAGAGCTGGGCTGGTCATTCCTCTGCTAGCAATTTCCTGGACAGGAACTCTGCCTTCCTTTGGAAATTGCTAACTGATAGGTTTTATAATGATCTAACAGTCTAAGCATGTCCACTTCCATGTGAGTTTTCCGCCAGCGTCTCTCCAGTCTTCGGCCCTGTCTCTTCAACCCATGGATCTCTGTGGTAAACCATGGGGCCCCCAGATGGAGAGTACAGGGATGAACACGGACTGGAGCAATGACATCCAGGGCACTCACAACTGCCCTGTTATAGGCTAGCACCAAGGACTCTGGGTCAGTGCTATCCATTGGAAATCCCAAGAAGTCCAGCTCCGTCATTAGGCCTTCTGAGGTGACTCCTCCCAAAGGAGGGAACTGTACAGTCTCCTTTGGGGCAGGCCTGTTTTCGGGAGCTGTGAAACTGAACCTCAGGGCATGATGGTCAGACCAACTGATGGGCTCCACCTCCACACCAGAGACTTCCATCCCCAGATGGAATATCAAATCCAATGAGTGTCACCCCCGTTGGGTTGCAGGGGTAATAACCCGTGTCAGGCCCAATGAGTCCATCAGTTGGAGGAGGTTTTGACCAAACAGCATGAGTTCATCGTCGACGCAGGCATGGAAATCCCCCAGAATTAACCATCAGGGGGATTCCAATAACCTCTCGGCGATGAAATCCACAACCTCCCTCAGGAATTCCCTCCCATCACCTGGTGGATGATAAATGAGAAGTATCCTGAAGCCTGCACCTGCACCCACAATACACTCAAAGGAGTTGGTACATCCAACTGGTATCTCCCTGAGGTCCAGTTCCTGCCTAAAACAGACTGCAACTCCCCCGCCCCTACGGTCGACTCTCGGGCGGTGAATCACCAAGAACCCAGCCGGAACTGCAGATTCCAAAATGGGACCCGCATTTTCATCAAGCCAGGTCTCGGTGATGCAAGCTAAGTCCACAGATATAACAAGATCTGCCACCAAAGCAGCCTTGTTTCTGATAGATCTAGCATTGCTTAACACTACCCGAAAGGGATGAGACTCCAAGGATGACTCCACCTCATGCCTGACCAAGTCAGTGCCCTTGGGTATGGTTACAAGACATGATGGACCTTGCTCCTATATCCATTTCGCCCCAGGGTGCCTCCTGGTTCCAACAATCCCTATCTGCCCACTCTTTTCCCATCCCCCAAGAGTTCCAGGATCTCCTATTCCCTCCACTCCTTCGTCTCGAAATGCTGAATATTCTGCATCTCCTATAAACTTCCGAAGGAAGTGCAGGACATTCAAAGGGTCGGAGATCCCTCAGTCTTGAGGGGGAGTACCGCCTGACCGTGTTTTAACCAACCCAGCACATTCAAACCCTATCAATAATACTAAATTATAAAAAACCTCTCTAAATCAATATTTCTATCTAATCTTAATATACCCCCTAATAAAACCACTCCACACTCTACATAAATCAAAAAACATAAAATAAACAACTGTTAACAAAAAAACAAATCACACTCAGATGGCAACTCCTCCACTCTCTCTCACAAAGTGGGGGAAAAGAGGGAAGATTTACAAATCCCACCCACTGTCTCTCACACAGAAGGGGAGAATAATACAAAATTCACTACTTAAACAACAATAAGACAAAAAGCATAATAATTATGGTTTGATATCAGTAGATTACTATCCACTATATGCAATATTGGAGTCTTTAACAGTTCAAGGAGGTATGCCATGACTACTCACAAAAGTAAAAAGAGAAAAAATGGAAAGGGATTACTCTCACCACCCCCTTACTAAAACATTTTTGTCCAAACCAGGTAGTCTTCTCACTGCCACCTATTCACGGTATTATTTCAAGATATTGGATGAAAAAGAGGCCCTCTCACTGCCTCTCATCCAGTTTAAGCATAGAACTAATAAGTCCAATAAAATATAATACTTGCGGCTCCCAGCAGACGAGTTCAAGTCCATTTTCAGTGCAAAACAAAGCAAAAATTCTCAGCGAGCCAAATTCCTGAGAAAAACGGATCTTCCAGGGATCAATCCAGACTAGCCTGCTTTCACTAGGCCTCTGAGCAGACTCACCCAGAATCCGGCAAATTCCCCCTACTTAGGCCATCGGCAGCACGCCTAACACCAGTCAGACAAACCCCGACAGCCCCAGGAGATCCAAAAAAGTCTACTCTTCAGTCGGGACTACCAGATCACCCCAGGGAAGAAAAAGCCAGACCCAGTGTCCACCTCAGGCACACCAGATTGATTCTCCCAATACACAGCACAAATCCTTCTCTGCTCTTAAAAATTTAACAGGCTCTAAATTCCAAGTCCACTGTCTCCATATATCTTACAGTGGATTCCGAGCATGCTACACAGTTAGTTCCACTGATATTCAGTTCCTGTTTCTGCACTTGATAACCAAACTGGAAGAAAACTCCTGCAGGTGCACAGTCCAAGTAAGGCAAAAGCAGTTTGCAAGAGGTCATCTACACCAATATCAATTACACTGGCCCCTCAATTGATTGCCCCTCAATGATTCCTCACCCTTGCTATCTGCAAGCTGCAAGCATTAAGTAAAAGAATAGCTGGTGGAACTCTGCCATGACTACTATGCAGGCGCTGCCTGACAGTCCTGTAAATGCTGAGCTCTTTAAAGCCACTTTAGCTGGCACTGATACTGCTAAATATCTGTGGCATTCGGCATATGATGCCTCTGGTTTCACAGTGACGGCTGCTGCCTCTGACATTTGCCTTAGGCAATATTTCTGCCTCAGGGTTCTGGCCTTGCTACTGATGTACAACAAGCCCTTCTGGATGCCCCTTTTAGGGACTTCAGGTTATGTGGCCTAGATGTTGACAATGCACTCAAGTACCTTCAATCATCCAAGTGACTTTGAGGTCTGTAAAATCTTTGACCCTGCAAAATACAAGAGGGCGTGGTAGAAGGACATTTTGTAGGCCTACAGGCCATGGTTGTCATGGCTATCGTAAAAAGTTCCATAGTTGAGGAGACAGCCCTCTTTCACAGGTGGCCATTCCAAGGTGATCAAAAGTACTTGTTCAGGTAGCACTGCTGTCCCCTGACACCTTCTGACTCCCCACTTCCTTCCCCTCCACTGTTGCCTCTGGGGGTGTAAGTGGGGATGGGGAATCTCCCTTCATCTGCCAAAATGGAGGGAGGTCACCATGGATGAGTGGGTCCTTGAAATAGTATGAACATACATACAAACATACGAATTTGCCAGCAGATAAAGACCTTATGGTGTATCTAGTCTGCTCGAGTGTGCAGCTAGCAACCCTTATACTGCAGCTGCCCCCTCCTTCCCCTCCCCTGACCCTCTGTCTTACCCTATCCCTTTCCCTTTTGAAGCAGTCCACTGTTCTACAGGATACCACATCCACAGGCAACGTGTTCCACCCAGACACCACTCTCTCTGTAAAAAAATGTCTTCTCATTTCCCTCCTGAACCTTCCCCCCTCCAATCTGAGATTGTGACTGCGAGTGTCCCTACTCTCCCTTAACTTGAATAGCCCCTCCATGCTAGTCTTGTTTATTTCCTTCATGTACTTGAAGGTTTCAATCATTTCCCCCATCTCTCCTCTCCTCCAGTGAGTACATATTCAACTCCCTCAGCCTGCTCACATAGAGTATGTCCCCTAGTCCCTGGATCATCTTTGTTGCCCTGAGCTGTTGCACCCCTCCAGTAACTTAAGGTCCCTCTTCAGGTATGGGCGCCAGAACTGCATGCAGTACTCCAGATGTGGCCTAACCAGTGTCCTATACAACAGCAGGATCACCTCCTCTTTCCTTGAAGATATACCTGTACCCCTGGCAACACAACCCGATATTTTGTTGGCTTTTGCAGCTGCCTTCCTGCATTGTGCTGAGTTGTTCATTGAGCCCATTATAATCACCCCTAGATTCTTCTCCTCTGTCATGGCTAGCTGAACCCCACCCCCAGCTAGTAGCGCCTTCTTGGTTTTTTTGCCCCGAAATGTAGCACCTTGCACTTTTTGGCATTGAACCCCAACTGCTAGGTGTCCAACCAGGTCTCCAATTTTGACAGATCATCCTGCAACCCATGACACCCTCCTAGGTCATCAACTACTGCTCCCATCTTGGTGTCATCTGCAAACAAACTGATCTTGCTCTTGATGCCCATTGAGATCTCTGATATGAACAACCCAAACAACACAAGTCTCAGCACTGAGCCCTACGGTACTCCGCTTGTCACTGCCCTCAGAGCTAGAAAAGAGGCATGCTCTGGAGTTGCTGTCCAACCCTCCAGTGCATCTGCAGCCCCTTCTCATTATTCTCTGGGCCACTTGTCCTTTCTGAGAGAGGATGTGCAGTCACTACTTCTAAACAAAGTAATCAAACCCGTCCTTCCCAAGTAAAGGAACAGAGTTCTATTTAAGGTATTATCTGGTTCCCAAATCAACAGGAGCCCTGCGTCCTGTATTGGACCTCAGAGACTTAAACAAATTAATCGAATAGAAAAAGTTTAGAATGGTGTCTCTTCAGACTCTCATCCCCCTGCTACAAAAAGAGGATTGGCTCTGATCTGGATATGAAGGATGCTTACCTTCATATCAGACTCTGAAAATGCCACAGGCAGTACCTCCACTGCCTGCTAGGGGACAGCCATTATCAGTCCCATGCATTGCCCTTTGGCTTATCCTTGGCACCATGAGTATTTACCAAATGCTTCACAGTTATGGCAGCAGCCTTCTGAAAGGAAGGGCTTTTTATCTTGCCTATTCTAGATGACTGACTACTGCAGGGCCGATCCAGAGAAGTAGTTCAGTACATAGCACACAGTACCCAGAACACAGAAATTGTTCGAGGACCTGGATGTTACAGTCCAGTATACCAAAATCTGTCTTCCTTCCCTGCTAGCGCCACAAGTACATTGGTGCAGTACTGGACATGATGATGGGCAGTGCCTTCCTACCTACAGGCAGAGCCATGGCCCTAGTGGCCCAGGTCCATTTAGTATACAGGAGCCATTCTGTGCCCACCTGGACAATGCTCCATCTCCAGGGACTTATGGCAGCTGCCCACCTCCATATGTGAATCCTGCAGTGCATACTTCAGGTGCAGTGGGATCAGTTGACTGATGAGCTGGAACAGATGGTTATCATCATAACTCCCTTTCGAAAGTCACTGCTGTGGTGGATTGGAACCCCTGTACTTGTTGTAGGATATCCCATTTTTCTTCCCAATCCTGATGCAGATTCTCACAACAGATGCCTCTTGGTCAAGATGAAGTGCCCACCTGGGCCAGTTCCAAACCCAAGGGTTATGGACCGACCAGGACTCAGATCTCTAAATCAATGTTCTCGAGATTAGAGATGTTCTTCTTGGGCTTCAGACCTTTGTAGAACATCTCAGTCTAGGCACCCTGTTGATAAAGACAGACAATGTCAGTGTGATGCACTACATCAGCAAGCAAAGGGGCACTCACTCTTACCCTGTGCAGGGAAGCAATGAGAATACAGTATTGGGCACTGTCTCACAGCCTTCTATCGATAATCATGTTTCTCTCAGGAGTCCAAAACATCTTAGTGGACAGGCTAAGCTGGTCCCAGTCATGGGTACACAAGTGGGAACTGCTGACCTCACTGGTAAATGATTGTTTCGCAAGGTGGGGTCATCTAGAGCTGGACCTTTTTGCGTCCCCACACAATACAAAACTGCCACATTTCTGCTTACTCTCTCAGAAGTCTGGAGTTTTTTTGTGAGATGCGTTGCCCTTCTCCTGGAAAGGGAGGCTTCTTTATCCATTCCCTCTGATCCTTCTCATTCAGAGGGTTCTACTCAAAACTGTGGGTGGAAGGGGCCTCCATAATACTGGTGGCTCCCTTCTGGCATTGTTAATTATGGTTTCCCCTGCTACAGTATCTAGCAGTGGAGCCTCCTATTTGACTGCCCCGTATCAAGATCTACTGTCACAAGTCAAGGGATCCCTAGTCCAGTCCATCTAAACTTGCAGTCCCGGCACCTGCATGCATGGCTCCTGAGGATGTAGCCATTGCATATTTTGGGGTTTCTCTCCAGGTGGATAATGCTTGCTGGCAGCTAGGAAGTCTTGTACAAGACGCACCTACTCGCTAAAATGGAAGCGTTTCTCCATATGGTGTGCTTCACATTTATAGGACCCATTTACATGTAGTGGCTTACCTGTTGTCTTTGTTTGACTCCGATCTCTAGTACTCATCCATTAAGGTGCACTTGGCTGCCATTTCAGCTTTCCATGCCCCTGCTGATGGGCACACGGTGGTACAGCTAGAAGGGTACTGTACGCTCCTTAAGGGTATTCTGTACATGTGTCCCCCAATTTGTAAGCTGGTTCCACCATCTGACCTTAATTCATCCTTGAAAAATTTATTCTATCTCCATCTGAGCCTGCCACTACCTGTAAGATGTGTTTCCTTTCTTGGACAGCTCTTGTCCTGGTTGCTGTCGCTCCTGCCGGAGGATTTCCAAGCTTCAGGCTCTTATGCATGAGCCCCCAACCTGATTTTCCACAAGGACAGAGTGTCCTTGTGTACTAATCTATGCATTTTATCCAGAGTGGTGTCTGACTCTACACTGAATCAGACCATAAACTTTCCCGTCTATTATCCTTAGTATGCTAACAAAGGTAAGGCATTGCTCCATATACTTCTTGTACAAAGAACACTTTGCTTCTATCTCAGTCAAATTAAGGACTGCAGAAAGTCCTCTCAGCTTTTTGTTTCATTCACTCCTGGAGAGAGGGTGCACCTGTCACAAAAAAATGCATGTCCAAATGTCTGGCTCACTGCTTTGAATTTTGTTATACAAAGTACTCTAAGAAACTTCTTGATGTTGTGTGTGGCCACTCTACTTGTGTTATGGCCACTTCTGTTGCCTGTTTTCAGAATGTTTCTGAGACTGACATTTATGGTGCTGCCACATGGAACACTGTGCATACTTTCACTAAGCACTACAGTCTAAACATCTTCTCACAGAGACATGCTGGATTTGGATTTGTTGTTCTGCGAGGCCTTCTGTCCTGATTGCATATCAAACTTTACCACCCTCCCTGTGTACCTTGTGTACTGCTTGGGAATATTCCAAAAGTGTGGCCCAATGGAGGCGATATCCTCGATGAAGATAGAACAGCTACTCACCGAGCAGTGGATCTTTGAGAAAATCTCCTCCAATGGGCCACAGCGCACCCAACTTCCTTCCCCCTTACTGAGGTGCAACCTGCCTTTCGGGAGGTTTCCATAAGTGCCTTAAATATTTTCCAGTCTTTTTCCAGTCCCTTGCCTCTCCTTGTGTACTTTGCACTGGCTTGATCTCCTGGTTTCTCATGGTAAGAGGCCATCTGAACTTATTTCTGGTGGGAAACTGAGAAGCCATGGGGCCACCTACAAGTTATAGGGACCAGCACTGTACATCATCGTGGGCATCCCCCCCCCAGCTAACAAAAGTTTCTGAGTGGTCCTGACGCTGATGACTTACAGTTGCAAAGGTGTGGCCCAATGGAAGAGATTCTGTCGAAGATCTACTGTTCTGGTGACTAACTGTCCTTTTCTTGTCCAATGAAATTTCTATATTGTTCTGTGCCATTTTACAATATAAAATGTTTAATGGAGCCAGGCCTATGAAACCTGGAATGCTCCCTGTTTCTGTTCTTCTTGGGATGCCTTTTTTTTTCCTTTTTTTTTTTGCAATGCTTTGTTTTGCTTTGGCCTTGTTTATCCAGGGGTATGGGTTCCTCTGCTTGTTGCAGCAGCCACATTTTTGCAAAGAACTGATTCCTAATGAGAACAAAGTTGTCAGAGGGACTCAGTCAATCTTTGATCGTGGATCAGGCAACATGATCTTATCAAAGCATGAGTCCACGAACACACGGGCAAAGTGTCAATCCATAAACACGTGGGCAAAGTCTGTCCATGAGCACATCAGAATGAGTCTGTGAACACATGAGAAAAGTGTGCATCCATGAACATATAGGCAAAGAATGAGTACATGAAAACATGGGTAAAGTGTGAGCCTATTAATTCACAGGCAAAGTGTGAGTCCCTGAACACATGCACACAGTGTGAGTCTGTGAACTTGCAGTTAAAATGTGAATCTGTTAATACAGGGGCAAAGCATACATATGTTAAGATGTGGACAAAGTGTGAGTCTGTGAGTTAATAGGAAAAGTGTGAGTCTACAAACACATGGGCAAAGTCTGATTCTACAAAGACATGCAAAGTGTGAGTCTGTGAACACATGGATAAAGTGTGAATCTGTGAGCTCATGGGCAAAATGTGAATCTGGAGCACATGGGCAAAGTGTGCATCTGTGAGCTCATTAGCAAAGTGTGAGTCTACATACATATGGTCATAGTGAGTCTGTGAGCTCATGGGCAAAGTGTGGTTCTATAAACACATGGTCAAAGTGTGAGTCTCTTAACAGATGGATGAAATGTGAGTGCATGAACACATGGACTGTGTGAGGCTGTGAACACATGGACAAAGTGCGAGTCTGTGAACACATGGACAAAATGTGATTCTTTGGACACATGGATGGAATGTTAGTCCATGAACACATGGACAAGGTGTGAGTCTGTGAACATATGGGCAAAGTGTCAGTCTGTAAGCTCATGGGCAAAATGTGAGTCTACAAGCACATGGTCAACGTGTGAGTCTGTGAACACATGGGCAAAGTATGAGTCTATGACCACATGGATGAAGTGTGAGTCTGAGAACACATGGGCAAAGTGTGAGTCTGAACACATGGGCAAAATGTGAGTCTGTGAACATATAGACAAAGTGGGAATTTGTGAATACATGGGCAAAGTGTGAGTCTTTGAGCTCATAGACAAAATGCAAGTCTGTGACCTCATGCACAAAGTGGGATCCTGTGAACACACTGCAAAGAGTGAGTCATTGAGCACACAAACAAAATTTGAGTCCATGAAGATATGGGCTATGTGAGAGCCCATGAACACATAGGCAAAGTAGGAGCAGATAGACAAAGTCCAAGTCTGTGAACACATAGGCAAATAACTGTGTGACTTTTTACAATTTACTTATTCCATATTAGCCCAACTGAGATGAAACTTCTAATTTCCATTGGGATCTTGCTTCTACACAGCTGGGTGGACACTTAGAAGTTAAGTAATTTGCCTAAGGTCACACACTTGAGCCTTAAAGATTTATTTACATGTCCTCTGCTGCATATTGATGATGGTCACCACTTATGTTATCAGTGTGTCACAAAGACTTTCTGTTGAACAATATAGTTGAAGAACAGTACTTATTGCAACACATGTTTTCAGGAGAACCCCATCCCCTGCTATAGCTATTATTACTGAAATACATTTGTTTAATGGAACAAAACCTGAGAAATTTCCAGAACACAAAATGTGGGTTTCAATTGGGTGACTCCAATAAATGGCTTCTCTACCCCTGCCATTGCACCAATCAGCAGTCTCCTCATTCAGCTCTTGTCCCACAATATATTTTATGCAAACAATAGAAAGTCCACCCTGTCCCAGCCAATGCCTGTATATTAACTGCAAATGCAAAACTATGGGAACTTTTTCTATATACTTTATATGGGATCCTTTCAGCAAACCTTTCTGGTCAGAGACAAAATCTAGCCAGAAAACATTTTTATGGAGTCATAAAATAGAGCTGCTCTCCTACTAAGACCTGCCACACACTGATTCTCAGCATATTCATAGCAGCTCAGTCTGCAGGAACCACCTGATGTGATCCTCTGTCCTGTTGGCTAATGGCCATATAGCACCTCCTCCCAAGGCTCACTCCCCCACTCTGTTACAACCATGCTCATTGTCTTTCCTATTTCTTTGTGGGGCTCAACACTTGGCCTGCTGAGCAATTCCCAGACAGTTTGCTTTACACTACTCAGGCCTAACTGCATGTTGCATGAAGGTAAACTAAATGTATTCGACTGAAGAGTAAATCAGGGTCTGAACTAAAAAGACAGGAAGGGCAGAAGACCTAAACAAAACTGACTGTACTGAAAAAGTTGAATGTGTTCTGTACAAAGTTTGCAGAGACCCAAATGGGGAAGGAGGAAGGGTAGATAAACTTGATTCACCTTGAATTCCTGCACAGCCCAGTTAGCTGAAGACACTGACTTGGGGCAGTTGGAATCACACACTGAAAATCAGGTCAGTGAATATAGTTCTTTGCAGTCAACTTAAAAAAAATAGTGATCAGTGATTCAGTTGTTTGGTTTACAGACAGCATTATTCATAACAAGCATTTGTCAATGCCGAACATTCGCTTGCAGGTATTTGCAGTGGTGTTTGGCATGTATGGTGCTTAACCCTAATGCCCTGTGCGATTGCTGGTATTTGCACAATAAATTGTCAGCATGACCTTTTTGTTACCCCCATTGTGCGCTACATAGGCGGAAACACATTTTGGGCAAGATGTGAAAAATGAAAGCTGTACTGCTCATAAGGAAGTGTGGTAAAATGCCAATGTTGAAAATCTGGAGTGGAAATATTGAAAATTCGCAAACCCTCTGATAGTAGGAACTGTCTGCTTTTAGCTAAATAAAACAGTCATTTCTAGAATTTTTCCCCAAATTTTCAACATTGCCATTTAAAACCTCTGCTAATGAACAGTGTCACTGTGATTTTCTTACTGTGTCCCATACATTGATTTACGCACACCGACTGCGCCATTGTGCACTACATGGGGAAAAGGCGTTTTGGGCAGGATGTGAAAAATGACAGCTGTACTGCTCCATAAGGAGGTGTGGTAAAATGGCAATGTTGAAAATGTGGTGAAAATATTGGAAATTAGCAAACACTACGATGGCGTGGAACTTTACTGCTTGTGCGCTTCATCAAAACAGTTATTTGTAGAATTTTTCTCCAAATTTTCAACATAGCCATTTTAAGATCTCTGCTCATGAACATTGACACTGTGATTTTCTTAATGTGTCCCATACACTGAGTTCGCACACCGACTGTACCATTATGCACTACATGGGCGGAAACATGTTTTGGACAAGATGTGAAAAATGACAGCTGCAGTGCTCATAAGGAGGTGTGGTAAAATGACAATGTTGAAAATCTGGAGTGAAAATATTGAAAATTCGCAAACTTACGAGCGTGCGTAGGAACTGCGCAACGCAGACTCATAAAACAGTCATTTTAAGGAATTTTTCACCAAATTTTCAGCACAGCCATTTTAAGACCTCTGCTCATGATCAGTGTCACTGTGATTTTCTTAATGTGTCCCACACATTGAGTTCGCACACTGACTGCGCCATTGTGCGCTACATGGGCAGAAACACATTTTGGGCAGGATGTGAAAAATGACAGCTGTACTGCTCATGAGGAGGTGTGGTAAAATGGCAATGTTGAAAATCTGGAGTGAAAATATTGAAAATTCGCAAACGTACGAGCGTGCGTAGGAACTGCGCCGCTCATAAAACAGTCATTTTTAGGAATTTTTTCACTAAATTTTCAACATAGCCATTTTAAGACCTCTGCTCATGAACAGTGTCACTGTGATTTTCTTAATGTGTTCCATATATTGATTTTGCACACCGACTGCACCATTGTGCACTACATGGGTGGAAACACGTTTTGGGTAAGATGTGAAAAATGACAGCTGCACAGCTCATAAGAAGGTGTGATAAAATGGCAATGCTGAAAATCTGGAGTGAAAATATTGAAAATTCGTGAACTTACGAGCCTGCGTAGGAACTGCATAGCTTGCTGCGCTCAAGTAAACAGTCATTTTGGAATTTTGCCAAATTTTCAACATGGGGTTTTGGGACCCTTCTCATGAATGATGTCACTGTCATGGCGTTATTAGGGCGAGAGGGTGATTTCACAGTGACTGCACAGTGCCTGCGGAAATCACCCGGACGTAAATAATGCCATGACAGTGACATCATTCATGAAAAGAGACCACTCATTAATTGGTAAAATTCAAAAGACTGAGATGTCAATAAAGTTGAAACCCCTATGTAGCCCATTATACAGCTTACGGCATTTCTCAGTTCGCGATCGGCTTTGAAGAGTGCAGACATGTTCCCGGTCCACGAAGATTGTCGCGCGGAGTCAGGGTAAGTATGGGGTGGGGTGTGTGGAGAGGCGGTGCGCAGAGGGTGGGTGCGGGTTGTGGGGGGCTGGGAGGCGCCATGGGACCGTTTTATTTTACAGGTTTACAAAAAAAAAAAGGCGACATGGGACGTTTGCCACGCTGGTGGAGCTCCCAGCGTGGCAGAAAGGGATAGTGGGGGGCCAAGGAGCTGACGGAAGTTAGGCACCCCGTCGGCGCAAAACAAGCGAAACGTTTGCCACTGGGGTGGGCTCCCAGCGTGGCAGCAGCAGGATAACCCAGGGACCGTGAAGCCGACGAGGATTGGGCACCCCGTCGGCCAAAACAAACAAGCGCCCACGATGGGGTGGCCCCAGCATGCAGGAAAGCTTTGGGGGGCGGCGTGGCACACGGGGGCGTAGCCGGAGGGGATGACAGCGCTCAGTATGGCAGCAGTGTTTTCCTTTGAAGCATAGGAACACCGCTGTCATACTGACTCCTGCACCATTGGTGCAGGACACATACGCCTGCTCAAGGGAGCAGTGCATTGGATGGGAGAGGCACACCTCCAAGTGTTCTACTGTCCCAAAATGTTCCTTGCGCAAGCGCACAAGGGAACGTAAAAATGATAATGCCTGTACTATGGTTTCATGCTTCCCGGGAGCAAACATTAAAGACATCACTGCAAGAATACATAATATTCTGAAAGGAACAGAATCAAAACCAACAGTATCAATCCACATAGGGACAAATAATATAGGTAGAATTACAGAAAGAGAAATCTTCACTGGCTTTGAAGTCATAGGCCTGAAATTGAAAGAAAAGGATGGAAAAATTACCTTTTTTTCAATTTTTTTCAATTGTTTAACCAGGAGTGGCACACTAAGCTGAAAGCTTGTTTACAGATGTGACCTGGGAGCACAGGGAAGTTAAGTAACTTGCTCAGGGTCACACAGTATATGCAAGTGGGGGCTGTGGGACTCAAACCCAAGTCTCCAGATTTGCAGCTCAGAGCCTTTAACCACTGCACTTACCGGTCCCCAGCACATCCAGTCACAAAGACTGACTGGAAAACTAAATAGATGACTAAGGGAATGTTGCCATTGTCAAAATTTTGAATTTATAAGTAACTGGGGCAGTTGTTATGGGAGAGGGACCTCATTGTGAAGGACGGTCTACATTTTAATAAAACAGATGCTGGTCTACTGTGAGGTAGAATTCTAAATTCAGTCAGTGACCATTTTAAACTAATTGGGGTGGGGACAGGTGTTGTGGAAGGATTATCATAGTAATAACAAATGATGGGTCACAGAAAAAAAAGTGTAAAAATAAAGGGTGGAGCTGTATCCTCATAAATTCTCACAACCTATATAACAACAAAGTCTGGTCAGAGCCAACACAGCAGCATAAAGCCATTTACACCACTCATGGAGAGCATGGAGCTCATGCGGGAAGGTTAGAAACATAGAAAATTGACAGCAGATAAGAACCACTAGCCCCATCTAGTCTTTCCTTTTTCCTTACCTGCAACAGCGGCTGGGGACCCTATTTGGGCATCAGCTTAGCCTCTCCTTCCCACTTCTAGGGTTCCTTTATGTCTAGCCCAAGCATACTTGGATCCCTCTACAGTGCTTACTCCCACCACCTCTTGGGGCAGGCCATTCCATGTATCCAACAGCCTTTCAGTGGAGAAGAACAACTTCTTCATATTTCCTTTATCCTTCCCCCCTCCAATCTCATATTGTGCCCCCTTGTTCTTGTACTCATTCTATACTGAAAGAAGTCACCCACCTGCACCTTATTTATGCTATTAAGATACTTCAAGGTCTCTGTTATCTCCACTTTGTCTTCGCTCCTCCAGTGACTACATATAGAGGTCCCTCAATCTCTCCTCATACGTTTTGTGGTGCAAGCCCTGTACCATTTTAGTTGCCCTTCCCTGAACCCCATCCACCCTGTCTACATCTTTATGAAGATGTGGCTCCAGAACTGCACAAGGTATTCCAGATGAGACCTCACCAGTGTTCTGTACAATGGTATCACCACCTCCCTTTTTCTGCTCGTGATACTCCTCAGCGCACCCCATCATGCCACTGATTCTCCCTATAGCCTTTGTGCATTGTTTGGCCACTGTTAGGTCATCCAAGATGATAATCCCCAAGTATCTTTCTTCCCTAGTGACTGCCAGCAATTCTGCCCCCCATCCTGTAGCTCTCTGCAGGGTTTCTGCACTCCAGGTGCATGACTTTGTGATTCTTCACATTGAATCTCAGTTGCCACACTTTGGATCATTTTTCCATGTTTCTAGGTACCTCCTCATTTTCTCCACCCCATCTGGAGTGTCTACACTATTGCAGATCTTGGTGTCATCTGCTAAGAGGTGGTCCTTTCCTTCCAGCTATTCTTCAATGTCAATAATGAAGACATTGAAAAGGACAGGCCCCAGGACTGATCACTGAAGTACCCCACTGGTCACCTCCCTTTCCTCGGATGGATATTGTTAACCACCACCCTCTGCTTCCTTTTCCCCAGCCAGTTCCTAACCCAGTTCCTCTGATGAAGATCTCCTTGAAGATGGAGATCATGGCAGAGAAGTGTGCCATGTTCAAGATGTCCACTGAAATTAGCGTATCTGCACTGACTCGAGATCTGTGGCAATCAGAATCATGAGGCGGCATAATACACTGTTTGTGAATAAAGTTGTTCACCCTGTATTTTTATAGTGTATAGTATTTTTTTTTATTCATTTGTTAACTGGGTTAGTGCGCTGGTCCAAATACCTTTTTCAGGCATGGCCTGGACCAGAGACTGGCACAATCAATGACAAAATACAGTGAACAACAGCAGCGACTCATTCATAAGCAAGTAAAGAATCCAGTGCAGTCAGGCAACATACAGAGGTAGACAAATAATAACACAAGCATACAGTCCAAGATACAACAAACAGGGTGGGCATTATACAAGATATATAAATACATAAATACAGGCAAGGGATCTATGTCCTGTAACAATAGGTCATGTTACAGTTATGTGAAATATGCACATAGTAGTTCTCTGGCTTTCAGAATTAAACTGTCGTATGCAGTCTCTAGTGGTTTGATAATGGTATTGTACCACAGAAGGGTACAATCACATTCCATGACCTTTGAAGTGTGGTAAAACAACATCTTGAAAGGGATGGAATTCTATGCAGAGCAGTTCTTTGTTATACACTGTTTATCAGTTCTCGGCAGACACTGTAAGGTTGTCTTTCCTCACCTAGACAGCCTGTTTTCACTACCTACTGTAATGCAACAGACCCTACTTATTTGCCGGCTTTATCACCACTTCCACTGCATCAATGTTCCATTATTCATATCTTATGCATTTGTGAATGCCAGTGTCATTTCTGACCCTACCACCTCTGCTTTGAGGAAGTTCAATGCATTCACCGTCCCATTAGAGAAGAAGGACTTTCACACATTTTGCCTTCGTCTGCCCTCCCTCGGCTTCAAATCATTACCCCTTCTTCTTGAAGACCTTTTAATCTGAGTATGCTTCCATCTTGAACATTATTTATACATGTGAGGTATTTGAAAGTCCCTAACTTTAATATTAGACCATATCATATTCATAGTTTCCTCCAGAGTGTATTTAATGAGACACTTTAGTCTCCGGTCATAATTATTTTATAATAACTGGTCAGCAATTATTTACATAGGCTGACCAAGTTGTAACTAGCCATTATAACCCATGGATTATAATGGTGAGCTCACGCTGAGTCACTCAAAAATACAATCACTCCCTGATTGACTGTTGCTCTACTACTGGGTGGGGTAAACAGTTTCAGAAACATGGTGGCTCCTTATCTCGCGTACCGAGGAGCCGCCAGACTGAGAGTCATCACTGATTTCTCTTTTTTCAACCAGTTCAACATCTACAAACAAAAAAAATCTATCTGATTGATCCTGTCATTTGGAACCCGCAGTGGACAACTACCACCAGTGTGAACCAGAAACGGCTCAGAGGCCGAATTGCCTGACGTAAGCCCAGTTGCAATTGCAATCCAAATGTCCAGCTCTGCAAGTCTGCAAGTGAAAAGATAAATGAGAGATGAAATAAAAAAGCTTTACAAGTAAAATAAGAAAAGAAAAGGAGATAAAGATAGACTGTGTGTGTGTGTGTGTGTGTGTGTCTGTGTGTGCGTCTGTGTGTGCATGACTGACACATGAGTGAGACACAGCAATACCAACTGCACTTTGGCAAAATAAATTGCTGATCAGCAATTATAAAAAATAAAAGATGGAGAAGTTTCCTACTCGTATGCAATGGTCGCTCTCAGTGTGGAATGCTTTAGCAACCCCTTCAGGCGTTGCTCTCTGGGTTTATATAGCATCCCATACCTAGGATGACCATTAAAGTCTCGTAATGCACACTTCTCTATCCATTATTCTGTATGTTACAGTCACTGCACCATTTTTTTAATCAAAAAAGATTTTATAATGATTTTTCAACAATGGATCACACGAAGCAGAGATGACTTGGCATCAAAAGTGGCAGATAACAGTTGTATTCTTAACTTTTGCTTATAGGATACACTGTTTGCAAATATATGCATGCACTGAAGGAATTTAACACTAAGTAGAACTTTACATTGGGATGATTAGTCCCTTTCTATATTTATATATATATATATGTATATATTTCTATGTAAGAACATCAGCCATTGCATGGTGAACCATACCCTCTAGTCCTGAGTCAATAAAGGAGTATGCAGCCTGGGTATACATCAGCCTGGAAGCGGTATGTACTCATCTTGTTGAACCTTTACAGAAGGGAAATGAGCAAAATCCTAATTATTTTGAGCCATTGCTGACCCATCTAGCTGGGGGGGGGCTAAACCTGTATTATTAAGAGTGACCCCTTTCTAAGACCCTTCAGCCTATAAGGACTGAAGTGAACCAGTTTGGGTGGAAGCTTAAAGTGGAGTAAGCGTGTTGTTTGGGTCAGAAGGGTGGGTTGCCAGGTGGTGACGTGAGGGTAGAGCATAGGTGTGATCTGAGATAACGGTCCCATTTCTTGTTGTAAACCTGTGTGTGGTTGGTGGTGGTGTAGATCAACCATTCGAAAAGTGCTAACTAAGCCACTGTTGTCTGCCATGTAAGAAGAGAGGGAGGTAGATTCTAGCACCACCTCATTAGGATCGCCCTTTTGGCTTTGAGTAGTACCATGAGGAGCCATTTTTTGGATTGGTTGGAACAGTTTGACACCTTTGAGGTATTGCCCAAGAGGCTAAGGGTTGGGGTAGCAGGGCCTTTTGTTTGCAGGATCTTGGCACAGTCCTGAATTACTCCTGTCCAGAAGGGCACCAGTATGGGACACTGCCATAGTATGTGCAACAGATTGGCCTGTGGGGCCTGGCACCTCCAGCATGCAGAATGGGGCATGAGTTCCATCTTTTGGAGTGTGTCCGGGGTACGATACCATCTCAGCAGTACCTTAAGGTGTATAAGCTGGCTCCTGGAGTCCCTGTAGACCAGATGGGCATCACCCTTCAGTGTCTGTTGTCTTTAATTGTAGGTCCTGCTCCCATTACAGCTTACACTTAATCATGGTATTGGGTAGGGAGTCCCTAAGCAAACCATACATATTGCCTGCAGTGCCCTTTACTTTGCCTTGTTTATGCAAGGTGGTCAGCTATTTCCACCCATCTCATAGGTGCTGTGGCTCTGAGGGTCTTGGATGCATCCCAGATCTGGAGAAATCTCCAGAAGTCTGTTTTGGGTAGTAGATACTGTGCCTGCATTAGCAGGAAGGACATCATGGCTTCAGAGTCCAGTGCATAAAGAGCTGCTATTGTACAGATGCAGCCTGCTGCCAAGAGTGCCAGTTGATTGTTTGTCCCCCCACTAGCACATTTGGGTTGTCCCATAAGGGGCTGTACTGTGCAGGTGGTGCCCATAAGGGGGCTGGACATTGAGTGAGATGTTTGCACCTGTGCCAGGTTTCTCTTGTCTCTCAGATAACAGGAGGATGGTGGCCGTTTGGGTGCCCCCATTTGCTCAGCAGGTTCCCCAGCAATTTGGATTCTGATAGGTTCATTTCCAGATTCATAAAGGGGTATTTGGGGTTTTAGGGAGAAACCTTCTGATTGCTTGTGCAGCCTTATATGCTAGTAAATATCTCTGCAGCCAGGAGAGAAACATTTCTCTCAGAAGAGTGCCCCCTTAAGCTAGTTTTTCCAAATCTTGGGGCTTTGCCTTACCAGATGAACCTTGCTATCACCTTGTTGATTTTCAGAAGTGTGTTTAGTTGTGTAGGGATATGCAGGTTGCACATGAGGTATGCTATCTTAGGAAGCATGAACATGCATTCAGCATCTACCCTGCTTTTCAGGGATAGGTGTAGCTTAGTCCAGCTTTGTGTTTCCGCTCTGATGGAGGCTGTTAAGGGTGTGCAGTTTGCCTAAACCAAGTTCCTTCATAGTGTGGTGATGTTTATCCCCAAGTATGTAAAACCTTGGGGCACCTATACCACTGGCATGCCCTGTAGGCATTCCCTCATGCAGGGCAAGTTTAGTAGCAACAGCATGCCACAACACCATTTTAGTTGCCCTCCTCTAGACTGCCTGTAACCTGCGCATGCCCATTCAGAGATATGGTCTCCAGAACTGGACACAGTACACTAGTTGAGGATTCATCAATTACTTAATTTTACAGTGGCATAAACACCTCATACTTCTTGCTAGTGATACCTATACACAGCAACATCCCACTGGTGCTCCCATCTGCGTTGTCACATGGTTTGGCTTGTTTTAGGTCATCAGAAACGACAGCCCCCAGTTTTCTTTTCTCATTTGTGCTCACCATTGAAGTACCTCCTTCATGTACTCTGCCCCTTGGTTTCTATGCACCAAGTACTTGATTTCTCATTTATTCACAATGAATATATGGTGTATTGTAGAGTGTTGTTCTGTGTAGAATTCCATGTCTTTTAATATGCTGTTGTACCACAGTTTAGAGGTCCGGGAATGTGATTGAATTCTTTTGTGTTACAACATCATTCTGAAAGCTAAACAGACTGCACTCCTAAATAACATTCTGAAAGCAACATAACTGCCACATGCACATTTAATTCAGTACTATATACATTTAATAAAATACAGGATTAGCGACTTTATTCATAACCAGTGTGTTCTGCAGACTCTGGGGTTCTGATTCCCAATGACATCCCAAGCTTCACTTTCGAGGTTAGAGGGAATCAGAACTCATCTATGGCAGAACACATTAGTTGTGCATACATAGACTCTGACTCTGATGGCAGATAAGGACTGCTTGGCCCATCCAATCTGCCCATTTCCCTACCTACAGGATAGGACGCAGATCCTAGTTAACCAACAGCCTATTTCTTCCTACCCCCCACAAGAATTGCCTTATGTCTGTCCCATGCATTCTTGAATTCTCCCACAGTTTTAGACCCCACAACCTCCTCAGGAAGGCTGTTCCATGCATCCACTACCCCTCTGTGAAAAAATACTTCCTCACATTGCCCTGAACACCCCCCATCTTTAAATTGTGTCCCTTGTTCTTGCATGTCTCTTTTTCTGAAAGATTCTACCCTCTTGGACTGTGTTGATTCCACTAAGGTACTTAAAAGTTTCTATCATGTCCCCCCTCTCCTTTCTTTCCTCAAGGGTATACATATTAAGTTCCTTTAGTCTCTCCTCATACGGCTTCTCTTGCAGACCCTGCACCATTTTAGTTGCCCTCCTCTGGACTGCCTCTATCCTGTCTATGTCCTTGCAGAGATGGGGTCTCCAGAACTGGACGCAGTACTCAGATGGGGTCTCACCAACTGTCTGTACAGAGGATAACAACTTCCTGTTTTCTGCTGGTGATGCCTCTCCTATGCATCCCAGTATACCCCCAGCCTCCTACTGCCTTCTCACATTTGCTTGCTAACCTTAAGGTCATCTGATATGATTACCCCAAGTCCCTTTCCTTTTTTGTTGTTGTTACTACCTCCCCCCCCCTTTGTGTAATCTTCCCCTGGGTTCTTGTTTCCCAGGTGCATTATTTTGCACTTCTTTGCATTGAATCCTAGGTGCCATATTTCTGACCATTCCTCCAACCTTGCCAAGTCCCTTCTCATCCTTTCCACGCCTCCTTGTGTATCAACTCTGTTGCAGATCTTTGTGTCATCTGCAAAGATGCATACTTTTCCTTCCAGTCCCTCTGCAGTGTTACTTATAAAGACATTAAAAAGGACTGGACCCAGTACTGAACCCTGCGGTACCCCACTAGTAACCCCTCTTTCTTCAGGGTGGACTCCATTTACAATTACCTTCTGTGTCCTGTTGTCCAGCCAATGTTTTACCCAGGCTACCACCCTGGGGCCCACTCCCAGGCTGGTTAATTTGACTATTAATCTTTTGTGTAGGACTGTGTCAAATGCCTTACTAAAGTCTAGGTAGGCCATGTCCAGAGCGCCTCCCTAGTCTACTACTTTGGTCACCCAGTCAAAGAAATCTATTAGATTTGCCTGACATGACCTTCCCGCTGTGAACCCATGCTGCTTTGGGTCCTGTGCCCCACTGGCCTGTAGGTACTCAACAATTCTTTCCTTCAGAAGTGACTCCATCACTTTCCCTACCAAAGAGGTCAAACTGACAGATCTGTAGTTTTCTGCCTCTGTCTTGGTCCCACTTTTGTGAAGGGGAATCACATCCACCTTCCTCCAGTCCTCGGGTACCACACCATCCTCCCATGATTTGTTAAAAGTAGCCAGTGGTTTCACTAGTTCCCCTTAATTCTTTTAGAATTCTGGGGTGAATTCCATCAGGCCCCATTGCTTTGTCCATCTTCAGTTTTAGGAGTTCTTGCAGAACCCTTTCTTCTGTGAAAGGACTGGGACCGACCCCCTATCAAGAGTGCTTCTGTTAATTGGATTAGGCACTTCCCCCTCCTCTTTTGTGAATACTGAGCAGAAATATTCATTCAGTATCCCTGCTTTTTCACTGTCCCCCTCTGCCCACCCACCGTTCATTCTATTCTGCCTCACTATCCCTCCCTTTGTCTTTCTACGCTCTCTGATGTACCTATAAAAGGTTTTATCCCCCTTCTTAACCGAGTTGGCTATCTTTTCCTCAGTTTGGGCCTTTGCTATTCTGACTTCCCTCCCTGCTTCCTTCTGCCTTAACTGGTACAGCTCTCTGTCCTGCTCCTTCTGTGTTTCCTTATACTTCCGGAATGCTATCTTTTCCTCCCTGACTTTCCCAGCCACCTCTTTTGAGAACCACAGTGGCTTTTTATTTAGTTTTGATTTGTTTATTTTCTTCACACAAAGGCTTGTTGCCTCTGTGATGGCAGTTTTGATGATTCCCCATTGTTGCTCCACCCCTCCTTCTAGCCTGTTTGCTAGTACTTTTCTGAGTCCCTCTCCCATCTGGCCAAAGTCAGCCCTCCTGAAGTCCAGTACCCTCACTTTTGTATGGCTTGACTCTGTAGCTGAGTTTAACGTGAACCACACTGTTTGATGGTCACTTGTTCCCAGATGGCAACCCACTTCTAGATCTGAGATCCTCTCACTGCCCCATTTGAGTCCGAGGTCTAGATTGCTCCCTCATGAGTGGGTTCTGAAACTAGCTGTCTGAGGCCTGCCACCTGTAGGGCATCGAGAATGGCCCTGCTCTTGGATGTGGCTACAGCAAATGTGCTCCAGTTAACATCTGGCATATTCAGGTCTCCCATCAACAGTATCTCCCCTTTCTCTGCCATCCTAAGAATGCCTTCCATCATATGCTTGTTCATTCCCTCCCCCTGACATGGGGGTCTGTACACAACCCCTGTGTGGATTGTGGTGCCCTTTCCAGTCTCCAAGGTGACCTACAGTGCCTACTCTCCTTCCTGTTTACCCTTTTGTTCAGTTGCTTTTATCCCTTCCTTTACAAGACTGCTCCTCCACCTCTTCTCCCCTGCCTGTCTCTCCTGTAGTTATGTACCCTGGTATGTTAACATCCCAGTCATGGTTCTCTGTGTACCATGTTTCTGTGACTCCTACGATATCCAGGCATCCCTCTTCCATCAAGGCCACCAGCTCAGGAGCTTGTTGCTCAGACTACGGGCATTGGTACTCATTACCCTCCATTTCCTGATGGCCTTACTCCTTTTGCCCATCCCTGTCCTTCTTGCCTTTGTCTTTCCCCATTACCCTGCCCTTTTCCTATCGACACCTCTATGTTGGTGTTTACCACACTTACTACGTGATTTTTGGGGGCAAGGTTTTCCTGCTCCTTTCCAGTGCCTCCCCCTCAGCTAGTTTAAATGCTTGCCAATGAAGCATTTAAACCTATCACGCAATAGGATCCAGTTCCCCTCCTGGACAGATGCAGTCCATCATGCCAGTATAGGCTTGCATCACTCAGGTGGACCCCAGTCCCCAATGAAGCCAAATCCCTGAGCTCCGCACCAGTTTTTCAACCACTGATTGAATCCCATGGTGCGGAACACCTAACCTCTCCTACACCATAGATGGGCAGCACCTCCGAGAAGGTTACCATGCGTGCTACTTGTCTAAGGCCCCTCCCCAATTCCACAAACTCTTTCTGCACTTCTCTAATCCCTTTCTTAGCCAGGTCATTTGTCCCTAGGTGGACAATGACATCCAGCTCCCTCCCCTGTGCAGCAGCTCTGGCGATCCTGAGGATTCGCTCCCTGTCCCTCCAAGCCATGGTGCCATGCAGGCACCTTACCACTCTCTCCACTTCCTCCCCCAGTTCTACCTTCCTAACAATGGAGTCCCCAACCAGAAGTTGTTTCCTTCCCCTGTGGGGTCCTATACCACCCTTTTGTGGGTCTCCTTTATGGAGGTTCCCAGCATTCTCCTTGGTCTCCACTGTGGGTGCCTCCATAGAGGAACCACACTTTGCCAGAATGGCATAGAAATTGTGGAGAGGTACAGCTGGAGGGATGCACCTCTGTTTCACCACCCTCACCCTCCCTGAGCCCACTGTGGTCCACCTGCTCCTCTTTCTTGGCAACCTCTGAGGCAACGGCAGTGGCACTGGTGGTCCCTGGATGGAAGAGGAGGTCCCACAAATCCTGGCCAACTCAGCCTGGAGATGAGCAACCTCCTCCCTCAGCCCAGAGAGGTGCCTGCAGATGGGACAACACCGCATCCTCCAGAACGTCTCCCGGAAGACTGCTGCTCCACAGCCACTGCACTCCACCACTCCCATCATGTCTTATTTCTGGTCCCTTAACTGTTTGGAATCCTTACTCTTTCCTCTGTTTTTATTTTTCTCTTCTCTCTCCACTTACTTTCTGCCTGTGTGCCCTTTAAGCTCCTGATTGTCCTGTTCTGAGACAAGAATATCCTATATTTCTCAGTAGACCCCTTACTTGCTCAGAGGCAGACCTCCAGCAGCTAGAGGGGGCCGGAGAGCTACTCTTGCCCTTCTAGGATGGTGGGTCTTTGGTGGCTTTGTGATCACTCACTTCCTGCTCCCAAACAGGAAGTTCCTGTTGTCAGTCAAATCCTGTGCCTATAAAAGTAGAACTAGCTTTGGGTGGGAGAGTGGAGGGAAGGGAAGGAGGGCAATATAGTCCCAGTAGAGAAGTCCAGTCACACAGCAGTCCTTCCTCCTGGTGTCTTCTGCCAAGCTACTAGCAGAATCTTTCTAAGGCAGTCTTTAAATGTAGCTTCCTTCTAGCTAAGCCACTCCCCCTTCTTACTAGATCTTTCTACAAGTAATTTAAACTGCACAGCTATCAAGCCCTTTCAATCACCTGAGATTCACACCTAGATAACTATTCAGATAACCATTCAGTTCAGTTAACTCAAACACACAAATTTTTTTTGTTTTGTTTGTTAGTTTGTTTTTTTTTTACCCTAAATTAAAGGTCCAAGTACAAGAGTTCTACTTCTTTAGTCCCAGTAGAGAAGTCCAGTCACACAGCAGTCCTTCCTCCTGGTGTCTTCTGCCACATCCATTATCCTCTATTTAATGACACTCACCGGACCACTCCTCAAGCTTAAGTAGTTCTGTCTTCACTGTTCCATTCGGTTTTCCACCCCTCCACCTCGGTAGTGTCAACCCTGTGGTAGATCTTTGTCTCAACCATAAAAAAAAGTATATCTTACCTTCTAATCCCTCTTTATTATCACCAGTGATGTCAATAAAGAGTATAAGCCAAAGTACTGATCCCTGTGTTGCACCACTGGTTACTTCCCCAACATCAGGTGAATGCCGTTTCCAACCACCCACTGATGCCAACTCCCCAACAAATTCTCTGTCCAGTTTAACATTTTAGTACCCACTCCCAGGCCGCCCAGCTTCTTTACTATTCTGCTATGTGGAAAGGTATTGCGGGCCTTACTGAAATCCAGGTGAGCCACATCTACCACTCCACCCTAATTAATATCCCTCATCACCCCTCAAAGAAAACTAATCGATTACTTTGATATCAGCTCCCCCATCCCCCCAGGTGAATCCATGCAGCCACAGATACTGTAAGTCACAGGATTCAAAGTATTCCACAATCCTTTCCTTCAACAGTGTCTCCATTACATTCACCTCCTCCAAATTCACGTTGATGGGCCTGTAGCTGCCAGCTTACTGCCAGCCTCCTCCCTGCTTCCACCTTTGTACAGAAGTGCCCATGGTGAGGGTACAGCTCTGCCACAGTGCTAGCTCACTTATTACCTAATGTTGCAAGCATAATACAGGGAGGCAGTGATGCACAGCATTGCAGATGTGATGAAGAACGCACTTGAATATAGGGTACCTGACAATGAGCCACTTTATTTATTTATTTAGCTTTTGTTAACCAGGTAAGTACATTAGACTAGAGTCACTAGACAATTGCCTATTTTCAGGCATGACCCGGGAGAGTACAGGAATTACAGAGTTAGATACATAGGATGACATGGTACAGATTAGAAACAGCTTATAAATCTTGTAAGGACAACATGATACAGATTAAAACAGTTTACAAACCTTTGTAAGGCATAGTTTTATACAGTATGTACACAACAGAATAACACATGTAGCAACTAAGAGCAGTACAAGAGATGCAGTTAGAGATGCATCAGATACAACACTATTTACAACTTAAAGACCTCAGGGAGTCAAGTCTTTTGTCCAGGAATACATCCAGGACAGAGGAGTGTGGTGATAAATCACGGGGGTTTGGGGCAACCACAGGCCGAAGAAAGTTTGAGGTGATTAAAGTAAGTGTGTGTGTGTGTGTGTGTGAGATAACCAAAAGAGGATTTACAGTTATGCTCAGGAATACAACCAGGAGATGTATTCCTGAGCTTAACTGTTTCACTAAGTGTTTCACTTTCCTATTTGTAGCTGGCAGCAGATGTTTTGAAGGAGAAGAAGACTCCTGTTTATTTATGAACTGGATATTTTTGACATTTTTCATACATTACATAAGTTAATTCAAGTATGTCAACAAGAGATCAGTCATTATGTTGGCGCGCTTGCTCAGTGAGACTTTAATCACATTCATGTGGCACAGTAACCTAGAATAGAACTCTCGACTTTGAACATTTAGATTATTGTATGCTCTAATACAGTACCTCACAACAATATCTAATTGGTATTCCTGTACATACTGATTTAATATAAAAAAACATTTTTTCCTGACATGCTATAGATTGAAGTATGATACTGTTAGACACCCCCAACAAAATCTGACCAAATGTCAAAGCAGTGTACTACACTTTCAATAAAAAAGACTTTCTATCACCACCCATTAAGTTGCACACTTTCAACATAACTATAAGTCCTCTTTTGGTTATCACACACACACACACACACACACACACACTGTGTCTCTCAGTCCTAACACAGTGCATGTATCAAACTAATGTCTAGCCTGGTGTTTCACTTTCCTATTTGTAGCTGGCAGCAGATGTTTTGAAGGAGAAGAAGACTTCTGTTTATTTATGAACTGGATATTTTTTACGTTTTTCATACATTACATACGTTAATTCAAGTATGTCAATAAGAGATCAGTCATTATGTTGGCGTGCTTGCACAGCCAACATCTTGGGACAGTGCAGCTTTGGAGGTGCGGTCGCTGTTGGGCGAATGCAGGGCACACATCAGTAGGTGCATCCCTTATTCCCCAATCAGCCTGCATGCCGGCGCCACACCATGCATACATAATGTGGCGAGCACATCTGAGAAAAGGTCCTCTGCAATCCGAGCAAAGCTCGTCAGATGCAGCGGACCTTTTCTTTACGTGCTCGCCAACATTATGCTCATGGTGGCACCCTGGCCATCGAACTGCCAACTTTGCGGGTGCCCAATCCCACTGTCAGTTGACCCTGCCTCCTATAAAGCACCCCCCCATTTGTGATATGCTGAGGGGGGGTGCCCAATCTCCCTCAGCTTTAACCCCTCCCCCCTTTCCCTGTGTGCTGACAGGGAAGCCCTCTCCCCGCTGGCATGAAGAACCCCCAAATTGTTTAATGCAGAGGTGCTAATTCCCTTGGCTCTGCACCCCCACCATTCTTTATTGTGCCGACATGGGTGTCTAATCCCCATTGGCATAAATTACTCCCCTTGTCATGTTTTCTGACGTGGGTGCCCAATCCTCGTCAGCTCACAGAACTCTCAAAACAGTTAGGTTTTGCAAATCCACTGCAAAAAACTGCCCAGTGATGGGTTTTTGTTTCCCTGTAAAAGCAACGGTCCCTCGTGGTTTTGATGCCCTCCCCACCCGCACCCACCATCTGCGCACTCTTCCTCCCCTCACCTCCCCTCACCCCATACTTACCTGTGGAGTCCGGATCGACGATCTTTGGTGGACTGGGAACACGTCTGCACTCTTCAAAGCTGACCGCGAACTGAGGAAATGCTGGTAAGCTGTATAATGGAATAAATTGTGTTTTTTCAACTTTAGTGCATATCTCAAGCATTTTTGTGAATTTTGGCCCCAAATTTTCAACATGGGGTTTTTGCGACCTCTTCTTATGAATTCTTGCACTGTCATGGCGTTATTCGATCCCGAAAGGTGATTTTGCAGTCACTGCGCAGAATCACCTTTCAGGACCGAGTAACATAATGACAGTGCCAGTGTTCATGAGGGGGGCTCTCAAAAAGCCTATGTTGCAAATTTGGTGGGAAAAATCCAAAAAATGACTGTTTTACAAGCATGCATAGCAGCTGCGCAACGCACGCTCGTAAGTTAGCGCATCCGCACTATTTTCATACCAGATTCTCAACATTGGCATTTTACCACACCTTCTTGTGAACTGTATAGCTGTCATATTTCACATCCTGGCTGAAATGTGTTTTCGCACTTCCGGTGCGAATAGCGCAGTCACTGTGCGAAATCAGTGTTCAGGACACATTATGAAAATGACAGTGATACTGTTCATGAGCAGAGATCCTAAAATGTGTGTGTTGAAAATTTGGTGACAATATCCCATAAAATGACTGTTTTACAAGCATGTGTAGCAACTGCACAATGCACTCTCGTAAGTTAGTGCATTCACAATATTTTCATGCCAGATTCTCAACTTTGGCATTTTACTACACCTTCTTGTGAACCGCATAGCTGTCATTTTTCACATGCTTGCTGAAATGTGTTCTCACACTTCCGGCACACAATAGCGCGGTTGCTATGCGAAATCAGTGTTCGGGACACATTACGAAAATGACAGTGACACTGTTCATAAGCAGAGGTCCTAAAATGCCTGTGTTAAAAATTTGGTGAGAATACTCCATAAAATGATTGTGTTACGGGCATGTGTTGCGCAGTTTGCACATACGCTCGTGCGTTCGCAAACTTCTAATATTTTCACTCCAGATTTTCAACAGTGCCATTGTTCTGCACCTCCTAATGAACAGTACAGCTGTCATTTTTCACTTCCTGACCAAAATCTGTTTTCGCAGTTCCAGTACAGAATAGCGTGGTCGCTGTGGAAACCCATGTTCGAGACACATGATGAAAATGACAGTGACATTGTTCATTAGCAGATGTCCTAAAATGCCTATGTTGAAAATTTGGGAACGAAAGTCAATAAAATGAGTGTTTTACGAGCTTGTGTTGCACAGTTTGCACGCACGCTCATGACTGTGAATTTGTAATAGTTTCACTCCAGCTGTTCATCATTGGCATTTTTCCATACCTCCTTATGAACAGTACAGCTGCCTGAAATGTGTTTTCTCATGTCCGGCGCAGAATTGCACGGTCGCTGTGCGAAATCAGTTTTCGGGACAGTTTGAGGAAATGGTAGTGACACTATTCATGAGCAGAGGTCCTAAAATGCCTATGTTGAAAATTTGGTGCCAAAAGTCCATACAATGACTGTGTTGCAAGCATGCACTGCGCAGTTTCCAAGCACCCTGGTAACTTCCTCAATCTGCAATATTTTCATGCCACATTTTCACCACCGGCATTTCTGCACATCTCCTTATCAACAGTCTAGCTGCCATTTTTCACAGCCTGCCCAAAACGTGTTTCCACAGCTGTGGCGCACAATGGCGTGCTCGCTGTGCAAAATCACCTTTTGAGACACATTCACAAAATCACAACGCTATGTGTCTCTGGCTCCGCCACTCCCACTGCCAGCGTGACAACATTCAGCATTGACAAATGCTTGTTTTTCTGTTGTAACACATAGCAAGATACTGAGGCAGTAACCGAACTTCTAACTGTTCAAGCCAATCTTCTTGTATATGCAAATGAGGTACTTGTAATAGTGGGAAAGGGTAAGAGCCACACAGTATGCAAGTGGAATTCAAACCCAGGTCTGGTCTGCTGGATGTCACCAAATTTGCAGCTCAGAGCCTTAGACCACTGCGCTATACTGCCAACCCCTCTCATTTTTGGATAGCACTCAGAAACTGTGAAAGCATAAGGTTTTCAATGTTCTCTTGCCTATAATGTTTTCAATGCTTCCTATTTGAATTTTATGTTGTTTTCAAAGGCTTAAAGCAGTCCTGTCACACCACGCACACAGTGTGTAGTACTAATAGTCCTTATTTGTTATTTGTGCAAAGTGTATTTTTTACCTTTTCAAATGCTCCTTAAACCACAATTGCTGACTGGAAATACCATGAGAGGGAATGCCTATGACATGGAAGAACTGAAGTAAGCACCACCCCCCCCCCCATTCTCATTTTTGAGGCACAACTTCCTCACGTTAATCTATATTTAGAAAAAGTCCCAATCGAGGTTGTGTCATCATACCTACCTTGGAGTAAACTTTACTTCCAATGGTAATTGGACTGCACATTTTAAAGAACAAATAGCAAAAGCCAGACACACGGGTAAAGCTTTATTATGTATTAATTGTAAGTATGGTGGTTTCACATTGGTGACTACTATTGCTGATGGTGAGGCCAAAATAAACCCTCTCCTTCTATATGGGGTGGAAGTCCCTTCATACACTTCTAATGCAATAGTTAGATCCAAATTGGGCAGAATCCCTCTTGCTACTTTAATAGACCTGCATCTAGCCTCATATTGGCTTAGAATTTTTTTTTTTTTTTGTATTATGCTTTCTTTTACCTCCCACCGACCTAGCCACCCTCTCCTTCAGGTGACCAAGCCTACTGCCACTGCTCATTGTTCCCTCCAGGTCACCGTCCGCTGTCCCTCATCAAGTCTTCTCCCGACCAACCCGATGTATCCCTTCATTGGGGACCCCCCCAGGGGCCACCCCTCCCATGGTCATAACTGGGAAGGGAGACTGTCGTGCACCCAAAGGCACACACTTCCATCCTCATCAGGGAAGTGAGGGTGCAGCTTGGGGCTATCCTGGGCTTTGCGGCGATTGAGAGGTGAGCCGCCCTCATCCGGGTGGCACAGACCATTCTTTTTCTCATTTTTGGCTCACCCACCTCCTAATCTGATCTATTGGGGATGCCCTGGGGTGGAGACATACAGTGGCGCATCGAGGTAGCACACCACCAAGTATGTCTCAAATCCACCACCAGGAGTCACATGTCTGCCCACCCCCCCCAAGGAGGGAAGCTTCCAATGGACGCTCTTCACTCCCTCTTGCTGGTCCCCACTCCAGGTACCCAAGCTCAGGGCTCGAACCTGGGTCACCAGTGTGCCAAGCGAACCCCTTCGCTTGGCATCACAGAGCCGGCACGGCTTAGAATTATTACTAATAAGACCAATCTGATGTCACTAGATTGTCTATCTGAAAAAATTGCATGGTCTAAAAATGTTTTTTCCTCCCCTTGACTGAAAAAGCTTATCACTGTTCTAAATGAAGTGAACCTCCTACATCTTTGGGAGGACCATCTACAGGGGACTGTGATCTCTCCTGCATATAAGAATATATTAAAATCCAAACTGTTTTATGCAGCTCAAAAAAACAAACAGATGGAGAAAGTAAAACTACAAAATCAAGCCATCTAGTATAGCTTAAATAAAATGGACTCGGCCTTGGAGGATTACCTTTCGCTCCCAGTTTTACCAAATTCAAGAAAATGGATTACATGGGCCAGATTCAGACTATTATCTTTTAAACATAAATATTTTAATAAAGATCATTCTGGTAGGCATTCTCATTACATTAATTGTATTTGTAACAGAGGCTTTCAAGAGTCTCTATTCCATATGGAGGCAGTATAGCGCAGTGATTTAAGGCTCTGAGCTGCAGACCTGGGTTTGAATCCCACAGTCCCCACTTGCATACTGTGTGACCCTGAACAAGTCACTTAACTTTCTTGTGCTCCCATGTTGCACCGCTAAACAAGCTTTCAGATTAATGTGTCTCTCCTGTTTAAAAATATATATATATATCATTACACAATGCCCACTTTATAATTCTCATAGATGTAACCCCTAGGTGGCGCTATACCAAGGGCTACTACCCCTGCCTGCCTTCCTAACTGCAGGTTGAGGGGCCTGGATTCGTTACTAACGAGCATGGGTGAGCCCCTACCAGTAGTAGTACTAAGATTATGGTGCCTCCACCTAGAGTAATTCTTGCGTGGGTAATCATCATAGTAGGTACAGCCCTCTGAGAAGTTAATACCACCCACACTCCCGCCTAGTGACCTTTCACAAGTACTTGAACAGTTGCAGTGCTTAGCAATCAGTTTATATAGCAGTTTCCACATTAATGATATGCTCATGTTCAAACCACTTACCAACAGGGTCTGAATCCCTGGCTTGCTCCCTGTATTCCCCCTGTAAAAGACAGTTTCAATACCAGCACGCACTGTAAGAGCATTTAGCATATATTTTATTAATAATAATAAATGTATTTGTATGGTGCCTTTCTATTGCCAAGACGCCTAACAATATAAAAACAAGTCATACAGTAAACCAAGTAGTAATACGCTCATGGACCAGGTTTCAACTTGAAACAGTAAATCAGATTTATTAAGGGGACATGAACAAGGAGGGGGCGAGAATTTAGACAAATTATTACTTTACTGTATTTTGACAGGTTACCTTGCATGCACTCAATTAAGTAACTGTATTCAACAGTCTAAGCAACTACTGGGTGCCCAGAGTAACTAAATGGCATGCCTAAACGGTGCCACAGGTTGGCTGGCGTTGCAGCTGACATTGAAGCCCTTGATAGAAAAAAGATGATTAACATGCAGACCACACTTTTAACCCAGAACTTATTTGTATCTGTGGCCAGATGGCCCAGTCTATTTAGACAGTCCAAACTGGCAACACGATTAGATGGCATCAAAAACAACTGCAGCTTTGTTGCAGGGAACTACCCTGGTTTTTCGCACTGTACCCAGAAGATGGCACCTGGCAGTAGCAAAATGAAGACCTGCTGCTTGCTTGCTTTTCTGATGGGAAATGGGGCCTACAAGACACACCTCCACTTCATGGCCTTTCCCACAAGGTGGCTGCAACCTGCGTGTAGCTTTAGCGCAGGGCTGAGTCCCTAAGTCCGGTCTCTTGCTGAGCTGGTGTGCTGCGTGGTACAGGAACAGTCTGCTTGGGCCTCTGGTGGCACAGATCCAGGTAAGGGAACTTGGTTTGTTGCAAAGTTTAGGTTAAGTGCCGGTGAACCCTCCAGTTGGTTAATGGCAAACTCTTTCTGACTCATGAACTACTCCTGCAACCATTAAGAAGCCCCTGGTTCAACTTCTCCACACATGAGTTAGGCCACAAACAATGTGGCCGAAGAAACAACATACTCTTTCGGGTCAGAGCTCTGCTGGTTTCCCTCAGCAGCATGCTCAGAAAACCTCCTTGGTCTGCTGGCAGGCAGTTCCTGGACCTCGATCCCTCTTGTGGACTGAGAAAGGCTCACAGGAGGCAATACAGGCATCTCCTATGAAAGGCAGACAGAGCCCACAGGTTTCTCTCTACCCGATATCTCGAGCTGGAGTCTCTCTCTGAATCTGGTCAAGTTCAAGCCGTCCCTCTTACATAAAAGGCAGAATCCAATAAAGTGTGGTAATTGTGTGAATCTGTGCCCCGCTCTACATTTGTAACTGAGCCCTGGGACTCACTTGCTACTGCTGTTAGATGTGTGCATCTTGAGCCCTTGAATTCCCATTGTTGAGATGTGATATGCATCTGTCTGTTGATTTTGCCAGCTCCAGTTCACAGCCTGTAATCATCTGTTTCTATGGCCCCTTCCTCTAAACCGTCTCTGAGCTGTTGTGCTGAATTGACATCTACTGTACATAATATTACCTGCAGAGCTCTTTGAAGTCCATGGCTTCCCAGTTGTGCCTGGGTAACAGATGTCTATGCTTTATGCTTTGATGTAGCAACAGTACACAGCTTGTCTGAGCCACCTCCCTGTTCTCGAGCTATGTCGCCTCCACTCAGCTAGTGGTGGCAGCCCAGTTTGGTGAGGCTGGGCAGTTTAAACTGCAGTTGGTGTTATATGCAGCAGCATCTACAGCGGAGGCTCATTGGCATCAAAGTGTGGCTAAGTACAATGGGAGTCAGTGGGAGTGTGGCAGGCTTCACTGTCTCCATTAATTACTTTGTCAGCTTGAACTCTGCACTTGAAACATCGAAGAAAGCCTGATCGGAGTGACATCCCGTATTGAATAACTGCACTGCACTGTGGTAATTGTGTGAATCTGTGCCCTGCTCTACATTTGTAATTGAGCCCTGGAACGGACTTACTGCTGCTGTTAGATGTGTGCATCTTGAGTCCTCATATTCCCATTGTTGTGATGCGATGGGCATCTGTGTGTTCATTTTACCAGCTCTAATTCACAGCCTGTAATCATCTGATTCTACAGCTCCTTCCTCTAAACTGTCTCTGAGTTGTTGTGCTGAATTGACATTTAGTGAGCATAATATTACCTTAAGAGCCCTTTGAAGTCTACGGCATCCCCATTGTGTCTGGGTAACAAGTGTCTATGCTCCATGTGTTGCTGTAGCAATGGTACACAGCTTGCCTGAACCACTTCCCTGTTCCCGAGCTACATCGACCTCCCCCCAGTTGGTGGTGGTAGCCCAGTTTGGCAAGATCGGCAGTTTAAATTGCAGCTAGTGTTAGACACGGCGGCATCTACAGCGGCGGCTCATTAGCAGTGAAGTGCAGTTAAGTACAACAGGAGTCAGTGGGAGTCCAGGGGAGTCTGGGCCACAGACTCGGTCTAATTTTAAATTTATTTTTTTGGTTTTAGTAGGTAATTTATATTTTATATTTATTTTTTCTTGTTTGAACTTTATTTATTATCTTAAAATGGTTAGTGCTAAAGTTTTATTGGGGTGGACCATGTTGCTATATAGTGCACTTTTACTGAGTAATACATGTAGTATTCAACAGTCCTTCAGCTTAATTGATGAGAAACAGGCTTTTTCTGATTTCTCTGTGTCTAATATTATGGTTTGGTTTTATTTTCCCTTAGTTTCTCGTTATCTATTACTGTCTAATAAACCTATCATCAAGGTTTGTGGATTGATATTGCCGAGCTTAGTAACAGACATCACTCAAGGGTCAACTGGTAATTTCAGGCTTGCTCCATCATTGTTGTTATTAGGTTATATTGAGACTAATCCTGGGCCTGTTTCTTTGGTTTGTGGGATTTCTGCCTTTTCTGGTCTTCTGGTTTGAAACTTTGTTCTTCGCATTACGCTCATGGCTTTAGAATTTTAATGATTAAATGCCAGAAGTTTAATCCCTAAACTTGCTGAACCTGAATTAATTATCAATTCATACCAGTCTGATATAATAGTTATATCAGAAACCTGGCTGAAACCTTCGATTACTGATGGCTCGTGTATAGTTCCAGGTTATAATATAATTATGGTTGACCGTATTGGTATAAAAAAGGGAGGTGATGTTGCTGTTTATTTTAGAGAGCCAATCAAAGCAATTCCAGCACCAGAGACACCAGCAGGACCCCCACACCAGACCTCTGACGAGTTTCACTAACACATCATCAGGACTTCCTTATGATGCTTTAGCGAAACTGGTCGGAGGTCTGGTACAGGGGTCCTGCTGGTGTCTATACTAAGAGGTTCCCCATCACATATTTTGGCTTACTGTTAATAAAATCTGAACCTTTTTATTTCATTTGGTGTTTGGCTGTATTGTTTAGGGTTTGCAGATGGTGCTGGAATTGCTTTGATTGGATGTTTGTTTTTTCTTGGCACATACAGCTATGGGGCAATGTTGCCTGTTTCTTTATTTTAGACAGCACCTGCAGTTGAGCTCTCCTCCTATGCTGCATGATTTTGTCATCTCTGTACTGCAAAATTATAAATAAATAATACAAAAAAAATGAGTAGTGGGAATGAAACATTGCCAGATTGGTTACTGCTCTGCTTAATTTTGGGTGGTAGGAAACATGTTATTTTTGGCTGCTTGTACAACCCTCCTCAATGTAGTCTGCAAGGCTTAAGGGCATTTTTGGATAATGCTGCTCTCTCTATTAAATGTCATGACTTTGTGTTTGTTGGAGATGTTAATCTGAACTGGTTGCAGGGTGATGGCATGGGCTTGGAATCTTTTTTACACTCATATAATGTAACTCAATTAATAAATGAACCAACTCATTTAAACTTATTTACTTCAAATGATTCTGTATTGGATTGGATTTTTACCAATAGGTTATGTATGATTTCTGCCTCTGGTGTTTTAGCTGATTCAGTGAGTGATTACTTAGTCACATTTTGTTTTTTAAATTTTAAAAGACCCCAAATTCCACTGCGTACAATTCAAACGCATAGTTTTAAAAATATAGATGATGCTGCATTAAGTGCTCTATTAGCTTCAATTGACCTGTCTTTTTATGTTTGCTTGCACGCATGTGCAAGAAACATAGTGCCATCATCTGAGTTTTTCAGAGGTGTGTCAGTATCTTCCAATTCAGTCAGTGTGTTTGCAGGCATGGTCACAGTTCTCCAATCACTGCTGAAGCTGTCTATGACAGCAGTTGAAAATGCAGTGGCATACAGTTGAAAGAGGGAGCTACGCTTCAGTGAGCAGCTCCTCCCACACACACAGATCAACTGTGTCGGTTGCCTGATAGGATGGTGTAGTCTTGTCTAGCTTAGAGAGACAAGCTACACATCATTACTTTAATAAACTGTTCTGCCAAAGCAGGACCACCAAAATGTGTGGGTGCCTAACAGTCCACACACGCCAGCTCTCCAAAGCACACTTCATGGACTCCATGGGTTCTAATCCTCCAGAAAAAATACCTCAGCATTTGATGTGAAACTCAGACTTCGTGTATGCGTAATTCCAAGCATTTTCTCTTACTAGACTCTGTCAATGTGAACTCCTGCCAGCAAACCTATGCAAACGAACTTGAGCGTGACTGTACTACCTGCAGCTGAAACAAAGAACAGCCAGAATGCACAAAGGAGAACATACTGCTATGCATTTCAGCAGCAGCCAGTGGGGGAGGTTTTCATGACTGAAGCACTTTAATGCACCTTTTAGTGCTGTCATATACACGCCCCTGTGTGGTAATTCACTAAACTGCACACTTAGTCTGGTAATGCAGCTTCAAAATATTTTTTTCTCTCTGAATTGCCGTGAGCTGGCATTTAGATAGAATCACACAGCTCTTTCTCAAATCAGATGCTCAACGGAGTCACATCACCTTGTGACCCTAAACATCTTAGGGTTGGACATGTGCCCTAAAAAATAGCTAAAACTAGTTGTAGAAAAAGAAAACACAAATTCAACTGTAGCTCACAATCGAATCCACCTTTTCTCCGTGAATCTGAAGCTTTAACAGCCCACCCCTGGGTGCTCATGCATTCCTCCACCCGCACAACATATGGCCGACAGGAAGTTGTTGTTTTATTTCATAATTTCCTGATCCTGTTGTTCTACTCATACTGATACAGTAATACTTTTATGGCTCGAAAACTGCTTGACATTAGCTGAATTATAAATGGCATCCCTGTTTGAGGCTGTGGTGCGGAATATGGTGGTGCTCAAGTTTTAAGCCAAATATTACATGCAGATATGTTGTTATTGACTCATGTCACTTACCATTTTATACATCTATTGATTTTTTCAATTCACTTTTGCTGACAAATGTTGATCGTAGGGATTCTGGTGTCACAATTCAGTTCAGCGATGTAACATCTTAGTGCAGATGCTAAGTAACTGTTTTAAAATGCTGAAAAAGTTAACAGCGATGAAAGTGCATGAACTTTTCTTCCGTGTCTGGAGCTGTAGTGGTGTTGTTGGCAAGTGCATGTCCCTTGCTCCAGATCTATCAGTGAGATGTCTATTCTGTGTAATGGACAGTGGCTGAATGTTATCAGCTGACAGTTTTCATTTCATTATCAACAGATAAATATTCAGGGCTTTGCAATGCAACTTTGCTGGTAGCACAGTTTATGCCCCCAAGTGTCTCATCAGTTAGTGGTTATATCTTAACCGATGATCACAAAAGTATGAAAAGATTTGCCGCTGAGTAATGTAAATGCCAATCCACCTAAGCACCTTTAGGCTGCAAACATAATTTGAACGTATAGGGATTCTGGACCGGGGTATCACTCCGTGGCACAGCAATGGTTAATAAGTTTAAGCACATTCTCAGGACATTGTTTCACTTGCTCCCTCTCCCCACTACGATCCTGGTCACCAGGTCGCTCCTGTAAAAAAGCTTTCAGCTTAGTGTGCTATACCTGGTTAAACAACTAAATAAATAAAAAAAAAAACTGACATTTTAGTATCTGTTTTACATCTTGGCTCAGTTAGGCAATCAACGCTGTAAGAACATAAACGGACATATATATGGGGACTATAAGAACATGGTCACCTGAAATAAACCTGACATTTTAGTATCTGTTTTACATCTTGGCTCAGTTAGGCAATCAGCGCTGTAAGAACATAAATGGACATATAAATGGGGACTATAAGAACATGTCGTGGGTGCTTATGCCTTAGTCCAGCTGTGCAACATCAGCCTGAAGCTCAGGTAGAGCTTACTGTCTACCACTTTGTTCATCCCCCCATGTATCTGTACCATTTCACATCCTCCCTTGCCTTAGTCTAGCTGTGCTACATCAGCCTGAAGCTCTGGTAGGGCTTATTGTCTACCACTTTGTTCACCCCCCCATGTATCGCTGTGCTGCATCAGCCTGAAGCTCTGGTAGGGCTTACTGTCTACCACTTTGTTCACCCCCCCCATGTATCTGCACCATTTCACATCCTCCCTTGATCTACAGTGAGTGGATCCCTCATTCATACGTCACATATGCACGCACACACAAAAAACGGTCTTCAAAAATTAAGATACATTTATTATGTTTGTTATGTTTGCTTGCACACATGTGCAAGAAACATAGTGCCATCATCCGAGATTTCGGAGGTGTGTCACCCGCTCTTCCAGTTCAATCAGTGTGTTGGCAGGCATGGCCCCTGTAAGCCAATGCATGATGGAGCTCTCTGTGACAAGCTACAAAATGCAGTGGCATACAGTTCAAAGGGGGAGCTATGCTTCAGTGGGCAGCGATAAGATATCGCTTGCTCATGCACAGCTCCCCCCACACACACACACACACACACAAAACACGCAGGCGTGAGCTCCCGCATGCACACATATTGTATAGTCAGACGGGTGCCCTACATCCGTCGGCCGTGGCAGTCCCCCGCCTCTAAAGTTTTTCCAAATGCCACGCCTGGGTGCCCACCCCAACGTGGCAACTCATGATATAGCCGGGGTGCCCACCCCCGCCGGCTCCACTATCCTCACCCCTGAGTATTGGATGCCACGCTGGGAGCCCACCCCAGCGTGGCAATCGATGTTTAGCGACGGGCGCCCAATCCTCCATCGGCTGAATGCCCCCAACCTTTTTGTGCCATGCTGGGAGCCCACCCAGCATGGCAAACGTCCCACGCCATCATTGGAAACAAAAAGAACACCTAGAAGAAAATACGGTCCCACGTAGTCTCCTGGCCCTCCCACAACCCGCACTCCACCCACTGCGCACTCCTGCCTCCCACACCCTCACCCTTATACTTACCTCCGACCTCGGCGCAACGATCTTCGTGGACCGGGAACACATCTGCACTCTTCAAAGGCGATCACTAACTGAGGAAATGCCGTAAGCTGTATAATGGGCTAGATAGGGGTTTTCAACTTTGTTGCATATCTCAGGCATTTTTGAATTTTGCACCAAATTTTCAACATGGGGTTTTGGGACCCTCTCATGAATGATGTCACTGTCATGGTGTTATTTGTCAAGGGTGATTTCGCAGTACTGCCGAAATCACCTTTCAGGACTGATTAACAAAATGACACTGCCAGTGTTCATAAGGTGGGCTCAAGAGCCTATTTTGAAAATTCTGTGGAAAATTTCAAACAACGATTGTTTTATTTAGCTATGCTACAGTTCCCACGCACGCCCGTAAGTTCGCAAATTTTCAATATTTTCACTCCAGATTTTCAATATTACCATTTTACCACACCTTCTTATGAGCAGTACAGCTGTCATTTTTCACATCTCACCCAAAACGTGTTTCCGCCCATGTAGCGCACAATGGCGCAGTCGATGTTCGAAATCAATGTATGGGACACATTAAGAAAATCACAGTGACACTGTTCATGAGCAGAGGTCTTAAATGGCTATGTTGAAAATTTGGTGAAACATTCCTAAAATGACTGTTTTACGAGCGCATGCTATGCATGTCTTATGCATGCTTATAAGTTTGCAAATGTAATATTTTCACTCCAGATTTTCAACATTGCCATTTTATTACACTTCCTTATGAACAGTACAGCTGCCATTTTTCATATGCTGCCCAAAATGTGTTTTCGCACATGTAGCGCACAATGGTGCTGCTGGTGTGTGAAAGCAATGTTTGGGACAGATTAAGAAAATCACAGTTACACTGTTCATGAGCAGAGGTCTTAAAATGGCTATGTTGAAAATTTGGTGACAAAAGTCCATAAAATGACTGTGTTACGAGTGAGCATTGCGCAGTTTCCACGCACCCTCTTAAGTTCATGATTTTGTAATATTTTAAGTCCAGATTTTCACCAGTGGCATTTTTCCACACTGCCTTATTTACAGTACAGCTGTCATTTTTCACAACATGGCTGAAGTGTGTTTTCACACTTTCAGTGCAGAGATGCGTGGTCGCTGTGGAAAATTATTGTTCGGGACAGATAAAGAAAATCACAGTGACACTGTTCATGATCGGAGGCACCAAAATGCCTGAGTTGACAATCTGCTGTAAAAAAATCCCCAACCTAATTATATTACGGGTGTGCCTTGTACAGTTTCTATGTACGCCATGACTTCACCATTTTTTAAATATTTTACTGCAGATTTACAACATTGCCATTTTTACACCTCCCATGAACAGTACAGCTGTCATTTTTACATCCTGTTCGGAATGTTTTTGCACCTGTGGTGCTAAATTCGTAGTCGCTGTGCATAAGCAGCTGCTAAGAAACTGATATTCCCCTGTTCATGAGGTGGGTTACACAAAACCATGTTGAACATTTGGAATGAAAAATACCACGAATGCCTGAGGTATTAGGATTTCCAACCATAACGCCCAACCCTGTAGAGAATGACAGGCATCAAGGGTGTGACTTGGGATTCTTGCCTGCAATGCTCATACCATTCCACACCCTGCAGCCAGTGAGAAGCATTGAGGTATGCCTTGGACTCTTCGGCCCCAAAGTTCACCCCATTCTCCTATACTGCACCCATCCCACTGTATTTCCTAATGGAATGGGGTGCGCATAAGGACCAAAGACCCCAAGGAACACCATGACACTTGCCAGTGTCTGCAGGATGGGGTGTACTGAAATGGTGTGGCCGTTATGCCTGACGACCCAAAGACACACCCCAATGCCTGTCACTCTCTGCAGGGTGGTGGTGGGGTTGGCTTCAGTTCAATACTTCACTGCCATTACTATTACACAGCTCTGTAACTTCTACACCACCACTGCCAATGCTAGCAAGCAAACATTCGGCATTGACAAATGCTTGTTTAGATTCTATTCCTTACATAGATCTAGCTCTTGATTTATTTTGTAGACAACTGATTCCAATTCAGAACAATTTTTTTTCCAATACTTACTTTAAGACTTTGTGGTGCTGCTAACACATGGTTTTCTAGAGATATTAAAAACTGGATAAAACATAGAAATCTGGCATGGGAAACTTGTAAGAACTGTCCATCTATTTCATTATTGAACAACTATCATTGTTTAAGAAATAAGATTTCGAAGTTAGTGAGACCTGCAAAAAAAGAGATTTACGGGTCACAATCTGAGGCTAGTTGTACTAATCCTAGGCATTTTTGGGACAAGCCAAATTCTTTATTATCCCTGAAGTCTAGAAGTATTATCAAGAAATTGAAGGTTAATGGTGTAGAGCTAACTGACCCCCTAGAGACTGCTAATTCGTTTGATGTTAAATTTTCTGATTTGTCTAGTTATGAAGTAAATATATCTCATGAACCCGCTGCTGATTCTTGTCATGACAGTTTTCTTGTAGGGTGCCCAATCTCCTATTTTAGGTTTCTAAAAAGAATGTATTAAAGCTTATTTTTCCATTGCCAATAAATATAATGACTGTGGTGTTGGGTTGGATGGGCGTTTTCGAAGATTGTCTGCTCCTTATGCTGTCGCTCCTCTTTGTTCTATTTTTATCTTTGATGTCTCATCAATTTCCTTCTGATAGGAAGTGTGCAAGGGTCGTACCTTTCCCTAAGAAATCCAGTGCTGAATCTGTTGAGGACTTTAAACATATTTCTATTTTAAATTCTCCAAGTAAAATGCTGAAAAAGACTGTGGCTAATCAAATCAATAGTTACTTGGAGTCCTATAATGTTCTTTGTCCTCAACAACATGGATTCCATAAGAATCATGGAACAGGTACTGCCTTGGTTAGGTTCACAGATTTGGTTCTGAAAGGATTTAATAATGGCCTTATGACTGGAGCAATTTTTGTGGACCTGACCAAGGCATTTAACCTAATAGGACATGATTCACTTTGTTCTATACTTAGTTTCTTAGGTTTTTCTGGTAATGCTGTTTCATGGGTTAAAGACTACTTGACTGATCATTCTCAGTTTGTTAATATAGAATTAGCCATGTCAAATATTTGTACTATGGGAAGGGGGCACCTCAGGGGTCCATTCTGGGCCCATTATTGTTTTCTCTTTTTGTTATCTGGTTGCCTTCATTATGTAAATCTTGTGATTCTTTTCTTTATGCAGATCATTTGATTATTTTTTCCTCATGCTAAGTCCTTACCTGAGTTAAATCCAGACTTGAACAGGACTGTTCTGATGTTTGTAACTGGTTTTCTAACAATTCTCTTGTACTGAATTCTAAAAAACAAAGTCTGTGATATTTGGTACTACCCGCGTGTTAAATGATAATCCTTGTTTACTGCTGTGGGATCATTTTGGTGTTCCCACTGAACAAATACATACATTTAAATATCTTGTGGCGCTACTTGATCCAGGGCTCATCTTTTCTGCACAGGTGAGATAAGTAAGCCAGACTATTAATCAGAAATTGGGTGTTCTTTATAAATGTAAAAGTTTTTTTCTTTGAAAACTAGTAAATTAATTGCTGTTAGTTCCCTCCTTCTGCATTTTGGCTATGTCAGAAGCATTACCAAAATCTTATTGTCTGTGGCAGCAGCATGATTTGTGGGCTACAAGGCCCGCAGCTGTTATTACCAAGCATTGTGAAGCTAAATTGGGTGTTTTAAATGTGAGCCCTGCCTCCAGATACAACTGGAAGCAGGAAGAGAGCTGTGTAGTTCAGGCAGTGACAGACTCGAACTACAAACACGGCTAGACAGTTTTAAAATTGAATTTGGCTGTGGGACATCTCGTGCCTTGACTTCGGCTGAGTAGTCAATGCACAGAGCCACATTATTGTTTTTAGAAACGCAACCTTAGTTGCAAGTGTTTGGTGACCCCACGAGCCTCTTCCGGATCAGATACAACTTCAACTTGCCCCTGCTGCAAGCGGGCATCAGAAACATTACCAAAATCTTATTGTCTGTGGCAGCAGCATGATTTGTGGGCTACAAGGCCCACAGCTGTTATTATCAAACATTGTGAAGCTAAATTGGGTGTTTTAAATGTGAGCCCTGCCTCCAGATACAACCGGAAGCAGGAAGAGAGCTGTGTAATTTGGGCAGTGACAGGCTTGAACTACAAACATGGCTAGACAGTTTTAAAATTGAATTTGGCTGTGGGACATCTTGTGCCTTGACTATGGATGAGTAGTCAATGCACAGAGCCACATTAACGTTTTTAGAAATGCAACCTTAGTTGCAAGTGTTTGGTGACCTGACGAGCCTCTTCCAGGTCAAATACAGCATTTAACTTGCCTATGCTGCGAGCAGGGTGAGCTCGTGCAGGGCACGCGTCATCACGCACGGAGATGCTCGCAGAGACATGCGCATCTGTACGTGTCAGCTGTGTCAGCTGGGACAGCTGGGACCAGGGTCTACCTGCACACAAACACATAATAAAAGGTAACCCTTAAAATGAAGCTGTGTATTAATTGTAGCATGTATGTGGAGGGGGAGGAAATTGAGGGGTTTGAGTGTGATGAATGCACACTCCTGGAGGTACTACAGGCTGAAATTATTGCACTGCAGCAAAGGGTGCAGGTTCAGTTAGATATAAGTAACTTACAGCAGTTCATAGATAATGCGGTAGAAAACACAGCGGAACTAAAAGTAAGAGCAAACCCATAACTGAGGAAACAGGGGAAAATGATGACTGGTGTCTGATCACTAAAACCAAAAGAAAAAAAAAAAGGAAGATGAAATATAGGTGGGTCTTCCAATATTTTAACTCCAAATGGATTTAGTGCCCTAACTCCAGAGAGTAGCCATGAAGAGATCCTGTTAGCTCAGGGGGTACCAACAATGTCCACTAATATACAGCGAATAGATCAGGATTCTGCTGACCTAGACAGCAACAAGAACAGTAAAACACCGTTGAAGGGCACAAGTAATCCCCAAGATGTATTAGTTATAGGGGATTCTATGTTGAGATACACTGACCACATAATATGTCAACATCGAAATCAGAACACCACAGTTAGCGTACTGCCAGGGGCAGGTATAAAGGATATTAAACAACTCCTCCCAGGTCTACAGGAACACACCACAAAACCACTAGCCCTAATACATGCAAGAGTTAATGACGTAGGTAAAAGAACGCTTATAGACATTCAGAGATTTTGAACAGGTCGGTAGGGATCTAACGACAAATGGATGTGATCTCATCATATCAGGTATACTCCCAGTACTTAGAGCAACATATGCAAAAACAATGGCGATACAAGCCCTTAACGGTTGGCTGAAATAGGGAAGGCTATATATACTTGGAGCATGGGGATATGTTCAGAAACCAGAGACTGTATGCACAGGATGGTCTTCACCTAAATAGGCAGGGGAAACGTATCTTCGCATGCAGACTACGTCAAGCTATTGAAAGTGGTTTAAACTGCAGGAAGGGGGGATGAGGGGGATTCCAGAATAAAACCAAGAAACACCAGGAACCCTGCTCCAGACACCTGCAATTTCCTTGTGATAAATGCCAGGAGTCTAAATAATAAAACTGATGAACTCCTTTATACTGTGAGTAATTCTAATGTACATATCTGTGCCATCACTGAGATTTGGTGGGGAACGGATGATCCTTGGGATAGAAATACACCAGATTATACTTTATGTCATAAGAACAGGACACTGAGGAAAGGTGGTGGAGCGGCTCTTTATGTTGCAGAGAGTATAATTTCTGACTCTGTGGACACTAAACAATGGGATAACACCAAGACTCTGTGTGTTAAGATCTCTCCCCCCACATGCTGCCAAAATAAACCTAGGCCTGATATATAGACCACCATCCATTTCACAAGAAGATGATTCACAATTGCTGGATTTCATCAGCAAAATAACTGCTACTGACAATAATATAATTTTTGGTGATTTAAACCTCCCTGGGATAAACGGATACACTACAAGCCGAAACAGCTATAGAGCTAAGCTACAGTACCTAGAAGCTTTTATTTTAGCAGGTATGAATCAGTTTGTCACAACAAACACTAGGGGCAATCATATCCGTGACCTGGTCCTAAGTAACTTAGTTGAGAATATTCACGATTGTAAGGTCCTACCTCCCTTATGGTCTAGCAATCACTCTATAGTAAGCTTTTTTTTTATATATAAGTTTAGGAATTACAATCCTTTGAGTCAGGGACTCATTTACAAAGACTCAGCGTCATACATTGAATGAGGACAAATACAGAGTAAAATAAGGTACAGAGACTAAGAACAGAGACAGAATGGGATAATACATAAACAGAAACAACACCAAAGGTGTGTGATTATGAGTTATATATTTGAATCAGAGTTGAATTAGCAATGGATACTTAGCCCTTGTAGAGGAGTTTATGTGCAATCACACTAACAGTTGGATATAATATGGGTACGCAGCACAGATTTAAAAGGCCTCAACCTGGGAATAGAGAGGGCAGTGTCAGGGAGGGAGTTCATCCAAAGTGGCGCCTCGTAGCAAAAGGACCTTTGGCTGGCAGTGGTCCTTGCAAAAGGGATGCGAAAGGCAGTAGTGTTTGAGTGTTTTGTGGCCCGAATCGATAAGCATGCTTGTAGGAGCAAGAGACAGCTGGGGGGGCTAACCCTAGTTGTATTTTGTTGGCCAATAAGCAGGTCTGATAGAGTAGGCGCCCCTGAAAGTTTAGCCATGATGACCATTCTTAGAGTTCACAGGTATGTGTGAGGTGATCACAGCCTGTGGCTAGCCGGCATGCTTTGTTAAGGGAGCGCTTAATGCTGGACAGGGCAGTGTCAGAGGTGGCACCATATATGACTATGCCATAGTCTACCAAGGAAAGGATGGAGCTAGAGATGGCTAAACGGAGGGTATCAGGAGGGAGATAGGGCCTACATTTATACAGGAGACCAATTCTAATGTTTATAGCAGAGCAAGTCGATGCTACAGTATATGCTAACGGAAAGTAAGGGCCGAGTCTAGGGTGACCCCTAGATGTTTAAAACTGGCAACTGCTTCCAGCATGGTACCCTGGGAATTTAGTATAGATAGTTTGGTCATGTTGCGCTTATGTTGAGGGTGGATAAATAGCATGAACTTTGTTTTTTGTAGTTGAGGACAAGTTTGTGGGACGTGAACCATGATTCTATTTCTGTGAAGGAGCCCTGCAAGGCTTGTTGGAGCTGGGTAGAGTCAGGGTGCCGGCTAAAGATCACAGCGTCATCTGCATAAAGGAGCAGGCATTCAGTGGAGGCCAAAGGGAGGGAGTTTAAGTATTGGGAGAAGAGGAGCGGGCCAAGGATGGACCCTTGTGGGACACCCGATCGGACTGGAAGGCTAATAGAAAGAGTGCTATTTATTTTCACTTGCTTGGTACAGCCATGAGGATAGTTGCAGAATCAGTCAGCAGTCTCTTGGGAAACACCAACTGAGAGGAGGGAGTTTATTAGTATACTGTGATTGACAGTATCAAAAGCCTTGGAAAGGTCAATGTAGACAGATCCAGCCAGGGCTCCCTGGTCAAGGGCTTCATGGATAAAGGAGGTAAACTCAAGCAGGGCAGTGGTTGTGCTGTGCCCTTTTCTGAAACCATGCTGCTGCTGGCACAGTAGGTGGTGCGAGTCTAAATAGTCAGTAAGTTGATCTGCAGATATTTTTTCCAGAGCTTTTGAAAGGGAAGTAAGTATAGAGATGGGCCTATAATTACAACTAGAGGTATGGTTACCATTTTTATGAATTGGAGTAATGACCGCCCTTTTCCAAAGTGAAGGGAACTGCCCTAGGCACAGGGACATGTTTAGTATTTTTGTTAGTGGTGTTAGGACTGCATCGAGGGTTAAGGAGAGCAGTTTTGCATCAAGAGAGTCACCACTCTGCCTTGTCTTTCCAAGGAACTTGGCGAGATATGGGCGAGTGACACTAGGGGAGATCATTTTAAAGTAAAAGGGTGGAGCGCTGGGGGTGGCAGAAACTGTCCAGTATATGCAGTAAAGAAGTTGTGAGGGAGGATAGAGCTGAGGTCAGAGAAAGATGCCTTGAAGGTATTAGCTATCTTACTAGGGTATTGGGTGGAAACACCGTTGATGACAATCATGGAAGGAGGAGGGGAGGGAGACTTGCCACTTAGTTCCTTCATATTTGCCCAGAGCCTCTTCCCATCTCCACAGGTGGCAGTAAGGTTGGACTAATAGAAAGCTGCCTTTGCCTTGCGGATAGCCCAGTTGCATGAGTTACAGGCAGCATGGTACAGTTGCTGATCCGAAGGACGACCAGACTCAAGGGCACAGTGCCATAGGTTATCACGGGCCTTCATTTGGTCACGCAAGGACTGATTTACCCAAGTGGAGGATTTAGTTTTTTCTATTCGCTTAACAAAGGGGGCAAAGATGCCACAGGAGGGAGCTAATGAAGAAGGACAGGGAGGCATCCACTGATGACTGGTGATCTAGTGGGGACCAGTTGAGGTTGAGAATATGGTTTCAGAGATGTGCCAGGGACCTTTTTTTAGCTGGTGATACAAGAGATCCTCAGGGGGGTGGCTTCCAGCTATTTGACCAGTGGCAGGTAACAACGGAGTGATCGCTGAGTGAATCTGGGAGGACCTGGACATCCTGTAAGCACTCGGGGTGGTTCGTGAAGATGAGATCAATGAGGGAACTAGTGCCCTTGCGTTGGTCTAATCTAGTAGGGCTTAGGACCATTTGTGAGAGATTTAGGGCTGCAGCTACATCCCTGAGGGAGGATGTGTGAGGGGCAAGCCAGTTAGTGTTGAAGTCTCCTAGGGCAATGATTTCCGAGTTTTTTGGTAGTTGGGCGATATTAAGGATGGAGGAGAAAGCTCCCTTTTGGTTGCGACGGGGTATGTAGACTGACATTAGGTAGAGAGATTTACCTGATTTGCCAACTGCTATCTTAAGGGTAAGGAACTGGGCACCTGCCATAGGGTTCAATGTAGCAATTTTAATACCTTGTAGGTGATCCCGAAAGTACAGCGTGCATCCACCACCCCACCTATCCAGCCTGTCTGATCTGAAGAATGTATAGCCCGGTATGTAAATAGCCGAGTCTGAGGTGCTTAGAGATAGACATGTCTCAGATACAGCTAGTACATCAGGGTTGTGGAGGCAGACCCATGCTTGAAGTGTGGCAAGATTCTTTTGGAGGCTACATATATTAATGGCGGCCAGTTGCAGACCTTTGAATTCCGTTGACAGGCAAGAGGTGGGGGTAGCGGGGCCAGGATTGGGGTCAATATTGTCCATAAGTAGCAGTAGGATAATAGAGATCCCGGATAGGGCACTTTTGAGGGTCAACTTATGATTACACAGTGTCAGGCCTGCATGTTGAGGTAGCTTGTTGACAAAATGAGAGCAGGCGAAACGCAGTATTTCTTGGCTATAAAGAAAGGGGGTAACCGCGGCTGCTGGGAGCAGATGGCTAGGAGCAAGTGGGAGGTAGGGTGGGTAGAACATGGTTACTGAAACAGCAGTAATCACGGGGGGGCAGCAGGGGGGTGTCTGTGGGGCAGAAGGGGTAGTGTGGGGTTTAGCAGGGAAAGGGCAGGGGGTGGTACACTGAGACGGAGAGTCATGGAGAGGAGAATAAGCAATGTCACCGTTCTGTGTGAGAGAGAGAGAAAACAGTAATGTTTCTTAGCAATCTGTGGGATGATAATTTAGTGCAGGACATATAGTTGTATGTACTATGATTACAGAGAGACAATGGGCTTATTGTTGCTGAGAGGGGAGAGGGGAGAGGAGATAAAAGGCTAGTAGAAATAAGTGGGGATTATGGGTATTCTATATTTTGCACACCAGGCTGTGTGAAAGGATGATTTTGGCAGAAATAGCAGCCCCTAGTGGCAGGTGCTGATAGCCTGCAAATGGTAAAGTTGCCTGATTGTTTTTTACAAGTCACCTGGGTCCCACTGTAAAACACCAAGTCGACCAAGAGTGGTGGTTGGGGGCGGAGCTTTAACTACAAAGGTAGGTTAGGCAACAAAATAGGGAACACAACAGTATACGACTATAATAAGGATGATTTTGTCAGGATGAAATGTGAAATGGCTGCATGGGACTGGGCAGAGGAATTTGGAGTTATACAATGGCAATTCAAAATGTAGAAATTTGATTGGCTGATTGAGTCTTTTATCCGTGAGTAAATTCCAGCATAACTCACAGGATAAAGACCCAGTCAGCCGCATGTGGCAAAAATCAGTCCAATTTGAGAAATAAAAAAAAAATGCCGCCATATTAACTCCCCGCTAAAGCGTAACTGCTAAGCTCCATGATAGTCATACTTACCTCATGATCTCCATTCAGCTCTTAACAAATTTAACCATCTTCTATTTATTGAAATTAAGTTACATCTACAGAAATCACAGCAACACTGGAGCCGTTGATAGTGGGCATGCGCTTATACATATGTACATGGCCACTATCAACGGCTCCAGCTGTCAGCTCTGATTTCTGTAAGTTGTAGCCCTACTTTTCAATAAATATAGATTTTTCCACATTCAGCAGAGGGTTAAAATTTGTCAGCAGCTGAACCGGGACCATGGGAGGCAAGCACAAATATTTCATGGCTTTAGAAAGCAACGACCGACAAATTGTCACCGTGGAGTTTCGGTTTGTCCGGGGATCTGTCTTCTGTGAAAAGCAAGGTAAAAGTCTGCAACGCCGAACTGATTAAAGAGTTTCCCCCATTCAGCACTTGGCAGACAGGTAACATATGCTGAATGGGGATCCTGTCTGTGTGTGTGTGTGTGTGTGTGTGTGTGTGTGCACGCGCACGTGGGGGGTGGCTCTCGTAGCTTTAGTGCTCTGACCAGGGAAACTGTCTTTGCAATGTTTGGCTCCATCTTTTTTGGCCAGCCAAAGAGGCAGTTCTGTGCAGCAAGCTGCTATGAATTTACATGCAGGCAGCAGAGACAGACCAGTTTTCAGATTTAAATTAAGGAGGTCAGTGGTAACCAAAAAGACAGCTGACATGTATGATTAGAAGGACATGCTGAGGTAGGGAGATTGGCTCCATATCAACAAAGGACTATTTTTTCTGGTGAACTTACAAAATCCTCAAAAACAATTTAAAATAAAAAAAAACTTTCTTTTTTTTTTTTAGACACGAAATAAGGAGCACATTATATCAGAATAGCTCACTCCAGGGTGTGGGATTATGCTGGGATTTACTCACTCCTCATGTCCAACCCACACCAGGCATGAGTAAATCCCAGTATAACCCACACCCTGTTGTGGTTTATTGCTTAAATCAACCATTACAATATATGTGGGACATCCTGACAAATAAGGTGGTCTCCCTAGTACAAACTTTCACTCCATCTGTACATAAATATGAAGGGATAAATAAAATTCTGCCACAGTGAATGACACCACCTGTGAGGAAATTAATAAAAAAAGAAAAATAAAGCATTTATAAAGGCTAGGAAAAGTGGTATCAGTAAATGCTGGGACACATACAAAAAGCTTCTCAAGCAAACCAAAAGAGTATAAAAGAGGCTAAACAGAAACAAGAGCTTAGGCTAGCATGTAAGGTCCAAAATAATTCTAAGTCATTTTACACTTATATTAATAATAGGAGGGGGTGAAAGCAAATCTATAGGAGCCCTCAAAGGCCCTGATGGCAATATGGTGACAGATCAGTTCGCAATGGCTGAACAATATAATATTTTTTTTTACATCTGTTTTCAATAGTAAAACATATCCTGGAATTAATCACTTTGACCAGGCACTTAACACAGGCATCAGCATAAATAGTGAGGATGTTCTCAAAAGACTTCAGGGTCGGGATCAAAACAAGTCCCAGGGACCAGATGAATTACATCCCAGAGTTATCAAGGAATTAGCAGAATTCTTGGTAGGCTCAATCACAGCCATCTATCAAAAATCATTAGATGAAGGGCTAGTCTTGGAGGTTTGGAGACAGGCAGTAGTGGTATCCATTCACAAAAAAGGCACTAGGCATGAGGTGGAGAATTATAGGCCCATCAGTTTGACAGCAGTACTGGGCAAGATCCTGGAAGGCATTATAAAGGATCATACAATCAACCATCTTATCTCCACAAATAATATTGACTGCACTCAGCATGGATTTACTCAAGGCAGGTCTTGTCAGACCAACCTACTTGAATTTTATGGTAGGGTTAGTAAAACCTTGGATGATAAACATTCAGTGGATGTCATTTTTTGGGACTTCTCCAAGGCATTTGATAAAGTACCTCATGGAGAGCTTGTCGATGCCTTAATTGAGCTCGGTACTGAGGGTAAAATAACCTGATGGATAGAAGCCTGGCTCTCTGACAGGAAACAAAAGGTTAGCTTAAAAGGGACATGCTCAGGATGGGTGGATGTAACCAGTGGGGTACCACAGGGTTCCATACTGGGGCCCTGTCAGTTTAATGTTTACATCACTTCAATGAACACCGCCACAGGAGTATTTGTATCCAAGTTTGCCGATGACACTAGAATAGAGCACATTGTGGATAGTCAAGAGGAAGCAGACACCCTCCAAGCAGCCTTAGGGGACCTGGAAAAATGGGCATGTGACAAGAAATTAACATTCAGTGCTGATAAATGCAGTGTAATGCATTTTGGAAAACAAAATAGTCAGATGAATTATTCTTTTGTTGGGCGGATACTAAACAAGGTGGAGGATGAAAGAGACCTGGGCATTAGGATAAGTAACGACCTCAGCTTCAAGTCACAGTCTAATCAAGTCATTAAATAATCTAGTAGTATTTTACACTGTATAAATAAGCATATTAAATGCAAGAACAACGATGTATTGCTGCCTCTCTACACATCCTTGGTGAGACTGCATGTTGATTACTGTGCCCAGTTTTGGTCTCCAGGTGGCAGAAGGGAAATAAATGCCCTGGAGAGAGTTCAGAGAAGGGCAACTCGCAAGATTAAAGAGGTAAAGGGACTTGACTACCAAACAAGACTCAACATCCTGGGACTGTATTCCTTGGAATTCAGACGGCTGAGGGGGGACATGTGTCTGATTTACAGAGCCCTTACAGGCTTACAGTTGTGGGAATTCCTGTGGTTGGAATACAGAAATCTACACTATAATACTAGATCACACACCCTGCAACTTGAATTAGAGAGATTTAGATCCACTAAAAGGAAGCAGTGGTTCTCTGTAAGAGTAACAAAAATTTGGAATGAACTCCCTTTGGAGGTAGTGTCCAGTGGTAGCATGTACAGCTGTAAATCAAAACTAGATGTACACCTTATTACAAACAACATATTGGGATGCTACTGACATTAACGAGCTAAAAGGGACTTCAATCTAATCAAAGCTCTGTAACGCCTATGAAACCTATGAAACCGATGTGTCGAATCTTTATTTTAACTTGGGTCATAAGGAGCATAACAGTCTTTCTGTTACATATACTGTAACAATATTTGTCACTTTGTTCTGTCTGCCCCTGTCTGAACTCATCATTGTGATTTGTACTCCCAATTAGGATGGTTATCACCAAATGCCCATGTTGAATATTTTTGTGTGTGTATGGTTTTTAAGTCTGGTTTTTTGGGGGGTATTTCATTTCCTCTGTTTCATCTGGTTTTCATTAGATCTGTTTATTCTAACCTAAGGTCAGCAAAGGATATTGTACTTAAAACTATTTCCTACAAATCTAAAGCTGGTTCTCGGGCTTTTTTCATAGCAGCACCATTCTATTGGAATGACTTACCTGAAACACTTCATTCTGCAGATTCTTTTTATATTTGTAAATCTAATTATAAACAATTTCTGCTGGATCAGGACGTTTGTAACTTTTTAAATTCATTATTGATATTGTTTCTGTATTATTTTGTCTGCCTGTATTGTGTACTGAATCTCCAAGTCAGATCTGAAAAAAGGACCTTTGGTCCAGTGTCCCTACCCTGTTAACAAATTTAAATAAGTAAATAACTTTGTTGTTTTTTAATATTTTGACTTCAAATTTTCAGCACAGTCTTTTTATGACCCCACCTCATGAACCCAGTAGGTGAAAATGTTCAAATCCCACCCAAATGGTGATTTCGTGGAACAAATGCAAAATCACCATTCAGGCCAGATTTGAAATGATTTGAGATGGGGACCAAAAAAAAGGCTAGGTTGAAAATTTGGGTGAAAAATATTAAAACACAAGATCAAAATGCACTTAACAGATTTCCTCAGTTCCTGGTCAAGCACTGAAGAGTGAAGACGTGTCTCCAGTCCAGAAAGGACTATGGCATTGAACCCCCGCTAGGTAAGTATGGGGTAAGTGGGCTGTGAGGTGGATGGTGCTGAGTGGGGAGGTCAGGTAGGGGTCAAGTAATGGCAGTAGGGGTGGTGGCAGCAACAGACACCAATGGTCCATTTTCTTTTTTATTGATTTAAAAAAATTAACAAGCCCCAGTTCTAGTTACATGTATTATTTCTTGAAATACATTTACTAAAAATGGATGTGTTGGAAATACTCTGTCAATGTAACAAGTTTATTTTTTGTGAAGTGGGGTCGGGTTCCTTTGAAGGGGCTGTGGTAATGGGCAGGAGGCAGATTCCTTTGGGAGGGTGTAGGATGATTGGCAGTGGGTAAGTTTGTGTTTTATGAAGCAGGGACGAGGATTTTGTTGGGAGAGGGTGGGATGATTGACAGCAGGTGGTTTTATTTGTTTTGTGAAGCAGCAATGGGGATTCCTTCATGGGATATGATTGGCAGCAGGCAAGTTTCTATTTTGTGAAGTGGGGATGAGGATTCCTTCGGGAGAGGGAGGGATGATTAACAGCAGTCGGGTTTCTTTGTTCAAAATGAGGCACTCTGCTGGAGTAATACCCGATTAGGGCTTCTAGCAATAATAAAACATTTTTTCAGTACTTTTAATATCTGTTTTTTCAAGATTTTATACTTGCACCGACAGTCCTGTGGGCAGAACCGCCTGTAGACATCTTGCGCACACCTAGGGGCTTTTTGCATGCAGATTATGCTAACAAAGGCTACCAGCTCTGCTATTAGTTGATAGCAGTTATTAACATAATCCACATGCAGAAAGCCACCAAGTGTGTGTGAGATAGCTGTTGGCAGCTCTGCTTGACAAGACGGTTGGGCAAAATTGCAGCAGCTGCTGCACTTTCAATATTAACCATTGTTTTACTTTAAATATCCTAGGGGGATTCAATAGTTTAGTCCTGAGAAAAATGTATACAACATCACTATTTATTTATTTATTTGCTTGTGGTAACCGGGTGAGTGCACTAGGCATAGAAATGCCTATTTTCAGGCATGACCCGGGAGAATGCAAGTTGAAATACATAAATCACACCATGTGACGCAGCACATGAAAGAGAATAACAGTGAGAAGGTGTCAAATCCAGTCAACATAGGGATAGGCAGAATTGCAGTTTGCGGACAGTCAGGATACAGGCAATACAGTAATTAAACAAAGTCAAAAGCATGGACATGTGCAAAGCAAATGAATACAATGATCAAGTGGATAAATGGCATGTTATAAACAGTATACAATAAGTGCCCTTAGAGGTAGTAAGCTTGAGAGGAGTAGAGGAGCAAGAGGGGATAGGTGAAAGAGCATGAATTATAGGAGGGTCATGGGAAAGAGGTGAGGAAGAGGCTGGAGGTGAAAAAAGTGCAGAGTGGTAAGGAGGGATGGGGGGAAGGGACACTGCATTCAGACTGGGAAACTGCCTTTAGGACCCCCATTTTCTATAAACAGATCAAGAGTTGGTATGACTAACTATAGACCAATTAGTCTCACCTCGATCCCTGCAAAATGCTAGTGTAAGCACCCCTTCCCATGTCTAGGGGTATTTGATGGTAAAGCGAATGGGAAAGTGGGCACTAACAGCCAGAAAACCAGTCCAAAAATGCAATGATGAAACTGTACAATACCTGGATTCCCTGGGTGGTAACATGATGGATCTGCTCCATCAGGGTGCCGTCTTCGCCATGGGGTACAGTCCACAGACACTGGGGGGGCAAAACTTGTCATTACACTCGCAGTTTATGCATTCATTTGATCAGGTCATAATTAACATACAGTATAGGGAATCCATTGTCTAGGCAAATGATTGCAGAAAACAACTGGGTTTAATTTGTAAGTTGCAGTAAAATAGGTTTCAGTCAATAAATACTCAAGCATAAAACAGCAACTGCTCCATGGAGCGTGGGTGGCCCCAATGAGTTGATTAAAGTAGTACACATCTGTGGCCAGGTCCATAGTATATCTCTTACCCAGTACTGGGACAGGATAGTCCCTGTAGTAGTCCTCTGAGGAGCAAGCGAGCTCCTAAATGAATGTGATGGCAGCAACTCAAATAAAATTCCTTCACAACACTTGCTGTTATCTCCCAGACCCAATGATTTGCAGCGGAATCCGAGCATTCTGCGGCTGGCAAGTTCAACTTTTCTCTGCTCCCATAGTATGGCTACTTGGCCCTTCCTTTGCTCCCGCTGCACGACAGTGCAAGCACCCTGTGATGCAGGTCCAACTAGGACACCCCTGCACCTGGCAGTCTCGCACTCAAACAGCAGCAGTGTGGAATTCCTCTTTGGGCTCTGCATTCTGAAGATGAGATACACATCCAATGGACACAGCAGTGGGCAGTGGGCAGTGGGCAGCGGAGCTGCCACCCTGGATCCCCCCCCCCCACAGGTTAGTCTCTCACCCCTGGCCTGGGTCCCTGGCCATGGCAGCCACCAGTACTTCAGTTCCCACCGGGCTCCCTTGCCTGTCTGCCCTGGTGCTGAGGATCATGGTGCAGGCCTCCCAAGCAGGCCTTGGCTCCTTCTCCATGACAATGAGACCCCACAGGACAGTGGTGGGGTGCAGACAGCACCCAGATTTCTTCAGCCTCTAAACTTTTTCTGGAGAGAGACTCGACTTTCCCTCAGGGACCGGGGTGGCAGTCGCCCTACCCCAGCCCCAGGCCTCCTCCTCGGACTCCCAACTCAAACTTCCTCCCCGAACTCTTGAACTCTCAGTTACTACCAAAACTCCTCCCTTTTTACCGGTTCCAGGTCCCTGCCCTTTTCTATGGGTCCTGGCACCCATTTCTACACTGCTGCCTTCTGGGCTTTGTAGTAAGCCCCACAAGGGGCTTACATGTTCTCCCCACCAAAACCAGCTACCCAAAGGGCTTACCCAGAGTGGGATATGTGCACTTTCCAACTCCAGGCCCACCCCCTGAGCTATACTGCCTTTACCACCAAGATGGTGGACTCCAAATTTCGGTGGGCGAACCCACTAACTCTCCCTACGTTACCTATTTATACCCTACCCAGAGTTGGCCATGGCAACCTACCCTAGGTTCCTTTGGACGGCTTGCCAGGTACTACTAGGAATGGCATCCCACCCCTTTCCCATTGGGACACCAGTCAACTGAACTTAAGCGAGTTGCTACCACAATGAGTAGGATATCCACAACCTTAATTTACAGTGCTTTAACTTGTTTGATTTAGTAGCACTCCAGAGGCATGGGGTGCACTAGTTAAACACACTTCAGCCCATTTTCTCTAACTATAACAGTTGCAATAACTTTCAGGCCCCAAACAGTGGGTGCTCAAACATTAATAATAGTATGGAATAGTATTCCACACAATATCAGAACATCCGTAGGGAAAACCACTTGGAAAGGGATAAAAACTTGGTTGGAAAACAAAGCACTTGAATCCAGATTGTGTTGCACAAATTTTTTTTTTTTTTTTTTAGTTGTTTAACCAAGAGTAGCACACTAAGCTTAAAGCTTTTTTTACAGGTGTGCGTGCGGCCTGGGAGCACAGGGAAGTTAAGTGACTTGTTCAGGGTCACACAGTATGTAAGTGGAAGCTGTGGGATTCAAACCCAGGTCTGGGCTGCTGGATGTCACCAGATTTGCAGCTCAGAGCCTCCTCTGTTTAAAATGGTTGTGTGTAGTTATACTAATTATGTTGATTAGCGAAGTACTGTGTAATTTTTGTTTGTTAGATATGTCCTACCTGTCATATTTAAATAAGTGTTCATATTGTACTACTTTAAACGAACTTGTAACAAGTACTTGACATAATGAAACTGAAATAAGGTTTATCTCTGTACTATGGGACTTTATTGTAAATTAGCTTTTGCTCAATCAAGCAAATCCTGATTCATAAAGTTTTCATGAATAAATATTTCACTGCTGCTGTACTACTACTTAATAAACAGTAAGGTAACAGGTAGGCACATACAGGCTGATGCATAGCTTTTCTTCCCCCCACGCACACACACTTTACCCCCACACACACACTTTACCCCCACACACACAGGCTGCTACAGCACACTCACAGCACCATCACCCGCTGAAGATGGCTCACTCACACTCACTTGCACCATATTTAACAATCTATAACAGTACTATATGGAGAAGTACAAAGGTGCACAGTCTTTTCAGGCTTTGAAATGTCCATACGGGGAGTTTGGTACCAATATAGTGTCTGTCCACTGGATCCCCTAATCAATACCTATCTGTCTACTCAGACATTTCTACTCTTACTAGAGGAACTTACATTACAACCCTCCTAAACATTCCCTACTACACTATCATTACTGTCACTACTATTATACTGTGTTTTATTTTTTTTTATTTATTTTTTTTTCAAACAAGCCAATCACAGCAGAATCACTTCAATGTTGAACTAAAAAATAAAGGCATGATCTCACCAAAAGTCCTTAGGCCCTTGTCTTAGGGGTGGGGGGGCATGCTTCAGTCCAAGCTGCAGCGCCGTGGAGACACTGGTGTTTTGGGGTTCACTTTTTCTTGGCACCAGGAGCTGGATCCGAAGCGTAGTAAAAGGTGGGATCTGGCTTAGTGCACTCAGCGCCAAAAGAATTGTGGCTGATGACACAGTACTCCCCACGAGATCGAGACACATCCTGCATCAGGGCAAATGTCTTGAAGAGAGCCACCCCAGTCCATACTGTGGAATTACACATGGATTTGTGGTACCAATGACCTTTTGTTGACTGTAGGCCAGGTCCAAGGGTCCCAAATCGTTCCTATAGGGAACCTTGTCCACTGCTCCTTAAAAGACTCAATCTGCCCTCCTGGTTTCAGTAATGTCCCACAGCACTTGCTGACATATGGGTAATTCTCTCCAGGATATTCTTTCTTTAGCCTCGTGCACACCCATCGTTCCGCTTGTGACCATGCAGGTATACGTCTTTTACTGGTCCGCAGGGCGTGTCCTTAGGACAACCAGCTTCCCACAGAGCAGCACAAATACTTTGGGTCTGTGGGGTGCAGGGCATGCATATTCAACAAGCAGCACCAGCACAGGTTGGGCAGGAGAGGGGTAGTGACAGCCACCTCCAGCAAAGGCATGGTGTAAGGCTGGGGAATATCTCGCTCCACCACCCAGTCCTCATAATACCAGAAACTTCCACCCATGGCCCTCCCTCTGCCACTGGGAGGCGCAGGGATGGCCAACAGTGGGGAAAAGTGGGGCAGACGGCTGTGCCCTTCACCCACCAACTCCAGTTCTTTTACACCTTCCTTCACCTCTTCCCAATTCTGCAGAGTCTCAGTGGTGGTGGTGGAAACTTCACTGGGCACGGCTGCAACAGGCAATTCCCAGCCCCAGGGGGGCATATAGGTGGGGACCACTGCCACTGAATGGGGGAAGCGTCATGGGAGCAAGAGATGCAGAAAGGCAGGAGCATCACCCCACATCCCTCAAACCCACAGTGGATACATTTTTCTTTCATTGAGCCCCATTCCACCATGTTCCAGAGCCAGGCTAGAAGGGACTCTGGGACAGTCACAGTTTGTGTAGGCTGAATAGGAGCAGAAGTCATAACCAAGTTTGGTTCACTCCGACCTCTGCAGTCTCTACACACCGGTGGCAAGATAGCAGGCCTCAAAAGTCCTCCTACTATGTTTTTCCTTTTTTTCAATTATTTTCCAAGCTCTGTGCTGGTAGCTTTCGTCCTCACTCTCCAACTTCTCCGGACAACATGGCACTGTCTCGACTGAATTCCTGCACTGTGACCCCTGCAGTGCCCGGCAACCAAAAGTCTCCACCAACCATATTAGTCCCAACCAAATACATTATGCATGCATGTGTAACCCCCCTACAAATGGGGGTTCCCGAAAAGTCGTCCAAGAGCTTGTTTAGTTGCTCACATCCTGGTTGGTGTTCAGCGCAAAGCCGTTTAAATGTTGTTGCCAGTGAGTGCTTTTAAAGCCTCCATATACTGTCTCTTTAAGGGCTGCCTGCTTGCAGTCATAATTAGCTCAAATGGGGGGGGGTCTGTGTGTTTCTATGCTCGAGTCCCGCTCGGGCTGCTGAATAATCGCTCCGTTTCTGCCATTGCTAATTGTGCAGAGGGAGCACTGCTGAAAGATGTAATTATTTGCTGCATGTTTGCTAGAGTAATAATAATAATGTAGCTGTTCTAACCTGCCTTCTTGCAGCACAGACTGTTTCAGTTTAGCTTCACCATTTTGGTCCTGAACTGCCGAATTGGACCAATCAGTACTGAGGGATTCTAAAATGGAGCCTGCTGAAATGGGACTGTATGGATTACCAGTTGGGATTTGTAGTTTTAGACTGTTGGCGCCTTTTTGCAACACAAGGGGGAGCTCTTACTGTGATTGACAGCTAAACTGCCCAACCAAACCTTTTGGATCTAAGGGAAATCCCCTGATCTGTCTGCTGGCAAGCCAGATTCGAGTTGGAAGTTGAGAGAGAAGGAGCTCGTCTAGTTTGAGCGGTCTTGCGCAGTAGTTCGCACGGGAGAACCGTGGAAGACCTGACTTCTGGCTTGCTAGCCTGATTTCTGCCCTGACAGGGAGAAGAGGACTTTTGTCGGACTAATTCCGAATTCTGGGAGAACAAAGCAAGCTACTGATTTGGGACCAGGCTTAACCTGTAGAAGACCGAGGATTTTGCTGAATGCGATCGGCCTGTCAGGAATTTCAGTTACTTCTGAGCTCCCATTGTGTGCAGAGACTTGCGATCGTGACTGGGGAGCATTTGGCCTGGTACAGGTAGAATTTTGGTATATAAATGTACTGTGAACTTAAAGAGAAGCGCGATTTAGTTTGGCTGTGTGCTGCTGGCTTGTACATATGAATGTGCTATGTGCTGGATGGGGATCGCGATCTAATTCTCCTTTTTCTGAGAACTGTGTGCTAGCGGCTGGAAGCTGTTTCCCAGCTAAAATCGGACTGAATCCATTGTTGCCTACTGCAGACAGGCCCTGCCATGCGGGCCTTATCTCCCTACCCTGCGGCACAGAGAAGATCCATCAATGAAGGATCTGCCAGGGGATCAGCCCCCTGCTCCTTGCCTGAACAGGAACAACACCGAAGCAACTCGTGTGGGCCCTGCTTCCTCTGGCAATCCAGAACGTCCATCTATTGTCCATCCTGTGTGCAGCCTGGGTACCGTGAGTAATTATCAGGGTAGCTTCCTGCAACCTTTCTTAATCAAAAGTGTGTCATCTGATTCTTGTTGTGTTGTTTTCACTAACTGAGCCCTCTGGCTCCAGATTACAAAGTGTGTGTGTGTGTGTGCATGTTCTTTCTCCATCTCAGGGCCCCAACCAACTGCAATGCCGGCCTACCCCAGGCAACGGTCCTGGCTAGCCTTTCCCTTCATCCTGGGTACCCCAGAGAGTGGGACTGAGTGGGACTCTGATTGAATGCACAGTAGTGTGATTCTTAGTGTGTTTAAGCCAAGTAACCTGATTATCCCCCGTCCTTGTTATAGTCCCCTGAATAAATCAGATCTGTTTTTTCCTGCAATTTACATTGACTGTGGTGTCAGTTTATGTTGAAGGTATTGCATTGTTGCTTTTGTACTGCATCACCTTATTTACATGGGGTCCCCAGAGTCAAGCCTGAAGGAACCAGAACTGGGGTTAAGTGCCAAATATAAGTGTATGTACAAAGCATATCTGGGGTGTTGAGAAGGTGTATATTGTGTATTGTGTGGGTCACTAGTGGAAAAAGAGGAGGTCACAGTGTCCCAGAGGGCTGTGGCCTGGTTAGCTTGGCTAAAACCAACCCTGACCTTTGCGTGGAGGCACCCGTTTCAGAACTCAGGCCCCTTAACCTGTTGGTAGCCAAGCAGGCAGGGGTAGTAGCCCTTGGGATAGCGCCACCTAGGGGTTACATCTTGGAAGCACCGCTGGGGTTAGTATCCTCTAGTGGCCATGTGAGGAAACTACCCCGATATGTTCAGTTTTGGAGAGAAAATGGAGGAGCTTTCTACGCCTAAGCTAAAAATTGCCCCCCATAAACTGTTAGTGCACCAAATGATGGGGTGGAGTGAAGCTGAGGGGTTAGACCCCCAACAGGCTATCCTGTTATTGGATGTCCCTTTAGGGACCAATAATGCTGATATTGTATCCACTGTGGAGCGTGTTAAAGGTTTGGGCAAGGTTGAAGTAAGGGGGAGAGATGCTGATTTGTTTGAACAAACTATGATTGTGCTGCTCGAATGTAGTTCCCCAATAGATGCAGAGAAGGTACCCAGAAGGGTGGAGGGTCATTCATTTGCATAGTGGTCTGGCCACCCCGGGTGGGTCCCCTAGTATAGAAGGGTTTAAGGAAAAATTGCTCAAATTGTTAGCGTCTGAGGGGCAAACTGCCCAAGAGCTTGTAAAGGTGCTAGACCTTTCAGAGGACCATACGCCCCTGCATTCCCTAGCCACATCCCCGGTTTCCCCCAAGAGCTCTCCAGTAGCCTCCTCCCCATCATAATTCCCCCCATACAACTGGACTCCTACCGGAAGCTCAGACTTTTCTCAGGCACTGTCCCAGTGCCTACGGGGGAGGATGATCTGGAAGCATAGATAGACTATGCTACCCCTTTAGTGCAGAAATGGCAGTGTTCAGAGGGGGAAAAGAGGGAGTGATTAATGGAGAGTTTAAGAGGCCCTGCAATGGAGGCCATCTGTTTTTTACGAGCGACTAGTCCAGAGGCTACTGCAGTGGAATACCTCTCTGCACTGGAAGGAGTGCTTGGCAGTACTGAGTCGGGGGACGACCTGTTGTGGAAGTTCAAGTCAGCTAAACAGTGGAAAAATGAGAAGTTGTCCGCTTTTGTCACCAGGATCGAGAGGGCACTGCAGAGGGCCCACAGGAAAGTGGGAGTGCCTGCAAAGGAGATGAACCGGGTCAGATTGGATCACATTTTAAAGTCAGCTAGATTTTCTAGTGTAATTATATTAAAGCTCAAGTTGCAAGATAGGAGAGCTAACCCTCCCGAGTACTGTCACCTCATGAAAGAAATTTGTGAACTTGAGACTGATGAAGAGGGCTGGGAGCCCTATGCTGGGGTTGTGAGCACCTACCTGACTCCAGAGAGGAGTGATTCAGATCAGGCCCAGCAACTGAGAGAGTTGATTAAAGAGTTGACTGAGGCGGCCAGAGAACCTGATCTGTATCAGGCACCCCCAGAGACCAGAAGTGGAGTGGGAGTGCATGTTGTTTCTTCCAAGACCCAGATTGAGGGTAACCTATTGGCAGAGATACAAGAGTTGAGAGCCATGGTGGGGGAACTACAACTGGCTGCACAAACCCCCAACCGTAATGGAGACTCAGAAGTTCAGGAACATAAGTCCCAAGTCCAAGAAGAGTCCTGAAGTGCCCCTGAGGTACCCCAGCAGAGAAAGGACCCCCCATCATTCAAAGACCCTAGAGAGCCTACTTTTTGCTATCATTGCAGGGAGGATGGATACACCTGCCCCTTCTGCCGTTCGCCTGAAGATCTGAGGAGGGTCCGTGCCAGACTATTGACTTTGTTTCACTCGAATAACAACCAGCCATCAGAGGGAGCTGCTTGGAAAAGTTATGCTACCAAAGCCAAGGCCAGATCGACACCAGCGTCTGCGCCGCCTGAATGGTCCGAAGTGGTGGGTCCCTCCATGGAGACAACAGTGAAAGTAAATGGAGTGTCAACTAGGGCTGTGCTTGACAGTGGCTCCCAAGTATCGATAATGTTTCAAGACTGGTACAAGTAGCAATTGCCTGATGTGCCATTACAGCCTTTGGAGGGACTGCAAGTCTGGGGGTTAAGTGAAAAGGCGTACCCATACTCTAGATACATCCAAATTTGGTTGTCTTTCCCCACCTCGGTGGCAGGAATAGTGGAGCAAGTGGAGACCTTGGCCATAGTGTGTCCCCCTACTGGATTGTACAATGAGGTTCCTTTGCTAATTGGGACAAATGCTCATATGTTCTGGAGGTTGGTGCAGCTATGCTATGAGAAACAGGGGCAGCGGACTGGTAGAGCTCTGAGGATTCCTGCCCTGATCAAGAAGGCTTATGAGTCACGGAAGAATGCCGCAGAGGTGGATGCTGATGAACCAGTTGGGATTGTATGGAAGAAGGATCTTGAGTCCATGATCCTGGCCCCCAATGCTCAGTGTACCTTACAAGGGGAGGTCCACTTACGAAAGGATGTCAAGAATAAGATACTCATGCTGGATGCTCCAGGTGATGGAAAATTGCCAGAAGGTTTGCTGGTTAAGCCCAGTATCTTACCTGCTCGGGCTCACGCATATGCTCGATGGGTAATGGTCCAGATTCATAATGTATCAGACTGAGAAATTCTGGTGAATAGAGGCTGCACCCTGGCTACTGTGCACTGCGCAGACACTGCAGTGCTACCCAGAAACAAGTACTAAGGGGAGACTGACCGAGTGACGCCCGACTTGTTTGACTTTGGTGACTCCCCATTGCCAGCTGAATGGAAGGCCAGAATCAGCCAGAGACTTGCTCAGAGAGATCAGGTGTTTTCACTAAAGGAATGGGATGTTGGATGTGTCCAAGGAGCGGAGCACCACATATGTCTGCATGATGAATGGCCATTCCGTGAGAGGTCTCGGCACCTAGCACCAGCAGATATAGGTGATATAAGAATATACCTGCAGGAGATGCTTGCAGCTGGTGTGATACAGGAATCCAGCAGCCCTTATGCTTCGCCTATTGTGGTGGTGAGGAAAAAGAATGGGACAGTAAGAATGTGCGTGGACTATCGGACCCTTAACAGGCAGACCATTCCCGATCAATACACCATGCCCCGTATTCAGGATGCTTTAGATGTCTGAATGGAAGCAAGTGGTTCTCAGTGTTGGATCTTCGCAGTGGGTACTACCAGATCCCCATGGCCCCAGAAGACCATGAGAAGACAGCCTTCATCTGTCCGCTTGGGTTCTATGAATTTATGAGGATGCCCCAGGGGATTTCGGGTGCCCCAACCACCTTTCAACGATTGATGGAGCGTGCAGTGGGGGACATGAACTTGTTGGGTGTTTGGTATATCTAGACGATGTTATTGTGTTTGGAAGTACGTTGGAGGAACATGAAAGCCGACTTTTTAAAGTGTTGGACCAACTGGAAGATTTTGGCCTTAAGCTGTCTATTGAAAAATGCCAGTTCTTTCAGACATCAGTAAAGTATGTAGGGCACATAGTCTCCACCAAGGGGATAGAGACTGATCCTAGCAACGTTGAGGCCTTGACCACCTGGCCCCAGCCCCACAATCTAAAAGAATTACAATGATTCTTAGGATTTTGTGGTTATTACAGGTGGTTCATAAAGGACTACTCAAGAGTGATTCGCCCACTTCTGAATCTTACTCAAGGTTACCTTCCCACGAACAAAAAATACAAAAAAATGGCCTTCACTGAAACAGAGAGAGTATATTTCCGCCCAAGTGAATCTTTTGGGTTATGCTGGATGCCTGACTGCGAAGCTGCTTTCCATTAATTCATATATCAGCTCACCCATGCTCCTGTCTTCGTTTATGCTGATCCTGCTAAACCCTATGTGTTATACACCAATGCTAGCCTACAAGGTTTGGGAGCTGTGTTATATCAGGAGCATGAGAATGGCCTGAGACCAGTGACCTTTGCCAGTAGAAGTCTGACCCCATCTGAAAAAAACTATCCTGTGCATAAATTGGAGTTTCTGGCGTTGAAGTGGGCCATTGTTGACCAGTTCCACGAATACTTGTATGGAGCAAAGATACTGGTAAAGACTGATAATAACCCATTGACCTATGTGCAGACTTCAGCTAAACTAGATGCCACCGGCCATCGGTGGCTTTCTGCGTTGTCTACCTATGATTATGCAGTTGAATACAAAGCAGGCCTGAATCACATAGATGCAGATGCTGTCTTCCAGAGGCCTGCTCCCAGAAGTGATTGGGTCAGACTGTCCGAACCTGACATTCGAGCGCTCTGCCAAAAGTTTGACAAGGAGGAACAAATGTCCACAGACGCAGTGGACTGTCTAGTAGATTGCTTGGGGCCCTTAGATACTTGTTTACCTGCTTCATACTGCCATTTCTCCATACTAGATATTAGTGCCTTGCCTCAGTTTGATGCTAACAGCCTTCAGTGAGCTCAATCTCGTGACCCCATGATTCGATCAGCCCTCGATGCCCTCTATGCAGGGAAAGATGTGTCCAAGTTATACTCTTCTGACTCGAGAACTGCACTATTGTACAAAGAAGGCCCTAAATTGAAGCTAATAAATCAGTTGCTGTACCGAGAGACTGTAGATAGGGGGGTCGAGTAGACAAGCAACAATTGGTCCTGCCCACAGAGTTCAGAGACTTGGTGCTGGGGTCCCTACATAACCACATGGGCCATCTGGGCATTGACAGAACCCTTGATCTGGTGCGTCCCGATTCTACTGGCCTAAAATGGGGGCAGATGTTGAACATCACATACGAACTTGTAGTCGCTGCCTACAGAGAAAGGCTTTTCCACTGAGGGCTGCTTCCCTTGTTAACATCACCACCAGCACGCCCATGGAGTTGGTTTGTATTGACTTTATAAGTTTAGAGCCTGATCAGCGAAATATCAGTAACGTGTTGGTGGTCACAGATCATTTTACCAGATATGCCCAAGCCTTCCCTACCAAAGACCAAAAGGCCTCCACCATGGCCAAGGTGCTGATAGAGAATTTCTTTGTTCACTATGGGGCCCTCCAAAGAATTAATTCTGACCAAGGCAGTGACTTTGAGAGTCGCTTAATCAAGGAAATGCTCTCTCTATGGGGGTGCAGAAGTCCAGAACCACCCCTTAACATCCACAGGGAGACCCACAGTCAGAACGATTTAATCGCACCCTGCTTGACATGCTGGGCACTTTCCACCCGAAAGACAAGCCAAAATGGAGCCAGCAGATCAGCACCTTGGTCCACGCCTATAACTGTACCAAAAATTATGCTACCAGGTTCTCTCCCTATCACCTCATGTTTGGGAAAGAGGCTCGGTTACCAGTGGACGTTTGTTTTGGGGTCTCTCCTGATGGGGTCAGAGCTGAGAATTACCTACAGTACATACAAAAACTAAAAGCACAATTGAACCATGCTTACCAACTAGCTCAGACCATGGCTGCAAAGAGAAACTTGGCCAATAAAGAAAGGTATGATAGAAAGGTGAAGGCCCAAGAGCTTCAAGCTGGAGATCGTGTGTTGTTGCGGAATCTGGGACTGCATAGCAAACACAAAATTGCTGACCAGTGGCACCATCTTCCTCACATAGTGGTGGGCAAATTGAATGACTTGCCTGTGTATAAAGTGCGGCCTGAAAACAACTCAAAAGATGTTAAGACCATGCATCGTAACCATTTGTTGCCCATTGGTCAAATAACGATTGAATCTGATCCCCCAGAGACTGCTCCCTCTGGACCAGTGACAAGGGCTGCTGCAAAACAGAGACAGAGTAAGTCTGCCCCTGTAGTCACTGACTCAAGGTTTTTCCACAACAAACCCAAACTGATAATGACCATCAGTCCACTTTGGATGAGAGTGAGTGCAACTATGGTTATTATCCTTCTTATGAACTGAGTCAGCAGTTTCAAGGTAACCCCATGGTCAACTGTGGGGATGAAGCTGGGCCCTCTGGACTGCCTAACCCTCCAGCTTTGTCCTTGAAGCCAATGCTCCCGGAGAGTGAAGTGCAAAGTGTCAAGTCTGAGGATATTGAGTCACTTTGTATGGTGGAACTGTTTGAATTACCTGAGGAAGAGACAGATGAGCTGAGACCGATTGGTGAAATACCAGAGCCTGAGGAGTACTTTGAGTGTGATGATAGTTCCCTCCCAGTGCCGGAGTACCATTCAAGTGAGCAAAGTGCTGTGGAACCAGAACTTGCAGATCCAGGGGCTGACAGTACCTCAAGTCCGAACTTTTCTGCCCAGATAGAGACTCCCCTTGCAAGTAAGAAAAGTGCAGAGAGTGAAGCTATAGGTATAGAGATTGTGACTGTTCCCCCCAGGAGAAGTGGTAGAGCTGTCAAACCAATATTGCGCTTCAGCTATGATTCCCCTGGGAGGCCTGTGGATTTGCCTCTCAATGTAGTCCATAAAGGAGTCTGTGTGTCCCAGAGCTCACTGCCCAAACTGAGTTTAAGTGCAAATTCTCAGTTGATTGTTCTGCCCTCCAGATATGGTGCCCCTGCCCCACCTAGCCCCAAGGTAGCTGATAGGGAAGGGCCCTCGTTATCATTGTTCAATGTGCAGGAAGTGATAACCTGAAGTTGTATAGTAGTATGTGTAAGTTACCTGTGTAAAGTGTGCCTGATGTAATTCAAAAATGGGTATAGTAACATAAAATGTAGAGAATATGTATAGTAAAGGTTAAGAATGTTTACTGATGTATAAAACGTGATTGGTATGTAATGCCTAGGTGGCACTATCCCAAGGGCTACTACCCCTGCCTGCTTGGCTACTAACAGGTTAAGGGGCCTGAGTTCTGAAATGGGTGCCTCCACCCAAAGGTCAGGGTTGGTTTGGGTTACGCTAACCAGGCCACAGCCCTCTGGGACACTGTGACCCCCTTATCTCCCACTAGTGGCCCACACAGTACACAGATGTAACCTTCCCAATACCCCAGATATGCAAACCACATACACTTGTACTTGGCACTTACCTCTAGGACTGGTTCCTTCAGCGCGACTCTGGGGACCCCCTGTAAAATAAGGTGATGCAGTACAATAGCCACAATACAATACTTTCAGCATAAACTGACACCACAGTCAATGTAAATTGCAGAAACAAACAGATCTGATTTATTCAGGGGGCTGTAACAAGGAATGGAAAAAATCAGGTTAATTAGCTTAAACACATTAATAATCACAGTACCATGCATGCACTTAGAGTCCCACTCAGTCACATTCTCTAGGTACCCAGGATGAGAAAAGGGGACTAGCCAGGTCTGTTGCAGCTGGTTGGGGCCCTGTGATGGAAAAAAAACATGCACACACAATTTGTAATCCAGAGCCGGATGGCTCAGTTCATGGAAAGAAAAGCACAAGACAATCAGATGACACACTCTGATTAAACAAAAGTTGCAGGGAGCTACCCTGATAATTACTCACGATACCCAGGCTAAGCACAGGAGGGCTGATGGCTGACTTGCTGGTTTGCCAGAAGAAGCTTGGTCCCTTGATGATGGATCTTTCTGTGCAGCAAGGCAGTGAGGCAAGACCCTCGTGGCAGGACCTATCTGCGCCAGGCAGCATGGATTCAGTCCGATTCTTGCTGGGAAAACTACTTCCAGCACTAGTATACAGTTTACAGCAAATGGAGAATTCAGACTGTGATCCTCTTCCAGCACTTAGCACATTCATATGTAAAGAAAGTTTTACTGTACCAGGCAAACGACTCCTCGGTCCCGATCACAAAAATCACTGCAATTACCCGGGAACACTATGGTAGGTAAAGTCCTGAAAGGCTAATCGCTTTCAGCAAATCTTCGGTCTTCTACAGGGTGAGCCTGGCAATAATAAACGGCTTGCTTTACTATCTACAGATTCGGATTCAGTCCAAAAAAGTCCTCTTCTCCCTCTCAGGGCAGAAATCAGACTAGTTGGCCAGAGATCAGGCCTTCCATGGTTCTCCTGCTGAACTACGCAGCAAAATGGCCACTCGCACATTCAGAGCTCCTTCTCTCTCCAGCTCCCAACTTGAATCTGGCTTGTCACCAGACAACTCAGGGGCTTTCACTTAGATCCAAAAGGTTTGATTGGTTAGTTCAGTTGTCAGTCACAGCAGGGCTCCCTCTATAGGTGCAAAAAGGTGCCAACAGGCCAGATACTACAATTCCCAGAGGCTCTCTTCACACAGCCCCATTTTAGCAGGCTCCATTTCAGAGTCCCAGTCCTGATTGGCCCACAGCCTGCTCCATTTTAGTGTCCCCCCAATCCAATTGGTCCAATTCAGCAGTCTGGGACCAAAATGGTGGGGCAGAACAGACACAGTCCATGCTGCAAGAAAGGCAGGTTAGACTAACAACATTTTTACTGTTACTCTGCATTTTTTCCCACAATTAGTGACAGCTTTCAGAAAGGCTCCCTCTGCACTTGTAGCGACGGCAGAAACGGAGCACTTAGGCAGCAGCCCGGGCAGGACTCAGGCTCAAATACACACAGTCCCCCTATTCAAACTAATTATGCCTGCAAGCAGACAGCTCTTAAAGAGACAGTATGCAGAGTCTCTAAAAACGCTCGCTACAACACCATTTAAAATGGCTGTGCCGCCGGATACCACCCAGACTTGGAGCACTTAGGCAAGCTTCTGGAAGACTTTTGGGAACCCCCATTTGCAAGGGGGTTACACCCTTCCTGGCCTGGAAAAACTTGGCGTCCGCGTCAAGTAAGTACCCCCATAAAGTTAATACAAAACCATCATATACATCTACACTCTAACACATTAGACTTATACTTGTAATCTTCAGTCAGCATATTACCTTTGCTATAAACACATTTATGATACTTTTCAGCATATTACTCTTTACATAGCATTATACATACATTGTACTTTAAGCTCAGGTCATTACCTCCTGCACATAAAACTTGGAGAGAAGGGACCCTTCCCTATCAGCTACCTTGGGGCTAGATGGGAGAGGGGCACCATAACCGGAGGGCAGAACAATTAACTTGCAGCCAGCACTTATGCTCAGTTTGGGCAGTGAGCTCTGGGACACATACACTCCTTTATGGATCACATTGAGAGGCAAGTCCACGGGCCTCCCAGGGGAATCATAGTTGAGGCGCACTACAGGCTTTACAGCTCGACCAGTCTTTCTAGAGGGAACCATTACAGTCTCTGCACTTTTAGCCTCACTTTCTGTGCTATCTTTACTTGCCAGGGGAGTTTCCATTGTGGTAGGAAGGTTTGAACTTGGGGCACTTTCAGCTCCAGGTTCTGCAATTTTGGAGTCCACAACACTTGGCTCACATGGAGAGCATTCTGGCACTGGCAGGGAACTATCATCACACTCAAAATACTCTTCCTGTTCCGGCATGTACTCAGTCTGACTCAGAGCATCTGCCTCTGTCTCGGGTAATTCAAACAGTTCCACCATACAAAGAGACTCAATATCCTCAGATTTGACACTTTGCACTTCACTCTCAGGGAGCATTGGCTCCAAGGACGAAGCTGGGGGCTTAGGCAGTCCAGAGGGCCCAGCTTCATCCCCATAATTGACCAGGGGGTTACCTTGAAACAGGTGACTTAGTTCATACAAAGGGTAGTAACCATAGTTGTACTCACTTTCATCTGAAACAGACTGACAATCATTGTCCATGGGGGTTTGCTGTGGATGAAACCTTAACTCAGTAACTGCAGGTGCAGGCTTTCTCTGTCTCTTTTTGGCAGCAGCCCTTGTCACTGTTCCAGGGGGAGCAATTGCTGGGGGCTCAGATTCAATCAGTATCTGACCAATGGGCAACAAATGATTGCGATGCATTGTCTTGACATTTTGAGAGTTGTTTTCAGGCCTTACTTTATACACAGGCAGATCATCCGGTTTGCCCACTACAATGTGAGGGAGATGGTGCCACCTGTCTACAATTTTGTGTTTGCCATGTAGTCCCAGATTTCTCAACAATACACGGTCTCCCGCTTGGAGCTCTTGGACCTTCACCTTTTTATCATACCTTTCTTTGTTAGCCAAATTTCTCTTGGCAGCCATGGTCTGAGCAAGTTGGTATGCATGATTCAATTGGGCCTTTAGCTTCTGCACGTATTGTAGATAGTTGTCAGCTCGGACCCCATTAGGTGAAATGCCAAAACAAACATCCATAGGCAATCGGGCTTCTCTTCCAAACATAAGGCGGTATGGGGAGAACCCAGTGGCATCACATTTGGTGCAGTTGTAAGCATGTACTAAAGTGCTAATTTGCTGGCTCCATCTGGGCTTGTCTTTCGGGTGGAGAGTGCCTAGCATGTCAAGCAGGGTGCGTTTAAACCGTTCAGGCTGTGGGTCCCCCTGGGGGTGGTAAGGGGTGGTTCTGGATTTCCACACTCCCCACAGAGAGCATCTCCTTGATTAATCAGCTCTCAAAATTTCGCCCTTGATCGGAATGGATCCTCTGAGGGGCCCCATAGTGGACAAAGAAGTTTTCTACTAGTACCTTTGCCACAGTGGATGCTTTCTGGTCCTTGATGGGGAAGGCTTGGGCATACCTCGTAAAATGGTCAGTAACCACCAGCACATTGCTAATATTTCATTGATCAGGCTCCAAACTCAGAAAGTCAATACAAACCAACTCCATAGGGGCACTGGTGGCGATGTTAACAAGGGGTGCAGTCCTCTGGGGCAAAGCCTTTCTCTGCAGGCAGTGACTGCAAGTCCGTATATGATGCTCAACATCAGCCTCCATCTTAGGCCAGTAGAATCTTGACTGCACTAGATGAAGGGTTCGGTCTATACCGAGGTGACCCATGTGGTTGTGTAAAGACCTCAGTACCAAGTCTCTGAAAGCGGTGGGCAAAACCAACTGTTGCTTGTCTACTTGTCCCCCTCTGTCTATTGTTTCTCTGTACAACAATCAGTTAATCAGTTTCAGTTTAGGGCCTTATTTATACAACAATGCAGTTCTCAAATCAGAGGAGCGCAACTTAGACACATCTTTCCTTGCGTAGAAGGCTTCAAGTGCTGATCTGATCATAGGCTCTCGGGATTGAGCCCACTGAAGACTGTCATTATCTAACTGGGGCAGTGCACCAATATCTAATGCAGAAAAGTGACAGTAAGCAGCAGGTATACAATTGTCAGAGGGCCCCGAGCAATCCATTAGACAGTCCACTGCGTCCGTGGACATTTGTTCCTCCTTGTCAAACTTCTGGCATAGTGCTCACATATCAGGTTCTGACAGTCTGACCCAGTCACTTCTGGAAACAGGCCTCCGAGAGAGAGCTTCCACATCTATGTGATTTAGGCCTGCTCTGTACTCTACTGCGTCATCATAGGTAGACAATGAGAAAGCCACCTATGGCAGTGGCACCCAATTTGGCCAAAGTCTGTATATAGGTAGAAGGATTCTTATCTGTCTTTACCACTATCTTTACTCCATACAAGTATTTGTGGAATTGATCCACAATACCCCATGTCAATGCCAGGAACTCCAGTTTATGTACAGGATAATTCTTCTCGGATGGGGTCAGACTTGTGCTTGCAAAGGCCATTGGTCTCAGGCCATTCTCAAGCTCTTGATATAACACAGCCCCCAAACTTTGTAGGCTAGCATCAGTATGTAACATGTATGGTTTTGCAGGATCAGCATAGGTGAGGACAGAAGCGTGAGTGAGTTGGTATATGATTTCATGAAACGCAGCTTCACAATCAGGTGTCCAACATGACCCAAAAGATTCATTGGGGTGGAAACACACTCTCTTGGTTTCAATGGCTGCCATTCTTTTGTATTTCTTGTTTGTGGGAGGCTAACCTTGGGTAAGATTCAGAAGTGGGTGAATCACCTTCGAGTAGTCTTTAATAAACTGCAAGTAATAACCACAGAATCCTAGAAATCTTTGTAATTCTTTTAAGTTTCGAGGCTGGAGCCAGGTGGTCAAGGCCTCAATTTTGCTAGGATCAGTCTCTGTCCCCTCGGTGGATACTATATTCCCCACATATTTCACTGAGGTTTGAAAGAATTGGCGTTTGTCGATGGATAGCTTGAGGCCAAACTCTTCCAGGCAGTCCAATACTTTGAAAAGTCTGCTTTCATGTTCCTCCAACGAATTTCAAAATACTATAACATCATCGAGGCATACCAGGCACTCTAACAAGTTCATGTCCCCCACCGCACGCTCCATCAGCCTTTGAAAGGTGGCAGGGGCACCCAAGATACCTTGGGCATTCTCATAAACTCATAGAACCCGAGTGGGCTGTGTTGCTGCTTCTCATGTCCGGGGCCATGGATTAGTACCACTGCGCAGATCCAATGAGCGAAACCACTTGCTACCACTCAGACAGTCTAGCACATCTTGAATGTGGGCATGGTGTATTGGTCAGGATGGTCCTCCAGTTAAGGGTCGATAATCCACACATATCTGTATGTCCATTCTTCTTCTCACCACTGTCAATAGGTGAAGGCATATTCTGGATTCTGATTACACCAGCCGCAAGCGCCTCTCGTAGGTGGCTTTCATCATCTATATTGTTGTATGCCGGTTGACACCTAAATGGTCTCTCATGCAGCCAGAGTCAGTTTTGCACACATCCCACATCCCATTCTTTAGAAAACATCTGTTTCTCCAGGCAGCTTCCTACTGATTCTCATCTTTATCGCTGGCAACGGGCATTGAAAATCAACAGTCGGGCGTCACTTTGTCATTCTCCCCCAAATACTAGTTACTGTGTAGCACTACCATGTCTGCACAGTATATGTTAGCCAGGCTGCAATCTCTATTCACTCAAACTTCTCTGTCTGACACATTATGAACCTGGACCATTACTCATCGAGCATAAGCATGTGCCCGAGCGGGTAAGATACTGGGCTTAACCAGCAATCCTTTTGTCAATTTTCCATCTCTTGGAGCATCCAGCATGAGTATCTTGTTCTTGACATCCTCAGGGCGATTCTCTCAGGGCGTACACTGAGCGCTAGGCACCAGTATTGGGATTTGTATCCTTTCCATATATTTACCACAACCGTTCATCAGAATCCATCTCTCTTTGTATTCTTCCATGACTCATAAGCCTTCTGACCAAGGCAGGACCTCAAAGTTCTCACTAGCCTTGCCCCTGTTTTTTGTAGTGTTGCAGTTAACCTTCCAAACACATGGTGCTTGTCCCCATCAGTGGACTCCCATCATACATTCCGCAGGGGACACACTAATGCCAATGAGACCCTAGCCTTAGTGTGTCCCCCACTGGACTGTATGATGGTGTCCTTTGTTGATTGGAACAAATGCTCATGTTCGGAAGGCTGGGCACATTATGTTATGAAAAACAGGGCCAAAGACTAGTAGAGCTTTAAGAGTTCTGCTTTAATTAAGAAGGCCTATGAGGCACAGAGAGATGCTGAAAAATAGAACCAGAGGAACCTGTCGGAATTGTATGGAAGAAGGATCCTGAGTCTCTGATCCTGGCGCCAAATGCCTGTGTACCTTACAGGAGAGGTCCGTATCAGAAAGGATGTTAAGAATAAAATATAATGTTGATGCACCAGGCGATGAAAAATTTCAGAGGGACTGCTGGTCGCTTCAGTATTTTGCCCGCTAGAGCCCATGCTATGCCAGAAGGGTAATGGTCCAAGTTCATAATGTGTCTGGAGAGACATTTTATGAACAGAGGTTGCATCCTGGCTAATGTGCATTGTGTAGACACTTGCAGTGCTACCCAGCAGCAAGAGTTCAAGCAGAAATGACAGAGTAACGCTGACTTGTTTGATTTCGCTACTCTATTGCCTGTTGAATGGAAAGTGAGGATCAGTGAGAAGCTTGCCAGAGACCAGGTTTTCTTTAAAGGAATGTGAGGATGCGCAGGTGAGCTGAGCACACATTATCTGGCTGCATTGACGAAAGACCATTTCGTGAGAGGCTCGACGCCTGGCACCTGCTGACATAGATGATGAGACGCATCTGCAAGAGATGTTAGCGTTGGTGTAATAAGAATCCAGTAGTTCTTATGCGCCCCTCATTGTGGTGTGAGGAAAAGAATGGGACAGTTAGGATGTGTGTGATTATCGCACTCAAACCGGGCGGACTATCCCTGATCAGTACACAATGCCTGCATTCAGGATGCTTTGACTGCCTAAACGGGAGCAAGTGTTCTCTGTGTTGATCTCCGCAGGGTACTACTAGATCCTCGGTGGCCCCAGAGGACCGTGAGAAGACAGCCTTATCTGTCCGGGCTTTTCTATGAATTCATGAGGATGCCTCAAGGGATTTGTCAGGTGCCCCAGCCACTTTCAACGATTGATGGAGCTGCAGTGGGGACATGAACTTACTAGAGTGCCTGGTATACCTAGATGATGTTATTGTGTTTGGCAGCTCACTGAGGGAACATGAGAGCAGATTATTTAAGGTATTGGACCGACTGGAGGACTTTGCCTTAAACTGTCCATTGATAAGTGTCAATTTTTCAAACATCAGTAAAGTATGGGGACACTATAGTATCCACAGAGGGAATAGAGACCTACCTAAGTAAAGCTTGAGGCCTTTGACTACCTGGCCACAGCCCAAAAATCTAAAAGAACTGTAGCATCCTGTGGATTTGTGGTTATTATCATGCTTTTATCAAGGACTATTCAAGAGTGATCCGCCTTACTTAACTCTACTCAAGGGTATCCCCAACCCACAAAATACCAAAAGTCACGCCCCTCAAGACTGAAAGAGTGTATTTCATCCGGGGAAGTCTTTGGGCCTGCTGGACCCTTGGATTGTGAGACTGCTTTCATGAGATCATATAATCTCATCTATTCTCAGTGCTGGCCTATGCCGATCCAAGAAAACCTTACGCCCTGCCACACTGATGCTAGGTAGTAAGGGTTGGGGGCTGTGTTGTACCAAGAGCACGTAGAATGGCCTGAGACCAGTGGCCTTTGCCAGTAGAAGCCTGACCCCATCCGAAAAGAACTATCCTGTACATAAGTTAGAGTTCTAGCTTGAAGTGGCTATTGTTTTCAATCTATGAGTACTTGTATGGGGCTAAAACATAGTAAAATTGACAATCCTTTGACCTCATGTGCAGACCTCATTCTGTTGGATGCCGGCCACAGGTGGCTTTTGCATTATCTACATATGACTATGCTCTCATCACTGGAGCAGGTCTGAACCATATTAGATGCTGGGATGCTCTCCCGAGGCCTGTTCCCAGAATGATTGGGTCCGATTGGCAGAACCTGACATTCGGGCACTCTGCCGGAAGTTTGACAGGAGGAACAATGTCCACGGACGGTGGACTGCATGGTGGATTGCTTGGGACCTCTGAGAATTGCATATGCTATTGCCACTTTTTCTGCAATAGACATTGGTGCACTGCCTCAGCTGGACAATGACAGTATTCAGCGGCTCAATCTCGCTATCCTATGATCAAATTGTTTTAGAAGCCCTCTATGCAGAAAAGATGTGTCCAAATTTCGCCCAATTGACGGAGGAACTGCACTATTATAATAAAGAAGGTCCCAAGTTGAACTAATAATAAACTGTTATACAGAGAAACAGTAGACAGAGGGGGACAAGTAGACAAACAACAACTGGTGCTCCCACTGCCTCGAGACTCAGCATTAGGTCCTGCACAACCACATGGGGGCACCTTGGTATAGACAGAACACTGACTTGGTGAGATCCAGATTCATTGGCTCAAGATGGGGCTGATGAGCAACACATTCGAACTTGTGGTCGCTGTTACAGAGGAAAGCTTTATTCTGAGGGCTGCCCCTTGTTAACATAACCACCAGTGCACCCATGGAGCTGGTCTGTATTGATTTTCTGAGTTTGGAGTCGATCAAAGAAATATCAGTAATGCTGGTGGTCACTGACCATTTCACGAGATATGCCCAAGCTTCCCCACCAAAGACCAGAAAGCATCCACTGTAGCCAAAGTACTTGTAGAAACTTTTTTGTTCACTATGGGGCTCCACAAAGAATCCATTTTGATCAAGGAGAGACTTTGAGAGTCATCCATCAAAGAGATGCTTTCTCTGTGGGGAGGAGAAAGTCCAGAACCACCTCACCATTCCTGTGGGGACCCATAGCTCTGAACGTTTCAACCGCACTTTGCTAGATATGCTAGTACCCTGACCCAAAGGACAAGACTAAATGGAGTCAACAAATTAGCAATCTTGGTACATGCTTATAACTGCACCAAAAGTGATGCCATTGGGTTCCCCCTACCGCCTGATGTTTGGAAGAGAAGCCGGACCACCGGTAGATGTGTGTTTTGGGGTCTCGTTGATGGGGTCTAAGCCGACAACTATTTACAGTATGTGCAAGTTAAAGGCCCAGCTAACTCATGCGTACTAAACTGGCTCAAACCATGGCTGCCAAAAGAAATCTGGCCACCAAAGAAAGGTATGATGGTGTGGTGAAAGCACAGGAACTCCAGGAGGGATCGGTATTGCTAAGAAATTGGGACTGCATGGCAAGGCTGAAGATTGCTGACAGATGGCACCATCTTCCTCACATTGTAGTGGGCAAACTAGATGATCTGCCAGTTTACAAAGTAAGGCCTGAGAATAATCCTAAAAGATGTAAAACAATGCATAGAAATTATTTACTGCCCATTGGACAAATCTATCTGAGTCTGAGCCCCAGAAGATGCCCCTCTGACCAGTGACTAGAGCTGCTGCTAAGAAAAGATCAAGAAAGTCTGCACTCTACAGGTTGAAAGTTGCAGTTCCTCCACAAGTCCCAGTTGAGCATGACTGTCATCCATAATGGAAGAAAGTGAGAGTGACTTTGAATACTATCCTTCTTACGAACTGAGTCAATTGTTTCACAAGTCCCTCTAGTCAATACTGGAGATGAAGCTACTTGACTGTCCAAGCCCCTAGCTTCGTCCCTGGTGCCAATGCCCCAGAAAGTGAAGTAGGCATCAGATCAGATGAAATGGAATCATTGTGCATGGTTGAACTGTTTGAGCTTCAGGAGGAAATGATGGATTGGGTCAGACTGGTGATATACCAGAACAAGAAGAGTATTTTAGTGCCCTGACAGTCCACTGCTAGTGTCCGAAAGCCTCCATGCGAGCCAAATGTTGTGGACCTAGAAACTGTAACTCCTGAGCTGAAAGTGCCTCATGTTCTAGCCTCTACCCCATGGAGACTTCCCTGACAAGTGAGGACAATGTTGAAAATGAGGCTCAGAGTTCAGATACTGCAACAGTCTTCTAGAAAGACTGGTCGAGCTGTAAAGCCTGTGGTGCACCTCAGTTATGATTCCCTTGGGAGGCCTGTGGATTTGCTCTCTCAATGTTGTCCATAAAGGAATTGTATGTGACCCCGAGCTCATTGCCCAAACTGAGCTAGTGTTAACTCCAAGTTCTTGTGTTGCCCTCATATGGTGCCCTTGCCCCGCTCCAGCCCCAAGGTAATCATTGATAGGAAGGGCCCTCTTCAGGTTTCATGTACAAGAGGTAATAACTTGAGTTATGGTACAAGTGTGTGTAATACTGTGTAAAGAGTGATGTACTGCAATGTTTCAGAAATGTGTTCTGGTAAAATGATATATTGACCGATGATTACATGTGAGCCTAATGCAATGTATATGGTTGCAGTTAAAACTTATGGGGGGTACTTGCTTGATGCGACGCCAAGCTTTCTGTAGGCCAGGAAGGGTGTAACCCCTGCAAATGGGGGGTTCCTAAAAGACTTATGAGCTAAGCCGAATGCTCCAAGCCTGAATGGTGCTTCATGCTGCCATTTATCGCAGAGTGTTTTGAACTCTGGTACCGTCTTTAAGAGCTGTCTGCTTGCACATAATTAGTTTGTATGGGGGACTGTGTGTTTCTTTTTGAGTACCACTGAGCTGCTGCTCATTCACCCATTTTGCAGTCATTAGAGTGCAAAGGAACCCTATCTGAAAGATGTAACTGTTTGCCAGAAATCATTTAGATAACAATGAAATTACAGTTTGTCTAACCTTGCTTTCTTTGCAGTCAGAACTGTGTCTGCCTAGTTCCCATTTTGGTTTTGGAACTGCTGAACTGACCAATCAGTGTAAGCTAGCCTAAAATGCGCCTTGACAATCACAGAACTTGACTCATGGGTCTGAGCCAGCCACAAGAGGATTGTATGGGCAGTGACTTGGGAGATGTGAAGGATCGGCGCCTTTTTGGACCACAACAGGAGCAGTCTATTGTGAGGATAGCCAACCAGTCAAGAACTGGAGGAACTCAAAGGAAGTGCCCTGGTTTTGTCTGTTGAGTTTCAGTTGAGCTCTGCAGTGAAGAAGGAAGGAGCCCTGTGCTTTTCAGTGTGCAGTTTTGTCGGGAAGCGGTAAGGCCCAGAGTTCCGGGTTTGCAGCTTGTGTAACTGCTTGTTAGGACTGAACTGTCCCTGTGAAGAGAATCAAAGGATATCTGAAGAGAAACCAGGCTCACCCTGTAGAAGACTGGAGAAATTGGTTAATTGCACTCGGTCTGTCAGAACTGAATCTGCTGTGTGTTCCCGGTATTGTGCAGTAATATGCGATCGATAGAAGCAGCCTGTCTTGTATAGTACTTTCTGTTTTACCATATAAATGTGTGAAGAGGCTTTTGTAATTCTCAAGTGAATCCTGCTGCCATAGTTGACTTTTGCCTGTTACCTTCACCATAAATGTGTGAGAAGGCTTGTTGGCTCAAGTGAACTGCTGCCATTAAAGGACTTTTGCCTGTTGCAGTTTGCCATATAAATGTGTGAGGAGTCTCGTGGAGCCTAAGAGTAGCCTCGCTGACATTGAAGGACCCTATCTTGTTTGGAGGTCGGAGTACTAATCTCAGGTCGCCCCTGTTGAATTGCCACATTGAATCCAAATGGAATCACTGTACTGTTGACTGTTTAAACTAATTTTTCTTTTCTCTGTGGAAAGGGCAACTACCAGCTGCCACGGTTTGGACTAGCTACTAGGGCTAGAAATCTAGGGACAGTAACTGTAGGGATAGGCCTGCACAGAGCCATAGGTAGATGAGTAAAGTGGATAAGCTAATTAACCTGATTTCCCCGTCCTTGTTATATTCCCCTAAATAAATCCGAGCTGCTTGTTTCAGCAAAGTTATACTGCCTGAGGTATTGTCTATGTTAAGTATTGTACTGTGATTGTTGCACTGTATCTTATTTTACAGGAGGTCCCAGTGCCTGGAACCAGCCTGGGGTTAAGTGTATACTGTGAAGGTAATTTGAGATATTGTGTGGGCCACCAGTGGGAAGAGGGGTTGCAGTGTCCCAGAGGCTGTGACCAAGTAAGTTTAACTATTGCAACCCTGACCTCTGGGTGGAGGCACCCGCCATTGGATCCAGGCCCCTCAACCTGTTAGTGGTAAATCAAAGGGGGTAGTAGTTCCTGGGATACGCCATCTAGGGGTTACATCTTGAGGCTCACCGCTGGGATTGTAGGTGTGTCCTCTAGTGGCCATATTTACTAACCACTGTTAAGAAAAAATGGTACCCACAGAAGTGGCTGTGCAATCGTGCTGGTGGAATGGTGTACTGGGGAGGAGATCACCCCCAAAATGTTATGTTTATACTGGACATCCCTTGGGTATCAATACTATTAGCTGTACAGGAGTACTTTCCAAGGTGGAAGGTTTACAAACCTGTGGTGGTGGTGGTCGGCATGCTAATCTGCTCACCCACACTTTTCTGGCCCTAGTGGAGTTTATGATCCCACAGATAGCTCCAAAGTGCCACATACCATTACCCCAGAGGGAGCCCCACTGCTTGGAGAGTGACAACTAAGGACAGTAAAGACTGGGGAATGAGCCCTCACTACTATCTGAAACTTTTGAGGAGAAATTTGCAAAATGGTTGCTGGGAGAAGGAAAACTGTGGAGGACTTGAAGAAACTATTCTTGCCACCTGGGAGTGTTCTCCCCAACACCCTCTCGCCTCCAGTGCCCGTAATGGTGGCTGAACCAATGCAGACTCCTTTTGCACCTGCCATTAGTCACGACTCTTACCAAAGGTTGAGGATCTTCTGGCACCTCCCCACTCCCCCAAGGGGAGTGATGACTGGGAGACCTGGATAGACTATGTTGCCCCACGTGCTAGAATGGCAATGCTCGGAAGCCGAAAAGCTAAAGAGGGTTAGTGAGAGCCTCGAGGTCCCGCCCTGGCTCCATCCGTGCTAAACGGGCCAGTAACCCTGAAGCGACTGCAGGCCTATCTTAGGCCTTGAGAATGTGTGTGGAGCCCAGATTCTGATGAGGACCTATGGTGGAGAGTAAGAATGCACAACAGTACCAAGGGAGTTGTTGTCTGTGTATGTATCTCGGCTGGAAAATTGTTGTAAGAATGCCTCTGTAACGGGTAGTTTGCCAGCGATTGAACTGGACCGAAAGGACTGACAGAACCTTGTTCGCCTCTTCTCAGAACTGCTGTTGTTCGTGTTACTTCTGGCAATCGACTGGAATCCCCACCTCCTATGATGAGTTAATGAGAGAAATTGAGGAGTTGGAGAAAGGCGACCTGGAGGGGACCTGCACCAACAGCTGTGGCTACTAATTCCGAGATGACTGAGGGTGACCCATCAGTGAAGTTCAGGGCAGAGGTTGACAGTCAATGAGTGCTCTGACAAGGAAAAAGATATGTCACAATGGGGCGTAACTGTTGAGAAACCGGAATTCAAAACAGTCCTTTTATGAAGGCCACGCCTGCAAGTACGGGCTCTGACCTATATCCGACTGCATCTGCTATGGGGTGGGTACCCACCATGTATCTCCTGCTGATAACAGCTCTAACTCCATTCCTGACCATGGAAGTGGAGAAACTGACGAGGTGTCTCCAAATGCTTATCACGCCGCAGACAGAGATGGTACCAAGGTTTCCGTTAGTAGTACTTCGCCCTGGCTCCCAGTGTGGCGCCTCAGCCAGCTCAAACTCCAGAAAGTATGTTTTGCTATAATTGCGGGAAGGATGGGCACATGAAGAGGGAATGCCGTCCCCAAAAGACACTGACAAAGTTGCATATAGGCTACAAGGAGAGCTTTGAGAACAAATCAGTGGTTAAGAGGTGCACAAATGATCCCAGTGAGGGCACTAAAAATGCTAACTCACGCCTTTTGTGGCAAGGCTCAGTTGCCCAGGCCCCCACTACCGCCTCTCCAGACTGGTCCAGAATAGTGGGTCCTTCCATGGAGACCACTGTAAAGGTGAATGGAGTGTCACAAGAGCTGTATTAGACAGTGGCTCCTAAGTGACAATTATGTTCCAAAGATTGGTATCAGAAGCATTTTGTCAGACGACCCTTACAAACTATTAGAAGGACTGCATGTATGTGGGGTTAAGTGAGAAGGCCTACCCCTATTCGGCACATCCGAATTTGGCTGTCTTTCCCACCTCCGTGGCTGGAGTGGCCGAACAAGTAGAGACTCCTAGCCTTAGTGTGTCCCCCCACTGACTGTATGATGGTGTCCCTTTGTTGATTGGAACAAATGCTCATAGGCGTTCGGAAGGCTGGTACAGTTATGTTATGAAAAACAGGGGTCAAAGACTAGTAGAGCTTAAGAGTTCCAGCTTTTAATTAAGAAGGCTTATGAGGCACAGAGAGATGCTGAGAATAGGAACCAGAGGAATCTGTCGGAATTGTATGGAAGAAGGATCCTGAGTCTCTGATCCTGGCCAAATGCCCAGTGTACTCTTTACAGGAGAGGTCCGTATCAGAAAGGATGTTAAGAATGAAATATTAATGTTGGATGCACCAGGCGATGGAAATTGGCCAGAGGACTGCTCGTTCAGCTTAGTATTTTGCTCAGCTAGAGCCCATGCTTATGCCAGAAGGGTAATGGTCCAAGTTCATAATGTGTCTGAAAGAGACATTCGAGTAATAGAGGCTGCATCCTGGCTAATGTGATTGTGCAGACACTGCAGTGCTACCTAGCAGCAAGAGTTCAAGGAAGAATGACAGAGTAATGCCTGACTTGTTTGATTTGCGACTCCCATTGCCAGCTGAATGGAAAGTGAGGATCAGTGAGAAGCTTGCCCAGAGAGACCAGGTGTTTTCTTTAAAGGAATGGGACATAGGATGGCAATGGAGCTGAGCACAATATCCGGCTGCATGACAGACCATTTCGTGAGAGGTCTCGGCAGCACAACCTGCTGACATAGATGATGTGAGACGGCATCTGCAAAGATGTTAGCTGCTGGTGTAATACAAGAATCCAGAAGCCTTATGCTTCCCCATTGTGGTAGTGAGGAAAAAGAATGGACAGTAAGGATGTGTGGATTATTGCACCCTAAACCGGCGGATTATCCCTGATCAGTACACAATGCCCCGCATTCAGGATGCTTTTGACTGCCTACAACGGGAGCAAGGGTTCTCTGTGTTGATCTCCGCTGGGGTACTTACTAGATCCCAATGGCCCCAGAGGACCATGGAGAAGACAGCCTTTATCTGTCCGCTGTTTCTATGAATTCATGAGGATGTCTCAAGGATTTCAGGTGCCCAGCCACTTTTCAACGATTGATGGAGCGTGCAGTGGGGTACATGAACTTACTAGAGTGCCTGGTATACTCAGATGATGTTATTGTGTTTGGCAGCTCACTGGAGGAACATGAGAGCAGATTATTTAAGGTATTGGACCGACTGGAGGACTTTTGGCCTTAAACTGTCCATTGATAAGTGTCAATTCTTTCAAACATCAGTAAAGTATGGGGCACATAGTATCCACCGAGGAATAGAGACCGACTCAAGTAAAGCGAGGCTTTTACCACCTGGCCACAGCCCAAAATCTAAAAAGAACTGCAAAGATTCCTGGGATTCTGTGGTTATTATCTGCGTCATCAAGGACTATTCAAGAGTGATCCGCCTTTACTTAACCTTACTCAAGGGTATCCCAACCCACAAAAATACCAAAAGTCATCCCTCAAGACTGAAAGAGTGTATTTTCATCCGAGTGAGTATTTGGAGTCCGCTGACCCTGATTGTGAGACTGCTTTTCATGAGATCATATATCAATTCTACTCCATGCTCCAGTGCTGGCCTCATGCTGATCCAAGAAACCTTACGTCCTGCACACTGATGCTAGCTTAGCTTGCAAGGGTTGGGGGTCTGTTGTACCAAGAGTATGAGAATGGCCTGAGACCAGTGGCCTTGTCAGTAGAAGCTTGACCCCATCCAAAAAGAACTATCCTGTACATAAGTTAGAGTTCCTAGCTTTGAAGTGGGCTATTGTTGACCAATTCTATGAGTACTTGAGGGGCTAAAATACTAGTAAAAACTGACAATAATCCTTTGACCTATGTGCAGACCTCAGCTTGTTGGATTCTTACTATTACAGGTGCTTTCTGCATTATCTACATATGACTATGCTCTCAATACCGATGCAGATCTGAACCACATAGATGCTGGTTTCTCCCTGAGGCCTGTTCCCCAGAATGATTGGGTCCAATTGGCAGAACCTGACATTCGGGCACTCTGCCGAAGTTTGACAGGGAAGAACAATGTCCACGGACGAGTGGACTGCATGGTGGATTGCTTGGGACCTCTGAGAATTGCATACCCGCTGCTTATTGCCACTTTTCTGCAATAGACATTGGTGCACTGCCTCAGCTGGACAATGATAGTATTCAGCGAGCTCAATCCCGCGATCCTATGATCAAATCAGCTTTAGAAGCCCTCTATGCAGGATAAAGATGTGTCCAAATTACGCTCCACTGATTTGAGAACTGCACTGTTATACAAAGAAGGTCCTAAGTTGAAACTGGTCAATAAACTGTTATACAGAGAAACAGTAGACAGAGGGGGACAAGTAGACAACAACAACTGGTGCTGCCCACTGCCTTTCGAGACTCAGTATTGAGGTCCTTGCACAACCACATGGGGCACCTTGGTATAGACAGAACACTTGACTTGGTGAGATCCAGATTCTATTGGCCTAAGATGGGGGCTGATGTGGAGCAACACATTCGAACTTGTAGTCGCTGCTTACAGAGGAAAGCTTTGCCCCAGAGGGCTGCCAGAACCACTCCTTACCACCCCAAGGGGGACCCACAGCCTGAACGTTTCAACCGCACTTTGCTAGATATGCTAGGCACCCTGCACCCAAAGGACAACACTAGATGGAGCCAACAAATTAGCTCCCTGGTACATGCTTATAACTGCACCAAAAGTGATGCCACTGGGTTCTCCCCCTACTGCCTGATGTTTGGAAGAGAAGCTCGACTACCGGTAGAGTGTGTTTTGGGGTCTCGCCTGATGGGGTTCAAGCTGACAACTATTTACAGTATGTGCAAAGTTAAAGGCCCAGATAACCTCATGCGTACTCAACTGGCTCAAACCATGGCTGCCAAAAGAAATCTGGCCAACAAAGAAAGGTATGATAAAAGGTGAAAGCACAGGAACTCCAGGAGGGAGATCGGGTATTGCTAGAAATCTGGGACTGTATGGCAAGCACAAGATTGCTGACAGATGGCACCATCTCCTCACATTGTAGTGGGCAAACTAGATGATCTGCCAGTACAAAGTAAGGCCTGAGAATAATTCAAAGATGTAAAACAATGCATAGAAATCATTTACTGCCCATTGACAAATCTTAATTGAGTCTGAGCCCTAGAAGTCCCCTCTGGACCAGTGACTAGAGCTGCTGCTAAGAAAAGATCAAGAAAGTCTGCACCTACGGAAGCAAAGTTAAGTGTTCCTCCACAAGTCCCAGTTGAGCATGACTGTCAGTCCATATCTGAAGAAAGTGAGAGTGACTTTGAATACTATCCTCTTACTAACTGAGTCAATTGTTTCGGGCAATCCCCAGTCAATACTGAGATGAAGCTGGGCCTTCTGGACTGTCCAAGCCAACAGCTTTCGTCCCTGAGCCAATGCTCCAGAAAGTGAAGTGCAGGGCATCAGATCAGATGAAATGGAATCATTGTGCATGGTTGAACTGTTTGAGCTTTAGGGAAGAAAATGATGGATTGGGTCAGACTGGTGATACACCAGAACAAGAAGAGTATTTTGAGTGCCCTGACAGTCCACTGCCAGTGTCCGGTGTCTCCATGCGAGCCAAATGTTGTGGACCTAGAAACTGTAACTCCTGGAGCTGAAAGTGCCCAAGTTCCTAGCCTCTCTCTCCCCATGGAGACTCCTGACAAGTGAGGACAATGCTGAAAATGAGGCTCAGAGGCAGATACTGTAACAGTTCCTAGAAAGACTGGTCGAGCTGTAAAGCCTGTGGTGCACCTCCAGTTATATTCCCTTTGGGAGGCCTGTGGATTTGCCTCTCAATGTTGTCCATAAAGGGTGTATGTGTCCCGAGCTCATTGCCCAAACTGGCGTCAGTGCTAACTCAAGTTACTTGTGTTGCTCCTCTAAGTATGGTGCCCTTGCCCCGTCCAGCCCCAAGGTATCTGAAAAGGAAGGGCCCCCTCTCTTCAGGTTTCATGTACAAGAGGTAATAACTTGAGTTATGGTACACTGTGTGTGTAATACTGTGTAAAGAGTGATGTACTGCAATGTTTCAGAAATGTGTTCTTGGTAAAATGATATATTGACTGATGATTACATGTGTGAGCCTAATGCAAATGTATATGGTTGCAGTTAAAACTTATGGGGGTACTTGCTTGACGCGGACGCCAAGCTTTCCCAGGCTAGGAAGGTGTAACCCTCTGCAAATGGGGGTTCCAAAAGACTTCCAGGAGCTGCTTGAATGCTCCAAGCCTGAATGGTGTTTTCATGCTATTTATCAGTGAGTGTTTTTGAACCTCTGGTATTGTCTTTAAGAGCTGTCTGCTTGCAGACATAATTAGTTTGTATGGGGACTGTGTGTTTCTTTGATTGAGTACCACTCGAGCTGCTGCCAATTCACTCCATTTTTGCAGTTTCTAGAGTGCAAAGGAACCTATCTGAAAGATGTAACTGTTTGCCAGAAATCATTTAGAGTAATAATGAAATTACAGTTTGTCTAACCTGCTTTCTTTGCAGTCAGAACTGTGTCTGCCTAGTTCCCCATTCTTGTTTTGAACTGCTGAACTGGACCAATTGTGTGGGGTAAGCTAGCTCTAAAATGGTACCTTGATCAATCAGAACTTGACTCATAATCTGAGCCAGCCACAAGAGGATTGTATGGGCAGTGACTCTTGGAGATGTAGTTAGACTTCGCCTTTTTGGACCAACAGGAGCAGTCTATTGTGAGGACAGCCAATCCAGTCAAGAACTGGGAGGAACTCAAAGGAAGTGCCCGGTTTTGTCTGTTGGAGTTTCAGTTGAGCTCTGGCAGTGAAGAAGGAAGGAGCCCTGTGCTTTTTCAGTGTGCAGTTTTAGTCGGAAACGTGTGTAGGCCCAGAGTTCGGTCCAGCTGTGTAACTGCTTGTTAGGACTGAACTGGCCCTGTGAAGAGAATCAAAGGATATCTGGAGAGTAGAAACCAGGCTCACCCTGTAGAAGATGGAGAATTTTGAATTGCACTCGGTCTGTCAGGAACTGAATCTGCTGTGTGTTCTCCGGTATTGTGCAGTAATTGCGATCGGGATAGAGAAGCAGCCTGCCTGGTATAGTACTTTCTGTTTTACCATATAAATGTGTGAAGAGGCTTGTGTACCTCAAGTGAATCCTGCTGCTATTAAAGGACTTTTGCCTGTTACTGTTCACCATATAAATGTGTGAGGAGGCTTGGTTAGCTCAAGTGAATCCTGCTGCCATTAAAGACTTTGCCTGTTGCAGTTTGCCATACAAATGTGTGAGGAGTCTCGTGGAGCTCAAGAGTAGCCCTGCTGACATTGAAGGACCCTATCTTGTTTGAGGTCGTGAGTACTAATTCAGGGTCGCTCCTGTTGAATTGCCACATTGAATCCAAATGAATCACTGTACTGCTGACTGTTTAAACTAATTTTTCTTTCTCTGTGGGAAAGCTCTACCAGCTGCCACGGCTTTGACTAGCTACTAAGGCTTGGGTACCCAGGACAGTAACTCAGGGATAGGCCTGCACAGAGCCATAGGTAGATGAGTAAAGTGATAAGCTAATTAACCTGATTTCCTGTCCTTGTTATATTCCCCAAACAATCCGAGCTGCTTGTTTCAGCAAAGTTATACTGCCTGAGGTATTTGTCTATGTTAGTATTGTACTGTGATTGTTGCACTGTATCTTATTTTATAGGAGGTCCCAGTGCCTGAACCAGCCCTGGGGGTAAGTGTATACTGTGAAGGTAATTCTGATATATTGTGTGGGCCACTAGTGGGAAGAAAGGGGGGTTACAGTGTCCCAGAGGGCTGTGACCAAGTAAGTTTAACTATTGCAAACCCTGACCTCTGGGTGGAGGCACCCGCCATTGGATCCAGGCCCCTCAACCTGTTAGTGGCAAATCAGGCAGGGGTAGTAGCCCCTGGGATAGCGCCATCTAGGGGTTACATGTGGGTCTCGGATTGTGTCATGTGATTTCAGTGATTCCAAGCCATCAGCATCTGACCCTGCACCTGGAGCAGGGGATATAGCAGCTACGACTGCGCAGAGCTCTGACAACCCTTCCTCCTCCTCAACTTCCCCTACTTCCTTCATCAACACATGGAAAGGCAAGGGACCAGATTTCCTTTGATGCAGTTGCAATTTAAGCAACACCCAGCTGAAGTGCTGGGCAGAACAGAGTATATGATCAAGTCTCACCCGGTCCACTTCACTAGAGGTCCAGCCTCCCTTCCGAAAAATGGTTTGCAAGATCCCCTCTAATCGATCCATATAGGCAGATAACAATTCCCCCGGCTGTTGTCTAACATCTTTAAGTCTCCATTTCAAGGCCTCAACACTAGAGGTGCCCCCAAACACATTTTCAAGGGTGACTAGGTACTCTTTGGCTTTGGCATCAGGGTCAGAGGACCTCAGGGAGCGAAAAGTACGTTGGGCGGTTCCCTGGAGGCTCTCCCCCAGGCGGACCCTTTTTTCAGCCTCTGAGCATTGCCAGTCTTGTACCCGCCAGAGTAGCAGAATCTATCCAGGTCTCCAGATCGACTTCCCCATTTGGAGTAGGTCGGATACCAGAGAATACTTTGAGCTTGCGATAAGGTCCATGACTACTTGCTGACTCAGAGGCAGGTATAGAAGTTGGTGAAGGGACAGGGGCTGGAGCGGATGTGGATAGTGGGGAGGTGACACTTCCAGGTGGTAAGAATAGTCTCTTTAAGTCCTCCACAGTTTTACCTTCCTCCAGCAACAATTTAGCAAATTTCTCCTCAGAAGATTCAGATAGTTGGGGGGGGGGTCATCCCCTCCCCCCGGTGTCTCTACTGCCTTTAGTTATCACTCTCCAGGCAGTGAGGGCTCCATCTGGAGTAATAGTCCGTGGCCTTTGGAACTATCTACTGGGCCCCTACACTCTACTAAGGCCATAAAACTTTGGGCGAGTAGATTAGCCTGTCGACCCACCACCACAGGGTTTTGTAAACACTCAACTTGAGAAAGCACTCCCTCTACAGCGTCCTTATTGGTACCCAGGGAAATATCCAGGATAAGCACAGCATTTTGGGGGTCGATCTCCTGTCCAGTACACCTCCCCACCAACTGGTGCACTGCCATTTCTGTTGGGGTAGCCATTTATTTTTGACAGCAATTCGTGAATTTAGCCACTACGGGACGCTAATCCCAGCAGTGCCTCCAAGATGTACCCCCTAGGTGGCACTATACCAAGGGCTACTACCCCTGCCTGCTTGGCTACTAACAGGTTAAGAGGCCTGAGTTCTGAAATGGGTGCCTCCACCCAAAGTTCAAGGTTGGTTTGGGTTACACTAACCAAGCCGCAGCCCTCTGGAACACTGTGACCCCCCCCCATATCTCCCACTAGTGGCCCACACAGTACACAGATGTAACCTTCCCAATACCCCAGATATGTAAACCACATACACTTGTACTTGGCATTTACCCCCAGGACTGGTTCCTTCAGCTTGACTTTGTCGACCCCCTGTAAAATAAGGTGATGCAGTACAATAGCCACAATACAATACTTTCAGCATAAACTGACACCACAGTCAATGTAAACTGCAGAAACAAACAGATCTGATTTATTCAGGGGGCTGTAACAAGGAAGGAGAAAATCAGGTTAATTAGCTTAAACACATTAATAATCACAGTACTGTGCATGCACTTAGAGTCCCACTCAATCACATTCTCTGGGTATCCAGGATGAGAAAATGGGGCTAGCCATGTCTGTTGCAGCTGGTTGGGGCCCTGTGATGGAAAAAAAGAACATGCACACACAATTTGTATTCCAGAGCTGGATGGCTCAGTTCGTGGAAAGAAAAGCACAAGGCAATCAGATGACACACTTTGATTAAACAAAAGTTTCAGGGAGCTACCCTGATAATTACTCACAATACACAGGCTAAACCAGGAGGGCTGATGGCTGACTTGCTGGTTTGCCAGAAGAAGCTTGGCCCCTTGATGATGGATCTTTCTGTGCAGCAAGGCAGTGAGGCAGGACCCTTGTGGCAGGGTCTATCTGTGTCAGGCAGTACGGATTCAGTCCAATTCTTGCTGGGAAAACTACTTCCAGCACTAGAATACAGTTAACAGCAAATGGGGAATTCAGACCGCGATCCCTTCCAGCACTTAGCACATTCATATGTAAAGAAAGTTTTACTGTACCAAGCAAATGACTCCTTGGTCCCTATCGCAAAAATCGCTGCAATTACCTGGGAACACTATGGTAGCTAAAGCCCTGACAGGCCGATCACTTTCAACAAATCTTCGGTCTTCTATAGGGTGAGCCTGGCAATAATCAATAGCTTGCTTTACTATCTACAGATTCGGATTCAGTCGAAAAAAGTCCTCTTCTCCCTCTCAGGGCAAAAATCAGACTAGTTGGCCAGAGAAAAGGTCTTCCACAGTTCTCCCGTGCGAACTACGCAGCAAAACGGCCGCTCGCACATTCAGAGCTCCTTCTCTCTCCAGCTCCCAACTTGAATCTGGTTTGCCACCAGACAGCTCAGGGGCTTTCACTTAGATCCAAAAGGTTCGATTGGTCAGTTCAGTTGTCAGTCACAGCAGGGCTCCCTCTATAGGCGCAAAAAGGCGTCAACAGGCCAGATACTACAATTCCCAGAGGCTCTCTTCACACAGCCCCATTTTAGCAGGCTCCACTTCAGAGTCCCAGTCCTGATTGGCCCACAGCCTGCTCCATTTTAGTGTCCCCGCAATCCAATTGGTCCAATTCAGCAGTCCGGGACCAAAATGGTGAGGCAGAAGAGACACAGTCCATGCTGCAAGAAAGGCAGGTTAGACTAACAACATTTTTACTGTTACTCTGCATTTTTTCCCACAATTAGTGACAGCTTTCAGAAAGGCTTTCTCTGCACTTGTAACAACGGCAGAAATGGAGCACTTAGGCAGCAGCCCGGGTGGGGCTCGGGTTCAAATACACACAATCCCCCCATACAAACTAATCATGTCTGCAAGCAGACAGCTCTTAAAGAGATAGTACGCAGAGGCTCTAAAAGCTCTCGCTACAATGCCATTTAAAACGGCTGTGCCGCCGGATACCACCCAGACTTGGAGCACTTAGGCAAGCTCCTGGAAGACTTTTGGGAACCCCCATTTGCAGGGGGGGTTACAGGTATAACATGTTAATGGTATAATTGCATAGTATAATTTGCACCTGAAATTATAGTGATGGTACCCACTTGACGCAGACGCCAAGTTTTTCCAGGCCAGGAAGGGTGTAACTCCCCTACAAATGGGGGTTCCCAAAAAGTCTTCCAAGATCTTGTTTAATTGCTCACAGCCTGGTTGATGTTCAGCGCAAAGCCGTTTAAATGTTTTTGCCAGTGAGTGCTTTTAAAGCCTCCATGTACTGTCTCTTTAAGGGCTGCATGCTTGCAGTCATAATTAACTTAAATGGGGGGGTCTGTGTGTTTCTATGCTCAAGTTTCGCTGAATAATCGCTCCGTTTCTGCCATCGCTAATTGTGCAGAGGGAGCACTGCTGAAAGATGTAATTATTTGCTGCGCATTTGCTAGATTAGTAATAATAATATAGTTGTTCTAACCTGCCTTCTTGCTGCACAGACTGTTTCAGTTTAGCTTCACCATTTTGGTCCTGAACTGCCGAATTGGACCAATCAGTACTGAGGGATTCTAAAATGGAGCCTGCTGAAATGGGACTGTATGGATTACCAGTTGGGATTTGTAGTTTTAGACTGTTGGCGCTTTTTTGCAACACAAGGGGGAGCTCTTACTGTGATTGACAGATAAACTGCCCAACCAAACCTTTTGGATCTAAGGGAAATCCCCTGAGCTGTCTGCTGGCAAGCCAGATTCGAGTTGGAAGTTGAGAGAGAAGGAGCTCGTCTAGTTTGAGCGGTCATGTTGCGCAGTAGTTCGCACGGGAGAACCATGGAAGGCCTGACTTCTGGCCTGCTAGCCTGATTTCTGCCTTGAGAGGGAGAAGAGGACTTTTGTCAGACTAATTCCAAATTCCGTGAGAACACAGCAAGCTGCTGATTTGGGACCAGGCTTAACCTGTAGAAGACCAAGGATTTTGCTGAATGCGATCGGCCTGTCTGGAATTTCAGTTACTTGTGAGCTCCCAGTGTGTGCAGAGACTTTGATCGTGCCTGGGGAGCATTTGGCCTGGTACAGGTAGAGTTTTGGTATATAAATGTACTGTGAACTGAAAGAGAAGCGCGATTTAGTTTGACTGTGTGCTGCTGGCTTGTACATATGAATGTGCTATGTGCTGGATGGGGATCGTGATCTAATTCTCCTTTTTCTGAGAACTGTGTGCTAGTGGCTGGAAGCTGTTTCCCAGTAAAATCGGACTGAATCCATTGTTGCCTACTGCAGATGGGCCCTGCCACGCAGGCCTTATCTCCCTACCCTGCGGCAAAGAGAAGATCCATCGACGAGGGATCTGCCAGGCAATCGGCCCCCTGCTCCTTGTCTGAACAGGAACAACGCCGAAGCAACTTGTGTGGGCCCTGCTTCCTCTGGCAATCCAGAACGTCCATCCATCATCCCTCCTGTGTGTAGCCTGGGTACCATGAGTAATTATCAGGGTAGCTTCCTGCAACCTTTCTTAATCAAAAGTGTGTCATCTGATTCTTGCCATGTTGTTTTCACGAACTGAGCCCTCCGGCTCTGGATTACAAATTGTGTGTGTGCATGTTCTTTCTCCATTACAGGACCCCAACCAGCTGCGATGCCAGCCTACCCCGGGCAACGGTCCTGGCTAGCCTTTCCCTTCATCCTGGGTACCCAGGGAGTGTGACTGAGTGGGACTCTGACTGAATGCACAGTAGTGTGATTCTTAGTGTGTTTAAGCCAATTAACCTGATTATCCGCCATCCTTGTTATAGTCCCCTGAATAAATCAGATCTGGTTTTTCCTGCAGTTTACATTGTCTGTGGTGTCAGTTTATGTTGAATGTATTGCATTGTTGCTTTTGTACTGCATCACCTTATTTTACAGGGGGTCCCCAGAGTCAAGCTGAAGGAACCAGTCCTGGGGGTAAATGCCAAATATAAGTGTATGTACAAAGCATATCTGGAGTGTTGGGAAAGTGCATATTGTGTATTGTGTGGGCCACTAGTGGGAAAAGGGGGGGGTCACAGTGTCCTAGAGGGCTGTGGCCTGGTTAGCTTGACCAAAACCAACCTTGACCCTTGCAAGGAGGCACCCGTTTCAGAACTCAGGCCCCTTAACCTGTTGGTAGCCAAGCAGGCAGGGGTAGTAGCCCTTGGGATAGCGCCACCTAGGGGTTACACATGCATGATCCCAGCCACGAGGTAGCAAGTGCCATTTTGTCTTGGCACAAGTAGTACAGGTCACGTGGCAGGACCTGCAGAACTTCTGCAGCACTTCACCAGACCTCTGAACCTCTCTCCAGTTCTGCTGCACCTAAAAGTGCACCCTAGGTATGTCCTTTGGCACCCCTCAAATCCCAGACAAGTGTCCCCACATTGTAAGCTCCCTTTCCCATGTCTAGGGGTATTTGATGGTAAAACACATGAGGAAGGGGGCACTAACAGCCAGAAAACCAGTCCAGAAATGCAATGATGAAACTGTACAATACCTGAATTTCTCAGGTGGTAACAGGAGATGGATCTGCTCCATCAGGGTGCAGTCTTTACCATGGGGTGCAGTCCGCAAACACTGGAGGGCAAAACTTGTTATAACAATCACAGTTTATGCATTCATTTGTTCAGGTCATAATTAACATAAAGGAGTCCATTGCCCAGGCAAACGATTTCAGAAAATAACTGGATTTAATTTATAAGTTGCAGTAAAATAGATCACAGTCAATAAATGTTGAAACATAAAACAGCAACTGCTCCATGGAGCATTGGGAGGGGCGCCCATGAGTTGATTAAAATAGCACACATCAGTGGCCAGGGCCAAGGTACATCACTTACTCAGTACTGGGACAGGATAGTCCCTGCGGTGGTCTTCTGAGGAGCAAGCCAGCTCCTAAATGAACGTGATGGCAGCACGGGTTTATTAGAGAGAGATCCTGTCAGACAAACTTGATAGGATTCTTTGACTGGGTGACAAGAATGATGGACCATGGAGGGGCAGAGGATGTGGCCTATCTGGACTTCAGAAAGGCTTTAGACACTGTTCCACACAAAAGATTATTAAACAATATGGGTGGTCTAGGAGTGGGTCCGGCCATAACAAAGTGAGTGGGAAACTGGCTCTCAAGTAGAACCCAAAGGGTGATGGTAAACGGGGTGCTCTCTGAGGAGGTCAGGGTCACAAGCGGGGTGCCAAAGGCGTCTGTACTGGGATCAGTACTTTTTAACATTTTCATTGGGGACATTGTTGAAGGACTAGAGGGAGGGGGAGTTTGTTCACCGATGATACCAAGATATGTATTAGAGTGTATATACCAGAGGGGGTTGAAAGAATGAGGGAGAACCTTAAAAGACTAGAGGACAGTAGATGGGATGATACTGGGCAGAATAGGTGGGCCATTTACGTCCTTATCTGCCGACACCATTATGTATGTATGTATGTAACTGAGGAGGGATATGGGTAGACTAGGTGGGCCAAGCAGTCCTTATCTGCCGTCAAAGTCTATGTTTCTATGAGTGGTCCAGGGTTTGGACACTTGACGTCAAAGTGGGAAAATGCAAAATGTTGTATATGGGGCATGGAAACCCAAGAGCAAAATATTTGATTAATCAGGTGAAAATAGCAGTTGTGCAACAAGAGAGGGATTTGAGTGTCATCATCTCATCTGACCTGAAGGTGGTAAATCAGTGCCAGGCCACAGTGGGGAAGGCAAACAGAATGCTGGGATGTATAAGTCGAGGCATTACTAGTAGAAGGAAGGAAGTCATCATGCCACTGAATATGGCCCTGGTCAGATCTCATCTAGAGTTCGGTGTGCAGTTCTGGAGATCGCACCTGAGGAGGGATATGGAGAGGGTGGAGGGGGTCCAGAGGAGGGCCACTTGGATGATTCAGGGGATGCAATGGAAGGCATATGAAGAACAGCTGAGGGACCTTGTGAGGTGTGGGATAGCAAGGAGGACGCCTTTTCACAGTTGTAGATGCACCAAAAATATATTTATTACCGAAAATAAAATAAAACAAAGCCGAACTTCAGGCGAAACAGAAAAGGAATTCAAAAACACAATATATATAGTAACATCTTCTTGAAACACCAGAATAGGCTAGTGTATCACACACTCTGAGGTCAGAACAAGTCTGCACCTCACCAGACTATCTAATGAACTGAGGACAAGATATCCCTTATATACTGTTAAAGACATGTGACTTAGAAGGCTCCTCCCTTAAGTTTAAATCAAAAGTATTTTTACAGATTAGAATGCTTATTTTGTTAAATGAAAATACAATACATTTTGTATTTAAAATGCAATACATTTCACCACTCCAAATCATGAAAATAAAGTTATTACAACAAGATAAATTTACAGTTTACCAAACTAACTCCACCCCCTTCAAGGTACCTTTAAATATAGGAGGAAGCCAGCCGGCCAGCTCTAAAAGGGGAGCTATGAAGAGATAGGAGTTATACTTGGAGTTTTGCATAGAAGGACAAAACTATCAAATGAACTATAAGGTTTGCTTAAACCCAACACATTTATTTAATTTTACTCCACTAACGGTTTTAATTTCACTAGGTGTTGTATTAATTCATTGTATTTTACAGGCCACCTTACATCCTGTACTGAAAGGATTCATATGCTGCTGCAGTATCCACTTCTACAATAACAGTGCTTAAGACTGTCTAAACATGTTTATTTATTTAGCACAAGGTTGTATATGTTGATAGAAAACATTGTTAATTCAATGTACAATAGGTACAAGCGTTACCTTCATATGGCAGCGTTCTTTGTAACAGCAGAACGCTATAACAGAAAGGGGGCGTTTTTGTTTATCTAGAAATGCCACTTTCCTGACCTATGAACAATGTACAAGTAGCAAAAAGCACCATAAAGAGTCTTTAAACCCTATTTGCAATACATATAAATTGGATTTCTGTAAAGGGAGAAGAAATACTTACTCAGCAGTGTTCAGGAAGTAAACTGCGCTGAGAAGGAGGGCATCTACTCGCACATTCGCTTTGTGATCGCAGATATGCAGCTCTTCCTACAGCGATACCTTGGGGGGATCCTAGCGCTGAAGTACACATACAAGCATGGTATAATTCAGCCAGCTTTTAAAATTACTGCATATAAACAAATCTATTAGGGGAAGCGCTACCAATTTATAAAAAGGAAGTGGGACTAGACAGGATGCTGAAATCTTCTTCAGTAGTGTGTTTATAAACATTTAAAGGTACACTACGTGGATTTTAATCATCTATTGAATATATAAAACTTCCCTTTTACGGGGGGGGGGTTACCCAGCTACAATATTTGGTTCCCTTTTAAACTAAAAACTATTCTGCAATGCCATGGAACTACACTGGGGATCTTTAATAGGGGAAAAGCTCCACATACCAGAATCAGAGAGAGAGAGAGAGAGAGAGAGAGAGAGATAAAAGTTATATAGGGGGCCAGCCTATATAAGTAAAGAGTGGAAATATATGCAGAGAGTACAGGATAGAAAAATAAAGGAGGGCTGTTGCAACAGACTTCAAAAAAAAATCGAAAATCTGGTATATGGGGCTATCTCCTACAGACCTGGACATGTACTCATTAGAGGATAGGAGAGACGGGGGATATGATCAAGACGTTCAAATATCTAAATGGTATAAACAGGACACCAGAGGGGAGCCTATTTCAGCTGAAAGGATGTTCAGCAACTCGGGGCCACAGTATGAAGTTGGAGGGAGGACAGTTTAGGGGTAACGTGAGAAAGTACTATTTCACGGCGAGAGTGGCAGATGCATGGAACAATCTGCCAAAGGAGGTAGTTACGGCAGAAACGGTCTCAGGTTTCAAACATGCAAGGCTAGGCACATGGGAATCCTGGGAGGGAAGGAAGAATGGGAAAGGTCTGGGGGAGAGGGGGAGCTCAGTAGATAGGATGATACTGGGCAGAATAGGTGGGCCATTTAGGTCCTTATCTGCCGACACCATTATGTATGTATGTATGTATGTAACTGAGGAGGGATATGGGTAGACTAAGTGGGCCAAGCAGTCCTTATCTGCCGTCAAAGTCTATGTTTCTATGAGTGGTCCAGGGTTTGGACACTTGACGTCAAAGTGGGAAAATGCAAAATGATGTATATGGGGCATGGAAACCAAGAGCAAAATATTTGATTAATCGGGTGGAAATAGCAGTTGTGCAACAAGAGAGGGATTTGAGTGTCATCATCTCATCTAACCTGAAGGTGGCAAATCAGTGGCAGGCCACAGTGGGGAAGGCAAACAGAATGCTGGGATGTATAAGTTGAGGCATTACTAGTAGAAGGAAGGAAGTCATCATGCCCCTGAATATGGCCCTGGTCAGATCTCATCTAGAGTTCGGTGTGCAGTTCTGGAGATCGCACCTGAGGAAGGATATGGAGAGGGTGGAGGGGGTCCAGAGGAGGGCTACTCGGATGATTCAGGGGATGCAATGGAAGGCATATGAAGAACAGCTGAGGGACCTGGACATGTACTCATTAGAGGATAGGAGAGACGGGGGATATGATCGCGACATTCAAATATATAAATGGTATAAACAGGACACCAGAGGGGAGCCTATTTCAGCTGAAAGGATGTTCAGCAACTAGGGGCCACAGTATGAAGTTGGAGGGTGGACAGTTTAGGGGTAACGTGAGAAAGTACTATTTCACGGCGAGAGTGGCAGATGCATGGAACGATCTGCCAAAGGAGGTAGTTGCGGCAGAAATGGTCTCGGGTTTCAAACATGCATGGATAGGCACATGGGAATCCTGGGAGGGAAGGAAGAATGGGAAAGGTCTGGGGGAGAGCTCAGTAGATGGGATGATACTGGGCAGAATAGGTGCGCCATTTAGGTCTTTATCTGCCGACACCATTATGTATGTATGTATGTAACTCGAATAAAATTCCTTCACAACACCTGCTACTAGCTCCTAGACCCAATAATTTGCAGGGGAATTCAAGAATTCTGTGGATGACAAGTTCAACTTTTCTCTACTCCCATAGTAGGGCTACTTGGCACTTTCTTTACTCCCGCTGCACAACAGTGTGAGCACCCTGCGATGCAGGTCCAACTAGAACACCCCTGCACCAGGCAGTCCCAAGCTCAAACAGCAGCAGCATGGAGTTAACCTTTTGGGGCTCTGCATTCTGAAGATGACATTCACCTCCAGCGGACACAGCAGCGGGCAGTGGGGATCCAAGTTGCCACCCCAGAACCTCCCCCCCACAGGTCAGTCTCTCACCCATGGCCTGGGTCCCTGGCCAGGCAGCCACCAGTACTTCATTTTCCACCAGGCACCCTTGCCTGCCTTCCCCGGTGCCAAGGATCAGAGTGCAGGCCTCCCAAACAGGCCTTGTCTCCTCCATGACAATGGGACCCCACAGGACAGCAGTGGGGTGTGGATGGCACCCCAATTTCTTCTGCTCCAAAACTTCCTCTGGAGAGGGACTCGACTTTCCCTTGGGGACCAGGGTGGCAATGGCCCCACCCCAGCCCCAGGCCTCCTCTCCTCGTTCCTCCTCAGACTCCCAACTCGAACTTCCCCCCAAACTCTCGAACTCTCAATTATCACCAAAAATCTGCCCTTTATACCGGGTCCAAGTCCCCACCCTTCTCTATGGGTCCTGGCACCCATTTCTACACTGCTGTCTTCTGGGCCTTGTAGTAAGCCCCACAGGGGGCTTACACTAGAAAGTATTACTAAGCATGAGATACTAACACACAAATAAAAAATGTCCCATAAAGATAACCACCAGCATGGGTTCCACAAAGGCAAGCCATGTGTGAAAAATTTGCTCTACTTCTATGAAAATGTAAGCAAGAAACTAGATAACAATTAACAGATAGATGCCATCTTTCTAAATTTTAGAAAGGCATTTGCGCTAGCCCCTCATTTGGCAACTGCAGCAGAATCAGAGGCCCTAGATATCACACTGCTCAGACTAAACTGGCTTAATGCTTGGCTGAATGATAGAACACAGAGGGCCCAATTCCCAAAACTCAGCACAAACTGCACCAAAGACGACTTGTGCCAATTGCCAGTGCTCCAGGGACCCTGCACCTGATTCTCTATTGGGTAGGGTCCCGGCAGCAAAGTCCCACGGCTTGCAGAAACCCTAGCCATGCACCAAACAAAGGGCACATCTGGACAGGTTGCTGCAAGCTGGCGGCAATATAATGAAGCATTCCCTGGTGGTCTAGTGGACCCCCTCCCTATTCCCGATCACCCCAATAAGTAATTATATATATTTCCTGGCAGTCTAGCAGCCCCCAGTCCCAATCCCACATTATGAATTATTAAAACTGCCCTGGTAGTTTAGCACCCCCTCCAAGCCTCGTTCCCCATGTTATGAATTATTAAAACTGCTCTGGTAGGTCAGTTAGACCCCCTAAGCCTTGATCCCCCATTATGATATATCAAATAATCCATGGTGGCCCAGTGGACCTCCACCCCAGCAGGCAGTGCCCCACCACCACGCTCCCCCCATCCTAAAACTGAGCTGCCGACTGAGCTCTAAATGAGCACGTATTGTATACTGTACAGGCTCAATGATGGACAGCCTACTGAGCTGTCAATCAATGAGCGCTTACTGAATACAGTACGCAATCATTGAGAACTCAGTCAACAGCTGGCCGCGGTGGTGCATGGTGGGCTGTGAGAGTCACAGGGTGGTGAGGCACTGCCTGCTGAGGTGGGGGGGTGGGGTCCACTAGATCACCAGAGATGTGTTAATTATTCATAATGGGGATTGGGGCTTGATGGGGTCTGCTAGACCACCAGGAATTATGTAATATAACAGGGATCAGGGCTTGGGGGTTCACTAAACCACCAGGGCAATGTTAATAATTCATAAAAGGGGATCGGGTGGGGGGTTTGCTAGACCACCAAAAACTTATCTGCATAACAGGGGGGATAGGGGCTGCGGGGGGACTGTGGCACATTGCTGCAAATTGCACAACATTCTCAGAGGGAAAATTTCTCAGTACCCTTAGACCAGCCCTGGCTGGTCTAACAGTACTTAGAAATTTGCCCTCTGGGAGAGTTTCGAGAACCCTGATTAAGGGGATTTGGCAGTCTGTCTGCTGCAAGCCCCTAGTGCAATGCCACAGCCCATTTTGTGGCAGTGGTGCAAGCCCCATATGGTGCACACAGCCTGCGGTTGATGCTGGCTGCCTTTGAGAATCACTCCCGGTGCATCTTTTGGCATGAGGGGCACCTTGCACCATTCTTTGTGGTGCAAGCCCCTTACATCATGCCGGGAGCTTTGAGAATCAGGCCCTGAGAGTTAAACTAAATGGATACCAATCTTCAGAGGGGGTGGTGTCTAGTGGGATGCCACTGGGATCCATCCTGAGCCCAATGTTATTTGCAATATTTATTTCTGATCTGGATCAAAATATTATTAGCTGGTGTGAGCAATATACAGACAACGCCAAGCTTGTTGGCGTGTGTGCAACCACAAACCAGACTGGGACCATCCAGTCAGACCTTGATAAAACTGGGGTATCGGCAGAAAAATGGGGCATGGGTTTCAGTCTGGACAAGTTTGCAGTTCTACAGATCGGGGAAAAAGAATAGCAGGCGTTCTTACCAGCTTCAGGGTCATATATTAAAAACTGTAGGTAGTGAAAGAGATCTTGGCATAACAATAAACAATAAATTCAGGTAATCAATGTAATGAAGTAGTATCCAAGTACAACGGGGTGTGGCGGAACATCAGAAAGCAACTAAGAGCAGAAAGCAGAAAGTAATCACTCCTATATCGAGCATATGTTCACCCATTACTTAATTATGGGACCCTTTTCTTGGCACCATAGAAGCATATGCACATCAAAACCTTAAAAAGGGTACAAAAAATCAATAAAAGATTGACTGGATTATTATGTGAAGAGAGGACAGAAATACCAAAATTAATCTTACTGCAAAAGCGATGTTCTGGGGGTGACTTATTGTTCATGTATGATATCATAAATGATGCAGAGTTATCGTCATTGTTGAACATCACTGCCAAACAAGATCACATGGGCACACAAAGGCATCCTTTGCAACTTCAAAAACAGGATTCAGGAGTGGAAAAAGAAAGTTGTTTTTCACCCAAACAGTGATGAGATTGCTGAATGTAGTCATAAGTAAAAACGAAATGGTATTCAAAAAGAATTTGGATATCCATATGGCCTCCACAAATGAATTAGTGGGGGAGCAGTATGCATGGGTCTCGGTGCCTGTTTCTGCTTCACAAACCATAGGATGAACTGTATCACGGAGAGGACTGTGGAATGCATTAGGCTCAATTTCTCAAGACTCTTTGGCACCCTGTCTGAATAATTAATGATTTAAAAAAAAACAAGCATAACTGGGTATGCAAAACAAGTAGCACAGTTTCGGCAGTAAATACATTAAAATGAATCATCACCCTACTTTAAGTGAAAAAAACTCCACTACCAATTCCTTGCTTAAAGTTTCGACAAAGTACTCTGTGGTCTGCAGCAGCTTCTACTTTTGTATGAGTTGCAGTGACGCAGTTGATTGTGGATAGTTTCAAGAGAGGGTTGTTTGCTTTAGCCAGTGTTTGGGAGGTTGGGTCACACTTAAGTCAACCTGTACTACACTTTGGTTTCCAAGTGCAGCCATTTAAAGGGAAAGTCCTCTCAACCTATTTTCTGTATGCCTGTGTAGTTTGTAGGCTGAACAATGATTCCCTCTCTTGCATCTCCCTAATTTCACCCTGGTGTGATAACCTGTTTTACTCCATTGCAAAGGTCATCACACCACTCGAGCAAGACATCATGGGAGTTGATGATGTGTACCTGCACAAGCCAGCATAAGTTATATCTCAATAAGTTCTGTTACATGTCTTATGATATTCCTGCATTCTCTAAAAGCATCTTTTATAACTTAGATACATTTTAAACTATAGGAAACCCAGCAGGGCACTTACTATACCTTGAAAAGTTTCATGGCCAGCATAAGACGAGAACGGAGGGACTGCAGAGGACAGGAACAGCACTGACAAATACTTATAACTACTACAGGCATTAGCAGCAAAACATCATAAAATTCCAGGATGTCTTACATGAGTTGGGTCATGACCTTTGCAATGGAGTCAAGCAGGTTTTCACACCAGATTTAAGTAACTTCATTTGATGAAATTAAGAGGGTACAGTAGAGGCAATCACTTCATGCTTACAAAACTACACAGGTAAACAGAATAAAAGGCTGAGGGGACCTTCCCTTTAAGTCCTAGCTGTCTCTGTAGGAAGCCTGCTTCCTAAGCAGAGTTATTATAGCCCACTGTGATTACCACTGTACACACTGCTCCCTAATGATAACCACTCTGCAAACCCGTCACCCCTAACCTTTCCACTTTCCAAAGGCTGCTGTTTGTGCAACTCAAAGATCTATGTAGATACCCTCCCACCTGAACCTGTCCTCCCACCTGAATGAGCCTTCCTGGCTGAGCCCTCTCACCTAAAGCAGCCCTCCCACCTGAACCAGTCCTCTTGCCTGAACAAACCCTCCCACCTGAACCAGCCCTCTCACCTGAACTAGCCCTCCCACCTAACTCTGTCCTTATTAATCGAAACCTGCCCTTATCCACCTGAACCAGCCCTCCCACCTGAACCAGCCCTCTCACCTGAACCAGCCCTCTCACCTGAACTAGCCCTCCCACGTTGAGTCTGCCCTTATCCATCTGAACCTGCCCTTATCCACTTGAACCAGCCCTCTCACCAGAACCAGCCCTCTCACCTAAACTAGCCCTCCCACTCAATCTGCTCTAATCCACCTGAACCTGCCCTTATCCGCCTTAACCAGCTCTCCCACCTGAATCTGCCCTTATTCACCTGAACCAGCCCTCCAACCTGAACTAGCCCTCCCACTTGAACCAGTCCTCTCACCTAAACTATCCCTCCCACCTGAACCTGCCCTTATCTACCTGAACCTGCCTTTATCCACCTGAACCGGCCCTCTGACCTGAACCAGCCCTCCCATTTGAACCTGGACTCCCACCTGAATTAGTCCTCACATCTTAATCACCCCCCCCCACTGAATATGTCCCCCCACCTGAACTCCCCTTCTTTTTAATTTGTGTGAAATGCTATTATTCACCATCCTTTCAACTCTCTTACTGTGTTTACAGGGACAACCCCGTATTACCTGTGGTTATCAGCCCCTTACCTGCTCTATAAGATAGTGGTAGTTTAATCTAGTAGTTATAGCTTTTGTTTGGGAACTGGGAAATTACTAGCTCAAACCCCACTAGAGCAAAACACTCACTGTATACTTTGGGCAACTCGCTTATCTTCTCACTGCACCAGTCCACCCAGCTGTGGAAATGGGTAGAAGTATGACCCCACTAAAAATGAGACATTGCATTTGATCTTGGCTATCTTTGAGTAAAACGATTGCAGAAACAAACAAGCATTTGTCAATGCCGAATGTTTGCTTGCTGGCATTGGCAGTGGTAGTGTAGAAGTTACAGAGCTGCGTAATAGGAATGGCAGTGAAGTACTGAACTGAAGCCAACCCCACCACGGCCCTGCAGAGAGTGACAGGCATTGGGGTGTGCCTTTGGGTCGTCAGGCATAACGGCCACGCCATTTCACCACACCCCACCCTACAGACACTGACAAGTGTCACGGTGTGCCTTGGGGTCTTTGGCCCTTATGCGCACCCCATTCCATCAGGAAGTACGGTGAGATGGGTGCGGTATAGGAGAATGGGGTGAACTTTGGGGTCGAAGAGTCCAAGGCATACCTCGATGCCTGTCACTGGCTGCAGGGTGTGGAATGGTATGAGCATTACAGGCAAGAATCCCAAGTCACATCCCTGATGCCTGTCATTCTCTACAGGGTTGGGCATTATGGTTGGAAACCCTAATACCGCAGGCATTTGTTGGTATTTTCACTCCAAATTTTCAGCATGGTTTTTTTATGACCCCACCTCATGAACAGTGGCAATATCAGTTTGTTAGCCGAAAGCTGCTTATGCACAGTGACTATGGCATTTAGCACCACAGGTGCAAAAACATTCCAAACAGGATGTAAAAAATGACAGCTGTACTCTTCATGGGGAGGTGTAAAAAATGGCAATATTGCAAATCTGCAGTAAAAATATTAAAAAACTGGTGAAGTCACGAGCGTGCATAGAAACTGTGCAACGCACACCCGTAATGTAATTAGTTTGGGGACTTTTTACAGCAGATTGTCAACACAGGCATTTTGGGACCTCCGATCATGAACAGTGTCACTGCGATTTTCTTTATCTGTCCCGAACAATGATTTCCCACAGCGACCACGCATCTCTGCGCTGAAAGTGTGAAAACACATTTCGGCCATGTTCTGAAAAATGACAGCTGTACTGTTCAAGGAAGGCTGGGGGGATACTGGGATGCATAGGAAGAGGCATCAATAGTAGAAAACAGGAAGTTGTTATCCCTCTGTACAGACAATTGGTGAGACCCCATCTGGAGTACTGTGTGCAGTTCTGGAGACCCCATCTCCGCAAAGACATAGACAGAGTGGAGGCTGTCCAGAGGAGGGTAACTCAAATGGTGCAGGGTCTGCACCAGAAGACATACAAAGAAAGACTAAAGGAGCTTAATATGTATACCCTTGAAGAAAGAAGGGAGAGGGGACATGATAGAAACTTTCAAGTACCTCAAGGGAATCAACAAAGTCCAAGAGGGTAGCATCTTTCAGAAAAAGAGATGTGCAAGAACAAGGGGGCACAATTTGAAGATAGAAGGGGGACGGCTCAGAGGTAATGTGAGGAAGTATTTTTTCACAGAGAGGGTTGTGGATGCATGGAACAGCCTCCCTGAGGAGGTCGTGGAGTTAAGAACAGTGGGGGAATTCAAGAATGCATGGGACAGTCATAAGGCAGTCCTAGTGGGGGGTAGGAGGAAGTAAGCTGTTGGTTAACTAGGATCTGCAGCTTATCTGTTAGGTAGGAAAATGGGCAGACTAGGTGGGCCAAGCGGTCCTTATCTGCCGTCAAATTCTATGTTTCTATGTTTCATAAGGAAGTGTGGAAAAATGCCACTGGTGAAAATCTGGACTGAAAATATTACAAAGTCATGAACTTACGAGGGTGCATGGAAACTGCGCAATGCTCACTTGTAACACAGTCATTTTATGGACTTTTGTCACCAAATTTTCAACATAGCCATTTTAAGACCTCTGCTCATGAACAGTGTAACTGTGATTTTCTTAATCTGTCCCAAACATTGCTTTAGCACTGGCTGCACCATTATTAAGCTACCTATGAAAACACATTTTGGGCTATATGTGAAAATGGCAGCTGTACTGTTCATAAGAAAGTGTAATAAAATGGCAATGTTAAAATCTGAAGTGAAAAATATTGAAAATTAGGCAAACTTATTTAGCGTGTGTAGAACTGCGCAATGCACGCTTCGTAAAACAGTCATACTTTTAGGAATTTTTCACCAAATTTTCAGCATAGCCATTTTAAGACCTCTGCTCATGAACAGTGTCACTGTGATTTTCTTAATGTGTCTCATACATTGATTTCGCACACCCACTGCGCCATTGTGCGCTACATGGGCGGAAACACATTTTGGGCAAGATGTGAAAAATGACAGCTGTACTGCTCATAAGGAAGTATAATAAAATGGCAGTGTTGAAAATCTGGATTGAAAATATTGAAAATTCGCAAACTTACGAGCGTGCGTAGGAACTGTGCAACACACACTCGTAAAACAGTCATTTTAGGATTTTTCATCAAATTTTCAACATATCCATTTTAAGACCTCTGCTCATGAACAGTGTCACTGTGATTTTCTTAATGTGTCCCATACATTGATTTCGCACACCGACTGCGCCATTGTGCGCTACATGGGCGGAAACACATTTTGGGTGAGATGTGAAAATGACAGCTGTACTGCTCATAAGAAGGTGTGGTAAAATGGCAATGTTGAAAATCTGGAGTGAAAATATTGAAAATTTTGAACTTCACGAGCTCGTGAGGAAATCCGCGCAACACACGCTTGTGAAATATACATGGATGCCCACCAATTTCCAAAATAGGCTTCTTGAGAGCCCACTTATGAACACTGGCAGTGTCGCTTTTATTAATCAGTTCTGAAAGGTGATTTCACGCAGTAACTGCGAAATCACCCTTCGAGCCTGAATAACGCCATGACAGTGACATCATTCATGAGAAGGGGTCCCAAAAACCCCATGTTGAAAATTTGGTGCAAAAATTCCAAAAAATGCCTGAGATATGCAGCAAAGTTGAAAAAACCCTATCTATCCCATTATACAGCTTACCAGCATTTCCTCAGTTCGTGGTCGGCTTTGAAGAATTCGGACGTGTTCTCGGTCCACCAAAGATCAGCCGCCAAGGTCTGGAGGTGAGTATAGGGTGGGGGGTGGGAGGCAGGGGTGCAGTGGATGGGTGCGGGTTGTCGGGGCAGGGAGAAGCGTTGAGGGACAGTTTTTTATTTCCAGGTTTTTTTAAAATGACGACGCTGGGTGGGCTCCCTTACGTGGGTACAAGGACGGCTGTTGGGCGCGTGAGCCGACGTGGGATTAAGCACTTGTATCGGCCATAGCATCAGTTGCCATGCTGGGTGGGTTCCCAGCGTGGCACCCTGTACTCTGGGGGGACGAGTGGAGCCAACGAAGTTAGGCACCCCGTCTGCTACTCTAATGAGTTACCCACGCTGGGTGGGCACCCAGCGTGGCATGTGGAAGGCTTTTGGGGTGCAGCACAACCTGACGGGGATTGGGCACCCCGCTGTACAGTGTGTGTGTGTGGCAGCAGCACGCAGCATGCATGCGCGTGTGTGTGTGTGTGTGTGTGTGTGTGTGTAGGGGGAGCGCACATGAGCTCACTGAAGCGTAGCTTCCCCTTTCAACTGTACTCCACTGCATTTTGGAGCTGTCATAGACAGCTCCAGCATGCATTAGCAGACTGGGGCCGCGCCTGCCAACACACTGAGTGAATTGGAAGAGGGGGTGACACACCCCCGAAAACTCGGATGATGACACTATGTTTCTTGCACATGCGTGCAAGCAAACATAATAATGAGTACTTGCCCACCACTGTTGACATTACTTGCTAGCATGTCAGTAATTTCTTTTTGTGCATTGTTTTGGAGCTAACCCTTGAGTATCCCATTGTACCATGATATAAACTGAGCACTTTCTGTACCCTGCGGCACCCATAGGACCCCATTAAAATAAGACAGGGGCTGAAATTCATGAATATCACAGTACCTCCTGAGCTCAGATGAAGCCCGGAGTGCAGGGTGAAATGTAAGCAGGGGCATTATGCCTGCACTGCCTTTCACAAGTTTGCTGTTTTTTGCTACAAATGGCTGGTGAATAAACTATGAACTTCATGAATTGAAGCTTCAGTTTGGTTTCTGGCTACCTGTGTGAATGGTGAATGTGCTTTCCTACTCTGCTCTGATTAAGTTTTTGAACAGCAGCAACACCAACCTTGTGTTCAACTCCTCTCCACAACAAATGGATTAGGTTAGTTAAGGTGTTGGGCAATGTGGTCTAGTGGTTAGAGCACTGGCTTGGGAATTGGGAAATTAGACATTCAAACCCCAACAGGGCCATATAATCACTGGATGACCTTGAAAAGTGATGCCCTGTCAAAACAGTGAATGAATTTCAGGAAATGAATAATAACACATGATAAACAGCGAATGTCATATTAGCTACATGGTCTTTATAGCGCATGGTTATTTCAGCGATGTAGGCAGAAATTAAGTTCAGTGATGTAAGCCGGCTGGTGTGAGCTATAAACCAATGCTGGCAGTGTAGCCTAGAGGTTAGGGTCACCACCCATGTGTGCATTTGCTATGTCCAGCACACCTGGGTTTGAAACTCATACTTTCTGCCTTTTTTTTTTTTATTCGTACTTTATCCTCCTCCTCCTCAGGAGACCCCGACAAGCAGCTTCGGCCCTCCAGATGGAGGAACACTCTCTCAGGCCCATCTGCACCCACACCCTGCCAACCATGATATTTTCCCCATGGATTTCCCCCTGCAGCAAGGCCAGGAAGGAGGCAGCGCACTACACCTCCCACTGGATACCCAATCCAGAAGCTTGGGTCAGCTCTCGGGCATGGCGGCCATCATTGAGCACCTGCCAGGGCACTCCTTATTTTCCATTTTCTCCCATCCCCCTCCCTACCGACACAGCGTGTCAGAAACATTCCTCCCAACCCATACTGTCCTCTGGCTTCTGCCAGGGGGCAGTTTGCAAGTGGGATGACAAACCTCCCTCCCCGAGAGAGGAGAGCAGTCCTCCAGATGCTTGGTCCTCTCTGCACCCCCGCCGCCCCCAAGCAGCCTGAGCTCGTTCCTGAACCCGGGTCACTGGCGTGAGGTGTGGCAGCATCCAGCACCTCAACGCTCAGTACCCCCACTGTTTTTTTTCAAAGGTTGCACCCACCTTCATGCTCCCCACAAGGTTCTGCCCCCCCGAAGTTGTAATATGAAATCTTCCCCTACTCTCAACTTTGTCCCCCTCTCCTAGTTGCATCCCCCTGGAGTGACAATACTTAATCTGCCCTCTACCCCCCAAAGTGCTGTTCCTTCCTTTGCGTAGTTGTGTGAGTTTTTTTTTTACCGTGATTTTCACAGTTTTGAGTGCTTGCTAGTATTCCTAGTCACTGTTTTTGCTAGCGCTAATGTTCATGCACTCTTATTGTCTTCGCGATTTTGCTTTCACTGTTTTGACATAGCACCAAGGAAGTCACTTAACTCATAAGTGATCGTGTCCACCCAGCTAAGGAAATGGGTAAAAACAGGATTCCACTGGAAATAAGATGATGCACCTCAGATGGGCTATTCTGGATAAGTTATAAAAAAATGAAAGGCAACGTGAAATAGTTTAACAGAGCTCTGCTGATGCTAACTGATTTTCTTTGCTGGTGACTGGAGCACCTCTGTAAGGAAAATGTTAAATATGTGGTTTATGCTGAACGATTTCTCTACATGTCCTAACCCTGCTTTATTTTATTAAAGGATAACTGCTACTGTAGCCTGTAACATGGACCTGACAAAATACCCTATGGACAGGCAGATGTGTACATTGCAACTGGAAAGCTGTAAGTAGAACATTCTGCAATGCTGTGTTAATATTTACTTAGTGGGCAAGTGCCAGGTTTAAGCTATTTTTGGGACTGGCCCAGCCCTCCCCCCTCCAAAAAAATATAATGACAAGTTCTCTGAGATAGCCACACATGAGCTTATAGCTAACAGCTGTAAAAGCAGTCTGTAATTGCACCAAGCATGGATATTTAGAACTGTAGAAAAAAACACACCTACTTGACTTTAGACACCCATTCCAAATCATACAGATTCATCCCAGACAAAATGGATCCACCCCAGATAATAGGCATCTATCCTAAATAGTAGGCAAGTATCAACCCAAGATTGCAGCTATCCATTCTAGATAGTACAGTAGTCAATTCCAGCTTGTAGGTATCAATCCTAGTCAGTACAGATCAATCCCTGACAGTAGGTGTCAAATCCAGATTGTAGGTGACAGTCCTAGATGGTAAGTATCCATCCCAAACAGTAGGTATCCAGACATGACATATACATCCCAAACAATATGTATCCATCCCAGATAATATATAACCATTCCAAGCAGAATGTTTCCATCCCACATTGAGATATCTATCACATACAGTGGTATCCATTCCAGATAGTAGGTATCCAGCTTAGACAGTAAGTAGGGTATCCCAGATAATATGTATCCATCCTAGACAGTTGGCATTCATCCCAGTTGATACATATCCATTCCAGACAGTAGGCGTCTATTCCAAATTAGTTTCAGACAGTAGGCATCCATCTACAGATAAGATGTATCAATTCTAGAGAGTATGAATCCACCCCAAGTGATGCGTATCCATCCCAGACATAGGCATTCATCCCAGATGATATGTATCCACCCTAGACAGTAGGCATTCAACCCAGATTATATGTATCCATCTAAAATTATATGACTCCATCCCAGACAGTAGGCATCCATCCCAGATTATATGGTTCCCTACCCAGACAGTAGGTATCCCTCCCAGGTGACATTTTTCTATCCCAAACAGAAGGTTTTCATCTCAGATGATAAGTGTCCATCACATATAGCGGTCATCCATCCCAGATTATATTTATCCAAACCAGACAGCAGTCATCTCTATGAAATGATATGTATCCATTCCAGACAGTAGGCATCCATCCCAGATTATATGATTCCCTACCCAGACAGTAGGTATCCCTCCCAGATAAGTGTCCATTCCAGACAGTAATATCCATCCCATTTTATATGTGTTCATCCCAGATTATACAGTAGGTCTCCATTCCCAGATTATATGTATCCATCCCAGACAGTAAGTATCCAACACAAACTTTCAGTAATGTTGAGGTCATCCTTTCTCCACCAGTGGTGTTGCCTGCCCTGCAGAGACTCTTTGACTCCACCTCCTTCAGAGTTTCATTGACTCCTACTCTGTCTGAGGTTTTTTGACTCCTCTTCATTCTGAGGTTTATCAGCTTGCCTCCTTTTAAGACTCATTGACTCCCCCACTTTCTGATGCATATTGACTCAGTTTCCTTCTGAGGTTTACTGACTCCAATCTACTTTTAAGGCCAATTGACTTATCCCTCCTTCTGAGATTCTATGCCTGAGAGTCACTGACTCCTCCTTCTCCTTCTGAGGTTTCTTGACAGTCATCCTCCAAGTTTTTCTAAGGCTCATTGAATTCACCTCCTTCTAAAGCTAAATGACTTCAATCCTGCTAAGGCATGGTTCCCCCTCCTTCTGTGTCTTATTAACTCACCCTCTTTCTAAGGCTTTCTGCTGAGGCTCACTGACTCATCTCCTTTTGAGGCTTATTGACGCATCTCTTTCTGAAGCTCATTGACTCCCCTTCTGTTGAGGCTCATAGATTCCCCCTCATTCTGAGACCTATTAACTCCCTTCCTTCTGAGGTTCATCGACCCCCTTCTATGGCTCATTCACACACCCCTCCTTCTGAGGCTCACTGACTCCCACTCCTCCTCCTTAGGTTCCTTGACACTCCTCCAAATGGGGCTCATTGACTCCTTCCTGCTGAGGCTCATTGACTCCTTCTCTTTCTGAGGCTTATTGATTTTCCCTCCTGCTGAGGGTTATTGACTCTCCCTCCTGCTGAGCTAATTGACTCCCCCTTCTTCTGAGGCTTATTGACGCCTCTTCCTTCTGATGCTCTTTGAGTCTCCCTCCTGCTGAGATTCACTGACTCACTATTTTTATTTAATTCATTTTTACTGGCCAGGTAATCACATTAGACAAACCACTCCTTCATGACTTCTCTAATCTTACCTGCAAATGCCCCTGATTCCCACCAGCCCCCTATGCACTACCCTCATCTCTATGGCTTGGCCCTAGACCAACCCCTAGAAAGCAAATTAGCTGCTATATATTATTGTTTTCTAATGCTAATTATGTGGTACTGTTCTTGTCAAAGGCGTACTTGTAATTCCACTTTTTGCACCCCAGGTCGTGCATGAAAAAGGGCATTGGCTCATGGCGCTTACCCGGTTAACAGAAGTTAAAATAAAAATAAATAAATTTATATTTACTGTTTTATGCTTTATTTATTGTAAATGCACATTATTGTGTTTTGTATTCTGAACCCGTACTCCCCCCTGCCCTCATTGTCTTGCAGTGAGCTGATACCAGCTCAGTATGTCTTTCCTGGTAAATCTTTTAAAATAAATAAATAAATGCTGCTGAGGCTCATTGACACCTCTCCTTCTGAGACTCATTGACTCCCCTTCCTTCTAAGGCTTATTGACTCCCTCTACTTCTGCAGCTCATTGACACCTCTCATTCTGAGGCTTATTTACTCAACCTCATTTTGAGGTTCAATGACTCCACTTCCGCGGAGACTTATTGACTCACCCCCTTCTGAAGCTCATTCACTCTCCCTTATTCTGAAGCCGTTTGACTGCCCCTCCTTCTGAGGATCATTGACTTTTCCTTCTGCTGGGGGTCAATGACTTCTCTTGCTGAGGCTCACAAACTCAATCTCATGCTTAGGATCATTGACTCCCCCTTCTGCTGAGGTTCATTGACTCCTCCTCCTTCTAAGGCTCATTGCACCCATCATTCTGAGGCTCAGTGACTCCCCTGCTTTCTAAGGCTCATTGAATCTTTTCTTTATGAAGCTCATTCGCTCACCCTCATTCTGAGGCTGTTTGACTCTCCCTCCTTCTGAAGATCATTGACTCCCCTCCTGCTGAGGATCAATCAATCCTCCTTTTGCTAAGGGTCATTGACTCCCCTCCTTCTGAGGCTCATTGAATTCCCCTCCTGTCTTCTACCTAGTGTGATGATGTGATAAACAAATACGTGAATTTTAAATGTGATATTGAACTCTCTGTGGAATATCATTGCAAACACTGAGAATGTTCTCCAAAGTGTTCCTAACTGTAGAAAAACAACTGGTGGTGGAGGGTGGGGGGGGGGTCTGCCATAACTCAATACAAGGGTCCTGTTACCTATTAGTTTAGTATTTACTAGTAATTTACTATTTATTAGTAGCGGTTTTATATTGCTGCTATCTATTTATTACCTTTACTATCAGCTGTTATATCACGTTGCATATATAGATTTTCATTATGTATTGCCTTTGCTGAAGGGAAAACTCAACATGTTACAAGACAGCAGAAAAAGTCCAATCTAAAGCAGAATAAAACAATATAGGTGCAATATTTTTTTACCATAACATGCACTGCTGTTTTGAAATACAATTACTGACATTGCATGGTGCCAGTACTACAATATATCGTATCTTCCTACATGTTACAATGTATGATATTGTTTTGTATGTACAATACTAGCCAATGATATTGTATTGTACAGTACTGTACTTATATTGTTTTGTGTGGTATTATATTGTGTTATTTTGTTGTACTGTAGTGATTGCATTGTGTTGTTTTGCACCATAGTGTATTGTATTACGTTGCTCTTTACATGCTTCATGCTTGCTGCTGTTAGCTGTGGTGTCACTGGCTGGCACAGGTTTTGGAGGAGGTCATCATTCCTTCTGCTTGGTTGGTTTGTTTTATGTTGTTTATTATGTTCATTTTTGTAGGGGGGTATAATATACAGGATGTCACGTTTTACTGGACCAGGGGAAATGATTCTGTCCGTGGCTTGGACACTCTGAAGCTGGCCCAGTACACAGTGGAGAGTTACTACACCTCAGTTTCCCAAGCCGTCTATGAAACAGGTAGGACATGAATCAATGAGAGTAACGGCACCTCAGTTTCTCAAGCCTTCCATAAAACAGGTGGCACATGGATCACCTTCACCGTTTATGTGCAGTCTCTGGAGGGGGAAAATGTGTCTGAGCATTGATTCCTAAAGAGTGTGTGTGTGTGTGTGTGTGTGTGTGTGCGTGTGTGTGTTGAAGTCATCTGACATACTAAATATTTTTTTGTTTTATAAATTAAATTAAAGTTAGTAATTGGCATCATGGTGCCCAATTACATTCAAGCATTTTTCTGCATGCACACAGCCATGTTATTTGAGTTGCGGGATTAGAATGTCAGTATCTTAAATTTGAGAGAATTGTTTTCAATCTGTTAAATTGTCATTTGGATAGATGATTTGTGGTAAATATGCATCATAAATAGAAGAGAGAAACATGCTTACACATCATGAATACAGAAGAGAGAAATGTCAACATGCTGCAGAGACAAAACTGTGGTTCTGCTGTGCAGGGCTGAATGGCAGTAATCAGGAATGGGAACTGTGCACTCAGCACTTACCCAAAACGTATAAATACACAGAGTCCTGGATTTAAGTATCATAAAAGAGATTTCCTCCAGTAAACAATGCAAATTCAAACGCTGCAAAGCAAAGACTATTATCTCCTGCACTGAGCACATAATTTTCCAAGCATGAATGTCATGAATATCATAGAGAGTCTGGTAACCTTTTTGGAGAACAATGGTCTCCAGGACAGTCAGCAGCATGGATTTGTTTTGGGAAGATCCTGTCAGACAAACCTGACTGAGTGCTACAACTGGAGGACAAGGGAACTGGACAAAGGCCATGCAGTGGCTGTCCTGTATTTGGATTTCAGCAAGGCCTTTGATTCCATGCCACATGGGAGGCTTGGGGGGGAAGCTGGAATATATAGGGGTGGGAACAAAGATGGTGAACTGGATCACCAGTTGGCTGAAAGGTAGACAGTAAAGGGTGGTGGTGGTGGGAGAACTCTCATCACCGAGGAATGTGATGAATGGGGTGCTGCAGGGATCAGTGTTGGGACTGGTGATGTCCAGGATTTTCATTGCCGATATCTCCCATGGGCTCTGGAGTAAGATCAGTGTCTTTGAGGATGACACAAAGATGGTAGCAGTGGTAGATTACATGAAAGGGTGGAGGGGGCTCCAGGAGGACCTGACCAAACTACAGGAGTGGTCAGAGACCTGGCAGTTGGGGTTTAAGGCCAAAAAGTGCAAGGTATTGCACTTCGGGGCTAAGAACCAGGGTAGGGGCTATCAGCTGGGGGGGGTACAGCTGGGTTGCACAGAGGAGGAGAAGGATCTAGGGGTGCTCATAATGGGGAGTATGAACAACTCAGCTCAGTGCAGGAAGGAGGCAGCAAAAGCCAACAGGATACTGGGGTGCATAGTGAAGGGAATCTCCTCTAGAAATAGGGAGGGGATCCTGCCCCTCTGCAGGTCACTGGTCAGGCTGAACCTAGAATACTGTGTGCAGTTCTGGTGCCCATTCCTGAAGAAGGACATCAAATTGTTGGAGGGGGTACAGTGTAGGGTGACAAAGATGTTACAGAGATTAGAGGGATATTCCTATGAGGAGAAGCTGGGCGAGCTGAAAATGTATTCTCTGGTGGAGAGGAGGGTTGTGGGGGACATGATTGAAACCTTTGAATACCTAAAGGAGATAAACAAGATTAGTACAGAAGGGATTTTCCAGATCAGAAGGGGGAGGGTCATGAGGGAGCACCAGCTGAGATTGGAGGGGTGAAGTTTCAGGAGGGAAGTCAGGAAACAGTATTTCACAGAGAGGGTGGTGGACAAGTGGAATACTCTGCCTGAGGAGGTAGTAGCCTGTAGCATGGTGGACAGCTTTAAGAGGGGATGGGACAGAGTGCGAGGGGGGTAATTATGAGAGGGGAGGGAGGGGAGGGGTGGGTGGGGCAGCTGCAAGTGAGGTGCTAGCTGCACAATCGAAAGCACTCAATAGACCATGAGGCCTGTATCTGCTGGCATTTTCATATGTTCATATATATTGTACTAGATACATTCTTAAGGAAACAGTAATTCAGGGCAATACAGTTAGAACAACAGGGACACAGGCTTAGTGGATAGTCTCACTCCTGCAGCTCCATGTGTACTTTTATTTAATGTTATTTGGTAATTGAGTTGGCTCACTGAAACACCAATTCCTTTTTGAGGAGCAACCTGAGATCATTTGATCAATACACAAAGCAATACATTCATGACAGGACATATTACAAAGTAATGACCTCAACAGAATTCCAATACATAGTGATACACATAATACAAATTACAATTAAAAATCAGTTGCAATTAATTCAAGTAATGATTACAAATAAGGTGATTCAATTGTTTTGAATCCTTAAAGTTGTTTAAAAAGAAAATGAACACTGGCTGATTTTGCTATTCATTTGAAGGCAACTATATATATATATCTATATATATAGATATATATATGTATGTTAATGCACCAGTTAGGGTAATTTAATGGCAAAAAAGTAGGGAAATATGGCATTAGGGTTTCCAACCCCATCTCCCCACCCCCACCCACTAAGCAGCAAAAGGGTTTTGGGTCTCTGGAGTCTTGATGACTCAGTAGTGGGTGCTTCCTTGTGATTGTCAACCCTAATGCTCACCCCTCCCCCCAGCCTACAGCCTAATGTCCGAAGCACAAGCTACAGCTCCAAGCTGGTGACTCGTAGTGATGTGTTTTTCAAAGGTAGAGCAGTTTGTCTCGACACATGTTGCCAACATAATGTGTGATGTTGTTTGCTCAGTGAATGGGGTGAGAATTAGGGAATAAGGAAGATCCCACTTCTGGTTCACCAAGACTCCAAAGTTCCAAAATCCTAATGTTTTTCCCTTTTGCTGCTTGGGGAGGATGGGTTAGGGAGGCAGGACTGGTGAGTTAGGGTTGGAAACCCAAATGCTGCATTTCCCTCCTTTTGTGACATTAAGGTACCCTAACTAGTGCTTTAACAAAGTTTTTTGCAAAGAATGTCCTTTCTTTTTGAGATAGTGGAATCATATCCTCATGAACAGATGCAGATGCCCTGCACCAACGGAAGACTCCGTCCACCTCTAGAACTGCATGGCCGTTGCTGGCCCTGCAGTTTTGTGCAGCAGCAGATGTGAAAAATTAATGGGTCTGTCTGATGGACTGTATAACAGCAGGGTCCTGTGTTCCCTGCGCTTCCATGTGACTGGACATACAGATGCACAGGGCAAAGAGTGTATCCATCAGCCAATGCAGAGGGCCCACTGCCACCCACAGGTGGAGAGGTGCAGGGCCCTATGCCAAGAGGACAGATGTCTTCACTATATGATTCCCGTGCCTGTGCAGACAACCCTGCACCTTTCCTTCCCTGGCTGGGCAGGAGGATGTTGCATAACACTGCCATCTCGGCCCCCCCACCCACTCTCACCCCATCCAGCAGGGTCACTGAGCTCACCCCCAAACTCAGCTCAGTAGTATGGCATCACAAAGCTACCCACTGAGGTCAAGACTGGCACTACACACAAGGTTTGTTAGCAGTTACATTTTTATTTTGTTTTTTCATTTTGACCCTAAATTTTCAAGATATTCATATTATGATTCACCTTACAAACATGACGTGTACCATTTACAGTATATTGGGCAGAATGTAATTTCACAACAGAAGTGTGAAAACATGTCTCCCCCAGGATTTTAAAAAATGACACATATTATGTATATGAGGTGGTGTGAAAAAAATGGCTATGTTGAATGGTTGGAGTCAAAATATTGAAAATTAGTGAAGTTATGAGTGAATGTTGAAATACTGCAACATTTACTCATAACCTGGGCATTTTAACATATTTGTGCACCAAATGTTCAGCATAACATTCTTATTACCCCACCGCATGAACCCAGTAAGTGGAAATGTTCAAATCCCAGACGAAACATTCCACGCCACTGAAATGTCATTCCATGCCACAGGTGCAAAAACACATTTTGGCCAGGATTTGAAAAATGACAGCTGTCACATTTGTGGGCAGAGTGAAAAAATGGCTTCATTGAAAATTTGAGGTCAAAACACTTAAAATTACCAAAGTTAGGAGTGAGCGTGGAAAAATGTCAATGTGCGCACATAATTTTGCCATTTTAACATATTTTGACCCCACAGTCCTAGCCAGTATGTACCTTTGTCTCAAATGTCTTAAGCTGTCTACCAATCAATGTATGTGTGATTTTCAGTACTGTCGGCACTGTCAAATGATTGTACCTGTAGCTAACTCCAGGTCGCCCCTGAAAAAGAGATCTTTTGGTCTCAGTGGGCTTACCCGGTTAACAAAACTGAAATAAATGTGAAATAAATTTATAAATACATTTTCAACATAACTTTCATATGACCCCACCCCATGAACAAGGGTGGTGAAAATTTTCAAAAGCCTCCTGAAAGGTGACTTTGATTTTGTCAACCATCCATGAAATCACCTTTCAGACCTGATTTAAATAGTTTCACTGCCATTGGTCATGAGGTGGGGTCCCAAAAAAGACCATATTCAAAATTTGGGGTCAAAATATACAAAACTGACAAAGATATGCATCAAAGTTCAAAATCCCACTAAAATACATAGAACCACACTTACCTTCAATTCTCATATTGTAGTCAGCTATTCCAGCAGCAAAACATGTCTTCGACTAGAGAGTGGATCTTTGCCCTGGGACATATTCAGGTGAGTGAGGGTGTGGGTGTGTGTGGAGGGAGTGTGTGGGCTGGTGGTTGCTGAGTGAGCGGTTGGGGTTGGGGTTGGGGTTGAGATTGGTGAGGGACCATTTTAATTTTTGCAGGTGTAAAAAAATAAATCATCAAGGCACGTTTTTCTATTTTGCAGGGAAAAAAATGAAGGGCAGTTTTATTTATTGCAGGGGACACTCACATTCCCAACACAGGGCACTGGGCACACCAGTGTTGGGCAACTGTTCAGCAGCACCAAGGGTGAGCACCCTGGTGCTGCCACTTAGAAAATGGGATTGGAGTGGGAGACCTGGAGGGGGGTGAAGACACATAGTATCAGGGTAGGCATCCCACTCCGCTTGTGAAATTAAAAAATATAATAAAAGAGTGGGAAAAGCCAGCCTGGTGGCACAGCGGGTTGAGGCTCTGGATACCACACATCGTCAATGCCAGCTACATGGGTTCGGGAGAGAGCTCGGGACACCAGGGGTTGGCCAGGGGGTGGCAAGGAGTCAGGCTTGAGCAGCCACCAGGCAGCTCTCCTCTCCAGGGAGGGACAAGAGGTTTCCCCAACTTTTGGCTGCCACCCAGTGGAGGCTAGGTGGCAGTGCCAGGCCAGGTGGAATCTAGGTGCTAGGCTGGAAGGGAGGATGGGGCCATCAACAGAGCCACAGGATGCATGCACACCTCCACGCACATGCCCAACCGCATACTGGGGTCCCAGGAAAATGGAGAGAAAATACAAATACCATGTCTCCCCCATTGCCAGTAAGGTGGGAGGGGTAATTTGGGAGTGCTACGCTTATTAAAAAAAAAAAAAAGTGGGAAGGGTGAGTTGGCAACCTTGAGAGGAGGGAGGAGAAAGAAGTGGTACTGGGGTGGGCACCCCAGTCTGCTTAACAAATAAATAAGTAAGTAGGATAGATAGGCAGACAGACAGACAGACAGACAGAGATACTGGAGAGGTGTCATGGGGATACAGTTGATCGGTGGCTCACTGCTGTCAGTGCAGCCTGCAGCATGAGTTCCTGCTGTGCTCATACAGAGAATGTGGGTCAATGGCTCCTCTCACTAAACTGGGCATCCCACATTTTGGAGTGCCCAGAAAATGTACTTGTGGCAAGTTAAAAAAAAAAACAGCAGCATCTAGCTAAGCAGGTCCCATTTAGCAAGGTTCAGGTGTCTGTTTGTTTTTAAAAGATATTATTGCTATGCATTTTCAGTGTTTGTTAGTTTAAAATGAGAAATAAAATAGTGGCCGACATGATCAGTATTTTTTTCAGCATGAGAGGTAAATCATGGAAATAAACAGTTGTGATCTTTTTTTTTCACAATTCAAAAGGCAAATCATGAAAATAAGCATTTTTTTAAACTGTTCGTGTTAGGATGTTAACTCTAAAATCATTATAACTCTGGAGCCATATAATATTTTTTCATGAAACCTTCCAAAGTCATACCCTTGGCATGGGCCCCTTCAATCTTGAAAATTTCATGAAAAAATACCATACCTTCTAGAAACATAGAAACATAGAATTTGATGGCAGATAAGGACCGCTTGGCTCACCTAGTCTGCCCATTTTCCCTACCTGTTTCATATACCACGGATCTTAAATGATCTGTGGCTTACCGTCTCTTTCCTATCACTAGAGTTCCTTTATGTCTGTCCCATGCATTTTTGAATTCCCCTACCATTTTTGCCCTCACAACCTGTGCTGAGAGCCTGTTCCATGGATCCACCACCCCTTTCCTGAAAAAATACTTTCTCACGTTACCCCTAAATCCCCCCCCTTCTCTCCCCCTGCTCTCCCTTTCTAGCTACTATGCCTCATTCCACTCATGTCTTTTTCTCCCTTCTAGTTCTGTCCGTGCTGCCAACCTTAACCCACCTACCCACCTCCTCCTATCCCTCACTACCCACTAAGCTGGTCCTCCTGGCTAATTACCCGACATCTGGCACGTTGGCAATCCCCCACCCTAAGCATAAATGGTGCCAGTTAGTTATGGACTGTTTAATTATGATCAAGTGTGATGACCACAGGGAGGCAACCTGGCATCTATTCCTGATAGATACATTACATTGGGATGCAAGGCGCCTGCTCTGGTCTAAAACCCATAAGATCACTAGGATGCCTACCACCTACTATGAAATACGACAATGGACCCTCAAACTCTTACTCCTCCTCCTCCTAATATCTGGAAGTGTCCACCCTAATCCTGGCCCAATTTCATACAATACAAAAAAGCCTGCCAGAACGGATGGGGGACTCACTTTTGTCACCTTAAATATTTGTAGTCTTCTACCTAAACTAGCCTCACTACAAACTTTTGTCAGTCAGCATAACCCTGATATTCTAGCCATTGTTGAAACCTGGCTGACACCGAACACCCCTGACCATGCTATATGTCTGCAAGGCTACAAGATTTTCCGGCTGGACAGGACGACAAAGAGGGGTGGCAGCTGTAACATCTACATAAAGGAATATCTCAACTGCCTCGCCATTACCCATACCACCACTAACTCTGCCTTACAGCTCCTCCCTATCAAACTTCTCCTTGGTGCCCATAACAAAGTCCTCACAGTTGCTGCTATCTACATCCCACCTAAAGATCCTGGGTCCGGCCTACAGTCAGTACTAGATTTCATCAGATCCCAGCCTCCTGATGCAGAGCTCCTTCTAGGTGACTTCAATATCAACTGGCTTGCCCCAGACACAGGGACTACTAAAGATGCAATCCTAGCAGCAAACCTAACTCAGCTGGTCAACTCGCCCACTAGGAAAAATTATAAATCTGGGAAAAGTACATTAATAGACTGGATCCTCACCAATCACCAACCCAAATAAATAACATTGCTGTCTCCCAGATTCATAGCGACCACTCTCCTGTAATATGTACCTGGTCAAACAAATTTAGAAAACCACCCCTAGAACCATCACTAGCAGAGTACTACCGTTTGGAAACCTTACTCCACTCAAGGAAAATCTTAGACAAAAGACTGGTCTCCCATCTACGCTATGCAAGACGTCGATGAGGCACTAAACTACTTTATCTACACCTTCAATGCTGCCTGTGACTTATATGCTCCTATAAAAAGCGCAAGTGAAAGCACACTCAACTCCATGTCTTAATGCTAAGCTAATGGCACTACACAAAGGAAGGACCACCTATGGGCTATAGCAAGAGACTCTGGCTCTCCAGCCGACACTCTAAAAATAAACAAGCCCGAAACTTGCACCAAAGAGACCCGCCGAGTCAAGAGCGACTACTTCAAAACAGCTCTTTCTAATACCTGGGTAAAGGAAACCTTTCTGGGACAATCTAAGAAATATCACGGTAATCAGTCCAAATCCTCTCCTACTGCAATGAATGTGGCAGGCACTACCACCCTTGACCCTATGATCATAGCAAACTCTTTAAATGAAACCTTTACCGACCTCAGTGGAGTCATTGCATCTGATTTCTTTGCCGCTGCAGACTCCTATATCTCTACATCCCCCACTACCTCCACAAACACTCCACCATTCCACCTAAAAATAGTGAAAGCACACGAAGTTTACAAATACGTAAAGAAGGCTATATCTAATACAAGGGCAAGCAGTGACTCTCTTGACCTTAAAATTCTATCCCTTACCCTGGATGTAGTACTACTCCCCCTCACCAGAATATTCAATCTCTCCCTCTGTTCTAGCAAATTCCCTGGAATATGGAAGGCTGCCATAATCACCCCAGTGCACAAAAGTGGGGATAAGTCTCTGCCTGGCAACTATAGACCAATTTCAATACTACCCCCATTATCAAAGGCCCTTGAACGTATGGTAGCTGACCAGCTTACAGACTACCTGGAGAAATATAACATTCTCTGTGACCAGCAACATGGATTCAGACAAAGGCATAGCACCACCACTGCCCTGCTCGAATTCTCAGAAGTAATCCACAAGGCCTTGGATAAAGGACTCCTCACCGGAACTGTGTTTATAGATCTAACAAAGGCATTTGACACTGTCCACCATGGCCTAATAGTCAATCAACTACATTCGCTTGGGCTCTCCATAGGCTCTGGTGCCTGGATAAAAAGCTACCTTGCACAACGCACCCAGGTGGTAAAAATATCTGGAATTCTCTCAGACCCTAAACCTGTCCTCTCAGGAGTTCCTCAAGGATCAATTCTAGGCCCACTACTTTTCAGCCTTTTTCTAAACTCCCTACCTAAATCCTGCCCGGAAAAAATCATACTCTATGCTGATGATGCTGTGATTCTATCCTCCCACAGAGACCCTAACTGCTTACGCCACAGCCTACAACAGGCGTTTACCAGTGTTGAGGAGTGGTTTGTTGGACACAAGCTAGTCCTTAACCAAAAAAACAAAATCTATGCTCTTCGCTAGTCCGCAGAACAAAAACAAGAAGGCACCACTTACTATCAACACCTCACTGGGAATTGCTCTTGAACAAGTGGCTATCTTTAAATATCTTGGAGTCACATTTGATCAAGGCCTTGTCTTTTCATCACATATTGATGGTATCTCCAAAACTATTAATCAGCGGCTCGGAATACTCTACCGTAACAGACAACTTTTCTCCCATCCAGTGCTGAAGCTAGCTATTCAATCCTCGATCATCTCAGTCATCGACTATGGTTTAGTTATTTATGGGTCCGCCCCCTCAAGTACATTGAAACGGGTCACAACCTCCCTAAACAAGGCATGTCGGCTGCTCACTGGTGCTCATCGACTGACTCATACCTGTGAACTCTATGCTGATACTGGGTGGCTACAGCTATCAAACCGGTTCAAGTTCCTCACCTGCCTAATGGCCAAGAAATCCATCATGGGCCTCACCCCTCCCTGCATACAAGGCCTGCTATGTCAGAATCCAAGTGTACGATCCACGAGAAGATCAGAAACCCAGCCTCTGCAGGTCCCTCACTGTCGGACCACACATGGTCAACGATCTTTTGCCTATCGTGCCCCCAACTGGCTAAATACCCTCAGCACCTCTATTACTGCCTCTTGCTCGTTAGGAGTTTTTAAATCCAGACTATTCTCTCACCTAGCCACCACAAACTCCTGTGACTGTATCTGTTAATCTCATAATCTATTCTCTCTCCTCCTCCTTGCCCTTCTACTTGACAATGGCCTAGTCATGGGTCCTCATCCCCTACTAAGGTCTGCTCCTGTCCTCCTCACCCTCCACCCCTTTCTTTTTCTCTCTTTTTGTCTTTTCTTCTTTACTCCGCTGGTAATTCCTATGCTGCCTATCACCTCCCTCTCATATCTTTCCCCCTCATGTGACCTCGATACTGATGATAGTGCTTAAGTTATTATCTGCTGTACAGCTATATCAATATTTTTAACTATTTTTAACTATTTGTGCAACTCTGTACCTTTGTCTGTTCTGTAAATGTAAATGTTTTGACGCGGAACCTTTGTAAAAGAGCCTTGGCTCAAAGGTATTAATTCCTAGATTTTACAATAAACAATAAACAATAAACAAAATCTAACCCCCCTCTATTTTCATATCATGGCCCCTTCTTCTTGAACATCTCACAACCCCAATAACACACCCCATCATCTGTCAATCTTGGGATGATGGGCGGGTCCACGAGGGGGGGGACGGAGCAACCCTAAAGGTCTCATTTCCTGACTTTCTGTGTTTTAACCCTAAATGATGCATTAAGGAAGTTTATTGCATAGAATATATATATATATATTTTATATATCTATGCAAAAACTGAGTAATAATCATTAAGGTATTCTGATGACAAAAGTGAGGAAATTCGACATTAGGGTTCCCACCTGCACTCCACCCCCACCCGCCCCCACCAACAGGCATCGGGTGTGCATTGGGTCATCGGGTCTAACTGTCACCCCATCCCAGTTGTAAACAAGCTGAGGTGGTGCAGTGTAGGAGAATGGGGTGAGAGTTGACAACCCCAACGCATACCCTCGGCTGCCTGTTGGTGGGTGGGTTGTGGGGGTGCAAGGGTGGAACCCTAATGTCGAATTTCCTTGCTTTTGTCGATGTAGAATAACACTAACTGATGCATTAACAACGTTTTTTGCATAGAATTTCCTTACTTTTTAAGAAAGAATAGAAAAGTAGAAAGTTGCACAAGTTGGTGAGAGCGTGGGGCCACCAACTTGTAAGTGTCGGGCCACATTACACACCTAATGACTAAAAAGTACATTGACAACACCACGGACAGCCAACAAACACATTTTAATGTAGCAGAACAAAAGAAAACGCTGTCCGCAAAATGCAAACTGCACCACACAGTATCTCCAAAAAATATATATATTATCCGACACGTAATCACTGCAGTTCATATCTACAAGATATGCCATCATCACCCTCCAAATTTCAAGTGAAAAGACCAAACCATGTCCGAGATATAACATGTCAAAGTTTGAAATTTTCATTCGTCAGAGTGGCACAGTTCCACACCGGTTGACATTTAACTCACACAATGACTGAAAACTACATCCATGACACTAAGGCTAGCTAACCTGTCAATCTCAAGCCACCACCACAAGCAAAACGCTGTCCGCAGAACGTAAACTGCACCACGCCATATCTCCACCACAAAATATTTTCTGACTCATAAACACTGTACTTTACATCCACAGGACATGCCGTAAACACCCTCCAAATTTCAAGTAAGAAGACCAAACCATGTCCAAGATATAACATGTCAAAATTTGAAATTTTCATTCGTCAGAGTGGCATAGTTCCAAAACTATTGACATTTAACACACACAAGGACTGTAAACTACATCTATGACAGTAAAGCTAGGTATCCTATCAATTTCAAGCCACCACCACAAGCAAAATGCTGTCCGCAGAACGTAAACTGCGCCATGCCATATCTCTGCCAAAAATAATTTTCTAACATGTAAACACTGTAATTTACATCCACAGGACATACTGTAAACACCCTCCAAATTTCACGTAAAAAGACCAAACTGTTTCCGAGATATTCAATATCAAAGATTAGTAAAATGTCCCTATCTATCCCATTTTAAAAAATCTGGCCATCTTGTCCCTATTTTGCGATCAAAGATCGCGATCAAAGAATCTCACTATCAAAGAATTTGCAGGCTCATGATCAAAGAATTTGCAGGCTCACAGAAAAAGATTAAAAATCTTATAAATCAAAAAATTGAAAGAATTGCGGTAAACCACCACCATGGTTCGACGGAACGAAGACCCCTGAGTAAAACCCACCCTCATTTGACATCCTAGGGCACCCCTGGGCTGAGAAAATTGATTTTTTAATCTGACCATCTCGTTCCTCGCTCGCGATGCACGATCGTGATGAAAGAATCTCACGATCAAAGAATTTGCAGGCTTGTGATCAAAGAAATTGCACACTAACGATCAAAGAATAAAAAATGGTGAAACACAATTTTTTCACCAATTTGAAGTGAACCAACGTGATGCATCGATAGAACAAAGCCTCCTGAGCAAAACCTACCCTCATTTGTGTCCCTAGCCCACCCCTGAGCCGAGATATTAGTGTTTTTAGGTCGCGATGCAAGATCGCGATTAAAGAATCTCACGATCAAAGAATTTGCAGGCTCATGATCAAAGATCGTTAGTGAGCCGCAAATTAAGATTTTAAAAGCTTATAACTCTATTGGTTGACCAATTTGGATGAAACCAAAGGCATGGCTCGATAGATTAGAGCCCCCTGAGTAAAACCCATCCAAGTTTTACTTCAGAAGTGACCCCTGAGCCGAGATATTTGTGTTTTTCCAATCGGAAATTAAAAAACAAGATGGCAGACCTCACGATCAAGGAATTTTGAAAATTCTCGGGGTCAAAGATTCTTGAACCGCGAGGCTGAAAATTATTTGATCGTCAGGCCGGACGAGATGGCCAGAACATTCTTTGTTTGCAAAACATTCATATAAATTTTCCCATTGACTTATAATGGGAACTTAAAAGTGGCATAACTTTTGAATGCCTTAATATTTTTTCACCAAATGAAAAGCGGCATGTTTGGCCACCAAAGCACTTTCAAATGAGCCATCTTTCAGAGTGGCTTGCCACATGACGTCCACTCAGGGCCACGTCCAAAATCCCAAAAGCTGCCTCCAAAAACGGATAATTTTGCATTTTTCAGCATTTTTGTATATGCAAAGACCGTAAGTCTGACTGAAATTAAATTTGGCAGTTCAAGAGATCTACTATGCCCCACTGTGCATACCAAATTTCAGGCCGATCCGTTGAACAGGTCCAAAGTTATTAACGTGCAAACTTTTAACTTTAACATGTAAGTGACAACTGAACCCTAACTATAGTGGCGCGACTGCGCCACTATAATATATATATATATATATATATATATATATATATGCATGGCAAAAAACTCTTTAATGCATCAGTTAGGGTTGTTCCACAGTGACAAACCCTAATGCCACATTTCCCTACTTTTGAGGTGTAAAGTTGAAACCTAACTGGTGCATTAACACTTTTTAAAATTTAGTATGCTTTTTTGCTCTGTGTTCCGGCCCCTATCAGGCCACCCAAACTTGCTCAGCCCCACCACACACACACCTTGCAGTGAATATATATATATATATATATATATATATATATATATATATATATATTCATGGCAAAAAACTTTGTTTAATGCATTAGTTAGGGTTGTTCCACAATGACAAAAGTGAGGAAATTTGGTGTTAGGGTTGCCATCCCTTGCACCCACACCCACCTGTCCCCACTAACAGGCATCAGGGTGTGCAAGCAATGGCTGGCCCTAACTCTCACCCATTCCCATGTGTAAATAAGTTGAGGTGGTGCAGTATAGGAGAATGGGGTGAGAGTTAGACCGATGACCCCAACGCACACCCGATGCCTGTTGGTGGGGACTGGGTGGGTGTGGGGTGCAAGGGGTGGCAACCCTAACACTGAATTTCCTCACTTGGGGGGTGGGAGGCAGTCCCCCCCGCACTGCAGGCCATTTTTTTTTTGTTATTCAGCCCCTGGCTCCACCCCCACAGCCCCTCTGCCCAGTTGTTGCCCCCCGTTGAAAGCTGAAATTGCCCCCCTGTCTATAATGTGCACATCATAAGACATACGCACTCATTTCTGTCTGCCAGTAGAAATCCAGGATACTCAAATCACAGCACTACTTCTGTGTGCAGAATCACAGGCCCCTGCAGCCACAGAACAACGTTTTTGTGTCCTCCATATCTAATGTTCTACGAGCTAATTATTTGACAAACAGCATTCTTCAGAACCTCTCTGCTACCTTATGGCTGTACGAATCTTTGTAAATCATGTTTACTTGGAATAGTAGTCTTTCACTGAACAAATGTGTAACCAATGTTATGTAATGTAATGTATTGCAATGTAATGTACTGCAATCTGTAAAAATATTGTCCCTGTACCTTCTGTGTATGACATGAAACCTTTGTAAATGAGTCTCTGACTCAAAGGTCTTTCTGACTATCTCAATAAATAATAATAAAAAAAATAAATAAATAAAGATACCAAACAGTGATACCCAAATTACAAGACTTCTTTTGTCCACAGAAGGGCAAGCCCCTCATGGGGTCAGCAAATCTGTACACACAGGTACTCATGCACACTGTAAGACATACAGAGAGTTCTCCCTGCAGAAGTGCAGGCCCCTGAGGAACCTGGAAACTGTAACGTCACATTTCCCCACTTTTGTGGCATTAAGTTGAACCCTAACTGGTGCATTAATGCAGTTTTTGCAATGAATTTCCTTTCCTTTTGAGATTGCAGAATCATATCTTTAATCATGCAGGTTCCTTCAAGACCTGCTTGAGCTGATACAGATACACAGGGCCTTCTGGGCCCTATGCCAAGGGAAGAGTCCATCTGCCTATGGAAGTGCAAGGCCCCGTGGGCCTGCACTCTTGTACGACAACGGATATCAAGAATTTTTAGGACTGTCTGGTGGTCTGCAGAAGCACAGAACCCTCTGGTTCCTTCACTTCCATGTGGGCACAGATACAGATGCACGTGGCAAAGAGACCATCAGGTGCAGAGGTACAGGGCACTATGCCAAGAGAAGATTTCTCTTCACTATTTGGTACTTGGGCCAGAGTGAACAACCCTGCACCTTCCCTTCCCAGGGTGGGGGGTGGTACCACCTGACAGTGCTGTCCCCCCAGCCTCAGCCCATCCAGCTGACTCACTGAGCTCACCCCCAACTCAGGTCAGTGGCACAGGATCACAAATCACTACCCACTGGGGTAAAGACTGATACTACACACATTTCTTAATAAATATATATGTATTTTGTTTTCCATTTTGACCCCATATTTTCCAGATAGTCATTTTATGACTCTCTCTTATAAACATGACATGTGGCATTATATGTAATAGTGACTAAAGCATTATTTTGCACCACAGTGTGAAAGGACATTTTGTCCAGGATTTGAAAAATGACACCAGTCATGTTTATGAGGTGGTGTGGAAAAATGGCAATGTTGACAGTTTGGATTGAAAATATTGAAAATTACCAAAGTTATGTGTGATCATGGAAAAAATCTCAATGTACATTCATAATTCTGTTGTTTTTTTAATATTCTGACCCCAAATTTTGAACATAGGCTTCTTATGACCCCCAGTCATGAACCCAGTAAGTGAAAATGGTTAAATCTTGCGCAAAATGTGATTTCACAGAGCAACTACGAAATTACTGTTCAAGACAGATTTGAAAATTTTCACCTACCTTGTTCATGAGGTGGGATCTTAAAAAGGCCATGTTGAAAATTTGGGGTCCAATTTTCAAAAGCTCAAAGAATTCTGTAAGCCCCTGGTGTGCTGAACATATGGCACAGGGGACTTGCGGCATTCTCTCAGCACCAATTGGGATTTTCAGTCCTGTGTGCCAAATGCCTCAAGTTTGACCAGCTCCCCCTGGTCTAACTTGTTCCATTTGGGGGACTCTTTTGATTGAGCTTGCACCAAATATTTGGTGCAAGCTGCCTTAAAGTGTGGAAACTGTCACAACTGCGCTCAATGTACTCAAATTAGGCGCAGTTGCGTCAAAGGAGTTTGGCACAGTTTAGCCAAACAACGGGGGTTGCCACAGGGCTTGACATGAGCCCTGTGTCAACCTTTGAAAATCAGGCCCTTGGTGAAAAAATGTTTTAAAAATTGATGAAGTTGTAAGTAAAAGTTCAAAGCGCACTGAATTACATTAATCAATGTTAGCTTAATTTCTTGTATCTAAGCTGCAGTTCCAGCAGGAGGATATCTTTCCGAGTGGAGGGTGGATCTACACAGTGGGACCATGTTTAGGTGAGTGAGGGTGTGTGTGGGTGGGGTGGTGGGTGCTGAGTGGGGGTCAGGGTGGTGTAGGTGGAGTTGTTGGGGGTCTGAGATCGATGAGGGCCATTTTCTTCTTTGCAGGTTTTTAACACATTCAGATTCACACTTTACTATACTACACACTTGCAACTGCATAGTTAGGTCTGTCTACACCAGGTGCTTTTGCTACGACCACCCCCACCCCCAGTGGCAACTCCAATATATGTTTTCCAACCACAAACCACAATCTGTTGCTGGACTCCCCCGCCAAGTTTGTGCCATTGATTCCCCATCCTCACCTCTCACCTTTGCCAGTCAAGAGTCCTGACTGCAAATGAGTCATGGTGGGAACCTGGGGAATAGAATTAGCTCCCTTTTGCTGGTTATAATATAGCCCCGCCCTTTGCTGGTTATAATGTAGCCCCTTCCCCCTTCCCAAATGTCTAGGGGCAAGGTGTTCTGGGGAAAGGGGTCCTAGACAGTAGAATCTCAGACACAGCTTTTCCCGGGAGCCATTAAAGCATGGAATAAAACCTCTCTCACCTCGAGACATCTTCTGAACCAATTGTCCTGGAGCCCCAAACACTTGATCTGGTCTTTTCCCAGCAACTTCTTTCAGGAGAGCAGACCCAAGCAATTCACCTTGAGCCTTTCAGGGCATCCACCCACTAGCCCCAGAGCAAGAGAGCACAGAAACATCTGGATTGCTTCAAGCCCCTCAGGACTGGAGGATGGCACATGTGGTGCCAATCCATAAGAGTGGGCCCAAGGATGACCCTGGGAACGACAGACCAGTGAGCCTTATAGCCATTGTGGGAAAGCTAATGGAGACTATACTCAAGGAAAGGTTGGTGTGTTTCCTAGAGTAGAACGGCTTACAGGAGACAGGCAACATGGGTTTGTGTCTTTGAGATCATGTCAGATCAATCTTGTTGACTTTTTTGACTGGGTGACATGGTTGCTGGATAGTGGCCCTGTGGTAGATGTCCTATACCTGGACTTCAGTAAGGCATTTGACTCCGTGTCCTATGGCAGACTGAACAGCAAGTTAAGTAGCCTGGGGGCAGGGAGGAAGCTGGTCAGGTGGATAAAGAACAGATTGCAGGGAAGGCAGCAAAGTCTGGTAGTTGGGGGAGAGCTCTCAGCATCCAGGGCGGTAATCAGTGGGGTACCACAGGGGTCAGTGCTAGAACCAGTCCTATTTAACATATTTATAGCAGACATAGCAAAAGGGATAAGGAGCAAGGTCAACCTCTTTGCAAATGACACTAATATCTGTGTGGAGGTGGATAGTGAGGAAGGGGGTAAGGTACTGCAAGAGGATTTGGAGACACTTGAGTGCTGGTCAGCCACATGGCAGCTGGTGTTGTATGCCAAAAAATGCAAGGTCTTGCACCTGGGGGCTAAAAACCCAAAGAATAGCAACTGGTTGGGGGGAGTGCAGTTGGCCACTTCAGATGAAGAGAAAGATCTGGGAGTGCTGGTGACAGGGGGCATTAAATACTCAGCATAGTGCAGGAAGGCAGCTGCAAAGGTGAACAGAATGCTGGGATTAATCGCCAGGGGAATCACCTATAGGAGGGAGGAAGTCATTTTGCCCCTGTGAAGGTCACTGGTGAGGCCACACATGGATTTTAATGTGCAGTTTTGGTGTCCATATCTGAAAAGGTACATTAAACTATTGGAGGGGGTCCAGCATAGGGTGATGAAGATGATCCTGGGGATGCTGAACAAGGCATATGAGGAGAGAGTGAGGGAGCTCAGCAGGTACACCCTAGAAGATAGAAGGGAGAGAGGGGATATAATTGAGACATTCAAATACCTGAAGGGCATAAACAGAGTTAATTCAGATGGCTTGTTTAAATTAAAAAGGGGGAGGGACACCAGGGGACACAGCCTGAAACTGGAGGGAGGAAGGTTCAGGAGAGAGATGAGGTGGCACTATTTCACAGAGAGGGTGGTGGCTGGTTGGAATGCACTGCCAGAGGAAGTAGTGGCAGTGCAGACAGTGGACAGCTTCAAGAGAAGGTGGTATAGGGCCAAAAGATGGGTCAAAATGGTGGAGAGGGTGGGGGGGGAGAGGTCGGAAGTGGGGAGCACTAAGTTAGAAGTGGGAGCAAAGGGGGGCAGCTGCAGTTTAACAAGACAGTGTGCTGTACACTCGAGCAGACTAGATAGATTGACTGGCCTGTATCTGCTGACAATTTCATATGTTCGTATGTAAAGGAGACTATGAAAGACCCCTAAAAACTAAAAGACTGGTTATTTCATTTAAAATCCTTTAAAAGATTAATCACTCTGGACTCTGATTTCTCCCAAACTAATCAGGTTTATTCTCCTGAGCCCATAAATGATTAACAGGACTCAGGGTCACAGTTGCTTAGGGAAAATAAAAAACTGCACAGCTCCATGAGGCTAAAACTTTTTTACATGGGTTACATGAGAGAGAGACACTTTCAGAGCAGTACTTAGGCATGGAGAGATTTTCTACTGGTACAGAACTACAGCAACAGCACTTTACTCAGGACTGAAATTCCTCTTACGACCAGAAGCATGAAGCTCCCGCACTACTCACTGGCACTGGTAAGTACCTGTACTATCTGCCTCTACTCTCAGCTTCTCTTAGGCAGATTCAATGGAGCCTAATCCCAATTGCTCAAACACTGACACCGCTTCCATTGCAGCCTACTAGTTCCTCAGCAGCCTCTTCCCAACACGCGGGCCTTAGACTCACTCTAGCCCCTAATCTTAGACCGGCCTGATCCCCTTTGACTTCTCTCCCTCACTTTCTCTCTTAGCTGGCGTCTGAGTCACTTCTACTGAAGCTAAACCTCCCAACAGCAGTCACAGTGGCACCATTTCTTTAGTTTTCTTTTGTGTTGCCTGAGCTGTACAACTAAGAGGGAAACGGCCTAAACAGCCCCAGGATGAAGGTCCCTTTACCCCACCCGAGGACCCACCTGGGCCTCAATTCCAGAGCTTTGGGACCTGTCCCTCCATGCAGGCCCCATTTTTGGGTAAAGGCTGCACCCTCATCACCCTTCTTACCTCCCAGGCTGCCCTGCCATGCGGGGAATGGAGTCAAGACTGCTGCCACCAGTACCCAACCCCTTAGAGGCCCTGCCATTACCTCCACAGCCCCGACGACCCAGGAAAACCACACCAACAAAACTGGGGCCTAACTGCCCCCCCCCAGGATCCTACTCTGCCTACCCTCAAACTCGCTCCCTGGATGCTCTCACCACCCAGTCCCCAGGGGCCCACGACCCATATGACCACAAACTGCCTCTCCAATGTCCTCCCTCAAATGCCCACCCAGGGATCCAGCGAATCACCATGGAAAACTGCCGAAAACACCTAAAGAAGAGGGGGGGGGACCCTCCTTCTGACTGCCCTCTGCAGTGCCCACTGATCTCTCTCTCTCTCTCTCTCTCTCTCTAATCACCCTGAGCTCTCCCTACATATATATATATATATATATATATATATATGCCCCATATCTGCTGCCCCCAAGTGGCAACCATCAGAATGTACTCTCCCAAGTGCACTAAAAACATCCCTAAGCACTGGGGGAAGGGGGAGGAGGACCCTAAATGTGAGCAATAAGCCCTTCAAAATGAGGAGTGGGCTTACACTCTCCCCCACCCAAGAAAGCCATTCTGTCCTGGGAATGGTGGCAGAGGGCCAAGCAGGGCCCCCCAACCAGCAGACCAAGTATGCGCACTCCCTGGACTGCCAGCAGAGGTACCTGCGGAAATTGGACCGCAGGGGGGAAAAAAATCCTCCCTGAAACACTATTAATGAGCTTAAAGTAAATACCTGACCTTACCTGTGCCAGGAGGTCCTAAAACTTTAAAGCACCAAACAATGCGGGAACAACATTGCAAAACTTCTTTAAAGCATTGCTAACATTTTGATTGAACATCTATATACATATTTGAGGTAGATTCAGATGCAAATGCCCTTAACCCTTATACCACCCATCAAGTTGCAAAACGTTTAAACTGTAAACAATAAAACTTTTACTGTTTCTCACACACACACACACACACACACACACACGCACTCACACAAAGCAGGGGCAAAACCAGCCCCAATTCACAGCATGCAAGCCTTAAATTTAGAATCGCAGTCACTAGAACTTTTTAACTATCACAGTCTTACAGTGTAAACCTGCTCCAGTGAGCAGTCTTCCTGGCACAGTCCATAAGTCTCTACAGGGGGCTCAAATGGCAGGACCTCCACCAGGTGGAAACTAAAAAGTCAGGGTCTGGCTTTGTTGTAATGTTTCCGTATGAATCCTTGGCTAGCATATAATATTTCATTTGGCACCCTGCCAAGTCTTGCACAAAGGCAAAGTGCTTAAATAAGGTTAAGCCAGACCAAGGTGCAGTGTGTCACATAGCTCTTGCCTTCTGGAACAGATGCTCAGATGGTTGTCCTCAATGTCCAGGCCTGGACTGCAGCTTTTGAAGTTGCTCTTTATGCACCCATTCTTTCCTCATTTCTTCTATTACGTCCCACATTCTCTCAGAGATATATGGATAGTCAAATGCAGGGTATTCAATGTGCATCTTCCTCCTAATCCATCTCTCTGCCTGGGACCATTCAGGAATTTCTCTTACTCTGGTTCTTCTGGGTACTCCTGGCTCCAACCAGGTCCCCTTACGGTAGGCTACGTTAAGAGAATCACTTCTGTTCAACCCATCCATCCTGGTCTGAAGAGCTTTGGAACCGACTGGCAGATATGGGGTTCTGTCAGCCAGGGTCACCACGGGGCAGTGGAAAGGCCTAGGAATGGCTCTATTGATCTCATAGTCTGCAAACTGGAATCTCTTAGAGAGCAGCTTCTCCTCATCAAACTCCTCTTCCTCTGCTATCTCCTCTCTTTCAATAGTTACTCCAGGAACTGCACCAGGAGCTCCCAGCTTGATTACAAGCCTAGTCTGTACAGCTGCAAAGGCTTCTGATTTCAAATACAGGGCCGGTGGGCTATCGCCGGACAGAGGCCTTGGCGGGGGCCCCCTGGGCCCTGGGGGGGTCACCCAAAGGACTTCTCAGGCCCCTGCCCCTTCCTCTGCCTGACACTGTTTCCCATTGTACAGAATTTTCAAGGTTTCATGGATCCTGAGGGATAATGGGCATTGGTGGCTCACTTTCCAAAGGTAGAATAAGGGAGTGTTGGGACAAAGAGGGAATGCCAGTTGCACACTCTCCTCAAGGTGTGTACACCAATATCTTTCAGGTATGGAGGGACTCCACAAAGATGGATAATTGAAGGCGACTATAGAGAGGAGAGAGAAGCTGGAGGTGACAAGTTTCCATAATATTCCAGGCTTAGGTAGAGAACATGTTTTGGGAAAATGCTCTGGTCCTAAAATATTGAGTTGGACTGGCCGTGACTTTCGGTTCGGAGAGAGATCCTGCAGAACAGGTCAGCGGGGTCCATTGCCCCACTTTTCTGTGTCAGAGCATGGCTAGGAGATGCCAGTTTGGTGTTTGGTTGTGACAACAGTAATGGTTCTGAACATTACGGAGCCTCTTCAGCACGTCGTTCAGCTCTTAGTGTAAGAACAAACAAAATCCAAGCTCATGCCCAAGCCTCACATGACTAGGCTACACATGGCTTAGTGGAAAATAGGGAATCTCCATTCCAGCTAATGGAGCCACATTTGAATTAGGGATAGAGGATTCCATACTTATAAAAAGGATGTTGAGGTGGCCTCCAGGTGCATACCTCATGAATTACCATAAAGTAAAATGTTGAGTTTTTTCATGCAAGTACAATAAAGGTGTATTTAAATTAACTATTCCAGGGTCAACACAGTAAAGAACGCAGATGAATTGTCACTGGATTTCAGTGATTATATCACTCGTTGTTTCACTAGTTTCTGTCTCCAAAAAAAAAAAAAAAACAGGAGTGATTGTGGCAGCCGATGATGTAACTCTTAACTAGGGTGCTTCTGATGAGCTGTAACACCTTTATACCCCTAGACACGGAGGTTACCCTGGACCATGCCCACTCCCATCAGGTCTTATACAACACAGACTGGTGGGCTGAAGGGGGAAGGGGTGCATATACACTGGTGCCGGTGGCTCAGAGAAAGAGACAAAATGATTGAGACATCCAAGTTCCTGTGAGGAACTGACAGAGTACAGTGGTGTAACTATGCAAGTATCTTATATGCACTAATGTATGTAATATCACATGTTTGTAAAAAAATGTGTTTACTAATTTTCTAAATGCTGGTGCTTGGCTGCTATGATGCATATTTTTTTACATGGCTGTTCCAGAGAGAAGGGAGGGTGGCAGTTTGGCACCCAAACAGACACACTCATTGTGTTTATGTGCTGTCCGCATGGCATCCCTAGCCGCAGCACTCAGATTATGAGCTCTAAATTTGTTCCACAGGTCTCTTCCTCTGCTCCACCTATCTCCACTCCAGATTTGCTGCCTATTCCTATTCACCATACAGACAAGGAGGAGAAAAGTATGAGCTGACCAGCCCTGCCAGCCTTGGTTGCTGGTTGTTGCTTGGTTTAATTTGTCCGAATCTGACATTGCGGGGCCCAGATCCATAGCTAGGCTGAGGGCTTGTGCGACATGTGCGTTGACAATAGCTGTGTTGATGCAGACGTCATTGGAGACTCCAGTCAGACTGGGGAAGGGAGAAATGTTGTTGCAGGCAGCTGCCGCATTGGTGACTCAGAAGGAGGACATAAGAGATAGAAACAATCATAAACATTACCCCACTGTCAAGTGAGCAGCCAGGCTGAGGAGAGTAGGAGTTGAGGGGATGATTTCTCCTTCCTGTCCAGTACATTCAGTGCAGGGAAAGCACTGGAAGGTAACCAGCAGGCTCAAGAAAGTTAGGGAGAGATCTTAAAGACTGAGCACTAGTTAGTAATATTTAATGGTTTAGTAACCTGAAGCATGAGTCCTGATAAACTATCTCTATGTGAAAGCAGCTTTTTTTTTCAATGCTAAGGTGAAACCCACTTTACCAAAAACAACAAGCATTAGTCAATACCTATGATATCTGATTGCATGTTTTTACAGTGCAAATATGGGTGTGGTGACATAAGCACTGGTGCTACCGATGTTAATGGGGATGGATGGTCAGGGTGACAAAAGTGCCACACTGCAGGTATTGAGTACTACGGGTGCTGCTTGTGTCTGTAGGGGTGGCTGGGGTAAAAAAAAATGCCCCACTGCAGCTTTAGCAGTACTGGTGCTCCTTAGCAGTCTTTGTTGTACTCAGCATTGCTGAATCCAGTGCAGACCATTGTGCTTCATTGGGGGAAGGGAGGAGCAGGACAGGCCATCAGCTGCTGCCAACATTTTGTTTTTAAAATGTATTTATCCAAGATAACCCAGAGTTAGAATGAAGCATTTGGAAGTTAAAGTAGCAGTGCATGTTAGCAATTACAATTTTCACATATACTGCTTTATTTCTTGTTTAGCTCACCTCTTACAATATTTCCTTTTTTGTAAGATATCCTTTCCTCTCCACTTTGTTTGCTTCAACATTTAACACAATAAAAGGAGCGATCCTTTAAACAAGCTGAGTCACATAATTTTATCAGTATTCTCTGCTGTTTGTGAACACCCATTTTTTATGTTGCTTGCACGCATGCTCAAGAAACATGTTGCGGCAGCTTGCTGCAGAAGCAGGTTGTGGAGGTGAGGCACTGTTGTGGCCAATGCCCCCACTGCCTTTGGAGGCTTAACCCACGTTCCCCAATGGGGTGGCACGCTGCTGCTGACACTAGTTCAGCCAGCATGCCACCACTTTGAAACATTTTAGCTGCTGCAATCAGGGGCCGCCTCGTCATTGCAGCGTCATCCGCTGCAATGAGAGAGTGACCCCTCATTGCAGGGCTTGCCGACAGGGCACCCAATCTCCGTCAGCTTCAGTCCCCCCTTCCCCTTGCTGATGGGGAGCCCACTCCCCGCCAGCATAAGATACCCCCGCTTTCATTCTGTGCCGAGGGTGCCCAATCCCTCGGATCTTGTGTCTCCCCTCCAGTATGTCCCAATGGGGTGCACAATCCCTCGTCGGCTACAGATTCCCCCAAAACACCTCAGATGGCACGCTGGGAGCCCACTCCAGAGTGCTAAATGTCCCTGAAAAGAAAACCTCTCTCGCAATGTTTTTTTTAAACCTGTTAAAAAGAAAACCTCACAGGTCTCCCTGCCCCCTCCCAACCCATGCCCACCCTCTGCATGCTCTGCCTCCCAACCCCCTCTACCCCATACTTACCTTTGAGCAACGGCGAGATCACCGGTGACCGGGTACGCTCTGCACTCTTCAAAACCGACCACAAACTGAGAAAATGACGGTAAGCTGTATAATGGCATAAATAGTTTTTTCAACTTTGATGCATATCTCAGGCATTTTGGGGCATTTTGGCACCAAATTTTCAACATGGGGTTATTGGAACCCCTCCTCATGAATTCAGTCCCAGGTGAAAAAAGGTGATTTTGTGGTCACCGTGTGGAATCACCTTTCGAGACCGATTAATGAAACAACACTGCCAGTGTTCATGAGGTGGGCTCTAAAGAAGCCTATGTTGCAAATTTGGTGGGAAAAATAAAAAAAATGACTGTTTTACGAGCATGCATTGCGCAGTTGCTATGCACGCTCGTAACTTCGCGAATATGCAATATTTTCACTCCAGATTTTCAACATTGCCATTTTTCTGCACCTCCTTATGAACAGTATAGCTGTCTTTTTTCACATCCTGGCTGAAATGTGTTTTCGCACTTGCGATGCAGAATAGCACTGTTGCTGTGGGAAATCAGTGTTCGGGACATATTAAGAAAATCACAGTGACACTGTTCATGAGCAGATGTCCTAAAATGCCTATGTTGAAAATTTTGTGATGAAAGTCCATAAAATGACTGTGTTACGAGCATGCGTTGCGCACTTTCCACACACTCTGGTAACTTCACAAATTAGTAATATTTTGACACCAGATTTTCAACACTGGCATTTTTTCACACCTCCTTATGAACAGTGCAGCTGTCATTTTTAACATCCTGGCTGAAATAAGTTTTCACGCTTCCAGCACAGAATAGCATAGTCGCTTTGGGAAATCAGTGTTTGGGACAGATTAAGATCGAGTGAGAGAGGGGGAGTGACCAAGCTCAACTGAGCTCTGTCGGGACTGCTGTGGATTTTGTTGTGGGCAGAAAAAGGCACCAATGCAGGTAGGAGCCCAGTACAAAGGGCAGCCTGCAGCGTCAGGAGAAACAATGAGCGAGTGAGGGAGGGTGAGTGAGCAACCTCAGCGGAGCTCTGTCGGGACTGCTGCAGATTTCTTTGTGGACAGAAAAAGGCATCAATGCAGGTAGGGGCCCAATGCAAAAGGGCAGCATGCAGCGGCAGGAGAAACAGAACAAGCTAGTGAGAAAGGGGGAGTGAGCAAGCTCAACGGAGCTCTGTTGGGACTGCTGCGGATTTCTTTGTGGGCAGAAAAGGACACCAATGCAAGCAGGAGCCCAGTACAAAAGGGCAGCCTGCAGCACCGGGAGAAATGGAATGAGTGAGTGAGAGAGGGGAAATGAGTGAGCTCAGCGGAGCTCTGTCGGGACTGCTGCAGATTTCTTTGTGGGCAGAAAAAGGCGCCAATGCAGGCTGGAGCCTAGTACAAAAGGGCAGCCTGCAGCGCCAGGAGAAAAGGAATGAGCAACTGAGAGCGGGGAAGAGAACGAGCTCAATGGAGCTCTGTTGGGACTACTGCAGATTTCTTTGTGGACCGAAAAAGGCGCCAATGGAGGCAGGAGCCTAGTACAAAAGGGCAGCCTGCAGCGCCAGGAGAAACAGAATGAGTGCATGAGAGAGAGGGAGTGAGCGACCTCAACTGAGCTCTGTCGGGACAGCTGTGCACGTCTTTTTGGGCAGCAAAAGGTGCCAGCACAAGCAGGAGCCCAGGACTAAAGGGCAGCCTGCAGCGCCGAGAGAAACATAATGACCGAGTGACAGAGGGGGAGTGAGCTAACTCAATGGAGCTCTGTCAGGACTGCAGCAGATTTCTTTGTGGGCAAAAAAAAGCTGCCAATGCAGGCAGGAGCCCAGTACAAAAGGGCAGCCTGCAGCTCTGGGAGAAACAGAACAAGTGAGTGAGAGACGGGGAGTGAGCGAGCTCAGTGGAGCTCTGCTGGGACTTTAGAGTTGCACACCCTCCCACCCAGGGTCCTCTGTGGTCCTATATTACAGCAGGGTCTCTGCAGTGGACACAAAGCAATGATTGGAAACTTTTAGGATTGTTGTAATAATACAGATTTAGTTGTTCTGTTTAGTTCTCTAACTGAGCTAAGTACTGAGCTATGCTTGCTGTAATAATACAATGGATTTCTTGGGGGGGGTTCTTAGTTCTTATGTATGGTACTTTCACTTCCAAATACCTAAACAGCATATATAAGCAAGCAACATTCGGGCATTGACAAATGCTTGTTTTACATCAGTTTTCTTGTAACAAACTAAGTAGCATGCAGCAGACAGAGCATCCTGATGTTATGGAACAGCAGGTGTACAGAAGCAGCGAGAATACTAAGACAAACTGGAGACAGCCATGTTAAAATGTACATAGACACTACACATAGACAGTGACGGCAGGAAAAGGCTCATATTCCCATCCTGACTGACCATCCTGCCTAACTACTCTCACTGGCCACACTGGCCATAGTGTGCTTCTTTTATACATTTCTGGATCCCCTTGGAGGGCCTCTTATGGCTATAAGAGTGTTGCCTTGCACATTCTTAGGAACAGAGGACTGCAAACCAAAGGTGAGCAGTTCTGTGGTCCTAAGGACCCAAGGGACGATACTCTCACAGCCGTAAGAGGCCCTCCAACCAGACCCATAAAATTATTATAGATCGCTAACTTAATAAAGTAAGCAGCAGAAGTGATTATCACGAAGCCTGTTACAGCACTCAGTGTGTGAGGTACTTTTACAGCAAGAAGAGTACCTCAAGTGCAACTGAAGGAAGCACTGTGATTGGTCGGGGACACTCCTGCAATCTATAATATCATTTAAAATGTAAAAAAGTGGTAAAGTGGATTATCAATTGGGGAAAAGTGTTTCTTACAGGATAGGAGATAAATGACAGGCAATCTAAAATAGACTAAAAAAGTGTAAGTCAGAATTTTTACCATAAGATGCAACTTCTCATTTCCAGTGGGATCCTGCTTCTACATACAATATGAACTATGATAGTGCCTGCTACAGAAATCTACAGCACATTCAGCAGTCCCTTTGATTTAGCTAACACACTAACCACCAATACTATTCAATCACAAAGCAAAAATAAACCATTTCTTTTTAAACTCAAACTTCCCTGTAAGGTTTTTGTTATACCAACTTTGTTCTTTCACGCCAGTCCTCTGACTTCCCAATCAGCTGATAGTCTAGTCAGTTAGCCATTATATAAAACAGTAAAGGCCAACAGCCATCTTGCCATTCTGGTGTCAGCATTAGAAAAAAAATTAAACGCCAACCCCAGAGATAGAAACATAGAAGTTGACCGCAAAAAAGGATCGCAAGGCCCATCCAGTCTGCCCATTTCTTTTTCTACATTATGAATGTGCTATCAACCTGTACTCTGTCAATGGCCTAGCTATTCATACTCATATGTATTGCTTCCTTATGCCTATCCCATGCCTGTTTGAAGCCCTGCACTGTATTCATATCCACCACTTCCTGAGGTAGGCCATTCAATGCATCCACCGCCCTTTCTGTGAAAAAGAACTTCCTCACATTACCCCTTAATTGGCCTCCCTCTAATCTCATGCTGTGTCCTCCTGTCCTGCTATTTTTCTTATATTGACACATGTTAGACTCTTTCACCTTGTTAATGCCCTTAAGGTGTTTGAATGTTTCAATCATATCACCTCTCTCCCTCCTCTGCTCAAGGGTATACATATTGAGCTCCGTTAATCTGTCCTCATATGTTTTCTGATGCAGTCCCTGCACCATTTTGGTTGCCCTTCTCTGGACTGCCTCAATTTGGTAAATGTCTTTGTGAAGGTGTGGCCTCCAGTACTGCATGCAGTACTCCAGATGGGGCCTAACCAGTGTCTTGTAAAGAGGGATTATTACCTCCCTCTCATGACTTGTGATACCCCTACTAATACACCCTAACACCCCCCTAGCCTTGCCTGCTGCTTTAGAGGTCTGCTTGGATGATTTCAGGTCATCGGTGGAGATGGAGATGGACTTCCAGTGTTGGCAGTGAAATAAAATGCTGACACCAGAGATGCGGCACAGCTTCGGGTCACCTCCTTCCAGACGGTTGTTAATCCAAGGAAATGACCAGCTTTGAGGTTGTTATTGTGGTTATAAATCTAATCGCAATAACAACTTTTGTTTTAGTTGGTTTTATTTGGGTTGTAGCTATAGGTACGAGCCGTGTATGCCACACAGTACCAATCTGCAGCTGGATTGGTCATTTCCAAGATGTTAATGACCAATTCAGTATCCAATCCAGAGCCTCGCTATGCTCATGAATAATTAATTAGATTTATAATGATCTGTAAAGCCCTATATGGACTGGGGTCTAGCTATCTGAGTAGCCTCCTGACTCTTAACTACACCCAGCACCCTCTCCACTTCTCCGAGGTGGGCCTCCTAGTAGTTCCCAGGGCACAGCTCAAGTCACCTGGAGATCGAGCTTTTGAGGTGGCAGAACCAGCCCTGTGGAGCTTGCTCCCAATATCTTTGGGGATGCCCCCTTGCTGGAGGCCTTTTAGAGAGGCCTGAAGTCAAACTTATTCAAGGGGGGCCTTTGGAATATAGGTCAGGCTCCCTCACACCGGCTGTTGTTTAGACCTGTTTCCTAGAATTTAAGTACTATTTTAATTATATAATTTGATTTACATACTAACAGACTAATTGCCAGCAGATTAGGCCTTACGGTCTATCGAGTCTGCTTGAACCTCAGATCCCTAGTTGGTTGCCGAGGCCCTCCCCCCCCTCTTGTGTTCCAGAAACCCCTATCATCCATCCCCACCCCCTTGGGCCAGGCCATCATCTGGTACATCCGCTTTCTGTGTCTGTCCCACCCTCTCTTGAAGCCCTCCACTGTGGATCTCTGAACCAGCTAGCCAGGTAGTGCATTCCAAGGGTCCACCACCCTCTCAGTGAAAAACCTCCTCCTCTTTTCCCCCCTCACCCTTCCACCTTCCAACTTCAAACTATGCCCTCTGGTGATACCTCCCTGCTTTAGTCTAAAGATCCCCTGCATGTTTACCCTATTTATTCCCTTGAAGTACTTGAAGACCTCAATCATGTCCCCCCATCTCTCCTCTCCTCCAATGAAAACAGGCAGAGCTCCTCAAATCTGTCCTCATACGTCAAATCCTCTAGTCCTCGTATCGTCTTAGTTGCCCTCCTCTGTACCCTCTCCAGGAGCTGTATTTATATTTAAAAGGAAACTCTGTATTATAATAAAAAGTTTAAACACACTGGAGTTATATCAGTTATGCTTTAACTTAATTGTTTTCTAGTTCTTTATTTTTTTTTATTTTCCCCTGTTGTTGGTCTACTAAATATTGTAGAAGATGCAACTGTTATTTCACGAAGTCTTTCAAAATGTATCTGGCTCTCCCCTGTTAACCACACAATTGCTGTTTGTAACATCAGTCTATTGTCATGGCGAGCACTATGATGCCATAAACAAAGGCACTGTGAGGTTAACAGGGGAGAAGCAAATGTTTTTATATGTTTTCTGTATGGATTTTTTTTAGGGGGACTACCAAGATGTGTTATAAATCTTGGAAAGGAACACTGAAAATTAAAAAAAATATATCTAGTAAATTGTAACAGCTAAAACATCTTATTTATGAAAGCACATGCTGAAGTGCAGAGCTGCTCTTTAAAGTAAGTTGTTTAAGATTTTATATTTTTAACTGTTTAAATTCACACTGTCCTGAACTTTGTACAGCACTCTAAGCCTCAGAGAATGGTTGCTCAGCAATGAAGTTTTACTTACTTACGAAAGGTAAAGGGGAACAATCATTACTTAGTGGGGATTGTCGCAATTTGCACCTTTTATGTTTTTCTTGCGCGTGTGGAAGAAACATCTTGTGGTAGAACGACATTTGAGAGGTATGTCAGGGACGAGTCCAATGCAGAGCACACTATAGTGGGCTTGTCTCTGACAGGCCAATAAGCATGCAACCAGACTGTTACACTAGTTCAGAGTTTCACAGCTGGAAGAGTTCTCTTAATTAAAAGAAATGAAGCACTCCAACGAGAGTGCTTCAGTTCTTTCATTTGCATATCAGCAAGCTACTGAGAGGCTTTGATCACCAGCCATTTTTTTCTCCCCTGTCATCCTCATACAAAATCCAAATATGGGACATTCTACAGATCCCAATCTCTACCACCTGGCACCCTAGCAGCACCCATTCTCCTTACCTACCACGTGCAACATTCTGCTCCCTACAGTATCTAGCAGATTGTTTAATGAGTGATAAAAAGAGGATCGGGACCTGCTTTGCTGCCCAGCATGCATGGCAGCATCCAGTAGAGCAAGGAGTATGGGAGCACTCTCACTACGAGCTATGTCCAGGTTCATCACCCTGTCCCCTCCTGAAGCATTCCCTACATGTGTCCAGCAGTGTAAGGTGCTGTCACTGTTGCTTCCCCTGTGTGCCAGCTGCAGAGAAAGAGGGAGACTAGAGAGAGATGGACACAACACAGCAGATTTTTGCCTCAACCTGGGGTTCGTGGCCTCTCTGGGACCATGGCTGTTTAAATACAGTGTGCTGGTTTCAATCCTAACAGTGACAGTGTTACTGAGAGGCAGTTGTGAGCACTGTCCCGTGCCCTCCTAAAGCCCCCCAATGTCCTTCCGATTGTGGTACAACCAGGCAGCCTGTCTACTTCAGAGACAGCAATGGAGGTAGAGAGTGGGCCTGAGTACAGTCCTGTCCAGCCCCCCTCGAATGATGCCATTTTCACACATCATTCCCAGTGCACTGCTCACCACAGAGGTCTGGGAGCTCATACTCCATTTCCCAGTCATAATAAAGGGAAGAGGGCCACCCACCCCAGATCTTGTGCCACCACTGGTGGAAGGGTATCCTCATTACTGGACAGCCCGAAGTTTACAGAGCACCCTGAGTGGAGAGACCACTGAGAGGGACTGCATTCCTCCCTCCCAATACCAGTGGCTCAGACAGAGGGTTGAGAGCAGAGAAGGCTAAGAGAAGGCTAAAGAAAGCTAGCCTCCCACCTGAGATCTCATGCACTCCAAGAAAACTATCCTATGATTTTTTTTTTAAGCCTATAAAAAGGAAAATGGTCCCGCATCGTCTCCCCATCCCCATCCCCCATCCCAACCCTCCATCTGTGCACCCACCTTCCTGCACCCCCACCCTTATCACATACTTACCTTCGGAGGTTGGGCGCTGTCATCATCTTTAGACTGGGACACATCTGCACTCTTCAAAGTCAAACCACGAACTGAGGAATCAAGGTAAGTGCTGTATAATGGCTGTCAGTGGGATTTTCAACTTATGTTGATATCTCAGTCATGTTTAGGAATTTTGACCCCAGATTTTCAACATGGAGTTCTTGGGACCCTGCCTCATGAACACTGGCACTGTAATTTCATTACTTGGTCATGAAAGGTGATTTCATGGTCACCGCGTGGAATCACCTTTGGGACCAATTAATAAAATGACAGTGCCAGAGTTCATGAAGAGAGGTCCCAAAAGCCCATGTTGAAAATCTGTGTAAAAATCCCAAAATGACTGTGTTACGAGCGTGTGTTGTGCAATTTCTACGCACACTCATAACTTCACCAATTTGTAATATTTTCACTCCAGATTTTCAACATTGCCATTTTTTCACACCTCCTCATGAACAGTACAGCTGACATTTTTCACATCCTGACCAAAATGTTTTCACACCTGTGGTGCAGTCACTGTGAGACATCACCTTTCAGGACAAATGAACAAAATGACAGTGGTACTCTTCATGAGGTGGGGTCCCAAAAGGGTCATGTTGAAAATTTGGTGAAGAAACTCCAAAAAATGGTCGAGTTACACATGGTTGTTCAAAATTTTCTACGTACGGGTGTAACATTCATAATTTTCAATATTTTCACTCCAAATTTTCAATATAGTCATTTTATCACACTACCTCATGAACAGTACAGCTGTAATTTTTCACATCCTGCCCAAAATGTGTTTTTGCACCTGTGGTGTGGAATGCCATTTTCCCATGGATTTGAAAATTATCACCTATGGGGTTCATGAGGTGGGGTGATAAGAAGACTACTGTATGTTCAACATTTGGGGTCAAAATATAAAAAAAATGACAAAGTTATGCCCATTTGTTGCAATATCGGTACTTATGCTCGTAACTACGGAAATCTTAAATATTTGCACTCCACATTTTCAACATAGCCTTCTTATTACCCAAGCTTCTGTATTCAAATGCTGTCCAAAATATGACAGCTTGTCAAAACATAGTTCAGGCAGGCTTTTCCTCCCACCAGAAGTTCAACTTAACACAATACACTCCTGCCACATAAACCATGCAAGGAAACATTCGGCATTGACAAATGTTTGTTTTTACTTACAGTGCTGCTGCCCTGCTCTGATGTCAGCTGCAGGGGATTCTGGGATTTCTGGTAAAGCAAATGGCAGCTTGTCTGTGAAGAACTCTACATCTAGAAGGCAGACTTTAAAGCACCAGCATAACAAATTTGGGCAAAAAATTTGACCCTACTATTTTTTAACTATTAAATATTCTAGGCATCTTCCAGTTTTATTTGGTAGTACACTTTTCTATTTTCACCACGGTTTGAGTATTTTATAAATTTTTTAATTTAGTTTTTTTTTTTTCCTGAAAAAAGGTGGCTGCCACATTTTGTACAGAAATAGCACTGAAGACCTGGCAAGGGTTACGGGATCAAGAAAATAAAATAGGCTTATGGTTCACGGCATAGGAGGTACCTACACAGTATAGCTGAGAGGTCTGCTAATATTTGTTATTAACTGTAGCTGAAACCAGGTTTTTAGAAAAACATTTTTCATTGCACTTCTGCTGTAAAGAACTAGTGAAGCCAAAATAGGCAGACAGGAAAATAATACAAATGTTAAGAAGCAGTCAGTTGTAACTCTTTTTATTTCAGAAGGATTTCTCTTTTCCTTTTTGCTCATTAGAAACTCTTCTCTGTGATAATACTGTGCTGGATGTGTGAAACAGCTCTTAGTCTGGCCACTGACATATCTGTCTCTGCCCCCCACTGCATCATCGGCATTGTGATCTCATGGACTCTGACATCACAGGTGACTGACCTGATAGCCACTGAGTGGCTGTTACTACACAGCAGTGATGTCACAGTCAGTCAGGTTACATTGCTGCTGATGCAGCGGAGGGGAATAGAGATAGATATGTCAGCTGCCAGGCAAAGTGTTGCCCTTCACATCACATATACTAACATCAGGTAAACAATCTTGTAATTAAACAATGGGAAAAGAAACATTACCTCACAGATAAAAGGTAATGAATGACTGCTTTTAAAAACTAGTATTAGTTGTAGGCAGTACATCAGCTCTTTAATAGAGTGTAGTACAGCAAAGTTACAGCAAGAAGGAAGAAGCCATTTTCACTCTAAACAAAGCACAAGCAACACAAAAAAGCTGTGAATAGAGGCCTAGGCAGGAGAAAGAAAGCTGTCCTGTCTGCAGCCAAAAACAGATTTGTTCTTGATTTACTAGGAAGGTCTCGATTCAGTAAGAGTATAGTAAAGAACTCCCACACCAGAATAAGGAGAGGAGATTTCTGAGCCACGATTTGTGGAAGGAGCCCCCCCCCCCAAGGGGTGTGGCAGACTTGCACTGAGCACAGCTGTAGAAAATATAGCATACCAGGTATCAGCAGGGAGGGTTTCCTGTGCTGGGAGTTGGGAGGGTCACTTTATTTAAAAAAAAAAAAAAAGACACACCGGGGATCAGCAGGGAGGACTGAGCCGAAGGCACTGTGTTTTTTTCCTTTTTTCTTTAAAAAAAAAGACAGTACTATGAAAGAAAGTTGTGAGGCAGGAGTAGAGGAGAGAGATAGGTAGACAAAGGATGTTGGCTGCACAGTGTCAGCATTCCTCTCAACCTCCTGCCTCATAAATCAGGGACAAGGCTTAAAAAATCAGTGATAAAGGACCAAAATCAGGGACACATCTTCAAAATTAGAGACATCCACCCAGAAAGTTGTCAGAATATGGGGCTTGGGGTAAACTGCATTTTCTAAAGAAGAACGAGTCTGTAACTTTAATGCTTGACATTGTTTTGTGCTTACAGTCCCCATTGTTTAGCCATAAAAACACAAATTTTAGGAGGGACAGAGTAAAATTTTGAGGCAAAATCAGGGACGTCCCTGAAAATCAGGGACACTTGAGAGGTATGAGTGTCAGTAAAATGGCAAAACCCAGGACACTCACTGAAGCGCAGTGAAAACACTTTAAAAATGTGCTTTCTCATGGCAAAGCTGCATCATTGGGCAAGTCAACCACCAGTGACTGCAGTCTGATTCTCATGCTCCTCACTATCTTACAACCTCAGACACCTCCAGAACTTGCTTTTTTCCACTAAAGCTATACCATTATGCTTGATTTGCATTCTGCAGTCAAACATAAAAATTATGCTTTTTTAATTTAAATAAAATAGATGCATTAGACACCAAAGGATGCCATGTACTGCATTAACCAGAGTAGACTTTAAGAAACTGTTCACAAGAACTGAAGGCACAGTGATTAGGGGCATGGGTGGAGACTGGTGGAGGTTGGGGGGGTTATTTCAAGATGGATGTGAGGAAGTTCATATTCTCAAAATGGGTGGTGATGAATGGTATAGACTGCCCAGAGAGGTGGTCACATACAAGATTGTGATGGGATTTTAACTAGGGTGGGACAGAAATAAGGGAAGATTGTAGACCACAGGGAAAGGGTTGGATGGGTTACCAGGGGAAAGGAGGGTCTGTCCACCACTAGGACTATTTAATCTTTAAATCCAGCCTGATATTAAGCAGAGCATGGAGTCAAGTAGGGTTTAGGGCAGACTGCCTAGATCTCTGAGTCTTTTTCTGCTGCCTTATTTTATATTTCTATGTTGTTATGTAAATGTTTTTGGTCTATGTGTTGTTTTTTTCTACTGATCTTTCATTTTTATCAAGTTGGGCTGATGTTCTGATTTCATGTGGACTCACAGCTTCAGGTCCTGATAGTCTGGGTCACTGATTTTTCAGTTTCCTCTTTGTGGAGATGGGGTCTATTTTTAATATGAATGATAAGGATCAAGTAAATTTTACAGTACAACAGTCACCATGTCGATGTATGGCTTTGAAAACTTTCTGTCTGTCTACCCCAAAATAGGTTTCTATCCTAAACTCATACTACACTTTGAACTTCGAAGGAACATCCTTTACTTTATACTGGAAACCTATGTCCCATCTACTCTGCTAGTTGTCTTGTCCTGGGTGTCGTTCTGGATCAGCCAGTCCTCAGTCCCCGCAAGAACATGTATAGGTAGGTAAGGTACCTTCATAACACATTGAGGGGAAGGGGGATGGGGAAGGGGTAACTATATAAATAATCAAAAGAGTTTACAAAACTTTCTAGCATGTTGGTATGTATTATATCAGCCTAGCATTGCCTTCAAACTGCAGACATTACAGGGGCACCCATCTGCAAATACTCCTTTCTACAAAACATCTGTTTTAACACACAATAATGCCAAACGCAGGTTCTGTTATGTATTTTGTGCTGGTTTGGAAAGCCTTATTACTGGTGCATGCCACCAAAGAGTGCAGTGTATGAGATAAAACCCAAAAGTGGAAAGCCACATTATTACTGGAGGATGTCCTCAAAGAGTGCAGCATATTATAACACCCAGTGTGAAAGGCCTTATGGGATGTGTCACCAAAGACTAGTGTATGATAATGTTCAACATGGAAGACCTCATTATTCTTTTAGGTCCCAGTTAGTAAGCTTTCTAATAGTTCCTCAATTTTATTTGAAAACTGTTGTGTCGGGGGGGAGAATTTTCTCTGTAGGAGTGCCTATTCTTTGAAATTCACTCACACCAGACCGTTAGACAGGCATCCTTCATTGATGTGTTTTAAAAAAATGACAGCTGAAAACCCATATGTTTTAGTAAGCCTTTGGAACCTGGCAATTATAATATTTAAATATTTCACAGAAGTTGTTGGTACCTTTTATACAGTTACAGCAAAACACATGCTCAGATATTTCAGATATTTTGTGTTACTTCTTACCAGATTCTCTCTCTGGTGTTGTTACTGTGGAAGTGCAGGCAGGCACGGAATTTCTCTAGAGATATCACAGAAATTTCAGAAAATATCTGACTATGCCTTTTTCTGCAACTATATTTTATTTATACTCTGTACCCAATCTGATTTTATGTTATGTGCATTGGATAGCACTCACAGTCTCTTTTGGGGAAAAGTGCCTTAGAATTAACGCTGATTGGATTGTACTGGATTGGATTATTACTGGAGGATATCACCAAAGAGTGTAGCGCATGATAACTCCAAAAGTAGAAGGCATCATTATTACTTGGATGTCACTAAAGAGTTTGCACATGACAACAACCAATGTGGAAGGCCTTATTACTGGGCTATGCTACCAAACACTGTATTATATAATAATCCCTGTTTGGAAGGCATTATCATTATTTATTTTCTTAGTTAGTTAGTTTTTTGTTGACCAAGTAAGTGCACTAGACAAATTCTGCCTATTTTCAGGCACAACCCGGGGGAGGGGGATACGGATGAATGCCAGCTGACCTTGAACCAGATTAAGCTGTTGGTGGTATTTTTAGTGAATTATTAATAGAGGATGTCACCGAAGAGTATATCACATGATAACACACAATGGGTGGCACCACATAAGAGCGTGTACTATTGACCGCATCAATATGAGCAGCTGAATAATACTGCTCCCATGTAGAGTGAGTAGTGAAAAGGCGCTATTCATACTGAAAGCGAGTGTAGCGTTCAGGGATACACGCTACACTCCTGAGCAATGAGGATAAAAGGATTATTTGGCCAAAGCTTGCTGAGCTAACTGTGTGATGTAGTGATTGAGCCACTGTCCCTGGAGCCTGAGGTGCCGGGTGCAGATACTGTTTTTGCTTCCAGGGGGAGTTTCCATTAATTTCTAAGTCTGCTCTCCCTGGAGTCCAGAATCCTTATTTTGGGGAGTGCAGGGGGGCTTTCCCCCCACAAAGGAGGGTGTGGGGGGCAAAGCCCCCCCCATAAACAATGAATTACTGTATATTTTTAGAAGATCGTCGCTGTTTGTGGTGGTCTTTCTAATGAGAAGTCGCTCTTTTGTCGCAGGCGATTCTTTCCTCACTCTAATGAGCGACGCGATAAGGGACTCGCCCTTATCACATAAAACCTACACAATGTGGAAGGCCTTATTACTGGGCTATGCCACCAAACACTGCATTATATAATAATGCAACTATGTGGTAGGCATTGTCATTATTAATGGAGGATGTCATCGAAAAGTATAGGACATGATAACACCCAATGTGGAAGGCCTTATTACTGAGATATGTCTCCAAAGACTGTAGTATATGATAAAGCCCAATATGCAATGTCACTGAGGAGTGTGGCACATGATAACACTCATTATGAAATGGGTAGACAGAATGCTGGCTCTTGATTGGCCACGAGGTACTTTCAGCCGGGCCATTATGCCAGTACAACAGCCCTACTGAAAGTAGGTCATCAAAAATACGTTTAAAAAATTCATCTAATTTACTAAAAAGGACCCATTTCATAATCGCAATAAGGCACTCCAAGGTGTGTGTTATGGTTGGCTAACAGCCCTTCTTAGATGATGGAAGCATCAGCTTCACCTCATGCTTCAGCCCACCTAAGGTGGGCTGTTGTCCTGCCATAACACACACCCTGTCATGCATTACTGCTTAAATATCAAAGGCATTATAATTACTGGAGAATGTCATTGAAGAGTGTGGCACATGATGATGATGATGATGATGATGATGCCCAGTGTGGAAGGCCTTATTACTGGAGGATGACACCAGAGTGTGTAAATTCATCATAATGCCCAATGTGAAAGGCCTAATTACTGGCGTAGCTCACCAAGGAGTGTACTACATGATAGCAACCAATATGGAAGGCCTCCTTATTACTGGAGAATGTCACCAAAGAGTGTAGCACACAATAACTCCCAGTTCAAAATGCCTTGTTATTACTGTGTCAGTTATGATAATAATACATGATAACGCCCAGTGTGGTGTGCCTCATTTCTTGCTAAAGAATCATCAAAAAAGCATACATCTCAACCTTTTGCCACTGATATATGGGACACTGACTACAACATGGGGGTAAACATGGTATACTATCCCTCAGAGTATGCAACACATCGTCAAACCAGGAGATAAAGCTCAGTACACTCTGAAAACTAGTGCCTTTGTATGTTGAAAGTTTTAATTGTAATTTAGTGTTCTAGAGTATAATAAATTTCTGCTTTAAAGTGTGAGTTTACTGTATCTTCTCTGTGTAAGCAGAACACTTCAGTATGGGCCAAACATGGACCAAACAGTTCTGTGGTGGAAAATAAGGATTGTCCTTCATAATGTAAAATAGTTAAGTGGTATGCACCAAAGAGTGTACTACTTGATAACGGCTAACATGTAATGCCTTATTTTTATTGGGTCACAGTACATCTCTGAAAAGTGTAGCATATAATAATGCTGCTGTGGAAGGCCTTATTACCGAGAATGTCATTGAATAGTTTAGTATATGATTATGCCCAATGTGGAAAGCCTTATTACTGGAGGATGTCACTGCAGAGTGTAGTACATGATAACACCCAGTATGGCAGGTCTATTAATGGGGAACTTCACAGAAGAGTCTTGAACATGATGAACCCCAATGGGGAGACCTCTTCCTGAAGGATGTCACAGAACAGTGTACTCCATGGTGACACTCAATATGGCAGGCCTTATCTCTGATGGAAGTCACTGAAGTGCATAGTATATGTTAATTCCCAGTGGGAAAGGCCTCATTACAAGGGCACATCACTGAATAATATAGTGCCAGAAAACACTCAGCAGGGAAGGTCTTTCTACTGGGAGATGTCTACAAAAGAGTATAGTAAATGATAATGCACTGTAAGAAATGCCTGAATATTGAGGAAAGTTAAGTGAAGAGTGCAATACATGAGAATGCCAGCGTGGAAGGCTTTACTACTGGGACACATTATTGAAGAGTGAAGTACTGGAAATGATAATGCCATTGGGGAAGGCCACATTGCTGAGGAACATCACCAAAGAATTAAGTACATGATAATACCCTATGGGGAAGGCTTTATTAATGAAGGTTACCACTGCTTTGTGTAGTACTTGATAACCCCTGCTGTGAAAGGCCTCATTATTGAGGGATGTCACCAAAGAGTGTAGTACATAATTGCCTGTGTAGAAGGTATTATTGCTGGAAGATGTTACTCTAAAGTGTAGCTCATGATAATGCCCACTTTGGAAAGCCTTATATTACTCAGGGGATGTCTCCAAAAAGTGTAGCATATGATAATGGCAATGTGGAGGGCCTTATAATTACTGAGGGCTGTCACTTGAAGAGCACAGTGTATAAATAACACCCGATGTAGAAGGCCTTCTTATTACCAGAGAATGCAGCTAAAGAGTGTAGGACATGATACCCTCCAGTGTAAAAATACCTATTATTATTGGAGATTGTTACCAAACAGTGTAGTATGTGATAATGCCCAATGTGCAAGGCCTAATTACTGGGGGATTTCTCTGAAGAGTGTAGGACATGATAACCTCCAATATAAAATACTGTATTATTACTGGAGGATGTCAACAAACAGTATAGTAGAAGATAACGCCTGATGTGGAAGGCATTATTACTGGGGGATTTCACCGAAGACTGTAGTAGATGCTAATGGCCAATATGGCAAGCCTTATTATTGGGGGATATCACTGAAGAGAAGAGCAACACATGATAACCCCCACTGTAAAATGCCTTAATATTACTGGGGGTTGTTACCAAAGTATGTAACAATGAGAAAAGCATTAATATTCCTGGTTGGTGTCACCAAACAGTGTAGTGCATTATACTGCCTAATACTGCCCAATGTGAAAGGTTTTATTATTGGATGATGTCGCCAAAGAGTGTAGCATATGCTAACACCCAGTGTAGAAGACCTCATTGTTCAGGGTGTCACCAAGGATTGCAGTAGATGATAACACCCAATGCGGGAGGCCTTCATTACTGGGGGATTTCACTTAAGAGTGCAAAACATGATAATGCCCAATATGACAATCCGTATTACTGGAGGAAATCATTGAAAAGTGTAGCACATCATAATGTCCGATGTAGTAAGCCTTATTATTACTGGGAGAAACCAATAAAGGGTGAAGCACATGATAACGTCCAATGTGGAAGCCCTTGTTATTACTGGGGTGCATCACTGAAGGTGCATTGGTTGCTGGTTTAGGGATCAGTGTTTTATGTTTGATTATGATGATGTTTTAGGAAGGTTCTCAGTTTTATAGACTAATTTCAACATCTCAGCCATGCTTTCTTGTATTATGAACTCTTTTAGACCATCTGCATGCATTTCCAGCCCATCCTTTCCATTACTCTTTCTTTTATTATACTATCATTTAGGTGCCATGGGCAGCCTGACTAAAATGCAACATCTGGTGCCTGATATTTAAAATTTTGCATTGGCGCTAACAGGTCTTTCCCGCGTAAATCACTGTTTGCCTCGGATCCCCACATTCAAAAGGGGCCTTTGCGTGGGCAAAGAGGGTTAGTGCCCACATGAAACATAATGTGTGTGGGTGGGCAAGGGAAGGGGTGTGGTCATGAATAGACATGCTACCCCATATTCAGCAGCTTTGGGCTGCACAAAAGGGTTTAGTGTGGTCTTTTTGTACAGTGCAAATACCACTGAACACAACCCCGACTTACTCCAGACAACCCTAGAGGCTGACAGAGGTACTGCCACCACCTAGCTGGTTATCTACTGGGAGAAGCACACCCACCCCCTGTGGTCACAGCCCCCCCAACCTCGGATCACCAGCCTGGTCCTAGTGGTCTCCCTCTCCCTCTCCCTCCAATCACCAGTTGTAATGTACTGACAACATTCCTGGTGCTAGTGGCCCCCCCTCCCACTGATCGCTGGCACGTAGGACAACTCACAACCCTCCTTGGCATCTAGCAAACCCCACTGCTGCATCAAACACACTTCCAGTCACCTTACCTACCGGCAGGCAAGACAGCAACCGCGCAGCCTCCTCATGCTTCCCTGCCAGCTATATGTCCTAACGTTTTTTTTATAGGACAGGGTGACATGCCCTGTCCTATAAATAAGATGCAAACTCCCTGCTTGAACATACAGAAGCTGGCTGAGGAGGTGTTAGGAGGGCTGCGCCAGTTGCCATATGTGCACCCATGGCACCGAGTATACCAGTAAGGTGACTGGGGGGGGTGGGTGTTCAGTGCTGTGATGGGGCTGCTAGGTGCCAGGGAGGGTTGTCAGTTGTCCTACAGGCCAGCGATCTGAGCAAGGGGGATCTCTAGCACCAGGGATCTTGTCACTACATTATGGGCTGGTGATCGCACATTAGCACCAGGATGTTTTCACTATATTATGGGCTGGCAATCAGAGAAGGGGACCACTAGCACCAGGGATGTTGTCATTTCATTACGGGCTGGTGATCGGAGGAAGGGGGGAACCACTAGCACCAGGAAGTGTTACTTCTAGTATGGGCTGGCAATCAGCAGGGGGAGACTAGTAGCACCAGGGATCTCTACACAGGTCTGAGACCAGACCGGCAATTGTGTATGTGTGGGGGGCTGCACTAACCTGCCTCGTTACCCATGCAAATGAGCCCATAATGGGCATGCAAAAGGCTCCTTAGTGCCTTGCATGCCCATGCGCTATGATCTCATTTGCATGGGTCCCTTTGAATAATGCAGATAGCGCTCCGGTGTTATCCACTCTGCGGCATACTTCAGGATTCATATCAGGGCAGCGCTACATGACTTAGTACTGCTCCAACATGGCTCTATATTCAGTCAAACAGCGCCAGTGTGCTGTTCAATTAAATATAGCATCTTGGGGCTCCCGGGCAATTGCAAGGCACAGCGCATAGTTTTGCATGCCACTTGGCACTATTTTGAATATCGGGCCACTGGTTTATGACAGATGTTCTGAAGCACAGAGAGTACATGTAACTTGTTCAATGCAATACACTGAGCCTGTAATTGTGGTGGATTCAATCCCAAGATCTTCTAGTCACTAAAATGTTGCACTTCTGGAGTGGACATTAGTTAAGATTTCAGTTCTAGCCGATTCAGTCAATTTTTTTTTTTTTTTATTTTAGTTGTTTAACCAGGTATAGCACACTAAGCTGAAAGTTTTTTTTACAGGAGCGACCTGGGAGCACAAGGAGGTTAAGTGATTTGCTCAGGGGCACACAGTATGCAAGTGGAAGCTGTGGGATTCAAACCCAAATCTAGTCTGATGAATGTCTCCAGATTTGCAGCTCAGAGCCTCAGACCACTGCGCTATACTGCCTCCTAACCTGATAACACTTTAGCAGTTACATTACTGTAGTTGTAAAGTAGTGTGAAGCTTGTGTAAGTCTTGGCCCCAGACTTTTATATCTCTTTAAAAGAATACCAGCTCCAAAGTGTGATTAGTCTGGCTGGAAGCAACTTAGAGTAAACAATACCGCATATAAAAATTGAGCGTGATCTATTTATCGTCTATGCTTCTCTAATTGCTTGTACTGTAGCACCTCCCAGAAATATTTAGCAGTAAATCTGAGAGAATAGCAGAAAACATCCTGCTCAGCAGTCTGAGGTGCTATATTTCCTGATTTCAATGCCTGAGCTAGCATGGTATATTTAATTAATTTCTTGTTTAGGAGTGACTACCGTGCTGACAATGACAACCCTGATGATGGGCTCAAGGACATCGCTACCAAATGCTAACTGCTTTATTAAAGCTATTGATGTTTATCTGGGAATCTGTTTCAGTTTCATCTTTGGAGCATTGTTAGAATATGCCATCGCCCACTTCTGTACAGTACATCATTGTACGATTGAAGACGTCCACAGGGTAAGTGTACACTAAATCATCAGTTCAGCTGCTGAAGGCAAAACACCTGGCAGCTAAATGAAAGAGCATAACAAACTTTGCCTACCATTTATATTTTACATATGTGATACTCATTTTATTTCATTTAATATTTATGCCTCCTGTGCATCAGCCCCGCACTCATTCCCATTATTGGGGACTGCCTAGCCCTAACTCACCTTTATCTGTCCATGTTAGCTTAAACTCATGGTTATACTCTCATGGCAGGACTCTCACATCAGCATCCCCCTCTGGAATCACAATTAATGAAGTAGACAGGTGGGGGGGGGGTTGCATAGGGCCTGAATGTATCTTGGCATCATCTTGTAGCTGCACTGAGGATTTTCCTTGCCATTATTCCCCTCACTCAGGACATTGACATAAGGGGGCGACATGCATGCAAAGCATGTACCACAGCACAAACCATCATTATCCTGCCTCCCACCTGTCCACTCCCGCTGCACCATCATCTCTGGTCACCCAGGTAGTGTTAAAGCAGGTGAGTCAGCAACCATCCCTCCATGGAGCAAGAGAGCGTTCTCTGGGAAACTAAATCCTTCTCCCTCCACCTGCCTGCCAACGTTCTTAGCTTGTCTCTGATTCCAGGTCACTGGCATCACAACTGGCAATGCTGTCACTTTGCTGAAGGGCTGTAGTACATATCTGATACTTCCTAAATAAATCATGGTGCTGTGGCTTGGCTGTGGGTTCATAAATGACATTAGGCCTCTCAATCTCAGAGGCTAATCAGTAGTGGGTGCTTTGGAAAGGCCATCTGCTCACTCATGAAGGAGAGAACGCTAATTCACATTACTCTTGTGCACCTCTTAGAATGATGGGTAGGACTTGGTGGGGGCTAAGAGGAGACATCATTGGCAGAAGGCACCCATGCCCCTTGCAGTTGAATGTTGAGCAGAATTTGATGGGGTCTCAGAGGCGGTACCAATGCCAGGAGGTAGCCATGCCCCCTTGCAGTAGAACACTGTATGGGGTTTGGTTGGGCCTCGGAAGAGGTGCTCATTCCCCTTGCAGTTGAATACTGAGTGAGATTTAGAGGGAACTCAGAAGAGACACCCATATCCTTAGTACAGCAGTTGAAATCTAAATGGGATTTGGTGAGGTCTCAGAAGAGGCACCCATGCCAAGACATACCTATGCTCCTTGCAGTTGAACAATGATCAGGATTTGGTGGGGACTCATAGGAGGTACCCATGCTGGGAGGCACCCATGCCCCTTGCAGTTGAATGCTGAGCAGGATTTAATTGGGGGGTCTTAGTAGGCACCCATGTTAGGAGGCATCGGTGCCCCTTGCAGATGAATGCCTAACACGATTAGGTGGGTTCTGATAAGAAGCACCCATGCCAGTTGGCAATCACGCCTTTACAAGAGAATGCTGAGCAGAATATGGTGGGGTATTAGAGGAGGCACCAGTGCCCCTTGCAGTTCAACACCAAGTGGTATTTGTTGGTGTCTCACAAGAGGTGCCTGTACCAGGAGGAATCTATGCCCCTTGGAAATAAACATGAGTGGGACTTGGCTGGATTTCAGAGGTGGTGCCAGTGCCTCTCGGTTTCTTTTCTCTTACATTGTACCCATGATAGCCCAGCTGAGATCAACATTATGTTTTCAGGAGGGTCCTGTTTCTGTCCATTTCTACAGCTGGGTGGACTGAAGGTCAAGTGACTTTTTCAAGGTCACATGGTCAGTATTTCGCTCTAGTCAGGTTTGAACCTGTGACTGACTGCTTCCCAAGACAGTGTTCTAAGCACTAGTTCACCACTTTATGAACTGTGGCAGTTTCTCTGATTTGAAAAGTACAGCAGGGAGAACACAAGGTTCCATGTGATTTCAGTGAAAACAGAAATGGTGAAACAATAAGGGTGACAGCATTTCGGTGAATGAAAAAACAGCGACCATACATATGGGTGATCGCCAAAACGGCAACAAATGTTTTTCAGTGGGGGGCTTCACCCCCACACCTCCCTTTGTGGGGAGCTTTGCCCCACAGCCCCTCACTAAAATAACCAACCCCAAGGTCATAGCACCTCGGAGAGTGGAGAAAGCATTTGCTGCCATTTCAGCGATCACCCATACGTACGATTGGTGTTTTGTCATTCGCCGAAATGCCATCAGCCTTATTGCTCTTGCCCTTATTGTTTCACCAACATTTCGTGATACTGCCAGCCCAGTAATATAGAGGGATGAGGCATTGGCACCTTACCTCTTACCACGCCGACGGCCCGGGGTTGGTTGTGACCTCAGATGTCATTGGGTCAGCCGGTGGGGAGGAAGATTGAGCATCCCATGGACTGTTCTCCTCTGAGGAGGTTGCATGGGGATGACCACTGAGCTACTGGCTTCTGGTGGTGGCCAGGGGCTGGTGCAGGCTCAGGGGGCACAAGTGTGGGTCGGCGCAGGCCAACGTCGGACGTGCAGCACACGGAAGTGCACACGACAGCATCCTTGATGCCATTGCATGTCTGCACCATGGAGGGACAATTACAGGGAAAAAACAATCCTCTGGCACGCATATTTGAAGGCCGGCCTTGGTGGCGCTACAGTGGATGCACTCAAGTCAGCTTCTTCTGAGCCAGGCCCCCAGGTCTTCTACAGTGTGCGAGGTAAGTACCCACTTTGAAGCAGCCTGGGGAGGGCAGGGTGAAAGGGGTCAGAGCTCTGACTACGGCTGGTGTGGGGGCCGAGGAATCCATGCTGGATGGGGGAAACCACAGGTACACCCCCCCCCATCTGAGGAGGTATAAAGTAAGTAAAAAAAAAAAATTACGTGATGCCAAACACATTAAGATAACTAGTTTAACAAAGACAAAAACTCAACTTCCTCTCATGTTAGATTGCTGAGCGGGATCTGGTTGGGTTTTAGAGTAGGCGTTTGTGCCCATTGCAGTAGAACAATGAGAGGCACTTGGTGTTGTCTCAGGGGAGAAGCCAGTAATCCTCACAGGAGAATGATAAGCGGGAGTCAGTGGGGTCACAAAGGAAACACCTGTGCCCTTCAAAGTAGAATGAGTGGGAAATGGTGGTGCCTCAGAGGAGGGGTCAATGCCCCTCACAGTAGAATGATGGGTGGATGTTGGTGGTATCTCACAGGAGGCTTTTGTGCCCCTCACAGTAGAATGGTGAGCAGATGGTGGCATCTCACAGGTGGCTTTTGTGCCCTTCTTGTAGAATGATGAGTGGGAAATGATGGCATCTCAGAGAAGGCTTCTGTGCCCCTCACAGTAGAATGATGAGCAGGATGATGAGCAGAAGTCAGTGAGTTCTCATAGGAGGCTCCTGTGCCCCTCACAGTAGTATGATTAGTTGGAGTTTGTGGGGTCTCAGACAAGGCTTCTGTGCCACTCACAGTAGAATGATGAATCGGAGTTGGTGGGGAATTAGAGAATGCATCTGTGCCCCTCACAGTAGAATGGTGAGCAAAATTGGTGGTGTCTCAAGAGGCATCTGTGACCCTTACAGCAGAACAATGCGCAGGACTTGGTTGGATCTCAGAGGGAGGCATATGTGCACTTCACAGTACAACAATGAGCTGGAGTTAGTGGGGTCTTACAGGAAGCATCTGTGCCCCTCACAGTAGAATCATAAGGAGTTGATGGGGTCTCTGAGAAGGCATCTGTGCCCATTACAGTAGAATAATGAGCAAAAGTTGGTTGGGTCTCAGAGGAGGCTTCTGTGCCCCTCACAGTAGAGTGATGAGCAGGAGTTGATGGGGAAGCAGAAAAGGCATCTGTGCCCTCATGGTACAGTGGTGAGCAGGAGTTGGTGGCATCTCACAGGAGGCTCCTGTGCACCTCACAGTAGAATGATGAGCAGGAATTGGTTTTGTCTCAGAGGGAGGCATCTGTGCCCTTCACAGTAGAATGATGAGCAGGAGCTGGTGGGAACATCAGAGTAGGCATTTGTGTCCCTCACAGTAGAACAATGAGCAAGAGTTGGTGGGATCTCAGAGGAGATGCCTGTGCCCCTCACAGTAGAATGATGAGCAGGAGCTGGTGGGAACATCAGAGTAGGCATTTGTGTCCCTCACAGTAGAACAATGAGCAAGAGTTGGTGGGATCTCAGAGGAGGTGCCTGTGCCCCTCACAGTAGAATGATAAGCAGGAGTTGGCGGTTCCTCAGAGGAGGCATCTATACCCCTCACAACAGAATGGTGAATAGGATTTGCTGGGGTCTCAGAGGAGATGTCAGGGCCCCTTGTGGAAGAATTATGAGGGGATGTTCATGGGATCTTAAAAGAGATGTCTGTGCCCCTCACAGTAGAACAATGAGTGGGATTTGATTGGGTATTAGGAAAGGCTCTGGTTCCCCACCATGTCTCATACATTGCAGTTGCTCACTTTCAACCACAGCTATTTAAAATAATCCCAGGTAATGTGAAATCTGTTATGAGTAAAAACGGCAGTTTGCATAAGAAATACAACATTTGGGCATGCATGAAAAGAGCATTGTGAATGGGTGGGTGCAAAGAACAAGGTGGTTGCCAGGGGTGGGTTGCAGCACCTACAATCAATCCTGGTGCCTTCCAAAGATTTGATCAACAGAACAAGGAACCAGTACAAAAGGAATCACTCTCAGACCTGCTTTTTCTGCAAACTGCATTCATTGAACAAGCATCTTGCTGGCTAAAGAATGTTGCAAATGGAGACCTTGAGCAGGAACCATGATGCTTCAAGGCTATACAATGCCTCTTCATCATTGGGAGCTGCTGAGATAGTCTGGAGGTCTTTGGAGAGGGGGATCTTTCCAAATCCTCTGAAGGAGGCCGTGGTTCAGCCCCTTCTTAAGAAATCCTCCTTGGACCCAGATTGTCTGGCTAACTACAGGCCTGTCTCTAACCTGCCCTTTGTGGGTAAGGTTATTGAGAAGGTGGTCGTGTCACAGCTAGTTGATCATTTGACCAGCCACAATGTCTATGATTCTCTCCAGTCTGGATTTAGGAAGAGACATAGTACAGAGACAGCTCTTGTCCAGGTACTAAATGACCTCCTAATAGTGAGAGACTGAAGGACTCATTCCATCTTGGTCCTTCTTGATCTCTCTGCAGCATTTGACACCATGGACCATGGTGTGCTATTGGAGCACTTACGGTTTATCTGTGGGCTGTCTGGTACAGTCCTCAGTTGGTTTCAATCTTTCCTCGAGGGTAGGACTCAGAGGCTAGTGTCTGGAATTTTTTCCTCGGCATCATTCCCCCTATCCTGTGGGGTGCCGCAGGGCTCCATTTTGGCACCCATGTTGTTTGCGGTGTACATGCTGCCATTGGGAGTGATTATTAGGTGGTACAGTTTGGGTTTTCACTGCTATGCAAACGATACTCAACTGTACATGTCCTTTGTGCCTGGCCAAGATGCTGCCATTTCGGTCTTTAACAACTGTCTCGCTGAAATTCAGGACTGGATGAATGTGAGTTGGCTGCAGTTGAATCCAGAGAAAACTGAAGCATTGGTTGTGGACCCAGGTCGCTGGGAAGCAGGTTTGTTCGCAGGATCACCTTCAGGTTTATGGCTTGGGGGTGTTCAGCTAACTACCTCAGACCAGGTGCAGAACCTGGGTATTGTGTTTGATGACTGTTTGACACTTAAATCTCAGGTGTCGGCAGTTGTCAAAGCCTCTTTTTATCATCTGAGGAACATCGCCCAGGTGAAGCACCTGGTTTCTCCTGACAATCTTCCTACTTTGGTCCACGCCTTCATTACCTCCCGCCTTGACTACTGCAACGCCCTTTACCTTGGGCTACCGGGGGTTGATATTCGCTGCTTGTAGCTAGTGCAGAATGGGGCAGCCAGGCTATTGACTGGTTCTTCTAGGGCCAGTCATATAATGCCTGTGCTCCTCGGACTGCGCTGGCTGCCAATATGCTGGTGAATCATCTTCAAGGTCGGTTTGCTGACCTATAAGGCCCTACATGATCAGGGACCTGGTTACCTGAAAGATCTCCTTTGTCCCTACTGTCCCTCTCGCTCTCTCCAATCCACTGACGAGGGATTGCTGGAGATCCCCAGGGTTTGTTTAAAGACATCTGGGGCCAGATCTTTTAGTTTTATGGCCCCAACCCTGTGGAGTTCTCTACCTCATCAGGTGCAAGATTGCCCGACCGTCCAAAGCTTTGAGGGGGCATTAAAAACATTTCTTTTTAGCCTTGCATATAATGATTTTTAATTTTGCTGCCTTGCATTAATTTTATTTACTGTTTGAATTATTTATTGATTTATTTTATTATGTTATGTACAGGCGCCTTTTACAAATAAAGTTTGATTTGATTTGATGCAATGGCTCAATGGACTTGTAAATCGCTTCAGACACCAGTTTTCAATTTAATGGCAATTGGTTCCCAGTGTTAAACCAGATTTGGATGAGCAGTCAGATTAAGATTGGAATTTATGCTCAACACAAATCTGTACTCTTTTGAGGAAATGTGGGTGCTAGTTTTACCTTCTTGAATGATAATTGAAAGAAACTGCTTAATAGAATTACATTATGGGATGTTAGATTTTCTGATGAGTTCATTGTTACCATGAAGCAGCTATCATTCCTTACATTCATCTATAACAAGAAACTAGTAGTCTTACTAGAATTTTCAAATCCTGTAGGAATACTAGAGACAGATGGCGTGCCATCTAATAGTTACGTTACATATTGTTGCATTTTGTTAGTAATTGTAAGCTATTCCACATATCACAATGTAATGTCTCATTCATATTTGAAAAATATTTTACAATTTTAACATTTATGCAACTGTAACTCAACATATTAGCCATGCATGACCATCTTAATATTCTCGCTGTTGGGTACACTATTAACTTATAAAACAACAAAACATACAATGAAACATTTACATATATTCACCAGTATTTTTCCCCATATCTAACTACAGTGAGATAATGGCTTAATTCCTGTACTACCAAATAAATAGTAGGTTCTATTGTTTCCTACATATAGAATGGTTTGCACATGTGCTTTCCTTGCTTAAGATGCTTGCTTTAATTAAGAAGCAGTGAGCCACTCAATTACAAAGAGAACTTAAGAGAAGCCATCTGTGTGGTTGCTGAAACATGTTACCATGTGGATAACACTCATAAATTAATCAAATATGTGGACTCCATGGTATACCTAAGTAAAAAATGATAATTGTACTAAAAATAATCGTGTAAAAATTAAATATAAAAAAAACCCGTAAAAATGAAATAATGCAGCAAGAATATCCAGAACTGGGAAGGGAGAAGCAAGAAAAGGCGAGGGGGGCAGCAAGGTCAGCTCCTAGGGTTGGTGCTGACCAAACGAGCAGACGTGAAAGACCATTAGGCCTATTCTGCTGGCATTTTAGTATGTTAGTATGTTAGGGAGGGGAGAGGTGAATGAATTGAAGGACTGGTGTCATGTTTAACTGTATGAGTCTGGATGTTTAGTCCAGAATTGTCATACCATGACTCTTGACTGCCACAGTTCATATATGAACAAGGTGGTAATTTCATCAAATGTTTCATTTCACCTAAATCAGTGTGTTAAGGGGTCAAGATGTTGTATGTGTAAAGTCAGCACACCTATAAGCATTTCATCAATGTGCAAATACATTGTAAATAACAATCCCCTTCTTTTAATTGGAATTGGAAACTGAGCAAGTGGCAGATGATCAAAGACCAACAGCAGTAACAGATTAAAATTTACATATATAGAAGACCCTCTATAATTAGTGGATTAGGCTATGCTAAACATATATACTGTGAGTGGTCAAAAGCCCAAAACGTAGGGATTGTGTTTAACATAGATTAACCCACACTTTGTGTTATTCCTTACTTGTCCCCACTAATGAGGGCAATACCTTTATAATAACTGGTCAGCAATTTTTTCTATGGGCTGACCGAGTTATTTGCTGTTATAACCCGTGGGTTATAACAGCGAGCACAGGCCAAGCCACTCAAAACAAACCCACTCCCTCATTGGCTAATCCTCCATTTGTGGTTGGGCTGAATAATCACAGAAACATAGTGGCTCCATCGCTAGCAAATTGAGGAGCCGCCACTTGAGCTGCCACAACGTCTTTAAACTCTGGAGAGTTCTGTTTTTAGCACACGTTATAACAGTATCTGGCTATTCCTGCCATCTATTTTTTTTTAAACTCTTATCTAGTTGATCCTGCTCTTCGTCCCCCATGAAACAGACTATGGCTCCACACACAGTGCCAGGTCGATCCCCAAGTAAACAGCCCGATTGCAACAGCAGTTTCTGGGAGCCCTCTGAAACTGCAAGTAAAAAAAAAAAAATTAAACGTCAAGAAAAAACAAAATAAAAAAATAAAGAGGGCTGGAGAGACTGTGTGTGTGTGTGTGTGTGTGTGTGTGTGTGTGTGTGTGTGTGTGTGTGACACAGGAACACCAGAGAAAGGTTGGAAAAAATTGCTGACAAGCAATTATAAAAAATAAAAGATGGGAAAGTGTGTCTCAAACTCGAATTTAATGGTTACCCACAATGTGGGATGTTTTAATAAATCCTGAGGGCAAGTAGCATCCCACACCTCAGGCAACCATTAAATTCTCATAAAGCACACTTCTCCACCCCATTATTTCCTATGGAAAAAATATATACAGTATGTAATGAAAAGTACTTTTTGCATACTGTCATCCAGTTTGGCATAATTTGCACCTTAATACCTTCGCAACCCTTCACTGGATGTGCATGAAATTGGGAATGCATAAGCTCTTGTGGTAGATCTCTTGATATGGTAAATTTTATGCAAATCTGTTGTGTGTTTTCTGAGATACTGTGTCTCAAACATCCTTAAACTTATATGTTTTATTCCCATTTCACTGACAGACTTCCAGTTTTGCATATTTGCACCTTAATAACTTTAGAACCCTTAAACAGATGTGCATGAAAGTTTGCATGCATAATCTCAGGGGGTATGCCTATAAATGTCATAAATTTCATTTGAGCCTCTTGTGGGATTTGTGCGATATTGTGTCTCAAATATCTTTAAACTTACATGGGTTTTTTTTTCAGTTTTTTACTAACAGTCTTCCAGTTTTGCACTATTTGTACTTTATTAACTCAGGAGCCCTACAACATATGTGCATAATATTTTGCATGCATAATTTTGTAGGGTTGGTCAATTGATGACTTTAATTCCACTTGAATCGCTTATGTGATTTCAAAGATACTGTGTCTCAAATATCCTTAAATTTACATTTTTCCTATTTTCATAGTCACCCAGTTTTGCATTCTTTGCACTTTAATAACTTTGCAACCATTCCATGGATATGCATGAAAGTTTCCATGCATAATTTTGTGGGGTAGATCTATTGCAGTTGCTAATTTTATTTGAATTGCATTTGTGGTTTCTGAGATATTCTGTGGTTTCTGAGATATTCTGTCTTAAACATCCTTAAATGTACACGTTTTTTCCATTTTTGCAGTCTTCCAGTTTTGTGTGATTTGCACCTTAATAACTTAGTAACCCTTCAATGGGTGTGCATACAATTTTGCAAGCTTAATCTCGTGGGGTAGTTCTGTTGATGCGGATAACTTAGTTTGAACTACTTAATTGCTACATTGTTTGCCAAAAGAACTGGTGTACTGCCGCAGTTTGCGACACTTTCCAGATATGTTTGTTTCTTTGTCACTTCATAACAAAAAAATGGTTTGGTTTTTTGGGCTGAAATTTTCAGGGTACGAAGGACTTGCCCCAAAGATGTGCCTTTAGCTGGTTTGGTGGAAAAATGTTACTGCACAGCAGAGTTATAACACTTTGAAGTTTCTGAATTTCTCTTAGAGTAACATTGTGATGGTTGCGGTACTTTTCAGATGCTATATCTCAAAAGTGCTTCAAGATACAGCTTCGGTGCTATGGGTAGTTTAGTACATCTTTGGGTGTGCTAAGTTGGTTTGCATGTTACCAGGCCCTGTTTCAAACTGTTGGTGAATTTTAATGAATGGAGCACATATGACCTGTACTGTGGCATGCATTATCAACATGGCAGCAGTGCTGCTTTGCAGGGCACAGTGGTACCACAACACACTATGCACTGATGGGGGTCCCACATGCACATGTGAGACAATTACAATAGGCATTTATGGTAGAACAGGGCCTGGTGGGCCCTCTGCCCCAACCGCTCACTATGGACTGATGAGACTGCAGAGCCTGGAGGGACCTACAGTCCCACGTGGAAATGAGGGACAAGTACAATAGGCATGTATGAGAGCACAGGGCCCTACCACTCACTATGACTGATAGAAGTGCAGGGCCTGAAGGTCCCTGAGCTTACACATGAAAATGAGGGACAATTACAACAGGCATGGATGGGAGCACAGGATCCAGAGGGCCCTGTGCTCCCACCCCCATAATCAAATAAGGCTAAGATTATACTTTCTCAAAAAGTAAGGAAATTCATTGCAAAAAACTTTGTTAATGCACCATTAGGGTTGAAGCATGCAAAGTAGGGAAATACAACTTTAGGGCTCCCAAGCCTAAGACTCCATCCCCACTGAGCATACAGGAACAGACATGAGCGGTCTGTTTTGGGGTTGTGAACCCTAATGCTCACCCCATTCTCCTATGCCATATCCATCTTACTTTACTTACTCATGGAATTTCCATGATCATCCTTGGGACCGCTCTTATTGTGTGCAGGCTCATGAAGGCCACACTTAATGAAAGGTTGGTACAGTATCTAGAGAAGCATGGTCTCCAGGATGCGAGGCAGCATGGGTTTATGAGAAGGAGGTTGTGTCAAATGAATCTGATTGACTTATTTGACTGGGTCACTAAAATAGTGGACAGGGGCCAAGCGGTGAACATCCCTTACCTGGATTTTAGCAAGGCCTTTGACTCTGTACCTAAGAGGTTGATGAGGAAGTTGGTGGATCTTGAGGTTGGGGAGAAGATGATCAGATGGGTGGAAAAAAAGCTGAGGAACAGGGCTTAGAGGTTGGTGGTGGGGGGTGGGGGTTATCTAAAACAAGGAAGGTCACCAGTGGGGTCCCGCAGAGCTCACTGCTAGGACCAGTGTTGTTCAATGTCTTCATCAGTGATATTGGGGATGTCATTAAGGGCAAAATGTGCCTATTTATGGATGTCACCAAGCTCTTTCAGAAGGTGGACTCAGCTGAAAAGATATAGGACCTAAAGGAGGATCTGGAAAAACTTGAGAGGTGGTACAGGATTTGGCCGCTTGGCTTCAATGCAAAAAAAATGCAAAGTTATGCACACTGGAGGCAAGAATCCCAGGACAGAGTACAACCTGGGAGGGGTCCTGGTATCTGCAGCAGAGGAAAGGATCTGGTAGTGATGATCACTAGCGACCAGAAGCATTTTATGCAGTACAGGAAAGCAGCAGCAAGGGCAAATAACATGTTGGGCTGCATAGTCGGAGGATCAGCAGTAGGCAAGAGGAGGTTATACTGCCCTTGTACAGGTCACTGGTGAGGTGAGGCCACATCTGGAGTACAGAGTATAATATTGGTGCCCACACCTTAAAAAGGACATTCACCTGCTGGAGCCAGTTCAGAGGAGGACAATGAAGATGATCCTGTGCCAGAAGGTAAGCATATGAGGAGAGGTTGGGCACCCTGAACATGTACTCCCTGGAGGAGAGGAGAAAGGGGACATGACTGACACCTTCAAGTATTTAAAAGGGATAAACAGGGTGGAGAAAGAGGTCTCTATAAGCTAAGTGTCAACTGGAACATGAGGGGACACGGTCTTAAGTTGAAGGGGAGAAGGTTTAGGAGGGTGGCTAGGAAGCATTTCTTTCCAGAGAGGGTGGTGACCAGTTGGACTGCACTGCTGGAAGAGGTGGTCTTATTGAAGATGAGGCTGAAATAGTCTTAAGGGGAAAGTAAGGGTCATGGGAGGAGCACATGGAAAGGATGGTTGGATTGGAGAAAGGGTGCAGGGTCAGCACCTTAAGCTGTGGACCCTGCAGTACAAGCAGACTAGCTAGACCAAATGACCTTATTTTGCTGGCATGTTTGTAGGTATGTTCATATTTGAGTGCAAAGGGAAAAGCACCTTGGCATCCAACCAATTTATCACATGCAGGTACTTGTATGTTTCAATCATGTCACCCCTTTCCTTCCTTTTGTCAAAGGTGTGTACATGTTTCAGTCCTGCAGCCTTTCCTCATATATCTGGCTTCCTAGTCCATGGACCATCTTGGTTGCCCTGCACTGTACTACTTGCATCTTGTGGCATTTCCTTAGATGTGGGCTCCATAACTTTGTGTAGCATTCTAGATGCTGTCACATCAATGACCCATGTAATGGGAGGATCATTTTCCAGCTTCTGCTGCTTGTCCCCCTCCCTATGCATCTCAGCAGTTTCTTTGCCTTACCTACAGCATTGCTATCATGTGATGTTGTTTTCAGACTCTCAGATATGACCCTGAGGTCCTTTTTTATGTTTGCTTGCATGCATGCGCAAGAAACATTATGCGGCAGCTTAGGAGAGAAGCGGGTTGTGGAGGTGCGGCACTGTGGCAGCCAACTGCAGCACTGCATTTGGGGGCTTGGCACAGGTAGACCAATGCAGGCACACTGTGCTGATGACATTGGTTTCCAAAAGTGCCACCAAGTTGATATGATTTTGCCGCTGCAATGAGGGGATGCCTCATCATTGCAGCATCAGCCATTGCTTTGCAATGAGGGAGTGACCAGTCATTGCAGGGCGGTACCTTGCCTAGTGTAACAATTTTGGTAAACATGGTGGTGGCTTGCCGCCACCTCACAGCCCCATGAAAGCTGACAGGGGTTGCCAATCCCCTTATTGGCATGCCCCTGACCCAGTTCATTTACCAATGGGGGAGCCCACTCCTTGTCAGCATAATATTACCCCTTCCCCCATTTGTTGTGTGCTGAGGGGGTGCCCAGTTCCCCTTGGCATCATGCCCCCCCAAACAGTCATTCTTTGCCGACGGGGGGCCCAATCCCCATCGGCTTAAGTCCCCCCACCTCCAAAAAAGGCAGGTGGCACACTAGAAGCCCACCCCAGTGTGCTGAAAGTAAGCCTGAAAAAAAAACCTTCCTGCGACATCTTTTTTTGTTTTTTCTCCCTGAAAGAAAGGAAATGGTCCCATGCCAGTCCCTGTCCCCTCCCCCAACCTGCACCCACCCACTGCGCACCCTGCCTCCCCACATACACACACCCTCACCTCATATTTACCTCCGGAGCCTGGTGCAACAATCTTCGGTGGACTGGGAACACGTCTGCACTCTTCAAAGCCGACTGAGAACTGAAGAATGCCGGTAAACTGTATAATGGCATAAATAGGGTTTTTTCAACTTTGGTGCTTATCTCAGGCATTTTTGGGAATTTTGGCACCAAATTTTCAACATGGGGTTATTGGGACTCCTCCTCATGAATTCAGCCACTGTCATGGTGTTATTCGGTCCTGAAAGGTGATTTCACGGACACTGCGCGAAATCACCTTTCTGGACCAATTAACAAAATGACAGTGCCAGTGTTCATGAAGTGGGCTGTCAAAAAGCCTATGTTGCAAATTTGGTGAAAAAAATCAAAAAAATTACTGTTTACGACTATGCGTTGCGCAGTTTCCACACATGCTCGTAACTTCGCGAATTTGTAATCTTTCACTCCAGATTTTCAACATTGGCATTATTCCACACCTCCTTATGAACAGTACAGCTGTCATTTTTCACATCCTGACCGAAATGTGTTTTCGCACTTCCAGCACAGAATAGCGCGGTCGCTGTGGGAAATTAGTGTTCAGGACACATTAAGAAAATCACAGTGACACTGTTCATGAGCAGAGGTCCTAAAATGCCTATGTTGAACATTTGGTGACAAAAGTCCATAAAATGACTGTGTTACGAACATGTGTTGCCCAGTTTCTACGCATGCTCATAACTTTGTGAATTTGTAATAATTTCACTCCCAATTTTCAACATTGGCATTTTTTCACTCCTCCTTATGAACAGTACAGCTGTCATTTTTCAAATCCTGCCCAAAATATGCATTTACACATCTGGCACAGAATAGCACGGTCGCTGAGGAAAATCAATGTTTGGGACAGATTTGGAAAATCATAGTGACACTATTCATGAGCAGAGGTCACAAAATGCCTATGTTGAAAATTTGGTGAAAAAATTCCACTAAATGACTGTTACGCACATGTGTTGCACAGTTTCCATGTAAGCCCGGAAGTTCAAGTATTTTTAATATTTTCACTACAGATTTTCAACATTGCCATCTCTTCACACCTCCCTATGAAGTGTACAGCTGTCATTCTTCACATCCTGCCAGATCTGTGTTTTCTTACATCTGGCACAGAATGGCACGGTCGCTGTGGGAATTCAAAGTTCTGGGCACATTAACAAAATCACAGTGCCACTGTTCATGAGAAGAGGTCCCAAATGCTTTCATGAGGAGGGGGTCACAAAAAGGCCATGTTGAAAATGTGTAGTGCAAATACCAACAAACGCCTGGGGCGTTAGGGTTTCTAACCATAATGTCCCACCCTGTACAGACTGACAGGCATCAGGGTGTGCCTTTGGACACTGACTGTAATGCTCATGCCATTCCACCCCACCCTACACCCCTGCAGCCAGTGACAGGCATTGAGGTGTGCCTGACTCTTGACCCCAGAGTTCACCCCATTCTCCTCTATACTGCTCCCATTTCAGCCGTATGTCCTATGGAATGGGGTGACTGTGAAGCCGAACACCCAAGACACACCTCAACACGGTCAGTGTCTGCAGGATAGGGTGAAGTGAAATGGCATGAACATTATGGGTGATGACCCAAAGGCATACCCCAATGCCTGTCTGTCTCTGCAGGGTGGAGGTGGGGTTGGTGTGAAGTTCAATACTTCACTGCCATTCCTATTCTGCATCTCTCTAACGCCTGCATTTCCAATGCTAATACCAGCAAGCAAACATTTGGCACTGACAAATGCTTGTTTCTGTGATGCTTTCCAATACCTGCCCCCCATTTCATATTACAATCAGGTTCTTTTTCCAAATGTGTATTGCCTTGCATTTTTTAGCATTGATGCCCAGTTGCCATATCTTCTACAAGCTCTCCAGTGTACCCAGATACTCCCTCAGTTCCCGTATCCCCTCTGCTGTGCCCACCCCTGCACAGATCTTCATGTCATCTGCAAAAAGGCAGATCTTGCCTTTGATGTAGGGCTATGCAAACCTCCCAAAGTTCAACCATGCTAATTGCGACCAGCAAACCACATAAAGTTTGCCAAAGTTCTCTTACTAGTTTACACTGGTTCAGCATTAAACAGCATTAGGAAATGGGACAAAATGAAATAACATAATGTACTGGGCTGATGAAGTACCCAAAACAGCAGGGTGGTGCAGTGGGCCACATTGAGAGGTACCGGTTCAAAAAAACTGTGTCCGTTCAGTCAGTGCCAAACATGGACAATGCTATTTTTATTTATTTATTTTATTTATTGAGTACTAGGATTACAAATGCCTTTGAACCAGAGGTTTGTTTACAAAGGTTCCACATCAGCTGGAGAGTAAAAACAAACAGTGGAGAGTACAATACAAAAGTGAGTTTTCAAAACAGTACAAAAACAGAGACAATTTGGGCAGTGCAGGCAATAAGAAACAGGTATACAAGAAGCAAGTACAAAAGTACTAACCTAGGGGTGTGTGGAGAGATGAACATGGGAGGGGGGTGAAGAGAGATGGCAGTTAAGGTGTTGATTTTGTCGCAAGTGCATGAGGTCAGAAGAGTGCTAAGTGGGCTGGGAGGAGGGAAAGAGATGGAGCCAAGGGATACAGAGGTGGTGGGAGGAGGAGGAGGAGGTTAAAGAGGGAGTGTGGTAGGGAGGGGTGGGAGGGAACAAAGGGAGGGCAAGAAGGAGGGGCATGATAGAGGACAAGGGAGGGGGAGAGAGTGGAAGGAGAGGAGTGGGGTGAGGGTGTCAGGGATATGAATAAAGTAGCAGGAGAGGGAAGGGGGAGGAGAGGAGATGATATACCACAGGCCTAAGTGGAGCAGTCACATTTGCAGAGATCAGTGAGATGCTGACGAAGTTTATGTTTGAATGGGCCAAGCTTGTTCTCAGCAGTGATTTCAGGAGGAAGGCTATTTATCAGCGAAGGGGCCCTGGTGTAGAAGGCATGTTGAGCTTGGGAGGTATGGCAGAACAGGATGATATACAGTGATTTGAAGGCACTGCACATGAAACGTGAGTTGGCAGCAGGTAACATTAAGGCATGCGTAGCTGGTGGTGTATGGGTAAGGCAGATTTGTTTTGCCATGAGGCATGAATGATAAGCAAGCCTACCATGTAGATTGAGCCAGTTAGAGTGCTTGTAGAGAGTACAGGTATGTGTGCGCTTCCCCGCACCAGTGATAAGTCTACAGCACTTGTTGAAGCACGTCCTGATTTGCATAAGGGTGGTATCTGTGGTGGCTCCACAGAAAATTAGCCCATAGTCAATGATGGACAAGTAAGAGCTGGTTATAACTGCATGCATGGCTTCATTTGCCAGGCAGTGACGATGGCGGTAGAGGACCCCTATTCTAGAGTTTATTGATTTTGAGACATGGTGGACATATGAGCTGAAGGACATCATGCTGTCAAGGATAATACCTAAGTATTTAAATTCCTGCACTTGATCAAGCGGCTGATGAATCTTGTTATGGATAGCGAGGTTAGTAGTTCTGAATTTGCTGTGTGAGCTGCAGAACAGCATAGACTTTGTTTTATTGTAGTTCATCAACAGTTTGTGCTGTTTAAACCAGGACTAAGTTAGGCTGAAGTTCATCTGCAGGTCTTGGGAGAGAGGGATGGGGTCTCTGTGGGAGGAAAAGAGGACTGCATCATCAGTATAGAGTATCATATTATTATTGAATGCTGCAGGAAGATTATTGATAAAGAGGCTAAATGGTAGTGGGCCAAGGATGGAGTCTTGGGGGTCATCAGAGTGAACAGGGAGGCTATGCAAGAGAGAGTCGGCCATTTTGACCCTTTGGTTTCTATCAAAAAGGTAGCTTTCAAATCATTTGGTAGTATCATTTGAAAGGCCAAAGGAAGAGAAGACAGGAGCAGGGTGCAGCAGGAGCCGATGATTCACAGTGTCAAATTCCTTGGTCAGATCAATGAACACCACACCCAGCAGATTGCCTGCATCCAGGGCCTAATGTATATAGGTAGTGAAATCAAGCAGGGCAGTGGCAGTACTGTGGGCTTTTCTAAAACCATGCTGCTGTGGACGCTGTAGGTTATATTTGTTGAGGTGTTCTGACAACTGGTCTGCAACAACACGTTCAAGTGCCTTGGAGAGTGGAGGGAGGATAGAGATGGGGCGGTAATTGGCGTGATGGGATCTATCGCCACTTTTATGCATGGGTGTGATGATAGCTGACTTCCAGAGCTGAGGGAACTGTCCAAGGGAGAGCGAAAGATTCAGGAATTTAGTGAGGGGGAGTAAGATGACGTCAGGGGAGAGGGAGAGAAGTTTAAGGTCCAGGGCGTCGCTACTGAAACTAGGTTTGCTTAGGACTTTTTGAAGGAAGTTCCTAGCTTCAGTAATGGATATCCTCTTAAAGTAGAAAAGAGGGGTATTCCTGGGTAGGTGGGAACTATCATTGGGGCAGGGCAGGGCAGAGTCATCAAAGAAATTAGGGGGAAGGACACTGCTGAGATCAGTGAAAGATAGATTAAACGTCCACAATTACTTTGGGGTATTGGATAGTGGTGTCGTTATCCTCAAGCATAGCTGGGGAGAATTTGGTAGGTTTCCCCATAAGGTTCTTGATGTTCTCCCAAAAGGATTTACTCTTACCCCATGAGTGTGCTAGTAGTAAACATTAGTGCATGGCTAGCGACACTCAAAATAAAATGGCTTGTAATTGTAAGAATTGTATACCCACAAAATATCCATACAGAATCCCATGGCATAGGCTACTGGTTCCAAAAACTGTGTGCCCATTGAGACAGTGCTACACATGGACATTGGACAAGGCTTCCTGTTATGCCATGGATAAGTGCTGTACACACTGGTTTCATGGACAATGTCCCCCCCCCCCCCCAATTTTTTTCTTCCTGTGTAGATCTGCCAGAAAGTCACAAAACATGAAGAAGACTGAGTAGAGACAACAGTGCAGCACCCCACAGTGTGGACCACGGTTCCAAAACTTGTGTGCCCATCGGGGACAGTGCCACACATGGACAAGGCTTCCTGTTATGCTATGGATAAGTGGTATACACACTGATTTCCTGGGCAGTGTTTCCCAAAAAATATTTACTGTATTCATCCCATGTAGTCCTGCCAAAAATTCACAAAACATTAATCTCAAGAAGACTGAGCGAAGACAACAGTGCAGCAGTCCACAGTGTGGGCTACTGGTTCCAAAAATTGTGAGACCTTTGGGACAGTGTGACACATGGACAATGTTTCCTATTATACCATAGATAAGTTGTGTACACACTGGTTTCATGGGTAGCATCACACTGAAAAATATTTACTTGACCAGTGTAGACCTGCCAGAAACTCACAAAACATTCATTTGAAGAAGACTGAGGGGTGCAACATCCTACAGAGTGGGCTACTGGTTCCAGAAATTGTGTGCCCATTGTCACAGTGCCACACATGGGCAAGGCTTCCCGTTATGCCATGGATAAAGTGTTGAGTGACTGGTTTCATGGTCAGCGCTGCCCAAAAAAATATTTATTCAGCCTATGTAGACCTGCCACAAATTCACAAAACATTAACCTGAAGAAGAATGAGTGAAGACAACAGTGCAGCATCCCACAGTCTATGTGAAGGCTACTGGTTCCAGAAAAAACTAACTGACACAGAAGTCCTCCCTATCCATCTCATCATCCTCCTCTGTCCTTAGACAGGCTGGAAGTGCATGTAGGAAATTAATCATCCATAAACCATGGCAAAAAGAGCTTTGGAAAAGGGTCAGGTAAAATTTTTAAAAAGTGATCACCTCTACATTTCGGATTGAAAGGCATGTTCTCCTGCTGGTGACAGTATTGCCTGCAGCACTGAAAATTCTCTCTGAGTATGTACTTGCTGGTGTGCAGCTGAGGTGTTCAACAGCTACTTGTGTCAAAGAGGATCCAATAGCTTTATGGTACTAGTACAGTAGAGGCTTGTCTCCTTCTGTTAGTGGCATGTTCTCATCCGGATAATCTAGCATCATTTTGTTTGCTGATATGTTAGGCACCACCACATCAGAAAGTGACTTGCCAGCCTGGTGGCTTGGAGGGCTGAGACACTGGGCACCTTACCTTCTGCCATGCCGGAGACCCACGGTCGGGAATGGACTCGGGTTGCTCAGGAGCTGGCAGGGAGAGGAAGGATCGAATGTCCCCAGAAAGCTCTCCTTCCTTGGGAGGGGCATTAGAGTGGCATTCTGCTTGCCTGCCACCCGGAAGTGGCTGGGTGGCAGCACATACCCACCACCATGTAGGGAAGGGACCCCACGTTCAGGGAACTGGGGTCATCTCTGTGGAGGCGGAACTCAGATATCACACCCATTGCACATCCATGAGCCCAGAGAGGAAAACTGGAGGAAAAACACCCCAGGTGGCACAATGACAACCGACCCTCTGCAGACCTCACACCAGTGGCTGGGCACAGCCACAAGTCCTGTGGCAGAGGATGACAGTGAAGGTAAGTCCTGGAGAAGCTGGGTGACATGGCTGGGGGGAGGTTGGTTAGACGGGGGCTGCCAGGGAGAATTAGGACCATAAATAGATAATGGAAAGAAAAAAAAATGAAAGTGACTTGCTATGCTTTTTCATCTAGCCATAGTCAGACAATTGTTCCCATAGTGATTTGTCATCAATGGCTGTCTTTCTGGGTGGTGCAGTAGCAGCAGCAGCAGCAGTGACTCCTGTTACGTTCAGTATTAGCAGTGAAACTTATTGGGATCCTCCTTCTTCCCTCTCCTTCACCTGGCCTGTCAGTGCAATTATTAGGGCCGCAGTAATGGGGGGGAAAGTGTGGATGTTGTCCGGGGCCACAAGCTCAAAAGGGGCCCACCTGAGGAGCTGGCATTAGCTGGTTTGGGAAACAGGGGCCCATTTCAAGTGACTTGTCTGGGGCCCCAAAATTCATAGCTGCGTCCCTAGTCTTGTTTTTTTGCCATACATACAGAGACCAGATGGATAAGCCAGATCTTATAGGACAACTGATCTTATCGTATTCTTGTACATCAAAAAATGTCTCAAATGTGTCTTTGAACCAAGGGTCCCAGAGAGTGGCCATGATGTAGTGGTCATCTGCAAACATTTTTGAAATGTGTGTGTCATTCCAGAAACATGATCTTATCCTATCTACTAGATTGAGAACAGTGCTATCATCCTTTTCCTCATATTGAGTTTTCATACAAAGAAATCACGGGTTAATGAGGGGGAGTACCTGGCTTAGACCAGCTACATCCACCTTTGTGGCCTCTTCAGAGGACTTCAGCATAGTGCAGAGGGTCTCCATCAGGCACCACTGATTTGGGCTGATGTTTACCTCTCCCTTGCCTGTATCATCCTCAGTGGCATACTGGTGCATAGTCTTCTGTTGTTCTCGCAGCCATTCATAGGTTTCATTGGTTTCATAGGTTTTTTCAGAGCTTTTTGAAAACCGAAGTTCATTATAGCTCACAGAACTCTAATGGTGCCCAGTAATGTTGTTATTTATCAGATAAGAGTCTAGGGAATGCTTAAAGGTCTCCATGTTTTTACTTGCAACAACTTCCACTGGAAGTTTATTCCAAGTCTTAACAACCCTCACTGAGAACCAGGACTTCCTTAACTGGGTATTATATCTCTCATGTAATTGGTGGAATTTCATCTTGTTGCCACATCTTGTTTCAGGTGGTGGAGTGGAAGGAGGTTCCACTGCTGAATGTTTCATAACAGCTTCTGTGCCTTTACAGAATGGCTAAAATGACCACAAACTTTTTTGGCCAGATTTACACAGTGGTGCTTTCCTCATCTAGGAATCCCTGAACTACCAGACTTATACAGTGCGTAAAACATGGAACATGTGTGTCTAATCCCTATCATCTACTGCCTTTACAAAGTTCTTTGCATTACCTGATACTGTAAAACCTGCTGTTTATGAGTGCAGTGTCAGCCACTCATCTAACTTCTGCTGAAAGAAATGTAACGTTTTCTGCATGATGGTCATTGTCAAAGCCAGTAATATATAAAGCTGTCTGCTTGTGGAGATTGGGGGACCATGGTATGTTGTGGCTACTGCTACTGCTGACACTTATCCCAGAGGAGTAGGAGGAAGAGGAGGGGAAGAGGGGAAACTAACCACATGGGCAGTCACTGCCATGTAATCAGTAGTCTGACCATTGGTCCACATGTCAGTGGTGATGTGAAAGGCGGAACAGATGATGCTTTCGGGGCACGTGACAATCTTGTAAACACTTTGGTACAAATGAGGAAGTGTCACTGGAAAAGTAGGTATGGCTGTGCACTTGATACCTTGGCACTGTAGCTTGCATTAGCAATTGAAAACCAGTGTTGCTCACAAAGGAGAATGGCAGCAAGCTGGATGCTAGCATTTCCACGATTGCTCGTTAACTTTTTGCCTTTGATCTATTGGCTTTATATTTCTGGCCCATTTCGAGGGACTTGACCAGTAAGAGTTGAGTGCTTTTTTTCCCCTGGATGTGACAGTTGGCTTCTATATTTGCCACCCCTGGCTATGGAAGTGGCTGAGGATATGCAGCCCCTCGGAGGTGTTGGAGTTAGTGGGCTAAAGAACTGATGCATGGAAGATGTTGGAGTTGTGCATTGGCTATCACTTGAAAGATTTCCTTCCTTTTCCTCTCTATCTGGTCTCCTAATGTTCTCCTTCCTCTGCCCATCATCAGCTTCACTGTCTGATACTGCTGCAGCTGAAGCCATTCATTGGCATACCTTCTCATACTGAGATCTGTGGGACTTCAGCAAATGCCTTTTCATAGAAGATGTTCCCAGCCGTGTTCCCTCCTTACCCCGACACAGCCAATCTTTCCATAAACTCACACTACATGTGTCCATGATTCTTTGTCCACTCAAAAAAAAAAATGACACCACCCAATGTCACTGGTATGCTCTTTCCTCATGGCCCTTTCAGCTGTTGCCTAATGGGTGGGCTACTGTGAGCTGCTTCCACATCATCACCCTCCTCCTCACCCTCCACCAGTTCTTCAGGGTCAGGGAATGGTTCTTTCTCCTCTACCATCTGTCCTGGGCCACCAGTTTTGCCTGTGTCTTCTTTATCTGCTGTCATTTCAGATGCTTGTTGTGGTTCCCATTGTTATCGTGTGGCCTTTCTTTTTTTTCCTTTTACCACCACTTCTGGTCTTTTTCGATCTCTTATGTGCACCCGCCCCAAGCTGAACTCCCACCTGTTCTACCTCTTTCTCCTCCCCAAAACTGCTGCTGCTGCTGCTGCTGCTGCTATCATTTTTATTGGGTACAGTGCTCCCTTATTTATCCAGTCCTTGTTTATCTGCCACCCTCACATACCATCAACCAGTCTGTCTGTACCGTTTGTCTGCCACGTTAATTCCCTCTTTTAACCACCACCCTTGCTATCCACTTTCCACCATCCTCCAGGTACTGCAATAGCACTCTTAAATTGGGATCTGTGTTAAGTTCCCTGGTTTATTCACCAGCCTGGCAGTGATGGATGTGATTGCTGTTACCGGTAGGTGATGCTGGTGCTTGCTATGGTCATTGAAGCTGCCACCAAAACTACTCAAATATTTAAACAGTACAAAACTGTTCTATATTATATAAAAATGTGCAGCAACTTGTATTCAAACTGGCAAGCGTCTCCCACCCTCCTCTGCCTTTTGCCCAGCATGAACACACTTATGTACTGCTGCGTTGAAGCATACACCGAAGCCCGGTAATGAAGTCTTGCACTTAGCCTCCCACTGATTGTAAACCTGATCACTATCATCTAAGTTGTAATGCCTTTGGTAACCAGTGTCTGATTGGCCTTTTCAAGTAAACTTCTGCTGGTGGATACAGTCTACGCCTGCTGATGTCCCAAACCAGATGAAGGCTGCCTTTGGTAACCAGTGTTTGATTTTGCATTCCCTCCTGTGCCTGGTCAAAGTTCATTGCTTGAACCCACATCTGACTTGCTGTTCTGATGCTTCGCTCCCTCCTGTAATCTCAAAACCCGCAGTGAATGCAGCTGCCCTGTAAATTCCTGAATTGAAGGCAAGCTTGGTAAATTAGGCTACGTTGTAAATTAATAGCAGCAGTGGAGGGTTGTTGGGGTGTCAGCTAAACTGTAAATGAACAGCCGCAGTGGTAGGGGGGGGGAGTTGTCAAGTTCATTGCTTGAGCCCATGTCTGACCTGCTGTTCTGAAGCTTCACTTTTTCCTCTGCTGTCACACCCGCAGGGAATGCAGCTACTCTGTAAACTCCCGCACTGAAGGCAGAAAGCCACCTTTTTCATTTTTGGCAAGTTCGGTAAGTTAAGTTTAAGGGGGGAGGTTGTCAAGCTTACTACTTGAGCCTATGTCTGACATGTTTATTTGAAGCTATGCTCTCTGCTGTTCTTTCAAAACCCACCGTGAATGCAACTGCCCTGTAAACTCCCGAACTGAAGGTAAGCTTGGAAAATTAAGCTAAATTGTAAATTAACATCAGCAGTGGGGGGTGGGTTGTCGGCTAAACTGTAAACTAACAGCTACAGTGATTTTGGGGGGGTTGTCAAGTTCACTGCATGTGCTCATGTCTGACCTGTTGTTCTGAAGCTTCACTCTTTCCTGTGCTCTCAAACTCACAGCAAATGCTGCTGGGTAAAGTGCTGCCTTGCCAGTACTCACAATTCCCCTACCATGCTACCAAACTGCAAACTACAAACTACAGTGTAAATAAAGATTGTCTGGCTACTGAGCATATTCTCAAGGGTGGGGGTGTATTGTGGTCCCTATAGTGTTCCTGATTGATAATTGTAGTGCACCCTCTAGTATCCGCCACCCTCTTTTATCCAGCAAATTTTAAGATGTACCAAGGTTGGCAGGTAAAAGAGGGAGCACTGTCTGCCAAATCACTTTGCTCCTCCTTCTCTGTCTGCGTCAATACCTGTCACATTCCTTTCTTATTCCTTTTTAGGGCTGCAGTGAGCAGAGCCCTGCAGACCTCTTGCTGTGGAAAAAGCAAGCAGCGCATTACTTGAGACCGAACAACTTGTTAAGAGTTGCAACACAGTCGCCTCTGCGACCGTGAAACACTCCGCTCACTGTCAGCAGTGGCAGTCACACAGCACTATTTTTTTGTCTGTGGGTGGTCATGGCAGAACATGGTACACTCCGCCATATCCAAGATGGCCACCAAAGTGCATTGTGCATGCGCAACCACTGGCGCATGCGCAGTACTGTGTGACTATCTTGGTCATGGTGGACAGTGCTGTATTCCGCCATGACCACTGATTTCCTTTTTTTTTTTTTTTAATTATTCATACCCCCCCACCAACCCTCTCTCTCAGCACCCACCACCCCACACTCCGCACCCAGAAACATTACAATGACACTGGGGGTGCCCAGTCACCCAGTGTCATGATCATGGCTAGAACCACTGATTTCTTTTTTTTTTAATTATTCATACCCCCCAACCTTCCCTCTCAGCACCCACCACCCCATCCCACTCCCCCAGAAACATTACAATGACACTGGGGTGCCTAATCCCCAGTGTTATGATCATGTTCCAGGTGTTCTTTTTACATTTTTGTTCTCTTTCCCCACCCAACCCTCCCTCCTCCCTCTCAGCACCCCCACCTCCCCCACAGAAACACAACAGTAACACTGAGGGTGCCTAATCCCCAGTGTCACGATCGGAATCCTCCATCATTTTTTTCTTTGTTTTTTTTTACCCTACAAAAAGAAAACTGTCCATCAATGTTTTTGCGCTGTTACCATCCCCCATCTGACCCTCCCACTCAGCACCCACCCCCGCACCTCAAAGCCCATACTTACCCATTGGGGCCCAATGCTGTAATCCTTTCTGGACCACAGGCATGTCTTCACTCTTCAAAGCCAGACCATGAACTGAAGAAACAGGTATGCAGTTCAATGTATTTCAATGGAGTTTTGAACTTAGTGGTATAACTTGGGCATTTTCGCATATTTTGCCCCAGGTTTTCAACATGCCTTCTTTAGGACCCTACCTCATGAACAATTGAACTGTCATTAGGCATATCTGTTCTGAAAGGTGATTTAGCAGTCCCTGCACGAAATCTCCATTCGGACAGTGACCTTCCCACATTGATCCATGCCTTTGTGACCTCGCGTCTGGATTATTGCAACTCCCTTTACTTTGGGCTACTGGGGGTTGATATCTGTCGCCTGCAGCTGGTGCAGAGTTCCGCAGCTCGGTTGTTGATGGGGACTTCCTGGTCATCTCATATTACACCAGTGCTGCGGGAACTGAACTGGCTGCCAGTTCAGCGGCGGATCACCTTCAAAGTCAGTTTACTGACATTTAAAGCCCTACACAGACTGGGCCCTGACTACCTGAAAGAGCTTTTGGTTCCTTACCGCCTTGTGCATCCACGCCGCCCGGCTGACGAGGGGTTGCTGGAGATTCTGAAGGTTTCGTTAAAATCTTCGGGGGCACGGGCATTTATGTTCGTGGCCCCAACCCTCTGGAACTCTCTACCCTGTCGGATAAGGGAGTGCATGACCGTGGGAGGATTTAAACAGGCATTTAAGAAATATTTATGGAGTATGGCATACGGTGATGTGGAAAATAGTTTTTAATTGTATAGTATTGTATATTTATTATTGTGGTGCAGCATTGTTTTAAACTGTTTTAATTTGTACTGCGCCTTGAAATTTGAAAGGCGCATTAAAAATAAAGAATATTATTATTATTATTATTGTTCATGAGGTGGGTCATGAGAAGGCTAAGTTGAAAATATGGTGTAAAAATATTAAAAAACAATAAAGATATGAACGTACGTTGAATTTTGTGAACAAACGCTCATAACTTTGGTAATTTTCAATATTTTACCCCCAATTTACAACACAGCTATATCTTTGAAGCACCTCATGAATGTGACAGCTGTCATTTTTAAAATCCTGGCCAAAATGTTTTTTTCTGCATCCCAAAAGGTGATTTCAGGAATCCTGCATGAAATCACTTTTCAGGCAGAAGCTGAAACTTTTCTCTGCCCTTGTTCATGAGGTGAGGTAATAAAAAGGCTGTGTTGAAAATCTGGCGTAAAAGTATTACAAAACAATAAAGTTATGAGCCTACATTGAACTTTGCAAACACAGACTTGTAACTTCGGTAATTTTCAATATTTTTACCCCAAATTTACAATACAGCCATTTCTTTACATCACCTCATGAATGTGACAGCTGTCATTTTTCAACTCTAGCCCAAAATGTGTTTTTAAATCCTGAAAGGTGATTTCACAGTCCCTGCACAAAATCACTTTTAGGCCAGGAGTTGAACATTTTCTCTGTCTTTCTTCATGAGGCAGGGTCTTAACAAGGCTATGTTGAAAATTTGGTGTAAAATATTAAAAAAATAAATTTTTCATATTTTTACCCCAAATTCCTCACATGCAGCCCTATCAGCTCTTGCTAGATTTTGTTTTCTACAGTAATTGATTGTGTTGCAACCCTTGCAGTGCCACTGCAAGTGGTTCCTACAATGTGTGATACCTTATAGACTGTTCGACCACTACTGTCATCTTCCTGTATACTTCTAGTCCCCACTGACTCAGAGGGTCTATGACCAAGCCCACTCTGCTATGGTTTTTCTTTTATGTGAGTAGATGATCCCTTACCGCCATCTGCTTGACCTCTCTGTTGCTAGATTTCCTAATGCTTGCTACAGGACTCAGTCACTTGGGTGATGAATGATGAAGAGTGAGACTTTATTTTATTTAGGGTTTTTTTTATTATTATTATTTATCTCATTTTTTTATTTTAGTTGTTTATTTTTATTTTATTTTTTTATTTGTATATTTTATTATTTTTATTTTATCAATGGGATGCCACCAAGGACTACCAGAGGCCAGGCACCAACTCACTACCAGCTAACACACATTTGCTTCCCACTGCCCAGATCACACTGCAACAACCCAGCTCAGCACAACACACGCATAACTTGCTTCAGGAAGGGGGAAGGAAGTTTAATAACTTGAGGGAGTGTGGAGATGTTTTTTTTTTTTTTTTTTTATGAGATGCTACCAGGGTGCCACCTACCAGGGACTGGCACCACTACGCTGCCATCTGGCACACGCTTGCTGCCTTGCTCACTGCTCAGATCACACTGCAACAGCACAGCTCAGGACAAACACACACAGGCTACTTCAGGACTCAGGAGGAAGAAGAGGAGGAGGAGGAGGAGGAGGAAGGAACTTCAGCAACTTGAGGGAATGTGGAGATTTTTTTTTATTTTTACTTTTTCATGGGATGCCACCAAGATGCTATATATCAGGGGCCAGGCACCAGCAGACTGCCAGCTGGCACCCATTTCATTCCTTGCCCCTGCCCAGATCACATTGCAACAGCACAGCTCAGGACAAAACACACACACACACACACACACACACACATACACACACACACACACACGCTGCTTCAGGACTCAGGAGGAAGGAACCACAGCAACTTATAGGAACACAAAGACTATAGTTTCAATTTGAAAAATGCTACAAAAAGAAAAAAGAATGTTGTTATTTTTATGGGATGATATCAAGGTGCCAATTAGCAGGGGCTGGGCATGAGCACACTGCCACACACTTGCTGCCCTGCCCACTGCCCAGATCATACTGCAACAGCACAGCTCATGGTGACACACACACACACACACACACACACACACACATGCACACAGATTGCTGCTCAGCCTGCCTTTTCAGGTTTTTTACCCTTCAGCAGCCCTGCTGTTGCAGAACTAGTATAGGTCGAACTTTTGAAGATTTTCTTTGCTTTGAAGAATTTCCTAGCTAATCATAGAAACATAGAAGTTGATGGCAGATAAGGACCGCAAGGTCCATCCAGTCTGCCCACTTCTTTTTCTACCTTGTAAATGTGCCATCAGCCTTTGCTCTGTCAGTGGCCCATCTATTCATACTCATTTGTATTGCTCCCTTATGCCTATCCCATGCCTGTTTGAAGCCCTGCACTGTATTCATAGCTACCACTTCCTGAGTTAGGCCGTTCCATGCATCCACCACCCTTTCTGTGAAAAAGAATTTCCTCACATTCCCCCTTAATCGGCCTCCCCCTAATCTCATGCTGTGTCCTCTTGTCCTGCAATTTTTCTTATGTTTAAACATTTTAGACTCTCATAGAAGCTAACTAGAAGTGAATCACAGCCCTGCCTGAGCTACCTAACAGACTGACGACAAGCACGCAAGTGAACTTTCATGCTGGCTCACATCGTTGAGCTAAGTCTAGCTCAAAAACAAGGCTGTGACTCACACTGTGTCCTAGTTAACTGTTTCAGGTGTGAACTGTGGTTCACAATTCGACTGGTTCGTCTGGTCCACACCATTTGGACCAGGGTGAACCAGTCGAACCAAAAGCCAGCCTACTTCTCCTAAAAGTTTGCCAAAGAATTGATCACCCAAAGTCTGAGGTGTTAAGATTCTTTTGTAGAACTGAACTTGCAGTCCTACTGCACTATGTCACAAAAAAACACACTGAAAATGACTGGGCCCTGCACCAACCACCATAGGTACTCCGCTTGTTATGTCCCTTACCTTTGAATACTCTCCATTTACTACTACCCATCTGTGGTTTTCCGCTCAGCCAGTTCTCTACCCAAGTCATATATTTTATCTCCACCCTAGGTCCCTTAACTTTTGGACCAGCCACTTGTGGGAGACTGAGCCAAAGGCTTGCTGAAATCCAAGCATACTACAGCACCTGCCTGTCCCTTATTGGCTGCCCTGGTCACCCAGCAGAAGTTGTCCAGATTTGTCTAGCAAGATATTTCTCACCAGCTCATGTTATCTGGTGTCCTTTAGCCCATTTCCATCCAGGAAGCCCACTAGTTCCTCCCTTAGTATAGACTCCATAATCTTTCTCACTGTAAATGACAAGCTGACAGGTCTATACATTCCTTGGCTCAACCTTTTTTCCACTCCTGTGTAGTGGGACCAGGTCCACTATTCTCCTGTGCCTAGAGACCAAGCCTGTGTCCAGTGAGCAGTTGAATATGTCTACAAGTGGCCCTGCTATGGCCTCTGCCATCTGCTTAGAAACATGCAGTGGTAGCCATAGTAAACGTCCCTCTTACTGCAGTACATCTACTGTATTTAGGGAAGCAGCTGTAGGTTTTCTGATTGTCTGTAATAGTAGTGGTGACCAGATGTGAATAATGTTTTCGGTACCGTAATGTGTTACAGTGGATTCCATTTAAGTGAACACTCATTTCGTAAAGGCAAAATGTGCATTTAAGCAGAATTTGCATTAATCCAGAATTTACATTGTAAGTATAGAGAGCCCATTATAAGTATAGGGAGAAAGAAACAAAGACGGAAAATGCTGTTAATACTGTTCAGACTTCAATTTATTGTACCAGTATTTTAACAGCATTACGGTATTCCATAAAAAAAGATTTCCTTTATTAAATTAGAGCTAGAAATAGTTTTGCTCTGTTTGGTGTTATCTATGATGGGTTTGTGAACGTAGTGTTCAGACTGAAACAGACGTGAGAAATAATTTTTCTCACAGGTTCACACAAAGCTGCTTATTTTGTCTCCTTCCATGGACTTAGCCAGACGCTTGTCAGGGCAAACTCAGTTCCCATACTGTCGACAATCTACTTTGCCTTTTTTAAAGAATAGGGCCATTAATGGGGGAAAATACTGTTCTGATGGCAGAGAACCACAGCAATAAGGCTGCTTCTACTTCATCACTCTTGCCACCTCCCTGTGTTTTCTTTATTTTCTGACTTCTCCCACTTGCTAAATAGCTTCTCTCTATCTTTAACAATGCGACACACTGTAGCTCGATCAATAGTGAAATCTGCAACTACATCAGTCATTTTGAAATCTGGTATCTCAATACGCTGCAGCAGCTCTATCTTCTGACCCAAGGGGAGTGTGACCTTTCTCTCCATTGTAGCCTCCTGCCTCCTTCCTAGTGAGCTGATTAATGCCACTTAAGTACAGGTAACAATCGTACCTGTTAGCACCTCGTTGTGCATGTATCAGGAACATGATTAACACATTTAATGGCATACTGACTGTGTAAAGCATTGTACTTGGCTAAAAATTGCCCTTATTAATGCAAAAAAATTGGAAAATTAAAAAAGTATGCATTTAAAATGGAATTGCATTTAACCAACCCGCCACCCCACCCTCCCACAACTCACAGTCCCGTGAGTTTCCCTAACAGTCACTACTAATGCAGGTTGCCTGACCATACCCCCTCACACCCCACCATTTACTTTAGTATGTCTTCTCCACTCAGCCTCCCCTCACCCCACCATTTATCCCTATACCTTATCGCCCTTCTTCCCCCACCCTTCACCTGCACCGCATTACAGACCTCTCTCTATACCTCCTTTCTTCACCCCACTGCCAGCTATCCCTCCTCTGAACTACTGACAAGGTACTTGTGGCTGCTTGTCCCCCCCACCCTCATAAAGTGTTTTTCTTGTTATTTAACTTGTACCTATGTTTTGAGTTATTCTGTAAGTTCTGAATCCAAGCTGTATCGTTCATTGTAATGTACCGTTGCTTTCTCCTATTGTTCTTTGTTTTGCAATCTATGACGTGGAACATTTGTAAAAGAGCTTGCGCTCAAAGGTCTTTTCTGAATCACTAAATAAATAAACAAATTGCACTTAATCCAAGAATTCTGAGGTAAGAGGGAATGGCTACCACTGAAGAATTTGTGAGCAGAAAAGGACCACTTGGCCCCAGGGGCGTCATTTCAGCAAAATCATAGGAGTAGCAAGGTGGGGGAGGGGCACAGTGTGGATGGGGCCACTGTCTGGGCGGGGTCAGAGAGGGTGGCATTTGCAACTCCCGATTCTAAAAAGTGTACCCTTCAGCTGTCACCACCCCTGGCCTGTCACCTACCATCTCTTAGGACTTATCTGGTCCCCAGTTGCTCCGTGGTGCACCCCAGGGTCTGGCTACACCCTGGCAGAGACCAAAACCTCAGTTTGGGGGAAGATCCTGATTGGTGGGTGTGGGGCCTGTAGGGTACCAGCATCATCCTGCTGCCCTGCCATTTTTTTTCCCTGATTTTTTACTCGCTCATCTCAGAGTCAGTGGTGACAACTTCACATGCATGTGTGTAACAAACATGCAGAAGCAGGTAACTCACCCGCCGCAAGTGCTGGCCACTATGATGCCTTCCACGCTACCGTAGGAGGTGCTTGCACGGCAGCACAGACAAGTCCTCTTCTTCAGAGAAGGCCAGAATCTGCTGGGATGCTGGGCTCTCTCCTCCAATTGTCCCTCCAGTCACCCGGGCTCGATCCTGAACCCTGGGCCACTAGCATCATAGTGGCAGCCCGTCTACTGATCTATTGGGATGGCTCATGGTTTTACCATACTTATTGTGTGCATGTCACAATCTCTTGAAAGATGGGATAGAGAAACCAGCCCATTGGCAGAGTCTGACGCTGGGGGCCCGAGTTCAGGAGTGAGTTTGGATCCTCTGGGGCAGTTGGAGGAAGGAGGAAGAGGAGGAGGCGGAGGATAGGAACATCCCAGAAGATGCTTCTCTCCAGGGAGAGAGGGTCGCTGCCTTGGCTGCAGCGCTACCTCCTAGGTGACCAAGAGTGGCAGCGCAGTGATAGGCAGGCAGGAAAGGGAGGTTATCAGCAGGGTGCATGGGTATCATGCCATTTTGTGCATCCCTGGTTTGCTCCCCCCCCCAGCATGCTGATAACCTGTGTGAGAAAGAGAATGAAAAAGCCACAGTGTTCAAGGCAAAGGACCCTGGTATCTCCGCTCCTTGTTTGTCTGCCACGTGACTACCCGATGAGACCTGGGATGTTTGAGGGTATATCCCCACTGTCTTCCACACATCCCCAGTGAGGGAGTAAGCCGGGGCATCATTAAGGAGCAGTGGTGGCATAGAGACGTGGATGAATCAGCCTGTGCTTTCGGGCTCCTGACAGAGTGAGCACTGGAGTAGAAGTATGCGAAAAAAACTTCCGCAGGTGGAATGTAAGTGAAAATCTGATTTTTGTGGAAATTCCACCTGTGCTGCCCAGTTGACCAAAATAAATAAAATAAAATTAATTCTGGGTAGCTAGTGGTCCCTCCCCACACCCGATCACCTGCCTGCCTAATGTGAACTAAAAAAAACAAACAAAAAAAAAACCCTGGTGGCTAGCGGTCCCTCCCACTGCCCGTTCAATGTGTATTGTAAACAAAACAATACTGGTGGCTAGTGGTCCGTCCTTCCAACTGATCATCCGCCCCCTCTGTGTCCAGCAGCAGTCAGTAGACATTTAACCCCCCATCCCTATCCTCCATACGTTAAAGAATATTTCTTCCCTGGTTGTCTAGTGAACCCCATCCTCCCTAGTCCTGATCCCCAGTATGTAGTGGTTTTTATTTTTAGCTCTTCCTTGGTGGTCTAGAGGCCTCACCCCCAACCCAGCAGGTAGTGTCCCACCCAGCTCCTCATCCCGAAACAGAGTGGGCTACAAACACAGCCCTCCACGCTCCTCTGTGGCTGGCAGCCCTCTGATATGTGAATGAATATGTGGGGGTGGAGGAGACAGGTGGGACACTACCCGTCAGAGAGAGCACTAGCTTAAAAAAAAAAACACTACATACTGGGGATCGGGATAGGAAGGAGGAGGGTTCATTAGACCACCAGGAAAAATATTCTTTAATATGTGGAGGATAGGGATGAGGGGTTACATGCCAGTTGACTACTGCTGAACATGGGGAGGGGCAGTGGGGGTTGGGACCATTAACCACCAGGTTGTTTTGTCTAAAATACCAGCACTCTCTTAACGTTGGCCATCCCCCTGTCACCTTATACTCCCACCCATCTCACACACTCTCTCAGCAAGTCAGCAACAGCAATGAAAGCACAGGGTTTTTTTTGTTTCTTTATTGTTGCCTACCTCACTGCTTACTGTTCTCCTTCAATCCAGGCTTCTGGTCAATTCTCCAGACCCATCTGATCATCTGTCTTGACTCCTGTCCCAGAGTAGTCCCACGTCATCACCGTCATCGTGTCTCCAACTCGGCCCGCGCTCTTGCTGCTCCAGTCCCGACTGTCCTCTCTGGCCTAGAGTACTGCGCCCGCCTGGTGCCCGGCTGCCTGCCCGACCGATTAAAATAAAAACCCTACCCCAAATCTGACACCAGCCCCTCCTAGATCCACTTTCCTGGTGCTTCCTCTTCATCTCACCCTGCCTGCCCCCTGTGTTGACGACTCCTCTGACCGGAGAATTGGCGATGCGACCGTTACCCGACCGACGATGAAGAAGTCGAAGTTCTTGTTCAAACTGTCTCCCGGTCTCCTGCCTCAAAAGTAATGCCCTGTCTGCTCTGCTCATGCTTACAGGCCTCTCCCGCTTTTTGAGATGTTCCCTCGGCTTGTACGTCCACCACGTCCCACCCACTGCACTGGCCTTCCTGAATGCTAGCCAATCACGTCGCGGTACCAACCCTAATGCGCACTGGGACTTGGAGTTTTAGGGCATGGCATCCTGGCAGCATGGGGGGGGCGAGGTGGACATTCTGGGATGGAGGCAAAAAAAATGTTGTTTTTAAATTCGGCCGGCCAGCAGCAGCCAATGGCCAAGCGTCCATAAGCCATGGCAAGGGCAGCGGCAGCGGCAGGCAGGCAGGAGTCACAAGCCCTGTCATAGGGGTCGCAGAATTTTCATAGGGGTCGCAAATGCGACCCCTGGCGACCCCTAAATGACACCCCTGCTTGGCCCATCCAGTTTGTCCCAGTGTTCCTTGCCTATTCTACCTCCACAGACCCCATCTGGTCTCCGGTGACCCTCGCCCCACCATGCCTCTGTGTTTATCCCACGCATGCTTGAAGCCCTCCACCATTCTAGCCTCCACCACTTCAGCTGGCAGTCAGTTCCATGCACATCCTTACAGTGAAGAAATATTTCCTCACATCCCTCCTGGACTCCCCCCCTCAGCTTCATCGTATGCCCCCTAGTCCTGGAGTTCATCCTCATGTCGAGGATAGGACCTTATATAATACTATCTGTAGATTTATTGTAGGCTACCAATCAGGACCCACCACTATAACATATATGGTGCTCCTGAAGTACTTTCCCTCAAAAATAGGGTAAAAGTTATGCTTTCAACTTTCTTTAACAAGATAGCTTTAGGACAACTATAGGGGAATTTGGCATTTCAAGGAGGATCAATCGGAATATAGTTTGCGATGAGGAGGGTGGTGTCTGTGAACTACATTGTGGGGTCAGCATGGCAGCAGCATCAAGAGATCTTCTTTAGACCATGTTGTTTGGCTCTCTGCATTTCTCCCACTAGACCACCAGGTATTTTTCTTTATAACTACAGAAACAGAGACACTGCTATATTGTATGCTACTTGCACTAGGTTGATGTTACTACAGAGACAGGATGTGGCGGCAAATGGGGGGGGTTAGCTCCAGTTCCAGCTGGAGTAGAAACTAGAACACTTCCTGGGACAATTAGGGCTGTCTACGTCTCCCACCAGATCACCAGGTGGTTTTTAAAAACATATTAAAAAGATGGACATCATTGGGGAATCAGGCATGTGGAGGTGGGTAAGGATGATGCTACAGATGGGATGCAGTGGGGGAGGCAGGAACTCCGATTACAGCAGCAGAATCAGCAGAGTTCTTTGTAGGACCTAGATCTTTGGGGCTGTCTCAGTTTCCACTACGAGACCACCAGGTGTTACAAAAAAATAGGTACAGGAGGATGGGGACATTAGTGGATGAATGCAAGGAGACTGGGGAATTTGGTGTGTAAAACAGGTAGTTGTTTCCGGGTGTTGCAGTTAACAAACAAAAAAAAAATCATCACTCAACTTAAGTATTAGTACGAGTAATACACAGATTGAGTGATTAGATTTACACCTTTTAACAAACTGGTAGTAAAATTAATGGAGGACAGTGTACTAATGCGTGAAGGGCTGCAACAGCAATGCTCGTGCTGATTGGTCACTCTCCTCTTTGATGTCATCATGCTGCATGTCTGCAGCCATTTTGGGGAACCCAAAAGAGGAAGATTTAAAGTGGGAGAGAGAGGCTGTTGTTTACATTTTTTTAAATGGCCATGAAACGGCATTTATCCTAATTCAGTAAATGCAGTTTCAGCATTCATGTAAATGACAGACTTTCCTTTAAAGGGCTATGAAGCCAGATTTTAGAAAATAAACACATCAAATTTCTGTTGAGGCATCCTTTAAAAAGGACCTTTGCTGGTCAAAGGGCATTAGACACCCAGACAGCTGTCAAGTACAACAATTTACCCCACTTCATAAAAAACAGCAAGTCCATATTTGCGTTCAAATTTTCGTATCACAACTTAAATGTTTGATGAATAGATGTGGGGTATTAGTGCTTATGTAACTTGTAGTACTTTTTGTGGCTTTACTCTATTCCCACCCTTGAGCAGTAGGTATGTAGGTAGGCAGTTGTAGGGAATAGAAGGCCCGTGGACAAGGGTGAGAAGAGCACCTGAGAAGGAGGAGGATGGGAAGCTGGTGGAGAAAAAACACTCCCTAAGCAAGGGAGGTGTGTTTGAGCTGTGGTTATACAGAGGTTATGGGAGGAGCTATTCCTCACATTGAACCTCAGGCTAAGCCCTCCCATTCAATGTCTGGGGAATAGATGTGGGATATTAGTGCTTATGTAACTTGTAGTACTTTTTGTGGCTTTATTCGATTCCCACCCTTGAATAATAGGTATGTAGGTAGGCAGTTATAGGGAATAGAAGGCCCAAAAAGATACCTCCTCCAACTCATGGAGAGTATGATCTCTAGCACTCGGGAGAGGAAAAAAACCCTGTAGAGGAAACCTCTGAGAACCCATGGCTATTTGGTCTGCCTGTCCTCTGGGCAAACTAAGAGGAGAGTACCCTAAAAGCTGAACGGAGTTCTTGTTCTGGATGCGGTATGTAGATCTCGAAGGCCGATAACGTCCATCTTCTAAGTCTTTTGAAGATATACTGAGGGATGTTGTGTCTGAAGGCTGAAGTCACTGCTCCAATTTGAAATGAGTGGCCAGAGAATGAGCATGGATTGTGTCCCAAACTCTGTAGAAAATTCCTGATGTGATCCGTAAACCATTTGGTTGTCATAGGCTGATGTCAGCTGGAGTGCAGCAAAGGAGCGGAAGATTGAGAGTGGAGATGGAAGCTTCTTAAGAAGTCCAAATAAATGATAGGATTGCAGGCATTGCCAAAAGAAAAATATTGGATAATAACTCCTTGATGCAGTCTATCCATTTTTGATGTTGATGAGAGTAATTGGTAGTGGTCATTTACTTTGGTTAGATGAGACACTTTGAGGAAAGTGGAGGTAGAAGTTGAAGAGACAGTGAACGCTCCAGGACTGAGGAATCCAAAAAATGTGAGACAAATTATTTAAGAAATCATGAGCATACTGAAAGAATCGAGTGTATTGGAATTAAGGAGATTGAGCAAGTTTCGAAGGAGGGGGTCCATCAATAGGCAGACAGTGGGGAACGTTTGGCCCCGAGGTTGTTTGAAGTCCTAGCATGAGGAGTTTGATGAATGGATTGCTGAATAGAGAAGGAGTGGAGGTGCAGATTGGAATGGGCAAAACTGAACGCCTGAAAGATATTGTTTTATGATTCCATAGGAGAACTGAAGGGATTGGTGACAAAATGTGAGGAAGGCAAGGACAGAGTCAATGTTTCCATAAGTCAGAGGCAAAGTTGGAGGTTCGCAAAAGGCAGTGTAACATTTCCAAGCAGTGAGGTAGGCTGATCTTGTAGCAGGAGACAGGGTTGCCCAAATGAGAAGAGAAGCATGAGCCCGATAGTAGGCTAAATCATTATGAGGTCTATGAATGGTGGAGGCGGGATCACGCTGGAATCCGCTAAAGGCAAAAACAACTGAATTTCTGAAACTGAAAATGGGATAAGGTGTCAGCTGCTTCATTCTTATGGCCTGGAATGTGAAAACACTGTATGATGAAATGATGAATAAGGGAGAGCCATGTCAGTCTTCATACAAACATCATGATGACGGAGGACGAAGACCTGCCTTTTGAAATGATATCCATGGTAGGTAGATTGCCCGTGAAGACTGAAATCATTTGAAAGGACCAACTAGACCCCCAGACCAAGGCAGCTATGACTATAGGGAAAATTTCAAACAAGGGTGAAGACCTGGAGAATTCCTGGAGAGAGGAGGCTTCTCTGGACCATGGGGTGACAATCCAGGCAGTGCCAAATATAGCTGCATAGCCATGACTCAGTGAGGCATCTGTGTAGATCCTGGGCTGGTAATCAGGAGAAGGATCATGGTAGAACATAGAACATCCTTATCAACCAGAGAGGAATCGAGCACACATAGCAAGGTTGGATTTTGCTGTAGCTGTTATGGTTATGCAGTGATGGATACCGACTACAGAATATGCCAAGGTGAGAAGGTAAGAAATGAAGAACTGACCTTGGAGTATGATTCACATGGCAAAGTTGAGGCACCCTAATAGGGACAGGAGTTCTTGTTGTGTACAGCTAGACCTGGTTGAGAAGGAGTCCACCAATTCGCGTATGCCATGTAATTTGTCCAAAGGTAGTCATATTTCCATACTAGAGGAATCCAGAATAATACCAAGGAACTCAATGGAGGTAACGGGACCTAGAGTCTTTTCTTTAGAGAGGGGAAATGCAAGATTGCTGAATAGAGACTCGAAAGCAGCGATACCTGTGGCTGGTGTCGCATCTGGAGGATCAATAAGGAGAAAGTCGTCCAGGAGATGGATGACTGATGGACAGTGACTGATGTTTAACAATGCCCAGCAGAGGAACTCAGAGAAGATGTCAGATAGCTTAGGACTGCTTTTGCAGCCAAAGGTCAATCGGGTGGAGAAGTAGAATCGGTTTTGCCATTGCATGCCGTACAAGTGCCATAGAGAAAGGTGGATTGGGAGATGTTTGAAGGCATAGGTAATGTCTGCTTTTGCTAGTCAGGAACCAGGGTCAAAACATTTTATGACAGAGATGGCATTGTCTATTCTTGCATTAGATAAGGAGTAATGTTCTGAAGGTATTAGCAAGTTAATGCTAGGGATCGCTGTATTACGAGAAGCAGAGAGATCAATGATCAGGTGTTTCTTGACAGAGAATTTCCTAGTGGCAATGCTTTTGGGGTTGATCCTGAATAACGGGAAAGGAGAAGTCTTATAAGGACCAAGGATAAATCCTTTCTCTAGTTCCATTTGTAATAGCTGAGTGACTATTGACAGTTCCTTGGTGGAAGAATGAAGACTGGGACAGATGCAAGAATCCATAGGAAGCACGGAGATGCCTACACAGAATCTATCAGTGAATCTAGCAATGAGATGGTGAGCAATAGCTGGGAAGGGATAGCGTTCCAAGAGACGCGCCAGAGCTGGGATGTTGATAGGTGTGGACGGATGATTCTGTAGTCATAGTGGGCTCTTGGGAGATTTAGGGCAAATGTAATGAGCATGAGCTTCTCCACAAAAGGTGCATACATGCAGCAAGGTACAGCCATGTATGGGACATCCAGACTCATTAAAATGATTGCATACTGCCTTGCCTCCAAAGTATTTGATGGGACAGCCACGGAGATCAACTCGAGTGGAGGGATTGGAGATGGTACGAATGAGCCTGGGTACTGCATTAGCAGAAGAGGTAGATTGCCTGTCTGAGCAAACCAGATTGGTGGTGGAAGAAGTAGAAGAGGTAGCTGATAATGAGCAGGGGGGGTGAAATGATTGAAAGACCCACAGAGAGAGCAGGAATAGACTCGCTGACTGGTGAAATGTCTGCAAAAAAGCTTGGTGTCAAGAACGGCCCAGATGAGTTTAAGAGCATGATGGCTAAGGGATGCAGCTTCCTTGTCTGAAAATGATTTGTGATATTCATAGAAGTGGGTTCCACCATATCGGACACTAAGATCAGTAATAAGGTACAGATATGAGCCTAGTTCCTCATGTCAAGCCAGAAATGCTGAACATAGAATGTCCCAGTATATGCTGAAAACCAATATAAATTCTGACAGCTTGCGCAGAAGGCGGGGGTTGGAGAGCAATGAGTACCAATGCCCGTAGTCTGAGTAACAAGCTTCCTGAATTAATGGCCTTGATGGAGGAGGAACATCTGGATATCGTGGCAGTCACAGAAACATGGTACACACAAAACCATGACTGGGACATAAACATACCAGGATACACGATCTACAGGAGGGACAGGGAGGGTAAAAGAGGAGGAGGAGTAGCTCTTTACATAAGGGAAGGAATCAAAGCAACAGAACAAAATGGAAAACAGGGAGGAGAAGAAGCACTGTGGGTAAATTTGAGACTGGCAATGGCACCACAACTGCACAGGGTTGTAGGACAGACCCTTCTCAGGGGAGGAAATGGACAAGGAAATGATAGAAAGAATACATAGAATGGCAGAAAAAGGGGAGATATTGCTGATGGGTGATCTGAATATGCCAGATGTTAACTGGAGTGCAGTTGCAGCAGCCATTTCAAAGAGTGGGTTATTCTAGATGCCCTACAAGGGCATGCCTTAGACAACTAGTATTGAGCCCACCAGAGGGAGCAATCTTAGACCTGGTTCTCTCAAATGGAGATGAAGAGAGGATCACAGATGTAGAAGTGGGTAGCCATCTGGGAACTAGCTACATCGAACAGTATGGTTCACAATAAACACAGTAATAGAGTCAAGCCATACAAAAGCAAATGTACTGGACTTTAGGAGGGCTGACTTTGCCAAAATGGGTGAGTTCCTAAGGAATGCACTAGCAAATGGGCAGGAAGAAGGGGTGGAAGAACAATGGGGAATAATAAAAACTGCCATCACAGAGGTAACAAGCCTTTGTGTGAAGCAAATTAACAAAACAAAACGATGTAAGAAACCATTATGGTTCTCAAAGTAAGTGGCAGTGAAGATTCAAGAGAAAAATAAAGCATTCAGGAAGTACAAGGAATCACAGAAGGAGCAGGACAGGGAACTGTATCAGTTAAAGCAAAAGGAAGCTGGGAAGGCAGTCAGAACAGCAAAGGCCCAAACAGGAAAAGATAGCCAACTCAGTTAAGAAGGGGGATAAACCTTTTATAGGTACATCAGGGAGCGAAGGAAGACCAAGTGAGGGCTAGTGAGGCTTAATAAAGAGGAGGGAGAGAGGGTGGGCAGAGGGTGACTGTGAAAAGGCAGAGATACTAAACAAATATTTTTGCTCAGTATTTACAAAGGAAGTGGGGGAGGTACCTAAAACAAACAGTAGAAACACTCTGGATACAGAAGTTGATACCAGCCCATTTACAGAAGAAAGGGTTCTGAAAGAACTCTTAAAACTGAAGGTGGACAAAGCAATGGGGCCTGATGGGATTCATCCCAGAATTCTAAAAGAACTAGGTAGAACTAGTGACACCACGACTACCCTCTTTAACAAATCATGGGAGGATGGGGTGGTACCCAAGGACTGGAGAAGGGCAGATGTGATTCCCTTCACAAAAGTGGAGCAAGGCAGAAGCAGAAACTACAGACCTGTTAGTTTAACCTCAGTGGTAGGGAAAATGATGGAATCACTTCTGAAGGAAGGAATTGTTGAGTATCTAGAGGTCAGAGGGGCTCAGGACCCAAGGCAGCATGGATTCACAGCAGGAAGGTCATGCCAGACAAATCTGATAGATTTCTTTGACTAGGTGACCAAAGTAGTAGATCAGGGAGGGGCTGTGGACATGGCCTACCTAGACTTTAGCAAGGCATTTGACACAGTCCCACACAAAAGATTAACATACACGCTAGCCAGCCTGGGAGTGGTCCCAAGATGACAGCCTGGGTAAAGAATTGGCTGGAGAATAGGACACAGAGAGTAATAGTAAATGGAGTCCACCTGAAGAAAGGGGTTACTAGTGGGCAACAGAGGGTTCAGTATTAGATCTGGTCTCTTCAATGTCTTTATGTTTACATTGCAGAGGGACTGGAAGGAAAAGTATGTCTCTTTGCAGATGACACAAAGATCTGCAACAGAGTTGATGCACAAGGTGGGGTGGAAAGGATGAGAAGGGACTTGGCAAGGTTAGAGGAATGGTCAAATGTATGGCAGCTTAGATTCAATGCTAAGAAGTGCAAGGTAATGCACCTGGGAAACAAAAACCGAGGAAGAGCACACAATGGGGGGTGAGATACTAACAACAACAAAAATGGAAAGGGACCTGGGGGTAGTCATATCAGATGACCTAAAGGTGGGCAAGCAATGTGAGAGGGCAGCAAGGAGGGCTGGGGGATACTGGGATGCATAGGGAGAGGCATCACCAGTAGAAAACAGGAAGTTATTATCCCTCTGTACAGACAGTTGGTGAGACCCCATCTGGAGTACTGCATGCAGTTCTGGAGACCCAATCTCCAAGGACATAGACAGGATGGAGGCTGCCCAGAGGAGGGCAACTAAAATGGTGCAGGGTCTGCACCGGAAGACATATGAAGAGAGACTTAAGGAGCTGAATATGTATAGCCTCAAGGAAAGGAGGGAGAGGGGACATGATAGAAACTTTCAAGTATCTCAAGGAATCAACAAAGTCCAAGAGGGTAGCATCTTTCAAAAAGAGGTGCAAAAGAACAAGGGCACAATTTGAAGATAGAAGGGGCGTGCTCAGAGGTAATTTAAGGAAGTATTTTTTCACAGAGAGGGTTGTGGATGCATGGAACGGCTCCAAAGGAGGTTGTGGAGTCAAAAACAGTGGTGGAATTCAAGCATGCATGAGACAGTCATAAGGCAATCTTAGGGGGTGGGGGTAGGAAGAAGTAGGTTGCTGGTTAACTAGGATCTGCAGCTTATCCATTAGGTAGGGAAATGGGCAGACTGGGTGGGCCAAGCGGTCCTTATCTGCCGTCAAAATCTATGTTTCTATGTTTCTATGTTATGTTTCTATGTATGTTTCTATGTCTTGGATTTAAGTACTACTAAGACATCACCACAAAATACTATCCGATTTTCCACTTCGTCTTGAGAAGCAATCAGAAGAGAAGCCAGGTTAACGTCCTTTCCACCAATGATGTCTCCACCAAGATGCGCAGGTATGAGGTGAGCGGGAGTAATGATGGGAGATGAAGGTGACGAGGACATACCTGTAGAGTGCGGAGGAACTGATGTGGTGGAAGGCACTACAGGAGAGAGTGAGGATGTAGGAGTTGAAGCTGCTGTTGCTTGAGCCGGGACTGGAAGTGATGGTTGATTGACCGGGGCTGGGTGGTTGGTAGTACTGGGGATACGAGCTTTGAGAACAGACATATGAGAGTCCAACTGAGAGACAGAGGTGGAAATCTGGGCCATGAAATCTTGGATCTCAGCTAGAAAGGCATTAGAAATGGACTGGCTTTTGGGGTCATGAATCCTAGGATGGAAAGGTCTGGCTTGAGAGGCGATGAAAAGATCTAACAATTCTTGCTTTCTGGCTGAAGATGAGTAGGGGATACCCTGTTTCTTAAGTTCAGTAATGAGATGAGGTACTATCCAGTCTGCAATGGAAAAGTTAGTCTTCGACTTGCATTTCCGGTGAGTCGGGGCCAATGGCACTGAACTCGATTAATTCGTGTCCATATTGTCTGGTGGAGCAGAGGACGGCTCAGTTGGTTGGGAGGATTCCATAGTAAGTGACTGGTTTGTTCAGATATGATGGAGAAGTGACTCCACTAATGAAAGATGCAAAGCACAGGAGACCTGTTGGCAGATAAGGGAATGATAAGAAAAATGTATCTACTCTTCCATCCCAATCTGGTGATGACTGTGACTGGATCTCAATAGGTAGAGTAGGGATGGAGACTATGACAATGGAGGATGTGGACAGACTCCCACCTTAGTAATACAGTTCAAGTATAGGTAGAAGGTGAAGTTGTCAGGTAGTGTAATAATTGTAACGGAATCCCATCCCTGGTAGACAGGGGAAGCCCTCCTTTGCTCAGCACCTCAGAAGGTGCGAGTTAAGGATGGAGTCCAGAATACTGCTGGTATGGGCTGGGTAAAGCACAAAAGCTGCTGTAGAGAGAGAGTGAGAATAGAATTAGGACATGTAAACAGGGATAGTAGTTGACGTTGAGATATAGGAAGGATGGTATGAATGGTAACATCGGGTAGGGATAACGTATAAGGGAAGTACCTTGAAGCATAAGTAGGAGGAAGGAACTGTGCAGAACGAAGGCAGGAAAAGGGGACTGGTCGTGGAATGGAAATGTATGAGCAAGGGAAATAAGAGGCAGTAAGTAATGTAGCTGAAGGACTGAGATATATCGATCCTTTCATCTAGAGGGGAAAGCACCAATGATCCAAAGTGGTGGGCAACAGGAGCAACCTGAAGAGGGACCAAGTGAGGCATAGGGCAAAGTGAGGCACGCTTAAAGTAACTTACAAAATAGGCCTGAAACACCTCCCCCCAGTTCCTGCAGTAAGTGGGTGAGCGACACCCCCCACCCGTAGCTGAGGCGAAAGCCAGGTAATGTAGATTGCATGGAGAAAGTAAGACAAGTCCAGGGCATATGTGAAGAATTGTGAGACTGTCAGAAAATGAATGGAAATTGATAGCCCCTGTCCTGGAGGTATACTGGTGAGCTTTGTAGTTTGTAGGTAAGCCTCAGTATGTAGGCTATGATTACATGCAGTAGATCCGTGTGATATGAGTTGTGCAGGTCGGTGAGCTGAACAAGTCGTTGCCCCAGGAATGCATTTGCTGGAAGCGTGTATGCGGTGAGCTGAAGAGCCATCGCCCCAGGATGGTGGAGAACAACAACAAATGCAGCATTACTGGTATAGGAGAGTGAGGTGTTTACTGTGGATAGTGCTGGAAAAGCTGCCGGTAGAGTCCTTTCATCTTCGTAGGAGAGTAGGCGGGTAGGATCGGAACTGAAGGGCCAGGCAAAGCTGGGAGGCCAATTGAGGAGATGAGCCATGGGAGGCAATTTGGAAGGGACAGAAAGCGAGTGGGGAGGACAGGAAGTGGGAGCACACACAGAAGGAGAAAAGGACTGGACAGGAGGGAGGAGCGGAGACGCTTTTAAGAGTCGGTGGCTGGGAGTCGGGCTCAGCAGAGAGGCTTGGAAGCACCAGTGGTGGGGAAAGGGAAGCCCAAAAAAAGAACGATGAAACAAAAACCCCAGGACACCCAGAAAGGAGGGAGCAAGAAAGAAAGCAGGGAGGTGGCTGGAGCGGCCACGGGTCAAGGATGGAAATGGCAGGCAGGTAAGAGCAAACACAGGAATGGGGACGAGAGGGAAGATGAAAAACAAATAGGACAGCACAACGAGGGGAGCACAGACCAGAGCAGTAAGCACGAGGCAGCACAGCACACAAGCCATGCAGGGAGCTCAGAGAAAAAACATTCCCTAAGAAAGGGAGGTGTGTTTGAGCTGTGGTTATATAGAAGTTGTGGGAGGAGCTATTCCCCACATTGAACCTCGGGCTAAGCCCTCCCATTACTATCTAATTAAGTCCACTCTGTAACTGAATAACTGCTTATTTTTTTTCCATATACGGTACATTTTATGCCCCCTTCCATCCGGTACTCCCAGCCCCATCACTCAGCTTCTCCGGGACTTACAGTACCTTCTCACCGACATCCGGCTTCTGGACTGTGGCGAGGTGCCTGTTCCCCAGTACAGGGCCTGCGAGGGACCGGACTTCATCCTGCTGCCAAGGGGGGGGTTTCCACCTTGGTTTGTAGGTCTCCCCTAGGGCTCAGACTGTGCAACGTATGAGTAGGCAAGCTCCGCCTTCGTGGAAACGTCCTAACACGTCTAGCCATGGCCCTATGTCCTAACATGTCCAGACCTGTACTGCCATCTGGACAGCTCCAGGTGGCAGTGTTATAGCTGGTTGTGGTTACCTCCTTCCCCTGGTCAACCCCCGAGTGACCCCCCCAAGTGACCCGCATGCCTTCCTGAACCCGGGTCATCAGCATGACTGCAGGTAAGGCACCAGCGCCTCAGCCCAGCACGCCACTGGGCCAACTGTAAATGCCTATTTTTATATTGTTTACATTCATGATTATCAATAGTTGTATTAGTTGCTGCATCCTTTGTATTATGTCTGTATTTGTATTGTTTTTTGTGCTGGTCACATTTGAAAAATGGCATTTTGCTCAACATGTTAACCAGGATACTAAATAAAACCAAATAAAACCATTTGGATAAGGCTCCCCTCCTGCACCCTGTTCACCTCTATGAGGTACTTGTAGGTCTCGATCACGTCACCTCTTGCTCTCCTCTCCTTCAGGATGTACATGTTGAGATCCCGCCATCTCTCCTCGTAGGGCTTCCTTAACAACCCCTGCACCATTTTAGTTGCCCTCCTCTGGACTGCCTACACCCTGACTATGTCCCTACTGAGGTGTGGTCTCCAGAACTGGATACAGTAATCAATGTGGGGGTATGAGAGAATGATACAGTAGCAGCACCACCACCTCCCTCTCTTTGCTGATGATGCCCCTCCCTACACACTGCAGCATCCTATTAGCCCTGCCCATAGCCTTGTCACACTGTGCTGCCACTTTAAGAGTCTCTGATATAATAATCTCATGGCCCCTTTTCTGTCTAGTGACTGCCAATACCTCCCCATCCATCCTTTACTCAACACCAGGGTTTCTACCCCCTAGGCGCATGATTTTGCCCATATTGGCATTGAACCCCAGCTGCCATGTCATTAACCACTCCTCAAGTTTACCTAGATTGCTGCGAATTTCTTCCACCTCTCCTGATCGTTTACCCCATTAATTCTCACAGTTTTGTGAGAATGAGCCTTCCCAAAGCCATGGAAAAGATTTTGAGCCTCCCTCAAATTTGGAAAAAATCTTCGGCCTCCCCATAGAAAAATATTATACTTTGCACAGTACACCAGAAATAAAGTGAGACTAATAAAGTTGACTCAGTAGTATATTCTCTTTTCATTTAACTTATTGTTCTCCTCCCCAACCCCACACACCAGGTTATCCTTGTCACTCCACTTTTCTGATGCTTGGACCCTTGTTACTCTGTTTCCCCTCTATCTGGAACAACTAGCCTAGCCAACTTCATCTATCCCCCTCTTACCCTGTTGTTAATCAACTTCCTGTACCCTTGGCCCAGGTCACACTTGAAAACAAGCATTGGCTCAGTGCATTTCCCAGTCACCAATTCACATATAAACACCTACTGTAGAAACAAGCCTTGACATGGTGTGCATTTCCAAGCCAACAATTTACATATGTATAAACACCTACTGTAGAAACAAGCCTTGACATGGTGTGCATTTCCAAGCCAACAGTTTACATATGTATAAACACCTACTGTAGAAACAAGCCTTGACATGGTGTGCATTTCCAAGCCAACAATTTACATATGTATAAACACCTACTGTAGAAACAAGCCTTGACATGGTGTGCATTTCCAAGCCAACAATTTACATATGTATAAACACCTACTATAGAAACAAACCTTAACTCAGTGTTCCTTTCCCAGTCACCGATTTACATATGAGCACCTACTGTTGAAACATGCCTTGACTCAGTGTGCCTTTCCCAGCCACCAATTTACATATAAATACACACCTAGAAACAAGCTTTGCCTCAATGGACCTTCCCAGTCACCAGTTTACATATAAATGCATGCCAAGAAACAAGCTTTGGCTCAGTGTGTTTTTCCTGGTCACCAATGTGTACATAAGAAATTTACTTGCCATTATCCATGTTTAGTTTGCTTCATTCCTTTACACAAATCATCCAAAACTTTAAATTTAAATACTGTAAATTCTTAGACTTAACTGATCCTCCTCTGGAACAGTTTGGGGCCTCTGCTTCACCATTTGAGAACCACTGGTCTACCCTATAGGAGATTTTGGTTTTATCTTCAAAAAGGCATACCTTCCCCTTGGGAACTGCAGGTGGTTGGGTAAGAAGTATCTGTGGGAAAAATAACAAGCAGGTCGCTACTACAGGTGGGAGTAGTTCGAAAAGGGCATAAAAAGGAGGAATAATTAAAAAACAAAGAAAGAGGCAGAGGGGTACGAGGTGTGATATAGCAAAGTAAGTAATGGAGAAAGCAAGGGAAAAAAGGGGAGAGTAAGAAACACCCTATCTAGGATAGGGTGACAAATTAAATACCATTAGAAGGTGTAGGTGGGAAAGAGCCAAATACAGGAAGGGGGTAATGGGGCAAGGTACAGTTGATAGCAGTATGTAGCAATACACAAAGTCCATTATGGGAGTGGCGCAGTGCACTGGATGAGGAGCTGCAGATTTCCAGGAGACATTCTGGAGACTGAGGTGCTGCTCCATCTGCATGCACCTCTCTGGACTGAGGGAGGAGGTCACTGGTCTCCAGGCCAAGCTGGCTAGGATCCAGAGGACTTCTTCTCCCATGCAGGGGCCACTAAGTCTATCACCATTGCTCCAGAGATTGCCTAGGAGAAGGTGGACTGGCTAGACCTTGGTGGGCTCCGGAGGGGGGGAGGGGGTTGGCAGGTCAGGGCACATTCCTCAGCCTGTTCAACTGCAGAATTCCTTTGCAATTCTGGCAGGATGAGACTGCCGAGAGGAGGCATCCAAAGTAGTGTCAAGGGAGGTTGTGGGTGTCCTCCACAGGGGAGGCTACAAGATGGGATGTAGAGGACCCCAGTAGAACAGGAAGCAACTTCTGGTGGGGTACTCAATTGTTGGTAGGTAGATTTGAGAACAGGAAGGGGGGGTGAGAGGGAGGTAAGGTGCCTATCAGGTGCCACAGCTCAAAGGGATGGCCAACAGATCCTAAGGATCACTAGGGCGGCAGGGAAAGTGGGAGAGCTGGATGTCATTGTCCACCTGGGGACTAATGACCTAGGAAGGCACAGGGCTGGGATTGTGCAGGGTGAGTTCAGGGAACTGGGAGGGGCCTAAGGCAAGTACCACACATGGTGGCTTTTGCCGAAGCACTACCTCTCTATAGCCGAGGGAAGGATAGGGTACTGCACACCAGGAGCTTCAACTCATGGTTGAAGGAATGGTGAAGAGAAGAGGGGTTTGAGTACATTGAAGACTGAAGCCAACCTGGAGGGATGAGGGCCTATACAGAGGTGATAGTCTGCATCCATCTGAGAGGGGAACCACAGTCCTCGTTCGACAGTTTAAATGTTACTTTGAACATTTAAACTAGTTGAACTAGCTGAGGGTGGTGAAAAGAGAAATGGAGTCATAAACTGCCTCCAACCCTATAGTATGCCGTTGTGAGGGCACCGCAGGTAGGCTGTCATCACGGCATGTGCTATTGTGGCATCCCGTATTCCAGACTGTCCGGGACTGTGAGCGTTGGGGCCATAGCTGTTTGCCTCTGCCTCAAGCTGTGTGACCCAGGGGGGAGTATTTATATTTATTTAAAGGGGTTGCGGGGGAGCACAGCCTCCCACAAAAATAATGTTAACTACTGTGTGCGGTCTGGCTGGGGGGGCAACACATTACCTGCTGCTCACCTTTGGCGTTGCCCATTTGCCTGCGGTCTCATTTACCAAGCGCTCTTTGTTTGCACACCGGCCCCTCCCCACAGATTGAAGCAGTAGGAAGGGAGGACCTGGGGGGGCAGAAAGTCTGCCAGGGAGCAGGTTAATAAAAAGTAAAGAAGAAGAGGACAAGTGGGATGGGAACAAAAGTTGGAAAAAAGAGGGGAAAATGAGGCAGGGCACAAGGGGAGGAAGGAGGGTTGCAGGCAGAGTGGGAGCAAGGTGTGAAGGGCTACGTGTGCAAATGCAAGGAGTCTTGGAAATAAAATTAAAGACCTAGAAGTCATTATGGGAAGACAGAACTGGATATTGTGGCCACTACTGAGTCATGGTGCACAGGTGGCCATGACTGGGACATGGCCATACCATACTACACTCAGTTCAGGAAGGATGGTGAGGGGAGGAAGGGAGGTAGGGGCATGCTGTATGTAAGGGAAGGTATCAAGGTGATGGAAATGTAAGGGAACTGGGGGGAAAGGAGATGATGGAGGTACTGTCAGTCACCCTGGAGACAGGAGCCGGAGTCACCATTCACACTGAGGTGTTCTAGTGACCTCCAATACAGGGGGTGGAACTGGATAAAGAAATGGGGGATGCCATCAGCACAATGGCAGAAAAAGGGGAGGTGCTGCTGGTGGAGGACTTCAATCTGCTGGATGTAGATTGGAGCCTCCTAGCAGCGGCCTCAGCTAGAAGCAGGAACATCCTAGACTCCCTGCAGAGGGTGTTTCTCAGGCAACTATTCAAGGAGCCCACTCGTGCTGGGGTAATACTGGGCCTGGTGCTCACAAACAGGGATAGTATTGCAGACATCAAGGTGGGGTGCCACCTGGGGACCAGTGATCACTGTACAGTGTGATTTAACATAAGAATGGCACCAGAAGCAAACCACACAAGGACGAGGGTCCTGGACTTCAGGAGAGCAGATTTTTTAAAAAGTGGGTGAATGCCTCAGAGACAACCTAGCAGGAGATATTGCCTGGGTGGGGTGGTGGAATAATGGGGCAAATTAAGGGATGGCATAGTGAAGGGAACAAACTTCTTTGTGAAAGACGTAAACAAACACATAAGAAAAAAGAGCCCACTGTGGTTCTCAAGGGAAGTGGCTGGAAAGGTAAAGGCTAAAAAGGTAGCATTCAGGAGGTACAAAGAGATGCAGAGGGAAGGGAGGCGTTCCAGGAAAAGCAGAGAGAAGCAGGGAAGATAGAAAGGGGTGCAAGGGTGCAAACTAAGGAAAGGATAGCCAAAGGGATAGCTGAGGGGGACAAGACCTTTTTTAAGTACATATGTGATTAGAGGAAGACAAGGGTAGGGACTGTGAGGTTAAGAAGAACAGGGGGAGACTGTGCAGAGGAGTATCAGGAAAAAGTAGATATCCTAAACAGATACTTATTTTCAGTCTTCACAGTGGGAGGGAAGGGGTATGAACCACATAAAACAGTAGGAACACGGGGGGTAGGGAGTTAGACACAAGTCCTGGGTGGGGCGGAACAGTGGGGAAAATTAAGGAATGGCATAGCAAAGGCAACAAACCTCTGCACAAAAGAAGTGTCCATTCACAAAGGAAAGAGTCCCGAAAGGACCTACAAATCTGAAAGTGGATAAAGCTATTTGACTGAACAGAGTACTCCCAAGGGTGCTGAGGGAACTCAGGGAGCTACTGGCTGAACCTCTGACAGCCTATTTAAGAACTCACTAGAAACAGAAGTGGTTCTAGAGGACTGAAGGAGGGCAGATGTAGTCCCCTTTATAAGAGTGGCAGCAGGGAGGAGGCAACAACTATAGGCTGGTCAGCCTGATGTCACTAATGGGGAAGTTAATGGAGACGCTTCTGAAGGAAGAGTAATATTTACATACTGTACATACAAACATACAAAGAAGCCAGCAGAAGGCCATTTGGTCTATCTAGTCTGCTCATATTGCAGGGTCCACAGCTTGAGCTACTGTCCCTGCCCTCCTCCCCACTCCTCCCATCCTCCCTACCATGATCCTTACCTTCCCCCCTATGCCTATCCCAACCTTTCTTAAAGCTGCCCACTGTCTTCAAGGAGATCACCTCTTCTGGCCGCACATTCCAAGTGCCCACCACCCTCTCTGTGATTTTGAATCCAGAAGGTTACAAGACCAAGGCAGCATGGATTCACGAAGGGGGAGGTCATGTCAGATGAACCTGATCGATTTCTTCAACAGGGGTGACCAGAAAAACAGATGAGGGTGGGGCACTGGACGTGTCCGACTTAGACTTCAGCAAGGTCAGCAAGGCCTTCAACACCAAACCACATAAGAGGCTCATAAGGAAACTGCGCAGTTTGAGGATTGGTCCCAAGCTGGCACACTGAGTATGAAATTGTTTGCTGGATAGGCGACAGAGGGTGGTAGTAAACAGCACTCTCTCTGGGGAGGAGAGAGTGATCAGCAGGGTACCTCAGGGCTCAGTAGTTGGGACAGTCCTCTTTAATGTCTTTAAGTGACATTGCAGAAAAGCTGGAAGTGAAGTTATTCCTCTTCTCAGATGACACCAAAATCTGCAATAGGGTAGACACTCCAGAGAAGGTATAGAGAATGTGTAGAGACCTGAGGAAACTCAAGGAGTGGTCAAGGGTAAGGCAGCTGGGTTTCAATACGGAAAGGTGCTAAATCATGCACCTAGGGCACAGAAGCCCAGAGGCAGAGTATAAAAGGGGGAGAGAGGTATTGATGGTCACTAACTGAGAAAGGGCCCTTGAGGTAATCATATCTGATGACTTTGTGGTGGCGAGGCAATGTGACAAGGCAGTATGTAGGGCCAGTGGGATTCTGGGGTGCAAAGGGAGGGATATCACCAGCAGAAGGAGGGAGGAGGTGTTACCACTGTATACGTTGTTGGTGAGACCCCAGCTGGAGTACTGTGTCTAGTTCTGAAAACCACACCTGGGGAATGACATGGACAGGATAGAGGATCTCCAGAGGAGGGCAACTAAAATAGTGCAGGAGCTGCATCAAAAGCACTATGAGGCGAGACTGAGGGACCTCAATATGAACACCCTGAAAGAGAGGAGAGAGAAGAGGTGACATGATAAAGACCTATAAATACAAATCAATTTTATTTCTTTAGCGCCCAATTCCAGAGGTTCTGGATGCTTTACATAAAGGTGAAAACAATTTACAAATGAAGCACAGCATTTTAAATCAGGGTCAGTAAGTTATAAAACATACAATACATAATAACCATAAATAATAATCTTAAAACTCATTCAACTTTGGTTAAAATGAATGGACATCGAATGCCTGATTAAAAAGATGTACCTTAAGGCTCCACTTAAAAATTTCCACTGAGGAGGCCTCCCTTAATGCTCATGGTAGGGAATTCCATAACACCGGTCCCGCTATTTCAAAGGTGAGGTCTCCCAAAGTCTTTAACCACACCCTAGGGACCACAAGGAGGCCCTCGACGGAAGAACGTAGTGAGTGCATCAGGTAGACAAGTGTTAGGTGATCAGACAGATAGCCAAGACCCAAGCCATATAGGGCCTTATAGATGAGCAAGCCCACCTTGCAGGCAATCCTCCACCTGACCGTCAACCAGTGCAGTTTGCGCAAAACCGGGGTTATATGAGCGGTCCTCGGAAGGCCCATCAATAACCTGACTGCAGCATTCTGCACCAGCTGCAGCTAGTGGAAGCTGCCTCTACTGACCCTGAAGTATACAGCGTTACAGTAATCGAGTCTGGATGTAACAAAAGCATGCACCAGTGAGGGCAGGTCATCAGGCAGGATTAAGGGTTTAATCCGGGCAACATTCCTTAAGTGGGAAAAGCCACTCTGGATGACAGCAGACATCTGAGCTTCAAGTGTCAAGCTGTCATCAAGGATGACACCCAGATTTCACACCTTAGTAACGCCACCAGTGCAGTGGACAGGGGCGTCATTTAGGGGTCACATTGCGACCCCTGAAAGTCTAGCGACCCCTATGACAGGGCTTTGTGACTTCTGCCTGTCTGCCGCTGCCCTTGCCATGGCTTATGGACGCTTGGCCATTGGCTGCTGCTGGCCGGCCGAATTTAAAAACAATTTTTTTGCCTCTGTCCCCGAGTGTCCACCTCGCCCCCCCCACGCTGCCAGGATGCCATGCCCTAAAACTCCAAGTCCCAGTGCGCATTAGGGTTGGTACCGCAACGCGATTGGCTAGCATTCAGGAAGGCCAGTGCAGTGGGTGGGACGTGGTGGACGCACAAGCCGAGGGAACATCTCAAAAAGCGGGAGAGGCCTGTAAGCGTGAGCAGAGCAGACAGGGCATTAATTTTGAGGCAGGAGACCGGAGACAGTTTGAACAAGAACTTCACTTTTCATCGCCGGTCGGTTAACGGTCGTGACGCCAGTTCTCCGGCCAGAGGAGTCCGCCAACACAGGGGCAGGCAGGGTGAGATGAAGAGGAAGCACCAGGAAAGTGGATCTAGGAGGGGCTGGTGTCAGATTTGGGGGTAGGGTTTTTATTTTAATCGGTCGGGCAGGCAGCCGGGCACCGGGCAGGCGCAGTACTCTAGGCCAGAGAGGACAGTCGGGACTGGAGCAGCAGGAGCGCGGGCCGAGTTGGAGACATGATGACGGTGACGATGTGGGACTACTCTGGGACAGGAGTCAAGACGGATGATCAGATGGGTCTGGAGAATTGACCAGAAGCCTGCATTGAAGGAGAACAGTAAGCAGTAAGGTAGGCAACAATAAAGAAACAAAAAAAACCCTGTGCTTTCATTGCTGTTGCTGACTTGCTGAGAGAGTGTGTGAGATGGGTGGGAGTATAAGGTGACAGGGGGATGGCCAACGTTAAGAGAGTGCTGGTATTTTAGACAAAACAACCTGGTGGTTAATGGTCCCAACCCCCACTCGGCCCCCTCCCATGTTCAGCAGTAGTCAACTGGCATGTAACCCCCTCATCCCTATCCTCCACATATTAAAGAATATTTTTCCCTGGTGGTCTAATGAACCCTCCTCCCTTCCTATCCCGATCCCCAGTATGTAGTGTTTTTTTTTAAACTTAAGTGCCCCTCTCTCTGACGGGTAGTGTCCCACCTGTCTCCTCCACCCCCACATATTCATTCACATATCAGAGGGCTGCCAGCCACAGAGGAGCGTGGAGGGCTGTGTTTGTGGCCCACTCTGTTTCGGGATGAGGGAGCTGGGTGGGACACTACCTGCTGGGTTGGGGGGTAGGGGGCCACTAGACCACCAAGGAATGAGCTAAAAATAAAAACCACTACATACTGGGGATCAGGACTAGGGAGGGATGGGGGTTCACTAGACAACCAGGGAAGAAATATTCTTTAACGTATGGAGGATAGGGATGGGGGGTTAAATGTCTACTGACTGCTGCTGGACACAGAGGGGGCGGATGATCAGTTGGAAGGACGGACCACTAGCCACCAGTATTGTTTTGTTTACAATACACATTGAATGGGCAGTGGGAGGGACCTCTAGCCACCAGGGTTTTTTTTTTGTTTGTTTTTTTTAGTTCACATTAGGCAGGCAGGTGATCGGGTGTGGGGAGGGACCACTAGCTACCCAGGATTAATTTTATTTTATTTATTTTGGTCAACTGGGCAGCACAGGTGGAATTTCCACAAAAATCAGATTTTCACTTACATTCCACCTGCGGAAGTTTTTTTCGCATACTTCTACTCCAGTGCTCACTCTGTCAGGACCCTGAAAGCACAGGCTGATTCATCCACGTCTCTATGCCACCACTGCTCCTTAATGATGCCCCGGCTTACTCCCTCACTGGGGATGTGTGGAAGACAGTGGGGATATACCCTCAAACATCCCAGGTCTCATCGGGTAGTCACGTGGCAGACAAACAAGGAGCGGAGATACCAGGGTCCTTTGCCTTGAACACTGTGGCTTTTCATTCCTTCTCACACAGGTTATCAGTGCATGTTGGGGCAAACCAGGGATGCACAAAATGGCATGATACCCACGCACCCTGCTGATAACCTCCCTTTCCTGCCTGCCTATCACTGCGCTGCCACTCTTGGTCACCTAGGAGGTAGCGCTGCAGCCAAGACAGCAAGCCTCTCTCCCTGGAGAGAAGCATCTTCTGGGATGTTCCTATCCTCCGCCTCCTCCTCTTCCTCCTTCCTCCAACTGGCCCCAGAGGATCCAAACTCACTCCTGAACTCGGGCCCCCAGCGTCACACTCTGCCAATGGGCTGGTTTCTCTATCCCATCTTTCAAGAGGTTGTGAGATGCATACAATAAGTATGGTAAAACCATGGAGCTATCCCATTAGATCAGTAGACGGGCTGCCACTTGCGACGCTGGTGGCCCAGGGTTCGGATCGAGCCCGGGTGACTGGAGGGACAATTGAAGGGAGAGAGCTCCAGCATCCCAGCAGATTCTGGCCTTCTCTGAAGAAGAGGACTTGTCTGTGCCGCCGTGCAAGCACCTCCTATGGTAGCGTGGAAGGCATCATAGTGGCCAGCACTTGTGGCGGGTGAGTTACCTGCTTCTGCATGTTTGTTGCACACATGCATGTGAAGTTGTCACCACTGACTCTGAGATGAGCGAGTAAAAAATCAGGGGAAAAAAAATGGCAGGGTAGCAGGATGATGCTGGTACCCTACAGGCCCCACACCCACCAATCAGCATCTTCCCCCAAACTGAGGTTTTGGTCTCTGCCAGGGTGTAGCCAGACCCTGGGGTGCACCACGGAGCAACTGGGGACCAGATAAGTCCTAAGAGATGGTGGGTGACAGGCCAGGGGTGGTGACAGCTGAAGGGTACACTTTTTAGAATCGGGAGTTGCAAATGCCACCCTCTCTGACCCCGCCCACACAGTGGCCCCGTCCACACTGTGCCCCTCCCCCACCTTTCTACCCCTATGATTTTGCTGAAATGACACCCCTGGCAGTGGACCCCAGAAACAGCACTGTCCCTGCTCTGGTGGCGACTAGATCCCACTGATGACCAGGCTCAATCACTAGTACCTCCATCTCATCTGGGTTAAGCCTCAACTAGTTAGAGGAAATCCAGTCCTGGATCTTGGATAAGCAATTATTTAGCATGTCCACAGCATCAAATGTCCTGGGGGCAAAGGACAGAAAGCTGGTTATCATTTACGCAGCAGTGAAAACCCAGTCCAGAAAGCCTAATGATGTCACCGAGGGGCAGCATGTACACCACAAAGAGCTGCAAGGAGAGAGGTTCTCTACCAACACCAGGAAGTTTTCCTTCACAGAAAGAGTGGTGGACGCTTGGAACAGCCTGTCACAAGAGGTTGTGTGCGTCAACTCTGTGGGGGGATTCAAGAATGCATGGGATAGACACAAGGGAGCCCAGACTAAAAAGGTCAACTAGAGTGTCAAAATAGGTTTAAAACAAATGGGCAGACTAGATAATAATAATAATAATAATAATAATAACATTTATTTGATTAAGCGCCTTTCAAATATTTCAAGGCGCTGTACAAAACATCATAACATTCAACATAACCGTACATACACTAACAGTACAATCGATAGAATATTTAAAATAAACAATTTAAAATACAGCAGGAAATGCCTGATTCCATAAAAATGACTTTAAGGCCTTCTTAAAACTATCCACCGTTGTACTTTCTCGGAGCTGGCGGGGCAGAGAATTCCAGAGGGTGGGAGCCGCAAAGCTGAAAGCACGGGCTCCAGAAGACTTCAAATTCACCCTCGGAATCTCCAGCAACCCCTCGTCAGCTGAGCGGAGCTGTCTCATAGGGATGTAAGGCACCAGAAGCTCTTTCAGGTAGTCGGGACCTAACCCATGTAGGGCTTTGTAGGTCAAAAGACCCACTTTGAAGGTGTTCCGCCACTGTATAGGCAGCCAGTGCAGAGTGCGCAGCACAGGGGTAATAAGAGCCCTTCTAGACACCCCAGTCAACAAACGTGCTGCAGCATTCTGCACTAGCTGCAAGCGGCGGATATCAACCCCAGCAAGCCCTAGGTATAGGGAGTTACAGTAATCAAGACGAGATGTCACAAAGACGTGGACCAAAACCGGCAAATCGCCTGGTGGAACCAGGTGCCTAATCCTGGAGATGTTTCTGAGATGAAAAAATTAAGTCTTGACTACTGCAGACACCTGATAACGAAGGGTCAAGCCAGTGTCAAGCTCCACACCCAGGTTATGCACCCGTTCAGAGGTAGGGATCTGGTCCACCCCAAGAACTAATCCAGAGGGGACCCTATCCCTAGGCCCCTCAACCCCAGGACTGGGTCCACCACCATAACCTCAGTCTTTCCCGGTTCAACTTTAAACCACTGGTATTCATCCAGTCTTGGATATCAGTGAGGCAATTATTCAGCACCGAGATAGCACTAACCTGGTCAGGTGCAAAAGACAAGTACAGCTGGGTATCATCGGCATAGCAATGAAACCTCAGCTCATACCGTCTTACAATGTCTCCGAGGGGTAGCATATATACTGCAAATAACATGGGGGAAGCACCGAACCCTGAGGTACCCCACAAGAAAGAGAGAAAGACCCGGATGAATATAAACTGGAAACCACTCTGAGTTCTCCCCAGGAGGTAAGATGAAAACCATCTGAGGACAACACCTGAAAGCCCGCAGATGGATCTCAGATGTTCGAGCAAGACCCCATGATCCACAGTATCAAAGGCTGATGATAGATCAAGGAGAACCAGAATAGAGCGGTGTCTCCGATCTCTCGCCATCAGGAGATCATTGAGCACCCGAACCAGAGCAGCCTCGGTGCTATGCCTCTTACAAAAACCTGACTGGAGAGGCTCGTATAAACTATGGATGGTCAAATGGTTATCAAGTTGAGCCGCCACAACCTTTTCAATAACCTTCCCCACAAAAGGGAGGTTAGAGATTGGACAGTAGTTGGCAAGGTCATTCGGGTCTAAGGAAGCTTTCTTCAGAAGGGGAGTCACCACCCCTTCTTTCAGAGAGCTAGGGAAAACTCCTATCTCCAAAGAACACCGAATAATCCGAGCAAGGATCGGGCCAATAAGTTCACTACATCCTATAATCAAGGAAGTGGGACCCGGATCCAAACTACAAGTTGGGCGCATCTCAGAGACAATCCTCATAGTGTCCACGAAGTCAGGAAGATTAAAGGAACTCCAGGAAACTCCGGGCTCTGGGACAGCACAATGATCAACTGTAACAGCCTTGGAGTGAGGTTGGGGACACTGCCTCCGAATGTCTTCCACCTTATTCGCAAAGAATCGAGCAATCTCCTCGCAGTCAATCTGCGTAAAACCTCGACGGACCTGCCGACAGGCTGGGTTGCACAGTCTTTCAACAGTTCTGAAGAGCTGAGCCAGTCGATTCCTGGCGACAGAGATTTCCCTGGACAGGAATTCTGCCTTCTTACGGGAAATTTCTGTTTGATAGAGCTTATAATGCTCTAGCAAAATAAGACGGTCGACATTCAAGGCAGTCTCCTCCAGGGATCGCCTCCAACCCACGCCCAAACCTCCGCAACCCTCTCAACGCCCCATCAAACCAAGGGGTGATGGGACGGCATGGAAGGGGGCGAACACGGGTTGGAGCAATCTGGTCAAGAGCAGCCGAGATGGCCCCATTATAGGCCACCACCAGCCGCTCGGGATCAGAGCACAATTCATCACACAACGAGAGGTCAATAACCGCCATCAGGTCTTCAGGGACAACATCCCGCAATGGACGGTATTTGACCAACTCCACAGGGGCTGACCTACCCAGGGGGGCCACAAAATTGAATCCAACTGAGTAATGGTCAGATCAACCAACCGGTTCCACCACCAAGTCGGAAGCCTCGATCCCCAGGAAGAAGACCAGATCAAGAGAGTGACCTCCCTTGTGAGTAGCTGTGGAAACAACCTGAGTGAAGCCAAGGGATGACATCACCTGGAGGAAATGTTGACCAAAAGCAAGATTAGGTCGTCAACCCAAAGTATTGAAATCGCCCAGCACCATCAATCTGGGCGATTCCAAGGCCACGCCGGCGGCGAATCTGTTACCTGCAGGAAAAGCTTCTCATCCCCGGGTGGACGATAGATGAGAGCAATCCTGCACCCCACCCCAGCTACCACAGTGCACTCAAATGATCTGGTCTCCTCAACTGGAACTTCAGTTAGGCCCAGCTCAGTCTTAAAACATACCACCACCCCCCCACACACCCCCCGCGATCCAATCTTGGGCGATGTATAACCGAGAACCCGGTGGGAACAGCAGCCTCTAAAATTGGGGCCGCATTCCCATCCAACCAGGTCTCGGTAATGCAAGCCAGATCTGGCCTAGCAACAAAGTCCACAATAAGAGTAGTCTTATTGTAGACAGATCTGGCGTTGCACAACAGCGCCCGAGTTGGACGAGGGTGACGAATTGTCCCAACCACTTGCCCTCTAAAAGAAGAGGTGCCCTTGGGTATGGGAACTAGAATGGGGTTTCCACGCTCCAGAACCCATTTCGCCCCAGGGCGTCTTCGAGGCCTAACCACCCCAATGGGAGAGCAACGCTCACTCCGCTGTCCACAACCTCCAACACCCCCTCACCGCCCCCTCCCACTTCGTGCAATCCCCAAAGCCTGGCAACGATGATAAACCTGAGTTGGTAAGGGGGGAGAGAAGAAGGGGCGGAGAGTGCGGAGAGCGGAGGCCGAGTAACGGACAACTGGTGGAACTGGCAAGCACATCAGGCTGCTATCAAAATTAAAACCAAATAAAACAAATAAACAACAAATAAGGAACACTACCACCCACCATAAAACTAAATAAAACAATATTATAATATAACAATTAAACAATCAAAATAATTACTTTAAGTCCCACAGTCCTCTCACGGCCAAGAGACAGAAAATAATAATACAACTATGATAACTAAAATAAGATACAATAAATATTTACAGGGAAAAATGTATAAACCACCTGCCGGAACTCTCTCACTGGACCGAAAGGGTGGAAAATAAGATGAAAACAAGCACTCTCACTGCTTAAGTTTTTCCCTTAAAATAACTAAACATCACAAATCCTAAAAATAAAATATTAACAGCACAATAAGTCAATATTCATCAGCACCTAAATAAAAACAAAATTAAAACAATCAACAGATCACAGGAACCATCCAGTCCAAAAGGGTTAGAGACCCACTGCTACTACACCAGGGGGGAAAGGCCCTATGGCCAGCCACCCCAGGAGTAAAGAGGAGAGAAGAAAGGACCGGCCTTCTAGCCACTCCCACTCCCCCACCCCCCCGCGTGAAACCCCAGCCCAGGACCGTCGAAGCCCAATAGGCCACCAAAAATTAGTATCAAAAGGTTCGGGAGAACAGTAGTTATATCCACAGTCACTTATCTTGTGGAGACTTCTTCAAGCCGCTTCTTTGCACTTCTTTACACTTAAAAAAGTCAGACAATACTGGTCCTATATCCTTAAAACATTCCCACAACCAGGAAGCCAGACAAAGTTCTCAATATAAGGATTCCAATTCAGTCAGATTTCAGGGGAAAAGCATATTTCAACCACATAGTCCAGACAATTGACCCAGAGGCAATACCGGGCTATAGTGGTGACCCACCACTACGACTCCAGGCCGGATCAGCCCTTCGACCGATTCCACTCGGGGTCTAGGGGAATAGGACAAAGGGTCAGCTCTTCAGCAGGCCCCAATCCCAACCCCTGTGTAAGTCACCAACCAACTAACGCCTCAATAGTGCCAGAGGACCCAGATAAATGAGCCGGAACACCCAGTAAGTAGGAACAAGGAAAAACAGCTTCTTAGCACAATATTTCCAAACATGCGAACTCCACAGAAGTAAAACTTGTTCCCAGTTGCTTTAGAACTCACTCCCAACTTGCTCGTAATGGATCCTAACTCTTGCAAATCCAAGGAACCTCGAATAAACCCAAATAAGATCACACTATTGGGAGAACAAGTGTAAGAAATCCACCACTCCAGCGAGCTGCAGCTAGATACCCAATATAAACGATGGACCTAGCGATCTCCTTCTGCCGTCAGCTTCTGTGTTTCTGTGTAAACAACATGGGAGACAAGATCGAGCCTTGAGGTACTCCACAGGTCAGGGGCTTTGAGCAGGAGGAGAAATTCCCCATCACAACCCATTGAATCCTGCCTGTCAAAAAGGACTCAAACCAGCTGATGATTTTGCCAGTGAGTCCACAGAGCTCTCTCAAGTGATCAAGCAGCACCATGTGGTCTATGGTGTCAAATGCTAAGAAGAGATCCAGGAGAATGTGAATTAGCTGTTCCCCTCTGTCTCTCACCCTGAGATCATTTTGTACCCTGTCCAATGCTGTTTCAGCGCTATGCTTTCTCCTAAATCCAGACTGGAGTGGCTTATAGATGTTAAAGGCCATCAGGTGAGCCTCAAGCTGCAAAGTCACCACTTTCTCCACCACCTTCAGCAAGAATGGAAGATTGGAGAGAGGCTGGTAATTCACTAAGATGTCGGGGTCAAGTGATAGTTTCTTCAGTAGGGGCCTCACCAATGCCTCCTTCAAGGCATTAGGGAACAGTCCCCCTGACAGCAAGCACCGGACAATCTCAGCGAACACTTGACCAACAGATTCAGAACATCCCCCTAGGAGACATGTCGGGCCCAGGTCCAGTTCACAAAAAGTGGGTCGCAGCTTCAAAATTACCTCGATGACCTCAGCCACCCCCACCGGCCAGAACTCATCCCAGACTGTCGGAGTGCTTCTGTCCCTACCAGGCTCTATACTGTGGGACAGATGGAGTGCCAACACCTGTTTCTATTTACTACTGGGTTATGCTGTTTCTTCTCACATGGTTCTCACTGCCCCTTCGATCACAGTACTCTGAACCATCCCCACTAAATGCCAATGATTTTACTTTCTCAAACCTGCTTCTAAGCAAGCTAATACGGTATGATCTTACCCCCTACTACTCCCCAGGTATTTATTTTATCTTGCTATCAATACCTTTAGAAGATGTATACGCCACCCTGTATTTATTCTGTCTCCCTTCATCCATCACAAACTCTGGTATATCCTCCTCCTAGCCCTACTACTGTTAGGTGATGTGGAAACTAACCCTGGCCCTCAGGTTCGCTACTCACACTTAGATGCTGACTGGATCAACATGAAGGGCCTACGTGTTGCTCATTTAAATATCAGAAGCTTACTACGTAACTTTGCTGAACTTGAGGCCTGGGTAGCTCACTGCTGTCCTGATATTCTCTGCTTATCGGAGACCTGGCTCAAGCAGTCCACCCCTGATTCTCTCTGCACCCTACCTAGCTATAATTTAATTAGGTGTGACAGATGGACACCTAAACGAGGTGGGGTGGTTGACATATTCTACAAGTCTCACTTGAATCTCGCTGTTACGTCCACTCCAGATCTCTCTGCGTGTGAATCCCTACACACTACCCTTTTTCTTGGTGCAAAAAAGCTGCACATAGTTTGTGCCTATAACCCACCTCAAAGCGATCTCTGTGGCCTTGAAGAACTACTAGCCCAGGTTGTCCTTACTACTGGACATAAAGAAGTACTTATTCTTGGTGACCTGAACCTCAGCTGGTCAGGTAAAGCACATGACACCCTTCTCTCATTAGTGTAAAGTCACTATCTTCATCGGCTTATAACTGACCCAACTAGATTTACACCTTCCTCTACCTCCAGCACTTTGATTGACTGGATACTGGCCAGTGGCATAGATAGAATTACTGCTGCTGGCACCCTTGCAGATGCCATCATTAATCACTCTCCTGTCTTTTGTTGTTGGAGTCCCTATTTTGTACCCCCTCCACCACCACAATATATTTCTTTTAGAAACTTTGCTAGTCTTGACCAAGTGGGTTTCTTACTTGATATCTCCTTAGTTAACTGGTCCTACTTATATTAGACCCAAGATGTGCAGTCTGCTCTTGATTACTTTCTTTATCAATTCAAGGCATTGCAGGATAAGCACACCCCTCTTACCACCTGCTGTGTCCATGGGAAACAAATTGATGGCTTTGTAAAGACCTTTCCTTACTCCGGTCGAGGGATAAAAGCTGGAGGTGCTTCAAATACACAGGTCTACCATCGGACTACAGCGATTATAGACTGCAGCGGAAGGCTTGTAAATGACAAATCAGGTTAGCAAAAAGCTCCTACCGCAAAGGTCTCCTAGTGAATGCTGCTGGGGACTCTAGAAAAGTCTGGATCCATGTTAAAACCTTCCTTGACTCTACTCAGTCCCACTCTACAAACGACATGGTCCTAAATGGGGTGCACTACAATGATCCAGTAACCACTGCAAACTCTTTTAAAGCAGCAGTGCAACAAAAATGGGCTAAAATTTGATCCCACATTTTTTTCTTCCTAAGCAATGCCAGATGTCTTCCAATTTACTTTGGTGCTGAAATTTTCAGTTTCCATTATCATTTAAGAATTTTATGAATGTTTTAAAATAATTATTTCTCAAGAAAAAAAGATGGCTGCCTCATTGTGTTTGCTTGCACGCATGTGCAAGAAACATAGTGCCATCATCCGAGTTTTAGTACGTGTGGCACCCTGTCTTCCAATTCAGTCAGTGTGTTTGCAGGCGCGGCCACAGTTCACCAATGAATGCTTCTGCTGTCTATGATAGCAGTTGAAAATGCAGTGGAGAACAGTTGAAAGGGAGAGATCGCTTCAGTGAGCAGCGATAAGATAGTGCTGATTAGCATACTGCGTGCTTATGCAGTCCCCCACACACACACACAAGCTGTATGGCCAACGGGGGTGCCCAATCCCCCGTCGGCTCTGTGCTTCAACAGAGTTCCGGGTGCGCCGCTGGGAGCCCACCCCAGCATGACAACAGTCCGTATGGCTGACGGGGTGCCCAATCCCCGTCGGTTCCCACGGCCCCAAGCAGCCTTCCAGCTGCCATGCTGGGAGACCACCCCAGTGTGGCACAAGTCCCTCATCGTCTATGAAAAAAAAAACCTGCAAGAAAAAACGTTTCCTTGCTGACTGTCTGACACCCCTCCCCCAACTGTGCCCACCATCTGTACCCTATCCCCACCCCCACCTCACCCCATACCACCTCTGGAGTCGGCTGTGATCTTGACGGACCAGGAACACGTCTCGCTCTTCATAGCCGACCGTGAAGTGAGGAAATGCCGGTAAGCTGTATAATGGAATAAATAGGGTTTTTTCAACTTTGATGCATATCTCAGGCATTTTGGGGAATTTTTTCACCAAATTTTCAACATGGGGTTTTGGAACTCCACCTCATGAATTCTGTCACTGTCATTTTGTTAATCGGCTCCGAAAGGTGATTTCGCGGTCACTGCGCGGAACCACCTTTTGCGATCGATTACACAAAACGACAGTGTTACAGTTCATGAGGCGGAGCTAAAACCACTGTTGAAGGCCCAGTAACATCCAAACAACTGTTCAGCGATAGCATTGCGCTGTTCCTATGCACGCCTACAAGTTCGCTGATTTTCAATATTTTTCACTCCAGATTTTTCAACACGTTATTTTACTACACCTCCTTATGGAGCAGTACAGCTGTCATTTTCATATCTCACCCAAAATGTGTTTCGCGCATGTAGCGCACAATGGTGCAGCTGGTGTGTGAAATCAATGTTCGGGACAGATTAAGAAAATCACAGTGACACTGTTCATGAGCAGAGGTGTTAAAATGGCTATGTTAAAAATTCGGTAAAAAAAATCCATAAAATGACTGTGTTACAAGCGACCATTGCACAGTTTCCACGCACTCTCAAAAGTTCATGCATTTCTAATATTTTCAGTCCAGATTTTCACCACTGGCATTTTTCCACACTGCCTTATGAACAATACAGCTGTCATTTTTCGCACCATGGCCGAAATGTGTTTTTGCACTTCCAGCGCAGAAATGCGTGGTCGCTGTGGGAAATCACCGTTTGGGACAGATTAAGAAAGTCACAGTGACACTGTTCATGAGCGGAGGTTCCAAAATGCATGTGTTAACAATCTGCTGTAAAGAAATCTCCAAACTAATTGCATTACAGGTGTGCGTTGCTCAGTTTCTACGCACGCTCATGACTTCACCAGTTTTTTTAATATTTTCACTGCAGATTTTCAACATTGCCATTTTTTGCACCTCCCCATGAACAGCACAGCTGTCATTTTTCACATCCTGTTCGAAATGTGTTTTCGCACCTGTGGTGCCAAATGGCGTAGTCGCTGTGCAAAATCAGCTTTCGGCTAACAAATTGATATTGCCACTGTTCATAAGGTGGGAGTCACAAAAAACCCATGTTGAAATTTTGGAATGAAAATGCCAACGAACGCCTGAGGCATTAGGGTTTCCGACCATAACGCCCTACCCTGTAGAGATTGACAGGCATCAGGGGTGTGACTTGGGTTTGTCGCCTGTAATACTCGTACCATTCCACACCCTGCAGCCAGTGAGAGGCATCGAGGTGTGCCTTGGACTCTTTGGCCCCAAAGTTCACCCCGTTCTCCTATACAGCACCCATCTCACTGTATTTCCTGATGGAATGGGGTGAGCATAAGAGCCAAAGACCCCAAGGCACACCATGACACTTGTCAGTGTCTGCAGGGTAGGGTGTGGTGAAATGGCATGGCCGTTATGCCTGACGACCCAAAGGCACACCCCAATGCCTGTCAGTCTCTGCAGGGTGGTAGTGGGGTTGGCTTCAGTTCAATACTTCACTACCATTCCTATTATGCAGCCCTCTAACTCCTACACTACCAATGCCAATGCCAGCAAGCAAACATTCGGCATTGACAAATGCTGGTTTTTGCATTTAAATAATATTGAGGATCTGAGGAGGGTAAGAATCCAGAAAAAATGCAAATGTACTGTAAACAGCACAGAAACCATCCAGAAACTCCAAATCAACAGTTCTGCTAATACTTTTCATAACCATGACAGAAAATTAGTTTTTTGGAAAAACTTTTTTCATTGTACTGCTGCTTTAATAAACATTTTGCTGACTTGCCTAAATTCACCTCCTTGTTCCCTTCTACCAAGACCATGTTAGGGCATGCACCTAACAATCGTAGGCCTGAAAATCCCCCATTTTGGTTTAAAGTTAAAACTCGGACTGATGTCTTAAAACTTCTAAACACTATATCAGACAACACCTCTGTTGGGTCAGATTGTGTAGAGCCCAGACTTCTAAAAATTGCTGCCCCCTTTATTGCCTCTCCCTCGGCTAGAATATTTGCTCTGTCTCTCTGCCACAGCCAAGTCCCTGACATATGGAAAATGACCAGAATTACTCCAGTTTTCAAAAAGGGTGATAAAAGAGACATCTCCAACTATAGGCCCATAGCTATCCTTGGTGTGCTGACCACACATGGAAACTCTCAATGTGAAATGCCTCACAGCAACAATCTGAACAGGTTTCAAGATTGTCACTGTAAGAGGACCAGTGAAAATTTACCCTTTATGCGTTTGCCCCTCCCCAAATCAACTCCGACTTGGGAGTTGATAATCTTAGTAGGGGGAGCGGGGGGCGCCAGTCCCCACGGGGTCAGGGTGCAGCCCCTGAATGAAACTGACTGATGCACAGGCGACATTGGGGATGTCGCTATGCCAAACCTCGACAACAGTGTTGTCGATTCAGTATAGGTAATCTGCTATCTTCTCTGTCTTGAGCAAAATTCTTGACAAATTGGTTGCTTCATAAACTATTGATTTTCTCACTAAATACAATCTTCTATCGCAAGACCAACATGGTTTCTGTAAAGGGCATAGCACCATTTCTGCCCTACTTAAGTTGACGAATGACACACTGTGCTCCATGGATTCTGGCCTTCTGACAGGTGCAGTTTTTATTGATCTTACAAAAGCTTTTAATCTTGTAGATCCCCCTCGTCTTCTTGCTAATCTTCTCTCCCTGGATTTCTCACTGCAAGTGGGGGGTTGGTTCAAAAGCTACTTATCTAATAGAACCCAGGTCGTAAAATTTAACTTGGCCCTATCTGATCAAACTTCCATCAGTATAGGGGTTCTTCAGGGCTCTATCCTGGGTCCCTTACTCTTTTCTATTTTCATAAACCAGATTGCTCATGACACCCCTCTCTGTTCGTCCCTCCTCTATGCGGATGATCTGATCTTGTATTCAGCTCTAAAGATGTATCTGAGATCAATTGCAGTCTCTCGTCTGCCTTTCACAATATCCAATCCTGGATCTTCAGACAAACGCTTGTTCTTAATGTGAGGAAAACGCAAGCAATGCTGTCTGGCTCTGCGGCTAAACTTAAAACTAATCAGAGTCTTCTCAAAATCTCTTGCCTTGATGGCTCCTTACTAGAGTCAGTAAGCTCTTTTAAATATCTAGGGATTCTGTTAGATGGATCCCTTGACTTTGAACAACATATCCTGGCCACCTGTAAATCTGTTAACGCTAAACTTGGGGTGGCCTATAAAACAAGTTATGCTCTGACACCATCAGCAAGGCTGGATATTGCCAGAGGCATTTTACTCCCATCTCTCCCCTACAGTGCTGTCACCTATGTTAATGCATCCAAGACCTCTCTGCGTAAGTGGGATACTACTTATCATAATATTTGCCACTACGCCTCAGCATCCCCTTGGCTTAAACACCACTGTCAACTCTACACCAGTCTAAATTGGCCCTCCCCCTCCGTCAACTGGATTATCTCCCCTTGGCTCCCTAACGAACAGCATCATGAGATCTCATACCCCTGTATCGCTTGCCTCCCTGCTACTCCCCCGTCGTCCTTTTTACTATGGCCTCAAATCAGTTGACTGTGCATTGCTGCACATTCCTAGGTGTAAAACAAATAGGGGAGCCTCTGCCTTCTCTCATGCTGTCCCAAAATATTGAAATTCACTTCCCCTTGACTTGTGGCTTACACCCACTCATGGTCTATTTAAAAAAAAACATCAGTCTCTCCTCACTACTGGTGCACAATGCACATGTTTTAATACCCCTTAGATAACTTGTTTTTCCAGTACCTCATCGCTAATATCTCTTCTTCCCTACCTATTGACCTCCCACCTTACAACGCTGCTCCTCTGAGCCAATACACTGTCTTTATCCTACCTCTTCTTTTGCCTGGCTTTTGCCATCATCTTACCTATTTGTTAATTTCCAATATTTCTGTATGTTCTCTAAATATTAGTGGTTACCCTGTGTATTTGTCCTTATTTTTCTGCAGCCTTTGCCCACTATGTAAAAATTGTCCTATTTGCTTTGTACCATTGACTCTTGTCATTTGCCCTCAACTGTTACCTATGTATGCCAAACCCTACTTCTGTCCCAAGTCTGGCGATGGCACTTACCTTGTATAACATATATCGTATGCTTGCTGCTGTGTCGTCCTATTTTTGTATTTTATTTCCTACGTTTGTTGTATCTTGTTTTTCATTTCAGGTTACTGAATATTGTCACTTTCTGTACTGTTTACTGATTTTGTCTTGTATCCTGTTTACTTTGTAACCTCCCAGGTCATGTCTGAAAATAGTCATTTATATGGCTAGAGCACCTCACCTGGTAAACAAAAACTAAAAATAAAAATTTATAAATATTCCAGTCCTAATGGAGGACACCCTGTCAGAAAAGAACTGAGCAAACTCTTCCCACTGTGCAATTGAAACTGCTGTTTTCGGCTGCAGACAAGCTGGATAAAGTAGCCTGTCTACAGTCCGAAAGAGCAGAGCAGGGCTGGTCTATTCCTTCCAGCAGCAATCTCCCTGGACAGGAACTCTGCCTTCTTATGTTGATTGCCCTTTGATATTCACTGTAGTGAATTCTCAAAGCCAGTTTGTTGTCCAAGGGCCTGGTCCTCCTCCAGCAATGCTCCAACTTCCGACCCCTGGTCTTCATCTCCTTGAGAACCCCATCAAACCACAGGGATCTCAAGTAAGAAGACCTGGGTTGTATACAGATCAGTGCAATGGCGTTGAATGCTTTCGTGACAGCATTATTATATGCTGCTACCACCTCATTCAACCCCGTCGCACAAGCAGCACTCACACCAGAAAAATACATTACTGCCAACAGTCCCTCTGGAGATAAACCCCTCAAAGGGTGGTAGCAGACCATCTTGACAGGGGAGGGACTAACAGGAGGGGCCTCGAACAAGAATTTTACCATACACTGATCTGACCAAGATCAATCTTGAGACATGTGATCTCAAGCAGCAGTGAAAATACTAAGTACAAGGCATGGCCATGGCAGTGGGTCACAGAAGCAACCACTTGTGTGAGGCCCAGTGATGTCATCATTTGGAGGAAGTCCTTCCCAAAATGCAAGAGTTCGTCATTGACCCAGGCATTGAAGTCCCTCAGAATTAACAGTCTGGGTGACTCCAACACCTTGTCGGCGATGAAGTCCATGACTTCCTGCAGGAATTCCACCTCATGCCCTGGAGGCGATAAATGAAGAGGATCTTGTAACCTGCACCCAGATCCCCACGCACAGCCACACATTCAAATGATGAAGTAGACTCCACTGGGAGCATGGAGAATTTCATGTCAAATCTAAAAGAGATGGCCACACCCCCAACCCCCGCATTCCCTCATTGGGCAGTGCACTACAGAGTATCCTGGTGGGGTGCAGGCCTCCAAAACTGGAACTACATCATCCTCCAATCAGGTCTCTGTAATGCAAGCCAGGTCAACCAAAGAAATCAATTCAGCCATAATGGCTGTCTTGTTTCTCATCGACCTAGCAATGTATAGCACTGCCCAAAGGGGACTGGTGGAGGCTGCCGGTCCATCGACTACCTGCCCACTCAGTCCCATGGGAACCCTGGCAATGGGAAACAAACATGTCTGGCCTCTCTCATGGTCCCATTTTGCCCCAGGGTGCCTCCTGGAGCTGACCACCCTGATGCTACTCACCCCAGCCACATCACCAGTGTACTGCTGCCCCATTATGATTCCAACCTCTCTACAGGAGGGGAGTGTTTTCAGAGGAGATGGTGCACAAGAACAAGGGGGCATTCAATGAAGCTGGAAGGGGGAAATTGTGGTGGGATATGAGGAAGTACTTCACTGAAAGAGTGGTGGATACCTGGAACAGTCTTCCAGCAGAGATAATGTGGGCAAAAACAGTGGTGGGCTTCAAGCATGCATGAGGTGGGCACAAAGGAATTTTGGTAAGAAAGCAGTGGGGAGGTAGTCGGAGATCAGGCAGAGTTTGCAGTGACAGTATAAGCAAGAAAAATTGGGAAGACTAGGTGGGCCAAGCAGTCCTTATCTGATGACAAATTCTATGTTTCTATGTTTCCATTTCCTCTGCAATGTCCCCTATGAAGATATTGAAGAGGATTAGTCCCAGTACTGAACCCTGTGGTACTCCACTGGTCTTTCTGCCATCCTTGGAGTGTGTGTCATTAACCACTACCCTCTGTCTCCTATCCATTAACTAGTTTCAGACTCCATTTAACAATGTGGACCCCACTCCTAAGCTGGTCAACTTCCTAATCGGCCTTCTGTGTGGCACACATTTTCCAACATCTATCCCTGCCGTCTCCTTTTTCCCTTACCATACAATCTGTCATGCTGTTGGGCATGTTTTATCCATTGCGGATGCCTTGCTGCTCTGTTATATCATTGACTAAAGTAACCTAAACTCTTGACTTTTGCGATTGTTTATGACTAGAACCTCAGCATTTCCTAAACTTTGATTACTGGCAATCATCTTAAGGGGAATCAGACCCTTTTTCCTGTTTTCAAAGAGTGTACCTACAGTCAAAAGCTCTTTCTTAGGAAGATAAATGCCCCTCCTAGCTTAAAGTGTTAGCTAAACATAGAACTTCCTTCTTGTTGGGTGATAGTATAAGACTATTGGGAATGCTAAACAAAAAGGCCAAGGGTCCATTGTAAGGGCCCACCAGGGGTCTCTAATAAGGGTCAAACAAGGGTCCAGCATAAGGTTCCTTACGGTCTAGCATAAGGGTCCATCATAAGGTTCCACCAAAGGTCCATCATAAGTGTTTACCAAGGGTCCATCATAATGATCCATTATAAGAGTCCATCAATGGTCCATCATAAGGGTCCACCAAGGGTCCGTTATAAGGATCCAGCAAGGTTCCATCGTAAGAGTCCATCAAGGGTCTATCATAAGGGTCCACCAAGGGTTCAGCATAATGGTCCAGGGTTCATCATAAGGGTTCACCAAGGGTCCATCATAATCATCCACCAATGGTTCATTATAAGGGTCCAACAAGGGTCCACAATAAGGGTCCACCAAGGGTCTATCATAAGGATCCACCAAGGATCCATTGTAAGAATCCACCAAGGGTCCATTGTAAGGGTCTGTCAAAGGTTCTTTGTAAAGGTCCATCAAGGATCTGTCATGAGTGTCTGCCAGTGGTCCATAACAGGGGTCTAAGATCCATCTTAAGGGTCCAATTATAGTCCATTGTAAAGGTCCACCATGGGTCCATAGTATGGGTACATCATAGGTCCATCGTAAGGGTCCATTATACCAAGAATCCATTCTGTTTGCAGATTGTTTAGATGCATTTATTTCTAAGAAATAATAGCAGATTGTTGGGCCATTTAAGGAGTCTTTATCCCCTGGATTAAAATTGAATAAAAAGGTTAAGCTCAGCTATATTTATTTATTAAGTTAGTTTTCATTGACCAGATAGGTACACTAGACAAAAATATTGCATATTTTCAGGCACGACCTGGGAGAGTTACAGACAGTAAATGGACAGCATTACAGGGGTACAAAATACAATAACAGCATGTGGCCTGACAAAATACAGGGAGAACATGAAACAATGAGCATTACATGGAGATAAAAAAATTAAGAATACAATTACAATAAATGCAACTCCTATAGCTAGTTATGGGTTCAACATTTATGCTATTTTTAAAGGAAAACTCCATGTTAAAATTAAAAAAAGATATGTAGTATTCTTTTTTTTCTGTGTTATAACCACTTCCCAGTGTTTTTTTTAACTCTGGCTGTAAGGGTTGTTTTTTCTAACTTTCCCTGTCTGTTTTATTGCCCTTGAAGGTTGCCATTCTGGTTTCATTTATGGCCTCTTGTCCCAGAAAGTCTTCCCAGAGTGCCCTTTCGTGTGATGTCTAATCGCCCTGCAGGAGACCAGTGTCTTGTTACAGTGTCTGTCACAGCTCATCCACAGAGAGAATACTTCTTCCAGAGAAGTCACACTGCTAGATTTTGGGTGAGTGTAATCATTATTATTTTTTGATATCGGTACCTTGCCCTGCTGTGTGTGTGTGTGTGTGTGTGTGTGTGTTTGTTTTAATCATGTCACTGTTTACAGTGGCTGTGTCTGAACTCATTTGGCTATTCCTCTCAGTCCCTTTCAGTTTTTGCACCAATACTAAGCAGCAAAAATTGAACATCACCTTATAGGCTGTAACATAGTAGGACAAGGTACCAATATAAAAAAATAATAATGATTACACTCACCCAAAATCTATCAGTGTGACTTCTCTGGAAGAAGTATTATCTCTGTGGCTGAGTTGTGACAGGCCCTGTTACAAGTCACTGGTCTCCTGCATGGGGCAATTAGACATCACACCAAAGGGCACTCTGGGAAGACTTTCTGGGACAAGAGGCCATAAAAGAAACCAGAATGGCAACCTTCAAGGGCAATAAAACAGCCAGGGAAAGTTTGAAAAAACAACTCTCACAGCCAGAGTTAAAAAAAAAAAAACACTGGGAAGAGGTCATAACACAGAAAAAAAGAATCCTGCTTCTTTTTTTGATTTTAACATGGAGTTTTCCTTTAAGTTCAGTGCCCCACCAAGGCAACTCTCATTCTCAGTCCTAGCTTGTCTTGTCTAAAAATGTGATGCTTCAAATAAATGCTGTCCAAAAATTAAAAGAGAACCTCAGATGTAGTCCTGCCAGTATGAAACATTGCAGCAGTTTCTCCTGGGCTCCTTCTAGGAATTCCAAGGTCTGTGTAACCTCATAGGGTAAATAAGAGACAAATACAGAAGCCCAGACAGTTACAAAATACCTTCTCAGGTCCTTTAACATTATCTTAAAAGATATAATATAGAACTTTGAAATTTAGGTTTGATCTTTTTTATGTTTGCCATGCGCATGTGCACGCAGTCAATGTCTTGCTGTGATAGTGCCTTTTGAGGGGTGTGACACTGTCCGTCCAATGAAGAGCAGTGTTTTAGGGTGAGTCAGTGCCACACCAACAATCAGCCAGGCTAATCATGACAGAGTTTTGGCTAGCTGGGTGGAAACTTTGTGTATTTCAAAAGAAAGAGCTGACCCAATCATGAGTTGGCTCTTCCCTTTGATCTATGCTGCCCAGCAAGCAAAGCTGATCTGTCATGGTCTGTCTAGAATGTCAAACATGTAGGTGCTCACCCCAGCTGTAACTGAAAGCCGTCCATCGATGTCTGTTACTGGTGCCCCCAAAATTGTCCCCTGCACCTGACTCTCCCTCTTAGCAACCCCCCACAAACATAACACTGACACTGGGGGTACCCAATCCCTCAGTGTCACCACCTCATAAGTGAAACCCCCACGGCCCACTACTGCGCCACTCCCAATGCGTGGTCACATCTCTAAATGGCACTGAAGCACCAGAAGGTTTGTTCACACGTTCATTGATCTATGTTGTTGCTGCCCTTGTAACTGTCCTGCCCACATGACCCTCCCTCTCAGCACCCCCCCAAACATAACACTGATGCTGGAAGTGTCCCACCCCCCAGTGTCACTGTCACTCTCTGTTTTTGCCACCTCTGTATTTGTCCTGTCCACTGACCCTCCCTCTCAGTACCCACCACCCCACATCATCCCCACAAACATAACGCTGATACTGGTGGTGCCCAATCCCCTAGTGTCACGACCTGAAATACAGACACTGGGGATGTCCAATCCACCAGTGTCACTGTTGCTCTCCATTGTTGCCACCCAAGTAACTGTCCCGCCCACCTGACCCTCCCTCTCAGCACCCCCGCCCCACCCCCACAAACATAATATTGGCACTATTACTTAAAACCCAAACCTGGAAGCCATTTAATAAGATTAATTGGTTTCCAGCAAGAATTGTCCTGCTGGAAATCAGTGAACTCAGTTACACATTATTTATTTATTTGTTTGTTTTGTTCATCAGAAAAGGGGCCTTGGAAATATTTTCCTGCTATCATCCTCGGCCCATGGAAGGGAGGGAGGGAGGGAGGAGGGAGGATGGGGGTTGGGGACTCAGGAAGTACCAAAAGAAATTGGACCATTTTAAGCTGCTGGTGGGTTAGTGAATATGGGGAATTTGGGCAGGACACTGAGGAGATGCCCCTACTCTTCTCAGATGGTATGGGATCATTAAGGTCTACCTGAACAACCTCCAGAACAGGCATACAAGACCTTGGTTTAAAGTCTTATCTGAAAGATGGCATCTCTGTCAGCCCAGTGTCCCCCCCCAAACACCATGCTGGGGAATTGCTATGTTATTTATTACCAAGGGGGAGTGCTCCATGTATAGCTACCAACACAAGGTTTTACATCACCTGGTGTTCACTGGAGACCTCCCACCCAACTACAGACTAGGTTCACATGTACTTTGCTTCTGAGATCTCAATCAGACTTCAAAGTGATAAGGCTACAGGTGCAGTAGATAGATAGAAATTGATGGCTCTTGGTCCTCCAGTCTGCCCACTGTACCTTATTATTCTAGTCTGCCCTTGTGGTAATCTTCCCCTTTCATACTGGCCCCCTCTTTTTTCTAACTAAATCAACCAGCCTGTCCCATCCCTGCTTGAAGCTGCTGATCAATGTGGCCTGTTTTCATGACAGCAGGACCTTTGCCTTAGACTTAGCCTGTTTGCTTTGCTGATTCTTGTCTTAAAATCATAATCCTCTGCACGTGACATCACTACTTGTTACCAAACACATGGTTCTGTGACACACACACAGGATTATGACATTACAGCAGGAACAGATGGAGTGCAATTGGTCAAAGAGCCTTTTTTTTTTACTTTCTATTTATGCTCCCTGCACACCACCCCATCGGGAGTCGCCAAGGCATCTGCCCCCTTCCCCTCTTACCTGGAGCCTGTGGGTGATTCCCCATGTAGCCTCCCCCCCAGGTGGGGATGTGGTGGGGCCCGTGCACCCCAAACTTCTAGTTTTCAACAGAACACACTGAGCGGGACAGGCAGGATCTGTGCCGGGGACTCTGTCTTCCTGACATGCAGGGAGACATTTTTCTGGTGTTCTTGGTGGGGAGCGATGTGCGCTCTGATGTCAAGGCACATTCGCCAATGTCCGTCATGCCTCCTACCTTTGGTGTGGCTTGCTGCTTGCTGTACCTCCGGCCTCAACCAGAGGCCAGTCAAGCACTGAGCCTCCCCCTTTCTGGAGAAAGCGAGCGGTCCTCGGATGCTCAAGCCTCCTCCCCCTGGCTGGTCCTCCATTTCCCTGCGCACGTTCCTGAATCCAGGTCAGCAGCATCGTGAGCAGTAGCCCTACCGTTGCACCAGCAGGCCGGCCAAAGAGCCTTTTTGTATGCAAAAGTCCTTAGTAATAAAGAGCAGAATGTCCTGAAATTTAATTTTGGGGGAATGTTATGAGATTAGAGTCCTGCTGGGGCTGAATGTAATGTTTTTACATGAAAAGTGAAAATCACTTTAAACACCATCTGAAACCTCAAGGGAAACTTTGGGAAACATAACAATTAGACAAAATATAGTGTATAGTTTCAATATTTACAGAATCAATCCCTCCGTAGTTATTTATTACAGAACCATTGCCGGCGGTGTTTCCTGGGTGCCCAGAAACCCCTCCCATCTTGCTATTATTTTTTCATAAAAACACTTGTTTTCATACACTGTGACAAAATATTCAGATTTTTAGGGTGGACACACCCTGTTTATAAATCTTAACTACACCACTGTATTATTAAGTAAATATGAAAAAATACTTGGTCCTTGTGCGTTAGAGATTATCCACCCCTACTGCTCAGTCCACACTTGATGTCTTAACCCACTCTGTGACATCATAATCTGCTGCTGAGAAAATGGTTGTGATGTTACCTACCGAGGGTTGTGGGAATATGTAGCAATAGCAGATATAGTCCATGGAACACAATTCCTGTTTGCATGCAAATATTCTTGACAAAGAACGGAAATAATGCAGATATGTGATGGCCTGACTCAAAATATGCAATTTATCTTCTGCCGGCTCTGTGGCGCCGGGTGATGTGTGTTCGCTCAGCACTCTGGTGACCCAGGTCCGTGCCCTGAGCCTGGACTTCAGGAGCACACGCCAGCGGGGAAGGGGTTTGGAGCGTCCTTAGGATGTTTCCCTCCCAGGGGGATGGGCTGCATTGCACTGCTCTCACAGCTGCTCCTGGTGGGGACTAGAGGTGATGTCCTAGGTGGCATGGGTGACCACATGGGTGACCACATGCCACTGAATGTCCCCACCACAGGACACAGCTGTGGCACACACTTATGCAGGTGGGGCCAAAAAACAGAGGGGGGGTGCATCCGCTGGAGAGCTCTGTTCAAGGGGCAGGTCTGTGGCAGGCGAATCAGTAGGCAGGCTGCCGATGACTCACTTTCTCTTTTGGGGGCAGAGTTGGCAAGGTTTTCAAAGGACAGAGCTGAACCAATAGTGGCGCGTCTCAGTCCTTTGATGTGTACAAACACAGAGCCGGTCTTAGCATTGTGCCAGCCACTCCCTCCCATTGCTGCTGCTGTCTTCCCCGCTCCCTCCATTCCTGTTCAAGTCCCTCCCCAGAAAATCAGTCCTTCCCACTGTCTCCCACTGCTGCTATCCTCCCCACTCCCTCGGTTCCTGTTCAAGTCCCCCCCAACAAATCAATCCCTCTCTGTTCCTCCCACTGTTGCTGTCCTCCTCGCACCCTCCATTCTGTTTGAGCACCCCCACAGCAAATCAGTCCCTCCCACACCCTCCCACTGCTGCTGTCCTCCCCCACCCACCATTCCCCATCCCTCCGGACACTGGGGAGCCCACTCCCAGTGTCCGGAAATGTAAACAAAATTGTTCCCTGTCAAAAAGTAAACCATCCCTGATGTCTTTTAAACCTGCAAAAGAAAATGGTCCCTCGTTGTCTCCCCTCCCTTCCCTATCCCAACCTCCCATTGTGCACCCACCTCCCCGCACCCCTTACCCATACTTACCTCTGGAGGTTGGAGGCAGCAATCTTCTGTGGACCGGGACATGTCTGCACTCTTCAAAGCCAACCGGCAAACTGAAGATTTCAAGGCAAATCGAATAATGGGAGTCAATGGAGGATTCAGCTTAGGTTGATATCTCAGTCATTTTAAGGAATTTTGGCCTCAAATTTTCAACATGGGGTTCTTGGGACCCCACCTCCTGAACACTGTCATTTCGTTACTCAGTCCAAAAAGGTGATTTCGTGGTCACTGCATGAAATCATCTTTCGAGACAAATTAATGAAATGACAGTGCCACTGTTCATGAGGTGGGGTCCCAAAAAGCCCATGTTGAAAATTTGGTGAAAAAATTCCAAAAAATGACTCTGACTATGAGCGCATGATGCACAGATTTCTACATACGCCATAATCTCGCCAATTAATATTTTCACCCAGATTCTCAACATTCTAATTTCACATTTCCTTATGAACAGTATAGCTGACATTTTCCATATCCTGCCTGAAACATGATTTCGCACCTGAGGCACAGAATGGCATGGTTGCACTGCAAAATCACCTTTCAGGATGAGTGAACAAAATGACAGTGGCACTCTTCATAAGGTGGGGTGCAAAAAAGGCCATGTTGACAATTTGGTGAAACAACTCCAAAAAGTGGCCGAGTTACACCCAGTCGTTCAAAATGTTCTACGCACGCGTGTAACTTTGGTCATTTTCAATATTTGCACTCCAAATTTTCAATACAGCCTTTTTATCACACTACCTCATGACCATTATAGCTGTCTTTTTTCCCATCCTGCCCATAATGTGTTTTCACACCAGTGGTGTGGAATGCATTTTCCCACGGATTTGAAAATTTTCACCTACAGGGTTCATGAGGTGGGGTGATAAGACTATGTTCAACTTTTGGGGTCAAAATATGAAAAATGACAAAGGTATGGCCATTTGTAACAATTTTGGTATGCATGCTACATTTTTTTAAATTATTTGTGCTGCTGCTCCACAGCCCTCTCTGTCTGGAGGGAGCCCCAGCCCCATCCCCCAACATCCACCAGCCAACGCCGACCAGCTACCCCCAGGTCTTACCCCCCTAGCGGGGTCGATGGGACCCCCACCAAGACCAGATCCACCCACCAAGACCAGATCCATTACAGGGGTTGGTGCCATAACTGATCAGGGGCCGGGACCTGCGAGCTCCCTCCATCATCTGCTGTGAGCTTTTTTCCTCCTGGTTTCTCCCCTTCAGGGGCAGAGTGTGCAAGTACACTGTTGACGGTGCTGCACACACTCCCATGCATGCACCCTGTCAGGTATCTACCCCGCGTCTGTCCGGATGTCTGTAGCATCAGTATGCCAGCCCCCAGCCATCGCTGGGTGCCAGGCATGCACCTACAACTGGTCACCCCTCTCCCCAGAGAAGGAGAGTTGTCCCTGGGATGCTCAATCCTTCTCCTCCCCTACCAACCCCCAGAGGCCCATGCTCGTTCCTGAATATGGATCACCAGCATGTTGCAAGGTGTGGCATCCAGCGCCTCAACCCTCAGCATCACCAGGCTGGTGATGGACCCCATATTTTAAACTTAGCCTTCTTATTACCTGAGCTACTGTATTCAAATGCTGTCCAAAATATGATAGTTTGTCTATATATAGTTCAGGCAGGGCTTCGGCGTCAGTGTATTTCTTATACCATCACTGCAATGACCGCAAAGACCACCACAGCACCAGAAATTGGTCAAAATATGCCCATCGCTGTGGTAGTCAGTGTGGCGATCAGGACTGCCTCGCTGGGTGTTCCCCCTCCCATTCCAACTCCGACTCGGAGTTAGAATCCTAGAGACCGGGGGTTCGGGGGGCACAGCCCCCTGATTGTGAGCGCCAACATCCCATGGCTACAGTGCTGACAGTCAGCATTATAGCTGTCGCGGTAGGGGATGTCAGCGCTAGCGCCGTCGAAGCGCTATAGGTAAACCAATGTATTTCAATGGGGTTTTCAACTTAGTGTCATAACTTGGCCATTTTTAAATATTTTTGCCCCAAATCTTCAACATATGTTTTTAGGGACTCCAACTCATGAGCAATGCAACTGATGTTAGGTAAATCTGTCCCGAAAGGTCATTTTGTGGTCACTGTGCAAAATCACCTTTCAGGCAGGAGTACAACATTTTCTTCACCATTGTTCATGAGGTGGGATAATAAGAAGGCTATGTTGAAAATTTGGTGTAAAAATATTAAAGAACATAGAGAATACTGGATGGGCAACTATGCACAACCAATGTGTTCTGCCACCGAGGGGTTCTGATTCCCTCTGACCTCGAGAGCGAAGCTTGAGAGGTCCATGGGAATCAGAACCCCGAGGTGGCAAAACAAACTGGTTGTGCATAGAGTTGTTTATCCTGTATTTTTTATAGTGCATAGTATTGTGTGAAATATGTGTGTGTGAGTTCTTTTGCTTTCAAAATGAAACTGACTCATGCAGTCTCTAGAGGTTCTAGAATGCTGTTCTACCACAATAGGGTAGAATCACGTTACATGACCTTTGAACTGTGGTACAACACTTTTTGAAAGGGATGGAATTCTATACAGAACAACATTCTACTATACACTATAAAGAAGTCATGAGCCTGCATTGAAATTTGCAAACATAGGCTCATAATTTTGACAATTTTCAATATTTTGACCCCAAATATTCAATATAGTCATTTCTTCACAGTACCTCATGACCATGACAGCTGTCATTTTTCAGATCCTGACAAAAATGTGTTTTTGCATCCCGAAAGGTGATTTTGCAGTCACTGCACAAAATTACCTTTTGGGACAGGAGTTGAAAATGTTCTCCACCTTTGTTCATGAGGTGGGGTCATGAGAATGCTACATTGAAAATTTGGTGTGAAAATATTAACAAACAACAAAGTTATGAGCCTGCACTTAAATTAGCAAACGCAGGCTTGTACCTTTGGTACTTTTCAATATTTTCACCCCACATTTTCAACATAGTAATTTCTTCACTGCACCTCATGAATGTGATAGCTGCCATTTTTCGGATCCTGACCAAAATGTTTTTTTGCATCCCGAAAGGTGATTTTGCAGCCACTGTGTGAAATTACCTTTTGGACAGGAGTTGAAATTGTACTCTTCCTTTCTTCGTGAGGTGGCGTAATAAGATGGCTATGTTGAAAATGTGATGTAAGAATATTAAAAAACAATGAAGTTATGAACCTGTGTTGAAATTTGCCAATGTCATAGCCCACCCTCCTCCCCACAATGACACCAGTGCACACAACAAACATTGGCATTGACAAATTAAGCAATGAGCATGACAGGGTGTGTGTGTTGTTGTGTAATAACGTCACTCTTGGGGTGGGTTGAAGCACGAGGCAAAGCCGAGTGCTTCCATCACCCCAGGAGTGACGTTATTACACAATAACACACACCCTGGAGTGCCTTATTGCTATTATACAATGGCTCATTGTGATACAAAATAAAAAAATATTTAAAAAATGTTTTTAGTAGATTTTTAGTGAGGCAGTATGTCTTTGTTTCTTAAGAGAAGAGCAAACAAATGAGCAATAAATCAAAGACAGTGATGTTATTGTGTAATAACATCACTGTCTCAGGTATACACTGACCAATCAGAGTCCAGGAAATTTTCTTGCCATTGTATAATGCGTGTTAAACCAGCTGTTTGTGCAATGATGTACCTGTTTGTTTGTTTTTTATTTGAACAGCTGGTATTAGTGCTGCACAGGGTTGTTCTGATGTCGATGGTGTTCTGAAAGCTGCTGTCTAATTGGTTCAGTACACCTTGTACTCTACCCAGCCCTCAGTATGGTGACTGTAACATGTCCATCTTGCAAGAGAGCATGTTTCTCACGTGTTTCATGCCAAGATTACACATTTGTATTGCACCTGTTATTTCAACACCAGTTGTAGAAACAGAAAATCTGTGAAATATAAATTACATTTTGCCTAAGCATTGTGTTTTCTGAAGTTTTCCCACAGACATCTCAGCAGCTCTTGAAGTGTCATTTTGTAGCAGCCACAAATTATTTCTAGTGGCCATTAGCCACTACCCTGGTCAATGTGTCTTTTACAGGCTGATATATACCACAGAAAACAAAAAGAATCGAGACATACAGCTCAACCATCCCTGATTTTGCCTCAGAAATGTCCTCCATGCTGCCTACATTTGGCATTTCTGACACTAAACAGGATGGGTTTGAATCATAACATAAGGTACAGACCAGGCAGCGTATTGTGCGCAGCTTCTGGTGCAGCTATTACTGTTTTTGTCAGACACAGTATGTCCCTAATTTTGGTCATCAGTTCCTGATTTTTATGGCTGTGGGTGGAGCCTACAGCCATTTTGTAATTTGTAGCTTGAAAATGAAGTTTCGTGGAACACATTTTTTTGGACTTTTCAATGTATCCTTTCACATCTACACATCTGCAAATCACTATGACAACTAAATAAAATAATCCCTTCTTTCTGTTTAGAATGTTGAAGACATAACTCCAAGCTGCTTATCTGATGGCCATTAGGAAACTGAAACAGCTTGTTAAATATTGGTTGCCTACTGAACTGGAGATTTGTTCACCTCCTTCGAAATGCCACAGCTTGCACGTTTAAATGATTAGCATTTAAACATTTTTTACTACTAACTTCAGTTGCAGATGAATATCTTTCAAGAAGGATTCATACCTCATAAATGTCACCCTTTCCCAGCAAATGTTGTAAAGAGTTGCACTGTTTTCAACCTCAAAAGACCTATCTGATAAAATGCCAGGTCTTCAGTGAACTACACAGACTAAATAAATACATACTTTTCTTTTTGACAGAAAAGATCCACACGCAGATGATTTGATACCTTTTTTGGACCAACATAGATGTTACACAAGAAAGAACAAAGTGCTGTAGCTTTTGAACCAACCAGGTCCTTCTTCAGAAGCTTTATGACACTTATTTAGAAAATCCTATCCTATCAACACCCAGATAATGCATAAAAAACAGAAATAATTCTCATTGGTTTAACATATACATTTAAAACATAACAGAAGATTACTTCAGAGAAGCTAATTAACACTAGTCTGCTTTTAGCTGAGAAGCCCCTGAAAGTCAAAGGTTATCAAGAAATATCAGCAAGCAGATAGTTCTTCTCATATAAATTTTAAAATATCTCAGTACCTTTCAAGGAAGCATTCTACTGGTAACAAAACATTGGAATACTATTCTCCCTAATACATGTAAGATGAGCTTACAACTTTTATTGCAAGTGTCCTTGTGTTTTAACCCTTAGGCTGCCGGAAGATTTAGAACGCATAGGTTTTTAGGACAAGATATCTTGTCAGCGGCAGTGTAAGGGTTAATTAAAGAACAGTCAATGAAAGGCAAAATGCTGAAATGAGGCCTAATTGCAAGTTGATAAGCCTCAAATTAAACATACACACATACAGTATATACACATACATAAACACACATATATACATATATATATATATATATATATATACACACACACACATATATATATGTATAAATATACATACTGTATATCACATACAGAAGGTTTAAAGTGAAGTTTACTCAAAGTGAGCAAATGCTGTACACAAAATGTAATCTAGAACAGCTTGAGACATTTTCCCAACTGTACTCTCAACCAGTTAATGCAGTGCATACACTTTAATGCCTTCAGTGTTGTAACAGGATTTAAATCATGATAATATTAGTTACAAGTATAAGTGCCAAATAAAAAAACTGCCTCTCCACAGATCTGCATTGTGCAATTCATTAGAAATAATGGGTAAAAGCATCCCAAAAGCTTTTCACAGCTATATCGGCTCTGACCAGAACTTGTATTTTAAGCCTTGCCCCTGATTTGTGAGGCAGGACATTGAGAGGCATGGCTTGAGATGTGATCCAGGGTTATTTGACAACAAGCTAAACTACTGTGTGCTGCTTGGCAAAGTAGAATCGAGACACACTCTGTATTGTATAAGTTTAGTGGCATGTGAAAACCTCACAAGCATTTCCTAAATGTTACTGTTTTTCATGGGCAGGACATGAAAAAGGAATTTGAAGAGTCCAATGGATGTCTTACTACCATCACCCATCTCCATGAGCCCGTGAGTCAAAGGAAAAAAAATGAGATGAAGGCCAGCTTGTCTTCAGAGAACAAAAGGCAGGACCTGGCTGCAGACAATAACAAAACCTGCTTTGCAGTAAAAAGCAAAGCACAGAGAGTTGCCAACTACTTCACTGTGGAAAATCCAGACAACATAGACAAACACTCAAGACTGGTTTTCCCAGCAGCTTTCCTGGTCATCAACCTCTTCTACTGGTCATACTACTTGTTTCTATAGAACAACCAACGCCTTTTATGTTTCATCCATTGCAGAGTCATTGTGACTGCGCCATGGACGCATGCTGCTAAGCTGTCAGTTTGCTACTCGCACGGAACTGGTGTTTTGGTGTGCAGTCAAAAAACAGGCTAAAACCCGGACTAGCTGTTGTGTTTGTAGGTTTTGTTCTAATTTTGACCATGTCATCAGGAGAAACTGCTTAAGCGGACATTTCAGGCCTGTGTTGAATGCAGCTTAATCAGCTTTTCTGTTCTATTTTTTATAAGGAATGTTTTGACACTTTTTGATATGTCCCTTACCAAATGGGAATACTGTATTTGCTTGCTATATGCAAAACATGTGCTCCATAAATTCAAACTGAATGACTAGTGTAGGGATATGGAAAGACCCTAAAGCATGGGAAGAGTGGGGCAGCAGAATGTAACTAGTAGATTTATTAATTTATTTATCTATATGAGTATGTATTTATTTGTTTTATTTATTTATTTATCTTCCAGTACTTTCCAGCCATAGCGTAGCATAAGAAAATTAGGCATCACTCAAGTTTAATGACAGCTTTCTGTAATCCAATTAAACCACTTCAGGAATAAGCTCCCATACCCAAATTCATGCTAGCACTACTTATTTTCTATGTATATCAATGAAAAATCAGAAAATGTTGAAAACATTTTTTAAAATTTCCAGTATTGGTATATCGATGCAACTTCCTTGGCCAATATCTCCATGTCTGTACCTGAAGGTGAGGGTCAGGGTACGGTTCAAAAGATATTTGCTTCTAATGTTGCACTGTCATTATCAAGATAAAGATAATCCATCAGTGTCTACATTAATGGAGCAATACATAAATGTTGCTTCACTTGCCACAACTATGTTGACCTATAAGGAGGCAGTATAGTGCAGTGGTTTAAGGCTCTGAGCTGCAAACCTGGAGACCTGTGTTTGAATCCCACAGCCCCCACTTGCATACTGTGTGATCCTGAGCAAGTCACTTAACTTCCTTGTGCTTCTAGGTTGCACCTGTAAACAAGCTTTCAGCTTAGTGTGTACCTCCTGGTTAAACAAAAAAAAAACACCAAGCTTTCATTTTCAAAAAAATATATTTTTAGCCATTATCGTTCCAAAGGTAGCCCATTCTAAAGTTACAGGGCCACAGTTTCCCCTGTAATTTTCTCTTGGGTAACAAGGCACGAAGTGCACTTTATTGTGCTAGTATATACTTGTACTTTGCTGAGACGGGGTTATCTGCATCAGGTAAATGCAAGTTAAGTTGTGCAGCTGTTCACGTGTACAAATGTGGTTTTGCGGTGTAACAGTGCACAATACTGCCACAGACATATCTGTGCACAAACAACACACAGTAATGCCACAGGCATGGCACACAGTAATGCCACAGGCATGGCACACAGTAATGCCACAGACATGAATGCACAGTAACATCACACAATACTTCCACGGACATGTATGCAGAGTAACAGCACACAAAACCACCACAGACATATATGCACAATAACAGCACACAGTATCATCACAGACATATTTGCACAGTAACAGCACACAGTACCACCACAGATATGTATATGCAGTCACAGCACACAATACAGTCATGTATACACTCAGTACTGCCACGAACATGTATGCACAGCAACAGCACACAATACCACCACAGACATGTATGCACAGTAACAGCACACAACACCACCACAGACATATATGCACACTAACAGTACACAGTACCACCACAGACATGTATATGCAGCAACAGCACACAATGCAGTCATGTACGCACTCAGTACTGCCATGGACACGTATGCACATTAACAATGCACACTGTAACAGTGCACAGTACTGCCACAGAGATACAGTATATGCACAGTAACAGCACACACAACCACCATAAACATACATGCACAGTAACAGCACACAGTACCACCACAGACATGTATAAACACAGTCATGTATGCACAGTAACAGCACACAATGCCACCACAGACATATATCCACAGTAACAGCACACAGTACCACCACAGACAAGTATACGCAGTAACAGCACACAATGCAGTCATGTATGCATTCAGTACTGCCACATAGAAACATAGAAGCTGATGGCAGATAAGGACCGCAAGGCCCATCCAGTGTGCCCATTTCTTTTTCTACCTTATAAATGTACCATCGGCCTTTGTTCTGTCAATGACCTATCTATTCAGACTCATCTGTATTGCTCCCTTATGCCTATCCCATGCCTGTTTGAAGCCATGCACTGTATTCATATCCACCACTTCCTAAGGTAGGCCATTCCATGCATCCACCACTCTTTCTGTGAAAAAGAACCTCCTCACATTACCCCTTAATCGGCTTCCCTCTAATCTCATGCTGTGTCCTCTTGTCTTGCTATTTTTCTTATATTGAAACATTAGACTCTTTCACCTTGTTAATGCCCTTAAGGGGTTTGAATGTTTCAATCATATCACCTCTCTCCCTCCTCTGCTCTATATTGAGCTCCGTTAATCCAGGTTGTGCCTGAAAATAGGCAGGTTATGTTGCCTAGCGCACTTACCAGTTACCAAAAGCAAATAAATAAATAAATCTGTCCTCATATGTTTTCTGATGCAGTCCCGGCACCATTTTTGTTGCCCTTCTCTGGACTGCCTCAGTTTGGTAAATGTCTTTGTGAAGGTGTGACCTCCAGTACTGCATGCAGTACTCTAGATGGGGCCTAACCAGTGTCTTGTAAAGAGGGATTATTACCTCCCTCTTCTGACTTGTAATACCCCTACTAATACACCCTAACATCCCCCTAGCCTTACCTACTGCTTTAGTGGTTTGCTTGGATGATTTCAGGTCATTAGTGATGATGATGCCCAAGTCTCTTTCTTCCCTTGTGACTGCCAACAACTCCCCTCCCAGCCTATAGGTGGCTTCAGGGTTTCTCTTCCCTATGTGCATGATCTTGCACTTCTTTGCATTAAACCCCAGTTGCCACTCTTCTGACCATTTTGCTAGTTTATCCAGATCTTTTCTCATTTAGCCCCACCACCCCATCTGGATCATTTACTCTATTGCAGATCTTGGTGTCATCTACAACCAGACTAACCTTACCCTCCAGTCCATCTGCAATGTCACTGATGAAGATATTGAAGAGGACTGGCCCCAGGACTGATCCCTGAGGTACTCCACTTGTGACTTGCATCTCTTCTGACTATATACCATTTACCACCACTCTCTGTTTTCTGCCTGTCAACCAGCTTGCCACCCAGTTGACCAACTTCTGACCCACCCCGAGCCTACCCAGCTTATTAATCAATCTTCTATGTGGAACAGTATCAAAAGCTTTGCTGAAGTCAAGGTAGGCGATATCATCTGCCCCCCTTGGTCCACCACTCTGGTTACCCAGTCAAAGAAATCTATGAGATTAGTTTGACAGAACCTTCCTTTCGTAAACCTGTGCTGTCTTGGATCCTGTGCTCTATGGATTCCAGGTGTTGCACTATCCTTTTCTTAAGGAGTGCCTCCATAATCTTGCCCACTATTGAGGTAAGACTAACTGGTCTGTAGTTCCCTGCCTCCTCCCTGCTACCACTCTTGTGGAGCGGGATCACATGAGCCCTTCTCCAGTCTTCTGGGACTGCTCCTGTGCTCAGAGACTTACTAAAGAGTTCTGATAATGGCTCTGCTAGTTCCACCCTTAGCTCTTTTTGTACCCTGGGGTGTATGCCATCAGGTCCTATTGCCTTGTCCACCCTGAGCTTATCAAGCTCTTGTAGGACCCTTTCTTTTGTGAAGGGACTAGTGCTCAACTCCTTCCCCCACTGTGTCCATGGTGCTGAGCTGTGGGCCCTGCTCTACCTTCTCTTTAGTAAATACTGAGCAGAAGTATCTATTTAGGATAGAGCTTTTACATGGTCCTCCTCCTCACACGCCCCTTTATCTCCTTTGATCTTAGCAATACCCCCTCTGGATGTCCTCATTTCACTAATGTATCTATAGAAAGTCTTGTCACCTTCTTTTACTGTTTGTACTAGTGTTTCCTTGGTTTGGGCCTTTGCCTGCCTTACTGCCTTCCATGCTTCCCTTAGGGAAGTTTGGTATGCCTCCCTATCTTCATCCCGCTGCTTTCCCTTATATTTCCTAAAGGCCAGCCTTTTGACTTTGACCTTTTCTGCTGCTGTTTTTGAGAACCAAAGTGGTTTCCTCCTTCTTTTGCACTTCCTTTTCTCTCTAACACAATGGGACGTTGCTTCAAGTATTGCATCCTTAATGCTTGCCCACTTTGCCTGTATCCCCTCACCTGTATTTCTTTTTGCCAGGGCTTGCTTAACTCTGTTGACCACGGACATGTATGAACATTAACAATGCGCACTGTAACAGTGCACAATACAGCCACAGACATATATGCACAGTAACACTAAACACCACTGCCACAAAAAAAAATATGCCCCTGGTACACTGTCAAGCACATACTCATCATCATCATTTTATTTATAACAAGGTGCCCTTCCAAAGCTCAGGGCGCCCACACAGTATTCATAAAAACATTACAGCAATAGCAACAATCAATAAATAACAGGAAATCAAGACCCATTAAACGCTTGATAAAAAAGATGTGTTTTAAGGCTAGACTTAAAACCCTTGATGATCAGGCTATCTTGCATCTGGCGAGGTAGAGAATTCCACAGGTAGGTGCCATAAAGGCAAAAGATAGTGCGCCAGATGTTTTGAGCTGTACCCTGGGAATCTCTAGCAATCCCTCGCTGGTGGATCGGAGTGCACAGGAGAGACAGTAGGGATACAGAAGGTCTTGCAAGTAATGGGGTCCCTGGCCATGTACAGCTTTATAGGTCAGCAACATGACCCTGAAGGGTATCCACTACTGTACTGGCAGCCAATGCAGTTTGCACATCACAGGTGTTATATGGCTTGATCTAGAAATTGCCATTTACAATCTGGCCATCTAAGTTATTGCCAGCTGTAGTCCATGGATATCTACCCCGACAGCCTAGGTAGAAAGCGTTGCAGTAGTCGAGTCAGCTGGTCACAAAGGCGTGGACCAGTGCGGGGAGATCCTCGGCCGGGACCAGGTGCTTCACCCTGATGATATTTCTTAGATGACAGAAAGCAGATTTCACCACTGCAGAGACCTGAGATTTCAAGGTCAAATTCTCATCCAAGATCACTCCAAGATTTCAGACCTGGCTTGAAGCATATAATGGGGTCCCGCCAAGTATTATTCTAGTGGGTTGTCCTCCCCATACTCTGGCCGGTTCACCACCAGGGTTCTCAACCAACACATCTGTTTTTCCTGAGTTCAACTTCAGCCAACTAGCACTCATCCAGTCCCGTATCTCAGTTAGACAGTTGTTAAACACCAAGACAGTAACTAACTCCTGCTCAGGCACAAAAGACAGGTACAGTTGAGAATCATCTGCTTAACAGTGAAAACTCAAACCATACCGTCTTATGATATCCCCTAATGGCAGCATATACACTGCAAACAACATGGGGGACAACACCGAGCCCTGCGGCACCCCTCAGGGCAGACAGTGTGATGCCGAGAAATAAATCCTTGACACCACTCTCTGAGTTCTGCCTTCAAGGAATGATCAGAATCAACTGAGGACTGCCCCCCCAGTCCACAGAAAAACTGCAGGCGCTCGAGTAACACACCATGGTCTACAGTGCCAAATGATGCTGAGAGATCAAGGAGGACCAAGATCGTACTGGCCCTCTGATCCCTCGCCATTGAGAGATTATTTAGTACCCAAACTAGGACCATCTCAGTGCTATGTCTTTTCCTGAAACCTGACTGGAGAGGATCATAGATATTATGAATTGTTAAATGATCCTCCAGCTGCAAAGCGACCACTTTCTCGATAACTTTACCTACAAAAGGTAAGTTTGAGACTGGTCTGTAGTTTACTGGACAGTCCAGGTCCAAGAAGTGCTTTTTTAAGAGGGGCCTCACTACCACCTCCTTTAAGGGATCTGGAAAAATCCCTTTCTCCAAGGAAACCCTTACTATTCCAGCAAGGACCAGGGCGATCACCTCAACGCACCCTACTAGAAGGTGAGTTGGACCCGGGTACAGACTACAGCAAGGTGGTCGCAGAGTCTGGATAATCCTCATTATAGCCATGATTACCAGTTGGTTAACGGTAAGCCAGGACACCTTGGTATTAGTACCATATGGCTGACCACTGCAAGGTTCAATGGGGAGGCACTGGTTGATCTCACCCCTGATGGAGGCCACCTTATCAGCAAAAAACTGCCTAAGCTCATCACACTTATCTTGTGACAATGCTCAACCAGACTGCAGACAGACTGGATTGTACAGTCTGTCCATAGTCCAGAAGAGCCGAGCTGGCCTGTTCTTTGCTGCTGCTATTTCCTTGGAAAGGAACACTGCCTTCTTATTGGAAATAGCCGATTGGTAGACCTTATAATGGTCCAACAATCTAAGCCTGTCCTCCTCCAGGTTAGTTTTCTGCCAGTGTCTCTCCAACCTTTGTCCTAACCTCTTCAACTCCCTCAGCGCCCCATCATACCATGGGGCTCCTGGGCAAAGAGTTAAAGGATGAACAGGTACAGGAGCGATAAGATCCAGGGCTCCCAATATCACCTTATTATCAGCAACAACAAGACTCCCTGGATCATCGTAATCAGTCAGAATTCCCGAAAGATCAAGCACCGTCATTAGGCATTCTGAGGTAGCTCCTCTTAAAGGACGGTACTTTACCATTTCCACTGGGCAGGCCTAATCTGAGGGTTCGCAAAGCTGAATCTCAGGGCGTGATGGTCTGACCAACCGATAGGATCCACCTCCATCTCAGAGATTTCCATCCCCAGGAGGAACACCAAGTCCAAGGAGTGCCTCCCCCCCCCGTGGGTAGCGGAGGTAACCACCCATGTCAGGCCCAATTATTCCATTAATTGGAGGAGGTTTTGTTCAAATAGCAAGAGTTCATCATCGACCTAGGCATTGAAGTCCCCGAGAATCATCCATCTCGGGGACTCCAACACCATGTCGGCGATGAAGTCCGTTCCCTCCTGTAGGAAAACCCTCCCATCACCTGGTGGATGGTAGATGAGAAGGGTCCTACAACCTGCACCCTCTCCCACAATACACTCAAAGGAGTTGGTAGACCCTACTGGCACCTTTCTGAGACCAAGCTCCGCTCTAAAACAGATTGCAACCCACCCCCACCCCTTCGATCCTCTCTCAGGTGGTGTATCACCAAGAACACAGGTGGGACTGCGGCTGCCAAAATAAGCCCTGCGTTTTTTATCCAACCAGGTCTCGGTGACGCATTGCAGGTCCACTGAAGCAACCAGATCTGCAATTACTGCGGTCTTGTTCCCAATCGACCTGGCATTTCATAACACCACCCGAGAGGGATGAGAAACTGAGGATGACCGCACTACCTGCCTGCACTAATCAGAGCCCTTGGGTATGGGCACAAGACAAGTTGGATCTCGCTCATGTACCCATTTTGCCCCAGGGTGCCTTCTGGTCCCTACAGTCCCTATCCGCCCACTCCTTTCCCAGCCCCCTCTAAACCCCCAGGACCCCCCAACCCCTCCTCCCCCTTGTTATGCCCAGTGTTCTACATCTACCGTATATGTCTGGGGGAAGGGGGGGCAGTCAAAAGGACAGAGATCCCTGAGTCTCGAGGGAGAGTATTGCTTGACCGTCCTAATCTCATCCCAACACATTTTCCCTCACTCAATCACTCACTCTACACTCAGTCACTCTAACCACACTCTCACTCAATTTTATCAAACTAAACCCCTTCTTTCTAATTCCTAAAATAACCCCCCGACCTTCCTTCCCACCTTCAGTTTCCTAACCATACTTCACTCTCCCTCACTCACTCACACTCACAACCATTCAATATCAATACCAATTCTTCAGCTATTTATAAAATTCCCACTACTTTTTTCCATCTCTGTGCAGCAACCTAAACCAAGTAGCAGCAGATAACTTTTTAACTGTAATTTCTTTCAAGTGTAGTAATTAAGAGTCTCCGCATAGTCTTTCATGTTCCTCTGCAGTGCTCACACCACTGCAGAATTAAGTCTCGGTAACTGCAGTCCTCTCTCACTGGGCTTATTCGTACAACTATAACACGTTTTTTTTTAAAAAAGAGTTTCTTCCAAAAGTTAGCAGAAATAACATAGATTTTTCTGTAAAGCCAAACAGACTCAAATAAAAGTTCTTCATCACCGCCTCTGCAGTCCAATGGAGCTTTGCTGCATCAGTTCATAGAAACATAGAAGCATAGACTTTGATGGCAGATAAGGACCGCTTGGTCCACCTAGTCTGCCCATTTCCCTATCTACAGGATAGACCACAGATCCTAGTTAACCAACAGCCTATTTCTTCCTACCCTCCACAAGAATTGCCTTATGTCTGTCCCATACATTCTTGAATTCTCCCACAGTTTTAGACCCCACAACCTCCTCAGAAAGGCTGTTCCATGCATCCACTACCCTCTCTGTGAAAAAATATTTCCTCACATTGCCATGGAACCGCCCCCCTCTATCTTTAAATTGTGTCCCCTTGTTCTTGCACGTCTCTTTTTCTGAAAGATGCTACCCTCTTGGACTTTGTTGATTCCACTGAGATACTTAAAAGTTTCTATCATATCACCCCCTCTCCTTCTTTCCTCAAGTGTATACATATTAAGCTCCTTTAGTCTCTCCTCATACGGCTTCTCTTGCAGACCCTGCACCATTTTAGTTGCCCTCCTCTGGACTGCCTCTATCCTGTCTATGTCCTTGTGGAGATGGGGTCTCCAGAACTGGACGCAGTACTCCAGATGGGGTCTCACCAACTGTCTGTACAGAGGGATAACAACTTCCTGTTTTCTGCTGGTGATGCCTCTCCCTATGCATCCCAGTATGCCCCCAGCCCTCCCTACTGCCTTCTCACATTGCTTGCTAACCTTAAGGTCATCTGATATGATTACCCCCAGGTCCCTTTCCTTTTTTGTTGTTGTTACTACCTCCCCCCCCATTGTATAATCTTCCCCTGGGTTCTTGTTTACCAGGTGTATTATTTTGCACTTCTTTGCATTGAATCCTAGCTGCCATACTTCTGACCATTCCTCCAACCTTGCCAAGTCCCTTCTCATCCTTTCCACGCCTCCTTGTGTATCAACTCTGTTGCAGATCTTTGTGTCATCTGCAAAGAGGCATACTTTTCCTTCCAGTCCCTCTGCAATGTCACTTATAAAGACATTAAAAAGGACTGGACCCAGTACTGAACCCTGCGGTACCCCACTAGTAACCCCTCTTTCTTCAGAGTGGACTCCATTTAAAATTACCTTCTGTGTCCTGTTGTCCAGCCAATGTTTTACCCAGGCTACCACCCTGGGACCCACTCCCAGGCTGGTTAATTTGACTATTAATCTTTTGTGTGGGACTGTGTCAAATGCCTTGCTAAAGTCTAGGTAGGCCATGTCCCCACAGCCCCTCCCTGATCTACTACTTTGGTCACCCAGTCAAAGAAATCTATTAGATTCGTCTGACATGACCTCCCCGCTGTGAACCCATGCTGCCTTGGGTTCTGTGCCCCACTGGCCTCAAGGTACTCAACAATTCTTTCCTTCAGAAGTGACTCCATCACTTTCCCTACCACAGAGGTCAAACTGACAGGTCTGTAGTTTCCTACCTCTGTCTTGGTCCCACTTTTGTGAAGGGGAATCACATCCGCCTTCCTCCAGTCCTCGGGTACCACACCATCCTCCCATGATTTATTAAAAGAGTAGTCAGTGATTTCACTAGTTCCCCCCTTAATTCTTTTAGAATTCTGGGGTGAATTCCATCTGGCCCCATTGCTTTGCCCACCTTCAGTTTTAGGAGTTCTTGCAGAACCCTTTCTTCTGTAAAAGGGCTGGGATCGACCCCCCGATCAAGAGTGCTTCTGTTAATTGGATTAGGCACTTCCCCCTCCTCTTTTATGAATACTGAGCAGAAATATTCATTAGATATCCCTGCTTTTTCACTGTCCCCCCTCTGCCCACCCACCATTCATTCTATTCAGCCTCACTATCCCTCCCTTTGTCTTTCTACGCTCTCTGATGTATCTATAAAAGGTTTTATCCCCCTTCTTAACTGAGTTGGCTATCTTTTCCTCAGTTTGAGCCTTTGCTATTCTGACTTCCCTCCCTGCTTCCTTCTGCCTTAACTGGTACAACTCTCTGTCCTACTTCTGCATTTCCTTATACTTCCTGAATGCTATCTTTTTCTCCCTGACTTTCCCAGCCACCTCTTTTGAGAACCATAGTGGCTTTTTCTTTCATTTTGATTTGTTTATTTGCTTCACACAAAGGCTTGTTGCCTCTGTGATGGCAGTTTGATGATTCCCCATTGTTGCTCCACCCCTTCTTCTAGCCTGTTTGCTAGTGCTTTTCTGAGGCACTCTCCATCTTGCAAAGTCAGCCCTCCTGAAGTCCAGTACCCTCACTTTTGTATGGTTTGACTCTGTAGCTGAGTTTAACATGAACCACACTGTTTGATGGTCACTTGTTCCTAGATGGCAACCCACTTCTAGATATGAGATCCTCTCACTGCCCCCATTTGAGAGTATGAGGTCTAAGATTGCTCCCTCATGAGTGGGTTCTGAAACTAGCTGTCTGAGGCCTGCCACCTGTAGGGCATCAAGAATGGCCCTGCTCTTGGATGTGGCTGCAGCAAATATGCTCCAGTTAACATCTGGCATATTCAGGTCTCCCATCAACAGTATCTCCCCTTTCTCTGCCATCCTAAGAATGCCTTCTATCATATCCTTGCCCATTCCCTCCCCCTGGCATGGGGGTCTGTACACAACCCCTGTGCAGATTGTGGTGCCCTTTCCAGTCTCCAAGGTGACCCACAGTGCCTCCTCTCCTCCCTGTTTACTCTTTTGTTCAGTTGCTTTTATCCCTTCCTTTACATAGAGAGCTGCTCCTCCCCCTCTTCTCTCCTGCCTGTCTCTCCTGTAGGTTATGTACCCTGATATGTTAACATCCCAGTCATGATTCTCTGTGTACCACGTTTCTGTGACTGCTACGATATCCAGGCATCCCTCTTCCATCAAGGCCACCAGCTCAGGGAGCTTGTTACCCAGACTATGGGCATTGGTACTCATTACCCTCCATTTCCTGATGGCCTTACTCCTTTTTGCCCCATCCCTGTCCTTCTTGCCTTTGTCACTTTCCCCATTTACCCCTGTCCTTCTCCCTATCGCCACCTCTATGTTGGTGTTTACCGCACTTACTAACGTGATTTTTTGGGGGCTAGGATTTCCTGCTCTTTCCAGTGTCTCCTTGGCTAGTTTAAATGCTTGCCAATGAAGCATTTAAACCTATCACCTAGGATTCTGGTTCCCCTCCTGGACAGATGCAGCCCATCATGCCAGTATAGGCTTGCATCACTCCATGTGGACCCCCAGTCCCCAATGAAGCCAAATCCCTGAGCTCTGCACCAGTTTTTCAACCACTGATTGAATTCCATGGTGAAGAACACCCTAGCCTCTCCTACGCCATAGATGGGCAGCAGCTCCGAGAAGGTTACTGTGCGTGCTACTTGTCTAAGGCCCCTTCCCCAATTCCACAAGCTCTTCCTGCACTGCTCTAATCTCTTTCTTAGCCAGGTCATTTGTCCCTAGGTGGACAATGACATCCAGCTCCCTCCCCTGTGCAGCTGCTCTGGCAATCCTGAGGATTCGCTCCCTGTCCCTCCAAGCCATGGCATCAGGCAGGCACCTTACTTCCCTCTCCCCTTCCTCCCCCAGTTCTACCTTCCTTTCTTCAATTTCTAAATTCCTTAGATGCAGCTCGGTTAGGATAAACTCAGCAAGGCTCCACGACATTCAGGAGGCTGCCCCCTTATTATGGAGGATCCCCACAGTCTCTCACCTCAATGGTTTGGAAGGTTCCCCCCTCCAGAAAACCCCCTGCTCCGCCTAAGGAGAAATACTGTACATCCATGCTGGTACATGGAACTATTGCATCCCACCCAATTATTACCCCCTAGCTGCTTTTGATCCATTACTGAAATGACACCCTGCCCCACGTCGGTCTCACGGGTGGTCCTGTGGGCTCCTAATTTAACTCTGTAATCCAGGTCATCTCTGGAAATCTAAGGAAACCCCCTTCCAAACCCTGGTTCCCCACATGCATCTTCTTACTAATTCTGTCTCTCACTAAATGTGGTCCCCTTACATCATGTGCACCTAGTGCATCTGCTGATGTCCCCCTAAGTCAGTAAAATCTGGTGGTGGTGAGGGACTATCATAAAAGTGTGACATGTCAATGTAGGGATCACCATGCACTTTGAGTAAGGCACTGAGAGCCATTCACATGACAACCCCACACCTTTCTGCATACCAGTGCATTGTGATGTGTACCACTGTGAAAGCAGTTTGTGACTCTTTTTGAGCATAGCTTGGAGGAGGTCAAAAGCCATGGGCCCCCACAAACTCACAGTCAAAATTAGTTTGCAGTATTCCTTTGTAACTGTGAATTGGACTGTAGTGCTTTGAATCTGGCTAACTTTGAAACCACTTAGGCTAGGTACTTCATTTTTTTTAATGAAAGCTTGGAGGGCTGGCCCAGTGGCATACAGGGCTAAGGCATTAATTGCCTTACCTTCTGCCATGGTGGCAATCCATGTTCAGGAAGAACCATGGGTTGCCTGGGGTCGGTGGGGTGGGAGAGCATCGAGCATCCCAGGGACTGCTCTCCTCTCATGGGGAGGGGTGGCCAGCCGACTCGGCCCTTGACTGCCACTGAGGGAAGGCCTGCTGGTGGTGCAGCCATAAGTGGCTTTATGGGAGGGGCCTCCATGTGCACGTCCTAATGTGTTGTCATGGCAGGGGAACCAGAAAGAAAAACAACGGGTTGGTGTGGGCTACATGAATTCCTGCCCACCTACCTATGCCCCGTGCCATCATCTGATCACCCTGCCCAATCTAGATGTGTCACCAGGTGGGGGAGAACAGCCCTCCCCTTCCTGGCCCTGCCATGGTGGGCAATCCATGAGGGATCTCAGGCATGGTGGTCTAGTGCAGCGAGTGCTGGGCGAGAGGAGGTAGGGGTGGGCCCTGCTGAGAAAAACCTATATGGGGGGAAAAAAATGAAAGCTTGGAGTGACACTGATATGACCATGCCATGTTGATATAATTTTCATCCACTGATGCACATCACAACAGGTGTCATGCTCATAAACAGAGGTGGACAAGGCTTTGCATAATATTGGTCACTGCATCAGAAGGGACTAGTGATATTCCATTAAAAAGTAAGTGCTTTAGCATAGTGATTAAAGGCACTGAGCTGCAAACCTGCTGTCCAGGGTTTGAATCCCATCAGCTCCCACTTGCATACTGTGTGACCCGAGCCTGTCACTTAACCTCCTTGGGCTCCCAGCTTGCACCTGGAAACAAGCTGTGGCTTAGTGTGCCTTTCCTGATTAAAAAAATGTCTCCCTTCCCCTTAGTAAGGTTGTATACCTTAAAGAATGAAAGTCTGGGGTCTTTAGATGTCTCGGTAGTCATTCTGTTTGCTTTTATTTCCCCACCTACCTTTTCATCATTTTATTTTTATTTTGCCAGCTACTAGTAACAAACTCTGGCCAGAGTCGGTATGGCTGCAGTCAAGCTGAAGGGAGAAACATGGTGGACTGAAGAAACATGGCGCTATCCGCTGTGTTCAAGATGAACACCAGAGTTTTCTGCACATGCGCGATTCGCGCATGTGTACTGAACTTCGGTGGCCATCTTGGATACGGCGAACTAAGCCACCATGCCACCAGAGTTCAGTGTGCGTGCATAAATCGTCGCACATGTGCAGAAAACTCAAGCGGCCATCTTAAACACAGCAGACAGTGCCGTGTTCTACCGATCAGACTTTTAAATAGTGTGATGAACACACAGTGATTGCTGTTCGTCTCCTGTATTTAAAAGCCTGGTCAGTATCCAGTAATCCTCGTTACCTGAGCGCGTACAGTAAATAGTACGTGTTCATTGGTGAGGCAGCCAATGAGCGTGTACTATTTACTGTATGCACCCGGGTTCCAATCAGTCAGTGGCTAACCATGGCAGGGTGAGGAGGGCTATGCAGTCACTGGCAAGGGACAGGATGCGGGTGTGCGGGGTGGTAGGTTACTGCCTACTGGGGTGGTGTGTTGGTGGACACTACACTATGGAAAACAGGGAATCATTCATTTTTTGTATTTCTTACAGTGATCGGGGGGAGGGGGGTCCCTACACTATGGAAAAGTGGAAAGTGTATGATTTGTTATTTCACAAAGTGATTGGGGTGGGGATGGGGTCCCTACACTACAGAAAAGGGGAAATTGTATGATTTATTATTTCACATAATGATCGAGGTGGGGGGGTCCCTACAATATGGAAAAGGGGAAAGTGTATGATTTAATATTTCACATGGTGATCGAGGAAGGGAGGGGGTCCCTACACTGTGGAAAAGGGGAAAGTGTTCCATTTATTATTTCACTCAGTGATGGGGGAGAGTGGCACAGTTGTGAATGAAAGCTTACAATACTCACTGCAAGCTCATTGGGCAATGATGTCAACCAATGGTATTGCACTGCGTACTGTAAGCTGTCATTCAGTGACACCGCAGTCAGCGGGCAGCCATGGGGGTGTGCAGGTGAGTTTTGCTGCCCGTCAGCTGTAATGGCCATGCTGGGATGGGGGGACCGGGGTAGAGTGTGGGTGCCTCAGTGGGTGGGGGGTCCATTGGACTACCAGGGCACTATTGGGATATGTGATATGCTACGATCAGGGTGGGAAGGGGGGTACCACTAGACTACCAGGGATATTAAGATGATCACTATTACTCAGACGGGGTTTGGGGAAGGGAGGGGTCCCACTGGACTACCAGGGAGCTTTGCACTTATGTTATGCATCGGATGGGGTTCGGGTGTGGGAGGGGGGTACACTGGACTACCAGGGATGTGTGTGGTTGCACTTTTTATTTTATGATCAGGCTGGGAGGGGGGACACTAGACTACCAGGGATGGGCAGGGTTTGTCATTTTACTGTACAATTGTGGGTGGGGGGTAGTCACCCAGGGGCTGGACTGCGGTGTTGCGCTGTGCATTACAGCAGCTCACCTGTGGGTGGCCACAACATAGGCATGGTTTTTCCATGCCTATCTTTGCACAGCACATCTCTGAGATGTCCGGGTAGCTGCGCCACACATCTCAGCTGAATATGGAGATGTGCCGTGTATGCAGGGGAACACCCCCTCTGGATGCACTGCATATATTATATTTGCACTGTGGTGCATCCGGACTTGCGCAGTGTATCCCCCCCATGTTGAATATAGCCCAGGGGTTTGGGGATGCACCGGCGCAAGTCAGTTGTGCATGGCGCATCCCCTTTGAACATCTGGGCCATTATTATTATTTTTATTATTATAAATAAAGGTGTTAAAATTAAAAATTATGCTAAACAGTATAACATTCAAAACATCAATCAGGAACCCAAAAAGGCCTGGTTAAAAAAATGATAATCTATTACATAAAATGAGGATCAGGGGCAGTCTGACTGTCTGAAGGAAGGCTGTTCCACAACTGTAAAGCAGCAACAGAAAAAGTTCTGTCACCTGCAGGTTTTAGATGAGAGCTGGGAACAGCCAAAAACAATGGAGTCTGTACATCTAAAAACTTGGACATTGGTGCGGGTTGCAAGAAGCTCCTAAAGCTAGCGAGTTCCCAGTCCTTTGAGGGCCTTGTAGGTCAATAACGGGATCCAAAAATTGATCCATCTAACTGGTAACAGGAAAGAAGGCAGTGCAGAAGAAATAGGCTCGCATCTCCTAGTGAATATAACAGCCTAGCAACAGCATTCTGTGCTACTTGTAGGTGATGGATCAGACCAGCAGACCAGCCCCAGTACAGCACAATGCAGTAGTCGAGGCATGAGATGATGAATCCATGTGCTAGTGTAAGTGGAGTGTCATGAACTGGGTAAAGACACAGTTCAGTAATATTTTGAAGATGGTAAGTCATTCCCGACCACAGCCAACACAAGCAGCCAGTGACAGCTCTGATTTAAGAGTGACAAGGACATAGTAACATGGTATAGCAATGCCAGAGGGAATTAGGGATCTATCTTTTCTGCCTCTCCTGCCACATGGCAGTGACTATACATAGTAACACAGTATAGTGATGATGCAAGGGACTTAAGGACCCTCTTGTCCACCCCCAGCGCCACATGGCAGTGATGACTATATCCATAAGTCGAGTCATGATGAATCAAACTGACCTGTAAAATAAGAAAAAATGTAAGTTAAAACCCCACCCCCACTGACTTGTGTGTAGTGCATCCCTACACTCTACAAACTGTGACATCACAAAAGGCTGGGCACAGGTGAGGCTACAGTGATTTTTACACAAGGGTTCCTTGTCCTTTAGATCGCATTCTTATTTGGGGCTCACCATGACCTGAACTAGCAAGACTGTCAAAGGGCTGGGTCACCTTTTCCCTGGACTGAGGTATAGACAAGGCCCACTGGTGAGTCTTAAAAAGGACAAAACACGTGTCAGTGTCATTTGTTTTCAGCCTTTGTGTGAGAGGTCATTTGGCACCATGCACTACTGCATAAAGTAGAACCAGTCTAAATTCTTCCATGGCAATTTGCATTGATTTCCCATTATTCTTGTATTATGGGGTTATGTGCAATTTTGTATTACTTATGACCACTGATATTTTTATATTTAAATCATTGTGTTAGGGTGGGCACATATACTGATGCAGTATTTCTCTTTTGTAAAGGCATACTTTGGTGTTAAACAACCTTTGTCTCGAATAATGAGAGTTTGGGCCAGATGTTGTAGTGCAGTATCTGTGTGAGATCTTAGCATGTCCTGTCATTTGTACTATTGTTTCAAAATATCTCAAGAAACTACTGAATTGCTTTCGCTTTAAAATGAGTTTGATGGCATAACTCCATGGGCATTTTAACATCAACTAACCCAAATTAATGTTCTTTGTCCTTAACTTTTGCCTTGTGTTGTATAAGTACCAGAAATCCTATTTCTATCTTAGGTGTGCATGACGTTCTTTGGAGATAAAGCTTGCTTCCATTTCTGTTAAATATGCGTTTCACAAGTCTAACTGCTTGTTCCTCTCAGTACTTGAAACCATTTCTAGGAATGGGAGGCCTATAAAAGGTTCTGAGGTCCTGAAAAGTTCTGATAAGCCATGAAGAGTTCTAATAGTTATCTGAGCCTTATCAGAACTTTCAGAACCTTTTAGTTTAAAGTATAACCACTGTTTTAACCATCATTTTCTACCTATAATCTATTGTCAGCGTAGGGAAGGTAATCTAAAAACAATTTGGAGTGGTACTGCAGCAAGCACAAGTAATGTCATATAGCTAGTTAGTACGCCTGCATAACACAACCGTGAGTATGACCACACAGTACAGATATGGCTCACTGGGTGCTTTCTCCTTCTCCAGCCTTCGCTCTTGATAAATATCCGTAAAGGAGTATAATAAACTTCACAATCAATGCTTCAAAAATTATTGGAACCTTTTCAGAACCTGAAAAGGTTTCTGGTATGGGTCTTTTAGAGGAAATAGTAAAGGTTCTGAAGGTTTTGAACTTATTAAAGGTTCTGAAGGTTTTGAACTTATCTGTACCTGGTCTCCCATCCCCACTCATTTCAACTTCTGCAAACATTACCCATTCAGTCTGAAGTGACTACATTCTGCAAGGAGACTCCACAATAACATTCCATTTGTTTCTAATGGGCAAATGTGTCCTTTCTTCGGAAAAGGAGTGGATGGAGGCCTCGCTAGTGACCACATGTCTCTCAACTGTCCCTCATTTTACTTCCTGGAAACTGTCTATGCCACATGAAGAAGGTACAGTCTACTACAATTTTTATAACAGAAACTCTCATTAATCTTTGATTACTTGATGAACAGACAACCAGATGAAATCCAGAAATGAGTTGTTATGGAGCTTTGAATTTAAATCTCTGTATTTCATGATGTGCCCAACATTTTAAGGATCACTGCCCCACATTTCAGTAGCAATAGGTTGAAGGTGATGGGCATTCACCTCATCTTTAAGTGCACAGAGCTGCTTGTTTCGTGGGAAAAAGTATTTACAAATTCAGAATGCAGAGGTCAAGGGATTCTTTTCTGGAGACAGTGCTACATTTCTGTTTATTTGAAAATCAAAAAAATGCATATGTTTATTAATGTGGCTTGGTTTGGGGGAAGGGGGATACTCTTATAATTCTTAATCAAGAATAATTGGAATGCTGGAATCGTTTCTGTAATTAGATCTGTAGCATTCTAAGGAAATTTTTGACCACTTGAGCCCATGAAAAGAATATCAAAACAAGACTTTGCTGTTTTTAAATAATGTCTGTCATGCATGGCATGTCACAAAGCACTCTGGGAACATCTGCAGATCTCACCTGTCAGTAATATGATAGCCTTGTTTGGACTGATGTCTTATTCTTTGAGATCAAACAGAAATTATAATTAATTTAAATAATATGTGATAAAATTGGGGGGGGGGGTGCAGGCTTTGCCCTGGCCCCCAATTTTTAAAAAATAATGGCAATGGTTTAAACATTGTTCTAAATTCTAAAACATACAAATCAGTGGAAAGCTGATGTAAAATAATGGCATAGCCACTGAAATCGTGTTGTGAAATGTTGACAATATCTTGAGAGACTCAATCTGCATAACATGTGCTGTTTGCATACTTGTGACTATGTATTTTTAGTACAGTGATGGTGGACAGGCAAACACAGCAGCATGCCACAAGTAGCTATCGACAGTTGTAGAGTCTGTTCACTTTTTTTGTTTGTTTGTTTTGTAGTAGGAAGAGGGGAATGCTGGACAGGACTTCCATGATAATCCATGATAGTCTTTTCAGAAAGTGCCAGTGATCACTTTAACTTGTATCTGGATTATTAATTTATTTATTTATTTATTTAATTTTTGTTAACCGAGTATGGTGCACTAGCCATTGCAATGACTATTGTCAGGCACGACCCGGGAGAGTGCAGAACAGAGAAAACGGATAGCCATCAGAAATCGGTAGAGGGGGATCTTGGTTAAATACGTTATTGCAAGTACAGCACCTCTAACAGAGCAGCCCCATCCCCCATAAGTACCATACTGTGGTGTGAGCTTTAGGTATCAGCTCTCTACTGGGGGACTTGAACCCACAGTCTTCTGGCCCCAAGGAAAAGAGTATGCATCCCAAGCCATACTGACACTTACTAGTCATAATATGCTACTACTAACTCATAATGGCTTCTTGGAATCTAGCTGTTGGTTAACAATTGGCTATCAGAGACAGCAGTTTAAATGGATTTTCAGACCACAGAATGGCTTAATCATACATTCTGGTCAATTTGACTAGTTTAATGGAGCCTGCTAGTAGATGACCCAAGTAGCCCCTGAATTTGGTAACTTATACAGTACTGTAAAAGGACATTCACAGAGAATATACCATGCCACCTACTTTGCCTGTCCATCTGTAGTCTCAGAAGATCAAACTCTCAATGTGGGGTTTCGAGCATAGAATATGAGCCTGTCAGAAAAGCCTTTCAAGTGAAGAGAAGTTCATTAGATGGTACTTTATAGGGGAAATTAAGGGTGGAAGATTTTAAAAATGACTTGTCACAGTTGATGTATGTCACGTGACTTATTGGGTCCAAAACATTTGTGATCCATTTGTGACGTGGTGCAACAAGTACCATGCCCAATCAGATGGGAAGATGTACGCTGTGTGCACTTGCACTTAGATTTATGTGCAGTCTTTGTGAGGAATTAAAGAGATTTCCAGGTGAGCCTACCCATTAGGGAAGTAGCCGCATAAGTGCTTGCCATCACGCACTGAGCTGAGGCTGTAGATGTGACTGACAGGAGGCTGTGATAGTACGTGCATGAACAGATTTCCAACTCTGCTGTGGAGAGCAGAGGTTAGCCCAATCTATCTCTGCCCCCAGGTAGCCCAGTGGGAACAGAGCATTTGTCATGCTTTGTTAAGTGAGCTGGGATACCACCTGGCTCTGCGACCGCATGCCAATCATGTGCACACACTTAAAGCCCTTCCTGTCAGTGTTGCTGAGAGAGGCAGGAAAAAAGGAAATAAGCTATACCTGCTGTGGTTGATGGCCCCGCACCTTTGCACTAAGCCTCACATCAGCCACAGCAGATGTGAACTGTAGATGAAGGGCACCCCTGAAGGACCCTGCAATGGAGGAGAGGGTAGGTTGAGGGGACTGGCCGCTGAGGTAGAACGTTACCTGAGAGCCCATTGTATGGAGGAGAAACACCTGCTGTGTGAAGGTCAATGTATTGTGTAAATAACACCTTTATTTTTCAGTATTTGTTCATCATTTGCTGTGCAGCAATTCGGAGAATGTGCATTTTCTCTTTTGTGGCTACTTTTTAATCCGCTAACTGCATATGAATATGCCCAAAATAAAAAAGCAGACAATTTCTTATTTCTCTTGTGTGTTTTTTATGGTGTTGTTTAACTTTGCCTGCATACTGACCACGTTCACTTGTCCAGTATTGCCTTGGTACAAGACATACTGCCTTATATTGCCCATGTGTCTATTAAAGGGAATTCAGAAATATGTGTACCTCATATTCAGTTCATACCTCAAACATTAATTATTAGCAAAAATTGGTGCGTGTTTTTTTAAATGACAGAATGGAAAAATCATAGAAACATAGAATTTGTCAGCAGAAAAGGAATGCTTGGCTCACCCTGTCTAAGTGTTCCCTGCCAATTCTAAATATACAGACACTATCTGGTCTCCAACAGCCCTCTCTCTTCCCTACCTCTGCTCTAGTACACTTCAGTGTTTATCCCATGCATACTTGAAGACAGCCACAGTTTTAGCCTCCACAACTTAGGTTGCCAGTCTGTTCTAGGTGTCTACCACCCTTTCAGTGAAAAAATATTTCCTCACTTCTCTCCTGAATCTCCCCCACCTGCCTGCTCCATCAAATGCCCTCTTATCCTGGTGCTCATCCTCATTTAGAAGAGGCTGCCCTCCTGCACTCTGTTCACCCATGTGAGGTATTTGTATGTTCACTTGGGAGCTTAAACAACAGGCTGGTAGGAAAGGGGGCTGCAGTTATATTCTGTTTTAACTGAAATATTTGAATAGTTTGTAAGTGAAATTAGTTCTATGTGTTAAAAATTATTACCTTGAATTAGAACTGTTACTTGGGCTGTGATATTATAACTTTGGAGATAGTTGTTTGGCAGGGATAATTAGAGGGAAATTTAGATGTGTTTGCCTGGTGCTAGGGGGAGGGGACATTGGCTGCAATTACCTTGTCTTTAAACAGGAATTACTTTGGCTTTCATTGCTCACTTAAAAGGGAGCTTAAACAACAGCTGGTAGGAAAGGGGGCTGCAGTTATATTCTGTTTTAACTGAAATATTTGAATAGTTTGTAAGTGAAATTAGTTCTATGTGTTAAAAATTATTACCTTGAATTAGAACTGTTACTTGGGCTGTGATATTGTAACTTTGGAGATAGTTGTTTGGCAGGGATAATTAGAGGGAAATTTAAATGTGTTGCCTGGTGTTTGGTAAGAGCCTCCGCACCCTGTTTTGTATGCTTTCTTAAATACTGAAAAGCCACTGGGGTTGGGATTGAAGGGCTGAGTATTTCTGTTTGGGACTGAAATTTGAAGCAACAGGAGCTGGAGGGCCTGTGACATCATCATGGTACCTGATGTCTGCTTACACACACTGTTAGTGGGAACCCAACACACTGGACTGTATGTGTTTGTGAGACTTGGGAACTTTTATTGGTGGGGTTGAAATTGGGTTTGTAAATAACTACAGTCAGCATAGAGAGAAACTGTACTCAGGGAAAGGGACTGAGAAAAGGGGTGTGCTATTATAAACAGAGGGATAATCAGGGTGGCCATATTCCACCATGGCAGGCATCTTCGGAAGGGTTGTAGGCTGCTCAGGCTGTGGGATGGCAATAATTCTAAATTGGGCCTGGAGAGAGGGAGGCTGCCCACTCTGGAGACAGCTATCTTGTATCAGGAGTGAGGTATATTGGTTAAGGAGTAAGCTGTGTGGGCTGGGAGGGGTGTCCAAGGATAAGGGGTGTGGATATTGGCAGCAGAAGGGTGGGGCTGAGGGGAGGCTGGGGCAACGCTCTGAAATTACAGGACGTTATGTTACAGAAAGCAGGAGGGGGGATATTAGGGACAGAGGACCTTTAGATAGGGAAGTTGATGCTAAAGGGAAAGCATACGGGGTGAACATTCTGAATACAAAGAGACTAGAGGGGGAAGAGTCAGGAGGGGCTGTTGTGCGGAAGCCTAAAACAGCAGACTGTGGGAAGGGAGCTCCTAAGGTGAACAGTGCAAGAGAGGAAGAAGAGGGTCAGTTTAGAGATGCAGTCAGGGGAAACTCGGGTTACTTGATGGAGGCTGACATAGAGTGTCACAATAAATTTGAGCTACTAAGCAACCTAGAGGGGGAGGAAGGGGTTGGTGGAAATGAGGAAACTTATACAGAGGCCGGGGGGAGGGAGTCGGATACCCATAGGGCATCACAGACCAGCTGTGGAAAGGATAGACATAGTCCCAGAGGGAGAAGGGGAAACATATATGTTAAGCAAATGGGGGAGATGCATCATATTCCAGACATGAGGGAGGAGAGCATGATTGGAGAGAAACTGGGAGACAAGGAGGTGGGAGAGGAGCCCCCCTTCAGCAGGGAGGTCAGTACCAAGGATGGGGCCATAGCTAAAGGGGACCCACAGAGAGCCTCTGGAGGCAGGGGTACTATTACAAGGGGGGAGGATGGTGGTGTGGGGGAAGGGGAAACCATCAGGGCCAGGATAAATGGTTCAGATAAGAGAGGGTTAAAGGGGACACCTATTCAGAGGGGGTTTGAGTTAAGTGGGCAAAATAACGAGGGAGGCAGAAAGGGGAGGGTGACAAGGGGGTCTCTAATAAGGCAGGAAGACTCCCATGAAATTGAGATCATGAATAAAGGGGGAAGGGGCCTGAGAGGGCATAGTGGAGGTAACCATAAGGATGATGGGTGTTAAGGTTCTGTTACTGGGAGACTGACGGGATTAGGGGTATCCATTGGGAGGACAGGGGGTGGATGCCATAGCCAGGTGAAGGTAGTGAGTATCTCTGGCTGACAGTGACAGAGCAAAGTTCATGGTGTATGAAATGGTTAGGGATTGTGGAGGGAAACCGATTTCGTGCATTTGGGAACTAATGATCTAGAGGGAAATAGTGTTTTGGAAATCCAAGCAAGTTCCAAGAACTGCTAGAGTCTGTCGGGATAATGGATGCAACATTTCCTTTTCGGAGATATTGCCAGTACCAAAAGGCCTCAGTGGAGAAAAAATGAAGCTCACAGAGGTTAATGACTGGCTCAGGAAGTGGGTGAAGAGAATGGGTTGGGGTGTTAGGGAACTGAATGGAGTTTGGGAGGATAAGGGACTATATGCCAAGGACAGGTTTCATCTTGCCCCATTAGGGAAGGAAGTCCTTAAACAGGGATGGCTGACTACATACAAGGAAGGTGGGGTTTAAACTTGTAAGGGGGAAGGGATAAGGGAGGCTGATCAGGCCCTCCAGATGAGGGGAGTAGCCTCAAGCCCAAGGGGAGGGGAAACAGACTGAGGTGGAGGTTCCAGAAGGAGCAGAGGGAGGATGGAAGTATAAGGAATCTGGGTGGGTTCGACAAAGAGGATCAGGGATAAGGGGTGGGGTTGGTGTTAGTAAATGCCAGGAGCTTGGGAAACAAGTTGCCAGAGTTCCAGGCCATGCTGTTTGGGGTGGGGGGTGATGTGGCGGCAGTCACGGAGACGTAAACAACAAAACCATGACTGGACCTAAATGTGCAGGGTACACTATGCTTAGAAGGACAGAAAGGAGGGCAGAGGGGGTGGAGTGGCTATGTTCATTAGAGATGACATAGAAATTGCTATGGTAGAAGAGGCAGAGGGAAACGTGGAGGCCTTATGGGTCACCCACGATCCCAGCAGGAGATAAGGTCAAGCTGGAAGTAGCATAGGGCCCCCAGGATGAGTGATGTTCTAGAGGATGGTTTGCTGGACAACATCATTGCCCAGTGTGGTCCAAAAGGGAAGGAGTAGTGTTGATGGGGGACCTTAATATGCCAGGTACAAACTGGGGAACCATGTCCTCTAAGGTGGCCAAGGAGCAGAGGCTGCTGGATGGCTTCCAGGATGTGTTCTTAACACAGCATGTGATGGAGCCAACAAGGGAGGGGCATGTCCTGGATGTGGTTCTGGCAGATGGGGATCTGGTAAGGGACATGGTTGTACAGGACCCCCTGACTGGGAGTGACCACAATACTGTCTGGTTTCAAATAAGCATGGGGGGAGTGGGGATGAGATCTAGGACACTGGCAGTGGACTTCAGGGGGGCAGACTTTATGGGCATGGGAAATATTCTCAAGGATCACTTGAAGGGAATTACCTCAACGACAAATGTGGAAAGGAGATGGGAGGTCATAAACCGGGGACTTCATGAGGCAGTCAGGATCTGTGCTAAGTTGAAACGTAAGGGAGCAAGGTCACATAAACCATGCTGGTGGTCCAGTGAGGCGGATAGCAGTCAGAGAAAAGAAGGCAGCCTTAAAAAAATATAAAACAACAAGAGGGATATGGATATGAAATGTACCAGCTTGCATCTAGAAAAGTCACCCATATGGTGAGGGAGCAAAGTCCAGTAAAGAGCAGCGGCTGGCACAGGGGATACATGGAGGGGAAAAGGGGTTCTTCCGGTACATTGGGGAGTGGAGAAAAACTAAGGGCCATCTCAGCAGATTGAGATCAGAAGGAGGGTGGGTGGAAGAGGCGAGGGACCAGGCAGAGGTATTTAATGAGTACTTTGCCTCTGTGTTCACTAGGGAGGGGGATGGGATATCTACAAAGCAAGGCACGAAGGGAATAGAAGTGGCAGGGAGTGGGATCAGGGGAGCAACAGAAATGGAGCAAGAGGGAGGGAAAGGTACCCCAGGGGTGTCACATCTGGATAAGGATAAAAAGACCAGTAAGGTGGAGGGGACGGATGATGCTATCTCTGCCAAAAGGGTGTGGTTAGCCCTCAAGGCCCTAAAGAAAGACAAATCTCCTGGGCCGGATGGCATTCATCCGAGAGTGCTATGGGAATTGGTGGACATACTGGCTGCACCCCTGGCGGAGCTTTTCAGCAGGTCACTTGAGACAGGGAGGGTACCTAGGGATTGGCGAGAGGCACATGTGGTACCAATCCAAAAGGGGGTCGAGGAAGTACCAGGGAACTATAGACCCATCAGTTTGACCTCGTGGTGGGAAAATTAATGGAAAGTATACTAAAGGAACGATTGGGGTGTACTGGAGGAGGTGGGAGGTCTGGATAGTCGGCAACATGGGTTTGTGCCAGGTAGATCATGTCAAACCAACCTTGTGGAGTTCTATGACTGGGTAACATCAGAACTGGACAGGGTAAGCCTGTGGATGTATTATTCTTGGACTTCAGCAAGCTGTGACTCTGTCCCCCACAATGGTCTGGTGGAGAAACTGATGGGGTTAGGAGTAGGCCCTTGATGGTCAGATGGATTGAAAACTGGCTAGCTGGACGCACTCAGAGAGTAGTGGTCTGTGGGGAGCTCTCAACCCTAGAGAGAGGTAGCGTGGGTACCACAGGGCTCGGTCCTGGGTCCGATCCTGTTTAATGCATACATATCAGACATCAGGAGGGTATAGGGTGAAATGAGTCTATTCGCGGATGACTCCAAGATGGGAGCAGTAGTTGAGGGAGAAGAGGGAGGTTGGCCTGCAAGGGACCTGGACACCCTGGAAAGCTGGGCTCACACATGAAATTAATTCAATATCAACAAGTGCAAGGTGTTGCATCTTGGTCGGGAAACCCTAAACACAGGTACACCCTGGGAGGAAGCGCTGAGGCCTCAATAGGGGAAAAGACCTAGGGGTCATGGTGGATACATGTATAAATAACTCTGAGCAGTGCAGAAGAGCAGCTAGCAAGGCAAACAGGATGTTGGGATGCATCGTAAGGGGATCACCTCTAGGAGCAAGAAAGTGATTCTGCGCTGTACAATGGACTGGTTAGACCACACCTTGAGTACTGTGTACAGTACTGGAGACCACATTTGAAGAGGGACATACAGCTCCTGGAGAGGGTACAGAGGAGGGCAGCAAAGATGACACGAGGCTAGAGGATTGACTTATGAGGACAGACTTGAGGAGCTCTGCCTGTTTTCATTGGAGGAGAGAAGAGACAGGGGGACATGATTGAGGTCTTCAAGTACCTCAAGGAATAAATAGGGTAAACATGGAGGGATCTTTAGACTAAAGCAGGAGGTATCACCAGAGGGCATGGTTTGAAGTTGGAAGGTGGAAGGGTGAGGGGAAAGAGGAGGAGGTTTTCACTGAGAGGGTGGTGGACCCTTGGAATGCACTGCCTGGTGAGCTGGTTCAGAGATCCACAGTGGAGGGCTTCAAGAGAGGGTGGACAGACACAGAAAGTGGATGTATTAGATGATGGCCTGTCCTGGGGGGGGTGGGGATGGATGATAGGAGTTTCTGGAGCACAAGGGATGGGAGGGTCTCGGCACCCAACTAAGGATCTAGGTTCGAGCAGACTCGATAGACTGTAAGGCCTAATCTGCTGGCAAATAGTATGTTAGTATGTTAGTATCATGTCACCCCTCTCTCTCTCTCTTGCCTCTCTTCCAGGGTGTACATGTTAAGATCCCTCAGCCTCTCCTCGTAGAACTTCCCTTACAAATGCTACACCATTTTAGTTGCCCTCATCTGGACCGCCTCCACCCTGTTGGACTGTGCTACTGGACATATGCCCCTGCCCATTTCTGATAAGAATCCTCAGTGGTTCAGGTGCAGTTTATGCTGTACAAATATAGTGAATGAAATTTTGTAAAAAAAAAACGGTTTCCTTTGTTGTTTTTTGGGTAAGGTTACACGGTATGTTGAGCTTGGAAGTGTTTTAAATTAAAACAGGGTTGCAGTGGGTGAAGCCCACTGCTAATTTTCAAATTACATGTGACTAGAGTACAAGATCACATAGTCATGATGGAAATCTAAGTCGCTATGTTGTGCACGGCATAAACTGCACCCACTCCTACTCTGCCTCACCTTGGGTTGGATAATCTGACATGTAGGCTGTAATCCAGTAGCATAACCTATCCATCTAGCTCCTGCCACAGCGAACACCTGGTACATGAGGAGGTTCAGTAAGAAGCCCTCTGGTCCATCAAGTGCTCCCTCTCCCATGCCCACTCAGCCGCAATAGCCTGTAATAGTCTCCTCCAATAGGAACATACCCAATGAAACATTAAAATCTATAAAGTGGCCTGCTTCTACTCCCTCCCTCCCTTGTTACACAATGTGTTTCACAGAAGGATCCCCCCAACTAGGAGCCTTTCCTGGCTACCCCTACTCCATCTGTGACTGCATATTATCTTACTGCTCTCCGATCCAACTTCATTTATAAGTACTCAGCCAAAAAGCTCTAAGCACTGTACAGCATAAACTCCTCACATATGTAACCCCACCCAAGTACCCTGGTAGATTCCCACAGAGTTCTCTGTGCCTCAAGAAGTTGCTATCAGAGCTGTTTAATCCTCCAGGCTAGCTGCCTGGAGCTTGAACGTTCCTAGCAGTTGGAGGCAGTTCTGTGCTGAGTGCTGAGGACGTAAGCAGTTTTCTACACTGGAAGCTGAACTGAAGATTTCCATTCTGAAGATTAGATCTCAGGTTTCCTCAGTAATGACTGATGACCTAACCTAGCCATGCCTACTGATGCATCTACCTCAAACTTCCTAGTCCATGAGTACAGAAATGGAAAAGAGAAGAAAATGAGAAGCTGTGCACTGAATTATAGAAGGACTGAATCTGAGGCAGGATGGATAAATTAGGGCTCTGACAGTGGCATTTAAATAGGATTGGGACCCTTGCTCTGTGGGGACCAGCAAAGTAGGAGGTGGTGCAGTTGATCCTGGCAAAGCTGCAGCCCCCCTCCCATGATCTGACTGCCTGATCCCTTGAAGAATACAGGAACTCTGAAGAGTAAAAGAACTGTAGCTGTACAACCTGTCATTGTTACCCCAGAGAACAGAGAACAATTGGCGCTGTATGAGATTCACATATGCAGATTTTTTTAGTTCAAGCAAGAAGTAGGGAAACCCTTTAGAGAGCCCTGAGGTCTTGTGGGTGTAAGTGCCGGCATGCACTAAATGAGCACTTGCCTTTGTGCTACAGGTCTGTGGGGGGATGGTGTAGTCCACCTCCAGAATAGCCCCTTGATTGAGGGTTGGACCCCTCTGGGTCCTTCCCGAGTACTGCAAACCCCACTGTGCCTCAGCAAGGATACTCCATGTGAGTACATGCGAGATGCCATAATGCCCCTCTTGTGAAAGAAGAGAGCCAGTACCTCAAGGAAGGTGTGGGAGTAAGTAAGAAGGCCTAGTAAATGTGCAGAGCAGCAGCTGTGGAGTGACTGATGAAAGATATATTCTATTGCTCAGTGGCATTATACATGCTGGGTTGTCTGTAACCCCCAAATCTGGATTTCTGGTGAAGTAACCTCTAGGGGGAAAGAGACATTTGAAATATGGACACTACAAGTAAATGAAATGTTGATGTTACCCCTGCCTTCAGGTCAAACTCCTACCAAATGAACATTTGTTTTAATAAATGGATCCAAGTTAGACTCTAGACAAGTTGTGGACCTTACATTTTGTGCCAAGGATTTCACTGCACTACTCCCCTTACCTTCTATGCCCTGCACCTATATGCCTGGTGTTCAGGTACCTAGGAGGTCACCCCGAGCCCCGGAGCTCACGTAACTGATATTGTGAAATTTATGCTGCCCTTCCCAAAAATGGGATTCATCCTGACCCCTAGATCAGGTATGGGCTACACATAAAATACATTGTATTAAAATACAAAAAATGTGCAATCAAAAGGACATAGATGTAAACATCGGATCCTAATATACAGAATATACACATGCGTGATTTGAATAAGCAGTCACAGACAATACAGTAAACAATTTAGTAAATGGTGTATTAAATACTTAGGCTGAATTAAGTTCATGAATATTTAAATGCTTTTGTAAACAGCCACTTCAGAGCAGACTTCAACCCCTCTAGGGAATCACTTTGCCTAACTGGGCCAGAATAACGGTGTTCCATAACAATGGAGCCCTAAAAGCGAATGCCCTACAAGCAACAGGTTTTAGGTGATATTTGGAAACAGCTAAAAAGTTTTACATTTGAAGACTTAGGAGATCTTGCTGGGTAATATTAAGTCAGCATGGGACCATGATCATGGAGACATACTGTATGTATGTCAACAGAAAGCCCTTAAAATCAGTCCAAATGGAACTGGCAACAAACAAAGATCTCAAAGGATTTGGGTGATATGTTCCAAAACAGAAGAGTTTGAAACCAACCTAGCTGCCGCATCCCAGTTTAAGGTCCAAAGTTAAACCTGATCAGTGGTGGGATTCGCCTAATTATTTTGAGGGCTATATCATATTGCCATATCCTTTCTACGCCTTCATTTCTTTACAGTTTTGTCTCTCCAGTTGGTAGTTCATCTCAGGGATTTAAATGGTCACAGGGATATACCCTGATCAGGCCAAGCCCGACCATCATTCAGATGGCTACTGGGTTTTCTTCCCCTTCCTCCTCCCATGGTGGGGGAAATGCCTCTATAGGTCTCACACAGCCACAGCTCCCCCCAATGCAGGAACGAGATCCCTAACTCAGTCACAGGGGTCACTGCAGTAGCAGAACCCGCCACTAACCCTCAACAGTTGAGACACACTGCTGAGCTGCAGTCGCCTTGACCTGCCTCCCAACCTAAATTCCTGGGCTCGATTCTGAACCTGGGTCATCAGCACAGCAGCGCATGGTGCTGCCGTGGGGTCATGGGAATGGCCTGCCTTCATTTCTGAAGAGGAAAAGTCTCCAACTCCTGGAAATGAAACTGGTACTAATGTTCCACTCTCCTTTGTAAAATACAAAACAACTTCAACCATTTTTTTTTAGAACTTTGCTCTTTCAACAGCTTTTTCTCAATACTTCATGGGAATATTAGGATTACACGTGATCTGGATAACTGCATGTTAGAATCCGGGCTGCTTATTAGATTGGTAACAAACATCCTGTACTGTGATTTATAGATGCCTGTCATATGACACTGCAATTAATACAGTGCAATTGCTGGCCAGCCCATAGGTGCACTGGTAGCGCTACCACTCATGATATCGGTGTCCTGCAGTTGGAAATGAGCTTGGTCTGTCTGGGGCTGGCTGGGCGATGAAGGATTGAGCACCCCAAGAGCTACTTTCCTTCCTCGGGAAGGGAGGGATCACTGCTCCTGCTGCTTGCCAACCACCAGACCAGACCAGAATGGGGCAGAGTAACTGCCACATGCCCGTCAGGCAAGGTGCCATTACACACATGTATGCTTGCATCGTTACATGCTGGTACTCTTACGCATAAAACCAAAAGGATGGAGGAAAACACCCAGTCTGGTCCATACCAGCAAACCCTACAGTATCTCACATGAACAACAGCAGACCACCCAGTGTGGTGGATATGTCCATGTGAAGGTTGGTACATGGTATCCTAAAGTGCTTAACAAAAACAATGAGTTGGGTACTGTTACTGCAGGGACTGTAGAATGGAACAGAATTTAGTCACAAACATTAAGTCATTTTGTGTTCAGTGTATTGAAAGGAGGACCACCAGATACACTCTTAGGGAGATACCAGGTTGGGCCATTCCATATGTGTGAAGTTAGGGGGGACCTGATTATCAGTAAAGGTAGTAGCAACAGCTAGCAATTTTTAAGTCCACTAGAAAACTCCTACCTGGAGTAACCTGATAAATTGGTTCCAAAAGGAGGGCTGTGATAATATCATCTAAGGCTATGGCTTTGGAGCCAGCAGTGAAGGAAGAAGAAGTGGAGCCACTAAGGTAACAGGATTTAAAGTGGTGAAGGATAAGGAGAGCTGAGGTGTGGCGAGCTTTGGGGAAGGGAGAATATTTCATTTATTTATTGAAATGTTTCACCAGGAGGGCACACTGAACAAGTTGCTCCTCTCACGGTGCGACCTGGGGGAAGGGGGTTACATAGGGTTGTGAAGGATGATCAGTTACAATAGTATGTGGGTAGTACAAACAATACAACATTGTAAGATTGTGCAACAGTTGGAACACAAGGTATCATACGATAAACAGTAGTGGAACATTGGGTAAATTACAATACATGTCCAAAATCATACAAAAGAACATATAAACATACAACATAGAAACATAGAATTTAACGGCAGATAAGGACCACTTGGCCCACCCAGTCTGCCTATTTCCGTACCTAATGGATAAGCTGCAGATCCTAGTTAACCAGCAGCCTACTTCTTTCTACCCCAACCCCCTAGAATTGCCTTATGACTATTCCATGCATGCTTGAATTCAACCACTGTTTTTGACTCCACAACCTCATCTGGAAGGCCGTTCCATGCATCCTCAACCCGCTTTGTGAAAAAATACTTCCTTACATTACCTCTGAGCCGTCCCCTCTATCTTCAAATTGTGCCCCCTTATTCTTGCACACCTCTTTTTTTGAAAGATGCTACCCTCTTGGACTTTGTTGATTCCCTTGAGGTACTTGAAAGTTTCTATCATGTCCCCTCTCCCTCCTTTCCTCAAGGCTATACATATTAAGCTCCTTTAGTCTCTCTTCATATGTCTTCTGGTGCAGACCCTGCACCATTTTAGTTGCCCTCCTCTGGACAGCTTCCATCCTGTCTATGTCCTTGTGGAGATTAGGTCTCCAGAACTGCACACAGTACTCCAGATGGGGTCTCACCAGCTGTCTATACAGAGGGCTAACAACTTCCTGTTTTCTACTGGTGATGCCTCTCCCTATGCATCCCAGTATCATCCCAGCCCTCCTTACTGCCCTCTCACATTGCTTGCCCACCTTTAAGTCGTCTGATATGACTACCCCCAGCTCTCTTTCCATTTTTTTTGTTGTTAGTATCTCACCCCCCATTGTGTACTCTTTCCCTTGGTTTTTGTTTCCCAGGTGCATTACCTTGCACTTCTTAGCATTGAATCTAAGCTGCCATAGATTTGACCATTCCTCTAACCTTGCCAAGTCCCTTCTCATCCTTTCCACCCCACCTTGTGCATCAACTCTGCTGCAGATCTTTGTGTCATCTGCAAAGAGACATACTTTTCCTTCCAGTCCCTCTGCAATGTCGCTTATAAAGACATTGAAGAGGACCGGTCCTAATACTGAACCCTGTGGTACCCCACTAGTAACCCCCCTTTCTTCAGAGTGGACTCCATTTACTATTACCCTCTGTGTCCTATTCTCCAGCCAGTTCTTTATCCAGGCTATTATCTTGGGACCCACTCCCAGGCTGGCTAACTTGTATATTAATATTTTGTGTGGGACTGTGTCAAATGCCTTGCTAAAGTCTAGGTAGGCCATGTCCACAGCCCCTCCCTGATATATTACTTTGGTCACCCAGTCAAAGAAATCTATTAGATTCATCTGGCATGACCTTCCCGCTGTGAATCCATGCTGCCTTGGGTCCTGTGCCCCTCTGGCCTCTAGGTACTCAACAGTTATTTCCTTCAGAAGTGATTCCATCATTTTCCCTATCACTGAGGTTAAACTAACAGGTCTGTAGTTTTCTGCTTCTGCCTTGCTCCCACTTTTGTGAAGGGGAATCACATCTGCCCTCCTCCAGTCCTCAAGTACCACCCCATCCTTCCATGATTTTTTAAAGAGGGTAGTCAGTGGTGTCACTAGTTCTACCCTTAGTTCTTTTAGAATTCTGGGATGAATCCCATCAGGTCCCATTGCTTTGTCCACCTTTCAGTTTTAAGAGTTCTTTCAGAACCCTTTCTTCTGTAAATGGGCTGGTATCAACTCTGTATCCAGAGTGTTTCTATTGTTTGTTTTAGGTACCTCCCCTCTTCCTTTGTAAATACTGAGCAAAATATTTGTTCAGTATCTCTGCCTTCACAGTCACCCTCTGCCCACCCTCCCTCCCTCCCTTTATTAAGCCTCACTATCCCTCCCTTGGTCTTCCTTCGCTCCTAATGTACCTATAAAAGGTTTTATCCCCTTCTTAACTGAGTTGGCTATCTTTTCCTCAGTTTGGGCCTTTGCTGTTCTGACTGCCTTCCCAGCTTCTTTTGCTTTAACTGATACAGTTCTCTGTCCTGCTCCTTCTGTGATTCCTTGTACTTCCTGAATGCTTTCTTTTTCTCTTGAACCTTCACTGCCACTTCCTTTGAGAACCATAGTGGTTTCTTACCTCGTTTCATTTTGCTTATTTGCTTCACACAAAGGCTTGTTACCTCTGTGATGGCAGTTTTATTTTCCCCATTGTTCTTCCACCCCTCCTTCCTACCCATTTGCTAGTGCATTCCTTAGGCACTCACCCATTTCATAAAGTCAGCCTCCTAAAGTCCAGTACTTTTGCCTTAGTATGGCTTGACTCTATTGCTGTGTTTATTGTGAACCATACTGTTCGATGGTCGCTAGTTCCCAGATGGCTCCAACTTCCATCTGTGATCCTCTCTTCATCTCCATTTGAGAGAACCACGCCTAAGATTGCTCCCTCTCGAGTGGGCTCCAATACTAGTTGTCTAAGGCATGCCCCCTGTAGGGCATCTAGAATAACCCCACTATTCAAAGTGGCTGCTGCAACTGCACTCCAGTTAACATCTGGCATATTCAGATCACCCATCAGCAATATCTCCCCTTTTTCTGCCATTCTAAGTATACTTTCTATCATTTTCTTGTCCATTTCCTCCCCCTGAGTAGGGGGTCTGTATACAACCCCTGTGCGGATTGTGGTGCCATTGCCAGTCTCCAAATTTACCCACAGTGCTTCTTCTCCTCCCTGTTTACCTTTTGTTCTGTTGCTTTGATTCCTTCCCTTATGTAAAGAGCTACTCCTCCTCTTTTACCCTCCCTGTCCCTCCTGTAGATAGTGTATCCTGGTATGTTTACGTCCCAGTGCATGGTTTTGTGTGTACCATGTTTCTGTGACTGCCACGATATCCAGATGTTCCTCCTCCATCAAGGCCACTAATTCAGGAAGCTTGTTACTCAGACTACGGGCATTGGTACTCATTGCTCTCCATTTTTTGATGGCTTTATCTTCTGTTGCAGCATCCCCCACTGACCTTTCTACCACCACCACTCCCTCTTCCATGCTATACTGAGAATTAAGCACACCAGCAATCTCCCAATGCTGAGTCTCTCCCCCTTCTGATATACAAAATTATAGTGGCGCCCTTATGATACTGAAAAAGAAAATAACTAGTACTCTCCAGCGACCATGATGTTGCGGGCACTCAAACCTTTATATTCAGGCTCCGCTACAGTAAATAGTAAATAAGCCAGTCAGATGTGAATAGAGACATTAGGGAAAATAATCAGAATGAAAAAGAAAGAAACACTTAATCAGCCCAGTGGTGCTGAGGGTTGAGGCTCTGGATGCCACATCTTGCACCACGCTGGCGACCCAGGGATGGGCATGAGCTTGGGTTGCTGGAGGTCGGCCAGGGGAGAGAGAGAGAGAGAGAGAGAGAGGACTGAGCTTCCAGAGGACTGCTCTCCTCTCTTGGGAAGGGTTGGTTGTGTCTTCCTTGCTACCAGCAATTCCCAGTGGAGACTGGGGGAAGCAACAACAGAGACCACCAGGGAAGGGGCTGAGATGACAGCAGATGTCTGCCAGACTGTGCGGGAGTACGCCAGTCTCACACTGGATGTAACTGCATGTCCGTGCCTCCAGGGGGAACTCTCATGCAAAGTGAAAAACCCTGACACATGGAGGGAAGACACCGCTACACCGCCACCACTCCCAGACCAAGACTCATCCTCCTGGGTCTCGCCCACCTGCATCTGCCCCACACCCACCTGACAGGTCAATGGATTGTAAGGAATGTTGAGCAGGAGATGGCAGCCCTGCCCTGGGGGAGTGATGACCAGGGGGGTAACCTGTGGGCAGTGGGACAGAGGAGCGAGGATCGCAGGCTGGAGGGTTTCTGGTGGGAAGGGATCATAGAAACATAGAAAGTAACTGCAGAAGGGGACCAAAGATCCATATAGTCTGCCCTGAACCCTACCCCCTGCCCTTAGGATTTCTTTGTGACAATCCCCTTGTGTCTATTCCAAGCAGTTCTGGATTACTTACTGTTTTGGAGTCAATGATTTCAGCAGGTAGGCTATTCCATGGATCAACTACCCTTTCCATGAAGGAAAAATTTACGCATGTTGCCCCTGAATTCTCCTCCCCTTAATTTTATATTGTGACCTCTTGTCCTCATGGAACTATTGACCTGAAAGTGCTCCTGGGAAGTGACTCTGTTTATGCCCTTCAGGGACTTGAATGTCTCAATCATGTCCCCTCTTATCCCTGCATGGCTTCAGGGAGTAAATGTTTAGTTCCTCTAACCTGCTTTCGTATGGCAGTTCATGGAGACCGTGTACCATTTTTGTGGCCCTCCTTTGCACTGTCTCCACTCTATCCATGTCCTTCCTAAGAAAAGGCCTCCAGAACTGGACACAGTACTCAAGGTGGGGCCTCACCAGGGACCTGTACAGTGGCAGGATCACCTCCCTCTTTCTACTTGTGATGCCTCTACCTATGCATTCCAGCATTCTGCTTGCTTTTTGTGCTGCTTTTCCACATTGTCTACCTACTTTCAAGTCATTTGAAATGATAACCCCTAGCTCCCGCTCTTGCAGGGTGGCTGCTAGTTTCTCCCCTCCCAGATAGTAGACCATCCCTGGGTTGCTCCTGCCCAGATGCATAACTTTGCACTTTTTTGCGCTGAATTTTAACTGACATGTGCTGGACCATTTTTCCAACTTGAGCAGGTCAGTTTTCATTTGTTCCACCCCCTGAGCAGTGTCCACTCTGTTGCAAAGCTTCGTGTTATCTGCAAACAGACACACCTTCCCGCTCAGCTCCTCAGTGGGGATCAGGTGGGGAGTCGATTGATGGGGCTCCACGAGTTGGTGACCGGAGCACAAACAAATTGGAGAAAAAAAGAAAGAAATACTTTTTCAGTATATATCCATTCGAGTGTCCTCATCCTCTGAGTCAGTCTCTCCCTCCAGTTTGGTGGTTGCCTCACACTCCCACGAAGGAGCCTCAAATGTGTCTAGCCACTCCATCAATTTTATTAATTCCTTAGGGTCAAAAAAGGAATAAGGCTTGTTCTGGATTGTTAGATGAAGACGAGCTAGTGGAAGTAAGCCAAACTAAATCTTCTGCTGGTATAATTCTTTTTTCACTCCATCAAACACCTTACACTGCTGTCTCATTCCATATGACCAGTCCTGAAAAAATAGAACCATGTGCTTGTCCACAGTTACTGAGACTCTTTTTGCTGCAAGAAAGATCCAGTCTTTGTAACTCACTGACAGAGGAAAGCAAGATTACTCTGGGATGCTCAGTCCGTGCCTCTGCCCTCCGTAATGTAACCCCGTAAGCTTGCTCAAGTTGAGGGAGCTCCTAGAGCTACAAATGGTTTTTAGCTAGTTCTCCATAAATCCAAGTATGTTGTTGCCTTCCAGCCCCTCCAGCAAACCTAGAAGTCATATATTTCTAATTCTCAACAAATTTTCGGCATTTTCCAAGTGGATCCTTAAGTAAGTATTCTCCCTCACCGGTGTGTCGGCAACTACCAGGGCTTTGTCCACATGTTACGTAGCCTCATCTGTGTTAAATTTTATGGCATTAATAGTGTCTTTGATGGTGGTAAATCTCATCGTGATCAAGTCTAATTTTTTGGCCACTGTATTGATAAAGGAACAGAGCATCCCCACAGTCTATTCTAGCACTTCCAGGACTGTACTAGTGTGGTCCTCTGCGGTGGTTGATCCTGAAGCCTGAGTTTTTTCATTTTCACTTTTATTGTTATGTTTGCTTGCGTGCATGGGCAAGAGATATTTCGTGACAGCTTAGGAGAGAAGCGGAGTTTTGGATGTGTGGCACTGTGGGGGCCAATGGCCCCAGTGCCTTTTGAGCCTTGCCCGCTTTCCCCAATGCAGTGGCACGCTGCTGCTGACACTACTTCAGCCAGCGTGCCACCACCTTGAAATGAATCCACCGCTGCAATGAGGGAGCAACCCGTCATTGCAGGGCGGTACTTTGCCATCCCCGACCAAGTTCATTTGCCGACGGGGGAGCCCACTCCCCGTCGACATACTGTAACCCTCTCCCCCATTTGTTGTGTGCTGAGGGGGTGCCCAATCCCTCTCTGCATCATGCGCCCCTCCAACAGTCTTTCTTTGCCAACAGGGGGCCCAATCTCTGTCGGCTTCAGTCCCCCCTTCCCAGTTCAATTTGCCGATGGTGGAGCCCATTCCCCTTCAGCATAATGGCCCCCCCAATTAGCTGTGTGCCAAGGGGGGTGCCCAGTCCTCCTCAGCTCTTCCCTCCCCCTCGGTATGTGCTGATGGGGGTGCACAATCCTGTCAGCTACAGCCCCCAAAAAAAACACTTGCTCAAGTAGCGGAGTCCACCCCAGCGTGCCAAATGTCCTAGTAAAAAAAAAATCCTGGGATTTTTTTAAAACCTGTAAAACAAAACAGTCCCTCGTTGAGTTCAGTGGCCCCTCCCCAACCTGTGCACACCCTCTGTGCACCCTATCTCCCCCACACACCCCTCACCCCCATACTTACCTCTGGAGCCAAGCACGATGATCTTCGGTGGACCGGGAACACATCTGCACTCTTCAAAGCCGACTGCGAACTAAAGAAATGCCAGTAAGCTGTATAATGGCATTGTTTTTTCAACTTTGGTGCATATCTCAGGCATTTTTGGGAATTTTGGCACCAAATTTTCAAGATGGGGTTATTGGAACCCCTTCTCATGAATTCAGCCACTGTCATGGCATTATTCGGTCCTGAAAAGTGATTTCTCGGTCACTGCTTGGAATCACCTTTCGGGACCGAGTAATGAAACAACAGTGCCAGTGTTCATGAGGTGGGCTCACAAAAAGCCTATGTTGCAAATTTGGTGGAAAAAATCCCAAAACTGATTGTTTTACAAGAGTGCTTTGCACAGTTTCCACACATGCTCGTAACTTTGTGAATCTGTAATGTTTTCACTCCACATTTTCAACATTGGCAATTTTCCACACCTCCTTATGAACAGTATAGCTGTCATTCTTCACATTCTGACTGAAATGCGTTTTCGTACTTCCAGCACAGCATAGTGCTGTCACTGTGGGAAATCAGTGTTTGGGACACATTAAGAAAATCACAGTGACACTGTTCATGAGCAGAGGTCCTAAAATGCCTATGCTGAAAATTTGGTGACGAAAGTCCATAAAATGACTGTGTTATGAGCATGCGTTGCGCAGTTTCCACGTATGCTTATAACTTCAAGAATTTGTAATATTTTCACTCCAGATTTTCAACATTGGTATTTTTTCACACCTCCTTATGAACAATACAGCTGTTATTTTTCACAACCTGGACAAAATGTGTTTTTGCACTTCCGGCACAGAATAGCGCGGTCACTGTGGGAAATCAGTGTTCGGGACACATTAAGAAAATCATAGTGACATTGTTCATGAGCAGAGGACCTAAAATGCCTATGTTGACAATTTTGTGATAAAAGTCCATAAAATGATTGTGTTACAAGCGTGTGTTGCGCAGTTTCCACGTATGCTCGGAAGTGCGCAAATTTGTAATATTTTCACTCCAGATTTTCAACATTGGCATTTTGCCACACCTCCTTATGAACAGTATAGCTATCATTTTTCATATCCTGCCCAAACTATACATTTGCACATCTGGCACACAATGGCGCGGTCGCTGTGAGAAATTAATGTTTCAGACAGATTAAGAAAATCATAGTGACAGTGTTCATGAGCAGAAGTCACAAAATGCCTATGTTAAAAATTTAGTGAAATAATTCCACTAAATGACTGTGGTACAAGCATGTGTTGGCAGTTTCCACGCACGCTCGGAACTTCAAGCATTTTTAATATTTTCTCTACAGATTTTCAACATTGCCATCTCTTCACACCTCCCTATGGATGGTACAGCTGTCTTTCTTCACATCCTGCCTGATCTGTGTTTTCACACATCTGGCACAGAATGGTACAGTCGCTGTGGGAACTCGAAGTTCGGGACACGTTAACAAAATCACATTGCCACTGTTCGTGAGAAGAGGTCCCAAATGCTTCCATGAAGTGGGGGTCACAAAAAAGCCATGTTGAAAATGTGTAGTGCAGATACCAATACACTCCCAGGGCGTTAGGGTTTTTAACCATAACGTCACACCCTGTACAGACTGACAGGCATCAGAAGTGTAACTTTGGATCACAGGCTGTAATGCTCATGCCATCCCACCCCTACCCTGAAGCCAGTGACAGGCATCCAGGTGTGCCTTGCACTCTTCAGCCCCAGACTTCACCCCATTCTCCTGTACTGTACCCATTTCAGCATATGTCGTTATGAAATGGGGTGACTGTGAAGCTGAACACCCCAAGGCACACCTTAACACTTGTCGGTGTCTACAGGATAGGGTGAGGTGAAATGTCGTGAGCATTATGGGCAATGACCCACAGGCACACCCCAATGCCTGTCCATCTCTGCAGGGTGGAGGTGGGATTGGCGTGAGTTCAGTACTTCACTGCCACTCTTATTCTGCATCTGTCTAACTCCTGCACATCCAATGCTAATATCAGCAAGCAAACATTCGGCATTGACAAATGCTTGTTTATTCTTGTGATCCTGATGAGCAAAACTGCCCGTTTTCACAGGAGACAAGTTAAACAGAACAAACATAAAATAATATAAATGAACAGTACAAGTAAACATATAATGCATAGCTAAAGTGCACGGGTACATTCAGTTTTGTTTGTTAGCCATGATTTAAGATGAGTTTTAAAACACCAGACTCTTTTACATTCTATAATTTCAGCAGGAAGGGTAAAAGGAGCTCTGTATAAAAAGGACCTTTGTCCAAATGTTTTTTTTTTTCTTTCAAAAATGGCAATTTAAAAGAAAATCAGGATTGGGATCTGGTCCCCATGAGACTGGAAAATCTTGGAAACAATTCAACATTCTGCATTCAGGCCGGCACCACAAAGCTGAAAGAAATTCTGGATACCCTGCTGCTGAGCAATATTTTTTTCTTGGGTTTTCCATGGTTGGAACCTGTCATGTTTGGCATCAAAATGTGCAGAATATTGATGTCTACTGGAATCTCTTGTTTTGTTTTTTAGACATCTGCAGTTTTTTGGCTTTATGTAAGTAAATTTGTAAGCCTGACCTCAGTGGTGGGGAAGCTGATGGAGTCCCTGATTAAGAAGAGGGTGTCACAAACGCACTCCGGGGATCAGGTCCTCTGCTCCCACAGTGTCCAATCTCAAAGTGCAATATGTGAACAGGAGACAGACAGGGTAACCCTCCTGTCTGTTTTGGGTCCAATCAACTACCAGTCTCAAGTCCTGGAGTCAAATATGAACCCTTTTTTGCTAGCACGCCCAGGTAACAGGCCAAATACCATACCCTCTTTGGGGAAATGCAGTGCAATGCTTGCTTTTTTTTATTCTCTATTTACTCCCCTGCCACCAGCCACCCGGTATCTCAGCCCAGTCACGGACCACAGGCTTCCACCCCACAATGGCTGCAAAGCTTCTATATCCCCTGGATTGCCCCCCAGGGCGGGGTTGCAACACCAGACTCCCCAGTGCCGCAGATAACGGAATAGGTCAGAGGGCCAGCCTGGGGGCTAACTGAAGCTGTGGCAGGCTTCATCGAGGGCGGCTGGCAGCTGCTCTTTTTCCTGTTTTTTTCTTGGGGGTGGGGATATGCATTGACGTCCTGCATCCACCCAACCCCCTGAAAATGCAGTGTTATACTTAATCCAGTAGGCATCCAATCTGGTTCACAATCCCCCCCTTTTGACTCAATTGAGACCTTGGTACCTTACCTTGGTGCATATGGTAACACACTGCAAGCGCTTAACATTTCTATCAGAATTCTCAACACTGTCCCAGCATTCACACTCAACATGAGGAAAAGGTTCAGGCAGGATTTCAAGGTAAACAAAGTTTACTAAAATTAAAAATAGTAAATGAAACACAGAACTTATAACATTTAGGGTACAGTCATAAAAATAAATGGACAATTATAAACAATCCGCCTTATACTGAGTATCCAATCTTATTCTAGTTTCAGTTATTAAATAGGGGTGGTTGAATTACCTAACTTCAGTAGAAGTGCTTCTTGAGACTGTGCTCTTTCAGGAGTCCAGAAATAAAAAGCATTCTTTTCTTTCGGCCTTGAGGATCTATGAGGGGGAAAAAGGGTCCCACCACTGTGAGGTCACTCAAATTCCTGTATACTGAATGGTAGTCACAGACATCTGCACATTTACTGAACATCCCATTTAAAAATAAACTAAAAACTTTAGAAACATAGAAACATAGAAGTTGACGGCAGATAAGGACCGCAAGGCCCATCCAGTCTGCCCATTTCTTTTTCTACCTTATAAATGTGCCATCGGCCTTTGCTCTGTCAGTGACCTATCTATTCATAGTCATTTGTATTGCTCCCTTATGCCTATCCCATGCCTGTTTGAAGCCCTGCACTGTATTCATAGCCACCACTTCTTGTGGTAAGCCATTCCATGCATCTACCTTTTCTGTGAAAAAGAATTTCCTCACATTCCCCTTAATCGGCCTCCTCTAATCTCATGCTGTGTCCTCTTGTCCTGCTATTTTTCTTATATTTAAACATGTTAGACTCTTTCACCTTGTTTATGCCCTTAAGGTGTTTAAATGTCTCGATCATATCACTCTCTCCTCCTTTGCTCAAGGGTATACATATTGAGCTCCGTTAATCTGTCCTCATATGTCTTCTGATGCAGTCCCTGCACCATTTTGGTTGCCCTTCTCTGGACTGCCTCAATTTGGTTAATGTCCTTGTGAAGGTGTGGCCTCCAATACTGCCGCAGTACTCCAGATGGGGCCTAACCAATGTCTTGTACAGAGGATTATTACCTCCCTCTTACGACTTGTGATACCCTACTAATACATCCTAACACCCCTAGCCTTACCTACTGCTTTAGAGGTCTGCTTGGATGATTTTAGGTCATCAGTGATGATGATGCCCAAGTCTCTTTCTTCCTTTGTGACTGCTAGCAACTCCCTCCCAGCCTATAAGTGGCTTCAGGGTTTCTCTTCCCTATGTGCATGATTTTGCACTTCTTTGCATTAAATCCCAGTTGCCACTCTTCTGACCATTCTGCTAGTTTATCCAGATCTCTTCTCATTCTGCCCACCCCATCTGGATCATCTACTCTGTTGCAGATCTTGGTGTCATCTGCAAACAGACAAGCCTTACCCTCTAGTCCATCTCTGGGTCACTAATGAAGATGTTGAATAGGACTGGCCCCAGGACTGATCCTGAGGTACCCACTTGTGACTTGCATCTCTTCTGACTGTATACCATTTACCACCACTCTCTGTTTTCTGCCAGTCAACCAGTTTGCCACCCAGTTGACCAACTTGACCCACCCGAGCCTACCTAGCTTAGTTATCAATCTTCTATGTGGAACAGTGTCAAAAGCTTTGCTGAAGTCAAGGTGGCGACATCAACTGCTCCCTTCGTCCACCACTCTGGTTACCCAGTCAAAGAAATCTATGAGATTAGTTTGACAGGACCTTCCTTTGTAAACCCATGCTGTCTTGGATCCTGTGCCCCTATGGATTCCAGGTGTTGCACTATCCTTTCCTTAAGGAGTGCCTCCATAATCTTGCCCACTACTGAGGTAAGACTGACCGGTCTGTAGTTCCCCGCCTCCTCCCTGCTACCACTCTTGTGGAGTGGGATCACATGAGCCCTTCTCCAGTCTTCTGGGACCTCTCCTGTGCTCAGAGACTCACTAAACTTTGTTTGTTTTTAATTAGTGAGCCTGCTTTATGGCAGGTCGGAATTGCCCCTTTGATCTTCAGAGGCACTTCCTGACAGCTATTTCTCCTACCTGTGTGAAGATTCTCACAGGTATCTGTCAGAAGTAGCTTTCCTCCTAATTGGTCATAAAATGCAGTACTTTATAACAAGTGGCTGGTTTATAACATCTACAGCCTGATTTTATTATAGTTCCAGGAAGCCAGCTTTTAGAAGCTAGAGGTGACAACAAGCAAGGCCAGCACATTTTTTTTCTTTTAAAAATCCAATATCCCATGATGCCCTGTGCTGACTGCCATACTTCTCAAGCAGAAATTCAAAGGAACATATATTTATATTAGAAATATAATACAAACAATAACAAGCAGATTAGCAATCTGTCACAGTCCTCCCTCCTAGACTGAATTTGGGGGAATCTATTCCTAGGCATGGGATGAGTTTATCAGATTCAGTTCACTGCTCTAACTGACACAATATCCCATCTGCATTTGCATTTGCTGCCTCTGCCCTGTGAGTAACAGTCATATCGTAACCCTGCAAGGCAAGGCTCCATCTTAAAAGCCTACCATTTGTTTTGTCCATTTGTGCCAGCCAAACCAGGGGGTTATGATCTGTTTGTACCTTGAAATGCCGCCCGTATAGGTATGGCTCTAATTTCTTTAGTGCCCACACCATTGCAAGGCATTCTTTCTCCACTGTAGAATAAGCCTGCTCCTTGGGAAGTAACTTCTTACTGAGGTACGCTATTGGGTAATCTTTCCATTGGTTAGAAGGCTGGCTAAGTACTGCCCCAATACCCACATCTGAGGCATCTGTCTGGACTACAAATGGTTTACTGTAGTCTGGACTGGCTAATACAGGAGCACCACACAGTGCCTCCTTTAGCTGTGTAAAGGTTTGTTCACATGCTTTTTCCCAGTTAACCTTTTTAGGCATTCTTTTCTTTAACAAGCCAGACAGGGGAGCTGCCAGGGCACTCTAGTTTGATACAAATTTTCTATAGTACCCTGTGGTCCCCTAGAAAACTCTGAACCTGCTTCTGTGTTTTGGCTCTGGGCCATGCCTCGATTGCCTTGATTTTTGCTTGATTAGGACAGAGCTGTCCCCTGCCTACTACATGCCTGAGGTATGCCACCTCAGCCATGGCCACCTGGCACTTTTCAGCTTTTACAGTGAGCCCAGCCCTCTGGATCCTGCCCAGCACTTTCCTAAGGTGGGACAGGTGTTCCTTCCACCTGGCACTGAAGATGGCAAAATCGTCCAGGTATGCCACAGTGTACTCTTCAGTCCCCTTTAACACCTGTTTCAACAACCTTTGGAAGGTGGCAGGGGCATTCTTCATTCTGAAAGGCATTACTTTAAACTCAAATAACCCTATTGGAGTGATGAAGGCCAACCTCTCCCTAGTTCTGGCAGTTAACTCCACCTGACAATACCTGTTCATCAGGTCAATAGTAGAAAGGTATGTCGCCCCTCCCAACTTGTCCAGTAGTCCGTCTGTCCATGGCATTGGGTGGGCATCTGACTTCATGACTGCACTGAGTCTACGATAGTCCACGCAAAATAAGTAGAGTCATCTGGCTTGGGAACAAGGACTACGGGTGAGGCTCAGGGGCTGTGGGATTTCTGGATTACCCCTAAATCCAGCATTTCCTCCACCTCCCTCCAAATGTCCTTTTGAATGGCCTCTGACACCCGATATGCTGTCCACCATATGGGCGCTTGCATCTCTGTATCTACATCATGCATTGCTAAGGGGGTTAGTCCAGGCTTGGCACTAAACAATAGGGGCAAAGTCTGCTAAAACCTCCCTTACTTCCTGGATCTGGTCCGGGGTCAACTGGGGCAACATTTTGATTGCCTCCACAGAGGACTCCCACTTACTTTCTTCCAGCAAGTTCAGAAGGGGGTCTTCCTCATTTGTCCCCTCCCCAGGACTACACACTGCAAAGACCATGTTAGCCCTATTTGCATATGGCTTCATTGTGTTGACACGGTATATCCTTTGGGTATGTCTTCTGTCAGGCAGTTCTATAATGTAATTTACATAATTCACCTGTCTGACTACTTTGTACAGTCCTGCCCACTCAGCCTGCAGCTTATCTTTCTGGACCAGGATTAGGACCATGACCTCCTTACTCTCAGTGTATGAGACAGCTCTGGCTCTGCGGTCATACTATACCTTTTGCTTCTACTGAGCTGCTGCCAGGTTGCTCTGGGCTGTTCCCATCAGCTCCTTCAGCTTCTCCCTAAACCTAAGGGCATAATCCACTATGGGAGTTCCCTGGGTGGCGTGCTTGCCTTCCCAGTCCTCCTGGATCAAGTCTAGGGGCCCACCCACTCTGTGTCCATATAAGAGCTTGAAAGGGGAGAACCCTGTTGACTCTTGGGGCACCTCCCTCATATGCAAACAACAGGTGGGGAAGGTATTTCTCCCAGTCCCTCCCATGCTGTTCAGCAAATGCTTGGAACATCGATTCAAGGGTACCATTAAATCTTTCCATAAACCCATTGGCTTGCAGGTGATAAGGTGTCGTGCATCTCTGCACCATCCCAAATTTCTCCCACAAACACTTCATCAGGTCCAACATGAAGGAACCCCCTTGATCGGTGATAACCTCCTGCAGGAACCTGACACAGGATAAAATCCCTAGCAAGGCATCTGCCACTTTATCTGTCCTCAGTTATGCTAGGGCGACTGACTCTGGGTACCGGGTGACATAATCCACCACTTAGGATAAACCTCTTCCTGGAGGAGCAGAGGGTATTCAAAAGCCCCACAATGTCCATTTCTACCCACTGTAATGGCTCCTCCACTATGGGCAAGGGAATTAGGGTGGCTTGGATTTTACTACCTGCCTTCCCTATTTCCTGGCACCGGTGACAAGATCTGCAATGCTCCTTCACCTGCTGGGTGAAGTTGGGCTAATAGAAATTCTGGGCCAATCCCTACATAATGCGCTCAATTCCCAGATGTCCAGACATGGGAATATCATGAGCAATCTTGAGCAACCGCTCACGGTACCCCTGGAGAATGACAAGCTGCCTGCCCATTACCCCTCCCTCTGTCCTTATGTCCTGCGTATGCAGCAGTCCATTGTCCCAGTAAACTCTATGCCTCCCATCACCTCCCTGTGCTCCGTCAGAGTCTGCCCAAGCCCTCAGCCTCTCTAAACTAGGGTCATTTTTCTGAGCAGCTGCAAAATCTTTACACATTCCCAAGGCATGGGACAGGGCCCTTTCAGTCTCTAACCTAGGGTCCCTAGCTCTCTGACAATTGGCTACCCCTCCCTCCTCAGAGTAACCTTCTGTAGCTGTTCTGTTAACTACTACCTGGGGAATTTCTACCCCCTTTCACTGTTCTCCATATGAGGAAACACAGGCTGGGGAACCAGCCTCCTAGTGTTTTCCACAGGGGCTTTTATGGTGTCCAGGGAACCACAATTCACCTTTGCCACCTGACTGGGGGTAACTGCACACACCATCCCTTTTTGGAGATTGTTCCTTATAATCACATCCAGGGCAAGATTTTCTGCCACTACAACTTTTTGCATGGTCTCTCCTGTCTCATCCCAGTCCAGGAAAACACTAGCAAGTGGCAGAGTTTTCTCCTCCCCAGTGAATCCCCGTACTGTAACAAACTGATTGGGTATAAGCTATTCCGGCTCAACCAAATCCCCTTTTACCAAAGTAAGGGATGCCCCGTGTCACTTAAACAATGGGTCTGCACCCCATTCACAGTAACTGGGTGTATGTGCACCCTCATGTTTACTGGCATGCTTTCAGGGATACACAAAAAAAACTACCTCTTTCCCAGCACCACTTTGTGCACTCTGTGCCTTTTTAGGACACTGTCTGGCAATATGCCCAGGTTGTTTGCAAAGCCAACAATCATTTCTTTTATCAGGCAAATCTTTTCTTTGTAACCTGGGGTTGCCTTCCTTCTGGGGAGGCAGCGAGGGTTTTAACTGCCCTGAAGGCAAGCTTTTCCCTTTCTGTGCTGCCATGCCTGCCCTACTACCTCTCAGAGCAGGTCTGCTCCTGGCATAGCGGTCCAAGAGCTCAGCAGCCTCCTGCACTGTTTTTGGATCTCGGTTCTCTAGCCAGGTTTTCAGCTTTGCTGGGCAAGCCCAAAAGGACTGCTCTAAAAGTACAACATCCACAATTTTCTCTACAGAGACTGCTTTTATCCCTTCCCACCAACGTTTTAAAAACTGAAATTTTTGGTAGCTAACTCCTCGTAGCTCATGTCAGGGCTTCTCCTGATTTTACGGAACTTAACTCGGTACACTTCAGCTGTCATGTCATACTTTTTTAACAATGCAGCTTTAAGTTTGCCATAATCATTACTGTCCTGATTGTCCATTTGACCCAATGCATCACAAGCTTTCCCAGTAAGCAGCGGGGAAAGCTGGAAGGTCCAGGACCCTCTGGGAGTTTTTGCCTGAATGCATACCTTTTCAAATGAGTTTAAAAATGCATCCATATCTTCCCCCTCTTTAAATTCAGCAATCAATTTAGAATTTAATTTGTAACCCAGTCCTGGAGTCCGAGGTTCACCCATGCCACTTACCTGCTATGGCGTTGGTCTGTGGAGTTGTAGCTTCTCCAGTTCAAATTTCCTCTGGCATTCTCATTCCTCTCGCTGCTCTTGCTCAGCCTCTCTCTCTGTGAAGCTGTTGTTCTTTTTCCTCTGCCTCTCTCCACTCTCACTTCTCCTCTCTCTCCATCTCCATCTGGAACTGCCTCTGCTCGAATTCCAGTTCCATTCTCCTCAACACTATCCGCAGCCTGATACCTTCTGGCTCCAGCGTTGTGGTGAACCTCCCCTGTGGCTGTGGCTTTTGGTTCACACTAGTCCCGCTGTCCTCCTCACTAGGTCTGGACACTGTGATGGGCCCTGGCCCCTTCACACCCAAGGTCTGGTCCCTTTCAGTCACTGACTGTGACTCAAGGTGCTGGGCATCAGCTGCCACAAGAGCCTCCACGAGGTGCTGTTTGTTTCTCCCCTCTCAATGGACTCCTCTCTCCTGGCACAACTGACTCAGGTATTCTGCAGTGTACTCACTGTAGGTGGAAGTCATTTTCTTCCCTAATCTATGACTACACTAGCTTGCACCCAAAAAAAAAAAAATAAAATAAAACAGGTAGGGAACTTTGACTGTAACCACAATGATATATTTCTCTTCCTTTTTTTTTTTTCAAATCACTGCCTTGTTTTGTGTGTGAACTGTTACAGTTTATCAACTTGACACACTGGGCTATCACCAAATAATTTCACAGTATTCAAACAAATCATTTTGATTGCAGCACTGCAAACCAAATATTTCAGATCACACTGCTGCCAACCAGATCTGTCACAAACGAACTCCAGGGGTCAGGCCCTCTGCTCCACAATGCCCAACCTCAAAGTGCAATATGTGAACAGGATACAAACAGGGTAACCCTCCTGTCTGTTTTGGGCCTGATCAACTACCAGTCTTGAGTCCTGGGATCAAAAATGAACCCTTGTTTTCTAGCATACCCGGGTAACATGTCCAAATATCACACCCTCTTCAGGAAATGCAGTGCAATACTTAACCCAGTGGGCATACAACCTGGTTCACACTCCCTCCTTTTGACTCAGTTGAGACCTTGGTATCTTACCTTGGTGCATATGGTAACACTGCAAGCTCTTAACAGTTCTATCAAATTATTAATACTGTCCCAGCATTCACACTCAAAATGGGGAAAAGGCTCAGGCAGGATTTCAAGGAAAACAAAGTTACTAAAATTAAAAATAGTAAATGAAATACAAAACACAGAACTTATAACATTTGACGGGCTATTCAGACTACACCAGAACAATGCGCAGTAGAGGAGCAGGCGCAAATCAGTGTGCCATGGCACAATGGACACGATATTCAAACCATGTGCAGGACAAGGTGCACCTGCGCAATGTAGCTGAATATCGCCGATGCACCATAGCGCAACGAGGAATACGCAACAGAGCAGGGGATGATACAATAGCACCCTAGGGATGCGAGGGACAAAGCCAGGAATCAGCTGAGCAGCAACCAGGGATGCACAAGGTGCAAAGGAGCATGCACCAGGACAGACAGCCCCAGCCCCCACACCCGACCAGTGCAAGGTCCCAGAGGTGGACCCAGTACCCCATGAGCAGCACAGCCAGGCGGGTGCAAAGGACCACCGACCCTCAAACCACAGTGGCAAACCACCAGAAAATGCACACCAGTAGGCCCAAGCTGCTGGGCACGGCACCCTGGACCGTCCACCCGGCCAACAGGGACTAGAACACAATGATGCTGCTAAGCCCCCACCCATGCCACGTCCCCATCCCAATGAGTACCCCCAGAACAGTGCATCCCGAGACACTAAGCCAGATGCATGACCAAACGTGCATGGCAATGAAGGCAGTCCACCACCCCATGCCTATGCATCCAGTTGGCTTGAGCGCAGGCACACCCACCACATCACCACTGTGACCACCCGATGCAGGCAGTGGGACCTGCTCACAACACAACCACAACCCACACAAGGCCCTCCACCATGTCCCCAATGGAGACACAGCAAGGTGGAGTCCCAGCACCAGTACCGAGGAACCTGCATGGACCAGATCCGTCACGGATGGCACATGTAGGAAGGCCCCCGAACACAGGAGCAGAGCAAGCGCCCATACCCATGCACCAACCCCTGCCACAGCAAGGATCATGCCAGGCAACACATCACCCTCCCGTGGGGCATGGAGGCACATGCCAAACAGGAAGCAACACAGGGCACACCCAAAGCCCCTCCTGACCCGGTCCCATGGGTATCCCGGCAAGCATCCCATCAAAACTGTGTGATAGGCACTGCCGGTGTGAATCCCATGATGCCATGTAACATGCAGGTGGCCCGCCACCAGGCAGCTGTTGAGCCTGCCATGTAGCAGGCACCCCATGAGCCCACACACACTAATGGCAGGCACATGGGCCTGGGTTATCCCACAGCCACATATCCACCACCCGCATGCAGAGGGTCCCCATGTGACAGCCACCAGCCCACAGGCACCACCACAGAATGAAGGGGCATCGAGTGGCTCTGCCTACAAGCTAACAGGGGATGACAGGCCGATAAGCATAGGGTCAGAGTGCCAGCTGCAAGGGCGCCATGTCAGCAAGGTGACAGTGCGGCCTGCCCCGAAGGCATGCTGGCAGGTGAGCATGTGGTGGCAGTAGCCCACACCACCACGCGACCCCAGTGGCGCATGCAGGCAGGGCAGTGGCAAAGGCCACAGCCACACAGGCAGTGGCCACACCAACAGGGGAGCCCAGGAAATGCCACATGCACCTCAGCCAGCATCACAGGTGAACAGTGCACAGGGCACACACACATGCCCTGTATAGATGAGCCCATGGCCTCCAGCCACACCTGTGGAGAAGCACCACCAGGCACACCCACGCCCACCCCAGACCCACCCACAGCAACCATGAACCACTGCAGCAAGGCTCCATGCACCAGCTGCAAATCAGAGACAGACACAGATGTAAATAGAAATGTATGTATTAGTACAACAACAAGGGAACAAAACCTGTTTACATATATGTACATCAGGAGGGGTATGGGTGGGATACTACAAGGGGTTAGGGAAAAGGGACAGGGGATGTGGGGAAAGGCAATGGTAGGGGTCAAGGTGTGTGAGGACAGTCGGGTGGGAGGGCAATGATGTGGGTCATCAGTCCCTAATGGTGGCCCTGGTCCTCCGCCACTGCCCTCCGGGTGCCTGTGGTGTCTCCTCCGAACCTCTGGTCATGTCGCTGCAGCAGTTCAAGTGTGACCCTCACCACCTGCATGAGATCTTGCAGGGTCCTCTCCACCGCCTCCCAGCGATGGACATCTAGGACAGGGGCAGAAACAGTATGAGTCCTGGCCAGGATAGCAGCCACCCAGCGTGCCTGGCGTGCATCAGTGACTGGTGCCCTGGGATGGCATGCAACCACCCACAGTGGGTTGCACCCATGAACCACCAGCATGTGTAACCACAGCCATGCAAGCCACTGCACCCATCACCACCCATGCAGCACACCACTGCCTGGCCATCCGGCATCATGGCAATGCAGTGTGATGGCAGTGGCACAGCCAGGCACGAATGCACCCAAGCCCACACGTGACACACCCACATGTGCAAGGCCACAGGATGGTGCAGAGGACACAGGGCTGGTGCACAGCTGGAGGGCCATGTGCAGAGGGCCATGCCACACCCCACCCCCAAGCCACCATGCACATATGTATAGGGAAAAGCGGTACTCACTTGCATCCTGGTCACCTTGGCACTCCTGCCCCACACACCACCTGTGTTGGCTGGCTGATGCCCCTCTCCTGCTGCATGGTTCTGCCCTGGCCTGCCACTGCCAGCCATGCTCTCTGCCTGTCTTCAGGGCCTGGGAGGAAACATGGAGAGACACACAGCAGTACCTTCTGAACCAAAGGCCCCCCATCCCCAACCTGTGTGACATGCCGCACAGTGTGTCCGAGATTCGCCCATGGCCTTGGGGTGGTCACAGTGCACCCACAGCCACCAACTGCTGACCACCCACACACCCCTGGACATGGGGCATGGTGACATTGTGCCTCAAGGACTGTTGGATGAGACTGGTGAAGGTCAATGTGCACCTACCTGGCTGGCACTGCATCCCTCTGTACCCGTGCCTGCAGGCACCTCAGCCTGTCCAGGTCCCACTGCTGCAGGTCACCATAGCGGTGACAACACTGCTCTGTCAACGCGCTGGCTCAGTTGCCTCCTCCAAGCCATCACAACCTCCTGCCACCACGTCCGTCCATGGTCTCTGGAGGGCACCTGGCCAAACTGGGCCCCAGTGTGTGGCTGAACAAGGGCCATGAGGTTGGTGAGCTCAGGTCACCCCATATGAGACACAGCGTTCCCTGGTGTGCAGCATGTCCTCACTAACCAGACATCAAAATGGCAACCAGTAGCACATGTGGACAATGTGCGAGCTAGCATGGTGCTGTGCTACCATTCACAATCACGCAGGCACCAAGTGGCACAATGGGAGTAGCAGCCATGTGGCCGTGCAGTACCTGAGGTCAGAGGGTCATCCGCGGGTTCAAGGGTCAGGCCACGCACAGAGCACCACTGTGCTGTTGGGGCCCCTGATATGGTGCGGTAGGGGCATGTCATTAACGCTGTGCGGTGGCCTACTGCACAAAGGCGCAATGGGAACCATGGGCGCAGTGGCATAAGAAGGGCATGATGGCACTGTGCCAGCTGAACTATAGCGTGTGTGCCCCATAGGTTGTACAGCACATGAGTGCCACAGGCAACGGCGATAGTGGCCAGGCTGTGCTGCCTCCCTGCGCAATGTGCGTATGCTGCGCCACTGGTGTACATGTCGACTGGCGCATGCGTGCTGTGGGGCCCGACAGCTGCGTCACAGTGATGGCGCCCTGACTTAAGCATGCACAACCCCATTGGGCGAGGTGCAGCCATGTGACATTCAGCCATGATATGCAAATCAGCTCATGAGCCATTCCACAGCGCACCTGCTGCATTTGCATCCCATTACAGTTGCGCATTACCTCAATTGCATGCATTGCACTACAAGGGTGCCATGGGACTGCACAGGCCATGAATCGGTATTGCAGCCTTTGAAGGTAAGCATCATGCTGTGAGGCCCATCGGGACAGTGGGCTGCAAGGGCAGTGTGGCACTATACAGTCCGTTAACACCCGATCCATCTCCCCAGGTACAGGCATATCTGAATGTGAGGAGAATGAGGAGCAGGGGAGGGTGCATAGCGAAGGCGAACTTCACCAGGGTGAGTCGGATGCCCTGTTCGAGGCCTATCTGGACGAGGAGCCACTCCTGAGTGGACAGAGGGCACACCACAGGCCGGGCACCAGCATGGGAGGAGTCGCACATGCAGTCAACCAGCAGGGCAGCCACCAGCGTTCTGTGCGGAATGCAAGAAGAGGTTGGCAATGACAGGGAGAATCAGGAGAAGGTGGCCACCATCCGGGCGACACGTTCCGCTACAGGCGAGGATAACAGAGTTGTGCCAGGCCTGACACCATGGGAGGCAGGTGGCAGAGCGGCATGTGGTGCTGTGCCATTGAGGGTGTGCCTGGCGGAGGTTTCCAGACAGGCAGCCCATCACTGCATGGTAGGAATGGTGGTGGCGATGTGAGGGTGGCAGGGGTTGGGGCCGGTGCGGTCGACTGCTAATGGTACCATGTTCCCTTTCGGCTCCCGAGCATCTGCATGGAGCAGTGGGAGTGGGGGTGGGTGTGTCCACAGTGCGGCCCTGGAACAGGTGGAGCACCCATCCACCTCCACCACTGTCCAAGGGTCCGACATCCAACAGTCCTGCATGGCTGTCCGGGCTGATGCCTGTGGCACAGGTGCAGAGCGAGGCCTGGCTGTGATCAGCATGATGCCAGGGCGATGTCTGTGTGCTGAGACACAGATTGGGGCGACTCCAGCACCGATGATGTAGCGTACATCCAGGACAGTGATGCTGGTGTGTCAGGGGGCACCCTCGACAGGTGACCACCAGGGCGGCTATGTGGGCAGCATTGACACGATTGCCCACCACGGCCGCTGTGCCCGCCAGTGTCGCAGCATCAGTGGGGCAACAAGAGTGAGGCCCGGCAGTGATATGTGGTGGTGCCAATACAGCTGCGCTGGTGATGCAGTGCTCCAGCAGCTGGAGGGCAGTGGCGGCAGCTGAACAGTGTGGGGGCTGGAGATGGTGGGTGGCAATGGTGCACCACGAGGTAGTACTCAGGATGGCATCGCCATGCCAGTGCCACCATCGCGGGGTGCCTCTGAAGCTGTTGTTCTTTTTCCTCTGCCTCTCCCACTCTCCTTCTCCTCTCTCTCCATCTCCATCTGGAACTGCCTCTGCTCGAATTCCAGTTCCATTCTCCTCAACACTATCCACGGCCTGATACCTTCTGGCTCCAGCGTTGTGGTGAACCTCCCTGTGGCTGTGGCTTTTGGTTCCACTAGTCCCATTTGTCCTCCTCACTAGGTCTGGACACTGTGATGGGCCCTGGCCCTTCACACCTAGGTCTGGTCCCTTTCAGTCACTGACTGTGACTCAAGGTGCTGGGCATCAGCTGCCACAAGAGCCTCCACGAGGTGCTGTTTGTTTCTCCCCTCAATGGACTCCTCTCCTGGTCACAACTGACTCAGGTATTCTGCAGTGTACTCACTGTAGGTGGAAGTCATTTTCTTCCCTAATCTATGACTACACTAGCTTGCACCCAAAAAAAAAAAAAAAAATAAACAGGTAGGGAACTTTGACTGTAACCACAATGATATATTTCTCTTTTTTTTTTCAAATCACTGCCTTGTTTTTGTGTGAACTGTTACAGTTTATCAACTTGACACACTGGGCTATCACCAAATAATTTCACAGTATTCAAACAAATCATTTTGATTGCAGCACTGCAAACCAAATATTTCAGATCACACTGCTGCCAACCAGATCTGTCACAAACGCACTCCAGGGGTCAGGCCCTCTGCTCCACAATGCCCAACCTCAAAGTGCAATATGTGAACAGGATACAAACAGGGTAACCCTCCTGTCTGTTTTGGGCCTGATCAACTACCAGTCTTGAGTCCTGGGATCAAAAATGAACCCTTGTTTTCTAGCATACCCGGGTAACATGTCCAAATATCACACCCTCTTCAGGGAAATGCAGTGCAATACTTAACCCAGTGGGCATACAACCTGGTTCACACTCCCTCCTTTTGACTCAGTTGAGACCTTGGTATCTTACCTTGGTGCATATGGTAACACACTGCAAGCTCTTAACAGTTCTATCAGAATTATTAATACTGTCCCAGCATTCACACTCAAAATGGGGAAAAGGCTCAGGCAGGATTTCAAGGAAAACAAAGTTACTAAAATTAAAAATAGTAAATGAAATACAAAACACAGAACTTATAACATTTTGACCGGGCTATTCAGACTACACCAGAACAATGCGCAGTAGAGGAGCAGGCGCAAATCCAGTGTGCCATGGCACAATGGACACGATATTCAAACCATGTGCAGGACAAGGTGCACCTGCGCAATGTAGCTGAATATCGCCCCCGATGCACCATAGCGCAACGAGGAATACGCAACAGAGCAGGGATGATGCACAATAGCACCCCTAGGGATGCGCAGGGACAAAGCCAGGAATCAGCTGAGCAGCAACCAGGGATGCACAAGGTGCAAAGGAGCATGCACCAGGACAGACAGCCCCAGCCCCCCCACACCCGACCAGTGCAAGGTCCCAAGAGGTGGACCCAGTACCCCATGAGCAGCACAGCCAGACGGGTGCAAAAGGGACCACCGACCCTCAAACCACAGTGGCAAACCACCAGAAAATGCACACCAGTAGGCCCAAGCTGCTGGGCACGGCACCCCTGGACCGTCCACTGGCCAACAGGGACTAGAACACAATGATGGCTAAGCCCCACCCATGCCACGTCCCCATCCCAATGATGCCCCCCCAGAACAGTGCATCTGAGACACCTAGCCCAGATGCATGACCAAACAGTGCATGGCAATGAAGGCAGTCCACCACCCCCATGCCTATGCATCCAGTTGGCTTGGAGCGCAGTGCACACCCACCACATCACCACTGTGACCACCCGATGCAGGCAGTGGGACCGTTCACAACACAACCACAACCCACACAAGGCCCTCCACCATGTCCCCAATGGAGACACAGCAAGGTGGGAGTCCCAGCACCAGTACCCGAGGGAACCTGCATGTGACCAGATCCGCCACGGATGGCACATGTAGGAAGGCCCCCGAACACAGGAGCAGAGCAAGCGCCCATACCCATGCACCAACCCCTGCCACAGCAATGATCATGCCAGGCAACACATCACCCTCCCGTGGGGCATGGAGGCACATGCCAAACAGGAAGCAACACAGGGCACACCCAAAGCCCCTCCTGACCCGGTCCCATGGGTATCCCGGCAAGCATCCCATCAAAACTGTGTGATAGGCACTGCCGGTGTGAATCCCATGATGCCATGTAACATGCAGGTGGCCCGCCACCAGGCAGCTGTTGAGCCTGCCATGTAGCAGGCACCCCATGAGCCCACACACACTAATGGCAGGCACATGGGCCTGGGTTATCCCACAGCCACATATCCACCACCCGCATGCAGAGGGTCCCCATGTGACAGCCACCAGCCCACAGGCACCACCACAGAATGAAGGGGGCATCCAGTGGCTCTGCCTACAATGGCAACGGGGATGACAGGCCGATAAGCATGGGGTCAGAGTGCCAGCTGCAAGGGCGCCATGTCAGCAAGGTGACAGGTACGGCCTGCCCCCGAAGGCATGCTGGCAGGTGAGCATGTGGTGGCAGTAGCCACACGACCACGCGGACCCCAGTGGCGCATGCAGGCAGGGCAGTGGCAAAGGCCACAGCCACACAGGCAGTGGCCACACCAACAGGGGAGCCCAGGAAATGCCACATGCACCTCAGCCAGCATCACACAGGTGAACAGTGCACAGGGCACACCACACATGCCCTGTATAGATAGCCCATGGCCTCCAGCCACACCTGTGGAGAAGCACCACCAGGCACACCCACGCCCACCCCAGACCCACCACACAGCAACCATGAACCACTGCAGCAAGGCTCCATGCACCAGCTGCAAATCAGAGACAGACACAGATGTAAATAGAAATGTATGTATTAGTACAACAACAAGGGAACAAAACCTATTTACATATATGTACATCAGGGGAGGGGTATGGGTAGGATACTACAAGGGGTTAGGGAAAAGGGACAGGGGATGTGGGGAAAGGCAATGGTAGGGGTCAAGGGTGTGTGGGGAACAGTCCGGGTGGGGAGGGGCAATGATGTGGGTCATCAGTCCCTAATGGTGGCCCTGGTCCTCCGCCACTGCCCTCCGGTGCCTGTGGTGTCTCCTCCCGAACCTCTGGTCATGTCGCTGCAGCAGTTCAAGTGTGACCCTCACCACCTGCATGAGATCTTGCAGGGTCCTCTCCACCGCCTCCCAACGATGGACATCTAGGACAAGGGAGCAGAAACAGTATGAGTCCCTGGCCAGGATAACGCAGCCCACCCAACGTGCACGGCGTGCATCAGTGACTGGTGCCCCTGGGATGGCATGCAACCACCCACAGTGGGTGCACCCACATGAGCCACCAACATGTGTAACCACAGCCATGCAAGCCACTGCACACCATCACCACCCATGCACCGCACACCACTGCCCTGGCCATCCGGCATCATGGCAATGCAGTGTGATGGCAGTGGCACAGCCAGGCACCGAATGCACCCAAGCCCACACGTGACACCCACCCACATGTGCAAGGCCACAGGATGGTGCAGAGGACACCGCGGGTGGTGCACAGCTGGAGGGGCCATGTGCAGAGGGGCCATGCCACACCCCCACCCCTGCAAGCCACCATGCACATATGTATAGGGGAAAGCGGTACTCACTTGCATCCTGGTCACCTTGGCACTGCTGCCCCGCAACACCACCTGTGTTGGCTGGCTGATGCCCCTCTCCTGCTGCATGGTTCTGCCCCTGGCCTGCCACTGCCAGCCATGCTCTCTGCCTGTCTTCAGGGCCTAGGAGGGAAACATGGAGAGACACACAACAGTACCTGTCTGAACCAAAGGCCCCCCCATCCCCCAACCTGTGTGACATGCCACACAGTGTGTCCGGGTTGCGGTGACGCAGGGTGGTCACGGTGCACCCCCACAGCCACCAACACACGTGCTGACCCACCCACACACCCCTGGACATGGGGCATGGTGACCATTGTGCCTCAAGGACTGTTGGATGAGACTGGTGAAGGTCAATGTGCACCTACCTGGCTGTGGCACTGCATCCCTCTGTACCCGTGCCTGCAGGCACCTCAGCCTGTCCAGGTCCCACTGCTGCAGGTCACCATAGCGGTGACAACACTGCTCTGTCATGCGCTGGCTCCAGTTGCCTCCTCCAAGCCATCCGCAACCTCCTGCCACACGTCCGTCCATGGTCTCTGGAGGGGCACCTGGCCAAACTGGGCCCCAGTGTGTGGCTGAACAAGGGCCATGAGGTTGGTGAGCTCCAGGTCACCCCATATTGGAGCATGACGTTCCCTGGTGTGCAGCATGTCCCTCACTAACCAGACATCAAAATGGCAACCAGTAGCACATGTGGACAATGTGCGGAGCTAGCATGGTGCTGTGCTACCATTCACAATCACGCAGGCACCAAGTGGCACAATAGGGTAGCAGCCATGTGGCCGTACAGTACCTAGAGGTCAGAGGTCATCCGCAGGTTCAAGGGTCAGGCCACGCACAGAGCACCACTGTGCTATTGGGGGCCCCTGATATGGTGCGCGGTAGGGGCATGTCATTAACGCTGTGCAGTGGCCTACTGCACAAAGGCGCAATGGGAACCATGGCGCAGTGGCATAAGAAGGGCATGATGGCACTGTGCCAGCTGAACTATAGCGTGTGTGCCCCATAGGTTGTACAGCACATGAGTGCCACAGGCAACGATAGTGGCCAGGCGCTGTGCTGCCTCCTGCGCAATGTGCGTATGCTGCGCCACTGGTGTACATGTCGGCAGCGCGCATGCGTGCTGTGGGGCCGACTGCACACGTCACAGTGTTGCGCCCTGACTTAAGCATGCACAACCCCATTGGGCAAGGTGCAGCCATGTGACATTCAGCCATGATATGCAACTCAGCTCATGAGCCATTCCACAGCGCACCTGCTGCATTTGCATCCCATTACAGTTGCGCATTACCTCAATTGCATGCATTGCACTACAAGGGTGCCATGGGACTGCACAGGCCATGAATCGGTATTGCAGCCTTTGAAGGTAAGCATCATGCTGTGGGGCCATCGGGACAGTGGGCTGCAAGGGCAGTGTGGCACTATACAGTCCATGTTAACACCCGTCCATCTCCCCAGGTACAGGCATATCTGAATGTGAGGAGAATGAGGAGCAGGGGAGGGTGCGCAAGCGAAGGCCGAACTTCACCAGGGTGGAGTCGGATGCCCTGTTCGAGGCCTATCTGGACAGGGAGCCACTCCTGAGTGGACAGAGGGGCACACCACAGGCCCGGGCACCAGCATGGGAGGAGGTCGCACATGCAGTCAACCAGCAGGGCAGCCACCAGCGTTCTGTGCAGGAATGCAAGAAGAAGGTTGGCAATGACAGGAGGAGAATCAAGGAGAAGGTGGCCACCATCCGGGCGACACGTTCCGCTACAGGCGGGGGATAACAGGTTGTGCCAGGCCTGACACCATGGGAGGAGCAGGTGGCAGGCAGCATGTGGTGCTGTGCCATTGAGGGTGTGCCTGGCGGAGGTTTCCAGACAGGCGGCAGCCCATCACTGCATGGTAGGAATGGTGGTGGCGATGTGAGGGTGGCAGGGGGTTGGGGCCAGGGGTCGGTCGACACTGCTAATGGTACTGTGTTCCCTTTCAGCTCCCGAGCATCTGCATGGAGCAGTGGGAGTGGGGGTGGGTGTGTCCACCGAGGGTGCGGCCCTGGAACAGGTGGAGCACCCATCCACCTCCACCGGTGTCCAAGGGTCCGACATCCAACAGTCCTGCATGGCTGTCCGGGCTGATGCCTGTGGCACAGGTGCAGACGAGGCCCTGGCTGTGATCCAGCATGATGCCAGGGACGATGTCCTGTGTGCTGAGACACAGATTGGGGCCGACTCCAGCACCGATGATGATGTGACGTACATCCAGGACAGTGATGCTGGTGTGTCACAGGGGGCACCCTCGACAGGTGACCACCAGGGCGGCTATGTGGGCAGCATTGACACGATTGCCCACCCACCGGCCGCTGTGCCCATCGTGTCCATGGCATCCAGTGGGGCAGCAATGGCGTGAGGCCACGGCAGTGATGTAGGTGGTGCCGATACAGCTGCGCTGGTGATGCCCAGTGCTCAGCAGCTGGAGGGGCAGTGGCAGCAGCTGAACAGTGTAGAAGGGGGGCTGGAGATGGTGGGTGGCAATGGTGCACCACGAGGTAATACTCCAGGATGGCATCGCCATGCAGTGCCCACCATCGCGGGGTGCTGCGCTGCAGGGCCAGATCTCACCCAATGGTCGGCATGGTGCTCATGCAGACAACCCCTTGGACAACCACAGCCATCTGCTCCAGGCCTTTGTGGATCAGCAGGTCCTGCTCATGGTAGTGGTGGATGCACTCCATGCGGAGCTGCACCAGACAGAGGAGCGGCACAGCAGGGACCATGCCCTGCTCCTGGCAGAGTTAGCTTGGCAGTGGGTGGACGTGACCGGAGCCATGGATGGGCACATCACTGCGGTGACAACTGTCCTGGCAACACTGGCCAACTGGTTATGTCCCCAGCCACTGCATAACCCTCGGAGTGCAGTGTCCACCCCTCGGGCCCGGCGTCTGGTGACCCCAGCCATGTCGATGCCGGGTTCAGCTGTGGGCATACCAAGCACACCTGGTGCGGGCATGTTTGGTGGCCTGCAGACACCTGCATGAACCTTGTCACGTTCATGCAGCGTCACCCTTGGGGGACCATCTGTGCAACCCCATGAAGCCACTGAGCAGCATGTGCCAGCTGGCAGGCCTCAGCAGGGCTGCCCACGCGTCCGTGGTGGTAGTGCTACTGTGCAGCACGACTGACCCTACCCCCTCCATGACCACTGTCTGCCGCTGCCCTGTGTGCACTGTGGTGTTCCGTGTGCGATGCATGGGTGAGGTACCCAGTCCTGCACACACAGGGGCCCTGTGCACATCAGCCTGGCAGCTGGCCACTGTGGTGTGTGCATGATGATGCCAGCATAGTGCTGTCCACCACTGTGCAACAGTGCTAAACGTCTGAGACACACCCAGTGCCTGCCTCTGGGTGTGGCCCTGTTGGGTCCGGTGTGGGTGGGGGGGCATATGGGGTGGATGTGCATGTGGCTGTGTGGGCAGGGGATGGGGGGAGTGTGCACGTGTGTGCATGCTGTGTGCAGCCCTGCTGTGTTCCATCATGGTGTCCAAGCTCCTACCTATTCATACACCCCTGCCGCTTACCCAGGCTGGGTGTCTGCCTCCGCCTGTCTTTCAGCTGTGCTTGGATACCCAGGGCATGCTCGTGGACAAGTTCGCCTACCTGTGTGGTCCATAGTGCTCCTCTGTGATGGTGTCCCGGTGCTGCTGCACCATCCATGCCAGCCGGGGATCCCTTTGCCCAGGGGGTGGCTGCCCACCTCCAGCTGGATCAGCATCCCCATCATTCCCACTGCTGTCCCCCTCTTTGACCTCAATGGCTATCCCACTTTCGGTGGCCATGTTGTGCAGGATACAGCAGACCAGGAATAGCCTGCAGGCCTTTGAGGGGCTGTACTGTAGGGCACCGCCAGACCTGTCCAGGCAACAGAACCAAGCCTTCAGCTGCCCAAACACCCACTCGATGATGTTCCATGTCGTGGCGTGTGCCTCATTGTACTGTTGCTGTGCTGGGGATCGAGGGCCGCCAGTATGGTGTGAGCAGCCAGGGCTGGAGTGGGTACCCACTGTCACCTGTGTGTTGTGAGGTATCGTTAGTATTGGGATCTGTATCACTGTGCCCCCGGCCTTCCAGATCACATTCCATGGCACCCCAGCTTGCACCACACACACACCCTGTTGCCCCCATCATCTGGCGTGCACTGCATACTCACCTACTAGATGGCCAGTGGGGATGTCCCCACTCTCAAACCTGTGGCACAGTGCAGACTGTTGCCAGATGAAGGCATCATGTGCTCCCCCAGGGTGCATGGCACAGACACTGATTATGCACCCCCTGGCATCACACACCACCTGGCAGTTGGGCCAGGTGGTGTGAGGATGCCAACATGGGTGCAGTCGATGGCCCTGAGCACCCCAGACAACCATGCTACCCTGTAAAACTCCTGCATGTTTGCTGTACGTGCTGCCTGTGTGTTGGGGAAACAGATGTGCTCCGCAGCATGTGGCAGCAGTGCGCTGAGGAATTGTGTGAGGATGCATGATGTGGCCAACTGGGTTATGCCTGTTGTGTCCCCTGTTGGTCTCTGGAAGGTGCCCTTGGCGAGCAGGCACATGGTGGCCATGACCTTTGTCTCCACCGACAGGGCATGGCTCCTTCTGGTGGGTGCCTGCATCTCCTCACTGCACAGCTCACAGAGCCACCTCAGAATGGCCCAGTTCAGGTGGTACCGTCCCATGATCTCAGTGTCACTGTACAGCTCGAAGCTGCCGCGGGTGCAGTACAGCCTGTTCTGGCCATACCGCTGATGGGCCCTTCCACGGCCGCGCATCCCTGCACCCTGCCTCCTCACATCCTTCATGACCACCTCCATCTGGAAGGTTGCACTGGCCATGTCCAGGGTTGTTGTTGTCTCCCCCCCAGGCGGCGCTTTACCCGTTCCCCCCAGCTGTGTGCTGCTGGCCCTGCCCCTGCACCCTGGCACTGCGACGCCTGTGCCACTCACAGTGTGACCTGCCTGGGCCCCTCTGCTCTCCCTCTGTGGTACCCACGCACAGTCCCTGTAACAAACACACACATACTGTACACACATGCACACACACTCCCTGTAACTCCCGTCCACCTCTGGGCCACTCCTATGCTGCTTTGTCCCATCTCCCTGCCACTATGGCTCCTTTCATGCGCAAGCTTCCTCCCCTCGGTTGCTCCCTTTTATTTTGGCTCAAGTCCGCTATTGCGCAACTTCCTCCTCTGTTGCACATGTCGCCTGCTGTTGAATATCGCACTGCGCCACATATTCATGGTTACGTCCCCTTCAATTGCACATGCATTCATTTCCATTGTGCTCTTGTGCATTGGATTTTGTGCTGCGCATCTGCTGCTGCTGAATATCATGTTTTGGTGCATTTCGGTGACTGTGCAAGCGCATCCCTATTGCACATGGCGCAACTGCTCTGAATATCCCAGCCTTAGGGTACAGTCATAAAAATAAATGGACAATTATAAACAAACCACCTTATACTGAGTATCTAATCCTACCCTAGTTTTAATTAGTAAATAGTGGTGGTTGAATTACCTAACTTCAGTAGAAGTGCTTCTTGAGAGTATGTTCTTTCAGGAGTCCAGAAATAAGAAGCACTGTTTTCCCTCAGCCTTGAGAATCTATAAGGGGAAAAAGGGTCCCATCCAGTTTGTGAGGTCACAGGTCTGTGGTGATGCTGACTGTGAGGTCACTCAAATTCCTGTATACTGAATGGTAGTCACATGCATCTGCACATCCTACTTCAAAAAAAAAATATATATATTTTTTTTTTTAAATTAGTGAGCCTGCTTTATGGCAGGTCAGAATTACCGCTTTTATCTTCTGAGGAACTTCCTGGCAGCTATTTCTCCTATTTGTATGACGATTCTCACAGGTATCTGTCAAAAGTTGCTTTCCTCCTAATAAGTCATAAAATGCAGTACTTTGTAACAAGTGGCTGGTTTACAACATCTACAATCTGATTTTATTACAGTGACAGGAAGTCAGCTTTTACAAGCTAGAGGTGACAACAGCAAGGCAAGCACATTTTGTTTCCTTTAAAAATCCAATATCCCATGATGCCCTGTGCTGACTGCCATACTTCTCAAGCAGAAATTCAAAGGAACATATACTTATATTACAAATATAATATAAATAAACAAGCAGATTGACTATCCTTTACAGTGGGTAGTGAAGTTCCTGGAGTCAAATGGTGCAAAAGACCCAAGGCAGTATGGATTCACTGAGGGTAGGTCCTGTCAGACTAATCTTATTGATTTAACTGAGTGACCAGGGTGGTGGATCAGGGAGGGGCGGTGGATGTGGCCAACTGGATTTTAGTAAGACCTTTGACACAGTTCCTCATAGAAGGTTGCTTAACAAATTGGAGAATCTGGGTGTGGGCTCTAAAGTGGTAAAATGGATTGGCAACTGGCTAAAAGGCAGGACCCAGAGGGTGGTAGTAAATGGCATAAAATCAGAAGAGGGGGAGGTGACCAGTGGGGTTCCACATGTAACTCCTAGGTGGCACTATCCCAAGGGCTACTACCCCTGCCTGCTTGGCTAGTAGCAGGTTAAGGGGCCTGAGTTCTGAAACGGGTGCCTCCACCCAGAGGTCAGGGATGGTAGTGGTCAAACTAGCCTGGGCACAGCCCTCTGGGACACTGTAACCCCCCTCTTTCCCTGCTAGTGGCCGAAACATTACATAATAATTACTTTCACAATATCCCTGATATGGTTTGCAAGTACCCACACAGTTTACACTTACCACCAGGGCTGGTTTCTCCGGTTCAACCCTAGGGACCCCCTGTAAAACAAGGTTAGACAGAGCAAATGGCAACTGTACAATACCTTGAGCACAAACTGGAACCACAGTCTGGTTGAATGCTGAAAAAAGTAGATCTGATTTATTCAAGGGATTTGAACAAGGAAGGGGAGTAATCAGGTTAATTAGCTTAATTGCTGTATCAATCACCCAACTGTGCATACAGACAGAGTAACTAACACAGTCACACTCTCTGGGTACCCAGGTGGAAGAAAGGCGGGCTAGCCAGGACCGTTGCCCGGGGTAGGCTGGCATTGCAGCTGATCGGGGCCCTGTGATGGAAAAAACAACTTGTACCGCACACTATTTGTAATCCGGAGCCAGATGGCTCAGTTTGTGAAGGAAAAGAAACAAAGCAATCAAATGACACACTTAAATTAAACTGTAGTTGCAGGGAGCTACCCTGGTGGTTACTCATGATACCCAAGACTGGGCACAGGATGGGCAAAAATTGAGACAGCAGGTGAACTCTCTAGAGTACCAGGATAAGCAGGGCCCACACGATTCGCCCAGGCGTCTTTCCTGTTCAAGCATGGAGCAGGGGGTGATCCCTGGGCAGGTCTCTCATCGATGGCTCTTCTCTGTGCAGTAGGGTAGTATAGCAGGGCCCTAGTGGCAAGGCCCAGCCGCATGGAGCTAACCTTGGATTCAGTCTCTTTCAGCGGATTACAATTTTCAGCAAGCAAAATGCAGTCTGCAACGTGGGGAACCAAACCGCAATCCCCTTTCAGTACACAGCACATTTATATGCAAGGAAATCTTACCGTGCCAAGCAAAATGCTTCCCAGTCATGATCGCACAGTCTCTGCTTAAACCAGGAGCTCAGATGTAGCTGTAGTTCCTATCAGGCCAATCACATGTAGCAAAAATCTTCGGTCTTTGGCAGATGGAGCCTGGATACACCTCAGTGTCTTAATTCGGTGTCACCACCTTAGATTTAGTCCGAATGAATTTCTCTCTCCCCACTCAGGGCAGCAAGCAGACTTGCAGGCCTCAACTCAGGCCTTCCCGCAGTTCTCCTGCTCGAAACTACGCAGACGCTGGCTCGACTACCTCAAGCTGCTCCTCTCTCAGCTTCCAACTTAGATCTGCCTAAACAGCAGGCAGCTCGAGGACGTCCTTCAGATCCACAAGGTTCGGTTGGCTGATCTGACTGTCAGTCAAAGCAACTGCTCCCCCTTCAGTTGCAAAAAAGGCACCAACAGTCCAAAACTACAATTCCCAGCATTTTACCCCACACAGCTCCTACAAGCAGGTTCCATTTTAGAGTCCCCAAGTACTGATTGGTCCAATTCGGCAGTTCGGGACGAAAATGGTGGAGATAGGCAGAAACCCCTCACTGCAAAGAAGGCGGGTTATCACAAACTACAATATTTTTATCACTCTGAATGATTCTCAGCAAATCATTACATCTTTTAACAGAGCTCCCTCTGCACAATTAGTGATGGCAGAAACGGAGTGATTACCTGGTAGTCCGGGTGGGACTTGAGCATGACACACTCAGCCCCCCATCCAGATTAACTATTATTGCAAACTAGGCAGCCTTTAAAGCGACAGTACACAGAAGTCATGCAGGCACTCTTTGGCAATAACATTTAAACACTATAGTGCAGGACACCAGCCTGGCAGTGAGCATTTAGACAAGCTCGAGGAAGACTTTTCGGGAACCCCCATTTGTAGGGGGGGATACACCCAGAGATCAGTGCTGGGTCCAGTTCTAGTCAATGTCTTCATTGCAGAGGGACTGGAGGGGAAAGTATGCCTGTTCACAGATGACACCAAGATCTGTAATAGAGTCAACACACAGGAGGAGATAGATAAAATGATAAATGACCTAAGACTACTTGAGGAATGATCAAGGGTTTGGCAGTTGGGTTTCAACGCTAAGAAGTGCAAGATAATGCACTTGGGACACAGAAACCCAAGAGAGGAATACAGGATGTGGGGGGGCAGGTTCTAGCCACCACAAGTCAGGAGGGAGACCTGGGGGCTATCATATCTGATGAACTGAAGTCAGCCAAACAATGCAAAAAAGCAGTGGGGAAGGCAAACAGAATGCTGGGTGCATGGGAAGGGGCATAACCGGTAGGAGAAGTGAAGTGGTGATGCCATTGTATAGATCACTGGTGAGGCCTCATCTGGAATACTGTGTCCAGTTCTGAATACCACATCTCAGGAAGGACATAGACAGAAAGGAAGCAGTCCAGAGAACAGCAACAAAAATGATACATGGACTGCACCACAAGCCTTCTGAGGAAAGACTCAAGGAACTAAACATCTATTCACTGGAAGAGAGAATGGAGAGAGGGGATTTGTTTGTTTTTACCAGGAGAGACACACTAAGCTGAAAGCGTGTTTACAGGTGAGACCTGGAAGCACAAAGAAGTGATGTGACTTGCCCAGGGTCATGCAGTATGCAAGTGGGGGCTGTGGGATTTAAACCCACGTCTTCAGGTTTGCAGCCTCAGAGCCTTAAACCACTGTGCTATACTGCCTCCTAGGGATATGATAGAGACTTTCAAATACCTTAGAGGAATAAAACAGGGTACAGGAGGGGAGCATATTTCAAAGACAAAAGTGCACAAGGACAAGGGGACATAACATGAGGCTGGAAGGAGGGAGGGAGGCTTAGGAGGAATGATATTAAGTATTTTTTTACAGAGATGGTGGTGGATCCATTGAACAGCCTACCAGCAGAGGTGGTAGAAGTGAAAACAGTACAGGGATTCAAAAGTGCATGGGATAAGCATAAAGGCACCCTGCTGTACAACAGAGTAGGGGAAAGGTAGTCCAGATAAGAGTAGGGATTGCCAAACCATGCAGAGAACTGGGCAGACTAGGTGGGCTGTATGGTCCTTGTCTGCTGACAGAGTCTATGTTTCTATTTTCAGCAAATTTACAATCACCATGCAGGAGCTTCACTGAAGTGTTGCTCCTCAGTGTGACAGCTTGTCCATTAGTTTTTACAGCTGCAGTGGGCAGAGTTCTGTGGATGTGTTGCTATCTCAGTAGAAAAAGGGAGCTCTCCATTTCCGATCTGACTAGATAAAATTGGAGGTTTGTGCAATCACTCTGCTAATGAAGTGTTGAATTGAATTGCCTGCTGTGCCTAATTGAAGTGCCTGCTATGTTCATTCAGTTGAGCAGTGTTGCACTATTTTATGTGATAAAGCTTCAGTCTGGGTAGTATCCTCTTTCAAGACAGACTCATAGCTCATAAACATATCAACTTAGTCAGCCTTTCCCAGCCTTCTACATAACATATCTTCTGTGACATTTAACCTACACAGAACTAGAGTTTTTAAGAATGTTTTCTCATCTTTGGTTGTGTTCTTATCTAATTACTTCATTAATCTGTCACACTCGTGTAAAATGTTTAAGCTCTGGGTAATCATCACAGTAATCATTCACTTGCATAAGCATCATCATAGTCATCATAATCATAATATTCATAATGCATTCTCGATTTATTACATCAGAAATATATACAGTTACAGCAATGGCATGCATGATGGCAGGTCAGTCTCTCTCTCAGACAGTGCTGCCTCTTGGGTGGGAGTCAGGATTCTCTGGGAAAACATCCGGACATGCCAGCAATGGGGGTGGAGGTGAGCTGAGTAGACCCCTAGTAACAGCACAGCAGCAAGCCAGAAATCATTAGTTACAGAAAGATCCCAGGCTGGCTACAGAAGAACATATTTTATTTTGTGTGCACTGTTGTGCTAATTGCACACTGTGGAAAATGGATTCCATGCTCAATATATTGTTTGCCATCATCCACCATGTTAGCAGAAGGCAGGTTAAAAAACAAACAAGACACTATCTACAGTCTCCAGTAACAGTCAACCAGCACCTTCCCCTCCCTTCCCCTCCCATACCCAGAGTATACAAAAGCACAAACCTTACTGCTCAATGGATAGCTGGGGGGGGAGCAAGCACACCCTGACTGCAGCCAACCTTCAGTTCACTATGCTGACCGTTCATACATCGGGGACCTCGGTGGACTTCAGCTTGCTAGTTGCTGTTGTGGAGGACTTGAGGCATATAATTAAAAAAACATGCTGCATAGTGCATTTTAAAATTGCAATTGAAGATGATCGGGTGGCGATAGTGAAATTTATTAGGACCTGGGCCTAAGCTGAGTGAAACAGGAAGACAATGGAGTGGAGCAAACGATGAAGCAGAGCAGACTAGGAGGAGGAGTGGTGGTGAGGTGTGGCACTGGCAAGCAAACGATGGGGTGAGGCTGGGGGGCACAAGTTACAATAGAACAGGTGTGTGGCTAAGTCTAAGTCAGTCAGTCACTCTAGTCTGTGTCCCTACTAGGCTGTGAGAATGGAGAGAGGGAAGGGAATGGATCATCATGGATTATCATCGTTGCCGGGTCTGGGATGGGAAGGGAATCTGGGAGTGAGCACCAGTGGCACAGTTTCATTCTGATAGAGGGAGGACTGGAGGATGGACCTAACACCACTCCATTACACAAGTCCACTCACATCGATCTTGATCCTCAAATAAGTCCACCACCTGTGTCCTGTAAATCAAAAAAATAGACTAGGTTGGGGCATGATTACAGTTTGGGAACTGGGCCAATCCAATCAGGTCTGATTCTTCTGCTTTGTTGGCTGAAGCAATTTACCGTACTCCACACTTGATATACTGCTAATGCGACTGTACATACTGTAAACTAGGAGATCCCATCCACTACAAGTAAGGGAGATGAAAAGGCTATGATGACAGGATGTCAGAGGAGTATCCATAGGCAGTTCTACCCAACTTAATAAAAAATCCACCATAGATTTGTTGGACTAGGGACCAGAATACACACACACAAACACTCATATCAAACAAACACAGACAGGATCTAACAAAGAGTTGCTTACAATCAGCTCGATCTAAGAAGTGGCTAGGGGACTGAAGGGATTTAAGCTAGCTTTATGTGAAAAACATTGTCTACATTTCTATATTAGCCCCCAAAAAAACAGCACCATACCACACTTAGAGACATTTATATTTATTTACATTAACATAAACAGATCCCTGGTCAGGAACTCCTTTCACTTGACTGAAATGAGGCAAAATTTTTACATATGGATAAACTTACTTCTATTTTTAATGTTTTTCTCCTCAGATGGTCACCATGCTGAAAATTTCCTGTGACAGGCTGCACACCACAGTAATCACTACTGACTAATGTCTCTGTCTGCTCCCTTAAAAAAAAAATGTGACTATCGCGCTCTCACTTTTCAATTGGTCTAAAGATGAAAAAACTCTCTTCTATTGGTTCACCTCTCCCAGTATTACTATGGAGACAAGGGTAGTCTGCCAAAGTCTCCATAGTAATGCTAAGTAAATAAGAGAACTAATGGAAGAAGAATTCAAGTACTCATTTCATGGCAGGCAGACAGACTAGCATCAGGCCCAGATTAATGGATGTGTGGGCCTTACTCCAAGTTATATTTTGTGGCTCGGGGGGGCCCTAAATGCCAACATCCCACTCTTCCTCGGTGCTGTGCTGGCAAGGCTGCAACCCATTTTGTTAACCAGCCTTTTTATGTAGGACAGTGTCGAAGGCCTTGCTGAACTTCAGGTAGGTGATGTCCACACCCCCATCACCCACTGGTTTGCTTCATTCATCACCCAGTCAAAGCTCCTCCTTTAATACTGGTATCAGCCAAATGGCACTGGAGTTCACTCTGCCTGAAACAGTAATCCCTTGAATGCCCAAAATACATGAGGAGCTACAGAAGGTCCAGTGCCCCATGGTAATGGGGAGCTACAGTTAGAAAAAACTGAGGTATTATTGGCATAAATCACTGCTTGACCTTTGATCTCCTAGTGCTATAAGAGATTGATAGGCATGCTGACCTGTCGTATGGTCCTATGACACTTTGAAACCACATGCAATCCAAACAGAAGGCAGTTCTTTGCTTTCACAGTAGGTTTGCTCCCTATGCTAGATTGTTGGTCTGCTCTGCATATACTTCTTACCCAAACTACTGTATCTTGAACATGCTAGAGTGCCATACTGTGACTTATAGTGTGCAGCATAAATCATCGCTCTGGCCAACCTTATTTCTATGTATGTACTGCAAACCTCTCTGCATAACTTGCATAACTTGTGTGAAATTGTTATTTATTTTAGTCTTTGGTAACCAGGTAAGGCCCACTAGGCACAATTGCCTGTTTTCAGGGGCGACCTGGGAGCACTGGGTGGTTAAGTGACTTGCTCAGAGTCACACAGTATGCAGGTGGAAGTTGTGAGAGTCAAACTCAGGTCTGGTCTGCAGGATGTATCAAGTTCATTCACACCTCGTTCCTCTAACCTCTAGGCTATACTGCATAGGCTGGGCTACCCTGCAAATACTTCAAAGAAGTATTGTCAGTCAGTTTGTGATGATGACTAATTTAATATGTAAACAGAGAGTAGAGTTTTGATGTAAACAATATGACTTAAAGTGGGTTACCAGCTAAAATACTTCCTCTTGATTTTACTCCGGTACAGGTGTTGTGTTTTCTGCAGGTGTCCCTATAAAACAGTGGTAGTAGCCTCATGTTTCTGAGGATCCCCCAGCAAAACAAGTCCCTAAGGGCCTGGGCCCACAAGTCATTCTGGCAGTTTACCTCCTGTTAGTTTTGGAAAGAAACATAGAAGTTGACGGTAGATAAGGACTGCAAGGCCCATCCAGGAAAGCAACCTTATGGGCTCTCCTAGTCCTCCACTCAGCCCCCCAACACATTTGGAAATGAGCTGCTAGCAGTACAGCGTGCCTTTCCTTGTAAAACCTTTGAAACAAGAAAATAAACAAAAAGAAAACCATGAAAGAAAGAGAGAGAGAGGGGGAAGGATTCAGGAAGGAAGGAGGATGGAAGAAAGGAACTAAGAAAGAAAGAAAGATTTAGATTTTACCAGGGGGAACAAGCTTGCTGTGGCCTGCTGTGGTTGTGTAGGCTTAATCTGTATCCCTTTATCGCCCATGCTAGTAGCCAGGTAATATCTAGGCCTGGCTTGCCAGATGGATTTGATTTTATATCCAGCCAGCAGCCAGCCACGATTGATTCTCTGACCGCCCAGTAGACTGCCTTGAACCCGTTGTCTTTCTAGTCTTCTTTCTTTTTTTCTTTTTTTTATAATTCAAAGTTTATTGAATTTTTGTATTAAAGTATAACAATTTACATAAGAGTTAGTCAATATAAAGTCAAACAATGCATATATATATATTAAAATCATGTAAAAATACAACAAAGCCATTTAAGATATTGTAATCTATAAAAACGGGTAGAGTGTTTCCATAACCATCAAAGCACAGCATTACTAATGTATATAGTATAGGTATATTAAATATCAGTATTTAGAAAGAGGACAAGTTACAAATGAATCCCAGATATCTAAAAATTTGTCCAGCCGTTGCAATTTTATATATGCAATTCTTTCATAACTAGCTCTTATGCTCAGGTCTTGTAACCATTCTTTAATCATTGGGGCTTCTTGGCTGTTACAATGCCTAAGAATAACATTCTTTGCTCTTATGAAAGCTGCAATCAACCAGAGTTTTTGACTTATTGATAGATTAGAAAACCTAGAACAGCAAAGCTGGCTGAACAATGAATTGTGCGACCCAGGACACTTTTACAAATATATAAGACATTGACCCAGAAAGATTTGTTACAGGAACAAGACCATAAGATGTGAGAAAGAGAACCAACCTCTCTTAAACATCTCCAACATATATCTGAAGTGGCAAGGACAAGTTGACACATCTTATTAGGTGTGTAGTACCATTTAAGTATAATTTTATACTGTGTAAGTCTGCCCTTAGCTTCTCTACAAGCCTTTAAAGTCATTTCTCACATTGTCTGCCATTCCTCCAGTGAAATACTAATATTCAATTCCTGTTGTCATCAATCTATTAATCATAAATGTTGGTCAGTATGTGAGTCAAGCAATATAGAGTATATTTTTTATGACTGTAACCCCTCACCCCTGCCTTTTACCAAAATGACAGGTGGCATGCTGTTGAAGCTGACAGCAGTACCTGGTGGGGACTGGGTTCAGGGAGGATGAGGTTACTCAGCACAGGGGACCCAGGTTTGGCTATTCTGCACAGGGGCACCCAAGTAAATCCAAACACAGGAAGCAATAACTGTAATGTCCAGAACCAAGAATGGGATTCTTCAGTGTGGCTTTTATTCACATACTAGCTGAACAAACAAAGCATAGACGGACCCCCATGGGGCTACATTTCCTGGTAATGCAGATTAGAGACTACAGAACACTTTATCACCATTTCCAGCCCTCAGGCTCTGAACTCACCAGGCACACAGCCTGGACTTGCACGCAGCTTTGGGTACACAGCCCCACTTGTACACACTCTGGTTTCCCTATGGGCCGGCCCCTGCCGCACTTGATCCACGGTCCATTGGAAGAATGAACCAATTATCCTGTCATGGCTCCCACACCACCTAGAGTCTGTGACTCCTAGAGAGAATTTTTCCTTGTCGTGGCTCCCCACACCACCTAGAGTCAGAGACTCCTAGAGAGAATTTTCCTTACAATCCCACATCTGGGTACTTCCCCCGTCACTGGCCAAGTGCATGAGGCAAAGTAGAAATCACAGAAGAAATCCGTAGAGGTGGACCTGGTCACTAAAGATGGGGGGCCACCCACCTCCAGCTCCCACAGCCCATACCCGGCCATTTCCCTGGGAAAACTGAACCATTCCTTTGCTGAACTTCTAAATGTAGATTAAAGGGTAGATGTCTGTCACATCTCCTCTACATATTATTTGCATCACACAACACTCTAGGATTTGACACTACTTTACTTGCTTGGCCCATTTCTGTAGGCTTCCCAATATGTAGTTAAATCCCTAGATTTTCACACAAGTCCCAGGGTGAAGAAAACAATTTGTCCTTTTAGCCAGAGCAGACACTCACCCTTTAGTTGCAGGTGCGCCACAGGCAACTCACAAATCTTCCATCTTCCAAAATAAATGTTGGACTAAACAGGCAGCTTTTCTTCCACTTGGCAGAATTAAGGGGATTGCCCCAGGAATCTGCTGGGAATCTTTACATCCCCCCCCAGAGGGAGGGGGCACTGAGACCCGACAGCGGTCTCCACCACTTGAGTACAACTTCACTCCTTCAAGCCAAACTGCAGACTCTCTCTTCACTTACTGAAGACAAACTGAACTCTCTCCTTTGAAAACTCCCAACGTTCTATCTAACTCCCTTTGCTGCAGATTCCAATGTGGCTTACGCAGCTGTGAAAGTTCTATTGGTGATGTCATCCCTCAGTCTCAGCTGAGACTGAGAACAGAGTGAGACAGTGTGAAACCCATTTAACTGGAGTTTCACAAGCTGCCTTCCCTGCCTACCACTAGGTCTTACTGGGATTCTAGTAACCCTGGATAACAAGCGGGTTACACTCACCCCTGACCAGGAAAATGACTGTCCACAGTCATTATTTACCCGGCCTTGGGCCATCCCACCCTATGTGCTACCTGCGGAGGGGGGTGATCAGGCCCCCTCCTACCATGTGCAAGCACAGACAGGCAACACTAAGGGCCTAGAGGCCTTGAGCTGACATATCAGCCTCTACACTATCCACTTACTATGGACACCTAGTGGCTCTGGTAGAGCCATCCAGAGCATAGTCCTGATAGATCAGCACTGCAGTCCCTACTGTAGGTCAGGGCCACAGCCTGTCTATCCCACCTAACCCTCTAGGAAAAACCTATCTGCCTTTAACTGAATACCCCAAAACAAAAACAACCCAGGGACCTCCCTGACCATGGGCAACCTGCAACCACACCATTAAAATACTACATTACTGTCTCCTCCCTACCCCTACAACCACACCTGTGGAAGGAAAGGGTTAATACAGCAATAACAACAATAACACCACAGTACTTTAAATTTCTAAACACACTAAAGCACTGATGAGGAACTCCGATGAGCCCCTCCTCCTCTTCTTGTCTTCTCTTCTGTCTTCCCAGGAACACCTGTAAGAAAAAGAAAGACAAAAACACACTCCTAATCTGCATACACAGGCTACCTAGACCCCTACCATCAAAACACTGCAGAATCCCAAAAAGATTTTTTTTAGAAAAAGTAGAAAAACAGTATTTACATTAGAAATCAGCGGCATTATTTACAATACAGATTTGGGAGATGGAGTGCCCTAAAAGTCCCAACTAATGACCACAAGGCCGGAAGTCTTGTCCAATAAAGAGTCTCTACTGGGCCGGAGCCTGGTGTAGCACAGTTCTAACAGGCCAAAGTCCCGAAGGGGAGAGTCTTTGGGGACAGTTCACACATTTTGAAGTCTGTTAGTATAGGGTGTGTACTGCAATGTCATAAAGATAGAAAAGTTCGGATTTACCAGCCACTTGTAGTACAAAAAATTCAGCACTGACCTGCATCTCTGACGAAGACTCTCCCTGGCAGCATTTCTTCCGATACAGCTGGGCAGACATCTTCTGGGAACCACAGGAGGGCACATCTGGGAACAGCTGGGCTGATGTCATCTCTGGAGACAGAACCTTAGAACAGGAACAAAAAGAAAACAGTTGGTCCGACATCATCCGATTACCAGGCGATGAACAGGATACAGCTGGGATGGTGTCCTCTCTGGATCTGAAGTCATCTGGTGGGCCAGTCGATGGATTCTGGAAAGGCCAGTACACTGTAGACTGATGAATGTGGGGCACCTGAGTCCTGGATATTCATATTGGTGAATCAATAAGGCACTTCACAGTCTGGTGTGGCAGTATTGACTACTACTGCTCGGCTCTCCACTTTGTAGGCACGGGCACATTTGCTGAGAGGTCCTTGCACTGAGGCCAACAGTACCGGGGGTCAGGAGCTTGAATTATTACCCCGTCTGAGCACACATAATTCACACAGTAGGAGATTTCACGTCCCTCTCCGTCCACTATTCTCACTCTGTCTATAAACAGTGTTCTGCCTCTCTTCCACTGGGTATACTTTTCATGGAACAATCTATTCTTTACATGCTTGTTGGCCCCAGGATGCACACTTTTCATTGCTTCATCCCAGATCCAGGATTTCCTGCAGTTCTCAATCTCCTCCCAGACTTTTCGAGGAAAGGTAGGAAAGGTCATACCATAGATCTCATTTGCCTTTCTACAACCAGTCTCTCCTCTTTACTTGCTTTGGTCAATCTGAGACTGCTGGCCTGGCTTGGGGGTGGCCAGTCCTGGTTCTGCCAGCTTCGCATCCTTAAAGAAAGTAGAAACGGATCCCTGACTTCTTTCTCCTGTAAAGCCAGGGCAGTGGCATCACCACTTTCTTCCATACATTCCTCCGAGGCAAGATCTTGAGGCTGTGTACCCGTTCCTGTTTCACAAGGCCACATAGGTTCCCCCTCATCCTCCTCTTCACTGAGGATCTGAGCCCAGGAGTGAGCAGTTGTCCTCACTCCTGAGACTATCCACTCATCACTAGGCGCGGAGGTCAACACCTTCCATTCAAAGGCCTCCCGCATCTCATCTTCACCTAAGAGACTTGGGTTAGGCCCCCCCTCCAGGGGTCTATTGATGCTTTATCTGAACTCTCTTTCTGGGATCCAGCATCCGAAACTTCGACTTCTGGTTCTTTCTCTAACTCTGCACCCTCTAGCTTTGTGCCACACTCCCCCGAGGGGCCTTCCTCCACAGGCTCTGCCTGGTGCTGTGTGCTGCCAACTGCAGATTCCTGAATTTTTGTCCATGTGGGGGCCAAACAAATTGGAGGCGCTTTATACAAGCCATATTTTTATAGGCATCCAGCACAGTGAGGAATCATGAAGACGTCCCTTCCAGCTCCCAAGCATATTTGGCATACACGCACTGGATAATTAGGAATCACCACCTGAGGAGGCAGTTGCCCTCCATAGCACCACTTTTCAATATCTATCAGTCTATTTACTGCTGCTGTTACTGCAACCCGAGCATGATCCGGGTAACGAGCTGGTCCTGAGGCCATAACTGCAGAAAAATAAACAAAAGTTCACTGTAACTGAAAGTCCCACTTTATTGAGCACACTCTTTAGCTGTAAAATGGCTCCTCTGCTGCTGTGTTTACTTTACTACCCCACCCTATAATGGCAGCGGCAGCACTCCTGTGCATCAACATTTAGAATCCGGGTCAAGCCACTGTGCACCCGATTTACACAAGCTACTGATAACTTTTACTCAAACTGCACAACTTGCTCTGTTCTTGCTTGACACACATTTACAGGATTTTCCATGGACTTTTTACATGCTGGTAACATTCATTTGATTCACAGTCCCTTAAAGCTTCAGGTTTTTAGCACAGGATTGCCTGTATTTCTAGTGCTGCACTTTACTACAACCCACAGTCTCTCTCTGGCTGCAAACTTTAAACTGAGGCTAAATTCATTACTATGCACACGGTCAATGGCTTAACAGACTTGCACTTGCTGGCAGGACTTTACACAGTCGTTACTTGCAAAGCGACTACACTGCTGCACACACATTTATATGGCATAGGGTTGAAAATCACTGTTTGAGCAGTTTTAAGGTTGGTTACTTACTGTTATCAGTAGCAATTTGCTGCGATGGGGAAAAACGGCCTGCAGCCAGTTCTTGGAGGCCTCAGAACAGAAACGGGCAAGCAGTCCTAGCGATCGTCTTTTTGACCACCACACTTGCAATTTCAGCGATCGATTAGCGGGTTGAGCCCGATTTTAAACAGCAAAGTCAATTGTTAAACTGTTTACAATGATTTTAACACTCAGCGACGCTCCTCCACTGCCAGTACATGCATTCCACTCTCACTCCCTCTCGAATGCTGGGACAGTCTCTGTAGAGCTGGCTGAGGGGCGGGACTGATTGCAGCCTGACCAACCACACAACGCCATGCAAATGAGCCTCTTCTTCCTCGCGAGGGCTCTTCTCCTCACGGCGATCGTCGAGCAGGCAAATTTAAACTGCAGAATGCAACTTTTTTTTTCTTTTCCAACTGACTCCACGGCAGGAGCCCATTTCAGCCATTTAACATAACCATTTACTCTGCAGTCTCTCAATTCATTCAGAAAGTATTTCCAATGTCCAGGGCACAATTTTCCTGTTGCTACCCCTAGTCTTCCACACTTTTTCTTTACCACAGTTTATTTTAAAAGCATTTCAAACGTTCAGGGCACAATTTTCCTGTTGCTACCCCTAGTCTTCCACACTTTTCTTTACCGTAGTTCATTTTAAAAGCATTTCAAACGTCCAGGGCACAATTTTCCTGTTGCTACCCCTAGTCTTCCACACTTTTCTTCACAATAGTTCATTTTAAAAGCAGGCAAAAATGCTGTAAACAATTTTGATGCAGGACAAGGGCACACTCTTTGGCTTTACGGCTCCTTGGTAAACAGTTGGCATTTTTTAAACAGCAGCACAAGATCCACAGCACACAGCAACACACATTAGGGAAATTGCTTCAGCTTTTTTGGGCTACCCACTGCCAGATAGCCAAAACGCTAGCCCTCTTGTCCAAGCACCTTTCTCCCAGAACAAAATCCAAAGCGGTGCCTCCATTTTTGTAACCCCTCACCCCTGCCTTTTACCAAAATGACAGGTGGCATGCTGTTGAAGCTGACAGCAGTACCTGGTGGGGACTGGGTTCGGGGAAGATGAGGTTACTCGGCACAGGGAACCTAGGTTTAGCTACTCTGCACAGGGGCACCCAAGTAAATCCGAACACAGGAAGCAATAACTGTAATGTCCAAAACCAGGAATGGGATTCTTCAGTTCCAAAATAAATGTTGGACTAAACAGGCAGCTTTTCTTCCACTTGGCAGAATTAAGGGGATTGCCCCAGGAATCTGCTGGGAATCTTTACATCCCCCCCCCCGGAGGGAGGGGGCACTGAGACCCGAACAGTGGTCTCCACCACTTGAGTACAACTTCACTCCTTCAAGCCAAACTGCAGACTGTCTCTTCACTTACTGAAGACAAACTGAACTCTGACTTAAAGTTTAATAAAACTAGCTGAGAAATTTTAGGAGTAATTAGGATGCTCAAAAATTTAATATTTTGAGTAGAAATCGTAATATTATGTAACTTAAGTATTGACTCATCAAATAATCTAGACAATGGAAGGGCTTCTGATTTATCAACATTTATCTTAAAACCTGTAAAAGAGGCAAATTCCTGGACAATGACTAGAATTTGGGGAATAGAATATTGTGGATTGGTTATTGAAAGTAGAATGTCATCCGCGTAAGCTGAAATTTTCTGTTCCTTTCCTATTTTCACAACTGATATTAAAGTAGAGGAGCGGAACTTGGTAAGAAGAGGTTCTAATGCTAATAGGAATAAAAGTAGGGACAGAGGACACCCCTGACGTGTACCTCTGTGTATCTGAAATTTGTTGGAAGACATACCATTGATTTTGACTGATGCATATACTTCAAAATAAAGAATCTGTACCCATTTGCAAAAATTACCTAGATTATATTTCTCTAGAATTTTCATTAAATACTTCCATTCTATCCTATCGAAAGCTTTATCAGCATCTAAGGACAAAAGCATAGGAGAGAATGGGACATGCCTAGCCTCGTGAATAATGTGTAGAATTTTGCAAAATAGATCTGAGCTACGACGCCCACATACCAATCCTACTTATTTATTTATTTATTTGTATATCAGTTTACAACCTTTGAGCCAGAGGATCATTTCCAAAGGTACCTCGTCACAAAGAGGACAAATACATTACAACATTTTGTTACATCATTGCGGTTACAGCATTGGCAGTCACATGCTGTTATTTCTTAGTTACATCATTGAAGTTACAGGTTTGGCAATCACAAGCTGTTACAGTTATTCAGATACGGGGTAACAGATTAAACATACATTGGTATAAATATACACGTGGTAGAGTGCAGAGACTGCAGGAGGTAAAAAATTCAGAGGGCTATGGGACATGGTTGGTGATTGGTTGGGTGAGGAGCCACTCAGTGACCTTTGTCAGTGCATAGTGAGCTAGATCACCTTAGAGACAACTGCAGCTACGTGTGTTAAATTGCTGACTCCGAAGTGAAGTTTTGAAGCAGGAGATCGTGAGGGTATCAGAGATAGAGGTAGGGAGTGTGTTATACCAGGAGGGAGCTCTGTAACAGAAGGACCTTTGTCCATGTGTGGTTCTGGACCTTGGGACTAATACAGTGGCCTTGCAGGAGATTCGTGTTTGAACTAAGGGTTGTGCTAGGTGGATGGAGACTGTCAACCCGGGTGGGGATAGCCCAAGGAGAGTTTTTTTCGTTATGAGGCAGGTTTGGTATCTGTGTCATTCGTCCAGGTTAAGCGGCATTGCCATGTCATATAGCTGGCAGGTATGTGTTAGCCTAGGGGCCCCCGTAATTAGCCTACAGGCCTTATTCATGCTGAGGCGGATTTTATTTAGGGCGGTCGAGTCCGCAGCACCATAAACTGGTAGGCCATAGTCCACAAGGGACATTATTGAAGATGTGACCGCTAGTCGGAGGGCGTTGGGGGTGAGGCAATTTTTGTAGCAGTATAGGATACCTAGCCGAACATTAGTAGCTGAGGCAAGAGCATCAATGTGGTCGTGGTATGAGAGGGCTGAGTCAAAGGAGGCCCCAAGGTACAGTACTTGTATGAGTGGTCTTGTTCGAGAGGATGCTTGGAACTAGGGAGGATGTGGAGTGGGAAGTTGCTGGTTTTGTTTTGGGGGTGGGCAAAGAGCATAGTTTTGTTTTTGAGATTGATTACAAGTCTATGCTCTTTGAACCAGGTTTCAAGCATCATTAAAGGATAGTTGCAAGGTGTCCTGTAGGGAGATAGGGTTTCAGTGGGTGGCAAAGATGATGGCATCATCAGCATACAGCAGAATTTTACCAGTGCATGCATTGGGCAGGGTGTTGAGGTAGAGTGAGAAGAGTAGGGTCCCAGAATGGAGCCCTGTGGAACACCTGAGCAGATAGGACATGTATTGGAAAGGGTCCCATTGATTTTAACACTGAGAGCGGTCAGACAGGTAGTTGGAGTACCAGGAGACCGGCCCAGTGGCGGCTTGATGTGGCTGGTCATCCAGCAGGAGGGTGGGAGACAGTGTCAAAGGCCTTTGAGAGGTCAACGAACACTGCCCTGCTAGTGAGTCAGAGTCCAGGGAGGAGTGTAGAAAATTTGAAAACTCTATGAGGGCAGTGCTGGTACTGTGACCTGCACGGAAACCATGTTGTTCCAGGCAGAGGATGTTGTGCTTGGTCAGGTAATCCATAATTTGAGTGACCACCAGTTTTCTAGGGCTTTGGAGAGAGGTGAGAAAATGGAGATGGGCGGTAATTCCTGGCTGTGGACCTGTCACCTCCTTTGTATATGGGCGTAACTGTGGCAGTTTTCCAGGCCAAGGGAATTGCCCCAGGCAGAGGGATTTATTGAGAAGGCTAGTGAGTGGAGTAAGGACCTGATCCAGAACCCGGCGGAGGATACTGGGGTCCAGGGAGTCATTGCCAGTACTATTGCTCTTTAGTGCTTTAATCAGGTGTGGTCTGACTTCCTGGGCAGTTACCCAGCGTAAGTGGAAGCTAGAGCGTCGGATGACTGGGGCAGGTAGGGAGGGTCAAAGAAATCGCTAGGGAGGACCGAGCTAAGGTCCGTGAAGGATGAGTTGTGGAAGTTGGCTATACGGGCTGGGTCGGTAGAGATAGAGCTGTCAATGGTGATCTGGGAGGGGGGGAGCGCGTGCTCCCATTTAGTTGTTTAATGTTGTCCCAGAATGTTCTTGCACTCCCAGGAGGAGGTGGCTGACCTGATAGTGATCGGCCTTTGCTTTTCTGATGGCCCAGGTGCATTTGTTTCTTGCGGCATTATATACCTGTCTGTCCACCGACCGGCCTGTTTCTGTGGCCAGGTACCATAGGTTATCCTTGTGCTTGAGCAGTTGAAGCAGGGCAGGGGTAACCCACGGTGCATTACGTACTTTGGTACAGACTTCCGTTAGGGGTGCGAAAATGTCACAGGCTTTGTTGAAGGTTTGGGAAAAGTCAGGATGTATCAATTTTTGGATAACCGAATTTAATCTATCAGCCATTATTTTAGTAAGAATTTTGCAGTCACCATTAATGAGAGATATTGGTCTGTAACTACCACATAAAGTTACATACTAACATACTAACATACTATTTGCCAGCAGATTAGGCCTTATGGTCTATCAAGTCTGCTCGAACCTAGATCCTTAGTTGGGTGCGAGACCCTCCCATCCCTTGTCTCCAGAAACCCCTATCATCCATCCCCACCCCCAGGACAGGCCATCATCTGATACATCCACTTTCTGTGTCTGTCCACCCTCTCTTAAAGCTCTCCACTGTGGATCTCTGAACCAGCTCACCAGGCAGAGCATTCCAAGGGTCCACCACCCTCTCAGTGAAAAACCTCCTCCTCTTTCCCCCTCACCCTTCCACCTTCCAACTTCAAACCATGCCCTCTGGTGATGCCTCCCTGCTTTAGTCTAAAGATCCCCTCCATGTTTACCCTAGTTATTCCCTTGAGGTACTTGAAGACCTCAATCATGTCCCCCTGTCTCTCCTCTCCTCCAATGAAAACAGGCAGAGCTCCTCAAGTCTGTCCTCATAAGTCAAATCCCCTAGCCCTCGTATCATCTTTGTTGCCCTCCTCTGTCACCTCTCCAGGAGCTGTATGTCCCTCTTCAAGTGTGGTCTCCAGTACTGTACACAGTACTCAAGGTGTGGTCTAACCAGTCCATTGTTGGGTCTCTATCCTTTTTAGGAATAACAACAATGGCAGCCTCCCTCATGAAACGAGGTAAAAAGCCTGTTTTATTAGAATTACAAAAAACTTTAAGTAAAGCTGGTGCCATTAACTATTTAGTTGCTTTGTAAAACTCACTTTTAAGGCCATCTGTGCCTGGGGCCTTAGCATCCAGAAAGGATTGTATTGCCTTCTTGATTTCCTCTAAGGTAATCTGTTTATCTAACTTAGATTTGTCTTGTTCTGATATAGTAGATAATTTAATATCTCCCAAAAACTGTTCCAAATCTTCCTGTTTAAATTGACCTTCAGATTTGTACTGATTAAAGTAAAAGTCTTTAAAGGCTTTTAAGAGCTGTTCAGATTTATGTACTTATTTGCCATTCTTTTGTTTTACTGAGGCTACCATATTTGCCTCTGATAGCTTTTTAAGCTTGTGAGCCAATAGTTTCCCTTGCACTTCCCCAGCTTCCCAATAAGCTTGTTTGAGTCTAAACAAAGCATATTCTGCTTTTTGATTGTATATAGTGTTAATCTCATATTTAGTATCGATGACCTCTTTGTATAATGTAAGATACTTAGAGCCTGAGGATATACAGTAAATGCTTTCTCCTTATTTTTTAAATCAGCCTCCAATTTTTTCAGTTTTTCTTGTCGTAATTTCTTCCTATAGGATGAGTAGGAGATAATGCGTCCTCTAATATAAGCCTTAAAGGAGTCCCGTAAAATTGAGGTTGAAACTTCCCGATTGTCATTAATTTGGAAGAACATATCAATTTCCTTTTTTAGCCAATCAGAGAAGTCTGGTGAGCTGAGCAAACTACTATTGAATTTTTAATTTCTTTCTGAGGGCAAGGTGAAGTTTACAGATAGATTTATAGATACAGGGGCATGATCAGACATGACAATGTTACCAATGTGACTTGCTGAAAGGCCTGGAAGTAAAGATTTTGCAATAAATATATAATCTAGTCTGCTGCGAGAGCCATGTCGATTGGATATGAAGGAACAGTCTTTCCCTTTGGGATTCATAATTCTTCAAGTATCAATTAAGTCAAATTCATCACAGAGACTGTTTAAGGCCTTTGAGGAAACAGAATGATCAAACGGATGAAAATATGTGCTGTCTGTGAACACGTCCATTACCATATTCATATCACCAGTTAAAATAATTTCTCCAGCAGCATTTTTATAAATCTTTTCAACTACATTAGTAAAGAATGTAGCCTGATTAGTATTGGGGACATACAGATTAACCAAAGATAGTATTCTGTCTTCAATTTTAACATTCACAATAATAAATCTGCCCTCTGTATCCAAAACCGTGGACTGCAACACAGCATTTAGATTTTTATGAAACAGAATACAAACACCCTTACTTTTAGAATTAAATGAACTGCATACTGCTCCCACCCAATTTTTTAAGCTTGGCAGTTTCCTCAGCTGTTAAATGTGTTTCTTGTAAAAGGGCTATATCAGCTTTCATTGATTTTAAATAAGTCAAGATTTTGGATCTCTTAATAGGATTATTACATCCTTGTATATTCAAGAAACAATTTTAGTGGGTAATTTGTTGTAGCCATTAGTAAATGAATTGTCCACCTACTTTTAGGAAACACCTCTACAACTAAATGAAAGCAAAAGTTAATGTTACAAACTGATATACCAAATAAGAGTATATGATAAACTTAGGAAAAGCCTAAATATAACTTATTTATAATTATACAGTAAAAATATACTGTGATAGATATAAAGTCAAAATAAAGAGAAGACTATATATAGTATAATGTCCCACAAACTATTCATGGGCTAAAACAACAACAAATAATTCCAATGTATATTTAACTGCAAGAACCAGGTTCCAATTCTGATAGGTAGTAGAAGCAGTCGACATATGCAGACTACCTCACCTGTTAGAGTAAAGTAAGTATCTTTCAATACTTATTTAGAATAAAGGATTCCCGATTGTAGTGATGCAAAATGGAAGCATCTTTATCACTGCCAGAGTGTCAAAAACAACAGAACAATAAAATAATGACAATATCAGGGTTACCCTAGTCAGAGTGTGATATGACTAAGCAGCTCATGATCGTAGATCATTATATAGTATGCTTAATATAGAGTAGTTTTTATCAGAACTATCATGGGCCCCAAGCCTGTTCCAAATAGATTGCCATATGGAAGAAACAGATTTTAGGAGCAAAAACAAAGACCTGTCACAAAATGAAAAATGTGCATGTTAGGTGACAGCAATCCAATTGGATGCCATAAAAGTCATATAGCAAACTAAGCATGCATGCCTGCTATAGAACAATAATAAGAAAGGATGCATCAATCTTTAGTACTGTGTGTTTCTCAAGGAAACACCAAGCAGCCCTGTACATGTGCATTACAATTAGTCAAATATAGTTAATCATATTATGTATGCCTTTAAGTAGTGCTCCTAACTGGGAGCTCAGGCTTGGTTGTATAATAGCAGACCTTTCTGTAATGTGCAGGCAACACCCTTTAAGAATAAGTACTGTATTCTATATTTGGAGACCGACTTGTGTCCTTTCATATCTAATATTAAATAGAATAATATCAAAAATGACCATTATTAGAAGCTGCTTCACCATCCCACAGTCACAGTACAGGGCATCATGAATTAATAAAGTAAAATTCAAAGAACACCTGAATAGCAACAGATACTCCCCTAATACATCATAACAATCGTGGTAGGTATTGTAAATGATAACTGTGCCAACTGTAAGCATTGTGATATTAATAAAAAACCTCTGAGGAAAAATCCTGGAAAAAGTAAATTCTCTCCCCCTGCCACATCAATTGCCTATGTTCCCTTGCTCTCCTTAGAATCTCTTCTTTAATAGTGTATCAGAGAAAATTTGCAATAATGGATCGTGGTCTGCTACCAGGGGCAGGTTTGGCACCAAGAGCTCTATGTGCCCTTTCTACTTCGAGAGGACAGGGCCATTGTGTACATAACAGATCCGGAATAAGATGTTGCAAACAAGCATTTGTCAATGCCGAATGTTGCTTGCTTCTATGTGCTGTTTAGGTATTTGGAAGTCATTGGAGTGCAAATATTGAAAATTTGCAAACTTACAAGCGTGCGTAGGAACTGCGCAACGCACGCTCGTAAAACAGTCATTTTTAGGAATTTTTTCACCAAATTTTCAACATAGCCATTTTAAGACCTCTGCTCATGAACAGTGTCACTGTGATTTTGTTAATGTGTCCCATACATTGATTTCGCATACCGACTGTGCCATTGTGTGCTTTCATTGGGCAGCATTTTGGGCAGGATGTGAAAAATGACAGCTGTACAGCTCATAAGAAGGTGTGGTAAAATGGCAATGTTGAAAATCTGGAGTGAAAATATTGAAAATTCGCGAACTTACGAGCCTGCATAGGAACTGCGCAACGCACGCTCGTAAAACAGTCATTTTTAGGAATTTTTTCACCAAATTTTCAACATAGCCATTTTAAGACCTCTGCTCATGAACAGTGTCACTGTGATTTTCTTAATTTGTCCCGTACATTGATTTCGCACACCGATTGCGCCATTCTGTTCTACATGGGCAGAAACACATTTTGGGTCAGATGTGAAAAATGACAGCTGTATTACTCATAAGAAGGTGTGGTAAAATGGCAATGTTGAAAATCTTGAGTGAAAATATTGAAATTTTGCGAACTTACGAGCCTGCGTAGGAACTCTGGCTGCGCTAAATGAAACAGTCATTTTGGAATTTTGTGCCAAATTTTCAATATGGGGTTTTTGGGACCCTTCTCATGAATTATGTCACTGTCATGGGGGTATTCAGGCCCAAAAGGTGATTTCACAGTCACTGCACAGTCACTGGCACAAATCACCCTTCGGCCCAATAACGCCATGACAAGTGACATCATCATGAGAAGGGTCCAAAACCCCATGTTGAAAATTTGCAAAAATTCCCAAAATGCCTGAGATATGCAACAAAGTTGAAACCCCTATCTAGCCCATTATACAGCTTACGGCATTTCCTCAGTTCGCGGTCGGCTTTGAAGAGTGCAGGCGTGTTCCCGATCCACGAAGATCATCGTGCGAGTCCGGAGGTAAGTATGGGGAGGGGTGTGGGGAGGCTGGTGCGGATGTGCGGGTTGTGGGGGTGGAGAGCGCCTGGGACCGTTTCGTTTTCTGGTTAAAAAAAGCGTCGTGGGACCATTTGCCACGCTGGGGTGGGCTCCAGCGTGGCACAGGAGGGAGTTCAGCAGATGGGGATTGGGCACCCCGTCAGGCCAAAAGCCTACTACTGGGAGGGGCACAGCTCAGCCGACGGGATTGGGCACCCTGTCGGCTATTCAGCAGTGGGAGCGACTGGGCTGCGTGTGTTGGGGAGCTGCTGCGTGAGCAGCGATATCTTATCAGTGCTCACTCAAGCGTAGCTCTCCCTTTCAACTCTATGCCACTGCATTTTGGAGCGTGTCATACACAGCTCCAAAATGCATTGGCTTACAGGGGCCGCACCTGCCAGCACACTGACTGAATTGGAGGAGGAGGAGGTGACACACCTCCGAAATCTCCGATGATGGCACTATCTTTCTTGCACATGCGTGCAAGCAACATAAAAAGCAATCAGATCATTTCCTTCGGCTCCTTCTGGCAAGTCCACAATGCGAAGGTTATTTTGTCTCCCTCTGTTTTCTAAATCATCTAATTTTTTAAGTAGATATTGGATATGTTAATTTTGTTGCTCAATGTTATCCTCCAAAAAATTAACTGTATCAGATAAACTAGCCAGCTTGTTTTCAAATAAATCTGACTCCTCAATATTGCTATTAGTGTCATTACGGAGGGACCCAACAGCATTTTAGTGTCAGAGACATCTAGTTGCATTTTATTAAGTACCTCTTTTATGACCTGGATATCCAATTTATTTTGACAGTCATTTGTGGGGCTGGGATTCTGAGTATGTAGCTTCTTGCTGTCCATAATGGACTTACCACTCGGAGGTGACATTTCACAGCTGATAGAGATGGAAGAAACTGACAAGATTGTGTGGTATAAACTAGCTGTCATGCTGCAATTCACCAAAGAGATAGGCGGCAATGTAATTAAAAAACAAAAACCGTAATTTTCTACATGAAACTATGATAAATAATTTGTTAAAATTAAATAAACAGGCGGGCAGGAGCTGTTGAATCACTCAACTACCATCTTAAGCGCCGTGTGCGCGATCTCAATTTCTAGTCTTCTTTCTGACAACAGTACAGCTAATAATTACTAGACTATATTCATTTTAACACTTCTAGTGTCTCATCATGTCTGTAGTAATAAATAGTTATAGTTATTATAGTTTTATGTCCCCGTCCTCCATGCACCATTGACTTGTACTTTTTCCAGCCTGATATGCTTTTCTTTTAATTTTCTCTTTCTGTAGTCTGTCTGTCTGTCTACACCAACCAATAATGCATACCAGGCCCATTGTACTTTAGTTCTATCTTCTTGAATCTTAATTTATTTGTAGCAGTAGTAGAACACATACCTTGGCAGCTGCAACTCTCTCGGCCTCCTGTCTGGGTTGACCGTCGTTGTCATCAATCTCGACCCACCCACCCTCAAAATAAGATCACCACCAGGCAGTGCAAGTGCAGGCACATCCATGTCACAGATGGCGGTGGTACAACAACTCGGGAGGGTGACGGGTTTCAGACCACTGGGCCCGGTGGCACCATAGGACTCCTCCTCCTTGACTGCTTGTCCCAACTCCTCACACCACTGTGAGTCAGCAGCAGCAGCAAAGCTGCAAAACAAGCATGCCATGTAGTTCTTTACTTCATCTCGATCATGGATTGAGAGACAGGACCATGGACGACTCATCGTCATGGTCACGGACTGACCGCCAGACTCCACCGACGAGTGACGATTCAGTCAGTTCCTTCCACCACCACCAACAAAGATGACCTCATCTGGATCAGTCCGTCCAACTCCCTGGCTGATAATCCATTTAACCATCCATCGAGAGAGACAAGATGATTGACTGCACACTGTACCATGGACGGCCCGGGCTTGACCAAGAGCGTAAATGGAATGCATGCACTCTGACTGCCAGTCTGCGCGTGCCAATCCCCTCCTCAGTAGCCACACCTCCAGATGACCTAGTCACACACATTGTGACATTCGATTGGTGTAGTCACAGTGCAAAGGCAGAGGAAGAGCCAGAGCCCAGAGCCCAGAGGCTTGCTTGCGGAGCGGGGGGGCAGACTGTGGTGGCAGATCTGTGTGCTTGCTTGTTTGGTGCTTTTCAACCATGACATGGTCACACACATAGCATGCAGATTTCCTCTGTCAGTCATGTGTCAGACGTTTACCACAGGACCTTCCAAAATAAAAATTCATTTATCATTGCCAGTAGGAGATCTGACGACACCATTTAAAATCCATACATTATTAAAAGAAAAAAGTGTGAAGAAAGAGGGGTCCAAAATAACTATATTTGCCCACCCTGAAAACAAGTGGGGGCCATGGCTATACCCCCGGTTTAGCTACCCATGACTGGAAGCCAAGAGATAGCACCTCCCCTACAAAGTGAGCTCTTTAGAAACCTGCCATTTTTACAGATATGGGCATAGCCCAGTAGACGTTTAAGCAATAAGGAATGACCAGGGGTTATGTTAAGGTTCAAGTTAATCGCCCTCTGGAGGCATAATGTGGCATGAGGCAAAGCCGAGTGACATATTGCCCCAGGGGATGATTATCTTTTTTTTTTTATTTATGAAAGATTTTGTGATATTACAGCCAACTGTGATATGCATAAAAACAAAAGGAATGAGTTACGTAGACCTCTGATTACTTTAGTACTAACTGGTACATAACGTTGGGAAATTATAGAGGCTGCGCTACAGAGGCATGCAAAATATAAACTGCCAGGAGAATAGGTGTGAGCTAATTATGCTGTAGGCGTGACACTCTCACTACATAACTAAATACAGAACAACAGTGTAACCAGGATAGCAGTTCCTTGTAGAAATGAAATATATATTGGTAGGTTGTATGACTTATCCACCTAAAGCCAGGAATTCACCATGATGGCCTGGGCTCAGTTAAGTTGAAAGTAAAACCCACAGTTTGCAACAGAGTAAGGCAACCTGCCCTATGGGTACAGAGTAATTTACGGGCTTTGTTTACAGTCCACAAATTGAGAGGTGATCATAGTCACCATAAGACATCTGCTATAGTGTAAGTCCAGAGGAGGTTCGTTTACTAGAAATATTTAGAGGAGCAGCAACATAAACAATCTATAGTGTCAGAGTCAATTTGTCAAACAGTTTAGTTGAAACAGGAATTATAAACGAGCATCCTGAGAACAAATATAAAATTAAGAACATTTTTTAAAGAACCTGAGCATTTTTAATTAAGGTATACAGAACCCTTAGAGTCCCATCATATAATTCCAGCCCTGAGTAACATTCCAGAGCCAAAAGTGCAGATAACAGCTCACCCTTCCTCGTCTGACATGGAATTCAGTGGGTTCAACTTCTGCAGGAGCTTGTCTGCAAATTGCGCTGCCGCTGCAGGATCCAAGAATGTATAGGCTTTAGAATCATGCCTAACGTGCAGGCGTGCAGGGTAATTTAAGCTAGCTTCGATCTTATGGCTCAACAGATCTTTTTTAAATACTTGGAGCTCCTTTTTTCAAGCCTGTGTGGGAGCAGAAAGGTCGGGAAAAAACCCAAGGTGGCTGCCCTCCCAGGTAATCTCTCTTCGTGATCGAGCGGCCTGCAAAAGTGCGATCTGAGCCTCCGGCACTGATAATGTGACAATCACCATGAACAGACTCTGCTGTGAGACCTTCCATTGTTTAGATCGTTGAGGGATGGCAAAGACCTGCATGATCTTCAGGCCTGAGTCCTCAGGCAGTAACTGTAGATCTATGAAAATGAGTTGTGTAACAGCAGGTAGGATCTCCGCTGCTCCAGCCAGTCTAGGAGGAAGCCAACTATCGTATGTTTGCTTCCACTGCATATTCTGGATGGATTCCATCTTTGACTTGAGATATGAGAGATCTCTAGTATAGGCAGCATTACAGGTCACTTGTCGCCCTTGTGACTCTTGAAGTGATTTTATAGCCACTACGTTATCTTGAATATTGAGATCATAGTCAGCTTTGCTTCCACTGCCGCAAGACGCTTGTTTGTCTCCTCTCCAGTAGTTTGAATCTTGGATAGAAGTGCCAAGATTTGTGTGGGCGGGAGATCTGGTGAAAGTGTTCCCCCAGCTGAGGCAGGCCCTGAACACATCACAGGGCTAACAGGAGACAGAAAGGGCTCTAAGTTATGCAATGCCTTTTTGGAGTCATTATTTGGCCCCATTCTGCGCTAGGGGACTTCCGATGTAATCTCAGTAACTTTTTTAGGGTGTTTCTCTATTGTAGACTCAGATTCCCAGCACTTTGACCGATGTTATCCAGGAGCTGCTCTAAAAAGCTGCTGCCATCTTGCTGCTCCACAGCGCCCCCTGGGGATGAGTATCTTGAACATTAACATAACCCCTGGGAGCACCTTGTTGCTATTATTATAATTGGGTTCATTTTTTCTTGGAGCTTTCCAACAAAGTACTGTCTTTATTTTACTTATTTTCAACCATTGACATAAAATAATCCCTCCACCAAAAGTTTACATTAGTAATTTAAAAAAGTGACCATTGTTCTGTGATGTCACTGTTTGCTGAACTAAGTGAGGATTAAATGTCTGGCACATTTATTTACTCACTTACCCATTGGGAACAGAACAAAGCTTACTTGTGAACTGTTAGTCTGCATTGCCATGCTTTAGAGTCACTCATGTGACAGCCTGCAGCACGACTTTTCTGTACTAATCATCAGCACTCAGTCTCTGATATCATGGCAGCCTGCTGTTGACACTCAGTCTATTGTGATTTGCTACCAGAGAACACTAAAGCAAAAAACAAGGAAAACAGAAACACAATACACCCCACTGCTGCTGCTGTGTTTCACTGTCAGTCATTAGATTATTTAGATTCTCTGTTATGCCCTTTGCCAGTACTGAAAACACTGACAGCATTCATGCGTCTGGCTTTTAAATAAATGTGAATTCACTTGAGATGCTGAAGAGTAAACAGAGGTATTTTTGCACTGTCACTTTTTTCCAGTCTTCACTGATGAGATGCCAAGCTGCTAAGGGTAGAAACACAGCACAAATAAGCTACTGCTGTTTCCAACTGCCTTAAAATTCAAAAAGAAAGTTGCTTACTCTAGCCGATCGGCGCTTGATGGACCTGAGCTGTGCATGTCAGTATACAGTCACGGACGGCATGATTAACTGTGCATTTCTCTACAAATAACAATGCTCTGCTTAAAAGTGTACAAATACTAAATATTTATTTAAAAGTGGTACAACGCAGAGGATTTACAGCTATCACACCATCAAATACCTGCAGACAGTCGAGAAGACAGAGCAGGGAAACTATGTTGTACAGAGTGAGAGCAAGAGATAGAGAGAGAGAGAGATTGGTGTATGATAAGAGGTACAGTTGTTTATCCTTTACAGTTTTTTTTTTTATAGTGGGTTGTGTTATTCTGATTTTAAAAATCCAGTGAAGAAGTGTCATGGGGGGCAGTTGGGGGATTGGAAAGATACGCTGACAGTTCACAATGTAAATGGAAAATGGGAATTAAGATCAAGGATTTATAGGAAAATACGTAACAACAGGGTTGTTTTTTGTGATTATGGTGTGTGTGTGGTGCAGGGGACTATGGCAAGCAAAACAACTACAACAACTTTACTAGTATCTCACAGTACAGTACTGATTCCCACTAGGGTATGCATGCTTGCCACGGTCAGCATTGCTATAATGGCAGACATCAATTCCACGCATAGAATGCTGACAGAGAAAGTAGGACCTTACCCAATAAATCAGTGCTCATGTAATCAGGCTGCACAAGTATGTTAACAAGCAGGTTAACATAAGTCGTTCAGAATACTGACAGCCAATAAGATTGCAGCATTTGTGAGACTCTCAAAATAATTTGCATTCAGAAAAGGGCTCATGTAATTTTTGCTACCAAACAAAATAACAAGAGTGTTAAAAATAGATTCCTCCGCTGAAGCCTCATTACTATGCTGCCTGTGTGTGTATAGGAAGCTGTAGAGCACTATTTTTCCTCTGGCTTGAGGAGTTAATTGAGCCCACAGAAGGTTAGCTCATTATCTTCTGGCAGTCATTCTGTGTCAGATTACCAATGGATAGTACAGACATCATAGAAAACTATTGGAAGTAGAATGGGTTAAACACTTCCTGGAGTTTTCTGCATAACAAATAAGCACTGCTGTGCCCTCAGTCCCCATGAACACCTCATTAAGCCATTTGACACCACCATCCTAAGAGCAGTCATTCTGCTACTTTGCAGGACATTCCATAGCAAAGAGTCCCAGTGATGCCTATTTCCAAATAATACACCAACTTAATTTCCTCAGGTAGACAGTCCCGAGCTACTGTTTATATTTTACGGAATGCTCTTAACCTGCAATTTGTGACTATAGGTGTTTACAACTGAATGACAGTAACCATATTTGCTTCACTTGCAGATAAGTAGGAATGTGTGTGTCTAATTTTTGTTTGGCTTAGGTTACAAGCAGAATCTGATCAGTTCATAACATGCTGTATTGTGATTAAATGAACTGATAAATGGGAGCTTTGTTTCTTTTACAGATTTATTTTCCTGACCATGGATATACTAAAACAAAATTTCTCAACACAATGTTTAAAAATATGGAGTTTAGCAGTAATTTAGTTGATGCGTGTAAAGAGCTGCTTCCTGAAACTTACCTGGTTTTTGAGGGGGGCTGCCATAAGCAGAATGAGACTTCATGGATGGGGGAGCTTGTGGCAGCAGAAGAGGCATGATGGCATTAAAAGCTTAATAGTGTGGATGTAGAGGCACCAATATTTGAGCATGACTTTGATAGAGGACTAAGTGTGACTTGGGGTTGGGGGATCATCAGGAATTGAGTGAGTCTTGGTATTTTTACCATAATGGTTTTCTGAAACTTCAGCCTTCAATGGGTTAGACTCTGCATCCATCTGTACAGTATGTCACTAAGCCATATGCAGTGGGGTATGGGTAAAAACCAGATCACCAGACCCGGACCAGAGTTGTAAAATCTGGACTGGGCACAGCTTGTGCAAATATTGCTGATCCACCCACTCCAGATGATCTGGTCTGGCTTTTATCTATCTGGTCTGGCCCTGATGGTTCTGTTTTCAAACATGCCAAGGAAGGGTTGAAAAACAGACTTCCAGGAGCAGACCAGATACATAAAAGCTGGACTGAACAGTGCAGCCAGAGTGACCAGACCAGCAGTATTTGTGCAAGTTGCACCCAGTATGGCCAGTTTGGATTTTTACAGAACTGTTGTGGTTCAGGTCTGTCACTCCAGTTTTTAATCAATCAATCAATCAATCTTTATTTTGTACTGAAAGGTATGTGAGCAAAAATGCCCATCTACACAAACATCCAGTTAAGCATAAAAAGAGAACAGAATACCAGGTCAAACAATTGCATAGTAAAATACAGTATAAACAGGTCTAACATAAACAGGTCTAATACAGAGATCTTGAGGGATATACAGAAGAAAGGGAAAGCAAATTAATAACAGTGACAAATTTACAGCATGGGATATAGTTGGAGGTACAATTCAGGAACATGAACAGTTGGGTGATGGGTCAAAAAGAAGAAGTGCAAGTCCTGTGGCACCCAGATCCTGCATGTGGACACGCATTCCTGTTGCATGATCTGCCTAGGCCCCAAACACCGGGTCAAGGACTGTGCGCCCTGCCAATCCTTCATCCAGGCCACATGAATCAAGCACCAGAAAAAGCTCAAAGCCCACTTGCTGGAGAAGTGTCTAGCTTTAATGGAAAAGGAGCTGCAGAATCTGCGGGAAAAAAATCTTCTTCTTCTCCAATGCCAGAATCCAAAAGAAGAAAAAGGACAAGGAGAGGCACCGAGACCGAAATAGATCTTCATCCACTTGACAGCAACCATCGGGTAGCACTGACACCGGAGGGCCTCCACTTCAGTAAGTACCCTACTGTCAGGTCTTCTACCGCTCCAGCGGATCAGACCGAGCCTCACTGCCTGTTTTACGCACGGTGCAGTCAGGGCTCTTCTTGGATGATGGAACCCCCATTGTGCTCCTTAGACCCATATCTTCTTCAGGGTCTATCACCAGCAGCCAGGTCAATAAGTCACTCCCCAGCCCCACTGAGGAGTGTACGGACACAGTCGGTAAGCTGGACTCCAGCTCTGGTGTTGTCTGCATGGCCTAGGCCAATAAGTCAGATGTTAGTTCTTCTGACGTCTACATGGCTGCAGCTGATAAGTCACTTCCCGGTTCCTCTGGGGACCACACAGCTGAGGCTCTCTCATTGAGGTTGCAGGATACCCCTGACATCGAGTTGAGCCAGCTACCAGACACACAACAGTCTTTAGAGGATTCCTCGCTCCCACCGACACAATCAGACCCTCCAGGCTTGCCTGAAGATCAAGAGCCAGAGGTGGACACTAATCTGGAGTTTCCCCCTCCTTTGCCAGGTCAGTATCTTCCTGGTTCACCCACTGGGCCTATTGTTATTCCCTCCAGGGACCTTTCGTTGAGACCTCCTCAACCCAAGCCCCCTTGGACAACCAGGTTCCACCATCTTGGACTCTGGCTCCCCAGACGATGTCGGGTCCTCCGTTGGGTTCTACTCACACCCCGATGCCAAATGACCCTTTGCCAGGTCAGGGTATGTCTGGCACTCCAGCCATTCCTCAAATGCTGGATAGCCTTCTGTCAGGCCCCCAGGTGCCAAATCTTCTGGTGACAGACATTCCTGTGCCTGATTCAGTGCCAGCCCCTTCAAATGTCCCTGCAGGGCTAATGCCTGGTCCTTCTGGACCTCCTGCTGGGCCTTCAGCTCTGCCTCTGGCTGGACCTATGGGCAATGTTGCAGGCTATCCACCCCCACAATACCCAATGTACACTTTGCTGGGGTATCCAACACCTGGTCATCAACTCCATTATGTACCAGGTACCAGATGCCAGGCTATAAGTACCCTCAATATCAGATGCTGGACTATCCATTATACCAGCCTCCTCCTCCACCACCTCCTCCTCCTTAGCCTCAGCCTCTGCCTCCACAGCAGCCTCAGGCTGATATCCAGGCAGTGTTCCAGACCCCTGATTCAGGAAGCCAGGACTCAACTAGACTCAGAGCTTGACCATTGGAAACCAGTGGCAGCCTCTACTACCACCTCCTTCCAATCCCTAGATCAGTAGCCATTGTTATCATGGGTGCCCATGACCAGTCCCTAAACCTAAACATTTGGGCAATTCTCCTCCTGATAAGTCTAAGCAGCTGGACAATTTGGTCGCAAGATTCATTCCTCCTCCACTTGCGCCTTCAGGTCCCTTAATTATGTGGCTCATATGGTTTCCTACCAGAAATCTTCCCTGGCCTCACTCAAGTCCAAGCTGGAAGCTATCCAGGACCAGGAGATTAAAGCCAAGATTGCCAAGACAGTGAGAATGACTAAAATCTCCTTTCATCATGCCCTTTGGGCCATTTATGACACAGTAAACTCAGTTGCTCACACCATCCACTGCTGTCTACATTAGGCGACACTCATGGCTCAGGATTGCTGGCCTGGCACAAGACATCCAGACCTCCATCCTGGATGCCCCTTTCAGGGGATCTGTGTTATTTGGAGGTGATGCCAAGGATATTACCACTGAACTGCAGGACTGCAGCAAATCCATCCGTAATGTCCGCTTCATGTACCTAGGGGGTTACAAAGGCAAACAGCCTTTTTGTCAGCAATAGAGATGCCAGACCAAAGAGGCCCTTGCCAAACACCAGGCCAAATGCTGGTATCCAGCATCAGAGGCCCCTACTCCCCCTGCCAAGTCTCAGAAGCCTCCACCAGAGGAGCTCCTGGATCCCTCCCCTCAGTGTCCTGACTCATGAAGGACCTCCCTGACTCCTTCACATCCTCTAGGGGAACCAGTGGGGGGGCAAGATTTGCCCTCCACCTTCAGGGGTCGCAGGACATTACCTCAGATTCTTGGGTCCTTCAGGTAATAGCAAGAGGTCACACCATAGAGTTCCTAGAAAAGCCTCCAGACAACCCCCCAGGCCTCTCCCATTATCCTCCAAGGCACTTGTCTCTGATAGGGAATGAGATCCAGGCTCTTTTGCAAAAGTCAGCCACAGAGCCTGTGGCTCTGGCACAGACAAGAGGAGGGTACTTCTTCCATTTCTTCTTAATGCCTAAAAAGCCGGGTGACCTAAGACTCATCTAGGACCTCAGCATGCTCAACCTGCATGTCAAGTACAAGAAGTTCTGCATGCTCACCATCCAGGGACTCTACCCTGCTCCACAAGGGCCATTGGCTTTGTGCGCTGAAACATGCAGGATGCTTACCTGTACATCCCTGTCTTCCAGGACCACTGCCACTTTCTTTGGTTTGCTTTCCAGGGGAACATTACCAGGTCAAGGCTTTCCTTTTGGCCTATCCTTGGCACCTCAGGTTTTACCAAGTGCCTAGCAGTGGTGGCTCCAGCCCTATGCCGCAAAAGGATCTAACTGTGCCTGTATCTAGATAACTGGCTTCTGTCAGTCTCATCACAGAGCAGTCTGGGGAGTCCCTCTCCTCACCTTGGACCTCTTTTCCAGACTTGGAATAACAGTCAACTATCCCAAGTCCCACCTCTCCCCTCCAAGCACCTACAATTCATTTGGGGTGGGTCTGGATATGGTCCAGGGCAGGGCCTTCCTGCCATCGGACAGAGTGGAGACCCTGCAGGAACAGGCCAGATTAGTGGTCAATTCATGCTGAACAACAGCCCAGTCGATCCTCCATCTTCTCTGGCTAATGGTAGCTGTGATCCCTACAGTTCCTCTAACCAGACTGCATATGAGTGTGACCAAATGGACTCTTCATGTCCAATGGGATCAGTGGCTGGACAACCTGGACCACAGGGTCCTAGTGTCGGATACATGAAGAAGAATCTTCTCTGGTGGCAGGGAGTTGTCCAACCTCTCCACAGGTGTTCACGTTTCAACCCCCTGCTCCTACCATGACCCTTACAATGGATGCTTCATGTCAAGGCTGGTGAGTCCACCTAGGAGACCATCAGACCCAGGGAACATGGTCTCAGCTGGAAGCATCTCTACACATCAATGTGTTAGAAATTAGGGCAGTGCTGTATGCCCTCCAGGCCTTCCAGCCTCTTCTATGTCCAGGGACACTCCTGGTTCAGACTGACAATATGTCTGTGTTCTGGTACCTGAACAAACAGGGAGACACTTGTTCATACCCTGTATACTGGGAGGTGATGCGAGTGTGGTACTGGGCAGTCCAGCATGACCTCCGCCTGACTCCTGTCCATGTGCCAGGCATCAGCAACATCCTGGTAGACAGTCTCAGCCACACCACTGTCAGGGATCATGAGTGGGAATTAAATCAAGAGGTGATCAAAAGCTTATTCGACTTGTGGGGTCAGCCAGAGATAGATCTCTTCGTCTCCTCATACAACACAAAACTACCCAATTTTTGCTCGCCCTTTCCCAGGTGTGGTGTTTTCCGATGAGACATGCTGTCTCTTTGCTTGACGTGGAGGTTCTTGTATGCCTTTCTTCCCTTCCCAGTGCTTCAGAAGGAGCTCACATGATTCTAATAGCCCCTCTTTGGCCTCATCAGATTTGGCTCTCTCTGCTTCAACAGCTATCAATGATCTTTTGACTCAGCAGCAGGGTAGACTGGTGCATCCGGGCCTCAAATCTCTCCACCTGCATGTGTGACACCTGTGGACATATGTGGAATAACTCCCATTGCTATTTTTTTACAAAAATTGTCAACTGTGCAGGCGTATTGGCAAAAAATGAATTATAATAGTGAGACTTTGAAATATTTGATTTGATTTACCACACTCATGCTTGTCTACCCACTTACTCAGTCTTCTACTTGTTTCTGTCCTTGTACTAACTCATTCCTGTTGCTTCGTATCAAGGGGTTGTTGATTTTCATATTGTGTGTGCCTGGGGTGGAGCAGCAATAAAAGATAAACTATGCAATATGCTCAATAACACACCTACCCCAGTTTACTTTTACCTAACACCCATTTTTAGGCCTTGTACAGTAAGATCTTCCCTCAAGAGAACAACTTGTAATGAAATGTGTAAGATTTACATTGACATTTGGGTATATGCACTTTTATATTATACAAATTATGTGAGTATGTACTGTATAGCAATCTCTAAAAAAATCAATTAAACATCAAATGTCTTCCTAAACATGTCTCAACGCTGTGTTTATCCTCCACCTTGTCACAACATATAGTTGTCTCAGCAGTGTTTGCAATTAAGGTACAGTACCTTCATGTATGTGATGGCCCAGTTCTGTTGAGTTGATTGCTGTAACAGTGCATAGAATAAAATGTGAAACATATAGGTAACTGTAATACAGATGGTGGCATTATTTTTATATCTGCTCTTTCTCAATGTACTGTACTTTAATTAAGTTAGTGTATGCAATGGCAATTCATGTCTACGTTTAAGCCCATGAAACACCCTTATCTAGTTAATGCATTTACAGCTGTAGTGGCTCTGCCAGAGCTTGTTAAGAAAGGGATGTTGCATGTAAGCAGAGACTAAGGTCTCTAAATCTGCTCACATCATGGATAGGAGTGTGTGTGTGTGTGTGTGTGTGTGTGTGTTGAGGTGTTGGTTGTGGACCCAGGCCATCATGAGGCAGGTGTGTTGGCAGGTTCTCCTTCAGGTCTATAGTTCAGAGGTGTCCGGCTAACTACTTCAGACCGGGTGCGGAACCTAGGCGTTATGTTTGATGATTGCCTGACCCTGAAATTGCAGGTGTCAGCAGTTGTTAAAACCTTTTCTTCCCATCTGAGAAATATTGCCCGGGTTAAACACCTGGTTCCTCCCAATGATCTTCCAACACTGATTCACGCTTTCGTTACCTCCTGCCTTGACTACTGCAATGCCCTTTACCTAGAGCTACCAGGGGTTGATATCCGCCGCTTGCAGCTGGTGCAGAATGCGGCAGCCAGGCTTTTGACTGGTACTTCTAGAACCAGTCATATAACGCCTGTGCTCCGCAGACTGCACTAGCTGCCGATACAGTGGTGGATCGCCTTCAAGGTTGCGTTATTAACCTATAATGCCCTACACGATCAGGGACTGGGTTACCTGAAAGATCTCCTCTGTCCCTATTGTCCCCTCCGCCTTCTCCGATCCAGAGGGATTGCTAGAGGTTCCCAGGGTTCGTCTACAAACATCTGGCGCAAGGGCATTTAGTTTTGTGGCTCCAACCCTGTGGAATTCTCTACATCATCGGGTACGAGATTGCCTGACCGTCCAGAGTTTTAAGATTGCTTTAAAGATGTATCTTTTTAGTTTAGCATTTCCTAACTACTAAAGCTGCTATTTTATTTTTAGTCTTGTTCTTATTTGGATATTTATATAAATATGTTTTTACTGTACAGGCGCCTTGGTTTGGAAAAGTGCCTTTTATAAATAAAGATGATTTGATTTGATTTGTACCCATGCGTCTGTGTGGCACTCTGTTAACCCTTTCCTGGTACAGTAATCATTTCCTAGTCAGTTTGCAAAGAAGCAGTGCATGTGTGTTAGTGTGTCAGAGTGCTTATCTTAAATACAATAAAAGTTAGGGTTAGATGTATAAGTAAATAAATGCCATGTAAGGCAGTGTACATGTTATCTCTCATATAGCAATTAAATGAGCACAGGCAGTCCCTCAACTTTCACCAGCACGCAGTTCTCCACCATGATGGGTGCCATGTCACCCCACTGTGTTCATGCAGTGCTTCAGAGCATCACTTTACAGTGCAGGCACTCCCTTGCCTTTCACCAGCACACAGTACACAGCCGTTATGGGTACCATGTTGCCCCACTGTGTTCATGCAGTGCTTCTTAGCATCACCGTATAATGCAGGCAGTCCCTTGCCTTCACCAGCACACAGTACACAGCCATTATGGGTACCATGTTGCTCCCACTGTGTTCATGCAGTGCTTCTTAGCATCACTGGACAATGGTGGCAGTCCCTGCCTTTCACCAGCACACACAGTACACAGCCATTAGGGTACCATGTTGCCCCACTGTGTTCATGCAGTGCTTCTGAGCATCACTGTACAATGCAGGGAGTCCCTTGCCTTTCACCAGCACGCAGTGCTCCACCATGATGGATGCCATGTCACCCCACTGTGTTCATGTAGTGATTCTTAGCATCACTGTACAATGCAGGCAGTCCCTTGCCTTTCACCAGCACGCAGTACACAGCCGTTATGGGTACCATGTTGCCCCACTGTGTTCATGCAGTGCTTCTGAGCATCACTGTACAGTGCAGGCAGTCCCTCACCTTTTACCAGCAAGCAGTACACTTCAGGGATGAGTGCCATGTTGCCCCTACTGTGTTCATGCAGTGCTTCTTGAACTTTGCTCCCAGTGCAGGCAACCCCTTACCTTCACCATCACGCAGTACGCAACTGGGATGGATGCCATGATTTCCCACTGTGTTCATGCAGTGCTTCTGAGCACCACTCCTCAGTGCAGGCAGTCCCTGACCATACACCAGCACACAGTACACAACTGTGATAGGTGCCATGTTGCACCACTGTGTACATGCAGTGTTTCTGAGCTTCACTCCACAGTGCGGGCAGTCCCTCACCTTTAACCAGCATGCACTATACCACCATGATGGGTGCCATGTCACCTCACCATGTTCATGCAGTGCAGGCAGGTTCTACTCCTGCATCAGCCCACATTACACACAACCAAGATGGGTGCCACATGAACCCGCTGTGTTCATGCAGTGCTTCTGACTATCACGCCCCAGTGTAGGCAGTCCCTCACCTTTCACAAGCATGTTGTACACCACCGTGATGGGTGCGATGTCACCCCACTGTATTCATGCAGTGCTTCAGAGCATCACTCCACAGAAGAGATGAGCGAATTATAAATCCATCTGCGAAGTGGACGCGAAGTGACCACTTCGCGTCCATGGAGCACAACACGAAGTGGACCCTGTAAAGTGCTCACTTCGCATTATTACTACTTCATGTTCTCATTATGCCTTAACGTGAAGTAAGGTGAAGTGAGAAGAAAATAGGCACATCACATGGCCTGCAGTACTGTAAGTCACATGCTTTAGCCAGGCAGGAAGGAAGTGAGTCAGAGAAGCGGTTTCACTTTCTCCTTTGCATTTGTACAGGGAGAAAGCAAAATTGTTTTGTGAGAGGAGTTTGCTTGGCTCTTGGAGTCGTTACTGCCAATCTAATTCAAACATCTTTTTTAAAAGCTATTTTATTTAGTGTTTGTATTGTGTTAGTGTTTTTTTGGTTAGTGAATTTTTTTGTATAAGTTTTGTTTTTGTTTTGTGTGTGTGACTGACTGTGTGTGTGTGTGTGTGTATGTGTGTACATGTGTGTGTGTGTGTGTGTGTGTGTGTGTGTGTGTGTGTGTGTGTGTGTGATCCTGTGGACCCAGGAGGATGGAGGTTCAAGTTGGAGTCGGGGAAGGTGAGTCGCTGGCTCGTGGGAGCATTAGGAGGGGAGGAGTGCGGGCCCGTGGGGGGCGGGGCAGTCATGTTATGTTAGATCGCCTCAGACTCCTGGCGCGCGGCTCTCTCCGGGAAGCAACAGGAGCAACAGCAGCACCAATGACACTGGGGGCTGTTGCTCATCCACCTTCTCCACCACCACCACTAGCAGAAGCTGTTGGGGCTCCAGCAGCACCCCCTCCACCACCTCCACAGCCACAGGAGATGGCCCCGGCAATAGTAGGTGGTGGTGCGACTCGTGCCCGCCAAGTGCCTACTGTATCTTGTCCCCCCCCCCGCAGCTCCCCAGTGTGGGAGTTTTTTAATTGTGTGGGGGGAGACAGCACAGTGGTGCAGTGCCACGTGTGTGGTGTGCTGGTGCGCCGTGGTCCCTCTGGGATACATTTGGGGACCGGTGGCCAGCGCACCCACATGATGAATCACCACAGGGCAGAGTAGCAGGCTCCCACTGAAGGGGCCATGCGTTCACCTGCTGGCCCTTCCGTGGCAGTGGCTGAGGGTGCTGCTGGGGTGGGAGATGTGCCTCGCAGCAGTCACCGCCCCAGCAGGAGGAGGTGGGCTACATCGGGTGTTCCACCACCGCCACCACAGCCACCACTGACACCACAGCCACCAGCACCACCCTGTCCACCACCAGCCTCACTTCCTGGATTACCCGCTGCAGTGGACCCCGGCACAGTCCCTGTTAGTCAGTCTGACCTCCTCCTGGTGTGGGCAGCACTGGAGGAAAACAACAAGCGTTTCATTAATTTGGAGCAGCAGGTTACCAGAGTGGAAGCGCAGCAGCAGCAAATACTTTCAATGCTGCACCTGCTGCTGGACCACCATGGCATCCCACGGCCATAGTAAGTCCAGGTATTGTTTTCTGCCCCCCCACACCACACACCACCCCTGACCCCACCCCAGTACTGTGCTGTACTTTTGTTGTGTGTTTTTTGTTTGTTGTTATTAAATCATACACATTTTCCCTTCCAGGGGAATGTTTCTTGCACCACATACTGCAATACATTTTTTTGAAAACAATGCGTAAATGCATTACAGTGAGTCATGTGACAGAGGCATTCCCATTCTGAAAATCTGCCCACATTCTGCCTCCCTTCTCAGTAACATTAGGACACGATGGCAGGGAGAGCGCGTGTGCGTACTTCTTACAGTGAATATCGGAATGTGTAGGTTTGCGAATGTTTCTTTATGTTAATGGTCAGTTTCTTTATGTTAATGGTCAGTTTGTTGTGAAATGTGTGGCCACGTTTCCAGTAAGAAGAGCCTTGGTTGTGGAAATATCCCACATTTCACCACAAAGTGAACCTTATAACATTAGGATCATTGCTTGGGATAGCTGCTGGACATTCAGTATAGTGGAGCATGCACCCGCTCCCCTGCCATCACGCCTTAACATTGCTCAGGAAGTGTGGCACAAATGTGGGTTGCTTGTCAGATTGTTAATACCTCCATCATGTGACTCACGTAATGAAATTATGGGTGGTTTTCACAGACATATATTGCACTGTGTGGAGCAAGAAATATTCCAGTGGTAGTAATGCCCCCACATATCAGTTTATGTGCATCACCATAACTATGTAATGTGGTGACTGTCTGTAAAGCAGCAGCGCAACAATCTGTTGATAACTCTGACCTATATTTTTTAGTGCTATGTTACAACTTCCTTTACTTACATCCTGACTGACTGGAATGATATGATAATTTGCAGTAGCTGAGTGTGCTGTACTACCTTTTTTCATGTGTGAAATAATGAAAGGAGCATTCCCTTTAAATTGGTGCTGCTGACAGTGAGTGTGACCAAGGCTTTGTCATTGTTTTCCTCTGCTTTTCTCCATCACATCAAGTAGTTGTCATATATACCTTCTGCTGTTAGCTAACAGTTATGCATCAGTCAGTGTTTTATATGACACCACGGAACAATACTTATTGAAAAGCAGCTGCAAATAAATACAAAGCTGGTCGGAACAATATTGGAAGACGTGCACATTTTGTTTTCATACATGAAAAAAAGTAGGAGTAAGAGAAGCAGACATAAATTCTGAGAAGAATCGTATCATTCAAGTCACTGATGACTCGCACGTAAGTAGTGGTTGCTGTGGCAATGTAAAGTAGCATAAAAGTACAGTTCAGAACTGTGAGGACATTCTTGCAATGATGCTTTAATTGTAAAAATGTCACTATGACATCATGACTAGGAGCTCACAGCAACAATCACAGAACACACAAAAGTGGCACAGAGTGCCCAGGTTTTTTCTGTAGGCCCACAATGCATCCTCCTTGTGTGCAGAAAATTGACAAGCGGTAACGAAGTGAAAAGACTGTTTCCTTATGTACAAGTCCCCCAGAACTAATGGCGCACCGTCATGCGCGCAGTGGTGGCACAAGACCACAATGCGTCCTCCTTCTGTGCAGAAAATTGACAAGTGGTAATGAAGTGAAAAGAGACTGTTTCAGCACATACAAAGTTCCCCAAAATTAATGGCGCACTCAGTCATGTGCATTGTGGTGGCACAGAGTCCCCAGATTTTTTCTGCAGGCCCACAATGCATCCTCCTTGTGTGCAGAAAATTGGCAAGTGGTAATGAAGTGAAAAGAGACTGTTTCAGCACATACGAAGTCCCCCAGAATTAATGGCGCACTCATTAATGCGCGCAGTGTTGGCACAGAGTCCCCAGATTTTTTCTGAAGGCCCACAATGTGTCCTCCTTGTGTGCAGAAAATTGGCAAGTGGTAACGAAGTGAAAAGAGACTGTTTCAGCACATACAAAGTCCCCCAGAACTAATGGCACACTCTGTCATGTGCACTGCGGTGGCACAGAGTCCCCAGATTTTTTCTGCAGACACACAGTGCATCCTCCTTGTGTGCAGAAAATTGACAAGTGGTAACGAAGTGAAAAGAGACTGCTTCAGTACATGCAAAGTCCCCCAGAATTAATGGCGCACTCAGTCATGCACGCAGTGTTGGCACAGAATCCCCAGATTTTTTCTGCAGGCCCACAATGCATCCTCCTTGTGTGTAGAAAATTGCCAAGTGGTAACGAAGTGAAAAGAGACTGCTTCAGCACATACAAAGTCCCCCAGAATTAATGGCGCACTCAGTCATGCACGCAGTGGTGGCACAGAGTCCCCAGATTTTTTCTGCAGGCCCACAATGCGTCCTCCTTGTGTGCAGAAAATTGACAAGTGGTAACGAAGAGAAAAGGACTGTTTGAGCACATACAAAGTCCCCAAGAATTAATGGCGCACTCAGTCATGCACGCAGTGGTGGCACAGAGTCCCCAGATTTTGTTCTGCAGGCCAACAATGCGTCCTCCTTGTGTGCAGAAAATTGACAAGTGGTAATGAAGTGAAAAGAGACTGTTTCAGCACATACAAAGTCCCCCAGAATTAATGGTGCGCTCAGTCATGTGTGCAGTGGTGGCACAGAGTCCCCAGATTTTTTCTGCAGGCCCACAATGCATCTTCCTTGTGTGCAGAAAATTGGCAAGTGGTAACAAAGTGAAAAGAGACTGTTTCAGCACATACAAAGTCCCCCAGAATTAATGGAGCACTCTGTCATGCGTGCAGTGGTGGCACAGAGTCCCTAGATTTTTTCTACAGGCCCACAATGCGTCTTCCTTGTGTACAGAAAATTGACAAGTGGTAACGAAGTGAAATGAGACTGTTTCAGCACATACCCCGTCCCCAGTATAAAATGATGACTGTGAGGTTCATGTTGCTGGTCCAGTGTGTTGTGCGAGATGATTCCACCAAATTAAATGTGATCATCTCAACTGAATTGAGAGGTGCCCTTTGGCTGTACACTAACAGTAGCCTTGGTGAGTAATATATATATATATATATATATATAGATATATGGTTATGTATTTTGTAGGTGATGATGAAGGGTCGAACTTGACATGGACGTGTACTCATGCTATTGTTCTGCATCACACAGGTGACTCCAAACTGTTGTTGTGCACATTCCAGTGCTCAATGAGAATTTTTGCACTTAAATGGAAAGGATAACTCTCAAGCACTTGAAGGTAAGTATTTCTTTTTTGGCGGGTTGGGGGGAATCTTATTTTCAGTTTTGTCTGCAATGGTTTCTTATGTTTTTACTTCTTCACAGATTTCATCAGCATCCTTCTGGAGTCTGGTTGTTAATGTGATCATCGTCATCGAATGAAACAACTTCTGCATGTTGCATGTGTGCCCAAGTTCAGGTCGGGGGAGGGGTGTGCCTGATGTTGAAGAACTTTTTTGGATAAGGCCACTTTGACAGAACAACAAAGTATCACGAATTTTCCTAAAAAAAGAAATGAATGACTTCTTAAAAGTTACAACTTCATTGTTATGTGTCTTTCCCTGGTTCTCAAATCTCAATCCTTATTGTCAAGTTACATTTCAGAGACACATCTTGTCAACTACTAAGACAACCTGCTGTGTGCAATATTTGCAGAAGTCTTTACAAAGCAATGAAATGGATGAAATAAAATCTTCATACTTACCAGAATGGATTTCACATGGACATTACATCGGTTCCTCTCTGTACGGTATAGCTACAGCATCTTTCCCAACGAGTAATAGGATGGAGCCTGTTTTGTTCTCCTGTAAAAGAAACAAAAAGTGTACTGTAAGGGTATTTGCCACTGCGGTTCTGAAAAGCTACAGAAAACAAAACAGACAACTGAAGGAAGTGAGGCAGCATAACAAACATGAGTGTACATACTCACTTTATGGTTTAAATATTAAGAAGCTAGTGGTGGTGGTGCACTGGTGGACTGGTGGTCTGTGGGGGGCAGATAGACCCATGGTGGCAGACTTGCATAACATCAGTCCCGGTGGTGGTGGTGGTGGTCCGTGGGGGGCAGACAGACTCATGGTGGCAGTAGAGTTGGATAACATCAGTCCCGGTGGTGGTGGTGGTCCGTGGGGGCTGACAGACTCATGGTGGCAGCAGACTTGGATAACATCAGTCCCGGTGGTGGTGGTCTGGGTTGGGGGGGGCATACCACCTTTTAAATACTGCAGTTAAAACCTGCCTATATTAACTACATCTTCATCCTCATAAAGAAAACTGCCCTCACAGTCATCAATGTCTGAAGTCTGACCACTGGGAAATTCTTTCTCCATTGTGTCATCATCTACGTCAATGGTGGGCCATTTCAGGCAGCCACTGCCAGTGCCACCAGGATGCTACATTTCCACATCAGCACGGCCACCATGACTAGGCCGGGGTACGAATACCGAGGTTGCAGTCTGTGCTGGTATGTGCCTCTCATTCATTTTAATGAATGTTAGCAAACTAACATTTGCAGGAGACAGGTTTGTCCAATGATCCCTGACTATTGCACCTGCTGAGCTGAATACCCTCAACACTTACACTGGAGAGTGGGCATGTGAGTACTTCAGTGCCACTGCAGTCAGCTCTGCCATTCACTGACCTTTCCACTCCAGTACAAAAGAGGATCTTCACTTATTGTCAGATGCCTGTTTTCAGACAAATATGACTCAACCATTCTCTGTGCCGCATTAAGTCCAATTGTTGATGCATCAGCCTGTTCCCCGGAATCATTGATTTCAAAATACCCACTTGGAACAAAGCCTCCTAAAGCAGGTTGACGCCAACCACTTTGGATGACAGACCACCAAGAACTACAGTCCCCTTACCCTTGCATGAAATGCTTGCTGGTCCTCCAGCTACACCTTCAACTGGACTATGCTGCTGAGGTTTGCAAACCTTGGCACGTGACTTCTGTGCCCCATGAATCAAGCGAACCAGTTGACCACTGACATTTTTTACCTGTTCAGGCCCTCCCTCCACTACTGATGCAATTCCACGTTTGTATCGTGGGTCCAGCATTGTTGCCATGGCAAAGGTGTCACTACGCTGAATGCTCACAATGTGACGATTCTGGTCGAACACTGTCTGCATGTGTTGCAGCAACATACTGCTACCACTGTCTCCGGCAACATCAAGGCTATGCTGTACATTCACCAGTGCCTGCCTCAGCACCCACAGCAGTGGAATCGATTGGCTAATGGAGACAAACTCGCCACTCACTGCCTGTGTGGCAAGTTCAAAAGGCCTCAAAATTGTTATTATAGAATCCATGAGGCGCCACTGTTCAGTCGTCATAAACATGGAGGCCCCAGCACTGTCACTGCTAGTGTGCATAACAAGATATTCTAACATGGCTTTGTATTGTTCATACAACCTCTCTGCCATGTATAACGTGGAGTTCCATCGGGTGACAACTTCCAGCTTCAAGCGGTGCTGAGGCAGGCTGTTTTGTATCTGCAACTGCCACAGTTGGTCACAGGTCTTTCCAGAACTTGGAAAGTGAGAGCAGATACGTCATGCAATGGTCAGCATTTCCTTTATGTCAGGGTGCTACAGAAACTCCTAAACCACAAGATTTAAACAGTGGGCCATGCATGGAACACGAAAAAACCACCATTCGTGATGCATTTCACCACATTTGACCCATTGTCACTTGCTATGAACCCAGCTTTCAGGGATAGAGGGTTTAGCCATCTGTCAATTTCAGTCAGTACCATGTCCAACATGTTCTCACCAGTGTGTGAACAGGTCACACTGCGCATAACAATTGTTGTATGCTGGCGAATTCCAAGAAGACTGCTACCGCAAAATCCACCTCCTGCACTGATTATTCACCAGCATCACATCAAACAACCGCCGGCACCTGTGCCCAGTGTGCAGTTATACAAGATATGAACTCCCGCTGTTTTGCCACTTGTCCACATATCCGTACTTAAATGGATGTATGGAGAGGAGGAATGTTAAGGACATGTCTTACTGAGTCTGAGACAGTGCGGAACAACTCGGGAACAACACAGGTAGAAAAGTATGTCCTGGATGTGACTTTCCATTTTGACAGGCATGGGCACATCCACCGGAACCAGAATTCTCCACAAAGAAGAAGGGCAAAAGATTGATTGCCAGCATTTCCGCTACAGCAGCATTGAGTTCACGTGACACTGTATGATTGGGGTGTACTTCAGCTTATCTAAAAACACTCTGTAACGTGGGCTGACTTAAACGTTTTACATGGGGTGTGTTGGTCACAAATGGTTGTGCTCTGTGATGAATGGCATTGGCAGGTGGTGGAGTGTGGACATTTGATGAAGACGGTTTCACAGGTGATGATGACAAACCCAGAAATGACGTTATTTTTCCAGATTTGCCAACCAGGGTTGATGTACCACTTGCACTAGACATACTGCATTCACCACCACCACCACCACCACCACCACCACCCCAAAACCTGCTACTCTCTCACCAGCACTGGACAACATTTCAAAGTCATTATAGTCCTCCACCTCCCATCATGCCTGTAGTAATCCTCAGGTCTTATTGCTGCTACTGCACGCGTTAATTTCCTACTGGGCTTAACAGTCATGGAAGGGATAACATGCTGGCTATGGTTACGGTGATGGGTGAATGCCCCAGTCTGGTTTAGCTGCTAGCTTGTGCTGGGTCCACAGAGCCAAGTACTATTATTAAGATGTGTATGCCATCCCCTGTGCCAGATGACTCCTTTTTACCTCGACTCACACGCACATGGCAAACCTGGCAGATTGCAACTGAATCATCATTTGCATCTTGAACAAAAAAATCCCAAACAAGAGAGTGTGATGTTCTGCTTTTTTTTTTTATTTAGTTGTTTAACCAGGTATAGCACACTACGTTGATAGCTTTTTTACAGGAGCGACCTGGGAGCACAAGGAGGTTAAGTGACTTGCTCAGGGTCACACAGTATGCAAGTGGAAGCTGTGGGATTCAAACCCAGGTCTGGTCTGCTGGATCTCCCCAGATTTGCAGCTCCGAGCCTTAGACCACTGCGCTTTACTGCCTCCCTAACATGTTTTAACATGTCCATGATGATGTGGCTTATTTAAGTCTGTTATTTTAAGCACTGAAGTGGGGGAGGCAAGTGATGTTTCTGGCACTGCACACCTAGACTGCAACTGACCACCATGACTATCTATCATATTGATTACTGGGTCGTCATCATCGTCATCATCCTCTAAAACCAGTAAATCACAAGTTTTTACAGGGGGGGATTCCTGCAAACAGATTCAGACACAGCCACTTTTAATTTCTTTATCTCCGATTCCCAACTAGAGTCAATTACATCATCATCATATTCATTAACATCACTGTCACACACATCCACATCTTCTGCTTGGATGCTAACATGTGGACTGCATGTTGCAACAACAGCAACATCATCATCATCAGCATCATCACATTCATCATCAGCATCTATACCACCATCGCCTGATATTTTTTCACCACACTGTGAATCACTGTTGCATGGAAAATGAGTGACGTTAAGTGTCACAGTGGATGGAATATCATATTGTATGCTATCGTTGACATGATCATCAGAATCAGGTTCAGTTAATGGGATGTTACTGGGAAGTATGACATCATCTACGCTGTCACTCACTTGCACTGCTTCACACTCAATATGTTTGGATATGGTACACTGGTTGGAATTAGAACTTGATGCAACAATGCTAATACTACCTCCACCACCACTAACACCAGTAACACTAACACCACCAGCTGGGAAAATATCATCTCCTCCAACTATCAGTGAAGCTACTGATTGGGCTGTAAAAAACATTGTAGGAGAAATACCTTTCCTCACATTAGCAATGCACTTCTCGTCCGCGCTACTACCACGCCCACAGACCCTCTTACTGCCAACATTGCAATGGCCAGAAACAGCTTCTACGCGCCTCTTTGCAGGCATTTGGGGATCAACACAAATATTATTACCAAATTCAGATTTTGATACGCTCACTTTCTGACTGGAGGGACGCTGGCTGGATGTGAAGCAAAATAAACAACTATGGCTTCAGCAACAGATAAGAGATTATTTTGTTGTGGCACTGTCACGGAATTAAAACAACTTCAGTAACCAGTGGTGCTGATTGGGTCACAAAAACAATCCAGTGTGGTAAAAAATACCTTTTCAACGTGTTGGTGGGGGGGGGTACACTGAATACAGACAGTACTGATTTTTACGGCACTACAAGCAGCAAAACTAAGAACAGAGAACACGATCGCAGTACAAAATCAGGCAGCTGCAGTGGATAGCATGTTCACACTGTTGCGCTTATTTGCACTTACACTAATCCGTGTCACAAATTTTAAAAGGTGTATTATATCTGATGCACACAACACTGCACACCTAGCAGGAACACTCTGTGTACAATGCTGAACGAGGAATGCGATGCAATACAAGTTCAGTGTACTGCCACGTAATGTAAATTTGTAATTTAAACAACTTGACCTTATGAAATGCTGAACCACATTCACACAAGCAGCAAGAAAATGTCTACTATTACTAACAATTTTACTATGTGTACAGTAACACAGTCAGTTATATAACAAAAATGTAACCAAAACACAAAGAAATCACTAGTTCTCCAACTTAAATCTACCTACACACAGACACACCCTTCCCCCACACAGCATACTTCACTGTCTTTCACCACACATACTCAATGTTGTAAATTTACATTCAAAATCCACACACAAACAAAAACGCTCAATGATGTGAGCACAGGAGGGTTTCCTACAATCAATGAACTACAGTTGATCCAAAAAAGCAAAAATGCTTTTGAACAGCTTTAAAAGATTCCTACAGACAGCTATCAGAGCACACTGTCTCCTACTCCTTCCTACTCATACTACCCCGAACTGAGGCTGTGCAGATCAATATAGAGCCCATGTGACCTGAACTCCCATGAATCACTGCAAAATCCGCCTTCGGAGCTCAAAAACAAGGCGAAGTGAGGCGAAGTGAACTGCCACCAGTGTACTTCGCCTTAAAATTGAAAGAGTAGTGACCAGTGGAGGCAGAGTAATGCGAAGTCGCTGTTTTCAATGCACTTCGTGTTCATTATAACACGAAGTACTCGGCTTCTCATTGCGGAGCACTCCGCAAATCCGCTTGTGCTCTGCAAAATGCTTCACGGAGCAGATTGAGTCCACTTCGCCCACCACTACTCCACAGTGTAGCCAGTCCCTGACATTTCCACAACATATAGTACACTGCCATTATGGCACCCATGTCGTCCACAGTGTTCATGCAGTGCTTCTGAGCATCACTTCTCCATGCAGGCAGTCCCTCACCTTTCATCAGCACACGGTACACCACTGTGATGGGTGCCATGTCACCCGATTGAGTTCATGCAGTGCTTCTGAGCATCACTCCACAGTGCATGCAGTCTCTCACTTTTTACCAGCATGCAGTATGCAGCTCTTATGGGTGCCATGCCACCCTCTGTGTTCATGCATTGCTTCTGAGCATTAGTCCCCAGTACACGCAGTCTCCTACCTTTCTCCAGCACACAGTATGCAACAGGGATGGGTGCCATGATGCCCCACTGTGTTCATGCAGTGCTTCTGAGCATCACTCCTCTGTGCAGGCAGTCCCTCACCTTTCCCCAGCAAGCAGTACACAACAGGGATGAGTGCCATGTTGCTCTACTGTGTTCATGCAGTGCTTCTGAACTTTGCTCCCCAGTGCAGGCAATCCCTTACCTTTCACAAGCACACAGTATGCAACAGGTATGGGTGCCATGACTCCCCACTGTGTTCATGCAGTGCTTCTGAGCACCACTCCTCAATGCAGGCAGTCCCTGACCTTTCACCAGCACACAGTACACAACTGTGATAGATGTCATGTTGCACCAATGTGCCCATGCAGTGTTTCTGAGCATCACTCCACAGTGCAGGCAGTATCTCACCTTTAACCAGCATGCAGTATACCACCTTAATGGGTGCCATATCACTGCACTGTATTTATGCAGTGCTTCAGAGCATCACTTCACAGTGCAGGCAGTCTCTACCCTTCATCAGCCCATTACACCACCATGATGGATGCCATGTTTCTCCGCTGTATTCATGCAGTGCTTCTGAGTATCACTCCCTAGTGCAGGCAGTCCCTCACCGTTCACAAGCACATTGTACACCACCATGATGGGTTCAATGTCACACCACTGTATTCATGCAGTGCTTCTAAACATCGCTCTACAGTGCAACCAGTCCCTGACATTTCCACAACATATAGTGCACCGTCATAATGGATGCCATGTCATCCCACGGTGTTCATGCAGTGCTTCTGAGCATCACTCCTCCATGCAGGCAGTCCCTCTCCTTTCAGCAGCACACAGTAGACCACTGTGATGGGTGCCATGTTGCCCCACTGTGTCCATGTAGTGCTTATGAGCATCACTCCCCTGTGCAGGCAGTATCTCACCTTTCACCAGCACAGAGTACAATACTGTGATGGCAGCTATGTCACCCCACAGTGTTCATGCAGTTCTTCTGAGCATCACTCCTCCATGCATGCAGTCCCTCACCTTTCAGCAGCACGCAGTAGACCACTGTGATGGGTACAATGTTGCCCCACTGTGTCCATGCAGTGCTTCTGAGCATCACACCCCAGTGTAGGCAGTCTCTCACCTTTCACCAGCATGTAGCACACCACCATGATTGGTGCCCTGCCACCCCACTGTGCTCAAGCTGTGCACATTTAGTAACAAATGAAGACTACTTACTGCTTGGGCCACATCACAGGGTTTGAAAGTTGTTTTTTTTTTTGTTGCTGACAATGGTTCAAATATTAAAAAAGCATTTCACAATGGCAACTATGTACATATACACTGGTTTGCCCATTGTCTTAACACTCACTCTTTGCCCTCGGTCCCTGTGGTTTGAAGGGACCTTGAGGGAGCTGAGGAGAATAGGGAGAAGGTTGGAGAGACGCTGGCGGAAATCCAGCCTGATGGATGACAAACTTAGATTGATGTCCCGTTATAAGTACTATCAATCCGTTGTCTCCTGTAAGAAGGCAGAGTTCCTGTCCAGGGAGATTGCAGCTGTGCGAAATCAACCAGCTCACCTCTTCCATACTGTGCAATCCAGCCTGTCTCCGGAATCAGGAGCTTTTTCACAGAAGAAGTGTGATTAAGCTTGATTTTTCAGGGATAAGGTTGCCTGCATCAGGTCAGAGATCAGCACAGCTCACTCAAAAGGGCAGAGCATGATTGGTGGGAGATTACAATCACCCAGTCTGTCTGGTCTGACTTTGACCAGTTGGCGATCATGGATGTTGTGAAGATTATCCAGGGCTTGCGACCGACTTACTGTAGTTTGGATCCAGGTCCAACGTGCCTCCTGGTGGGGTGAGTAGAGGCCATCGGACCAGTCCTGGCTGAGATTTTTGGGTGTTCATTAGAGACCGAGGTGTTTCCAGATACCCTGAAGGAGACAGTGGTACACCCCCTTCTGAAAAAACTTCTTTTGACTCCAACTGTCTCACCAGCTACAGACCTGTCTCTAACTTGCCTTTTGTGGGTAAGTTATTGAGAAGGCAATCGCATTGCAGCTTGAGGAGCATCTTACCACCAACGATATCTATGATCCTCTCCAGTCTGGTTACAGGAAGAAGCATAATACTGAGATGGCATTGGTTCGGGTACTTAATGATCTCCTGATAGCAAGATATCAGAGGAGTCATTCCATCTTAGTCCTCCTTGATCTCACTGCAGCATTTGACACCGTGGAAAATGAGGTGTTGCTCGGGAACCTGCAATTACTCTGTGGACTGTCTGGTACAGTCCTCAGATGGTTTAAATCTTTTCTCACAGGCAGGATGCACAGAGTGGAGTCCGGGGTTTTTTCTTCGGCCCCTCATGCCCTGCCATGTAGAGTACTGCAGGGTTCTGTGCTGTCACCCATGTTGTTTGCGGTGTATATGCTGCCGTTGTGAGACATTATAAGGTGGTATGGGCTGAGTTTTCACTGCTACGCAGATGATACTCAGATGTACATATCCTTTGTGCCTGAACAAAATGACGCTGTCTCAGTCTTTAACAACAGCCTCTCTGAGATTCAAGAGTGGATGAGTGCCAACTGGCTCAGGTTAAACCCTAATAAGACTGAGGTGTTGGTTGTGGACCCAGGTAATCGGGTAGAGAGGTGGTTGGCTGGGCAACCCTCTGGGCTCTGGCTTAGGTGACCAGCTGATGACCTCTGACTGGGTCTGGGAATCTGGGTGTTGTGGTTAACGATGAACTGACACTTAAGTTTCAGGTGTGGACCGCCTTCAAGACCTCTTTTACCATCTGAGGAACATCGCCCAGATAAAACACCTGGTCCACCTGATGATCTTCCGACTTTGGTCCACACCTTTGTGACCTCGCGCCTTGATTACTGCAATGTCCTATACCTAGGGCAGCCAGGGGTGGACCTTCGCTGCCTCCAGTTGGTGCAGAATGCGGCTGCCAGGTTGTTGACTGGCTTGTCGAGATCTTGCTATATCACATCTGTGCTCTGCGGACTGCACTGGCTGCAGGTGCAGTGGAGGATCACCTTCAAGGTCGGTTTGCTGACCTATAATGCCCTACATGAACAGAGACCTCAATATTTGCAAGATCTTTTGTGCCCCTACCTCCTCTCTCGCCCCTCCATTCCACCAGTGAGGGATTGCTAGAGATTCCCAGTTGTCCACTTGACTATGTCTGGAGCTAGATCTTTGCTTTTGTAGCACCAATCCTAGAATTCTCTACCTCATCAGGTTAGAGAGTGCCCATCTGCTGAGGCCCTCAAATCCCCTTAAAGACCTATCTTTTCGACTGTGCTTTTCCTGAGCTTTAAGTCCTGCTGTTTTATTACCTAATTTTAAATATGCGTTTCATGGTAATTATGTTTTTATTTATGTTTATGTACAATGCCACGGTCTTTTGGAATGGCATTTTAGAAATAAAATTTGCTTTGCTTTGCTTTGCTAATCATTCAAAGCTTCCTGGATTAATGACCAGCAAGTATCAACCACTGTGGGTACAGTGCGCAAAGTGTGTGGCCACCTCAGCCATTCAGTAAATGCCTGTGACATCCTTGCTGATATCCAGAAGGACAAAGGTCTTCCTCATCTCCAGCTTGTTCAGGATGCAGCAACAAGGTGGATCGCATTGAAGACAGTGGTTCAGCTTTAAGACAGGCTGGGATAGGCATAGGGGGAAGGAAGGATCATGGGTAGGGAGGATGGGAGGATTGGGGAGGGATGGCAGGAACAGTAGCTCAAGCTGTGGACCCTGCAATATGAGCAGACTAGATAGACCAAATGGCAAAATACACTGCACTGTATATTTTTGCCATACTGTTTAGCACTGTTCACTACCTAGCTAAGACTCCCTATCTTCGCCCTCTACTTTTTATTCCTCTCTTAACTCTTTTCCAACTCTAGATTCTTGTCTACCGAACCAGCCCTCGACCCCTCTCTGTATTATCTTGACTTTCTGTTTCCCTGGTCTCCTGCAGCCAGGTTCACTTGACCTCAGACCCATACCTCACCCTCCCCTGTCTAGCTACCCCTGCTCTTCCCACCCTAACCCCCCTTTGTTCTTTATCTGTCCATCTCTCTTTGTTAACTGTAACTCTCCCACTTAGCCCTCTTTTGTTTTTAATGTAACCCCCCTACAGATGGGGTTCCCAAAAAGTCTTCCTTGAGCTTGCCTAAATGCTCACTGCCAGGCTGGTGTCCTGCGTTTTAACAGTTTAAATGTGATTACCAGAGCCTGTATAGCCTCTGTGTACAGTCTCTTTAAGAGCTGCCTAATTGTAGCTTAAGTAATCTGAGAGGGAGCTCTGTTGAAAGATGTACTATTTACTGAAAATCGCTTAGAGGATAATGATAATGTAGTTTGTCTAACCTGCTTTTTTGTAGCAAGGACTGTTTTGTTTGTCTCCACTATCTTGGTCCAGGACTGCAAATTGGACCAAACAGTACTAGTGGGACCTAAAATATAGCCAGACTACAGGAGCTGTCTGAATTCAAAATCTGTGGAACTTTAGCTTGGAGCTTTTTCGCCTTTTGCAACTGAAGGGGCTCTTGCATGACTGACAACCAAATCAGCCAACCAAATCTTTTGGATCTTGGAGAAGTCCCGGGCTGCTTGCAGTTTTCAGTTAGTTCTGAGCTGGGAAGTGAACTGAGAGGAGCTGAAGTGATTCTGAGCGGCAATCCTGAGTGGATTCGCATGGGAAAACTGTGAAAGGGCCGAGTTTGCTTTCATGTCTGCCTGCTGCTCCTGCGAGGGAGATAAGAGAATTATTTTGGACTAAATCCAAGTTTGTGTGACTAAAGTAAGCTACTGAAGTGGGCCAGGCTCAACCTGAAGAAGACCGAAGATTTTGCTGAATGTGATCGGCCTCTCAGGAGTTCCAGCTATCCATAAGCTCCCCGTGTGTGCAGAGAGTTTGCGACTGTGACTGGGGAGCGCTTTGCCTGGTACAGTAGAATTCCTATACTTGTAAATGTGCTATGAGCTGCTAGTGGGTTGTGAGTTAGTTCCCCACTGTGTGAACTGTGTTCTGCTTGCTGGAAGCTGTATCCAGCCCAAAACAGACTGCATCTGAATTTGTCTCCATGCGGTCTGGGCCTTGCCAGACTGGCCCAGCCAGACTACCCGCTGCACAGAGAAGCCATCAACGAGAGACCTGCCTGGGAATCAGCCCCCTGCTCCACGCTTGAACAGAAACAATGCCTCTGTGACTCATGTGGGCCCTGCTTCTCCTGGCATTCCAGATCAACCGCCTGTAGTCTCGATTTTCGTACAACCTGTGTCCAGTCTTGGGTATCGTGAGTAAATACCAGGTTAGCTCCCTGCAACAACAGCTTAATCTGAGTGTGTCATCTGATTGTCTTGTTGTTTTTGTTTCCTTCTGAACTGAGCCCTCTGGCTCCAGATGTTGTGTTTTCCATCACAGGGTCCCAACCAGCTGCAACCCTGGACAATGGTCCTGGCTAGCCCATCTCTTCTTCACCTGGGTACCCAGAGGTGGACTGTGTGGGGGGACTCAAAGCACATACACAACTACTTGATTGATATAACCTTAAAGCTAATTAACCTGATTATGCCCCTCCCTTGTTCAAGTCCCCTGAATAAATCAGATCTAACTTTTTCTGCATGTAATCTGACTGTGGTTCCAGTTTGTGCTCAAAGTACTGTACTGTTGCTATTTGCTGTGCATAACCTTGTTTTACAGGGGGTCCCCAGGTTCGAGCCAGAAGAACCAGCCCTGGTGGTAAGTACAAACAGTGTGGGTACTTATGTGGTGTACCAGGGGTATTGTGAAAGTGATTATTGTACAGTGTTCAGACCACTCGAGGGGAAAGAGGGGGGTTACAGTGTCCCAGAGGGCTGTGCCCAGGTTAGCTTGACCACTACCAACCCTGACCTCCAGGTGGAGGCACCCATTTCAGAACTCAGGCCCCTTAACCTGCTACTAGTCAAGCAGGCAGGGGTAGTAGCCCTTGGGATAGTGCCACCTAGCGGTTACATCTTGGACGCTCACCGCTGGGATTTTGTGTCGTCTAGTGGCCGAAACTACGAATTATTGGCAAACATAAATGGCTACCCCAACAGAAGTGGCAGTGCACCAGTTGGTGGGTGGTGTACAGGGCAGGAGATTGACCCTCACAATGCCCTGCTTGTATTGGATATTCCCCTGAACATTGGTAAAGATGCTGCAGAAGGAGTACTTTCCAAAGTTGAATGTTTGACAAACGCTGTGGTGGTGGAGCAACAGGCTGATTTGACTGCTCAAACTTTCATGGCATTAGTAGAGTGTAGTGACCCAGTGGACAGTTCCAAAGTGCCACGGACTATTGCCTCAGAAGGGGCCCCAGCCGCCTTTAGAGTGAAAACTAGAGACAGTAAAAACCCTGTGGAGGATGAGCTCCCCCTATTGTCTGAGACTTTTGAGGAGAAATTTGCTAAGTTGTTGCTGGAGGAAGGGAAAATCATAGAGGACTCTAAGAAACTATTCCTGCCACCTGGGGGTGTTCCCCCCCCAACACCCCCTCCCACTCCAGCACCTGTTACTGCCCCGTCTTCTGCGCCCGTGACAATGCTGGCCCCTATATCTGTACTTGCCATTAGTCACAACTCCTACCGAAGGTTGAGAACCTTCTCGGGCACCCTCCCCACCCACCAGGGGGAGGATGACTGGGAGACCTGGATAGACTATGTTGCCCCTGTAGTACTTGAATGGCAATGCTCAGAAGCAGAGAAACGAAAGAGGTTGAGTGAGAGCCTCCGAGGTCCTGCCCTGGCTACCATCCATGCCAAGCGGGCCAATAACCCCAAAGCAACTGCACAGGACTATCTTGATGCACTGGAGAATGTGTATGGGAGCCCGGATTCAGATGAGGACTTGTGGCAGAGCGTAAGAAATGCCCAGCAGTACTCAGGGAAGCCATTGTCTGTGTATGTACCTTAGCTTGAAAAGCTGCTACAAGAGTGCCTTAGAAAGGGTAGTTTGCCGTTAAATGGATTAGATCGAACTAGGCTGGACTGGATCCTTAAGTCTGCTCCTTTTTCAGAATTGTTACCGCTTCAGTTGTGCCTCGCCAACCGACTGGAATCGCCCCCCTCTTATGACGAGCTAATGAAAGAAATTCGGGGGGTTGAGCAAAGGCGACCCCGGGGAGGGGATTTCACCAATATCTGCTGCTACTGAGCAAGTGACAGAGAGTGATCATCCAAGTTGGGTTCAGGGACAAACGTCGGCACCTAACAAGCACTCTGAGAATGCAAAGGACTTCCCGCCATGGGCCCAGTTTTTGAAAGTCGAGCTATTAAAGGAAGTCTGAGAGTTGAAGACAGGAGCCTCTGCAAGGGTTCCCCCCATGGAACAAGATTCTGGTTCCTCTCAGGACATGACTGCCATAGGGGTGAGGGTGCACCATCAGGCATCCTCAACCAAGGATAGTTCCCAGGCTGAAATCAAAGAATTGACTGCCACCCTAAAGGAACTATTGAGACATGTTGCACTCCTCTCACTGCTGCAAGCAGATACTGGACACCGATCCCTTGCTACTACTTCAGTTCCTCATGTAATGTTCCTCCAAGGATGATGCCAAGGAAGAGAACGTGGGTGGGATTTCTTCAGATAAAGCAGTCCAAATGTTCCTATTGGGGGTCATTGAACGGGTTGACTTCTTCTAGTGAAAAAGTTTCTGAGACCAGCCACTCAGTTCATCATAAGAAATGTAGTTTTATTTTGATATTTTCTTAGAACTCCATGATCCCTAGGTACACCCTAACGTTTCAGCCAACACCAGGCTTCCTCAGGGGCTAAGGATCTTGTGTTCCTAAGTAAATTCATTCATTATTGGCTTTAGAACAACTAGGATTCAGTTTCCTGCTTGTTTCTAGCTTCAGATTATAACTTTTATCTGAAACAAGTTACAACCACTTGGAGTTTGTGCTAGTTTCATTTCAGACCGCCCAGGGGTACCATTCCAAACTTCCCTTCACTCAGATTTCTAGCATTACAATGCTCATTTTTCTGTATGCGGCACTCAAAAAAGTGGACAATCTTAGTCACTATCACAATCAAAATCTTCTCTTGGAGGAGTCAGAGGGGTCCTCTTCATATAACCTTCTGAGATATTCAAAGTCCTTTCCACCCACATGTGGTTACTGTACACCACATTTAAAGTAAATGCTGCCAAGGAAGAGAATGTGGGTGGGTGCTCTTTGTATAAAGTGGTCCAAATGTTCCTATTGGGGGCTGGTTGAATGGTTGACTTCAATGCAATGAAAAAAAAGTTTCTGGAGACCAGCCACTCAGTTCATCATAAAATTTAGTTTTTATTTTGATATTTCTTAGAACATAAGAGTACCTGATACGCCCAACGTTTCACCAATACCAGGCTTCCTCAGGGGCTTAGAATCTGTGTTCCTAAATACATTCTTTCATTATTGGCTTTAGAACAACTAGGATTCAGTTTCCTATTTGTTTCTAGCTTCAGATTTTAACTTTTTATCTGAAACAAGTTATAACCACTTGGAGTCTGTGCTTAGTGTCATTTCAGACCGCCCAGGGGTACCATTTCAAACTTCCCTTCACTCAGATTTCTAGCATTACAATGATCATTTCTTGCCTAAGCTAAATAGCATGTGGTGCAGTTTCAGTTCAGTTGTGTCTTGTGATGAACTGAGTGGCTGGTCTCCAGAAACTTTTTTTCCTTGGCAGCATTTATTTCAAATGTGGTGTACGGTAACCACATGTGGGTGGAAAGGACTTTGAATACCTCAGAAGGTTATATGAAAAGGACCCCTCTGATTCCTCCAAGAGAAGATTTTGATTGTGATAGTGACTAGGATTGTCCACTTTTTTGAGTGCCACGTACAGAAAAATGAGCATTGTAATGCTAGAAATCTGAGTGAAGGGAAGTTTGGAATGGTACCCCTGGGTGGTCTGAAATGAAACTAAGCACAGACTCCAAGTGGTTGTAACTTGTTTCAGATAAAAGTTATAATCTGAAGCTAGAAACAAACAGGAAACTGAATCCTAGTTGTTCTAAACAAATGAAAGTCTGTTGAACACAGATCTAACCTGAGAAACCAGTGGGTGAAACGTGACCCTGAGATCATGTTCTAAAAATAAACCATTCTTATGATGAACAGATCAGTCTCCAACCCCTCTCTCAGGATGACCCAGGTCCTCATTTTAACCACAGTGAAGGATGGCCATATAAGAGAATGCTGGTCTCAGGAAGACTTAGAAAGTGGTGGAACAGCCTTCAAGGAGAGCTTGAGAAGATGAATCAGTGGTCAAGGGTGCACAAAATGACCGCAGAGAAGGCTTCAGACATCCTAACTCAAACCCCTTTGTGGCTAAATCAACCATCCAGGCACCTGCTGCTGTCCCTCCAAACTGGTCCAAAATAGTGGGCCCTTCAATGGAGACTACCATGGCTGTGAATGGTATTCCTACTCGGGCTGTGCTGGACAGCGGGTCACAAGTGACCATTGTATTTAAGGACTGATATGACAAACACTTATCTGCTGTGCCCTTATAATCCCTGAAAGGCCTACATGTGTGGGGGCTGAGCGACAAGTCTTATCCCTACCTAGGACATGTCCGCCTCTGGTTGTCATTTCCTGCAACTGTATCTGGTGTAGAGGAGCAAGTCAAGACACTGGCCTTAGTGTGTCCCCCTACTGGACTGTATGATGGGGTTCCCATTGTTAATTGGGACCAACACCCATATGTTTGGGAGACTGGCACAACTCTGTCATGAGAAACATCGGCGACAGACTGGGAGGGCCCTAAGAATTCCCGCTGTGATCAAGAGGGCCTATGATTTGCAACAGAACCCCAAGGGAGTGGACCAGGATGAACCAGTAGGGGTCGTCTGGAAGAAGGATCCCGATTCAATGGTACTGGCCCCTAACACCCAGTGTACTGTTCAAGGGGATGTCTGCCTCTGCAAAGATGTCAAGAACAAAATACTGATGTTGGATCCAGGCGATGGAAAATTGCTAGAAGGATTATTGGTGAAGCCCAGCATCTTGCCAGCTCGTGCTCATGCCTATGCAAGACGAGTGATGTTCCAGATTCATAATGTGTCAGATCAGGAGATCCGGGTGAACAGAGGATGCACCCTAGCTATGGTACATTGTGCAGACACTGCAGTATTGCCCAGCAACAAGCACCTTGACAAAACAGATAGAGTGACTCCCGACTTGTTTGATTTTGGTGACTCCCCATTGCCAGCTGAATGGAAAACTAGAATTAGCCAGAAACTTGCCCATACAGATCAAGTGATTTCATTGAAGGAATGGGACATGGGACATGTCCAGGGTGCGGAGCATCACATATGCCTGCACGATGAACGGCCATCTTGGGAGAGGTCTTGGCGCCTAGCCCCTGCAGACATAGATGATGTGAGAAGACACTTGCAGGAAATGCTCGTGGCTGGTGTGATACAAGAATCCAGGAGGCCATATGCTTCTCTCATTGTGGTTGAGCATAAGAAGAATGGATCTGTGAGAATGTGTGTTGATTATTGAACTCTGAATCGTCGGACCATCCCCGATCAATACACCATGCCCCGTATACAAGATGCTCTGGATTGTTTGAATGGGAGCAAATGGTTCTCGGTGTTGGATCTTTGCAGTGGATATTATCAGATTCTGATGGCTCCGGAGGACCGTGAGAAGACAGCCTTCATCTGTCCTTTGGGGTTCTACGAATTCCTGAGAATGCCACAGGGGATATCAGGCGCTCCAGCCACCTTCCAGCGACTGATGGAATGAGCAGTGGGAGACATGAATTTGCTGTAATGCCTGGTGTACTTAGACGATGTAACTGTGTTTGGGAGCTACCTACAGGAACATGAGAGTCGACTGTTCAAAGCACTAGACCGTCTGGAAGATTTCAGCCTCAAGCTGTCCATCGACAAGTGCCAGTTTTTCCAAACCTCTGTAGTATATGGGGCACATAGTGTCTAAAAAGGATAGAGACTGATCCTAGTAAAGTTGAAGCCTTGACTACTTGGCCACAGCCCCACAATTTGAAAGAACTACAATGTTTCCTGGGATTCTGTGGCTGCTACTGCCAGTTCATAAAGGACTATTCCAAAGTGATTTGGCCACTCTTGAATCATACCCAGGGTTACCTCCTACCAATCATAAATACAAAAAAGGGTCCATCAAAGAACCACACAAAGCATATTTCTGCCCAGGTGAACTTTTCAGGTCCCGTTGGACACCTGACTGTAAAGCAGCTTTCCACAAAGTCATATACCAGCTCACCCACGCCCCCATCCTTGCTTATGCTGATCCCACCAAACCCTATGTGCTGCATACTGACGCCAGTCTGCAGGGTCTAGGAGCTGTATTGTATCAAGACCATGAGGATGGTTTGAGACCAGTGGCATTCGCCAGTAGGAGCTTGACCCCATCAGAGCGAAACTACACTGTGCACAAGTTGGAGTTCCTTGCGTTAAAGTGGGCTATTGTCGACCAGTTTCTTGATTACCTCTATAGGGTAGAAATATTGGTGAGGACTGACAATAACCCATTGACCTATGTACAGACTTCAGCCAAGTTAGACACTATGGGGCACCGGTGGCTTTCTGCATTGTCAGCATATGATTATACTGTCAAATACAGACCAGGCCTGAATCATTTTGATGCTGACGCCCTATCCCGGAGGCCCATTTCCAAGAGCAACTGGGTCAGGCTGTCTGAACCTGATATCCGAGCATTGTGCCAAAAGTTTGATAGAAATGAACAGATGTCTACGGACACAGCGGACTGTTTAGTAGATTGCTTGGGCCCCTCTGACACCTGTATACCGGCTGCATATTGCCACTTCTCTGCTCTAGATATTAGTGCACTACCTCAGTTTACAATGACAGCATTCAGTGGGCTCAATCCCGAGATCCTATGATTTAGCCTGCACTTGACGCCCTTCGTGCAGGAAAAGATGTGTCCAAGTCGCGTTCCTCTGATCTGCGAGCCGCTTTATTGTTTAAAGAAGGGCCCAGGTTAAAGCTGCTTAATCATTTGTTGTATAGAGAGACTATAGATCGAGGTGGCTAAGTAGACCAGCAACAACTGGTCCTGCCCACAGCCTTCAAAGATTTGGTACTGAGGTCCCTCCACAATCATATGGGCCACCTCGGTATCAACCGGACCCTTGACCTAGTACAATCTTGATTCTACTGGCCCCAAGATGGGGCCAATGTTGAGCACCATGTAAGGACTTGTAGTCACTGCTTGCAAAGAAAGCCCTGCCTCAGAGGGCTGCCCCCCCCCCTTGTCAACATTACTACCAGCACCTCAATGGAACTAGTCTGCATAGACTTCTTGAGTTTAGTGCCTGATCAGCGAAACATTGGCAATGTGTTAGTGGTTACAGACCATTTCACACAGTATGCACAAGCTTTTCCCACCAAAGATCAAAAAGCATCTACCGTGGCCAAGGTGCTAGTGGAAAATTTATTTGTCCACTATGGTGCCCACAGCAAATTCACTCTGATCTGGTAACATGCCAGAACTTGAGGAACACTATGAGAGTGCTGACAACCCCCCTTCAGTGCCAGAGTGTCTTCAAAATGAGCCAAGTGTTGTAGAAAGAGAGACTACAGAGCAAGGGGCTGACAGTGCTCCCAGTTTGGACATTCCCCTTCATGCAGAGGCACCCCTCACAAGTGATGAAAGCTTCTAGACCATTGCAGAAAGTACAGAGACTGTGACTGTTCACCCCAGAAAGACTGGCCGAGCTGTCAAGCCAGTGGTGCGCTTCAGTTCTGATTCCTGGGAGGCCAGTGGATTTGTCTCTGTGTAGTCCACAAACGTGTTTACGCTCTCTCAGAGCTCACTGCCCAAACTGGGCTTAACGGCCCATTCCATGTTACTTGTTCTGCCCTCTCACCAAGTGCGCCTGCCCCATCTAGCCCCAAGTTAGCCGATAGGGAAGTGCCCCCTCTTGCATTGTTTAGAGTACAAGAAGTTATTACATGATTCTGTATAGTAATGTTCAATTTACCTGTGTGAAATATGCATAATGTATTGTCAGAATGGAAATGAAATAGTGAAGTACATCGAAATGTATAGTAAAGTGACAAGTTATGCCAATTGATGAATCAGATAGTACTTGTATAGCATGCTAATGGTATAAATGTCTTGTATATGTTGCATTTTCAATGCTCTGATGGTACAGACTTGACACAGATGCCAAGTTTTCCCAGGCAGGGAAGGGTGTAACCCCCCTCCACAGATAGGGGTTCCCAAAAGGTCTTCCTCAAGCTTGCCTAAATGCTCACTGCCAGGCTGGTGTCTTGTGTTTTAGAAGTTTAAATGTGATTACCAGAGCCTGTATAGCCTCTGTGTGCTGTCTCTTTAAGAGCTGCCTAATTGCAGTTTAAGTAATCTGAGAGGGAGCTCTGTTGAAAGATGTAACTGTTTACTGAAAATCATTTAGAGGGATAATGATAATGTAGTTTGTCTAACCTGCTTTATTTGTAGTAAGGACTATTTTGTCTGCACTGTCTTGGTCCTGGACTGCAAATTGGACCAAACAGTACTGGTGGGACCTAAAATGTAGCCGGACTACAGGAGCTGTCTGAATTCAAAATCTGTAGGAACTTTAGTTTGGAGCTTTTTGCACCTTTTTTGCAACTGAAGGGGGAGCTCTTGCTTTGACTGACAACCAAATCAGCCAACCAAATCTTTTGGATTTTGGAAGTCCTGGCTGCTTGCAGTTTTCCAGTTAGTTCTGAGCTGGGAAGTGACTGAGAGGAGCTGAGTGATTCTGAGCAGCAATCCTGAAGCGGATTAGCATGAGAAAACTGTGAAAGGGCTGAGTTTGGCTTACATGTCTGCTGCTGCTCTGAAGGAGGAGAGAGAATTATTTTGGACTAAATCAAGTTTGTGTGTGACTAAAGTAAGCTACTGAAGTGGTCCAGGCTCAACCTGAAGAAGACGAGGTTTTGCTGAATGCAATCGGCTATCAGGAGTTCCAGCTACCCTTAAGCTCCTGGTGTGTGCAGAGACTGCGATTGTGACTGAGAACACCTTGCTGGTACAGTAGAATTCATACATGTAAATGTGCTATGAGATGCTAGTGGGTTGTGAGTTAGTTGCCCACTGTGTGAACTGTGTTCTGCTTGCTGGAAGCTGTATCCAGCCCAAAACAGACTGCATCCAAATTTGTCTCCATGCGGTCTGGGCCTTGCCAGACTGGCCCAGCCAGACTACCCACTGCAAGAGAAGCCTCTCAGAGAGACCTGCCTGGGAATCAGCCCCTGCTCCACGCTTGAACAGGAACAATGCCTCTGTGACTTGTGTGGGCCCTGCTTCTCCTGGCATTCCAGATCAACCACCTGCAGTCTCGATTTTTGTCTAACCTGTGTCTAGTCTTGGGTATCGTGAGTACATACCAGGGTAGCTCCCTGCAACAACAGCTTAATCTGAGTGTGTCATCTGATTTCTTGCTGTTTCATTTCCTTTCGAACTGAGCCCTCTGACTCAGATTACAAATATTGTGTACTGTGCATGTTGTGTTTTCCATCACAGGGCCCCAACCAGCTGCAACCCTGGGCAATGGTCCTGGCTAGCCCATCTCTTCTCCACTGGGTACCAGAGGTGGACTGTGTGGGGGACTCAAAGTGCATGCATAACTACTTGATTGATATAACCTTTAAGCTAATTAACCTGATTTTGCCCTCCTTGTTCAAGTCCCTGAATAAATCAGATCTAACTTTTCTGCATGTAATCTGACTGTGGTTCCAGTTTGTGCTCAAAAGTACTGTACTGTTGCTATTTGCTGTGCATAACCTTGTTTTACAGGGGTCCCCAAGGGTAAAGCCAGAGGAACCAGCCCTGGTGGTAGAGAGTACAAACAGTGTGGTACTTGTGTGTGTACCAGGGGTATTGTGAAAGTGATTATTGTACAGTGTTCAGGCCACTAGAGGGGAAAAGGGGTTACAGTATCCCGGAGGGCTGTGCCCGGTTAGCTTGACCACTACCAACCCCTGACCTCCAGGTGGAAGAACCCATTTCAGAACTCAGGCCCTTAACTCCAGCATTAGCCAAGCAGGCAGGGGTAGTAGCCCTGGGATAGTGCCACCTAGGTTACATTAATTTGAGTTACCGCCCCCTGCTCTCAGTCTGCCACCAGTCCCCCCCACCGCCCTTCTCCTCCTGCCTTAAAAGCAATCTGTTTTTCTTTTTTCCTTCCCCCTAGGACCTCCTGCTCCGAGCGGGTACACCAGATTGATCGGTGGTGCGGCACGGCCCTAACTACAGCCACTGCCCACTACCCACCTCATCGTTATTTTCCCTCACCAGCCTCCTGGAGCTTCAGCTCTGCCACACTCTCAAGGTACAACCGCTGGCCCTTGAACTACAGGCTCCTTTTTCTCCTGCTTTCCAATTGGTGCTGCAGTCTCGGTAGCGGCTTCTGATTGGCCCACCCAGCTGTCTGGCCTTTCTCTCATTGAAGCACCTTTCCTAAGATTCTCCAGGCTTTCTTGGACTAAATACCTTCTAAATTTTATGATTTTAAACTTTAAGATCTGCTATATTTTGTCCTACCTCTGCCACCCCCTCCCAGACCTCCTTTAAATACACTCCAGCCACTCCCTCTCCTCTGTCCTTCCATCCTATTGGTTTAACTGTTCACTGCGTCTCCTGTACTTGGCAGATTAACCTTGGCTGCACTGATTAAACACCACCTGCACTCTTAGTGCTCCATGAGCACTTCTCATCAGCTTCATCCCAGTCCTGTATTAGCACCTCTGCCCCATCCACCCCCTTCTCAAGTCTGCTCGCTGCCTCTCTACCCTGTACCACTTATCTTCTACATCCACTTGACATGCCCTTAAACATTTCTGTAATACTACTACTTCTCCCACTTCGTCCCCTAATCCACCCTGCACCTGGCCCACCTCTCCATACCCTTCATTGCCACCCTACATCGGGCTATATCCCAGCGAGTACACTAGCTTACATCCCAGCACACCCCTGCATACCCATGCAAGACACCTGGATTAATAACCAGGCTAATCTCCCTCCCATGAATACCCCCTTCTCCTGCAGCTTCTCAAGCCCTGCAGTAACACCCCTCTAAAAAAACCACCAGTAGGTGACAGTGAAGGGCTGCTAAGCTCCTCGCCCACTATCTGGCCAGGATTGTGCTTCTCCTCCTTCTACTCGCTGGGAACATGCACCCAAACCCCAGCCCTCCCGCAACGTCCTAACCCCAGCTCAACAAACAAGGCTCCCTTAAGCTGGCCACCATCAACATTTCTAGCTTGCTACCTAAGCTTCACACCCTCCAAGTCTGGGTGTCTCAGCACAGACCTGACATTATAGTTCTAACCAAAACCTGGTTATCACCGAAGGTACCTGATACTGCTGTATCCCTCCTGGCTATCTCCTATTCAGACTTGACCAAACTGGTAGCGGGTTGCTGTGCAATTTACCAGAGACACACTTCAAGGTTATGTCTTCCTACAATCTCACTCTGCAACAGCCCCCAATTCCTCATGGTAAAATAATCCTTGGCTGTCAGGGTAAATCCCTCACAGTGGTATCTGTGTACTTTCACCACGTGAACAAGTAACAGGCTTCAAACTGCTCACTGACTTCCTTGAGAACAACCCCCATCGGGGTGAGACTATTATTATGGGTGAACTCAGCAGTAACTGGCTGGCACCAGATGCTGACCAGTATAAGGATGCCATTGCAGCATTAGATATAATCCAAGTGGTTACTATCCCACTAGGATCAACTATAAGACTGGAGTCGCATTCGCTTGATCTGATCCTCACCACTAATCCTAACAGAATCACTTGCATGGAAGTATTATTGGACGACTAGTGATCACTCTCCTGTCATCTGCTTTTGGTCCAACAAAGTACCTAAATCAGAACCCACTTTCTCATGCAAGTAATCTCTTAAAAGGTAAGCTTTCTCAGTTCCTCGCAGCCCTGTCAATTATTGACTGGGCTCCCCTAACTCCACGAACAGCATTGACCATGCCTAAATTATTTCATTTCCAATTCAATGAAGTTTGCAACAACTTTGCCCCTAAAAAAAATCAAGATCTTCCATTAACCCTGGATTACCTCCATGCTAATCACCATGATGAGAAACTGAGATAATCTCTGGCACGAGCTATAGCCTCAGGGCATCAGCACTGGCAGTGCTATAAAACCACCAAGAACCAGACATCTAGGCAATTCCACAGGTGCCAAACAAGCCTATTACAAACAGGTGCTTACAAATTCATGGGGTAACAGCAAATCCTTCTTGGAGAACATCAAAGAACCTTACAGAAACCTACCAAATCCTCCCCAGCTATGCTTGAGGCTAACAACACCACTATCCAAGACCCCAAAGAAACAGCAGACACATTCAATATTGCTTTCATTGACCTCAGCAATGTCCTTTCCCCTAATTTCTTTGATGACTCTGCCCTGCCTTGTCCCAAAGATAGATCTCACCTCCCCAGGAATACTCCTCCCTTCTACTTTAAGAGGATATCCAGTGCTGAAGCTGGGAACTACAGTGGTAATCATGCAAAAATTTCTCATTAGTGCTGTATACCGCTACCGCTCAAATGCACAGTATAATTGAATAACATGTATACCGCTACCACGCAATGACCAGCATTGCATGGTAACAGGATACTTTTGCATGATTACCACTGTACCTTCAAAAAGTCCTAAGCAAACCTAGTTTCAGTAGCAACTCCCTAGATCTTAAACTTCTCTCCTCTCCCATGACGTCATCTTACTCATGCCTACTAAACTCCTGAATCTTTCACTCTCCTTAGACAGTTCCCCAGCTCTGAAACTCAGCCCATCCTCCCGTGCATAAAAGTGGTGATAGACCCCATCACGCAAATTACCGCCCCATCTCTATCCTCCCTCCACTCTCCAAGGCACTTGAACATATTGTTACAGACAAGTTGTCAGAACACCTCCACAAATATAAACTGCAATGTCCACCACGGCTTTAAAAAAGGGCCCACAGTACTGCCACTGCCCTGCATGAAGCTTCATACCCATATACATAAGGTCCAAGACACAGGCAGTCTACTGAGTGCGATGTACATTGATCTGACCAAGGCATTTGACACCGTGAATCATCATCTCCTGCTGCACTCCCTCTCTACCCTTTGCCTTTCAAATGATATTACCATATGGTTTGTAAGCTACCTTTTGGACAGAAACCAAAGGGTCAAAATCGTCGACTCTCTCTCACATAGCCTCCCTGTTCGCTCCAGTGTCCCCCAAGGTGCCATCCTTGGCCCACTACTTTTTAGCCTCTTTATCAATAATTTTCCTGCAGCTGCAATAACATATAATACTCTACAACGGATGATGCTGTCCTCTTTTCCTCCCATTCTGACCCCATCCTTCTCCCAAGACCAGCAGGCAAACTTCAGTCTAGCTGAGTCCTGGTTTAAACAACACAAACTGTTGATGAACTGCAGCTCACACAACAAATTTAGAATTACTAACCTCGCTATCCTTACCGAGATCCAACAACCAATTGAGCAAGTACATGAATTTAAATACTTAGGTATTACTTGACAGCATGATGTCCTTCAACTCACATGTCACCATGTCTCAAAATCTATAAACTAAAATAAGGGCTCTCTACCGCCATTGTCACTGCCTAACAAATGAAAGCCATGCGTTACAGCTTTAACCAGCTCTATCTTGTCCATCATTAACTATGGGCTAATTGTAAATGGAGCCGCCACAGATACCACCCTTAAGCAAATCAGGACAGGCCTCAACAAGTGCTATAGACTTATCACTGGTGCAGGGAAGCATACACATACCTGTACTCTCTACAAACACTCCAATTGGCTCAGTCTACATGGCAGACTGGCTTATCAGTCATGCCTCATGGCAAAAAAATCTGCTTTCACCTTACACCACCATCTACACATGATTTAATGTTACCTGCTGCCAACTCACACTTCACGCAGAACGCCCTCAAATCGCTGTATATTGTCCCGTTCTGCAGTACCTCTGAAGCTCAACGTGCCTTCTACCCCAGGGCCCCATCGCTATTGAATAGCCTTCCTCCAGAAATCACTACTGAGAACAAACTTGGCCCATTCAAACGTAAACTTCATCAGCACCTCACTGATCTCAGCAATTGTGACTGCCCCACCTAGGCCTGTGCTACACCATCTCCCTCCTCCCCCCTTCCCTCTCCTGCTACTGTATTCATATCCCGCACCACCCCTACCCCAATCCCTCTCCCTCCGCTCTCTGTCCCTCCTCCCTTGTCCTCTATTATGTCCCCACCTAGCTACCCTCCCCCTTTGTTCCCTCCCTTCCTTCCTGTACACTCTCCCTCTTTCAACCTCCCTCACCTCATACCCCTTGGCGCTCCTCTTCTCCCTCATTCCAGCCCACCTAGCACTTTTCTAACCTCATACACTTGTGACAAAGTCAACCCCTTGACTGCCATCTCTCTTCACCCCCTCGCACCCTCATCCCCCCACACTCACTTAGGTTTATTTCTTTGGTACCTGCTTCTTGCATACCTGTTTCTTATTGCCTGCACTACCTATATGATTCCCTGTTATTGTACAATTTTGTAAACTCACGTTTGTATTGTACCCCACACTGATTGTTATTATTCTCCTGCTGATGCGGAACCTTTGTAAATGAACCTCTGGTTCAAAGATATTTGCAATCCTAGTACTCAATAAGTTAATAAATAAAATGGCCTTCTTCTGCTGGCTTCTATTGTGGTCATATGTTCATATTGAGCACCCTTGAACAAAGGTAGCTATCACTGAGTATATCATGTACAATGATATCGGGAGGGCACTGTACTCCATTCTACTCAATGGTCTCTGCTGGAACAGTTGTGTCACATTCTGAAACCATTCATGAGTGCTACAAAAGACATCATTGCAGAAAAGGCAACCCTTAGTCAAGTTATGCCACTCATTTTACTTCTCAAAAAAAGGTTGGAGAAAATGAGGAGCAACTTAGATATGAACCAATCTCTAGTCAATAGCATGCTTACCAGACATAGCAATGATGAGAAATTATCAACCATGACACAGAGCAACGTGTATCTCTTAGCAGCATTGCTAGATCCACGTTTCTGGAACAGACACCGTCCTGATGTGATTTCAGACAATATGGAGGAGTTGAACTACAGGCAACGTTTGATTGATGCAGTAGCTGAGGTTTCATTAGGAGGACTGGTAAGCAATATTACAATGACACCACCTCAAATTCAAAAGACTGCTCCAAAAACAAGTACAGAAGCAGACAGGAAGGAGGATGACATTTGGGGCCAGCTGCAGGACACTAAAATTCCACAAGGAGAAAATGCATGCTCAGTAGTAAGCATGGTAGCTGCATATCTGTCTGAGCCCAACATTAGTATTAAGGATGACCCTTTAGCTTACTGGCAAGAGAAAAAATCATTCTGGCCAAAGCTGGCTGCCACGGTTTGTAAATATATTGGATGTCCACCCTCCAGTGTCTGTTCTGAGTGTTTATTTAGCTCTGATGAGGATGTTGTGACTGATAAATGAACAAGATTAACACCAGACAAAGTGGAGAAACTAATGTTCTTGAAAGTTAACTTGCCAAACTTTGACTATATATGTGATGCTGATCTTGAAGAAGATGACACTGACAGCAGTACCTGTGCTACAGCTGTGGTTTGACACATCAGATTTCAATTTTAAGACTCACTGGACTGCTTAAAAGTAAAGATGGGGACTTACCTGCCTTTCGATCATATTCATCATCCTGGGGGTGGGTCGGAGGTGCAGCCAGTACATCACGTTCACGTCATCATGTGCTGGTAGTAACCATGGCAGACAAGTCCCTGATCTCACACACAGTCACTTTCTGATTCTGACGAGATCATTTATTACCTAATGCACCAAGGAATAATTATTTCTTATATAACCATAGCTCTGTTTTTCCCCCCAATAATAGTGGCAGTAGTAGCAGTGGTGAAGTGGTCACTTTGGATTGCCTGGTGCTCTTGTTCTTTCACATTGCTTTGTACTGAGTTCCAAACCGAGACCCGTTGCTATGCTAAAATAATTGGTGACATACAAAAACACACTGACCCTTCTACAAAAAGTCATACTCAGGAGACTGGTTTGAAAAATAGAGATCTGGGACTTGCCTGCCTTTCGACCGCATCATCGTCATGCTGGGAGTGGGTGTGAGGTGCATCCAGTACATCACATTCACGTCATCATGTACTGGTAGTGATTGTGTCAGACAAGTCCCTGATCTCACACACAGTCGCTTTCTCATTCTGACGAGATCATTTATTTTATTACCTAATGCGCTGAAGAACAATTATTTCTTACATAATCATAGCTCTATTTTTACCCCCCCACAGAGAGTAATGATAGTAGTACCAGTGGTGAAGTGGTCACTTTGGACTGCCTGGTGCTCTTGTTCTTTCACATTGCTTTGTGTTGCATTCCGTACCAAGACCCATTGCTATGCTAAAATAATTGGTGACTTACAAAAACAGACTGACCCTTCTACAAAAGTCAGACTCAGGAAACTGGTTTAAAAAATAAGAGATCTGTGATTTGCCTGCCTTCGACCGCATCACTGTCATGCTGGGGATGGGTGGGAGGTGCAGTCAGCACATCACGTTCACGCCATCACGCACTGAGCAACTGGGCAGACAAGTCCCTGTAATCACACAGACAGCTGTGTTGTCATTCTAAGAAGATCATTTACCTAAATGCACAATTAAATAATCACATTGATAAATGCTGCTAGCTCGCTTTCTTTCCTGTTAGTAGTGGTAGCACTACTATAAAGTACAATTATTTTGATGCCCAGTGGCACTGAGTGTTGAGGCACTGGATGCCACACTTCGCAGCATGTCGATGACCCTAGTTTGGGAGTGGACTTGGGTCATCGGGGTCGGCAGAGGAGAGGGAGGATTGAGCATCCCGCGACAGCTCTCCTCCCTCTGGGATGGGTAAGGGGTCTACGTCGTTCTGCAGAGGCAACTGGCGGAAGTCAGGGGCACTGCAGGTAGCAGCATACAGCTGAGGGTTGGAGCACAGCAGGTGTTGGCACATAGTGCTCCAACTCCATTACATGTCCAGCTCCAAGGGGAGACATATACAGGTGGGAAGAACTGCGGGGCAATCATGGCAGCTGATGGCCATGCGCTGCACTCCCGGACCTGAGAGGTGCTCCCCCCAGGTATCAGAATGCAGGTCCCCATGGGGGGGGGGACTCTGAATGCCAGCCTGTGTGGAGGAGAGCATGTCGCTGGCCAGACTAGGTCTGGGGGTGCGGGTGCCGGTAGCCAGACGACCTGTCAGCCCGCTCCACAGTGAGGAAATAAAGCATATCATGATAAAGAACAAAGTACAATTATTTAAACACACTATTATCCCCTTCTAAAAAAATCAGACTCGGGAGGAGACCATTTACTTACAAACTAGAGATCTGGTCTGGGACTTTCTTGTCATCACAGTCACTTTCTTATTCTTTTCTAAGCAGTCATTTTTGGTAAATGTGCCTTAACCATATTGATTTCAGTGCTGGTAGACTACTCTTGGTTTCCCCCTGATTGTAGTAGGTGAGGGCAGTAGCAGACTACAGTCTTGAAGTGGTAGCTGGCTGACTGGCTGCCCTCTGCTCTGGCCTGGTGCTGCTTTTGTGTTCCTAGCTTCTTCCTCATCACTTAACTGTCTAAAACACGTCTTGTGGCTGCCTGTGCCTGTTTAGAAATAGAAATCACTCCTATTAATAATGTAATTTATACACAGTATTAATATTGCTTTCTTTTTTTTTCACTTTATCTTTTTATTGAAATTCGAGTATATAAGAAAGCACACATCTTATACAATAGAAGACTATCCTCCATGTAAGGTATAAAATATCACTTAACAAAACACAGTTTTAGGGTAAACATGTTGGAGAAGCTTTATATACATGTATTGATAATAGAACACAAACCTAGACAGGATGTAAGTGGAGAGCAGAAGGGTTACAATCAAGAGGGTATTATAGGATCAGAAATAGCAACCATGTACGAAATGTACATGCTAGGGCAGGCTATGGCAAGGCATTCAGTAAACTGCAAAAGTGATAAATGTGTTAATATGAACAATGTAATATTACTTTCTTAAATGTCAGAAACAGAAGAGTGATTAGAGAGCATTCTCTACTACTAAACAGTGTTTTTTTCTACAGATACTGTATGTTGATTAAAAGCAGTTTAAAATTATTTTTTAACATACGGTTATCATAAAACAATAAAGGACATAAAAGGTTCGGATAAGGATCCAAACCTTTTTTGGCTTATCAGACCCTTTTAGAACCTTAGTACCTTTTGAGGTTCTCCCATCCCTAGTTTAAACATGAAAATGGGAGAGGTAAGGGATCTGCAAGGTTTGGAGCCTTAGGATTGCTGAATCATTGCTTGCTGTATAATATTTATTTATTTCAGAGTCAGATTAATACCTCTGAGCAAAAATAGGCTTGTTTACAAAGGTTCCAAGTCAGAATAAACAGAACAGGACATACTGTAAAATACAGGTAGCTTTGTATATGGCATCATATACAGGTCAGGTTACACTGAGAGTGAGGTTACATGGTTACAATTTTATACAAGGGTGTTATACAAATAAGGTAGACAAAGATACACCAGTTATTTCATATCAATAAGTGCTAAGGAGAAGATGACAACTGCACACTGAGGTGTGGCACAGTGTTTAAGTGGTTACATGATACAACTAGAGGCAGTCAAGTTTCTAGATAGTTTCTTCGGTCTTTTTTCTTCTCGTTCTTTTCTAATGTTATCTTTCTTTGTTCTAGTTCTCTCTGACTCCCCTGTGAAACCCGCACCCCCGTCAACTTAATTTCTCTGCCAATTACAGCTTCCCCTGCTGTACTGCTGTCTCCTGCCCATGTCTACCCCACCCCCATTTGTATTTTCTCCTCCTTAAATTAATCTCTTTCCTTCTCTTTCACAGACTACTAAGCCACTTGACTGGGTGCTTGGCCCTGCTCCTGCAGCATGGTGACTGCTACTCCCTGCCGCCCGCACTACACTCCCTGGAAGCCAATCTCAAGTAAGGTCCTGAAGCACCCAACTGATTTTTGATTTCTGGCACTTTCCTCACTCTGCCACCCGATTGGCTGTTCCTGTAAACCCGCTCCTTCTACTGGCTCACCTCTGGACACTTGATAAGCCGACCTCAAGGAACTCAAGCCTGCTCTTTAAGCACAGGACTGACTTTTCCTCAGTTGCTTTCTATGCTGGTATTTTCATCCAGCCCACCCTCCCTGGCTTTGACCTCTATTAAATCCACACAAGTCCTGCCGTCATCTGCCTCCTCTTTGCTTCTATTGGCCAATCTCCTTTAATCCTCCCTGCCGCTTTCTCTCCCTAAACCCATTGTAGAAACAACACTGCTCCATTGATCTTCCCCTACTTAGCACTGCTATACATCTTACTCCCCACTCATTGGTCCTATTACCGTGCTACGCCTACAGCAACCCCTCCTGTTTTTTACAGGTGACTCTTTGCCTGGCTTTTCTCCTCCGACCATGGATACAACCTGCAGGCCTGTCACCCCCAACTAAACATGTACTCCCGCTCAGTCATAACTGTGTGGGTTTCCCTAACCTCCCTGCTACTAGCAACTGATATCTGTGCATCCATCCTGGTGGTCGACCAGCAAAAGCTATGCTTCTCACCCACCACTGACAGTAACTCAGATACCCAAATTCATGTGTGTAGTCATGAAATCCCTCACAGTGAACTTCTCCTGGTGCTAATGTCTAACTATAAATGCCAGCTACTCAGCTTATTTCCACTCCCTCACCCTCCAACTCCCCACTGGCACCTGCCCACCTGCCCTCTCTGCTCTTCTTCTCTCCTCTCTGGAGACATAGAACCTAACCCGGTCCCACAAACACCCTCATGACCACACTGGCACCACTTGGGCAAAGCTTTCCAGTTTAAAATTGCTCACACGACTATCTGCAGCCTCCCATCAAAGTTCCCTGAACTTGAGGTGTGGATAGCCCTGTACAAACCATAGGTGCTAGGCCTCTCTGAAACCTGGCTCAAACCCTACCACCTAGACTCCCATTTCCAGCTACAGGGTTATTCACTCCCATGCCAGGACAGACCTGGCAGAAAGAGGGGCAGTGGCGTGGCACTATATGTACAAGAGCATTCCACTGCCTCCACTATCAGCAGCTCCACCCTCACCTCACCAAGTGAGTGGATCCTAGCTAAGCTAACCCTGGGTGAGTCTAAAAAACTCCACATAGGCTGCTGCTATAACCCCTCGTCAGGAGGCATCCCGGGACTATTCAATTTCCTTGATTGTGTGGGGCATCTAGCACCTGCCAGAGACATGGTTGTAGTTGGAGATTTCAACCTCAACTGGCTGAATACCACTGTACTAACCTACGCAAGCCTACTGAAGGAACATAACCTGGAACAGCTTATCACCACACCCACAAGACACAATGCCCGCACCCAAAACCACTCCCTCATTGATTGGGTCACCACAAACCGCGCAGACTCAATCCTCCAAGCAGGTACAATGTCTGATTCAACCAGCAACCACACCCCAACCCATGCTATACTGTCCACCAAGTCAAACCACCACCCCCTATAAACTTCTGTCCTTCTGAAGTTTTGACTACCAGGATCCACAGCCGGTCTTCAGCGACACCTGGGTGCAAAACTGATCCACCCTCTACCACCACAGCAACATCAGTGACACAGTCACTTTCTTTACCTCCACCCTCTCTCGCATACAGGATACATATTTCCCCTTCACGACCAGATGGGTAAGAGGACCCACATGCTGGATAACCAAGAATCTCCTGAACTTAATGAAAGACAGGATAGCAAATGGAAGGCCTACAAAGCGTCCCCCTCCTCTGGAATGCATACAGGCAGCAGAGAAACACCTGTAAACAGAACACCAAGAAACCCAAGCACAAATATTACCTTAATCAGCAAAACAACAACCTTGGAAACCCTCGCACTTTCTGGTCTACCATCAGGTCCCTTCTAAACCCTAAAAACAGTAGATTGATATCTCATCTTGCATCCCCACTGGTCTCATCTAGAACTCCACTGAAATGCAAATGCCTTCAAAGTAAATTCACAGACCTATCCCCCTACCTCAGTAAGCTACCCCCAGGCCACCACAGCCCAAACCTCCAGCCAAAAACTCCCTCCTCCTCCTGCCACCACCCAGACCCCTCCTTCCATTTCAGGGCCATCAGCCACACTGACACCATCAAGCTGCTAAAGTCCCTACGAGCGAAAGGAAGTCCTGGCAGTGATGGGCTATATCCTGCTTTCCTTAGACTTGTCTCGCCTGCAATTGTTAAACCCCTTACATACATCTTCAACCTGTCCTCACCACAGCTACTGTACCCAACTCATGGAAACATGCAATGTTGTACCAGTCTTTAAAGCTGGTGACTCCCTCTCCCCAGATAATTATAGGCCCATCTCCTCCTCCCTCACCTAAGCAAGCTGCTTGAAAAATTGTGCATGCTCAGCTTAGAACACCTGAATAAACACAACCTCCTATACCCCTACAACATGGCTTCCATAAGCAACATTGCACCTCATCTGCTCTGGCAATCTTCACAAATCAAGTACTGAGAAACATGGACCTGGGCAAAAACATGTGAGTGGTTTCATTGATTTATCAAAAGAATGACCTGGTTGACCACTACCTCCTCCATTCAACCTGCTACGCTTTGGCTGCTCCCAAGGACCTGCTTTGGTTTCTGCTACCTATCTAACAGATCTCAGTCAGTTATTATTGGAAAGCATCCTCTGCACCCCTCCTGTACTTACTGGAGCTCCCAGGGCTCCATACTGGGCCTCTGCTCTTCTCCATGTTTATAAATCGCTCCCCAAGACAGCCTTAGCTGTAATGCTCTTCTCTACACCAACAATCTAGTCATATATCACAGTGACAAATGGTTGACTCTATCTCCGCTGTCCTCACACACAACTATTGCTCTGCCCACAAATGGTTCCTCTCCAATAAATTACTAGCAAATGTAAAGAAAATGAAGTCTATGATTTTCGGCTCTAAATCCTTCCTCACCAAGGCTGCCAAAGCCATCACTCCCCTCCAGATGCTCCACCAGCTGGTCCTCCCCTTGAAAATGTCACCTCATTTAAATACTTGGAGTCTCCCTTGACCCTTCACTCTCTTTTCCAAACATGCCAACCTAACACATGAAGGATCCACCAAAAGCTGGGAGCGAACTTATCACATAAACATTACCTAGCTGATGAAGCATGCCTTGCCATTGCTCAGGGAAACTACTGCCCTTCTAGACTACTGCTCCCGGTCTACTCACACCTATCCTCTGCCCTGCTTTCTCAACTAAACACGACCTACAATTCCATATGTCTTTTGTCCTCCTTGCTCCTTTCTGCTCCCATCACTGCTCTCTCTACCAGACCCTAGGATGGCTCCCTCTACAGGGTCCTTTGATTATGCCATGGGCTGTCTGGTGGACAGTCTCTCCATAACCAGCACCTGTCCCCATATTACTCCTGTTGACAGATAGAGTGGTCGCAAGGAATCTTCAGGGCTTCATCAATCCCCAGCTTGAAATACCCTGATCACCACTACCATGGGAACTCGAGCTTTCTCGATGCAGCCCCCTCCCTGTGGAACAAGCTCCCTCTGTCCATTCGCTCGTCTGCCACCCACCATGCTTTTAAACAAAACCTGAAAGCCTGGCTACTCATGGCTGCAACCTGTCCCTGCTTCATGCAAGGACACTAAAGCCTACTACCAGCTACGCCCTTCCTTAACAAGTAGCACTTATCTCCACTCCAAATGCCTATCCACCCCTTCTCACCCCTGTCCTTTCCCTGGAAGCCCTAAGACTCCCCCTGACCTCCTGTCCCCAACCCCCACCCCTTTTACTACACCCTGGCCAAACCCTCCCAAAAAAAATGTTATTGTGCAATAAATGTGTTGATCTATCTGATACTACCTTATGCATCATCCTTCCTACCCTCCCTTTCACCCTCTTGACTTGCTCTATCCCCCCTTCTTTTCCTATCTCCTCTCCTACAAAAATGTCTCATCTGCAGGTGTTATACTATCTAAGATCTCTGCACGCTGACTGTTACCGTTACTACATCTCATCATGAATCCCTGTAATTAGATACCTTCTTGTGTGTTTACTGTATAGCTACCTAAACTGTAAAAGACCTAAACCACTCCATTGTATACTGTTATTATGTGTAACCTGTTTTAAACTGCTTTTATTTGTTGCTCATTGCTTGTGTTTACACTGTCCTTAACCTCTTGTATACCTTTTCTGCTACCCTATGTGGTGTGTGCATTTTTATACTATATTTTGTATAGACTATCTGTATACGTCTCTGTATCCTGCCACTATTGTGGCTCAGGTCGTGACTGAAAATGGTCCTCTGAATCAGTGCACCTACCCGATCACAAAAGACATAAATAAATAAATAGGTAGTAATAGAGCAGGTTTAGCTGCCAAAGGAGGCTTTGTTTATGGTTCAGCAGGGGGCTGGTAATAAAGGGTGCAAGCAAGCAAGCAAACTTTATTTATGTAACGCCTTTCATAACCAAGGCACTGTACATAATGTAAAATGACAGAATAAACCATAATATAATAACATTTTTAAAAACAGTCAATTAATTTAGCAATTAGTGAGAGAAGGCCACAGAAAATAAATATGCTTTCAGCATAGATTTAAAACTGCTGATGGTCAGGCATTCTCTTAACCAATGAGGTAGAGAATTCCACAAGGTTGGTGCTGCAAATGAAAAAGCACGAGCTCCTGATTTTTTAAGACAAACCTTGGGAATCTCTAGCAATCCCTCATCGGCGGATCGGAGAGGGCGATTGGGGGAGTAGGGAGTAAGGAGTAGGGAGTCAGGAGATCTTTCAGGTAGTTAGGTCCCAGTTCATGTAGGGCTTTAAAGGTAAGCAAGCCTACCTTATAGGTGATCCGCCACTGAACTGGCAGCCAATGCAGTTCACACAGCACAAGCATAATATGACTGGTCCTAAAGGTACCAGTCAACAGCCTGGCCGCAGCGTTTGCACTAGCTGCAGGCAGCGATATCAACCCCAGGCAACCCTAGATAGAGGGCATTGCAGTAGTCAAGACGGGTGGTAATGAAGGCATGGACCAATGTTGGAAGGTCGCCCAGTGGAATCAAGTGTTTCACCTGGGCAATATTCCTCAGATGGTAAAATGAGGATTTGATCACAGCTGACACCTGAGACTTCAGGGTTAAGCCATCATCAAAAATAATGCCCAGGTTACGCACCTGATCTGAGGTAATGAGCTGGACACCATCGAGCCACAGGCCCGACATGAGCCCAGCTCCAAGACCTGCCCCCGGGCGACCTGGAACCACAACCAGCACCTCAGTCTTATCCGGATTTAATCTCAACCAACTCGAGCCCATCCAGTCTTTGATCTCAGAGAGGCAACTATTTAGCACAGAGATCGCATCAACATGTCCAGGCACAAAGGACATATACAGCTGAGTATCATCTGCATAGCAGTAAAAACTCAAGCCTATCGCCTGATGATATCTCCCAATGGCAGCATGTACACTGCAAACAACATGGGCACCAATATGGAACCCTGCGGCACCCTGCAGGACAGGGAGAGGGAGTCAGAGGAATAAATTCTGGTGACCACCCTCTGGGACCTACCTACGAGGTAGGATCAAAACCATTTGAGGACTGTACCCAACAGTCCACAAAGGAACTGCAGGGTTTCCAAAAGCACCCCATGGTCCACTGTGTTAAAAGCTGCTGAGAGATTGAGAAGGACCAAGATGGTATAAGCCTTTCGATCTCTGGCCATTAGGAGGTCATTTAATACCCAGACAAGGGCAGTCTACGTACTATGCCTCTTCCTGAAACCAGACTGGAGAGCTTCATAGACATTGTGGGTTACCAAGTGATCATCATCCAATTGCAGCATAACCACCTTCTCAATAACCTTCCTCACAAAGGGCAGGTTAGAGACAGGTCATACGAACATACGAGAAATTTGCCAGCAGATAAAGGCCTGGAGAGTCTATCAAGTCTGCTTCGAATGTGCAGCTAGCACTCCTATTCTGCAGCTGCCCTTCCTTCCACCCTTCCCGTTTATTAACCCTCCCTTGTCCTGTCCCATCCTCATTTGAAGCAGTCCACTGTTCTACTGCATACCACTTCAGCAGGTAACGCATTCTACCCAGCCTCTGGTCAGTAGTTAGCTGGATCGACAGGGTCCAAGGAGGGTTTTTTAAGGAGTGGTTGAGTGACCGCCTCCTTTAGGGGGTCTGGAAAGATTCCCCTTTCCAAGGATCTCCTTGCAATTTCAGCCAGTATTGGGCAGATGATAGTTACACAACCCACTAAGAGGGGGGTAGGGCCCAGATCCAAACTACAACAGGTTGGGCACAAAGTCTACTATACTATTATCTAGCTTGTAATATGACCTGTGGTTGTGTGGGGTTGGGGGGAAGGATAAGGAAAATAGAGGTATGGAGTGGGAGCACGTGGAGTCCTAAGGGATGAGATGAGAGAAATGGGGTAATCAGTCATAGGTAAGAGAGAAAAGAAAAAGAAAGAAGGTTAGAGTGAGTCCAAAGTGAGTAGAGTCAGGAGGAGGCAGGAGGTGTGTGGAGCAATACAGTCAGGAGGGGTTGTAACAGTGAGGCAGAGGATGAAATGGGGTGGGCAGGATGAAGGAGGGGAATAGGGGTGAGGCAAGGAGAGGGGAAATGGGATAGGATGGAGGGGTGGGAGAGCAGGGAGTGAGTAGTGTTTAGGCTGTGGGGTGACCATAAGGATGTCAGGTGGTGAAATAGGGCAGGGAATACTCCAGGTCATGTGTTAGGGACAGCAACCACAGGTCATATTACGCGCAAGATAATAGTATAAGATAGGACGGGAACTTTATTTATATAGTGCCTTTCCACAGCTCAAAACACTTAACAATACAAATGATTCATTCAAGTTGTAGATAACATATAATCACAGTTCATAAACAGAATTTGGTACTAGCATATTCCACACAGTTAATGGAGTTTATCAGTCTCCTGAGAAGGCCTGTCTGAACACCCAGGTTTTTAACTGCGATTTAAAACTTTCTAAGGTTAAAGTTCAGAATTTTTTATTTGTTGCTAAAGAGTCAACTGCTCTTCATGGATGGACAAATGGTGGAACAAACACTGACAGAAGCCTCCTTTTCCTCTGCTTTTTACGTTTGCTTGCGCACATGCGCAAGGAACGTTTTGGGAGAGTAGCACACTTAGAGGTGTGCCTCTCCCACCCAATGCACTGCTCCCTTGAGCAGGCGTGGCAGTCCTGCACCAATGGGTGCAGCAGCTCAGTATGACAGCGGTGTTCCTCTGCTTCAAAGAAAAACACCGCTGCCATACTGAGCGCCGCCGCTGGGCCACGCCTAACTCCCCACGCACATCCCGCCACGCTTGCCCCTAAAGCCATGCCACGCTGGGAGCTCACCCCAGCGTGGCAACATTGCTTGCCGACGGGTGCCCAACCCCATCGGCTCCACGGCCCCCCAAAGCTATCTTGCTGCCACGCTTGGGAGCCCACCCCTAGCGTGGCAAATATTTGCTTTATTTCACCGACGGAGTGCCCAACCTCGTCAGCTCCTCGGCGCCTCTAGCCAGAGCTAGTCGACAGGGGTGCCCGACCACTGCCTCGCCCCCCCAGTTATCTTCTGCCACGCTTGGGAGCTCACCCCAGCGTGGCAAGCGTCCCACGTCTTTTTTTTTTCAAACCTGTAAAACAAAAAGCTCTCCGCGGCAGTCTCCCCCACACCCGCACCCACCCACCCGCGCACCAGCCTCCCTGCACACCCCCACCCCATACTTACCTCCAGACTCTGGCGCGACGATCTTCTGTGGACCGGGAACACGTCTGCACTCTTCAAAGGCGACCGCGAACTAAGGAAATGCCGGTAAGCTGTATAATGGGCTAGATGGAGGTCAACTTTATTGCATATCTCAGTCATTTTTTGGAATTTTTGCACCAAATTTTCAACATGGGGTTTTTGGGACCCCTTCTCATGAATGATGTCACTGTCATGGTGTTATTCGGTCCGAAGGGTGATTTCACAGGCACTGCACAGTCACTGTGTGAAATCACCCGCCGCCTCGAGCAACCGCGTAAGTGACATCACTGAGGGTTCAAAACCATGTTAAATGTGAGTACAAAAATCTAAATACTGTTCTGACGTCGTTGCGCCGGTTCTCGCGGGCTCGTAAGTTGAGGAATTTCAATATTTTCACTCCAGATTTTCAGCATTGCCATTTTATCTACCTTCTTATGAGTTGTACAGCTGTCATTTTCACATCTCCCCCAAAACGTGTTTCCGCCCCATGTAGCCATAAATGGCACAGTCGGTGTGCGAACTCAGTGTATGGGACACATTAAGAAAATCACAGTGTCACTGTTCATTAGCAGAGGTTTTAAACTGCCAATGTTGACAATTTAGTGAAAAAATTCCTAACAATCACTGTTTTACCAGCGTGCATTGCACAGTTCCCACGTACGCTCCTAGGTTTGCGAATTTTCAATATTTCCACTCCAGATTTTCAACATTGCCATTTTACCACACTTCCTTATGAGCAGTACAGCTGTCATTTTTCACATCCTGCCCAAAACGTGTTTCCGCCTATGTAGCGCACAATGGGTAACAAAAAGGTCATGCTGACAATTTATTGTGCAAATACCAGCAATCGCACAGGGCATTAGGGTAAAGCACCATACATGCCAAACACCACTGCAAACACCTGCAAGCGAACGTTCGGCATTGACAAATGCTTGTTGAGCTTAGCATTTGTTCAGTCTGTCAGTGTAGTGAGTCACCGAATGCTCATGAGGGAGAGAGTTTATAGTCACAGAGGTTCCCTCATGAAGATGCGCATGTTCATATGGTCAGAGGGAGCATTCTACTTGAACTACAGGAGGGAGGGTGGCTATGAGAATAGAGCATCTCAGTGGAGTGCAGTGGGGAGTGTGGGGCCGGGGGTCCTTACTAGTGGGTCCATAATGCTGTTGGGTTTACAGTGCTCCCAGATCAGCCAAAGCATTTTCCTGTTGCAAACCCTAATTTTTTCCTGTATTTTCCCTGTAAAACCTGGGTGAAATTCCTGTAGATTTTCCTGTATGCTCACACTGTATAATAAACGAAGATTGTTCCTGTTAGATGTTATAAACTCCTGTTAATAGCATGCCATAAAGGCTAGAAATCCTCCAATGTCCCAGCCAAAGCAGTACAGATCATTGATGCAGGATTATTGGGTTTTTGTACTAGTAATATAATATATTTAAAAAAATAGCTTATCTCCTCAAGCTGAGCTTCCCCAAGCACACTCTGTCCCATTCACACTTATCAGATGACATTAAGCAAATGGAAAGTAGAATGGCAGAAGAATTTCAGCCCTGAGAAGGAAGGCCAATTATTTAGGAAAAAGAACATTAATATAAAATACTACCTTACTGGCATGGATATTACTGTAATATAATTACTGGTGAGCCCTATAACAACCTGAATTAGATATCTGAAAATGCCATAATAACCTGTAATTGAGTTTTTATGGCATTTCACATTCTCAGAGTCACTCTCGAGCTGTACTCTGCGCTTGAGACAGCTCAGGCGCTAACTCAGATTTTCCCCAGCTAAAGCGCTTCTGCTTACCAACTGCCTCCGTTCGAGTTGTTACTTAAAAATCCCTCAGAAAAACAATGTAGAACAAAATACCACAATTTCAAGACACACTCTCTCGTAGTTTACCACAGCAACCGGAAGATCTTCATGGCCACCGCAATACTTCCTGCTTGGCACACTGCTAACGGCACAATTTAAAACGAGCTCAATATTTTAAATTTCTCGCTTTACAAAACAGTCTCTTAAATTTTAATTAATCTTTCACTCATCCACCATTTAACTGCAATCACCGGCGGACGTCCTACAACATACTCCACTGGACTTCTCACAGACATTTGAACTACTGGTATCTTTTTTTCCTATTAGAAAAACACTGGATAAGACTCTGCACCAGCAATTATAAAAAATAAAACATAGGCAAGTGTGTGTGCCCATGAATATTTTTCACACCCTCAGTGTGTGATGACTGCATAAACCTCTCGAGGGTTCACTCGAGGTTTATGGGTCATCACACACCTTGGGTGTGAAAAATATTCATAACACAATACCTTGCCTATGCATTGTTCTCTGTGTAACACGGAACAGATTCAGGAGTAGTGATCAGCAGCGTCTTTCAGTGAGGGCAGTAGTGTAAGGAAGGCAGCCGCTACTCTGGACAGACTGAATATTTTCCCCATCCTCCAGTGACCGAGGAGCTGTTTAATAATTTTATTTTATTTAAAAAAAAAAACTAGAGATGATTAGATCTCCTCAAGTCAGACCCCAACTCTGTCCCAGCCACAGCAGCAGAGATAGACAAGGGTGCTTGAATTATGAGCCCACAGACACTGGTTATAATATTAGTTATATATTTTTTCTTACCTTTATAGATCCAGTGAAGTCATGACAGAAGGCCGCTCAGGCATCTGGATAATGTTGTTTCTTCTGGTGGTCTGGCCAGGCTCATGGGCTGCAACCGAGGAAAGTGTGCAGGGTCAGGGTTTCTTTGATACTGGGTCCGGGGTAGTTTATTTCAGGGATGGATCAGGCTGGTCCTTTGATTTTCTCTGCACTGTGATTGCGCTGGTAAATTAAAGCCAGCAAGTTGCAATGCAGGTGCAGGTGGAAAACGGAGGTTAGGACACTGGCGGCGGCAGGTGTCTGAGAAGCCTAAAGCGCAGGATCTGTCTCTCGATCTGATGCCCAGGGGGGCCGTCCATGGGTGAAAACAAAAACATGTTGCGGCAAGCAGCCGGATGATCGTCTCTCTCTTTCTTTCTGTCTCTCCGGGCAGCTGCAGCAGCCATTCTAGTAGGTGTTTGAAACACACGGGGTCCGAAGCCAGTTTAAATATCCCGGGGCTCACTCTGCATCAAAGAAGAACACTATAGCCAATCAGAGACCACAGTCAGTGCATGATCAGAGCATGACTGTGGTCTCCAAACCAATTGGAGGCAGGCTTCTGTTAAATCTTGTCCATGATGACCCCACAGACTCTCAGCAACAACTTTACCCTGATGGTGCGAAATTTATCCCATATATTTAAAAAAGTAAGTAATTCCTTCCTGTAGCCCATTTTGAGCACACAAACCCTGTAAAATACGGGAATTCCCAGAGATCTGAGAGCACTGGGTTTATTTTTATAGCAGCTGATGACACCATGCCCTGTATACCACTGGGCCGCATTTGTTCATTTATCAGGGGGACTGGAGGACAAACCATTTTTTTAGAGCTGCATACAGTGCAGCATATTTTATTTATTTAAAAGTTTTACCAGGAAGGCATACTAAGCAGACTACTGCTCGATTTCAGATGCATCCTGTGGAGAAGGGACTAGGGATACAGCATAATACACACATCTATGTACACAAATATGCACTGTATACAAAGTCAGTAAACATGATACATGCAGCATAATATACACAATATACAGAAACCAGAAAGGTTCAGCAGTGTACAAGGAAACCATCATTGTGCGGGTACAGCAAAATTATTTGTGCACAGGGGCAAAAGTGCAAGGCATGTAGCAGCAAAATAAGCATTGGAAAAGATATAAACCAGTCATAAACAGGCAAAGCTGAGAATAACTTCAAGAAATTCAGACACTAGACCTTGGTACTGGAGCTAATGTGGGCGCATGAGCAGTTGGAGGAGAAGTGTGGTTTGAGAAGGGAATTGAGGTGCCTACTTGAGGGACGGGACCAAATGGACACAGGAAGGGAGTTCCATAATTTAGGCAAGCGATATCTAAATGCTGTCTGGCCTGCCGTAGTAGACATTAGTGGTACAGACAGCAAGCGAGAATCATTGTTCCTGAGTGAGTACCTCTCAGGAGGACAGGGGCTGATAGGACAGAAGCGAGAGGGAGTGACTGGGCCCAGAATTTGACCGTGATACTTGCACAGTGGAAGTAACGCCATTCCTGAAGTGATGGGAGGTCCAGTACCCGGTAGAGGGCACAGTGATGGCTGTTGGAAGGACAGTCAAGGGCAAATCGACAGAAGGAATGGAAGAGGGGGTCCAGTCTGGCTAGGTGGACTTGGGGCGGCACTATAGACTACATCCCCATAGTCGAAAATAGGGTGCATCATTTTCTGCACAACTGCATGGTGAGCCGGCAGAGGGATGCAACCACAATTGCGGTACAAGGCATCCAGCTTTGGGTGAAGCTTTTTGTGGCTGCATCAATATGTACAGAGAAGCTGAGATGCTGTTCAAGCCAGATCCCAAGATATCTGAAGGAGGTGCAAGCTTCCATTGAAGTCCCGTCCAGGGTGTGGAAGGTGGGGGTGACAGGAAGCTGAGAAAGACTCTGCCTAGTGCCAGAGTTCATGGAGACAGTTTTCCTGGCATTGAGAAAGAGCTGATTTGTGCGCTGAATATTATTGAAGTCCTGCTGAAGTGTGGTCACAACATCGGCGGATGAGGGGCCAGAAGTATACAGTACCATGTCGTCTGCATACATGTGAATGGATGTGTGTGGGCAGACAGTGGGCAGATTGTTCAAGAAAATGGAGAACAATAGCGGGCCAAGGACCAAGCCTTGTGGTTCACCAGAGGTAACGGGAAGGGAGGGAGGCATAGGTGGAGTTGCCAATTTGGACAGATTGGGATCTGCCTACCAAGCAGGAGTGGAACCAGATGGTGGCTGCACTAGAGAGTCCTGAGAGAGAGAGAGCTTAGAAAGGAGAAGGGAGTGGGAGACAGTGTCAAAGGCTTTTGTCAGGTCGACAAAGATGGCTATGGTAATGTGGCCTATATCAATGCCGGTGAGGATGGCATCAATTAGTCTAAGGAGAGATGAAGTGGTGGAATGGGACTTATTAAAACCAGACTGGTAAGGAGTGAAAAAGGAGGAGGAGGAGTCGAGAAAGGCGGAGAGTTGAGAAAGGACAAGGTGTTCCTGATGTTTTGCCAGAATAGGGAGGAGGGATATAGGGCGGTAGTTCCCAGAAATGGAGGGGTCACCACCTTTAGGAAGGGGGATAACTGTGGCATGTCTCCACTCTGCGGGGATAGAGGCAAGAGAGAAGGAGAGGTTATAGAGTGAGGCCAGAGGGATGGCGATGGCTGGGGCAGACAGGAAGAGTATTTTGGAGTCCAGGCCGGTAGGGCATTTACCCCTGGAGGGGTTTAAGGAGAGCAGGACATTGTATACTTTGGTTGGAGAGATATGGTGGAAGGTGAAAGAGGGGGCACCTGGCGGTCTAGAACAGAGAGTGGAGGAAGGGGGAGTGCGGGGCCAGAGGAAGAGTGGCCAGCAGAGACGATGTACAGTTTGTAAAAAAGTTGTTGAATTCAGCAGCCACTGTGAGAGGGTCGGTGACTGTGGAGCCTCCTACATTTAGGACCGGAGTAGGCGGCTGCGAAGGAGGGGAGAATAATGAGTTGACTGCCTTCCAAAATTTAGCAGGATGGTTTAGATTTATGTGGAAGGTGACTTTGAAGTATTTGGATTTTGCCTGGCGGATTTGCCTTGTACAGGAGTTACATAGGGTCCTATACTTTTGTTTATCCACAGGTGAGCCGGATGCCTTGAGGGACTGCCATGCCTGATCCCTGGCTCTAAGGAAGGACATGATATCCACTGTGATATTTAAGGGAGCCCACACACATATCCACTGGTCAAGACAGAATCACTCAGTTGCCAAGGGATGCAAGAGGAGACAATGCTCCCCATAACTCCCCTGGCACTAAGATATGTGGAGAGATAGCATACATAGAATGGAAAGGAAAAGAAAAGGGAAATTGTTTAACCAGGAAAGGCACACTAAGCTGGACCCTGTTTCCAGGTGTGACCTGGGAGCACAAGGAAGTTAAGTGACTTGCTCAGGGTCACACAGTATGCATGAAGGAGCAGATGGGATTCAAATCCAGGTCTCCAGGTTTGCAGCTCAGTGCCCTTAACCACTACACTGTACTGCCTCCATGGGTAGAGACCCAGGGGGTATTATCGTGCTTGGTACCATACTTCTGAAGCCAAATAAATGGGATGGAGTATATCGGAGGGGAGGACAGATATCAGCAGGTAACAATAGGTTTGAGACTGCACACAACCTTCATGTCCTGCACACAATTTTTGAAGGGCAGTGAGGCAAATATGCAGTGAAGAAGGGATGGACAGTATGTTGGGGGAGTCTGGGGTACAGTCCTGGGGCTCTGGCTGGGGGGGGGGGCGGCAGGAGATGGATGCTTGCAAAGGAATGTGATGCCCTGAACAGAGGGCTGAATGGCATGATTTCCCTGTCTCACCACTCAATCCATGCTGTATCAGCACAACGCTAAAAAGGAGAGCCCCAATAGCAGTATATCCACATCCTCCAGCCTTCAAGGAGATCAGAGAGTGGACCCAACCTGGGGACTCAAGGTCAGATGCCCTCAGTGACAGTGGCACACCAGTAAGGTGACAGACAGAGACTTATGTGTCAAGCAGGTAAGGCATTGGAGATAATAGAGAATTGTTGGTGATGGAGTCCTCTCTCCTCCCTTCCTGGCATGACTTGCGGGGGGGTCCCTTTTTGCCCTCCCCCATCTGGTTGTTTCTCTGTAATTCAGTTCAGGGAGCTAACAGCCTGCTTCAGGATAAGAAGATGTAGGAACTGTGACTACAATAAATAATGACCCACCCCACCTTTCTCCCCACTCGGATGTAGAGGCGAACTGAATGAACGGCAAAATAAGGGGATAGGGCAGTGGATCAGTAGGTGGGATTTGTCCTCTTTAATAGGAGGAGGAAGTCACGTGGTCATTCAAGAGAGCAAAGGGGCTCAAATGGGTCAATCAGGAGGGCTAAAGGCAAGGTCCCTATGAGACAAGGTTGAATAAGACCCTGTCCCATTGGTTATGTAGAAAGATTTGTTATGTAGAAAGAGTTAAATGCAATGATCTGTTTTATCCTCTTATGTTCTGTCTCTTGTCTGTCTGACTGCGCAGACAAATTTTCTTGTGAAACCTAGGAACTGACTACTCCAAAGGTCTTGCTATCCCCCCCCATCTCTCTGCTTTCACTTGCTGTTTCTATATTTTCTCCCCCCTTGCATATCTTAAGTTATGAACTATGTGAATCTTTATGTGAAAGTGGAATCCCTTGATTTGAAAATGTATATAGTTATACGGTTGAAATGATTGCAAAAGGCTATTTGGAGCTCAAGGGGTAAACCAGAGATGCTGGTTTGCAAACTCTTAGCAGAGCTATAAACAGAAGGTCAGTTCTGTGACACCATGTACTGTTTTGTTGCACCTGCAAGAAAGGAAACTAACAAGGACATTTGGAAACTGACGAGAAAACATTTTATGAAAAACAGAATGTCTTCTTAGCGAGTTCCCAGACAAAGACTTAAAAAAAGAGCAGCAATATTTCTGCTAGACAGAGAGCAAGACTAAGATTTAAAATTGAGAAGAAACACTCAGAATGACATTGTTTTCCCTGTTCGTACTGCCTTTGTAAATAGTTATACTGAACATTTTTATTTTTTTATTTTGCTGTTATTGATAATAATAAAACACTCATTGCAAATTTTGCAACTGCTCCTGGACATCCTATGCTTCCTGACCTGTGCCTCAATGACATCCTAGAATTCTGCAATTCTGTAGCCACATAATTTTCTGCAGAATGTGCAGCATGTGCTGCAGAATTCATTGCTTTTGGTGAAGTTTCATTAAAATCTACAGGTTTTTACATAGTTCCTGGCTCCTATCCCCACGTAATTTATTCTGACACCCCTTCTCTATGCACTGCATCTGATGTCATTGATGACATCACCTCATATTTTAGCCAATAGCATGACTGCATTCTACCACAGAAATAACTTAATCATGCCGCACAAAGTAAAAAATGCTGCTGTAGAAGCATAGGGGCCCTGCCTAAGAAATCAGGAATGAGTGCCACAGAGAACTAGGGGCCTTGACTACAGGAATCAGAGAATAAGGAATGCCAGTTGCATGGGGAGTAGGTGACCAGAGGGGTCATCCTTCTGAGAGGAAGGCTCTCAATATTGACCAAATGGTCTGGGAGTTTAGAACTCAAGTGTTAACTGCGACCTTGACAAGGAATGCTCTTTTGCAAATACATCAGTCAAGGGTTGTGTTTTAACAGTTACTGGAACTTCATGTATAAGATGGTGATTTCTCTTCTGATGACATTTGTTATGGGGCAGGGTAAAATCCAGACTAGGGAGGTGCTCGTGGCCAACATGTGTGCTCATAACATGGATAATGCAGTCTTTTTCCATTCCATAGCCCCAAAATGGCTGACGTACTGCCACTAAATGGCACTAGTTTTCTAGGGGGGGATGTTAATGTGGTGGCAGACCCCCTGCTGGATAGGTATCCACATGAGCCTGCGCATAAGGATGCTAGGGAACCAGTAGTGCAATTGAGGGAAGAGCTGTCCCTTCAGGATATCTGGAGATTACTATGCCTACAACAAAAGATTATAACTCCTAATGTTAGAGTTTGGTACACAAAGCTGTTATGTTCTAACATTTAATCTGGTCTTGTTCAACAAACTCACACTGCAACAGGAATAGAGCAGCTTTCATTTTTATTCAGGAGCCTCTCTAGTCTCAACAACAACACACTCTGTCTGCTCTCTTTCTAGCTTACACATATCGGAATGCTGCCCTCAAGTGGCAGAATAACGCAATGCATTACCATTTCAAAAACATAACATTTCCTCCCCACTAAATTATATTGTTACCAAATGAACAAGTATTAGCATTATTCGCTATTATTAAGATGGTTCATTCTATGCTAGAGGTAGGGGGTAGACTGCCCCAGGCCTCGAACCAGTCAAGGGATTATTCTGCCCCAATAATCTGATCTGGCTCTCTAACTACACAAAACATTTATTTCTTTTAAATGTCTCACAGGTTCAAACGATCTGGAGGTTTTGAAATTTGGGATGGATAGCTGCTCTCCTGAGCAACCCTTTGCATGGCTGCTCTGTCTGGCACCTCCTCCAATCCTCGGTTGGTGGTTTACAGCCTCACCATTGCTCCTCTCCACCTCCTCCTTTACATCTTCAAAAGGTGTTGAGACTTCCGTAGTGGGGCTTCTTAAGCTACGGCAGATGGAATCCACATTTCCCATGGGTTTTCTTCCTTGGAGGTGTCCCCATCTGTGCACTGCTGAAGATCTAGGAGCTGTTCAGCATGACGTTTCCATTTCACTCCAGATTCAACATCAACTGTATACGACACTGGACCCGTCTGAGATGTCACCACACCAGGGGTCCACTTTTCCCCTTCGGTAATCTCGAACAAGCACCTCTTGACCAACAATGAACTGCCTGTCCTTTGGAACGGCTTGCCGGCGTCAGATTGAGATTCTTGGTTCTTCAAACCTCTGATGCCACATCTGGCTTAAGCAAATCAAGACGGGAGCGGTTACGTTTAAAAACAACATTGCTGGAGATTCCTTTGTTGTAGCATGGGGTGTATTTCGGTATGCCAACAGGAAGTTATCCAACTTGTGTTGTAAGGTCAAAGACCCCTGCCGATTTCAGAGCATTCTTCATGGTTTGCACAAACGCTCCACTAGACCATTAGTCGAGGGTGATATGGGGCCACTGAATATGCCTCACACCATTGGACTTCAGAAATGCTGCAAAGTCACTAGAAATAAATTGTGGTCCATTGTCACTGACCAGCTGTTCAGGAATCCGGTAACGACTAAATAGTCCTCGCAGCACTTGAATGGTCTTACTGGTAGTAGTGGTGTCCATGACTTGAATTTCAGGCCACTTTGAGTGGGCATCTACAACAATTAAGTACATGTGTTCCTCCCACGGCCCCGCAAAATCCACATGAATGCGCTGCCACAGTGCACCTGGCCACATCCAGGGATGTAGAGGTGAGGGACACAGCATTTTCTGAACACGCTGACAGGTAGTGCATGTTTTTGCTTGTAGCTCAATTTGCAAATCAATCCCTGGCCACCAAATATAGCTTCTAGCTAAAGCCTTCATTCTCACTACGCCCGGGTGTCCCACATGTAGCTCGTCCAGAATACGAATACGTAGTTTTGAAGGGACAATCACCCGGACACCCCACATCAAGCAACCTTGCTGTACTGAAAGCTCATTACGTCTGACGTAGAATGGTGATAACTCACCGTGAATGTCCTGGTTCATAGTAAAAGTCCCTTTTGTTACTAAGTCCAAGACTTGAGACAACACAGGGTCAACTTTTGTCTCCTTTTTAATTTCAGAACTTGTGATAGGTAATTTCTCAAGCTGACTGATGTAGAACACATCGACAGTGTCCACCTTGTTACTGTGGGCTACCTGCAGAGGCAATCTTGAGAGCCCATCAGCATTGCCATGAAGAGCCACCTTCTTGTATTCAATGCGGTAGTTGTGAGCTGATAACAAGAGAGCCCAGGTTGCATTCTGTGCTGCCATGGAAGGAATACCTTTGTGGGGGCTGAAAATGGTCGTGAGGGATGGTGATCAGTGAGGAGTGTGAATTCCGACCATAAAGGTATTGGTGGAATTTGCGAACTCCGAACACTATTGCCAAAGCTTCTCTCTCGATTTGGGCATAGTTTTGTTCAGCTTTGCTGAGAGTTCTGGATGCAAAGGCAATTGGCTTTTCGTCCCCATTCGGTAGAACATGAGAAAGAACTGCTCCCACCCCATAAGGTGAGGCATCACACGCCAGTCTGATGCTCAGCTGTGGATTATAGTGAATGAGTACATCTTGAGAAACAAGCTGCTTTTTAGCCTTCTTAAACGCACTCTCACAGTCCTTTGTCCAACACCAGGACTTCCCTTGCACAGCAAGCCATTTAGTGGGTTGAGAATCGTAGCCAGATTAGGAATAAACCTCCTTAATAATTTAACAGGCCCAAGAGCGACCGTAACTGGCTCACTTTTCTAGTGCTGGGGTGTCCACAATCGCTTTTCTTTCTTCAGGTGATTTGTGTAAGCCCGCTGCAATTCATGGTAAGGCCCAAGTACTCCAATGAAGTCTTGAAAATTCACACTTCTCCTTCTGGACACGTAAGCCAAAATTCCAATTGCTGCAGAACTGCATCCAGGTTCTTCAGGTGCTCTGCATCATTTCTTCCGTCACCAGTATATCATCCAGGTAACAGTGAACATTTGGAAGACCTCGTAAAACCTGGTCCATAGCTCGCTGAAATATGGTTGGAGCTGATGCAATGCCAAAAGGTAGGCAATTATAGCAGAAGAGACCCCTTTGGGTGGTTATTGTGAGATATTTCCTTGAATTTTCATCTACTCTCATTTGCAGATAAGCATGTGACAGATCCAGCTTACTGAAGCATTGGCCCTGTGCCAGCCATGCAAACAAGTCTTCGATGCGTGGAATCGGATACTGTTCCACACACAGAACTGGATTTATGGTTACTTTAAAGTCTCCACATATTCGCACGGACCCGTCTTTCTTTACCGCTGGCACTACTGGTGTTGCCCAGTCACTACACTGTACAGGTGACAAGACTCCAGCTTTGGTTAGGCGAGTTAATTCGGCCTCCACTTTCAGTCTGAGTGCATAAGGTACTGGGCGAGGTTGACGAAACTTTGGTTTGTGCTGTGGCTTCAAAAACACTCTTGCCTCAATGCCCTTCATTGTGCCTAGCTCCCCTTTGAATAAAGGAGCATGTTTGTGCAACACTGCTTCTAGAGTGTTGTGGTCACCCGTATTAACAGTCCTTATCTCCTGCCAGTTGAGGCGTATTTTCTTCAGCCATTCTTGGCCTAAGAGTGAAGGGTAGTTTCCTTTAACCACATACAAAGGCAGTAGTGCTGTTTGCCCATTTATTTTCACCTGCACCTTGACGACACCTTCAGGTGAAATTGCCTCGCCAGTGTATGTCCTCAGTACAACGTCAGTCGTTTGCAGGGGTAGATGACTCAGCATAGTTTCATACTTTTCTGTAGAAATCAATGAAACTGCAGCCCCTGTGTCCAATTCCATTTTCAGTGGTTTCCCTTCAATTTCAGGTGTTACACAGATGGTTGCCGTTTCCCCTTTAAGAGTCAGCACGTGTAATGCTAATTCAGTATCAGTGTCAACACTGCATCGCTCCTGTGTTTCCACACGATGTACTTCTTTTTCTGCATTTCACAAATTGCTTCCCTGTTTCCATTGATTTCCTCCTTTCTTTTCCCTCTGCACATTCGCTAATGCGGCCTTTCTTCCCACAGTTATGACATGTCTGTTCTTTAAACCAGCAGTCCTTATCACTGTGATTAGCCTTGCCACAACGACTACATTTATTAGGCTTCCTGGGAGAAGAGAAGGATAAAGCATTTACTTAGGAATCACTTAGATGCTGAGCCTCCCGTGCAGCTGTTTCATTGATACAGCGATCTCTATCGCTTCTTGTATGTCAGTCCTGCCTCGTTAAGAGACGCCTTGTGTCGCTCACTTTTCAAACCGCACACAAATCTGTCTCAGAGGGCATCATCTAAATGGGTGCCAAACTCGCAATGCTCAGCTAATTTCTTTAGAACAGCCACATACTGTGCAACAGACTCACCCTCTGCTTGATTCTGTTTGTGAAAGTGAAATCTTTCAGCAATCACCAGAGGCTTAGGAGAGAAATGTGTCTGTAAGACCTGTAAGACCTCCACAATACTGGCAAAAGTTTTCTCCCCGGGCTTTTCTAGTGCTATAAGACTTCTCAGCAAACTGTACGCTGGGCCGCCCATAACACTCAGTAACACAGCCACTTGTTTTTCATCACTTATATCATTTGCTGTGACAAAATGTCCAAATCTCTCAATATAAGTTGTCCATTGTTCCACATTTTCATCAAAGGCATCAATATGTCCTATAGTCGCAGCCATCTTTTTGTGTCTCTCGCAGGTTCACCCGTGGGTCCAAAAGTTACGTCTCAGGAAAAATCCTCACAGCTGTAGTTTGTTCTGGTAAGGTATCGAAGAGTAACTAAACACCGCATCGCCAATTATGTTATGTTCTAACATTTAATCTGGTCTTGTTCAACAAACTCACACTGCAACAGGAATAGAGCAGCTTTATTTTATTCAGGAGCCTTCTAGTCTCAACAACAACACTCTCTGTCTGCTCTCTTTCTAGCTTACACATATCTGAATGCTGCCTCAAGTGGCAGAATAACGTAATGCATTACCATTTCAAATACATGAAAAAGCCACTTGGACTATTTCCTAGTCAGCTCTAGTGTGGTACAAGAAATAATAGATGCAGAAATTCACCTAAAAAATAGTAATGGACTATGCCCCAGTATCAACCACTGAAGTGTTGTTACAAACTGTGGCAGAAACACCATGATGGCAGACTAATCCCTTTCTTGTTGCAATCAAAGGACTTTGTGGATTGACTAAAATGAGAGATATGGACTTATCTCAGACTGAATAGGCAAACAGAAATGTCAGAGCAGATACTCTGGGATGTATTAATAGCATTTATGAGGGGCCACATCATAAGCTATGTCTCCCACCTTAACAAAGGCAGAAAGCAGGAGATTGCAGGCCTGCAGGATCAATTAAAAGATGTAGAGCGGGAACTATATGGCAGCCTGGCTAAGCCTGCTCAGGCAGAAAGGAAGATCACACAGATAAAATATAAATTATACAATGGGAAGAAAATTTGCTAGACTCTGATTGGTCAGTGTGTCCCTGGCACAGTGAGGTTATCCCAGCACAACCTCACTGTATTGATTTTTTTGTACCTTTTCCTCCATCTCCCCTTCAGAAACAAAGATGTATTACCACACTAAAAATCTACTAAAAAATGTTTTTCAATTTTTTTTTATTTTGTAGAAGAACAAGGCATTGTATAATAGCAATAATGCACTCCAGGGTGTGGGTTGTGCTGGGATAACCTCATTTCTGGGATGTTGGACGCATCATTCGGCTGCAGCCTCATGGTCAACCACCCAGTCATCATGAGGTTATCCCAGCACAACCCACACCCTGTTGTGCATTATTACTTAATTAAACACCATCTTGCACCAACAGGCAGAGATGGTACTGTTCTTCACAAAACAGCATTATTGGGAGAGTGGAGAGCGAGCTTCCAAACTGTTGGCATACTGTTTAAAAAGGCAGAGCAGTGAGGCCCACATTCCCCCACCTCAAAGGCTCAAATAATAATGTAACTTCCAGTCCCATTTAAATCAACTCCATGTTTCAGAACTTCTATGCAGAACAGTATAAGTCCCACTCTCAATTGCAGTAGGACAAGATCAAGGCATTTTTGTTGGGGTTAGGACTGGATATGATCCCAGCTGTAACATCCCAGTATGTGCCAGCATGATCTCCACAGGGGAAATAATGGGAGCAATTCAGGCAATGGCAAAGGGGAAAGAGCCAGGGCCGGATGGCCTGACCACAGAATTTTATCAGACCTTTTCACTGACCCTGGCTATGCAATTGCTGAAGATGTACCAATAGGCAACAGGTAATGGTGGGCTATTTCAAATGAAGAAGGAGGCCACCATGACAGTTTTGCCCAAGCCACAGGAACAGTGTTGCATTTGGGCCACAGGGGCCCCATGCAAAGCTCAATGCCAGGGCCCCTATCTGACAGTGTTGTCAGCAGGGGAGGAGGTGCAGCAAGGCCTTCCTTCCAGCCTGTCTATAAAAGGTGAGGGTTTGAATCACTCTCCTTTTTCTCCTCTTCCTTTGGCTTCCTTCTCCCTATTAGGTCTCAATCCTGGATTAATCTGCAGCTTGGTTGGGTTGGCGTGAACTTTACGTTTTGGGCTCAGCTGCAACCACACCTAGTTAGTTGACTTCCTGGTGCGGGTTTTCATAACTTTTTTCAGGTGGAATGCCTGAAAAGTTTTGAAAACCCACTTTCAGGAGGTCAGTGAATTCTAGGAAATGTGGTTGCAGCTGGCCCCAAAACCTAAAAGGTTTCCGTTGCTCCGAACCTCAAATTAATCCAGGCAGCTGAGTCTGACTCCAAATATTGGATTCATCGATTCGACGATCGCTCTCTGATGGCAGCCCTGTATGACTGAAGGGTGTGGGGATGAAGGAAAAGACAACAGCTGCCCAACTGCCCACCAGCACAGCTAGGCCTCAAATTCTGGGGGAAAGGTTGCTGTCCACACCATCTCTCACACGCTCAATGGGATCCTTTCCCACCGAGATTCAGGAGAAGGTGGGGAGCAAAAGTGAGTCCAGCTCCAAGATAGTCTCCATGGAAAAGTCTCTTAACTGCCACGCCATGAGAGCCTTCGGGGGGGGTGTTATGGCAAAGTGGAAGTGCAAGAGATCAAGCATAATGTTCACCGTGAGAGGCCAACAGCATTCCTGTAAGTGGCCAAAGCAACTCACAAGCACAAATAAACAGTTTGTATCTCAGCTTTGTAAAGTATCTGAATGGCTGTAACATGCAAATGGAGGGCACATCATGGTCGTGGCAAAGTTCATTCTGATGGAGCATTCCCCCCGATATTCAGAATACAGTCCCAGTTCCCCCCTCCCTGTTTGGCTCAAAAAACAGTTAATAAAGCCCCCATAAGTGTATTCAAATGGCACTCTTAAAGCAGTTACGTAGCTGGGGTTCAATCTGGGGGATCCTGCACCTCCAAGACTTACTCTGATGTACTTGGCTGGGGCCACGGGGACTGTTGAGGGCCAAGTCGGAATTTAAAAATTTGATCAGCCTCAGCGGCAAGGCACCCTGGTTCATTACAGCAATCCTTGCCATTGCTATATCTTGCTTGCTGGCCAGCCTTACCTTGGGCTGCACAGCAGCTCTCACCACTTGGCTTAGAGGAGAGGGGTGGGGAGGCCATACTTGACTCGGCATTCTCTGTCCCTGTTGCCCACCTGCTTGTTGCCCACCTGTCTGTGCACTAAGGATATGGTCTAATATTGCTGCTACCCCAATTCTCCTGCACCATTTGCAGGCCCTGTCCCTCCACTCACTCATTTTCTTACTTGCTCCCTCACAGCATCTCAATCCACTGCAAATAGTGCATGTCATCACTCTGCCCCAGCAGCAGCCACAGCCTGGCTCCTGAACCTGCTGCTACTGGATCAGAGGTAGCCTATGAGAATCACTATTACCAGCTCCTTCTCTTCCTCTCAGCAACTCTCAGTGTAGCATGTGCCCAAACTTTTCACTAACCCTAACTGCTGACTGGGCTCAGCTGTCCTTGATTTTGATTTTCTTGGATGTCCCTAATGTTTACCAGTATTGGAAAAGAAAAAAACATAAATAAATAAAACACGCAACCCTCCGTATTAGTAAAGGAGTCACACAACAGCAGGGGGGCCCCCTCGCTGCCTTGGGGACCCATACACCACCACTGCACAGGAAGACATCACTCTAGATAGAGATGTTGATAGGGAGAAGGGCAGGGGTAAATGGAGAAAATGACAAAGGCAATAAGGATAGGGATGGGGCAAAAAGGGGTAAGGCCATCAAGAAATGGAGGGTACTGACTACCAATGCCGATAGTCTGGGCAACAAGCTCCCTGAACTTGTGGCCTTGATGGAAGAGGGATGCCTGGATATTGTAGCAGTCACAGAAACATGCTACACACATGTGAGACGCTCCTCTAGACGGCTTTCCTGCCCTCCTTTACATACCGCTACTAATCACGCTTAAACAGTCTCCTTTTGCTGCCTATTTCTACTCCGAAACTTACTGACAGTCTGGGGCATTCTAAATTCAATATTTCTGCTGTTTGTCCAGAGAATGGATGCGGAAATGAAAGCTCCGTCTCTACGCCACACTCCCCCACTGACTCTAGTAAAAGATTAGGCCGCTAAGAGGGCTAAGGCTGGTGGAACTCACATCTCCCCACCAGTGAAGCAGCAGGGTGCCTTAACGGAGGATCATTTTCTGGAGGAGTTAGTTCCAATGAAGGAAACACTACTCACACTTGCTGCTGAATTCAAGGGTTTGAAAATGTCCCTTGATCAACTTCATGTCCGCACTAAGGACAACGAAACCAGAATTTCTTCCTTGGACGATTGGAGGGGCAGATTAGATCCAGACATCATCTCATTGCGACATCGACTGAAGAAGACTGAGGATCATTTGGAGGATCTCGAGGGTCGCTCGAGAAGATATAATCTAGTGGTCTTGGGCTTACCTGAGGGGGAGGAGGGGCGCCAACCAGTCGTATTTGCTCAGAAACTGTGTGACAAGCTAATGGGGCCCTCACCTAACGGGCCAACCTACATCATCCCTCTGCCCCATGCCTTCCTCAGGTTCCTCCCCCTCGTCCTTTCATCTTTCGGCTGCTGAATCTTTTGGACAACCAATATGTTTTATCCAAACTGAAAGAAGTGGCAGAAGTACAATGGGCTGGGAAGAGAATCCGCATCGTTCAAGATTTGCCCTATTCAGTTCGTCAGAGGCGCTCAGCTCTGCATCCTTTAGTTGTCAAATTAGTGTCTGTTGATATTAGATTCAGAGTGCGTTATCCCGCTACCCTACAAGTCAACCGAGATGAGCAGTGGCACTCTTTCGATTCACTAGATGCAGCTAGAGAAGCATGCAAGAAATGGTATCCTGATCTAATCAAGTGAACTCTCTTCGGTTATTTTTGTGGTACAGAGTGTCATCTAGTGGACGTTTTTTTGAATTACAAGTTTCTGGTTATACCGTTTAGCAAGTTCATTGTAATTTTTCTTTTCATAATGTTAATTGAAAAGGCTGAAGGCTGTCTTAGTGAGCCTTAGCAGACATGCAAGCCTGAAGTTAATAGTCCTCTGTTTGGGTTGCAGCTGAGGTATTTGGAAGACGTTTCTTTTACCTTCCCCAGTTCTATAAGTGGGCTTTTTAGGCAGATTGGTTTCCGAGTTTGTGGAATCCAGTTGATCTCTACTCTGCCCAAGAAGGGTGGTTTGCTTACAGGTCCCTTGCTAAATTTTCACTCTGGTTTTCAGTTTAATAAAGGGGCGTCATTTAATTCTATGCCAATAATGGAGAGGTAGTCGGAGTAAGACCTTTTGCGTAGTTTATGCATCTTTTTATGCATTAAAGTGTTTAGCACATATAATGAATATAGATCTTAATAGTTGAATGTGTGGTTCTCTGTGTTTAATCAGATTGCTTAAAATGGCTTTAAAGTTCGTTATTGACAAAGGAATAGGCGGGGGAAGGTGATTTCGGGGGCAGCATGATAAGCATCACACTGATTGATCAGCAGAGTGGTCAGCCGTCGGGACTGGGAGTGCTCTACTTTATACTGATATACTTATATACTGGGGCATATTTAGAGGTTGTGTATATACGCCTGCGAGGGAATTCTTTTGGGGGTTGGGGATATATACTTCATTTGTTATCTAAATATTATAGAGTTGTATTGGGTAATAGTGAGGGAGGGATGTGGAGCCAGTTATTGGGGTTATTTCTAAGGATGAATGTCATAATAGTTATTTTAGTTTTTGGTTTTCTCACTCAACTAAAATGTCCTTAGATTAACCTTCGTTATGAGAATTGCTTCATGGAATGTTAAGGGGGTGCGGATTAGATTAAAACTCCACCAGATCCTTAAGCATTTAGCTTTAATGTACTCAAGAGTTGCCTTCTTGCAGGAGACACATCTGTTGGCTAGCGAATGTATCCTCTTTAGGAGAGAACAAATGGGATGTGTCTATGCAGCTGGCAACTCCACTTCCCAAAGAGGAGTGGCGATTTTATTTACTAGAGGGATCCAATTTCAAATATTACAACAAGTGGAGGACCCACAAGGAAGATTCCTTTTTCTAAGAGGGTTGTTCAATCACAGAGAAATTATTTTGGGTACAGTGTATGGTCCTAATTATTCTTCCCCAAAATTTTTTTCACAAATAGCCCTTATGTTAGCTCCTTTCAAGCAATTGCCAATAATCATAGCTGGGGATTGGAATATCACATATGATTCTATATTGGATAGGTCCACCCAGAGAGGATGCAGGTTATCCCGTGCGCAGAGGTCTCTACGTGAAATGATGGAAGGGTTGGGGCTCTCTGATCCCTGATGCCTTCTACATCCCAATGAGAAGGATTTCACCTTCTATTCGGCCTGTCACAAAACTTACTTTTGCCTAGACTTTTTTCTAGTAAACCAGGCTATGTTGATAGGCCTGTTTGATTCTGGAATTTCCCCAAGGGTGTTATTGGATCACTCCCTGGTATGGTTTAACGGTAGGGTACCCCAAGGTATTCCCAAGGTTACCCTTTGGAAACTGAATCTCCAGTTACTCTCTCAGAAAGACATGGTAAACAGGATTAGTACTCTGATTACTCAGTACATGGATCAAAATAGAGGTTCTATACTTGCATATGATCAAATTTGGTGCTCATTGAAGTGTTTTTTGAGGGGGGGAATTTATTAGAATTGCCACTACCCAGAAAAGAAAAATGAATCCGCAATGAAATCTTTATTGGATTCTATCCAAACCCTTAAGGCTGTAGTAGCCACTTCTCTTTCTGAAGGGGATTTAATTGGTCTCACGCTTCTTAAAGACCAATATGCGGAGACACTTAGGGAGAAGGTGGAATATGCTTTGTTTAAGACCCATGTTAAATATCTGGATCAAGATGATAAAGCTGGGCATCTCTTGGCCTGAAATTGAGACAACAGGAGGAGTCCAGATTGGTCACATCTTTAACTAGTGCTCATGGTGGTTGTCCCTTAACAAATCCTAAAGCAATAGTGGAGGAATTTGAATTGTTTTATAAGAAACTATATAGTCTCCCAGAAAATGCCCCTACTCAATCTGAAATTCAGGACTACCTCTTTCAGCTTTCTTTTCCCACCCTTAGTCCAGAGCGCAGTCCCAATTAATATCTCCCATTTCGACAATAGAGATAACTATTGCTATCCAATCTCTCTCCCACCAAACAAAGCTCCTGGACCAGATGGTTACCCATCAAACTTTTACCTTACTTTTGTAAAGGAGCTTACCCCTATTCTTCAGGAACTGTATGCCCATATCTGTTCCCACAGGATTGTAGACTCCACCCTATTAGAAGCTACCATCATTGTTTTGCCTAAACCTGGGAAACCCAAAGATAAAGTAGGAAACTACAGGCCGATTTCCTTGATGAATTATGATACTAAAATTCAGGCCAAAATATTGGCCGCCAGGATTAATAAAGTTTGGGGTAAATTAATCAGTACGGAGCAGATAGGTTTTGTGGGTGGCAGAAACCCCCAAGATAACTTTCGTAAACTTGACCATATTTTCTCCATATCCAGGGAGGCCGAGTTACCTATGGCCCTCATCTCCCTGGATGCGGAGAAAGCTTTTGATAGGGTAAGCTGGCCTTTTCTTTTTGGTACTCTAGCTCAGTTTGGGTTCCCCTCGGATTTTATTGCCTAGATTAGGTGCTTATACTCTAATCCTAGGGCTAAAATTTATTGTAATGGGATCGTTTCTAAGATTTTCCCACTGTACTCAGGCTCACGTCAAGGGTGCCCATTGTCTCCCTTGTTGTTCAACTTGTATTTGGAGCCTTTGCTCTGTAGACTACAGTTATCTGCAAATATACCTGGCATTTCAGTTGGTCCATTAGAACTTAAATTGTCAGCCTATGAGGATGACGTTTTACTGCATGTTTCAGAGCCAACTAAGGCCATCCCAGTAATCTTAGATATAATTGCAGAATTTAGTCAGCTATCAAACTACAAGCTGAACATCAATAAGACTGAGGTCATGCCGCTTAATTCCCATGTCCATAGAGCGGATCTGGTGGATTTCAATATGGCTTGGACCAACAGACTTAAGTACCTCAGAATTATGTTGGCGCCCTCAGCTTTTCTCCTGAAGAAGCTTAACCTTGATAACCTTCTCCTAACCATCCAGCAAGATCTAATTAGATGGTCACCTTTATATATTTCCCTTCAAGGCAGAATCAATGTGATTAAAATGAATGTGTTACCTAGATTGTTTTACCCTCTCAATATGTTGAATATTTATCTCCCCCTATCCTGGTTCCGTAAACTCCAGAGTATGATTACTAGGTTTTTATGGCAAAATAAACCTCCCCGGAGTTCCTATACTCGCCTGTGTGCCCCTAAACTTTCAGGGGGACTGAAACTTCAACATTTTTACCATTATTATTTGGCGAGTCATATCGCCAAATATATGCGATGGGCTGTTCCTACTTCGAACAATTCCCAATCCCAATACATTCCCCTTCAGCTGCAAATAGAATGTGACCTTATTAAGTGTTCCGATTTGTCTGCTGAGAGCCTCTGGTATATACTCCCTAAAAAATTGCCTGTCTCACTGAGGCCCACGCTATATTCACTTCATTTAAGGTTCACAATCCATTATGCAGGACATGAGGGATTATGATATCTAAGGATATCTCACAGCCACTGTATGGCAATCCCAATTTTAAGGTAGGCAAAACTATGCTCTCTTCACAGAATCTGGTATTACTTCCAAACACAAAGGTCGTAGATTTAGTTGACCAGGGATCGGTGCGCTCGGCTTCTGATATATTAGGGAAATTCCACATCTCTTCAAAGCACATTTTCTTCATTTATCAAGTTAGGCATATGCTCATTAATTGGTTTGGATTGACTCTGTGGGATATTAACCAAGGCAAGACCTTTTTGGAGTTCCAGTCCCTTGCTGGGCAACCTCAGGCTGTTTCCGGCTTAGTTATGGCCTTATATACAAAGCTGAACCCAGGTAAAGCGGATTGTTCTCAATACTGGAATGATACTTTCTCTAAAAACTGTTTTAATTGGGAGAAGTTATGGGGGGGGGGATTTATACATATAGTGCTAATGATAAGCTTCGGCTAACACAATATTATATTTTGCATGCTATGCACTTGACCCCTATTAAATTATATAAGATGGATGAGCTGCTTAATGACAAATGCTTCAGATGTGGCCAGATGCAAGGTTTCCTGCTGCACATTTTTTGGGAATGTCCCCTGGTTGCCCCCCTGTGGTCTCTAATCAAATCTAGAGTGGATCCCTTATTGGGTATACAAGACCTATTTACTCCACAGATTTGTCTGTTACGGGATTATTCAACAGTAACTGTGAAAGAAAGAAGATATTTTATTAACCTAATTTCTCTCACGGTGAAAAAATTTATGTTAAACTATTGGAAAGACCAACATCCCATCACTTATCAAGAATGGCTTGCCAGCTTGATTTATAACTTACGGATTGAGAAATCTATTGCAAGCTATAGGAATGCAATCTCCCGTTATAACACTAAATGGGAGAAATTCCATGCTGTATGGTCAATTGCTCCTACACAATGATATAGGTTGTGAGTAGAGTGTTAACTATGACTTTTCCTATTACTTTGTGCTGGCTCTTGGGAGAGAGGGGATTTTTTGGGGAGGAGGGTTATGAGGTGATTAGAATGGGGGGTTTGGGTTAGTTTTTGTATGGGGTGGGTTAGGGAGGTGAGGGGGCAGTGATTAGACATTCATCCTCTGAATTGTTCTTGAATTTTTTATATTGCTTTATTCCATGTAATGTGCACTGCATTGACTCTGTACGTATGTCTTAAAAATTCAATAAAACATATTTAAAAAAAAAAAAAGAAACATGGTACACAGAGAACCATGGCTGGGATGTTAACATACCCAGGTACACAACCTACAGGAGAGACAAATCAAATCAAACTTTATTTAACCAGGCATCGACACCATTGAGCAAGCTCAGTTTCAAAGTGGTCCTGGACATAGAACAGTACAATACATAGACATAGCAATATGAAAATTGATAACATCAGCAAAATACAGTGCAAGGTCGAGTGCAGAGAACTTGAATCTGTCGTAGAGTCTCCCAGTTAACGTTTCCAAATCAATATCATAGGAGAATAAGGTGGTAAGGCAATCTATTAAACTATATAAAGGCTAGAGACCACCGGAGGATGTGTGGGGGCAGAGGGAAGGCTGGTGTGTAAGAGGGAGAGGGAGTGAAAGCCAGGATGCGGAGTAGGGACTGGAAGTGCTGGTTATCCAGAAAGGGATGAAAGAAGGTGGCATTCTAAGGGTTATTAATGTGAAGGCACCAATGACTGAAGACACAGATTACTTATAGCAGCTGCAGGGTTCCCGCAAATACCCAACTAGTAGGGCTTTGAATGTGAGAAGGCTCGGCAATTATGTGAGCTTGACAGGGAGGGTAGAAGAGGGGGAGGAGTAGCCCTCTATGTAAGGGAAGGGATAAAAGCAATGGAACAAAAAAGTAAACAGGGAGGAGAGGAGGTACTGTGGGTCACCTTAAAGACTGGAAATGGCACCACAATCCACACAGGGGTTGTATACAAACCCCCATGTCAGGAAGAGGGAATGGACAAGGATATGATAAAAGGCATCCTTAGGATGGCAGAGAAAGGGGAGATACTGTTGATGGGGACCTGAATATGCCAGATGTTAACTGGAGCACCTTTTTACGGCAGCCAGATCCAAGAGCAGGGCCATTCTCGATGCCCTACAGGTGGCACGCCTCAGACAGCTAATTCTGGAACCCACTCATGAGGGAGCAATCTTAGACCTCATACTCTCAAATGGGGACAGTGAGAGAATCTCAGATCTAGAAGTGGGTAACCATCTGGGAACAAGTGACCACCAAACATTGTGGTTCACGATAAACTCAGCTACAGAGTCATGCCATACAAAAGTAAGGGTACTGGACTTCAGGAGGGCTGACTTTGGCAAGATGGGAGAGTGCCTTAGAAAAGCACTAGCAAACAGACTTGAAGGAGGGTTGGAGCAACAATGGGAAAACATCAAAACTGCCATCACAGAGGCAACAAGCCTTTGTGTGAAGCAAATAAACAAATCAAAATGAAAGAAAAAGCCACTATGGTTCTCAAAAGAGGTGGCGGGGAAGGTTAGGGAGAAAAAGATAGCATTTAGGAAGTATAAGGAAACACAGAAGTAGCAGGACAGAGAACTGTACCAGTTAAGGCAGAAGGAAGCGGGGTGGGAAGTCAGAATAGCAAAGGCCCAAACCGAGGAAAAAATAGCCAACTTGGTTAAGAAGGGGGATAAAACCTTTTATGGGTACATCAGGGAGCATAGAAAGACAAAGGGAGGGATAGTGAAGCTGAATAGAAAGGATGGTGGGTGGGCTTAGAGGGACAGTGAAAAAGCAGGGATACTGAACGAATTCTTCTGCTTAGTATTCACAAAAGAGGAGGAGTTGGTGGTGCCTAATCCAATTAACAGACGCACTCTGGATAGGGGCGGTCGATCCCAGTCCTTTCACAGGAGAAAGGGTTCTGAAAGAACTCTTTAAAACTGAAGGTGGATAAAGCAATGGGGTCTGATGGGATTCACCCCAGAATTCTAAAAGAACTAAGGGAAGAACTAGTGACACCACTGATGACCCTTTTTAATAAATCATAGGAGGATGGTGTGATACCTGAGGACTGGAGGAAGGCAGATGTGATTCCCATTCACATAAGTGGGAGCAAGACAGAGGCAGGAAACTACAGACATCTCAGTTTGACATCTGTGGTAGGGAAAGTGATGGAATCACTTCTGAAGGAAAGAATTGTTGAGTACCTAGAGGCCAGAGAGGCACAGGGCCCAAGGCAGCATGGGTTCACAGCGGGAAGGTCATGTCAGATAAATCTAATTAATTTCTTTGATTGGGTGACCAAAGTAGTAGACCAGGGAGGGGCTGTGGACTTGGCCTACCTAGACTTTAGCAAGGCATTTGACACAGTCCCACACAAAAGATTAATTGTCAAATTAGCCAGCCTGTGAGTGGGTCCCAGGGTGGTAGCCTGGGTAAAACATTGGCTGGACACAGAAGGTAATTGTAAATGGAGTCCACTCTGAAGAAAGAGGGGTTACCAGTGGGGTACCGCAGGGTTCAGTACTGGGTCCAGTCATTTTTAATGTCTGTATAAGTGACATTGCAGAGGGACTGGAAGAAAAAGTATGCCTCTTTGCAAATGATACATAGATCTGCAACAAGGTTGATACACAAGGAGGCGTGGAAAGGATGAGAAGGGACTTGGCAAGGTTGGAAGAATGGTCAGAAGTATGGCAGCTTTAATTCAATACAAAGAAGTGCAAAATAATGCACCTGGGAAACAAAAACCCTGGGGAAGATTACACAATGGGGAGGAAGGTAGTAACAACAACAAAAATGGAAAGGGATCTGGGAGTAATCATATCAGATGACCTTAAGGTTAGCAAGCAATGTGAGAAGGCAGTAGGGAGGGCTGGGGGGATACTGGGATGTATAGGGACTGGCATCACCAGCAGAAAACAGGAAGTTGTTATCCCTCTGTACAGACAGTTGGTGAGACCCCATCTGGAGTACTGCATCCAGTTCTGGAGACCCCGTCTCCACAAGGATATAGACAGGGTGGAGGAAGTCCAGAGGAGGGCAACTAAAATGGTGCAGGGTCTGCGAGAGAAGCCATACAAGGAAAGACTGAAGGAGCTTAATATGTATACCTTTGAGGAAAGGAGGGAGAGGGGGGACATGATAAAAACTTTTAAGTATCTCAGTGGAATCAACAAAGTCCAAGAGGGTAGCATCTTTCAGAAAAAAAGATGTGCAAGAACAAGGGGACACAATTTGAAGATAGAGGGGGATGGCTCAGGGACAATGTGAGGAAGTATTTTCACAGAGAAGGTGGTGGACACATGGAACAGCCTTTCTGAGGAGGTTGTGGGGTCTAAAACTGTGGGAGAATTCAAGAATGCATGGGACAGACGTAAGGCAATTCTTGTGGGGGTAGGAAGAAATAGGCTGTTGGTTAACTAGGATCTGCAGCTTATCCTGTAGGTAGGGAAATGCGCAGACTAGGTGGGCCAAGCGGTCCTTATCTGCTGTCAAAGTCTATGTTTCTATGCAAATTATTGCCTCATCTCCTTGCTGAATGTAGATGTGAAACTAATGGCAAAACTGATGGCAATTTCACTGGATAAAGACTTACCGTACATCATTTCATACACCCCTCACAAACTGGTTTTATGAAAGGACAACAGGGGGCCAGACATCATGAGGGTGTTAGTCAACCTTCTCAGCAGGGCAAAGAGTCAGAAGGCATCTTCGGCCCTGGTGGCCGTTGACACAGAGAAGGCCTTTGATTCGGAGGAGTGGGACTACCTGGTTGAAGTCATATGGGAATCTAGCATAGGTCCAGACTTCAGTAAGTGGACTGCTTTACTGTATGACTCCCCCATGGCAGCTGTATTCATGAATGGCTTTTTATCATCCCAGTTCCTACTCCACCAAGGAATAAGACAGGGTTGCTCTCTCTCCCCACTGCTTTTTTGTTATGGCAATAGAGCCCATGGCAGTGGCTGCTAAAACTTGCCAGATATTAAGGGCATCAAGGTAGGAGGGGTTACCTGTAAGACTTTTCTGCATGCAGATGATGTACCTTTGACAATCTCAGATGTAGATAACTCACTCACTGCAGCTCTCAGCCTATTTGCAGAGCTTGGCTCCCCATCAAGCCTCAGAGTCAACTGGGCAAAAATGAAGGTCCTCCCACTATCAGCAGACCAGCAGCAAATAATTACAATACAGGATCACCACCTAAGGTGAATGTGCACTGGAATCTGATGCCTAGGCATGCATATTCAGTCAGACCTGGCTGATGTTTGTGAATTCAGGTACAGCAAGCCTTGTCAGGAAACAAACCCCTCTGCTCGCAACTGCTGAATATATATTTTTTAAATTATTGCCTTTATCTGCCTGGAGCCCTGGTGGCTACGGCCCTCCTGACAGAGGGACTCACTCTCCAGTCCGGCACTCCCACTCCTGCCAGTCCCCGGAAATTCCCCCGCGACGGGGCCAGGGAGGAGGCTGCCAGCTTCTCCACCCTCCCCCCGCCAAGACCCAATCCAGAAACCAGGGATGGCCCTCGGGACACATCGGACCATCACAGAGCCTGCCAGGCTCTTTTCCACCATTTTCTCCCTGCCCACCTCCCCTACCAATGCAAGGGCATTGGTACATGCCTCCCAACCCTTACTGTCCCTCGACCATCACCAGAGGGCAGTCAGCAGATGGGACGACAAACCCTCCCTCCCCAAGAGAGGAGAGCAGTCATTTGGATTCTCGATCTTCTCTCACCCCTGCCCACCCCCGGTGACCTGGGCTCGCTCCTGAACCTGGGTCACTGATGTGGCATGAGGTATAGCGACCAGTGCCTCAACTTGCAGTGCCACCGGGCTGGCCAACTGCTCAATATTAACTCATTCTATCTGATGCCGCCATTTTGAGTCAGGTTAAGCAATGGATGGTTCTGATGCCATATGGCGCTAATGGGTAAAATGAGTTAAGAGGGAGGGTAACAGCCCCCCCACCTTTAAGTAGACTAAAGAAGCCCTAACAATAGTTAAGCAGATGGCTAGGTGGAAAACTCCTTCTTTAGGGGTGAAAGAAGGGTTGTGGGGTAACTCCAGACTTAAAACTGAGGGAAGAACAATCCACTGGAGGGGTTGGAAAAAAAAAAGGGATGCAAACCTTGAAACGTCTTCTATTACCCAACTCTGTAATCCTTAAGTCCTTTGGGTAGCTACAGATGAAACTTAAAATTGCCAGTGCCAGATCATTAGAGGTATCTTCAGATCAGGAACACACGCATTGAAGGGGTGGCTTGGGGAAGGAAATCAGTAACAGCCATTAGGCATGGACCAGGTGATAGACTCCTGAGCCAAACAAGGGTCTGAGAGGGGGGGGCCCAAACTATAAACATATACAGCAGCTTCACTTACCCAATTAGGAATCCCACATGCAGAAAGGGAGTTAACAACATACAGATGAAATTTCCAAAAGAAACCTGGAAGAGGTGCTGGCCAATGACACACCAAGGCTCACCAGACCCAAGCTATCAACTGAATCAGAAAAAAATTCTGAGAAGATGGCCGAGGATTCCAAACAAGCTCCATAAAATGGGAATCCAGTTCAAGAATTAATGCTGGTGAAGCCCACCAAGCGAAGGAGCAGTTGTGCTTCCACCTCCCATGCTGGCGACCCAGGTTCGAGACCACATGTGGGCCACTTGGTGGGCCGGCAGAGTGAGGGAGGACTGAGCGATTGATGGCAGCTCTCCTTCCTCAGGGAGGGGGGACACCAGTTTCTGCTGCAGGGACTGCCACCTGGCAGAGGCTGGGCAGCAGCACAGCAGAACTGCATGCTAGCAAGGGATAGGGCTGGAACGTGATGTATTGATACACACATCCTGATGCTCCATTCCAGCGGAAAAAAACAGAAGAAAAAGATGCTGGGCTGCTCCTAGGTAGCAGCCCCCATAAGCTCTCGCATGACTGACACAGCTGGCCACCCACTCAGTGGTTTATGTGCAAGTGGTGGATAACCAGTACGTTTGTGAGAAGGTTGGTGACGAGGCTGAGAGGCTGCCATCTGGCAGACACGAAGGGGTGAAAATAAAAGATTACAAAAATAAAAAAATTAATGGTGGCGATGTTGTCAGGGCCCAGGAAAAATAGGCCATATTATCTGGGCATGCTCTAACATTCTCCCATTTTGTGCAGGCATCCAGCAGCAGGCAGTGGCCACAGTTGGGGAATATCTACCTAACTCTGCCTTGCTCTGGGTGCTGGAGGATCTCTCCCTCCTCCCTACATTGGCTTCCAAGTATAAATCTTTGACTTATTTCATGGCTATGGAGGCAAAAAGGCAGATATTTGGAAATGAAGCAGGCAGAGAACCCCACACATAGGGAATGGGAATCAGGAGAAACCTGGCTAGTCTTCTTTCTGAGAGTACAGTATAAAGTGAAAAGAACTTTATTTAACTGTCAGTTTTCCTGGGAACCCCAGTTATGTAATGCTGAGACACTCGAGCAACCTATGGGAGGAAGACGAGGGGACAGAGGAAGGTTAGAAGGTAGGATAGTTAGACTAGGCAGGAGGTCAGGGTATAACACCTACTCTCTCACCTTTATCCAATACACTGTTTGAGGGAAGGAGGCAGTCTTCACAAGAAAGCAGCAAAAGGACTGACAATATAGAATGACAGCATTTTGGTAAACTGTTTTAATAATTTGTTCCAGTGGTAATAAAACTCTGAGCAGAATCACACCATAAACACAGATACATGGCATAAAGAGCATCCAGTGACCTTCAGAGTCACTAAAAAGGTTACTCTTATCCCTAGTTTGGTTATACATAGTAGGAATGAGTACATTCCCTCTGTAAGAAGAGTATTGCATAAGTGGGGGGGAGCCTGTTGTAAGGTTGTTGGTAACAATGTAGATTATAGGAGAATTAATTTATGTATGGTAATGTAATTGTTTTTATTTAAACATTTGATAACCGGGAAAAGCACACTGAACCGAAGTTCGTTTCCAGGTGTGACCCGGGGGTTAGGAGGCAGGAGTTATAACAGTATACTTACATAGAACAGATACCTGAGAATATTACATACAATCACAACAATTTGTACAAAGGAGTTATTTACATTCAGTTGCATATATAGTTATTTACAATCAGTTGCATGAATACAATAATATACAGTACAGAGGTTTTGAAGTTTAAACCGTGTTCATTTAGCTAAAGGCAGACTAGTTACAGGTGGGAAGGAATTCATTTACATATCTGGACTGACTAATGCGGTATGGGCTGCAGCCATTGGCTCATGCTCTGAACCAATGGGCGTGCAGCCTACTGTTAGTCGGCAGGCGGGGCGGCAGGTGGGTGGGTGGGTGGGTATGCTGCCACCACGGCTGACGGGGAGTGGGGTGGTGGGGCTCAGTGGGCAGGTGGGGTGGGGGTCCACTAGATCACCAGGGAGTTCGGACTTGGGGGATAGAGAATGCCACCAGCGATTGGGCTACTCTGTCCACTGGACCACCAGGGATATTGGACTTTGGGGATCAGTAATGCCTCGATCCGGGCTACTCATGATCCACTGGACCACCAGGGATATTGGACTTTTGGGGGGAATCAGTAATGCCCACGATCGGGGCATGGGGGGCACCACCAGGTGCGGCGGGAACATGTGATGGCCACCCACAGGTGGCAGCTGCTGTGTTGCACCCTGCAATGCAGCAGCTCACCTGTGGGTGGCCCTCGACTTGTTACTTTTTTTTTAGCCTTAACTTTGTGCAGCGGGTGGGGGTTGCACCTGCATAACTCTGCATGGCCCGGGCTGAATATCGGGCTGTGCAGTTGTCTCGACACCCCACTGTGCCTGCATACGTACTAATCTTGGCCCGGTGCATCAGGATTTGTCAGCTCACTTTTCCCTTTTAAATATCGCACTGGGGCACATCAGTGGGTTGTGCATGGAGCAACACCGTTGCGCCATGCGCAACCCTTTTGAATATCTGGGCCTATGTGGATTCAGTTTAAGGAAACTACCAATAACTGTGCTTTAAAATAATTAAAGGAGACCAGTGTTGGGCCTCAGATTAACAGACTGGGATCTAGAGGCCCCAAGATAGCATTTTGCTTTGTCAAATAATTTTTTTGTTGTTGCTTACTTTGGCCAAAGCTTTTCACTTTTTGTAAATGTAAGCTCACCTGGTATCATCAATTTGGTTTCCAAAAATGTTTTTTGGAATTTCTTTTTAAATTGCGCAGAATTCTGAAAAGCATTTCTGTGTAACCATCAGATACATTTTTAGTGGCTTTCTGCAGATTATGTCAATTGTGGACTATTAATCCACGAAAACCATTCCACATGGAAAATGTCGACATTTTCCAATAGTCTGTGGAATTCTGTTCTGTTGAAATCTGAATATTCCACACAGAACTAAAGAAACCTTAATGCCTTTTGTAGTCTTTCTCAATGTAACCTCCTTTACCTTACCAATTTGTTGCCCCCCACCGCCCTCCATCCCTCTCTGTCTTACCTCTCGCGCTCTCTCTCTCTCCTCTAGACGAGGCCGCATGGGCTGACACTTGTAGCTACTACAGTCCTACACTGTTTTGTGTTGTACTCCATAGTCTTCGACTCTCAATTGTAACTTGCACTAGCCTGTTTTAACCATTCTCTATTGTCACATATGTGCTCCACCTCTTTATTTCTGAAATTGTTGTTGCTATCTGACTGTCCCCCAAATTTTGTAACCCTGTGGTTAGCATTACTATTTTCTGGTTGTTAGCCAATTTGTACCTGACTGTCTATCAACCTGTACCTGATTGTCTGCCAGTTTTGTACTCTATGGTGTTGCAATCTCAATGTGGAACCTTTGTAAAGAGCCACTCACTCAAAGGTTCTCCGAACTATTCAGTAAATAAAAAAAAATAAATAAGCTTCAAAACAGGTCCACTGAAAGGTCAAAAAACATCTACTGAAAGGAACATGAAGGATGCTGTGACAATTCCAAAAGTTCTATTTTTTATATTTTTTGGTTTTTTGTGAACTGTTTTTCTCGCCTTCTCTGGTGAGTATCCCACTTCTAGCCCCTAAGCTGCCCCAGTTCTATGACACGCCATCTCCCAGGAGTACTTACCTCTCCAGAGGTCTGTGGCTTACCCTCTAAGGTGGGGCCCTAGGAATACCCCATCACGCCGCATAGATAAGTGTTTTTTCCTTTGGTTGCAGCCCAGTCCCTTGAGGATATTGTTGCACAGGGATGTCCTGGCAGCTGTGACATTTGACAATGTCCTGCCCTTCTGATGTTGACGCCCCAGATGCACCATCACCCATGGTCACCCAGGTGGCACTAACGCTGCAGTGTTTACCGTCCTCCCTACCCAGTAAAGGACAGCATCCTCTGGGATGCTCAATCCTCCTCCCCTGGCTCGTCCCCAATGACCCAATCTCGTTCCATAACTCAGGTTGCCAGTCTCATGAATAGCAACTCTACTGCTTCACAGATGAGCTGTCACTCTCCGCTCTTTATGTTCAAGAACACAAAAGGGCCACATTCACAGTGAAAAATTCCCAGTTCACCTTTTGCTGGATTTGCCAATGACTGGGTGACCCCTATCTCACCCATTACATAATGTAGCACTGTACCGTGTCCCAGATGAAACAACACAACGGTTGTGTAGGTCACGTCTCTATATTTATTCTAACATCTCTTCAGGAATGGGGAGAGGGGCTGAAGATCTCAAAGCGTATCCAAAACATGTAGTTTTAAATAGTATGGAATGACAGCAAACAGTAACCCTCCGACTTATTTCCAAGTTCAGTCCTCCAGCTGTGAAATGGTTATGCTGCAGACGTTAGCCAAGTACAGTGCTGTATGTGTGATGACAATTCAGATGTGAGAATGTACAGAGTTGGACACAAACATTAGGTTCTTAAGGGTAAATGCCAAGCCATCCAAATGCGTACACTAGTTTGGGCCAAACTATTACCTAGGCCAGAAAGCATGATATCCATTTCTGCATCATTAATCATCATTACTTTTTGGGAGGGTATTGTGCAATGTTTGATTAACATCGCAAGGATAATCCTCCAGCAGAGAGAATGCCTCAAGAGAAAAACAAAACACTCTTATGAATCACTGAATCATCTGCACTAAAATGGCCACTTAAATAATGATTCCAAAATGTCTTAAAAGATGATATGTGTGTGTGTGTGTGTGTGTGTGTGTGTGTGTGTGTGTGTGTGTGTATGCTACACTAGTGAAGATAAAACACACATTACAAATATCTTTTACTTAAAAAAAACATCAAGATGTCACTGGTTGATGATAAGGGCTAGCTTTAGGGTTTGTGGTGCCCGAGGCAAATTTGCAAATGGTGCCCCACCAAGTAAAAACATGTTTTTAAACCTCTCCCCACACTCCATTTACATTAAAACGGAAGGTGTAACCTGGCATTTGCAACTCCAGCTATGTTTTTTATTTGATCAACTGGCAACTCATTCACTCACTGCTCAGACTGCTCACTTGACTTATTTCACTTCTTACAAGAGTTTGATGCTGTTGCTTGCTGGCTTTTTTGTTCTGGACTCTGTCCACTCCAGACCACCAGTTCATCCTGCAGGAGCCGGGCTTGACTCTATTCCTCTTGCTCCTCCTCCTCCTCCTCCTCCCACTTCTCAGAGGAGCCAATGACAGCACAATAGAGCTAATAGACTGGCATGTCCCCCCACCTCTCATCAACAGTGGCATGACCACCCTTCTAACCTCCAGGCTCCAGCAGCACTCTGCCCCACCCAAATGCCTGAGCATCTGTCTTAGGTCACCCGACCAACTGGACTTTTACAAGTTGTTTTTAATTGGACTCGGAGACTGGACTGTCACGGACCGCAGGTCCACAGCCACCCCAAGCACCACTACCACAACTCTCTAGGTACACTATAGAGCCTGCCCAAATGCCTTGCTAATCATACACTGCCACCAAAACCTGCCAACTGCTCCCTCCTTCTAGGCAGCCTCCTCCCTCTGCATCTGCACTTGGCACCAAAAATAGAAATCTGTTGGGCACGGTGGCTTGGGTAGGGGGTCGCAGAGGAATGCTAGTAACAACAAAAGAGGCACACAAATGCAGGAGAAAAAAGTGTTTCTTCTAAACTGAAAAATGATCAAATGCAGAAATGTGTTTTTAACAGCACCCCCTACTTCTCGGCGAAGGCCACCTACAGTAGTTTATCTAACCTTAAGGCCAGCCCTGATAATGATGTAAAACTTAGACAATATCACTATTTCACTAGTTAAAGATGTTATACTCACACATACTCGTTAACCAAGTGCACTAAACCTTTTTAATGCCATCTTCTCTTTCCCAAAATGCTGAAATGCAAAAAAGTTGAAATGCTGCTCGGGCTTGACTGTACCTAAAAATGTCAGTTTTGCTGAGGTTTTTAATAAGGTTTTGCCTATTAAAAACCTCAGCAAAACTGACATTTTTAAAATCCCTGACTTGTTTTAGTTGGGGGGGGAGGGACTCTGTAAGGTACATGGAACAGTGTCTAAACAAGCTAATGCAAATGTAGCCAGCCAACATTCCACTGGGGGTAATCAGTTGCATTATAAGGATGGTGGTAAATTTCATTCCCTGGTGTCTGTATTTCACTCACCAATCTAGGCACCCGACTGATAGGAGGATTCCGCTTGAAGCACAGGGATTCATCTTGAACACCTTTAATGCTGCATTCACTGACTTAAGTAGCGTACTCCCCCAAGACTACTTTGAGACAACAAACTTAACCTGCTAGGTTTACAGGCAACAGAAATAACCAACAATGATGCTGACAAACCGCAACCGCTGAAAGTCCCCCCTTCTGTTTCAAAATCGATGATGAAAAAGATGCAAAAAAGTGCCTTCAACGGGTATTCGGTGACTCACCACTAACGGGGATTCGGTGACTCACCATTCAGTGGTGACACACTAGATCTTAAACTAGTCACCCTCTCCCTGGACAAAATACTTACACCACTAACCAACATCATAAAACTTTCCTTTAGGTTTGGCAGATTCCCACAGAAATGGAAAGCGGCCATGGTGACACCTGTCCATAAAAGCGGGGACAGGGCCTCATATACAAATTATCACCCACTATCTATTCTACCCCTGGTCCAAAGCATTTGAGCGCATTGTATCTGATCAGCTTGTTGAATATCTAAACAAGTATTAGACATAATGCCCCCAACAGCATGGTTTTAGAAAGTCACGCAGCACCACCACAGCATTAATTGCATTCACCGGGTACATACATAAGGCACTAGACCGTGGGCACTTGGTGGGAGCATCTTTCATAGATCTTATCAAAGCCTTCGACGTGGTAAAACACGTTTTGCTACCTCAACAACTGTGCAGCACCGGGCTCTTCCCTGACACCGTGGGTTGGTTCAGTAGTTATCTCATGGAAAGAACGCAACAGGTAAAAATAAATGGAGTCCTTTCTGAAAGACGTCAAGTTCGGACAGGGGTTCTCCAAGGTTCCATGTTAGGCCTGCTGCTCTTCAGCATCTTCCTGAACCATCTCCCCTATGAGTACCAAGGCGGTATTCTTCTTTATGTGGATGATGCGGTTCTCTTTACAAGTAGTCTAGACCCAGTATCACTTGAGAATCAACTGCAAAGGAACTTCTCCATAGTTGAAACCTGGTCCATAAATCAAATCGCTCATGAACAATAAAAGGATCAAATCCATGTTATTTACAATCACATATAACAAACACAAATCTTACCAACTCACTGTTTGTAATAACGTTCACCTTGTCCACACATTCAAATACCTAGGAGTGACACTCAACAGTAACTTAACCTGTGCAAACCATGTAGACCAGTTGGCCAAAGCAGTCAATGCAAAAATAGGCCTACTTTATAGGTACAAACAATGCATGACTGTAGAAGCAGTCAGACTTGCAGTAAACTACTCAATGACTCCCATAATTGACTATGGCCTGGTAGTGTACGGCGCTGCAACAGACTCCACCCTTAAAAGAATTTCAGTAGCCTTGAATAAGGTCTGCAGACTTATCACTGGGTCCCACCAGCTCACACACACACCTGTGATTTATATGTCCAGGCTGGCTGGCTCAATCTTCATTGCAGAATGAAGTACCAGACCTGCCTGCTGGCCAGAAAACATTCTTGAACCTACCCCCCCCCCCAGGCATCCAAAACCTCCTGTGTGCATTGACTAACCCCTGCCACACCAGAGGAACAATCAACCAGCCTTTCAAGGTCCCCTTCTGCCGAACATCCCTAGGGCAAAGATCATGTGAACACCATGCCCCTCAATGGCTGAATTACCTCTGCTGTGATGTACTGACTGACTCTAAAATTGGCCCTTTAATTTTTTATTTTTTTATTTTTTTAATTATTGTCTTTTTCTGCCTGGAGCCCTAGTAGGTGGCTACAGCCCTCCTGACAGAGGGACTCACTCTCCGGTCCCACCACTCCTGCTCCTGCCGGTCCCCAGAAATTCCCCCATGGCTTGCCCCCTGCAGTGGGGCCAGGGAGGAGGTTGCCTGCTCCCGGAGACAATTCAGAAATAGGGGATGGTCTTGAGATGCATGGACCATCAGGGAGCCTGCCCAGCTCTTTTCCAACACTTTCTCCCCACCCACATCCCCTACCGACACAAGGGCATCAGTATGAGCCTCCTGACCCATACTGCCCCTCAGCCGTCACCAGAGGGCAGTCAGTGGGTGGGATGACAAACCTTCCCTCCCCGAGAGAGGAGAGCAGTTCTCTGGATGATTGAACCTCTCTCACCCCTGTCAACCCTCGGCAACTCGGGCTCACTCCCAAACCCGGGTTGCCGGCATGGCGTGAAGTGTAGTAACCAGTGCCTCAACTTCCAGCACCACCGGGCTGGCCAAATTAGCCCTTTTAAGTGGAAATTCTGAGACTACCTAACTGCACTCAGTAGCTGTGACTGCCAAACCTAATTTCATTATATGGCTGTCTTTTATATGCTGCCCAACTGATGCATTTAGCCCCTAAGACATGTACCAGGGCACTTACCCCTACCCTTCTTCTCAATTACCATGGTTACCTCCCTTACCTCTCTCGTTTGTCCCTGCTCACCCTCACCCAAATTAGACTTTCCTTCCCCTAACCTATCTATCTTGACTCCTTTGTCCTTGTGCCTGCTCTGCTATTTCTGGCTCTCTGGGCTCATGACAATGTCTATTGGCTGCAAAGCTTATGTAAGTGCATGATTTCCTATCCAAATTTGTTTGGAAACATTCTCTCTTAATTTGTACTACCCTGAAGTCCTCTGATTGTATGAAAACTTATATGATCTATTGGTTCTATGTCTGCCCTGATTGTAATGTAACCAAATTACCCGTTAACAACTCTATGTGTTCCCAATTCATGCCATTGTCCTCCATTACCTATGGACGTGGAGCCTTTGTAAATAAGCCCCGAGCTCAAAGGTACTTGTAATCCGTGAACTGAATAAATAAATAAATAAATAAAAGCCAGCACATATTATATATATATAAAGAAGGGATACATAGGAGGGACCAATGTGAACTAAATTAAAAAACGCCCAGCAGTCAGCCATGCTTTGAATCTGCAGACATTTTTTTTTAACATTTGATGAAAGCAGTCTGTTGCAAAGCAGCAGTAATCGATGTGTGAGTTACTTTGATTCACTTTTTATTAAATTCATTATAATATATACAATACAATCATTCACAGAGATTTTTTTCTAGTAGTCCACTTCCGCCACTAAAGGATGTACCCTGGTCCCAAGGATGCACCCTGCTCGGTCTTGTGACTCTGCCCATCCAGACCTGACAGCTTACCGACTACCCCTACAGCTCCTACCTCCATAGCAGGGGCTGTGGGGGGAGGGCCATCATCTCTCCCAGGCTCGTCCACCATGCAGAGCAGGATTCAGTGCCAGCAGGCACTAGGACCCATGGATTTTTCTCCTTTTCTTGTCCCTCCCATCTCCTTGACGTGAGCCCTGCCACTGCTGACCCCATACATGTGCAGCACATCCTCTGGGGCAGGAACCAAGCTCCCAGGTGCAGTGGCTGGGGTCGCTGTGGCACCAGAGCTCACCGTCATTACTCCCCAACCATGACATACTGCCATGTGGAAGGTGCCCCTACCCGGCCTGCCTCCCGATGCGACCACTTGGAAAACGTAATATTCAGACACTATTCTGCTTATATTTAATATTTTTTCTATTATTCTCATCATTACTTCTTTATTACTAAGGACATCTGCATGTAAACAAGTTAACTGCCACATCTGTTCTGGCTGCTTGCCTACATCTGACATCACAGTTCTGTTTATTACATAACAATCTGTTGTCATCGAGACAATTACACTGCCGTAAACAGAGGATTATGATGTCAGGTGTAGGCAATCAGAAAGAGCACATAAAGTCTCAGGGACAGTAATCCTCTTTCATACAATGGTCCTTAGTAATAAAGAAAAAAGGGAAAGAAATATAGAAAATACATGAAATATAAACTAAATTGTGTCTAAATCTCACATTTTTATCAAGTTTTTCTAACGATGTCGGGGCACTTTAACTGCCATTGAAATTGCCTTGTTTCCTGAAGTACCTCAGCTGCAGTATTCTGCAGTATTGTGTTCCTGGTGGGCTCCATTATAGTGCTAGTATGACTCCCAAGGACAAAGAGATTTTAACAACCAGAAAATGGAGCACCCCAGTGCAGGCAGAGGGGACCGGTATTAACAGTGAAAATTTACTAAAACAAACATGTCTATCCCCAACAGCTACAGGGAAAGAGTTGACTGTGGACAAGGTAACAAACAAATTACAAGATATAAGGGTGTAGCAGACTTTTAGACTGATAATGCAGTCTAGACATATGAGACTAGCACAAAATGTCAGCAAACCTTGTGGCATTAGTAGAGACACCAAATGAAATGTTCCCATAGCTCTTGGACTATATGATGAAAGAGGCGCAGAACATATTTTAGTTCCAGGAGTTCCCAATGAATACTAAGGGCCACTGCTCCTACATATTTTAGTATCATCTGCAAAAAGGCATACCTTCCCTTCCAGTTCATCTGCAATGTCACTTATGAAGACACGGAAAAGGACTAGTCCCAGTACTGAGCCATGCAGTATGCCACTGTTCACTCTTCCATCATTAGAGAGAATGCTTTTAACCACCACCCTTTGTTGCTTTTTAATTAGTTTCTCACCCAATTCATCACTTTGGATCCCACCCCTAGGCTGCTTAATTTCTTGCATCAGTCTCCAGTGCAGCACAGTATTCAAGCCTTCCTAAAGTCCATATGGGCTATATCCACCGCTCTCCTCTGATCTACTGCCCTGGTCAACCAGTCAAAGAACTCCATATGTATCTTTTGATACATGTGCATGTATCTAAAGAGTTACTGGAATGTATCTCTGGCCAACAATGGAGGATGTTATTACACAGTTTAGATGTGTAGCATGATTGCAACATTCAATAAATCAAAAGTGCACAGCAATTATCCATGCTGGGAAGCTGCAAATATTTTTTTTTAAACGTAATAAAAACAGTCTGCTGCAAAGCAGCAACATCTAGATGTGAGTTTATTTTATTCACTTTTTATTCATTATAATATATACAATACACTCATTCACAATTGAGTTATAAATTAGAATTGCTCTATTTTCTTTCTTTGGAGATTTTTCCCAGCCGTCCACGTCCATCATTCAGCAATGTACCCTTGTCCCAGGGATGCACCCTGTTCAGGCCTATGTCTCTGGCCCACTCTGCCCTGGTAGTCCAATGACTACCCCCATGGCTTTCACCTCTGTGGTAGGGGCTCTGGGAGGAGGGCTGTCCTCCTCCCCCCCCCCGGCTCGTCCACCATGTGGAACAGGATCCAGTGCCAGCAGGCACTAGTATCAGGGATCCAGGAGCCCAGACCATCATTCAGTCGGCTGTGGGTTCTTCTTCATTTTTTCTTGTCCCTCCCATTTCCTTGACGTGAGTCCAGCCTCTGTTGGCCTCTTGTGCATGCAGCATATCCCCTGCGGCAGGACCAAGCTTCCAAGCTCAGCTGCAGGGGACACTGTGACACAAGAGTTCACTGTCAATGCTTCACGGCTATGACATGCTGCCATGCGGCACCTGCCCTGGCCCAGCCTGCCTCCCCGTGCAACCACCTGGGTTCACTTCCGAAGCCAGGCTGTCTACATGGCACTGCATTGCACTGCGGCTGGGCCATCAAGGTGGCCATAGAACTGTTACATGTTGATATTATCACAACTCATAAACTATGACATAAATATAAAATGTAGCTTTTGTTCATGTTAAAGGACTTTTCTGAGAAATGTATTTGGGCTTTACTGCCCATTACCCTAAGGCAGCGCTAGCCTTTTTCAGACAAAAGTAGAATTTTTTTAGCATGTCCTGTTCAGGAAGGAAGGGATCGTAACTGGAGCTGAACCCCCAGTCAGCTGATCCCTTCCACTTTCCAGTTTGCCAGCCCCACCCTGACCTGCAGTCTTGTTAGCAAAGTAATACTACAGTGTTTAAGTCCTACAAAGAAACTAACTATGAGACAGTCTTGTAATTGGCTGTGATACAGCCTTGTAACTGGCTATGAAAGAGCGTTGCAACTGTCTGTGAGACAGCCATGAATTCGGCCATGAAAGACCTGCAGAAATGGTGAAATAATTGTACCTGTGCCCCCTGGGTTATCTGCAGCCCCAAAATTAAGATGTACTTTGAACCTGCTGAGATACCAACTCTCACAAGAACTTTGGACTTTCCTCCTTGGGAATAGGAATCTCAAAGAAGAAGGGGACTCTTTAATAGCTTGAAACCACTGTACTGCAATTAGTACAGGATTACAAACAATATATCCATCAGCTTCATTTATTAAATGGATTTTGGTTGACTTTTAATCAAGTTTTGAACATTCAGATATTGTTGGGAATGTTTGTTTGATAACCCCTTTATTTGCAGCCCTACACTGGCCTGAGAGCATCCGACAGCAAGGGAGGTCACCCTAATCCTGGAAGGTCAAGTAAGTGTGTTAAGGCATTGTATACTCCCTTCCCTATCATTCCATCAGAATGCCCGTAGACATCAGGAAGGGGCTAAAAATCTGTGCTCATACAGGATTTGGGGGATGACTGGGCATCGGAGCACATCTGTAGTTGCTTGGATGAAAAGAGGAAAAATGCTTATTGATTTAAATTGCATAGGCAGCCTACATCTACACCACTCACCCTGTCCTGTTGCTGGATGAAAAGACTTTCAGCATGCCCTCTAGGCATGCATGCCTGGTAGTTCATTGCAATACTGAATCTCATTGGTGATTCAGTAAAAAACTAGGAGTGTACCTCAGGCACGCATTGGACTGACTGTGAGCAACAGCACTGTTTGTGTCAAACTCCTGCCCTCTCAGACTGTCTGGCTCTCCTGAATGGTTCCCATCTCAAAGGGGAAGCAGTCAGGCTTGACTATAGATGTGCAGTTTCTGCCTCCCAGTACCATCTTGAATTTGGTCACCTAGGAAGACTCTAGGGAAATGAGGGCAGCCTACAGAAGAATTTTTGGAGGCAGTATAGCGCAGTGGTTTAAGGGTCTGAGCTGCAAACCTGGAGACCTGGGTTTGAATCCCACAGCCCCCACTTGCATACTGTGTGACCTTAAGCAAGTCACTTAACTTCCTTGTGCTCCCAGGTCGCACCTGTAAACAAGCTTTCAGCTTAGTGTGTCTCTCCTGGTTAAAAAAAAAAAAAGTAAACCCCCACCCTCTGACCTAGCTGCTCTGATCCTCTTAGTCTCCAAACACGTGGCTTCTGCCTGCACCTGTACTGGGGAGAGTGAGAGTGGTGCTAGGGAATAGAAGCCACTGAAGAATTGAGCCTGTTGTCCCTAGATCAATGCATAGCTTCTGCCTGCACCCACACTGGGGAAGAATGTAGGAGTGTGCAGTACTAAAGCCACAAATGAGTGGAGCTTAGACTGGAGCTCCGGCAGCAAAACCCCACCCATGTGGTTGCAGGGAGCAAAGGACCACACTCTGCAGCAGCAGCAGCGCAAGTGCTGGCAGTGCAGCCCATTAAAGAAAAAAAAGACAAAGAGACTGTGGTGGGACAGTAGGTTCGACCCCCACCCCAGGTGCACCTCACACTGATCCCAGCTCAACTGTGAGCTCTGTCCTGTATGGGGGGAATGACCTAAAGAAATATAACCCCCCCTTTTCTACCTTGCTTACCTGAACTGACTGTGAGTCCATCAACAATCCATCTGCCCACATGGGTGACCTAACAACCGCCAGCTGCATGAGGTGAGCATGGTACAGCCCAAGTACCAAGGGGAGGGACCCTGGGTGCTGCTCAGTATGACCCATGCATGGGTGCATGGCTGAGAAGCACAGATGTCAGGTGTAAAGAGCAGCACCTCTCCCACCGTGCACCAGTCCTTGTGCTTGCCATGACTGGCTGGGGTTGCAGAGGAGGAGAACCACTGCTCCAGCCAAGATGACATTATGCCACCCCGATGACCACAACCCAGCAGTAAAACATCATAGATGATGACGACTGCAACCCAGCAGAAGGCATCACAGATGATGACAGCATCCCGTCAAATGACATTGGGGTGGCAGCCTTCCTGATGACATCTGAGGACCCTGAAGGACTCCCTGTCACTGGCTGGAGATCAGATGGAAAAGGAGGATCAGAAGCAAGTGCTAAGTTGTTGCAGAGGGATGAGGCCAGACCTGGACCACTTAATTCTACAGACTGGTGAGACTGTTCTTTTAAATTTCTCTCAGGGTGATCTAGGACAATGTTTATGATTCTGCTGGGTGCTGAAGTGTTCCACTTCAAATGACTTCTATGATATTACTACTGTAGAGACACTTAAAGTGACATCAATAAACCATAATGCCATGCACATAAAAGGGCAATTAGGGAGTTGCTGCCTTATCACACTGATCAAAGAAATGTTTAACCTGTTGAAACAGTTTTTTACACTGCTTTACCAATTTTCATTACTGTTTCAATAAAAAAAAATCTAAATTCTAATCAGAAATGTTTACCTGTGCTAAGTAGGTTGAAATTGGGCCTTTCCCTAAGGCTTCTAAATTTAGAATGTCATCCCCTCTGGGGGTAATGCCACCCTAGAATGCCTTTTGTGAGGTACATTTGAAACGCATGAAATGTTTGAAGTTTGGTAAATAGGTCCGAAGTGACATGTATCTCTACCAAGGTGTTAGCTGAGTTATTTAGCGCCCCAGGGTGTGTGGCTCATAGGGTTATGATTGTGTTGCCATGTGGTTATACCTAATGTGCCTCTCCATGTCTCTTGGGCACTGTGCCCTGAGTGGACAAGGAGGGTGGGCTATCCTGGAGTCCCAGGGCAGTAGGACCCCAGGGCTCAGGAGATCCCCATTGGTTTTGTATTATGATTACTTTAGGACAACCATCATGGTGCTCGCTAATCACAGCCATGTTTCCCCCCGTGCACTGTTGGGGAGGTAGTGCATAACCTCCATCACTGTGAGCCTAGGTGGAAGGCTTCCACCTTGAGGCCCGAGGTTCTTGCTGAGGGTGTCAGGATTCAAACGGGGCTGTGTATAGCCTACTGGAAGTTCAGGCTCCCCCAGTAGGTCTACAAGGCCTGTAAAGGGTTAATCTCTTCAGCCTCAAGAAAGCTGGGTCAGTTGGTCTGCCCCAGAGCTCTAAAAGGGAGGAGAAGACTAGCTTAACTGGACAGCTACAGCAAGTGCATCAGTTTTGGAGGGGGCTGCCTGCTTGGCATGCTATGACTGAGGTCCTCTCTTTTCCAGAAGATTAAACATCTTAAAAACCTTTTTACTTCTGCCAGTTTCCAGCGAAATAAAAAAAAGTCCCTAAAGTAGCCCAGACGTCTTAATAATATCAAGTAATTCTTCTTCGTCAAGTGCAGCAAGACACAGAGTAGGGTTCCCTTCATTAGTGTCTACTTCCCATGCATTTTGCTGTTCATAAAATAGCAGTTTGGCCAGTCTGGACTCACTGTTACCCAAACAGTCCTCGTGACCAACTGAGACAATGGCTGTTTCACACTGGTGAGCCCTAAATAGGACAAACCATACAGTACATCTCCTTTGCTGTTTAAGCCTCTGTATTTTGTTTCTGACACTTCCTGCACCTTACAATCCTGCTTACATTTCTTCTTGGCAACCTGCATACTGTACCCATGATGCATTACACAAGTGAGATACAGTGGCGTCCGCCGGGATCAGATGCATTATCTTGCAGAATTCTGCAGGAAACAGTGCAATTCAGGGGCAGTTGTCATGCAGGAAACTGTAACACTGGTTCTGACTTTGGCGGACAACACTGTATCTGTTGTTGGCTAAGACAGATAAATGTGATTGGCTAATGAGCATTACAAATCATGTAATTACTGTATTTATCATAATAACATGGGGTGGGACTTACTACCCAGTAAAAAAAGAAGTCTGTGTTTTTAACACCCACAAACGCAGGGCTCGATTTTAAAAAGTCAGAACTGGTGCAAGGGGGCGTGTGTCAAAGAGAAATGGTGCAAGGGGCTCCTAGAACCACACCTTGTTCAAGTCCCAATTTTCAGATGCAGTCTGTGCCACGTGGGGGACCTCCTGTGCTAACTAGGCTTGCACCATCCCTGCTACAGCCACACCGGTATGCCATGGTGGAAGGGGGATTGTGCCAGGGCAGGGTTGCATTATCCCCTACATTGAGATTTTGCAAGCTCCCCCAAGGGGCACACAGACCCAGCAGTTAGACCAGCCCAGATCTAATATAACAGTCCATGCGCGGTCCATGGCACTGGTGTGGCATGGAAACTGAGCCCTCTTGCCCACCGATGATAGCCCAAAGTGGCATACACTGTCCTGCCAAAAGATGGGATGGTGTTGAATCACTGCATGTCTAGGACAGGTGCCACTGCCACCTGCGGTCTTCCCCGGCATTCCTCGGCTACCATGGCAAGCCACAACAGTGGTCCCTGTGGTGCCTCCCATGCAACACCCATGCTTGGGCATGGCTGTCCCACCACAGCTTGCAGCCATACACCACCACCACCCCAAAATCCCAGCAGTGCTTAGCCCCCTGAACATCCCTGTGGCTGTCCCGCACGTCCTGGTGCCACTGTCAGGCATGGCCTGTGGCCTGCAGTGTCTGCTGACCCCCTTCCACCTCAGTCCTGCAAGACACGCCCCCACAGCCACTGGCAGCTGCCACTGCATGCAGCCTGTGGACCCCAGCACCTGTCGCCATAACGCGTTACCGACCCGCAGTTTGCAGCAATGCTGTCCTGTGTGCCTTCTGTGTGGCACATGGGAGCCGGTGTGCCAACCTGTAGGACTTTGGTGCCAGGACCCTACCTATACAAAAATCAGGTGCAGTGTCCCCAGCGCACCAGTGATTGATGTAAGCTGCTGTTTGCCACAACCTGCATTGATCTATGGGGCCCTTTGAAAATTTAGCCCACAGTTTCTGAAATGTATATATTTTGTTTTTATTGACCAGGTTAGCACACTAGACAATTAAATGCCTATTTTCAGGTACGACCCAGGAGGTCATAGAGTAAAGCAATGAGATGAGCATCTCACAAAGTAGCACATAAGAATACAAGTTTTAGAAAATCAAACAAGCAGGTAATATATATTATTACAATACCAAATACAATAACAAAACAACTGTAGGGAAAACTAGAAACCATGGAGTGGCGGAATCTCCAGTATAGTACACAACAGTGATCACACTTGGATTCTGCAGGTAGTTATGTCCATATGCTGTGCAAACACAAAATAAGGGAGAAGAGCATCTTCTCAGATGTTCTGTCACCCTTGCTACTGATGTTCTGTTCAGTCATGAACTCAGGTCATAATCATGCCGAGTCAATACCAAACTTGGCGCCATTGAGTTGGGTGATCACCTTGTCAATTTCTCAAAATATGGAATCAGATTTTTCTGGCCCAAACCAGACCACAAAAATAATTTGTGTGTGTGTGTGCATGTTGGGGTCAACACTGGGTGCAAATTCTGTTTTGTGCCCAGAACTGGACACATAATCAGGTTTTGTAATTGAATAATGGTTAGCCCTTCTAAATCCTGGGACAGAACCACCACTCATAAAGCTTCAGACCCCCTCTTTTGGAGTACTGTTTTCAGCACTAAGAAATTAGACTTATACACGGCTATCTACAGCATCCACACATACAGCAGCCAAACACATCTGTACCAGAAATCCTGGAACAAACACGTCTTTCTGCTTTTTATCAGTTGCTTCAGCTCCATGGCTTTTAACGCTGCTTCTACAAGTCAGGCTCCTCTGCCAAATTGGCTCTTGTAGGTTATACTGCAGAACAGGGTCAACACCCAGTCCTCGTCATTAGGACTCTCAGGCGGGGGTTGAGCAAAGCTCAAGTGTTTGTTTTCCTGTTTTTTTTTATTTTAAAAGACTTTCTTTTTCATTTGGAGGTGAACAAATGAAGGTTTTGCCATTGTGCAGTTATGTTAATTTGTTCCTGCTATTATTATAAGATCTATCAAGCTGTTGTTTCGTGCCATGTAAAATTTGTTTGGATGTGACTTTCTTTTTTCCCCCTGGCATCCCTCCAAAGCAAACTGGATGCTGCTTTCTTTTTCTGCCTTCTCAAGATGAGGTTCATAGTGTCTGTAGCAGTGCTGGTTGCTCTGGTGGCAGCCGCACCGAGCTCCCCAAGGTTCTATCACAGAGGTTGGCTGCGTCTCCTGAAGGAGGGGGATGGCTGTGGTCAGTGTAATCGGGATCTGTGCCCAAAGCCCATCCGTTGCCCAGCCGGGGTGGTGCTGGATGAGTGCAACTGCTGCCCCGAATGTGGGAATGTGGAAGGGCAGATCTGTGACTTGGACAATACAAACCATTTCTATGGGAAGTGTGGCAAGAACCTGGTGTGCAAGCTGTACACCGATGGGGCCAGGACTGGGAAGATCCCTGAACCCCAGTGCATTTGTAGTTCCCCAGAGAGCATATGTGGATCTGATGGCAAAACCTATGAGAATATCTGCAGGTTTACAGAGATTCAAACCAGAAGCGAAAGAAAGCTTGGTATGAAACACAAGGGACCCTGTGCATCAGGTAACATGAAAATATGGATTGTGTTTTAAAAAGACAAAAGGAAGAGCGTATCTTACTTTATTCACAAATGTAGATTGCTGGGTCATTTGAGGAGGTCTTGGTCCCCTGGATTCCAAATGAAACCAAAAGTAAAGATCAGTTGCATGTCTTATGCATCCCATGTAGCTAGATCCAAGTTCAAAATGAATCCAATGATTATGTAAATCTCTTAGAGCTCTATCATCTTTGCATAGATTTAGAATTTGACTTATGTTCATTGTATTTAAACTAGATGTTAATGGTTCATGTTAATGGAGAAAGTCTATATTTATCACTTGTGTTTAATTTATTGAAAACTTTAATTAAAATCTTATCGATAAAATTAGCACTGCTGCAAGGCACCTGAAAAGGGCTTGAGTCTAACTGTAAGTCTACAACAACCCAGAGCTACAGTACTGTGATAGTCTGTTACAGTGAAAGTCCGACTGGTCAGTTAAAGCTTCACCTTAGCAGGACTTAAACATTTTCACAGGACTCTGCCTCTGTCATTTGGCTCATTTTACTTGAAAAATACAATTAAATTACTACCTATCACGTTTAGTTTTGGCAAACATTTTAAAGCAGTGGAGCATGTTACAGGGAAATGTTGTACGTGAACCATTTTATTCATTCTTTTTTTTCTTATTCATTTTTATTTTGCCTTTTATCCTGCCTGGTGAGATTCCCCTCCATTTTGAGCTGGTGTTGTCATTTGTTGAGTCGGTGTTATCAAACCATCTGCTGTCATCAGATGGTTTGAGTCCTATCTGATAAGGGGAAGCAGATGGTGATGGGGAATTTCTCCTCCTCCCCAAAGCCCCTGTCATGTAGAGTGCCACAAGGCTCGATCTTGTCACCAGTGCTGTTCGCAGTGTACATGCTGCTCCTGTGCAAGATCATCTGGCAATACAGCATGGAGTTTCACTGTTATGCAGATGACACCCAGCTGTATTTGTCATTTGCACCTGGAACATCCAGTGCTGTCAACATGCTTAACGGCTATCAGGCTAAAATCAATGACTGGCTGGCTTCCAACTGGCTGAGATTAAATCCAGATAAGACGGAGGTGCTAGTGGTCAAGCCAGGTCAGGAGCATGATGGGTTGCCACCTGGAGCTAGCACAGGTCTTTTCCTGGGGTCTGCTCTGTTGGTGGCTTCCTCGCGGGTGCATAATCTGGGTGTGATCCTGGACAGCAGGCTAACCTTTGAAGATCAGGTATTGTCTATACTTAAAAGTGTTTTTTACCACTTGCAGAACATCACCAAGATCAAGCCCCTCATTCTGCTAGAGGATCTGACGACCCTGGTTCATGCCTTTGTCACCTCAAGGTTCGACTACTGCAACTCTCTATACCTCGGGGTCATGAGAGGGACCCTCCGCAGACTGCAGCTGGTGCAGAACGTGGCGGCCCGGTTGCTGATGGGCCTGTCTAGGGCCAGTCATGTAACTCCAGTTCTATGTGCTCTGCACTGGCTGCCTGTCAAGTGGAGGGTCCTTTTCAAGGTGGGCTTGCTTACCTATAAGGCCCTATACAGACTGGGTTCTGGCTACCTGTCGGAGCTCCTGACACCTGCGACTTCTGCTCACTCCCTCCACTCCTCTTCGAGGGGCCTCCTGGATGTTCCCAGGGTTCAGCTTAAGACATCGGGTGACCGTGCCTTTAGTGTCACTTGGCCAGCCCTGTGGAACTTGCTTCCGTCTGCAGTCGGGGAGGCTCGCTCAATTGGTGTTTTCAAGCTAAGGCTGAAGTCCCACCTCTGTAGCCTGGCCGTTACGGATTGATCTTCCTAGCACAATCTAGCCTAATTATTTAAAGTCTCTCTTAAAGCTATAATTCTGAATGATTCTAAATTTTATTGATCCCTGAATTATCCTGCCTGCCATCACCAACGTTGCACACTTATACGTGCTTTGTCAAGGCCTTGACAAAGCACATATAAGTGTGAAATGTTGGAGATGGCTGGCAGGATGTTGCCTGCTGTGGTTTTACATATATAAATGATTTAACTTCACTCCAGGTTTGGATGTTTGTAGTATGATCTGTTGATCCCAGCTTTTGAGATGATAAATATGATGGCATGAACGCTATTGGCTCCAGGCATTGTTTCTGTGCTCCCTAAGAGAACGTGCCCAAAGTTTGCCTGCTCCCTGGCGGAAGCTGGGAAAAAAGGCTACTCAGGCCAAGCAGGTCAGAAGACGTGGCAGATGTCGAAGCACGTCGCTCGGGAGCATGTGGTGTGCACCATGATGTCACTGTGCCTCACATCTCTCAGGGGTGAAAACCAGAGGAAAAGTCAGCAATAGGATTATGACAAGTGCCCGCAGGCCCTGCACTCAACCAGCTGAGCATGCAAACCAGAGCAGGATTCATTCTGCAGTTGGGCTTGGGGAACCCCGCTGACCTCGCCAGGGAGCAGGGCAAGCCTAGGGGAAGACAGATGGCAGGTAAGCCCAGCAGAGGTCGGGTCGATGGGGCTGGGATGCTCATCAGAAGGAGGGCCAATTGGGGAGAGGAAAAAAAAAAAGAGCTGATTGGTGACAAGAAAAAGATAAAATTTTTAATATGAGATGGTGTAGTCTTTTGCATGCTAGTTCACCCTAGCACAGAAAAAGTGATGTTAAAGAATAGACGCTCAAATTTAGCTGCAAATACTGCTGAAAACCTAGGAGTAGCCACATTTAAAGCATTGCTCCTTTTATTATTTCAAATCTAAAAAATGCTAAACCAGATTCAAAAACAGGGAGAACGGGCATTTTTATGTTGCCTTGCACACGCAGTGCAAGCAACATATTGTGGCAGCTTGCTGGAGTAGCAGGTTGTGGAGGTGCAGCAGTGCTGTGGCCAGTGTACCACTGCTTTTTTGGACTGGTCTCTGTGGCACCAATGAATGAGCATGCTGTCTATGACATCAGTTCAGAAGCATGCCACCAACTTGAATAGGGTCACCACCTTTGGATGAGGTAAAAACCAGATGCTAAACCACACCCCAAACTCCGCCTCTGGCTCCACCCCCTTTTTATGAGTGGTGGGGATATCGCTCCTCCTTCAAAGTCATTTGTAATGTTGGGATAGACATTATTAGTGATAGGAAATCATTTTTATACTGTTATTTATTTGATTTATTCAGTTGTTTATTTTTATTCTTTGGCAACTAGGTTAACTCCCATAGGCCACATAGCCCATTTTACAGGAGTGACCCAGGAGCAAAGGAAGGTGAAGTGACTTGCTTAGGGTCACACCATATGTAAGTGGCGGCTGTGGGAATCAAACTCAGGTCTGCTGCATGTGCCAAGCTCATCCACAGATTATTGCTCAGCCCTCTGTTATACACTCTCCCATTTTCTTTTTCATGTCATTTATGTATTCTGATGCTTTGACCAATGTTGATAACTTAATTATCGATGCATGTGTTCCCTTTAATACTGCACTGTGTTCCCCTTTACCTCAGCAGTTACTGCTGGCTCTTTTTATATTTCTAAGACATTCCACAATTTCAGACACATCATTCCATGCTGTTTATCTGAATGACCTATAAAAGTGTAGCTAATATCATGGAATGTTTAGGTAATACAAAAAATGAAAGCAAATGTAGTGATAAAGGCAGTAAAAGTTAGATTATTAATTTAACAAAAATGGGTCTAAAACATACTAGAATATAGGACAAACAAAAAGAAACACCTGAGAGCACATAAAGGTGTAAAAACTGTTTCCTGTCATAGCAATAAAAGACCATACTCAAAATTCAGAGTGAAAATACTAAGTTAATTTACTGCTAATGATCTTAATGGCCATACTTTACACCTCCCAGACAGTCTGGTTTTACAAACAAAGGCAGGTCTGAATGACTGTGAAATCAGAACTTCTTTGCAACCTGGACATGCAGTGCAGCCAAAACAGTGAATGATTTGATACATTAGTTTTAAGACTATATGAGCAGTCAAAATGGACCAAAAACCGGACTGCATTTACTCAAAACCGAATGACTGGATAAGGACCCTAAAAACCAGATTATCCGGTCAAAAACCGGATAGGTGGCAACCATAAACTTGAAAAAATTTCGCCACTGCAGTGAGGGAGTGACCCGTCATTGCAGGGCGTGCCTTGCCTGCTGAAACATTTCAGTAAACATGGCGGCAGCTGCCGCCGTCTGCCTCTCCCAGTCCATAGAAAGCCGACGTCGGAGGTGTCCAATAAATCCCCCTGTTGGCATGCCCCTTCCCCCATTTGTTTACCAATGGGGGCGCCCAATCCCGGTTGGTATAATGTTCCCTCTAGTTTTGTCTGCTGAGGGGGGTGCCCAATCCCCCTAGACATCATGTCCCCCCTCCACACACACACACAAACATGCTTTCTTTGCCTACAGGGGACCTAATCCCCGTTGGCTTCAGTCCTCTGTCCCCAAAATACACAGGTGGCACACATGGAGCCCACCCCAGTGTGCCCCACAGTTGGTTTTACACCTGTAAATAAAGAAAACCTTCCCGCGATGTCCTTCCTAAAAAAAAAGTAAATGGTCCGTCGTTGCTTCGGGAGCTCCCCCTTCCCCCAACCCACACTCACCCTCAGCGTAACCCACCTCCTAGCACACCCTCTCACCCCACACCTCTACCTCCTGAGCCTGGAGCGACGATCTTTGGTGGAGCGGGAACACGTCTCCACTCTTCAAAGCCGACCGCAAACTGAAAAAAATCACGGCAAGTTGTATAATGGCATCAATGGGGGTCAACTTAGGTGGATATCTCGGACATTTTTGCAACTTTTGGCTCCAGATTTTCAACATGGTGTTCTTGGGACCCCACCTCATGAACTTAGTCATTGTCATTTTGTTATTTGGTCCCAAAAGGTGATTTTGCGGTCACTGTGTGGAATCACCTTTCGGGACTGATTATCGAAATGACAGTGCCACTGTTCATAAGGTGGGCTCCCAAAAAGCCTATGTTGCAAATTTGCTGAAAAAATTCCAAAAAATGACTGTTATGAGCGTGCATTGCGCAGTTTCCACACACACTCATAAGTTTGAGAATTTTTTATATTTTCACTCCAGATTTTCAACATTGCCATTTTTCACACTCTCCTTATGAACAGTACAGCTGTCATTCTTCACATCCTGCCCGAAATGTGTTTTCGCATATCTGGCTCACAATAGCGCAGTTGCTGTGGAAAATCAACATTCAGGACAGATTAAGAAAATCACAGTGACACTGTTCAAGAGCAGAGGTCTCAAAATGTCTATGTTGAAAATTTGGTGAAAAAATTCCACAAAATGACTGTGTTACTAGTGTGCATTGAGCAGTTTCCACACACGCTTGTAACTTCGAGAATTTTTAATATTTTCACTCCAAATTTTCAAAATTGCCATTTCTTCACACCTCCTTATGAATGGTACAGCTGCAATTTTTCACATCCTTCCCAAAATGTGTTTTTGCACATCTGGTGCAGAATGACGCGGTGGCTGTGGGAAATCAACGTTCGGGACAGATTAACAAAATCACAGTGCCACTGTTCATAAGCAGAGGTCCGAAATACTTTCATGAGGTGGGGTCACAAAAAAAACATGTTGAAAATTTGGAGTGCAAATACCAACAGACTCCCAGAACATTAAGGTTTCTAACTGTAACGTCCCATCCTGTAGAGACTGACAGGTGTCAGGGTTGTGACTTTGGACTGTCAGCTGTAATGCTCATGCCATTCCACCCCCGCTCCCACCCTGCAGCCAGTGTGACAGGCATCAAGGTGTGCCTTGGACTCTTTGGCCCCAAAGTTCACCCCATTCTCCTGTACTGCACCCATCTCAACGTATTTCCTTATGGAATGGGGTGAGCATAAGACCCTATAACCCAAGGCACAACGCGACACTTGTCGGAGTCTCCAGGGTAGGGTAAGGTGAAATGGCATGAGCATTATGGCCGACGACCCAAAGGCACACTTCAATGCCTGTCAGTCTCTGCAAGGTGGGGGTGGGGTTGGCATCAGTTCCATACTTCACTGCCATTTCTATTATGCATCTCGTTAATTCCTTCACTGCCAATGCCAATGCCAGCAAGCCAACATTCCAATTGTTTAACTAGGAGTGGCACACTAAGCTGAAAACTTGTTTACAGGTGCGACCTGGGAGCACAGGGAAGTTAAGTGACTTGCTCAGGGTCACACAGTATGCAAGTGGGGACTGTGGGATTCAAACCCAGGTCTCCAGATTTGCAGCTCCAGAGCCTTAAACCACTGCACTGTACTGCCTCCATTCGGCATTGACAAATGCTTGTTTTAAATATATTTTACTGAATTTTGCACATAACAAAAACAATGCATACAGAACATTACAGACATCTAGGATGAATACAGAACCATACACTAAATACAGCCCCCCCCCCCCCCAAATGTAACCTGATGCCATCTAGCTACCATTGCAATAGATATACACAGGGTAAAACCATATATTACATGGAATACATTATGTTGGGTCGAATTGGATTCATATATAATTGATTAATCATCAGAAATTCCAATTAAGGCATGCAGTCTTTCCCAGTGGAAAAAGGGCAATCTAAATCAGAATACAGGCTATAGATACAAACTTCACACTGCAACATGCACTGCTGCTTGAACTAAGTCAGGTACTGTATATTCGCTATAATTCGTTCTTTAAAAAAGAGCCTCTGATGTCACATGGCACACTCTGAAAAACATCATATTTGGACCAAATTCAAATTATTATTCAGGGCACCTGTCACAATTCAGTGCCATAAAGTGCTTGAGATGACTACTTTGCAGCACAGTTCGATTTATCACCCCTTCATGCCATACATAAAGAGGCCGCAAGTACTGCCCTGCATCAGTGCATTGGTCAGTGCACCAGCACAGCAAAAGGGACAGAGGGAGTCTGCAGTAATGAGGCCACTGGTATGTATGGAGGTGATGCATTATACATGCCCCCCACTGGGCTAATTCACCCCGGCTGGAAGGGCCTGCAACCTCTGGAAGAATTATTGAAAGTACTGCTACAGACTGACCCCTGTGGCTGCCGCAATTACAAAATGTTAGCGGTCACATGGCCTATGTGTGACCCCTAGCATCCAGGATGGTAATCTGCACATCTGCATATCACTAAAAATATCACCAACAGCTTAATCTGGTTCAAGGTCAGTTGGCATTCATCTGTATCCCCCTCCCCCGGGTCGTGCCTAAAAATAGGCAGGATTTGTCTAGTGCACTTACCTGGTCAACAAAAACTAAATAAATAAATCTGTATACAGAGCTGCTATCATAGGGGACAGTCCACCCCCTACAGACAGCAGCACCTGTTTGAGTATAGCAATTTTCATGGGTGGCAGTACTGGAATGCCAGTGCACCTCTGAATACTACCATCCACTGCTGTAACTGTATATGCTCCTAGGTAGTTCCTACAGTTACCACTGCTAATCCTTTACTTCTGAGGAGATTTACACAGAAACAGGATCCCATTACTTGGTCTTCATCTGCTCTGGCTGCTTGTCTACAAGTGATATCATAATCCTATGTTGTGAGAGCAATAAGACACAACAGGGTGTGGGTTGCTGTCTGCTAAACGCATGCCCCAGGTGCACAGTGAGGCACGAGGCACTTGGCCAAGTGCCTTCAGCATCTTGGAAGTGCATTTATCAAACAACAACCCACAACTCGAAATGCCTTATTGTTCTTATGAAATAGGTCCCATACTAAATTTTCTAAACAAATAAAAAAATAAAATAATACTTTAAAAAAGTTTTTGTTTTGTTTGTTTTATCTGTGTGAAATAGTTCCTGAATTGCATTAGCAGTGCAGGAGTCTTGGGCTGCCATTAGAGGGCGTTTATTACTGCAGTACTGTGCTGTGATCAGTATCACGGATTACTTCTCCCCACCCCCACCGCTGTTTGCATTGCGATCCTGCTACTGTTTTTGTTGCCTTATCCCTGTTTGTATTTTGTTCCCCCCCAAACTGTTTATACTGCACCCCCAATTACTGTTTCATTACCCAAGAGGTTTTGCACAACGTTTGAAATCACTGCTGTTCCATTCCCCACCAGTGAGATGTGGGAGTGCATTTGTTGTAAAAGTGCTAGGCTTTTACAGGCTGCTTTCTCTGTTTTCTACTGAAGTGTTTTTGGGAGAAGGTACTGGCCTCTTTGCAGTCAGGAGACGACAGCAGTGGGCGGGAACTGTGGCAAGCCTGGACTTCCAGTTTCAGTGTGATAGATTTATATGTACTGGGAGAAGAGGTTGTGCTGGGGATGAGATATAGCATTGAAAGATGCTGATACTGCCAGTGAGGGGACTTGCAGACAGGAAGGCAGGAGGCCAACAGACGAGACAGCAGCAGCAACTCAGGCTTAAGATTACAGGCCTACAACTAAATAAACTGTCAAAGAAGAAACAAAAGGTCAGTTTTGGCATACTTTTTTTTTATTAATGCCATATGTTTATATCATGTTTAGTGTGGATGGGTTTATTACAGACTTGTAGAATTTTAGCTATTGTGTTAGGGCAATTAATGTGCCTTTACAGCAGTAACATGGCTCTCCAGAAATTTATTTTCAAACATTTCTGGCAGGCATGGATATGTGGAATGTGCCACATCCTGATTCCCAGAAAAGTGCCACCACAGGGTTGTTACTCTATAAATGTATGCCTGGGGATGGCTCCTGACCAATCAGGGTGCGGTGTTTTCCCTGCCCATTTTATAAGACATCATAATAATTTCTGCACCAAGCAGTTCAGTTGTGATGTCACAGGCAGTGCATTATGATGTCACTCTAAGAGGAGCTAGAGCAGATGAAGATGAAAGCACAGAGATCCTGTTTTCATGAAAATGTCATAAGTAAAAGTATGAGAGGAAGTAAGTAAATGGAATATAAGTTAAACTGGGTGCATTTATTCAAAGTTCTCCCTGTGGTGTTCAAGACTCTCTAAAGGAAGTTATAATATTATTTTTTATTTATTTTACAAGTTTTGGTCAGGAAAGACACACTGAGCCAAGGCTTGCTGCCAGGTGTGTCATGGGAGCACAGAGAAGTTAAGTGACTTGCTCATGGCTACACAGTATGAAAGTGGTGGTTGTGGGATTCAAATCCAGTTCTGCAGGTTTGCAGCTCAGTGCACTTAACCAGTACGCTATACTGCCTCCAATATCAACAATATGCATACATAAATATCAGATAGGACATGCAAATACATCAGTAGGTGTCTCAAAACATTCACTAGAACAAGGGTTTGCAAGGTTGTGCATGGTTTCCACTGGAGACAGCCCAGTGCAATAAACGGGGAAAGACTGAGAGCTTGGGACTGCAGTCCAAAATGTATCATACAATATTGAAATTCTTTGGAAAGCAGCTAGGGAAATCCAGACTCTGCTTTACTCATGTAATCTACACCAGAGTTCCCCGTGAAAGAGCAGCATAAGGTGACAAATTCCTACCAATGGAGTGAATACAGCTGGAAAACAGATAGCAGATACTTTCACACTGCACAGATAACAGCTAAATACAATATTATACACAAGGCCTCCTGCTGGCGAAAATGCACACACGAGCTAGTTACCCACACCGCATCCCCTGGCCATGCACTGAATTAACCCCCTACTGACAGACAGTGGAACAGACTTTACAAAAAATTCCAGACACAGGCCCCTGCACCCCTGCATGGCACTTCTTCTTCACCACCCACCCAAAATAAAAAATAAACACCACATTTATATTCTTGGAATCCTACTTACAGCAGCAGCAAAAAAAAAGTCTTAACTAGATTGTGTCCAGCCCACCCCTCCACAACTTACTCAGTGGGAGGACATAATACTATATATATATATATATATATACACTAGAGAAAATGACAGCACAGCTGCAAAATAAGCTCCTGGTGCTGAAAAATAGATGGAACACCTGTCTCTTCTATATTATGGCTAAGAGGCCAGATGTAGTGCCATAAACATGCTACGCCTAGAAGAACTTAGTTGGAGTCAACAGATCGGACTGGACAGACCAACCAATACCAAGTTATCAACTTGACCCTAGTGCTCATACCGAGAGAGCTGAAAGTCCCACCCCTCCTAGTAAATGAAACATAAATTAGAATATATACTGTAAAGTTGATAACTCAGATATTGTATGTGCTGCAAATACTTAAAAAAATTAAGTTAAAAAAATCCTTGTGGAGGGCTTAATATTGGCAATGTGCTGGTACAATAAACCTCTTAATTAATGTGCATCACAATCAAGACCAACCTATAGCGATACACAAGTGAAGCATTCCCCTGATAGGGGTCCTTTTTGTGTACATTTATCAGCATCACAATAACATAGACCTGATTGCCTTTTGGTAGACTGGTCTTTATTCTAAAATAAGTATTTACAAGAATTATGCTGTTTGATTGCACCATTACAGGTCATAAATATGGAATAAAAGCTCCTACTGGTATATTTACATGAATCATAACTTATAAGTTTTCAGATTCAAATTATTGGAGACATATTGGCAAATGGCAGATGATGTAAAAGCTAAACTGTGCTGGGGGAACAGTTTAAAAGTGACACATGTGCATCATGAATTCTAGCTCCCAAATGAACAGGCAGGTCACCTCGAAGCACAGGAGCATTTTGTATGTCTGTGCACTTTAACTAATACTTTATCTGAATTAAAGTATTTGTGTCCCAACCAGTTTGAACTGTGCTGTTTTTTTTTTTGTTTGATACACCAGTGAACCCTTTTTAAATGGAATACAGAAAGCTAGGCAGTTGAAAGTATGAAATAAGAGAACAGATTTACACAATTTGCATTTGAGACTGTTGCAGTATTAATTCATATGCTGTTAGAGTACTGCGTTGAGGTACAGTAAACATGAAAAGATTGTCTGTTGACATGGAAACAAATAACATTTAGAAGATATGAGGGTGCAGTTTTCCTTTAAGATCCGAAGGGACCCTAGGTCCATCACGTCCAGTTCACATCCCGCCATGTGTAATAAGCAAGGACTGATAACTTTGGGCCCTGATTTTCAGAAGAGCACAATGCTAATGTGACCAGCACAGCACTACCCAAATATAGTGTGTCCAATGGGGAGGGGCAAATTCAAATGGCCCCAGTACACAGCACTTACAGTAGTGGATAGCATGATCGCACTAAATACACCACTGGGCCCATGCAAATGAAGGAAAACCTTTTGCATACCGCACACAGTGGTCTATTTAGAGGATTTGGGAAGTGCTAAAAGGCTGCCATGGCAACGCTGTTTGCTACTTTTTAAATGCTACCCTTAACGTGCACAGTGGTGCGTGACCACCCTGGCACCAGAGGTGCAATACAGTGTCAAGCAGCTAACCCACCTGCCCAGTCCCCAATGTCATGATAAGCAATCCTTGACAGTCTAGTGGTACCCCCTTCCACTTGATTCCCAACATTATCATAAGCATTTCCTGGCAGTCTAGTGGTATCCCCCTCTTCTGCATGTTCCCCGCTCCAATAAAATGCGAAACTCCCTGGTGGTCCAGAGGTAACCCCCTTCTGCTCAAACCCCATTGTAATATGGCAGACACCACTCCCTGGCCCACTCATTAAGCATCCAGCACCCCCCAGCAACTGTTCAGCACTGACTCATCCTGGGAGACTGCTGCCACCAGGGGGCTATGGTGCACAGCACATATACACTTCGCACACTGCTACTATAGCCTGATATTCATGCAGGCAGTGACCCTCGGACAGACTGCGCTGCATGTGTAAGTGTGCTTTGCTAATGGCCGAGCACTAGTTCAAGCATGGCGCTATGTTCATAAATGTGCCTAACATTCTGGAGGCTACACTGGATTTTTATTAACCCTGCTGATGTCCAAACATCCAGATAGTTCCACTGGATGTGGATAGGCATCATCCATGCTGGTACCCCCAAATCCAGATAGTTTCTCTGGATCGTCACTGTGCATGCTGATGACCAGAAATCCAGATAGTTACACTACATGAGCTATATCCACGCTGGTGACCAAAGATCAGGAGAGTTACAGGATACCGGATCATTATCTATGCTGGTGCTCAAAAATCCAGACAGTTACATTTTCATTATCTTTGTTGGTGCCTAAAATTGGGATAGTTCCACTGGCAGGCATTATCCATGCTGGTGTCCAAAAATCCCGATAGCTACAATGAATCATCATTACTCATGCCCGTGCCCAAAAATGCCAATAGTTACACTGGACAGGCATTATCCATGCTGGTGTCCAAAGATCAGGACAGTTACATTGGATACTGTAGTTATTATCCATGCTGGTGCCCAAAAATCAGATGGATGTTGAAGGATACCAAATTATCTTGGTCAGTATGTCTGCTAGATGAACTCACTATCCCTTAGTATATGGTGAAGAGTAGATTGGGTCTCTGGTCACTGTTACATCGTAGTTTCTTTCTGTGCCTGCTGTGGGTATGTGCAATTCTAACATAACAATTTCATGAGTGACTGTTAGCATGTACTGTTCTTCCCAGCTCCTGTCATCTCTTTGCCTCCTCGTGATGTGCAAAATGTCACAGGAAATGACATCATTTTTGGCTGCGAAGTGTTTGCCTATCCCATGCCACATCTGGATTGGAAAAAGGAAGGAAGAAAGAGCTTTCTGCCTGGAGATGATGCTCATATTTCAGTTCAGGTACCATTGTTTGATCTGTTGTAACAACACACTGTTGTTTGATTGATCCTCTGTTGTTCAGGTTTTTTTTAGCACAATCCACTTCAACTGTTTGATTTGATGGTACATCCCTTGATTGTTTTATTTATTAATGCAATTTATTATTCATTAATCAACTGATTGATTGATTGACTGATTGATTGATACAACCTTCTGTTGCTTGATTTGTTGGTACTAGCTGTGATGCTCAGCCGATCTGCTTGTTGTTATTTGTATTATATTGTGATATAAATATACGTTTCTGTGAATTTCTGCTTGGAAAGTATGGCAGTCAGCACAGGGCATCGTGGGACCTTGGATTTTCAAAAAAAAGTACTGCTGTCCCTCTGAGTGGAAAATGTAATTAAGAGCTTCCTTTAGAAACCAGTTTATAGAGGTTGTAAACCAGCCACTTGTATAAAGTACTGCATTTTATGACCTATTAGGAGGAAAGCAACTTCTGACAGATTCCTGTGAGAATCTTCACACAAATAGGAGAAATAACTGTAAGAAAGTTCCTCTGAAGATCAAAGGGGTAGTTCTGACCTGCCATAAAGCAGGCTCACTAACTGAAAAAAAAAAAGGTATTTTTTTTTTTTATGGGTGTTTAGCAAATGTGCAGTTGCTTGCGACTACCATTCAGTGTCCAGGAATTTGCGTGACATCACAGCCAGCATCACCACAAGGCTGTGACCTCACAAGCTGGGTGGGACCTTTTTTCCACCTCATGGATATTGTCAAAGCTCAGGGAAAATAGTGCTTTTTAATTTCTGGACTCCTGAAAGAACACACTCTCAAGAAGTACTTCTGTTAGGTAATTCAGCCACCACTAATTGCTAATTGAAACTAGGGTAGGATTAGTTACTAAGTAAAAAGGCGTTTGGTTTGTAATTGTCCATTTATTTTTTTATGGCTGTTATATGTTTTATGTTTTGTATTTCATTTACTAGTTTTAATTTTTAGTAAACTTTGTTTTCCTTGAAATTCTGCCTGAGCTTTTTCCTTATTTTTTAGTATGAATGCTAGGATAGTGTTTTCATAATTCTGATAGAACTATTAAGCGCTTACAGTGTGTTACCATATGCACCAAGGTGAAGTATCAAGGTCTCAACTGAGTCAAGGGGGGAGATTGTGAACCAGGTTGGGTGCCCACTGGGTTAAGTATTGCACTGCATGTCCCTGAAGAGGGTGTGATATTTGAACCTGTTAACTGGGTGTGCTAGCAAAAAAGGGTTCATATTTGATCCCAGAACTTGAGACTGTTAGTTGATCAGACCCAAAACAGACAGGAGGATTACCCTGTTTGTCTCCTGTTCACATATTGCACTTCGAGGTTTGACACTGTGGAAGCAGAGGGCCTGACCAGTGGAGTGTGTTTGTGGCAGATCTGGTTGACTGCGGAGCGATTTAAAAGATTTCGTTTGCAGTGCTGCAATCAAAAAGATTTGGTTGCATACTGTGAAATTATTTGTTGACATGAGCATTAACAGTCCAGTGTGTCAGACTGATCAACTGCAACAGTTCACACAAAACAAGGCAGTGATTTAAAAAAAAAGAAGAAATATATCATTGTGGTTACAGTCAAAGTTCCCTACCTGTTTTATTTTTGGGGGGTACAAGCTAGTGTAGCCATAAATTAGGGAAGAAGATGACTTCCACCTACAGCGAGTACACTGCAGACTACCTGAGGCAGTTGTGCCAGGAGAGAGGAGTCAGTTGAGAGGGGCGAAACAAGCAGCACCTCATGGAGACTGTTGTGGCAGCTGATGCCCAAGACCGTGAGTCACAGTCAGTGTCTGAAAGGGACCAGACCTTGGTCATGGGGGGGCCAGGGTCCACCGCAGTGTCCAGACCCAGGGAGGAGGACAGTGGGACCAATGTGAACCAAGAGCCACCGCAGCAGAGAAAGGTCACCAGCATGCTGGAGACAGAAGGGATCAGGCTGCAGATAGAGTTGCAGAGAATGGAGCTGGAATTTGAGCAAAAAAGGTTCAAAGCCCAGCAACAGAGGGAGCTTGAACAGAGGAAGCTGGAGATGGAGAGAGAGGAGAAGCAAGAGCAGTGAAAGGCTGAGCGAGAGGCGAGTGACAGCTTCAGAAAGAGGCCGAGCAAGAGGCGAGAGAGAGCATAGAGGAAATTTGAACTGGAGAAGATACAACTCAAAAGACCAGCGCCAGAGCAGGTAAGTGGCATGGGTGAACCTGGGACTCCAGGACTGGGTTACAAATTAAATTCTAAATTGATAGCTGAATTAAAGAGGGGGAAGATATGGATGCATTTTTAAACTCATTTGAAAAGGTATGCATTGAGGCAAAAATTCCTAGAGAGTTCTGGATCTTCCAGCTATCCCCACTGCTTACTGGAAAAGTTCATGACACATTGGGTCAAATGGACAATCAGGACAGGAATGATTATGGCAAACTTAAAGCTGCATTGTTAAAAAAGTATGACTTGACAGCTGATGCATACAGAGTTAAGTTCCGTAAGCTCAGGAGAAACCCTGATATGAGCTACGAGGAGCTATCCACTAAACAATGTCAGTTTTTAAAATGGTGGGAAGGGATACAAGCAGACTCTGTAGAGAAAATTGAGAATGTTGTACTTTTGGAGCAGTTCTTTTGGGCTTGCCTAGCAGAGCTGAAAACCTAGCTAGAGGACCAAGATCCAAAAACAGTGCAGGAGGCTGTCAAGCTCTCGGACCACTATGCCAGGAGCAGAACTGCTCAGAGAGGGAGTGGGGTTTGAGTGGCTGCACAAAAAGGGAAAAGTGCGCCTTCAGGGCAGCTAAAACCCTCACTGCCTCCAAAAGCGGGCAGCCTCAGGTTATAAAGAAAAGATTTGCCTGATAAAAGAAATGAATGTTAGTTTTGCAAACAACCTTTGGGAGGCAGTATAACGCAGTGGTTTAAGGCTCTGAGCTGCAAATCTGGAGAGCTGGGTTTGAATTCTACAGCCCTTACTTGTATACTGTGTGACCCTGAGCAAGTCACTTAACTTTCATGTGCTCCCAGTTTGCACCTGTAAACAAGCTTTCAGCTTAGTGTGCCACTGCTGGTAAAACAATTGGAAAAAACAAACAAACCTGGACATCTTGTTCTGTAGAAGCAGAGTGCACAAAGGGGTGCTGGGAAAGAAGTGTGTTTTTTGTGTATCCCTGAAAGCATGCCAGTAAACATGAGGGAGCACATACATCCAGTTACTGTGAATGGGGTGCAAACCCATGGGTTCAGGACATGGGGGCATCTCTTACTTTGGTAAAAGGGGATTTGGTTGAGCCTGAACAGCTTATACCCAATCAGTTTGTTACAGTATGGGGATTCACTGGGGAGGAGAAAACATTGCCACTTGCTAGTGTTGTCCTGGACTGGGGTGAGACGGGGAGACAGTGTAAAAAGTTGCAGTGGCAGAAAATCTTGCCCTGGATGTGATTATAGGGAATAATCTCCCAAAGGAGATGATGAGTGCAGTTACCTGCAGTCAAGTGGCAAAGGCAAATTGTAGTTCCTGGACCCCATAGAAGCCCATGTGGAAAACACTGGGAGGCTGACTCCCCAGCCTGTGTCTCCTGACATGGAGAGTAGTGAAAGGGAGGTAGAAATTCCCCAGGTAGCAGTTAACAGAACAGCTATAGAAGGTTACTCTGAGGAGGGAAGGGTAGCCATTTGTCAGAGTGTTAGGGATGGCAGTGACCCTGAATGCCCTGATGCTAGAGCTAGGGATGCTAGTTTAGAAACTGAAGGGGACCTGTCCCATGCCTCGGGACTGTGTAAAGATTTTGCAGCTGCTCAGAAAAAAGACTCCAGTTTAGAGAGGCTGATAGCTTGGGCAGACTCTGATGGAGCACTGGGAGGTGACAGGAAACATAGAGCTTACTGGGACAAGGGACTGCTGTATACGCAGAATATAAGGACAGAGGGAGGGGTGATGGGCAGGCAGCTTGTCATTCCCCAGGGGTGCCATGAGCAGTTGCTCAAGATTGCTCATGATATTCCCATGTCTGGACATCTGGGAATCACATGCACTATGCAGTGATTGGCCCAGAATTTCTATTGGCCCAACTTCACTCAGCAGGTGAAGGAATATTGCAGGTTTTGTCACTGGTGCTAAGAAATAGGGAAGACAGGTAGGAAAACCCAAGCCACCCTAATTGCCTTGCCCATAGTGGAGGAGCCATTCCAGAGGGTAGGAACAGATATTGTGGGGCCTTTGAATACCCCCATCTCCTCCAGGAAGAGGTTTATCCTAACAGTGGTGGATTATGCCACCTGGTACCCAGATGCAGTCACTGTATCCTCACTGAGGACAGACAAAGTGGCAGATGCCTTGATAGGGATTTTCTCCTGTGTTGGGTTTCTGCAGGAGGATATCACTGATTGAGGGTGTTTCTTCATGTTGGACCTGATGAAATGTTTGTGGGAGAAGTGTGGGGTGGTGCAGAGACGCATGACACCTTATCACCCGCAAGCCAATAGGCTTGTGGAAAGTTTTAATGGTACCCTTAAATTGATGCTCCAAGTGTTTGCTGAATAGAATGGGAGGGACTGGGAGAAATACCTTCCCGACCTGTTGTTTGCATACAGGGAGGTGCCCCAGGAGTCAACAGGGTTTTCCCCCTTTGAGCTTTTATATGGACGCAGAGTGTGTGGGCCCCTAGACTTGATCTGGGAGGATTGGGAAGAAAAGCACACCACCCAGGGAACTCCCATAGTGGATTATGTTCTTGTTTAGGGAAAAGCTGAAGGAGCTTATGGGAACAGCCCAGAGCAACCTGACAGCTGCCCAGTAAAAACAAAATGTATGGTATGACTGCAGAGCCAGAGCTCGTTCATACACAGTGGGTCAGGAGGTCATGGTCCTTATCCCGGTCCAGGAAGATAAGCTGCAGGCCGAGTGGGCAAGACTATACAAAGTATTCAGACAGGTGAATGACGTAAATTACATTATAGAACTGCCTGACAGGAGACATACCCAAAGGATGTACCATGTCAACATGATGAAGCCATATGCAAATAGGGCTATCATGGTCTTTGCAGTGTGTAGTCCTGGAGAGGGGACGGATGAAGAACACACCCTTTGGACTTGCTGGAAAAAGCAAGTGGGAGTCCTCTGTGGAGGCAATTAAAATGTCACCCCAGTTAACCCTGGACCAGATCCAGGAAGTAAAGGAGCTTTTAGCAGACTTTGCCCTATTGTTTAGTGCCAAGCATGGACTAACCCCCTTAGCGACACACAATGTAGAGACAGGGATGAAAGCGCCCATATGTCGGACAGAATATTGAATGTCAGAGGCCATCCAAAAGGACATTAGGAGGGAAGTGGAGGAAATGTTGGATTTAGGGGTAATCCAGAAATCCCACAGTCACTGGGCCCCACCCGTAGTCCTTGTTCCCAAGCCAGATGGCTCTACTCATTTTTGTGTGGAATATCATGGACTCAGTGCAGTCACAAAGTCGGACGCCCACTCAATGCCATGGACAGGTGAACTACTGGACAAGTTGGGAGGGGCAACATACCTCATCACTACTGACCTGACGAAAGGATATTGGCAGGTGGAGTTAACGGCCAGATCTAGGGAGAGGTCGGCCTTCATCACTCTGATAGGGTTATTTGAGTTTAAAGTAATGCCTTTCGGAATGAAGAACGTCTCTGCCACCTTCCAAAGGTTGGTGAACCAGGTGTTAAATGGTACTGAAGAGTACACCGTGGCGTACCTGGACGATATTGCTATCTTCAGTGCAAACTGGAAGGAACAGCTGTCCCACCTTAGGGAAGTGCTGGGCAGGATACAGAGGGCAGGGCTCACTGTAAAAGCTGAAAAGTGCCAGGTGGCCATGGCTGAGGTGGCATACCTCAGGCATGTAGTAGGCCGGGGACAGCTCCATCCTAATAGAGCAAAAATTGAGGCAATTGAGGCATGGCCCAGACCTGAAACATAGAAGCAGGTTCAGAGTTTTCTAGGAACCGCAGGGTACTATAGAAAATTTGTGTCAAACTACAGTGCCCTAGCAGCAACCCTATCTGGCCTGCTAAAAAAAAGAATGCCTAAAAAGGTTAACTGGGAACTAGCCTGTGAACAGGCCTTTACACAGCTAAAGGAGGCACTGTGCAATGCTCCTGTATTAGCCAGTCCAGACCATAGTAAACCCCTTGTAGTCTAGACAGATGCCTCAGATGTGGGTATTGGGGCAGTACTTAGTCAGACTTCTAATCAAGGGAAAGATCACCCAATAGTGTACCTCAGTAAGAAGTTACTTCCCAGGGAGCAGGTTTATTCTACAGTGGAGAAAGAATGCCTTGCAGTGGTGTGGGCACTAAAGAAATTAGAGTCATACCTATACAGTTTTTGAGGTACAAACAGATCATAACCCCCTGGTTTGGCTGGCACAAATGGGAAAAACAAATGGTAGGCTTTTAAGACGTAGCCTTGACTTGCAGGATTATGACATGACTGTCACTCACAGGGCAGGGGTAGCAAACGCAAATGCAGATGGGCTATCGCAATAGTTAGAGCAGTGAACTGAATTTGGGAAACTCACCCCATGCCTAGGAATAGATTCCCCCAATTCAGTCTAGGAGAGAGGAATGTGATGCTCAATCTGCTTGTTATTATTTGTATTAAATTTGTGATATAAATATATGTTTCTGTGACTTTCTGCTTGGAAAGTATGGCAGTCAGCACAAGGCATCATGGGACCCTGGATTTAAAAAAAAAAAAATACTGGTCTCCCTCTGAGAGGAAAATCTAATTAAGAGCGTCGTTTAGAAACCAGTTTGTATAGGTTGTAAACCAGCCACTTGTATAAAGTATTGCATTTTATGACCTATTAGGAGGAAAGCAACTTCTGACAGATACGTGTTAGATTTCACACAAACAGGAGAAATAGCTGTCAGGAAGTTTCCCCTGAAGATCAAAGGGGTAATTCTGACCTGCCATAAAGTGGCTCACTAATTAACAAAAAAAATGTTTTTTTGTGTGTTTGTTTTTTTTAAATAGGGTGTTTGTGGAGGGGTTGTGGGATAACAGATGGACCAGACACCGAACTTCAGGTTCAACACACAATCTCTGTGTGATGTTTATTCAAAATACAAGAAATAAGCTTTTGCAATGCCATATTCCTTCTTCAGTACATCAGTTTGCAGCAACAGCCTATGAATGTCCTTTCTCTGCACTCAGCCAGCACCTACTGATCTCTGATTCAATCCACCAGTTGAGCTGTAGTCATAACCCCTACGCTGGCCCCACTTGCTTGCGTAGTAGGGGCTCAAAAGGAAAAAAAAACAAGACAAGCTATAAACAAAGAATCTCAATGCAGAATCACTGAAAGAAGGTCTGTCCCAAAGGGCATTGGCAACAAATCAAGTTTCAAAGAAATACAACATCATACATACTTCCATAATGCAATGCATCCTGGGATATATGCAAATCACCATGACATTTCTGACTTGTTAAGTTTACCACAATTTACATGCATTTTAAATAGCACAACTAGCTTAATTTCTATAATAGTCACCTATTACTTTTTACCATTATCAAAACACCTAGCACCATGGTATTTTCAACATTTACAGGTTTCATAAACATAAGGTATATACATTAAGGTATTTTATAACATAGTGCTATTACATACTAAATCCAACAACAGTAAACACAATCTGTTTTACGTACACTTGGAGGTCACCACAATAACCTCCCTGTATGAGGACATAAGAGGGAAAAATGAAAATTAAAGAGGACACTATAGCATAGTCAAGAGAAAGGAGGGGGTGCCCATAGGCGGCCAACCTTATGGACTAGAAATAGTAAAGGATAGATTAGTTTAAAAATAGAACTGTTGCAAAAGATTTAAGAAAAGGTTGCTCCTCAAGAGTGGCATGGGTTCCCGGTCACAGTGTTTAGCAAATGTGCAGTTGCCTGTGACTACCATTCAGTGTCCAGGAATGTGAGTGACCTCACAGCCAGCATCACCACAGGGCTGTGACCTGACAAGCTGGGTGGGACCTTTTTTCCCCCTCATTGATATTGTCAAAGCTCAGGGAAAATAGTGCTTTTTGATTTCTGGACTCCTGAAAGAACACACTCTCGAGGAGCACTTCTGTTAGGTAATTCAACCACCACTAATTGTTAATTGAAACTAGGGTAGGATTAGTTACCAAGTAAAAAAGGCTTTTGGTTTGTAATTGTCCATTTATTTTTTTTATGACTGTACCTAAATGTTCTATGTTCTGTGTTTTGTATTTCATTTACTATTTTTAATTTTAATAAACTTTGTTTACCTTGAAATCCTGCCTGAGCCTTTTCCTCATTTTTGAGTGTGAATGCTAAGACAGTGTTGATAATTCTGATAGAACTGTTAAACGCTTACAGTGTGTTACCATATGCACCAAGGTGAAGTACAAATGTCTCAACTGAGTCAAGGAGGCAGATTGTGAACCAGGTTGGGTGCCCGCTGGGTTAGATATTGCACTGCATTTCCCTGAAGAGGGTGTGATATCTGAACCTGTTAACTGGGCATGCTAGCTAAAAAGGGTTCACATTTGACCCAGGGACTCAAGACTGGTAGTTGTTCGGACCCACAAAAGACAGGAGGGTTACCCTGTTTGTCTCCTGTTCACATATTGCACTTCAAGGATTGGCAGTATGGGAGCAGAGGGTCTGACCCACAGAGTGAGTTTGTAACACTACCCACTAGTATTTGATTTTGTTGGTACAATCCTCTAGTAATTCATTTGTTGGCATAACTCTCTAGTGTTCATTTGTTGGTACAGTCCTCTAGTGCTTCATTTAAGTGATAACCTTCAACAGGGCATGGGTATATTGGGCAGTAATGCATGCCCCGGATACGTTGTGAGGCACAAGGCCAAACGATGAGTGCCCTCCAACCACCCAGGAAATACATTAATGCCCAATACACCCATGCCATATAGTGGGTTACTGCATTTATAAAATGGGCTATTTTCATTAAAAAAATTAAGAGAAATTGTTTAAATCCTTTTAAAATAGGAGAAATGTTATGGTATCCTGCTGCATTGTAAGGTAATCCCAAGCAATAAACAGTAATTGTAGCTGTTTCATTGTACAACATAGACCACAGTTTATTAAACAAACTGAACTTTTACTTTTGTAATAAAAAAAAAACATAGGCGCAGTTATTCTGGGGGTTTTAATATGGGTGATGTCACAGCTATATGGATGACATCACAGCTCACTGACATTTAAAAGTTAAACTGAAGACCATTTTTTTTTGCTTTTTGTGGTGCTTCCCAATTCAAAGAGAAACTTGCCAGTTGGGGAAGCAGTCCTCATTTAGGACAGGGAATCTTTTGCTCTGACAAGGAAGTTGCAGCTGTCAGTGACAGCAGATATGGCAATCTAAAAGACGTCTGTGCAACTCGGTTGCTCTGCCATTCACTTTCTCGCTTGTCCACTGTAGAGCCGTCACAGTTCTCTCCTTGCTCTTTTTTTTTTTGGCTACTGGCTGGCTAGCCATTGGTCCATTCACACCACCCCCATCCCTGGGACTTACCTCTACCCCCAGAGTGCACCCGGGATTGTCCCCAGGGCAGGGCTGCCGGTGAGGGCCCCTGTGCTCCCCAACGAAGTACTGAGGCTGATCCAGAGGTTGAGTGCCTCGGAATGCTGTGTGGGGCTTCAGCAGGGCAGATGTCCTCCCTGCTCGGCCTTATAATTTTTGCGGACTGTATTTCCCTGGTGGGGGTTGTGGTGTGCAATGATGTGGTGGTTCACGGCCAAACGTCTGGCGTGCCCCCTAAGCATGTAAGCTCTGGCTGTCAGATCCCTAGCCTCCACTAGGGGCCATTGAGCACCGGGCACTTCCCCACGTTCCCCACTGGAGGAGAAGCGCTGTCCGTAGGATGTTTAATCATCCTCCTTCCAGCTGGCCCTCCAGCTCCTGGGCTGGCTTCCAAACCTGGACTGTCAGCATCACAAGCTGTAGTTGTACTGCTGCACAGGGGTGCTGGCTCACCCCTTGCTCTCTGTCTCCCAAATCAAGGTGCAGGGCCATTGGTGGACTGGGGGAGCCAAGGCTAGTCTGTGGTGGCCACTCCTGCTGCTGTCTTGTAGTGCCAGTTAAGGAGGACTAAATGTTTGCCTTTCTAGTTGTTTTGACTTGGCGGTTTTCCCACAGTACAGTGAAAGGGAATTGTGTGTTTATTTGGGGAGGTGGGGCAAGGCTATATGATAGCAGCTTGGGAGGGGGGAGTTGTGTAGAAAGTAATATGTTTCCAGTCATACATGTGAAAAGGTCATGTATGTGCCCGGACTTGATACAGTGATGGTATGTTCGGATACCATCAATTTCAGGCACACACAGACCAATCAGAATGCTAGAAATTTTCTTGCCATTGTATACCTGTTGGTACAACTCTCTATTGTTTCATTTGTTGGTGCAGCCCTCTAGTGATTCATTTTGTACAGTCCTCTAGTATTTCATTTGTTGCTACAGATCTCTAATATTTCATTTGGCACAAACCATAATTTGATTTCTTTGTATTTTCCCTCTATTGTTTTATTTCTTGTTACAACCCACTATCGTTGGATTCATGGGTGCTGGAAGATATGGGAAAAGTGGGGAGACTGTAGTAATTACAAAACAGACCATGTTTGCTTTCCTTCTGACCTTGCATGCATTAAAGGGGCACTCTGAATGCTCATGGGCAAAAGTAGGGGGGGCTACCACCATCCCTCATCCACAGGTTCCAGCACCTACGGTTGGCTGTATTGGCACATTTGTCTGATTTGTTGGTGCAGCCCTCTGTTGTTGGATGGGAAGGTACAACCCTCTGCTGTTGGAGTTGTTGGCAACCCCTCTATTGTACACATTTAATTTGCCTGAACTCCATCTTCAGCATTACCAATGCTCTTCAGAGCTAGCTTTGCTCATGTCTCACTGGCAGAGCTCAAACTATATCAGCTTTAATTCTCTTACATCCTCACCTAAACCAGTGACTGCTGGTGTTCCACAAGGCTCTGCTGGCTGATATTATTACAGCTCATGATCTGCCCTGCCACAGCTATGCAGACAACACCCAGGTCTATGCCCCCATGCCCCAGTTATGAACACTTTGCAAGATACCCTAATTCGGATGTTTTTGTGCCTTGCTGACATCTAATCTTAGTTGACAGCTAACTTTCATTGTTTAAACATTTACAAGACTGAACTTCTTGTATGTAACACCAGAGTTAAGACTACACATATTGACTTATCCACCCTAAGTCTGCTCTACGAATCCTCTGCCATTTATCCAAATGCAGCAATCTATACATTTGGAGTCTTTTTTTGACCACACTCTCCATTTGGATTTCCATGTTAACAGCATAGTTAGTTTTGATTTTTACTACCTATGTACCATTGCTAGGATTTATCTGTTCCTACATAATCACAGAGATTGCAGCTACCACGGTCTATTATTTCATTTTCTCCTGACTAAACTACTGTAACTCCCTTCTGTGTGGTCTCCCAACTCGAACTTTACATTGTCTTCATATCATCCAAAATGCTGCAGCTTGTGTCCTCTCTGGCACTAGAAAGTTCAGTCACGTCTCTCCACTCCATGCAAACTTCATTGGCTTCCAAATGAATACGGAATCGACTATAAAACACTTTTGCTGGTATTCAAATGCTGAAGCGGACTTGCTCCTTCACATTTATTGGAACTGTTTCTTCACCACTGTCTATCCCATCAACTTTGTTCTTCTGATGCGTATCTGTACAATGTCCCGACTACCAGACTGGTTAATTTTGGCAATTGTGTCTTTCTGGTCTGTATGTCTTTGGAACAGACTAACTCTGGAAATTGATGATCCAGAACTACTTAAAAGCAAACTAAAAATCCATTTGTTCTGACTTGCTTTTAATATTCCCTGATCATTATATATCTTGATCCTGTTTAATTGTTTGTATGGTGCCTTGGAAATCCTTAAAGGTGCTTTAAAAATTACATTTATTATTATTTGCTTTTGTATCCCTCTTTTGTTTGTCTGGTTGGTATGTTTCTTTGTTGTTAGATTTATTTGTACCTTTTGACTAATATATTTTGCCATAGAGATTTTTATCCTCCTCATGTCAGGTGGACGGGTGTTCAGCCCTTTCCTTGCCTCCTATGACTGGCTACCACCTCTCCCAATCCCACGGGCTTGATTTCCCCATGAATTCTCCCCATAGCAGGGCCAGCAGAGGAATGGTTGCCCCTTCCCCAAAGTGCAATCCAGAACTGCCCCAGGGACCAAGTGACAGTGTGGGCCAAGGGGGAGTGAGTGAGGCTTCACTAAGCCTGCCTGACTCTTTTTCTCTTTTCTTCCTGTCCCCCTGGCTGTGGCGGCATACAAGCACATGTGCATGGAGGCGCATACATACTGTGGAACCACAGACCCCACCTTTTAAAGCTTCTTGGAGCCTGTACTACCCACGGGCCTCAAGCCAGTGGCAGTCAAAGGCTGAGACAGCTTGACCATTCCTTCCTGGGAGAGGACAGCTATCCATGGGATGTTCAGTTCTCTCTCACCCAGCCAACTCCCAGCAACCTCAGGACATTCCCAACGCGAGGTCACGATGGGGCGGCAGGTAAAGCATAAGCGTCTAAGACCTCTGTGCCACTTGGCCAGTGGACATCTCTCTAATATTATATATGTTGGTATAGCCCCATTTTCGGATTTGTTGCTACATCCCTCTATTGTTTGACATGTTGGTACATTCCATTATTATTTGATTTCTTAGTACCACCCCCCTGTTGTTGTATTTGTTGGTACAGCCTTCTATTATTTGATTTCTTGGTATATCACTCTCCTGTTGGATTTTGGCACAGCCCTCTTTAGTTTACTTGTTGGTAGCTTTCTTCATTATTTGATTTCTTTTTTTTTTAACTCATCTTTATTGAGGAAGACAAGTTGGTCATACATACAGTTATTACATGGCAGACAATGCATTAAAGGTGTAAGATGACCAATTTCATACACTCAGCAGTTCTGCGTGCTTGATAAATGTCAGCTTCATGCAGTGCAAGGGGCAACTGAGTTAAGCTGCAGTTGCTGTCAAACATTAAAGTCCAAATGTCAGTCCAGCATCAGGAAGGTTGAACATACAGGTATCATTAAACCAAACGTAACAGGGTAAATTTAGCGAACAACTGGTTGGGGCCATGTGAATTGTTACTGTTGTCAAGTCTTCATGATAAGGGGATTGGGGGATTATATAAGGAACATCAGAGTGTTGTCTCCTGTCACTCCTCCCCACACCACACTTCCCCTCCATACACCTTTAAGGGGTGCTTCATAGGTTTTCTAAGCCCCCTTCTCTTTGTCTCCCTGGAGTGGAGCAAAGCCACAGATCTCCCCCTGCCCCATACTTTGCTCTATTTTTTCAGGGTTAGTCTCAGAGTCTCAGTGATTCTCTCCATTTTACTCATCTCCATTTTTTATTTTATTTATTTATTTTGTTCACCGAACAAGTACACTGAGCAATAGCCCTTTTCAGGAACGACCTGGAACTGCTCACGTTGCAACTATAGATGGTATAGTAAACAGCATGTTTACAACATTTAACAACATATATTAGCACATACAATAACATTTAACAACATATATTAACACATACAATAAACAAAACTTTTATACAAAAATATAAATGGCATCAAGTTTGTAAGACAAGTGTAATTTTTTTTTATCTCAACTTCTTTTTCCTCCACACTTGCAGAGCGGTCCCAGTGATCACCCGGCCATCGGCACCCACACCCCTGACCAGGTCTGGGACGTGAATCACATCCAACCCCAAGGGCTGGCCAGTAAGTAGTATCCCTCTCCTACAGGGACCTGTAGCACAGACACCCGGAGGCTGCAGCTCTCATGTCCAGGGGCACAGGACGCGGTCACCAGCCACTGCAATCACCCTGCAATTTTCTGCCAGCTTTTCTCCCATAGGAGCTGGACATGCAATGGTGTCAACACACAGCTGTATGGACGCCCACCGCGCTCCTCCCCCTTGCTGAGCACGCACTGTAGTACACCTGGCCTCTGCCATGTGCCACTGCAGTGTGATGCTGTTGGCCCACCCCAGAGGAAGGAGAGCAGTCATTAGATGCTCAATTCTTCCTCTCCCCTGCCAACCTCCGATGGCCCGAGTCCGTTCCCGAACCCAGGTCACCGGCGCAAGGTGTGGTGTCCAGTGACTCAACCCTCAGCGCCACTGAGCCGGCTAAGACAAGTGTAATGTTAAAAACATTTACAGTATAACTGTTCCAACAGATATGTTTTTAAAATCAGATTTAAATAACATGTGGCTATCTGCATTATGATGTGTACATGGCAGGTTGTTCCAGGATTTAGGAGCATATACTGAAAAGCCATGCTCTCCCATACAAGTAGAAATCTTTGGAATAGATAACAAAACATTTCAATTTGATCTTAAAACTCTGCTTGTTTTTTATAACCAAATAATGTATATCCCTGGAGCTGCCGTCCCAGACTGCAAGCCCGGCCACAGACCTCACAAGGTACTGCTGTTGTCTCCACTAATCAGAAAGCATGTGCTTTCTCCAGCTACACTCTGATTGGTCACTTTTCCAATCTCTGCCTGCTTGCCGTCTGGCACTGAATTAACTGCTGCTGTTTAAATGAAAAACTGCCCTAAAAGACCTGTAATTGCCCTGAAACTTAGAGAAATTGTTTCATCTGTTTGTAATTAAGAGACCTGCTTACAGTTTTAAGTGATTCCAGCCCCTTCCTAAATATATTTACACTCGCTCAGCCCCTTTGGTGCCTAAAAACCTTTGTCTTGCAAATTCTCCCCTGCTGCGTCTGTCTGCTGCTCTGCTCTCATCCAGCTCTTAAATTCTACCTTCTCTCTCTCTCTCTCTCCCCTACAGCTGAAGCAGCCCTTTCACCAGGGCTCACAACTCGGCCAGTTCTCAGGACTCAGCCCCCCCCGAATGGATGGCATCCCTGGAGCCACCGCCTGAGACCGTAATCCCAGCCACAGACCTCACAAGGTATTGCTGCTGCCTCGCAGGCACTGCGCGCTGGCTTCCCACCCACCGAATCTCAACTTTTTGCTTTATAGCTGAACTGAGTCACACATTTGCTGCATTTCACTAACAGCCTACTTTCCCATTGGCTCCTTATCTTCACTCACCACTAGAGGGTTCCATAAAATCAAGCTCTAAGGCTACCGTTCTCTCTGCTCTCACTGCATTGCTACCTAACTCTACCTCTTGCCAATATGCCGCCCCCTAACAGGTACCTGCTATACCCACATCACCTTGTATTAGTGATATTTACTAGTATCCTTCCTGGTCCATCAGTCCCACCTGTATCCCTGGCTATATTCCCTATGACCAAACTTGATACCGCCACTGTAAGCTACACTGGCAAGCTGCCTTACACCCTGACCATGGACCACTCAAACTACCCACATTACCCGTCAAAACCCTGTGCCTCTCTGACCGACCTGTATGATCTAATGGTCATGTTGCTTGAAATCTCCGCATCTGCCCCCCATTGTGTACAACTGCCTGGACACTTCACTAGGTACTACTCTTTAAACCATAAATACTGTAAAGCTAGATTTCTCACGTTACTGCTCCTCCTCCTACTACTTGCTGGCGATGTCCACCCTAACCCTGGTCCACCCTCCATGAACTCCCCTACCTCCCAGCTCACCCCCTCTAATCCCCCAGCCCTCCCAAGTGGCCTAAAAATTATCCACCTAAATGCCCGCAGCCTAATCTGCAAACTTCCTATGCTGCAAATAATGGTCCTTGAATATAAACTTGACATAATCATTATCTCCGAAACATGGTTCTCTGAGCATATCTCGGACCAATAAGTATCAATCCCTGGGCTCATTATAACTCGGATGGATAGACTCGGACGAGGAGGCGGAGTGGCGATCTATGTCTCTACCTCCCTCCAGCACTCAATTGTGCTGAAAGTCACTTCTCCCTCCACTCATGAGGCTATCCTTCACAACATGAAGCTACCTTACTCTGCCCCACTTTTTATTGCAGGGGTTTATTGTTGTCCTGGCCAACCCCCTCCCAAGTCACAGAGCTACTAAAGCAACTGATGCCCCTTGCCCACTCAGGTGAGCTGTGCATACTGGGTGATCCTAACATCAACTGGCTCTCAAACAAACTAATCACAACTTGCTCCTACATCAAATCACTAAATCTAACACAGCTAATACAGGAATCTACTCAACTGAATAACAAAACTAAAAACCACTCCCTTTTAGACCTAGTCTTCACGATGCGCAAATTGGTACATAAAATGGTTATGCCAATTTTTGACTACTGTGACTTAGTATATGGAGCTGCCCCCCAATCCTCCTTGTGAAAGCTAGACCCTCTTTTCAACTCCTTCTGTTGGTTTGCCTTTGATGCTCTTGCCCTGACTCACCACTGTACATTCTACCACTCTCTGAACTTTCCCACCCTTGCTGACAGGAGAACCATGCATGCGGCTAAATTCACCTCAAAATTCTGGCTGGGTACTCTCCCTGCCTACCTCACTACTTCCTTAGCTGCCCTTCTCACCTCCAAATACTCCCTCAGATCTGACAACTCATGTTCCCTGAATATATCCTACAGAAGCACTACGTCAGGCCAAATGGCTTACTCTCATCAACTACCTAAACTTTGGAATCAACTACCATCCCAATAACCGACACTCCTCCTCCTCAGTCAATTCTCTCTCCACATCCTTAACAAACTATCTAGTGACAAACTGCAATTGCACCTAGTCCCTCTGGGCTGGTCTCTGCTGAGGGTCTATTTCTCCCACACACTCCTGTAGGACCAATTAACTGTCTCTACTTCCTAAACGTTCCTCCATCCTAACGTTTTACCCCTCCTGCTCCTCCCCTCTTGCTGTTATGTAAATATTCTACAGCTTGTTATCTCATTTACTTGGCTATGTACGGTGATGTGTGATGTAAACTGCTGTACTATGTAGTTGCTCCCTCTTCCCTTCCCCCAGGATGTACCATGAGACGAGTATCTTGTTGCTCAGTGTGATTCTCTTGGTGAAACTTTTCAATAAATAAAATAAATAAATAAAGGTGAAGCAGTTTCCATACGTAGAGTTTGGTCAACTACACAACACAGGATGTCCAAAAGATTAAATCTGGGTGGTAGCCACCTAGTCTGAGCCTACAGCACACAATGATGTGTGCTGAATGATGATTTTAAAACAAAATGACAAATTGCATTAAATGTGTTAGTTATCAAGGACAGGTCTGAACAAGATAAATTAGCAAAAACAAAAGAGTTTTTTTTTTTTTATGATTATTTATACTCCTCTGCACTACGGCCCTCTCAATCTGGCACAGCCCCAGCCCCATCACCCTGGCGTCTACCGTCCGGCGCTAGCTCCCAGGGCTTACCCCCCTGGGTGGGGTCATCAGAGGGGGCCCCCCTTACTGAGACTGGATCAGTGGTTTCACGCCATGGCTAGCCAGGTGTGGGGCCTGCAAGCTCCCCCGTCATCTGCTGGGAGCTATTTCCTGGTTTTCTTGCCCTTGTGGTCACGTGGCTTGCAATGATGCCTGCAACGGGGTCACACATGCTCCCATGCATATCCCCATCAAGCGTCTGCTCGCACCGCACCCAGCCTGTGGCAGCTCCATGTTGCCAGGCCCCAGCCTTGCCCAGGGGTCAGGTGTGCACCGGCCACTGAAATCCCCCCACCCTGGAGATGGAGAGCAGTCCATTGGATGCTCAATCCATCTCCATCCCTGCCAACTCCCGGCAGCCCATGCTCGTTCCCAAACACGGGTCACCGGCGCAGTGTAAGGTAAGACATCAGAGCCTCAGCCATCAGTGCCACCGGACCAGCAAAACAAAAGAGTTTTAATTTACTGTGGGTAACAAGACTCCAGTCGCAATAGTATATCTAGCTTCCTGTGTTAAACAGTATATCTGTATACTCACCCCTCGCTTCCCATTCCTACTGTGTAGGCAAGTTTTCCTGCAGTCAAGAAGCAGTAACTCCCTTCAGGGCAGCCATACATAGATCTTGTAGTAGCCTTTGCTAACTCTTATCTCTTATCCTGAGGGTCTCTTGCCCCAGCACCAGGTGTTCAAAGGAGTTTGGGATGTCCACCCTTGCAGAGTGTGGTCAGAGATGCATGTATTTGGTCCCAGTAGGATCACAGTTTTGGGCAATCCCAGCAAATGTGAAAATGGGATCCCACTCCTACACACTTTCTCCAACAGAGGTTGGAGCCCCCTTCCAGGAAATGACTGGTGATTGTAGGGGTGTGAAAGGACTTCGAGAGGCACTTTCAACTAAACTCTCTCCAGACAGTGCAGGCTATCACCTTCCAGCCCCTGTGCCACATTTTAGTCCATGTCTCTTCTGGGATAGCCACCTATGCATCCTTTTCCCACTGAGTATGAAGCAGGGACAACTCCAGATTTATGCCTCCTAACGGGGTCTTCTAGGTTAGCGATCCTCCCTCCAGCGAGAATTATACCTCAGTAGAGGAAGTCCTCAAGTGCTGACATCTTCTACCCGGCCTGTGCCATCAAGGCCCGTGTCATCAAATAATGGCATATCTGTAATTACCTGAAGTGGTTTTGTGGTAGAAGACTGAAATTTGGCTGTAAATTCCCAATGGGGATGAACACCCCATTCAAGATGAAGTGCCAATACCTAGTTAGGCCTAACCTATCCCATCACTGGAAACTGGGGTCTGTCCTTGGTGCAGTGAAATCTGAGTCCCATCCCTGATAATTAGGGAGAGACAACCTATCTCATTGGGGGATTGTGAAACATAAGAACATAAGAAACGTGTTGGCAGAAGGGGACTGTGTTGTCCATCTAGTCTGCCCAAGATAGCTACCCCCCTCACCAATTATATTTATTTCCTAAATTGCCCACATTGCCTGTCGCAAGCGAGTTTGAATTCCCTTGCTGTCTTCGATGCCACCACTTCTGGAAGCCGGTTCTTCCATGTGTCTATCACTCTCTCAGTGAAAAAGTACTTTCTACAGTTACTTTTAAACTTGCCTCCCATCAGATGCAAGTTGTACCCTCTTGTACGCGCCACCCTGTTTTCCTGGAAGAGGTTTTCCTTTTGAGTTATGTTAATTCCCTTGACATACTTAAATGTTTCTATCCTGTCCCTCCTGTTTCTTCTCTGTTCCAGAGAGAATAAATTCCACTCTGAGTCTTGTCTTGTATGGCTCATGATGCAGCCGCTACACCATCTTTGTGGCGCTTCTCTGCACTGACTCCAGACGGTCGATGTCCTTTTTTAGATGAGGCCTCCAGAACTGGACACAGTACTCAAGGTGTGGCCTCACCAAGGATCTGTAGAGAGGCATGATAACTTCCTGCTTTCTGCTCGTAATACCCCTTCCTGTGCATCCAAGGATACTCCTTGCCTTCTGTGCTGCTTTTTTGCATTGTTTTCCTACCTTTAAGTCATTGGTAATGATCACACCCAGATCCCGTTCCATCTTTGTCTTCTCTAATTGATGCCCTTCTAGTATGTACTTTTTTCCTGGGTTCCGCTTCCCCAGGTGCATCATCTCACACTTCCTGGCGTTAAATTTCAACTGCCAATTTCTGGACCATTCTTCCAGTCTCTGTAGGTCAGTTTTCATACCTAATGTCCCCTCTAGTGTATCCAGCCCATTACAAAGCTTTGTATCATCTGCAAACAGGTAAATCTTCCCCTCCAATTTATCAGTGATGTCACGGATGCATATGGTGAAGAGGATTGGACCCAGCACTGATCTCTCTGGAACGCCACTGGTCACACCTCCCTCCCTCCCTTGATAATGCCCCATTGGCCAAAACTCTCTGGGTCCTAATCTGCAGCCAGTTTCTAATCCAGTTTACTATTTTCTGTCTGACTCCTGTGTGTTCTAGTTTGTTAGCAAGTCTCCTGTGAGGAATGGTGTCAAAGGCCTTACTGAAGACTAGGTACACTATATCCACCACCACACCCTGATCCACTGTTCTGGTAATCCAATCAAAGAAATCAATCATGTTTGTTTGGTAAGAGCACCCTGCTGTGAAGTCACGCTGTTTGGGGTTGAGTTTTCCAGTTTCCTTTAGGTAGTCAACTATTCTCTCCTTTAGTAATGTCACCATCGTTTTTCCTACTATAGAAGTCAGACTGACTGAGCAGTAGTTTCCTGCATCTTCCTTGCTACCACTTTTGTGCAAGGGCACAACTGTTGCCCTTTTCCAGTTTTGATGTACTCTGCTGCTTTCCAGAGATAGATTAAACAGCTCAGCTAGTGGTGCAGCTATTTATTCCCGAAGCTCTTTTAGTAATCTGGGGTGGATACCATCTGGCTCCCTGGCTTTATTCACCTTATGTTTGCTTAGCTCTTCTAAGACCCTCTCTTTCGTGAAGGGGCTTGCGTCTGCCCCTCCACTATCCTGCTCTGTCTTACTTAGTGTAGGTCCTTTACCAATATCTTCTATTGTGAAAACTGAGCAGAAGAATTTGTTTAACAACTCTGCTTTGTCTTCGTCTTTCTCTAACAGCTGGCCCTACCTTGTTGTTAGTAGGACTATTCCCCCTTTACGCTTCTTTTTTTCTCTCTTATGTATCTACAGAAACTTATCTCCCTTCCTAACCGCCTGTGCTATTCTTTCCTCTGTTTCAACTTTGATTATCCAAATTGCTTTTCCTGCCTCCTTGAGTTTGTTCCTATATTCCTCCCTGACCGTTTTTCCTTTTGTTTCTTTGTACTGTTTAAAAGCCCTCTTTTTTCCCTTGATTTTAGTTGCTACCTCTTTGGAGAACCAGAGAGGGTTCTTCCTTCTTTTTACTTTGCTGATTTGTCTTGCGCATTGCACAGTGACTGTATTTAAGGCATTCTTTAAGTTCTCCCAGCAGTGTTCAGCATCTCCTTTGTTACTGGTGTCAAGCATGGTCTTGATCCTCAGTTTCATTTTGGGAAAGTTTGCTTTCCTGAAATCAGTTATTTTGACGCATCTGTAAGTAGCATTCGTCCTCAGACCAACACCCAGCCTTCAGAACCAAGTAGCAATAACATGGACTTCCCCTTTTCACCTACCACCATAAAAGAAGTTAAAGGGTACCTAAACAAACAGTTTTTTAAAACTGCAAACTCCAAAATCTGGCTTTATATTGAGGTAAAGTAAAGGCTACTGTTTACATTCATGCTAAAACTGCATTTATGTAAATAACATAAATGCAGTTTCATAGCTTTTGAAAAATGTAAATATCAGCCATTCACTTTCAAAAAACAGCCTTGGTTTCTCCCTAAGATGTCTGCCAAGTGTGTTAAGTGATGAGTCATGATGACATCATAGGAGCCAGAGACAGAGATCAACATATATATCTATAATGTTAACTAGTTCTTCTTTCCCTCTTTATTTTGAATTGTTGTACCAGAATGATCAACACCATGTATTAACTCGTGGATTATTTTGATCAGTACACATGTTAGGCTATGATTTTGTTCATTTTGTTTACTTTAACTTGCGGAAAATGTTTTGCAATCCAACTGACTTTTCTTTGGCAAACTGCATTACAGTACAATACTTCAAATACCTGATGATCTAGTAGTTATATGATGCACTGAATTTTGTTTTTTGTTAACCAGGAGAGATTCACTAAGCTGAAAGCTTGTTTACAGGTGTGGCTTGGGAGCACAAGGAAGTTTAGTGACTTGCTCAGAGTCACACAGCAAAGTACCCGTCTTGTTCAATTCCAAAGCTCATGCTGTCTTGTTAATCCACAAATAAGGTTTTCTTTTTCCATGTGAACCCCCTGCACCTAGCCTGCCTTCTGTTGCACACCTCACCATCCATACCCTGTCCTTAGTACTGCCTGGGGCCGCATATGAGCTTGCGGTCTCATGAAGAGAATTATCACACCTCAGACTGTAATCTTGTACCTCAGAGAGTTTTGCACACCTATACTGATACGCATCATCAGCTGGCACTGTTAAAAATACCTCCCAAATCACTCTCCCGTCCACATTCTCAATGTTTGACTTCTGCTGCCGAAGTAAACAGAGTGGATCACCACCCTTCTGCACAGTGAAGGTAGTATGTACAGTTCCCTGTTGTGTTTTTTTCCCACCTCATTAACCAACAACTAGATTTTCCTGGAGGGGCAAGCAATAAGCATCATGACCCACCAGAAAAACTGCTGCTCATGTCCTCATAAGGGTTGCACTTACAATGGATAACAATAGTATTAGCAGGAGAGGAACACTAATACCTTGAGTGAATCCACCTGACTTCCAGTGTCGGTCTACTCCTTTACCTGTGATCTGCAGAACCCTGCAAGACAGTTCCCAGCAATTCTTTTCCAGTACTTTTCTGTGCTCTATTCCACAATGCGAGTTGGCTGGCTACCACCCTTCCAAATCTTGAATGAGTTATACACAACTCCCTCAATACTGCCCTAACAAACATCAACATCCCCCCCACCCGAGGGTAATCTCCCTACACTGAATTCAAGTAACAGTTTAGGTGCAGCTCTGCCACTCTGAGTATTTGTCATTGCTGGCTACTCTCATCCACAGTCAGGAAGTGATCATGATGCTGACAGCCCCACATTTCAGATCTCACAGTGATCTGCTCAGTGTCCTCCTTCATGTTTTCAACTAACCTGAATATAGCTGTACCCTGCTGGAATGGCCTCTTCAGTCCCTCTCTGGCATTCATTCTTCTCACCTGCTCCCCACACTGAAAACTGGTGAGTTCACTACCCTTCCGCATCATGAATGTGTTTAGTACAGTCTCCCATGTTATATTTACATATTAATAATAAACATGATCTTCTGGTAAGCCATGATTGATTGCATGCGGCATGGGTGAAATAGGCTTTCCTACTCTATATGTGATCTGTTAACTATGATTAGGCACTATTAAATGACATGTATAATGATGTGACACCCATCATTTAATAGTGCCTAATCAAAGGTAGCTCTAGATCTTTTAAGGATAGGAAAGCCAATCATTCCTTGTTCCCTGCTGCTATGAGCCTGACTTACTGAAATATATGTTTATATTTGATATGTCAAAATAAAGCGGGCTGTACTACGTGCATTCATGATGCAGAAGGGTGATGAGCTCACCAGTTTTTAGTGTGAGGAGGAATAGTAAAGAATGAATACCAGAGGGGGACTGGGAAGGCCACTCTTGCAAGGCACTGCTATATTCAGGGAAGGAGGAAGACAGAAGGAGAGAAATATGAGCAGATTATAGTGAGAAATAAGATGTGGGGCTGCCAGCACCTTGACCACTACCTGATCCCATTGTCCTGGCCAACATTCCCCTTCCCATAAAACCAGTTCATGCAATTGTCCAAGGCTGTGTGTGGATATTAATGTATGAAATAGCTGCCAGTACATGTTTAGTCACTTCACTACCAGTCTAGTATTGCTTGTAAAGCACTTTGGGATGCAATGTATATGAAAACCACTATATAAATGCTGATTCTTATTATTATTATTTCCCATGGAAAAAGAAGACGAGACAAGCATATATTTGAGTTTCAAGAAAGTATGACCTGTAACATTGGACTGCACACGAACTTTGCTACAAAAATGGTGGCTCTAGGGGGTGGTGAAGGGTGTGGCTGCAACCCCCCACAACCATAATGTACTTGCTTGCTGCTGCTGTATTTCACTTTGTTGAAGTCTGATTTATTGATTGTACAAATGTTTACATTCAAACTATGGATTACATTTGTAGGTTCTGTCAAAAACGTACTAGAAAAGAATAATAGCAGAAAATATAAAGGTTTAATAAAAATGTTAAAAAGTGCATATTAAGCATGCATACCACCCCAGCACCCCCATTGTAGCATCCTGGATCCACCATAACCACTAGACTACCAGGTTATTCAAAATTTGTACTGCACTGTGGTTTGCCACAGAGAAAGTCGGTTGGATTAGAACACATTTTCAGCATGTTAAAGTAAACAAAATGAACAGAACCATAGCCTAACATGTGCATTATACAAAATAATGCACATGGTTTTGACCATTTGGGTGAAACAATTCTATACAAAGAGAAATAAGAACTAGTTAGCACTATAGAGAGCCATATATCTCTCTGACTTTGGCTCCAATGATGTCATCACATAACAGATTTGGCGGCCATTTTAGGAAGCAGGTAAGACAGTTTTTTTGAAATTGGAAGGCTGATTTTACAATTTTCAAATGCTCTGGAACTACATTTAGGTAAATTATGTAAACGTAGTTTTAGCATTAATGAATACAGCAGCCTTTCCTTTAGTCACCTACGGAGTCAGATTTTTGAATAGTTTGATGTCAAAATGTTGTTTAGGTATCCTTTAAAGATCTTCTTCTACGACTAGATACTAAAAAAAGTGCTGGGGACAACTCCTTCGACCCATACTTCTTGAAAATAGCATGCCATATACTTGCTTTTCGTCCGACCCCCCCCCCTTTAAATGCATACAGTCTCCGCCCACTCCTATCTGACGTTTCAATTTGTTTATTTGAGTTGTTTAACCAGGTATAGCACACTAAGCTGAAAGCTTTTTTACAGGAGCGACCTGGGAGCACAAGGAGGTTAAGTGATTTACTCAGGATCACACAGTATGCAGGTGGAAGCTGTAGGATTCAAACCCAGGTCTGGTCTGCTGGATGTGACCAGATTTGCAGCTCAGAGCCTTAGACCACTGTGCTAAACTGCCTCCTTTTCAATGTTTCAATTTGTTGGTTACTTACTGTCAACAACTGCAATTCCTCCCATGCCCTTTTTGCAACTAAGCCTTCTAGCAGCTTTATCTCATTCTGTCTTGCTGAGGCATACTATTTTGGTACTTTAGGTTTGCTTATTGCTGACTAGCTTATCCTGTCCTGCTGACTAGCATATTCTGTCTTGCTAAGGCACTGTTTTACTTGAAACATCCCTTTTACTGAAAAAAACAAATTACTAAACTGTGACTGATTTGCCAAAAAAACTGTGTTTATTGTCTAAAAATGTTCCTAGCAACTCAAGTGCTACAGCCCTTCGTGGACTTTGTAGCCTCTCCAGACTGCAAGGCGTCTAGGAAATTGCAGGCTTTTCAGTTGCTAATTGAGCTGTTTTCGCTCAGACTGCTAGCCTTTGTGTTGCCCTACTATTAATTCGAGCTACTCTCTCCTTTCTCTAGCCGAGGGCAGTATAGACTTATCTTGCCTAACTCTGTTTTTAAACTTCCCCAAACAAGTCGCATACGGAACAATGACTACTGGGACCTATATAACTTAGACAGCAGAAGCTACTGCCATACCCTCCTTACTTACGTAAAGGGCAACCATGACAGGCCTTGTTTGGCTATACTTATTTGCCAGACTTTGTGCTTAGATAACCTGACAGAATTGATTCCAACAAAGATGCATGCTCTACCATGCTAGTCTCCCCATATATCAACACTATGAACAAATTATGCTGCCACTGTATGCCTTTGATCCCCTCACAGTTTGTGGAATGTCCTCGAAGTGGAACTGCTAACCAATATCCTCTACGTGGTCCTATACCCTATCCATTCAAACTAGGTATGGAAGATGATTCAGTCTTTGGACCCATGTACTCAAACCTATACCAGACGTAGAAAGACTCGTGCCTTTAAACTTCTCCTTGCTGCCCTGAGGAAAATTGTGCTCTTTCTACTCCTATGCTTAGGTGATGTCGAACTTAACCCTGGCCCTACGAAAGTGCTCTCATCTCCTTCTGAACTCACAACTTTGAAAGGAATTAGCTTTTTGCGTACTAATCTGTGCAGTCTTTTAAAGAAGCACGATTCAGTCCAGGCTTGGATTATTCATACTGCACCAGATGTACTCGTGCCTTCGGAAACATGGCTCTGGGCATCCACCCCAGACAGTGAGGTTAATATCCCCAACTACCTCCTCTTCAGAGCAGATAGAAAGACTTGGGGGGGGTGGAGGAGTAGCCATTGATGTTAAAAACAAATTCTCAGTATCTATATTAGATGCTACCTCCCTTGCCTGTGGATTTGAATGCCTGTCTCTTAAAGTCGAGCTTTCCCCATCAGTGGCATTCCACATCATAGGCTGCTATAGACCTCCAGCAGCAGGACCACAACTTCTGACACACCTGTGATCCCACCTGGATACTACCCCAATGGAAACAATCATACTAGGCGACCTTAACTATGATTGGCTGACTAAGGTCTTGTTACCCCTGAAACAATTCTGTGACTCTCATGGGCTCACTCAACTTATTACTGAGCCTACTCGCATCAACAAAAAAAATCCAATGAGAAGCACCCTCTTGGATGTTCTCCTTGTTAACAGACTTCATTCCTTTTCCCATGCTGGCATCCTTGTAGCAGATGTTAGTGACCACTACTTTATTGGTGGCATAAGAACTGTTACCAAAGCCCTATCTACATCAAAGTTTTCCACTAAAAGATCCAGATGGAACTTCGGTCCTATTGCATACTTCAATTATCTAAAAAACTCTTTTCTATGGCAGAGTTTCTACCTGGCTAAATCTGAGCTAGCGATGCCTATGACATTCTCCATGAAATCATATCCAGTGCCCTAAACAGCCAAGCTCCCCTGGTTAAAGCATGAATGAAATCCAGAACCTGTCGTTGGTTCTCATCGGATCTGAAGGCTGCCTTACACAAAAGAGATTACCTCTGGAAAAAGGCTCGTAAATCTCGTGCCAACGCAGACTGGTGTCTCTTCAGGCATTTAGAAACGTCTGTACTAAGTTGGTCAGAGAGACCAAGGCCAACTTTTATCAAACCGAACTACTTTCTGCATCAAACTGCCCTACCAAGTTCTGGTCCACCATAAAAGAGCTATCTGGCCACTCTCCAGGAAGTGCGCTTCCTTCCAAAATTACCACTGATAATATTATCATTAACAATAAATTAGAGGTACTGCAGGCTTTCAACAATCACTTTTTTGCCACTGCTGGCCTGGCGTTTGATATCGCACCCGTAAGTAGCATTCTTCGTCAGACCAACACCCAGCCTTCAGAACCAAGTAGCAATAACATGGACTTCTCCTTTTCACCTACCACCATAAAAGAAGTTGAAGATCTTCTACAGCTAGATACTAAAAGGAAAAGTGCTGGGGCCGACTCCTTCGACCCATACTTCTTGAAAATAGCATACCATATACTTGCTATACCTATAACACACCTATTCAATCTGTCCCTAGCACAAGGCTCCATCTCCAAGGCATGGAAAACTGCTCACGTCATTCCCCTGTTTAAAGCAGGGAACCCCTGTGACCTAAATAACTATAGACCAATCTCCATTCTTCCCATACTTTCAAAACTGCTGGAAAAATTGTGGATATGCAGCTGAGATCTTTCTTAGACAACGCTAGACTACTCAACCCAACGCAGTCCGGTTTTAGAGCTAAGCATAGTACAATTACAGCACTGGCAAAAGTTACTAATGATTGGCAACGGGAACTAGACAACAAAAAAATTGTTTGTGCCGTGTTTCTGGACCTCAGTAAGGCTTTCGACACTGTCAACCACTGCCTGCTCCTCTCCACCTTAAAAACTACAGGCATTGGTTCAACCGCACTGGGATGGTTCCAAGACTACTTTTCTGATAGACAGCAACAAATTAAGGCTGATGGAGAGATTCCTCCACTTAAACCGATAAAAAGAGGTGTCCCCCAGGGCTCCATACTGAGCCCATTACTGTTTGCCATTTATATCAACAGCTTGGACGCAAGCATCAGAGATGCCAGTATTCACTTGTTTGCTGACGACACGGTGCTCTACTTAAGCTGGGAATCTCCTGAAGCTGCCTGCGCTGAGTTACAAGCTGACTTTAATACTCTGCAGTACCAGCTCCTTAACAAAAAGTTACTACTAAATGCAAAAAAAAACAAGGCCATTCTTTTCTCACCACCAGGCCCAGGGGCTTACTCTGCTGTCGCTAGTCCATTACCATCAATCTCTACTTTATTAGGAGAAAATCTTGAATTTGTGACTAAATTCAAATACCTTGGTATTTGACTAGACAACAAACTCTCTTTTGTGGAACACACAGAAGAACTGCTGAAAAAACTGAGGCAGAGGCTTGGTCTTTTTTTCAGAATTAAATGCCTCTTGACCACAGACGCAAAAAGACAGCTTGTCCAGTCTACGTTCCTTTCTTTAATTGACTACGTCGACTTCATTTATGGTCATTGCCCTACCTCATATCTTGCAAAACTGGATGTATTATATCATAGAGCACTGAGATTTATAACTGGCCTCCCGTACTCCACACATCACTGCTCTTTACACGCAGCCGTAGGGTGGCCCTCCCTTCAATACAGGCGATATAGTAATGCAGCCCTATGGACGCTCCCAGCCCTTACCAACAAACTCCCACAATACATTGTTGATTGTCTCCCCCTTAGTCCTATTAGGAACTATGCCTTAAGAAGTCAATCACTGATTTCTTTGAATGTCCCAAGGGCCAACACTTGCCTTGGAAGGGCCGCCATAAGCTATGCCCTGCCTACTCTCTGGAATAGGATACAAAAATCGCTGAGACTTAGCTCACCTGTTAGTTCTGCCTTCTTTAAGACCCTCTATGACAAAATGTTTGCTGAAATCTGTAATTGCTTCTATCGCTCCTAGCAGCTTGACTATTGTTCCTCTCTTCTTCAACACTAGTCCAGCTGCTTATCCAAATCAGCCATTGCCACTACTACTCCCCCCTCCTCTGCCCCACTTGCCCTTAACACCCTCTGCATCCCTCTTATTCACCACCCCCTTCTGCCGCATTTACCTAAGGCTTACACACTTATGCGCACCTCCATAGCTTAGGAATTTCCATCCAGGCCTGTAACGTGTTTCTGCTGGACAGGAATATAAATAATCTTTCTTTTTTTCTTCTATGGTTTGTATATGACATCCATACACATAAGCTGAAATGTGCTGCATAATTTAGGGCAAGGTTAAAGCTGGAATGTACTGCATATGTAGCATAAGAACTTCTATTGTGTATACCTCTTGTATTATATATATTTTTTTCTTTGTTGTTCTAAATTTTATATCTCCTGTCTATGTAATTGCGAACTGTATGTGTATGTGCCTCAGGACCTCCTTGTGAATGAGCTTGCTCAATGGAGTCTTTCCTGCAATGAATTTGAACTTGAACATCCTGCTCCTGTGGGAACTGTGTATATATATATATATATATATATATATAAATATATATATATATTACGTTTCGGTTGTGTTATGTATATCATTCTTGTACATGTGACTTGGAATGTAAATACTCTGCTCCTATCAGTATTGTAAACATGTTGTTCCTTTTGTATTATGTATATTTATACGTAACTGTACAATTTTCCCTGCCAACAGCAGGTCCACCTTGTGAATGAGCTTGCTCAATGGTGATCACCTGGATAAATAAAGATTTGATTGATTGATTGATTGATTGACCTGTGGTCGCTGGTCCCCAGATTGATACCCACATGAATGTCTGAAATCCTGTTGCTGTTTTTGAGCACCAGGTCTAGGGTTGTTTGCCTCTGGTGGATGAGTCTACCAGCTGATTTAGACCTGCACCCACAGCATGAACAGGAATTGTCTGCTCTGCTCTGTGGCTGCTGTGTATGAGGTCCAGTCCACATCTGGCAGATGGAAGTCCCCGACTAGCAGCAACTCACCCTCGTCCACCGTCACTAAGATGACTTCCAGGAGCTCTTTGTCAATTAAACTTTCATGGGTTAGGGGTCTGTAGATAACTCCCACCTGGGGGGGGCCTTTTCCCCTACTCCCAGGGTGACCCATAGGACCTCTGCTTTACTGTGCTTCCCTGGATCTCTGTTGCACAGATTCCCTCCCTTACATACAAAGCCTCCCCTTTCCCTCCTGGTCTTTTCTGAAGAGCGTGTAACCTGGGATAGTAGCATTCCAGGTGTGGTTGATGGTGAACCAAGGTTCTGTAACTGTGACCCAGTCCAGTGGTGCCTCTGCTACCAAGGCTGTGAGTTCAGGGATTTTGTTTGGTAGACTATGAGCATTAATGCACATAGCCTACCACCCCTGGTAGTCCTTTTGCTGTGTACCATTTCCTTGTTCTGATCCAACTTTTTTGTGTCTTCTTTTTTTTCATGTGTGTGTTATCTATTTTTCACTCCTACGTGCTTCCACACCCTGCCACACATTCAAGCTGCCTAGGCCCCCTCTGACCCACTTGTCCTTTCATGAGCCTCCAACCCCATATGGCAGCCGCCTCCGGGTAATCTGAAATAACACTGCGCCAGATGGGTCCCCCTCCTCCAAGGGGGAAGGCGCCACCAGGGGGAGGCCAGTGCAACTACTTGGCCCCAGGGTGCTGCTGAGGTGGACATGGCTCTTCAGGGGCTTCGGTGGTGTCAGTGGTCCAGCAGATGTCATCCAGTTGAGCGTGGAGCGATTTCTGCTTTTCTGGTTTTGTTCTCTCACTGCGCCATCATGCAGTGCTCCTGGTCTCCACCAGAGGCCACTTCCAAGCAACGCTACCCCCAATACCCACCCTAAGAGAGGAGAGCAGTCTCATGGATGCTCAATCCTCTCCTTTCCCTGCCAGTCCCCAGCATCCCGAGTCCGTTCTCGAACCCAGGTAACCGGTGTGGTGCGAGGTGTGGCATCCAGTGCCTCAACCCTCAGCACCACCGGACATTTTTTGTGTCTTAATCATGTTATGCCTCTCCCCAGTAGATCAGGCTGGGCAGTGCCTTTACTATCACTGCTGTTGGTATCTTTGTGGTATCTAGGTACTGCGTTAGTTGATGCTGGGGGAGGGGTAGTTGATGATCCTTGTGATATGAGGGTTGTCTATGGATCCTCCCCCTCTACTAGTTTAATTGATCGATATTGACATCGAATTTCTGCTTAAATGCTCGAGTCCCCTCCTTAGTGAAGTGTAGCCATCAAATTTAAAGAAGTCCCTTTCCCAGAAGGTCCGCCAGTTTCCTAGAAAGTGATGCCCTCTTTCTTTGCACCAGTTTTGCTAGTCAGCAGTTAAGTTCAGTGATGTCCTTCTCTCTGATCTTCTGCCTGCTGTCCCCTTTTCCCCAGACAGGCAGAATCTCCGTTAAAGAGATAGTGGATGAAAGAGAAGCTAGTTTGTCACCTAGCCTGGTAAGATTTTGTTTTGTTTCTTCCACGGATTGACTGGCTAGGTCATTTGTACCTATGTGGAGGATGACTCATGTGTCCCATTCCACACTGCGTACAGTTTTCTCGATGCGATCCATGTCCCTCCATATTGATGTGCCAGGGAGACACCAGACTGCAACTTTGACCTGGTTGTAATGCTGAAGTCATGACTCTACTCCTCTTATTGTGGAGTTTCTGACTATCAGTACTGGATTTTTAATGTCTTTTTAGTGATCTTTTTGGTGGCGTGCACATCCTTGCAGTGGCGTAGCAAATTCCCATAGGGCCTGGGTGCAAGGGTACATTATAGGGCCCCCCCCCCAGTTTTGAATAAACATCAAAATTATGATTTGGGCCCCTCAAACCTCAGGGGCCCAGGCGCGACTGCACCCCCTGCACCCTTGTAGATACGCCCCTGCATCCTTGTGCTGCGTTGAGCTCCTACTGCCCTCAACGCCTGCTGCTTTAGTAGTCCTGGAAGATAGTGGTGTGTATTTATTTGACATGTACATTGGTATGCTTCCCTCCTTCATTATGGGTTTAGTATTTGTTCTACGAGTTCCCACTATTTGCCAGCCCCCTAGCCGGTTTGTCCTTTGGGGTGGGGTAGCTGTAAGAGCAGTTTTTCAATTGTTGATGTTATATTGTTGCCCTTTGAGTACTAATGGAGTTTTTGGCGGAGGTAGCATATCTCAGTCCATGCTGCCTGGAGCTGAGACCTTAGGTCCTTGAGGGCGAAGCATGTAGGACAGTGCCCCACCCTCAGGACAAATGCTCTGGCTAAGAGTGTTCCACAGTCGTTGCAGCTCACAAGATCCATAGCTGGTGGGAGTTAGCCTTAATTATGTGGAGACTCCCAGCCGAGCAATGTGCAGATGGAAGTCAGTGAACAGAAAAGATCAATTTTTATTTTGAGATGTGCAGTAATTCATGCCCCTTCCTTACTTCTGCAGGAAGGATATGAGGGGGTTAGGGGATATATTAAAGGATGAACATGGGGTGAATGGGAATGGGGGCAGGGTGGGTAGGTACTTCCCCTGCAGAAATTCAGTAGAGATACCTGTAGGGAAAAACAATCAACTTTTTGCAGTGGCTCCAACAAACACCACCAACCACAGCACCGTTGGACGAAAGTAAAGAAAACCCGAATTTTTAAATCTTCCTTCTGTTGGAATGTGCTAAGCCTTTGTCAGCTCCACCCACCAGTTACACTCCTAATCCCCAGGAAGAGCAGTGGAAGAAAAACAATTAGCTCCTTCAATGTGACAAAGAGGCTGCAAAACCTGTAAGCCCAAAACAAAACCTGTAAGCACAAAACAAAATACAGTAGTAACAAGACAGTAACTATGCTTAGCCAAGCCATAATGTTTCTCCTTGCTCTGTTAATGTTGCTCCATGCTATGTCCTTTCAAGCAAACCTAAAAGACGAAAAGCTCAAGTAAAGCTAGGTGCTTTTTGTCAGCAAACCTTAGTCACACAGTTTTGGCCTTTAAGAGCAAACGAAGGGTATGCTTTGTCCATGGGCAAGGAGTTTATGTGTAAGTAGGGGGTAAGATGGGTATGTGGTAAAGGGCATACAACGGTGCTGGGAGGAGTTGCTGCATCTGTATCTCAAGCCAGCCTATGTCACTCTGTTGATTTATCCATCTGATAAAGGGGACCAATTGCACAACCAGTTGGTATTTATGAAAGTCTGGGATGGCAATTCTTCCCTTTTCTGTCGAGACAACTATGGGCTTTGTGCTGATCTTGTGGTACCCTGCAGTCTAGACAAACTTCAGCAGGTACTTCTGAAGTCAATTCCAGATGACCTTTGCAGAGTCTTCTGCATAAAGTGATATCTTATTCTCCCTGCTCAAATGCCCATAATCTCAGGGTTCTGTCAAACTGTGACTACGAGGGACTCAATACAGAGTGCACAGCAGGGGTAAGTGGGGTAACCCTGGCTAGTCCCCCTCAACAGAAAGAAGTGGTAGGACCGGGTGCTGTAGACCTTGACCATGGCTTGTGGAGCAGCATTAAGGCCCTTATGCTTCTATGGAAGGCATTTCCCACCCACATCTCCTCCATGGTGCAGTGTAGGAATCTCCAGTCTACCTGGTCAAAGGCCTTCTCTGCTTCCATAATATCTGCAACTGCAAAATCATTGATGTTTATGTTGCCAAGAAAGAATATTAAGGGGGCAACACAAATTATCATGAATAAGATGACTATTTATAAAGTCAGTTCAATCCAGATCCACCTGTAGCTAACATACCGGGATAGCTTTGAACAGTTATAAATCAACACTGAGGAGGGAGATGGTGCAGTAAGAGCCCCAAAGTGCCCAGTCCTTGTTGGGCTTTGGCATTAGAGATGTGGGCGTACTGCCATGACAGTGGGGCCTGCTCCCCCTCCTGAACCACCCTGAAGATGCTCCCCAGTTTTAAGCCAGGGGCTCTGACAGTACCTTAAGGACTCTGAGGCCAGGTCATCTAGTCCCAGTGCTGTCCTCGATTTCAGATTACCAATCATCACCTGTATTTCAGTCAGGTCAATCGGTGCATCCAAGGCCTCTCTGAACTCATCTGTTAGTTATTTAATTATCACTCTTTTGTAAAACATGTCTAGCTTTCCCCAAAAGCCCACCACCACCACTTCCTCCTTGGTATAAAGTTTTTTTGTAAAAGTCTCTGAACAGCCCTTTTGTTCTATTGGGGTCTGTTTCTAAAGAGTTGGGGAGGGGAGCCCTTGTTTATGTAGCCAGGCTAGCAACTTCCCCACTCGGTTGCCTGACTCAAAGAGTAGCATATCGCTCCCTCTACCTTTGCCTCCAACAACTGGCTCAGTTGGGCCCAGTAGGCTTCCAACCAATTTTTGACCTTCTTATCTAGCACTACTTTGTGTTTCACTTAGGTCAAAAAGTTTTTGCTTGAGGGTCAACTGTTCCTTCAACCTCTCTCTTTTCTTATTAGCACTGAAGCTGATGGTGTGGCCCATGGTCATCGATTTTAAGCTGCCTCACCACACAGCTTCTGTGGGAGTTCCCTGGGATTGGGGGCCCCATATTCCTCAATGCATGCCTCCATCATCTTAACATAGTTGGGGTCACTGAGTAAGGAAACATTCAGCCTCCAGCTGGACTTCCTATGCACCGGAGCCACCAGCAGGTCCAATACAACTGGTGCGTGGTCTAAGGTCATGATATTTTTAATCTTGCATGTCTTTGCCACCTGAGCCTAGTTGGAGAATACAAATAAGAAATCGATGCAAGCATAAGTTTGGCGAGGAGCTGACCAGTAAGTGTAATCCCTCATGGAGGGAAAAAGTGTCACAAGATCTCAAGTATGCCTAATTCCTTAGAGAGTCTCTTTATGCAGGAGCCTACTTGAGATACATCTTGCTCCAGCCTGCATGACCGGTCCAGTCAGGGCTGCATACCTCCATTAAAGTCCCCTCCAACAAGGAACAAGTTGGTGGGAGATGGGGCTCATGAGACCAGCTTATCCAACAGGAACTGGATGTTTTCTCATTCCTGATTAGGAGCATACAGGTTTCAAAGTGCAGGAAACCAAGTGGTACATCCCCTTGATACCAATGAACCTCTCCTCTGGGTCCTCCAGTACTATTTCCACCACCAAGGGACAGTCCCAGTGCACCAGAATTGCCACCTCCCTCCCATGTGGGTGCACTTAGTATGATGAGGAGTTAACAGAGCCCACCTATGATTGCCTTAGTTTTGCATGTTCAGACTGGCTCAGGTGTATCTCTTGTAGAAAAGCTACCATAGTCACATTTGCATTTGAGTTCCTGAGGTATCCTGGTTTACTTCTCTGGGCTGTTCAGATCCTGAACTTTATGGGTCACTGTTCTCCCTTCAGTCATCTTACATGCATCACTGCAGGGTACCCCTCCTCCTCCCAGTGAGATCCCTTTTCCCCACATCCCACATATCATCACAGCTCCAACCAAAAACCTCATGAGCAATAATGAACTGGTAGCTATATGCAAAATGTGCCGCCTCTATGGAGATGCACCACTTCAGTGGGTTACTAACCCACCTACATGGCTGTAAGGATGGTAGCTAAGCCCACAGCTGGCACCAACTAGAGGATGACTGTGTGTCCATTTAACACAATAGGAGCCACCCTACTACAATAGGCCTCATGGTAACTAGATAAATCTTCCTGCTGTCACATGATAATGTCAGCTGTGTTTGCAAAGTCTCTGCCCTCTCCCCGGAACTATAGTTGTGTTGGGTCAGGTAACACAGTCCTGCCAGTCCACTCCAAGGCACTACGTATCTCTGCAGCTACTCGGCCTTCCTACAGACACCTAATGATACATTTAGTTTTCCCCAGGAGGACCCCCTGCCCCATCGCAGACAGTAACCATCATTATTTTGATTTCTTAGTCCCTTCCTATATAGTTTTATTTGTTGATACATCCCTCTGTTGTTGGATTTGTTGGTACATCCCTCTATTTTTAGATTTGCTTTTGTATACCTCTGTTGTTTGACTTGTTGGTACATCCCTCTATTGTTGGATCCTCCCTCTGTTGTTGGATTTGCTTCTGTATCCCTCAGTTGTTTGAATTGTTGGTACATCCCTTTATTGATGGATTTGTCTGTACATCCCTCTATTGGTGGATTTGTTGGTACATCCCTCTAGTATTTGATTTGTTGGTACATCCCTCTGTTGTTGGATTTGTTGGTACATCCCTCTATTTTTGGATTAGCTTTTGTATCTCTCTATTGTTTGACTTGTTGGTAGGCTCCTTTATTATTTCATTTCATAGTAGCTTCCCTTTAGTGTTTTATTTATTGCTGTAGCCCCCTTTTAGTCCAATAATGTTATAGCTCGGACAACAGTGCTGCTCTGCAGTTGACTGGCTAGGCAGGAAGGATATAGAAACTCAGAGCATACAGACAAACAAACTGTCAGCAAAGAAGGCCAATGGTCTATCCAGTCAGCCCTTTTCTCTGTCTAACCCATGAGACCAAGCCCCCTACTGGTCATTCATCTTCTCCTTTATCTTGTCTCCCTCCCTTGTTGTCACCCACTAAACCCAGGTGTCTATCCTCTGTCTGCTTGAACCCGACTACTGATTTTGCACAGACCACCTCACTGGGCAATTTGTACCACTTGTGCACCACCTTCTTAAAAAAAGTAAATAAATACTTTGACGTCTCTTTAAAACCTGAACCCTGTCAACTTCTTTGAGTTCTCGCTAGTGTTTGTGTTTGCACTTAATTCCCAGTTGGTCACATTATTTCTTTCTCACTACAATTTGTGTTTGCACTTAAAGGAGAACTGTGGTGAACCTGAAAATAACATTTCCTAATAGAATCTATTTTAAAATACTGATCCTAATTCAGTTATTGTTCCCTCTATAGAGACATTCTATAAACAAACTGGTTGTTTTTGATTTGCAGCCTGGTGTTAAGTGCCATTTTAGAACTGCATGATGTACTTTATGTCCTCTCTCAACCACAGAGTTCTATGTGTAACACAGATGCATTGTGCCAACAAGTGAAGAGCTGAAAGGATATCAAACAGTTCTAAAAGAGTACTTGTTACCTACCAGTGGCGGAGTTAGAGTGGGGGATGGGGGGCAGTCTCCCCTCCTGGCTGCCCTAGTGTGAGTAGTGGTGCCCGCCACCATCTTTATTCACTGTTTAATGCCCATTGTGGAGCTCATGACTGACTGAATGGCCCACTCTGGCTCCCAAACCTGGCTCCGCCACTGCTACCTACCTGTGAGTAATTGGAAATACCAACCAGGATAACTAAAAAGCCTGTAGAGATGGAAAAAGAACAGAATTGGACCCAGTATTTAACAAGCATTTGTCAATGCTGAAAGTTTGCTGTTGGTATTGCTGTTGTACATGCCTCCCATATTTTCCTGTGTGCATTCCTCTGCCTTGCATGTTTAGGCATCACTCTCAACACAACAGATTCCTTATGTTCTAGCAGCACTGGTTCACTTCATTAGAAAATAAATTCCTGCAGACGACTGTACCGGGGATTCCCTGAAACATTAGCTAACCACGTTTTTTTGGTTTGTTTTTTTTGGCAGAGGAATTGCTGAAGTAGTGTGGCAGGCTGCAGGGGGAGAGAGAACACTGCAGGGATTAGCCTACATGTCCCCATCTCCCTGTCAGTGTGTGTGCTTCTGGTTGTCTTTCTCAGTGCCGCATTGCCATGCACTGGGGGGGGTCTCAGTTTCCTTTGTCTCTGTGGGTACAGAAAAAAGAGAGAGAGGATGGTGCAAGACACATCAAGGGAGAGCACACTGCCACAATTCAGCATGACATGTCCAGAACTCTCTTTCACTGTGTTTATCTCTCTCTCTCTCTCCCTGCACTGTGTAGCCCTGCTCATTCTCGGGGGGCAGGGGAAGAAGACATGCAGTTCACACAAGTGCAGCAGAGGTAAGACTTGCCTCCAGAGGGGATGTGACAGGGTCACACAGGAAAATGAAGTGGGGTCGGGATGGTAAACTCGCATCCCGATCTCTTCCCTAACAGCTGCCTGAAATGCTCTCTGTCTCTCTCTCTCAAGGTCTCGTACACCGAGTACTGCACTCCCGCTTACTATCATTGCCACACTTTGCTGTACCAGTCCCGTGCTGCCACTTACTGTTGCCACCTCGATTCTCCACAACACGTGCTTATAATGTTCTCCATGCTACACACAGGGAGCGAGAGAGTGTCAGGCTAAAGAGACGGTGAGAGGATCACACAGACAGACACAAAGGAGAGCAGAGTAAGGAGCAAGGTGACTTTATTTACATGGTAATGGAGAAGCATTCAGGAGGGGGCTCTTGCTCAGTAATGGAGAGGCATTCAGGAGGGGGTTCTTGCTCAGTAATGAAGAGGCATTCATGAGGGGGGTTTTGCTCAGTAATGGAGAGGCATTCAAGGGGGCTCTTGCTCAATGTTCAAAAGGCATTCAGGATGGAGCTCTTGCTCAGTAATGGAGAGGCATTCAGGAGGGGGTTCTTGCTCAGTAATGGAGAGGCATTCAGGAGGGGGTTCTTGCTCAGTAATGGAGAGGCATTCAGGAGGGGGCGCTTGCTCAGTAATGGAGAGGCATTCAGGAGGGGGTTCTTGCTCAGTAATGAAGAGGCATTCATGAGGGGGGTTTTGCTCAGTAATGGAGAGGCATTCAAGGGGGCTCTTGCTCAATGTTCAAAAGGCATTCAGGATGGAGCTCTTGCTCAGTAATGGAGAGGCATTCATGAGGGGGCTCTTGCTCACTATACAGGTTGTTGAGAGATCAGAAGGAAGACACCCCTATGAGAAAAAGAAACTTAGCAGCCTAGGGGTGGGAGAGAAGGTGGTGTGTTGGGTATTAATCTGGTTGAAAGATAGGAGGCAGAGGGTTATGGCAAATGACAGTCACTTGGAGGACAGCAGAGTGACCATTGGAGTACCACAGGGATTGGTACTGGACTGGTACCTGTCCTCTTCAGTGTCTTCATAAGTGACATTGCTGAGGAACTGAAGGGGAATATGTGTCTCTTTGCAGATGACACAAAAATCTGCACCAGGAGGAGGTGGAGAGAATGCAAAGGGATCTGAGAAAACTACAGAAGTGGTCTGGGGAGTGGCAGTTGGATTTCAGTGCCAAATAGTGCAGTCCGGCACCTGGGGCAGTGTAACCCTGGGACTGTCTATAAGTTTGAAGGGAGGTATTTACAGTTACCAAGCAAGAGAGGGATTTGAGGGTGATCATACCTTATGATCTCATGGTGTCGGGGCAGTGCAACAAGGTAACAGGAAAGGCAAGCAGGATGCTGGGATGCACAGGGAGGGAATCTCTAGCAGGAAGGAGGGAGGTAGTGTTGCCTCTGTATTTTTCACTGGTAAGACCCCCACCTGGACTACTGCATCCAGTTCTGGAAGCCACACCTCTGCAATGACATTGACAAGGTGGAGGTGGTCTAGAGGAGGGCTACTAAAATGCTGTGGGATTTGCATGCGAAGCCATACGAGAAGAGACTGTGGGAGCTTGGCATGAACTCCATGGAAGAGAGAAAAGAGTGAGGGGACATGATTGAGACCTATAAGTACTTCACAGGGATAAGCAAAGTGCAGGGGGAGCCTCTTTCAAAGGAGAAGCAGCATCAGTATACAGTGCATACTATGAAACTTGAGGGGAGGGGAGTTTAAGAGAGATGTGAGGAAATACTTATACTTCCTCAGCTGCCTGATGCAGCCTGCCAGAAGAGGTCTTAGGGGCGAAGACCGGGTAGAGCATCTCGCATGCATGAGATAGGCACATGGGTATTATAAGCTGAGGTAAAGGAGGAGGGAGGGACATCTGTGACTAAGTAGGCTCCATGGTGTAGTGTCAGGCAGGAAAATATGGCAGACTAGATGGGCCTGTCAGTCCTTTTCTGCTGACACTTTCTATGTTGCTATGTAACATTAAGGATAAGTGGGGGAAAAGCATCTGGGTAGGCAGGGATTGACCAGGAATGATTAGTGATCTAGGAGACAGCACAAAGTAACAGCCAGTCATCGAAATGACAGGAGTGCCTCTGGAACAGGTTTTCAGAGTCCTGAATGCCACAAGTCATTTTAACCGGGCAGCAGGGGGAGTACTTCCATATTTTTTGTTTTTGAGCTACCCAGTCATATGTGCATTCTGGGAAGAGGTGGGTTTTATCAGTGGGCTGGTTTTGGGAACATCTGTCCCAAATACATTTTTTGTCTTTTTCCTTGGGGATTCCTCCAGTGGGATGTGACTCCAGGAAAAAGATAAATTTATTCAAGATTTCATTGGTGACAGCATTAAAAATGATCACAAGAAACTGTCTGTATGGGAATATTCCCCTCCCCATTGAGGACTGGATAGAATTGATGAGAGAAATTCTGTCTATGGAGGATATGGCTAATAAACTGCATCCCATGTCAGTTAAACATATTCAGAAATTCCTCTTTTTTGAGGTCTATATTGAGGACAAACAATCCTAACATGATTTGTAAGTTAGAAGGTGGTTAATCAATTATGAGATGACCACACTGATTGTGATTAATAAAGTTTGTTGTGTTGGCAATGTACTCACTCATAACTACACTGGCCAAAACTGTACTGCAGACATGTATAAATAGTTATGTCACTGGACTATGTTAAAACTACAGAGGTCTGTAATTAACTAAATGATGCAGCTGCATGTGTGATGTTTTACAGACCGAACAAAATTATAAATTACAATTGGCAACAGGAACTTGTTCCAAAGATGGACCATATTGCAAAGCCTTTATGGAGTATATTACTTAGCAAATCCAAACTGTACTTCTCACCCTCAAGATCCTTCATGACCCTGGTGCCCAGACTACTTATTGGTCCTTGTCTCCATCGTCTCCACTCCATAATTCTCTCCCTTTCTCTGACCACTGCTTTCAGAATGCCCCCTTCTCAGCCTTACCTCAGTTGGTGGCTGAGTACGCTCCTGTGCTGAACCCTGAAAATGCAATAAGTTTCATTATTTGTCTAAGGAGGTTCACTCCTCCAGTTCACATTCTATCTCGAGCACACCTTTTTCTTTATCATTTGTGACTGCCATTCCCCACCCATGTTGCAGCTGTTATTGATAGGTAAAGGTTAACAATTGAGGGTGAACTCTCATTTAAAATTGTCACCATGTAACAATGCTATTCCAATAGAACATTTGTATATCCAGTTGGGCAGAATACTCAATTAGCAGGAGTGTGGCTAGGAAAACAAAATTTTTACACAATTTTTTACACCATGATTTTGTTTGATGTCCCCCCTACCCTATTTGTTTCATCCAGTTCTACTCTGCTGCTTTGCTATTGTATACTCTGATGCCATGTCAAACATGAGCCTGAAGTAAAGCAGCTCACTGGTGTATGTATTTTGCACCTTGGCTTGTTTTCAGCGAGTACATAAATCACACTATAACATTTGAAGGTGGGACAAATGGCATCTTTGTGGCAGAGCAAAATGCTGGCCATGAAAAATAAATCTGTACCACAGCTTTTATGGTGTATGCCTTCCTGCAGCGTTGCTAGTTCTTTACAATAAGACATTATGATATATTTTTTTTTTTTTACCAGGAGAGACACACTAAGCTGAAAGCTTGTTTCCAGGTGCTACCTGGGAGCACAAGGAAGTTAAGTGACTTGCATAAGGTCACACAGTATGCAAGTGGGGGCTGTGGGATTCAAACCCAGGTCTCCAGGTTTGTAGCTCAGAGCCTTAAACCAGTGTGCTGCTGCCTCCTCACTTCAGGTGCAGACAACTAGCAAAAATAGATGAGGTACTAAGGACACAGATACACAGTGTATTGACAAAGGTATTAGTAATACCTAAAGAATGGAAAAGTACAGAAGTTAGGGAGCTGAACGAATACCCAAAGTTTTTTTTACTTTTTCTGAATACATAGGTAGCTCTTTAATTTAATAACAGTACATAAATTGCAACTCCCTACTTGTTTGTGCCCTTTGCACTTGGGACGTGCTTGGTAGTTTCACCCACAGAATTAATTCCATAAGGCTTCAATAAAAATAAACGTTGACAGCTTATTCAAGGAATTTTGATACTAAGGCATTTCCCTGGGTTTGTATGTACTGTGCAGCAAGTACTAGCAATTCTGAATGGCGACTAGATAACAGGTTTCAAAATATTTTAAAATCTTAAAGAGGGACTCTGGCCAAAAGTGTTACTTTGCAGAATTAGAATAAGCATACCCCCAGTAAATCTCATACCAAACAAGCATTTGTTAATGCCGAATGTTTGCTTGCTGGCATTGGCAGTGGTAGTGTTAAAGTTACAGAGCTGCGTAATAGGAATGGCAGTGAAGTATTGAACTGAAGCCAACCCCACCACCACCCTGCAGAGAGTGACAGGCATTGGGGTGTGCGTTTGGGTCGTCAGGCATAATGGCCACGCCATTTCACCACACCCCACCTTGCAGACACTGACAAGTGTCACGGTGTTCCTTGGGGTCTTTGCCCTTGCGCACCCATTTCATTAGGAAATATGGTGAGACGGCGTTATAGGAGAATGGGGTGAAGTTTGGGGTCAAGAGTCCAAGGCATACCTCTATGCCTCACTGACTGCAGGGTGTGGAATGGTATGAGCATCACAGGCAAGAATCCCAAGTCACACCCCTGATGCCTGTCATTCTCTACAGGGTTGGGCGTTATAGTTGAAAACCCTAATACCTCAGGCATTCGTTGGTATTTTCACTCCAAATCTTCAACATGTTTGTTTTGTGACCCCACCTCATGAACAGGGGGAATATCAGTTTATTAGCTGAAAGCTGCTTATGCACAGTGACTACGGCAGTTAGCACCACAGATGCAAAAACATTCCGAACAGGATGTAAAAAATGACAGCTGTACTGTTCATGGGGAGGTGTAAAAAATGGCAATGTTGCAAATCTGTACTAAAAATATTTAAAAATGGTGAAGTCACGTGAGAGACATAGAAACTGTGCAACGACAACGCGTAATATAATTAGGTTGGGGATTTTACAGCAGATTGTCAACTCAGGCATTTTGGTGCCTCCGATCATGAACAGTGTCACTGTGTTTTCTTTATCTGTGCCGAACAATGATTTCCCACAGCGACCACGCATCTCTGCGCTGAAACTGTGAAAACACACTTCAGCCATGTTGTGAAAAATGACAGCTGTACTGTTCATAAGGAAGTGTGGAAAAATGTCACTGGTGAAAATCTGGACTGGAAATATTAAAAAGTCATGAAGTAACGAGTGTGCGTGGAAACTGCGCAATGCTCACTCGCAATGCACAGTCATTTTATGGACTTTTGTCACCAAATTTTCAACATAGCCATTTTAAGACCTCTGCTCATGAACAGTGTAACTGTGATTTTCTTAATCGGTCCTAAACATTGCTTTTGCATACCAACAGCACCATTGTGCGCTACATGTGCGAAAACACATTTTGGGCGACGTATGAAAAATTGCAGCTGTACTGTTCATAAGGAAGTGTAATAAAATGGCAATGTTGAAAATCTGGAGTGAAAATATTGAAAATTTGCGAACTTACAAGCGTGCGTAGGAACTGTACAACACACGCTTATAAAACAGTCATTTTTAGGAATTTTATCACCAATTTTCAACATAGCCATTTTAAGACCTTTGCTCATGAACAATGTCACTGTGATTTTCTTAATTTATCCCATACATTGATTTCGCATACCGACTGCGCCATTGTGCGCTACATGGGTGGAAACATGTTTTGGGTGAGATGTGAAAAATGACAGCTGTACTACCCATAAGAAGGTGTGGTAAAATGGCAATGTTGAAAATCTGAATGAAAATATTGAAAATTCGCGACCTTCACGAAGTGTGTGCATAGGAACTGCGCAGCTAATAATTGCTAAACAGTCATTTTAATAATTTTTCACCAAATTTTCAACATAGCCATTTTAAGACCTCTGCTCATGAACAGTGTCACTGTGATTTTCTTAATTTGTCCCATACATTGATTTCACATACCAACTGGCGTTATTGTGCGCCATAGGGCTAAAACACATTTTGGGTGAGATGAAAAATGACAGCTGTACTGCTCATAAGAAGGTGTGGTAAAATGGCAATGTTGAAAATCTGGAGTGAAAATATTGAAAATTATGAACTTCTGAGGTGTTGATAAGAACTGTACAACGCGTAAAACAGTCATTTTTTGGAATTTTTTCACCAAATTTTCAACATAGCCATTTTAAGACCTTTGCTCATGAACAGCATCACTGTGATTTTTTAATTTATCCCGCACATTGATTTCGCACACCGACTGCACTATTGTGCGCTACATGGGCGGAAACACATTTTGGGTGAGATGTGAAAAATGACAGCTGCACCACTCACAAGAAGGTGTGGCAAAATGGCAATGTTGGAAATCTGGAGTGAAAATATTGAAAATTCACGAACTTACGAGCGTCCATAGGAACTGTACAACGCACGCTCGTAAAACAGTCATTTTGTAGAATTTTTTCACCAAATTTTCAACATAGCCATTTTAACACCTCACCTCATGAACAGTGTCACTGTGATTTTCTTAATTTGTCCCATACATTGATTGCAAGACACCGACTGCGCCATTGTGCGCTCATATGGGCGGAAACACGCTTTTGGGTGAGATGTGAAAATGGCAGCTGTACTACTCATAAGAAGGTGTGGTAAAATGGCAATGTTGAAAATCTGGAGTGAAACTATTGAAAATTCATGAACTTACAAGCCTGGCGTGAGAACCGCTAACGCACATCAGAAAACAGTCATTTTTTGGTTTCATATTCACCAACATGGAAGCTGGTCTTCATGATCGATACCGGCGAGCTCAGTTCGGGCGGTGATTTCGCGACGCAAACCACCCTTCGCCCGAATAACGCCAAGCAGACAGTGACATCAATCATGAGAAGGGGTCCCAAAACCCCATGTTGAAAATTTGCAAAAATTCCCAAAAATGCCTGAGATATGCAACAGTTGAAACCCCCATCTAGCCCATTATACAGCTTACTGGCATTTCCTCAGTTCGCGGCTCGGCTTTGAAGAGTGCAGACGTGTTCCCAGTCCATCAAGATCGCCGTGACCGAGCTCTGGAGGTAAGTATGGGGTGAGGGGGCTGGGGTGTGGGAGGCAGGGTTCAAGTTCAAGTTTATTGCAGGAAAACTCCATTGAGCAAGCCTCATTCACAAGGAGGTCCTGTGACATAAACACTTAAAGTACAAACACAGATAGGTAATAACAGTATATACATGAAATGCACGTTACATGATACAGGCTGGATATACATACAAGGGTACCACATAGGGTGACCGCAGGTGGTAAACATTGATATGAGACAGGGAAGCGACTTACAGGTTGCATACTGATAAATGAAACATGATGACTGGTGTGTGCAATACATATACAGTATTTTGGCAGCTAGAACAAACAACAGTCTACAACTGATATGGGGGGAGGAGTGATTTGATAGAGTAGCAGTGGAGCGTAAGCAAAGATAAAGCCAGGAGTAGAAGGGAAAGGGGAAGGAAAGCAGTTAATATGACAAATCAATTATACCTTACCAGTGGATAAATATGGCACCCATGGGGAAGGAAGAGACTTAATGACAGTTACAGGTGTCATTTATTTTGGCTGAACTTAGCGATTTGTAGAAGTTTATTGAAACTGTGCTAGTTAGTTTCAGTACGGTTTGTAATTGGTTCTAAATGGAGGGAAGGGCATATGCAATAGCACGTTTACCAAAGGAAGTCCGCGTCCTTGGTATGTCAAGCATAATAAAGTCAGATTTTCTTAACGAGTATGCACTATGTGAGATACTAATAAGGGAAGAGAGATAGCTTGGCAATTTCTGCAGGAGCAGTTTAAGAGTCCAGCATGGAGCAGGCGTCTAGTAGTAAGGGATGTCCAACCAACAGCTGCATATAAGTCACAGTGGTGCGAACGGTAAGGGGAGTTGGTAATGAACCGTAACGCGCGGTGATAAAGGATGTCCAGTTTACTTAGAGTTCCAAGAGTGGTGGTGGAGGAATAGATTACATCGCCATAGTCGAGTAGGGGGAGAAAAGTGGCCTGTACAAGCTTGTTTCGAGTTTCAAGGGGGAAAAGGGGCCTATTTCTGTAGAAGAAACCTAACCTTGCTTTTAACCTTCTAGAGACATCTTTGACGTGGTCACTGAAAGATAATTTATTGTCGATCCAGATACCTAGATATTTAAATTTGGTTACAACTTCCAGAGGCTCGTTTAGCGTGGTGACAATGAAGTCTTGGGCAAGGGTATTGGGGGGGCCTGAGACAGCACTGCAGGAGAATATCATCGCTTTAGTCTTCTTAGCATTGAGCAGAAGCTTTACCTTTATTAGATTATGCCCAAGTTGTGCGAAGTCCACTTGAAGCACTCCCTTGACTTCAGATAACGATGAGCCAGAAGTATACAACACAGTATCATCTGCAAAAAAGTGCAGATTGGACGTAGATATGTTAGCATAACATAGCATTAGGGTGCGCAGTGGGTGGGTGCGGGTTGTGGGAGGGGGGCAGGGAGACTACATGGGACCATTTTTTCTTTACAGGGTACAAAAAAAAACGGACGATGTGGGACGTTTGCCACACTGGGGTGGGCTCCCAGCGTGGCACAAGGATGGTTGGGGGGTGTTCAGCCGGCGGAAGTTGGGCACCCGGCCTGAGATCGCTTCCACGCTGGGGTGGGCTCCCAGCGTGGCACTTACTGGAGGAGTTGGAACAGTGGTGCCAGCGAGTTGGGCACCTCCATCGGCTATATCATTACTTGCCACGCTAGGGCACCCAGGCGTGGCATTTTGAAAACTTTGGGGGAGGTGGGAAGCGCAGCACAGCCGGCGAGGTTGGGCACCCCTTCGGCTATACAGTGCATGCATGCGGGGTGCGTGACTTCTGCGTGGGCGCTCTGTGTGTGTGTGGGGAGTTGTGAGCAGCCGATATCTTATCGCTGCTCACCTGCGTAGCTCCCCTTTCAACTGTATGCCACTGCATTTTGGAGCTTGTCATAGACAGCTAGCATGCATTGGCTTACAGGCCATGCCTGCCAACACACTGACTGAATTGGAGGAGGAAGTGACACACCTCCGAAATCTCTGATGATGGCACTATGTTTCTTGCACATGCGTGCAAGCAAACATAAAAATTGATTTCAGTGTTACTTCATTTTAAAGTTATGAACTATTTTGTAACCCTGATTTCACTACCTGTTCAAAAATCCAGTTTCAGTGAACAGCTGCTGCTGATGTCATCTCCTGAACTCACAGTCTAGTCCTCCCTGTCAGCAAACTTATAGGACCTGTTTTCCAAAGTTTAAAGATCACGTGCTATGATTTTCACAAGCAAAACAGGCAGTATCATTCAAAAACAGTGCTATAAAAACTATGTATGTTTCAAATTTTGTAACAAAGTTGACAAATTATTTTTTTCCTTTTTTGCATCATTTGTTTATTGCCCTTGCATCCGACCAGCCACTCCTTCAGGCTCTGTCAAGTAAGCCCCCGCATCCCCTCTGAACCTCCCGTTGCCACTCCTGGCCTCATATTGCAGCCGGCCCAGGGTAACCTGACGTATCCCTTCATTGGACGAGTTCTCTCCTTCCAGGGAGAAAGTGCCTTACTGGCTTACCTTTCTTGGCCCTGAGTGCTGCTGAGATTGGCCCTGGCTGTCTTGGGGCTCCGTGGATGTGAGGCTCCAGATGGCAGTCATCTGGTCGATCAGAATGCCATTTTTCGTAGTTTTGCTGGCTTCCCAAGCTTCACACTGCATCTGTAATGCTCCTGGTCTCCACCAGGGGCTCGCTACAGAGTGAGGCAATCTCCCTAGCCCACCTCAGGAGAGAAGAGCAGTCCTCCAGATGCTCAATCCTCTCCTCCCCCTGCCAACCCCCAGCGCCCAAGTCCGTTCCCAAACCCGGGTTGCCGGTGTGGTGTGAGGTAAAGCACCAGCGCCTCAGCCCTCTGTGCCACTGGGCCAGGGTAGTTCATGTTTTTTAATGGCTTTTTGGTGTGGTCAGTTTCTCCAGGGTTGCTGGATGCTGAGTCAGTATGCCTCCAGGCTACTGATACCATTTGGGGTGCTACTCTACTAGGAAGTTGTATTGCTACTAGTGTTTTAATGTTGGTAACTTCATTTCTGTTTGTCAGTGTCTGCTTTACAATAAGTTTCAATAGGGGCTTTATATGTGTTAATTCCTACTAAGGGTGGAAGTGTTAGCCCTGATAAAATGAGCATTATAATGTGGAGTACAACACAGATGAGCCTGAATGTACATCAAGTAACACCCTGTTAGGGAGAAAACACTGAGCTGGCTTCTGCATAGAAACTCATAGTAAGGCTTCAAAACAGCATTACATCTCCCATCCCAATCTACAGGGAGATAGAATAATTGTTTTAATGTGCCATCCTGAGAAATGACCTCATTTGAATGACAAATGTGAATGATCACATACTTTCACCACATCAGAGTTATCCAGTCTGCAAACCTCACAACAGTGTGCTATGACTCAGCATCCAGCAACTCTGGAGAAAAGGATCACAACAAAAAGGCACCACAAAAAATAAATATGAATTTGGCAACTTTGTTACAAAACCTGAAACATGCATCGTTTTTAAAGCAATGTTTATGGAATGGTGCTGCTGTTTTACTTGTGAAAATCATTGCACATGATCTTTAAACTTTGGAAAAACAGGTCCTATAAGCTTGCTGACAGGGAGGACTAGACTGTGAGTTCAGGAGATGACATCAGCAGCAGCTCTTCACTGAAACTGACTTTTTTGAACAGGCATTGAATTTAAGGTTATAAAATGGCTTGTAACTTTTAAACAAAGTAACTTAGAGATCTCATTTTTGGCATGAGGCTGACTGGGGCTATGCTGATCCAAATTCTGAATTTATTGATGCCAGAAATGTTGACCATAGGCCCTCTTTAAATTATCTCCTTCCTTGCTCCTAGCCAAACAAGAAACAAACCACACAAGCTTATACTGTGTGATGCATATGATGCATTCCAAAACATACTGCAGTATACTACTGAAAGGCTTCATACAAACTTGTGTTGCTCCACTTCACAGAAAGCTGTGGACTCCAGGAATTGTCAATGCAAAATGCAAACATTATTTCTCCAAGGTGCTTAAACAAAGGTGCTTCTGAACATCATTCTAATTGGAGCACTCACAATTAAATATATATGGTACACTTCATAAGAGAAAAGCATGAAAGTCCATAAAGTCCGTTCACTGTCTTTTTAATTGTTTTGTGAATGGACTTAATGGACTTTCATGCTTTTCTCTTATGAAGCGTGCCATATATATTTAATTGTGAGTGGTCCAATGTATTTATTTTATGTAAAAGTTGATAACCAGGAAAAGCACCATGAGCTGAAATTCGCTTCCAGGTGCGACCCGGGGGAGGGGAACAAAGGTAACTAAAAAAGGCACAACATGGCAGCATAAAAATAACATAGAAGATCACCACTTGAGTCAGGGTTACAGACCTAATACAGACGTTACAAAGCAACACAACAACAGCTGCAATAATGTAAGGAACAGGCAAGAGTCAGATACTCTAAAGTGAGGGGTTAGGTTATAAAGCCCCCAAAACCACTTTTTTATGACAACATCTAGTTAGCAGCACAGCAGAGACAAATATAATTAAGACAGTAAACACTGGAGGCATTGGGAGCATGACTGATAGGGAAGATGCTTTATAAGCTTCTCGAGTGAGAATAGGGACAAACATGAATGGAGGCCGGGGGTAGTCTGTTGCAGAGAGAGGGGAAGAGGAAAGAGAAAGCAGCTTGACCTGAGACAGAGTGAGGCAGAGGGATAGAAAAGGAGCGAGAGTCTCTGTGGCGAAGGGAGTAGTTTGAGAAGGCAATTTGGGAGAACCAAGAGGAGAGGTAGGAGGGAAGGGAACCAAACCAGAATTTAGCAACAAAGGTAACACAGTGAACCACTCGCCTGTGGGACAGAGGGGTAAGGGATAACGGTGGATAGAGAAGACAGTGGTGAGTGAGTGGGGGACAGGCAGTGGCAAAATGACAGAAGGAGTTTAAGAGAATGTCAAGCCTACCTAGAGAAGCCAGAGAGGCAGTTCCATACACCACATTTGCATAGCTGAAAGATGGTAGTATCATTTTGGAGACCAACTCACGATGGGTAGAGATAAGGAGGCTAGCTTTGTGTCAGAATAGAGCACCTAATTTGGGGGCATAACTTGGCACATATGGCATTAACATGAGTGGAGAAATTCAGGTTTTCATCCATCCACACCCTTACGTACTTGAAAACTGATACATTTTCTAGGATGGAGCCATCCAAGGCAGAAAAAGTGGGGGGTTCCTGTAGGGTGGCCAGCTTTTGTCTAGTGCTGAAGATCATAGCCACTGTTTTTTGATGTTAAGATTAAGTTTATTGTCCTTGAACCAGGACTGGACTCTGTTGAAATTGTCCTGAAGGGAGGACTGTACGCTAGTGATAGAGGGCCTGGAGAGGAAAAGAACAGTGTTGTCAGCATACATGTGAATTTCGGCTGATCTGCAGACTGAAGGGAGGTTGTTTATAAATAGGGAAAAGAGGATAGGGCCAAGGGTGGAGCATTGGGGAACACCGGAGAGGATAGGGAGTGGGGAGGATAAAGCATCCCCAATCAGAACTGATTGTTACCGGTCAAGAAGATATGAGCGGAACCAGTTTACAGCAGGTTCTGAGAGACTGACAGAGCCAAGGGTTTGTAATAGGAGTGGGTGGGACATGGAATCGAAAGCTTTCACAAGATCGATAAAGATGGCGGCGGTGATATGGCTCCTGTCCATTGCACGCTTATGGCACATATATGGCACACTTCATAAGAGAAAAGCCTGACAGTCCATAAAGTCCATTCACAAAAAAATTAAAAAAAGCCAGTGAATGGACTTTATGGACTTTCATGCTTTTCTCTTATGAAGTGTACCATATATATTTAATTGTGAGTGCTCCAACTAGAATGATGTTCGGAACCACCTGTTTTTTTTTTTAAAACACTTTGGAGAAATAAAGATTGCATTTTGCATTGACAATTCCTGAAGTCCATGGCCTTCTGTGAAGTGGAGCAATGTAAGTTTGTAGGAAGACTTTCTGTGGGTGTCAGTCCCCTTGTGATTCTTATATGAGTGCTCTGACTGGAGCATTACTTTTCCCTGGATGCTGTCCTAACTTTTTATGAAGTATATTATGTAGCCACAATTAGAAAGAAGAAATGTGGTGTGAGCTGTAGCTGAACAGCCAAATCCGTGGAAACAGCACCACAGATTTTACACATGTACGTGGATACAGCTTGAATAGGATTCTTGTGTGAGGACTGTAAAAACATATTTAATATTTATTTTATTTATTATAATTTTTGTCTTTAAAGACAGAATAAAAAACACACTATAGGTCAAAGGATATACAAACAAAACAAGTTCTGGCAGAGCCACTACGACTGTGAATGCATTAACTAGATATGTTTCATGGGCTCAAACATAAATATTTATTTATTTATTTAAAAAATATCAGATTTACAAACCTTTGAGTCAGAGACTCATTTACACAGGCACCACATCAAGAAGACCAAAGCAGCTCAAACAATATACAATAGCTAAAGCACATAGACATCAGGAGTCAAAGAGAAGCCCAGAGTGTTCACATGAAGGCTGTTGCATACACTAACTGAATCAAAGTACAGTACATTGAGAAAGGGCATATTTAAGCAGAGGCAAAGTCGAGCGCTTCCGCCACCCCAGGAGTGATGTTATTACACGATAATACACACCCTGGAGTGCCTTATTGCAACTATACAATGGTTTGTTGTTATTTACAGAATTTAAAGGATGTTTTTGTTAGCGTGGAAAAATATTTCTTAAGAGAAAATGCAAGGAATTATCCAAATCCAAAGCTACGGTGATGTTACTGTGTAATAACATTACTGTTTCAATGGGTCAGCAGCCAATCAGCTTCTTACATTTCTCCTTGCCATTGTATAATTAAAAATAATGCCACCATCTGTATTACAGTTACCTATATGTTTTGCAATTTATTCTATGCATTGTTATAGCAATCAACTCAACAGAACCAGGCCATCATATACATGAAGGTACTGTACCCTAACTGAAAACACTGCTGAGACAACTGTATGTTGTGACAACGTGGAAGATAAACACAATGTTGAGACAAGTTTTTGAAGACATTTGATGTGTTTGACTGTTTTTTTTAGAGACTGATATACAGTTCACACACAATATTCATATCATATAAAAGTGCATATGCCCAAATGCCACATTTCATTACAAGCTGTTCTCTTGAAGGAAGATATTACTATATAAGGCCTAAAAATGGACATCAGGTAAATGTAAACTGGGGTAGGTGTGTTATTGAGGGCATTGCATAGTTTATCTTTTATTGCTGCTCTACTGGATCAGCAATATTTGCACAAGCTGTGCCCAGTCCAGATTTTACAGCTCTGGCCTGGGTCTGGTGATATGGGTTTTACCCATACCCCGATACATGTGGCTTAGTGATATACTGTACAGATGGCTACAAAGTCTAACCCATTGAAGGCTGAAGTTTTAGAAAATCACTATGTTTAACATACCAAGACTCACTCCCCCATCACAATTAATCCTCTACCAAAGTCATGCTTAAATACTGGTGCTTCTACATCCATACCACTAAGCTTTTAATGCCAACATGCCACTTCTGCTGTTATGAGTTCCCCCATCTGTGAACTCCCATTCCACTTGTAGCATCCCCCACCCCCAAAACCATGTAATTTTCCAGGGAGCAGCTCTTTACACCATAAACTTTCTGTGGATCTAGTATAAAGGCAGACTCTTCCCACTAACCTATTATTATCCATTTGAGTGCTTGACTGGGCATCCAGGTATCTACCCCACCTATGGTATTCCTGGTTAGGAATCTAGTAGGATGAAATGGGTGGGGTGGGTTTTACCTGTTTTTAAATCATGAGAGGACAAAGTGCTGGTTAGGGCAGCAATTTGCAATCCTTATAAGGTTAAGCAGAAGAAGTGGCAGTAGACACTCAGGAAATCCTCATTTTGGAAGCTAAACGTCTCCCTGCTACAAGATAAGGATATTCAAAGCAAATAAAGGACCATCTAAAACAGGCAATCATAGATGATAATATACAAGAAGTGAATCCGGGGAGTTTATGGTACACAATAAAAAACATGGTAAGGGGGAAAATAATAGAAATAGCCTCAAGACGGAAGAGGGAATGACTGCACAAACACAAACGGCGGCCTCAGAAAATTAAAGCAATACGTAGCCCAGCTAGACTGGTCCCCTATCCAGCATGCCCCTGACATTGACTCAGCTCTTGACCACTTCACAAATGCCTTCTGTAAGGCTTGTGACCTTTACGCCCTCCTCACCAGGATCTGCTCCAAAAAATGCAATGCCCCATGGATCACCCCTCCTCCAGAGACGCGAAAACAGAGATAATCTCTGGCACATTGCTGTAGAATCTGGAAAGGCGTCTGACAGACAGGCCTACAACGCAGAATGCAATAAGTGCACTTGGACCATTAGGTGGGCCAAGGCAGAGCACTACCAGACCACCCTCACTTCCACTTGGGGTTCAGCCCGGACCTTCTGGGATAATATGAAAGAGCTAAATGGGTAATTTCGAGGGATGTAAATGCAAGAAATCAGTAGAGAACACAGTTATGGGTGCGGGGGGGACATTGAGAGCAAAATTGCAGAAAGCATTGAAGAGGGGGTCCAGTTTGGATAGGGTAGACTTGGGAGCAGCACTATAGACTATGTCGCACTAGTCGAGGGAAGGAAGTATCATCTTCTGGACTAGATCACGCTGCACAGTGAGTGGGAGGCTACTACAATTCCTGTAAAGGGCACCGAGCATAGGACACAGTTTTTTTCTGTAAAGCATCGATGTGGTCCGAGAAGGATAGATGGTGGTCAAGCCAGACCCCCAAGTACCGGAAGGTATTTACGTCCTCCAGTATTGTCTCATCCAGGGTGCAGTAGGAGGGGAGGGAGTGGAGCCTGGACAGGCGTTGCCTCGTGCCAAAGGTCATGGTGACTGTTTTTTTGCATTGAAGGAGAGCTGGTGGCTAGTATATCAGAAATACTTGAGAAAAAAAGTTTACTAGTAGTTGAAAAAGCAGCCCTTATATGCTTATATGCTTAGAGCTTGTCCGGGGACCGAATAACTGTTCTCTATCAGTTATCTGAAATACTGCCTGGACTGCATCGTACTGCACTGTGCTGGAAATTAAATCTAGTTACCAATACTGGGGGGGGGGGTAGGAGGAAGTAGGCTGTTGGTTAACTAGGATCTGTAGCTTATCCAATAGGTAGGGAAATGGGCAGACTGGTTAGGCCAAGCGGTACTTATCTGCTTTCAAAGTCTATGTTTCTATGTTTCAGTACTCTGAGTTGTCTGGGAGAGCTGAAGCAACATAGGTCCTGTCTTCCAGACCTAACGCCTTAAGTAAGTTAAGGTCTGAAAGTCCGTTAGGATAGCTACAGCTGAAACCAATCAGCCAATCAGCGGTAGTGTCACACGAGCTAGAACTAATTAACTGATTATCTTAATTATCAGAATTGTCTCAGTTTCCATAGAATATGGCTAACTGGCTATAAGATAAGAGCTAATAGTTAACTATGTACAGTACCTGGAGTTTGAAATTACAGGTTGACAAATTCAGAACGGGATAAAACAATGTTTTGGAGGACGTTCTAAAAATGTAAAAGGCTCAGCATCTTTAAGTTAATTGAATTAAAGAAACTTATGGACCCAGACAACTAAATAACCAACCAAGAATATGAATGATGAGGTTGATGAGGGAACACTAAAAGAAAGACATACTTGAGGATAAATCAAACATAAAAAACTGTTGCATGCAATTTCCCAAAGCTAGCAATGATGTCATTTTTTTCTGTTAACGTGATAATGGGCCTTGCTTCATTACCATTAGAGAGCACTGGGGAAAAAAACAATCTGGTGCTAAAATAATTATAACTTTTAAAAGCAATAGGTTCAAAAACTCAAACTCTATGATATTGTATGTTAAAAATACTTTAAAATGCTGGTCAATCACAAGGAAGATAGAAATTTTTTTAAGGTTAATTTTTTTTCTTTCTTTTTTCTCTTATGCTTTCAAAGGTTTACTTGCTAAAAAAAAACAAAGAAGGAAAGAGGGAGGGAGACATGTAAGTATCAATGAAGCCTTAATGTTCGGTTCCTTTTTCTGAACTCTTCTTATGGGCTCGGTCTCGCCCATGGACGTCTCCCCACTGAGCTCCCTACTCGGGGGGAGGGGGCGCTTTGCCACCTATTGAACTTCAGGCACCAGCGGAAGGGAACAGCAGCAGAGGAGATCACAATAAGGAGCACAAGCCACACAAGACTGGATAAGAGCTACACACTTGCTCGTAGGTAGGAAGAGGCAATGGTGTCGTACCTGTAGTGGGCAGAGATAAGATTTGGGTACCTCCTGCTAACTCTGTTACTCCTCAGTAGAGTAGCATGCAGTGGCTTGGCTCATGTTGCAACAGCTCCTTCGGACGATCTCAAGTGGCTATTGTTTTTAGGCAACCACAAGTCACAGCATTCACCCACAGCAAGCAATTTAAGAAGCATGAACTGCTATATCACAAGTTATTTTTATTTACCATTTAGACTAACAAACATAATGATCCTCCTGGGTCCAGAAAGGAACAAACAAATGGACCTTGAACAGGTTTAGTTGGTCTTAAAAAAAACTCCTTAATGAATTTTAGCATAGTGGAATTCCATAATTGGACCCTCCTTTACTCTCCCCCCAACCTAAGCTGCAGAACTGCTGTAGTCTTTTCCAGCACCTAGCTCCTTGGCTCTGTAATTATCAATGTAATCAATGGCCCTATTTTTATAAAATGGGTAGGCTAAATCAAGCAATTTGATTGGCTAGTTACCCATGCATGAAATATGTTCCATGCATGGGTAAAAAAAAGGTCAGAGAAGCAGAACCGCATTTCCAAATGAAATCAGGAGCATTAGAATGTTGGCATTTAAAATGCCACCATCTTCTATTCACTCGCTAACGCTCCATTTATTTCATTTTAACTTATCAACATTTGAACAGCTGTGTGCATTTTGAATAGAATGCAGTTTACACATTCCTGCTAAAGATTGTTGTTACTGTCCATTAAACCCCACCACAGATCTCTTTCCAGCAGTCAAGAGTCAGCCCCTGTGAAGCAGCGCTATTTCACATCTTGTACGGCAGTCAGCCCTTGTTGCTCTCTAGTCTGTTTTTCTGCTGCTTGCTCCCAGGTAGTTTCCCATGGCAATTGCTCTTTTCTACTGTGTGGGTCTCTTAATCAGATGAATCGAAATGCCCCTGTAAATGTAAAGAAAGGCTCGGTCAACAACGGAGGGGAGCACCGATGAGAGCAGCACAAACATACAACTGCTGGCGGAGATACATGGACTGGGGATAGCGATCTTCAGTCGGCATCAGCAGGCATGTTTACAAAAAAAATGCTTCAGCACTCGTTTGCAGACCATGCACACTACAATTATAGCAAACTGGAGTCACATAAATGCAAATCTAAATATGTTTCAGCACTCGTTTGCAGCACAGACTGCACAGTACACATAACCTGGAGTCAGAAATGCATATTTTTATCTCCTGTCAGAGAACCCCTTATCAGCATACATTTGGCAATAAGCATCTTTAATAAAAGTTTTTCTCCCTAATAGGCTTTATTGTCACTCCACTCTTTTTGCACTGTTGCCCTTTGCAAGATATACATAAGATTGTAAAGAACTTTGGTTCTAGATAAATATAACCTATATTTTAAGTGCAAATTTTGGGGGAGTTTTTATTGTTTGTGTCCTTTATGTATATGTGGCCTTTATTTTATTTGTTATTTATTTATTTAACCAGGTATAGCACACTAATCTGAAAGCTTTTTTACAGGAGCGACCTGGGAGCACAAGGTGGTTAAGTGACTTGCTCAGGGTCACACAGTATGCAGGTGGAAGCTGTGGGATTGAAACCCAGGTCTGGTCTGCTGGATGTCACCAGATTTGCAGCTCAGAGCCTTAGACCACTACGCTATACTGCCTCCCTTTATGACCAACTTGAGTTTTTTTTTCACTATCTATATTGCACTAAGGTCTTTTTAATGTGTTTTTTTGTGTGATGAAATCTATTTGAAGTCTGTAACACCAGCACCAGCACTGTAATCATGTGATGATATGTTAGTAGTCACATGGTTTACACAGAATGGTATAAATAGTTTGAAATCCATAGTGGGCACTATCTTTGAGAAAGCCTTGGAGGAGGAGAAACGTCAGAGCTGTTTGTTTGTTCCTTTCTGGACCCAGCAGGGTCATCATGTTTGTCTGTCTGTATAGCAAATAACAAGAACTTGTGATACAGCCCTTCACGCTTCTTCAGTTGCTTGCTGTGGGTGAGTGCCATGACTTGTGATTTATTATAAATTGTTATGATCACTGTGCACCCCCTTTTCTCCCTCCTCTCTCCTTCCATTGTCTGACCTGTATTATACTACTGTCGGGAGACATTGAACTGAACCCTGGCCCCAGAAGGAGGGCTACACCAACCACCCTCTCCTCTATCCCACACTGGTCCAACATAAAGGGGCTTAAAATAGCACATATGAATATCCAAATTCTCAGGCATAAAATGGCGGAACTTGAAGCCGGGGTTAGGCACTATAAACCTGATGTCCTGTGTATAACTGAGACCTGGTTAAAGCCCTCCATACTCTCACAAATAATTACCCTATCTGGTTTCACCTCCCATAGGTGTGACCATATCTCAAAAAGAGGTGCAGGTGTGCTGATCTACACAGGAAAGAGCTAGCAGCCTCCACACTACCTGGTCTCACCACAAAATCATCCTTTGAACATCTATGTATCTCCGTTGTCCTCAGTCAATTCAAATGAGTTACTATAGGATGCAGCTATCTTCCCCCCAACCTTGCCTCCTCCTCCTACCCTATTCAATAACATTGACTCTCTCTCCCAAACTGATCTAATACTCCGTGATGATTTCCACCTTGACTTCTTAGGTCCTAACAGCAGGACCTATCAGGCCATCTTATCAGATGTTAACCTGGAGTAACTTATCAATCAACCTACCAGACTTAACATGAAAACAAGCAACCACAGCCTTTTGAACTGGATGTTGACCCATATGAAACACAACATCAAGGCCATGGAGTTTTTCCTGATGCCCTTAGTGACCACCTCCCCACCTATTGTGTTTGGAGGAACAATTTCCAACCTCCTCCACCTAAAACCATAAAAGCACAGGACCTGACAAACTTCAATCCAGCCGCTTTCGTACTTAGTCTAAAATCTGTTGATTGGTTACCCATTACATCCCTCCCTGACATTAATAAGGCATTAGAATACTTTTCCCACATCTTCACTTCCACCTTGGACATGCATGCCCCTTTCAAATTAAGGTGTGCCAAAGGCTACCACTCCTACAGGCAATTATGGAATACCTGTAAAACTACAGCTAACATAGCCAAGTGGGAATACTTCCATTCCCTGCAGACAACACATCTTGCTAACTCAAGAAACTTCTGGTTTCATATTAACTCCTACTCAAGGACAAAGAGTGCACTATCGCCCAAACTATGATTTTTAAGGGTGAAGCACTATCCAGCCCTTCTGATATAGCTACAGGCATAAACAGCTTCTTCACCAACCTGGACAAATACAAATCTGACTTGTCTTCCACACCCCGTCATCCACAGTCCCTAAACCCTATGGTCAATGAGCCCCCTTTCCATCTAAAACTCACAACACATTCCAAGGTTCTTAAGTTGTTAAATGGTGTCAATTTGGACAGCTCTCCCGGATTCAATTCACTCCAACCTAAATTCCTCAAAACAGCAGTGCCTGGGCCGGCCCAGTGGCACTGGATGCCATACCTTGTGCCATGCTGGCAACCCGTGTTCGGGAACGAGCACGGGTTGCCATGGGTCAGCAGGGAGAAGATGGATCGAGTGTCCGAAGGACTGCTCTCCATCTTCGGGGATGGGGGATTCCAGTGGCCGGTGCTCACCTGACCCCTAGTGGAGGCTGGGACTTGACAGCATGGAGCCACACAGACATGGGGGTGAAGATGCAGCAGATGCCTGATGAGGACACACACAGGAGCGTGCATGAACCAAGTCACTGGCATCATTGCATGCCATGCTCCCACAAGGGGAGAAAAATGGAAAATGGGCACCCCAGTCGCAGTGACTTGATGGCCATCTGTGAGCACCCACTCTGGCTCCTGGAGGGGATCACCATGTGGATCCAGACTTGGTGGGGGAGTTGGATGCCCCCTGCCACCCCACCATGGGAAGGGTAAGCAGTGGGGCAATACAGGCGATCGCCCTCTGTGGGAGACCAGAGCAGGGTCAGACGGTGGATGGAGGATTAGGATGTGAGGATGCAATAGCTGACTGGGGGGGCCCCAGGAGCAACAATCATGTAAAACCAAAAAAATAGCAGCTCCTGCAATAGCTCACCCACTATCATTATTGTTTAATAGATCCTTCCTCACACAAACCATACCAGATAAATGGAAGGCTGTGGTAGTTGTCCCCATACACAAAAGAGGACCTACTGACCTACTGACGTAGTAGAGAATTATTGACTGATCTCTATCTTATGTCCCCTAGCTAAGATTCAAGAAAGGATACTCTACAAACAACTTTATTCCTACCTTGAGCAAACTAATTCCTTAACCATACACCAGCATTGTTTCCGGAGACTGCATGGCACTGAATCTGCCCCCCTGTGTGTCACAATGGACATTCTTCAGGCCATGGATCAGGGGCTTGCGACCAGGGCCACTTTCATGGACCTAACAAAAGCCTTTGATCTCATCAATCACCAACTTCTACTAACTAAGCTCAGCAATATTGGTCTCAATACCTTCACTATCTCTTGGCTTGTCAACTATCTAACCGACAGGTTACAATGTGTCAAATGGTCCAGCTCTATGTCTTTCCTATTACCCATCATGGATGGGATTCACCAGGGTTCTATACTGGGCCAACTACTCTTCTCCATCTTTATCAATGAGCAACCATCAAACTGTGGAGAGGAATCAATACAGCTCTATGCTGACAATGCCATACTTTATAGATCCTCTAATGATATCTCTTCCCTCAATATCAATCTAGAGAGTGACTTTCGGCAGTTGGAGGCGTGCTTTAAGACCAACCTATTGGTGCTCAACATCAAAAAAAATAAGTCTATGTTATTTTACCACACCACTTTTGATAGGTCCTCCCATCCTCCTTTAGTAATCAAGACCTCTTCCAGTGAGACTCTAGAAGGGGTAAACTCATTCCAATACCTTGGTTTAACACTCGACGAACACCTGTCATTTGAAACACATATTGACAAGGTCACAAAATCCACACATCAGAAGCTAGGCCTCCTACACAGAACTGCTCCCTACCTTCGACCTCAGACCAGGAGAACCACAGCCTCCGCTACCCTGCTTCTGGGCCTTCTCTTTGGCGTTTCACTATTGCACTCAGTTAAGAATACTAACCTAAACAGACCAAGACAAGCTTATAGAATAGCTTGTTTCGCTGTGTCAGTCCCTGCACATACCGCCACTGCAATGTGCTTCACACCGTGGGTTGGCCATCATTGAAGCCCCTCTTGAATTTATTTATTTAGTCAATCATAGAAATTACAACCCTTTGAGTCTTAGACTTATTTACAAAAGGCTCCGCGTCAGCATAGTCATACATTCAGAGATAGTACATTAGTGGAACATCACATTTCAAGTAATTACATATAATAGCCAAGGTGGCTGAAAGTCTATACATGTAGTAGCTAGGGTATTGATATTATTACGGTGGAACAATTATAATGCAAGTGCAGCCTCTGAGGCATTGCCGTATAGTAGTAACAGTGATCTATACAATAGTGAGACAACACAGTTTTAAGGAAGTATTTACATATAGTAGCCTGGGTGGCTGTTGACCTATACATTTAGCAGCTAGAGTATTGGTATTAGTACAGGAGGTATAGTTACAGTGTAGGTGCAGCCTCTAGGGCATTGTCATATAGCAGAGACAGAGATCAGCAGCAGGGGCGTAGCTACAAGGGTGCAGGGGGTGCAGTGGCACCTGGGCCCACGAGGTTTGAGGGGCCCAAATCATATTTTTTTTTTTAACTTTATGTTTATTGATTATTCATCAAACATTCAGTTACATTTCACTAGCATTTGACACTCATGATAGTAAAATAAAACCATGAGGGCGCCACTCCTCTTAATACATTCAAATAGTCTGCAGATGCTAAAAGATACGACATTGGAGGGTATCACCAATAGAGAACTTAATAAATTGTCCACATACTATAAGCTGCAAACGAACCCATGAGCTGCATGGTATTTAGTGCGTATGTCCAAAGTCCTAAAATTGGAGATATTCAGACCCCTAAAATAGGGAAAGTTATACCACCATGCCTTTTCCCATTAGTGCACTGATATGTGCAAACCTCATTTTAGATAGAGCATAACGTAAACCAAGAAGAAAAACGTTGCTCCATGTACTTAATTGAAAAGGAAGTCATCACAACATTAGACTATGCATGGCTTCACATATTAACGTTATAAACCACGAACAAGGTAAAAGCGCGGCTGATTAAACATTGTGTCAACTAAAAAAAAAATATTGTGATGGCGCAGTTAAAATATAATTCAAGAGCATCAGCTTTGACAAATTGTACCTGTACCCTATCAACATTAACTTTTAGAATATAAGAAGTTGAGGGTAAGGAACATTTCCAATCCAAGGTCATAAAGGGGTCTGATTAAAACTGACAACAACAAACCCTCCTGAATAAATAACCTGGGTAAAAATAACCCCTTCCCTCCTCATCAAAAACAGAGCTTTTATTGTCCCGTATTACTTATTGGTGATTCAGGTTTCCTCTTCGTCAGATGTAAAGTCCTCTCTGGCCGCATCTCGAGGGTGAGCTGCAACATTTCTTTGACACCACTTGAGTGCCTCCGTGGGATTCGAGAAAACGTAAACTCTGCCCCGAGACACTATTCGTAGCCGGGCTGGGAAAACTAACCTGTGGGAGATGCCTGCTTTTCTCAAAATTGCACGAGCACCATCAAACTGCTTGCGTTTTTGACGCGTGGCGTAGCTTAAGTCAAGGAACATGTTAACAGCCTGGCCATCCTGTAGTGACGTTTTCTTGCGCCGAGCACGCACTAGCAGGTGATCTCTGGAGCCTACCCCATCAGTTACCACCACAACAGCCCGTGGTGCTTCCGGATTATTAGGCCATCCTCTCAATGTGATTCGATATGCCTTCTGAAACCTTTGCACTACAGGGCTAGCTTCCTCGCCTAATTGCTGAACTAGCCATTCTTGTAGGTACAGCAGCAAATGATCCCCCTCACACCCCTCTGTTAATCCGAGCAGTCTTAAGTTGTGAGCTCGAGCTTGGTTCTCCAGGGTTTCAATTCTGGACTTCAGGTGTGAATTTTCTTTCAGGACTGCCGAAACAGCTCCCATTGCTGTGTCTGCCCCCTTCGTAACCTCAGCTATTGCTGTCATGTTGGCTTCCACACTAGCTTCGATGGCCACAACTCTATTAGTTAGATTATCAAACTTATCTGACAGTCCTGCCACCGATTTAATTAACCGGTTAAGTTTAAGACCAAGCGTCTGCAATGTTTCCTCCGATCCTTCCTCAGCAGCTTCAGAGACGTGGCCTAGGGTGGACCGCGTGGTCTGGGGTCCTGGAGGATTTTTAACTTTAGATCCATCTCCCGACGATTTATCCTTATGGGGGTTTCCCATCCTTATCACCAGCCTTTCTAACACATTGAGCTATAAAGATGCACTGATTTTCTTTTCAAATAACGTAGTTTTCAGACATTTTAAGGAGCTATATTCGAGGAGCTCTATGTTCAGGCTTCCATCTTGCTCGAGCTCCACAGCGCCCCCCCCCACAAATCATATTTTTGATGTTTATTCAAAACTGGGGAGGGGCCCTGTAACATTGCCTTGCACCCAGGCCCTCTGGGAATTTGCTATGCTACTGATCAGCAGCAGAGATGTCCTATACAGTTAGTTCTATACAATTGGTGGCAATGTCAATGGGGAGTGGCCATAGTGCAGCTCTGTGCAGGTCAGTTAGGAAGATTAGCAGCTGTACTGGCATTGGCGCAAGGAGAGAATGTGTTTTTTTAGGATGGTCTTGAAGTGTCCTAGATTGGGAATGGAGGTTATGGCTGGGGGGAGCTCATTGTACCAGGCGGGAGCTCTATAGGGGAATGATCTCTGAGCAAGGGAGGTTCTGACCCTGGGCACGGTCCACAGATGCTTACTGGCAGAATGAGTAGTCACAATGTGGGAACATGAGAGTAGTGAGGCTGAGACCCCCAATGGAGTTAACCCTAGGTGGATTTTTTTTTGTGATGAGATAGGATTGATATTGTAGTCTTTCCTCAAGGGTGAAGATGTTTGTAAGAGCATAGAGGGTGCAAATATGGGAGCTTTTGTCTGTGCCTAGGAGGAGTCGGCACACTTTATTAATGGCTATGTGAATTTTGTTTAGGGTGGTGTTGTCCACAGCAGAGTAGATAGGGAGCCCATAGTCAACGAGAGAGAGGACGGAAGAGGTGACAGCCAGGTTGAGAGCCTCTGGTGTCAGGCAGTCTTTGTGCCGGTATAGGAGGCCAATGCGGGTATTAATGGCTGATGTCAGGATGTTAATGTGAGCATGGAAGGCTAGGGAAGTGTCAAAGGTAAGGCCGAGGTATTTATAAGTAAGTACTTGTTCCAGAGGGAGGTGAGCATGGGAGAGAATTTTTAGTTCAGTGTCCTTGGCTTTGCTCTGCCGGTGGGCAAATAGCATAGCTTTTGTTTTTTTGATGTTGACCACAAGTCTGCGACTGGTGAACCAACTTTCGATCTGGTTGAACGAGTGTTGGAGGGAGGACTGTAGGTTGTCAGGGCAGGGGTGTTCGACGTAGAGAATCGCATCATCAGCATATAGCAGTAGGTTACCGGAGCAGGATTTGGGTAGTGCATTTAAGTAGATACTGAAGAGTAGGGGGACCAATATGAATCCTTGGGGGACCCCCAAGCGGACAGACAGGGTGGAAGATAGGGTGTCATTTACCTTAACACATTGGGATCTGGAGGTAAGGCAGCTATTAAATTCCCTTTGCTCTACACCACTTTTAAGCTCATTCACCTGCCTTCCCCACCCAGTCTCTCCAACCTACTCACACCGAAACCCTTTACCAGATCCCTTCGATCCTCTCAATATCCAATCCTAAAACTACCCAAGACTCAACTAGCTATTTGCGAAAAATCTTTCTCTGTTGCTGCACCTCAAAAATGGAACAATCTCCCATAGGACCTACTTGCATGTACATCTCTTACACAATTTAAAAGATTATACAAAGCAATATTCTTTCTGCCTCCATTCTGTGACTCTAAATAATCCCTACTTTGTTCTACATGCCCTCCCTCCCACAGGTCTTCCCTCCCTTTCTGCGTCTGCCCTCTCTCCTAACCACTCTCCCCTTCCTGTACCACATATGTCTTGCTGAGCACAGCAATTTCAACTCCTCACCTATGTTTTTTTTTCTCTAATTCTCCTAGATGTAAGTATAGAATGCTCAATAGACAATATTTATGTGTATGTACCACACTGCCTTTACTAGACCTACCTAGTAGTCTAATCCTGTGTAATTATGTTAAGCTCCTCTATTTTTGGATTCCTTGTCCTGACTGTTTATTGTATGATATAAGTATAACCACAAGTCGCAATGTTTCTCTGTACATTATGGCCCAGATATTCAAAAGGGTTGCTCATGGCGCAACGGTGTTGCGCCATGCACAACCCACTAGTGCGCCCGGTCGATATTTAAATGGGAAAGTCGCTGCAAATCCCAATGTGCCGGCACATCAGTAATATGCAGGCACAGGTAGGGGCGTGCCCACGTATAAACTGCACAGCCCGATATTCAGCCCGGGCCATGCCAAGTTATGCAGGCGCAACCCCTACCTGTGCCTGCACAAAGTTACGCCTAAAAAAAAAGGAACAAGAAGAGGGCCACCAACAGATGAGCTGCCACATTGCAGGGTGCAACACAGCAGCTGCCACCTGTGGGTGGCCATCACCTGTTCCCGCCGCACCTGGCGGCGCCCCCCCATGCCCCGATCACGGGCATCAGACATCCCCTCCAAAGTCCAATATCCCTGGTGGTGCAGTGGACCGCTGATAGCCGATCGTGGAGCATAACTGTATCCCCTCAAAAGTCCAATATCCTGGTGGTCCAGTGTACCGCCAGAGCCCGATCGGGGCAGCATTCCCTACCCCCAAGTCCAAAATCCCTGGTGATCTAGTGGACCCTCCCCACCTGCCCATTGAGCCCCACCACCCCACTCCCCGCCCCGCCAGCCGGTGGTGGCAGCACCTCACTACCTGCCGCCTCGCTGCTGATCGACAGTTGCAGTTAGACGCTTTTGCCAGAGCATGAGCCATCGGGCGCAGAAGTTTGGTCAGATTAGTTGGGGTCCAGACATGTGAATGAATTCATTCACATATCTGACCGACTAGCATAGTGGGCTGCACGCTTTGGCCATGCCTGAACCAATGGGCGGCAGCCACAGCGAGCTGTCAGTCGGTGGTGGCAGGGCGGCAGGCGGTGGTGCTGCCACCCGCCAGCTGACGGGGCGGGAGGGGTGGTGGGGCCCAGTGGGTGGTGGGGGTCCACTAGATCACCAGGGATTTCGGACTTGGGGGGGTGAGGAATGCCGCCCATGATCCGGCTCCGTGCGGTCCACTGGACCACCAGGGATATTGGACTTCGGGGGGGATACAGTTATGCCCGCGATCGGGCTAATCACAGTCCACTAGACCACCAGGGATAGGAGACGTTCTTTGTCCCTTACAGGACGTCCCGCGATCGAGCTGCAGGGGGCGTCGGTCCCCGACGGCTGCTGCCTGGCAGGGCGCCAGGCGCAAGTCGTCAGGGATCAGCGCACCTGCATGCTAATGGCATGCAAATGGGGCCGTAATCAGATGCAAATGGCCCCCCCCATGCACCTTGCATAAATTATGGCCCCATTTGCATGTCACCCTTTGAATATCGCAGGTGCTGTGCATGGTGCAATGGCACTTGTGCCACCGCATCTCAATGCTCCACTCTGACCACTTGCGCTGGCACAGTTCCACTGCGCCAAGCACAGTGGGGGTGGCCAGGGGGCAATATTCAAAGCAATTGCACCATAGCGCAACTCCGTTGAATATCGCCCTGGCCACACCCCTGCGCAACAAATTTGAGCAGCGCACAGGCTTGCGCCACAGCCTGGCGCAGTTTGAATATCTGGGCCTATATGTTTTAATTTTCTGTACTTATAAGTGTAATTGGTTTCCTCCACTGTATAGCAATGTTTTTCTTATGTATGGAATGCATATATTCCCTGGGTCGCCCCTGAAAAAGGGACAGCTCTGTCTCAGTGGGCCTACCCGGTCAACAAAATTCAAATAAATAAATAAATGACACTGTGCAATAGTGCTTAGTTATTTACCTAATTTTCAGTGTCAGGCATCTTAGAACAAAGCGACTGACAGGCAGTGCTGTATCCCTGGATACCAGTAGAGATTGAAGTCCTTTCTGACAGGAGGCAGGAATGGAATCTGGCTTTGGACCATGCTAACTGTATTTCTTTGCAGCAAGTGTGGTGGCGAGGGGGGGGGGGTTACATCAACCAGGCTGATCGGGGCACCAAACAGCTATTTGCTGGGCAGTGTCCTGCAGATGAAAGGAAAAAGCCGCCACATGATTGGTGTGGCTTTTTCTTTTCAAGTAGATACCATTTCAGACAAAACACTGTCACAATCAGCCTGGTGTGATGATTGGTGTGGCACAGACAAGCACCTTGCAGACCACTCTGCATTGGACAGACAGTGTCACACCCTTCAAAAGCAACTCATAGCAAGAAGTTAGCTGCACGTTCGTGCACGGCAAATTTAAAAAATCAGATTTTACAGGAGAAAATGACTTACAGGTCCAGTACAGTTCTGAACCTGTAAGTCATTATTCCAGGTATAAGCTGTTTTTAAGTGCTGGTTCTGGTTCTCTTATTGTTCCATCTATGGTATACTGGCATGTTTATTTATTTATTTATTGAGATATCGGAATTCCAAACCTTTGAATCAGAGACTCCTTTGCAAAGGCTCCACGTCATGGAAGTACAAAACAAGAAAAATGGACAATATAATGAAAGGTATTACAAATGAGTGCAGAGGATAAAACAACCCAGAATCAAGTATGGTACAAAGGTAATGAGCAATACATTGAAAGGTATTTCATCTGAATGCAGAGGGTAAAACAACCCAGAGTCAAACATGGTACAAGGGTTTCAAGCAAATTAAGCTATTGCGTACATTCAGATTTCAAGGATGATACAAGGTTTCCTAAGCCAATCAAACAGATACTTAAGATAAAGGCACAATACATCCAAATAATCAATCAGAGTAGAGGGAGAGGAGAGCGAGGAGGGAGGGAGGCAGAAGGCACAGAAGTTTGGCTTGGCACACCAGTGAAAGAGGGGTGACTATGCGAGTGGACAGCTCAGGGGCAGTCACAGGTACTGGCAGTGAGTAGTTGCTCTCTGAGTTTGAGTTTGAAATGACCAAGGTTCTGGACAGATGAGGTATCAGGGCAGATCATTTGGACAGAGTGGAGCCCTTTATTGGAAAGCACGTTGCCACAAGAACGTTCTGCAGAACTGCACAAGCAATGTGGCTTTTGCTGAGCCTCCAGTATTCCTTTTGGATGGTGCATATTGAATGAGGTTAAGGAGCCTGGTGGGGGACTGACTGGTGACCTTAATTCTGTGAAGCGCAGTATTGTCAGCCACACCATAGAAGATGATCCCTTAATCCAATAGGAAAAGGACAAAGGAGGTAACCGCTAGATGGAGGGCTGCAGGAAGCATATACCGTTTGTTCCTGTAAAGGAGACCAATTCTGGCATTTGCGGCAGAGCTAAGATGATGGATATGTTCATGATAGTTTAGTGAGGAGTCAAGGGTAACACCCAGATATTTAAAGGAAGTCACTTGTTCTAGCTGTGAGTTTTGACAGTTAAATATGCACAGTGGGGTGCCCTTGTATTTGTTTTGAGGATGAGTGAAGACCATAGACTTGTTTATTTGTAATTTAACACCAGTTTATTGGCCGAACCATGTTTCAGTTTTGGAAAAAAGACTCTGGAGGGCAAGTTGAAGGGGGGAAGGACACAGTGACTGCAGAAGATAACTGCATTGTCCGCGTAAAGAAGCATTTGGCCAGAACATGCTTTTGTGAAAGAATCTAGAAAGAGGCCAAAGAGAAGTGGCCCTAGTATGGATCCTTGGGGGACACCAGAATGAACCAGCAGTTAGATAGTGGAGTTTATTTTGACACGCTGTGATCTACCACTTAAGTAGCTCTCGAACCAGGAGATGGGTTCAGAAGCAAGACCCAGAGTGAGGAGAGACTCTAGTAGGAGAGGGTGATTGACCATGTCGAACGCCTTAGTCAGGTCTATGTACACAGACCCAACTAGGTGTCCATGGTCAAGGTCTCTGTGTAGGAAGGTGGTGTATTCCAGCAGTGCAGTTGAGGTGCTGTGCCACTTCCTGAATATATTCTGTTCTTTGCAGAGGAGGTTACATTTAGTCAGGTAGTCAGTAAGCTGGTCTGAGACAATTTTCTCCAGGGCCTTGAAGAGGGGGGGGAAGAATAGAGATGGGGTGGTAGTTATTTGGAGAGGTGCGGTCCCCTCGTTTGAGGATAGGCATGATGACACCCACTTTCCACTGGGAGGGAAACTGACCAAGACAGAGAGAGAGGTTAAGAATTTTTGTGAGAGGGACAAGGACTATATCCAGAGCCAAGTGAAGGAGTTTTAGGTCTAAAGTGTCCCCACTATGCCGGGACTTACAAGATTCTAGATAAGCAGGATTTGGCCTCTCGGGGGAAATAGCCCTGAATCAGAAGAGAGGGGTATCAGTAGGGGTTGGGGAGGAGCGGCGACTTGGTGGGGGTCAAAGAAATTAGGTGGGAGGAAGCTGCTAATGTCTAAGAAGGAGGAATTTAAGATGTTGGCTACTGCTATAGGGTCCTGAGAGGTGATACCATTAATGTCAAGTTGAGATGGTTCAGGGGATGCTGTTTTTCCATTAAGTACTTTAATGTTTTCCCAAAACTTATGCCCAGAACCCCAGGAGGAAGAGGGGGCTTCCTGAAAATGAGTTGCCTTTGCTTTGCGAATCTCCCAGGTACATTTATTCCTGGCAGCTCTATACCGTTGCCTATCAGTGGGATGGCCAGATTCGAGGGCCTTATGCCATAAGTTATCATGGAGGCGCATGAGGTCAAGAAGGGCCAGTGTTATTCAGGGGGTATTGGGGCCTTTGACTGCCAGTTTAGTAAAAGGGGCGAAGCAGTCACAGGCAGCATTGAAGCAAGTGATGAAGTGGGAGAAGGCACTGTCAGCTGACCTAGCAGTATCAGTAGGTGACTAATCACAGTGTAAGAGGAAGTTCTTGAAGTGATCTAGGGATCTCTCCTTTAGACGATGCTGATAAATGAGATTGGGGGGGCTTGATGACCTTGTCGGACCAACTGCAGATTAAGGGGGAGTGGTCACTTAGAGCATCTGGGAGGACAGCAACCCTGAAGAGTCTGTCAGGGTGGATTGTGAGGATTAGATCCAGGAGAGTGGATGATCCAGATTTCAGGCTTAGACGAGTGGGGGAAGAGACTACTTGGGTGAGATGCATGGTGTTCTTCAAGGGTTTAGCCTTGGGGGACAGCCAGTTTATGTTAAAGTCACCTAATGCTATGACTTCCGATGGGTTAGGCAGCTGGGAAATGCTATGGGCAATTGAATGGAATGCCATCTTCTAATTCCGGGGCTGGATGTAAACTGGCATGATATGGAGGGATTTTCCTGTGGGGCCAATGACTAATTTAAAGGTCCCATGTGTGGGAGGTAGGATAGGGACTACATGCCCCTGCAAGGTGTCCCATACATAGATGGCATAGCTGCCACCTCTCTTTGCTAACCTATCCACCCTGTATATGGAGTAGCCATTGATAGCCACTGCGGTATCAGGGATATTTGGAGATAACCAGGTTTCTACAACAGCCAGAATATCAGGCTAATGATGGACCATCCAACCTTGGAGGATATCATATTTGTTTAGCAGGTTGCAGATATTGATAGAGGATATCAGTAGTTTACCAACACAGCCACAGGTTGGGACAGGTGAGGAAACGGGTCCAGGGTTGGGGTGTACATTTCCTGAGAGGAGCAGCAAAAGGAGGGCCTGTCTAAGGAGGGCAGATTTAAGCAGCCTAGTTTTCAAAGTGGGATGGCAGGTGCGGGAGTAGGGCTTAGATCCCACCACTGGGATCGGGAGCTGTCGGACATGTAGACTTAAAAGAAATGATAGGTTGTGGTAGCAGGGGTGGGAGCAGTCAGATAACAAACTAGGCTGTAAATCATAGTGAGGTAAGGCCCTGCCAGTAGTTCCAGATAGAACAGAGAGGAAGACGGTAGCTGGGGGACAGGCAGAAGCTAATAGAGAGCGTGGGATGGGGTTGGAACAAAGAGTAGTAAGAGACAACCAGTGATGAGAATTTCCTTTACTAGACCCATTATAGACAGATATCAGATGAAGTGGGGGAGGTAAAAAACCACAAGCTATAAGGAGAGTGTGTGAGTAGGGGTTATAAGATCAAAAACCAAGAGGTCAGAAGTAGGTCAGGCCAGATAGCGCAGTGGTAGGGCTACTGACTACAGTGAGGAAGGTTCAAAACCCAGGCAAGGATAGAGAGCTGACAGCACCGGTGGAGGGCTGTACAAAAGGGAGAAAGATTAAGAATCAGGGGAGAATGGAAAAGAAGGAGTTAGAAGGGGAGGAGACCGGTTAGGAAAACAAGTAAAATAGTGAGCTCTGGACTGATCCCTAGTGGTCAGAGTATATAACCTGCTGATGGAAACATGGGCACTACCTGCTTCAGGGTCATGCGACCTTGTGATGCCAATATAACTGGGGTCGGCCTTGGGCTGGGGAGGGTGGAGAAGTTGATGCAAAGCATTGACAGGCCAACACCCCAGCAAAACAGGCTGCTTCAGATTGCTATATGCTGCCTTTTCTAGGCTCTGTACCTTTGAATGCTGACTCCACAAGCTGTGCTGTTCTCCTCTGTACGCGGGAGCTATCCCAGTGAGTGTTTCCAAGCTACACACTGGTAGCAGGTACCATTTTAGAACTGCGTGATGTAGCTTATGTCCTTCTCAACTATAGAGTTCTATACACTAGAACATTAATTCATTGGAACAACAATGTTAGCACAGAACATAAACTACCTCATACAATTCTAAAATGGGTCTTCCTATCAGTGTGTAGATCAGAAACACTGACAGGGTAGTACAAAAGCCTGTATTGATGGAATAATACCAGAATTGGAACCGGTATTTACAAATCAGCTTCTTTATGGAAAAACTACTCACAGATTCAGTGCAATTCTCCTTTAAAGTGAACATTGCTCTCCACTCCACTTTATTTATCCCCTGTAGAAACCTAAATGGGTTTATCGTGTCCCTCTCTCTGTCCTGGTTTTCAATGAGTACATCTTATGGTCCATCAGCCTTTCCATGCAGCAGTTTCCCTGCTATCCCTGAGTCATCTTGGTGGTCTGCTCTGGATGGCTCAACCCAATCCCTATCTTTCTTCAGGTGTAGATGCCAGAACTGCATGCCATACTCCAGGTGTGGCCCTCCCACAGATCTGTGCAAGGGCAGCATTACCTCTTTGTGCCAACTGCTGAGTCCCATGTCTGTGCATCACAACATTCTGTAGGCTTTGGCCACTGCTTAATTACATTGCATAATTGATTTTAGGTTATCAGATACGATGACCCTTAGATCCAGCTCCTCTCTCATCTGCTCCACACTCCCCCATCCTATACTCCATTCTTGGATTCTTTGCCCCATGTGCATGACTTTGCACTTCTTTGCATTGAACGTCAGCTGCCATACTCTAGACTACCTCTCCAATGTCTCCAAATATTCTTTCATTACCCTTATTCCCTCCTCACTGTCCAAAATCTCTCATATTTTTGATCCACAAAAACACAAATCTTGCCCTGAATATCCTTACCTATGTCACAAATAAAGATGTTGAAAAGCATGGGGCCCAGGACTAACCCCTGTGGCACCCCAGTAATGGCTGCTCTCACATTTGAGAATTCTCCATTGAGCACCACTCTCTATTTTCTGACCTCAGGCCAGTTTCCAATCCAGGTAGTTAGTTTCTCCCTGTGACAGGGTGGAATAGGACCCTGTCCCAGTTGTTATGGACAGTTTGAATGCAGGGATCTGTTCTATTCTTTACTTTTCTGTCTCTTCTCTGTCTGGTTGCGCAACCAAATTTTCCTGTGAGACCTAGGATTTGATCACCCCGACAGTCTCGCAATTCTTTGCCTCTCACTGTCTCTCAGTCTTTCCTTGCTTTTATGTCTTTTCCTCCCTTGCATATCTGCTGGTATAAAAATATATGTAAATCATTATGTGGAAATGTAACTGATATTAGGATCCCTTTGTTTAGAAATTATATAGTGTTAATTTTTAAAATGTATATAATTATAGTTTGAGATGATTGCAAAAAGCTATTGGAAACTCGAGAGGTTATCTGAGTACAATTTTTAAGCCTTTTGCAGAAGAGCTGTGGAGATGGGCCACAGTTATTGGACACTGTGTTCTTGCAGCACCTAAAATATACAAGGACATTTTAGAAAAAACAGGATGCTTGTTAAGAAGGGGGGTTGTTGCAAGGACTTATAAAATGACAGAGCTGCAATTGCTTGGAGAAGAGGGCACAGAAATTGAAGGAAAACTCCAGTAGATCTTTTTTGTTTATTTGGCCTCTGTAAATAGTTATACTGAACATTTTTTTTTATATTACTGCTAGTACAAATAAATACTCTTGTTGAGAATTTTACAACCGTTCCTGATTTTTCCTATGCTTCCTGACCTGTGCCTCGGGGACACTCCCCTACACTCAGGTCAGCCCAATATGGAATAAAATGCCTTACTAAAGTTCAAGTACAGTACATCCATAGCTTGGCCCATCAACAGCTTTTGTCACCCAGTCAACAATGTCTGTCAGGTTCGTCTGACAAGATCACTCTTCCATGAACTGAGGATGTCTACTGTCCTGTACACATTCACCTCCAGGAACTCCACCAGCCTTTCCTTAATGATGGCTTTCAGCATTTTACCCACTACTAAGGTCAAGCTGAGTGGACGGTAGTTTCCTGGGTCATCCCTACTGCCACTCTTGTGTAATGGCGCCATGTCACCTATCCTCCAGTCAACCAGTACCTCTCCTGTCTCCAGTGAGAAGTTTAAGGTACTGAGCAGTCTTTGCCCTTCCCCAAGAAAACAAACTCCTCCCCATTCCCAATGTACCTTCATAATGCCATATTGCCTAGCCAGGTGGTGCTCTGGTACCTCAAGGTGCCAGCATGCAGGAGACCAGGATTTATGATGGGAGCTCAACTCCCCTTCCCTGGCCTGTGGAGTCTGGAGAGTGCCCTCTGACTCTGGGGGAACACAAGCCCGGTTGCATATCCCCAACCACTGCAGGTCATGTGCACAATGGGCTGGCTCAGCTTAGGAGGGAGGGTGGAATTGCTGGAGATAAAACAGTAGGGCACATACAGGATAATGCCATGTGAACATGACTCCTTAATACTCAATGGGCCAGTTGGGTGCTTTTGGGCTCCCCTCCCAGTGCATTGCATCTGGAGGACTTGAGAGAAACTCCACTGTGTGATGGGAGCCTTAGGGGCAGCTGCCTTGTAGGGCAGTAAACCACTGTAAGATCACTGTGAGGGCAGGTTGAGTCAGAAGAGGGAGAGGGAGGGAAGTGACAGGAGGTAAAAGTTGAGTTAATTCTGGACTTTATGCATCCTGTAGTCAATACAGTTGGATGACAAGCTGAGAATCAGATATTGTTTAACCTTCCTTTCCCTTCCTTTGGTTGAATCCTTCTACCACTAGGCACGAGGTGGACCACACAAGTATGGTATAACAGGATGGTTGCAAATTCAAGGTGTGAAGAAAACAGATGAAGGAACTTACGTATGTTATCCGAAGAACAAGTATGGCACGGTATATGCATCTGCCAGGTTAACAGTTATTGATCATGGTAAGATATATAATAAGCAGTAAGACACAAGGAGGTGTGCATCGTGCTGGCACAACACACGCCCGGGGAATAGTGAGGCACTATGCCACAAGTGGCGAGCCTTTGGTCCCTGGAAGTGTGTTGTGTCAGTACAAAGTTTACCTCAAAGTGTTTTATTGCACTTATAAAATGGGTAATTGTGAAACATTTAAAAAAAAAAGGTGAACTTTTTTAAAATTAAAATCACGTATTTTCTTTTGTTAAAAGTAACTCATAAAAAGTATTCCCTCCGCAGCTGTCAAGCATCTGCCTATCCATACCTTCAATAGAAGGAATGTTTGTTTATCATGGAATACAGGAATTCAAATGTCTGCAGAGTTCTACTATCAGAATGTTAACCTTTCCCCACTCAAACACACACAACAGAAGGCCTCAGTAAAGCCATGGATATAGTTTGTATCTGAAGCAGGGCAAGCAGCAAAGATTTTCCTGGTAGGCAAGCAAGGATAGATGTCGGTGTGGGGGGGGGACTCCATGCTCAGAAAAGAAGCTCCAAAACATAAAACTGAGTAGTACTTCATTTTAATGTGTGCATATGTAAGGAGGGGAATATAAAGGATAAGAATATTTCATCAGTTTGTTCTTTTTATTAATTTTGAGGAAGCTTTATTTTTATGGCCTGGGTGATTTTTTTTTTTAGTGAGTAAAGATGGCAGCCATATTTGTAATGACAGTCAGGAATTTGAAAAAAGGCATTGATATTGTTAGTGTGCTGTGTCCTAATTGCCAGCACTTTTATTTACTCATGTGTCTTGCTTTCTCATCATACAGGTCCTAGTCAATCAGGATGCAGTATTTTCCCTACTTATTTTATAAGGATTGAACAAACAATATAAATCAGTGAAGCCATGTGAAACATAAGCACTGCTTTCTCTGGACCTTTATCCAGAAGTTATTTGCTTTGTTCTGTGTTCATTAACAAGCAATGTTATGCCCAACAGCACCATCTACTGTCGGGCATAAAATTATAAGAGGCTATGGGAGTTTGATTCTGGTGACTGGGTACTTCTTCTGTTGCCTAGCTCTGAGTGTAAACTCCTAGTTCAATGTCAGGCACCGTATGAGGTGCTCAGAAAGGTGGGGTCAGTTGATTATGAAGGCTTATAACTGGATAGCAAAAAGGAAAAACAAATTTACCATGTTAATGTTTGGGAGGCAGTATCCTGTAGTGATTAAAAGCACTGAGCTGCAAATCTGGAGAACTGGGTTTGAATCCCACAACTACCAGTTGCACTAGATATATATATATATATAAATATATATATGTATATGTATATGTATATATATATATATATATATAGATATATATAGATATAGATATATATAGTTGGGACAATGCTCTTTTTCACACCGAACATCACTTTAGCTTAATGAGATCCCTACAGCTGTACTAAACACTACTAATCTCCGGGCCTTTAAAACTGAACTTAAGCAACATCTTTTGAGTCTGAACACTTGTGATTGCTTGAATTGAGACTGTTCTCTCTCTCCGCTGACACCTCACCTTACCTGTCTGATTATCCTCTTTATCTCTACCCAGTCCTCCCCCCCTTATACACTTGGTCGCCCCATATTTCATTATCTTCTCTTTTATCATCCTCGTTCAACTCTCAACTGCTGCCTCCAATTTTCTGTTCCCTGCTCCATGCTCCCATTCTCCTTGTTCTGGATGCCATTCCTCCACCTTTCTGTGCTATAGCACCTCTTTATTCCATCCTCCCCCTACTCCTCCCTACCTACAAAGCGCTTTCCTCCTCATCCCAATGCGACCCTTGACAAGGCCCTTCCAGGGCTGCAATTTGATTTTTCACTTGCAAATAGTCTACCCTGTTGGTAATGGAATCTTCTTATGCGTTTAGCCTTAATGAACCAGTGTACTAGTACAAAAAAATGCCTGTAATCTAAACTATTGTTAAAGTAATGCTTGTAGGTATTGTCTCTTCAGTTTTCATGATGTGGAACCTTTATAAAAGAGTTTGTACTCAAAGGTTGTTTCTGTATAAATAAATAAAATGAAATAATAACAAAATACTGTGTGACCATGAGCAAGTCACTTAACATCCCAATTCTCCCAGGATGCACCTGGAAATAAGCATCAACTTAGTGTGTCTTTCATGGCCAAAAATTATAAAAACAAATAAAATACAAATTTGTTGGAAACCTGAAAATATAGGAAGGTGTTGCTCATTGACCCAGAAGATCTTGAAGGGGCCTCAAGTCCAGTGATGGATGAGGACATTGCTGATGGAACCCTTAGGACCTAAAATTGTAAAGGAACTGAGCGCCATCCCAGTGGATGACCTACTCAACCACTCCCAAAGGCAAGAAGTCCAGAAGCTGTTAGAGAATTTTGGGGATGTATTCTCCCCAAAGCCAGGATGAACCCATGTGATCCAGCAGCACACAGACACAGACCTCAGTGTCTGGATCCACCAACAACCATACAGACTACTGGAAAAAATCTGAGAGACAGTATGGGAGGAAATCCAGTCTCTGTTGGAGTTGGGAGTCATTGAGGAATCCCAGAGTGAATGGTCTAGCCCTACTGTGCTAGTCCAAAAACCAGACGGAACCATCCAGTTTTGTATATACTTCCAGCAAGTTAATGCTGCATCCAAGTTCAGCGCATACCCTATGTCAAAGGTAGACAAACTTTTGGACCAGTTGGGGAAGGCACCTAACCCTGGACCTGACCAAGGAGTATTGGCAAATCCTGCTAACTCCAGAGTCCCATGAGAAAACAGCCTCGGTCACCCCATGTAGCCTATATCAATTTATCATGCTTACCTTTGGATTGCATAGAGCCCCGGCCACATTACAGAAAATGAAGGACTGCATCGTCTGTCCCCCAAGGGCTGTATGCAGCAGCGTACCCAGATGATGTTGGGATATTTAGCCTTGATTGGAACAGTCACCTGCAGGATATGGAAATCTTACTTTAATCACTCAAGGAGACAGCTCTCATGGCCAGTGCCGCAAAATGCTACCTAGAGCATCAGGAAGCAAGGGGGTATATCATTGAGAACTGACACGTACGCCTGGTTATTAACAAAGTAGAGGCCCTAGCTGACTGCCCATCCCAACTACTAGGAAACAAGTTAGATCCTTACTTGGACTTGCAGGGTATTACTGCCAGCTCATTCCAGATTTCTCAACCCTTGCTACCCCACTGACTGACCTGACAAAGAATACCACCCCAAACTGAGTCTGTTGGTCACCTGAATGTCAGATGGCATTTCAGTACATCAAAAATGCGCTGTGTGATGGGCCAGTCATACGAAGCCCAGATTTTAACCATCCCTTTATTTTGTACACAGACACCTCTGAGGTGGGATTGGGGGCAGTGGTATCACAAGTCTTTGAGGATGGGAGTCATCCCATCCTATAACTATCTTGCAAACTTTTTCCCTGGGAGCAGCGCTGAGCCACGCTGGAAAAAGAGTGACTGGCAGTAAAGTGGGTAGTGGTCACCCTATGCCATTACTTGCTGGGATGGACGTTCACCCTCATCACTGACCACGCCCCCCTGAAATGGTTGCATGCTATGCAGGATACCAATGCCTCCGTTACCAGATGGTATTTGGTGTTGCAACCTGTTTTGTTTGATTTGTGCTGCCCTGCAGGTACCCAGCATGGTAATACAAACTTTTTCTCTTGGAAGGGTGGGTCTCTGATGGCCTTATTGAGCTTATGACTCTGAGGAGGAGGAAGGTATGTGACTGAGTGCATGTCCATCACTCTCCTTCTACCCATAAACTGCTTCACAACCCTGGAACATGAGCAACGCATGTTTTGACTGAGGCTTTAGTAGGATTTGTACCAAACCCCTATTGTTTTCAGGATGGCCCTTTAAGACCTCACTGTACTGCTTGTTCAGGGTGCTGGATGGAGGTCTTTAATTCAACTTGAGGGGTAGGGGTATTGACAATTATACAATGGGCATTAAAATCAGACACAAATCCTGTAATTTTATTGGCTAATTGGCACTTCTCCCCATTGTAAAAGCTACAATCACCCCACAGGAAGAGATGCCAGTCGCCAGTAAGCCGCATCAAGGGCCCCCCTGAAATCAATGCGACCATTACGAACACAAACCCGGCAAAACACAGACAGTCGCAGGGCAAAACATCCACAAAGCCACGATGTTGACGTCCGAGTAAACAACATGAAAATACCGCAAGTTTCAAAAATGTAATTCAGCTATGAATTCAACAAAAAAAACTGTAAGTCACAGGAATTTTTTTTTCTAGCTTCTGAAAAAAACATGTTGCTCTTTCCCCGGGCTCTCTCTTTCAGTTTCACTTTCAGAAACCTGCTTGTACAATTTGTCAGCCACACTGTAGAAAACATCCTACAACAAAATTACCTCACTTCGTTTTTGCTCCCTTTAAATATGCACTACAGCTTACATGACTGGACTCGCACCCGTGGTTTCCTCGAGTCTCAGTTTTCCCCAAACTGTAACCATTAAGTTTTTTCTCCTCGACCGCTTGCTGACACCACTGCACATGCGCATACCTACCAACAAAGCACTATTTTACCAAGTGTAACAACAAATCTAATAAAAACTAATAAAACCAGCTTTTTTTGTTAATTTTTCACACACAAAATATACAGATGTCCATTGTATAATCGCAATATGCCACTTGAGAATGTTGGTCATGCCAGGATTTACCCATGTCCTGGGGTATTTTGGCCACTTGGCTGCACCTCGTGGCCAAACAACACCCCAGGGCATGGGTAAATCTGGCATCACCAACATCTTCCGTGGTATATTGCTACAACACTCTGGGCCTAATAAAGAGAGAGAGGTAGAGGTTTCTGTTTCAATGAGATGCAAGTGGAAACAACAAGAAACTGAACTGCAAGAAGTTTCTGTTAAGCTGAATGCAAGTAGTTTGTCTCTTTTTATGTCTGCTTGCACGCATGTGCAAGAAACATAGTGCCATCATCGGAGTTTTCGGAGGTGTGTCAGCCCTCTTCCAATTCAGTCAGTGTGTTTGCAGGCACGGCCGCAGTTCTCCAATGCCTGCTGGAGCTGTCTATGACAGCTCCAAAATGCAGTGGCATACAGTTGAAAGGGGGAGCTACGCTTCAGTGAGCAGCGATCAGATATCGCCTGCTCATGCGCGCTCCCCCTACACACACACACACACATATGCTGCTACTGCTGCTCCCCCCCAATGCACGCACTGTATAGCCAATGGGGTGCCCAATCCCTGTCGGCTGTGCTGCTCCCCGAAACACAGTTTCATATGCCACGCTGGGTGCTCCACCTAGCGTGGCTATGTCAGATAGCCGATGGGGGTGCCCAATCCCCGTCATCTCCATGCCCCCCAGCCATCCTTCTGCCATGCTGGGAGCCCACCCCAGCGTGGCAAATGTCAGGCCATCTTTTAAAACAAAATAACCTGTAAAGAAAAAACGTCCCTCGCAGTCTCCCTGTCCCCCCACAACCCCTACCCACCCACTGCGCACCCTGCCTCCCCACACCCCCCCTCACCCCATACTTACCTCCAGAGTCTGGTGCGACGATCTTCGGTGGACCGGGAACACGTCTGCACTCTTCAAAGCCGACCGCGAACTGAGGAAATGCCGCTAAGCTGTATAATGGGATAGATAGGGCTTTTTCAACTTTGTTACATATCTCAAGCATTTTTTGGAATTTTTGCACCAAATTTTCAACATGAGGTTTTTGGGACCCCTCCTCATGAATTCTTGCACTGTCATGGCGTTACTCGGGCCCGAAGGGTGATTTCGTAGCCACTGTGCAAAATCACCTTTCTGGAATGATTAACAAAACGACACTTCCAGTGTTCATAAGGTGGGCTCTCAAAAAGCCTATTTTGAAAATTTGGTGGAAAAATTCCTAAAAATGACTGTTTTACTAGTATGCGTTGCGCAGTTCCTACGCATGCTCGTAAGTTTGCGAATTTTCAATATTTTCACTCCAGATTTTCAACATTGCCATTTTACCACACCTTCTTATGAGCAGTATAGCTGTCATTTTTCACATCTCACCCAAAATGTGTTTCCGCCCATGTAGCGCACAATGGCGCAGTCGGTGTGCGAAATCAATGTACGGGACACATTAAGAAAATCACAGTGACACAGTTCATGAGCAGAGGTCTTAAAATGGCTATGTTGAAAATTTGGTGAAAAAATTCCTAAAAATGACTGTTTTACGAGCATGCGTTACGCAGTTCCTACGCACACTCATAAGTTTGCGAAATTTCAATATTTTCACTCCAGATTTTCAACATTGCCATTTTACCACACCTCCTTATGAGCAGTATAGTTGTCATTTTTCACGCCTCACCTAAAATGTGTTTCCACCATGTAGTGCACAATGGCTTATCGGTGTGCTAAATCAATGTACGGGACAAATTAAGAAAATCACAGTGACACTGTTCATGAGCAGAGGTCTTAAAATGGCTATGTTGAAAATTTGGTGAAAAAATTCAAAATGACTGTTTTAGGAGCGCATGTTGCACAGTTCCTACGCACGCTGGCAAGTTTGCGAATTTGTAATATTTGCACACCAGATTTTCAACAGTGCCATTTTACCGCACTTCCTTATGAGCAATACAGCTACCATTTTTCACATCTCGCCCAAAATGTGTTTCCGCACATGTAGTGCACAATGGTACAGTCGGTGTGCGAAAACAATGTTTGGGACAGATTAAGAAAATCACAGTGACACTGGTCACGAGCAGAGGTCTTAAAATGGCTATGTTGAAAATTTGGTGACAAAACTCCATAAAATGACTGTGTTACAAGTGAGCATTGTGCAGTTTCCACGCACTCTCGTAAGTTCATGAATTTGCAATATTTTCAGTCCAGATTTTCACCAGTTGCATTTTTCCACACCTCCTTATGAACAGTACAGCTGTCATTTTCCACAACATGGCTGAAATGTGTTTTCACACTTTCAGCACAGAAATGCGTGGTCGCTGTGGGAAATCATTGTTCGGGACAGATAAAGAAAATCACACTGACACTGTTCATGATCGGAGGTCCCAAAATGCTATGTTAACAATCTGCTGTAAAAAATCCCCAAACTAGTTACACACGGTGCGCTTTGCACAGTTTCTTACGCGCATTTCATGACTTCACCAGTTTTAAGATTTTCACAGCAGATTTTCAACATTGCAATTTTTTACACCTCCCATGAACAGTACCGCTGTCATTTTTCACATCCTGTTCGGAATGTGTTTTTGCACCTGTGGTGCCAAATGCCATAGTCGCTGTGCAAAAGCAGTTTTCGGCTAACAAACTGATATTGCCACTGTTCATGAGGTGGGGGTCACAAAAAAAACATGCTTTTTTTTTGTTATATATTTTCTTGTCTTCCTATGCGGCTGGGGGGGTGTTACCAATGGTTCCCCCCCAATCCGGCCTGACCAACAACCCCCAGTCTGCCCCCCATCCCAAGCTCAACCCCTTACCTTTCCAACCTACACCACGATCTGTTTGCCATGGTGGGCACACGACCATCGCCACGGGATCTGAGGGGGTTTTCCAGTGCAGGGGGAGCATCCAGGCAGAAGCCGGCGGGGAGCTGCCCATCCGGCCATCATGTAGCTCGCAAGAATTTTCTCTGTTTCCCTCCCGTATGTCTGTGGCGTGCAATGACGCCAAGGGACTGGAGTGCGCGCCCTACCACACGCGCCCCCTCCCAGTGTCTGCCACAGCATGTCCTCTAGTTCTGCCTTGACCTGCCATAGCCCCAGCCACTGCTAGGAGCTGGCAGGACATCGAGGCATTCCTACCGCCCCGGAGAAGGAGAGTAGTCTAACGGACGCTCAATCCTTCTCCACCCCACTGACCCCTCGACGCCCAGGCTCATTCCCAAACCTGGGTCACTATGCAGGCGCAGGTGGTGCCCAGCGCCAACCTCAGCGCCACCGGCTGGTACAAAAAAACATGTTGAAAATTTGGAGGAAATACTAACGAATGCCTGAGGCGTAGGGGTTTCCCACCACGCCCCCACCCTGTAGAGAATGACAGGCATCAGGGGTGTGACTTGGGATTCTTGCCTATCATGCTCATACCATTCCACCCCACCCACACACCCTGCAGCCAGTGAGAGGCATCAAGGTGTGCCTTGGACTCTTCGCCCAAACTTAACCTCATTCTCCTATACCGCACCCATCTCACCGTATTTTCTGATGGAATGGGTGCGATAAGGGCCAAAGACCCCAAGGCACACTGTGACACTTGTCAGTGTCTGCAGGGTAGGGTGTGGTGAAATGGCATGGTCGTTATGCCTGACGACCCAAAGGCACACCCCAATGCCTGTCACTCTCTGCAGGGTGGTGGTGGGGTTGGCTTCAGTTCAATACTTCGCTGCCATTCCTATTATGCAGCTCTGTAACTTCTACACTACCAATGCCAATGCCAGCAAGCAAACATTCAGCATTGACAAATGCTTGTTTCTGTTACTGAAAGTAAAGCAGATTTCATTGAATTGAAACTGGTTTCTGGAGTGTTCTCTTGGGGCATGTTCCCCAGAAGCTGTCCAGTTTGCTACCTTGTCACATCACCTCAAATGTTTGATTTGCTGCACTGGTGTCATTTAACTTTTCTCTGTGTTGATGACTCATCTGTGTTCTGGGCAGCACCAGCATACTTTTGTTGTTGCTTCTGCTGCCGCCTATCACAACCTTGCCCTGACTAACCAGGCATCCAGGTATGGGATTATGTGGATTCCTTCTGCTTTGAGTGCTGCCACTAGCACAACTAGCACCTTTGTTAAGACCCTGGTGTTAATGCCAGATCGAAGGGGAGGCAGATGTGCTGGTAGTGCTTGTTGCCCACTTCAAACCTCAGGAACCTCTGATGTGTCTGTCATATGGGGATGTGAATGTAAGCTTCTTTCAGATCAATTGATGTAAGAAAGTCCACAGGCTAAAGTGCTGCCAGCATCGAGTGCAGAGTCCCCTCTTTAAACCTTGTCGGGTGCACAAATTAATTGAAGAATTTTAGGTTTAACACTGGATGCAGGCCCCCTGTCTTCACTGGGATCACAAAGAAGATGGAGTATATCCTCAGTCACTGTTGTTGATAAGGTTGTGTATAGCGTGTCTTGTTGCTGCCCTCTTGATCAGCATTTTGGTGATGGAGAAGGGCCGAATCTGCTGTGCAGTGGGTACATGGTACATAGTCAGTTCTATTGCGTATCTGTGTCAAATGATCTCCAGTACTCACCGGTCTGTTTTCAACCTTGGAGCACCTCGCCATGAATTGTGCCAATGTGCTCCTGACTGGTAATACTCCTGAGGGGACCCACCATTGTATGAAGGGACTGTTGCAGTCCCCTTTGGTGAGGAGTCAGCCCTTTTCTTTTCCTGTCTTTTGCCTGCTGTGATAGCCTCTGTTGCTGAACTGGCTGCCAAAGCTTGATAGTTTTTTGTTTTTTTTTGCTTTGTGGGAGTCATGCAGTCTCCTTTATTCTTGAGGTACTGTAGGACCATAATCCCTCCCCGAACAATAGTGATCCCTTGAACGGTAGGCATCTGTGTTGACTTTGATTCATTGTTAGTCTGCCAGAGTTTCAGTCAAAGAGCCCTTCAGGATGTGTTTGCCACTGCTGCCACTCTGTCTCCTAGCCTCAGTTTTCTTTGTTTTTTTTGGAGAAGCAGGCCTGCAAGCTCATGTAAACACATCATACTGTCTTCGATTCTCTTATCCATAGCATCCTTCAGTGCTGCCACACTCTCGGTGGGAATGGCCACTCTGTGGGATAAGGCTGAGATGGTGCTATATGATAATGGAAAGCACCGAAAAACAATTTTGCTACCCTGACAACCTCGGTGCATGGAGGAACGGTGTCAAGACTTCAATGGATTTGCTTTCTGTGGGGAGCTGTGCCCTCCCCACACACACACACCCCTGCACCCCTACTTAGGGATTTTCAGCTCCAGGGGGTATGTTGGGGAGGCGAAGCAAAATACAAGTTTTGGGCCAAGCGCAACAAAAATGATGTAGCGCCCGGACCCAAACCCGATCCCGGAATCCCACACACCACAAGCGGAGGCCAATCCCCGATACCACAGTGCAGTTCGGCAGCCGACTGCAATGCCACCCCTATATCCCCTCTGCCCCCTCCCAGGCCACGCCACCGTGCTCGCCTCCCCCGCATCGCCAGGTTACACAACGACATCCTGTCTCTAGGGCCACCCACCCCACCACATCCGTCGCCTCCCTGCCCCTTGCCTTCCGGGCTTTCACCCACATCACATCGCCATTTTGGATGGTGCCCTGATTCAGGCTCCCACGTCACAGGTGCCAGCTGGGATAGAGGTCTCTGTCTTCGAAGGACTGTGTAACCCTCAATGCCATTCTCCTTCAAAGATCTGTCTAGTCCTGTGTTACTCCTACTCATGCTGTGTAACCATCAATGCAATTCTCCCTCAGAGATCTGTCTAGTCCTGTGTTACTCCTCCTCATGCTGTGTAACCCTCAGTGTCATTCTCCCTCAGAGATCTGTCTAGTCCTATGTTACTCCTCCTTATGCTGTGTAACTCTCAATGTCAGTCTCCTTCAGAGATCTGTCTTGTCCTGTGTTACCCCTATTCATGCTGTGTACCCTCAGTGCATTCTCCCTCAGAAATGTGTCTAATTCTGTGTTACCTCTACTCATGCTGTGTAACCCTCAATGTCATTCTCCCTCAGAGATCTCACTTGTCCTTTGCTACCCCTACTCATGCAGTGTACCTTCAGTGACATTCTCCCTCAAAAATTTGTCTAATGCTGTGTTACCCCTACTCATGTTGTGTAACCCTCAATGCCATTCTCCCTCATAAAAACATAGAAGTTGATGGCAGAAAAGGACAGCAAGACCCATCCAGTCTGCCCATTTTACCAATTTGCACCCTCTGACTCTACTAGGTCAGTGGCCTCAGCTATGCTCCCCTCATATGTATGATTCCCTTGTGCCTATCCCATGCCCTCCTGAATCCCTCCACCATACGTGCTCCCACAGCCTCCTGAGGCAGGGTGTTACACGCATCCACCACCCTATCGATAAAAAATAACTTTCACACGTTACCACTTATGCGACCCCCCCCCCTCCAATTTCATGTCATGCTCCCTAGTTCTATTGTAATTTTTGTACTGGAAGATGCTATCCCACTCCACCTTATTTATGCCCTTAAGATATCTGAAAGTCTCAATCATGTCCCCCTTCTCTCGTTTCTGTTCCAGTGTGTACATGTTGAGGTCCCCAATGAATTCTATCCCCATATACCTTGTTGTGCAGACCCTGCACCATCTTAGTTGCCCTCCTCTGCACTATTTCCACCCTGTCAATATCCTTAGGCAGGTGCAGCCTCCAGAACTGCACACAGTACTCTAGGTGAGGCCTAACCAGTGTCATGTACAGTAGGATCACCACCTCCCTTCTATGGCTTGTAATACCCCTCCTATACACCCTACCATCCCACTAGTCCTTCCAACTGCTTTTGTGGTCTGTTTGGTGGATTTCAGGTCATCTGATATAATGACCCCCAAATCCCTCCTCTCCCTGGTGACCATCAACAACTCACCCCCCCAACATGTAGCTCTTCCCAGGGTTTCTGTTCCCCATGTGCATGATCTTGCACTTCTTCATGTTAAACCTTAACTGCCATACCTTAGACCATTTCTCCATCTTTTTCAGGTCTCTTTTCATTTTCTCTTTGGACCCTGGAGTATCTACTCTGTTGCAGATCTTGGTGTCATCTGCAAACAGGCATACTTTTGCCTCTAGCCCTTCTGCTATGTCTGCTATGAAGACATTGAGAAGTACTGGCCCCAGGACTGACCCTTGTGGCACACCACTGGTGACTCCCACTTCTTCTGACTGTGTGTCATTTACCACCACCCTCTGCCTTCTGTCCACTAATCAATTTCTGACCCAGTTTACTACCCTGTGTCCCTCCCCTAGACTCCTCAGCTTGTTTACCAGCCTTCTATGTGGGACTGTATCGAAGACCTTGCTGAAATCAAGGTAGGCAACATCCACTGCCCCTCCCTGGTCCACCACCTTGGTTACCCAGTCAAAGAAATCTATCAGATTTGTTTAACCGGACCTTCCTGCCATGAACCCATGCTGTCTTGGATCCTGCATTCCAATGGATACCAGGTGGTCCACAATACGTTCCTTAAGCAGTATCTCCATGATCTTCCCCACTATTGAGGTGAGACTCACTGGCCTGTAATTCCCTGCATCCTCCTTGCTACCACTCTTATGACGAGGGACCACATTTGCCCTTCTCCAGTCCTGCGGGACCACCCACGTGTTCAGCAACTCACTGAACAGGGCTGCCAAAGGTGCTGCCAGTTCATCCTCAGTTCCTTTAGGATCCTTGGATGTACTCCGTCTGACCCCATTACTTTGTCCACCTTTAGTTTTGTAAGTTCCTCCAGGACCTGCTGTTCTGTAAATGTTGTGAAGCTCAATTCTTCCCCCTCCGCACATCTGTTTTCCAGTTGTGGTCCCTGTCTTGCTCCTCTCTAGTAAAGACAGAGCAGAAGTAGAGCAGGGGAAATGGAAGTATAGGGACAGGGTGGAAAGTAGTCCTGCTAAATGTCAGGTGCTTGGGCAATAAAATGCCTGAGCTCCAGGTGATATTAACTGAGGGAGCAGTGGATGTGGCAGTGGTCACTGAGACTTGAGCCACCACAGGACACGACGGGAACCCAAACCTGGAGGGTTACACTGTGTTCAGGAAGGACAGGAAGGAGGGAAGGGGAGGAGGGGTAGCAATAACAGTCAAAAAATGCAATGGCATAGAGGGAGTAGAGGAGGCGGAGGGAACCGTAGAGGAGATTTGGGTCACCTTGATAACAAGGGGGGGGGCAAGAGAATAAAAATAGGAGTGGTGTATAGACCCCCTGCGCTGGCGGAGGAGCAGGAGGAGAGTCTGGTGACAGATGTTGGGAGACACTGCAGATTGGGCAAGGGAAGGGTAGTGGTGTTGGGGGACTTAAACATGCCAGGAACAGACTGGGAGACTATGACATCCTCGGTGGCCAGGAAACAGAGGTTGTTGGATGTTTTTCAAGACTTGTTCCTAACTCAGCAGGTGGGGGAACGAGACCAGGGAGGCGCGAGTACTGGATGTGGTCCTGGCAGACAGTGACCAGATTGGGGGCCTGGAGGTAGGGGACCCATTGGTGGGGAGTGACCATGCCACGGTCTGGTTCTGTTCAGAAAAAAGCAGCACACCAATGCAAGGGGGGTGCTCTCTACAGGGGTTGCAAAACCCAAAGATTCAGAAGTCCAGAAAGTAAGAGCACACCTTTGAAGGCTAACCAGCCGAAGCGCTTGGGTTCCTGGGTTCCTGGCCGTGAACACTTTGGCAATAAACTGAGCTAACTAGCTGAAGAATTGTGGTGTGCTCTTACTTTCTGGACTAAACGGTCTGGTTCTGCCTGGACCTAGGAGGGGTAGAAGGCTGCACAAAGATGGAGGTAACTGACTTCAGTGGGTCGGATTTTAAGGAAATGGGAAGGATTCTTAAGGAGCATTTGGATGTGATTGGGTCAGACATGGACGCTGACAGTAGGTGGGAAATATTCAGGAGAGGGGTGCAGGATGCTACCAGCACCTGTGCCAAAGTAAGACGAAAATGCGATAGGGCCTGAAAACCCTGCTGGTGGACCAGGGAGGTCCAGGAGGTGGTGCAGGGAAAGAAGGCAGCCTATAAGCAATTCAAGTGCTCAAGGAGTGAAAGGGGTCGAGGGGAGTACGAACTGATGGCTAGAAGAGTCATTAGGATGGTAAGGGCGGCTAAGGCAAGGAAGGAGTAGAACCTGGCCAGGGAATTTAGGAGAGGGAACAAGGGGTTCTTTAGATACATTGGGGAAAAACAAAGGGTGAAGGGGCAGATTAGCAGGATTAAAACAGGGGAGAGATGGGCACAAGACCTGGGGGAGTAGGCTCAGGTACTAAATGAGTACTTCACCTCAGTTTTCACCAAGGAAAATGGGGGTGCTGCATCATACATGGGAGGAGACAGTGATACTGAGGAGGCGGGGACCCTTACCAATCGGCAGGTCTGGGGAGAGGGGGAGGCATCACTGGCAGGAGTAGGGAAGGCTAAGCAGGAAAAAGAGGTAGCGGAGGTGGAAATCAGAGCAGAGAGAGTGAGGGAAGCCCTCAGGTCCCTTAAGATGGAGAAAGCACCGGGGCCAGATAAATTACATCCCAGAGTGCTGAAGGAACTTGCAGGTGTCCTGGCGAAACCCCTGGTGGAGCTTTTCACCATCTCTCTGAGAACAGGGTGGGTGCCCCAGGACTGGAAGGTGGCTCATATAGTGCCTATCCACAAGGGGGGATCAAGGGAGGTGGCAGGGAACTACAGGCCTGTCAGCCATACATCGGTGGTGGTCAAGGTAATGGAGGACATTGTCAAGGAGAGGCTGGGGGGGGACCTGGAAAAGTCAGGGTGCCTGGACGATAGACAGCATGGATTCGTCCCAGGGAAATCATGTCAGACAAACCTTGTGGAGTTCTATGACTGGGTGACAAGTGCCTTGGACCTGGGTAGACCAGTGGACGTCCTCTTTCTAGACTTCAGCAAGGCATTTGTCTCTGTTCCTCATGAAGGCCTGTTGGATAAGCTGGGAGAAATGGGGATGGGGAACCAGATGATCAGATGGATAGACAATTGGCTCCAGGACCGGACCCAGAGAGTCATAGTTGGCGGGATAGTCTCATCCCCAAGGAGGGTCATTAGTGGGGTCCCACAGGGATCAGTCCTTGGGCCCCTCCTGTTCAACGCCAACATCTCTGACATAAGGACACGTATCAGGAGTGAGATGAGTCTCTTTGCGGATGACTCAAAACTGGGGGCAGTGGTGGATGGGGAGGAGGGAAGGGTGGCCCTACAGGGGACCTGGAGGCTCTGGAAAGATGGTCTAGAAAGTGAAGCTGAGGTTCAATGCAGGAAATGCAAGGCTCTGCACCTGGGGCCAGAAACCCGGCCAAGTGTAGACCCTGGGGGAATGCTACAAGTCCTGATGGCTGAGAGGGACCTGGGGGTGGTGGTGAATGTCAAGATGAACAACTCAGAGATTTGTAGGAGGGCAGCAGCCAAGGCCAACAGGATGCTGGGATGCATCGCTAGGGGATCACCTCCAGGAGAGGAAGTGATACTCCCTCTGTATAACTGCTTGGTGAGGCCACACCGAGTACTGGCAGTTTTGGGAGGCCACACTTAAAGAGGGACATTAAACTACTGGAGAGGGTCCAGAGGAGGGTGACCAAAATGATTTGGGGCTTGGGGACAGGACCTATGGGTAGAGGCCTCAAGAGCTAAATATGTAAGCATTGAAGAGAGAAGGACCAGGGGACATGAGAGAGGTCTTCAGGGTACATGAAGGAGGTAAATAGGGAGGAGCAGTCAGCGTGGTTTAAGGAAGGAGGAGGGGCAACTAGAGGGCATGGGTGGAAGCTGGAGGGGAAGATTCAGGGAGAAAAGAGGAGGTGCTACTTCACTGAGAGGGTGGTGGAGCCATGGAATGCGCTGCCCAGGGGCTGGTGGAGGCAGAGAGGGTGGAGGGGTTCAAGAGGGGTGGGACAGGTACAGGGAAGGGTTCTGGAAGTAAAATCCAGTGCAGCGAGAATATCCGGAACTGGGAAGGGAGAAGCCAGAGAAGGCGAGGGGGGCAGCAAGGTCAGCTCCCAGAGTGGGGGCTGACCAAACGAGCAGACACGAAAGACCGTTAGGCCTATTCTGCTGGCATTTTAGTATGTTAGTAAGTACCTGTTAAGGATTGGGTCCTTCTCTAGGTCCCTTTCTACCCTCTCTTTATTATCCCCTTTGAGTCTGACTATATCCCCTCTGGATTTCCTTCTCTCACTGATGCACCTAAAGAACGTCTTGTCCCCTTTCCTCACTGATTGTGCTAGTCTTTCTTCTGTCTGTGCTTTAGCACTTCTCACCACCGCCCCTGCCTCTCTCTGACATTTTGGTACTCTTCTCTGTCCCCATTATCTTGTGTACCCTTGTATTTTCGGAAGGCTACCCTCTTGGCCCTGATTTTATCTGCCACCACCTTAGAAAGCCAGAGTGGCTTTCTCCTTCTCTTGCCTTATTCGTCAGTCTCATACATGATTGTTGGTTACCCTGACAATGGACTCTTTAATGCGTGCCCATTGCCCCTCCATGCCTCCTCCTGTCCCCCCCTTAGCCAACTCCTCTTTAACCCTCCTTCCCATACCTGCAAAGTCAGCTCCTTGAAATCTAGGATTTTAGCTTTTGTATGTGTGGCCTGTATTCCTGTGTCCAACTTGAACCAAACCATGTGATGATCGCTGGACCCCAGGTCCCCCTTCACCTGGAGATCTGTGATCCTGTCTCCATTAATGAGCACTAGATCCAAGATATTCCTGTTCCTGGGGGGCTCCTGTACCAATTGTCTTAGGCCTGCTCCCTGTAGGGACTCCACAATGTCCCTGGTCCTGCTTGAGGCCCCTGTTAGGATGGACCTCAAAGAGCTGTCTAGTCCTACGTTACCCCTGCTCATGCTGTGTAACCTGCAATTCCATTCTCCCTAAGAGATCTGTCTTGTCCTGTGTTACCCCTACTCATACTGTGTACCCTCAGTGCCATTCTCCCTCAGAGATCTGTCTTGTCCTGTTTTACCCCTACTCAATGCATGTATCCCTCAATTACAGTCTCCCTAAAGAATCAGTCTAGTACTGCAACCCTACTCACACTGTGAGACCCTCAATGCTATTCTCCCTCAGGAATCTGTCTAGCCCTGTGTTACTCCTACTCATACTGTCTAACCCTCAATGCCATTCTCCATCAGGAATCTGTCTAGTCCTGCATTACCTGTTGTGGATACTGTTATTAAGAACTGCATAAGACTTCATCATGGCTAGTAAATCATTATTAAACTCCAGAATTAAAAGGCCAGTAGCACTACTAATGAGATGTTAGAATTCCAAGGGCATTTGTTCACTACTCATGAAACTTTAGAATTCCCTGGGCATTTGTCCACATTAACAATTTTATGATTTCATTAGGCTCAGAGATTGAAAACCTTATAAGCATTAAAATTCAATAATTCATCTGTAGCATCTGGTCAAACAAAGAAATTTATTAAAAGAGAAGAGTAGTAAATAGAAAGGTAATTAACCCTTAGACTGCCAACAGAGTTAGAACGTATTGGGTTTCTGGACTGATGTATCAGTCCACGGCCTTGTAAGGGTTAAAACATATGAACATTATGTTTGAAACAGTAACCAGTTAAAATGCCGTTTCATGAATAGTACAGTGAAAACTGTGATTCATGAACAGCGTCTGTCTTGACAGTGACAGGGGTAGAATAGCGAACGTTAGTTACCACTACCCCTATAGCTGTCAAGGCAGGGGAGGAAGCAGAGAAGTAATGAAAATCTGAGGAGGCTGGCTGAGCTGCTCCTGTAGTGGAGAGGTCTAAGGCACAAGCAGCTCGGCCAGTGCAGCTCAGGAGACCAAGGTTTTGTTCCTTGTTTCCTGGCTCTTGCAATTTCACTTTCCGCTGCGCACCAAGTGTATTTTTTTTAAAGTCATAAACAACCCCCCCCCCCCAAGAAAGTATAAGGTGTTGGTCACAGACATTAAATAGAGATCTGATTGATTGGAACTGGGAGCAGATTTGGCAATTCTCCATGAAAGCCTTTAAAACTATGAATATGCTAGGATAACAGCCCAGCTGAAAGCAGCTCTCTGCCAATCAGAATTCAACATTCTTTCTACCCATTTCATAACTAGGAACATCAAGCGAGTGACTTCCAGGTCATTCACCTGTGATGTCACTGTTGGTGAGATCATAATGCTGATGACGTAATGTGGGGCAGTAGAGTTAGACATTTCAGCTGCCAAGATAAGAGTTGTTCCACACATCCAGCACAATATTATTATGTGGGAGAGTTTCTGATGAGCAAAAGGAGAAAGAAAAATACTTCAGAAATAAAAAGTTACAACTGACTACTACTTAAAATGTTTATTATTTTCCTGTCTGCTTGTTTTGGCTCCACTAGCTCTTTAGTGGTGGGACAAAGGGATATTTTTCTACCCATATGGAAATCCATTTATAACTTTTAGCAGCAGGTCTAATAGTCTGTTTTACTTTCTTTCTCTCTTGGCTTTATTCTTTTCTCTTTAGAGCATGCTTTTTTCCTTATACTGTACCAACAGGGGAAATTTTTAATAAATAGAATTAGAATAGCTATGTTCTATCTATTATAATATGACTTGGGTTTAATGTTTAAAATGTTCTCATATACTGGAGTAAGTTATGTTTTAATGTTATTTGTTGTGTGAAGTATACTGTATTGAATTGTTTGCAATGTTTTATATTTATTGTATTCCTAATTATAAGTTTGCACTGATTGATATGTGATATTCTTTCTTAATTTTAATAAAATCTGATTGACAAAAAAAAAAACACCCAATGCTAATAGATAATGATGGTTCACCAAGACAGAGTTGCAAGAACAACAGCATCCAGGACAGCAGAGTAGTTCTATCAACCAGTAAACCACACTTTAGACTTATATTCAGTTTCACAAATTTATCTTTATTTTCATACTGACCACTGAGTTTGCTTGCCCCAACTGTTTTGCTGGCCTCCTGCAAGCCTTTTCAAGAGGAGTGGTCCTACGAATTAAAAATATATACAATATACATTCAGGTGACAATTCAACATGGTAAATACCTGTTGCACTTTAAAAACAGGTTACCAAAAGTATTTAAATAGTTTCACATTTAATTTTATTTCAAAGCATGAACAAAAGGTGCTTACCAACTCAATATGCAGTTTCAGTTTTTATCTTTACCCAGCAGCTTACAAGTCTTGTGTATAGCTGTTAATAGCGCCACAGCCATTGTGGCTGTGCACTCCTCCTGGATAGCTTTTGAAGCTGCTGCCGTCTAGGACAGCATGATATCATGCCCCCAGCTCTCTGGCAGTGAAGTATTGGCCCTTCCACTCCAGCTGGAGTGACTATCACAATGAGTGACTAGATTTAAAGTCACAGCCTCCCAGAGATCCCAGATGTGGATTTTAAACTTTTACATTCAGGAACCTTTTCATGATCAACAGATTATTAAGCATTTTGTATAATTCAATAGAAACATATTACTTGCCAATAAGTGGTTTAAGTTTTAATATTATAAAAACCACATAAATTGGTTTCCGGAAGGTCCAGATCAGCAAGTAGCACAGGACTGGGTGATTTAATCTTCAAATAAATGAGGTGTTACAAGGGAAATTTATTCAAGCTTACAGTGCTTCTTAATTAATTCATCTGTGTTACAAAAACTGTTTGACTAAATCATGAAAATCTTACAAAAACTCATAAATAATCCAAACGTAATATATGAAAACTATAGAAAAATCAATAAAAATAAAGCACCCATCAAATCTCATGTCACTTGTACAATACAATCTACTGAAAACTAGTGGCAATCATAGCAATATTAAGTGGGATTTTGAAAAGTTTTACATCCCACTCACAGCCTTATGTCTTTAATGTCTAAAGTATTTAGAAACACTAAATTTCCATTGACACAACCTTATTACAATCTCACTTATTTTAGGAATACTAGCAGAAAACAGTATTGTCTTAAAGTAATGATAACAATCTATTACTTCATTGAGACAATGGGTGCCACCTAAGGTGCCAAATCTCTCAATCCAGTAATCTTCTTTCAACATCATCTCATCTCGGTCCTGTCATATTTCCCCGGTGTAGTGTGGGCTGCACTGGCTGCCAGTTCACTGGTGGACCACCTTTAAGGTTGGTCTTCTGACTTTTAAAGCCTTCCACGGACAGGGCCCGGACTATCTGAAAGAGCTTCTGGTTCCTTACTGCCCTGGGCGATTGCTCCTTTCAGCCAATGAGGGGTTGCTAGAGATTCCAAGGGTGTGCTTGAAATCTTCTTTGGTGAGAGCTTTTATGTATGCTGCCCCTACCCTTTGGAATTCTCTACCCCGTTGGATACATGAGTGCATGACCATAGAGGGGTTTAAGCAAGCACTTAAAACTTTTTTGTGGTACCAAGCATTTGGTGATTAATTGATGGATGTTATCTGTATGATTATATTGTATGTTGTTGAAAAGTTTGTTTGTTCACACTGTTATTTTAATATTATTAAGGTGCCTTGGTTTTTTGAAAGGTGCCATACAAATAAAGTTTTATTATTATTTTATTATCAAAAGTTGTTGACCTCTGTTCCTTCCCCTTCTGTGTGGTTCAACCATCTCTGTCCCGAAGAGTTTTAGGGATGTCACCAGATCATTAGCCTCAGAGAAGTGCCTAGCCAAGCTACAGTAGATGCTGCAACTCTTCTCCTAATCATTGATTTATGCTCTGAAATTCTTAATCTTAATTCTCATTTAGCTTGACCTCTATAAAGTTTATCACAAATGTATATAATCAGATAGACCACATAGGTGTTACTACAGGTTATGTATTGTTACCACATTGGGCACAGTGCCTGAATGGACAGTTTCCAAGGGTTGGTGGTCCAAAAGAGAAACCCATCCTGGGTTCTTGTTGTGGAATACAGTCAGAGTGTACAACTTCCTACAGAAACACAGAATTTGTCGGCAGATAAGGACTGCTTGGCCCACCCAGTCTGCCCATTTTTCCCTACCTACAGTATCACCATAGGCCCTCCAATTCCAACTCCTTTCCATTAAGATTCCCTTATGCCTCTCCCATGCATTCTTAAATCTCACCACTATTTTTGCCCTCACTAACTGGGCTGGTAGACTGTTCCAGGAAGCCACCACTCTTTCTGTGAAGAAATACTTCCTCACATGCCTCCTGAATCTACCACCCTTCAACTCCACAGCATATCTCCTTGTTCTTGAGCACCTTTTTTTCTGAATAATACTTCCCTCCTGTACCTTATTTACCCCCATGGTGTATTTAAAGGTCTCTATCATATCCCCCTCTCCCTCCTCTCTTCCAGGGTGTGCATATTGAATTGCTTTAGTCTCTCCTCATAGGGCTTTTTTTTTTTTTTGAAATTGCAATTTTTCCTCCCCTCATCCTGCCAGCCCTGACCTCTCAGGACCACCATGGAGACATCCTCCTGCTTTCCGCTCTACTCACATACATGGAGCCTTGGATTACCCCACCGGGTGGGGATGAGGTACAGCCCCTAACACCCTGAGCTACTCACAGTTTTGTCAGTCTGGTGGAGGCAGGGTGAGTGGGGGCACATCGGAGGCGTGCTCCTGGCTAGCCCGTCTTCCTGGTCCTGGCAGGTGTTATCCTCCATTTTCCCCCCATGCTGTGTAGACCTCAACATCAAGGCGCACGCGCTGATGTCCACAGCATGATCTGACCACCCTTCCCCTAGGGGGCTTGTAGTACCTCGAGCCTCCACTCAGGGTCAGACAAGTTGCAGGCATTGGTCCCCCCCCTTCCCCCCGAGAAGGCAAGCTGTCGTGAGACACTCAAGCCACTCTCCCCTGGCCGGCCCTCCAACGACCCGAGTCCACTTCCAAACCCAGGTCGCAAGCGGAAATCCCACCACTGCACCGCCGGGCCGGCCCTCATAGGGCTTTTGATGCAGACCCCTCACCAATTTATTTGCTGTCCTCTGAATGGTCTCTACTCTGTCTATGTCCTTCTAAAGATGAGATCTCCAGAACTGTACACAGTATTTTAAGCCAGGCCTTATCAGCAATCTACACAGAGGCAGCACCACCTCCCTCCTTCTGTTGGTGATACCTCTCTCTATGCATCCCACCATCCTACTGACCTTTCCAATTGCCTTAGTGCACTGCATGGACACCTTTAGGTCATCAGAGATTATTACCCCAAGGTCTCTCTCCTGCTTGGTGGTCATCAATAACACTGCCTCCCATTTTGTACTCCGCCCCTGGGTTACTGTGCCCCAAGTGCATTATTTTGTACTTTTTTCATTGAAAATTATATATCAATCTTTAGATTGTTAAGCTTTAATTTAAAGCTTTAAAGCTTTTTCTCTTAATGTCTCCAATTTTCTTGTGAGTACTTTTTCATTAACAGTTTTTTGATTACGTTTCGTGCTGCAATATCCACCAATCACTTTATCTACTACAGTGTCTGTATAACCAAATGCTTCAGGTTTTTTTATCAGTTATCAGTTAACAGATTTATATAATCAAAAAATTCCATCCTGATGTGGGTGGGTACAAACAGATTGTAGTAGACAAGGTAGTACAATTACAGACAGAGGCAGTGTTTCAGTTTGTATGTGTTCCATAAATATGCACATTGCACTTTGTGACTGAAAAGGGTAGTACAACTACAATCAAATGTTGGTAACAAAAAAATATATATTGCCACTAGTTGTCTATACTTTGTATTGTACAAGTGACATGAGATTTGATGGGCATTATATTTTTATTGATTTTTGTATGGTTTTCACAGGAAATCTGGAGGCATTAAGAGAAAAATATTTAAAGCTGGAATGGGATATTAACACTTTGAATATGTCAGAAACAAACATATTCCACATGGTTTAAGAGTTTTAATCAAGCCCAATGTAGCATTCCACTGCCCCATACTGCTGAAATGGTGCAATGCTATTAGGGGAAAGCATTCAATCGATATCATGGTCTCAGTAAGTGAAGCTACTGCAATATTAAGAAACAGACTGCGCTTGAAAATTGATACTCTACAAACTGAATTGAACAACTTGGTATCCATAGAGGAACTGAGTAAATTATTAGAAAGAATTACAAAAGATCTGGAAACATTTGAAGAACAGTTAAGAAACAAAACACTTAAAAAATATAGAAGGGACACATTTTTGTATATGCACAGGAGGGTATATAACTGGAGCAAATTTAAAGGGAATTAAAAGCACCCTAAACATTCCTTCTCAGACAGCCAGACATCCTCAGAAGGAGACTATAATCAGAGTAAAACATCACAACATCAAAGGGGCCCTTTTTTTTATGTAAACAGCAGAAACTGTTTCAGAAACAACTCCCCCAAAGCACAGAGACAGACCATGAGTCCAGTTCAGACTCTGTGAGCAGGCTAGACCAGAGAGGACCAAAAACACAGAAAACATGAGTGAAAGCACAGTCCAGGGCCAGCAAAAAATCAAAAGACAAAGAACAAACAGTAACAGAAGTAGAAGAAGAAGCAGGGGCAGCTGGAGGGATGAGCACCAGATCCAGGACAGGATCATGTTCAAACTCTCATAGGCCCATTAACAGATTTAGAAGAAGGTGTGGTGAGTCAAGGACTAACTTTTGCCTGAACTGCTTTACCAGATCCCTTTCAGATTAAATTAGATCTTCAGCAATTTTACCAAAAAGTAATGTTAAAATATAATTTTCTTGTTTTAACAGCACTCCCAGACTTACAGAATCAGGAAATCAGAAGGAAACTTCATTGGACTTCTAAATTTGTTCCTCAAGACCACATTCCTAACATAACAGACACCTTTATAAAGTGTGTTGACAAAGAAGTAGACCACCTTTTAAAAAGGTTTAAGACTAGAAAAATGAATCCTACTAGAGTTGAAAGGAGGACAATTCGAAGTCTTAAAAAAGATCAGGACATAGCTGTAACATGTTAACCCTCTACTAGTTATGATTATATTTTGTGATAGAAATATATGTTTATTTGAATATCTGCTTAGGGAAATGGCAAGCAGTAGCCTTTAAAGAGGCCTGATCTTTTGACCCCAAAACAGTGGCTACATTAGCTAGATAATGAGTTTCCTTCTCTGTGTTGACATATGGTTGCAAGACTTCCTGGGACATAATAAAGGCCAGGTTATGACAGTTGTAAACTATCCCTTTACTTTGAAAGGCAGGGACAAAGTATGCATTTTCTGACCTCTGAGGAAAAGACCAGTTTTAACTGACTTCTGTTAGCTTTCACACCTAGATGAGCACAGCTCATCAGGAAACTTCTGTCGACATCAAAGGGATAATTTGTCTGTCATAAGGCCTCACTAATTAAGAAGAAGATATATTTTTTTAATTGGAATGTTTGGGCAGTGGCCTGAGACATGTGACTGATAAATGAATTCAAGATCTCAGGTTTGAGTGACCTCACAGCCAGCATCTGTGAGCTATGTCATCAGGGAGGAGGAGTTTTGAAAACAAACATATTACCAGTGGCTGGGAGAAAAACTTTGCATTTGGTTTTTGGTTTTTAGCTTTTGGCATTTTGCCTCTGATTTTGAGGTGAGACTCCTGACAAACACTCACAGCACTTTTGGTAAATTCAACCAATTATTTATTTATTTGAAACCTAGGGTAGTAGAAATTCAGTAATAAGGCTTTGTTTTGTATAATTATCCATTTACTTTAAAAGGCTGGAAACCAATTTTATATGTTCTGCATTTTGTATTTTATTTATTTTAAATGTTTAGTAAACATTATTTTTCTTGAAATTCTGCCTGTGCCTTTTCCATTTTCTTTTGCATGTGAATGCTGGAACAGTATTTGATAATTTTGACAAAACTGTTAAGGGCTTAAGTGTGTTACTATCTTGCTAAGGTAAGAATATACCTAGGTCTCAGATTGAGTGAAGAAGGTAGAATTGTGAACCAGGCTGGGTGCCCACTGGGTTAAGTATTACACTGCATATCCCCAAAGAGGGTGCGATATCTGATCCTGTTAACTGGGTGTGCTAGCGAAAAAGGGTTCATATTTTACCTCAGGACTCTAGGCTAGTAGGTGATTCAGACCCAAAACAGACAGGAGGATTACCCTTTTTGTCTCCTGTTTACATATTGCACTTAGAGGTTTGGCACTGTGGGGGCAGAGGGCCTGACCTGCGGCATGCATGTGTGACAATAGCAATTAAACAAGTGGATAACAAAGGAGGCATTGCTATCCTGAATACAGATGACCATGTTTAATAATGTGAGAGACAAGTTAACAATATACAGAATTACGAACTATTGGAGCACAATCCAGCTCACAGCCACACTCAGGAAGTTAAATGGATTGTAGACCTAGGGTAGAACAAAGGGAGATACCAGACTAGGTAGCTGAGGCTCTGGTACCCAAAAGTTCTATTTGTTATTGTCTACCTAACCTACATATAAACCTGAGAAACATCTCATAGGTAGACCCATATTCTCCGGACCGGGATCTATCCTGGAACCCCTGTCATGTCTGGTGGACCATTACCTTAGGGATTTTGTATTGCTGATGCCATCTTATTTACAAGGCTCAAGAACTGTTTTAAAATTGTTGGAACAGTTGAATAGAGATGTGATAAATCTTGAGAACTGCCTTTTAGTAACTATGGATGTGGAAAATGTATATATATATTCAGTCCCACAGAAGTAAGTTTTAGAAGTGTTGCATAACATTCTACATGTAAGGAATGCAGATGAAAAACCAATGACAAACTATTTAACATTACTGGCTTCTCTGGTACTTAAAAAAACTGTTTTAGATGTGACAACAAAAATTTACTTACAGACAAGAGAAACAGCAATGGGGTCTACAATGGTCCCATCATTTGAAAATCTTTTCATGTACAAGTTTGAAATGGACTTTATCAAGAATGACAGTAACCTCTACAGAGAAAAATATCTGTGTATAGGAGATACCTAGATGATTTTTTTTTTTTTGTGGTTTGGTCAGGTACTGTTGAAGAGCTGAAGTTATCTCATGTTTACTTGAATAATCTGAATCCAAACATCCAGTTCACATTACAATTTGATGAAAAATGTTTCCCCTTCCTGAATTTAGAAATGTATATGGAATGTCAGAAATTAGGCAGCAAATTACATATGAAGGCCAGTGACAAAAATACCCATTTGAGATCTGACAATCATCATCCTAAAAGTTGAATTAATAACATCCCATATGGATAGTTTTTAAAAATGAAAAGAAATTGCTCTGGTTTTTCAGAATATGAAGAAGCAGCAGATGACTTATGCCACAGATTTGCAGTAAGAGGATATAATAAAACCATAATTAATAGGCCAAAAAACAAAGCTGATGAGGTGTCAAGAGATATACTTTTACAATCTTCTTTTAAAAATACTACACCACCGGGCATCATGTTCTCCACTGTATACAATAGTGCTATTGAACAAACTAAACACATGATTGAATGAAATTGGCATGTTTTAAAAACAATGGAAAAAGTGGGACTAGCTTTCAATGATCTTCCTTTAACTGTGGCAAAAAGAGGGGAAACCCTAAAAGACAAACTTGTATACTCTGACTATATTCCACAACAAGAACCCAGGACAGGTTTCTGTTTTGGATGGCCGTCCCTTGAAAAATATCCATGTGAGCACTGCACCCAATGTAGTAACACCCATAAAGCACTAAAAGTGTACAGCCACCACCAGAACAAATAAAAATCAGACAATCCATAACCTGTAGTTTCACCTGTGTGAGCTATCTGATTAGATGTATTTGTGATTAACTTTAGATGTATTTGTGATAAACTTTATATAGGTCAAACTAAACGAGAATTAAGATTAGAAGAGGTACAGCATCTAGCTTGGCTGGGCACTTCACTGAGGTTAATTATCAGGTGACATTCCTAAAATTCCTGGGGAAAGAGAATGGTTGAACCACACAGCAGGGGAGGGAACAGAGATCAACAACTTTTGTTGATAGAGGCTTATTGGATTGAAAGATCTGGCACCTTAGGTGGCACCCATAATCTCAACAAAACAAAAAATAGATTGGTTACCATCACTATAAGATAATTTTTTTTGTACCAGCATTCCTGAAATAAGTGAGACTGTATTAAGGTTGTGTCACACTGAACACTAAACAATGGAAATGTAGTGTTTCTAAGTACTTTAGACATTAGAGACAGCTGGATGGGAAACTGATCAAAATCCCACTTAATATCAACATGTATGCCACTAGTTTAAAGCACACTGTATTGTACAAATGACATGAGATTTGACGGATATTATATTTTTTATTGATTTGTGTACAGTTTTCATATATCACTTTTGGGTTGTTTATTAGACCAGGTGTAGATGGAGGTGGGGCGTCACCTGAGAGAAAAATAAATGCAGATGGTTTAGTGTAGCAGGTATACCCAAAATTCATTTTCTGTTTATTGATAGCGTGAACACTGGGGCAAAATGGTTGTTTGCATCAATTTTGTACTGACACCTTGACAAATTTTGCAATTTTCAGTTCCACATACTTAATGCAGATTCTTGGGCCATTACTTCGAGAATAAGTGAAATATACATTCAAGTGTGGTCTCAATGAATAGGCGGGTGTTAGAGCTTTAATATGCATACCCATATATTACCTCAACAGATTAATGTTAAAAGTTATAGGGTTAAATACCAACTACCACCCCTTAATTTCTTGTGAAATTTCAAAATATTCTTCTATTTAGTCTGGTCAGACAGGATTTATTGCCCTTTATAATATCATTTTATTTTGTCTAAAAGGGTAAGCATTCTACTTTGAAATGCATATGTGCTTTTGCAGTCTTAAGGTAATATAACATGATAAATTGATAAACATGAAAACAGCATTAATAGACAAAATTTTAGCAAGTTTATACCTTGTCAAATTTTGCGATTTTAAGCTACATGTACTTAGTGCAGATTCTTGGGTCATTACCTCAAGACTAATTTAAAAATGCATTCAAGTGTGATCTCAATGAATAGGTGGGAGTTAGAGTTTTAAAATGCATACCCATAAGTTGCTTCAAAGGTTAGTTTTAAAAGTTTTTTTAAAGAAGTAAATTTATCTAAAAGAAGAAAAAACACCTTTGTTTACACAAACCAGTTTTATTTCAAAAAATGTAAAATTTAAAATATGACTGTTGGTAAAGTAGTGGAACTTAGTGTTATGGTGTGGGTATAAAACAGACGCTTAGGCAGGAGTTAAGTGCATTAAAAAATGCACAAGTGCATTTTTAATCTTTATTCTTATTAAACCCCCCCAAAAATTAAAGAAATAAAATAAAAAAATATTTATTTACAGAAAAGAAACTGCAGTGTTAGTATAAAACAACTTTGTTGCCCAGAATTAGCTTGCTTCAGCTATTCCATTTCATGAAGACTCCTTTAGGTCTAAACTCAGCTTTCAACTCTGCACAGTGTGGAAACACACACACCTTCTCCTCTCTGTGTCCAGCTACACATTGGCCCACCTATCTAAATTTCACCCCTGGTAGCCAGTTTATATACCCTGCTACTCATGGCCTCATTAGTCAGGTGGTTAGGTATTTAAGCTGTATCTCTGTATAATTCCTTTACTACCTGCAATAACATAACAACATTGTTTGTTATCTAGAAGTAATGATATCTGCTAACATACCCTGGAATGTATTCAAAGTAGCAGTCCTTCTATAAGCATATAAAACATATTTTACCTTAAGGGTGCTCATTAAGGGCTAAGCCCCTCCTACTCTGGTGACATCATCAGCTATCCTTCCCATAAATACAGTCAGTCTGTGGGCTGCCATCCTTATATAGCAGCACCCTAGCAGTTCTACATGTAATGCAATTCCATTTATCTTTTTATACAAAAATACTGAGCAACCTTTTAGGGTTGTCTGGGTTGGCAAGGGGAATGGGAAAATTAGGGCATGCTTCTCTTCTCCCTCCAACACAGGAATCCCAGTATTAGTTTTTCATTTTTATTCATTTTCAGTAATTTCACATTCTTTCCACAGTTTAATGTATATAGCAACTTTATTTATGACAGTACAATATGATTTATTTTATACTAGCCCTATTTCCTAGGCTCTCTTTCTTATATGGGCTGTTCATTTATTTTATTAGCCCCCCCTTGTGTTTTCTGATGGCTGAAATCCTCTGCTGTCAGGTTTACTTTTCATTCGGACCCTTTTTGCTTTTAAAAGTCTCTCAGCTTTTACTGCTCATTTTTCTAGTGGCTTTCTAATGCAGGTGACTATGGGGTTTTGTCCACACTTCCCATAGCGCCAGCTTGATCTGCAGTGCACCTTGATAACTTGTGAGGTGTGTACCTCAAAGCTCCGCTCTGCCCAAGTTCGGGAAACACTTTTTTTTTCATGCAGCCGCTACCTTCACAAGCTGAAACTGCAGCAAAACAAGTGTGGAAGTAATATTTTATTATTACTGCAAGAAGCGGTACACAACAAGGGAGCGAGCTTTTGTCAACCGGAGCATGTTTATTGCATCATTGGCACTCCGGTTGGTTTTAATTCTTTTCAGCACCGCAAAATGTGGTATTCACCTCTGGTCATTTTGACCAACCCTGAGGCACACAAGGAGCATTTTGTTAAGTGATCCTATGGGGCACCTAAAAGTGGATACCCTAAACAGTCATCCAGTAGATGGAAGAAAAGGGACAGCACAGGGGTTTTAGAGGGTGTTGTGGGTGGCCAATCCACAGTGAAGAAAAGTTTAGAAAAGGGGGGGGCTAGAATGCCCAAAGAGAAACAGAAAATAGGGCAAAATGGGAAAAGTACACTGTATATGGCTCACCCTGTTACACTTAGTCTTGTCCATCTAAGAAAAATCTTCATCATCATCAGATACGCCAGTATCATCTTGGTAATCACATTCATCTTGGTCCTCATCTGAGTCCTCATCATTTGTATTATAGATCAGAGACATAACATCATCTGGAAATGGCGTGTCTGCCCACTTTACATTGAAATCATCAGTCCAACCGTGCAAAGCTGCATTTGGGGCATTGATAACTGCAAACAGAAGAAAACCTCCACAATTGGCAGGGGTAGTTGACTCACAGAATATGTAACTTCAGGGTTTTCTGGCAGGGTGGTAGCAGAGACAGATCAGTTATTCTGTTGTCTTTGTTATATTTCTCCCAGAAGATCCTCTGCCTCGGTGTATATTTACACTAGTAAGTTGCTTCCTTCCATACAGTTTACAGACATACTCCTCCAACAGAGCTACAATATCCTTATCACTTGCCAATCACTCCCAAGTTTCTGAAAGGCATCCAGGAATTTTGGGTACTTTTCAAGGACATTCCAGCAAATCTTCTTACCCTTTTTGAAGAACGCAGAACCATAGTCATTGTCTGTGAATGCATGAAAACTGACTAAGGCCTTTTTTGTTGCAGTGGTTATTTCACACTTGCTAATGTCAAAGATCTTCCTACTGTTACCATGGATATTATCCAGGTACATACTTTGCTTGCATTCTGAAAATAGTGACAGTTAAATTACTGATATATCAGTATCCCCAGATGATGAACGAATGATGACAGGGCCTGGATGTATTGTAATGGCATGTTGCACAAGAATGACAATTTTTGTGTCTGCTTCTTCCTGGTCAGAACAGAGATTATCCACAACTACAGTCCCTTCTTTGGTGATCATGTAGCATTTGTCTCTCTTCAGAAAACAGATCACTTGTCCCTTTTTCTCTTCAGACCTGCATGATCAAATCAATCAGATGCTCCTTGTTAGATCCATTAGAAAGGAAGTACTGTAACTGAAATTCTTTGGCACTTTAGTGTTAGAATCTTTGATAATATGCTTCACACTGAATCTTCACTGAAATCTCTCAGCCTCTTTGATTGACTGCTCTCTGAATGTATCTGCAACAATGTCCACTCTTGCAAATCCCTTTGAAGACTATTTGGGAGTTTCATTGCCAGGTCTCTGAAGGTTTCAGGGATTCCTGTCATAACCCGCACTGTTGCCGTTAGATCAACTATGTATGCTGTGACACTTTTCCTGGGGGGAAGCTCCAAAGTGTCTAACAGTGGACAGTATTCTGCTAGCACCTCAAGTAACTTGCTCTTTGGTATTGTCCGTCTAGTTCCATCTGCTTTGGCTAGGCTCAGCAGGACTGGGCCCAGGCAATATGTTAATAACTTGTTTATATCTACAGGGAGTTGTGCTTGTTTGAAAGGGACAAAGGTTTTCCTAATATATCTCTTTCAAAGTTAAGTTCTGCAACTTTTCCTTTGGTAGTTACTTGCACTTTTTTCTTTGCATCAGTGAAGATTTTCACTGGGGCTTTTGAAACTGGATCAAAATATTTATTTTTACCACTTTCCAGTCTTTCTTTGACAAACTGTTCATATATTTCTGTACCTCATTCAATTATACTGGTGAAGTCCTCTTCAATATCAGGCACAACAGGTGCTCCTGAGAACAAACTGTACAGTCTTTCAGCATCTAAAGTAGCACTGAATGCATTGATAAACTCTTGACCAAGAAGAGTTAACATGGCTTTGATGCGTGGTTCTGACTTGATGATTTCAGATGGCCTGCATGCTTTTTGCAGATTACTGGCTGAACTGTGAAGACCAGTCATCTCCAAAAGTGCCTCTCTGAATTTTGCTAGATGTGGACGATTTAACACCCATTTATTATTGGCCATTTTATTTGCAGCAAAGTGTTTGATTCCGCCTGGAATTTTGGCACTTCAATTGTACGCTCACCAGCTTGGTCAACTGATTCCCTAGAAGCTTTGTGATGACTCCTTTGAACTGAAATCCCTTGCTTTTCAATTATTGTCCTGTACCCTGGATGAGACGCTTCAAGAGTTTCAAGTGTGTGCACATAGTAAGCCCCATAATCGAGCATAACTGTACTTATTGAAGGTGAAGAACAGGGGCAGTGAATATTTCCAACATAGTAGTCTAAGATCAAAGTTTTCTTTTATTGCTGTGTGGAGCAAATGCTGCTGATCCACTATATCCAGACATGTCATCCAGAGCTGTGGGGTTTTCCCCAGCTCAACATGATGAATCCACTGCCAGCAGGGGTGGCATTCAATTCTGTTGAATATTCTAGAAATCTGACCTGAAGCAATCACTCTAAGAAATCTGCAAAATGCTCATGTACAGTCCATGCCAGACTGTAATGCTTCCCACTCAAAACTCCCCTTTTGCTGCAAGAGGCACAAAGACCAGCCTGAAATAATATGTTCTCAAACCCGCTGCTGCCAACTAACTGTCCTTTAATGCCAAAGTTTTCCAGGAATAGGTGGAAATCTCCCAAATGAATTATGACGTTGTGGAACTGATCAGGGAAATTCCACACAACATGATATGCCTTTGCTGCTGCTCCAACATCAAGTGTCATGTGAACATAGGGCATATTTTCTTGCTGAGCTATTTCTTGTGTTTGTGTGAGGTATTCAACTGCAGTGGTATAATTAGTGATGGGTTTGTGGATGGGTGGAAGATATGTGATAACCGTCTTCTTTGTTGAACTTGAATGATTGTTACAAACTAGTGTCAGCCAACCAGTAAACCTTGGGACAAGCTGATTCTTCTTGTGTGCTTCTTGACTGAGTTTCCAAAGCATTAGCTTGGCCTAGCCAATATTTACTACTGATGTTGGCACAGAAGACTTGGGCATATTGTCAAATGTGTTTGGCTCCTTCTTTGAATTCACCTGTTGATGTTCTAATTCCTTTTTGTTAGATATAATTGTCCTTCTTTTTGAGTGAGGAATTTCAATAGAATCTTCTCAAAGAATGTAGCCTTCAGATTCATCTTGGTATGCAGCACCATGTGTATTGTTCCATGTCCAGTTACTGTTTCAATGTTCTGATCAAAGTTGTCCATCCAGAAAACTGTTAAGACAACAGAAGACTCCGACTTTGGCTGAAGTGGCAGTAACAGACCTTGCTCTTTAAAATGCTTAGAAAGTGCTGCTAAACTTGTTTCAATTTCACACACTTGGTCATAACTGCAACTATTTTCTAAATGAAACAGGATGTTCACGGGCATTTTCTGTCCGGTCATATTGTGCAGCACAACTCCAACAAGTACATGTTTCGTAGTGAGAAACTTGCTGTGTGTGACACTATGAATTAGGCCTTCTGAGTAGGACTTTGGCAACTGACAGACTTGTTCACTCTCTGTATGTTTGGGAGATTTTAGTACATGTGAGAAAAATGATTGAACTGTCTCTGGGAGCTGTTGTTCTTGTTTCAGAAGAGCATCCACTGTTGGTGGCCATGGTAGTGAAGGTGCTGTCTCTACAAATCTTAAGATATGTTCACACAACAAGGAAGCAGCATGCTTGATGACTTGTCATCTGTTCTCAAAAGCTCTGTGATTGATGCACCACCAGTTAATGATTCAGCACTGATTACAACTAATGGTTTTTGAGGATCAACTGTTAAAATAAAAGTGAATCCCCATATTTCTTTTTTAGCTGGTTTCTAAGTTTATAACAGTATTGTCAATCTCCTACTGTGATGCATGAGATTTCATTCAATGCCTTCATTGAAATGGCTTGGTGTCTTTGAAGCACATAGTCTTCAATTACACGTGTAACCCCCTTGTTCCCAGGGGTTACTAGAATCCCACTTAGAATCAGTGGCAGGCAGGAAAAGGCAGCTTGTGAGATGCCAGTTAAATGGGTTTCACACTGTCTCACTCCGTTCTCAGTTTCAGCTGAGCTGGAGTGATGATGTCATCATAGAATTCTCACAGCAGCATAAGCCACAATGGAATGCTAGCTGCAGGGGTTAGCAGTAGAACATTGGGGAATTCAAGTTCATTCTTGAGGGAGCAGTCTGTGGGGAGACGAGTGAGAGAGAGGAGTGCTGCAGTGTGCAGCTCCACAGAGCCTAGCTCTGATATAGAGCTACCAGAGAAAGAAGGGGTTGTGTGTTCTCACCCTAGAGAGGAACACAGAAGAGACCAGAAGAAAGTGGTAGAGACCGTTCCTAGAGTTGTTCCAGTGCTCCATCCCTGGAGGGATTGGGGGGAATACTAGGAATTCAAGGGCAATCCCCTGCACCAGCTTGGACAGGGAGAAGCTGCCTGAGAGTCGATTTGTTTGTGAGTACTTGAGACATTTGTGGGAAGAAGCCCTGGGGCACCTGCATACCTTTGGTGAGTTCTACTCTGATATAGAGATAATTTTCACTGAGACAGTTTAGGGTAAAAGTGTCTGCCTACTGTGGGGTCAAAGGAAGACTTGCCGAGTACAGAACTTTTAGTCTGTGTATGGCTTAGAGCAACTGCAACAGTGGGGGTCTAGGGTAAAGACATAGCCACTTACAGAACTTTAAAAGTCAGGACACCTCCAAAGTGAAATGTAGAATGTTAAATGTGCTAAACATTTCTAGAGAGCATCTACAACCAGTAGTTCGAAGAAAGGTGTAACCAAATGAATGGCCGAGTATAGATTTGGGAGTAAGAGGTGGGCGACCCCCCCATCTGGAGTAACCAGGTTTACCTCTCCGGGTTCAGTTTGGGCACCTATGGTTTTCTCTCAGGCACCTGGCCAGCGTCTGAAGAAAGCACCCAGATGTGGGATTTTGGATTTTCCCTGAGAGCTAGAAAGTGCTCATGGTTGGTTTAGTGAGCCACCATCAACCTCCATGCCATATGGAAAAGTGTCCTAGTACTGGCCGGGGTGTCATGTCAAGAAATAGAAGAGAAGTGTACCTGTTTGGGCCGCGTGTGCCCAGATCCGTTCAGAACCTGAGGGTTCATAGTGAAGAATGTGTGCTCAGTACCTCTGTAATCTGCATTACCAGCAAGTGTAGCTCTGTGGGGGTCCATCTTTGCTTTGTTATTCTCTGTGTTATGTGAATAAAAGTCACACTCTAGAATCCCATCCTGGTTTGGACATTACAGTTATTGCTTGCAGTGTCTGGATTTACTTGGGTGCCTCTGACCTAGCACAATGCTGAGCAAACGTTTTCTCCCAGGGACCCAGGTTGTTGGCCATGCTAAATGGTCCCCCCAGGTGTGAGCCAGGTAGTTGCCACACTTGGTTTGCCTGTTTAAAGGATGGCAGGCTCAGTAGTGGAAGTAATGGGTCCACAGTTTCTGCAAAAGATAATTTGTAGTGACTACCCCACCCCTCTCGGTGGTGCCTAGATGTGAGAGGAGCAGTCCTGCTGACAGAGAAAAAAGGGGGGCCAGTGGGGGGAGGTTACACATGACAAATGGCCTCAAACCCAGTTCCATCTGACTGCTCATTGTCATCCTCATCATCACTTCTATTCTGATCATCTGGGGTCCTGCCCCTTGTGATTACTGTATAATTTAGGTAGCACTTGTCATGTTTATAAAACTCCCTTGCAGTGAGGTCCTCGGTCTTAATTTTTGTGAGCATATCTTGGTCATCATGTAGCTCTGCCATCCTTTTCATTGTGGCTTCAGCTGTTTTTGTAACAATAGTAGTTGGATGTTGCTTCTTCCACACTTTGATTACGTATTTGTTATGGATTCCACATGTATCAGGAAATAACATTCTAGATAATGAGGAACAAGGAACACCACCCCGAGATGATGTGAGCTGTGTTCACCAGCGTCTGCATGTTCTCCAGATTTTCTGATACTCTTGGCTTTTGTGCACTTTTGATAGCATTGTCTATGGTAGCCATGCTTGGAAGGGTCATAGTTAGGCATTGGAATTGATGCACACTGCTCATCATAATGATTTTCACCACCTAACTGGGTTCGATTATCTTTGTTCTCTATAAGTGTGCAGTAACTTTTGTCACTCAGAGGAGTCACTTCAGAGTCTCTTGTTGTCAGGGCAGGGTAATGTACTGCACACTGCAGGGTCCTAGGATTTTCCTCTCCATGTTTCTGCTTGACAGAAAAGTTAAGAGACATCCTCGAAGAGTCTGAAATAAAAAGAAATGTTGTGTTAGTAAATAAATGTATATATACATATATATATAACATACACACACATATATAAATGGAGATGATATGGTGTGAAAAACTCAAAAAGTATAAACTTGCTAAAATGTTGTCTATTAATGGCGTCTTCCATTTTGTCAATTTATCCTCTTACATTACCTTAAAACTTCACAAACACATATGCATTTCAAAGTAGAATACTTACCCTTTCAGACAACATAAAATTATATAATAAAGCGCAATAAATCCTGTCTGACAAGATTAAATAGAAGAATATTTTGAAATTTCGCAAGAAATTAATGGGTGGTGGTTGGTATTTAACCCTATAACTTTTAACGTTAATCTTTTGAAGTAATGTATGGGTATGCAATTTAAAGCTCTAACTCCCACCTATTTATTGAGAACAGACTTGAATGTATATTTCACTTACTGTCAAAGTAATGGCCCAAGAATCTGCATTAAGTACGTGGAGCTGAATATTGCAAAATTTGTCAAGGTGTCAGTACAAAATTGATGCAAACTACCATTTTGCCCCAGTGTTCATGTGATCAACAGACAGAAAATGAGTTTTGGGTATATCTGCTACATTAAACAACCGTCTGCATTTTTTTAGCTCTCAGGTGACACCCCACCTCCACCTACACCTGGGCTATATTGAGTTTTTGTATTATTTTCCTGATTTAGTCAAACAGTTTTTGTAACATAGATGAATTAATTAAGAAGCACTGTGAGCATCAGTGAATTTTTCTTGTAACACCTCATTTATCTTAGGATGAATTCACTCAGTCCTCTGCTACTTTCTGATCTGGATCTCCCAGAAATCCATTTATGTTTTTTTTTAATAAGATAAAAACTTAAACTATTACATTGGCAAGTACAGTAATATGTTTATATTGAAATATACACAGTGTTTAATAATCTGATAATTATTTTTTTATCATATCACAATTTTCACCTCTGCAGCCACTGACCTGCCTTCATACTCCAGCCACCGCACCCACTCCACCACTGACCCTGAAGTTGCATGCCCAGCTGGCATATGCAACTATGCCTTCGAGAGGGGCACCCCCTATTGCCCCCACGCCAGGCAAGGAACCAATACCGGCACGTGCTGACCAGGCATCATCAGCTGATGAAGTAGCAGCCATCAAGCTGCCATGGTCTGTGCTGCCATTTTCCATGTTCTGGTAGCCCCGGGAGTGTGAGCATGCAATGACATCATGGCACGTACGTGCTGATGTCTGCCGCACTCCATACTGCTGCTCTGACTCTAGTAGTTCCCGCGGTCATCACTAGGGGCTGCTGCAGAGCTGTGGCACCCTGGATCCCTCCCTGGGGATAGGAGAGCAGTTCTCCAGATGCTCAATCCTATCCCCCACACCAACCCCTGATGACCCAGGCTCGCATCTGAACCCGGGTCACCAGCGTGGTGCGAGGTGTGGCGTCCAGAGCCTCAACCCTCAGCGCCACTGGACCAGCCATAATCTGGTGATTATGAAAAGGTTCCTGAATGTAAAAGTTTAAAATCCACAACTGGGCGCTCCAGGAGATTGTGATTTTAAATCTAGTCACTTGTTGTTATAATCACTCCAGTTGGAGAGGGAGGGCCAGTAGGTCACTGCCAGAGAGCTGGGGGCATAACATCATGATGTTCTAGATGGCAGCAGCTTCAAAAGCTAGCCAGAAGTAGCGCACAACCAGATCCTGCAATATAATGGCTGTGGCACTCTTAATAGCTACACACAAGAAGTGTGAGCTGCTGAGTAGAGATAAAAGCTTAAACTACATATTGAATTAGTGAGTACCCTTTCTTCATGCTGTGAAATAAGATTAAATGTGAAAAAATATAAATACTTTTGGTAACCTGTTTTTAAAGTGCATTAGGTACTTACCAAATCAAGTTGTTATCTGAATATATACTGTATTTTTTTTTTAATTTGTAGGACCACTCCCCTTGAAAAAGCTGGCAGGAGGCCAGTGAAACTGTTGGGGCAAGCAAATTTGGTGGTCAGTATGAAAATAAAGATGAATTTGTGAAAGTGAATTTAAGTCTATGCCATTTGCACTGTATGTCTATTTGCACTTTGTCTTATGTACCAGCCTCATATACAGGCTTGCCTGTAACCTATGCCTAATTTGTACCTATGTATTTTTGCTTTGTCTCTTTATTTATCCACATTGTCAAGTCAAGTCAAACTTTATTTTTAAAAAGTGCTTTTCAAATACCAAAGCACTTGTACAAGATAAAACAGTAAAAATCCTTAAAACACATAAATTAAAACAGGCAGCACAATGACATAATAGATTAGCTAGCATCTGCGAAAGCTAAATCAAACATATGTTTTTAAGGCGGACTTAAAGGTCTCAGTGGACAGGCACTCTCCAATCCAATGAGGTAGAAAATTCCACATGGTTGGGTCACGAAGGAAAAAGCTCTGGCCCCCAAGGTCTTTAAATGGACCCAGGGAATCTCTAACAATCCCTCATTGGAGGAACGGAGTGGGCGGAGGGGACAATAGGATGAAGGAGATCCTGCAAAAAATATGGTCCCAGTCCATGTAGGGCCTTATAGATCAGCAAAGCAACCTTGAAGGTGATCCTCCACCACACAGGCAGCCAGTGCAGTCCACAGAGCACAGGCAAGACATGGCTAGACCTTGACAAACCCATCAACAACCTGGCTGTTGCATTCTGCACCAGCTGCAGGCACCAGATGTCCACCCCTGGGAGCCCTAGGTATAAAGCACTGCAGTAGTCAAGGCAGGAGGTCACAAAGGCATGTTGGAAGGTCATCAGGCGGAATGAGGTGCTTTATCAGGGTGATGTTCCTCAGATGGTAAAAAAGAGGACTTGTTGACTGCTGACACCTGAGACTTAAGTGGCAGCTCACCATCAAGAACAATGCCCAGATTCCGCACCCATTCAGAGGACCTCAACTGGTTGTCCCCCAGCATAAGCCCGGACAGCTGACCAGAAGATAACCACTCTATCTGATAGCCTGGGTCCACTACTAACACCTCAGTCTTATTTGGGTTCAGCCTTAACCAGCTGGCACCCATCCAGTCTTGAATCTCAGCTAGGCAGTTGTTAAAGACCAAGACAGCATCATCTTGTTCAGGTACAAAGGACACGTACAACTGAGTATCATCTGCACAGCAGTGAAAACTCAGCCTGTACCACCTTATAATGTCTCCCAATGGCAACATGTACACCACAAACAACATAGGAGACAAAATGGAGCCCTTCGGCACCCCACAGTCCAGGGGAAAGGGGCCAAGGAAAAAATCCCTGACACCACTCTCTGAGTCCTGCCTGTGAGAAAAGAATGGAACCATCTGAGAACTGTCCCAGACAGTCCACAGAACAGCCACAGGTGCTGCAGTAATACCCTATGGTCCACGGTGTTAAATACTGTAGAGAGACCAAGAAGAACCAAGATCGAATGGCTCTTCTGATCTCTCGCTATCAGGAGATCATTAAGTATCCGAGCAAGGGCCGTCTTGGTACTATGCCTCTTCCTGAAACCACACTGGGGAGGATGATAGACCTCGTGGGTGGTAAGATAGTCTTCGAGTTGCAATGCAACCACCTTCTCAATAACCTTACCCACAAAGGGTAGGTTAGAGACTGGTATGTAGTTTGTGAGACAATCTGGGTCGAAGGAAGATTTCTTCAAAAGGGGTGTCACCACTGCCTCCTTCAAGGGGCTAGGAAACACACCCTTCTCCAAAGAACACCAGACAATCTCCACCAGAACTGGCCTGAAGACCTCCACACACTTCACTAGGAGGCAGGTTGGACCAGGGTCCATACCACAGCAGGTTGGTCACAAGCCCTGTACTGTCTTCATGATATACACAATCACTGGCTGGTCAAAGCTCACCCAGATGGACTGGGTGCTTGAGATCTCCCAACCTCCTCTACAGCACTCACTGAAATGAGTAAGATGGATCTCCGACCTAATGGTGGCAACCTTATCAGCAAGGAATTGAGCAAATTCCTCACATTTAATTTATGAAAACGCTCTTCAATTCTGAAGACAGACTAGATTGCACAACTTATCGACAGTTCGGAAGAGCTGAGCCGGTCGATTCTCTGCTGCAGCAATCTCCCTGGACAGGAGCTCTGCCTTCTTACAGGAGATTTCTGACTGATATTCTGCATAATGGGCCACTAGTCTAAGGCTGTCATCCTCCAGGCCAAATTTCTGCCAGCGTTGTTCCAACCTTCGCCCCACTTGCCTCAACTCCTTCAAGGTCCCATCAAACCAAGAGGACAGAGGACGTAGAGTGAGTGGATGAATGTGGACAGAAGCTATGGAATCCAGGACCCCCGATATCGCACTGTTATAATACAATACCAGGTCCCTTGGATCAGGGCATTCCAATGGCCTACTCGATAGTCTATTACTGCCATTAGACTCTCAGGGGTCACACCCCTTAAAGGGCGGTATCAGACCATCTCTGAAGGGGCAGGTCTATTGGGGGGAGCCATGAAACTGAACCCTATAGTGTGATGGTCAGAACAGCCGACCGGTTCCACCACCAGGTCGGAGACCTCCATCCACAGGAGGAACACCAGATCCAGTGAGTGACCTTGATTATGGGTCGCAGCGGTAACTACCTGTGTGCAGCCCAATGAAATCATTATCTGGAGGAAGTTCTGGCCAAACTGCGAGAGTTCATCATTGATCCAGGTGTTGAAATCCCACAGGACCAACCATCTGGAGGATTCCAACACTATATCAATCACAAAGTCTGCGACTTCCTGCAGGAAAGCTTTCTCATCTCTGGGTGGATGGTAGATGAGAAGTATCCTGCAATCCACACCTGCACCCATGATGCACTCAAAGGATCTGGTTGTCCCCACTGGTACATCTACAAGGCCCAGTTCCATCTTATAACAGATGGCTACACCCCCGCCCCTATGATCCAATCTTGGGCAATGTATCACTGAGCACCCGGCTAGAACTGCTGATTCCAACACAGGACCAGCATTTTCATCCAGCCTGGTCTCGGTGATGCAAGACAAGTCCGATGTTCCAGCAAGCTCAGCAATTATTGCTGTCTTGTTCTTTATCAACCTAGCATTGCATAACACTGCCGAGTCGGATGAATGGCCTTGGAAGGGCACGTCATTTGCCCACCAGTAGTGGAGCCCTTGGGTATGGGAACCATGCAGGGAGGACCCCTTTCCTGGACCATTTCACCCCAGGGAGTCTCCATGAACCCACTATCTCAATCGGCTCGCTCCACTCCACCCCCCCACCAGGCCTGGGACCCCAACCCCCTGACCCCCCTGCGCTGTCCCCAAGGCCCGACAATGCCTGTAGACCTCAGCTGACAGTGGAGGCACTTGAAGGGATGCAGCCCCCTCAACCTGGAGGGGCAGCAACACCTGCCCACCAAAGACCACTCCCAACACATAACACCTGCCTATAATCCCAGCAGCAGTGATCACAATACAGGACAGCAATTATTACACTACATCCATACACAAGTAATCAAACCCCACAAATCTACAAGACCCAAATCCTTCCCCCACCCCAAAATAAATAAAACAATAAAACAAAACCCACAGTACAGTAAAATATGGCAAAAGGTCCTTGGGTAAGATCTGTTTTAAATTTTCACTGAGAAAGAGTTGCTGAGTCTCTCCTAAAGTTCATATAGATGTCCCTCAGAACTCTCATTTCTTTGGGACTAATAGTTGAGACGAATACTTCGATAAGCAACCAGCTCTCACATGGGCTTTACAGAGCACTACAGAGTAGGGCATGCACTTTAACCAAAAAGCACTCTCACTGCTTTAAATAACCAAACAAATAAATCAGCCAAGAATTTCAAACCAGCTCCTTAGCAGTCCGGGGGAAAGTCCAACAGATAGGTCTGAAACTGGAAAAAAGTCTTCTTTAGGGTAGTTCTTCCTTAAGCACCTTCTTCACAGACTGTAAGCTCATAGGCCCTCTTCCCTTGGTGCAGGCCCTACCTAGAATCAGCCACCTCCGCGGCTGCCCCAGGAAATAATTTATAGGTGGCACACGAGAGCAGGCAAGGATATCGGTTTCGAACAATGGAGAGGACCCCTAAAACACCCGCCACCAAAAAGGAGATCTGGCCCCAAATTATCCCACACCCATGGCCCCAGGAGCACGTCTAGCCAATGCTAGATGCCCCCCAGAGACCTTAGAGGCACCCAGGCAAGACCCTGTCCTTTGTCTGACCGTAGCCCAATGCCTCCCATCTGGGACTAGACAACAGCAACTTCCCAGGAAGACAGCTGCAAGAGAGCACCAACCCCACAATCCTCACCAACCTCCAAACTGGCTTAGTGCACACTCACGGCCGATACCATGGCAAACCCTCACAGAGGTCCACACAACATGTTCCATCCAGTAAGGGCCTGGCAATGTTCCAGTTTGGGTTCCACCAACCAGGTGCAACATGTGCCATACCAGCTAGCTCGAGCTCACCAGCAAAGTTCCTCCACACACCTCAGAAGATTCCTCAAGCCACCCAATGTCTGTTGACAACCTCCACAAGACCTCCACCCAGCATCCTGGAGCTGGTCAGTAGGCAGATTTATGTAATTATGTGTGATTTTCCAAAAATGATAGTGGTTTGAATGCTCTGCCAAACTAAACACAACACAACGAAAGTAATATATTTTGCAGCACCATGTGACAGAGCATAAAAATTTCTTCTATCTAACTGGGAACACTAGAATGTAAACTAACTAGCTCACTAAAATTCCCTATCTAAGCAAGCTTGTCACTCACTAATAATACAGCAATAAAATCTATTAACCAACTAAAAATAAGCCAAAAGCATTACAAACGAATAAACATTAAAACAACAGAAACTCTAAAACTGCTGCTGCTGATGGCTAGCCCAGCAGGGCCACCATCCTAGCTCGAAGCATTGCCACTATGTACCAGATGTATTTGTAAGTCCTCTTCCCCCATCCCCCGGGTCACACCTGGAAATGAGCCTCAGCTCAGTGTGCCTCTCCCGGTTACCAACTTTTAAAATAAATAATAAATAAAAGTCTCAAGTGGGGTTAACTGGTTGATAGAGCTACTCTGCTGTTTTAACTGTGCATTTTATGCCAATAAGGGATGTTCAATAAAATCTTTATAGCAAAAATAAATGTTTGAAGTCTGTTGTACTCTGATTACCTCTTGGTTTAAAGAAGACCTCTGACCTTATGCTCCTTCCAGATACTGAATCGCCAAAAGCCATTATTACTAGTCAGATCGAAAGCTTCGTCACAGACGATGAAGATTACTATGACGATACTGAGGATGGGGATGATGATGACGTATATGGATCAGCAGACTAGAAAATGGGAAGCAAACCTTTTGTAAAGCCCCAAAGCAACATCTTCTAATGAATGCCTCACTGGACGTTCCATAGTTAGAACCATGCTAGACAGATACAGGGCATCTATTCCCCTATGCCATTTATCACTGCTCCACCACCTTAACATCTACTAATCATCAGTTTATGTCTTTTAACAACGATTTTCACTTTATTACTGTTTTACCTTTCAGCAAAAAACTCATATGGGAGACAGTGACAAATGAAAATCCTGCTGGGGGGAGGGGTGCAGTTGGGATACATTTTATTTCTGCCTGATGAGTATTGTTTTGTGACAGTTCACACTTCCGTCAAACATCGGAATATCACTGTCCTTGCTCTGCAAACTCTCCTACCCACTTCTTTGAATCATCCACACCCCTTTCACCAGGCCTGAAATGTAACTGTTTATCTGACATCAGTGTTGTGCTCTGTCTGCCCCGTCACCACTCCCGAAATGTAATTGTTTACCCACTGATATAAGTGTTGTGCCGTGCCTGCCCTGTCACCAGTCCTGAAATATAATCATTTACTCACTGATATAAGTGTTGTGCCATGCCTGCCCCGTCACCAGTCCTGAAATGTAATCATTTACCCACTGATAAAAGTGTTGTGCTGTGTCTTCCTGTCACCAGTCCTGAAATGTAATTGTTTACCCACTGATATGTGTTGTGCTGTGTCTGCACCATCACCAGTCCTGAAATGTAATCATTTACCCACTGATATAAGTGTTGTGCTGCGTCTTCCTGTCACCTGTCCTGAAATGTAATTGTTTACCCACTGATATGTGTTGTGCTGTGTCTTCCTGTCACCAGTCCTGAAATGTAATTGTTTACCCACTGATATGTGTTGTGCTGTGTCTGCCCCGTCACCAGTCCTGAAATGTAATTGTTTACCCACTGATATAAGTGTTGTGCTGTCTTCCTGTCACCAGTCCTGAAATGTAATTGTTTACCCACTGATGTGTTGTGCTGTGTCTGCCCCGTCACCAGTCCTGAAATGTAATTGTTTACCCACTGATATAAGTGTTGTGCTGTGTCTTCCTGTCACCAGTCCTGAAATGTAATTATTTACCTGACATGAGTGTCCTGCTGTACAGATTTTTCATGTATATTTTCCCCCTTTGTCACTAATGTTGCCCTTACTCTGCAAAATGACCTCCCATCCCCATCAGCTGCCCAGCTCTGTTGCTTACTCATTCCAAAGGGAAGGGGGGTGCCACAGTGGGTATTTCCACTGTGGTGCCCCTCTTCAGAAGTGTTGAAAGCCATGATGTCCCTTGGCCCATCAAGTGAGAAGAATGTTGGGTAGTCGGTAGTGGTGCGGCCTGAGCATGCCGGCATCATTCTGCCTCAAATTGGGTTTCTCCTTGCAGTTTTTCCCTGCCCCTGCAAAGCAGCCAGCTATGTTTCTTAGCTAAGCATGCGCAAAAATGTGTGATCCTGCACCAGAGGCAGGCTGCACTTCCCCTCCCCTCCGATCTCACATCACCCTTTAGCTACACCACCACAGTGATGCAGCAAACAACGTATCCTTCCCTCCCCGGAGGAGAAAAAATCCACTGGGATGCTTTATCTTCTTCCCTCCAGCCAGCTCCCAACTACAAAGACTCGCTTCCAAAAATTGGGTCACCAGCATCGTGAATGGCAGTACTATAGATGCCCCGACTGCCTGGCTGTGCTATGCCAGTTTTGACATCGGGCTCTGATGATCATCTCATCTTAATTACTCTTTCTCCACTTCCGTTAGGGCCCCTTTTCAGGAATATGATTGGTGGGGTTCCAAGAGGGTATCACGTCAAAACAGCGAATCAATATCTGCAATTCAATTACAGTGACTTCAAGAGAGTGAATGTCTTTTTAGCAACATGGTTTTTATAGCGAGTGGTTTTGTTAGCGAGGCAGTTCAGCAACCCAGTGATGTAGTTCACTGGCTATTGTGTGCTCAGTAGTGAAATTGGCTGCTGTGTGCTGAGCCATCGAGCTGCCAGTATAGCCTAGTGGTTACAGTCATCAGGTGTGTGTTTGTTACGTTGCCAGACCTGGGTTCAAGGCTAGCTGTTCCTGGTGGGTTTTTTTTTTAATTGTTGCACTGCATCATCCAAGAGAATATCCCCCCTCTCGAGTTTCTCCCTGTCCCCGAGCTGCGTTCCACCTGGTGACTGATGATTATATATTTTAATGGGGGTGTGGGGGGCGAAGCCATCCCCAGAAAGTCACTGCGGTACCGTTTTCACGATTTACAGCAATCACTGTTATTTGTACTCGCTGAACGTGCACGTGCTATTTTTTAGTAGTGATTTTTGTATTCACGTTTTTTTTATGCTGTTTTGACATGGAACCTTCTTAGAGTAGTTCAGGAATAGAATAAGAACTCCACAGGGACTTGTAAATGCAGCACCTGCCTATTCATAGTCTAAGCAAAGATTGTGCCATTTACTTGTAAAATGACCTGAGGACTAGTCCCCCAATATGGCCACTCCCAATTTCAGCCAGCTATGTACTTTTACTGCCACATTTGCTCCCTTGCTCATAACAGTTCCTGTAATGCTCTGACTCTCAGAGCTACCCTGTCCCTCTCTATTAAGGAGGAGCTTGATATAGTCATCTTTGGGAGCCTTTCATTTTAATTCACCTTTCAGTACACTAGCCACTCAACACTAAACAACGAATCACACCACAGAACAATAATGTGCCAATGCAGATATGAAGTGCAGCATGTGACGAGTGATTGGTGCTTCCCCTTCCTTCTGTCTAGGAGAGTGCAGTCTGGCACCAGGGTCTTTAGTTATTTGGAATTTGTTCCCCCATCATATTGAGCTGAGCAAAGAGGAAGGTGCAACTGTAAACTGAAAGCCAATTTATTTCACACAGCCTTTATGTTTTTTTTCTAAAATGTTTGTGGTGAGCTTTAGTGATTGCGCAAAATGCCTGAATGAAAGCGCTGTAGACTGAAGACTTGTGTCCATTCATGTAACAGGTGCAGCAGGGATCACTTTAGTGCCAGCTTCCCTACACACTGTCCCACCTCAGTGCTCTGGCCTGCCACAGAAGGACCCCCTCTTGTAGGGGAGAGGAGTAGTTCAGACTTCATGTCCTGTCGGTTCTTGGCCTCTTATGTGAGACTACCAACAAAAGTGACAATTCATGCTAGTTGTGAAGGTGATTTTGTGATGTGATCACCTGCTCTCTATGAACCAAAATGAAACTGACCACATCTTGTTTCATATTGGCCACTGAACAGCCATCCAATGATACTGGATTTCATCCACTACTGAGCTGGGCCACATTTGAACCATTGACCTTGAAGTGCAAGCCTTCATAGCCCCCTAATGAAAATCCACTGCAGCTTTTACCTGAATATCTATTTTCTGAATGTTACTGTAGCTTTTCATATTATTATGTGATTGTATAGGTCTTATCAATATTTTATATAGGAGGAGCTAGACATCTGTCAATGTATTACATATTGTTTTGTCATGATTCAGAAGATGGTGTCCTCCTGGGGTTATAACAAACCATTAAAATAGTAATTTCCCCTATTACATGTCCCAAAAGTCATATGTTGTTTCTTTTTATTTGAAGGCTGAGTGGGAAACAATTATGCACTTCATCAGTTTCTGGGGAGTGCTGATTCTCTTCATAGCATAAAGCATGCACTTTAGTTTGCTTCTCCCTCAAAATTCTCAGTAGTTGGGCATTCAAGCCAAGCCATCAGCAAAGCTGGAGAGAACAAGCCAGCCCGGTGGCACTGAGGGTTGAGGCGCTGGATGCCAAACCTCGAGTCACGCCGGTGACCTGGCTTCGGGAACAGATTCAGGCCACTATGGGGTCAGCAGGGGAAGGGATTGAGCATCCAGAGGACTGCTCTCCCTTCCTTGGGGGCGATCCGGGCCAAGCACCACACCTTAGCGGCCCCAGAGGGAGATCGTGGGCAATGCAAGGAACATGTAGTGCAGTGAATAGGAGTGGAGCAGTGGCAGACATTGACACGTTGATGCCATGATGTCATTGCACGACCGCACTCCAGAGGGGAAACCATAACATAAAATACCCCAACAGACCAGGGAGGTGACAAAGGCTCCAGAGACCCAACCCACATCCCCAGCACCGGGTCATCCCTCCAATGGTCCCCCAAGGCCCTCGACCAGGACTGACCCTCTAATCGCAGAAAGGTCACCAGGTAGATGGGCATGCCCTTCCCTGGGGGGTGATCTGGGGGGCTGGAAGGTCCTAGGGAGAGGGTCCCAGAAGAGAGAGGTCTCAGGCAGAGGAGTAGAGGCGACAGTCGAGTGGGCACTTCTGAGAGATGCTCTGGTCCACCACAGCAAATAAATAGAAAACAAGCTGGCAAGAACATTACGTGTTTGTGTGTGTGTGTGTGTGTGTATGTGTGTGAGCAAAGGTGATCTGTACAAGCAGCTGTCCCTCAGCTTATCTTAAATCTCCAACTGAACTTCTACAGTCTGATTAACATTGACAAAATGTACATCACAACTACATTTTGGGAATCCTCTTCTTTAGTACTTACTCAATGGAACATTCTATTAGTGGCCTCCCACAAGGACATAACTAGACATTGGATTAAGGAAGAGCCACCAATGTTACAACATTGGCTGGATCTTGTTCATGACATACAAATGATGGAGGAACTGACCTTTAAAGTTAATCTGAGACTACCCATATTTGTGAGGAGGTGGGCCCGAAGGAACCTCCAAGGAGACCAATCCCGCACAGGCCTTAGTTAGCCTCTGGATTAAGTTGTTGAGTATCTACTTACTAGCCCACTCCTTCTTAGATCCTCACCCCAGTCCTCTACTCTTGTGCATGGCCAGAATTACAGACTACTGACACTGAGGAATGAAGTGTTATGCCTATAATTGTCTGTACCACCTTGTAAGGCCAATCATGTAATTCTGTAATAGGATAATGGAACCTGCCATGATAATAACAGTTGCTTAGTATAATGCACCTAAACAGGTGATTTTGTTTTTGAACCTGTACCCAAGCTTTGCAATAAACATGAATTAAAAAAAAAAAGTTCCCTGATAACTGTTGAAATATTCTGCCTCTGTTGTGGATTTATAACTAATGCCAGTTTCCAATGCTAAACATAACTAAGAAAAAATTACTCACTGTAGTAATATCATTTCTTTCAAAGGGATCCCTCACTATGTTTAGCAACAGCAATCACCCTGCTGGAATGAGCAGCCAGCCCTGAGAGTTAGGGCAGGATTCACAAAGCAGATGCACTGGGTGCGAATGAGATGCACAGGCGCAACAGGGAAATGCACCATGTCACCATTCAAAGAAATCACAGATGCCCCAGCACAACCCAGATGCGCTACGCTAAACAGGATGCACTGGAGACTGAAAACAATGATATACAGTGCATCTGAAGGGGGTGTGCAACTGCATATACAGTGCAGATCCATTCACAGAGCAAAATGAATGTGCAAATATGGAGCATTCACAGCGTAAGTACCAAATCCGCCTTTTGGAGATAAGTATAAAAGAAGTAGACTTAAGTGCAAGCTCCCAGCAGGCTGAGCGCAGGATAGCAGCAGCAAGCAGTAGGAGAGCAGCAGCTGAAAAGTACTATGAGTGGAGCACCTGTCCTGACAGTGAAAATGTTAATGGGGATGAGAAGATGGGCGAACCAGCAACATGGCGGCGGAAGGCACCATAGATGGCCAGCCCCGCAGCGGTATCATGCCAGACTGACATTTGAACAGCTGAAGGACACTGAGTCAGTTGGTCAATACCACCTAAACAGGGCTATTCTGAAGCAGCTCTGTGTGCTGTGCCATGACAAAATGCAGGCACCCACTGGAAAAGGTCATGCCATATCAGTGGAGACCAAGGTGACAACAACAATATGCCTGCTCAGCACAGGAACCTTCCAGAGGCCAGCCAGAGACACCACTGGCATATCCCAGCTGTCCACATCCCATCTCCTCACACACTTCCTCACAGCACTGCTCCCAAATGCTTCAGAATTCATCCACTTCCCAAGCACACAGGCAGAGTGGAAAGAAGCCATGCAGCAGTTCCACAGGGTGGCATGCATGCCAGGCGTCATAGGAGCCATTGACTGCACCTATGTGGCAATCCGTGCACCACCTGGTGATGATGCCATGACATATGTCAACTGCAAGGGCTACCACTCTGTCAACTGCCAGGTAGTGTGCAACGCCACTGGGTGCATCAGCGATGCCTGCGTCACACACCCTGGGAGTACACACGATGCCTTCATGTGGCACCAGTCCACACTGTGCCGCCAGTTTTAGACTGGGAACATACCCAGCAGCCATCAAGTAGGTGGATGGGGCATGCAGAAATGCCCAAAAATGGAGCACCATGGCACAACAAATGATGGGAGAGGGAGCAGGTGTGCAAGGGCCATGGCAGAGAATGCACAGGGGGATATGCACAGGTGGAACAGTGGAGGTGGGCACACCGATGGAACTGTGCATACAAGGGGGACAGTGCAGCAGAACAGTGAAGCATGGGAGGTGGGTTGCAGTGCAACAGCAGGCATGAGTGGCAGGACAGAACACACCACACACAGCCATGCATGGGTGACTGCTAGGCATTGGTGGGCAGACAATGGCAACGGGAACATGTGCAGGCAGTCATGGCTGCATGCACAAGCAGGTACTTGCAGATGTGGGCAGCCAGAGCAGGCCATTGTAGGTGTGAGGGGGATTTAGCCAGCCAGGGAGGGTTGCCACAGGGACTGAGGTGGATAGTCAGCAGACACACCATGGTGCGGGAGGACAAAATGCACAGGTATGCAGTGTTGCAACAGACTGCTCTTGCTCCTCACAGGTGATGCAGTGTACCCCCTTCAACCATGGCTACTCACACCCTTCCGATGACCTGGCAAAGAGGTGGAAGAGCGGCACTATGAGGCACACATCGCTACAAGCGCCATCATTGAGCGTGTCTTTGGCATGCTGAAGATGTGCTTTTGGTGTCGAGATAGGTTGAGTGGTGCCCTAGAGTTGTTACACCTGGGTTATGCCCCCTATCATCCCAAATACAACTTATATTGTATTCCTGGTCTATTATTCTGTGATATTGCTATTTTGCACTAACATATAGACTTAGGCATCCATCGTATAAGTATGAGTGCCAGGAATTTGCTTTGCTGCTAATATTTGCTAATGTTTACATCTTTTATAGGATTAGATCATGCATGATTATTATACCTCACTATAACACATTATGTTTGTCTTTTACATATATTCCATATATAATCTACCTAATCACTGATAGGATGACTCTGAGGGAGCAACAGTGATTACTTTATACATTATATATATATATATATATATATATATATATATATATATATATATACAGTATAGTACATATATATATATTCTTATATAATCGTATATAGTAGTGGCCAGTCAGCACTTATCTTTGTCTAAGCAAGCTAGCAGACAGAGAGAGAAAACCTTTATGTCCCATATTGTATATAGGCAAGAAATGCCACATGTAGTTTGGACCCGACAGCATTTCTTTTGTCCAAACTATAATGCTAACCAAAGCATATTCTATGTCTCATATGATACTCATTAGTAATTCTGTCTCCTAAGTCATTATCCAATACATAATGTTTCTCATATCCGTAACTATGATGTAATCTCATACGAACATACGAACATCTCTGTTGCTATGCTGTTATCTGTAGTACATAGCCTTCTGTAACCTAGTTCCGAGAAAAGAGAACAAGATCTCAGAGAACCTAAGATCCTAGAAATACTGGAGATTATGTACATTCTTCAGGAGAGTGGTGAGAAACCCATCTCCCTTGTGATTTTCTTTGTCACGTGCTTGGCGTAAGTAGTATAATGAACATTTATTAGTATTCTTGCTTGTTTACAAATGTTTCTTGGCAGACTCTGAAGACATAAGAATCTGTATTATTAGTATTATTATTATTTACTCTACACACTAAGAGTGTTTAAGCAACACTGGCGACTGCGAATGGAGTCTGGGTGTTTGCTAAAGTTACATTTTAATTTCCTCTGTAAATTAAAACACTCTGTAAAAAATCCCTAGTAACAAGCAGCTGAGAGTGTCTTCTGTTTAAATTTTTCTGTCTGTTGTGTGTACCACAGTGCAGACAAAACAATCTCTTCGCATATGTTCAATCTCTGTGTAGTGAGTTGTTTTATTTTTTTATTTTTTTCCTCTTCTTTCTCTGTGGGAACAAACAGCTGTAAAGGGAAGTGAACAGACAGACTGCTTTCATTTGTGGTTTCAAATCCTAATGGGTCTTTACTCATCTAGGAGTCCACATATGACAAAGGCTGTTTGTGTCCTGTCATGAACTTTGGTTGCAAACAAAGTTTCTGATCCAAAGACAGCTAAGGGTTTCTTATCTTAAAAGACATGTCTAAAAATATCACTACTAAGTTGAGGCTGGATGCCTTAACATACCAAACTGCCTACAGTGGTTGGTCTGATTTTGCTGAGGTAGCAGAATCCAGTGGTAGCCATTTCAGGGATATCATTGCCCATTATAGGGACTTGAAACATGGTTCCACAATCCTGATGGATTATTAATTGAAAACGTTTAAATGCTTTAATGCTGTTCTAAATAATCTGTTTTGGAATCTGAGTATGTTGCTTGCAAAATGGAGATTAGTCTGAAAAAGGCTTCTCATAAAGAAAGGATAGATGGACTGCAGTCTCAGCTGCAGCCCCTCCATCAAGAAAATTAGTTTCTCTTTAACAAGAGGGGCAGCCAAGACCTGCATGCCTTAGGAGATAATGCTGAAAAGGCAAAACTTATTATTAGAAAAAGAAGTTTTTCAAACGAATGGTGTTCTGGCTAATAACACTGATTCCTTACGTTTTGAAAACAAGGAACTTAGAGATAAAAAGTCTGAAGTAATTACTGAAAGAGTTAATGTGCTGGTATTTCAACACCAGACTTTGAGTGAGTATTGTGATTCTGCAGACTTGAAATTAATGTTTTGAATCTAAACTGTGACACAGCTTCTGTTGATAACAGGCAAGTTTTAGAAGATGAGAATGTCTTGAGATCTGAAAACAAGGCACTTTACAGCGTGCTAACTCCTGTATCTGAGCAGTTAGAATGTAGGAGTAAAAAGTCAGATATGGTGAACTTGTGCCATCAGCCAGAGGTATTGGCTGGGCATACTACCTTAATGCCCATAGACCTTGCAAGCAAACATAATGATGCTGACATACTTTTGAATGAGGCTGGTATTCTACCTGTCATGAAGCCAGTGTCTGATGCTGCAGAAGCAGCTGCTGCTGTTAACAATGTTTACTATACTAGAACGTCCTTGGTTAAGGAATACATTGCTGTTAATTATGTTAAATGTGAAATAACATCAGCTTGCCCTGAGAAGACTGAATGTACTGCTTTTCCTATGCAGTGTGTTAATACCTTAAGCTGTAACATTAAAAACAATGTTGCTACCATCCAGCAGCCTTCCGGTGGGGAAACCCACTTTGCATTTGATGGAGGAGGGGACAACCCTGATTCTGAAAGACCCGTGGCTGTGATATTTTCAGCATCACAGGCAATGTTGAGGCGGAGGGTTACAGGTTTGATTTCCGAACCTGGGCTGACAGCTGTTTCAGTACTACTTTCTCCACCCCTAATGGCACTGAACCACAATCCATAGCTGGAGAACTATGTGCAGCTTGCACACTGCTTTTCTCTACTGTGCAGGAACCCCTGATAGTGCCACCACTGCCTGCACATGATGCAGAATCCCCTCCTCCAGTGACACCTGGATCATACTAATATACTAACATACTATTTGCCAGCAGATTAGGCCTTACAGTCTATCGAGTCTGCTCAAACCTCAGATCCCTAGTTGGGTGTCGAGGCCCCCCCTTGTGTTCCAGAAACCCCTATCATCCATTCCCACCCCCTTGGGCCAGGCCATCATCTGATACATCCACTTTCTGTGTCTGTCCCACCCTCTCTTGAAGCCCTCCACTGTGGATCTCTGAACCAGCTCACCAGGCAGTGCATTCCAAGGGTCCACCACTCTCTCAGTGAAAACCTCCTTTTCCACCCTCACCTTTCCACCTTCCAACTTCAAACCATGCCTCTGGTGATACCTCCCTGCTTTAGTCTAAAGATCCCTCCATGTTTACTCCTGTTTATTCCCTTGAGGTACTTGAAGACCTCAATCATGTCCCCTGTCTCTCCTCTCCTCCAATGAAAACAGGCAGAGCTCCTCAAGTCTGTCCTCATACGCCAAATCCCCTAGCCCTCGTGATCATCTTAGTTGCCTCCTCTGTACTCTCAAGAGATGTATGTCCTCTTCAAGTGTGGTTTCCAGTACTGTACAAAGTACTCAAGGTGTAGTCTAACCAGTCCATTGTACAGCGGCAGAATCACTTCCTTGCTCCTAGAGGTGATCCCCTTATGATGCGTCCCAACATCCTGTTTGCCTTGCTAGCTGCTCTCCTGCACTGCTCAGAGTTATTCATACATGCATCCACCATGACCCCTAGGTCTTTTCCCCCTATTGAGGCCTCCAGCGCCTCCCCTCACAGGGTGTATCTGTGTTTAGGGTTTCCCCGCCCAAGATGCAACACCTTGCACTTGGTGATATTGAAATTTAATTTCCATGTGTGAGCCCAGCTTTCCAGGGTGTCCAGGTCCCCTTGCAGGGCCAACCTCCCTCTTCTCCCCAAGTACTGTTCCCTGCCTTGGAGTCATCAGTGAAGAGACTCATTTCACACCCTATACCCTCCCTGATGTCCGATATGTATGCATTAAACAGGATCAACCCAGGACCGAGCTCTCTGCGGCACCCCACTACCAACCTCTCTAGGATTCAAGAGCTCCCCACAGACCACTACTCTCTGGGTGCGTCCAGCTAGCCAGTTTTCAATCCATCTGACCATCAAAGGGCCTACTCCTAACCCCATCAGTTTCTCCACCAGACCATTGTGGGGGACAGAGTCAAACGCCTTGCTGAAGTCCAAGAATAATACATCCACAGGCTTTCCCTGTCCAGTTCTGATGTTACTACCTTAGAACTCCACAAGATTGGTTTGACATGATCTACCTGGCACAAACCCATGTTGCCAACTATCCAGACCTCCCACCTCCAAGTACACCCCAACTGCCTTTAGTATACCCTCCATTAATTTTCCCACCACCGAGGTCAAACTGATGGGTCTATAGTTACCTAGTACTTCCTCGACCCCCTTTATGGATTGGCACCACATGTGCCTCTCGCCAATTCCTAGGTACCTTCCCTGTCTCAAGTGACTTGTTGAAGAACTCCGCCAGGGGTGCAGCCAGTATGTCTGCCAGTTCCCATAGTACTCATCCCATACTGTGGCTGTAATACAAGGCACAAGCCAGGAACAAGCTGGGTTATTCCCAGCACAGAAAATAGCAGACACTTCTGGCAAGAAGCTGCAAGGTACTATGATTTTGATATTATCTTTTCCAGCAGTTTTAGCCCAAAAATACAATGGACACATCAGACCCATTGCTTATGCATCACAGATGCTTGCCCCAGTGGAGCTGAAATACAACCTTTGTGAAAGGAATCTTTTGGCTACATACTGGGCAGTGAGATACTTTATGTACATCATTGGATATGCACCCATTGTGCCGCATTCCAATCATTTGCCAACTAACTTTCTGTTGTCAGACAGATTAAAAGATGACTCTGTATCCAATGCCAGACATACACACTGGTCTCTCATTTTACAGGATCATGACATCACTGTCCTTCCTATCAAAATGTCATCCTTGTTAGCCCTTGTTGGCCCAATTTACAAGAAAGACCCATGATTGTTCACTCCAACCCACTGACCTACCTGTCCCAGAGCCCTTTCTGACAGAACCTCAGAAAGTGTTAAACAACACCACTGTGTGTCATGTTTTGACTGATGACTCAGCTACACAAACCAACAAGGGTCAGGTAGCAGGGTTTGGAATTATTTTACATTCTGGTGATGACAGAGTGTGCATGGCTAGTAACTGCATCATTGTATATGTACGATTCACAGGCATTGTTAAAACACGCCTGGCAAGAAAAAAAGGTAAAGCAGGGAGGTGAGGAGTCTCCTTATTACCACAAATGTTTGTGGATGGTTTAGAGAGTGGGTAAGTCCTTGTGAAAGACACAGCATGTGCTAAGGGAGGAATACAAAGATTTTTCCTTAGGTAAAATGATACCAGCATTCTATGAGAGGGTTAAGCATTGCAGTCTGACAAAATGGCCTTGATCCAAAAGACTGCAGAAACTGTTTGTTTTTTATTATTATAGATTCTAATTGGGTCTGTACCTCTCTGACTGAATTTATTTGGAAGAAAACAAACTTTAAGAAATATTCTAATATTACCTCTGTGAAATACAGAGACTTGTTTGTGTACAACCCTAACCTAACCAGTTTAAATACAAACTGTACATTCATAAGGTTTGAGCATATTGTAAAATGTGAACCGTATGCTCCAAAAGAAGGACCCTCATTTGAGGGCAGTGTATAGGTTCCTTAATAAAGGAACTGAGGAATAACTTCCAAAAATAAGCCCTTATACCCCAATTGTATCGTAAGGTAAGAAAGTGAAAAATGACCTTCACCTATCTGGTGATGGCCAACTCATTTGGCATCATTGCTGTAACACTCATAAAAAGTTATGGGTAGTTCCTGAACACCTGATGGTAGATTTTATCTACTGTACCAAGTACCTGATACTCCAACTGGTGGACACCAGGGAGTCAGTAAAAACCCTAGATAGACTGACATCCTCTGTCTGGTGACCACACATGAGAAATGATGTAGAATACTACATTAGTAACTGTTTGATCTATGCACAGAACAATTCTATACCAGCTAGAAAAATGCATTGTTACCCCAGAGGCAATCAGGCCCCTGGAACAACATCCAGACTGACTACATTGGCCCAACCACTAACAACGACAATAAATTTGCACTAGTGATCACCAACTTATTTTCAAAATGATTTGAAGCTATCCTAACAAAGAGCAATACAGCCACAGTGACTGCTAAAGTCTTGGTAAACCAGCTATTTACCAGGTGGGGTTTACCCCTAAATTTTGAATACAGGGAGCTGGCTTTATAGCCAAAGTAATGCAGGAAACTCTGGATTTGTTATGGGTAAAATAAAAGTTTCATATCCCTTACCATCCACAGTCATCAGGACAGGTGGAATTGGCTAACAGGCAGAATAAAGTTATGTTATAATAAACTTGTTCAGAAAATCCTCAAAGAACTGGGATTCTTTATTGCCTTTACTCCTTATGGCAATAAGAAGGACACCCTCTGCAGGTACACAGTGCACCCCATTTAAAATTATGACCGGACGGTCCATGAGACTCCCAGAACACTTAAATCTGGACCTGTGTACTGCCACTGCTGATGGAGCATCAGTAGATAAATATGTTAAATAACTCAAAAAAAGACATCCAAAAGGTACACTTGTTTGCTGCACAGCAAATGGGCAAGGCCCAACAACAGGCCCTATCCCACTGTAAACAAACTCAGTCCAGCAGTCTACCAAGATAGGCTGCCTCACAATAACTGTCATTGATAAATGGCTACATGCCAATCAAATGAACCTATTTAAAGGAGATAAAATTACTTTTCCATACCCCAAAGGGCAGAATAGTACTAAACTATGTTTTTCTTTTCTCTTTTCTTTTGGGTTCCAGAGAGAGAGATGCTTGCTTTTATGCTTATTATTCTTTTTAAAAGTATGGGTCTTTTTACAAGCCCAAACTGCACATCGTATTGCAGATAAGAACCAGTGACCTAAACCTAAACAGCTTGTTGAGGCAGAGTACCTCACAAGCCCACATGATTTAATTGCATCCTGTGTAATTCACACTAAAGTCCTAAAAGACATGGTCATCATCCAGAAGGGTAGTGAGGCCCTACTGAATGTAATGATCATTGCTTCAGATCAATTCTAGCAGTTAGACTTGATCTGGACCCCTGTTTATATTTTATTGATAATCAGGAATTCTGCATCCAAAATTTATATGGCAATAAGTCATTAGACCTTAAGGTTTTACCCTATGATGCCCCATAATTTATGACACTGAATTCTGAGTGCCCAAAACAGAACACTGGCTCCACCCAGTGGTCTAATAGCCACTTCTCAACCAGGTACCCTAGTAAATAATGTGCAGCACATGCACAACCCAGTGATTTTAAATCTCACCCTTTAGAACTTGGAATGATTTGTTATATGCTTCACAACATTTTTTTTTAATAATGATGTTATTGGATACCCTGGCAGCATACCAGGTACTCATTAATGGCCCCTATACATAGACTGATAGCACCACACACACAGAATTTCCACATTCTGACTGCTAGTGGTATATCTAATAACCCTAAACCTACCCAAATGCACTAGGCATTTTGTTTTTTATTTAAAAAAAAAACAGGTTTAGACTCGGGCCTATTTGCCCTGACATATCTATTTGAAATAAGTCTGATATAGCCATTATTCAAGCATATATGTTAAAGATTCATGGTAGTATGAAATATAATATCATCCTCCCCCCCCCATTTGCATGGTATACATGACATTGCTCATGAAGAGTGATTTACATTTACAATATTAAGGATATTGTGAAGGGGTTTGTCCTGACAAATATTCATGTTTATGAATTAATTTCTGCTTACATTAAGGAAGCAGATGAGCATCACATAGCTAGGGAAGTCCTTTGCACTGCCTATAGCTATTATGTTTTTATAACCCTTTGGTTATCTCTTTCGGGATATGGAATTAGGACATATGCTTGATCTCACACATGACAGACGTATGGGTCAGTGGCACTGTCACATTTTGCACTTCTACTGCTTGTGTTAACAAATGTTTCTTTGAATCTGGCACTGTTCCCTTGCCAATGGCAAGGAACCTTGGATATGTCACCACACACACCAGTATTGCTCCATGTTTCAAAACTTATTCCTGCACAATCCAGGAAGCCATGTTTGTGACTCTCACAGTGTCATGGCAACATCCATCTCTGATCATCTGGCAATCATCCATTCTATTGGTCATCTTAATGGGAACTTTTATCATGAAAAGGTTGAAACTACCTCCTTTCCTTGTTTACCGTGAGGTCTTGGAATCGTGACTGACTCTGAACTTTGATTGTCGTACCTGAAAGGAACACCACCTTTTATGCAGATGTGACATCTTCCAACTTATATTACCAACTTGTGAATACTAACATACTAATTGCCAGCAGATTAGGCCTTATGGTCTATCGAGTCTGCTCGAACCTCAGATCCTTAGTTGGGTACCGAGGCCTCCCCCCCCTTGTGTTTCAGAAACTCCTATCATCCATCCCAGCCCTCCTAGGCCAGGCCATCCGGATACTTCGCCTTTCTGTATCTGTCCCACCCCCTTTTTAAGCCCTCCACCACAGAAATCTGAACCAGCTCACCAGGCAGCATGTTCCAAGGTTCCACCACCCTCTCAGTGAAAAACCTCCTCCTCTTTTCCCCCCTCATCCTTCCACCTTCCAACTTCAAACCATGCCCTCTGGTGATACCTTCCTCCTTTAGTCTAAAGATCCTCTTTGTGTTTACCCTATTTATTCCCTTGAGGTACTTGAAGACCTCAATCATGTCCCCCCCTCCGTCTCTCCTCTTCTCCAATGAAAACAGGTCGAGCTCCTCAAGTCTCTCCTCATACATCAAATCCCCTAGTCCTCGTATCATCTTGGTGGCCCTCCTCTGAACCCTCTCCAGGAGCTGTATGTCCCTCTTCAAGTGCGGTCTCCAGTACTGCACACAGTACTCAAGGTGTGGTCTAACCAGACCATTGTACAGTGGCAAAATCACTTCCCTTCTATTTGAGGTGAACCCCTTTCGATGCATCCTAACATCCTATTTGTTCTGACAGCCACTCTCCTGCACTGCTCAGAGTTATTCATACTTGCATCCACCATGACCCCCAGGTCTTTTCCCCCTGCTGAGGCCTCCAGCACCTCCCTTCCCCTCCCAAGGTGTACTCATTTTGGGGGTTCCCCCACCCAAGATGTAACACCTTGTACTTGAAGGAACTGAAATTTAATTTCCAGGTATGAGCCCACCTAACCAGGGACTCCAGGTCCCCTTGCAGGGCCAACCTCCCCTCTTCCCCCTCAACTGCTGCTCCCAACTTGGAGTCGTCAGTGAAGAGACTCATTTCATACCCTATTCCCTCCCTGTCAGATATGTATGCATTAAACAGGATCGGCCCTAGGACCGAGTCTTGTGGTACCCCACTACTGACCCCTCTAGGGTTCGAGAGCTCCCCACCGACCACTACTCTCTGAGTGCATCCAGCCAGCCAGTTTCCTATCCATCTGACCATCAATGGGCCCACACCCAACCCCATCAGTTTCTCCACCAGACCATTGTGGGGGACCGAGTCAAACGCCTTGCTGAAGTCTAAGAATAGTACATCCACAGGCTTTCCCCAGTCCACTTCCAATGTTACCCATTCATAGAACTTCACAAGGTTAGTTTGACACGATCTACCTGGCACAAACCCATGTTGCCAACTATCCAGACCTCCCACCTCCTCCAAGCACACCCCCAAATGTTCCTTCAGTATACTCTCCATTAATTTACCCACGACCAATGTCAAACTGATGGGTCTATAGTTACCTGGCACTTCCCTCAACCCCCCTTTATGGATTGGCACCACATATGCCTCTTTCCAATCCCTAGGTACCCTCCCTGTCTCAAGCAACCTGTTGAAGAGCTCCACCAAGAGTGCAGCCAGTACATCTGCCAATTCCCATAGTACTCTCGGATGAATGCTATCCAGCCCAGGAGATTTATCTTTCTTTAGTGCCTTAAGGGCTTGCCACACCCATTCAGTTAGGAAAGCATCATCTGTTCCCCCCACCTTACTGGCCTTTTTATCCTTATCCTGATGTGACACCCCTAGGGTACCTCTCCCCCCCTCCTGTTCCATTTCTGCTGCTCCCCATATCCCACACGCTACCCCTTCTATCCCCATCATGCAGGAGTGGAGCCAGGCATTTCAGATTTGTACACCAACCTGCCACACTGCTCCCCCCCCACTGTTGTCCATGCCTGCCCCCACCCCATGACTCAAGTCCAAGGTTCCTGGCTCCAATCAGATGATTCCCACACTAGACCTGCTTTCTGTCTGCGCTGCTATTGTGGTGTTCGCTGCCCACTGGTAAACGCCACTGGCTGCACCACGAGTCCAAGACCACAGCAGAAATTTCTTCTGTCTCCCTTGCAGGTAGGCAGATTTGCTTCACTTGCCACTCCACATGAAGACTTCATTCTTTTAGCTGGCTCTCAGTCTGTTCTTCCGTCTGCTGCGTCTCCATTCTTTTACTGCTTTTCTAGCTCCCAGTACAATTTAACTAATAGTATGGCTTCTAACTTTGTTGGTGCATTTAAACTCACTGTCCAAGACATACCACACCCCCCTAGCAGATGCCAAAGCCAATCACTATGCGGGCAGACCATGTGGACCTAATTGACACCTTCAGCTTCAATGTCCGCAGTCCACTCTGCCACCCCCCCCCAACAAAGCTGAAAGAGAAAAGGAAAAGCCTGCAAAGCCAAACAAATGTAACCCCCTTGTTACCCGGGGTTACTAGAATCCCAGTAAGACCTAGTGGTAGGCAGGGAAGGCAGCTTGTGAAACTCCAGTTAAATGGGTTTCACACTGTCTCACTCTGTTCTCAGTCTCAGCTGAGACTGAGGGATGACATCACCAATAGAACTTTCGCAGCTGCATAAGCCACATTGGAATCTGCAGCAAAGGGAGTTAGATAGAACGTTGGGAATTTTAAAAGTGAGAGTCTGCAGTTTGGCTTGAAGGAGTGAAGTTGTACTCAAGTGGTGGAGACCGCTGTTTTCGGGTCTCAGTGCCCCCTCCCTCCGGGGGGGGGAAGTAAAGATTCCCAGCAGATTCCTGGGGCAATCCCCTTAATTCTGCTAAGTGGAGGAAAGCTGCCTGTTTAGTCCAAGATTTATGTTTGGAAGATGGAAGATTTGTGAGTCGCCTGTGGGGCACTTGCAACTAAAGGGTGAGTGTCTGCTCTGGCTAAAAGGGCAAATTGTTTTCTTCACCCTGGGACTTGTGTGAAAATCTAGGGATTGAACTACATATTGGGAAGCCTAGAGAAATGGGCCAAGCAAGTAAAAGTAGTGTCAAATCCCAGAGTTTTGTGAGATGCAAATAATATGTAGAGGAGATGTGACAGACGCTCACCCTTAATCTACATTTAGAAGTTCAGCAAAGGAACGCTCAGTTTTCCAGAGAAATGGCTGGGTATGGGCTTTGGGAGCTGGAGGTGGGTGGCTCCCCATCTTTAGTGACCAGGTCCACCTCTACGGATTTCTTCTGTGGTTTCTACTTTGCCTCAGGCACTTGGCCAGTGATGGGGGAAGTACCCAGACGTGGGATTGTAAGGAAAATTCTCTCTAGGAGTCGCAGACTCTAGTGTGGTGTGGAGAGCCACGACAGGATAATGGGTTCATTCTTCCAATGGACTGCGAATGGGATAATGGGTTCATTCTTCCAATGGACCATAAATGGGATAATTGGTTTATTCTTCCAATGGACTGTGGATCAAGTGGCCGGCGGGGGAGCCGGGCCAGTGGGGGAAAACCCAAGTGTGTACAAGTCGGGCTGTGTACCCAAAGCTGCGTGCAAGTCCGGGCTGTGTGCCTGGTGGGTTCAGAGCCTGAGGGGTGGAAATGGTGATAAAGCGTTCTGTAGTCTCTAATCTGCATTACCAGGAAATGTAGCCCCATGGGGGTCCATCTATGCTTTGTTTGTTCAGCTAGTATGTGAATAAAAGCCACACTGAAAAATCCCATTCCTGGTTCTGGACATTACAGTTATTGCTTCCTGTGTTCGGATTTACTTGGGTGCCCCTGTGCAGAGTAGCCAAACCTAGGCTCCTCTGTGCCGAGTAACCTCATCCTCCCTGAACCCAGTCCCCACCAGGCACTGCTGTCAGCTTCAACGGCATGCCACCTGTCGTTTTGGCAAAAAGGCAGGGGTGAGGGGTTACACAAAGAAATTTAAATGCGATGGACTAGAGAGGACAGAGCACTGGTGGTCAGCTTGTTTGCTACCTCCTCCTACTAAACTTGGTATGCCATGGCTTACTTGGAGTATCAGTAGCTACGCCCTTGCCATCATGTCCTGCTTTGTAAATATCCCCTCCCCCTTCCCAGTGAACATAGAGGCAAAGTACTCATTTAATACCTCCACGTGGTCCCTTGCCTCTTCCACCCACCCTCCTTCTGATCTCAATCTGCTGAGCTGGCCCTTGGTTTTTCTCCACTCCCCAATGTACTTGAAGAACCCCTTTTTCCCTCCCCATATCCCCTGTGCCAACCGTTGCTCTTTACTGGACTTTTCCCCCCGCACCATCCGGGTGACATTTCTAGATGCAAGATGGTACGTTTCCTTTTCCCTTTCCCCTCGTTGTTTTGTATTTTTTGTAGGCAGCCTTCTTTTCCCTGACCACTTCCTGAACCTCACTGGACCATCGGCACGGTTTATGTGACCTTGCTCCCTTATGCTTCACTTTAGCGCAGATCCTGACTGCCTCATGAAGTCCCTGTTTAATGACCTCCCATCTCTTTTTCACATCTGTCACTGATGTAATCCCCTTCAAGTGATCCTTGAGAATGTTTCCCATGCCCATAAAGTCTGCCCCCTTGAAATCCACAGTCAGTGTCCTAGAGCTCTCCCCCCCTCCCCATGTTTATTTGAAACCAGACAGTATCATGGTCACTCCCAGCCAGGGGATCCTCTACAACCAAGTACCTTACCAGATCCCCATCCGCCAGAACCACATTCAGGACATGCCCCTCCCTTGTGGGCTCCATCATGGGCTGTGTGAAGAACACATCCTGAAAGCTGTCCAGCTGCCTCTGCCCCTTGGCCACCTTAGAGGACATGGTTTCCCAATTTGTACCTGGCATATTAAGGTCCCCCTTTAACACCACTCCCTCCCCTTTTGGTCCTCACTGGGCAATAATGTTGTCCAGCAAACCATCCTCTAGAACATCCTCCATATCGGGAGGCCTATATACTACTCCCAGCTTGACCTTACCTCCTGCAGGGGTTCGTAAGGTAACCCATAAGTCCTCCACGTTTCCCTCTGCCTCTTCTACCCTAGCAATTTCTATGCCATCTCTAATGAACAAGCCTCTCCACCCCCTCTGCCCTCCTTTTTATCCTTCCTAAGCATAGCGTACCCCCTCACATTTAGGTCCCAATCATGGTTTGTGTTGGCCCACATTTCTGTGACCAGCACCACATCCACCCCCACCCCACCCCGAACAGCATGGCCTGGAACTCTGGCAACTTGTTTCCCAAGCTCCTGGCATTAACTAACACCACCCCCACCCCTTGTCCCTGATCCCCTTTGTTGAACCCCTCCCGGGTACCATATGCTTCCATCCTCCCTCTGCTCCTCCTGAATCATCCTCCCCAGTCTGTTTCCCCCCTCTCCCCCTTGGGTTTGAAGGCTAATCCCCTCATCTAGAGGTGAGGGCTTCTGGCCAGCCCCTTCCTTATCCCTCCCCTCCTCACAAGTTTAAACCCACCTTTCTTGAATATAGTCTGCCACCCCCTGTTTAAGGACTTCCTTCCCTATTGGGGTAAGATGAAGCCTGTCCCTGGCATACAGTCCCTTATCCTCCCAAACTCCCTCCCAGTTCCCTAACACCCCAGACCCCCTTTCGACACCCCACTTCCTGAACCAGTCATTAACCTCTATGATCTTCATTTTGTTCTCCACAGAAGCCTTTGGTATCGGCAATATTTCCGAAAAGGAAATGTTGCATCCATTATCCCGACAGACTCTGGCAAGTTCTCGGAACCTTGGTTGGATTTCCAAAACACTATTTCCCTCTATGTCATTAGTCCCCAAATGCACCAGGAAATCCGGTTTCCCTCGACAATCCCTAATCAGTTCATACACCATGAACTTTGTCCTGTGCACCGTCAGCCCAGAGATACTCACTACCTCAGCCTGACTCTGGCATCCCCCCATCCCTCCCAATGAATATCCCTAATCATCGAGTCTCCCAGTAACAGAACCTTAACACCCCCATCGTCCTTATGGTTACCTCCATTATGCGCTCTCAACCCCCCCCCTTACCCATAATCTCATTTCCATGGGAGTCTTCCTGTCTTCTTATGAGAGACCCCCTTCTCACCCTCCCCTTCCCACCTCCCTTTTTATGCCCACTTACCTCGGACCCACCGAATGGGTGTCCCCTTTAACCCTCTCTTATCTGTGCCATTAATCTGGCCCTGATCATTTCCCCTTCTCCCACACCGTCATCCTCCCCCCTCATAATAGTACCCCTACCTCCAGTGGCCCTCTGTGGGTCCCCTTTACCTAGGGTCCCTTCCTTGGTACAGTCCCGCCTCCTGAAGGGGGGCCCCTCCCTCACCTCCTTATCTTCCATATTCTCTCCAGTCGTGCTCTCCACCCTCATGCCTGCTATATGTTGCATCTCCCCCGTCTGCTTAACATTTAAGTTTCCTCTTCTCCCTCTGCAACTATTTCTATCCTTTCCATTTCCAGTCTGTGATGCCCTCTGGGTATCCAACTCCCTCCCCCAGCCTCTGTATCAGTTCCCTCATTTCCACCAACCCCTTCCTCCCCTTCTAGGTTGTTTAGTAGCTCAAATTTATTGTAACTCTCTATACCAGCCTCCATCAAATGACCTGAGTTCCCCCAACTGCCCCTCTAAGCTGCCCCACTTCCTCCCCACCTACCCTGTCCTCCTTTGGAGCTCCCTTCCCACTGTCTGCTCTTCTAGGCTTCCCCATAACAGTCCCTCCTGACTCTACCCCCTCCACTCTCTTTTTATTCGGAACATTTACCCCATATGTTTTCCCCATGGCTTCAACATCCCTATCTAAAGGTCCACGTTCCCCAATATCCACCCCCTGCTTGCTGAAATGTAGCCTCCTCTAATTGCTGAGTGTTGCCCCAGCCTAACCTCTACCCCACCTGTCTGCCGTCCATAACCACACCCTTTATCTTTTGACGCACCTCCCAACTCCCCCAGCTTTCTCCTTAACCAATATACTTCACTCCTGATCTGAAATAGTTGCCTGCAGAGTGGACAGCCCCCCCTATCTCCAGGCCCAGTTGAGAATTATTGCCACCCCACAGCCTGTGCAGCCTACAACCCTTCCGAAGATGCCAGCTGTGGTGGATTGAGGCCACTCTGTTTTTCCCTCTCTAGTTATAATGGGACCATCCCCCTTTTCCCAGTCCCTTCCCCCTGGAATACTAACCTTCCCCCCAAGTGGCCATACTGGGGTGTACTAGATCAGTCCAATTCACTTATAACACATTTAGCGACTACCCCCATTCAATAATGAGATGCAGAGACTTCTGACGTAGGTAAACAGCCCTGCTCTAAATAGACACTTAACCTCTAACTGATCATACAGAATAGACAATGCTAACATTGAAGTAGATAACAGCTCAGCCAGATTTCATTCATTTATCATACCATGTGATCAATCACCAATCGTCACCTTTATAACCCTACTAGGACACACCTCCTCAGCCCATTTAATAGAGATCGGGGCCCAGGTGGGGGGGACTAATAATCCCCCCTACAGTTCAGTCTCAAGTCCAGAAGCAGTTGGACCTGCTCTTATATGCCCAGCCGCAAGAAAGTAATTTGATAGGCTCCCTGGCCGAATGTGACCACGAAATACAAGTCCCTTCTCCCTCGCCAATGCAGTCACCTACCTGACCCAACTGCTGAGCCGGTCCTCGCATCACCGAATGCAGTTGAAATTAGCAGCTTCCCTCAGCAACTGCTGACACGGTCGCTAACCTCAATCCCCTCAACAGTTCAGTCTCAAGTCCAGAAGTGGCTGGGCCTGCTCTTATATGCCCAGCCACAAGAAAGTAATTTGAATTTCGCATCTGGCCTTCTGATAGGCACCCTGCTGGACGCCTCCTGTTCCTCGGTCGCCAAATGTAATCGTGAACTACAAGTCCCTTCTCCCCCGCTGATGCGGTCACCTACCTGGCCCAACTGCTGGGCCAGCCCTCGTGCCACCGAATGTGTCCGAAATTAGCAGCTTCTCTCAGCAACCACCGACGCGGTCGCTAGCTCCTCATAATCCCCCCCTACAGTTCAGTCTCAAGTCTATAAATCTATAGCTGAAATTAGGCTTCCACTTGTGAGCTTTCAAATAAACTGTATTCAGTCCAGCCAATTAAGATTCTACAATCAGGCTCATTGTTACAGTAAGCATACTATGAAGCAAGTCTGGGGGCAATCCCCTAACTCGGCAAGAAGACTCTTCTTCATTTAATCTACAATCAATAAATCCATTTTCTTCACTGCTTGTTTACCAAGTCTGGCTGTCACCTCATACAAACTAAGTACTGTCATTAACTGTTACACTTTGTGCAGCCGTGTGATCATCTTCAACTGAACACTGTTGCTATTCCATTGTAAAACTCAATGTGCAATCTAATGCACCCCCTGCTGAGGCCTCTGAAAATACTGCTGCCTCCTGAACATTTGGATCTACTTTTGGAAAATCTGAATGCATCGAATTTGAACTATGAATCTTCATCTAACACTTGGAGAAACCCTGGATTTATCCCTGGAACTGTTTGTAGTTTATGTCTTGTGGACATTGACATTCCGTGTCCTGTTCTACTTACCAACTGAAAAATGCCATCCTCCAAGGTGGTATATTCTGCTGATGTGGAACATTGTGTAGTGACCAACTATACATTTTTCTGATATAAACTAAAGTTATGCAAAGTGAACTTTTCTAACTTCTGTTTTTTTCTCCCTAAACAGGTTGTAGGTTTTACGGTAATCACACCTGTTCCTATCCCGGAACCAGATACCATTAAGTGTAGTCCTAGCTTGATGCTCTATCTCAATTTTTACTTATTTTTAATATCCATACAAGCAACTTAAGTTTGTCTCTTCAATTTCTTCCCAATAGGACAGATACACACCTGAAACATATATAGTATCAGTAATTACTGATTGTTTTGATATTGGAAAACCCTGTTGTGAAGTTTTATTCCAAATACATGCACCTACCCTTGAGAAAAAGAAAAGGACAGTGTAAATTGTCTCTGTCAGTAGTTTAGTTTTGTGGATTTTCATGTGTTTTGGCTTGGAGGAACTAGACCATTCTTGGATATGAAATCTATGAAAGTTTCGTGGACTAAGAAACTGGAAAACATCACCAGCAGATATTGGGATTATCATTATAAATCAACTTTTTTGGAAGCCATCACAATCAAAGTAAGTACAGCTAAGAAATTCTATAGGCTCTGACCTGGGGAGTGCAAACTGAATCCACATTTCCATCTACCTTGTTGCTAAATGGATCTGCATGTCTTTGAGAACCATTCACAACTATTTAGACAAAGGGAAGACACTGACAAAGGGTTTTAACTTCCTGCATATGCCCCAGGCCAGTGTTCCAGGAATTTAACACATCCCTTGTCTTGTTACTGTAGATCAAACAGTTCACTGGTCCTTTTCCTGTGGATTTGATTATTTTACATCATTTGGCAATGGGGCAAATCCTCCCCCCGGAGGCACACCACCGAAATTGATCTGTCCCTGCTCATGTGTGAGCCTTGGGCTCATCTAGCCACATCGTATACAACTATTCTAATGTTGCATTTTCGACATTACCACCTGACATGCTACTGTTCAGAAAAGAAACGCAAGCTCTCTCTGACTGAACTCTGCCTATGCACCCTGAAACTTGTGCTCCACCTCCTGCTGCTATCAGGGACTGTTCATCCTAACCCCGGACCAAACACCTCCAACCAAAACAATCCAACAGGCACTCTCTCAATCACTCAAGAGACTGGAACTTGTATAGGGAGCGGGCGGCTCTTGCCCCCTGCATCCATGAAGCCGCACGCCACGGGGTTGAGGCACCGGGAAACCGGGCGGACCTCCCCCATAGACAGAAAAATGAGTGTAATTGCTGGGACACTTTCTGCTGATTAGTCGGGAACTAAAGAGGTTGTGGAGGGGCTGGGAGCTGCACACAGGAGCTCTACTGGACTTGATTTGCCATTCTTCCAGTCAAACACCTGCTGTCCGACCCCCCCAGCCTGCACTGGTGACTTCAGATCATACCCTGCTGCAGTTTGAATTCTGCGCCATTTTCTGCTGAGCTGAAAGGCAGAAGTGCCGATTGTTCTAAAACTTTGCTGGCGCTGGGCTAGGAGATTTAAAGCAGCGCAGACTGCTGCTGATTTTACAACAGACTGGAACTTGTGTAGGGAGCAGGCGCTCTTGCCCTGCATCCAGGAAGCCTGACACCGCTGGGGTTGAGGCACTGCAAACCCGAAAGCAGACCTCCTGCAGATAGAAAATGAGTGTAATTGTTGGACACTTTCTGCTGATTAGTCGGGGACCGAAGGGGTTGTGGAGGGGCTGGGAGCTGCACACAGGAGCTCTACTAGACTTGATTTTTTTATTGCCCACTTGTCCCTCCTCCCATTAAATGCCAGTAGTACAATGCCTCAGTTTAACATTGGCCAATTAAACTGAGTTAGTGCAATGGAGCAGCTGTCAAAGGACCACCCTGTAGTCTCTTGGTGTTCCCCTTCTGGCTACAGTGCAGTGCCTACTCACCCAGACTGCTAACTGTCTGACAGTCTGAACCCTGTGATAAAATTCATAGTGATGATCTCCTCTTGCCAGTGTAATCAACTTATAGCCGGTCTTATTGCATTATTCGTAACTGATATATTTCAATCCAGTTTGTCTGCTGTGTACCAGTATAACCACATCCTGTTCAGCCTAACTCATGCCTGAGGAAGTAATCACTGCCAGCATAATTTTTATTCCTATCTGCCTATTTCATGCATACAAAATAAATCTAGTTGCCTCTAGACTGTTAACCTGCATGGTATCCTCTAGTCTCGTGGTGGGGAAACCTGCAGGGTAATTCTCTGGCCTCTAGACTGTTAACCTGCATGGTATCCTCTAGTCTTGTGGTGGGGAAACCTGCAGGGTAATTCTCTGGCCTCTAGACTGTTAACCTGCATAGTATCCTCTAGTCTCGTGGTGGGAAAACCTGCAGGGTAATTCTCTGGTCTCTTGGTGGCAAACTAGACATGTGCCAGAAAGGTGGCACTGTATCTATTGTTCTGTTTACTTGCCTGCCCAAACCTATGTCTGGCATCTCCCATATGATTAATACTAGCACTATGGCTCTACTAGTCAGCTAACTGTCTTTATCACATAATAATACACTAGTTGTTCTTGAGGTAAGTGCCACTAAGGTACAAATAATCTATTTCCCGCCAGGCTACTAAATACCTGTTTGGCACTGTCCTGTGTCCATTGGTGACCTATGGCGGAAATCCCCTTCCTGTCTCAGCCGGACAACCGTACTGGGGCAATCATAGGACTTCCTGAGCTCCCGTCAGAGCTAGTCCTGTGCCAGTTACTCCTGGGCACTATCGCCACTGTGATCCTTACTGCATCATGGATCCCCTGGATCTCAAGAGCAGGTGACCCCTTGAAAAGAGAGCCCTGGTGTACGTGTGTCCAACCGGTGGAGTCTGACTTCACCTTCTCAAACATTCTAGCAGACGGCTCACCCCTGACTGGGGTCCTCGGTGGTCTTAACCTGAGGAGCCTTCTGAGACCTGCCCGAAAGGTCAGGCGTTATGACCGGAAGTCACAGAACAAGGATAGATCTCCCCCATTAAGGCATCTATTCTGGCTCCGCTGGTGACCCTTCGTGCTAGCAGGGACATAGAACTAAACCCAGGACCATCACTCCAGTCCACACCTACACTGGCGGGTGGTCGCGTAAAAGGGCCGAAGGTAGCCCATCTTAATATCAGAAGTCTGCTGCCAAACCTGACGGAACTTCGTGTCTGGGTAACTCGTCATAGTCCAGACATTCTTGGCATTACAGAAACCTGGCTGAAACCTTCCACCCCAAACTCTGTATGTGCCTTCCCTGGTTATGACCTCATCCGTCGTGATCGTCCAGGAAGAAAGAGAGGTGGTGGTATCCTGGTCTACTACAGGAGCCGTCTTAACCTATCTGCCCTACCTCATCAACAGACAGTGCAGGCCCCCTGTGAGACACTGCACACGGTGCTGTTACTAGGGATGACAAAAAAGATACACATTGTACACATCTACAATCCTCCAAAGGGAGGCATAGAGGGACTGACTGGCCTCCTTGACACAGTTGGTGCAGTAACATGGCAGAATAAGCTAATCATTCTGGGTGACCTCAACCTCAACTGGCTGGGTGGCAACACCAAACCCTTTGAACCGTCACTTGCAGGTCTCTCACTGACACAGCTTGTCAAGGATCCTACCAGATGCTCTACAAATGGTGGTAAGAGCTCCCTCCTGGACTGGATCTTGACAAATAGACCTGATAGGATCAGCTCGTCTGGTATCCTACCTGATTCTATCTCTGATCACTCCCCGCTGTACTGCGTCTGGTGGATCCCACTTCTGAAATACCCCATAAAATTATCCAGATCAGAGACTACTCTAGGTATGATCTGTCCTCCTTTCAAAATGATATCAAGTACACTGACTGGTCGGCAGTATAGAATGCTCAGGACTCCACATCCACTGTCAGTCACTTCTTCATCTCGTTAAGGGCCCTGCAGGAGAAACATGCCCCCCTCATCAGACGGAGTGTGAGGAGAATGGCTACTAAACGGCTTCATGGTAGTCTCCTGGCCCTCCTCAACACCAGAGATAAGTGCTGGGCCAAGTTTAAGGCCACGGCTGACCAGACTATCTTTCAGAGATACAGGAAACTCAGAAATGAGTGCAAAAGAACATAAGGATAGCCAAGAGTGAGTTCTGCAAATCTGCATTACTGAACTCGGCTAGAGATCCAAGAAGGTTCTGGAGGAATATTAAACACGTTGTGAGTGGTATGCAAAGCGCTGAGTCCACTGATATGATAATTGAAGGTTCCAGCTGCAACAACTCGGAAATCATTGCCAACTCCTTCAATCATTATTTTTCTGATCTGTCTGAGTATACCTCGACATTCCCCAGTGGTGGTGGTGTCAGTGGCAACCAGCCCATAGCACCATCATCACCCTGCCCGCCCTTTCTGTTCAGGGCAGTGGTGGCTCAAGAGGTGCAGAAACTGCTAGCTGGACTCTCATCCTTCTCAAGTGCTGGCCAAGATGGCTTGGAACCAAAGCTCCTCAGTCTTAGTGCCCCCTGGCTTGCCCCTCTGGTGGCACACATCTTCAATCTGTCCCTGTCAACTGAAGTTATCCCAGACATATGGAAGGTTGCCAGGGTAGTCCCAGTCCTTAAACAGGGGAACCCTAAACTGATAGAGAACTATCGCCCCATATCCATCCTATCCGTGGTTAGCAAACTTCTGGAGAAAGTTGTGGCAGGGCAACTCTCAGAGTACTTACAGGCATATGACATAATGTGTCCTGTACAGCATGGATTCAGGAAGGGGCATGGTACCTCCTCAGCCCTAGTTACTGTTTCATCATGGATTAGGGAGGCCATGGACCAAGGCAAACTCTCGGGGGCTATCTTTATATACCTCTCGAAGGCGTTTGACCTGGTCGACCATGCCATGCTATCAACACAGCTTAGATCAATTGGACTATCCACTGCCGCTCTCAGTTGGTTCTCCAACTACCTACATGGTAGAATGCAGTGGGTTAAATATGGCAAAGAGCTCTCGGGTCCCATCCCAGTAACAACGGGGTTCCCCCAAGGCTCCGTCCTTGGACCAATGCTCTTCTCCATTTTCGTTAATAATCTCCCCGCAACCGTTGCTCACTGTAAACCAATCCTCTATGCAGATGATCTGGTCATCCTGTCTCACTCCCCAGAGGTGGGGGTCATTAACAACCACCTGAGTGATGACCTAAGAAACATTCAGACATGGATCCTGAACCATAAGCTAGTCCTTAATCTAAAAATCCAGGCCATGCTCTTTGGGTCCCAGGCTAAGATTAAGGCCTCCCCTGTGCCGTTCTGTGTTTCCAGTAAGGGAGACGTCCCGATCCCAATCACGGACAATTTCAAATACCTTGGTGTAACATTGGACCCACAGCTTGACCTTGGCCACCATATCCAGAAGACATGCAAAACTGTAAACTGGGTCTGGCTTACAGAGCAAAAAATAACCTCACACCGGCTGCGCGTATTGCTCTAGCTAGAGGTATGCTTCTCCCCTCACTATGTTATGGGCTCCTGTTGTTTGCCAGCACCAGTAAGACCCATCTCTCTAGGTGGTTGATGGCCTATAACAATGTCTGCCACTTCGCCCTAGCAGCCCCCCGGCTCACTCACCACTATGATCTCTACAATAAGGTAAACTGGCTCTCGCCCTCAAAGCACATTGACTTTGTCCTTGGTTGCTTCACAGGAAAGGTCCTCAACACAGGCACTCCTCCAGGGGTGTCAAGTTTGCTGGCCCAAACTGTTCCCTCGTCCTATCACCTTAGGTCTCAGGGATCTGCCACACTCAAGGTACCTGTGACTCAGAGTCAAATGGATGAAAGGGATTTTGCAGCATGTGCCCCCAAACTTTGGAACACCTTCCCAGCCAAGGTCCGTGTTGCCCCCTCTCAGGGCAGCCTGCATTCCTCCCTATGGAACCATCTCAAACTCGGATCAGCCTGCAGGTGCCAAAAACCCCCGTGACATATGTTAGCACTTAGCACTCATGCATAACAGCTGGCCCTTAAGATGATAGTTTTGTACTTGCTGCTACCAATCCTTACCTTGTACTGCTCCAAAACTGGCACACACCGCTTACTCTGCTGTGTCTATTCTAACTTAATGTGCCTCATATGCCTTGTACTTTGTGTATTCTACATTATGATGTTCGCACATGGCATACGAGTTTGTTTTTTTCTGACTTGTACCTTGTTGTCTCATGATGAGTAATCTTTTCCTAATTATGTACCATGTTGTCCCAAGTGTGTAAGTATGTAATTTCCTGTACTGTCCCGGGTCATACCTGAAAATAGGCAAATTATCTTGTCTAGTGTACTTACCTGGTTAACAAAAGCTAAATAAATAAATGTTTATAGTAATACAAGGTTTACTAATATTTTCCCTTATAATTACATTTTGTTGTTTAGGGAAAACCCCGAAATACCACTGTGACCAGTTAACCTTCCTCTATCAGGCTCGTGCCTTGGGCCTGTGGATGAATGATGCCTAACCGTCATCTTTTTGTTGTGTTGCCACTTTTGCAATTAGGGCAATAAAGAGGGGACTGTTGCACCTGAGTTATGCTACATACAACTTATGTTGTATTCCTGGTCTATTATACTGTGATACTGCTATTTTGCACTAACATATAGATTTAGGCATCCATCATATAAGTATGAGTGCCAGGAATGTGCTTTGTTGTTAATATTTGCTAATGTTTACATCTTTTATAGGATTAGATCATGCATTATTATTATACCTCACTATAATGCATTATGTTTGTTTTTTACATATATTCCATATATAATCTACCTAATCACTGATTAGATGACTCTGAGGGATCATCAGTGATTACTTTATACTATATATATATATATATATATATATATATATATATATATATATCGTATGTAGTTGTGGCCAGTCAGCACTTATCTTTGTCTAAGCAAACTAGCTGACAGAGAGAGAAAACCTTTGTTATGTGTTATATTGTACATAGGCAAGAAATGCCACATGTAGTTTGAACCCTTCAGCATTTCTTTTGTCCAAGCCATAATGCTAACAGAAGCATATTCTATGTCTCATATGACACTCATAAGTAATTCTGTTTCCTAAGTCATTATCCAATACATAATGTTTCTCATATCCATAACTATGATATAATCTCTGTTGCTATGCTGTTATCTGTAGTATATAGCCTTCTGTAACCTAGTTCCGAGGAGAGAGAACAAGATCTTGGAGAACCTAAGATCCTAGAAATACTGGAGATTATGTACATTCTTCAGGAGAGTGGTGAGAAACCCATCTCCCTTGTGATTTTCTTTGTCACATGCTTGGCGTAAGTAGTATAATAAACATTTATTAGTACTCTTTCTTGTTTATGAATGTTTCTTGGCAGACTCTGAAGACATAAGAATCTATATTATTATTATTATTTACTCTACACACTAAGAGTGTTTAGGCAACACAGTATAGCCCGGAGAAGGCCTGTGGCATATTCTTGGCTTGTTGTATGTTGCACAAAATGGCCATTGACCATGGAATAGCTGTCCAGGCCAAGGAGGGTGACAGTTCTGGGGAGGAGGAGGAGGGGGACGAGGATGCAGCAGGCCAGGGGCAGCATGATGGACCACCAATGGCATGCAGAGACCCAGGTCTGGCAGCACAGGGACACTATCATCGAAGAGCACTTCGGGGTCTGCAGGTGAGTAACACAGGTGGGTAATACACAAAGGCCCCCCCAACCCCCCCACACACACAAACACCCACAACCACACCACAGGGCAGTCGACTACAACACTGACGCTGTGTAGCTCAACCATGAGGGTCAACAATGCTGCACATACTCACACACACACACATACACACACAGCAGGACTGACATGTTCAGAGGGCACAGTGTATGTGCTGGGGATGGCATGGATCAGTGTACTGCTGCTGGCACAGGTGCACAGCAGACATAGAACTGCACTCACCATGCCCATGCAACACAGCACAACAATGGCACATCTGGACACGCATGTAGCACTGCACAGATGATTCACACAGGCAATGCACTGGGGCAGGCGCATGTCACCCACACCACCCCAGGCACAGGTAGCCAGGTGAGTGGGCTGCAAAGGGTACAGGTGACAAGGGGCATGTGAGCTGTCACAAAGGTGTCAGTGGGAGGCACCACGTCCACCATGGACACATGGGTGGCCACACCCATGACTGGTGGTTACTGATGCAGTGCCACTGGCCACAGGGGGGATAGCCAACAACCCTGGAGGGGTACTGCAATGAGACCATGAATGAGTGCTCACTGGTGTGTTGGCCCTGATCCATATCAGATACAGGGTTGATGGGGGATGGAGAGGTGTGATGATGGCATCAGCAGCAATGGGTCCACCTGATGCTGTTGCCTGAGCATGCAGGAGGCACTCCTGGGGGTATGGCTAGAGGCCCAGTGGCCATGTGGTGCACTGTTAGCACATGTCCCCTTGGCAGTGTGTGCAATCCACTCCAGAGGTGCGGTCATGCCCACCCACAACTCATGTTCAATGGCCAGCAGCATCCAAACACCTCTGAGCTCTGCCCATAGGGACACCTGCCCTTCCACGGTGGCCAACAAGAAGCATGCGTAGCCCTCAACCTCGTCGGTAGGTGATGGCTCATGTGGATGGTGCCGACAAGCAGGTGGTGTGCCGGCCTGCTGCTGCACATCCACTGTAGCTGGATGCACTACAGCAGGCCACAGAATGGGTGGGGATTGGGCTTGGGCAACCACTGCATGTCCAGGGATGGCTGCATCATGGGCCACTGCCACCTACAGTGGCACCACAGCACCCTGCTGACCCATGCTGGCAGTCCCCAGCACCACAGCAGCACCAGGCACAAAGCCCACAGCAACCGCTACTGTGGGTGGCTGTGCAGACCCTGCAGGTGTGCCAGGGGCTGCAGGACCACCAACGCCTGCTGGTGCCACTTGTGCAAGCACCTGTGCATCGTTCGCTCCACTGTTGGCCATGTCCCCCCAAAGCTGAGTGGCATCTGGATCATCAACATTATTGTACACCCCCTGCATACTGGATGCCAGCACCAGCAGGGCATCTGCGATGTCCACCGTGTCCCTGGGTCATCATCAGCCATACCTAGGAACCTTTCCAACCATGTGCCATCCTGCTCACCAGCCATGGCACCACTTGCTGAGGTGTTGGAAGGCCCTGCTACCACTGGTGATGCATCTGGGGCAGCTGTGGCATTTGAAGGGGCCAGGACAGCATCGTCCCCAGACCTGGATGCTGACTGATGTGACAGCCTGGCAACATCCTCTGCATTGCCATCCTGCGGTGCACCACCTATGGCAGCACCCATGAGGTGTGATGGAGCCGTAACAGAAAGAAGGGATATAAGGTTGGAAACATGTGTGACAGTTATGTTCAGACAGTCATGTACAGGTGGTCATACATGTGTGTGCCAGTGGAGTGCTTGACATGCCATGCGGGTGAAAGTTGACAACAGTTCTGATGATGCAGCCAGGCACTGGCTACAGCAGGACTGGACCAGTGCCTGTACATGCCCCTTTGGACACATGTGGGACCAGTACAACACCCTGGCCACAACCCACAGGGATGACAGCAATGGTGTGCAGCAGAACAACACACCACGGGTGCCCCCCCAGGCACATTCCTGGCCTGTCATGCAACTGCGCAAGGTGGTGCATGGATGGGGCATACAGAACCATGGTTGGTGCACATAGGCACATGGTCCAATAGTCACACACATTGGGGCTGTCAGGGCACACATGGCACACACAGAGGGACAGGCACATTTCCTGGGCATGTATGCTCACAGTACTGTGATGGACTGCCGCCTGTCTGGAAGCCCCCTCCAGGAACACCCTGTACAGCTACCCAGCCCATGCTGGACACCAGCAGTGCCTCCATGAGTGTAAGGCACATACCTGTCTGCGGCCCACCCTGTCCCACTCAGGGAGGCCTCAATGTGCACCACCTTCTCCTTGGCACTCCTATTCTCATCATTCAGGTGCTTTCTGCACTCCTGGGGTGTCCTGTTGAACTTCCCAATGGCATTCACATGCCTTGCCATAGCCTCCCAGCCCTCATCCCAGAGTTGGCGGCTACCGCCCCTGCCAGCCAGGATGTCCTTGCACAGGAGGTATGCCTTGATCAGCGCCCTGTCCTCATCACTAGTGAAATTGGGACGTCTGCGTCCAGCAGCTGTATCCTTTCCAGACATATTGATTTCTGTGGGTGAGATTACGCAGCCATTAGCAAACGACAGTCAGCTCTGTATGTGTACAGACACGGTGTCTGACTGCTGCTGGGTCATAGAACCCTGTCTGCATACCTCTCACCTGCCTGCTGTGCATATCTGAAACAGGTATTGGGACTGTCAGGAATGGCTGGGCAATGTCAGGATCAGTTCTGTAGCACTGGTACACATAGCTGACATGTCCTGCACACATGACTGGCATTGCTTGCCATGTACCACCAGATGGTGGTCTGGCCTGTAACACACGTCTTCAGCCTGTGGTAATATGCTACCCCACACACCAGCAACAGCCCCCTCCTCCACATTCCAAACCTAGTTGGAACAGTGGGACACTGTGAGGCATGCTCCTGGATGTGCCTGTTGGCCAGGAACAGGTGTGGATTATGGCTGTATGTCCTAATCCTCACACTGTCATTCTGTGCTACCACACTGCCTTTGGAAGAATGTAAATGGACTTACCTTCAAGGATGCAATTCCTCTTGGTCACCTGAGCTCTGTGGAGTGCGGAGGCGCATTTAGGAGCATTTATGGCTCAGGGCATGCAAATGAGATTGGGAGCATCTGTAATGAGATGCTAATCAGGTGAGATGCCCCTGAATCTGGCAATGAGCTGATTTGGGAGCAATGTCTGTGAACTGCATAACTGGCCCCAGGTCATCCCAATCAGCAAATAGCAACTGCTGCATTGAGTGCATCCCCCTACGGTGCATTTCCCATGCATGCGCATAGAACATTGGGCATTTCCTGAATACAGTGCAACTGTCACAGTGCATTGCCATGCATGCACGATGGCAGGTTCACTGGCCTATGCAGCCAGTATAGTGTTATGCATGTGCAACTGTGTTAGTTTGGTTTTGGCCATTCGCACTCTCTATTCCAGAGGAATTAACACCCTGTAGGGGTATGAAGGCAAGAAACCCTCGGAGAGGGTTCCACCCCTAGAGGTGCAACGGGATGGTTCCCGTGGCTAAAGGTACCTTAGAAATACCCCCAAGGAGAGAGTGCTGCCACTGTAGGAGGAGGGGAGGATGGTGGAGCAAAGAAAAAATGCTTCACAGTGAGGCTTAGAGGAACTGCTTATATAGCTCAGGAAGTGGGAGTGGCTGGCTGCTTGGCCACCGAACTACAGGCAAGTCTTTAATTTAGTGACATGAAAGGTGTAACGCAAATGGTCTGGTGTTACTGACTGCGTGATCGCCTCCGCTGCGCATCCATGTCCACTTTTGCGCTGATTGTGGTGCTGCCTGTCACATTGTGTGCATTTATTGTGCTGCGGAGTGACATCGCATCAATGCACACCTGTGGCTCACAGCTCAACACCGGCAGTGTGCGTGGCAACACTGCACTGTGCATGACATTGGTTGCCACTCACAATATGGCGGATCCGCATGGAGTGTGCATGTGCGACCTGGTCGTGACCCATGACTCTGTGTTCCCTCCCATGCATGGCACTGTGCACATGTACAATGATGCACTAACTGTGTTGCGCAATGCGGTGCACACTGACCAATCGTGCATGTGGCGCAAATGTGCCATTGCACACCGGCAGCCTGATCTGTGCACACCTGACCAGGTGACACTGAGAGGGATCATGCCACATGCAAAGAGAACAGGCCCAAGGGCCATGAACTGGGGGGATGTGGAGCTCCTCAACCTTGTGGCACTGGTGCTGCAGGTTGAGAGCCAGCTTTTTAGGTCTGATGACCTAAATGAGCCACGCTCAGCAATGTGGGACAGGATTACAGGGACCCAGACAGGCTGAGGGGCCTACAAGACCGTGCATGCAGTGGTGCGGTACCACTCCCAGGTAAGTAACAGTACACCGTGTGTACACACAGACAGCCTGAGGTATGTGTCCGTGGGGGCTGGCATGTTGCATACACACACACACACAGAGCATCGTATGGACTCATGGCCCACACCAGCGTGAGCTAGCCAGCTGGCATAATCACAGGGAGTAGGCAATGCGGCTATGATACATGGGTGGGGAGAGCAAGACCACTGTGGTATGCGTGTGTGGAACAATCATTGGTGGCATACATCCAGCTGCACACATGGTGGGCATGGACAGGGGTGCTGTGTGTGGATGCATGCAGCCAGGGGCACCTTCATTGGGGCATTGTGAGGGTGTTGCCATGACTGCATGCTGGCACTGGTGTTGTTGTTGGGGGTGGGGGGCTTGTCACATCTCCATTCTCCTCATGGTGCTCTCTGCTTTTGTCCCTCTTGCAAGGTTGGCAGGCAGGCAGACGGCGACGGCTGCGGTGGAGGCCAGGTGCCATAGCCCGTGGACATGGATGTGCTGGTGCAGGTGAGTGTCTGTCTTGTGCATTCTCTGTGTGTTCAGGGGGGTGATGCCCTCTGCAGGCCATTGCCGGTCCCTTGTGCATGTCCGTGTGCTGCTGGATGCGTGCACACATGGGACGTGGGCATGGCAGCATGTGCTTGAGCCACAGTGCACCTGGCCCCTGTGTGTACATCCACCATGTGCAAATATCATGCGCACCGTGGGCACCCTGTGGTGCTCCAGTGGTGTTCGGACAGGGCCTGCACACCTGTGCTGCCTGCTGGCATGTGCACATGCTGTGTGGGGCATGGCTGCATGCCACTCTGCGCAAACCTCTACATGCACATGTGGGCCATGTGCTTTCTGGGTACCATTGCATGGTCACAGTGTGGCATTGTGTGCCAGCCTGTTGTTTGCAGGTGGTGTGCCTGGTGGGCTGTCGGCCATTGGCGTACTGGTTGCCTCCAGCACAATCGCGTGGTGGGCGGGAAGGACCAATGTGGAACATGGCACTTAGTACCTGTTGTCTGTGTCCCCCACTGTAGGTCCAAGGGATGTACGGCCACGTGTCTGTAATCAAATGCAGTGTCAGGGAGTACTGTGGCTAGCAGGGATCCAGCTCCAGAAGGCAATGCGGAGGACACTACAGCCACTCTACAGGCATCAAGGACAGCTCCTGCAGGCACTGACCATGCTGGTCAGAGTGATTAGTGCCAGTGGTTGTAGGCGTGCGCGCCGTGCTACAGCACATCCTGGACATCTGTATATAACCCCTTTATGTCATGCCTCACATTCCTTGCCCATCCACATTGTATGTTGCTATACCCTGTTCCCCCCCACACACACACCTTCACCCTCCTGCTTACCGTTGTACCTATACAGACCCCCCCACCCTCATCTTCCCTGTTCCTTCAGCCAGTCGATATTGTAAATAGTTTATTGTGTTATGTTGATGTTACTAAACCATTTTCTATTGCAACCAGTGTCTGTGGTCATTCACTGTACATTGTGCATGTTGTCTGTTTTTGCCTACTGCTGCCTGCTGTCTGCTGTCCCTTTGTTCCCATCCACACATGTGCACCTGTGTTACTGTGCACACATGCATCCTGTCCCGACATGGCAGCCTCACTGTCTGCCCCCTCCTTGTTGTCTGTGGTGTGTGGCTGGGCATTTTGACATGCAGCTTTTCTCAGTGCCCCTGTGCTGTGTGTGGTGCATGTGGGCTGCATCTGTTGTGCTGGTGCCCTGTTGTTATGTGACTCTACTTGCGGTCCACATTGCTTGTGAGCTTGTTACACCTGTACAGTGTGTGGTAGTTGGCCTGTCCACCATTGTGCCTGTCCACCTGTGTGCCCCTGTGTGGCATCTCCACTGTCCACACCACTGGGTTCCTGTGCAACAGGCGGTGTCCTGGTGACACTTCCATGCTGCATTGTGCCCCTCTGCAGCTGTGGCATACCTTGACAGGCACCCCTGGGCATGTTATCTGTGCCTGTTGGGCTCCTGTGTGGGGTGTATCAGGTTCTGGGTGTTTCTCTGTGTGCTCTGTCTGTTCACCTGTTCTGCTGTGGCCCCTCTCAGGCCCTTTGGCACTCTGGTTGGTCCCTGCTGGCGTGTTCTCCTGCATCCTTTGTGTCGCTGCAGTTTTCCCCTGTTGCTCCTTCATCCCTTGCTGGCTTGCTCCATATTCACTGTTATGTTGCCCTGGGTGCTTTGGCATATCCCTGTTGCGCTGGGGCATCTCACGTTGCGCCATGCCGCATCTGTGCGATTCACAATGGGGATGTGCGCAGTGCATCTTGCAGTGCCATCGCATTGTCTGGGGAAGGTGCATCCCAATTGTGCTGGTGCATCTCATTTTCACCCAGCACATCTGCTTTGTGAATCCTGACTTTAGAATTTTATGCAAATGATAGAACTTCGGAATGAAGTTCAAACTCTGCTGTGTGGTCACACCACTGCCTTCTAACGTCAGACTTATTCCTAAAGCTAGGGTGAGTAGTGACCACTAAAACTAGTTAACTGTCTAATAAACATTCTAAAATGTTAACAAAAATGTTGAAAAATGGTTGAAACAAGGCAGAACAAACCTATTTATTTTGCAAAATAATTCAGACCAGTGAGCAACAATTGTAAAGGCACTGTAACAAGTAATCCTCAAGCAAGTAGAAAATAACAGATTCTTGTCTTAACCTTTTGCCAGGTTCTGGAAGGGAAGGGAAGGCAAGGATTAGGGACTGTTAAACACAGTGAGTGATCCCTCCCTTTGAAAGAAACTACATTATTATGGTATTTTTTTTTCAAACCCCAGGAATCATTCACTTATGTTTAACAATAGCAGACTCCATAGCAATACAGTGGAAGGCTGGGTACAGAACCTGTTTAGGGAAGTTTCTGCAAGACACAAGTGCCAAAGTTAGCATCCCTTTTGAACAGTATGTCCAGACAGTAGTGTTTTGTGAAAGTGTGTACTGTTTTCCAGGTAGCTGATTTACAAATTTCTTGCAGGGTGATATCCCTTGATGCTGCCACAGAGGCAGAGGTACCTCTTGTAGAGTGTGCTCTGAGGCATCTGGGTGGCAATTTAGCAGTTTTGTCATAACAGAACTATACACAGAAGACTATCCAGCGAGAAATGGTTCTCCTGCATGCTGGTTTGCTTATCATCACTTCATCATAAGCAACAAACAGCTGAGCGCTAGTTAACCTAAAATCCTAACAGTGGTCCAAGCAGTAACTCTGTGCCCTTTTCACAACCAGATTGTGGAGCTTTTGCTCCCCTGAGCTGGATTTTTCAGTAAAGAAAACAGGAAGGCCAACTGACTGAGTCAGATGGAATTCAGACACCACTACTGGGAGGAATTTCCTGTTTGTCCTTAGGACTACTTTGTTCTTATGAAAGATTATGTAGTTGGGATCTCTGCAGAGAGCTTGTAGCTTGCTCACCCTTCTGGCAGAAGTGACTGCCACCAGGAAAACTGTTTTCGTGATGACATATTTCAGTGCAGTAGCGGCAATAAAGGAGCGTCCAGCAACTGGATAATGCACACAGTCAAGTCCCAGGGAGGGACCGGGTCCCTCACTGAGGGATACAGGTGATTTAGTTAAAAAAGAGATCCAGTGTACACCCTCCCTCACCCCACCCCAAAACTGGCAAATCATTAAATTATTACAATGTACCTTCTGCCTCAAATGGCTACTCACTTTTTTCATCCCAAAGGGGAGTGGGGGTCTCTTAGTTTTTTAGATCAGAGCTCTTGTGTGAAGGTAAGCTTAGCTACCAACTAAGGTGCAGTCCCCAGCCAATGTACTGGTGATTGGTGGGAAGGCAGCGAAAAGAGACAGACACATATCTCCCAAACTTAAGCATATCTAGAATTAGCCACTCAACCCAATGCACTTTAACAAACTTTAAATTACTCTTCTCATTGGGGTGCTACTGGTTATGGCATTCATAAGTTAAAACAAGGGACCCAGTGCACCCACTCCTCCCCACTCCCCCAAAACTGGCAAATCATGCAAATTGTCACAATGTGCTTCTGCTTCAAATGGCTACTCACTTATTTCATCCCAAAGTGGAGTGAGGTCTCTTAGTTTTTCATATCAGAGCTCTAGTGTGAAAGCAACCTCTGCCATCAATCGACAAGGTAAACCATCCATTGGCTGAGGCCTTATGCTAAATGCAACTGCCATAGTTTGCTCCCTTTAAAATATAGTGCACTGCCTTATTGGCTCACTTTAAATAAGGTGCAGTCCCCAGCCAAGGTACTGGTGTGGAAATGAGCCTGCCAGTGTTTACTAGGGAAAGAGTCCTGAAGGGGCTGGCAGCTCTCAAGATTGATAAGACCCCAGGTCCAGATGGGTTGCACCCAAGGATACTGAGGGAGTTAGCAACCAAACTGGCTGATCCACTGGCTGACCTGTTCAACAGCTCATTCAGGACTGGGGAAGTCCCAGTGGACTGGAGGTTAGCGAATATAGGGCCACTACATGGTGGGGGGGCAACCAGGGAATTATAGGCCTGTTAGCCTGACCTCCATCATGGGGAAGCTGATGGAATCTCTGATTAAAGAGAACCTCGTAGAATACCTGGAGAGCAACAGATTCTAGAATGATAAACAACACAGTTTTGCTGCAGGAAGGTCTTGTCAGACCAACCTGACAGTCTTCTTTGATTGGGTGACAAAGGAGAGAGACAAGGGCCATGCAGTAGACTTGTTGTACTTTGACTTTAGCAAGACCTTTGATTCAGTACCACACAAGAGGTTGCTTAAGTAAATGGAGGACCAGGGTGCAGCTAAACCTCTAGTGAGTTGGGTGGGAAACTGGCTAGCAGGACGGCAACAGAGGGTGGTGGTCAATGGGGTAAAATCAGAAAAGAAGGAGGTAATGAGCAGGGTTCCACAGGGATCAGTCCTGGGTCCAGTCCTCTTCAACATTTTCATTAGCGACATTGGTGACAGAATCCAGGGCAAGTTTTGTCTATTTGCAGATGACATAAAACTATATGGGAGGGTGGGTAGTGAAGAAGGAATAAGGAATATACAAAAGGACCTGCTAAAATTAGAGGGGTGGTCAAAGGTCTGGCAGTTAAAATTCAGTGCAAAACAGTGCAAGGTAATGTACCTAGGGAAGAAAGCCCCATGACGGAGTACTGGATGGGAGGAGAGACTTAGCACTACAAACGAGGAACAGGATCTAGGAGTTACCATCAGTTACTCCCTTAAACAAACTAGTCAGTGCAACACGGCCTATAGTAAGGCCAACAGGATGCTGGGATGTATTGGGAGGGGGACTGACAGTAGGAGAAAAGAGGTAGTATTACCCCCTCTATAGAGCCCTAGTGAGGCCTCACCTGGAGTACTGTGCCCAGTTCTGGAGCCCTTACCTCAGAAAAGACAAGGATAGATTAAAGACAGTGCAATGCAGAGTGACCAAAATGATTCAGGGACAGCAGGCTAAATCCTATGAGGAGCGCCTCGGGGCGCTAAATTTGTACACATTGGAAACCAGAAGGGAGAGGGGCAAAATGTCTGAGACCTTCAAATTCCTCAAAGGAATTAATAAAGTGAACTGTGGGGAATTATTTACCCTGAGTACCAACTCATGGCTACGAGGTCACGAGTGGAAGCTGACAAGTGGGAGGTTCAGGAGCGATGTGAGGAAGTACTTTAAGGAAAAGGTGGTGGAGCCCTGGAACAGTCTTCCAGCTGAGCTGGTGGGAGTGAGCACAGTAAGGGAGCTCAAACAGGCCCGAGACAGAATGAAGGGAACAGTGGTTACCTGGGCTGACAGTACCAGGGAAGAAAATAGGGTAAGGTCCAAGAGAGTTAGTACCCTGGGGAACATTAGGTTCAAAGAATGATTCCAGGGTTTTAGGGAACTTGGGCAGCCTGGATAGGTCATGGGTCTTTTTCTGCCATCATTGTCTATGTTTCTATGCTTTTAGTTTTATGGTGATTGGTGGGGAGCCAGCTAATGGAGATAGCCAAATATCTCCCAAACATAAACAAATCCAGTAAGGCAGTGCACCATATTTTAAAGGGAGTAAACGCTGGCAGCTGCATTTAGAATAGGGCCTCAGCTGAATGGAAAGCCTGGAGAAACTGTCATGTTTCTGTCATGTCCTCTAATGAGGGCATTTGTTTTCAGTCCAGAAGAGGTTCCTTCCCTTCTTCAGGAGCAGGGACAGCGATGTGTTTTTTGTTATTTCTTGGCAGGCACCATTTCTGGTGTCTGCTCAGAGGTTCTTCTATTTTACTGGATTCAGGGTTTCCCCTTTCAGACATCCTGAGTTCTGTACAATCTTTAGCTGCTTTACCTTTCTTATCTGTCCCCTTTGACAGGGACTGCTGCTTATTCTGAGGGGGGGGGGACCATCATCAGAGCTGCTTGGTGACGCAGAGGCAGACTGAGAAGCCATAAAGTCTTCTAAATTTTTAATCCCTTTCTTTTGTGTTTTAGGGCAAAACTTACAGAGGCCACAATTCAAAAAATCGTGGTCTGGGCACAGGGATCTTAAAGACTAACATATGGGCAAGCTTTATGGGCACTGATATAGCATAGGCAGGCCCTGGTCACATTCATCTGGTAAAGCAGCCATTGATGGTAAGGTACGGTCTGCCACCAGGCACATCGAGAAAAATCCAAGCAATCTCAACTAGCATGTTGGCCAATTGGAGGCCAATAGTCTAGCAAAGGCATGCCCTGTGCATATTCTGACCGGTGGCAAAGGGCTGTGGCTGGCCTCTGGGCATTCCCAAAAATGCCAAGCAGACTCAGCTGACAAACTGGCCATTGATGGGCGTGCCAGCCTAGTAGAGGTGGGTACCAGGTGCATTCATCTGCGATAAAGCCTAATGGTAAAAGGGTGTGACTTTTCACCCCAGGTACCCCTATAAAAATCCCAGCAGACTCAATTGTGACATTGGATAGCAGGGATGGTACTGGCCTAGCAGAGGCAGGTCAAGGGCATGTCTAGCTGATATATCAGTCAGCGGGTAAAGAAGAGTGGCCTGCCACTGGCCATTTCTGGGTAAGGAAACTGGCTGGCACATTAGCCAGGGGCAGCAGCCAGAACCAAAAGAGGCTGCCTCAGGACCAGCTCCTTATAGGCCAACGTAGCAACTGGTGTTGAACACAAATGGCTGTATTCCTTGCAAAATAATGCCATGTTATTAACAGCCAGACCAAGGAGGCCTGGCACCTGAGGACAGCTTCCTAGGGAAGTAGTTTGTCGTAGTGGGCACCAGTAACTTAGATACCCTCTCTGTAAGTGTTGGTTTGGGCCAGCAGGGACTCTGCTTGTCTTTAGTAAAATGGTATTTGGGGCCAGCATTCTTACAGTGGGTCTGAGTCCTCACAAAAGCCCTTTTTGGGGCTGGTAACATTGCCCATAGCCACAAGTACTATCAGTTTTCCAGGCTGGTAGAGGTACAATCTGACCCTTTTTCTTTGTGGAGGTGTAGGGGCTGCCTCAACATTATTAGAGATTTAAGTTATGGCAGCTCCCTTTCACAGGTGCTGTGGATTAGTGTTCAAGGTTGTTTTCAACATTCCTAAGTTGAGAACAACTTTTTAGAAACACCAGAAAAATATCTTTGCATATATTATGTAAGCAATAACACAAGACAGCGTGTAAGTTTATCATAGCATATAATGGATGCCACAGGTGTACTGTGAGGGATGAGATGAAGGTGGGTGCTTCTGAACATCTGAAAACTCCACATTATAATCTATGACAAAGATAAACCCTGGGGTGGGTAACCTGTGAGGTGGGCGCATGAGGAAGGGCACCGTCCGTTACGGCGACTCCTTCCCGGTGCAATCCCTCATGGCGATGTGGAGGGTAGGGCAAACTGGGCAACAGGATGTCGCTATGCGTACGCGCACCGGGGGTGGGGTGGGAGCAAGCACAGCGAGCGTGAGCTGGAAGGGGGTGGAGAAGCTGTAGGAGGTGGTGCTGCAGTGGCTGGCCGAGCTGCGTCGTGGCGTCAGGGGTTGGCGAGTGGATGCGGTGGGAGAGGTACCAGGTTCGGGTCCGGGCGCTTGTGCGATTTTATTGCGCCCGGCCCAAACCTTTTTTTTTCCTGCTTTCACCCCCCCTGACATGCAGCGACATGCACCCCCCTGGAGTTGAGAATCTTTAAATAGGGGGGTGGGGGGGTGTGGGCGCGGCTCCCTTACAGAGAGCAGTAAAATAGTGTCCTGGTGCCAGTTGTGCTGGTGCGGTGGTAGTCAGAGTGCCGAAAATGTTTCCGGCACTCTGACTGAGTGATAACGGTAATCGTCTTTAGGCATTCGCCATTATTACATAAACCCCCTGTGGTGTGTTATTGCACGTATAAAATGGCTTTTGAAAGAAAAAGCATTAAGAAAAGCCTGTGATCTATAATGGTGAGTAAGGTGTGTAACTGTACTCGGTAATTGCACACTTTTGGAAACCTATTAACCAGTCAGATTGCTTCAGTTTCCCAAATCATTTTACACTTGTTATTAGAATCATTCTGCACAAAACAGCCTTATCTGTAATCAGCACAGCTTGAATTGCCTAACTGCACACTTACTTACCTGATGATTCAATTATTGCCACTGCATTATAGCAGCTGTTCCTGCATAATCCATTGGTGCCACCACCACCACACTGCCTCATGAGCATATGTGTGTGTGTGGGGTGGACATGGAGACACTGCAGATCCTGACAGCGGACCTGATGGACCAAGAGTCCCTTCCAACTTCAGACTACTATAGTACTATATTACTATGCAACCCCTGGGGTCCCAGTGTTGCAACAGCTGTTCCTTCAGCACCTCCTGGAGTCCGCACACTGCATTGTTCCCCTCTTTCACGGTAACGGTGGCCGTTCTTGCAGCACCCTCTAATGCTAACCCAATGCACCGCCCTCCATGATTGCCATGGTAAAGGCAGCTGTTCTGAAGCATCCACTAGTGCCAGCCCACCGCACTGCCACTCTTGTTTGTAGGGTGACTGTCTGTCCTACATTTACCAGGACAGTCCTGAAATTCTCTCTCTTGTCCTAAATTTTTAACTGGTCACACCAGAATTGGTATAGAAATTTGTAATGGTTATCCTGAATTTTGAAGTGTTGCCAGGACATATTTCTGGACTTGTCCTGAATTTAGTATGCTCAAGGAGCAACTCTCCATTGTAATAAAAAGCTTATAAACACTAGAGTTACACCATTTATGTTTTAACTTTACTGTTTTCCAGTCTTTTTTTTTTTTTCTTTTGCTGTTGGTCTACTAAATACTGTAGATTCACTGAGTCTTTCAAAATGTATCTAACTCTCCCCTGCCAACTGCACAGCTGCTGTTTGCATAGGCATAGCTGGGGGGGTCCTGGGTACAGCCCCCCCTTGCCTCAATGTTTAAAACCTACGATTTGTTTTTAAAAACTGCATTTTTTACTCACTGTGGGGAAGCCACAGGGTCAGAATTCGCTAGCAAGACGGAGGCGGGCATCATCTCATGAATATGCAGCAGTGAACCCCGCCTCCCGCCAGGGACATGACAGCTGCCAAGGAGCCTTGGAACATCAACGGACTGACTGGTCAAATGATCTGACAAAGAAGGTCATATGGTTATTCAGAGGAACAGAGCGCGCAGACTCACACGAGACAGTCACTTTCCCGTTACAAGTGAAACTGAGAAGTGAGTGTAAGCCCCCACAGGGCAGGTTTACTATCGCAGTTCCTCCCCCCCCCCCCAGTTAGCCTCGGGCAATTTCTGTGTTCTGCCCCTAGGGGGCCGGTGTTCCTGCCCACTATATAAGACCGGGGCTGCAGGATGTAAAGGGGAACAAGAAAGAGAGAGAGAGAGATGGCGGGTTTGGCAGGGCAAATGTGGCTGGGGCCTAAAACTCCCCGGACCAGAAGGTGCCGGCCTGGACACTGGTGGTGTATTGTGAGGTACCTCTGTGGGGGAGGGTGGCAGGAGTTGGTGACTGTTGGGGTGAAGGGAGCCTTGGGCCATTATCAGTGGGCAGGATCCAGTAGGTGGAGAAGAAAGACTGTAACATCTGGAGGCTGGGGTCCCTGTGCCCCAAAATTGGTGGAGGCATGGCAGTGGGGCTGTTGCAGTGGTACCAGGGCCACAACAGGACCCCTTGCAGGTGGCAGCTTCAAGGAGGTTATTTCCCGTGTGGCACACTGCTGGAGGTAAGGTTGGAGGACCTTCTCTGGGATTCGCTTTATCAGGCCTGCCGTGCCTGTGTCTGGGGCAAGACCCCGTGTCAGACCCAAGAAAGAATGCAGGGGGTGAACGCTGTAACAGGAGGAGGGAGCTGTTCATCCAGCTTCATTGTCTTTAAGCCACTGTGCAACCCGGTATGGCAGAGGGAAGCAGCACCTGGTTTTAGTTTTCTGGAAAAGGGATATCAAAACAGCCGCAGTAAGGGATTTAGACTGTATCAGGCCCCAGTTCCTAAAAGGTCCTGAGGTGGAGGGGAGTTAGACACTCACCCCAGGAATGGCGGTTAATGAAAACTTAGTTGGTATGTGCGAGATTTGATTCTGGCTTGCAGATCTATGTGTGGAGCCTATTCTGGTCTATTTTTCGAGGCCTGTGTGATCTAGCTGTCCTTTTTCCAGTGCCTTGTGCCCTTCAAATTCCTATGCCTTCTCAGCCCCATGGAGCTGCTCCATATATTCATTTTTATAAATCATTAATATTGTCAAATTAAATGTTATTATATTTCCTTTTACATGGTTTGTGCAGTTATTTAATGAACTAACTTGATTGATCCCTCTGAAGAAGGTTCCATCTCCTTTTCTCACTCGAGCCTGTCTGAAAGGTGTAGCGGCATACAGGTCAGCATCAGCCCGGTAAGATGTAGCCTGTTAGTGCTTGAGACTCCACCTCCCAGGTAAGGTCTGCATCTGTTATCTCTAAAACTGTGTGCTACTTGCTGGAGGACTCAGGTTCTATGTCCCCCTCCTTGCATTTTACCATTGGGACCCTAGACAGTTAAGAGGGGGGAGGAGGGGGTTACAGAGGTGGGGGCTCGTCCAGGATCTATCAGCAGCATTCATGAGGTCAGCACCACTGAGTGGTTGGAAAGGAGTTGGGGGGTCTGACTGCTGCTGTGGGCCTGGCTATGCTTGGTGCAACCTTGTGGGATGCCATTAGGAGTGTTGGCATGTTTTCCTACCCATGTGTATCTAGCAAGGTGCCAGCCATCTGGAAGGGGCGGTCAGGTGGGATGAGGCAGCACCTGAAATTGGTTTACAGTTGGTGGTGCTGGGAAGTGTGAGAAGGAGGTGCCATTTTCCCTGAGCTCAAAGTGGAAAAGTTGTAACTAGTGAAAGTCTATCAAAAATGGCTGAAAAATTCCCTACACAGGAGCCCCACACTACCATCCCCACTTTACTGCTGACCTGGCTGTGGAAGTCAGCAGGGAGATATGTGGCAGAGAAAAAAATGTGTCCAATGTAGATATTGAGGTGAGGGAGTGGTGCAGCTGCCGCTGTACTCTCCAGTGGGTCACCTGTAGGAATCTGGGAAGGCATTCCCTTTAGTTACGCTTGGCCTTACTCAGTTGGGACATCTATAGGCACCGCTTCGTTATTCTCTCAAGGAAGCTTGGAATTAGGTGTGGAGGCCAGGCCATCAGCCCCAACCACAGAGCCTATGTTAGAGCCTAAAACAGAGGCCCCAGATATTGTGGTGGAGGCCATGGAGGAAACCACCAGCGAGGGTGCTGTGTAACACAGACATCTGCCCAGTCCCACAGCGCCTGCTGCCATTGACTATCTCAGTGGCAATGGGAGAGGCAGAGAACTAGGGTCAGTATCAGGTGATGGTCCCCAGGGACCAGGGGGTCAGTCGTAGGTTCTTTGTCTGGTGATGGTGGCTCATCAGGTGCCTCAAGGGAGACATCATATTTGTGCTCTCCTGGATGTGCAAAGGAGGAAGAAGCTGGTGATGAGGTTGTAAGGGAGGTGTCTGTTCCATCGCCCCCTGGACAAGCCGTTAAGTGGTACCAGTTTGCTAATCAAGAAGTGTACAGAGCCATCTCTCAGCCTTATATGCGGCCTGCAGTAAAGTTGCCTGACGCCACCCCGCACCTTCCAGCACTGTGCAAGGCCCTTCAAGTGAAGATGGACAGCTTGTTGAGCAGTGATCCCATGAATGTTCCTTACTGGACCCAGGTGTAGCTGGAGCCAGGAGCAGCCAGATGTACCAGCATGCAAAACCTGCCCCAGTGGTTGCATGTGCAGAAGTGGGTGGAATGGAGGATCCATCTGGAATACCCCAGTGCTGAGTACCCCTATGTTTCTGAATGACTTTGGGACATAATTGAGGAGAAGCGGTCGGATTGGGTATTCTGGGGCATGGTGCAAAAGCTTCAGCAGCAGCCAGGGGCCTCTGGCCTGCCCACCCAAGAAGTCATCCAGAAGGCAAGAACCCTGTGTTTTTCCACGCCTTGGGCTGGACTCACTTTATTCAAACATTTCGCCCCTGTGCAAGATGTGGCTGATTTTTGGATGAAATACTGTGTAATATCCATGGATTCCTTTGCTAAGGAGACCACCAAGCCGGATCCAGAGTATTATTATTCCTGTGGCGTAGGGCCCGCCATTTGAAGAGGGAACACTCAACACTGTTGTGATTTGCCAGGACTGTCCTGTGTTAGTAAGTGATGCTCTTCAGTGAGAAGGCTGATGTTTTACGAGTATTGTGCCCAGTGGAGGTCACTCCAGGACTATCCCTGCTTGGGGGTTGGAAATGTTGGACTAAACTGCTGAGACTGTTGTGGTTGAAGGTTGAAAAAAAATGTTTCTATTTGGTTGCTCTCGTTGGAACAATCTCTGAATAATGATTTTGGATAATGTGTTAAACTGCACCATTTCTACCTCAAGCAATGAATGCAGAGTGATAAATATATTGAGTGAGTGAGTGAGTATGTGACAGAGTGGTGTGTGAGTGCTTCCTTTTATTAAGATAGTGTAACCCCCCCCTACAAATGGGGGTACCCAAAAAAGTCTTCCTTAAGCTTGCCTAAATGCTCACTGCCAGGCTGGTCTCCTGCATTTTAGCAGTTTAAATGTGATTGCTAGAGCGTGCCTGTATAGCCTCTGTGCACTGTTTCTTTAAGAGCTGCCTGGATTGCAGTCATAAGTAATCTGAGAGGGAGCTCTGTTGAAAGATGTAACTATTTGCTGAAAATCATTTAGAGTGATAATGATAAAGTAGTTTGTCTAACCTGCCTTCTTTGCAGCAAGGACTGTCCTGTTTATCCCCACCATTTGGCCCGGGACTGCGAATTGGACCAATCAGTTCTGGTGGGACCTAAAATGGAGCTGGACTACAGGAGCTGTCTGGAGTCAAAATCTGTAGAAATTGCAGTTTTGGGCTTTTGGCACCTTTTTTCACCTGAAGGCGGGGCCTTTGTTGTGACTGACAGACAGATCAGCCAACTGACCTTTTTGGATCTTGGGGGATCAAGAGTTCTGTGTAGTTCTGCATGGGAGAACAGTGAAAGCCTGCGTTATGGCCTGCATGTCTGCCTGCTGCCCCTGAGAGGGAGGGGAGAGAAGAGAATGATTTCAAACTAAATCCAAGTTTCTGAGAATGAAGTAAGAAACTGATTTTTTACCAGGCTCATACCTGAAGAAGACCGAAGATTTTGCTGAATGCGATCGGCCTGTCAGGATTTCCAGCTGTTTTTGAATCCCCAGTTTGTGCAGAGACTTTGCAATCGTGACCGGAGAGCAGTTTGCCTGCTACAGTAGAATTTCCTTACATGTAAATGTGCTGTGAGTTGTTAGTGGGTCGTGATTTGGTTCCCCACTGTGTGAACTGTGTTCTGCTTGCTGGAAGCTGTATCCAGCCCAAAACGGACTGTATCCAAATTTGTCTCCATTTGGCCGGGGCCTTGCCACGCTGGCCCTGCCAGACTACCCCACTTCACAGAGAAAGCCACTGATGAGAGACCTGCCTGGGGATCAGCCCCCTGCTCCATGCTTGAACAGGAACGAACGACGCCTCGGCGAATCATGTGGGCCCTGCTTCTCCTGGCACTCCAGATTAACCCCCTGCTGTCTCGATATTCGTCCAGCCTGTGTCCAGTCTTGGGTATCGTGAGTAATCATCAGGGTAACTCCCTGCAACAACAGCCTAATCTAAAAGTGTGTCATCTGATTGTCTTGTTTTCTTTTCACGAACTGAGCCCTCCATCTCTGGATTACAAATAACGTGTGTTGTGCATGTTGTTTTCTCCCATCACAGGACCCCAACCAGCTGCAACATTCCTGGCTAGCCCACCATTCTCCATCTGAGTACCCAGAGCGTGTGGCTATTTATGGACCCTGAAGTGCATGCATAACTGTTTGATTGATAGAGTCTTTATGCAAATTAACCTGATTACACCCCTCCCTTATTCAAGCCCCTTAAATAAATAAGATCTCTTTTTTGCATTTACCCTGACTGTGGTTCCAGTTTGTGCAAGAGTACTGTACTGCTGTTATTTGCTGTGTATAACCTTGTTTTACAGGGGGTCTCAAGGGCCGGGCCACAGGAAAGCCCTGGTGGTAAGTGCAAACAGTGTGGGTACTTGTGTGGTGCATCAGGGGTATTGTGAAAGTGATTATTGTGTATTGTTCTGGCCACTAGTAAGGAAAGAGGGGGGTTACAGTGTCCCAGGGGGCTGTGCCCAGGTTAGCTTGACCACTACCAACCCTGACCTCTGGGTGGAGGCACCCGTTTCAGAACTCAGGCCCCTTAACCTGCTACTAGCCAAGCAGGCAGGGGTAGTAGCCCTTGGGATAGCGCCACCTAGGGGTTACAATAGTAATAGCTGGCATGTTAAAATTTTAATGTTTGGGATGGTTAAGTGATAGCCTGTGTATACTATCTGCACTATGTTCAGTCTTAGTTCTAATTTTTGAAAAAAAAGCCTCAGTGCCAAACTCATTCCACAGGGCAGTATACATAAAGGACCCAAGAGGTTTGGGTTTCTGAGGTACACTTTAGGGGAATTCTGGCTGAGTGGGGAGTGCACATACCCATCCTGTGTTGGGGGTCCCCTCAGAAGGTCCCCCTTCCCCATTTCCAGGAGAAAATAGTTTAAAGGGGGGGGAGAGCGAAAGAACCCCCTACGGGGCAGGCTTACTATCCTGGCACCCCCTCCCCCTTAGGTTAGCTTTTGGACATTTTCTGTGTTCTGCCCCTAGGGGAGTGGTGGTCCTGCCCGCTATATAAGATCGGGACTGCTGGGTGTAAAGGGGGATAAAAGAGAGAGAGATAGAGAGAGAGAGAGAAAGAGAGAGAAAGAGAGAGAGAGAGACAGCGGGTTTGGTAGGACAAATGTGGCCAGAGCCTAAAACCCCCGTCCCAGAAGGTGCCGGCCTGGACAGCAGCGGTGCATCGTGAGGTGCCTCAATAAGGGAGGGTGGCAGGAGTTGGCGACCATTTTGGAGTCAAAGGAGCCTTAGGCCATTATCAGTGGGTAGGATCCAGGAGTCAGAGAAGAAGGACTGCAAAATCTGGAGGCTGGGGTCCCTGTGCCCTGAAAATGGTAGAGACATGCCAGTGGGTCTGTCACACTAGTGGCAGGGCCGCGACAGGGACCCTTGGAGGTGGCAGCTTCAAGGAGATAATTTCCCATGTGGCACACTCCTGGAGGTAAAGTTGGAGGGCCTGCATTCTGGGACTCACTTTATTGGGCCTGCCATGCCCATGTCTGGGGCAGGATCTGTGTCAGATCCAAGAAGAAATGCAGGAGGGAACACTGTAAAAGAAGGAGGGAGCTATTCGTCCAGCTTCATTGTCTTTATCCCTTTGAGCAACCCGATATAGCAGAGGGAAGCAGCACCTGGTTTTGGTTTCTGGAAAATGGATATCAGAGCAGCCACAGTAAGGGATTTAGACTGCATTAGGCCCCGGTTCCAATAAGGTCCAGAGGTGGAGGGAAGTTAGGCACTTCTCCCGGGAATGGTGGTTAATGAAAACTTAGTTGGTATGTGCGAGCTTTGATTCCAGCTTGCAGATCTATGCATGGAGCCTGTTCTGGTCTATTTTTCGAAGCCTGTGTGATCTAGCTGTCCTGAGTTTTCCAGTGCTTTGTGCCCTTCAAATTCCTATGTCCTCTCAGCCCCATGGAGCTGCTCCATATATTTATTTTCATAAATCATTAATATCTTCAAATTAAATGTTATTATATTTCCTTTTACATGGTTTGTGCTGAGGTATTTAATGAACTAACTTGATTGATCCCTCCAAAGAAGGTTACATTTCCTTTCCCACTTGAGCCTGTCTGTGAGGTGCAGCAGCGTGCGGCTCTGCATCAGCCTAGTAAGATGAGGCCTGTTAGTGCTTGACACTCCACCTGCCAGGTATGGCCTGCATCTGTTATCCCTGAAACTGTGTGCTACTTGCTGGAGGACTCAGGTTCTGTGCCCCCCCCCTTGCATTTTATCATTGCAACCCCTAGACACTTATAGGGAGGGGGGGTTACATGTGTTGTCACAGTGAGAGCACTCTAGCTTGCGGATCAGGTGATGGCATTATTAGAAATTTAATTTCAGTCACCTGGTTGTCACTCCTGTGGCTCAGTCTCTGTGGGGTCACAGTGGTCTGAATGAGAAGCCCGAGCATGAGCTCTGGTGTTACTGAGAGCCCCCGGCATAGTGAGTCAAGCACAGGCCACAGCAGCAATAATCACCAGAGTTAAAAGCAGCACACTGTCAGTGGTAAAATCATTAAGGTAGATTCAAGCCACAGACTAGACACAGAATGGAGATGATTGGGAAGAAAACAAGCATTTGTCAATGTCGGATGTTCGCTGCTGGTATTGCTGTTGTACTGGATCTAAGGTGCAGATCCCCGTGCCAGAAGATTAATATGGGCTAGACTTGGGGGGAGGGCAATTACAGCATGGCAGCAACAGACATTGATGGACATTTTTCTTTTTACAGCATTTATTTTAAAAACATTAAACTACAAGTGAGGGTTTTCTTTATTTCAAGTGGAGACACTGGGGATTGGGCACCCCCATTGTCAGTGATACGAGCAGTCCCCAGATGCTCTGGGGTACATTTTAAGGCTTACATGGAAGATAAGAAAAAAATTACTCACCATAGTAATGTTGTTTCTTCTAATGGAGTCTTGCTGTATTGTGACTATATGTAGTTAACCCCCGCACTTGAACTTGCTCCGGAGAGGAAAGGGTTAACTCTATGCCTAGGCATAGAACGTTGAGCTCGAGCTTGGTTTTCAAACTTCTGTCCCTGGTACTCCTCAGTGTAACTGTCAGATTCTTACGAGCACTATGCTAACTAACTACTAAATAGAAATTATTTTTAAAAGAAAAAATTACTCACCTTAGTAATTGCTTTTCTTCTCATGGAGTCTTGCTATATTAGGACTTATTGCAGTTAGCCACTGCACTTGAACTGCCCCGGAGAGGAAAGAGTTAACTCCAGAGAATCTGGAGTTCTAAAGCGCGAGGGCTCTATACCAAAGCTCTATCTGGGCAGTTTCAAATGAAACTGTCAGATCTTTACGGCTAACACTAAGCAACAAGTCTGTGTGGAAAGCTCTACACTAGCCAAATGGCTACCTACTAGTAGTAATAACAACAATATAAACGACAATAGGAACAACAATAACAATAATAAGAATGAATAATGGTATTATTAGTTTTCCCTGACAAGCATATTAGGACCCCCTTCCCAAAGACTCAAGTCCAGGAAGGGGCCAACAAATCACTCAACACAGAAAACCCTAGTTCCCTAACCCTAAATAAAAGAGGGTGAAGGGAAGAACTACAATGGCATGACACAGTGCTTGCACTAATTTGCCACCCCCACCCCAGTAGAAGTTCTGAGAGGGGCAGGTTGGGGTCTTAATATATGCAAGACTCCATGAGAAGAAAAGCAATTACTAAGGTGAGTAATTTTTCTTCAAACACCATTAAGTCTTGCTATATTAGGACTCATTGCAGATTACACAGCAGTACCTCCATGGAGGAGGGTCAGAACCTACTTAGGAAATAGGCTCTGAAGCACAGCTGTGCCAAAACGAGCATCTCTCCTGGACAGAAATCCAGGAATAATACTTGGTAAAAGTGTGAACTGTCTTCCAAGTAACAGCTCGACAGATTTCCAGAATGGGAATATCTCTAGCAGCCGCTAGAGATGCAGCTGTACACCTGGTGGAGTGAGCCCTCAGTCCTGAGGGGGCTCTCCTACCTAGTCTTTGATAAAAAAATGGATACAAGAGACAATCCACCTTGCAATTGTCCTCTTAGTGGCAGGTTCCTTTGCCAACCTCGCCCTAGGTAAGGAAGAGTTGGAGGATTCAAACCTGTGACCCTTGTGTGTTACAAATAGTAGCATAAGGCTCTTTTGACGTCCAGCTGTGCAGTCTCCTCTCACCTGAGGAAGAATGCTCAGTGAAAATCCTGGAGAGAGATGGGTTGGTTCAGGTGAAACCTGAAACCACTTAGGACAAACCTTGTGTTAGTCCTAGGGACTGTCTTATCCCTGTGGGAGAGAAAATCTTCTTCCACTGCCAGGGCCTGTAGTTCACTTCTATGCCTGGCAGAAGTGAAACCACCAGAAAAAACATTTTCCAAGTGAGAAGCTTGAGCTCTGCTGGGGACAGAGGTCCAAAGGGGTTTGCATTAACTGAGCAATGCAAACATTCAGGCTCCATGCAGGAGCTGGTTCCCTAAAAAGGAGGGCTGGTGTGAAGCAACCCTTAAAACTTGGAAAACACAGGTTGAGAAGAAAAGGAAGCAGGCTTCCTGCTTGCAGAAAAACAGAGACAGCTGCCAGAGGAACCCTTAAGGTAGCTGGCCCAAGACCTAAGGAATTTAAAATGGACCAAAAGTCCAGAAAATGGGCAGATAAGCAGACTGTGGTATAATCTGCTTCTCAGCGCATGACCAGACTGAAAAAAAACCTGTTCTGCTTTAGAATTGTAAGTGGCCCCAGTGAAAAAGCTTCCTTGAAGCCTTTAAAGCATTCATGACACCTTGAAAAAGGTAAATCAGCAAATTCTAACTCCTCAAGAGCTGCCTTGAGAAGGAGGAATTTGAGGTTCGATATCACACTTCCCTTGTGCAAAGGCCAGTAAGCGTGGACTCTGGGCAAGCTCAAGGTAGGGTGGACTGTCAAGGACAGAGACAATGGGTACCAGGGGCTGTCTGGCCCAGTTTGGAACAATCAGAATCGCTTTGCAGGGCTGAGATCTGATTTTACTAGTACCCTGAAAGAAAGGGAAAAAGGAGGAAAGGTGTACAGAAACTTCCTTTCCAATCCAAGTGAAAAGCATCCAGGGGCTGATCCCAGCACTGAGGCCTCAACAAAACAGAGAAAGTTAGTGGTTATCTGGGGCTGAGAAAAGATCTATCTGAAAATGAGCCCCATCTGGCAAGGACTGAACCCAGCACCTGAGGATTCAGAGCCCAACGTGATGGCCCTGAGAATCCTGCTGAGGGCATCTGCCAGGGCATTGTCCTTCCCTGGAGGTGAACTTCTATCAGGGAGGTGTTCAGGGAGTAAGCCAGAGACCACCACTTCATTGCTTCGTGCACAAGGCTGATGACCGAGTGCCCCCTGCTTGTTGATGTACCACATTATTGTGGTGTTGTCTGTCCTGACTTGAACTACCTTGTTCTGGACAGAAGCTGAAAACTCCTAAGAGCTAGAAGACAGCTCTGAGTTCCAAAAATTGATGTGGAGCAGAGATTCCTAGGGAGACCACACCCTCGTGGACAGGTCGCTTAAGCAGCTCCCTCACCCAACACAGGAGCATCCGTGGTGAGGGAATGAGGAGGACCCCTAGTTTTAGATTGCTTGATCCTGCCACCAGTGTAAGGCCAGGATCAGGGATTGGGTCACTAGAACCAATTTGGAAAGGGAATCCATCCTTTGGGACCAATAGGCCCTCAGATGGAACTAAATGTCCCTCATCTGGAATCTTGCTCCTGCACACAGCTGTGGAAGCAGCCATGTGCCCTAGTAGTTGTAGCAAATGCTATGCTGGTCAAGAGACTCGCAGAGTAATGGAAGATGCCAGGGCAAAGAGACTGCCTACCCTTTCAGAGGGAGAAATGCCCTGGCTAACTTTGTGTTCAACTCTGCCCCTATGAAAGTTAGTACCTGAACTGGTTCGAGAACTGACTTTGGTAAATTCAGCAGGAATCCCAGAAAGGTGAGAAGCTGCTGGGTGACTTGCAAGTGGGATTTACTTGATCTGGAGACTGACCCACTAAGAGCCAGTCATCCAGGAAAGGAAACAAAGCAACCTTGCCTTCTAAAAGAGCCACTACCACAGCTAGAATTTCAATACCTTCATGAGGTAAGGCCGAAGGGCATTGCCCTGAACTGGTAGTGGCCTGAGGGTAACCTGAGGTACTTTCGTGAGAAGGCCTGATCAAAACATGAAAAATAGGCATCCTTGAGGTCCAGGAAAGCTAGCAGTCCCTGGCCTCAGCCAGAGTTAACATTTTAACTTTGTTTTCAAAAGATGCTTGTTCAGGTACCTTAAATCTGAGATGGGCCAGCCAATCTCCTGCCTTCTATAGGGTAAGAAAGTATCATGAGTACAGCCCTTGCCCCGTGGCAAGGAGGGACCTTTCTACTGCTTTGCAGTTCAGAGGAGAAGAAACCTCTGCCCCAAAGCAAGGGATTCAAGGATTTGCAGGTGGACCTGTCTGGCTCTCATCTTGGAAACTGTTTGAAGCTGAGAACCAGACCTATTACTTCAGAACCCACTTGTCCGAAGTTAGGGACACCCAATTCTGGCTTGAAATAAAAACCAACCTGCCCACTGGTATAGGAGAATTGCCCTGGGCACCCCATCAGGGTGCCTGCTTGGCAATAGTCTTAGGCTAAGGGAGGGGACGGTTTCATTGTGCCCGCCTATCTCTGTTTCTGAAGAGACCCTCTGGCAAAGCAGAGGAGGTCTGAGCCTCTACCTGGGCACTTTTGTAGGAATCATCCCTTGTTTTCATATAGCTTCTGTTTGTTCCTCAAACAGAGAATTATCCACAACAAGAAACAAATCCATAGACTTTGACAGAGTATCTTGGGACAGATTAGTGCATCTGAGCCATGCCAACCTACGGAAAGCTACAGAAGTGGTCATGACCCTAGAGAAAACAAGATTAACACCAACAGCAGTATGAACTTGAACTTAGAGGCTTGAGTGCCATTAGCAGCCACCTGTTCCAACTCGCAGCCAGCTGGCCATGGGCCTGCTTGGCTAACTGCAATATCAAGGCCCCACCTAGATTTCCAAATCTAGCCACATAAGCCATACAACTTGCCTGTCTTGAGTCCCACAGAAGCTGCCATATACTGTTTTCTTGTCATGGCATCAATCCTCCTGGAATCCTATTCAGGAGGATGTGAGGCCAGGAACTAGCCTGACACAGGCTGCAGCTTGTACCACACCTACATGACTACACTGCTCAGTGAGGAAGTCTGTAACAGAGCCTGATGAAATACACCTTCTGTCCATTTTTATCTTACAGGAGGGACAGAAAGAGGAATCTTATAAAATCTTTGTTGTTTACTTCCTAAATGACTTATGCAAAGGAAAGACAACCTCCTAGCCCATCATTCCTACATAATCAGGCTCCCTTTACTTCATCCATACCTCTAAAGGAAGCTGGGGGATTCTGCAAGCTTTTGTAAAACATAAACTGAGAAAAGGACTCAGACAGAAAAGGAGGAGATTCTAAAAGTCTGTCTGGAGAAATGTCCGCTATGGGCATGTCCAGACCCTACCAGCCACACATGTATTGATCAAATTTCCTCCTCCCACTCCTGTGGTTCATAACAATTCCTCAACATCATAAACCTGAACCACTGGAACTGAACGAGCCACCTTTTACCAACTGTAGATGGTCTGACAGGACCTAGAAACAGTGACTGGACAATCTGTATGGCTTAACTACTTCTGCAGCAGTTGGAGAGACAATCTTGGACTCCAAACCTACTGATTTCTCTGTCATATTCATTTTTTTTTTTAACTGGTTCCTCTGAACCATCCTTTTGCCCGAGGAGTCTAGCCCTGGTCAGAGGGCACTCTCTGGTCCAGTGGGTACTGGACCGGCTGGCCATCCGGTCAGCGGACTTTTGGTCATAGTTCCTGAGCCGCCCTATCTCTTTTCAGGGTGGCTGCAGGGAAATTTTAAACACCTGGCAGTCTGACAGGAGGTGGTCAGCCCCAGACAATAAACACAGTGGTGTGTGTGGTCAGCCTTGGCAAAGGCTTCCCACAGCATCACAGTGTTGAAACCCAGTGGGCCCGGTTTTTCTTCTTTTGGGTTTCTCAGACATAATGCCAGCCTAACCAAAACTTGCCCTTTTATGGCCATGCCAGGCAAGACACCCTTATCGGTTCCTAACCGTTTATGGGTATTTGAAAACCCTATTTAAAATCAAGGTTTTTAGAACCAATAAGAACTGGTACCGCACTCTAAAGCCCAAAACTTTAAACGTTAAATAAGAAACCGATCGTTCAAAACCGAACCGATAACTAAATTTCCACACAGACTTTACATTTTGTACTTACGGTTTATTCCAGATAGAGCTTTAACCAAAATGCGTAAAATAATTACTTTTGCCGGTTCAAATGAACCAAAAATACTGCTTGACCGAGAAATGAACTGAGCTGAAGGAGCTGATCTCCGGAGCGACTGTTCAGTGAAGCGGAGTAAAGAATCTAACAGTTTCATTTGAAACTGCCCAGATAGAGCTTTGGTATAGCGCCCTCGCGCTTTAGAACTCCAGATTCTCTGGAGTTAACTCTTTCCTCTCCGGGGCAGTTCAAGTGCAGTGGCTAACTGCAATAAGTCCTAATATAGCAAGACTTCATGGTGCTTGAATGTTGTGCCAAAAATAAACAGATTTCTAGGGTCCAAAAGACTCAAGTTGAGAACCCCAAAAAGAATCCAAGTAGGTAGTAAAACTTAATGATATATATTTAAAGTAATAACAACAAAAACCTCATCCTAAGAAAAGGTAACCCAGGCACACCTCTGGGGTGCAGCACTACACTTACCAACCCACATCCCAAAACAACTAGGTTCCAGGAGGGGAGGCAGGGTAGGAGATCAGACTACAGCAAGACTCCATTAGAAGAGACAACATTACTGTGGTGAGTAATTTTTTTCTTCAAACAACATGAAGTCTTGCTGCATTCTGACTATATGCAGACTACCAAGCAATACCCCCTTGGAGGAGGGAGTTACAGAACCTATTTTGGGAATAAGCTCTGCAGCACTGCTGTACCAAACCTAGCATCACTTCTTGACTGGATGTCAAGAGAATAATGCTTGGTAAATGTGTGAACAGTTTTCCAGGTGGCTGCTTTACAGATTTCCACTAGGGGTATGTCTCTAGCTACTGCGACCGAAGCAGCTGTACCTCTCATGGAGTGAGCCCTCAGGCCTGAGGGTGGCTCTTTCCCCAACTTTGAGTAGCAGAACTGGATACAGGAGACAATCCACCTGACAATAGTCCTCTTAGTGGCAGGTTTACATTTTTTCCACTTCTCCATAAGTGAGAAACAGCTGTGAACAGTCATTTCTATGGGCCTTAGTGTGTTCTATACAATAACTAAGGGCCCTCTTTACATCAAGACTGTGTAGTCTTCTCTCCCAGAGGAAGAATGGTCAGTGAAAAATAGAGGCTATGACACAGACTGGTTCAAATGAAAGTCTGACACCACCTCAGGGAGGAACTTTCTGTTCGTTCGTAGGACCACCTTATCCCTGTGAAATTAAATGAAATCAGGTTCCACTGATAAAGCCTGTAATTCACAGATTCTCCCGGCAGAGGTAATGGCTACCAGGAACACAGTTTTCCAAGTCAAGTATTTTAGCTCAGCTGAAGATAATGGTTCAAAGGGGTGCTGCATAAGCTGTGCAATACAGATATTTAGCTCCCAGACAGGAGTAGGGTCCCTAAAGGGAGGCTTGATATGAACCAGACCTTTGAAAAATTTCTTGAAAACTGGATGGGAGGCTAAGGAAGAGCACTTCCCAGCTGAAAGGAAGGCAGAGATGGCTGCCACATACACTTTGAGAGTGGCAGGCCTGAGGCCTAAACTGTTAAGATGCACCAAAAGTCCAAAGCAGTGGCAATGTCACCTGAATCTGGCCGAATATGCCTCTGAGAACACCAGAAAGCAAATCTCTTCCATTTGGAATTATAAGTTTTTCTAGTGGAAGGTTTTCTACTAACCTTAAGAATGTCCAAGACTGATTGGGAAAGATGCAGGCTTGCATATTCTAGCTCCTCAAGAGCCAAGCTTTGAGTCTGAGAGTCTGAAGGTTGGGATACAGTATCCTCCCCTGCGAGGAGGTGAGGAGATTGTACTGTCTGGGAAGATACAGTGGAATTGTCACTGACACTGACAATAGTAGGGGGTACCATGGCTGTCTGGAGCCACTAGGATCACTGTGCAAGGCTGGGATCTGATCTTGACCAGAACTCTGAATATCAGAGGAAAAGGAGGAAAAGCATACAGAGACCTGCTTGTCCAATCCAATAGGAGAGCATCTTGGGGAACAGACCCCAAAAGAGGGGGTCTGCAGTAGAATAGAGGAAGACAGTGATTGTCCGGGGCTGCAAAGAGGTCTATCTCTGGAGTGCCCCACCTCTTGAAAATGACTTGAAGAATTAGAGGATTCAGGGCCCATTTGTGGTGACCTTGAGAAATCCTGCTGAGAGCATCTGCCAGTACATTGACCTTCCCTGGGAGATGCACAGCTATCAGGGAAACCTGCAGGGAATAAGCTAGTGACCATATTTTCATGGCTTCGGTGCACAACACCGAGGACAGAGTGCCCACCTACTTGCTGATGTACCACATGGTTGTGGTGTTGTCTATCCTGATCTGCACCACTTTCCCCTGAATTGTGTTCGAGAATGTCTGAAGTGCTAGAAAGACAGCCCTGAGTTTGAGAAGATTTACGTGCAGGAGAGACTCCTAATGAGACCATGTTCCCTGAGCAGTGAGCTGGTCCAGATGGGCTCCCCATCCCAGTAGGGAAGCATCCGTGGTGAGAATCACTATAGGAACCTGACTGAGGAAAGGGACACCTTGCCTTAGATTGTTCTCCTCCAGTCACCACTGGACAGCCTGAACCAGAGTTTGAGATACTGGAACTAACTTGGAGAAAGGGTCTTTTTTCTGAGACCAAAAAGATTTTAGATGAAACTGAATATATCTCATTTGAAATCTTGCCCCTTGCACTACTGGAGTGGAAGCTGCCATGTGGCCGAGCAACTGTAAGAAGTGCTGGGCTGGTCGAGACACTAGTGGACAAAAAGAGGAAGCCAGGGTAATGAGGGACTGTGCCCTTGAAAGAGGAAGAAAAGCCTTTGCCTGGACAGTGTCCAGTTCCACCTCTATAAACGTGAGAAGCAGGGCTGGTTCCAGAACAGACTTGTCTAGATTTAGAATGAATCCTAAGGAGTCCAGAAGATTTTGAGTGATCTCTAGAGCTGACTTGACTTGGCCTGAGGACTGACCCACTATGAGCCAGTTGTCCAGGTGTAAATCCTAGGTGGCACTATCCCACGGGCTACTACCCCTGCCTGCTTGGCTAGTAGCAGGTTAAGGGGGCCTAGGTTCTGCAACAGGTGCCTCCACCTGGAGGTCAGAGTTAGTAGGGGACACTGTAACCCCCCTCTTTCCCTTCTAGTGGCCTGAGCAATGTACGATAATTACTTTCCCCTTGTACACCATACCAGTACCCACACTGTTTGCACTTACCACCCAGGCTGGTTCCTCTGGCTCGACCTTGGGGAACCCTGTAAAACAAGTTTATGCACAGTAAATAGCAACAATTCAGTACTCTTGGCACAAACCGGAACCACAGTCATGTTAAATGCAGAAAAAGTCAGATCTGATTTATTCAGGGGACTTGAACAAGGAAGGGGTGTAATCAGGTTGATTGGCTTAAAGGCTATATTAATCAAACAGTTATGCATGCGCTTTAAGTCCCCACACAGTCATACCTCTGGGTGCCCAGGTAGGGAGACGATGGGCTAGCCAGGAACGTTGCAGCTGGTTGGGGCCCTGTGATGGAAGAAAGCAACATGCACAATGCACACTATTTGTAATCCAGAGCAGGAGGGCTCTGTTCATGAAAGAAAAAGTAACCAGACAATCAGATGACAACACTTTAGATTTAGCTGTTGTTGCAGGGAGCTACCCTGATGGTTATTCATGATACCCAATACTGGATACAGGCAGGACGAAATCGAGACTGCAAGTTGTTAAGCTGGAGTGCCCGAAGAAGCGGGGCCCACATGAATCACCAAGGCATCATTCCTGTTCAAGTGTTAAGCAGTGGGCTGATCCCCAGGCAGGTCTCTCGTTGATAGCTTTCTCTGTGCAGTGGGTAGTCAGGCTGGGCCAGTGTGGCAAGGCCCAGTCCCAATGGAAATGATTTTGGATTCAGTGCGTGGGGCTGGATGCAGCTTCCGGCAAGCAGAACACAGTTCAAACCACAGTGGGGAACCAAATTGCGACACACTAGCACCACACAGCACATTTACACATAAAGAAGTTCTAATGCAGCTTCCAGCAAGCAGAATACAATTCAAATCACAGTGGAGAACCAAATCACGACCCACTATAAGCACACAACACATTCACATGTAAGGAAATTCCACTGTACCAGGCAAAAGGCTCTCCGGTCGCAATTACAGAGTCTCTGCACAATCCGGGAGTTCAGAGGTGGCTGGAAGTCCAGACAGGCCAATCGCATTCAACAAATTTTCGGTCTTCTTCAGGTAGAAGCCTGGTCACAATTCAGTGGCTTACTTCGCTCTCCAAGTTCAGATTCAGTCCGAAAAAGGTACAAGTTCCCTCTCAGGGACAGGAGGCAGGCATGCAGGCCATAACTCAGGCCTTTCCACAGTTCTCCTGTGCGAATCTACGTTGGGGCTGCTGCTTGAATCATTCAAGCTGTTATCTATTCACTTCCCAACTCAGAACTAACTGAAAATGCAAGCAGTCTGGGAATTTCCCCAAGAACCAAAAGGTTCGGTTGGCTGATCTACCTGTCAGTCACAACAAGGGCTCCCCCTTCAGGTTCATTTAGGCACCAAAATGCAAAAACTGCAATTCCTACAAGTTTTGACCCCACCAAGCCCCTGTAGACAGGTTCCATTTTAGAGTCCCAATAGTACTGATTGGCCCATTCTGACAGTCCCGGGCCAAGTTGGTGGAGATAAACATAACAGTCCTTGCTGCAAAGAAAACAGGTTAGAACAAACTGCATTATTATCACTCTAATAGATATTCAGCAAACAAGCTCATCTTATAACAGAGCTCCCTCTGCGCAAATAGCGATGGCAGAACAGAGCAATTATCTGGCAGCCCGGGTGGGGCTCGAGCATAGAAACACTCACCCCCCCAGATTTATTATAACTGCAATCCAGGCAGTTCTTAAAGAGACAGTACACAGAGGCTATACAGGCACTCTATAGCAATACATTTAAACTGCTAGTGTCCATTTAGGCAAGCACAAGGAAGACTTTTCGGGAACCCCCATTTGTAGGAGGGGTTACACCCTTCCCTGCCTGGAGAAAACTTGGCATCTGCATCAAGTCTATACCATCACAATATCAAAAATGCAATACAAACACCAGCCCGGTGGCGCTGAGGGTTGAGGCACTGGACGCCACACCTTGCACTACGCCAGCGACCTGGGTTCGGGAACAGACTCGGGTTGGCAGGGGTCAGCTGGGAGAGGGAGGATTGAGTGTCCCAACGGATGCTCTCCTCCCTCTGGGTTGGGATACCAGGGGTGCAATATGCACCCGATGTCCTAAGAGAGCCGGTAGGAACCCAGGCTCTTGAGGGGTTGGCAGCTCTGTTTCACGGAGTTGGGAAGGGAAGACACTGTTAGGCACTTGAGAGAGAAGTGCGTCAGCATGTCACCTCTTTGGATGTATGTCCTTGCACCGGCATCTCAGGGGGCTGGAAAAAGGGACCACAGAAAAACGGAAAAAAAACCTTGGCGGTCCTAGATGATGACCGTTCTGAAGTCACCCAGACCACCAATTTCGGGACAGACCCCGCTGTGCAGGAGAGAAGGAGGAAGAGGCACTCTAGGGGTAGATCCTGGGTTCGGGGACTGGAGTGCATGAGCGGCCCAAAGAAGTGGACACCGAGGGTAGGAAAGGAGGGATAAATAGAAAGTAAAAAAATGCAATACAAATGAGACATATATATCATTAGCTTGTTACATTACTATACATTTCAATATACTTCACATTACTACATCCATATTGACAATACTTATGCATGTTTCATACACGTAATACTGATTCCACTATGATTAACACATTAGTAACATCCCAATACTGATTCATTCAATAACTTCTTGTACATTAAACAATGTAAGAGGGGGCCCTTCCCTATCAGCTAACTTGGGCTTGGATGGGGTAAGGGCACCATGGTGAGAGGGAAGCACAAGTAACCTGGAGTTGACCGACAAGCTCAATTTGGGCAGTGAGCTTGGTGAAACATAAACCCCTTTGTGAACCACATTGAGAGGCAAATCCACTGGCCTCCTGGGGGAATCATAACTAAAGCGTAGCACAGGCTTGACAGCTTGGCCAGTCTTTCTGGGGGGAGTGACCACAGTCTCTGTACTTTTAGCACTAACCTTGGAGCTTTCATCACTTGTGAGGGGTGCCTCTGCATGGATGGGAATGTCCAAACTTGGAGCACTGTCAGCTCCTTGCTCTGTAGGATCTGTTTCCACAACACTTTGCTCATTATCTTCTGATGGAGGCCCAGGTTGCTCATTTTGAGGAGGCTCTGGCACAATTAGACTTTGCGGCACTGAAGGGGGACTGTCAACACTCTCACATTGTTCTTCAAGTTCTGGTGTGTCACCAAAGAGACTCAGACCATCAGCCCCTTCTTCGGGCAATTCACACAGTTCCACAAAACACAGAGAGTCCGCAACCTCAGATGTAATACTTTGCACTTCACTTTCAGGGAGCATTGGCTCCAAGGACGAAGCTGGGGGTTAGGCAGTCCAAAAGGCCCAGCTTCATCCCCACAATTAGTCATAGGGTTACCTTGAAACAGCTGACTCAATTCATAGGAGGGGAAATGAGCATTGTCACTCTCACTTTCATCAGAGGTGGACTGACAGTCACTATCATTCTGGGCCTGCTGTGGGAGAGACCTTAAATCTGTAACTACTGGGGTAGGTTGACTCTGTCTCTTTTGCAGCAGCATGAGTCATCAGCCCTAGGGAATCAATCTCTGATGGTTCAGCCTCAATTATGACTTGGCCGATAAGTAGCAAGTGGTTATGGTGCATGGTCTTGACAGCTTTGGAGTTATTCTCTGGACGCACCTTGCACACTGGTAAATCATTCAACTTTCTAACTACTGTATGGGGAAGACAGTGCCACCTATCAGCAATTTTGTGTTTGCCATGCAGTCCCAAACTGCATAACAACACACAGTCTCCAGGCCGAAGCTCTTGAGCCTTTACTTTTTTATCATGCCTCTCTTTGTTGGCAAGATTTCTTTTGGCGGTCATTATCTGGGCCAGTTGATAGGCATGGTTCAATTGAACTTTCAGTTTCTGTACATACTGTAGCTAATTTTTAGCTTGGACCCCATCTGGAGAGACCCCAAAGCAGACATCAACGGGCAGTTAGGCCTCCCTCCCGAACATGAGGCGGTAGGGGGAGAACCCAGTAGCGTCATTTTTTGTGCAATTGTATGCGTGGACCAAGGTGCTAATCTGCTGGCTCCACTTAGGCTTGTCTTTGGGATGGAGGGTGCCCTGCATGTCTAGAAGAGTGCGGTTAAAACATTCTGGTTGAGGGTCCCCCTGTGGGTGATAAGGGGTGGTTCTTGAGTTCCGCACCCCCCCCCCCCCATAGAGAGAGCATTTCTTTGATTAGCTGACTTTAAAAATCTCTGTCTTGGTCAGAGTGGAACTGCTGAGGGGCACCATAGTGGACAAAGAAATTTTCCACTAGCACCTTGGCCACGGTAGAGGCCTTTTGATCTTTAGTTGGAAAAGCTTGCGCATACTGTGTGAAATGATCCATAACCACTAACACATTGCCAGTATTCTGCTGATCAGGTTCTAAACACAAAAAGTCTATGCAGACCAGTTCCATGGGGGTGCTGGTAGTAATATTAACAAGGGGGGCAGCTCTCTGAGGCAGGGCTTTCCTTTGCAGGCAACAACTGCAGGTCTTTACATGGTGCTCAACATCGGCCCCCATCTTGGGCCAGCAGAATCAAGATCGTACCAAGTCAAAAGTTCTGTAAATACCAAGGTGCCCCATGTGATTGTGCAGGGACCTCAGTACCAAATCTTTAAAGACCATGGGCAGGACCAATTGCTGCTTGTCTTCTTGGCCACTATGATCTACTGTCTCTCTATATAACAGCTGATTGAGTAACTTCAACCTGGGGTCTTCTTTAAACAATAGAGCAGTTCTCAAGTCAGGGGAATGCATCTTGGACACATCTTTCCCCGCACGCAGGGCATCAAGTGCTGGCTGAATCATGGGATCTTGGGATTGAGCCCACTGAATGCTACTGTAACCCCTAGATGGCGCTATCCCAGGGGCTACTACCCCTGCCTGATTTGCCACTAACAGGTTGAGGGCCTGGAGCCAATGGCAGGGTGCCTCACCCAGAGGTCAGGGTTTGCAATAGTTAAACTTACTTGGTCACAGCCCTCTGGGACACTGCAACCCCTTTCTTCCCACTAGTGGCCCACATAATATATCAGAATTACCTTCACAGTATACACTTACCTCAGGGCTGGTTCAGGCACTGGGACCTCCTGTAAAATAAGATACAGTGCAACAATCACAGTACAATACTTTAACATAGACAAATACCTCAGGCAGTATAACTTTGCTGAAACAAGCAGCTCTGATTTATTTAGGGAATATAACAAGGACAGGGAAATCAGGTTAATTAGCTTATCACTTTACTCATCTACCTATGGCTCTGTGCACAGGCCTATCCCTACCAGTTACTGTCCCTGGGTACCCAAGCCCTAGTGGCTAGTCCAAACCGTGCAGCTGGTAGGGGCCCTTTCCCACAGAGAAAAGAAAATTAGTTTAAACAGTCAGCAGTACAGTGATTCCATTTGGATTCAATGTGGCAATTCAACAGGGAGCGACCCTGAATTAGTACTCACGACCTCCAAACAAGATAGGGTCCTTCAATATCAGCAGGGCTACTCTTGAGCTCCACGAGACTCCTCACACATTTATATGGCAAACTGCAACAGGCAAAAGTCCTTTAATGGCAGCAGGATTCACTTGAGCTAACCAAGCCTCCTCACACATTTATATGGTGAACAGTAACAGGCAAAAGTCCTTTAATGGCAGCAGGATTCACTTGAGGTACACAAGCCTCTTCACACATTTATATGGTAAAACAGAAAGTACTATACCAGGCAGGCTGCTTCTCTATCCGATCGCATTACTGCACAATACCGGAGAACACACAGCAGATTCAGTTCCTGACAGACCGAGTGAATTCAACAATTTCTCCAGTCTTCTACAGGGTGAGCCTGGTTTCTACTCTTCAGATATCCTTTGATTCTCTTCACAGGACGGATTCAGTCCTAACAACAGTTACACAAGCTGCAGACCGGAACTCTGGGCCTTACACGTTCCGACTAAAACTGCACACTGAAAAGCACAGGGCTCCTTCCTTCTTCACTGCCAGAGCTCAACTGAAACTCAACAGACAAAACCGGCACTTCCTTTGAGTTCCTCCCAGTTCTTGACTGGATTGGCTGTCACTCACAATAGACTGCCCTGTTGGTCCAAAAAGGCGCAAGTCTAAACTACATCTCCCAGAGTCACTGCCCATACAATCCTCTTGTGGCTGGCTCAGATTATGAGTCCAAGTTCTGATTCGTCCAAGGCACCATTTTAGAGCTAGCTTACCCCACACTGATTGGTCCAGTTCAGCAGTTCAAAACTAGAATTGGGAACTAGGCAAACACAGTTCTGACTGCAAAGAAAGCAGGTTAGACAAACTGTATTTTCATTATTACTCTAAATGATTTCTGGCAAACAGTTACATCTTTCAGATAGGTTCCCTTTGCACTCCTAGTGACTGCAAAAATGGAGTGAATTGGCAGCAGCTCAAGTGGTACTCAATCAAAGAAACACACAGTCCCCCATACAAACTAATTATGTCTGCAAGCAGACAGCTCTTAAAGAGACAGTACCAGAGGTTCTAAAAACACTCACTGATAAATGGCTTAAACGCCAAACACCATTCAGGCTTGGAGCATTCAAGCAAGCTCCTGGAAGTCTTTTGGGAACCCCCATTTGCAGTGGGGTTACACCCTTCCTGGCCTGGGAAAGCTTGACGTCCGCGTCAAGCAAGTACCCCCATAAGTTTTAACTGCAACCATATACATTTGCATTAGGCTCACACATGTAATCATCAGTCAATATATCATTTTACCAAGAACACATTTCTGAAACATTGCAGTACGTCACTCTTTACACAGTATTACACACATTGTACCATAACTCAAGTTATTACCCTTGTACATGAAACCTGAAGAGAGGGCCCTTCCTATCAGTTACCTTGGGGCTGGATGGGGCAAGGCACCATACTTAGAGGCAACACAAGTAACTTGGAGTTAGCACTGACGCTCAGTTTGGGCAATGAGCTTGGGGACACATACACTCCTTTATGGACAACATTGAGAGGCAGATCCACTGGCCGGCCCAGGGTATCATAACTGAGGTGCACCACAGGCTTTACAGCTCGACCAGTCTTTCTAGGGGGAACTGTTACAGTCTCTGCACTCTGAGCCTCATTTTCAGCATTGTCCTCACTTGTCAGGAGAGTCTCCATGGGGGTAGAGAGGCTAGAACTTGGGGCACTTTCAGCTCCAGGAGTTACAGTTTCTGAGTCCACAACATTTGGCTCGCATGGAGAGCTTCCGGACACTGGCAGTGGACTGTCAGGGCACTCAAAATACTCTTCTTGTTCTGGTGTATCACCAGTCTGACCCAATCCATCATTTTCTCCCTGAAAGCTCAAACAGTTCAACCATGCACAATGATTCCATTTCATCTGATCTGATGCTTTGCACTTCACTTTCTGGGAGCATTGGCTCCAGGGACGAAGGCTGGGGCTTGGACAGTCCAGAAGGCCCAGCTTCATCTCCAGTATTGACTAGGGATTGCCCCAAAACATTGACTCAGTTCGTAAGAAGGATAGTATTCAAAGTCACTCTCACTTTCTTCCGATATGGACTGACAGTCATGCTCAACTGGGACTTGTGGGCGGAACACTTTAACTTTGCTTCTGTAGGTGCAGACTTTCTTGATCTTTCTTAGCAGCAGCTCTAGTCACTGGTCCAGAGGGCATCTTCTAGGGCTCAGACTCAATTAAGATTTGTCCAATGGGCAGTAAATGATTTCTATGCATTGTTTTTACATCTTTTGAATTATTCTCAGGCCTTACTTTGTACACTGGCAGATCATCTAGTTTGCCCACTACAATGTGAGGGAGATGGTGCCATCTGTCAGCAATCTTGTGCTTGCCATGCAGTTCCAGATTTCTTAGCAATACCTGATCTCCCTCCTGGAGTTCCTGTGCTTTCACCTTTTTATCATTGTTGGCCAGATTTCTTTTGGCAGCCATGGTTTGAGCCAGTTGGTACGCATGAGTTAGCTGGGCCTTTAACTTTTGCACATACTGTAAATAGTTGTCAGCTTGAACCCCATCAGGAGAGACCCCAAAACACACATCTACCGGTAGTCGAGCTTCTCTTCCAAACATCAGGCGGTAGGGGAAGAACCCAGTGGCATCACTTTTGGTGCAGTTATAAGCATGTACCAGGGTGCTAATTTGTTGGCTCCATCTAGTCTTGTCCTTTGGGTGCAGGGTGCCTATCATATCTAGCAAAGTGCGGTTGAAACGTTCAGGCTGTGGGTCCCCTTGGGGGTGGTAAGGAGTGGTTCTGGACTTTCTCACTCCCCACAGAGAAAGCATCTCTTTGATCAGACAACTCTCAAAGTCTCTCCCTTGATCAGAATGGATTCTTTGTGGAGCCCCATAGTGAACAAAAAGGTTTTCTACAAATACTTTGGCTACAGTGGATGCTTTCTGGTCTTTGGTGGAAAGCTTGGACATATCTCCGTGAAATGGTCAGTGACCACCAGCACATTACTGATATTTCTTTGATCTGACTCCAAACTCAGAAAATCAATACAGACCAGCTCCATGGGTGCACTGGTGGTTATGTTAACAAGGGGGCAGCCCTCTGAGGCAAAGCTTTCCTCTGTAAGCAGCGACTACAAGTTTGAATGTGTTGCTCCACATCAGCCCCATCTTAGCAATAGAATCTGGATCTCACCAAGTCAAGTGTTCTGTCTATACCAAGGTGCCCCATGTGGTTGTGCAAGGACCTCAGTACTGAGTCTCGAAAGGCAGTGGGCAGCACTAGTTGTTGTTTGTCTACTTGTCCCCCTCTGTCTACCGTTTCTCTGTATAACAGTTTATTGATCAGTTTCAACTTAGGACCTTCTTTGTATAACAGTGCAGTTCTCAAATCAGTGGAGCGTAATTTGGACACATCTTTTCCTGCATAGAGGGCTTCTAAAGCTGATTTGATCATGGGATCGCGGGATTGAGCCCACGCAGATACTGTCATTGTCCAGCTGAGGCAGTGCACCAATGTCTATTGCAGAAAAGGGCAATAAGCAGCAGGTATGCAATTCTCAGAGGGTCCCAAAGCAATCCACCATGCAGTCCATCTCGTCCGTGGACATTTGTTCCTCCTGTCAAACTTCCGGCAGAGTGCCCGAATGTCAGAGTTCTGCCAATCGGACCCAATCATTCTGGGAACAGGCCTCCGGGAGAGCATCAGCATCTATGTGGTTCAGACCTGCTCGTATTCGAGAGCATAGTCATATGTAGATAATGCAGAAAGCCACCTGTGGCCAGTGGCATCCAACTTAGCTGGAGGTCTGCACATAGGTCCAAGGATTATTGTCAGTTTTACTAGTATTTTAGCCCCATACAAGTACTCATGAATTGGTCAACAATAGCCACTTCAAAGCTAAGAACTCTAACTTATGTACAGGATAGTTCTTTTCGGATGGGGTCAGGCTTCTACTGGCAAAGACCACTGGTCTCAGGCCATTCTCGTGCTCTTGAGCACCAGCCCTCAACCCTTGCAAGCTAGTATCAGTGTGCAGGACGTAAGGTTTCTTGGATCGGCATAGGCCAGCACTGGAGCATGGGTAAGTTGATATATGATCTCATGAAAAGCAGTCTCACAATCAGGAGTCCAGCGGCCCCAAATACTTCACTCAGATGAAAATACACTCTTTCAGTCTTGAGGACTTGACTTTGGTATTTTTTTGGGTTTGGGATACCCTTGAGTAAGGTTAAGTAAGAGCGGATCACTCTTGAATAGTCCTTGATGACATGATAATAACCACAGAACCCCAGGAATCTTTGCAGTTCTTTTTAGATTTTTGGGCTGTGGCCAGGTGGTCAAGGCCTCAACTTTACTTGGGTCAGTCTCTATTCCTCGGTGGATACTATGTGTCCCACATACTTTACTGATGTTTGAAAGAATTGACACTTATCAATGGACAGTTTAAGGCCAAAGTCCTCCAGTCGGTCCAATACCTTAAATAATCTGCTCTCATGTTCCTCCAGTGAGCTGCCAAACACAACAACATCATCTAGGTATACCAGGCACTCTAAGTAAGTTCATGTCCCCCACTGCACGCTCCATCAATCGTTGAAAAGTGGCTGGGACACCTGAAATCCTTGAGACATCCTCATGAATTCATAGAAGCCAAGCAGACAGATAAAGGCTGTCTTCTCACGGTCCTCCTGGGGCCATCGGGATCTGGTAGTACCCACTGCGGAGATCCAACACAGAGAACCACTTGCTCCCGTTTAGGCAGTCCAAAGCATCCTGAATGCGGGGCATTGTGTACTGATCAGGGATAGTCCACCCGGTTCTCAAGGTGCGATAACCACACACATCCTTACTGTCCCATTCTTTTCCTCACTACCACAATGGGGGAAGCATAAGGGCTTCTGGATTCTTGTATTACCAGCAGCTAACATCTCTTGCAGATGCCGTCTCACATCATCTATGTCAGCAGGTGCCAGGCGTCGAGACCTCTCAGAAATGGTCTTTCGTCATGCAGCCGGATATTGTGCTCAGCTCCTTGCATGCATCCTCGTCCCATTCCTTTAAAGAAAACACCTGGTCTCTCTGGGCAAGCTTCTCACTGATCCTCACTTTCCATTCAGCTGGCAATGGGGAGTCGCCGAAATCAAACAAGTCAGGCGTTACTCTGTCATTCTTCCTTGAACTCTTGCTTCTGGGTAGCACTGCAGTGTCTGCACAATGCACATTAGCCAGGATGCAACCTCTATTTACTCGAATGTCTCTTTCAGACACATTATGAACTTGGACCATTACCCTTCTGGCATAAGCATGGGCTCTAGGGCAAAATACTAGGCTTGACCAGCAGTCCCTCTGGCAATTTTCCATCGCCTGGTGCATCCAACATTAATATTTTATTCTTAACATCCTTTCTGATACGGACCTCTCCTGTAAGGTACACTGGGCATTTGGCGCCAGGATCAGAGACTCCAGGATCCTTCTTCCATACAATTCTGACCGGTTCCTCTGGTTCTATTTTTTCAGCATCTCTCTGTGCCTCATAGGCCTTCTTAATTAAAGCCAGAACTCTTAAAGCTCTACTAGTCTTTGACCCCTGTTTTTCATTACATAACTGTGCCAGCCTTCCGAACATATGAGCATTTGTTCCAATCAACAAAGGGACACCATCATACAGTTCAGTGGGGGGACACACTAAGGCTAGGGTCTCTACTTGTTCGGCCACTCCAGCCACGGAGGTGGGAAAGACAGCCAAATTCGGATGTACCGGAATAGGGTAGCTTCTCACTTAACCCCATACATGCAGTCCTTCTAATGGTTGTAAGGGCACGCTGACAAATGCTTCTGATACCAATCTTGGAACATAATTGTCACTTGGGAGCCACTGTCTAATACAGCTCTTGTAGACACTCCATTCACCTTTACAGTGGTCTCCATGGAGGGACCCACTATTCTGGACCAGTCTGGAGAGGCGGTAGTGGGGGCCTGGGCAACTGACCTTGCCACAAAGACGTGAGTTAGCATTTTGGTGCCCTCACTGGGATCATTTTGTTCACCTCTCTTACCACTGATTTGTTCTCCAAGCTCTCCTTGTAGCCTATATGCAACTTTGTCAGTGTCTTTTGGGGACTGGCATTCCCTCTTCATGTGCCCATCCTTCCGCAATTATAGCAAAATATACTTTCTGAGTTTGAGCTGGCCGAGGCGCCCACTGGGAGCCAGGGCGGGGTACTACTAACTGGAAACCTTGGTGCCATCTCTGTCTGCGGCGTGGTAAGCATTTGGAGACATCTCGTCAGTTTCTCCACTTCCATGGTCAAGGAATTGAGTTTGGAGCTGTTATCAGCAGGAGATACATGGGTGGGTCACCCCACCCCCATAAGCAGATGCAGTCGGATATAGGTCAGGCGCCCGTGCTTGCAGGCGTGGCCTTCATAAAGGGACTGTTTTTGAATTCGGATCTCTCAACAGTTCACCCCATTGTGACATATCTTTTTCCTTGTCAGAGCACTCATTGACTGTCAACCTCTGCCCCTGAACTTCACTTGATGGGTCACCCTCAGTCACCCGGGTCGTAGCCACAGCTGTTGGTGCAGGTCCCTCCCGAGGTCGCCTTTTCTCAACTCCTCGAATTTCTCTTATTAACTCATCATAGGAGGGTGGGGATTCCAGTCGATTTGCCAGGCGTAACTGAAGCAACAGCAGTTCTGAGAAGGGGGCAGACTTAAGGATTCTGTCCAGTCTGGTTCGGTCCAGTTCAATCGCTGGCAAACTACCCTTTCTGAGGCATTCTTGCAACAATTTTCCAGCTGAGATACATATACAGACAACAACTCCCCTGGTACTGTTGTGCATTTCTTACTCTCCACCATAGGTCCTCATCAGAATCTGGGCTCCTATACACATTCTCAAGGCCTCAAGATAGGCCTGTGCAGTCGCTTCAGGGTTACTGGCCCGCTTGGCACGGATGGTAGCCAGGGCAGGACCTCGGAGGCTCTCACTAACCCTCTTTCGCTGCTTCCGAGCATTGCCATTCTAGCACTTGGGGGCAACATGGTCTATCCAGGTCTCCCAGTCATCCTCCCTTGGGGTGGGGAGGGTGCAGAGAAGATCCTCAACCATCGGTAGAGTCGTGACTAATGGCAGGTGCAGAAATTGGAGTCTGCATTGGTTCAGCCACCATTACGGGCACTGGAGGCGGGAGAGGGTGTTGGGGAGGAACACCCCAGGTGGCAAGAATAGTTTCTTCAAGTCCTCCACAGTTTTCCTTCTCCCAGCAACCATTTAGCAAATTTCTCCTCAAAGTTTCAGATAGTGGTGGGGGCTCATTCCCCTGGGTCTTTACTGTCCTTAGTTATCACTCTCCAAGCAGTGAGGGCTCCCTCTGGGAGTAATGGTCTGTGGCACTTTGGAGCTATCTATGGATCCTTAAACTCTACTAGGGCCAGAAAAGTGTGGGTGAGCAGATTAGCATGCGACCCACCACCACAGGGTTTTGTAAACCTTCCACCTTGAAAGTACTCCCTGTACAATGTCCATTATTGATACCCAGGGGATGTCCAGTATAAGCATAGCATTTTGGGGTCGATCTCCTCCCCAGTACACCACTCCACCAGCCGTGCACAGCCACTTCTGTCGGGTACCCATTTTTTCTTAACAGTGGTTCAGAATATGGCTACTAGAGGACACGCAATCCCAGCGGTGCCTCCAAGATGTAACCCTAGATGATGCCATCCCAGGGGCTACTACCCCGCCTGATTTGCCACCAACAGGTTGAGGGGCCTGGATCCAATGGCGGTGTCTCCACCCAGAGGTCAGGGTTTACAATAGTTAAACTTATTTGGTCACAGCCCTCTGGGACACTGCAACCCCCTTTCTTCCCACTAGTGGCCCACATAATATATCAGAATTACCTTCACAGTATACACTTACCCTCAGGGCTGGTTCAGGCACTGGGACCTCCTGTAAAATAAGATACAGTGCAACAATCACAGTACAATACTTAACATAGACAAATACTCAGGGTATAACTTTGCTGAAACAAGCAGCTCTGATTTATTTAGGGGACTATAACAAGGACAGGGGAAATCAGGTTAATTAGCTTATCACTTTACTCATCTACCTATGGCTCTGTGCAGGCCTATCCCTACCAGTTACTGTCTCTGGGTACCCAAGCCTAGTGGCTAGTCCAAACCGTGGCAGCTGGTAGGGCCCTTTCCCACAGAGAAAAGAAAATTAGTTTAAACAGTCAGCAGTACAGTGATTCCATTTGGATTCAATGTGGCAATTCAACAGGAGCGACCCTGAATTAGTACTCACGACCTCCAAACAAGATAGGGTCCTTCAATATCAGCAGGGCTACTCTTGAGCTCCACGAGACTCCTCACACATTTATATGGCAAACTGCAACAGGCAAAAGTCCTTTAATGGCAGCAGGATTCACTTGAGCTAACCAAGCCTCCTCACACATTTATATGGTGAACAGTAACAGGCAAAAGTCCTTTAATGGCAGCAGGATTCACTTGAGGTACACAAGCCTCTTCACACATTTATATGGTAAAACAGAAAGTACTATACCAGGCAGGCTGCTTACTATCCCGATCGCAATTACTGCACAATACCCGGAGAACACACAGCAGATTCAGTTCCTGACAGACCAGTGCAATTCAACAATTTCTCCAGTCTTCTACAGGGTGAGCCTGGTTTCTACTCTTCAGATATCCTTTGATTCTCTTCACAGGACGGATTCAGTCCTAACAAACAGTTACACAAGCTGCAGACCGGAACTCTGGGCCTTACACACGTTTCCCGACTAAAACTGCACACTGAAAAAGCACAGGGCTCCTTCCTTCTTCACTGCCAGAGCTCAACTGAAACTCCAACAGACAAAACCGGGCACTTCCTTTGAGTTCCTCCCAGTTCTTGACTGGATTGGCTGTCACTCACAATAGACTGCTCCTGTTGGTCCAAAAGGCGGCAGTCTAAACTACATCTCCCAGAGTCACTGCCCATACAATCCTCTTGTGGCTCCAGATTATGAGTCCAAGTTCTGATTCGTCCAAGGCACCCTTTAGAGCTAGCTACCCCACATGATTGGTCCAGTTCAGCAGTTCAAAACTAGAATGGGGAACTAGGCAAACACAGTTCTGACTGCAAAGAAAGCAGGTTAGACAAACTGTATTTTCATTATTACTCTAAATGATTTCTGGCAAACAGTTACATCTTTCAGATAGGTTCCTTTGCACCCCTAGTGACTGCAAAATGGAGTGAATTGGCAGCAGCTCAAGTGGTACTCAATCAAAGAAACACACAGTCCCCCATACAAACTAATTATGTCTGCAAGCAGACAGCTCTTAAAGAGACAGTACAGAGGTTCTAAAAACACTCACTGATAAATGGCTTAAACGCCAAACACCATTCAGGCTTGGAGCATTCAAGCAAGCTCCTGGAAGTCTTTTGGGAACCCCCACTTGCAGGGGGGTTACACTATCATTGTCAAATTGAGGTAGTCCACTAATATCTATAGCAGAGAAGTGGCAATAAGCAGCCGGCATGCAGATAACAGGAAGGCCCAAGCAATCTACTAAACAGTCCACTGTGTCCGCAGACATCTGTTCATCTCTGTCAAACTTTTGGCACAATGCTCAGATGTCAGGTTGAGACAGCCTGACCCAATCACTCTTGGGAAGTGGCCTTCATGACAAGGCATCAGCATCAATATGGTTCAGTCCTGGTCTGTATTCAACTGCATAATCATAGCTTGACAAGGCAGAAAGCCACCGGTGCCCAGTGGCGTCTAACTTAGCTGAAGTCTGTACATAGGTTAATGGGTTATTGTCGCTCTTCACCAATATCTTTGCCCCATAGAGGTATTCATGAAACTGGTCGACGATGGCCCATTTTAGGGCAAGGAACTCTAGCTTGTGCACAGGGTAGTTTCGCTCTGATGGGGTCAAGCTCCTACTGGCGAAGGCCACTGGTCTCAAACCATCCTCATGGTCTTGATACAGCACAGCTCCTAGACCCTGCGGACTAGCATCCATATGCAGCACATAGGGCTTGGTGGGGTCAGCATAGGCAAGGATGGGGTAAAGAACTGGCTGGAGACTAGGACACAGAGAGTAATAGTAAATGGAGTCCACTCTGAAGAAAGGGGGGTTACTAGTGGGGTGCCACAGGATTCAGTATTAGGACTGGTCCTCTTCAATGTCTTTGTAAGTGACATTGCAGAGGGACTGGAAGGAAAAGTATGTCTCTTGCAGATGACACAAAGATCTGCAACAGAGTTGATGCACAAGGTGGGGTGGAAAGGATGAGAAGGGACTTGGCAAGGTTAGAGGAATGGTCAAATGTATGGCAGCTTAGATTTAATGCTAAGAAGTGCAAGGTAATGCACCTGGGAAACAAAAACCCAGGGGAAGAGTACACAGTGGGGGGTGAGATACTAACAACAAAAAAAATGGAAAGGGACCTGGGGGTAGTCATATCAGATGACTTAAAGGTGGGCAAGCAATGTGAGAGGACAGTAAGGAGGGCTGGGGGATACTGGGATGCATAGGGAGAGGCATCACCAGTAGAAAACAGGAAGTTATTATCCCTCTGTACAGACTAGTGGTGAGACCCATCTGGAATACTGTGTGCAGTTCTGGAGACCCAATCTCCACAAGGACATAGACAAGATGGAAGCTGTCCAGAGGAGGGCAACTAAAATGGTGCAGGGTCTACACTGGAAGACATATGAAGAGAGACTAAAGAAGCTTAATATGTATAGCCTCGAGGAAAGGAGGGAGAGGGGGGACATGATAGAAACTTTCAAGTGCCTCAAGGGAATCAACAAAGTCCAAGAGGGTAGCATCTTTCAAAAAAAGAGGTGTGCAAGAACAAGGGGACAATTTGAAGATGGGGGCGCTCAGAGTAATGTAAGTATTTTTCACAGAGAGGTTGTGGATGCATGGAACGCCTTCGGAGGAGGTTGTGGAGTCAAAAACAGTGGTTGAATTCAAGCATGCATGGGACAGCCATAAGGCAATTCTAGGGGGTGGGGGTAGAAAGAAGTAGGCTGCTGGTTAACTAGGATCTGCAGCTTATCCATTAGGTAGGGAAATGGGCAGACTGGGTGGGCCAAGCGGTCCTTATCTGCCATCAAATTCTATGTTTCTATGGGGGCATGGGTGAGCTGGTATATGACTTCGTGAAAGACTGCTTCACATTCGGGTGTCCAGCGGGGCCCAAAAAGTTCACCTGTGTGGAAGTACACTTTCTCTGGTTCTTTGACGGACCCTTTTTTATATTTAGGGTTGGTAGGAGGGTAACCCTGGGTAAGATTCAAGAGCGGGCGAATCACCTTTGAATAGTCTTTTATGAACCTGCGGTAGTAGCCACAGAACCCCAGGAAGTGTTGTAGTTCTTTCAAATTATGGGGCTGGGGCCAAGTAGTCAGTGATTCAACCTTACTGGGATTTGTCTCTATCCCCTTCTGCAGATACTATGTGCCCCACATACTTCACGGAAGTTTGAAAAACTGGCACTTGTCAATGGACAGCTTGAGGCCGAAGTCTTCCAATAGGTCTAGGACTTTAAACAGTCAGGTCTCATGCTCCTCTAATGCGCACCCAAACACAATGACATCATCTAGGTACACTAGACATTCCAGCAAGTTCATATCTCCCACCGCACATTCCATCAGTCACTAAAAGGTGGCCAGGGCACCTGAAATCCCCTGTGGCATTCTCAGGAATTTGTAGAACCCCAAAGGATAGATGAAGGCTGTTTTCTCACAGTCCTCCAGGGCCATCGGGATCTGGTAATATCCGCTGCAAAGATCCAATACCGAAAACCATTTGCTCCCATTCAAACAATCCAGGGCATCTTGTAGATGGGGCATGGTGTATTGATTGGGGATGGTTCGATAATCAACACACATCCTTACTGACCCATTCTTCTTACACACAACCACAATGGGAGAGGCATATGGGCTCCTTGATTCTTGTATCACACCAGCAGTGAGCATTTCCTGCAGGTGTCTCCTCACATCATATATGTCTGCTGGGGCGAGACATTGGGATCTCTCTTGAAATGGCCGGTCATCATGCAGGTGTATGTGATGCTCTGCACCCTGGACACACCGAGTTTCTTGCTAATTCTAGCCTTCCATTCAGCTGACAATGGGGAGTCACCAAAGTCAAATAAGTCCGGGGTCACTCTCTGCTTCTCACCAGAGAACTTGCCGCTGGACAACACGGCAGTGTCGGCACAGTGCACTGTAGCTAGGGTGCACCCTTTGTTTACCCAAAGCTCCCAATCTGACACATTCTTAATCTGGACCATCACTCATAGTGCATAGGCATGGGCACGAGCAGGCAAGATACTGGGTTTGACCAATAATCCCTCTGGCAACTTTCCATCTACTGGTGCATCCAACATTAAAATTTTGTTCTTTACACTTCTCTTTAGGTGGACTTTTCCATGGATTGTGCACTGGGCGTTGGAGGCCAATACCAAGGAGTCAGGTTCCTTTTTTCACACTATCCCCACTGACTCATCTGGGTCCACTTTATCGGGTCTCTGTTGCCAGTCATAAGCCCTTTTTACTAAGGCTGGAATTCTTAGGGCCTGTCCAGTCAGCTGCCCTTGTTTCTCATGGCAGAGTTGTGCCAGTCTCCCAAACATGTGGGCGTTTGTTCCAATTAAAAGGGGAACCCCATCATACAGTCCGGTGTGGGGACACACTAGGGCCAGTGTCTCTGCTTGCTCCTCTATGTCAGTGACAGTTGCAGGAAAAGATGACCAGAGGTGGGCATATCCTAGCTATGGATAAGACTTGTTGCTCAGCCCCTACACATGTCGGCCTTCCAGGGATTGTAAGGGCACATCAGATAAGTGCTTGTCATACCAGTCCTGAAACACAGTGGTCACTTGTGACCCACTGTCAAGCACAGTCCAAGTAGGAATATCATTCACAGCCATATTAGTCTCCACTGAAGGGCCCACTATTTTGGACCAGTCTGGAGGGACAACAGCAGGGCCTGGACAGATAATTTAGCCACAGAGGGCTTTGAGTTAGGATGGCGGAAGCCTTTACTGCGATCATTTCATGCACCCCTTGACCACTGACTTGTTTTCCGAAGCTCTCCTTGAAGCTGGTTCACCACTTTCTCTAAGTCCTTCTGAGACTGGCATTCCCTCTTCATATGGTCATCCTTGCCGCAATTGTGGCAAATGACACGCTCTCAGGGCATCCTAGGGGAAAACATAGCAGGGGATGCTGGAGCATCGACGAAAGATTTTTATCTGACTTCTGTGGGTAGTGTACCATGTCTCAAAAGTTCCTTTAGGGTGGGAGTCAATTCCTTGAGCTCAGCCGAGAAGCCACCCTCAGTAGAGGATGCCTGAGGGTGCACCCCAACCCCCATAACTGTCACGTCCTGACAGGGGCTAGGGTCTCTGTCAGCAGGGGACACCTCAGCGAACATACCCGGATGTACTTTTCTGACTTCCTTCAGCAAATCTTCCCCCCACTGTTTAGCCCGCGGCGGGACACTCTTAGTGGTCTCCATTTCAGAAAGGCCTTCCGGTGCCATGATCACTTGGGCTGCACTCATCCCATAATTACAATCTCCCTCTTCACCTTCTACCTCCTGGAGTTCTTTTCTCAAGTCACAGTAGTCAGGTGGGTTACCTTTCCTATCCTGGAGCCTTAACTGGATGATCTGCAGTTTAGAATGCTTGGCATGTTGCAGTATGTGCCCCAATCTCACATGGTTCAAATCACTAGTGGCTACCCCACCTTTCCGGTAAGCTTTCTGCAGAGCTCTTTCTAGGTGAGTAACATACGCAGACAAACTTTCCCCCTTCCATTGTTTGGTACCTTGGAATTTCCACATCAAAGTCTCCCCTGACTCAATGCTCCCAAAACTGCCTTCAAGTACAGATAGGTACTTCTGAGCAGATGCATCAGGGTTTGTGGACCTCAAAAATTGAATGGCTTCAAGGGTGGGGCCCCTCAAACTTTCTATGATTCTTTTCCACTTCTCAGCCTCCGCACATTGCCACTCGGGTACTAAGAGGCCAACATAGTTGATCCAGGTCTCTCAGTCATCCTCCCCTTGGGGGGTGGGGAGGGTGCCCAAGATTTTCAGCCTTCGGTAGGAGTCGTGACTAATGGCAGGTACATATATAGGGGCCAGCATTGGCACGGGCACAGAAGTCAGGGCAGTAACAGGTGCTGGAGTGGGAGGGGGTGTTGGGGAAAGAACACACCCAGGTGGCAAGAACAGTTTCTTAAAGTCCTCTACGGTTTCCCTTCTTCCAGCAACAACTTAGCAAATTTCTCCTCAAAAGTCTCAGATAATGGTGGGAGCTCATCCTCCCCAGGGTCTTTAATGTCTTTTGTTATCACTCTCCAGGCGGCTGGGACCCCTTCTGAGGCAACAGTCTGTGGCACTTTAGAGCTGTCCACGAGGTCACTACACTCTACCAAGGCTATGAAAGTTTGGACGATCAAATCAACCTGTCGACCCACCACTACAGGGTTTTTTAAACAATCAGCTTTGGAGAGTGCTCCCTCTATAGTGTCCTTACTGGTACACAGGGGAATATCCAGTATAAGTAGAGCATTTTGGGAGTCAATCTCCTGCCCAGTACACCACCCCACCAACTAGCGTACAGTCATTTCTACTGGGGTAGCCATTAATCCTTAACAATAATTTGTAATTTTTGGCAACTAGAAGGCACAAAATCCCAGCGAGGAGCCTCCAAGATGTAACCCCTAGGTGGCGCTATCCCTCTGGTTACTACCCCTGCCTGCTTGGCTAGTAGCAGGCTAAGGGGCCTAGGTTCTGCAACGGGTGCCTCTACCCGGAGGTCAGTGTTGGTAGTGGTCAAACTAACCTGGGCACAGCCCTCCAGGACACTGTAACCCCCTCTTTCACTTCTAGTGGCCTGAGCAATATACAATAATCACTTTCACAGTACCCCTTGTACACCATACCAGTACCCACACTGTTTGCACTTACCACCAGGGCTGGTTCCTCTGGCTCAGCCCTGGGGACCCCCCTGTAAAACAAGGTTTTGCACAGTAAATAGCAACAGTACAGTACTCTTGGCACAAACTGGAACCAATGTCAGGTTAAATGCAGAAAAAGTCAGATCTGATTTATTCAGGGGACTTGAACAAGGAAGGGGCGTAATCAGGTTGATTGGCTTAAAGTCTATATTAATCAAACAGTTATGCATACACTTTAAGTCCCCACACAGTCACACTTCTGGGTACCCAGGTAGGGAGACGATGGGCTAGCCAGAAACGTTGCAGCTGGCTGGGGCCCTGTGATGGAAGAAAGCAACATGCACAACATACACTATTTGTAATCCGGAGCCGGAGGGCTCAGTTCGTGAAAGAAAAAAGCAACCAGACAATCAGAAGACAACACTTTAGATTTAGCTGTTGGTGCAGGGAGCTACCCTGATGTTTACTCACGATACCCAATACTGGACATAGGCAGGATGAAATCGAGACTGCAGGTTGTTGAGCTGGAGTGCACGGAGAAGCGGGGCCCACACGAATCACCGAGGCGTCGTTCCTGTTCAAGTGTTGAGCAGGAGGCTGATCTCCAGGCAGGTCTCTTGTCGATAGTTTTCTTTGTGCAGCAGGTAGTCAGTCTGGGCCAGTGTGGCAAGGCCCAGGCCCAATGGAGATGATTTTGGATTCAGTCCGTGGGGGCTGGATGCAGCTTCCAGCAAGCAAAATACAGTTCAAACCACAGTGGGGAACCAAATCGCGACCCACTAGCAGTACACAGCACATTTACACTTAAGGAAGTTCTAATGCAGCTTCCAGCAAGCACAATACAATTCAAACCACAGTGGGGAACCAAATCATGACCCACTATAAGCACACAACAAATTCACATGTAAGGAAATTCCACTGTACCAGGCAAAAGGCTCTTCAGTCACAATTACAGAGTCTCTGCACAATCCGGGAGTTCAGAGGTGGCTGGAAGTCCAGACAGGCTGATCGCATTCAGAAAATCTTCTGCCTTCTTCAGGTAAACATAGAAACATAGAATTTGACGGCAGATAAGGACCGCTTGGCCCACCCAGTCTGCCCATTTCCCTACCTAATGGATAAGCTGCAGATCCTAGTTAACCAGTAGCCTACTTCTTTCTAGGAAGGAGCCTGGTCACAATTCAGTGGCTTACTTCACTCTCCAAGTTTGGATTCAGTCTGAAAAAAGCACAAGTTCCCTCTCAGGGACAGCACGCAGGCAGGCATGCAGGCCAAAACTTAGGCCTTTCCACAGTTCTCCCACGCAAATCTACATCGGGGCTGCTGCTTGAATCATTTAAGCTGTTATCTATTCACTTCCCAACTCAGAACTAACTGAAAATGCAAGCAGTCTGGGAATTTCCCCAAGATCCGAAAGGTTCGGTTGGCTGATCTGTCTGTCAGTTACAACAAGGGTTCCCCATTCAGCTTCATTTAGGCGCCAAAATGCAAAAACTACAATTCCTACAAGTTTTGACCCCGCCAAGCCCCTGTAGGCAGGCTCCATTTTAGAGTCCCAACAGTACTGATTGGCCCATTCTGACAGTCCCGGGCCAAGTTGGTGGAGATAAACAGAACAGTCCTTGCTGCAAAAAAAAACAGGTTAGAATAAACTGCAATATTATCACTCTAATAGATATTCAGCAAATAAGCACATCTTATAACAGAGCTCCCTCTGCGCAAATAGCGATGGCAGAACGGAGTAGTTATCTGGCAGCCCGGGTGGAGCTCAAGCATAGAAACAATCAGCCCCCTCCCAGATTAATTATAACTGCAATCCAGGCAGCTCTTAAAGAGACAGTACACAGAGGCTATACAGGTACTCTCTGGCAATACATTTAAACTGCTAAAACACAGAACACCAGTCTGGCAGTGACCATTTAGGCAAGCTCAACGAAGACTTTTCGGGAACCCCCATTTGTAGGGGGGTTACACAGGTACGGGAACAGTAAGATGCCTTGTCTCCTGAGAAAAACCACCACTACTGCCAGACACTTGGTGAATATCCTTGGAGCAGATGTTAGGCCGAAAGACATTGCTCTGAACTGGTAGTGACCTGAGGGCAGCTCGAACCTGAGGTACTTTCTGTGGGAATGTCTGATAGGTATGTGGAAATATGCATCCTAGAGATCCGGGGAGGCTAGCCAGTCTCCTGGTCTCAGAGGGGGAAGAATTATTCCCAGAGTCACCATTTTGAACTTTGGCTTTAGTATATGTTTGTTTAAGTATCTTAGATCTAGGATGGGTTGCCTCTCCCCTGTCTTTTTGGGGGTAAGGAAGTATCTGGAATACAGTCCTTTTCCTCTGTGACAAAGAGGTACCTTCTCTACTGCTTGCAGAAGTAGTAGAGAGGAGACTTCTGCCTCTAAGGCCTTTGTCTCCAAGGGAGAGGGAGGGAGGACTGAAAGACTTTGCTCACATTTTTGGGAACCTTTTGAAACTGGGAGCAAGCCCCTGGCTCACTACTTCTAGGACCCATTTGTCTGAAGTAATAGATTTCCAGGCCTGGAAATAGTGAGCCAGCCTGCCCCCTACTGGAACTGAGGAGACCCTGACTGACACCTCAGAGTGTCTGTTTGGCAGGGGGCTTAGACTGAGTGGAGGATGGTGTCCTGGTCATCCCCCTTCTGCCTCTTCCCCTAAAGAACCCCCGCTGCTGGAAAGAAGAGGAGGCCTGGGTTTGGTAAAAGGCCTATGAAAAGGCCTGCCCCTGCAAGCTCTAGATTGCTGCTTCTGAGGAGTGACCTGCTTTTCCTTGGCTGCACCACTCCTGTAGGTGGTCCTGTATTCGTCCATCTTTTTCATATAAGCCTCTGTTTGCTCCCCAGAGAATTACCCATGACAGGAAAATCCATGGGCTTGGTCTAGGTATCCTGTGATAGAGTGGTACACCTGAGCCAAGCAAATCTCCTCAGGGAGACAGATGTAGGCATAACCCAGGAATGTACATCATTCGAGTCGACAGCAGCATGAAACTGGACCTTTGATGCCTCAATACCATCCACAGCCACCTGCTCCAGCTCCTTGGCCAGCTGGGGAAGGGCATTCTTAGCCAGCTCCAGAACCGTATTCCACATAGATTTCTGGTATCTGGCTGTATATGCCATGTAAGTAGCTTGTCTGAGCCCCAAAGAGGATGCCAAGTACTGTTTCTTTGCCATGTCATCGACTTTCCTGGAATCCTTATCTGGGGGGTGAGATGCCAGGGGAATGTTAGCCTTGTCACAGGCTGCAGCTTGCACTACCCCAACATGGCTGCAATGATTTGTAAGGAATTCCATCCCAGGACCTGACTAGGTATATCTCCTATCCATCTTTTTATCTACAGGAGTTATGGATGTTGGAAACTGAAGAATTTTTTGTGTCTGTTTCCCCAATGATTTATGCAGTGGAATAGACACCCTCTTGGACTCTGGGACATCCATCATCTCAACATAGTCAGGTTCCTCCTGATCCTGTTCAGCCTCTTCCACTAGAAGCTGAAGAGTATCAGCCACTTTCTTGTAGAACAAGAAATGGGAGGGGGACTCAGAAAGTCTGGGAGGAAACACATTAGAACGCCTGTCTGGGGAGATGTCAGGCTCTACTGGCTCATCTAGGCCTTCATAATCCTCTTCTTCTTCATAATCTTCTTTTCCTTCCCAATACCCTCGTAAAATGCTTCAGGATCATATTCAGAAGCAGAAGCTTCCGACCGAACCGATTGTCTTTGAGTCGGTGTCAGTTCGGTCAGAACTGGGCAAAGCTATTGTACAATAGTAATCGCTTTAGCTATTTCTTCAGCGGTCGGAACATGGGGACAGGGATCCAAACTGGCTGACTTGCGCTTTTTCTTAGATGGAACCAATTCCGCAGAATCGGCCCTCCTTTTGCCTGAAGAGGTATCGCTCAGGTCAGTGGGCACCCCCTCAGGTTTGGTCAGAACCGAACTGGGCTGGCCATCTGGGTCAGCGGACTTCTCAGCCTCCCCTTCCTTCAGCCTACTTAAACATTTATCTAAAGTGACTTTGGGAAAGTTTTTGCAAATCAGGCAGTCTTCCTTGAGGTGGTCAAACCCCAGACAATAAACACAGACAAGGTGGGGATCAGCCTTAGCAAAGGCCTCCCCACACTCGGTGCAGTGCTGAAACCCAGTGGGACCGGTTTTCTTTTGGGTTTCTCAGACATGCCTATAAAATAATAAGTTACCCTTACCAGCATTTAAGCCAGGCAACTACAAACCTATCAGTTCCAACCCTGTCACGGATCAGTTAAAAAAAAACTAAGAAAATGTCAGGGTTTTTTTTAGGATCCGATAGGTACTGGAAACCACAGTACAAAAGGTAGAATAAAATACAAAGAAAAACCAATACAGAATTTGCTTTGGTTCCCAACTGGACCGACCGGGAAGAAACCGAACAAAAAACAATTTCTACCAACAAAACTATAACTACCTACTAAATACACTTACTGTACCGTAGACAGAGATCCGAATACTGAAAAAATAAGAAAACGGTTGATAAACTGACCGATTTTTACTTGAACCGAACCGTAGCGAAGAAGATGATCTCCGGAGCGACTTCACAGTTAGGCAGAGTAAAGAATCTGACAGTTACTCTGAGGAGTACCAGGGACAGAGGTATGAAAAACTAGCTCGAGCTCAACATTTTATGCCTTGGCATAGAGTTAACCCTTTCCTGTCCTGAGCAGTTCAAGTGCTGGGGCTAACTGCATATAGTCAGAATACAGCAAGACTTCATGTTGTTTGAAAGCAAAGTTCTGTTAGGTCTCCTCCCACCCCTGACTCCAAGGAAAAAATATAATTCTATGGTTGGCCTCAGATACCTTGAGACTGCAGCTGGGCCTGGCTGAGACCAGGACCATTTCCATAATTTTACCAGGGGATCTGTTTTTTTCCTTCCTTTAAACAGAGAATATGGGAGCCTTCCCCAAGAAATTGTTTAAACGGTAAGTGTTCAAATTTGCAAATTGTTGCACTTTGAAGGGGTAAACTAAACTCCAGTTTTATAGGCAACCATTATTTAAAAATCAATGCCCGCCACAGTTTATTTAATTGTTTGATCTACCCTATGTTAATGTGAACTGGTCACTTATTTACTACCCTAGAGTAGGTTGTTACACTTATAAAATTGGTACTTTTCATTAAAAAAAATCAAGAGAAATCATATAAATCCTTTTAAAATAGGAGAAATGTTTCGGTATCTTGTTGCATTGTAAGTAGTTCCCAAAAAAATAAATGGTAATTTCAGCAGTTTCATTGTACAACATAAATCACAATTTATAATATATTAAACAAACTGAACTGTAAGTTTTTTAACAAAAAAAAGACAAACTTGGGTACAGTTATTCTGGGGACATCATGGCTCACTGACATTTGAAAGGCAAACCGGAGACCTTTTTTTTCCGTTGTTCTTTTCTGCGACCTGAAATAGACAGGCTGTGATGTTCCCATTCATGCCCCCCAAAATGTTGCTCCACTGCAGATGCACATTACTGAGTGCCCCCCCACCGTTCACAGAGAAACTTGCCCATTGAGGAAGCAGCCGTCAATTGTGACAGGGAATCTTTCGCTCTACCGAGGAAGCTGCAGCCATCAATGACAGCAGATAAGGCGATCTGGAAGATGGCTGGGTGACTTGTTCATTCTGCCTTTTACTCTCTTGACCAAGGTGGATCTGCCACAGTTCACTCCCTGCTTTCCATCTCCCTGGCTTGACATACAGGGCCATTGGTGGACTCGTAGCAGGGGGAACCCGGGGAGCCGAGGCTGGTCTGCGATGGCTGCTATTGCTGCTGTTCTGCCGTCCTGTACTGCTTGTTAAGGAGGACTAAATGCAGCCTGACAGTGACAGTAAATCTAAAACTTTCACTCATGTTGGATTTCACTTTTTTTCCACTTTTCCTAGTATGACCCCCCCCCCAGGACGGCATATCCCAGTTTACATCCCTGCCTGGTAACTGTACATGGCCTACCTGGTTGAGGGGGTTGGGTTCATTCTTTCTCCTGTGGTAGAGTGGTTTGTCCCAGAACAAATGATAAATAGTGGGGTGCCTCCACCCAGAGAGAATAAGTGGGCCAGATGTTGTGTGCAGTACCACCCCCTGGGATGCAGTACCTACCCACCTTCCTACATAGGACTAGACCACCTCCAGGGGATTACTAAGACAGTTGTTACCTTTACCCATAAACAAGTCAATCAGATTGTACAAACTGGGCGCACACGCAGAAGTAAAATTCAACCAATTAACAGTGCTTTTGTTTAAGAACACAGGCCTGGCAGCTAGAATAAAAAGAAAGGGTTAAGTAGTTGCAAGTCACCTTGAGCACTCCCAACCTATCACAATTCACCCTAAGAGCCCCTTTACTGTGGGTCATTACCTCCCTCTCAGATCTCACGCAATCTGAAGAAGCACCCGCCTAAACAAGGGACACAAAAAAATGAATTATTCAACCCAGGTGCGGTGAACTTTTTAACCAACACCAATAATGAAACTACAGTTTCATGTATGACACAAATTCCAAATACTCTGGGTACCCAGGAATTATATTAGTGTCTCAGTGGAGGTCTGGTAGCTGTGTTGCTCAGGTTCTGTAGGTGGTGCAGTTGATGAAAGTTAGTAAGCTTTCAGAGAGGGACCAGGAAAAGGCACACATCCTAAACAATATACCACCCCACCCCCCAACAGACCATAGTGTGCTAGCATAATTTAAAGAACTTGAAGTCCAAATAGAGAATGTTTGAAACCAAACTTGTAATCCAAAGTTGGAAAAATACAAAGACCCAGCCAGCAATGCCAGCACTCATGTGACCCACGGATGCAGCAGTTCAGTTGAGGCGGGGAACAGCACACAGCAGCAAGTCAGACAACAATTAGGAGCTTCGGACACTCTCGAACATTCTTCAGCACATACCTTCCAGCTTACACCTCTCAATCATAGGAGCACTATGCAATGGCGTTCTGGTTCTAAAGGAGCCAAGACCCCAGGAGCAACCCCCACAGTCAGATTCCCATATGGATCGACAGTACAACCGCATTTATGGCACACGCCCTGTGGCTCCCAGTTTCCTGATCCACTCCACTAGATAAGGGCTAGTAGGCCCCTTACCTGGCTCTGGAGCAACCTGGGTAGGATGCAGGTCTCTGTCCCCACTCAGTATAGTTCAGCAGCTTGGGTATGCAGCAAAGGCCCACAGGCTCACACTCTCAGCCATTTCTTCTCTCAGATGCTTGTCTGACACAGTCTCAGAGTTTACTAAATGAACCCTGGAGAGGGCTTGAAGGATGGTTAGCCTGGCTAGGCCTCTCTCTTGGTCCCAGCAGCAGAAGGTCTGCACAGGTCAGAGTTCCTCTCCAATTGTCCCGAGCTCCTTGAGAACCCAGAACTTGTTTCCCTCCATTCTGTGTCTCACTGGACAGGCAGGGCTGTCCATTAATCGTTCTACCCTCTGATTGTCCCTTATAGCCTGCCAGTACATGTGAGACAGTCTGATTGCATCATCATCCCCATAATCCCCTGATTCTGTCTCTAGATCTTCCTAGCCCTCTGACTGGCTTGCTAGGGGATCAAAAGGCACAAATATGGCTGCCCCATGCTGCAGTAGCCCTGTAATTACATAGAAATATAGACACTGATGGCAGAAAAAGACCAGTGGTCCATACAGTCTGCCTATGGTTGCCTGTCCAGCCTCGAGACCTAGCGCCTCTCCAGGGACCTATCCACTCTCTTCATTTCATCCTCCCCCTCCCTACAGTCGGCACAGAGCTTGCTATTATTTCCTTTCCCCGAACTTACTCTTGAGGCAGTATAGCGCATTGGGTTAAGGCTCTGAGCTGCAGATCTGGAGACCTGGGTTTGAATCCCACAGCCGCCTAGGTGCATATTGTGTGATCCTGAGCAAGTCACTTAACTTCCTTGTGCTCCCAGGTCACATCTGGAAACAAGCTTCACCTTAGTGTGCTATTCCAGGTTAAACAAGGTTCCTTTTCCCTTTACTCTGTTCCACACATGCTTGAAGCCCTCCATGGTTTTAGCACTCAGGCTGTTCCATGGCTCATCACCCTTTCGGTAAAATAATACTTCCTCAAGTCCCTCCTGAAGCCCCCCCCCTTTCAGTTTCCAGTCATGCCCTCGTGTCACTGAGCTGGTGTTCCTACTAAATAATTTGCATGTAGTCCACTTTATTAATCTCTTTCAGAAACTTGAGGTCTCCATCATATCCTCCTTCTCTCTCCTGGCCTCAATCGAGTACAAGCATTTCTTGCAGGAGTCCCCCTGTAGGCCCTGAATCATCTTTGCTGCCCGACACTGTGCCACCTCTAGCCTGTCCTTATCCCTTTCTGAGGTGAGGGCTCCAGAACTGGACACAGTACTCCAGATGTGGCCTCAACAAGGATCTATAAAGGGGGAGTATTACTTATTTCCTTCCACTATCTATACCCCTCCCTATACACCATACATTCTGTTTGCCTTGCTGTAGGCTTTGTTTGACTGGCTTGACTGCTTCAAGGCAACGCTGATAATGGCTCCCAGGTTACGCTTCTCTGTTGTTGTACTAAGTTTAACTCCATTGAGCCAGTACTCTGTCCTGAGGTTCTTTTTCCCCAGGTGCATTACCTTGCACTTCTTGGCAATGAATTTCGGTTGCCACGCATTTGATCATCTCTCCAGCCTTTGGAAGTCATTTTGTAATTTGTTAACTCCTTCAACACTATCTACTCTTCCACAGAGTTTAGTGTCATCTGTGAAGAGGCAATCTTACCTTGGATTCTTTCACCAATGTCGCTAATGAACATATTACAAAGGTCCTGGCCTAGGACTGATCCTTGAGGTACCCCACTTGTGACCTCCCTCTCTGCTGATTTAACCCCACTGACAACAGCTCACTGCCACTTACCCTTGAGCCAGTTTCCCAACCATCTGACTATGTCCCTTGATGCCCTAGATCCTCCATCTTCCTTGGCAAGCATCTATGAGGGACTGAATTGAATGCCTTGCTGAAGTCGAAGTATAGCAGATCCACTGCATGGCCCCTATCTAGCTCCCTCGCTGCCCCAGTCAAAGAAGACAATTAGGTTGGTCTGACAGGACCTTCCTGCCACAAATCCATACTGCTTACTATCCTGAAGACCATTTTTCTCCAGGCAGTCAACGAGATCTTGTTTGATCAGAGTTGCTGTCAGCTTACCTACAATAGAGGAGAGTCTAACCGGCCTGTAGTTCCCTGTCTGTTCCTTATCCCCACTTTATGGGGAAAGAAAGGGGAAAGGGGAAATTGTTTATCCAGAAGAGGCACACTAAACCAAAGCTTGTTTCCAGGTGCAACCTGGGAGCACAAGGAAGTTAAGTTACTTGCTCAGGGTCACACAGCATGCAAGTGGGGACTGTGGGATTCAAACCCAGGTCTCCAGGTTTGTAGCTCAGAGTCTTAAGCCACTGCGTGTAAAGATAAAAAGATAGCTGCGTTGTGTTTTCTATCTTCAAATAATTCAAGCCACACCAAATGAATGTTTCCCTCTGGTTTATTTTCTGTTTGCGAATCTTCAATACAAGTATTCGGGTCAACTTCTCAATACAGGTATTCTGGCTTTTGTTTGATGCTAACTATTCAATTTTATACAAGGTTTATATGAAGTTTTCTTATCTTAAAAATAACTAACAACTCCCTAGTATAGGCCAATCATATAACAAAATAACCTATTAATCTTAGGGTGTGGTGAATAACAGTCAAAGCACAGAGATAATTGTATTCCTCTCATAACATCACAAGTTGTTTATCACATTTTTCTTGCACAATCTCATAAGTATTGACTTCATTTATAGAAGGTTCTTTGTGTGCACACCATCCATAAACAGTTAATGCCATCCTAATAAGGGCATACTATCCTGTTCGAGTTCACTATAGAACATCTAAATGCTGACCATTATAAAATCATAAGGTAAAGTGTTGTGGAATCATCACAAGACAGGCATCACAAGACTTTTAACTCGGTCTTGTGAGAAACTGCCATAGCTAACTATTTGAGTAAACACATTTGGTTATATAGTATAAGAAATTACACTGAAGCATTCTGTAAAAGGCTATACTTTAACACTCAGTTTAACTATTACAAAAGGTTATACTAAAATAAATGTTACACTACACTGCGCTATACTGCCTCCTGATGGAGCATTACCATGTCAGCCACCATCCAAACTCTAGGAACTACCCCCATTTGCAGTGAGCTGTTGAATAGTTTTGCCAGTGGATCAGCCAGTTCTTCTGCCAATTCCCTGAGCATTGTCAGATGCATCGCATCCAGATCTGGGACCTTGTCTATCTTGAGGGCTGCCAGCCCTTTCCAGACCCTATCTCTAATGAATACCAGTGTTTCCATCTCTCAGTTCCCTCTAGTGGCCACCTGGATGCCACTTTCAAGTAGGGGTCCAGTATTCTCCCTGGTAAAAACAGAGCAAAAGTAGTCATTTTGGACGGCAGCCTTTTACCCATCATCCTCAATTACCCTACCCCCGTCTAACAACCTGATGATTCCCCCTCCTTTTTTCTTCTGATGTAGCAGAAGAAATGTTTTGCTCCAGATTTGATCCCTTTGGCAATTCACAGCTTCATATCTGCTTTGCCACTCTAACTGCCCTCTTTGCCTCCTTATTTTCTGAACGTATTACTCCCATTCTTCCTCTCCCTGTTTTTTCTTAAAGGAGAAATGCTGTGAATTTGTAAGCTATGAGTGAATTAATGTGGTAAAATATTTAAAACAAACTGTGTGTTATTTTGAGGTTTTTTAATACTCAGTATGTGCTTTTCTCAAATCTCTGTGTCAGTGTCCTCGTGCCCCTCTCGAGATTCCATGTTTTTAAACTTCAGAACGGATGTGACATGCCTCATGTCCCAGTGTTTTTATTGCTGCACCTGAGACATGGCACATGCTAGTGACATTGAAGTTTCATCCTAAAACCAAGATGAATTTCGAGTGCCTAGAGAGAAAATTATTCCCTACAGATCTGAGGCAAGACATACTGTAACAGTGGACAACTCTGACAGTTGAAATCACAAAGTCATCGACTCGCTTTCGATCAATTCAAATGGTGGTTTGTCAGTTCTGTTTCGGAAAGGTAAAATTAATATGGTATGATGATCTCTGTGTCCACTGCAAATTAATTTATCAGATAAAAATATTGCTTTAACCATGCTCTTCACCTGTTTACACATTAATTTGGTAATCATTGTTTTAGCATTTGAATTTTTTTTTTTTTTACACTAGCGGCAGAAATCCTTTTCGCTCTGCTAATCAGTCATGGGCTGATTTTCCAATTCAATTTTTAGCCGTGATAATCAGGTCAGATCTAACTGCATGTCAGTGTATTATACTTAGTGAAAGAAGTGTCCTGATTCTTTGTGAATAAAATTAAAATACATGCTCATCATACTTTGATAACCTGCAAGGAAAATCCAGTCCTGTAGTAACATCTGGCAACTGGGTATTGGGCATTCCCAGTAAGACATTAAAGCACATTTCGAAAGCATCTGTCTCAAGTTGTTGTCATGTTCTCAACCATCTCTCCACTCCATGATGTAACCCACGGAAAATGCTAGACATGAAGTTTCTCTTTTTGTTAAAGCGTTGCAGAGGACAAGAAATTAAGATAGCAGTAAGGTCTAGGGAACAATTCAGAGCATCCATTATTTTTTTATCATTTAAGAGTTTCTCACCTGCAGCCACAGTCCTGCCCATATACAGCCACTGCTCCTCCACTGCTGACCCTGAAGCTGTCATGCACAGCTGGCATAGGCAGCTACACCTTCGACAGAGACTCCCTGCTTCCATACCGGCGCAGGGATCCATTATCGGCACACGCCTCCAGGCATCGCCGGCCAGTGAAGCTGCTGCCATCAAGCTGCCGTGGACTTGTGCTGCCATTTTCCCTGTTCTTTTTTCCTGATGGGAGCACAGACATGCAATGATGTCTGTGCACTGGCGTGCAGACATCTGCCGTGCTCCCCTCCAACTCAGCACCCGCACATCTGCAGTAACTCCGGGCATCCCCAGGGACCACCAGAGTGCAGTGTGTGTCCACCCCTTTCCCCAGGACTAGGACATCTGTCGTTGGATGCAAAATCCTAGTCCTCCCCTGCCGACTTACGATGACCCGGGCTCGTTCCCGAACCTGGGTCACCGGTGGAGCGAGGTGGTGTCCAGCGCCAACCTCAGTGCCACCGGCCGCCCAGGGCATCCTTTATAGTGTGTGGCTGCATTGAAGTTTGCAGGGACATGCCAGACCCCCCCCCCACTGCTCCTATCCATTTATCCCATTGTTTTCAAAAGGAATGCATGAATACCAATGTCCATGCAGGGTGGATCATGGTGAGAAGTGACTGTGTTCATTTTTCAGAATATGTGATCCCACCGATTCCTCTTCTTCCCGACCTTTGGGAATGCCTTGAAAGTTTTAGTAGTCTTTGCACATGAAAAAGCTTTGCTCACAAGGTTCTTTTTATACCACTTTTTTTCCATTAAAAAAGTTATTTTTAACCATTTAACTTAGTCTAAGTTCTTGGGACCAAAGACTCTTAAAATGACTGATAGATTTGCTTTTGTGGATAACAACAGATATTACACTTACAGCCCTGCATGCCTTTGGCACAGGGGTCACTATGGAACATGCACAATAGTGAATGTACACTCATGGCATTAAATGCATTTTGCACAGGGGTCACTACTGTATGTGCACAATAGGTATCGCACCTACAGTATTGCATGTCCCCCCAGTCCCAATCCACTGTAAAATAAAATAACTCTGCATCCCTGGGGGCTAGTGGTCCCCCCAGCCCCAGTAAAATAAAATAACTCCCCATCCCTAGTGGCTAGTGGTCCCCTCTCCCTATCCCCAATCCCCTGTTTAGAAATATGCACCCATGTCCCTGGTGGCTAGTGCCACCCCCCCCAGCCCTGATCCCCTGTAAAATAAAATAACTCCCTGTCCCTGGTGGCTAGTGACCCCCTTCCTATTCTCCGATCATCCCGCCCTAAAATAAATACCAGTCCCTGGTGTCTAGTGGACCCCCCACCCTGGCAGGTAACATCCCTCCACCCTGCTCCTCCCATCCCATCCCATCCCCAGCCCTACACTCTCCACAATGACTGGCTGCTGACTGAATGGTCAATGAGCACGTACTGTAGCAGCTGACTGTACAGAATGTGTTCATTGACAGCTCAGTCAATGGCCAGCCATGGTGAAGAGCAGAGGGTTATGGTGGTTGCTGACTTGGGGATGGGAGAGGGGAGGGGAGCAAGGTGGTGGGGTGCTACCTGCCAGAGTGGGGGAGTGGGTGATCCACTAGGCACCAGGGACTGTTGGTTATTGTATGAGTGGGCAATCGGGGATTGGAGGGGGGACCACTGGATACCAGGGAAGTGGTTAAATTGTAATACACTAGGGACTGGGGGGTATGGAGGAGGGGACCACTGGACACCAGGGAAGTGGTTCAACTGTAATGTAATGGGGACTGGGAATATGGAGAAGGGGACAACTGGACACCAGGGAAGTGGTTAAACTGTAATGTACTGGGGACTGGGAATATGGAGGGGGGACCACTGGACACCAGGGAAGTGGTTAAATTTTAATATGTAAGGGATCAGGAATAGAGAGGGGCAACCGCTAGTCACCATGGAAAGGGAGTTTTGTTATTTTACAGGGGATTGGGGCTGGGGGGGACTGCTAACCACTGGGGACATGCTTACATTTAATAAATGGGATTAGGGCTGGGGGGGTGCTCCAACCCCTCTCTCCTGAGCACCCACACCTCATTCTCCATTAGTCAGATGAATCAGCTTTGTCAAGTTGACAACTACTTGGTATGTTCTGAAGTTGCTCCCCCCCCCAATACACCCCAAATCATGGATCTGAGCTCAGTAGGGGTCCCAACGTTATGAAATAAGTACTGCCCAACACTAGTTATGTTTGCTTCCAAGTTTTAGTACTGAAATTGTAACCCTTAGCAAGTACAGGAACAGACAGTACATATGTGTAGGTACATTGTGCAGGACAGCAGATGATATTGTGGTTAGGGTCAGGGGAGGATGTTGGAGGAACTGACACTGCTATCTCATGACACATTTACCTACACTGATACTGAGACCATTTTATGAAATAATCATTTGTGGCAAAACTGGCAGTAAAACTTGACATGGGAGAAAAAAAAGAAGCGCAGTGTAAAATCACTGTCAGTGCAGAGATTGCCCTTGCGATCGGGCTTACTGATCTTGACATCGTTAATCTGATTGGTGACCACTGCTTGTCAAATCAAATCAACAAACAAAAAAAAAACAAGAAAGAAATAAATAGGGAAAAAGAAAGAGGGGGAGAGAGAGCGAGAGAGAGAGAGAGATAGAGAAATTTAGTATTTCATACAAATCTTTCAACGAATTTCAGCAGCTGCTTACAGGCCAGCCAGCCGAGAGAGCCGTAACTGTTGATTTATTCACAAATATATTAACTCATCATTTTTTTTCTATTAGTCATCGCAATGGTCTTAGTTCTGAGTCAATTTTATGAAGCATTCATTTGTGGCAAACCCCGTAGTTAAGCTTCTCAACTTGTGAGAAAGAAAAAAATCACAGCATGGTTTAAAATCACTGTCACTGCACCAACTACACTTGCGATCGGGATACAGATCTTGAGATCACTAATCCGACAAACAGTAACCAATTTAAAAGTGAACCTAAACAACCAAATTCATGTAATTAATTCTACATACATCGCCCTTTCTACTACGACTTCAGTCAGCTTGGGACATAACACACGTCACCACTATGTTAACAGAATCAAGTATGAAAGTCTGCAGCATGTGCTGGTGGACGTTCCAAAATCTAAATTAAACAAGCATTTGTCAATGCCGAACACTGGCTGCTTGTTAAACAATTTGTTTTTTGCAATTCTGACCCCAAATTTAGAAGATACTTGTTTAGGATGCGCCTTATAGACATGACATGTGCCATTTATAGTATATTGGCCAAAATATTGGCCAAAATGTGATTTTGCACCAGAGGTACAAAAACATATCTCATCCAGTATTTTAAAATTACATGTCACATTTATGAGGTGGTGTGGGAAAATGGCTATGTTGAAAGGCTGGGAGGCAAAATATTGAAAATTATCAAAGTTACAAGCCAGCGTTCATAAATTCCAACATAGGCTCATGACTTTATTGTTTTGTAACTTTTGTGCCCCAGATTTTCAACATAGCCTTCTTATAACCCCACCTAATGAACAATAGGGGAAAATTGTCAAATCCTGCTCAGAAGGTGATTTTGTGCAACAACTGCCAAATCAACTTTCAGGATGCGAAAACACATTTTGGCCAGGATTTGAAAAATGACAGCTGTCATTTTCATAAGGTGCTATGAAGCAATGGCTATGTTGAAAATTTGGGGTTAAAATATTGAAAGTTACCAAAGTTACGAGATTGCATTCGCAAACTTCAATGTAGGCTCATACCTTTGTTGTTTTTAAATATTTTTAGGCCAAATTTTCAACAAAGCCTTCTTATTACCCCACCTCATGAACAATGGTGGAGAAAAGTTTCAACTCCTGCCTGAAAGGTGATTTTGTGCAGCGACCGCAAAATCACCTTTTGGGACAAATTTCCCTAATGTCACTTGCATTGCTCATGAGGTGGTGTCCCAAAAAGAGGGTATGTTGAAAATTTGGGGAAAAAATATTAAAAAAAATGTCCAAGTTATGCTACCAAGTTTGAAACCTCACTGAAATACATTGAACCGCATACTTGATTTACTTAGTTTGCGGTCCAGCGTTGAAGAGTGAAGACACCTCTACAGTCTAAAGAAGATCATGGCATTGGACCCTGTTGGGTAAGTAAAGGTTTGGGGGGCGGTGGGTGCTGAGTGGGAGGTTTGGGTGGGGAGACTAATGGTGCAACAGACAATGATGGACAGTTTTCTGTTTTACAGGGTTAAAAAAAAAAACTTGTACCATTATGCTCTGGCTACAGTGTAACCTAAGTATATTTAACAGGTACATTTCAGTGGCAGATCCAGGAATTTACGGGGGGGGAGGTATACGTCTTTAGCACATGTACAATCATACTTCTCAGCCATGTGTCACTTAAATATGTGACACTGACACTCAAAATCTGGGAAAATGTGGGACAGAGACCCTCGAAGTGTGGGACTCAACATAAAACATAATGATAAAGGCCCAAAACCCAGTGGAAACTAGTGCCATCTTTCTGCTAAGTTCAATTTGAATTTACTATCACAAGGTTTTCTGAAATTCTGCTTTGAAAATCTGAGTTTACAGCACCTTCTCTGTAAGGACAGCATCCTTTCCATGTGGGACAGAGAAATCTTGAGGGGTAAAATGAGGAATGTCCATCGTAATGTGGGACAGTTGAGAGGTATGTGTACAATGAGTGCCAGCCACCTCTTTTTCTTGTGCTTAACTCTGCATGTAGAGACAGGCAGTCATTCTAAAAAAAGAGATTGAGTTTGTCAATTGCCATCTGGAAGTACTAAAATAGAGCAATTTTGTTTTAAATGAAGGGATAAACTCTCACAGTTTTTAGAGGCTAGCTTTTAATCATGTAAGCAGGGAACTTGTGACTGTAAAGAAGCCAGTTCATTCAAGTATAGTAGCTTGAAGGTAGAAGAAAGCGTTAGAGCACCAAAGCCACATGAAACTTTTGTAACAGTTATACAACTTGTGATCATGTTTCTGACCACAGATACTATAGACAACCCCAGCACAACATCTCTCATAGGTCTCATCGATTCTTCAGAGCTAACTAGACTTACATCCTTAATGCTCGCCAATTAACTAAAAGGTAAATCCTCCCGCTCTATGTAGCTTGTCCATTTTTAATTTAAAACTACCCATTTATGTACTCCCACTATCTCTAATGGCAAGGTATTCCAAGATGATATAACTCTCAGTGTAAACCATTTTTACCACTTCCAGGTCCTACACTGTTCTCCTTTTAACTGTAGTGGATACGCCCTAGTGCTGTATGTCTGTTCCTTCAAGCATAACCCTAGTCTCTCTCCTAAGTCACCATCTGTCAGTGATCTAAATAGTAAACTTATGTCTCCTCTGGCCCTTCTATACTCCAGGGAGAACAAATTCAGATCCCTCAATCTAGTTGGATAATCCTTTCCCTTTTGCCCTTCTATGACTCGAGTAGCCCTTCTCTGAACTCTTTCTAACATACTTTTCTCCGTCTCTTTGGATGGTGACCAGACCTGTACCCCACACTCCAGGACTAGCCTAACCAAGGACCCATACAACGGGATGAATACATCTCTTGTCCTGCTGAAACATGTTTTAAAATACAGTTCAATATTCTGTTTGCCTTCTGGCTAGTGTTCTTGCAGTAAGCTTTGAACTGCAGATCATCAGATACGGTAATCCCTAAATCTTTTTCTTCAGTCACTTGCCTAAGAGTAGCATTTCCTAGATGGCATTTGTGCTTCAAGTTTCTTTTACCCAAATGCATTACTGTATATTTATCTGAATTTAGTTGTAGTTTGTAGTTATTACATCACCCGAAGATATGGTTTAGGGCATCCAGAAGTATATTTGCATTTGCAGTGTTATGTACGTCTGCTCCCACTCTACAATGGTCAGCAAATTTAGTTAACAAAAGGCCCTGCTGTTCATATTGCAGAGATGATACATAGATGTTAAAAAGGCATGGGCCTAGAATTGACCTCTGCGGGACCCTGCTCGTAACCCCCGTCCAGTCAGAGAACACTCCCCTAACACTGACTCTCTGCTTCCTTTCCATCAACTGGGAGTCAATCCATGTAATGATATTTTCATGGATACCCATAGCTCTAAGGACTAGCATCAACTCTGCATGTGGTAGCTTATCAAAGGCTCTGGTGAAGTCCAAAAAGACCACATCCACTGATCTCCCCTGTTTAACAGTTTGCTAGAATTACCATAGAACTCCAACATGTTCATTTGACATGATCTGCCCCTTGTAAAGCCATGTTGGGTGCTATCCGTTAAATTATTTTCCTGTATGTAATCTATTAGATACTCTTTAATAATTCCTTCTAAGATTTTGCAAAATTGTAAAGGTTAAACTAACTGGGCGATAGTTTGCTGGATTTAATTTGCAACCCTTCTTGAACAGTGAAATTTCCATAGCTACCTTCCATGCATTTACAACTTGACCCGTGTTCAAGGAGTGCTGAAATATGTAAGTTATGGGTGGAGCTAATTCATATGCCAACTCCTTTATAAGCCTTGGATGGATTCCATCTGGCCCTGGGGATTTAATGGGATCCAACAGACTTAACCTCTTCCTAATATCCCCGAGATCTATTTGTATGGGACTAGTGAAGATGCTGCCCAGTTGCATACTTCCCCCCGTACTTGTATTTTTACTGAATACCGTAGCAAAGTACTTACTTTGTACGTCTGCCATTTGTTTGTTTGTCGAGGCTAGTGTACCATCCACATCCTTTAGTGGCCCTATTGTATTCCCAGAACCTTTGTTGCTGTTTACATAAGTATAAAAGGATTTGTAATTATATTTTGTTTTGCTAGCAGGTTTAAGTTCATAAGCTGCCTTGGCTTTTCTTATTTCCTTTTTAATTCTCCTTTGAAGGTTCCTGTATCTTATCCAACCGCCTTCTTTTTTTTTTTGTGCACCTTGTGTTTTTATAAATTGTGTTCCTTTTATTTATCAGATGCTTGATCTTTTTTGATAGCCAGCATGATGTTCTACCCCATTGCCATATTTTGTTATTTGTGGAATGTGCTCCCTCATGAGTTCTTGTAGTTTATTATAGATGATATCCCACATTTCTTGCAGATTTAAGTTAGCTAGATCCTGCCCTCAGTCCCACCTGGCCAGTTTCTGTCTCATGGTGGTAAAATCTGTTTTTTGGAAGTCCAATGTAGTGGTCATGCCTGATCTAATTTGCATATCTTCCATTACTGTAAAGGATACCATGCAATGATCACTTCCCCCAATGGGGTAGTGATCTGGCAATCTTTGATGGAATCTCCTAAATTTGTCAAGACTAAGTCAAGAATTTTGTCCCCCCTGATTATGTTGTCTTACCATTTGCTCCAATCCCACCTGGTCAAATAAATCAAGGTGTAAATTCTCCACCCTGTTATTACCAATTAGGGATTCCCATTTAATACCAGGCAGATTAAAATCTTCCATGAGTAGTAGTCTAACTGCGGGATTTAGGTGCAGTAAATAACTTTGTAGTTCATCATCCACTTCTGTTTTAATAGGTGGTCTGTAAATAACACCCAGTATAAATTCTGAGGATCCGTAAGGTATAATTTTTAACCAGATTTGTTCCACCCCATTCTTATCTTCTGATATCTCTACTGTTTGAAAACCCTCTGATACATATACAGCCACCCCTTCCCCTTTCCTGTAGTCCCTGGATTTGGTGAGTAGGTTGTATCCACTGATGGACTTCTCCCATATATCATTCTTATACCACCAAGTTTCTGTTATAGCACAAATGTTGATTTTTTGTGATATCATAATATGGCATAGTTCTTCAAATTTATTTGTCACACTGATGTTAATCAGAAGGCATTTCCACCCTGTATCTGAGCTTTTCTGTATTTTCCCCTGATCCAGCTTTACAATGTTTATCTGACTTTTCTTCCCTTACCCTCCCACCCACCCATTGGTTTAAATGTGTGTGGATGAAGTCATTGAATGTCCGGGCCAGGATCCGGTACCTAGCTTGCTAGGATGTAATCAGTCGGGGCTAATTAGCTTGTCATCCACGAAGGACTGACAGTTGTCAATAAAGCCATATCCTTTAGTTATAGTCCATTTCCTCAGCCAGTTATTAAGCATTCTTATCTCTCTATTTTTTTATAGTGCCTTCAATGCACTGGCATCAAGCCCGGTATAAGAACGTCACCTCCCTTGTTAACTATTTCAGTTGCAACATACTCAAAATCACTGTGTATTTCATTTAGGGCTCTTTTCCCAATATCATTTACCCCTGCGTGGATTAGTAACAATGGTTGCCTAGTATGTTCCATTAGACCCCTTAGTAGTTTCTTTACATCACTTATTCTAGCTCCAGGAAGTGTGCTTACTGTTGTATGTTCTTTTCTGCCCCTGCACACTACTGTATCCATACCCCCTGTAATAGAATCCCCTATCAGTAATATGACCCTGACCTCGTTCAGTAAGGCTGTTGTTGTTTTATTCTTTTTTTACAGCTTTATCATCACCCTTAGTCTGTTTGGGTATCTCTCTAGCCCTACCATTGTTATGCTACTCCCTTATTGAAGTTTAAGTCTGAAAAATGTTGGTTTTCTCTTCCTGGCTAAGAGCTATTGCCTGATTCTCACCTAGGTTAATTAAAACATTTGTGTCTGATTTGTTCCCTTCTTCCTCATGCTCCAACACTTCATATTTATTACATAACACCACAGGGGCACTGTTGTACATCTGTCCCCCCCCTCCTTTTTGTAAGCCTAGCTTGGATTGTACTCCACTCTTCCACACCATCATCTTCCTTTGTTGTAGGTAAACCTCCACTTATGTTAAGCTCAGATTCTAAATCATTGAAATGTTTTACATCTTCCATTGGAGGCGGCACTAGGATACCACTAGTGGCACTATCTATAAATTCCTCCAATCTGCTGATTTCAGTCTGTACACTTAATCTGTTATTTAAGAATTTAATTTCCCCATAAAGAGTTGTGATTAGTAAGCACTTGTCACAATGAAAATCAGGTATAGGCACATCATTAACAAACATCTGGCATGTTAAGCATTGTCTAAAACCCTCCCACCCTTTACAGTTAATGCCACTGTTTCTGATTTCCTTTGAATTTTTCCCCATTGTATCTCTATTTAAGCTTACCTCTACAATCTTGGCTGGTATATAACTAATATGGTGCATTGTCCTGGTCTCCTGCCGTCCCTGGTGGACACAGGAGACACACTTAGACATGCTCACGCATGTCTCTGTGTGCGTCTCCATGCATCGGATGCGCTCACCCGCTCCCTCTGGGGCATGATTAAATATAGAGCCGTACCAGGAAGTGTGTGGGTCACGTGACCCCACCCACACTCTGGTGGCCAAAACAGGAGGCTAATTACAGTGCATTGGAAAAAACACCAAAGTGGTTTTGTTTCAGGACAAGTCCCCCAAAGTCACACAAGCACACCCTTGCCAAATAAAAACAACTTTGTTCAATAAATGGAAAAGCTAGTGGCTGTCTGATACTGCAGTTCTGTACAGTATCGGACTACATTTCCAGACAGCTCTGCTACTATTGAACATCCCCCCGTTATGCAGCTAGTGCCTTGTTAGTGTTTAGGTCTGGCTATAGATGTATGAGCAGACAGAGCACTCCTCTCATGTGAGGAGTGCATAGAATACAACTTATATCTCAAAATGTCATAGCTCTACTCAAAACCACAGTAACAGAAAAAATCCTGGTACTGTTATACATTACAAACTAGTCTAGACAACAACCCCCAAAGGGAGAAAAGTGAGCAGCCTCCCTCGGTCTGATACCCTGTCCAAGCCTTACTACCTTAGGTTCACGGTTGGAAACCCTATGTTCCATCCCATCCTGTCACTCCAGCCTGACAAAGCTGCTTGTGCTCCAACTCTGATCCTCACCCCCAGCCAGCCATTTCTGTTACCACTACACATCTTTTCTTACTATTATGTGCTGCTGCAGTTAGGTTTCTTGAAACGTCTGGCTCGGGGATGGGAATGGAGGAAGGGGGTGGGACAGCATACAGAGAAAAGGTGCGGGATTTTTAATTTTTTTTTTATGATGCTTTTTCTAATGCCTTGCTGCCTGATACCTCGGCCTGGTCATGGACCTTCTGCTCCCATTCTCATAATGGCCGCTGCTCCCTGATACCCCCCAGGGCGGGGTTGTGGCACCGGTCCTATAGTGCTGCAATCAATGGGATAGGTCAGGGAGCTGGCTTGAGTGCTAATCAAAATAGTCACGAGGCTTCATCAGAGGCGGTCAACAGCGATTTTTCTCCTTGTTGGCCAATGGGGAGGCGAGGTCGTGCAGTGATGACTCAGCATCCTCCCCACCCCTGAATGAATTGCTTCGTACCAGTACACCCAGCTTCTGCTAGGTATCCGTATAATGCCAAACACTCTACCACCCTCCCCCCTGAAAAAGGAGAGCAGTCACTGGATGCTCAATCCTTCTCCCCCCCCCAGCCAGCCCTCGATGTTCCGGGTCCATTCCCAAATCCAGGTCTCTGGCATTGCAGGTAGGCACCCTGCACCAGCAGGCCAGCAGGATGTTTTTTTCATTTTGTTTATATGAGGGACAGGAATGGAGGGTGGTGGTGGTACAGCACACAGAGGGAGGCAGCGGAAGGGTTTTCGTTTATATGGGAGATGGGAACGGAGGGTGGGGGTGGCAAAGCACGCAGAGGAAGGCAGGGGGAGGGTTTTTTGACATTGAAAGCCGCTCAGCTGTTTGCTGACTGGCTTCATGCAAATCAAAGGACCGAAGCCCTCTCTGATTGGAGTGGCTCGGTTCTTTGAAATACACAAAGTTTCAGTCAACCAAGGAGAGAGTGATGTCAGGACCACAGCCCATGGTCATTGGTGTAGACTGCAGAGCCTTTGCTTTTGTGAACTGCAGTGGGCCTGGCAGTGACACCCCCCCCCCAAAATCCCTATCATTGCCACTAAACATTGGGTGCGCAAGCGCAGCCAACGTAAAAAGTGTGTAGACTTCTTTGTAAACAGGTACATTTTGATACTAACAGATGCCATGTTCTCTAAACAGACTACATCTGGATTTACAGCAGTTCTCCTTTAAACCTACAGAAGGCCTTTCTTTTGGCTCTGCTTCCCTTACACTTGCCGAGAACCATATAGGTCTTTTGAACTTATTTCTCTTTACTACTGTCCTCACACATAATTGTGTTGCTTCCAGGATGGCCCCTTTTATTACCTCCCACATTTCTTCCACACCTACTATATCACCCACCCCACTTAGTTTGTCATGCACCAGCATTCTCAGTTTTTCAAACTCTGCCCTAATAAAGTCCAGGACTTCCACTCTCGAGTGTTTTCTTTCCGGCCCCTAGGGTAAAATCAAACCATGCAAAATTATGGTCACTGTTTGCTAGTGGTTCCCCTAGTCTTACTGCCCCCACTGCTTCCAAATTTGTGAAAACCACATCCAGAATGGATCCTTGTCTGGTAGGTTCCTTCACCAGCTGGACCAGCAGGCAGTCCTGAAAGATGTCCAACATAGTTTGACTTCTAGAACTCTTTGCTACTGGACTTCTGGTGATGTCATGGAGCTGCCAGCAGGGACCTGAGAAAACAGCTCCCCACCCTCGCCGCTAAAACCCACTTTTAAACAGATAAAACCCCACCAAAAGTGATAAAATTGGCTACTCATGTCGATTTAAGGACAGACACAGAAATTCCAGAGCTCAAACCAATCCTAAAGCCAAGAATGGTGAGATATCATCCCAGACAGTAGCAGCCTCGAGTAGGAGCCTGTCTCCAGCAAGTATGGCTGACACAGAGGATTAACACGACCAACTTTCTAAATCGCACTTTGAATAGCTTTTTCATGAACTCAGCGAAATGCGAGCTGAGAATAAACAAAAGTTCCATTCTCTACACCAGAAACCATCAGGTTTGGAGAGCCGACTGGAGACTGCTGAAAACAGAGTAGGAGCCATGGAGGAGGGCACAACACAGACGGCCCTTATAATCCAAGCCCTGGCTGAGCAAACAGAACACCTGCATGATAAATGCATTGACCTGGAGAGCAGATCAAGGAGGGACAATTTAAGGATTTATGGCTTGCTTGAAGGCACAGAGACTGGGCTAATAACTGATTTCCTACCAGATTTGCTATCGGACGTCCTGCAGTTACCAGTGGGGTACACGCTTGGTATTGAAAGGGTTCACCGAGCTCTACAGCCTAAACCGACAGACCCTAATATCAGACCAAGGTCAATCATACTGAAATTCAACAGCTATAAAATTAAAGAGGTCATATTGGCTAGAGCATGGAAAATGAAGGAAGTTAAATACCTGACATCCAGACTTTTTTTTTTACCACGATTTCCCTCTGGAGATACAACGCCAAAGAGCACAGTATACTGATGTTATTAAAAAGTTAAAAACAAAGGTAATTCGCCTCCACACACCTTATCCTGCCCGGTAGACCCCGGAGCAGTCGTTGGCAGTTGAAATAGTTAGTTGCAATTCAATGCAGTTGCAATTAGTTGCAATTGCATTGGATAGCAGTCATAAAATACTGGAGTTGAAATCCACTGCAGTTGATGATTCCGTGACCCATCCAGGTTTCTTTTTGTGGTGCACTGCAGTGTGTTTTCTCCTTTTTTTCTTTCCTGGGGGAGGAGGGGTCAGGGGGGCTGTGAATATCTAACGGTCCTCAACCACCAGCACTGAGCCTTACAGCCAATAAAATGCACCCCTGGCTCCTGGACACAAACTATCCACCAATTAAGAGAGACAGGAGGAGGAGCCAGGAGCTTGAGAGTGCCTGTGACTGGCTGCATGAGGTGGCAGGGAGAACATGCCTACGTAGGAGAGGAAACTGTCAGGAGAGGAGGCATCTGTCTTAGTGTGTGGGCAATGGAGCAAGCAGCGTTTTTCTGCAGGGATGAAGTTTGGTGGTTCGGCCTTTAATTTAAAAATAAGTTAACTATATCCACTGTCCTGATGTGTCCGGTGCCCAGAGAGAGACTGGTGTGTGGCTGTGCAAGTCCCATTCAGTCCTTCAGGAAAGCCAGGCAGCAATTATGTGAAGGCAGCAAGTCAGTGGTCTTCTGGTCATGGTTGGGATCAGTCTGTGACCCCATCGGTCGGGCCTGTCGGGCGACTCTCACTCAGTCTTAGTCAGGTCTTCAGAGTCGGCGAGGAGGAGGAGTGGTAGGTGCACTAGTACCACCGCGCAGAACACCAGAGTGGGGACGTGGGTCTGGGTTGGGGACCGACTGCTTGGGTTGGGTGGAGGGAGCACACAGCTCTAAAAAACACCAGCACCACCACCAAGTAGAGCAGCAGCTGCTTGAGCCATGGAGTCATCCGACGCCGTTGACCGAATCATCATCCGACACCTGACCAAACAGGCAACAGACTACTACAGTGAGCAAGGTACTGTATGGGATGTGTATGTAAGGCCCACCAGGGCTGGGAACTGGGCTGTAGGAAGGAGAAGGATGGTCTCTCACAGACTACTCAGTCTGTCTGTGTGTCTGCTGCATGCTGGGCTGGCTTGTCTGGCTGGTTGAGGGCTTGGGGGCCAAACTTGAAAAGCCAAGGTGATTGATCATCATTGATCTGCTGCTGGCAGCTCAGCTGGGTTCTCTCTGACTGTGGTGGCATTGTGAGTAAGTCAGACTCCCCATGAGGTTGTGGAGCAGGCCAGGTGCAAGTGGTCAGTTGGTGAGTTCCCAGACCCATAGGAGGCCGGAGCATGGAGCATGGTCATTTGGGTCCAATGGACGAAATATTTGTTGTTTGCCACTGTAGGAATTGGATAAACTAAATATTATAGTCCTCATGGCAAGATGAATACAATTTTACAAAACACATTAGTGTACATGCTGAAAGCCAAAACAAGTTCAGAAACTGTGTCAGAAAATGTTTTTTTTAATATGCATGAGTTTTTTTAGCTTTAAATTTAAATTTAAACTATGGATACATCTCAGTTCTGGTATACCATACAGGAGGTATTTCTAGGGGTCCTCCCTTAAATTGTTTTTAGTATCACAGATTCTATGACTACTAATAAACTAACATATATTGATGGTTAGCTCTGTTTGCAAAAGGGTACCTCTAGCTTCTGTGGGGTGTTTAAGAGGCCCTAACTATACTGTATTTTAGACTCGTAGTTCTTTTTCTAAGTAACTAGTACTACTACTGCTGCTTATTTTGCTATACCATATACTGTTTTACTGCCCTGCTTCAACTTGTTACTTACAGGGGCTTAGTATAATTTGTTGTTGTTTTGACTGGTTATTGTGCTTTAGTGGGTCCCTACTGTGTGTAGATTTGTTTCACTGCACTTTGTATTTGCATTTTAAAGAGCAGACAGCTTCTTAGCTACTGCTGACTTGTTGCTGTTCCCTCCAACATATGCAATACCTCACCTGCCCCATAGTTGAGGGGCATAAATAATTCCTTTTGTTGCTGTCCATTTATGAAGTTATAATGCTGCTAAATCCCAAATGCTAAAAACAGAGCTGCTTCCTGACCTTAACCCATCAACACACCCCCACGTAGGCACATGCAGCCCTGTTTCGTGATGTCATAAGGTGAATGCTGTGTGTGTGCACACCCCATTGATTTCAAGGAGGGGGGACTTTTCCATACATTTTATTAGCTTTCATAGTCAAAATTTTAATTAAAAAAGGATATGAAGTTTAAAAAGTATGACAAACTACTACATAATAAAATTCAATGATGGTGAAAGTTGAAAAAATTTGGTTGGATTTTATCCAGTTAGTCGAAGTCAGAAATTTCAAACTAGTTGAAAAAAACAGTCATAATGTGTGGTAAGTCAGTCATAATTGGTTTCTCAACTGACTCCAGGGTCTACTGCCCGGATGCGAGTTTTCTGGCCGGAGGGACAGAGAACCTATGACTCAGCTGAAGAGGCACACCAGGCCCTGCTTGAAAAAGGCCTATTGGAGCCAGAGGAAAGCACAAAAAAATACTACAATTCCCAGCAACCAACTGCAGGGTGCCCCGATTGGATGGTGAAAACCAATGGCAGGAAGAGGCGTTGCGATGAGCGCATGTCATCTATAGCTTCCCTTCACGCACTTCAGCACAAGCTGCAGGAAGCCCAGAGAGAAAGAAATAAAGATACTCAGGACTGAACTGGTAAGAATTTTTTGTCAGAGACTAACAATCAAAGGCTCTAACTGAGCTCCTGAGATCCTCTTGCTGCTGAAGGGTCACTAAATTGCCCTAAGAAACTGTCTGCAAATAGAGTGAAGACTGGCTTTCATAGGAACATTAGCCGAACTCTAAAATGGCATGAATGTTTACTATCCTTCTTTTTCAAACTCATCAGGGAGATGAGATGTTACCAGAAAAGCACAATATCTTTGAGGACACTGTGGACAGTTGCACTGAAACTCAACTGACTAAAATGTCCTGAGCCATATGTTCAGAGGCACCAATTAATAAGCTGTTAGGATAGCATCTCACCAGTCCATACGTTATATGTTTGGAAAGCAGTTCATAGCTAAGAGGTTTAACCTTTGAAACGTTGCTCTTATTTTGATTGCAGCCTCATTCATCAATGCAAAAATTTGATCGGAGGCTGGAAAGTTTTATTTTGCTCTGTTTTTTGTTTTAAATATCCAGTGGTCAAATGGTACAGTCTGGAAATACTAGACCCTACATTATACTTTACCAGAGCAGACTGCCTCTGAAAAACTTCATTTTGTGATGCGCTTTTATTTTTGATTACAGTCTCATACATCAAAGCAAATACTCGATCGGAGGTTGGGAATTTTGCGTTGCTCTGCTTCTTGGTTTAAATATCCAATTATACAATGAGGGTATGAAAATTCTGTAACTTTACTGGTCAAAACCGATCACATGACTGTGGTAAATCCTCCAGTATACCCACTGTAAAAGTTTTCTGTCACTATAGAAACAAAAAAACAAGTTGAACATTGTATAATAGCAATATACCATGACAGGGAGTGGGTATATGGGTGGATTTACAACTTCTGGTGTGGTTAATTCACTCGGCTGAGCCTCATGACTGAACCACACCAGGCATGGTAAATCCGCCAATATACCCACTCCCTGTCATGGTATATTGCTTAATTACCAAATGGTACGGTCTAGAAATACTAGATTCTACATTATATTTTTACCGGAGCAGACTGCCTCTGATCAGCTTAATTTCGCGATATGAATCATTGCTGTTTATATTAGGCTAATAACAATGGTGGGGGAAATAAAATAAAATACAATGTTTTTTTTTCTAAATGCGGGTTGGTGGGTTGAGGGGAAACTAGATATCTTCCTTGCTCCACTGCTTCTCGGGGCTTAACTGCTGTTGGCCAGACATTAATACTTGCTTGTCTGGTGTAGATGACACACACAGTAGCATTTCTGAAGCCAAAGACTTCAATCTATTGGGCTTTTGAGGGGTACTGCCTGAAAGGGTGGTAAACCAACAAAACCCCTCATTCTGGCTCTCTTGTCGCCCTCAGTAGGCGAAGGGTGCTAGAGACAGAACTCTCCAAAATAGGAGAAGTTCCACATTGTGGAAATACATTAAGACAAAAGTTGAATTTAGTATTCAGAGTTTATTTTTGTTACACAGTTTAGCCATGTTGTTGTTTAATACTGTTTTGGCTACTGACGTTTACGACATGCTTTATGATTTAGAGGGGAGTGCGGGGTGGAAGGGAAATGTGGGTTGGATATATAGGGAAGAACATGAAACAACAGTAATGGAAACACAGAAGGGACAAATGGGAATGGATAAACATGAATAAGACAGATATAATGGTGGTGTCCTATAATATAAATGGGCTTACAAATCCTATTAAGCAAAGTAGAATGATGACATACATTTGTAAATCGGAGGCTTCTTTTATATTGCTAAAAGAGACATACCTGAATAAAGAGGAGCATTCTACATTGAAAAAATTTGGATACCAGCTAGTTGTAGAGTCCTCCTATAAAAAGAGACGCAGGAGGGGCAATACAATTCTAATCCCTAATAAAATCACTTTCGAACATAAAGACACAATAGTGGACAGAGAGGGTAGATATGTGGGAATCAAAGGAATTTTTAATGGAGCCAAGATCACACTGGTGTCTATATATGCACCTCCTGGTTTTGACTTCCAGTTTTACAGGGACTTTTTACTGAAAATAACGGAATGGGCGGAAGGGTATTTGATTGTGGGGGGGGATCTTAATCTTAGACTGAATGTGGCCAAGGACTCTTCAACAGAGGTACTGCGAAAGGAGAATGGGACATCTAGGAATGTGTTTGGACTGCTAGGAGAGACGGGGTTGCTTGATGTTTGGTGGACAATGCATAAAGACAGCAGGCAATACACTTTCTTTTCACAAGCCCATCAGTCTTATTCCAGACTGGATTACTTTTTAGTTCCCAGAGATTATCTAGGTATATGTAGAGACTCTTGGCTGGAGACATTACTCTTTCTGACCATGCCCCCATTTTTCTAAGGGTAGCTTGGGCCCAGTGAAACAATCTACGTTTTGGAGGTTGAACACATCCTTAATGCAAGAGAGGGACACCCAGACCTCAATCAAAACAACAATAGAACAGGCCATAAAGGACACTGATACGCCTGACGGAACGCCAGGTATACTGTGGGATACAATAAAGGCCATCATTAGAGGTAAATTTATAGTCATTTCTACCCATTTGAAGAGACAAAGGGAGGAAAGAACAAATTTTTTAAAGGAACAGATAGCATCCATGGAAAAAGAACAACAACAGAAAATATATAGGGAGAGGGGAAAGAGATTAGCACAATACAAAAAAGAATTCCTGGGGATACTAGATTACTAAATAGAACAGAAACAACTTTATTTAAGGCAATAGTATTGTAACCCCCCCCCCCGCCTTTTTGTAAACGACAGGTGGTATGCAGTTTGAATCTGACAGCAGTACCAGGTGGGGACTGGGTTCGGGAAGGACTAGGTTACTCGGCCTTGGGGCTAGGTTTGGTTACTCTGCACAGGGGCACCCAAGTAAATCCGAACAGAGGAAGCAATAACTGTAATATCCAATACCAGAAATGGGATTCTAAAGTGTGCCTTTATTCACATCCAAGCAGAACAAACAAAGCATAGACGGACCCCCACGGGGCTACACTTCTGGTAATGCAGATTAAAAAGAATCAGAACACTTCCTCAACACTTCAGCCCTCAGGCTATGAACCCACCGGGCACACAGCCCGGATTTGCACGCTGCTTTGGGTACACAGCCCGAACTTATACACTATCTGGGATTTCCCTGGCTCGGCTCCACTGCCAGCCACTCAAACACTTTCCATTTGTCATGGAAACATTTTCTGGTGGCTTCCTAAACCACCTTAGAGCCCTCAACTCCATAAGGGAAACTTCCTTTTAATCCCACGTCTGGGTACCCTCCTCAGGCACTGGCCAAGTACCTGAGAGAAAGTAAAAGTGCCACAGAGCAAATCCATGGAGGTGAATTTGGTTACTACTGATGGGGGGTCTCCCACCTCTCGTTTCCACAATTCATACCTGGCCATTTCTCTGGACATTAAACATCTCCTTCTGTAAAGCTTGGCAATGTAGATTAAAGGGTAAATGTCTGTCACATTTCCTCTACATGTCTTGGCTTTCCCATTGTGCTAGACTTGAACATCCTTAAACATCTCTTTCTGTAAAGCTTGGCAATGTAGATTAAAGGGTAAATGCCTGTCACATTTCCTCTACATGTCTTGGCTTTCCCATTGTGCTGGACTTGAAATACTTTTACTTGGCTTAGCCCATTACTCTAGGCCTCCCACTGATTAAGCAGTCCAATCCCCACTTCACTTTACTCTTCGTGCTGGACTTGATCATACTTTTACTTGACTTAGCCCATTACTCTAGGCCTCTCACTTAAGCAGTCTAATCCCCACTTTACAACAGTTCGGGTGAAAACATAGGCCCTATGTCAGAGCAGACTCACCCTTTGGTTGCAGGTGCCCCACAGGCGATTCCTCACAGGAAACATAGAAACATAGAAACATAGAATTTGACAGCAGATAAGGATCGCTTGGCCCACCCAGTCTGCCCATATCCCTACCTAATGGATAAGCTGCAGATCCTAGTTAACCAGCAGTCTACTTCATCCTACCCCCACCCCCTAGAATTGCCTTATGACTGTCCCATGCATGCTTGAATTCCACCACTGTTTTTGACTCCACAACCTCCTCCGGAAGGCCGTTCCATGCATCCACAACCCTCTCTGTGAAAAAATACTTCCTTAAATTACCTCTAAGCCGCCCCCCCATCTTCAAATTGTGCCCCCTTGTTCTTGCACACCTCTTTTTTGAAAGATGCTACCCTCTTGGACTTTGTTGATTCCCTTGAGGTACTTGAAAATTTCTATCATGTCCCCCCTCTCTCTCCTTTCCTCGAGGCTATACATATTAAGCTCCTTAAGTCTCTCTTCATATGTCTTCCGGTGCAGACCCTGCATCATTTTAGTTGCCCTCCTCTGGACAGCTTCCATCCTGTCTATGCCTGTGCGGAGACTGGGTCTCCAGAACTGCACACAGTACTCCAGATGGGTCTCACCACCTCTCTGTACAGAGGGATAATAACTTCCTGTTTTCTACTGGTGATGCCTCTCCCTATGCATCCCAGAATGCCCCCAGCCCATCTTGCTGCCCTCTCACATTGCTTGCCCACCTTTAGGTCATCTGATATGACTACCCCCAGGTCCCTTTCCATTTTTGTTGTTGTTAGTATCTCACCCCCTATTGTGTACTCTCCCCCTGGGTTTTCGTTTCCTAGGTGCATTACCTTGCACTTCTTAGCATTGAATCTAAGCTGCCATACATTTGACCATTCCTCTAACCTTGCCAAGTCCCTTCTCATCCTTTCCACCCCACCTTGTGCATCAACTCTGTTGCAGATCTTTGTGTCATCTGCAAAGAGACATACTTTCTCTTCCAGTCCCTCTGCAATGTCGCTTATAAAGACATTGAAGAGGACCGGTCCTAATACTGAACCCTGCGGTACCCCACTAGTAACCCCCCTTTCTTCAGCGTGGACTCCATTTACTATTACTCTCTGTGTCCTATTCTCCAGCCAATTCTTTACCCAGGCTGTCATCTTGGGACCCACTCCCAGGCTGGCTAACTTGTTTATTAATCTTTTGTGTGGGACTGTGTCAAATGCCTTGCTAAAGTCTAGGTAGACCATGTCCACAGCTCCTCCCTGATCTACTACTTTGGTCACCCAGTCAAAGAAATCTATCAGATTTGTCTGGCATGAACATCCTGCTGTGAATCCATGCTGCCTTGGGTCCTGTGCCCCTCTGGCCTCTAGATACTCGACAATTCTTTCCTTCAGAAGTGATTCCATCATTTTCCCTATCACTGAGGTTAAACTAACAGGTCTGTAGTTTCCTGCTTCTGCCTTGCTCCCACTTTTGTGAAGGGGAATCACATCTGCCCTCCTCCAGTCCTCGGGTACCACCCCATCCTCCCATGATTTGTTAAAGAGGGTAGTCAGTGGTGTCACTAGTTCTACTCTTAGTTCTTTTAGAATTCTGGGATGAATCCCATCAGGCCCCATTGCTTTGTCCACCTTCAGTTTTAAGAGTTCTTTCAGAACCCTTTCTTCTGTAAATGGGCTGGTATCAACTTCTGTATCCAGAGTGTTTCTACTGTTTGTTTTAGGTACCTCCCCCTCTTCATTTGTAAATACTGAGCAAAAATATTTGTTTAGTATCTCTGCCTTTTCGCAGTCACCCTCTGCCCACCCTCCCTCCCTCCCTTTATTAAGCCTCACTATCCTTCCCTTGGTCTTCCTTCGCTCCCTGGTGTACCTATAAAAGGTTTTATCCCCTTGTCCTGCTCCTTTGTGATTCCTTGTACTTCCTGAATGCTTTCTTTTCTCTTGAACCTTCACTGCCACTTCCTTTGAGAACCATAGTTCTTACATCGTTTTCGCTTGCTTATTTGCTTTACACAAAGGCTTGTTACCTATGTGATGGCAGTTTTATTATTCCACTGTTCTTCCACCTCCTTCCTGCCCATTTGCTAGTGCATTCCTTAGGCACTCACCCATTTTAGAAAGTCAGCCCTCCTAAAGTCCAGTACTTTTGCCTTTGTAGGGCTTGACTCTATTGCTGTGTTTATTGTGAACTATACTGTTCGATGGTCGCTAGTTCCCAGATGGCTACCCACTTCTACATCTGTGATCCTCTCCATCTCCATTTGAGAGAACCAGGTCTAAGATTGCTCCTCTCGAGTGGGCTCCAATATTAGTTGTCTAAGGCATGCCCCTGTAGGACATCTAAAAATAACCCCACTTTGAAGTGGCTGCTGCAACTGCACTCCAGTTAACATCTGGCATATTCAGATCACCCATCAGCAATATCTCCCTTTTCTGCCATTCTAAGTATACTTTCTATCATTTTCTTGTCCATTTCCTCCCCTGAGAAGGTCTGTATACAACCCTGTGCGGATTATGGTGCCATTGCGGTCTCCAAATTTACCCACAGTGCTTCTTCTCCTCCCTGTTTTCCCTTTTGTTCTGTTGCTTTGATTCCTTCCCTTATGTAAAGAGCTACTCCTCTTTTACCCTCCCTATCCCTCCTGTAGATAGTGTATCCTGGTATGTTTACGTCCCAGTCATGGTTTTGTGTGTACCATTTTTCTGTGACTGCCATGATATCCAGATGTTCCTCCTCCATCAAGGCCACTAATTCAGGAAGCGTGTTACTCAGACCACGGGCATTGGTACTCATTGCTCTCCATTTTTTGATGGCTTTACCTTCTGTTGCAGCATTCCCCACTGACCTTTCTACCTCAGTCTTTTTCTCATTTAGTACCCTGTTTTGTAGGGAGAGGCTGGGATTTTCCTGCTGCTTATCAGTGCCTCCCCCCTTGACTAGTTTAAAAGCTTGCCAATGAAGCATTTAAACCGACTGCTCAAAAGACTTGTTCCCTTCCTGGATAGATGCAGACCATCCTGCCAGTATAGGCTGGTGAGACTCCAGGTGGAACCCCAGTCCCCAACGAAGCCAAACCCCTGTGCGCCACACCATTTGTTCAACCATTCATTAAACTGCATGGTGCAAAGTACCCTTGCCTCACCCATGCCATTGACAGGCAGCACCTCTGAGAAGGGTACTGTGTGTGCTACTTGTCTTAGGCCCCTCCCCAATTCTACAAAGTCCTTCTGCACTGCTCTAATCTCATGATGAGTCAAGTCATTTGTCCCTAGGTAGACAATGACGTCCAGCTCAGACTCCCATGCAGCTGTTCTCGTGAACCTGAAGATGCGCTTCCTGTCCCTCCAAGCCATGGCACCAGGCAGGCACCTTACTTCAGTTTTTCCTGCTCCCCCCAGTTCTATCCCCCTAATAATTGAGTCCCCCACCAGGAGCTGCTTCCTTTCCCTGTGGTATCCTCTGCCTCCTTCCTGTGGGCCTCCCTTGTGACAGTTGTCCTTAGCCTCCTTAGTCCTCTGTGGGTGCATCCAGGGGAGCTATGCTCCCAGAATGGTGTATGGATTGTGGAGTGGAACAACTGACTGGGTGTGCCTCTGTTCCACCATCCTCACCCTCTCTGAGCCCACTGTGGTCCAACTGCTGTGCTTTCTTCGCAACCTCTGAGGTAGTGGTGGTGGCTCTGGTGCTCCCTGGATGGGGGAGGTTCCCTTCCTACCGTCCAGTGTGGCCTGGGGGAATGTTCCCTTACTACTGTCCAGTGTGGCCTGAAGATGGGCAACTTCCTCCCTCAGGGCAGAGAGTTGTCTGCAAATAGGGCAGCATCTCGGCCTCCAGAAAGACTCCCAGAAGACTGCTACCCCACAGCCATTACATTGCACTACTCCCCACGTGTTTATCTACTTTTATTTTTAATTTTTTTGTGTGCGTGGTTGGTTTGTTATATAGAAATATATATATTATACAATGTGTATGCTTATATTGTCAGTGCAGTGTGCTAGAGAGGATATGACAGTGATATGCACCTTGCACTCTTGAGGAAATGATGTCAGAACCCCAGGTATAAAGGAATTATTTCCAGGGGTGGTGGGGTGAGGGTGGGAAGGGTTGGGCCTAAACTGTGCCCTCATGAAACAATCAGCTAAAAGCTCTGACCCACCGCTACGATGAGTGCCTTCCTGTCAGCAAGATGCCCTACACAACAATTTGACAGAGAAAACACCCTGTCAATCAAACAGAGAAAAATCCAAGTCAGACACAGGTAAACCTGCCCAGCCCCAAAACAGCCTGGTGGTTTGTGCTCTGAAAGCAGTCAGCCCTAAATTAAGTCAGCTGTGCTTTAAACTCTTCCTGCACTGAAAATCTTAAGAATTGTAACAAAAGTAAAGCTAGATCCACCTCCCTCTGTTGCTTGAAAGACTGTCTTTTCCTGATAATTCTAAGTTCCTTATTTCACCTTTCAGTTAGAAGTAGCCTCCACCTGCAGAATATCTGCTACAAACCAAAGACAATTGTAAGGTTCACCTCCCTCTGTTGTGAGCACAACTCGCTTTCTTGCAAATCCTATGTTCAGTATTGCAGCTTCCACCCAGAGGTAGCTTCACCTGAAGAATAGTAGCTATTCTGAAGAGTTTGCTATAAAACACTTGCATATAATACTATTGTTCTCAGGTCTGTTACCAAAGCTATTGGCTGATAAGTAGCTATGATGTAAGCACTTCCTGACACAGTCTGGTCTGGCCTTTTAAGGCACACACAGATAAACACAAAAACAGTTTCCAGCCCCTAGGGCACTGTCTGGGTCAAATACACAGCCTGTACCTGCACGTACATAAAGACTTATGACAATTTCTTAGCCCAGGGTTTAAACTCTTCCTGCACTGAAAATCTTAAGAATTGGAACAAAAGTAAAGCTAGGTCCACCTCCCTCTGTTGCTTGAAAGACTGTCTTTTCCTGATAATTCTAAGTTCCTTATTTCACCTTTCAGTTAGAAGTAGCCTCCACCTGCAGAATATCTGCTACAAACCAAAGACAATTGTAAGGTTCACCTCCCTCTGTTGTGAGCACAACTCGCTTTCTTGCAAATCCTATGTTCAGTATTGCAGCTTCCAGCCAGATGTAGCTTCACCTGAAGAAATTAGGAATTTCTTTCCCACGGCTTCTGGTGCCACAGCACAACTGGAAATAAGACAGCTTCTTCCCTAGCCGGAACCAAGAGGGTTGCCCCTGTAATGACAGGCAAACTTTCCACCCCATCCCCTCAGGGATGGGGCACAGGGACTAGTAACAGCGGTCTCCACCACTTCACAAACAGCTTACTGTGTTCCTCTTTTGGTGGAAACATACATCTCCCCTACAGTAGCTCTATATCAGAGCTTTATGCTCAAAGAGCCTGTGCACAGACTGCTGTGCTGCTTCTCTCTTCAAGACTGCACACACACACAACTGTGTTCAAAAACTCCCCAATATTCTAACCTAACTTCCAACTGCAGATTCCAGTGTGGCTCATACAGCTGCAAGAGTTCTATGGTGATGTCATCCCTCAGTCTCAGCTGAGACTGAGAACAGAGTGAGACAGTGTGAAATCCATTTAACTGGAGTTTCACAAGCTGCCTTCCCTCCCTACCACTAGGTCTTACTGGGATTCTAGTAACCCCGGGTAATGGGGGGGGGGGGTTACAGTATTATGAAGGGGAGGCCCAGGGCCTTGAGACTTTTAACTAGTAGATTATGTCAAAACAGAACAAAGGCAAGTATACAACGCATCCTAGATCTAGAGAAAAATAAAACGTGGAAATATCATGTAGAAGAGATTGCAGTTGTCTTTAAAAACTTATCAGAAGCGATATATACAGGGTGCTTCTCCTATGGAGCAAAAAGTAAGGACCTTTCTGGGACCATTATAACTCCCATAAGTTCACCGGGAAGTTCATACAACGCTATCTGCCCCGGTGACTTTGGGGGAGTTACAGTCAGCTATCACCCGATTGAAAGCGGGCAAATGTCCGGGGACTAGTCTCCCTAACAAATTCTACAAACAATTCAGGAAAGACATACCCACGGTAGTCCTGGCAGCTTTTAACTGGGTTTGGACTAAGGGGGGAGAGGTGGTCCCTTTGTGGACACAGGCAATCATTTCAATGATTCCTAAGCCAGCCACGAACCCTGCACTATGTGCCTCTTATATGCCCATATCAATATTAAATACGGACTATAAGCTCCTGCCCAGTATATTGGTGAAACGACTTGAGCAAATACTTCCTACCCTTACTCATCTAGATCAGACTGGCTTTGTTCCCGGTAGACAAACAATGGATAATATCAGACGCTCAGTAAACATCATGGAGCATTTACCAAATAAAACCACCCCAGCTTACTTGATGTGCCTAGATGCTGAGAAGGCCATTGATCAAGTTTCCTGGAGTTTTCTGCGGGGTACCCTGGTTGGCTTTGGTTTCCCACTCCCTTTCATTGAGTTTATTTTCAAATTGTATGCTACACCAAGAGCATATATTAGGGTTAATGGACACTAGTCCGGGGCTTTTGAACAAGAAAGGGGTACCAGACAGGGGCGCCCATTATCCCCCCTACTATTTGAATTTTTTATAGAGCCTTTGGCTCAAAGTATCTGGTTAAATCAGAATATTAGTGGGGTGGAGATGGGGAGGGTACTGTACATAAGATAGCTTTATATGCCGACAATGTCCTGCTCTACCTTACAAACCCAGAGAGATCCTTACTAGAGGTTTTTACACAGACAGAAACTTTTTCAAAATTATCAGGATACACTCTAAACTGGACAAAAACTGAAGTTCTGACCCTAAATTCACAAGTGCCTTTGAGATTTCAACAAAAATACCCCATGAAATGGGACTGGAGGGTGGTCAAATATTTGGGGGTTTACCTCAGTGGGGAACCGTCTCTCCTATGTGTAAACAACTATACACCTTTGATTAAAAATATAACAGCTGACCTTCACAGATGGGATGCTTTGCCATTTCTGTTCTGTTCTAAATTTCAAATTATTAAAACTAATGTAGTCCCCAGGCTTATGCACCTCTTTCAGAGTGTGCCTTGAATTATTCCACACCAAGAAATGGTGGTCTGGCAGAGACTTTTGATGACTTTTTTGTGGGCAGGGCATAATCCCAGAATTTCCTGCAAAACCCTGTATCTTGCCAAGAAAGATGGCGGTAGGGCCTGTCCAAATCTACAAGACTACTGGACAGCCACACATATGAAGATTGCACTCCTGTGGGCACATGAGCAATATACAGCTCATTGGCAGCAGTTAGAATTAAAGTATAGTGCAGAATATACACCCACGATGCTCATGTTCTCCCAAACAGATGGAAGGCATCAACACTGAGGGCTACTGTTAACTGTGCATACCACCTTACAAGGCTTGTATGCAGGCCATAGAAAGGGCTATACAGTTAGACATAATTGGAGGTGCAAAGCTCGTCATATGCAGCGGACCTCCCGGCGTGTTTTCCCTGATGGTGAAAAAAATTTAACATGGCGGCACACTGCCTGCCGTAATGCCGACTTCAGGAGTGCCCAATCCCCCTGTCAGCATGCCCTGCCCCAATGTATGTGCCGACAGAGGAGCCCGGTCGGCATCATGCACCCCCATTTGTTATGTGCCAAGGGGATGCCCAATCCCCCTCGGCTCTTGCCCCCCCACTTTCATTGTGTGCCGATGGGGGTGCCCAATCCCCCCCTTGGCTACAGCATTCCCCACCCTCAAAAGCACTTAGGTGGCATTCTGGGAGCCCTCCCCAGTGTGCCAAATCCCCAGAAAAATAAAAACCGTCCAGCAATTTTTTTTTTTGTTTGTTTAAACCCTGTGAAAAAGGAAAATGGTCCCTCGCTGTCTCCCTGCCCCCTCCTGCAACCCGCACCCATGCTCTGTGCACCCTGCCTCCCCGCACCCCCCTCACCCTATACTTACCTCCAGAGTCTGGCACGATGATCTTCGGTGGACCGGGAGCACGTCTGCACTCTTCAAAGCCAACCACAAACTGAAGAAATGCCAGTAAGCTGTATAATAGCATAAATAGTTATTTTTTTCAACTTTGGTGCATATCTTGGGCATTTTTTTTAATTTTTGCACCACATTTTCAACATGGGGTTACTGGGACCCCTCCTTATGTATTCAGTCACTGTCATGGCGTTATTTGGTCCCAAAGGTGATTTCGTGGTCACTGCACCGAATGACCTTTTGGGACCGAGTAACAAAATGAAAATACCACTGTTCATGAAGGAGGTTCTCTCAAAAAGCCTATGTTGCAAATTTGGTGAAAAAAAATCCCCAAAATGGCTCTTGACGAGCATGTGTTGTGCTTTTTCCATGCATGCTCGTAACTTCGTGAATTTGTAATATTTTCACTCCAGATTTTCAAAATTGGAATTTTTCCACACCTCCTGATGAACACTACAGCTGCCATTTTACATATCCTGGCCAAAATGTGTTTTTGCAGGTCTGGCGCAGAATAGCGCGGTCACTGTGTGAAATCATTTTTCGGGACAGTTTGAGGAAATGTTGGTGGCACTGTTCATGAGAAGAGGTCCTAAAATGCCTATGTTGAAAATTTGGTGCAAAGTCCATATGATGATCTGTGTTACAAGACAGCAAAGGGCGTAGTTTCCACTCACCCTTGTACCCTTGCAAACTTGCAATATTTCCATGCCAGATTTTCAACACTGGATTTTTTTCACCTCCTTATGAACAGTACAGCTGTAATTTTTCACATCCTGCTCAAAATGTGTTTCCGCAACTGTGGCGCACAATGGCGTGGTTGCTGTGGGAAATCAACTTTTGGGACAGATTGACAAAATCACAGCGCCTCTGTTCATGAGGGGAGGTCCCAAAATGCCTATGTTAAAAATCTGGCTAACAAACTCCCAAACATATTTGGGTTACGGACATGTGTTGTGCAGTTTCTATGTATGCTCATGACTTCACCAATTTTTCATATTTTCACTCCAGATTTTCAGCGTTTCCATTTTTTTAGGCCAACTCATGAACAATACAGTTGTCATTTTCCACATCATCGCCCAAAATGTGTTTTCGTCCCAGTGTCGCCAAATGGCATAGCCACTGTGCAAAATCACCTTTCAGCTAGCAAACCGATTGTGCCGCTTTTCATGAGGTGGGCTCACAAAAAGCCCATGTTGAAAATTTGGAGGGAAAATACCAACACACGCCAATGGTGTTAGGGTTTCCAACTGTAGCACCCCACTCTGTAGAGACTGACAGGCGTCAGGTGTGTGACTTTGGATCATCAGCTGTAATGCTCACGCCATTCCACCCCCACCCTTCTGCCAGTGACAAGCATCATGGTGTGCCTTGCACTACTCAGCCACAAAGTTCACCCCATTCTCCTATACCGCACCCACCTCAACATATTTTCTTATGGAATGGGGTAAGTATAATGCCCAAAGACCCCAAAGCACATCATGACACTTGTCAATGTCTACAGGGCAGGGTGAGGTACAATGTAATGAGCGTTATAACTGATGACCCAAAGGCACACCCCAATACCTGTTGGTCTCTATGGGGGGGTTGGCGTCACTTCAATGCTTCACTGCCATTCCTGTTATGCATTTCTAACTCCGGCACTACCAATGCCAATGCCAGCGAGATATTTTATATGAATTTAAAACCAGGGTCAAAAATGCTTTTACCAATAAAAGACAACACCAGAGGTAGCTCTCAAAACAACTTTATTGAAGAGCAACTAGAAAAATAAAAAGACTGCATAGAAGTAGCAGAACATACTGTGGTCTTGCCTGTCATTATTTGCTGATAAAATCTGAGATGTTTTGGAGCTAAACTTGAAAAAAAAAACATAAAGTGGGTGTACCTGGGCTTCTCAAATTATGTAATGTATAGTGTATGTACTTGTAGCCACCTTTTAAATTCATTTATAATGATTGAAGTGGCTATTTTTAAATTCATGCACTAAGTACTTAGTACACTAGCACAATCATTTCATGGAATGGCCCATATAAGAGACTTTATGTATCAGGGTAGGGTGATGGAATGACCGATGTAAGAGGCCGCATATATCAGGGTAGGGTGGTGGCATAACCCATGTAAGAGGCTCCATGTATCAGGGCTGGGTGGTGGAATGACCCATGTAAGACGCTCCATGTATCAAGGTAGGGTGGTGGAATGACCCATATAAGAGGCTGCATGTCCAAGGGTAGGGTGGTGGAATGACCCGTTTAAGAGGCTGCATGTATCAGGGTAGGGTGGTGGAATGAGCATAGCCTCCACCTCTTTCTCTTGACAATACCCCCCGGGCAGCTCTCCACCCTACCATCCCCTCCACCACTTCCCTGTACACCATGCCTAGGTTTAACCTGGCCAGTGCCAGATGTTTTCAATGTTTATCTACCAGAATGCTCACTTGATACCGACTTGTGTAATACCTGTTATCAATTACATGTACCCTGTACCCAATTGTATTTGTCTGACCACTATATGACGTGGCACTTCTGGTGAATGCCTATTGATTCTTTGCAAATCTTTGCTATGTAACCGAAACATAATGTATGTCTTTATGTGACGAAGTACCTTTGGAAACGAGCCTCTGGCTCAAAGGTTGTAAACTGATTCTTAAATAAATAAAAAAATAAAAAAAAATGACCCATGTAAGAGGCTGCATGCATCAGGGTAGGGTAGTGGAATGACCCATATAAAAGGCTCCATGTGTCAGGGTAGGGTGGTAGAATGACTCATGTAAGAAGCTCCATGTATCAGGGTAGGGTGGTGGAATGACCCATGTAAGAGGCTCCATTTATCAGGGTAGGGTGGTGGAATGACCCATATAAGAGGCTCCATGTGTCAGGGTAGGGTGGTAGTATGACTCATGTAAGAGGATCTATGTATTAGGGTAGGGTGCTGGAATGACCCATTTAAGAAGCTCTATGTATCAGGGTAGGATGGCTGGAAGTGATAGGCTTCACTTCACACTCCTCTCACCCAAACCTCGTGCTTGGCCTCTCTTATACCATAACAAACACCCCTCAAAGCCCCTTTTATGTTATGCATAAGTACCTGGAATGTTTAGAAATAAACACCCCAAACTGTCCAAAAAATGTCATTATTTAAGCTTATAGGGAAAGCGGAAATTGTTTAACCAGGATAGGCACACTAAGCCAAAGCTTGTTTCTAGGTACAACCTGGGAGCACAAAGAAATTAAGTGACTTGCTCAGGGTCACACAATATGTAAGTGGGAGTAGATGAGATTCAAACCCAGGTATCCAGGTTTGCAGCTCAGAGCCCTAAACTGCAGAGCATTACTGATACACACACCTTGCAAATCACTTGCAATCAGTTAAAATATATTTGCTTAACAAATGGAAACTAGTAAGGCAGGGACAAGTAAAATTATCCAGCACCGTTTGAAGATTCAGTGGGCCCCACAGGGTACAAACTGCACATAAAAACAACCACAGAAAACTGACCTATCAATGTGCTACGTGTGAATACATACAGTAGATGCCTGTTCAAACAATTATTTTTTAACCCTTTCCTAAAACAGCAGCTTATGTTACTCAGACTCCTCCCTCCCAAAGATTGCCTTTTTTGATACAGTAAATGAGTGTTTTGGCCCCATTACATAGAAACACAGAAACAAAGAAGTTGACAGCAGATAAGGACCGTGTGGCCTGCCTAGTCTGCCCATCTGCCTATCAGTTTCAAAAACCAAGGACCCTAGTTTGTCTGTGGTTTATCCTTTCTTCCCTATCACTAGGGTCCTTTTTTTTTTCCTATCCCATGCATTTTTGCATTTCTTAACCATTTTGGCCCCCACTTCCTCCTTTGGGAGGCTGTTCCAAGCATCCACTACTCTTTCAGTAAAAAAAGGTATCCCATCATATGGGCAAATCAAATTGAGTGACTCAAATATGAGTGACTCAGTTTGCGTGCCTGACGGAATAGCTACTGTGACAGCTTAGCGAGGGAAGGGAATAGCGAGCGTAGAGGGTCGGAACATCAAGGGTGAATGACGAGGAAGGGTATAGTCATGTTGGTTAAATATGGAAATGAAGCCTGCTGCTGCCAAGCCAGTTGCCTGGAATGGTGGATACGGCCACTGCTTGGAATGCCGATGGTCCCAGGTGTGGGATTGCCCGCAGGTACATGTTATTGTGACTTGCAATGGCTGTTAGTTTTTTTTTGTTTTGTGCCCCCTGGTTCCTCCGACTGTAGTGCCCGAACTGTGGTATCCCTTCCTGTGTGTATCCCCCTCAGAGTCTGCCCCCCCACCGAAGTTGATTATATTAATATAGGGGGCGCGGGGGGCTTCCTCCCACAAAGGTGGATGTGGGGGGGCATAGCCTATCACATTAAATGTTAGTTTATGTTGTCTTGGTAGTGTGTTGTGTACTGCCGTCGCTGTAATTGGGGCTTGCTGTGATGGTTGTGTAGCATATTTTGGATTTGGCGAAATGTACTCGCTGTCATGCCAGTCGCCTTTCTGTTTTCGACGTTTTGACATGGAACTGTAAAAAAGTATTTCCTTACATTGCCCCTGAGCCTACCTCACTCCAGCTTTATCTCATGCCCCCTTGTTCTCGTATATCTTTTTTTTCTGAAAAATGTTACCCTTTTGTACTGTACCTTGTTTATACCCCAGAGGTACTTGAATGTTTCAGTCATATCCCCCTCTCTCCTCTCCTCCAGGGAGTACATATTGAGTTCTCTCAGCCTGTCCTCATAGGGCTTCTCATGCAGACCCTGCACCACCTTGGTAGCCCTCCACTAGATTGCCTCCAGTTTGTCTATGTCTTTCCGGAGATGTGGTCTCCAGAACTGGATACAACACTCCAGCTGAGGTCTCACCAGTGATCTGTACAGTGGCATAACCACCTCTTTTTTTTTCTGCTGGTGATACCTCTCCCTATGCACCCCAGCATCCCATTGGCTTTCCCCTTTTGAAATTAAAGAAGCGTTTTGGCCCCCTTATTAATTCACTTATGTAAGTAGTCAGTATGGGAGCGTCTCATCTCCCTTACTGTGTCACACTTATGTAAGACAAAAATAATTTACATAAAAATTGTTTTTTCACTTGAGTACTTTCAGTGGATCCAAACAAAAGATGCCTCTTGCCAGCATCCAAATAAAACTAGCAGTACTGCAACTGAAAAAAATATAAACACCCATGGTTTTTAACATATGAATTTAAATAAAAAAATCTTCATTTGTCATTATGCCTTTGACAATGTTGACTCTTACAGTAAACAGGACCATCAGCTGGGGACTGTGGTTGTCATTTACACACAGCAGCACCAACTTCTAGCATATGTGCAGGCAACCACATTAAAGACACTTTATCTTTTTTTGTGATAGCAAATATAATCATCACAACAGTTAACATTCATAAAACAGAGGCTTTGGAATGGCACGTCAGTCAACAAAATGTACTCAAGCTGTCTGTGAGAACAAAATAAACCACACTGCTTTGTGGCACCAGTAGCAGCCTACCAATAAATGACACAGCTTCTAGTGGAGAGTCCCGAATATTCAGTTATGAGGCAGAGACAACACTCAGCCTTTCTTATACTGAGGCCAGCATCCACTGGGGAAACCCCAGACTGCTCCAGAAGTATTTGTTAACCCTGTCTAATCCTTAGTCAGCACTACCAACTGCTTAACATAGCCTATTAGTTAACAGTGTCTTGCCAGCAATTAGCACAATCCATTCATTAGTTAATTCTACCTACTAATTACTACTGCCCAACCTTTAGTTAACATTGCATACACTATTTAATAATTAGTTAACAGCCTTTTAGTTAACACAGTCTGTTAGTCAGCCTAGCTTAACACCTGGGCCCAAACATTAGGAAAGATAGAGTCCTGGCCTGGGGATGAAGGAACGACCAGTAACCACAAAGTGTCACCTGTGAAATGCTGCCAGGCATTTTGGTTTCATATATAGCCATCAATTTACCAATACAGACAGAACAGAGTGGTACAGGTGTGTGGATACATGTTGTTGTGTCACATTGATCTAAGGTGGGCAGAGAGAGGTAAACTTTGCCCTAACTAGAGACACAGTGAAGTTTAATTCACTGGTGAAGACAAATTTTATGGTGGCCATACCAGCTGTGTGAATTGTTATTTGGGCTTAAAAACCCACCAAATTTAATAACAAACCTCCCACCACCCACTGTGTTGTTATACTACCCCACCTCCCCAGATCTTTTTTCATAACCCTCCCCCCGTCCCCCTACTGATACCCTCCTCCCTCCCCCCTGATGAATTTCAGCTTGAAGATGTACAAGTTGTATCAAGCAAGCACATGATGGAATACAACCTTCCCCCCACACACACACACACATACATACACACACTGTGTGACAGACACATTCCCCTCATTCCTTGCATTTTATTTATTTTTCATTTCTGAAAATTAGTGTTTTTTTTTTTTAGCTCTACTTTTGCACCTCCTGCCACTGATCTCGCTCCAGCATGGTCACTCGGCTGTTGGCTCTACCCATCCACCTGATGCTCCAGCCATCCATACTCATTGCTGTGGGGGCATCCTCCTCCTGCACAGCTCGCCCTTAACCCCTCGGCTCTGAGTCCCCTGAGGGAGGACCACCCACTCCTACTGGCGCTCTATCTATAGTGCTGGTGGGCTCACTTGTAGTGCAGGGGAGGAACCAGAGTGAACATTGTGACAGCTGTCATTGGTCGTGGGGCTGCAACCCCTGGACCTGCTTTCACCTATCAGTGGGGGGGTCCTTAGGTGTTCCCAGAGGCACAGACATGCAATGATGTCCGACGCAGTGCAGGCATGCTCTCACACCTGCCTGCAGGCCATCTGCCGCTGCCATCATACCTCACTGAAACGTGCACTGCGCAGCTGAGCCCCAAGTCTCCACTAGGGGCCTCCAAAGCTGCGTTCTGCTGGCAAACCCTTCCCAGGAAAGGAGAGCTGCCTGCCAGCAGCTCGATCCAAGTCCACCCCCCCCCCAGCTGACCCTCGGTGGCCCGAGTCTGCTCCTGAACCTAGGTCATTGGCGTGGCACAAGGTGTGGCGTCTAATGCCTCAACCCTCAGCGCCACCGGTCCTGACAAAAATTAGTGTTTTGATGTCACCATTGCTATGCCTCATGGCTTATGCTTAGCTAGAGACATTTTAGCAAAATAATGTTTTTTATGTTAATGTTAAAAGGGTTAGGGGTCTCTCAAGCCTAAGGACCCTTGCGCTACACCACATGAGACCTGGAGACAACTTGGACCCTAGCAGACAGCCAAGTTCCCCGTGTTCAGATTACTATTTTTCCCTGCTGAAGTGAGAATTTTCCTATCCCTGGTTTTAATTCATAAAAGAAATATACACAAAAACTTCTGCCCTAGGCTTAGTAAAATTGCCTTATTGCAGCCTTATTTTGGAATGCCATTTCTGAGAAGGTACCTGAAATGCAGGGGGAACAAGCAGACACATCATTTCAAAAAGTGAGTTTGTTTTACAAACACAGCTGCAAGCAAGGAACTTTCAGTTCCAGTGTAATTCCGTACAGTTCAGTTTCGGAGGGGGAGGAGCTACCCTCTACTCCCACACAGGCACTGAAAAAAACTGAGAAAAATCAAATCAAACACAGACTGGTCCTGTCTGGCCAGTACTGGGCAAAAGGATGGAAAGCAGATATTCTAATAAAGAAAGCACAAATGAACAATGCTGCTGCAATATGGTTTGTGAAGGGAACTGCTTATACAAAGCAGAAGTACTAATAATATTCCAGGATTTCTTTCCCATCTTCAGTGTCATGGCAGATGCCTTGCTGAGGCAAAACCACTTACCAACCAACTTCCTTCTTCTAGTGACTAGGGGCTTCTGACCCTGTCACACACTGCCAAACCCTCTACTAACAAGGGGTGTGGTGGGAGCGGTCAGAAGCAATATAGCAAAAAGAAGTTAAAGGAGAACTACACCCTCATATCTTGTATACGTTTATTGGTCTGGTTGAAGGGACTCTTCTGGCTACAGTACTAGTGTCTCGTGCATTCTAATGACCAGAGGACTACAAATCGAAGGTGAACGTTCTGTGGTTTTAAGGACGCAAGAGGAGACACTCTTACAGCCATAGGAGGCCCTCCAACTGGCCCCATAAAATTATCATAGATTGCTGAATTTATTAAGCAAAAAAATTGATTTAATAAAGTTTGCGGCACAAGTGGTCACCAAGATGCCCGTTACAGTGCTCAGCACGTGAGGTACTCTTACCGCAATAAGTACCTCACGTGCAATTGAAGGAAGCGCTGTGACTGGTCTGGGACGCTCCTGTGATCTATAAGAAATTTGATTTGTTTCTTTGTCAACACAGAATTGTTTTTGTATAGCTGTTAGGGATATATGTGCTTGCCTTAGTTTATATTCACTGTTCATACTAGTTCCTTTAACTATCCTGGGGGTCTCCATTTTCTGGTTGTTAAGGTCAAGCAACGCACCAAGCGCTTCAATACCAAATTATTGAGGCGCATGAATTTATCACCACAACTTTACAGATAATGGAGCCCACTAGCATCCGACAGACTTCCGGCACAGACTTTTGTATTGAATAGTATGTTCGCGTGAGACAATGCCTTAAATATACTTAAAAGCTTAACCAGAGGGTAATGCTTTGCAGGGGGGAGCCTGGAATAAAGAGAGCTTTCCTTTAAATTGCATTCATTTTGTGTGTTTCCGAGAGGCTTTTTCAGGTTATGTGTACTTTCAGCATGGAGATACATGGCATAAATGGTTGCTGTGGCCGCATGTTCTCATATACAAATGCAGCTCTCATGGGCAATAAGAGTTCAACATCCATAAAATGGAGACCCCCAGGATAGTTACAGGGGACTAGCATGAATGGTGAAAACAAGCTAAAGCAAATCACCTTTCAGACTGAGTAATGAAACGACAGTGCCACTGTTCATGAGGGGGGCTCTCAAAAAGCCTATGTTGCAAATTTGGTGAAAAAAATCCCCAAAATGGCTGTTTTACGAGCGTGCATTGTGCTGTTTCCATGCACGCTCATAACTTCGTGAATTTGTAATATTTTCACTCCAGATTTTCAAAATTGGCATTTTTTCAGACCTACTGAAGAACAGTACAGCTGTCATTTTACATATCCTGGCCGAAATGTGTTTTCGCACGTCTGGCGCAGAATAGCGCAGTCGCTGTGCAAAATCAGTTTTTGGGACAGTTTGAGGAAATGACAGTGACACTGTTCATGAGCAGAGGTCCTAAAATGCCTATATTGAAAAATTTGGTGCCAAAAGTCCATAAAATGACTGTGTTACAAGCGTGCATTGAGCAGTTTCCACGCACCCTTGTAACCTCACAAATTTGCAATATTTCCATGCCAGATTTTCAACACTGGCATTTTTTCACACTTCCTTATCAACAGTACAGCTGTCATTTTTCACATCCTGCCCAAAATGTGTTTCTGCACCTGTGGCGCACAATGGCGTGGTCGCTGTGGGAAATCAACTTTTAGGACAGATTAACAAAATCACAGCACCACTGTTCATGAGGGGAGGTCCCAAAATGCCTATGTTTTCACTCCAGATTTTTAACATTGCCATTTTTTACACCAACTCATGAACAATACAGTTGTCATTTTCCACATTCTGCCCAAAATGTGTTTTCGTCCCAGTGTCGCCAAATGGCATAGCCGCTGTGCAAAACCACGTTTCAGTTAACAAACTGATTGTGCCGCTTTTCATGAGGTGGGCTCACAAAAAGCCCATGTTGAAAATTTGGAGTGAAAATACCAACACACGCCTATGGTGTTAGGGTTTCCAACTGTAGCAACCTAACCTGTAGAGACTGACAGGCGTCAGGGGTGTGACTTCGGATCGTCGGCTGTAATGCTCATGCCATTCCCCCCCCCGCAGCCAGTGACAGGCATCGTGGTGTGCCTTGCACTGTTCGGCCACAAAGTTCAGCCCATTCTCCTATACTGCATCCACCTCAGTGTATTTCCTTATGGAATGGGGTAAGTAGAACGCCCAAAGACCCCAAAGCACACCACAACACTTGTCAGTGTCTACAGGGTACAGTGAGGTACAATGGCATGAGCGTTACAGCTGTTGACCCAAAGGCACACCCCAATCAATGCCTGTCGGTCTCTACAGAGTGGGGGTGGGGTTGGCGTCACTTCAATACTTCACTGCCATTCCTATTATGCATCTCTAACACTGGCACTACCAATGCCAATAACAGCGAGACAACATTTGGCATTGACAAATGCTTGTCCTGTATAATTAACCTGAGCCTTATCCCAATGCTCCACACACAGGTTTACACACCATGTAGTCATGTTCATAAGGAAGAATGAGAATAATAATTAACTTCATAAAAGTTGAGAGATGAAGCATGTCAAAGTAGTTTTTAAGTTGTACTGTATTTGTGATTTTTACCTGTTATTTCTGACTAGGTAACATTGGACTATAAACCGAGGGTGAATGTCTACAGCAGAGGGGAAGGACCGCTGTAGCCATTGCCTTCTCCCTCAAATCTTTACATGAACTGTAAATATCTGTACTATCGGTTTAAATGTACTGTACAGCAATATAATTGTCTGGTTTATGATTGTTATTTTTTTACCTTGATGCAATGTAATCAATGCATCAATTCAATAAACAAGTAAAAAAAAAAAAGTAGAACTCTTTGCTACTGGAACATCCCAATCTATGTCTGGCAGGTTTAAATCCCCAACCACCACCACTCCCCCCCTTCCTGACCCCTCTTTTTATTTCTTCTCCTAGCTCTCTGTCACCATCTTCTACTTGTCCTGGTGTCCTGTATAGCACCCTCAGGTGCAACTTCCTGCCCAATGACACTGTGAACTGCACCCACAGCGACTCTGCCTTCCTCCATACCACACTTGATTTTCCCATCTTCCACTATTTCAGTACCCTCCCTGACTTCAAGGGCTACATCCCTTCACTTTCCCTTCTATCCCTCCTGAATAGTGAGTACCCTGGTATTGTGAGGTCCCAATTGTTGTCAGTGGCCCATGTTTCGGTGATGGCCACAAGGTCCATCTTAATATCTGCCAGTGGCTCACTGATTTTGTTGCCCAGGCTTCTAGTGTTGAGACAAATCCCTTTCCACATACCCTATGAGTGCTACTTGTTACGTATTGGGAATTCTCCTTTGCACCTCCCTGGCCTTTTCTGTCCTGTGATACCTGCAGCACCCTTTTTGTACCCTTTTCCATTATTTCATGCCCAATTCCAGATTGGGTCTGAATTGTTTGTTCCTGCCTTGTTGTTTTCTTTCCAGTCCCCAGATGTGGGGGAGTGCTAGTTAGGGTCCCTTTCCTCCCATCAGCCATGATGGTCCCCTTAACCTCAGACTCCCCCATAGTCATTTTAAATGTCTTGACGTAGGCATCGAACTTCTGCCTTAGTATGCTGACCCCCTCTTTTGTAAGGTGGAGTGCACTGCTTCTGAATAGCTTCCTTTCCCAGAAGTCTCTCTAGTCACCCACAAAGTGAAACCCTTTTTCCTTACACCACCCCTTGAGCCACTTTCTCTCTGATTTGTCCTCCTTCCCCACACTGCCCCACACAGGGAGGACCTCGGAGAACTTCTTTGGCTTTAATTCTTAAATTGCCCCTCTTTATTGTACTAGTCCCAGTGTTTGTTAGTAGTCCTGTAGGGCTATTGTCCAGTGGGACCACGGGCAGTGTTAGTTGAGCGGGTAGTGTGTCAGATGTGCCAGTAGGGACAAAAGTGGGAGTGCTGATGAGGAGCTCCTTTGCAACATATGCTCCTGTGCAAAGCAGCATAGCGGTTTTGTGGTGCAGGAAGTGCAAAATTAATAAGATGTCCCATTACTGGTCCCCGGTCCCTTCTACCAGAAATAGGGGACTAATGTGAAGAATCACAGCTGCAGCAGCCAAACTCATAAGACACAGGAGGCACTGAAGACATCTGTGCTGTCATGCTCTCTCTTTCAACGCCACACGTTTGACCAAGAGGGATCCAGAAGCAGAGCTCTGGGGACCTCAGGAGAGCGGCAGAGGCAGTCCTGGTAAGCTCCCCTCCCAAGGGAGGGGTACACTAACTAAACTGTTTTTTAAATATGGTGCAGTTTTCAGTGCCTGAATATAAGGGGGAGTAATTTCAGCTTTCAGTATATTCAGCTATAGTCAAAGAATATCTAGGTCAGCTGGGCAGTAAGTCTGTCTGTTTACTAGGCATTAGTCAATGCTCACATGACTGGCTTTCCCACTCTCACTCAAATCTCTGTCAAAATATTAAGTCCCTGCACCTAACGCAACTCATTTCTTTCCCTACCCGCCATAATTCACGATCCCAAAACCATTTTCTACTGGACTGTGTACTCACTACTCACCCACATCGCATCATTGATGCTGGTACTCTCCCTGATGCAGTCAGTGAACACCACATGGTTTTCCATGTGTGCAAAATTCAGCACCCCAGAGCACCCCCCCCAAAAAGTTATCCATATCAGGTCCTTTAAGTCTACTGATCTATCCTCAGTACATGCTGATCTGCTTTCCACCGACTGGTCCCCCATCTCCATGGCCAGTAATATCAACCAAGCCCACCAATATTTCTTCTCTAAATTCCTACTAATCTGCGATCAGCATGCCCCTCCCTTCAGAAAACCAGGGTGAGAGGTTCATACCTCCCCTGTATCTTAGTGAACATCTGGCCTGCCTCCGTGCACGTGACCTGGCTTGGAAGTCATACAAATCTCCTGGCACTCTGGCGAATCTTAACAAGTACCATGCCTTGAGGAATACTTGTACTACGGCCACTGGGCTAACCATGGCAGAGTCCTTTTCCTCCTCATTCCAGAACAATCTAAATCACCCCTCTAAGTTCTGGAAAGTCATCCATGCCCTCTTCTCCCCCTCTACCCAGTCCCCCTCTCCAATTCTCAAGGTGGGTGACTCCACCATTTCTGACCCCTCTTGTCGCCTCTGCTTTCAACTCCTACTTCATCACCTGTGCTTCCTCACTCCTGTCTGCCTTTCCAACCACTTCCCCACTCCCTACATCCACATGACCCCCCCATTAACTCCCTTATCTTTCCTGCTAGTTACCCCATTTTCCATTCTAATTGCCCTCCTGGTTCTCAACCGTCAGAAAGGTGGGCGCCCTGATGGGCTTGACCCCAAGCTCCTGCACCTCTCTGCACCTGCCACTGCCATTCCTATCTCCTCCCTTCTCAACCTATCATTCTCTCTTGCCTCAGTCCTGGACTCCTGGAAGCATGCAACAGTCATCCCGCTCCCTAAAGGTGGTGACTCCTCCTCTCCTGGCAACTTCCACCCAATATCTCTCCTTCCAACATTATCCAACTACAAGATCGCATAGTTCTGTCTCAACCTTCCCCCTTCCTCAACTCCTCCTCCTCTTTCTTCACCCCCTTCCAGTCTGGCTTTCACAAACACCACTCCACCACCTCCTCTATTCTGAGGTTCACAGACTCCATTCATACTGGAATGTACCAAAGCCACCTCACTAATACCAACTTTGTTGATCTAGCGAAAGCGTTCAACATTGTCTCCCGCCATCTTCTCCTTGGCAAGCTCATGTCAGCAGGTCTCACAGACTCAGCAATCAACTGGTTCCACTCCTACCTGGAAGAAAGATCTCAATCTGTGAGAACTGGAGATGCCCTGTCTCCCCCCATCTCCCCATCCTCACCAACGTACCCAAGGCTCCGTTCCTGGCCCGTTGCTCTTCTCCATATTCCTCAATGAATGACCTCTCTCAGCCTCCTCCTCTGCTTTCATCCACATGTATGCAGATGACATGGTCCTGTTTGCATATGGGTCTTCTCATTCAGAGTTAACATCCAGGCTTCAACTTGATTTTGATACTGTGCAGAAATGTTTCAAGTCAAATCAATTATCCCTAAACACTAAGAAAATGATCTCCATGTGCTTCAGAACTAGGCAGAGGCTGTCTAGGCTCCCCTCCCACCCCACCTTCCACACCCTAGATGGGGGTACAACTGATGACGTACCCTCATTTAAAGCAGCAATACTAGATAATTGGAAGTGATTATCAAAATTCTGCCTTTTGGCTGGAAGCATGCAACCACAGTTTTGGTTTCCATATCTGTAAATACTTTTTTCTAGCGATCTTTAGTTCTTAGATATTTACAATTTATTTCAATTGTTGTGGATCCACAGTAAATATGGCTGCTGCCTACTTTGTAGCTGAACTCACACCTCACGTCACATCACATCTTTTGTTTATTTCAGTGGGACTCTGTGCTGCACATTCCCACTGTCCCTGTGTAGTGTTGTGAGTCATGCGCTTGCACAGTTGGTAGCAGAGGGTTCCAATTCAACATGGCAGGTGAGAGAAATGTAAACAAAAACAAAGACAAATGGAGCATATTACAGGGTGATAGTACAGCGAAAACAAGAAAGATTACCAGGTAAGTGCTCAACAGAGCACAGGAAACAAACTGTTGCAAAAGATCCCTTTTTTATGTTGATTGCACGCATGCACAAGAAACATATTGCGGCAGCTTTCTCCACAAGCAGGTTGTGGAGGCACGGCACTCTTGTGGCCAATGCCCCCACAGCCTTTAAAGGCTTGTCCAGCATCCCCCAATGCCGTGGCACGCTGCTGCTGACACTAGTTCAGCCAGCGTGCAACCAACTTGTAAAAATTTAGCTGCTGCAATCAGGGTCTGCCTCGTCATTGCAGCATAAGCCATTTGCTGCAATGAGGGTGTGACCTGTCATTGCAGGGCGGGATCTTGACACACTGATATTGTTTGTGAACACGGCAGCAGTTTGCCGCCATGTTCACAAACATTATTAACCCCCACCAAGTGTTTATTTGTTGATGGAGGCCTCAATCCCTGTTGGCTTCAGTGCCCCAATGTTTATGTTGCCGACGGGGGAGCCCACTCCCTGTTGGCATTATGTAACCCCCCCATTTATATTGTCTGCTGACGGGGTGCCCAATCCCCGTCAGCTACAGCTTGCCCCCAAAGAAAGATTTCGTGGTACTGCGAGAGCCCACCCCAGCGTGCACATGCCCTGTAAATAAAAAACGGTTGCACAAAGTCTTTTTTAAACCAGAAAAAGGAAACTGTCCCTTGGTGGTCTCTACCCCCTCCCGCAACCCGCCCACCCACTGCGCACCCTGCCTCCCCACACACACCCTCACCCCATACTTACCTCTGGAGCTCAGCGTGACAATCTTCAGTGGACCGGGAACACGCCTGCACTCTTCAAAGCCGACCGTGAACTGAGGAAATGCCAGTAAGCTGTTTAATGGAATAAATGTTTTTTTTCCAACTTTAATGCATATTTCAGTCATATTTTTGAATTCTGGCACCAAATTTTCAACATGGGGTTTTTGGGACCCCTCCTCATGAATTCTGAAACTGTCATGGCGTTAATCGGCCCCAAAAGGTGATTTTGCGGTCACTGCGCAGAATCACCTTTCAGGGCTGATTAACAAAACAACAGTGCCAGTGTCCATGAGGTGGGCTCTCAAAAAGCCTATGTTGCAAATTTGGTGGAAAATCAAAAATTACTGTTTTGCAGATGTGCATTGTGCAGTTGCTACGCATACTTCGTAGAATTTTAATTTGGTAATATTTTCATGCCAGATTTTCAACATTGGCATTTTTTCATACCTCCTTGTAAATAGTACAGCTGTCATTTTTCACATCCTGGCCAAAATGAGTTTTGGCACTTCCGGCGCAGAATAGCAGTCGCTGTGGGAAATTAGTGTTCGGGACAGATTAAGAAAATGATAGTGACACTGTTCATGAGTAGAGGTCCTAAAATGCCTATATTGAAAATTTGATGACGATACTCCCTAAAATGACTGTGTTACGTGCGTGCATTGTGCAGTTTGCACGCACGCTTGTAACTTCACGAATTTGTAATATTTTCACTCCAGATTTTCAACATTTCCATTTTCCCACACCTACTTATGAATAGTGCAGCTGTCATTTTTCCCATCCTGGCCAAAATGTGCTTTCACACTTCCGGCGCAGAATAGAGCGGTCTCTGTGGGAAATCACAGTTCGGGACAGATTAAGAAAATGACAGTGATACTGTTCATGAGCAGAGGTCCTAAATGCCTATGTTGAAAATTTGGTGATGATAGCCCATCAAATGATTGTGTTTCAAGTGTGCGTTGCGCACTTTCCATGCACCCTTGTAACTTCACAGATTTGTAATATTGTCACTCCAGATTTTCAACACTGCCATTTTTTCACACCTCTTTATAAGCAGTACAACGGTCATTTTTCACATCCTGACTGAAATGTGTTTCCACAGTTCCGGTGCAGAATATTGCGGTCGCTGTGGGAAATCAGTGTTCAGGACAGATTAAGAAAATGACAGTGGCACTGTTCATGAGCAGAGGTCCCAAAATCCCTATGCTGAAAATTTGGTGACAAAACTCCATAACATGACTGTGCTACAAGCGTGCGTTGAACTGTTTCCATGCACCCGTGTAACTTCTCAAATTTGTAATATTTATTTGCCACATTTTCAACAGTGGCATTTTTCCACACCTCCTTATGAACAGTACAGCTGTCATTTCTCACATCCTGGCTAAAATATGTTTTTGCACTCCTGCCGGAAAATAGCACAGTCGCTGTGGGAAATCAGTGTTTGGGACAGATTAAGATCGAGCGAGTGAGAGGGGGGAGTGACCGAGCTCAACTGAGCTCTGTTGAGACTGCTGCAGATTTGTTTGTGGGCAGAAAAAGGCCCCAATGCAAGAGCCCAGTACAAAAGGGCAGCCTACAGCACTGGGAGAAACAGAACGAGAGAGTGAGTGAGGGAGGGGAAGTGAGCGAACTCACCGGAGCGCTGTCAGGACTGCTGAGGATTTTGTAGGCGAAAAGGCATCAATGCAGGCAGGGCCTGTACAAAGGTCATTGCAGCTGTGGGAGAAACAGGCGATGAGTGAGACAGGGGGACTGAGTGAGCTCAACAGAGCTCTATCAGGACTGCTGTGGCCTTTCTGGGCAGAAAAAGGTGCCAATGCAGGCAGGAGCCCTGTAGAAAAGGGCAGCTTGCAGTGCCAGGACAAACAGAATGAGCGCATGAGAGAGGGAGACTGAGCAACCTCAACGGTGCTCTGTCGGGACAGCTGCAGATTTCTTTGTGGACAGACAAAGGTGCCAACAAAGCCCAGCCTGCAGTGCCAAGAGAAACAGAACGAGCGAGTGACAGAGTGGTAGTGAGTGAGCTCAACGGAATTCTATTGTGACTGCTGCAGATTTCTTTGTGGGCAGAAAAAGGCGACAACGCGGGCAGGAGCCCAGTACAAAAGGCCAGCTTGCAGCGCCGGCAGATTCGGAATGAGTGAGTGAGAGAGGGGGAGTAAGCAAGGTCAATGGAGCTGTGTCGGGACTGCTTCAGATTTCTTTGTGACCAGAAAAGGCCGCCAACGCAGGCAGGAGCCCAGTACAAAAGGGCAGCCTTCAGCGGTGGGAGACACAGAATGAGCGAGTGAGGGAGGGGGAGTGAGTGAGCTCAACGGAGCTCTGTTGGGACTGCTGCAGATTTGTTTGTGGGCAGCAAAGGGCAGCAATGCACGCAGGGGCCCAGTACAAAAGGGCAGCCTGCAGTGGCGGGAAAACCAGAATGAGTGAGTGAGAGAGGAGGAGTGAGCGAGCTCAACAGAGCTCTATTGTAACTGCCACAAATTTCTTTGTGGGCAGAAGAAGGTGGCAATGCAGGCAGGAGCCCAGTAGAAAAGGGCAGCCTGCAGAAACGGAATAAGCGAGTGAGAGAAGGGGAGTGAGCAAGCTCAAAGGAACTTTGTCGAGACTGCTGCAGATTTCTTTGTGGGCAGAAAAAGGTCCCAACAGAGGCAGGAGCCCAGTACAAAAGGGCAGCCTGCAGCGCCAAGAGAAACAGAATGAGTGAGTGAGACAGGGGGAGTGAGTGACCTCAACGGAGTTCTGTCAGGATAGCTGCAGATTTCTTTGTGGGCAGAAAAAGGTGCCAACGCAGGCAGGAGCCCTGTATAAAAGGGCAGCCTGTAGCGCCGGGAGAAACACAATGAGCAAGTGAGACAGGGAGTGAGCGAGCTCAACAGAGCTCTATCATGACTGCTGCGGATTTCTTTCTTGGCAGAAAAAGGCAGCAACTCAGGCAGGAGCCCAGTATAAAAGGCCAGCCTGCAACGCCGGCAGAAACGGAACGAGTGAGTGAGGGGAGGGGAGGAGCAGGCTCAACAGAGCTCTGTCGGGACAGCTGCAGATTTCTTAGTGGGCAGAAAAAGCTGCCAACGCAGGCAGGAGCCCAGTACAAAAGAGCAGCCTGCAGCACCGGGAGACACAGACTGAGTGAGTGACAGAGGGCAGTGAGTGAGCTCAACATTCAGCATTGACAAATGCTTGTTTATCTAGTACTGCTGCTTTAAATACCTTGGTGTCTGGCTTGACCAGCACCTTGGCTTCTCTCAGCACATAGATGCCATTCACAAAAAACTCCTCCCCATGCTTGGTGCCCTTTATAGGAACAAAAGCTGCATCTCTATACCTGCTCACCGAGATATCATCTCTAAGATGATCCCCCTCATCTTTGATTATGGTGACACTGTCTACTGTGCTGCTTCTAAGTCCACCTTGGCCAGACTAGACCCCCCTCTTCCACATCTTCTGCCATTCTGTCTTGGCTTGTTCTCCCCATGCTCACCACTGTTCTGTATGCTCTTGCGCCCCACGGGTAGATCACCACCTAACCCCCTGCACCTCCTTCATTTCTAAATTCTGGCTGGCTTCACCCCCCCCCCATCTCAGCTCGCTTCTCTCCCCTATGCCTCCTTCCTCTTACTCTCTCCATAACTCAAGCTATCACTCCCTACTGCTCCTTTCTTGTAAATCCCTCGCTGGACTGAATGCTTTCTCTTTCCATTTTCCTAGTATCTGGAACTCTCTTCCCCTAACAATTCACTCTGCTTCCTCCAAACGCTCTCTTTTCTCTCTACTCCAAGCCCACATCACTCCCTCCTGCAAATGCCCATAGCCCAATGTCCTGCTTCTCCCTTTCCTCTTTCCCTACACTCTACCTGTCCCCCAAGCTCCTACACCTCTCTGTACTCCCATGTCCCACTACTAACATATTGCAATCCCTACACTCATCCTCTCCCCATCTCAACCCTCCTGTCCTCTCCCCCTCCAACCCCTAAAATCCCTCCCTTCAACCGCTCCCTCTCCTCCCCCTCCTCATTCCCCTCCACTATCTCAACCCCATTCCCGTTCTTTCTGCATCCACTTCCTCCTCCCCCTCTACCTTCTCCACTCTCCTCCCCCTTCCCTTATCCTAGCCCCATCAATTTGTCCCCCTCCACACCTTTGTACTTGCTATTTCCAACCCTAATCCATCTCCCCCTTCTCTCTTTCCCCTCCATCTGTCTCCCTCCTGTGGCCCCCTCCTGTTTTAATTGACCTCTTTCTACCCTGTCTTGTTCCTGATATTACAGCCTGGGAGTGCCTGGTATCTTACACTCCTGAAGTAATCAGTTTGTATTGTTAATTATGCCAGTACGATACCACGTGTTACTGTACATTGCTGTGCCTTACGTAAGTAATAATACCCGACAGGTTGGGCGTTATTGGGATATAACGGACTGCCCAGGGGTGTAATGAGGCCCGACGCCACAGGCGGAGGGCCTTATAGCCCCTGGAAGGTCCGTTATATCCCATAACGCCCACACTGGAGGGTATTATTACACTTAGATAATGTGGTATAGCTGTAATGTTTTGAAAAACTATAGAACAATAAATATTTCTTTACGAAAACTGTATAAAAACCAAAAAAAGGTAACTTTTCTACTAAAGTAATCCCTGCAGTACTGGAATGACCACAGGAGGGTGCTGCCATGTTTGTATGTGCGCCATGAGCTTGTGCTCTTGCTTTCAGTTTGCACACAGTGAGATAGGAGAGCTGTTTCTTTAGCTTGTTGCCTTGATTTGTGTTTTCCCTGTTCCTCAGACAGACATAGAAACCGAGATGATAGGTATTTATTTTACTTTATACTGCGTGTTTATAGGTATTTGAAGATGGGTACCTGTTTATTTTTCGTTTTCTTGAGGTCTGAAATGTGGCACCGCATGACTCTGGAACTCTGTAGAAGTATGTTGAAAGGGAGCGCGACCGCTCTGAGTAAGGAGATTTAACTTATTAAGACGGAAAAAAACATGTTTCGTTTTGTCGTACATTTATTTTGAAGTGTGGAAAATAAGTTGTAGAGAACTCCATGGTTTGGTTGTTTGAAATAGGGAAATGGCAGGTATTAGTTTCATTTTTGGGGTGCCTAAGGATAGTGTTAGTTATAGGGCAGTGCCAAGTGGAACTTATTTTCAGCGGGCCATTGTTGAGAAATAATGGCCCGGGTAGCAGGCTGTTTTAGCCAATCAGGATGCTTGTTTTGTTTTAGCCATTATCTAATGCATTATATTTCTGTGCTTTTTACTTATTATTATGTACAGTACTTATCCTCTTCCCCCTTCCCCCAGGACACATCTGGAAACAAGCTTTATGGCTCAGTATATCTTTCCTGGTAAATCTTTTATAAATAAATAAATACTTTTAACAAAAGAAAGTTTCAGATTTACTGCCTATTTCCCTACCCACTAAACAGCTACTGACACCTCAAAGAAAACTTTGAAAAACATGATAATTAGGTACAATTTAGCTTGCATTCCGTATATATTCTATTCATTTCTCTTCCCCATTATTTATTACTGAGTAAATTTGCTTGAATATATGATCTTTATCCCTTAGAGTTCTCTTAGAGTTTATCTGCCACTATAGCGTACTCTCTACTTGAAGTCATAGGCCCCCATTTTCACAATCCAGGGGATATGCACCCAAATAAATGGGCTGGTGCAAAAAAATGCAATATTCAAACAAGATGCGCATTCCCATCGGATCACGGATCTCATCTGACTATAGCAATCCCAGTGGGCGGCACAAATGGGGGCAGCTAACAATGCACCAGCACATCCCAGGGATAGCCTGAATACCAGGAATGGGGATGCATGGGGCATCCCCAGATGCTCAGGTCCGAAATTTCTGATATTCAGCCAGAATATGCAAATGTGGCTGTTAGCCATGCAAGGCGCAAACGGGCCATCTGCATGCTCATTATGGTCGCATTTGCATGCAGCGCACGGCAGGATGCAGTGGTCTGCCTGCCCCCTCCTGCCCAGTCCCATCCAACATCAAATCCCAACCCATTTCCATAGTGTAGGGACCCCACTCCCTATCTCGAACCCCATTCAAAATATGATAGTCCCCCAACCTGTTTCCATAGTGTAGGGACCTCCCTCCCACCCCCGAACCCCAATCGCGGTGATAATAAAAAAAAAAACAAAGTGCCCTGGTAGTCTAGTGGACCTCCCTTCCATCCCCAAACCCCGATTGTGGTGTTATTTAATATATAAAAAAATGAAGTGCCATGGTAGTCCAGTGGAACACCCTCCCATCCCTGAACCACGATCGCAGTGATACTAAATAAATAAAAAAAAACAAAGTGCCCTGGTAGTCCAGTGGACCCCCCCCCATCCAGCAACCCCAATAACAATAACAGGCTCCACACCCCTTTTCAACAGTATAGTGGCCCCCCCACCCACTCAGGCACCCACATCCCACCCTGCTTCCCCATCCCAGCACGGCCAGTCAGCCGGAGAGCACCACAGTCCTCTGCACATCTCCATTAATGGGCGTGTAGTCTATACTGTAGTCTGTTAATGGCAGTTCGGTCAGCGGGCAGCCAAGGAGGTGTGCAGAGGGCTGTGCTGCTCGCTGACTGACTGGCTGTGCTGGGATAGGGGGAGTGGGGTGGGATGTGGGTGCCTGAGTGGGTGGTGGGGCCACTATACTATGAAAAAGGGGTGTGGGGTCTGTTACTGCAATCGGGGTTGCTGGATGGCGGGAGTTCACCGCACTACCAGGGCACTCCATTTTATTTATTTATTTTTGCTCCCTCCCAGCTCCGGGCCAGCCTCTCCTTCAGGCCACCTATGTCCTCCAAGCCGCTCTGCCTCAGATCAGCCACCTCTTCACCCCCGTACAGCAGCCCCCCCGATGACCCCTGGACGTAACCCTTCGCTGGGTGGGTCCCCCCCGAGGGGGATGGCGCCGGTGGGGACAACCAGCGCCAAACCTGTTCCGGGGTGCTGCTGAGGATGGTGCGTGCACTGTCCTCGGTCTCGCAGCAACGGGAGCTGGTGACCGGCATCCGGTCGGCTATGGGGCTCTTTTCCCATTTGCTCCCCGGGGGAGGGGTGTGGTGTGCGCAATGTAAGGCAGGCGCCATTGTTTACCATGCCTCCTTAGCGAACGGACCTCACAAGATTGCCGTGCCCCCAGCCCTCCGCTTAGGGGTCAGCAAGCGCTGAGTCGTGGCCCCGCCCTCGAGAGAGAAGGCAGGCCATCAGTTGATGCTCAAGCCCCTCTCCCCAGCCGGCCCTCCAGCACCCTAGTCCGTTCCCGAACCCAGGTCGTTGGTGCCGCAAGCGGAAATCCAACCGCTGTGCCAGTGGGCCAGCTTTTTTTATTTATTTAATATCACCGCGATCGTGGTTCGGGGATGGAAGGGGGTTCCACTGGACTACCAGGGCACTTTGTTTTTTTTTATTTATTAAATATCACCATGCTCAGGGTTTGGGTAGGGGAAGGAGGTCCACTAGATGAGTGCAGGGTTACCCCTGACCTTGGTGGGACAGGGCATGGTGGGGGGCACTACACGTTAAGGGGGTTGTTGATGTAGGGGCACAGTACTCTGGGCTGGGGGAGGGATTGCCACCGGGCTGCAGAGGCTGGTGGCTACTGTGCTGCTGTGTGCAGTACAACAGCCTGCCTGTGGGTGACTGGGACTTAGGCATGGTTCTTCCATGCCTAACTGTGTGCGGCACATCTCCAAGATGCACGTGCAGCTGAGCCACACATCTTTGCTGAATATGGGGATGCGCCGGATAGTCATGGGCATGCCCCCTTGAGATGCACTGCATACATTATCGCCGCGCTTCGAAGCAGCAGAGATGCGCGTCTCATCTCCTCCCTTTGAATATCCCTTTGCGCTGTGGCATATTTCTTGAGATGTACCGGTGCATCTCCTTTGAAAATGTCCCCCATAATTCTCTGTTCTGACATCATAGTCTGTTGCCATGGGAGTAACTGTGATGTCACAAGCAATGCATTATGACTTCAAGTATGGAAAAACTCAACAGGAACAGATGAATTCTTCAAAAAGCAAAGATTCTGTTTTCATGCAAATTACTTCAGTAATAAATTAAGGAGAGAAGGAATATAAAACTAATGTGAAATACAAGCTGAACTGTGTCTAAATATTATGGTTTGTTAAAATTCTCCCAATGGTGTCAGCTTAAAGCTACCAAATGTCCCTGTTTGACCGGGACAGTCCCAGTATCAAAAGGGCTGTCCCAGTGTCCTGAAGCATTTCTGAAAATTAGGATTTTGTCCCGGTTTGAGATTTTACTCCTGGTTTTGAGCAGGTAACCTGCCCACTGCACACTCCCCAGCAGCTGCTGTGTGCCATGATCCAGGATCGGACCATTCCTGCCATGTTGCGTGCCCCCGCAGCTCTTTAAGTAAGCCACCAATCATGGCAGGCAAGGGCCGGGTAAAAGGTCACGGCTTGGCCACTCGAGGTCCAATTGGATAGGAGGCAGGTCAGTGCTGCACTTTAGCCTGGGATCCAATGTGGAAACTACCTTCAGGAACACAGTGTGTTGTAGCCATGTGGGGAGGACTCTGACAGCTTGCTCTCTGCCTGTTTGTTTGTTTTTTTAAACTAAAGTTTGAGGCCTGTTTACCGTTTTGTCTGCCTTGTCTGCCTGGGAATGGGATGCTCATGCGAGATGGATGGATGGGGCAGCAGCAGCAGCACGTACCTCAACGGTAACGGCCCTGGTTGAGCACTTAGCTGATAGGGGAGATAAAGAAGAGAGAGTGGGAGAAGGCGCTCATGTGAGAAGAAGAAGAACAAGGGTGAGTCCCTGGCTTTAAAAACTTCTAGCAAGTCAGCAGGTCAGGTCAGGTTAGGAGGAGCTTACTGCTTACAATCTGCTACAGTGATGATCTCCATCTTCCACGTAAAGGCAGGGGCAAGATCTGCAACCAGGTTTGGTGAGGTGCTTGGCAACTTTGGTGATTTGTACATTCAGCCTAAATATAGCATGTTGTTATAAAGAGATCATTTTATAAGTAATGTCAGACTCTCAGATGACTTTTCTGTGTCATGTTGTCATGACCCAATTCTACCTGAGGCAGAGTATTTGTTCTTTATAGACAAAGTAACTCTTCCACCGTGCATTTAGGCCTGTCCCATCTCATAAAGGAGTAATTCCCAATGAGTATTTCAGTACCTGGGTAACTAGCTCTAGCCTGGTTTCTGTTATGGTGGGGATATTGGGTTTGTATTGCCTGATCCTGACAGAAGGCTCCATACTGTTGTAACCCCTTCCCCCAAGTCGGGAGCTTACCTGGGGCTCCTGCTGCCTCTTGATGCCTCCCGTGGCCAGCGCTCACTTCTTGCTCCCCCGGCCGCCCCTGGACTTCCAACATGGCCGGGGAGCAGACTGCTTTGCTGCAGCACCTCCTAGCGCCTCTTCAGTGTGGCAAGTGAGCCGCTTACATCCTTGCTTCCCTGGCCCAATCCTGGACTGCTGCCAGGGCCGGGGAGCACAACAGACAAATTCAGCCCCTCATGTGCCTGATAAGAAGAAGTGGCCAGTGAGCTGCACACACACTTGTGTTGCTCCCCCTTCCCACGAACTGCTGCAAAGTGGGGCAGGGAGCCAGGGACAAGGCTGCAATAATTAAGAATGCGACAGAAGTGCTGCTTTACCACTCATCTCTCCAGCCCCACCGGACAGCAAAGGGGGCTGGGAGGAATAAAAATAAGCAAAAAGAAAGACTTTTAAAAATGGCTCCCCGACCCGACCGAAGCCTCCAGTGGGTCGGGGAGTACTGTGGACAACATGGCCACTGGGACTACAAGTCCCATGATGCTCAGCAGCCGAAACTGCCATTTTAGACACAGCTCCTCCTGGGGAGCCCACACAATGGAACTTCTGACGGAGCTCCTGTCCCCCCAAAGTGCTCCCTGGACTTACCGACCACCAGATGGGACCAGAATGGTCCTAGCCATGCAGCCAGATACTGCCAACATGTTGTACTTTCATTTATAATAGACTTTGATGAACAGTATTGTCTGGGGGTGGCCATCTTTGCCGAGGTCTGCTTGAGGACAACACGGAATCCTATTGGTAGCTGCATTATATCCAGTCAGGACATGGAGCTCGAGACTAAGGTGGACCAATGAGGTGTCAAGATTCAAACTAAACATTCTGGGGTTGACAGTTTGACCCTGGTGAGTCATTGTGAGAGTTCTGAAGAAGAAACTACTGATTTTCACAGCTCCTGCTGCTGTCACAGCAAAAACTGAAGTAGTTTGTACCAACACAAACTGAATGTGACGGGGCTAAATAGGACCCTGTCCCAGTTGTTCTGGAGAATGAGTTTAAATGCAAGGATATGTTCTATTCTCTCCTTTTCTGTCTCTTCTCTGTCTGGTTGTGCAACCAGATTTTCTCGTGAGACCTAGGACTTGATCACCCCGATTGTCTTGCAATTCTCTGCCTCTCGCTATCTCTCTACCTTCTCTTGCTGTTTTGTTTTTTCTCCCCCCTTGCATATCTGCTGGTATAAAAGTATATGTGAATCATTATGTGTAAATGTAATTGATACTGGGATCCCTTTGTTTAAAAATGTATATAGTTTTACTGTTGAAATGATTCCAAAAAGCTGTTTGAAACACTGAGAAGCTAGTTTGCAAACTCTCTGAGAAGCTGTAAGCAAGAGGTCAGTTCTGGGTCACAATGTTCTTTTTGCTGCACTTGTTGAAACTTACAAGAACACTGTGTGAGAAACACACTATTTTCTTAATGAGCGGGGCTTGCAAAGACTCATAAAAACAGAGCTGCAATTTCTTGCAAGAGAGAAACACAGAGCCTGAAAGTGAAAACTGAGAAGAAACCCAGATGGACTTTCTCTGTTTATACTGCCTTTGTAAATAGTTATACTGAACAATTTTATTTTTTTATTTTATTGTTATTAATAATAAATCACTTGCTGCGAATTTTACAACTGCTCCTGGTTTTCCTATGCTTCCTGACCTGTGCCTCAGCGACAGGTGGTGTCTGCCTAAGTGGGATTTACGCCGTGCATACTCTAAGCCAGGAGTTTTGTGCATGGGTACTAGACTTGGTACCAGGGAAGCAGAGAAGAAAGCTATGGATTCTGCTGCAGCAAGCCCAGGAGTGGTTACCAGGAGAATGGCAGCCAAACAAGCAGAGACAGAAGTCCAAGCTGAGACTGTACAGCCAGCATCAGCTATAGAAAAACAACAGGCAGTGACAGAACCTGAAAGCCTGACTGCCTTTTTCAAATGGTGGGCTATACAACAAACAGAGACAGAGAAACAGAGAAGAGAGGAGATGCAGCAGAGAGAAAAAGAGATTCAACGTATGGAAGCACAGAGAAAAGAAGAACTGCAACAACTCAAACAGCAGAGAAAAGAAGAGATACGGCAACAGGAGCAGCAGAGGAGAGAAGAGATGCAGTGACAGGAGCAGCGATGTCGCGATGCCTTGCAAGTTCTCAAAGCTGGAGGATCTGGCACTGGTCCAGCAGAACAACAAGCCACAAACAACTTAAAATACCTTAAACTTACAAAGTTGTGTCCCTCGGATGATATTGAAGCATACCTGGCAACTTTTGAAAGGGCTGCCGCAGCCTGTCAGTGGCCAAAGCAGCAATGGGCAATCAGACTGGTACCTTACCTGACAGGGAAAGCCCAACTTGCCTACAGCAATATGGACACTGCACAGTCAGAAAATTATGACCTGGTGAAAAGCAAAATCCTGAAAAGGTACATTTCAGGAGAGATCTACAGGCAGAGATTTCGATCTCTGAAGTAAAACTCAGTCGACAATCCTTCGCCCGACTCAGAGAATTCCTGGTAAAATGGCTCCAACCAGACAGCAAAACAGTCCCACAGATCATCGACACATTTACAATGGAGCAATTTATCAACATCCTGCCTACAGATGTGCAGCTCTGGGTAAAGGAACACCAACCAGAAAGTGAGGAAAAGGCTGTTTCTTTGGCCAAAGACTACCAAATGGCCAGACAGATGCCACAGCAGTGAGGTAACAGCAAAGCACCGGTAAGACACTCTTTTACCCATTTAAACTCCAAGTCTGATAAGAACTCTGGTGGGAGTAACAAATATGTGCCCAAAGATGTTATTTGCTATAGCTGTAATAAGCCTGGTCATATTGCAAGAAATTGCCGTTAGAAGAGTGACATTGGAGCAGATTTGTCCTTAACAAACTGGGGCAAGTACTTAACAGATGTGAATGTGGGAGATAAGACTGAGAAGGGACTTATAGATTCGGGAAGCAGACAGACCCTAGTACATATTGAAGTGCTAGGAAAACAATGTCCAAAAGGACCAGGTACTGGTGTCATCCGTACCCATGGAGACACTCAGTACTATCCCACCAGCCAAGTGACGCTGACTATTAATGGAGTGTTCCAGCAAATGAAAGTGGAGGTAGTACCTAAGTTACCTGTACATGTGATTATTGAAAATTACTTTCCAGAATTTACTGAGTTAATCAAAGAGGGAGTAAATCCTGATGTTTCAGCAGCTGTGGTGACAAGAGCTCATGCAAAGAAAATCTCAAATGGTGGGGACTCTTTTCCTTTTGTTAATTTTGATTCAGACTTGTTTGAGCACAGCTCCAAGATCCAAAAGTCCAGGAAAGAAAGACGACACCTGACGAAACAGTGGCAACAAAAGACTGATGGACATAAAGGATTAACATATGAAAATGCCGAAACTAAACTGATCACTGATTGTGATTTTCTTTCAGAGCAAGTTAATGATGTTTTTCTCCATGGTTATTTTAAGCAGCTGGGGGTGAAATCAAGACAGGATGAACCTATGTTTAAAAAATGTAATGGGCTACTGTACAGAGTTTGGGTTAAACCTCAGACACAGGACCAGACAGAACAATTGATTATACCACAAAAGTATAGATCTGAGTTGTTACAGATAGCATGATAGTCCTATGGCTGGTCACTCGGGGAGGGATTGCACCTTTGCCAGATTGCTGTATAAATTTTACTGGCCTGGAATTCATGAAGATGTTGCTACCTATTGCTGTTCTTGTGCGGAGTGTCAGAAAGTAGCCCCAGTGACTTAAAAAGACATGGTGCCCCTGATACCCCTACCCTTGATAGATGTGTCTTTTGAGAGAATTGCAATGGATGTGGTTGACCCCTTAGACAAAAGTAAAAAGGGTAATAGGTTAATTTTGGTAGTATGTAACTATGCTAATTGATACCCAGAGGCAGTTCCAATGCATAATGTCACAGCCCCAAAAGTGGCAGCAGAGCTTGCCAAAATTTTCAGTACAGTGGGTATACCTAAAGAAATCATTACTGATCAGGGTAGTAATTTTGGTGCTGCATTACTTAAGGAGCTGTACAGACTACTAGGTATCACTGCCATAAGAACCTCCCCTTATCACCCTCAGACAGACGGTCTTGTTGAGCATTTTAATCAAACCCTAAAACGCATGTTAAAAAGGTTTGTAAAAGGGGAAGGGAAAGACTGGGACCAATACTTACCATACTTGCTTTTTGCTTACAGAGAAGTGCCACAGGCATCAACAGATTTTTCACCATTTGAAATGCTGTATGGTAGACAACCTAGAGGGACACTAGATGTAATAAAAGAAACATGGGATGCTAACCCCACTCAGAAACAATCTATTATTTATTTATTTATTTAAATTTTGGTAACTGGGTGAGCCCACTGAGACCAGAGGTCCCTTTTTCAGGGGTGACCCGGGATTAGTTACATAAAAACATACTTTCACGCAATGGACAACATACAGTGGTTGCAATTGTTACATACATTGGAATGACAGTAATTACAAATGACAGTATAAGTTACACCTTTGATACAATACAATGGGGTAGCATTAGACATGGTAGATACTATTGTAAAAATGAGCATGGAGTACCATGGTCACGGGTAAGACCTGTGTAGGAGGGGATGATATGTGGGGGCTAGCAACTGCAGCCACAGAGGCTGAGTTCCAGGAGGCAAACTTTGAGGCCCAGCTTGAAGCTTTGGAGAGACGGCTTGTTGACCAGGTAAGCTGGGAGGGTGTTCCATAGGTGCGGGACAGAGTATTTAAAGGAACGCCTGCCAGAATTGGTGCGGACCCGAGGGATGGTAGGGGACAGCCAGCTGAGGACCTCGTGTCACGGCCATGTACCCTAGGGTTGAGCAAGCCCCACAAGTGAGGAGAGAGGCCTGCGGTGGAGAATTTGTAGATCAGGCAGATGGAGGAGTAGGCCAGTTTGTGCCTTAAGGTGGGCCAATGGAGGTCTGTGGTGAGTGTCCCAGGTGGTAGAGGAGTCCAATCCTCTGGTGGATGGACTTAGTTAAAGTGTCAATATGAGGTTTGTAGGACAGCTCCTGGTCAAGGAGGATTCCAAGGTAATTGATCTTGCCAAGGAGCTCGACTCTCTTCTACTGGGCTGTTTGGAGTTTGAGCAGGTCAGATCTGACAGCCCCCAGACGCCTGGTTCCAAACAGGACTGCTTTAGTCTTTTCCTCATTCAGCACTAGAAGGTTGGTGGAGAACCAGGCTTTAAGTGCTGAGAGGCTAGCTTGCAGTTTGGCAGTGATAACACTAGGTTGAGGGTCACTGCAGTAAACAACGGTGTCATCTGCATAGAGGATTAGATTGCACGGCCTGCAACCCCTTTCAATGCCCTGTACTTTTCCCAGTCAGCACTGAGGCCTGAGGATTTATATAGTCCCCATGCCCTATCCCTGAGCGTCATACTCCGTTTGAGGCCAGGGTTGTGCCATTTGTGGAACTTCCCCTGAACTCTTAGTTTTTTCCATGGAGCATGTGCGTTGGCCACGGACAGAAATGAATTAGTGAAGTGGTCAAGTGCTTCATCCAGGGAGGAGAGAGTGAGGATGGGCTCCCAGTCTACTGAATGAAGGTCAGAGCAGAAATCAGCTGTTGTAAACCTGCTGAAGTTCCTGGCTACTATCACTGTGGCGGCCAATTTGGGAGCCTTATTGGACCAGGTGCAAAAGATAGGCAAGTGGTCACTAAGTGAATCCGCCATGGTCCCAGCTGTCATAATACGGTCCGGGCAGGAGACTAGGGCCCAGTCAAGTAAAGGGTGATTGCCAGACTAGGCATTGTGCCTAGTTGGCAGGTTGATAATTTGAGTCAGGCTGGAGCCAAGGATGGGGTTCTTGGTTGCTGAGGTCCCCAGGGCAAACCAGTTCTGACTGAAGTCCCCAAGGAGAATCAATTCCCCCAGTGGGTGCTCTGCTAGGGCATGGGTCAGGGATACTAAGGAAGAGGCAGCCGATGAGGGCGGAAGGTAGGCACACCCAGTGTGGAGAGGCTTAATGTCTCCAGGGAGCAGTTTGGTAAATATGGTCTCACATGCCGAGTCATCAAGGGGAGGATAACTTAGCTGCGCAGCATTGAGATTAGTCTTAGTGTAAATGAGGACGCCACCACCTTTCTTACCTACCCGATCCCATCTGAAGACACTGTAGCCGACCAGGCAATTTCATGAGAAGGATATGGCTTGCTCAGGGTTTCGCAACCACAAGTATGTCAGGCTTATACAGTGCAGTCCAAGCTTCAGGGTCCTGGGTTTTATGCCTTAGGCTACCGATGTTCTTGTGGGCTAGCCAAAGGCCCTTAGCCTCTGCCCAGAGAGGATTAGTGGGGTCGCTAAGTGCAAGGTTAGGGAAATAGGGGCCAGGGTTGAGTTCGACATCTTCCCCAGAGTAAGCATAAGCCTGGGAAGGTATCCTAAGATTCTAGAGGGAGGGAGGGAATACCTTCATCAGCTTCTCTGGTAGAGATAGTGCGAAAGGTTGTAACAGTTTACATTGCAGGTAACGCCATGCTTGGACAGGAGTAGCACGTTGGTCCCCTCCATCAGAGGTTTGAGGCTGAGGGGGGATGGCCCAGCTTTCCTGCTATGGTTCTGGGGACACTGACACAAGGAGTAGAGCTGGTCAGGTCTCAGGGTCAGGGCTTTATAGGAAAAGGCTGCCAAGAATCCCAGGCCCCTCATAGTTACCCAGTGTAGGGCAAGGGGTGCTAAGGCAAGAATCCCTCTTCCCTATTACAGCTTATACAGTATGTGTGCCCTGAGAAAGAAGCTGGCAAAATATGTTGAGAACACCCACAGTAATCAGGAAGAGGCCCCAAACCAGTGTAACTCCCCCCTATTTGGGGGCTTACCTTAATTATGCCCTTGGGCATTCTCCCACTGTCTTCCAGCATCTCCCTGTCCTTCGCAGCACTTTGCCATTTTCCCGGTCTTCCCCCTGTTAAATGAGCCCTGTGGGGCTTGCAAATCCCTCTGCAAGTGGTCGGCATGTTTTAGGCCACTGTTCGCACATTTGTGTAGGTACCCTGTGCACTAGACCGCCGTTGAGGTCAAAAAGCTGATTCTGTGCCTCCTCAGTAGTTCCTGGTGCCGCCTAGGTTAAAACAGGCACCGGGTACACAGAACAAGTCAAGAGAACATACTTTTAATTAAATAAATGGCAGCCACTGTAAGCGCTGCCTCCAGGGCACAAACAAGAGGCTAAGGGGCAAAGCTTAGGGCAAGGGATGCCCTCATTAATATTCATGAGCTTGCAGTGTGTTCCTAAGGGCAGTATGTAATGGGAGTAGCAACTCCCTAATGGTATAAGTTATTTATTTATCAGTGGACTCATTCAAGAGAGGACTGTTGGGGCTGCAGGGCAGTTGGGAGAGTAAATTAAACTAATCTTGCTCCTGGTTGCACCAGAACTTTATGTGTGGGGACAGTGGAATAGACTGCAATAGGGACTGTATGTAGCCACCATTTTTGCGCCTATCCACCAATCGGAAACCATGATTAAACAAAAATGATCTTGGGACAATGGCAGAGACTTATGGGGTATTAACTGGGACAAGTTCTAGGGGCCAAAGAGTGAGCCAGGTACTATCTGGGGACTGTTTAAGACAGTTTTGGCAGCCAATGAGAGCTCTGGAACTTAGCCCCATACAAAAGAGGGTAACAGATCATTTTGAGGAGTTTTGGGAGAGACAGCCCAAGAGCTTAGTGTGTGTGCCTCTGGGGAGCTTGCCAGCTCTCAGGGGTTAGGCCTGCCAGGCCTAGACTTTTCCGGTCATTAGTTTGCGGTTCTGAATGTTCCAGTGGCCAACGTTTGGGGCTACAGCAGCAAGGGATTCGAGCAGCATCCAAGCTGAAGAAATCTCAGGATCAGCCTGCAAGCTAGCTGGAATTACCAAAAGTGGACAGAGTTTTACATATAAATATGCTTAAGTTTCCCAAGGTGTTTGCACGGCCAAATAGTTCGAAACTTTCAGTTTGCATGTTCTCGGCCAATGTTAAGTTGCTTTTGCAGCCTGAAGACCAGCATTTTTGATGAGGACCATGTGGGAATTCACCTCCTGCTTCATCAAGCCATCTGCAACAGGTCTTATTTCATCAGATCTTCACTTGGTCTTGGTAGCATGAGTACAAAAAGGGTAGTTACCTGCAACAAAGCTGCAATTATTGTGTGTCATCTAATTATTTGTTTGGGTTTGTTTCAACAAACTGAGCCATTCAGCTCCGGATTACAAATTCTGTGCTAAAGTGCACGTGATTGTTTTTCTCTCCTAATGGTCCCAACAACAGCTGCAACGCCAGACTACCCTGGGCAACCCTTCTGGCTAGCCTATTCCAACTGGGTGCCCAGAGTGTGCGACTGTGACAAAGGGCTCTTATGCATGCATGCTAACCCTGAATAATTCAGATCTAATTAATCAACTGCTAAGGTTACTGCCCCACCCCTGTGCAACTCCCCCAAATAAATCAGATTTTGTTCTTTATGCATTTAACCTGGCTACAGTGTACTTTCGTGGAGGATATATTGCATTGCTGTTGAATTGTCTTACTGCTGGTCTCATTTTACAGGGGGTCTCCATGGTTGTCGCAGCTGATCCAGCCCTGGTGGTAAGTGCACTAAGTGTGGGTTTAATACTGTATTCATATGTCATATGTGATTGGTTTTCTGCTGTACTGATTAGGCCACTAGAGGGGCTGTGGGGATTATAGCATTCTGGAGGGCTATACCATAGCAGTTATGTTACCCTAGAACCATTTCTCCGAGTGGAGGCACTCATTCAAAGAGCCCAGGCCCCTCAACTGTGCCTAGTCATGGAGGCAGGGTAGTAGCCCGTAGGATAGCGCCAGCTAGGGGTTACACCAGCGGAAGGTGTATTATGACCATTGGGTAAAAGAAAAAGTTTTTGAGCCAGGTAAAAAGGCCTTGCTACTGTTATCCACTACAGAAAATAAACTGTTAATGAAGTGGTAAGGGCCTTATAAAGTGCTTAGACATACTGGCACAGTTAACTATGAGATTGAGACCCCTGATAGGAAAAATCCTACTAAGATATACCATGCTAACCTCCTCAAGAAATGGGTTGAAAAAACACTGAAAGCTGCTTTGCTAGTTTTACCAGAAACTGATAAAGAAGATATTGATGTAACTTATGATAGACTGGAGCAAACTGTAACTGCTGATGCTGTAAAGGTGAATGTTTCCTTAACCTCCAAACAAACCACAGAAATTCATAACTTGCTAAAGACATTTAACAGTACTTTTACCACAGTGCCAGGCAGAGCTAAAGGTTTCAAGCACATAGTAGCAACAAAGAATACTTGCCCTATTAGGCAAAAGACATACAGATTGCCAGAGCAATTAAGAGCAGGCGTGGTTAAGGAAATACAAACAAGCATTTGTCAATGCCGAATGTTTGCTTGCTGGCATTGGCATTGGTAGTGTAGAAGTTACAGAGCTGCATAACAGAAATGGCAGTGAAGTATTGAACTGAAGCCAACCCCACCACCACCCTGCAGAGAGTGACAGGCATTGGGTGTGCCTTTGGGTCATCGGGCATAACAGCCATGCCATTTCACCACACCCTACCCTGCAGAAACTGACAAGTGTCACGGTGTGCCTTGGGGTCTTTGGCCCTTATGCGCACCCCATTCCATCAGGAAATATGGTGAGATGGGTGTGGTATAGGAGAATGGGGTGAACTTTGGGGCCGGAGAGTCCAAGGCATACCTCGATGCCTCTCACTGGCTGCAGGGTGTGGAATGGTATGAGCATTACAGGCAAGAATCCCAAGTCACACCCCTGATGCCTGTCATTCTCTACAGGGTGGGGTGTTATGGTTGGAAACCCTAACACCTCAGGCATTCATTGGTATTTTCACTCCAAATTTTCAACATGGTTTTTTTGTGACCCCCACCTCATGAACAGTGGCAATATCAGTTTGTTAGCCGAAAGCTGCTTATGCACAGCGACTACGGCATTTAGCACCACAGGTGCAAAAACACATTTCGAACAGGATGTGAAAAATGACAGCTGTACTGTTCATGGGGAGGTGTAAAGATGGCAATGTTGCAAATCTGCAGTAAAAATATTAAAAAAACTGGTGAAGTCAATGAAATGCAGCATAGAAACTGTGCAACGACAATCTGTAATGTAATTAGTTTGGGGATTTTACAGCAGATTGTCAACACAGGCATTTTGGGACTCCAATCATGAACAGTGTCACTGATTTTCTTTATCTGTCCCGAACAATGATTTCCCACAGCGACCACAGATCTCTGCGCTGAAAGTGTGAAAACACATTCGGCCATGTTGTGAAAAATGACAGCTGTACTGTTCATAAGGAAGTGTGGAAAAATGGCATTGGTGAAAATCTGGACTGAAAATATTACAAAGTCATGAACTTACGAGGGTGCGTGGAAACTGTGCAATGCTCACTTGTAACACAGTCATTTTATGGACTTTGTCACAAATTTTCAACATAGCAATTTTAAGACCTCTGCTCATGAACAGTGTCACTGTGATTTTCTTAATGTGTCCCATACATTGATTTCAAGACACTCGACCGCGCCATTGTGCGCTACATGGGCGGAAACATGTTTTGGGCAAGATGTGAAAAATGACAGCTGCACTGCTCATAAGGAAGTGTAATAAAATGGCAATGTTGAAAATCTGGAGTGAAAATATTGAAAATTCGCAAACTTACGAGTGTGCGTAGGAACTGCACAATGTGCACTCGTAAAACAGTCATTTTAAGGAATTTATTCACCAAATTTTCAACATAGCCATTTTAAGACCTCTGCTCATTAACAGTATCACTGTGATTTTCTTAATGTGTCCCATACATTGATTTCGTACACCGACTGCGCCATTGTGCGCTACCTGGGCAGATACACGTTTTGGGCAAGATGTGAAAAATGACAGCTGCACTGCTCATAAGGAGCTGTGGTAAAGTGGCAATTTTGAAAATCTGGAGTGAAAATATTGAAAATTCGCGAACTTACGAGCGTGCGTAGGAACTGCGCAACGCACGCTCGTGAAACAGTCATTTTTAGGAATTTTTCCACCAAATTTTCAACATAGGCTTTTTGAGAGCCCACCTTATGAACAGTGGCAGTGTCATTTCGTTACTCGGTCCCGAAAGATGATTTTGTGCAGTGACTGCAAAATCACCCTTCGGGCCAAGTAACGCCATGACAGTGACATCATTCATGAGAAAGGGTCCCAAAACTCCATGTTGAAAATTTGCAAAAATTCGAAAAATGCCTGAGATATGCAGCAAAGTTGAAAAACCTATCTATCCCATTATACAGCTTACCGCATTTCCTCAGTTCGCGGTCAGCTTTGAAGAGGGCAGACGTGTTCCCGTCCACCAAGAGCGTCGCTACCGGAGTCCGGAGGTGGCATGGGGTGAGGGGTGGGAAGGCAGGGTGCACAGTGGTGGGTGCGGTGGGGGCAGAGACAGCGAGGGACCGCTTTTGAGTTTCAGGTGTTCTTTCTTTAAAATGACGATGACACGGGATGTTTGCCACGCTGGGGTGGGCTCCCATTGTGGCACAAGGATGGCTGGCGGGGGGACGTGGAGCCGATGGGGACTGGGCACCCCGCCGGCAACAGTATGTTGCCACGCCTGGGGTGGGCTCCCAGTGTGGGCACCCTGTACTTTGGGGCTAGTGGCACCGACGGGGATTGAGGCACCCCGCTGGCTATACGATGTGTAGCCACACTGGGTGGGCAGCCAGCGTGGCATACAGAACTCTGTTTTTTGGGCCCAGCACAGCCGACGGGGATTGGGCACCCCATCGGCTACACAGTGTGTGGAAGTGAGCACGCAGTATGCATGCGTGTGTGTGTGTGTGTATGTGTGTGTGTGTAGGGGAAGCGCGCATGAGTAGGCGATATCTTATTGCTGCTCACCGAAGCGTAGCTCCCCCTTTCAACTGTATGCCACTGCATTTTGGAGGCTGTCATAGACAGCTCGAGCAGGCATTGGAGAACTGCAGCCGCGCCTGCAAACACACTGCCTGAATTGGAAGAGGGCTGCCACACCTCCGAAAACTCAGATGATGGCACTATGTTTCTTGCACATGCGTGCAAGCAAACATAAAAATGAAAGAATTAGGTATCATAGAAAAGTTGAGAAGTGCTTGGTCATCACCAATGGTGATTTGTAAACAAAAAAGAAGGGGGTGTAAGAATATGCCTTGATTTTAGGAAACTTAATCAAGTGTCAGAATTTGACAGTTATCCTATGCCCAGAATAGATTATTTATTTGGTGAACAGACTGGGGTGTGCTAAATATATCAGTACCCTCACTCTCACCATGGGTTACTGGCAAATCCCTCTAGCTAAAGAATCCAGAGACAAAACTGCATTTGCCACTCCTATAGGATTCTATCAGTTCACCACCATGCCATTTGGTTTACATGGCACATTCCAGCGGTACATGGGTGTAATTTTATCCCCTCACACTGGTTACTGTGCTATGTACCTGGATGATGTCGTGGTGTATAGTCCAGACTGGGAAAGCCACCTGCAACACCTATGAGCAGTTATACAATCGATCAAAAAGGCAGGTCTGACAATTAATCCTACTAAGTGTGCATTGGGCATGCAGGAAACCAGATATTTGGGCTACGTTTTGGGAAATGGAAAAGTCAAGCCAGAGGTTTCCAAGATAGTAGCTGTAGCTAACAGCCCTGTCCTCAAAACCAAAAAACATGTGAGTTCATTTTTAGCGTTGGTTGGTTATTATCAGAGATTTGTTCCCAACTTTGCAGAGTTAGCTACTCCCCTTACTGAACTCATGAAAAAACGGTACCCGAATAATGTGAAATAGACCCGAGTACGATGAATCTTTTCAGGCCATTAAGGCTGCATTATGTTCAGCCCCTGTTATAAGAAGCCCAGACTTTGAGAAACCATTTTTATTACAAACAGATGCATCAGAGGTAACCCTAGGTGCAGTCCTGAGTCATAATATAAATGGGACAGAACATCTTATTCTATACATAAGTAGGAAATTACATGACAGAGAAATACTACTGGGAGCTGACTTTGCACTTGTAACAGATCACAGTCCTCTCTGCTGGCTTAACCAAATGAAGGATAACAATTCTAGAAACACACGATGATACCTGGCACTACAGCCATTTAAATTTGAAGTGATGCACAAATCTGGGAAAGAGAATGCCAGTGCTGATTTTCTGTCTAGATATGGATCAGGAATTGAGAATTCCGAAGGTTACAAAAAATGTGTGAGTTGAAACTTCTTTGTTTGATATGCTGTATATGCACTGAACTGTAAAGATTATAAGCTACTGTCATGTTAAAGGAGACTTTAAAGAAAGTTTTGGAAATCTGTTTTTGTAAAATAGGTTCCCTCTTGGGGGGGGGGTTATATGACAGGGTTGAATAGGGCCCTGTCCCAGTTTTTCTGAAGAAGGAGTTTAAATGAAAGGATCTGTTCTAGTCTCTCCTTTTCTGTCTCTTCTCTGTCTGGTTGTGCAACTAAATTTTCTCGTGAGACCGAGGACTTGATCACCCCAATGGTCTTGCAATTCTCTGCCTCTCACTATCTCCCTACTTTCTCTTGCTGTCCTGTCTTTTCTATTCCCTTGCATATCTGCTGGCATAAAAGTATATGTGAATCATTATGTGTAAATGTAATTGATACTGGGATCCCTTTGTTTAAAAATGTATATAGTTTTACTGTTGAAATGTATATAGTTATACTGTTGAAATGATTGCAAAAAGCTGTTTGGAACTCAAGGGGTTAACCTGAGAAGCTAGTTTGCAAACTCTCTGAGAAGCTGTAAGCAAGAGGTCAGTTCTGGCTCACAATGTTCTTTTTGCTGCACTTGTTGAAACTTACAAGAACATGGTGTGAGAATCATGCTGTTTTCTGCCTGTAATACACGTAAATCATGCTCACTCTTTCACTTTGCTGTTCCATGTAAATCCCGGGTCACCCCTGAAAAAGGGACCTCTGGGGCCCAATGGGCTTACCCGGTTACCAAATTTTAATAAATAATAAATAAATTCTTAACGAGTGAGGTTGCAAAGACTTATAAAAACAGAGCTGCAATTTCTTGCAAGACAGAAACACAGAGACTGAGATTGGAAATTGAGAAGAAACCCAGATGGACTTTCTCTGTTTATACTGCCTTTGTAAATAGTTATACTAAACTTTTTTTTATTTTACTGTTATTAATAAATCACTTGTGAATTTTGCAACTGCTCCTGGTTTTCCTATGCTTCCTGACCTGTGTCTCGACAAGACGGAGAACTGCAGAATTTCTTGCCAATGGTCTGTTAAATCCCGGAGACAAGGGGATTTACATGAACCTTGACTGAACTGGTGATATTTGGCAATCCAGATATCATTAACTGCTGACAGAAGCAGTTTATCTGAGCTTGGGTGAGGTAACAAAATCCACTGCCTCACTGTCTTAACACAAGAGATTGTGATTCCTGCCAGGGGACCCAAGCTCTGAGGTCCTGCCTGCCTGTTCAACTGCTGGCCTACCTGCAAGGTGGGTGAAGGCAAGTTCCTCTGTGGGGTGAAGACGACGGCCTGCCTAACTGTCGAGGTGGGTCAAGACAAGTCCCTCTGTGCGGGGAAGAGGATCATCGCCTGCATCCACGCCAGTTCTTCCCAATGGACTGCAATGGGAGATGTCCCCCAACTCCTGCACCTCCTATTCACCGAAAGGTCATGAGTACTGGGTTTTACCCAGCCAAATACTTTTCTAACTATTCAGCTAGCTAGTTAACTTTCTATCTGGGCTTCCTGTGCGACCTTAGCAATGCCGACAGCAATTGTTACAGCCAGAATAAACTACACCCCCTGGAGTAGTCTGTACTTTGCATCTGTAGCATTCAGCACTTGCAATAGTGCTGCACCAGTGTCTACTAGTCACAGACCTGCAACTCCTCAGTGTGCACACAAGATATTTGGGAGCTCCCACAGGGACTGCGGGGTTAACTGGTGTACCAGTGGGGGGGGGGAGGGGAGAGGGATTAGGACAGGGAATACTGGGTTGTAATGTACTGTGGTATTTAAATCAATTCATTTGTATACTGGATGGTATGTGAGCAAAAATGCCCATTTTCACAAACATTCAGTGTTGGAAATAACAGGTAAATGGTTACAGATGAGAGGAATAAATGATATACAGATATATATAGATGGGCAGACTAGGTGGGCCAAGCGGTCCTTATCTGCCATCAAAGTCTATGTTTCTATACATTGTATTTACAGTGGTAGAAACACGAGAACAGGTCATAAGAATACATAATACAGGTATATACACTGTATTTACAGTGTGAAGGCACAGGAACCACATGGTACATTATGTAAACATATTATTTACAATGTTAGTTGCGTGCAGGAGGAAAGCAAAAGGCAGTAGGAGACAAGCAGTGTTTGCGGGAGGAAAGCAAAAGGCAGTAGGAGAAAAGCAGTGTTTGAAGATGAGGCGGGGTAGTTAGAGGCTATAGGAGGCTACTCACTTAGGGCAGAAAGATAGTAATAAAGTGCAGTGGAGTAAAAAAAATGTTGTAGCCTAGATATTACTCAGAGGAGACAAGCAGGAAACAGGAGAGACAGGCAAAGTAAAACGGGGGAGGCAGGCCCTGTAAGGGGCCTGTGGTTATGGTAATAAAAGGTGGGGGTAAGTGCAGGTAACGCGGAGGGATGTGCCACTGGATTTAGTGGTTGGGCCAAGGAGTGGGCCTGTCGGGGAAGCGACAGGTGGACGATATGGGAAGGTGCTCTTTGAGGGAGGTGTTAAAAGAGTTGATGGATCCACCTGATCACAGTTTATATTCTAAGGTCTTGTTAAATGTTTTATTACCCTTTGCTTCACCTCATTATCCAGTCCCAAAATAAACCCCCTTGCTTATTTTACTGCACTTGTTAAATTATTTGCATGCTTAGAGTGATAAGTGGGGAGGGGAGTGCATATTAATATACCTGTTACCAAGGGGGGGGGCCTGTACTTCATTTCCTGTGAGAAAGCACCCAGTGGCAGTACGTTACTATAAGGATCCCCATAGGTGGAGGCACCACACCACTTGCCAAGCCAATTCTAACTACGTACACAGGCGCCAACCTATAGGGTTTTCCTGTAGATTACATTATTTCCTACGAAAGCCAAATTGCCTTGTTTTCCTGTACAACCAATGCAAATCAATGAGACCAGTTCTTCTGTAGAAGGTTCCATTTTCCCTGTAAAATACAGGAATCCCTGTAGATCTGGGAGCCATGTGTCAGTGGTACTTAACTTTGCTGGGTTTTGCTTCCTGCTCGAGGTTGCTTCTTGGTGGGCACTAGCTCAGTGGGGGGTTGGTTTGCAAGACTACCTTAGGGCAGCTCTATGGTATTGTTGGTCAGCCAGTTGCCCATCGCAGTTGCAACTGCAGACTTAAGGCCGGCCTCAGTCTCCCACACCCTTGACTCCAGGGGGAAATGTTTTGTTTTTTTTCCCCTGGAGTGAGGAGTAGGGAAGTTGTAACAAAAGTGTGTTTAAAAGCCCCAAAACTCAGCACAGAACATCTACCCCCCCCCCCCAATATGGTAGCCTTATGTTAGCTGTTCTTTTACACATGCTGAAGTGCAGAGTTTCTCAACTCACCGCACTTCCCTTCCTAGTTCCTGTGGTTGACAGCTGATCCCGCAGCGCTCCCTGGTGCCCGACCACCGCTTTGACCTAACCAGTTGCTATGGTAACGACAACCGTTTTTGCAGCGCTCCCTAGTGTCTGCCCACTGCACTGCCAGCCTTGGTTGCCATACCGAAGACGACTGATCCCTCAGCGCCCCCTAGTGTCTCTCCCACCGCATTGCCCTTTTTGGTTGCCATGGAGACGGCGGCTGTTTTCACAGTGCCCCCTGGTGTTCACCCTTAGTACTACCTGCTCCAAGGTTCCGTGAGTGTAGACATGGCGGCGCTTCACCTACAGGTCAGTGATACCCAACTGCTTCGAGTGTGGGGCCCCCGCGCGGGCCCAGATTGATCCAGACTCATGCGCGGGTTCGCGGGCTCCGCCCGACTCGAACCCGGCCTGAGAGGAGTTCTGAGGCCTCCCCAGCCGGGCCTCGGGACTCCGCGGCCTTCTGTCATCCCGAGCCCGCAGCTCAAGTAGCACGGCGGCCGCCTGAGTGAAGGTGCGGGTCGGCGACATCCTCGCAGTGTGTGTAGTTAGTCGTGTTTGTTTATTGCTAGGTGTTGTGTGTTGTTGTTGATGTTGACTGCCTTCACGGAGTTGTACCAGTGTGTAGAGGCGGTGCACACGTGTGCGGGTTGTATATTTATGGGTATGACGCGCTTGACTGGTGGAAGGCGGGATGCTACTTAAGCGCTGTGCATCCCAACAGGTGTCAGACTGGGGTTTATTTTTATTCTGCCGAGCAGAGAGTGTTTTGTAAAGTGATGGGTTGTGTTGGAAGCAGCTGCCTGTTCTGGAAGTTGTGCTGTGTAATGTTAAGTAGCAGTGAGGATTCCATAGTTATATATTGTACTGGGAATCGCACTGCTAGTTACTCGCTTGAGCTGAGGGTTTGTGTACAGTGCTGGGTCTTGCGGTTGTTGATTGTGCAGCTTTGCTGTGTGTGTCGGTAAACTGGATGGCAGGTATTTGCTTTGAGCTCTGTTGTTGTGTAGTTTGGTTGCGGTTACTGTAAAGTATGTGAATTGTTGTGATGCGTTGTACTCTGTTGGAAGGAGGGCAGCTAGTTATTTGGCTGATGTGCACATTCAGGGTTTGCTGTGCTGTATTGTGTAGTTATGGAAATAGCGAACTGAGGTGGTGGGTTTCATACCTCTCTACTGTCACACTTTATGAGGTACATCACTCATTTTACTTCTCAGAAACCCTCTGTTTCACATGGCACAGGTGATATTCCACATTGCCCACTGAAACTTTAATGCAGAAATTCATAATAAACTATTTATGCTCAATTATCAGCACACGTTAATACCATACCTACACAGATTTAGACTGTTGTGAGCTTGCATTGTGATTTGTCACACATTTTGCCTGTTTGTCACACATTTGAGTGATGACGGGTTGAGAGGTATGGTGGGTTCTACTGGAAGGCTGGCGGCTAGTAATTTGCCAGGTATGGGCCCTAATGGGGTTCTGGAGGTGTATTTTGTGCTGGATTATGTAACGGTGAAGATTATGTAATGACGTTTGTGTTGTGTTGGAAGTCCAGCCCCTAGTTTTCATTGTGCTGGGCTGTTTGTGTTGTTTTAGTGAGTGTATAGTGGTGAGTTGTTAAGGAAGGTGGACTGTCCCCCTTATTTGCTGTCTTTAGGCCCTTGGCTGAGGTCTGGTGTTTGTTGTGTTTTTCAGGGTAGTGTGCTGTGTAGTTGTTTTGTGATTGTTCTAAGCAATTTGGTGCTGTTTTTGTTATAGTGTAAGGTGGGACTGAAATTGTTTTGCCTGCTGTCCTTTTACCCAACATCTGTGGTGCATTTCAAAAGAACAGTGGGATGTCTTGGTGTTGTAGGCAACTTCCCCTATCCCAGTAAGACAGGTTTTGCAGTTACCAGTAGGTGTGTGTGTGTGTGTGTGATGTTCTTGAGCACTAATGGCTAGTTTATTGGCATACCGTTCCCTCACTAACAGTATCTGATTCATTGATCTATAAAGCATGCTGAGATAAACTATGAACTGAATATATAAATGCAAATGATGTTATGTTCCATAACTAAACAAACACAATAAATACTTGATATAATTTTTTTTCATAAGACTATCCATCTGTATGATTTGAGTCCTATGTCTACAGTTCTTGATCTGGGTCATAAAGTTCCAGGTCCAAGTAGCACACCAGGGTCTACGTTCATCCCAGGGCTGATATTGCAGTGCAGTACTAGGGGTTTCCCATGCCAGACCCTGGGCTCATACACAACGTTGGCACTGCAGTACAGTACAAGGTGGTGTCCCACACCAGTACGTGGGCTCGTACCCAGTGCTAACATTTCAGTGCAGTGCTAGGGGGTATTCTTCACCAGGACCTTGGCTCATACTCAATGCTGAAACTGCAGTGTATAGATACATGGATGTTGTCGGCAGATAAAGGCCTTGTGGCCCATCCAGTCTGCCCTATCCCACTTTTTAATGCTTACGGTACCCTAGATGCTACAAGCCCTTCCCTTTCACCCTAGCTTGATCTCAAGTTCCCTCTTAAGTTTTCCACCTTTTAGTCTAATGCTGTGCCCCCTTGTTCTGCTATTTCGCTTCATGTGAAAGATGCTCCCCTCTGGTACCCTGGTGATCCCCTTTAGATATCTAAAGGTCTCTGTCATGTGTCTCTCCCCCCCTTTCCTCCAAGGAGTATATATTTGGAGCTCTGAGTCTCTCGTCATATGACTTAAGCTGCATCCTCAACACCATTTTTGTTGCCCTCCTCTGTACTGTCTCTATCCTGTCTATGTCTTTCTCCAACTTTTGCTCCAAGCAACACTGAGCCAGTGGTTTTGAAGATTGAAGCCAAGATGCAGGCCTGGTGTAACATCATGACCCCAGATCCCAGTACTAGGAGGTGTTCCATACCAGGACCTGGGCTCATACCTAATGCTTGCACTCAATTACAATACTAGGGGTGTCCCACACTAGGACCTAGGCTCATACCCAGTGTGGACAGTGCTGTGCAGTACTAGTGGGCTCCCCACACCAGAACCTGGACTCATACCCAACACTGATACTATAGTGCAGTACTTGGAGGTGAACCACACAAGGACTTGGGATGATACACAGTGGTGGCACTGCAGCGCCATATTAGGGGGTGTCCCATACTAGGACCTGGGCTCATACCCAGCAGTGACACTGCAGATCAGTACTGGAGTGTGTCTCGCACCAGGGCCTAAGCTCATACCCAGTGCTGACAATACAGTGCAATACTAGGGTCTGTCCCACACCAGAACCTGGGTTTATCTTATTGCTGACATGGCAGTGCAGTATTAGGGGGTGCCCTACTCCTGGCTTTGGGCTCATACCTAATGCTGATACTACAGTGCAGTACGTGGGAGGGAGGGAGGCCCCACACCAGGACCTGGGTTCATCTCACTACTGACACTTCAGTGCAGTATTGTGAGTTGTGGCTTTTTGAAAATGGCATGCGTCAAATGAGACATTAAATGAAGGTCTCGGCTGTCTGTGTCTATAAGTTATCCAGCTGTCATAAACGGGATGAATAAGCATGCTGTGCAAACATGTTGTAATTGATAGAGATTCCCAACCCACTCTACTACTTTGATTGGGATACCCTGTAATTTTATCTAATCCTTTATCTAGGGGCTTACGTGAGGTTTGATTTTTCCCAGGGATTTAAACAATTGATTAGCATTTTTTTCCTTGGGACAATGCTAACTGTACATAAAGTATTTATATAGATTTTCTAGAAGTGTTATGTTTTTTAAACACAGTGAGGCAAGTGCTATGCATTTTCACAATGTTTTAGCACTTTTATGAGCAAAACGCTAATCAATTTTTGGAGTTAAATAAAACCCTGTGTTCCCATTCCTGCTGGTGCAGAATGCTGCAGCAAAGGTGGTACCTGGCAGAAGCATTTTTGATGATATCATGCCTGTGCTGCACTGGCTGCCAGTTAGATGTCACAACTTGCACTTCCTTCAAGATTTGCTTGATGGTTTTCAAAGCCCTGCAATGGATGGGGTCCTGGCTATATAAAAGATCTTCTGCACCCATATACCCTGAATTGCCTTCTTGGCTCAGATAGTGAAAATCTTCCAGAGGTTCCACACGACTGCCTGAAGTCCTCAGTGAATGAACCTTTCCTGTGGCCGCTGTGACTTTGGAATTCTCTGCCATTGCATCTACATCGTAGTTACTCGGTGGACATCTTTAAAAGGGCCTTAAAACGTATTTGTTATCCCTGCCCTTCGATGACAAAGTTTAAAGTTGCTTTCAGATTTTTGCATCAAAATGTAATTTTCTTTAAACTTCTTCTTTCTACTATGCTTGATGTATTTTTTTTAGTGAATCTGTTTTTCAGTCCTGGGCTCACCCAACGGCACCACCCAGCCTCATCACCGACCTTCCAGTGGATCTTCCAGTTATCAACATCAGCAATAATACCCAACAGGGTGGGTGGTACTGGGTTATACTGGATCGCCCAGAGGCATAATGAGGGTGTCAGGCCTTATAACCCCTGGAAGGTCTGGTATGGCCCATACCGCCCACCCTGAAGGGTATTTTTTCGCTTAGAAAATCAGCTACTGTTTTATATGTGTTTGGAAAAAAAATTCTGTTTAAATGTTTAAACTGTTAGGTGTTTCATTTATTTTGTAAAACAAAAAAATAGTTCTTCCGCCTGCATTGGAATGGTGTGTTTGAGTTGGTTGTCATGGCTACCCCTCCCCAACATACATACATACACACACACACACACACACACATGTACGTCCATGAAACAGTACCAATGTCTAGTCTGTTTTCATCCAGAGGGAGCTTGCAGCCCTCTTTCTTCCCCCCCCACAAGCTGGCAAAACAGTAAAGTAGTAAATCTGTTGTGCGTGAATTGGGACTGCAGCCTTCTGCAGTGTTAAGGGTGGGAGCCTGCTGCCGTAGCCAAAAGGGAGCATGCTTGAAGCAGTGGCCCGAGCTGCGTTGCTGTGTTTGAACCGCTGCCACTGAAACATAAGAAGACTTTTTGTTTGTTTGTTTGTTTGTTACGTTAACGGTGAAAATAAGTGCTGAGCTGGTGAGTGTAGAGCAACAGCAGAGGACTTGGCGTGAATGTGGTGACTGTGGAAGTATGGCTGAGGACTTAGTGCCATCTGGAGTGTGTGGTGCTGACACTACAACGAGGTAAGCACAGTCTGTGCAGTGGAACGCTGTTTAAAAATAAATGGATTTCTCTGTGACAAGGTGGACCGTTTATTGACGAGAGTCGGGGGGTGAACAGCGCTAGACAAATAGGTTGCGTCTTGTTAGCGAGGTCAGGGAACAGAGGAAGTGGGACTTACCTGAGAATCATTTCCAGAGATGGAGTAGTGCTGCCAGGTGGCAGTAGTTATGAGAGTGGGCTGGGGAACGGAGATCGTCTGTTATGCCAGTGCCGAAATCTGGTCCGGGTTAGTAGAAAAAAATAAAGTAAACAAAAAAGTTTAAGTTGTGTTTTAAAATACTCGTGCAATTCTTTTAACTATTCTTAGTATGGACTGGTTTTAGGACTGAGTGTGAAGGGGGTCTATTGCTCGCTCTCTCACTAAGTGAGCTTGTGGAGTTGGGGAGTGGCCTTAGACAAGTAGCACGCACTGTAACCTTCTCGGAGGTGCTGCCTGTCTGTGGTATGGGTGAGGCTAGGATTCTCCGCATCATGGGATTCAATCAGTGGTTGAAAAATTGGTGCAGAGCTCAGGGATTTAGCTTCATTGGGGGCTGGGGGCCCACCTGGAGGGATGCAGGCCTATACTGGTGCGATGATCTGCATTTGTCCAGGAGGGGAACCAATATTGTAGGTGATGGGTTTAAATACTGTACTTCATTGGCAAGCATTTAAACTAGCCAAGGGGGCAGGCACTGAAAAGGAGAAGGGAAATCCAAGCCGCCCCCCCAAAATCAGGGTAGTTAGTGAGGTAAACGTCAAGATAGAGAAGTCGATAGGGAGAAGGGCAGGGGTAAATAGAGAAAAAGACAAAGGCAGTAAGGACTGGGATGGGACAAAAAGGGGTAAGGCCATCAAAAAAGGGAGGGTAATGAGCACCAATGCACGTAGTCTAGGTAACAAGCTCCTTGAACTGGTGGCTTTGACGGAAGAGGGATGCCTGGGTATTGTGTCAGTCACAGAAACATGGTACACAGAGAACCATGACTGGGATGTCAGCATACCAGGGTACGCAATCTACAGGAGGGACAGGGAGGGTAGAAGAGGAGGAGTAGTAGCTCTCTTGGGAAGGGATCAAAGCAAGGGAACTAAAGGGTAAACAGGGAGGGGAGGAGAGGAGGCACTGTGGGTCTCCCTGGAGACTGGAAATGGCACCACAGTCCACACAGGGGTTGTATAAAGACTCCCATCTTGGGGAGGAAAGGGACAAGGAAATGACATAAGGCATCCTTAGGATGGCAGAGAAAGGGGAGATATTACTGATGGGGGTCCTGAATATGCCAGATGGTAACTGGAGCACCTTTGCTGCAGCCACATCCAAGAGCAGGGCTATTCTCGATGTCCTGCAGGGGGCATGCCTCAGACAGCTAGTGTTGGAGGGAGCAGTCTTAGACCTGGTAATCTCAAATGGGGACGGAGAGAGGATCTCAGATCTAGAAGTGGGTAGCCATCTGGGAACAAGTGACCACCAAACAGTGTGGGTCACAATAAACTCAGCTGTAGAGTCAAGCCATACAAAAGTGAAGGTACTGGACTTCAGGAGGGCTGAGTTTGTCAAAATGGGAGAGTGCCTCAGAAAAGCACTACCAAACAGGCAAGAAGGAGGAGGAGCAACAATGGGGAAACATCAAACTGCCATCACAGAGGCAGCAAGCCTCTGTGTGAAGCAAATAAACAAATCAGAATGAAAGAAAAAAACACTGTGGTTCTTAAAAGAGGTGGCGGGGAAGGTTAGGGAGAAAAAGATAGCATTCAGGAAGTATAAGGAAACACAGAAAGAGCAGGACAGAGAACTGTACCAGTTAAAGCAGAAGAAAGCAGGGAAGGCGGTCAGAATAGCAAAGGCCCAAACCGAGGACAATATAGCCAACTTGATTAAGAAGTGGGATAAAACCTTTTATAGGTACATTAGGGAGCGAAGAAAGACAAAGGGATGGATACTGAGGCTGAATAGAGAGGGACAGTGAAAAAGCGGGGATACTGAATGAATACTTCTGCTTGGTATTCAGGAAGGAAGAGGAGGGGGAGTTACCTAATCCAGTCAATAGAAGCACTCTGGATAGGGGGGTTGATAGTCCTTTCACAGGAAAAAGGGTTCTGAAAGAACTCCTAAAACTGAAGGTGGACAGAGTGATGGGGCCTGATGGGATTTGCTCCAGAATTCTAAAAGAATGAAGGGGAGAACTAGTAACACCATTGACTACCCTTTTTAACAAATTATGGGAGGATGGTGTGGTACCTGAGGACTGGAGGAGGGCGGATATGATTCCCTTTTACAAAAGTGGGAGCAAGACAGAGACAGGAAACTACAGACCTGTCAGTTTGACCTCAGTGGTAGGAAAAATGATGGAATCACTTCTGAAGGAAAAAATTGTTGAGTACCTAGAGGACGGTGGGGCACAGGACCCAAGTCGGCTTGGATTTTCAGCAGGAAGGTCATGTCAGACGAATTTAATTGATTTCTTTTACTGGGTGACCAAAGTAGTAGACCGGGAAGGGGCTGTGGACATGGCCTACCTAGACTTTAACAAGGCATTTGACACAGTCCCACACAAAAGATTAACAACAAATTAACCAGCCTGGAAGTGGGTCCCAGGGTGGTAGCCTGGGTAAAACATTGGCTGGGCAACAGGATGCAGAAGGTAATAGTAAACGGAGTCCACTTTGAAGAAAGGGGGTTACTAGTGGGGTAGCGCAGGGTTCAGTATTGGGTCCGGTACATTTATTTATTTTTACCCTGCCTTACTACCCTCTTAGTCCACTCCTTCAGGCCTGATCAATCCTCATAGATCCCTCCCACGATGTCTGCCCCTAGAGTTCCAGGCTTACTCCTTTATCCCCCCAACCTTACTTCTCTCTTTGGAGTGCCTGCACAACGGGGTCTGCTTGTGGGTAGGTGATCGGGGCTGAGATCGGTCGTCATCTTGGACTGAGAGGGTTTTTTTCCGCTTTTCTTCCTTTGGTCCCTCCATTTCCTGAGGACGTCTGCATGCAGGACTGACGTCCAGATAGACGGTGTGCTGACGCACGCAGTTGTCAAGTGCCCAGAATGTCCTCCCCGACTCCGGAGAGCCACCTGTGCCCCGATGCCCGTGCTTCCACAGGCACAGGAGCGTCAGGTGCTCAAAGCACCCCAGGAACCCACCCCAGTAGGAGTAGAGCATCCATTGGGACACTCAGTCATCCTCCTCCTCCTCCTCCCCACCGACCCTCGGCAGCCCTAGTCCGTTCCCGAACCTGAGTCACCAGCATGGCGCGTGATATGGTGTCCAGCACCTCAACACTCAGTGCCACCGGGCCGGCTCCTGGGTCCGGTCCTTTTTAATGTCTTTATAAGTGACATTGCAGAGGGACTGGAAGGAAAAGTATGTCTCTTTGCAGACGACACAAAGATCTGCAACAGGGTTATTACACAAGGTGAGGTGGAAAGGATGAGAAGGGACTTGGCTAGGTTAGAGGAATGGTCAAATGTATAGCAGCTTAGATTCAACACAAAGAAGTGCAAAGTAATGCACCTGGGAAACAAAAACCCAGGGGAGGTGTACACAATGGGGGGTGAGATACTGACAACAAAAAAAATGGAAAGGGACCTGGGGGTAGTTGTATCAGATGACCTAAAGGTGGGCAAGCAATGTGAGAAGGCAGTAAGGAGGGCTGGGGGGTTACTGGGATGCATAGGGAGAGGATTCACCAGTAGAAAACAGGAACTTGTTATTCCTCTGTACAGATGGATGGTGAGACCCCATCTGGAGTACTGCGTGCAGTTCTGGATACCCCATCTCCGTAAAGACATAGACAGGGTGGAGGCTGTTCAGAGGAGGGCAACCAAAATAGTGCAGGGTCTGCATCAGAAGACATATAAAGAGATACTAAATGAGCTTAATATATACCCTCGAGGAAAGGAGGGAGAAGGGGGACACGATCGAAACTTTCAAGTACCTCAAGGGAATCAACAAAGTCCAAGAGGGTAGCATCTTTCAGAAAAAGAGATGTGCAAGAACAAGGGGACACAATTTGAAGATAGAGGGGGAACGGCTCAGAGGTAATGTGAGGAAGTATTTTTTCATGGAGAGGGTTATGGATGCATGGAACAGCCTTCCTGAGGAGGCTGTGGAGTCAAAAACAGTGGCGGAATTCAAGAATGCATGGGATAGACATGAGGCAATTCTACTGGGGGGTAGGCTGTTGGTTAACTAGTATCTGCATCTTATCCATTAGGTAGGGAAATGGGCAGACTAGGTGGGCCAAGCGGTCCTTATCTGTCATCAGATTCTATGTTTCTACAGTAAAAAATGGCGGCAATGGAATTGTGAAAATTGAACTGGCACAAGGATACTAGTTTGACCTTTTGGCATGGCAGGCTGGCACTTTTTTATTTCCTGGTCGTACATACATACATACCAACATACGAAGAAGCAAGCAGAAAGATCATTTGGTCTATCAAGTCTGCACGTATTGCAGGGTCCACAGCTTGAGCTAATGTCCCTGCTCTCCCTCCCCACTCCTCCCATCCTCGCTACCCATGATCCTTACCTTCCCCTATGCCTATCCCAGCCTTTCTTAAAGCTGCCCACTGTCTTCAACGAGATGACCTCTTCTGGCAGCGCATTCCAAGCGTCCACTACCCTCTCTGTGAAGAAGTTCTTCCTGACCTCCCTCCTAAACCTTTCCACCCTCCAGCTTAAGACTGTGCCCCCCCCTTGTTTTATGGTTGCCACTCAGCTTAGAGACTCTCCTTATCAACCTTATTTATCCCTTTCAAGTACTTAGAAGGTTCCAATCATGTCCCCTCTCTCTCTCCTGACTTCCAGGGAGTACATGTTCAGTGCCCTCAATCTCTCCTTGTATGCCTTACCCTGCTGACCAGCTATCATCTTTGTAGCCCTCCTCTGGACCTTCTCCAGCTGGTTATTGTCCTTTTTGAGGTGTGGGCACCAGTACTGAACTCCGTATGCTAGATGCGGTCTTACCAGTGACCTGTGCAAGAGCAGTATAACTTCCTCTCTTCTACTACTGATTCCCCTAGATATGCATCCCAGTATTTTGTTTGTCTTTGCTGCTGCTTTCTTGCACTGCGTGGAGTGCTTCAGGTCACTAGCGATCATCAATCCCAGGTCCTTTTCCTCCTCTGATGCAGCTACTCGGACTCCACCCAGGTAGTACTCTGTCCTGGTTGTTGTCTGCAATATGCATAACTTTGCATTTCTTGGCATTGAAGGAAGCTGCCAGATTCTGGACCACTTTCCCAGCTTTTCCAGATCTTTCTGTAGGTCCTGTATCCTTTCAGCTATGTCCACTTTCCCACAGAGCTTGGTGTCATCTGCGAATAGGCACATTTTGCCCTTAATTCCATCTCCAGTGTCCTTGATGAAGACATCGAACAACACTGGCCCTAGCACTGAGCCCTGTGGGACCCCACTGGTTACCTCTCTAGTGCCAGATAACTCTCCTCCCACAACCACCCTCTGGGTTCTGTCCCTCAGCCAGTTTTCCACCCATCTGACCATCTTTTTCCCCAACCCTGAGATCCACCGACTTCCTGATCAACCTTTTGTGGGGCACAGAGTCAAAGGCCTTGCTGAAATCAAGATAAGAGGTTGTCTGCTGCTTGGCTTCTGTCTACTGCCTTAGTGACATAGTCAAAGAATTCAATCAGATTTGTTTGACATGATCTCCTTCCCCCACCCATGAACCCATGCTGCCTCGCATCCTGAAGACCATGCTCCTCTAGATATTCCACCAACCTTTCCTTTAGTATGGTCTCCATGAGCGTACCCACAATGGAGGTCAGACTGACTGATCTGTAATTCCCTGGGTCATCCTTGGGACCACTTTTGTGTAGGGGCACTATATGTGTTATTTTCCAGTCCTGCGGTACCACTCCTGACTCTAGTAATCTATTAAATAGGTCTGCCAGTGGCCCTGCCAGCTCCTCAGCCAATTCCTTTAGTACCCTTGGATGTACTCTGTCCAGGCCTGGTGATTTGTCCACCTTCAATGCCAGCAGTCCCTCTTTCACTCTGTCCTCTTCTATCACTACATCTGTGTCGTTCTCCCCCCCCCCGCCCCTTTTTTTCCCTCCTGAAGGCACTGTTCCATCCTTCTCCCTGGTGAAAATGGAACAGAAGTATTCATTTAGTATCTCTGCTTTCCCCCATTATCCTCCACCCACTCCGCCCCTTTCTTAAGCCTAATAATCCCTTCCTTCTTGTCCCTTTTCTCACTTATATATCGAAAGAAAGCCTTCTCCCCCTTCTTAATTTCTGCAGCTCCTTCTGTGCCGTTGCTCTCCGGACTTCCTTACTTGACTCACTAGCCAACCTTAGGTAATTTTCCCTATCCACTTCTCTCTTGGTCTTCTGAATTTTCTATAGGCCAACCTCTTTTCTCTTACTGCCACTGCCTGGGCAACCCCAAAACTGAACCAGCTGGGCACTTTGGGCCTTGTGTTCTTCCCACTGAGCCTAATGCACTCATCTGTGGCAATCAGCATTCCTTCCTTAATGATGGACCACCTTTGATCCACCCCCATATCTGCTCTGATGCCAGCCAAATGGCTCCTTAGCACTTTGCTCATTTTCCTGAAGTCCGCTCTCCTGAAATCCAAGATTTTGGTCTTAGTCGGGATGCTTTCCCTGCCCATATCCAATTGGAACCACACTGTGCAATGGTCACTTCCACCCAGTCGCTCCCTGACCATTATTGCTGTACATGCTACCCATTTGTAAGCACCAGATCAAGAATTGTCTCAGCTCGTGCTGGTTCAGTGACACCCTGAATCAGGAACCCACTTTGCAGTCTTTCCAGGATCACCTGACTTCTAGCACATGTTGTGGATGATATGGTCCAGTCCACCTTGGGCAGGTTGAAGTCCCCTACAATTACCACCTCTCCTTTCCCTGCAGCTACCAATATTTGTGAGTTCAGTTCCCTGTCCCTCTCCTCGTCCTGACTGGGTGGTCTGTAAACCACCCCCAACCTCACCTTTCTCCCTCTATTGGACCTTAACTGAACCCATAATGCCCCACTTCCCCTTCCTCCGACTCCTCCCTCGTGCAAGTTATTCCGTCCCTGATATAAACTGCCACTCTCCCCACTTCCTGACTACCCTGTCCCTCCTGTATAGTTTATATCCAGGGATCGCAAGGTCCCAGTCATGGTGTGATGTTGCCCAAGTCTCATTTACTGCAGCTATGTCCACCCTCCTGTCTGCTAATAGTGCCTGCAGGTCGTCCAGCTTGCTTCCAAGACTCCATGCATTCAGAGACACCACCCTCCACCTAGAATCTAACCTTCCTTCTCCTCCCCCCCCCTCTATTCTTCTGTTCGCATTTATCCCCTCTGTGCACCCTTTCATGTACTCTTGTTATGTGTTCCTCATCCCCTCCACCCTTTGCTAACAGTATTCTTGCCTCTTCCACGTCCTTCCTCCAGATCTGTTCCATCACTGTGAGGGGGAGGTTCACTGACCTCTTCTCGGAGTCTGTGGGCCTGCATGCCCGCTGCCCCCCCCAGTAGTTTAAGTGTAGTAGTTATATATTCCCCCATTTGTCCCTGAGTACCCTCAAACCCTCCCTACTGAGCTGTAGCCTGTGTGTTGAAAAAGAGTGCTTTGTTTGACCAGGTTTCTTCCCAGTCCCCAATACAGATGAACATCTCCCTGCATCATTTCCTCAGACAGTCATTAAAATCCTCTATACTTCTTTTCCTGGCTGTGCAGGCCCTTGGTACTGGTATCATCTCTGAGAAGGCTAGCGAACTTCCTTCCTCCCTGCAGATCTTCCCCAGCTCCCTGAACCTACTTTGTACTACCTCAACCTGCTCTCCAGCTTGGTCGTTTGTTCCCAAATGTATTAGGTTTTCCTCCAACCTCCCTTACTATTTCCCTTATTCTTGGGCCCATCATCCCTGCTGTCATCCCTGGCATACAAACCACCCTCTTGCTTGCATTTGGGTCCCCTTTCCTTCCCTAGTGAATACCCCTAATTATGGAATCCCCCATGATTGCAACCCTTCCATCCTGTGCATCCATGCTCCCGTCCTTCCTTTCTCACCTTTTGTATTAGCTGCTTCCCCATCTAACTGCTTCCTCTGCACTCTGGTGAACTTATCTCCACATCCACAATTTATCCCCTTAACTGTTTTTCCATCTCCCAGTCTGCCCCACCACTTCGGACTATCTGTATCTGCTTTCAGTTTTCCTTCCCCCTCTTCCTTTCCTTTTCTCTCCCTCCCCCCATCCTCCACTCCATTTTGCCTGCCTCCTTTTCCCTGCTCACCTTGATTAGTTCCCTCCCCCATCCCCTGTACTACTACTACTCAACCATGGCTCAACTTGACCTTCTACCTCACATCCTGCTGCCCCTCCCTCCTTCCAGACGGTGGTGCAAATCTGTTCAATAAAGGCACCCTTTTAGAATTTCCCACCCCTGATGCTACTCTCACATTCCAACCCCTTCCCCTTACCACTTGCCATTCCTCCACCTTGGGCTCCCTAATCCTTTGAGGAAGAGATACTCCTGTATACCGAGTGTTCCTCCCCACTCCTATCCCCTGCCTGATGCTGTCACTCCCCTGGGCATCACTCCTCTGCCTTTCCCTCCACTGTTCTGCTCCTCTGACTTCCCACACCATCCTCCCCAGCTTCCATCTGAGCAGCCTTCTTTCGGTCTTTAGCTGCTCTAGGCTGTTAAACACAGGACATCCCCCTTTACTCCACATCATCCCCAGAAAGACTGCTGTCCCACAGCTATTGCAGTTTACTACTCTCCAATTTCCGATACGTGTACTAATCCCCCACATCCTCCCAGCCCAGCTTTTCCTAGCCTCCATTTATATATCACTATAAAATAATAATAAAACTATAAAATTCAAAAATATATAAACACAGGTCGAAGAAATCTAAAACAGTTCTGTCTCTGACTTTCTCGTCTATTGAAAGTAAGCAATAAGCAGGGCCACTGGAAAATTGCGGGCGCAATTTTTCCGCAATTTTCACCCTTCTCCGCACAAAATCCGCAATTTCTTGCAATTTCTTGCATTTGTGGAATTTTTGACTGAAATTGTATACAAATATTTAAATTCTCAAGGAAATCTACTCAGATATGGTACACAGACTTGGATTTGACCAAAACAGTGAAGTGAGAAGGGGTCAAATGTGACTCTGCTTTCATGTGATTCACTTCCCTGCTTTGGTTTCAGAATCCTCTGGTCATGCATATGTAGACTTGAACACTTAAAATCTGTGTTAAAGCAGACTATCAGAGAATTTTTTGCTGACACAGAGACAAACAATACTTGTGAGAAGAGGTGCAAAGTGCCCCATTCACCTAAATGAAGCCTTGACCACAGTGCTTGTTTTTGAATGGTAGGCTAGATTTTCCTTGTATAAATACTTTCAATCTGAAAGGATTTTGATTCAAATGTGTTAAGAGTTTGGATGGCCCTGTTGATTATAAACTTGAATGTTGGGGGTTGGTGACAATGATTCCTTACATGTCAGTCTGCCACAACTGTATACTCGCATACAAAGCCTACAAAAAGCAAACATTTCTGAAAACATGCTGAACAGGTTAAGTATATTTAAACAGTTACCTTCAAATAGACAAAATAATTGCAACCCAAGTAAAATCACAGCAAACCGTAGAAAAAAAGTACAATGTATTAAAACTATTGTATGATGTAATGAAAAGCTATTGGTATGATTTGATACTTTTATCATGTGATTTTAAAATGTACTTACAGTGCTGATTAAGAACAGTAATCATTTTAACAAAAATTTTTCTTACTAGACCTTTATTAGGCACCCTGGTTATCTGTTTATTTTTGTCTTGCACCAAAGCAAGTAGTTTAAACAGGCTTCATTATTTAACATCTAGAAACTGGCAAATATGTTGTTTCAGGATGTATTCAGTACAGACTAACTGTAAATTACTGAATAAAATCTAGCTAGCACCGCATGACTTGGGTGTCTTGATTTTTAGAAGATATACTACATAATGATTAGTTTACAGTGCATTTCAAAAACACACATCTTTCTTCATATTAAAAGTATTTACAAGTGACAATACATTTATCTAACACTTCATGTGATCAATATATACTGAAGCAAACAATAAAATATTTATTAGGGGGCAGTGGGGATGTATCGTGAACCCCTGCAATTTTCCCGCAATTTTTGCAAGAAAATCCCCGCATTTTTGGGTAAAATTTTCCAGTGGCCCTGGCAATAAGCCACGACAGGGTGTGCGTTAGACAGTTTAACACACAGCTAGGAGGTGTAGTGAGGCACGAGGCCAATGGCCGAGTGCGTCCAGCCTCCTAGCCGTGTGTTAAACTGTCTAACGCACACCCTGGAGTGGTTTATTGCACTTATGAAATGGTGAATAAAAATTAGAAAAATTAATAAAGATATTACAACTTTTAAGATTAAAGATTTTGCAGTTTATTAAAGGCAATAACATTATGCCAGTTAAAATAGTCCCTTATGAATGGGTATTTGGCAACTTTTTTTAACTTTTTCTTTTTCTTTTAACATGTAAACATTTCATTTTTGGAAACTGCAAACAAAACTCATTTTTACTTCAATAAAGTACTGTTAATTTCTAAATATAACGTTTATTTTGGTTTTTAACAGTTTCATATGTATCGTATCAAATATTACTTTATTTGCCAAAATAAACTGTGCCATTAAAAGTCAGGTTGCAGTTTTGCATCGTGACTCCTGTAAATGGTGGACTTTGGGGATGGTTCTGTTGTAATACTCCAGTGTACTGCCTGCTGTCTTGCGATCGGGTGTCACTGTGGTGCAAAGTTGCTTCGCTTGTTGCATTGTGGATTGTGTGATGCCTGTTGATTTCTTTTTCCGGTGTGACGTTTTCTGGTTTCGGTGCAAGGATAGTGCACCATTTCCTGCGGTCTTCTGGCTTGGCATGCCAGTCACTTTGGAGGCTGGCTTTGTTTTTGTGTCCCGTTATTGATATTATTTCTTGGCTTTGCAAGCCGGTGTCCAACAGCAGTTGCACCGCGGTCACTCGCAGACAGTGGTTGATATGCTGCTGCGAGAGACCACCTTCTTCACTTAACTGGGACATGAAGGTCGACAAGTAGTTTAATCCCATTGGCTCTGAGGAATACCACACCGGGAGGGAGTCCAGCTGGATTTGTGGAAGACTGCGGGGGTGCAAATAGAGGGCCTTTGGATCTGGAGGCAGCTTACTCAGGTACAGTTTGAAACTTTCAACCGGGCAAAGGGGATTGCCCGGTTGTCAATACATAAAGCCACGGTGTCCTGAAGTTTTTGTTTCGAGGGGGTTGTTATGATTCTTTGTATGTTCGTTGAAGTTTAGGATGACAAATTCAGCACCATTTACATCTGTTTTTATGGAGAAATTGTCAGGTTTCGGTTGGCGTAGACCTTCCCGACCGCGCCTGGCCATATATAGCTGGATGTCGAGCCAGACTTTTCTGACTAAGCTAGGCGCGGTTCAGGGAGAACAAGTTGGAGAATGTCTGTTTGTGTAAATCTGCAGTTGTTAGTGCTTCATGAAGACTTGATTTGTCTTGCTGGGCTCTTCTATACGTTTTAAGTTTAGCTGTGAGCACAGCATTGCTGGACCAGAATTCAGGATCTTTTATTAGGTTGATAGGCCGTGCTATGCCCGGCGAACCCAGGTGGCGGTTCAGTGCAGCTCGGAGACCACAGATGCTTGAGATAGCATACTTGAGTCCTATGGTCGTCCGAGCTTCAGCGTAGAATCTACTTAGCGTGCTGTTCAGCGCTTCTTTTGAACTAGAGCGCCAATCATTGTGTGTTTGTGTACATGTTGCCCATTCATTGTATACCCTTATTGCCCATGCAGTCGATCGCCGAGTGTTTTGCTTGTTTTTTTCTTGTTCAAGAATATCGAGCTGGTTGTCAGTGTAGCTGCAGAAATGGTTACTCACTGTGGAATACTTGGGGAGGTTTTGACAGCTGGGTTGGCTTGACTCGCTCGTACAGTTGCTAATTTCTGAGGCTCTGGGCATCTCATTTGTTGGCTCATTTTCAAATCTCATTCATTTTTCTAGATCGTCCTCCATTAAGCTAATGTTAAAGTTGGTTTCTGGTAAAAGTGCCATGTTAATAAATTGAGAATGCAGTCACTTGCAGTTGGTGATAAGCAAGATGGCTGCTTTTCAATTTGCTAACATTCTAATTGGCATCTTTGCCAGGATCAATGTCCACAGGGTACTGCTGGTCCTTTTTCCTGTGCATGAGAATGAATATCACATCCTTAGCAGCCAATCAGAGCTCTCATTTTGAGATGCCCATTTCATAAGTTAATTTATGCAATAGGTGTGGACATAAATCCTGTGTGGTAAATCTTTGCTACTATGTGATAAATGTGAAATTTTACATTTATACACATAGTAGACACATCATCACAGATTTACACACATAGTAGGTATGTTACAATCACACCAGAACTAATTTAGAATGTTTAGCCTGAGTACCAGTACTAACTATATTCAAAGACAAAGTACTTTAAAACGAAAAAAGATAGCATAGTGCAGTGAGCATGAAAGTTCTTCAGCACAAAATTATCTACAAAATGAGTGGTATTTAATGTATAGATACCGTATAGATTTTTTTTTTATAATTGCAAAAAAGAACAGAAGATGCAATTTTATTTGGTTCACTTTTTTGACAAACATATGCAAAAAAAAAAAAGATAAACAAAAGCAAATGTTCCTGCACTGACAGAAAGCATCGCTATTGCATAAATGAAATATACAATGGTGAGCTGTCAGATAAATGATTTATCTACACTTGTGCTGTTTGACAAGATAAAAAAGTTATCTTAGCTAGTGACATCAGTAACAGCAAAATATCTAAAAATATTGCTGTTACTGTTGTCACAATGAATATTTAAGTTACTGCCATCACAGTAGAGTACTGAATCAATCAGAGAGCAGCTTTCACAAAGCTGATGACATCACAGTGCCTAGTGCAGCACTGAAACCAGTTGTTAAAATCAAAGAAGAGTAGCAAAATCTTCAGACAAACTGCAGATTTAAAAGCTCTAACTTGTAAACTGCTGTTTCAAATATACAATAGCCTGACTCAAAATTTTATCATCACTTGTGAGTGGGCAGGACTTTCATAACTCACTTGTGGCTCTACCACTCATGAGTAATGGTCCTGCCCCCTCACATTTTAAGATAAATTACATATTTTGAATCAGCCCATTGCGTATCCCCTATGTACCCCCTGGCATGGGTACCAGCCAGTCTGAGACCAGGAAATAAAAAGCCTATTTTTTAACACTTGCCTATGAGTGGGTGGCCTGCCATGTCGATCATGCATGGGCCTGCAGGGAATAGCAGCAAGAGCAGTGCTAGCATTCATCAAAAGGGCAAAAGTTGTATCCTGCCCAGAAATGACCCCTCTTTCCTTTGCTAGTGAGTCCAAATTGATGCTTCTACTTTTATAAAAATATCTAAAGGAAGCTTTTCAAAATCTGTCACTGATTGTTTTGACCAGTAGGTTCCTCTTTAGACCCACGTTTTGTACACCAATGGGTCCAGTTGGACCCATGCTTTAAACCGCCCAGCACTATCACTGAGTAGCAGCGCAACTGCAGACCAGGGATTTTCCCTCCTGTTCCTAGTTTTCTCCTCAAATGTTCCAGCGTGCAGTGACACGCATGCATGTGTGTGGCGACATGCAGTTGTGCCATTGGCATCGGTCCCTTCTCCCGTATGATCCTGTGGTTCTGCGTCATGGCCTCTGCCAGGTAGTGGACAAGCAGTGAAACCCTATGTCCTCCTTCACTGAGGGAGAAAGAAGAGTGGTCCCTGAAACCCATTAATCCTCTCTCTGCTGGCCGGCCCCTAAGCAACTTGAGTCCGTTCCCGAACCAGGACCACTAGCATATCAAGTAGTATTGTTACCACTGTGCTAATGGGCTGGGCAATGTACACTATTTGTTTTGTGTGTATGAAAGATGTTCTATAAATCCAAACGGCATTGCATTCTACAATCCCTGCACTTTCTGTATGTAACTCATTGTTTGCTTTGGGATGCAGTGGGTTATGAGATGAAACCAAATTATGTTTGTAGTCTACTTTCCCTGCACTTGCCAGCATCTGATTCATAGCTGCGTAAAGAGCTTTAGGATGCAGTGCATATGAAAGGTGCTATATAAATCCCAATTCTGTTCTGTAGTCCGTGCACTACCAGTATCTTGGTTGTGTATAAAAGCCACTGTGTAAACTTAAATTCTAATCTTTTCTATTCTACAGTTACAACAGCACCAGTATCTAACCAATTACTGTGTAAAGCACTTTTGGATATAGTGTGTTTGAATAGCGCTATATACATCCAAATGCTGTTTTATTAGTCTCTGCTCTGCCATTATTCCATCGCTGTGTTAAAGAACTGTGGGATACAGCGTATATGAAAGCAGCTGTATAAATACAGATGCTGTTGTATTTTACGGTCCCTGTACTGCCAGTATCTCTTAACTCATTGCTGTGTAAAGCACTTTGGGCTACAGTGTGTATGTAAGGTGCTGTATACTACAAAACCAAATTCTATTCTGTTCTTTCACATATTTATTTATTGAAATTGTTTCACCAGATAAACATAGAGAAATTCAGTAAGACTCATTTACTGATGTGATGGGGGAGGTGGGAGCTAGTACAGTCAACGTAAAATATTTCAGTAGAGGGTATTGATATATCAGTAAAGTACTCTATTTTTGAACAAAGCATGGCTAATAGTTTGCATGCATCTTATACATGCCGTTGTGTAAAGGCTAGTTAATTTAGATTATATCTGATTTTCCTGCAGTGTTTACATTGGAACTAGTAGACATTTTGTGTATATGTGTGTTTGTGTGTGTGTGTGTGTGTAATATATATATATATATATATATATATATATATATATATATATATATATATATATGGATAATATGCCCCCATTGAAAATATTTCTGATATTTTCCCCGACTGCAGTTTGACCTTTGACATGATGAGTGATGCCATAGGTCAAACTGCTCGAGAGGAAAAATATCTGAGATATTTTTGATGGGGGCATTGTATGTTCCATTTATGCAATGGGCCAAGTTTTTTTATCAGTGTAATTTTCATTTTTAAAAAATAGGTATGTCTTTATTTCTTTTTGTTTCCGGATGACTGGGTGTTGTGTTCCGTAAAACTGAACTTTTGCATCAGGATGCTATGCCATTGTGCTGCTGGGGAGAGTAGTAAGAGTAAAAAAGAGAGAGTTGGTTGCTTTTATGTGTGCTGGGGTTTGAAGGAAGTGAATGTTTTGTGTAAGGCTAAAGGTTGTTTTTTTTTTTTTTGTAATATTTGGTGAAAGAAAGTGGGGTGGGGGAGACAATGAAAATAATTAGTGTGTTTTGTCTGGTATTTTGGACCTTTAGGAGAAATGGTAATTAACATTGTGTGATGCTGAAAGTTGATTTTTTTTTTTAAATAAGTTACAGTGAAAGAACAGGAGAACATGAAACTGTTCTGTGTGCTGCTGGAGAGAAATGAAACTGCCAGTGGGAGCTGGCATGCAAGTGAGCAGGTGCATTCTGATTGCGCTGCTCATGCTGCCAGCTCCCACCAATCAAAGCCTTTGTGAGCAGTTGTGCTAAAGTGCAGATAGTGCGTGGTTATTAGCTACAGTGAGGATAAATGACCTACAGTGAGGATAAATGCGATATTCTCACTGTAGGTCTGACCAGCCAAACATACTGCTGTTATTTGCCATTTTTTATCCTCGCCCCCATTGCGTAAATATATTTATGCAATAGGCGTGGGCAGATAAACAGTAGAATAAATTCATTTATTCTCACTGCTGTGGGATAAACGGTGGTTCTGACATTTATCCCACAACCTGCCATCAATCAGGCACCATTTATCTCACACCCTGCCGTCAATCAACCATTTATCCTACACCCTGCCATCAATCATCACCCCCTCCTGCTGGCACTACTTACCATTACTTTCATTTTCTTTCTTACCCCCGCCCCACCCCACACTCATCCCCTCAGCAACTACCTCTACAGCTATTTACATTTTGCCAGCTTAAAAAATCCATCCCTACAAACCAGTACACTTAATTCAGGAAGTTTTTCCCTTTTTAAAATAGAAACATTTTGTCCCCCTCTTCCTCGCTGCACTCAATCATACACCTCACCACCTTCACTGTTTTATTTCTAGCGTTAGTGCCAGCATGACATCCCACCCAACTGTGCACACAAGCCAGAAATAAAAAAAAAAAGAAAACACTCCCCATTCCAGAATTATATTTCTGATCTTTAGAATAATAATTTAAAAACAAATGGCAATTCTCTGAAGCTCAGCTACTCAGTCATTCCAGAACTGCGATTACCCCGGCACCAACCCTACCCTTGTCGTGCTCTAAAGCACTCACATTCACCGGATCCCTGACACCAACATGACGCTTATATACTACTTCCTGCACACAGTAAATGCAGGATCTAAAAACACTGTCGTTTTAAATAACACTGGCAAGACTACTATTAGAACCTACAACCAGCCACTGACCTCTGAAAATGTAAATGCTTTCCGGCCCGCCACTGCTATGCTTTTCTCACAATTGCTCCTCCGTCTCCGACAAGCTTTAAGGCCGCCTCCCAAATCGCTGAAGGCAGGTTCAACCAGATAAATCATCACATTACAACTAAATTAATGAAAAATTCTATAAATAAATAAATACAGCCAGGCAAAAACATGGACACAACGGCTCTCTGTAACTCTCGCTAAGCGACAAACAGACCCGCCATCTTTTTCAAACTATTTGTCCCCTCCCAATACAAATTTACAGCCAGTCAACACTTAGGATGTTCATAAACAGTGAGCATACAGAAGACACTGGAAAACAATCCTATTTTATTAAAAACAACAACAAAAAATACTAAAAAGAAGAAAAAAAAAGAAAAACCCACACAAAAATAAAATTAAGGGCCTATAGCATAAATCGCACATGTGATGGGCTTCAGTGGGATACATGATTTATTTGAACTCTCAGTCTGTGAGGTCAACCGAGGTCACACACTGCTCGTTCAAATAAATCGTGTATCCCACTGAAGCCCATCACATCTCTCTATATATATATATATATATATATATATATATGTATGTGTGTATATATATTTATATATATCTATACACACATACTATATACTGATATATACATTATATACTGTGTGTGTGTGTGTATGTGTATATATATATATATATATATATTCTGTATATACGTGTGTGTGTGTATATGTATATGATTTTTTTGTGATGATTTTACCAATTTGTACTTATTGTGTACTTTTGTGTGTTCTGTGACACCCCTTGTGTAGTACCCTTTCCCCCAGGTGTGGTTGAAAACGGATCCCTTTGATCCAGTCCACCTTCCTGGTAAAATAGAAAAAACAAACAAAAACGTAGTATAATTAAGTAATATAAATTGTTTTACATTTAAACAAGAAGAGGTCAGTATGAGATTATTACAGTTCGACAGTATAATACAGCATTGTCACGGGAAGATCGTGCCAGACAAATCTTGTTGAGTTCTGTGACTGGGTGACAAGGGCCCTGGACCAGGGTAGGCCAGTGGACGTCCTCTTTCTGGACTTTAGCAAGGCGTTTGATTTGGTACCCCACAGTGGCCTGCTGGCTAAGCTGAAGGAAATGGGGGTAGGGAGACAGTTGTTAAAATGGATAGGAAATTGGCTCTCCGAGCATACTCAGGAGGTGGTGTTGGAGGATTAACCTCATCCCCAAGGTGGGTTACTGGTGGGGTTCCACAGGGGTCAGTGCTGGGGCCACTCTTGTTAAACGCCTATATCTCAGTCATCAGGAGGGGGATCAGGAGTTAGATGAGTCTCTTTGCAGATGACTCAAAGCTGGGTGCAGTGGTGGATGGGGAGGAGGGGAGGATGGCCTTGCAGGAGGACCTGGAGGCTCTGGAAAGGTGGTCGGGAAAATGGAAACTAAAATTCAATGCGGGTGCAAGGTTCTGCACCTGGGAGTCAGAAATCCAGGCCAGGAGTATACCCTGGGAGGAGAAATTATTCAAGTCATGGAGGGTGAGGGGGACCTGGGGGTAGTGGTAGATGTCAAAATGAACAACTCGGAGACCTGTAGGAGGGCAACGGCAAGGGCAACTAGGATGCTGGGATGCATTACCAGGGGGATTACCTCCAGAAAGGCGGAAGTGATCCTTCCCCTGTACAACTGCTTGGTTAGGCCACACCTCGGGTATTGTGTACAGCTTTGGAGACCACATTTAAAGAGGGACATTACACTCCTAGAGATGGTACAAAGGAGGGCAACCAAAATGATCTGGGGCCTGGGGGAGAACACCTTTGAGGAGAGGCTCAGGGAGCTCGACATGTACACCCTGGAGGAGAGGAGGGATGGGGGGGGACATGATAGAGGTCTTTAATTACATGAAAGGGATCAATAAAGGAGGCCCAGTCAGGGTGTTCCAAAGGAAGGAGGGTGGGGCAACAAGAGGTCACGGGTGTGAGCTGGAAGGGGGCAGGCTCAGTGGGGAGAGGAGGAGATGTTATTTCACTGAAAGGGTGGTGGAGCCATGGAATGCATTGCCCAGGGAGCTGGTAGAGGTGGAGACTGTGGACGGGTTTAAGAGGGGATGTGACAGGTACAAGGGGAGGGTATATCTGACCAGGCCCAATACAGGTGGAACATCTGGGACTGGGGACAGTATAACCCAAGGGGTTGGGGGGGACACCAAAATCGGCCCTCAGTGCGGGTGATGAAAACCGAGCAGACTCAAGAGACCGTTAGGCCTATTCTGCTGGCATTTTAGTATGTTGGTATGTATGTTAGTATATTCAACAAAATGTATAGTAAGTGGTCGGGTGCAGTCAGTATGATGCAATAGAAACATAGACTGTGTCGGGAGAAAAGGACCGGTGGGCCCATCTAGTCTGACCTATTTTTCCTGCCTGACACTACACCCTACTGGACCGTCCTTCTCCCTTCTACTTGTTATACTCATGTGCCTGTTGTCATAGAGGAATAAGTCAGGAAGCGTAGGCAGCCCAAGAGAAGTTATCAAATTCACAGTTAGCATTTTATAACAAAAAAAAAAAAAGTACTGGATAGCTCTTCATACTGGCAGTGCAAACAAAGAAAGTCCTACATTTGGGAGGCTCTCAAAAAATTGCTCTGATTATACAAGATGATTTTGCCTGACAGTTCTAAATCTACATCCTATCCTTGTAAATTTCATCTCCTGTGTTTCACAAAACGTATCAAACTTTGTCCTTTTCCTTTCTGAAGCCAGCCTGAAGAGCACATCTAGACTTAACAGGTGCAGCAAAATAATACATTTTGTCCCAGAGATGGTTTCCTGTTGACAATTCTGTAAACAAGCTTGTGGAGGTCAAAATGCATCTCACGGTCACCCCCCTGTGTTCCAGATTGTTTTATCTTTTCTAATAAACCCAAATGTCTTTTTACAATCATTTCAACAATACAGTTGTATACATTTGCAAACCAAGGGATCCCAGTTTCACGTAAAGAGTCATATATATTTAACTACAGAGAAGCAAGGGGTGAAAGAAAGAACAGAAACAGCAAGTGAAGGAAGGGAGATAACGGGGAATTGTGGGACCATCAGGGTGGCCATTTCCTAGGTGCCACAAGGAAAATTTGCGCAGTCGAACAGGCCAGAGACAAGTGGCAGAAACGGAGAGGCCAAACAGATCCTTGCTTTTAATTCTCTCTGCATAACAAATGGAACAGGGTCATACCCAACCCAAACATACCTACTCAGCCATGCTAGGTGCACAGTGTGCACTGTAAACCCTCAGGCAGGCAGCCGCTTCTAACGGTGTCTGGAGCTGTGCTTTCGCGGCACCGCTTCCTACTTCCCTCCCACCCGGCCTATGCTAGTGGTCTTAATATAGGTAACATTAAGGTGCAAAAACCAGTCAGTTCAGTTCTACACCCCTGCAAAAGATGCCATTGGTATGATCGTTCCCCCCATGCTGTCTCTTTGGTAGCTCCCAGCTCCTCAGTCTCAGCATATCCAGCCTGAGGCAAGAGTACTGTGTGCTCCTAATTAATTTGTTCATTCAAATCATTATAGCAGGGACTCGAAATTATCTCTAATGTAGCCTTACTTTTTTAGTGCCAATATAGGGATACTAAGCACTTATGCTGATCCAGCACTAGACTAGAGGGTCTTACTGTTGTTGGCAAATGAGCAAGAAAGCGTAGAAACCTAGCTGCTACTCTCTGATCTGACAACCTAGATTTTGTATATATAGCAGCTGTTAAGTAAGGGAACTACTAGACATAGTGTCTACTCCATTACAGGTGGGTATGTTCATCTAGCAAATTGTGAGTGCCATACATCCCTCTTATGTATTGGATGGGCACACTTTTGTTCAGTCCCTTGTCTCCTCATCCACTGCCATACTGCCAATCCGAACCAAACATTAGCTCTATCCCTCCACACCGTTCTTCTCAGGGACTATGTTACCCTCCTGCCTGATGCTCCTCAAAGGTCTTGGCATACTTGGACTGTCACCACTGCCTCACCTTTAATATGCCAATCATGCTCTCTCCAATACTACGTCTGTTTCTAATCTACCTCATTCGACTCCCTACACTTAGCCTTTATCAAACACACCTACTTTCCAGTTTTTGCCAAATTCTTACTATGTCCATAATCCCCACCCTTTATGGGATAAATTGTCTACCTCCCTTGCATTTTCCCTTATCTACTCACACTCCATAGAAGTTTGGGCCTTTTCACTTTTTTACAAATCCTCACCCATCTTCCTTTATTTCCCCAAGAAGCTGTCTTTCCCAACACTGCACAATAATTTATCCCCACATAGGAAGGAACATAAATTCTTGCGCTATAGGCTAAAGAAACGTATTACAATACTGCTCCTCTGCTGGGGCAATATTGAATTAAACCCAGGCCATATCTCTCCCCCCACCCCAGCATCCCCTTCTGAGTTTGCAACAACTAAAGGTTTAAAGAATATGTTAATCAACGTGTGCAGCCTCCAGAAGAAACTAGACGAAGTGAAAACATGGGCCGCTCATACAAATCCTGACACTCTGGTAGTCACAGAAATATGTCTGAAGGGCTCTACTCCAGACCTAGGGATAGCACTGCCATCATTTAATACTTTCCGCTATGCTAGACCTACGGGGTTTATATGTCAACGAAAAGTTAACAGTTGTCAAAGTGCTCGCTGTGACCAAACCTAGAAAATGTGAATGCTTAGCCTTAAAACTTTCACTGTCCTCTGCTGAAACATTCAATATAATTGGCTGCTACAGACTGCCGGCAAGGGGTCTAGAATTACTTTCAGTCCTCAGAAATTTTATGGATTCAAACTCCAATGAGTCAGTTATTATTGGTGACTTCAGTCTAGATTGGTTTAGCCCAGATCTAATAGCCTAAAAGAAATGTGTGATGATTTGGGTATCTCAGATAATTTCAGAACCCATTAGACCCAATACAAAAAATCATAACCAAAAGCTCCCTGCTAGACCTAATCCTAACAAACCGGATCTATAAAATCTCATATGCAGTTGTGTTCCACAATGATGTGAGTGACCACAACATTGTTGTATGTATACGAGGTTTAGAAGAGCCTACCTCCTGCTCCAGATTTATTACAAAACGAAGCTTCTGCAAATTCAGATTGGAGAATTACCTCTCTGACCTATGGAACATAAACTGGCAAAATTTCTATCTGTGATCTTCAGTTAATGAGGCAGTTGCTATCTTCAGCTCAGCCCTTTCAAACCTAATAAACGCACCACTATAAGTAAATGTAGAGTCAAAACCGCTTCTTGTCCCTGGTTCACTGGCACATTAAAAAAAGCTCTAACACTGCGGACAAGCTTTGGGCTACAGCTCGGCACACCAAAGAAGCATCTGACTGGATGACACTTAGAGCATCCCATAATGCTTGTACTAAACTTGCCAGAACTACCAAAGCTAACTATTACGTGAATGCACTTGAAAGTGCTAAGGGTGACCCTGTTAAGATCTGGCGAACCATGAAATCAGTTGAAGGTCATAGAGTTCCACCTTCAGTCTCTATTAAAACAAACTGCTATGGTTTCATTACCTCTGACCAACGCACAATACTGGAAAAACTAAATTCTCACTTCGTGACTGCAAGTTTAGCCTTTGACTCCTCTTCTGCCACAATATTTGTGAGTAATCTCAGTCCAAATGTTGTTTCTACCACCCCACATAACCAAGGATCCTTCTGCTTTTCCCTTATAACCTCCAAACAGGTAGAGGACTTACTCATAAAACTAGATACCAAAAAGAGCACAGGTGCTGATGGAATAGACTCTGTATTCATAAAACTAGGCTATCATTTTTTTCTATATATATTTTTAGCGATTTTCCCATTTTCTCCCTGTAACCCGTCCCCCGGCCACGTGTGTGGAGGCACGCACATGCCACATCTCGAGGTACCCTCCCACTACATGCCACCCCCTCTGCCTACACTGACCACGGACCTCCACCCGGAGGCAGCAACCACCCTGGGAGAGGAGAGCTGCTTTCCAGCTTCTCAACCCTGCTCCTACCCTTCGCCCTTCACCACCCCCGTGGTGGCTCCCTGACTACTCGAGTCCATTCCTGAACCTGGGTCCAGCTCCTCAGCTCTCTGCGCCACCGGGATGGCATTAGGCTATCATTATGTTTGCTTGCACGCATGTGCAAGAAACATAGTGCCATCATCCGAGTTTTTCGGAGGTGTGTCAGCATCTTCCAATTCAGTCAGTGTGTTTGCAGGTGCGGTCGCAGTTCTCCAATCACTGCTGGAGCTGTCTGTGACAGCAGTTGAAAATGTGGTGGCATACAGTTGAAAGAGGGAGCTACGCTTCAGTGAGCAGCGATAAGATATCGCCTGCTCATGCGTGCTCCCCCCTTACACACACGCGCACACATACTGTGTGCTCGCCTCATACAAGACACTGTATAGCCGACAGGTGCCCAGTCCCTCGTCGGGCTGTGCTGCGCCCTCAAACAGAGTTCAAGATGCCATGCTGGGTGCCTACCCAGTGTGGCAACACATCCAGATGGCGACGGGGTGTCCAATCCTCGTCGGCTCCAGACTCCCCAACAGTGTCAGACAGCTGCCATGCTGGGAGCCCACCTCAGCATGGCAGAAAGCCGTATGGCCGTCAGTGCCTAACCGGCCGGCTCCACCCCCAAACAGTTTACAGGCTGCCACGCTGGGAGCCCACCCCAGCGTGGCACAAGTCCATATGGCGACGGGTGCCAATCCTCGCCGGCTCTAGCCCCCAAAACAGTTTTTTCTAGCTGCCACGCTGGCAGCCCACCCCAGCGTGGCAAACGCCCCGCTGCCTTCCTGTTTAAAAACAAAAACCTGTAAACAAGAAAACGCCTCTGCATTCACCCAGCCTACCCAAGCCAACCACTGCGCACCATGCTTCCCACACCCCCACCCTATACTTGCTCTCCTGACTCGTGCAACGATTCTGTGGACCGGGAACACGTCTGCACTCTTCAAAGCCGACCGCGAACTGAGGAAATGCTGGTAAGCTGTATAATGGGATAGATAGGGTTTTTTCAACTTTGCTGCATATCTCAGGCATTGTTTGGAATTTGTGAACCAAATTTTCAACATGGGGCTTTTGGGACCCCTTCTCATGAATGATGTAACTGTCATGGGATTAATCGGGCCCGAAGGGTGATTTCGCAGTCACTGCGCGAAATCACCTTTCGGGACCGAGTAACGAAACGACACTGCCACTGTTCATAAGGTGGGCTTCAAAAGCCTATGTTGAAAATTTTGTGAAACATTTCCTAAAATGACTGTTTTATTAAGCGTATGCTATGCAGTTCCTACGCACTCTCGTAAGTTTGCGAATTTTCAATATTTTCACTCCAGATTTTCAACACTGCCATTTTATTACACTTCCTTATGAACAGTACAGCTGCCATTTTTCACATGTCGCCCAAAATGTGTTTCCGCACATGTAGTGCACAATGATGCAGTCGGTGTGTGAAAGCAATGTTTGGGACAGATTAAGAAAATCACAGTTACACTGTTCATGAGCAGAGGTCTTAAAATGGCTATGTTGAAAATTTGGTGACAAAAGTCCATAAAATGACTGTGTTATGAGTGAGCATTGTGCAGTTTCCACGCACCCTCGTAAGTTCATGACTTTGTAATATTTTCAGTCCAGATTTTCACCAGTGGCATTTTCCACACTTCCTTATGAACAGTTAGCTGTCATTTTTCACAACATGGCTGAAATGTGTTTTCACACTTTCAGCGCAGAGATGCGTGGTCGCTGTGGAAATCATTGTTCGGGACAGATAAAGAAAATCACAGTGACACTGTTCATGATCGGAGGTCCCAAAATGCCTGTGTTGACAATCTGCTGTAAAAAATCCTCAAACTAATTACATTACGGGTGTGCATTGCACAGTTTCTATGCACGCTTGTGACTTCACCAGTTTTTTTAAATATTTTTACTGCTGATTTGCAACATTGCCAATTTTTACACCTCCCCATGAACAGTACAGCTGTCATTTTTCACATCCTGTTCAGAATGTGTTTTTGCACCTGTGGTGCTAAATGCCATATTCGCTGTGCATAAGCAGCTTTCGGCTAACAAACTGATATTGCCACTGTTCATGAGGTGGGGGTCACAAAAAAACCATGTTGAAAATTTGGAGTGAAAATACCAACGAATGCCTGAGGTGTTAGGGTTTCCAACCATAATGCCCCACCGCGTAGAGAATGACAGGCATCAGGGGTGTGACTTGGGATTCTTGCCTGTAATACTCATACCATTCCACACCCTGCAGCCAGTGAGAGGCATCAAGGTATGCCTTGGACTCTTCGGCCCCAAAGTTCACCCCATTCTCCCATACCGCACCCATCTCACCGTATTTCCTGATGGAATGGGGTGCGCATAAGGGCCAAAGACCCCAAGGCACACCATGACACTTGTCAGTGTCTGCAGGGTAGGGTGTGGTGAAATGGCATGGCCGTTATGCCTGACGACCCAAAGGCACACCCCAATGCCTGTCACTCTCTGCAGGGTGGTGGTGGGGTTGGCTTCAGTTCAATACTTCACTGCCATTCCTGTTATGCAGCTCTGTAACTTCTACACTACCAATGCCAGTGCCAGCAAGCAAACATTCGGTATTGACAAATGCTTGTTTTTTAACTGCTCCTATAACCTATCTATTTAATATGCCAGTTGCTTCTGGTATAGTTCCCTAATCCTAGAAAACAGCTCACATACTGCCTCTGTTCAAACCCGGTAATCCATGTGACTTAAATAACTATAGGCCCATTTCTGTCTTGCCTATCCTTTCCAGAATTCTGGAGAAACTTGTTAACACCCAACTAAGGGACTGTCTGGAAAACTCAGATTTTCTCAACCTGCTACAATCTGGCTTTAGGTAAAATCATAGCACAGTTTCTGCCCTTGCAAAACTGACAAATGATTGGCTTACCTCCCTAGACCACAGATACCCAACAGGGGCTGTTTTTCTCAATTTAAGTAAGCCTTTGATACAGTGGACCATGACCTTCTGTTAATTAAACTTAAGGAGCTTGGTCTAGGACTTCGTTCCGCCCTCAGAGAAATGGCAGCCTAGACCACGAGCTCCATTTGACTTCCATGTTAAATTCCCTTCAACTGGTCTAAACTTTATAAAAATTATGCACAAATTGAGATATTTCACTGAGTTGGAAAGAGAGAACAAGCTGTTTCGGTTGGTCCCACAAAAAAAAAAATTATATGATGGAAGAGATAGACGACCGATTGGACACGGAGGCATCCGAGCCCTGCTCCCAACGGACAGTGACGCCAGCAGATACGAGACGGTTCTGGGAAAAGCTCCCCGAAATCAGCCAAATTTAAAAACAAGAAAGTGAAACTAGACACTGTTTACCAGGAATTGATATCCTTTTGAGCTGAGGTGAAGGACTTATAAGGAGAGCTTAGAAGAGGTGTTATACAGCTGGAGCAAAGGGTGGATGAGGTCGAGAGGCAAGGCACAGCTACTAAAAACATGGTAGATGATTTTGAAAATGCGATACAACTCCTTAAAGAGCAACAAGAGCAGATGGAAGCCTCTCAAGAGGACTCTGAAAATAAGGTCTGTCGTAAGAACATACGAATTTATGGTATCCCCGAGGGCTCTGAGGGAAACTATGCAAAATAATTTACTGAGGTACTTTTAAGAACAGCACTAGAATTACCTGATTCCATGCAGCTACATCTAGAAAGGGTCCATAGAGCCCTTGCCCCAAAACCTACCTCCCCTAACCTCCCACCTCGCTCCAATATTGCTAGATTTAACAACTATGCAACCAAAGAGCAGGTTCTTTTAATGGCTTGGAGAAAAATTAAAGTGTTCTATGGGCAAACTGGATTCTATCTTGACCATGATCATGCCCCCAAAACCATGCGGTTTAAGAAGGGCTTACCTAACACTGCTTCCAATCATCAGAGCAGCCAGATATCAATTTTCCACACCTTATCCAGCACATTTGGTGGTTAATCTACTGGAAGGAAAGAAGGAAAGCCAAATTGCGCAAGAAGCCAGAACGGAACTATCTAGAATAGGCCTCAACTATCCAGATTGAGCACAGGCAACAGCGGGGCCCCCCACCAGCGTCTTCCGAGATGCCAGATGGTCTCCAGGAAACCCCAGGAGAGACACGGTACTTCCAGAGATCTGAAGCAGGTCAACGTAACATACAGACGCACAGAATCCCCACAGAAGACCTGAAAGGCCCAGAACCATGACTCGGGGGAATCTTCTTTTTTCCTGCTGGAAGTTAATTTAGGAGGCACAGGGTGTGTCATGGGGGGAGGATGAGGGGCTTATTCTCCCTTTGGGAGGTCGAGGGTTTATCCTGCTCACCTACCCTTGACTCTGGGTAGTAAATTGTTACAAGCCCTCTAAATTTGGGCAAAGCATGGCTGCTGTCAGGGCGGGTTAGAGCAGAGACCTACCCCCCCCCACTCGGGTGCAGCACCTTTCCGGAGGGGGTATGGGGACTCCCTGATTGGGGGATCATTACAAAACGAGCAGGATTGAGCTTTATTATTAATATGTTTAAAAGTTTTGGACTTGGTTGAGAACTTTATGGAAACTGGTGACTCAGGGGACTCCGAATGTCTAAAATTAATACTTTCTGGACAACTGACATGACAACTATAACAATCACTTTATTTTCTAGCTTCAAACTGATTTTATGGTTATTATATACACATGAACAATTGAAAATATAATTTTTTCTTTAAAAGCCTTGTATATCGGGGCTACTGAGCTTAAAGAAGTTACATAATCTTAGGGTCCAATCTAATAATAATATTGGATTAATCTTCAGACAACACTGGGGTCAGTGCGAAGAAAAGATTGGTTTAGGTACCTGAAAATGATGGTGTTTCTCTTAACCCTACCTACACAAGTTCTTTTGTTTTACCTGATTTTGATTTTCATTTTGGGGGGGGGCCACAAGGGCTCCCAGGAGGCCCCGAGTGAAGTGAAGTTAACTTGGGACATACCTCCTCTTCTGGGTGGACCCTATTTTGGGGTGGGGTCTCCTTGGGAGATATAGGGAGGTTACTACCAACCTCCCCTGCCTTGGAAGTCATGGATTTAACAACAAGAGAATATGCACAACGTGAAAAGGAAGAATTGTATAAAACACAATATACAGTAATATTGTGGTCAGTTTTTTTTTTTTTTCAATTCGAAGTTTATTGATACATTTTCCACAATAAAAGGCGGTTAGAACGACAGTGATATTGAAATTCAGACACAATGTAAAGGGATAACTGCCTAACCCACTCTTCCCTCCCCTTACTGCAGTAACCAAACCTAGTGTCCCTCAAATGCCAAGCTCTTTACCCAAGATCCTACATGGCAGTGTAACCTAAGATATACTTAGACCTGAGCCAGAGAAATTAGAGAGTGAAGGGGATCCCAGATTTTGGTATAAGCTGCCAATCTATTGTGAAGACTGGCAATTGCTTTTTCTGTACGTAGATTGGACAGAGTTTCTTTTTCCCATTCCTGGACAGATGGGGAGGACTTATCTTTCCAGTGACGTAAAATGAGCTTCTTAGCCGATAAGGCAATCATGGAAATATGAAACTTTCTTACTTTAACTGTAATAGAAGACAGGTCCCCTAAAAGGCAAATCTCCGGAGTGAAATACTCCTGAAGGCCCAGCACAGGGTCCAAGGAAGTCTTAACTGAGTCCCATAAGGGGGAGACTTTAGGGCAAGACCAAAACGTGTGAAGAAGTGTTCCTTCTTCCTGCAGACATTTATTACATATACTGTATTGGAGTTCAGATAACCCCATTTCTGTAATTTAACCGGAGTGTAATACAAGCTAATGTAATATATGATACTGCATGAGGCGCAGTCTGTCTTGAGAAATATGTTTATGACAGGATCTCCACAGGGATTGCCAATCCAGATGGTGCTGAGGGAAGAAATTATTCCAGAATCTTGTGGGTCCAAAGGAGCCCCTGTATTTCTTGTGAAACAAAACCTGATATAATTTAGATATTACACCTGGAGATCCGGTGAGTGAAGAAACCTCAGGTATCAGGGCTGTGACGGTCTGGGAGGGGGGGATATTACCGAAATTGATTACGAGTAAACGCCTTAATTGTGTAACTTTGAAGTGAGAGGAAGCCGGAATATGAAATTTCCTGATAATATCTCCCACTGACAACCATTGCCCATCTTTATCCGTAAGAGAAAGAAGTTTCCCATCCCCCAATTGGGACAACCATTGACGGGGAATCTGGTTCTTGTTAATAGTGTAAGATTGGGGAATTCCAGATAGGATAGGCCAGGTCCCTGTGGGGAGAATATTGCAAAAATGAACACATTTGTGAATAAACCTTTAAGGAGGTAGATATTGTGGGGCACTCCTCAGTCATACGTACCTGGGGGATTTTAAGAAAGAATAAAGTAAGGGGGTCCAGATTTTTAGACTTGATTATATCCAATTCAATTCTAAGCCAAGCCAGTTGCTCTTTTTCTGGGCCGGGAGATACCCATCTCAGACATTTTGCTAGATGACTGGCCCAGTAATATATAGCCAGATGGGGAATCCGTAAACTCCCCTCCAGTTTTGGAGCTGCCAACTTATAATAAGCCAACCAAAGGGTATCTATCGGCCCAAATAAATCTGGTGAATATGCCATGTATCTTTTTAAACCAGAGTAAAGGGATAAAAGTATTGAGAAGAGATAATGGGTAAAAAAATTCTAGGAAATATATTCATCTTAATTATGTTGATCCGGCCCCATAATGAAATGGGAAGTTTGGACCACCTCTCGAGATCATGAACTATCAACTGCGAGAGGGAATCCAGATTTTTCTTAAACCATGTTAGGGGGTTACGAGATAGCTTAATGCCCAAATATTTAAATGACCTGGGAGTCCAGCATAAACCTAAGGGACTAATATCATTTTTGAATACCTTATGGTTTAATGGGAAAAATAAGGATTTGCTAGCATTCAATTTGTAATTGGACAGGTCACTAAATCTTGCTATTCACTCTACAAAGCCGGGACAGAGGATACTGGATGAGATAAGTGTATCAGCAAGTCATCTGCGTATGCAGTGACTTTGATTTCATGACGCCCAACCCTAATGCCTTGTATGGAAACGTTATTGAGAATATTTTGAATGAGAGGTTCCAGATATAAGTTAATAACAGAGGAGATAAGGGACATCCCTGTCTAGTCCCTGAATGGAGTGAAAAGGGCTTAGAGAAGCCCCATTCCCAGAGATTCTTGCTGTAGGATTTTTATAAAGTGTGGCAATCCAGAAAATAAATAGAGAAGGAAATTGAAAAGCTTCCAGAACTCGAAACAGAAAATTCCAGTTCACTCGATCAAATGCCTTCTCGGCATCCAGGGAGACCAGTCCTGCAGGGAACTCGGCATCCCTGGTAGCCAAGAAGACATGTGATAGGGTACGCAAGTGGTCAGAAGATGAACGCCCTTTCATAAATCCTACCTGGTTTATACCTATTAACTCAGGAAGAACTACCATTAGCCTATTAGCTAATATCTTCGAGAGAATTTTAATATCCTGGTTTAAAAGGGAAATAGGTCTGTAACTCTGAACAAGCTCAGGATCTTTATCTGGTTTGGGGAGGAGAACAATCAAGGCCTCAAAAAGGTGAGGGTCGGCCTCCGCCCCAGTTAAAATATGTTGAAATAAATGGCAAAGTACTGGTAATAAGAGGTCCTGAAAAACTTTATAAAACAGGGAGGAGAATCCGTCGAGGCCTGGAACTTTGTCTGCCAGCAATTCGCTAATAACCTCAGCAATTTCTTCCTGCGATATTGGAGTAACCAGAAAACCCTTGTGTCGATCTGAGAGGGAGGGCAAATGCGAATCCTTCAGATAGCTCTCCGTACTCCCAGGACAAGGAGGATGCTCCATGTCACTGTACAAACTTGCATAGTATAGGGCGAATTCTTGGGACTATTTCAGTGGGAGATACTTTTAGGGACCTATCAGCCATTGCCCTGATTGGAGGGATAAATCTCACTGATTCTTGTTGCTTAATATGCAATGCCGGTAGGCGCCCCGCCTTTTCTCCCTGGTCAGTGTAACTAGCTCTTGTATGAATAATAGCTAATTCTGCTTTTTCCCGAAGTAGCTCTAAATATCTATCTTTCAATACTAGAAGTTTTCTCCTGTCCTCGTCAGGAGGATTAATCGAAAAGTTGTTTTCAAGTGACCTGATTTGAGATAGTAAAGATATTAATTCCTTCTCCTGTGCCCTTTTCCTGCCCACCGCCATACTAATATGGATCTCTCTCATGAAGGCCTTAAAGGCCCCCCACAAAATATCCGGCTTTGCACTATCTAAAGGGTTAGATGAAAAAAAGGATTCAATTTGCTTCCTTATAAGCTTGCAGTATTTGACATCTTTGAGAAGTTGTTCATTAAGTTTCCATCTGGTTTCCCTGTTAGGTAAATTAAGGAACGCCAGTTTACATAATACCAGTGAATGGTTGGAGATAGGGCCAGGTTGAATCAAGGAAGTCTTAATCCCAGGTAGTAGAAACTGAGAAATAAATATGTAATCAATGCGGGACTGCGAGCCGTGCACCACTGACCTGAAGGTAAACTCCCTAGAATCAGGGTGCAAGACACGCCAGACATCGCAGAGCTTGCATTGGTCCAGTAGGTCTTTAAAAGCCTTCTGCCCTGGAGTGACCACTCCCGGACCTCTACCTGACCTGTCCAGATTAGTATCTACTACTTGATTAAAGTCACCCCCCCAAAATAATCCTGATGGGAAGCATTGGAAGAATAACAGATATAAGTCTCATAAAAAACCCTGGGTCATCTATGTTAGGGCCATAAATACTACCGAGTAAAAGTGGAACGGACCAGAGAGTGCCTTTATCAAGGATAAACCTTCCCTCAGGGTCTTTAATGACCTGTGTAGAAATGAAGGGAATACCCCTGTTAATCATAAGCATGACCCCACAACTGTTGTTAGATCCCTGGGCATTATACACCAGGCCCACCTGCTGTCTTCTTAACTGTGAAGCTTCCATTTCTAATAAATGAGTTTCCTGTAGAAAAGTTATCTGAGAACGTAATAAACTTAAATGTTTAAGAGCCTGATATTGTTTGTGTTTTTTCTTGATCCCCTTAACATTCCAAGTCGCAAAAGTTATTTCTTTAGCCATCCAATAATGGTAGCTAGACTTAATGTACTCAGCTCAGCACTCGGGATACATAATACCTGCAACCCTACTCCCATGGTTACCGCAGTAAGACCCTCCCTCCTCCCTAACCCCCCCACATTTAACTCCTTCCCATCCCCAACTCCCCTACCCCTAACAATACCTAAATCCCGCCCCCCACACAACCCTCTAGACTGCCACAAGCAACGTTCAGCACAGTACTGGGTCTTTTCCTCCATCTCCCGCCTCCCGATAATGCACCTCTGCTAATGGCAACAAATCCTGCATTCCACTGTGATTATTTGAAAAAACAAACAGTGCTGATTACCCCCAGAAGATGAGGGAACGGCCTTGGGCTTTCAGTACCACCACACCTAAGTGTTAGCATGATAGTGACCTGGTAAACGAGGTATACAACGAGAACCATGCATATCCCAGGTAGCCTTGGAAACCAGAGTGAAACTGAGAGTGAGAATTGAGATCAACCTTGCCTCGTGGGACAGCTATGCAGGAACTAGAACCAAATCGGGAACCTAGTGAAGGGGAGTAACCATTTCCACAGACTGAGAGCAAAAATCGGGAAAAACCTAGCAACCGTGACTCAGGGGAAGAAAACAGAAAAAAATAGTCTTCCCAGAGGTGACCAACCTCCGATTGCAAAAGCTCTCTTTGAGAAAATTTATTGCCCTGCTCTCGAGTCTAACAAGACGATTACGGGAGATCCCCCTCGAATTAAGAGCTGCACCACTATGAGTTACAGATGTATAGTGCACCCTCTAGTGGCCAGATCCTGATCCTAATACAGTGAAAGTGAGCTGCAGAGAAAGCCCAAGACTGCTGTAAATTCCGATCCAAATGAAATGAACATAAATCTTAGCCTCAGCGAGACAAATTCCCCCTTCTATTGTGTTTACAATACTGAGAACACCGAAACATGAAACTCGGTTCCCCACGCAAACAAACCCCGAGACCCCAGGTGCGTTTTTGCCCTTAACCGGCGTTGACCCTCTAAGATTAGGGCCCAAGAGACTGCTAGCAGGCATGCCCTGTGCTGATCCCCCCCCCCAGTCCAAGCAAGACAACAGGAATTTCCAATCCAACTTGCTTTGAACATCTCCTCAAAGAAAGAGAAAACAAAAGTTCTGATCCATAGCTCCAAGCAGCTCTTTATCCCGCAAACAAGGCCTCTCAGGGCTCTCGAAACAGATCTGGTAGCATAAATTTAAGGCTCGTCAGGGCAACTGCAGGATCATCATAATTGGACCAGGATCCATTTACGAGAACTTGTAACCTGGCCGGGTATCCCATCCTCAATTTCAGGCCTGCCGCAATAATCTTAGACACAATGGGATGGAACGCTTTCCACTTCAGATGAACCGACCCAGGCAAATCTTGTGAGATTCTCAGTTTTGTGTTCTCCCAGTGAACCTCTTGTGAAGCTCTCACTTTGTGCAGAAAATGTTGTTTCTCTAGGAAATTCAAAAAACGACAGATGATAGGATGGGGGGGATCCTCCGGAGAAGGCTTAGGTCACAGAGACCTGTGAGCTCGCTCTATAATCTCTACCGGGCCTAAGGGAGAGGGGCCAGCAACCCGCTCCACCAACTTCTGTATAAATGCCACAACATGCTGGCCCTCTTCTCCCTCTGGTAGCCCAAGTATCACAACATTGTTTCTGCGGCTACGGCCCTCTAAATCTTCGAGCTTGGCCTCGAGACGAGATAACTTCTGACGCATAGACACCAATTCAGGATCGAGATTCTCTAACTTTTTCTCCATCGAGACTATTCGAGCTGTGTTATCAGAGACAGTTAACGAAACTTCATCCAGTTTTCTAGAGAGAGTTTTCAGATTGATCACCATTTCTTTCATTTCTTCACGAAAGGGCTTAAACTCTTCAAGGAACCTATTAAGCGTTAAAGGTTCCTGCTCTCCGATGTGGCTCGGAGGATCAGGCCTCTCTGGCCCACCCGAGGCCCGGGATTTCTTGGAGGCCTTTTTGGGAGTAGCAGGGGGAGTGTGCTTCTGCGGGGCTTTCTTCATGTAAGCCTCCATCCACCAATCTAGCACTCAAACCAGATTTCCGGAGTATTCAGATAGTACTAAATCTCAAAAGCAGAGGAAATGGGGAAATTTAAGCGTCCAAAAAAGACGATTTAATGATCGGGAGGCAGGAGCTTCTCGAAGGAGCTTCTACTCAGCACTCTGCATCACGTGATCCTCCAGTCTTTTGTTTTGAAAAATGGAGGCAGTATAGCACAGTGGTTTAAGGCTCTGAGCTGCAAATTTGGAAACCTGGGTTTAAATCCCACAGCCCCCACTTGCATACTGTGTGACTCTGAGCAAGTCACTTAACTTCCCTGTGCTCCCAGGTCGCACCTGTAAACAAGCTTTCAGCTTAGTGTGTCTCTCCTGGTTAAACAATTGGAAAAAAAAATAAATAAAAAGACACCGTTGCCATATGGTTTTACTAGAGTTAAAAATTTAACAAAATGGGTCATGATTAATAAGGGGAAATATAATTTAGTCTATTTGGTGAATTTAACTAATGGTACAGTATACTTATTTCTTCCTGGGCAAACCAAGCTAGTAATATAACCAAGACATGTTCGCTGACTTCTGGTCTTCACCAGTTTAATCAGGGGCTGGATTACTGGAGACTCAGGGACTTGGAAGGTGGCGGGAACAGTTCCATGCCGGGTGAGAGTGTAGAAGGCGGGGGTGGCTCACGAGGCACCGGAACTCTTAAAAGGATATAGCAAGTACTATACAAATATGGCTACAATACCAGTGAAATTTCTATCCTTAAACATTAATGGAATTAATAGTTCTGTGAGGATTTCCGGTGACGTCACCCTACCGAATGGAAGCCTGAGAAGGGAGCTCCTGGGCCGCCCCATTAATAAAAGCGAAAAATAGAGGATTTGAACTAAAAGGAGAAGGAATCACTCAACAACGGCAAGCAAGGATGCCAAAGAAAGGAGAAAATGCGATCCATAAACCAGGGGAAGAGCGAGATGGAACAGGATTGTCGGAAGGGACTCGGAGAGCAAGGGTCGAGGCATCGGGGACCTCGCCGCAGAAGAGCGAGATCACAACAACCTCCCCTGTCAGCAGTACAGAAACAGATGACAGCCATGCTCACTGAAATAAGAGACTTTCGAAAAGAAATGAGGGTAACGGTTACAGCCCTCTGCACGGATCTTACAAAGCTAGACAAGTGGCAGGATGAGCTGGAGGAGCAAGCCACAATAACGGACCGCAGAGTGGATAACACGGAGCGCGCAGTAGCCCAGATATCAAAAGAGGTGCAGGCCCTACAAGCAAGAGCGGAGGACGTGGAAAGCCGCAACCGACGGAATAATATCCGCATCTCGGGAATCCCGGAGGGAGTAGAAAGCCCAGATATAATCCTCTTTATGAAGCAGCTGTTAAGGGAGGCTATAAAAATCCCAGACAACTTAACGCTCAAATTTGAGAGAGTGCATTGCACTCTGGGCCCAAAGCTGCCTACGGGAGCACGCCCGAGGGCAATTTTAGTGAGATTTCTCCGTTTCCAAGAGAAAGAAACGGTACTCCATGCGGCATGGAAACAGGGTGAGGTACTCTTCCAGTCACACAGAATATTTTTAGAAAACGACTGCGCTCCTGAGATAATGTTCAGAAGAAGGCAGTATATCCCAATCTTGCGCATCCTAAAAGCGGCAGGCCTCCGATTCTGTACCCCGTACCCCGCAAAGCTGGTAATAGGATTCCCAGAGGGTTCCCTCACCTTTGATTCTGTAGGGGAGGCAATTGCAGAGCTAAAAAAGAGAGGGTTTGAGACCCCGAAGAATCCCACCAACCAAAGACTCTCCCTGGCGTCTAAACTTTCGCAGCAAGTATGGAACAAAGGTAATAGAGGGGCACGCAGACAGCAAGGCAGAGAAGCTATTCAGCAGATCGTTAAAACGCTGCAGCAACCACCACAGCATGGCAGCACGAGTAATCCCACCGAGAGGAAGCAGAATGATAGCCCTCCTAGGTGAATTTCCTCGGAAGGTGGTCTAAGGGCGTGCCACTGATTGCATAACGAGTGATGCAGGACTGATAATCACAGAATTGGACTTTGGGGGGGAAAAAGCAGGGTTTTATTGGAACCTCCCGGTCTGAGTCTTCTGTTTAACAATCAAAAATCAACAGAAAACTCATGGACTACTCCAGATAAGTCACAGATTAGCCTAGATGCATAACTTTCCCTATCTATAAAGTACTGTAGTGACTAACCAGGGTAAAGGAAAATGATTGTTCTTGTTTGGAGATCTGCTACCTCCTTCCTGGCTATTATGGGGGGCGCTCACACGACAATAGGGGTCCCTCGGGTGGTTGAGGGGTATACCCTTGGTCATCACTGCTCGCCCCCGGCCCCAGTCTTCTGCGCCCTCGCTATGCCCTGTACCGGGGAGGGGAGCGGGGACGAGGGATACACTTCGATCTGAAAGTGCTGGGAAGAGTCACACCTGATGGGAGAGAGGGGGGATAGAGGGCTTCTCTCCCTCCCCTTCACTTATTCATATCTTCAAGCGGAAATAATTATGTAAGCCGGAGTCCTAGGGAGATTTCCCCGGTTGGTAGAGCGTGATCGTATGCTTTCCCCCAGTCCTAACTAAATAAATTAGGGGAAACCCTTTCTACTATAGCAGATCCTCATATGTAAATAGGCAATGAGATAGTAGGGCCGGCCCTAGAGAGCAGAGGGACGTCCCAGCCCATTTACTTCCCTAACTGACACTAGCCCATAGCCTTATTGCACGGGCTTGGCCTAGCAGTCTCTCCCCCAAAAAAAAAAGCAGACACGACAAGTGTCTAGAATTCTCCAAACACCGAGAATTCAGGTGTGTAATTCTACAGCACACCATGATCCCAGAGTGGGATCACGACGATGGAAGATCCGTAACCAGATGGAATACCAAATTATCGAAATTGGCCCAGTTGGCCCTGTTTCGTCATAGGTACTACCGATTTAGGGAGGGATATTACCTCCTAAGTTTATGTTTACTTTTTTCGGTTAGTTACCGAGTTGGAGGTTTAAGTTTAGTTAGAGTTAAAATTCATGACATACAGTACCCGACAAGTATGGACTATGATAAAGTCAGGCATGGTATTTGGCAGAATTATAATATGTTACAACTCATTGAGAGAACAAGCAAAGGCTTGGAGGGGAGAGGTTTCCACTTCCGACCTAGATTGAGAGGAAAGGTTATTGGTTTGACATGAATAGACGTGTAACATTATATTCCCTAAACGTTAATGGTTTGGGGAACCCTATAAAAAGGACTAGAATATTAACACTACTAAAGAAATCTGGTTCAGATATTGCATTCCTACAAGAAACTCACATGTCATCAAAGGAACATGAGAAATTGAAAAGAAGAGGTTTTTCTCAGGTATATACCTCAGCAATGGGGGATGTGGGAAGAAGAAGAGGGGTGGCCATTTTAATTCCCTCAAGCACTCCTTTCCGGGAGATAAAGAGATGGGAGGACCCAGAAGGCAGACTAGTGATAGTACAGGGATGGCTATGGGATAGGAAGTCACCCTGCAAATATATATATCCTCCGGAGCAGATATACCCACTATTCGGACCTTATTTGATAGAGTGGTTTACCTGACTAAGGGAATACTGTTGTTGGGAGGAGACTTCAATGCTACACTGGACCCTGCATTGGACTCCACCAAACTAATTAAGAATAAACAACCCACCCCGCAGAGATTTTTCCGACGCTTCATACGGGAGGTGGGATGGCTAGACACTTGGAGATCACTACACCCGAGAACTAGGGGATATTCGTTTTTCTCAGCACCACATGGCACCTACTCTAGAATAGATTACTGTTTCACACAAAAAGAAAATTTAGATAAATTGTTAGAAGCAAAAATAGGAGCCATTGCACACGCAGATCATGCCCCAATAGTTACGGTCTGGGCAATAGGAGAGGTAAGAAGAACAACTAGGTGGAGGTTTAACCTTGCGCACCTTAAAAGTGAGGTGTTTAGGGAATTCCTTAAGGCAAAAATAGAAGAAATAAAGAGGGACAATGCTGATCCAAACATCTCGGTGGCAATTAGGTGGGACACCTTAAAAGTGGTTCTTAGAGGCCACTTGATAAAACACACAGCCACACTGGCTAAAGCCAGAGAGCAAAGGAGGAATCTCATTGAGCAGACCCTGTTGGATCTCCAACAGAAACATCAGCAGGGAGATACTTCAGTTCTACCGCAGCTCCAAAGGGCAAAACGAGATTTGGAGGACCTATGCACGCAACAAGCTGAAGTGGCGTTAGCTTCCCTAAAGCAGAAGTATGGTGAAGTAGGCCCGAGGGCCTCTCGCCTATTAGCATATAGATTGCGAAAGCAGCGTAAAATGTCCACAATAGCAATAATTAAAGACCCAAAAACAGGCACACAACAATCCAAGTTAGAGGAAGTAACCCGAGTTTTTGTTCAATATTTTCAAGAATTATATACTCCAGAACAACAGTCTCCACCGGAGCAAGTGGAAGCTTTCCTCCGGAATTTGACCCTCCCCAAACTCACTGAGGAACAGCAAGCAGTGTTAGTGGCTCCTATAACCCTGCAGGAATTAACTACAGCATTAGCCAGATCAAAGACACAAAAATCTCCAGGTCCGGATGGATACGGAGCTGAATTTTATAAAAACATGGCCCACACAGTCTGCCCTACCCTGGTAGAAGCCATGAATGAAATAATGCAGGGTGATACCGCCCCCCCCCACCTAGCTGGTCATACGCTACAATCTCCCTTATCCTTAAACCCGGAAAGGACGCCTTACAGTGCAGCTCGTACAGACCAGTGTCAGTCTTTAATGTAGATTATAAATACTACACTGCCATTTTGGCTAAGAGACTAGATTTAGTACTCCCGAATCTGATTAATTTAGATCAAACAGGCTTTGTAGGAGGTAGATCAACTACCGACAACACACGTCGAGCATTACACCTGATACAGGAGATGCAGGCCAGCAAGACTCAGAGTGTCCTCCTCGGCTTGGATGCCGAGAAGGCATTCGATCGGGTGTCCTGGCCTTCCTTTTCACTACAATGAGGAGATGAGCTCTCCTCTTTTCATCACACTCCTCACAGAATTATATTCCTCACCACAAGCCTGTATAAAGGTTTCGGTCACCACTCTCAGTATTTCCCCTTAGGCAGAGGCACAAGACAGGGCTGTCCGCTGTCACCAGGTCTCTTCGCTATATTTATAGAACCCCTTGCCCAAGCTATACGACAATCCACAGAAGTAAAGGGAACTAGGATAGATGATTTAGAGCATCGTATAGCGTTATACGCAGACGATGTCTTGCTCTTCCTTTCAGACCCAACTAGGTCAATTCCCAAGGTTTTCGAAATTCTAGAGGAATATGGTAGATGTTCAGGCTATCGACTGAATACTAATAAAACAGAGGCAATGGTCTTTCACTTTGACCCGCCAGATTGGCTAAGAGTTAGATACCCTTCCGCGGAAGTTAAATAAACTTAAATATTTAGAATTTTCCTATCTCACAAAACAGAAGACGCCTTGCAATTTAATTATGGCTCCTTTACGGCCCAGATGAAAAGTGACCTGGAAAAGTGGGATATTCTCCCCTTGAACCTGAAACAGAGAGTCGAGGTGATACGAATGGTGATCTTACCCAGAGCACTCTATCTATTTCAAAACATACACCTTCATTTGCCCCAACCCTATTTCAGGACTGGAATAAGATAATTTCTAAGTTTCTGTGGTCAGGAAAGAAGCCCAGAGTGGGATTAAACACACTAATGCTTCAAAAAGACAAAGGAGGACTGGCCCTACCTAATCTTAAGTTTTACAATTGGGCCTCACATATCTCATTTATGATTAGGAGAGCAGTACCCGACAACACAGCTAGATGGAAGGAGATAGAGGAGTCTTTACTCTCAAACCCAGAGTGGGAAAGAGCCTTGTTCTACCTTACCCCCCCCCCCCAACCAGGGGCAGCAATGTACGGACTCCTGGACCAACCATCAGGTAAGAGCCTGGAATGGGATTCGTAGGTCCCTGGGAATCTCCCCATATCTGTCCTGGTTCCTACCTATAGAGCAACTGGAAAACCCCCGGTAGATTAGATCATACATTCAGAAACTGGGGAACACCAACACTTTACTAGCCTAACTCAATTGATGACAGGCTCACAGGTGAGGACCTTCACCTCACTTCAACAAGAGTTCAAACTGAGACCCTCTGACTTTTTAGATACTTGCAAATTCGCACTTCTTTAACAGTTTACCCCCAGAGGTACGATGTCAGGAACACCCTCCTTTGATAAAATGTTTCTTCAAAATTATCGTATCAAAACCTACCACATGCAATCTCCTGCATATATAAAGCAATAACACAGACAATAGGGAGACACTATCTAGTCAGACAGAAGTGGGAAGGGAACTAACACGCAGATACCCGAAGAAAGCGTGGGAAACAGCCTGCAACCTGACAAGTAAACTTACTAATTCTCAGGAGGGCGGCTGTTCTCTGGCAACTTTTAGTAAGGTACTCGCACACCAGTAATAACTTCACACTATGATAGAATTAGAACCGCATCCTGCTGGGGAATTATGGAGAAACAACAGCTCCCATACACACATCTTCTGGTCATGCCCGAAATTACAAGTCTTTAAGTTCCCTTCTAGTAGAATTAGAGCTGATTTGGGGCCCAGGGCTCCCATGGTCAGGAGAATTTATCCTATTGCATATTTTTCCCAGATATTTAAGGGTCCATCCACGGGTCCCCTATTAGGAACTATGCTCCTGGCTGCCAAGAAGGCAATAACGTAAATGCTGGTTAACAGTTAAGATTCCCACAGTAGAGACTTGGAGGACTATTGTTAGCAGTATTTATAAAGCAGAAAAGATTACATACTCCTTAAATAATAAAACAGCACTTGGTACAGAGACATGGAGAAGATGGATAATGTACATTATGCCTAGAGAACCGAACTTTGTACCCTAGAGGAGAAATGATAGGTTGATGAACAATACCCTCAAGACATCTGAAGAGGTCAGGATAGACCTGAGAGGAGTTGGAGAAACTTCCTTTATGATACCGTAAGAATAGGAGAGGATCACCCAAGAATAATGGTAATGGTAAAGGGAAAAAGAGGGACAGTAGAGGGTAGGGGAGCAGAAGTCATACTGAAATAAGATAATAGGATCGGAAGTGGAAGGTTAGGACCTCGGATCGGAGTATGAGATTTATATTAATTAAAGATGTACATATATGAATTTACATGTAAAGCTAGAGATGTATCGAATGAGTTTAGAATATAATAACGAACGAATGTATTTCAAGCCTGGAGTTGCCCGAGACTATGCATTTTACTGTAAAATGGTAAATGGTACTGTATGGAAGTGAATAATGAAAATGACTAATAAAAAAATATAATTACAAAAAAAAAAAATTGTTCTGTGAAACATTCTAGATTTCTCCAGTATATATGGAGACAAGGGGCAGATTACATTTTTCTGCAAAGGACCCACCTTTCTGTAGGGGAACATTTAAAATAATCAGAACGGGGTCGGTATTCCATTGTCTCTTCCTCATGTAATTCTGGTAAGAGAAGAGGGGTAGCAATCATGGTCCCGTCTGCAACAACATACTTGGCAGAACGAGAAGAAACAGACCCAAATGGGTGTTTTATGATTTTACAAGGAAAGATGTTTGATACTGAGATGACTCTGGCAAATGTATACTTTCCCGCGGACTCCCCCCACCCCCCGAGAGGTTAAGAAACCTTTTTAACAAGTTGGTAGATTTACAGAAAGGAATTTTGATATTAGGGGGGTGACTTCAATGTGACAATATTCCCCTCACTTGACACATCTCACCATCAGAAACATGGAAACACTCCTGTCCAGAAGCTCCTCGAGGCTCAGATACCTGTCTTGGGACTAGTAGATGTCTGGAGACATTTCCACCCATCAAAAGGTGGCGTCATATTTGTCTGTCCAAGATACCAGACATCCTCCCGAATAGATTACTTTTTTGTATCCATAGAACATGCAGAAAGGGTTCGAGATCTGTCATTAAATGCAAAATTGTTGTCGGACCATACTACCCTTCTATTGAAAATTGATTTGGGGAGACCCTGGAAATCCACCCTGTGTCGCTTAAATCTCCTGCTACTTAGGGATTAGGAATTTAACAAAATGGCACAACGTATCCCCAAATTATACAAGAGAACCTATCTCCAGAAACACATACAGTATGGCGTTAATTTGGGATACTCTGAAGGCAGTAGTCAGGCGAAATTGTAGCTTGTTCTTCTTGGAAGCAAAAACTCAGAGAGGCCCGCTTCTCGCAGTTGCAGGTACGATTGAGCAAGTTGTTGCAGGGCGAGGGACGAGGAGGCAGAGGGGAGACCCAACAGGAAATCTGTCCCTTGAAGTCAGAACTTCAAGAAATATTATACCAAAAGGTCAAGCCCTCCTATTTTTATCTGAAAAAGTTTCATTATGAATGGGGTTCCAGAGGGTCAAGAAACTTAACAAAAATGTTAAGGGGATTCAGGCAGGTGGCCTGTGTAGATAGATATTTTATTTATATAGCACCCATCTCCGAAAACTCTGGGTGTTGTACAATATAAACACACATATAGTACAAAAACATTTTAAAAATACAATAAAACAGATTTAAAGCAACAGCAGCAGCAGCATACAAAAATACAGCTGGGAGCAACAGCTTAACTAGCCATCATAAAAATGCTATTATTTTGAAACACCTTCAATTAAAGACTTGATTGAATAAATATGTTTTGAGGCCCTTCTTAAAGGCTTCTACCGAGGGGGCCTCCCTAAGATGACCAGGCAGGGAGTTCCATAGGGTAGGCGCAGCTGCCACAAACACTCTATCACCCGAATGCCGCAGCCTAACCGTGGGAGCTCCAAGGAGGCCACCCCTGGCAGAACGGAGAGCCCAGGTTGGGCAGTACGGCACAAGGAGCTCTTGCAGATAGACTGGACCCCTTTTGTGCAGGGTCTTATAGGTCAACAGCCCTATCTTAAAGACAGCCCTCCACCGGACTGGCAGCCAGTACAGTTCGCGGAGCCCCGGGTGATATGTTCACATCTTTTCACCCCCATCAGTAATCTCACTGCCGCGTTCTGCACCAGCTGCAGTCTGTGGAGGTTGCCTCCAGATATCCCTAGGTACAGGGCATTGCAGTAGTCCAACCTGGAAGTGACGAAAGCATGTACCAGTGTGGGAAGGTCATCAGGCGGGATCAGGGCTCAAATTTGGGCAATATTCCTGAGATGATAAAACCCACTTCTCACCATGGCCGACACCTGTGCATCAGATGTCAGATCGCCGTCCAGGATTACTCTCAAATTCTTCACCTGCCTAGAGAGGGCTTAAGGCACCTTCCCCAGCACAAGGTCAGGGGGTAATGTCACCCCCCCCGCCCTGACAACGCGGCTCTACCACCAGTACCTTGGTCTCATCTGGGTTAAGCTTAAGCCAACTGTGAGTCATCCATATCTGGATTTCCTCAAGGCAGCTGTTGAATATAGAGTTTGACACCTGGCTATTGGGAGCACAGGACAGGTACAGCTGGGTATCATCTGCTTAACAGTGAAAACCCAGCCTGTAATGCCTGATAATGTCCTCCAGTGGCAGCATATACACCATGAACAACAGAGGCGGCAAGACTGACCCCTGTGGAACACCACAGCACAGAGGCTTCGGATTTGATGAGAAAATTCCCATTCCCACTGCACTCTGTCTATCAGGTATGACCTGAACTAGACATTACAACTACAACGACTAGACAACTTGATGACATTTCCGGACAGGCCACACCAAAACCGCAGTCGGTCAAGTAAAACCTCATGGTCCACGGTGTCAAACGCGGCAGAGAGGTCTAGAAGGACCAAGATGGTACGGTCCCTTCTGTCCCTCGCCATCAGGAGGTCATTAAACACCCTCACCAGGGCTGTCTCTGTACTATGTCCTGCTCGGAATCCAGACTGGAAAGGCCCATAGGCAGAGGAAGCAGCAAGATGTCTCTCCAGCTGAATGGCCACCACCTTTTCTACAACCTTCCCTAAAAATGGGAGGTTCCCAAAATAAAAAATCCTCAGACGGAAGGACGAGCCAGAACTACCCCCGAGGTACTGACGATTCGCACAGTTTTACAAAACATTATATGCAGACCCCCAACAGAGGAACAGTTGCAGGCCATTTTGACCCCTCCCATTCCAAAACTATCCCAACAACCAGACTCCTTATTAACCTCTATATCTGAGGAGGAAATTAAGGAAGGGCTGTCCAGAGCCAAAACTCTGAAATGCCTGGGACCTGATGGGTTTCCATTGAGTGGTACAAGGCATTCCTCCCCACCTGCTCCTCTTAAGCGAGGAGCTTTTCTGTAGGCACAAGAGGGACCCCTCACTTCACTATCATATGCAGTACTGTCAGCAATCTTGAAACCAGGGAAAGACCCTCAATCAGTAGAGGCTTACAGGCCAATTTCAATTTTAAACTGTGATTATAAACTCTACATGGCAATTTGGGCACACCGCCTGGAAAGATTGCTCATAGAATTGATACAAACGGACCAAGCAGGATTTGTGAAATGCAGAGAGATTTTAGATAATACACATAGAATCACTCATCTTATAGATTATGTAAACGGGAGATCTTTACCTTCCACTTTTGTGGGCCTAGATGCCTTGAAGGCCTTTGATAGAGTGGTATGGGTGTTTCTGTGGAATGTCTTGGCCTTCTTTGGCTTCCCAAATGAGATGATAACATGGTTAAAAAATTTATACAATGCACCGTCAGCGTATATAAGGATAAATAGAACCATTTCAGCCTCTCTAGTTCTAGAATGGGGCACCCGGCAGGGATGTACCCTCTCCCCCTTCTCTTTGCTTTGTTTATTGAGACCTCCTCGCAGTAGCACTTAGAGAATCAGCAGAGGTTAGCAGAATCCGAGTAGATGACAAGGAATACAAATTAGCGTTATACGCAGACAATATTTTACTCACTCTCACTGAGCAAAAACAGGCGCTCCCAGCAGCATGGAAAATACTGGGGGAGTTCGCCAGGGTCTCGGGCTATGTCATTAATTCAGCAAAGACGGAGGTCTTGCCACTGAATTTTGCTCCATCTCGTACTTTGAAGAACCTACTCTGATTTAAATGGAGGAGTTAGAAAATTAAATGTTTGGGAATAAATCTGTTTCAACAAATGCAGAATGTATTCTTAATGAATTCTGAACCCCTTACACAAAATATAGAGGCAGATTTCCACAGAAGGACGCAACTACATCTTCCTTTTTATGCCAGAATAGTTATAATTAGGACAAATATTTTACCTTGATTGCTATACCTGTTCCAAACAATTCACATATTTCCCCCAGCCTCATATTTTACGCCATGGAATAGAATGTGTGCAAGATTTGTTTGGGCCGGCTGTAAGCCACGCATTAGGTGGTCTATTTTGCAGCTTCCCAAGGATAAAGGAGGGTAGAATCTCCCTAGTATACTCCAGTACGCCTATGCAGTGATGTTGGGGACGATCCTGAACTGGCTGAGTCCAAATTATAAGGTTATATGGAAACAAATTGAATGTGCAATCAATGAGATACAAGATATGATACAAATAATATTTGCCCCCTTTCGTCACTCCCTGGGCTGGTGGGGTTATCATATGGGGATGCGACACATGTTAAAGACCTGGTACAGAATCAGGGCTCTTCCCTCATTATCCCCAATATTATATTTTTTGCGACTGTTAAGTTCTGAGACAGAATTTCTACCAGCCAGAATTGATTATACATTCCAGTGGTGGTACCAGAGAGGCCTTTCCTTCATTTTTCAATTCTTAGATGCTAGGGGCGTTATCCCATTTACTCAATTCCAAACCAAATATGGCCTGACTAACAGAGAGTACTTTAGATATATGCAGGTCCAGACCTTCCTGATTCATAAAGGCCCTGAAGGGAATAGTCTCCCTGAACCTTTACCGCTACTATTAAACATGGTCGTAACTTCATTCAGAGGCTCGATATGGCAACATAAAACTGGGCTACTATATAAGGGGCTCGGAGAATATATGTCTGATTCATCTAAGGCAATACTGGAGGCCTGGAATAGGGAATTACCGGTCTCAGTATTTTATGAGAACTGGCTGAAGTATACTCAAAGCTTTGGGGATTTCGTTAGTCAAGTCAACTATATATATATATATATATCTACACACACACACACACACACACACACACACACACACACACACATATACATACATATGGCACTTTTCAAAGCCAAAGCACCTGTACATGATTAAAATTCTAAAACAAGCTATTCCATTAAAAACTAATAATAAAATTCAAAGTGGGTCAGGATATCCCAGTTCAAATAAATATGTTTTTAATGAAGATTTAAAAGACTTGGTGGACAGGCACTCTCTCACTTGACGAGGTAGAGAGTTCCACAGGGCAGGGGCTGTAAACTCAAAAGCTGTGGCCCCAGAAGTCTTTAGACGGTCCCTGGTAACCTCCAGCAATCCCTCGTCAGTGGAACAGAGTGCTTGGAGGGGGCGATAGGGGCATATGAGGTCTTGCAGATAGCACGGTCCCTGTTCGTGTAGGGCCTTATAGGTCAGCATTGTGACCTTGAAGGTGATTCTCCACTGTACCGGCAGCCAGTGCAGTTCACGGAGCACAGGCGTAATATTACTGGGTCTTGAAGAGCCAGTCAGTAGCCTGGCAGTCGCATTTTACACCAGCTGCAGGCGGCAGATCTCCACCCTCGGAAACACTAGGTAGAGAGCGTTGCAATAGTCAAGGTGGGAGGACACAAAGGCTTGGACAAGTATAGGAAAGTCTTCAGGCAGAACAAGGTGTTTCACCCGGGCGAGATTCCTCAGATGGTAGAACGCGATCTTGACAACAGCTGACACCCGAACTTTAAGTGTCAGATCTGAGTCAAGAACAATGCCCAGGTTGTGCACCTGTTCGGAGGCCCTCAACTGGTTGCCACCGATTATAATACCGGAAGGATAACCAGGAGGAAGCCCCTCTACCCGATGACCTGAGTCCACAACCAACACCTTAGTCTTCTCCGGGTTCAGTCTCAGCCATCAGGCACTCATCCAGTCTTGGATCTCAGAAAGGCAGTTGTTAAAGACTGAGATAGCATCACTTTGCTCTGGTACAAAGGACATGCATAGCAGTGAAAACTCAGCCCATACTTCCTTATAATGCCTCCCAGTGGCAGCATGTACACCGTGAACAGCAAGGGGGACAGAATGGAGCCCTGTGGAACCCCACATGACAGGGAACGAGGGGTCGAGGAAAAAATTCCTGACACCACTCTTTGGGACCTGCCTGTGAGGAAAGAGTGGAACCATCTGAGGACTGTTCCCGACAGTCCACAGATCAACCACAGGCACTCCAGTAGTACCCCATGGTGTGAGTTCTGCTGAGAGATCTAGGAGAACCAAGATCAAATGGCTTTTCCCATCTTTCACCATCAAGAGGTCATTTAGCACCCGAACAAGGGCCGTCTCAGTACTATGTCTCTTCCGAAATCTGGACTGCAGAGGATCATAGATCTCGTGGGTGGTAAGATGGTCTTCAAGCTGCCGTGTGACTGCCTTCTCAATAACCTTGCCTACAAAAGGCAGTTTAGAGACTGGCTTGTAGTCCCCCCCCCCAACAAAGTTTCTTTCCCTCCGGTCACCACCGACTGGGGCTTTTTCGGTTGACCTACCTTATCCCCTCCAGCCTGAGACCCTCCCATCTGTGCCTGGATTCTCAGCTCACTGTGACACACCTGATGGAGCCATTTCCCCCCCGCCTTCTACTCCATAGGCAGAGGCGATGTCAGGACCAGGACACAGTAGGCAGGATCCGGCAGTGCAGGTAGGGGTAGGCGACGTCTACCCCCCAGTCAGTGGGTGTTTTCTCTGTTCTAGAGCTCCCCCTAGGAGCCTGGACATGCAGTGCCATCCACTGCTGCTGGGCACACTCCCGTACGGCTGCCAAGGCTCCTCCCCTGCTTCTAGCATGATCCCGGCACTGCGGCACTCCCAGCCTCCAGTAGGAGCTGCTTACACCAGGGAGTCATCCACCCACCCTCCCCAGGAGAGGAGAGCTGTCCTCCGGATGTTCAGTCCTCTCCGTTCCCTGCTGACCCCCGATGACCCAAGCCCGCTCCCGGACCCGGATCACTGGCATGGCGTGAGGTGTGGCATCCAGTGCCTGAACCCTCAGCGCCACCGGGCTGGCTGACTGGTCTGTAGTTAACAAGACAGTCCGGATCAAGGGAGGATTTCTTTAAAAGGGGCGTCACCACAGCCTCCTTCAAGGAGTCAGAGAACATACCCTTCCCCAGTGAACACCAGACAATCTTGGCACGGACTGGGCTGATGACAGATTCCAAGCACTTCACCAAGAGGCTAGTTGGGCCCGGACCCAAACTACAGCAAGTCGGCCGCAAGCCCCGGACAGTCTTCACGATATTCATGATCGCTGGCCAGTTGAAAACTGCCCAGGCAGACTGGATGCCTGTGCTCTCCCACCGACAGTCGCAACACTAAACAGAAGAAGGTGCTGGTCATATCTCAGACCTGGTGGTGGCAATCTTATCAGCAAAGAATTGAGCAAACTCCTCACACTTCAACTGTGAAAATGCTCTCTGATTCTGCAGGCAGGCTGGAATGCACAACCTGTCCACAGTACGGAAGAGCTGAGCCGGTCGATTCCTTGCTACAGAAATCTCTCTGGACAGGAACTCTGCCTTCTTACGAGAGGTTTCCGACTGATAGAACTGATAATGAGCCATTAGTCTAAGCTTGTCCCCCGCAAGGCCTGATTTCAGCCAGCACCATTCTAACCTTCGAACCACTGGTCTCAGCTTCCTCAGGTCCCCATCGAACCATGGGGACCGAGGATGCAGAGTGAGTGGTCAAACGTGAACAGGAGCTATGGAATCCAGGGCCTCCGATACTACACTTATAGTACTGTACAAGTTCCCCTTGATCCATGTATTCCCTCGGCCTACTTGAGAGGTCCAGTACTGCCAGCAGACCATCCGGGGTCACTCCCCTTAAAGGACGGTACTGGATCATCTTCGGGGGGAGGTCTGTTAGGGGGAGCCCTGAAACTGAACCCTATGATGTGATGGTCAGACCATCTGACCGGTTCCACCACCAGGTCGGAGATATCCCTCCCCAAGAGGAACACTAGACCCAAGGAGTGACCCTGATTATGGGTCGCAGCGGTAACAACCTGTGTGAAGCCCAACAAAGTCATTAGTTGGAGGAAGTCTTGTCCAAACTACGAGAGTTCATCATCAACCCAGGCACTGAAGTACCCCAGGACCAACCACCTGGGGGACTCCCAACATCATGTCAACCATGAAATCTGCGACTTCCTGCAGGAATACTTTCTCATCTCCTGGTGGACGGTAGATGAGAAGTATCCGGCAGCCCACACCTGTGCCCATGATGTACTCGAAGGATTTGGTGTTCCCCACTGGTATCTCCATAAGCTCCAATTCCATTTTAAAACAGATGGCTACACCCCCGCCCCTCCGATCGTGTATCACTGAGTACCCCGCTGGGATTGCTGACTCCAAAACTGGGCCAGCATTCCCATCCAGCCAGGTCTCAGTGATGCAAGCCAGGTCAGAAGTTCCAACAAAATCAGCAATTACTGCTGTCTTGTTCTTTATTAACCTGGCATTGCACAACCTCTCCCGAGCTGGATGAGTGGCAGAGGGAGAGCGTGCTATTTACCCATCATCTTAGCACCATACTGGAGAGAATTCGCCTGGAAGGCCTGATCCCGGTACTGTAACACACCAGCAAAATTAGCTAAGTTCCCCCGCAGTAGGTAATTTTTGGAGAAACTGTGGAGAGCAGTTGGCTTCACACTTCGACATCTTCTGGGCGTGCCCAGTACTGAGACCTTTTTGGCGTGACATGACTGACTCCCTAGTGGACCATCTAGGGCCGGAAGCGGTTCTGACTCCGGAGTTGGTCTTACTGGTGGTTCCACCAGAGGGACTTCGACCCACTAGGGGTTCGCTATTATTTACATATTTGTTGGCGGCTAAGAAGGCCATTACACGCCTCTGGAGAAATAACATTCTACCAACTACACAAGATTGGATAAAAATAATGACAGAATTGTATTATTTGAAACGATTGATAGCTAGATGTAACAGTAATTCTGTACCATTCGAATTGAGGTGGTGCCCTAGGTTTTTTTCATTTCAGGCAAAGACCCCTCTTTTGTCCCGTGATGATAGTCAGTAGATACTGGCTTAAAGATTGGATAACTGGTAACGGGTATATCGTATACTTGGATTGTTAGACAGAGTTAGGATGTACACCAGATACATGTTCTAACGTATTTGTAGATTTCTATTGCCTTGGATTAACTGTAACACCAGAAATGTATCCCATTGGTGATAAAATGATGTATAGCATTCTGTACCCCTTACTACTTGTTGTCTGGCAGATGTATGATTTTATACTTGAAAACAATCAATAAAATAAATATAAAAACCAAAAAAAACTTTAAGGAGCTTGGTCTAAGTAACTTTGCTGCAGACTGGTTCTCTAGCTACCTCTCAGGAAGAGTTCAGCGCATCAAAGCAGATGGCCTCCTTTCCTCTCCTCTCCCTTACTGCTCATAGGAGATGTTCCACAGGGATCTATATTAGACCGTCTTCTATTTTCAGTCTATATCAGCACTCTAAGTTTATTTGTTTATTTGTTTATTTGGAAACAATCAGAATTACAACCCTTTGAGTCACAGACTCTTTTGCAAAGGCTCCACGTCGGTTACAAGGGTGGAGGGTAGACAAATACAGTTGAGAACATACATGTAACAGGCAGAATATACATAAAAAAATCAAAGGAGCAGTCCAGTCAAACTTAGTGACTGTTGAGGAAGTTAGGCAGCAATCTTGGGATACCCAGGCGGGGATTATTGGTGAGATACGTGGGGCCTTGTGTGGCCCTGAGTCGAGCGTGGGGGGCAGATTAACCGGGTGAGCAGAGTTAGCCGCAGCCACATATGGCTCTCTCAAGGAGGTGAGCTTTGAGGCCTGTTTTAAGTTGAAAGATGCTGTGGGTCTGTGAGAGGGAGTGTGGTAACGCATTGAGCCAGAGTGGGGCCCGGTATCTGAAGGATCTTTGCCCAAGGGAAGTTCTACATTGAGGTACAAGGAAGGGGGAGCTTGCGGCAAGTCTTGTATTGCAGTGTGGGGTGCAGAACTGATTAAGGGAAAAGAATCCGGAGGGGCTAAGCGAAGGTGTATTTTTGCAAGGATGCAGGTGTGGAACTGTAATCGTTGTTGGAAGTTTAACCAACCAGATAATGCATAGAGATCACAGGTGTGGGTTAGCTGATCACAACCAGTGACTAGGCGGCAGGCTTTGTTCAGGAGAATGTTTATCCTGTTCAGGGAGGTGGGTTCAGCAGAGCCGTATATAGTGATCCCGTAGTCCACCAGGGAGAGGATGGAGGAGGTGACTGCTAGCCGCATTGCCGGCGGGGGTAAGCAGTGCTTAAGCCGATACAGGATGCCTACCCTTGAGCTGATAGAGGTGGAGAGAATTTGGGTGTGCCTCTGATACGAGAGGGAGGTGTCTAGGGTGACACCTAGGTATTTGAAATTGGATACTTGTTCGAGAGGGGCACCTTGAGCGTTCTTGATGAGGAGAGCAGACTGACTATGAGGATTTTGGCTGTGGGCAAAAATCATGGATTTAGTTTTATTATAGTTGATGATTAGGGTGTTCAGAGAACCAGGTCTCAAGTTCCCGAAGTGCCTTTGAAGGGCCTGCTGGAGGGCGGAGGGTGGGGTGTTTCCAGAACAGAACCGCATCATCAGCATAGAGGAGCAGCTGACCACTGCAAGCCTTGGGAGGGAGTTTAGGAAGAGGGTGAACAGCAGTGGGCCTAGGATTGACCCCTGGGGGACCCCTGAGGCAACTGTTTTAGGGGTGGAGAGGGTGGAGCATATCCTGACTTGTTGCGAGCGGCCTGTGAGGTAATCCTGGAACCAGGACAAGGTCTCCGGGACCACATTTAGTTTAGGGAGGACTTGAAGCAGAAGCTCGTGACTGACCGTGTCGAAGGCCTTGGTTAGGTCCACATATATGGCCCCGGCAATTGAGCCTAAGTGACAATATACTGTATATAAAGCCAAACTGCATTTCTTCGCAGACGACACTGTTCTTTACTTATCAAAGCCTTCCTTATCACGTTTGCGCTGACTTACAATCAGACTTTCATCAATTACAACTCAAGTCAAGTTCATTTGCTCAACTTTTGTAAGTCTTTACAAATTGTTCAGTACACAGTAAAATCACAATACATACAATAATTACTAACAAAAATCTATTAAAATAAATAATAATTTTATTTATAAACCGCCTTTCAGTGTATCAAGGCACTGAACATATTAAAACCAGAACATCAAATGCCAATTAATAAAACATATAAATAAAATCATTTCATGGCAGCATCAAATATTAAAATCAAAAAATGAAATATTCCATAGAATCATATCACAATGTTTAAATTCAAATGACCTAATCCTCCAAGAAGGCCATTTGCTACAGGTACATTTTTAAATTCTTCTTAAATACCTCCACGGAGGTGCATTCCTTTAACCTGCGTGGTAGAGAATTCCAAAGAGTGGGTGCAGCATAAGAAAATGCTCTGCTGACAGAGGATTTTAAACTCACTCTTGGAATCTCTTAACAACTCCTCGTCGGCCGAGTGGAGCGATCGGCCGGGGCAGTAAGGCACCAGAAGTTCTTTCAGATAGGTTGGACCCTGATCGTGAAGGGCTTTAAAAGTCAATAAAAATGACTTTAAAGGTGATCCGCCACTGTATAGGAAGTCAGTGCAGTTTTCGCAACACCAGGGTCATATCACAGGACCTCTTTGTCCTAGTCAAAACCTGGGCTGCAGCATTCTGCATCAGCAGTAGGCGACGGATTTCAGCCCCAGGAAGTCGAAAGTAAAGGGCGTTGCAGTATCCAAGCGCGAGGACACAAAGGCGTGGACCGATATTGGCAAAGAGTCAGATGGAACAAGGTGCCTCACCCTGGCAATATTCCTAAGATGGTAAAAGGAAGTCTTGACAGTGGCCGACACTTGAGATTGTAGGGTCAGCCTGTTGTCTAGGACTATCCCAAGGCTACGCACCCGTTCAGAGGTTGGAAGTGACACGCTGCCAAGAAAAATTCCAGAGGGCGAGCCATCATGCGACCTCTCTATCTGACCACCCGGGTCCACCACCAAAACCTCTGTCTTCTCTGAGTTCAACTTTAACCAACTAGAATCCATCTAACCTTGGATTTCTTCCAGATAGTTATTAAACACCGAGAGAGCTCCATCCTAGTTGGGTGCAAAAGACAGGTATAGTTGGGTATCATCTGCATAGCAGTGAAACCTCAGCCCATACCGTCTTATAATGTCTCCGAGGGGCAGCATGTACACTGCGAATAACATGGGTGACAGCACAGAACCCTGAGGCACCCCACACAACAAAGAAGTTGGGCCAGAGGATTAGACCTCCGACACAACTCTTTGTGATCTCCCAGTGAGGAATGAAGTGAACCATTGAAGAACAGTTCCCAACATTCCACAAATTGGCCTCAGGTGTGCTAACAACACCAGGTGATCCACAGTGTCAAAAGCTGACGAGAGATCAAGGAGAACCAGAATGGAGCGTCTCTTCTGATCCCTCGCCCTCAGAAGATCATTAAGCACCCGAACCAGCACAGCCTCGGTGCTGTGTCTTTTACAAAAAACAGATTGGAAGGATTCGTAGATATTTTGGATGGTTAAATGGTCTTCCAATTGGGCTGTCACTACCTTCTCAATAACCTTCCTGATAAAGGGAAGGTTAGAGATAGGTCTGTAGTTTGAGAAACAGTCTGGGTCCAAGGTAGCTTTCTTCAAGAGAGGTGTCACCACCGCCTCTTTCAGGGAGTTAGGAAACTCACCTGACACTAAGGAGCACCAGACTGTTTGCACCAGGACTGGACCGACGATCTCAGAACAACCCAAAATTAGGTAAGTCGGTCCTGGATCCAAACCACAGCTTGTGGGACGCACACTATGGATGATCCTCATAATATCCACGAACTCAGGTCAGCAAAAGGAACTCCAAGAGAACTGAGGTATTGTGAACTCACACTGTTCTACGACGTCACCCTTAGAGATTGCCGGACACAAGCCCGCCTTGATGTCGGTCAATTTAGTTGCAAAGTAACGAGCGAGCTCCTCGCACTCTAACTGCGAAAAAGCTTTTCGAACTTGCAGACAGGCTGGGTTGCACAGTCTGTGTACAGTCCAAAACAGCCGAGCCGGTCGATTCTGAGCAACTGCAATCTCCCTGGACAGGAATTCTGCCTTCTTATGGGTGATTGCAGATTGATAGAATAATGTTCCATCAATCAAAGGCGGTCGGCATCAAGGGCGGACCTGTGCCAACAACACTCTAACCTTCGCCCCTGTCTCCGCAACTCCCTCAGTGTCCCATCAAACCAAGGGGACCTGGGGTGAAGGGATAGGGGGCATTCACGAACAGGAGCAGTAAGATCCAGGGCCGTCGTAACAGCCATGTTATAGGCCGACACCAGTGCCTCTGGATTACTGCTTGCCAACACGGGGAATGATAGGTCAAGGACCGCCACAAGGCCTTGTGAAGTAATATTCCGTAATGGGTGGTACCTGACCATCTCCACAGGGGAAGGCCTTCTCAGGGGGGTGCAAAAATTGAATCGCACTGTGTAGTGGTCAGACCAGGCCACTGGTTCCACCCCCACGTCAGATGAATCAATCCCTAAGAGGAAGACTAAGTCCAGAGAGTGCCCAGATTTATGTGTAGCAGTGGAAACTACCTGTGTAAGGCCCAAAGAAGACATAAATTGGAGGAAGTGATTACCAAATTGTGAGAGTTCATCGTCGACCCAGGCGTTAAACTCACCCAGAACCATCAATCTGGGCGACTCAAACGACATATCAACGAGGAAGTCTGCTACTTCCTGTAAAAAGCATTTCCCATCTCCGGGTGGAGGGTAGATGAGAATGATTCGAACGCCTACACCTGCTACAAATGTGCAGTCAAAGGACTCGGCCTCACCTACTACTACATTCGTGAGGCCAATTCAGTCTTAAAACAGACTGCAACCTCCCTTCCCCTGCGGTCCAATCTCGGGCGGTGTATCACTGAGTACCCGGCCGTAGTCATGGCCTCCAATATGGGGCCTGAATTTTCATCCAGCCAGGTCTCGGTGATGCAAGCCAGGTCAGCCGAGCTAACAAGATTGGCAATAATGGCAGTCTTATTCCTAACAGACCTGGCATTGCATACCACCGCCTGAGTTGGACAAACCTTGGAGGCTGTCCGGCCTATCTGCCCACTAAATTCAGTTGTGCCCTTAGGTATGGGCGCCAGACATAGTAAACCCCGGTCTGGGTTCCATTTCGCCCCAGGGCGCCTTCTGGACTTTGTAACCCCGATACGGTGGCCCCGCTCTTTCATCCTCTCCTGTTCGCACGCCCCCGCCCTCCTCACTCTCCTACGAACAATCCCCAGCATTGGTAAATATCGAATTGCAGGGGAGGAGTACAGAAAGGGCGGAGGGCGCGAAGAGAGGAGGATGAATAGCGCACCGCCGTGGAGACTGAAGGCCAGCACGTCACTGCTTAAACTAAGCAATAAACTCCAAACGCAAAATAATTAGTCTTTAACAATATAAAATTAAACAAAGAATCCCTTAACAAAACCAATATAAGTAACAAAATCAAATTAAAAAAAAAATCAAATGTGGACTGATCTAAGAGCCCACAAATAAAGAAAAATAAAAATATAAAGAAAAATACAAATAAATAAAGATAAATAAATGTAAGGGTATTCACTGCACCCCTACAACAAAATTACCCCCCCCTTTAGCTCTCTCACAGCCAAGTAGAGGGAAGGAAAAAATATCTTAGCACTCTCACTGCAAGATAAAATAAATCAAACAAAAAAAACAAATAAACAAAAACATCAAAATACAATACAAATAAAATAAATTTAAACACCCTGGTCCTCTCACCACGGGGAAAAAAACAAAAAATCATCCAGCAATAGAAAAGTCATAAAATAAGTCAGCACCATTTAAATCCAGATGATACTTAGATCATAAAAGGACAAGCAGCAAGGATCCAAAGCTGCCAAACTTTATAAGCCCCCAGAAAAAGGCACAGGAAATAGTAGTACTAGTCTCTGGCCCCTCACAGCAAAATCCAAATAATCCCGAGAATTGAGAGGTAAAATTCTCAGTACATTTTCTTCATAGAGACTTTGTGGTATTAACAATCCAGCCCCTGCAGATTCTCACTTTTTAGAACTTATCCAGCAAAAAGTAAGAAGGCGGTAAACACTCCCTAACCCGGCGAACCCTAGGAAGGTGCGTCTATGCAACCAATCTCCCCTACTTGGGATGTCAGAGAAAGCTCAGCCTCTGCCAGGCAACTCCGGCACCACCTGGAGGCCTCGAGAACGCCAACCCTCTGGCAGGTACTCCCGACCCCCCCAGGGACAGACAGCTACACCCCGCACCCACCTCTGGATCAGCTGGGCTGGTTAAACCTCTTCTCCTCCTCAGACGAGAGTCCATAACACAGGATTGGGTCAGTAATTCAGCAAAACCTCAGGTAACAACACAGGATTGGGCCAGTAGTTCAGCAAAACCTCAGGTAACAAGATAAACCCAGGTGCTCAGTTTCTCAAATATTCCAATTTTTTCCTATAATCCACTGAATCCAAAAGAGGGGGCAGATAGAACAAGCGATGAACAACCGGGGATAAACAGTGGCAATAACTCTGCAGGCAACTTTCCACAAATTGAAAAGATCCTCCTAGCTATTCCCTGACTTCACAGTCTAACACGCTGCGGCCAGGTAAACGGCTAGATAAGCAGTCGGGTGAACACCAAACTCTAGAAGAGGAGGAGAAAGTAGCATCAACACATAAAAGAAAATCCTGTCATGTAATTTATGGGTAATCCCAATGGTTGTAGCTGCAAAGTTCCAGTGCAAACAAAATCCTCCTCACCACAGCTCCCACGACTCCCCGACTCCACAGCCTCTCACACTATGGTCGGAAAAACGGAGAAGCACAATATTTCCTAAAGGCTAAACCAATTCAGTACTCCGATATTCGGCAAAAGCGTCCTAATCTACCTCACTGCTTCAGCCCTAAACTAATCTAAAAAAGCAAAAAAAAAAAAAAGGAAATAAAGAACTAGATAAAAACGAGCAAAACAAGCAAAACGCAAACAAACAACTAGAAACTAGTGCTCTGGCTGGCTCAGCTCAGCCGCCATCTTGGAGATACCAACTCTACTAAGTTTCACTTCTAAAATACTTATTAGTTAAATATATTTCTTTTGACCTCATTATACAGCTGGTAGCTCTATACACACTCATCTGTTTTAGTCTAACCAATGGAGGAGTTATCCTGAACCTTGGGAATTACACCAGAAGATGCCCAATATTCAAGTAAAGAGCCCTCCGTAAACACAATGTTACAATACTACAACTGGCTTTCTATTACTTTTCCAATACATACTCTGTTTCAGAACACTTAGTACAATACCATAGCTCCCTTTAATGTTGGAGTTCTGAATATACCAAGAGGGTTAACTTTCATAGTCAAGTAAAAATCCTCTGAAGGTGTGGACCAATCAGTCCAACCTATTAGTTCCTCCTGGGCAGGCTTCTCAGAGAGGCTACATTTAGGTCTGTTATGGCCCTAGACCAGCGACTTTGGAAATTTAGGACATTAAGTAGCCCAAAGGCTACATGGGGTAGGACAACTACAGGTCCTGTCCCAGTATGCACAGTTCAACTCTGATAACATTTTTGTGCCAGAATTTGTAGAAGTAGCGAATCATAATCAGCAACATATAGTGTCAGGCCAAAACACCCTCCCTTGTCATGGGCAGATATGCTTAAACTGCTCTCATAGGAAATAAACTTCTGAGCCTACATTAGCCAGTTACTGAGTGGCCCCTTATAAATTGCAGTAGCCCAAATTATCAAGAATTTTAAATTTTAACTATTAATGAAAAGGTTTAAACTATAATGGCTCCTATATATTTCCCTACACCTTCCATGGGGCTCACTTTTAAACTCATTCCCCATTCTTTATATGGCCCTAGAAAACCTTCAAACAAAGACAATATTTTATTAAAAGACTGCGTGCTGTTTTCAGCTATTTAACTTGATATACCTCACTATAACTAAATACTTAAATAATGCTTAAATAATAAAACAGATATGCTGACTAGTATTCTTAAACATTATACCATTATACACACACCTTTAAAAAAAAAAATCTATGAACAGGCCACCATTGTAGCGTCCTCTTAGTTTCAAACTTTTTAACAAGTCTTTACAGCTCAACAGTGATACAATCAAATTGAAACTTAAGTGTGGTTGTTAGGACTGTCGTGCGCCAACTACCTGTAATTTACCAACTTGGAAAAACAAAATCTCTTGGAGATTTTTTTTTCTTAATCAACCACTAGCAGTCCCTGCCAGGGTGTCTCTGAAAATATTGTCCGGGATCCACCATAAACAGGCTCCGCAGCTAGATTCCCTGTCCCATTCCTGGAGGTCCTACATACATACGTACATACGAAGAAGCCAGCAGAAGGCCATTTGGTCTATCAAGTTTGCTTGTATTGCAGGGCCCATAGCTTGAGCTAGTGTCCCTGCCCTCCCTCCCCACTCCTCCCATCCTCCCTATCCATGACCCTTACCCCCCCATGCCTGTCCCGACCTCTCTTAAAGCTGCCCAGTGTCTTCAATGAGATTACCTCTTCTGCCAGTGCATTCCAAGTGTACACCACCCTCTCTGTGAAGAAGTGCCTCCTGACCTCTCTCCTAAACCTCCCACTCTCTAGCTTAATACTGTGCCCCCTCGTGTTATGGTTGTCACTCAGCTTAAAGAGACTTTCTTTGCCAACCTTATTTATCCCTTTCAAGTACTTGAAGGTCCCAATCATGTCCCTTCTCTCTCCTGTCTTCCAGGGTGTACATGTTCAGTGCCCTCAACCTCTCCTCATATGCCTTACCCTGCTGACCAGCTGTCATCTTTGTAGCCCTCCTCTGGACCTTCTCTAGCAGGTTAATGTCCTTTTTGAGGTATGGGCACCAGTACTGAGCTCCATACTCTAGATGTGACCTTACCAGTGACCTATACAAGGGCAGTATAACCTCCTCTCTCCTACTACTGATCCCCCTAGATATGCATCCCAGCATCTTATTTGCCTTTGCTGCTGCTTTCTTGCACTGTGTGGAGTACTTCAGGTCACTAGTGATCATCACTTCCAGGTCCTTCTCCTCCTCTGATGCAGATACTCTGACTCCATCCAGGTAGTACTCTGTCCTGGGATTCTTGGATCCAATATGCATAACTTTGCTTTTCTTGGCATTGAAGCCAAGCTGCCATATCCTGGACCACCTCCCCAGTTGTTCCAGATCTTCCTGTAGGTCCTGTATCCCTTCAGCTGTGTCCACTCTCCCACAGAGTTTGGTATCATCTGTGAATAGACACATTTTTGCCCTTAATGCCATCTCCAATGTCATTGATGAAGACGTTGAACAACACCAGCCCAAGCACTGAGCCCTGGGGGACACCGCTGGTTACCTGTCTGGTGCCAGATAACTCTCCCCCACAATCACCCTCTGGGTTCTGTCCTTCAGCCAGTTTTCCACCCATCTGGTCATCTTTTCCCCAAACCTGAGATCCACCAACTTCCTGATAAATCTTTTCTGGGGCACAGAGTCAAAGTCCTTGCTGAAATCAAGATAGAGGATGCCTACTTCTTGGCCCCTGCCTACTGTCTTAGTGAAGTCAAAAGTCAACTGCGCTCAAACTACGAGGGTTTCGCAGTTGTGAGGGAGACAGCCCTGTGATTCACACACAAAATCCCAAATCGATTGTGCTCTATAGAAGACCATATTCAGGTATTGCCAACAGTGGTTGTTATTTACTGTATTTGAACACCGCTTGTGGAAGCCCCTGGCACCTCTGCAAAGTGCCTTTAAGGGGGCGTATTACAATCCAGCTTGAATTCAAAACTCATTTAAATACAAATCGTAAAGTGTGACGTCATGTACCAATAAACCAATCAACGAACCAATGTGAAGTTCTACATTAGGTATTCAAAAACAAGCATTTGTCAGTGCCGAATGTTGCTTGCTTGTATGTGCTGTATAGGTATTTGGAAGTCAGTGGAGTGCAAATATTGAAAATTTGCAAACTTACGAGTGTGCGTAGGAACTGCGCAATGCACGCTTGTGAAAGTCATTTTTAGAAAGTTTGTGACCAAATTTTCAACATAGCCATTTTAAGACCTCTGCTCATGAATAGTGTCATGGTAATTTTCTTATTGTGTCCCATACATTGATTTCGCACACCGACTGCGCCATTGTGCGCTACATGGGCGGAAACACATTGTGGGCGATATGTGAAAAATGACAGCTGTACTGCTCATAAGGAGGTGTGGTAAAATGGCAATGTTGGAAATCTGGAGTGAAAATATTGAAAATTTGCGAACTTACGAGCGTGCGTAGGAACTGCACAACGCAGGCTCGTAAAACAGTCATTTTACACCAAATTTTCAACATAGTCATTTTAAGACCTCTGCTCATGAACAGTGTCACTGTGATTTTTTCTTAATATGTCCCATACATTGATTTCGCTTTGAATGCGCCATTATGCACCAGCGATACATCAGCGTACTCACCTGCAAGCTCTATGCTGAAACTGGGTGGTTACAACTCTCAAACCGCTTAAAGTACCTCTCACCTGCCTTATGGCTAAAATCCATCATGGGCCTCACCCCACCTTGCATTCAAGACCTGATATGCCAGAACACAAGTGTCCGACCCACCAGAAGATCTGAAAATCAGCCTCTTCAGGTCCCCCGCTGCCGGACTACCCAGGGTCAACGATCATTTGCCTATCGTGCCCCCTACTGGCTTAATGCCCTTAGCACCTATATTACCTCCTCTACCTCTTTGGGTGCATTTAAATCTAGCCTATTCTCTTACCTTGCCACCTCCAACTCCTGTGACTGCCTTGATTAAATCCTAACTATTTCAGTTCTCCACCCTGCCCACTTTACCTGACAAAGGCCTGGTAGAGGATCCTTTTCTCTAACTATGGTCTGCTCCTCCCTCCCTTTCTCTCTCATGCTCTATCCATCACACTTCCCTAACCTATCTTTTCCCCTCCTCATTTGTTTGCTTATTGATGAAAGTGTTCATTTGGTAATTATCTGTCCTTCACAAATGTCTTTGATACTTGACTGTTCATGTCTCCTTTTATTCCACAATGTACTTTATTGTGCCACTCATTGTAACCCTATTGCTTGTACCCAGTTTGACACGGAACCTTTGTAAAAGAGCCTTGGCTCAAAGGTATTAATTCCTAGAATACAATAAACAATAAACATGGGCGGAAACACGTTTTGGGCGAGATGTGAAAAATGGCAGCTGTACTGCTCATAAGGAGGTGTGGTAAAATGACAATGTTGAAAATCTGGAGTGAAAATATTGAAAATTCGCAAACTTACGAGCGTGCATAGGAACTGCGCAATACAGGCTCGTAAAACAGTCATTTTTAGGAATTTTTCCACCAAATTTTCAACATAGGCTTTTTGAGAGCCCACCTTATGAAGACTGGCAGTGTTGTTTCGTTAATTGGTGCCGAAAGGTGATTTTGCGCAGTGACTGCGAAATCACCCTTCAGGCCCGATTAATGCCATGACAGTGACAGCATTCATGAGAAGGGGTCCCAAAAACCCCATGTTGAAAATTTGGTGCAAAAATTCCAAAAAATGCTTGAGATATGCAGCAAAGTTGAAAAAACCCTGTTTATTACATTATACAGCTTACTGGCATTTCCTCAGTTCGCGGTCGGCTTTGAAGAGTGCAGACGTGTTCCTGGTCCACCGAAGATCGTCGCACCAAGGTCCAGAGGTAAGTGTGGGGTGTGAGGGGTGGGAGATGGGAGTGCGCAGTGGGTGAAGCGTGGTGGGGGCCCAGACAGCGAGGACCGTTTTGTGTTGCAGGTTTTTTTATAAACAGAACTGACGGCCGCGGGATGTTAGCCACGCTGGGTTGGGCTCTGGCGTGGCACAGGCGCATGTTTGGAGGGGCCGTGTGCGATGTAGCCGAAGTTGGGCACCCCGTCGGCGATGCTATCTGTTGCCACGCTGGGGTAGGCTCCCAGCGTGTACGTCTTTCGAGGGGGTGAGACAGTGGAGCCGGCGGGGATTGGGCACCCAAGTCGGCTATACCATGTGTTGCCACGCTGGGGTGGAGCACGCAGTGTGGCATGTGCAACTCGGTTTTTGGGGAGTGCAGCACAGCCGGCGGGGATTGGGCACCCCGTCCGGCTATCCAGTGTGTGTGTGTGTGTGTGTGTGTGTGTGTGTGTGTGTGTGTGGGGCCGAGCACGCAGTATGCGTACGTGTGTGTAAGGGGAGCGCGCATGAGCAGGCGATATCTTATCACTGCTCACTGAAGCGTAGCTCCCCCTTTCAGCTGTACACCACTGCATTTTAGACTGCTGTCATAGACAGCTCCAGCAGCGATTGGAGAACTGCGGCCGTGCCTGCAAACACACTGAATTGGAAGAGGGCTGCCACACCTCCGAAAACTCGGATGATGGTACTGTGTTTCTTGCACATGCGTGCACGCAACATAATTAGTCAAAAACTTAAAGCAGTCCTTACAAATTACACATTTCACATACAGCCTTGTTGTATACAGGAATCTAACATTTAAATAGCTGCTGCCCTGGTGCTCATAACTGTAATTTTAGTTTTGGTCATTTTTGCTTAGGGGTTCTCCTAATATTCTAGAGATACACCAACATCTGCATTTTAACCAGAATAATCATAAGTTATGTATTTAAATTATTACTTGATTATCATTTGCAACTCCCTACTCATGACTATTATTCAGATATGTTATATTTATTTACTAAAGGGTTCTCCTATAGATTTAGAGATAACCCAACATCTACTTTTTAACCAGAAAAAACGTCAGTTTACATATTTCAAGCATTTCTTGATCATCATTTACAAATCACTATACACAAGGATCTTAGAACTGTGAAGTAGGAAAGAGACACAGAAGGATGTAGTGGAGCCCAACTGTACTGGAAATGTAGTATCCACAGATCATCCTACAAAACACAGTAAAAAATATTCATTAGAGACAAACAATGGTTACTTGTATCAATTGCATCATTTATAATTTCTTAGTTCTACTTGTTGACTGTAGTGAGTCTATTTACAGTATTCTTAATGGAATCTAAAGGGGTGTGTGTGTGTGGAAAAAGCCAAGAAAGAAAGAAAGACAAGGAGAGGGGAACCAGATACACTAATTCAGTAACAAACTATTTGGATCTCAAAAAAGGTTTGAGGTCCCATCTGTCATTTAAACCAAAGGGATTTACTGTGTTTGCTTTAAAGATCCACGCACTCTCTTTTTGCAATAATTTATTAGGTCTGTCTCCACCCTTTTGGTTACTCTTCACATTTTCTATTTCCATGAACTTAAAATGAGATACATCACATTCATGTGCACAAATGAAGTGCCTCCCAACTGGGGTGTCCATCTTCTGATTTATTATGGACCTTAGATGTTCCTGTATTCGTTCCTTTATAGGCCTTACAGTCTTTCCTAAGTAATATTGGTTATACAGGTAATTAAATCTCTCACCTCAATTTGGATATCATTTGGTAATGTAAGATTATTTCCTGTGTTCATGTGTTTACACACATTACATCTCCCACACCTATGGTTGCCTTTGGGCCTGGGTGGTAGCCACATTGTCAATCAATCAATCTTTATTTATTTAAGGTGCCTTTCTTAAACCAAGGTGCCTTTACAAATAACATAAAACAATAAATATTTAAAACAGGATTTAAAACAAAATTAAGATTAAATAATTAACAGTCATTAAAAGCTTTGTTAAAAAGGTAGGTTTTCAAAGCTCCTTTATAGCTCTGGACAGTCGAGCAATTTCGTACCTGACGAGGGAGAGAATTCCACAGGGTCGGGGCCATAAAACTAAAAGATCTTACCCTGAGTTTTTAAGCAAACCCTGGGAATCTCTAGCAATCCCTCATCAGTGGATCGGGCCGGCGGGGGACAGTAGGGACGCAGGAGATCTTTCAGGTAAGCAGGTCCCCGGATCATGTAGGGCCTTATAGGTCAGCAAACCGACCTTGAAGGTGATTCGCCAACAAACTGGCAGCCAGTGCAGTCCGCGGAGCACAGGCGTTATATGACTGGACCTAGAAGAACCAGTCAAAAGCCTGGCTGCCGCATTCTGCATTAGCTGCAGGTGGCAAAGTTCAACCCCCAGGTATAGGGCATTGCAATAGTCCAGGCGAGAGGTAACGAAGGCATGGACCAAAGTTGGAAGATCCTCTGGAGGAACCAAGTGCTTCACCCTGGCGATGTTCCTCAGATGATAAAAAGAGGTTTTGATAACTGCTGACACCTGAGACTTAAAAGTCAGACAATCGTCAAATACAACGCCCAGGTTCCGCACCCGGTCTGAGATAGTCAGCTGGACACCCCCGAGCCATAAGCCCGAGGGTGATCCAGCTAACAAACCCGCCTCACAGCAACCCTGGTCCACAGCCAACACCTCAGTTTTTTCAGGGTTCAACTGCAGCCAACTCACATTCATCCAGTCTTGGATTTCGGCAAGACAGTTGTTAAAGACTGAAAAGGCAGTATCCTGGCCGGGCACAAAGGACATGTACAGCTGGGTATCATCTGCATAGCAATGAAAACCCAAGCCATACTGCCTAATAATCGCCCCTAACGGCAGCATGTACACTGCAAACAACATGGGTGACAAAATGGAACCCTGCGGTACCCCGCAGGATAGGGAGACTGATGCCGAGGAAAAAATTCCTGACACCACCCTCTGAGTCCTACCCTCAAGGTATGATCGAAACCACCCTAGGACTGTACCAGACAGTCCACAGATAGATCACAAACATTCCAATAGCACACCATGGTCCACAGTGTCAACGCTGCAGAGATCAAGAAGGACCAAGATGGAACAGGTCCCTTCGATCTCTCGCTAGGAGAGTCATTTAGTACCCGTTACAAGTGCTGTCTCGGTACTATGCCTTTTCCTGAATCCAGACTGGAGAATCATAGACATTGTTGTTGGTCAGATGATCATCCAACTGTGATCGACCACCTTCTCAATAACTTTACCCACAAAGGGTAAGTTAGAGACAGGCCTGTAATTAGCCAGACAGTCCGGGTCCAAGGAGGACTTCTTAAGAAGGGGCTTAACCACAGCCTCCTTAAGAGGATCTGGAAAATTCCCCCTCTCCAAGGACCTCCAGACTATCTCAGCAAGAACTGGGCCGATTTTATCTACACAATCTACTAAGAGACATGTGGGGCCCGGGTCCAAATCACAGTTGGTCGGACGCAGTGATTGGATAACCATCACAGTGTCACTGATTGTGGGGAGGCTGAAGTCAGACCACACAAACTGGGTGTCTGACATCTCCTGCCGACCACCACAACTCCCATTTGAGAGGGTCAAACGGATCTCGGATCTGATTTTGGCAATCTTATCTGCAAAGAACAGAGCAAACTCCTCACATCGTTCTTGAGAAAAGCCTCTTCCAGGCTGAAGACAGACTAGATTGCACAGTCTGTCCACAGTCCGGAAGAGCTGAGCTGGTCTATTCTGTGCAGCCGCAATCTCCCTGGACAGGAATTCTGCCTTCTTACGAGAGATTGCGGATTGATAGACCAAATAATGGTCCGTCAAAATAAGTTTGTCACTATCCAGACCCGATCTCCGCCAACATTTCTCCAACCTTCGTCCAGCTCTCCTCAACTCCCTCAGGGTCTCATCAAACCAAGGAGACCTGGGGCGAAGAGTGAAAGGACGAACACGAACAGGAGCAATAGAATCCAGGGCCCCTGCCACTGCCTCATTATAGGCACGTATCAACTCTCCTGGATTCATGCAATCTCTCGGAATGCCTGATAGATCCAGTACCGCCATCAGGTCATCTGGGGAAACATCCCTTAATGGGTGGTACCCGGACCATTTCCATAGTGGCTGACCTACTAGGGGTGGCCTCAAAACTGAACCCAGTAGAGTGATGGTCCAACCATCCGACCGGTTCCACCACCAGGTCGGATATCTTCATCCCCAGAAGGAACACCAAATCCAGTGAATGACCACCAACATGGGTCGAGGAGGAAATTATCTGTGTGAAGCCCAGTGAAGTCATTAACTGGAGGAAGTCTTGACCAAAGTGCGAGAGTTCATCATTGACCCAAGCATTGAAGTCCCCCAGAACCAACCATCTGGGGGATCCCAATGTTAAGTCGACAATGAAGTCTCGCGACTTCCTGCAGGAAAACATTCCCATCACCTGGTGGGACGGGTATATGAAAGTATCCTCCCACACCTAAATACAAAACCATTCAAAGGATTTGGTAACTCCCACCGGCACCTCCACTAGGCCCAGTTCTGTTTTAAAACAAATAGCAACACCCCCGCCCCTATGATCCACCCTCGGGCGGTGTATCACCGAGTACCCGTCCGGAATTGCTGCCGCCAAAACTGGTCCAGCATTTTCATCAAGCCAGGTCTCGGTGATGCACGCCAGGTCAGATGACTCAACAAAATCAGCTATGATAGCCGTCTTGTTTTTAATTTAATTGTATTAGGCTCTTCCTTCTGATAAAACTGGCTGTGTACTAACTTGTCCTGAAGGTTAGCTGTTCTCCTGAAGGTGATTCTAGGTGTGTCAGGTATTAAAATACCTAATTCTGTGTCCCCCTTAAGTATGTCCCAGCTATTCCAAATTATGTTGCCTATTGTACCAACCATAGCATTGTACTCTAGGGAGCAAGTTATTTGATTGATCTCATTCACATTTTCACTTTCCTTCTGTCTCATCAAATCCATTTGTGTTTTATCTCTTATTTTTGTCATTGCTTTTTCACAGTGTCATGATATCCTTTTTCCTCGAATCTCTCTAATGATTCTTTTGCTTGTTTTTTTACAGTTCCTTGTTATTCTGACCAATTTCCTATACAGTATGGAATTTTTCAATTTGGCAGGATGCGAACTGTCACTTCTTAATAATGAATTAGTGCATGTTTCTTTTCTGTAACCCCTGGTTTGTACCCATTTATGATCAATATCGCCCGCTAGTGTTATATCTAAGACATTGATTGATTTCTGGCCCATTTCAGCTGTGAATCTTAAATTCGGGTCATTTTGACTGAGCACCTGAATAAATTATTTTTTCCTTTCCACCCCTCCATTCCATATACATAGGCAGTCATCTATGTATTGTCCCCATTGCACTATGTTACCAACATAGGGGTTTACTTTAGGGTCATACAGTGTTTCACTCTCCCACAACCCCCAAAACAGATTTGCATAAGATGGGACCATTGAAGCCCCCATTGCAGTTCCACAAATCTGTAAGAAAAATTCATTATTAAATTCAAAATAACCGTGCTCCAATATAAATTCCAATGATTTCACTAAAAATTCAACTGGTGCCCCAGTATACTGCTGGTCTTTCATTAGAAAATACGTTGCTGCTCTACATAGATACATAGACAGTGTCGGCAGATAAGGGCCTATGGCCCACCCAGTCTGCCCATTTGAGCTTGTAAGTTCAGTTTATGTTTTCCTAGAAGTCTGTTGCCCCTTACCCCTGACCTCCAGAATTCCTTTTTGTCTATCCCATGCATTCTTAAATCCCGTGATTGTTTCAGCCCCACCACTTCCTCTGGCAGGGTGTTCACTTGTCCACCACCCGTTCTGTGAAGAAATTCTTCCTCATGTTTCCTTTGAATCATCCTCCCTTCAACTTCATCCCATGCCCTCTAGTCCTGGAACATCTTTTCTCTTAAAAATAGTGTATTCCTGCACCCTGTTCCTCCCTGTGAGATACTTGTATGTCTCTATCATATCCCCTCTCTCCCTCCTCTCCTCCAGGAGTACATGTTCAGTTCCTTCAACCTGTCTTCATAGGACTTGTGATGCAATCCATGCACCATCTTTGTTGCCCTCCTCTGAACTTTCTCTACCAGTCTATGTCATACGTGGAGTACGGTCTCCAGAACTGTACACTGTACTCCAGGTGGGGCCTCACTAGTGTCTTGTATAGCGGAATTATGACCTACCTTTTCCTGCTGGTGATGCCCCTGCCTATACATCCCAGCATCCTATTTGCTTTACTTGCTGTCTTGTCACACTGTTTCCCTACCTTGAGGTCATCAGAGATGATAACCCCAAGATCCCTTTCCTGCTTGGTGCATGCTATATCCTCACCCCCAACTGATATATTGTGCCAGGGTTTTTGTGCCCCATATGCATTATCTTGCACTTCTTTGCATTGAATTTCAACTGCCAAACCCTGACCATTCTTCAAGTTTCTGCAGGTCCTTCTCATTCTGTCTACACCCTCTGGTTTGTCTACTGTGTTACAGAGCTTTGTGTCATCAGCGAACAGTGAAATTCTGCCTTCTAGGTCCTGTGCTATGTCACTGATGAAGATGTTGAATAGGACCGGTCCCAGCACTGATCCTGTGGTACCCACTGGTCACTCTTCCTTTGTGGGTGACAGCCATTTACCACCACCCTCTGTGTCCTGCCACCCAGCCAGTTACCTACCCACCACACTACTGTCCTGCCCACACCCATATTCCCCAGTTTGTGTAATAGTCTTCTATGTGGCACAGTGTCAAAGGCCTTGCTGAAGTCCAGATAGGCCATGTCCACTGCCCTCCCTGATCCACCTCCTAGTCACCCAGTCAAAAATTCAGCGAGGTTGGTCTGACATGACCTCCCCTGGTGAAACCATGCTGCCTTGGGTCCTGTAGTCCATTGACAACCAGATGTTCCACCAGTCTCTCCTTCAGTAGTGCTTCCATGATCTTCCCCACTACCGAGGTGAGGCTGACTGGTCTGTAGTTCCCTGCTTCCTCTTTGTTCCCGCTTTTTGTATAAGGGGACTACATCTGCTGTCCTCCAGTCTTTGGGTACCTCCCTGTTTCCAGTGATTGGCTAAACAGGATAGCCAGAAAGTTCAGCCAGCACCTCTCTTAGTTCTTTAAGGACCTGGGGTGCACCCCATCTGGCCCCATTGCTTTATCAACTCTTATTACTTCCAGTTCCTTCAGGACCCTTTCTCATGTAAAGGGACTTGTGTCCATTCTGCACCATTCTCACCCTTGTACTTCCTTCAGACCCATTACCTCCTCTTCCTCAGTAAAGACTGAGCAGAAATACCTGTTCAATATGTCAGCTTTACTGTTGTCATCCTCCACGCGCCCCCATCCTCTCCCTTCAGTCTCACTATCCCTCCCTTTGTCTTTCTTTTTCACTTATGTACCTGTAAAGGTTTTGTCCCTCTACCCACTGATTTTGCAATGTGTTCTTCTGTCTGAGCTTTGGCTTCCTTACTGACCTCCCTGCCTCCTTTGCTTCTCCTAGTACTTCTCCCTATCCCTTCTGCCTGTGTCTTTTTGTATTGCCTGAATGCAATCTTTTTGGCTTTCACTTTCTTTGCTACCTCTTTGGAAAACCATAATGGTCTCCTCTTCCTTTTCCTTTTGCTAACCTGCTTAATGCATAATTCTGTTGTTCTTGTAATCCCCATTTTAAATACTACCCACTGTTCCTCAACCCCTGATTCCTGTCCCATTCCCCTTAATGCCTCTTTCAGGTATCTCCCCATTTTCCCAAAGTCTGCCCCCCTAAAATCCAGGATAATCCCATCTTTATGTCTAATCGAGGTATACAAAGCCTCGATATCCACACTGACCCACATATAGTCTTCTTTCCACTTAATATTGTTGTATATCCTAATTGTGTTGCCAGTGTCCTTTAAATAGGATGGTAACTTCAGCATACTGTGCTGTAGAAGTAAATCCACAAAATTGCACAGATGCTCTGTAATCGAGCCTATACTAGACATAACTGGTCTACCTGGTGGATTAGTCAAGTTCGTATGGACCTTTGGAAGGCAGTACAATGTTGGAACTACAGGGAATTCAGAAAACTAATATTTAAATTCTTTGTCATTAATGTCAACCCTTTGCCCTGTTCTATCCAGTATCTCACATAAACTTTTCCTATACTGTTGTGTGGGGTTAGAGGGTAACGTTCTATAATTATTAACATCAAATAACAGTAGTTCAACCATCTCTCTGTAATTTCCCTTGTCCATAATGACAATGTTCCCACCTTTATCTGCTTTTTTAATTACCAAGTCTGGATTGGTGATTAATTCATTAAGAGATAGTTTCTCGGTGTGTGATAAATTGGAAACTATAGGTTTTCTTCTTTTGGCCAGTGATTCTCTCATCTTAAACAGCACTGTATTCTCAAATGCAGTAACATTATTGTTCAGCACCAGTGGACAGAAATCAGAGTTCTGTTTGAACATATTATCCCTTATTCTCTTACAATCTTGTGGGGTTACTGTATCCTGTGTATTTGTAATACTCTCATTTTCAAGAAGATTAACCAATTCCATTAGATTAGCTTCTGCTGATCCCATAAGTTGCTCACAAAATGTTTCCATCTCAGTTCCCATGGGGTCCTCACTTTGATTTATTTCGGCCATCAGTAAATCAAGTGTTTCATTGTGTATTCCATCATCTTGTTCTCCATGAATATCTGTGTCTTTTAGGTGACCCATGTTTATAGAGTGTTCAGCACTTCTTTCTTGAAAAAAGATTTTCAACCTTATTTTTCTGAACAATTTATATAAGTCCACGAAGATGGAGAAATTATCTATTTGGGGGGTAGGGATGAAATTCAGACCATTCTTCAAGAGTGACACATGATTTTCATTAGGGGAGAAGCAGCTCAAATTAATTATTTGCTGTTTGGATTCCTCCGAGCATGCCACTTGCTGCTTAGACTTCCTGAATTTACCTCCTCTAGTGTTTTGTCTTGTTCGTTTCTTTCTGGGCCCTCCTTCCCCCTTCTGTCTAAAAAAGGTTTAGCAGTTAGATCTATTGTCACTGTTTTAGGTCCTTTACTTACATTAGATGTTACTACTTCGTTTACACGATGTTCTTCACCTCTATTTGTTCCACTACTGTTATTCCGTTTACCAAATTGTTGGTTTTGAAACTTTCTGTTCTTGGATCTTCCTCTACTCCGTGATTGCCCCTCAGTATTCTTTACAGGAATGTATGCACAACTTTGTTCATAGTTGATATCATACCTTAGGTGCTTAACTTGCTTTCTTTCTATAATTTCCTTCTCATGCCTTAGAATCTTATTTTTCAGAGCTTTATCTAATCGAGCAAATTCACTGTGCTCCTTATACTGGCCAACCTCTTCTTTGGCAGTTCGTAATTCCTTTACAAGAGTCTGGTAGTTCTCATTGTCTTCCTCGGCTAGTAATCTAGTATAGTTCAAGGAAGCTGTTTCCGAGATTTTAAGCCACTCTTCCCTCCTTTTAAAATTCTCTAGGCCACATGAAGGGGTTTTGATAACTTGCAGACCCCGTGGCACCGGATTCTTCTCTTGATAGGTTTCGAGAGATATAATATTGTAGTTTACATTTTTTTCTTTAATAAGCAATCGTTCTAATTTCAGGAATGAAGTTTTAATGTTACCTCTCACTGTTTCTGAGGTCTTGCTCCCTCCTGTAGTCACACCTTTTTCCAAATTAGCCCATAGCTCCTGTCTCCGTAGTGAACAGATATCTGCTAGACAAAAACTCACGTCCTCTACTTCCTGGTTGTTGCATCCGGGACCCTCTGACATCACTGCAAGCTCTGTTCACAGAAATAGACAATTCAGACAAAATATTTTGTCCTGAATGAGTGATCGAGTTCTATATAGAGTTCCAGGATATCCACTGAGGACTATAACATAAGTTTTAAAGCAACTTCAGCTTCCACAAAATGCGGCAGTGTATTCCAACTTCTGATATGACCCTCAACGGACCGACAAAACGATCAGTCCTGGCTGCTCGCTGTTTGAGTTGAATGTCAGTTCCAAAGTCAAAGTCAAACAACTGCGCTCAAGCTACGAGGGGTTCACAATCATGAGGGAGACAGTCCTATGATTTACATACAAAATCCTAAATTGAGTGCGCTCTAAACATAAAGATGGGATTAGAGCAGCAACGTATCTTCTAATGAAAGACCAGGAGTATACTGGGGCACCAGTTGAATTTTTAGTGGAATCATTGGAATTTATATTGGAGCATGGTTATTTCGAATTTAATAATGAATTTTTCTTACAGATTTGTGGAACTGCGATGGGGGCTTCAATGGCCCATCTTACGCAAATCTGTTTTGGGGGTTGTGGGAGAATGAAACACTGTATGACCCCAAAGTAAACCCCTATGTTGGAAACAGTGCAATGGGAAGGATACATAGATGATTGCCTATGTATATGGAATGGAGAGGTGGAATGGGCAAAATAATTTATTCAGTGGCTCAATCAAAATGACCTGAATTTAAGATTCACAGCTGAAATGGGCCAGAAATCAGTCAATTGCTTAGATATAACACTTGAGCGCGACAGAGATCGTAAATGGGTACAAACCATGGGTTACAGAAAAGAAACATGTACTAATTCATTATTAAGAAGTGACGGTTCGCATCCTGCCAAATTGAAAAATTCCATACCGTATGGGCAATTGGTCAGAATAAGAAAGAACTGTACTTCTGATAATGAATTTGAAAAACAAGCAAAATAATTATTAGAGAGATTCGAGGAAAGAGGATATCATGACACAGTGTGGAAAAAAGCCATGGCAAAAATAAGATAAAAAAACAAATGGATTTGATAAGACAGAAGGAAAGTGAAAATGTAAATAAGATCAATCAAATAACTTGCTCCCTAGAGTACAATGCTATGGTTGGTACAATAGGCAACATAGTTTGGAATAGCTGGGACATACTTAAGGGGGACACAGAATTAGGTATTTTAATACCTGAAACACCTAGAATCACCTTCAGGTGAACAGCTAACCTTCAGGACAAGTTGGTACATAGCCAGTTTTATCAGAAGGAAGAGCCTAATAGAATGTGGCTACCACCCAGGCCCAAAGGCAACCATAGGTGTGGGAGATGTAATGTGTGTAAACGCATGAACACAGGAAATAATCTTACATTACCAAATGATATGCAAATTGAGGTGAGAGATTTAATTACCTGTATAACCCAACTTTGTGGTCTCCATACTAATATGTACCTGTAGTTTATATTACATAAGAAGGACTGTAAGGCCTTTAAAGGAACAAATACATGAACAGCTACGGTCCGTAACAAATCAGAAGATGGACACCCCAGTTGGGAGGCACTTCGTTTGTGCACATGAATGTGATGTATCTCATTTTAAGTTCATGGGAATAGAACATGTGAAGAGTAACCAAAGGGGTGGAGGATTGACCTAATAAATTATTGCAAAAAGAGAGTGCGTGGATCTTTAAAGCAAACACAGTAAATCTCTTTGGTTTAAATGGCAGATGGGGCCTCAAACCTGTTTTGAGATCCAAATAGTTTGTTACTGAATTAGTGTATCTGGTTCCCCTCTCCTTTTCTTTCTTTCTTGGCTTTTTCCACACACCCCCCCCCCCTTTAGATTCCATTAAGATTACTGTAAATAGACTCACTATAGTCAATAAGTAGAACTAAGACATTATAAATGATGCAATTGATACAAGTAACCATTGTTTGTCTCTAATGAATATTTTTTACTGTGTTTTGTAGGATGATCTGTGGATACTACATTTCCGGTACAGTTGGGCTCCATTACATTCTTCTGTGTCTCTTTCCTACTCCACAGTTCTAAGATCCTTGTGTATAGTGATTTGTAAATGATGATCAAGAAATGTTTGAAATATGTAAATTGATGTTTTTTCTGGTTAAAAAGTAGGTGTTGGGTTATAATAACTGGTCAGCAATTTCTCTCAATGTACTGACCAGGTTGATATTTTCCATAACAACCGGCTGGTTGTTATGACATTCATGAGCCATGCCAGTCAAACTATGCTGCTGCCTCATTGGCCAACATTCTGTATGTGGGCGGGGCCAAACAATCTCACAAACTGCTGGAGAAAAATTGCTGGTCTGTTATAAAAAATGGGGAGGGTGTTTCATATGAGAATTTAATGCACACCCTCATTGTGGGATGCTTTGATAAACCCCTCGGGCTTCGCCCTCGAGGTTTATGTAGCATCCCACAACTCGAGTGTGCATTAAATTCTCATATCAAACCCTTCCCCATATATTATTCTCTATATCTCTAAATCTATAGGAGAACCCTTTAGTAAATATAATTAACATCTGAATAATAGTCATGAGTAGGGAGTTGTAAATGATAATCAAGTAATGGTTTAAATACATAACTTATGATTATTCTGGTTCAAATGCAGATGGTGGTGTATCCCTGGAATATCAGGAGAACCCCTAAGCAAAAATGACTAAAAATATAATTACAGTTATGAGCACAACTTTCAGCACCAGGGCAGCAGCTATTTAAACATTAGCTTACTATATATACCAAGGCTGTATGTGAAATGTGTAATTTGTAAGGATTGCTTTAAGTTTTTGACTAATTTTTGAATACCTAATGTAGAACTTCACATTGGTTCGTTGATTGATTTATTGGTACATGATGTCACACTTAACGATTTGTATTTAAATGTGTTTTGAATTCAAGCTGGATTGTAATACGCCCCCTTGAAGGCACTTTGCCGAGGCACTAGGGGCTTCCACAAGTGGTGTTTAAATAAATAACCATTGTTGGCAATACCTGAATATGGTTTTCTTCTTTAGAGCGCAATCAATTTAGGATTTACTGTCTTAGTGACACAGTCAAAGAAGTCAGTCAGATTTGTTTGACACGTTCTCCCCCCATGAACCCATGCTGCTTCGCATCCTGGAGACCATGCTCCTCTAGATATTCTACCAACCTCTCCTTTAGTATGGTCTCCATGAGCTTGCCCACAATGGAGGTCAAACTGACTGGTCTGTAATTCCCTGCGTCATCCTTGGGACCGCTTTTGTAGAGCGTCACTACATGTGCTGTTCTCCAGTCCTGCGGTACTATGCCTTTCTCTAGTGAACTATTAAATAGGTCTGCCGGTGGCCCTGCCAGCTCCTTTATTACCCTTGGATGAACTCTGTCTGGGCCTGGTGATTTGTCCACCTTCAATGCCAGCAGCCCCTCTCTCACTTTATCCTCCTCTATCCCTACATCTGTGTTCCCCTCCTGCCCTACTCTGCTTTTCCCTCCTGAAGGCACTGGTCCATCCTTCTCCCTGGTGAAGATGGGACAGAAGTATTCATTTAGTATCTCTGCTTTTCCCGTATTATCCTCCACCCACTTCACCCCTTTCCTAAACCTAGCAATCCCTTCTTTCTTGTCCCTTTTCTCACTTATATAGCGAAAGAAAGCCTTCTTCACCTTTTAATTCCTTCAACTATCTGCAGCCCTTCTGTGCCTTTGCTCACCCGACTTTCTTACTTGCCTCACTAGCCAACCTTAGGTAATTTTCCCTATCCACCTCTCTTTTGGTCTTCCTGAATTTTCTATAGGCCAACCTCTTTTCCCTTACTGCCTGGGCAACCCCAGAACTGAACCAGCTGGGCACTTTGGCCCTTGTGTTCTTCCTCTTGAGCCTAACACACTCATCTGTGGCAACCAGTATTCCTTCCTTAATGATGGAGCACCTTTTTCCACCACCATATCTGCTCTGATGCCCGCCAGATGGCTCTTTAGCACTTCGCCCATTTTTCTGAAGTCCACCCTCCTGAAATCCAAGATTTGGGTCTTAGTCGGGATGCTTTCCCTGCCCATATCCAACTGGAACCACACTGTGCAATGATCACTTCCACTTAGTGGCTCCCTGACCATTATTTCCTGTACATGCTCCCCATTTGTGAGCACCAGATCAAGAATTGCCTCAGCTCTTGTTGGTTCAGTGACACCCTGAGTCAGGAACCCACTCTGCAGATCTTCCAGAATCACCTGACTCCTAGCACGTCGTGGATGGTATGCTCCAGTCCATCTTGGGCAGGTTGAAGTCCCCCACAGTTACCACCTCTCCTTTCCCTACAGCTTCCGATATCTGTGAGCTCAGTTCCCCATCCCTTTCCTCATCCTGATTGGGTGGTCTGTAAACCACCCCCAACCGCACCTTTCTCCTTCTATTGGACCTTAACTGATCCCATAATGCTTCCATCTCCCCTTCCTTCGACACCTCCCTCATGCAAGTTATTCCCTTGATGATATAAACTGCCACCCTCCCCCCTTCCCAACTACTCTGTCCCTCCTGTATAGTTTATATCCAGGGATTGCAAGGTCCCAGTCATGGTGTGATGTTGCCCAAGTTTCGCTTACTGCAGCTATGTCCACCCACCTGTCCGCTAATAGTGGCTGCAGGTCTTCCATCTTGTTTCCAAGGCTCTGTGCATTCAGAGACACCACCCTCCACCTAGAATCTGACCTTCCTTCTCTTCCCTATATTCTTCTATTCACATTTATCTCCTGTGTGTGCACCCCTCCACTTCCCCTTGCTAGGTGTTCCTCATCCCCTCCACCCTTTGGTAACTGTGTTCTTGCCCCTTCCACTTCCTCCCTCCAGACCTCTTCCATCACTGTGGCGGGGGGGGAGGTTCACTGACCTCTTCCTCTTGGAATCTGTGGGCCCCTCCTTAGTTTTTTTTTTTTTTTTTTTGCATTATTTCTTCATCCCTCTACGTGCTCCGGGACCCACCACTCCTTCGGGCCACCATGGTCTCCGGCAACCCCTACTACTCCCACAAGGCTCCTTACCTCATATTGCAGCCTTCCCTGGGGTAACCCAACATAACTCTTCACCGGATGGGTCCCTCTCCTTCGAGGGGGAAGGCACTGGGGGTGGGTATCCAGCACACACTGTCTATTTGGCCCCAGGGCGCTGCTGAGGTGGACATGGCTCCATCGGGAGTTTCAGAGGTGTTGGTGGATCGGCAGCTGTCATCCGGCCAATCCCAGAGCAGTTTCCGCTTTTCTGGTGCTTCCCCTATTGCATCCCTCATTCATTGCTCCCGGTCTCCATCAGGGGCTGCTGCAGAGCGATGCGGCCCTGCTACCCACCCCAGGAGAGGAGAGCAGTTCTACGGGCACTCAAACCCTTGCCAGTCCCCAGCGACCAGAGTCCGTTCCAGAACCGGGGTCACCGGCGTGGTGCAAGGTAAGGCACCAGCGCCTCAGCCCTCTGTGCGACCGGGACGGCACTCCCCTTAGTAGTTTAAATTGTGTAGTGGTTATGTATTCCCCCGTTTGTCCCCGTGTACCCTCAAATCCTCCCTACTGAGATGTAGCCTATCTGGTGAAAAGAGTGCTTCATTTGACTAGGTTTTCTCCCAGTCCCCAATACAGATGAACACCTCCTTGCACCATTTCCTCAGCCAGTCATTCAAATTGAGAATTATATAAATTTCTGTCTCACTTTACTATGAAAAGGTAACAACAATCACACTATAATGTATGGTAGAACGTTGTTATAGGTAGAAATTTACCTTTTTATAACAACGTTTTACCATCGATGCGACATCATGATGTTGTTAACCTAACTATGAGACGTCACATCAATGGGTTAACAACCGGGAACGGTCTGGGCATTCGCGCAAATGGATTGGACGGCCTAGAAACGGCCACAGCGGTGAAGGCAGCGCAGCGGCAACATATAAAAAGCTGCAGTAAGGAACTGCTGTCTTTTATATAAAACCTAAATTGTACCATACACTATAAAATATAATGTATGGTACATCGATGGGTAACCGTTTTAACTCATCTCGAGGTTGCCATGGCGACCTAAACCTCTCGAGCTTCACTCTCAAGGTTTATGTGGTCACCCAGGCAACCTCTCGATGGTTAACAAACCGGTTAACCATCGATGACCATACATTTTCCTCTATATTCTACCTTCTACTAGTACAGATTCTATCACAGAACCAGAACACAATGCAAAAACATCTGCTACTTAGCAACAAAACACCGATGACAACATACCAAGCTGATGCAGCTTTTTTTTAAATAGAGAAAAAAATTTAATATTTAAACCAGCAGAAATTAGCAGCCCCAAAAGCACCTTGGACTACAAAAAAAGAACACAATACCACACTACTGATAGGCTGCCACTGTAATTAAACGGCTCAAAAAGATTGGAGAATGAAAAAAAAATCGGAGACAGCACAAAAAGTTCTAATGCACTATAAAGTATTAGGCAATAGATATACTCAGTTGTTTAACAGAGAACATAAAGTACCTACCAAAACAAACAGGATACCCACAAATGACACTTAGATTCTCAATATCAGACACAACCAAAGGCACATACAGAAATGTCCTGACAGCCATGGTGCTGCAATCGGTTTCTCAAACTCTCCCTACCAGTGTTCCTTCTCTGTTGCAATTCCTCTCACTCTCGCATACGCAGGAATGCACTTCCATCCGGGCTCCTCGGCTCCATCTGCCCCATTCTGTGTCCTCCACTCCGACAACTTCCAGCCGCTTGTCACCGGCACTTCTGTGAGACAGAAAAGAAAAAAAGAAAATGCTCCTCTGAGCGTAGTAATTCTAAGCACAACATGATCTGCTATATTAGGTTAAACCTCCCTTCCCCTCCCCAGGCAACCATGGTATACCTTATCAGCGTGGCTCAGTTGGTAGCACATCCACCTCTGGACCAGAAGGTCGTGGGTTCTCGTCCCACACCGGGATTGAACTTGCACCTAAAACGCTGGCATCCGAGTGCAGTATTAAGGGGTGCTGTACTGTTGGGGTGTGCCGTCCTTCGGATGAGACGTTAAACCGAGGTCCCTTCTACCCATCCTGGTGTTGTCCTGGTGGGTGTCCAGGTGGAAGTAAAAGAACCCAGGGCACTCTTTGCAAAGAGTAGGGGACATTCCCAGTGTCCTGGCCAACATTCCCCTTCCCATAAACCAGTTCATGCAATTATCCAGGCTGTGTATGGGTGATGATGTGTGATATGGCTGCCACTACACATTCAGTCACTTCACTACCAGTCTAGCATTGCTTGTAAAGCGCTTTGGGATACACTGTTTATGAAGGGCACTGTATAAATGCTGATTCTTCTTCTTCTTCTTTTAGAGGGGGGAAAATGGGCATATCAGCACATCCAAGTTTCATCCTTAACATTGACTGTCGTCCTCATTCCGTTACCAGCTGAGTTTTCCACATGCCATACACCACGGACTATACCTCAAATCTTCAGTTAGGCAAACTAGCAGTGCTTGTCTCAGAAAACACTGTTCGCAAGTGGCACATAGCTACTAAACTCGTTACAGTACCAAAAAAAAAATATTAGTTTTATTCATGAGGCTGTAATTCAGAAGTTAAAAAGGATTAAATCTCAGGACTTAAAACACCCATTCAGCATGGTATGGAGCGGAGCAGCATCACAGCCATCTTGCTGACCCCCCCCCCCCGCATCACCCACAAGTCTACTGAGCCAATGGGATTCAAGTGACCAATTACAACTCAGACTTTGACAGTCTAAACTCTTGCTAAATTACCAAAAATAAATAAATAAATAACGGTGATGTTTTTCTTACCTGCTAACAACTCCATAACTTCCTTGCTAAATCTTGGTCCTGCCACATCCAGTACAACCCTGTTAGGAGATACCCTTGAGGTCATGGTTAAGTTCAGATACCTAAGCCTTTGGCTAGACAATGACCTCTTCTTCACGCACACCTCGCAGCCCTCTCTTAAAAGTCAAAAACTAGGTTGGGCTTCTTTTAGAGAAATAAATCCGTTTTCCCCATTGACATCAGGAAGAGGCTAGTCCAAGCCACCTTCCCTCACCTTATTGACTACACCGACATTATATACAGTTGCAGTACAGCCTTTAACCTGCACAAGTTAGGTATCCTTTTTCACCGTGCGATTCGTTTTATACTGAATGCACCATCCAGAACTCACCACTGCACCCTTTATTCTGCGCTGGGCTGGTCATCCCTCTCCACCAGGAGAAAGACTCATAGCTGCACTTGAGCATATAAAATGCTTCTGTACAAACTTCCTTCTTACATTTCATCCCTATATCGTCGTTCCTCTAGCTGCAAGTCATGCAGGAAAAATTATTTTATTTTGCTAGGCCTACCTAAGGTTCGCACCCGTTTCGGTAAAGCTGCCATTAGCTACGCCATTCCCACAGCCTAGAACAAACTCTAAACCTCCCTTAAGCTCTCTGAACTAGTCTGGTTCAATATACTTAAATCCATAATCATTACATGTATTACAGATGTCTGCCATTGCCATACTAGTTAACATGTCCTTTTAAGCCATGCAAATTTAACCTTGAAATAAGCTCTTTCTGTCTCACCAAATCAATTATAATTTCATTGAATTGTTTAATTGTCATTATTGTTATACCACTGTTTGCTTCATTTAATGTAACTTCTTTTTAATTGTATATTTGCGTTTCATGAATCATGCTTTGTCCTCCACATTGCCATTGAATCTTGTTGTATTGTTGTGTCCTTAGCAGGACCTCCTTTTAAATGAGCTTGCTCAATGGAGTTTTCCTGGTGAAATGAACTTGAACACCTATCCCATGTATGTTTGAAGCTCCCCAGTAAGAAGCTCGAAGGGCTTGGCAGACGTGGTATTGATGGGTGAACTACTACCCAGGGTAAAAGGTTATTCTATACCTGAGGGAGTCTGTGTATAAAGGCAAACTGACCAGAATTCTGTTTGCACCTAGGAATGATGAATCTGTTCCCAGTGTAGAAACAAAGGTTGGGACTAGAGGGAGGAGTGGGGGTGAGCAAGGTGCTTAGATAATCTCATACAATAATAATCTGAAGAAACAAAGCAATAACAAAAAAAAGACCACAATAGGAAATTGAATATATTACTAACAAATGTGAGAAGTCTAAAAAATAAGACGGAGAAACCAAAATATATATTGTATTCAAGTCATATACAGGTATATGCACCTACAGAAACATGGCTGCATGACGGAGACTGGGGTACGGATATCCCAGGATATAATCTATTTCATAAAAATAGACAGGGTAGGAAAGGTGGTGGTATAATTCTATATATATATATATCAGATGATTTAACAGCACATAAAATAACTCCCCCGACTCTTGACATATTATACATTGAACTATTATAGGTAAAGATTGACATGGCTAGGAATGGTATGACCTTTGGTCTGGGATACAGACCTCCAAACAAAAATAATGAAGATAATAATATGTTCATATCAGTTATCGATAATATGACAGTATCAGATGATTATATTCTCCTTGGGGACTTTAAGTTCCCAGCTATTAACTGGGGCAATCTTGAGGGAAACAGTAATCAAGAAAATATATTTATTGAGACAATAGCACAAAAGGGTCATAAGCAACTCATAGCATCTAAAACTCGGGGAAACAATATATTAGACCTTGTGCTTAGTAATCTTGAGCCAGAAGAAATTTACACTTCTAGGGACATGGATATGTTGTTCATCCACACTCATTGGCAGGTATCCTTGCCGCTTTAAATCTTGCCGGAAGGTCTTCAAGCTTGCTCCTCCCACCCACCCGGGTGGTATAACTCTCGGCTCCGCCCCATGACGCCAGATCTTCCTTACCGCTTGGAAGCTCAGGTTCCCTCCTTAACGCTCTGCGTTTGAGACTGGTTCCTATTTCTCCGTTTGCGGATTTAAAAATAAATTTTGCGAATAAGACTTCTGTCTTCGATCCCTCGCGGCTGCGATGGACAAATCGACTCCCGGATTTCGGAGATGCCCATGCGGGCAGAAGATGTCACGGACGGATCCACACTCCACGTGTGTCTACTCGCTAGGCCTTGACTACCGACCCGCAGGCTTGCGACCTGTGCTTCATCTTTCTCGGCCTACGCTCCTCGACACGTGCTGCCCGATTACATCTGGGCCGTCCGAGAGCGTTCCCTCCGGTGAAGAGTCCAAGGAGGCCCGGTTGGCGATGTCCCGGCGGCGGGCTGTTGGATCAGCTCGGCCGGATGATAAGCCCTCGAAGAGGAGGCGGCGCGTCAGTATTCTTCCTCGTCACGGCATTTATCCCGCTCTCTCTGGGTTCTTCCTACACGGCTTCTTTTAAGGAGCTTTGTCTGTCCCTCTCCACTAAGGGAGAAGGGCCTACGTCTGCTGGACCTTATTCTCGGTCCAAAAAGAAGGACAAGGGTAAGTCCCTCCGTCGACGCTCTTGGGAGCGGGAAAGGTCCCTCTCCCCGAGTCGTCGACCGTCGGCTTCGGTCGACCGCTCGGCCTCGGCCACTGGCCTCACGGTGTCCCCGTCAGGTCAGTTGACCGAGACTCCCACCGACGAAGTCGAGATTTTTCTCGACCCGTTGGATGGGCTGTCGCCTTTAGCAGCCGAGATTCCCCTCTCCCCGGTTCCCCCGGGAGGAGTTGAGGATCCCGCGGGCTCGCCCGTGCCTCCGGTTCCGGAGCCCTCGGATGAACCATCCGAGCCGAAGGGAGTGCCGGTTCCGGCCGACACCTCCCCACACCGACCTCGGAAATTCCGGGACTCTCGGTCTCGGACCTCTTCGCGGTCCAGCCGATCCCACCGTCATAGGCGGTCTCGGTCTCCGCACCGCGGTAGCGAGCGGCGTCCAGTCCTCCTCGACGAGGGAGGCCATGTAAATTACGTCGACGATACGAGGACCTTATGTTGCAACAGCTCCTCCTGGCCGGGAGTAAGCCGACCCCGTCGCCTTCCCCGGCCATTAAGTGGCTGTCACCGGAGCGGCCGACACAACCCCTCGACTTATCCGAGGAGCCTATACCCAGGCCGGTTGTTCGCCCAAAACCGGCTGCTCCACCGATTCCGGTGGAACCTCCGCCTCCACAGCCACCATTTGGGGCTCCGACCAAGGATTCTCGGTCGGCTAAGGGTCTACCCCATCGGCTGTCAGTTACCCTCACTCCCGACCGACCTCGGCAGGTGAAGGGTGGCTCAGGCCAGAGGCAGCTCTTCGAGGACTCTTCCGAGTCCGAAGATGATTCCTCCTTTTTCTCCAAGCGACTGGACTTGGAGTCTTCAGGAGGTCAGTCAATGGACGATAGCCCATCGTCCTTCCTAGGACTGCTTCGGCTCATCTCGGAGTCCACCGGGATGGAGCTCGAACCCGTTTCCAAACGGCCAGGTATCCCTCACGGAGATTCTGGACCCGAGGGTTCTCCGACGGAGGCCTTCCGGTGGCGAGGCCATAGTGGGTCCGCACTGGAGCTCTGGCAGCGCCTGCTTCCTGCCCTCGCCCGGCCAGGATGGCCAGGATGTATGCGTCCCTACCGTTCCTTGTCCGTTTTTTCGAACACCTCTCTGCTGAGGATTGGTTACCGACAGCGCTTTCGCGCCAGGCAACGCCAGGAGTGTGGACAAACCTCCGACAAGGAGTCCAAGAAATTGGACTATGTTGGGCTAAAAGTCTACGCCATGCTCCTTCTCGCTTCGCCAGGCCAGTTCGGCCCTCATGGCACATTTTTCTCATGCCCTGTTGGGCTCCCTGGATGAGGTCATCCCTCATCTCCCGCCCGATCTGCAGACTACGGTTAAGCAGGTGCGGGACCAGGGCAGGCAGTGGCCAAACAGCAGCTCCAGACTGCTTTGGATATAGGGACTCATGTGCCAGATCGGTGGCGGCCGCAGTGGCTACAGCCGGCGGGGCTTGGCTGAGGATATCCACCACTCGGATACCCAGCACAAGTTGGCGGATGTTCCCCTTCTTGGGACTGACCTTCGGCCCTGGGGTGGAAGGTCACCTGCAGAGGATCGAGAAGTCCAATGCTACCTTGGACTCGGTCTCTTCCGCTCAGAAGGACAAAGGCCGCAAACCACAGCCTAAGCCCTTTCGTCCTTCTGCGCCCCCGGCGCGCCCGGCCCAGCAACGTCAGGGCCAGCAGGCTCGGCCTTGGCATCCCAAACCCAAGCCCCGGCCTCCTAACAGGAGGCAGGGAGGAAAGGCCCAGGAGGTCCCTCGGCCGTCCCCTCCAAGCCTGCCCAGTGACGGGCTGAGGTGTCGCCCCCATCTCTGCCACCCACTCTGGGTCCCCCGTGGGGGACGGCCTGCACTTCCGTTCGCCTGGTCCGCTGTTACCACGGACAGGTGGGTCTTGGAGGTGGTGGGAAGAGGCCTGCCTCTGGAATTGAGCAGGCACCACCCTTCAGAGCCGCCCCTCGGGCTTCGGGATCCCAGCTCACTGGCGGCTCGGCCGAGCCGACATCGCTCTCCTCCTCCAGAAGGAGGTGATAAGAGAGGTGGTGGACCCTCCTTCAGACCCAGGGTTTGTGTCCAGGTACTTCCTGGTTCCGAACGGACGGGGCTGGTGCCCCATTCTCGATCTACGACCTCAAACAAGTTCCTAAGGTCTCGAACCTTCAGGATGGTCACTCTGGCTCAGATAATACCATCCTTGGAGCGCGTGAGTTCTGCTCTCTGACTTGCAGGACCGCTTTTTCACGTCCCTATCCGTCCGTCTCACCAGAGATTCCTTCGCTTGAGCGAAGGATCCTTTCGAGTTCCAAGCCATGCCCTTCGGCTTGTCTCCAGCTCCCAGGGTCTTCACCAAATGCATGGCAGTGGTGACAGCATTCCTGCAGCGCCAGGGGTCCGGTGGTACCTTACCTGGACGACTGGCTGATAGCAGCTCCTCCAGGAAGGAGGCGGAGTGGTCCAGAGATCTGGCCCTCCAGGTCTGCTCTCAACTGGGCCTCCTTATCAACGAGGCCAAGTTGGAACTCGGGCAAGCAGGTGATTCTGTTCATCAGCCGCAGCTCGACTCTCTTCGAGCCAAGCGCGGCTCGGCGGACAGGGCAGAGTTCTTTCCTCCTTTGCCCGATCATTTCTGGTTGGGCAACTGCGCCTGCCGGGACTTCCTGCCTCCTGGGTCTCATGGCGGCCTGCACCAGCGTGGTCGTTGGGCCCGCTGGAACCACGTCCCCTTCAATGGAGACTGGCCAGCCAGTGGTCCAGGCGCCAGTCCTTTGACCAGCTTGTAGTCGGTGACGACAGGGATGTGGAACGCCTCCAGTGGTGGACCGCTCCAGATCATTTGCAGGAGGGCATCCTGCTCGTCCGCCCGAGCCGGACGGTCTCTATCGACCGATGCCTCTCTGATAGGTTGGGGTGCCCATCTGGGGAACACGGGCTCATGGCCTCTGGTCCCGCGGGAGTCCGATGCCACATCAACCTGCTGGAGCTCCGGCGGTCCGCCTAGCTCTCACCGCCTTTGCTCCGCTCCTCCGGGGTCAAGTGGTCCGAGTCCAGACGGACAATACCACGACCATGTACTATCTAAACCGCCAGGGCGGGACGCGCTCCATGCTTCTATGCAAGGAAGCTCTCCGTGATTGGTCACTCGTGCGCAGCCTGGAGGCGGATCTCCTAGCCATTCACGTGGCAGGAGCCTCCAACACCCTGGCCGATGCCCTGAGCGGATAGGGGCTGCATCCCACGAGTGGTCTCTCCTGCGGAGGTGAGTACAGCATCTGTTCTCCCATTGGGGCACACTCAGGTGGACCTGTTTGCCTCCAGGGAGAACAGGCTGAGTCTGTTCCATGCCCGCCCCCCTCAGCAGGGCTCGCTGCAGGGGGATGCCTTCTCGAGGCAGTGGACCCCGGGCCTCTTTTACGCCTTTCCCCCATTTCCCTTGATCCACAAGGTGCTTCTCAAGGCGAGGAGGGACAAGGCGCAGGTGATTCTGATAGCCCCAGACTGGCCTCGCCAGTTCTGGTACCCAGATCTCCTCATTCTCAGCTCCAGGACTCCGCGGCAGCTTCCAGCTCGCCCGGACCTGCTCTCAGTCAATCAGGGGAAGGTGTTCCATCCGGACCTTCAATCCCTGCACCTGACGGCCTGGTTCCTGAGCGGCTAGAGTTCCAGGCCTTGGGTCTTTCCGACGAGGTCCTCAATGTAGTTGAGGCGTCCGTAGAGTCGACCAGAAAATGCTATGCCTTCAAATGGAAAAGGTTTTCCATTTGGTGTGAGCAAGGGCTTGGACCCTTCCTCCTGTTCCTTGGCAAGCATCTTGGACTATTTATGGTCCCTTTCTAGTCAAGGGCTTAGGTCGGCGACCCTAAGGGTGCACCTGGCAGCCATCTCTGCTTACCGGGTGCGGGCCGGGAAGCAGTCGGTGGCGCAGGAGAAGGTGGTCTGGCGCTTTTTCAAAGGCCTTGATCACATTTCCCCTCCAGTGCGGGAACCCCCACCTCCGTGGGATCTACTGCTGGTACTGGCAAAGCTCATGGGCAAGCCATTCGAACCTATGCACAGGTGTGCTCTCTTTCACCTGTCGTGGAAGACCGCCTTCTTGGTGGCTATCACGTCAGCCAGAAGGATGGGAGAGCTCCAGGCGCTTTCCATCGAGTCTCCTTACCTGGTCTTCCACAGGGACAAGGTTGTCCTGCGCCCCAACCCGAAATTCCTTCCGAAGGTGGTGTCGGAGTTTCACCTTAACCAGGTGTTGACTCTGCCGGTGTTCTACCCCAATCACACCTCGGAGGCCGAATATAGGCTCCATACTTTGACCCTAGAAGGGCGCCGCCATTACAAGAGCGCACGGCTGAAATTCGGGAGAGGTTCGCCAGCTGTTTGTCACCTACGCTGAAGTCGCATCTGGCAGACCTGCAGCAAGCGGATTTATAAGCAGGTGGGTAACCTCCTGCATAGATCTCTGCTATAAGTTGGCGGGCATGGAGCCTCCCAGAGGATAAGAGCTCATTCTACCCGCCATACTGCTGCAACGGTGGCTGCTTCCAGGGACGTCCCTATCCAGGAAATCTGCAGGGCTGCTACCTGAAGTCAGCACACACCTTCATTACCCATTACCACATCGACCTTGAGTCACGCGGGATGCTGGTTTTGGGGCCTCGGTTCTCAGTCTCTCTTTCCCAAGTAAGTATTGGGGTGTCGTCTTGCCTCCCTCCTCCCGGAGAACTGCTAGAGTCTGCCAATGAGTGTGGATGAACAACATATCCATGTCCCTAGAAATGAGTTGCTCACCTGTAACAGGAGTTCTAGGAATGGTATGTGTTGTTCATCCACCACGACTCCTCCGACCTCCCGGCTTCGACGCGACAACCTGAGCTTCCAGCGGGCCAGATCTGGCGTCATGGGGCGGAGCCGAGAGTTATACCACCCGGGTGGGTGGGAGGAGCAAGCTTGAAGACCTTCCGGCAAGATTTAAAGCGGCAAGGATACCTGCCAATGAGTGTGGATGAACAACATATACCATTCCTAGAACTCCTGTTACAGGTGAGTAACCTGTATTTCTGTAACCAACCCAATTAGTGACAGCGAACATAATGTGATACTGATCAAAGTCAATAAAGAATTTAATAAAATCAGGTGGTTAACTAAATCCAAAAACAATTACAAAGCTGATTACAAGGCAACGAAACAGTACTTAGCAAAATGGAAATGGAAAAAAGATTTATATAACTCTGATATGAATACAACATGGGCAAAACTCAAATCAAAAATAGATTATTGTATTAAAACGTGGGTGCAAGAGACAAGTAAATACAACAGAAGGGAGAGAATTCCAGTATGGTGGGGAAAATCAATAAAAAAATTGTATCAAACGTAAAAAGGAAAGATATACAAAGTATAAAAGGGAATAGACATGGGAAAACCGGGTAAATTACAAAAAAGAGACTAAGAAAACAAAAAGATTAATAAGGAAAGCAAAACAAAATGCGGAAGTCCAGATGGTTACGGCAGTGGGAGACAATAAAAATACATTTTTCAGTTATGTTGGTTCACTTAAATGTAACCAAAAAGGTATAGGGCCACTACAAAGATTATCAGGCATGATAAATAAGGAACAACACTTAGCAAATGAATTAAACAAGTACTTTTTGAGTATATATCAACCAAAAACCATATTTGACAACTCGAAAGTGCACAATAGTAGTAGGGAAAGGATTATACAGTTTGGTGAAATGGAAGTGTTAGATAAAATCAATAAATTAAAAACATAAATCACCAGGACCGGATGGAATAAACCCTAAATTTCTAAAGCAACTAAGTAAAGACCTAGTGGGACCCATCATAATGCTTTTTAATGCATCCCTGATTGAAGGAGATACATTAAAGGAATGGAGGGAAGCTACTCTTACACCAATTCACAAAAAAGGTGATTAAAAAAAGGTTGAGAACTATAGGCCCATCAGCCTTACATCTATCCTAAGTAAATTGTTTGAGAGTCTAGTCCAAGAGTATATCGCCAAACATATTAAAAAAATATGGATATACAGACATAACCCAACATGGTTTTGGGTCAGGACGATCCTGTTTCACTAACCTATTGAATTTGTTTGAGCCTCTGAGTGCAGCACTGGGCAAAGGAATGCCTGTCGATAGCGTTTTTCTGGATTATGCAAAAGCATTCGATTCAATCTCCCATGCGGTTCTACTAGAGCAGTTAACCCTGTTGCATCTCCCCAATAATGCAGTTGCCTGGCTGGACTCATGATTGACCAAAATATGCCAAAGGGTAGGTATTTAGAGGATACAGTTCAGCTTGGGGAGAGGTGACCAGCAGAGTGCCGCAGGGTTCTCTTTCTGGGTCCCACACTCTTTAACATTGTAGTTTCATCTATGAAGGTCTCAGAAGGGGCCTGGCTAGGGAAGTATGCTGATGATAGCAAAGTTGGAGCTATTGTTAATAACAAAAATGCAGGCAGAAAGCTTCAGAAAGATCTTGGTCAGCTTGAGCAATGGGCAAAAAACAAAACTGAATTTTAGTCTGGACAAATGTTAGGTCATGCACTTAGGCTCAAGAAATCAGAAATTTACGTATAAACTAAACGGTGTCCAATTAGGAGAAACAACTAATAAACAGGACCTTGGGGTAACTATTACAAATAAGTTGTCCTTTAACTCCCACAGTACATATAGAAACATAGAAGTTGATGGCAGATAAGGACCGCAAAGGCCATCCAGTCTGCCCATTTCTTTTTCCACCTTATGAATGTGCCATTGGCCTTTGCTTTGTCAATGGCCTATCTATTCCTACTCATCTGTATTGCTCCCTTATGCCTATCCCATGCTTGTTTGAAGCCCTGCACTGTATTAATATCCACCACTTCCTGAGATAAGCCGTTCCATGGATCCACCACCCTTTCTATGAAAAAGAACTTCCTCACATTACCCCGTAATCGACCTCCCTCTTATCTCATGCTTTGTCCTCTTGTCCTGCTATTTTTCTTATATTGAAACATGTTAGACTCTTTCACCTTGGTAATGCCCTTAAGGTGTTTGAATGTTGCAGTCATATCACCTCTCTCCCTCCTTTGCTCTAGGGTATACATATTGAGCTCAGTTAATCTGTTCTCATGTGTTTTCTGATGCAGTCCCTGCACCATTTTGGTTGCCCTTCTCTGGACTGCCTCAGTTTGGTTAATGTCCTTGTGAAGGTGTGGCCTCCAGTACTGCATGCAGTACTCCAGATGGGGCCTAACCAGTGTCTTGTAAAGAGGGACTATTACCTCCCTCTTCCTTGTGATACCCCTACTAATACACCCCAACATCTCTGTAGCCTTACCTATTGCTTTAGTGGTCTGCTTGGGTGATTTCAGGCCATTGGTGATGATGATGCCCAAGTCTCTTTCTCCCCTTGTGACTGCCAGCAACTCCCTTCCCAGCCTATAGGTGGCTTCAACGTTTCTCTTCCCTATGTGCATGATCTTGCATTTCTTTGTGTTAAACCCCAGTTGCCACTCTTCTGACCATTTTGTTAGTTTATCCAGATCTCTTCTCATTCTGCCCACCCCATCTGGATCATCTACTCTGTTGCAGATCTTGGTGTCATCTGCAAACAGACAAACCTCACCTTCCAGTCCATCTGCAATGTCACTGATGAAAATATTGAAGAGGACTGGCCCCAGGACTGATCCCTGAGGTACCCCACTTGTGATTTGCATCTCTTCTGACTGTATACCGTTTACCACCACTCTCTGTTTTCTGCCCATCAACCAGTTTGCCACCCAGTTGACTAATGTCTGACTCACCCTGAGCCTACCAAGCTTATTAATCAATCTTCTATGTGGAACAGTATCGCAAGCTTTCCTGAAATCAAGGTAGGCAACATCATCTGTTCCCCTTTGGTCCACCACTCTGGTTACCCAGTCAGAGAAATCTATGAGATTAGTTTGACAGGACCTTCCTTTTGTAAACCCATGCTGTCTTGGATCTTGTGCTCCTGTGGATTCCAGGTGTTGCACTATCCTTTCCTTAAGGAGTGTCTCCATAATCTTGTCCACTACTGAGGTAAGACTGACTGGTCTGTAGTTCCCTGCCTCCTCCCACTTTTGTGGAGCGGGATAAACTTAGGTGACTTGCTCAGGGTCAGACCATATGCTGTACACAAGGGAGTTGATGAGATTCAAACCTAGGTCTTCAGGTCTCCAAGCCTCCTGGTCTGCAGTTTAGTGCCTTAAACCACTAAGCTATATTACCTGCACACAAATCCAAAGTTAAAGTAGGAAATAAAATACTAGGATGTATTTTTAGAAATCTCAAGAGAAGAAACCCATCAGTGATTGTACCGTTGTGTATATCCGCAGTTAGACCACATCTCGAATATTGTTCACCTTTCTGTGCCCCACAAAACAAGATGGGTGAAGTACTGATTGAGGGGGTTCAGAGAAGGGCTTCTAAAAGAATCAGGACAGTACACCAGATGAGTTATGGTGAAAGTCTGAGGGACTTGGGCATGTACTCGATGAACTGTAGAAGGCTAAGGGGTGATTTATGCTTAGTATATTGTGCATCTAGAGATAATTATATGTGGGAAACTATTGGACTAACATCACAAGTCCCCACCAAATCAACACGTACACATGGATTGAAAATTAAAGGTGAAATAAGCAGAACTAACAAAAGGAAAAAAATGGTTCAGCCAAAGAGTAGTTTCAGTATGAAACAGCCTCCCTGAAGCTATAGTTATGAGTAAAACAATGGAATCTTTCAAGAAATCCCTGGACAAATACATAGGACATAAAAAATAAGAGTCCCACCACTGAGTCAAGTAGCGAGTGATATTGGGTCTCACAACCTCCCTGCTCATATTATATTATGAAATTATGAAACCTTGGTAGAGGCAATTACATGGTATTTTTTGGGGGGGGGTGCTGTTCAGCATGCTCGCCGATTAGAGGTCTTCACGACGTGGCAGTCCGAAACTAAAAGAAATTTAAGAAAACTTACTTTTGTTTAAAATCTGGCGATGGCTCTGTATTGCTGATAATTCGTGGATTCAGTTGCCACCATAATCGAGTATGCGATGTACGCAGAAAGTGTGTGTGTGGGGGCAACGTTCCAAAAAATGAGATGTATTCCATACCACAGGCCACAACCAGTACTGCGCAGATAACTGGAACGGAACCTCCCTGGAAAGCTTTGCAAGCCTCAGTGCAAGCCATTGATTTCAAGGTGGAATCGTTCTTGCAACGGTTCATGGAGGAAGATGTCAAGATAGAAAGTGTGACTAAGACAGCAGTGACTGCTGAATCAATGGCCACAAAAGCTTTTACCACCACCACAAAGCTCATCCAGGAAGAGACTCGGCTGAGATATAGGTTGGAGGCTCTTGAAAATGCAAACAGGGCCTCCAGCGTTACAATCATTGGACTAGCGGAGGGTTGTGAAGGAGTTGACCTGTTAGATTTCTCCTGACCTGGCTACCGGCAACTCTACAACTTGACCCAGCCTCTTTTAACTGTGCATTTACTAAAGCCTACAGGATCTCACTTAGGTTGGCTGGAGCACATGGCACCTTACTGAGGATGGTACTTCTGGGGACATCTGCTTTGGTCTGGGATCATCTGTTAAGGGCTGCTCGCTCAGCTGAAAAATTTCCATTTAACGGAGGAACTATACTTCTGTTTCCAGAGCTATCTTATGCTACGAGAGCCCGTAGAAATAAATGTTATGCTGTTAGAGCAAGACTTAGGGTACTGGGAGTGGCCCACTCTTTGCTTATGCCTGCACAACTTCAAATCCAATACGGAGGACACACATTTCAGTATATAGTCCCGGCTGAAGCCTGGCAAGAAGGCAGAAGCCATCGCCCGGGAGTTCAAGGTTGCAAGGCCTCAACTCATCTCAGAGTTGAAGGACAATGTGTGAGAACCACTTCACACAAAAGTACTTTTTGCTGTATTTTTGTCTTTTGTTAGGGGCTTGCACTACCTTTAAAATGTTTAAAGTTCGTAGTTAACATGAGTAAGCTGGGGCCATGATTCCGGTTGTGCCTGATGGTCTCTACTTTTGCTACAAAAGTTTAGTTTTCTTATACTTAATTATTTTTTTACTGTTGGGAGCTCTGTATGGAGTAAGACATTCTGTTACAAATGCTACTCATGTGATGGATTATCTTTAAGGGGAGTGGGTCATATCAGCATTGATTGTTGAGGATACAGCATGTTGTGGAACAAATATTTTATGTTTTTGACCCCCAAAATCTTCCGAGGTGCAGCAAATGTTGTCCAATATGCTGATAGATAGAACTCTTTCCCCCGTATCCTTAAGCAAGACCGTATTGACTGAAATTTTACTCTCTACATTGGATGTCTCTGTAATCAAATGTTATGTCTTATAGGAGTATTTGCTATATGTAATGTGTATTGAAAAATGCAATAAACAAAGAGTTAAAAAAAAAAAAATTACACAGGATAGGTATGTGTACATTTTTTCACCATGATTTTCCTTGTTGCTCCTGTTCCCCTTTCCAGTGGTGGGTTTGCCACAGCTGCACCCTTTCTACTGGGAGGGGGAGTGAGGTGACCAGCTGCCTTCACAGCTGATGTCTATGCTGCTTCTTGCTTAGTTAGCGATTCGGGCTTGAAAGTCTAATAACTTGTGTCCCCCACCCCACCCCTGCAAACCAAGCACCTCAACTCAGTTCTGTGCTCAGCCCGTAGTCAGCCTGAGTAAGAGACTCCGGGGGCTGTATATTAACCCCTGCGTCCCCCTGTTGCATTGGTCTAGTGCTGCACCTGACCGGCTCCCAGTCAGCCTGAAGAACTTTGGGGATTGTATGTAGCTCTGCGGTGTAGCGCAATGCCATACTGCTGTACCACTGGACTGGCCCCCAATTAGGCCAAGTGAGGGACTCTGGGATTGTATGTAAACTCCTGCCTTCCTGGTACAGTGCAGTATCCTCCCACTGTACCATTGGACCAGCCCCCAGTCAGCCTGTGTGAGGGACTCTGGGAACTGAACATGAATTCAGACAACATGAAGTCTTGCTGAATTCTGACATATGCAGTTAGGTCCTGCCTTTGAACTGCCCCAGAGAAAAAAGAGTTAAACTTTCCATGGCCAGCATGGAATGTTCACCAAGAGCTCGGTTGAAGCCCCTGTCTGTTGTTGTTTAAACTCCAACCGTCAGATTCTTTACTCCGCCTCACTGAACAGTCGCTCTGGAGATTTCTCCTTGGCACGGTTCAAAAAAGTCGCTTAAAGTGTCGTTTTTCGCTTGGTTTCTAATGAATTGCTGCCCGAATCTGTTGGTTTAAGTTTCTGTCTGTGGTACCGTGAGTACTAGATAGGCTTTGCATTTAGTTTCTGTGTGGAACTTGTAAATTGCGGATCGGTTCGGCTGAGCCGATCAGTTCAGGTAAAAAAAGTTTGTGAATTTACTTAGAGTGTGGTAACCGGTCCGTATCGGTTCTAAGAAAAATGGATTTTTATTGCGTTTTTTTCCAGGACCCGTAACCACGGTCAGGAACCGATAGAAGTCTTGCCTGGTGGATTGCGAAAAAGGGTAAGTTTTGGATAGGATTGGCCATGTCTGAGAAACCCAAGGAAAAAAACAGGCCCACTGGGTTTCAACACTGCAGTGTGTGTGGGGAAGTCTTTGCTAAGGCTGAGCCCCACACCACCTGTGTTTATTGTTTGGGGTTTGACCACCTCGATTCAGACTGCCAAATCTGTAAGAATTTTCCCAAAGCTACCCTGGAAAAGAGATTAGGTAGACTGAGGGAAAGGGAGGCTGAGAAGTCCACTGACCCGGACGGCCAGCTCAGTTCAGTTCCGACCGAACCAGAAGGAGTGCCCTCTGACCAGGGCGATACTTCTTTGGGCAAAAGGAGAGCCGATTTTGAGGAGTCGGTTCCAGTTAAAAGAAAAAGAAAAGATTAATCGTCCGGTTCGGATCCAGGAATTCATACTCCGACCGCTGATGAGCTAGCCAAGGCGATAAGAATAGTGCAATCGCTTACTTCGGTTCAGGCAGAACCGGCACCATCTGGCAGGCGTTCTGTTCGGTCGGTTCCCCCGGTTCTGGATTACACCTTAGAAGAATTTTATGAACCGGATGAGGAGGAGGGAGAGTATGAGGAAGATGATGGTGAGACGGCTGAGGTCGCGAGGGCCAGAGACTACGGCGCCTTCCCCCCACCTCCGACCACCGAACACTGCAAGATGGCTGAGGTCGCGAGGGCCAGAGACTACGGCGCCCTCCCCCAACCACCGAACACTGCAAGACGGCTGAGGTCGCGAGGGCCAGAGACTACGGCGCCCACCCCCACCACCGAACACTGCAAGACGGCTGAGGTCGCGAGGGCCAGAGACTACGGCGCCCCCCACCCCCGACCACCGAACACTGCAAGACGGCTGAGGTCGCGAGGGCCAGAGACTACGGCGCCCTCCCCACCCCGACCACCAAACACTGCAAGACAGCTGAGGTCGTGAGGGCCAGAGACTACGGCGCCTTCCCCCCCCCGACCACCGAACACTGCAAGGTACGAGACATCGCGGTGAGAAACCAAACCTCCGTGCTGCTGCTTACTGCAAAGCCCTCTGTGTTCCTGCTTAATTTGAAACTGGTGCCTTTTTTTGTCGGCGCGTATGTGGAGATAGGGTCTCGGCTCTCTCTTTACCAGGACTGCAGGTTTTTCTGTCAGGCGGAGTGGTGCCTTGATGTCCTGCTCGTTTTGTCGTTATTGCATTTTATTTTTTTCTTTTAATGTAAAGCTGATGCACGGACTGCTGCATTAAAGTTACTTTTATTTTACCACTGCCTGCTAGTTGGGACCGTTGCAAACATTTTTTTTACCTGTGCACTGTAATGTTATAATTAGTGCAGAGACTGCCTGCTTGAACCTCTTAAGCGTCATTTAATTTGCTCTCTTACTGACCCCCCCCACCTCGTCCTTATAAATTAACCTTACCTGTCCCTTCTCCCACAGGACGGCTGAGGTCGCGGGGGCCAAACTACGGCGCCCTCCCCACCCCCGACCACCGAACACTGCAAGGTACGAGACATCGCGGTGAAACCAAACCTCCGTGCTGCTGCTGCAAAGCCCCCCTGTGTTCCTGCTTAATTTCGGCCCCACGCACCCCCCACCACCGCCCTTGGTGAGCACTCCCTTTTATAGGCTGCCTTAAGCAGCCTTAACCAATCAGCCAAGTTCTCCATTAGCAGCTTATCTCATCTAGTCACTAGAGGCTGCTCTATTGGCTAATCTCTTGTTTTCACTGATACCCCTCAGCTTCCAACGCCCTAGTGTCATGATGCTTCCTATTATCCTGCTGCTCTGCCACTTGATCACCACTGCACAGTCCCCTTCTCTGTCTTATCCTATCACTCCCTTACCCCCTCCTCTACCTTGGCCCGTTCTTAACGCTTGGCTGCCTTGGGATTACTGGGTACCCGCCCCCGTGACCCTGTTCTATGGGCTTGCGAAATAGATTTCCTTCCCCTTACTCTCCTTGGCTGCCTCTCCAGCCAGCCCACCATAGCCACCCCCCCAGGTGCTGTGCTGTCTCAGCGACCAGAAATTGTAACACTGTTGGCGACCCTTAACTCTCCCTACCTCCTGCAGGCCTATCTGAATGTACAAGCACTACCCATCCCTACCGTCCCCACCACTAAACCTCATTCCCAGATATCCCACTTCAATAAGAGGAAAGGCCCCAGATACCCCTCCTATAGATTCCTGCTACTACTCCTCCTCTTGTCGGGGAATATCCATCCTAATCCTGGGCCACCAAAGGTCATGTTGCCTCCCAAACGTAAACAGGGTCAACTGCGCATTGTTTCTCTCAACATTTGCAGCATCCTAAAAAAGTGGGACTCCTTCCAGGGCTGGGTTCTGATGTACCAACCTGATGTCATAGCATTGACTGAAACCTGGCTCACCCCTTGGACTCCGGACTCGTTATATCTCTACCTGGTTTACCCTTTACCGTGCCCGATCGACATGGTAAAGGGGGGTGGCTGTGCCTCACACTAAGGACACCTTACAGGTCACCTGCTCCATGCCCCAGCTAGGGGTGGCTTACAGCCCTCACTGTCAAACTGACCCTGGGTAGAGCCCATAACCCTTTATACATAACTACAGCTTATATTCCCCAAGGGACCAAAGATCAACTTTCCTAGCTGCTACTGTCATATCTGGACACACTACCATCTCAGTCAGAACTACTAATTCTTGGGGATTTTAATATCAGTTGGCAAAGTAATGATGCCATCACTTACATGGATCTCGCCACAGCCCAAGACCTTTCTCAAATGGTCACTTCCCACTGCCTTGACCCTCATACTGGATCCTCCTCCTGCTGGACCTCATTTTCTCAAATCGTCCTGGCAAGATTACCAATGTTACCATCCTCCCAGGCGTCCTCAGCGACCACTCTCCTGTGCTCTGCTCCTGGTCCTGCAAAATTCCAAGATCACCTCCCAGAATAATTGTGCAACGAAACTTGGTCCTGGTAATTGGCACAATTAAAAGCACACCTCAGAGATGTGGACTGGTCCTTCATCTACGAACACCGTAAAACCTAGACAGTGCCTTGGATCAATTCACGCTGTCCTTTAATAGTATATCGACCGCTATGCTCGCTCCACGAAAAGAGTGGTGAAGGCAATCATGTTCCTTGGTTCACCAAGAGGCTCAAGGCATTAATGCGTTCTAGAGACTCACTATGGCATCTCGCCATAAGTCTGGCCTCCCCAGGACAGACGGGACTATAGACTGGCTCTGAATAACTGCACCTGGAGCTATTCAGGGCAAAAGCTGAGTACTATAAATCCGTCCTATCTTCTTCCGGGATTCTGGCCGTAAGTTCTGGAACAACATCAAGGAAATCTGCGGAAAGGTCCCCAACACAGTCCCCTCCCAGGTCTTGTCAAATGGGTCCCTGAACTCCGACCCTACAACTATTGCAGCAGTTTTCAGTGAGACCCTCTCCAAACTTAACCATCCTCCCCTAGCTTCTATGACCCACCTGCTCCTAGCATACCGCCCCTCACCCCACAGCCCCCTTCTACTTCGCAGCATCTCTCCCAAATCCGCTGAACCTTACCTGCAGCCCTCAGCCATGCCTCCATCGCCTGACTCCTTGATCTCAGAATTATTAGACTGTCTCAAGGAAGTCCTAACTCTCCTTACCTACATTCTAAACCTCTCCCTCTCACAAGGTAAATTCCCCATCAGTTGGAAATCCGCCTCCATCACGCCCATATTCAAAGGGGGTGATCGCACAACCACTGACAATTACCGCCCAATCTCCATTCCCCCAAGGCACTGGAAAAATTGTATCAGATCAGCTCACTGATCACCTCAACAAATATGACCTTCTCTGCACCCAACAACATGGTTTCCGCAAAGCCCACAGCACGGCCACTGCCTTGCTTGAATTGACGTCACACATCCATACTGTACTGGATAAAGGCCATATCACAGGTGCGATCTTCATTGACCTCACAAAGGCCTTTGATACCGTCCACCACTCACTACTTCAGACAACCTTACTTAACCTAGGTCTCTCGTGAGGAAGTAGTGGGCTGGTTTACAGACTATCTTACCAATAGGTCTCTCAAGTTAAAATCGGCAACACCCTATCCACCAAATCGCTGTCCTCTCAGGAGTCCCTCAAGGGTCCATTTTGGGTCCTCTCCTCTCAGCCTCTTCCTTAACTCCTTCCCTCATCCTGCCCCTCCAACCTGTTGCTATATGCTGATACGCTGTCATCTTCTCCTCAACCAGACCCCTCTCAACTCCACCACTCCCTCCAGTCCTCATTCAAGGCAGTGGAAAGCTGGTTTGTCTCTCAATGCCTTACTATTAACTATAAAAAAACCAAAGGTGTGCTTTTCGCGCATCAGCAGAACCCCAGGCTAGGACGTTTTCCTCAAATATTATCTGCGTCTCAGACCCCCCTGGAATTTGTGCATTCCTTTAAATACCTAGGCATCACTTTGGATTCTGGACTTACCTGTCATGGGCATATTCAGCAACTATCAAAGGCCCTAAATATTAGACTAGGACTTTTGCACCGCTTTAAACATTGCCTAACCCCAGAAGCCCTTAAAATTGCTATCTCCTCCTCGATACTCTCCCTGCTCGACTATGGCCTTCTGACTTTTTGTGGGGCAAGCTCCGCAGCCCTCAATAGTCTTAGACTTGTCCTAAACAAGGCCTGCTGCCTGTTATTAGGGTGTGACAGGTTTACACATACCTGCGCACTATACCAGGACACAAATTGGCTTAATCTAGACAACAGGATAAAATTTCACACCTGTGTCTTTGCTAAAAAAAATCTCCTTGGCCTCGCCCTGCTGCACTCTCCCACTTAATCACCTGGACTCTAAAACTCAGCACACTTGCAAGCTCTGACTCCCTGCGTCTCTCTGTCCCTCTCTGTTGAACAACCCAATACCAAAGATCTTTTGCCAGAGCACCCTTGTGGATGAATAACCTTCCCTCCTCCTTGCGGCTCGATCAAAGTATTGGTCGCTTCAAAATGCACCTTAGGGCACACCTTCACTCCACTATAATCTGCGACTGCACTGAACCAGTCTTCCGCCCTCTACTTCTTACAAGGGCCTCTGGCAGGCCTCAGTACTCCTCAATTTCCGCCTCCTCAGGGATGTTAAGTTCCCATTTCTTTCTAACTGTCTCAAACTGTTCTATTCTGAAGTTCTTGCTAAATTATATTTTGTCAAAATAAAAAAAAAAAGTCCTTACTCTGTAAAATTTATTGTCCTGTATATTCTGCATTCTGTATTGTGTATTCTGTATCTATTACATGTGACGTGGAACCTTTGTAAAGGAGTCTATGACTCAAAGGTATATCTGATCTCTGAAATAAATAAAATAAAAAATAAAGATTATGAAAGTCTGGATGTGCCTATTGACCCAGACATCTCCCCAGACAGACCTTCAGGTGTTTCTTCTCCTAGGCTTTCTGAGTCCCCTTCCCACTTTATGTTTTACAAAAAAGTGGCTGAAACCCTCCAGCTTCCTATGGAAGAAGCAGTAGAGGATCAGGAGGAGCCTGATTTTGTTGAAATGATGGACATCCCAGAGTCCAGGAGACTGTCCATTCCCCTCCATAAATCTTTTTGGAAACAGACAAATAAAATTATTAAGACTCCTAACTCCATACCTCCTCTGGACAGACGAATGGACAAGAGGTACACTCTTTCAGGCTCAGACACAGAGTTCCTTTCTCAGCATTGCAGCCATGTTGGGGTAGTGCAGGCTGCTGCCTGTGATAAGGCAAATATCCCCTTGGCATCACCCCCCCCCCGATAAGGACTCCAGGAGGATTGATGTCATGGCAAATAAACAGTACATGGCAGCATCTTTGGGACTCAGGCAGGCTAACTATATGGCCTACACAGCTAGATACCAGAAGTCCAGATGGGACACTGTGCTGGCTCTGGCTAAATAGGCCCCTGACCAGCTTGCCAAGGAGCTGGAGCAGGTGTCTGCAGATGGGATTGAGGCATCCAAGGTGCAATTTCATGCTGTTGTGGACTCCAGTGATGTTTCATCAAGAGTCATGGCTACATCTGTGACTCTTCAGAGGATGGCTTGGCTCAGATGTACTAGCCTATCACAGGATACCCAGGCTAAGGCCGTGGATTTCCCTGTTATTGGTAATTCTCTGTTTGGGGAGCAGACAGAGAACTACATGAAAAAGATGGACGAGTACAAGACCACTTATAGGAGTGCTCAGGCCAAAGAAAGGCAAGCCAGTCCTCAAAGGCAGCAGTCCAGGGGCAGGGGCAGGCCTTTCCAAAAGGTCTTTTTACCAAGCTCAGGCCTCCTCTTCTTATGCTCAGAGAGGGTTCTTCAGAGGGAGAGGCAGACGTGGGTCCTGGAAGTAGTAAGCAGGGGACTGGTTCTCAGCTTTAAAAAATTTCCCAAGATGAGAACCAGATCCTTTCCACCTGCAAATCCATCAGAGACCCTTGCCTTAGAGGCAGAGGTTTCTTCCCTCCTGGCTCTCAGAGCCATAGAGAGGGTTCCCACCCTACACAAGGGAAAGGATTGTACTCCAGGTACTTCCTAACCCCCCAATAAGACAGGAGAATGCCGGCCCATCCTGGACCCAAGATATCTGAACAAACACCTTTTAAAACCAAAGTTCAAAATGGTGACTCTGGAAATAATCCTTCCCTCTCTAAGGCCAGGGGACTGGCTAGCCTCCCTGGACCTCAAAGCTGCCTATTTTCACATTCCCATCAGGTGCTCCCACAGAAAGTACCTCAGGTTCGAGTTGCCCTCAGGCCACTATCAATTCAGAACAATGCCCTTTGGCCTAACATCAGCCCCAACGGTTTTCACAAAGTGCCTGGCAGTAGTGGTTGCTTTCCTAAGGAGAAAAAAGATCTCCATCTTTCCATACTTGGACGACTGGCTCATAGTGGGTCAGTCTCCAGACCAAGTCAAGTCACATTTGCAGATAACTCAGCAAGTGCTCCCTTCCTTGATTCCTCCTCAACCTTCAAAGTCAGTTCTCGAGCCAGTACAGCTCCTCACCTTCATAGGGGTGGAGCTGGATACAGTAAGGGCAAGAGCCTTCCTTCCCCTGGACAGGGCAAGGACCCTTATGGAACTGGCCTCTTCATTCACCCTACAGGTGTCTCGACCAGCAAGGCATTTCGTTCAGCTTCTGGGCCACATGGCAGCTTCCACAGCAGTGGTCCAGGGAGCAAGCTTTCAGATGAGGGACATTCAGTTCCACTTAAAAGCCTTCTGGTCCCAAAGAAAGGATTCCCTTACCAAACTAGTCCCAGTGACTCGAACCCTGATCCAGGTTTTGCAGTGGTGGCAGGATCAGGACAACTTGAGACAAGGAGTTCCTTTTGTCACTCAGTCTCATTCAGTGAGACTCACCACAGATGCTTCCCTGCTGGGCTGGGGTGCCCACCTGGGGGATCTTACCACCCAAGGGCTGTGGTCACCTCTGGAATCTCTGCTTCACATCAGTCTCTTGGAACTCAGAGCAGTGTTTCTGGCATGCAAGCCTTTTCCAAATCTGTACAGAACAAGGTGGTCCAGATCAGAACAGACAACACCACCATGTGGTACATCAACAAGCAAGGAGGCACTCGGTCTGTGGCCTTGGGCACAGAAGCAATGACGTTGTGGTCCGTGGCCTATTCTCTGCAAACCTCTCTGATAGCAGTTCACCTCCCAGGGAAGGACAATGTCCTAGCAGATGCTCTCAGCATGATATCCCAGGGCCATCATGAATGGACCCTAGATCCCCTAGTTTTGAAAGTGATTTTCTCGAGATGGGGCACTCCACAGATAGATCTTTTTGCAGCCCCAGACAATCACCAACTTCCTCTCTTTTGTTGCAGACCCCCAGTTTTGGGCTCAGTCCCTCTGGATGCTCTGATCCTGAATTGGGAAGGGAAATTTCTTTATGCTTTCCTTCCCTTCCCTCTCCTGTTCAAGGTGTTAGTCAAGATAAGGTCACAACCATGCAAAGTGATTCTGATTGCTCCAGACAGGGTCAGACAGCCCTGGTACCCCCTGTTGCTGTCCTTAGCAGTCCACCTTCCTCTGTCTCTTCCCAGGAATTACAGCCTATTGACATCCTCTCAGGGGAAGATGTGGTACCCGAACCTCAGGTCCCTCAATCTCAAGGCATGGCTCTTGAAGAGTTAGAGTTTGCTGATCTGCATCTTTCCCAAGGGGTTCTGGATATCCTTAAGGCTTCTCGAAAGCCTTCCACCAGAAAGACTTACAATTTCAAATGGAAAAGGTTCACTATTTGGTGTTCTAATAAGAATATTTCTCCAGAATCTGCTGGGTTGCCTACGGTTCTGGACTATATGGTCCATCTCAATGGCTAGGCCTTAGGCAAGCTACACTTAAAGTGCATTTGGCAGCTGTTTCTGCCTTCCTGTCAGTAGGCAAGCCCTCTCCTCTGTCAGCCCATCCAGTGTTTTGTAAGTTCTTCAACAATCCCCCCTTTAGGGACCCTGCTCCTGCTTGGGACCTTAATGTTTGCATTGCTCAGCTTATGCAACCACCTTTTGAGCCTTTGTCCTCGGGAGAGCTTAAGTACTTGACTTGGAAAACTGTGTTTTTTGTAGCCATTACCTCTGCCAGGCGTATCAGTGAATTGCAAGCCCTGTCACTGGAGCCTGATTTCATCTCTTTCCATAGAGATAAAGTGGTCCTAAGAACTAACAGGAAGTTTTTACCTAAGGTGGTTTCAGATTTCCACCTTAACCAGTCTATGTCTCTCCCTGTTTTTTTCCCTGACCATTCCTCGTCTGGAGAGAGGAGGCTGCACAGCTTGGATGTTAAAAGGGCCCTCAGCTACTATATAGAGCACACCAAGGGTCACAGGTTTGAGTCTCTCCAATTGTTCCTCACATATGGAGAGGTTGGTAAGGGCAAACCTGCCACTAAGAGATCTGTTGCCAGGTGGATTGTTTCTTGTATACAGTTCTGCTATGAGAAACTGGGTAGAACTCCATCCTCAGGCCTGAGGGCTCACTCTACTAGAGGTACAGCTGCTTCCCTGGTTGCTGCCAGGGATATTCCTATCTTAGAAATTTGTCAAGCAGCCACCTGGAAAACAGTCCATACATTCACCAAGCATTACTCTCTGGATATCCAAGCTAGGAGTGATGCTTGGTTTACTTCTGATACTTCAGAGCCTGTTTCAAAGTAGATTCTGTCCCTCCTCCATGGAGGTACTGCAGTAGTCTGCATATGTCAGAATACAGCAAGACTTCATGTTGTTTGAAGAAAAAATTACTCACCTTAATGTATTGTTTTCCTCTAATGGTGTCTTGCTGTATTCTGACCTCCCCCCCGCTTCCCCTCTCAGAACCTGGTTTTTGGGATGTGGGTGGGCAGGAGCGGTGTTGGCACCCTAGGGGTGTCCCTTTTTCACCCTCCTTTATTTTGTGTGAGTGTTGTGTTTTGGGATGTGTTTTGTTTTTTGGGTTTCCTGACTTGAGTCTTTGCTTTGAAACCAAAAAACCCTTTTATATAAATTTAGTTGCTAGTTGGCTAGTGTGAGTTTTACAGTTTCCACACAGAACTTCTAGTGAGTATTGCTCATAAAGATCTGACGGTTGGAGTTTAAACAACAGCAGACAGGGGCTTCAACCGAGCTCGCGGTGAACTTTCCATGCTGGCCATGGAAAGTTTAACTCTTTGTTCTCCAGGGCAGTTGAAAGGCAGGACCTAACTGCATATGTCAGAATACAGCAAGACTCCATTAGAAGAAACAACATTACTAAGGTGAGTAATTTTTTCTTCTCGCCTTCCTGGTACAGTATCCTACTGCCATACCACTGGACCGGCCCCCAGGCAGCCTGAGTGACTGACTCTGGGGATCACACCTGAACCCCACCTTGCTGGTGCAGCACAGTGCCCTACCTGCATACCACATGGCCACCTCAAGTCAGCCTGAGTAAGGGACTCTGGGGACTAGACGGGAACTCATGCCTTCCTTGTACAGTGCAGTGTCCTACCGCCGTACCACCTGACTGGCACCCAGTCAACCTGAGTGAGGGACTCTGGGAATCGCATGTGAACTGCTGTCTCCCCTGTACAGTGCAGTGCCCTACCTCTGTACCATCAGTCAACCTAAGTGAGAGAGTCTGGGGATCATACATGAATTCATGCCTCAGTGGTGCATTGCAGTGCCTTTAAACTTGCCACTGGACAGCCCCCCAGTCAGCCTGAGTGTGTGACTTTAGGGACCGCAGGTGAACCCTTGAATTCCCCAACACAGTGCCCTACGACTGTTTCACAGGACTGGCGCACAGTCAGTAAGAGTGAGGGACTCTGGGGATCGCACAGGGAGCCCCCTTCCTCCATGATGCAGAGCAGTGCCCTAACATGGGACCACTGGACCAGCCTCCAGTGATTGAGAGACTCTGGCGATCACATGTGAACTGCTGTCTCCGCTGGACAGTGCAGTGTTTTACTGCCGGATCATAGTTCTGAGCACTTATCAGCCTGAGTGAGGGACCCTCAGGATCACAAGTGAACCCCTGCCTCACCGGTGCTGTGTCTTACCGCCGTACCACTGGCTCACCCCCCAAATTAGCCTGAGTGACGGACTCGGTATCTCACTTGAACCCCTGCCTCTCCAATGCAGCCAGCTCAGTGACCTAATGCTATACCACTGGACCAACTCCCAGCCAGCCTGAGTGAGGGATTCTGGGATCACATATGAACCCCTGCATTCCTGGTGCAGCACAGTGTTTTTCTGACGTACCACAGAACCACCCCCTGTCACCCCTGCCTTCCTAGTGCAGCACAGTGCTGTACTGCCATACCTTTGGATCGACCTCACTGGGCACATGGGCATAAATATTTCATCAGTGTCAGGAACTACTAGGAGTACTGGATGGTTTGGGACTGAAAGGTGCCCTGGCTATTTGCTCTTCTGGAGCTTCGTCAGGAAGCCTTTTGAGGTTTGTGATGTGAGAATTTCTGAGATGGTTGGTGCAGAATAGGTGCTTTTTGTACTTCTTAAAGATAGAGATCTTTTGTGTTTCAGGGTATGATTTCTGCACATGCATAGTAGAACAAAAAGGCTTTCCTGTGCTGGGTACCACATGGCACCATGTCCACACGGAGTCTCACAGTGTGTCTCAGACTGGTGTCACAGTGTGTTTATCATCTTGTGTCACATGCACAGACATACTTTCGAGTGTTTTGTATGCTGTTGCTGGGAAAGGCTGAACTGCTGAACCATCTTGCCATGTCATACCCTAGTGCTCTGAAACTTACTGTACCACATCATGCTGCACTTTGATGGCTTACTATCTAAAAGCCTCTTACTGTGCCTACAGACAGCATGTACGGTTAGGGTTGGCATTTATAAACATGAACTTTGGGTTTCCCAACATTTTGTGCTGTGTCCTCTGACCATTTGAGAGTATAGTGCTTTAATTATTAACTGTTGAATCTTAGCGAAAAGGTGAAAGCTATGTCGTTCTCTACAATGCCACAAAATCATAGCACCCTTAATCCACATTCATTGTATATCATCCCGGTACATCCCGGCACCAGTGTCCCACTACTTATTTCTTTTAAATAAATCCCTAGTGGACTCCCCACCCCATTAGGTAGTTCCCCACCACCCTGCTCCCCCACCCGGCGGATGACCAGCACAGCTTTCCACTCTCCACCATGACTGGCCACCCGACTAAGTTGAAACGAAAGAGCGTGCTGTAGTGGGGTGGTGGGGAACTGCCTGACGGAGTGGGGGGGGGAGTCCACTAGACACCAGGGATTTATTTGAAAGAAATAAGTACTGTGACACTGGTACTGGCGATGGGCGATGGCAGGTTGGGATGGGGGACTGCTAGACATCACTCCGGGGATTTCAGCAAGTAATTTTACTGGGGCTGACGATCGGCGGATAAGATGGGGGGCCCACTAGACACCAGGGATTTATTTAGATTGTACTGCCTGCCGCCTGCCTGTGCAGTTCTGTCCTGCAATATTTTTGTTTGCCGACATTGCAGGCAGCGCTGTTTTGAGTGCAATGTTTTGTACCACACTGTTTTTCCCGCTGTATTATCACACAGATCCATTCCACTGTCTCGAAAAGAAAAAAAAATCTTTGCAAAAAACTTTAATTCACCAGTTAGGTTAACTTAACGCTGCAGAAGTAGGGAAATGTGGTGTTAGGGTTTCCAACTCTAACTCCCCACCCCCAAGCAGCAAAAGGAAAAAAATAATTACAATTTTGGCTGTCCTGAGTCTTGGCAAATCAGGGGTGGGGTCTTCCTTGGGGTTTTCAACCTTAACGCTCACCCCCATTCTGATGTAGTGTTTAATTGTACAGAACTGTGTCCCCCCACGTTAACAACAACCTGTGAGCCTTGCCTGAATAAAACGGATCACATCTGACCTTATTTGCTCACAAAATGGGGTGAGCGTTAGGGTTGAAAACCCCAAGGAAGACCCCACCCAATTTCGCCAAAACTCAGGACAGTCAAAACTGTAATGATTTTTTCCTTTTGCTGCTAGGGAGGTGGGGGTGGGGAGTTAGAGTTGGAAACCCTAACGCCACATTTCTCTACTTCTGTGGCGTTAAGTTACCCTAACTGATGCATTAACAAAGTTTTTTGTAAAGATTTTCCTTTCTTTTTGAGATAGTGGAATCGTATCCTCATTCATACAGGTCCCTTCGGGACCTAAGTGAACAGGTGCAGATGTGCGGGGCCCTTTTTGTCCCTGCGCCATGGAAAGAAACTGTGCACCAACAGAAGTGCAGGGCCTGGTACATTCACTCTTTACATGGTCACTCTGCACATTCACTTTTAACACAGTCATTCTTCATATATTCAGTATTTTTTTAAATTTGGAACCCAAATGTTCAAGATTGTCATTTTATGACTGCCTTATAAACATGACATGTAGCATTTGTAGTATATTGGCCAAAACGTCATTTTGCACCAGAAGTGTGGAAAGACATCTCATACAGGATTTAAAAAATAACACCTGTCACGTTTATGAGGTGGTGTGGAAAAATGGCCATGTTGAAATTTTGGAGTCAAAATATTGAAAATTATTGAAGTTATGGGTGAACAATGAAGTAGCGCAAACTGAGGAAAGAATAGCTCAATTGATTACAAAAGGAGATCAGACAAGTACATTAGCGAGAGAAGGAAGGCAAAGGGGGGAGTGGCTAAGCTTCAAGGAGCCAGGGGGGAGATAGTGGAGGGAGACGGGCAGAAAGCAGCAGTACTGAACAGATATTTCTGTTCTGTCTTAACTGCAGAAGAGCCTGGGCAGGGCCCACAGCTAGATGTTAAAGGAACAGAGGATAAGGAGGTAAACACAATCCATTCACAGAAGAATGGGTCCTTGAAGACCTTGCAAAGCTGACTGTGAACAAAGCCATGGGTCCAGATGGCATACATCCCACGGTCCTAAGGGAACTGAGGATTGAACTGGCAGCCCTGTTCAGTGAGTCCCTAGACACTGGAGTGGTCCCAGAGGACTGGAGAAGGGCAAATGTTGTCTGTCTTCAAAAGAACAGTGGTAAAGCAGATGAAGGGAACTACAGGCCAGTTAGTCTAACCTTGATAGTTGAAAAGATAGTGGAGACACTCCTCAAGGAAAGAATAGTGGAGCACCTAGAAGCCATGGGGGGAGGGCTGTATCCCAGGCAACATGGGTTCACCATAGGATGGTCCTGTCAAACTAATCTAATAAATTTCTTTGACTGGGTGAGAAAGGCAGTAGACCAAGGGGGTGCAGTAGATATTGCCTACCTAGATTTCAGCAAAGCCTGTGATACTGTCCCACATAGGACAACAAACTAGGTAGCCTGGAGATGGGACACAAGGTGGTAAACTGGATAAGAAACTGGTTAAGGGACAGAAACCGAGGGTCATGGTAAATGGAACCCAGTCAGAGGAAAGGGAGGTCGCCAGTGGGGTACCTCAAGGGTCAGTTCTGGGGCCAGTCCTCTTCAATATCATCATCAGTGACATTGCAGATGGGCTGGAGGGAAGGATTTGCCTGTTTTCACATGACACCAAGATCTGCAGCAGGGTGGATACCCCGGAGGGAGTGAAAAGGATGCGTAAGAACCTGGAAAGGTTGGAGAGATGGTCAGAGGCGTGGCAGATGAAGTTTAACGCAAAGAAGTGCAATGTCATCCACGTGGGAAGCAGGAACCCTGGAGCAAGTTACAGGCTACTAAGGAGGAGAGGGACTTGGGGGTCATGATCACAGATGATCTTCAAACTCCCCCTTGGACGACTCCGTGATTGTCTCACCTCTCTTTTCCAGATAGCCGCTACCACCAGGACCACTTGACTGTCCTCCACTCTCTCTTTCAGTGTTCCTTTCTGCCGGACCACTCAAGGCCAGAAAACACTCTCTTTTATTGGACCCAAGCTTTTCGACTCTCTCCCTCCAGAACTAAAACTCTGTTCCTCCACAAATGCCTTCAAACACAATATCAGGAGACATTTCTCTCCCACCTGCACCTGCTCGCAGCCCTAATCTGGCTCCCATTCTGCACTGTTTTCCCCTCACTCTCTGGTTATCCACCTCTGACACGTACCCTCTCTTTCTAGCACTTGTAGTATGGTTAATCCACCTAGGCTATTTTTTAGATTGCACTTACATTTTTTGTTTCCCACTGTTATATTATTGTTAAACCCTCACTGAATGCTTAATGTCACCTTGTATTTGTTAATTCACCAAGGCTAGTTCATGGTTTGCTCTTCAGTCTATATTTTCCTGATTTTATGTACCATTGTATTAACCCTCGCTGTTAGTTAAATGTTTTAGCCTGTATCATGTCTCATGATTGTTGTATGTAACTGGACGCTTGTGTAAACAGGCAGTAATGCTCACTTGCCTTTCCAGTATAACCAATAAAAATGAAACCAAATGAAATGACCTCTGAAGGCCACAAGGCAGACGGCCAAGGTGGTGGGGAAGACCACTGGGATGTTGGGGTGTATTGGAAGGGGAATCACAAGCTGAAGGAGGGGAGGTAAAAGTTCCACTGTACAAGACCCTGGTGAGGCCTCACCTTGAGTACTGTGTCCAGTTCTGGCGGCCACACCTTTGTAAGGAAATTGACAAAATAGAGACGGTACAGAGGAGGGCGACCAAAATGGTGAAAGGTCTACATCATGAGCCTTATGAGGAAAGAGTCCGAAACCTCAATATGTACATGCTGGAGCAGAGGAGGGAGAGAGGTGACATGATAGAAATGTTCAAGTACCTCAAGGGAATGAACAAGGTGAATGGGGGCAGCTGCCCGCCAGGACTCCAGTAACTTCGGGCCGCTCGCCTGGCCCCCAGAGACAGATATGCTTTTAGGTACTAGCCACTACTGATTCCTTCGCTCGTTCTCCTGTAGGGCTCTTCTGATTGGTGCGGCTCCTTGACACTAAATGCTGATTGGACCGCCGGCCGTGGGCTGCCGTCCTCATTGGTGCACCTTTCGGCTTAGAGACTACAGCGCTTTCAGCCCCTTTTTTTAATTATTTAAACCTAGCAGCTCTGTAGCTTATTTCTAGCTCTTGTTGTTTTAATTTTCTCCCGCTCCCCAACCCCCTCCCAGGCCTCCATTAAATACTCAGTAGCTCCTCCCTCCGACGGCCCCCTCGTATTCATTGACTTATTACCAACCCTGATCTGAGCTGTCAAGTAAACTGCTTAGTTTGTTGTCCCCTTTCCGACCTGTTTTAATTACACGATACTTAAGTTATCAACTTCTTTTTTTTTAAAACTCTGTTTATTTATCATTTTCAAGTTGCAAAAGGACAAGACATACAGACTGTATTCAACCTTTCCATATGTTGGTTACAAAGACTTTCCCATAGGCAGTTTCCTGTAAACAGAATATGCCATCGTTGGTGATCACAAGTGAAATTAAACACCCCCACATTTCATCTGGCCGTCTACATATACCGAGCACCTTTACTTTAAATGCTTATTATCTGAATTAAGCTCTCTGCGATGGGATTGCTCGAATTCAATAAAGACTCTTGTCAGCTCAAGGGATAAAGTCAGGTCTTACCTTTGCCATGTATAAAATCCATCGCCTCCATAAAATTTCAAACTGAGGTAATCTCTTATTCAAAGAGGCTGTCAATGCCTCCATCTTATATATATTTATCATGATTTCCTGCCATTTATCAAAAGTGATAGGAATATGAGACAACCAGTTTTTAGTTATAACCTTTTGAGCTGCTATGAATGCTATTTGCACAAACTTAATTGTAAGGGGGTCTCTATATTCTCTCGGTAATTCTAAAAATAAGAAGCCAGTAGGTGACAAAGTCAAATCTGGAATGATTATTGTCCTCATGGCCTGGTGCAAATCCGACAGGAAGGGGGACAGGGCTGGGCAACTCTAAAACATATGTAAATATATTGCCCTCACTTGGCCACAATTTCTCCAACAGTCGGCTGGGCTGCCATTCAGAATTAATCCCATGATCTTGGGGGATCGGAAGTACCTAATAAAGATTTTCCAGGAAAACTCTTTCCAGCTAATAGCCGAAAGGCCCCAGTGTATTTTAGTTTGTGCCCACGTCCACACCTCCCTCGAAATCTGATTTCCCAAATCTTTCTCCCATGCTTTTTTTATGGAACCTGTGTTGTCCCCTCTCCATGCCAGTAGGTCCCTATAAAGGTTGGAAATGATGTGTGATCTAATAGGCATCCCCTCTAATGCGCTTTTGAGAGTGGAGGCAAGCTGAGGCGGAGATATGGTCCCCCACTTATGCTTCGTGGCCAGATCTCTCACATAATTCCTGATTTGAAAATATCTAAATCTATCCTGCCAAGGAGTTTCGTATCTATTCACAAGTGTTTCAAAGGGAACAATCTCTCCTCCCTTTATGAAGTGCGATACCAAATGCAGTCCCCTAGCCTCCCACCTCCTAAATCCAGTGTCCCATCTACCAGGTACAAAGGAATCTAAATGTGGAATAGACCACAATAAAGATCTCCAGTTATTAGCCTTCTTGTCTTTCAGGGTGTTATACCATGTTTCAAGTGTGTGCGCTGTGAAGGGATTCCCCAGATGGTCTTTATTGGGTCTTCTCCCCTGTTCACAAAGCATACTGTTTACGCTAGACCTTGCCCCTTTTTTCAGTTCTAAGTTTTTCCATTTAGATATGTATAGATTGTCTAACCAGTAGATGATTGTCCTCAGCTGTGCCGCCTGGTAGTACAGCTTGAAGTTGGGTAGCGACAGGCCTCCTGCCTTTTACGGGATCTGAAGCATTGAGAGTCTAATCCTAGGCTTATTTGGCCCCCATAGAAAGTGTGAGATCACCTTGTTTAATATATTGAAGTAAGAGTCCGGGATTCTAATAGGTAGAGTTTGTACTAGATATAATAATTTAGGGAGAATTATCATCTTTATCGCTTCCACTCTCTGGGACAAAGAAATGGGGGTATTTGACCATTGCTCTAATTCTGATTTAATAGATTGCAGGATTGGAGAGAAATTAAGTGGGAATAGACTAGTTACCTGGAAACTCAATTGAACCCGTAGACACTTAATGTGAGATAGATCCCCACCTGAAAGTGTGCCTCTGTTTGATTTGTTCTGCTGGTTCATAATGCATTTTTAAGACCTCTGTCTTAGAGACATTCAATTTATATCCGGCCAGGGAGCTAAACTCTGACAGAGTATCCCACAGGCTTGCTAGGGAATGTTCTGGGTCCTGTAGGTAAACCAAAAGATCATCAGCATATAAGGCTAGTTTATGGGTCTCTCCCCCTAATTCCCACCCCTGTATCCCCACATCCTGATGCAATGCCTGGGCTAACGGCTCCAGATATAGGGCAAAGAGCAGGGGGGAGAGAGGGCACCCCTGTCTTGTACCTCGCTGCAATTGTATCGGATGAGAGACTTTACCATTTATCTTTACATAGGCCCTTGGGCTAGTGTATATCTTATTTATAATCTTTATGAAGGCCTCAGAAAATCCAAACCTACCAAGAGTCGATTCCAGAAATTTCCATGCCACCCAGTCGAAGGCCTTCTCAGCGTCTAAACTCAGAATCAAACAAGGTATCCCCGACTGGGCGGCATGAAACATTACATGTAATGTTCTTTTGATATTGTCCTGGGTTTGTCTACCAGGGATGAACCCTGTTTGATCATAGTTGATTAGTCTGGGCAGTATTTCCTCCAGTCTTTTTGCCAGAATTGAAGTGTAAAGCTTATAATCGATATTCAATACTGATATAGGTCGGTAGGAGCCATATTGAGTCGAATCTTTCCCCGGTTTGGGGATGCTCGATATGACTGCATAATTCCATGTATCTGGAATATCCTCTCCCAGTTGTGCCAGTCTGCAGGCCCTCAGTAATGGGTTATCTATCTCCTTTCTGAAGAATTTAAAAAATTCAGGTGTGTAACCATCTGGACCAGGGGACTTCCTGGTTTTCAGTCTTTTAATTGCTGCTGCCATTTTTGTTGGGGATATGGGGGAGTCCAAGGATCCTCTAAGTTCCTGGGACAATTTTGGTAGCCTGAGATTGTTTAAGTAATTTTTGATACGGTCACTATCCGGGTGGTGACCCGCCCCATAAAGACTTGTGTAGAATTCCCTGAAGCCTGCAAGAATTTTTTCTGGAGACTTGACCAGGCCTCCTGTCTTGGGGTCTCTGATCTGTGTAATTGTATTTTCTGCAGACTGCCGCCTAAGCCTATGTGCCAGGAGACGGGCTGCCCGGGGGCCTGACTCATAATATCTTTGTCTCAACCGTTGCAGCACCTGCTCCGTTTTAATATCAATAATTTTCTGAATCTGCTGCTTAACACTTAAAATTTCTGATTGTACCGAAGCCTTTCCTGCCGCATCTTGGTCCATCAGGACCCTCAGTTGCTCCTGAAGCTGCTCCATTTGTCTGTTTTGTTGTCGTTTAAACTGGGCTGCAAATTTAATACACTCCCCCCTAAACACTGTTTTTATGGTATCCCAAAGTACAGTATCAGGAATCTCTCCTGACTCATTATCTAATTGAATGTGATAGTCTATTTTTAGCCATGTCCGTAAACTCCTTCAAGTTTAGGAAATAATTATTAAATCTCCAAAGAGATTGCCCTCTTTTAGCTTCCCAACTTAAGGTTACTGACATATGGGCATGGTCCAAGAGGACGGAGGGGATATGTCTACAATCTAAGACCTGGTGCTGATGCTCTCCTGATACTAATATGCAGGCTCCCTAGAATTCCTGGGCGGGTCAGAGAATTTTGCTAGAATTTGGCAATCTACCGAGAACTTCACGCTGTCAGCAGAATTCACTCTTCTTAGGTGATTTTAAATATTTCTGTTTATCCATAGAATCTGGTTCTCGTCCCCTCTTTTTATATCCAAACCCCTCTATATGCTCAGAATGTGATGTTATCATTGCTATAACATCATATATTAGCTAATGAAATGACTGCATTCTGCAACAGAAATGAACAGTCACTTACCTACCACAGCTCCCACTGCCAGAGACGGTGGCACAGCACATCATGCATGGTGATATTTGCTCATTCTGCACTACAGCCTAATACAGTTTTCAGTCTTAAATTATTGCACTAGGGGCCAACTTAAACAAAACCTTGTCAATAGCGCAGACCTGTTAAGTCCATACCTCACTTTGTACAAACCTATTTGTGCCTTTTAAGGTAATAGAGATGCCATCTGAAATGAATAACTGGTAAAAATTAATTTAATTGTAATTTTAAGAAATAAAGTAATTATGCCCCGAAAAGTGGAATATAATAATGTGTAGACCTGTTTAAAGAATAGACCTGTTAAATAAATAATTGCCCTGTACGTATTTTTGCCAGGGTTATTGATTACGTATTGTCATTGGTTGATAGAATCACCTAAAAGTTATGGAGAAATGTTGTGTGCAGGGACAGCTGTTGGGCCAGAGGGTAGCATGCTGTGTTTCCATGCCGGCAACTCAGGTTCAGAGATTAGCTATGGGAGCTGGTTGGGCAGCACAAAGATTCGGGGAACACATCACTGCTCAGAGCCTGGGAAGGTATGGTGCAGTGTTCTGTCACATGGTGGACACATTGTGATGGGCTGGAGAGCTGTATCTCACAATCGGTTCACATGCATGTCATGGCCTGATGGTGTTACGCAGTGTGTCAGGGAAAGCAGGTTGACATGAAAAATGAGTTTTGCAATAACTCCTCTAGTCCATATTCAATGGGACCTATATAAATGAGGATGCAAGTTCATGGAAATAAAAAAAAATACATATATATATACACACACACACACACACACACACACACACACACACACACATGCAGTATCTCTGTCTCACCACACACACACATATATTTGTATGCATGTTACAGATTACATATAAATATATAAGTGATACACAGTGGGACCCTCATGAGTGGTGTAGAAAGCACATACAAATATATAAGTGATAAGACAGTGGAAACCTCATTAGTGGGATAGATAGCATGCATATAGAAATACTTTATTTATCACATAAGATCCCTTCTGCATATGTCATTGATGCAACAGGCTAGGACCTTAAGGGAGAGACATTTGTTTTGCTTTTTAGGCATAAAATTATTTTTATAAGTCTGCTATTTTTTGAACTAGTGTTACTGTGCTTTCCACCATCCTGATTGCTATAGCCACTACCATGAAAGTGAAGTCAGGATGACAAGCTGACACTGTGATGTGGTAGTTTGTTAGTGCCGCAGAACTTCCGCAGAAATTTCAAACCACCGGTTGTTATAGTTCTGCGGCAAATGGTAGTCTTGCCGCAGAACTTGGTCCCACTATGCTGCAGAAAAGTAGGGGCCCTGCTAATATGTAATCAATCCTGGCGTATGCACCATGTGGGTATGAATAGTGGGCATACTCTCTTTTGTTCAAGTTCTGGTGTCTCCAGGCGTCTATCTAGAAGTTCCCCTTTAGGTGTCTCCTAATTAATCTGCCAACCGGTGTCTGCCGAAAAGTTTTGGCCCTTGAGGTATCTCTTTGGTCCCAAATCTGGTTTAAGTCTCCACCCACCACCAATGTTCCAACATGGCTTGTTGCAATCTTATGTAGCAGGGAACTAACAACTTCCTTTGCGGAGCCCGGTGGAACATATAGGGAGGCCAGAGTAATAGGTATACCCTCCAGATTCCCCACAAGAATTGCCAAGCGTCCCTCCGGGTCTACATAGCCACCAGTCTTCTGAAATTGAGTCCCTCTTGCCACCAGGACTGCCACCCCCCTTCTCCCCCCCCCCATAGGAGGCTGCCACAATAGTATCAAACCCAAATTTCCCCAGCTTCTGATGTTCGGACTTACTAAGGTGTGTTTCTTGTAGTAAAATAAAGGAAGGGTTCTCTCTTTTCAGGGTTGTCATGATTTTGTATCTCTTTATCAGGTTGTTTAGCCCATTAACATTATGTGAGCTAATTTTGATCTTCTTACTATCCCCCATTGATATAGATAGGTATATGGTCCTGCGTAATTGAGGGGGTTACCTCCCATATTTCCCATGTGCTTCTCGACCTTCCCCAAGGTAATCCACCCCAGCTTGCCTCCTTGTTATTCCTCTCACCCCCTGTCAGTCGCAACAGGCCCTGTATCCGTTTCCAAAATAGAAAAACCAAATGCCTATGTAACTGTATGTTTAACATAGGTACATGCAGTCTGGCAACAAAAAGAACAAAACATATAAATTCATGTCACTTAGGGGGTACCTTAAACTGCGCAACTCATACCCCCTGATAACCTCTATATACAATGTAACTCCCAAGGTAGGGGAGCAGCGTATTGTGTTCCCTATTAGCGCGAGTGTGCCACACTCGATTGGGAGGAAAAGGAGCCACCTGCGTAGCTCGATCCTCCAGGGCCCTTACATAATTGAGTCCATGCCAGATGTCATGGCAAATCAACATCATCAGCAATCCCCACCAGAGGCCCAGTGTGGACGAAGCCATCTTGTGGCACCACCCACACATAGCCTCCCATCTGCTCATTTACTTACCCCCGAGACCCAAGTTTCATCTTTACAGTCAGGCTATGGATATCCCATTTATCCAGGACAGCTACTATTAAACTATGAGCCCCAAAGCCTCTAATTTATTCCTGAGAGGCTTCTCTTAATCCCTGGGAGGAAGCTACTGGGTCCTATCCCTTATAATTCATGGCAGGGCTATGACCTTGTGAGTATAGACATCTTATCCCCTAGAACAAACCTTCCTGGTCTATCCAGTCCCCAAACTGCTCCACTTGTATATTTGTTAAACTAATTTTGTCAGATCACCCCTCATTTAACTATAAATTATGTCCCGGGTATCCTTGTCTTTATGTATCAGTCCCCATCTTGTCTATATGGCCAGCTACCTAGCTTCCCTCCCGCTCAAAATTACCCCTTTTCATCCCCCCAGAATTACCCTGTATGCTGGTAATAAGTATCTAACACTGCCCCCCCGCCTTATCGCAGCGGTAAGTCTCCTAATTACAGGATAAGTATTACTTCCGGTATTTAATCTGCTGCCTCCTAGAAAGCTTAATGACCCCAATCTCTCCCGATGAAATTAAAACAACGATAGGGGCTCTAAAAACAGGCAAATGCCCGGGAACCGATGGGCTCCCAGGAGAGTTTTACAAAACTTTCTCCAAAACACTAACTCCTCTACTTACAAGGCTATTCTCCACAGTAGTTTCCCGAAGGGGGGAGACCCCTCCATCCTGGGACGAGGCGATAATTTCGGTTATCCAAAAAGAGGGTAAAGACCCTACACAATGTTCCTCATACAGCCCCATATCCATTTTAAACACGGACTATAAGATCTTGGCCACGTTACCGTCCAAAAGACTTGCTAAATACGCCTCAACCTTAATAGATATGGATCAATGTGGCTTTATACCGGGATGCCAAGCCCAGGATAACGTGAGACGCACAGTCTACATTATGGAACGGATTACAGAACAACAAATTCCAGCAATTCTACTAAGTCTCGACGCAGAGAAAGCGTTCAACAAAGTGTCATGGGGATACTTAAAAGAAGTACTACTTCAGTATAATTTTCCCGCCCCACTGGTAGATACTATCTTTAAATTTTACAGAAACCCCACTGGGTACATAAGAGTGAATGGCCACATTTCAAAAAAATTCCAATTACAAAGAGGAACTAGGCAGGGGTGCCCCCTTTCCCCCCTCCTTTTTGCTTATTACATAGAGCCATTGGCCCAAAGCCTAAGACAGGCCCCTGACTTACAGGGTGTTCAGATGGGGAGAGACCAAAAATGGCCTTTTCTAGAGATGACATCCTGGTCTGTCACTAATCCAGATAGGTCATTGGAAGTTCTATTTAAATTAATTAAGCATTTTACTAATTTGTCGGGATTCACCCTCAATGTAAACAAATCAGAAGCCTTAGCTTTTAACTATGCCCCGACTCTGTCGCAAAAAAAGAAATTCCCAATTAAATGGGATAAACAAACTATAAGATATCTAGGGATCAAATTACCCAAGAACTTAAGGGAGTTGGCGGTTCACAACTATGATCCATTAGTTCAAAACATAAAGCATGACTTAAGAAGGTGGTCCTTGTTCCCCGCAACACTTTATGTAAGGAATCTAGCCCTAAAAATCAATATACTCCCAAGATTCCTATACTTATTTCAGTGTGTCCCCTGCACTCTTACTGCTAAGGAACTTTTATCCTTGCAAAAATTAATAAACAGTTACCTATGGAACTATAAAAGGCCAAGAGTGGGCTTCCTCAAACTTATTCTCCCAAAAAAATCGAGGAGGGCTAGCCCTTCCCTCTCTTCGGGAATATTGGGTAGCCTCGCAGATGCGTTTAGCGATACTATGGGGAAACAAAACTTATCAAGCAAGATGGAAGTCAATTGATTTGGAGAGAGACGTGCTGGACCCTCTCCCATCTTGCCTCTTTTCCCCGCAACATCTTAGAGCAGTGGCACAGTGGGTTCCTCCTGCAACAGCGAGCATTCTTAGAGCCTGGCAGTTGGGCTTAAAACATAAAGCATGTCAGCATTATTGCTGGAAGTATAAATGGTTCATAACGAATCAAGCATTTAATAACCAATGGTTTAAAAGCAATAATAAAGAAGAGTTAAACCCCATGGCAACTCCAGAGAGGGGACGAACATTTGTCCTTGAGGAGGCCCAAACACATTTGGGTGGACAGAAAGGACAGATTATTCTATTACCAGGCAAGGGACTTCATTACAAAGCGTTTTAAGCAACAAGAAAAGGAATCACGATATTTGAGGAAGTTGCCCCCGGGTGCAAATATGGTCCTCTCAATATGGTGAGAAGGCAATAACAATTATTTATAAGTCACTAATAAACCGTGCCAGACATGCCATTGCTCCAACGCAGACAAAATGGGAGCGGGAGCTCAATCACCCAATAACAGGTGGAGAATGGGAGAGGATCTGGAGGGCGACTTGGGCGACTACCTCCTCCCCAATTTGGGCGGAATTTATTTGGAAGGTGAGGGTGAGATATTTCCTAGTGCCCTCCGCTACTGTCTTGGGAGGACCGGGAGGTTCATCCCAGTGCTGGAGAAAATGCGGAGGGAATTGTGCCTCTCATAAGCATATATTCCTAGACTGTCCTGTATTGGAGGGATTTTGGAGAAGTATAAAAGAGCATATAAAAGGTATTTTAAATATTCAAGACATAATTGACCCCCCCAAGTTTGATCCTGGGAATCCCTCCACTACAGGTAATAGACAAACCACAAAAATATCTATGGGCAATACTATTATTCGCTGCCTACAAAACAATAACCAAAAAATGGTACCAAATAGACTCTCCTACGATTGGAGAGTGGAAGGCATTAATCCTTCAAATTCAACATAGCGAGCAGATATCTATGGGTCTTCAGGATCGATCAGAGGTCTACACGGCAAGGTGGACAAGGTGGGAACTCTGTCATGAAAAACTAGTTTAAAGGGATAGGCAATAATGAGTGTGTGGACTTTTAAAATTGTTATATTTTCTCCAAGAATTTAAGTGGTAATTTGGAAGGGCAGTAATATCCCCCTCTAACTGCTAAGTAACCTCAATAAGAATAAGAGAAAAGTGTAACAGCCTGCTATAAGTTAACCCTGCACAAAGTTATACTTGCTTCTATTAATTTTCAGAGTCAAGTTGTAATCAAATGTAATTGCATGTGTTCTTATTTTTTTTTTAACAAGAACAGTTTGTAACAAACATCTGAAAAACTGAATACTATTGTAAAAATGGAAAAAGAGGAAAATAATGTGATGTTTTAAAACTGAAATGAAATAAAAGAAGTATAAAAAAATGATCTGCTGCCTCCTAAGCGTCACTCTCCTTTCCAAGAACCCTCCCCCCACTCGTCTACTAGGCCTTCCCCCTTCCTTTACCTCCTCGGTGACCTTGACAGTTCCCACATGTCCCAAAAATAAATCCAAATCGTTAGGACATATTGAGCCAATTAGAATCCACCCCCGACCCAGCTTCTTACTCGCAGGAAAGGCCCTGCAGTTTAGTTGGGATTCCTAATGAGCAGAGATCTCCCCGACTACATCCCCGAGGTTCCGGACTCCAGCTCAGCTGCCTGCCCAATTCAGAACCACTCTTTGGAGCCACCTTCCCATCGGGCTCTCCCCTGTATAATCTGACCCACTGAACCAACCCCCATAGAAAGGGGAAAACTAGTGAAAGCTCAGTGGCTTCTGCCCTACGAGATCTCGGTTAAGTGACTCCTCAGATGCCCCTCCTCCCACCCCTCCCCCCCAGTGACCATACGTTGTCAAACCTTCAAATTCACCATTGTAATATTCTTGTTGTTTTTAAATCAATTTTAAAAGCATTGAAATAAGCAGTCAATAATATTCTGCAGTGTTTCTGCAGAGGAGGAGAGACCGGGAGATAGGCCTAAACAAAGAACACAGTGGCAAAGATCTCACCGGTGAAAGTGTTTCTTCATGTATTCTGTAGATTATTCTGCTGTGCAACCTCAGAGTTTTGGTTATGTGTTAAATGGAGTAGCATTTTTTTTATGTCCTTCAGGGTAGTGCTTGCCGCTTTCCTTCCCTCTCGATTGAGACTACGCCAGGGGTTCTGCAGAATCGGTGGAAGATCTCCACACCTGGGGGCCAATACTACCTTTTAGCCTCGATCCTTAAATGCCTGAAGGGCCACCTCGGCTGTGTGGTAAATTTCTGTTCCTGTATCCCAATTTACTCGAAGTCGCGATGGGTAGGGTGTCTGAAACTTCACCTTGACCTCCTTTAGCTTTCTTAAAAGAGGAGCATACGCCTGCCTTTGCTGTTGAATCAGTTGTGGGTAATCCTGGTCGAACAATAGTCGGGCCCCATTATAATCCACCTGGCCTTGTTTCCATGCCGCCCTTAAAATCCTTTCCTTATCTCGGTATCTTGAAAATTTAACAATGATCGAGCGTGGTCTGGCTGCAGCTGCAGTTGGCTTAGGGACAAGCACCTGGTGTGCTCTCTCAACCTTAAATGTGAAGGCCTGTGGTAAATCAAGGACATGGCGCAGCAGATTTTCAATAAAGTCACTCATCTCCCCTACTTCAGCTGATTCAGGCAAGCCATATATCCTTATATTATCTTGGCGAGAGCGCGCCTCTAGGTCCAGACACTTAGCTGATATGTTTTCATTCTGGTGAATTAGAAATTCGATTGCCCTGGAAATCTGGCGCAAGTCATCCTCGGCTGTCGATACTCGATCCTCCGCTCCGGTGACCCTTGCTTCTAGTTTGGTCAGGTCCGAGTATAGTTTGCTAAACTCTAGTTTTGTTTCGTTCCTGAATTGTTTAATTTCTGCTAGCAGCATCTCAAATCTGGTTCTGGAAAGAGTGTCCATTTCGGCTTCTGTGTCACCTCCCGCCATACTCACAGGAGACTCCCGCCCGTTTGCCACTGAACTTGCGGGGCTCAATCCAATGTAATCTTGTTTCGTTTTCACACTCCTGGAGCGGGATTGCCTTCTAGATGTATTTCCACAAGTTATTTTGTGCATTTTGTCTGGATTAACCGAGTTCAGGCTATGTGGAAATTTATTAGTAGGTCTCGAGGTGGAGAGCTCTCTGCTTAAGCTTCCATACAGCTGATGATCGTCACCGGAAGTCCAAGTTATCAACTTCTAAACCCAGTTTAAGCGTCCTGTCAGTTTCTTAAAAGTCTTTTTTGTCTCACATTACATTTCTGCTTTCCCAGTGAGACATCCATCACTCACAAAACTCCTAGGCTTGTCCCCCCCCACCTAAGTGGGCTGTGTAATACTCTTGCAGACTTTGTCCGACCCCTTATGAAGTACCCTCTTGTGACTGTCAATCCATCATAGTCAAGTGCATGTCTTTCCTCAGGCCTGTTGCTTGGGGTACCTGTCCTCTCTGCCTGGCTGTAAGGATACTAAAAATGTCCCTACAGATGATTCTGTTCTTTCTTGCGATAACACTACCCCTTCGCCACTTGTCCATGCCTATGGCACCTCAAACTGAAGCAACCCACCCTGGCTTTTTGCCACAAGACCACTACTACTAGAATCTTCTGCTACTTCCTACCCCTTGCCGCAACCCAACACCAATGCTTCTAAATAGGATATTGATCCACGTGGTTGCCCACGTCCAGAAGATATGCCACTGGCACCTACATGCCCGAGGTTCCTTCCTGCGCCGCAAGCTATGGTATTTTCTCCTACTCGCTATCCTGCTCTCAGGCGATGTTCAGCTAAATCCAGGACCGGCTAATGTTCTGCCCAGCACTATTAGTAATGCTAAAGGTCTTATCATAGCACACCACAATATCAGGAGCCTTGCACATAATCTAGCTGAGCTTGAATCCTGGACCACCTTCTACAAGCCTGACATTATATGCCTAACTGAAACTTGGCTAAAACCGTCCATACCTGATTCTCTTTTGTCCCCTTCCTCAATATACACTATTAAGACTTGACAGAGCTGCACCCAAGAGAGGAGGTGGGAGAGCTGTCTACTTTAGAGATCACCTAGATGTCTCTGCCCTAAAATCATCTACCTTAAGCCACTGTGAGGCACTTCATGTCCTGCTTACTTCTGGGACCAAAAAATTACGTATTGTGTGTGCCTACAATTCCCCAACCAAATAACTAATAGGACTGGATGAGCTAATAGACCAAATTTCATGCCTAGCTGGAAGAAATTAGGTCCTCATACTTGGGGACCTCAACATAAATTGGCTGGGCAGTAACCAGTCCGTGATAATGGCCAAATTACAGAGTTATAACCTGCACCAACTGATAGGTGAACCTACCAGACACGCCCTTCACTCAAACATGAACACGCTACTAGAATGGATCATGACCTATCGCCCCTGAAAATGTCATTAGCTCTGGAGTACTACCAGATGTCATCACAGATCACTCACCAATGTACTGTATCTGGGGTAAAAATAGGCCTACCCAGATAGGACCTCGCTTCATTACCTTCCGCAGCTATGTGAATTTTAACCCTCGGTCTTTCTTGAACGACATTGCTGCTACTGATTGGTCCCCCATTCTTATGTCCAGTGATGCCCAGACTGCCCTTAATCTGTTCTTGAAACACTTCCTAGTGCTCCAGGTTAAGCACTGCAAACTTGTAACCCGTCGGGTAAGAAACAGGCAAACCCGTTGGCTGAAATCTGACCTGCTAGCTAAACTCAAACTAAGGGATAAAAGCTGGCTCCACTATAAGAACTCTGGGCTAACCTCTGACCTTATTACCTATAGGACCCTGCGAAATGCCTGCAAAAAGGACATCAAAAAAGCCAAGAGCTTCTAATGCAAGGACCTACTAACAAACTCCTATGGTGACCCCAAAAAGTTCTGGACCCATATTAAATCTTTCCTTGGTTCCAATCTAGCATCCACCCCTAATGACGTGTCACTTGATGGGTTACACTGTAATAATCCCAGAACCATTGCCAACTTCTTCAACAACAAATTCTTGGACTTAACTAATTACACCTCCTCTCTCCCTGCCCAACCTGTTGTATCCAACCGGCAAAATGCAAATGGTTCTCTTTCTTCTTCAAATCAGTCACTAAATGTGAAGTGCTTAAACTGCTAAACAATATACAGGAATGCACGGCAGCTGGCTCTGACAATCTAGAACCAAAGCTCCTTAAGATCGCAGCTCCGTTCATCGCTGCTCCCCTAGCCAAGATTTTCATGCTCTCCTGTGCCAGAGCTGCATCCCTGAGATATGGAAAACAGCTAGGATTACCCCTGTTTTCAAAAAAGGGAGATCGTAAAGATCCCTCAAACTATAGGCCCATTGCCATACTGTCTGTCCTAAATAAAATTCTTGAGAAGCTGGTAGCTACCTAGATAATTGATTTCCTTCAGAAACATGATCTGCTTTCCTCTGCCCAGCACAGTTTCCGCAAAGGCCATAGCACCACTACTGCCCTTCTCAAATTCACGTCGGACACACTAGTGGCTATGGACTCAGGTCTACTCACTGGGGCAATTTTCATAGAAATGACCAAGGCATTTGACCTTGTCGATCACTACATCCTTCTTACCACCCTTGGATCACTAGGCTTCTCGAATAACGTTGTAAGATGGTTTGGGAACTACCTATCTGATGGGACTCAAACTGTGAAATACAACGCCACTCTCTCGGACAAGACCACTATAAACATTGGGGTTCCGCAAGACTCCATCCTTGGGCCCCTACTTTTCTCTCTTTTCATAAATAACATCTCCACCGACCTCTACAGGACAACCTCCTTGCTATATGCAGATGATATTGTTCTGTATGCTAGCGCAAAAAGCATTGAAGACATAAACAATCTTCTCTCTCTTGACTTTCACCTAACTCAAGGGTGGCTATCTACTCACGAACTTGTTTTAAATGAGTCCAAAACCCAAGCTATGCTCTTTGGATCAAGTGTTAAACTCAAACATGCACGTCCTCATTTTAAAGTCACCTCATTAAATGGCTCACTAGTTGCGGTGGTAAATTTGTTTAAATATCTGGGCCTTACCCTTCATCCGTCACTAAATTTTGACTTACACATCAGTCAGACCTGCAAATTGGTCAACTCCAGACTTGGAATAGCCTACCGAACCAGCTATGTGCTCACTCCCTCAGCTAGGCTTACCTTAGCCCGTGGCATACTCCTCCCATCACTTACCAATGGTGCTGCAACTTATGCCTCTGTATGCAAATTGATCCTTAGGAAATGGGATGTCACATATAACAATATATGTCGCTATGCGTCTTCCTCATACCGTCTGAAACATCACTGTCTCCTCTCCTCTACTCAGACCTAGGATGGCTTCCTCCTAATGAATTAAGGCTTCATGCATATGGCTCGATCATTGATGACATTGTTCGCCTACAAATACCTGCATCCCTTGCAGAACTTTTCCAAAATCTGACTCCTTGCTATGGGCTGAGGTCTTCCGACCATTCCCTTGTCCTCATCCCCAGACAAAAAAACCATTAAAGGCGCTAGTGCTTTCACCTGTCATGCTCCCTAATACTGGAACCCCCTTCCATTAGCTTTGCTTCAGTCACCATCTCATGCATCTTTTAAAAAAGGGCTGCGAAACTATCTTGATTCGGCCCACAAGTGATCCTGCTTCAGACCTCCATAACTCCTTTCGTTTCCCAGCCTCCTCTTCCATGGAGTTTATTGATTCTGATAGTCTATACGCTATGCACTTCTCCTTCCAATCTGTCCCACCTCCCACCTTACTTTCACTCCCAACCCTCTCTTCTTGGCTCTTACTTCTATCACTTACTAGTATCCTTCCCCTTGTACTATATTCATTCCCTAATTAGCACTAAATGTTCAATTTGTTCATGTTTTTTCTTCCTTAAAGCATATTGTGGTGTAGGTTTTTGGTTTGTACTGCTTCTCTCTTATTTTTATTTATTTGGTTTTTCTCTACACTGGTATTACATTTGCTAATTGCTCTGTATAATTATTGTCAATCATTTTCTGTATTGAGATGTTTTCCCTGTATTGTTGTACTGTACCTTCCCGGGTCGTGCTCGAAAATAGTCTTTGCTATGGCTAGTGCACCTACCCAGTAAACAAAAACTAAATAAATATTCCAGTTTAAAAGTAGTTTCAGAACAAGGAGACATGACATGAGACTGAGTGGCTGCATAAAGGGTAATGTCAGGAAGTTCTTTTTTATGGAGAGAGTGGTTGATGCATGGAATAGCCTGCCCCAGGAAGTGGTGGCCACCTGTACAGTGGCGGACTTCAGATATGCTTGGGACAGGAATAAAGGAATATTAGAGGTAGGAAGAAAAAGCTAAAGTCATTGACCAGATAGGGTCACTGGCCGATTCAACAGGTGGAATAAATAGGCAGACTGGATGTTCTTATCTGCCGACAGTATCTATGTATCTTCTTTGAGGCAGTCTTTTGCAGCAGGTCATAACACATGGGATTACAGCAGCTGAGCCAGAGGTGGCATTTCCTCTGGATGACTTCTCAGCAGTTGACCCTGGGACCTACCCCCAGCACTACCACATGGTGTCTACCTGGCAGGCATAAAAAGGGGAGGTCCCAGCTACTCCTTAGTTTTTTTCAGCCACGACCTGCATGGAATAAGTCCTCCTTCCGAGCTCTGCTTACCTGTCATTGATGAAGAGTTCTACCAACCAAAATTTACTACAAGAAGTTCATATGGTAATGTCTTCGGATCCCTTATTCTGAAGGTGTTTCTTTGATCACAGGATTGCTAAGGAAGACCTCCACAAAGTCTGTGTTTGTTGCCTTGGTTCTGAACACAACTCCAGGGAGTGTGTCTTCTGCAATGGATTCAACAAGGCCGCAAAGTGTCGAAGGCTTCAGCAGCATCGTGATTTCTTCATGGAGCAAAAGGTTGCCCTCCTGGAGCAGCAGCAACGCTCCACAACCAGAGAATCCTCAACATCCTCCTTGGGGTCTCACCCCTCTACAGGTGATCCCTCCACATCAACGGCACAGGGTCCTGGTAAGAAACATGCATCAAAGACAAAGCATGTTTCTACCGCTCCCTCGTCATCGACAAAGGCTTCACACAAAGTGAGTATATGAGAAGGCTGCCCCCTTACATCGTCCTCTACACCGTCAACGATTGTGGGCTCCTGTCTTCCCTCGTCGATGGCTTCTCCGTTGACGGTGGGTTCTGGGGTCATGCTGCAGCTTACAAAGCTGTCTCCCCCTTCAGTGCTGTCTAGCCATTGTCTGTCAATGATGGCTTCAGGCCTGTCTACGATACTATTGTCATCGACATTGCCTTACAGCTCGTCGACGTTCCTATCGTCGATGGCAGGAGCTTCAGGCCCATTGATGACTGGCCTTGCCTCACAGGGCTTAATGCTGGCATCCTTATCGACGATCCTGGAGTCGTACACACACCCCTCATCGACGGCTCCACGTTTGGTTCCACTGCTTGCTTCCATTCCGTCAGTGGTCCCAGTTCATCCTGTCCAGTCTTTCCCAGCTACTTCCACTGGGCAGATGGCCATGGCTGATGTCCAGGCTCTAGTGAATACTATCCTGGACCTGACTCAGACCCCGCACCCCCAACCCCCGAGAGGGGTGGGCTCCGGTCTCTGCTCCCTCTCGGCCTTCTTCGGCCCAGCGGACAGCCATCTCTTCCCCTGTCTCCCCAGGTGTGTGCACTCAGGACATAGAAATGGAGGACCCTTTCCTGCAGGAATGGGATCTGGCTGACCGGAAGGAAAGGGACGGCATGGACCACGAGAATTCCCCTCAGTCCTCTTCTGCCGCCTCCTCTGTTTAGAGGAACCTACTCCTGAGCTCCCTTGTTCTCTGCCAGATTACCCAGCATTTTTGGTTTAGGTTCCAGGGTACTGAGCATGATGCTTCTAGAAAGAAATTGGCTCAGTACTTAGGTGTGCCAGAATGCCACACTCTAGTCGTCCCCCACCTTTGGTGAACGCGTTTGAAGAGGCTATCTTGGCTGCATGGAAGGAACCTTTCAAGATTCCCTCCAATTCTTGTAAGGCTAGTAGGATTTATCTTTTTCCTGTGTATCACCCCTATTTCATGTCTCCACCTCAAGCGGACTCAGTGGTGATCAGTGCCGCATATGATAGGTCCTCTAGGCCTCAGCACTGAGTGCTCTGCCCCCAGATAAGGAGTCCAAGAAATTGGATGTTATGGGCAAAAGGGATTTTCCTCGGCCACCTTGTTTCTACGATACGTAATTACATGGGACACCTCCTGAAATAGGAGGAAATCCTAAAAGCCTCCCAGGCAACAGTCCAGTCCCTCGCGACGGGTTCTGGTCAGAAGGAGCCGATGATCAAAATGTCTACTGCGGCAGCTGTATGCCACCACCTGCTAAGGGCCACTTATGATGCCATTGACACTACGGCTCGTACGTCCTCTGCAGGAGTGTGTCCTACAAGACACGCCTGGCTCAGGGTGTCAGGATTTTCACGGGATATACAGAAATCTATCCTGAATGCTCCTTTTAAAGGGGTTCAGCTGTTTGTTCCACAGACCCAGGACATATTGAAAGATTTACAAGACCCAGGTCATACCCTTCAGTCGGTACGGACCCTGTACTGTCCTAAAGCTAAGACGGCCTTCACGGGCTCCTCGAGGGGCTGCCCCTACAGGAGCCGTCCCACAGCTCAAAGACAACCTGCCAATAAGAGAGAACCTCGGTTACAATTGCCAGATCCTAGAAATGCTCAGAAACCCCGTTACGTCCCTGCTGCCCCCCAGCAGGGCCAACCTTCAGCATGAAGGACTTCCTCCAGTCGTGGGTCTAGAGACTCTACCCACGGTCATCAGGGGCAGGTTTTCCCAGCACCTGTAAGGGTGGCAGTCTATCTCCTCTGACCAGTGGCTCCTGCAATTGATCATGACAGGGCACACACTGGAGTTCGTTGAGATACCTCTTCTTTTGCCACCCAGGGTCTCTCACTACCCCCCCAGACCAAGCATTAGTCTTATGGACCAAGATCAATGCTTTGCTCTCAAAAAAGGCAATTGAACCAGTTCCCCTTCCTCCGAAGGGTGTGGGATTTTACTCCCACTTTTTTCTGGTTCCCAGATGGACTGGGGATTTTCACCCCATTTTGGATCTGAGGTGCCTCGACCTCTATATCACTTACCAAAAAGTTCCGAATGGTGTCTCTTCCGACACGTCTCCCTTTGCTGAACATGGGAGATTGGCTCTGCTCTCTGGATATGAAAGATGCATACCTCCATATCAAAATGCACCTAGCCCACAGGCAGTTTCTCCGTTTCATGTTTCAGGGTCATCATTACCAGTTCAGAGCCTTCCCTGTTGGCCATTCCTCGGCCCCGAAGGTATTTACAAAATGCGTAGCGGTGGTCGCAGCGGCCCTCTGCAGGGACAGCCTCTGTGTCTTTTCACTACCTGGACGACTGGCTCCTGAAAGCATCCTCCAGTCAACAGCTGTTACGCTTTCTCAAACCCTGCAGTTGTTCACTCAGGCGGGGATAGTGGTAAACTATCCGAAGTCCAAAATGGACCCCTACACAACGCCTCCAATATATCGGAGCCGTGTTAGATCTGTGGGAAAGGCATATTTGCCCATAGCTTGAGCAGACACCCTGATTACTTTGGCACGCAGATTAGAGTCCAGCAGATTAGTCTCGGCAAGAGACTACTTACGCCTTCTGGGACATATGGCGGCCACAATACCGACGGTCCCCAATGCCAGATTAAATATGAGGGTCCTTCAGTGGTCCCTCAGAGTCCAATGGGACCAGAAGGAGGATGATTTTGATGCCCCGGTCCTGATGTCTTCCCTGGCTCTTTGAGCTCTACAGTGGTGGAAGTCCAGAGACAACTTGATGTGAGGCATGCCGTTCTTGTCCCGAGTCTCATTCTGACTACAGATACCTCTTTGACAGAGTGGGGTGCTCATCTCCTGCTTATTAGGTCCGAAGGATCTTGGACGCCAGTGGAGGCCCACTTCCACATCAGTGTCTTGAAGCTGAGGGCAGTTCTGTATGCCTTACAGGCATTCGAGACTCACCCCCCCCCCCCCGGCTGCATTCAAGTGCAATCAGACAGTTCTGTGGTGGTTCACTACCTAAACAAGCAAGGAGGCACCTATTCCTACCCTCTCTGCAGAGACTCGATGAGGGTTTGGTATTGGGCGATCCAGAGAAATATTAATCTTCTGGCAGTACACATCCCCGGGTTGTCCAGCACCCTGGCGGATTCCCTGAGCAGATCTACTGCCCAGGCCCACGAATGGGAAATCTTATCAGACATTCTAAGTGTCTTCTGACCTGTGGGTCCAACCGGAGTTGGACTTATTTGCTTCTCCGCAAACCACAAAACTGCCACTTTACTGCTGTCTCGTGCAAGGTCCTGGAACTGTGTGTCGGGACACATTATCTGTTTCCTGGACAGGAAGATTTCTTTGTCTTCCGGCCCCTTCTGCTTGTTCACAGAGTACTACTCAAACTGGTCCAGGATAGGGCGTCTTATGATTCTCATAGTGCCATTCTGACCAAGACAGATTTGGTTCCCTCTACTTCTACAGCTCTCGGAACCGGATCTCATACCTCTGCCAATTTGCCGGGCTTTACTGTCCAGGCTACACCCGGACCTTCACTCCCTCCATCTGCATGCCTGGCTTCTGAGGACATAGTCCTCTCACGCTTCCAAGTGTCCCCAAAGCTGGCGGAAGTTCTCCAGGTTCCTAGGATGCCTTCTACTCGGTCTTCCTATTCCATGAAGTGGAAATGCTTCTCTATTTGGGCGTCCACACTGGACTTAGATCCTTATAAGTGTTCCCCTCAGTGCATCTTAGATTATTTGCTCTCCTTGTCGGAGGGCGGACTGAAATATTCCTCTGTGAAAGTCCACCTTTTGGTCGCTGTCGCATTTCATTTACCTGTGGGTAACCTCCCTTTGTCCCAGTTACCTTTGATTCAAACCATTTTAAAAAGTATTCTGCACCTGCATCCTCCTGTCCGGGATCCAGTCCCTGTGTGGGATTTTAATTTTGTGCTTGAAAAATTGACCGTGAGTCCTTTGGAGCCCATTATTTCCAGGGAGCTCCGTTATCTTTCTTGGAAAACTATATTTCTAGGGACATGGATATGTTGTTCATCCACACTCATTGGCAGGTATCCTTGCCGCTTTAAATCTTGCCGGAAGGTCTTCAAGCTTGCTCCTCCCACCCACCCGGGTGGTATAACTCTCGGCTCCGCCCCATGACGTCAGATCTTCCTTACCGCTTGGAAGCTCAGGTTCTCTCCTTAACGCTCTGCGTTTGAGACTGGTTCCTATTTCTCCGTTTGCGGATTTAAAAATAAATTTTGCAAAAGACTTCAGTCTTCTATCCCTCTCGGCTGCGATGGACAAATCGACTCCCGGATTTCGGAGATGCCCATGCGGGCAGAAGATGTCTCGGACGGATCCACACTCCACGTGTGTCTACTGCTTAGGCCTTGAGCACGACCCGCAGGCTTGCGACCTGTGCTCATCTTTCTCGGCCTACGTCCTCGAAGACCGTGCTGCCCGATTACAACTGGGCCGTCCGAGCGTTCCCTCGGTGAAGTCAAGGAGGCCCGGTTGGCGGTGTCAGCGGCGGGCTCGGCGGATCAGCTCGGCGGATGGTCGCCCTCGAAGAGGCGGCGCGGGCGTATCTTCCTCGGCGCGGCATTTATCCCGCTCTCTGGGCTCTTCTTACGGCTTCTTTTAGGAGCTTTGTCTGTCCTCTCCACTAAAGGAGAAGGGCCTCGTCTGCGGGACCTTATTCTCGGTCAAAAGAGGGACAAGGTAAGTCCCTCCGTCGACGCTCTTGGGAGCGGGAAAGGTCCCTCTCCCCGGGCCGTCGACCGTCGGCTTCGGTCGACCGCTCGGCTTCGGCCACTGGCCTCACGGTGTCCCCGTCAGGTCAGTTGACCGAGACTCCCACCGATGAAGTCGAGATTTTTCTCGACCCATTGGACGGGCTGTCGCCTTTAGCAGCCGAGATTCCCCTCTCCCCGGTTCCCCCGGGAGGAGTTGAGGATCCCGTGGGCTCGCCTGTGCCTCCGGTTCCGGAGCCCTCGGATGGACCATCCGAGCCGAAGGGAGTGCCGGTTCCGGCCGACACCTCCCCGCACCGACCTCGGAAATTCCGGGACTCTCGGTCTCGGTCTCGGACCTCTTCGCGGTCCAGCCGATCCCACCGTCATAGGCGGTCTCGGTCTCGGCACCGCGGTAAGCGGCGTCGCCGCTCGTCCTCGTCCTCCTCCTCGGATGAGGGGAGGCTTCGGCGTAAATTACGTCGACGGTACGAGGACCTTATGTTGCAACAGCTCCTCCTGGCCGGGAATAAGCCGACCCGTCGCCTTCCCCGGCCATTAAGTAACTGTCACGGAGGCAGCCGACACAACCCCTCGACTGATCCGAGGAGCCTATACCCAGGCCGGTTGTTCGGCCAAAACCAGCTGCTCCACCGATTCCGGTGGAACCTCCGCCTCCACAGCCACCAATTGGGGCTCCGACCAAGGATTCTCGGTCGGCTAAGGGTCTACCCATCGGCTGTCAGTTACCCTCACTCCCGACCGACCTCGGCAGGTGAAGGTGGCTCAGGCCAGAGCAGCTCTTGAGGACTCTTCCGAGTCCGAAGATGATTCCTCCTTTTTCTCCAGCGACTGGACTTGGAGTCTTCAGGAGGTCAGTCAATGGACGATAGCCCGTCGTCCTTCCTAGGACTGCTTCGGCTCATCTCGGAGTCCACCGGGATGGAGCTCGAACCCGTTTCCAAACGGGCCAGGTATCCCCTCACGGAGATTCTGGACCGAGGGGATTCTCCGACGGAGGCCTTTCCGGTGGCCGAGGCCATAGTGGGTCCGGCACTGGAGCTTTGGCAGCGCCCTGCTTCCTGCCCTGCGCCTTCGGCCAGGATGGCCAGGAAGTATGCGGTCCCTACTGGTTCCTTGTCCGGTTTTTCGGAACACCCCTCTGCTGAGGGGTTGGTTACCGACAGCGTTTTCAGGCGCGCCGGCAACGCCAGGGATGTGGACAAACCTCCTGACAAGGAGTCCAAGAAATTGGACTATGTCGGGCGAAAAGTCTACGCTGCGTCCTCTCTCGGCCTTCGTCAGGCCAGTTCGGCCGTCCTCATGGCACATTTTTCTCATGCCCTGTTGGGCTCCCTGGATGAGGTCATCCCTCATCTTCCCGCCGATCTGCAGACTACGGTTAAGCAGGTGCGGGACCAGGGCAGGGCAGTGGCCAAACAGCAGCTCCAGACTGCTTTGGATGAGAGGGACTCATGTGCCAGATCGGTGGCGGCCGCAGTGGCTATCGTCGGCGGGCTTGGCTGAGGATATCCACCTTACTCGGATACCCAGCACAAGTTGGCGGATGTCCCTTTGGGGACTGACCTCTTCGACCCTGGGGTGGAAGGTCACCTGCAGAGGATCGAGAAGTCCAATGCTACCTTGGACTCGGTCTCTTCGCTCAGAAGGACAAGGCCACAAACCACAGCCTAAGCCCTTTCGTCCTTCTGGCCCCGGCGCCGCCATACAGCGTCAGGGCCAGCAGGCTCGACCTTGGCATCCCAAACCCAAGCCGCTTGGCTTCCTCTAACAGGAGGCAGGGAGGAAAAGGCCCAGGAGGTCCCTCGGCGGTCCTCCTCCAAGCCTGCCCAGTGACGGGCTGAGGGTGTCGCCCCCATTCCCGTCACCTTACCCTGGGTCCCCGTGGGAGGCAGCTCCGAGCACTTCCGTTCCGCCTGGTCGCTGTTACCACGGACAGGTGGGTCTTGGAGGTGGTGGGAAGAGGCCTGCCTCTGGAATTGAGCAGGCACCACCCTTCAGGCCGTCGCCCCTCGGGGGCTGGGATCCCCAGCCTCACTGGCGGCTCGTCGAGCCGCCGCTCCTCCTCCTCCAGAAGGAGGTGATAAGAAGGTGGTGGACCCTCCTTCAGACCCAGGGTTTGTGTCCAGGTACTTCCTGGTTCCGAAGCGGACGGGGGCTGGCGCCCATTCTCGACCTACACGACCTAAACAAGTTCCTAAGGTCTCGAACCTTCAGGATGGTCACTCTGGCTCAGATAATACCATCCTTGGAGCAGCGGCGTGTGGTTCTGCTCTCTGGACTTGCAGGGGCCAGCGTTTTTCCGTCCTATCCGTCCGTCTCACCAGAGATTCCTTCGCTTCCGGCGGAAGGATCCCTCTTGATTCAAGCCATGCCCTTCGGCTTGTCTCCAGCTCCCAGGGTCTTCACCAAATGCATGGCAGTGGTGACAGCATTCCCTGCGGCGCGAGGGTCGGGTGTACCCTTACCTGGGCGACTGGCTGATAGCAGCTCCCTCCAGGAAGGAGGCAGAGTGGTCCAGAGATCTGGCCCTCCAGGTCTGCTCTCAACTGGGCCTCCTTATCCAGAGGCCAAGTCGAGACTCGAGCGAAGCAGGTGATTCTATTCATCGAGGCAGCTCGACTCTCTTCGAGCCAGGCGCGGCTCCGGCGGACAGGGCGAGGTTCTTTCCTCCTTTGCCCGATCATTTCTGGTTGGGCAATTCGCCCTGCCGGGACTTCCTGCGCCTCCTGGGTCTCATGGCGGCCTGCACCAGCGTGGTCCGTTGGGCCCGCTGGAACATCGTCCCCTTCAGTGGGACTGGCCAGCCAGTGGTCCTGGCAGCTGCGATCCCTTGGACCAGCTTGTGCCGGTGACACAGGGATGTGGGCAGCTCTCCAGTGGTGGACCGTTCCAGATCATTTGCAGGAGGGCATCCCGTTAAATCCGCCCGAGCCGGCGGTCTCTCTATCGACCGATGCCTCTCTGATGGGTTGGGGTGCCCATCTGGGGAACACGGGCTCATGGCCTCTGGTCCCAGCAGGAGTCGATGCCACATCAACCTGCTGGAGCTCCGGCGGTCCGCCTAGCTCTCACCGCCTTTGCTCCGTTCCTCCGGGGTCAAGTGGTCCGGGTCAGGCGGACAATACCACGACCATGTACTATCTAAACCGCCAGGCGGGGCGCGCTCCATGCTTCTATGCAAGAGCTCTCCGCATTTGGTCACTCGTGCGCAGCCTGGGCGGATCTCCTAGCCATTCACGTGGCAGGGCCTCCAACACCCTGGCCGATGCCCTGAGCCGGATAGGGCTGCATCCCACGAGTGGTCTCTCCTGCCGGAGGTAGTACAGCATCTGTTCTCCCTTTGGGGCACACCTCAGGTGGACCTGTTTGCCTCCAGGGAGAACGCGAAGCTGAGTCTGTTCCATGCCGGCCCCCCTCAGCAGGGCTCGCTGCAGGGGGATGCCTTCTCGAGGCAGTGGACCCCGGGCCTCTTTTACGCCTTTCCCCCATTTCCCTTGATCCACAAGGTGCTTCTCAAGGCGAGGAGGGACAAGGCGCAGGTGATTCTGATAGCCCCAGACTGGCCTCGCCAGTTCTGGTACCCAGATCTCCTCAGTCTCAGCTCCAGGACTCCGCGGCAGCTTCCAGCTCGCCCGGACCTGCTCTCAGTCAATCAGGGGAAGGTGTTCCATCCGGACCTTCAATCCCTGCACCTGACGGCCTGGTTCCTGAGCGGCTAGAGTTCCAGGCCTTGGGTCTTTCCGACGAGGTCCTCAATGTAGTTGAGGCGTCCGTAAGAGTCGACCAGAAAATGCTATGCCTTCAAATGGAAAAGGTTTTCCATTTGGTGTCAGAACAGGGCTTGGACCCTTCCTCCTGTTCCTTGGCAAGCATCTTGGACTATTTATGGTCCCTTTCTAGTCAAGGGCTTAGGTCGGCGACCTAAGGGTGCACCTGGCAGCCATCTCTGCTTGCAGGCGGGGCGGGAAGCAGTCGATGGCGCAGGAGAAGGTGGTCTGGCGCTTTTTCAAGGCCTTGATCACATTTCCTCAGTCAGGGAACCCCCACCTCCGTGGGATCTACTGCTGGTACTGGCAAAGCTCATGGGCAAGCCATTCGAACCTATGCACAGGTGTGTCTCTCTCACCTGTCGTGGAAGACAGCCTTCTTGGTGGCTATCATGTCAGCCAGAAGGATGGGAGAGCTCCAGGCGCTTTCCATCGAGTCTCCTTACCTGGTCTTCCACAGGGACAAGGTTGTCCTGCGCCCCACCGAAATTCCTTCGAAGGTGGTGTCGGAGTTTCACCTTAACCAGGTGTTGACTCTGCGGTGTTCTACCCCAATCACACCTCGGAGGCGAATATAGGCTTCATACTCTGGACCCTAGAAGGCGCTTGCTTATTATAAGGGCGCTACGGCTGAAATTCGGGAGAGGTTCGCCAGCTGTTTGTCACCTACGCTGAAGCCGCATCTGGCAGACCTGCAGCCAAGCGGACGATAAGCAGGTGGGTAACCTCCTGCATAGATCTCTGCTATAAGTTGGCGGGCATGGAGCCTCCCAGAGGATAAGAGCTCATTCTACCGCCATACTGCTGCAGGTGGCTGCTTCCAGGGGCGTCCCTATCCAGGAAATCTGCAGGGCTGCTACCTGGAAGTCAGCAAACACCTTCATTACCCATTACCACATCGACCTTGAGTCACGCCGGGATGCTGGTTTGGGGCCTCGGTTCTCCAGTCTCTCTTTCCCAAGTAAGTATTGGGGGTGTCGTCTTGCCTCCCTCCTCCCGGAGAACTGCTAGGAGTCTGCCAATAGTGTGGATGAACAACATATCCATGTCCCTAGAAATACAGGTTACTCACCTGTAACAGGAGTTCTAGGAATGGTATATGTTGTTCATCCTACGACCTACCAGACCTCCCGGCTTCGGCCTTTCAACCCTGAGCTTCCAGCGGGCCAGATCTGGCGTCATGGGGTGGAGCCGAGAGTTATACCACCCGGGTGGGTGGGAGGAGCAAGCTTGAAGACCTTCCGGCAAGATTTAAAGCGGCAAGGATACCTGCCAATGAGTGTGGATGAACAACATATACCATTCCTAGAACTCCTGTTACAGGTGAGTAACCTGTATTTTTAGTTGCCGTTACGTCGGGTAGATGTATTTCGGAGTTACAGGCACTAACGTGCAAACCTCCCTACCTGCAGTTTCATAACAATAGGGTGTCTTTACGCAATAACCCATCGTTTTTACAAAAGGTTGTTTCTAAATTTACTTTAAATCAGACCATTCAATTACCAGTGTACTTTGCAGAGTGCACGAATCCAGGGGAAGCCCTGCTTCATACTCTCGATGTGCATAGAACATTGAGCATTTACCTTCTTTGCACTTCACAGTTGCGAAATACTGAGCAACTTTTTTTTTCTTTTGCACCTGGAAACCAGGGCGTTAGTGTTTTAAACCAGTGCTTGTCCACATGGTTGGCCAACTGCATTATGTTTATCTATGCAAAATACGAAAAACCTCTCACAGGGGTTGTAAATCCCCATTCTGCCAGAGGCATAGCTGCCTCTGCGGCGTGTTTCTGGGAAGTTTCTACCTTGGATATTTGTGAAGCTGCCTTGTAGTCTACTGTACATACCTTCACCGAGCATTACAATCTAGACATTGCTTCTAAGAAGTGTACCATTGTTGGATGGGCCGTCCTACAAGGCCTCCTGCCCTAAAGCCCTAATGATTCTCTTCCTCCTCCCACTGGGTATAATAACTGCTTGGGAATCTTCCCATGTGTTATGACCTGCTGCAAGAAATTGCCTCGAAGAAGATAGTACGGTTGCGTAAGAACTTACGGTAACAGTAGATCTTTACGAGTATCTCTTGTAGCAGGTCATGCAGCCCTACCCTCCTTCCCCTGTGCTGTTACTTCAGAAGGGTTCCTTGCTCCTGTCTTTTACGACTCCACGAGCTGCTGCCTTGATTTCCCTCCTTGGTTCCCATCGGAGGCCTAGGATATGTTTTCACATTCGATCGCCAGGATGGAAAAGAACTGAGGAGTAGCTGGGACCTCCCCCTTTCATGCCTGCTGGGTAGACACCATGTGATAGTACTGGGGGGAGGTCCCAGGGTTGACTGCTGAGAAGGCATCTGGAGAAAATGACGCCTGCGGCTGTAATCCCATGTGTTATGACCTGCTGCAAGAGGTACTCTCGAAGATCTACTAATATGCAACTGTACTATCTATGTACTGCAATGTTCAGTCATAACCTGAGCATTTCACTGTATTTGTACACCAAAATTTCAGCATAGCCTTTTTGTTATCGCACCTCATGAACCCGGTAGATGAAAATTTTCAGATCCCCGCCGAAATGTGATTCCATACCACCGAAACATCATTCTGTGCCACAGGTGCGAAAACGCATTTTGGCCAGGATTTAAAGAATGACCACTGTCACATTCATGGGGTGGCGTGAAAAAATGGGTATGTTGAAAATCTGGGTTGAAAATATTTAAAATTGCTGAAGTTATGAGGGCGTGTAGACAGATTTCAACATACGTTCATAAGTTTGCCATTTTTACCCCACATTTTCAACATAGCCTTCTTGTGACCCCACCTCATGAACAGTGGCAGTGAAAATGTTAAAATTCTGCCCGAAAGGTGACTTTGCTAAACAACCACAAAATTGCCTTTCAGGCCTGACTGGCATAGTTCCACCGCTTTTGGTCATGAGGTGGGCTCCCAAAAAGGCCATGTTGAAAAATCTGGGTTAAAAATATGCAAAAATGGCAAAGTTATGCATCAGAGTTCAAAACCCCATTGAAATACATCAGGGCTCTCGGTAACGTGGGTACCCGCATCCTTTAAGCACATTTTGGCCATCAGGATGCTCCGACATTTCGTCAGCAAGTCCCAGAAATGCTCACACTAGAGGCCCTAGGAGTCCCATGCATGCTGCTTTAAGAAATGGCACACTATGAAATTGGCCGTTGCAGCAGCTCTCTCTGTGCAGTGTTGGGAGGAGTGGCGTGTTGGAGCTCCTCAGCGAGTGATTCAGAGAGCTGAAATTGTAGCCGAGAGCAGAAGGGGCATGAAGTATGCACCATATACTTCATGCCTTCTCTTGCTATCGGCTCTGATTTCAGGTTCTGAATTACTCACTGCGGAGCTCCGATATGCCCCTCTTCCCAACACTGCACACACAGAGCTGCCGGAAAAAGTGATTTAAGGGGATGCTGTTTCTTAAAGCAGCAGCAGCTGCTGGACACTTCAGTCAGACTTCTTGTATCAGGTTTTACTAGAAAACATGTTTAAAGGAATAATAAATAGTAAAGTGACAAATATTTTGAATACTGCTTGACCACATTGCATGCTAATTCAGTACAAGTTAGTAAAGTAGAAACCTTACAGTAGGAGAATTAACTACAGGATAATCAAATAGTGACCACAAGGCAGACTAAGTAAAAACGCAAGGCCACACTAATTTTTTCTTCTATTTTCACTAAAAGGCCTTACCAACAGAATCCATAAAAGGCACTGCTTTAATAACCCACTTGATAATTGAAAAGTTGATGCTGTATGACTAATCTGAAGTCTCTTAAAACTTCCACTGGTGCTGGAACCAGAGAATCAATTTTAAATTATGCCACATTGTAACATGGAAGAAATATGAGGACCTCAGGGAAGAAAGGGGATAGGTGTAACAGGGTCAGTTGGTGCAAGAGCAACACGGCATTATGGCACAATAATGCCGTGTTGCCTGAAACAACTCAGACAATAATACCCTGTTGGTAGTGGAACGCTACCAGCCGGCGAAGGAGTGAAAGGGTTGGAAATCTCGACCAATAGGTGGCGCGATGAACAGGGGAGGAAAGAGAACCGATAGGGGTTGAGGCGAGCAGCACAAATGTCTGTGGCGCCGCGGGCACTGTGCAAAACGGAACACAGGACAGAACGGGGAAGGGCGCAATTGTGGAGGGAGTGAGGGCAGATGGTAGAAGTTGCCGATCGATTGGAAAGAGCACAGGAAAGGACAGGGGAATAAGAGATCGGCAGGAGGGAGATGCGAAGCTGTGAACATGAGACAAAGCGCCACCTGTAGGTCGGACTGAGGAGGGGTAGCTGAGAGAAAAAATCGCTGTGTGGGCAAGTGTGTGAATATCAAAACAGAGGGGAGAGGAATGGGTAGGCGAAAACAAGTAGAGAGGGGCAAATCGTGGAGCTCACAGTGGTGCGAGTCGCGGGAGGCACAGGACGGAAGGGGCAGTAGATGTGAAGGCTAACAGAATGGGTGTGCAAAATGCAGGAACAGGGAAATGGAGGAAAAGTTTCGTGGTGCTGTGAAAGTGCCACCTGTTGGTAATCGTTAGGTGTACAGAGCACTGCGAAGAGAACTGGCAATTCCGGGAGAATATAAAGCTATGCAGGGACATGTTGCCCAGGATGCACCAGAGCACCGACGCGAAAAACGAACGAGGGTAGAGAAATGGAGAAGCAGCACAAGCAGAAAAGTCGGAGGTCCAAACATAGTTGTATGGCAATAGTTATAGATACACCAGAGAAGAAAGATTTACAAAAGTAGTCGCCACTATAGTACTCAATGTGGGGTGATCAATGCGCACAAGTCCAGCAGCAGAAAGGCAGGAAAAGTAACAGACATGCCCCATAATTGTTAACGTCAAAGACGGCCCCAACCATGCATTAACTCCCCATTAGATGCCACCTTCATCAGTGATTTATGCTTACATGTTCCCCACCTGTGAGGATTGTTTTTGTGTATACAGTGATGTTCTCATTCAGTGATTTAGGTTTTTGTATTTCATATGAACTTGCCGGCAGAAAAAGGCCCAGAGGTCTATCAAGTCTGCCTGATAGTGCAGCTCACAGTGTACCTTACTGCAGCTGCCCCCGGTTAATCTACTGGAGCTTAATTGTTAAGGCTGGTGCTCACGAAGAGCTGTTGATTTCCACTCTGCTACGCCAGTGACCCGGGTTTGGGAACGAGCCCAGGGAGCTGGAGGGCCAGCCGGGGGAGAGGACTTGAGCGTCCTAGGGACCGCTCGTCCTCTCCGGGGGGAGGGGAGTGCCAGAGCTTGGCTCTTGTCTGGCCCTGGGTGGAGACCCGCGGCACAGCAAATCCGATGCAGAACGGAGGGGTGACATGCCAGACGTCGGCGCCGTAGCGCCTTGAAGTCGGGGACATGGCACGTCCAGAAAAATGGGAAAATGCCTCGCAGCCTCCTGGTAGACGGAGCACCAGGCCCCGACCCTCAGTGCCCCTACCAGGCCCGGAGACAGCGTCCCGATGAATACAGATGTTTCGGGGTGTGAAGCCCCCGCCCCATACCTGCCTGGGAGGTACAGCCACGGCTCCATGGGGGACGGACTGCTCCGGTCACCTGGTAGGTGAGCGAGGGCTAAAAAGGCCATAGGTGTCTCCTGAAGAGGGGGAGAGCTGTGAGGAGAGGGCCAGCATAAAAAAAAAAATAAAAATAATTGTTAATATTTATGTTAATGGATCCATTTGAAATTGTAAAAAAACATTTCTTGTGGTTTACCTAAAACTGTCTGTGGAACAGTGGGGGTGAGATAAAAGTACTAGTGTTACAGCTGTTTTAAATCTGCCAGATTGTAGACTGTATAGCACTTGTAACATAGGATTGTTGGATTCTTGTACCAGTTTACCTGCTTGTAAGTTACTTTTTGAAACTGAATTGTAGGCATTAACAAGTCTGTTTTTAAAGCTGGGCTTGCTTTCATCAAAGCAACTAAATCTCTCTATTATATTAAAAAGGACATGTACAGTAGTTTACTTCTTGCAGCTCAAAATTAAAAAAAATTAATGGAAATTGGGTGTAATACCAAATTTCTGGGTGGAATACCAAAATCTGAAGCTTGGTAATCAGCCCAGAATACAATTAATTTTTCTTAAATTCTACCTCTGCCATCACAATACAATACAGCCTAATGTTTCCGTTTATTAGGCATAAACATGGAAGTTAGGCTTAGTCTTCTCAAACACAGCAGCATATATGATATATCCTGAGTTTAAAATCTCTGTACATACTGCACTGTACTGTGAGGGGCACTAAATATTAATTTTAATGGGGACCCCCAAAAATTTCAGGGGGACTCTCAGATTTTAACTGAGGACCTCCATTTTTTTCAGAAAGTCCAGGACCCCTAAACAAAAAATCCTACTGAGAGCCCTGATGCATTGACTCACACTTTCCTTAGTGTCTCCTATTGCAGTTGCTGGTTCCAGCAGCAAGACGTGTCTTTGATTGGAGAGAGGTTATATGCCGTTGGACCTGTTCAGGTGAGTGAGGGTGTGTGGGGGTGAGCTGGGGTGCGGGGTGGTGACTACTGAGTGGGAGGTTGGCATGGGAGTGGTCAGATTGGCGAGGGACCATTTTCTTTTTTTACAGGTTTAAAGAATAAAAAACATAAATGGACAGTTTTCTTTATTACAGGTCATATTTGTAAAACTAATAGGGGGGCGGTGATCGGAGGGTGGGGAGATGTCAGTAGATACCAGGGAAACATTACAGCAATACGGGATGGTGATCAGGGGCATGCCACTAGACACCAAGGAAGCGTACAGAAATATGGGGACAGTGATCAGAGGGCGGGGGCATTAGACACCAGCGAAACAACATACATAAGGGGTGGTGAAGGGAGGGTGGGAGTGGCACTAAACACCAGGAAACATTACATACTTTGGGGGATGGCAATTGGAGCAGAGTAGGACAAGTCATTTTGTGAGCTGGTGGTCAGTTTGGCCACTGGCTTTCAAAATCTGGTAGCCAAACCAATATTTGTAGTGGCCATCCTTCTAAAGGGCTTAAAAATCACTTTGAAGGCAGGTAGCCAAATTGGCCAATAACTTTGAAAATCTGGTAGCCAGACCAATTTTTTAAGTAGCCACTGGCCACCTAGCTGCCTGATTTGTCCTACTCTGGGTTGGAGAGTGGGGGTGCCACTAGTCACCAAAGAAACATTGTACATAAGGGGATGGCGATTGGATGGTGGGGGGTGCCACTGGACACCAGGGAAACATACATAAGTAGATGGCAATCAGAGTGTGGGGGTGCCACTAGACACCAGGGAAACAATATATAAATACGGGGCCGGCGATCGGGGTGGGGGGATGCCACTAGACACCAGGGAAACATTATTTACATAAGGGGATGATGGTTGGAAGGTGGGGATGCCACTAGACAGCAGGGAAACATATACATAAGGGGACGGCGATGGGAGGGGCCACCACAAGACACCAGGTAAATGGCAGCTCACTGCTCTCAGAGCAGTCTGCAGCATGAGTTCCAGCTGCGGCTGCAGAACTCAAGAAAGTCCCGCTGATCTCATACAGAGAATGAGGCTCAACAGCTCCTCTCGCTAAGCTGCGCAACCAGGATTTTGGGTGCCTAGAAAAGGTATTTTTGGCCATTAATTTAAGAAACAAACATCACAGTCTGCTAAACGGGTCCCATTTAGCTAGGTTCTGCTGTTTTTTTTTTTTTTTTTTAAATGATGGCATTTTTATGTATTTCCCATGCTTATTAGTTTGGGGAGAAAGGAAACAAGATCTTGTCTCTCATGGCACAAAAAAATGTTTTGTGCTGTGAAAAGCAAGTGGTGAGAAGCCAAAAACAGATCTGCAACGCAGAATTTTTGGTGGTGTATCAGAACGTTATGCCAAGAACCGTATTGAGCATGCTCAGAACAGAAAAACACAAAACTTAAAGCCTTATAACTCTGGAACCATTTAATATTTTTTCATAAAACCTTTCAAAAGTACCACCTTAGGACATCGTGCCTCTCCCCTGAAAATTTTGGGAGAAAAAGTTCCATTCCATGTAGGCTGTAGGTGAGAGCAAAAAAAAATTCCATGTTAAGTATATGAAACAAATTAGACATCAACAGAAAAATAACATATGCGGATCTCAGAAACCGCACAAGCTTCTGTCACAAAGCTTTCCACAGATTTAGATTTTGCTTCCTAGACAACACATGCACAATTTCCGCTGATTTTGTCATACGCTGCCAAAGCTATTAAGGTGCAAAGTTAAGGGTTTAACATTGAACACCCTACTCAACTCTCCTGTAATGTAGAACAAAGACACTCCAGCAGATTTCTTACCCCCAACTTTACATGCAGTGGGTCGAACCTGTCCCCTTTTTGTTAGAGCTAATTCAGGACTGGAGGTTTTTACCTGCTAGGGAGTGTCTTTGCACATCAGGTAGGCCCTGTCCACAAAACCCACACACTAAAATCCTGGTAAGCTGTGTAGGGAGCACCAGTGCCTGAAAAATTCTCTTTCATATATACAGCCCCACACCCAGTATAAGGGGCTTTTCCTGATGGCCACTGGACCTGGTAGTAGGGCTACCTGAAGCGCATATTTTTAGAAACCATCCCATTTTTTATCTGAAGAACCTGATATCATAGTTACATAGTAGATGTCAGCAGCAAAAGACCCCATGGTCCATCTAGTCTGCCCTATTGAGCTTAGTTACTGCTTCCTTGCTATATATCATGGCAGACCTGCGACCTAACTTCCGCTTGTTCCAGAGTCCACATGTCCCCTATTTCCATCCCATGTGTGTTTAAATGCATCTATGGTGCTTACACCCACCTCCTCCCCAGGCAGCTTATTCCAGGGTTCAGCCACCCTTTCAGTGAAGTAGTACTTAACATTACCGCCAGCCTTATATCATGTCTTCTCGTCCGCTTACATCTCCTTCTCTGTAGAAAGTTGCCTTTCTCTACTTTATTTATTCCCTTGACGCAGTCCTCCTTAACCAGATAGGACATCCTCTTCAACTCCTTCTGTCATTTCACTCTGAGCTCATCTCCCTCCACTCACCACTGTGACCTCTATCATGCCCTCCATTTCCCCTCACTTGCCAGCCGTTGCCTCTCCCACAACGCTAAGTTCACCTCCAAATTCTGGTTCAATACACTCCTCTCTTACCACTCTTCCTCACTGTCCATCCCTCCACCCTCTGCTCACTCCCTTAGATCTGTGGATACCCGAACCCTATCCATTCCCCGCAGATCCACCTCTACTGGGCAAGCTGCTTTCTCTCATTATTTCCCCCCCCCTAAACTCTGGAATCCAATGTCTCCTCAGATAAGGCACTCCTCTTTCCCTGACGCCATCTCCACTGCCCTCCACAATTTTTACTCCATTAACTGCACTTACTCCTAGCTTATCATGCCTGTCCTGGACTCTTACTTCATGTCTAGCATGGCTTGCACTTACCCCCATCAGTACTCAAATTGCCTTATTCTAGAGCCTGGGTATTCCAGCCCAGAGTCAACATCCAGCGTTACCTACCGTTGTAATTGCACCATTTGTATTTGCTGTAATCTACACTGCTGTATTGTTGATGCTGTTGCTTATATCCGTAATTGTCCTAATTGTACTGCTGTAGTTCTGCTTTGCTGTTGTTGTCCTACATTGCTTATATTGTATTGATACATATTGTTTACTAGCTCTTCTTGTTATATTCTCCACCTCCCCTCTCCCCCAGGATGCACCGGGAGACGAGCAGCTTGTTGTTAAATGTGCCTTCCTGGTGAAACTTTTCAATAAATAAATGCCTCTATCATGTCTCCCCTCTCGCATCTAACCTCCAGTGAGTACATATTTACAGTGCCTTCAGAAAGTATTTAACCCCCACTTGGATTTTGTCACATTTTGTGATGTTGCAAACTCAAATTAAAATACATTTATATGGGATTTTTTTGTCACGTATTTACACAAATTACTCTATAATGTCAAAGTGGAATGAAACTTCTGGAATTTTCTGTACATGTAATTTAAAATAAAAACCTGAAATGTCTTGATTTGATAAGTATTCACCCCCTTTGCTATGACACTCCAAACTGAGCTCAGGTGCATCCAATTTCCTTGTGAGATCACTCTAAAACTTGAATGGAGTCCACCTGTGGTCAGTTCAAATGGTTGACATGATTTCAGAGGAAATACACCTGTCTATATAAGGTCCCACTGTTGACAGTGCATGTCAGAGCAGAAACTATACCATGAAGACCAAGGAGCTGTCCGTAGAACTCCGTTATAGAATTGTGAGGAGGCATAGATCTGGGGAGGGGTATAAAAACATTTCTAGGGTGTTGAAAGTTCCCAGGAGCACAGTCAAGTCCATCATTAGGAAATGGAAAGATTATGGAACCACCCAGACTCTTCCTAGAGCAGGCCGTCCTCCCAAACTGAGCAACCGGGCAAGAAGGACCTTGGTCAGGGAAGTGACCAAGAACCCAGTGACCACCCTGACAGAACTACAGAGTTCCATAGCTGAGATGGGAGAACCTGTCCAGAGGACAACAATCTCTGCAGCACTTCACAGATGTAGCCTCTATGGGAGAGTGGCTAGACGGAAGCCACTCCTTAGAAAAAGCCACATAATAGCATGCCTGGAGTTTGCAAGAAGGCACGTGGCAGACTCTGAGACCATGTGGCAAAAGATTCTCTGGTCTGATGAAACAAGAATTTAACTCTTTGGCCTGAATGCAAAGCGCTATGCCTGGAGCAAACCGAACACGGCTCATCACCCGTGTAACACCATCCCTACCATGAAGCATGGTGGCGGAAGCATCATGTTATGAGGATGCTTTTCAGCGGCAGGGCCTGGGGCACTTGTCAGGATAGAGGGAAGAATGAATGGAGCCAAATACAGGCACATCCTTGAGGAGAACCTGCATCAGTCTGCAATAGACCTTGGACTGGGGCGAAGATTTACGTTCCAACAGGACAACGACCCCAAGCATACAGCCAAAGCAACACTGGAGTGGCTTCTGAACAAGAAGGTGAATGTCCTTGAGTGGCCCAGCCAAAGCCCAGACTTGAATCCCATTGAGAATCTGTGGAAAGACTTAAAGATTGTGGTTCACCGACGCTCCCCATCCAACTTGACAGAGCTTGAGCACATCTGCAAGGAAGAATGGGTGAAAATCCCCAAATCCAGATGTGCAAAGCTGATACAGACATACCCAAGAAGACTCAAAGCTGTAATTGCTGCCAAAGGCGTTTCTACAAAGTATTGACTCAGGAGGGTGAATACTTAAGTAAACAAGATATTTAAGTTTTTAATGTTTCATAAATTTTTGTTACACAATAAGAATATTTCAAACAACATGAAGTCTTGCTATATTATGACAATTGCAGTATGACCGCAGGTTAGAACTGCTCCTGAGGTGAAATAGTTAACTTTCCATGCAGGCATGGAACTTAGAGCGCGAGCTCGGTTGAAAACTCTGTCTGTTGTGCTTCAAAGGTAAACTGTCAGATTCTTTACTTCGCCTCACTGAACAGTCGTGGAGAATTTCTCCTTCTGCTCGGTTCATTTTGTCGGTTTAAAAGTGTTATTTTGGTTTTAGCGAAATTAAACGCAACAGTCGGTTCAAGCTCTGTCTGTGGTAATGTAAGTAATAGATAGGTTTTATTAGTTTTTCTGTGTGGAACTTGTAATTTGTTATCGGTTCGGTTTGAACCGATCAGGTTATATTTAAATCTGCTAGCCCTTTTTGAAGTGCGGTTCCCAGTTCTTATCGGTTCTAAAAAGCAGTTTCATTCGGTTTTCCATGACCCGTGACACGGTTGGGATCCGATAAGGGTGTCTTGCGGTGGATTGCCATAAGCGGGCAAGTTGGTTAGGCTGGCATTATGTCTGAGAAACCCAAAAGAAAAACCGGACCCACTGGGTTTCAACACTGTAGTGTTTGTGGGGAAGCTTTGCTAAGGCTGACCCACACACCACATGTGTCTATTGTCTGAGGTTTGACCACCTCAATTCAGACTGCCAGATTTGTCACAATTTCCCTGCTGCCACCATAGATAAGAGAGTTGGTAGGCTCAGGGAAAGGGAGGCCAAAAAGTCCGCTGACCCGGATGGCCAGCCCGGTTCGGTACCAACCGAACCGGAGGGAGTGCCCTCTGACCAGGGCGATACTTCCTCGGGCAAACGAAGAGCCGGTTCTGAGGAGCCGGTTCCATCAATAAGGGCTAGAAAGTCAGCTAGTTTAGAGCCAAAAGTTCTCTCCCCAACTGCTGAGGAAATAGCTAAAGCAATTAAAATTGTCCAGTCTCTCTCTCCGGTTCCGACCGAACCGACACCTTCTGAGTAGCGTTAGGTTCGGCCTGTTCCACGGTTCAAGATTATGATTTTGAGGATTTTTATGAACGGGGAGGAAGAGAATATGAGGAGAGTGAATATGGTTTGGAAGATCTGGATGTGCTCATTGATTCGGACATCTCTCAGATAGACCCTAGGGTTTCTCCTCAAGACTTTCTGAGTCCCCTTCTCATTTCATGTTTTATAAAAAAGTTGCTGAAACTCTCCAGCTCCGTGTTGAGGAAGCTGTTGATGACCAGGAGGAGCCAGACTATGTAGAAATGATGGATATTCCAGAGTCTGTGAGACTGTCTATTCCTTTGCATAAATCTTTTCGGAAACAGACAATAAAAGTTTTAAAAACTCCTCACACTATACCTCCTGTGGATAAAAGGATGGACAAGAGGTATACCTTGTCTGGCTCTGACACTGATTTCCTCACTCAGCAATGCAGCCATGTGGGGGTAGTGCAGGCTGCAGCCTGTGACAAGGCTAATATTCCCCTAGCTTCACTCCCCCCTGAGAAGGACTCCAGGAAGACTGATGCTATGGCAAAGAAACAGTACATGGCAGCATCTTTGGCGCTCAGACAAGCAAATTATATGGCTTATGCTGTTAGGTACCAGAAATCCAGATGGGATACTGTGCTGGCCCTAGCAAAACAAGTCCCTGACCAGCTTGCCAGGGAGCTGGAACAGGTGGCTATGGATGGTATTGAGGCATCCAAGGTGCAATTTCATGCTGCAGTGGACTCTAATGATGTTTCATCAAGAGTCATGGCTACATCTGTGGCACTTTGCAGGATGGCTTGGCTCAGATGTACTACCCTGTCTCAGGACACCCAGTCCAAGGCCATGGATTTTCCTGTTGTGGGAAATTCTCTGTTTGGGGAGCAAACAGAGAATTACATGAAGAAAATGGATGAATATAGGACCACCTATGGGGTGCACAGGCCAAGGAAGGCAGGCCACTCCTCAAAAGCAGCTTCTTAGAGGTAGGGGCAGGCCTTTTCATGAGGCCTTTACCAAGCCAAGCTTCCTCCTCCTCCGCCTATGCTCAGAGGGGTTCTTTAGAGAAGAGGCAGGCGGGGTACAAGCAGGTCTGCTTCCACCCTCAGCCCAAGCCCCTGCCAAACAGGCACCCTGATGGGATTGCCAGGGCCGATTCTCCTCTACCTGTAGGGGGCAGGCTGGTTTACTTTGTCCAGGACTGGAAGTCTTTAACATCAGACAAGTGGGTCCTGGAAGTAGTAAGCCAGGGACTGGTTCTCAGTTTCAGATAATTTCCAAAGCTGAGAAACAGATCTTTTCCACCTGCAACTCCATCAGAGGCTCTTGCCTTAGAGGCAGAGGTCTCTACCCTCCTGGCTCTCAGAGCTGTGGAAAGGGTTCCTCCCCTACAGCAGGGCAAAGGTTTGTACTCCAGGTACTTCCTTACCCCAAAAAAGACAGGAGAATGGCGGCCCATCCTGGATCTCAGATATTTAAACAAGCACCTTTTAAAGCCAAAGTTCAAACTGGTGACTCTGGGAATTATCCTACCCTCTCTAAGGCCAGGGGACTGGCTGGCTTCCCTGGACCTCAAGGATGCCTACTTCCATATTCCCATCAGAGGCTCCCATCGAAAGTACCTCAGGTTCGAGCTGCCCTCAGGCCACTACCAGTTCAGAGCAATGCCCTTGGCCTCACTTCTGCCCCAAAGGTATTTACAAATGTCTGGCAGTAGCAGTTGCCTACCTAAGAAGGCAAAAGATTGCCATCTTTCCTTACCTGGACGATTGGCTCATAGTAGGCCAGTCCCCAGACCAGGTCAAATTACATCTCCAGATAACGCAGCAACTGCTTACCTCTTTAGGTTTCCTTCTGAATCTCTCAAAGTCAGTTCTGGAGCCTGTCCAGCTTCTTACCTTCATAGGCGCAGAGCTGAACACACAGGAAGCCAGGGCTTTCCTTCCCCTAGACAGGGCAAAGACCCTGGTCTCCATGGCCTCCTCATTTACCCTGCAGGTCTCCCGGCCAGCAAGGCACTTTCTGCAGCTCCTAGGGCACATGGCTGCTTCCACAGTGGTTGTGCAGGGAGCAAGATTTCAGATGAGGGACATCCGGTTCCATTTGAGAGCCTTTTGGTCTCAAAGAAAGGATCCTCTTACCAAGTTGACCCCAGTAACTCGAACCCTGATCCAAGCCCTACAGTGGTGGCAGGATCAGACCAACCTGAGACAAGGGGTTCCTTTTGTCACTCAGTCTCATTCTCTAATCCTTACTACAGATGCGTCCCTCTTGGGCTGGGGAGCTCACATGGGCAACCTCACCACCCAGGGTCTGTGGTCTCCCCAGGAATCCCTGCTCCACATCAAGCTGTTGGAGCTCAGAGCAGTTTTTCTAGTACTTCAAGTTTTTTCCAAATCTGTTCAGAACAAGAGTATTCAGGTCAGAACAGACAACACCACTACAATGTGGTATATCAACAAGCAAGGGGACACTCGGTCTACGGCCTTGTGCAGCGAAGCGATGAGATTGTGGTCTCTGGCTTACTCCCTGAACACCTCTCTTATGGCAGTTCACCTCCCAGGCAAGGACAATGTCCTGCCAGATGCTCTCAGCAGGATTTCCCAGGGCCACCACGAATGGTCACTGGATCCCCTAGTCTTGGGAGTAGTATTTGCCAGATGGGGCACCCCAGATAGATCTTTTTGCAGCCCCAGACAATCACCAACTTCCTCTTTTTTGCTGCAGGCCCCAGTATTGGGCTCTCTCCGCTGGATGCCTTAGCCCTCAATTGGGAGGAAGTTTCTCTATGCCTTTCCCCCTTTCCTCTCCTGTTCAAAGTGCTAGTCAAAATCAGATCCCAATCCTGCAAGGTCATTCTGATAGCTCGGATTGGCCAGACAGCCCTGGTATCCACTCCTGCTGTCCTTAGCAGTCCATCCTCCCCTGTGCCTTCTCAAGAATCACAATCTGTTAACCTGTGCCCAGGGAAGGGTCTGGTACCCGAATCTCAAATCTCTCAATCTCAAGGCTTGGTTCTTGAAGAGTTAGAGTTTGCTGATTTACACCTTTCCCAAAGTGTAATGGATATATTGAAGGCCTCAAGGAAGCCTTCCACCAGGGCTACTTACAATTTCAAATGGAAAAGGTTTTCCGTATGGTGCTCGGAAAAGCATATTTCCCCAGTCTCTGCTGATCTACCCACAGTCCTGGATTATATGGTCCACCTGAATTCTTTGGGGCTGAGACCAGCTACCCTCAAGGTGCACTTGGCAGCTGTGTCTGCTTTAATTTCAGCAGGTAAATCCTCTTCTCTTTCAGCTCATCCCGTATTTTCCAAGTTTTTTAAGGGGTTGTTGCACACCAACCTTCCATTCAGAGATCCTGCCCCTGCCTGGGATCTTAATGTTTGCATTAGCAGCTTATGCAACCCCTTCGAGCCCTTGTCTTCAGCTGAGCTCAAGTACTTGACTTGGAAAACTGTGTTTCTGGTAGCCATCACCTCTGCTAGACGCATAAGTGAATTACAAGCGTTGTCAGTGGAGCAGGAGTTTATCTCTTTCCACAGAGATAAGGTGATTCTTCAGACTAACAGAAAGTTCCTGCCTAAGGTGGTTTCAGATTTCCACCTTAATCAATCTATTTCTCTTCCAGTGTACTTCACTGACCACTCCTCTTCTGGGGAGAGGAGGCTGCACAGCCTAGATGTGAAGAGCCCTTAGTTACTACATAAGGCGTACCAAGGGACATAGGTTTGACTCCTCCAACTGTTCCTTACCTATGGCGAAGTTGGGAAAGGGAAGCCAGCCACTAAAGATCCATTGCCAGGTGGATTGTCTCTTGTATCCAATTCTGCTATGAAGTTGGGTAAGTTCCTCCCTCAGGCCTGAGGGCTCACTCTACCAGAGGTACAGCTGCTTCTCTGGCTGCTGCCAGAGACATTCTATTCTAGAAATATGTCAAGCAGCTACCTGGAAAACAGTTCACACTTTTACAAGCATTACTCCTTGGACATCCAGGCTAGGAGTGATGCTCGATTTAACACAACCCGTGTAGAGCCTATTCCTAAGTAGGTTCTGTCCCTCCTCCATGGAGTACTGCTGTGTAGTCTGCAATTGTCATAATATAGCAAGACTTCAGGTTGTTTGAAGAAAAAATACTCACCTTAGTAATGTTGTTTCTTCTAATGGAGTCTTGCTATTATAAACCTCACTCCTATACCCTCTCAGAACCTCTGTTTGGGATGTGGGTGGGCAGTACAGGAGTTAGCATTTTTTGATGCCCACCTTGTTGTTTTACCTATTTTTTGGGTTAATTGGTGTTGTGTTTTGCATTTTTTGGGTCTCCTGACTTGAGTCTTTGTTTTAGACCAAAAAATGAGTGTTTGTTAGTAGCCAGTTGGCTAGTGTAAGTTTACAGCTTCCACACAGAACCTTAGTGAGTTTTAGCTCGTAAAGATCTGACAGTTTACCTTTGAAGCACAACAGACAGAGTTTTCAACCGAGCTCGCGCTCTAAGTTCCATGCCTGCATGGAAAGTTAACTATTTCACCTCCGGAGCAGTTCTAACCTGCGGTCATACTGCAATTGACATAATATAGCAAGACTCCATTAGAAGAAACAACATTACTAAGGTGAGTATTTTTTTCTTTTGCCCCTTTAAATTATTGAGTATGCTGTGTGAATCAAGGGGGACAAAAATAATTTCAGTGCATTAAAAATTCTGGTAGTAACACAACAAAATGTGACAAAATCCAAGGGGGGGTGAATACTTTCTGAAGGCACTGTAGATCCTTCAGCCTCTCAACATAGTTCTTCTGTTGCATACCCTGGACCATCTTGGTAGCCCTTCTCTGCACCGCCTCCACCTGTTCTCCGATGCCCTTTTTGAGATGGGGCCTTCAGAACTGGACATAGTACTCAAGGTGAGGCCTCACCAGTGACCTATACAGGGGCAATATTACTTTCTTCTTCCTACTCGTTATGCCCCTCCCTATACAACCCAGCATTCTATTCACTTTTCTTACTGCTCTTGCACACTGACTTTCCACTTTGAGGTCATCCGTTATAATGACTCCCAGATCCCTTTCCTGATTAGTTGTTGCCACCTCCTCTCCTCCAAGTTGGTACACTGCCCTTGAGTTCTTGTGTCCCGTATGCATAAATTTACACTTTTTTGCAATAAATCCCAGCTGCCACACTCTTGAACGTTCCTGTAGTCTTACTATGTACTTTCTCATTTTATCTACCCCCTCTGGTGTATCAACCCTGTTGCAGATCTTCATGTCACCTGCAAACATTCCCTTCCAGGCCCTCTGTGATGTCACTAATGAATACATTGAACAGTAATGGCCCCAGAAATTACCCTTGTGGCACCCCACTTGTCATCTTCCCCTCATCTGATCCTACCCCATTTACTGTTACCCGCTGGCTCCTGCTGCTTAGCCAGTTTTGTACCTACTTTACCATTTTTGTCCCTACCCTGAGGATGCTCGACTTGTTTACTAATCTCCTATGCGGGATGTGTAAAAGGCCTCCGTGAAATCCAGGAAGGCCACATCCACCACCCCCTTCCCCGATCCAGTACTCGTGTCACCCAGTCAAAGAACTCGATTAGGTGTGTTTGTCATGATCTCCCTGTTTGGCATGACCTCCCTCTTGTGAAACCATGCTGTCATGGATCCTGCAACCAATTTCTGACAAGTATTGAACCATCCTTTCTTTAATCAATGTCTCCATAATGTTCCTTACCACTGAAGTTAGACTTACTGGTCTATAGCTTCCTGCCTCTTCCCTACTTACACTCTTGTGGATTGGCACCATGTGTGCCCTCCTCCAGTCCCTTGGCACCACCCCTGTTTTCAGTGATTGATTGAACATGGCTGCCAGGGAAGCAGCTAGTTCCTCCCACAGCTCTTTTAGCATCCTTGGGAGCACCCTGTTCTGCCCCATTGCTTTATCCACCCTTAAGTTCCCTGAGTATCCTCCCCTCTGTAAAGGGGGTCGTGTCCCAGTAATTCCTTTTTTCTGTAACAGCAGTCCATTCCCTGCGCCTTCATTTGTGACTACCGAACAAAAGTACTTGTTCAGTATATCTGCCTTCTTCTGGTCCTCCTCTACACTTTAACCTCCCTCGCCCTTGATTCTAACTGTCCCAGCATTATTTTTCCTTTTTTTGCTGATATATCTGTAGAATGTTTTGTCCCCCATCCTCACTGTCTTTGCTGTGTGCTCCTCTGCATGTGCTTTTGCCTTCCTAAGAGCTTTTGCAGCCTCCCTCAGTTTCTCCTGATATTCTTCCCTGTCCTGTGCTATCTGTGTTGCTTTGTACTTCTCGAAGGCCATCCTTTTCACTCTGACTTTTGCTGCTACTTCTTTGGAGAACCATAGTGGTCTCCTCCTTCTCCTGTTCTTTGTGACCTTCCTTATGCACAGGCTCGTTGCCTCCTCCATGGTCTTCTTAATTTTTGCCCACGTTTCCTCTGCCCCTTCCCCTTCCTGTATCTGTGCAAGTGCTCTCCTAACTCCCTCCCCCATTCTCCCAAAATCCACCCACCTGAAATACAGGACCCTCGTTTTAGTGTGAAATGCATCCTGTTCTGTTATAACCTCGAACCTTACTGTGTTATGATCGTTTGTCCCTAGGTGACTCCCCACTGCCTCGTTAGTGGCACTGTCTCTGTTAGACAGTACCAGGTCAAGTATGGCCCTTTCCCATGTGGGTTCCCTGATTAGTTGTTTCAGAATTGCCTCCTGTATTTCTTCCAGGACTACCCTACTTCTAATTGATGCCGCTACTGGGATGTTCCAGTCCACATCAGGCATATTGAATTCCCCCATCATTAATACCTACCCCTTGCTGAGCATCTCCCTGATTTCTTTCATTATTTCCATAACCACTTCCTATTTTTGTGTAGGTGGCCTGTAGACTACCTCTGTCCTAAGTATGGCCACACCCTTTGTCTGCAGCGCCACCCACAGCATCTCTATATATCACCCTCCCTTGGTATCTCCGTGGCTTTTAAATTTTCTTTCACATGCACTGCTACCTCGCCTCCCTTCCTGCCTGCTCTGTTCTTCCTGAACAGCTCATATCCCTGTATGGCAATTTCCTAGCCAAGGTTTTCATTGAACCAAGTCTGCGTGATTGCCACTATGTCCAGATCTTCTTCCAGTATGGTGACCTCCAGATCTGTAACTTTGTTGCCTAGGCTCCGGGCATTTGTGGACATGGTCTTTCATGTCTTACTTCCCCCTTTCATGGTGTTGTGTTTCTTCTGTCCCCTATTGCATGCTATGTGTCCCTTAACAACTTCTCTTCCCCCTTATCCTGCTTTGTGCTATTTGCCTATGGCTCTTATGTGATTTCTCCCCCTCCTCCACCCCATTCTCTCTGCTAGCCTTTGGGCCCAGCCATTGTAAACAAATACTCATATGGCATCATTGAACTCCCTCCACCAGTGTCACTAATGTGATCAGACGCTGGGCATTCGATTGATGAATAAGTGCCCTGTAGCTTTGTAATACTGCAACACACTATTCAGAAGTACTCACTCAAATCTTGGTACCACAGGCATGGAAAGAAGTCACCACAGCTGGGTTGTAGGTTAAAAAAAATAGAATTTGATAAAAATCAGCATAGGGCGCTGACATTCCACACACAGCAAAGTATTTTCATGCTCACAGCAGGTGCTTTCTCAGCAGTGCCTTGCGAAAGTGTCTGCTATTAATGCAAAAGTGTTCGACTGTGTTGTTGGTGTCAGAAGTTTTCATCCTACAACCCAGTTTTGGTGACTTCTGTCCGGGCCTGTGGTACTGGGGTTTCAGTGAGTACTTGTGGAACTTTTGCTTGTGCCCTGGCGTTTTGCCTTAGCTGCCTATTTCTGTGAACTAACACACTGTTCATCATGTTATGCTGCACCTGAGTCTACGTATAGGTCAGCAAAGCCACAGTCAAAGGTCTGACAACCGTCAAAATGGTATTTAACGTCTTGCACTAGCAGTGCGGGGAGGCAGTCAGTTGGAGACACTGTTTGTAAAGTTGGGGTTCAGTCCGTTACATCTAAGGGATAGAAATCTGCTGGAGTGCCTTTGTACTACACTGCCTAACATGTCTACTGCTTGTTCTAGAGGTGCAATTATGAATCGGTGAAGCACATCTTTTATTCTTGTGCTCAAAATCTTTATGAATCTCACATTCTCACTACAACACTGTTACCTCCACTTTCCAAATAGGTGGCTGAGATGGATGCTACCGGAAAGAGGGAATAATCCATAAAAGTTCATAGGCACTGAAAGTTGATAGGGGTCGTACAGGGGGCTCAGAGATTGGGGTGGGGGGGTCTGGAATTGGGCATAGAGGGTGGTTATTTTCCCCTTCTTGGTCTCTGAGCATGAGCCTGGATTCATCAGGACACTATATAACATACAGTTTAATCCTGGTTTAAACATGGGCAGCTTTATTTGTAAGCATTTAAGCTGTATAATTCTGTATTTATTGGGATTTTGCTACATGATCGCTCTGTACTGGCAGGGGTTTTGTGACCTTGCTACTTGAATTGCTCATTAAACAAAGTTTAAAAATATATATATTTATGTAACCCATAGGTGGCGCTATCCCAAGAGATACTACCCCTGCCTGCGTGACTAGGTGCAAGTTAAGGGGCCTGAACTCGGTGAGCGGATGCCTCCACCGGAGAAATGAGTTTAAGGTAGCGTAGCTGTCTGTGTACAGCCCTCGGGACATTAGCACCCCCAACCCCTCTAGTGATTTATACTGGTCAGCAGATAAATAATCACAGTTAACATCAGAATACAGTATTGAACCCACTTTTGCCACACTTACCACCAGGGCTGGATCAGCTGCACTGGCCCTGGAGACCCCTGTAAAATAAGACCTACAATAGAACAGTGCAATGGCAATACAGTATCCCCTCCACAAAGGTACACAATAGCCAGGTTAAATGCAGAAAGACTAGAATATGATTTATTCAGTGGATGTGAACAAGGGTGGGGCAGCAATCTAGTATTTGATTTCAGATCTGATTTGGTCAGGTTAAATATGCATGCACTAAGAGTCCCTCTGGCACAGTCACACACAAACACACTCTCAGTACCCAGTTGTTATGCAGGTTAGCCTGAAGCGTTGCCCGGGGTAGGTCTGCGTTGCAGCTATTGTTGGGACCCTTAGGAAAGAAAAACAACATGCACTTTAACCCACAATTTGTATTCTGGAGCTGAATGGCTCAATCCAGAATGATTAACCAAAACAGTTAAATCAGATGACACACATTGATTTGAGCTCTGTTGCAGGGAGCTACCCCGATGTTTACTCATGCTACCCAGACCAGGAGGCAGGATTGACGAGATGAAGACCTCAGGATAGTTTGCTGGTTTGCCAGGGGAAGCAGGGCCCACACGATGCACCGTTGGTGGTAGAATCCTGTTCGATGGTGTTGAACAGGGTGCCATATCCCCTAGCGGGTCTTTCATCGGATGAATCTCTGCGGCGTGAGCGCCAATCTAGGCCAAGATGATGAAGCCCAGACCAGGTGAACAGTTTGGATATCAGTCCGGTTAGATGCTGGATGCAGCTTCCAGCTAGCGTGACACATTCAAGGGTGTGGGGAACCAAATCGCAACCCACAGTACACATTCAGCACAATTATAGTAAGAACAGCTAGGTATCACAGTTCGGATGACAGTCCAGTTGCAGTTAACAGTGTCCTTGCAAACCGTACACTCTGCAGTTCTCTCAAAGTCCTGACAGGCCAGTCGCTCCAGAAGCAAGTCTTGGGTCCACACCAGGCGAAATTCACTCTTTCACAATTCAGAATTCTGGTCACAGTAACAGCAATTTCGGATATTGTCCGAGATTAGATTGCAGACTTCTTCACACAAGACGATGGTAGCAGGCAGGCCAGACACAGCCTTCCCGCCGAATCCCCCATGCTACCATGCAAGAGCAGCTGCTCGAATTACTCAAGCTGTTCATTCTCTAAACTCCAACTCTACATTGACTCACTATACTCAATATTCAGGTCTCAGTGAGATATTTGGTTGAAAGTCCAATTGAAGTTTGCAAAATCTCTCCACAAGGGAAACTGGAGGCGGGCAGGCCAGACTCAGCCTTCCCACCATATCCCCATGCTGCCACATGGGGCAGCGGCTTGACTGGCTCGAGCTGCTCACTCCCCCAGTGCTAGCTCACTACTGACTCACTGCTGCAGGCAGCTCTGGGATTTCCCAGTGATCCAAAAGGTTCGGTTGGTTGATCCATCTGTCTGTCACAGCAAGGGCTCCCCCTCCAGGTCCATTTAGGTGCCAAACAGTAAAAACTACAATTCGTACAGAAATTCACTCCCACAAGACCTCTGGGGACAATCTCTATTTTAAGGTCCCCAAAGGTACCGATTGGTCCAAACTGGCAGTCCAGAACCAAAATGGTGACTCTTAGCAAAACAGTCCATGCTGCAAAGGAAGGCAGGTTAAACAAAATTCTGTATTATTATTATTAAAGCAGATAATCAACAAACAGTCACAGATACTAGTAGGGCTTTCTCTGTGCAGTTAACGATGGCAGAATGAAGCGGCTGTAACACAGCCCTGGCGGGACTCGAGCCTGAAACCACTTGGCCCCCACCCAGATCAATTATAAACTATGAGACAGATACCTCTTAAAGAGTCAGGCACAGAGGCTAACAGGGCACTTGCATGCAAGCACTTTTAAACTATTAAAATACAGCACTTCAGGGGCGCTGTTGAGCCCGAGCAGTATGGCTGCTAATCTCTAGAGCTCTGCAAATATCGCAAAACTAATTCAGTTTTATAAGTACTTTAACTTTCAGTTATCAGACAAGCTCCATACCGATGGACAGAGAATACTCTGGGGAACAAAATGGGCAATCCCATAAGAAAATCCTATTAGAAAAACAATCAACTGATGGAGCTAGGTTGAAATCATCTTTGGGACCCTCCACTGCACGAGGTGAACTAGGCCGAGATCTCGGTCAGGCAGCAGAAGCAAGGAAAGAAAACCTTCAATCGCTGGGTGAAAGTTAAATCACCTAATTGCCTCAGTCTCGGGTCTGTCTAACAAATTCGATTCTCAACAAACAGGGTCACAACGGTGGAAACTACCTTGAGTTCAGTGACCAAAGCATCAGCCTCAGCTACTAAAACAGCCGACGCAGCCTTCGGGGCTGTGGCCACAGTCATTAAAGAAAACTCCCACTTGCGTTCTCGATTGGAGATGTTGGAGAATCAATTGAGAGCCTCCAACATATGCATAGTGGGGCTAGCGGAGCGTAGTGAAGGAGACCATTTATCTTTACTCCTTATGGAGTGGATTACACAACAACTGGGAACCGAAGCTGCTCCAATAATGCAGAAGATCCAGAAAGTCTACAGAGCTGCCTTTAGAGGAAGGCAGGACAATCCAGAAGCGCCATGCACTATCGTAATGGTCTTGGACGGAGTGGGATCTCGGGACTCCCTGATGGCTCTTGCACAAAGAAAGAAGATCCTTTTACATGAAGGGAACCAAGTTAGATTCTTTCCTGATTTATCCTACGCGACCCGACGAAGAAAACGTTTTGATGGTGTGAGCGCCATGTTATGAGAAGCGGGCATACCACATGGCTTAATATTCCTGGCCCGTTTGAGGATCATACATTTTAGCAAGATTTGCCTCTTTTCTGAGCCGTGTGAAGCGCTCAAATGGTGCCAGAAGCATGCTCCTTCCCGTAGAAGAGACCCAGAAGACGAAGTTTCATCTGAAGAAGAAATTCCCTGAAAGACCTGTTGCACAGGAGGTAAGTTAATATATTTTCCTTTTTCCCCATTTGATGTAAGAGAGGGGGCATTTTGTTTAGTTTTAAAATGTAAAAATCTTGCAATATTCAGGCCTCAAATAACTGACATTTTTTCTTTAGTTCTACTAAGTTGCAGCTGGTCTGGACTTTAACAGTGCAGCGGGGTCATGGAAAATACCTCCCTTCCTCAGTGCATGTTTTGGCTTAGAAAGGCCCATTAGTTAAGGAATTTGATGTTCAAACAACATGAAGTCTTGCTATATTATGACTATTGCAGTTTGTCCCACCATTACAACTGCTCCGGAGGTGAAAGAGTTAACTCCATTCTAAGAATGGAACTTAGAACTCGAGCTCTATCAGAGAAGCTCTGTCTTGGTTATTTCAAACTCAAACTGTCAGATTCTTTACTCCGCCTCACTGAACAGTCGCTCCGGAGATTTCTCCTACTGCTTGGTTCATTTCTCGGTTTAAACAGTATTTTCTCGGTTAAATTCAACCGCGAGTATTATTATTTTAACCGCAAACCGGTCGGTTCAAGCTCTGTCTGTGGTATTGTAAGTAATAGACAGGTTTTATTCTGTGTGGAACTTGTAAATGTTTATCGGTTCGGTTCGAACCGATCAGGTTGGTTAAAACTTTAAAGAGTAAGCATTTTAAAGCTTTTAGAGTGCGGTTCCCGGTTCTTATCGGTTCTAAAAAAACAGGATTTCATTACGTTTTTTTCCATGACCCGTGACACGGTTGGGAACCGATAAGGGTGTCTTGCCTGGCACTGCCTTTAAAAGGGCAAGTTTCTTGGTTAGGCTGGCATCATGTCTGAGAAACCCAAAAGAAAAAAACGGGCCCACTGGGTTTCAACACTGTAGTGTCTGTGGGAAGCCTTTGCCAAGGCTGACCCACACACCATGTGTTCTTGTCTGGGGTTGACCACCTCAATTCAGACTGCCAGATTTGTAAAAATTTCCTGCAGCCACCCGGATAAGATAGTGGGCAGGCTCAGGGAGCGAGGCCAAAGTCCGCTGACCGGATGGCCAGCCCGGTTCGGTGCCAGTCGAACCTGAGAGTGCCCTCTGACCGGGGCGAGACTTCTTGAGACAAGCGTAAAGCTGGCTCTGAGGAGCCAGTTCCAGCTAAAAAGAAAATAAAAAATCAGCAGGTAGGGAGTCAAAATTCCTTCCCCAACTGCTGCAGAAATGGCAAAAGCTATACAAATTGTACAGTCACTTTCTCGGTTCTGTCCGAACTGCCACTGTCTGGTAAAAGGTTGGTTCGGCCGGTTCCACCGGTTCAAGAATATGATATTGGAGATTTTTATGAACCAGAGGAGGGGGAGGAGGATTATGAACAGTGTGAATGTGACTTTGAGAGTCTGGATGTGCCCATTGAACCGGACATCTCCCCAGACTGACCCTTAGAATCTCCCCCTATGCTTTCTGAGTCCCCTTCTCATTTTCTGTTTTATAAAAAGGTTGCTGAATCCCTCCAGCTCCCATTAGAGGAAGCTGTGGATGAGCAAGAGGAACCTGATTTTGTAGAAAGGATGGATATTCCAGAGTCTAGGAGATTGTCTATTCCCTTGCATAATTCATTTGGAAACAAACAATAAAATTTTATAGCTCCTAATTCTGTGCCTCCTGTGGACAAAAGATGGACAGGAGGTACACTCTATCAGGTCCTGATACAGAATTCCTTTCACAGCATTGCAGTCATGTTGGTGTGGTTCAGGCTGCAGTCTGTGATAAAGCTAATATTCCCTTGGCTTCACATCCTCCTGACAAGGATTCCAGGAAGATTGATGCCATGGCAAAAAAAAAAAAAAAACAATACACTGGCAGCGTCCTTGGGACTCAGGCAAGCAAATTACATGGCTTATGTAGCAAGGTTTCAAAAATCTAGATGGGACACTGTCATGGCTTTGGACAATCAGGCCTCTGGCCAGCTTGCTAATGAGCTGGAGCAGGTGGCTGCTGATGGCATTAAGGCATCCAATGCTGCTGTGGATTTTAATGATGTATCCTCTAGAGTCATGGCTACATCTGTAGCTTTTCGCAGGTTGGCCTGGCTCAGGTGTACTAGCTTGTCACAGGATACCCAGACTAAGGCTATGGATTTTCCTGTGGTAGAGGATTCTCTGTTTGGGGAGCAGACAGAGAATTATATATGAAATGGATGAATATAGGACTACCTATAAGAGTGCTCAGGCCAAGGCGGCAAGCCACTCCTCAGAGGCAGACCCCAGGGGTAGGGGTGAGCCTTTTCACGAGCCTTTTACCAAACCCAGGTCTCCTCTGCTTATGTTCAGAGGGTTCTTCAGAGGAGAGGCAGGCGGGGTGTGAGCAGGCCTGCTCCCACCCTCAGCCTAAAGCACCTGCCAAACAGGCACCCTGTTGGGGTGCCAAGGCCATTCTCCTTTACCTGTAGGGGCAGGTTGGCTTACTTCGTTGAACTGGGAGTCTCTAACTTCAGACAAGTGGGTCCTGGAAGTAGTAAGTCAGGGTCTGGTTCTCAGCTTCAAAAATTTCCAAAGATGAGAATCAGATATTTCCACCTGCAAACCCTTTAGAGACCTTTTCTTTAGAAACAAGTCTCATCCTCCTGGCTCTCAGAGCTGTAGAAGGGTTTCTCCCTACATCAGGGCAAGGGTCTGTACTCCAGATATTTCCTTACCCCAAAAAGACAGGAGAATGGCGGCCCATTTTAGACCTGAGATATCTGAACAAGCACCTTTTGAAACCAAAGTTCAAAATGGTAACTCTGGCAATGATTTTACCCTCTCTAGGCCAGGGGACTGGCTAGCCTCCCTGGACCTCAAGGATGCCTATTTTTCACGTCCTAATCAGAAGCTCCCACCGAAAGTACCTCAGATTCTAACTGCCCTCAGGTCACTACCAGTTCAGAGCAATGCCCTTCGGCCTCACCTCTGCCTCAAGGGTATTCACAAAATGTGTGGCAGTAGCAGTTGCTCATTTAAGAAGGCAAAGGATTGCTGTCTTTCCCTACCTGGGCGGCTGGCTTATTGTAGGCCAGTCCCCAGGACAGGTCAAATCTCACCTGCAAGTTACCCAGCAGCTGCTCACCTCTCTTGGCTTATTGCTCAATCTTCCAGAGTCAGTTCTGGAACCTGTTCAGGTGCTCACCTTCATAGGTGCAGAATTGGACACAAAGCAGGCCAGAGCCTTCCTACCCTTAGAGAGGGTAAGGAACCTGGTGGCTCTGGCCTCCTCCTTCACTCTGCAGGTCTCTCTTGACCAGCAAGATACTTCTTGCAGCTCCTGGGGCACATGGCTGCGTCCACAGCTGTAGTGCAAGGAGCAAGTTTTCAGATGAGGGACATTCAGTTTCACTTGAGAGCCTTTTGGTCTCAGAGAAGAGACCCCCTTTCCAAGTTGGTCCCAGTGACTCGAACCCTGATCCAGGCCCTCCAGTGGTGGCAGGATCAGAGCAATTTAAGGCTGGGGGTCCTTTTCATTCCTCTGTCTCACTCCTTGACCCTCACTACAGATGCATCCCTCCTGGGGTGGGGAGCCCACATGGGTGACCTCTCCACTCAGGGAGTGTGGTTCCCTCAGGAATCTCTGCTCCACATCAATTTGCTGGAGCTCAGAGCTGTCTTTCTAGCACTTCAAGTGTTTTCTGCGTCCGTTCAGAACAAAGTAGTACAAGTCAGAACAGACAACACCACAACAATGTGGTACATCAACAAGCAAGGGGGCACTCGGTCTTCGGCCTTGTGCACCGAGGCAATGAAGTTGTGGTCTCTGGCCTATTCCCTGAACACTTCCCGCATTGCAGTTCACCTTCCAGGGAAGGACAATGTCCTGGCAGATGCTCTCAGCAGGATTTCCCAGGGCCATCATGAATGGTCTCTGGATCCTCAAATACTGGGGATAGTTTTTGCCAGATGGGGCACCCCTCAGATAGATCTTTTTGCAGCCCCAGACAATCACCAACTTCCACTGTTCTGTTGCAGGCCCCAGTGTTGGGCTCAGTCCCCTGGATGCCTTTCTCCTAGATTGGGAAGGAAGTTTCTTACGCCTTTCCCCCTTCCCTCTCCTATTCAAGGTGCTAGTCAAAATCAGATCCCAGCCTTGCAGGGTGATTCTGATTGCCCCAGATTGGGCCAGGCAGCCCGGGTACCCACTCCTTCTGTCTCTAGCAGTCCATCTTCCCCTGTGTCTCCCAGGAATCACAACCTGTTAACCTGTGCCCAGGAGGTTTGGTATTCGAACCTCAAATCCCTCAACCTCAAGGCCCGGCTCTTGAGGGGCTAGAACTTGCTGACCTACACCTTTCTCAAGGTGTTCTTGAACCTGAAGGCTTCTAGGAAGCCTTCCACTAGACTACTTATAATTTTAAGTGGAAAAGTTTTTCCATCTGGTGTTCTGGAAACATATTTCCCGGAATCTGCTGATTTGCCCATTGTTTTGGACTATATGGTCCATCTTAATTCTTAGGGCCTGAGACCAGCTACCCTGAAAGTACATTTGGCAGCTGTCTCTGTTTTGTTTCAGCAGAAAGCCCTCCTCTCTTTCCGCTCACCCTGTATTTTCCAAGTTTTTAAAGGATTACTTCATACTATTCCACCTTTTAGGGATCCGCCTGCCTGGGATCTTAATGTTTGCATTGCTCAGTTAATGCAACCCCTTGAACCTCTGTCTTCTGCAGAGCTTAAGTATTGACTTGGAAAACTGTTTTCCTAGTGGCTATCACTTCTGCCAGGCGCATAAGTGAGTTACAAGCCTGTCAGTAGAAACTGACTTTATTTCTTTCCACAAGGATAAGGTAGTCCTCAGGACTAACAGTTTTGCCTAAGGTGGTTTCAGATTTCCATCTTAATCAATCTATCTCCTTCCAGTGCTTTTCACTGATCACTTCTCCTCTGGAGAGGAGATTGCACAATTTAGATGTTAAGAGTGCCCTAAGTTACTATATAAACGTACCAAGGGTCACAGGTTGAATCCTCAACTTTTCTCACTTATGGTGAGATCGGAAAGGAGACCTGCCACTAAGAGATCAATTGCCAGGTGGATTGTCTCTTGTATCCATTTGTATCAAAAACTGGGAAGGTTCCCCTTCAGGCCTGAGGGCTCACTCTACCAGAGGTACAGCGGCATCTATAGCTGCTGCTAGAGACATCCCTATTTTAGAAATATGTCAAGCAGCTACCTGGAAAGCAGTACACACTTTCACCAAGCATTACTCCCAGGATGTCAGGCCAGGAGAGATGCTCGGTTTGGCACAACTGTGCTTTAGAGCCTATTCCTAAGTAGGTTCTGTCCCTCCTCCATGGAGGTACTGCTGTGTAGTCTGCAATAGTCATAATATAGCAAGACTTCATGTTGTTTGATGAAAAATTACTCACCTTAGTAATGTTGTTTCTTCTAATGGAGTCTTGCTATATTATGACCTCCCAGCCTGCCCCTCTCAGAACTTCTACTTGGGTATGGGGTGGGCAGCCTAGTGTGGGCACTAGTTATGCCCATTATATATTTTCCACCCCTTCTTGGGGTTTTGGGGTGTGGTGTTTTTATTTTATCTTATTACTTCTCATATTATCATATTATACTATTACTTTTGGTCCCTTGACTTGAGTCTTTGTGTTGGGACCAGCATTGGGTGTTAATATTTAGGTAGCCAGCTGGCTGAGTGTAGTTACAGCTTCCACACAGACCTTAGTGAGTTTTTGCTCGTAAAGATCTGACAGTTTGAGTTTGAAATAACCAAGACAGAGCTTCTCTGATAGAGCTCGAGTTCTAAGTTCCATTCTTAGAATGGAGTTAACTCTTTCACCTCCGGAGCAGTTCTAATGGTGGGACAAACTGCAATAGTCATAATATAGCAAGACTCCATTAGAAGAAACAACATTACTAAGGTGAGTAATTTTTTCTTACTTCCTTTTATGTTTGCAGAAAGTTATTCTGTTTAAGCGCCTGTAGGTTTGTGAGCTAAGTACAACATATGTAGATTTAAAAATGGTGATGTTTAGAAAGGAGCTCTGGAGATTTTACTTTATTAACCCTATAAATAGTGTTTTACTATGGGATAGCATGGTGTTCACTTCCCTAATGTTGGGAAAGGTATGGACTATTCAACAACTGTGGACTTGATTTTCTTTTTTTAATGAACCATGCAGCTCTTGAACTGTATTGCAGCAAGTGGATAAACAGTTGTTTTATAATTGTACTGTAATTCTCCTATGTGACGTATCTTATACCATTTGTCAAACTCTTTGTATGTATTAAGAGAAGTGGTGCCCTCATTGTGTTTTCATCTGAATGGTCAAATGAAGGTGTATAAACTGTGTGTTTGTTCTATCAAAAGAATAAACATAAAGTTTAAAAAAAAAAAAAAACACCACCAGCCTGGCAGTGGGCATTAGGCAAGCCCATGAAGACATTATAGGAACCCCCATTTGAAGGGGGGTTATACCCTTCCCTGCCTGGAAAGAACATGGCGTCCACGTCAAGTCAATACCCACAATTCCCTTATATAAAATCACTATACTATACGAGACATATATGTTTCATTAATATACGAGACAAAAATAAAGACTGATGCATCAGTAAAAGTAAGCTTATAACACTACTATACTTATCCATGATATATCTTGTACTCCATAATGACAACAGTTATGCATTTACCATACATATTATTTCACGATGATTCAACCGACAATACTATTACTATACCTTACTCATGTAGATACTGCTTCCTGTACTCTAAATAACATAGATGGGGCCCATCCCTACCAGCTAACTTGGGACTAGATGGGGCAGGGGCACCATGTGTTGATGGATAAAGAGTGAACTTAGACATTCGTTGCCTGCTTTGCCACCAAATTTGTAATTAACTGCAATTTTGTCTTCCGGCCACTAGGGGGGCGCTAATCCCAGCGGTGCTATCCCGAGGGATACTACTCCTACCTGCGTGACTAGACGCAGGTTGAGGGGCCTGAGCTCGGTGAACGGGTGCCTCCACCTGGAGGGTAGGTTTAAGGGTAGCGTATTCGCTCTGGGTACAGCCCTCTGGGACACTGATACCCCCCAACCCCTCTAGTGGCCTAAACTGGTCAGCAGATAAACAGTCACAGTTAACATCCGAATACAATATTGAACCCACTCTTGCCACACTTACCACCGGGGCTGGATCAACTGCACTGGCCCTGGAGACCCCCTGTAAAATAAAACCTACAGCAGAACAGTACAATGACAATACATTATCTCCTCCACAAAGGTACACAATAGCCAGGTTAAATGCAGAAAGAATAGAATCTGATTTATTCCATAGATGTGAACAAGGGTGGGGCAGCAGTCTAGTATTTGATTTGAGATCTGATTTAGTCAGGTTAAACATAACGTGCACCAAGAGTCCCTCTAGCACAGTCACACACACTCTCGGCACCCAGTTGTTATGCAGGCTAGCCTGAAGCATTGACTGGGGTAGGCCTGTGTTGCAGCTATTGTTGGGGCCCTTAGGAAAGAAAAACAACATGCACTTTAACCCACAATTTGTATTCCCGGAGCTGGATGGCTCAATCCAGAATGATTAACCAAAACAATGAAATCAGATGACACACATTGATTTGAGCCCTGTTGCAGGGAGCTACCCTGATGTTTAGTCACGCTACCCAGACTAGGAATCAGGATTGATGAGATGAAGACCTCAGGATGGTTTGCTGGTTTGCCAGGGGAAGCAGGGCCCGCACGACACACCGTGGTGGTCGAATCCTGTTTGATGGTGTTGAGCAGGGAGCTGGATCCCCTAGCAGATCTTTCGTCGGATGAATCTCTGCGGCGCGAGCAGCAATCTAGGCCAAGATGGTGAGGCCAAGACCAGATGAACAGTTCAGATTTTAGTCCGGTTAGATGCTGGATGCAGCTTCCAGCTAGCATGACACATTCAAGGGTGTGGGGAACCAAATCTCGACCCACACTACACATTCAGCACAATTATAGTAGGAATAGCTAGGTACCACAGTTCGGATGACAGTCCGGTTCCAATTAACAGTGTCTCTGTGCAAACCGTACGCTCTGTGGTTCTATCAAAGTCCTGACAGGCCAATCGCTCCAGAAGCAAGTCTTCGGTCTACACCGGGCGAAAGTCACTCTTTCACAATTCAGAATTCCAGTCACAGTAACAGCAGTTTCTGATATAGTCCGAGATTAGATTGCAGACTTCTTCACACGAGAAGATGGTAGCAGGCAGGCCAGACACAGCCTTCCAACCGAATCCCCCACAGTACCACGCAGGAGCAGCTGCTTGAATTACTCAAGCTGTTCACTCTAGCAACTCCAACTCTACACTGACTCACTACACTCAATATTCAGGTCACAGCAAGCTATTTGGGTGAAAGTCCGATTTAAGTTTGCAGAATCTCTCCACGAGGGAAACTCGAGGTGGGCAAGTCAGAGACTCAGCCTTCCTGCTGAATCCCCATGCAGCCACGTGGGTCAGCAGCTCGACTGGCTCGAGCTGCTCATTCCCCCAGCTCTAACTCACTACTGACCCACTGCTGCAGGCAGCTCTGGGATTTTCCAGTGATCCAAAAGGTTTGGTTGGTTGAACCATCTGTCTGTCACAACAAGAGCGCCCCTTCCAAGTCCATTTAGGTGCCAAACAGTAAAAACTACAATTCGTACAGAAATTCACTCCCACAAGACCTCTGGGGACAGTCTCCATTTTAAGGTCCCCAAAGGTACCGATTGGTCCAAACTGGCAGTCCAGGACCAAAATGGTGGCTCTTAGCAAAACACTCCATGCTGCAAAGGAAGGCAGGTTAGACAAACTTATACATTATTATTACTAAAACAGATAATCAACAATCAATCACAGATCTTAATAGGTCTTCCTCTGCGCAGTTAGCGATGGCAGAATGAAGCGACTGTAACACAGCCCGGGCGAGACTCGAGCCTGAAACCACTTGGCCCCAACCCAGATCAGTTATAAACTACGACACAGATACTTCTTGAAAAGACAGGCATGAAGGCTAACAGGGCACTCGCATGCAAGCACTTTTAAACTGTTAAAATACAGAACACCAGCCTGGCAGTGGGCATTAGGCAAGCCCAGGAAGACATTTTAGGAACCCCCATTTGTAAGGGGGGGGGTTACATTTATAAATCCCATCTTTGGTTTTCATTCAGTGTTTAGTGTCCTGACATGATGGTAGCAACAACACAACAGAAGCATGCATGGTATGAAATATACAGCTCACTCACTGTCCTGTGCGAAAGTATATAACTTGGTGATGTGGGGGCGGGGGTTGTGAGCAATCCCGGGGTATCTTGCACAGACTGGAATCCACAGACAGAGAGACACGCGCACATACATGCGCATGCAACACACGCAAACCTATGCATGCATATATATACACAGAGCCACACATCCACACACACTTTCTGACAGACATATACATACACATGTATGCACAGTCATATATACAGACCAGACACACATGCGCACACCCGCACACGCACTTGCATGCACGCACAAACTTGCACATGTACAGTCACCCACCCATGCACACAGACGCAAACACAAACCTACACATTCATGTGCAGACACACACATGGACAAACCTATACATGCATACACACAAAGCCACACATCTACTCACATTTGCTGACAGACATACACATGTATGCATAGACATAGATACAGACACACATTTATACACCTACACATACATGCATGCACACAGTCAAAAATTGCACATGCACACAGTCACCCACCCATGCACGTCGAGCTATGTAGTGAAGTTGTACCAACTAACCCCTTAGGTCAGACTAAGACATTTTAGCTTCATTTGAGTTTTAAAAGGGAACATTGTACATTTTTGGGGAGTAAAATGCTACCTACATGACAGTATTGCTACCCTCTTAAATAGTTTTGAATCTGCTTCTGTGAACAAAGAGACAAACCCATGCACACACACAGTTGCCATTGCGCACATAGAAACACACACTTTCTGTTTTACAGTCACGCATAGACACACACATGTACACACTCATGCACGCAGTCAAATGTGCACGAACACACAGACCAAGCCAACACAGCACATCAACAGTCACATGTACGTACACATGCACGCACCCCCCACAACCACTCATGTTCTATCTCCAGAAATCCCTCACTTAGTGTTTATACTTTAGCAGTCATCTTGGCTGAGAGTGACGCCCCGGAAAGAGAACTGATGCAGATTTTTTAGAATTTGGAATGTTGGTTCGAACTCTGCATCTGCCCTCCACTCTGGCCATTGCTCAGATCTGTTTCTCCACCTGAAGAGCAGTCACCCTGTAGTGAACTCCAGTAATGGCTGGTTCTCCAGTCTAATTGTAATTTATTTAAAAAGTGTTACTTTAGTTAGTTTTTTTCATTACTCTGTGTTAGCTAGGGGGTTTTCAATAAATTATGGTACCAAAGACAATCCTAGTTGGCTACTGTTTTTATTTTTTGACTACTACATTTGTTTACTTATTTAACAAGTGGTTTAGTGTTTTTAACATATATAACTAAAAAAAAAAGCAATGCTATCACTTTCCATTTCTGTCCGTGCCCTTTCATTTTAAATAATCGGTTGCTGTTGTAGGAACTCTGATTTGACCCTCGGTACAATTTTCTCACTACAAGAGGTTTTTTTTTTGTTGTTGTTGCTTTACTGCTGGGTTGTTGTACTGCATTGTTTTGGGACTCATCAAATCTCAGATTGGTATGTCTGAGAGGCCATGTGGAAAATTGTAAAAAAAAAAAAAAAAAATTCAGTTCCTGGCAAGGGCAGACTACATCGAGCTTTGTTTAAAGAGTCTAGGTACACAACACAACGTTATAAATTGTAAGTCCTGTCATATTGTTTGCCCAAAAAACTAATTAAAAAGGGTAAAAATTTGAAAAATGAAGCATGCCTTGTCAGTCTGCCTCTGTGTCACCTAAAAATAATATAAAGCGCTCTGAGGGATTTCCCAGTGGTCGTGGAAAGCACACATCTGAAGGGTCCATCTCCTCATGGTTGGCAGCAAATAATGTTAAAGGTGACAAGAAAAAAGGTAAAGCTGCAGAGCCGTCCGATAGGCTTGGTAAAGATGGTCAGACATCAGGGTGTCTGAAAAGGAGAACCCTGAATCCAGTGATGACAAAAATATAAATAAGAGAGCCTCAGAGCAGATGCTGGAACCAATGTCTGCCAAAAAGAAGTTTAAAGAAAAGATTGTCACTGCCCCTCATCCTGAATGGAGAAGGGATTAGGCAGATAGCACAGATAAAATGCTCTCATCAGAGGACATATCAAAAATGTGGCAGTTTTTCCAGGCGATCCATGCCATGCAAAATCTTAATAAGATACCCCCCCACATATCTGTGCAACCCCCACCCCCCTACTTTTTTGCAAATGACAGGTGGTATGCTGTTTGAATCTGACAGCAGTACCAGGTGGGGGCTGGGTTCGGGGAGGAATAGGTTACTCGGCACAAGGGCTAGGTTTGGCTACTCTGTACAGGGGCACCCAAGTAATTCCGAACACAGGAAGCAGTAACTGTAATGTCCAGTACCAGGAATGGGATTCTAAAGTATGGCTTTTATTCACATCCTTGCAGAACGAACAAACAAAGCATAGACGGACCCCCACGGGGCTACACTTCTGGTAATGCAGATTAAAAAGAATCAGGAACACTTCTTCAACACTTCAGCCCTCAGGCTCTGAACCCACCGGGCACACAGCCCGAACTTGCACGCTGCTTTGGGTACATAGCCCGAACTTGTACACTATCTGGGATTCCCAGGCTCGGCTGCCTTGCCGGCCACTTGGACACCTTCCATATGTCATGGAAACATTTGCTGGTGGCTTCCTAAACCACCTAAGAGCACCTCAGCTCTATCAGGGAGTTCTCCTTTTAATCCCATGTCTGGGTACTTTCCTCAGGCACTGGCCAAGTACCTGAGAGAAAGTAAAGGTGCCACAGAGAGATGAATTTGATTACTACTGATGGGGGGTCTCCCACCTCTTGCTTCCACAGTTCATACCTGGCCATTTCTCTGGACATTAAACATCTCATTCTGTAAAGCTTGGCAATGTAGATTAAGGCTAAATGTATGTCACATTTCCTTTGCTTGTCTTGCTTTCCCATTGTGCTGGACTTGAGCATACTTTTACTTGGCTTAGCCCATTGCTGTAGGCCTCCCACTGATTAAGCAGTCCAATACCCACTTTACTTTACTCTTTGTGCTGGACTTGAACTTACTTGAATTAACCGGCAATGTCTATTACACTAGACCTCCTACAAATTAAGTAGTCCAATCCCCACGTTACTTCACTCTTTGTGCTGGACTTGAACCTACTTGAATTAACCGGCAAAGTCTATTACACTAGACCTCTTACAAATTAAGTAGTCCAGTCCCCACGTTCCAACAGTTCAGGTGAAAACATAGGCCCTTTGTCAGAGCGAACTCACCCTTTGGTTGCAGGTGCCCCACAGGCGATTCCTCACAGGAATTTCTCTCCCACAGCTTCTGGTGCCGCAGCACAACTTGAAACAAGGCAGCTTCTTCCTTAGCCGGAACCAGGAAGGTTGCCCCTGAAAGACAGGCAGACTTTTCCACCCCCATCCCCTCAGGGATGGGACACATGGAACAGTAACAGCGGTCTCCACCACTTCACAATCAGCTTACTGTGTTCCTCTTTTGGTGGAAACACACACCTCCCTTACAGTAGCTCTAAAACAGAGCTTAAGGCTCTGAGAGCCTGCACTTGGACTGCTGTGCTGCTCCTCTGTTCAAGACTGCACACAGACTCTGTTCAAAATCCCCAACATTCTATCCTAACTTCCAACTGCAGCATTCCAGTGTGGCTCATGCAGCTGCAAAAGTTCTATGGTGATGTCATCCCTCAGTCTCAGCTGAGACTGAGAACAGAGTGAGACAGTGTGAAATCCATTTAACTGGAGTTTCACAAGCTGCCTTCCCTGCCTACCACTAGGTCTTACTGGGATTCTAGTAACCCCGGGTTAACCAGGGGGTTACACTCACCCTGGGCCTGGAAAATGACTGTCTGCAGTCATTATTAACCCAGCTTAGGCCATCTCTCCCCATGTGTTGACTACGGGGAGGTAGCACTACCTTCTCCACTACCATGTGCCAGCTCAGGCAGACAATACTAAGGGCCTAGAGGCCATTGGCTGACACATCAGCCTCTACTCTACCCGCTGACTATGGGTACCTAGTGGCTCCGGTAGAACTGCCCAGAACATAGCCCTAATAGATCAGCACTGCAACCCCTACTGCAGGGCAGGGCCACGGCCTGTCTATTCCCCCTAGCCCTCTAGGGAAAACCTATCTGCCATTAACTCAAACCCCAAAACAAACAGGGGACCTCCCCGACCTTGGGCACCATGCAGCCACACACCAGGAGCTAATACCATACCATTGCATTACTCCCTCACTCCCCCACAACCATACCTGTGGAAGAAAAGGGTTACTACACAGTAACAACAACAACAACAGTACTTTAAATACTAAAATTTAAAGTACTAGTGAGGAACTCCGATGAGTCCCTCCTCCTCTTCTTGTCTTCTCTTCTGTCTTCTTCAGGAACACCTGCAAGAAAAAAGAAAGACAACACACACTCCTAATCTGCATACACAGTCTATCTAAACCCCTACCATCAAAACACTGGCGAATCCCAAAAAGTTTTTTTTTTTTTTTAGAAAAGGTAGAAAAACAGTATAAACATTAGAAACCAGTAGAAAACAATGACATTATTTACAATACACATTTGGGGGATGGAGTGCCTTAAAAGTCCCATCTAGTGACCACAGTGCCCAAAGGCAAGCCCATTAAAGAGTCTCTCCTGGGCCAGAGCCCGGTGAAGCACAGTTCTAGCAGGCCAGAGTCGCGAACGGGAGAGTCTTTGAGGACAGTTCACACATCTGGAGTCTGCTAGTGTAGGGTGTGTACTGCAATGTCATAAGAATAGAAAAGTTTGGACTTACCAGTCCCTTGTAGAACAGACAAAACACCAACCTAGTCCTCAGCCGAAGACTCTCCCTGGCAGCATTCTTCCGATACAGCTGGGCGGACATCTTCCGGGAACGACAGGAGGGCACATCTGGAAACTGCTGGGCTGATGTCATCTCTGGAGATGGAACCTTGGAACAGGAACAAAAGAAAAACAGCTGATCTGACGTCATCCGGTTACCAGGCGATGAATCAGGATACAGCTGGGCTGGTGTCCTCTCTGGATCTGAAGTCATCTGGTGGGCCAGTCGATGGATTCTAGAAAGTCAGTACACTGTAGAATTGATGAATGTGGGGCACCTGAGTCCTGGAAGTCCAACCTGAGTCCTGGAAGTCCATGCTGGCGGAACAACAAAGGCACTGAAATGTCTGGAGTGGCAGCACTGACTACCACTGCTCTACTTTCCAGTTGGTAGGCATGGGCACATTTGCAGGGAGGTCTTTGCATTGAGGCCAGTAGTACAACGGGTCAGGAGCTTGAATTATTACCCCGTGTGGGCGCACATAATTCTCGCTGTGAAAGGTTTCGTGTCCCTCTCCATCCACTATTCGAACAGTGTCCTGCCTCTTTCCCACTGGCTATATTTTTCATTAAACATTCTGTTCCTGACATGCTTGTTTGCACCAGGATGCACACATTTCATTGCTTCGGCCCAAATCCAAGATTTCCTCCTGTTCTCAATCTCCTCCCAGACTCTCCGAGGAAAGGCAGGAGAGGACATCCCATAGATTTCATTCACCTTCCTACGAACCAGTCTCTCCTCTTCACTAGCTTTGGTCAACCTGAGACCTGAGACCTCTGGCCTGGCTTGGGGGAGGCCAGTCCTGGTTCTGCCAGTTACGCATTCTCAACGAGACAAAAAATGGATCCCTGACTTCTTCTTGCACAGCCAGGGTAGTGGCATCACCTCTCTTCCATGCATTCCTCTGAGGCAAGAGATTGAGACTGTGTACCCATTCCTTTTTCACAAGGCCACATAGGATCCCCCTCTTCTTCTTCCTCCTCACTGAGAATCTGTGCCCAGGAGTGAGCAGTCATCCTCACTCCTGAGACTATCCACTCTTCGCTGGGCGTGGAGGTCGATACCTCCCATTCAAAGGCCTCCCTCATCTCGTCTTCTCCTTTGAGACTTGGGCTAGGCCCCTCTCTCCAAGGGTCTACTGATGCTCTGCCTGAATTGTCTCTCAGCGATTCAGAATCCGAAACATCAGCACATTGTTCCGTCTGTAAAGCTGCACCCTCTAGCTTTGTGCCACACTCCCCCGATGGGCCTTCTCCAACAGGCTCCGCCTGGTGCTGTGTGCTGTCAATTTCAGATTCTTGAACTTTTGTCCATGTGGGAGCCAAACGAATCTTGGGTGCTTTAAACAAGCCATATTTCTCTAAGCACCCTGAACAGTGAGGTACCATGAAGACGTCACTTCCAGCATTTAAGCATATTAAGCACACTTACACTGGATATCCAGGAATCGCCACATGAGGAGGCAGTTGTCCTCCGTAGAAACACCTCTCAGTGTCCCTTAACTTGTTTATTTCTGCTGCTACCACAGCCCGGGCATGATCCAGGTAGCGGGCTGGTCCTGAGGCCATGACTGCAGAGAAAAACAAATGCACGCTCACTGTTATTAAAAGTCCCACATCACTGAACACTTTCTTTCACTTTCAAAATGGCTCCTCTGCTGCTGTGTTTACATTACTACCCCACCCTGTAATGGCGGCGGCAGCACTCCTATGCATCAACATTCTGAAATTGGGTCAAGCCACTGCGCATCCAATTTACACACTCTACTGATAACTTTGCTCAAACTGCACAAACTTGCACTATTCTTTTTCCTAGCACATTTGTATGATTTGCCACAGACTTTTCACTTGCTGAAAACATTGCTGTAGCTCATAGTCCCTTAAAGCCTTAGTATTTCAAGCACAGGATTGCCTGCAACTATTGCTGCATATCTTGATACAACTCACAGTCTTTCTCATGGCTTTGAAACTTTACTCTGACGCTGAACCCATAACTATGCTCACAGTCGATGGCTTTTGCTGGTAAACTTAACACAGTCTTTGATTACAACGCGATTACACTGCTGCACACAGATTCAGCTGGCTTTTGGCAAAAATCACTTGTTTGAGCAATTATTTCTATTGGTACTCACTGTTATCAGTAGCTATTTGCTGCGATGGAAAACGGCCTGCAGCCAGTCTTGGAGGCCTCTGGAAAGAAGCGGGTTGGCAGTCCTGCCGATCGTCCCTCCGAACACCACACTCACAGTCTAGTCGATCGGGTTGAGCCCGATTTTAGATAGAAAAGTCAGAGTTTTTAAACTTTTACAGCGCTTTCAGTCACCGCGACGCTCCTCCGGTAAGCCAGTACACGCACTCCACTCACAATCCCTCTCGAATGCTGGGCAGTCGCTGTAGAGCTGGCTTGGGGGCAGGACTGATTGCAGTCTCACCAATCACACGATGCCATGCAAATGAGCCTCTTTCCCTTGTGAGTGCTCTCCTCCTCTCAGCGATCCTCAAGCAGGCAAATTTAAACTGCAAAACCACTCCCCCCCCCCCCGAACTGACTCCATGGTGGGAGCCCATTTCAACCATTTGTCATGGCCATTAACACAGCACATCTCTCCATTCACTAGAAAGCATTTCCAACGTCCAGAGCACAATTTTCCTGTTGCTACCCCTAGTCTTCCATACTTTTCTTTGTCACAGAGTTTTTTAAAAGCTGGCAAAACGCTGTAAATTTTTGATGCAAGACAAGGGCATACTCTCTCAGGCTTTACTGCTCCTTGGTAAACAGTTGGCATTTAACAGCAACACATGGACAGCAGCACACAGCGACACACTAGTTAACCTTGCTTCAGCTTTTTGGGCTACCCACTGCCAGATAACCAAAACGCTAGCCCTTTGCTCGAGCACATTTCCTCCCTAAATTTAAAATCCAAAGTGGTGCCTCCATGTTGCAACCCCCACCCCCTGCCATTTTGCAAATGACAGATGGTATGCTGTTTGAATCTGACAGCAGTACCAGGTGGGGACTGGGTTCGGGGAGGAATAGGTTACTCGGCACAAGGGCTAGGTTTGGCTACTCTGCACAGGGGCACCCAAGTAATTCCGAACACAGGAAGCAATAACTGCAATGTCCAATACCAGGAATGGGATTCTAAAGTGTGGCTTTTATTCACATCCAAGCAGAACGAACAAAGCATAGACGGACCCCCACGGGGCTACGCTTCTGGTAATGCAGATTAAAAAGAATCAGGAACACTTCTTCAACACTTCAGCCCTCAGGCTCTGAACCCACCGGGCACACAGCCCGGACTTGCATGCTGCTTTGGGTACAGAGCCCAAACTTGTACACTATCTGGGATTCCCAGGCTCGGCTCCCTTGCCGGCCACTTGGACACCTTCCATATGTCATGGAAACATTTGCTGGTGGCTCCCTAAACCACCTAAGAGCACCTCAGCTCTATCAGGGAGTTCTCCTTTTAATCCCATGTCTGGGTACTTTCCTCAGGCACTGGCCAAGTACCTGAGAGAAAGTGAAGGTGCGACAGAGCAAATCCGTAGAGGTGAATTTGGTTACTACTGATGGGGAGGGGGGGTCTCCCACCTCTCGCTTCCACAGTTCATACCTGGCCATTTCTCTGGACATTAAACATCTCATTCTGTAAAGTTTAGCAATGTAGATTAAGGCTAAATGTATGTCACATTTCCTCTGCTTGTCTTGCTTTCCCATTGTGCTGGACTTGAACATACTTTTACTTGGCTTAGCCCATTGCTGTAGGCCTCCCACTGATTAAGCAGTCCAATCCCCCACTTTACTCTTTGTGCTGGACTTGAACTTACTTGAATTAACCGGCAATGTCTATTACAATAGACCTCCTACAAATTAAGTAGTACAATCCCCACGTTACTTCACTCTTTGCGCTGGACTTGAACCTACTTGAATTAACCGGCAATGTCTATTACACTAAATCTCCTACAAATTAAGTAGTCCAGTCCCCACGTTCCAACAGTTCAGGTGAAAACATAGGCCCTTTGTCAGAGCGAACCGCCCTTTGGTTGCAGGTGCCCCACAGGCAATTCCTCACAGGAATTTCTCTCCCACAGCTTCTGGTGCCACAGCACAACTTGAAATAAGGCAGCTTCTTCCTTAGCCAGAACCAGGAGGGTTGCCCCTGGAAGACAGGCAAACCTTTCCACCCCATCCCCTCAGGGATGGGGCACATGGACCAGTAACAGCGGTCTCCACCACTTCACAATCAGCTTACTGTGTTCCTCTTTTGGTGGAAACACACACCTCCCTTACAGTAGCTCTAAAACAGAGCTTAAGGCTCTGAGAGCCTGCACTCAGACTGCTGTGCTGCTCCTCTGTTCAAGACTGCACACAGACTCTGTCCAAAAATCCACAACATCCTATCCTAACTTCCAACTGCAGCATTCCAGTGTGGCTCACGCCAGCTGCAAAAGTTCTATGGTGATGTCATCCCTCAGTCTCAGCTGAGACTGAGAACAGAGTGAGACAGTGTGAAATCCATTTAACTGGAGTTTCACAAGCTGCCTTCCCTGCCTACCACTAGGTCTTACTGGGATTCTAGTAACCCCGGGTAACAAGGGGGTTACATCTGCATGTAGAGAAGGAGGAAGAAGAATGTTATGTAGAAATGGAGGAAAGTGACACCATGGAATTAGAGGGGTGCAACTGAGCAGAATTTCAAACCTCCTCCAAAACATAATGAGGATTACTCATCCTTTCCCTCATCTATCAGACAGATGATCACTACCCTCAACATCCTCCCACAAGAGACTGAGGAGGATGAAGAGGATGTTTATTTTACAGACATTTGGGAAGTAGCTCCACCAAGAAGAATGCTACTTCCCATGCATAAACCACTTAAGAAGACCATATCAAAAATCATGTCTGCACCCACCTCCGCTGCAGTCATAGATTAGAAAATTGAAAGAAAAAAAAATATCTAGTGGACAAGCATGGAGTGGAATACCTGTGTGCACATCCTGATCATCATGGAGTTGTCCAGGCTGATGCTTGTGAGAAAGCAAAAATCACTCTGTCTATGCAGCCCCTGAAAAGGATTCTAAAAAAAACTAATTGGATACTGTGGCCAAAAAGGTTTATGCTACAGCGTCACTGCTTATCGGGCAGGCAGCTCACTCAGCACATAATAGCACAGTGCCAGAAAGCACTTTGGAACACAGTCCAGGCACTTGCAGAAAGAGCAGATGGTGAATTGGCCCAGGACCTGTTTGCCACAACAGGAATCAGCCCTGGATGCCATAAAATATCCTTTCCACACTGCTGTGAACACTAATTACACTGCTGCTAGAGTTTTGGCTCATGCAGTGTCTTTAAGAAGATTTTTGTTGCTGAGAACTACCATCCGTTCTCTGTATACTCAAAACAAGGCCATGGATTTCTCCTTTGAAGGAAATTCATTATTTGGTCTAAAACAGAGGCCTATATGAAAAAAGTGGATGAATACAAAATCACCTTCAAAAGTAACAATGAGAAGGAAAAGGCTTCTATCTCCTGCAAGTCCTGCAGAAGGGGAGGCAGAGGCAGGGGATACTTCCCAAGAGCCTGTGTCTCTTATGCCCCCATGAGTACCAATCACAAAGAGGCTACTGTATGGGAAGGGGAAGAAGGGCTTCCAGGCATAATGCTGCAGTGCCAGTGCCTAAGCCCCAGCCAAAGCAAAACCCCTGACATTGCTGAGGTCGTCCAACTATTGCCAGCGGAAGGAAGACTGGCACACTACTTTCAGGAATGGGTAAACATACCAAAAGAAAAGACGGGAAGTTTTCATTCTGCTTTACACTGAAACAAATTGCCATATTCTGTTCGTACGTTGTCTCATCTTTATCTGCTTTTGTAAATAAATTGTGAATGCTGCTTCTCAAATGCTTGTAACTGTTTTTTGTGTTGCATATTTTATATTTTGTATTGTTTTTATAGCAATTGTAATGATTATACACAGGACTGTCTTGTAAACAAGGATATTCTTCCCTAATGTCATGCTGCCTGTAATCAATCGATCAGTCAGTCTGTCTGTCTAGCTATATAGCTATCTGACTGTTTGACTATCTGGCTATCTAGCTATCTGTCTAATCTATTTTACCACAGACAAGTGGGTACTGAAGGTAGTAGGCCTGGAGTTGTGTCTGCAGTTAAACACTTTTCAAAACTGCAGAAACACAGACATTTTCCAGCTCACTCTTCCAACAGGAAAAAGTCTGCTGAAACTGGAAATAATATCAGAAGCCATAGAAAATGTCCCTGCCTCCCAGTGGGGTAGGGCTCTATTCTCAAGATACTTCCTTACCCACAAGAAAAATGGGGTGTGGTGACCCATTTTAGATCTCAGGTCTCCGAACAAACATTTGCAAAAGGAGACACTCAAGCTGATCATACTAAGAACAGTGATACCATCTTTGCAGGCAGGTCATTGACTGGGATTCCTGTATTTGAAAGATGACTATTTTTATATCCCAGTCAGATCATCCCACAGAAAATATCTCAGATTCGAGCTTGGAAACTGCCAATACCATTTCACAGCTCTTCCCTTCGGTCTCCCGTCAACTCCATAAGTTTTCATGCTTGGTTTTGGTGGCAGCACATCTGCTAAAACAAGGTCGTGGTGGTTTACCCTACCCGGACAATTAGCTAGTCTCGGGGAAAACAGCACAAGATGCAAGGTGCTCACTTCAGTTGGTAAAAAGCACCTTGGAGAACTTGGGATTTGTGATCAACCTGCAGAAATCCTAGACTGAGCCAGTTCAAGTACTGAACTTCATAGGAGCAGGGCTGCACAACTTTCCAAAACTTTCCTTCTGCAGGCCAGAGTTAACAGCTTTGATAGCAGCTGAGCAGTCTTTTACAGTGGTTCAGCCCCTCTTGCAGCTACTAGGACACGTAGCCACATCCACAGCTGTGGTTCCATGGGCCTGGTTCCAAATGAGAGATATCCAGTACCACTTAAGAGACAACTTTTCTGAAAGATGGGACCTCCTTTCAAAGCTAGGGCCAGTGACAGAATCATTAGAGTGGTGGATGGAAGAAAGCCACCTCAGAGAGGGCATTCCTTTCCTTCAGCAATCACCAGCAAGTATGCTTACTGCAGATAGCAGAACAAACTGGTGCACTCAAGCTGCAAAAATAGCAATAGGGATAACTCACACATAGACTACACTGGTAACAAAGCCATGGTCTATGCGTGAGTTTTCAAATAATTTTTTTTTTTGCAGCTTGAGTACGCTAGTTTGGTTTGTTCTGTTGATAGTTTTGCCTTTTTCTTGGCGGCACCTAGCTCCACTGTGAGCTCATCGGTATGTGTCGGAATTCTTACTACAGATACCTCGCTCCTGGGGTGGTACCCCCCACCTGCAGGACCTCATAGTGACTGTCACCTGGAGCACACAGGAGTCACTAGAACATGCCAACCTCCTGGAACTCAGAGCAGTACTACTAGAAATACAGTCTTTCTCCTCCCAGCTACAGGGTCAGTCTGTCCAAATCAGGACAGACAATACCACAACAGTGTTGTATATAAACAGGCAGGGAGGAACAAGATCCTCTAAACCATATATATAGAGGCAATGAGGGTCTGGGACCTGGCATACTCCTTAGAAGCAAACATATTTTCAATACATCTGCCAGGCAATGACAGTGTCGTGGCAGATTCCCGAAGCAGAATCGGTCAGGAAAATCAAGAATAAGCCTTAAACCAGCAAGTTCTGGCCACAGTGTTCAGAAGGTGGGGCACTTCCAATATAGATGTGTCCGCCACCTATTGGGAGAACTGTCTGCTACCACAAGTTTGTTGCAGACCACCAACCAGTGGGACAGTCCCAGAAGATGCGCTGGTACTGGACTGAACAGGGAACTTTTTGTATGCCTTCCCACCATTCCGACTTTTTCAAAAAGTATTCCTGAAATTCAGGAGGAACCTGCAACAAAGATCCTGATAGCTCCATACTGGGCAAGACAAGCCTGGTACTCGGCGCCTGGGCCTTGTCCAGCAAGAATTCAGCCAGCCTGCCACTCAGTCACAATCTGTTGACTTTGTACCAGGGCAGAATTACATTCCCAAACCTCAGGACTCCTATGCACCAGTAAGAAAACCTTTTCCATTTTATGGAAGTCTTTCCTCATACAGGGTTCCTTGAAATGCATACTAAGCACCTCAGGACTTCCTCTGTTGAGCCAATCCACAAAGTCTAACTCCTCAAGTCCTGAGGTGCTTGGGTTTCAAGGTAACCCTGTATGAAGAAAGCATCTTCCATAAAGTGGGAAAGGTTTTCTTGCTGGTGTACCACCAGAAAAAATAAACCCAAGAGGGGCAGGGTTGCCTGTAATTGTGGAACACCTAGTTCACCTACAGTTGTTAGACCTATGGCATTCGACTTTAGATGTTTAGCAGCAGAGCCAGCATACATATCAGATAGCAAGTGAAAGTCTTTGACTTCACAATCCATTTTAAAAGGTTTTCTAAAGGACTTTGTCATTCCTACCCACCAGTGAGGGACCCTGTCCCCCCTCCCTCTCCCCTTGTCCAGCTTTTGGAGGCTCCCGTTGAGCATATGGAAACTGCTGACTTGAGGTATGTGACATAGAAAACCATATTCCTGGTTGCAGTAACCTCTGCTAGGAGGGTAGGTGAATTGCAAGCCCTCTGCAGAGAGCCAAATTACATAAATCCCCCACATGGATAAAGTAGTTCTTAGAACCAACAGAAAATTCCTGTCTAAGCTGATATCTGAGTTCCACCTGAATCAGTCAGTGACCCTCCTTGTACTCAGTCCAGAACACTTTAGTCCAGTTGAGGAAAATGTGCATAGCCTTGACCTAAAGCAAGTCCTTACTGTCTGCATGGACAGGACAAAAGATGTCAGGTCCCAGAGTACCTAGCTTTTAGTTGCCCGTGGCGAGGCTGGTAAAGGCAAACTAGCTACAAATGGATTTGTCTCTTGCTGGATAGTCTCTTGCATTCAGTTCTGCTATGAAAATGTTGGAAAATTGCTGTCAGGAGGTTTGAGGGCTCCTTCCACAAGGGGTACCTCTGTGGCTTCCTCAAGGGGCATCCCATTTTAGAGATTTGTAAAGCAGCTACCTGGAAAACAATACACGCCTTCACAAAGCACTACTGTTTGGACATACAGTTCAGAAGGGATGCCAGCCTTGGAACTGCTGTTTTTCAGAACCTTTTTCCTAACTAAGTTTTGAACCCAGCCTCCAAAGGTACTGCTGTGAACTCTGCTAAAGTGTACTGTAAATACTAGGTGATGGATTCCTGGGGTTAGAATAAAAAACTATTCACCTTAGTAATATTGTTTCTTCATAAGGGATCCCGCACTGTGTTTATACTCCCTAACTCTGCCTCTTCTTCCAGAACCCGAAATAGGTTCACACAGGAATCGATACCTTTTCCTTGAGGTTGCTTGAGCATTACTACTGGAGTTCTGCAATTTTAAGTTTGGTATTATTGTAATGTATAACAACATTTCACAAGTCTGCTTTCAAATTTTGTTTGGTGTTTTTCAAATTTTATGAAAACTTTTTGGTAACCATTTTAGCTAGTTTCAGTAGCCGACGCTCCACTCTGGTTTGGGAACAGATCTGAGCAATAACCACAGAGGAACATGGATGCAGAGTTTGAACCCCAACTCCAAATTCTAAAAATATGGATAGTTTCTATCTCCAGGGCATCACTGCATGCTGAGATGACTGCTAAAGTGAAACATAGGGAGGGATCACTTGATGGGGAATCCTAGCATGCTGTGGAGGCATGCTGCAGGATCTTTAGGTCCCGATTAACAGAAATGCAATTAATGTAACATTTTGCACATACTTGCAATTCCGTAAGTTCAGTTTTTTATCTGGTTGATCCTGCAACCCTCCACACACCATGATTACTCACGAAATATCCCGGTGTCACCTGCAGCCAGCCCTCTAAGCTAGCGTGATTGGTTCAGGTAGAATAAGCATGATCGTGCACTCCTTCACTATAAAACACTATTAACTGACTTGCCGGCACATGGAGGTCCCCCGCGGCTCAGTCAGTCATTTCATCAGAGGGCTGGCCGTGGGTGACACTGAGATATTTTTGTAAGTTAATCATGGCGGGCAGAGGGTCGCATGATCAGTCAGATAAAAAATTAACTTACGGAATTGCGAGTATGTGCAAAATGTTACTTTAATTGCGTTTCTATTAATCATGATCTAAAGGTCCCATAGCATTCCTCCACAGCATGTGAGTATGCCCCTTTAAGAAGAAACAACATTACTACAGTGAGTAATTTTTCTACACACACATATGCACACGCCTGCATTCATGTACATGTGTAACTGTATGGGCACGCACATACACAGACATTTGCACACACATAAATGGAGACACACACACACACACACACAGTCACATACACACACTTACACATGTGCCTCCGATATGTACACACACACTCTCTTATGTTTTCTTTTGGCATTGATTTCAAGTTTTGTTTTTGCTTGTCTCCAGAGTCTGGTTCAGCTGGAAGTACTGTGTGAACAGCTTTACCAAGGCACAGATCCAGCCCAGCGTCTGCAGGCTGAAAAGGTTCTTGGGGAACTCACAGAGAGCCCGGAATGTCTCAGCAAATGCCAGCTTTTGTTAGAACAAGGCTCGGTAAGTTGATAGATGGAGTGTGACTGTAGAAAGATTCGGAGTGGTCACTCTACTCCAGGGATTTCTTGGAGTGTGTCAGTGCAGATGTGTGTCATGCAAGGGCAGTCCCCAGCTCAGACTGATAAAAATATTTCCATAGTGTTTCATGAGCACTTCCAGTACTGCACAGCATTAAGTTTGTCATATCTTTCGATACTTTTGCAGGCATAGCCTGCAAAAGCATGAGAGGAAAGATTTTGGAGTTATGGCAGCAAAATGGATAAAAAAACATACACAAGCCACTTTCATTATTTCATTAAAATTCTTAATTTTATTATTTCAGGCTTTGCCATCATATAATTACATTGCTTTGCTGAAAGTGTTCACTATATAATCGTAGCTATTTTTATATATGTTTAACATTTCAAACACTTCTGTAATTAGTCAAATGTTTGAAAACTCCCAAAGAGTATCATCAGTTTGTAAGATTTTGGACTTACCCAAGGTGGAACAAGGGACTTTATTTTACATGACTAAACCATTTTGGAAACACATTTTCGTATTATATTATATGAATTCTGCAGTACTTCAATCAATCAATCAATCAAAGTCTTTATTTAACCAGGCGATCACCGTTGAGCAAGCTCATTTTCGAGGTGGACCTGGGTTTATCAACAAGGAACAAGGGACAATATACATGGGATGCAACACACAAGAAAATAGTAATAAAAATAAAGTGAGATACAATAATACAGTATATACAAAGTATCAGCAGGTTGCATTGACAGTAGTATATGTTTGGAACAGAAGATACAGCTAGTTTTGGTTAGGACAAAATTTTTCATATAATTAAAGAAATATACATATCAGGTGCACTGAACATAAATAAAACCTAATATAAAAAGATATATAGTGTTACAGTATGGAGAATTTAGAGCTTCAAAAGTCACCTGGGCCTGTTTATGTTGTGTTACAATCTGCCATCTTGACCCCCTTGTGAAATGATTAACTCTATGCCCCTCTTGGGTAATGTGAAGAAACTCTGTGTGATTTGTGTCTATAACCCCCGCTATGCCTAACCTGTCTGGCCTATCCTGCCTTGTAGACCAGGTCAGTACTAATGTAAGTAACAGTGAACTGATCATTTTGGGCAGTTTCAGTCTAGATTGACTAGGAAATAAGACCTGAGACTATGAGACTTTGATTAGTAAATTAAACCTAATTCATCATATCATTGATCCCACAACACCCTCTGTCAGAAGAGTCCATCATAATTTACTTAACTGGGTGTTATCTAACTGAAAGGATAGAATCCTTGGAGCTGGTATTATTGCCAAACCTGTTAGTAGCCACCTGCCTAATTCTGCATATGGAAGGCCTGCTTACCTACTATTCTCCCCAAGGTTGTTATGCCAGGAGGTTTCTCCAGGTTGAATTAGAACAACTTCATTGATGACTTGGCTTGGTCACCTCTGCTTACTGCATCTGGTGTTACCTCAGCCTAGTTTGATTTTGTATCCCAGTGTAGTGCATTACAGAAGAAGCATACATCCCAGTGATAAACAGAGAGTGACGGGTGTCTCCACCAGATGGCTTCATAGTGATCTTTTATCTCTGTTTACAACTAGGGACAAATGTTGGTCCAAATGTATGGCCTCTGCACTTATCTCAGATTGGCTAGAGTATAAGAAATTAAGAAATATGTGTAAGAAAGCCATTTGCCACAGCAAGATCGGCCCTGGATGTCACAAAATATAATTTCCACACTGCAGTGGACACCAGTGACACTGCTGCTAGAGTTTTACCTCATGCAGTGTCTTTAAGAAGGTTTGCCTTGCTGAGGACTACCATCTTTTCGCAAGATGCTCAAAACAAGGTCATTGATTTCTTCATTGAGGGAAATTAATTATTTGGTGACAAAACAGGGGCCTACATGAAAAAGGTGGATGAATACAAAACCACTTTTCAAAAGTTACAATGAAAAGGAAAAGGCTTCTACTTCCTACGGGTTATACGGAAGGGGAGGCAGAAGCAGGGAATACTTTCCAAGATCCTTTGCCCAGGTCGCCCAACCATGATTAGTAGAAGGAAGACTGGCACACTACCACAGACAAATGGGTACTGGAAGTAGTGTGCCAGGGTTGTATCTGCAGTTCAAACACTTTCCAGATCAGCAGAAACACAGAAGTTTCCCAGCTCACTCTTCCAGAGAAAGAAGTCTGCTGAAACTGGAAGTAAAAAAAAAAAAACAAAAAAAAAAAAACAAACTATTATCACAAGTCAGAGAAAAAGGCCCTGTCTCCCAATAGGGCAGGGGCATATTCTTAAGACAATTTCTGACCCATAAGAAAAATGGGGCATGGCGATCCATTTTAGAGGTCAGGTTTCTGAACAAGCATTTGAAAAAAAGGAAAATTCATGGTGGTCATACTAAGAATAATGATACCTTCTTTGCAGGCAGGTCATTGGCTGGGATCACTGGATCTGAAAGATGCCTATTTGCATATCCCAGTCAGACAGTCTCACAGAAAATGTCTCAGATTCAGGCTGGGGAACTGCCAATACCAGTTCACAGCTCTCCCATTTGGTCCCACCTCAGCATCAAGGGTTTTCACAAAGTGCTTGGCTGTGGTGGCAGCACATCTGAGAAAACAAGGTGTGGTAGTTTTCCCCTACTTGGATGACCGGCTAGTCTCAGGAAAAACAGAAGAGACAAGGTGCTCAGTTTAGTTGTTAAAAAGAACCTTGGAGAACCTAGGATTCTTGATACACCTGCAGAAATCCCAGCTAGCCGGCCCACCGGTGAAGCACTAGTGCTACCGCATGTGATGCCAATGACCTGGGTTCGGGAACGAGCCCGGGAGTCAGAGGGCCAGCCGGGGGACGAGGCTGAGCGTCCTGAGGACTGCTCGCCTTCTCCAGGGAGGAAGGGGGCAGAGGCTCGGCACTTGACTGGCCCCAGGCGGAGGCCTGAGGTATGGCAAGTGCCAAGCCAGACACGGGGAGTACGTGATGGACGTCACCGGTCATACTTTGATGTCAGGGCATGTGTCACGTCCATGGAACACGGGAAATTACTCTCCAGGCTCCGAGAAGACAGAGCATCTGGGCAGACCCCTAAATAACTCCCATCTGCCTGGTCTTGCTGGATCCCGACAAGACTCAGATTGTTCGAGGTGTAGTTGTCCTACCTTGTCCCCACCTGGGGGGAAGAACCACGGCTCCATGGGGGACTCTGGAGGGTCCAGGTAAGGTGTCAGAAGCAGGGGCAGACACCATTGGTGCTCCCAATGATGCGGGGCTTGGAGTAGCTAGGGGAGAATAAACTACATTAAAAAAAAAAAAAAAAAAGTCCCAGCTAGAGCCTTTTCAAGTACTAGACTTCTTAGGAGCAGAGCTAAATACCCTGCAGGGAAAAGCTTTGCTCCCGTAGGCCAGAGTTGTAGCTTTGATAACAACAGCAGTCTTTCACAGCAGGTCGGCCAAGGCCTGCAAAAGATTTCCTGCAGTTACTAGGGCATGTGGCCACATCCGCAGCTGTGGTTCCATGGGCCAGGTTCCAAATGAGAGATATCCAGTACCATGACTTAAAGGACAACTGGTCTCAAAGATGGGATCCTCTTTCAAAGCTAGTGCCAGTGAAGAAAGCACTAGTGGAATTATTAGAGTGGTGGATAGAAGAAAGCAACCTCAAAGAGGACATTCCATTCCTTCAGCAATCACCAACAAGTATTCTTACTTCAGGTACCTCACTCCTGTGGTGGGGTGCCCGTCTGCAGGACCCCATGGTGAGTGGCACATGGAGACCTCGAGAGTCGCTACAACACATAGTCCTTCTGGAGCTCAGCAGTGCTGCTAGAAATGCAGTCTTTCTCCTCCCAGCTACAGGGTAAGTCTGTTCAAATCAAGGCAGACAGCACCACAACAGTGTACTACATAAACAAGCAGGGAAGAACAAGAGCATCAAAACTGTGCACAGAAGCAATGAGGATCTGAAATCTGGCGTATTCCTTAGAAGCCAAATGTATTTGCAGTTCGTCTGCCAGGCAAAGACAATATCCTGGCAGATTCCATAAGCAGAATCAACCAGGGAAATCGCAAATGGGTGTTAAACCAGCAGGTTCTGACCACAGTGTTCAGAAGGTGGGGAACTTCTAATATAGGCGTGTTCGCATTTTAGGAGAATGATCATCTCCCACAGTTTTGTTGCAGACCACCAACCAGAGAACACCCTGGTACTGGACTGGACAGAGAAGTTTCTGTATGCCATTTCATCATTCCCACTCATTCAGAAAGTACTCCTGAAACTCACAGTGATCCTGATAGCTCCAGACTGGGCCAGACAGGCCTGGGACTCCATGCTCCAGGTGCTGTCCAGCAAGAATCCAATCAGCCTCCCACTCCTTGACACTCTGACTTCGTCCTAGGGCAGAATAACATTCCCAAACCTTAGAACCCTACACCTGAAGGCATGGTCCTTGAGGAGTTAAGAGTTTTCTGGATTTGATCTATCAGAGGAAGTCCTGAAGGTGCTTAGGGTTTCAAGGAACTCCCGTGACCATTACTGGTGTGCCTCCAGAAAAGTAAACTCAGGAGTGGCAGGGTTATCTGTAATTCTGGAATACCTAGTACACCTACAGTGTTGTGCCTGTCGTATTCAACTTTAAAAAAGATGCACTTAGCAGCAGTGTCCACATACATATCAGCTGGCAAGGGAAAGTCTTTGGCCTCATTTTTCAAGTTTTTTTAAAGGCTTAAGCCATTTGTACCTACCAGTGAGAGACCCTGTCCCACCTTGGGATCTCAATATACGCCTTGCCCAGCTTATGGAGGCTCCCTTTGAGCCTGTAGCAACTGCTGACCTGAAGTACATCACATGTTAAACCATATTCCTGGTTGCAGTGACCTTTGCTAGGAGGATAAGCGAATTGCAAGCCCTCTGCAGAGAGCCACATTACAGAATCTGTTAGGGGGAAGGTAGATCTGCTTAGAGGATATCTTTTCCATTAGGCCACACCTTTGAAACTATACTTGTGTCAGCACTGGGACCACATGGAAACTTTTGCTAGCCAGGGCCACCTACGTCGATGTCATGTGTCCGCATGTATATAAATGTGGGTGACCCCATCTGTCCTCAGTTATTTTCGTGCCATTGATCATCCTTGTTTGACCTGTGTGGAAACACGCTGACCAACCAGCCTTTGTCATTTATTATTTTTCTATTAGTGATGTTGTCACTGCATGCCGCTGAAACCAACAGCATTGTTCCCATACTGCGAGTGTGGAGAAAATAATTTATAAATATGACACACACAAAGTGTATGCCTGCTGTTTAGGCCTCTCTCACAGTGTCAGGAATTGTGAGATTTGCTAGGGCTTCAGTCAAGCTACATGGCAACACAGAAGAAAGGTGTTGGAGAAGTTTTTACTTGTAAAAACTTTAGCAACCATGGAAAAAGCCCAGGGCCAGAAATTGGCGTTGCTAGCCCCATTGGCCGACTTGCGGTCGTTGAAGTCAAAAGACTGAGAAGAAGAGCGGTCATTGTCGGGACACAAGCACAAACATAGGGACAAAGGCAAGTCTGCTTTCCTGGTGAGATCTAGGTCACTGCTGCGGCCTGCAGGTATTTTACCTTCTTCGTCATCGTCCTCTTTGGCGGCAGTGATGCCAACCCCGCCCCCAACATCCGTAGACCAGACATGAAGGTCGGGACTTGGCTTAGGCACTACCATACCTACTATAGACGGTATGTCACCATTGTTGATGGATACAGGCCTGTCGTCGACTATAGCAGTCACAGTCCCTGGCCAGGGCATCGTTTTCAGATATGATATGCCATGACGCATACTTCCAGGCTTACCTATGCAGCCTGTACTGCTGTCAGTGGGGTTTCTGCATCACAGGCACTGTGGACAGAATCATCTGGTACATAGAATATACCTCCTGACCAGTAGGTGCCGGTGTCGCCAGCAAGGTCTTCAGTTCCCATCGTCAACAGGGACATTGACAGTGAGGTAGAATATAATCCAGACCTCATTATGGAGGGGATTATGAAGAAAAAGAGGGGTGTGGAGAAGAACAGTATGTCCCACATTCTGACTCCACTGTATCTTCTTGTAGTGGGGATTCCATGGTGTACACACCCAGAGACCCTCCAGAACTCCCTGCCTTCCAATCTGTGATGTAGCAAATTTATAATGTAGTGGGCTTTGCTGTGGAGGCAGAGAACTCCACTAAAAATAATCTGATGGCGTTTTTGGAGGTACCATGTACTCCCTCCATCATCATCCCTCCAATTTGTCCTGCATTGGAGGATGCCACCTTTGCTGCATGGTACAGGCGTAATTCCATACCAGCTGTGCCTAGAACGGCTAACAAGCAGTACCCTGCTTCTGCCAAATCTTATTATGCTAACCAGCCTGAAACAGACTCAGTGGTTATAATTGCTGTTTGTGACAGATCCAGGGCACCTGAACATGAGTACCCTACCTCCTGTTAAGGAATCGAGGAGGCTAGATGTGATGGGCAAACGTACTTATGCCTCTGCCTGACTAGGCCTTCGTATTGCAAACAACCAGGCCCATATGACAAAGTATCACAATAGCCTGTGGAAAGCTGCCAAGGCTGCAGCCCAGGCAATCCTTGAGGGTAATGCCAAGAATGTGTAAAATTAAAACTCTTACTTCTGGTGCTGAGGTTGGCAAACATTTGCTCCGCTTGGCATAAGATGTCTCTGATGCCTCTCCCAGGGTGGCTGCCACTGGTATTTGCATGAGATGTTATTCTTGGCTTAGGGTTGCTGGGTTTGCCACTGATGTACAGCAAATGGTTTTGAATGCCCCTTTTAGAGGCACCAAACTGTTTGGCTGTGATGTAGAACAGGCAGTAAGAGGATTTCCAAGTCTCTAAAATGACTTTTAAGATCAGTGAAATCCCTTTATCCCACGCCTGGTAGGGAACGTGGGAGAGGATCCTTTCGTCAGCTTGCTGCCAGAGGTGGTCATCAAGCCTACTGTCAGCAAGGCAAAGGTAAGGGTGGTGGAGCCTTGGCAGGCCCCCTCCCCCTAGGTGCCCATTCCAAAGCACCAAAGGCCATTGGAGCCGGTGGCGGTGCTCCCACTGGCTCAGCCTGACGCGAATCAATATGCCCCCCCTACCACTGTTGCCTCCAGAGGTGGTTGTAGAATGTCATCTCTCTCACTTCATCTGACACAATGGAGGGAGATTACAACAGATGAATCGGTTCTGGAGATAAGTGCAAAGGGACATGCTCTGGAGCTTTTGAAGACCCTTCCAGAGCATCCATCGCCTCTTTCCACTTATCCACCGGGACTTGTGTCCTGCTGAAAGAAGAAGAGCAAACCTTGCCACACAAATATACAATAGAACCATTACCAGTGCCTTCTTGCCAGAAGATCAGAGGGTTCTACTTCAGATACTTTCTGGTCCCCAAATGGACAGGTCTCAGGCCTGTGTTAGATCTGAGAGCCCTGAACTTCCACATAGTGTACAAAATGTTTTGCGTAATCTCACTTCAGGCTTTAATTCCTCTGTTGCAAACAGGGGACTGGATTTGCTTCCTGGATATGAAGGATATGTGTACTTTCATATCAGGAAACATCACAAACAGTATCTCAGATTTGTGCTGGAAGGGAAGCTTTATCAGTTCTGAGTATTGCCCTTTGGCTTGTCTTCTGCATCACGGGTCTTTACCAACTGCTTGCCAGTGGTAGCAGCAGCACGTCGCAGTGGAGGCCTGTATGTCTTCCCTTACCTGGATGATTGGCTCTTGAAAGCGGCCTGCTCTAGGGACCCATTAGTGCACACCCTGTCTCAAACAAGGTAATTGTTTGATGACCTGGAGGTTACAGTGAATGTGCAAAAGTCAGTACTGACTCCATGCCAAAGACTGCAGTACATTAATGTAGTTGTGGATGAAGAAAAGGGCTTTGCATTCTTGCTGCTGGACAGGCTGGAATGACTCATTGCTCAAGCTCAGTTGGTATACAGCAGTCATCAAATCCCAGCCAGAATATTTCTGTCTCCTGGGACTCATGGCAGTAGTGATTGTCACTGTGCCACTGGCCGGCTTACACATGAGGCTCCCTCAGTGGACATTAAAGAGCTAGTGGAACCAAAACAGACAAACAGGAAAATGATACAAATTTTAAGAAGTAATCAGTTGTAACTTTTTATTTCTAAAGTATTTTAATTTTTGCATTTGCTCATTAGCAAGTTTTGTATGTGATAATATTATGCTGTATGTGTGAACAGCTCTTAGCCTGACAGCTGACATATTTACCTCTGTTCCCTCATTGACATCATCAGTATTACAAACATACGAAGAAGCCAGCAGAAGAAGGCCATTTGGTCTATCAAGTCTGCTTGTTTTGCAGGGTCCACAGCTTGAGCTACTGTCCCTGCCCCCCCCCCCACTCCTCCCATCCTCCCTACCCATGACCCTTACCCTCCCTTTATACCTGTCCCAGCCTCTCTTAAAGCTGCCCACTGTCTTCAACCTAGATTACCCCTTCTGGCAGTGCATTCCCAAGTGTCTACCACCCTCTCTGTGCAGAAGTGCCTCCTGACCTCCTCCCAAACTCCCACGCCCAGCTTAAGACTGTGCCCCCACGTGTTGTGGTTGCCACTCAGCTTAAAGAAACTCTCCTTATCAACCTTATTTATTCCTTTCAAGTACTTGAAGGTCTCAATCATGTCCTCTCTCTCTCTCTCCCCTGTCTTCCAGGGAGTACATGTTCAGTGCCCTCAACCTCTCCTCGTATGCCTTACCCTGCTGACCAGCTGTCATCTTTGTAGCCCTCCTCTGGACTTTCTTCAGCAGGTTAATGTCCTTTTTGAGGTGTGGGCACCAGTACTGAACAACATACTCTAGATGCCGCCTTACCAGTGACCTGTACAAGGGCAGTATAATCTCCTCTCTGCTACTACTGATCCCCCTAGCTATGCATCCCAGCATCTTGTTTGCTTTTGCTGCTGCTTTCTTGCACTGCATGGAGTACTTCAGGTCACTAGTGATCATCACTCCCAGGTCCTTTTCCTCCTCTGATGCAGATACTCTGACTCCACCCAGGTAGTAGTCTGTCCTAGGATTCTTGGCTCCAATATGCATAACTTTGCATTTCTTGACATTGAAGCCAAGCTGCCGGATCCTGGACCACCTCCCTAGCTTTTCCAGATGATCTTGTAGGTCCTGTATCCCTTCAGCTGTGTCCACTCTCCCACAGAGCTTGGTATCATCCGTGAATAGGCACATTTTGCCCTTAATGCCATCTCCAGTGTCATTGGTGAAGACATTGAACAACACCAGCCCCAGTACCAGGCCCTGCGTGACCCCACTGGTTTACCTGTCTAGCACCAGATAACTCTTCCCCCCACAACCACCATCTGGGTTCTGTCCAGCCAGTTTTCCACTGATCTTGCCATCTTTTCCTCAACCCCGAGATCCACCAACTTCCTGATCAACCTTTTGTGAGGCACAGAGTCAAAGGCCTTGCTGAAATCAAGATAGTGGATGTCTACCGCTTGGCCCCTGTCTACTGTCTTAGTGACACAGTCAAGGAAGTCAATTAGATTTGTTTGACACAATCCCCCCCCCCCAGTGAACCCATGCTGCCTCTCATCCTGGAGACCATGCTCCTCTAGATATTCCACTAACCTTTCGTATAGTATGGTCTCCATGAGCTTGCCCACAATTGAGGTCAGACAGACTGGTCTGTAATTCACTGGGTCATCCTTGGGACCGCTTTTGTGGAGTGGCACTATATGTGCTGTTCTCCAGTCCTGCTGTACTATGCCTGTCTCTAGTGAACTTTTAAATAGGTTTGCCTGTGGTCCTGCCAGCTCCTCAGCCAGTTCCTTTAGTACCCTTGGATGTACTCCATCTGGGCCTGGTGATTTGTCCACCTTCAATGCCAGCAGCCCCTCCCTCACTCTATCCTCCTCTATCACTACATCTCTGTCCCCCCCCCTCCTCTTTCCCTCCTGAAGGCACTGGTCTGTCGTTCTCACTGGTGAAGACAGAACAGAAGTATTCATTTAGTATCTCTGCTTTTCCCCCATTAGCCTCCACCCCTTTCTTAAGCCAAACAGTCCCTTCTCTCACTTGTATAGTGAAAGAAAGCCTTCTCCCCATTTTAATACCTTCAGCCATCTGCAGCTCCTTGTATGCCTTTGCTCACCTGACTTTCTTACTTGCCTCACTAGCCAACCTTGGGTAATTTTCCCAATTCATCCCTCTCTTGGTCTTCCTGAATTTTCTGTAGGCCAACCTCTTTTCCCTTACTACCTGGGCAACCCCAGAACTGAACCAGCTGGGTGCTTTGGCCCTTGTGTTCTTACCCCTGTGCCTAACGCACTCATCTGTGGCTACCAGTATTCCTTCCTTAATGATGGACCACCTTTGGTCCACCCCCATATCTGCTCTGATGCCCGCAAGATGGCTGTTTAGCACTTCTCCCATTTTTCTGAAGTCCACCCTCCTGAAATCCAAGATTTTGGTCTTAGTTGGGATGCTTTCCCTGCCATATCCATCTGGAACCACATTGCGCAATGGTCACTTCCTCACAGTGGCTTCCTGACCATTATTTCAGACAACATGAAGTCTTGCTATATTATGACTATTGCAGTTTGCCCCAGCCTTAGAACTGCTCTGGAGGTGAAAGAGTTAACTTCCATGCAGAGCATGGAGCTTAGAGCGAGAGCTCGGTTCAGAAGCTCTGTTTGGCTGGTTTCAAACCGAAACCGTTAGATTCTTTACTCCGCCTCACTGAACAGTCGCTCGGAGATTCCTCCTGTTGCTCGGTTCATTTCTTGGTTTAAAGCGCTATTTCTCGGTTGAATTTAACCATGATTTCATATTTTAACATAAACCCGATCGGTTCAGGCTCTGTCTATAGTAATCGTAAGTAATAGATAGGGTTTTTCTGTGTGGAACTTGTAAAAGTATTATCGTTCGGTTGACCCGATCGAGGTTGTATTTGAATATAAGTTTAAAGCCTTTTAAGGCTTTTTAGAATCGTGTTTCCGGTTCTTATTGGTTCTAAAAACGGATTTCATTACGTTTTTTTCCACGACCCGTGACACGGTTTGGAACCGATAAGGGTGTCTTGCCTGGCACTGCCATCAAAAGGGCAAGTTGGTTGGTTAGGCTGGCATTATGTCTTGAGAAACCCAAAGGAAAAACCGGGCCCACTGGGTTTCAACACTGTAGTGTCTGTGGGGAAGCCTTTGCCAAGGCTGACCCACACACTACATGTGTTTATTGTCTGGGGTTTGACCACCTCAATTCAGACTGCCAGATTTGTAAAAATTTCCCTACAGCCACCCTGGACAAGAGAGTGGGCAGGCTCAGGGAACGAGAGGCCAAAAAGTCCGCTGACCCGGATGGCCAGCCCGGTTCGGTGCCAACCGAACTGGAGGGAGTGCCCTCTGACCAGGGCGAGACTTCCTCGGGCAAACGAAAAGCTGGCTCTGAGGAGCCAGTTCCAGCAAAGAAATCTAAAAAATCAGCAGGTTTGGAGTCCAAAATTCAATCTGCAACTGCTGCTGAGATAGCCAGGGCAATACAGATTGTCCAGTCCCTGTCCCCGGTTCCCTCCGAACCGCCACTGTCTGGCAAAAGGTCGGTTCGGTCGGTTCCAATGGTTCAGGATTATGATATAGAAGAGTTCTATGAACCAGAGGAGGGGGATGAGGATTATGATCAGTGTGAATGTGACTTTGAAAGTCTGGATGTGCCCATTGAACCGGACATCTCCCCAGACAGACCTTCAGGTGAGTCTCCCCCTAGGCTTTCTGAGTCCCCTTCTCATTTTTTGTTTTATAAAAAGTTGCTGAGACCCTCCAGCTTCCTTAGAGGAGGCTTTGGATGAGCAAGAGGAGCCTGACTATGTGGAGATGATGGATATCCCAGAGTCCAGGAGGTTGTCCATCCCTTTACATAAATCCTTTAGAAAACAAACAATAAAAATTTTAAAGCTCTAATTCTGTGCCTCCTGTGGATAAAAAGATGGACAGGAGGTATACTTTATCAGGTCCTGATACAGTTTTCTTTCACAGCAATGCAGTCATGTTGGAGTAGTTCAGGCTGCAGCCTGTGATAAAGCTAATATTCCACTGGCTTCACATCCTCCTGACAAGATTCCAGGAAGATTGATGCCATGGCCAAAAACAATACATGGCAGCATCCTTGGGACTCAGACAAGCTAACTATATGGCTTATGTTGCAAGATACAGAAATCTAGATGGGATACTGTCATGGCCTTAGCCAAACAGGTCCCTGGCCAGCTCAAAGGAGCTGGAGCAGGTGGCCCTTGATGGTATTGAGGCATCTAAGGTGCAATTCCATGCTGCAGTGGATTCTAATGATGTATCCTCTAGAGTCATGGCTACATCTGTGGCTTTTCGCAGATTGGCCTGGCTCAGGTGTACTCTTGTCTGGGATACCCAGTCTAAGGCTATGGATTTTCCTGTGGTGGGAAATTCTCTGTTTGGGAGCAGACAGAGAATTATATGAAAAATGGATGAATATAGAACCACTTACAGGGTGCACAAGCCAAGGAGAAGCCACTCCTCAGAGGCAGCCCCCAGGGGTGAGGGTGAGCCTTTCTCAAGGCCTTTTTGCCAGACTCGGGCCCCCTCCTCTTCAGCCTATGTACAGAGGGGGTTCTTCAGAGGGAGAGGCAGACGGGGTTCGAGCAGGCCTGCTCCCACCCCTCAGCCTAAAGCCCCTGCCAAACAGGCACCCTGATTGGATGCCCAGGGTCGGCTCTCCACTACCTGTAGGGGGCAGGTTGGCTCACTTCGTCCAGGACTGGCTGTCTTTAACTTCAGACAGGTGGGTCCTGGAAGTAGTGAGCCAGGGTCTAGTTCTCAGCTTCAAGAAATTTCCAAAGATGAGAGCCAGATCTTTTCCACCTACAAACCCTTTAGAGACTCTTGCTTTGGAACAGAAGTCTCAACCTCCTGGCTCTCAGAGCTGTAGAAAGGTTTCTCCCTTCACCAGGGCAAGGGTCTGTACTCCAGGTACTTCCTTACCCCAAAAGACAGGAGAGTGGCGCCCTATCTGGATCTAAGATATCTAAACAAGCACCTTTAAAGCCAAAGTTCAAAATGGTGACACTGGGAATGATTTTACCCTCCCTAAGGCCAGGGACTGGCTAGCCTCCCTGGACCTCAAAGATGCCTACTTTCATGTTCTTATCAGAAGCTCCCATCGAAAGTACCTCAGATTGAACTGCCCTCAGGCCATTATCAGTTCAGAGCAATGCCCTGCCTCACTTCTGCCCAAGGGTGTTCACAAAGTGTCTAGCAGTAGCAGTCGCTCACCTAAGAAGGCAAAAGATTGCCATTTTCCCTACCTGGACGACTGGCTCATGGTGGGTCAGTCTCAGACCAGGTCAAATCACACCTGCTAGTTACCCAGCAGCTGCTTGCCTCTCTGGTTTTCTTCTCAATCTTCCAAAGTCAGTTTTGGAACCTGTCCAGGTACTCACCTTTAGGCGCAGAACTGGATACAAAGCAGGCAGAGCCTTCCCTTGAAAGTGGTAAGGACCTTAGTGGCCCTGGCCTCCTTCACTCTGCAGGTTTCTCGACCAGCAAGGCATTTCCTGCAGCTCCTAGGGCACATGGCTGCCTCCACAGCTGTGGTGCAAGGAGCAAGATTTCAGATGAGGGACATTCAGTTCCATTTGAGAGCTTTCTGGTCTCAAAGAAGAGATCCTCTATCCAAGTTAATCCCAGTGACTCGAACCCTGATCCAGGCCCTTCAGTGGTGGCAGGATCAGAGCAATCTGAGACAGGGGGTGCCTTTCATCCCTCTGTCCCATTCCTTGACCCTTACTACAAATGCATCCCTTTTGGGATGGGGAGCTCACATGGGCGACCTCTCCACCCAGGGATTATGGTCCCCTCAGGAATCTCTGCTCCACATCAATCTGTTGGAACTCAGAGCTGTTTTTCTAGCACTTCAGGTTTTCTCTGCATCTGTTCAGAACAAGGTAGTACAGGTCAGAACAGACAACACCACTACAATGTGGTACATCAAGCAAACAAGGGGGCACTCGGTCTTCGGCCTTGTGCACTGAGGCAATGAAGTTGTGGTCTCTGGCTTACTCCCGAACACTTCCCTCATAGCAGTTCACCTCCCAGGCAAGGACAATGTCCTGGCAGATGCCCTCAGCAGGATTTCCAGGGCCATCACGAATGGTCACTGGATCCCCTAGTACTGGGATAGTGTTTGCCAGATGGGGCACTCCTCAGATAGATCTTTTCGCAGCCCCAGACAATTATTAACTTCCACTGTTTTGTTGCAGGCCAGTTAGTTCCCTGGATGCCTTTCTCCTCGATTGGGAAGGAAGTTTCTTTATGCCTTTCCCCTTCCTCTCCTGTTCAAAGTACTAGTCAAAGTCAGGTCTCAGCCCTGCAAAATGATCCTGATTGCTCCAGACTGGGCCAGGCAGCCCTGGTACCCACTCCTTCTGTCCTTAACAGTCCATCTTCCCTGTGTCTCCCAGGAACCACAATCTGTTAACCTGTGCTCAGGGGAGGTTTGGTATCCGAATCTCAAATCCCTCAACCTCAAGGCTTGGCTCTTGAGCAGTTAGAGTTGGCCGATTTGCAACTTTCTCAAAGTGTTCTCGAAATCCTGAAGGCTGCTAGGAAGCCTTCCACCAGGGCTACCTATAACTCCAAGTGGAAAAGGTTTTCCATATGGTGTTCTGGGAAGCATGTTTCCCAGAATCTGCTGATTCACCTACTGTATTGGACTACATGGTCCATCTTAATTTTTGGGACTGAGACCAGCCACCCTGAAAGTGCACTTGGCTGCTGTCTCTGCCTTCATTCAGCAGGAAGCCCTCTTCTCTCTCTGCTCATCCTGTATTTTCCAAGTTTTTAAAGGATTGCTTCACACCAATCCTCCATTCAGGGACCCTGCCCCGGCTTGGGATCTTAATGTATGCATTGCTCAGCTAATGCAACCCCTTTGAGCCTCTGTCTTGGCAGAGCTTAAGTTTGACTTGAAAACTGTATTCTTGGTAGCCATCACTTCTGCCAGGGTATAAGTGAGTTACAGGCTTTATCAGTAGAAACTGACTTTATTTCCTTTCACAGGGATAAAGTGGTCCTCAGGACTAACAGGAAGTTTTGCCTAAGGTGGTTTCAGATTTCCACCTTAACCAATCTATTCACTCCCAGTGTTCTTCACTGACCATTCCTCCTCTGGTGAGAGGAGGCTGAACAGCTTAGATGTTAAGAGGGCCCTAAGTTGCTACATAGAGCGTACCAAGGGTCACAGGTTTGACTCCCTCCAACTGTTTCTCACTTATAGTGAGGTTGGGAAAGGGAGACCTGCCACTAAAAGATCCATTGCCAGGTGGATCGTTTCTTGTATCAATTTTGCTATCAAAAGCTGGGTAAGGTTCCCCCTCAGGCCTGAGGCTCACTCTACCAGAGGCACAGCTGCATCTCTAGCTGCTGCTAGAGACATCCCTATCTTGGAGATATGTCAGGCAGCTACTTGGAAGACAGTACACACTGTCAAGCATTACTCCTGGATATTCAGGCCAGGAGGGATGCTCGGTTTAACACAACCGTGCTTCAGAGCCCTATTCCCTAAGTAGGTTCTGTCCCTCCTCCATGGAGGTACTGCTGTAGTCTGCAATAGTGTAATATAGCAAGACTTCATGTTGTCTGAAGAAAAATTACTCACCTTAGTAATGTTGTTTCTTCTAATGGAGTCTTGCTATATTATGACCTCCCCAACCTGCCCTCTCAGAACTCCTACTTTGGGGTATGGGGTGGGTAGTCCTCTGTTGGCATTTATTGATGCCTCTTTCATTTTGGGTGTTGTGTTTATTTAGTTATTTTATCTTAATTTTCTGGTCCACTGACTTGAGTCTTTGTGTTGGGACCAGTGAAAATGTGTTAATATATTAGTAGCCAGTTGGCTAGTGTAGGTTACAGCTTCCACACAGAACCTTAGTGAGTTTTTGCTCGTAAAGATCTGACGGTTTCGGTTTGAAACCAGCCAAACAGAGCTTCTGAACCGAGCTCGCACTCTAAGCTCCATGCTCGGCATGGAAGTTAACTCTTTCACCTCCGGAGCAGTTCTAAGGCTGGGGCAAACTGCAATAGTCATAATATAGCAAGACTCCATTAGAAGAAACAACATTACTAAGGTGAGTAATTTTTTCTTCCTGTACATGCTCCCCATTTGTGAGCACTGGATTAAGAATTGCCTCAGTTCTTGTTGGTTCAGTGACGCCCTCAGTCAGGAACCCACTCTGCAGTCCTTCCATGATCACCTGACTCCTGGCACATGTGAATGGTATGCTCCAGTCCACCTTGGGCAGGTTGAAGTCCCCCATAATTACCACCTCTCCTTTCCCAGCAGCTTCTGGTATTTGTGAGCTCAGTTCCCTGTCCCTCTCCTCATCCTGACTGGGTGGTCTATAAACCACCCCCAGCCTCACCTTTCTCCCTCTATTGGACCTTAACTGGATCCATAATGCCTCCACCTCCCCTTCCTCCGACTCCTCCCTCATGCAAGTTATTCCCTCCCTGATATAAACTGCCACTCCTCCCCCTTCCCGACTACCCTGTCTCTCCTGTATAGTTTATATCCGGGATCGCAAGGTCCCAGTCATGGTGTGATGTTGCCCAAGTCTTGGTTACTGTAGCTGTGTCCACCCTTCTGTCCACCAGTAGTGCCTGCAGGTCTTCCATTTTGTTTCCAAGACTTCATGTATTCAGAGACACCACCCTCCACCTAGAAACTGACCTTCCTTCTCTTCTCTCTATTCTTCTATTCACATTTATTCCCTCTATGTGCACCCCTCCACGTACCCTTGTTTTGTGTTCCTCACCCCCTCCACCCTTCACTAACTGTGTTCTTGCCCCTGCCACCTCCTCCCTCCAGACCTGTTCCATCACTGTGGGGGGGAGGTTCACTGACCTCCTCCTCCTCTCGGAGTCTGTGGGCCTGCATGCCCACTGTTCCCCCCTCAGTAGTTTAAATTAAGTGTAGTGGTTATGTATTCCCCCAGTTTGGCCCCGCGTACCCTCAAACCCTCCCTACTGAGGTATGGCCTGTCTGGTGAAAAGAGTGCTTTGTTTGATCAGCTCTTCTCCCAGTCCCCAGTACAGATGAACATCTCCCTGCACCATTTCCTCAGCCAGTCATTGAAATCCTCTATTCTTTTCCTGTCTGTGCTGCCCTTGGTACTGGCATCACCTCTGAGAAAGACAGTAAACTTCTTTCCTCCCTGCAGATCTTCCGTAACTCCCTGAACCTACTTTTCACTACCTCCACCTCCTCCCCAGCTAGGTCGTTGGTTCCCAAATGTATAACTAAATTAGGCTTTCCTCCAACCTCCCTTACTATTTCCCTTATTCTTGGGCCCACATTCCTCGCTGTCATCCCTGTCATACAAACCACCCTCCTGCTTGCATTTGAGTCCCCTTTCCTTCCCTAGTGAATACCCCTAATTATGGAGTCCCCTATGAGTGCCACCCTTCCATCCTTTGCATCCGTGCTCCCCGTCCTTCCTTCCTTTCTTACCTTTGGTACTAGCTGCTTCAAACAACATGAAGTCTTGCTGTATTCTGACATATGCAGTGATCACCAACCTTTGAACTGCCCCGGAGAACAGAGAGTTAACTTTCCATGCAGGGCATGGAACGCTGAGCTCGAGCTCGGTTGAAGCCTCTGTCTGCTGTTGTTTGAATTCCAACCATCAGATTCTTTACTCTGCCTCACTGAACAGTCGCTCCGGAGATTTCTCCTTCGCTCGGTTCAAAAAAGTCGGTTAAAGTGTCATTTTTTTTGCTCGGTTTCGACCGAATTTCTGTTACTGAACCTGTCGGTTTAAGTCTCTGTCTGTGGTACCGTGAGTACTAGATAGGTTTTTGTATTAGTTTCTGTGTGGAACTTGTAAACATTGGATCGGTTCGGTTTGAACCGATCAGGTTTGTGTTAAAAAAAAACAAAAAAACTTCTGTCTTTATTAGAGTGTGGTAACCGGTCCGTATCGGTTCTAAAAAAAACGGATTTCATTACATTTTTTTCCAAGACCCGTAAAATGGTCAGGAACCGATAGGGGTGTCTTGCCTGGCTGATTGCCGAAAAAAGGGTACATTTTGGTTAGGATTGGCCATGCCTGAGAAACCCAAGAAAAAAAAAACGGGCCCACTGGGTTTCAACACTGTAGTGTATGTGAGGAAGCCTTTGCTAAGGCTGATCCCCATACCACCTGTGTTTATTGTCTGGGGTTTGACCACCTCAATTCAGACTGCCAAATTTGTAAAAGTTTTCCCAAAGCTACCTTGGATAAGAGAATAGGTAGACTGAGGGAAAGGGAGGCCGAGAAGTCCGCTGACCCAGATGGCCAGCCCGGTTCCGACCGAACCAGAAGGAGTGCCCTCTGACCAGGGCGAAACTTCTCCGGGCAAAAGGAGAACTGATTCCGAGGAGTCGGTTCCAGTTAAAAGAAAGAAAAGGGATAAATCATCCGGTTCGGATCCACAAGTTCTTTCTCCGACCGCTGATGAGATAGCCAGAGCGATAAGGATAGTTCAATCGCTGACTTCGGTTTCGGCCGAACCGGCACCATCTGTCAGGGGCTCGGTTCGGTCGGTTCCCCCGGTTCCGGATTATACTTTAGAAGAATTTTATGAACCGGAGGAGGAGGAGGGAGAGTATGAAGATAATGATAATGATGGTGATTATGAAAGTCTGGATGTGCCTATTGACCCGGACATCTCCCCAGACAGATCTTCAGGTGTTTCTCCTCCTAGGCTTTCTGAGTCCCCTTCCCACTTTATGTTTTACAAGAAAGTGGCTGAAACCCCCCAGCTTCCTATGGAAGAAGCAGTAGAGGATCAGGAGGAGCCTGATTTTGTTGAGATGATGGACATCCCAGAGTCCAGGAGCTTGTCTATTCCCCTCCATAAATCTTTTGGGAAACAGACATTTAAAATTCTAAAATCTCCTAATTCCATACCTCCTGTGGACAGAAGAATGGACAAGAGGTATACTCTTTCAGGCTCGGACACAGAGTTCCTTTCCCAGCAATGCAGCCATGTTGGGGTAGTGCAGGCTGCTGACTGTGATAAGGCAAATATTCCCTTTGCTTCACACCCCCCAGATAAGGACTCCAGGAGGATTGATGCCATGGCAGAGAAACAGTACATGGCAGCATCTTTGGGACTCAGGCAGGCTAACTATATGGCCTACACAGCTAGATACCAGTAGTCCAGGTGGGACACTGTGCTGGCTCTGGCTAAACAGGCCCCTGACCAGCTTGCCAAGGAGCTGGAGCGGGTGGCTGCGGATGGGATTGAGGCATCCAAGGTGCAATTTCATGCTGCTGTGGACTCCAGTGATGTTTCATCTAGAGTCATGGCTACATCTGTGGCCCTTCGGAGGATGGCTTGGCTCAGATGTACTAGCCTATCACAGGATACCCAGGCTAAGGCCATGGATTTTCCTTTTTTTTTTATTTAATATGTTTTATTACTTAATAAAATCACGACATTATTAAAACACAACAGGAAAGTTGACAATATTTTAAAAGGCATCCTGGATAGAAAAGTAGAAGGAGAGAACTGGAAAACAATATTCCAGCTACATTAGAGCAAACTAGAAGTGAGTTAACAGTTATACACATCTCCCCACCCTGCCCTCCCCTCCCTCGCTGTGGTGCATACAGGCTGCTGTTCATATGGCTATAGTATTGTTCAGGTAGAGAAAATGTAATGGGCCCTGCATAGAAAGGATAGAAGAAAAGAAAAAAGAAGACCCAAATATTATGGCGATGTTCTCTTCCTGTTCAGGGTAATGTAGGAAGAGGCAAATTAGAAGGTAATGAGAGGCGTAGAGGGCCCGCAACCCAGCTTAGGTCTGAGTATCAATTCAAGTAAAGTGTATATAATTTTCCCATTTTGTCATAAAAGAGGATTGTGTGCGTTCCTTGCGCTATTAGATGTTCGACACGGTGCAAAAGACAATTCATGCAACCACTCAGTGTATGATAAAGTAATTTGGTCTTTCCAATGTCTGAGTACCAACTTTTGACCGCCATTGATATTAACGCCCAGGTGGTATCTTTTTCTTTACCTGATTATGGAGTAATCCCCAAAAATGCAAGTTTTGGGGGAAAATAATCTGTGCAACCCTAATAGTGGATCTAGAGTTGATTCTGTTTGTTTCCACAGAGGAGATACCAAATCACACGACCGACCACAAAATGTGTAATAATGTACCCTCTTCTTTGTTACATCTGGAGCATATTGCCGAAGATATGCGTCTTATTTGTACCAGTTTAACAGGAGTGTAGTAAAGGTTGTTTAGAATGTTATACTGTGTTATCCTATATCTATCTTGGGTATGGTAAATATATAAGTCTCTCCATATACTTTGCCAGTTGATATTTCCATTCGGATAGAGACTTTGCCAGATTTTGGAGCCAGTAGCTGATGGGATTTCTGGGAATGTATGGAGTAGACTATACAGCTTAGAGATGCCATGCGGTTTATTAACTATTGTAGAAATTTGATAAAGAAAATCGGCAAGCTGGGATACTTTGGTTTCACGTCCAAACATTCTGCTCAAAAGTGGTGTTAACTGAGTGACTTTAAAAGATAGCCATCGGCCACCCAAATTTTGTTAAGATTTCCTCTGTGGTTAACATGCGATCTGATGGTGAGATCTGCCACTTGCATTCAGAAAGGGCAGTATCCATCCTCTGACTATCATAGAATTACCTATCTGCAGGTTAGGGTTTGCACAGATAGGCTGAGAGAAATCAAAAGCTGGGGAGACCTTGAAATATCTAAAAACTGTGAGATAACTCTGAGAGAGGTCCCAAGTGGCAAGGACTGAAAAGTTTTGGGTATTTTTTTCAATATATAAAAGAGGACATTGGAGCTATGTTATGGGTTTTCAAGAGCTCTAACTCATCCTGCAACCATGTTGGAGTGTATCTATATGAGGCATGGGGTTCGGAGTAGGATAACCATTTACCACATTTATACAGGTGCAAGGCCCAATAATATAGTAGAAAATTAGGAAGGAGTCCACCAATGTCCCTAGATTGAGATAACTTATAATAGGATTTTCTAGGGTTTGTTATTCCAAATAAATAAATTAATTCCTGAGTGTATACGTTGAAAGTAAGATACTGGTAACCACATGTCCAGCATATTCAGGGATAGAAAATTCTGGGAAGCACATTCATCTTGACGGCATTAATTCTGCCCCAGAACCATAGTGGAAGTTTGCTCCATCTTGTTAAGTCTTGTTGGATATCGCGCCATAAGTCCTCCAGATTTAGCTTCGCGATAAGGAAGGGCTTAGGTAATGTGGATCCCTAAGTACTTTATGGATCGTGAAGCCCATTTCATCCCAAAATGTGTGAAATTTGAACTGTGCGTAAAATGGTTGAGAGGGAAAATTTCTGTTTTGTTAATGTTGAGTTTATAGTTTGAGTATTTACTGAAATCCTTAATTATTGTCAAATCTTCTTCCAGTGAGGAAACTGGATTGGAAAGGTGAAGGAGAATGTCATCAGCAAAAACTGAAATTTTGGCAGTGTTATTGACTATGGGAATGCCAACAATTAATGGGGATAGGTTTAAACGCCTGAGAAGGGGCTCAAGGTATAAATTGAATAGAAAAGGGGAGAGTGGACAACTCTGTCGTGTGCCTGAGGTGAGGGGAAAAAAGTCAGATAGGATCCCATTGCAGTATAGCCTAGCTCTAGGTGAAGAATACAGCGCTTGGATCCAACTAATAAATAAAGGGGGGAAACCCATGGTTTGCAGTGTTGTCCAGAGAAACATCCAATCTACCCTATCGAACGCCTTTTCTGCGTCTAGGGAAATTAGGGCCATTGGAGTGAGCGAAGATTTTGCTGTATTAATAATGTACTGAAGCTTACGATGATGGTCTGCTGGAGTTCTGTTGACAACAAAACCTATTTGCTCAGGTCTAAGTAGAGAGGTCCAGACCATCTCCACCCTCTTAGCTAAAATTTTGGCTAGGATTTTAATATCGCAGTTTAATAAGGAGATGGGACGGTAACTTGATGGAAGATGTGCAGGTTTACCTGGTTTAAGGAGGAGAATAATAAGGGCTTCTGAGAGCGTTGGATCTTGTATGTTCCCTGAGAGCAGGTACTGATATAGACGGAGCAAACCCGGTGCTAAATCTTTAGCGAACCGCTTGTAAAAGTTTGAGGATAGGCCGTCAGGACCAGGAGCTTGTCTGGCGCTAAATCTTTGATAGCTAATAATATCTCTGAATGGAGATAGGGGAAGTTAATAATGTTTGTTGCCGGGAGAAAGAGATGGCAGGGAGTTGCTGCTAAGTAATTTAGCATCTCGTTTAAGGAAGGGGTGGAGTGGCTTTGTTATATAGTGAGGAGAAATGAGTGCCTAAGTGCGATACCACATCTCTGGGGTGGGTTTAATTTCCCAGTGGAGTCCTCAATCGAATTTATAAGCCTGGAGGTCTCTAGTTTCTTAGTCGCATAGGCTAAAGGTGACTTGCCCTTTAGCCCTGCTCAATATATTTTGCACGAGATCTCAAAATGGCAAATTCGACTTTTCTTGAAGCAAAAGGAGTATTGATTTCTTAGATGCAGGGAGCGTTTTCAGGGTATCCTGCGAGGAAGAGGAGGAGAGGGAGTACTCAAGTGCTTTAATCTGGGCCAGGAGTGTGAGAGCTTTGGCCTCATTCTTCCTTTTGTGTGTGGAAGCCAATCGGATAAATTCTCCTCTCAAATAACACTTTAGTGCACACCATTCATGATCGGCCTGTGTAACTGAGCCTTGATTATGGATAAAAAATGTTTGAATCAGATCTGATACTCTAGTAACCGTATGGTCGTCTTTCAGGAGTTGGTTATTTAGCCGCCAAACCGGGTCTCTGTGAGGATTGTTGTCCAGTACCATATCCACCCATGCTATTGCATGATCCGATATGACTATAGGTTCTATACCGGAATTATACATGCCATGCAGAAGGGGATTACTAAATAATATATAATCCAGTCTGGACCATGTGGAATGAACCATAGACTGGAAGGTGAAAAGGCGGGCGGACGGGTTTTGCAATCTCCACGGATCACATAACCCGAGCGAGTCCATAAAGTCTGAAAGCGCTTTTTGAGCAATAGAAAGGGGTTTAAGTGGAGAGTTAGATCTATCTAAGTCCTGCGTGGGGGGCAGATTCCAGTCTCCACCAAGTATCATCGGAGTAGACATAAACCCTCGTAACTTGTCTAGTAGTGTTATGAAGAAATCTGGGCTTCCCCCAACAGGACCATTTATACTCCCTAGTACTACATCAGTGTGATCTAAAAGACCGTGCACTAACGTATATCTCCTGCAGGGTCTGTAATAGTAGTTTAGCTTGAAATGCTATTGAGCGGTGTATGAGGATAGCTGTTCCCCTTTATTGGACGCATACACCAGGCAAAAACTTGTCCAACATCTTTTCACGCAGGCTAGTAGCTTCATTCGGTAGAAGATGAGTTTCTTGGATAAAAGCGATTTTGGCTTGTAACAGAGCCAAATGCTTAAGTATTTGGACTTTTAGTGGGTGCGTGGCCCTCTCACATTCCACGATAAAGTTTTTAAAATTATATGCCATCCTTCCTATCATGGTTTGCTATAGCTGTAACCTAGATGACCCCAAAGTATGCACCACAGCGCTCCCCCCATAATTATACCCGTTCGACAACGTATTACAGAGATTCAGCTGTATCTTGCAATTAACTGACAAACCCCCAAAACAGTAAACACACCTCTCAGACCAGAAAATCCCCATAAGGGAATCAACCACACATCTTAAATTGAGTCGAAACCATTTTCCCCCTCCTCCCTCTGATTTAACCCCTTTGCAACATATACAATAAACTCACTGCTCTTGATCCTGTAGTAACCCTTAATAGTAACTCGCTTACAGCTATTTCTTTTAAAGCCCTAGCACTTCCCCTCACAGACATATTTGGGTTAGATCGCCACAATAATCAAAATAAAAATATTGGGGTGATATGCGCCCGTGGCATCTGCCCCACAACAATTTCTGGTAGGCTGGTTCTTAACTTCCCACGTAGAGAGATAAACCCGTCTAGGAGGTGAGGTTAGGAAAACCCCTTCTCTCCAGTGCGTGTGGTTGGACGTGAACAGCCCATTCCATCCCCCCCCACTCCACCCCCAAGTCCACCATCATATCAGCCTTTAAAAAGTAGGGGGGATATATATTTTGTTTATTTGTCTAAGGGTTAAATTAAGTTTGCATAATCATCTGCAGAGTAAAGTAAGAATCACTTTGCCATAATCGTAGCTAAGTTCTAGGAGTCTAATATGACAGATTAACCTCGTTTAGGATCGTATAATCATATTCAGGTAATGCCAATAAGCCATTACAGCCGAGGCTTGATGTTTCCCTGGGGACTCTAATTTTCAAAGGACTGGAGGCGTGGTATGTAGCAGTGTCGAGTCTCAGGAAACTGCAACCTTGAAGTCAGGTTCCTCCCTAAGTGAATCGGCGCCGTCCAGGATTAAGCGCCCTGGCGCCTCAACCAGACCCACCAGAATCAATTATGGTTGAGCAACCCGGCAAGGCTGCATAGGATTATCTTCTCTCCCCAGCCTCAGGTAAAGCTGCAGAGATACGAAATAGTCTGTAAGGTAGTGTAGAAACGTCTCAAGTGTAGCAGGCCAGAGTTTCACACGGATCTCTATTTTACACCCTTCCTGAGGTCATTAGTTGGTGTTGTCTCAGGGGGTTTTAAATAAAGAGGGAAGCTTTTGAGCGAGATCTTCCTGAGCATGGGATACTGCTTCGTATGAATGCCACCTCCCTTCTAACGAGACCTGAAGACGTGCAGGGTAGGTCATTTTGAATTTAATCCCTGCAGCAATCAGTTTGCTGACCACAGGGTGAAAGGCAGCTCGCCTTTGGCGGGTTTCAAGTGGTAAATCCTGGGTTATGCGCAGCTTTTTCCCTTCCCAGGTAATAGACTGCAGCTCCTTCACTTTCAGCAGAATATGCTGTCGCCTCAAATAATTCAGCACCTTTATAATTATGGGTCTGGGGGCTGATATTTCTGGTTTAGTCGAGTGACCTGTGTGCCCTTTCAATTATGTATGTAGGGTTGTACGTGAAGGGCCCACAATCTTCACAAACAGTGATTGTATGAAGGTGATGGGTGAAGAGCCTTCTCGCCCTCTAGAAGCCCGTGGATCAAAATATTGTTTCAGCCTGCTACGGCCTTCTAGGTCCTCCGTTTTCTGTTGTAGTTTGGCAACTTGCTGTCTTAATTTGACCAGCTCTGGCTCTGTTTTGTCTCGCAAAATTCGATCGAGTGGATCGCGTGCCGTTATCTGTAACACGCTGTCTTGTATTAGACATCTCACTCACGGAGGTTCTTCAGCTCGGCGTTAGCTCAGATAGCGATTCTTTGAAGGCTGCATTTCTTCTAAAAGCCTCCTCCAGAGTGGAGTTGATGCAGCGAGGCTTAATTGTTTGGCTGAGGGTGTTTGTTGGTGCTGCCTTGCCTTCTTGGCCTGTTTGTCCGTGAGACGCGGCGTGTATTAGGAGGGCCGCCTTCACCTCCCTTCCATTTCGCTTTTAGGGTTTCGGCAACAAACTCGAGTCCCTCAGGAGTACCCCGATCGTTAAAATTTCTATTGATCAGGTAAGATCGGCGAAGGTTGGCTTAGAAGTAGTTAAATTGGCTTAATTTATCAGAGGTGGAGCGGGAGCTTAGAGGAGCTGCGGCTAGCCCGCCAAACGCATCACGTGATCTCAGGCCATGGATTTTCCTGTCATTGGTAATTCTCTGTTTGGGGAGCAGACAGAGAACTACATGAAGAAGATGGACGAGTACAGGACCACCTACAGGAGTGCTCAGGCCAAAGAAAGGCAAGCCATTCCTCAGAGACAGCATTCCAGGGGCAGGGGCAGGCCCTTTCAAAGGCCTTTTTACCAAGCCCAGTCCTCCTCTTCTGCTTTTGCTCAGAGAAGGTTCTTTAGAGGGAGAGGCAGACGGGGTATGAGCAGGCCTGCTTCCACCTCCCAGCCTAAAGCCCCTGCCAAGCAGACACCCTGATGGGTCTGCCCGGGATGATTCTCCAATACCTGTAGGGGGCAGGCTGGCTTACTTTGTCCAGGACTGGAAGTCTTTAACATCAGACAAGTGGGTCCTAGAAGTAGTAAGCCAGGGACTGGTTCTCAGCTTCAAAAAATTTCCCAAGATGAGAACCTGATCCTTTCCACCTGCAAATCCTTCAGAGACCCTTGCCCTAGAGGCAGAGGTTTCTTCCCTCTTGGCTCTCAGAGCCATAGAAAGGGTTCCTACCCTACACAGGGGCAAAGGATTGTACTCCAGATACTTCCTAACCCCAAAAGACAGGAGAATGGCGGCCCATCCTGGATCTGAGATATCTAAACAAGCACCTTTTAAAGCCAAAATTCAAAATGGTGACTCTGGGAATAATTCTGCCCTCTCTAGGCCAGGGACTGGTTAGCCTCCCTGGACCTCAAAGATGCCTATTTCACATTCCCATCAGGTGCTCCCACAGAATGTACCTCAGGTTAGAGGTTGCCCTCAGGCCACTATCAATTCAGAGCAATGCCCTTTGGCTAACATCAGCCCCAGGGGTGTTCACAAAGTGCCTGACAGTAGTGGTTGCTTTCCTAAGGAGGAAAAAGATCTCCATCTTTCCATACTTGGACGACTGGCTCATAGTAGGTCAGTCTCCAGACCAAGTCAAGTCACATCTTCAGATAACTCATCAACTGCTCACTTCCTTAGGATTCCTCCTAAACCTTCCAAAGTCAGTTCTCGAGCCAGTACAGCTCCTTACCTTTATAGGGGCAGAGCTGGATACAATAAGAGCAAAGGCCTTCCTTCCCCTGGACAGGGCAAGGACACTAATAGAACTGGCTTCTTCTTTCACCCTTCAGGTGTCTCGACCAGCAAAGCACTTTTTGCAGCTCTTGGGCCACATGGCAGCCTCTACAGCAGTGGTCCAGGGGGCAAGATTCCAGATGAGGGACATTCAGTTCCACTTAAGAGCCTTCTTGTCTCAGAGAAAGGATTCCCTTACCAAACTAGTTCCAGTGACTCGAACCCTGATCCAGGCTTTGCAATGGTGGCAGGATCAGGACAATTTAAGGCAGGGAGTTCCTTTTGTCACTCAGTCTCATTCACTAATCCTCACCACAGATGCCTCCCTCTTGGGCTGGGGAGCCCACTTGGGGGATCTTACCACCCAAGGGCTGTGGTCACCTCAAGAATCTCTGCTTCACATCTATCTCTTGGAACTCAGAGCAGTGTTTCTGGCACTGCAAGCTTTTTCCAAGTCTGTACAGAACAAGGTAGTCCAGATTAGAACAGACAATGCCACCACAATGTGGTACATCAACAAGCAAGGGGGCACTCGGTCTACGGCCTTGTGCACAGAAGCAATGAAGTTGTGATCTCTGGCCTATTCCCTGCAAACTTCTCTGATAGCAGTTCACCTCCCAGGGAAGGACAGTGTCCTAGCAGATGCTCTTAGCAGGATATCTCAGGGCCACCACGAATGGTCCCTAGATCCCCTAATTTTGAAAGTGATTTTCTCCAGATGGGGCACTCCACAGATGGATCTTTTTGCAGCCCCAGACAATCACCAATTTCTTCTCTTTTGCTGCAGACCCCCAGTCTTGGGCTCAGTCCCCCTGGATGCTCTGGTTCTGAATTGGGAAGGGAAGTTCCTGTATGCTTCCCCCCCTTCCCTCTCCTGTTCAAGGTGCTAGTCAAGATCAGGTCTCAACCGTGCAAAGTGATTCTGATCGCTCCAGACTGGGCCAGACAGCCCTGGTATCCACTGTTGCTGTCCTTAGCAGTCCACCTTCCCCTGTCTCTTCCCAGGAATTACAACCTGTTGACATCCTATCAGGGAAGGATATGTATCCGAATCTCAAATCTCTCAATCTCAAGGCCTGGCTCTTGAAGAGTTAGTTTGCTGATCTACACCTCTCTCAAGGTGTTCTGGATATTCTTAAGGCTTCACGAAAGCCTTCCACCAGAAAGACTTACAACTCCAAATGGAAAGGTTCACTATTTGGTGCTCTGGTAAGCATATTTCTCCAGAATCTGCTGGGTTGCCTACAGTCCTGGACTATATGGTTCATCTCAATGGCTTGGGACTCAGACCAGCTACACTTAAAGTACATTTGGCAGCTGTTTCTTCCTTTTTGTCAGTAGGCAAGCCCTCTTCTCTATCAGCCCATCCTGTATTTTGCAAATTCTTCAAGGGATTGCTACACACCAATCCTCCCTTCAGGGACCCTGCTCCCACTTGGGACCTTAATGTTTGCATTGCCCAGCTTATGCAACCCCCCTTTGAGCCTTTGTCCTCTGCAGAGCTTACGTACTTGACTTGGAAAACTGTGTTTTTGGTAGGCATTACCTCTGCCAGGCACATCAGTGAATTGCAAGCCCTGTCAGTGGAGCCTGATTTCATCTCTTTCCATAGAGATAAAGTGGTCCTAAGAACTAACAGGAGGTTTTTGCCTAAGGTGGTTTCAGATTTCCACCTTAATCAGTCTGTGTCTCTCCCTGTTTTCTTCACTGACCATTCCTCCTCTGGGGAGAGGAGGTTGCACAGTCTGGATGTAAAAAGAGCCCTTAGCTACTACATAGAGCGCACCAAGGGGCACAGGTTTGAGTCCGTCCAGTTGTTCCTCACTTATAGGGAGGTCGGTAAGGGCAAACCTGCCACTAAAAGATCTATTGCTAGGTGGATTGTCTCTTGTATACAATTTTGCTATGAGAAATTGGGTAGAACCCCACCCTCAGGCCTGAGGGCTCACTCTACTAGAGGTACAGCTGCTTCCTTGGCTGCTGCCAGGGATATTCCTATCTTAGAAATCTGTCAAGCAGCCACCTGGAAAACAGTCCATACATTCACCAAGCATTACTCTCTGGATATCCAGGCTAGGAGTGATGCTCGGTTTGTCACAGCAGTACTTCAGAGCCTTTTCCCAAAGTAGGTTCTGTCCCTCCTCCTCCTTGGAGGTACTGCTTGGTAGTCTGCATATGTCAGAATACAGCAAGACTTCATGTTGTTTGAAGAAAAAATTACTCACCTTAGTAATGTTGATTCTTCTAATGGAGTCTTGCTGTATTCTGACCTCCCCGCCTCCCTCTCAGAATCTGTTTTTGGGATGTGGGTGGGCAGAGCAGTGTTGGCACCTAGAGGTGCCTTCTATCACCGCCTTTATTTTGGTGTGTGTTGTGTTTTGTTTTTGGGTTTCCTGACTTGAGTCTTTGCTTTGAAACCAAAAAACCCTTTTTTATCAAATTTAGTTGCCAGTTGGCTAGTGTGAGTTTACAGTTTCCACACAGAACGCCCAGTGAGTATAGCTCGTAAAGATCTGACGGTTGGAGTTTAAACAACAGCAGACAGAGGCTTCAACCGAGCTCGAGCTCAGCGTTCCATGCCCTGCATGGAAAGTTAACTCTTTGTTCTCCGGGGCAGTTCAAAGGTTGGTGATCACTGCATATGTCAGAATACAGCAAGACTCCATTAGAAGAAACAACATTACAAAGGTGAGTAATTTTTTCTTCCCAACCTAACTGCTCCTTCTGCACCCTGGTAAACTTATCTCCACATCCACAATTTATCTCCTTAACTGTTTTTCCGTCTCCCAATCGGCCCCTCCCCTTTTCACTGTCTGTGCCTGCTTTTCAGTTTTCCCTCTTCTCTTCTTCCTTTCCTTTTCTCTCTCTGTCTCTCTCTGTCTCTCTGTCTCTCTCTCTCTCTCTCTCTCCCGTCCTCCACTCCGTTTTGCCTGCCTCCTCTTCCCTTCCCACCCTGATTAGTTCCCTCCCCCTCCTCTGCATGCCTGCTCTCAACCCTGGTTCAGCATGTCCTCCTTCCTCACCTTCTGCTGCCCCTCCCTCCTTCTAGACAGTGGCGTAGATCTATTCAATAAAGGCACCCCTTTAGAATTTCCCACCCCGATGCTATTCTCACATTCCCACCCCTTCCCCTCACCGCTTGCCATTCCTCCACCCTGGGATCCCTGTTCCTCTGAGGAAGAGGTACTCCTGTATACTCGGTGCTTCTCCCCACTCCCATCCCCTGCCTGATGCCGTCACTTCCCTGGGCATCACCCCTCTGCCTTTCCCTCACTGCTCTGCTCCTCTGACTTCCCACACCATCCTCCTCAGCTCCCATCTGAGCAGCCTTATTTCAGCCCTTAGCAGCTTCAGGCTCTTACACACAGGACATCCCCCTTTACTCCACATCACCCCCATAAAGACTGCTGCCCCACAGCTATTGCAGTTTACCACTCTCCTGCTTCCCATACATGTACCCATTCCCCCACTTCCTCCAAGCCCAGCTTCTCCTACTCTCCAGTTACACATAACTATAAAATAACTATAACATTCAAAAATGTATAAACTGACAGTGACATCACAGGTGACTGACCTGGCAGCTACTAAGTGGCAGTTCCTAAGCAGTCCTAAGCAGGAGTGATGTCACAGTCAGTGAGGTCACCATGCTGATGATGTATTGGGGGAACAGAGGTAGATACGTCAGCTGCCAGGCACAGTGCTGTTCCACACATCGTACCTACTAATATCAGGTAAACAATCTTCTAAATAACTAAAGGGAAAATGAAAAGTACCTCAGATATAAAAGGTAATGGTTGACTGCTTTTAAAAACTAATATTTGTTTAGGCAGTACAGTAGCTCTGTAAAGGTCTCATGGGATCAGCTGACGGACAACCTGTACCAAAAGGTGCTCATCACTTCCCACTTGCACAAGGCACCAACATGGTGGATGGACTGCCGCAATCTTTTAAGGGGTGTTCCATTTCTCATCTCAACTCCAAATCGGATCCTCACCTTGGATGCCTCCAGATCTGGGTGGGAGGCACACCTGGGACCATATCAGACACAATGTTTGTGGCCCCAGGCGGAGACCAAATTACAAATAAATGTCTTGGAGAGGAGAGTTGTCTTATATACCCTCCAGGCTTTTCAGGAGCATCTGACTCCAGGTCCTTGATTGATAAAGATGGACAACGGCATTGCCATGTGTTATATAAACAAACAAGGGGGGACTCATTCCTATCCACTGTGTCGGAAGGCAGTGAAATTGTGGTGCTGGGTGCTGAAGCACAGCCTAGAGCTGTCAGCAGTGCATCTCCCAGGCATCCAAAACGTCATAGCAGGTAAGCTAAGCAGGTCACAGTCCAAGATGCATGAATGGGAACTGCTGACCTCGGTGGTAGACGACCTCTTCGCAAGATGGGGTCATCCAGAGTTGGATCTTTTTGCATCCCCACACAATGTAAAACTGCCATGTTTTTGCTTGCTCGCTCCAGGGCCTGATGTTTTGTGGCGAGACACATTGTCCCTTTCTTGGAAAGGGTGGCTTCTTTACACATTCCCTCCATTTCACTAATGCAGAGAGTATTACTGAAATTGAAGATGGCAGATATGGTATCCATTGCTACAACAGCTAGCAGTGGAGTCTTCAGTACCTGTGCCTCTGTGCAGGGGCCTGTTATTACAGGACAGGAGGTCTCTAGTCATCTGGACCTGAAATCCCTACATCTGCATGCCTGGCTCCTGAAGACATTACCACTGCATATTTTGGTGTGTCAGCTGCAGTTGCTGATGTGTTGGTTGTGGCCAGACCAGGCATACCTGTTCTTTGAAATGGAAGCATTTCACTTTGTGGGCCACTTCCAGGCATCTAGAAGACCATTCACCTGTCTGGTAAATGCAGTGTTGGAATACTTGCTGTCACTGTCAGTCTGCAGTATTCCTCACTCAAGGCATACTTGGCTGCTATAGAAGCTTTTCATGCACCTATTGATGGGCGTAAGGTTGCCCAGTTGGAGATCACCTGTACATTTTTGAGAGGTATTCTGCACATAAAACCTCCCACTGGGAATCTGGTTCCCCTTGGGACCTGAATTATGTCCCTGAAAAACTTACTTTGGCTCCTTTTGAGTCAGCTGTGACTTGTGGCTTATGCTTTCTCTAATGAAAGTGTTGTTTGTAGTTGCAATCACTTCTGCTTGAAGGATTTCAGAGCTTCAGGTTCTTAACGTGAGCCTCCTTTTTGCTTTTCCACAAAGACAGGGTTTCTTTGCATATCAGTCCTATGTTTTTGCCAAGTTTACCTTAAATCAAACTATCCCCGTTCCTGTTTACTACCCTGAGCATGCCAGTCAGGGAGAGGCATTGCTCCATACTTTGGATGTACATAGAATACTAAGATACTGTATGTGTGAATTGCACCAAGGACTGCAAAAAGTCCTCTCAGCTTTTTGTTTCATTTGCCCCGAGAAAAGAGGGTGCCACTGTGTCTAAGTGCCTGTCCAAATGGCTGGCACATTGTATTACGTTTTGTTATAGGACGTATGGTAAAGAGCTTCCTGGTGCAGTTCGTGGTCATTCTGCAAGGAGAGTGGCCTCTTCTGTTGCTTGTTTCAGATGCTGTCCACACCTTCACATTGCATTACAGTCTGGACATTGTTTCTCGTAGATGACTAGGTTTTGGCCTGGCAGTTCTGCAAGGACTGCTGTCTTGAACCAGAATGTACCAGCCTCCCAGTGTGGCTGTTAGGACTGCTTGGGACTCATTCCAAAGGCGTAGCCTAATGGAAGAGATATCTTTGAAGAAATAAGAACAGTTACGTACTTACAGTAACAGTAGATCTTTGAGAGACTCTTCTATTAGATCATGCTGTTCCTCCCACCTTCCCCTTGTGTAATCTGTAGGGGAATATGGCATCAGGTGTCTGCCTCGGGAGTTTCCATGGCTGTTATACCCAGCGTCTTCGCTTACCTGCTATGGTAGGTGGTGGTATGATTACCTAGTTCCCCAAGAAGGAGGTCTTCTGAGCATAATCTCCAGCGGGGAACTGAGGAGAGATGGGTTTGCCCACATTTCAGTGTAGTCCTAGCACTGACATGGGTATAGTTCCAAAGGTGTGGCCTAATGGAAGAGATTTTCTCTTGAGATGTACTGTTATGGTAAGTACATAACAGTTGTTTCTTAAAGCAAACAGAAAATTCCTACTTAAGGTGGTATCTGAATTCCACCTGAATTGGTCAGTGACCCTCCCTGTCCTTTATCCAGAGCATTCTAGTCCAGGTGAGGAAAAGTTTCATAGCCTGAATCTAAAGCAAGTCCTGACTATCTACATGGACTGGACAGAAGAGGTCAGGTCCCAGAGTAACCAGCTTTTTATTGCCTGTGGTGAGGCTAGCAAAGGCAAACCAGCTACAAAGAGATCTACCACTCACTGGATAGTCTCTTGCATTCAGTTCTACTATGTAAAAGCTGGGAAAATGCCACCAGGATGCTTAAAGGAGATAGGAAATGATTTTGTACTAGTTTAACTGTTACATAAATCATTAATATCAAACTATAGACTTTGTGTATCTTTTTTTTAAGGTTTAAATGCTCAAACCCATATTTGTATGCTCTGTTCATTTTCTGACTTGCCACCAGACTGACACTGTGTATTTTTGTGTCGGAGTCAGCGGCGTGTCAACTGGCAATGCTGGCGATCACAGACTCGATACAATGCTTCTATAGTCTTAGCAACTTCACTAAAGTCTGAATGGTAAATTAAATTTGAAGGCAACCGGCAACCCCTCTCTTCCATGGCCGGTCTCATACCCTCTCTTTTAGTTATTCCCTAGTGTCCAGTTGGGTCTCTCCCGACCATACTCTCTTACTGTAATTAGATCAGAAAATTTAAGTACTGTAACATACAGTACTGCTGTGCATAAGAAATATTCAAGGACTGATATAGCCCATTTTCACTTCTTCACTGACAACTGACAGATTAATACAAACTGCAAAGCAGAAGTATGAATAAGCCTCCTACCGGTTTCGCATTAAAATGTCATCAGAGAGTGTTCACCTGTTGTTGCTACACCTGATCTAACCCTGGTATTTAAAGTGGTGCACACATACTAAAACTAAAAACCACATATGTGTGAGTGTGCTATAACTTATACTACAACAGAAAAAAGAACAAGCAGCTGCACTGTGATGCTGGCTAAGATGTAACTATGTAGTTAGTTAGAAGAAACACAATCACACGTGCCCCCACAGTGCAAAGCATCATGGGCTGCATATGCAAATCACCACAGAATATTATGCTGGTTCAACTTTAAACAGAAATGCATGGTGCCGAAAGGCCTCTCACACAGTTTGCAAAGGGTGCCAACAGAAGACATAAATTTATGTAGTTAGTTACACACAAAACCTGGTATATCAGTATATAATAATTACCAGGTTTAAATTGGGTGTAGCAGCAACAGGTGAACACTCCCTGACGACGCTCTACTGCGAAACCAGTAGGAGGCATGTGGGTCCCACTGGGTTTCTGTTCCTCGAAAGAGCCTTGGCATTATTTGATATGCTTGATACACTTTATTAAATTGCATTTGAATCGTTATTTGGCATGTGGTCAGTTTGTTCTCTGGTGGGTAGTGCTGGAGTGTTTTCTCTTTCTGTACTGCCTATTCTCCTGTGCACACCCAGCCGGTGGGGCGGCTTTTTTCTTCATTTGGCTATTGCTCAGTTGCCCCCTGGATGCCTCTGTGTGGACCTGCAACTGAGTCCTGAAGCCATCAGAATGTCTATACAATTGGCCCCAATGTGAAAGAAATACTGGTGGGGCAGTTACTGGGGTGCAGAACTGAAATGATGATCCGTGGGAAAACCCTGCAGCATTTCAGCCGGAAGTTTGTGTGAAGCATCTGTGCTGTCCTCTTGTGGTTGGAATCAGAAGTGCAGCTAGTGACTGCATTGATAATTTTGCATGGCTGGAAATAGCTGCTTACTTTGTAATTTGTTTTGCAGACTTCTTATGCTCAGCTGCTGGCAGCAACCTGCCTTTCCAAGCTTGTCTCCAGAGCGAACCCCTTAACAGTGGGGCAGAGGATCGACATCCGTAAGTTGTTTTTGTAATGCCGCACTTGTGTTCTGAAATGCTACTTCTGTAAAAAGTATTATAGTTTACTTTAGTTGTGTTGGTGGCTTTGTAATGTGGACACCAGTTCACCAATAACTACACAGAGTGACCCCTGGTAACTCATTTCATGTGGGCAAACAATCATTTGGTAAGAACAGCTTTCGGTCACCATTGACCTGTGCAGAATTTAAACTTGTGGCCTAGAGGTGAAAGGCTTCGTAAGCTAGAGAGATCCCCTCTGTTGACCTCATGTAAATTAATGAGGCTACCTGCTGATAATTTAATAATTGTAAATCTGTACAGGTGAAAATCTGGCATTTTTGTATTAGTTTTCACTTCAGCAATTATCCTGTATCACAAAGGGAAACAGTGTCGAAAATGTGTTCCACATGGGTTTAGTTCTCCTGCAAACAGCATTGTTGGCCCGGATTACTGGAAAGAGCTTCTGGTTCCCTACTGCCTGGGATGATTGCTTCGCTCAGCCGATGAGGGGTTGCTAGAGATTTTGAGGGTTTGTTTGAAATCTTCTGGGGCCCGTGCATTTATGCACGCGGACCCGACCCTCAGGAATTCTCTATCCTGCCGGTTATGGGAGTGCACAACCGTGGAGGGATTCAAACAGTCTTTAAAAACATATCTGTGGGCTCAGGCCTTTGGTGAAGGTTAACTTTGTAAAGGCTTACTCTGTTTTATTTATTTTAGTATTTTATGATCTGATAACTGATGTGTTTTAAAATTTGTTAGGTACCTTGACATCTTTGAAAGGCGCCCTAAAAATAAACGTTTTCTTCTTATTATTATTATTGTTGTTATTATTATTATTATTAAAGTAAGGGATAACAGTAACAAATTATTTGTAGTCTGATTACATTTCTGAATAATGACAATAGGGAGGGGGAAGTGCCTAATCCAATTAACAGAATCACTCTTGATAGGGGGGTCGATCCCAGTCCTTTCACAGAAGAAAGGGTTCTGCAAGAACTCCTAAAACTGAAGGTGGACAAAGCAATGTGGCCTGATGGAATTCACCCCAGAATTCTAAAAGAATTAAGGGGGGGACTAGTGAAACCACTGGCTACTCTTTTTAATAAATCATGGGAGGATGGTGTGGTACTCGAGGACTGGAGGAAGGCGGATGTGATTCCCCTTCACAAAAGTGGGACCAAGACAGAGGCAGGAAACTACAGACCTGTCAGTCTGACCTTTGTGGTAGGGAAAGTGATGGAGTCACTCCTGAAGGAAAGAATAGTTGAGTACCTAGAGGCCAGTGGGGCACAGGACCCAAGGCAGCATGGGTTCACAGCAGGAAGGTCATGTCAGATGAATCTAATAGATTTCTTTGACTGGGTGACCAAAGTAGTAGACCAGGGAGGGGCTGTGGACATGGCCTACCTAGACTTTAGCAAGGCATTTGACACAGTCCCACACAAAAGATTAATCGTCAGATTAATCCAGCCTGGGAGTGGGTCCCAAGGTGGTAGCCTGGGTAAAACATTGGCTGGACAACAGGACACAGAAGGTAATTGTAAATGGAGTCCACTCTGAAGAAAGAGGGGTTACTAGTGGGGTACCGCAGGGTTCAGTATTGGGTCCAGTCCTTTTTAATGTCTTCATAAGTGACATTGCAGAGGGACTAGAAGGAAAAGTATGCCTCTTTGCAGATGACACAAAGATCTGCAACAGGGTTGATACAAGGAGGTGTGGAAAGGATGAGAAGGGACTTGCAAGGTTGGAGGAATGGTGAAGTATGGCAGCTAAGGATTCAATGCAAAGAAGTGCAGAATAATGCACCTGGGAAACAAGAACCCAGGGAAGAATACACAATGGGGAGGTAGTAACAACAACAAAAGGAAAGGGACCTGGGGTAATCATATCAGATGACCTTAAGGTTAGCAAGCAATGTGAAAAGGCAGTAGGGAGGCTGGGGGTATACTGGGATGCATAGGGAGAGGCATCAGCAGCAAAAACAGGAAGTTGTTATCCCTCTGTACAGACAGTTGGTGAGACCCCATCTGAGTACTGTGTCCAGTTCTGGAACCCCATCTCCACAAGGACATAGACAGGATAGAGGCAGTCCAGAGGAGGCAACTAAAATGGTGCAGGGTCTGCAAGAGAAGCCATATGAGGAGGAGACTAAAGGAGCTTAATATGTATACCCTTGAGGAAAGAAGGAGAGGGGACATAGTAGAAACTTTAAGTACATCAGTGGAATCAACAAAGTCCAAGAGGTAGCATCTTTCAGAAAAAGAGGCGTGTAAGAACAAGGGACACAATTTAAAGATAGAGGGCGGTTCATGGGCAATGTGAGAAGTATTATTTCACAGAGAGGGTAGTGGATGCATGGAACAGCCTTCCTGAGGAGGTTGTGGGGTCTAAAACTGTGGGAGAATTCAAGAATGCATGGGACAGACATAAGGCAATTCTTGTGGGAGGTAGGAAGAAATAGGCTGTTGGTTAATTAGGATCAGCGGCCTATCCTGTAGGTAGGGAAATGGGCAGACTAGATGGGCCAAGTGGTCCTCATCTGCCGTCAAAGTCTATGTTTCTCTTGGATCAGCAGGGCCCTGTCTTCGGCTAAACAGTGTTTTGCAGTGCCTTCCCAGACTGCATGCAGTAGGGCTGGAAACTACTTGTTTTAATCCAGTTGTAAAGTTTAAAACAGTTTGAATTTATCCTGTTTTGATCAATAATAACCAGTATTTGATTACCCTTTATACAAAGTTAATCTGTAATTAATAGCCCTGTACAAAAAGTGAATAGTAGAAACATATAATGGGTCGGCAGAAAAGGACTGGTAAATCCATCAAATCTGCCCTATTTTCCATGCCTAACACTACACCCTGGACTCTGTTTGGCCAGAATGGCTTGGCTCAGGTGTACTAGCCTGTCACATGGTACCCAGGCTAAGGCCATGGATTTTCCTGTCATTGGTAATTCTCTGTTTGGGGAGCAGACAGAGAACTACATGAAGAAAATGGATGAGTATAGGACCACTTACAGGAGTGCACAGGCCAAGGAAAGGCAGGCCACTCCTCAGAGGCAGCTTTCCAAGGGCAGGCCTTTTCACAGACCTTTTTACCAAGCCCAGGCCTCCTCTTCAGCCTATGCCCAGAGGGTTCTTCAGAGGAGAGCAGGCGAGTGCAGGCAGGCCTGCTCACCCCTCAGCCCTAAAGCCCCTACCAAACAGGCACCCTGATGGGAGGGCCAGGGCGATTCTCCAGTACCTGTAGAGGCAGGCTGGCTTACCCGTCCAGGACTGGGAGTCTTTAACATCAGACAAGTGGGTCCTGGAAGTAGTAAGCCAGGGACTGTTCTCGGCTTCAAAAATTTCCAAAGATGAGAACCAGATCCTTTCCACCTGCAAATCCATCAGAGTCTCGCTCTGGAAACAGAAGTCTCAACCCTCTTGGCTCTCAGAGCTGTAGAAAGGTACCTCCCTACACCAGGGCAAAGGACTGTACTCCAGGTACTTCCTTACCCCAAAAAGACAGGAGAATGGCGGCCCATCCTGGATCTCAGATACCTAAACAAACACCTTTAAAACCAAAAATTCAAAATGGTGACTCTGGGAATTATTTTACCCTCTCTAAGGCCAGGGGACTGGCTAGCGTCCCTGGACCTCAAGGATGCCTACGTCCATGTTCTCATCAGAAGCTCCCACCGAAAGTACCTCAGATTCGAACTGCCCTCAGGCCATTACCAGTTCAGAGCAATGCCCTTCGGCCTCACCTCTGCCCCAAGGGTATTCACAAAATGCCTGGCAGTAGCAGTTGCTCATTTAAGAAGGCAAAAGATTGCCATCTTTCCTTACCTGGACGACTGGCTGATAGTGGGCCAGTCTCCAGACCAAGTCAGATTACACCTTCAGGTTACCCAGCAGCTGCTTACATCTCTAGGTTTCCTTCTCAATCTCCCAAAGTCAGTTCTAGAACCTGTTCAGCTACTTACCTTCATAGGCGCAGAACTGGACACAAAGCAGGCCAGAGCTTTCCTCCCTCTAGAAAGAGCAAAGACCCTGGTGGCTCTGGCCTCCTCCTTCACTCTGCAGGTCTCTCGACCAGCAAGGCATTTTCTGCAGCTCCTAGGGCACATGGCTGCCTCCACAGCAGTAGTGCAGGGAGCAAGATTTCAGATGAGGGACATTCAGTTCCATTTGAGAGCCTTCTGGTCTCAAAGGAGAGATCCTGTAACCAAATTGATTCCCAGTAACTCGAACCCTGATCCAGGCCCTACAGTGGTGGCAGGGTCAGAGCAATCTGAGACAAGGGGTTCCTTTCATCCCTCAATCTCACTCCTTGACCCTTACTACAGATGCGTCCCTCTTGGGGTGGGGAGCTCACATGGGCAACCTCACCACCCAGGGATTGTGGTCCCCTCAGGCATCTCTGCTCCACATCAATCTGTTGGAACTCAGAGCAGTTTTTCTAGCACTTCAGGTTTTTTCTGCATCTGTTCAGAACAAAGTGGTACAGGTCAGAACAGACAACACCACTACAATGTGGTACATCAACAAGCAAGGGGGCACTCAGTCTTCGGCCTTGTGCACCGAGGCAATGAAGTTGTGGTCTCTGGCTTATTCCCTGAACACCTCCCTCATGGCAGTTCACCTCCCAAGCAAGGACAATGTCCTGGCAGATGCTCTCAGCAGGATTTCCCAGGGCCATCACGAATGGTCTCTGGATCCCCTAGTACTGGATTTAGTATTTGCCAGGTGGGGCACCCCTCGGATAGATCTTTTTGCAGCCCCAGACAATCACCAACTTCCGCTATTTTGCTGCAGGCCCCCAGTGTTGGGCTCAGTCCCTCTGGATGCCTTCCTTCTCAACTGGGAAGGAAGTTTCTATGCCTTCCCCTTCCCTCTCTTGTTCAAGGTGCTAGTGAAAATCAGATCTCAACCTTGCAAGATGATTCTGATTGCTCCAGATTGGGCCAGACAGCCCTGGTATCCACTCCTTCTGTCCTTAGCAGTCCACCTTCCCCTGTGTCTTCCCAGGAATCACAATCTGTTAACCTGTGCCCAGGGGAGAGTTTGGTACCCGAATCTCAAATCCCGGCTCTTGAAGAGTTAGAGTTTGCTGACCTACACCTTTCTCAAGGTGTACTCGATATCTTGAAAGCTTCTAGGAAGCCTTCCACTAGGGCTACTTATAATTTTAAATGGAAAAGGTTTTCCATATGGTGCTCTGGAAAGCATATTTCCCCAGAATCTGCTGATTTGCCCGCAGTCCTGGATTATATGGTCCACTTAAATACTTTGGGGCTGAGGCCAGCTACCCTGAAAGTGCACTTGGCAGCTGTCTCTGCTTTTATATCAGCAGGAAAGCCCTCTTCTCTTTCTGCTCACCCTGTATTCTCCAAGTTTTCAGGATTGCTTCACACAACCCTCCATTCAGGGACCCTGCTCCCGCCTGGGATCTTAATGTTTGCATTGCTCAGCTTATGCACCCCCTTTGAGCCTTTGTCTTCAACAGAGCTTAAGTACTTGACTTGAAAACTGTGTTTTGGTAGCCATCACTTCTGCCAGGCGCATAAGTGAATTACAAGCTTTGTCAGTGGAGTCCGATTTTATCTCCTTTCACAGAGATAAGGTGGTCCTCAGGATTAACAGGAAGTTCTTGCCTAAGGTGGTTTCAGACTTCGCCTTAATCAATCTGTATCTCTTCCAGTGTACTTCACTGACCATTCTTCCTCTGGCGAGAGGAGGCTGCACAGCTTAGAGTGTGAAGAGCCCTTAGTTACTACATAGGCGTGCCAAGGGTCACAGGTTTGACTCCCTCCAACTGTTCCTCACTTATGGTGAGGTTGGTAAAGAAACCTGCCACTAAAAGATCCATTGCCAGGTGGATTGTCTCTTGTATCCAATTTGTTATCAAAAACTGGGTAGGTTCCCCTTCAGGCCTGAGGACTCACTCCACCACAGGTACAGCTCGTCCCTGGCTGCAACCAGGGATGTCCCTATCATAGAATATGTCAAAGCAGCTACCTGGAAAACAGTTCACACTTTCACAAAGCATTACTCCTGGACATCCAGGCTAGGAGTGATGCTTGGTTTTTCACACTGTGCTTCAGAGCCTATTCCTAAGTAGGTTCTGTCCCTCCTCCGTGGAGGTACTGCTGTGTAGTCTGCATATGTCATAATATAGCAAGACTTCATGTTGTTTGAAGAAAAATTACTCACCTTAGTAATGTTGTTTCTTCTAATGGAGTCTTGCTATATTATGACCTCCCTGCCCCTCTCAGAACCTCTGCTTTTGGGATGTGGGCAGTGCAGTGTCAGCATAGTAGATGCCCACCTTGTTTTCTCCCCCTTTTGGGGGTGTTTGGGTGTTTGTTTTTATTTTTTGGATCCCCTGACTTGAGTCTTTGTTTTGGGACCAAAAAATGTGTTAGTATTTTAGTAGCCAGTTGGCTAGTGTAGGTTTACAGCTTCCACACAGAATCTTAGTGAGTTTTGCTCGTAAAGATCTGACAGTTTGAATTTGAAGAACAACAGACAGAGTTCTCAACCGAGCTCGTGCTTAAGATTCCATGCCTGGCATGGAAAGTTAACTCTTTCACCTCTGGAGCAGTTCGAAGGCTGGGTCAAACTGCATATGTCATAATATAGCAAGACTCCATTAGAAGAAACAACATTACTAAGGTGAGTAATTTTTTCTTTCCTCCCTTGCCTCTGTTTATTATACCCAGGGCCCCTACTTTTCTGCGGCACAGTGGGACCAAGTTCTGCGGCAAGACTACCATTTGCCTCAGAATTCTGTGGCGGTGGTTTGTAATTTCTGCGGCAGTTCTGTGGCACTAACAAGCTACCACATCACAATGTCAGCTTGTCATCCTGACTTCACTTTCATGGCAGAGGTTATAGCAATCAGGATGGTGGAAAGCACAGTAACACTAGTTCAAAAAATAACAGACTTAACAGACTTGTAAAAATAATTTTATGCCTAAAAAGGCAAAACAAATGTCTCTCCCTTAAGGCCCTAGCCTGTTGCATAAATGACATATGCAGAGGGGATCTTATGTGATAAATAAGGTACTTCCATATGCATGCTATCTGTCCCATTAATGAGGTTTCCACTGTCTATCATGTATATTATTTTAAAAATTTTTTTTTAATTTCCACGAACTTGCATCCTCATTCATACAGGTCCCATTGAAAATTGAATAGAGGAGTTATTGCAAAACTCATTTTTCGTGTCAACCTGCTTACCCTGATACACTGTGTAACACCATCAGGCCATGACATGCATGTGAACTGACTGTGAGATAGAGCTCTCCAGCCCATCACAGTGTGTTCACCATGTGACAGAACACTGCACCATACCTTCCCAGGCTCTGAGAAGTGATGTGTTCCACCAATCCTTGTGCTGCCCAGCCAGCTCCCAGAGTTAATCTCTGAACCTGAGTTGTCGGCACAGAAACACAGCATGCTACCCTCTGGCCCAACAGCTGTCCCTGCACACAACATTTCTCCATAACTTTTAGGTGATTCCATCAACCAATGACAATATGTAATCATTAACCCTGGCAAAAATGTGTACAGCGCAATTATTTATTTAACAGGTCTATTCTTTCAACAGGTCTACACATTATTACATTCCACTTTTCTGGGCATAATTACTTTATTTTTCTTATAAATGACAGTTAAATTCATTTTACCAGTTATTCATTTCAGATGGCATCTCAATACTTTAAAGGCACAAATAGTTTTGTACAAAGTGAGGTATGGACTTAACAAGTCTGTGCTATTGACAAGGTTTTGTTTAAGTTTGCCCTTGCGCAATAATGTAAGACTGAAAATTGTATTAGGCTATAGTGCAAGTTAAGCAAATATCACCATGCATGATGTGCTGTGCCACCATCTCTGGCAGTGGGAGCTGTGGTAGATAACTGACTGTTCATTTCTGTTGCAAAATGCAGCCATTTTGTTAGCTAATGTATGATGTTATAGCAATGATAACATCACATTCTGAGCATATGGGGGGGTTGATATAAAAGAGGGAAGGGAACCAATTCTATGGATAAACAGAAATATTAATAAAAAATCACCAAAAAGAGTGAATTCTGTGGCACCGCAGAAGTTCTGCGGTAGATTGCAAGTTCTCCACAAAGTTCTGCAGCTGCAGAATTCTAGGGGCTTTGATTATACCCATGTGCTTATCCTATGCATGTTTGAAGCTCTCCAATGTCTTTGCCCCTACCAGCGCTTCCAGCAGGCTGTTCCAGGTGTCCACCACCATTTCTGTGAAGAAGTATCTCCTCACGTCCCTCTTAAATTTCCCCCACTCAAGCTTTATAGCATGCCCCTGTGTTCTGGTGCTCCTCCTTCTGTGAAAGAGACTCCCATTCTGCATCTTGTCCACCCCCATGAGGTACTTATAGATCTCAATCATGTCCTCTCTCACTCTCCTCTCCTCTAGGGAGTACTTGTTGACAACCTCTCCTCTTATGGTTTCTTGTGCAATCCCCGCACCATTTTAGTAGCCCTCTTCTGGACTGCTTCCACCCTGTCAGTGTCCTTGCAGAGGTGCAGCTTCCAGAGTTGGACACAGTACTCCAGGTGGGGTCTCACAGGCGAGTGATCCAGAGGCAGCACCAGCTCCCTTATGCTACAGCTCCCCCTCCCTGTGCACCCCAACATCTGTCTCTCTTTGCCCACTGCCCTGTTGCTTTGAGATCATCAGATGTGATCACCTCAAGGTCCCTCCCCCTCTCTTGCTTGGTAACTGTAAGTTAAGTGCCCCCCCCACATAGAAACATAGATTTTGACGGCAGATAAGGACAACTTGGCCCACCTAGTCTGCCCATTTCCCTACCTACTGGATAAGCTGCAGATCCTAGTTAACCAACAGTCTATTTCTTCTTACCCCCCACAAGAATAGCCTTATGTCTGTCCCATGCATTCTTGAATTCTCCCACAGTTTTAGACCCCACAACCTCCTCAGGAAGGCTGTTCCATGCGTCCACCACCCTCTTTGTGAAAAAATACTTCCTCACATTGCCCCAGAGCTGTCCCCCCTCTATCTTCAAATTGTGTCCCCTTGTTCTTGCACATCTCTTTTTCTGAAAGATGCTACCCTCTTGGACTTTGTTGATTCCACTGAGGTACTTAAAAGTTTCAATCATGTACCTCCTCTCCCTCCTTTCCTCAAGGGTATACATATTAAGCTCCTTTAGTCTCTCCTCATATGGCTTCTCTTGCAGACCCTGCACCATTTTAGTTGCCCTCCTCTGGACTGCCTCCGTCCTATTTATGTCCTTACGGAGATGGGGTCTCCAGAACTGAACACAGTACTCCAGAAGGGGTCTCACAACTGTCTGTACAGGGGGGATAACAGCTTCCTGTTTTCTGCTGCTGATGCCTCTCCCTATACATCCCAGTATCCCCCTAGCCCTCACTACTGCTCTCTTGCATTGCTTGCTAACATTAAGGTCATCTGATATGATTACCCCCATTTCCCTTTCCATTTTTGTTGTTGTTACTACCTCCCTTCCCCCCATTGTGTACTCTTCACATGGGTTTTTGTTTCCCAGGTGTATTATTTTGCACTTCTTTGCATTGAATCCAAGCTGCCATATTTCTGACCATTCCTCCAACCTTGCCAAGTCCCTTCTCATCCTTTTCACCCCCTTGTGTATCAACCCTGTTGCAGATCTTTGTGTCATCTGCCAAAGCATACTTTTCCTTCCAGTCCCTCTGCAATGTCACTTATAAAGACATTAAAAAGACTGGACCCAGTACTGAACCCTGCGGTACCCCACTAGTAACCCCCCTTTCTTCAGAGTGGACTCTGTTTACTATTACCTTCTGTGCCCTGTTGTCCAGCTAATGTTTTACCCAGGCTACCACCCTGGGACCCACTCCCAGGCTGGCTAATTTGTTTATTAATCTTTTGTGTGGGACTGTGTCAAATGCCTTGCTAAAGTCTAGGTAGGCCATGTCCACAGTCCCTCCCTGGTCTACTGCTTTGGTCACCCAGTCAAAGAAATCTATTAGATTCGTCTGACATGACCTTCCCGCTGTGAAGCCATGCTGCCTTGGGTTCTGTGCCCCACTGGCCTCTTTATGTACTCAACAGTTCTTTTTGTCAGACGTGATTTCTTCATTTTCCCTACCACAGAGGTCAAACTGACAGGTCTGTAGTTTCCTGTATCTGTCTTGTTCTCACTTTTGTGAAGGGGAATCACATCCACCCTCCTCCAGTCCTCAGGTACCACACCATCCTCCCGTGATTTGTTAAAAAGGGTAGTCAGTGGTGTCAGTAGTTCTCCCCTTAATTCTTTTAGAATTATGGGGTGAATCCCGTCAGGCCCCATTGCTTTGTCCACCTTCAGTTTTAGGAGTTCTTTCAGAACCCTTTCTTCTGTGAAAGGACTGGGATCGACCCCCTATGCAGAGTGCTTCTGTTAATTGGATTAGGTACCTTCTCCTTCTCCTCTTTTGTGAATACTGAGCAGAAGTATTCATTCAGTATCCCTGCTTTTTCACTGTCCCTCTCTACCCACCCACCATCCATTCTATTCAGCCTCACTATCCCTCCCTTTGTCTTTCTATGCTCCCTAATGTACTTATAAAAGGTTTTATCCCCCTTTTTAACCGAGTTGGCTATCTTCCTCAGTTTGGGCCTTTGCTATTCTGACTGCCTTCCCTGCTTCCTTCTGTCTTAACTGGTACAATTCTCTGTCCTGCTCCTTCTGTGTTTCCTTAAACTTCCTAAATGCTATCTTTTTCTCCCTAACCTTCCCCACCACCTCTTTTGAGAACTATAGTGGCTTTTTCTTTCGTTTTGATTTATTTGCTTCACACAAAGACTTGCTGCCTATGTGATGGCAGTTTTGATGTTTCCCCATTGTTGCTCCACCCCTCCTCCTTGTCTGTTTGCTAGTGCTTTTCTAAGGCACTCTCCCATTTTGATAAAGTCAGCCCTCCTGAAGTCCAGGACCCTCATTTTTGTATGGCTAGACTCTGCAGCTGAGTTAATCGTGAACCACACTGTTTGGTGGTCACTTGTTCCCAGATGGCTACCCACTTCTAGATCCGAGATCCTCTCACTGTCCCCATTTGTGAGTATGAGGTCTCGGATGCTCCCTCCTGAGTGGGTTCCAACACTAGCTGTCTAAGACATGCCCCCTGTAGGGCATAGAGAATGGCCGTGCTCTTGGATGTGGCTGCAGCAAAGGTGCTGCACTTAACATCTGGCATATTCAGGTCCCCCATCAATAATATGTCCCCTTTCTGTGCCATCCTAAGGATGCCTTCTATCATATCCTTGTCCATTCCCTCCCCCTGAGATGGGGGTCTGTATACAACCACTGTGCGGATTATGGTGCCATTTCCAGTCTCTAAGGTGACCCACAGTACCTCCTCTCCTCCCTGTTTACTCTTTTGTTCCATTGCTTTTATCCCTTCCCTTACATATAGAGCTACTGCTCCCCCCCTCTTCTACCCTCCCTGTCTCTCCTGTAGGTTGTGTACCCTAGTATGTTAACATCCCAGTCATGGTTCTCTATGTACCATGTTTCTGTGACTGCCACGATATTCAGGCATCCCTCTTCCATCAAGGCCACCAGTTCAGGGAGCTTGTTGCCCAGACTACACATATTGGTACTCATTACCCTCCATTTCTTCATGGCCTTACCCTTTTTGCCCCATCCCTGTCCTTACTGCCTTTGTCATTTTCTCCATTTACCCCTGCCCTTCTCCCTGTCGACGTCTCTAACTTGGTGTTTACCTCACTAACTACTCTGATATTTTTTTTGGGGGGGGGGGCTAGGATTTCCCTGCTCCTTTCCAGTGCCTCCCCCCTTGGCTAGTTTAAATGCTCGCCAATGAAGCATTTAAACGTATCACCTGGGATTCTGGTTCCCCTTCTGGACAGATGCAGACTGTTGCGCCAGTATAGGCCTGCATCACTCCAGGAGGACCCTCCGTCCCCAATGAAGCCAACCCCCTGAGCTCTGCACCACTCTTTCAACCACTGATTGAATCCCATGGTGTGGAGCACCCTAGCCTCGCCCATGCCATAGACAGGCAGCACCTCCGAGAAGGTTACCATGCATGCTACTTGTCTATGGCCCCTCCCCAACTCCACAAACTCCTCCTATACTTTTCTGTTCCCTTTCCCAGCCAGGTAATTTGTCCCTAGGTGAACAGTGACATCCAGCTCCTTCCCCCGTGCAGCTGCTCCCGCGATCCTGAGGATTCGCTCCCTGTCCCTCCAAGCCATGGCGTCTGGCAGGCACCTTACTTCCCTCTCCCTTCCCTCCCCCAGTTCTACCCTCCTAACAATGGAGTCCCCACCAGAAGTTGTTCTCTTCCCCTGTGGGATCCCATTCCACCCTTCTGTGGGTCTCCTTTGTGGAGGTTCCCAACATCCTCCTTGGTCTCCACTGCGGGTGCCTCTCTAGAGGAACCACACTCTGCCAGAGTGGCATACGGATTGTGGAGAGGTACAGCTGGAGAGATGCGCCTCTGTTCCACCACCCTCACCCTCCCTCTCCCTGAGCCCACTGTGGTCCAACCGCTCCTCTTTCTTGGCAACCTCTGAGGCAGCGGTGGTGGCCCTGGTGGTCCCTGGGTAGGAGAGGAGGTCCCCCAAATCCTGGCCAACTCAGCCTGGAGATGAACAACCTTCTCCCTCAGCCCAGAGAGGTGCCTGCAGATGGGACAACACCGCATCCTCCAGAATGTCTCCCGGAAGACTGCTGCTCCACAGCCACTGCACTACCCCCATCAAGTCTTATTTCTGGCCCCTTAACTGTTGTTGTTTTGAATACTGCGCTTTTTCTCTGTATTATAGTGGCACGGTAGTGCCACTATAGTTAGGGTTGAGGAGCCATTTCTATGTTAAACCCCAAAACTTTGCACCTTAATAACTTTGCAACCGTTTGACGGAGTTGCCTGAAATTTGGAATACATGATCAAGAACCATAGGCCTTGGGATCTGCCAAGTTTCGTACCGGTCGGATATACGGCTGCGGAGTTATTAGCGTGAATCTCTGCGTTTAAGCTTTTCTGGAATTCTGCGGTCGCGCATACAGGTAAATACGGTTTCTTATGACCGGCCCGAAATCTTCAGGAACGTGCGGCGGGGTGCCCGATGTGCCTTCCGAAGATTCGTGAAAAATATTAAACTGTTCAAAAGTTATTCAAAAAACAATTTCCCATTATAAGTCAATGGGAAAAGTTAACAAAAAGTTTGACAGTGTCGCAAATGCACTTTTTACTGTCGCAAATGGCCCTGTTAGTGTTGCAAATCCGCCATCTTGTTTTCAGTTAGTGATCAGAAAAATGCTTGGCATTTAAAATTGAGACCCTCTAGCAACCTAATTCTTTTTGTATTCACCTAGTCGGGCCCTGAGGATGTTAGCCATGTCTTTATTTTGGGGTAAAATACCCCAGAAATATGTTTTTTAAATTTCTGGAAAAAGTACTTTCACAAAGTAGTGTCGCACTCATGAAAGTGTCGCAAATTTTTTTGCAACACTACTTTGCGACACTATGCCCAAAATAACAGTAATTCTTTGGCACTCCGCTGCAAAAGAACGGTTGGGAGTTTGGGCTGAAATTTGGAGGAGCATGAATGACATCTCACAGATGTGCCTTTCAGTGTTGTATTGAAAAATATTACATGGCGGCAAAGTTACGGCACTCCAAAGTTGACGGTTTTCCCATAGGATAACATTACGGCGCCTGGCGCATTACAGGAATCCTTTGGCACCCTGCTGCAAAATAACGGTTTAGTCTTTTTTCCTGAAATTTGGAGGGAAGACGGCCAACAGCCCACAGATGTGCCTTTCAGTGGTTTGGTGAAAAAATATAACAGGGAGGCAAAGTTATGGCACTCCGAACTTCTCTTTTTTCCCCATAGGATAACATTATGGCGTTCGCCGCGCCTTTCAGGGCCCGTATCTCGGAAACGGTGCGAGATACGGACTTTTTGTCAGAAATATGCAGGGGGCTAAGTACAAAATTATCCAGGACAGTTGTAAATCATACAACTTTTAAATTTGTTTTCGACGTCGTACGGTTCCTGAGATATAACGTATTTAGTATTCCAAGTTCTCATTTTCTGCTCCGATACTCATTATTATGCATACATTATTTGTACTCACTGTCTTTCTCTATGCAGGTTTTGGGGAAAACCAGCCTGTGCGCTTACATTACTGTTACTGTTGCCCTTTCTGCTTGCGGTTCCGTACCCGTTTCACTTACCGTTGACGTCTGCGCCACCATGTGCGTTATCCTTTACGTTTTCATTTGTGCTTGCGTTTCTGTTATTTTTTGCGATTTGTGTCTACAGTACTGTTTCTCTTTGCGTCACCATGCCCATTAACATTTCCATTTTCAGGCACCATGTTATTATGTGACAACACATCACGTGGCAGACCGTTCCCGTCTACGCCACCATGTGCGTTACCCTTTCTGTTCTCATTCGCGCTTGTGTTACCATGTGCGCCACTGTTAGCACTTCTGTTTGCGTTGCTGTTCCTGTTACTATGCCACAAGACATCATGTTGGGCCCCGCGCTCCCGCCGCTGCATTACATTCACTATTTTTCATTATCATTCTCAAAAGAAGGAAATTAGAGGCAAAAACTCCGTTTAATGCATTAGTTAGGGTTGTTTCTGGCGACAAAAGTGAGAAATTCGGTGTTAGGGTTGAAAACCCCCCTTGGACCCCCTGCCCACACACCCCCAACCGGCATTGGGGTGCGCATTGGGATTGTGGGTCCTAACTTTCACCCCATTCTCGGTCCTAACTCTCACCCCATTCTCCTATACTTCTGGTGCTTTACACATGTCATGGGGTGAGAGTTAGGATAACGATCAATCTTTTAATGCGGTTGGGGGGGGTGGGCGGGGTCAGGGGGTTTTCAACCTAACACCATTTCTCACTTTTTTCGCCAGAAAAAACCCTAACTAATGCATTAAATGGAGTTTTTGCCTCTATATATATATATATATATATATATACATTTTTTCCCTTACTTACCTACTGCCTACTTACTACTTACTTGCCCTTAAAGCTCCAGAGCTTCCTGTTCATCACTGTGTATCAGTGGGTAGAGGGACAAAACCTTTACAGGTACATAAGGAAAAAGAAAGGCAAAAGGAGGGATAGTGAGACTGAAGGGGAGGATGGGGCTGTGTGGAGGATGACAACAGTAAAGCTGACATATTGAACAGGTATTTCTGCTCAGTCTTTACTAAGGAAGAGGAGGGTAATGGGTCTGAATGGAGTACAAGGGGTGAGAATGGTGCAGAAATGGACACAAGTCCCTTTACGAAAAGGGTCCTGAAGGAACTGGAAGTAATAAGATTGATAAAGCAATGGGGCCAGATGGGGTGCACCCCAGGGTCCTAAAAGAACTAAGAGAGGTGGTGGCTGAACCTCTTGCTATCCTGTTTGCCGATCACTAGAAACAGGGAGATACCCAAAGACTGGAGGATAGCAGATGTAGTCCCTTTATACAAAAGTGGGAACAAAGAGGAAGCGGGAACTACAGACCAGTCAGCCTCACCTCGGTAGTGGGGAAGATCATGGAAGCACTACTGAAGGAGAGATTGGTGGAACATCTGGTTGTCAATGGACTACAAGACCCAAGGCAGCATGGTTTCACCAGGGGAAGGTCATGTCAGACCAACCTCATTGAATTTTTTGACTGGGTGACTAGGGGAGGTGGATCAGGGGAGGGCAGTGGACATGGCCTATCTGGACTTCAGCAAGGCCTTTGACACTGTGCCACATAGAAGACTATTACACAAACTGGGGAATATGGGTGTGGGCAGGACAGTAGTGCGGTGGGTAGGTAACTGGCTGGGCAGCAGGACACAGAGAGTGGTGGTAAATAGCTGTCACTCCACAGAGGAAGAGTGACCAGTGGGGTACCACAGGTCAGTGCTGGGACGGTACTATTCAATATCTTCATCAGTGACATTGCACAGGACCTAGAAGGCAGAATTTCACTGTTCGCTGATGACACAAAGCTCTGTAACAGAGTAGACACACCAGAGGGTGTGGACAGAATGAGAAGGACCTGCAGAAACTTGAAGAATGGTCAGGGGTTTGGCAGTTGAAATTCAATGCAAGGAAGTGCAAGATAATGCATATGGGCACAAAAACCTGGCACAATATATCATTTGGGGGTGGAGGATATAGCATGCACCAAGCAGGAAAGGGATCTTGGAGTTATCATCTCTGATGACCTCAAGGCAAGGAAATAGTGTGACAAGGCAGCAGGTAAAGCAAATAGGATGCTGGGATGCATAGGCAGGGGCATCACCAGCAGGAAAAGGGAGGTCATAATTCCACTATACAAGACACTAGTGAGGCCACCTGGAGTACACTGTGCAGTTCTGGAGACCTTACCTACGTAAGGACATAGACAGGGTAGAGAAGGTTCAGAGGAGGGCAACAAAGATGGTGCATGGATTGCATCACAAGTCCTATGAGGACAGGTTGAAGGCACTGAACATGTACTCCCTGGAGGAGAGGGAGAGAGAGGGATATGATAGAGACATACAAGTATCTTACAGGGAGGAACAGGGTGCAGGAATGCACTATTTTAAGCGAAAAGATGTTCCAGGACTAGAGGGCATGGGATGAAGTTGGAGGAGGACGATTCAGAGGAAGCGTGAGGAAGAATTTCTTCACAGAGCGGGTGGTGGACAAGTGGAACACCCTGCCAGAGGAAGTGGTGGGGGCTGAAACAATCACGGGATTTAAGAATGCATGGGATAGACATAAAGGAATTCTGGAGGTCAGGGGTAAGGGGCAACAGACTTCCTGGAAAACATAAACTGAACTTACAAACTTAAATGGGCAGACTGGGTGGGCCATAGGCCCTTATCTGCCGACACTGTCTATGTATCTATGTATGTATCTATGTTCTGAGACCCGAAGTTCCTATATTTCTCAGTAGTCTCCTTACTTGCTCAGAGTCAGACCTCCAGCAGCTGGGGTGGTGGAGAGCTACTCTTTTCCTTCTAGGATGGTAAGTCTTGTTTGGCTTTGTGATCACTCCCTTCCTGCTCCCAAACAGGAAGTTCCTGTTGTCATTCAAATCCTGTGCCTATAAAAGTAGAACTCGCTAAGGGTGGAGGGGAGGGAAGGAGGGCAATATAGTCCCAGTAGAGAAGTATAGTTTTATCAGCACCTGCTTCCTCTTGCTGTTCTCTGCCAGAAGCTATCTAGAGCAGATTTTAAATCCTAAACACCTGGCTTCCTTCTGGTTAAGCCACTCCCCCTAATTCTCGGCTCTTTCTACACCTAGATAACTGCACAGATAACAGTTCACTTCAGCCAACTCAGACAAACACACCAACTCTTTTTTGTTTGTTTATTGTTACCCTAAATTGAAGGTCCAGGTGGTAGAGTTCTAGTGTAGTCCCAGTAGAGACTAAAGTAGAAAAGTATAGTTCTAGCAGCACCTCCTTCCTCTTACTGTTCTATGCCAGAAGCTATGTAGGGCAGTTTTTAAATCTTAAACACCTGGCTTCCTTCTGGTTAAGCAACTCCCCCTAATTTACAGCTCCTTCTACACCTAGATAACTGCACATCTTATACACAGCCTCCAGGTTTTCCCACCCAAGGAATCCTCGTGGCTCCACGGGATATTCAGGGGAGGTCCAGTGGTTCAGCCCCGTCTTGCTGCGGTTTACCTCCCAGGCGGGGAGGAGGGAGAGCTGTGGGTTACTCCCCCCCCCCCAGTTCACTGTAGCGTGTCGGGCGGATCTCACTGAGCTCCCTCCTGGGCTGGTCCGATTGCTAGGCGCCAGGGCCAATCGCCGGGTGCCTTTTTTTTCTGTTGTGTCCCCCAGGGCGACGTCATGCTAGGAGGTCCAAGGAGGCATGCACACGTTGAGATGTGCTGCTGCTCCAGACCTTAACCGATGTCCTCCACTCCCATTGTTTTTGCTCTCCAGCTGCACTGCCACCAGTGGTCAACCAGGTGGCAGTATAGCAGTGGGACCTGCAACCCACTCTCCCTGGAGGAGGATTGAGTGCCCAGCCACAGAAGAGAAGAGCAACTGGCTGGGCGCTCAATCCTCCTCCCTTGGTTGGTCCTCGAATGACCTGGGCGTGTTCTCGAACTTGAGACGCCGGCGTCGCAAGTGGTAGCTCTACTGCTGTGTCGGTGGGCCGGCTCTTATCCCCATTCTTGACCTTCTGGGTGATCCTTTCTTCAGTTTAGCCTTTGCTGTCCTTGCCCTCCCAGCTGTCTCCCTTTGTTTCTTTAAATATACCTCCATGTCTGCCTCCATTTGGGTCTCCTCGTACTTCCTGAAAGCTGTTTTTTTTTCTCTCTTACCACCTTAACCACCTCCTTTGAGAACCACAGTGGCCTCTTTCTCCTCTTACCTGGCTCATTATCTTTAAACAGCTTGCTGTTAACTTACTTATTTTGTCTTTTATTCTGGCACCCCCCGCTATCCTCCCTTTAAAGTATTTACTAAGGCAATCTCTCATTTCTTTAAAATCTGCTCTCCTGAAGCCCAGGACCCTTGTCCTGGTGTGGTGGTTCTCCTGCCCAATCCGTATATCAAACCACATTGTACAATGATCACTTGTACCCAGGGGGCTACCCACTGTAATGTCTGCAGTGCTGTCCCTATGTGTAAGTACCAGCTCCATTACTGCCCCATCAGTAATGGGATCTATAACCAACTGCCTGAGAAATGTCTCTTACAGGGAGTCTAGGATGACATTGCTCCTAGTGGTAGCTGTGGCCAGGATATTCCAGTCCTCATTTGACAGATAAAAGTTGCCCATAAATACTGCTTCCCCTTTGCTTGCCATTCTGCATATGGCCTTCACCAAAACATTGTCTAGTTCCTCCTCCTATGTTTGAGCCTGTACATAGCAAGTCAGTTACCCTGTGTGGAAAGTAATTGGTATTGAGTATCCTTTATGCAAAGCAAATAGTAATTGTTTACTCTGTATGGAATTTAGTAATGGATTATCCTTTATGCAAAGTGATCAGTAATATATTATCCTTTAGGCATTCAGTAATCTATTACCTTGTATACAAGGTAATCAGTAGTTGAGTATCATTTACCCAAGTAATTAGTAATCAGTTACCCTGTATGAAATATAATCAATAATTGAGTGTTTTTAAGCAAAGAAATTGGTAATCGATTACCATGTATGCAGAGTAATCTGTAATCTAGTATCCTTTATGCAAAGTAAACAGTAATTGATCATCCTATTCACAGAATTATCAGTTATCGAGTATTCTTTATGTAAGGTGGTCAGTAATCAAATATCCTTTATGCAACTTTATGCAAAGTAAACGGTAACCGATTACCCAGTACATAATGTAATCAATAATTGAATATCCTTTAAGTAAAATAATCGGTAAGTGATTACCCTGTATGCAAAGTTATCAGTTATCTAATATCCTTTAAGCAAAGTAAACTGTATTTGAATACCCTGTATATGCAAAGTAATCAGCAATCAAGTATCCATTACACAAAGTAAACCATAGCCTATTACCCTGTATATGCAAAGTAAGTAGTGATCAAGTATTCTTTACGCAAAGTAAATTGTAATTCCCCTCTGGATGCAAAGTAGTTTGTAAGCAGGTATCCTTTATGCAAAGTAAACCTTAATTGAGTACTCTGTATGCACAGTAATCAGTAATTGAGGATCCTTTGCACAAAGTAAACCATAGTCGATTACCCATTGTGTACACAATAATGAGTAAGCGAGTATCCTTTATGCAAAGTAAACTGTGATCGATTACTCTGTAGATGCAAAGAAATTCAGTAATTGAGTATTCTACATGCAAAGTAATCTGTAATCCAACAACCTGTATATGCAAATTAATCAGTAATCACAATTCCTGTGTGCAGACTAAACCATAATTGATTACTGTGTATAAAAAGTAATGCGTAATTGAGTATCCTTTACGCAAAGTAGACCATAATAGATCATCCTGTAAACAAAGTATTCCGTAATCTAATACCTTTTACTCAAAATAAACAGTGACTAATTACCCTGTATGCAAAGTAATCAGTAATCGATTACCCTGTACCCAAATAATCAGTATTGTAGGCCTGTACACAAATGAGTAATCAAGTATCCTTTATAAAAAGTAGTAAGTAATTTATTATGCAGTACGTATGTAATTAGGGCTGGCAGCATATCTTGAGGTTAGAGCAGTGGGTTGTGAATGAGCTTGGTATATCCAGCAGACCTGGTTTAATTCCCGCCACCAGCACTTGCATACTGTGTGTCCCTGAGCAAGTTACTTAACTTTCCTGTGCTCTTTTGTTGCCCCTGTAAACAGGACTTGTGTCCAGTGAGCCTTACCCGGTTATCAACAAATAAAACTAAAATAATCAGCAATCGGGTATCTTTTATGCAAAGTTATCAATAATTGAATAGCCTTTCCACGGTATGATCAGTAGTCTGTAACTTTTTACTTTTGAGACGTCATCTTATCCCCTGTATGCGAAGTGCTTTACTGTGATGACACTGCAGCAGTGATAAACAAGCATTTGTCGATGCCGAATGTTTGCTTGCTGGCATTGGCATTGGTGGGGTGTGCCTTTGGGTCGTCAGGCATAACGGCCACGCCATTTCACCACATCCTACCCTGCAGACACCGACAAGTGTTACAGTGTGCCTTGGGGTCTTTGGCCTTTATGCTCACCCCATTCCATCAGGAAATACGGTGAGATGGGTGCAGTATAGGAGAATGGGGTGAACTTTGGGGCCGAAGAGTCCAAGGCACACCTCAATGCCTCTCACTGGCTGGCTGCATGGTGTGGGTGGGGGTAGACTGGTATGAGCATTACAGGTGACAATCCCAAGTCACACCCATGATGCCTGTCAGTCTCTACAGGGTGGGGCGTATGGTCGGAAACCCTAACACCTCAGGCGTTTGTTGGTATTTTCACTCCAAATTTTCAACATGGGTTTTTTGTGACCCCCACCTTATGAACAGTGGTAATATCAGTTTGTTAGCCAAAAGCTGATTTTGCACAGTGACTACGGCATTTGGCACCACAGGTGCGAAAACGCATTTCGAACAGGATGTGAAAAATGACAGCTGTACTGTTGATGGGGAGGTGTAAAAAATGGCAATGTTGAAAATCTGCAGTGCACACCCTTAATGTAATTACTTTGGGGATTTTTACAGCAGATTGTCAACACAGGCATTTTAGGACCTCCACTCATGAACAGTGTCACTGTCATTTTCTTAATCTGTTCCGAACAGTGATTTCCCACAGCGACCACCCATTTCTGCGCAGAAAGTGTGAAAACACATTTCGGCCATGGTGTGAAAAATTACAGCTGTACTGTTCATAAGGAAGTGTGGAAAAATACCAGTGGTGAAAATGTGGACTGAAAATATTACAAATTCATGAACTTATGAGGGTACGTGGAAACAGCGCAATGCTCACTCGTAACACAGTCATTTTATGGACTTTTGTCACCAAATTTTCAACATAGCCATTTTAAGACCTCTGCTCATAAACAGTGTCACTGTGATTTTCTTAATGTGTCCCAAACCTTGATTTCGCACACCGACTGTGCCATTGTGCGCTACATGCGTGGAAACACATTTTGGGCAAGATGTGAAGAATGACAGCTGTACTGCCCATAAGGAGGTGTGGTAAAATGGCAATGGTGAAAATCTGGAGTGCAAATATTAAAAATTCGCGAACTTATGAGCATGCGTAGGAACTGCGCAACGCACGCTCATAACAGTCATTTATGGGAATTTTTTCCCCCAGATTTTCAACAGAGGGTTTTTGGGGGCCTACCTCATGAACTGTGATGCTGTCGTTTCGTACATCGGTCCCGAAAAGTGGTTTCGCACAGTGACTGCGAAATCACCTTTCAGGACCGAATAACAAAATGACACTGCAAGAATTCATGAGATGGGGTCCCAAAAACCACATGTTGAAAATTTGGTGAAAAAATTCCCCAAAATCCCTGAGATATGCATCAGAGTTGAAAAAAAAAACTATTTATTCCATTATACAGCTTACCAGCATTTCCTCAGTTCCCGGTCGGCTTTGAAGAGTGCAGACGTGTTCCTGGTCCACCAAAGAGCATCGCACTGGACTCCGGAGGTAAGTATGGGGGTGTGGTGTGGGGAGGCAGGTGCGAGAGGGTGGGCGCGGGTGGGGGTCAAGACAGTCAGCGAGGGAACTTTTTTCCTAAGTTTTTTCTTTTAGGAAGATGACACGGGCGTTTGCCACGCTGGTGGACTTCCAGCGTGGCAGCTGAAAATCTTTTGGGCGATTGGAGCCGGCGGGAATGAGGCACCCGTCGTCCGCTAGAAGGTTTGCCATGCTGGGGTGGGCTCCCAGCGTGGCGCCTGGAAAACTGTTTTGGGGGCAGTGGAGCCAGCGAATTGGGCACCCGTCGTGCCACAGTTTTGCCACGCTGGGGTGGGCTCCCAGCGTGGCAGCTAAACTCTGTTTGGGGTGCAGCGCGACCGGCAAGGGATTGGGCACCCCTGTCAGCCATTTGTGTGTGGGGGAGGTGGGTGAGCACGCTGGGGTGGGCGCCCAGCATGTTACTTGTTTGAGGGAGGAGCTGTCTGTAACGGCTCTTTCACTCTGATGCCGGCGATGTGGGCACTTTTCGCCTACCCGGCGCAGTATGCAAATTGGCTGCACGCTGTAGTGCTGTTCTTTCAACTGTACGCCGCTGCATTTGCAAACGCTGTCGTAGACAGCTCTTACATTCATTGGTGCGGTGGGGTTGTGCCTGCAAAAGGCAGCAGGGCATTGGAAGTAGGGAGGCACACCTACAAATTCTCGTATGGTGGCACTATGATTCTTGCACATGCGTGCAAGCAAACATAAAAAAACATAATTTATACCAAAAGTACCCATTTATTTAATCTTTGATCCCATTTTTTACACTGTAGATGCTTTAAACCGTGCACCAATATGTATTTTCCACACCTAAACATTTTGTATGTACAAAAAAGGCTTGAAACTACATTCTGCTCTGTCACCATTAGGCAGCTGCATATGACATCCCTGCAACCATGCATATACTGTAGCTGTCTGTTTGTGGTTGTAGTGATCTCATCAGGTGCTCTCTGCCAACTGACAAGCCCCTGTCAATCCGGCTGCTCCATCCAGCCCCATCACCCCTGGGACTTGGCTTTGCTACGCATGGCCCCCATGGATAACCTCCCCCCATGGGAAATGCAGATGGAGGGGCCTGGCCCTTGTTCCCTCAGGCAGAGTTGAAGCTTCGGTTATGAGGGAAGTGTAGCCCAGTCAGTGGTGGGGGTCCTGCGGTGGGTGGCATCCTGCATTGGTCGGGATGTTTTTTTTTCTGGTCCTCCCCTCTGACATCTATAATAACCACTCTTCTATTATGTATGTAAACTATAAATTTCAGGCCGGCCGCCTGGTGGCGCAAAGGGCTGAGGCGCTGGATGCCTTACCTCTTGTCACGCTGGCAACCTGGGTACGGATAAGGACTTAGGTAGTCAGGGAACCGGCATGGGGGGAGGGATTAGAGCAGGATTGAGCAGCCGTGGGGCAGCTCTCCTCTCTCGGGTGATCGTCGCTCCCCTTGTAGTTCCGCTTCCACAGGGTGGAGCTCCAGTGGCTAGCATGGGGGGAGGCAGCGGCAAGTCAGGGGAGGGTGTCTCGAGCCATGGTGTGTCTATGCCTCCACATGCGCACGTACGCGGCTGATTATGGGGATGGGCGAAAAAAGGGGAAAAATACGGGGCATAAAATATGTATGAAAAAAAAATATATAAATTTAGAAACCTTTGTTAATAAATCTATTAGAGTTGAAACTCAAAGCATGGAAATGAAAAAATAGAGTGAAAAGTCACAGGATCCTCAGTGAACTGGTGATGTGTGTAGGTAAATGGTGTCTTCGAGATGACTCTTGGTTAATCAAGAGTGCAATCTTGAGACATCTTTGCGTTCGAGAACTGTGAAGCAAAGCTGAGCAGTTCTGGAATATAAAGACGTCTTCAAGATGACAGTCCTGATTAGCCAAGAGACATCTTGAAGACACCATTTGCGCTTTATCAAGCGTTTCTTTTTTTTTTTTCTACAGCATAAACCACTCTCTTATGATTTCATAGATACATAGACAGTGTCGGCAGATAAGGGCCTATGGCCCACCCAGTCTGCCTATTTGAGCTTGTAAGTTCAGTTTATGTTTTCCTAGAAGTCTGTTGCCCTTTACCCCTGACCTCCAGAATTCCTTTATGTCTATCCCATGCATTCTTAAATCCTGTGATTTCGCCTTACAAATGAGCTTCATTGCAGGGTGGAGACAGAAATTGGCGAGATTAGTAATGCTGGTAGAGCGGAACATAGAACAGGGTAAGCAGGGTTAACCTGCCTTTTTTTTCCAGTTGCGGTGCAGAGTGGAGATCGAGATATACAAGATCAGTCATGCTGCATTGCAGAGTGTTGACTCAGATTACGGGGCAGGATTAAGATTGATTAAAAAAAAAAACTAACTGGTTGTCAAACAATAAAAAATAAAGGATTAAAATGGGGATTACAAGTAATCCCTGAACCCAGACATGACCCGATCTTGCATCTTATTGGCTGACCCAGGCGTCAGTAATTTACAACCTCCCATCTCATTGGTTACCATCTTGTCCTTGCCAGCGGGAGCACTGAAACAGAAAGCTGGGCTAGAAGGCTTAGGAATTTATAGGGAAACAAAAAAACTGCAGTAAACAAAATATTCTTACTTTTGTTGTCAGCACAAGTGGTAGCTATGTTTCAGTGTTAAACACATTCACTTAGTCATGAATGGCTGGTGGGGAATGCGAGCCGCTGGTGGGGAGAAAACGGGGACATGATTATGCTGGATACACAAACAAACCAGGTGAGTTGTGTTAGAGATTTTTAATATACTAATCACTCTCTTAACTTTTTGGAACTATTACTCTGCTCACAGCGGAGACTTGGAAGCATTTCAGTCACTTCCATTTCAAACAACATGAAGTCTTGCTGTATTCTGACAATAGCAGTGAGTCCCAACCTTCGAACTGCCCCGGAGATGAAAGAGTTAACTTTCCATGCCAGGCATGGAACGCTGAGCTTGAGCTTGGTTGAGACTCTGTCTGTTGCTGTTTAAACTCAAACCGTCAGATTCTTTACTCCGCCTCACTGAACAGTCACTCCGGAGATTTCTATTTCTGCTCGGTTCAATTTTTCGGTTAAAGTACCGCTTTTCTCAGTTTTCGACCAAATTTAAACTGTAACCTGTCGGTTCAGTCTCTGTCTGTGGTATTTGTGAGTACTAGTTAGGTTATATTTTATTCTATTCTGTGTGAAACTTGTAGACGGTTCATCGGTTCGGTTTGAACCGATCAAGTTGTTATAAAATCTTAATTTGTACTTTTAGAGTGTGGTTACCGGTTCTTATCGGTTCTAAAAAAAACAGATTTTATTACGTTTTTTTCCACGACCCGTGACACGGTCAGGAACCGATAAGAGGGTCTTGCCTGGCGGATTGCCATTAAAAGGGTAAGTTTGGTTAGGACTGGCACAATGTCTGAGAAGCCCAAAAGAAAAACCGGGCCCACTGGGTTTCAACACTGTAGTGTGTGTGGGGAAGTCTTTGCTAAGACCGACCCCCACACCACCTGTGTTTATTGTCTGGGGTTTGACCACCTCAATGCAGACTGCCAGATTTGTAAAAATTTCCCTGCAGCTACCCTGGAAAAGAGAGTTGGTAGGCTCAGGGAAAGGAGGCCAAAAAGTCCGCTGAACCGGATGGCCAGCCCGGTTCGGTTCAAACCGAACCAGAAGGAGTGCCCTCTGACCAGGGCGAGACTTCTTCGGGCAAAAGGAGAGCCGATTCTGAGGAGTCAGTTCCGGCTAAGAGAACTAGAAAAGAAAAATCAGCTGGTGTGGAGCCAAAACTTTCCTCTCCAACCGCTGAAGAAATAGCCAAAGCGGTCAAAACTGTGCAGTCGCTTCCCTGGTTCCGACCGAACCGGCACCATCAGGTAGGCGCTCGGTTCGGCTGGTTCCACTGGTTCAAGAGTATGATTTAGAGGAATTTTATGAATCAGAGGAGGAGGAAGAGGAGTATGAGGAAAGTGAATGTGGTTTTGAAAGTCTGGATGTGCCTATTGACCCGGACATCTCCCCAGACAGACCTTCAGGAGTGTCTCCTCCTAGGCTTTCTGAGTCCCCTTCTCATTTCATGTTTTATAAAAAAGTGGCTGCAACTGCCCAGCTTCCTATGGAAGAAGCTGTGGATGACCAGGAGGAGTCTGACTATGTAGAAATGATGGATATCCCAGAGTCTAGGAGGCTGTCTATTCCCTTACACAAATCTTTTGGGAAACAGACATTGAAGATTTTAAAGACTCCTAACACTATACCTCCTGTGGATAAAAGAATGGACAAGAGGTATACATTGTCAGGCTCAGATACGGAGTTCCTTACACAACAATGCAGCCATGTTGGGGTGGTGCAGGCTGCTGCCTGTGATAAGGCAAATATTCCCTTGGCTTCACACCCCCCGGACAAGGACTCCAGGAGGATTGATGCCATGGCAAATAAACAGTACATGGCAGCATCCTTGGGACTCAGACAGGCCAATTATATGGCCTATACTGCTAGGTATCAAAATCCAGATGGGACACTGTTATGGCTTTAGCAAAACAGGTCCCTAGCCAGCTGTAAGGAGCTGAAGCAGGTGGCTGCTGATGGTATTGAGGCATCCAAGGTGCAATTCCATGCTGCAGTGGACTCCAATGATTTGTCATCTAGAGTCATGGCTACATCTGTGGCACTTCGAAGAATGGCTTGGCTCAGATGTACTAGCCTGTCACAGGATACCCAGACTAAGGCCATGGCTTTTCCTGTTGTGGGTAATTCTCTGTTTGGGCAGCAGACAGAGAATTACATGAAGAAAATGGACGAATATAGGACCACCTATAGGAGTGCACATGCCAAGGAAAGGCAGGCCACTCCTCAAAGGCAGCATCCCAGGGACAGGCCATTCCATAGGCCTTTCTACCAAGCCCAGGCCTCCTCTTCTGCTTATGCCCAGAGGGGGTTCTTTAGAGGGAGAGGCAGACGGGGTACAAGCAGGCCTGCTTCCACCCCTCAGCCCAAAGCCCCTGCCAAACAGGCACCCTGATGGGGTTGCCAGGGCCGATTCTCAACTACCTGTAGGGGGCAGGCTGGCTTACTTTGTCCAGTACTGGGAGTCTCTGACATCAGACAGATGGGTCCTGGAAGTAGTAAGCCAGGTACTGGTTCTCAGCTTCAAAAAGTTTCCAAAGATGAGAACCAGATCCTTTCCACCTGCAAATCCCTCAGAGACACTTGCCTTAGAGGCAGAGGTCTCTTCCCTCCTAGCTCTCAGAGCTGTGGAAAGGTTCCACCCTACACCAGGGCAAAGGGTTGTACTCCAGGTACTTCCTTACCCCAAAAAAGACAGGAGAATGGCGGCCCATCCTGGATCTCAGATACTTAAACAAGCACCTTTTAAAACCAAAATTCAAAATGGTGACTCTGGGAATTATTCTACCCTCTCTAAGGCCAGGGGACTGGCTAGCGTCCCTGGACCTCAAGGATGCCTACTTCCATATTCTCATCAGAAGCTCCCATCGAAAGTACCTCAGGTTCGAGCTGCCCTCAGGCCATTACCAATTCAGAGCAATGCCCTTTGGTCTGACCTCTGCTCCAAGGGTATTCACAAAATGTCTGGCAGTGGTAGTTGCTTCTCTAAGAAGGCAAAGGATTACCATCTTCCCTTACCTGGACGACTGGCTCATAGTAGGCCAGTCCCCAGACCAAGTCAAGTTACACTTACAGATAACTCAGCAACTGCTCACCTCTTTGGGTTTCCTTCTGAATCTTTCAAAGTCAGTTCTAGAGCCTGTCCAGCTCCTCACCTTCATAGGCGCAGAGCTAGACACAGAAAAGGCCAGAGCTTTCCTTCCCCTGGACAGGGCAAGGACCCTTGTCTCTCTGGCCTCCTCATTCACCCTGCAGGTGTCTCGACCTGCAAGACATTTTCTACAGCTCCTGGGGCACATGGCTGCTTCCACAGCAGTGGTGCAGGGAGCAAGATTTCAGATGAGGGACATTCAGTTCCATTTGAGAGCCTTCTGGTCTCAAAGGAAGGACCCTCTGACCAAACTGATCCCAGTAACTCGAACCCTGATCCAGGCCCTACAGTGGTGGCAGGATCAGAACAATCTGAGACAAGAGGTTCCCTTTGTCACTCAGTCTCACTCTTTAATCCTTACTACAGATGCCTCCCTCTTGGGGTGGGGGCTCACACGGGCGACCTGACCACCCAGGGGTTGTGGTCCCCTCAGGAATCTCTGCTTCACATCAATCTGTTGGAACTCAGAGCAGTATTTCTAGCACTTCAAGCTTTTTCCAAATCTGTTCAGAACAAAGTTATCCAGGTCAGAACAGACAACACCACCACAATGTGGTACATCAACAAGCAAGGAGACACTCAGTCTACGGCCTTGTGCACAGAGGCAATGAAGTTGTGGTCTCTGGCTTACTCCCTGAACACCTCCCTTATGGCAGTTCACCTCCCAGGCAAGGACAATGTCCTGGCAGATGCTCTCAGCAGGATGTCCCAGGGCCATCACGAATGGTCACTGGATCCCCTGGTCTTGGAGGTGATATTTTCCAGATGGGGCACCCCACAGATAGATCTTTTTGCAGCCCCAGACAATCACCAACTTCCCCTTTTTTGCTGCAGGCCCCCAGTGTTGGGCTCAGTCCCCCTGGATGCCTTAGTTCTCAGTTGGGAAGGGAAGTTCCTGTATGCTTTCCCCCTTTCCCTCTCCTGTTCAAAGTGCTAGTCAAAATCAGATCTCAACCATGCAAGATGATCCTGATTGCTCCAGACTGGGCCAAACAGCCCTGGTATCCACTCCTACTATCCTTAGCAGTCCATCTTCCCCTGTGTCTTCCCAGGAATTACAACCTGTTAACCTGTGCTCAGGGGAGAGTTTGGTACCTGAATCTCAAATCTCTCAATCTCAAGGCCTGGCTCTTGAAGAGTTAGAGTTTGCTGATTTACACCTCTCCCAAGGTGTAATGGATATTCTGAAGGCTTCTCGGAAACCTTCCACCAGGGCTACTTATAATTCCAAATGGAAAAGATTTTCCATATGGTGGTCTGGGAAGCATTTTTCCCCAGAGTCTGCTGATCTGCCCACAGTCCTTGATTATATGGTCCATTTAAATAGCTTGGGGCTGAGACCAGCTATACTGAAGGTGCACCTGGCAGCTGTTTCTGCTTTTATTTCAGCAGGTAAGCCCTATTCTCTTTCAGCTCACTCTATATTCTCCAAGTTTTTCAAGGGATTGCTTCACACCAACCCTCCATTCAGGTACCCTGCCCCTGCTTGGGACCTTAATGTTTGCATTGCTCAGCTTATGCAACCCCCTTTTGAGCCTTTGTCTTCAGCAGAGCTTAAGTACTTGACTTGGAAAACTGTGTTTCTGGTAGCCATCACTTCTGCCAGACGCATAAGTGAATTACAAGGTTTGTCAGTGGAGCCTGATTTTATCTCCTTTCATAGAGATAAGGTGGTCTTCAGGACTAAAAGGAAGTTCTTGCCTAAGGTGGTTTCAGATTTCCACCTTAATCAATCTATTCTCTTCCTGTGTACTTCACTGACCATTCCTCCTCTGAGAGGAGGCTGCACATTTAGATGTGAAAAGAGCCTTAGCTACTACATAGAGTGTACCAAGGGTCACAGGTTTGACTCCCTCCAACTGTTCCTCACTTATGGTGAGGTTGGTAAAGGAAACCTGCCACTAAAGATCCATTGCCAGGTGGATTGTCTCTTGTATCCAATTTGTTATGAAAAACTGGGTGAGTTCCACCTCAGGCCTGAGGGCTCACTCTACCAGAGGTACAGCTGCTTCCCTGGCTGCTCCAGGACATCCCTATTCTAGAGATATGTCAAGCAGCTACCTGGAAAACAGTTCACACTTTTACCAAGCATTACTCCTGTATATCCAGGCTAGGGTGATGCTTGGTTTGCACAACTTATTCTTCAGAGCCTATTCCCTAAGTAGGTTCTGTCCCTCCTCCATGGAGGTACTGCTTTGTAGTCTGCTATTGTCAGAATACAGCAAGACTTCATGTTGTTTGAAGAAAAAATTACTCACCTTAGTAATGTTGTTTCTTCTAATGGAGTCTTGCTGTATTCTGACCTCCCGCCTGCCCCTCTCAGAACCTCTGTGTTTGGGATGTGGGTGGGCAGGGCAGTGTTGGCACTCAGTAGGTGCCCACCTTGTTGTTTTCACCCCCTTTTTCTTGGGGTGAGTGGGTGTTGTGTTTTTCATTTTTTGGGTCTCCTGACTTGAGTCTTTGTTTTGGGACCAAAAAATGTGTTTTATGTTTAGTAGCCAGTTGGCTAGTGTAGGTTTACAGCTTCTACACAGGACCTTAGTGAGTTTAGCTCATAAAGATCTGATGGTTTGAGTTTAAACAGCAACAGACAGAGTCTCAACCAAGCTCGAACTCAGCGTTCCATGCCTGGCATGGAAAGTTAACACTTTCATCTCCGGGGCTGTTCAAGGTTGGGACTCACTGCTATTGTCAGAATACAGCAAGACTCCATTAGAAGAAACAACATTACTAAGGTGAGTAATTTTTCTTTGGCTCCAGTTTGGAGGGTGGGGTTGGGGGACGGTTCTATCTTGGATCGCAGCTGTGTTCAGCGGCAGAGCTGTGAAGACAGCTGGGGTCCTTGCAAAATGCAGCCACTTCCATAGTGTCCCATGGATAACAGCAACAAAAAGGCTTGCTTTATAATTCTGAACCTAAAGAGCACCAGGTTTGGTACGTTCACCAACCCCCCCCCCGCCACTGTTGTCTTATCTAACTAGGACTCAAACAGTCCTTGTCCTGTAATTTTCTACATTGCAGCTTTTTAGATCCTTGTTAGTTGAGCTGTGATTTGACTCCATTGAACCTCTAAAATATAAAAAAAATAACATTTAAAATCCACCCCATTCATATCAATGTAGTACGCCCCTATGCTCTACAAACTTTTAGAAAATGGGCTGGAGATTTTGGGTTGTCTGATTGGCGGAGAGCTATGTCAGGGGAATTGTAAACAAACAGCAGCCATGTTTTTTTTCTCACTTAGCGAGTGCCCCCAACCAGCACCGCGAAGTACAATCAGAACTGATCCAAACAGCTCAGAACATTGTTATTGAAAAATAAATACCTTATTTTTGTCAATATTTATGCTAGTGTTGTCCCCGCCCTATGGTCGCCTGCCCGCTCACTCATCCGACAGAGCTCAACAAATGTTGCCTCTGTTCTCCAGCCGCTCACCTGCTCTGTCTTGAGCCGCAAGCCAGCAGCATGCCTTCATCTGCGGGTGTGGAAATTGACAAGATGCCGCTGGTCTCCAGTGGTACAAAATGCAGAATGAAGCTCATTAACTAGTGGGACCGACGATGAAAGTACAAGATACAGCAATAAACAAGTGCATTTGTGATGCAGGGAGGATTGGAATATCTTACTTTTGCTTTTAAGCTAGTGCTGCAGCCTGCAGTTAGAGTTCTAAATTGGCAGAAAATACCTCTCAAACAGTGCAGTACACTACTGACAGATACACCAGTAGAGGGACTACTTTACCCAAAATTGACTAACAGTTGTTTGTTTACTTATTTTTTTAGCATTCTTTTATTTTTAAAATGGTATAAAAAAGAGACGTGTAGCCTCTTGGTCCAAGAGGGTAGCATCTTTCAGAGAGAGAAGTGCAAGAACAAGGGGGCACAATTTGAAGATAGAGAAGGGATGGCTCGGGGCAATGTGAGGAAGTATTTTTTCATGGAGACGGTGGTGGATGCATGGAACAGCCTTCCTGAGGAGGTCGTTGGGTCAACAATGGGGGGGGGGGGATTCAAGAATGCATAGGACAGACATAAGGCAATTCTGGTGGCGGTAAGAAGATGTAGGCTGCTGATTAACTAGGATCCGCAGCTTATCAAACAAGGTGGGTAAATGGGCAGACTGGGTGGGCTAAGCTGTCCTTATCTGCTGTAAAGTCTATGTTTCTATTTTCTAAGCACACTAATACCCTCCAGGGTGGGCGGTATCAGGCAGTACCAGACCTTGCAGGGGCTATAAGGAATACCGCCCGCCCTGTTGGGTAGTATTGCTTGCTTACATCTCAGAATGTTTGGAGCACGGGGGAGGTACGGCGATGGAGCCTTAATTTATCTGGACCTGGAAGGGGAAGGGATCTGGCGGCCGACTCCGAGCCAGAAATTATGATCCCTTACCCTTAAAATAGTGCAATGTAGGAAATTGGTAGTACAACACATGGCAGTTTTAGAAATGGAAGCGGTTTGCATTTGACACAGTTTTGTTTGACTTATTTATTGCAATAAAATCATGATGACTTTATATTGTTGTTTTTTGGGGGTTACGTCCTGTATTTTTAGATTGCTCTTAATTATGTGTCTTCCAAAGCACTGTTTTTCATGGTTTCAATTTGAGTTGATCGAGATGATGAAAGTGTGTTTTACAGTCAGGTACATTAATTACAGGTTTGGGGGAGGTAGTAAAATTAATCTTGAACTACATGTTTATGAGTCCTGGTAAACCAGGTGGTCATGCAGTTTGATGTGTGCAGCCCCAGAGTGGGAGTCCAGGACTTGCTTGTGGGTAGCACAGTGCGAGGTCTGCTGCCTCTGCTCCCTAGAGTGGGAATCCAGAACTCGCTTGTAAGTCCAAGTCTTGCAGGTGGCATTGCAGTGCGATATGCGGAATGCCCAGCCAGCCGTGTGTGGTTTTCCAGGGCTCGCTTGCTAATACAGGTCTCCCAAGTGGTAGCTCAGTGCAATGTTTGCAACCCTCCAGCTGGTCCCAGAGTGAGAGTTTAGTACTTGATTATAAGTAGCACAGTGCGATGCCTCTGCCAGCCCCAGATAGGGTGTCCAGGATTCTGTTGTTAGTCCCCATGTCTAAGGTGGTAGTGCAGTGTAATGTGTGCAGCCCCCAAGTGATGATCCTGGACTTGCTTGCGAGTAGTGCAGTGCTATGTATGCATCCTCCAGCCGGTCCAAGAGTGGAAGTCCTGGACTCTCCTATGAGTAGCATGTTGCTGTTTGTGCAGCCTCAAGCCCACCCCAAACTGGGAGTCTCGGACTCGCTTGTGAGTAGCACAGTGCGCTGTGTGCAGCCTCAGCTGGCCCCAGAGTGGGAGTCCAGGACTTGTTTATGAGTAGCACAGTGCAATGTTCATTGCCCCCAGCTGGTCCAAGAATTCAAATCCAGGACTTGCTTGTGATTAGCGCAGTGCAATGTGGAATACCCCCAGCCAGCCCCAGGTGGGAATCTAGGACACACTTGTGAGAAACGCAGTGTGATGCCGCCAGTTGGCCACCAGAGAGTGAGTCCAGGACTCACTTGCGAGTGCCTGTCTCACTTATGGCAGTGCAGTGTGATGTGCGCAGCCCCCAACCGACCTCAGAATAGGAGTCCAGCACTCGCTAGTGAGATGTGCAGTGTGAGGTACGCTGCCCCCAGCTTGCCCCAGAGTGGGAATTGAGGACTCGTTTGTAAGTCTCCGTCTTGCAGGTGGCATTCAGTGAATGTGTGCAGTCCCTAGCTGACCCCAGAGTGGAGGTCCTGTACTTGCTTGTGAGTAGTGTAATGCGATACCCCCATGCCATTGGACAAGCCATGAATTTCAGTATGTCACAAAACCACCTGTAGTAGATTTTTGTTTCCCAATACTAGGGAACTATACATTTCTGTGTGTTTATATAATACCATGCTGCCTGCAAAAAGTATAAAGCTATAGATTAGTTCAGCTAGAGACTGGGAATACTATGCTATATGTTACGTAACCTTGCATACGCCACAGTAGACCGCTGAAGCTCATCAGTATTTATTTATATTTTCTTTTTTTGCCTTCTCACAGGGAATTATCTCCTGAACTACCTAGCATCAAGGCCGAAATTGGCGCCGTTCGTCATCCAAGCTCTTGTTCAAGTCATTGCCAAAATCACAAAATTAGGATGGTTCGATGTTCAGGAAAACCAGCTGGTCTTCAGGGATGTGATAGCTGATGTCAGCAAGTTTCTGCAGGTAAGACCCATCAGTCTGAAGTCTGGAAGGTCTGCTTTCTCTTATGTAGAAAGAATAAATGCTTGTGAATGACTGGAGTCTTCTGTTCATTTGTCTACCAGGAATGCCTCTCAGGTGTCTCACAATAGAGGGGACAGCCTTCATTTTCCCACTCAGAACCCCCTCTGTCTATACCGCTTGACTGTCCCATATTAGGAGGGACTTCCCTCTGAATCCACTCTCTTCATACCTCCCTACAGTCCAGCATTAGGAAGGACACCCCTCATTTTACCAGTATGAATCCCCCTGTTCATACCTCTCTGCTGTTCCACAGTAAGGGGGCCAACATTCATTTAACCCCTCAGAACCTCCCCATCCCATCCATACCTCACAACTTCAGAAACCCTCTGTCCATACCTCCAAACTCTCACACATTAGAATGGACATCACTCACTTTACCCTTCGGGACCCCTGTTCCCATAAATCTCAGCTTTTCCACATTAGGAGGAGCATTCCTCATTTTGCCCTTTAGAACTCCTTTGTTGATATCTCTTAGCTGTCCTCACATTAGGAGGGGCACTCCTTATTTTACCCCTCAGACCCCCTGGCCCATACCCATAACCACCCCACATAAGGAGGGACGATATTCATTTAACCCCTCAGAACTCCCCTGTCCATACTTCTCAATTGTCCCACATGAAGAGGAGGTATGTCCCTAATTTTACTCCTCAGAACCCCCTCTGTCCATATCTTTTCACTGCTCCATATGAGGAGGAACACCCACCTCATAACCCTTCTACCCAAACCTCTCAGCTGTCCCTCATGTGGAGAGTCTCCTCTTATTTTACCCCTCAAAATCTTTCTGTCCATATCTTGTTCTACCCAACTCTCTGGAGGATTTAAACACCAATGCAATGATGCCACTTTAAGTTTTCATCACGTGCTGCAGAGGCTTAATATAAAAATGCTTCTCTCTTTGTAGATAGTAAAAGAGGTACAGCAGATATGTACACTGTGGAATAAATGCATTTGATCATTAAACATTCTGTTGATTAATTAGATTTTTTAGTTTTATCCCATCTCATTCTCGTCCTCACAGCTGTATTGATGTTACACAAGTTAGTGGCTTGATTCATATTACTATACCAGCATTAACAGCTACTCAGTCATAAGTTGCGTTAAAAAAATAAGTGGCAGTCTGTTTACAGTAACTGCTGTTTTTTTCTTGATGCAGGGCACAGTGGAGCATTGTGTGATAGGAACGATGATCCTCTCAGAACTGACTCAGGAGATGAACGTGGTAAGTTGGATGTAGGAGTAATAAATGAAAGGTTGGGGGACAGCTACTGATTGTGTGACTTCTTGGAATCTGTCTAATTTCTTTTGTACTTTGCTGAATCTATGATCTGAGCAAGAGGTGCAAAGATAATACATACACAAGAATTAAAAAGGAAGTGTTGTGTTCAATTTTAACAATAGGAGTCAAAACAGTGTTGTACTAAAACTGAATCACCTCCATTCAGAGGTGTTGCCCTGGAGACAGAATGGAACTGTAAATAGAATTCTTTTCAAACTACATGGTAGTTATTCCCCCTCCACCCAAAAACAAACAAACTGGTCTAACATTTGTTTCTGTGTTGAAGAGAGCAGTCGCACCAGAGTCCCGTTCCAGTCCTACAGGTCAAATGTGTTTGTTTTATTACAGTTTAAAGTATTTTTTAGTTTAGTTTTTATTTTTTTTGTAATTTTAGTGGTTTTCTCTAGTTCCCCCTAGGTTCCAGGAAACTGAGAAATCGTGGTTCAGTGTGGTTCCCGCCTAAGGTGAAACCAACCATTTTTACTTTAAAAACCACTAAAAAGCTTCTAGAATAAAGATTAGAAGTTTTACTTTACTATAGTGTTGGAACTGAATACATTATTTTGTGTTTCTGTAAAATCTTTTTATTTGAGAAAATTACTCAGTGGTATATACATTTGCATCAACCTGCCAGTGTCGGTCTTAATAGGCTAACCATTGATCTCACTTCGAGATAGAGCTCTTGCAGCAGGTAATAACCGTTAAGACTATGCCGCCAGGCACTAGAAACTGACAGAAACATTCTAAGTAGCAGTCCAAGACGGGGGACTGCCCCTGATGTCGGCTCTGCCCCCAATGTCATCCTCAGTATATAGGAGGCGATACCCTGGCGCCACCCCAATTCTTTTCGTGCCGGCGACCCTGCATTTCCGTTCCAAGGATGCCTCCTGCTATGCGCAGTTCAGTTCTTCGAGTTTCTCTATCGCCTCTTTATGTCTGCCGAGTCTACCACTTCAAACACTACAGCATAAGGCTAAGTGTGTGTGTGGCAACCAAATTCCGGCCATTCGGCTTACCTCCTGTGCCTAGACTGCAGTACAAGTCGGAGGACTGCCTGCACTGCCTCAGCTTTAACAAGCGAACCTGCATTTGCCGCCTGAAGATGCTCAAGACTCATCTGCTGGAACAGCAAGTGGCCGTGATGCAAAACTCGCACTCTGGGCACAGCTGTTCTTTATCCTCCACCCAGGACGCCTCCCCCAAGGATAAGAAGCACTTGGGGAAAGCATCACAGGACAGACAAGGACTGGCCCAGGTCAGACTCGCAGTCCCTTTTTTCCGCACAAGAGCTCCAGGGCTTCTGGCTGGAAGTCTGATTCTGCCCCCCAGGGTCGCTAGCCCTCCCATGGATGTCAACTGCTAATCCCTCTGCCCCTACCCAGGAGTCAGGCAGAGGTTCAGGACAAGGGCCTTCCCAGGCTCTCTCTTCAGTGTCTCTGGCCATCAGACCCCACAAACAAATGTTAGGGTCTAGACCCGAGGACTTGGCCTGTTCTACTTCCACTCCGACAGGCATCCGTCTGGACCCACCGTTGGTAAGACTACATCGTCCAGTTCATCAGCCAAGGCTCATAACCTCATCAGGTGCCAGGGTTGCGAGCTCATCAAAGAAACATCCTCTGTGCCTAAACTGTCATCAGCCATCCCTGCGGATCAACGACATCCTCCGTTGTCGGCATCCACCCCACTGGAGTCAGACCAGATGTCGGTCTCCAAGCCATCATTAGTCCTGCTAGAGTAGAATGGGCCTCCACCAGAGGACCTGACAGACGCTGACCTGATGCCCTGCCCCACCAAGCCTACAATCACAAGGCTTGACACCCAGTCATCAGCCAAATCTAATGCGTCGGACACTCAGACAGAGGACCAGACATCAGGTAATTTGCCCATCAGCGGCCAGACACTGGAAGTCCCACAGACGTCAGGCCCGGCGCCAACCCCTTTGGGGCCTGCTAATCCGACATCAGACCAGCCATCAGGCTCAGTGGTCCCTTTAGCGGAAGTAGGAGCACTCTTTTACGGCTGGTGGAACACCATTAAGAATGACCTACTATCCAAGCCTGAACCCTTGGGAGCGGCGACGGTTGTTCCACAGCCGACACTTCCCGCAGGACTCTGTTGTTACCCCCGATGCCAGACTGCATGACTCCAGGTGGCTTGGGTCAGGGCTCTGACGGACGTCGGAGACACAGATGTCACCCATCCTCAAGATCTTCCTCCTGCAGGTGGAGTAGGTCTAGCAGCCGTTGCTCCCGAGGGTGGAACAGGTCAAGCAGACGTCGCTCCTGATGTCGGAGTAGGTCCACCAGTCATCACAAAATTAGGTGCAGCACTCACCCTTGCAATGAGGAATCAGAAATGAATATTTCAAACAACATGAAGTCTTGCTGTATTCTGACTATTGCAGTTAGGTCCTGCCTTTCAACTGCCCCGGAGAACAAAGAGTTAACTTTCCATGGCCAGCATGGAACGTTCAGCTCGAGCTCGGTTGAAGCCCCTGTCTGCTGTTGTTTAAACTCCAACCGTCAGATTCTTTACTCTGCCTCACTAAACAGTCGCTCTGGAGATTTCTCCTTTGCTCGGTTCAAAAAAGTCGGTTAAAGTGTCATTTTTTCGCTCAGTTTCTACCGAATTTCTGCTACTGAACCTGTCGGTTTAAGTCTCTGTCTGTGGTACCGTGAGTACTAGATAGGTTTTGCATTTAGTTTCTGTGTGGAACTTGTAAATATTGGATCGGTTCAGTTTGAACCGATCAGATTAATCTTAAAAAGTTTTGAATTTATTAGAGTGTGGTAACGGTCCATATCGGTTCTAAAAAAAGCAGTTTAATACGTTTATTTCAAGACCCGTGACTACGGTCAGGAACCGATAGGGGTGTCTTGCCTGGTGGATTCGGAAAAAAGGGTAAGTTTTGGATAGGAGTGGCCATGTCTGAGAAACCCAAGAAAAAAACCGGGCCCACTGGGTTTCAACACTGTAGTGTGTGTGAGGAAGCCTTTGCTAAGGCTGATCCCCACACCACCTGTGTTTATTGTCTGGGGTTTGACCACCTCGATTCAGACTGCCAAATTTGTAAAAGTTTTCCCAAAGCTACCCTGGATAAGAGAGTAGGTAGACTGAGGAAAAGAGTGACCGAGAAGTCCGCTGACCCGGATGGCCAGCCCAGTTCGGTTCCGACCGAACCAGAAGGAGTGCCCTCTGACCAGGGCAATACTTCTTCGGGCAAAAGGAAAGCCGATTCTGAGGAGTCGGTTCCGGTTAAAAGAAAGAGAAGAGAAAAATCTTCTGGTTCGGATCCACAAATTCTTTCTCCGACTGCTGATAAATTAGCCAAAGCAATAAGGATAGTTCAATCGCTAACTTTGGTTCCGGCCGAACCGGCACCATCTGGCAGGGGCTCGGTTCGGTCGGTTCTCCCGGTTCCGGATTATACTTTAGAAGAATTTTATGAACTGGAGGAGGGGGAGGAGGGAGAGTATGAGGATAATGGTGATGACGGTGATTATGAAAGTCTGGATGTGCCTATTGACCCGGACATCTCCCCAGACAGACCTTCAGGTGTTTCTCCTCCTAGGCTTTCTGAGTCCCCTTCCCACTTTATGTTTTACAAGAAAGTTGTTGAAACTCTCCAGCTTCCAATGGAAGAAGCAGTAGAGGATCAGGAGGAGCCTGATTTTGTTGAGATGATGGACATCCCAGAGTCCAGGAGATTGTCTATTCCCCCTCCATAAATCTTTTGGGAAACAGACATTTAAAATTCTAAAGACTCCTAATTCCATACTTCCTGTGGACAGAAGAATGGACAAGAGGTATACCCTTTCAGGCTCAGACACGGAGTTCCTTTCCCAGCAGTGCAGCCATGTTGGGGTGGTGCAGGCTGCTGCCTGTGATAAGGCAAATATTCCCTTGGCATCCCCCCAGATAAGGACTCCAGGAGGATTGATGCCATGGCAGAGAAACAGTACATGGCAGCATCTTTGGGACTCAGGCAGGCTAACTATATGGCCTACACAACTAGATACCAGAAGTCCAGGTGGGACACTGTGCTGGCTCTGGCTAAACAGGCCCCTGACCAGCTTGCCAAGGAGCTGGAGCAGGTGGCTGCGGATGGGATTGAGGCATCCAAGGTGCAGTTTCATGCTGCTGTGGACTCCAGTGATGTTTCATCTAGAGTCATGGCTACATCTGTGGCCCTTCAGAGGATGGCTTGGCTCAGATGTACTAGCCTATCACAGGATACCCAGGCTAAGGCCATGGATTTCCCTGTCATTGGTAATTCTCTGTTTGGGGAGCAGACAGAGAATTACAAGAAAAGATGGGCAGTACAGGACCACCTACAGAGTGCTCAGGCCAAAGAAAGGCAAGCCACTCCTCAGAGACAGCATTCCAGGGGCAGGGGCAGGCCCTTTCTTTTTACCAAGCCCAGGCTTCCTCTTCTGCTTATGCTCAGAGGGGGTTCTTCAGAGGGAGAGGCAGACGGGGAATGAGCAGGCCTGCTTCTACCCCTCAGCCTAAAGCCCCTGCCAAGCAGACACCCTGATAGGTCTGTCCGGGCCGATTCTCCAATACCTGTAGGGGCCAGGCTGGCTTACTTTGTCCAGGACTGGAAGTCTCTGACATCAGACAAGTGGGTCCTGGAAGTAGTCAGCCAGGGACTGGTTCTCAGCTTCAAAAAATTTCCCAAGATGAGAACCAGATCCTTGCCACCTGCAAATCCATCAGAGACCCTTGCCCTAGAGAGAGAGATTTCTTCCCTCCTGGCTCTCAGAGCCATAGAAAGGGTTCCTGCCCTACACAGGGGCAAAGGATTGTACTCCAGGTACTTCCTAACCCTCAAAAAAACAGGAGAATGGCGGCCCATCCTGGATCTAAGATATCTGAACAAGCACCTTTTAAAACCAAAATTCAAAATGGTGACTCTGGGAATAATTCTGTCCTCTCTAAGGCCAGGGGACTGGCTAGCCTCCCTGGATCTCAAAGATGCCTATTTCCACATTCCCATCAGGTGCTCCCACAGAAAGTACCTCAGGTTCGAGTTGCCCTCAGGCCACTATCAATTCAGAGCAGTGCCGTTTGGCCTAACATCAGCCCCAAGGGTGTTCACAAAGTGCCTAGCAGTAGTGGTTGCTTTCCTGAGGAGAAAAAAGATCTCCACCTTTCCGTACTTGGACAACTGGCTCATAGTGGGTCAGTCTCCAGAGCAAGTCAAGTCACATCTGCTAATAACTCAGTAAGTGCTCACTTCCTTAGGATTCCTCCTAAACCTTCCAAAGTCAGTTCTCGAGCCAGTACAGCTCCTCACTTTATAGGGGCAGAGCTGGATACAATAAGGGCAAGAGCCTTCCTTCCCCTGGACAGGGAAAGGACCCTTATAGAACTGGCCTCTTCATTCACCCTTCAGGTGTCTCGACCAGCAAGGCATTTCCTGCAGCTCCTGGGCCACATGGCAGCCTCTACAGCAGTGGTCCAGGGGGCAAGATTCCAGATGGGGGACATTCCGTTCCACTTAAGAGCCTTCTGGTCGCAAAGAAAGGATTCCCTTACCAAACTAGTCCCAGTGACTCGAACCCTGATCCAGGCTTTGCAGTGGTGGCAGGATCCGGACAATTTGAGACAGGGAGTTCCTTTTGTCACTCAGTCTCATTCAGTGATACTCACCACAGATGCCTCCCTGCTGGGCTGGGGAGCCCACTTGGGGGATCTTACCATCCAAGGGCTGTGGTCACCTCAAGAATCTCTACTTCACATCAATCTCTTGGAACTCAGAGCCTTTTCCAAATCTGTACAGAACAATGTGGTCCAGATCAGAACAGACAATACCACCACAATGTGGTACATCAACAAGCAAGGAGGCACTCGATCTACGGCCTTGTGCACAGAAGCAATGAAGTTGTGGTCTCTGGCCTATTCCCTGCAAACCTCTCTGATAGCAGTTCACCTCCCAGGGAAGGACAATGTCCTAGCAGATGCTCTCAGCAGGATATCCCAGGGACATCACGAATGGACCCTAGATCCCCTAGTTTTGGAAGTGATTTTCTCGAGATGGGGCACTCCACAGATAGATCTTTTTGCAGCGACAGACAATCACCAACTTCCTCTCTTTTGTTGCAGACCCCAGTCTTGGGCTCAGTCCCCCTGGATGCTCTGATTCTAAATTGGGAAGGGAAATTCCTGTATGCTTTTTCCCCCTTCCCTCTCCTGTTCAAAGTGTTAGTCAAGATCAGGTCTCAACCATGCAAAGTGATTCTGATTGCTCCAGACTGGGCCAGACAGCCCTGGTACCCACTGTTGCTGTCCTTAGCAGTCCACCTTCCCTTGTCTCTTCCCAGGAATTACAACCTGTTGACATCCTCTCAGGGTAAGATTTGGTATCCGAACCTCAGATCTCTCAATCTCAAGGAAAAGTTAGAGTTTGCTGATCTACACCTTTCTCAAGGGGTTCTGGATATCCTTAAGGCTTCTCGAAAGCCTTCCACCAGAAAGACTTACAACTCCAAATGGAAAAGGTTCACTATTTGGTGCTCTAATAAGCATATTTCTCCAGAATCTGCTGGGTTGCCTACAGTTCTGGACTATATGGTTCATCTTAATGGCTTGGGACTTAGGCCAGCTACACTTAAAGTGCATCTGACAGCTCTTTCTGCCTTCTTGTCAGTAGGCAAGTCCTCTCCTCTGTCAGCCCATCCTGTGTTTTGTAAGTTCTTCAGGGGATTGCTGCACACCAATACCCCCTTTAGGGACCCTGCTCCTGCTTGGGACCTTAATGTTTGCATTGCTCAGCTTATGCAACCACCCTTTGAGCCTTTGTCCTCTGCAGAGCTTAAGTACTTGACTTGGAAAACTGTGTTTTTAGTAGCCTTTACCTCTGCCGGTAGTATCAGTGAATTGCAAGCCCTGTCAAGTGGAGCCTGATTTCATCTCTTTCCATAGAGATAAAGTGGTCCTAAGAACTAACAGGAAGTTTTTGCCTAAGGTGGTTTCAGATTTCCACCTTAATCAGTCTATGTCTCTCCTGTTTTCTTCACTGATCATTCCTCCTCTGAGAGGAGGCTGCACAGCTGGATGTTAAGAAGGCCCTCAGCTACTACATAGAGCGCACCAAGGGTCACAGGTTTGAGTCCCTCCAGTTGTTCCTCACATATGGAGAGGTCGGTAAGGGCCAACCTGCCACTAAAAATCTATTGCCAGGTGGATTGTCTCTTGCATACAGTCCTGCTATGAAAAACTGGGTAGAACCCCACCCTCAGGCCTGAGGGCTCACTCTACTAGAGGTACAGCTGCTTCCTTGGCTGCTGCCAGGGATATTCCTATCTTAGAAATTTGTCAAGCAGCCACCTGGAAAACAGTCCATACATTCACCAAGCATTACTCTCTGGATATCCAGGCTAGGAGTGATGCTCGGTTTGACACAGCAATACTTCAGAGCCTGTTCCCAAAGTAGGTTCTGTCCCTTCTCCATGGAGGTACTGCTTGGTAGTCTGCAATAGTCAGAATACAGCAAGACTTCATGTTGTTTGAAGAAAAAATTACTCACCTTAGTAATGTTGTTTCTCCTAATGGAGTCTTGCTGTATTCTGACCTCCTTCCCCGCCTCCCCTCTCAGAACCTGGTTTTTGGGATGTGGGTGGGCAGGAGCAGTGTTGGCACCTAGAGGTGCCCCTTTTTCACCCTCCTTTATTTTGGGGGTGTTGTGTTTTGTTTTTTGGGTTTCCTGACTTGAGTATTTGCTTTGAAACCAAAAACCCCTTTTTTAATAAATTTAGTTCCCAGTTGGCTAGTGTGAGTTTTACAGTTTCCACACAGAACTTCTAATGAGTATTGCTCGTAAAGATCTGACGGTTGGAGTTTAAACAGCAGCAGACAGGGGCTTCAACCGAGCTCGCGCTGAACGTTCCATGCTGGCCATGGAAAGTTAACTCCGTTCTCTGGGGCAGTTGAAAGGTAGGACCTAACTGCAATAGTCAGAATACAGCAAGACTCCATTAGACGAAACAACATTACTAAGGTGAGTAATTTTTTCTTAAAGTTCTAAAGAACATAATTTATTCACCCATCCAGGCTTATGAAGTCGAGCATGGACACATCTTACGTTTTACTCCTTGCCTCAGGAGCTTCATCAGAGAATAACCATACATTTGAGACCCACCCAGTATTTGTGCTCATTTAATAATAATAATAATAATAATAATTTTAATTTATAAAGCACCTTTCATAATATCAAGGTGCTGAACAAATCCATAAAAACATCAGCAAACAAGATAATAACAGACCATAAAAATTATAAAATATATTCTAAAACATAATAAATTACAATAAAATTACGCACACTATACAGTGTATTTAACTTTCAAAAAAGGCCCTTCTCCAAAGATAGGTTTTTAATTCCTTTTTAAAGGTCTCCACGGAGGGCATTCCTGTAACCGGCAAGGTAGAGAATTCCAAAGAGTGGGTGCGGCATAGGAAAAAGCTCTACTGCCGGAAGATTTCAGACTCACTCTTGGAATCTCTAACAACCCCATGTCGGCCGAGCGGAGTGATCAGCTAGGGCAATAAGGTACCAGAAGGTCTTTCAGATAGGCTGGACCCTGATCGTGAAGGGCTTTGAAAGTCAATAAAATGACTTTGAAGGTGATCCGCCACCGTATGGGAAGCCAGTGCAACTCGCGGAGCACCAGGGTAATGTGACAGGACCTGCTTGTCCCAGTCAAAACCAGACTGCCGCATTCTGCACTAGCTGTGGCGGTTTCAACCCCAGAAAGCCCAAAGTAAAGGGCATTGCAGTATCCGGTAGCGAGGACACAAAAGCGTGGACCAGAGTTGGCAGGAGTCAGGCGGAACAAGGTGCCTTACCGGGCAATATTCCTAAGATGGTAAATGAAGTCTTGGCGATGGCTGACACCTGAGATTGAAGAGTCAGCCTATCATCAAGAATCACCCAAGATTACGCACCGTTCAGAGGCCAAAAGCGACACACCGCCGAGATAAATTCTAGACGAAGGCCAAAGACATGACCTCCCAATCCGACCACCTGGTCCACTATCAAAACCTCAGTTTTCTCCGAGTTCAACTTTAGCCAACTAGAATCCATCCAGTCTTGGATCTCCCCAGACAGTTATTAAAAACAGAGAGAGCTCCATCCTTAGGGTGCAAAAGACAGGTATAGCTGAGTATAAGTCTGCATAGCAGTGAAACCTCAGCCCATACCGTCTTATAATGTTCCGAGGGCAGCATGTACACTGCAAATAACATGGGCACAGCACGAACCCTGAGGCACTCCACACAACAAAGGACTGGGCCAGAGGAAAAATCCCGACACAACTCTTTGTGATCTTCCAGTGAGGAATGACTCGAACCATTTAAAAACGGTTCCAGACATTCCACAAATTTGCCCCAGGTGTGCTAGCAACACCGTATGATCCACAGTGTCAAAAGCTGAAGAGAGATCAAGGAGAACCAAGATAGAACGTCTCCTTAGATCTCTTGCCCTCAGAAGATCATTTAGCACCCGAACCAGCGCTGTCTCGGTACTGTGTCTTTTACGGAAACCAGACTGGAAGGATACGTAGATATTATGGATGGCTAAATGGTCATCCAATTGGGCAGCCACGACCTTTTCAATGACCTTTCCAATAAAGGGAAGGTTAGAGATAGGTCGATAGCTGGAAAAACAGTCTGGGTCCAAGGAAGCTTTCTTCAAGAGAGGTGTCACCACCGCCTCTTTCAGGGAGCTAGGAAACTCACCTGACTCCAAGGAGCACCAGACAATTTGCGCTAACACTGGACCTATGATGTCTATACAACCCAAAATTAGGGCAGTAGGTCCAGGATCCAAGCTGCAGCTTGTGGGGCGCATACTATGGATGATCCTCATAATATCCACGAACTCAGGTCAACAAAAGGAACTCCAGGAGAAATGAGGTCTTGTGCTCACGCACACTCCCCACAACATCCTTCGAGGTTGCCGGAGCAAGTCCCTCTGATGTCAGCCACCTTAGTTGCAAAGAATATCGAGCAAGCTCATCTCACTCACTTCTAAGAAGGCTTTCTGAACTTGCAGACAGGCTGGGTTGCACAGTCTGTCTACAGTTCAGAACAGCTGAGCCGGTCGATTCTGAGCAACTGCAATCTCCTGGACAGGAATTCTGCCTTCTTATGGGTGATTGCAGATTGATAACTAACATAATGTTCAGTCCATCTAAAGAGTGCGTTACCAAGACGGACTTAAGCCAACAACGCTCTAACCTTAGCCTTGTCCCGCATCTCCTCAGAGTCCCATCAACCAAGGGGCCCTGGGGCTGACAGGAAAGAGGGCGCTCACGGACAGGAGCAATAGAATCCAGAGCAACCGCAGTGGCCTCATTATACGCCTGTACTAGCACTTCTGGACTACTGCCCACCAATACGAGGGATGAAAGGTCAAGCACCGCCATCAGGCCTTGTGAAGTAACATTCCGTAGTGGACGGTACCTGACCATCTCCAAAGGGGCTGGCCTTCTCAGGGGGGTGCGAAAATTGAACCTCACGATGTGGTGGTCGGACCAAATGACTGGTTCCACCCCCATATCGAATGCATCAATCCCAAGGAGGAAAACTAAGTCAAGAGAGTGTCCAGATTTATGTGTAGCAGTGGAAACTACCTGTGTGAGGCCCAAAGAAGACATTAGCTGGAGGAAGTGTTTACCAAATTCTGAGAGTTCATCTGTCGACCAGGCGCTAAAGTCGCCCAGCACCATCACTCTGGGCCTTAAACGATATGCTCGATTTGAGGAAGTCTGCCACTTCCTGTAAGAAACGCTTCTCCATCTCCGGGTGGACGGTAGATGAGAACGATTGAACGCCTACACCTGCTACTACTGTACACTCAAAGGACTCAGTCTCACCCACTGCCACATTCGAGAGGCCCAATTCGGTCTTAAAACACTGCAACCCCCCCGCCCCTACGGTCCAACCTCGGGCGGTGTAACACCGAGTACCCAGCTGGACTCATGGCTTCCACTATAGGGCCAGAGTTTTCGTCCAGCCAGGTCTCGGTGATGCAAGCCAGATCAGCCGTGCCAATGAGGTCAGCAATAATAGCAGTTTTATTCTTAACAGATCTGGCATTGCATAACACCACCCGAGTTGGACAAACCTCGAAGGTTGTCGAGGCTATCTGCCTACTGTAATCAGTAGTGCCCTTGGGTATGGGAACCAGACAGGGTTCAACACACTTCAACACACTGCGAGCCAGTCAGAGAACACCTAATGTTAATTAGTGAAACGTGATCAAAAAAGGTCTCAGCAATTGCATCCAAATTAAAAAGACTTCAGTAAGTTACTAAATAGTGCGTATGTATCGAAATCAAATAAAGTTTATGCAGTAAATTATTTAGCCATAATTATTTATACAGTCTATGATTCAAGGTTCAGGCTTGCAAGGCATCCACTGGACTCCTCTGTAAAAGATGACAGACATGAGGTAAGTGCATGTATAAAACAAGGGATATCAATACATACGTGATATAATTGCAAACAATACAATAGATATAGACTCAAAAATACATCAAGGGATGGGGGGGGATAAAAACACACCTTAATATACTAGGTGGTGTAGTCACTATTTGCTCTATTCTTAGAATCAACAACAACAAAGTCCCCTAATGGGCATTTCAAAGATAATTATTTCAGTTTAATCACAGGAAGATACAGACAATGTTGATCTTCCTGGACATAAAGTCTCCACCACTCATTCACACTGATAGGTTCTACGCTGGAGGTGCTAGGACCCAGCAGCAGCAGACTTTTTCAAGAGGGCCAGTGCCAGAGATGGAACTATGAGGAAGCGGCACTGCGAGCCCTGGCTCATGCGGTAAAGACTATCTCGGCATCGACCCTCCAACCGCCTCAGTTCCTTTTTTCCCGCCGTAGAGTGCGCTTCACCAGTGAAAATGTCGCTAGCCCGCCAGGAGTTAAACTTCACTAGCAGCAATAGTTCAGTTTTATTGTTTCGTAGTTTTATTCGAATCAGTACCAATTATATATTATATATTTAAATTGTACATCAAGAAGTCTTCAGCCCTCCATTGATGGAGTTGACCATGAGCGGGTCAGATGACGGTAGGGAGACTTCTTATGAAAGCTGTTCAGTCAGCCGGGCTGGTTCCGGTCCGCCACCCTCCCCGGAGGGGGGGGGTCTGACAACGGATGGTCCAGTGCTCAGTGGGCTGGGCGGTCCCCCCGAAAACATAAAAGGAAATGGTCCCATTCTCTGCACCGTTCAACCTCGAATTCCTCTTCAGCACATAGGTCGAAGAGGAAAAGGCATCACTCGAGGTCTCCCTTTGGTTTGTCTGCGCGTAGATGGTTGGTTGTTGGGGCGAGGCTCCGGTCTCCACCTCTATTGGAGTCGCTTGTTTCGGTCTCCGATGGCCGACCTCTTCGACATTGGAGCCCCTCTCTGCCTTCCTGAAGAGCTTCTGATGAGCAGTTTCACCAGTGTGCTGCTCTTATGGAGCAGTGGGCTCGGAGGTTCGTCCAGTTACCCGAGCCGGTCACTCCGATGCTGGGGCCTTTGGACAATTCAGCTCCGGAGGGACGGGTAGGGCGGTTGGGCCTTTCTAGTTGTGCAGCGCCTTCTTCGGTGCCGTTGACTCAGCGCTCCGGTGTTTATCCCCCTCACATGGCTGCGGTGCAGGGGTTCACACCAATGCCTGTATCTACTGCCATTTTTCCCTCTTTTATCTCAAATTGCAGTTTTCTGACCTCTGAGACACTCTTGGCGCTGTCTGCGGCGCTGAGGGCTCACTTCGGCAGGCACCTCCCTCCTTGTTCTCTGTGCCGTTTTCTTCTTCGGTGCCAGGAGCTGGTGCGGCACTGACCAGTCTTTGGGGGTTTTCGACTCCGATTCTTTCTTTTTCTGTTCTTCCTCCTGATTTTCACTCCTTTCCTGTCTATGCTGTCCCCGTGGACTGTCAGGAGATGATTTTGAGCCTGACCCAGATCTTCGCCTGGGTGATGTTGGTGATACTGTCCACGAAACAGGGATCAATCCTTCTGCAGAGCCTGTGGTGGAAGACCTCTCCTTTAAGTCTCTGCTCAAAAATTTAAACACTACTCTTTCTCTCCCCAAGCTTCAGAAATTGATCCTGGGAAGCTTTTGCAACCCCAGTATCTTCATGTCCCGGAGATCCCTATGGATTTAATCTCTCCAGTACAGCCCTCTTTCATGACCCTCTCACAGATGGTGTGGAAGAATCCGACTATCATTCCTTCCTTGGCTAAGTCCATCGATAGGAAGTATGCTCCTCCCAAGGATCGTCCTATTTTGGCCTCACAAGCCTTTGCTGATGCCATTGTGATCTTGGCAGAGAATGATAAGGCTGTCCTTCCTCAAGGATCTATGGCCCGACCAATAAACAGAGAATCTCATAAGATAGACACCTTAGGTAAGAGAGTCTTTGCTGCCTCAGCCCTGGGGATGCGCATTACCAGTTACTAGGGTTATTTTTCTCAATGTGAGTATGTACTTTGGCATTCCCTCAAAGAAATGGTGGAAGCTCTGCCCGAATCGGAAGCTAGCTCAGAGTTGCTTCACACCATAACTAGGGGTATCGAATCCAATAACTAACAGGTTAATGCTGCAATGGAAGCTTTCGATGCCGCCTCTTGAGCAGCGGTGGCGGCAGGCATCTGCAAACGCCGCCACTCTTGGCTACGTACTTCGGGCTTCATGAACGACACTCAGCAGCAAGTTATGGCCTTACCCTTTGATGGTATGTATCTGTTCGGGCCTCAGGTGGAGCAAGCTCTGGAGGCCATGCAGAAGACTAGGTCTGCCATTAAGACGTCTAGACCTACACCCACTCCCTCCAGAGGAGGTGTGAACAAGCGTCAGTTTCACAACCATCAGTCCTTTTGGGGCAGAGGCAGGGGAGGTTTTAACAAAAACCACAACCCTCAGCCACAAAAGAAAGCACAGCAAAAGGCACAAGGCCCCAAAGCGCCCAGTGCCACCTTCTGAGTTTCTGGCCCAGGTCCCACCTCAGCTGTCAGAGGGGGACTCCTCCTCAGCGGTGGGAGGACGTCTGACTCAGTTCTACAACCAGTGGAAATCTATAACATCAGACAAATGGGTCCTCCGGATAATTTGCGAGGGGTACTTGCTCAATCTTTTGGAAACCCCTCCGGATCATCCCCCCAAACGACAGCTCAGGCTGTCATCAGTACAGTCAGACCTTCTTACGTCCAAGGTACAAGGCCTTCTGAACAACAGGGCAGTAGAAGTAGTTCTGCTGGATCAACGAAACACAGGATTCTACTCCAATTACTTTCTGGTCCCGAAGAAAACCGGCGGCATGCGCCCCATTCTGGATCTCAGAAAGTTATACAAGTTCCTTCACAAGGAGAAGTTTAAGATGATATCACTAGGTACCCTGCTACCTTTGCTTCATCGACACAATTGGCTAGCCTCCCTGGATATGCAGGATGCCTACCAACACATTCCCATACACACAAAGCACCACAAATACCAAAGGTTTGTGGCATTGGGTAAACACTGTCAGTTCAGAGTCCTGCCCTTTGGGCTATCCTTGGCACCCGAGTTTTTACAAAGTGTTGTGCAATTCTTGTGGCACACCTCAGGAAAATCGGAATATAAGTGTTCCCACATCTGGACAACTGGCTCCTAACAAGTCCCTCCAGGCAAGAGACTCTGGAGGCCGTGGCCACAGCCTCAGACTTCCTCACATCCTTGAGAGTCCTGCTGAATCTCAACAAGTCACAGTTGAGCCTTCCCAGAAGCTCCTCTTCATAGGAACTCTTCTGGACACCTCCTGTGTGAAGGCTTTTCTTCCAGAGGACAGAAGGAGCGATATCTTACAGATTGCCTGATACATCGGAGAGCACAGCTCGGCTTTAGCTATCTCGATGCAGTGGATGCTGGGCCTCATGGCATCCTCGGTGTTCACTGTACCCTTAGCTCTGTCTCCACATGAGAACCTCTCAGTGGATGCTCAGTACTCAGTGGTCCCCAACCACTCACCCTCAGTCCTTTCTCATCAAGGTGACGGAACCTCTGAAGAGGTCACTTGCATGGTGGTCGCAGGAGGACAACCTTCTGGAAGGATATCCCTTTGCCCCTCTGGATCATCAGATCTCCATTATCACGGACGCATCCCTGATGGGTTGGGGAGCCCACTGCCATGATCTCCATACCCAGAGTACGTAGACTCAGGAAGAGTTCAAACTTCACATAAAAGTCCTGGAAATGAGAGCTGTCCTCTATGCAGTCCGAGCCTTGAAGGACATACTCTGTCACAGAACATTCTCCTTCAGATTGACAACAAAGCAGTGATTACTACATCAACAAACAGGGCGATGCACACTCTTACCCATTATGCAGGGAAGCAATGAGAGTGTGGGAGTGGTGCCTGGAACACAAGGTTCTGATTCAGGTGGTTTACCTGCCAGGAGTACAAAATGAGCTGGCAGACTGTCTCAGCAGAATGGAGACGGATCCTCGTGAGTGGTCTCTCGACTTAACCGTCGTTCAGTCCCTGTTCAGAGAGTGGGGAGCTCCAGACCTGGACCTTTTTGCGTCCCCACTCAACGCAAAACTGCCTCTCTTCTGCTCCAGAAATCCAGGACCTGGCGTTTTCTGTCAGGATGTGTTCAGGCTGCGGTGGACAAGACTCTTTCTATATGCCTTTCCTCCTGTTCCCCTAATTCAGAGGGTACTTCTCAAATTGGAGTCTCAGGGAGGCAGAATGATTCTCATTGCCCCCTTCTGGCCTTGGCAGATACGGTTCCCGCTGCTCAACAGTCTGTTGGACCCCCCCGAAGACGCTTCCCCTTCAGACGAAGCTTCTGACCCAGGGTCCTGTGGTCCATCCAAATCTGAGGTCGCTTCACCTTCACGCTTGGCTCCTGAAGAGCTGGAGGCGAATAGGTTCAATGTTTCTCGTATGGTTTCAGATATTCTTTTGGCCGCTTGTAAGCCAGCCATTAGAAAAACCTACACAGCCAAATGGAAGCATTTATCTGTCTGGTGTGCAAAATCCTCTTGGAACCCTTTTTCCTGCCCACTGAATAAAGTCTTGGAGTACCTTAGAGTTTATTCACTGGAATATCGTAGAATGAGGGGTAATATATGTGTGATTTATAGGGCATTGACCGATACTAATTTGTGGGATCTTTTAGGCCTGGTAAAAAGGGATCAATCATATAATACAAGAGCCCATTGTTACCAGTTGTTAAAAGACAGATATAGTACAAATAAAAGGAAATATTGGTTAAACAATAGGGTAGCAGAAATTTGGAATATGCTGCCCGGTGAGGTTGTAGAAAGTAATACAATGATGGAATTTAAAACAAATTTAGTTAAATTTCTCTTAAGTAAAAATATAAATGGGTATACATAAATTGTGACTGGCGAGCTCATAGACAAATGTCTTTATGCTCTCTAATGTCTATGTAATCTATGTATGTACCTTTTAGATCTCTCAAATACAGGTCTGCAGCACTCCACAGTCAAAGTTCATCTTTGTGCCATTTCGGCATATCATGAGCCGGTGCTGTCCATGTCACTGGCTCAGTTACCTGTAGTTAAGAGGCTTCTAAGGGGTATTCTGCATACTAGACCTCCTATCAGACGTCCAGTCGCAGCCTGAGACATTAACCTTGTGCTAGACATGCTCACTTGTAAACCTTTTGAGCCTCTAGCTACTTGCGACTTGAAATTCCTCACTTGGAAAACGGCCTTCCTGGTGGCCATCACTTCGGCCTGTAGAGTTTCTGAAATACATGCACTGGTCCCAGCCCCCCCCCCGTGCACTGTATTTCACAAGTACGAAGTAGTTCTTAGGACTCATCCTAAGTTTCTCCTTAAGGTTGTCTCAGAATTCCATCTAAACAAACCTTTAGTCCTTCCTACCTACTTTGCAAACTTCCAGAATGAAGGTGAGCATACCCTTCGTTCACTGGATGTTGAGAGCGCTACAATTCTATCTAGATAGAACAAAAGAAATTTGCAAGGCTCAACAACTGTTTGTTTCCTTCAGCGAGACCCAGCTGGGTCAGCCTGTTGCTATTAGATGCATTTCAGCGTGGCTGGTGGCATGCCTTCGCCGCTGCTATTCTATGGCACAGGTCAAGCTGGAAGGCAAAGTGTATGCTCACTCTACCAGAGCAGTCACGGCATCTCTGGCGGAAATCTGCAACATGCCCATTGCAGATATTTGCAATGCGGCTACTTGGAGCTCCGTGCATACTTTCATTAAGCACTGCGCCTTAGATGTCCATGCCAGACAACATCTGTCGTTTGGCAGGACCATTCTTTTTTTCTTTTTTTTTTTTTTTGTCAACATAATTTTTATTAAGACATAGGGTAATACTGACAGAATCATCATACAGTTACAGATGACAGATGTTAAAATACAATACAATATCACATAGCACCATTAGTGTTTTGTTTTGAGGTAGTCTATTAGGTTGGACATTAAGTGTAGTTCATATCAGGCAACAAATCTGTCTAAATACAGCTACCATGGAACTTAACAACCTACATACATTTAATTATTTTACAGTGGGTTGGTGTAAATCGCATCTCCCCTTGTACACCCAGCCCAAATGCTCCACTCATATAGGAAAAATATTATTTTCTATTCCAGTAATAAGAGGGCCTCATAAGCCTTTAAAATCCTCCATTTGGCCAGATGCAACATATCTGGACTTTTCAGTTGACATGCAGGACCTCAGATTATTGGCCCATTGATGTATAGTGGGTGATGAAGGAGCCATCCATGCCTGTGCAGTGATTTTTTTGGCATTGATAAGAGCAAGGAACCATAATGCATTAATTCCCCTGTGAGTAGGGTGGTCCTGATCCGCTCCAAGGAGCAGTTCAGTAGGACTTTTTGGGAGATGGGTTTTCAGTACCCAGCACATAATTGAGTGGACCTCATGCCAAAAGGGGGCAACATGAGGGCACATCAGAGTGAGGTGTATGAAGTCTCCCCTGGCCGTCCCACACTTAGAACACGTATCTAGTTTAGTTGGGTCAAAGAGATTTAGTTTGACTGGGGTAAAATAGGCCTGATGTAGGAAATTAAATTGTACCTGCCTCAGTTTATTATTTCTGGAGCACAGAGCTAGGTGTTTACAAGCAGTAAGCCATATTGCTTCATCAATTTTGCAGCCCAAATCCCTTTCCCATTTTTGACAGTTATTCTGTGTGACCCCCAAAGGCTCATAATATGTTGACGATGCCTTACCTCCTGGCTGGGGGAGTAGAAACCTCTTCAAAAACTGTAAGTGTGGCCCACCCATCCTCCTCACTTAAAGTGTCGCCAAGGAGATATTTAATATAATGATATACAAAAAAGTCACCCTTAGGCACATTCCTTTGATCATTTAAATATTTGAAACTAACCATCCGATCACCCAAGTAAAGCTGTCCAACCCATTTGAGGCCTCTTCTCTCCCAGTCCTTTAGTCTCTGAACCATTGCAACCGTAGAAGTTTTAAGTTTTACCACTATAAGTATCATTGTTTGTCTAGATGGGGCAGGGGATCTACCCAGGAGTCTACCCAGGAGTTTGTGTACAGTATACCAAGCCTTAATTGTTGAAGCCATGAAGGGATTCGGATGCACCTGCTCCTTCCCCATCCACAATACTTCAGCCAACAGATCGCCTTTAACCTTCCGGATGCTGTTTGCTTCCTCCATCTCCAGCCATCCCAAATCCTCCCCACCTAGTCCAGCAGGAATGGCCGCTAATTGTGCTGCAAGGTAATAGTGGGAGAAGTCAGGAAGACCCAGCCCAGCCCCAGTTAGAGGCAGCTGCAGTACGACTCTCTGAAACCTAGCTGATTTTCCCCGCCATAGGAGTCTATGTTCGATGGCATTTATTTGTTTAAAATAATTTTTTGGTCTCCTAATTGGCAGTGTCTGAAAAAGATATAAAAATCTTTGTAGTACCATCATGTTTATCACCCCCACCCTACCCATTAGGGACAGAGGAAGAGCCGTCCACCTTTCACAATCTTCTGCTATTTTCTTTATTAGAGGTTTAAAATTTAGCCTATATAAGGCATGTGATTTGCTAGAAATATAGATCCCCAGGTATTTAATTGTTGGCACCAGTTGTAATCCATTTAATTGTTGAATTAGGGGCTGCCTGTGTAAAGTGCCAACTGGCAAAACCCACTTTTTGTCCAATTTATTTTGTGCCCCAATAGGGAGCCATACTTCTGCAAAACTGAGTAAACCCCGCGGAGATTCTCAGCTAGATATTGGAGATACAAGAGGAGGTCATCCGCATATATGGCCAGTTTATGTTCACGGCCCTTTATTTGAAATCCCCTGATCTGCACCTGCTTCCTAATAGTCCTAGCCAGCGGTTCCAGGGATAGCACATAGAGTAACGAGGACAGAGGGCATCCCTGTCTTGTACCCCGGCTCAGTGTTATTCTAGGAGACAGATGGCCATTTACAGCTACTTGGGCTGAGGGATCAGTATATAATGTTTTGATCCAAGAAATGAGCCGAGCTCCAAACCCCATTCTCTCCAAAACCACAAAAAGATTCCCCCACTACACCCAGTCAAATGCCTTTTCCGCGTCCAATGCCAAAACCGCAGCTCCATGCTTTTGCTTAGTCTTCGCCCACTGATGTATTATATTCAGGGTTCTCTGGATATTATACTTCCCCTGTCTGCCCTTTATAAACCCAGTTTGGTCTTGATGAATAATTGATGGTAATACTGGATTAAGTCTAGTAGCTAAGATCTTAGCCAGCGCCTTATAATCTGAGGTTAGGAGGAATATGGGCCTATATGAAGCGCAATGAGTTGGATCCTTGCCCTGCTTTGGAAGAACGGTTATTATGGCGGACCGGGTGGAGGGGGGCATCACTCCCAGCATCAAACTTTCAGCCTGCATATCTCCGAGGGGTTCCAACAGAGAATCATGAAAGCATTTTAAAAAATCAGTTGGGATCCCATCAGGACCCGGGGCCCTCCCACCTCGCAAGGCTCTGATGGCCTTACTAATTTCTGCAGCTGTAATTGGAACATTGAGGTCTGAGGCCTGTTGTTCAGTGAGTGTACTCAATGCTACATTATCAAGAAAGGAATGAATAACTTCAGATGAGGATGTAACTTCAGCAGTGTAAAGCTGCTGATAATGATCTGCAAATGCACATCCAGTCCCCACTGGATCCTTTACCAGCACTCCAGCAGTCATGAATTTGGTATACCGTTCTCTTCCCATCTTTCTTACATAGTTGCCAGACTAACAACTTTCCCGCTCGGTCCCCTTCAAAGTACAGTAAAATTGCTCTCTGAAGTTGGGCACCACTCACAGCATTATACTTCCACTTCAGTTGTTGCAGAGTATTGTATAACATCTGGGTGGGAGAAGTTTTGTGGGCATGCTCACAAGCCTCAACCTGAGCTCTCAGGGCTTCACTTTCCCTATTTGTTATCCGGGATTTATGGGCAGCAAAGGAAATTGTTTGTCCCTGAATGTAGGCCTTCAGTGCCTCCCATCTGGTGGAGTGAGAGGTGTCCCCTTTTTTATGAAAGTTTAAAAATTCCCCTATACATCTTGTCATATGTATGTCATCTGGTTTTTTAGAGCATTATCTGATAACCTCCCTGCATACATCTCGAACATCTTCAAACGGGCTAAAGGTTCCTATGGCCTGAGACGCTTCTCCTTAATCTGCTTCCAGATTCCTAGAGTGGAAACTACCCTTGGCTCAGCAGCAATCAACTTCTCACTTCCATCACTCTGGAACACTATGCAAGACTCATTAAAATTATCCTCACTTCCAAGCATTTTCACATTCAAAGCTCTATTAACGGATTATCTGAAGGAATCATGCAACTGTTTCAGATGCCGATGACCCCTAAGCCCCGGGTGCCACTGTCAAATCCTACGCCTAAGTATCTCATCCACCCCACATTCCTAACAACAGAAACCTAGGACTTACAAGCCTAGTTCCCTTAATCCAAGATGGCCCTGCCTATTCTCTACCTTTTACCTATTCTGGCCTCCCTTTTGGCTGCTTACTCTTTCACCCCAATTTCTACCCTAGTTCTGAATTCCTCCTTATTTTTTATCATTTAGGTCTGAGCTCTTACATAGCGGAGACTATATGGGATTGTTGTCTTTTCTCATTTCAGTAAAGCTTATCATTATGTACCTTTGCATGTTAATTATGTTGACCGGTATGTATAGGCCCATATTGACCGGCACCTCCACAATGTTTTTGTCCACCGTAATTGTAATCTTATGAAGTGTACTGTATTGTATTTATGCCCAGGACCACCTTGAAAATGAGCTTGCTCAATGGTGTTTATGCCTGGTTAAATAAAGTGATTGATTGATTGATATGTTCTATATATGTTTGGTCTTTCAACAACAAAGGGTCCAGTTTCCATGGGCTATTGCCAGGAGTAGTTCCCCTAAAGGAAAACTCCACCATCAATGAGGCATGATCTGATATCAAGATGGGGGAGTACTCTGCCCCAGTCAGAGCCGGAAGAAGAGCAGGCCCCACCAGGATGTGATCAATTCTGGCATAGGATCTGTGTGCATGGGAGTAGAAGCTGTAATCTCTACCGGAGGGGTGTAAGTGTCACCATGCATCCACCAAGCCAACTTCATCCTCCATAACCCCCATGGCTCTCGCATTCTTTGTAACTGGTATAGGCTTTGTGTTAGATCTATCCAAACTGTATCCCGTACACAATTAAAATCCCCTCCCACCACTTAGGGTCCCGGCCATACAGCTAACTCCAAAGAAGGTTTCTGGAAAAATTCAGGGTTATCCGTGTTGAGTGCATAGACTGAACCTAGATTCAGGACACCTTTCCCAGGAAACAGGATCCTCACTAGTGCAAATCGCCCTGCTGGGTCCACTCGGGACTCCAACAACTCAGCGTAAGTACCCAGAGGAAGCCATATAGCTGCCCCTCTGGTCTTGGTGGAGAAGTTAACAGAAATCCAGCACCCTCCCATGAATCTCTGTTTTGTCTGCTTCGGCTCTGGACATATGTGTCTCCTGAAGTAAAATTACCTGCCATTTGGCACACCTGACTTCAGTCATTAATTTCTTTCATTTCACTATTGTTTTTAACCCATTAATGTTCCATGTAGCTACTCGTATCGCATCAGCCATATGTAAAAGTTATACACCAAATTGTTATGTCCAGCCTCCAACTGTTCATTTTTCTGACGCAGATCATAAATATCATTTTTAGTACTCCAGCATCACTCGTTATACCCCGTCTTGTTTTATGTAATATCCCCCTTCCTTAGCCCAACAACACCCTAGGGCCCCGGATTTTGAAAAATGCAGGGAATGTCTAAACGAGAAGCTAACACACACAGCGAAACAGGCGCGCTCCCAAATTAAACAAACCCTATGAATCCCTCCCCCCGCTAAACCCCTCTTTAACCCTCCCAACCCCAAAGTTACTACCAAAACTGTAACACACCAACACCTGTATCCCCAGATACTTTAAGTACACCCCCAGGACCGGAACTGGTCCTACCAACTTTCCCTTGCAAACTATTGGCGAGCATTATTTTATGAACTAATTCGCAGAACACTCTTTGATCACTTCATCTTATGTAGGTGTACCCAAGTAATAACGCAAACTATCTGAGCAGCAACCTCACTTTACCATACAGCAAAATAAATGCTTGAATTATAAACTACTAACTTTACCCTTCACCCGCCCCAGCAAATTATATTGTAAATCCTTATATTATCATAATGTCAAGCAGGAAGGTCCTTATCTTGGTGAGTAGAATGTTGAAATGAGCAGTTTCCCCGCTGGTACCCTGATCCCCAGATCAGGTTGGATACTTTATCAGCCAGGTCCTATAATCGACAGGCCAAGACATTTCCCCTCTGAACCAAAAACTCTGCAATCTCGTGCTGCCAGACATCACTGCTCAAAATAAAGAGGATGCTGAGGGTCTAAAGAAAGTAGACAAATAATATCCTCTGTTCAGCTTCAAAAATTCTACCGTGGGAGGGGTGGGGGAAGCGGTGCAATCGATGATCGTAGGAACTAGATATCTCACCAAATGTGGCATATCATGGCTCTGCAGTCAGGTCCTGAAAAACAGCTTCCATAAGGAGCATCTATGAAAAATTTTCAGGCATAGCCCTTCTAAGTCTCAGCGGTCCTCTTGCTCTCTGCGCGGCGACACACTCCCTCCTGTACTATTCTTCACCATGTCGTCCACCCATTTCATGGCTTTCTTTCAGCATGTAAAAATTTGTGTGGCACCTCCGGGTCGATCCACTTTCAATTTAGCAGGATATTGAAAGGCAAAAGTCCAGCCCAGTCTATACAGACGACCCTTAATATCACTGAATCTCTGTCTCCTTTGTTGTAAGTCCTTGCTATAGTCCTGAAACACAAACACCTTGACATTCCCCAGGATGATTGGGCCTTTCTCCCTTGCTTTCTGCAAAATGGCTTCTTTCTCCACGAATCTCAGATATTTTATCAGGCAGTGTCTGGGGCGTGAATTCGCCGACTGAGGGCCGGCCTACTCTGTGTGCCCGCTCGATTTCACAGTTATGTAGCTCAGGAGGTAATCCAAGGTGTTCTACCAACCAGGCATGCAACAACTTCTCAGGGTCATTCCCCTCGGTACCCTCAGGTTGTCCTATTATCCGAAGATTAGATCTACGAGATCAATTTTCCTGGTCATCTAATTTTTCAAGTAAGTCTGCAAGCTGCTTTTTAAGATCACTGTTATCTCTGGTTGCATCTAGCAGAGAATCTTCAGGCAAGCCTACCCGGTTCTCAAGCTCGGTGATCTGCTTAGTTGTGAGTAGAGGATGTCTCTGTGAGCCCAGTAATAATAGCCTGCATATGTGAGATCTGAGTTGTAATATTGTTGAACCCAGCTTTCATGTCGTGCTGAACAAGAGCGAGAGTTTTGGGCACTGACGCGAGTGAGTTTTTCAGTTCTGTTGTGCTTTCTTGCACCATATTCATGCCCTGAGGATCGGTTGTAACTTCTAGGCTGCGCCTTTGCGCTTTAGAAGGTTGCAGTGTATCAAAACTTAGACTGCTTGTTTTTGCTCCGACCTGATGCCATCGATCTTGCCGATCACTCCCACTGAGGATTAGCCCAAAATTAACTGACTGCCACACCTTGTACTGCGAGAGTGTTGAGTGCCTGCAGGAGCTTGGCTAAGCTGCGTCTGCCATGACCAGCTTCAGGCCACACGGACTTCTGTCCTAAGTATGTGAGCTCTTCATCTCCTGCCGCCGTCCTGGGGATTATTATCCGGTGGCCTCCTTATTATGGGATGAGTGGTGGAGACTTTATGTCCAGGAAGATATGGAATTACGTACTCACCGTAATTCTTAATCTTCTTGGATGAAGTCTCCACCACTCTTCCAAAAGCCCACCCACCATCCCCCGAGCTCACTTCTCTGTTTTTGGTCTTCACTCCCTCAATGGCTGGGCTGTGAAGACTTTATTGTTGACCCTTCTTACACGGGTCATTCGGACTATCTTATGTCCATTTTTGGGTTAGTCCTTCTATGTTTGTTACGCTGCACCTCTTCAGAAAAAAAGGTATTGAGGCAGTTGGAGGGTCGATGCCGAGATGACCTTTACCGCGTGAGCCGGAGCTTTCGGTGCTGATTCCTCTTGGCTCCATCTCTGGTGCCGGCGCTCTTGAGAAAGTTTGCTCCCGCTGGGTCCTAGCGCCTCCAACATAGATCCCGTTAGTGTGAATGAGTGGTGGAGCATTTATGCACGCGGACCCGACCCTCTGGAATTCTCTATCCTGCCGGTTATGGGAGTGCACAACCGTGGAGGGATTCAAACAGTCTTTAAAAACATATCTGTGGGCTCAGGCCTTTGGTGAAGGTTAACTTTGTAAAGGCTTACTCTGTTTTATTTATTTTAGTATTTTATGATCTGATAACTGATGTGTTTTAAAATTTGTTAGGTACCTTGACATCTTTGAAAGGCGCCCTAAAAATAAACGTTTTCTTCTTATTATTATTATTGTTGTTATTATTATTATTATTATTAAAGTAAGGGATAACAGTAACAAATTATTTGTAGTCTGATTACATTTCTGAATAATGACAATAGGAAGGGGGAAGTGCCTAATCCAATTAACAGAATCACTCTTGATAGGGGGTCGATCCCAGTCCTTTCACAGAAGAAAGGGTTCTGCAAGAACTCCTAAAACTGAAGGTGGACAAAGCAATGTGGCTTGATGGAATTCACCCAGAATTCTAAAGAATTAAGGGGGACTAGTGAAACCACTGGCTACTCTTTTAATAAATCATGGGAGGATGGTGTGGTACTCGAGGGACTGGAGGAAGGCGGATGTGATTCCCCTTCACAAAGTGGGACCAAGACAGAGGCAGGAAACTACAGACCTGTCAGTCTGACCTTTGTGGTAGGGAAAGTGATGGAGTCACTCTGAAGGAAAGAATAGTTGAGTACCTAGAGGCCAGTGGGGCACAGGACCCAAGGCAGCATGGGTTCACAGCAGGAAGGTCATGTCAGATGAATCTAATAGATTTCTTTGACTGGGTGACCAAAGTAGTAGACCAGGGAGGGGCTGTGGACATGGCCTACCTAGACTTTAGCAACGCATTTGACACAGTCCCACACAAAAGATTAATAGTCAAATTAATCCAGCCTGGGAGTGGGTCCCAAGGTGGTAGCCTGGGTAAAACATTGGCTGGACAACAGGACACAGAAGGTAATTGTAAATGGAGTCCACTCTGAAGAAAGAGGGGTTACTAGTGGGGTACCGCAGGGTTCAGTATTGGGTCCAGTCCTTTTTAATGTCTTCATAAGTGACATTGCAGAGGGACTGGAAGGAAAAGTATGCCTCTTTGCAGATGACACAAAGATCTGCAACAGGGTTGATACACAAGGAGGTGTGGAAAGGATGAGAAGGGACTTGCAAGGTTGGAGAATGGTCAGAAGTATGGCAGCTAGGATTCAATGCAAAGAAGTGCAGAATAATGCACCTGGGAAACAAGAACCCAGGGGAAGAATACACAATGGGGGGGGAGGTAGTAACAACAACAAAAAAGGAAAGGGACCTGGGGGTAATCGTATCAGATGACCTTAAGGTTAGCAAGCAATGTGAGAAGGCAGTAGGGAGGGCTGGGGGTATACTGGGATGCATAGGGAGAGGCATCAGAAAACAGGAAGTTGTTATCCCTCTGTACAGACAGTTGGTGAGACCCCATCTGGAGTACTGTTTCCAGTTCTGGAGACCCCATCTCCACAAGGACATAGACAGGATAGAGGCAGTCCAGAGGAGGGCAACTAAAATGGTGCAGGGTCTGCAAGAGAAGCCATATGAGGAGAGACTAAAGGAGCTTAATATGTATACCCTTGAGGAAAGAAGGGAGAGGGGGGACATGATAGAAACTTTTAAGTACATCAGTGGAATCAACAAAGTCCAAGAGGGTAGCATCTTTCAGAAAAAGAGACGTGTAAGAACAAGGGGACACAATTTAAAGATAGAGGGGGGGTTCATGGGCAATGTGAGGAAGTATTATTTCACAGAGAGGGTAGTGGATGCATGGAACAGCCTTCCTGAGGAGGTTGTGGGGTCTAAAACTGTGGGAGAATTCAAGAATGCATGGGACAGACATAAGGCAATTCTTGTGGGGGGTAAGAAGAAATAGGCTGTTGGTTAATTAGGATCTGCGGCCTATCCTGTAGGTAGGGAAATGGGCAGACTAGATGGCCCAAGTGGTCCTCATCTGCCGTCAAAGTCTATGTTTCTATGAGACTTCGTCCAAGAAGATCAAGAATTACAGTAGGTATGTAATTTCCATTTCTCATTTTCTTCTCTTAAGAAATGGTTTCAGCTTAAACATTCCATTAAGGCCTGGTGCATGCAAAGCACCTAATGTATAAATCCATTTCTGTTCTTTCTAATTCAAGACATTGTCTTAGTCTCCCCCACGAATGTCTGTATTGATAGCTATTCTCCTAGCCATTTCCCGAGCTCATTTTCTTCACATCACCTTACTTTCTTTAACCCTCTCCTACCCTCCACCATGCTACTGCACCTACTACTGCTGCTTTGCTTCTCACCTTCCTTAGATCCAGATGAGATAACTGTTGGAACCCATACCGAGGTGCTTAGGGCGACCACTCAACACTGCCCCCCTCTACTGTCCCCAGTGGATGCCCCTACACTCTACATACTTATACTACCGCTTCTGCATAATAATCCTTGGGGAATCCCAAAAAAAGGCTCACAACCAGCTTGGAACTCCTCTATCCCCCTGCTACCATACTGGCACTACAATTACTCCCTACGCCTGTCCATTAAGCTGGTAATCTATGATAAAATCGATAACCCTGCAGCAGGATCATCACCCACTATATATTGGATCCCAAGAAAGAAGAAAACTGCCTGACTGCTCACTACTCCTATCACTGGTGCCCTCATCAAGTTAATTTTCTTTCTGTGGTCTGTGTTGGCACTGTGGAAATCAACCCTGGACCCACTGAAAGCTCGATCTCTCCAACTGACCTAACCTCCATAAATGGTTTGAGTTTTCTTCACTTCAATGCCTGCAGCCTCCTAAAAAAGTTCTCATCAATACAGGCCTGGGTTGCACACACCCTACCGGACTGTCTGGTTATATCTGAAACATGGCTCAAATCTGCAACAAAAGATAGTGAAATAAACCTTCCCAACTACCAGCTCTTCAGATCTGACCGTCTGTCCAGGGGTGGTGGGGTAGCCATCTATGTCAAAGCAAATATCTCTGCATCCTGCCTCAATTCTACATCACAACCAAAGGAATTCGAATGCTTGTCAATTAAAATAACCCTTCCCAACACATCATCCTTTCAACTGATTGGTTGCTATAGGCCCCCCTCTGCAGGCCTCAAACTCCTATCCCACTTAGGATCCATACTTAATCTGGGCCCTGAAGACACCATCATCTTAGAGACATGAACTTAAATTGGCTGACTAATGCATCTGCACCCCTGGTAACCTTCTGTGACACCTATGGATTCTCTCAATTAATCAAAGAACCAACAAGGATCAACCCAAAGAATACTCTCAACAGCACACTCCTGGATATTATATTGGTAAATAAACCTCATAATTATCCCTATGCAGGAGTACTATTCAGTGACATAAGTGACCACTGTCCCATAGCTGCCATTAGATCAACAATCAAGCCACCCAATCCTGCAAAATTCCTCCCACGAAGGTCAAAAAAGAACTTTAATATTACAGGTTATCTCCATGATCTGTGCCACACCACACGTTGGCAAGAATTCTATCTCACAGCCTCAATAGAGACAGCTCTTCAAACTAAATGATATAATCATAAGTGCCCTCAATTCATATGCACCCCTCACCAGTGTCAGAACCAAACTCAAATCCTGTATTGGTTCTCTACCCGATAACAAATCGCACTGCTTGCCAGAGACAAACTCTGGAAAAGGGCAAGAAAGACAAAGGACCCAAATGACTGGCTCCAATTCAGAAAAGCCAGAAACTCCTGCACAAAACAAGTAAAAGAAGGCAACCTTTTACACAGCTGAACTAGATGCCTCCTATAACAACCCTTCCAGGTTCTGGGGTACCATAAAGGGCATCCTAGGTCAAACCTCTACCCCTGTCTTACCATCAAAATTCAATTAAATAATATTGAAATCACCGACAAGCAAAATATCTTGAATGCCTTCAATGATCATTTCACTACAGCTGGCCTGGCTTTCGACCTCTCCTGCAAACCTATTAAGATCATCTGTAAACCTACAATCTACTGAGAGTCAAAGGTTGCTTCACATTCTCATTCAAACCAATATTGTTCAAAGAAGTAGAAGACCTCCTACTCCAACTAGATACCACCAAAGTGCAGGTGCAGACTCCCTGGATCCCTACTTTCTAAAAGTAGCACTGTATGCCTTAACCGCCCCCCTCACCCACCTCTTCAGTCTATCACTTGCCACTGGTTCTATCCCCTCAATATGGAAAACAGCTCAAGTGTTTCCATTACTTAAGGCAGGTGATCCCATGGACCTCAATAATTATAGGCCCATCTCCATCTTACCAGTACTATCCAAGATGCTTGAGAAGCTGGTAAACTCTCAGTTAACTGCCTACCTTGATACCAACAATCTCCTAAATCCAGCTCAATCTGGGTTTAGATCTATGCATAGCACCATCTCTGCACTAGCAAAAGTCACAAATGACTGGCAGACTGCCCTAGACAAAAAGAATACCTGTGCTGTGTTTCTGGATCTAAGCAAAGCCTTTGACACTGTGGATCATGATCTTCTAATCACCTCACTGAACTCCATAGGCCTTGACTCACTCTCTATTAAATGGTTCAGATGCTATCTCTCTGGAAGACTACAACTGGTAAAGAATGATGGTGATCTATCTACCTCTAAGCCACTCCTAAGAGGTGTACCGCAAGGCTCCATCCTGGGTCCCATCCTTTTTGCCATTTACATCAACAATATTGACTCCAATCTCTCTCTTTCTAATATCCACCTTTTTGCAGATGACACTGTACTTTATGTGAGCGATCCCTCACCATCAAAAGCCTGTGAGCTCCTACAGTCTCAATTCTCCCTCCTCCAGCATAACCTATTAAAAGAAATTATTACTAAATGCTAAGAAAACCAAAGCTATGTTCTTTTGCCCCCAAGAACTGTTCTTCCACTATCCCATCATTCACCCTCCCACAACTCTCTACCATCCTTGTGAAAATCTGGAATATGTTGACAAATTCAAATACCTAGGAGTATGGATAGACAATAAACTAGACTATACTACCCCGTTGAAGAGCTCCTGAAAAAGCTAAGACAAAGACTTGGTCTATTCTTTAGGATCAAACACTACTGACCAAAGATTCCAAACAAAGATTAATCCTTGCATCATTCGTGTCCCTCATTGATTATGCTGACTTCCTCTATGGTCATTGCTCCCTCTCCATCTAAACAAACTAGACACCCTGTATCATAGAGCTATTAGATTCATTACTGACCTTCCCTCTAGCACCCATCATTGCTCTCTCTACAATGCAGTCAGCTGGACATCCCTGCAACATAGAAGAAGAAAAAATGCTGCTACCTGGATCTACAAAGCTAAACAAACTCCCTTCCTACATCTCAGACTGCTTCAACCAGATCACATCAGGCCCTACACCTTGAGGATCAACAAACTGATCCTGCTGAAGATTCCTATCACCTGCACCCGGTATGGAAGAGCTGCAATCAGTTATTCCTGGCACTTATCTGGAATTCTATCCAAAGACATTGAAAATGGAAACACTGATTCCCTTACATCCTTCAAAAGCTGTACACCAGCCTAATCCCAGATTCATGCAATTGCTTCCACAAGGCTAATCCTCCCACACCCCACCCTCCCACACCTCTCTCTCCCCACCCCCTCTTTTAAAGCTCCTCCTATTTCTTCTATCATTCCTCTGGTCCTTTCACATCAAACCTCAAACATATATGCCCACCCATGTACCATTATCCAAGCCTTATCCCTACTAGACTGTTTGTTTCTCTCCTTTATTAGGTTTTTGGTTTACTGTCCTTTGCCTTGTATATATGTAAATATTTGTACATCTATCTCACTCATAAATGATTGTATTTGTGTTTATTCACTTTCATGTTTTTGTATACACTCTGTAACCTTTTTGTTATGACCACTCAGGTCCATCTTGTAAATGAGCTATGCTCAATGATGTTCGCCTGAATAAAGATTTTGATTGATTGATTGATTGATTGATTGATAGCTTCCACACCTATGGCTCTGATTTTATGTTGTGCCCTATTTTGGGGGGAATTAATATGTGCTGCCATGGCATATGTGGGATATTGTTTTTAATTGCCAGTATGTGCTCACTGAGGCGTTGCCTAAACTTCCTCTTGGTTCGGCCCACATAATATCTCCCACAGCTGCATGTTAGTAAATAGATAATGCATTCAGTGTTACAATTAATCCTGCCTATCACCCTGGTTTCTTTGCCTGTTCTTGGGTTTGTGAAGTGTTCAGATTTGTTCACAATGTGACATATTCTACAGTTCTAGGGACGTGGATATGTTGTTCAATCCACACTGTCTGGCAGGTTCCTTGCTGCTTTAAGTTGGGCCAGAAAGTCTTCGAGCTGGCTCCTCCCACCCACCCGGGTGTTAAAACCCTCGGCTCTGCCCCATGACACCAGATCTTTCTTACCGCTTGGAAGCTCAGGTTCCCTCCTTAGCGCTCTTGCAATTTTAGGCCTGGATCCTAATCCTTTGGTTTTTCTGAAAATCGTCTTAAAATTCACAAGACTTAAGTCTTCTACTTCCTTCGCGACTGCAGTGGATTTGAAATTTACTCCCGGCTTCCGTCAGTGCCCTTGCAGACAGAAGATGTCTCAGACTGACCCGCACGCCACGTGCGTTTACTGCCTGGGGCTTGCCCATGATCCTCAGGCCTGTGATCTCTGCAAGTATTTTTCGGCTTCGGTTCTGGAAGACAGGCTGCCCGACTCAACTAGGGCGCCCGAAAGCGGTTTCCCCAGTGAAGTCGAGAAGGAGGCCATTGGGCGTGTCTGCCGGGCTCCGTGGAGCAGCTGGAGCAGTTAATCGCCCTCGAGGAGGAGGTGGCCCAGGCCGCTACTTCTACTTCCTCGGTGTTGGCGTTTATCCCGCTCTCATTGGGCTCCTCCTACACTGCTTCCTTTAAGGAGCTTTGTCAGTCCCTCTCCACCAAGGGAGAAGGGCCCTCAGGGACTCGCTTTAGTAGGTCGAAGAAAAAGGAACTGAAGGTAGAATCCCTCGTCGGCGTTCGTGGGAGTGATCTCGCTCCCGGACGTCTACCTTTCGACTTTGAGTCGAGGTTGCGACTAAGGCAGCTGGCTTTTCGGTGTCCCCATCAGGTCAGCTGGCGAGACACCCGTCGATCGCGGTCAGATTTTTCTCGACCGTTGGACGGGTTATCGACTGGAGAAGCCGATAACCCTCTTTCACGGTATCCTGGTGGTTACCGAGGACTTGCCTCGGCCTCCCGTGCGGTCCCGGTCAAGGATCCTGAACCGGGGGATGAGCGGGTTTCCCCCGCCCCCTCTTCGACCCACCATCGGCGACCCCGACGGTCTCGGTCCTCCTCCGTGTTGGGTAGGTCCCGCTGACACAGGTGGTCTCGGTCCCGGCATCACGGAAAGCAGCATCGCCCGTCCTCTTCATCCTCTTCAGAGGATAGGCTCCAGCGCAAGTTGCGTTGGTGCTATTGGGACATGATGTGGCAGCAGCTCTTATTGGCCAGCAACAAGCTGACTCCGTTGCCTTCCCCAGCCATTAAGTGGTTGTTGCCCTAACAGCCGAAGCAACTTCTCGCCATCGGCTCCTTGGTCGAGGAGCCGACTGCGGCACCGATTGCTCGGCTGAAACCAGCAACCACTGCCCCCGCAACCGAAGACTGGGGCCCCGACCAAGGATTCTCAGTTGGGTCAAGGCTTGCCCCACAGGTTGTCAGTCACCCTCACCCCCAATCGGCCTCGGTGATTGGAGGGCGGCTTAGGCGCTTGGCAGCTGTTAGCGGACTTCCCGGAGTCCGACGACTCCTCCCTGTATTCCAGGCCCCTTGACCTGGAATCCTTCAGGGGATCTGTCGGTGGACGAGAGCCCATCCTCGTTCCCGGGAATTCTTCGGCTCATCTCACAGTCTACTGGGATGCAGCTCAAACCTGTGCAGAAACGGGCCAGATATCCCCTCACGGAGATTTTGGACTGAGGGGATTCCCCCGCGGAAGCCTTCCCAGTGGCCGAGGCCATTGTTGGTCCGGCCCTGGAGTTGTGGCAGCAGCCTGCATCCTGTCCTGCGCCTTCGGCCAGGATGGCCCGCAAGTACGGAGTCCCCACCAGTTCCCTCCTTGGTTTTTCGGAGCACCCCTTGGCTGAAGTGCTGGAAACAGATAGCGTCTTCTGGCACTCTGGAAAAGCTAGGGACGTAGAAAAGCCCACAGACAAAGAGTCCAAAAAGCTGGACTATTCCGGGAGCAAAGTTTACGCTGCCTCCTCCCTAGGCTTTCAACAGGCTAGCTCAACTTTACTGATGGCTATACTTTTCACACGCCCTTATGGGCTAACTGGATGAGGTGCTTCCTCATCTCCCGGCTGACCTTCAAACGATGGTCAAGCAGGTGCGGGATCAGGGAAGGGCGATGGCCAGGCAACAGCTCCAAACTGCCCTGGACATTGGAGACTCTTGTGCCTTGTCAGTAGTGGCCAGAGTAGCCATGTGCTGCAGAACGTGGCTGCAGATCTCCACCTTCACTGCGGATGCCTAGCACAAGCAGGGCAGACGTCCCCTTCTTGGGCACCTACTTGTTTAGGCCTGGGGTGGAGGGCCATCTCCAGAGGATCAAGAAGTCCAACACCACCTTGGACTCAGTCACGTCTGCCCAGAAGGACAAAGGCTGCCAGCAATAGCGTAAGCCCTTTCGCCCGTCTGCCCCATGGCAAGTCCAGCCCAGCAGCACCAGCAACAGGGCCAGCAGGCTCACGCTTGGCGCCCCAAGGCCAAGCCTGCTGCTTCTTCCAGCAGGAAGCCTGGAGGGAAAGGTCCAGGCGGCTCCTCGGCCAGCCCTTCCTCCAAGCATGCCCGATGACGGGTTGAGGGGTGCCGACCCCAACCTTGTCACTCCTCCCCTGGGTCCCCCCGTGGGGGGGATGGCTCAGCCACTTCCTTTCCACCTGGTCTGCTGTCACCACGGACCGTTGGGTGCTGGAAGTGGTCGGCAGGGGTCTGCCTCTGGAATTCGAGCGGACCCCTCCCTGTCGAGCTGTCGCCCCTCGGGGGGCTACCAGTTCCTCAACCTCTCTGTCGGCTTGTCGAGCCGACAAAGCTCTGCTCCTCCAAAAGGAGGTGATCAGCAAGGTGGCGGATCCTCCTCCATGCCCAGTGTTTGTGTTCAGGTACTTCCTGGTCCCAAAACAGACAGGGGGCTGGCGCCCCATTCTCGATCTGCACAACCTGAATAAGTTCCTAAGGCCGCGCACCTTGAGGATGGTCATTCTGGCTCAGATCATACCATCCTTGGAACTAGGCCTGTAGTTTTGCTCTGTGGATCTCTAGGACGTGTTCTTTCACGTTCCAAACCATCCGTCACATCGGCGATTCCTCCGCTTCAGAGCAGAGGGATCCCTCTACGAGTTCCGGGCCATGCCCTTTGGTCTTTCTCCAGCTCCCAGGGCTTCACCAAAAGCATGGCAGTGGTGACAGCATTCCTGCGGTGCCGAGGGGTTTGGGTGTACCCTTACCTGGACGACTGGCTGATAGCAGCCCCCTCCAGGTTGGAGGTGGAGTGGTCCAGAGATCTGGCCCTCCAGGTCTGCTCTCAAATTGGTCTCCTGATCAACGAGGCCAAATCGGAACTCGTACCATCGCAGGTGATTCAGTTCATCGTGGCAGAGCTCGACTCTCTTCGAGCCACAGCCCAGCTCCCGGTGGACAGGGCTGAGGTCCTTTCCTCCTTTGCCCAATCATTTCTTTTTGGGCAATTGCACCCTGCCCGGGACTTCCTGCGCCTTCTGGGTCTCATGGCAGCTTGCACCAGCGTGGTCCATTGGGCCCGCTGGCATATGCGTCCCCTGCAATGGGGGCTGGCCTGCCAGTGATCACAGCGCTCCGGTCCTTTGGACCAGCCAGTAACCGTGACCCAGAAGATGTGGGGTGGCCTGTAGTGGTGGCTCGTCCCAGCTCATCTGCAGAAGGGTATCCCATTTGTCCGCCCGGAGCTGACGGTCATTCTTACGACTGACGCCTCTTTGATGGGTTATGGTGCCCATCTGGGGGACCTCCGGGCCCATGGCCTCTGGTCCCCTCAGGAGTCTCGATGCCACATCAACCTGCTGGAGCTTCGAGCATTCGACTAGCCCTCACTGCCTTCGCTCCGTTTGTACGGGGTCAGGTGGTTCACGTCCAGAGGGACAACACCATCACCATGTACTGTCTCAACCGGCAGGGCGGAACGCACTCCTTGCCTTTGTGCAAGGAATCTCTCCGCATTTGGTCTCTTGTGATCAGCCTGGAGTCGGATCTCCTAGCCATCCATGTGGTAGGAGCCTCGAATGGTCTGGCCGATGCCCTCAGCCGGATAAGCGCTGCATCTCACGAGTGGTCTCTCCTGCCGGAGGTAGTTCAAGACCTGTTCTCCCATTGGGGCACCCCTCAGGTGGACCTGTTTGCCTCAAGGGAGAATGCAAAGCTGAGGCTGTTTCATGCCGGCCCCCCTTAGCAGGGCTCGCTGCAAGGGGGATGCCTTCTCGAGGCCATGGATCCCGGGCCTCTTCTACAGCTTCTCTCCATTTCCCTTGATCCACAAGGTGCTTCTCAAGGCAAAGAGGGACAAGGCACAGGTGATTCTGGTAGCCCCAGACTGGCCCTGCCAGTTCTGGTATCCAGATCTCCTCAGCCTCGGCTCCAGGCTCCCAAGGCGGCTTCCAGGACGCCCGGACCTGATCTCAGTCAACAAGGGGAAGGTACTCCATCCGGATCTTCAATCCCTGCACCTGACAGCCTGGTTCCTGAGCGGCTAGAGTTCCAGGCCTTGGGTCTTTCCAACGAGGTCCTCAACGTCGTTGGGGCATCCCGTAGGGAGTCGACCAGAAAATGCTATGCCTTTAATGGAAGAGATTCTCCATTTGGTGTCAGGACAAGGGGTTGGACCCCTCTTACTGTCCATTGGCTAGCATTTTGGACTACCTGTGGTCCCTTTCTCAGCTTTGGTCGATGACCCTTAAGATGCACCTGGCAGCCATCTCTGCTTACAGGCGCAGGCTTGACAAAGCGTCCAGCATAGGAAAGGTGGTGGGCGGCTTTTCAAAGGCCTTGATCACATATCCCTCTGATGCGAGAACCTCCACCTCCGTGGGATCTGCTGCTGGTATTGGCTAAGCTCATGGACAAGCCATTCGAACCGATGCAGAGGTGCGATATCTCCCACTTGTCGTGGAAGACCGCCTTCTTGGTGGCTATAATGTCAGCCAGAAGGATGAGAGAGCTCCAGGCGATTTCCATCGAGTCTCCTTATCTGGTCTTCCACAGGGACAAGGTTGTCCTTGGCCCCAACCCGAAATTCCTTCTGAAGGTGGTGTTGGAGTTTCACCTGAATCAGGTGTTGACTCTGCTGGTGTTCTACCCCAGTCACACCTCGGAGACCGAATATAGGCTCCATACGTTGGATACTAGAAGAGCGCTAGTTTATTACAAAGCGCAGATGGCTGAAGTTCAGGGAGAAGTTCGCCAGCTGTTCTATCACCTACGTTGAAACTACACCTGGCAGACCTGCAGCCAAGTGGACGATTAGCAGGTGGGTCACCTCCTGCATAGATCTCTGCTATAGGTTGGCAGGCATTGAGCCACCCAAAGGGATAAGAGCTCATTCTACCCGCCATACCGCTGCTTCTAGGGACATCCCTATCCAGGAAATCTGCAGTGCTGCTACCTGGAAGTCAGCACACACCTTCATTTCCCATTACCACATTGACCTAGAGTCACGCCAGGATGCTGGTTTTGGGACCTTGGTTCTCCAGTCCTTATTCCCCAAGTAGGTAACATGGGTGTGCGCCTTGCCTCCCTCCTCCCAGAGAACTGCTAGGAGTCTGCCAGACAGTGTGGATTGAACAACATACCCACATCCCTAGAAATACAGGTTACTAGAGTCACGCCGGGATGCTGGTTTTGGGAACTCGGTTCTCCAGTCCTTATTCCCCAAGTAGGTATCAGGAGTGTGCGCCTTGCCTCCTTCCTCCCGGAGAACTGCTAGGAGTCTGCCAGACAGTGTGAATTGAACAACATATCCACATCCCTAGAAATACAGGTTACTCACCTGTAACAGGAGTTCTAGGAGTGGTATATGTTGTTCATCTCCACGACCCATCCGACCTCACCAGCTTTGATGCGCAACCTGGCTTCTAGCCCGCTGGCATCATGGGGTGGAGCCGAGAGTTTTACCACCTGGGTGGGTGGGAGGAGCCAGCTTGAAGACTTTCTGGCCCAACTTAAAGTGGCAAGGAACCTGCCAGACAGTGTGGATGAACAACATATACCACTCCTAGAACTCCTGTTACAGGTGAGTAACCTGTATTTCCCACAAGGTTGTGTACCCCATTTTGTGGTGTCAGTCCCCTTAGTATTAGGCAGCTTGGGTTGGTAGCTGTTGAAAAGGGTGTCCCTCATGTTGCATCCTCATCTGTAGGAAATTCTGAGTGGCTGATCTATCAAATTCCTGAGCTGCGGTGTTCCCCTCAAAATAGAAATATTATTTCTGATGATCTCTACCAGTTCTCTAGTGCCACCGCCATAGGAGGTCACAAAGATCAACTGCTCAGTGTCTTTCTTTCTGGTATGTAGCATAGCCAATTCCTCAATCAGTGAGAAACGGAAGAACGGGACCAGGAAAGAAGACACTTGGCTAAGTTTTTGGGAGCTGCTGACCCAAAACCGCTAGTCATTCCCCCCATTGGTGGAGCCATTCCAGGATGTAACAAAGCTGGCATGGAAGCATCCTTCAACTACTTCTGTGGTGCCCAAAATGACTGACCGCCTGTACAGGACCCCCAGAGACGAGCCCCACCTCAGTGAACAGCCCAAGGCGGACTCTATAGTCCTTACAGCGGCTCATGGCAGGTCACAGCAGCCTAAGCACACCAGCTCCCAGCCAACAGATAAGGTATCACCTGTACTGTCAGGTCTCTGAATTTTTAGCACATATGGTCATGTACCAGAAGTGCCTGGACAGAAGGCTATGGTCCTCACCAAGACCCAGCCAAATACTCTCAACAGGTCAGAGTTTCTGGCAGTCCTGCAGTCTGAGGCAGATGTGGGCAAACACGTTCTCAGATGCTTGTACAGTGCGGCAGATACAGCAGCCAAAGTCGCAGCCTCAGGAGCATGCCTCAGGTGACACTCATGGTTTCGAGTGTCTGGGTTCCAGCAGGACCTGCAGGACACTATCTTGGATCTGCCATTCCAGGGCCCTGTGCTCTTTGGCCAAGAGACTGAGAAGATCATCACTGGCCTACAGGACTTGGGGAAGGCTGTCTCCGAAGCACACAAGATGTACAAGTCAGAACCATATCCCCCTAGGTGCTGGCCCTTTCGGAGGCACCAGGGACAGCAAGCAAAGAGACAGCAACACTGAGGAGGGTTCAAGAGAAAATCACCCCCTTAGACACCAGGAACCCGGGGACCGTGAATGGCTAAGCAGTCCAGAGCTCCTCTCCCCATCCCGTCATCCTCCGCCTGACTTCTTGCCGCCCCCCTCCCCCAGCAGAGTCGATAGAAGAGGCAGTGGAAGGACGGTTCTCCCTTTATGTTGCAGGTTGGGAGAACATCACGACAGATCAGTGGGTGCTGCAACTTATAGAGAGGGGATGCACCCTGAATTTTCCCAACTACCCTCCCCCTGAACAATTCACCAGCTCACATATTCAGCCCTCCATCCTATGCAGGTTGCATTTGGGTGGAGATACAGGCCTTCCTGTCAAAGCAAGCGATTCAAGTAGTTCCGTAATCCCAGAGGGGCAAAGGTTACTTTTCTCGCTTCTTCCTGCTTCTGAAGAAGATGGGGCCCTCGTCCCATCTTGGACCTCAGTGAACTGAACGTCTTTATAGAGTACAAAAGGTTCAGGATGGTGATACTCAAGGGGTTGTTTCCCATGCTGCGCCAAGGAGATTGGCTCTGCTCCCTGGACATGCAGGATGCTAACATGCACATAAAGATCCTGCTGTCCCACAGGAAGCATCTCCTATTCACATTCAAAGGAGCGTACTACCAGTTCAAGACCCTTCCTTTTGGCCTGTCCTCAGCACCTCGGGTGTTACCAAGTGCCTTTTGGTAGTAGCAGCAGCTCTTAGAGACAGAGTCATTACATCTAACCCTACTCCGATGACTGGCTACTAGTGGCCCCATCCAGAGAACAGCTATGCCAGACTCTGGCATGCACCTTCAAGATGTTTCAGGATCTTGGAATAACCCTAAATCTCCCAAAGTCAGCCCCTTGGCCATCCCAGAGACTCCAGTTCATAAGAGCCATCTTCTATACGGTTCACGGGAGAGCCTTTCTCACTTCAGACAGAGCAGGTCGCCTTCATGTGCTGGCTCGGAGATTAATCTCCGTAGACCAGGCTCCAGCCAGAACGGCATTACAACTCCTGGGTCATATGGCCGCTGCCATAGTGACTGTGCCTCTCGCTTGCCTGCACATGAGAATTCTGCAATGGAACCTCAGGGTGCAGTGTGACCAAAGAAGCGACTATCTCGACCAGAAGTTCAGAATCTCCAAGGCAGTACAACGAACATAGAAACATAGGCTTTGATGGCAAATAAGAACCGCTTGGCCCACCTAGTCTGCCCATTTCCCTACCTACTGGATAAGCTGCAGATCCTAGTTTACCTTACTATGGTGGCTGAATCCCTCCTGCTTGGTGATAGGGGTCCCCTTCAGGAACCCCTCCCCTCAACACGTTATCACCATGGATGTGTCAGGCACTGGATGGGGTGTCCACTTTGAGAGCAATCAGACCAGGGTTCTTGGATTCGGACAGAACGCTCTTTGCATATAAACGTTCTGGAGATGAGGGCTGTGCTGTATACGTTACAGGTGTTCCAGGATGACCTCCGTCCAGGCCCATTTCTAGTCCAGATGAACAACATGCCCGTGGTTTTCTCTCTCAACAAGCAGGGGGGAACGCATTCATATCCCCTCTGCAGAGAAGCCATGAGGGTCTAGTACTGGGCAGTAGATCACAGCCTGGAACTTTTTGTGGTACATGTCCCAGGTCTTCAAAACACCTTAGCAGACAGCCTCAGTTGCTCGCAATCCCAAACTCACGAATAGGAGCTACTTCAAGAGGTAGTAGATGACCTGTTGGAAAGATGGGGGACTCCAGAGCTAGACCTGTTTGCGTCCCCACTCAACGCCAAACTGCCCAATTTCTGCTCGCTAGAGCCAGGGCCTGGTGTTTTTTGGCGAGAGGCATTGTCCCTCTCCTGGACTGGGAGGTTTCTCTATGCCTTCCCACCCTTCTGCAGCGAGTCCTCCTCAAGCCACAGTCAGAACCAGCAAGCATGATTCTAGCAGCACCGTTCTGGCCCAGGCTGATTTGGTTCTCGCTTCTACAACAGCTGGCGGTAGAACCCCCAGTTCCACTTCCTCTGACCTCTCGGTTGCTATCCCAAGAGCAGGACTCTCAATTTACCCCAACCTCAAGTCTCAGCACCTCCATGCATGGCTTCTGCGGACTTAGCCAGGAGCAGGTACGGGGTGTCCAAGAGGGTAGCCGAGGTCTTAGTGGCCACAAAAAAAAGTCTACTAGGGCCACACACTCCATGAAGTGGAAGCGGTTCAGCCAATGGGCTGCTGCCTGCAACGTAGACCCGTTCTTATGCAAGGTGAACTGGGTCCTGGAGTATCTCTTATCCCTGTCTGATTTGAGTCTCGGCTATTTATCCATTAAGGACAGGTACATCTCTCGGCTATCTCAGCCTATCATGTACTGGTGGATGGCAGGACCTTGGCGCCACTGGATCTGTCACGTACCTTCCTGCGAGATATCCTGCACTTCAAGCCTCCCATTCGGGACCCAGTTCCCCCATAGGATCTGCTGTTTATGCTGGAGAGGTTAACATTGCCCCCCTTTGAGCCAGCCACGAGTTGCAAGCTTTGTTTTCTCTCCTGGAAAGTGTTATTTTTTAGTTGCTATTACCTCAGCCCGGAGGATTTCCGAGCTCCAGGCTCTCATGTGCAAGGAGCCATATTTGGTTTTTCATAGGGACAGGGTGTCCCTTCACGCAAACCCTAAATTTCTCCCAAAGGTGGTTTTGGAGTTTACTCATAACCAAGACATTAACCTGTCTATCTACTACCCCAAATATTCTAACAACGGGGAAGCATTGTTACATTCTCTAGAACATTAGTTCTCACACTTTGTGAAAATTGGCCTCCCCCAAACCATGGAAAAGATTTTGAGCATCCCTCAAATTTGGAAAAAATCTTGGGCCTCCTCATAGAAAAATATACTTTACACAGTACATCAGGAATAAAGTGAGACTAAAAAAGTTGAATCAGTAGTATATTCTCTTTTTATGCAACTTACTGTTCTCCATCCCAACGCTACATCCCAGGTTATCCTTGCCACTCCACTTTTTTGACTCTTGGACCCTTGTTACGCTGTCTGTTTCCCCTTTATCTGGAACAACTAACCTAGCCACCTTCATCTATCCACCCCTTACCCTGTTGTTAATCAACTTCCTGTACCCTTGGCCCAGGTCACACTTGAAAACAAGCATTGGTTCAGTGTACATTTCCCAGTCACCAATTCACATACAAACACCTCCTGTAGAAACAAACCCTAACTCAGTGTGCCTTTCCCAGTCACCGATTTACATATGAGCACCTACTGTTGAAACATGCCGTGACTCAGTGTGCCTTTCCCAGCCACCAATTTACATATAAATACACACCTAGAAACAAGCTTTGGCTCAGTGGACCTTCCCAGTCACCAGTTTACATATAAATGCATGCCAAGAAACAAGCTTTGGCTCAGTGTGTTTTTCCTGGTCACCAATGTGTACATAATAAATTTACTTGCCATTATCCATGTTTAGTTTGCTTCATTCCTTTACACAAATCATCCAAAACTTTTAATTTAAATACTGTAAATTCTCAGACTTGACCGAGCCTCCTCTGGAACAGTGTGGTGCCTCCCTTGGGAAGCTGGCCTCACCAATTGAGAACCACTGCTCTAGAGAATCCTGAGGTGGTAGTAGTAGTAGTAGCAGTAGTAAAAACTTTTATTTTTATACAAGATACAAAATGACATCTCATTTTAAAGCACCATTAGGATAACATACTATTTACAAGGTGTTCCTGTCTTAGATGTTAACCAGGTACAAATCATCAGTTTCATACATATATTAATACAATCCAAAATACAGTACATTTCAGTTGTGCTCTTATATGAAACATTCAGTTTCTAATCAAAGCAAGTACATCTAACTGCTAGTTCTCGTTTCAAGGCAGTACTAAGTTCTTGTAGACTTACGTTTATATTGTTTTCTTGAATGTTTATCTCGTTCCAGAACTTCATTGCCGCATAGGCAAAGGGCATCTGTACTCTCCTCTCTTATTTCTAGGTGTTATTATTTTAAACTCCCTCATTCATGTTTTGTGTCTTAAACCATAGGTATGCGCTACTTTTTGCAATTTCTCAGTTAGGTATAGGGGTCTTCCTGTGTCCAGTAGTTGTTTAGTCATACTAATCCACATAATTTTTTGTTTACTTTGTAAAGTAAGCCAATTTATCCTCTCATGCAGTACACAGTGATGGGTACTCTTTTCTAACCTCAGTGCAAATCTGGCCAACCTGTGGTACATAGTTTCAACCCTTTTTAGTACAGACGTTTTGGCAAACAAGTAGATATTTATTCTGCATTCCAATACTGTTACCAGCATTTGATTAACAGGTGGTTACCACTGCTACTCATAAAGCTGGCCATTCTCTTGACTTGGTCTTCCTCCTGGGGATCGAGGCTTCTGATGTGGGGGTGGAACCAGTCAGTTGGTCAGATCACTACATCGCGAGATTCAATTTTGGCGCCCCCCCTTGTAGGCCGACCCCTGTGGAGATGGTCAAGTTCTGCCTGCTGCGGAATGTTTCCTCTAATGGCCTTCTGGCGGTTCTTGACCTATCAGAGCTTCCTGTGCATAGCAATGATCCAGAGGCATTGGTTGTGGCTTATAATACTGCCATTACCTCTGCCCTGGATTCTATTGCTCCAGTTCATGTGCGTCCTCTCTCCTTCCGGCCTCAAACCCCATGGATTGATGGGGTTCTGAGGGAGTTGCGGCGAATTGGATGCAGGTTATAACGTTGCTGGCGGAGGTCTGGCCTGGATGCCGATCGCCTTAGACTGCTAGAACATTATCAATTCTGTCAGTCAGAAATCTCCCGTAAGAAGGCAGAGTACCTGTCCGGGGGAAATTTCTGCTGCGCAGAACCGACCTGCTCAGCTTCTCAGAACTGTGGATAGATTGTGCAACCCAACCTGTCTACAGCTCCGTAGAGTGTTGTCACAAGCACAGTGTGATGAGTTTGCTCGGTTCTTCGCTGATAAGGTGGCCGACATTAGGGCAGACATCAGTTTGGCATGTTCTATGCTAGTTGCGGGCGCCCGGGACCGGGTCACTATCCCTTTGTTTTCCTGGATTACCTTCGACCGTTTGGAAATCATGGATGTTATGCGGATTGTCCGGGGCTGCGTCCTACCTCCTGTAGTTTAGATCCAGGTCCCACACCCTTAATCTTAGGGTGTGGAGATTCTATTCTACTGGCTCTAGCACAGATAGTCTGGTCCTCTCTTGACTCAGGTGAATATCCCCTGTCCTTGAAAGAGGCAGTGGTGACACCCTTGTTGAAGAAACCATCTTTGGACCCAGAATGTCTGGCTAACTACAGACCTATCTCGAACTTCCCCTTTGCAGGGAAGGTGATCGAGAAGGTGGTAGCAGCCCAATTGGAGAACCACTTGACCATCAATAGCATCTACAAACCTCTCCAATCAGGTTTCCGTAAGAGGCATAGTACCGAGACTGCGCTGGTTTGGGTGTTCAGTGATCTCCTGATGGCGAGAGACCAGAGGAAACTGTCTATCCTGGTGTTACTGGATCTATCTTCAGCATTTGACACCATCGACCATGGGGTTCTTTTAGAGCACCTGCGATGTATTTGTGGACTCTCTGGGGTTGTGCTCAGATGGTTCACATCATACCTCACCGGAAGATCTCAGAGGGTGGTGTCAGGGTTTTTTTCCTCTGATCCCTTCTCGCTTTTTTGTGGGGTCCCTCAGGGCTCTATATTGTCCCCCATGTTGTTTGCGGTGTACATGCTTCCCCTCGGAGACATTGTGAGATGGTACGGGCTGGGTTTTCACTGCTATACAGATGATACCCAACTGTACCTGTCCTTCGCACCCGACCAGGAAGGAGCTATCTCGGTATTTAATAGCTGTCTGGAGGAAATCCAGGATTGGATGAGGTAGAGTTGGTTGAAGTTGAATTCTGGGAAGACCGAGGTGTTGGTTTTGGATCCGGATTGCTGAATAGGGGGACCTGTGGCCGGCTCCTCCTCTGGGGTGTTTTGTGGGGATGTCGAGTTACTGGTCTCTGAACGGGTGCGAGATATGGGGGTGATCTTAAATGTTGGGCTGACCTTAAGATCTCAAGTGTCAGCAGTGATAAAATCCTCATTTTATCATCTGAGAAACATCGCCAGAATCAAGCACCTCGTTCCGTTCGGCGATCTGCCAACCTTGATCCATGCCTTTGTGACCTCACGCCTGGACTATTGCAACTCGCTTTACCTTGAGCTTCTGGGGGTTGATATCCGCCGCCTTCAGCTGGTGCAGAATTCCGCAGCTCGAGTACTTACAGGTACTCCTAGAACATCACATATTACTCCAGTGCTGCGGGATCTGTACTGGCTACCAGTCCAGTCGCGGATCACCTTCAAAGTTGGATTACTGACTTTTAAAGCCCTACATGATCTGGGCCCTGACTACCTGAAAGATCTCCTGATTCCTTACCTCCCGGTGAGGTCGCTCCGCTCAACCGACGAGGGGTTGCTAGAGATTCCTAGGGTCACACTGAAATCAGCTGGTGCCCGGGCTTTCATGTTTGCAGCACCAACCCTTTGGAATTCTCTACCACATCCAATAAGGGAGCTTTAAACAGGCTCTTAAATCCTTCTTATGGAATAAGGCATATGGCCTTGATTGTTTTGTACTTGTTAACAGTTTTTATATTACTGTCTGTTTGTTCTGTTTGTATTTAATCTTTTTTGGAATGCGCCTTGGTTTTGGAAAGGCTCAATATAAATAAAGTTTAATATTATTATTATATTTATTATTATTATTATGGACTTCCTCATAGATTCGTTTATGCAGTGGCCTGTTCTTCGCAGAGCCCCAAGTCTACCATTTAGTTTATTTACTCTTTCATTAATATGATACTCAGAGGTTAGACTCTGGTTTATCCAGAAACCCAGATACTCATATTCGCTCACTTGTTCTAGCTCCTTACCATCTTTGGATGTAATTTTTACGGTCTTCTTTACCTTTGTTGTCTGAGTAAAAAACATTGATTTTGATTTGCTATTGTTTAACACTAAATTAGATCTCCCAAACCAGTCCTGAATACTATTAAAATCCACTTATAACTCTAATAGTAATTTATAAGGATCTTTATTTTTAGCTATCAAAACAGTGTCATCTGCATATAGACGAATTTCTGAGGCTTTTACAGTTTGAACGACTGGATTTGTATAAACCAGAAACAAAAGGGGGCCCAGGATCGATCCCTGGGGCACCCCATGTTTCACCCCTGCCTTGGTTAATAAAGCTTCACCCACTATAGTCTGTTGTGTTCGTTCTGTCAAATATGATAGAAACCATCTCCTAATCTTTTCTGATACTCCTACATTTTGGAGTCTTCTTATCAATACCTGGTGGTGCACAGTATCGAAGGCTTTTGCCAGGTACACGAACACTGTGCCCACTGACACCCCCTTATCTAAGGAGGAAGCCAAGATTTCAATTATGTTGGTGAGCGCAGTGCTCATGGAGTTCCCTTTTCTGAACCCAGACTGGTACCTGGACAGTCTCCTGTACTTATGTAAATAATTATAGAGCTGTCCGTGTACCAGTCATTCCAGCACTTTAGAAACCAGGGTTGTAGAGCTATGGACCTGTAATTTGTAGGCTTGAATGTTACTCCTTTTTTAAAAACTGGGACAGTTTTTGCATTTTTCCAAGTTAATGGGAAAACCCCTTCACGTTAGCTCCAATTAAAGAGTTTAGTCAAGACTGGTGCTATAACGTCATTTGCATCTTTTAGAAACCTTGTTTCCAGCTGATTGATACCTGGAAATTTATTTTTATTCATCTTCTTTATCACATTTTCAACTTCCTTGTGTATTATGCTGACCATACACAGTCCATAAGGAAGTCAGACCAATTGTTTGTGTCCTTTGCCCAACGGATGTTAGGGGCACCAGTTACCAAACAGACTGTGTCCAAGTGGCTAGTCAACTGCATTGTGTTCTGCCACGAAAAGTATGGCAAACCCCTTCTGGGCCCAGTTACAGGTAATTTCACTAGAGGGATAGCGACGTCTTTCGCATCTCTCAAAAATGTGTCTGCAGCAGATCTATGTGCCGCAGCCACCTGGAGTTCGGTACACACCTTTGTCCAGCACTACGGTTTGAACATTGCTTCCAGAAGTAGGGCAGGTTTCGGCCTGGCAATCCTCCAGGGATTGCTCTCATAGGCGCCCAGGGGCATTCTTACATCCACCATCTGTTTGACCTGGTGTTAACCCAGTACTGCTTGGGACTCAGTCCTAACGGTTATTACCTGCTGCAAGAGCTCTGTCTCGAAGTGAGATAGTAGTTATGTAAGAACTTACCATAACAGTAGATCTTCGAGAAGAGCTCTTGCAGCAGGTGTGCTTTCCCTCCTTCCTTCCCCCAGTGCTTCTTACTGTATGTCCCTATCGGGATGACAAAGCCTCCTCGCTTTGTCCTGTCCTTCATGCCAGCTGGGTCTCCGGCAGACAAACTGGGATGGCACCAGGGGATTGCCTCCTGTATACTGAGGATGACTTCAGGGGCAGACTCCTGTCTTGGACTGCTAGCTAGACTTTTTCCGTGGGGTCCTAGTGTCTGGTGGCATAGTCCTAACAGTTATTACCTGCTGCAAGAGCTCTTCTCGAAGCTCTGCTGTTACAGTAAGTTCTTATGTAACTGCTTTCAGTTGTAGATGGTGCTCATACTTAATTGATGGCCACCCTCCTTTATACTGTTTCCCACAAAGAGAGAAACAACAAAGAATATATCTTTTGCACCCATTACGTTCCTAGGTTTAACTAGTATGTATAGCACAAAAAATATATCACATGAATTCAGTAATGCAATTTGAATGTTGTTCCATGACCCGTTTGTGTTGGCTTCCACTTTATTATTTCATCCCTTTACCCAATTCCCATGACAAGCATTTGTACCATTTGCGGGTCAAGAGACTCCAGATGAGGTCTCCATACTCTCTGGAATATCTTGCTCCTGTCTTTGAGCAGGTACGTTAGCCTCTCCAGGGATAGCATCTTTAACAACAACAACTTCTACTGTTTTGGTGTTGGGGCCACCCTGGATACCCATGTATTCTGAATACAGTGCCTCACTATAACCTGCAGCAGCCTTATGTTTCAGGAATACTCCCTTCCATTTCCGTTTAAATGATATTCATGCAGACTGTTTTTTATTATTGTGCCCAATAAGTGAGCTCCTTTTTTGTTTAGGTGCAGGCCATCTTTGGCGTGTAGATTGCCTTTGTTTATGAAATGTTTCCAGCTATAAATGAATCAGTTTTTCTTGTGAACACCACTTTTTTTAATCGACAGTTAATCTGATTTATTGTTTCTTTGTTTTTTCTACATGCCCTTTCTTGATTGGTAAATGTGCCAGAACACGCCACCCTATGTCCCCCTCCTTTCTAGTTCTTTTCCTGTTTCAATTAAGTCTAGACAAGTATCCTTCTTATGATCTCTTCCTATGTTATTTGTACCTACATGAAGGGCTGCTTGTGTTATCATTATTATGTATTATTTTCAATAATATTGTATTGATGCCCTCACTTTTGACTCCTGGCAGGCAAGTAACCATAAAGTGAACTCATACCTCTCAACCTTTTAGCTTTGAAATTAGGAACAAAGACACTCAACACTAGGACAGTGAGGGACACTGAACCCCGTAATGAGGGATATAGCCTCATACTTGAAGATGGAAGATCAGAACATTGTGAAAACCACTGTGATTACGTGTACAAAGTTTGTGTCTGATCTAGCACCTTAAAATATTATGAATTACTGCTTTAAAGTTTGAAGTTATAGCACATTCTACGTGAGGGCAGCATCTTTTCTCCGAGGAATTTTTCGGGGGTACAATGAGGGATGTCACTCATAATCAGGGACAGTTGAGAGGTATGTGTGAACTTTGTTACTATCACATACGAACATACAAAGAAGCCAGCAGAAGAAGGCCATTTGTTCTATCGAGTCTGCTCGTGTTGCAGGGTCCACAGCTTGAGCTACTGTTCCTGCCCCCTCTCCCCATTCCTCCCATCCTCCCTACCCTTGACCCTTACCCTCCCCTTATACCTGTCCCAGCCTCTCTTAAAGCTGCCCACTGTCTTCAAGGAAATTACCTCTTCTGGCAGCGCATTCCAAGTGTCCATCACCCTCTCTGTGAAGAAGTGCTTCCTGACCTCCCTCCTAAACCGCCCACCCTCCAGCTTAAGACTGTGCTCCCTCGTGTTATGGTTGCTACTCAGCTTAAAAAGACTCTCTTTATCAACCTTATTTATCCCTTTCAAGTACTTGAAGGTCCCAATCATGTCCCTCTCTCTCTCTCTCTCCTGTCTTCCAGGGAGTACATGTTCAGTGCCCTCAACCTCTCCTCGTATGCCTTGCCCTGCTGACCAGCTATCATCTTTGTAGCCCTCCTCTGGACCTTCTCCAGCAAGTTAATGTCTTTTTTGAGGTGTGGGCACCAGTACTGAACTCCATACTCTGGATGCGGCCTTACCAGTGACCTGTACAAGGGCAGTATAACCACCTCTCTCCTACTACTGATTCCCCCTAAATATGCATCCCAGCATCTTGTTTGCCTTTATTGCTGCTTTCTTGCACTGCGTGGAGTACTTCAGGTCATTAGTGATCATCACTGCCAGGTCCTTCTCCTCCTCTGATGCAGATACTCGGACTCCACCCAGGTAGTACTCTGTCCTAGAATGTTCTGCTCCAGTATGCATAACATTGCATTTCTTGGCATTGAAGACAAGCTGCCAGATCCTGGACCACCTCCCTAGCTTTTCCAGATCTTCTTATAGGTCCTGAATCTCTTCAGCTGTGTCCACTCTCCCACAGAGCTTGGTGTCATCCACAAATAGGCACATTTGGCCCTTAATGCCATCTCCATTGTCATTGATGAATACATTGAACAACACTGGCCCCAGCACCGAGCCCTGCGGGACCCCACTGGTTACCTGTCTTGTGCCAGATCACTCCCCCCCCCCCCACAACCACCCTCTGGGTTCTGTCCTTCAGCCAGTTTTCCACCCATCAGGCCATCTTTTCCCCAACCTCGAGATCTACCAACTTCCTGATCAACCTTTTGTTGGGCACAGAGTCAAAGGCCTTGCTGAAATCAAAATAGAGAATGTCTACTGCTTGGCCCCTGTCTACTGTCTTAGTGACACAGTCAAAGAAGTCAAGATTTGTTTGACACTATCTCCACCTCCCATGAACCCATGCTGCCTCACATCCTGGAGACCATGCTCCTTTAGATATTCCACCAACCATTCCTTTAGTATGGTCTCCATGAGCTTGCCCACAATGGCGGTCAGACTGACTGGTCTGTAATTCCCTGGGTCATTCTCAGGACCGCTTTTGTGGAGCGGCACTACATGTGCTGTTCTCCAATCCTGTGGTACTACACCTGCCTCTAGTGAACTATTAAATAGGTCTGCCAGTGGTCCTGTCAGCTTCTCAGCCAGTTCCTTTAGTGCCCTTGGATGGACTCCGTCCGGTCCTGGTGATTTGTCCACCTTCAATGCCAGCAGCCCCTCCCTCATTCTGTCCTCCTCTATCACTACATCTGTGTTCCCCTCCCCAACCCCGTTCCTCTTTTCCCTCCTGAAGGCACTGGTTTGTCCTTCTTCCTGGTGAAGACGGAACAGAAGTATTCATTTAGTAGCTCTGCTTTTCCCCCATTATCCTCCACCCACTCCACCCCTTTCTTAAGTCTAACAGTCCCTTCCTTCTTTTCCCTTTTCTCACTTATACAGTGAAAGAAAGCCTTCTCCCCCTTCTTAATTCCTTCAGCTGTTTGAAGCTCCTTCTGTGCCTTTGCTTGCCTAACTTTCTTACTTGCCTCACTAGCCAACCTTAAGCAATTTTCCCTATCCACCTCTCTCTTGGTCTTCCTGAATTTTCTATAGGTCATCCTTGTTTCCTTTACTGCCTGGGCAACCCCAGAACTGAACCAGCTGGGCGCTTTGGCCCTTGTGTTCTTACTCCTGAGACTAACACACTCATCTGTGGCAACCAGTATTCCTTCCTTAATGATGGACCACCTTTCGTCCACCCCCATATCTGTTCTGATGCCCACCAGATGGCTCCTTAGCACTTTGCCAATTTTCCTGAAGTTCGCCCTCCTGAAATACAAGATTTTGATCTTAGTCGGGATGCTTTCCCTTCCCATATCCAACTGGAACCGCACTGTGCAATGATTACTTCCTCCCAGTGGCTCCCTGACCATTATTTCCTGTACATGCTCCCCATTTGTGAGCACCAGATCAAGAATTGTCTCAGCTCTTGTTGGTTTAGTGACGCCCTGAGTCAGGAACCCACTCTGCAGTCCTTCCAGGATCACCGGACTCCTAACACATGTCGTGGATGGTATGCTCCAGTCCACCTTGGGCAGGATGAAGTCCCCCACAATTACCACCTCTCCTTTCCCCGCAGCTTCTGATATTTGTGAGCTCAGTTCCCTGTCCTTCTCATCCTGACTGGGTGGTCTATAAACCACACCCAACCTCACCTTTCTCCCTCTATTGAACCTTAACTGAACCCATAATGCCTCCACCTCCCCTTCCTCCGACTCCTCCCTCGTGCAAGTTATTCCCTCCCTGATATAAACTGCCACCCCTTCCCGAACACAAATTACTGTTATCACAGTGCCTTTTAGTGGAGTCCTCTAAAACAACTGTCGGGGTGTTCTGCAGGCGCTATGTTGGAGGAAGGCTTTAGACTATCATTTACCTCATTGTGCAGTAGTGGGAACCTATTCCTAATATATGCTACTTCTGTACTGTTTGCACCGATTTGCCGCCTTCTTTTGAAATTTTTCTTAAATGTGACCATGTACTAATCATTTGGGAATTTAGGGCAGACTAGTGGGCCCAGAGGTCCTTATCTGCCAACAACTTCTGTGTTTTCCATTTCTGCTGTTAGGTCCTCACTGTACCGTCAGTCTCTTCCTTCTTCTTCATTCAGCTTCCATTAGTTATGTTTGTGTTTGGTTTGTTTCCCAGAAGAATTGTATCTACCTCAAGAGACTTTATGAAAGATTCTGTTTTTATCAATTTTGAAAATGTTTTTGAGTTCTGCTTTAACATTAATGTGTTCTGCCTGCAGTTCTAAATATGCTTTACATTTTGCTTTACATTTATTACAAACAAACTCATTGCTCTGGTCATTTTTTTGGCATACAGTATATGTGGCAGTTTGAACATCTAACTGTTGACCCATCATTATGTAATAAGATCAAAAGGTCTCTGGTGGGATCCATGTTTAATTTCAGTAAAGATAATTTGAAACTGAGCTGTTGCTTTTTACATGTAGAGGGGTCTGGCCACTACTGTGTCCTCTGTAGCTGGCCGTCTGGCTTTAGTAATGGTGAAACAGGAAGTGCCTTGTTGCGCAACTCCTGGTTTTGTGATTTACAAAACACTGCTCAAGAGTTTAAAAACAGGCTTCAGCTGCACTAAAAACCTGTTGGAAGCAGCTATTTAAGGTTTATGACCCTCTCTGCTGTCTCCAAAAGCAGCGTCTAGTTGTATGAATTGTTTGGGTTGGAGGTTGGTCCTTCAGTTACCTAGCATGCCCCACTATTAGCCAGAGATAGAGTATAGATAGATGAGAATAGGGGAATGATTTTTTTTTGGGGGGGAGGGGTCTGATTTTTTTTATTAAAAGCAGCTGTAAAATGCAGCAGTAGCACACACACAAGTTAAAAAATAACAAATATAGACAGAGTTCTGCCATGCACACCTCCTGTCGTATATGATGACATTCGCTGGGCATCAGGCTTTAGTAACCAGGCTTTTGAAACCAGAAGTGCCTTGTCACACAATTTCCAGTTTCACAGTTTACAAAATTATGTTTAAAAATACCAAAAACAGGTATCTGCTGCACTAAAAACTTGCTGAAGCAGCTATTTAGTTTGTATAACCCCCCCCCCCCACACTGTCTTCAGAAGCAACATCTAGTTGCTGGATTCTTTGGGTTGGAGGCTGGTCCTCCAGCTACCCAGCATGCCCCACTATTAGCCAAATAGATAAGGTGCAGATAGATGGGGTTGTGGGAATTATATTTTTTTGGGAGGAGGGGTTCTGAGTTTTTTGTTAAAAGCAGCTGTAAAATACAGCAGTAACACACACACACACAATTTAAAAAATAAATGCAGACAAGAGTTCTGCCATGCAACTCCTGCCATATATGAGAGCGCTTGCTGGGCATCTGACTTTAGTAATGGTGAAACCAGAAGTGCCATGTCATGCAGCGTCTGGTTTTGCGATTTACAAAACGCTGTTTAAAGGTTCCAAAACAAGCTTCTGTGCACTAAAAACCTGCTGAAAGTAGCTATTTAGGGTATAAAACCCTCCCTACTGTCTCCAAAAGCTACGTCTAGTTGTTGGATTATTTGGGTTGGAGGCTGGTCCTCCAGCTACCCGACATTCCCCACTGTTAGCCAGAGAGGTAGAGTACAGATATTGGTTTTGGGGGGGGGCTTCTGAGTTTTTTGTTAATTGCAGCTTTAAAATGCAACAGTAGCATACACACAGTTTAAAAAAATAACAGATGCAGACAGCTCTGGCAAGCACGCCTCCTGTCATATAGCTGGAAAATGAAACTGTTTGCAGTTTGAAATAAAGGAAGTCTTGACTTTGCACGACTTGGCCAGGAGGACTTTGTTGGCTTGCTTATGGTCTTCATTTGGCAGTGATGTGCTGTTTCTTTGTGTTTCTTTTTGTAGGTTGATTACACAAGGCCATCACCCAAAAATCGTAAGATAGCTACCTCATTCCGAGACACAGCTTTGAAGGATATTTTGCTGCTGGCATGCTCTCTACTGAAGGAGGTAAGCAATTCTGTTCTTCTGACCTAAAACAAAAATCCAGGCTGAAAGCTTGGGGCGACCTTAGCCCAAAGCAGTGCAAGGTATCGCAAGACAGTGAAACCTCTGAGTTTGCTAGCCAAAAAAGCCCCAACAGAGTTAATTTGGTTCACATTGAGGAAAGATACGGTTACATCAGAAAGCAAATAAACAATTCTGTAATCTAAAGGCAGAGAGAGGAAAATCAGAATAAATAGTACCAGAGGCACAAATTGTGATATAGGATAACTAAGAAAATGAATAATCTGAAATGGTTTCTTAATGCTGTTAGGTCCAAAGGGACCTTAGTAGTAGAATGTTTTATTTCTAACAGTGCCCTTCCCAGAATGCCCAGGGCACATCACAAAAAGTGCAGACATTACAGTCAGTCAATAAATAAACATATAAATTGCAATCAGCAATTAAAACACGTTTAGACCCAATAAAGCTCATAAAACTCAGCTGTGAAGGAACTAAAGGGGAAGATAGATCAATCCACAAATGGTTTTAAAGGTCTTCATATCCTTCTTAAAGGCCTCCACCATGGGGGCCTCTCTGAGGGTCCTCTGGAGCAAATTCCAAAAGAGCGGGTATGCCACCTTGAAGGCCAGGTTGCCCAAGGTTTTCAGTCTAGCTCTTGGTGCAGCTAAGAGACCCAGCTTGGTAGAGCGAAGAGAATGCAAGGGCATGTAAGGATGCAGGAGATCTAACAGGTAACCAGTAACTTTGACCCAACTCATGTAGGGCCTTTTAAATTTGCAAACCAATTTTAACTCTTTCTACCTTGTGAGGTCATTTTGGGTCGGGTTCAGCAGTGGAAAGTTCCGACACCATATGACGCTACCGGTAAGAATGGGCAAAGGAGATATGCCATTTAATGGGTAGCCAGTGCACTTCTTGCAGTGCCAAGAGACATGACTCGACCTGAGAAGGCCTGTCAGCAGCCTAGCAGCTACATTCTGCACCAACTGCAGGCACCATAGCATACCTCCACTTACTGGTATGTACAGATCATTATAGTAGTCGAGCTGAGCCATCACAAATTTGTGTATCAGTATCCCCAGATCACCAGGGAGAATAAGGGATCTAATACGGCTGATGTTTTTTGGATGATGAAAGTTACTTCAGACAACAGTCAACACCTGAGCCTCAAATGTCAGCCCTTCATCCTGAATGACCCCCAGATTTCACAAGCCTCAGTGAGCTGAGCCAAAGTCTTGTCTTGTTCTTGGCAGCTGCCACCCTCTCCTGTGAGCTGGTTTGACCATCAACAACTCAGTCTCGTCAGGGTTGTGCCTCAGGCAGCTTGACGACATCCAGTCCTGGATCTCAGCCAAGTACTTATTAAGCACATCGACTTCACCTGGCATCCCATGTGCAAAAGGCAGGTAGAGCTGTGTATCATCTGCATAAGAGTGAAGACTCAGACCGTACCATCTAATGATCCCTCCCAGGGGTAGCATGTACACTGCAAACAACGTGGGTGAGAGAATCGAGCCCTGGAGAGAACCACAGGGCAGAGACACTGGGAGCAAGAAGAAATTCCCCAGCACCACTCTGTGTCCTGTCCCTGAGGTAGGACTCAAATCAGCAAATGACTTGGCCAGTGAGACCTATGTATTCCCTCAGCCAATCCAAAAGCCACCCACGGTGTACAATGTCAAAGCTGAGGAGAATGAGAATTGACCGTTCCTCTCTCTCGTCCTGAGAAAGTCATTATGCACCCTGACCAGTGCAGTTTCAGTGCTATGCTTAGCCCTGAACCCAGGCTGAAGGGGCTCATAGTTGTCAAAGGTTTTGAGGTGTGCCTCAAGCTGCGACACAAACACTTTCTCAGTAACCTTGCCCAAAAAGGGCGGCTTAGACACTGGTTCGTAATTCACTAGGTTGTCCGGGTCCAAAGATAGCTTTTTCAGAAGGGGCCTCACCAATGTATCCTTCAGTTCAGCTGGGCAAATCTCTTCCATCAGGGAGCACTGGACAGTCCCAGTGAACAGAGGGCCCAGGTGCCAGACACAACCCACTAGTAATTGTATCAGGCCTTGATCTAATTTGCAATCAGTTGGTCGCATATCCGAGGTCACCCCAGTCACCTGGTCCACTGTTACTGGTCTAATCTTTCCCCCATGACAGTTGAGTGAATCTGTGGTGTATCGGCTGAACCTTGTTGCGTTGCCTCAGCCAACTTGGTGATATCCTAGCCTGAATGGAGGACTCCCTGTCGGAAAACAATCTAGCAAACTTCTCATATTTAGTGGGTGAAAAAACTGTCACAGACTCCAGAAGATTGGAAAGAGTAACGTCTCTACAGTCCAGAAGTGCTGGCAGCAACTTACCTAGACAGAAAACCTTCTTCTGGGTGATTACCCTTTAGTATTCACCGTAGTGAATACTCAAAGTCAATCTGTCCTCCTGGGCTCTGGATCTCCTCCAACAACACTCTAGTTTCCACCCCTTGCCTTCATTTCCCTAAGCTCACCATCGTACCATAGCGAGCCACACAGACAGATGCCACGAGATCAAAGGCTGATGTGATAATCCTATTGTAGGTCATCACCACTTCCCTCGACTGCACAGCACATGCTGCCATCATGCCCGAGATGTCTAGTACCTCCTGAAGTGCTTCTGGCCAAAGCCCTCTTAAAGGGCGGTACTGGACCATCTCCTCCAGGGGTGGACCACAAAGGGGGGGGGCTGAAGGACAGTTTGATTGTGCAGTGTTCTGACCAACTGAGCAAATTAGTATCGAGACCCTCCATCTCGAGCCCCAGGGGAAAATACCAAGTCCAGGGTGTACCATGTTGAGTGCTACAGATCCATCATGTCCACCCACCCCATTTCATAATCCAGGATAAAGTAAATATGTAATAACTTAAAGGGGTTCCATATCCACCATTCTACCCTGGGTACCCAGTGATTCCCTTTGAAAGCAGAAATTTATCTGGCTTACTTGTCCGGCAACAAAAATGGAAAGGGACCTGGAGGTAATCATATCAGATGACCTTAAGGTTAGCAAGCAATGCGAGAAGGCAGTAGGGAGGGCTCGGGGGATACTGGGATGCATAGGGAGAGGCATCACCAGCATAAAACAGGAAGTTGTTATCTCTCTGTACAGACAGTTGGTGAGACCCCATCTGGAGTACTGCATCTGGTTCTTGAGACCCCATCTCCGCAAGGACGTCGACAGGATGGAGGCAGTCCAGAGGAGGGCAACTAAAATGGTGCAGGGTCTGCAAGAGAAGCCATTCGAGGAGAGACTAAAGGAGCTTAATATGTATACCCTTGAGGAAAGGAGGAAGGGGGGGACATGATTGAAGATTTTAAGTATCTCTGGAAGTCCAAGAGGGTAGCATCTTTCAGAAAAAGAGATGTGCAAGAACAAGGGGACACAATTTGAAGATAGAGGGGAGAACGGCTCAGGGGCAATGTGAGCAAGTATTTTTTCACAGAGAGGTTGGTGGATGCATGGAACTGCCTTCCTGAGGAGATTGTGGGGTCTAAAACTGTGGGGAGAATTCAAGAATGCATGGGACAGACATAAGGCTATTCTTGTGGGGGGGTAGGAAGAAATAGGCTGTTGGTTAACTAGGATTTGCAGCTTATTCAGTAGGTAGGGAAATAGGCAGACTGGGTGGGCCAAGTGGCCCTTATCTGAACTGAAAGTCTATGTTTCCTTGAAGGGGTATCCAGTCAGCTTAGTCTGGGAGTAATCATGCTGCCATTAAAATAGTATCAGGAAAAACAGCGAATGGGAGAAAGAGCATCGGGATGTTATCGAACCATGCCCCCGACTGTCACCCTCTCGAGGTTGGTACTAGTAAATCCTGCCCCCGACGTTAGTAAGATAAACTTCCCCATCAGCTTTATTCCCGCCCTCCTGAGTTGCGTCCCTCCGAGTTTATGATGGTAAATCCCCACCCAGAGTTGCTTCCCACTGGAGTTTGTAATAGTGAACACCCCGGGACACATGATCATCCATTCACGCTGTATTGCCGACTGGCGGTTTTTGCTGTCGGTGTTTTGTCTGAGCGACAATTGACCGTGTATTTCCTTTGGCGCCGTGTTGACCTAGACCCCTTGAAGGCCTGTGCTGTCTGTGTCCTCTCTCATCTGTGGTGGTTGTTCCATTGGTTCACTACCCACTGGGAAAAAGAGTGTTTTCGATTGTTACTCCAGAAATTTACCACCCCTGAGCTTCAGGGTATGTTGCTGTGTTCTGCCAGAGGACAGCAGATCAAACATCTCTCTCTAATCTTGTGATGTAATAACTCTTGCTGTTTGGTCTTGCAATATAGTAATATTGTCTGCCATGTTTCAAACAGGGATGAAAAAAGTATTCTGTGCAAATATGTTCTACTTCATAGAGTCGCTACCTAATCTGCTATGCAGGGTGCCAGTAAATCCTTGGCAGAAGTTCCAGTCCTCGTAACGGGACCTTATAACGTGTTGGCAGAAGCCTTTTTTTCTCAGTGCATTTGTGCTGAAGTCCTTTGTCTTTCCTAGATTTTGTTATTCAAACAACATGAAGTCTTGCTATATTATGACAATTGCAGTATGACCGCAGGTTAGAACTGCTCCGGAGGTGAAATAGTTAACTTTCCATGCAGGCATGGAACTTAGAGCGTGAGCTCGGTTGAAAACTCTGTCTGTTGTGCTTCAAACGCAAACTGTCAGATTCTTTACTCCGCCTCACTGAACAGTCGCTCCGGAGATTTCTCCTTCTCGGTTCATTTTGTCGGTTTAAAAGTATTTTTTTTCGGTTTTTAGCCAAAATTAAACCGCAACCGGTCGGTTCAAGCTCTTTCTGTGGTAATGTAAGTAATAGATAGGTTTTACATTTAGTTTTTCTGTGTGGAACTTGTAATTCTTTATTGGTTCAGTTTGAACCGATCAGGTTGTATTTAAATCTACTAGTCCTTTTTTAGAGTGCGGTTCCCGGTCCTTATCGGTTCTAAAAAGAACGGATTTCATTACGGTTTTTTCCACGACCCGTGACACGGTTGGGAACCGATAAGGGTGTCTTGCTTGGTGGATTGCCATAAACGGGCAAGTTGGTTAGGCTGGCATTATGTCTGAGAAACCCAAAAGAAAATCGGACCCACTGGGTTTCAACACTGTAGTGTTTGTGGGGAAGCTTTTGCTAAGGCTGACCCACACACCACATGTGTCTATTGTCTGGGGTTTGACCACCTCAATTCAGACTGCTAGATTTGTCACAATTTCCCTGCTGCCACCATAGATAAGAGAGTTGGTAGGCTCAGGGAAAGGGAGGCCAAAAAGTCTGCTGACCTGGATGGCCAGCCTGTTCGGTACCAACCGAACCGGAGGGAGTGCCCTCTGACCAGGGCGATACTTCCTCGGGCAAACGAAGAGCCGGTTCTGAGGAGCCGGTTCCAGCAGAAAGGACTAGAAAGTCAGCTAGTGTAGAGCCAAAAGTTCTCTCCCCAACTGCTGAGGAAATAGCTAAAGCAATTCAAATTGTCCAGTCTCTCTCTCCGGTTCCAACCGAACCGACACCTTCAGGTAAGCGTTTGGTTCTGCCGGTCCACGGTTCAAGATTATGATTTTGAGGATTTTATGAACCGGGAGGGGAGGAGGAATATGAGGAGAGTGATTATGGTTTTGAAGATCTGGATGTGCCCATTGATCCGGACATCTCTCCAGATAGACCCCTAGGGTTTCTCCTCCAAAGCTTTCTGAGTCCCTTCTCATTTCATGTTTTATAAAAAGTTGTTGAACTCTCCAGCTCCTGTTGAGGAAGCTGTTGATGACCAGGAGGAGTCAGACTATGTAGAAATGATGGATATTCCAGAGTCTAGGAGACTGTCTATTCCTTTGCATAAATCTTTTCGAAACAGACAGTAAAAGTTTTAAAACTCCTCACACTATACCTCCTGTGGATAAAAGGATGGACAAGAGGTATACCTTATCAGGCTCCGACACTGATTTCCTCACTCAACAATGCAGCCATGGTAGTGCAGGCTGCAGCCTGTGACAACTAATATTCCCTAGCTTCACACCCCTGAGAAGGACTCCAGGAAGATTGATGCTATGGCAAAGAAACAGTACATGGCAGCATCTTTGGGACTCAGACAAGCAAATTATATGAGTTTTGCTGCTAGGTACCAGAAATCCAGATGGGATACTGTGCTGGCCCTAGCAAAACAAGTCCCTGACCAGCTTGCCAGGGAGCTGGAACAGGTGGCTATGGATGGTATTGAGGCATCCAAGGTGCAATTTCATGCTGCAGTGGATTCTAATGATGTTTCATCGAGAGTCATGGCTATATCTGTGGCACTTCGCAGGATGGCTTGGCTCAGATGTACTACCCTGTCTCAGAATACCCAGTCTAAGGCCATGGATTTTCCTGTTTAGGAAATTCTCTGTTTGGGGAGCAAACAGAGAATTACATGAAGAAAATGGATGAATATAGGACCACCTATAGGGTGCACAGGCCAAGGAAAGGCAGGCCACTCCTCAAAAGCAGCTTCCTAGAGGCAGGGGCAGGCCTTTTCATAGGCCTTTACCAAGCCCAAGCTTCCTCCTCCGCCTATGCTCAGAGGGGGTTCTTTAGAGGGAGAGGCAGACGGGGTACAAGCAGGTCTGCTTCCACCCCTCAGCCCAAAGCCCCTGCCAAGCAGGCACCCTGATGGGATCAGGGCCGATTCTCCTCTACCTGTAGGGGGCAGGCTGGCTTACTTTGTCCAGGACTGGAAGTCTTTAACATCAGACAAGTGGGTCCTGGAAGTAGTAAGCCAGGGACTGGTTCTCAGCTTCAAAAAATTTCCAAGCTGAGAACCAGATCTTTTCCACCTGCAACTCCATCAGAGGCACTCGCCCTAGAGGCAGAGGTCTCGACCCTTCTGGCTCTCAGAGCTGTGGAAAGGGTTCCTCCCCTACACCAGGGCAAAGGTTTGTACTCCAGGTACTTCCTTACCCCAAAAAAGACAGGAGAATGGCGACCCATCCTGGATCTCAGATATTTAAACAAGCACCTTTTAAAGCCAAAGTTCAAAATGGTGACTCTGGGAATTATCCTACAGTCTCTAAGGCCAGGGGACTGGCTAGCTTCCCTGGACCTCAATGATGCCTACTTCCATATTCCCATCAGAAGCTCCCATCGAAAGTACCTCAGGTTCGAGCTGCCCTCAGGCCACTACCAGTTCAGAGCAATGCCCTTCGGCCTCACTTCTGCCCCAATGGTATTCACCAAATGCCTGGCAGTAGCAGTTGCCTACCTAAGAAGGCAAAAGATTGCCATCTTTCCTTACCTGGACGATTGGCTCATAGTTGGCCAGTCCCCAGACCAGGTCAATTTACACCTTCAGATAACGAGCAACTGCTTACCTCTCTGGTTTCCTTCTGAATCTCTCAAAGTCAGTTCTAGAGCCTGTCCAGCTTTACCTTCATAGGCGCAGAACTGAACACACAGGAAGCCAGGGCCTTCCTTCCCTGGACAGGGCAAAGACCCTAGTCTCCGTGCCTCCTCATTTACCCTGCAGGTCTCCCGCCAGCAAGGCATTTTCTGCAGCTCCTAGGACACATGGCTGCTTCCACAGCAGTTGTACAGGGAGCAAGATTTCAGATGAGGGACATCCAGTTCCATTTGAGAGCTTTTGGTCTCAAAGAAAGGATCCTCTTTCCAAGTTGATCCCAGTAACTCGAACCCTGATCCAAGCCCTACAGTGGTGGCAGGATCAGAGCAACCTGAGACAAGGGGTTCCTTTGTCACCAGTCTCATTCTCTAATCCTTACTACAGACACGCCCCTCTTAGGCTGGGAGCTCACATGGGCACCTCACACCCAGGGTCTGTGGTCTCCCCAGGAATCTCTGCTCCACATCAACCTGTTGGAGCTCAGAGCAGTTTTTCTAGCACTTCAAGCTTTTTCCAAATCTGTCCAGAACAAGAGTATTCAGGTCAGAACAGACAACACCACTACAATGTGGTACGTCAACAAGCAAGGGGGCACCCGGTCTACGGCCTTGTGCACCGAAGCAATGAAGTTGTGGTCTCTGGCTTACTCCCTGAACACCTCCCTTACGGCAGTTCACCTCCCTGACAAGGACAATGTCCTGGCAGATGCTCTCAGCAGGATTTCCCATGGCCATCACGAATGGTCACTGGATCCCCTGGTCCTGGGAGTAGTATTTGCCAGATGGGGCACCCCTGCAGATAGATCTTTTGCAGCCCCAGACAATCACCAACTTCTTCTTTTTGCTGCAGGCCCCAGTGTTGGGCTCACTCCCCTGGATGCCTTAGCCTCAGTTGGGAGGAAGTTTCTCTATGCCTTCCCTCCCTTTCCTCTCCTGTTCAAAGTGCTAGTCAAAATCAGATCCCAGTCCTGCAGAGTCATTCTGATAGCTCCGGATTGGTCCAGACAGCCCTGGTATCCACTCCTGCTGTCCTTAGCAGTCCATCCGCCCCTGTGCCTTCCCAGGAATCACAATCTGTTAACCTGTGCCCAGGGAAGGGTCTGGTACCCGAATCTCAAATCTCTCAATCTCAAGGCTTGGTTCTTGAAGAGTTAAGAGTTTTGATTTACACCTTTCCCAAGGTGTAATGGATATTTTGACGGCCTCAAGGAAGCCTTCCACCAGGGCTACTTACAATTCCAAATGGAAAAGGTTTTCCATATGGTGCTCGGAAAAGCATATTTCCCCAGTCTCTGCTGATCTACCCACAGTCCTGGATTATATGGTCCACCTGAATTCTTTGGGACTGAGACCAGCTACCCTGAAGGTGCACTTGGCAGCCGTGTCTGCTTTTATTTCAGCAGGTAAATCCTCTTCTCTTTCAGCTCATCCTGTATTTTCCAAGATTTTTTTTTTTTTAGGGGTTGTTTCACACCAACCCTCCATTCAGGGATCCTGCCCCTGCCTGGGATCTTAAGGTTTGCATTGCTCAGCATATGCAACCCCCCTTCGAGTCCTTGTCTTCAGCTGAGCTCAAGTACTTGACTTGGAAAACCATGTTTCTGGTAGCCATCACCTCTGCCAGACGCATAAGTGAATTACAAGCGTTGTCTGTGGAGCAGGAGTTTATCTCTTTTCACAGAGATAAGGTGGTCCTTCGGACTAACAGAAAGTTCCTGCCTAAAGTGGTTTCAGATTTCCACCTTAATCAATCTATTTCTCTTCCAGTGTACTTCACTGACCACTCCTCCTCTGCGGAAAGGAGGCTGCACAGCCTAGATGTGAAGAGAGCCCTTAGTTACTACATAGGAGGTACCAAGGGTCATAGGTTTGACTCCCTTCAACTGTTCCTCACTTATGGCGAAGTTGGTATAGGGAAGCCAGCCACTAAAAGATCCATTGCCAGGTGGATTGTCTCTTGTATCCAATTCTGCTACGAGAAGTTGGGTAAAGTTCCCCCCTCAGGCCTGAGGGCTCACTGTACCAGAGGTACAGCTGCTTCTATGGCTGCTGCCAGAGACATTCCTATTCTAGAAATATGTCAAGCAGCTACCTGGAAAACAGTTCGCACTTTTACCAAGCATTACTCCCTGGACATCCAGGCTAGGAGTGATGCTCGGTTTGGCACAGCCGTGCTTCAGAGCCTATTTCCTAAGTAGGTTCTGTCCTCCTCCATGGGGGTACTGCTGTGTAGCTTGTAATTGTCATAATATAGCAAGACTTCATGTTGTTTGAAGAAAAATTACTCACCTTAGTAATGTTGTTTCTTCTAATGGAGTCTTGCTATATATGACCTCCTCCTCCCTGCCTGCCCCTCCTCAGAACCTCTGTTTTGGGATGTGGGTGGGCAGTACAGGATTGGCACTTTTTGATGCACACCTTGTTGTTTTCACCTACCTTTTGGGTGAATTGGTGTTAGGTTATTGCATTTTGGTCTCCTGACTTGAGTCTTTGTTTTAGGCCAAAATGAGTGTTTATGTTAGTAGCCAGTTGGCTAGTGTAGGTTTACAGCTTCCACACAGAACCTTAGTGAGTTTTAGCTCGTAAAGATCTGACAGTTTGTGTTTGAAGCACAACAGACAGAGTTTTCAACCGAGCTCGCGCTCTAAGTTCCATGCCTGCATGGAAAGTTAACTATTTCACCTCTGGAGCAGTTCTAACCTGCGGTCATACTGCAATTGTCATAATATAGCAAGACTCCATTAGAAGAAACAACATTACTAAGGTGAGTAATTTTTTCTTCTCATCCCTATAGTCTTACTCAGTAATAAAAAAAAAAGAAAAGATCTCTGTTTCTGTGTTGCTCAATGTTGTCAGTGGGAATTACTTACAACATGGGAATATGCACCCTGGCCTTGAGCTCATTGGTATAGCTCTAGCTCTTTTTTTTTAGCTTTTTTGTCATAAAATGTTTTTATTAGTTTTCACCAGCAAGCTAACAGAAGTACAGCAAATATACAATAATTTAGGACTGTCTAACAAAAACATGGAACAAAACACCATTAGTAATGACAGCATCCAATTATCTGCCGTGGTTCAAATCTTCTTTTTTTTTTTTTTGCCTTTTCTGTTTTTCTGCCTTCCCTGACCGCAACCTGATACTCCTTTAGGCCATACAAGTCCCTGCTGCATGCCAGTCTCACCCCCACTGCTAGCACCTGCCACCAAAGTCCCGCTACATCTGCGTCCAGAGGGTTCTGGCTTTAACTGTACTGAAGGACTCTCTCGCAAGGGGGAGATGGGGGAGAGGAGGTTTGAATGCTGCCCGCCTAGAATGTCAGGTGCGGGGTGGGAGGAAGCGCCTGGGGACTGGTGGCAGAACACGGCCGCCATCTGGCAGAGTTGGAATGGGCCATTTTCCCATTTCTGTCCAGCCCACCTCCCACATACGCATGCACCGCAGTGGCAGCCTGGGGCGGGGACATCCGGCTGCATGTGGTCACCCACACCATCAAGGATATTGCCACAAGCTACCGCCAGGAGCTGCTGAAGGAGCGGTGCTACGCAGTCCACCTCTTCAAACAACATGAAGTCTTGCTATAGTATGACATATGCAGTTTGTCCCAGCCTTAGAACTGCTCCGGAGGTGAAAGAGTTAACTTTCCATGCCAGGCATGGAATCTTGAGCTCAAGCTCGGTTGAAAACTCTGTCTGTTGTTCTTCAAACTCAAACTGTCAGATTCTTTACTCCACCTCACTGAACAGTCGCTCCGGAGATTTCTCCTTCTGCTCGGTTCATTTTGTCGGTTAAAAAGTGTAATTTCTCAGTTTTTTAAACCGCATTTGTCTTATTTTAACCGCAACCAGTCGGTTCAAGCTCTGTCTGTGGTATCGTAAGTAATAGATAGGTTTTACATTTTCTCTGTGTGGAACTTGCAAACGTCATTATCGGTTTGGTTTGAACCGATCAGGTTGTTGTTAAACTTTATTAAATTGCATTTATTGTGCGGTTCCCGGTTCTTATCGGTTCTAAAAAAAACGGATTTCATTACGGTTTTTTCCACGACCCGTGACACGGTTGGGAACCGATAAGGGTGTCTTGCTTGGTGATTCGCCGTAAAAGGGCAAGTTTTTGGTTAGGCTGGCATTATGTCTGAGAAACCCAAAAGAAAAACCGGGCCCACTGGGTTTCAGCACTGTAGTGTCTGTGGGGAAGCCTTTGCCAAGGCTGACCCACACACCACATGTGTTTATTGTCTGGGGTTTGACCACCTCAATGCAGACTGCCAGATTTGCAAGAATTTCCTGCAGCTACCCTGGATAAGAGAGTTGGTAGGCTCAGGGCGAGAGGCAAAAGTCCGCTGACCGGATGGCCAGCCCAGTTCGGTGCCAACCGAACCGAGGGAGTGCCCTCTGACCAGGCGAGACTGGCAACGAAGAGCTGACTGGAGGAGCCAGTTCCAGCAAAGAGGACTAGAAAATCAGCAGGAGTGGAGCCAAAATTTCCTTCTCCAACCGCTGCAGAGATAGCCAAAGTGATCCAAATTGTCCAGTCGCTTTCCCCGGTTCCGACCGAACCGGCACCATCAGGTAAGCGGTCGGTTCCACCGGTTCAAGAATATGATATAGAGGAATTTTATGAACCGGAGGAAGGGGAGGAGGATTATGAAGAGAGTGAATGTGATTTTGAAAGTCTGGATGTGCCCATTGAACCGGACATCTCCCCAGACAGACCTTCAGGAGTGTCTGCCCCTAGGCTTTCTGAGTCCCCTTCTCATTTTATGTTTTATAAAAAAGTTGCTGAAACCCTCCAACTTCCTTTGGAAGAAGCTGTGGATGAACAGGAGGAGCCTGACTATGTGGAAATGATGGATATCCCAGAGTCCAGGAGATTGTCTATTCCTTTACATAAATCTTTTAGGGAACAGACAAAATAAATTTTAAAAGCTCCTAACACTATACCTCCTGTGGATAAAAAAATGGACAAGAGGTACACATTGTCAGGCTCTGATACGGAGTTCCTTTCACAACAATGCAGCCATGTTGGGGTAGTGCAGGCTGCAGCCTGTGATAAGGCAAATATTCCCTTGGCTTCACACCCCCCTGACAAGGACTCCAGGAGGACTGATGCCATGGCAAAGAAACAATACATGGCAGCATCCTTGGGACTCAGACAGGCAAATTATATGGCCTATGTTGCAAGATACCAGAAATCCAGATGGGATACTGTTATGGCTTTAGCGAAACAGGTCCCTGGCCAGCTTGCCAAGGAGCTGGAGCAGGTGGCTGCTGATGGTATTGAGGCATCCAAGGTACAATTCCATGCTGCAGTGGACTCTAATGATGTATCTTCAAGAGTCATGGCTACATCTGTGGCTTTTCGCAGAATGGCTTGGCTCAGGTGTACTAGCCTGTCACAGGATACCCAGGCTAAGGCCATGGATTTTCCTGTTGTGGGTAATTCTCTGTTTGGGGAGCAGACAGAGAATTACATGAAGAAAATGGATGAGTATAGGACCACTTATAGGAGTGCACAGGCCAAGGAGAGGCAAGCCACTCCTCAGAGGCAGCTTTCCAGGGGCAGGGGCAGGCCTTTTCACCAAGCCCAGGCCTCCTCTTCAGCTTATGGCCAGAGGGGTTCTTCAGAGGGAGAGGCAGGCGGGTACGCAGCAGGCCTGCTCCCACCCCTCAGCCTAAAGCCCTGCCAAACAGGCACCCTGATGGGATGCCCAGGGCGATTCTCCATTACCTGTGGGCAGGCTGGCTTACGTCGTCCAGGACTGGGAGTCTTTAACATCAGACAAGTGGGTCCTGGAAGTAGTAAGCCAGGGACTGGTTCTCAACTTCAAAAAATTTCCAAAGATGAGAACCAGATCCTTTCCACCTGCAAATCCATTAGAGGCTTTCGCTTTGGAAACAGAAGTCTCAACCCTCCTGGCTCTCAGAGCTGTAGAAAGGGTTCCTCCCCTACACCAGGGCAAAGGACTGTACTCCAGGTACTTCCTTACCCCAAAAAAGACAGGAGAATGGCGGCCCATCCTGGATCTCAGATACCTAAACAAGCACCTTTTAAAACCAAAATTCAAAATGCTGACTCTGGGAATTATTTTACCCTCCCTAAGGCCAGGGGACTGGCTAGTGTCCCTGGACCTCAAGGATGCCTACTTCCATGTTCTCATCAGAAGCTCCCACCGAAAGTACCTCAGATTCGAACTGCCCTCAGGCCATTACCAGTTCTGAGCAATGCCCTTCGGCCTCACCTCTGCCACAAGGGTATTCACAAAATGCCTGGCAGTAGCAGTTGCTCACTTAAGAAGGCAAAAGATTGCCATCTTTCCTTACCTGGACGACTGGCTCATAGTGGGTCAGTCACCAGACCAAGTCAATTTACACCTTCAGGTTACCCAGCAGCTGCTTACATCTCTAGGTTTTCTTCTCAATCTTCCAAAGTCAGTTCTAGAGCCTGTTCAGCTACTCACCTTCAGAGGCTCAGAACTGGACACAGAGCAGGCCAGAGCTTTCCTTCCTCTAGAAAGAGTAAAGACCCTGGTGGCTCTGGCCTCCTCCTTCACTCTGCAGGTCTCTCGACCAGCAAGGCACTTTCTAGAGCTCCTAGGGCACATGGCTGCTTCCACAGCTGTAATGCAAGGAGCAAGATTTCAGATGAGGGACATTCAGTTCCATTTGAGAGCCTTCTGGTCTCAAAGGAGAGATCCTCTAACCAAATTGATCCCAGTAACTCGAACCCTGATCCAGGCCCTGCAGCGTTGGCAGGATCAGAGCAATCTGAGACAGGGGGTTCCTTTCATCCCTCAGTCTTACTCCTTGACCCTTACTACAGATGCGTCCCTCTTGGGATGGGGAGCTCACATGGCCGACCTCACCACCCAGGGATTGTGGTCCCCTCAGGAATCTGTGCTCCACATCAATCTGTTGGAACTCAGAGCTGTTTTTCTAGCACTTCAGGTTTTTTCTGCATCTGTTCAGAACAAAGTGGTACAGGTCAGAACAGACAACACCACTACAATGTGGTACATCAACAACAGGGCACTCGGTCTTCGGCCTTGTGCACCGAGGCAATGAAGTTGTGGTCTCTGGCTTATTCCCTGAACACTTCCCTCATGGCAGTTCATCTCCCAGGCAAGGACAATGTCCTGGCAGATGCTCTCAGCAGGATTTCCCAGGGCCATCACGAATGGTCACTGGATCCCCTAGTACTGGAGTTAGTATTTGCCAGGTGGGGCACCCCTCCGATAGATCTTTTTGCAGCCCCAGACAATCACCAACTTCCGCTTTTTTGTTGCAGGTCCCCAGTGTTGGGCTCAGTCCCTCTGGATGCCTTCCTTCTCGACTGGGAAGGGAGGTTCCTCTATGCCTTTCCCCCCTTCCCTCTCTTGTTCAAGGTGCTAGTCAAAATCAGATCTCAACCTTGCAAGATGATTCTGATTGCTCCAGATTGGGCCAGACAGCCCTGGTATCCACTCCTTCTGTCCTTAGCAGTCCACCTTCCCCTGTGTCTTCCCAGGAATCACAATCTGCTAACCTGTGCCCAGGGGAGAGTTTTGTATCCGAATCTCAAATCCCTCAACCTCAAGGCCTGGCTCTTGAAGAGTTAGAGTTTGCTGACCTACACCTTTCTCAAGGTGTACTTGATATCTTGAAAGCTTCTAGGAAGCCTTCCACCAGGGCCACTTATAATTCTAAATGGAAAAGGTTTTCCATATGGTGCTCTGGAAAGCATATTTCCCCAGAATCTGCTGATTTGCCCACAGTCCTGGATTATATGGTCCATCTAAATACTTTGGGGCTGAGGCCAGCTACCCTGAAAGTGCATTTGGCAGCTGTCTCTACTTTTATTTCAGCAGGAAAGCCCTCTTCTCTTTCTGCTCACCCTGTATTCTCCAAGTTTTTCAAGGGATTGCTTCACACCAGCCCTCCATTCAGGGACCCTGCTCCTGCCTTAATGTTTGCATTGCTCAGCTAATGCAACCCCCCTTTGAGCCTTTGTCTTCAGCAGAGCTTAAGGACTTGACTTGGAAAACTGTTTCTAGTAGCCACCACTTCTGCCAGGCGCATAAGTAAATTACAAGCTTTGTCAGTGGAGCCTGATTTTATCTCCTTTCACAGAGATAAGGTAGTCCTCAGGACTAACAGGAAAGTCTTGCCTAAGGTGTTTTCAGATTTCCACCTTAATCAATCTGTATCTCTTCCAGTGTACTTCACTGACCATTCCTCCTCTGGCGAGAGGAGGCTGCACAATTTAGATGTAAAGAGCCCTTAGTTACTACATAGAGCATACCAAGGGTCACAGGTTTGACTCCTCCAACTGTTCCTCACTTATGGTGAGGTTGGTAAGGGAAACCTGCCACTAAAGATCCATTGCCAGGTGGATTGTCTCTTGTATCCAATTTTGTTATCAAAAACTGGGTAAGGTTCCCCTTCCAGGCTTGAGGGCTCACTCTACAGAGGTACAGCTGTGTCCCTAGCTGCGCCAGGGACATCCCTATCTTAGAGATATGTCAAGCAGCTACCTGGAAACAGTACACATTTCACCAAGCATTACTCCCTGGACATCCAGGCTAGGAGTGATGCTCGGTTTTTTCAGCTGTGCTTCAGAGCCTATTTCCTAAGTAGGTTCTGTCCCTCCTCCATGGAGGTACTGCTGTGTAGTCTGCATATGTCATAATATAGCAAGACTTCATGTTGTTTGAAGAAAATTATTCACCTTAGTAATGTTGTTTCTTCTAATGGAGTCTTGCTATATTATGACTCCCCCGCCCCTCTCAGAACCTCTGCTCTTGGGATGTGGGTGGGCAGTGCAGTGTTGGCACTTAGTGATGCCCACCTTGAGTTTTTCACCCCTCCTTTTTAGGGTGTTTGGGTGTTGTATTTTATTTTATTTTTTGGATCCCCTGACTTGAGTCTTCGTTTTGGGACCAAAAAATGTGTTAATATTTTAGTAGCCAGTTGGCTAGTGTAGGTGTACAGCTTCCACACAGAATCTTAGTGAGTTTTGCTCGTAAAGATCTGACAGTTTGAGTTTGAAGAACAACAGACAGAGTTTTCAACCGAGCTCGCGCTCAAGATTCCATGCCTGGCATGGAAAGTTAACTCTTTCACCTCCGGAGCAGTTCTAAGGCTGGGACAAACTGCATATGTCATAATATAGCAAGACTCCATTAGAAGAAACAACATTACTAAGGTGAGTAATTTTTTTCTTCCCCTCCAGGAGGGAAGCTTTCAAAGGATGCTCTTGATTCCCTCCCTGTCGGCCTCCACTCATAATGTCCGGACTTGGGTCGTGACCCTGGGTTGTCTTCGTGCCGAGTGAACACCCATCGCTTGGCACCACGGGACCAGCCAAATCCTTTTAATAGATTTAAATTCATAAGCACAAGACATACAAAACACAGTAGCACTTCAAGAGAGGAGAAGGATCTGGGGGTCATAATCGGTGACTCTCTCAAGCAAACGAGTCAGTGCAACAAAGCATACAGCAAGGCAGCGATGATGATGCGGTGTATAGGAAGGTTTCTGACAGGAGCAGCGAGGTGATTCTGCCACTGTACCGATCCCTGCTGAGACCTTACCTGGAGTACTCTGCTCAGTTTTGGAGCCCTCACCTGAGGAAAGACATTGACAGACTACAGTCAGTACAAGGAAGGGTCATCAAGATGATCCAGGGCCAGCAGGACAGATGGCAGGGCGAGGCAAATTTTATTTCAAGACACCCAATCCCAGGGGCTCTGGGCGCCGTGCATAAAAACACAATCAAAGATTAGATAAAATAACATATGAATAAATTTAACAGATGTTAAGTAAACAGGTATAATAAGTAAAATCAGAAAATAAATAAATAAGTAGGTGGCCTGGAAGAAAAGCTGTCATTCAGTATGTCACTACCTAGGCAGTAATTAAAAAAATGGAGTCTGGGAAAGCTTGGTTGAACAAGAAGGCTTTGAGGCGGGCCTTGAAAACCTCTACTGAAGGGCTTCCCTTACAGCTGGTGGGCAATTCCACAGGATGGGGCCAGCGACGGTAAAAGCTCTGTCGCCAGCCATTTTTAACCTCGTCCTGGGCATTGCAGTGAGGCCCCTAGAGGAGGAACAGAGGGAGTGGACTGAGGCAGCAGGTGTAAGAAGGTCTGCCAGGTAACCAGGTCCCAGGCTGTGTAGGGCCTTAAAGGTGAGCAAGCCCACCTTGAAGAGGGTCCTCCACCTGACTAGCAGTCAGTGCAGTTCATGCAGCACCAGGGTGATGAGGCAGTACTTAATCTGCCCCGTCTACCTGGCAGCTGCATTCTGCACTAGCTGCAGCCGGCAGAGGGAACCTCCTGAGACCCCAAGGTAGAGCGCATTACAGTAGTCAAGTCTCGATGTCACGAAGGCATACACCTGGGTAGGAAGGTCTTGGGGCGAAACTAGGGGCTTGATCCTGGCGATATTCCTTAGATGATAAAAACTAGTATGGACAGTGGATGACACGTGAGATTCAAGCAGCAATCTGCTGTCAAGGATAATGCCAAGATCGTGCACCCTAGAGGAGGCCTTCAATGGCACCAAGCCCAGAAAAAGTCCTGTCTCTGCACCAGAGGTCATCCTAACACGCCCTTTGTTCGACTCCACTACCAGTACCTCTGCCTTATCAGGGTTTAGTCGCAACCAACTGGAGGCCATACAGTCATTAATCTCAGCAAAGCAATTATTTAGCATGTCCACTCGTTGGATGTCGCAGGGGCAAAGGAAAAGTACCGCTGGGTTATCATCTGCGATCCTGTGAGGTGTGACTGGATGCCCTAAATATGTACATCCTGGAGGCCAGGCGGGAACAGGGGGATACAAATTGAAACATATAAGTTTCTCATGGGTATAAACAAGGTAAATTAACATTATACATTTCTCAGGGGTCTAAACAAGGAAACATACAGTCGTGGCGAAAAATATTGGCGCCCTTGCAGTTTTTTCTAATAATGCACCATTCCTTCCAGATGATTGTTGAAATTAAAAAATATTTTGGTATCCACATATCTATTTCTTTGGTTTGCAGTGGAATAACACATAAAAAGCAGAAAAATTTACTAAGTCTTAGCTTATTCCACACAGAAATCCTTAAATGGCCGGACAAAATTATTGGCACCTTTTAGAAGTAGTTAGAAATAATTAGATTTCAAGCAGGTGATTCTCCTTCACTTTGGAATTGAACTCACCTGTGGTGAGTTGCAGGTGCCTGCAATATAAAAATCACTCATTCAACCAGTTTGAATAGAGAAAAGGACTCATTCTCCTGTTTTGTTTCACTGTGTGTACCGCAGTGAGCATGGAGAAAAGAAAGACAGCCAGAGAATTGTCTGAGGAGGTCAGACAGAAGATTGTAGCCAAGCCTGGACAATCTCAAGGCTACAAATCAATCTCCAGAGACCTTGATGTTCCTGTTTCACCGTCACGTAATGTTATCAGGATGTTTAAGGCCCATGGCACTGTAGCCAACCTCCTGGACATGGCTGCAAGAGAAAACTTGATCAAGATTGCAGCACAGGATTGTTCGAATGATGGAAAAGCACCTCGATCAACTGCCAAACAGATTCATGCTGACCTTCAGACACAAGGTACGACAGTTTCAACTCGCACCATCCGCCGCCAACTCAATGAAAGGGGTTATATGGTAGGAGGCCCAGGAGGACCCACTGCTGAGAGAGAGACCTAAGAAAGCCCGAATGGGGTTTATCAAAACACACCAGACAAAGCCAAAATCCTTCTGGGAGAATGTCCTGTGGACAGATGAGACCAAATTAGAGCTTTTGGTAAAACACATCATCTCTATGTTTACAGAAAACAAAATGAAGCCTTCAAAGAAAAGAACACCTTCCACACAGTCAAACATGGAGGAGTTTCAGTGATGTTTTGGGGTTGCTGTGCTGCCTCTGGCACTGGGTGCCTTGAACGTGTGTATGGCATCATGAAATCTGGATTACCAGGCCATTTTGGAGCGCAATGTTGAACCCAGTGTCAGAAAGCTGGGTCTCCGTCGAAGGTCATGGGTCTTCCAGCAGGACAATGACCCCAAACACACTTCAAAAAGCACACAGGAATGGTTCAAGACAAGATGCTGGACTGTTCTGAAGTGGCCAGCAATGAGTCCAGATCTAAATCCGATTGAAAACCTGTGGAGAGATCTGAAAACAGCAGTTGGGAGAAGGCACCCTTCAAATCTGGGAGAACTGGAGCAGTTTGCACAAGAAGAGTGGGCCAGACTGCCAGTAGAGAGGTGCAGGAAGCTCATCCATGGCTATAGGAGCGGTTGATTGCAGTTATTTTGACCAAAGGCTGTGCTACCAAATATTAAGTCTAGGGTGTCAATAATTTTGTCAGTGCCATTTCTTTTCATTTTCTGATTTAAAAGGATATATTAAATTCTGAATCAAAAACAAAGGTTCTGTAATATTAACAGAGAAATAAAGAATTGTGGAGACCAAATACTGTACTGTTGTTAATTTCAACTTATGTTTAGAAATTGTGAGTTATTTGAAAAAAGTGCAAGGCCAATATTTTTGGCCATGACTGTAGACGTTTCTCAGGGGTATAAACAAGGGAATCGAAACATATAGGTTTCTCAGGGGTATAAACAAGGTAATTGAAACCTATACTTTTTTCAGGGGTCTAAACAAGGAAACATAGATGTTTCTTGGGTATAAGCAAGGTAATTGAAACGTAACTTTCTTTGGTATAAGCAAGGTAATTGAAACATATAAGTTTCTCAGGGGTATAAACAAGGTAATTAAAACATATTAAGTTTCTCATGGGTATAAGTAAGGTAAACAGTGAGGACCTGTTTGTAAGAAACAGGGATGCAGTCACCAAGGGAAATGACTGGAGGTTGGTGGGGAGCAAATTCAGGAGGAACATGAGGATATTCTGCTTTACTGACGAGGTGGTGGAATCATGGAACAGACTGCCGGCAGAAGTGGTGTGGGCAGGGCAGCAACCCTTAATGGGTTTAAGCACAGTTTCTTTCTTTTTTTTTTTTAATTTTTATTTTTACTTTATGCAGCCCCCATCTGATCAATCTCCGCCAGCCCCATCACCCTGCTCCTCTGGTTGGTCTTACCTTGTGCCGTCACTTGGCTTGCGGGCTCGGCTCCTGGGCACAGGTGCAGAGCCTGCAGTAGGTCAGTCTACATCCTGCCACCGCAAGGTCTTTTTCCATTTTTCTCCCTTCCTCCCTGTTGCTGGGGTGCAGACGTGTGTGGAGGCACACGCACGTTAAGTGGTCCTGTGGCACCCTCCTTCTGTTGGAGTCCCCGACTTGCACTGCCCCGAGACCTCCACCTCGGGGCGGTCATTCAGCAGGACTACCAACCTTTGCTCCCCGGGAGAGGAGAGTTGTCCTCCATACGCTTACTCCTCTCCCTCCCCATCTGACCCCTGGCGACCCGCTCATACCAAGAACACAGATCGCTGGTGTGGCAGGAGGTAAGACATGATGCCTCAGCCCTCCAGCCACTGGGCCAGCTAAGCACAGTTTCAACAGAGCAGGGACACTCACAGTCCCCAAGGGGCAGGGGGCAACACAGGTTTGAGGGGTGGGGGAGTGGGTAACAGCCCATCAGTACAGTAGGTTGGTGAGATGAGGTAATATTGTAAGAACAGACAGCATTGATCTTTGGTCTTCTACTATCAAATTCTATGATCTTACTTCGAGAGGGTTCCTTTAGTAGGTCATCACGTATAGGAGTGGCGCCACGTGGCGTCGGGGCGCACTGCAGACTTTTCTAGCAGTACCTGATGCGGGACCGCCCACCCAGCGTCACGTGACTGTATCTAGTGGGGGTGTCCCCACACCGGCCCTCCAGTTCTTTCCCGCCATCGCCTCGTATCAGTCACATCACAGACTTCCAGTAGCGATCGTCGAGAAAGTTCTTTCGTGTCAGGTTTTTCCCTCGCAATTCTCTTCAAATTTACCTGTAGCTTTGATGTCTTTTCCGAAGAAAAAGTGCTCTGCTTGTGGAATGCAGATCCCGCATAAAGACGGTCATCAGAAGTGCGTTCTCTGCCTAGGCCGTAAACATCTTATCTCCTTGTGCCCTGACTGCCAGTCATTCAACCAGGCCACTAAAAAACAGAGGCAACAGGCATTGGAGGCCCACCTTCTAAAATTGCGACTGGCCTCCCTGGAGAAAAGAATGGAGCACCTTAGGGATTCGTCTGAAAAGTCTTCCCCTTCAAAAAAGCATAAAGAGAAGACTAGGGAGCGAGCTTGCTCCGCGGATGACACCAGGCCGTCCACAAACAAAGCCCCATTACCGCCGAAGACAAATGGTAAGTCGGACAAGACTCCAGCAGCTAAGTCATTTGTTGGCTCCTCCGGCGACCGCACCGCTCCTGACGGTAAGTCGGCCCCTGGCTTCTCCAGAGACCGCGCGGCGGCTGCTAAGTCGACTTCCCCGGCTGGGGGCAGTCGCCCGGCCACGGTCGATAAGCCGGCCAAGGGCTCCTCCCCTGACTGCCCGACCTTGCCTGCTAAGACGGCCGTCTCCGATGACCACATGGGCCTGGTTCCCCTGTCGGGGCCTAACGGCGCCTCATCCGACGTCCAGAGGGAGAAAGCCCCTCTCCCTCCTACTACTGCGCCCGCATCCTCGCAGTCTTGCTCGGATGTGCCTGGCGACAGTCTCAGAGACCCCATCGAGCCTCTCGACTTAGTGGGTTCTTCTCCGCATTCCCCCGCGTGGGCCCCGGACCCGGAGGCTCTTTCACGACCGTCCGGTCTTCTTGTGGAGTCCCCTCCGTCTTCCGGCGGGACACCGGTGCCTCCCCCAACACCAGTGATCCCGATGACCGTCCCTTTGCCGGGACCAGCCGACAGGCCCTTACCTCTGGCCCCGACGCCGGAGCTCCCTCGTCCAGTTCCAACGCCGTCCCTTCCAACGCTGGCCCCTCTTCCAGTGCCAGATCGGGCTGTGCCAGTGCCGACATTGGTTCCTTCAGCGTGGGCTGTCCTGACGCCGGACCCTTCACCCATTTACACCATGGCGGGTCCGACGTGGGTTCCCCTGACGCCTGATCCATTGTCGGGAATCTATTCTAGGCCCTGAACTGTCCCCCATTACCCCTTTGGGTATCCTGGGGATCCCTACCCAAGGGGTTCCACTCCTGATTGGAGATATTTCGGGTAGTTCCACCATGGTTACAACCCATATTCCCCTTATATGGTTTCCAGGGTATTATCCCCCCGGTCGCCCCTCCTCCTCCCCAACCGCAGCCAGCTCTGCCCCCCAGTGGTCCCGGATTTCAAGACCGTAATTCAGTCGGTGGCAGGGGGCCAGGTCTGAGCTAGTCACGGATTTAGAAGCCAGACTCCCACAGCTGCAGCTTCCTAGATCCCCTTCCACGAACAGTTCTGTTTCCACTGTCCACGTCTCGGGGAAGACTCAACAGGACGTCACCCTACGGGATTTTCATTGTGCCCTGTTGAGGAGGCAGAAGACAGTTCTGACGGGAGGGAGGACTCCTTCTCCGAGGAACCCACGGAGGACTCTGAGGATACGAAAGGAAGGACCTCACCTAAATCCGCTCCGTAGAGCTCCTTCCTTCCGGACCTCTTGTGGACCTTAAGAGATCATTTTAGGCGCTGGGAGTGGGGGATCAGGATCCTATGTGGCAAGACTCACGGAACATCTTGATTTAGAGTCTCTGCCGTCTGTTCTGGTCCCCTCATGGATGGGTCCTCATCAAGACCTCACTGCCACCATCTGGCAGATGCCTCATTCGATCCTGACTGTCCCCAAGAGGGCGGACAGGCTCTACGGAGTGCCCTGAGGGCGTGCCCTTTTTAAAGGCTCATCCTAAGGCAGACTCTGTGGTCATCTCAGCTGCTCATGACTGCTCTACAGCTCCCAAGCACATGAGCACAACACCTCTGAACAAAGAGTCGAGGCTGATGGACCAGTTCGGGAAGAAGGTTTACTCGTCGGCCACATGCGCCCTTTGCTTCCTTAATTCGTGGCCCACATGGTATCTCACCAGAAACAGACTATGGCCAGGTTGGAGCGTGTGTCCAGTCCATGGACTCGTCATCCCTTAAGGTGGAACTTGCTAGGATCGTCACCTCTCCAAGATCTCCTGTAGGCATGCTCTTAGAACCACCTCACGACTCCGTCGATTGGTGGCCCGATACCTCAGCAACTGCCGTTGCCCTTAGATGGCACTCCTGGCTTCGCCTCTCTGGACTCACCAACGAGTCCAGTCGGCGATTCAGGATGCCCTTCAGGGCTCAGTCCTTTTTGGAGGAGATACCAAGGACATCATACGGTTTACAGGACAAAGCATGGCCCTTAAATCCGTTAGGTCCATTACCGATTGGGCACTCAGCAACAACAGCAGCCCTTTCGGAGAAAGGACCGGGAGGCAGCGGAAGAATGCTTAGGTGAGCGCCAAACTAAGTGTAAGGCCCACGGGTACTGCTACCCCCGCTCCCAAAAATCTGACGTTGGTGGGACCTCCTCCCGAGCGTCCCGACCCTTCTTGACTCTCCAGCCCCACTGCACCCTCAGTCTCTTGACGGGGAGCAGGTGGGGAGAAGGTTCGCCCGCCACACCTAGGAGTGGAGGGCGATCACTTCAGACAAATGGGTCCTGCAGCTAGTGTCTGTCGGACACACCATCGAGTTTCTGGAGATCCCCCCCGGATACTTCTTCGTGGAGGTCCTCTTACTCCCGGGACCAGGCCCTCCTCGTTCGCGAGGAGATCAGTGTGCTCTTGCTCAAAGAAGCAATCGAGCCAGTCCCCTTCAGGCAAAGGGGGAAAAGGGTTTTACTCCCATTTCTTCCTGGTTCCAAAAAAGACCGGGGACTTCAGACCCATTCTCGATTTGAGTCACCTCAACCAGTATGTAGAGTACAAGAAGTTCTGCATGCTGACGCTCCAGAGTCTACTTCCTCTCCTGTTGGAGAATCATTGGCTCTGTGCCCTGGATATGCAGGGTGCCTATCTGCACTTTCCTATCTTCCCCAGCCACTGCTGTTTCCTGCGTTTTTCTTTCCAAGAGGAGCATTTCCAGTTCTGTGTACTCCCTTTTGGTCAGTGTTTGGCACCTCTGGTTTTTAACAAGTGCCTGGTGGTGGTGGCGGCGTTTCTACACTGCAGGGATATTGCGGTGTTCCCTTACCTGGATGACTGGCTGGTCTCAGCTCCGTCCAGGGCTCTGTTACTGGAATCTCTGACTTTCACACTGGACCTCTTCAATCGACTGGGATAACGGACAACGTCCACAAGTCATCTCTAGTACCGTCCCAGAGGCTGCAGTTTATTGGGGCAGTTCTGGATACAGTCCAGTGCAGAGCCTTCCTTCCTCCAGACAGGGTGGAGACCTTTATCAGTCAGGCTTCCAAAGTAGCCTCTCCAGACCGTTCCTGCCCGGGAGGTCCTTCGACCGTTAGGGCTGATGGCAGCTTCCATCACGACCATTCCCCTAGCAAGGCTGCACATGCGAATCACGCAGTGGTAATTAAGGGTGCAGTGGGATCAGCTCCTAGACGACCTGGACCATTCGGTCTTGGTCTCTTCAGTGGTCCAAAGGGATTTACAGTGGTGGGAAAATCCCCACAATCTTTCCCTGGGACTTCCGTTCCGAAATCCTGCACCGGCAGCTACCCTTACCACGGATGCCTTGAACATGGGGTGGGGGGGCCAATCTTAGGGATCATCAAGCGCCAAGGCCTTTGGAGCAGGCCTGGAAGCTTCTCTCCACATCAATGTTCTGGAGCTCAGGCGGTCCTATATGCCCTCCCGGCTTTTCAGACCCTGCTACCCAAGGGAACTCTGCTAATCCAAACAGAAAACATGTCAGTAGTTTGGTACATCAACAAACAAGGAGGAACCTGTTCGTACCCCCTTTGCAGGGAAGCGACTCAGGTGTGGAACTGGGCAGCCCTTGCACCTTCTGGTCCTGGTGGCCGTGCACGTTCCAGGCGTTCTAAATGTTTTGGCGGACAGTCTCAGCAGAACTCGAATCCTCGCCCATGAATGGGAATTACATCTGGAAGTGGCGGACTCCATCTTCTGAAATTGGGGGCATCCGGAAATCGACCTCTTTGCCTCCCAATCCAACGCAAAACTTCCCAAGTTTTGCTTGCTTGTTCTAGAGCCACATGTTTTTTGGAACGATGCGTTGTCTCTATCCTGGACAAGGAAATTCTTGTACGCTTTCCCTCCATTTCCCATTCTACAGAAAGTTCTCCTCAAACTTCAGGCTAAAGGAGCAAAAATGATCCTCATTGCTCCCCTCTGGCCGAGACAAATTTGGTTCCCGCTGTTACAGCAGCTCTCCAGAGAACCACCGGTTCCACTTCCACTGACCCAGGATCAGGGCAGGCTGGTTCATCCGGGGGTCAGGACCCTACATCTTCATGCGTGGCTCCTTCAGATATAGCGATTTCTTGCTTTGGGGTCTCCTGTAAAGTGGCTCAGGTTCTTATCGAGGCCAGGAAACCGTCCACCCGTTCCACTTATGCTGTGAAGTGGAAGCAGTTTTCGATCTGGGCGTCTGCTCAGGGTTGGGACTCTTTCTGCTGTTTAGTCCCTAAAGTCATGGAATACCTCCTTCATCTATCAGACTCTGGTCTGTCGTATCCTTCGTTGAAGGTCCATATCTCGGCCATTTCTGTGTACCACGAGCTAGTGGATGGTAAACCCGTGGCGCAGTTGGAGGTCTCAAAGACCTTTCTGAAAGGTATCCTCCATTTGAAACCTCCCATCCACAGCCCAACTCCACCTTGGGACTTGAACTTCGTCCTGGAAAAGTTCACCCTCCCTCCCTTCGAGCCAGCTATGAGCTGTGATCTGCGCTTCCTTTTATGGAAGACACTTTTTCTGGTGGCTATCACCTCAGCCGAAAGGATTTCGGAGCTTCACGCTCTAGTCTGCAAGGAGCCTTACTTGATTTTCCATAGGGACCAGGCAGTCCTTAGGACGCACCCGAGGTTCCTTCCCAAGATGTTGTCGGAATCCACACTGAGACCAATCAGTAGAGCTTCCGGTTTACTACCCGTCCCTTTCCAACAAAGGTGAGGCACTCTTCACGAAGGATGTCCATCGAGCTATACTCACCAGACTAAAGAGCTCCGCTCTTGTGATCAGCAGTTCATCTCCTTTGCCCCTAGGTCTAGGGCAAACCGGTTTCTAAGCAGGGCCTTTCCAAATGGTTAGAAACTGCATTCGGTACTGTTACCAAAGTATGACAAACCTCTTCGGGTTCTATAAGAGGTCATTCTACTAGGGGCATGGCTGCCTCAGCGGACTTCCTTCGGAACATTTCTGCAGCGGACATTTGTGCTGCCACTACTTGGAGTTCTATCCACATCTTTACCAAACACTACAGTCTGGACATTGCTTCTAGACGGAGGGCCAGCTTTGGATTAGCTGTCCTGCAAGGCCTTTTGTCCTAAGCTGGATCCATACTGGACTTCAGTTGTTCTGCTGGAGCTAGTTTCCGCCTTCCTAGTTTCTCTCAATCTCTCTCTGAAGGAACTGCTTGGGACTCTGTCCTATATGTGATGACCTACTGAAGGAACCCTCTTGAAGTAAGATAGTACAGTTACGTAGGAATTTACCGTAGCAGTAGATCTTCAAGAGAGGTTCCTTCAGTAGGTCATATTTTTCCCTCCCTCCTTCCCCTCATTTATGTTTTACAGGGACTCCAATTCCTGTTCACTCCTGCTATATGGCCTCTTCCTGGCTCCAGCGGGAGAAATGGAGGGCGGGCTTGGGGACTGCCCACTATATACAGTCACGCTGACGTCAGTCACGGGATGCTGGGTGGGCGGTCCCCTGTCAGGTATTGTTAGAAAAGTCTGCCGTGTGGCCCGACGCCAGGTGGCGCCAGTCCTATATGTGATGTACTACTGAAGGAACCTCTCTCGAAGATCTACTGTTACGGTAAGTTCCTACGTAACTGTACTTTTCTAATACTGCAAGGGTTCGCTCAGATGAATTATAGTGGTGCTGTTAGGATATTTGCTTGAAATAATATGTAATGACAAATTAATGATAGAAGCATAGTATAATGAATGAGACATTTATGGTAAGGCCATCATTAGGGTAGCTAAGTATTTCTTGTTATTTAATACACTCTAAGTTTTAGTGTAAGAGTTGTCTAGATAATTCCCCCATCTGGTGTTACAGCTATAGCTTTCTTCCATAATATATCTGTTATTAAATGTTTAAATATTGAAAAAGAGGTGCAAGGGAATACAATATATAAAGGTAATAACGTGATCTGATTTAAGATATTTTTATCTTTATAAGAGAGTGTTGTCCTATTGGTATCTCACGAGTGGCAGAGCCACAAGTGGGACAGCAATAGACCATTATCTTCAAATGAAGATAAAAATGATATTTTAGAGGGAATTCAGCCAAAAGTACTACATTTCCGAGTTAGAATCAGTATATCCCCAATAAATCTCATACCAAAAATTAGGTTTCTGCGTTACTTCATTTTGAAGTTATGGGCTATGTTGTAACCCTAACTTCAGTCCCTGTTCAAAAAAGCCAGTTTCAGTGAAGAGCCACTGATGATGCCATAACCAGAACCAACAGCCTAGTCCTTCCTGTCAGCAACCTTGTAGAACCTATTTCTCCAAAATCTAAGAAACTGCAGCTGTAATAATTATTCAAAATAAAAAAAAAAACTTTCGTAGGGTTGACTGCAGTGCTTACGTTTTCAGAATGCTCAGATGCATTGAACTGTACTTTAGAACGTGTCAGAAGGTGGTTTTGGAATCCACTGAATCGATGTATAGAATATCACGGTGGTACACAATTTTAGAATGTTGGGGGCACAAGCAGTTTCAGAATGTGGCAGCTATCGCCATCTCGAAATGTGGTGGACACTCAATCTAGGATTGTGACAAGGACACACATCGAGGAATTTGAAGGGACTGGGTACTTCGGAATGTACAGTAGTGTGGATATACACCTGTCAGAATGTGACAGGATACATCATTTTATTCTGAAACTGTTGCTGTCACATTCCAGAATTGTACACACCCATCACATTTCAAAACAGTGCATCATATCTCCACCACGTTCGAAATTCTTGCCCAGCCACATTCTAAAATTGCACATCTCTGCCCCATTTCAAAAATTACACATCCCACCACATTCAAGTTGTTTCAGTACCATATTCTGAAATTGTCACCACCACATTTCAAACTTGTCACTGCCACATTCCAAAATTATGCGCCACCACATTCCAAAACTGCATGACTGCCACATTCCGATACTGTGCATCACCACCACATTCCGAAATTGTGTATCACTGCCACATTCCAGAATTGTCAGTGCCACATTCCGAAATTCTGCGTCGCTGACACATTTTGATATTGTGTATCACTGCCACATTCTGAAATTGTGCATCACCACCAAATTCCAAAACTGTGCATCACTACCAGATTCCGAATCTGAGCATCACCACCACATTCTGAAACTTCATCATTGCTACGTTCCAAAACTGTGTCACTGCCACATTCTGAAATTGCATATATCTACCCCATTCTAAAACTGTACCTTCCTGCCACATTCCAAAATTTTGTATAAACTTACACATTCCAAAATTCCCTGTCATTGTCACATTCTGAAAATGTGCATCCCCACTGTATCCCAAAATTTCACCCACCCACCACATTCTGAAAATGAGTGTCACTGCCACATTCCAAAATTGCATGTCCAAGTCACATTTAAGCAATAATGCACGACAGGGGGTGTGTTGTTGTGAGATCTGCACATGCCTCTGGTGTTGTGTGGCACAAGGTCGAAAAGCCATAAACCACCGAGGGTGATAAATCTCACAACAACACACCCTCTGGAGTGCATTATTGCAATTATAAAATGGAATAAAAATAGAAGGATCTTCCTTGTCAGTCTTCACCATTCATTACTGCTGGCTGTAAGCCGGAGGAAGCGTTTTTTTTTTTTTGAACTCCCCTCCGCAGCTCTCCCTTCTTGGAGGAACACATATGGCCTTTTCAGCCCTCACTCACATACCAGGAGGCGGGTGCAGTCCGTTCCCCATGGAGCCGTAGTTATACCCCCCAGGCAGGTACGGGGCAGGGGCCTTACACCCTGATATATCTGCGTTTCATCGGAACGCTGTCTCCGGGCTGGTAGGGGCATTGAAGGTCGGGGCCTAGGTGCTCTATCTACTGGGAGGCTGCGCGGTTTTTCTGGTTTTCTCTCGGCATGCCATGTCCCCGGACGTCAAGGTGCTGAAGCGCCGACGTCTGGCACGTCGCCCCTCTGTTGAGCGTCGGACTTGCTTTACCTCTGGTCTCCACCCGGGGCCAGACAAGAGCCGAGCTGTGGCCCCCCCCCCCGGGAGAGGACGCTCAAGCCCTCTCCCCCGGCCAGCCCTCCAGCTCCCGGGCTCGTTCCGAACCGGGCCGCTAGGCGTCACAAGCAGAAATCCAACCGCTCGCCGGAGGGCAGCTTTTTTGGAGGAGGGAGTCTGTGCCTATGGTGCTGACCACATGGCTGGCGCACAGCATGAAGCACATGGGTTGGCTGTTAGGTGCTGTAGACTCCTCCTTCATCCCAGTTCTGTTTCTCCCACCTTCAAGGTCGCACCTGCTCACGTGAGTCTGTGCCATAGGCCTTCGCCTGTCGCGCTGCCTTCCTCCAGCCTTCATCCCATTTCAGAACCGCCTCGACACCATTGGAAATCTGGTAAGCTCAGCTCCGATGGTGCCGGGCTCTGTTGCTGTAGTTTGTTTTTTGCATCAACGCCTGGTTCTGGGCCACAAGAAATCCAAAGCAGGCCATGCCACCTTGCATAGGTGCCCCTCTGGCTGGCATTTTTCTGTTTCAGACCAAGCGTGATGTTTGTCTCTTGCCTGGGCCCAACCATTATATGGACTACTGCAACGCCTGCTACTCCATGGACTGCCGTGTCCTGAAATCCATGCATTTAAAGTTGGCAGTGCCCTCGCGACTTTTGGAGGACGACATTGTTTGCAGGTCTCCCAGGCTAGAACTCTAGACCCTTCCTCCAGGTCCCTCCTGGGTCTATACGGCCCAGTGAGGAGGGGCCTCCTGCAATTCAGCCTTGCCGAGAGGAGGCCTCTTCTGTGGCGCGGAAGAGCAGTGCGTTTTCCCGGAGTCGTGTTGCTGGCGCCGCGCCGTCTCCTCTTCGGAGGTGCAGGCTCCCCAAGTGTCATGGCCCATGGTTGCTGGGCCCGGCACTGGCAGCCCTTAGCGCCACCAGGCAGCGCCGTTCTGGATCCCGCACCATTTGCGGTGTCAGTGATCAGGGACGGTGCGGCAGGCAGCGCTTGTGTCCATAGCAGCTGCTGCCAGGGGCTCTCCCGGGTCACTAGCCTGAGATCCGTCTGGTTACCTCCTATTTGGAGGGGGACGACTCAGAGGCTGACCCGAACTAGCAGCCTGACTCTTTAGGGTTGGAGAGCTCCGTGGGACGCGGCGCCAGGTGGCCCTATCCCTGAGTCCCCAGAGCTGGTTGCCTTGGAGGATCCTTCAGCTGGGGGTGGCCGCGGATCCCTTGAGGGCAACGGTTCGGGGTACCCTCCTTTGGGGGTCCAGGCATGCCATCTCTAGTCTTGCTGTAGACCTCCGGGGCCCTTGCTTCTACGGCTGCCGCGAGGTCTCGCGGGCGAGAGAACCCATTTTGCTGGGACCGTGGAAGCGGGCTGCTCTGAGTCTGAGGGGTTGGGGTGAGGTGGGTGGCCCCTTCCGCTACCTCTGCGGGGGGTGGAGAGGAGTCGTAGTGCCGAGCCCTGCCCTTCCCTTAGGGTTTGAGGCACCCTTGGTTGGCAGTGAATAGGGTTGCCTTTCTGGACACATGCAACTTCAGGCGTGTCACAGGAGACTCCCCTTCAGGGCTGTTCCAGAGTTTGCCTTCCCAGACTCAAACTTCACAGCCTGGTATGGCCTCAGGGCCCCTTGCCGGTGGAATCAGTCTCTGGGTCTCAGAGCTCTGGCAGAGGTCAGACACACTCAGTACGTTGCCTATCGCCCATCCCTCTGCAAACACCCCTCCTCTCCCGGGCCATGTGGGTTCTATGGGGCCTTTAACCTGGAGATGTTCAGAGCCACTGTGGCCTTCCTTCCATGTTAGGGCCGTGGGCAGATGGGTCTTCCCCTGTCCCTCACCGCCAGGGAGTCCTCTAGACATTCAAGCTCCTTGTCTCCTCTTCCGAGGGAGAGGAACATTCTGTCTACTTGTCCTCCGACGCTGATTTCACGGAATATTAGCAGTTCCTTTCGAGGCTAGTACAGGTGCTTCGTATCTCCCATGTTCTGAGGACCAATACCGAGTGGGAGGCGCATTCATTCCTTAGTGAATTTAGTGCCCACCACCAAGTGGTGCCCTCCTGGCCCATCCCCTTCCAGGGGGCGTCTATCCGCACCTGGCGTTTCCATTCCAGAAGACTGCAGGAGACGGTATTGTGCCCCCAAGGAGTCTCTAGGTTCTCTACCTCACCCCTCCTTGGACCTGACGTCCCTAGAAAACCCGTATGGCCCCAGCGCCTGGTACACGATCACCTCCAAATCCGATTCTGCAGAATTCGACTGGTGGGGACGAAGGGTTTTTTCTTTGGCTTGTATGTTGATGTGCATAGGGTCACATCAGGCACACCACACTGCCTATAACAGGCAACTGTGGTCGATGTTAGCTCTGGTGCTAGCATCTTTGCCTGATATGGAACAATCTAGACAGGCCATTGCCCTCTCTGCTCAAGGTTTGGAGTTTGCACGGGCATCTTACAACTCCAGGGAGGTGGCTTCCAGACTGGCAGGGACAGTGATCTGCATTAGGCGGATGGCGTGGCTTCGTCTCTCCAGATTGTCACCCATTGTCCGGCGTAGGATGATGATCTCTACTTTCTGGGGGACCCGTCTTTTTTCCCATAGGTCAAGGAGGATTCTTCAGGGCGCCATCCATCTTCCCTGGCCACGAGGGACACCTCCTTGTCCTGAGCACCTTAGTCCTTGCTTGGTCTAGTAAGGCTAGGGTCCCCCTCCTGCGCCTGTTCCCTCAGGGTTATGCCAGGGCCCTTTTGGGAGGCTTGGTATTCACCCAGTAATGAATGGTGAAGATTGACAAGGGAATATATAAAAATTACATACCTACCATAATTCTTGATCTTCTCTTGTACAGTGCCTTCGAAAGTATTCACCCCCTTGGATTTTGTCACATTTGTGATGTTGTAAACTCAAATTAAAATACACTTATATGGGACTTTTTTGTCACGTATCTACACAAATTACTCTATAATGTCAAAATGGAATGAAACTTCTGGAATTTTTTGTACATGTAATTTAAAATAAAAACCTGAAATGGCTTGATTTGATAAGTATTTACCCCCTTTGCTATGACACTCCAAATTGAGCTCGGGTGCATCCAATTTCCTTGTGAGATCACTCTAAAACTTGAATGGAGTCCACCTGTGGTTAGTTCAAATGGTTGACATGATTTCAGAGGAAATACACCTGTCTATATAAGGTCCACTGTTGACAGTGCATGTCAGAGCAGAAACTCTACCATGAAGACCAAGGAGCTGTCCGTAGAACTCCGTGATAGAATTGTGAGGAGGCATAGATCTGGGAAGGGGTATAAAAACATTTCTAGGGTGTTGAAAGTTCCCAGGAGCACAGTCAAGTCCATCATTAGGAAATGGAAAGATTACGGAACCACCCTTTTTTCTCTGAAACCTGTCTTTCTGCCTCTCTGGCTAACCAGAACTGGGATGCAGGAAGAGTCTACGGTGCCTAACGGCCAAACCGTGTGCTTCACGCAGTGTGTCAGCCGGTGCCGACTCCGCCTTCCAAAATAAATAAATAAAGCTCCAGTGGCGGGTGTGCGCCTCCGGCTTATACCCATCAGTAATGAGTGGTGAAGATACAAGAGAAGATCAAGAATTATGGTAGAGACTTCCGGTGACATCACCGATCCTGATGGTCGACTCTCTGTAGAGCTCCTCGCATCCCACCAACCAAACCTCCCTAAAACAGCTTTACTAATCAGAAATAGCAAGAAAATGGCATCCGGAATTAAGGGAGGTAACAGACAGAACAAAACTCGGGGCAAAATGCATTTAAAGCACGGCGATGGAGGGGACCAGCTCGTAGCACATCCCCGACCGGAGCTGAGGCCCAAGACAGTGATACAGAACAGGAGACTGAGCATCTCTCCAGGTCGAGATACAAAACTCTATTAGTCGAGATAAAAGCCTTTCAGGCAGAAAATAAACAAGAATTTAACAGCCTGCACACCAGACTGACATCGATTTTCTGGTCAGACACCAGGAAACCATGCAGCTGAAACTAACTGACATGGAGGCTCGAGCTCGAAGAGACAATATCAGAATCTGTGGTCTCCCCGAGGACTCTGAAACAGGGCTTATGGAAGAATTCCTTGAAGATCTACTCAGAGATGTGCTTGCTCTCCCCCTCAACATTCAGTTCAAAATTGAGAGAGCTCATAGAGCAGTAACACCTAAGCCCTCTTACCCAAATGCAAGACCGCGGTCTATCATGCTGAAACTCTCAAGTTGTAAAGATAAGGAGAAGCTACTGCATCTTGCACGGTCCAAACAAATAGTAAAATATAATGCTTCCCGCCTGATATTCGATGACTACCCTCCTGAGATAGTGAATAAGAGAACAGCTTACTCACTGATCCTAAAAGTTTTGAAACAACACAAGGTAAAATTCCAAACCCGTATCCAGCACGCATTAAAGTCTTTTGGGATTTGGGAGTTACATTCTATAGGACACCACTGGAAATATATGAGGAACTACAGAAAAGGGTTGGAGCTCTGAGGCGGACCGGGCCTAAGGTACATCGCCTCGTGCAGCATGATCAGAATGGCAGAAAGGAGAAGGGCAGTAAGGAGGGCTGGGGGGATACTGGGATGGCAAGAGAGGCATCACCAGTAGAAAACAGGAAGTTGTTGGCCCTCTGTACAGATAGTTGGTAAGACCACATCTGGAGTACTGTGTACAGTTCTGGAGACCCCATCTCCACAAAGACAGGTGGTGGCTGTCCAGAGGAGGGCAACCAAAATGGTGCAGGGTCTGCACCAGAAGATATATGAAGAAAGACTAAAGGAACTTAAGATGTGTAGCCTCGAGGAAAGGAGGGAGAGGGGGGACACGATAGAAACTTTTAAATACCTCAAGGGAGTCAACAAAGTCCAAGAGGGTAGCATCTTTCAGAAAAAGAGATGTGCAAGAACAAGGGGGCACAATATGAAGATAGAGGGGGACGGTTCAGAGGTAATGTGAGGAAGTATTTGTTCACAGAGAGGGTTGTGGATGCATGGAACAGCCTTCCTGAGGAGGTCGTAGAGTCAAAAACAGTGGGGGAATTCAAGAATGCATGGGACAGACATAAGGTAATTCTGTTGGGAGGTAGGAGGAAGTAGGCTGTTGGTTATCTAGGATCTGCAGCTTATCCGTTAGGTAGGGAAGTGGGCAGACTAGATGGGCCAAGCGGTCCTTATCTGCCATCAAATTCTATGTTTTTATGTTTAATGGTGTACAAGTATGAATTCTGCCCGTGCAGCAGCCCCAAAAACGATGGCTGATGTTAGAGAACTCCTGGATCAAATGAGGCAGCAGTACTGCACCCTGAATGTGAAGGAAGGACCAGAAAACACCTGAAGGATTGGTGAGCAGACCTAACTTTAATCTTTGTAGCTACTTTTCAGTGGCTAAATGCAGGCAAGAAGTTTTCTAACCATGCGCCTGGAGAGGAACCTTATCTACCGTGCACAAGCTGCGTGGGTGATGAGGTAAAGCTTAAACCCTGTAAACCTTGGGTGTCTCTGTTGTTCCCAGTCAAAAAACAAGGATGACTGACTTTACCATTTTGCTACATGTATTGATAATTATGGCAGTGGACTTGTTATTAGAGATTCGAAAGCTATTGACTACAGATGAAGTTTAAAAACTGTCATAGCCTTGAAGGCTGGGCCAAAGATGTATAGGCCCTACCTTTTTGAGACAGAATATAATGTTTAGATTTTGTCCTTAAATCCTGCTTTTCTGTTTTGCCTTTTTATTTGATCTAGAGTCAGTGGTTGTGGAGAGTGGTACGGATTGGTGTGATGTGCACGGGGAGACCCTTCCACATGTTTACTTAACTAACAAGCCTACGGATTTTTATAATATACCATTATATAACGGTGGGAATGAGGAGACCGCTTAACTGTTTAGATCCTCAGGGCACAGAGAGTGCAGCATTAAGGGGGTGATGTTAACATTCATCTGCATTTATTTTATAGGCCCGATTATCTGTTGAGCTGGGGAGGGCCTGGCTCACAATGTAGCCACCACACCTCCCGCTCGAGTGGAGGCAGACCCGCTAACAACTTCTCCACCGAAGTTCATAGGTGACGCTTACGCTGATCCCCACTATTGGAGTCATTTTGTAAATAGTTATGTTCCAGGGGAGGGAAGCCCAAGGAAGAATTCTTCAGAATGTTAATATGTTAATGACTGTTTTTTTTTTGGGGGGGGGGTTAGGTAAGGGTTATTATAGTAGAATTTAGTTGTTTGTTACGCAATGTTTTTGTTCATGCCAGTTCGATAAATTGTCATGCAGGGTTTTATGAAGATTGTCTTGACACATGAGAAGGAAGGAAGGAAGGTCCCCAGAACGTAGTTTTGTGTGCCTGTGGTTTTACCTTGTATGGCACAGAGGGCTGAGTGGGAACTTAGGGAAATTATCCAGTGATGTTCACAAGAAGCCTGAGAGGTTAACTGTCACATCAATGGATAAGACTCATAAAATGAAAGTGGTGTCACAGAATGTCAACGGTTTAAATAACCCTATAAAGAGATATAGGTACTTATTCCTTAGAGAAACAACAACCAGGTCTTACTTCTCCAAGAAACGCATTTAAGTAGGAAGAACATTTAAAATTGACTAAGTTTGGCTTTAGAGTAGTCTCCTCATCCTACAAGGGTAGGAAGAGGAGGGGAGTGGCAATCCTATTTCCTCAGAACTCCCAGTTTATGCTAACCTCCTTGTACTCAGACCCAGAGGGCCGGCTGGTGGTGGCACCGGGGGAACTGGAGGGGAACCTACTCACAGTAGCCTCCCTATACATACCACCTGGGTCTAAGGCACCAGTGGTCATATCCTTGCTACATAAGATTACAGAGTACCATAAGGGGATGCTTATAGTGGGAGGGGACCATAAGTAACCCAAACATATCACACAGAAGATTCGACCAACCCCAAAATACATAGGAAAACAGCAGCCCAGAAGGCCGCACTAGGATATTTTAGAATGGTACAATGGATAGATGCCTGGAAGCACTTAAACCCCACTAGGAAAGAATACACTCATTACTCAGCACCCCATCATACGTACACCAGAATAGATTACATAATGGTCTCAAAGGAGCACTTGTACTTGCTGGGAGACTGCCAGCATACCCCTTCGGTCTTATTGGACCATTCGCAACTAACACTTATCTTTAAGTGGCCCACGGAAAGGGGGCAGACAACCTGGAGATTTAATCATTTCCTCTTGAACTCGAGGGAATTCACAGAAATGGTGACGGTCTGGATAAACCAGATTTCAAGAGAAAATAGATCCCCGGAGATCTGTGCAGCCACTTTATGGGACACATTAAAGGTTGTATTGCATGGAGACATTATTAAATTTGCCACAAACTACAAAAGGCAGCAGAATCAAAGATATTAGAAAAGCTACAACACCTGTATAAAGTATTGCAGGGACAGCATGCAACAGGGACAAGGCTATATATCCTTTGTTGCAAATTACAAAGCAACAGATACAGCGTCTGCTGGACATCCGCACCGAGCAATCACTGCAATACTTGAACCAGAGATATTGTGAGGGCGGCCTTCGTGTGACACGTCTCTTGGCTAATAGACTTCGCCAAAAGACCTCAAAAGCCACTATTATGCAGATTCAAGACCTAAATACAAACTGAATGGTCAGGTCCTCCTTACATGTAGCACAGGTTTTTCGAATGATTTTATCAAAAACTCTATACCCCGGAGCATTCCTCCTAGGTAGAGGCAATTTCCGCCTATCTGTCTGGGTTGAGATTGCCCTCTCTAACAGTAGAGACCCAGCAGAGAATTGATCAGCCCGTCTCGTCTACCGAATTAGACCAGGCTATTTTGAGCCTAAAATCGAATAAAAAACCAGGCCCGGATGGACTGACCGGGGAAATTTTCAAGGCATTCAGGGGCCACCTGACCACCACACTGTTGGAGGTGTGTAATCGGGTGCAGGAAGGAGAGCCTATACCACTGACTTGGAATTTTGCCACCATAGCCAGTATACCCAAGCCAGGGAAAGATGCAACACATTGCACGGCATATAGACCTATTTCAATCTTAAACATAGATTATAAACTATTTCGACCATCATGGCCAAGAGACTGGAAACAGTCTTGCCTTCATTGGTTAGTTTGGACCAAACCGAATTTGTGCCGGAAGGCAGACTAAGGACAACGTTAAAAGATCTTTACATATTTTACACCATGCCACCCGGTCAGGGCTTCCATTCCTGATGTTAATCTGGACATAGAGAAGGCCTCACCAGGTGAGTGGGTCCTTTCTGGCATAGGTCCTGCATGAATTAATTTTTCTGAGACGCTATTAAGGTTATTAATAGTATATACACACAGCCTAAGGCTTATATAAAGATAAACTGCAGGGTCTCAACCCCTTCTCATTAAAAGAGGAACAAGACAAGGTTGTCCTATGTCACCATTATTATTCACTCTGTATCTGGAGCCTTGGCACAGGCCTTAAGACAGTGAGTGGAGATCCGGGGTTCAAATGGGGGACCCATAAGTTGGCGCTTTACACTGATGACCTTTAATTTCTCTAACAGAACCAGAACTATCACCAGATCCCTTATGGTAGGTACTACAGGAATTTGGCTTACTGGCAGGAGATACTCACACAGCTGAATTATGTCCCTCTAGTCGAATTGGGACAAGATACCCTTTCAGATGGAATTTGAAATCTTTGCAATATTTAGGAGTTAGGTTGGGACCTGACGCCCTCTCCCTATTGATATAAATTATACCCCACTGCTAGAAAAACTTGGAAAAGATCTAGAGGGCTGGCGTGGTCCCAATTCCTTTGGTCCAGAGAGTTGAAGCAGCAAAGATGGTATTACTCCCAAGATTTCTACCTGGCCCAAACCCTGCCGGTAGAGATGCCTAAAGAATACTTGAAAGCTAAACCACAAGATCTCGGTTTCTCTGGGGAACGAGTAGTCCCTGATTCGATACTCACGCCTCAGCTTCCTAAAACACAAAGCTGGCCTGGCACTCCCACACTTAGAATTATATTATTTGACAGCCCAGATTAGAACAATAGTGTACTGGGTAAATGCAGACTATAATGCAAAGTGGAAAACCCTAGAGAAACAAGAGGGAGATTTTCATCACATGACCAGGATATTATTAACTCAAGATGGGATGGGCAGGATTCAAGAAGAAATGAACCTTTACACACAGACCAACCTAAAATGTTGGTATAGCCTATTGAGGATAAGAAACTGTCCCCTAGAGGGCTTATTGCAATCAATTCCATATACAGGACTTTATACCAGCTTCTATGGACATGGGATTCTGCAGATGGGAGAGACTGGGCCTGCACTTAGTTTCTCATTTTCTGGGGTTGCTGGCATTGGCTGAACTTAATGGAAAAATATGGAATTCCCCTGAAGGACAGATTTAGATATCTTCAGGAGTGCAATTATATCAGGTCTATCTCTGGGCCTCTAACCCACCTCCACAGATAGATGTGGTAGAGAGCAGAGTTCCCCAGTCCCATACCATTTCGTATTTATATGGGGTCATCCTGTCTGCCTATGGTAACTCTTTAAGAGCTACCAAAGAGGTCTGGGAAAGGGATTTGGGAATTAAATTAGAGCAGCCTATCTGGGAGAAGTTCTGGCTAGACTTCACTGGGACCTCAGGGTCACCTGGAAAGAATTCTGTTGGAAGATTACCACAAGGTATTTTATTACCCCTAAGATTCAAGCTAAATATCAACATACAAGGCCCCACTTGCTGGAGAGGGTGTGGACACTCCCAGCAGCATTACAACACATACTATGGGGTGCCCAAGCTGGCTCCCTTTTTGAAGATTTGCAATGGCGTTGGCAGTGGTGTTCTCCCTGAATATCAAGTTAACCCCCACGCTGTTCTTTTTTTCTGATTTTTCCCAGGGAGTATAGAGATCCCCATACAAGCAAACTGTTAGAGATGGCCCTTCTGGCAGCTCAAAAGACCATCACAAGCAATTGTCTAACCCAGAACTCTGTATTGCTTAAACAATGGCAAGATATTATGATAGAAATATATAAAATGGAATTAATTACAGCCATGGTAAATAAGAAATCACAGGTGTTTGAATTGATCTGGAGGAGATGGGTTCTCACATATCACCACTAAGACCAGTTTGTACCATGGAGGTCCCCTTCTGCCCTTAGATCACTTGTTGGTCCCGGAGGAGGGCAAAACCATACTATTAATTCGTAATTTATAGGGCACATGTACACGGATGAACTCAAAGCTCCCTGAGTATATAATAAAATATTTTGACGTAAGTTTTTATCCTCTATTTACTGTCCTCTAAAATTGTTATAAGACAACCTATGACAACAGTGGATTTATAGATTATAACATGTAACTCTTGTAATGAGTGCAATGATTAGAATGTATGATGTTTTGTGTTATCATTGTTTAATGTCTGTTTTAAGGAAAACATTTTAAAATAAAAGAAGTTTAAAAAAGAATTATAGTAGACACGTAATTTTATTTTTGTTCTTCCTCCAATGATCAAATAGTATCAGCTTGACACATGGTGATTTGGGAAGGAGGAGACTGCATGGTGATTACACTTGGCCTCGTATTTAGTAATGTTGCTATTAATGTTACCGTGTATAAAATCCGTACCCAAGAGTGGAGTCGGCAGCACTTCATTTGCCAAAGGGGCACGGTGCCTGAGGGTGGAGTTGGCCGTGCATCATCACTAGCGCGGCCACTCACATCGGGGGAAGCAGGAGTTTCGTATGCCATCTGAAACTGCTACTGTAAGAAAAACAACTGCTAAGCTATTAATTCTGAACTGACCCTAAACTACTGGTCCTTTTTAAATGGACTTGAATTTGTAGGTTTAATCATGATTCTCAAGCTCTGGGTGGAGCCAACATCAGTGCAGGAAGGGTCTGCATGTAAATTTCAGTCCCCACCCCATTAGAACATCGCTGAAGGGGATGGTGCCTGAGGCGGAGTTGAGGCGTGCATCATTGCTAAGCTGGCTACTCACATCGAGGAAGTGGAAGGTCCACTACGGAGTCTGAAACGGCTAGTTCGTTTCTGCTGCATTAATGGATATATTGGTCAGGCTCACGTGGTCTTGCTCCTGGCCACTCATAATTACTATTTTCTAACCCCAGTAATGTTCAGGATATTCATAACTTTATGCAGATTTTTCTCTCCACCTGAAAGTCTGGTCGCTTGGAGTTGTCGTCGTCCTCTTTCACGTGAAGAAAGCTTCAAAACTTGAAAAAACTTAAGTGTATTTCATTTTTTTACTGCCTCTACTAAATGTCAATTTAGTTCTTGTTCATTACTAAAAGTTAGTTCATTTTCTGGTTCCTCTCGGTTCGGGATAACCGTGGGGGAACCGGGTTAGTTTTAATTTATATCGGGGTTCCTTTAAAGAACCTTTGTTTTTGTGTAAATTTGAAGTCTAGTTGTAGTTTATGTGCTTATTCTTGCAACCGCTTGTTCTCTGTTACAGAACTGCTGAACCAGTTCGTTTTACATCTCCTCGGTTCGGTTCTATTGGTTCCAGAACAACCACTTAAAAAAAAAGAAAGAAAGAATCCGCATGCAGTCTTTTTTAATTAGTGGTTGGTGTTTTACTGCTCGGCATTACTGTGTCAGAGAAATCTATAAAGAAAACGGAGAGCCGGTTTTAAAATTGTCTAAAGTGTGGAGGTGTGTTTGCTAAAGGCGGACAAGCACATCTTATGTATGAGTTTGTCTGGATTTGAAACATCTTGACCAAGAATGTGAAATATGCAAAACTTTCCTGGATAAAACTGTGGAAAAAGCCTTGAAAGGCTTAATAAAAATTCCTAGGGGTCCCTCAGGCTCTGACCAGCCGACACCCCAGTCTGTTGTGGCTGAACCCACAGGTCTGCTCACCCCTGCCCCTGACTGACGGTGAGAAAGGGCAAAAAAGTAAAGAACCGTCTGACTCTCCAGTTCCCTCAAAGAAAGCTAAGAAGCTTAAACATGCAGAACCCTCTCCTGCTAAGCCAGGGACTTCTGCGCAGGTGCCTGCAATGCCCTCAGCCCATGAGCTAGCCCAGGCATTCAAGATTATACAAGCCCTGCAAAACATTGTCCCTCAGCCTCCTGCCCCTCCTCAGGGTCCCCAGGGTGGCAATAATGTGTTGCCCTCTCTACCAGAGGGGCAGTTTTTTTGAAGAGGATGATGAACCATATAAGGAGAACGAACCTATTCCCCCAGAGGTGTCCCCTGAGCAGGACTTTGGTTCGCCTCCTAGGGTGTCTGAGGATTACTCCTCACATTTCACCTTTGTGAGGAGAATGGCAGTTGCTCTGGATATTGCTACACCAGAGCAAGTGGAGGATGAGGAGGAAATAGAATATTTAAATATGACGGGGTTAACATCCACAAAAACCCTCCTCCTGCCAGTATTCAAATTTTTAAAAAAAGATGCCTTAAAGCTTCTGCAGACCCCTAACATTATTCCTCCTATTGACAGGAGGATAGATAAGAGATATCAGCTGGATAGGAGGAGCTGATTTTCTCTTCTCCCATCCAGACCACTAAGGGTAATACAACAGACAGCCTGTGATAAGGCTAGAGTCCCTCTGTCTTCCCACCCTCCGGACAAGGACTCCAGAAAACTGGACAGTATGGCCAAGAAGGGCTCTTTGTCAGCCTCCTTGGCCATGAGACAGGCTACCTTTCAGGCTTATGCTGCACGTATCAGAAATCTCTGTGGCAGTTGGTACTGGATATGTCTCTGAAAGCACCCTCATCCTTGTCAGAAGACCTGGCTGAAACTGCCAAGTTTGGGCTAAAGGTGGCTAAGTACCAATTCCAAATGGCTACTGATTCAAATGACACTGCAGCCAGATGGATGGCTAATACAGTGGGCACAGAGGTGGTTTGCTTGGCTCAGGGTCACAAACTTCGCTCAGGATACTCAATCCAAGGCACTGGATTTGCCACTGGAAGGGAATTCTCTTTTGGAGAATCCACTGTTGCCTACATGAAGAAGGTGGATGAATATAAGGCCACTTATAGAAGCAACTCTGCTAAAGAGAGTTTCTGCATCCATGAGCCCTATGGGAGGGGGCAGAGGTAGGTCTTTTATGACTAGACCTTTCTTCCAGCCAGTAGCTGTGCCCCAATACCAGCAGTATCCACAGCAGGGATACTCTAGGGGTAGGGGTAGAAGGGGCTCCAAGCAGGGGTCTCAGGCCCAACCTCAGCCCCAGTCGAAGCAAAATTCCTGAGGCTCAGGCCGCCTTCTCCCTCCCTGTCAGAAGCAGACTGTCCCACTTCCTCCAGGCTTGGCTAAGCATCACCACAGACAAGTGGGTTCTGGAGATAGTGGGCCAGGGTCTGTCTCTGGATTTCAAATCCTTTCCTTCTCAAAAGACCAGGGTTTTCTGCTCACCTTGTCTAGCAGAAAGAGCACTGCTAAAGGCAGAGGTTCAAAAACTTGTTATAGCTCAGAGCAGTGGAACCAGTTCCTATCACCCTGAGAGGAATAGGTTTTTACTCCAGATACTTCCTAACAACAAAGAAAAGTGGGGAGTGGTGACCAATATTGGCTCTCAGAGATATAAACAAGCACTTGGGGAAAAAAAAACAAAGTTCAAAATGGTAACTTTGGCTCAGATATTGCCAACAATCCAAAATGGGGACTGGCTGGCATCACTGGATTTGAAAGACACCTATTTCCACATCCCCATAAAGGAATGTTACAGAAAATTTCTCAGATTCAGGCTCCCATCAGGTCATTACCAGTTTTCAACCCTACCCTTCAGCCTTTCCTCAGCACCAAGTGTATTTACGAAATGCGTAGCAGCTGTGGTGGCACATCTTTGAAGACAAGGAGTGACTGTTTTTCCATACCTAGATGACTGGCTGGTGGTGGGCAAATCACCAGACCAAGTCAGAGATTCTCTAAAGGTCACCCAGGACCTCTTGGAGTCCCTGGGTTTCATAACAAACCAGAAAAATTCCTGCCCTAACCCCTGCACAGATTTTACAGTTCATAGAGGGATAAATCAACACCCTTCAGGGCAGAGCCTTCTTGCCCCTGGACAGAGTACAAAGTCTTCAATCAATGGCAAATTCTTTCAGTCTGCACAAGCCAAAAACTGCCAGGCAGTTTCTGCAGCTACTGGGCCATACTGCTGCATCCACAGGCACAGTGCAGGGATCCAGGTTTCATATGAGAGACATCCAGTTTCATCTCAGGGCTCACTGGAGTGAAGGGTCGTGAGGGAACAGCTGTGAAAAGCCCTCTCCAGGTTCCCTCGCTGCTATCCCTGCCCGAAGCTCCCTGGCTGGCCAAAGGAAAGTATGCGAACAGGACTGCACTGTATTTAAAACTTGGCACCTTTTTTTTTTCTTCTCCTCCCTGGCGCCGGACTGTTAAGGCTCTGAGGGAATCTACAGCATACCTTATAAATAATTTCAGCATATAAATTATATTTAAAGCTAACACTCGCTGCAGCCCGTGAAATTTACAAGAATCCTGAATCCTGCCTGTGATTTTAATTAATTTGTGCTCTAAGTCTTGCTGCAGCGTACTGGGCGGCTGCTTGCAGGCTTGATTTTGTCTTAAGCGTTTGTGCAGTATTTAAAGTTTTTTTTTCTCTAAGGTTTCCTGATCCTTGCTTATTTCTTGTTTCTTTTAACTGGCTCTGCTGTGTGATTTCTGCCTCCTCCTCTCTTGCAACTCCCTCCCCTCTGTTCACTGCTATAATTCCCTGTGCCCCTCTCTCTTATCCTGCCCAAATCCTACAGTATTTAAGGCTCCGTTTCTTCCTTTTCCCCAGGGCTGTGAGGGCAACGCGTTGAAAGCCAGTCCCCAGGTTCCCAGCTGCTATCCTTCCTGAAGCTCCCTGGCTGACCAAAGGAAGGTACATGAACAGGACTGCACTGTATTTAAAACTTGGCTCTTTTTTTTTCTCCTCCTCCATGGCGCGGATTGTTAAGGCTCTGAGGGAATTTACGGTATACTTTATAAATAATTCCAGCCTGTAAATTATATTTAAAGCTAACACTGCTGCAGCCTGTGAAATTTATAAGAATCCTGCCTGTGATTTTAATTAATTTGTGCTCTAAGTCTTGCTGCAGCATACTGGAGCTGGCTGCTTGCAGGCTTGGTTTTAGGCCCCCACCCCCCCCCTCACTCTATTAAATACCCCTAGGCTCCTCCACGTCCTTTTTCTGCCTGAATATTAACCTGCAAGAGCGGTCTCTTCACTCCGCCCTCCACTCTTGCCTACCTGCCCATATATTCTTTGTTCTGCACACAACCTATGCCTATTCAACCCAAATAAAGTGTATCAGCTTCTCTCCCTCTCTTCAGTTCACCTTGAACCAGGTTTCTTTTTGATGATATTCCAGCTTACTTGTCCATTCATTTTTTTTTTTTTTTTTCTGTTTGCCCATTCATTGCTTTTTTCTTTTTCCCTGGATACTATAGGTATTCTCTACCATTTGACTTTATTTTGCTGCTGTATGGCCTCACTTGGCAACATCCTGCCTTTGGTTACTAATCTCACCTGACTAAGGGGCTCCTCCCTCCTCCTTAATGCCTCTTTGTTTCTGGGACCACTAAGCTATACCCTCTCTCTCTACTCTCCTCCTGCCTATCTCATTAACTGAAGTTCCTTTTCACCATCTACAATGCTTTCTCTTACTCGCTCAGGGACACTTATGGTTATAGCTGGATTGCTACCCTCCCTTTTTACCCTCTCTTACCTCTCGGTTAAAATACCTGCTGGCGACCCTGGATCACACCTATAAGAAGAATTCTGTTTTGTCTTTTCTGACCTGCTTTCAACTAGAAAATTACATCCATTTCTTAACCTGTCCTTCTATTTATCATGCCCTGCCAAATTTGGACATTTCCTCCTTTATCACCCCCCTGTCCTGCCCAATTGCCTCAAGCACACTTTATCGCTTCACCAGAGAAGTATGGGTGGCACTCCTACATTTATCCTTATGTGGAAACATTGAGCCGAACCCTGGCCCCTCTGCAAGATAGGTCAACTGATGACTCCTCCTGGTTCTCCTCAAAGGGCATGAAAATTACATATGAATATCAGAAGTATTCCTGCTAACTTCCTGACCTTGAAGCCTGGGTTGCCCACTATTGCTGGCGGACTACTAGGAGTGACTGAATCATGGCTCAGGCCTGACATCCCTGATTCTATGTACAAATTAACGGGCTGCAACCTGTTGAGATTTGATCACTCCTCCAAGCAAAGGGGTGGTGGGGTTGTTTTCTGTTATAAAGAACATCTCAATATCTCTGTCCAACATGTGGGATTATCAGGTCTCTGTGAAACTCCGCATACCGTTCTGCTCTTAGGTGGTGGAAAAAGGTTAAACTTGATATGCGCTTACAATCCCCCAAAGGGTTCTCTCCCTGGCTTAACTGAGCTCTCGGACTACCTGTCTTCTCTAAAGGGTAGATCTGAAGTCATTTTAATGGGTGATTTCAACCTAGATCTGTCAGGTGGCCATGCTGGTTCGTACACTGAAGCTCTTACACGACTTCACCTATCTCAACTGATTTCAAATCCTACTCGAATCTCAGCTAATGGTGAGCATCAGTCTCTCTTGGACTGGATTGCTACAAACAGAACAAATAAAATTATTGCTGCAAGTACCTTCTCTGACTCTATTAGTGATCACCTGCCTTCCTTTTGCATTTGGAATGGTCGCTGCCCAAACCCACTGTCTAGAATTATACAGTTTTGGGATTTTGCCAATCTTAACCTAAGCGCACTTTTTGCTGATGATATTAACGTTGACTGGCCTCCGATCTATGTCACTGAGGACGTAAATACAGCACTCGACTACCTGATCTCTCAGCTGCTTGCCCTACAGGATGTGCACGTACCATTGAAAAAAAAGGCGTCTTAGGGCTCTGCCAATAGATGGTTACACAAAGACCTCCTTCAATCTATGAGAAGAAGAGATGAGGCCTGGGCCTTGTGCTAAGAAGTCCCTATGGCCAGAAGACTAGGACTAACTATAGACAATTGAGATATGCCTGCAAAAAGATATACGGATGCTAAAAGAACTATTGCCATAAGCCTTCAATCCTCCGCTGGTGATACCCGGATTTTTGGAACCATATCAAAAATTTCATAGGTTAAAAGCCCAAGATGGCTGTAACTGATATGATGCTAAATGATGCCAATTGTAATAAATGACCAGCTATCGCAAATGCTCTGAATGCTCAGTTCTCTTATCTATCTGAATACCTGGAGAAATTTAACCAGTCCCCTGCTTCCCCTCCTGATATGCACATTCCGTACAAATCCTCCTTTTGGCTCAGATCTGTCTCCTCTATTGAGGTGCTGCATCTCCTTAAATCTATCTCCCCACACGGATCTGCAGTTCCTGATGTGTTACTGCTAAACTTCATCAAACTGGCAGCATCAGCTCTTGCTGTCCAACGAGAATTTTCAAACTCTCTACTGACCCAGACATTGCCTTCACTGTGGAAAACAGCTTGCGTTGTCCCGACACAAAAGGGATACAAAAACATAATAAATTACAGACCGATTGCCATTCTCTGACCCTAAACAAACTGCTTGAGAGGGCTGTTGCCTCATATCCCAGAATATCTGCAACTTCCCAACCTTCTATCACCTCGCGCAACATGGATTCCATACAGGGCATAGCACTACAACTGCTTTACTTCAAGTAACAAATGAAGTCCTAATGGCAGTGGATAAGGGACTGCTCATGGGGGCCATATTTATTGACCTCACTAAGGCCTTTGATCTTGTGAATCACGCTCTGCTACTCTCCAAACTGTCCTCCTTGGGTTTTGCCCAGTCTGCTATCTCCTGGTTTGATAGCTACCTCACTGGGAGGATGCAGTTTGTTCAAATTGAAACTACTGTCTCTGATCTTTTCCCCACCACTGTTGGAGTTCCCCAGGGATCTATTCTTGGCCCTCTCCTTTTCTCTCTTTTTATTAACAACCTGCCCTCTCTACCTTGTTCTTCCCAACTGATCCTCTACGCTGATGACATGGTGCTTCTCTCTAGTGACAAAGACCCCTTATCAGTAAAGGCTGATCTTCAAACTGACTTCTTTTGCTTTCAGGACTGGCTTTTCAAAACAGACTCATACTTAACGCTAAGAAAACTGTGGATATGCTCTTCGGCTCCCCTTCTAGAATCAAATCCCTAGCATCGGATTTTTCATTACGATGTCTAGAAGGCTCCCTTTAGAATCCGTTAATTCATTCAAGTACCCAGGAGTCCTCTTGACCCATCTCTGGACTTTAACCTCCACATTGCGGCTACCTGTAAGGGCAGTAAACTCCAAACTGGGCTTTGCCTATAAAGTCCAGTCCTCCCTCAGTGATGCTGCTCGGCTTGCTATTACATAAGGTTTCCTCCTTCCCTCTCTTACCTACTGCTCACAGGTATACCTTAATGCAAGCAAAGCTGCACTCCTTAAATGGGGCACCTGCTATAACAGCATATACAGATTTGCCTCTCTTTACACAACTTACCCATCGTTGTAAACTTTACTCTGAATTAAACTGGCTATCCCGGCTTCTCATAGACTCTTTTCTGCTAGCTGTGTGATTGATAATATTCTCAGAAGGGGACCCTGAGTACCTCTAGACAGCTATCTCATTCCTCCCAAACATACCTTCTCAGGTCATCCATTCAAACCCTCTTGATATTCCTAGATAGCTCACAAAAAGGGAACTATCCTTTGCTATATCTGCCCCTGCACCTAGAATTCCCTCCCCTCTAACAGCTGCCCAAGGACCGCCCTGTAGCCTCTCGGGTTTCTCCCTCTGGCTACAGCGCAGTACCTATTTACCCAGACTGTAAACTGTCTGACTGTCTGAACTTTGTGATAAAATCACTGTGGTGATCTCCTCTTGCCAGCATAATCAACATATAGCCTGTCTGATTTCTCTTCCGTAACAGAAAAATTTAATCCAGTCTGCTTGTTGTTTACCAGCATAACTACATCCTGTTAAGCCTATCTCATGCCTGCGTAATTAATTCCTTTGCCAGCATAACTAAATCCTGTCAGCCTATCTCCTGCATGCAAAATAAATCTGGTTGCCTTTAGACCTGCATAATTAATACCTGTGCCAACATAACTTAATCCTGTCAGCCTATCTCTGCCTACATAAAAAATCCGGCTGCCTTTAGACTGTCAGCCAGCCTGGTATCCTCTAGTCTGTCGGTGGTAAACTAGACACTTGCCAGAAAGGTTGCACTGTACCTATTGATCTGTTTACTAGTCTGCTCAAACCTTTGTCTGACGTCTGCCTTATGATTAATACTTGCTCTATGGCCTTAACTTGCCAGCTAACTGATTTTATCAAACAATAATATATTAGCTTGATCTTAAGAAAATAGTAGCAGGACATCCAGACGTACCCAGCTCTAGCGTGGCGGGGTGCTCAGACTAAGTGTATAGTAAGGTACCAAATTAACTTATTGCTCTCTACCCTATTTGCCAGCCTACTAAATACCCACATGGCACTGTCCTGTGTCCCCCCCCCCCCCGGTGCTCAGTTGTGTTGCGTCTCAACTTAAAATAGGTACAGGATTGGGTCTTGATCCGGGAAGTGAGGACAATGCGTCAACAAACCAGCGGTCCCAAGCTCATTGCCCATCCGTGGGAGGCCTAATGTCGTCTATTGGTGACCTCATGGTAGCAATCCCCTTCCTGTCTCAACCTGACATCCGTCCTGGTGCAGACATGGGATTCCATGAGCTCCTACCAAAGCTAGTCCTGCTCCAGTTACTCCTGGGCACCATCGCCTTTGTGATCCTTGCTGCTCCTTGGATCCCCTGGCTCACAAGTGCGGGTGACCCCTTGAAGGGAGACCCGTGGTGTACGTGTACCCAACCGGTGGAGTCTGACTTCACCTTCTCCAACCTTCTAGCAGAGGGCTCACCCCTGCCCTGGGTCCTCGGTAATCTTGACCTGAGGAGCTTTCTGAGACCTGCCCGAAAGGTCAGGCGCTATGACCGTGAAGTCACAGACCAAGGATAGATCTCCTCCCTTAAGGCATCTATTCTGGCTCCTGCTGGTGACCCTTGTGCTAGCAGGGGACATAGAGCTAAACCCAGGACCTCCACTCCAGTCATCCCTACACTGGCGGGCTGGTCGGCGTAAAAGGGCTGAAAGTAGCCCATCTTAATATCAGAAGTCTCCTGCCCAGTCTGACGGAACTTCATGTCTGGGTAACTCGACATAGTCCAGACATCCTTGGCATTACAGAAACCTGGCTGAAACCTGCTACACCAAACTCTCTGTGTGCCCTCTCTGGTTATGACCTCATCCGTCGTGATCATCCGGGGGAAAAAGAGGGGTGATGGTATCCTGGTCTACTACAGGAGCCATCTTAACCTATCTGCCCTACCCAGTCAACAGACAGTGCAGTCCCCCCTGTGAGACACTGCACACGGTGCTGTTACTAGGGATGTCAAAAAAGATACATATTGTATACACCTACAATCCTCCAAAGGGAGGCATAGAGGGACTGACTGGCCTCCTTGACACAGTTGGTGCGGTAACACAGCAGAATGAGCTAATCATCCTGGGTGATCTCAACCTTAATTGGCTGGGTGGTAACACCAAAGCCCTTGTGCTGTCACTTGCTGGTCTCTCTTTGACACAGCTTGTCAAGGATCCTACCAGGTGCTCTACAAATGGTGGTAAGGGCTCCCTCCTGGACTGGATCTTGACTAACAGACCTGATAGGATCAGCTCGTCCGGTATCCTGACTGATTCTATCTCTGATCACTCCCCGGTGTACTGTGTTTGGAGGATCCCACTCCTGAAAATACCACATATAAAATTATCCAGATCAGAGACTACTCTAGGTTCGAGCTGTCCTCCTTTCAAAATGATATTAAGTACACTGACTGGTCGGCAGTATGGAATGCTCAGGACTCTACATCTGCTGTCAGTCACTTCCTCATCTCTTTAAGGGCCCTGCAGGAGAAACATGCCCCCCCTCATCAGACGGAGGGTCTGCGGAACGGCTACAAAATGGCTTCATGGCAGCCTCCTAGCCCTCCTCAAAACTTGAGGTAAGTGCTGGGCCAAGTTTAAGGCCACGGCTGACCAGGCTATCCTTCAGAAATACAGGAAACTCAGAAACGAGTGCAAAAAGAACATAAGGGTAGCCAAAAGTGAGTTCTACAAATCTGCATTACTGAACTCGGCTAGGGACCCAAGGAGGTTCTGGAGGAATATTAAACACACAGTGAGTGGTACGCAGAGTGCAGACACCACTGACATGACAATTGATGGATCTTACTTCGAGATACCGCTCTTGCAGCAGGTTACACCATTAGGACTGAAGCCGGCAGGCGTCAGGACCCCACGGAAATCTTCTAGCTAGCAGTCTTCAGCGGGGACCACCTCCGACGTCGGTCCCGCCCCGGCGACAGACGTAGTACATAAGGAGGTGGTCCCGTCAGATTCCCAGTTCTTTCCCGCCGTTGACTTGCATGTCTCGACCCTTCGGTTCGTTTCTAGCGCGCAACGCCTGGTTAAGTTCTTCCGTTTGGAAAAAAGTTCGTTTTCTCTTCAAAATTGCTGTCTGATGTCCTCTCCAACGTCTGTGGAAGGCCATCCGTCGAAGTGTGCCTGTGGGAAGCAAATCCCGTTTAAAGACCCGCATTCAGCCTGCGTCCAGTGCCTAGGCCCAGATCGCGACACCCGGGCCTGTACCTTCTGCCAGGGATTTAATAGCCGGACCCGGATCGGTCACCAGAAGGCCCTGCAGGCGTTCCTGCTCGAGGAAAAGGTTAAGGCCATGGATTCAGCCTCCTAGGGGGAATCGTCTGACAAAGCCCGGAGACAACTTGAGAAGCATAGGGAGAAGATGAGATCAAAGTCCCCTTCTAGGGCCTCTGACTCCCGTAGCTCTGGCTCCCGGTCCGACCGCTCCCTTTCCCAGGCCCGCTCTCAGCCTCCCCCTGCAGCGGTGAAGACTCCTTCAGGTTCTTCCTCTCTTCCTCAGGCCAAGACCTCCAGGCCCTCTTCTTCTTCGGCTTCCAAGGCCCTTCCGAGGTCAGGGAACCGCCACCACCACCACAAGTCCGGTTCCCGTCATCCGGATCCCGATGCCCGGTCAGCCTCCTTGCCTCCTCCACCCCAGCGGAAGACCAAAGAGCTGACTTCACTCAAGAGGACGTCGGATCCGACATCGGCACACCCGACGTCGACCAAGCACCATCGGTCCCGAGAACCGACGACCGCCAGACGCCCATCGCCGGTTAGGCCTTCGCCACCACGGATGCCGGCCGGGGGACCGACGCCTGCCCCTATAGAGAGGAGAACCCTCGCCTCACACCGACGTCGGCCAGGAGGCGCTCACGGAGGAGGAGCTGACCCAGCCCAAGGACCAGACGGGCGAACCTGGTCCTGTCGCACCCTCCAGGGAACCCTCCCTGGAACCCGAGGCCCCTGGGGAGCCGACGTCGGACCCCGACGACCAACCATCGTCGCCCGGTCCATCGTTGGACCTCAGCTTTTCCAAGGTTAAGGAGCTGTTCACCTACTGGTGGGATACCATAAAAAAGGATGTGGTTCCCACACCTCCTCCTCTTCCTCCTCCTCCACCTGCGACCCCACCGGCCCCTGCGCCCCCTACTCCATCCGGGGCTGCAGGCCGAGTACCTTCTCCCCAGGAGCCTGCGGATCCTCCTAGGGGTAGACCAGACAAGAGGAGACCTCCGTACAGATTCTCTTCAGGGTCACCCAGCCCCAAGAGACCCAGAAGACGCCGCCATTCGCCTTAGACGGAGGACACGGGATTGGGCTTCTCGGACTGATCCAGATCCCCCTCTCCAATCAGCGTCCCTTCTCCAGACCCACGTGATCTCCCAAGATCTCCTCCGGATGACCCGTCGTTCTCGGAAATTATGAGACATATCCAGGAGAACACGGGCTGGGACGCAGAGGAACTCGACCCCGAGAGACTACGTCTTGCCAGATATCTTCGGCAAAAAGATCCAAAGCCTGTGGTGGTGCCACCTTTGGTGGACACCTTCGTGGACATCACCAAGGCAGCGTGGAAATGTCCACACTCGCTCCCGGCGATGCCGAAGAAGGCTGACCGCCTGTACAAGGCCCCTAGGGAGGACCAGTACTTGGCATCACATCCTCTGGTCGATTCTCTGGTCATCACAGCCTCTCATGACCGGTCCCAGAGGCCGCAACATTTGAGCACCCTGCCACCAGACCCAGAGTCCAAGCAGCTGGACGCTATGGGCAGGCACACGTATGCATCCGCTACCTGCGCCATCAGGTCCCTCAACTACTTAACCCACATGGTACAGTTTCAGAACGCCTTGTGGGAGCAGGGACTGGATCTGGCGGAGAAGATGCCAGAAGGCGAGCAGAAGGAGGAGTTGCTACAACTCCTTTGCACGGGTTCGGACGTGGGAACCCAGGTGCTGCGAGCCGCGTACGATTCCGCGGACTCCTCGGCCAGAGCGGCAGCCTCAGGCATATGCCTTCGGAGACACTCTTGGCTCCGTGTCTCCGGATTTACCCCGGACATCCAGAAGAACATCCTGGACGCCTCGTTTCACGGAGAAGTTCTTTTTGGTGAGTCCTCGGAGAAGGTCCTCACCAAACTTCAAGAGGCCGGGAAGACACTGAGGTCTGTCCAGGCCATGTACAGACCCAAGCTTAGTTCCTTTCGTAGGAACCAAAGCCGTTTTCGAGGCCGGATGCAGAGACAGCAGTCCCACGGTCCACAACAGAGGGCTCCTTCTCCCGCAGAGCCCAGGGGAAGTCTTCTGCGGGCGGAAGCCAACGCCCTGCAAAGTCGGCCCAGCCCGTGGGACCCTCAGCCGCCACAGCATGACTCCTTCCCGGCCCCCGCCCCTCAGGATCAAGCGGGACACCAAGGTCGGGGGTCACATTGCGGACCACCTGCCAGGGTGGCAGTCCATCACCACCGACAGGTGGGTTCTTCAGTTGGTCAAAAAAGGTCACTTTATAGAATTCGGGGACAAGCCACCCACAAGGCCTCCTCTGCTCTCCCGCTACTTGGGTCAGCACAGATCACTCATCAGATAAGAGGTACTCGCACTCTTGCAAAAGGGAGCAGTGGAGTTCGTCGCAGAGAACCAGAAAGGATCCGGATACTATTCCCACTTCTTTCTGGTTCCAAAGAAAACAGGGGACCTCCATCCAATTCTGGACCTCAGCGACCTCAACATGTCGGTCGCTTACAAATGTTTTCGCATGGTGACCCTCCAAGGGCTCATTCCCATGCTGAAAAAGGACGCCTTCTTAGCATCCCTGGACATGCAGGACGCCTACCTGCACATCCCAGTAGCTCAAGCGCACAGGAGGTTCCGGCGCTTCGAGTTTCTCGGCCACCACTTTCAGGTCCGGGCTCTTCCATTCAGACGGTCATCGGCCCCCAGGGTCTTTACCAAGTGTATGGCAGTCGTGGCAACGTCTTTAAGAAGACAGGGCCACTACGTGTTCCCGTACCTGGACGATTGGCTTCTCATGGCCGCCTCCAAAGAGGCACTGTTGCTGGCTATTCAGAGCACCCATGATCTGTTCCAGTCTCTGGGCATTCTTATCAACTACTGAATCTCTCCTCGTACCGTCCCAGAAGCTGCAGTTCATGAGCGCAGTTCTGGACACCGTCCAAGGAAAGACTTTCTCCCGGACGAAGGCGGAGCGCATCAGATCCCTCATCAGGGATCTCTCAGCGAAGACTGTCCCGCCAGGTTGGTCCTTCGCTTGCTCAGACTACATGGCTGCGGCCGATTCCAACCGTCCCTAGGCAAGGCTCCACATGGGGTAACTCGGTGGATGCTCAAGGTGCAGTGGGACCAAAGGCAAGACCACATGCAGCATCCGGTCAGAATCACGAACGCCGTGATTCGAGACTGGCAATGGTAGCTAGACCCAGGGACACTCTCTGCGGGGGTCCCGTTTACAGCGCCGTCCCGGAAGGCAATCCTCTCCACAGACACCTCAGGGCTGGGGTGGGGAGCGCACCTGAACGGGGTGAGGTCCCAGGGAACATGGACCCCTCAGCAGGGATCAACAAATTTTAAAATGCACTGCTTGTCCAGGACAAGTGGCTTGACTAAAAGTAGTAGTCCTTGTGCTCAAGTTGGTAGCCCGGTTAAAAATAAGCATATTTTTGAGAAAAAATATTAAAAAGTAAAGAAAAACAGGTTACTTTAGAGAGGAATAGTTATATACTGTACTAATATGTTTAACAGTATGAAAATGTGTAATGTTTTTGTTCTAGGTAGGTTAGACAGAACCAGTTCTCCTTATGATGAGTTAGTGAAACTGAAGAAGTAGATGATTTGCTTATTTTTCTGCACTGTAAATTTGTATACTTTATAAAGTCTGAATATGAAATAAGTAACAGATCAGGTTTACATTATTTTTCTGTAATTTGTGCACTCACTACAAATAAATAATGTTGATTTTCAAATCTGACTGTTTTTGTTGCATCTTTCTTTTTTTTTAATTTGAATTCATTGTTGTAGTCTTTCACAAGCCAACCACAGGACAGTTACACTGGGCAAGTCACCCTCACCCTCACCCACACCCAACCCTCTTCACTCCGAGCCCTTTCCCTAGGTCTCCTCCAATAGCAACAGCTCACACAAAGTTAGGCTTCTCTTATTTGATTTTTTTTAAGGCAGATGACCCCTCCTTCACTACTTTACCCTTGCTCTCCTCTCCCAAAATCCCAGACACAACAATTAGGCTCTTTTATTTTATTTTGGGCAGGTCAACCCAGCTTCACTCCTTTGCCCACGATCTCCTCTCCAAGCAGCTTAAAACAGTCAGGCTTCTCTTATTCTATTTTCTTAGGGGAAAAGGCCAGTAGGCCACCCCTCCTTGCTCCTTCCCTTCTCCCCATGATTTCCTTTCCCAGACTCCCAAAAGCCACCCTCACACACAGTCAGGCTCATTTCATTTTCTTTGGGCAGTTCCCACTCCTCAGCTCCCCCCACCAGTGTACTGCAGCTAGGATATTTTTGTTGTAAAAAGTCTTATGCTATCTCTTAAAAGCATCAAAACTTTCACAAAAAGGCCTCACACTTTCTTACCCCTCCCTTTAGTCTGTTTTTGTTTATTCTCCCTTTTCTCAGTCTCAGTTCTCTTCAGGTAGTAACTTTCACCTCAGCTCATTATTTCTCCCGTTTTACTTTTACTGCTGCAGCTTACTTAGGCTCTTATACATGCTCAGCCTCAGAGTTGTGTTCTTGTTCCCTTAGTGCAGCCGCGATCGTGATTCGTCACATTACTCATTTTCCACACCACACATATATGGTCCCACTCCCTTCCGATCCAACAGTCACCCTTTTTTTTTCTTTTAATAAAATTCTTGCAGTCGGTATGAATTCAAAACGACTCATGACCATGGGTACTGGCTGCTTCCCGCCCTTCCTATCCTCGGCTCACCAACACCACTCACCCTCCCTAATTGTGTCCCTCCCCCTATCTCCGCTTTTTGCAGCAGCAGCGCTAAAATTTATTTTATATTTTATTACTGGCATGGCAGCCCAGGCACAAGCAACAGCAAGTGTGGCACTGAGGCAGTGATTTCCGCAGTCCCTGACTCCAAACTAGCTCCTAAAAAAACACCCGGCCCCTCACACGAACTAAGAGGCATGCAAGACCTTTCTCATCGAAATGAAATTAAGGTAAGAGGAGTGCACCTCCGATTAACCCTGCCAACCAATTTGTGCCACTGCTGCCATTGCTAGCGAATGGGTCCCTTACCAGAACAGCCAGATCTTCTTTGACTGAATGAGATGGACACCTGCTGCCAGTTCAATGACTGGATCCACCTCAAATCCCCCTGCGGCCACAGCTCGCTCCAGGCAAAACTCTCTCAGCGCTGCTCGCTCTCCCTCCGGCCCCGCTGAACACAATGTGTGTACTTGTAGCCATGTGGGTCACATGATGGCCAGACTCTGACATCGCTAGCAAGCGCTGTAGTGGAGGAACCTGGTAATGCAGCGGAAAATCTTTTTTTCGTTTTTTTAAAGCAGTACATGTCCGCGGACAAGTACCCCTGTCACCAACTGCTTGTCCTTGCCTGAAATCTGGTAGCCCGGGACGTCGGGCTATCGGATTTGTCGAACCCTGCCCCTCAGGAAGCCCACCTCCACATCAACGTCCTGGAGATGAGGGTGGTCCTTTACGCCCTGCAGGCCTTTCAGTCAGAAATCCCGTTGAGTACTCTTCTGCTTCAGACAGACAATACGGCGGTGATGTATTACCTCAACAAACAGGGAGGCGCACACTCTTACCCCCTTTGCAGGGAAGCTATGAGAGTGTGGGATTGGGTAATCCGACACGGCGTGAGCCTGATTGCAGTTCACGTTCCCGGAGTGGACAACACAATTGCAGACGGCCTGAGTCGTTCCCAGGCCAGAGTTCACGAATGGGAACTTCTTCAGGAGGTAATAGAGGATCTGTTTCTTCGATGGGGCACTCCAGAGTTGGACTTGTTCGCTTCCCCATCCAACGCAAAACTGCCCAATTTTTGCTCACTAGATCCAGGGCCTGGTGTTTTCTGGCGAGACGCGTTGTCCCTCTCCTGGGCGGACAGATTCCTCTACGCTGTCCCTCCCTTCCCGTTGATCCAGAGAGTCCTTCTCAATCTGCGCAGGGAGCATGCAACAATGATCCTGGTAGCGCCTTTCTGGTCCAGGCAGATCTGGTTCCCCATGCTGATGCAATTGTCCAGGGAACCTCCAGTTCCGTTGCCATTCAGCTCCTATCTATTGTCTCAAGAGGAGGGTTCACTAGTCCACCCGGACTTACGCTCACTGAACCTGCATGCCTGGCTCCTTGAGACATAGCCATTATGCGACACGGGGTCTCGCAGGAGGTGGCGGAAGTTCTTTCCACGGCCAGAAAGCCGGCAACGATATGGCGTACGCCATGAAATGCGCCCGATTTGCTTGTGGTCACAGGCACGCGGCCTCTCCCCTTTAGAATGCCCAGTGAAATTGGTTCTGGAATACCTGCTTTCTCTCTTCCACTCTGGTCTCGCCTACTCCTCTATTAAAGTTCACCTCTGTGTGATTTCGGCCTACCACTTCCCGGTAGGTCAGCGCACAGTGGCACAGCTAGATGCCTCTCGAGACTTCCTGAGAGGGGTGTTACACCTTAGGCCACCCATCAAGGATCCCGTCCCTCCTTGGGACTTACTCTTCGTCCTGGAACAACTCACGCTTCCCCCCTTTGAACCTGCCGCAGATTGCGAGCTGCGTTTTCTGTCGTGGAAAATGTTACTTTTAGTTGCTGTCACGCCAGCAAGGAGAATTTCAGAGCTTCATGCTCTCATGTGTAAGGAGCCTTATTTAATTTTCCACCAGGACAGAGTGTCTCTGAGGACAAATCCAAAATTCCTGCCTAAGGTGGTCTCTGCTCTCACTCTTAACCAGGACATCGATCTGCCTGTGTATTTTCCCAGGTACTCTAATAGAGGAGAGGCATTGCTTCACACCCTGGATGTTCACCGCTCCTTAAGGTACTACCTGAACAGAACTAAACAGCTTCGCACGTCGGAGCAGCTATTTGTATCCTTCGCTGAGAGGATACGGGGCCAACCAGTCTCAAAGCAGACCCTTTCTCGCTGGCTTGTCCAGTGTATTTCCTTTTGTTACAACAATAAACAGAAGCCCCTTCCGGGTACAATCTGGGGCCACTCGACAAGGGGGGTGGCTACCTCCTTTGCAGCACTGCGCAATGTCTCCACCTCGGCCATTTGTGCTGCAGCTACTTGGAGCTCAGTGCACACATTTATTAGGCACTGTAGCCTGGATATTACATCACGGCGGAGAGCAGGTTTCGGCCTTGCCGTTCTACAGGGTCTCCTGTCCTAGAGTCAGGCCTTGCTCAAGATCTCTGCTATTTGCCTCCTCCCAGAATGCTTAGTGGCGCTATTGCTTGGGAATCAGTCCTAAATGTGTAACCTGCTGCAAGAGCTGTATCTCGAAGTAAGATAGTACAGTTATGTAAGAACTTACCGTAACAGTAGATCTTCGAGAACAGCTCTTGCAGCAGGTACCTTCCCGCCCACCATTCCTCCTTGGAGGAGGTATGGCCTACCAGGCCTTGGCAGGAGCTAACGCTCTTTCCCCCTTTTTCTTCTGATGGCGGATCCTCGGTCTCCCCTTCTGATGTCATCCTGCGGCCAGGAGTCTCTGGACGGAGAACTGGGGAATCTGGCGGGACCGCCCTATGTACTACGCCTGAAATCGGTGGACGCCGAGGCGGGTCCCGCTGAAGACTGCTAGCTAGAAGATTTCCGTGGGGTCCTGACGCCTGCCGGCTTCAGTCCTAATGGTGTAACCTGCTGCAAGAGCTGTTCTCGAAGATCTACTGTTACGGTAAGTTCTTATGTAACTGTACTTTCCAGCAGCAACAACTCGGAAACCATTGCCAGCTCCTTCAATCATTATTTCTCTGATCTGTCTGAGTACACCTCGACATTCCCCAATGGTGGTGGTGTCAGTGGCGACCAGCCCATAGCACCATCACCATCCCGTCCGCCCTTTCTTTTCAGGGCAGTGGTGGTTCAAGAGGTGCAGAGACTGCTCGCTGTACTCTTCCCCCTTCTCAAGTGCTGGCCAAGATGGCTTGGAACCAAAGCTCCTCAGCCTCGGTGCCCCCTGGCTTGCCCCTCTGGTGGCACACATCTTCAATTTGTCCCTGTCAACTGGTGTTATCCCAGACATATGGAAGGTCGCCAGGGTGGTCCCAGTCCTTAAACAGGGGAACCCTAAACTGATAGAGAACTATCGCCCCATATCCATCCTATCCGCGGTTAGCAAACTCCTGGAGAAAGTTGTTGCAGGGCAACTCTCAGAGTACTTACATTCACATGGTATAATGTCTCCTGTACAGCATGGATTCAGGAAGGGGCATGGTACTTCCTCAGCCCTCGCTACTGTTTTATCTTGGATTAGGGAGGCCATGGACCAAGGCAAACTGTTGGGGGCTATCTTTATAGACCTCTCGAAGGCCTTCGACCTGGTTGATGATGCCATGCTATCAACACAGCTAAGATCAATTTTGGACTATCCACTGCTGCTCTCAGTTGGTTCTCCAACTATCTACATGGTAGAATGCAGCGGGTTGAATATGGCAAAGAGCTCTCGGGCCCCATCCCAGTAACAGTGGGGGTCCCCCAAGGCTCCGTCCTTGGACCCCTGCTCTTCTCCATTTTCGTTAATAATCTCCCTGCAGCCGCTGCTCATTGTAATCCAGTCCTCTATGCAGATGATCTGGTCATCCTGTCTCACTCTCCAGAGATGGGGGTCATTAACAGCCACCTGAGTGATGACCTAAGTAATATTCAGACATGGATCCTGAACCATAAGCTAGTCCTTAATCTAAAATAAACCCAGGCCATGCTCTTTGGGTCCCGGGCTAAGATTAAGGCCTCCCCAGTGCCGTTCTGTGTTTCTGGAAACGGGGGCGTCCCGATCCCAATCACGGACAACTTCGAGTACCTAGGGGTAACGTTGGACCCGCAGCTTGACCTTGGCTGCCATATCCAGAACACATGCAAAACTGTCAACTGTAAACTGGGTCTGGCCTATAGAGCAAAAAATAACCTCACTCCGGCTGCACGTATTGCTCTTGCCAGAGGTATGCTTCTCCCCTCGCTATGTTACGGGCTCCTGCTGTTTTCCTGCACCACTAAGGTCCTTCTCTCTAGGTGGTCGACTGCCTACAACAATGTCTGCCGCTTCGCTGTAGTGGCCCCCGGGCTCACTCACCACTGCGATCTCTATAGCAAGCTAAAGTGGCTCTCTCCCTCAAAGCACATTGACTTTGTCCTTGGTTGCTTCACAGGAAAGGTCCTTAGCACGGGCACCTCCCCAGGGGTGGCGAGTTTGCTTGCCCAAACTGTTCCCTCTTCCTACCACCTTAGGTCTCAGGGGTCTGCCACACTCAAGGTACCTGTGACTTGGACTCAGATGGGTGGAAGGGATTTTGCAGCGTGTGCCCCCAAACTATGGAACACCTTCCCTATCCAGGTCCGTGTTGCCCCATCTCAGGGCTGCCTGTGTTCCTCCCTATGGAACCATCTCAAACTCGCATCGGCCTGTGGGTGCCAAAAACCCCTGTGACAAAATGTTTGCACTCAGCTCTTATACATAACAGTTGGCCCTTATGTTGATAGTTTTTTACATGCTGCTACCAATCCTTGCCTTTGTACTACTCCAAACTGGCACATACCATTTACTCTGTTGTACTTATTCTAACTAAAATTTGCCTCACATGACCTGTACTTTGTGTATTCTAAATTAAGATGTTCGCACGTGACATGCAAGTTGTTTTTTCCTAACTTGTATCTTGTTGTCTTACGACTTGTAATCTTTTTCCTAATTATGTACCATGTTGTCCTAAGTATATAAGTATGTAATTTCCTGTATTGTCCCGGGTCGTACCTGAAAATAGGCAATTTGTCTTGTCTAGTGTACTTACCTGGTTAACAAAAGCTAAATAAATAAATCCCACAAAGCCTTTAAACTGGGTCTTCGTGCCCACCTAATGGAATCTGATGGCTGCTCCTGTGCTGTAACCTGAGACTCTCTCCTAGCAGCTTTCCTTCCCAACATGGCACTTACTGTTCCCCCTTTATGTTTCTGGAATAGGTTTGTTCCTACCTCTAACATGAATCCTATTGTCACAACTGCTACTTATCCCTTAGTTGTAGTATGTAGTTCAGTTTCAGTCATCGATGTACCATTCTAGTGAAATTAATTATGTAATTCGTTATTCGTTTCCTCTTAGCTTCTACAGATACAGCTTGCTCTTGTCAGTATACTGTGTAATGTTTTTGTTCTCACTTCATGCTGCGTCATGAACTACTGTCAGCTGGTGTACGTTGTTTGACTTTGTTCTCTCCCAGGTCGTGCCTGAATATAGGCAATAATACTCTTGTCTAGTGTACTTACCCGGTTAACAAAAACCAAATAAATAAATAAAAGAGAGACCCTTTTTCAAAGCTTATTCCGCTAACAAGAGCACTGTTATAGGCCCTCTTGTGGTGGAAAAAGGAATCCAACCTAAGGCAGGGAATTTCTTTTCAGAGAGAGAATTCCTCACTGGTTCTCACAACAGATGCATCCCTCTGGGGATGGGGCGCCTATTTAAGGGAGCACACAACTGGTACCTGGTCAGCAGCAGAGTCCCTTCAGCACATAAACCTGCTGGAACTCAGAGCAGTGTTGCTAGCCCTAAAGGCTTTTTCTTCTCTGGTGCTGGGCAAGGTGGTACAGATCAGAACAGACAATACCACCACAATGTATTACATAAACAAGCAGGGAGGCACCAGATCAGGCCTTCTCTGCACAGAAGCCATGAAAATTTGGACTCTGGCGTACTCCTTGAGGGTATCCTTGCAGGCAATCCCATCTGCCAGGAAAGGACAGTACCTTGGAAGACACACTGAGTCGAATCAACCAGGCCCATCACAAATGGACACTAAACAAACAGGTGGTGCAAGTTATTTTCAGGAGGTGGGGCACTCCAGAGATAGACTTGTTCGCACCAGAACCACTAGATCTTACTTCGAGAGGGCTCTTGCAGTAGGTAATTACATATAGGACTGACGCCGGCCGGCGGCAGGGACCCCCTGAAAAAATTTCTAGCTAGCAGTCCTTGGCGGGGACCGCCCCCACGTCAGGTGACCAGCGTCAGACGATGTCTGTATAAAGGGGCGGTCCCATACGCCCGCCTTCCAGTTCTTTCCGGCCGTCAGCTCGTGCAGTGCCTCGCGGTGAAGTTCATAACGCTCAGTCCTGTTGCTTCGTCGTTTTTTCCGAAAAGTATCAGTATTTTGTATTTTCTTCGTCAGGTGAACGTCGGAATATGTCGTCCCCTTCAAAAAATAAGTGCGAGTCGTGCGGCGCCCAACTGCCTCACAAAGACAGTCACTCCCTCTGCCTTTTCTGTTTAGGCCCCGACCACACGGTCGACAAGTGTCCGCACTGCCTTCATTTCAATGCGGCCACCCGCAGACGACACCAGCAGTCTCTCGAAGCCCATCTCCTCAAGAAGAAGATGTCTGCGATGGAGAAGGAGTTGAAGAAGCTTCGGCAGGCGTTGACCTCCCCTGAAGGACACAAGAAGTGGGACAAAGAAAGGCACCGGGAGAAGGCCTCCTCCTCGCGACTCTGGCGAGCCGGCCAGGTAACGTCCCTCTGGGATCGCCCGACGGCAGCCTCCAAGGCTTTGGAGGAGGCGTCGGCCCGCCCGTCGAGTTCGCATTCGAGCCCGCCGGGTGCCTCTGGGCAAAAGGAGGCTTCAGCCCCCAGTACCGCCGCAGGCTTGCGGCCTACTGGTGCGGGCACCTCCCATAAGCCGGACGTCGGCTCCTCCGACGTCTGCGGGAGAAAGCTAAGATGCTCGACCCTTGAGGCGGCGCCGCACAGCGTCCCCATCGGGCCGGGCCTCTTCACATCCTTGGCCTGTCTCCGGCGAGGGACCCCGGTGGGCGCCCGCTCCTCTGCATCCGCCCGGACTCGGCCCCTAAGTTGCACGTCCTGCCCTCCCGACGCATGCGCCAGGCCTCGAAGCTCACGGCAAACCCTGCTCCGCCTGTCGCCCCGCAGCCCGAGTCCCCCTGCCTGACCCCGGGATTTTTCCCTCCGTCCCCGGGTGAGGCTCGGGATCCTGGGCCACCATCTGATCCTCTTCCTGACAGGCGGATCTGACGTCGGCTCCCTAGACGCCGGCTCCCCCGACACTGGCTCCGACACCAGCCCCGCCGACGCCGGTTCCGACGCTGGCCCCTCCGACGCCGGCGGGGGATATTCCTCTTCCATCGGGCCCTCCACTCCACGGGCCTATCACGGTCAATCCGCCCGTTGAGTTCCCGACTGGGCCGTCTGCTCCGGCTGCTCCTCCGGTGCCTGGGTATCCGCCGTCTTATCCGACGCCGGTTTTCCCAGGTCCACAATATCCTGCGCCGCAGTACCTGGTGCCGACTCCACTGATGCCGCAGTACCCGACGCCGCAATACCCAGCTCCGGTATTCGCGGGCGGGTTCGGATACTCTCCCCAGTTTCATCCAGTACAACTATCCTCCCCTCCACGCCCCTAGGCGGCGGTGGATCTCCAGGAGACTCTGGCCTCCTGGTGGGCTGAGCCAGGCTCAGCTCACCAAGGAAGTTGAGAGCCATCTTGACGGCGACGGTGCCACCCCGGCTCCCGTGACGCCCCCAGGCGGCACACTCCTCTCCACCTTCTGGATTCCCGGCCCCGCCCTCGGGATCCAGAGAGGCAGAACTCGCGTCCGGGATTCCCCTAAGGAACCCGTTCCTCCCCCTAGATGAGCCAGGGAGTCTTACTCTGCTTCGAATTCCTCTTCTTCTTCTCTCTCGGACTCCTCAGATGCCTCCGATGGCTGTTCCGAGAAAGACGACGAGCCGCGCTCTCCGTCCAAGCCCCGGCCGAGGACTCCTCCGAAGTCTCCTCCGGAGGATCCTTCCTTCACGGAGTTGCTCAGGAAGATCCAGGAAGTCCATCAGTGGCGTTCCTTAGAGCCAGATCCTCAACGGGTTAAACTCGCCGAACATCTGGACTTGCCCCTTATGGCTCCTACTCTAGTGCCACCCTGGATCGAGCCTCACGCCCACCTTGTTTCCACTATTTGGAAACAACCGTTGGCTTTAGCCCCACTTCCTCGGAAGTCCAACAGGCTATACCAGGCTCCGGAGGGTGTAGACTTTTTAGACTCTCACCCCCGTGCAGACTCGGTTGTAATTAGCGCCGCTCACGGCCCGTCAGCACACCCGAAACATTTGAGCTCGTCTCCCCCGGATAAGGAATCTCGCCTTCTGGATCAGTATGGAAGGAAGATCTATGCTTCTTCCACACTGGGGATTATGGCCCTAAATTATGTAGCACATATGGGGGATTACCAGAAGGCTGTCCTTACCCCAGGTGGAATCCAAGATTGACTCCTTGCCTGACTCCCAAGTCAAGCAGAAGTTAGCCGACCTGGTCCGTTCTGTTCGTTCGGCCAGTTGTCATATTCTGAGGACGACCTACGATGCAGTGGACACCGCAGGACGGAGCTCTGCGTTCGCCGTAAGTCTTTGGCGTCATGCATGGCTCTGTGTGTCAGGTCTGGTCCCGGAGTTGCAGTCAGCAATTCAAGAAGCACCTTTCAGAGGTTCTGTGCTTTTCGGTGGGGATGTCAAGGACATCATCACTGACTTGCAGGAGAAGGGCCGGCCCTTAAATCTGTTGATTCAGTGTACCATCCCCATCCCCACAGCGCCGTCCCTTCAGACGCAGCCAGCCTCCAAGCGAATCTCAGGAAGGCGGGCCACTAAACGCCAGGCCCCCACAGCTGCCAGGCCCCCGCCACCCAAAAAAGCAGCGGGTGCCCCAGCTGCGGCACTGCCTCACACCACCCGACTCCTTCCCTCTCCCTGCCTCCGGACACCCCGGAGGGACCGGTAGGAGGGAGATTCTCCCTCCACCTTCCGGGCTGGGAGAGGATAACATCGGATTCATGGGTGCTTCAGATCATAGCAGAGGGGCACTCCATAGAGTTTCTGCAAAACCTCCACATCACCCCCCTCTGAACTCCTCTTACTCAAGGGACCATCTTCTTTTGATCAAGGAAGAAAACTCTGCTCTCCTTGTGAAGCAGGCCATAGAGCCCGTCCCCCCTCAGCTTCACGGGACGGGTTACTATTCCCATTTCTTCCTTGTACCAAAGAAGACGGAGATCTCTGACCCATTCTCGATCTCAGCTCCCTGAACCTATATGTGGAATACAAGAGGTTCAGGATGCTCTCCCTTCAGACCCTCTTGCCCCTGCTTCGGCCGGGCCAATGGCTTTGTGCATTGGATATGCAGGATGCGTACCTGCACATCCCCATTCGACCTTCGCACCGAAAGAACCTCAGATTTGCGTTCAAGGGGGACCACTACAAATTCCGGGAGCTCCCTTTTGGTCTTTCCTCGGCTCCCTGAGTGTTTACCAAATGCCTGGCGGTGGTAGTTGCCCACTTGCGTACTTTGGGAGTTCAGGTTTTTCCCTACCTGGACGACTGGCTCCTGGCGGCCCCATCCAGGGAGGAACTCCTGCATTTCCTCTCCCTCACCCAGCAGGTTTTCACTGGCCTGGGTATCACCATCAACCATTCCAAGTCTCACCTGGATCCTTCTCAGAGACTCCAGTTCATCGGGGCAATCCTCGATACGACAATGTGCAGGGCCTTCCTGCCTCCGGACAGGGGGGCCTCCCTCCAGTCCCAGATTTCCCTTCTATCGGAATACAGGGGGGTTCCGGCGAGGTCGGTGCTCCATCTCCTGGGGCTTATGGCGGCGGCCATCCCGACGGTTCCACGCGCGCGCCTCCACATGAGAATCTCTCAGTGGACTCTCCGCTCTCAGTGGGATCAACTAGTAGATGACCTAGATCATCTGGTACTGATTTCCTCACCGATGATAAGAGACTTGCAATGGTGGATGGTTCGAGAGAACCTATTCCGGGGGGTCCCCTTTTTTCATCCTCCCCCCGATCAGACTCTGTCCACGGACGCTTCAGGCAAAGGTTGGGGAGCCCATCTGGGTCCTCACCGAACCCAGGGCTTATGGTCAAAATTGGAGTTAGTTCTCCACATCAACGTGCTCGAGCTTTGAGCAGTGCTGTATGCTCTCCAGGCCCTTCACCAATACATCCTTCCCGGTCACCTAGCTGTCCAAATAGACAACATGTGCATGGTGTGGTACATCAACAAGCAGGGAGGGACTCGGTCCTACCCTCTGTGCAGGGAAGCGATGAGGGTTTGGGAATGGGCAACGCTTCACAACCTTCACCTCACGGCGATCCACGTTCCGGGAGTCGACAATGTCCTGGCAGACAGGCTAAGTCATTCGTCGGCTCTGCCACACGAGTGGGAACTGGACAAAAAAGTTCTAAAAAGCATCTTCCAGATTTGGGGGACTCCTCAGATAGACCTGTTCGCTTCCTCCCTTCCAACCTTTTGCTCGCTTGCTCCAGAGCGAGGTGCTTTCTGGAGCGACGCTCTATCTCTAAACTGGAAGGACAGATTCGTCTATGCTTTTCCCCCAATTCCTCTGGTCCCTCGTGTGTTGCAGAAACTTGCTTTGGAAGGAGCGAGAATGATTCTGATCGCTCCTTTCTGGCCCAGACAAATCTGGTTCTCTCTTCTACAACAATTCTCAGAGGTTCCTCCTCTTCCTCTTCCTTTATCTCGAGGATTGCTGACCCAGGATCAGGGGACCCTGGTCCATCCGGGACTCAAGTCCCTTCAACTTCATGCATGGCTCCTGCAGACCTAGCCCAATCTCGCTTTGGCGTCTCTCCTAAGGTGGCCCGAGATTCTGGTGGAGGCTAGAAAACCCTCCACTAGGTCCACATACGCCATGAAATGGAAAAGGTTTTCCATCTGGGCTGCGTCCAGAACGTGGAGCCCTTTTCCTGTCCTGTGACCATTCTGCTTGATTACCTGCATCATCTTTTTGATCTGGGTCTCAGTCACTCCTCTTTGAAAGTCCATATGGCGGCTATTTCAGCCTACCATGTCCCTTTCACTGGTAAGGCATTTGCCCAACTGGAGGTATCCAAAACCTTTCTCAGAGGGGTCCTTCATCTCAGGCCCCCCGTCCGGACTCCGGCTCCCCCTTGGGACTTAAACTTTGTCCTCAAGAAACTTACCCTTCCTCCCTTTGATCCTGCGGCTTCCGCAGACTTGAAGTTTTTTATCGTGGAAGATGCTCTTCTTGGTGGCCATTACTTCTGCTCGCAGAATTTCCGAGCTCCAGGCCCTGATGTGCAAAATCCCTTATCTGATTTTTCACAAAGAACGAGTAGCTCTTCGCACGAATCCTAAGTTCCTCCCGAAGGTGGTAGCGGAATCTACCTTAAATGAGTCTATTGAATTACCTGCCTTTTTCACGCAGTACTCCAACCAAGGAGAATACTTGCTCCATACCATGGATGTTCACAGGATTCTGAGATACTACACGATAGGACGAGAGGATCTCAGAAAGACTGATCAGTTGTTCGTCTCTTTTGCTCACAAAAGAGAAGGCAATGCTGTTTCTAAGCAATGCCTATCAAAATGGTTGGCCCATTGCATCACTTTCTGTTATGACAAGTACAACAAGACCCTTCCGGGTCAAGTCAGAGGTCATTCCACTCGTGGAGTAGCAGCCTCTGTGGCTTGTTTCAAGAACATGTCTGCGGCAGACATCTGTGCTGCCTCCACTTGGACTTCCGTCCATACCTTTACTAAACATTACAGTTTGGACATTGCCTCTCGCCGTAGAGCAGGCTTCGGGTTAGCGGTCTTGCAAGGCCTCCTTTCTTGAGGCTTGCAAGGTTTTTTTTGCTACTTCTTGGAGTAGTTCCTCCTCCGGTGCCTTTCATTTGTTCCAGACTGCTTGGGATTCTGCCTATGTAATTACCTACTGCAACAGCCCTCTGAGTAAGATAGTACAGTTACCTAAGAACTTACTGTAACAGTAGATCTTGAGAGAGCTCTTACAATGAAGGTATACCTTCCACGCCTCCATCCCCTAGGCTTTTCAGCTCCTTTTCCATTGAGGAAATATTCTGCTTCTCTCTCGTCCGGGCCTTCCGGGCCTGTGGCGAGGAAGAACTGGAAGGCGGTATGGGACCGCCCCTTTATACCCGGCGTCGTCTGGCGCGGTCACCTGATATGGGGGCGGTCCCCGCCAGGGACTGCTAGCTAGAAATTTTTCCGTGGGGTCCTGCCGCCGGCCGGTGTCAGTCCTATATGTAATTACCTACTGCAAGAGCCTCTCTCGAAGATCTACTGTTACGGTAAGTTCTTACGTAACTGTACTTTGCCTCAGTATTGCTGCAGACCACCAGTCCAGGGCACAATGCCTCTGGATGCTCTGGCTCTAGATTTGTCAGAAAGGTACCTGTATGCCTTCCCCCCCATTCCCTCTGGTTTTCAGAGTGTTACTGAAGCTCAGATCCCACTCAGCTTCTCTGATCTTGATAACGCCAGATTGGCCCAGGCATCCATGGTACTCTCTTCTGCTCTGCATGTCCGTCAATAAACCAATACATTTGCCTCTCAGGTACAATCTCCTGACCTTCAGTCAGGGAACATTGTTGTATCCAAATCTCAAGTCCCTCTATCTCAAGGTATGGCTCTTGAGGGGAGTTAAGAGTATGCAGATTTAAACCTTTCTGAAGCCGTATTAAGTATCTTAAAAAGTTATAGAAAACCTTCCACTCAGAAAAGCTATTCTTTCAAATGTAAGAGATTTTCTGTTTGGTGTTCAAATAAGGATTTTGTGTCAAATAATGCAGGAATCTCAGTTGTCTTAGTCTATCTCCCTCATTTGCATTCACAGGGTTTACAACCCAGTTCTTTAAAAGTTCATCTTCTTGCAGCAGTGTCTGCCTACCTTTCTGCCTGGGGCAAAGGTGTCAGTAGCATTAGAAACAATTTTCAAAAGATTTTTTAAGGGTTTGATGCATTTTCATCCCCGTCATAGGACACCAGTGCCAGCCTGGGATCTTAATGTGTGTATAGCCAAGCTCATGGGCCCTCCCTTTGAGCCCATGGCTACTGCCAATCTGAAATATGTTACTTGGAAAACAGTTTTTCTAGTAGCAATCACTTCTACAAGAAGAATCAGCGAACTCCACTCTCTCTGCATTGACCAGGACTATATCTCATTTCACAGAGATAAGGTAGTCCTCAGAACAAACAGACGGTTTCTTCCTAAAGTGGTTTCAGACTTTCATCTGAACCAATCAGTCACTCTGCCTGTCTTTTTCACAGACCATGCTAGTTCTGGTGAAGGAAGAATCCATAGTCTGGATGTTAAAAGGGCTCTCAGCTATTACATGACAGCCACTAAAGGCCATAGACAGGATAAAAAAACAACTATTCCTTACATATGGGGATGTAGGAAAGGGAAAACCAACCTCAAAAAGATCCATCTCTTGATGGATAGCCCAGGGTATTCAGTTCTGCTACACTAAAGCAGGTAAGGAGCCCCCAGATGGGTTGAGGGCGCACTCTAAAAGAGGAACTGCTGCTACTCTTCCAGCTGCCAGGGAGGTTCCCTTAGTGGATATTTGCAAAGCAGCTACCTGGAAAACACTACATACCTTTACAAAGCATTACAACCTCGATATTTTGTCCAGAGGTGATGCTAGGTTTGGCACAGCAGTCCTGCAAAGTCTCTTTCCAAAATAAGTTCTATGCCCGCCCAGTTGGACAGAATGCTTTTCAGTTCTCAGACCCTATCTTCAAAGGGTTCTTTAAAGGCCTGGTCCATTTGCAACCCCTCACAGGGATGCCAGCACGGTACCTAGATGTGTGCATAGTTAGGCTCATCGGTCCCCCTTTTTGAGCCTATGTTTTCAGCTTATTTGAAATATGTTTAAAAAAAAAAGGGGGGGGTCTTTTTTCCTTGTGGTAATGACTTCTGCCACAAGAATCCGTTAGCTCAAGTCTCTGTGCATTGAACAGGACCACATTTCATTCCACAGAGACAAAATTATCCTGGGAACAAACAAGAAGGTTCCCCTTAAAATGGTTTCTGATTCTCATTTGAATCAAACCATTATCTTACCTATCTTTTTCACTGAACGCTTTAGTTCTGGTGAAAGGAGTCTTCATGGTCTGGATGTCAAAGGAGCTTTTAGCTATTACTTGACAGCCACTAAAGTCCATAGGCAGGACAGAAAACAGCTGTTCTAGGGACATGGATATGTTGTTCATCCACACTGTCTGGCAGGTACCTTGCCGCTTTAAATCTTGCCGGAAGGTCTTCAAGCTGGCTCCTCCCACCCACCCGGGTGGTAAAACTCTCGGCTCCACCCCATGACGCCAGATCTTCCTTACCGCTTGGAAGCTCAGGTTCCCTCCTTAGCACTCTGCGTTTTAGACTGGATCCTAACTCTTCGGTTCGTCCGAAACTCGTTTTAAAGTTTTCTAGACTTCGTTCTTGATTATCCCTCACGGCTGCGATGGACAAATCGATTCCTAGCTTTTGGAGGTGCCCATGTGGGCAGAAGATGTCCAGGACGGATCCGCACTCCACGTGCGTCTACTGCCTCAGCCTAGACCATGACCAGCAGGCTTGCGAGTTGTGTCGTTCCTTTTCGGCCAACGTCCTGGAGGATCGCGCTGCCCGATTGAAGCTCGGGCGCGCCGAGAAGCATTACCCGCCTGTAAAATCCAAAGAGGCTCGTTGGGCGGTGTCTGCGGCTGCTGGCTCGGCTGAGCAGCTCGAGCATATGATCGCCCTCGAGGAGGAGGCAGCCCAGGCCGCATCCTCCTCCTCCTCGGTCGCGTCATTTATCCCGCTCTCTTTGAGTACCTCGTATTCGGCTTCATTCAGGGAGCTGTGTCAGTCCCTTTCCACGAAGGGTGAGGGGCCATCGGGACATTCCTCTCAGTCCAAGAAGAGGGATTCGAAGGGTAAGTCCCACCATCGGCGTTCGTGGGAGCGGGAGAGGTCTCCTTCCCTGGACAGCCGACCATCGACTTTGGTCGAGGTTGCGGCTCAGGCCGCTGGCTTCACGGCGTCCCCGTCAGGCCAGCCTGCCGAGACGCCCGTCGATGCAGTCGAAATATTCCTCGACCCGTCGGACGGGTTGTCGATTGGTGAAGCCGACAACCCTTCTTCGCCGGTTCCCCCAGTGGAGGCCGAGGATCTGCCTGCACCTTCGGGTCGGCAGTCCCCAGTTAAAGTGTCCGAGCCGAGGGAAGAGCGGGTGTCCCCGGCCCCTTCCCAGGCCCGTCCTCGGTTGCACCGAGGTCTCGATCTCGGACCTCATCTCGGTCAGCGATCCGCCCGACATCAGTGGTCTGTCTCGGCACGGTAAGCGGCGATGCCGCTCCTCCTCATCGTCCTCCTCGGAAGAAGAGAGGCTTTGACATAAATCGCGTCGGCGCTACGAGGAGCTTATGTGGCAGCAGTTACTGTTGTCCAGGAGTAAGTCGATGCTGACGCATCCCCCGGCCATCAAGTGGCTGTCACCCGAACGGCCGAAGCAACCGCTCGCTGCAGTCGAGATGCCCATTTCTGGGCCGGTTGTTCGGCCGAAACTTGCTGCCCAACCGATTGTGGTGGAACTTCCGCCTCCACAACTGAAGTCTGGGGCACCGACCAAAGATTCTCGGTCGGGTCACGGCCTGCCCCACAGATTGTCGGTCACCCTCACTCCCGACTGTCCTCGGCAGGTGGAGGGTGGCTCAGGCCCTAGGCAGCTCTTCGCGGACTCTTCGGAGTCCGACGACGACGCCTCCCTGTTCTCCAGGTGGGTCGACCTGGAGTCCTTCGGAGGCCAGTCACTGGACGATAGCCCGTCGTCCTTCATGGGTTTGCTTCGGCTCATCTCGGAGTCCACCGGGATGCAGCTCGAGCCCGTGTCCAAACGGGCCAAGTATCCCCTGACGGAGATACTGGACCGAGGGGATTCACCCACGGAGGCCCTTTCCTGTGGCTGAGGCTATTGTCGGCCCAGCCTTGGAGCTTTGGCAGCGGCCTGCTTCCTGTTCTGCGCCCTCAGCCAGGATGGCCAGGAAGTATGCGGTCCCTACAGCTCTTTGCCCGTTTCAGAGCACCCCTCTGCTGAGGTTAGTTACCGACAGCGTTTTCAGCGTTCGGAAGCGCTCAGGATGTGGACAAGCCCCGAGCAAAGGGTCAAAAGTTGGACTGTGCCGGGCGCCAAGGTATGTATGCTGCATCCTCCTCGGCCTCCGACAGGCCAGCTCGGCCGCGCTGATGGCACATTCTCCCACGCCTCCATGGGCCCCTGGATGTGGTGATCCTCATCTCCCGGCCGACCTGCAGACCATGGTCCGTCAGGTGCGGGACCAGGGTAGGGCGGTGGCGAGCAGCAACTTCAGACTGCTCTGGACATAGGTGATTCCTGTGCCAGGTCAGTAGCGGCCGTGGTGGCCATGCGCCGCAGGGTGTGGCTGAGGATATCCACCTTCACGGCGGATACCCAGCACAAGTTGGCGGACGTCCCCTTCTTGGGGACCGACCTCTTCGGCCCTGGAGTGAAGGGACACCTCCAGCGGATCAAAAAGTCCAGTGCCACTCTGGACTCGGTCACCTCTGCCCAGAAGGACAAAGGCTGCCGTCAGCAGCAGCACAAGCCCTTTCGTCCTTCTGCGCCACGTCCGGCCCAACAGCACCAGGGCCAGCAGGCTCGCGCTTGGCATCCCAAACCCAAGCCCGCGGCTTCCTCTAATAGGAAGCAAGGAGTTAAAGGCCCAGGAGGTCCCTCGGTCGGTCCCTCCTCCAAGTCTGCCCAGTGACAGGTTGAGGGGTTTCGCCCCCAACCTCGTCACCTATCCCTGAGTTCCCCCCATGAGGGGAGGGCTCCGCCACTTCCTTTCTGCCTGGTCCACTATCACCATGGACTGTTGGGGATTGGAGGTGGTGGGAAAGGGCCTGCCTCTGGAATTTGAGCAGACCCCTCCTTTTCGAGCCGTCACCCCTTGGGGGGCCACGGGGTCCGAAGCCTCACTGTCGGCCTGCCGAGCCGATATTGCCCTGCTCCTCGAAAAAGAGGTGATCAGGAAGGTGGCGGATCTTCCTCCAGACCCGAGGTTTGTGTCCAGGTACTTCCTGGTCCCAAAACGGACGGGGGGCTGGCGCCCCATTCCCGACCTGCACGACCTAAACAGGTTCCTAAGGTCTCGGACCTTCAGGATGGTCACTCTGGTGCAGATAATCCCATCCTTGGAACGAGGCGTGTGGTTCTGTTCCCTGGACCTCCAGGACGCGTTCTTTCACGTCCCGATCCATCCGTCTCACCAGAGATTCCTCCACTTCAGAGCGGAGGGATCTCTTTACAAGTTCCAGGCCATGCCCTTCGGCCTCTCTCTAGCTCCCAGGGTCTTCACCAAATGCATGGCAGTGGTGACAGCATTCCTGTGGCGCCGAAGGGTCCAGGTGTACCCCTACCTGGATGACTGGCTGATTGCAGTCCCCTCCAGAGCGGAGGTGGAGCAGTCCAAAGATCTGGCCCACCAGGTTTGCTCTCAGTTTGGCCTCCTCATCAACGAGGCCAAGTCGTAACTCATGCCGAAGCAGGTGATACACTTCATCGGGGCAGAGCTCGACTCTCTTCGAGCCAGAGCTCGGCTCCCGGCAGACAGGGCTGAGGTTCTCTCCTCCTTTGCCCAATCATTTGTGGTTGGGCAATTGTGCCCTGCCCGGGACTTCCTGCACCTCCTGGGCCTCATGGCGGCCTGCACCAGCGTGGTTCGTTGGGCCCGCTGGTACATGCATCCCCTTCAATGGGGACTGGCTAGCCAGTGGTCACAACACTGTGATCCGTTGGGTCAGTTGGTGACAGTGACCCAGGAGATGTGGAACGCTCTCCAGTGGTGGACAGTTCCGGCACATTTGTAGGAGGGCATCCCGTTTGTCCGCCCCGAGCCGATAGTCTCTCTATCGACCGATGCAGCTCTGATGGGTTGGGGTGCCCATCTGGGGGAGCACAGAGCGCACGGCCTCTGGTCCCCTTGGGAGTCCCGATACCATATCAACCTGCTGGAGCTCCGAGCGGTCCGCCTAGCTCTCACCGCCTTCGCTCCGTTTCTACGGGGTCAAGTGGTTCAGGTCCAGACGGACAATACCACGACCATGTACTACCTAAACCGCCAGGGCGGGACGCGCTCCATGCCTTTATGCAAGGAAGCTCTCCGCATATGGTCTCTCGTGCGCAGCCTGGAGGCGGATCTCCTATCCATTCACGTGGCAGGAGCCTCCAACACCCTGGCCGATGCCCTAAGCGGGATAGGGGCTGCGTCTCACGAGTGGTCTCTCCTGCTGGAGGTATTACAAAATCTCTTCTCCCATTGGGGCACGCCTCAGGCAGACCTGTTTGCCTCCAGGAGAGCTGGAGCTGAGACTGTTTCATGCCGCCCCCCTCAGCAGGGCTCGCTGCAGGGATGCCTTCTTGAGGCCGTGGACCCCGGGCCTCTTCTACGCCTTTCTCCCATTTCCCTTGATCCACAAAGTACTTCTCAAGGCGAGGAGGGACAAGGCACAGGTGATTCTGGTAGCCCCAGACTGGCCCTGTCAGTTCTGGTATCCAGATCTCCTCAGTCTCAGCTCCAGGCTCCCGAGGCGGCTTCCAGCCCGCCCAGACCTGATCTCCATCAATCAGGGGAAGGTATTCCATCCGGACCTTCAATCCCTGCACCTGATGGCCTGGTTCCTGAGCGGCTAGAGTTCCAGGCCTTGGGTCTTTCCGATGAGGTCCTCAACGTCGTTGAGGCGTCCCATAAGGAGTCGACCAGAAAATGCTATGCCTTCAAATGGAAGAGGTTATCCATTTGGTGTCAGAGACAGGGCCTGGACCCTTCCTCCTGTTCCCTGGCAAGCATTCTGGACTACCTGTGGTCCCTGTCTCAGCTAGGGCTTAGGTCGACGACCCTTAAGGTGCACCTGGCAGCCATCTCTGCTTACCAGGCACGGGCCGGGAAGCAGTCGGTGGCGCAGGAGAAGGTGGTCTGGCGCTTTTTCAGAGGCCTTGATCACAGTTCCCCTCCGGTGCGAGAACCTCCACCTCTGTGGGATCTACTGCTAGTATTGGCCAAGCTCATGGGCAAGCCATTTGAACCAATGCACAGGTGCGATATCTCCCACCTGTCGTGGAAGACCTCTTTCTTGGTGGCTATAACGTCAGCCAGAAGGATGGGAGAGCTCCAGGTGCTTTCTATCGAGTCTCCTTATCTGGTCTTCCACAGGGACAAGGTTGTCCTGCGTCCCCACCCAAAATTCCTTCCGAAGGTGGTGTCGGAGTTTCACCTTAACCAGGTGTTGACTGCCGGTGTTCTACCCCAATCACACCTCGGAGGCCGAATATAGGCTCCATACTTTGGACCCTAGAAGCTCGCTTATTATAAGGAAGCGGACGGCTGAAATTCGGGGAGAGGTTCACCAGCTGTTTATCACCTACGCTGAAGCCGCGCCTGGCAGACCTGCAGCCAAGCGGACGATAGGCAGGTGGGTCACCTCCTGCATAGATCTCTGCTATAGGTTGGTGGGCATGGAGTCTCCCAGAGGGATAAGACCTCATTCTACCCGCCATACTGCTGCATCGGTAGCTGCTTCCAGGGACGTCCCTATCCAGGAAATCTGCAGGGCTGCTACCTGGAAGTCAGCACATACCTTCATCGCCCACTACCACATCGACCTTGAGTCACGCCGGGATGCTGGTTTTGGGGCCTTGGTTCTCCAGTCTCTTTTCCCTAAGTAGGGTGTGTGCGCCTTGCCTCCCTCCTCCCGGAGAACTGCTAGGAGTCTGCCAGACAGTGTGGATGAACAACATATCCATGTCCCTAGAAATACAGGTTCTAGGGACATGGATATGTTGTTCATCCACACGCATTGGCAGGTATCCTTGCCGCTTTAAATCTTGCGGAAGGTCTTCAAGCTTGCTCCTCCCACCCACCCGGTGGTATAACTCGGCTCCGCCCTTGGCATGAGATCTTCCTTACAGCTTGGAAGCTCAGGTTCCCTCCTTAACGCTCTGCGTTTAGCGACTGGTTCCTATTCTCCGTTTGCTGGTTTATAAATAAATTTGCAAAAAGACTTAGTCTTCTATCCCATGGCTGCGATGGACCAATCGACTCCCGGATTTGGAGATGCCCATGCGAGCAGAAAGATGTCTCGGACGGATCCACACTCACGTGTGTCTGCATGCTTAGGCCTTGAGCGACCAGAGGCTTGCGACCTGTGCTCATCTTTCTCGGCCCTCGTCCTCGAAGACCGTGCTGCCCGATTGCAACTGGGCCGTCCCGAGCGTTCCCTCCAGTGAAGTCAAGGAGGCCGGTTGGCGGTGTCAGCGGCGGGCTTTCAGCGGATCAGCTCGGCGGATGGTCGCCCTCGAAGAGGAGGCGGTGAGCCATATATCTTCCTCGGCGCGGCATTTATCCGCTCTCTCTGGGTTCTTCCTACGGCTTCTTTTAAGGAGCTTTGTCTGTCCCTCTCCACTCAAAGGAGAGGGCCTGTGTCTGCTGGACCTTATTCTCGGTCCAAAAGAGGACAGGGTAAGTCCCTCCGTCGGCGCTCTTGGGAGCCGGGAAGGTCCCTCTCCCGGGCCGTGGGCCGTCGGCTTGATCGACCGCTCGGCCGGCCACTGGCCTCACGGTGTCCCCGTCAGGTCAGTTGACGAGACTCCCACCGATGAAGTGAGATTTTCTCGACCCATTGAACGGGCTGTCGCCTTTAGCAGCCGAGATTCCCCTCTCCCCGGTTCCCCCGGGAGGAGTTGAGGATCCCGTGGGCTCGCCTGTGCCTCCGGTTCCGGAGCCCTCGGATGGACCATCCGAGCCGAAGGGAGTGCCGGTTCCGGCCGACACCTCCCCGCACTGACCTCGGAAATTCCGGGACTCTCGGTCTCGGACCTCTTCGCGGTCCAGCCGATCCCACCGTCATAGGCGGTCTCGGTCTCGGCACCGCGGTAAGCGGCCGTCGCTCGTCCTCGTCCTCCTCCTCGGCGGATGAGGAGGCTTGGCGTAATCGTCGGCAGTACGAGGACCTTATGTTGCAACAACTCCTCCTGGCGGGAATAACCGACCCGTCCGCCTTCCCGACCATTAATGGCTGTCACCGGGCAGCCGACACAACCCTCGACTTATCGAGGAGCCTATACAGGCGGTTGTTGGCCAAAACCAACTGCTCCACCGATTCGGTGGAACCTCCGCCTCCACAGCCGCAATTGGGGCTCCGACCAAGGATTCTCGATCGGCTAAGGTCTACCCCATCGGCTGTCAGTTACCCTCACTCCCGACCGACCTCGGCAGGTGAAGGGTGGCTCAGGCCAGAGGCAGCTCTTCGAGGTTCTTCGAGTCCGAAGATGATTCCTCCTTTTCTCAAGCGACTGGACTTGGAGTCTTCAGGAGAGTCAGTCAATGGACGATAGCCCGTCGTCCTTCCTAGGACTGCTTCGGCTCATCTCGGAGTCTACCGGGATGGAGCTCGAACCCGTTTCAAGCAAGGCCGGTATCCCCTCACGGAGATTCTGGACCGAGGGATTCTCGCCGGAGGCCTTTCCGGTGGCGAGGCCATAGTGGGTCGGCACTGGAGCTTTAGCAGCGCCCTGCTTCCTGCCTCGCCTTCGGCCAGGATGGCCAGAAGTATGCGGTCCCACCGGTTCCTTGTCCGTTTTTGAACACCCTCTGCTGAGGGGTTGGTTACCGACAGCGTTTTCGGCGCGCCCGGCTGCGCCAGGGATGTGGACAAACCTCCTGACAAGAGAGTCAAGAGAATTGGACTATATCGGGCGAAAAGTCTACGCTCACGTCCTCTCGGCCTTCGTCAGGCCAGTTCGGCCGTCCTCATGGCACATTTTCTCATGCCCTGTTGGGCTCCTGGATGAGGTCATCCCTCATCTCCCGCCGATCTGCAGACTACGGTTAAGCAGGTGCGGGGACCAGGGCAGGAGCAGTGGCCAAACAGCAGCTCCAGACTGCTTTGGATATAGGGACTCATGTGCCAGATCGGTGCGGCGCGCAGTGGCTGTCGCGTCGGCGGGCTTGGCTGAGGATATCCACCTTACCTGGATACCCAGCACAAGTTGGCGGATGTTCCCTTTTGGGGACTGACCTCTTCGACCCTGGGGTGGAAGGTCACCTGCAGAGGATCGAAGTCCAATGCCACCTTGGACTCGGTCTCTTCCGCTCAGCAGGACAAAGGCGCAAACCACAGCCTAAGCCCTTTTCGTCCCTTCTGTGCCCCGGTAGCCCGGCCAGCAGCGTCAGGCCAGCAGGCTCGACCTTGGCATCCCAAACCCAAACCGCCGGCTTCCTCTAACAGGAGGCAGGAGGAAGGGCCAGGAGGTCCTCGGCGGTCCCTCCTCCAAGCCTGCCAGTGACGGGCTGAGGGGTCGCCCCATCCCGTCACCTTACCCCTAGGTCCCCGTGGAGAGGCGGCTCCGCACTTCCGTTCCGCCTGGTCCGCTGTTACCACGGACAGGTGGGTGTTGGAAGGTGGTGGGAAGAGGCCTGCCTCTGGAATTGACAGGCACCACCCTTCAGAGCCGTCGCCTCCGGGGCTGGATCCCCAGCTCACTGGCGTCGCCGAGCCGATCGCTCTCCTCCTCCAGAAGGAGGTGGTAAGAGGTGGTGGACCCTCCTTCAGACCCAGGGTTTGTGTCCAGGTACTTCCTGGTTCCGAAGCAGACGGGGCTGGCGCCCCATTCTCGACCTACGACCTAAACAAGTTCCTAAGGTCTCGAACCTTCAGGTTGGTCACTCTGGCTCAGATAATACCATCCTTGGAGCAGCGTGTGGTTCTGCTCTCTGGACTTGCAGGGCAGCGTTTTCACGTCCTATCCGTCCGTCTCACCAGAGATTCCCCGCTTCAGGCGAAGGATCCTCTTGAGTTCCAAGCCATGCCCTTGGCTTGTCTCCAGCTCCCAGGGTCTTCACCAAATGCATGGCAGTGGTGACAGCATTCCCTCTGGCGCCGAGGGGTCAGGTGTGCCTTACCTGGACGACTGGCTGATAGCAGCTCCCTCCAGGAAGGAGGCGGAGTGGTCAGAGATCTGGCCCTCCAGGTCTGCTCTCAACTGGGCCTCCTTATCAACGAGGCCAAGTCGGAACTCGAGCCGAAGCAGGTGATTCTATTCATCGGGGCGCAGCTCGACTCTCTTCGAGCCAGAGCGCGGCTCCCAGCGGACAGGGCCGAGGTTCTTTCCTCCTTTGCCCGATCATTTCTGGTTGGGCAATTGCGCCCTGCCCGGGACTTCCTGCGCCTCCTGGGTCTCATGGCGGCCTGCACCAGCGTGGTCCGTTGGGCCCGCTGGAACATCGTCCCCTTCAGTGGGGACTGGCCAGCCAGTGGTCTGCCCTGCGATCCCTTGGACCAGCTTGTGCCGGTGACACAGGGATGTGGCAGCTCTCCAGTGGTGGACCATTCCAGATCATTTGCAGGAGGGCATCCGTTTGTCCGCCCGAGCCGGCGGTCTCTCTATCGACCGATGCCTCTCTGATGGGTTGGGTGCCCATCTGGGAGACACCGGGCTCATGGCCTCTGGTCCCGCGGGAGTCGATGCCACATCAACCTGCTGGAGCTCGCGGTCCGCCTAGCTCTCACCGCCTTTGCTCCGTTCCTCCGGGGTCAAGTGTTCCGAGTCAGGCGGACAATACCACGACCATATACTATCTAAACCGCCCAGGCGGGGACGCTCCATGCTTCTATGCAAGAGCTCTCCGCATTTGGTCACTCGTGCGCAGCCTGGAGGCGGATCTCCTAGCCATTCACGTGGCAGGAGCCTCAACACCCTGGCCGATGCCCTGAGCGGATAGGGGCTGCATCCCGAGTGGTCTCTCCTGCCGGAGTAGTACAGTATCTGTTCTCCCTTTGGGGCACACCTCAGGTGGACCTGTTTGCCTCCATGGAGAGCGAGCTGAGTCTGTTCCATGCCCGCCCCTCAGCAGGGCTCGCTGCAGGGGGATGCCTTCTCGAGGCAATGGACCCCGGGCCTCTTTTACGCCTTTCCCCCATTTCCCTTGATCCACAAGGTGCTTCTCAAGGCGAGGAGGGACAAGGCGCAGGTGATTCTGATAGCCCCAGACTGGCCTCGCCAGTTCTGGTACCAGAATCTCCTCAGTCTCAGCTCCAGGACTCCATGGTAGCTTCCAGCTCGCCCGGACCTGCTCTCAGTCAATCGGGAAGGTGTTCCATCCGGACCTTCAATCCCTGCACCTGGCGGCCTGGTTCCTGGCGGCTAGAGTTCCAGGCCTTGGGTCTTTCCGACGAGGTCCTCAATGTAGTTGAGGCGTCCGTATGAGTCGACCAGAAAATGCTATGCCTTCAAATGGAAAAGGTTTTCCATTTGGTGTCAGAACAAGGGCTTGGACCCTTCCTCCTGTTCCTTGGCAAGCATCTTGGACTATTTATGGTCCTTTCTAGTCAAGGGCTTAGGTCGTGACCCTAAGGTGCCACCTGCAGCCATCTCTGCTTGACGGGCGCGGGCGCGGAAGCAGTCGATGGCGCAGGAAGGTGATCTGGCGCTTTCTCAAGGCCTTGATCACTTCCCTCCAGTCCGGGAACCCCACCTCCGTGGGATCTACTGCTAGTACTGGCAAAGCTCATGGGCAAGCCATTCGAACCTATGCACAGGTGTGCTCTCTCTCACCTGTCGTGGAAGACCGCCTTCTTGGTGGCTATCACGTCAGCCAGAAGGATGGGAGAGCTCCAGGCGCTTTCCATCGAGTCTCCTTACCTGGTCTTCCACAGGGACAAGGTTGTCCTGCGCCCCCACCAAATTCCTTCGAAGGTGGTGTCGGAGTTTCACCTTAACCAGGTGTTGACTCTGCGGTTCTACCCCAATCACACCTCGGAGGTCTAATATAGGCTCCATACTTGGACCTAGAAGGGCGCCGCTTATTATAAGGGAGCGACGGTTGAAATTCGGGAGAGGTTCGCCAGCTGTTTGTCACCTACGCTACGCTGAAGCGCATCTGGCAGACCTGCAGCCAAGCGGACGATAAGCAGGTGGGTAACCTCCTGCATAGATCTCTGCTATAAGTTGGCGGGCATGGAGCCTCCCAGAGGGATAAGAGCTCATTCTACCCGCCATACTGCTACAGCAGTGGCTGCTTCCAGGGCGTCCCTATCCAGGAAATCTGCAGGGCTGCTACCTGGAAGTCAGCAAACACCTTCATTACCCACTACCACATCGACCTTGAGTCACGCCGGGATGCTGGTTTTGGGGCCTCGGTTCTCCAGTCTCTCTTTCCCAAGTAAGTATATGGGGTGTCGTCTTGCCTCCTCCTCCCGGAGAACTGCTAGAGTCTGCCAATGAGTGTGGATGAACAACATATCCATGTCCTAAAATACAGGTTACTCACCTGTAACAGGAGTTCTAGGAATGGTATATGTTGTTCATCCCCGACCCCGACCTCCCGGCCGGCCTAGCCTGAGCTTCCAGCGGGCCAGATCTGGCGTCATGGGGCGGGCGAGGTTATACCACCGGGTGGGTGGGAGGAGCAAGCTTGAAGACCTTCGGCAAGATTTAAAGCGGCAAGGATACCTGCCAATGAGTGTGGATGAACAACATATACCATTCCTAGAACTCCTGTTACAGGTGAGTAACCTGTATTTACTCACCTGTAACAGGAGTTCTAGGAATGGTATATGTTGTTCATCCACACGACCCACCCGACCTCCCCAGCTTTGACGCACAACCTGGCTTCCAGCAGGTTAGATCTGGCATCATGGGGCAGAGCCGAGAGTTTTACTACCTGGGTGGGTGGGAGGAACCAGCTTGAAGACCTTCTGGCAAGATTTAAAGCAGCAAGGAACCTGCCAGACAGTGTGGAAGAACAACATATACCATTCCTAGAACTCCTGTTACAGGTGAGTAACCTGTATTTCCTGACCTATGAGAATATGGGAAAGGGTAACCCAGCATCAAAAAGACCAAAGATAGTACAGTTTTTTTCAGTTTTTGTTATTCTGAGGCTGGAAAGGAGCTCCCAACAGAGTTGAGGACCCATTCCACAATGGGCATAGCTGCTACCATAGCAGCTGTAGGGATGTTTCCCTGGTGGACATCTCCAAAGCAGCTACCTGTAAAACAGCACACACCTTTATGAAGCATTACCGTCTGGATATTCTATCCAGTGGTGATGCCAGGTTCAGCACAGCAGTCCTGCCAAGTCTGTTCTCAAAGTAAGGTTCTGTGCCCTCCTCCAAAGGTACTGCTTGGTAGTCTGCATAAAGTTATGAATACCTGAGTATTACTGGGGTGAGAAGAAAAAATTACTTACCATAGTAATCTTTTTTTCTTCCAAGTGATACTCATGTATTCATAACTTTCCCACCCTGCTTCCCCTTATGGAACTTTTAGACTCTTCACTCCTGAATACTGTGCTCCCAGGGGTATAAATACCATTTCTGGCATACATGTTGTGATTGTGTTGACTATTGTTGTCCCACTCCCCTTTTTCGGATGATTTGGACATGCAAGGGTATTCTTTCATATGTTATGCCCTCCAGTTGTTGGCCCCTTTTTTGGGTGTTAAGGGAGTTCCCTCTATCATTATTATTATTATGATCATGATTAATATTATTATTATTACACTTAGTCCCCACGGGCCTGTCTTTCCAGGCTTCCAGGAAATCTGAGGGGTTTAGAACTAAGGCAGTTAGTAGAAGGCAGCATTTGAAAAGTGGCTCATGCAAAAGTTTCCATCATTTGCATATGTTTCATATTCTCTGTGGGCAGGTCTGCTTACAAGGCTGGCTGCATAAAGTTATGAATTTCTGAGCATCACTGGGAAGAAACGAGATTACTATGGTAAGTAATTTTTTTGTTCGGTCCGGCCAGCCATCGCTTGGTCTCTGCCGCTCCTTTTTAAGGTTGCTCAGTCCTGGCAAACTAACTTCTAGATCGTGAAACATATGAACAGGTCATCTGGGACTTTAGCCGTGTGTTTGTTGTGAGATTTACACACGGCTAAAGCACCAGTTTGACCAATCAGACAACAAAACTTTAGGTGACTATTTTATAATCAAAAATTATGCATACCTGCCACATTCTGAAATTGTATGTGACTACCACATTCTGAAACTGCATCACCACCACATTCTGAGATTCCGTGTCCACTGTCCACACCACATTGTGAAATTAAATGTTGCCACCACAATCTTGAATTAAGCATCCCAACCACATTTTGAACTTGTGCATCGACACCACATGCCAAATGTGTGCATTAATGACACATTACAAAATTACATCCTGCCACCTTTCTCAACTGTCTCCCGCATTTCAAAATTCTGTATCTCTGCCACACTGTAAAAATGTATGACACCACCACATTATGAATTTTAGCATTCTTGCCACATTCCAAAATTGTGTGTTTCAGTTACTTCCTGAGATTGTCATTCCTTTTTTTTTTTGAACTTGCATAATTTTTTTATTAAGAGTTTAAAAAATACTTCCAAAGAGTCAATATACAAAGTACATTCAAGTAAAGGATTACCATACATCCAGTATTCCCCTGTTTAAGTATCTCGTCTGTCTCTCTTACAAGATATAGGTTTCAATTTGACTACAAAGAATACTTTTCTCCTTTTACTACTGTAAGCAAAGATGCTATCAACCCACCAACATCTAAAATAATGTTATGGGAAGATCTACCTTCACCTCTCCTACCACCCGAATCCTTAATTGTTTAGTCTGTTTTAAACTGTTTAACGATTACATAGGTTCTTCTTAATTAACCATAATTCTATTGAACCTTTCTTATCAATTTGATCTTTACCATAAGTGCTCTAACCATATTCTGTCAATAACAGCAATTCCAGAACAATAGTAAACAAATAGCTTTTTAGTCGACGTGAGTGCAAAGTTTTTTAATTAATTCATTAATTAACCCCCCATCAAATCCTCTCTTATTATATGTCTGTGAGCCATGCTCAATTTACTAGGACCAAAAGCGGGCCCATCCTGTCCCCAACCTAGTCAAACCTAGTTCCGTCAGGGTAATAAATACTGTTCTAATATCGGAGTGCCCTCCAGATTTTCAATGTATCCGTAGAATGGAAGCCACTTTACATTAAATTGTTATATTTTTAATCTTAATCGGGCCGTTATGGCCTCCATCTCTTTAATTCTGTTAATATTGGCCTTCCACATTGAAATAGATAACTGATCAGGGCTTTACCAGTGTTGAGTAATCACTTTTAGGGTTGCCACCACTAATGTAGAATATAAATATCTCTGATTTTTAGTTTTCTCCTCTCTGGGCAAAAGACCCAGAATCAAATGGGGTCCATTCAGTGTGCAGTTCCACTGAAAAATGTCCTGTAAGGCCTGTGCTACCAGCTTCCAATAGTTAGTTATTTGGGGGCACTCCCAAATTATATGGGAATAAGAACCAACCCTTCCACATCTCCTCCAACAATCCTGAGATGTCCCCTTTGAATAATGTACTGAGATGACTGGGGGAATAAAGTACCTAGTGACCACCTTCCACCTAAAATCTCCCCAGCTCGGAGAGCTAGTAGTGCTAGGGATCCCTGTCCAGATTGTTGCCCAGTCTTCCTCAGTATGGTGTATACCTAACTCTTCCTCCCATTTTCGTTCTGTTTGCTGCGTCAGTAGTTTACCAACCTCTTCTTGGAGTGTCTTATAGATATATGATATATATCCCTTGGAATTTGCCCCTCTGCTTTTAAGAAAGGTGGTTCTTACTGGGATTGGTGGATCTGAGGAAATCTCCCCTGTACCCACGGTTGTCAAAATATAATGCCGACATTGTAGCTATCTATAAAAATCCTGTCTAGGTAGGTTATATTTATTCTGCATTTCCAAAAAGTATTTCAAAATATCCCTCTGGAAAAATTAAGTAAGAAAAAGCAAACCTTTACCCTGCTACCTCTTAAAACAAGTGTCCCCTGGGGAAATTGGAAATCCCGGCAGAAAACCAAGGGGAACATATCTCCAAACCGGAGTCAGTACCCCCCAGTGTTGCCGTACATCTAACAATATTTTGAGGGTATGTTTTGTCCATTTATTATTAATTAACTTAAGGTCAGAATGTGTGGCCACCCAAGGTGATATCTTAAGTGGTATACTCAGATGCGCCTCCTGTTCCATGAGAATCCACCCCCCTCTCTGGCTGGGATTTAGCATGCTAAGGATAGGCACAACTTGAGCTGCCTTGTAATAATTGTAAAAGTCCGGAACTCCCTTTGCCCCCCTTGTTTTCATCTCTGCGAGAAGATCCCATCGCTTTCTGTGTTTCCTTCCAGCCCAGATAAATCTTGAAATCTTTTGTTTCAATTCCTTCCATTCTTTTTTAGAGGAGGGCAGGGGTAAATTAGTAAACAAAAAGAGATATCTGGGGAAGATATTCATTTTCACCGTGTCTATCTGATGCGTGAAAGCAAGAGGCAATGAGTGCCATCTATTTATATCTGCAAAAACAGCTTTTTGGAGTGCTCCATAATTAACTTGATGCAGTCTTGACAGTTTAGTTGGAATCTGGATCCCCAGATACCTTACTTTATCTCTGACCCAATTAAACGGAATCAGCTTGTACAAATTCTGTGTGATCCTGCCACTTATTGGCAGGACCTCGGATTTGTCCATATTAATTTTAAAACCGGAAAGTTTACCAAACTGATCCAAAAGGGCCATCGGGGGGGGAATTGACTTCTCAGGGTCTTGCATGTATATCACCGTGTCGTCTGCATAAAGTGACACTTTACTCTGGGCCTGTGCTATATTAATGCCCTGTATTTTATTCTCCTCCCTTATAGCCCGAGCAAGGGGCTCCATTGCCAACGCAAAAAGTAGAGGTGATAAGGGGCATCCCTGTCTGGTACCTCTCCCAGCCAGAAGGGCCTCAGACAGAGTACCGTTAACCCTGACTCTGGTGGAGGGGTTCTGATATGCCAGCGTAGCCCATTGCAAAAAGGCACCCTCAAACCCTATTTTTGAAAGAACCGCTTTGAGATATGACCAATTCAGTCTATCAAAGGCCTTTTCTGCATCCAGAAAAATAGCAATTTGGGTGTTTTGGGAGTCATTCTTATGTTTCAAGATGTTTAGCAGGCGCCTGATATTATCAGACATGTGTCTGTGTGGTATGAATCCGGTTTGATCTGGATGTATCAGATTTTCAATATGTTTTTGTAATCGGTTAGCTATGATTTTTGTAAGAATTTTGTAATCTTGATTTAATAAGGAGATGGGCCTGTATGACTCAAAATCTCTGGGGGCTTGCCCGGTTTCGGAATGACCGTAATTATGGCTTCACCCCATGAGCTTGGGGATTTATTATTTTCTAGGGTGGCATTTGGGTGCTAATGTTTTTTTAAATGTTTTATAAAACTCTGCCAGGAATCCGTCTGGGGCCGGGGATTTGCCTGAAGGAAGCTTATCTATAACTGCTACTATCTCCTTTTCTGTGATAGGGGCAGATAGCTCTTGCTGCATTCAAGGGGAAAGCTTGGGTAACTTCAGGGCGTTTAAAAAGGATTGAGTGATCTTTTGCACCTCCTGTGGGTCCCTCTCCTCCCTGTATAGCTCCCCCGTAATAATTTTTAGAAGCTTTAGCTATTTCTCTGGGTTTCTCTATTCGGGCTGTAATCTCATTTCCGATATGAAGGAATGAGACATATCTACCCGCTTGTTCCCTCCTCAATCTCAGGGCAAGGAGCTTTAAGGCCCTGCCCCCACCCTCATAATATTTTTGGTTGACGAAACGCAGCATCCCCTCTGCCTTCTCAGCTTCTAACTCATTAAGTTATTTTCTTTTATCCATTAATTCCCTCAAAATTTTCTCCTTACCTCTTGGATTACCTTTATGTTCCATCTCCAATATTTTTATCTTAGTTTGCAGCTCCTCTAACTTTTTATTCCTTAGCTTTTTCCTGGCCGAGGCTAAACTTATTAGTTGTCCCCTTAGGACAGCCTTCATCGCGTCTGACCACACCATTGGGGTACTATCTGACATGGGGGAATCTATCATAAGGTTTTTTATATCTTGCGTGATTTGTCGTATCACATTCTTATCATTAAGTAATGAGGTGTTCAGTCTCCAACTCGTTGTTTTAGGCTCCCAGTCCCATACGAAGTTGATAGAAACTGGGGCGTGATCTGATATAGTCACTGGGTAAATTTTAGAGTTGGTAAAAAAATGAAGGTCTGTGGTGTAAGTTATAAAAAAAAATCTATACGGGAGTATGAATTCTGAGGAACTGAATAAAGTGTATAATCCCTTTCCTTTTTGTGATGCATTCTTCAAATGTCCACGAACCCCCCCATCTGCATTAACATGTTCAGGCACCTCGTGGCCTGCTTGGAAGTCTCCAGTTTTCCAGAGGATCGGTCCAATGCTGGGCACAATGTGGTGTTGAAATCGCCTCCAAGCACTGGCTGACCCCTAGGAAGCAGCACTACCCTTTGAAAAATGTCCTGCTAAAAAGTGGCAGCTCCAGTATTCGGAGCATAAATATTCACTACATGAATTAGTTTACCCTGAATCGTTTCTGAGACTCTAATGCATCTACCCTGAAGTATAATCTCTACTTCTAGGGACATGGATATGTTGTTCATCCACACTATCTTGCAGGTTCCTTGCCGCTTTAAATCTTGTTGGAAGGTCTTCAAGCTGGCTCCTCCCACCCACCCGGGTGGTAAAACTCCCGGCTCCGCCCCATGACGTCAGATCTTCCTTACCGCCTGGAAGCTCAGGTTCCCTCCTTAGTGCTCTGCGTTTTCGACTGGTTCCTGATTTTTCGGTATCTCCAATTTAGTTTGGAAGTTTTCTAAAACTTCGGTCTTCTTCCCTCGCTGCTGCGATGGATATTTCGTTTCCCGGCTCTCGGAGGTGCCCGGGGAATACCTCCAGGACGGACCCGCACTCCACGTGCGTTTACCGCCTCGACTTGGACCATGATCTGCAAGTTTGTGAATTTTGCTGTGCTCTTTCGACCAGCGTCCTGGAGGATCGTGCGGCCTGTTTGGGGCTTGGGCGACCTGGAATTTTTTCCGCGCTGGAAAAATCTTTAGAGGCTCGTCGGGCGGTGTCTGCGTCAGCTGTCTCGGCTGAGCAGCTCGATCTCTCTTCCTCCATGGAGGAGGCGGCGACCAAGGCTGTCCCGCCTCCTCCTCGGTCGCGGCGCTTATCCTGCTCTCTTTGAGTTCCTCTCATTCAGCTTCGTTCAAGGAGTTTCGTCAGTCCCTTTCCTCGAAGGGAGAGGGGCCTTCGGGACCTGCCTCTCGGCCCAGGTCAAAGGAGTCGCAGGGTAAGTCCCATCGTCGGCGCTTGCGTGAGCGGGAGAGGTCCCCTTCCCCTGTCTGCCAACTTTGGACTTCAGTCGAGGTTGCGGCTCAGGCCGCTGGTTTCACGGTGTCCCTGTCAGGCCAGCCGGCCATGACTCTCGTCGACGTTTTCGAGTCTTCTCTCGACCCGTCACCCGGGCGGTCTACTGCAGGAGCCGTCAACCCTTCGCCGGGTTCCCGGTGGAAGCCAGTTCTACCTGCACCTTGGGTGACAGGCCTCGGTCTTTGTCGAGCGAGGAAGAAGCGGGTGTCCCCGCTCCTTCCCGGACCCACCCTCGGTTCGCCGAGGATCTGAGTCTCGGTCTCGGTCCTCTTCTCGGTCAAGCCGCTCCCGCCCACTTCGGCGGTCTCGATCGGGGCACCGAGTTAAGTGGCATTACCGTTCCTCCTCGTCTTCCTCCTCAGATGAGGAGTGGCTTCGATGCAGATGGCGTCGATGTTACGAGGAGTTCATGTGGCAGCAGTTGCTATTGTCTGGGAATCAATCGACTCCGATTCATTCCCCGTCCAGCAAGCAGCTGCCGCCCGAATGGCCGACGCAACCGCTCGCTGCAGTCGAGGTGCCCACTTCAGGGCCGGTTGTTCGTCCGAACCTTGCTGCCCCACCGATTTCGGTGGAACCTCAGTCAGGTCACGACCTGTCCTGCAGGTTGTCTGTCACCCTCACTCTCGCCCGCCCTCGGCGGGTGAAAAGTGGCTCAGGCCTGAGGCAGCTCTTTGCAGACCCTTTGGAGTCCGACGACGACTCCTCCATTTCCCCAGTCGGGAGGGCCCGGGGTCCTCTCCGGACCGCTCTGTGGACGACAGCCCATCGTTCTTTCTGGGTCTGCTTCAGCTCATCTCGGAGTTCACCAGGATGCAGCTTGAACCCGTGTCCAAACGGGTCTCTTATCCCCTGACGGAGATTCTAGACCGAGAGGGTTCACCCTCGGAGGCCTTCCCAGTGGCCGAGGCCATTGTCGGCCCGGCCTTGGAGCTCTGGCAGCGGCCTGCTTCCTGTCCTGCGCCCTCAGCCCGGATGGCCAGGAAGTACTCTGTCCCTGTCGGTTCTTTGCCCGGTTTTTCGGAGCACCCCTCCGCTGAGGGGTTAGTTACCAATAATGTCTTCCAGCGGTTTGTGAATGCTCGGGATGTGGATAGGCCCCCCGACAAAGAGTCCAAAAGGATGGACTATGTCGGGCGCAAGGTTTACGCCATGTCCTCCCTAGGCCTCCGACAGGCCAGCTCGGCTGCACTGATGGCACATTTTTCCCACGCCCTTTTGGGCTCCCTGGATGAGGTGCTCCCTCCTCTCCCGGCTGACCTGCGGACCACGGTCCGGCGGGTGCGGGACCAGGGTAGGGCGGTGGCGAAGCAGCAGCTTCAGACTGCTCTGGACTTAGGTGATTCCTGTGCCAGGTCGGTAGCGGCCGCGGTGGCCATGCGCCGCAGGGCATGGGTGAGGATATCCTCTTTCTCATCGGATACCCAGCACAAGTTGGCGGACATCCCCTTCTTGGGGACTGACCTCTTCGGCCCTGGAGTGGAGGGGCACCTCCAGGGGACCGAGAAGTCCATTGCCACTCTGGAATCTGTCACCCCCGCCCTGAGGGACAAGGGCCGTCGGCAGCCTTTGCGTAAGCCCCTTTGTCCCTCGGCCCCTGCGGCTCGACCGGCCCATTAACACCAGCATGAGGGCCAGCAGGCTTGTGCTGGGCATCCTGACCCCAAGCCAGCGGCTTCCTCCAAAGAGAAGCAGGGAGGTAAAGGCTCAGGAGCTCCCTCGGCCAGTCCCTCCTCCAAGCCTGCTCAGTGACGGGCCGAGGGGTGCCGTCCCCGGCCTCGTCACCCCTACCCGGGTCCCCCCATGGGGAGACGGCTCCGCCCCTCCTCCGTCTGGTCCGCTTTCACAGACCGCTGGCTTTCGGAGGTGCTAGGGGAAGGTCCTGCCTCTGGATTGCGAGCAGGCCCCACCCTTTCGAGCCGTTGCCCCTCGGGGGGCCATGGGGTCCGCAGCCTCGCTGTCAGCCCTCCGAGCCGATTTGCCCTGCCCCTCGAGATAGAGGTGATCAGGAAAGTGGCGGATCCTCCTCCAGACCCTGGGTTTGTGTCCAGGTATTCCTGGTCCCCAAACGGACGGGGGGCTTGCGCCCCATCCTTGACCCGCACGACGGGATGGTCACTCTGACTCAGATATCCCATCCTCGGAACGAGGCGTGTGGCTCTATTTCCTGGACCTCCAGGACGTTCTTTACACTTCGATCCATCCGTTTCTTGGGAGACTCCTCCGTTTCTTAAGCGGGGGATCTCTTTTCGAGTTCCAGGCCATGCCCTTCGGTCTCTTCTCAGCAGCGTTCCTGCAGCACCGAAGGGTCCGGGCATACCCCCACCCAGATGGCGGCCTGACTGCAACCCCTCCAGGGTGGAGGGGGACGGTCCAGAGTTCTGGCCCTCTAGGTTGCTCTCAGACCGGTCTCCTCTCTAATGGAGCCATGTTGGAACTCGTGTCTAAGCGGGTGATCCTTTCTTCGGGACGAAGCTTGACTCTTGAGTCTGAGCTTGGCTCCCGGCGGACAGGGCAGTCCTTCCTTCCTTACCTAGTCATGTCTGACTGGATAATTGCACCCTGCCGGGACTTCCTGCACCTCCTGGGCCTTGCGGCCTGCACCAGCGTGGTCTGTTTGGACCCGCCAGTCCATCGTCCCTTAATGGGGGCTGGCCAGCCAGCGGTCCTGGCGCTGCGATCCTTTGGACCAGTCCGTGACAACAGCCCAGGGTTGGGGGCGCTCTCCTTCGGACCGTTCCAGCTCATCTGCAGGAGAACATCCCGTTCGTCTGCCCCGAGTCGACGGTCTTCTCCGACCGATGCATCTCTGATGGGTGGGGGTGCCCATCAAGGGGAATACAGAGTGCACTGCCTCTGGTCCTCTCGGGAGTCCCGACGTCATTCCAACCTGCTGGAGCTGCAGGCGGTCCGCTTAGCTCACACCGTTCGCTCCGTCTGTGCGGGGTCTAGTGGTTTAGGTCCAGGCGGACAATACCACGACCATGTGCTACCTAACCCGCCAGGGTCGGATGAGCCCCTTGCCATTGCGTAAGGAGGTTCTCCGCATTGGGTCTTGCGCGCAGCTGGGAGGCGGTTTCCTAGCCATTTCGATGGCAGGAGCCTCCAGCACCCTGGCTGATGCCCTAAGCCGGATAAGGGCTGCGCCTCACGAGTGGTCTTCTCTGCCGGAGGCAGCACAAGATCTTTCTCCCTCTAGGTCACGCCTCGGGTGGACCCTTTTTTTTTTTTTTCCCCTCAGGAGAATCGAGGCCGAGACTGTCTCATGCCGCCCCTCAGCAAGGTTCGCTGTGGGGATGCCTTTGAGCTGGGACCCGGGCCTCTTCTCGCCTCTCCCCATTTCCCTTGACCCACAGGCTAGGCGAGGAGGGACTAGGTGCAGGTGATTCTGGTAGCCCCAGACTGGTTTGCCAGCTCTGGTATCCAGCTCTCCTCAGTCTCAGCCCCAGGCTCCGAGGCGGCTTCCAGCCCGCCCGGTCCTGATCTCTGTTATTAGGGGAAGGTATTCCATCCGGACCTTCAATCCCTGCACCTGGTGGCCTGGTCCCTGTGCGGCTAGTGGCCAGGCCTTGGGTCTTCCGGCAAGGTCCTCGACGTTGTTGAGGCGTCCTGCCAGGAGTCGACCAGATATGCTACGCCTTCAAATGGAAGAGTTCTCCATTTGGTGTTAGGATAGGGCCTGGTCCCTCCTCCTGTTCCTCGGCGAGCATTCCGGACTTCCTGTGGTCCGTTCTTCCTCTGACAAGGGCTTCGGTCGACGACCCTTAAGGTGCTCCTGATAGCCACCCCTGTATTCCGGGTGCGGGCTGGAAGGTAGTCGGTGGCGCAGGAAAGGTGGTCTGGTGATTTCCAAGACCTTGATCACACTACCCCTCCAGGGAGAGTATCACCATCTCTGTGGGATCTTACGCTGGTATGGGCTTAGCTCACGGGCAAGCCGTTCGAACCTATGCACAGGTGCGATTTCCCCACCTGTTGTGGAAGAACACCTTCTTGGGGGCTACCACGCCAACCAGAAGGCTGGGAGAGCTCCAGGTGCTCCTTTGAGTCTCCCTATCTGGTCTTCCACAGGGACAAGGTTGTCCTGCGCCCCACCCGAAGTTCCTTCCGTAGGCGGTGGCGGAGTTTTTCCCTAACCGGGTATTGTCTCTGCCGGGGTTCAACCCCATTCACACCTCGGAGGCCGCATATAGGATCCATTGGGACCCTAATTTAGCACTCACCTTCCCAGGGAGCGTAGGGCTGAAGTTCGGGAGAGGTTCACCAGCTGTTTGTCATCTACGCTGAAGCCGCACCTGGCAGACCTGCAGCCAAGTGGACGATGAGCGGGTGGGTCACCTCCTGCATAGATCTCTGCTATAGTTGGGCGGGCATGGAGCCTCCCAGAGGGATAAGTGCTCATTTTACCCACCCTTCCGCTGCATCGGTGGCTGCTTCCGAGGATACCTCTGTCCAGGATATCCGTAGGGCTTCTACCTGGAAGCTGGCATATACCGTTTTTACCCCCTACCACATTATCCTTGGGTCACTCCGGGATGTTGGTCGGGGCCTTGGTTCTCCAGTCTTTATTCCCTAAGTAGGGGGTGTGCGCCTTGCCTCCCTCCTCCCGGAGAACTGCTAGGAGTCTGCCAGATAGTGTGGATGAGCAACATATTCATGTCCCTAGAAATACAGGTTACTCACCTGTAACAGGAGTTCTAGGAATGGTATATGTTGTTCATCGACACGACCCACCCGGCCTCCCCAGCTTCGACACACAACCTGGCTTCCAGCAGGCTAGATCTGGCGTCATGGGGCGGAGCCGAGAGTTTTACCACCCGGGTGGGTGGGAGGAGCCAGCCTGAAGACCTTCTGGCAAGATTTAAAGCGGCAAGGAACCTGCCAGATAGTGTGGATGAACAACATATACCATTCCTAGAACTCCTGTTACAGGTGAGTAACCTGTATTTCCTGGACACAAAATGAGGAGTCTTTCTTAATTAATATTATTACCCCTGCTTTCTTTGTTTCCTTGCCCGAGGTGGACACCACCCTCCCCACCAATTGGCGCCTCAATTTAATGTGCTCTGCTTCCGAGAGGTGCGTCTCCTGGAGGATAGCCATGTCACAACCCCTCCTCTTAAGTTCCGTTAGGATTTTGGTTCTCTGAATAGGGGAGTTAAAGCCATTTACATTATAAGAGATAGTCCGTAAGTGTGCAGCCATTTCCTATCCCTATCAAATCTCTTCTCATTCACTCTTTCCAGTAGATATATATTTCCAGGTACTGCAAGACCCCGTGGGCCCCTCTGAGCCCTCTTGTCTCCTTTGAACCCACGTCGACAAACTTTGCCCAAAAACATTTGTAACTGATAAATTAGTAACACAGAACTATTGATTTGAGACATAGGATCCAACATAGATCCACTATAATAACTTTTATGTGAACAAGGGTAAGTACCAATCAAATTGACTTCCTAGGAAAATTAACTCTGGTAGTAAAAAGCTACTAAGAGTTGTCACGTATGTGACTAATTTAAGACCCCCTATCCAACCTCGTGACTTTTTAAGCTGACAACGATTAGTTTTTGGACGTCACTCCGTGTGTATAAGAAAGCCAACTAGCCCATAACCACCCTGCCAGCCCCACCCTCCTTCAATTAACCGCTTCCTCCAATAAAAGTCCCCCTTTGAGTAACAGTTTACATTCCCTTGTTTTAGCTTAAACAAAGAAAAAGGAGAGAAACCCCCCAGATACATTCTTTTCGGAAGGTAGTGACTACAAGTCCTTCTCAGCATCAGACTGTTGTGTTCTATGCCGCATTCTTCTGCCCTCTAGCGTGTCAAGCTTGTAAGTCCCCATTCAATCCAAATTTTCAGTAGTAACTGGTATAAGGAGAAAGAGAGGACCCCCACCCCCAAGTCCCAGTCTCAAGGCGGAGAAGAAATGCATCCGTGGACCAAGGATACACTGTTTGTGTCCGACTATTGCATAAGGAGGTGTAAACCCCGATCACCCTATAATCATTTTTAAGCCTAAGGGACCTCTAATATGCTCATGAGTAAAAAAACCATGGCTAGTCCCAAGTCTCTAAGGTACCTCTCCATGTGCAGCTGAACTCAATCCTTGGGTGATGGCAAAGCTGTCTTTTCTCCGTTCTGGGTCCTGTTTCTTTTTTCAGCGTGAAGTAATAATTTGGCGATGTCCCGTGCAGTTGCCATCGTGACAGTTCCTGGAAAAACCTCGCTTCTTAGTTTGGTTACGAGATACCACATTCCAGGCTCCCACTCTTAACTTTTTCTCCAGAGTTTCAAGTTCCAAGTCTGGCACCGTAATTTGAAGCTCCTTCAGTGTGGAACTTGCTTTGACCAGGAAGGGGAAGGTCTTCACTCCTGACTCCAGGTAAATCCTCAGCCTTGCCAGAAAGAGCAACTGGGCCTTTATTTCTTTTTTCTGCCGTAGCTCCCTTATAACCCCTCGAACTTTTTGCGTTTCGGCTTGCAGGGCTGATGAAAAGTCCTGGTCAAAGAAAATTGTTGCCTCCTGGTATTTTAGGTCCCTATGCCTCCAGGCCTCATGGATGCTCCATTCTTTACTCTGAAAGTGCAGCATTCGAATTATCAGAGAACGAGGCCTGGCATTGGGATCTGCTGGTTTCGGTACTAGGGAGCTGTGAGTGCAGTCTGTCTCCAAGTTTACATCGGGAGGTGGGGAGAGCACTGCTCTCAGCACCTGCTGCAGAAATCAGCCACCGTCGGGAAGCCTTCCTCTACCCGTTTGGGGATTCCATGAATTCTAAAATTGTTCCTATGGGAGCGATTTTCTAAATCTTCCAATTTGGCTTGTGTTTCTCGATCCCTTTGAAGCAGGAATAAGAGAAGTCGCTCTGTGCCTTCTTGTGCCTCAGACAGTTCTCCGATGCTGGCTTCTGAAGTTGAAACTTTTCTGTCTAGTGCTCTTATGTCTTGCCTCAGGTCTGCCAGGGCTGAATCAATTTTGTTTACTGTGGCTAGAATTTTTTTGAGGTTTGGTTATTTTCCGATTGTTCCGTCTCGTCCTGATCCCAGTCCGCAGAGGATTCTGAAGGGAGCCTTCTACGTTGAGGTAGGGCCGTTAGGCTCTCTTGAGGCCTTCTCAGAGTCATTTGCCTCATTTTGCTCGCTGAAGATGATGATAACCATTGTCCTTTTGCTTTCTGTGGTTTCCCTGCCATCTATAATAGTGGCCTCGTTATAAAAATTGCTGTATTGGAGTCGCTTTCTTGCCGATTTCCTTAGATTAGGGTGAGGTGATCAGGGAACTTCTAAAGTTAGCTGCCCACCATGTCAGTGACGTCACCGGAAGTCCCAAGATTGTGTCATTTCTGCATTCCACAGTTGCAGCCTCGTGGCATTTTGAAATCTAATCTCTGCAGTATTCTAAAAATTCCACACAACTTTGTCATTCAAAAGCTATGCTTGCCGCTGCATTCCAGCACCCCTCACCACATTCTTAAGTACTTTAGCTAGCATCTGCTTGTTGTGGAATGCATGTTCTGACCCACCCAGTGTCAGCTTTCGTTTTTCAAATTTTTACTACAACTGCAGCTTTATGTAACGTGGGAGAAGTAAGTCTTGTAAGGTAGCTTGCAGGGAAGACTAGGCTATGAGATCTGGTTATGACAAAACTGGCTTTTTTGAACAGGCAGTGAATTTAGGGTTACAAAATGACTTGGAACATTCAAACAAAATAACTTGGATATATCATTTTTGGCACAAGGCTGATTGGTGATATGATCCAAATTCTGATGCCAGAAATTTTGGTTGAAAGTCCCTCTTTAAATCAAGACAATTCATATTCGATAAATACAAAAAATATTTCTGTGGTTTTTGTGATAGAAAAGGTAAAAAGTTACGAAAGTCCAGAGTTGGAAGGATGTCTTAGACTGTTGTAGCACAGATTTAGATGTGCACTGATGGGCGTTGGAGACTGCAGTAGCACAGACCTTATTTCCACCCCTTTTTTGCCTAATTTCATTTTCTAGTAGGCTTTTTCTCTTACCCTGAAGAATGCAGGGACAAGGCAGGTGTACAGAACTATGTGGCTAGCATTGTTTGACAGTATGGATAAATTATTTCTGAGAGTTTGATACTTTTCCTTTTCTTGTCCAGGAGGGATGCCAGTTTTGTAACTGCTGTCTTGCAGAACCTTTTTCCTAAAAATAGGTTCGACTGCTAGTGAGTGTGTAGTTGCAAGGCGTCTTTGATGGATTCCTGTTGTTTGAAGAAAAAAATACTCACTGTAGTTATGTTATTTCTTCTTAGGGATCCATCATTAAGCATAACAAACCCTGACCCAGGAGCCAACCCGGTGGTGTAGAGGACTGAGGTGCCATGGGCACCTTACCTCGTCCCACACTGGTGACCTGAATTCAGGAATGGACGAAGGTCGCTCATGGGTCAGCTGGGAGAAGGGGGGGATTGAGTGTTTATAGGACTGCTCTCCTCCCTTGGGGGAGGGAATCTCGTGCCTCGCCGCTTGACTGCCATCTGGAGGAATTCAGATGGTGGTGCGTGCATGCGTGCGAGCCTCACTGGGGAAGGGCGCATGGCCAGAGCACCGGGGTTGTCTCCGTGGAGCACACAACGTGCACATTGCATGCCTGTGATGCCCAAGGGAGAAAACTAGGAGGAAAAAATGAAGGGCGGGCTTCATGAAGGTGGCCCGCTTGGTCTGTCCGGTCGGGGGACAGATCTGTATTGTGTGTTCCAGGTGGGGGAGGATGACCCTCCCTTCCTGGCCCTACCATGGGAAGGCGGTCTGCAGGGGATAGGGTCCCTGCACACCGGTGGAGACTCGGGACGGCCGCTGCTGATCGGGACAGGGTTGAACAACCGCCCGTACCTGCCAAGGAGGATAAAAACCTATGTAACAAAAAACAAAACAAAAAAACCTGGCCTAGCCTTCCCTTTCGGAATCTGAGAATAGGTTCGCACAAGACTCCGTTCTTATCTTAAGATTACTTGAGAATTATTTATCACAGTTCCTCAGCATTTGTTAAAATGTAATCATTTAAACATTTTTTACATGATGTCTACTTCAGGTTGGCTGGATTTTTCAAAATTTTGAAGAACTTTTTAAAAAAAAAATTAGTAGTCATTTAGCTAGTGTAGTGGTCACTGCTCCCCTAGCTATTAAAACAAATCTGCATTGAAACAGCAGGGGAAGCTTGACCACAGTGCAGAGTTTGAATGTGTATTCTACGTCTCTGGTACATCACACTCTGGCAGGATGATATAGGTGTAAAGCTCATTGATGGATCCCTGAAACAAAACAACTTTACTGCAGTGAGTAATTTTTTCTGTTTGTTCCTTTCGAGGCTTCAGAAAGCAACGAGGCTGAGTTTCCTTCACTGCTTTTAAGTTTTTCCAAGAATAGAGGCTCCTTCTCTTGCAGACACTCCAGATGAGCTGACAAGAAGGGCAGACTATCTGCATGGGGACGTCTTCAGAACTTTAGTGAAAGATGGGCACAGGCCACAACAGACTCATGGGAGCTAGTGATGATCATCTCTCTTGGCTGTGTATTAGAATTCGGAGAGCAGGAGTTTAATAGTTATGTCTTATAAGTCTGCAGTCATCTTGCGCCTGAGTGATTGCACTAGAGATAGAATTTGTAAATATGCAAATTCATAGCTAGAACCTGAGGTATTCTCTTAACAGGATTTCTGTTCTACTGCAAGGGTTAATAAAGATTTTTCCTCTTACTGTGCCTTCATGTCCCGGATGGTGGACACTTTGAACCTCCAATCCACTGAAACAGAAGTGGACATAGAGGAGGCAGAGTTTATGTATTTATTGCAGTTTAGGATTAGTACCTTTGAGCCGAGGGCTCGTTTACAAAGGCTCCAAGTCAGCAAATAAATGACATAACAAGACAAAAACAGTACATACAGGTGAGCACAAAATAACAGCAAAGTTTCAAGTGCAGTTACAGTGAGAACAGTATTACAAGATCAGCAAGTAAGAATACATGGTTACCATGGGGAATTACCACCAACAACAACAACACTACATGAGTGTGGTACAATGCTTTGGAAAGTGCAGAGTGCAGCCAAGGGCAGTGGGTCCCTGGCTGCTGAGGAGTAGAATGGTAGACGCAGCCAGACATGGCTTTATCCGTGGAAAGGTAGGGAGAGGTGGGGGCGGTGCTATGCATGGAGGGAGGGTGAGGCGGGAAGGGAGAAAAGGGGGTACCTTTGAGTTTATGAATATGTTGGGCCTGACATCTTCAAGGAGAATGTCAGTACCCATACACTAATCACTGAAAAAGCCACTGCCACAGTCTTGGCAACACCACACTGTGCCCTAGCTATATATAGATAAAAAGGTGGAGGAAGGGTACTAGATGGGCAGGCTGGGTTCAGAGTACCTGTATGCCCACCCTGACCATGAAGGTTGATAACAAGCTGCTGCATGTGAGAAGGCTAAGGCCTTTCTGTCGTCCCTTCCCTCAGAGAAGGACACTAGAAAGCCCGACCATATGGCAAGAAAGGCTTATACAGCAGCCACCTGGTAGCTTAAGCAGGCAGCGTATATGGGACGCATAACTCAAAACCAGCAGGCATTGTGGAACACATTCCTGGCATTGTGCGAAAATCTCCCCTCCGATGAGCGTGCCAATCTGGTCACTACAGTTATAACCAGATTGGAAGATACAAGATATTCATTTCAGATGGCCAGAAATACTAATGACACAGAATCTAGCATTCTTACCCAAGGAGTCCTTTAGCATCAGTAACTATAGCAGTTAGCTGGCTAGGTGCAACTGCCCCGGAAGTATGACTTTAAGATAATTAGCATAATGAGCTTGGGCATCAGCCAATCAGAGAAAAGGAGGGGAGTGTGCTGAGAGGGAGCAGCCTGAAGGGCTTCAAAATTTTTTCGCCGCTGACTGAGCATCATTGCCTCAGAGGTGTCTCTCAACTTTCCTTGTTGACAGCCTTTTTCTGCTTGTCTTGGTAAAATTTTCCTCACAAACTTTATATTTTAGTGTGCTGAGTGTAATCTTACTATTTTTTAGCAGTTATTCTTTCTGCAATTCTGCAGAGTTTTCCACAGTTCCCCTCTGTTTATTTTATATTTATTTTTACCGCGATTGAGTATTTTCTACGGTTTCTTTCATAAATTTACCGCAGTTCCCCTTTTCTTGTGGGTACCATCGAATTTAACTTTTTTCTGTATTTTTTACCTCAGAAATCTCGGGTCCTTACCGCAAGGTAACTGTTTGGATTTTCAAACTTTGACAGTTATTGCTGGTTTCTCTGTGGATTAGCATGTCAGAGAGTCCCAGAACTAAAAAGAAATCTGGACCTACAGAAAGGAATTTGGCTTAGCAGATTTTCAACAACCTGCACCCCAGGTGTTAAGATCCAGATTTTATTTGTTCTCTTTACACAAATTGGATAAGAAATGGAGCAAAGACTTGGAAAAACATAATGATGGCTGAGGACAAATCAAAGGCTACCGATGAGGGGCCATCTAAATTTAATAAAAATAAAAAATTTAAGCAGGGGTGCTGATGAAGCCTCCAGTTTCCAGCCAGATAAATAAAGCTTCCATCGGAGCTGATGAAGTTTCTCACAAATTAAAAAAAATAAATAAGGGCGCTGATGAAGTGTCCAAAAAAGGAAGCATGATCCAGCTGCTGATGAAGTGGCTAAAAAGATGGTCTGTAAAGACAAAAAATGCTCCTGTTCCTCTTGGGAAAGCCAATAGTGAGACAACAGGTAGCTTAAAATATAAAAACAAAGCATATACAGCCACCGTCTATGCAGGTCCCTAATGTGCAAGACTTGGCAAAAACATGGCAAGTCCTTTAGACCTTACAAAAGATGGGGTCTATATTTACTGGGGCTAGTATGCACTCTTCCACAGTTCTGTCTTCCGGAGACTGTGAGGATGATACAGATGATAATGAATAATTTTATGATGCCCCTGACATGAATTTAAGGGCCTAGAACCTTATGGGTCCCACTACTCTCTTTTTGGAGCTTCCTCTGCTAACCCGGAGGATCTCCCCTGTATGCTTACATTTATCCAAAACATGCTAGACACCCTGGACCTCCCTACGTAGAGTCCATCCAGGATGAAGATGAAGATTACAGGGAGATGAAAGGTCTCCCACCTCCTAAAAGACTGGTTGTGCCTCTCATAATGAAAAAATATAAATAAAAATACCATTAACTGCTTCAGACTCCCACTTCTGTGGCAGGGGCTGACAAGCGGGCTGAAAAAAATAAATATATCAATTGTCTAAGAACAATGCTGAATGCCTGTCTGTACATCCCAGCCATGAGAGTATAGTGCAGCAGGCAGCTTTCGAGAAAGCTGGGGTCTCCTTGTCCTCCTTAACCCCGGACAAGGACTCCAGAAAAATAGATTTCATAGCAAACCACAGCTGCTTATCAAACTTTCTTCCTACATGGCTTTCATGGCCAAATATCAGAAAGCACTGTGGAATTCTGTCCTGGCCATTACCCGCAAGGGATTGGATGCAGTAGTACAGGAGCTGGTGGATACGGAAAAAAACTGCCGTGGAAGCTATGTAGTACCAATTCCACATGGCAGATGACAACAAAGATGCCGCCTCCAGAGTCATGGCCCATGCCATCTCTCTGAGGCGCTTTGCCTGGCTTAGGACTACTGGTCTAACCCCAGACACCCAGTCTAAGGCTATGGACTTTCCTTGTGATCAAATCATGTTGTTCGATTCCAGAACAACTGACTACAACCTCTTGGCTAAACCTAAGCCTCTGGCCCCGCGGAAATTCCACCCGAAGGCAATAGGGGCAGAGGTTATATTCCCAGGCCTTACATTTCCTACCCACAGTCTGACTTCTCTCAGTACAGGGGTGCTTTCAGAGGGAGGGGCAGAAGGGGCCAAAGAAGGGCCACCTCTACCTAGCCAGCAGCTTTGCAGTCTAAGCCCTGATGTGAGTGTATACAGACCTCAAGTATACCCAGGTGTCGAAGCCTCTAACCCCAGCACTGGTGTTACTGTTGGAGTTGGAGGTAAAAAACCTTCTAGCTCTGTGAGTCGTGGAGAGGATCCCGACCATGAAAAGGGACAAGGGCCTTTACTCCAGGTACTTTCTGACACAAAAGAAAATGGGGGTAAATTCAAGATGGGCACTCTGTTACTAGTCATACAGTCCTTACAGCAGAGAGACTGGCTAGCCTCCCCTGGACCTAAATGACTCCTTTTTTCCATATACCTATAAGGAGGTCTCACAGGAAGTTTCTCAGGTTTAAACTCCCTTCGGACCACTGTCAGTTCACTGCGGCCTTTCAGCCTATCCTCAGCCCAGCAGTCTTTACAAAGTGCTTGGCAGTGGTAGCAAAAGCACCTCGGGAAACTGGGAATCTCTAGCTACCCCTTTTTTGATGATTGGTTCATAGTGCCAAAGTCTCCATCAGATTAGGCAGACTGAGTGGGCCGTAGGCCCTTATCTGCCGACACTGTCTATGTATCTATGAGTCTCTTTCCCTTACAGGGCTCACTCTGGAGTCTCTTGGTTCCCTGGTAAATCTAAATAAAGTCTCACCTGGAACCCTCCCAGCTACTCACCTTCATAGGAGCTCAGCTGGACACCCAGAAAGGATATGCCTTCCTTCCACAGGTGAGAATTCAAACTTTCCCTTAGTGGCAGATTCTTTCGTCCAGGGACAGCCAAGACCAGCCAGACATTTTCTCAGGCTATTGGGACACATGGCTTCAATGCCTGCAGTGATCCCAGGAGTCAGGTACAGGATGGGAATCCTGCAACCCTATTTGAGAGCTCGCTGGTATCAAAGAAGCAGCAATTTTTCAAAGCTGATACCGGTGACAGAGCAGTCTCTTCAGTCCCTGCTTTGGTGGAAGAACCCTGCAAATTTGGCAGTAGGGATCCCCTTCCAAGCTCCGCTTCCCACAGAGGCAATCACCACAGATGTCTCCCTCCTGTGCGGGGGAGCTCATCTGGACAGTTCCTCAGTGAGTGGCACCTGGACTCTCCAAGAGTCGCAGTTACATATATACCTTTTGGAACTCAGAGCAATCTTTTTAGCTCTCAAAGCATATGCTCCTGTCATAAAAAAGGCAGACTGTACAAATTCAGATAAACACACCACTACAATGTTTTACATAACCAAGCAGGGTGGTACCGGATCAGGAAATGCTCTGTTCAGGGGGCTCTGACAATCTGGTCTCTCACCTTCTCTCTGGGAGTCAGCCTTTTAGCTACTCACCTCCCAGGCAAGCAGAATATCCTGGCAGATGCTCTAACTCGTGTCAGTCAAGGTCAGAGCGAATGGACTCTGAACAAGCAAGTACTAGCCACAGTGTTCAGGCGGTGGGGCACTCCAGAAGTGGATCTGTTGGTCTCTCCCTTCAATTTTCAGCTTCATCAGTACTGTTATAGGCCCCCAGTCCCAGGAACGCTTCCCCTAGATGCCCTGATCCTGGACTGGTCAGGGAGGTACCTATATACAATCCCTCCCTTCCCCCTGATACTCAAGGTATTGCTGAAGCTCAGACTACAGCCTACATCAATGATTCTGGTGGCTCCAGATTGACCCAGGCAAGCCTGTTGCCCTCTCCTTCTCTCACACTCTTGCAGTAGGCCCATTCGCCTGCCACCAACGTACTCTCTGCTGACCCGTCCCCAGACAGGAGTGCGTTATCCAGACATACACTTTCTTCACCTCAAGGCCTGGTTCTTGAGGGGTTAGAGTTTCCATCCTCTCAGTACTCAGAGCAAGTCCTTATGACCCGGAGAATGGCTAAAAGAACCTAACAAAAAGAAAGACTTATGCAGCCAAATGGGAAGAGGTTCTCCCTTTGGTGCAAGAGCAAAAAGATTAATCTTCTTACAGCTTCAGACTCCAGCTGTTGGATTACCTGATACATTTGCAGGCGTCAGGCCCGAAACCTTCCCCTCTCAGGCTACACCTGGCTGCAGTTTCAGCCTATTTTTCGGTGGGAAGAAAAAGTCAATTCTAGGGACGTGGATATGTTGTTCAAGCCATACTTATTGGCAGGTTCCTTGCCGCTTTAAATCTTGCCGGAAGGTCTTCAAGCTGGCTCCTCCCACCCACCCGGCTGGTAAAACTCTCAGCTCCGCCCCATGACGCCAGATCTTCAAACAACATGAAGTCTTGCTGTATTCTGAAATATACAGTTAGGTCCTGCCTTTCAGCTGCCCCGGAGAACAAAATGTTCACCACAAGCTCGGTTGAAGCCCCTGTCTGCTGTTGTTTAAACTGCAACCGTCAGATTCTTTACTCCGCCTCACTGAACAGTCACTCCGGAGATTTCTCCTGCTGCTCGGTTCAAAAAGTCGGTTGAAGTATCGGTTTTCGGTCATTTTTCTTCCGAATTGCTGTTACCCGCTTAGTCGGTTCAAGTCTCTCGTCTGTTATCATTGAGTACTAGATAGGTTTTTGTTTTTGTTTCTGTGTGGAACTTGTAAATTGTGGATGGGGTTCCCTGTGACCTTGAATGCGCTCTGTAGTAGCTAAAGGCTCTTTTACGTCAAGCTGTGCCTTCCTTTCTCCCAAGGAGAATGGTCAGCTTTCATACAAAAGTATTTTAACGCTTCATATTTGATTTGTGTTACAAATTGTGATATAGGTTTAACTGAGAAAATAAAACTACCTGGCAGTGCTATTTTAAGAGATGTAATCTTTTCCGGATTGTAGAGTTGCTGAGGGACTTACCCCACCATTGGTTGACAGGGAGATACGAGGGACAGAAAGAAATTTAGTGTTGGAGGTACACAGTATATGAGGTGGGGAGTAAGCAAAGAAGAGGCCAGGGAGATCAGAACCAGCAGGGTGTGTTAGAATGCTGTCCAGTTGGTAGATATTGCCAGATGAGAACTTAAAATCTAACTGGAAGAATGGGGTTAGCATTGTGGTAATGAATCCTGAGCAACAAGAAACATTTGGAATATTTTAAACCATTTTCTTTCTCGTCTGTATTAACTAGCAGAGATTGTAATGTTACTTTCCGTAGTAACAGCTTTTCTTATAAGGGATTAGAACAGCCACTCAAACTCCTGCATCATCTTAGTGAAGAGTCTGGTGTCTGCGTTAAGTTTCTAGCTTCCCAGCATTCCAACAGTAGATCTTTTAACTGAACAGGCCAGGAGGCTCCAGATTTAAATTAGAAAAATATGCAGGTTATAGCAGTATTAATATCAGATTAAAGAAAGGATTTTAATTATACAGAATAAGCAAAAGCAATCATTAATGGCTCAGGCTGTAATAACAGTAACCAATTCTGAAGAACTTAATTACCTTATCCCAAAAAGGGGGGGCAGGAAAGAGCAGTGTGATTGGCTGTTCTAATCATTTAGAAGAAAAGCTGTTCTAGGGACGTGGATATGTTGTTCAATCCACACTTACTGGCAGGTTCCTTGCCGCTTTAAATCTTGCCGGAAGGTCTTCAAGCTGGCTCCTCCCACCCACCCGGGTGGTAAAACTCTCGGCTCTGCCCCATGACGCCAGATCTTCCTTACCGTTTGGAAGCTCAGGTTCCCTCCTTTGCGCTCTTTGTTTTAGGCCTTGATCCAAACTCTTTAGGTTAATCCGAAACTTATTTTAAGATTTACAGGACTTCGGTCTGTATCTTCCCTCACGGCTGCGATGGACAAATCGACTCCTGGATTTCGTAGGTGCCCCTGTGGGCAGAAGATGTCCTGGACCGATCCGCTCACCACGTGCGTTTATTGCCTTGGACTCGGCCATGACTCGCAGGCTTGTGAGTTGTGCAAATCCTTTTCGGCTTCGGTCTTGGAGGGCCGCGCTGCCGGTTACTGTTGGGGTGACACGAAAAACGTTATCCTCCGGTTAAGTCTAAGGAGGCCCGTTGGGCGATGTCCGCGGCTGCGGGCCAGGTGGAACAGCTGGAGCAGATGATCGCCCTCGAGGAGGAGGTGGCCCAGGCCGCATCATCATCATCCTCGGTCGCGCATTTATCCCACTCTTCTTGGAATCCTACTACACAGCTTCTTTCAAGGAGCTTTGCCAGTCCTTCTCCACCAAGGGAGAAGGCCCTTTGGGACATTCCTCTCAGTCCAAAAGAAGGACCCCAAGGGTAAGTCCCACCGTCGACGTTCGTGGGAGCGGGAGAGGTCCCCTTCCCGGATAGTCGACACTCGACTTCGGTCGAGGTGCGGCTAAGGCCTCTGGCTTCACGGTGTCCCCATCAGGTCAGCCGGCTGAGGCACCCGTTGACGCAGTCGAGATTTTTCTTACCCCGTCGGACGGGCTGTCGACCGGAGAAGCCGACAACCCTTCTTCACCGGTTCCCCCGGTGGAAACCGAGGACTTGCCTGTGCCTCCTGTGCTGGAGTCCCCGATTAAGGTCCCTGAACCGAGGGAGGAGTGGGTTTTCCGCGCTCCCTCTCAGACCCATCCTCGGAAACACGAAGGTCTCGGTCTCAGACTTCTTCTTGGTCCAGCCGATCCCGCCGACATCGGCTGTCTCGGTCTCGGCACCGTGGAAAGTGGCGGTGCCGCTCATCCTCGTCCTCTTCGGGAGATAGGCTCCGGCGTAAATTGCATCGGTGCTACGAGGGGCTAATGTGGCAGCAGCTCCTTCAGACTGGGAATTAGCTGACTTCGTAGTCTTCCCTGGCCATTAGGTGGCTGTCACTGGAGCGGCCGAAACAACCCCTCGTAGTGGTCGAGGAGCTGAAGCCGGCACCGGTTGTTCGGCCGAAACCAGCTACGCCACCCATTGTGGTGGAACCCCCGCCTCCACAACCAAAATTTGGGGCCCCGACCAAGGATTCTCGATCGGGTCAAGGCTTGCCCCATCGGTTGTCGGTCACCCTCACTCCTGATCGACCTCGGCAGGTGGAGGGTGGCTCAGGCGCTCGGCAGCTGTTCGCAGACTCCTCGGAGTCTGATGATGACTCCTCCTTGTTCTCCAGGCCGTTTGACTTGGGAGTCCACTGGGGGTCAGTCAGTGGACGAGAGCCCATACTCGTTTCTGGGAATGCTTCAGCTCATCTCAGAGTCCACTGGGATGAAGCTAGAACCCGTTCAAAATGGGCAAGTATCCCTTGCGGAGATACTGGACGAGAGGATTCCCGAGGCCTTCCGGTGGCGAAGCCATTGTTGGCCTGCCCTGGAGCTATGGCAGCAGCCAGCTTCTTGTCCAGCACCTTCGGCCAGGATGGCTTGGAAGTATGCTGTCCCCACCGGTTCACTCTCCAGTTTCTTGGAGCACCCATCTGCAGAGGGGCTCGTGACCGATAGCATTTTCCGGCATTCCAGGAATGCTCGGGACATGGACAAGCCTCCCGACAAGGAGTCCAAGAAGTTGGACTACTCCGGGCGGAAAGTTTACGCTGCTTCCTCCCTAGGCCTTCGTCAGGCCAGCTCGGCCATCCTGATGGCACACTTTTCACATGCCCTTTTGGGCTCCGTGGATGAGTTAATTCCTCATCTCCCAGCTGACCTCCAGAGTACGGTCAAGCAGGTGCGGGATCAGGGAAGGGCGGTGGCCAAACAGCAGTTCCAGACCTCCCTGGACATCACTGATTCATGTGCCCGGTCAGTAGTGGCTGCAGTGGCCATGCGCCACAGAGCTTGGCTGCGGATCTCCACTTTTATGGCAGATACCCAGCACAAGCTGGCAGACGTTCCCTTCCTGGGTACCGACTTGTTCGGTCCCGGTGTTGAGGGGCATCTTCAGCGGATTGAGAAGTCCAATGCCACCTTGGACTCGGTCACGTCTGCCCAGAAGGACAAAGGCCGCCAGCAGCAGCGTAAGCCCTTTCGTCCTTCAGCCCCTGTGGTGCGTCCGGCCCAGCAACACCAGTATCAGGGCCAGCAGGCTCGCACTTGGCATCCCAAAGCCAAGCCTGCCGCTTCTTCCAACAGGAAGCCGGGAGGGAAAGGTCCAGGAGGCTCCTCGGCCAGTCCTTCCTCCAAGCCTGCCCAGTGGCGGGTTGAGGGTGTAAGCCCCAACCTCGTCCTCCTCCCGAGTTTCCCCCTGTGAGAGCGGCTCTCCACTTCATTTCCACCTGGTCGGTATCACCACAGACCGCTGGGTGTTGGAAGTGGTAGGAAAGGTCTGCAGCTGAATTGAAAGCAGTCCCCAACCTATCGAAGCGCCGCCTCGACGGGGGTCTACGGGCTCTGCAGCTTCTCTGTCGGCCCGTCGAGCTGACACTGCCCTGCTCCTCCAGAAGGAGGTGATCAGGGAGGTGGCGGATCCTCCTTCAGACCCAGGGTTTGTGTCCAGGTACTTCCTGGTCCCAAAACGGACGGGGGGCTGGTGCCCCATTCTAGACCTCCACGACCTGAACAAGTTCCTAAGGTCTCAAACCTTCAGGATGGTCACTCTGGCTCAGATCATCCCATCCTTGGAACGAAGCATGTGGTGCTGTTCTCTGGACTTTCAGGACGTGTTCTTTTCACGTCCCAATCCGTCTATCCCACCAGCGATTCCTCTGCTTCAGAGCGGAGGAATCCCTTTCCGAGTTCCAGGCCATGCCCTTCGGCCTCTCTCCAGCTCCCAGGGTCTTCACCAAATGCATGGCAGTGGTGACAGCATTCCTGTGGCGCCGAAGGGTCCAGGTGTACCCTTACCTGGACGACTGGCTGATTGCAGCCTCCTCCAAGTCAGAGGTGGAGTGGTCCAGGGATCTGGTATTCCAGGTCTGCTCTCAGATTGGCCTCCTCATCAACGAGGCCAAATTGGAACTCATGCCAGTGCAGGTGATTCTGTTAATTGGGGCAGAGCTCGACTCTCTTCGAGCCAGAGCACGGCTCACGGCGGACAGGGCTGAGGTTCTTTCTTCCTTTGCCCAGTCATTTCTGGTTGGGCAGTTGCACCCTGCCCGGGACTTCCTGTGCCTCCTGGGCCTCATGGCGGCCTGCACCAGCGTGGTCCGCTGGGCCCACTGGCACATGCGTCCCCTGCAGTGGGGACTGGCCCGCCAGTGATCACAGTGCTCCAGTCCTCTGGACCAGCCAGTGATAGTGACCCAGGAGATGGGGAACGCTCTCCAGTGGTGGATCGTTCCCGCTCATCTGCAGGAGGGTATCCCGTTTGTCCGCCCAGAGCCAACGGTCACTCTAACGACTGACGCCTCTCTGATGGGTTGGGGTGCCCATCTGGGGGAGCTCAGAGCGCATGGCCTCTGGTCCCCCCAGGAGTCTCGATGCCACATCAACCTGCTGGAGCTTTGAATGGTCCGAATAGCCCTCACCACCTTTGCTCTGTTTGTACGGGGTCAAGTGGTCCAGGTCCAGATGGACAACACCATGACCATGTACTACCTAAACCGCCAGGGCGGGACGCGCTCCTTGCCTCTGTGAAAGGAAGCTCTCTGCACTTGGTCTCTTGTGGGCAGACTGGAGACGGATCTCCTAGTCAGTCATGTGGCGGGAGCCTCCAACACTCTGGCCGATGCCCTAAGCCAGATAGGTGCTGCATCTCACGAGTGGTCTCTCCTGCCGGAGGTAGTACACGATCTGTTCTCCCACTGGGGCAAACCTCAGGTGGACCTGTTTGCCTCCAGGGAGAATGCGAAGCTGAGGCTGTTTCATGTCCGCCCCCTCAACAGGGCTCACTGCAGGGGTGCCTTCTGAGGCCATGGACCCCGGGCCTCTTCTACGCCTTTCCCCACAAGGTGCTTCTCAAGGCGAGGAGGACAAGGTGCAGGTGATTCTGGTAGCCCCAGACTGGCCCGGTCAGTTCGGTATCCAGATCTCCTCAGCCTCAGCTCCAGGCTCCGAGATGGCTTCCAGCCCCGGACCTGATCTCAGTCAACCAGGGAAGGTATTCCACCCGGACCTTCAATCCCTGCACCTGATGGCCTGGTTCCTGAGCGGCTAGAGTTCCAGGAATTGGGTCTTTCCGACGAGGTCCTCGACATTGTTGAGGCATCCCGTAAGGAGTTGACCAGAAAATGCTATGCCTTCAAATGGAAAAGATTCTTCATTTGGTGTCAGGATAAGGGGTTGGACCTTTCCTCCTGTTCCTTGGCCAGCATTCTGGACTACCTATGGTCCCTTTCTCAGCTGGGACTTCAGTCGACGATCCTTAAGGTGCACCTGGCAGCCATCTCTGCTTAGCGGGAGCGGGCCGGAAAGCAGTCGGTGGCGCAGGAGAAGGTGGTCGGGAGCTTTTTCAAAGGCCTTTATCACATATCCCCTCCTGTGCGAGAACCTCCACCTCCATGGGATCTACTGCTGGTATTGGCTAAGCTCATGAGCAAGCCATTCGAACCGATGCACAGGTGTGACATCTCTCACCTGTCGTGGAAGACCGCCTTCTTGGTGGCTATCACGTCAGCCAGAAGGATGAGAGAACTCCAGGCGCTTTCCATCGAGTCTCCTTATCTGGTCTTCCACAGGGACAAGGTTGTCCTGCGCCCCCACCCGAAATTCCTTCCGAAGGTGGTGTCGGAGTTTCACCTTAACCAGGTGTTGACTCTGCCGGTGTTCTACCCCAATCACACCTTGGAGGCCGAATATTGGCCCCATACTCTGGACCCTAGAAGAGCGCTCTCTTATTATAAGGAGCGGACGGCTGAAGTTCGGGGAGAGGTTCGCCAGCTGTTTTGTCACCTACACTGAAGCTGCACCTGGCAGACCTGCAGCCAAGCGGACGATAGGCAGGTGGGTCACCTCCTGCATAGATCTCTGCTATAGGTTGGAGGGCATGGAGCCTCCCAAAGGGATAAGAGCTCATTCTACCCACCATACCGCTGCTTCGGTGGCTGCTTCCTCGGACGTTCCTATCCAGGAAATCTGCAGGGCTGCTACCTGGAAGTCAGCACACACCTTCATTACCCATTACCACATCGACCTTGAGTCACGCCGGGATACTGGTTTTGGGACCGCGGTTCTCCAGTCCTTATTCCCTAAGTAGGGGGTGCTCGCCTTGCTTCCCTCCTCCCAGAGAACTGCTAGGAGTCTGCCAATAAGTGTGGGTTGAACAACATATCCATGTCCCTAGAAATACAGGTTACTCACCTGTAACAGTTCTAGGAGTGGTATATGTTGTTCATCCACAAAACCCACCCGACCTCCCCGGCTTCGACGTGCAACCTGGCTTCCAGCGGGCTAGATCTGACGTCATGGGGCGGAGCCGAGAGTTTTACCACCCGGGTGGGTGGGAGGAGCCAGCTTGAAGTCCTTGCGGCAAGGAACCTGTCAATAAGTGTGGATGAACAACATATACCACTCCTAGGACTCCTGTTACAGGTGAGTAACCTGTATTTTTTTCCCATACCATAATGAAACAGTTTTTCAAAGGCCTCTTGCACCTCCAGCCTCCAATCAGGGAGTCAGTCCTCTTTGGAGCCTGAATCTTTGCATTGCCAAGCTCAAGGAACCACCCTTTGAGCCTATGGCCACTGCCCATCGCAAGTTCATAGCCAGGAAATCTGTCTTCCGGGTGGCCATTACCTCTGCCAGGAGGATTTCAGAGCTACAGGCCCTACGTACTGAGCCTAACTACATCATTCTTCAGAGACAAAATTGTGCTCAGGACAAACAGGAAGTTCCTGCCTAAGGTGGTCCCTGAATTTCACCTTAACAAATCTGTTATTCTGCCTGTCTTCTTTACTGGGAAATCCAATCCAGACGAGCAGAAGCTTCTCAGTCTGGATGTCAAAAGAGCTCTCTTTTACTATCTAGAGCATATTAGACAGGTCAGTTGTTCCTCACCTATGGGGATGTAGGCAGAAGAAGATCTGCTACCAAGAGGACTGTTTCCCGGTGGTTAGTCTCTTGTATTAGAGTCTGCTACGAAAATGCTGGTCATCAACCTCCTGCGGGGCTTAGGGTCCATTCCAGCAGGGGCACTGCAGCCTCTGTGGCAACAGCAAGAGACATACCCCTTTGGGATGTCTGCAGAGCAGCTACCTGGAAATCTGTACACACGTTCATTAAGCACTCCAGCTTAGACGTGCAGTCCAGATCTCATGCCAGAAATTGGCAGGGCGGGTCTGCAGAGCCTCTTTCCTAAGTAGGTTCTCTGCCCACCTCCCACTTGGTACTGCTCGGTAGTCTGCTATAGTTGCTGATGCTAAAGGACTCCTGGGATAAGAAGAAAAAATTACTCACCTAAGTAATCTTCTTTCTTCCAAGGGGTCCTTTAGCATCAGTAAGCTTCCATCCTTCCTCCCCAGTTCTCCTTTTAGGAGAAGGGCTCTGTTCTCGGTTTTATCACCAAAATCGGTGTGTCCTACTCCACTTTGAAGGTCCATAGCTCAGATATCTCAGCGTACCATGAGCTAGTAGATGGTAAACCTGTGGCTCAGTTGAAAGTCTCAAAAACCTTTCTGAAAGGGATTCTCCATCTGAAACCCCCCGTCTGCAGCCCAACTGCACCTTGGAACTTGAACTTCATCCTGGAAAAGCTCACCCTTCCTCCTTTCGAGCTGGCTATGAGCTGTGATTTACGCCTCCTTTCCTGGAAGGCACTTTTTCTTGTGGCTATCACGTCAGCCCAAAGGATTTCAGAACTTCACGCTCTAGTCTGCAAGGAGCCCTATCTGATTTTCCATAGGGACCGGGCAGTCCTCAGAACAAATCCGAAGTTTCTTCCCAAGGTGGTGTCAGAAGCCACGCTGAATCAATCAGTAGAGCTTCCGGTGTATTATCCGTCCCCCTCTAACAGAGGTGAGGCACTCCTTCATACGATGGATGTCCATCGGATTCTCCGGTGTTACACCCACCGGACCAAAGAGTTCTGCTCTTGAGACCAGTTGTTTGGCTCCTTTGCCCCGAGATTGAAGGGCAAGCCGGTTTCTAAGCAGGGCCTGTCCAAGTGATTAGGCAACTGTATTAGATTCTGTTACCAGAAATATGAGAAGCCTCTGATGGGTTCCTTCAGAGGTCATTCTACTAGGGGCATGGCTGCCTCCGCAGCATTCTTACGGAATGTTTACGCGGCCGACATTTGTGCGGCTGCTACTTGGAGTTCAGTCTATACCTTTACCAAGCATTACAGTCTGGACATTGCTTCTAGGCGGAGGGCTGGTTTTGGCCTAGCCGTCCTACAGGGCCTTCTGTCCAAGATGGGTCCATTCTGGATCTCCGTTTTTTCCATTGGAATTACTGTATGTATCCTCCTCCGTAGTTTCTCTCGGTCTCTCCTTGGAGGGACTGCTAGGGACTCTGTCCTATATGTGATGACCTACTGAAGGAACCGTCTCGAAGTAAGATAGTACAGTTATGTAGGAACTTACCGTAACAGTAGATCTTCGAGAGAGGTTCCTTCCGTAGGTCATATTTTTTCCCTCCCTCCTTCCTGTTTTACAGGGACTCCAAATCCTGTTCGCTCCTGCTGTCAGGCCTCCTCTTGGCTCCAGCGGGAGAACTGGAGGGCGGGTGTGGGGACTGCCCACTATATACAGTCACGCTGATGTTGGTCACGTAACGTCGGGTGGGTGGTCCCCCGTCAGGTATTGCTAGAAAAGTCTTCCTACGTAACTGTACTTTATCCCTCTATACAGACAGTTTTTTTTTATAATTTCACTTTTTATTGTCTTTTTTTTTTTAATCATATTACAGTTTCCCTTACAGCATATCAGCAGGAAAAATTAAAAACATTGTGTTTAACAATCCTTTTAGCAACTTTCCATACACAGCTTTTCAGGCAAAATACATTTCAAAATAGATATAATATTGTCTGCTTAATTCCATTATATGATAAGTATATATAGAGCATATTTTAAATTATAATTTCAAAATAGGTCAAATTTAATTCTTATGTATGTTCATATTCATATGGCAAGACATGATATTATCATCTCCCCTCTAACACTCACTGTTAGTGTCCCAATATATACTCGGAATACAAATTCCTGGCTTTTCCGCTATATATATTGTGCAGATGATATATTTTTTTTTTGTTTGTTTGTTTTTTCCCCTTTTTTCTTAGGGAACAAAGTCTGGATAGTGATCCAACTGATAAGAAACCCACCTCCTCCTCCTCTGCTCTTCGAATCTATCCATTGAGTCTTTCATTTTGACTGAGATGCGTTCGAGGGCGTATGTTTCCCTTGATAAATGTAACCAGGCCTCTTTAGTAGGTGGTTTGTTTGTAAGCCACAATCTGGTTATAGTTTTATGAGCTGCCATTGTAAGTTTGATAATTTGTTTAAGCAGCTTTCTATCTATTCGTACACCTGCTGGTTTAATAAAGATCATAATGAATGTAGGCGTAAATAAATCTGCAGTTTTCATATATTGCTTTTATCTCACCCAGAACCTCACTCCAGTATTGTGCTATCTTTGGGCAAGACCACAGGATATGAGTCTGGTTCGCCATCTTTTCCCCGCATTCCCTCCAGCATTTTCCCTCTCCCATCTTCATCAACATGGCAGGTGTTCGAAAGAATCTAGATCACAGTTTCCATATGTATTCCCTCCAGTATGGGGAGGTGAAAGTTTTTATGGCTGGTAGGGCAGAGTCATTCCATACCAACCCAGTTATGTCCACTTCCAGTTCCTCTGCCCACCTAACCCTAATTGATTCTGTGGAGCCTCCACATTTCTCTCCCAAAGCTCCATATATTTTACTGATCAAATGGTTCGTGGGAGTATTCTTAATATGGGCTTGAATCACTTGCATTAGTGGAGATGTTTTCTCCATGATTTCTGATAGTCCATCTTCATAAGGCTGTAAGCGTGACCTTAGGTGTAGGTATGAGATAAAATATTTATGAGGTACTTAGTGTTCCCATTGCAGGGCGAAAAAAGGGAGCAGACCAGTCCTCCCCACCAGCTGATAAATAAATGTCACCCCATAACCCTGCCACTGTCCCAAATACGTATTTAGGGATTTCACCCCATGCCCTCCCTGGTGTCTTATGAGCCTCAATGCCAGTCTCTCCATGGGTGTAAAATATTTATCAAGGATCTTGAGCCAGGCCTTTAATGGCTCCCTTGTATGTTGAGGGCAAATTCCCAATGCATTGTTCCCTGGAAGAGACCCAAAGAGAATTTCTTGTATATTATAGGTTTCCCCAGGTGAATTCCACTCTCTTCTAGTGAGCCTCATAATGTGTATTAATCCAGTTTAGGACCACTCTGATTTGGGATGCCAGGGCATACCTTCTAAGATCCGGTAGACCGAGGTCCCCTCTTTCCCTAGTAAGTTGTAAAATAGAATAGCGAATTCTAGGTGGCTTGCCATTCCAAATAAAACGGGAGATCATTTTATCCCAAGCTTGGAGATATGTCCGAGTAGGAGTAAATGGTAAGGTCTGGAGGTAAAACAAAATATGAGAGAACACATTCTGTTTGATTGTGTCTATTCTGTTTAGAAGCGTTGGTGGGAGATGGGTCCACCGAGACAGATCCAGGGAGAGCTTCAGGGTCAAGGGTTCCAGATTTAATAATTCTGCATGGATTTGACTTTTGTGAGTTTTATGCCCAGATACCTCATCTCCTGTCTAAACCATTTGAATGGGAAATCTTTTTAAGTTTGGGGGTAAATTGTAAGATAGGACTTCTGTTTCGTTTTGTTAATTTTGTATCCAGATAGTTTACTGTATGTATTTAAAAGATTCCAGATTTCTGGGATTGATGAATTAGGTTCTATGATTGTTGGAGAATGTCATCTGCAAAAGTGAGATTTTGTGTTGGCCCCCAATGGGACACCTTCAATCTCCTTAGTCGTCCTAATGGCTATGGCTAGTGGTTCAAGATAAAGTGCAAACAGCATCGGGGACATAGGACATCTTTGACGTGTTCCTTGAAAAAGCTGGAATGTGTCAGACAGTGCCCCGTCTATTTTGACATTAGCCTTAGGGTTGGCATATATGTTTTGTAGCTGCTTTAAAAAAGCCTCTGGGAAACCAAAATGCCTCAGAGTTTGCCACAGAAAAACCCAGCTGAGCCAATCAAATGCCTTTTCGGCATCTAATCCCAGGAGAATGAGAGGTATTTTCCTTTCTAAGGCATAATCCGTTAGTAAATGGGCCCGGCGAATGGCATCATGGGCTTGACGGCCCCTAATGAAGCTCACCTGATTTGGGTCGATGAGGGTTGGGAGAAAGTGGTCTATTCTTGAAGTCATTACTGACATATATAACTTGTAATTAAAGTTCAGCATTGAGATGGGGAGATAGGAAGCAGGAAGCCTGGGGTCTTTATTGGGTTTTAGGACAGCCGATATAGTGGCATATTGCCATGAAGGAGGAGGAGATTCTGCTTCCTGTACTGCATGTAGCACTGGGGTTAATATTAGAAATAAAAGTTGTTTAAATTTAGAATAAAATTCTGAAGGGTAACCATCTGGTCCCGGAGTTTTCATGGTTGGGCTTTAAGTGCTTGTGTTAATTCTCCTTCACTAATTGGAGCTAGGAGAGATTCAGCTTGTTGTATTGTTAGGCGTGGGATAGGGAGGTTGGGATAGGGAGGTTATCTAGGTAGGACTGCATCTCCTCTAAGGATGCTTCCTGTTCCTGGGAATATAAATCTTGAGAGAACTGTTTGAAAATGGTCCTGATTTCTTGGGGTTTTCTTGCAATACTACCAGTAGAGGGATCCACCATGGCAGTTATGCATACTCGGATTTTTTGTTCTCTCAATCTGCGAGTCAAGTTTCTCGAGGCTCTAAGCACACCCCCTCATGGGATTTAAGCTTAAGATAGAACAGTTTGTGTTCTATGGATTGATCCACTGGGTTTTGAAGTCTTTGCTTTGCCTTTCTCAAGTGGTCTCCAATTAGGGGGTCCTTCTGATCCGGTCAATTTTGGAGGTGTACTATTTCCTCCTGTATCTCACTCATATCCCTATCTCTTTGCCTTTTTTTTCAAGATGAGAATTTTATAATCTCCCCTCGTAAAACTGCCTTCAGGGTTTCCCATAGAATGGTTGGAGGTATATCTTGGGCAATGTTCTGTTGTTTAATTCTAGGTATAGCCTCCCTAATCAAAGTAAGGAATTCTGTGTCTCTAAGGAGGGCCAAGTTAAGGGGCCAGTTAGTCCTCCTATTCTGTGCTCCCAAAACCAGCCTGACGTAGATTGGGGCATGATAGGAAAGAAAGATAGGCCCATGGCTCACATCATTTATACCACCCAGATGTTCAATTGTAGTGAGGAAATAGTCCAACTGAGCCCAGCCATCTGTGTGGGAGGTTTGATGAGTATACTCCCGGGATCTGGGAAAAAAATGCCGTCACGTGTCCAGTAACCCCAATGAAGGAATGCTTTGTTTGATATGTTTTTGTAAAGCATTCGTTCTATGTGTCAGCAGTGTGGCGGCATCTACGGAAGGGTTTAAGGTGACATTCAGATCCCCACCTAATATTAACTGCCCCTCTAATATCGATAATAGATCTGAAAAAAACGTCGTTGCTAGTGTTTTTTTTGAGCCGGGAGGCAGGTACAGCGATACCAGTGTAACCATCGTGGTATATAGCATGCCTGACACCATCATGTATCTGCCCTCTGGATCAGTGATCTCTGCCTTCTTTTCAAAGGGCACCCCCGATGACAGTAGTATTACCACCCCTCTCTGCTTCCCGTTTCTATAAGCTGACTCAGAGGCGACAGTATACCCATACTTTCGGAACTTGCCATGTTCCTCTGAGGACATGTGCGTTTCCTGCAAAAGAATAATCTCTGTTTTTCCTTTTTTGAAAAATTGAAGAAGTCGGGAACGCTTGATTGGGTTCCCTGTTCCGTTCACATTCCGGGACAAAAGTAAGGAGGATTTATCCATCATGTCTCTTAACTAAACACTTTGTCTTCCTTGGGCATGGGCAACCTGCCTCTGTTCTCTCCCTCCTCTCCATGCCCATGTCTTGCCATTTCCAAAATCATTTTACCTTCTTGTTGCCCTGCTATACTTTTTCTCAGTATGACATGCTGAATGACTGAAATGCAGCTTTTAAATTGTTCATCAACATAGTAATTTCCCTGACTTATTGCTATTCTTGTTGTGAAATTTAAAACATGTAACCACAACCAAACTATATGAAACAGTAGTCGACTTGCCTCGTGGAACATCTCAAGGCTACAACAAACATTTAAAAGCCAACCTGGCTTTAGATAAAATACTAGATGGATCCGAAAAACCAACCTGGTTGCTAAACTATTACCCTCTAGAGGTAATGGTAACTTCCAAGGTAGAGAGAGGAAATATACCTGTCTTAGATAGGGATAGATTGTAATTCCCTGAGGAGGATTTTCAGGGGCTAGCCCTGGACCCCCTGCGCCATGTTTTTCCTGGAGTCACATGGCGCTCATGGTCATGCTGATGCATGTTAGGAAGAGCAATAGTCCCCAGGAAATGGTCCCACTGCTCTCTTTACCAGCATGACCTTTAAAGTAAGTCAACCGCTGCTGCCGTGAGTCCTAGTCCACCTTTCAGGTGGGCATGCTGCTAGTTGGAGACTAGTTTTAATGTATGTCTCCTAATCTGGGCCAGACAATTACATATTTAAATATTTTTATTGGTGTTATCTCTGGTAAATAGGGTGAGTAGCAGCAGTCTGGTGAGAACGCTATTTTATTCATTTTACCCCACCCCCAATTAATTATGTAGTTCCCCTTGCAAACAAATTTGCACTCAGGTAGCAACAATTTTTAAATGTCCCTTCTGGATACCTCGCTTCTCTCACAGTGAAGATCATCTCTGGAATCGCTGCAAGAGTTTCTTAACGTCCTCCATGGTGGCTTGGCTCTGTCTCTTCCTCGTGGTAGAATCTCTGGCCTGTTTCCACACCGCTCCATGAAGACTTTGCTGGTTCATTCTGGATGCTGCCTCTCCTGTCTTGTTTTGGACTATTCCCTACTCTTGAAGTGCTTTTGTAGCTTCTTCCGGCGTCTCGTAGGTTTTGGAGCCATCAGGAAACATAATTGTTAGGCGCACTGGATATGGATTGAGGAACTTAAGCTGTTGCTGTTTCAGCAGACACAAGATTGGCGCGTAGGCCCTCCGTTTAGCTGCGACAATAGGGGAGTAGTCGTTATCAAAGTAAACTTGCCTTCCTTCAAACTTAATCTCCCGTAGCCTCCATGCCCTGGTAAGTACTGCTTGCTTAGTAGCGTAATTTAAAAAACACATTATTATTGATCGGGGGCGTTTTTCAGGCTGTGTTGGCTTTGGTGAAAGTGCTGTATGCACTCGTTCAATATCGAGCTTAAAAGCGGGATCTAGTTGTAGTGAGCCCCGCAAAAAATCTACAATGAATTTTAAGAGATCACCTCCCTCAGCATTCTGTGGGATCCCATGTATTCGTAGACTGTTTCTGTGAGATTGATTTTCCAAGTCCTCACATTTTTCTCTGAGGGAATGTTGCTCATCGATTAAGTGGACCACTGTTCTTTCCAGTCTGTCTGTACGCTCGTCGATGTCGGTGTGCTGCGCTTCTACGTCTGTTATTTTAGCCGCCAGTTTGCCCATTTCTGTTGTTAATTCAGTACGGAATGTCCGTACCTCTGTTCTGAATTCTTGCAGCTCAGTTAGTATTATAGCATTACTTGGTTGAGGAGATGAGGCCCCTTGTGATGCCGCCATGTCTGTTTGTTGTTCTGGAGGGTAATAAATCCGGAGGAAGCCTTGGTTCTGGGGGTACGAGTATGCCTTTTCTACCACCCATTCAGCGTTTTGACTCTCCCTTTCAAACTTTTTAAGGCAATTTAGATTTTATATACTGTGGGAGAGTCTGATTTTAACCCGAATTCAACGGAGCAGCATCTCACCCGTGCATCTCAAGCGGTGATGTCACCGGAAGTCCTGCTATACAGACAGTTGGTGAGACCCCATCTGGAGTATTGCGTGCAATTCTGGAGACCCCATCTCCGCAAGGATATAGACAGGATGGAGGCAGTCCAGGGAGGGCAACTAAAATGGTGCAGGGTCTGCACCAGAAGCCATACGAAGAGAGACTGAAGAAGCTTAATATGTATACCCTCGAGGAACAGAGGGAGAGGGGGGACATGATAGAAACTTTCAAGTACCTAAGGGGAATCAACAAAGTCCAAGAGGGTAGCATCTTTCAGAAAAAGAGATGTGCAAGAACAAGGGGGCACAATTTGAAGATAGAGGGATGGCTCAGGGGCAACGTGAGGAAGTATTTTTTTCACAGAGAGGGTGGTGGACGCATGGAACAGCCTTCCAGAGGGGGTTGTGGGGTCAAAAACAGTGGGGGAATTCAAGAATGCATGGGACAGAGATAAGGCAGTTCGGGGGGGTAGGAAGAAGTAGGCCGTTGGTTAACTAGGATCTGCAGCTTATCCAATAGGTAGGAAATGGGCAGACTAGATGAGCCAAGCGGTCTTGATCAAGGTAGTAATTTTGGTGCTGCCTTGCTGAAGGAGCTATACCGATTACTTGGTGTAACCGCCATAAGGACCTCCGCTTATCACCCCAAAACAGATGGTCTTGTTGAGCGTTTTAACCAGACCCTAAAATGCATGCTAAAAATGTTTGTGAAAGGTGAAGGAAGAGATTGGGACCAGTATCTACCATACTTGCTTTTAGCTTATCTAGAAGAGTCACAGGCATCAACAGGATTTTCACCATTTGAAATGCTGTATGGTAGACAACCCAGGGGGACCCTAGATGTTGTAAAGGAATCATGGGAAGGAAGATAACCCCTTTCAAAAAAAGATCTATTTCAGCATATATGTGTGCGCTGAGAAAAAAGTTAGCCAAGTATGTTGAGATTGCACATACTAACCAGGAAGGGGCCCAGAACCAACAGAGAGTGTATTATGATCATGGGGTAAAAGAAAACTTTTTGAGCCAGGTGAAAAGATATTGTTATTATTACCTACTTCAGAAAACAAACTGCTAATGAAGTGGCAAGGACCGTATAAAGTGCTTAGGTGTACTGGCACAGTTAATTATGAGGTTGAGACCCCTGATCGAAGAAACCCTACCAAGATATACCATGCTAACGTCCTAAAAAAATGGGTTGAAAAAACGGATCTGTGACAGTCAGTCAACAGTTTCGTTGTTGACCGATGTTAGAGCGACTCCTTTATTTCGACCGCATTTACGGTTGGCATAAAGGGAGTCACATCAAACTTTGTTTTCTTCATGGGACTCTGCCCCCCCCACCCCCACTACTTAGATAATCTACTCCAAGTCCGAATTGCTTCGGGGAGGGGATGCAGTACCCCCAGAAAGCAGTGCCGGGGTCCCGTGACAACACTACAGCAACCTGGCACTGTTGTTGCTGTAGTGTCAGTCGCTGTAAAGTTGTCGAGGTAGTGTCAGTATACTGAAAAGCATCACAGGCTGCTTTGTTAGTATTGCCAGAAACTGAAAAAGGAGATATAGACATAGCTTATGGCAGGCTAGAATAAACTATAACTTTGGATGCAGTAAAGATAATTGAAAGGAGAGGGTTGGCCAGACTAGATGGGCTTTTCTGCTGTCAGATTTCTACGATTCTATGATTCCTGAACCTCAGAGCAAACTGCAGAAATGCATAACTTGGTAAAAGCATTTTAATAGTACCTTTACTGTGGTACCTGGCCATGCAAAAGAGATCAAACATGTAATAAGGACAGGTTGTGCTCACCCTATTAGACAAAAGCCATATAGGATACCAAAGAGGTTAAGAGCAGGGGTAGTTAAGGAAATGGAGAAAATGAAAGAACATGGTATCATAGAGGAGTCAAGAAGTGCCTGGGCATCACCAGTGGTGACTGTAAATAAGAAGGGGGGGATAAGAATTTGCCTTGATTTTAGAAAACTTAATCAAGTGTCAGAATTTGACAGTTATCCTATGCCCAGGATAGATGACTCGGTGGATGGTTTTGGTAAGTGCTAAGTACATTAGCACCCTCGATCTTTCCAAGGGTTGCTGGCAGATTCCCACAGCAAAAGAATTCAGGGACAAAACTGCATTTCCAACGCCAGCTGGTTTCAGTTCACCACCATGCCATTTGGGTTACATGGTGCAATGCCAAATTCTAGGGGTATATGGACGTTATCCTAGCCCCATACTCTGGTTATAGTGTGGCTTACCTGGATGATGTCGTAGTGTACAGTCCAGACTGGAAAGCCAGCTGAATCACCTCTGAGCAGTTATCCAAGCCATCAAAAATGCAGGTCTGACCGTTAATCCTACCAAATGTGCATTGGGCTTGCAGGAAACCAGATATTTTGGTTATAAGGGGGCATGTGAGGTGGAGGACCATGTAAAAGCATCTATCCTAAATAGATACTTCTGCTCAGTATTTACTGAAGAGAAGGTTGGGCAGGGCCCACAGCTCAGCACCATGGGCACGAGGGTGCACTAGTCCCTTCACAAAAGAAAGGGTCCTACAAGAGCTCGATAAGCTCGGGGTGGGCAAGGCAATGGGACCTGATGGCATACATCCCAGGGTATTAAAGGAGCTAAGGGTGGAACTAGTGGAGCCATTATCAGAACTGTTTAGTGAGTCTCTGAGCACAGGAGAGGTCCCAGAAGACTGGAGAAGGGTCATGTGATCCCACTCCACAAGAATGGTAGCAGGGAGGATGCAGGGAACTACAGACCAGCAGTCTTACCTCAGTAGTGGGCAAGATTATGGAGACCCTCCTTAAGGAATTGATAGTGCAACACCTGGAATCCATAGGAGTACAGGATTCAAGACAGCACGAGTTTACAAAAGGAAGATCCTGTCAAACTAATTTCATAGATTTCTTTGACTGGGTAACCAGAGTGGTGGACCAAGGGGGAGCAGTTGATGCCACCTACCTTGTCTTCAGCAAAGCTTTCGATACTGTTCCACGTAGAAGATTGATTAATAAGCTGGGTACGCCTGGGGTGGGTTAGAAGTTGGTCAGCTGGGTGGCAAACTGGTTGACGGGCAGAAAACAGAGAGTGGCGGTAAACAGTGTACAGTCAGAAGAGATGCAAGTCACAAGTGGGGTACCTCAGGGATCAGTCCTGGGGCCAGTCCTCTTCATTATCTTCATCAGTGACATTGCAGATGGACTGGAGGGTAAAGTTTGTCTGTTTGCAGATGACACCAAGATCTGCAACAGAGTAGATGATCCAGATGGGGTGGGCAGAATGAGAAGAGATCTGGATAAACTAGCAAAATGGTCGAAAGAGTGGCAACTGGGGTTTAATGCAAAGAAGTGCAAGGTCATGCACATAAGGAAGATAAACCCTGAAGTCACCTATAGACTGGTAGGGGAGTTGCTGGCAGTCACAAGGGAAGAAAGAGACTTGGGCATCATCATCACCAATGACCTGAAATCATACAAGCAGACCACTAAAGCAGTAGGTAAGGCTAGGGGGATGTTGGGGTGTATTAGTAGGGGTATCACGAGTCAGAAGAGGGAGGTAATAATCCTTCTTTACAAGACACTGGTTAGGCCCCATCTGGAGTACTGCGTGCAGTACTGGAGGCCACACCTTCACAAGGACATTAAATTGAGGCAGTCCAGAGAAGGGCAACCAAAAATGGTGCAGGGACTGCATCAGAAAGCATATGAGGACAGATTAATGAAGCTCAGTATGTATACTCTAGAGCAAAGGAGGGAGAGAGGTGATATGATCGAAACACTCAAACACCTTAAGGGCATTAACAAGGTGAAAGAGTCTAACATGTTTCAATGTAAGAAAAATAGCAGGACAGGAGGACACAGCATGATATTAGAGGGAGGCCGATTAAGGGGTAATGTGAGGAAGTTCTTTTTCACAGAAAGGGTGGTGGATGCATGGAACGGTCTACCTCAGGAAGTGGTGGATATGAATACAGTGCAGGGCTACAAACAGGCATGGGATAGGCATAAGGGAGCACTACAGATGAGTATGAATAGATAGGCCATTGACAGAGAAAAGGCCGATGGCACAGTCATAAGGTAGAAAAAGAAATGGGCAGACTGGATGGGCCTTGCGGTCCTTATCTGCCGTCAACTTCTATGTTTCCATGTTTCCTTCTTTTCTGGGGCTGTAAGTATAGCCTAAAGGTTAGAGTAACGAGCTGTGAATGAGCTTGGTACATCCAGCAGATCTGGGTTTGATTCCTGCAACCTCCAGTTGTATACTGTGTGACTCTGAGCAAGTCATTTAACCCCCCAGTGCTCCCGGGTCACCCCTGAAAACAGGCACTTGTGCCTCTTACCTGGTTACCAAAAACTAAAATAAATAAATAAAAATAAATATTTTGGGTAATGGGCCGGTAAAACCAGAAATTTCTAAGATAGTAGATTTGTACTGTTTTTTCGATTATGCAATCTGTAACTACCTGACTGTGTCAAAGGACCCGTTTGTGAATGAGCTTGCTCAACAGAGTTTTCCTACAATAAACTTGAACTTGAAGCTGTAGCTAACACCCCATCCCTAAAATGAAGAAACATGTCAGGTAATTTTTGGGGCTGGCAGGTTACTACCAGAGGTTAATCCCCAACTTTGCCCAAATAGCTGCTCCCCTCACTGAACTTACAAAGAAAAGATATCAAAATAATGAAAAATGGACTCTAGAGAGTGAAGAAGCTTTAAGGGCCATTAAGGCTACATTATGTTCAGCCCCTGTTTTAAAAAGCCCAGACTTCAAAGAACAATTTCTATTGCTAACAGATGTCTTGGAAGTAGGCTTAGGTGTGGTCCTTAGCCAGAACGTAGATGGGAAGGAGCATCCCATTCTATATGTCAGCAAGAAGTTGCATGACAGGGAGAAAAGGTACTCCATCATTGAAAAGGAAGCCCTAGCGGCCAAATGGGCAATGGAGTCCCTTAAGTTTTATTTGTCAGGAGCTGACTTTGTGCACACAACTAATCATAATCCTCTCTGTTGGTTGAATCAAATGAAGGATACAAATCCCAGGATCATGAGATGGTACCTGGCATTACAGCCATTTAAATCCAAAGTGATGCACAAACCTGGGAAAGAGAATGTCACTGCAGATTTTTGTCATGGTGTGGTGCAGGAATTTAGCAATGAGAAAAGTTAGAAAAGGAAGAAAATGGTGATATTTAGAATATGTATGTGATGAGAATGAGGGAAGGTTTTGGAAACCTGTTTTGAAGTAAAAAACGAGAAAAACAGGTTCCCTCTTAGGGGAGGAGGTATATGTGACAGGGCTAAGCTTGGCCCTGTCCCATTTGTGTTATGTAGGAGGGAACCGGAAGGAAGGATTCTGTTACTATCTCTTATCTTTTCTAACTCTCTATTAGACTGCGCAGTCATTACTCTACTGTACTAATTTCTCATTTCTAACTTGCTGGTTTCCCTGATACATGAAATACAGATAGTGAAATGATGGCAGAGACAGACAGCTGTGACAGAGTGTGACATCAGACTGATGTAATCTGTCACAATGCTCTAGCCAGCTACAGGATGCATCACAGTGTTAGGCCTAGCAACAAACAGTTACTAGATGGGTCACAATCGCATGCCTAGAAACCAGCAACTACAAGAGCTTGTCTTACTGAGATGTGTGGGGAGATGGAGAGGGATTTTCAGCACAGCCAGGACAGGCTGCTTTATGATTTGGAGATACGAGATGAAAGATGCTGATATGTTCCAGGTGGTTTATTTTTTTTGTGTACAATAAATCTCCACTTGTGGTTTTTCTACAACTTCTCCTGGACTACTCATACTTCCTGACCTAATCCTCCAAAATATTTGGTGTCAGAGGTGTCTGGGTTAGTTACAACTGGTATCATTCTGTGTCAGAAGCCACACCACATCCGGAAGCCTCCTCATACCAAGCATGAATGAAAACTCTGTTTAAATGTTAACATAACCAAACTTCTTGTGTGTAGTATGAGAAGAAAGACAAAAAATCTTGACCAATCCAACGTGGGTCTACAGCACGGTTCCTTTACCATTCATCCATCCGTAGCAGTCCACAACCTTGGAGTTCTCTTTGATCAAATTCTCAACCTTAAAACCTGTTTTAGCGGCACAGTCAACTCTACTTTTTACCACCTACAGTATGTACATTTGCCAAGATTCGTACTAACCAAGGCTGTGAGACCACTGTTACTTTGGTCCGTTGATTTATCTTCTTCCATTTGGATTACTGCAGCTATCTCCTATCTGGTCTTACTTCAAAAATATTGCATTGCCTTCAACTTGCTCAGAATACTGCAGCTCAGAATCTCACTGGCTTTTGGAGGTTCGATCATGTCTTTTCATTCCTTGCCAAACTCCATTAGCTTTCAGTGGAGTACAGAATTGATTATAAAACAGTTTTGCTTGTTTTCAAGTGCCAAAACGGACTTGCACGTTTATATTTATCGGAACAGCTTCATCACCATCTTCCAACTAATTGGCTGTGTTCTTCTGACACATATGACACATACGTTTATACTGTTCTGACCACCACAGTGGCTACTAGCGACTGAGCCTTTTCAGTCCATGGCCCACACCTCTGGAATTGACTAAACTCTGGATAACTAGGCCTGTGATTATCCAGAATTGTTTAAAAGCAAACTAAACCTCTATCTTTTAAGACTAGCTCTCACTTCATCCTAACCACTATGTATCTTGGTTTGAATGTTTGTACAGTGCTTTGAAAAATTTTAAAGGTGCTTTGAAAATTGCATTGATTATTATGATCATTGTTGTTATTGCTGACAACCGAGCTAACAGAAAATCAAGTTACAGTAAATCATAGAATTTCTTGTTTTTCCCTTTAGGGATCCTTCTGCTCACACAGGGTTCCTGGTCTCCCAAAGCAGCAGCGTGGCATGTCCCCAGCCAATCACAGAGTGGGATTCTGGGACTTTCACAGAGTTCCTGGTCTCCCACACACCAGCACAGCATGCCCCAGCCAGCCCCACAGTGGGAACAGACTATTGCAAAGTCGGCATGGGGGGGTGTGGAGTGAGAAGACAAGTGCGTATTTAAATACATGTAGTGATTAGCATTTGTAAGATTCTTGGGTGCAAACACATGCAGGGAAAAAACATTTGGGTGCATAGTACCACTGTGATAAGAAAATTAAAGAGACAGTGTAGTATGTGTAAAAAGAAAAAAAAAAAACACGCTAATGGACAGATTAAATTAGTATGGCTCTCTTAGAAAAGAAACTCATAAATATTGGCCAATTAATTAAATGACCCATACAGGCTTACATAGATTGATACATAAAATAAACTCTGGCTAGAGCCGATATGGCTACAGCCACGCTTGCTGGCCTCACAATGGAACACGGCAGTCTGCCGTGTCCAAGATTGCCGCCGGAGCTTAGTGTGCATGTGCAAGTCGTCATGCATGCGGGACTTCACCGCAGCTGTGGACGTGAAGTCATGCATATGGGACAACTTGTGCATGCACACTGAGCTCCAGTGGCCGTCTTGGACATGGCAGACCACTAATGTTCTGCCGTGAGTTTAAGTGAGCTCGGCAACGGGCAACAACAGAAAAATATAGCGTGCCCTGGGTGGGGGAGAATGAGCGCACTGATTTGGAGTTGCAGAGGGAACTGCTGCAACTTCAGAATGTGTGCTTTGGTGTCTCCTTTTCCAGTTACAGTAAGATGGCTGCAGGCACGGCCCACTGCAGCTATAAAAACCAAAAAAAAAAAAATGGGGATGCGTCTCAATTTGCAGTCAAAATCCCTTAGGAACCTGAATATTATTTCTCTTAACCATCACTTAGAATTCATTTGCAAGTAAAACAAGGTATAAGTTATTTTATGCAGGTTATGAAATTATGATAGTAAGAAAAGATTTGGTTATTACTCTATACTCTAGAGTGGGATTCTGGGACTTGCAAAAGGCTCCTGGTTTCTCAAAGCAGCAGCGCAGCACCCCATCACCCCAGAGTCAGCGTATGGGACTTGCACAGGGTTCCTGAGTTTCCCATGCAGCAGTACAGTATGCCCCAGCCAGCTCCAAGTGAGATTCTGGGACTTGCACAGGGTTCCCACACAGCAGCCCAGCATGCACCCAGTCAGTCCCCAGAGTAGGATTCTTGGAATCGTACAGGGGGTACTTAGTCTCCCACGCTGAGGCGCAGCGTGTCCTCCGTCAACCTCAGGATGGGATTCTGGGACTCGTACAGAGTTCTGGTCTACTACGCTGCAGCACAGCCTGCACCCAGCCAGTCCCAGTATGGGATTCTGTGACTCACACAGGGTTCCTAGTCTCACGTAAAGCAGCACAGTGTGTCCCCAACTAGTCCCGGAGTGAGATTCTGGGACTTGGCACATGGTTCTTAGTCTCCCGTGCAGAGGTGCAGTGTTTTCTCGGTCAGCCCCAGAATGGAATTCTGGGACTCGTACAGAGTTATGGTCTACCATGCGGCAGCTCAACGTGCACCCAGCCAACCCAAGAGTAGATTCTGGGACTCACTCAGGGTTCCTGGTCTCTCATGCAATGCAGCTTGCCCCCAGCCAATACCAGAGTGGGATTTTGGGACTCACACAATGTTGCTGTTCTCCTACACAGCAGCACAGCATGCCCCCAGCTAATTTCAGAGTGGCATTCTGGGTCTTGAACTAGGCTTCTGGTATTCCGTGCAGTAGAAGCGCAGCTTCCTCCCAGCCAATTCCAGAGTAGGATTCTTGGACACACACAGGGTTCCTGGCTTGGTGCGCAGCATGCCCCCAGCTAATCCCAGAGTGGGATTCCCAGACTGACACAGGGTTCCTGGTCTCCTGCACACCAGCAAAGACGTGCTCCCAACCTCTGAGATTCTATGACTCACATGGGGTTTCTAGTCTCCAGTGCAGCAGTGTGCTTCACTGAGTTGGATTCTGGGACTCACACATGGTTCCTGTTCTCGGATGTGGCAGAGCAGCATGCCCAGCCAACCCAAAGAGGATTCTGGTGCTCACATTGGGTTCCTGGCTGCTCCTGCTGTTCCACTGGCCCAGCCCAACTACTCCTTATTTTTTTTTGTTGGATTTATTTAGAGTATTTAAATAGCATGTTTTCAAAGAAGTCCTGTTTTATAGGTGCGCCGTGTGGGACAACCAGATTTTTATTTTAGCAATTTGTTTTATGTATTTACAGGGATCGAAATTGGCACTGGCCCACTAGCCAGATACTGGTAGATTTTGTGTTGGGCTAGTAAAATTTTCTAGCATCTAGTCCTGCTGGCTTGTATTGGAGAAGTTAATGTTTCAATAAGTGCACCAGTTGGGCCAGTGCCAAAGTATGTGGGACTGGTGGATTCTCCCAGTCACTAGCCCTGCTGGCTAGTGGCTGCAGAACTTAATTTCGATCCCTGATTTATTTATTTATTTATTTCAAAAGTTTTACCAGGAAAGATATACTGAGCTGATAACAGCTTGATTCCATATGCATCCTGGGGTCAAGGGGATGTGATAAGTCATGCACAGCATATACAATATATCAAGTAGCATAATCTTTTTTTTTTAATTTTTTTTATTTTACTTACTTTCTTTCTCTTCAAACAACATGAAGTCTTGCTGTATTCTGACATATGCAATGGTCTCCAACCCTTGAACTTCCCCGGAGAACAAAGAGTTAACTTTCCATGCAGGGCATGGAACGCTGAGCTCGAGCTCAGTTGAAGCCTCTGTCTGCTGTTGTTTGAACTCCAACCGTCAGATTCTTTACTCCACCTCACTGAACAGTCGCTCCGGAGATTTCTCCTTCGCTCCGTTCAAAAAAGTCGGTTAAAGTGTCGTTTTTTCACTCAGTTTAAACCGAATTTCTGCTTCTAACCTGTCGGTTTAAGTCTCTCTGTGGTACCGTGAGTACTAGATAGGTTTTTCTATATTTGTTTCTGTGAGGAACTTGTAAACATTGGATCGGTTCGGTTTGAACCGATCAGGTTTGTGTAAAAAACTTATGTCTTTATTAGAGTGTGGAAACTGGTAAAAAAACGGATTTCATTACGTTTTTTTCCAAGACCCGTAACACGGTCAGGAACCGATAGGGGTGTCTTGCCTGGCGGATTGCCGAAAAAAGGGTAAGTTTTGGTTAGGATTGGCCATGTCTGAGAAACCCAAGAAAAAAACTGGACCCACTGGGTTTCAACACTGTAGTGTGTGTGGGGAAGCCTTTCCTAAGGCTGATCCCCACACCACCTGTGTTGATTGTCTGGGGTTTGACCACCTCAATTCAGACTGCCAAATTCGTAAAAGTTTTCCCAAAGCTACCCTGGATAAGAGTAGGTAGACTGAGGAAAGGAGGCCGAGAAGTCCGCTGACCCGGATGGCCAGCCCGGTTTGGTTCCGGCCGAACCAGAAGGAGTGCCCTCTGACCAGTGCGAAACTTCTTCAGGCAAAAGGAGAACCGATTCTGAGGAGTCGGTTCCGGTTAAAAGAAAAAGAAGGGATAAATCATCTGGTTCGGATCCACAAGTTCTTTCTCCGACCGCTGATGAGATAGCCAAAGCAATAAGGATAGTTCAGTCGCTAACTTCGGTTCCAGCCGAACCGGCACCATTGGTTAGGGGCTCGGTTCGGTCGGTTGCCCCGGTTCTGAATTATACTTTAGAAGAATTTTATGAACCGGAGGAGGAGGGAGAGTATGAAGATAATGATGATGATGGTGATTATGACAGTCTGGAGGGAGGTGAGCACTACTCCCTTCACAAAAGAAAGGGTCCTACAGGAGCTTGCTAAGCTCAGGGTGGATAAGGCAATGGGACCTGATGGCATACATCCCAGGGTACTTAAGGAGCTAAAGGAGGAACTAGCAGAGCCATTAGCAGAATTGTTTAGTGAGTCTCTGAGCACAGGAGAGTCCCAGAAGACTGGAGAAGGGCTCATGTGATCCCACTCCACAAGAGTGGTAGCAGGGAGGAGGCGGGGAACTACAGACCAGTCAGTCTTACCTCAGTAGTGGGCAAGATTATGGAGGCACTCCTTAAGGAAAGGATAGTGCAACACCTGGAATCCATAGGGCACAGGATCCAAGACAGCATGGGTTTACAAAGGAAGGTCCTGTCAAACTAATCTCATAGATTTCTTTGACTGGGTAACCAGAGTGGTGGACCAAGGGGAGCAGTTGATGTCGCCTACCTTGACTTCAGCAAAGCTTTTGACACTGTTCCACATAGAAGATTGATAAATAAGCTGGGTAGGCTGGGTGGGTCAGAAGTTGGTCAACTGGGTGGCAAACTGGTTGACGGGCAGAAAACAGAAAGTGGTGGTAAGTGGTATACAGTCAGAAGAGATGCAAGTCACAAGTGGGGTACCTCAGGATCAGTCCTGGGGCCAGTCCTCTTCAACATCTTCATTAGTGACCTTGCAGATGGACTAGAGGGTAAGGCTTGTCTGTTTGCAGATGACACCAAGATCTGCAACAGAGTAGATGATCCAGATGGGGTGGGCAGAATGAGAAGAGATCTGGATAAACTAGCAGAATGGTCAGAAGAGTGGCAACTGGATTTAATGCAAAGAAGTGCAAGATCATGCACATAGGAGAGAGAGAAACCTGAAGCCACCTATAGGCTGAGAGGAGTTGCTAGCAGTCACAAAGGAAGAAAGAGACTTGGGCATCATCATCACTGATGACCTAAAATCATCCAAGCAGACCTCTAAAGCAGTAGGTAAGGCTAGGGGTGTTAGGGTGTATTAGTAGGGTATCACAAGTCGAAGAGGAGGTAATAATCCTCTTTACAAGACACTGGTTAGGCCCCATCTGAGTACTGCAGTGCAGTATTGGAGGCCACACCTTCACAAGGACATTAACCAAATTGAGGCAGTCCAGAGAAGGGCAACCAAAATGGTGCAGGGACTGCATCAGAAGACATATGAGGACAGATTAACAGAGCTCAATATGTATACCCTTGAGCAAAGGAGGGGAGAGGTGATATGATCGAGGGCATTCAAACACCTTAAGGGCATAAACAAGGTGAAAGAGCCTAACATGTTTAAATATAAGAAAAATAGCAGGACAAGAGGACACAGCATGAGATTAGAGGGGCCGATTAAGGGGAATGTGAGAAATTTTTCACAGAAAGGGTGGTGGATGCATGGAATGGCTTACCACAAGAAGTGGTGGCTATGAATACAGTGCAGGGCTTCAAACAGGCATGGGATAGGCATAAGGGAGCAATACAAATGACTATGAATAGATAGGCCACTGACAGAGCAAAGGCCAATGGCACATTTATAAGGTAGAAAAAGAAATGGGCAGACTTAATGGGCCTTGCAGTCCTTATCTGCCGTCAACTTCTATGTTTCTATGGATGTGCCTATTGACCCGGACATCTCCCCAGACAGACCTTCAGGTGTTTCTCCTCCTAGGCTTTCCAAGTCCCCTTCCCACTTTATGTTTTACAAAAAAGTGGCTGAAACCCTCCAGCTTCCTATGGAAGAAGCAGTAGAGGATCAGGAGGAGCCTGATTTTGTTGAGATGATGGACATCCCAGAATCCAGGAGATTGTCTGTTCCCCTACATAAGTCTTTTGGGAAACAGACATTTAAAATTTTAAAAACTCCTAATTCCATAACTCCTGTGGACAGAAGAATGGACAAGAGGTATACTCTTTCAGGCTCAGACACGGAGTTCCTTTCCCAGCAATGCAGCCATGTTAGGGTAGTGCAGGCAGCTGCCTGTGATAAGGCAAATATTCCCTTGGCTTCACACCCCCCAGATAAGGACTCCAGGAGGATTGATGCCATGGCAAAGAAACAGTACATGGCAGCATCTTTGGGACTCAGGCAGGCTAACTATATGGCCTACACAGCTAGATACCAGAAGTCCAGGTGGGACACTGTCATGGCTCTAGCTAAACAGGCCCTTGACCAGCTTGCAAGGAGCTGGAGCGGGTGGCTGCGGATGGGATTGAGGCATCCAAGGTGCAGTTTCATGCTGCTGTGGACTCCAATGATGTTTCATCTAGAGTCATGGCTACATCTGTGGCCCTTCGGAGGATGGCTTGGCTCAGATGTACTAGCCTATCACAGGATACCCAGGCTAAGGCTATGGATTTTCCTGTCATTGGTAATTCTCTGTTTGGGGAGCAGACAGAGAACTACATGAAGAAAATGGACGAGTACAGGACCACCTACAGGAGTGCTCAGGCCAAAGAAAGGCAAGCCACTCCTCAGAGGCAGCATTCCAGGGGCAGGGGCAGGCCCTTTCATAGGCCTTTTTACCAAGCCCAGGCCTCCTATTCTGCTTTTGCTCAGAGGGGGTTCTTTAGAGGGAGAGGCAGACGGGGTATGAGCAGGCCTGCTTCCACCCCTCAGCCTAAAGCCCCTGCCAAGCAGACACCCTGATGGGTCTGCCCGGGCCGATTCTCCACTACCTGTAGGGGGCAGGCTGGCTTACTTTGTCCAGGACTGGAAGTCTTTAACATCAGACAAGTGGGTCCTGGAAGTAGTAAGCCAGGGACTGGTTCTCGGCTTCAAAAAATTTCCCAAGATGAGAACCAGATCCTTTCCACCTGCAAATCCTTCAGAGGCCCTTGCCCTAGAGGCAGAGGTTTCTTCCCTCTTGGCTCTCAGGGCCATAGAAAGGGTTCCTACCCTACACAGGGGCAAAGGATTGTACTCCAGGTACTTCCTAACCCCCAAAAAGACAGAAGAATGGGGGCCCATCCTGGATCTGAGATATCTAAACAAGCACCTTTTAAAGCCAAAGTTCAAAATGGTGACTCTGGGAATAATTCTGCCCTCTCTAAGGCCAGGGAACTGGCTAGCATCCCTGGACCTCAAAAATGCCTATTTTCACATTCCCATCAGCAGGTGCTCCCACAGAAAGAACCTCAGGTTCGAGTTGCCCTCAGGCCACTATCAATTCAGAGCAATGCCCTTTGGTCAAACATCAGCCCCAAGGGTGTTCACAAAGTGCCCGGCAGTAGTGGTTGCTTTTCTAAGGAGAAAAAAGATCTCCATCTTTCCATACCTGGACGACTGGCTCATAGTGGGTCAGGCTCCAGACCAAGTCATATCACATCTTCAGATAACTCATCAACTGCTCACTTCCTTAGGATTCCTTCTAAACCTTCCAAAGTCAGTTCTAGAGCCAGTGCAGCTCCTCACCTTTATAGGGGCGGAACTGGATACAGTAAAAGCAAAGGCCTTCCTTCCCCTGGACAGGGCAAGGACACTAATAGAACTGGCCTCTTCTTTTCAGCCTTCAGGTGCTCGACCAGCAAGGCACTTCTGCAGCTTTTGGGCCATGGCAGCCTCTGCAGCAGTGGTCCAGGGCGTAAGATTTCAGATGAGGGACATTCAGTTCCACTTGAGAGCCTTCTGGTCCCAGAGAAAGGATTCCCGACCAAACTAGTCCCAGTGACTCGTACCCCTGATCCAGGCTTTGCAATGGTGGCAGGATCAGGACAATTTAAGAGCAGAGAGTTCCTTTTGTCACTCAGTCTCCTTCTATTCCTCACCACAGGCGCCTCCCTCTTGGACTGGGGAGCCCACTTGGGGGATCTCACCACCCAAGAGCTGTGGTCACCTCAAGAATCTCTGCTTCACATCAATCTCTTGGAACTCAGAGCAGTGTTTCTGGCACTACAAGCTTTTTCCAAGTCTGTTCAGAACAAAGTAGTCCAGATCAGAACAGACAATACCACCACAGTGTGGTACATCAACAAGCAAGGGGCACTTAGTCTATGGCCTTGTGCACAGAAGCAATGAAGTTGTGGTTTCTGGCCTATTCCCTGCAAACTTCTCTGACAGCAGTTCACCTCCCAGGGAAGGACAATGTCCTAGCAGATGCTCTCAGCAGGATATCTCAGGGCCACCACGAATGGTCCCTAGATCCCCTAATTTTGAAGGTGATTTTCTCCAGATGGGGCACTCCACAGATAGATCTTTTTGCAGCCCCAGACAATCACCAACTTCCTCTATTTTGCTACAGACCCCCAGTATTGGGCTCAATCCCCCTGGATACTCTGGTTCTCAATTGGGAAGGGAAGTTCCTGTATGCCTCCCCCCCCCTTCCCTCTGCTGTTCAAGGTGCTAGTCAAGATCGGATCTCAACCCTGCAAAGTGATTCTGATCGCTCCAGACTGGGCCAGACAGCCCTGGTACCCACTGTTGCTGTCCTTAGCAGTCTACCTTCCCCTGTCTCTTCCCAGGAATTACAACCTGTTGATATCCTCTCAAGGAAGGGTTTGGTATCTGAATCTCAAATCTCTCAATCTCAAGGCCTGGCTCTTGAAGAGTTAGAGTTTGCTGATCTGCACCTCTCTCAAGGTGTTCTGGATATACTAAAGGCTTCTTAAAAGCCTTCCACCAGAAAGACTTACAACTCCAAATGGAAAAGGTTCACTATTTGGTGCTCTGGTAAGCATATTCCTCCAGAATCTGCTGGGTTGCCTACAGTCCTGGACTATATGGTTCATCTCAATGGCTGGGGACTCAGACCAGCTACACTCAAACTACATTTAGCAGCTGTTTCTGCTTTTTTGTCAGTAGGCAAGCCCTCTTCTCTTTCATCCCATCCTGTATTTTGCAAATTCTTCAAGGGTTTGTTGCACACCAGTCCCCCTCTTCAGAGACCCTGCTCCTGCTTGGGACCTTAATGTTTGCATTGCTCAGCTTATGCAATCACCCTTTGAGCCTTTGTCCTCTGCAGAGCTTAAGTACTTGACTTGGAAAACTGTGTTTTTGGTAGCCATTACCTCTGCCAGGCACATCAGTGAATTGCAAGCCCTGTCAGTGGAGCCTGATTTCATCTCTTTCCATAGAGATAAAGTGGTCCTAAGAACTAACAGGAAGTTTCTGCCTAAGGTGGTTTCAGATTTCCACCTTAATCCGTTTATGTCTCTCCCTGTTTTCTTCACTGGCCATTCCTCCTCTGGAGAGAGGAGGCCCACAGCTTGGATGTTAAGAGGGCCTCAGCTACTACATAGAGCGCACTAAAGGGTCACAGGTTTGAGTCCCTCCAGTTGTTCCTCACTTATGGAGAGGTCAGAAAGGGCAAACCTGCCACTAAAAGATCCATTGCCAGGTGGATTGTCTCTTGTATACAATTCTGCTATGAAAAATTGGGTAGACCCCACCCTCAGGCCTGAGGGCTCACTCTACTATAGAGTGAGCTGCTTCCCTGGCTGCTGCCAGGAATATTCTATCTTAGAAATCTGTCAAGCAGCCACCTGGAAAACAGTTCATACATTCACCAAGCATTACTCTCTGGATATCCAGGCTAGGAGTGATGCTCGGTTTAGCACAGCAGTGCTTCAGAGCCTATTCCCAAAGTAGGTTCTGTCCCTTCTCCATGGAGGTACTGCTTGGTAGTCTGCAATAGTCAGAATACAGCAAGACTTCATGTTGTTTGAAGAAAAAATTACTCACCTTAGTAATGTTGTTTCTTCTAGTGGAGTCTTGCTATATTCTGACCTCCCCCCCCGCCTCCCCTCTCAGAACCTGGTTTTTGGGATGTGGGTGGGCAGGAGCAGTGTTGGCACCTAGAGGTATCCCCTTTTTCTTCACCCTCCTTGTTTTTGGGTGTGTGTTGTTTTTTGGGTTTCCTGACTTGAGTCTTTGCTTTGAAACCAAAAAACCCTTTTTGTTTTATCAAATTTAGTTGCCAGTTGGCTAGTGTGAGTTTATAGTTTCCACACAGAATGCCCAGTGAGTATAGCTCGTAAAGATCTGACGGTTGGAGTTCAAACAACAGCTGACAGAGGCTTCAGCCGAGCTCGAGCTCAGCGTTCCATGCCCTGCATGGAAAGTTAACTCTTTGTTCTCTGGGGCAGTTCAAGGGTTGGAGATCACTGCATATGTCAGAATACAGCAAGACTCCACTAGAAGAAACAACATTACTAAGATGAGTAATTTTTTCTTACTGGCTTCCTGGTTGGCACCACTCTTCAAGGCTTCCTCTCAAGCATCCAGCCACCGTCCAGTCATTCCCCCAGCTTCCTCTTCTGAGAGGCCATCACCTTCTTCCCCCATGGATTACGCCCCATGGCGGGGAGACCACCTCTCACGTGCCAGGACTGGATCCAGTTCTGGCAATGCCCATTTGAAGCCAGGGCACCAGTAAGACAGCTGTCAAGCTGCAGCAACCAGGATGCCATTTTCACCCTAATTTTCGCCCCCTGTGGAGCTCGGCGTGCACCCCAGCTCAATACATGGTCACGATGCCCCGTCCTGGCTACCCCAAGCTTCTGCCTCACTCCACTCCTTATAGTTATGACACCATGTCACTGACCCGCCTCTGCTAGGGATCAGCGACAGCTACCGATGTCCCCCCACCCCACCCCGAGATGGAGAGCAGTGCGCCGGACCTCGATCCATCTCTCTCCCCCACAAACCCACAGCGACCCCTGCTCACTCCCGAACACGAGTCGCTGGCATGGCGCAAGGTGTGGTGTCCTGCGCCTCAACCCTCAGCGCCACTGGGCCCTTATCAAGTAGCATAATCAATAAATTGAAGGCAAAACAGCATAATAGATCCATATAGTGGATAAACTGAGATAACTTTGGCAAAGGAACTACTTTTACAAGTATGGAACAGAGATCAGGTAATGAGGGGAACAGACTGCCAGGGCAAAACTAGTTGTGTGTGGGGGGGGGAGGATCATGTACAGTTGCAGGATGGAAACCAAAAAGTCATGAAGAAGAGACATTTGGACAGCATAGTCACTTGGCTTACCTGCTGTTTGAAGTCCCAACATAAATGACTTCTGAATGAATTCCATATAACAGTATGTGATAGTCTCTTTCAAACAACATGAAGTCTTGCTGTAGTCTGATAGATGCAGTTAGCCCCAGCACTTGAACTGCCCCAGAGAGGAAAGAGTTAACTCTATGCATGAGCATAGAATGTTGAGCTAGAGCTCAGTTCATACCTCTGTCTGCAGCACGTCAAAGTGTAACCGTCAGATTCTTTACTCTGCCTAACTGAACAGTCGCTCCGGAGATTGCTCCTTCACTTGTTCAGTTCGGCAAAAACAGTCGGTTTAAAAAACGTTTTCTCGCTTTATTATTTTCGGCTTCAAATTCCTGTCTCCGGTACAGTAAGTGTTGTAAGTATTAGACTTTAGTTTATTGTGGAAATTGTAAAAACTTGTTGATCGGTCCAGTTTTGGAACCGATTGTGTTAGGGTTATTTTATTTTCTAGTGTGAGGTCCTATCAGTTTCAAAAAATGGAATTTTAGAGATTTTTTTTCCACGACCTGTAACACGGTTGGTAACCGATAGGGGGGTCTTACCTAGCTTTTAAGCTGTAAAGGGTAAGTTGTTAGCCTGGCCATGTCTGAGAAACCCAAGAAAAAAAACGAGCTCACTGGGTTTCAACACTGTAGTGAGTGTGGGGATGCCTTTGCTAAGGCAGACCCTCACACCACCTGTGTTTATTGTCTGGAGTTTGACCACCTCGATTCAGACTGCCAGATCTGCAAGAATTTTCTGAAGGCCAACCTGGATAAGAGATTGGGTAGGTTCAGGGAAAAGGAGGCAGAGAAGTCCGCTAATCTGGTTGGCCAGCCCGGTTCAGTTCCGACCAAACCTGAGGGAGTGCTCACTGACCTGGGCGATACTCCCTTGGGCAAAAGGAGAGCCAGTCCTGAGGGGTCGGTTCCGTCAAAGAAAAAGAGGAAATCGTCCGGTTCAGATCCAGAGCCGCAACATCCAACCGCCGAAGAGATAGCCAGAGCGATAAGCATTGTAGAATCGCTCCGTCTGGTTCCGTCCAATCCGGCGCCTCTCGGTAGGTACTCAGTTCTGTTGGTTGCCCCGGGTTCCGGAATATTGTCTGGATGAGTTTTATGAACCGAAATGGAAAGGGGAGGAAGAGGATGACGACGACGATGATGATGGTGGAAGGTCTGGATGAGCCCATTGAACCAGACATCTCCCCAGACGAGGCTTTCTGAGTCCCCATCCCACTATTTGTTTTACAAAAAAGTGGCAGAGACCCTCCAGCTCCCCCTGGTCGAAGCTGTTGAGGAACAAGAGGAGCCTGATTTTGTTGAAATGATGAACATCCCAGAGTTCAAAAGGCTGTCTACTCCCCTCCAAAAATCTCTTGGGAAACAGACACAAAATATTCTCCACACACCAACTTCTTTATCTCCTGTAGATAAAAGAATGGACAGGAGGTATATGCTTTCAGGCTCAGGTACAGAGTTCTTGTTCCATCAGTGCAGCCATTTTGGGGTAGTGCAGGCTGCAGCCTGTCTTAGGCTAATGTACATTTGGCTTCACGCCCCCAAGATAAAGACTCTAGGAAGGTGGATCCTATGGCCAAAAAACAGTACTTGGCATCCTCCTTGGGACTCAGGCAGGCAAATTATATGGCCTACACAGCCAGATACCAGAAGTCCAGATGGGATACTGTTCTGGAACTGGCTAAACAGGCTTTCCCCAGCTAGCCAAGGAGCTGGAGGAGGTGGCTGCTGATGGGATATATGCATTTCATACTGGAATTCATACTGGAGGTTTAAGGAAGTCAAGATGGCAGTGCCCATATAGACTTCCTCCCACAATTCAGTGGCGGTGACATATGTCACCAACTTCTGTAAGGAATTTTTCCAATCTGTTTTTGAAAATCACCAAACTATCATCATCCACCACATCCTGTGGCAGTCTATTCCATATCCTAACTGTCCTACACTTAAAGCCATTTGTTCTCAATTCATTCCTAACTGTTTCCTCCCTCAGTTGTTTATTATGTATTCTCAGGTGATATGGCTTTACCACCGATTCCAAACCCAATTCCAATTTAAGATCTTCATCCCACAAGGCTTTGTACAGTAACAGTAAGTCACCCCTTACCCTTCTGTTCACCAGTGGCCACAAACCCAAGTTCTTCAATCTCTCCTCATACGAGTTTCCTTGACCTCCAGCAATTAGTCTGGTAAAAGATCTCTAGGGCCTTTCCTTTACCCTAATATCCTTAATAAGGTAAGGACAGAAGACGGTGGGACAATAATCCGAGATGGGCCTAACCATTGTCCTATACAGTGGTAATAAAACCTCCCCACTCCTCGATTAAAACCCCCTTCTCATACAATTTACCAACTGCATAGCTTTATTTGATGCAGTTTTACTTTGGGCACCACTTTTAAGGTCATTTTGTACATACACTCCTAGATCTTTTCGCACTTCGACACATTCAGTTTAATGCCCTACATATAATAAATCTGCTGTACATTATGTCTTCCAAAATGCATTATAATACATTTCTTCCTGTTGAAGGTCATCCCATTTTTGTTTGCCCATTCCATTATATGAATCAAATCCTGCCCAAATATTAATCTATCATCAAATGTATCCACTACTCCCCCCCATTTTGACATAATCAGCAAATTTTATTAGCTTATTTTTGCTAAATATCTTCAAATCACTAATAAAAATGCTCAACAGCAGTGGTCCAAGCACTGAACCCTGGGGAACACCTCTCACCACCCTTAGTGAATCAGACACATGGCCATGCAGTCTCACTTTCTGCAGTCTGTTTGTCAGCCACTGTTCAACCCCTCTTACTATTGCTGAATCGATCTCAATTTCAGTAAGTTTTTCAATAATTTTGTAATGCGGAACCGTATCAAATGCTCTACTAAAGTCAAGCATTACCATATCTACATTCTTTCCTTCATCAATAAGCTTACTAACAAACTCATAGAAAGTGATCAGATTTGTTTCACACGATCTAGTTACCACAAATCCATGCTGACTTTTATCCACTAAATGATTACCTCTCATGTGATCAGTAATAGTTTCACACAAGATACCTTCAATAATCTTTCCTGTGAAAGAGGCCAATCTCACCTGCCTATAATTTGCTGCTTCACTCTTTTTTTCCCTACTTATAAATAGGCACCACGTATGCCAATTTCCACATCTCTGGTACTGCTCCCTCTGCCAGTGATTTTTGTCCCAACCTGGTGATAACTGATGTTATCACGTCTTCCAACTCCTTTAAGAAGTAGGGATGAATCCCATCCTGTCCTGCCGCCTTTTCAGCCTTTAGTCTCTTTATCCTACTTCTGACCTTTTCCTCAGTTATTATTTCTTTGGGATCTAGTGTACTTTTTTCCATCTAAGATTCAATTTCATGCTGCTGTGGACTCAAATGATATGTCATCACAAGTTATGGCTACATCTGTGTCTCTTTGGAGATTTGCTTGGCTCAGAAGTACTAGCCTCTCACAGGACACTCAGGCTAAGGTCATGGATTTCTCTGTGGTGGGTAATTCTCTGTTTGGGGAGCAGACAGAGAATTACATGAAAAAGATGGATGATTATCGGACCACCTACAGGAGTGCACATGCCAAGGTAAGGCAGGCAAATCCTCAGAAGCAGCAGTCTAGGGGCAGGGGCAGGCCTTTTCACAGGCCTTTTTACCAGGCACAGGCCTCCTCTCCTTTTTCTCAGATGGGTTCTTCAGAGGGAGAGGCAGAAGGGGGATGATCAGGGCTGCATCCTCCTCTCAGTCTAAGGCTTCTGCCAAGCAGACACCCTGATGTGGCAGCCCGGGTCGACTCCCCTATTCCAGTAGGAGGCAGGCTGGCTTACTCCTTCCAGGCCTGGAAGACTGTTACCTCAGACAAGTGGGTCCTGGAGATAGTAAGTCAGGGACTGGCCCTCAGCTTCAAAAAAATTTCCAAAACTGAGGGTCAGGTCTTTTCCACTTGCAAACTTCTCCGAAACCATTGCCCTAGAAGCAGAGGTTTCCTCTCTGCTGGCTCTCAGAGCCATAGAGAGAGTTTCTACTCTACACGGGGCAAGGGTCTGTACTCCAGATACTTCCTTACCTCAAAAAAGACAGGGGAGTGGCTGCCCATGCTAGACCTAAGATACTTAAACAAGCACCTTGTGAAGCCAAGATTCAAAAATGGTGACTCTGGGAGTAATTCTTCCCTCTCTGAGGCCAGGGGATTGGTTAGCCTCCCTGGACCTCAAGGATGCCTACTTTCACATCCCAATCAGGTGCTCCCACAGAAAGTACCTCAGATTTGAGTTGCCTTCAGGACATTATCAGTTCAGAACAATGCCCTTCGGCTTAACATCAGCTCCAAGGGTGTTCACAAAGTGCCTAGCAGTAGTAGTGGCTTTTCTCAGGAGACAGAATATCTCCATTTTTCCATACCTGGACGACTGGCTCATCGTGGGACAATCTCCAGACCAAGTCAAGTCAGACCTACAAGTAATACAACAGTTACTCACTTCCCTAGGGTTCCTTCTCAACCTACCAAAGTCAGTTCTCGAACCAGTGCAGCTCCTTACCTTCATAGGGGTAGAGTTGTATACTGTCCAAGCAAAGGCTTTTCTTCCCTTGGCAAGGGTGAAGGTCCTTACAGACCTTGCTTCTTCCTTTCATCTTCAGGTGTCTCGACCAGCAAGACATTTTCTTCAGCTCCTGAGCCACATGGCAGCCTCCACTGCAGTGGTACAAGGAGCCAGATTTCAAATGATGGACATTCAGTTCCATCTAAAGTCTTTTTGGTCCCTGAAAAAATATTTTTTAACCAAATTGATTCCAGTGATTCAGATTCTGATCCAAGCTCTCCAATGGTGGTTGGATCAGGACAGTCTCAGACAAGGAGTCCCATTCATCAGTTAGACTCATTCAGTGGTGTTAACCACAGATGCTTCTTTTCTGGGCTGGGGAGCTCATTTAGAAGCTCTCACAGCACAAGGGGTGTGGTCCCCTTAGGAGTCCCTTCTTCATATCAGTCTTCTGGAACTCAGGGCAGTATTCCTAGCTCTCCAAACCTTCTCGGACTCAGTAAAGAACAAGGTGGTTCAGGTCAGGACAGACAACACCACCACCATGTGGTACATCAACAAGCAGGGAGGCACTCGGTCTATGGCCTTGTGCACGGAAGCCATGAAATTATGGTCTCTGGCTTATTCCCTGCAGGCATCTCTGGTAGCAGTCGATCTTCCAGGGAAGGACAATGTGCTAGCAGATGCTCTGAGCAGGATATCTCAGGGCCATCACGAATGGTCCCTGGACCCCTTCATATTGAAAGTAATTTTCTCAAGGTGGGGCACTCCAGAGATGGATCTCTTTGCAGCCCCAGACAATCATCAACTTCCTCTCTTCTGTTGCAGACCCCCAGTCATGGGCTCAGTTCCCCTGGATGCTGTGGTTCTGGATTGGGAGGGGAAATTCCTGTATGCCTTTCCTCTGTTGTTCAATGTTCTGGTCAAGATAAGGTCACAGTCATGCAAGGTGATCGTGATTGCACCAGACTGGGCCAGACAGCCTTGGTATCCTCTGTTGATGTCCCTAACAGTCCGTCTTCCCTTATCTCTTCCCAAGAAGCTCAAGCTGTTAACCTCCTCTCAGGGAAGGATATGGTACCCCAACCTTCGGTGTCTCAACCTCAAAGCTTGGCTCTTGAAGAGTTTGAGTATGCAGGTCTGCATCTGTCTCAGGGGGTTCTAGATATTCTTAAAGCCTCTCGAAAACCTGCCACCAGAAAAACTTAAAACTCCAAATGGAAAAGATTCAGCATTTGGTGTTCCAGTAGGGATGTCCTGCCAGATACTGCTGATTTGGCTACAGTTCTGGATTATATGGTTCATCTTAATGGCTTAGGCCTCAGGCCAGCCACTCTGAAAGTGCATCTAGCAGCTGTCTCTGCATTCTTGTCAGTGGGGAAGGTTCCTTCCCTGGCATCTCATCCTGTCTTCTGTAAGTTTTTTAAGGGTTTAGTCCATACCAATCCTCCCTTTAATGACCCTACTCCTGCCTGGGATCTTAATATTTGCATTGCTCAGCTCATGCAACCTCCCTTCAAGCCTTTTGCTTCAGCAGAACTCAAATACTTGACTTGGAAAACTGTGTTCCTGGTAGCTATCACCTCTGCCAGGCGTATTAGTGAATTACAAGCTCTGTCAGTGGAGCCGGATTTTATCTCTTTTCGCAGAGATAAGGTGGTCCTTAGAACCAATAGGAGTTTCTTACCCAAAGTGGTCTCAGATTTTCATCTGAACCAGTCCATGTCTCTTCCTGTGTTTTTCACTGATCATTCTTCTTCAGGAGAAAGAAGATTACACAGTTTGGATTTTAAGAGGGCACTTAGCTACTACATAGAACATACTAAGGCACTGATGTTTGACCGTCCTTAATTGTTTCTTACTTACGGTGAAGTAGGAAAGGGTAAATCTTCTACTAAGAGAACCATTGCCAGGTGCATTGTCTCTTGTACACAATTCTGCTATGAAAGCTAGGCAAAACACCTCCCTCAGGCCTGAGGGCTCATTCGACTATGGGTACAGCTGCTTCCCTGGCTGCTGCCAGGTATATATCTTTATTAGAGTATGCAAAGCAGCCATCTGAAAAACTGTCCATACCTTCACCAAGCATTACTCTCTGGATATCCAGGCAAAGAGTGATGCTAGGTTTGGAAAAGCAGTACTGCAGAGCCTATTCCCAAAACAGGTTCGGTACCCCCCCTCCATGGCGGTACTGCTTGGTAGTCTGCATATGTCAGAATACAGCAAGACTTCCTGTTGTTTGAAGAAAAAAATTACTCACCTTAGTAATTGTGTCTCTTCTAATGGGGTCTTGCTGTATTCTGAGCCCCCCGCCTCCTCTCTCAGAACCTGTTTTTGGGAAGTGGGCTGGCAGGTACAGTGTTGCATCTCAGGGGCCTACTTGGCACCCCCTTTTTAAAAAGGGGAGTGGGTTTATCATTATGTTGTTTTTTGGTAGCTATTTGTGTTGGTTCACTACCTGATTATTATTTTGGGTTCTCGACTTGAGTCTTTTAACTCACTCAGTTCTAGAATGGAATCTTGAGTGAGTGCTGTATTCTTATGTAAAAATGGCTGTTTTCCTGAGCAGTTAGAATGTTCGGAACTAAAATGGTAACACTCCGACTTGGAGTATAAATAACTAAAAAAGTATAACTCCTATCACAAAACTTACAGTACGAAGTTTGCTCACAATAAAAAAAATATTTAAAATGAGGGGTGTCACGTTAGTAGCATTAATTTTTTTTTTTACAAAGCATGTAACAATGAAAATTTACATTTTTTTCTTAAAAAAAAAAAGTAGAAGTGGCAAATGTCTGTTGTATGATATTTTTCCATCACACCAGTATCTGTGCATTACACTGCCACAGTTTAGAGTATTTCTGAGCTGTGTTACATAATAAAACAGACCATAAACTAAGGCATGTGCCAACACGTAACGCCAGTAAACCAGCTGAATTCGGAAAAATGCTCTGCACAACTGCCCACATGACGCACAAACCACGATAACTGAAAAAGTATGCCTCCTAGCCCTTAGACACCTGACGGAAAATGTGCACAATAAAAAGAGCTTTAACATGATGGGTCACTCATGTTAGTGGCATTTGCAGATATGTTTTCACAGTTCCTGAAATGATAAAAAAGAAAAAATTACTCACCTTAGAATGTTTCTTCTAATGGAGTCTTGCTGTATTCAGACTATTGCAGTGATCTCCAACCCTTGAACTGCCCTGGAGAACAAAGAGTTAACTTTCCTTGCAAGGCATGGAACGCTGAGCTCGAGCTCGGTTGAAGCCTCTGTCTGCTGTTGTTTGAACCCCAACCGTCAGATCTTTATGAGCTATACTCACTGGGAGTTCTGTGTGGAAACTGTAAACTCACACTAGCCAACTGGCAACTAAATTTGATAAAAAGGTTTTTTTTAGGTTTCAAAGCAAAGACTCAAGTCAGGAAACCCAAAAAACAATACACAACACACACCCAAAATAAAGGAGGGTGAGAAAAAGGGGCACCTCTAGGTGCCAACACTGCTTCTGCTCACCCACATCCCATAAACCAGGTTCTGCGAGGGGAGGCGGGGGGGGGGAGGTCAGAATATAGCAAGACTCCATTAGAAGAAACAACAATACTAAGGTAAGTAATTTTTTCTTCAAACAACATGAAGTCTTGCTGTATTCTGACTATTGCAGACTACCAAGCAGTACCTCCATGGAGGAGGGACAGGACCTACTTTGGGGATAGGCTCTGAAGTACTGCTGTGCCAAACCGAGCATCACTCCTAGCCTGGATATCCAGAGAGTAATGCTTGGTGAATGTATGGACTGTTTTCCAGGTGGCTGCTTGACAAATTCCTAAGACAGGAATATCCCTGGCAGCAGCTAGGGAAGCAGCTGTACCTCTAGTAGAGTGAGCCCTCAGGCCTGAGGGTGGGGTTCTACCCAGCTTTTCATAGCAGAATTGTATACAAGAGACAATCCACCTGGCAATAGATCTCTTAGTAGCAGGTTTGCCCTTACCGACCTCTCCATATGTGAGGAACAACTGGAGGGACTCAAACCTGTGACCCTTGGTGCGCTCTATGTAGTAGCTGAGGGCCCTCTTAACATCCAAGCTGTGCAGCCTCCTCTCTCCAGAGGAGGAATGGTCAGTGAAGAAAACAGGGAGAGACACAGACTGATTAAGGTGGAAATCTGAAACCACCTTAGGCAAAAACTTCCTGTTAGTTCTTAGGACCACTTTATCTCTATGGAAAGAGATGAAATCAGGTTCCACTGACAGGGCTTGCAATTCACTGATGTGCCTGGCAGAGGTAATGGCTACCAAAAACACAGATCTTACTTGAGGCTCTTGCAGTAGGCGTACATATGAGGACTGATATCGCAGGCGGCAGGACCCCACGGAAAAATTTCTGCAAGCAGTCCTGTCGGGACCGCCCCACGTCAGGTGACGGCGTCCATCTGACGTCGGTATAAAGGGGCGGTCCCAGACACCCACCTTCCAGTTCTTCCCGCCATCAGCTCGTGCAGCGCCTCATGTGAAGTTCTTAAAGCTCAGTCCTGTTGCTCGCGGTTTTTCCGAGTGTATCAGTATTTGTATTTTCTTCATCAGGTGAGCGTCGGTATATGTCGTCCCTTCAAAAATAAGTGCAACCTGCGGCACCCAACTGCCTCACAAAGACGGTCACTCCTCTGCCTTTTTTGTTTAGGCCCCAACCACGCGGTCGACACGTGTCCGCACTGCCTACATTTCAACGCGGCCACCCGCAGACGACGCCAGCAGTCTCTAGAAGCCCATCTCCTCAAAAAGAAGATGTCCGCAATGGAGAAGGAGTTGAAGAAGCTTCGGCAGGCGTCGATCTCCCCTGAAGGACACAAGAAGCGGGACAAAGAAAGGCACCGGGAGAAGGCCTCCTCCTCCACGACTCCGGCCAGAGCCGCGGCCAAGATAACGTCCCCTCCGGGGGATCGCCCGATGGCAGCCTCCAAGGCTTTGGAGGAGGCATCGGCCTGCCCGTCAGGTTCGCGTTCGAGCCCGCCGGGTGCCTCCGGGCAAAAGGAGGCTTCGGCCCCCAGTACCGCCGCAGGCTTGCGGCCTACTGGTGTGGGAGCCTCCCATAAGCCGGACGTCGGCTCCTCCGACGTCCACCGGGAGAAGGCCGCTAAGACGCCCGACCCTTCGGGGCGGCGCACGGCAGTGTCCCCCTCGGACCGGGCCTCTTCCCATTCTTGGCCCGCCTCCGACGAGGGACCCCCGAAGTCGGACACCGGATCCTCTGGCGTCCGCCGGGACTCAGCCCCTAAGTCACACGTCAGCTCCTCCGACATGCGCCGGGCCTCGGAGCCTATGGCAGACCCTGCTCCGTCTGTCGTCCCAGGTTCCCCGCAGCCTTCGCTGCCATCCGGGGAGCCTGAGTCCCCCCTGCCTGACCCCGGGGACTTTTCCCCTCCGTCCCCGGGCGAGGCTCGGGATGCTGTTCCACCGTCTGATCCCCTTCCTACAGAGCCGGCTCCCCGGACACCGGTCCCTCCGACGCCGTCGGCGGATATTCCTCTCCCATCGGGCCCTCCACCCCACGGGCCTATCACGGTCGATCCACCCGTGGAGTTCCCTACTGGGCCGTCTGCTCCCGCAGCTCCTCCGGTACCTGGGTATCCGCCGTCTTATCCGACGCCGGTCTACCCGGGTCCACAGTATCCTGCGCCGCAGTACCCGGCGCCGACACCGCAGTACCTGACACCGCAATACCCAGCTCCGATATTCCCGCAGCCAGGTTACGGATACTCTCCTTACGGATTTCATCCGTATAACTATCCCCCTCCTCCTCCTCCACTGCCCCCTAGGCCGCTGGTGGATCTCCTGGAGACTCTGGCCTCCTGGTGGGCTGAGGCCAAGGATCAGCTCACCAGAGAAGTCGAGAGCCGTCTTACGGCGACGGTGCCACCCCGGGCTCCCGTACGCCCCAGACGGCACACTCCCTCTCCGCCTCCGGCTTCCCGGGCTCTGCCCTCGGGATCCAGAGAGGGGCAGGACACGCGTCCAGGGATCCCCCCTGTGGAACCCGTTCCTCCCCCTAGACGAGTTAGGGAGTCTTACTCTGCTTCAAATTCCTCTTCTTCTTCTCTCTCGGACTCCTTGGATTCCTCCGATGGGTGTTCCGAGAAAGATGATGAGCCTCGCTCTCCGTCCCAAGCCCCGGCCGAGGACTCCTCCGAAGTCTCCTCCGGAGGATCCTTCCTTCACAGAGTTGCTCAGGAAGATCCAGGAAGTCCATCAGTGGCATTCCTTAGAACCAGATCCTCAGCGGGTTAAACTCGCCGAACATCTGGACTTGCCCCTTACGGCCCCTACTCTAGTGCCACCCTGGATCGAGACTCATGCCCACCTTGTTTCCACCATTTGGAAACAACCGTCGGCTTTAGCCCCACTTCCTCGGAAGTCCAACAGTCTATACCAGGCTCCGGAAGGTGTAGACTTTTTAGACTCTCACCCCCGTGCAGACTTGGTTGTGATTAGCGCCACTCACGGCCGGTCAGCACACCCGAAACATTTGAGCTCGTCTCCCCCGGATAAGGAATCTCGCCTTCTGAATCAGTATGGAAGGAAGATATATGCTTCTTCCACACTGGGAATCAGGGCCCTAAATTATGTAGCGCATATGGGGGATTTCCCAGAAGGCTGTCCTTACCCAGGCGGAATCCAAGATTGACTCCTTGCCTGACTCCCAAGTCAAGCAGGAGTTAGCCGACCTGGTCCGTTCTGCTCATTTGGCCAGTCATCACATTCTGAGGACGACGTACGACACAGTGGACACCGCAGGATGGAGCTCTGCATTCGCCGTAAGTCTTCAGTGTCACGCATGGCTCCATGTGTCAGGTCTGGTCCCGGAGGTGCAGTCAGCAATCCAAGAAGCACCTTTCAGGGGTTCTGTGCTTTTCGGTGGTGATGTCAAGGACATCATCACTGACTTGCAGGAGAAGGGGACGGCCCTTAAATCTGTTGATTCAATGTACCATCCCCATTCCCCGCAGCACCGTCCCTTTCGCAGACGCAGCCGGCCTCAAGCGAAACCTCAGGGAAGGCGGGCCACAAAACGTCGGGCCCCCACAGCTGCCAGGCCCTTGCCGCCCAAAAAAGCAGCGGGTACCCCAGCTGTGGCGCTGCCTCACACCACCTGACTCCTTCCCTCTCCCACCGCCTCCGGACGCCCCGGAGGAACCGGTAGGAGGGAAATTCTCCCTCCACCTTCCGGGTTGGGAGAGGATAACATCAGATTCATGGGTGCTTCAGATCATAGCAGAGGGGCACTCCATAGAGTTTCTGCAGAAACCTCTACGTCACCCCCTTCCGAACTCTTCTTTCTCAAGGGACCATCTTCCTTTGGTCAAGGAAGAAATTTCTGCTCTCTTCGCAAAGCAGGCCATAGAGCCCATCCCCCCCTCACCTTTACGGGACGGGTTACTATTCCCATTTCTTCCTTGAACCAAAGAAGACGGGAGATCTCAGACCCATTCTCGATCTCAGCTCCCTGAACCTATATGTGGAATACAAGAGGTTCAGGGTGCTCTCCCTTCAAACCCTCTTGCCCCTGCTTCGGCCGGGCCACTGGCTTTGTGTACTGGATATGCAGGATGTGTACCTGCACATCACCATTCGCCCTTCGCACCGAAAGTACCTCAGGTTTGCGTTCTAGGGGGACCACTACCAATTCTGGGAGCTCCCTTTTGGTCTTTTCTGGGCCCCCCCGAGTCTTTACCAAATGCCTGGCAGTGGTAGCGGCCCACCTGCATACTTTGGGAGTTCAGGTTTTTCCCTACCTGGACGACTGGCTCCTGGCGGCCCCGTCCAGGGAGGAACTCCTGCATTTTCTCTCCCTCACCCAGCATGTTTTTACTGGCCTGGGTATCACCATCAACCATTCCAAGTCTCACCTGGATCCTTCCCAGAGACTCCAGTTCATCGGGGCAATCCTCGATACGGCAGTGTGCAGGGCCTTCCTGCCTCCGGACAGGGGGGCCTCCCTCCAGTCCCAGATTTCCCTTCTATCGGGACGCAGGAGGGTTCTGGTGAGGTCAGTGTTCCGTCTCCTGGGACTTATGGCAGCTGCCATCCTGATGGTTCCGTGCGCGCGCCTTCAACATGAGAATCTCTCAGTGGACTCTCCGCTCTCAGTGGGATCAACTTGTAGACTACCTAGATCATCTGGTACTGATCTCCTTGCCGATGATAAGAGACTTGCAATGGTGGATGGTTCGAGAGAACCTATTCCAGGGGATCCCCTTTTTTCATCCTCCCCCCATTCAGACTCTGACCACGGACGCATCAGGCGAAGGTTGGGGAGCCCATCTGGGCCCTCACCGAACCCAGGGCTTATGGTCAAAACTGGAGTTAGCTCTTCACATCAATGTGCTTGAGCTTCGAGCAGTGCTGTATGCTCTCCAGGCCCTTCACCAATACATCCTTCCCGGTCACCTAGCCGTCCAAACAGACAACATGTGCGTGGTGTGGTACATCAACAAGCAGGGAGGGACTCGGTCCTACCTGCTATGCAGGAAGCGATGAGGGTTTGGGAATGGGCAACTCTTCACAACCTTCACCTCACGGCGATCCACGTTCCGGGAGTCGACAATGTCCTGGCAGACAAGCTAAGTCGTTCTTCGGCTCTGCCACACGAGTGGGAATTGGACCAAAAAGTTCTAAAAAGCATCTTCCAGACTTGGGGGACTCCACAGATAGACTTGTTCGCCTCCTCCCAAAACGCAAAGCTTCCAATTTTTTGCTCGCTCGCTCCAGAGCGAGGTGCTTTCTGGAGCGACGCTCTGTCTCTAAACTGGAAGGACAGATTCGTCTATGCTTTTCCCCGATTCCTCTGGTCCCTCGTGTGCTGCAGAAACTGGCATTGGAAGGAGCGAGAATGATTCTGATCGCTCCTTTCTGGCCCAGGCAAATTTGGTTCTCTCTTCTACAACAATACTCAGAGGTTCCTTCTCTTCCTCTGCCTTTATCTCGAGGATTGCTGACCCAGGATCAGGGGACCCTGGTCCATCCGGGACTCAAATCTCTTCAACTTCATGCATGGCTCCTGCAGACTTAGCCCAATCTCGCTTTGGCATCTCTCCTAAGGTGGCCGAGATTCTGGTGGAGGCTAGAAAACCCTCCATTAGGTCCACCTACGCCATGAAATGGAAAAGATTTTCCATTTGGGCTGCCTCCAGGAACGTGGAGCCTTTCTCCTGTCTGGTGGCCGTTCTGCTTGATTATCTGCGTAATCTTTTCGACCTGGGTCTCAGTCACTCCTCTTTGAAAGTCCACATGGCGGCTATTTCAGCCTACCATGTTCCTTTTGCTGATAAGGCATTTGCCCAATTGGAGGTATCCAAGACTTTTCTCAGAGGGGTCCTTCATCTCAGACCCCCTGTTCGGACTCCGACTCCCCCTTGGGACTTGAACTTTGTTCTCGAGAAACTTACCCTTCCTCCTTTTGAGCCTGCGGCTTCTGCAGACTTGAAGTTCTTATCGTGGAAGACGCTCTTCTTGGTGGCTATTACTTCTGCTCGCAGAATTTCCGAGCTCCAGGCCCTTATGTGCAAAATCCTTTTCTGATCTTTCACAAAGAAAGAGTAGCTCTTCGCACGAATCCTAAGTTTCTCCCAAAAGTGGTAGCGGAGTCTACCTTAAATCAGTCTATTGAATTACCTGCCTTTTTCACGCACTATTCCAACCAAGGAAAATACTTGCTCCAAACCATGGATGTCCACAGGATTCTGAGATGCTACACCGATAGGACGAAGGATCTCAGAAAGACTGATCAGTTGTTCGTCTCTTTTGCTCACAAAAGGGAAGGCGATGCTGTTTCCAAGCAATGCCTATCAAAGTGGTTGGCTCATTGCATCACTTTCTGTTATGACAAGTACAACAAGACCCTACCGGGTCAAGTCAGAGGCCACTCTACTCGAGGAGTAGCAACCTCTGCGGCTTGTTTTAAGAATGTGTCTGCGGCAGACATCTGTGCTGCCGCCACTTGGACTTCGTCCATACATTTACTAAACATTACAGTTTGGACATTGCCTCTCGCCGTAGAGCAGGCTTCGGGTTAGCGGTCTTGCAAGGCCTCCTATCTTGAGGTTTGCAAGGTTGTTTACTACTTCTTGGAGTAGTTCCTCCTCCTGGTGCCTTTTCGTTTGTTCCAGACTGCTTGGGATTCTGTCCTATATGTAATTACCTGCAAGAGCCCTCTCGAGTAAGATAGTACAGATTCACGTAGAACTTACCGTAACAGTAGATCTTGAGAGAGGCTCTTCAGTAGTAATACCTTCCGCCCTCCATCCCCTAGGCTTTTTCAGCTCCTTTTCCATTGAGGAAATATCTGCTTCTCTCTGTCCGGGCCTTCTGGGCCTGTGGCGGGGAAAAGAACTGGGCGGGCGTCTGGGACCGCCCTTTATACCGGCTTGTCGTATGTGCGGTCACCTGACGTTAAGGCGGTCCCTGCCAGGGACTTCTAGCTAGAAATTTTTCCTGGGGGTCCTGCCGCCTGCCGACGTCAGTCCTATATGTAATTACCTACTGCAAGAGCCTCTCTCGAAGAGCTACTGTTACGGTAAGTTCTTACGTAACTGTACTTTTTCCAAGTCAAGTACTTAAGCTCTGCAGAGGACAAAGGCTCAAAAGGGGTTTGCATAAGCTGAGCAGTGCAAACATTAAGGTCCCAAGCAGGAGCAGGGTCCCTGAAGGGAGGATTGGTGTGCAACAGCCCCTTGAAGAATTTGCAAAATACAGGATGGGCTGAAGGAGAAGAGGGCTTGCCTACTGACAAAAAAGCAGAAACAGCTGCCAAATGTACTTTGAGTGTAGCTGGTCTGAGTCCCAAGCCATTGAGATGAACCATATAGTCCAGGACTGTAGGCAACCCTGCAGATTCAGGGGAAATATGCTTACCAGAGCACCAAATAGTGAACCTTTTCCATTTGGAGTTGTAAGTCTTTCTGGTGGAAGACTTTCGAGAAGCCTTTAGAATATCCAGGACACCTTGAGAGAGGTGCAAATCAGCAAACTCTAACTCTTCAAGAGCCAGGCCTTGAGATAGAGAGATTTGAGATTCAGATACCAAATCCTCCCCTGAGAGGATGTCAACAGGTTGTAATTCCTGGGAAGAGACAGGGGAAGGTGGACTGCTAAGGACAGCAACAGTGGGTACCAGGGCTGTCTGGCCCAGTCTGGAGCGATCAGAATCACTTTGCAGGGTTGAGACCTGATCTTGACTAGTACCTTGAACAAGGGGGGGGGGGAAGCATACAGGAACTTCCCTTCCCAATTGAGTACCAGAGCATCCAGGGGGACTGAGCCCAATACTGGGGGTCTGCAGCAAAAGAGAGGAAGTTGGTGATTGTCTGGGGCTGCAAAAAGATCTATCTGTGGAGTGCCCCATCTTGAGAAAATCACCTTCAAAACTAGGGGATCCAGGGACCATTCGTGGTGGCCCTGAGATATCCTGCTGAGAGCATCTGCCAGGACATTGTCCTTCCCTGGAAGGTAAACTGCAGTGAGAGAAGTCAGATCGCAACTCCTCCAGCTCTCATCTCTGGAGGGCAACAAGCTAGAAGTTGTTCCCTCCACAAATTACCTCGGCCTCACCCTCGACCAGGGCCTCACGTTCAAACAACGCGTGGACCAAGTCACTAAAGTAATCCATTCCAAACTCGGGTTACTATATCGGCTTAAGGATCTACTAACCCTTGAAGCTAGGACTGCTATAGCAGCGAGTGTCCTACTTCCTACACTGACTTTTGCTGCCCCGGTCACCCAGGGTATCTCAAAGCGGGAGTATGGTAAACTAAAGGTTCTATACAACAAAGTGACCCACTTTGCCACTCTATCCCACTCAAGGAGCCATCACTGTGAGGCGCTAGTAAAGCTTAACTGGCCATCCTTCGAAGCACGCTTCAACTACCCCGTGCTCTGCCTGGCCAAAAAGATAATTAGCCCTTCCCTTCCCCCTAGCCTCGGAGGACTCCTCACAGTAAAGAGTAACCAGCGCAGCCTTAGGTCTTCGGGCCAAACGTTGCTTGAGGTTCCCAAGGCTAGGACTAAGGCAGGCCAGAAATCCTTCTCGTTTGCTGCCCTGTCCTTATGGAACCACCTCCCGCTGGAGGTGAGAGAAACCCCTTCAGTGCAGTGCTTCCGCACCAGACTCAAAACTCATCTCCTATCAAAAAGTATATGCCAGTGCCACTACACCTGACACCACCAAACTACCACTACGACCTATAAATCCACCCCCCCCAACAAGGTAGTACTAACTTTTCTCCTTTTTTCTCCTCCTTTCTCCACAATGAACCACCCTAATGCTCTCGAAGGACCTTACCTAAGGAACCCTAATGCTGTTACACCTACAGGACCTGCATGACAAATGTTTGAATGCAATAAACTACAACTTACCAATATGATATACAATACCCTAATAACTACTGCTATGTGTAAACAGCCGAATACTGTATACCCATGATTTCCTGTGTTATGTAACTGCATTAAGTTCATTATGTCTGTACTATTATTCCCGGGTCACCCCTGAAAAAGGGACCTTCGGGGCCCAGCGGGCCTACCCGGTCATCAAAATTCAATAAATAAAATAAATAAATAAATAAGTTTGCAGGGAATAGGCCAGAGACCACAACTTCATTGCTTCTGTGCACAAGGCCGTAGACCGAGTGCCCCCTTGCTTGTTGATGTACCACATTGTGGTGGTATTGTCTGTTCTGATGTGGACTACTTTGTTCTGAACAGACTTGGAAAAAGCTTGTAGTGCCAGAAACACTGCTCTGAGTTCCAAGAGATTGATGTGAAGCAGAGATTTTTGAGGTGACCACAGCCCTTGGGTGGTAAGATTCCCAAGTGGGCTCCCCAGCCCAAGAGGGAGGCGTCTGTAGTGAGGATTAGAGAAGGAGACTGAGTGACAAAAGGAACTCCCTGCCTTAAATTGTCCTGATCCTGCCACCATTGCAAAGCCCGGATCAGGGTTCGAGTCACTGGGACTAGTTTGGTCAGGGAATCCTTTCTCTGGGACCAGAAGGTTCTCAAGTGGAACTGAATGTCCCTCATCTGAAATCTTGCACCCTGGACCACTGCTGTAGAGGCTGCCATGTGGCCCAGGAGCTGCAAGAAGTGCCTTGCTGGTCGAGACACCTGAAGGGTGAAAGAAGAGGCCAGTTCTATTAGTGTCCTTGCCCTGTCCAGGGGAAGGAAGGCCTTTGCTCTTATTGTATCCAGCTCCGCCCCTATAAAGGTGAGGAGCTGCACTGGCTCTAGAACTGACTTTGTAAGGTTTAGGAGGAACCCTAAGGAAGTGAGCAGTTGCTGAGTTATCTGAAGATGTGACTTAACTTGGTCTGGGGACTGACCAACTATGAGCCAGTTGTCCAGGTATGGAAAGATGGAGATCTTTTTTTCTCCTTAGGAAAGCAGCCACTACTTCCAGGCACTTTGTGAACACCCTTGGGGCTGATGTTAGACCAAAGGGCATTGCTCTGAATCGATAGTGGCCTGAGGGCAACTCGAACCTGAGGTACTTTCTGTGGGAGCACCTGATGGGAATGTGAAAGTAGGCATCCTTGAGGTCCAGGGAGGCTAGCCAGTCCCCTGGCCTTAGAGAGGGCAGAATTATTCCCAGAGTCACCATTTTGAATTTTGGCTTTAAAAGGTGCTTATTTAGGTATCTCAGATCCAGGATGGGCCGCCATTCTCCTGTCTTTTTGGGGGTTAGGAAGTACCTAAAGTACAATCCTTTGCCCCTGTGTAGAGTAGGAACCCTTTCTATGGCTCTGAGAGCCAAGAGGGAAGAAACCTCTGCCTCTAGGGCAAGGGCCTCTGAAGGATTTGCAGGTGGAAAGGATCTGGTTCTCATCTTGGGAAATTTTTTGAAGCTGAGAACCAGTCCCTGCCTTACTACTTCAGGACCCACTTGTCTGATGTTAAAGACTTCCAGTCCTGGACAAAGTAAGCCAGCCAGCCCCTACAGGTAGTGGAGAATCGGCCGGCAGACCCATCAGGGTGTCTGCTTGGCAGGAGCTTTAGGCTGAGGGGTGGAAGCAGGCCTGCTCATACCCCATCTGCCTCTCCCTCTAAAGAACCCCCTCTGAGCAAAAGCAGAAGAGGAGGCCTGGGTTTGGTAAAAAGGCCTATGAAAGAGCCTGCCCCTGCCCCTGGAATGCTGCCTCTGAGAAGTGGCTTGCCTTTCTTTGGCTTGAGCACTCCTGTACTCATCCATCTTCTTCGTGTAATTCTCTGTCTGCTCCCCAAACAGAGAATTACCAATGACAGGAAAATCCATGGCCTTAGCCTGGGTATCCTGTGACAGGCTAGTACATCTGAGCCAAGCCATCCTCCGAAGGGCCACAGATGTAGGCATGACTCTAGAGGAAACATCATTGGAGTCCACAGCAGCATGAAATTGCACCTTGGATGCCTCAATCCCATCCGCAGCCACCTGCTCCAGCTCCTTGCAAGCTGGTCAGGGGCCTGTTTAGCTAGAGCCATGACAGTGTCCCACCTGGACTTCTGGTATCTAGCTGTGTAGGCCATATAGTTAGCCTGCCTGAGTCCCAAAGATGCTGCCATGTACTGTTTCTTTGCCATGGCATCAATCCTCCTGGAGTCCTTATCTGGGGGGTGTGAAGCCACGGGAATATTTGCCTTATCACAGGCAGCAGCCTGCACTACCCTAACATAGCTGCATTGCTGGGAAAGGAACTCCGTGTCTGAGCCTGAAAGAGTATACCTCTTGTCCATTCTTCTGTCCACAGGAGGTATGGAATTAGGAGTTTTTAAAATTTTAAATGTCTGTTTCCCAAAAGATTTATGGAGGGGAATAGACAATCTCCTGGACTCTGGGATGTCCATCATCTCAACAAAATCAGGCTCCTCCTGATCCTCTACTGCTTCTTCCATAGGAAGCTGGAGGGTTTCAGCCACTTTTTGTAAAACATAAAGTGGGAAGGGGACTCAGAAAGCCTAGGAGGAGAAACACCTGAAGGTCTGTCTGGGGAGATGTCCGGGTCAATAGGCACATCCAGACTTTCATAATCACCATTATCATCATTATCCTCATACTCTCCCTCCTCCTCCTCCGGTTCATAAAATTCTTCTAAAGTATAATCCGGAACTGGGGGAACCGACCGAACCGAGCCCCTAACCGAAGGTGCCGGTTCGGCCGGAACCGAAGTTAGCGATTGAACTATCCTTATCGCTTTGGCTATCTCATCAGCGGTCGGAGAAAGAACTTGTGAATCCGAACCGGATGATTTCTCTCTTTTTTTTTTCTTTTAACCGGAACCGACTCCTCAGAATCGGTTCTCCTTTTGCCCGAAGAAGTTTTGCCCTGGTCAGAGGGCACTCCTTCTGGTTCGGTTGGAACCGAACCGGGCTGGCCATCCGGGTCAGCGGACTTCTCGGCCTCCCTTTCCCTCAGTCTACCTACTCTCTTATCCAGGGTAGCTTTGGGAAAACTTTTACAAATTTGGCAGTCTGCATTGAGGTGGTCAAACCCCAGACACTAAACACAGGTGGTGTGGGGGTCAGCCTTAGCAAAGGCTTCCCCACACACACTACAGTGTTGAAACCCAGTGGGCCCGGTTCTTTTCTTGGGTTTCTCAGACATGGCCAATCCTAACCAAAACTTTCCCTTTTTTCGGCAATCCGCGAGGCAAGACATCCCTATCGGTTCCTGACCATGTTACAGGTCTTGGAAAAAAGCAGTAATGAAATCCGTTTTTTTAGAATTCGATACGGGACCGACGACTCTACCTCTAATAAAGACAAAAGTTTTTTGATTACAAACCTGATCGGTTCAAACCGAACCGATCCAATGTTTACAAGTTCCACACAGAAAACTAATATAGAAAAACCTATCTAGTACTCACGGTACCACAGAGACTTAAACCGACAGGTTAGAAGCAGAAATTCGGTTGAAACCGAGCGAAAAAATGACACCTTAACCGACTTTTTTGAACCGAGCGAAGGAGAAATCTCCGGAGCGTCTGTTAAGTGAGGCGGAGTAAAGAATCTGACGGTTGGGGTTCAAACAACAGCAGACAGAGGCTTCAACCGAGCTCGAGCTCAGCGTTCCATGCCTTGCATGGAAAGTTAACTCTTTGTTCTCTGGGGCAGTTCAAGGGTTGGAGATCACTGCAATAGTCAGAATACAGCAAGACTTCATGTTGTTTGAAAAGAGCATTTTTTTTTACATTTTGTTCCCAAACAAAAACCTACATCATAAAAAGTACACCTCCTAGACCCCAGGCACTAGCATGATAATTGTCCACATTGAATAGACCTTTCAAATGATGGGTCACACACGTTTCTAGCATTTACGGTTTTTATTTTTTATTTTTTTTTACAGTACTTGAAACGGAGGAAAATCACATTTTTACATTTTTTTTTATCCCAGAAAAACTAAAACAAAAAAGTACATCTCCTAGCTCCCAGACACCAGCATACTAATTTTCACAGTGAAAAGAGCTTTCAAATCAGGAATCACACGTTTCTAGTAATGGAGAAAAAAATAGCACTTTCTTCATTTTTTAACCCAAATTAAAACCTAAAAAAAGTAATTTACTCTATTTAACTCAGTGGTGACCCCTATCTTAAAGTCTGTATTCTGGTAGGTAGGAATGTTTCCTACCGTCCTGCACTTTCCAATAACCTTATCCCTGATTGGTTGATCCAGAAAGTGCATAAGAAATGCAGGAAGCACATATGCACTCTGGGGATGATATGAAGTGAATACCTGACGCACATATGTGTTATGGGGACTAGAGGAATTTTCCTGATGACGCACATATGCGCTATGGGGCTGAGTGAGGGACCCAAAACATTTATTTGCGTTTTTGGCTATTTTCTGTACAATTTCCACTTAAGTAGAATAGTTAGTTAGTATTGCTCATAAGAATCTGACGGTTACACTCTGAAGTGCTGCAGACAGAGGTTTGAACCGAGCTCGAGCTCAACGTTCTATGCTCATGCATAGAGTTAATTCTTTCCTCTCCGGGGCAGTTCAACTGCTGTACAGGGTGTAATTGTCCTTATGTACTGAGCAGTACAGGGTGTGATTGTCCTTATGTACTGAGCAGTACAAGGGGTTGTGATAGTCCCTTTATGTATTGAGCAGTATGAGTGGGTATGGTAGTCTCTTTTTATGTACTGAGCAGTACGAGAGGGGTGTGATAGTATATTTATGTATTAAGCAGTACAGGTGTGTGTAATAATGTGTAATAGTCTCTGTACTGAGCAATATGGGTGTGTGTGTGTGATAGTCTCTATGTACTGTGCAGTACGGGGGGGGTATGATAGTCTTTTTATGTACTTAGCAGTATGGGGGATGCTAGTCTCATTATGTATTGAGCATTACAGGGTGTGTGGTAGTCTGTACTGAGGAATACAGAGGGGTGTGATAGTCTGTTCATGTACTAAGTGATATGGGTGTGTGTAATAGTCTCTAGGTACTAAGCAGTACGTGTGTGTGTGTGATAATCTCTTTATGTACTGAGCAGTATAGGGGGAGTGATTGTCCCTATGTACTGAGCAGCATAAGGGATGTGATTGTCTCTGAGTACTGAGCAGTACAAGGGGGTTACATTGAAACATACAAACATGGAAGTTGTCAGCAGATAAGGGCCTCTTGGCCCACTTAGTCTGCCCTAAATTCCCTACTGCTGTGCTACCGCAGACCCTATTCGATCTCCAGCCTTACCCCCCTAGCCCTATTACTATTGTCCCTTTGTATCTATGATTCAAAATATTTGTCTAACTCAACCCCAAAAAACGCACCAAATTCTAGGATTTGTGATTCATTTTATTTGTCTCATATCTTATATTTAAAGTGCTTGTGAAAATTATTGCTCAGTTCTTCAAACAAATAAGTTTGCTTCAGTCATATTTCTTCAATAGATCCAAATTAACTTGCTTCAGTAATCTATCTCCAAATAGTAACGTTTCAGAACTAAACATATGTTCCTTCATTAGACTTGAAGCAATAAATGGCGTGCGCTATTAAAAACAAAAGAAAAATTAATTATATAATATTCAAAAAAGAATAATTCTTGTTGGTATTTAACTAAATACATTTTAAGTTTGAGAACAGGTGGAACAAACCTGATACTAGACCTCTTAAGATACAACATTAAACATTCGTGGTATGGACAGGGAACACTGCGTGCTTAAGGGTTAAATCACCTTGTGGTTTTTATCTATATGTCAGAAGAAAAAAGATTTGTTTTAAAAGGTCTTTCTTTGTTAGTTTTGACAAAAAATTCAAATAAATATTGGTATAAAGAAACTTACTCACAAAAACGTGATTTAAAGTCCGATTGTTGTTCAGGCTATGCATTACATGTTTTAAATTTCAACCAGTGAAACTCTATGAAGAAAAAATTCCGGTTTTCATTTTTTAAACTTTTAAGTTGCTCAATTCAGAGTCTGTTTTAAAATAATGTGAATGGCTGCTTTCTTTTACCTTCTCTTTAGCTTCGCAGCACTGTTCCTTCTAGCTGGACCGCAGTCAAATTCCAAACAGGCAAGTGTTCCCGACGCCATTACACGCTAACTCTAAAGGTGAAACTAACCAAGCACACCTCACAAGGTGAACAAGAAGGGCTGGGCCGTGCAACGTACACACCTGTAGGCGTGTTGACGTCATGAAAGACGTCACCTATGCGGCCCGGTCAATCTAATTGAAACTCGGCAGATAAAATGAAAATCCGCCGAGTCCCCTTCTCATAAGATATTTAAATATTGCTAAAATGCCTATAAATAAAATGTTTCTATTGGCCACATGCAAAAATCACTGAGAAAAGTTACTTGGAAAAAGTTTCATATTAGGTGTTCTCTCTATTTTCAAAAGATTTAATAAATAACAACACCATTGTTGAAATTTCAAAGATAGGACCACCCTTAAATGCTTTACAGGTAAAACAAGAAGGGCCGGGCCGTTCAAGGCTCATACCTGACAGCGTGTTGACGTCAAAAAGGACGTCACCTAGGTGGCCCGGTCAAATGTGAATGAAACTCGGCGGCTAAAATGAAACTCCGCCGAGCCCCCTTCTGGTGAACTTCAGTGTGACCACTGAAAGGTTATAATAACAACAAATTAGTAAACGTGGTTTGGAAATCATGGGAATACATAATGGATTTTAGAAAGGAAAAAATGGATTTTGAAAGAATCAAATACTTGATGATCTATATATGTAACCATTATTTGTATAATGAAAATCCAAAGAAACAATGCAATACAGGTGAAAAGAGAGGGAGAGGAAAGGGAAGGGGGGATTAGGTGCAGAATGGAACAGTGAAGGATAGGGAATACAGCCGTTCTAATTCTATGATAAAAAAGGGGCTGCGCTTAGTTGGCTGACTAAAAATGATATATAAAAATATGGACGTCAGAAAAAACGTCCTGTTAACGTTAGTATTACTACTGTTAAATGTCCTTTTCAGAAAGTCAGGACGTGACAGTTTGATTTAAATTGAATCAAAATTTTACAAACCATGAGGCCGGTTTAGTATTAAAAATAAATTTAGTGTGATTTTTAATGCTGCTTGGTGAAGGAACAACCTAAGAGGGGACAAATGAAGGAGGGGAAGTGAAGATGGGTGAGAAAGAATGGGAAGAAAAGGGAATGAAAAAAGGGGGATGAAAAAGGGGGGCTACATGTATGGGGGGAGGGGTTGGAAAAGGTATGTGTGTCTGGGAAAGGGGTGGGGGAGGAGAGAAGAAAGGAGAAATGCATGCTTGAATCCTGTTACCGTTTTAGTACCCAGCACCTCTGCTGGGAGGCCATTCCAGGGTCCACCACCCTTTCTGTGAAGAAGTATTTCCTCACATCCCCTCTTGAGTCCCCCCACCAGCTTCATGTCATGACCCCTTGTCCTCGAGCATCTCTTTCTATGTAAAATGCTAACCTTCTGTATCTTATTAATACCTTTGAGGTATTTGAACATTTCTGTCATGTCCCTCTTTCCCTCCTTTCCTCTAGAAAGTACATATTGCATTCCTTTCCTTGAGTGTTTTCTTGTAGGGCTTTTGATGCAGAAGAAGAAGAAGAATCAGCATTTATACAGCGCTTTTCATACACAGTGCATCTCAAAGTGCTTTATAAGCAATGCTAGACTGGTGCTGAAGTGACTTAATGTGTTGTGGTGGCCATATCGCACATCAGTACCCACACACAACCTGGACAATTGCATGAACCAGTTTTATGGGAAGGGAAATGTTGGCCAGGACACCAGGAATGTCCCCTGCCGTTTGCGAAGAATGCCCTGGGTTCTTTTACTTCCACTTGGACAATCACCAGGACAGCACCAGGATGAGTAGAAGGGACTTCGGTTTAATGCCTTATCCGAAGGACCCCAGCAGTACAGCACCTCTCAGTACTGCATTTGGGTGCCAGTGTTTTAGGTGCAAGTCCAATCCCGGTGTGGGATAAGAACCCATGACCCTCTGGTCCAGAGGCAGATGTACTACCAGCTGAGCCACACTGACACCATGCCCATTTTGGTTTCACTCTTCTGTACCACCTCTACCCGGTCTATGTCTTTCTGGAGATGGGGCTTCCAGTACTGGACATAGTACTCTAGGTAGGTCCTCACTATCTATACAGGGCTAATACTGCCTCCCTCTTTCTGCTGGTGATACCCCTCCCTATGCACCCAAGCATTCTACTAGCTTTTCCCACTGCCTTATCACACTGCTTTTTTACCTTCAGGTCATCTGATATGATGACTTCCAGGTCCCTTTCCTATTTTGTGATTGCCAGTACCTTCCCACCCAGTTGGTACATTGCCCTTGGGTTTCTCTGTCCTATGTCTTGGAGGGACAGGAAGCAAATCCTCAGGATTGCAGGAGCAGCATCACAGGAGAGGGAACTAGACATCATTGTCCACCTTGGGACAAACGACCTAGCTGGGCATGGGATCAGTGCAGTGCAGGAGGAGTTTGTGGAGGTGGGGAGGGGCCTCAGACAGGTAGCACGCATGGTAACCTTCTCGGAGGTGCTACCTGTCTGTGGCATGGTTAGGCTAGGGTACTCCGCACCATGCAGGTCAATGTATGGTTAAAAGACTGGTGCAGAGCACAGGGTTTTGGCTTCACTGGGGACTGGGGGTCCACCTGAAGAGATGTGGGTCTGTACTGGCACGATGGTCTGCATCTGTCCAGGAAGGGAAACAAGCTCCTAGGTGACAGGTTTAAATACTTCATTGGCCAGCTTTTAAACTAGCCAATGCGGGAGATGCTGATAGGAAGCAGGAAATTCCAAGCCTCCCGCCACAAAACATGGTAGTTAGTAAGATACACACCAAGGAACAGAGTTTGACAGAGGGCAGGGCAGGGCAGGACGGGGTAAATGGAAAAAAAAGACAAAGGCAATAAGGGCAGGGATGGGGCTAAAAAGGGTAATGCCAGCATTAAATGGAGGACAATAAGTACCAATGCCCATAGTCTGGATAACAAGCTTCCTAAGCTAGTGGCCCTGATGGAAGAGGGACACCTGGATATCGTGGCAGTCACAGAAACAAGGTACACAGAGAACCATGACTGGGATGTCAGTATACCAGGGTACACAATCTACAGAAGGGACAGGGAGGGTAAAAGAGGAGGAGGAGTAGCTCTCTACATAAGGGAAGGGATCGATGCTACAGAACTAAAGGGTAAATGGGGAGGACAGGAGGCACTGTGGGTCACCTTGGAGACCGGGAGTGGCACTACAATCGGCACAGGGGTCGTATACAGACGCCTGTCTCAGGGTGAGGAAATGGACAAGGAAATGATAGAAGGCATTCTCAGAATGGCTGAAAAAGGGGAGATATTGTTGATGGGGGACCTGAATATGCCAGATGTTAACTGGAACACGTTTACTGCAGCCACATCCAAGAGCAGGGTCATTCTTGATGCCCTACAGGGGGCATGCCTTAGACAACTAGTGTTGGAACCCACTCGGGAAGGTGCAATCTTAGACCTGGTACTCTCAAATGGAGAGAGGATTGCAGATTTAGAAGTGGGTAGCCATCTGGGAACAAGTGATCACCTCACAGTATGGTTCATGATAAACAAAACCGTGGAGACAAGCCATACAAAAACGAGAATATTGGACTTTAGAAGGGCTGACTTTGGCAAAATGGGTGAATACCTAAGGAATGCACTAGCAGATGGCCAGAAAGAAGGGGTGGAAGAACAATGGAGACAAATCAAAACTGCCGTCTTAGAGGCAACAAGCCTTTGTGTGAAACAAAGAAAACAAAATGGAGTAAAAAACCACTGTGGTTCTCAAAAGAGGTGATGGGGAAGGTTAGGGAGAAAAAGACAACATTCAGGAAATATAAGGAATCACAGAAGGAGCAGGACAGGGAACTGAATCAGTTAAAGCAGAAGGAAGCGGGGAAGGTAGTCAGAATAGCAAAGGCCCAAACTGAGGAAAAGATAGCCAACTCAATTAAGAAGGGGGATAAAACCTTTTATAGGTACATAAGTGAGCAAAGAAAGGTCAAGAGAGGATTAGTGAAGTTTAATAAAGGGAAGGGGAGGTGGGCAGAGGGAGACAGTAAAAAGGCAGAGATGCTGAATGAATACTTTTGCTCAGTATTCACAAAAGAAGAAAAAGAGGAGTTGCCTAAACCAAACAATAGAAGCACTCGGGGCAGGGGGGGTCGACACCAGTCCATTCACAGAAGAAAGGGTCCTGAAAGAACTCCTAAAACTCAAGGTGAACAAAGCAATGGGGCCTGACGGGATTCACCCTAGAATTCTAAAAGAACTAAGGGGAGACCTAGTGACACCACTGACTATCCTTTTTAACAAATCATGGGAGGATGGGGTGATACCTGAGAACCGGAGGAGGGCAGATATGATTCCCCTTTACAAAAGTGGGAGCAAGGCAGAGGCAGGAAACTACAGACCTGTTAGTTTGACCTCAGTGGTAGGGAAAATGATGGAATCACTTTTTTTTTTTACTCTTTCTTTATCCCTCCTACTTTCTGCCGCTGTTCACTCTCTCGGAGCTCCCCTCGAAGGTCTCTATCAGCAACCCCCTGAGTAGTCTGCCCCTAGAGTACTAATGCTTACCCACATACCTGCAGAGCCTCGGATTACCCTCCAGGCAGGGCGGCGGAGATCCCCCATATCTCCCTCTGAACGACTGGGAGCACGTACATCGGAGTCTGCTCTGTTGGGTACTGCCTCGGGACCGATGCTGAGGCTCGTCGCCTAGACCAGGACAGGATATTTCCTGATGTTCTGGTGCATCCCTCCCCTAGCATTGGCATGCAGTGGGGACAAGGCTGCTGGCGCGCGTGGAGACTCATATCGAAGCCAGTCCCCTGCCAACATCTACCCTTGCGTGGAATGTCTCCCCATCCGCACCGACCACCTTGAGGTTCCCCCAACAGGTGGTGGTAATGCAGCAGAGAGTACGTAACCCCTACCCGGAGAAGGAGAGCTGCCGTTGGGCGCTCAGTCCTTTCCCTCCCTGCCGACCATGTCAACCCGAGTCTGCTCCTCGTCCCTGGTCACCGGTGTGGAATCACTTCTGAAAGAAAGAATTGTTGAGTACCTAGAGGTCAGCAGGGCACAGGACCCAAGGTAGCATGGATTCACAGCAGGAAGGTCATGTCAGACAAATCTAATTGATTTCTTTGACTGGGTGACCACAGTAGTAGACCAGGGAGGGTCTGTGTCTATGGCCTACCTAGACTTTAGCAAGGCATTTGACACAGTCCTATACAAAAGATTAATAAACAAATTAGCCATCCTGGGAGTGGGTCCTAGGGTAACAAATTGGCTGCACAACAGGAGGTAGAGTGTAATAGTAAATGGTACTCACTCCGGAAGAAAGGGGGTTACTGGTGGGGTACCACAGGTTTCAGTACTGGGACAATTCCTCTTTAATGTCTTTATAGGAGACATACAGAGGGTCTGGAAGGAAAAGTATGCCTCTTTGCAGATGACACAAAGATCTGCAACAGTTTTGATACACAAGGGGGGTGGGAAGGATGAGAAGGGACTTTGCAAGGTTGGAGGAATGGTCAGAAGTATGGCAGCTTAGATTCAGTGCAAAGTAATGCGCCTGGGAAACAAAAACACAGGTGAAGAGTACACAGTGGGGAGGGGGGAGGTACTAACAACAACAAAAATGGAAAGGGACCTGGGGGTAGTCATATCAGATGACCTTAAGGTAGGCAGGCAATGTGAGAAGGCATCAGGAGAGCTGGGGGGGGATACTGGGATGCATAGGAAGAGGTATCACCAGTAGAAAACAGGAAGTTGTTATCCCTCTGTACAGACAGTTGCTGAGACGCAATCTGGAGTACTGCATGCAGTTTTGGAGACCCCATCTCCGCAAGGACATTGACAGGATGGAGGCGGTCCAGAGGAGGGAAACTAAAATGATGCAGGGTCTGCATCAGAAGCCATATGAAGAGAGAGTAAGAGAGCTTAATATGTATACCCTTGAGGAAAGAAGGGAGATGGGAACATGATAGAAACTTTCAAGTACCTCAAGGGAATCAACTAAGTCCAAGAGGGTAGCATCTTTCAGAAAAAAGAGATGTGCAAGAACAAGGAAGCACAATTTAAAGATAGAGGGCGGGGACGACTCAGGGGCAACGTGAGGAAATTTTTTTCGTGGAGAGAGTGGTGGACGCATGGAACTGCCTTCCTGAGGAGGTTGTGGGGTCAAAAACAGTGGGAGAATTCAAGAATGCATGGGACAGCCATAAGGCAATTATAGCGGGGGGTAGGAGGAAGTAGGCTGTTGGTAAACTAGAATCTGCAGCTTATCCAGTAGGTAGGGAAATGGGCAGACTGGGTGGGCCAAGCTGTCCTTATCTGCCGTCAAAGTCTATGTTTTTATGTCCATAATTTTGCACAGTTTTGTTTAATAGTCTCTTTATGTACTTAGCATTAAGTGGTTCTGATTGTCTGTCTTTGTACTGAACAGTATGGGGAATGTGATTGTCCTTCTGTATTGAGTAGTATGGGGGATGTCTTTATGTACTGGGCAGTATGGGATGTGATAACCTTTTTACGTACTGAGCAGTACGAGGGTGTGTGACATCCTCTTTATGTACTGAGCAATACAAGGGGGTTGATAGTCTCTTTATGTACTGAGCAATACAAAGGGGTCTAATAGTCTATGTACTGAGTGGTACGGGGGTCTCTCTGTACTGAGAAGTACAAGGGGATTGATAGTCTCTTTATGTACTGAGCAATACGAGGGGGTCTAATAGTCTATGTACTGAGTGGTACGGGGGTCTCTTTACATACTGAGCAATACAAGGGGGTTGATAGTCTCTTTATGTACTGAGCAATACAAGGGGGTCTAATAGTCTGTGTACTGAGTGGTACGGGGGTCTCTATGTACTGAGAAGTACAAGGGGATTGATAGTCTCTTTATGTACTGAGCAATACAAGGGGGTCTAATAGTCTATGTACTGAGTGGTACGGGGGTCTCTTTACATACTGAGCAATACAAGGGGGTTGATAGTCTCTTTATGTACTGAGCAATACAAGGGGGTCTAATAGTCTGTGTACTGAGTGGTACGGGGGTCTCTATGTACTGAGAAGTACAAGGGGATTGATAGTCTCTTTATGTACTGAGCAATACGAGGGGGTCTAATAGTCTATGTACTGAGTGGTACGGGGGTCTCTTTCCGTACTGAGAAGTACAAGGGGTTGATAGTCTCTTTATGTGCTGAGCAGTACAGAGATGATAGTCGCTTTATATATTGAGCAGCACGGGGTGTGTGGTAGTCTCTGTGTACTGAGGAGTATGGGGGGATGACAGTCTCTTTATGTACTGAGCAGTATGAATTGGTGTGATAGTCTCTTTAGGTAGCAGTGTCAGTGGCTCAGTAGGTAGCACACTCGCCTCTGAGGCCAGGAGATCAGAGGGCTGTGGGTTCAGTTCCCACATCTGGCACTTGGGTTAATATCCCAGTACTGACACTGCAGTGCAGCATGAGAGGGGTGCTGCACTTCTGAGGTGTCGTCTTTTGGATGAGACGTTAAACCGAGGTCCCATCTGCCTGGATTGGTGGTAGTTCAGGTGGATGTTAAAGATCCCATGACACTTATCGAAAAGAGTAGGGGAAGTTCCCCGGTGTCCTGGCCAAATTTCCCTCATTCACTAAAAATACCACCAACTGTTTAATCTGGTTCAAGGTCAGTTGGCATTCATCTCTATCCCCCACCCCCGGGTCGTGCCTGAAAATAGGCAGGATTTGCCTAGTGCACTTACCTGGTCAACAAAAACTGAAAAGAAAAAAAAAGGTACAGAGCTGTACAGGTGTATGTTATAGTCTCTTTATGTACCGAGCAGCAGGGGGATGCTAGTCTGTTTGTAGCATTACAGAGGTGTGATAGTCTCTTTATGTACTGAGCAGTTTGAGGGGATGTGGTAGTCTCTTTATGTACTGAGCAGTTTGAGGGGGTGTGGTAGTCTCTTTATGTACTGAGCAGTTTGAGGGGGTGTGGTAGTCTCTTTATGTACTGAGCAGTTTGAGGGGGTGTGGTAGTCTCTTTATGTACTGAGCAGTTTGAGGGGGTGTGGTAGTCTCTTTATGTACTGAGCAGTTTGAGGGGATGTGGTAGTCTCTTTATGTACTCAGCAGTTTGAGGGATGTGGTAGTCTCTTTATGTACTCAGCAGTTTGAGGGATGTGGTAGTCTCTTTATGTACTCAGCAGTTTGAGGGGATGTGGTAGTCTCTTTATGTACTCAGCAGTTTGAGGGATGTGGTAGTCTCTTTATGTACTGAGCAGTTTGAGGGGATGTGAGCAGTTTGAGGGGATGTGATAGTCTCTTTATGTACTGAGCAGTTTGAGGGGATGTGATAGTCTCTTTATGTACTGAGCAGTTTGAGGGGATGTGGTAGTCTCTTTATGTACTGAGCAGTTTGAGGGGATGTGGTAGTCTCTTTATGTACTGAGCAGTTTGAGGGGATGTGGTAGTCTCTTTATGTACTGAGCAGTTTGAGGGGATGTGAGCAGTTTGAGGGGATGTGATAGTCTCTTTATGTACTGAGCAGTTTGAGGGGATGTGATAGTCTCTTTATGTACTGAGCAGTTTGAGGGGATGTGAGCAGTTTGAGGGGATGTGAGCAGTTTGAGGGGATGTGATAGTCTCTGTATGTACTGAGCAGTTTGAGGGGATGTGATAGTCTCTTTATGTACTGAGCAGTTTGAGGGGATGTGGTAGTCTTTTTATGTACTGAGCAGTTTGAGGAGATGTGGTAGTCTCTTTATGTACTGAGCAGTTTGAGGGGATGTGGTAGTCTCTTTATGTACTGAGCAGTTTGAGGGGATGTGGTAGTCTCTTTATGTACTGAGCAGTTTGAGGGGATGTGGTAGTCTCTTTATGTACTGAGCAGTTTGAGGGGATGTGGTAGTCTCTTTATGTACTGAGCAGTTTGAGGGGATGTGAGCAGTTTGAGGGGATGTGATAGTCTCTTTATGTACTGAGCAGTTTGAGGGGATGTGATAGTCTCTTTATGTACTGAGCAGTTTGAGGGGATGTGGTAGTCTCTTTATGTACTGAGCAGTTTGAGGGGATGTGATAGTCTCTTTATGTACCGAGCAGTTTGAGGGGATGTGATAGTCTCTTTATGTACCGAGCAGTTTGAGGGGATGTGATAGTCTCTTTATGTACAAGGCAGTTTGAGGGATGTGGTAGTCTCTTTATGTACCGAGCAGTTTGAGGGATGTGATAGTCTCTTTATGTACCGAGCAGTTTGAGGGGATGTGGTAGTCTCTTTATGTACCGAGCAGTTTGAGGGGATGTGGTAGTCTCTTTATGTACCGAGCAGTTTGAGGGGATGTGGTAGTCTCTTTATGTACTGAGCAGTTTGAGGGGATGTGGTAGTCTCTTTATGTACTGAGCAGTTTGAGGGGATGTGGTAGTCTCTTTATGTACTGAGCAGTTTGAGGGGATGTGATAGTCTCTTTATGTACTGAGCAGTTTGAGGGGATGTGATAGTCTCTTTATGTACTGAGCAGCACAGGGGGTTGATGGACTCTTCATGCACTGAGCAGTATGCGTGTGTGTGAAAGTCTGTCTATGTACTGAGCAGTATGGGTGTGACTGGGGGGTGATGGGGCAAGAAGCCTCTCCTATTTTTATAGGGACAAAAATAAAATTTCTAGGACACTCAGAAAGGACAGCTAATTGCATGTGATGTTCTCAGAACCAAAGTTCAGGGAGGTTAGAGCAGAAAATCAGTAAAAAGCCAGAGAAAACTGCAGGAGGGGGCTGTTAACAAACACTCTGAATTCTCTGAGGAAGGCAGAGACTGCCTAAGCTGAAAACAAGAAAGGCCAAACCTAGCCAAACAGGTTAACTGGAAACTGCAAGGTATTACTTCTTACTGCTTGGAAAGGGTGTCTGTAATCATACGTATCATAGTCTCTCTTCAAACAACATGAAGTCTTGCTATATTATGACAATTGCAGTTTGACCCAGCCTTCGAACTGCTCCGGAGGTGAAAGAGTTAAGTTCCATGCCAGGCATGGAATCTTGAGCATGAGCTCGGTTGAAAACTCTGTCTGTTGTGCTTCAAACTGTAACTGTCAGATTCTTTACTCCGCCTCACTGAACAGTCGCTCCGGAGATTTCTCCTACTGCTCGGTTCATTTTGTCGGTTTTAAAGTATTTTTTCTCGGTTTTCAAACCGTATTTGTCTAAAATTAAACCGCAACCGGTCGGTTCAAGCACTAGGAAATCAGCAGGTGTGGAGCCAAAAAGTCTTTCTCCAACTGCTGCAGAGATAGCCAAAGCGATCAAAATTGTCTAGTCGCTTTCCCCGGTTCCGACCGAACCGGCACCATCAGGTAAGCGGTCGGTTTGGTCGGTTCCTCCGGTTCAGGAATATGATATAGAGGATTTTTATGAACTGGGGGAGATTATGAGGAGAGTGAATGTGATTTTGAGAGTCTGGATCTGCCCATTGAACAGGACATTTCTCCAGACAGACCTATAGAGGTGTCTCCCCCCAGGCTTTCTGAGTCCCCTTCTCATTTTATTTTTTATAAGAAAGTGGCTGAAACCCTCCAGTTTCCTATGGAAGAAGCTGTAGATGACCAAGAGGAGCCTGACTATGTAGAGATGATGGATATCCCAGAGTCTAGGAGACTGTCTATTCCTATCCACAAATCCTTCAGAAACAGACAGTAAAAATTTTAAAAGCTCCCATTCTATACTTCCTGTGGATAAGAAATGGACAGGAGGTACACTTTGTCAGGCTCTGACACGGAGTTCCTCCCACAACAATGCAGCCATGTTGAGTAGTGCAGGCTGCAGCCCTGTGACAAGGCAAATATTCCTTTGGCTTCACACCCCCTGACAAGGACTCCAGGAGGATTGATGCCATGGCAAAGAAACAGTACATGGCAGCATCTTTGGGTTTCAGACAGGCAAGTTATATGGCTTATGTTGCAAGATATCAGAAATCCAGATGGGCTACTGTGTAGCCTCTACAAAGCAGGTCCCTGGCCAGCTTGCCAAGGAGCTGGAGCAGGTGGCTGCTGATGGTATTGAGGCATCAAGGTGTAATTCCATGCTGCAGTGGACTCTAATGATGTATCTTTGAGAGTCATGGCTACATCTGTGGCTTTTCAGAGAATGGCTTGGCTCAGGTGTACTAGCCTGTCACAGGATACTCAGGCTAAGGCCATGGATTTTCCTGTTGTTGATAATTCTCTGTTTGGGAGCAGACAGAGAATTACATGAAAAATGGATGAGTATAGGACCACCTATAGGAGTGCACAGGCCAAGGAAAGGCAGGCTACTCCTCAGAGGCAGCTTTCCAGGGGCAGGGCAGGCCTTTCTCAGGCCTTTTACCAAGCCTCAGGCCTCCTCTTCAACCCACGCCCAGAGGGGTTCTTCAGAGGGAGAGGAGAGGCAGACGGGACGCAGCAGGCCTGCTCCCACCCTCAGCCTAAAGCCCCTGCCAAGCAGGCACCCTGATGGGATGGCCAGGGCGATTCTCCATTACCTGTAGGGGCAGGTTGACTTACTTTCCAGGACTGGAAGTCTTTAACATCAGACAAGTGGGTCCTGGAAGTAGTAAGCCAGGGACTGGTTCTCAGCTTCAAAAAATTTCCAAAGATGAGAGCCAGATCCTTTCCACCTGCAAATCTATCAGAGGCTCTCACCTTAGAAACAGAAGTTTCAACCCTCCTGGCTCTCAGAGCTGTAGAAAGGGTTCCTCCCCTACACCAGGGCAAAGGATTGTACTCCAGGTACTTCCTTACCCCAAAAAAGACAGGAGAATGGCGGCCCATCCTGGATCTCAGATACCTAAACAAGCACCTTTTAAAACCAAAATTCAAAATGGTGACTCTGGGAATTATTTTACCCTCTCTAAGGCCAGGGGATTGGCTAGCGTCCCTGGACCTCAAGGATGCCTACTTCCATGTTCTCATCAGAAGCTCCCACCGAAAGTACCTCAGATTCGAACTGCCCTCAGGCCTTTACCAGTTCAGAGCAATGCCCTTCGGCCTCACCTCTGCTCCAAGGGTATTCACAAAATGCCTGGCAGTAGCAGTTGCTCATTTAAGAAGGCAAAAGATTGCCATCTTTCCTTACCTGGACGACTGGCTCATAGTAGGCCAGTCTCCAGCCCAAGTCAGACTACACCTTCAGGTTACCCAGCAGCTGCTTACATCTCTAGGTTTCCTTCTCAATCTCCCAAAGTCAGTTCTAGAGCTTTTTCAGATACTCACCTTCATAGGCGCAGAACTGAACACACAACAGGCCAGAGCCTTCCTTCCTTCCTCTAGAAAGAGCAAAGACCCTGGTTTCTCTGGCCTCCTCCTTCACTCTGCAGGTCTCTCGACCAGCAAGGCATTTTTTGCAGCTCCTAGGGCACATGGCTGCTTCCACAGCAGTAGTGCAGGAGCAAGATTTCAGATGAAGGACATTCAGTTCCACTTGAGAGCCTTCTGGTCTCAAAGGAGAGATCCTTTAACCAAACTGATCCCAGTAACTCGAACCCTGATCCAGGCCCTACAGTGGTGGCAGAATCAGAGCAATCTGAGACAGGGAGTTCCCTTCATCCTGCAGTCTCATTCCTTGACCCTTACTACAGATGCATCCCTCTTGGGGTGGGGAGCTCACATGGGCGAACTCACCACTCAGGGGTTGTGGTCCCCTCAGGAATCTCTGCTCCACATCAATCTGTTGGAACTCAGAGCAGTTTTTCTAGCACTTCAAGTTTTTTCCACGTCTGTTCAGAACAAAGCGGTACAAGTCAGAACAGACAACACCACTACAATGTGGTACATCAACAAGCAAGGGAGCACTCGGTCTACGGCCTTGTGCACCGAAGCGATGAAGTTGTGGTCTCTGGCTTATTCCCTGAACACCTCCCTTATGGCAGTTCACCTCCCAGGCAAAGACATTGTCCTGGCAGATGCTCTCAGCAGGATTTCCCAGGGCCATCACGAATGGTCTCTGGATCCCCTTATCCTGGAGGTGGTGTTTGCCAGGTGGGGCACTCCTCAGATAGATCTTTTTGCAGCCCCGGACAATCACCAACTTCCTCTTTTGCTGCAGGCCCCAGTGTTGGGCTCAGTCCTCTGGACGCCTTCCTTCTCAACTGGGAAGGAAGTTTCTCATGCTTCCCCCTTTCCTCTCCTTTTCAAGGTGCTAGTCAAGATCAGGTCTCAACCTTGCAAGATGATCCTGATTGCTCCAGATTGGGCCAGACAGCCCTGGTATCTACTTCTTCTGTCCCTAGCAGTCCACCTTGCCCTGTGCCTTCCCAGGAATCACAATCTGTTAACCTGTGCCCAGGGGAGAGTTTTGGTACCCGAATCTCAAATCTCTCAATCTCAAGGCCTGGCTCTTGAAGAGTTAGAGTTTGCTGACTTACACATTTCTCAGGGTGTACTCAATGTTTTGAAGGCTTCGAGGAAGCCTTCTACCAGGGCTACTTATCATTCCAAATGGAAAAGGTTTTCCATATGGTGCTCTGGTAAGAGTATTTCCCCAGAGTCTGCCGGCTTGCCCACAGTTCTAGATTATACGGTGCACTTAAATGCTCTGGGTCTGAGACCAGCTACCCTAAAATGCACCTGGCAGCAGTGTCTGCTTTCTTATCAGCAGGTAAACCCTCTTCTTTCAGCTCATCCGGTATTCTCCAAGTTTTTCAAGGATTGCTTCACATCAACCCTCCATTCAGGGATCCTGCCCTGCATGGATCTTAATGTTTGCATTGCCCAGCTTATGCAACCTCCTTTGAGCCCATGTCTTCAGCAGAGCTTAAATACTTGACTTGGAAGACTGTGTTTTTGGTAGCCATCACTTCTGCTAGGCGCATAAGTGAACTACAAGCATTGTCAGTGGAGCCTGATTTTATCTCCTTTCATAGGGATAAAGTGGTCCTCAGGACTAATAGAAAATTCTTGCCCAAGGTGGTTTCGGATTTTCACTTGAATCAATCTATGTCTCTCCTGTGTACTTCACTGACCATTCCTCCCTGGTGAGAGAAGATTGCACAGTTTAGATGTCAAAGAGCCTTAGCTACTACATAGAGTGTACCAAGGTCACAGGTTTGATTCCTCTCAACTGTTCCTCACTTATGGTGAGGTAGGTAAAGGAAACCTGCCACTAAAAGATCCATTGCCAAGTGGATTGTTTCCTGTATCCAGTTTTGTTATCAAAACTGGTAGGGTTCCCCTTCAGGCCTGAGGGCTCACTCTACCAGAGGTACAGCTGCGTCCCTGGCTGCTGCCAGGGACATCCCTATTATAGAGATATGTCGAGCAGCTACTTGGAAAACAGTTCACACTTTCACAAAGCATTACTCCTTGGACATCCAGGCTAGGAGTGATGCTCGGTTTGGCACAGCTGTGCTTCAGAGCCTATTCCCTAAGTAGGTTCTGCCCTCCTCCATGGAGGTACTGCTGTGTAGTCTGCAATTGTCATAATATAGCAAGACTTCATGTTGTTTGAAGAAAAAATTACTCACCTTAGTAATGTTTCTTCTAATGGAGTCTTGCTATATTATGACCTCCCCCCCTACCTGCCCCTCTCAGAACCTCTGTTTTGTTTTTGGGATGTGGGTGGGCAGTGCTATGTTGGCACCTAGTGTTTGCCATTTTTGTTTGCTGTTGTATTTTCATTTTCTTGGTCCCCTGACTTGAGTCTTGCTTTTGGGACCAGAAAATGTGTTAGTATTTAGTAGCCAGTTGGCTAGTGTAGGTTTACAGCTTCCACACAGAACCTTAGTGAGTTTTGCTCGTAAAGATCTGACAGTTACAGTTTGAAGCACAACAGACAGAGTTTTCAACCGAGCTCGCGCAGAAGATTCCATGCCTGGCATGGAACTTAACTCTTTCACCTCCGGAGCAGTTCGAAGGCTGGGTCAAACTGCAATTGTCATAATATAGCAAGACTCCATTAGAAGAAACAACATTACTAAGGTGAGTAATTTTTCCTTATGTAGTAAGCAACATGGGTGTGCTTGTGGTAGTCTCTTTATGTATTGAAGAGTATCGGGGGTTTGACAGTCTCTTTATGCACTGAGCAGTAGAGGGGTGTCATAGGTAACCTTATGTATTCCGGTGGCTCACTATCCCAACACATACCCACCCGGGCACTATTGCCTGATAGGTGTAGTGTCCCGATAGTGAGCATCCTGGCGATTAAATCTCCAACAGAATTTGACAGGGGTGAGGTAGAGAATGTGACGGGTTGCTACCGTACCCCTGCTGGTGCACTTCGAGGGACGGTTGTTTTTGGGGAGTTGGTCGAGCTGCTTCAGTGGTGTACAGGGCTAAACCACCAGCAGCTCTGCCAACACTCTTCCCTCAGACCCGGGTTCTGGTCTGGGTCACATCTTACGGCCCCCGCAACTTATATTTTTTTATTCTGGGGTCCGCTTCTCTCGGAGTTAGTTATTTTAGTTATGGGGGCGCAGGGTTGAAGCCCCCGTGTTTAACACTTAGTTTTATCGTAATGTCCGAAATTTTTCTGTCGGTCATACAATCCATTCAGGGCTGTGGATATCAAGCCATTTTACTCGGTATGCTGAGCGTTGGCATACCTAGTTTAGGGATAGTATAGCATAGCCGTGTCATAGTCTATATATTGAGCTGTGTGTGTGTGTGTGTGTGTCTCTGTTTATGTACTGAGCTGTGTGTGAGTGTCTGTCTGTTTATGTACTGAGCTGTGTGTGTCAGTCTGTTCATGTACTGAGCTGTGTGTGTGTGTGTCAGTCTGTTTATGTACTGAGCTGTGTGTGTGTGTGTCAGTCTGTTTATGTACTGAGCTGTGTGTGCGTGTGTGTGTGTCAGTCTGTTTATGTACAGAGCTGTGTGTCTGTGTGATAGTCTATCTACTGAGCAGTATGGGGGATGGGGTGATAGTCTCCCTATGTGCTGAGCAGTATGGGTGTGTGTGTATGATTGCCTCTTTATGTACTGAGCAGTATGGGTGGTGGGGGTTATTAGTCTATTTATGTGCAGAGCAATTTGGGGGGTATCATAGTCTCGTTATGTACTGAGCAGTATGGGTGTGTGTATTTGGTCGTGTTTATGTACTGAGCAGTATGGAAGGTTAATAGTTTCTTTAGGCTGGTTTGCATGGCTGCATTTGCACTGCAGCAACCGGAGCGCTTGGGTTACAGCGGTGCAAAACCTTACTAGTGGGCGCTTACCCTATCATAGTAAGTTGGCCCGCTCTCCGCTCCCCGAGCCTCTGCAAAACTCAGGATGCATTCTGGAATGAGCGGTGTAAGCAGTCATGTGGACAGGCTGCATCGCTTGCTCCGACGTACAGGGAACCATCCCAGCATCTTCCTGCCCTGACTCGCAGCCCTTCTCCAGTGCATCTTGCATTGGTGCTGATAGAGGTCGTATAAACGAATTTATGCAATAGGCGTGGGCAGATAAACAGTGGAATAAATTCATTTATTCTCACTGCCGTGGGATAAATGGTGGTTCTAATATTTATCCCACACCCTGCCATCAATCAACCACCATTTATTCCACACCCTGCCGTCAATCAACCATTTATCCTACACCCTGCCATCAATCATCACCCCCTCCTGCCGGCACTACTTACCATTACTTTCATTTTCTTTCTTACCCACCCCCGCCTCACCCCACACTCATCCCTCAGCAACTACCTCTACAGCTATTTACATTTTGCCAGCTTAAAAAATCCACCCCTACAAACCAGTACACTTAATTCAGGATGTTTTTCCCCTTTTAAAATAGAAACATTTTGTCCCCTTCCTCCTCGCTGCACTCGATTGTACACCTCACCACCTTCACTGTTTTATTTCTAGCGTTAGTGCCAGCATGACATCCCACCCAACCGTGCACACAAGCCAGAAATAAAAAAAAATAAAAAAAGAAAATACTCCCCATTTCAGAATTATATTTCTCATCTTAAAAATAATAATTTAAAAACAAATAGCAATTCTCTGAAGCTCAGCTACTCAGTCATTCCAGAACTGCGATTACCCTGGCACCAACCCTACCCTTGTCATGCTCTAAAGCACTCACATTCACCGGATCCATGACACCAACATGACACTTACATACTACTCCTGCACACAGTAAAATGCAGGATATAAAAACACTGTCAGTTTTAAATAACACTGGCAAAACTAGTATTAGAACCTACAGCCAGCCACTGACCTCTCAAAAATGTAAATGCTTTCCGCTCAGTCACTGCTCTGCTTTTCTCACCGTTGCTCCTCCAGTCTCCCAATAAGCTCGCATCACCTCTCCCAAATCACTGAAGGCAGGTTCGACCAGATGAATCGTCACATTGCAACTAAATAAATAAAAAATCCTATAAATAAATAAATACAGCCAGGCAAAAACATGGACACAATGGCTCTCTGTGACTCTCGCTAAGCGACAAACAGACCAGCCATCTTTTTCAAACTGTTCGTCCCACTTCTACAAATTTATAGCCAGTCAACACTTAGGATGTTTATAAACAGTTCAGACACAGAAGACACCGGAAAATAATCCTATTTTTATTAAAACAACAACAAAAATACTAAACAGAAAAGAAATAAAAAGAAAAAACTCGCAAAAAATAAATTAAGGGCCTATAGCATAATTCACATAGTGATGGCTTCAGTGAATACATGATGAGCTTGAACCGCAGTCTGTGACCTCGGTCAACCGAGGTCACACACTGCCTGCTCAAATAAATCATGTATCCCACTGAAGCCTCATCACATATCCCCTATAAAGCAGTCTGCTCAGGAGGTCAAGGGAGCATTGAAACAGACTACAATGCAGAGCAGATTGACTCTGTACTTTTCCATACTGAGCAGTATGGGGTTGGGGGGGGTGATAGTCTGTGTACTGAGCAGTACGGGTGTGTTTATGATAGTTTGTATGTTTGCTTGCATGCATGCTCTAGAAACATAGTGCCATCATCTGAGTTTTCAGAGGTGTGGCAGCCGTCTTCCAATTCAGTCAGTGTGTTTGCAGGCGCGGTCGCAGTTCTCCAGTGAACTCTGCAGCTGTGTATGACAGCAGTTGAAAATGCAGTGCCGTACAGTTGAAAGGGAGAGCTACGCTTCAGTGAGCAGCGATGTAAGATGTCGGCGTGCTCATCATTACACCATATGCGCGCATGCATGCTACGCTGCTCGTGGCTTCCCCACCCACGCACATTGTATAGCCAACGGGTGCCCAGTCCGGCCGGGTGTGCAAAGGCGCCTCCCCCAACAGAGCCTAGATGCCACGCTGGAGCCCACTCCAGCATGGCAAATGTTCCGCGATCAGCCAAGTACAAAAAACCTGAAAGAAAATACCTTCTCGCTGACTGTCCTGACCCAATCTCCCCATCTGCGCCCACCCACTGTGCTCCTGCCTCCCCACACCCTCCTCACCCCATACTTACCTCCGGAGCTCAGCACGACGATCTGTGGACCGGGAACACGCCTGCATTCTTCAAAGCCGACCGCAAACTGAGGAAATGCCAGTAAGCTGTATAATGTAATAAATAGGGTTTTTCAACTTTAGTGCATATCTCAAGCATTTTTGAATTTTTTCACCAAATTTTCAACATGGGGTTTTGGGACCCGCCTCATGAATTCTGTCACTGTCATGGCGTTAATTGGCCTAAAGGTGATTTTGCGGTCAGTGCACGCGGAACCACCTTTCAGAACCGATTACAAAACAACAGTGTTACAGTTCATGAGGTAGGCCTCAGAAACCCTATGTTGAAAATTTGGTGAAAAATTCAAAAATAACTGTTTTACAAGCATGCGTTGCGCTGTTCCTACGCACGCTCGTAAGTTCGCGAATTTTCAATATGTTCACTCCAGATTTTCAACATTGCCATTTTACCATACCTTCTTATGAGCAGTACAGCTGTCATTTCTCACATCTGACCCAAAATGTGTTTCCACGCATGTAGCGCACAGTGGCGCAGTCGGTGTGCGAAATCAATGTTCAGGACAGATTAAGAAAATCACAGTCTGAACATACGAAATTTGCCAGCAGATAAAGGCCTAGAGGTCTATCAAGTCTGCTCGAATGTGCAGCTAGCACCCCTTATTCTGCAGCTGCCCCTCCCTTCCACCCTTCCCCTTCATTAACCCTCCCCCTTGTCCTGTCCCATCCTCGTTTGAAGCAGTCCACTGTTCTGCTGCATACCACTTCTGCAGGTAACGCATTCCACCCAGCCACCACCCTCTCTGTAAAAGTGTCTCTCATCTCCCTCCTGAACCTTCCTCGCCCAGTCTCATATCATGGCCCTGGTGGCCCTCCCCTCCTTACTTTGAACAGCCCCTCTGTACCTGTCTTGTTTATTCCTTTCATGTATTTAAAGGTTTAACATGTCCCCTGTCTCTCCTGTCCTCCAGTGAGTACATGTTCAACTCCTTCAACCTCCTCTCGTATGATAAGTCCCCAGACCCTTGATCATCTTTGTCGCCCTGTGCTGCACTCCTCCAGTAACTTAATGTCCCTCTTCAGATACGGACGCCAGTACTGCACGCAGTACTCCAGGTGTGGTCTAACTAATGACCTATACAGTGGCAGAATCACCTCCTCCTCCTCGAGGATATCCCCTTGCAATACAACCCAGCATTTTGTTGGCCTTTGCAGCTGCCTTCCTACACTGTGCCGAGTTGTTCATTGACCCTGTGATGAGCACACCCAGATCCTTCTCTCCTCCTCTGTCTGCACTCCCTAGCTGGTAAGTCCTCCTTGGGTTCTTCATCCCAAAATGCATCACCTTGCACTTTTGGCATTAAAGCCCAGTTGCCAGGTGTCTGACCAGGTTTCAGGCTTTGCCAGATCATCCTGCAACCCTGCCATCCCCTAGGTCATCCACCACCGCACAACCTTGGTATCATCAGCAAACAGACTGATCTTGCTCTTGATGTCCCATGATATGTCTGCAATGAATATCCCAAACAACATTGGTCCCAACACCGAGCCTGTGGGACACCGCTTGTCACTGCCCTTGGGTGTGAGAGCTCCCCACCCACCACCACCCTCTGTTGCCTTCCCTGCAGCCAGTTTCCTACCCATCTCACCAGCATTGCACCTGCCCCTGTGCCTACTAACTTCCTTCCCAGCCTTCCATGTGGCACTGAGTCAAATGCCTTACTGAAGTCCAGATACAGGACATCCACTGCATGTCCCCTGTCCAGTTGCCTAGTTACCCAGTCATAGAACTCGACCAGGTTGGTTTGGCAGGATTGGCCACGATGAAGCCATGCTGTCTGCTGTCCTGTAGTCCTTTGGCCTCTAAGAGGGCCACCAGCCTCTCCTTCAGGATAGTCTCCATTAGCTTACCCACGATGGATGTGAGGCTCACTGGTCTGTAGTTTCCCGGTTCATCCTTGGGGCCACTCTTATGGAGGGGCACCACATGAGCCATCCTCCAGTCCTGAGGTACACACCCCGAATGTAGTGACACTGTTCATGAGCAGAGGTGTTAAAATTAGTATTTTAAAAATCTGGTGAAAAAATTCCCAAAAATTACTGTTTATGAGCATGCGTTTAGCTGTTAAATACTTATGCTCGTAAGTTCATGATTTTCAATATTTTACTCAGATTTTCAACATTGCCATTTTACCACACCTCCTTATGGCAGTACAGCTCTCATTTTTCAAATCTTGGCCAAAATGTGTTTCCGCCCATGTAGCGTACAATGGCGCAGTCGGTGTGCGAAATCAATGTTCGGGACAGATTAAGAAAATCACTGTGACACTGTTCATGAGCAGAGGTGTTAAAATGGCTATGTTAAATATTTGGTGAAATACGTCCATAAAATGACTGTGTTACGAGCGACCATTGCACAGTTTCCACACACCCTCACAACTTCATGGATTTCCAATATTTTCAGTCCAGCTTTTCACCACTGACATTTTTCCACACTTCCTTGTGAACAGTACAGCTGTCATTTTTCTCACCATGGCCAAAATGTGTTTTCGCACTTCCAGCGCAGAAATGCGTGGTCGCTGTGGGAAATCACTGTTCGGGACAGATTAACAAAATCACAGTGACACTGTTCGTGAGCAGAGGTTACAAAATCCCAGTGTTGACAATCTGCTGTAAAAAATCCCCAAACTAATTACATTACGGATGTGCGTTGTGCATTTTCTACACACGCTTGTGACTTCACCAGTTTTTTTAATATTTTCACTGCAGAATTTCAACATTGCCATTTTTTGCACCTCCCCATGAACAGTACAGCTGTCATTTTTCACATCCTGTCGAAATGTGTTTTCGCATCTGTGGTGCCAAATGGCATAGTCACTCAGCGAAATCAGCTTTCGGCTAACAAACTGATATTGCCACTGTTCATAAGGTGGGGGCCACAAAAAAACCATGTTGAAAATTTGGGAGTGAAAATGTTGATGAACGCCTCTGAGGCATTAGGGTTTCCGACCATAATGCCCCAGCCTGTAGAGACTTGAGAGGCATCAGGGGTGTGACTTGGGATTCTCGCCTGTAATGCTCATACCATTCCACACCCTGCAGCCAGTGAGAGGCATCGAGGTGTGCCTTGGACTCTTCGGCCCCAAAGTTCACCCCATTCTCCTATACCGCACCCATCTCACCGTATTTCCTGATGGAATAGGGTGAGCATAAGGGCCAAAGACCCCAAGGCACACCGTAACTCTGGTCAGTGTCTGCAGGGTACGGTGTGATGACATGGCGTGGCCGTTGCCTGATGACCCAAAGGCACACCCCAATGCCTGTCAGTCTCTGCAGAGTGGTGGTGGGGTTGGCTTCAGTTCAATACTTCACTGCCATTCCTATTATGCAGCTCTCTAACTCCTACACTACCAATGCCAGCAAGCAAACATTCGGCACTGACAAATGCTTGTTTGTGTACAGAGCAGTATGAGGGGGCTGTGACAGACTATGTACTAAGCACTAGGGGGTGTGTGACAGTCTCTTTATGTACTGAGCAGTATGGGTATCTGAGAGTTCCCAGCCTATGTTGTTCAGATGTCACTCTTTGATCTGATAGGTCCAGGGGAAGCCTTTAAACCTGCAGGGCCAACACAACCTGGTAATGCACCTTCTCAAGCTGGTCCTCAGCTGCCTGAATTTTGACTTCATTGGGAGCTCTGCAGACGAATCGACGGATGACCTGTGCACCATTCAGATCCCAGCAAGCTGGAGATCAGGTAAGGAACTGCCTCGACCTCTGTTATTAAGCACTGAAACACACTTCCTCTTGTCTTAGGGCAGACAAAGAATCATTAGCGTTAAACAGAACACGCTGTATTACTTAAAAATGTAGATTTGGCAGTGCTCTTAGAAAATGGTATAACTGTTCTGATACTAGAGATAGGCAGAGGGTGCATTGTCTGCCCCGTATGCTGTTCACTGGAATGTTCTATAATCCTATTATAATGTATGGTAAATGCCTATTAACCACCATAATCAGCAGTCACATAGTTTTGTTATGCACTGTTTAGAATTTTAAAAGTTGTTAACCACACTTCGGAACTTTCAAACAGTGGCATAGCAAAAAAGAATTCACCAGAGTTCCATAATTCTCACAGAATGCAAACAGTGTTTTTGACCATACACTATAAAGATGATGGCTGGGGATCGGTGACAACCACGTTGAACAGCCTGTGGTTGTTAGGCTATGAAACCTCTCGAGCTGTGCTCTCGAGGTTTACCATGTTGCCCTAGCAACCACTCGAGGTGATTACAGTGTGGTTATTACCTGATCCCCAGCCATTATCCTCTATATGCTCCACATTCTGCCTGTTTGCATCACATAAAATAGATGTTACACAATCATACTCTCCTGTATGGTCCTTCTAATTGTGCAGCCATATTGGTTCCAGGGTCAGTTCTCACAGCAAATTAACAATACACTTCAGTGTGTCATGAGAGAGAGGGAGAGGGACTGGGACAGAGCTGCAGCCGCAGCAGCAGTAATACTACATTTAGAAAGGTAGGGAATCGTCGGCCTGCTGCACTGGCCAGTTGGTTTCTGTCTGTGACCCGGCGACCCGGTTTGGAATCGAACCCGGTGGTTGGAGGGCTGGTCGGGGAGAAAGGCTGGAGCATCTGGCGACAGCTCGCCTTCTCCCGAGGAGGAGGGGATACAGCTAGTGTGCTGACCCCTGGCGGAGGCAGGAGCATAGCAACAGTCCGATGCCTCAGCATTTGATTAGCCTGGCAAGGCCTGGGGATCAGCAAGTTCTAAGGCTGTTGTAGTGGGGCAGACGTTGCGGACGTCGGCGCTTGTGCCTTGACGTCAGAGGCACTCACAGTGTCCATGAAGGAAATGGGAAAATGTCTTCCAGCTCTGGGTAGACGGAGCTCTGGAGCTAGCCCTCGTGTGCCTCCACCTGCCTGGCCCCCTGAGGACCGACAAAACCAGAAAGTGATCTTCCTGGACTGTCTTCATCACTCATTCACACTAGTGGGATAGGAGCCAAACTGTTTCATAAGGGTCGGCGCCGAGACAGGACCACACATATGCGGCACCATGGGACTAGCTCGCGCCTGTGTAGGCTATCTCGGCGTTGACCCTCCAACTGCCTCAGTTCTTTTCTCCTGCCGTCGCGTGCGCTTGGATGTCGACGTCTCTCATCTGCTGGAGTTGAAGTTTTCGTCTATACGACAGCAGCTTTTAGCCATTTAAGTAGTTATTTTATTTAACATTTTTATTATTTTCTTATTCTACGAGGAAGAAAAAGATTATGATGAAGAAAAAAAGAAATTCTCACCTGCCATCAACTGAGACGTTTTTAGATGGTAGTGGTGACGGTAGGAAGACTTTGTTTGAAAGTTGTTATGGCAGAGGGGCTGTGTCCAGTCCGCTGCCCTTTGCTAAGGGGGGGATCTGACTACGGACAGTCCTATGCTTGGCGAAGTTGGGGAGGGGGGGACAGTCCACGGAAGCACGAATCTGGCAGTTCCGGGGATCCGGCTCTGCTTAACCTCGAGCTCTTCTTCCTCGTAGGGGAAGAAGAATCGGTGCCACTCGAGGTTGCCCTCTGGTATGTCTGCATGGGCATTGTCGATCGGGAGGGGCGATAGGCCTAAACCGACTTTGGTGGGTTCCTCTTGGTCCCGCCCTTAACAGCCGCATTCTTCGACTCCGGACTCCATCTCTTTCCTCAGTGGAGTTCCGGTGAGCAGTTTGACCTCTGGGCCACTCCTGTGGAGCAGGGGGGTCGACTTCTGTCCAGTTTTCCTGGCCAGTGTTCCCGATTTCGGGACCTCCGGGCCTGGGACCCGCTGGACCGGGACCGGGTCGACTGGATCAGGATGTGCGCGATGTCTTCCTGGTGCTTTCGCCATCACGTTGACCCCTCATGCCTACCCCACTTCCTCTTTCCTTGCAGGGGCCGGCACGGGCACCTCTTTTTCCTTTCTCCTCAGGATTTTCTCCATTGGCATTCTCCTTGGTACCTGGCACTATGGCCGACACCATGGGTTGGTGCCATGGCAGTGCCACTGGAATTGGCATGGTGCCATGGGCAGCACCACTGGTGTTGCTGTTGGCGTCATGGGTCGGCACCGCTGGTGATGGTGTCGGCGCTCTGGCTTGGCGCCGTCGCTGCCCTATGGCACCGCGGGTGCTATTATTGGTGCTATTGGTTCCCAGTGCCATGGGTGTTGGTGCAGTGGACGCACAGGTGCTGTGGGCGGTGCCAGGCCCCCACGGGTGGCACCTCAGCACCCATGGGTGCCAGGGTGTTATGGGTGCCATGAATGCCATTGGTGCCATGGGTGCCTACGGGTGCTGCCACGGGTGCCATGGCTGCCGGGGGTGCCTGCGGGTACCACCACAGGTGGCCTCGGGTGTTGCCCGGGATGTCATAAGCACTGCTTGGTGCTATCCTGTGCCACGAGTGATGCTGGTACCACGGGCGGTGCCCGCTGGTGCTGTCAGGCAGAATTAGTACCGAATTTTTCCCTCTGCTGACCTCTTCCCCTCGGAGCTTGTGGTGAGATGTTTTCCGCAAGATGAAGTCCTGTTCTGTGGATTCTTTTTCCACAGATCTTAGTGAGTGGCAGTCTGCGTGAGATCTCGTGACATCCAGTGGTTTCCACTGATGGAACTCTTCTGTGCTGTTCTGCCAGCGGAATCCCTCATTCCGCTCAGCACTTTCTCGGCTCCTTAAGTGGTGCTGAGCTCCTCGACACACTTCCTGATGGCGGAGTCTCTAGTGGCACTGTCCTAGGTCTCCCTTTAGGGGCCCTTCTGGGGTAAAAGTGCATCTGGATGAGTGTCTCCCTGTCCTACTTTTCGATGATGCAGCAGATGACTCATTTATTGACTGGAGAGTAAGCCTTCTCTATCACCAGACTCCGTGATGGAAGATCTTTTCAGTTGTTCCTCAATGAGGGGGTCCACTATAATACTTCAGACTGCATCCGTGGACCAAACGCTTCTGTGTCTAGACTCTTTTCAGTCGTCAGGACAGTTACACTCTGTGGAACATTCTAATTCAGTGGTCGTGAGCCGCACAGGCTCTTCCGCTCCTTTAGGGGTATATAGCCCTCTTGTGATACTGCCCCTTTGGTGGCTTCATTGGCAGAGCTGGTTAACATCTCTTCAGCTGTGATTATTAGTCCGGTCATGATTTCAGTTATGGACGCTCGGGCTCCTCCTGCCCCTTAGATGGGTGACATCTTCATCATTTTTGTATCAGGCAATCCTTGTGAAATAGCAGCTTGAAAGCCTTGTCAGGCTCAAACTAATGGTTAAAAAAAAAAAAAAAGGAACAATCATCACAGCACAGGGCCTAGCCGAAATTACGGGATACCACCCTTTTGGATCTGGTCAGGTTCTGCCTCAGCCCCTGAGTCGGTTGTATCTAAACTACGGTAAAGAGTACCTGACTTCTTCTACCCCTAGGGGAAGCCCGATTCAGCGGAGGCATAGATCATCTCTTTTCTCCAAGAGAGATTTCTGTTATTCAGAGATATTTCCTAGACTTGGGTGACTGGCCAGTCTGTTGGTCCCCCTTTTTTATCAGGCTTTCTTCTCTTGGTCGTGAGCCTCACAGCAACAGAATTGACTCTCCTGCAAGTCGGAATTCAGGTTCCTACTTCCTTGCTTGCTTCAGCTTAACAGATGACATGCTCCTTTCTTGACCATAGATCAAGTAGTTCTTTTTTCTGAGATGGCTTCTCAAATATTCACACCTTCGGTTCCTGCGCACTGGTTCCATGCCAGTCGCTCATGAAGTTGTCCTCTCCGAGTGCATGACGGAGCTGTGATGTTTGTTTTTCAGCAAGCAAACTAGAGTCCTTTCCTACTCCCTTCAGGAAGGCCGGACTGAGTGGTACCTCACTGCATTGAGTCACTTCTGCCGTTATTCAGTCACTTTCAACGAATGGGTTAGCCCTAACTTGGTCCTGCTGCTTCCCTCCTTGACACACATCTGCCTCTATTTGCTTTAGAAATCCAGCCCCTGTTTTTTTCTATCAGAATGTTTTTCCACAGTGGACACGTCCTCCTGTACACTTCCCCTCTCTTCCCTGAGTTCAGAGACTGCTACTACAGTTGTACACACAGGGGCAGGATGATTCTTTTTTGGAATATGAAGTGGGTAGGATCTGGTTCTACTAGACCACCACAAGAGGCTTCTAAGTTGTGCTTTAGCCTTCCATCAGGAAGGTTTCAGTGACTAAGTGGAAACCATTCTCCTTGATGGGCTAACCCCACCTGGACCTTCTTTTGCTCACCAAGTAAGGGGTTGAAGTGCTCCTGGACCTGTTGTTCACAGGTCAGCCATAATTGGTAGTGGGGGTTTCCATCTGTGCTTTTCGATCTACCCAGAACCAGTAGACTTTACCTCTGGCTCTTTCAGTTTCTGAGGTCCTTTTATGTTAAATTAGTACATATCTTTGACACTATTAATTTTGGTCCTGGACCAAATTGTGAGGCCGGGTTCTCGTCGCTCTCTTAGAGTGGTTGCGGCTTCCTGGCAGAGTTTCATTTTGTGTCCATTGCAGTTGTCTGCAAAGTGGTGAGTTACAACTCAAGTGCTTATCTTGTAAGCACTATGTTCTAGATGCTCTTTCAAGACAGCACTTTTTATTAGCAGGACAGTCCTTGGCCGTCCTTTCTGAGTGAACCCTATCGCCTACCACCCTACTCAGGGATGTTGGTTTTAGCTCGGTACTCTCCCACTAGTGTGAATGAGTGATGGAGACTTAGTCCAGAAAGATATGGAAATTACGTACTTACCGTAATTGTTGATGTTCTTGGACTGTCTCCATCACTCATTCACATGCCCACCCACCATCCCCTGGGTTCACTCAGTTTCTTTCCTGGTCTTCATGGTCCTATGGTTCAGGCTGTGAAGACACTGTTCTTTGACCCTTCTTGCAAGGGCCATCTGGGCCCTCTCAGGCCCAGAAAGTCAGGATAAGTTATTTTCATTAGTTAACGCTGCACCTCCTCGGTCGAAAAGGTACTGAGGCGGTTGGAGGGTCAACACCGAGATAGCCTACACAGGCGCGATCTAATCTCGCGGTGCCGTGCATGCGTGGTCCTGTCTCTGCGCTGACCCTTTGGAAAAATGTTGGCTCCTTGCTTGTCCTTAGCGCCTGGCGCAATCCCACTAGTATGAATGAGTGATGGAGACTGTCCAAGAAGATCAACAATTATGGTAAGTACGTAATTTCCATTTCGGGGTGTACGGGCCCCACCTTGTCCACACCCAGGGGGGTAAACCGCGGCCCCATGGGGTTCGGAAGATGGACCAGGTAAGGTGGAGAACAGGGGTAGACTCTTAGGTGCTCCCGAGGAAGCGGAGCTGGGAGGGCATAGGGGGGATAAAGAGAAATATTAAACCAAAAAAAAAAGAAAGGTAGGGGGTACTGCAGCCTCAGTTGTTCGGGGGGGGGGGAGAGCTACAGCAGCAGTACTACATTTAACAAGGCAGTCGGTGCTGGAGCCCCAGTGGGTCAGGAGGGAGAGGGAATGGGACGGAGTTGCAGCAGCAGTACTGTATTTAGCAAGGCAGTCTGTACTGGAGCCTCAGTGGGTCAGGAGGGAGAGGGAATGGGATGGAGCTGCAGCAGCAGTACTGCATTTAGCAAGGCAGGGGGTACTGCAACCTCAGTGGGTTAGGAGGGAGAGGGAATGGGATGGAGTTGTAGCAGCAGTACTACATTTAACAATGTGGTGGGGGGGGCTACAGCTTCAGTGGGTCCGGGGGATGGGACGGAGCTACAGCAGCAGTACTACATTTAGCAAGATAAGGTACTGCAGCCTCAGTGGGTCAGGAGGGAGAGGGAATGGGATGGAGCGGCAGCAGCAGTACTACATTTAGCAAGGCAGTGGGTACTGCAGCCTCAGCGGGGAGGAGGGAGAGGGAATGGGACAGGGCTACAGCAGCAGTACTACATTTAGCAGGGCAGGTGGTACTGCAGTCTCAGTGGGTCAGGAGATAGAGGTACTGGGACGGAGCTATAGCAGCAGTACTACATGTAGCAAGCCAGGGGCTATTGCAGCCTGAGTGGGCCAAGAGGGAGGGAATGGGACAGAGCTGCCACAGTAATACTACATTTAGCAAGGCAGGGGGTGCTCCAGCCTCAGTGGGTTAGGAAGGATATGGAATGGGACAGAGCTGCAGTAGTAATAACTGCATTTAGCAAGGCAGGGAGGGGGTACTGCAGCCTCCATGGGTTGGGCGTTTGAATGGGACGGAGCTGCAGCAGCAGTGCAGCATTTAGCAAGGCAGTATGTACTGCAGCCGCAGTGGGGTCAGGAGGAAGAGGGAATGGGATGGAGTTGCAGCAGAAGTACTATATTTAGCAAGGCAGGGGCAACTGCAGGCTCAGTGTGGAAGGAGGGAGAGGGAATGGGACCGAGCTGTAACATTAGTACTGAATTTAGCAAGGAAGGGGGTACTGCAACCTCAGTGAGTCATGAGGGATAGGGAGTCTGATGTAGCTGCAGCATCAGTACTACATTTAGCAAGGGGGGGGGTTCTGCAGCCTCATTGGCTCAGGAGGGAGAGGGAATTGGACGGAGCTGCAGCAGCAGTACTGCATTTAGCAAGGCAGGGGGTGCTGCAACCTCAGTGGGTCAGGAGGGAGAGTGAATGTGGAGGAGTTGCAGCAGTAGTACTGCATTTAGCAATGCGTGGGTACTGCAGCCTCAGTGGGTCAGGAGGGAGAGGGAATGGGACAGAGCTGCAGCAGCAGTTCTAGATTTAGCATGGTAGGGGGTACTACGCCTCAGTGGGTCAGGAGGGAGAGGGAATGGGATGGAGCTGCAGCAGCAGTACTGCATTTAGCAAAGCAGGGAGTGCTGCAACCTCAGTGGGTCAGGAGGGAGTGGGAATGTGGAGGAGCTGCAGCAGTAGTACTTCATTTAGCAAGGCAGGAGGTACTGCATATTTAGTGGGTCGAGGGGTGGAATGGGATGGAGCTGCAGCAGCAGTGCTACACTTAACAAGACGGGGTTACTGCAGCCTCAGTGGGTCAGGAGGGAGAGGGAATGGGGAGGAGCTGCAGCAGCAATACTACAATTAGCAAGGCAGGGGGTACTGCAGACTGTATGCGTCTGGAGGGAAAGGGAATGGGACGGAGCTACAGCATCATTACCACATTTAGCACGGCATAGAATGTTACAGCCCTAGCGGGTTTGGGCGGGTGGTATGGGACAGAGCCACAATAACATTACTACATTTAGCAAGGCAGGGGGTACTACAGCCTCATTGAGTCGGGGGGAGATCGGACGGAGCTATGGCAACCGTGCTACATTTAGCAAGGCAGTGGATACTGCAGCCTCAGTGGGTCAGAAGGGAGAGGGAATGGGACGGAGCTGCAGCAGCAGTACTACATTTAGGAAGGCAGAGGATACTGCAGCATCACTGAGTTAGGAAGGCTGTGGAATGGGGCGGAGCTGCGGCAGCAGTGCTACATTTAGCAAGGCATGGGGTACTGCAGCCTCAGTGGGTTGGTGGGGAGGGTGGGACGGAGCTGCAGCAGCAGTACAACATTTAGCAAGGCAGTGGGTACTGCAGCCTTAGTGGGTCAGGAGACAGAGGGAATGGGATGGAGCTGCAGCTGAAGTACTACATTTAGCAAGGCAGGGGGTACTGCAGCCTCCGTGGTGAAGGAGGGAGAGGGAATGGGACGGAGCTGCAGCATCACGACTACATCAGTATAACATTTAGCCAGGCATGGTTTACTGCAGCTTCAGTGGGTTAGGATGGAGAGGGAATGGGATGGAGCTGCAGCAGCAGTACTGCATTGAGCAAGGCATGGTTTACTGCAGCTTCAGTGGGTCAGGAGGGAAGGTGAATGGGATGGAGCTGCAGCTTCACTTCTGCATTTAGTAGGTCAGTAGATATGGCAGCCTCAGTGGGTGAGATGAGGGAAGGAATGACACATTGCTACTGCAGCAGTACTGTATTTAGTAAGATAATGGGTTCTGTAACCTTAGTGCTTCAGGAGGGAGATGGAATGGGACAGAGCTGCAATAGCAGTGCTACATTTAGCAAGCAGTGGGTACTGCAGCCTGATTGGGTCAGGATTGGGAGGTAATGGGATGCAGCTGCGACATCAGTACTACATTTAGCAAAACAAGGGATACTCAGCATCAGTGGGTTAGGTTGGATGGGGAATTGGACGTAGCTGCAGCAGCAGTACTACCTTTAGCAAGGGGGTTGGTACTGGAGCCTCAGTGGGTCACTAGGGAAGGGGGAATGGGATGGAGCTGCAGCAGCAGTACAGATTTAGCAAGGCAGGGGGTTACTACAGGCTATGTTGGTCAGGAGGGAGAAGGAATGGGGAGGAGCTGCTGCAGCAGTACTCCATTTAGCAGGGCAGGGCTACTGCATCCTCAGTGGGTCAGGAGGGATAGAGAATGGGACGGAGCTACAGCATCATTACTACATTTAGCTTGGCAGGGGGTACTGCAGCCTCAGTGAATTGGGGGAATGTGACGGAGCTGCAGCAGTACTACATTTAGCAAGGCAGAGGATACTGCAGCCTTAGTGAGTGAGGAGTGAGAGGGAATGGGGAGGAGCTACAGCAGCAGTACTGCATTTAGCAAGATGGGGTACTGCAGCCTCAGTGGATCAGGAGAGGGGGCATGGGATGGAGTTGCAGCATCAGTATTACATTTAGCAAGGCATGGTTTACTGCAGCTTCAGTGGTTCAGGAGGGAAGGGAAATGGGACGGAGCTGTAGCCTCACTTCTACGTTTAGTAGGTCAGTAGATATGGCAGCCTCAGTGGGTGAGATGAAAGAAGGAATGACACATTGCTACTGCAGCAGTACTGTATTTAGTAAGATAGTGGATTCTGTAACCTTAGTGCTTCAGGAAGGAGATGGAATGGGATAGAGCTGCAGTAGCAGTGCTACATGTAGCAAGCAGGGGGTACTGCAGCCTCATTGTGTCAGGAGTTAGAGGGAATGAGATGCAGCTGCAGCATCAGTACTACATTTAGCAAAGCAAGGGATACTCGGCCTCAGTGGGTCAGGAGGGATGGGGAAAGGGACATAACTGCAGCAGCAGTACTACCTTTAGCAAGGGAGTCGGTACTGGAGCCTCAGTGGGTCATGAGGGAGAGGGAATGCGATGGAGTTGAAACATTTGTACTGCATTTAAAAATGCAGATGGTACTGCAGCTTCAGTGGGTCAGATAGAAAATGGAATGGGATGGAGCTGCAGCAGCGGTACTGCATTTAGCAAGGCAGGGTTACTGCAACCACAGTGGGTTGGGGGGGGAGGGAATGGGATGGAACTGCAACATCAGTACTACATTTAGCAGGACAAGGGGGTACTGTAGCCTCGGTGTGTCAGGAGGGATAGGGAGAGGGAAGGATCTGCAGCAGCATTACTACATTTAGCAAGACTGGGGGTACTGTAGCCTCAGTGGGTCAGGAGGGAGAGGGAATAGGATGGGTCTGCAGCAGTAGTACAGCATTGAGCTAGGCAGGGGGTACTGCAGCCTCAGTGGATCAGAAGAGATAGGGAATGGGACGGAGTTGCAGCATTAGTACTGCATTTAGCAAGGCAGGGGGCACTGCAGCCTCTGTGAGTCAGGAAGGAAAGGGAGTGGGACGGAGCTGCAGCAGCAGTACTATATTTAGCAAAGCAGGGGTTACTGCAACCTCAGTGTGTCAGGCGGGCGAGGGAATGGGATGGAGCTGCAGCAGCAGTACTGCATTGAGCAAGGCAGGGGGTACTGCAGCCTCAGTGGGTCAGGAGGTATAAGGAATGGGATGGAACTACAGCATCATTGCTACATTTAGCAAGGCTGGGGGTACTGAAGACTCTGTGTGTCAAGTGGGAGAGGGAATGGGGTGGAGCTTCAGCAGCAGTACTCTGTTTTGCTAGGCAGGAATACTGCAGCCTCAGTGGTTCAGGAGGGAGAGGGAATGGGATGGAGCTGCAGCAGCAGTACTGCATTAAGCAAGGCAGGGGGTACTGCAGCCTCAGTGGGTCAGGAGGGAGAGGGAATGGGACTAAACTATAGCATCATTACAACATTTCGCAAGGCAGGGGTACTGCAGCCTCAGTGAGTCAGGAGGGAGAGGAAATGGGACAGAGCTACAGCAGCAGTAGTATTGCATTTAGCAATGCAGGCGGTACTGCAACCTCAGTGGGTCAGGAGGGAGAGGGAATGGGACTAAACTACAGCATCATTACTACATTTCGCAAGGCAGGGGTACTGCAGCCTCAGTGAGTCAGGAGGGAGAGGGAATGGGACAGAGCTACAGCAGCAGTAGTATTGCATTTAGCAATGCAGGCGGTACTGCAGCCTCAGTGGGTCAGGGAGGTGGAGTGGGATGGAGCTGCAGCAGTAGTACTATATTTAGGAAGGCAAGGGTGGTGTAGCCTCAGTGGGTTGGGTGGGGGGATGGGACGGAGCTGCAGCAGTAGTACTGTATTTAGCAAGGCAGGGGGTACTGCAGCCACAGTGGGTGGGGGGGAATGGGACAGAGCTGCAGCAGCAGCAGTACTACATTTAGCAAGGAAGGGGGTACTGCAGCCTTAGTGGGTCAAGAGAGAGGTAATCGGGTGGAGCACCAGGAGTACTACATTTAGCAAGGCTGGGGGTACTGCAGCCTCATTTGATCTAGAGGGACCAGGAATGGGATGGAACTGCAGTAGTAGTTCTGCACTGAGCATGATGGGGTAATGCAGCCTCAGTGGGTCAGGAGGGAGAAGGAATTGGACAAAGCTTTAACAGCAATACTGCATTTAGCAAGGCAGGGTGTACTACAGCCTCAGTGGTGAAGGAGGGAGAGGGAATGGGACGGAGGTACAGCAGCAATACTACATTTTGCAAGGCAGAGGGTACTGTAGCCTCAGTGAGTCAGGAGAGAGAAGGAATGTGGTGAAGATGTAGCAGCAGTACTTCATTTAGCAAGGCAGTGGGTACTGCAGCCTCAGTGAGTCAGGAGGGAGAGGGAATGGTACAGAGCTGCAGCAGCAGTACTAAATTTATCAAGGCAGGGGATACTGCAACCTGAGTGGGACAGGAGGGAGGAGGATTGGGACGGAGCTGCAGCATCAGTACTAAATTTAGCAGGGCAGGGGATACTGCAGCCTCAGTGGGTCAGGAGGTAGAGGGAATGGGAAGGATATATAGCAGCAGTTTACTGCATTTAGCAAGGCGGGGGTACTGCAGGCTCTTTGGGTCAGGAGGTAGAGGGAATGGGAAGGATATGTAGCAACAGTTTACTGCATTTAGCAGGGCAGGGGGTACTGCAGGCTCTGTGGTCAGGAGGTAGAGGGAATGGGAAGGATATATAGCAGCAGTTTACTGCATTTAGCAAGGCAGGGGCTACTGCAGGCTCTTTGGGTCAGGAGGTAGAGGGAATGGGAAGGATATGTAGCAGCAGTTTACTGCATTTAATAAGGCAGGGGGTACTGCAGGCTCTGTGGGTCAGTAGGAATAGAGAATGGGATGGGGCTGCAGCAGCAATAGTTCATTTAGCTAGGCAGGTGGTACTGTTGGCTCAGAGGGTCTGACGGGAGAGGGAATGGGATGGAGCTGCATTCACTGAGACATCACAGATTCAAAGAGTATAATTTTATACATTCTGTCCCCTGCCTCCTGGAGTTTGTACTGCATATATATATATATATATATATATATATATATTTATGTATTTGTTAAAAAATGAAATTAAGATATCTCTGGGCAGCTTATACAGCTGTGAAGGAAATAGATTTGTCAGTGGATTCTATTAGTGGATAGTTACTGCTGCCCTGTCTAGTTCCATCAAAGCAGAGAAAACTTTAGAAGATATTGGAAATGGCAGATTATTCTATGCTGATGATAGTTGCCCTGATATCCAGTGAACAGCAGATACTTCTAGCAACATGAGTCCAGTAGTGATGGCATACAAACACTGCATCATCTCCAGTCAGAGATGTTGCCATGGAGATTTAGAATGGGGATGCTAGAATCAAAACTTCATTCAAATACTGCTGTGTGCTGTTGCGCCCTCTAGTGTTGTTACGTCATATTTGTTTTCTCCGCAGAAAAGATGTAGCCTCCGAGTCCTCTCCAAGTCCATTGGCTAAATCCTTTGTGATTTTTATTCCTAAAAACTTCTTAGCGTTTTTAGTTTTACTTCTCTATATTTATGTTAGAGAGGTTTTTAACTTATCTGTTAAATTAATGATTTTCTCTGGTTCCTGATCTGTTCCTGGAACCGAAGAAAAGTGTCTCAGTGCAGTTCCCACTCTATTGTAATAATCCATTCTTTAGATTAAAAAAAAAGTAAAAAGAACGGCATTTTCCACTTAATTTATAAAGCGGGTTGCACTTTTTATTCTTTTAAGGAACTGATAACATTTTTAAGCGTTTTTTCAGTCAGTTGGTATGATTGAAAAGCCTAAAAGAAGGATTGGGTCTACAGTATTTAAATTTTGTAAATCCTATAAAAAGATCTTGGCACCATGACCTTAGTTTCAAATTGTTTTGGTTCTTGACCACGATTACTTGTATGACATTTTTTTTTTCCGCTAAAACTCAAAATAAGAGGGCAAAGGTTTGAGAGCCTCAGTCTGCCATGGAGTCACCTAACAACTCTCCTAAATGAAATACAAAATGGAGTTATCTCGGATGGTGGCAAGCATTCATCTTCAAGTTCCTCTCCTCAGAAGAAGTAAAAGGTGACAGAAAAAGCAGTGTCTGATCAAAGAGGCAGACAGAGCTGTTAAGCCATCATCTAGCTTAGATAAAGAGCACAGGGTGTCCAAAGAGAAAACCCTTACACTAAAGATGGCAAAAAAGAGAAAAGCTGTTGATGCTCTGTTGTCATCGACACCAGCAAAGCAAAACCAATAATAAAAGCATCTGACTGCACGTTCCCCGAAAGGGACTTAAGCCAGCAGTAGAACAGAAAGCTGTGCCCTCAGCTCAGGACATCACTAAAGTGTAGCAGTTTTTCCAGGCCTTTCAAGCAGTGGGAAATGCAGCCACTGTTCCTTCCCCTCTCCCCATCTCGGGCATTTTCTGAACCTGTGCTGGAGAAGGATGAAGGGGAACCTATAGAACCGGAAACTGCCGCTGAACGTGACTTTGGTTCACTGCCCAGAGTCAGTCAGGATTTTACCTCATACTCCTCCTTTGTAAAGCATATGGTGCAGACTGTACTTAACAATTCCACTGAAACTTGAGTGGGATAGCGAGAAGGCAGAATTTGAGTATGCTGGGACTGACCTCATCAAAAGGCTTACAGTACCCATACACAAATTCCTTAGAATAGCCGCTAGCAGGATTCTGGTACACCCAAATTCAGCTCGTGGCAATAAAAAAAAGTGGTAAAGAAATACCAGGTAGAATGGCAGGGGGTTGAATTCTTATACTCACACCCTAACCATGAGGGAGTTGTGCAAGCAGCTGCATGTGAAAATTCTAAGTTGTCACTGGCAGCAATGCCACCAGAAAAAGATTCTAGAAAACTTGACTGTATGGTAAGGAGAGTGTACGCCTCAACAACCTTGCGGTTTAGGCAAGCTGCATGTATGGCCTACACTGCACAGTACCAAAAAGCCCTCTGAAACACTGTCCAGGCGCTCAGTGAAAAAGTGGGCAGTGATCTACCAGAGATTACTAAGGATACATTGGAAGCCACCACCGCCTCAAGGGTACTAGCGCATGCAGCATCTCTGAGGAGATTTGCTTGGTTAATTGCAGCCATCTTTTCAAACCAAAGCTATGGATTTCCCCTTTGAGGGACCGTCTCTTTTTGATGGTGAGACAGAAGCCTTTATGAAGAACAGAAATAAAAAAATAACCTACAAAAATCTGACCCAGAAAGAGACAACTTCTGCTTCCTTCAGGCCATATAGTAGGGGAGGTTGGGGTAGGCCTACCACCAGAGGCCATTTTCGCACTATGATAGGGGTGCCCAAAGAGGCAGAAGCAGGAGAGGTGCCTGACAGAGATAAGCACCTGCTCCTAAGCCACAAAAGAATCAGAATCCCTGACTACTCTGGGCAGTCCATCATAGACCATCCACCAGTAGGTTGCCTGACTCATTACTTCCAAGAGTGGAAATCCAGCACCACAGACACGTGGGTGCTGGAAGTAGAGTCAGGGACTGACTGGCACTTCAGTTTGCAAGCTTCCCAAAACTGAAAAGCCCAAAAGTCTTTCATCCACTTCTGCTTCAGGAAAAAATCCTGCTACAGTTAAAGGTAAAGAAGCTGTTAAAAGATGTAGAGAAGGCCCCCCTCTCAGTAGAGAAGAGGCCTGTTCTCAAGATACTTTCTCATAAGAAAGAAAATTGGGGATTGGCGGCTTGTTCTGCACTTAAGGTGCTGGAACAGGGACATAAAAAAGGAAAAGTTCAATATGATAACGCTGGGAACAGTTATACCATTACTACAAAAGGAGAGTTGCAGGGTTTTCTGGATCTGAAAGATGCTTATTTTTACATCCCTTTAAGACCCTCTCACAAAAAATATCTCAGGGTCAGGCTAGGAAAAACCAGTACCAATTCACAACACTGCATTTTGGTTTGACATCAGCTCCAAGGGTGTTCACAAAGTACCTAGCAGCAGTAGCTGCTTACCTATGGAGAAAAGGAGTAGTAGTGTTCCCCTACCCGGATGACTGGCTAGTTACACACAGGTCAAAAGAGGAAACACTGACCTCTCTGGCTCTGGTAAGAAACACCCTGTAAAACCTGGGTTTCCTGCTCACTCTAGAAAAAATCCCAGTTGGAACTCAGTTATGTGGTAGTGTTCATAGTGGCAGCATTAGATACCACACAGGGGAAAGCTTTTCTTCCACCGGCGAGAGTGGAAAGTCTGCTGTCCTGTTAATGGTCCTTCAAACCAAGCAAACTAACGCCAGCAAGTGACTTCTTGCAACTACTTGACCATGTCAACAGCAAAAGCTGTGGTGTTATGAGCTGGTCTACAGATGAGAGATGTGCATTACCACTTAGGCACTGGCACCAACAGTCAGATTCATTAATCCAGCCAGTGCCAGTCAGAAATAGTCTGATCAGTGCTTTGGTCTGGTGGAAAGTGGTGGACAACCTCAGAAATTCTTTTTCAGCAGGGGTCCACTAGTCTCATTAACAACAGATGCCTCCCTGCTAGGATGGGGATGATATTTGGAGGAACATACAGCATGTAGCGTCTGGTCCCGTCTGGAACAACATGAGCTCACAAACCTTCTAGAGCTAAGAACAGTACTCCTGCCAGTGCAGTCCTTGTCAGCTTTGCTGCAGGATGAGTCAGTTATGATAGGAACAGACAAGACCACCACAGTGAACTAAATAAATGAACAGGGTGGTGCAAGGTCCCCAAAGCTCTGCACAGTAGCAATGAGAATGTGAAATCTGTCTTACTCCCTAAATGCAAAAATAGCAGCATTACACTTGCCAGAAGAGCAGTGTACTGGCACACTCCCTAAAAAGGATAAGTGAGGGAAACCACAAATGGTCACTAGAAAAATAGATGGTACACATTATTTTAAGGAGATGGGTAACACCAGAGGTAGACATGCTCATCTCATGGAAGCATCACAAGGTACCACTGCTTTGCTGCAGGCCACCCATCCCACATAACCCTAACCCTAATGTCCTGGGCCATCACATCCCACAAGAGTACCCTGCCCAAGGAGACACTTATTCTGAACTGGAAGGGAAAGATATTTGTACCAACTAACAACCATTGCTGGCTCCCTCACCAACCGCAGATCCTCCAAGAATCTTCACCATTAATTCCTACTTGTGGGCCTGGGCTGGAACCACCAGGACCCCATGGAAACAGAGCTTTTGCCAGAGCTCCGGCCACAGCTACTGGGCATGGCACTTGCACACACCCCATGTGGTGCTGCGTGCCAGCCATTAACTGTTGCAGCACTCTCATCAACCTCAGTTCTGTTCTTCCTGCTGTCTAGTGCATGCCATGGGAGTGCAGCACCTCGGTTCGACTTGTTGCTGCGTTTTTCTTCTACATCACTGCTGTTTTACCTTATTTGCGGTGTTTCTTGTGTTTGTTATTTTACCACAACACAGAAATCTAATAAGAAAGGGGCAAAATCATCAAAGCAAGTGCGACAGCCGCCCATTATGTGTCGTCGTCCGGAAACCTATGGGTGTCACACGTGTGTGTTCAAAATCAGTCATTAGGCTCAGGCCTTTTCCTGGGACTTCTGGTTCTGTTGAAGTTTGGAGTTTTTCTCGACCTCACTGCACTGAGGCATCAGATAACTCCAACAGATGAGTCTGGTGGACAGTCGGCACTTTCTGGGTGGTCGACTGTGAACTGTCCACAGTCTGCCTGCCCTGTGCAGCACACATCCCCTGTGGTGAGGCTGCAGCTACATGCTCAGTCTACACTGATGGACACCTCAAAGTTGTCTTCTTGTGTTGCTTGTACTGTTGTCACTGTTCATGGTGATGCGGTGGAGGCACCATGGGTGAAGTGGGGCCCCTTCCTAACATTGTTTACAAAGTCAGGACAGGGACCAGCACTGAGGCTGTTGTCAGTACTGTTGCCAGTTTAAATGTTGTCACCTTCCCTGGTATTACTAGTGACACTGAGGAAGTTGGCAGCTCTGGACAGAATGACAAGAGGTGGCGACAGCCGTGGATGTCAATCCTTGATCTAGCTCTGGGCGAGATACTGCAACATTGTGTCCCAGAGATTCTCCCCAACTCTAGTGTTGTTCTTGACACCGAAAAAGGTGATGGCTCTGGAGTCAAAGCTAAAATCAACACTGATCATGGTGACAAGGATTACTCTGCCTCTGAGGTGGTCACTGATCCTGATCTAGTGCCAGTGACCACATCAACTCTGGGTCGGATGGCAGCCTAGAGATGGAGCTTTCTCCAAAGTTGCTGGACATTACCGCCACCGGTGTGGACTAGGGTCACCCTGTGGGACCTGTATGGCTCTTGTCTTTACCTGGGGTTTTTCCCCATGCCCACTGATCAGTTCATTCCTCCGATATAGGAGGACACCCTTCGGGTGAATCTGCTAAGCCCTCTCCTCGTACGAGGCCCCCTAGTTCAGCAGCTTAGGCTGAGGCCCTTGAAACCAGGAGTGTTGACCCCTTCTAGCAGTGCCTTGCTATTTCCTGGAGAAGTTGCCCTCATTCATAGGCTCTGAGGGGCTGTTAACATGGGAAAAGCACCAGGATTTTGTTGGTGCTATAGAGAGTTGGCATAGGGAGTCTGACAGGGCTCGACACAGGGCCTTGCTCCTGACACTAACAGTTCACGGAGTTGGCGCCTCATCTCCTTTGAGACTAATTTGAAATACTTACAGGAGCACTCCTTTTAATATGGCTCAGACCAGGTTTTTATCAGTATTCTCAGCTGTTTTTATACACCTTCTGTCCCATAAGGTCAGGAAGCAGTGTCTGCTGCATGCTAGTTTATAATAGTCACAAGAAAAGTGATCTTAAGCAATTGGTGTTCAAAAACAACAGAGAGTACTGATGAAAACCTGGTCTGTGCCATATTAAAGGTGCTAGGAAATTATTTTCATATAGTCAGCTAGCCTGCTATATTCCTTTATAGTCCAGTTACGTATACTGATATGCTTTGACCATTTTTTGATAAATAACCTAGCTTTGTGTGCCCTCAGATCTACACAGAGTTCTGCTTTCCTCACCAGCCACTGCTATTTCTGTTCATATTTCTAAGACATTCCATGCAATCAATTAAACCATTCCATGGTATTCATCAGAATTGTGTGGAATGGTGTTATTGATGTCATAGAATGTTCAGGCAGTAAGAAAAGAGGGAGCAGCGTGTGTTGAGGAGAGAGGGATTCAGGGTTGTTAGGCAAAAATAAATTAATTATTAATTTAATAAAAAGATCAAAAACATCAGAATATTGGACAGGCACTAAAAGGGCAGCAGGAGAGCATCTAGAGGTGTAAAAAACTGTTTCCTACCACCTTTAAAAGGAGCATTCCTTTTATTGTTTCAGCTGTAAAAACCAAAAAGTATCAAACCAGTCTCAAAATTTGGGGAAAACAATATCATACAAGACAGGAGATACAGGGCCATCTAAACTATAATTAAAAAGTATAGGTCAGAATTTTCACTGCTATCAAGCACTGCTGCTTTAACTTAAAAATTACTATTGTAACCCTTGTTGTGCCGCGGACTTATATATAAGTCCAGAATTCCTATATGTTCTAATTCTGTTGTCAGCCTAAGGGTTAAGTCTGTTTCTTTAACTATTTAGTTTTAGCTTATAGCATAGTATTTTACAGAAACCAGCACTGCTCCCATCTGCTCTTCAGCACAAACCTTACAATAGAACACTAGAGAGAGCAACTACATACAGCAGCATTTGAGTGGCTTGCTAATTTCTATCATCACCATTCTAAATCTCTGAGCCAACAAATCTGGCTGAGATGATGAAGTTTTTGTATTGCCTCACTATTGGACCCATTAGATGAAACAACATTACTGCGGTGAGTAATTTTTTTCTGTCCACCCATTTCAGATGTACTGTATGCACTTGCAATTATTGAGATGGAGGGAAGAGCTTAGAAGGGAACTTAAAATGCTAAAGTATATTCTGATATGTTTTTATTGATATATTTGTGTTGATGAAAGTGAACGGCAAGACTTAATGCAACAACATGTTACACCTATTACTGTTTTCCAGTCTTTTTGGAGTCATTAACCGTGGACCTGTTTTTTGATTTGTATCATACCATTCCACCACCACTTTCACAGTTAGTAAGTCAAATATTTCCATTTTTAATTGTGGGGGGAAGGAGGGCCGTAATATGGCGTAAGCATTTGGGAAATTGTACTGTGTAGCTGAGTCCCTGAATAGTGCTGCAATTGTAGTATATCTACCTTACAGAATTAAAATAACAAATTGGAGAAATCGGCTCCTTCATGTCTACGGGAAGGTTATGTTACTTTCCATTGGAAATGATTTTGCTGAAGATTGAATTGCAATTGGTTAATCTACCAAACTGTTATTGCTGCAGTAAAACTGCTTTTAAAAAGCAGCTGACAACTCTGATACTTTTTTGAAAATAATATTTAACTCCAGCTTAGTTTACAGTTCATATATGTTCTGCTGTTCATGCCCTCCTTTGCTCTTTATTCATGAGGATATTTGCATGAAAACTGGATGTTTGTCTTACTGACTTTATCCACTGTTCATTCCCTGCTTGAACTCTTAACCCTGTTCTTGTGACTAGATGGGAATGATGATTGCAGTATTAAATAAGCAGCTGGAGCAGATGTACCAGGGGACAGCTGCGTCAGTGTCTGGTGCGGGAGAGGTAAACAGGTAATACCGCCACTTGGGTGACAGGGGTTTGCATGCAGTAGTCACCGGAGCTCGTGTACAGTGAGGGGACAGCCCCTCCAGTAGTGCAGGGGTAGGAAAGCAGGTCATACCGCCACAAGGCTGGGTAACAGTGGCTTACATGTAATCCCTGAAACTTTGGAGCAGACTTAAAGTGAGGGGATAGCCACTTCAGTAGCGAGGGGGAGGGAATCGTGTCATATTGCCACCAGAGTGGGCGATGGGCATGCATGCAGTACCTGAAACTAGGCGTTCTAGCCAGCTGAGGGTGGGCGTGTGACAGAGAGAGAGAGGGTGGCTTGCCCCCAGGAGAGGGTGCATGCCACATGGCGTTTGCGTACAAACTGCCGTCTTGTAGCGGAGCTGCATTTCTTTTAGCCAAGAAATGGGGTCAGTTGCCCCTTCAGTCCTTTGGATGGATGCAGCTGTGGCAGCCTGAACCAGCGGTGTGGGGGGAGGTGGGAAACTGACAGAAAAAACTGTGAGGAAACAAAGATCCTGCTTTCATGCAAAATGTCCTTAATGACAAATAATCATGGGAAAGAGCAGTACAGAACAAAACGTAAAATGTGAAGCTGAAAAGGTTTAAATTCTGTGGTTAGCAAACTTATTGTAACATCGTCGGCTTCTCCCTAAAGATTGTTAGCCTGGAGCTTCTGTGCCCCCCCTTTGCTGGAGTTTGTCCCTAAATATGCGTTATTTCTACCACTGCAGTTTTTTTATGCATCTGATTTTAAAGGAAAACAGCACAAACTGAACCCCTCCCAACACACACACGCTGATAATTAGTTGTAGTAAGTTACCAAACATTTTTCCTTTGCCATTCTGCTAATATGTAATCAAAGAAACAGTCTCCAGAACAGTTTTATTATAACTGTTTATGAAAAAAAATTTTTTAAAGCCTCCTCCTCGCTCAGCTGTGACTATATTTGTCCCTATCAACCACACAGCCTCGTCACCCATATCTACAGCACTCTCTTCTTTTTTTTCTAGGAAGCTGTTTTTTGTTTTTTTGCTCCTCCATTGGCTGGGAGATCTGACTGGCTCTGGCCATTCCTTCATGCTGCTATGGTGGAGAGGATTTACCCTGTACTTTCCCCATCCCTGTGCCAGTGAAGATGCTGGCATGAGGGTCGAAGTCTAGGCTACTGCGTTCATGAGCACACTCAGCGAAGCATCTAACAACATCTTCCCCTTCCCACACTATGGTTGCCACCCCAGAACCTGTGTACCCACTGGTCAGTATCAGAGTGAGGTGTTGTGTGCCTCCCTCCCTGTAGGGGAACATCCACTGAGATGCTCGAACCTCCTCCTCCTCCTCCCAGCTGTCCGCCTTTGTCCCAGGTGTATTCCTAAACCCGGGCTGCCAGTGTCGGGAGCAGTAGCCCTACCACCGCGCCGATTAGCAGGCCTATGGCCCCCTGCAACTTTACCCTCCTGAAATAAGGCCTGGGAAAGGGGAGCTCTCCACACTGAGGCCAGTGGAGTAGGACATGATAGGAGGCTTCATGAGGCTTGAGTAGGCTGGATAGCATTCTACTAGCCGAGCTGTTGTTTCATTCTACCTTTCCTAGTCAACGTTGAGAAGGATGGGTCATTGTGGAACTTTGGGAGGGAGTGTTCGATTCAGAATGTTGGGAGCCGAGGAGTCAGTGTGGAACAGAGAGAGTGAGGGATTGATATGGAACTTTGGTAGCAAGGGGTCAGTGCGGATTGTTGGAAGTGAAGGGTCTTTGGGGCCGTTAGGAGCGAGTGGTTGCTGTGTAACATTTGGAGCAATGGGTCAATGCGTAATGTTTGGTAAGAGAGGTCGGTGCATAATTTTGGAAGCAAAGGATTTTACTTTGAGATAGAGGTCTTGCAGCAGGTAACACAAGTAGGACTGAAGCCGGCAGGTGGCAGGACACCACGGAAAATTCTAGCTAGCCTATACAGCAGGGGACTGCCCCCAACGTCAGCCCGCCCCCGACGTCCCATGTGATATAAAAGGGGCAGTTCCCCAGCGTCCCTCAGTTCTTTTCCCACCATCGACTTGCACACATCGGCTCCACGGATGCCTTCAGCTATCGATCGACCAGCTTTCAACGCTTTACTTCCGGTAAGTTTGAATTTATTTTACCTTTATTTTTTCCTGCATGTCGACTTCCCCATCGTCGTCCATAGACTGGCACCCACCGGTCTAAGTGTGCCTGTGGCAAACAAATACCGTTGAGACAGACACTCAGCCTGCCTGATGTGTCTAGGCCCAGACCACGATACAGAGGCCTGTCCACACTGCCAAAAATTCAACAGGATGAGGATTTGCTGCCAGAAGACCCTCCAGGCTTACTTAACTGAGCAGAAGTTAGCCACCATGCAGAAGGATTCCTCTGCCAAGGACGGCCCCTCTCACAAAAAAATTGGGAAAACACCATAAGGAGAAGAGGAAAGAGAGGGACAGAGACAGATCCCCGTCGGGATCTAGGTCATCTGATTCCCAATCAGCCTTCAGGGGGAGTTTGGACTCAGCCTCCCAGACTTCGTGTTCTCCTACCAGGTTAACGTTAGTGAGACCACCCACCCAGGTAAGGGCAACAGGGAGCTCCAAGCAAGGGTCCTCTACCCTTCAGCCTCTGAAGATCTGGCCACAATCCCTCTCCTCAGGCCGGCATTCAGATTCCAACATCAGGTCTTCCTCCGGCGACAGACCAACGAAAGCATCCTCCAAGTCAGCCTCCTCGGGAGCCGACTCCCTGGACAGATGTGGGGGTTTGGGCCACTCCTTTGGGAGGTCCATCTTACAACCCCCCCAGTGGCCTAATGGCACTTAAGCCAATGCCAGAGAAAAGGGCGACGGAGAAATGGTCGTCGGCCGAGGATACTCTCCAACTCCAGGCCCCAAAGTCCCAAAAGCAGACAACGACCTCAGCATCTGACGACACCCGTCATCAGGTAAGGGAGCCCGTGCCAGACAGTATAAAGCTTCGAATACCTCGGATTCAGCCTTTGACGACCACAGTGATCCACCGTTAGGTAGTCGGACATCAGCCTCTCCCCAAACTCCAGCTGACAACCTCGGATCTCCACCAAAGGCTACGTTGCCTCCGGCGGGATCCCCCGCCTAAAGCCCCGACACCACCGGTGAGCCCCCTGCCAAAACCCCATCCCCACCCACAGGGCCGCCAACGGGTATACCGACGTTGCCTGTTCCAGCACCGGACCAGATGACGGGCCAGACACCAGGTCCTTTGAACCAGCCGACACCATATCAGGAGCCAAGACTCCCATCTGTCATAGGTCAAGGACCTGTTTGCCTCCTAATGGGACACTATCAAGGCTGATGTTCTCTCAGCCAAATGAACAGGGGGGTAGAGGAGCCTAATCCCCAAGAAACCTACTCCTCTACCTAAAGAACCTACTCCTCCGCCCAAAGAGACCACCCCTCCACCCACCGGCAGGGGTTGCTTGGGCGACAAGAATCGCTCCCGGACTAAGAGCAGGAGCTCATCATGCCCCACAGAGGGTCACATGCGTAAATGCAGATGTACCAGGTCCAGGTCCTCCTCCTCAGAGGCATCAGACAACTCATCTTATTCTTCTTCTGGGTCCTCAGAGGCTGACATCCCATCGCCAGACCCAAGGGATACACTAAGGTCCCCACCTGACAACCCCTTCTTTATGGAGGTAATGCGTCATATTCAATCGAACATGGACCGGCACACAGAGGACCTTGATCTCAAAGGCGCCAGCTAGCAAAATACCTGCGTCAAAAAGGCCCAAAACCAGTGATCATTCCACCCCTGGTGGACACTTTTCAAGACGTCACCAAGGTGGCATGGAAGCATCCCTCCATGTCTTTGGCCATCCCAAAGAAGGCAGATTGCCTCTGTAGGACACCCCGAGAAGAAACCTTCCTATGTGAACAGCCTGTGGCCAACTCCATTGTCATCACGGCTGCTCACGATAGGTCCCAGAGACCAAAACACCTTAGCACACAACCACCAGACCGAGAATCCAAACAGTTGGACTCGATGGGCAGGCAGATGTATTCTTCTGCCACCTGCACTATCGGATCCCTGAACTTCCTGACCCACATAGTGCAGTTCCAAAATGCCATGTGGCAACAAGGGATGGACTTAGTCCGGGACCTACCAGATTGTCCCCAAAAGGCTGAGTTGGAGAAGCTTATACACGGATAAGACATGGCACCACGTCCTTTAGTTTGGCCCTATGATTCCGCAGACACTGCAGCTAGAGCAGCTGCTACTGGGGTATGCCTAAGGAGACACTCTTGGCTTAGGGTCTGGGGTTTTGCCCAAGACGTTCAAGCATGAATTCTGGATGCCCCTTTTAAGGGCTCAGTTCTTTCCAGAGAGGAATCAGAAAAGATTATCACTAGAATCCAACATTCTGGGAAAGCTGTACGCACAGTTCAAACTATGCACAAGCCCAGACAGAAGCCATTTTGAAAATAGCGTTTTCGTGGCAAATCAAGACAACAATCCAGATACCAGCAACAACAGCAACAGAGAAGAGGATCTTACTTCGAGAGGAAGCTCTTGCAACAAGTAACACAATTAGGACTGATGCCACCTGGCGGCTGCTCCCGGTAAATCTTTCTCCTGCAGTACCGGCGTGGGCGCCTCCCCTGCCGCGCTCGGCTCCACCCCTAATGTCACCCTGCACAAGGGAGGAGTTCCCCACGTGCTGCAGTTCTTTCCCGCAGCACGGTCAGAGTTAGTTCGCCTTCAGTTACTGCTCATAGTACCGATCGCTCTCCTTCCTTCTCCACAGTTTTCTTCGTAGTTTTCACTGCATCTATGTCATCTTCCTCCAAGGGGCATGTCAACAAGTGCTCCTGTAGGTGACAGATACCCTCGAAGGATGGCCATTCAGCGTGTTTCTTCTACCTCTGGCCCGACCATGACACCGACGCCTGCTCACATTGTCAGGCCTTCAACTCCCGAATGCATATCAGGCGTCAGAAGTCTCTCGCTGCCTTTTTAGTGGAGTCGAAATTGGCTGCAATGGGACGTGTCTTGTCCTCAGTGGAATCCGACCATCCTCCCACCCACAAGCACTGGGAGCATAAAGAGAAAGAGAGGTCCCACTCCAGACCCAGGTCCTCTGGCTTGAAGTCCGGGTCGTTGGGGCATGATTCCCACCTCACGACCCTCAACTCGTCCGTGGGATCTTCTGCGACCAAGTCTTCAGGGACCACCCTCCAACCTCTGAACGTGCATCCACCCACCGAGAAGGCTGTCTTGCCAGGCGCAGGTAAGCCCTCCTTCCACTCGGCCTCCTCTTCCAAGGCTGACTCCTGGGAGTCGAGCAAGGCCTCTGGGAACAACTGGCGCCTGCCTTCGGCGGTTGACCGAAGCTCAATCGAAAAATCTTCAAAACACAAGTCAGACCATTCCAGGGCTCATGCCTCTGAGGGACACCTGTCTGACTCTAAGGACAAGCGGTCGCCGGACCAACGTTCGCCCGCAGCCCCCCTGGCCACCACTCCGGTGAAGGCCATCCTGCCACCGATCAAAGTCCTCCCGATGCCGGCCACCCTGGCGCCTCCCGACATCAGTTCTGAGACCCCATCGCCACAGTCGCCGGTCCACCTGGCGGAGCCTGACAGCGGGGCTGGCGCCCCTCCAGCGCCACCCCGTAGGCCTACGCCGGTGCCCATCGACACTGGTGACAAGGCGTTCGGACCCGATGACAGTACCCCCGGCGATGGGGCTGGCGCGGTACAGGCTCTGGTTCTCCTCCGTCTGCACCTGGTTCCCTAAATTGAACCTTTTGCAGGTTAAGACTCTTCTCCCACTGATGGGACATGGTGACATGAATCTACCAGTGGGGCACCTCCTCCACACCCTCCGGTTCCAGTGCGGATGCCTCGGAGGCGATCTGACCAAGAGGCGGGAAGGGCCAGCACCTAAGAAACATAAGGACAAGAGACACGGAAGACCAGGTCCAGCAGGTCTTCCTGGACTAAGTCTCCATCACTCATTCACACTAGTGGGATAGCGCCAGGCGCTAGGATAGCAGGAGCCAAAAAATTTTCAGAAGGGCGGTGCGAGGGTAGGACCATGCACGCGCGGCACCACGAGACTGACTCGCGCCTGTATAGGCTATCTCGGCGTCGACCCTCCAACCGCCTCAGTTCCTTTTCTCCCGCCGTCGAGTGCGCTTGGATGTCGACGTCGCTCGTCTGCCGGAGTCAAAGTTTTCGTCTATCGACAGCAGCTTTTAGTGTTTAATTTAAAGTTTTAATTTAACTATTTAGTAGTAATTTTTTATTTCACGAATAAGAAGATTGTGAGTAATTCTTTCCTGCCATCCCACGGAATTGGTCCTTAGGCAGTAGCGGTGGCAGTAGGAAGACTTCGTTTGAAAGTTGTTATGGCAGAGAGGCTGTGCCTGGTCCGCCACCCTTAATCAATGGGGGGTCCCCATTCTGAACAGTCCTGTGCTCGTGGGGAGGACGGTCCACGAAGCGAATCTAGGCGGTGCGGGATCCGGCTCAGCAACCTCGAGCCTTCTTCTTCGTTTGGGAAGAAGAATCGGGTGCCCTTACGAGTTGCCCGTTGGTAGGCGATAGGCCTGAACCCGACTTTCGTGAGGTTCCCCTTGGCCCGCTCCTAACAGCTGCTTTCGACTCGGACTCCATCTCTGTCCTCGTTGGGTTCGGTGAGCAGATTCACCTCTGGGCGCTCCTGTGGGCAGGGGTTTGACTCCTTTTCCTGGTTTCTAGGCCTCCGGACACTTGGAGCACGTTGGACCGGAGCGAGGTCAATTGGATCTGAATGTGCGGTGCCCTCTTGAGTGCTCGCCATCTTGTCAGCCCTCGTGCCTACCCCTCTTCCTTTTCCATGCAGGAGGGGCCTGACGGGCACCACCTTTCTCTTCTTTCCATGGTGTTTTCCTGGTGTTGTGCCCAACACCTTGGTGGCGCCCGAGTGGTGCCGACCCCTGGTTTGGCATGGGTGCCAAGGCGGCGCCCGCTGGTGTTTGGGTCGGCTGGGTCTCAGTGCCGTGCTCGGCCGTACTGGATACAGTCCGCCGTGGCTTCGATGCTGTGCTCAAGCTCCATGGCTTGGTGCCGTGCTGCGGTGCCGTGAAATTGACGCCGTGAAAGCTTTGCCGGCGCTTCGTGCTCTGTCTGCAGTGGCTGTGCCAGGTGCCGTGGAGTGCGACTCCGTGGCTCACGCTGTGCTTCGGCACCATGCTTGGCGCCGATGGGTGCTTCTTTATCGGCACCGCTTCTCCGGTGTATGGGTGTCTCGCAGGTGCCACTGATGCCCGTGGGTGCGGCGCGGCGCTGGCACCGATGGTGATGCCGGGCACCAGCGGGTGGCGCGAGTGGGCGGTGCGGCCACCCAGCGGGCACCTGCAGGTGGCACCTGCACCATGGTGCCATAGTTTCATGGTACCATGGGTGCCATAGGCGTCGATTGGGGTAGCATGCCATTGCTGCTGTTGGTACCGAGGATACCTGCGGGTTCTGCGTGGGTGCCCTCTGGTGTCTCTCGGGTTGGCATGGTTACTGCTTGGTGCCTTCCTGTGCCAGGAATGATGCCTCAGTGCTTGCAGGGGTGCCAGTTGGTGCTGTCTGACAGAACTAGGGAAAGATCTGTGTTTGCAGCCTCTCTTCATGGGGACTTGTTGGGATATTTCCATGGAATGAATTCCTATTCTGCGGATTATTTCCACATTTTAGTGGGTGGCGGTCTGCATCGGATCTCCTCATCCAGCGATTTTCTGCTGATGGGACTCTTCTGTTCTGTTTCTGTCAGCGGAATCTCTCATTCCGCTCAGCATTTTCTCAGCCCCCTACGTGGTGCCAAGCTCCTCGACACCCTTCCTGGTGGTGGAGTCTCTAGTGGCTCTAACGAGACCTCTTTTGGGTCCTTCTGTGGTAGAAAGCATCTGGATAAGTCTTTCCCTGTCCTTCTGGTCAGTGATACAGCGGATGACTCATTTTATATACTGAATGCCCTCTCTATCATCAGGGTCTGTGATGCAAGCTCTTTTAGTAGTTCCTCATTTATGGGTCCACCATAGTGTTCAGACTGGATCTGTGGACTGTATACCTCTGCGTCTAGACTTTTTCAGTGGTCAAGACAATTACACTCTTTGGAACATTTTAATCCTATGGTCGCGAGCTGCACAGACTGTACCGCTCCTTTGATAGGGGTATACAGCCCATTTTTGATGCTGCTCCTCTGGTGGCTGCTTCGCCACAGGTAGTTAACATCTGTTTAGCTATTATTAGTCCAGTCAGGGGTTCAGTTATGGATCCTCAGGCTCCTCCTGCTCCTCAGAGGGATGACATCCTTGTCATTTCTGTATCAGGCAATACTTGCCAAATAGCAGCCAGCAACCTTGTCAGGCTCGGACTAATGATATTTAAAAAAAAAGGGGTCAAATTATCACAGCACAGGGCCTGGTTGAGATTTCCTGATACCTACGCTTGGATCTGATCAGGTTCCGCCTCAACCCTGAGGCGGTCACTCTCTAAACCTCAGTAAAGGATACCTGTTTTCTTCTACCCCTAGGGGGCAGTCCGATCCAGCGGTGGTATAGCTCACCTCTTTTCTCTAAGAGAATTTCTCTTATTCCGAGACATTTCCAAAACCTAGGCATCCAACCAGTCTGTTAGTCCCCTTTTGGTTTTTTAATCAAGCTTTCTTCTCCTGATCAGAGCCTTGCAGCAACAGAGGTGACTCTTCAGCAAGTCGGAACTTAGATTTCTACTTCCATGTTTGCTCCTGCTTAACAGATGACATGCTTCTTTCTTGACCATTGGTCAAGTAGGTTCTTTCTAAGGTAGCTTCGCAAATATTCACATACAGTCATACTACCCTGAACCTGTACACTTTACCTCGGCTCTTGCAGCTCCTGAGGTCTTTACAGTAGATTAGTGCATGTCTTTGACACTATTAATTTTGGTCCTAAATCAAATTGTGAGGCCAGGTTCTTGCCGCTCTCCTAGAATAGTTAAGCGCTGCCTGGCAGACTTTAATTTTTGCCATTGTAGTTGTCCAAGGTGATGAGTTACAACTCGAGCATTTATCTTGTAGACACTATGTTATAGATGCTCTTACAAGACAGCTCTTTTTATTAACAGGACAGTCCTTGGCTGTCCTTTCCAAGTGAACCCTATCTCCTCACCCTACTCAGGGTTGTTGATTTTAACTTGGTACTCTCCCACTAGTGTGAATGAGTGATGGAGACTTAGTCCAGGAAGATATAGAGTATGTACTTACCGTAATTATTGATCTTCTTGGACGGTCTCCATCACTCATTCCTACACCTCCACCATCCCTGGGTTCACTTCGTTTTTCTTTCCTGGTCTTCATGGCCTATGGTTTGGACTGTGAAGACATTGTTCTTTGACCTTTCTTCAAAGGCCATCTGGGCCCTCTCCAGGCCCAGACACTCAGAATGAGTTATTCTCATTAGTTACGCTGCACCTCCTTGGTCGAAAAGGTACTGAGGCGGTTGGAGGGTCGAAGCCGAGATAGCCTATACAGGCGCGAGTCAGTCTCGCGGTGCCATGCGTGCGTGGTCCTACCTCGGCGCCGGCCCTTCTGAAAATTTTTGGCTCCCGCTTGGTCCTAGCGCCTCCGGCGCTATCCCACTAGTGTGAATGAGTGATGGAGACTGTCCAAGAAGATCAATAATTACGTCAGGTAATTTCCATTTCCTCTCGCTCTCCCTCTCCGGACAAGAGGCATAAGAAGAAACTGCAAAGGTCCCCATCCTCTTCGACCTCAGACTCTTATGTGGACTCCAACACTTCTTGTGCAGACTCAGACATCGATCCAGATTTAGGGGACATGGAGGAACACCCAGAATCTCCTCCGGATGACCCTAGCTTCATGGAAGTGATGAGGCACATCCAGGCCAGCATGGGCTGGGATACTGAGGCCCTACACCCTGAGCAACTGCGGTTGGCTAAATACCTCCACCAAAAAGACCCTAAGCCGGTGGTCATCCCTCCCTTGGTTAACACATTTGAGGATGTCATGTTCACGACCTGGAAGCGCCCTCACTCCTCCTCCTCCTCTGCCGTGCCCAAGAAGGCTTGTCGGCTCTACCGAGCCCCTAAGGACCACCCTTTCTTGGCCGAACCACCTGCAGCGGACTCGGTGGTGATTTTGGCAGCTCACGACTGTTCACAGAGGGACAGACACCTGAGCACCCAGCCGCCTGACAGAGAGTCGAAGCAGCTGGATTCCATGGGGCGCAAGGTGTACTCTGCTGCCACCTGCAGTATCAGGAGTCTCAACTTCCTGACACACATGGTCCAATTCCAAAACACCCTTTGGGAACAAGGATTGGACATTGTGCAAAGTATGCCCGATTGCCCTCAGTGGGCAGAGCTTGTGAAACTGCTTCAGACCGGCTCGGACGTGGGTACCCACATTCTGAGGTCGGCCTATGACTCTGCGGACACCTCTTCAAGGGCTTTTGCCTCCGATGCCATGCTTGGCTTTGGGTCTCTGGGTTCGATCCAGATGTTCAGACAAACATTCTGGATGCTTCCTTCAAGGGCTCCGTACTCTTTGGCGAGGACACGAAGAAGATTATCACCAGGCTGCAGGACTCTGGCAAGGCCATCTGAACCATGCAGTCCATGTACCGCCTGAAACAAGGGCATTCTCATAAGCCTCGTTTTCGTGGCCGTGGGGGACATCGGCCTCAGCAGCCTTGCTTCCAGTCACATTTGCAGCGAAGCAGCTTCAGTCGCGGGCCGGGGGCAGAGGATCATCAGTCTCCTCCTCTAGACAGGCCAAGGCAGCCACTGCCGCATTCCTTCCCCCTCCCACTGCCTGACTATCCAGGCCACCCTCCTCCCCTAGACAGCTCGCCAGGGGAGCTGGTTCGAGGTCGCTTTTCCCTCTACGCAGATGCGTGGAGTCAAGTGACCGTTGACCAGTGGGTCCTCGAGCTCGTGGAGTTCGGGCACTCCATCGAGTTTGACACCATTCTGCCGGACAGACCACCGCCCCTATCCCGTTATCCCAGGGAACACTGGGCGCTGGTCAGGAGGGAGATATTATCCCTTTTGGACAAAAACACCATCGAGCCAGTACCCTCGGCCAAACAAGAGAGAGGGTTCTTCTCCCAATTCTTCCTAGTCCCGAAGACGTCGGGAGACCTCAAGCCCATTCTGGACCTCAGCAATCTGAACCAATGGGTCTCCTGCTGGAGATTCCAGATGATCTCCCTCCCCACTCTCCTGCCCCTCATCTTGGCGGGAGACTGGCTGGCGTCCCTGGACATGCAGGACACCTACTTGCATATCCCTATCGCCAAGGGTCATCGAAGATTTCTGAGGTTCAGGTTCGAAGACAAGGACTGTCAGTTCCGAGCCCTTCCCTTCGGTCTGTCTTCAGCCCCCAGGGTCTTCACCAAGTGCCTGGCAATGGTTGCCGTGGTACTGTGGAGACGGGGCCACTTTGTGTTTCCTTATCTGGACGACTGGCTCCTCCTGGCTCCTTCCAGGTCCCACCTGTTGGAAAACATCAGGGACTCCATTTCGCTGTTTCAGCACTTGGGGATCACTGTCAACAGGGACAAGTCTCATCTTCTCCTGTCCCAGAACCTCTAGTTTATTGGGGCTCTTCTGGATACCAACCTCAGGAAGGTGTTTCTTCCCTCTGACAGAGCAGGTCGGATTCAGGTCCTGGCATACCGGATCTCTTCAGCTTCAAGAGTCCCTGCAAAGCTCCTCCTCAGGCTGTTAGGGCATATGGCAGCCGCTATAGTTTCGGTCCCTCTGGCATGACTACGCATGAGAACTATCCAGTGGTCGTTAAGAGTTCAGTGGGATCAGATCCTAGACAGCTTGGATGCCTCGATCCGGATCTCGGAGCCAATCTGCCGGGAATTATGCTGGTGGATGTCATCTCAAAATTTGCTGGTGGGTATCCCCATCTATACAGGGACACTGACCCAGATTCTGACCACAGTTGCATCGTCCTCGGGATGGGGTGCCCACTTGGGGACACATCGTACTTAGGGCTCCTGGTCCCCAATAGACGAAGATCTGCATATCAGTGTTCTAGAGCTAAGAGCGGTCCTTTATGCCCTTCAGGCCCTAGTCTCGGTCCTAGTGCGGGGCCATCTGTTGGTCCAGATGGACAACAGTTCGGTGATGTTCTACATCAGCAAACAGGGTGGCACGCACTCGTATTCCCTCTGCTGGGAAGCCATGCTGGTGTGGGATTGGGCTCTGGAGCACCAGCTCACATTATCGGCAGTACACGTTCAAGGGGAACAAAACGTGTTAGCTGATGCGCTCAGCAGAACAAAGTCGCGGGCTCACGAATGGGAGCTGCTTCAAGAAGTCGCAGATCACATCTTCTGCCGATGGGGGACGCCAGAGCTGGATCTCTTCGCATCACAATTCAACGCAAAACTGCCCAGTTTCTGCTCGCTAGATCCAGAGCCTGGAGCTCTTTGGTAAGACGCGTTGTCCCTCTCCTGGAAAGGAAGGTTTACGTGTTTCCTCCCTTCCCACTGTTGCAGAAGGTTTTCCTCAAGATGCAGTCAGAACCTTCCACGCTCATTCTGATCGCACTGCTATGGCCTCATCAGATTTGGTTTCCTTTGCTTCAGCACTTAGCGGCAGAGCCTCTACTGCCTCTTCCACTCTTCTCTCATCTTCTGTCCCAGGACAGAGGGTCCCTGATCCATCCGAATCTGCGCTCTCTGCACCTGCATGCCTGGCTCCTCAGGACCTAGCTAAAGCCAGATTTAGTGTGTCCGATCAGGTAGTGCAAGTTCTGGTTGAGGTGTGTAAGCCTGCCACCAGGGCCATTTTATGCCATGAAGTGGAAACGTTTCTATAGATGGGCCACAGCCAAGAGGGTGAACCCACTGGTCTGTCCAGTTAACTCTGTTTTAGAATACCTGCTTTCCCTCTCAGAGTCAGGTCTCAGTTATTCCTCCATCAAGGTACACCTGGCCGCCATCTCCGCTTATCACTTGTCAGTGCTGGATAAGATAGTGGCTCAGACGGAGGTTTCTAAAGCCTTCCTGCAAGGTATTCTGCATATCAGACCTCCCATCCGGGATCCTGTGCCCCTTGGGATCTCCTTTTCATACTGGAGAAGCTTGCGCTCCCCCCCACTTCGAACCGGCTATGGAGGCTGAGCTTCATTTCCTATCCTGGAAAACTCTGCTTTTGGTAGCCATTACTTCGATGAGGCACATTTCAGAACTTCAAGCACTCATGTGTAAAGAACCCTACCTAATTTTTCATAAGGACGAGGTTGACCTTCGCACTAACCCGAAGTTTCTACCGAAGGTGGTTTCAGAGCTCACACTGAACCAATCCATTCAGCTTCCGTTGTATTACCCGGAGCATTCTAATAGGGGGTAATCCCTGCTTCACTCCTTGGACATCCACAGAGCTCTCCGATGTTATCTGGCCTGGACCAAAGGGGACAGGAAATCTGATCAACTTTGGTATCCTTTGCTCAAAGGTCCTTACGTTGCCCAGTGACCAAACAGACGCTGTCGTGCTGGTTGGTCCATTGCATTACTTTTTGTTATCAGAAGCATAACAAGTCTACCCTGGGACCGGTTAGAGCTCACGCTACCAGAGCTGTCACTGTTTCCTTTATGGTGCTGAAGCGGGTTCCTGCAGTGGACATTTGTGCTGCTGCTACCTGGAGTTCAGTTCATACTTTCATCAGGCATTACAGCCTTGACATCATTTCCGGATGCAGAGCAGGTTTTGGCCTCGCAGTTTTGCAGGGCCTGGTTTCCTGAGGGACCCTCTCTGTTCCTTCTGTTCCTTTACATACCTTTCCCCCTCCCAGGGGTTGTTATAAGTTTATACTGCTTGGGAATCGGTCCTAATTGTGTTACCTGCTGCAAGAGCTTCCTCTCAAAGTAAGATAGTACAGTTACGTAAGAACTTACCGTAACAGTAGATCTTCGAGAGACGCTCTTGCAGCATGTGTATTTCCCGCCCTGCTTCCCCAAGGGATCAGGCCTTTTCCAGGCTGGCCTTTCGTCCGTTGTGAGAAAAATGTTTGGATCATCCTTTCTTACTATTGCCGGTTACCATCTCTCTGCCTGACGGGGAAGGGGGAGCGTACAAAAACTGGAGCACGTGGAGAACTCCTCCCTTTTATAGGGTGATGCCGGCGGGGGCGTTCCCACATCGTTACTGCTGGAGAAAAGAATTACCAGGAGCTGCCGCCAGGTGGCATCAGTCCTAATTGTGTTACCTGCTGCAAGAGCTTCTCTCGGAGATCTACTGTTACTGTAAGTTCTTACGCAACTGTACTTTACAGCCACAAGGGCTCCTCTCGTGACTCCGGAAACTCAGGGCAGTGGTCAGCCAAACCCACCCAGGCCACTCTCCCCTCAGCCACCAGTGCCTGACTTTTGGCCGAACCCTCCTCTCCAGACAGATTCAGCAGGAGAGGTGGTCAGAGACAGCTTTTCCCTCTGTCTAGAGTGTTGGAAGGCGGTCACCTCCAACCAGTGGGTTCTGCAATTGATTTAGTGGGGTCACGCTATAGAATTTTCCAAAATACCCGCTGAAAGACCACCCTCTTTTTCACACTACTCCCAGTCCCGCATTGCTCTTTTCCAGGGTGAAATCCAAACTCTGCTTGACAAAAGAGCAATAAAGCCAGTTCCGACTGCTCAGAAGGGACAAGGGTACTGTTCACACTTCTTCCTAGTACCCAAGAAAATGGGAGACCTAAGGCCCATCTTGGACCTCAGCGACTTCAGCGTCTTCGTGGAATGCAGGCGCTTTTGGATGGTCACCCTTCAGGGCCTGCTTCCCATGATCCACCAAGGAGATTGGCTCTCATCCCTGGACATGCAGGATGTATATTTACACATCCTCATAGCCAGACACCACAGGAGGTTCCTGAGATTCGAATTCAGTGGCCAGCATTTCCAATTCAGGGCACTGCCACTCGGCCTATCCTCGGCACTAAGGGTCTTCACCAGGTGCCTGGCAGTGGTGGCAGCAGCCCTCCGGAGGAGAGGCCTGTCACAAACGCACTCCGTAGGTCAGGCCCTCTGTTCCCACAGTGCCCACCTCAGAGCACAATAGTGTGAACAGGTAACAGACAAGGTAACCCTCCTGTCTGCTTTTGGGTCCAAATCACCTTTAGTCTTAAGTTCTGGGGGATTCAAACTGTGAACCTTATGCTAGCATACCCAAATGTACAGGCTCAGATAATATTCTCTTAAGGGGGGTGCAACATATCTTTTGCCTAAGGGCACCTAACCAGGTATCCAAAATGAACCCTTTTAACTCTGTAAGAGACCTTGGGTATATTCTTACCTTTTTACTCAAAATCAGTAACACCATCAAGCTGTTGAACAATTGTCAGACTTAACCATCTATACATCACATGCAAAAAAAAAAGAACTGGCAGACACCCAGGCAGTCTTTCAAAGAAAAGGTACTTTAATAAAAGATGATAAAAATATGAAAAATGTGAACACAGAACAATATATCAAAGAGCTCACACTCACATAAAAGTACAAAACAAAAACTCCTACCACAATACATTTAGACCTTTGCTGTCTAATGTATTACCTCTGGAAGTGCTTATAGTTAGATCAGGGAGCTCTGTCTCTCTGGAGTCCCAAAAAAAATATGACATTCATTTCAGACACAAGTATCAGTTTAAACTGTGTCTCCACACCCCTTCTGTGAGTCATCTAGCTCCTCCTTTTAGAATCCAAAAAATACAAACATGATGTCCTATCAGGAGGTATATTAAATAATGTGACATCAGCAAAAACTCATTTCCCAAATTATGAGTCTTTGATCAACCGGTTCCTTTGAGGTTTACAACCCTGCAATCTGTCACCTAGGTGTGATATAGCCAACATGAATCAGCTTAATTGATGTTCTGTTTCCGAAGTCATAAAGTCGCATTTGATTTCCACTTCAAAAACATGAGGTCATAAAAAGGCCATAAAATGCAATTTCTCAAGAAAGTGAATTACATTACAGAGATCTCCTGGTCAGTTTACATATCTTGTAGCTTCACTGAAACCTGGGAGGGGGGCACCCCTGGAGCCACAGGCTGTCTTATGTGAGACAGTCACATAATATATTTTTATATTACAAATATCATACAATAATCATAACCAGCTGGCCAAGCGTCACACTCCTCCTCATCTAGACTGAATTTGGGGGCTCTATCCCCTGCATGGGATGAGCTCCCTAAGTCAGTTCACTCCTCATGTAGACGCGACAAGCCATCTGTGTTTTGATTGGTCACTCTAGCCCTATTTAAGATCATCATGTCATACCCTTGCAAGGCAAGACTCCATCTTAATACTCTACCATTAGTTTTTCCCATTTGTGTCAGCCAAACCAGGGGGTTGTGGTCAGTTTGTACCTCAAAATACTGCCCATATAAGTATGGCTCAAACTTCTTTAGGGCCCACACTATGGCAAGACACTCTTTTCCACAGTAGAGTAAGCCTGCTCCCTGGGAAGTAACTTTTTACTCAGGTAAACTACAGGGTGATCTTTCCCTTGGTTGGATGTCTGACTCAGTACTGCCCCAATACCCACATCTGAGGTGTCAGGCTGGACTATAAAGGGTCTGCTATAGTCAGGACTTGTCAATACAGGAGCACTGCACAATGCCTCCCTCAGTCTGGTAAAGGCTGGTTCCCAGGTAATTTTCTTAGGCATCTTCTTTACCAGGTCACATAGGGGAGCAGCTAGGGCACTGTAATTGGGTACACATTTCCTATAGTACCCTGCTGTCCCTAGAAAACTACTGACCTCCTTCTAATTTCTGGCCTGGGCCATGCCTTGATCACTTCTATTTTTACTTGGTTAGGACGGAGCTGTCCCCGGCCTACAACATGCCCGAGGTATGCCACTTCAGCCATGGCCACCTGGTACTTCTCAGCTTTGACAGTGAGCCCGGCTTAGCACTTCCCTAAGGTGGTACAGGAGTTCCTCCTAGCTGGCACTAAAGATGGCAGTGTCATCCAGGTACACTACGGCGTACTCATCAGCACCATTTAACACATGGTTCACCAACCTTTGGAACGTGGCCAGGGCATTCTTCATTCCGAAAGGCATTACTTTAAATTCAAATAAGCCTGTCGGGGTGATGAAGGCCGACCTCTCCCTAGCTCTGTCAATTAACTCTACCTGCCAATACCCCTTTGTCAGATCAGTAGTCGTAAGGTATGTCGCCCCTCCCAACTTGTCCAGGAGTTCATCCGTCCAGGGCATTGGGTGGGCGTTTGACTTCATGACTGCATTCAGTCCCTGATAGTCCACACAGAAATGAGTAGAGCCATCTGGCTTGGGCACAAGGTCTACGAGGGTGAGGCCCGGGGGCTGTGGGATCTCTGGATTACCCCTAAATCCAGCATTTCCTCCACCTCCCTACTAATGTCCTTTTGGACAGCCTCTGACATCCGATATACTGTCCACCATATGGGCATCTGTGTGCTTGTCTTCACAGTGTGCGTTGCTAAGGGGGTTAGTCCAGGCTTGGTGCTAAACAGTAAGGTAAAATCTGCTGAAACCTCCCTTACTTCCTGGATCTTGTCCGGTGCCAGCTTGGATGACAATTTAACTGCCTCCACAGAGGACTCCCGCTTGCTTTCTTCCAGCAAGTCTAGAAAGGGGTCTTCTTTGTTTGTCCCCTCACCAGGACTACATACTGCAAACACCATGTCAGCCCTATTAGCACATGGCTTCATCATATTGACATGGTACATTCTTTCTGTATGTCTTCTGTCAGGTAACTCTATGATACAGTACACATCATTTACCTTTCTGACTACTTTGTATGGTCCTGCCCACTCAGCCTGCAGTTTGTCTTTCTAGACCGGAATAAGGACCATGACTTCCTGACCCACTGTGTCCGAGTGAGCTCCGGCTCTGCGGTCATGCCACACTTTTTGTTTCTGTTGGGCAGCTGCCAGGTTGCTCTGGGCTGTCCCCATAAGTTCCTTCAGCCTTTCCCTGAACCTAAGGACGTAATCCACTATGGGAGTGCCCTGGGTGGCATGCTTGCCTTCTCAGTCCTCCCGGATCAAGAGCTCGAAGGGGGAAAATCCTGTCAACTCTTGGGGCACCTCCCTGTATGCAAACAACAGGTGGGGAAGGTATTTCTCCCAGTCCCTCCCATGCTGTTCAGCAAACGCTTGGAGCATTGACTTCAGGGTACCATTAAATCTTTCCACAAGCCCATTGGCTTGCGGGTGATAAGGTGTCGTACGCCTCTGCACCACCCCACACTTCTCCCACAAACATTTCATCAGGTCCGACATGAAGGAACCCCCGCGATCGGTGATAACCTCATGCAGAAACCCAACATGGGAGAAAATCCCAAGTAAGGCATCTGCCACTTTGTCTGTCCTCAGTGAGGATAGGGCAACTGCCTCTGGATACCAGGTGGCATAATCCGCCACAGTCAGGATGAACCTCTTCCCGGAGGAGCTGGGGTATTTAAAGGCCCCACAATATCCATTCCCACCCTCTGGAATGGCTCCTCCACTGTGGACAATGGAATTAAGGCGGCTTGGGTTTTCTTACCCACAGTCCCTATTTCTTGGCACCGGTGACAAGACCTGCAGTACTCCTTCACCTGCTGGGCGAAGTTGGGCCAATAGAAATTCTGGGCCAGTCGCTGCGTAGTGCGTGCGATTCCCAGATGACTAGATAAGAGAATATTGTGTGCAATCTTGAACAACTGCTTACAGTACCCCTGGGGAATGACAAGCTGCCTGCCTATCACCCCTCCCCCTGTCTTAGCATCCTGAGTATACATTAGTCCATTTTCCCAATAAACCTTATTTTTACCGTCACCTCCCTGTGCTCCGTCAGAGTCTGCCCAAACCCTCAGCTTCTCCAGACTAGGGTCACTTTTCTTAGCAGCTGCAAACTCCTTACACATTCCCAAGGCATGGGAAAGGTCCCCTTCAGTATCTAAACTAGGGTCCCTAGCTGTAGCGTCAGGGCATTCCCGATCACTGTCATCCCTAACCCTCTGACAGTGGGTCACCCCTCCTTCTTTGGATTAACCCTCCGTAGCTGTTTGGTTAACTGCTACTGGGGAAATTTCTACCCATTTTTCATTAGTCTCTATATCAAGAGACACAGGCTGGGGAACCAGCCTCCCAGTGGTTTCCACAGTGGCTTCTATGTGGTTCAGGGAACTACAATTTCCCCTTCCCTCTTGGCTATGGGTAACTTCACACACCATCCCCTGTTTGAGATTGTTGCCAAGGATGACGTCAACAGCTAAAGTTTTGGCTACAGCCACCTGTTGCACAGTTCTCCCTGTTTCACCCCAGTCTAGGAGAACACTAGCGAGTGGCAGTGTTTTTCTCCTCACCAGTGAACCCTTGTACGGTTACAAATTTATTAGGTATAAGCTAACCAGGCTGTACCAGATCCCATTTTACCAACGTCAGGGATGTCCCTGTGTCCCTTAACCCTTGTGTCTGTACACCATTCACCGTGACTGGATGCATGTATTCCCTCATGTTCACAGGCATGCTTCTGGGGACACACAAATAATCCACTTCTTTCCTGCTCCATTTTGCGTATTGCTCATCCTTTTGGGACACTGTCTGGCAATATGCTCAGTTTCTTTGCAAACCCAACATTCGTTTCTTTTCTCAGAAAAATCTTTTTCTTTGAAACCTAGGGCTAACTGGTTTCTGTGGAGGCAGTGAGGGTTTTAGCTGCCCTGAAGGCGCATTTTTCCCTTTCTGCGATGCCGCGCCCATTTGCTCTCAGAGCAGGTCTGCTCTTGGCATAGCGGTCCGAGAGCTCAGCATCCTCTTGCACTGTTTTGGGATCTCGGTCCTCCAGCCAGGTTTTCAACTCTGCTGGGCGTGCGCAAAAAAACTCTTCTAACAATATAGCATTTTACATTTTATCTACAGAGTTTGCTTCAATTCCTTCCCACCAACGTTTTAAACACTGACATTGTTTCATGGCTAGCTCCTCGTAGCTCATGTCAGGGCTTCTCCTGAGCTTATGGAATTTAGCTTTGTATGCTTCTGCAGTTAAATCAAGCTTTTTTAAAAGTGCAGCTTTAAGTTTGCTGTAATCATTACTGTCTTCATTTTCCATTTGACCCAGTGCATTCCGAGCTTTCCCAGTAAGTATTGGGGATAGCTGGAAGCTTCAGGACCCTCTAGGAATTTTTGCCTGAATACAAACTTTTTCAAAGGAATTTAAAAAGGCATCCATATCCTCCCCCTGTTTAAATCTGGCTATCAATTTGGAATTTAATTTGTAACCCCGTCCTGTAGTTCCAGTTAAACCCAAGCCACTTACCTGCTCTGGTGCTGGTGGTTGGAGTCGTAGCTTCTCCAGTTCATGTCGCCTCTGGCGCTCACTCTCTTCACGGTTCGCCTCTTGCTGTTCACATTCAGCTTCTGGCTGTTCTCACTCCCTCTTCTCCTCTGCGGCTCGCTGGCACTCACGCTCTTCACGGTCAGCTTCACGTTGTTCTCGCTCCGCGTCTCGCCGTTTTCGTTCAACCTCCCTCTGGTACTTCAGCTCCATTCTGCGCAACTCAGTCTGCAGGCTGATTGCTTCTGGCTCCAGAATGCTGGTGACTTTCCCCTGGTGCTGTGGTCCTTTGCTTGTACTGGTCCTGCTGTCCTCCTCACCGGATCTGGACACTGCACTGGCCCCTCCATGCCCAAGGTTTGGTCCTTTACGGTCACAGTCTGTGACTCAGTACTCTGGCATCTACTGCCGTCAGGGCATCCACGAGGTTCTGCTTGGTGGCTCTCCCCTCGTGCAGGACTCCTCTCTCTCCTTGCACAACTGCTTCAGATAGTCTGCAGTGTGCTCACTGTAGTTGGAAGCCAACTTCTTCCCTAACTACGGCTACTCTAACTTGCACTTTGGAAAAAAAACACAAAAAAAAGGCGGTAGGAGCTTTGAATGTAAGCAAATTACATAGTTCTGGTTCTTTTAAAAAAAAATCACTGTCTTCTTTTGCAAGTGAGCTGTACAGTATTAAGCTGACACATTGAAAGTTAAAGCTTGTGTTACCAAATTTTTTCGCACCTCTGCCCACCAAATCTGTCACAAACGCATTCCGCAGGTCAGGCCCTCTGCTCCCACAGTGCCAACCTCAGAGCGCAATAGAGTGAACAGGTAACAGACAGGGTAATCCTCCTGTCTGCTTTTGAGTCCGACTCACCTTTAGTCTCAAGTTCTGGGGGGATTCAGACTGTGAACCTTATGCTAGCATACCCAAATGTACAGGCTCAGATAATAATCTCTTTGGGGGGGGGGGATGAAATATATCTTACGCCTAAGAGCACCTAACCAGGCATCCAAAATGAACCCTTTTAACTCTATGAGAGACCTTGGTATATTCTTACCTTTTTACTGAAGCTCAGTAACACCATCAAGCTGTTGAACAATTGTCAGACTTAACCAGCTCTACATCACATGCAAAAAAATAACTGGCAGACACCAAGGCAGTCTTTCAAAGAAAAGGTACTTTAATAAAGATGATAAAAATATGAAAATTGGAAACAGAACAATATATCAAAGAGCTCACAATCACATAGAAGAACAAGGGAATAGTACAAAACAAAACCTCCTACCACAATGCATTTAGACCTCTGCTGTCTAAGGTATTACCTCTGGAAGTGTTTCTAGTTAGATCAGAGAGCTGTGTCTCTCTGGAGTCCCAAAAAGTATGACATTCATTTCAGTCACAAGTATCAGTTTAAACTGTGTCTCCACACCCCTTCTGTGAGTCATCTAGCTCCTCATTTTAGAATCAAACAAATACAAACATGATGTCCTATCAGGGGGTATATTAAATAATGTGACTTGAACAAAAACTCATTTCCCAAATTATGAGTCTTTGATCAACCAGTTCCTTTGAGGTTTACAACCCTGCAGTCCGTCACCTAGATGTGATATAGCCAACAGGAATCAGCTTAATGATGTCCTCTTTCTGAAGTCATAACGTCACATTTGATTTCCACTTCAAAAACATGAGGTCATAAAAAGGCCATAAAATGCAGTTTCTCTAGGAAGTGAATTACATTACAAAGATGAGCTAGTCAGTTTATATATCCTGCAGCGTCCTATGAAACCTGGGGGGTGGGGTGGGGGGGCCACCCATGGAAGCACAGGCTGTCTTATGTGAGACAATCACATACTATATTTTTATATTACAAATATCATACAATAATCATAACCAGCTGGCCAAGCGTCACAAGGCCATTATGTCTTCCCATACCTGGACAATTGGCTTCTCACAGCTCCGTCCAAGGAGGCTCTTCAACACACAGTGGAAGATACCTGTTCTCTCTTTACGGCATTGGGAATCACAGTAAACATGCCAAAATTATCACCCTGGCTGACTCAGAAGCTCCAATTCATAGGAGCACTTCTCGACATCTCTCAGAGGAAAGCCTTCCTCCCAGAGGACAGAGTGGATCGCCTAAGGGGTCTCACCCACCACATCCAGTTTTCATGACAGATCCCAGCCAGGACGGTACTCAGATGTCTCGGCCACATGGTGGCAACCATTGCCACCGTACCATTGGCCAGACTTCATATGAGGAAGATCCAGCGGACACTGAGAACCCAGTGGGATCAGCACTGGGATGATCTCGATAAGCTCGTCTCAATTCCAGGATCTGTCCAGCAAGCCCTCCAGTGGTGGCTGGACCCATCCCATCTGTCAGTGGGTACACCCTTCCAGAGGATACAGACTACCCCAGAATTTGACAACAGATGCCTCAGGCACAGGTTGGGGAGCACATCTTTCCGACCGCAGGACTCAAGGACTGTGGTCCCCAATTAAGGAGTCCCTACATATCAGTGTATTGGAAATAAGGGCACCCTATATGCCCTGCAGGCATAACAAACAGACCTTCTCCCGGGACACCTACTGGTCCAGACAGACAACATGTCGGTGGTGTTCTATATCAGCAAACAAGGGGGAAACACACTTTTGTCCACTCTGCTGCGAGGCAATGAGAGTGTGGGAATGGGCCTTCTCTCACTGGATGGAGATCACGGTAGTCCACGTCCCAGGCATGCAAAACACATTGGCGGATGTCCTAAGCCAGTCAAGATCCAGAACCCACAAGTGGGAACTCCAACAGTCTGTCATACAAGATCTGTTCGACAGGTGGGGTCTGCCAGAGTTGGACCTTTTTGCATCCCCACAAAATGCAGAACTGCCCAGTTTTTGCTTGCTAGAGCCAGGGCCTGGTGTTTACTAGCAAGACGCATTGTCCCTCTGCTGGACAGGGAGATTCCTCTACACCTTCTCTCCCTTCCCCTAATACAGAGGGTTCTTCTCAAGCTTCAGTCAGAAGGGGCGGACATGATACTGGTTGCACCCTTCTGGCCTTGACAGATTTGATTTCCACTACTCCCAACAGCTGGCAAGGGAACCACCTCTTCCCCTCCCAATCACTTCACACTTGCTATCTCCGGATAACGGGACCGTAGTCCACCCAGACCTGAGATCATTGCACCTGCATGTGTGGCTCCTTCAGACTTAGCTGTTTCCCGCTATGGGGTCTCAGCAAGTGTAGCTGATGTTCTGGTGGCCGCCAGGAAACCATCCACCAGAGCCACATATGCATTGAAGTGGAAACGCTTCTGTCTGTGGGCCCTCGACCATCAAACAGACCCATTCACTTGTCCAGTGAACTCTGTACTTGAGTACCTCTTTTCCTTTTCCGACTCAGGCCTCAGCTACTCTTCCATAAAGGTGCACCTTTCTGCAGTGTAAGCTTATCATGCATCTGTGAAGGGAGAAACCCTGGCACTGTCGAATCTTGCACGCACTTTTTTGCATGATATCCTTCATATGAAACCTCCCATCAGGGATCCCATCCCTCCATGGGACCTTATTTTTGTCCTGGAAAAACTTTGTTACCTCCCTTTGAACCAGCCGCAGATTACAAGCTGCGCTTTCTCTCTTGAAAAGTGTTATTTTTGGTTGCAGTCGCTTCTGCTTGGAGGGTCTCTGAGCTTCAGGCTCTGATGTGCAAAGAGCCGTATTTAATTTTCCACAGGGACATGGTATCCTTGCGAACAAACCCTAAGTTTCTACCAACGGTGGTGTCTGAACTTACCCTTAACCAAGAAATCAGCCTGCCGGTTTATTATCTGGAACACTCAAATCGAGGAGGAGCTCTGTTACATACCCTGAATGTTCACCAGATTCTTCAGTACTACTTAACCCGAACCCGAGGACCTAGAAAATTAGACCAACTGTTCGTTCCTTTGCCCCACGAATGTTAGGGGCACCTGTTACAAAACAAACCCTTTCAAAATGATTGGTGCATTGCATCACATTTTGTTACCAGAAGTACGACAAACCCTTATCAGGACCGGTAAAGGGCCATTCCACCAGAGGTGTAGCAGCCTCTTTAAGGAATGTGTCTACAGCAGACATATGCGCAGCAGCCACTTGGAATTCAGTCCACACTTTCATTAAGCATTACATTCTGGACGTTGCTTCTAGGCACAGGACCGACTTCGGTCTTGCGGTCCTGAAGGGCCTTCTCTCCCGAGGGACTCAGTCTGTGTCTCTCTGTTTCTTCCACCATGTATATATAGGACTATGCACTGCTGGGGACTCAGTCCTACTTCTGTTTCTTGCTGCAAGAGCTCCATCTTGAAGTAAAATAGTACAGTTATGTAAGAACGTACCGTAACAGTACATCTTCAGGAGGAGCTCTTGCAGCAGGTGCTGTTTCCCACCTGCCTTCCCCTCAAGGGATTCCTTCTGCATATGCAGCAAGAACATCTGCCTCCTAGGTCTTAGGTGGACCCTCGGTTTCTCCATCTAAACCTTCATCCGTGCCGGAGTCTCCAGTGGGAGAACTAAGGGACGCTGGGTAACCGCCCTTTTATATCACATGGGGCGTCGAGGTGGGCTGACATCGAGGGCGGTCCCCCACTGTATACGGTTAGCTAGAAATTTTCCATGGGGGCCTGCCGGCTTCAGTCCTGCTTGTGTTACCTGCTGCAAGAGCTCCTCTCGAAGATCTACTGTTATGGTAAGTTCTTACATAACTGTATTTTCAGTGTGTAACATTGGGAGGTTAGGGTCATTCTGTAACTTTGGAAACAAGGGTTCGGTGCATAGCTTTAGGAGCGAGGTTTCAGTGCATAACATTGAAAGCCAGGGGTCAGTGCAGAACGTTGGGTGCGAGGGGCCAGTGTGAAATATTGGGTGTGAAGGGCCAGTGGAAGACGTTGAATGTGAGGGGTCAGTGCAGAACATTTGGTGTGAGGGGCCAGTGTGAAACATTAGGTGCAAGTGGGCAATGTGGAACGTTGGGAGTGAGGTGTCGGTGCAGAACATTGGGAGCAAGAGGTAAATAAAGCATGTTGTTAGCGAGGGGTCAATAAAGAACGTTGGGTGTGCAGGCTATTGCGAAACATTGGGTGCGAGGGGTCCGTGAAGAACGTTGAGATCAGTGCAGGATGTTGGGTGCAAAGGGTCAGTGTAAAATGGGTGGGGGAGTCCAATTCAAAAAACGTTGGGTGCGAGGTGTCATAGTGGATTGTTGGGAGCAAGGGTCAGCATGGAACATTGTGAACAAGGGGCAAGTGCAAAACAGGAGCCAGCAGCCAGTGCCAAAACATAGGTTGCGAGAGGCCAGTGGGAAATTGTTGAGTGCAAGAGGCTAATGGGAAATGTTTGGTGCACAAGGCCAATGCGAAATGATGGCTGCGAGAGTTGTTGCCAAATGTTGGAAACAAGGGTCTAGTGCAAAGTAGCTATGAGAGGCTGATGCCAAAACATTGGGTTCGAGGGGCTGGTGCAGAACATTGGGAGCCAGGCATCAGCGTGAAAGTTGTGAGTGATGGACCAGTGCGGAATGTTGGGAGTAGGGAAGTCCATGCAAACCTTTGGGAGTGAAGGGTCAGTGCAAAACAATGAGTGAGGGATCAGTGTGAAATGTGTGGAGCAAAAGGTCAGTGTGAAATATAGGGAGTGAGGGTTCAGTGTCACACTTTGTGTGCAAGGGATCAGTGTGGAACGTGTCAGCAAGGGGCCAGTACGGCACTTTGGGTGTGAGGGGCCAGTTTGGTATAGTGGGAGCGAGTGGCCTTGCGACACAATGAGCATGAGGGAGAAGAACACTGGGAGTGAGGGATCAGTGAAGAATGTTGGGAGCAAGGGGTCCATGTGGACTGTTGGATGCTTCAGGCCAATGTGAAACATGGGGTGCAAGGGGCCAGTGTGAAACGTTGGGTGCTAGGGGTCTGTGCAGAATATGGCGTGCAAGTGGCCAGTTTGAAATGTTGGATGTGAGGGGTCAGTGTGGAATGTTGTGAGCAAGGGATTGTTATGGAATGTTGGGAGCGAGGGATCAGTAAACATTGGGAGTGAGGGGCAGTGCAGGACATTGGGTGCAAGGTGTCTGTGTGAAGCGTGTGCTGGGGCCAGTGCAAAATGTTTGGTGTGAGGGTCATGTGGAATGTTGGGTGTGAGGGGCAAATGCAAAATGTTGGGTGCGAGGGGCCAATTCGAAATGAGTGTGAGGAGTTAGTGTGGAACTGTGGGAATGAGGGGTTGATTCAGAACTTTGAGAGCGAGGGGTCAGTGTAAAACATTAGGAGAGAGTTCAGTGTCAGATGTTGGGAACCAGTGGTCAGTGCAGGACGTTCGGAGTAAGGGGGTCAGTGCAGAACTGTGGCTGCGAGGGGCCAATGCAGAACTGTGGTCATAAGGAGCCAATGCAAAACTTTGAGTGCAAGGGATCCATGCGGAATGTTGTGAGCAAGGAGCCAGTGTGAAACGGGTTAGAGAGGCTGATGCCAAAATGTTAGGTGCGAGGAGCGAGTTCATAATATTGAGTGCAAAGGGAAAGTGAAAAATTGGGAGCAAGGGATCACGTGCAGACCATTGAGAGCAAGGGGTCAGTGCGAAAACTTGGGAGTGACGGGTCAGTGTGGAATGTTAGGAGCAAGGAGTCGGTGCAAAACTTTGGCAGTGAAGGGTCACTGCAAAACATTGGGAGTGAGGGATCAGTGCAAACCGTTTGGAGTAAGGGGTCAGTCTGAAACAGTGGGAGAGAGTTCAGTTTGCAATATTGGGAACCAGTGGTCGGTGCAGAATGTTGGTTGCGAGTGCCCACTGTGAAACGTTGGATGCAAAGAGTCAGTGCAGAACATTGTGAGCAAGAGGCCAATGCAAAATGAGTGCAGGACGCTGATGCCAAAACCAAGTGCGAGGGACCAATGGTAAATTGGGTGTGTGAGGCCCTTGCAAAATGTTGGGTGCAAGAGGTTGGTGTGGATTGTTGGGAGCAAGGGGCCAATGCACGAGGGTTTGAGAGACCAGTGCCAAAATGTTGGGTGAGAGTAGCCAGTGCTAAACGGGTGCGAGGGGACGAATGAGAACATTGGGAGCAAGGGGTCAAATGCAGAATACTGGGAACAGTGGATCAGTGCGAAAAGTTAGGAGTGATGTATCAGTGCAGAATGTTGGGAGTAAGAGGTCAGTGCAAAACTTTGGGAGTGAAAGGTCAGTGCAAAACATGAGTGAGCGATCAGTGCGAAATGTTTGGAGCAAGCGGTCAGTGTGAAACATTTGGAGTGAGGGGCCAGTGTGGGACGTTGGCAGTGTGAGGCTGGTGTGGAATGTTGAGAGCAAGTGGCCAGTGCGTATCGTTGAGAGCAGGGGGCCGGTGTGGAACTTTGGGGGAGGGCTAGGTGCAAGATCATTCAATGAGGATCACTGCAGAATGTTAGAACAAGTGTGTAAAATGTTGGGAGTGAGGGTTGGCGCTGAACATTGGCATTTAGCAGTCGATGCAGAACACTAGGAGCAGGTAGCCGTTATGGAACTTTGGGAGTGTGGGGCTGGTGCGTAATGTTGGGGACGATGGATTGGTGTGAAACATTGGGAGTGAGGGTCAGTTTGAAACCTTGTGATTGAGGGTTGGTGCTGAATGTTTGGAAGGAGCAATTGTTGTGAAACACTGGTAGTGATGGGCTGGTGTAGAATATTGAAAGTGAGTGGCCGGTGTGGAACTTTGGGAGTAAGGGACTGGTGTGGAATATTGGGAATAAGGGGTCAGTTCCAAACGTTGGAAGCGAGGATCAGTGCGGAAAGTTTTGGGGGGTCAGCACAGAACATTGGGTACTAGGGGCCACTGCAGCATGTTGGGTGTGAGGGATCAGTGTGGAATACGGTGAGCAAGGGGCCAGTGCGAAATGCGTGCGAGAGGCTGATGACAACAAGTTGGGTGCTAGGGGCCAGTGAAAAACACTGTATGTGTGAGGCCAGTGCAAGACGTTGGGTGCAAGCAGTCAATATAGAATGCTGGGAGGAAGGAGCCAGTGCGAAACTGGTGTGAGAGGTTGATGTCAATACATTGGGTGTGAGGGGCAGGTGAGAAATGTTTGGTTGTGAGGGGACAGTGTGGAACATTGCAGTGCGGGGCCAAGTACAGAACATTGGGGGGTGAACTGTCATTGCAAAAAGTTGGAAATGTTGGAGAGCAAGGGGTAAATGTAGAACTTCGGGAGTTAAGGGTTAGTGCAATACGTCAGAAAGGGATCAGTGTGAAATGTTTGGAGCAAGGGGTCAGTGCAAAACATTGAGCGTGAGGGCCCAGTGTTAAATGTTGGGAGCAAGGGGCCAGTGTGTAATGTTGGCAGTGAAGTTTCAGTGTAGAATGTTGGCAGCAAGGGTCCGGTGCAGAATGTTTGGAGCGAGTGTCTGACATGGAATTTTGGGAGCAGGGGACAGTATGGAATGTTGGGGTGAGATGCAGGTGCGGAACATTGGGGTGTGGTGGTTGGTGCAGAACATAGGGGACGAGGGTTGGATTGAGGCTGATGACAAAAAGCTGGGTGCTAGGGGCCAGTGGAAAACATTGGATGTGAGTGGCCAGTGCAGACTGTTGGGTGCAAGCAGTCAGCACAGAATGTTGGGAGCAAGGAGCCAGTATGGAACTGGTGTGAGAAGTTGATGCTAAAACACTGGGTGTGAGGGGCAGGTGAGAAATGTTTGGTTTTGAGTGGACAGTATGGAACATTGGGAGTAAGGGGCCAAGTACAGAACATTAGGGGTAGGGTTAGTACAGAAAGTTGGGAGTGATGGGTCAGTGCGGAATGTTGGAGAGCAAGGGGTAAATGTAAAACTTTGGGAGTGAAGGGTCAGTGCAAAACATTGTCAGCAAGTGATAAGAACGAAATGTCAGCAAGGGATCAGTGCGAAACATTGGGCGTGGGGGCCCAGTGTTAAATGTTGGGAGCAAGTGGTCAGTGTGGAACTTTGGCAGTGAAGTTTTAGTGTAGAATTTTGGAAGCGAGTGGCTGGTGCGAAATGTTGGGAGCAGGGGGCCAGTATGGAATGTTGGGGTGAAGTGCAGGTGCCGAATGTTGGAGGGTGAATTGTTGGTGCGGAACATAGGAAAGAAGGGTTGGTGTGGAATGTTGGGAATGAGAGGTTGCTGCTGAATGTTGGGAACAAGCAGTTGATGTAGAACACTGGGAATGAGTGGCTGGTGTGAAACTTTGGAAGTGAGGGGCCGATGTGGATCATTGGGGGTGAGGAGTCCGTGTGGAACGTTGGGGGCTAGGGGGCAGTGAGCAACATTGGGAGCAAGGGTCTGTGCAGAACTTTGTGAGGGGCTGGTGCCGAACGTTGGGAGCGGTCAGTCAGTGCAGAATGCTGGGAGAGAGGGGCTGGTGTAGATTGCTGGGAGGGAGGGAGGGGCCTTTGCAGGATGTTGGAAATAAGTGGCAGTGAGGCCAATGCAGAATGTTGGGGTGAGGTTCAATGTTGAATGTTTGGGCGAGGTCAGTGTGGCATGTTGCGAGTGGAGTGGTTAGTGCTGAATGTTGGGAATGAGCAATCATTGCAGGCGTTGGGAGGCGAGGCTGGTGTGGAGCAGCTTGGGAGGCGAGGGCTGTTGCAGAACATTATGAGTGAGGGCCTATGTGGTGCTGGGCTGAGAGGAGCTGAAGTGGCACATTGGGGTAGGCGTCAAAAGTGGTATGTTGGGAGCAAGGGCCAATGCTGCACATTGGAAGTGAGGGCAGATGTTGCATATTGGGAGCGAGGGCAAATGCAGTACATTTAGGTGAGCAGGGGTGCAACACTTTGGGAGCGAGGGGCCAATGGGGAACATTTGGAGCGAAGGCCTGATGTGTACGTTGGGAGTTAGGGACTGCTGTGTGCATTTTTGCAACCGGGTGCTGATACACGGTGCCAGACATAGTCCTCTCTCCTGAGCCACCCTCGCCCTGCACATACACCTGTGGTACTGGGGGGCAGTTCTGCTGACCAACTTCCACAGTCCCTGGAGAAGGTGAGCATCCTTTGGGATGCTTGATCCATCTGTCTCCTCGGGTCATCTGATGACTCGGGCTTGTTGCTTAGAAGCAGAAATGTGCCTTAGATGTTCATGTACCCCCACCCAACAGATCCATGCAACTGTCCCACCCTCTTTTAAAACTCGCCAGTCTTCGAACTTACAGGTGTCTCAGGAAACTTATTCCACCCTTTCAAAATCCTTTCTGAAAAAAGTATAACTTCCTTTCTGAATTGACCTTTCCAGTTTGCTACCATTACCAATTGTATTCTTACTCTCACTGATGGTAAATAGCCCACTTAAGTCTATCGTACTACTGCCCTGATGTAGAAATGTTTCTGTCAAATTCCATGTCTCCCTCTTGGTTGCCAGAGAGTACATATTGAGATTTTTTAGCCTCAACTCATATATCAACTCCTATAGGCTCTGTAACATCTTGGTCGCCCTCATCTGCACCGACTTCAGTCTATTTATATATGTATTTATTTATACTTGTACCTGTTGATCTTCATCGAGGATATCTCCTCTGTTGGGTCACACCTTTGAAACAGTAAACCATCTGCATCAGGACCACTTACAGACGACGAGGTACAATACAGCTGAGGATTTAATAGCTGTTACAGTTACCTGTTACTGTCTATTCTGCCTAATTGAATTGTTGTATTTGTAAATGTATTTTCTCATGATGAGGAACCTTTGTTAATGAGCACTAGTGCTCAAAGCTATAAATCTGAATAGACAAATAAACAAATAAATAAATACAGTCCTGATCTCCTTAATATGGAGGAGGGTGATGAAAGGGATAATTCCTATGAAGAGGCTTTGCCTTCCAAATCCATAGTCTCTTCTGATGCAGTGAGGACTCTGGTGTATACCCCAAATCTCCTCCTGAAGGTCCCTCTTTTTCAGGCTATGCTGAGATGAATCTAGGATGTCACGGGATTTGAAGCTGAAGAGGAAGATTCCACTAAGAAATATATATATATATATTTTTTATACTTTATTTTTATTGTTATACATGTTTACATACACATAATAAATCCGTATCTGGGACAGACCATTTCTTAAGAGTAAACCCATCTGGAGACAAAGTTTCCCCTTAATATTTAGGATATAATGCATCCCCGATATAGTGATACCACATGGAGGGGTAACTAAACATTTTACTCCAGTAAATGTCAAAAACATTGTAAGCTGTTATGTTAAGCCCAGCAGCAGTATAACAGTACCTATATGACTTAAGTCCACAAAGTCCCGAAAGTCCATGCCCTACCAGAGGGCTATTGGAGTCATACTGTTTGACCTAAAAGATCAAAACTAACCATGGATTTATACCCAGAGCAGCAATACTTTACTACAGTTACATAAACAGTTTCTGCTACAAAAAAGAATGCTCAAGACTCAGTAATCATTATACTATCTGTAATATATTCTATTTAGAACAAAACCTAACATCTATAAACTTTGGTCAGGTCTCAATATTTTAACTGAAGTCGGAGAAAAGAACAGGTGTTAATACAGAGCTATAATGCCTTCAATTTTAAACCTATTTTAGGGCTGAGAAAAAAAACCTCCATTGTGCTTAAATGTACATTACAGTTCATTGATATTCAGCCTTCTGTATCGGAATCAGTGTCTCCAGGCTCCCGGCGCCGGTCTCGAGCAGAAACAAAACGCGAGGCCCATTTCCCTGCTTCTGTGGGATTCGAGAAGGCCCAAACCTTCTCCTCATGTACGATTCGCAATCTTCCGGGAAACACCACTGTGTGGATAATAGAGGCCTCTCTCAGTATTTTCCCGACCCCGTCAAATTTCTTCCTCCATAAACATGTGGCATAACGTAGGAAGCAAGTAGATGCTCCGGTCGTCCTTCGTAATTGGGCTTGCTTGTCTGGCAAGTCGAAGTATTCTGTCCCTGGAACCAGTGCCATCCGTGATCAAGAGCAGTGTCCTGGGATTCTCCGAGTCTTCTCTGTAGCCTCTTGGCATGATCCGGTAGACCTTTTGTAGAGGTATGTTTAAATTCTGACCCTCGGGCATTGGTTTTAAATCAAGCCACTCATGCAGGAACATAAGGGGGTGGTCTCCCTCTATCCCCTCAGGTAGACCCAGAATTCGAATGTGCGAGGAGCGAGCTTGATTTTCTAAAGTTTCAAGTCGGGCTCGCATGTGGTGATTCTCTTTCACCAGAAGTGTAGTTGTGGCCGCAGCTGAATCTGCCTGACACTTTGCATCTCCAACCTCTACCTGTATCCCTGCCACTGATTTCTCCACCAGAGTGACCCGGGTAGCAAACGTGTCCATTTTGGTGTTTAAATCTGCGACCGATGTTATCAGTCTTTGTAACTTTAGACCGATAGATGACATGGTCTCCTCAGGCTCCCGCTGAGATGCGGCCTGCTCCTCCGTCCCGGGGCACACTGTCTGAGAAGTTCCAGTTGTTTTTGTACTCGTGCCACCACCTCTGTGTTTTCTAGGATTACCCATTTTAGGTTTGTTGGGATCCTCTTTTTATCTGTTAGATTTATTTTCCTGAAGAACCACTCTAAAAAGCAGATTTTAATCAAACTTTGAGCTTTTGGTACAGAGCTACTCGAGATTGCTGCCTGTCAGCTCAGGCTCCACCGCCCCAAGATTCCACTAAGCAAAATTTAAAGGAGTTTTTGGAGGTTCCCATTGCACCCCTTCATTGTGATTCCTCCTGCCTTAGAGGATGCTACATTTGCTTATTAGCATAGACCTAATACCTCTCCTAGAGTACCTAGAAAGGCTGATAAGCAGTATTCTGTTCCGTCTGTTAAGCCTTATTATGCTTCACAGCCTAAAACAGATTCTGTGATTATCATGGCTGGTCATGGCTGCTCTAGAACTCTTAGACACATGAGCACTTTGCCTCCTGACGAAGAACCCAGGAGCAGGATGTTATGGGCACTAGAATTTATGTCTCTGCATTCATAGGCATAAGAATTGCAAACCACCAGCTATACATGATTAAATATCAAAATAGCCTGAGGAAACAATGCTGTGTCTACCATTCAGGCTCTGCCTGTTGGTCCTGCCACAACTGACTTTCTTAAAGCTGCCTCAGCTGGTATGGATACCAGAAAGCATCTGTTACACTCTGCCTATGATGCTTCTGCCAGGTCTGCTGTCTCAAGCATCTCCCTTGAGAAATATTCCTGTCTTAGGGTAACTGGGTTTGCTACTGATATATAACAGGCTGTGTTAAATGTCCCTTTTAGAGACTCCAAGGTGTTTGGGAGTGATGCTGAAAATGCTGTATGTGAACTTCAATCCTCCAGAATGACCTTGTGGTCGTTCAAATCTCTGACCCCTCAACCTGCCAGGGATATGATTGGGGCTCATTTCACAGGCCTGTGGCCCGTGGTGGCCGTGCCTCCCATCAGCAGGACCGTGCAGAAAACCATGATGGTAGTCCCCTTCTGGATCCCCCTATGCCCATGCGAAGGCACCCAAAGGTATCAGTCCTGGTAGTACCCCTGCCACCCGTAGTACCTTCTGACTCCCCACTTCCTTCTTGTCCACTGTTGCCTCCAGGGCTGCAGGTGGGAGGGACAGATCTTCCTTAATGTGTCAAAGTGGAGGGAAATCACGATGTATGAGTGGGTCCTGGAAACAGTGGAGAAGGGGTATGCTATTGAGTTGTTGTCTGCCCCTCCATTTCACTCTCCATCTCCTTGTCATTATCCTCCAGGTCACTTGTGTTTTCTGCTGGAAGAGGTTTTCACTGGCTTATGCACAAGCAGGCCATCAAACCGGTTGCTCATCAAGAAAGAAACAAGGGGTTCTGTTCCAGATACTTCCTGGTTCCCAAGTGGTCAAAAGATATGCGTCCTTTACTGGACCTCAGAGATCTAAACCTGTTAATCGAATACAGAAAGTTTCACATGGTGTCTCTTCATGCTCTCATTCCCCTGTTACAGAAAGAGACTAACCTCATGCCCTGAACATGAAGGATGTGTACGTTCATATGAAGATTCCCAAGTGCCACAAGCAGTACCTCCACTTCATGCTGGACGGTGGCCATTATTAGTTCTGAGTCGTGCCCTTTGGTTTATCGTGGTACTGTGGGTATTTACCAAATGCTTAGTGGTTGTGGCAGCAACCCTTTGGAGAGAAGGGTTTAATGTCTTTCCGTATCTGGAAGCAATTCTATATACATTGTCCAGAACTTGAGAACTAGGTGTTATGGTATACGTTCCGAATTCCATCCTCATCAGCTCCTCCAGTATACTGGTGCATTGCTAGGCACAATGATAGGCTGTACCTTCCTATCTGCAACAGTGCAGAGGCTCTTGTTTTTCATGCCCAGCTGATACACAGGAGTTATTACGTGTCTGCATGGACAGTGTTACATCTCCTGGGGCTGATGGCTGCTGCCATTATTATGGGTCCCTTTGCACATCTCCATATGCAAATTAGACTCTTCATTACAATGTGATCAGCTGATGGATGAACTGGAACAAATGGTCCTTGTCAAGTCCCCTCTCTGACATGCTCTAGAATGGTGGATGTCAGAACACCAGAACCTGTTACAGGGCATTCTGTTATTTTCTCCAACACCTGTGCAGATCCTCACAACATATGCCTTGGGTTCCAGCTGGGGTGCCCATCTCTGTTCCTGTCAGACCCAAGGGTCCATGACCGATCTGGAGTCGGCTCTCCATATCAATATACTGGAGAAGTTCTGCTTGGTCTCCAGGCTTTACAGGAGCACCTTAGCCCCGGTCCCTTGCTGATTCAGATGGACAATGTCATGCACTGTCTAAACAATCAAGGGGGGACTCACATTTATCCTCTGTGCATGGCATCAGTGAGAGTGTGGTACTAGGCAGTGTTTCACTGCCTTCAGCTGTTGGCCATGTTTCTCCCAGGTGTCCGAGATATCTTGGCAAACAGACTTAGCAGGTCTCAGTACCTTGTGCACAAATGGGAACTGCTGACCTCTGTGGTACACAACCTTTTTGCAAGATGGGGTTGTCCAGAGTTGGACATATTTGTGTCCTCACAGAACACAAAACTGCCACATTTCTGCATGCTTACTCCAGGGCATGGAGTTCTTTGGCAAGACGCTTATTCCCGCTCCTGGAAAGGGAGATTCCTTTATGCCTTTCCTCCTGTCCATCTCATACAGAGGATTCTGCTTAAGCTGTGGGTAGAATATTACAGCCTAACTCTAGAGGCTCCCTTCTGGCCTTGCCAGATTTGTTTTCCACTTCAGCAGCATCTGGCAGTAGAACCTCCTGTTCTGCTCCCCCTTTGTCGAGGTCTGCTGTCATAGGCCCAGGGTTCCTCATCCATCCAGCGCTGTGGTCCCTGCATCTGCACACATAGTTCCTGAAACCATAGCCATTGACAGTTTTGGGTTTTCCCCCAGGTGGCTGATACCTTGCTTGCAGCTATAAAGCCTTCTACAAGATGCACCTTTTAGTCGAAATGGAAGTGCTTCCCGCTTAGTGGACCCATTTATGTGTCCTGTGACTATGGTACTGGAGTGCTTTCCGTCCTCATTTTGACTACAGTCTCCAGTACTCATCCATCAAGGTGCAACTGGATGCTGTTTTGGTCTTCCATGCCCTTATTGATGGGTACCTGGTGGCACAACTAGAGGTGTCCCATGTTTTTCAAGGGTATTCTGCACGTGTTCCCCGATTTGTAAACCAGTTCTGCCTTGGGACCTCAGTTCATTTGAGCATGCTGTAGCCTGTGAGGTGCATTTCCTTGCATGGAAAATGCTGTTTTTAGTTGCCATGACTTTTGCTTGTAGGATTTCTGAGCTTCATGCTCTGATGCATGAGCCTCCTTATTTGATTTTTTGCCAAACCAGAGTGTCTTTGTGGACCAAGTCCTCGTTTTCTACCAAAAGTGGTCTGATTTTACATTGAAACAGACCATATACAGTCCTGTGTCTTATCCAGAGCTTGCTAACAAAGGTGCCGTATTGCTCCATATGCTTGATGTGCATAGAACACCATGTTTCTGTCTTGATCACATTAAGGACTGCAGAAAATACTCTCCGCTTTTTGTTTCATTTGCCCCTGGGAAAGAGGGCAGCCCTGTGTCTACACAGTGCCTGTCAAATGACTTCTAAACTGGATTGTGGTCTGTTATAGGAAAATGATAAGGAACTTCTGTATATGGCCACTCTACACGTGGTATGACCACTTCTTGCTTGCTTTCAGAATGTTTCTGTAGCTAGCATGTGCTGCTGCCACATGGAGCACTGTGCATACTTTTACTAAGCACTACAGTCTAGACATCGTCTCTATAGACATGCAGGATTTGGTTTTGCAGTGTTGCAAGGACTTGTGTCATAATGACATGTCAAACTTTCTCATCCTCCATGGGTACCTTGTGTAATGCTGAGGAATCATTCCAAAGGTGTGACCCAATGGAGGAGATTGCCTTGATGAAAACATAGCTGTTCTAAGGGTGTGGATACAGTTCACCATTTACACTCTGATAGTTTCTGGAGACTGGCAATCCATCAGAAGTGTTCAACCTAAGCTCCTTCCACCACCAGGTGGTATATTCTCTGACTTCGCCCTGTGAGGTCAGATCTTTCCATTGGAAGGGACAGATCTTCTTCTTTGCAGCTCTGCGGCATTAAAGGAATATGAGTAGCTCAAGTGCTTTTCTTGGCGAATCTTTAACTTTTCAAGCCAGTTTTCAACTCTTCAGTTTTTTCACATCTTTTGGTTCCACTTCCCAGTCAACAGTGGAGAAAAGAAACGGGGTTCAAATTTTGCACCCCGTGCTGGCAGAAAATGTCAGCCACATATCTGCACGACATGTGCCTTTACTGCCTCAGCAATCAGCACAACATCGCTGGATGCCATCTGTACCGGACCATGCGGCCCTCATCCCTCGAGAACCAAAAGGCTCAACCTGCTCTTGGTCAACCAAACGACTGACCCAGTGACCACAAAAAGGCCCCAGTGGCTGCGTAGTTGGCTACATAGCTAGCGGTTATGGAAGAGGAGGTGTCCGTGACCGCGGTGAGTTTCTCGTCAGTCTCGACGCTGTTCCCGGCTGGGGCCAGTGCCAGAGAGTCATTCTCTGACTTCAGAGGAATGTGTCTGGCCTTCCAGACCTTTGTGGAAAGCTCCTCTAATCACAGCAGAAAACACAAACATTGCTGCTGTTGGTTGTGACACTGGGAAAGATCAAGTTCTAGGGGCGTGGCTATGATGTTCTATCCATACTTTCTGGCAGTGCCTTTCCCTTTAAGACTTCACTGGAACATCTTCAAGCTGGCTCCTCCACCCACCCACCCAGGTGGAAACTCCCTCGGCTCTGCCTCATGATGCCAGATTTTCCTTTCCGCTGGAAGAAGCAGGTTCCCTCCTTACCGCTCCCATGCTGAGTATGCCCTTTGCTACAAAATCTATGGATTTATTTCCAAAACTTAATAAAAATCTTTTTCTTCAGGCTTGATCTTTGATTGTGACCATGATGGACAACGACAAGTCCACTCTGGGGTTCTGTCGGTGCCTTTGCGGGCAGAAGATGTCCCGAACAGATCCGCACGACGTGTGCGTTTATTGCCTGGGACACGAGCATGATCCTCAGGCATACGATATTTGTCAGACTTTCCACCCCTCCATTCTCGAGGACCATCACACCCGACTTACCCTAGGCCATCCGAACAAACAGAACCCTCTGGTCAAATCAAAATATATTCATCGGGTGGTCTCTGCAGATGCGGCACCCGCTGAACAGCGAACGGTGTTTGAGGAGGCAGCAGCCCAGGCTGCAGCTCACACCTCCTCAGCTTCAGCCTTCATTCCACTTTCACTGGGCACCTCTTTCACGGGGTGGTTTAAAGGATTGTTCCAGGCTTTACTGACTTTCGGTCGGGGCCCTTCTTCGGGGCACAAATCTAAATAAGAAAAAAGGGCCAAAAAATAGCCTCACTGTCGATCGTAGGATCGAGAATGATCTTGGTCGAGGGCTTCAGATTCCCGTGCTTCTCCATATCTGACTTCTGTCAAACCTTCGGCCCAGGCTGCCTGCTCCATGTTAACCCCATTAGGCCAGTTGGCCGAGACACTGGTTGATCTTCTGGCTGAGATTTTCCTTGAGCCAGTCTACCAGTTGTCGACTGAGGAGGCCGACACTTCTCTTCCCAGGACTCCAGTCCTGACTCAGACCGTTGGAGGGACAGATTAGTCTGCTGTCCCACTGCCTCTGTTCATTGACCAAGACCAGAGGTGCCTCGGCTTTCACTGGCTCCCTCTGAGCCCCACCGCTGGTCCCCCTGGTGATTGAAGTCAGGGTCGTGGTCCCACTCCCTGGGGTTGAGCGGTTCCCGTTGACAGCAGCGCTCCCGCTCACGATGCCCTGGGAAGCAACGCCACTGCTATTCTTTATCCTCATTCTCCTTGGGTGAGGAGAGGCTTCAGCGCAAGTTGCATTGATGCTACAAGGCGCTCATGTGGCAACAACTGATGTTCTCTGGTATGAAGCCAGTCTCAGCTTCTACACCAGCCATCACGTGGCTTTCATCCCAACTGCCGATGCCTTTTCTGCCTCAGGAGTCAACCAGGCCAACCCCGGCATCTCCACCGATTCTCATGGAGCCGCCACCTAAACAGCTGAATTACAGTGCTCTGACCAAGGAGTCTCGGCTGGCCTCGGGGCTTCCCCATTGCCTGTTGGTCACCGTCACTCCTGACCGTCCGAGGAGGGTCAGTGGGGATTCTGGTGGTCGACCCCTCTTTAATGACTCCTTTGAGTCTGGGGGTTCCTCCTTGCACTCCTGTCTGGTTGACTTGGAGTCGGTGGGGGGGTCTCTCGATGGACGAAGGCCCTACTTCTTTTATGGGCCTTCTCCATCTGATTTCAGAGTCCATGGGTATGAAAATGGAGCCTGTCCAGAAATGGGTTAGCTACCCCTTAAACAAGATCCTGGACTGGAGAGATACCCCTGGGAAGGCCTTCTTGGTAGCAGAGGGCATTCTTGGCCCTGTCTTGGAGTTTTAGCAGTGCCCACTTCCTGCCCAGCACTGTCTACCGGATGGCCATAAATCGCAGTCCTACCAGTTCCTGTCATGATTCACATAGAACACCCCTCGGCAGAGGGCCTGGTGGCCGATTCTGTGTTCAGGCACTCTGGCAACACCAGAGATGTCGACAAGCTGCCTAACAAAGAGTCCAAGAAGCTGGACCATGCTGCGAAAAGTCTACGCTGCCTTTTCGCTTGGCCTTCGCCAGGCGAGCTTGGGCCTTCTCATGGCCCACTTCTCATATGCCCTGTTGGGCACTTTGTTTGAGGTGCTTCCTCACCTACCTGTGAACCTTCAGATCATGGTCAAACAGGTCCTGGACCAGGGCCGGGCTGTAGCAAAGCAACAGCTCCAGACAGCCATGGACATTGGGAACTCCTGTGCCTGTTCCGTGGTGGCTGCAGTGGCCATGCGCCATAGGGCTTGGCTGCAAATCTCAACCCTCATGGCAGATACCCAGCACAAACTGGCGAATGTCCCTTTCCTGAGCACTGACTTGTTTGGGCCTGGAGTCGAGGGCCACCTCACCTGCACTGAGAAGTCGAATGCCACCTTGGACTCGATCACATCTGCTCAGAGGGGTCCCAAGGGCTTCAAGCCAGAGAAAAAGAAGCCCTTTTGGTCCACCTCCACCCCTGCGGCCAGACCAGCTCAGGCCTGGCAACTTCGGCCCAAGTCGGTGGCTTCGGTTGTCCGTGAGCCTGGAGGGATAGGCCCCAGTGGCCCCTTAGCCAGGCTGTCCTCCTCCTCCAAGCCTGCCCAGTGACGAGATGAGGGGTGCTTCCCACATGCCTGTCACACCTCCCCTGGGTCCTGCCGTAGGGGGCTGGCTCCGCCACTTCCTTTCTGCCTAGTCCACTGTCATCATGGACAGGTGGGTTCTCGAGGTGGTCGGTCAGGGTCTGCCTCTGGAGTCTGAGCAGTACCCTCCTTGTTGAGCCCGCGCCCCACGGGAGGACCTTGTATCTGCAGACATTCTTTCAGCTCTTTGGGATGACATTGCCCAGCTCCTCCACAAGGAGATTGTGGTTCCTGTCACGGGTCCTCCGGAACACCCAGGGTGTGTCTCCAGGTACTTCCTGGTGCCAAAACGGACTGGGGGCTGCCACCCCATTCTAGATCTGCATGACCTGAATAAGTTTCTCAAGCTGTGCACCTTCAGGATGGTAACTCTGTCCCAGATCATACCATCTCTAGAGCAAATCATGTGGTTTTGCTCCCTGGATCTTCAGGACGTGTTCTTTCATGCCCTGATCCATCCGTCTCACAAAAGCTTCCTCCGCTTCCAAGCAGAGGGAGCCCTCTACAAGTTTCAGGCCATGCCATTCAGCCTCTTCTCTGCCACCAAGGTCTTCACCAAGTGCATTGCAGTGGTGGTAGCTTACCTGAGGCACCGAGGGGTCCGGGTTTACCCCTACCTGGATGACAGGCTGATTGCAGGTCCCTCCAGGCTGGAGGTGGAGTAGTCCACGGATATGGCCTTCCACACCTGTGTCTCTCTTGGCCTCCTAGTTAACAAGGCCAAGTTGAAACTCGGGCCTTTGCAGGTGATCAGCTTCATCGGGGCGGAGCTTGACTCTTGCAGAGGCAGAGCCCTGCTCCCGGCGGACAGGGCGGAGGCGCTCTCCTCCTTTGCCCGATCATTTCGGGTTGGGCAATTGCACCCTGCCTGGGACTTCCTGCGCCTGCTGGGTTACATGGCAGCCTGCATCAGCGTGGTCTGTTGGGCCTGCTGGAGAATGTGCACTCTGCAGTGGGAGCTGGCCAGCCAGTGGTCTCGGTGCAGGGGTCACTTCGAACAGCTGGTCACTGTGACCCAGCGGATGTGGGATGCTCTGCAGTGGTGGTTAGTCCCAGAACATTTGCAGGAAGGGATCCCATTTGTCCGCCCAGAGCCGACAGTCATCCTGATAACCGATGCCTCTCTCACGGGCTGGGGTGCCCACCTGGGGGAACACAAGAGTCCATGGGCTCTGGACCCCCGAGGAGTCCCGATGCCACATCAACCTGCTGGAACTATGGGCAGTTCGGCTGCAGCTGACTGCCTTTGCTCCTCACATTTGTGGTCAGGTGGTCCAGGTCCAGATGGGCAACATCATGACCATGTACTACCTCAACAAACAGGGTGGGACACACTCCCTGCCTCTGTGCAAGGAAGCTGTCCGTGTGTGGACCATTGTGTGTAGCCTGGGGGCTGATCTCCTAGCCATCCATGTGGCAGGGGTCTCCAACCAGTTGGCGGAGACTCTCAGCCATGTGGGCGATGCTTCTCATGAGTGGTCTCTCCACCCAGAGGTAGTATACAGTCTGTTCTCCCAGTGGGGCACCCCTCAAATGGACCTGTTCGCCTCCAGGGAAAATGCAAAGCTGAGGCTGTTTTGTGCCCACCCTTCTCAGCAGGGCATGTTGCAAGAGGATGCCTTCGCGAAGCCCTGGACTCCAGGCCTCTTCTACGCCTTCTGTCCACTTTCCTTGATCCACAGGGTACTCCTCAAGACCAGGAGGGACAAGGCACAGGTGATACTGGTGGCTCCAGACTGGCCACACATGTTTTGGTACCCCGATTTTCTCAGCCTCAGCAGCAGCCTCCTGAGGAGTCTCCATCTCCACCTGGACCTGCTCTCCGTCAATCAGGGGAAGGTACACCATCCAGACCTTCAGTCCTAGCAGTTGACAGCCTGGTTCCTGAGTTTCTAGTGTTCTAGGTGTTGGATCTCTCTGAAGATGTCCTCACTGTTGTGGAGGCATCTTGGAAGGAGTCGACCAGGAAATACTATGCCTTCAGATGTAAAAGGTTCTCCATTTGGTGTCAGGGCAAGGAGTTGGACCTTTTGTCCTGTCCAGTGGCTAGCATTCTTGACTACTTGTGGTCCCTCTTTCAGTCGAGCCTTCGGTTGACGACCCTCAAGGTGCATGTGGCAACCTTCTCTGCCTACCGGGGGTGCAGGCCGGTCAGCAGTCAGTGGTGCAGGAGAAGGTGGTCTGGTATGTTTTTAAATGCCTTGACCACATTTCCTCTCCGGTGTGTGAACCACCACCACCTTGGGATCTTTTGCTGGTTTTAGCAAAGCTCATGGGCAAGCCATTCGAACTGATGCAAAGGTGTGACATGTCTCCCCTGTCATGGAAGACAGTCTTCTTGGTAGCTAAACCATCAGCCATAAGGATCAGCGAGCTCCAGGAACTTTCGGCGGAGTCTTCTTTCCTGGTCTTCCACAGGGACAAGGTTGTCCCATTACCACATTGACCTTGAGTTGCACCAGGATGCTGGTTTTGGGGCCTCAGTTCTTCAGTCTCTGTTTCCCAAGTAGGGGGTGTGCACCTTGCCCTCTCCTCCCTGAGATCTTCTAGAAGTCTGCCAGAAAGTGTTGGTATAACATCATATCTACGTCCCTAGAAAAACAGGTTACTCACCTGCAACAGTAGTTCTAGGAGTGGTCTATGATGTCCATCCAGACGGACCCACCCAACCTCCCCTGGCTTTGGCCCATACAACTGCTTCCAGTGGCCAAGATTTGGCTTCATGGGGCAGAGCTAAGGGAGTTACCATCTGGGTAGGTGGGAGGCGCCAGCTTGAAGATGTTCCGGCGAAGTCTTAAAGGGAAAGGCATTGCCAGAAAGTGTGGATGAACATCATGTACCACTCCTAGAACTACTGTTATAGGTGAGTAACCTGTTTTTCTTCCCACTCACTTAGATCCTCCTACCCTGCAACCTTGGTTGAGCTTACTTTGGTTGAGGGTAAGGTCGAGAGATCCATGGTGCCCCTCTTGGGCTTGTCAACCTTGACTGCAGTTAAGCATGCAGTGGAGATCTTTCTAGAGCGTGTCAACTGGCTGTCTGAGATCGATGAAGAGTCGATGTCCCAGACCCCAGTTTTCCTAGTACTCACTCAGGAGGATGTGGCCCAGTTGGTGTCTCTGGCTGGGTTGCCTCAGGAGGAGCCTCCACGGTGATCATGTCTGGGAAGCCTCTCATGCACAGTATGGCAAGGCACATGGGCTGCCATGACCCACCGGAGGATACCAGTTGATGCCAATCTTCAGGTTGGTGGTCGAGGCACTGGTCATACCATTGATCCTGCTTGACCAGGAGATGCCACCATCCACTTTTCTTAACCTCGTTGGGCAAGGAGAGGCATCGACGCAAGATGCGTTCATTCTCTGAGGAGCTTCTCTGGCAACAGTGGACTATTGCTGGGAAGGGTAGGGCTCTCTCCCCTGGACCTACGATCCCTTGCACACATCAGTCGTTCCCTCTCTGGTCCATACCTCCCAGATGTCCCCTGCATCTGCTTCTCTGCCCCTTCAGGTGCTTCTCTGCAGCTGTGTTAGGTGATCCAGGCAAGGAGTCCTGTGCTGCTGCTGGCTTTACAAACTGACTCTGTGGAAATCACTCAGTCTGAAGACACTAGGGTGGTCCTCGGTCATAAACAGTTGAGGGCTGTTTTTGAGAAGTCCAGTGATGACTAAGAGGTTGAGTTGTCCATGGCTCCCAGGACTCACACTTTTCACCGAGAGTTGGTTGAAGAATTGACTAGCATGGATCGGTGTCTTTTGGGGCTTTACTCTGACTGATGTCGGAATCCATGAATATACCCTTAAAACCAGTTCAGAAGTGGGATAAATACCCCTTCACTCACCTACTGGACAAGGATGAGTCCCCCGGGGTTGCCTTTCTTATGGCTGAGGCCTTTTTTTGGGGATGGGCCCTCGAGCTTTGGCAGCATCTAGCATCCTGCCTGACACCCTCCACCTGCATTGTCCACAGTTATGTGGTCTGTGCAGGCTCCCTTCCGGGGTTCTTCTACCATCCCTTGGCTGAAGTCTTGGTGTTAGACTTGGCCTTCCGCAAATGGGATGGCCAATGGGACATGGTCAAGCCTCTGGACAGAGAGTCCAGGAAGATTGGTCACACAACCTAAAAGTTCTGCGCTGCTGTCACTAGTCAGGCCAGCTATGCAGCTATAACTAACTTTGGTCACTCCCTGCTGGGAGTGCTGGATGTCCTTCTTCCCAAACTTCCTACTGACCAGCAGTTGCTGGTGAAGTTAGTCCAGTACCAGGGTCAGTCGCTGGTGTAACACCAGCTCCAAACAGTCTTGTACATGGGTGACTCTTGTGCCCGTGGCATGGCAACGGCCATTGCCATGCATTGCAAGGCCTGGCTGCTGCTTTCCATCTTCACAGTGGATACCCAGCACAAGTTGGCCAGTGTCCCATTCTTGGGCACCAACCTCTTTGGCCTGGGGATGGAGGGACAACTTTTGCAGACTGAGAAGTCCTTTGCACCCTTGATTGTGTGGCTTAGTTCCAGAAGAACCAAAAGGCCCAAAAATCTAAAAAGAAGGCTATCCAGTATCTGCCCTTTCAGCCAAAGCATGTTTAGCAGCAGCCCCAGCAGGGGCAGTATCAGCACTGTCGCCCAACACTCAAATTTTGTGGCCAGGGGCCAAAAAGAGGATGGGCAGAGGAGGAGGTGGTGGTGCTTCACCGGCCCTTCAGCCTGAGGGCCCCCCCAAGGCTGTACAATGATGGGTTATGGGTTGGCATACCCCTTTCTGTTCAGTCCCTGTCTCAGCTCCTGGTCAGGAGTCAGCTACGCCACTTCTTGCCATAATGATTCGCATTACCTTGGACAGTTGGGTACTAGAAGTGGTTGGCAGAGGGTTGCCTCTCTAGATTTTGAAGCTCTCCCTCATACCCTAAGGGCTGATATTGTTCAGCCCTGGGGCAATGGCTCATGTCCCAGATGCCCTGGCCAGTGAGGATATGTGTCCATTCACTTCCTGGCCCTGAAATAAATGAGAGTCTGGCACCCCATTTTGGATCTGCACCAGTTGATACAGAAGTGCAAGTTCTGAATGGTCACTTTGAATCAGATCATACCATCTCTGGAGCAGGGCGTGTGCTTCTCCTTCTTGGACCTTCAAGACATGTTCATCCACATCACTTTCTATCTGTTCCATTAGTGATACCTTTGGTTCCGCAGAGAGGGAATACTTTACCAGTACCAGGTCCTGCTCTTCGGCCTCTCACCCTTGCCCAGGGTCATCACCTAATGTATGGCAGTGGTGGCAGCCTTCTTGCAGCCCAAGAGCATCAGGGGAATATCTTTCTCTTGGTGTCTGTCTGATCACTGGATCGTACATGGAGGGTGTAGAGCATTCTAGAGATCTGGCTCTGCAGACTTGTCTGGACTTGGGGTTTGTGGTCAACCCGGCCAAGTCTGAATGGGTCCTCTCGCAGGTGATCAAGTTCATTGAGGCAGAACTAGACTCCCCGCAGGCCAAGGCCCACTTTCCGACGAACTGGGCTCAGGATCTAACCTCATTTGCTTGATCATTTCAGGTTGGGCTCTCGCAACCTGTCTGGAACTTCCTGCTGCCATTAGGGTACATGCCTCCTCCACAAGTGTGATCCATTGGGTTCGCCTGGGGGGATGTGCCACCTGTGGTGGGAGTTGGGCTGCCAGTGGTCCCAGCATGCAGGTCACTTGGACCAACCATTCGTGGTGACCCAGCCAATGAGAGATGCCATCCAGGGATAACTGGACTCGCATCATCTGGAGGAGGGAATCCCATTGGTCCGGCCAAAGCTGTATACTGTGCTTATGACAGAAACGTCTCTGTTGGGGTGGGGAGTACACCTGGTGATCACCCAGAGAATCCAGTCACCACATCAACCTACTGTAGCTCAGTGTAATGTGTCTGGTCCTGGCTAAATTCACTCCATTGACCAGGGGTCAGGTTGTGCAGGTCCAGATGGATGACAGCATGATTGTGTTCTGTCTGAACAGGCAGGGCTGAATGCACACCCTTCCTTTGTTTCAGGAGACTCTCCGCATCTGGACCTTCATGTGTAGCCTTGTTGCAGATCTCCTTGCAATCCCTGTTGCGGGGGTAAGCAGTCAACTCAAAGATACTCTCAGCTAGGTTGGAGAACGTTGCACGAGTGCATGGGTATAGGCACAAGGGAATTTTAGTTGGAAGCAAAGGGGGGCCCCTAGACCAAGTAGTCTGTGATGACTGTATAGGCAAGGAAAAAAATGGGCAGACTAGGTTGGCCAGGCATTCCTTATCTGCCGTCAAGTTCTGTGTTTCTGTGAGTGAGCCACGGCTCAGGAGGTGGTAAGCCACCTGTTGTCCCAGTGGGGCACCCATCTAATGGACCTGTTTGCCTCTTGGGAGAACAGAAAATTGAGGCTGTTTTGTTCAAACTCCAGGAATCCCTCACTGTGCTTACTGTTGCGGTTAGCCTGACAGGTTGAACTGCCCCAGAGAGAGTGGAATATGTAAATTATGGAATTTAGAACACAAGTCCAGTCTCTGCCTCGAGGTGGTGCTGTGTTCCGTAGCCTAACATCAGATCCTTTTCTCTACCTGCACTTGCAAGTTGCCCTGAAGAGCTGTCTTCAGCAGCTTTGCTTGAAGCATTTAATTTCTTTGTAAAGCAAATATATTTACTTTTATTTCATTTCTCCGCCTCTTTTTTAAAAAAATTTTATGCGCCCACCCCGCACTGTGGCCGAGCCCTCATTCAGGCCTCTCAAGGACCTGCTCACCTGCAACTCCTGACCCCACCTCCCCACATCGCAGCCAGCCCAGGTAACCCCGATGTATCCCTTTATCGGGAGGGTCCCTTACCTTCGTAGGGGATAAGCCTTCCAGCCATACCAATGATCCTGGGTGCTGCTGAGGCGGCAGATGGAGTCCGGGAGCTCAGCAATGAGAGTCTAGTGAGGCCATCACCCGATCGGCCAGGGTGACATTTTTGCGTTTTTCTCCTGAGGGAGTGGCGTGCCACAGGCGTCAAAGGCTACCAATGTTTGCCACTTCCCAGTCATTTTGAGTCACTACGTCTTGCTGTGCCAGCCTCCGCCATGTGCCAGCAGGCACCGGGCCGCATCCCTACCCTCCCCCTAGAGAAGGCGAGCTGTTGCTGGACGCTCCAACCTTCTCCCCCCAGCTGGCTCTGCAGCGACCTGAGTCTTCCTGAACCCGGGTCTCCGATGTCACAGATGGAAATCCAACCACTGCGCCGACGGGCCAGCCCTCCGCCTCTTTTAATACTGTAGAACTGCTTATAATCGCGATCCATTTATTTTCGCTATATTCGCTACTTAGACTTATAAGCGAAAATAATAATATGGAGCATATTCTGTGTACATCGGTGTTGACTGAAGCCATTAACAGCCTATATAGCACAGTTTCTCTTGTAAGGAAGCTGTAAAGTTTCTGCAGGCAAGCCATCCAGCAAAACCGGTTAACGGGGGTTGGAATCGAGCATGACAGAAGAAACTCAGCAACTGCAGGTTTCATACTGTAGTTCAGTTTTTATTTACTCAGTAACAGTCAAATAAAAGCCGTTTTATTTCAATACTCTAAAAGAAATTTAAAAATAAAAGTTGATTCATCTCTGAGGCATCAGCGTCCAAATTATTGAGACCCCATTTCTTTGTTGATTAAGGCAGTGGCTCTTGATCTGGCTCCCTTTGCTGTGTCTGCAATACATAAGAATGCAGACCAGCTTTTAGAATCATACAGTATACTGTTAGCATTAAAAATCAAGCAACAAACCAAAAAATAAAACAGTACTGTACCATGCTTAGGCAGTTGGTATGTGCGTCCAGAATCCCCGCTTGCCTGAATCCACAAATAATGTCATTGGGTCTAGCTTCGAGTGAATCAGAGCTAGCTTGCAACCATCTGGTGTGATGCTCTTTTAAAGCTAACTGTCGAAGATCAATGTTTAGTTCAGCGTTACCAGCCCCAGCAACAAGCTTGTCTGAAATGAGTGTAGCATACCTTGAAATGAAGTGACCTTTTATCAAGTCCTTGAAAACCTTCTTCACTGAAACATCCAGTGGTTGTAGGAGTCAGTGCAAGAAGCTAGAAAGTAAACAGGTATAACACCAATCTCTTCCAGCTCAGTAAAACGGGCATAGTAGTGTGGGCTCGGTACAGGTCCAAATTGAGAAGGGCCTTTTGTTCTTTTGGCAGGGCAAGTTGCGCTTTCACAGTCTCCCAATGAGTAGCAATAACCCTTTCAGTGTACTGGATGGTTGTTTCCTCGCTTACCAGTGATTCACTCACTGGGTGATGTTCCAGGAGGTCGGGAACTTGTGCAGTGGATGGCATGCCGCTGTCTTCCCCTGGTAGATGACTTACGGGGGTAGGATGTCACCGGCAAGTGTGCAGGCAAGAACCAGAGAGACTTGCCTTTTGTCCCCCAGCCCAGTCGTTGAAACTTGCCGTGATCCCACAGCCTTTATTGTCCACTCAGATACGGGCACCATTTTAACACCTGTCTCATCTAGGTTGATTACTAGCTGAGGGGGTATGAGCTCCTGTGCAGAAGAAATTGCTATCCGTTGTAAAAAAGCCACTTTTAGATGTACAAAATCAGCAGGCACCTTGCGTGCTACTTTGGTGCCTTTTTGTTTACTGTAGCCCATCCTATGTAGGAAACCCCATGCCCATTTACTGCTGAGCTGTAGGGGCCCCCCGTTCTCTATCAATACATGAGGGCTGTTTGCCTTTAGCTTTCCCACCGCAATAGCCTTAATGACACTGCCATTCACAACTGCACTCTCGGACCTGAGTGACTATACAATTTTGTAACTGATCTTCCAGGTCTGCTACCAAATGTGTGGGACGACCTCTGGATTTTCTGGGCAGACTGGGAAAGAGAGTTGTGGGATCAGGGTTTTTTTGTAACAGAGTTTTATAGTCAAGCTTGTACCTCCTAACCGTACTCTCGTTCACAGTCACACCGGTGTTTGAAAGATGAAATCGTACTGTGGACATGACACCGTGTTCGGCAGCATAGTTGCCTAGCTGAAACCAAACCTCCGGTGTGTAGTTCGCATAGGTGGCTAGTCTGCTGGATTTTGGAGCGAGGTGGAGTGGCAGCGATCTCCCTGACAACAGAGGCTGCTACATGGGGTTCTACACTGGAGATACCAGCCAATTCTTCAGAATCCAAGTCGGAAGTGTCAAGGGAGTATTTGCGTTTCTGCTGGGAGGGCTTTAACTACTTCAGGAGAGACATCTCGAAATGCCGTGTAGTTAACAAAAAAAAAATCTGTTACTAGGAGGAACTGACTTACTGACTCACTGACTATATCCTAGCTCAGAGAGTGCCAGTAAGTGTCAGTGAGTCACGTTCAGTTAATTGCCTACAGCTGGCCAGCTCTATTGACTAATGACTCTCTTAAGAGAGTTCAGTTACAGTGGAGTGGAGCAACATTATCGGGACTGGGGTGCTAATTCAGTCAGCCGCGATTAAGTGTGTGCGATGTGACCTCGAATACTGGCACCCACGAATACAATCAGTTCTACAGTATTTAGCGTCATTATTGGGATTTTTTGTGTAATTTTTGTGAGTTCTGCAGTACCTCATTGGCTCCCTAGAACTGAAGAAGCCCCTCGCTCCATTTTGGCGGTTTTTACCAAACTGCTATATTCACTTTCATTTGTTTTCTATATGTATATATTTTTTTGATTTATATTTAGTAGTTATATCAGTAATACACAATCAATATGTAAAACAGGGTTCCAAGTAATAGAAATCATACACAGAGAAATCATATGAAGAGATATTGGATAAACTTGTAACCCTTTGTTACATCATGGGGGGTACGCCCAATAAAATGTCAGTGTATAAAATACATTTGTACAGAAATGGTAATAAATGGCCATCTGTGCCAAGACCATGGACTATTGGCTAATAAACTATTGTAACGATAAGTCCCTGGGCAAAGCACCCATGAATTGATCATAAGAACTGATCATAAGTCCGGGTACTGTATATGAGAACATTACATTTCCAAAATTACATTGAGTCATCTCTCATTCTAAGCTCTAGCCGTACTACAAATACAGTACATTACAACAAGAATTGACTGTTTCAAACGGAATAATGCTAAGACCTACTATGTCCAAAACAGTTGAATTGTTAACTCTGGCAACTACACACTAATTGTAAAATATTTTATCGTTAATGAGTTATGATAACTGCCTACAACACCATCTTGGCTGGCAATGTATCAATGACCAGGTGACTAACAGGAGAATTGATAGTAAAAAGCCCCCTCATTTTAATTAAACCCAGCAAAGTACCATTCCGAAAAGCAGTTTCCCATCCATCAGCCAGCATTAGAACAATTTTTCCATTCTAATTGTTTTGCTAATTAGAACAAGTATCAGTTATGATTGTAACTGCGCAGAGCACACGTGTTTCAGTCCCCCTCAACCTCTGGTTCCTCTGTGGCCTGTTGGCGTTTAAAGTCAGCTTTGATTTTAAAAGTATTTTCCTGGCTTCTTTAGGATCATTACAAAGAAATATTTTACTGGCATATGAAAGTCTGAGCTTTGCTGGAGAGAGCAGTGCCTGGGAGATTCCAAATTGAACGCAGCTCGGATCGGATCACATCAAACGATTTTCTGCACTAGCGTGTTGCAAAGGAGAGGTCTGGGAAAGAAACAAATCCCGGTACCATCCAAAAGTTGTAATTGACCTCTCTCCTTAGCCGCTGACAGGATCTCTTCCTTGATATGTGGGCCAGCAGTAACAAGTAGAATGGTTCAAGGTGTCCCATCTTGGGGTGGACGACTACGGGGGTTTACTCTGTATGCCTGAAGTAAAACTCCCTTTAGTTGAAATCCAATAGTTGTTTTTAGCATAGAGGAGATATAGTCCAACAAGTGGGGTCCCTCTCGTTCCTCCGGTATCCCAAGGATACAGACACTGGCTGAGCGAGCTCCATTTTCTGAAGGCTTCAGTTTGAACGCAGAAACTGATTTTCTGTCACCAAACCTGTGGTAGCTGTAATCACTTCTTTTGCCAGCGTTTTTGCTTGTGTAGATTCAGTGGCTACCGATTCCAGGTTTTTTTCCACCATAGTCACCCATGTTGTAAAGCCATCTACTTTTTTGTCTAATTCTTTCATGAAAGACACCAAGTCTTTTATAGCTTTTAGAACGGCCGCATTGGAAGGTTCCCCCTCCGCTCCATGTGGCTGGTTGTGCTGTGGCGTCGTTTTAGGTTTTCCCATTTTAACCGTATTAAATGTCCTGTAAAATTCCCCGAAATGGCACCTTTAGAAAATCTGAGGTGAGGAGAATGAATCTGATGTTCTGTCTTATCACAGACATTGCTTAAATACGTCTAACTTGTCGCATGTAGTTTGCAGCCCTCGGGAGCTCCTCAGAGAGACGTCTGTTGCTGTTGGCTGCTAGCCATGCGCCTCCCCCCCCCCCCCCCATTTTTCTTATATTTTACCAGTCTTTTACCTTTCATTTATCTAATTTTGAGGTAAGCTAGTGATTGTCATCTCAGTTCCACAGTTTTTGGGAACTGAGTCTTTTTATGCCGCCTACGCTAGTTTTCTGAGAGGAAGTGCAAAAAAAAAGTATTTTAAATCGTGGTTTTAACCGGATCACATTTTCTCTCTTTCCCTATGGGGATTAAGTTTTACTCGATATCGTCTGACAATTGGCATGTCAGACAGACCTACAAAGAAAACGTACCTATGGGCTTTAAAAATTGTATAGTGTTTTAACCTTTTGGCCAAGGCAAATGGCCATGAATTGTATCTCAGGTGCATTAGTCCTAGTCATATATTTTCTGATTGTGAACTCTGCAGCAGAATTTTGCCCCAAAACAGTTAAAATAGGGCCAGAATTTTGCAGGACATTATGGCCTCTCAGTCCACTTCTATGTCACCAAAACACTTGGAAGAGGGTATTTCCTCCCATAAGTCCAGGGACAGACCCTGTAAAGACCCCTCTGGCAGGATTCCCGAGAAGAGGATTTCAGACCATACAAAGCACAAAAAACCTTCTGAGCAGGCTCTGGAATTGGTTCCTGCTAAAAAGAAATGAGGAAAAACATGTTGCTGCCCGTCCTGTTGAAGAAGCAAAGGAGCCTTCAGTTGGCAAAACAAAAATGCCCTCTGTAGAGGACACGACTGAAGCTTGGCAATTTTTCCAGGCATTCCAATCCATGAGAACCCTTATGGGTTTACCGAATCCTCCTCGACCTCTGGTCCCCCCCACCCCAGTTCCAGGGGACCATGGGAATGACTTTTGTTATGAGGAAAAGGAGGAGGAAGGGGAACCGATTGAACCAGACAGTTCCCCTGACCAGGAGTTTGGTTCCCTTCTTCTGGGGCCAGAGGATTTTTCCTCACACCATGCCTTTGTGAAACAAATGGTCAATACCCTTGCCCTCTCCACCTAGGAATCTGGGAAGGATGAGGAGGAGGAGGCTGATTTCCAGGACAAGATGGGATCAACCCCTAATAAGAGGTTGCTTTTACGTATCCACAAGTCATTTAAAAAAGCAACCTACAAACCCCTACTTCTACCCCGAGGATTGACAAAAAAATTAAGAAGTACCACCAGCTGGACAAGCATGATGCTGAGTACCTCTCCTCACACCCAGACCAAGAAGGTGTAGTCCAGGCAGCTGCATGTGACAAGGCCATGGTTTCCCTCTCCTCCCAGGTCCCGGACAAGGACTGCAGGAAGCTGGATGGCATGGGCAAGTAAGTATACACCTCTTCCTCCCTGCTCTTGAGGCAGGCTGTGTACATGACTTACACTGCCCAGTACCAGAAAGCCCACTGGAACGTTGTTCAAATTTTCAAGTTTATTTGCAGAAAAACTCCATTGAGCATGTTCATTTACACGGAGTCCTGGTAGGACATCTTGGTACAGTATACAAAAGTATTACAATAATACAATAGCATATAGTACAGTACAACACAGCTGCAGTAAATGAATTCTGTTTGGTTTTAACACATGTAAACAATGTACAGTAAGAGTTGAGATAAATGAACTTTTATGCAGAGTTAAAGAAGCAGAGTTAACAGGCCAGAAGGGAGAAAAAGGGGAGCTGGGCTAGCAGGCAGGAAGGTAGAAACGAGAGGGCATAAAAAGAGTTTACAGTCAAGTGCTTTAAGGGTGGTAGGGATTCTCCACTAGGAGGACTGCTTGCTATTTTGGTAATGGCAAGGACTGCTTGCTATTTTGGCAACATTGTACTGGCCCTGAACGACGAGGTCCATGTTGACTGGGCGCCATACTTGGCAGACGCTGGTAGGTCTACCCCTTGATGCCACCAAATACCAGTTCCACATGGCAGTAGATGCTAATGACACTGCCACCAGGGTGATGGCCCATACTATCTCCTTAAGAAGATTTGCTTGGCTAAGGATGACTAATTTGTCTCAGGACACCCAGGCAAAAGCCATGGACTTTCCATGTGATAATAATTCCCTATTCTAACCCCAGGAATCACTCATTATGATTAAACAAATGCAGTCAGCCTCCTGTGTTGGACTGCCCAGAGAGATGGAATTATATGCAAATGATGGAACTCTCAATTGGCTCATGCCACTTTCAAACTGCTGCCCTAGCGACTGTTGCACTCTGAGTGCTTCGGATTCTTTACTCCGCCTGCCTAGTGAAGACGTCCCAGAGAGCTCTACTTCAACCTCTTCAGAATCTAATCATCTGATCGATAAGTAGTGTTTTTACTTTATATTTCACATTGCTGCCTTAGTTTTAGTTTATTTGTGTAATTTTTATTGTATTTAGCGATTCCTTCGCGGTTCCTTGGAACCGAGGGTTCTGCTGTTTTCTAGTGAAGTTTTTACCTCAGTCTTTTATATTTGTTAATCTTCTAGCGGTAGGTTCCTAACCGCATACATTTATTTAAATCTTATATAGATTTCTTAGTTTCTCAGTGTCAGGAACCGAGTAGCACTCGGTTCCCGGAACCGTTAGCGATTGTTTATAGTTGTTACATTCAGTTCTAAGGAACTGATAATTCGTTATATTTTCTTCAACGATTCCTGCTTGGTGTCAGAGGTTCCTGTTGTTGAGCCTAAAAAACACACAGGACCCACTGGTTTTAAATTGAGAGTCTTGTGGTCAGATAATAGCTAAAGCAGACAGACATTCGTTGTGCATTTTTTGTCTGGGTACTAGCCATATTTTTGCAAATTAAGACATCTGTAAAACATTTTGCCCTAAAACTCTTAAGAAAAGGTCAAAAATGTTAGAAGTTATGGCCTCTGCTTCTACTAATACTGGTGAAACTGGTTCCTCCACCTCTGGCACAAGAAAGGATGGAGGTAAAACTAAGGATCCTGATAAAGGATTAGATAAAGTTGAACAGGGTAAGCCAAAAAGGCCAGTGGAGTCAGGGACTGAACCTGTGCCACTGAAGAAAAAAATGTAAGGAAAAGCATATCGCTGCGCCACCGACCGAGAAGGCTAAGGAGGTCCCAGCTAACGAAACTGGTATGCCCTTGGCTGAGGACATTGCCATGGCCTTACAGGTCTTGCAAGCGCTGCAAGCTGCAGTCCTGGTTCCAATACCGACTGTCCCAGTTCATGTACCAGTTCCACCCTCTCAGGAGCCACAGGCTTCCTCTCCTGAGGAGGAGGATGATGATTTCGAGGAGGAACAGATAAACCCAGAGGTTTCTCCAGAACAGGAGTTCGTTCCCCCCCCCTTCCCTCCCCGGGGCCCAGAGGATTATTCCTCACATTATGCTTTTGTTAAAAGCATGGTAGAAACACTCAGCCTCCCTCTGCAGGAGACAGAGGAGGATGTGGAGGAAGAAGAATTCTTGGATATGATGGGGTTAACCCCAACAAAACGTTAATTACTGCCTATGCATAAGTCCTTAAAAAAGGCAGCAATGCAAGTATTCCAAACTCCCAATTCTATTCCAGGAGTCGATAAAAAAGCTGATAAGAAATCTCAGCTTGATAGGACAACAGATGATTTTTTGTTCAGCCACCCTGACCCTGAAGGGGTTGTGCAGGCTGCTGGTTGCGACAAAGCCAGAATCCCCTTGGCTACCCATCCTCCCGATAAGGATTCTCGGAAGATGGATACAATGGGAAAGAAAGGGTGTATGGCTGCTTCTCTCATCCTTAGACAGGCCAATTATATGGCCTATGCAGTGCAATACCAGAAGGCACTCTGGAATGCAGTGTTAGCTCTAGCTGACAAAATGCCTGGTGAGGTGGCAGTGGACTTGTAGGATACAGCAAGGGCAGCTTTAGATGCCACGAAATACCAGTTCCACATGGCTGTGGACACTAATGATTCTGCAGCCAGGTTGATGGCACTGTCTGTCTCCCTTAGAAGATTTGCCTGGCTCAGGGCCACAAACCTGACCCTGGACACCCAGGCCAAGGCGATGGACTTCCCTTTTGAGAAGAATTCCCTATTTAGAGATAAAACGAGGCCTATATGAAGAAGATAGAAGAATATAAGGTCACCTACAGAAGCAATTCTAAGGATAGGCCTTCCTCATCCTGTAGGTCCCAGGCCAGGGGAGGCAGGGGTAGGGGATCCTACTCCACACCTTTTTTCCAAGCTCAGGCCTCTCAGCTGCAACAACAGCCTAGAGGATACTTCCGAGGAAGGAGCAGGAGAGCCACAAGGAGAGCTTCTTCCTCCCCAGTGATTCAGGCACAGCCCCACTCAGAACCCCTGACGAGCTAGTACAGGTCGCATCCCCTTCCAAAAAATCCACCAGTGGGTGGCAGACTGACTCATTTTCTCCAGGATTGCTATACCATCACCACAGACAAGTGGATCCTGGAGGTGGTGAGCCAGGGTTTGGCAGTTGGCTTCAAATCTCTCCCCAAGATGAGAGCAAGAACATTTGCACCAGTCACATCTGCAGACAGGATACTACTGGATGCAGAAGTAAAACATCTGCTAGCTATCAAGGCAGTGGAGCCTGTGCCCCTAAACCAGCAGGGCAAAGGCTTCTACTCCAGATACTTCCTTACAAAGAAGAAAAATGGGGATTGGTGACCTATCCTGGATTTAAGACTTCTAAACAGACATATTTTGAAACCAAAATTCAAAATGGTCACTCTTGCTCTAATCATTCCCACTTTACAGAAGGGAGACTGGCTAGCCTCCCTAGATTTAAGGGCCGCTTATTTTCACATCCCCATCAGACCTTCTCACAGAAAGTTTCTGAAGTTCAGACTGGCCTCAGGCCATTATCAGTTTGCAGCCCTTCCTTTTGGTCTGACTTCTGCACCAAGGGCATTCACAAAGTGTTTGGCCGTGGTAGTGGAGTTTCTGAGAAAACAGGGAGTATCAGTCTTTCACTACCGGGGCGACTGGTTAGTGGAGGGTCCATCTCTACATCTTACAGAGCAGGCCTTAGCACCAACAAAGTCTACTCTGGAATCCCTGGGTTTCCTCATAAACGAGCAGAAGTCGCAGCAAAGACCAGTTCAGGTACTCGAGTTCATTGGAGCAGAACTGAACACCAGTCTGGACAGAACTTTTTTGCCACAGGACAGGTAAACGGCATTCTACGAATTGCAAGCTCATTTGTACCAGGAATCCCAAACCAGCCAGAGACTTTCTCAGGCTTTTGGGCCACATGGCAGCTGCCACCACAGTGGTTCTAGGTTCCAGATTACAAATGAGGGGCATTCAGTTCCACCTGAGATAATACTGGTCACAGAGGACAGATCCTCTGTCCAAACTGGTTCTAGTCACCCACACTCTCCTAGAGGCACTGCAGTGGTGACTAAACGAACAAAATTTTCGGGTAGGGGTTCCTTTCACAAAGGAACAACCTTTCTTAGTTCTTACAACAGATGCATCCCTTCTGGATCGGGAGCACACATATTGGATTATACAGCAAGTGGCACATGGTCTACTCAAGAATCCATGTTGCACATAAATCTTTTGGAGCTCAGGGCAGTGTACCTAGCCCTGCAGGCATTGGCCCCACATCTTCAAAACAAATTGGTACGGGTCAGAACAGACAACACCACTACTATGTATTACATAAACAAACAGGGAGGAACCAGGTCAGCCCCACTGTGCACAGAAGCAGTGAGGCTGTGTTCCCTGACCTACTCCATGAAAGTATCCCTTTCAGCCATACATCTTCCAGGAAAGGACTATGTACTGGCAGACTCCCTCAGCAGGATAAGTCAGGATCACCATGAGTGGTGTCTGAATCCTCAAATTCTCAGCTCGATTTTCAGGCGTTGGGTCATGTGACAGGGTGCTCCCTGTCATGAGTACGGGCTCTGATATTCCTAACTACTACTACCCCCATTTAGATCTGCACTGTATTGATAGGCTTGGGGAGGAAGGTACAAGAGTGCATATACAGGACTGTCCATAGCAAAGGGACATTTCCTATTTGAGCATCATTGCTCAGAACCCCCGTCTCTCTATTGAGTTAAAAGAATCCTGGTCACTGGTTTTAGTTGTAAAAAAAAAATAGCCAGCTTGCTGCAGGAAAGCAAATCATGCCCAGCTAACCGGGTGCGTTAAACTCCCGAATAAAGAAACTACCACTGGGAATAGAGCAGCACGTATGTTTAATTGCACTGTTACATGCCCTCTGTAGAGTTCCCAGATTTGGAGAAAAAGAGATGTCTAGAGAAAGAGAGAGAGTCTTGTAAAATAAAGCAGGAGCATGTTTGCTCCACCCGGTTTTCTCTTTCTCATGTAAACTTCTGAGAGGCGTTGTTTTTTTTCTCCTTAGCTGCCGTTCCAGCTTTGGTCCTTGCAGTTCACTCATGAAGCGGATAACATGTTTACTGTAAGAAAAGTGCTCCTTTCTGGAAGACATACCCTGTGGGCTTTAAATAAATATATGTATATATTTTGAGAGAGCTTGTGAAATAAGAAATGAGCATGATTCTTGCCTTCATCTCTTAATGAATGGCTCTGTTGCAGTTATAAATCAGGACACTAGTAAATTTTCACTTTCAGTCACCGAGTCTTAGCTACCGCTGAGTACTCTGAAAAGCAAATGCTTAAATGACAGGCAGTAGAATTGTGAAAAGGGGGTTACCAGAAAACCTGATAATTGTATAAAATGCTGTCCTGTTGCACATTGTACATGACAGAAGTTAACAGTACAGAAACTCCTGTTTTTGTCTATTATGATTGACGAGGGTTTTATGTTGAATTAAAGAGCTAGTGTACTGCCTGGAAAACTGTCTGTAATAAATTGTAACTTTCAGATGTAGTCAGCTTTCACTTCTTGTAACGCAAGTATTTATTCTTTTCTGTTTGCTAATTAGAAGATTTCCCACCTGGCAGAACTGGGGTGATGTGTGGAGGACCACTCTGTCTGGAGTAAAAAAAAAAAAAAAAAAATTAATCTGTTCTGTTCCTCCCAGTACCTCAACACTGAAACCACACTGAGTACGACATCACTAGTAACTAATGAGAACTATTTCTCACTGCCAGGTTTCATTTTCACATGAAGCAGCAGGGACTAGCTCTCCCTGTTTACTAGTGATGTCACAGTTTCCTGCATTTTGATTGGTAGCTTGTGAAAGTCACTGTTCAGGCTGCAAGGATTGTGGTGCCTGAAGGTATTTGGTCTCATTTCTGACAGTGTAGTGGGAGGAACAGCACTGACTTTTTTTTCCCCTCCAGACAGAGTGCTGCACCACACATCACCCTAGTACTGCCAGGTGGAAAATCTTCTAATTAGCAAACAGAAAATTTAAAAAATACTTCAGATACTGGAAGTGATGGCTAACTACATCTGAAAATGACTATTAATTCCATGCAGTACACTAGCTCTTTAAGCCTGCTGTTAAAACTGTTGCAGGGTGCGACTTTAAATGTTTTGAATAAGCCCCATTTTGTATGCTGTACCCTGTGGGCTTGCTGCGACCTGCAAGAATAAAATGGAAAACATGTTGAGAACCTCTTGGTTCTCTTCCCTATCCCTCATTTTGTTTTCTGGCAGGAGCTCATGAAAAGTTGTGGCTTTTCCTTGTAATTATGCCACTGAGCTCCTGCACGACTGAATGTGAGCGCTGGTGATTTCAGACCCACTCGAACGTGCGCACATTCATGCAGGTATTTAACCTTCTAATTCTGCCCCGAATTAAGTTTTTGTCTTAAGTCAATTTTCCGAAGTCCACTTACCCTCTGGAATTGAATTGGAGCACTATTGGGCTGTTTTTAAGTTCTTTATGTAACGAGGGATTTTCTGCTTTCCTCAGCATGTCAGAGCCGTGGATTTCTTCCTCCTTCTGCTGCAGCGTTTTGCTAAGAGCCAGCCGGCCACTGTCTGTATTCTTTTATGTTGCTGTTACAAGGGGTGGTGCTTCCTGAGGCTAGAAATAATGTGTAATATCCATAAAAAGAGTGTAACCCACTTGCAATGAGTGTATATATGCTATTCCATTGGTTTAAAAGCATATTGCTACTGTAAATAAAATAAAGTCATGGAAATAAAGATATAAAGTTTAAAGTAAGGCACAGGGGTGGAGTTGGGTAAATCACCTGACTCCTGTATTGTATATAAATTGAGTGCCTAGAATAGGTAGAGAGAGAGGGTGTCAGTCTAGAGCTGACAGTGCGAGGTGTAAGACCTCTATTGCAAGAGCGTGTTCCCAGTTAATGAAGCTGTATGTGTGCCATTGGGCATAACAGTGATTTTTTTTGCGCTTTAATCCTGCCGCACTAACAAATATCTCCTTAATTTCTGTAAAACTGACTGATCATTTTATGCAAGAAAATAAAATGATAAGTGCCTTGCCGGCACTTTTTATGCACTGATTTTGATGTCTGCCTGAAATTTGTTTTCCTGAACAACAACCCCGCTACAGAGATAAATCTCTTTGCCTCTGCAGAAAATCACCAGCTACTAATATGTTGCTGCAGGCCTTCTCTCAGGGACACACTACCCCTGGATGCGTTGGCTCTGGATTGGACAGGGAAGTTCCTGTATGCCTTCCCTCCTTTTCCACATATATTCAGGACCGTGTTGAAATTGAGGTGCCAACCAGCAACAGTGAGACTGGGGGCACCAGATTGGGTGAGGCAGCACTGGTATTCGCTTCTGTTGGCTCTATCTGTGGTACCTCCAATTCATCTGCCCAGGAAGCACAACCTGCTGACTTCCTCTCAGGGCAGGATACTGTATCCCAGCCTGAAACCACTAAGGCTCAAGGCCTGGCTCTTGAGGACTTAGAGTATGAGGATCTTAAACTGTCAGAACAAGTTTTGGCAGTACTTAGGGGTTCCAGGAAACCCTCCACTAAAAAGACATACTCTGCCAAGTGGAAGAGGTTTTCCATATGGTGTGCAGGTAAGGGTATTGACCCATCCAAGGCTGACCTTGCCATTCTTCTGGATTACCTGACACACTTGCATTCTTTAGCTCTGAAGCCTTCCACACTTACGGTTCATTTGGCTTCAGTTTCAGCTTACCTGTCAGCAGGTAAAGAGAGGTCCATGGCCTCTCATCCAGTCTTCAGGAAATATTTTAAAGGTCTTAACCTTTTGTACCCTCCTTTGAGGGAACCAGTTTTGGCCTGGAATCTGAATATCTGCATTGCTAAGCTCATGGATGCCCCATTTGAACTGATGGCAACAGCAGACTTGAGTTATATCACTTGGAAAACTGTGTTTTTGGTTCCTGTTACTGCAGCCAGAAGAATCAGTGAGTTACAAGCCCTGTGAATGGATGTAGATTACATCTCATTCCACAGGGACAAAGTGGTCCTCAGGACCAATAGAAAATGTCTTCCCAGAGTGGTGTCTGATTTCCATTTAAATCAGTCCATCACTTTACCTGTGTTTTTCACAGAGAACTCCCGTTCTCCAGAAAGGAGGCTTCACTCCCTTGATGTCAAAAGGGCACTTGGCCACCATATTGACAGAACTATGTCTTACAGACCAGGCCAGACACAGCTCTTTCTTACCTATGGAGAGGTAGGTAAAGGCAGACCTGCCACAAAATGGACAGTTGCTCATTGGATAGTGGCATGTATCCAGTTTTGCTATAGTAAAGTGGGTAGACAGGCTCCCCTGGGCCTCAGAGCACATTCCACCAGGGGTACAGCTGCTTCAGTGGCAGCTTCAAGGGATTTTCCACTCTTGGAAATCTGCAAAGCAGCTACATGGAAAACAGTACATACCTTCTCAAAGCATTACAACCTGGACCTGCAATCCAGAAGTGATGCCAAGTTTGGTACAGCAGTGCTACAGAACCTGTTTCCTAAAGAGGTTTTCTGCCCAACCTTCAAAGGTACTGCTTGGTAGTCTGCATTTGTTTAATCATAATGAGTGATTCTTGGGGTTAGAAGAAAAAAAATACCCACCGTAGTAATCTTGTTTCTTCAAAGGGATCACTCATTATGATTAAAGCACCCACCCTGCCTCCCCTACTAAAAAACCTATGAACATTGTTCTGCATCCGTGTTTTAGTATATTTTTTCCACATAGGTTAAACTAGAGACTCACCTTTTGTTAACCACTTGGTTCCCTTGTGGTCTCAAGTTTTTTAGGTTTATTTATTGGGATGTTTAATTTTTTTGACCTGAGATGACAAAAAATTATTATATATAAATATTATCATAGTTAATGGGTCTTACACCCAGTTTAGGCTACGTAAGAATCTGAAGCACTCAGAGTGCAACAGTTGCTAGGGCAGCAGTTTGAAAGTGGCATGAGCCAATTGAGAGTTCCATCATTTGCGTATAATTCCATCTCTTCGGGCAGTCCAATACAGGAGGCTGACTGCATTTGTTTAATCATAATGAATGATCCCTTTGAAGAAACAAGATTACTGTGGTGAGTAATTTTTTCTTTGGTGACAAGACCCAAGCATACATGAAAGAGGTGTAAGAGTAAAAAAAAATGCCTACAAAAGCAGTGCTGGGAAGGAAAAGGCCTCTACATCCTACAGGCCTCTTGGAAGAGGAGGCAGGGGTAGGAGTTACTACCCACATGCTTCCTATCCTATGCCCATGCCCTATGACTACTCTCAGATGAGAAGTTACTTTAAGGGCAGGGGCAGAAGAACTTCCAGAAGGGCTGACCAGGCTTCGACCTCTGGGGCTCAACCCAAGCAGAACCTCTGATGTGTTTGTCCAGGTCGCCTACCCATTGCCAGTGGGAGGAAGGTGGGTTTATTTCTTCTGGGAGTGGAAAAACATCACCACAGACAAGTGGGTTCTGGAAGTAGTGAGCCAAGGCCTCACGCTGAACTTTAAAATGTTCTCCAAGCTGCAGGTTCAGACATTTCCAACCTCCTACACCAGCAGAAATGATTCTGCTGGGGTTGGAGGTCAAAAAACTGCTGCAGGCAAACACATCAGAAATAGTTCATCCTTCCCAGTGGGGAAAAGGCCTTTACTCAAGGTACTTTCTCACACACAAGAAAAATGGGCAGTGGCGATCCATTCTGTACCTCAGATTTTTAAACGGAAACCTGAAAAAAGACAAATTCAGGATGCCCACTCTGTCCACAGTGATACCATCCCTACAACAAGGAGACTGGCTGGGATCTCTGGACCTGAAAGATGCGTATTTTTGCATCCCAGTCAGGCCCAGTCACAGAAAATACCTACAGTTCAGGCTGCCTTCTTGTCACTGCCAGTTCACAGCCTTTTCCTTTGGTCTGTCATCCGTCCCCAGGGTATTCACAAAGTGCTTGGCCGTGGTGGCAGCACATCTCAGAAGACAAGGAGTGATGGTTTTTCCTTATCTGGACAACTGGCTAGTTGCAGGAAAATCATATCAGCAGGTCAAGAACTCTCTCTAGTTAACTCAAGAGTACCTTGGAGACATTAGGATTTCTCATACATGTGCAAGAGTCCCATAAAGAACCAGTACAGGTACTAGACTTCAGTAGAGCAGAGCTGGATGCCCTCTAGGGCAAGGCATTCCTGCCTCAAGAAGGGGTGGTGAACCTTCTGGATCTAGTCAGTTCCTTTGTCCTGGGCCAGCCCAGGCCAGCAAGGCACTTCCTTTAACGTCTGTGACATATGGCCTCTACTACAGCCATGGTGCCAGGGGCCAGATTTCAGATAAGGGATTTTCAGTATCACTTGAGGGCCCATTGGTCCCAAAAGTGACACCCTCTGTCAAGGCTAGTATCTGTGACAAAAACTGTGCTACAGGTCCTGGACTGGTGGAAAGAAATTGACAACCTCAAAGAAGGGGTGCCCTTTCAGCTACAGGCCCCAGCAGTTGTCCTGATAACAGATGCTTTCATGCTGGGTTGGGGAGCCCACCTGAACAATCTAACAATAAGCAGAGTGTGGTCTCCTTGGGAGTCCAGGGAGCATAAAAACCTCCTGGAGCTAAGGGCAATCTTTTTCACCCCCACATAAAGGGTCAGTTGTTCCAGGTCAGTACAGCCAACACTGCCACCATGTTTTACATCAACAAACAGGGAGGCACAGAATCCTCAAAGCTGTGCACAGAAACTACGAAGCTCTGGACTCTAGCCTACTCACTGGAAGCGCAGCTGTCAGCAATTCATCTTCCAGGGCAGAACAATGCCCTAGCGGATTCCCTCAGGATAAGCCAAGGGCATCACGAATGGTCTCTGAACAAGCAGGTGTCATCCATAATCTTAATAGAGATGGGGCACATCAAAAGTAGATCTGTTCACATTCAAAGAAAAGTTCCATCTCACACTCTTTTTGTTACAGGCCTCTGGCAGTGATTACAGTCCTCATGGACACCCTGCTCATGGACTGGTTAGGGAAGTTTCTATATGCCTTCCCTCTACTACTTTGAGTCCTCCTAAAGCTGAGGAGCCAGCCTGCAACCATGATACTGGTAGCCTCAAACTGGGCCAGACAAACTTGGTACTCCCTGCTCCTGGCTCTGTCCACCAAACAACCCATTTGTCTCCCCGAGACACAACCTACTGACCATGTTCCAGGGCAGAGTAACCTTTCTGGATCTCAGATCTTTGTGCCTCAAAGCCTGGTTCTTGAGGAGTTAGAGTATTCTGATTTTCAGTTTCCAGAAGACGTCCTCAAGGTTTCTAGGAAACCTACTACTAGTAAGACATCTGCTTCTAAATGGAAACGTTTTCTTTGTGGTGTGCTACTAAGCAGGTCAATCCCCTACAGGCAGATCTGCCCATACTTTTGGACTGTTTCGTGCACCAACAAGCTTTTGATCTCAGACCTGCTATCCTAAAAGTACACTTGATGGCTGTTTCTGCCTATGTGTCGGCAGGCAAGCAGAAAACAGTGGCTTCTCACTCCATTTTCATAAGGTTCTTCAAGGGCCTGCTGCATCTGTATGCCCCTGTTAGGGAGCCAGTCCCTCCCGGTGATTAGAACCTCTGAATAGCCAAGCTCATGGAACCTCCCTTTGAGCCTATGACCACTGCAGATTTGAAGAACGTCACCTGGAAGTCAGTATTCCTGGTAGTCATAACTTCTGCTAGAAAGGTGTGCGAGGTGCACGCTCTTTGCACTTATCCTAATTATATTGCATTTCACGGGGACTAGATAGTCCTTAGGACTAACAGGAAATTCCTTCCCAAGGTGGTGTCTGAGTTTCATCAGAACCAGTCTGTAACCCTTCCAGTGTTCTTCACAGAAAAGTCCAGTTCTGGGGAGCTGACGCTGCACAGTCTGGATGTTAAGGGTCACTTAGTTACTATGTGGAACGTACTAAGGATCTTCCCACTCTCAGCTGTTTCTCACATATGATGAAGTGGGACAGGACAGGCCAGCTTTCAGGAGTACCATTGCCCACTAGATAATTTCCTGCATCCAGTTCTGCTACTCTAAAGCTGGCAAACAGCCACCTTAAGGCTTCGGGGCACACTCGAATCATGGCACTGCTGCCTCTGTGGTGCTGGGAATCTGTAAAGCAGCTACCTGGAAAAGTGTACACACCTTTACAAAACACTATTTCCTGGATATACAGTCCAGGAGAGATGCCAGGTTTGGCACTGCTGTCCTGCAGAACCTTTCCCTCAAATAGGTTCTGTATCCAGCCTCCCAAGTTACTGCCTTGAAGTCTGCAGTAGTAAGTAAGCATAGTGAGGGATTCCTGGGGTTTGAAAAAAAAAATTACTTACAACAGTAGTATTGTTTCTTCCAAGGGATCCCTCACTGCGCTTAAACCTCCCACCCTGCCTTCCCTTCCAGAACCTGGAAAAGGTTCTACAACAGTCAGTTCTTCTCTAATGTTTAATTGCTAGAGCATTACTTGTTCATTCACAATGACTATTTTTATGTGGCTTTGTTTTAGTCTGTCATTGCTTGCTGGATGGCCAACCCTTTTATTGCCTTTTGGGTACTTTTGTTTTTCGGTATACGTACGAACATACGAAACTGCCAGCAGATACAGGCCAAATAGTTTATCATTTCTGCTCGATTGTGCAGCACAGAGGTTAGACTCCTGCTGCCCCCCACCCCTTGCCCCCCTCATCTTCCCACTGACTAGTATCTTACTCTTAACCCTATCCCACCCCCTTTTAAAGCTTTCCACTGTTTTAAGAGATACCACTTTTTAAAGGAGCGTGTTCCATCCCCCTACCACCCTCTCCATAAAGTAATGTTTCCTCGCCTCCCTCCTGACTCTACCCCCCCAACTTCAGGCTGTGCCCCCTAGTAATCCCTTCTCCCTTTAACTGAACCATGCCCTCCGTACTAACCCTGTTAGTGCCCTTTAAGTACTTGAAGGTTTCGATCATATCACCCCGTTTCCCTTCTTTCCTCCAATGAGTACATGTTGAAGTCTCTCAACCTATCCTCGTAAGGCTTCCCCTCCATACCTCTGATCATTATAGTCGCCCTCCGCCCTCCACTGTACCCCCTCCAGTAACCTGATGTCCTTCTTTAAGTATGGGTTCCAGAACTGTACACAGTACTCCCAAGTGCGGCCTCACCAGTGACCTGTACAGTGGCAGAATGACTTCCTCCCTCCTAGAGGTGATTCCTCTAGCAGTGCACCCCAGCATTCTGTTGGCTTTTGCCGCTGCTTTCCTACATTGAGACGAGTGGTTCATATTCTTTGTGACCATTACCCCCAAATCCTTTTCCTCCTCAGAGACGGACAGCTGAACCCCTCCCAGATGGTCACTGTACCCAGGATTCCTCGCTCCGCAGTGCATGACCTTGCACTTTTTAGCATTGAAACCCAGCTGCCAAGTGTCTGACCACTGCTCAAGCCTTCCCAAATCTTCTTGGAGGACTTTTCCTCCCTCTGCTCCATCCACAGCTGCCCGTAACTTGATGTCATCTGCGAACAGACTAATTTTGTTCTTTTTTTTTTTGTATAGTTTCTTTAATCCCCTTCGCTAGTCCTTAGATGTCTCCCTTCAGCACTGCTCACTTCTTACCCATTGTCCTACTCTGTCTGAGACTCCCCACTATCCTGTCTCCGGCAGGCACATCCCCCCCAATCCTACCTGGCAACTGACTTCCCGGCTCTGAGCCCCCACGGGTAAGGGCCGCCAACTCCTTCCGGCGCTCTATCTTAAGGGTCAGATTTGCCGCCAGTGGGATAGAGGAATGGAGATGAATGGGGCATGCTGACAGTGAGCGTGGATGGGTCTGGTGAGCAGGCCTTCGCCTACCCAGGTGCCAGGTGTTTTCCACTTTTTCTTGGTTTCCCCAGGAGCTCGAACATGCAATGATGTCCAGTGCGCGATGGGCACACCCTTGCAGCCGCCCACAGGATATCCGCTGAGGCTCCCATACCCCATACTTGTGGTCTCCACAGCTCGCAATCCAAGACCACCACCAGAGGTCACTCGTGGTATGGAAGACAGTAACTCCCCCCTCCCAGGAGAGGAGAGCAGTCCTACGGACACTTTATCCTCTCCTGCCCCTGCCAACCCCCGGTGGCCCGAGGTCGTTCCTGAACCCGGGTCGCCAGCATGGCACGAGGTGTGGCGTCCAGCGCCTCAACCCTTGGTGCCAACCCCTGATTCTGCTCTTAACTCCAACTGCTATATCGGCTGTGAAGATGTTAAACAGCACTGGCCCCAGCACTGAACCCTGTGGGACCCCACTGGTGACTGCCCTATGAGTTGAGAGTCCCCCAACAACCAGCCTCTGATGTCTGTCCCCCAAGCAGTTACCAACCCAGTTAACCAGTTTTGCCCATGCTCCCAGGTTCCTCAGTTTACTAGTTAATCTGCCATGTGGTACTGAGTCAAAGTACCCACAAGTTCCATGCCTTGCAATTACTCTGATTCCTAAATTTAAAACTTGGTAATTACCGGTGTAGCTAAATGTTCTCTGTTTGTAAACATTCAGCACATGCCCGTGTACCTGCTTGTTCTCTGCCTGTTATACTCTGTACCTATGCTAAAACCTTGTAATACCTGTGTACCTAAATGTGCTCAGCTTGTATGTACTTTGCACCTATGTAAATATCTTGTATGTACTTGTCCTGATTGTACCCCTGTAACTCCCCAGGTCGCATCTGGAAACGAGCGTTCCCCCACTCAGTATGCCTACCTGGTAAATCTCTTAAATAAATAAATAAAGGCCTTGCTGAAATCCAGATATAGGACATCTACGGCCCGACCAGTGTCTAGTTCTTTTGTCACCCAGTCAAAAAAGTGAACCAGGTTTGTTTGACATGATCTCCTGGAGATGAACCCATGCTGTTTGTCATCCATAAGACCGTTCACCTCCAAGAAGGTCACCAACCATTCCTTTAGGATAATTTTCAGAGCTTACCCACAATGGATGTCAGACTGACTGGTCTATAGTTACCCAGCTCGTCCTTGGGACTGCTGTTATGCAGGGGTACCTCATATGCCATCCTCCAGTCCTGAGGCACGTACCCCATCTGCAGGGAGGTATTCAACAAGTCTGCCAGTGGTGCCTCCAGGACCTCAGCCAAGTCCCTCAGGACTCTAGGGTGCAGCCCATCCGGCCCTGGAGCCTTGTCCATGTTCAGTGACTTAAGGCCCTCAAGCACTCTGCTCACAGGGATCTTCCCATCTGTTATCCTGTCTCCTCCCATGCCAGTGTTGCCCTGCCCCTGCGGTATTGGCCCATCTTCCTGGACATAAAGTCTCCACCACTCATTCACACTGATGGGACTACGCTGGAGGCGCTAGGACCGAGTAGGAGCCAAAAATCTTCTGGTGGGCCAGCACCGAGGTAGGGCCATGTGGAAATGGCGCTGCGAGACTTGCTCGTACCGTATAGGCTTCCTCGGCGTTGACTCTCCAACTGCCTCAATTCCTTTTTTCCCCACTGTCGAGTGTGCTTCAGTGACAACATCGCTGGCCTGCCAGGAGTCAAATCTTCACGTTTATACGACAGCAGCTATAGTTGTTCAGTATTGATTAGTTTTATTTATTTTAGTGTATCAGTGTTTTAAAAGAAAATATAGTTGATTTTTGTCGACGAGGAAGTCTTCTTCAGCCACCTTTGATGGAGTTGACCATGAACGGGGATAGTAGGGAGACTTTGCATCAAAGCTGTGTTTTCAGCAGGGCTGGGTCTGGTCCGCCACCCTCTACAGAGGGGGGTCTGACTACAGGCAGACCGGTGCTTGGGGGGGATGGGCGGTCCTCCCAAAAGCACAAAAATAAAAGCGGTCCCATTCTCGATCGAAAAAGTTACTTGGGAGGACTGTGCTAAGGTGGGAGAAGGTGGAATTGAGGAAGTTGGCGATGCATTGGGGATCAGTGGAGGTGATGTTATTGATGTTAAGTTCGGATGGGGGGAGGAGAGTGGGATTTCCCATTAAGCTCTTTAATGTCATCCCAAAATTTTCGTGCACTGCTCCGGAGGTAACCAGGGTGGTTCTATAGAATTCTGCCTTTGCTTTGCGTATGGCCCATGTGCACTTGTTGCGTGCGGCATTGTACAACTGCCTGTTCGCCAGAGGCAATGGCTCTGTGCCAGAGGTTGTCTATTTGTTTAAGCTGCTGCAGCAGCGCAGGGGTGACCCAAGGTGCATTGCACTTCTTGGTAAGCGTTTTGGTAAAAGGGGCAAAGATATCACATGCTCTGTTGAAGGAGCAGGTGAAATAGTGTAGGGCATCATCTGTGTTCTGGGCCCGTGTTATGGGAGACCAGTCCCAGAGTGCCAGGAATTGTTTGAGTTTGGTGAGGCCGCTAGGCCATAAACTGCGATGGGAGAAGAAGTTGGGCTGAGGTTTGGGTAGCTGACAAAACCAGGAGTAGTGGATCGGGGAGTGGTCACTCAGGGAGTTGGGAAGGACCACTAGATCCTAGATTCTGTGAGAACGGTCAGTTAGTAGGGTGTCTAGCAGGGTGTGTGAGTCATTAGAGGGGTTTGTCCTAGTTGGTTGGGATACCAGTTGGGTTAGGTCAAGTGCAGCAAAGGTGTCCCTGACATGGGCTGCTGAGCTGGCTAGCCAGCTTACGTTGAGGTCCCGACTAGTACCTGTTCCAGTTTGTGGGGAAGGTTAGTGAGGCAGCCTGAGAGTGATAGAATAGCAGCTGCTTGGTTTCTTGGAAGGACATAGGCAACGGTGATAATAAGTGAGGCCCTGGTGGGGTCAGGGGTGAGTTTTATCGAGAGGGCTTGAGTTCCATGGTCCAGAGTAGGAGCAGGTAGGGTTTGGCACAGCAGTGAGTCATGTACATAGAAAGCACACACACACCCACCTCGTTTTCCCACTCTGTCTTCCCTGTGGAGGGAGAAACCAGGGAAGGAGACAAAAGAGTCAGGGATCTTTTTGGAAAGCCAGGTTTCCGTTTGGGCCAGGACGTCGGGTTGGTGCTGTGCTAGCCAGCATTGGAGGGATGCAGGTTTTTTTAGGTAAACTACAGATATTCATTGAGGCTAAGCGTAGCCCTGAGGGTGATTTTGGCTGGTTGTGAGTTACAGGGCCTGGGTTGGGGTGGATGTTGCCTGACAGTAAAAGTAACAGGGAGATTATCCTAAGGAGGACAATAAGATGCCGGCTATTAGCTGGGTGAGGGTGCTAAGAGGACTTGGTGGGGAGTGAGCAGGGGATGGGCAAGGGGAGGAGGGCTGGGATGGCAAGGTGGAGAAGAGGACGGGGTGACTGAAGAGAATATAGAGCAAAGGGGAGACTAGCAGGGGGTGGGGGGTAGAAGGAGTTAACATAGTGGAAGAGAGATGGTGGGGGACGGGGTAGGTTATTGGCAAATGGAGTGGGTGGTGGGGGGCAGAGGGTCCATGATAGTGCATGGTGAGTGTCAACAGTAGTAGCATGGCGAGTTTGTGAGGGCTGGTGTGGCCAGCCATGATATTAGAAAGGGAGCTGTTCCAGTGTGGATATAAAGGGAACAACATACTGACACCCTTCAGTGTGGTGGTCTCTGTGGCGCAGTGGTAGGGTGACAGGTTTTGGTGCAGGAGGTACCAGATTCGACACGGACAACAAAGCAGTGATGTACCCCCTCACCAAAATCCTTAACAAATCTCTCATGCTGTCACAGTTCCCCCAGAAATGGAAATCGGCGATGGTGACACCTATCCACAAAAGTGGCGATAAATCTGTTACAAGCAATTATAGACCAGTCTCCATTCTCCCCCTCTCTCAAAAGTGCTGGAGAGAATAGCTGCTGACCAACTGATAGAATACCTTACTGAGTATAACCTGCTATGTCAAGAACAACATGGATTTCACAAGGGCCACAGCATGACCACGGAACTCCTAGAGCTTATCTCCTACATCCACAATGCCCTGGACTAAGGGGATCTCGTTGGTGCCACCTTCATCGACCTACTAAGGTGTTTGACACCATCAACCATTCACTACTGCTTCAACAACCATCTCTAATAGGCCCATCTCCGGACACAACTCTTTGGTTTCAGAGCTACCTCAGTGACCGAACACAGCAGGTAAAAATTGGTGAATCCCTCTCAACACCCCTCTTGGTCCAATCAGGAGTCCCACAAGGATCCATCCTGGGTCCTATGCTTCTCAGCATTTTCCTAAACAGCTTCCCTTCATCTTGCTCAGAAAAAATCCTACTCTATGCCGACGATGCTGTCATCTTCACCTCCCACTTTCTTCAGTTGCTACTACAAGAAAGCTTCACTGGTGCAGAGGCATGGTTTAAATCCCACAAGCTTATTCTTAACTTCAGCAAAACCAAATCAGTGATGTTCCATGGTACCCACAGCAAACATAAAAACAGAGACCTCTCTATCTCAAACAGCAAAGGGGCCACCTTGAACAAGTACATCTATTTAAATATCTTGGGGCGACTCTTGACTCAACACTTGGATACTCTGAACATATCAACTACGTAGCAAAAACTGTGAATACCCGCATTGGCCTGCTCTATAGACATAAGAACTGCCTCACAGATGAAGCCCTAAGCACTGCCATTCACAGTTCAGTAATCTCTATAATAGACTATGGGCTTGTGATCTACAGGTCTGCCACTGACGCAGCTCTCCAACACAGCACTAAACAAGGCATGTCGTCTCCAAACATCTGCAAACTGCCTTACACACAGCTGCGAGATCTACGAACATGCAAACTGGCTGCAACTATCTGGCAGGATTAAATATCAAACCTGCATCCTAGCAAAAAGGCAAAAATTGAACCTACTACCCCTTGGATCACAGGCACTGCTGATACCATATAACGGCCCACGACAAACCAGGAATTCAAACAACCTCTCCTTCACTGTTCCCCTTTGCAGGACTACCCAAGGCCAACGATCCTTCTTTTTCAGAGCCTCCTCCTGGTTCAACACCCTGCCAGCAGAAGTTACCAGCAAAGTAACCCTGGGTGCCTTTAAGTTCAGCCTGCATCAGTACCTCATCTCCTGTGCCTCCTGCGGCTGCTTCACCTAAATGGTTTATTCCCTCCACCCCCATACCCCACCCTTCCTCCCTAGTCCTTCCTCCTCCTCTCATCCGTCCATACACCTCCTCACTGACCCTGCCCCTGCCCCATCCCCCACTCCCTCTTTCTCCCTCTTTACACCAGCCTCTGGCCTCGCCTCCCTTTGTCAGATGGCTACCTATACGAATCTATATTGTTTAATTTGTTATAGAAGTGATTTGCACAATTGTGATGTTTTGGTAATTGACAAAGCCCTCCGGCTGCTATGTTTATTTCTCTTTTACACAATACCACTGCCTGTCCTAATGTTTCAAGTAACCTGACGTGGAACCTTTGTAAAAGAGCCCCTGGCTCAAAGGTGTCTCTGATTCCCTTAAATAAATAAATAAATAAATAAAATAAATCCTGCAAATGGGAAACTAGGGACTTAGTTAAAGGCTCAACAGGAAGTTAGTTACATGACCAGGGTGGTCTTTAAATTAAGGTCTGTCCTTGGGTGGGAGGGTGGCTGGGGCGGGCTAACATCCCCAACAAACAAGCTTGCTCAGAGGCTAGATAATTACCTATTAAAGCCTCTCAGAGTGTCCGTTTCCCCTGGCTTGCTCTGCTGTGGCATGGTGTGGTTCCATCTGACTGGGGAGAGGGGTCCATGAGACCTGTATGGAGGGGGAGACACAAAGGAATCATTAATGAGATGCAGCGGGAAGGCCAGGTCCTCAGTAGCCCCTACTGCGCATGTGCCAACTGTGGACTCCGATAATCGGGATATGCCCCTACTGCTCATGCGCGGGCAAGTACGGGCAGGAATCAGCACAGATGACTCCCGAGAGGAATCCCCAAACTCCCAAGGACTGCAATAACAACAGGTACTACACTTTGAAACTGCAGTTGTCTTACGCTATACAGCAGATCAGGTAAAACAGTAGAAACAGTAAAACAGCAGCTAAATATACAAACAGGCATTACTGGGCTATCTGTGGTGAAAGAAAACACCTTCTGGCATTAAACTGTAGCAGCATGAAGTCCCTTAAAGCACCGCTGCAATCCGTTGAGACTCCTGGCTGAGTAGTCTGTGTCCCGGTTTAGCGAAAAACAATCAGGTAGTGTGTATGAGGACAGAAATTCAAACAGGTATTAAAGTCCCCAAAACACCCCCAACAAACAAGCTTGCCCAGAGGCTAGGTAATTACCTATTAAAGCCTCTCAGAGTGTCTGTTTCCCCAGGCTTGCCCTGCTGTGGCGTGGTGTGGTTCCAACTGACTGGGGAGGGATCCGTGAGACCTATTAAAGCCTCTCAGAGTGTCAGTTTACCCATGCTTACTCTGCTGTGGCAAGGCGTGGTTCCGACTGGTTAATTTTTGAAATGTATATAATTGTGGTTTGAGATGATTGAAAAAAGCTCTTCGAAATTCAAGAGGTTACCTGAGTGCAATTTTTAAGCCTTTTGCAGAAGAGCTGTGAAAAAGGGGCCTCAGCTCAGGCACACTGTGTTCCTGCCAGCACCTGCCTGAAACATACAAGAACACTTTGGAAGATGCTTGTTAAGAATGTGGGGTTGGAGGGACTTATAAGACAGAGATGCAGTTGTTTGCAAGATGGACACAGAGACTGAAGGAAAACTCTGATGGATCTCCTCTATTTTATTCTGCCTTTGTAAATAGTTGTACAGAACAAGTTTATTTTTTAGTTACTGCTAGCACAAATAAAATACTTTTTGTGAATTCTACAGTTGCTCCTGGTTTTTCCTATGCTTCCTGACCTGTGCCTCGACACCAGAGTACTCAGCACCGCTCGGCCTCGAGTTCTTCTTCCTCCGGTCAAGAATGAAGAAAGGGTACTGCTCTAAAGTCACACTCTGATATGTCTGTGCTCATCATCAGTGGCGAGGGCAGGGTCAGACTGCCCGGGTCCCCAACGGCCTCTGTTCCTGGTAACCACCATCCTTGACTCCGTAGTCTCTCTCTGCCCCTGGGGAGGGGGGTCTTTCAGTGAGCAGTTTCATCATTGGGCCGCTCTTATGGAGCAGTGGGTTTGCCGGTTGTCCCGCCTATCCGAGCCTATGGGTCCGTCTCCAGGGCCTTTGGGCCTAACGGTTTCGAACCTGCAAGCAGGGTAGTTGGGACTTCCTAGCCGTGCGGCACCCTCTCTGGTGCCATCGATGCCGCGCTCTGGTGCTTTTCCCCCTCATATGGCTGTGGCGCAGGGGCCAGCACTGGTACCATTTTCTCCTACTAATTTTGTCAGATCTTCCTCCTTGACTCCGAGAATTGGGTTGGGGCCCTCTAGTGTTTGTGCGGCACCTAGGGCAGTGCCGCCTTCTACTCCTGTCTTGATGCTGTGCCAGCACCACTCCCTGGGCTGGCGCCATCTTCTCTTTTGGCAGAGCCCCATGTGCAGGCGCCATCTGCACATTCGGCACTGCCTAGGGTGCCGAGGTTTTTGACTCCGATTCGTGGAGTGCCTCCTCCTCTTTTTCCTCCTTTTCCTTTATATACTATCCCTCTGGGACTAGTAGGAGATGATATTGAGCCTGATCCTGATCTTCGATTAGGAGACGACTTTGTCGACGATTCGCCTCTTGGAGTGGCAAATAAACCCTCTCCTTCAGCAGAGCCTGTGGTCGAGGACCTTTCCTTTAAGTCTCTGCTAAAGAACGTGAATTCCACGCCTCTCTCTCTCTCTCCAGACTTCAGAGATTGATCCCGGGAAATGGTTACGACTGCAGTACCTGCACATTTTGGGTATTCCTGTGGCATTGGCTCCTCCGGTGCAGCCCTCTTTTGAGACACTCTCACAAATGGTGTGGAATAATCCGGTGCTTATTCCTTCCGTGGCTAAATCCATAGTCAGGAAATACGCCCCCCCATGATCGACCCATCTTGGCCTCTCAAGCCTTTGCTGATGCCATAGTTGTCTTGGCATAGTATGACAAAGCCATTCTTCCTCTGGAATCTACGGCACATCCAGTAAACAAGGAATCTCGTAAGATTGATGCCTTGGGGAAGCGAGTTTTCTCTGCTTCTACCCTGGGTATGTGCATTGCTAGCTACCAGGGTTACTTCTTTCAGTATGAGTATACCCTCTGGCATTCACTCAAAGCCACTGTGGAAGCTCTTCCGGAGTCTGATGTTAGCTCAGAGCTTCTCCAGACCATTACTAGAGGCATTGAGTCCAACAATTAGCAACTTAAGTCAGCTATAGATGCCTTTGACACTGCTTCCAGAGCAGCAGCAGCTAGTATATGTACCCGACACCACTTGTGGTTACGAACTTCGGGATTCACAAATGATACCCAACAGAGAGTTATGAGTTGACCATTTGATGGAACTTATCTGTTTGGCCCTCAGGTCGAGCAGGCACTAGAGGCCACACAGAAAACCAGAACGGCTATCAAAATGGCCAGGCCGCATTCTGCTGCCCCTCAAGGAGGTGGGAACCAGCGGCAGTTTCATAACCGTCAGTTCTTTCATGGCAAAGGCAGAGGGGGCTTCAACAAAAATCAAGCCCCCTAGCCACAAAAGAAAACGTAGCAGAAGGTACAGTGCCCAAAAGCACTTAGTGCCACCCTCTGAGATTCCGGCCCATGTCCCATCTCAGCTGTCCGAGGGGGATTCTTCCTCAGCAGCAGGAAGGCATCTGACTCAGTTTTATAACCAGTGGAAGTCAGTCACATCAGACAAATGGGTACTCAGGATAATCCGCGAGGGTTACTTTCTAAATCTTTCAGAAACCCCTCCGGATCATCCACCCAAATGACAGCCCTAGCTGTCTGTCTCTCAGTCAGACCTTGTTGCTTCCGAGATTCAAGGCCTTCTGAACAACAGGGCAGTAGAAATAGTTCCGTAGGATCAAAGGAACACAGGTTTCTACTCCCATTATGTCCTAGTTCCAAAGAAAACAGGTGGTATGCACCCTATTCTAGACCTACGATGTTAAACAAATTCCTTTACAAGGAGAAGTTCCAGATGATATCACTCGATACGCTCCTACCTCTGATTCATCAAAATAATTGGCTAGCCTCCCTGGACATGCAAGACGCCTACCAACATGTTCACGTTTACCCAAACCATCACAGGCATCTCCGATTTGTGGCTCTGGGTCAGCACTACTAATTCAGAGTCCTGCCCTTTGGGTTGTCCTCGGTGCCTCTAGTCTCTACAAAGTGCTTTGCATTACTCGTAGCGCATCTCAGGAGACTCGGAATTCAAGTGTTCCTGTATGTGGACAACTGACTACTAGCAAGCCCTTCCAGACAAGAGACACAGGAAGCTGTGGCTATGGCTCCCAAGTTCCTAACGTCCATGGGAGTTCTGTTGAATCTAGAAAAATTGCAACTACAACCCTCCCAGTTGCTTCTCTTCATATTAGCCCTTCTGGATACCTCCAGAGCAAAAGCCTTTCTTCCAGAGGACAGGAGGAATGACATCCTTCAGATGGCCCACTTCATCAGAGAGAACAACTTAGTTCGAGCCCTCCCGATGCAGCAGATGCTGAGTCTCATGGCATGCTCAGTGTTCACTGTGCCTCTGGCTCATCTTCACATGAGGGCTACTCAGTGGATGCTCAGTACTCAGTGGTCCCTGACCACACATCCCCAGTCCTTTCACATCAAGGTGGCGGAACCTCTAAAACAGTCACTCACCTGGTGGACTCAAGAGGACAACCTTCTGAAAGGGTTTCCCCTTACCCCACTGGAATCTCAGATCTCCATCACCACGGTTGCATCCCTACTTGGATGGGGAGCTCACTGTCAAGATCTCCACACCTAAGGTCGATGGAATCAGGACGAATCTCAACTCCACATAAATATCCTAGAAATGAGAGCTGTCCTGTACGCAGTCCGAGCTCTGAAGGACATTCTCTGTCACAAGCTCATTCTCCTTCAAACGGACAACAAAGCAGTGATGTACTACGTCAGCAAACAGGGTGGAGCACACTCGTACCCCCTGTGCAGGGAAGCGATGAGGGTATGGGAATGGTGCCTGGAGCACAAAGCCCTGATCCAAGCGGTTTACCTTCTATGAGTGCAGAACGATCTAGTGGATTGTCTCAGCAGAACAGAAATGAATCCTCACGAGTGGTCTCTCGACACAAATGTGCTGCAGTCGCTCTTCGAACAGTCAGGAACACTGGACCTGGACCTTTTTGCATCCCCACTCAATGCAAAACTGCCTCTATTCTGCTCCAGAAGTCCAGAACCTGGTGCTTTCTGTCAGGATGAATTCAGACTGCAGTGGACAAGATGTTTTCTGTACGCTTTTCCTCCTCTTCCCTTAGATAAGAGGGTGCTGCTCAAGCTGGAGGCACAAGGGGGCAGAATGATCCTCATTGCCCCATTCTGACCTCATCAGATTTGGTTTCCATTAATCAACAGATTATCGGAAACTTCTCTGAGACAGCTTCCACTTCAAATGGACCTGCTGACCCAGGGCACAGTGGTCCATCCTAACCTGAGATCCCTTCACCACCACGCTTGGCTCCTGAGGAGATAGAAGAGGGTAGGTTTGACATTTCACGTAGGGTCTCCGACATTCTCCCAGTGGCATGCAAGCTGGCTACTAGGAAAACTTATACGGCAAAGTGGAAATGGTTCTCCATCTGGTGTGCAAGTCCTCCCTGGACTCCTTCTCCTGCCCACCTAACAAAGTCCTGGAGTATCTTCTGGACCTGTCAAATACAGGGCTGCAATACTGAACCGTGAAGGTTCACCTCTGCGCGATTTCAGCATACCACGAGCTTGTACACTATGTGTGTCTGGCTCAGTTTCCTTTGGTTAAGTGGTTCCTTAAGGGTATACTTCATTCACACTAGGCTGCTAGTCAGAAGACCAGTATCTTTCTGGGACATTAACCTTGCACTAGACATGCTCACCTGTAAACCTTTCAAGCCCCTAGCAACTTGTGAGCTGAAGTTCCTGACCTGGAAGACTGCCTTCCTTGTAACCATTACCTCCGCCGCAGTGTCTGAAATACATGCACTGGTCACAGATCCCCTCGTATACTGTATTTCACAAAGACAGGGTGGTTCTTAGAACTCTCCTAAGTTTCTCCCCAGAGTAGTCTCGAATTCCATCTGAACCAACCCTTGGTTCTTCTGACCTACTTTGCGAACTTCCAGAATGAGGGAGAGCGTACCCTACATTCTCTGGATGTTAAAAGGGTTTTGCGGTTCTACATAGACAGAATTAAAGAGATCTGCAAGTCTAAACAACTATTTGTCTCTTTCAGCATGGCCCGGCTGGGAGAGCCTGTTGCTATCAGATGTATTTCAGCATGGCTAGTGGCATGTCTTCGCCAATGCTACTCCATGGCACAGGTTAAACTGGAAGGCAGAGTATACGCTCATTCCACCAGGGCAGTTGTGGCATCCCTGGCAGAAATTCAAAATATGCCCATTGCAGACATCTGCAGTGCAGCTACTTGGAGCTCAGTGCACACCTTTGTGAAGCACTACACTTTGGATGTCCATGCCAGGCAGCATCCGTCTTTTGGCAGGACAATCCTGAATGGACTTCTGTCCTAAGTGAGCTCCTCTTTCTCCTGCCACCCTTCTCGGGGGGGGGGAGGGGATTATTTTAGCTTGGTACTCTCCCATCAGCGTGAATGAGTGGTAGAGACGTTATGTCCAGGAAGATATGAAAATTACGTACCTACTGTAATTCTTGATCTTCTTGGATGAAGTCTCCACCACTCATTTACACGCCCACCCTCCATCCCCCAAGCTCACTTCTTCATCTTGTTTTTGGTCTTTACTCCCTTGGCTGGGCTGTGAAGACTCTGTTATGTTGACCCTTCTTATATGGGTCATTCAAACTATCTTATGTCTGACATAGGTTAGTTTCACTAGGTTAGTTGATGCTGCACCTCGTCGGTAAAAAAGGTACTGAGGATGGTTGGGGTCGACACGAGAAGTCGCATAAGCGTGAGCCAGTCTCGAGGCGCTGTTCCATGCGGCCTACCTCGGTTCCGGCTCTCCAGAAGATTTTTGGCTCCCGCTTGGTCCTAGCGCCTCTGGCGTAGTCCCATCATTGTGAATGAGTGGTGGAGACTTCGTCCAAGAAGATCAAGAATTACGGTAGGTACGTCATTTTCATATCTCGCTCCCTGGTAAAAACTGAGCAGAAGTACTGATTGGGCACCTCTGCCTGTTCAACCCCCTTCTCTACCAGGTCTCCATCCTTTATTATGGTGATTTGCTCCTTGCAGTTCCTCTTCTCCTTTATGTTCTTGAAGAAGGCGTTGTCCCCCTTCTTAATTCCCTCTGCTAGCCTTGGCTCCTTTGAAGCCTTGGCAGCCCTCATAGCTCTGCTTGCCTCCCTGGTTTTCCTTGTGTACTCCTCCTTATCCTCCTCTTTTTTAGACCCTTCCATCTTCTGAAGGCAGTCTTTTTCTTCCTCAGCCTTATCTTATAGTTTATGATAGGTTAGTAAATTTGGCGCTTGTATTCAGTTGGTTTCAAAAGGATCTGACGTTTGGCTGTTGAACACAGCACCACCTCGAGGCAGCGATTTGACTTCCTTTCTAAATTCTATAATTTACATATTCCATTCTCTCCAGGACAGCTCAACCTGTCAGGCTAACTACAATAGTAAGCATAGTAAGGGGATCCCCTGGAAGAAACAGCATTACTATGGTAAAGTAATTTTTTTCTTCCCACTACCTACAGTCCAGGACACTGCTGGGGGAGGCCTTCACGAGGCCCTGAATCCCAGGCCTCCTCTCCACCTTCCCTGCCTTCTCCTTGTTCCACAGGATTGTAGGCAAGGTGCAGATGATCCTGATTGCCCCAGACTAGACATGACATTCTGGTACCCAGATCTCCTCAGCCTCAGCAGCAGACCTCCGTGGCTGTTGCCACTCAATCCAGACCTGCTGACCAGACAACAGGAGAAGTACCTGCTTTCGGACCTTCAATCCCAACACCTCTTAGCCTTGTTTCTGAGTGGCTAGAGTTCCAGGCATTGGGCCTTTTGGAAGATATCCTCCACATTGTGGAGACGTCCCATAAGGAGTTGACGTGCTAATGCTGCGCATTCTAGTGGAAAAGGTTCTCGTGCCAGGACAGGGACCTTGATCCCCTTGCTTGCCCCCATGGTGAGTATCCTTTACTACCTTTGGCCCCTCTCATTTGGCCTGCAAATAACCTGTAACAAGACCTTGCCCTCAGGTGTTCTCTCCCATGCAGAGGGCTGAGGATAATTCTACCTTAAGGGTGAGCCAGCTCTTCCTTGTTTTGGGAAGTTTGGTGCGTGTACCCGTCAGTGTGAATCAGTGGTGAAGATTGATTCTTGGACGATACAATACTTACATACTTACCACAATTGTTGATCTTCCAGAATATCTTCACATTTCATTCACACTTCCACCAGCCATCCCCTATTGAGACAGAGCTAGGGCATCTTGGCAACTCACCCTGTGGGTGCTGGCAGCACATTTTTTTACTAATTTGTGAGCTTCTCCTGTGCCATACCCTTTACAAAGGTTGGTTTCTGTTTTTGTTATATAGAAATAAACTAGAGAGTTGAGAATGCTATCACCAAAAACAAAACGAGAAAAGGGGGTGAGGGTCCTTTGCGGCCTTCTTGCCAACCAAAAAAAAAAGCCTTTTGGGAACTAGGTAAGTAGCTACTTTCCTCGATTTTACATTCTTGTCCTCTTTCTCCCTGTCTGGGGTATACCCCCAAGGGTATAGCCCTGTTAGTTGCTAAATGCAACAGGTGCCCTGGGCACCATCCAGTCTACCTGAGCAGCTACTTTTTGTGTGGATGGGTGCAATCCACTATGTTTTAGATCAATACTGTAGCTTTCACAAGCTGGTCTATTTCTAATCCCTATTCTACTATGTTTAACATTTTTTGGTTGTTCTACCCTTTTTAATTTCTTTCTGTGCTTTTCCACTACCCCTGGGGATGCCAGAGGAGATGACTGTTTGTGACTGCCTGGGACTGCCAGTATTGCAACTCCACATGCTCTTGATCCCTACTTTCTCTCTTCTGTCAAAGAGAAAACAGGGATATGAGTTTACTTTCAGGTTCACTCAATTATCTGAGAGCATGGTGTTATTTCATTTTGGTTGTCTATATGTCATTTTTCCATTGTTTGGCACTTTTTGCCATCTTTTTTGCAAGGGGATCAAGTTTCGGACTTCCCCTTTTAGCATGTGTCAGAGCCATATGCTCAGGGCTGCAGCCCTGTCTTTCTTCCTTATCAGCATCCACCTCTTGTCTGGTTGGTGATATCAGGCTCTGACTCGTTTAGACACAACTACCCTTGTGCCACCTAGTAGGCCCAGCCATCACATACCATATTGGTAGTCAGGTTTTATTTTGTTGTTTATTTTATGTCCTATATCCTTTCCCTATCCCTTTGTGTCTAGTCTGTCTCTTATTTTCTCTCCACTTTATCGCTTGGCGAACAGACCTGGGGTGCGTCAGGGATCCAGCAACAGTTATTGGCTGGCACGCGTGGTACCACATGGGGTACGCAGGTGCCGTCAATACCTAACATTGGCTCCCGCCTCAAAAAAAACTTGCTCCCATGAGGTCCTCGTGCCTCCAGCCCCAGACCCATCAATGTGAATCTATGGTGAAGATATTCCGGAAGAGCACCAATTATGGTAAGTAAGTCATTTTCATATCTAATAATGGCTTTAGGTAACAACATTTTGGCTTTAGGTAAGCAGAAAGTTTGGCTTGGTATGTCCCTAAAAAAATATTTAGAGAAGACAGAAAAAAAGCTTTGATTAAAGATATAGAATACTCTACTGATCTTGGGTTGGCCGGAAGCAGCCTCTCACCTTCTTCAAGAAGACTTTAAATATGTCCTACTGATCTTAGCCGAGGCAAAACACATGCTGCTAAGACACAGGCCCACCTTGGAGATCCCTTCTATGTGGGAGGAGGGAGGGAGAGAGAGGAAATTGTTTCACCAGGAAAGATACACTGAGCAACTTAATGCTCGTCTCACGGTACGTCCTGGGGGAATAGGGTGAGGGATGTACAGTGTGAGAGTTTAGCTACATTCATAAAAGATGGAGATACATTCATACAGATTGCAAAACAGGTTCATGGCAGTTGAGTACATAATAAGCAGATGCAACAGTTACAGTATTGGCAGTACATGGGAGCAGCATACAGTAGAGTTGGTACATGGACCAAGCATAGGATGCAAGGTTGACAGCTGCATACACCAGGCAGTTAGCTAGTGCTGCAGATGCAGCAGGGTGAGCATTTTGGATCCTGTCACCCTTATTAAGTGCTAGTCTAATGGGATAGCATAAGTGCAGGAGAGGCAGAGGGGGACAGGGAGGCAGGGATGCTGGGGGAGGGTCAGCCGCAGGTACAGGTGCATGTAAAGTAGTTGTGCAAAGCACAGGTGAAGGAATATAGGGAGGAGGAGTGGCGGATTTGTGTGGGTAGTGCATTCCACATTTTAGGCAAGCGGTAGGAGAAGGCTTTTTGGCCAGAGGCAGTAGTTCTGCAGGGAACTGAGAGGGTACGAGTGTCAGCCTGGGATCTCAGGGAATAGAGGGAGTGGGCAGGGGTGCCAAGAGAGGAGGAGATATATGAGGGGAGAGATCCATGCCAGAATTTGGAGATGAGCTTAGCACCATGTAGCGCATGCCGGGAGTATAGGGGAAGGAGGTTGAGAGAGCAGTAGAGATCGCAGTGATGTGTGCAGAGAGGGGCATCAAGAGCAAAGCGACAGAAGGACTTGAAGAGAGAGTCCATTCTGGATAGGTGGGACTGTTGGGCAGCATCGTAGACTATGTTGCAGTAGTCGAAAATAGGCATGATCATCTTCTGAACCAGCTCACGGCTGGCAGCGAGCGGGATGCTCTGCAGTGGCGGTTAGCCCCGCCCCTCCAACTCAGCCGACCAACCAAAGCATGGCCAGAAGAGGTGCACAAATTTTAAATAACCTATCAGTGCTCCTGTTTGTGGGTGAGCCCCTTTAAAACCTGCTGCCCACACAGATCTTGACTGCAGTTCACCAGGAGTCAGAGAGAGCCACTTCCACTACTTCAGTGACACACCCCCCGGTCACCGATTCCTGCTAATGGCACAACAGACTGGGACAGCTCTGCAGCAGCAGTGAGCCCTGCCTCCCCCAACCCAGCCGGGGCGTGGCCTCCTCCTTCACAGGCGACTCCCCTAGCGATCCTGCGCAGTGGCCCTTGCATGAAGGGCTGAGAGCAAAGGGCATCAGGGGAGTCTGCCCCTGGGTGTCAGCCTAAAGAGGCAGCCAGCAGCTGGACACTCTGCCTCAGTCTCAGCAGCATCAGCCAACCTTCACACGTCTGCAGCTGACTGGTTAGTATACAGATATAGGCAGTCACACGCCAGAATCTCCTGACACCTATCATGAGTCACAGTGATCTCAGCACATCAACTCTGTTCTGTTATCTCCTTAGTCTATAAGTACTGTTGTTAAACCAAGTCAGTATAACCACTGTACGCTATATGTAACTGTTACAACCCTGCCTACTCAGATGCCCCCATTTGTACTGCCTTACTATTCAGCTTATAACACCTGCCTGCTCCTGTTGTCTCTGTTAAGTCTGCAAACTGAGCTAGTACCAAGCATTGCATATTTTTATTCTGCTTATAACACATGCCTGTTACTGCTGTCTGTATTAATAGTCAGCAAACTGAGCTAGTACCAAGCATTGCGTATTCCTATTCTGCTTGTAACACATGCCTGTTACTGTTACCTGTATTAACAGTCAGCAAACTGAGCTAGTACCAAGCATTACATATTCCTATTCTGCTTATAACACCTGCCTGCTCCTGTTGTCTGTATTAACAGTTAGCAAACTGAGCTAGTACCAAGCATTGCATATTGAACCAATCAATCAGTCAATCAAAATCTTTATTTTGCCAGGCGGAACATCATTGAGACAAGCTCATTTACAAGATGGACCTGGGGCAAAAAATTGCCAACAGGGTTAAGACATAACAGGTGAACGTACATAACAATTACATAGTAATAATAACAACATAATAACATATAACCATCACTTGTAACAAGATACTTCCACCAGAACATAGCAGTAGGTTCAATAGGAGGTAGTGCCATTGTACTGCTGTCTACTCCTTAGTTTCAGGTTATATCTGTTCAACCACAGCTGGTGAAACCCACAGCTCTCTATATAAAATGGAAATAAGATATGGCAAATGTTAACAATTCCTACAGCTAATGCTCCTTATTTTTAATCTAGGTTGCTTGCCTGCCCTGTCTAAGCTCTAATTATAGCAACCATCTGTCCTGAGTACTGCACCTATTTTGTTTTAAAATTACCTGCCACTGATAGTATACAGTAATAACAGCCAACCATGTCTTGTACTTCCTCTATAGTTGTTGCCACTTTTACATTTTTCACCTGCCGTAGAACAGGATTGCCAGCATGGGTTGGTAAATTGGGCTGTTAGCTATACTTGGGTAACTAGAGTTACCCCCTCAGAGTGAGGAATACTCTGTATACTGCTTTGAACAAAGTGTCAGAAAAAAAAAAGATGGCCACCCTCCCAATTAGGACCTTTATCTTAAGTCTTATGGCCGTAGTATGTCGGCACGAACTTGTACCATACTGGTAACAAGCACCTCCTACCACCGCCAAATGTTGTTTGGTACTGTAACCCCTGCCCACTGCACTTACACACAAGCCAGTGTAGCGATGGAGCCTGGTGCACACTTCTGCGCTATACCGTGGTACATAGCACGTCACTAAATTTTAGATGCCAAGCTGGGGCTACCTTACTAAGGTTCCGTTGACAAACCTGCTGCACGAATCAGAAAGGAAAAAATAGAAAAACTGTACTAGGCCCCAAAACATTTAAACTTTACCTTGCAATTAGGCAAGTGTTACTCCTCCTACTAATCACTGGGGGCAGTGTGCATCAAAATCCTGGGCCTGATGCATTTTATACGTCTTTCAGATGATATCTGGAGGTGGCCCATGTGAACATTGGCAGTCTTGTGCCCAGGCTGAATGAATTGAAGCTCTGGGTGACAAACTCCCGGTTTGGTGCCGTGGCTGTCACTGAGACCTGGCTTACTAATATCCCAGATAGAGGAATTGACATTAACAACTACACATTATTCAGACAAGCCGGGCTCCAAAAAAGGGAGTGGATGTCTCTTATACATAAATTCCTCCCTTAGATCTAGCAGATTCCCTCTCACTCTCAAACCAACTGGCTGCAAGCTCCTTGTAAGTAACTTAAGACTTGGCCTCAAAGGTAAAAAAAAAATTTCAACTTCCTAGTGGCAAACATTCCACCAAAGAATGTCAGTGATGACTGCGATGGTTTCTTATCTGCTGCATCTGGTCTAAATCCACAGCATGAAAAAACAGTATTAGGTGACTTTAATTGCAACTGACTTGCATGCAACAACAGGGCTCTTAAAGATAAATTGGCTGATGTGTACCTCACCCAGGTCATTACCACGCCTGTCAGAGTTAACTATAAAGCTGGCATTGCCACCCTGCTAGATTGGATCCTTTTAGCCATCCCTACTGATAGGGTCATCTTGAGTGCTGTCCTGCACGACTTCCTTAGTGACCACTCCCTAGTCACCTGCAGATGATCTGCCAAGGTGGCCAAAGGTGAGCCCTCCAGCATTAAAGCCGGGGCATTCTGCACCCACAAGCTCCCATATTTTCAAGCCTTACTCCAACAAGTCGATTGGTCCTTCTTGACTAGTACACAAGATGTCAGTATAGTCGTGGAGTATTTTCATCCTCCAATTTAACAGGATCTGTGACACTGTCACCCCTTTCAAGGCCCTCCACAGGAGGGGAAGCTCCCAAGCCTGGTTTACACCTGCCCTCAAGTCCCTGATAAAGGGAGCAGGACAGAACTTGGGTCCTGTACAAAGAGTTGGGCCAAAGCAAATACCTCACAAAATACAAGGAACTGTGGAACACTGTAAAATCCTGCATCAAGGAAGCAAAGGTTATGTTTCACAAAATCCAACAAAAAAAACCTCATCAACCACCATAAACAAAATCACTGGCAAATCCCAAAAAATCTTTGCTGTACTCTATTGTAGAGAGTGGCACGACAATCAAAGGGGACAAGAGCATTGCTGACTCCTTTAGCAAAACCTTCAGTAACCTGTTGGCATATACTCCAGGTCCTGTTGTCCACCCCGCCAGTGAAGGAGTTACACCTGTCCATCCCGTTAGACCTTCTTTATATTTTAAAAGGCTTAGTTTGGCTGAAATGCACGGCTACTTAACAGGAACCAAAATTAAAACTAGTCTTGACCCAGACAACACAGATATGAAACTGCTCAGATTAGTACTTGGGGAGGTCATCTACCCCTTGAAGATAATTTTCAGTCTGTTCCTGTCCACTGTGCAAGTACCAGAGCTATTGAAAAATAGCCCATGTAACTCCAGTATTTAAAAGGGGTAATCATAGCCTTCCATCCAACTATTGCCTGATCTCCATCTTACCCCTTCTATCAAAAACCTTAGAAAGGGCAATGAATGATCAACTCGTCCAATACCTGAATCAGCATGAGCTACTGGCAAATGAGATACATGGGTTTAGGAAAAATGTCAGTATAATGATTGCACTCCTCGAGTTCACTGATTCAATTTGTTGTGCTCTGGACAGAGGAGAATTGGCTGAGTCCATTTACATAGACCTAACCAAGGCCTTTGACCTTGTGAACCATGCCCTTCTATCCCAGAAACTAATCTGGGCCTCTCTGAAGACTCACTTGGTCTGTCGGTTCAAAAGCTATCTAGCTGGTAGAACCCAAGCTGTTAAATGCCACAGAGTGCTTTCCCAGGATTGTCTTGTTGCAGTGGGAGTTCCCCAAGGATCAGTCCTAGGACCCCTCCTCTTCAGTCTAATCATAAACAATATGCCAACCAGAGGCAGGTTAGCCAATATACTACTTTATGCGGATGACGCTGTCATCTTCTCCAGTGATAAAATCCTGGAGAAACTGAGGCTGAGACTTCAGTCTGACTTCATTGTCAACCAGGAATGGTTCACCACCAGCCTGCTAGTAATCAACACACAACCCCCCCACACACACACACAAACACACAAAACGCATGCTTTTCGGCACTCATAACAAGATCCATACCTCCTCCCCATCTTAACTATATAACCACAACTGGAACTCCCCTTGAACAAGTACAAACCTTTAAATATCTTGGGGTTACATTAGATGGCGCACTGTCTTTCATTGCACATGATGACCTATTGTGTAAGGCAGCAAACTCTAGTCTAAGACTACTATACAGGCATAGATGCAATTTCCTTGCAGAAATTAAGATACTACTTGTACAGTGCCTCATTACAAGTATTATTGATTATGGGATTTTGGTTTATGGCTCTGCGAATGAGAATGTGCTGTCCAGAGTCAGGGGTCTCCTCAGTAAGGCATGCCACTTTGCATTTGGCCAAAAACAAGACACACATACACCCATGTGCTGTACAGCAGCCTGAACTGGCTAAACCTTTACACGAGGCTGCTCTACTACACCCTTGCCACTGGCAAAAAAGCACTACTAAGCTTGCTGCCCCCCTGGCCTACAGTCAGTGTTCACCTCAGAGGATAGCAAATAAATACTCCACCAGGGGTGTGGTGTGACACACACTGCTGCTTCCTTGAAAAATAACCTCCCTTGACGAATCCTATTTTTCACACTGTTTTGCTAAGCAATGGAATAACCTGCCAAACTCTGTAAAAAAACTGTTGCTTCATCGAACTGTTTAAATCTCAGCTGCTCTCCTCACTTACCCCATGGAACATGCAGCTGCTACCGTTGACCATCAGTGTTATCTGCAGTGTATTTATGTATGATGCGCTTTCTCTGATTATAATGCCAACTACTGTACTGTTTTATCACTGTACCTCATCAACTGCTAAGTTACTGTCTTACCTTTATCCTATGGGTTGTAAATGATGTGTTAATGTACTGTATTGTACACCAGTAACTTACTCTGCAGTGCTAGTCTTTTGTTGTACCTGACTCTAAACCCTTTGAAATTAGGCTCTGCCTTTGCCTAAAGAGTTTTATATGAAATAAAAACTAAAACTAAAACTATGTCCTGTCTATCAAAGTTGCAATGACTATGGAATGTGGTCCTGAATGTCTGGATTTTTAAGTTATTACAATCCACTGCTTGTTAGTAGTATCAGCTCTTTTGTAGTGACACCTATTGGTTTTACTTTTGTTTGTCCTGCATGGATGTACCGTGTTATATATCTAAGCCTGTAACAAGAATAAAATATGGTTTTGAATATGTTCCCGTATGTTTGAAAACTGGAAAAAGTAATAAAAGGGTTAACTACAGGAGATACAGAACACTCCTGTCATTTACAAGGGACTTGTCACACTGATGAGTCAGCCCATTACAATTCAAGATGAAGTGGGTAAGTCTGTTGTAGAGTACAAGCAGAAATTGCTATGCAGTTGGGTTTGCATGACAGTAAATAATGTTACCATAATCTAAAATAGGCATGATGGCCTAGGAAACCTTTTTTCCGTTTTGTTACAAGATCGGCAACTGAGAGACAGTACCTGGCCCAATATAATTTGCCAAGGCAGAAAGGAACTTTCTTAGAAATTAGTTTATTTACAGTTACAGTTGAATTGTAGTAGGCTGATGCATTCAGGGAGGCAGTATAGCGCAGTGGTTTAAGGTTCTGAGCTGCAAATCTGGTGACATCCAGCAGACCAGACCTGGGTTTGAATCCCACTGCTTCCACTTACATACTGTGTTACCCTGAGCAAGTCAGTTAACTTCCCTGTGCTCCCAGGTCACACCTGTAAAAAAAGCTTTTAGCTTAGTGGGCTAATCCTGGTTAAACAACTAAAAAAAAAAAAGAAATGTTTTCAGTATTGGATTTGAAAGTATACAAGACATCCAGAATGAAACTCAAGTATTTAAAAGACGTTGTAGAAGATAACAATAAGTATCGTGAGAAAATCTTAGCGAGAGAGAGAGGGTCAGGTAGAGAAAAGATGGAGACCCACTTAACATGGTTTGTGTCATATTTTAGTTAGGAACCAAGAGGTTGTAAGTAAACCAGGATTGGATTTTATCGGAGTTTCATTGAAGCTGACACAGAAGAAGAATGTGAATAGAAAATTTTGGAGCAGTCAACATAACTTTTAGTGGAACAAGGCAAAAGACAGAGAAGAAGTTTGATGAAGAGAGAGAAAAGGATAGGGCCTAACATGGAACCCTGGAGGACTTTTGTTGATACAGGCAAAAAAAGAAGACACCATTCTATGAGACCAGTTGAAATAATTATAATAGATAAGAAGAAAACCAAGATGTAACATTTCTTGAGAACCCATAGTGTTGTAATCTAGGTAGAAGAATATTGTGGTTGATGAGATTAAAAGCTTTGGACATATCTATGAAGATGGCCCAAAATCTGTAACAAAGAAAATTATTTAGCTAGGGAATTACACTGAGCTGGGAACAGCTTGTTTCGAGGTGCACCCCAGAGAAAAAGGGAAATGGGAGTCCTAAAAACAGTAAGTTGAATAAGAGGTAAAAATTATAGTGAACAAAAACAACATACAGTGGGAAAGACAAAGGGAGCAAGAGCGGTACCAGCAGTGCCAGCACAGAAATTAATAGCTGCAGAATAAAATAGTTAAATACATGTATAGGCACTGTACAACCCCTATAGCTGAGCTCATCATTTGTCCCATTAATATGGCATGTGGCGGGGGTGGCGCAGGATTGAACTGATATAAAACAACACACAGGCCGGCCCGTCGGCACAGTGGTAGCACTACTGCTCGAGACGCTAGCGAACTGGGTTCGGAAACGAGCCTGGAAAGCTGGAGGACTGGCCGGGGGGAGAAGATTGAGCATCCCATGGAAAGCTTGTCTTCTCCAGGGAGGGAGGGGGGTAGTGACTCGGTGCTTGACTGGCCCTAGGCGGAAGTCTGGGGTATAGCAAGCACCGAGGTCGACACAGAGCGGAGGACATGACGGACATCGGCGTTATGCACCTTGATGTCAGGGCACACGTTATGGCTGTCAAGAAAAGAGGAAAAACCCCTTCCAACTCCGGGGAGACAGAGCACCAGAGATAGGCCTCGATGTGCTCTCACCTGCCTGGCTGCCCGAAGCCTGACGAAGTCTAGAAGTTCGGGGTGTACGGACCGTACCTCATCCCCGCCCAGGGGAAGAACCGCGGCTCCATGGAGGGAATAGGATGGATCAGGTAAGGTGGGAAGCAGAGGTGACTCCACAGGTGGTCCCGAGGAAGCGGAGTAGGGGAGAATAAACAGAAAGTAAAAAACAACAAAAAAAAACACACAAACAGAAGCATTTTAAGTGCCTAAAAGATTATTTCCATGTAGATTTCTTAAGCAGGGCTGCTAGATCCTACCACTTGAGTTTAGAAGACCTGAGAGATCTTCTTCAAGGATATCTCTTCCATTAGGCCACACCTTTGAAACTATACCTGTGTCAGCGCTAGGACCACATGGAAACTTTTGATAGCCAGAGACCACGCATGACAATGTCGCGTGTCAGCATCTTGATAAATGTGGGCAGCCCAGTCTCTTCTCAGTTCTTTTCCCACCATCAATTGCTCTTGTTGTACCTACCATGAACTCCAACCAATTAGCTGCTGTTGTTTATTATTTTAAAGTAATCACTATTGTTTTAGTGACACTGCTGCCTTTGCATGCAGCCACAACTATTGAAGCTGTTCCAGTACTGCGAATGCAGAGAAAAGATTTATAGAGACGACTTCTACGAAGTGTGTGTCTGCTGTATAGGTCGCTCTCACAATGTCAGGACTTGTGAAATTTACCAGGGCTTCAGTCAAGCGACCAGGTGGTGCAGGAGAAAGGCACTGGAGAAGTTTTTATTAGGGAAAAAAACCTCTAGTGGCCCTGGAAAAAGCTGAGAGCCAGAAAGTGCCGTCGCCAGCCCCATTAACTGATTTGAGGGCCTTGAAGTCGAAAGACCATGAAAAAGACAGGTTGTCATTGGGACATAAGGATGAGGACATATCTTCCCCGGAAAGGTGTAGGCTGCCATTGTGGCCTGCAGGTACTCAGTTTGCATTGTCAACGTATGTCCTAGCACCCCCCCAGTCAACCAGATACCAAGGTCGGGGCTTGGCTTAGGCACTACCCTACCTACTATGAGTGGTACGTCTGCACCGTCGATGGGTCAAGGTTTGTCATTGACTACAGTGGTCATGGCCCCTGGCCAGGGCATCGTTGACATGCAGGCAGTACTGCCTTCATCTTCAGCTGTTATACAAAACATACTTCCAGGCTTGCCTCTGCAGCCTGTACTGCCATTGACAGGGGTTCCTGCGTTGCAGGCCCCATCAACATCATCGGCTGGTACACAGCAAACAGCTCTTGAGTAGAGACCTCCGGCGTCACCAGTGAGGTCTTCATTTCCCTTTAAAAGGGATGCTGCCACTGACAAAGAATATAATCCAGACCTCATAATGGAAGAGGATTATGAAGAGGAGGAGAGTTATGGAGAAGAACATTATGCTGCACTTTGTAGCTCCACAGTATCTTCCTGCAGTGAGGATTTTTTGGTGTATATACCCAGATCTCCTTATGAAGACCCTACCTTCCAAACCATGATGCAGCAAATGCAGAATGCAATGGGATTTGCTGTGAAAGAAGAGGATTCCACCAAAAAGAATTTGATGGACTTTTTGGAGGTACCATGTACTCTATCCATCATTGTTCCTCCAATTTACCTTGTATTGCAGGATGCAAGATTTGCCTTGATGTTACAGGCTGAATACTACAGGAACTGTACCCCAAAAGGCTGACAAGCAGTACCCTGCCCCTGCTGCCAAGCCTTATTGTGTCCACCAGCCTGAAACAGATTCTGCGGCCATAATGGTTGCTCATGATAGATCTGAGCCACATGCCCCCGATAAGGAATCCAGGAGGCTTGATGTTATGGGCAAACAAACATACACCTCTACCTCACAAGACTTGTGTGGTGCTAACCATTAGGCCCACGTGACCAAGTGTCAAAATAACTTGTGGAAGGCTGCAAAAGCTGCATCTCATGCACTTCCAGAAGGCACTTCCAAGAATGAACTACTTAAAAATCTAACTTCTGGAGCTGAGATAGGCAAACATCTGCTGCGTTCAGCATATGATGTTTTGGATGCCTCTGCCAGGGCTGCTGCCACTGGTATTATCACGAGAAAGTAGTAGTTGTAGTAAAACATTTTTATTCATTTCATACGTAGAATGAATGAATTGGATAGCTCAACTGAGGCAAGCACATTTCCAGTGAGGTCCTTTATGCAAAGTTTTAATTTTTCATAATTCACAATACAGAATACAAAAACATATTAAAGTGTACAATTAAATACAGTACTCAAGTTATATCAATCAATCTTTATTTATCCAGGTGAACATCATTGAGCACAGCTCATTTGCAAGATGGACCTGGTAAGGTCAAGGTTCAACTTACATAGATATAACAGATATACAACACATACAAAATGATCTATTATATACAAAATTCAAAAAATCACATTGTCTAACATACATCCTAAGCAAAATGTTCAATACTTCAATATTTAACATAGATAATGGAGACAGGAGGGAGCAGGAGTGGATTGCAAGTTGGCGGGGAACGTAGAAGATGATATTAGTTATAAAGTGGATGGATAAGTGATAAGTGATGCCTGAGAAAGGGCTGGGGCCTGTACTGGGGGTAGAATGACAGGGGTATAGGGCTATGATGTAGTTAAGGAAGTGCTGGGAGCTGGATGAAGGGTGGGGTGTAATACATCTAAGGGGTGGAGGCACTTGATAAGGGTGGATTCATTCCATGGAATGACTGTCTGAGGAGGGGAAGGATAAGATTAGCACTAATATTAAAATGCACTAGTACTAGTGGAAACAGTTACATTTTTCTTGGATAAGCCTTGAATACAGATGTTTGAAGGATGTAACTGTAATGTAGCTGCTCAATTTCAGGGTCTTCTGCGTCGTATTCCATAAAGTAGATAGTATGTAGCTGATAGTAGTTCTCCCGTACCGAGTATTGAAATTGGGCACTTTAAGCATGATGAAGTTGAGGCTTCTTAAGGCATATTTACTTGCTGTGACTTGTGTGAAGCAGTCTGAAATATAGTTTGGGAGCTTCTTAGATAATGCCCTATATGTCCATAGTATGGCATTCCTGTTTCTTCTGAAATGGAGTGAAGGCCATCCAACTGCAGCATAGAGCGAGCAGTGATGAGTGCTGAGGGGAAGATCTGTAATGAACCTCAGTGCTCTATGGTTAAGTGTGTCCAGTTTGTACAGATAAGAGTTAGGGCAGCGACCGTATAGGAAGTCTGCATAGTCCAATACTGAGAGAAATGTGGCCTGGACCAACTTTTTTTTAGAATCCCTATTTAGAAAATGCTTTATTCTGTGAAAGAGACCAAGCCTCTGCCGGAGTTTTTTCAGTAGCTTTTCCAGGTGAGTTAGATAGTCGAGTCTATAGTCTAGCCAGACCCCCAGATATTTGAATTTTTTAACAAATTCAAGATTTTCACCCGTAACAGTGGAGAGTTGGTGGAGATTGCTTAGAAAGGAGTTGCTGGTTTGATTTTGGGGGGAGAAAAACATTGCCTTTGTTTTTTTTGCATTTAGGAGAAGTTTTTTTTCCAATAACTGATGTTGAAGTAAATTGAATTCTGCTTGTAGCTCTTCACATGCTGAGACAGGTGAGGGGTTACTGACGTATAATACGGTGTCATCTGCAAACAGGTGTACAGTGGCTTTGGTGAGATTAATGTCGATGTTACTGATGTAGATGGCAAATAGGATTGGGCCTAGGATGGATCCTTGGGGAACTCCTCTTTGCAGAGGTTTAAGTGGAGATAGGTCTCCTTCAGATTTCACTTGCTGAGTCCTTCCTGTGAGGTAGCTATTAAACCATCTAAGGGAAGATGAATCTAGACCTATGGAGTACAAGGAAGAGAGGAGTAGATCATGGTCGACCGTGTCAAAAGCCTTACTCAGGTCTAGGAATACAGCACATACACAGTATTTTTTGTCCAGTTCACTTTGCCAATCATTTGTTACTTTGGCCAGGGCTGAGATGGTGCTATTATATTATATAAATCTAGAAATAACCTAATAAGTAGATACAAGAACTAAAATGCCTCACCCAACCATTCAAAAATACACTATGACCATTCTAATATGGTTCGTTGTCTTGCCTCTTTAATGAACCAGGATTTTATTTCACCTAATCTAATTTTGCCATTTAATAATCTGAGAGCTTGGGGTATAGAATTCCAGAGCATCGGCCCCCTAGAAAAAAAGTGTGTTCTACCCATCTTTGTTCTGCAATTTGGTTGACTGTGTTCTAGTCCTAATGCTGACCTCAGGCCTCATTGTATTGGCCTTGGTGTTAGTTTATCAATAATGTAATCTGGGACCTGCCCTAAAACACATTCGGTCATAAATAATGGAGCGTGCAAAGATCGTCTTTCTCCAAGATTAAGCCACTGGAGTTTTTCATAAAGCTTTAGTCTGTGGGACCTCTTTGGGGCATGTAGTATGAATCTCGCTAACTTATGATATACTGTGTTTAGTCTATTTAAACTACTTTGTGTAGCTCCTGCATAAACTATATCCCTATAATCTATTATGGGTAAAATCAAAGTGTTGACCAGATGCCTTCTTGTTGCTTCAGTTAGGGAAAACTTATTCCTGTATAAACAACCTAAACATTTCCCTGCCTTTTTTCAATTGATCATACATGCTAATTCCATTTCAAAGCTGAGTCCAGGTGCACTCCCAAGTATTTATAGCTCTGCACATGTTCTAAAGGAATATTGTTGAAAGTTCTAATCTGCAGTATTGATTCAGAAGAGCACATCTCTTGCTGTCTAGAGAAAATCATTACCTGGGACTTTTTGGGGTTCAAAATCAGCCTAGACTTGAGTAAGTAATTCTGCAATTCATCAAAAGCTCACTGAAATGTAGGCTGAATATTTTGATATTTAACCCTAGGATCTGACATACAAACACGCTTCATAGATATATGTTATACAAGACAGGTCACAGTATTGAGCCCTGAGGTATATCTGTCACTATGGTCCTCTGACTAGATGTCCAATCTCAATGGTAACCAGTTGTTTTCTGTGTACAAAGTATTGCTGGGACCATTTTGTTACAGGGTCAGGCATACCAATAAGTTTGAGGTTGTACAGAAGGATGTCATGGTTCAAGGTGTCAAAAGCTTTGGACAAGTCTGTAAAGACTGCCCCCATTGACATTCCCCTGTCCAAAGCCTTTATCATGTCTCCAGTAACCTTCCTTCACTAAGTCAGTAGAGGTACTGTACAAAGGCCTAAAGCCTGACTGATATTTATTGATCTTTTTTTCCTTCAAGAAATGTTGAAGTTGAGCACTCAATAATCTTTCAAACGTTTTAGCTATAATTGGTAAAAGGGAAATTGGGTGATAATTTTCAATCACAAGTTTTTGGCCCAGTTTTATAAATTGGTATTACTCTCGTTGTTTTCCACTGAGCCGGGCTGTCTGAGTAAGGGACATATTAAAAAATTCTGTTAGGGAGTAAGCAATAATAGGGGCTGCATACTTTAATAATAATGTAGGTATTTCATTAGGCCACAGGCTTTCTTTGAGTTCAGTTTAAGTAAGGCATCACTTACTTCCTTGGTGCTAATTGGACAAAAGGAACATTTTTGTAAGGACCAAGCGTTACTTAATGTATTTTGAAGCATGGAAATTTGTGTATCCTTTATTACACTATCTTTATTTGGGTCCAGTGCGTATTATCTTGACAATTTAAGCCATTCGAATTAGTTGCTTGCTGTAAGCCCATGGATGCAAAATACTTTTTAAATTCATCCACTATCAAGGGACCAAGGGGTACTTTCTGGTGATTTATTTGAAATTTCTCTGATATTTTAGGCTTTTAATTGTTTTGTATTTTTCTCATTTTCTTCCATAACTCCCCTTGGTTAATTGTTACTGAATCAGACAATTCAGTATTATAATATTCCTGTCTGCTACTCTAATACTATTTGTATACTGAGTCCTACATTTCTTATAATAATCCCACTCTTTCTCTGAATTTGTAGTTTTAGCTGTTTTCCACACTTTATCCCTGATTTTCTTAATTTTCTGTAAATCTGTATTGTACCATGCCCAATTTTGTACTTTTATCCTTCTAGATTTCCTAGGGGCATGCTTGTTACATAACATCATGAAGTCTTCGTAAAAAAGACCCCATGCTTCCTCAACTGTTGGTACACTGTAGAACTTTTCTGGTCTCTGGTGACTGTGCATATTATGCTGCATGTATCATGTTTATGGACTTTGTATACGGTGCATATTGTGTACATTGATGTGTGTATTATGCTGTATTCCTACTCTCTTCTCCCCAGGACGCATCTGGAATCGTCTCAGTATGCCTCCCTGATAAAACTTTTAAATAAATAAATCCACTCTGTCCCAATTATGATTTTCCATATCCAACATGAATTGGACATAAAATCGTTAATGCTTAATCTTTATTTACCCTTATGTAATTCTCTTACACAGAATACCATTTGATGGTCTGACAGAGTCGGGCAGGACCCCACTTGCCATGATTTTATTTGGATGGGAAGTAAAAAGATAGATCCAACACTGTTGAGGCGTCCAGGTTTTTAGTGTTTTAATCTAGTTGTTTCCTTTATCAATTGTGTTAGAGGACAGGAAATCCTTTCTAATTGGCACCTGTTCATAATGTTCTTATTCTCAGAAATGATATGCATTCCCCTAAAGTGCCCATATTTAACTGTACCTGAACAAAAAGTTATATGAAAAACTGTATTTTGCAATGTTTTCTTTCTATGGGCAACATTCTACTACAGTTTTCTTCATGGAACCAGTAATTTGGAGTATTAACTATGTCACAGTTCGTGCACAGAACTCTTAGAATTGTTCTGATAGGTCAACAGCTGATAATTAGCATGCTGTACACAAACCGTGACATAGGAGAAACTCCAAATTACTGTTTCCATGACGAGACCTATGAGGTCATAACAGAATGCCGCCCATAAAAACAAAACAATGTAAAATACGTTTTTTCATGTCACTTTTTATTCAGGTACAGTAAAATATGTATAATTTAGGGAATGCATATACTTTCTGAGAATAAGAACTTCATAAACAGCTGCCAATTAGCCCAAATTTCCTGTCCCCTTTAATGCTAAAGAATCTGTTAAATCAATAATGTCGTGACCAATCCCAGCTTTTCTCCAATCGACATTTAAATCACATATTAAATACAATTCATGGCTACACTGATAGTTTTGTAAAAAAAAAATCCTTTTAAATAATTAAATATATACTGTCCTTTCTTAGGGGATGATAAGCTCCAACCACTAATAATGGTTTAATGTGGGGTATTTCAGCTCTAAAACCAGTACTTCTACTTTATTCCAGTCTATGTGGGTCTCAGTTTCAATTAAGTCTAAGTAATCCACTGCATAAATGATTATCCCCCCAACTCGTTTGGACCTATCCGTTCTCCACAATTATAACCTTCCAAGGTGATTTCTTGTTCTGGTATTTTATGGCTAAGCCTTGACTCAGTAATTACAATGATGTCAGGTTTATACTTAATAACCCATTCTTGTAAATGTGCAGATTTCTTTGTCAAACTGCATATATTAATATGTACCATACGTAGCCCTTGTTCACCTAATTCTTTGGGTAGTCATCCCCTATAATAGGTCCTAGCCAGTTCTTCATGCAGTCCACCTCTATGGTGGGTCCAAGGTTTGGGTGTGTATCTCTCCACAAACAATTAAGCTAACCACTAAAGTTAATGTACAGAATTTATATATGTGCAGTAACAAGTATGTTTTCTTCTTTTTAAACCAGGAGAGACACATTAAGCTGAAAGCTTGTTTACAGGAGCGACCTGGGAGCACAAGGGAGTTAAGTGACTTGCTCAGGGTCACACAGAATGCAAGTTGGGGCTGTGGGATTCAAACCCAGATCTCCAGGTTTGCAGCTCAGAGCCTTAAACCACTGCGCTATACTGCCTCCTCCTCTTTCTTAAACTGTGTGAATGGGTTGTTGTTGGGTTACAATTCTTAGTGTCTCCCAGACAGTCAAGGTTTTTAATCAGAAATACCCATTTAATCAAATGAGTTTCTAAATTGCTACTTATTAACCCTGGTAATACAGTCATATTACAGTCTGTTAAATTTCAGACAGCTGGCATGTGGTAGACTTTTGTTTTAATTCCCTATAGTTCTGTTCCAAACTAAAGTCCCCACTATTATCTATTTTATTTAATTCTGAATACCACCCCCCCAACACAGATTAACAACAACAAGAGAAAATAACACATGGTGAAAGAGCAGGTTATAATAAATGTTAGTTACTATCCATTTTAGAATACAAACAATTAAAACTTATCTAAAATGCTAAGCGTCAAAAACACAGTATAAATCTAAACTATACTATATGTGCTCCACTATATTGCCGTTATATTTACAAACTGCTACTTAGTATATCCTGTGATGAGGAGAATGGCCATGTCAGTGAAGTACTAAATCAATGTAATGGTATTTTAAAATCAAGCCAACATACCTAATTACTGAGCTTCTGTCAAATTTGGCCGTTCTCCACATCAGAGGGTAAGTCGGAATTACCAAGTATCAAATTTCCACCGAGTGGCGAAGCCACTCAGCCTCGCGCCTTCAGGCCGGGACGGGCTTTTGAACTGTTGTGTCCCGCCCCTTCTTGTCTCCGATAGGCTGTCGCAATGGCTTGCCACCGAGCCTCCTCCAGACAGTCCTTTCAGCTGCTGTCGGGACACAGGGAGAAAAGTTCAGGATACACTCAGAAGAGGACTACTCAAATGATGTAACAGAGTAGTTCAAACACTCTGGTCCATTCTTCTTGAAGCCCCAGCTCACCGGCAGATGTCAATTGCAGGATGCTGAAGGTATTCTTGGCTTAAGGTGGTAGGGTTTCAAACTGATGTGCACGAACAGTCATGAATGCCACTTTTAGAGGCACCAAACTGTTTGGATACCATGTAGGAGAGGCATTAAGTGGCCTTCAAGTCTCTAAAATGTCTTTAAGGTCAGTCAGATCCTTGTATATCACACCTGGCAGATATTGGGTAATGGATCCTTTCATCAGCCTGCTGCCAGAGGTGGTTGCCAAGTCTGCTGTCAGCAAGGCCAAGGTTAGGGTGGTGGAGCCTTGCCAGCTGCCCCTCCCTAAGAAGCCTATTCCAAAGCACCCAGAGCCAGTGCCTCTGCTCCCACCAGCTCTGCATGACTTGTGTCGGACTCTACCCCCACCATTGCAGCTAACAGAGGTGATGGTAGGGGGTCTTTTCTCCCTGCATCTGACACAATAGAGGGAGATTACCCAGACAAGTGGGTCCTGGAGATAATTGCAAAAGGACATACTCTGGAGTTATTATAAACTCCTGCAGAGCATACTCCGTCTCTTTCAGTTTACCCCCTGGGACATTTGTCCCTGTTGAATGAAAAAGTACAGGCTTTGTTAACAAAATGGGCCATAGAAACTGTACCTTCTCGCCAGAAGGGCAAAGGGTTCCATTCTAGATACTTCCTGGTCCACAAGTGGACAGGAGATTTCAGGGCTGTGTTTGATCTGAGAGACCTAAATTTCTACAAAGAATGCAAGAAGTTTTGGATGGTCTCCCTGCAAAATCTGATTCCTCTATTGCAAACAGGGACTGGATTTGCTCCCTGAATATGAAGGATACATACCTTCATAGAAAGATCAGAAGGCATCACAGACAGTATCTGAGATTTGCTCTAGAAGGGGAGCACTTCCAGTTCAGAGTATTGCCCTTTGGCTTGTCTTCCATGCTATGGGTCTTTACCAAGTGCTTGGCAGTGGTGGCAGCAGCCCTTTTTGCTGGGAAGGTCTGTATGTCATCCTGTATCTGGACAGTTGGCTATTAAAAGCCAGTTCCAGGAACCAGCTTGTGCACACACTGTCCTGAACAAGGCAATTATTTGAAGACTTTGGGGTTACAGAGAATGTGCCAAAATCAGTACTGATCCCTTACCATAGGCTGCAGTATGTAGGTGCAGTCCTGGGCACAGAAGAGGGCAGAGCATTTCTACTCCTGAAGAGGTCAAAACGACTCATAACTGAAGCACAACTGGTATACAGCAGTCATTATGTCACAGACAGAACTTTCCTGTTTCTCCTGGGACTCATGGAAGCGGCCATTGTGACTGTGCCCCTGGCTCGACTGCATGTGCAAATACCACAGTGGACATTGAGGAGTACAGTGGGACCAATGGACGGATGACATGGACCAAAAGGTACCTGTCACATCCCATTTATGCAAAACACTGATGTGATGGATGGAACACAGCAAACTCTTGAGGGGCGTTCCATTCATAATCCCATCTCCAACCCAGAGTCTCACCTCGGATGCCTCAGGCTCTGGATAAGGAACACGTGTGGGCCCTTATCAAACCCAGGGTTCGTGGACCTAGGTGGAAACCAGATTACACATTAACTTCCTGGAGATGACAGCTGTCTTATAGGATATACTGTGCAGTGCCGAAATGCATCGCCCCAACGCTCACTCTCCTGACCCCGGGCGCCCGAAACATGGTTGCCCGACATTGAGATTTTACCCCTGGTGAATGTTTCGGGTCTTTGCTCCCCGCACCCTCCATGCTTTAGAATTCCTACTCCACTATGTGTTAATGTCCCGATATTGGGCAACTGTGTTTGGCGCCTCAGGGCTTGAGAGGATATCAGGGGCGATGTATTTCATCGCAAATGGGTATTGTTTTATACGTCTCCGGTCTTTTCTGGAGCACCTGACTCTGTCTTCTGCTAGTACAGATGGACAGATGTCAGTGTTGTACACTACATAAACAAGCAAAGGGGACCTATTCCTATCCCCTGTGTCAGGTAGTAATGAGGGTGTGGTACTGGGCACTGGAACATGGCCTAGAATTGTCAGCCATGCATCTCCTGGGGTCCAGAATGTCTTAGCAGACAAGCTAAGCAGGTCACATTCCAAGATGCAGAAATGGGAACTGCTGACCTCAGTGATAGATGACCTCTTCAGAAGGTGGCGTCATCCAGAGTTGGACTTTTTTGCGTCCCCTGCACAATGCAAAACTGGCATGTTTCTGTTCACTTGCTTCAGGGCTTGGAGTTTTTAACAAGATGCATTGTCCCTCTCTTTGAAAGGCAGAACTTACTTTGAGAGGGTGCTTGCAGTAGGCAATAACACTTAGGACTGAGCTGCCAGGTGCTAGTACCACACGGAAAACTTAGCTAACAGTGTCTTGCGGGGGACCGGCCTCCCAGCATCGTGTGACCGACATCAGCCCAGCCCTCCAGTTCTTTTCTGCCGTCGACCTGCGCACGTCGGACCTCATGGAATGCTGCTACAGTCGACCGCCATTTTCAATAAGTATATACTTTTTTTATTATTATTATTTTTCACTTAAAAGTTAGATCTTACTTCAAGAGGGTTCCTTCAGTAGGTCATCACATATAGGACTGGCGCCACCTGGCGTCGGGCCGCCTGACGAACTTTTCTAGCAATACCTGGCGAGGAACCACCCACCCGTGGTCCGCGTGACTGGCGTCAAGCGTGACTGTATATGATGGGCTGTCCCATGCACGCCCTCAGTTCTTTCCGCCATCACCTCGTGTCAGTCGCATCGCAGACTTCCAGTAGCGATCATCAAGAAAGTTCTTTTGCGTCAGGTTTTTTCCCCACGCAGTTCTCTTCAGTAATTCTATAGCTTTGATGTCTTCTCCAAAGAAAAAGTGCTTAGCTTGTGGCACGCAGATCCCGCACAAAGACGGTCACCAGAAGTGCGTTCTCTGCCTAGGCCCAAACCATCCTATCTCCTTGTGCTCTGAGTGCCAGTCATTCAACCAGGCCACTAAAAATGGAGACAGCAGGCATTGGAGGCCCAACTTCTTAAATCTCGCCTAGTCTCCTTGGAGAAAAAGATTGAACACCTTAGAGATTCGTCCGAAAAATCTTCCCCTTCAAAAAAGCATAAGGAGAAGACTAGGGAGCGGGCTCGCTCTGCAGACGACGCCAGGCCATCCACAAGCAAGGCACATTTACTGCTGACAAAGACAGAGGTAGGTAGGACAAGACTCCAGTGGGTAAGTCGGCCGCCGGCTCCTCCGGTGACCGCGCTGCTCCTGCCGGTAAGTCGGCCCCCGGCTCCTCGGAGACTGCGCGGCAGCCTCTAAGTCGACTCCCCGGCTTGGGGCAGTCGCCCGCCACGGTCAATAAGCCGGCCAGGGGCTCCTCCCCTGATCGCCTGACCTTGCCCGCTAAGACGACCGTTTCCGACGACCGCATGGGCCTGGTTCCCCCGTCAGGGCCTAACGGCGCCTCACCCGACTTCCGGCGGGACCAAAGGGAGAAAGCCCCTCTCCCTTCTACTACTACGCCCGTGTCCTCGCAATCCTCCTTGGAAGCGTCCAGCAATAGTCTGAGATCCCATCGAGCCTCTCGACATAGTGGGTACTTCTCTGCATTCCTCTGTGGGGGTCCTGGATCAGGAGGCTCCTTCACTGCCATCCGGCCTACTTGTGGAGGCCCCTCCGCCTTCTGGCGGCGCCTCCTCAACACCAGTAATCCCGATGACAGGCCCTGAGCCGGGACCGGCCAACAGGCCCTTGCCTCTGGCCCTGACACCGGACCCAACCCTGACACCGGAACTCCTTTGTTCGGTTCGACGCCGCCCTCTTCCAGTGCGAGATCGGGCTGCGCCGGTGCCGACGTCGATCCAGCAGACGTGGGCTGTCCCAGCAGGATCCTCCTCCCATTTACAAGCGGCTCTGACATGGGTTCCCCGATGCCTGATCCGTTGCCGGAATCTATTCTAGACTTTAACTGTCCCCATTACCCTTTGGGTATCCTGGGGATCACTACTCGGGGTTCCACCCTGATTGGAGCCATTTGGGCAGTTCCACCATGGATACAATCCATATTCCTCTTATATGGGTTTCAGGGTATTATCCCCTCGTTGCCCTCCTCCTCCCCCAACCTCAACTGCTCCTGCCCCCGTGGCCCCGGATTTCAACACCATAATTCAGTCTTGGTGGCAGGGGGCCAGGTCAGAGCTGGTTAATGATCTAGAAGCCAGACTCCTGCAGCCGCAGCTTCCTAGATCCCCTTCCCCGAGCAGTTCTGCTTCAACCGTCCACGTCTCAGGGAAGACTCAGCAGGACGTTACCTTGCGGGATTTCCATCGTCGTCCTGTTGAGGAGGCGGAAGACCGTTCCGATGGGAAGGAGGACTCCGAGGAGGAGGAGGAACCTGCGGAAGGCCCTGAGGATACGAAAGGAAGAACCTCCCCTAAATCCCCGCTGGAGGATCCTTCCTTTTCGGACCTCTTGAGGACCTTAAGAGATCATTTCGACTGGGAGTCAGAGGACCAGGATCCTATGCGGCAAAGACTCGTGGAACATCTTGATTAAGAGTCTCTGCCGTCTATTCCAGTCCCCCCATGGATGGGTCCTCACCAAGACCTCACCACCACCATCTGGCAGATGCCTCATTCGATCCCGGCTGTCCCCTAGAGGGCGGACAGGCTGTACCAGGCGCCAAAGGACACACCTTTTTTAAAGGTTCATCCTAAGGCAGACTATGTGGTCATCTCGGCTGCTCATGACTGCTCCACAGCTCCCAAGCACATGAGCACGACATCGCCGAACAAAGAGTCGAGGCTGATGGACCAGTTCGGGAAGAAGGTTTACTCGTCGGCCACGTGCGCCCTTTGCTCCCTTAGCTATGTGGCCCACATGGTATCTCACCAAAAACAGACTATGGCCAGGTTGGAGGCGAGGGTCCAGTTTATGGATCCATCACCCCTTAAGGAGGAACTTGCCAAGGATCTCCACCTCTCCAGGATCTCCTGTAGGCATGCTCTTCGAGCCACCTACAACTCCGTCGATTCGGTGTCCCGTACCTCGGCAACTGCCGTTGCCCTTAGACGGCATTCCTGGCTTCATCTCTCTAGGCTGGCCAACGAAGTTCAGTCGGCGATTCAGGATGCCCCCTTCAGGGGCTCAGTCCTTTTTGGAGGAGATACCAAGGACATCATAACGGATTTACAGGACAGAGGTGTGGCCCTTAAATCCATTAGGTCCATGTACCGATCGGGCACTCAACAACAGCAGCAGCCCTTTCTGAAAAGGACTGGGAGGCAGCGGAAGAACCCTCAGGCGAGACGCCAAGGTAAGCGTAAGGCCATGGGTACCGCTACCCCCCCCCCGCTCCCAAGAATCAGCGACATTCGGGGGGGACCACCTCCCGAGCGTCCTGCCACTTCTTGACTCTCCGGCCTCACTGCACCCTCAGTCTCTCGATGGGGAGCAGGTGGGAGGGAAGGTTTGCCCTCCACGCGCAGGAGTGGAGTGCGATCACTTCAGACGAGTGGGTCCTGCAACTAGTGTCCGTCGGACACACCATCGAGTTTCTGGAGATCCCTCCGGATACTCCTCCGCGGAGCTCCTCTTATTCCCGGGACCAGGTCCTCCTTGTTCACAAGGAGGTCAGTGCTCTCTTGCTCAAAGAAGCAATCGAGCCAGTCCCCTTCGGGCAAAGGGGAAAAGGGTTTTACTCTCATTTCTTCCTGGTTCCAAAAAAGACCGGAGACTTCAGACCCATTCTCGACTTGAGTCAACTCAGTCAGTATGTAGAGGACAAGAAGTTCCCTATGCTGACGCTCCAGAGCCTTCTTCCTCTCCTGTTGGAGAATCATTGGCTCTGCTCCCTGGACATGCAGGATGACTACCTGCACATCTCTATCTTCCCCAGCCACTGCCGTTTCTTGCGATTTTGTTTCCAAGGGGAGCATTTCCAGTTCCATGCACTCCCCTTTGGTCTGTGTTCGGCACCTCGGGTTTTTACCAAGTGCCTGGCGGTGGTGGTGGCGTTTCTACACTGCAGGGGTATTGCGGTGTTTCCTTACCTGGACGACTGGCTGGTCTCAGCTCTGTCCAATGATCTTCTATTGGAATCTCTGACTTTCACACTGGACCTCTTCAACCAACTGGGGATGATGGTCAGCATCCCCAAGTTGTCTCTAGTACCATCCCAGAGACTGCAGTTCATTGGGGCAGTTTTGGATACAGTCCAGTGCAGAGCCTTCCTTCCTCCAGACGGGGTGGAGACCCTAATCAGCCAGGCTCGCAAAGTAGCCTCTCTCAGGACCATTCCTGCCCGGGATGTCCTTCGTCTCTTAGGACTGATAGCAGCTTCCATTATGACCGTTCCCCTAGCAAGGCTGCACATGCGAATCACTCAGTGGTCATTAAGGGTGCAGTGGGATCAGCTTCTAGATGACCTGGACCATCCAGGCTTGGTCTCTTCAGCGGTCCAAAAGGATTTACAGTCATGGGAAAATTCCACCAGTCTTTCTCTGGGACTTCCGTTCCGAAACCCTGCACCGGCAGCTACCCTCACCACGGATGCCTCGAATATGGGGTGGGGGGCCCATCTGGGGGATCATCAAGCTCAAAGCCTTTGGTCAGGCCTGGAGACTTCTTTCCACATCAATGTTCTGGATCTCAGGGCGGTTCAGTATGCATTACAGTCTTTTCAGACCTGGCTACCCAAGGGAACACTGCTGATCCAAATGGACAACTTGTCAGTAGTTTGGTACATCAACAAACAAGAAGGAACCTGATTGTACCCTCTTTGCAGGGAAGCGACCCGGGTGTTGAACTGGGCAGTCCAGCACCTTCTGGTCCTCGTGGCCGTGCACATTCCAGGCATTCTAAACATCCTGGCGGACAGTCTCAGCAGAACTTGAACCCTCGCTCACGTATGGGAATTGCTTCAGGAAGTGGCGGACTCCATCTTCCAGAATTGGGGACGTCCGGAAATCGACCTCTTCGCCTCCCAGTCCAATGCAAAACGTCCCAAGTTTTGCTCGCTCATTCCAGAGCACGGTGCTTTCTGGAACGACTCATTGTCTCTATCATGGAAAGGGAAATTTTGTACGCTTTCCCTCCTGTTTCCATTCTACAGAGAGAATGATCCTTATTGCTCCTCTCTGGCTGAGTCAAATTTGGTTCCCGCTGTTACAGCAGCTCTCCAGGGAACCACCGGTTCCACTTCCACTGACTCACGACCTCGTGACTCAGGATCAGGGCAGGCTGGTTCATCCAGGGCTCAGGACCCTGCATCTTCATGCGTGGCTCCTTCAGATGTAGTGATTTCTCGCTTTGGGGTCTCCTCTAGAGTGGCTCAGGTCCTCATCGAGGCCAGGAAACCGTCCAGCTGTTCCACTTATGCTATGAAGTGGAAGCGGTTTTCGATCTGGGCTTCCGCTCAGGGTTGGGACCCTTTCTCCTGTTCAGCACCTCACGACATGGAATACCTCCTTCATTTATCAGACCTGGTCTGTCCTATTCTTCGTTGAAGGTCCATATCCCGGCCATTTCCGCGTACCACAAGCTAGTGGATGGTAAACCTGTGGCTCAGTTGGAGGTCTCAAAGACCTTTCTGAAAGGCATCCTCCATCTGAAAACCCCCCATCTGCAGCCCAACTCCACCTTGGGACTTGAACTTCGTTCTGGAAAAGCTCACCCTTCCTCCTTTCGAATTGGCTATGAGCTGTGATCTGCGCTTCCTTTCCTGGAAGATGCTTTTTCTGGTGGCTATCACCTCCGCCCGAAGGATTTCGGAGCTTCACGCTGTAGTCTGCAAGGAGCCCTACTTGATTTTCCATAGGGACCGGCCGGTTCTTAGGACGCATCCAAGGTTCCTTTCCAAGGTGGTGTCGGAATCCACACTGAACCAATCGGTAGAGTTTCCGGTTTACTACCCGTCCCCTTCCAACAAGGGGTGAGGCACTCCTTCACACAATGGATGTCCATTGGATCCTCTGGTGCTATACTCACCGGACTAAAGAGCTCTGCTCTTGTGATCAGTTATTCGTTTCCTTTGCCCCCATGTCGAGGGGCAAACCGGTTTCTAAGCAGAGCCTTTCCAAATGGTTGGGAACCTGCATCCGGTACTGTTATCAGAAGTACGATAAGCCTCTTCCGGGTTCCATAAGAGGTCATTCTACTAGGGGCATGGCTGCCTCCGTGGCCTTCTTTCGGAACGTTTCCACAGCGGACATTTACGCTGCTGCTACTTGGAGTTCTGTCCACACTTTTACCAAACCAGTCTGGACATTGATTCTTGGCGGAGGGCCGGCTTTGGATTAGCCATCCTGCAAGGCCTTTTGTCCTAAGCTGGGTCCATACTGGATTTTATTTGTTCTGCTGGAACTAGGTTCTGCCTCCCTAGTTTCTCTGGGTCTCTCTCTGGAGGGACTGCTTGGGACTCTGTCCCATATGTGATGACCTACTGAAGGAACCCTCTCGAAGTAAGATAGTACAGTTACGTAGGAACTTACTATAACAGTAGATCTTCGAGAAAGGTTCCTTCAGTAGGCCATATTTTTCCCCTCCCTCTTTTCCCTCATTTATGTTTTAGAGGGACTCCACTTCCTGTTCGCCTCCCTGCTGCATGGCCTCATCCTGGCTCTGGCGGAGAACTGGAGGGGGCTTGGGAACCGCCCACTATATATTAGTCACGCTGGACGTCAGTCACGCGTATCGCCAGGGTGGTCCTCGTAACCGGTATTGCTAGAAAAGTCTGCTCGTGGCCCGATGCCAGGTGGCGCCAGTCCTAAATGTGATGACCTACTGAAGGAACCTCTCCCAAAGATCTACTGTTACGGTAAGTTCCTACTTAACTGTACTTTCTTTTAACATCGGATTGCATGTCTTCACCAACTCCGTCTGAGTCCCAGAAAAACAAGTCCACCTGTGGAAAACAGATACCAGAGAAAGATGGCCATACCATGTGTCTGATCAGCATAGGGCTTGACCACGTCACCAAGGGCTGTGAGGCCTGCCAGAAATTCAACCAGGCCAGATGGAAATGCTGTCAGCAAGCTCTGGAAGCCCATCTTCTGAAGAAAGTGTTAGCTTCCATGGAAAAGCAGCTATAGCAGGTGCAGAGTTCCTCTTCTTCCCTGAAACCAAAGAAGCACAAACGGGACAAGAACCGGGACCGAGATAGGTCTTCATCCAGGCCGCAGCTCTCCTCAGAGATCGTGACTTACAAGTGGCTCTCTTCCAACAAGGAGAGCATCCCTCTGGCCAAACCAGCTCCGCTCTCTTGGGAATGGCCTTTGCCCCCAAGCTGGTAAGGGTTCAGGTGGATGCCTCCGAGGATTTAGGGATGGCCACCCTCAGTCCTGTTAGATCTTTGCCTGGGTCTGAGTTGGGTGGAACGGCTGGTAAGTTGGACACCAGCCCTGTCAATGACTGCACAGCCCTGGCGCTTCGATCGGACCCTGACTCAAGGTCCGATGTTAGATTTCAGGACCAGCGCCAGCTGCCGCTGCTGCCTCAGGAGGAATCCCCCTCCTGGAGCTCCCCTCCGTCTCCTCCAGTGGGTCCCACTAACACGCCTACCCACTTGGAACCAGAGGAACCACCGCCCGCTGAACCAGTCGAACGGTCAGTGCCAGTGGGTCCTACGTTGGACCCTCCGGACCCCACACCAGAACTGCCCATCAGCCCCTTGGGGCCAGTGCCGGCTCCCCCTGTGGGTCCGCCACTGGATAATCCTCAGCCTGGACCCTCTAGCCCCCCTTCGAGGCCTAGACCAGGTCCTTCAGGGCCTTAGCCAGGTCCCTCTGATCAGCAGTCGGGGGCCCTGTCTGGGTTACCTGACATTGAGCTGTCCTATCCCAGGGTACCTGACACCAGGCTATCCAAACCCATCGCTGGGTTACCCAATGCCGGATTATCCAATTCTGGGTTATCTAATACTGGGGTATCCGATGCCTGGGTACCCGACGCCGGGCTGTCCGAATCTGGCCTATCCACCAGTATTTACGCCTCCTCCTCCATCACCTCCTCCTTATCTGCAGGTGGACTACGAGGCCCTTTTTGACTCCTGGTGGGGCTGGGCAAAGGACAGTTAGTTTCAGAACTGGACTGATGCCAGCTGGCTGTGCCTCCTATGCCAGTCTAGCATAACCCCACTGCACGATCCCGATTGCCTGTGACTCTCGCTCCTCTGCTGCGGGGCACACATTGGATGCCTCCGCAGTGGAGATCCAGGGTCATGGGAGGGAGGGAGGAACCACAGAGGAAGGTCCCTCAATGAAGGTCTTGCTCTCCCGGTAGGAGCCCTTCACCAGATTCAGAGTCCAACTCTTCCTCCTCCTCCTCTGGCTCGTAGTCTCCTATGCCAGAGGAGCTTAAACCCAAGGAGATCCCTAAGTCTCCCCTGGAGGATCCCTCCTTCATGGACATTCTCTGGAAAAAACAGGAGGCCAACGCTGGAAGACTGAGAAGCAGGATATCCAGGGTCGGAGATTGGTGAAGCATCTCGACCTTCCAGAGCTCAATCCTCTTCTCTCCCCCCCCTTGGACAGGGCACCACGACGACCTTGCCACCACTATTTGGCAGCAGCTGTCATCTGATGCTGCCTTCACAAAGAAGGCGGACAGACTATATCACGCCCCAGAGGGGAAAGACCACTTAGCAAACCATCCAAAGGCTGATTTGGTGGTCATCAATATGGCTCACGACTGCTCCAAGCAGCCAAAGCACATGAGTACCTCCCCTCCAGATAAGGAGTCGAGACAACTAGACCAGTTTGTCCGTAAGGTCTACTCATCCTCTACTTTGGCCTTGCGGGTGTTGAATTACATTACCTATGTGGTCTGTTACCAGAAGTCCATCTTGGGCCAGCTAAAGGCTCAGTTCCAGGCCTTGCCAGACTCTGAGGCCAAGACCAAAATTGAACAAATGGTCAAGACCACAGAGATCACCTGTCATCATACCCTGCGTGCGACTTGTGACGCCATCGATGCCTCCACGAGAAGCATGGCAATGGCGGTTTGTCTGCACAGACACTCCTGGTTGCTAGTGTCCGGATTCACCCAGGATGTCCCAGTGTCCATTCTGGATGCTCCCTTCAGGGGCTCGGTGTTCTTTGGAGGAGATGTCCAGGACATTATGACTGAATTGCAGGAGTGAGGGAAGGCCCTTTGGTCGGTGCACTCCCTCTGTTATACGAATCCGAAACCTAAGCAGTCCTTTCACCACCAGCAAAGGCTCCAACAAAGGCAACAGCCCTGCAGACATCGGGCTCTAACCCCCCCCCCCGGCCAAGTCTCAAAAAGGTTCCGGGCGCGCCGCCCACCCTCCCTCCCTCCGCCTCATGACTCATGACCTGCCCCCCACCACCAATCGCTCTGGAGGAGCCAGTAGGGGGCAGATTTGCCAGTCACCTGTTCAGGTGTGAGGTGGTCATGACGGATTCTTGGGTGCTTCATATCATAGCTCAAGGTCACACACTGGAATTCTTAGAAAGACCTCCAGAAAATCCTCCAGGTCACACTCATTACCTTCAGGGTCACGTTCCACTGATTAGAGGGGAAATTACAACTCTACTGCAGAAATCCGTCATAGAACGCATTCCACGGAGGCAGGAAGGAAGGGGGTATTACTCCCATTTCTTCCTGGTCCCCAAAAAGATGGTAGACTTCTGACCCATACTGGACCTCAGCACGCTCAACCTGTACATGGAGGACAAAAGGTTTTGCATGTTGACCCTCCCAGGTCTGTTGCCACTACTCCACCAGGAACACTGGCTCTGTGCACTGGACAGGCAGGATGCTTACCTGCATATCCCAGTTTTCCCTGCCCACCGTCGTTTCCTCAGGTTTTCTACCAGGGGGAGCACTTCAAGTTCAAGGCCTTGCCCTTTGGCCTATCCTCAGCACCCAGGGTTTTTACCTAGTGGTAGTGACAGCGGCTTTGTGGAGCCGGGGTCACTGTGTGTTCCCGTACCTCAATGACTGGCTTCTGTCAGCCCTGTCGAAGTGCAGCCTGGAGGCCTCTCTAGCGGCTACCCTGGACCTGTTTCACAGGATAGGGATCACGGTGAACTACCCCAAGTCTCCCCTTACTCCTTCCCAGCACCTCTAATTTATTGGAGCAGTTCTGAATACTACACAGGGTCAGGCCTTCCTTCCCTTAGACAGGGCGGAAATGCTGCAGAAACAAGCTTGGCTTGTGACCTCTAGCCGCTGGACTACGGCCAGAACAGTCGTCCGCCTCCTAGGCCTTATGGTGGCGGCTAATCCCACAGTCCCCCGGCTCGGCCCCTGCCTCCTTTAAGAAACTGCTTCGACTCCATCTTGTTGACTCCTCCTGCTGCACCTGCTTCAAACCACCCTAGCCCCATATCCTTTCCCTATACTTCTTACCATTTCTTGATCTTTGGCCTTCGCCGATGATTAGTTTCTCTTCCTCCAACCTCCTGTTTTATTACTTTTCTCACTACATTTGATCTTAAACCTCTCTATATGTCCCTATCGTTCCTGTCCTATCCTACCTCCATCTCTCTAATCCTCACTTCCCCCCTTTACTTTACACCTCTACATCATCCTATATCTTACCCCTAAAATGTTTGTCTCCTAGGCATAACCTCGCCTAGTTATCTATGATATTTTAGCACTTATGACCAAACCAGTATTGTATTTTGTATAATGTTATGCTAACTCTCTTTACCTCAATTTTGTTTCGTTTCTTGTAATTTTATTCCACTGTTGCCTGTAGTGTAATTTCACCAGCCTGCTCTGTAGTTTCCTACCTTGACTAGTTGTGATCCTATATATTGTAACCTGTTATTGTAAATATTTTGTTTTGTACCCTCCCGGGTTGTGCCTGAAAATAGTCATTGTCATGGCTAGTGCACTTACCTGGTTACCAAAAACGAAATAAAAAAATAAATAAATATGTGAGTCTATGGAGGAGTTGTGGGATAACAGATGGACCAGACACTGAACTTCCACTTCAACACACAATCTCTGTGTGATGTTTATTTAAAACACAGAGGATAACCTTAAGCAATGGCATATTCCTTCTTCAATACATCAGTTTGCTGCAACAGACTATGCACGTCCTTCCTCTGCACTTAGTCAGCACCTACTGATCTATCTCTTCAGTGAAAGTTTTCAATCCCTGTGTTTGTCTTGTGTGTTTGGGTGTTGGGGAGCTCAAAAAAAAGAAAAACTCAAGAACAAACTGGAGACAAAGAACCTCAGTGCAGAAGCACTGAAGCAAGGGTTACCCCAAAGGGCATTGGCAATAAAGCCAAGTTTCAAAGAAACACAACATCACACATACCACCATAATGCAATAGGATCTATATGCAAATCACCATGACATTTTAGGCTGGTTCAGCTTAAAGCAGGAATGCATGGTGCCAAAGGGCCTCTCAAACAATCTGTAATTTACATGCATTTTAAATGACTCAACTGACTTAATTTTTATAATACAGTCCCCTAGTAACTTTTTACCTTTGTCAAAAACACCTAGTGCCGTGGTATTTTCAACATTTACAGGTTTCATACACATTAGGCATATACATCAAGGTATTTTATGACATAGTGCTATTGCATACTAAATCCAACGAGGAACACAGCCTGTTGTTTTACATCAGCTCGGAGGTCACCACAGTAGCCTCCCTGGATGAGGACCAGAGAGGGAAAGGAAAATTAAAGAGGACACTATAGCACAGTCAAGAAAGGTGAGGTTTTTTTTCCATAGAAACATTAGACATTGAACGATGCAGGGCCACAGAAGGCAGACAACAGCTCAGCAAATAAGGGACATAGCTCAAAAAAGTAGTAAAGCCATCTGGGATACATCAAATAAAGCAAAGAAGAAAGGGTGGATGCAAAACCATTAAGACAGTCCTTAGGAATGGGGAAACAGGAACAGTAATAGTACTAAAATTATAAATAGGCAACATACAGCTGGCACACAGACTGGAAATGTAAATGAAAGGTGAAATGACTAAACAATGGAAAATGTATCTTTAAATCAAAGAAGGTATACTGCTGAAATGTGTGTAACTGCTTGTGGAAATGTATTACATGTAATGACTGTATGTAATTGGGGCACAAATAAAAAGAAAATATAAAAAAAAAAAAAAGAAAAAAAAGGGGAGGGAGGGCCTATAGGTGGCCAACCTTATGGACTAGAAATTGTAAAGGATAGATTAGGCTAAGAAATAGCAGGACTGTTGCAACAGATTTAAGAAAAGGTCGGTCCTCAAGAGTGGCAAGACCTCCTTGTCACAGAGTCATGCAGTGGACCCTCAGGATTCAGTGGAACCAGAGGTTGGACGACCTGGACCACAGGGTTCTTTTGTCCAACCCGATGAGGAGGGCTATCCTTTGGTACCAAGATCTGGACTGTCTGTGCCGTAGAGTCCCATTTTATCCTCCCCCACCAGTTCAGTCCCTGGCCACAGATGCTTCAGGTCGGGGCTGGGGAGCACATCTGGAAGATCATAGAACCCAGGGATCCTGGTCTCAGTGGGAGCTCTCACTGTACATCAGCATGCTAGAGATGCGTGCGGTGCTGTACGCCCTCCATGCATTCCAGCCCCATTTCCTCCCGGGACCACACCTGGTCCAGTTGGACAACGTGTGTGGTCTGGTACCTGAACAAACAGGGAGGCACTCGATCGTACCTCTTGTGCAGGGAAGCGGTGCAAATGTGGTACTGAGTAGTTCAGCACCAGCTCCAGCTGTCCGCAGTGCATGTTCCGGGCATTCAGAACTTCTAGCGGACAGTCTCAGCCGCACTCGGGCAAGGGCTCACAAGTGGGAACTGCGACAGTCAGTGGTCGAAAGCATATTCGACCTCTGGGGTCACCTAGATCTCAATCTATTTGCCTCCCCATACAACGCAAAACTTCCCAAGTTTTGCTTGCTCGTTCCCTGGCGTGGTGTCTTTTGGTAAGATGTACTGTCTCTTTGCTGGATGAGGAGGTCACTGTACGCCTTTACTCTCTTCCCGGTCTTGCAGAGGGTGCTCCTCAAACTGCAAACGGAGCTCAGGTGGTTCTCATCGATCCATTTTGGCCTCGCCAAATGTGGTTCCCTCTGCTCCAGCAGTCGGCGGTGGAGCCTCCAGTTCCTCTTCCCCTCTGCCAGGACCTTCTGACGCAGGATCAGGGCAGGCTGGTCCATCCGGACCTCAAGTCCCTTCACCTGCATGCATGGCACCTTCAGACATAGCAGTATTCTGCTTCATAGTCTCCTCCAGAGTCACTGAAGTCCTTGTGGAGGCAAGAAAGCCATCTACAAGAACCACCTATGTAATGAAATGAAAGAGATTCTCTATCTGGGTGACCTCCAAAGGTTGGGACCCTTTTTCATGCCCTGTTCCTCAGGTCTTGGAGTATCTGCTGCACCTCTCCGACCTGAGACATAGTTATTCCTCGCTGAAGGTCCACTTGTCTGCCATATCCGCCTACCACACTCCAGTGGAAAGCAAACCTTTGGCTCAGTTGGAAGTCTCCCGTACCTTTCTTCTTTTTTTTTTTTGAAATTCTTTTGTCCCCTCCTGGTCGCCTCGCCATTCCTTTCCTTCGGGCTTGTTCAGTGCCCCCCAGTCCCTCACTGAGTCTGCCCCTAGAGTGCCTCCGGTGACTCCTACCTCCCTCTTCCCTCCATGGAGCACCTTGCACAGCGGGGTCTGCCCATGATTACAACTGGGTGGCTGGAGCAGCCGTCATCCAGGAACGCCGTGGGGTTTTTCCATTTTTCTGTTCCTCCCCTCCATCCCGCTGAGGACGCCGGCTCGGGCGGAACATGCTTACGCACGCCTGCCAGTGCCAGATGGCGTCCTCCATCCATCCGCCCCCAATGGAAGCCGCCATTGCCCCGAGAATCGGGTAAGCTTCCACCGGCTCTTTGGACGCCGGGTGCTAAACACCCCTGGTATCCCTCCCCAAAGGAGGAGAGCATCCGTGGGGACACTCAATCCTCCTGCCCCCTGCCGACCCCTGGCAACCTGAGTCCGTTCCCGAACTCCCATACCTTTCTGAAGGGAATAGTCCATATGAAACCCCCGGTGAGGAACCCTGTTCCCCTGTGGGACCTGAACTTTATCCTTGAGAAACTCACTCTGCCTCCCTTTGGACTGTCTGCGATTTGCTACCTGTGCTGTCTGTCTTGGAAAGTGCTGTTTTTTAGTTGCTATTACTTCAGCTTGAAGGATTTCTGGGCTTCAGGCTCTCATGTGTAAGGAGCCTTATTTGATTTTCCACAGAGACCGGGTGGCTCTGTCTGCAGATCCTGTTCCTACCAAAGGTGGTTTGTGAGTTTACATTGAATCAGACTATACACTTACCATTGTATTATCCTGAGTACTCTAATGAAGGGAAGGCCTTTCTGCTCACACTGGATGTGCACAGAATTTTGAGGTACTACACAAATTGGATGAAGTCAGTCCACGAAACGGATCAGCTTTTCATTTCCTTTGCACCCAAAAGAGAGGGCGCTGCAGTTTCAAAACAATGTTTATCCAAATGGTTGGCAAACTGCATTTTGTTCTGTTAGAAGTATAACAAACCCCTTCCAGGGAAGTTAAAGGGCACTCAGCCATAGGCATGGCTGCACCTACTGCTTGTTTCAGAAATGTTTCTGCTGCTGACATCTGTGTGGCAGCCACTTGGAGCTCTGTCCACACCTTCACTAAGCATTACAGTCTGGACATTGCCTGTAGACACAGGGCAGGCTTTGGACTAGCTGTCTTTCAGGGCCTTCTGTCTTGATTCCCTGCTCTTCTGCAGACCTTTATCCTGCCTCCAGTGTTCAGTCTTTGCCTGAATTACACTGCTTTGAACCCAGTCCTAAGTGTTATTTCCTACTGCAAGAGCCCTCTCGAAGTAAGATAGTACAGTTACGTAAGAACTTAACGTAACAGTAGATCTTCAAGAGAGGCTCTTGCAGTAGGTAAGCTTTTCCCTCCTTCCCCCTGCTGCTGTTCTTTTTCAGCCTCTCTCTTGGCACCAGGAGCCCACTCCTCTTCAAAAGTGGTTCTTGCAGTAGGCAAGCTTTTTCTTTCCCTCCTTCTCCTTACTGCTGCTGCCTTTTCAGCCTATTCTAGTGGCTCTAGGAGCCCTCTCGTTCTCTTGTTGCTCCTTCTCTTAGGTCTCCGGTGGGTGAACTGGAGACGGGCGTGTATTATGCCGGGTCGACGTCAGTCACTTGACGCTGGGCGGGCGGTCCCCCGCCAGACACTGCTAGTTAAATTTTCCGTGTGGTCCTAGCACCTGGCGGCTCAGTCCTAAGTGTTCTAACCCCAGGAATCAACTAATATTATTACTTCTTGCAGTGCTCCTTTAAGCCAGCACTGCCCCAGAGCCAAATGGAATGCTATGCTAATGATGGAATCTTTAGCTCGTGCATGCAATTCAAAAACTGCCCAGTGTAACTGCCTACATTCTAACCTCAGATTTCTTTTCTTTGCTGCAAAGTTTAGATGCCCTGGAGATCTTCTCTCTCTATCAAGAGCGATTCCCGAATTGCATTGAAAAAAAAAAAAAATTAACTATTTTTGTTTAATCTTTAATTTACTGTCCAGCGTAATTGTTATTTTAGTTTTTTACCTCATAGTTTAAATTTAGCGTTATTTTTTCAGATTCCCATGAACCGAGAGGCAACCGATTCTTTTCTCTCCTGAATCTGGACCTTTTTCAAAGGGTTCCCGTTACATATTGTATTTTTTTGTAAAATGTATTGCTTTTGAACCGATTTTTCTCAGTTCCTTGAGCTGTTTCTTGGAATCCGATCACAGCTGATAGATTTGGGGTTTTCTCGGTTACTTAACCGACCGCAAGTAGTTAACTTGCCTTTATTTTGTCGGTTCCCGGTTCCTGTTTTCTTTAAAATGTCAGATAAACCTAAAAAGAAAACAGGACCTCCTGGGTTTAAAAATTGTTTGAAGTGCTCTGAAGTGTTTGCTAAGGCAGACAAACGTGATTTATGTTTGCTCTGCCTTAGGCAACAGCATTTTTCTGGTGACTGTGAGATGTGTAAGTCTTTTCCCTGAAAAAAACGGTGAAAAAAGGTAAGGAAAGGCTAAAAAAGACAATTGGAAGAGGGGTCGATGGGCTCTAACCAGTCCACCCCCTCTAAGTCCTTGGCTATTCCTTCCAGAGCCTCAAAAACCACCCCTGAGACGGGTGAGGGCTCTAGCAAGAGAGGCAATGAACCAGCTGACTCTCTGGTGCCTGCCAAAAAATCTCAAGAAGAAAAAGCACACTGAGACCCCGGCTGAAACGCCTGAACGGACCCCTCAGGTGCCTGTACTTGCTCCTTCGCTTGCTGAGCTAAGCCAGGCTCTGGCTTTACTACAAGTGCTGCAGGGCTTACTACCCTCTAAGAAGCCTGTGGCTACTCCGGTTGAAACCCCCCCTATTTTTGTACCTCCTTTACCTACTGACACAGTGGAATTTGAGGAGGATGATCAGGTAGAGGAGGGTATTGAACCTGATGTCTCGCCAGAACAGGACTTTGGCCCTCCTCCCAGGCCCACAAAGGACTTTTGATCTAATTTTTCCTTTGTCAGGAAGAAGGTGGATACCCTGGATCTGCAAACTGCAGAAGAGATCCAGGGTGAAGAAGAAGCCCAGTATATGGAGCTTATGGGATGACACCCACTAGAATGCTCCCACTGCCTATGTATAACTTTTTTAAGAAAGATGTCCTTGAAATTCTTATGACTTCAGACACTGTCACACCAACTGATAAAAAGTGTGATAAAAAAATACCAGCTTGAGAGTTCAGGGGCTGAGTTTTTACTTACTCACCCTGACCACCTAGGGATTGTATAGCAGGTTGCCTGTGAAAAGGCAAAAACTCCCTTGTCCTCGCGACTTCCAGAAGGACTCGAGAAGGATTGATAGCATGACTGAAAAAGGGTACCTTTTGGCTTCCCTGGCAGTTCGCCAAGCCAGCTACCAAGCTTATGCAGCCCTCTACCAGAAGGCTGTTTGGCAGTCCATCTTGGATAATGCAGAAGCTAACCCCTCTCTAAGAGTTTCAGAGTTATTGGACACTACAAGACTGGGCTTGGAGTCTTCCAAGTACCAGCTCCAAATGTCGGCTGATACGAATGACACGGCTGCTCGATGGATGGCAGGTACTATAGCCTTGAGAAGATTTGCCTGGCTGAGAGCTACTAATCTCACCCAGGAAACCCAGAGTAAGGCTATGAATTTCACAGTCGGGGGTCACTCACTCTTTGGTGCCCAGATTGAGGCATATATGAAGAAAGTAGATGAGTATAAGGCTACTTTCCACAGTAATTCTACCAAGGAAGGAGCTTCTCCTTCCACTTCAGCATACGGAAGGGTAGGCAGGGGTAGGTCCTCTTTTAGGAGACCTTTCTTTCAAGTGCATGCTGTGCCCCAACAGCAGGAGCAGTCACAGCAGGGTGGTTTTTATAGAGCCAGAGGCAGGAGGGGTTCCAGGCGAGGATCCCAATCTGCTCAACCCCAGCAACAAACTAAACAAATCCCCTGACTTTTCCCTCCAGGCTGCCTCTCCATCTACTGTAGGGGGCAGACTGAATCATTATTTTCAGGAATGGCTGAAAATTACCACAAACATGTGGTTTCTGGAAATAGTGAGTCAGGGCCTGTTCCTCTGCTTCAGAGCTCTTCCTCCTCCAAGAGCAAGGCAGTTCATAGCAGTTCCTTGCACAGAAAGAAAACTGCTGGAACAGGAGGTTCAGGCCTTAATTCTAGCAAGGGCAGTAGAGCCTGTCTCCCCCCACCCCAGCCAAAAAGGGCAGGGGTTTTATTCAAGATATTTCTTAACAACAAAACAGAATAGGGAGTGGCGGCCTGTACTAGACCTCATACTGCTAAACAGGTACCTGGTAAAACCCAGGTTCAAGATGGTCACATTGTCCATGATTCTGCCAACTCTGCAAAAAGGAGACTGGCTAGCCTCCTTAGACCTAAAGGACGCATATTTCCATATTCCCATAAGGGAGTCACACAGAAAATATCTGAGATTCAGGCTTCCCTCAGGCCATTATCAGTTCTCAACACTTCCCTTCGGGCTCACCTCTGCGCCAAGGGTCTTTACCAACTGCATAGCAGTAGTGGTGGCACACCTAAGAAGACTAGGTGTTGCAGTTTTTCCCTATCTGGACAATTGGCTAATCATGGGAAAGTCTCACCAGTAGGTGACCCAGCACCTTCTGGTAACCCAGGATCTGTTGCACTCTCTGGGATTCCTTCTCAACATCAAAGGTCAGTCCTGACCCCACCGTGCAGGTTCTGCAGTTTATAGGTGCAGAACTAAACACCATACTGGGAAGGGCTTTCCTACCTCAGGAGAGGGGCAGAAAGCATTTGGCTTTTGGCAAGGTCATTTGTCCTGAGCAAACCAAAGCCAGCAAGACAGTTTCTATAACTGTTAGGGCACATGGCTTCAGCAACAAGCACAGTCATAGGTGCCAGGTTTCAGATGAGAGATGTCCTGTTCCACCTCAAGGCACACTTGTGCCAAAGGTGGGACTGTCTGTCAAAACCCATACCAGTAACGGGTGTTACTAGAGGCACTCCAATGGTGAATGGAACTGGAAAACTTGAGAGAAGGGGTTCCATTCTTGCAGGAGCCCCCTTCTTTGGTTCTCACGACAGATGCTTCCCTGTTAGAGTGGGGTGCTCACTTGGGGGAGCACACCATTCACGGCACTTAGGAGGGTGCAGATTCCCTCCAGCATATAAACGTGCTCGAGCTAAAAGCTGTTTACCTGGCCATTCAGGCTTTCTCAAAATCTAATACAGGGAAAGGTGGTACAAGTCAGAACAGACAATACTACAACAATGTACAACATCAACAAACAGGGAGGGACAAGGTCTACCTCACTTTGTATAGAGGTAGTGAAGATATGGAGCCCTGCTTACTCTCTAAACGCCTCCCTACAATCAATCCATCTGCCTGGCAAGGACAACACCCTGGCAGATGCCTTGAGCAGGATAAACCAGGCCCATCACAAATGGACACTGAACAAGCAAATGGTGAACGCCCGATTCAGGAGGTGGGGCACTCCAGAGATGGACCTTTTTGCATCCCACCAAAACCACCACCTTCCTCTGTATTGTTGCAGGGCCCCTGCCAAGGGAACAGTTTCCCTAGATGCCCTGATTCTGGATTTTACAGGGAGGCATCTTTATGCCTTCCTTCCGTTTTTCCCTGATTCTCAGGGTGCTCATCAAGCTCAGATCACAGCCAGCTTCAGTGATTCTGGTAGCCTCAGACTGGGCCTGACAGCCTTGGTACTCCCTCCTGCTTTCTATGTCGGTGGCCAAACCGATTCACCTCCCACAAAGGTACAACCTACTGACCTCCTTTCAAGGGAGGGTCATGTACCCCAATCTCAGGTCTTTCAGACTCAAGGCATGGCTCTTAAGGACTTAGAGTACACAGGTTGGCAATTCTCTGAAGGGGTCCTGGAGGTCCTCAGAGGGTAAAGGAAACCTTCTACTAAGAAAACCTATTCCTCACAATAGAAAAGGTTCTCTATATGGTGTAAGGATAAGGGTGTAGCCTCAGCTCAAGCTGGCATACCAGCCTTGCTGGACTGTCTGACTCATCTGCATTCCCAAGGTCTGCAGCATTCAGCCCTGAAAGTGCACTTGGCTTCAGTGTCAGCATACATTTCAGCTTGAAAGGACACCTCCTTAGCATCAAATGCTATCTTTAGGAGGTTCTTTAAGGGACTGTCTCACCTGTTCCTCCCCTCACAGAGAACCAGTGCCAGCTTGGGACCCGAACATTTGCATTGCTCAGCTTATGCTTCCTCCCTTTGAGCCCTTGTCCTCTGCAGATCTCAAGTTTGTTATTTGGAAGGTAGTCTTCTTGGTGGCAATCACTACTGCCAGGAGGATAAGTGAGTTCCAGACCCTCTGTGTGGAAATGGAATATGTTTCCTTCCACAGGGACAAGGTAGTGTTGAGAACTAATAGGAAGTTCCTCCCCAAAGTGGTCTCGGACTTCCACTTGAACCAGTCTGTTACCTTGCCAATTTTCTTCACTGAGCACTCTAGCTCAGGGGAGCGTAGACTTCACAGCCTTGATGTAAAAAGGGCTTTAAGTTACTACATGACAGGACCATAGGCAGGACAGACAACAGCTGTTCCTCACCTATGAAGAGGTAGGTAAGGGGACACCTGCCTCAAAAAGAACTATTTCTTGAAGGATAGTTAATTGTATCCAGTTTTGCTACTCAAAAACAGGAAGGGTGCCCCCTGTTGGGATTAGGGCCCATTCTGCAAGGGCATAGCTGCCACTATTGCAGCTACTTGAGAGGTGCCTTTGGTGGAAATCTATAAAGCAGCTACCTGGAGGTCAGTCCACACCTTCACTAAGCATTATAGCCTGGACACCCAGTCCAGGAGTGATGCCAGGTTTGGCACAGCAGTCCTGCAGAGTCTTTTTCCTAAGTAGATCCTTTACCCACCTCCGTGAGGTACTGCTACATAGTCTGCAAGAAGTAATAATATTAGTGGATTCCTGGGGTTAGAAGAAAAAATTACTCACCTGTAGTGATCTTGTTTCTTCCAACGGGATCCACTAATGTTTAGGGTTGGGCGGATCTCTAATTTTGCTCAGATTTTGGATCCGGATATATGTATCACTGTATCTGACAGGATCCGGATATTTATCGGGTTGGATACATCAATCGTGGAGCTATCACTACAGCCTTCAAATTCAAAGCCCCACATCCCTCGCAGCCCCACACAATCGTAAAAATATTGTACGATCTAATAATGTACAGAATGGAGTCTTTATTATGTTGATTGCACGCAGGGCAAGAAACATATTGAGGCAGCTTTCTCAGAAGTAGGCTATGGAGGCGCGGCACTGTTGTGGCCAATGCTCCCATAGCCTGCAAAGGCTTGTCCCACTTCCCCCAGTGCCGTTGCATACTGCTGGTAACACAAGTTTGGAACGTTTGCACCAACTTGTGACAAATCAGCCGCTGCAATCGGGGGCCGCCTCATCATTGCAGCGTTAGCCATCCGCTGCAATGAAGGAGCGACTCGTCATTGCAAGGCGGGATGTAGCAACCCTGATATTGTTTGTGAACGTGGCGGCGGGTTGCCACCATGTTCATAAACAATATAACCCCCCCCATCATGTTTAGCTGTCGATGGGGCCCCAGTCCCTGTCAGCCTCAGTGCTGTGTTTCTGTAGCCGACGGGTAGCCACTCCCGTCGGCATTCTGTAACCCCTCCCCACTTTTAATCTGCACCCCGCCGGCATAATGATTCCCCCTCCCTTCTTTGTGTGCCGAATGGGTTGCCCAACCCCGCCGGCTACTGCTGCCCCCTCAAATAAAAGCTTTGGTGGCACGCTTGGGAGCCCACCCCAGCGTGCCACATGCCCCTGTAAAGGCAAAACGGTCCCAACAATCCTTTTTTTTTCCCTGCAAAAAGGAACGTCTCTGTAGTCTCCGTGGCCCCCACTCAACTGACTCGCACCCTGCCTCCCCACACCCCTCACCCCATACTTACCTCCAGAGCTCGGCATGACTATCTTCACTGACCGGGAACACGTCTGCACTCTTCAAAGCCGACCTGCAACTGAGGAAATGCCGTAAGCTGTATAATGTAATAAATAGGGTGTTTTCAACTTTAGTGCATAACTCGGGCATTTTTGGGAATTTTTTCACCAAATTTTCAACATGGGGTTTTTGGGACCCCTCCTCATGAGTGTTTGAACTGTCATGGTGTTATTCGGCCCCGAAAGGTGATTTTGCGGTCACTGTGTGGAATCACCTTTGGGGGCTGATTAACGAAATGACAGTGCCAGTGTTCATGATGTGGGCTCTCAAAAAGCCTGTGTTGCAAATTTGGTGGAATAAATCCAAAAAATGACTGTTTTACGAGCGTGCGCTGCACAGTCACTACGCACGTAACTTTGTGAATTTGCAATATTTTCACACCAGATTTTCAATATTGGCATTTTTTCACACCTCCTTGTGAACAGTACTGCTGTCATTGTTCACATCATGGTGGAAATGTGTTTTCGCACTTGTGGCGCAAAATAGTGCGGTTGCTGTGGGAAATCAGTGTTTGGGGCACATTGAGAAAATGACAGTGACACTGTTCATGAGTAGAGGTCCTGAAATGGCTATATTGAAAATTTGGTAACGATACTCCATAAAATGACTGTCTTACGAGCGTGCATTGCGCAGCTTGCACGCACACTCGTACTTTCGCAAATTTATAATATCTTCATTCCAGTTTTTCAACATTGCCATTTTCCCACACCTACTTCTGAACAGTGCAGCTGTCATTTTTCCCATCCTGGCCGAAATGTGGTTTCGCACTCCTGGCGCAGAATAGAGCAGTCGCTGTACAAAATCACTGTCCGGGACAGATTAAGAAAATGACAGTGATACTGTTCGTTAGCAGAAGTCCTAAAATGCCTATGTTGAAAATTTGGTGATGCTAGCCCATCAAATGACTGTGTTACAATTGTGCGTTGCACACTTTCCACACACCCTTGTAACTTCGCAGATTTGTAATATTGTCATGCCAGATTTTCAACAGTGGCATTTTTTCACACCTCCTTATGAGCAGTATAGCTGTCATTTTTCACATCCTGACTGAAATGTGGTTTCACAGTTGCGGCACAGAATACCGCGGTCGCTATGGGAAATCAATGTTCGGGAAAGATTAAGAAAATGACAGTCAGTGGCATTGTTCATGAGCAGAGGTCCTAAAAGCCCTATGTTGAAAATTTGGTGACGAAACTCCATAACATGACTGTGTTACAAGCGTGCGTTGAGCTGTTTCCACGCACTCTTGTAACTTCGAAAATTTGTAATATTTTCATGCCACATTTTCAACAGTGGCAGTTTTTCACACCTCCTTATAAACAGTTCAGCTGTCATTTTTCACATCCTGACTAAAATATGTTTTTGCACTCCTGCCGGAGAATAGCACGGTCACTGTGGGAAATCAGTGTTTGGGACAGATTAAGATCGAATGAGTGAGACAGGGGAGTGACCGAGCTCAACTGAGCTCTGTTGGGACTGCTGCAGTTTTGTCTGTGGGCAGAAAAAGGCCCCAGTGCAAGAGCCCAGTACAAAAGGGCAGCCTGCAGCACTGGGAGAAACAGAACGAGAGAGCGAGTGAGGGAGGAGGAGTGAGCAAACTCACCAGAGCGCCGTCAGGACTGCTGCGGATTTCATTGTGGGCAGAAACAGGCATCAAAGCAGGCAGGGACTCAGTAGAAAAGGCCAGCCTGTAGCGGTGGGAGAAACAGGACGACTGAGTAAGCTCAACAGAGCTCTATCAGGACTGCTGCGGATTTCTTTGTGGGCAGAAAAAGGCACCAGTGCAGGCAGGAGCCCCATACTAAAGGGCTGCTTGCAGCGCCAGGAAAAACAGAATGAGCGCGTGACAGAGGGAAACTGAGCGACCTCAACGGAGCTGTGTCGGGACAGCTGCGGGTTTCTTTGTGAACAGACAAAGGTGCCAATGCAGCCAGGAGCCCTGTACACAAGCATAGCCTACAGCGCCAAGAGACACAGAACGAGTGAGTGACAACACAGTAGTGAGTGAGCTCAGTGGAGCTGTATTGTGACTGCTGCGGATTTCTTTGTGGGCAGAAAATGCGGCAATGCAGGCAGGAGCCCAGTACAAAAGGCCAGCTTGCAGCGGCGGCAGAAACGGAATGAATGAGTGAGAGAGGGGGAGTGAGCGAGCTCAATGGAACTGTGCCGGTACTGCTTCAGATTTCCTTCTGGCTAGAACAAGCCGCTAATGCAGGCAGGAGCCCAGTACAAAAGGGCAGCCTGCAGCGGCAGGAGGCACAGAACGAGCGAGTGAGGGAGCTCAACGGAGCTCTGTTGGGACTGCTGCAGATTTGTTTGTGGGCAGAAAAAGGCAGCAATGCACGCAGGGGCCCTGTACAAAAGGGCAGCCTGTAGTGGTGGGAAAACCAGAATGAGCGAGTGAGAGAGGGGGAGTGAGCGAGCTCAACGGAGCTCTATTGTAGCCGCTGCAAATTTCTTTGTGGGCAGACGAAGGTGGCAACGCAGATAGGAGCCCAATAGAAAAGGGCAGCCTGCAGCGCCAGCAGAAACGGAATGAGCGAGTGAGAGGGGGGGAGTCAGCAGGCTCAACAGTCCTGTGTCTGGACTGCTGCAGATTTCTTTGTGGGCAGAAAAAGCCATCAACAGAAGCAGGAGCCCAGTACAAAAGGGCAGCCTGCAGCGCCAGGAGAACCAGAATGAGCGAGTAACAGAGGGGGAGTGAGCCACCTCAACGGAGCTCTGTTGGGACAGCTGCGGATTTCTTACTGGGCAGAATGAGGTGCCAGTGCAGGCAGGAGCCCAGTACAAAAGAGCAGCCTGCAGCACGCGGGAAGACAGACTAAGCGAGTGACAGAGGGGCAGTGAGTGAGCTCAACACACCAACGCAATCAACATTCGGCATTGACAAATGCTTGTTTTTAAAATGTTGTTACAAAATAAAAATATAATATTGCGCTCGCTGAGCTGTCTCTCTCTAAAAATAATGTTCTTACTTTCTGGCCTCTCTCTCTCTCCCTCGAACACTAACAGGTCAGTTGGAATGAATGGCTCTAGTAGCTTTGTCTTTCTGTGGCACAGCTCTCAGTGACCAGCTTCACTCGTACCATTTCTCTTCCAGACAGTCGGTGAAGTTTCTGCTTGTGCCAGCTTTTCTACTTCTGGAGGGAACGAAAGCGCCGACCATAATGCTCATTCTCTGTTTCTCTCCCCCCCCAACCTACTGGCAAGTGAATTCTGGACTTCTTTCACTACCCCAACATACCAAGACATTTTGCGGGCAGCACCTGTGGAGCACCATGACACACTCTGTTTTGCGAGCACCACCTCTGGAGCGCACTGACACAAGACAGTACAAAACTGTTATGAGGACGGCATGGCAGAGAAATGTACTGAGGATGGGACAGCACTCTCTGCCTATTACTAATGCTATCGCTCCCCCTCTTTCAGCATTACTACACCTCTCCTCCTCAGCTGATATGGTCCCACTCTCCTATAGCTAATCCGACTGATGACTGTTAAAATATCCAATCTGAACGGTTCTGCTCAAAATGGTCAATATCCAATCGGATCGTTTTATCGGATTGGATATCTGCCTATCCCTACTAATATTACTTCCCACCCTACCTCTCCTGGCAGAATCAGTAAAAACCTCTCAAGTGCTGATTGTATGAATACTTGGAGTGGTATGTAATCTGCTGGCACTTCTTAGTAATATTTTATAGCTTACAGGATCCTTTTTCCTTAGGTGAATCTGACATTTCGAAAAGGGGAATTTTTCTCTTTTTTTCCTGTTATTTAATGTTTACTAGTTGCCCCAGTTGGGGCCTTTTTTCTATTTCTAATTAGATGTTACTATGGCCTCTTTGCAGGCTCCTAAGAAAACTGAGGTTAGAATGTAGGCAGTTACATTGGGCAGTTTTTGAACTGAATGCACGAACTAAAGATTCCGTCATTAGCATAGCATTCCATTTGGCTCTGGGGCAGTGCTGGCTTAAAGGAGCACTGCAAGAAGTAATAATATTTCTAGGGACATGGATATGTTGTTCATCCACACTCATTGGCAGTATCCTTGCCGCTTTAAATCTTGCCGGAAGGTCTTCAAGCTTGCTCCTCCCACCCACCCGGTGGTATAACTCTCGGCCCGCCCCATGACGCTGAGATCTTCCTTACGCTTGGAAGCTCAGGTTTCCCTCCTTAACGCTCTCTGCGTTTCGACTGGTTCCTATTCTCCGTTGCGGATTTAAAATAATATTTTGTAAAAAGACTTCAGTCTTCGATCCCCTCGCTCATGATGGACAAATCGACCTGATTTCGGAGATGCCCATGCGGGCAGAAGATGTCTCGACTTGATCCACACTCCACGGTGTTCATTGTTTAGGCCTTGAGCATCGACTCCGCAGGCTTCATGCGACTGTGTCATCTTTTCTCGCCTACGCCCTCGAAGACCCTAAGCGTCTGATTGCAACTGGGGCGCCCCGAGAAGCGCTTTCTCCGTGAAGTCCATGAGGCCTGTTGGCGTGTAAGCTGGCAGGGCGTCTGGCTCATGGATCAGCTCGAAAGGATGGCTCAAGAGGTGTGAGGCGCGCGGTCAGATTTCCTCGGCCGCGTGCATTATCCCGGCCTTCTGGGTTCTTCCTACACGGCCTTTAAGGAGCTTTTGTCTGTCCTTTCCACTAAAGGAGAAGGGGCTTGCATCTGCTGGACCTTTTTCTCGGTCCAAAAAGAGGGATAGTGGTAAGTCCTCGTCGACGCTTCTTGGGAGCGGAAGGTCCTTCTTCCCGGCCGTCGCTGGCCGGCTTGGCTCGATCACTGGCTTCGCCACTGGCTCACGGGTGTCTCGGCCAGGCTGTTGACCTGACTCCACTGATGAAGTTTAGATTTTTCTCGACTCGATTGGCTGCTGTTTTAGTAGCCGGTTCCTCTCTCCCGGTTCCCCGGAGGGTTGAGTATCCTGGCTCGCCAGCCCGGTTCCGGAGCCCTCGGATGGACCTTCCGAGCCAAGGAGGCCGTTCTGGCTGACACTCTCGACCACCCGAAATTGGACTCTCGTCTCGGTTCGATCTTCAGTGTCCAGCTGCTCCTGACCGCTATGCAGGGGTCTCTGTCTCGGCATCGCTGGTAAGCGTTGCCGGCTGGCCCCTGCGTCCTCCTCGGAGGAGGCTCGGGCGAATTACGCCGACGGTACGAGGACCTATGTTGCAACAGTTCTCCTGGCCGGAATAAGCCGACCGCCTTTCCCGGCCATTAAGTGGTTGTCAATTGGAACCCGGCCGACACACCCCTCGACTTGAACCGTCATGGAGCCTACACCCAGGCCGGTTGTTCGCCAAAACAGCTGCTCCACCGACCCGTGGAACCTCCGGCCCACAGCCAATTAACTGGGGCTCCGACCAAGGATTCTCGGTCGCTAAGGGTTTACCCCATCGGCTGTCATTACCCTCACTCCCGACCGACCTCGGCAGGTGAAGGGTGGCTCAGGCCAGAGGCAGTTTTGAGGACCCTTCCGAGTCCGAAGATTCTTCCTCCTTCTTCTCCAAGCGACTGGACTTGGAGTCTTCAGGAGGTCAGTACAATGGACGATAGCCCGTCGTCCTTCCTAGGACTGCTTCGCTCATCTCGAGTCTACCGGGGATGGAGCTCGAACCCTTTCCAAACGGGCCAGGTATCCCTCACTGAGATTCTGGACCGAGGTGATTCTCCGGCGGAGGCCTTTCCGTGGCCGAAAATACAGTGGCCCGCACTGGAACTCTGGCAGCGCCCTGCTTCCTGCCCTGCGCCTGGCCAGGATGGCCAGGAAGTATGGGTCCTACCGGTTCCCTGTCCGGTTTTGGAACACCCCTCTGCTGGGGTTGAGTTACCCGACAAGCTTTTCCGGTGGCGCCGGCTTAGCGCCCGGATGTGGACAAACCTCCTGACAAGGAGTCCAAGAATTGGACTATGTCGGGCGAAAAGTCTCGCTATGCGTCCTCTCTGCCGTCCGTCAGGCCAGTTCGGCCGTCCTCATGGCACATTTTCTCATGCCCTGTTGGGCTCCCTGGATGAGTCATCCCTTATCTTCCTGCCGATCTGCGGACTACGGTTAAGCAGGTGCGGGACCAAGGACGGAGCAGTGGCCAAACACAGCTCCAGACTGCTTTGGATGTAGGGGACTCATGTGCCAGGATCGTATACGTAGGCTATGCGTCGGGCGTATTTGGCTGGAGGATATCCACCTTTACTGGGATACCCAGCACAAGTTGGCGGATGTTCTCTTTGGGGACTGACCTCTTCGACCCTGGGGTGGAAGGTCACCTGCAGAGGATCGAGAAGTCCAATGCCACCTGACTCGGTCTCTTCCGCCAGAAGGACAAAGGCCGTAAACCACAGCTCTAAGCCCTTTCGTCCTTCTGTGCCCTCGGCCCTGCCCAGCAACGTCAGGGCCAGCAGGCTCGGCCTTGGCATCCCAAACCCAAATGCCGGGCTTCCTCTAACAGGAGGCAGGGAGGAAGGCCCAGGAGGTCCCTCGGCCGGTCCCTCCTCCAAGCCTGCCCAGTGACCAGGCTGAGGTGTCGCCTGTCCCCGTCACCTTACCCTAGGTCCCCCGTGAGGACGGCTCAGCTTTTCCGTTCCGCTTGGTCGCTGTTACCACGGACAGGTGGGGTCTTGGAGGTGGTGGGAAGAGCCTGCCTCTGGAATTCGAGCAGGCACCACCCTTCAGAGCCTGCCGCCTCGGGGGCTTCCGGGATCCCCAGCCTCACTGGCGGCTCGTCGAGCCGACATCACTCTCCTCCTCCAGAAGGAGGTGGTAAGAGAGGTGGTGGACCCTCCTTCAGACCCAGGGTTTGTGTCCAGGTACTTCCTGGTTCCGAAACGGACGGGGGGCTGGCGCCCCATTCTCGACCTACACGACCTAAACAAGTTCCTAAGGTCTCGAACCTTCAGGATGGTCACTCTGGCTCAGATTATACCATCCTTGGAACGCGGCGTGTGGTTCTGCTCTTGGACTTGCAGGGACGTTTTCCCCCCTATCCGTCCGTCTCACCAGAGATTCCTTCGCCCGAGCGGAAGGATCCTCTTCAGTTCCAAGCCATGCCCTTCGGCTTGTCTCCAGCTCCCAGGGTCTTCACCAAATGCATGGCAGTGGTGACAGCATTCCCTCTTGGCGCGAGGGGTCAGGTGTACCCTTACCTGGACGACTGGCTGATAGCAGCTCCTCAGGAAGGAGGCCGGAGTGGTCCAGAGATCTGGCCCTCCAGGTCTGCTTCTCAACTGGGCCTCCCTATCAACGAGGCCAAGTCGGAACTCGAGCGAAGCAGGTGATTTTATTCATGAACGCGAGCTCGACTCTCTTCGAGCCAGCGCGCTCCCAGGCGGACAGGGCGAGGTTCTTTCCTCCTTTGCCCGATCATTTCTGGTTGGGCAATTCGCTCCTACCGGGACTTCCTCGCCTCCTGGGTCTCATGGCGGCCTGTACCAGCGTGGTCCGTTGGGCCCGCTGGAACATGCGTCCCCTTCAGTGGGGACTAGCCAGCCAGTGGTCTCGCGCTCGCGATCCCTTGGACCAGCTTGTAGTCGGTGACACAGGGGATGTGGAATGCTCTCCAGTGGTGGACCGTTCCAGATCATTTTGCAGGAGGCATCCCGTTCGTCCGCCCTGAGCAGCGGTCTCTCTGTCGACCGATGCCTCTCTGATGGGTTGGAGTGCCCATCTGGGAACACCGGGCTCATGGCCTCTGGTCCCCGCGGGAGTCCGATGCCACATCAGCCTGCTCTGGAGCTCAGGCGGTCCGCCCTAGCTCTCACCGCTTTGCTCCGTTCCTCCGGGGTCCAGTGGTCCGAGTCAGGACGGACAATACCACGACCATGCACTATCTAAACCGCCTTAGGGGGGACGCTCCCATGCTTCTATGCAAGGAAGCTCTCCGCATTTGGTCACTGTGGCGCAGCCTGGAGCGGATCTCCTAGCCATTCACGTGGCAGGAGCCTCCAACACCCTGGCCGATGCCCTGAGCCGGATGGGCTGCATCCCACGAGTGGTCTCTCCTGCCGGAGGTAGTACAGCATCTGTTCTCCCTTAGGGGCACACCTCAGGTGGACCTGTTTGCCTCCATGGAGAACGCGAAGCTGAGTCTGTTCCATGCCGGCCCCCCTCAGCAGGGCTCGCTGCAGGGGGATGCCTTCTCGAGGCAATGGACCCCGGGCCTCTTTACGCCTTCCCCATTTCCCTTGATCCACAAGGTGCTTCTCAAGGCGAGGGAGGGACAAGGCGAGGTGATTCTGATAGCCCCAGACTGGCCTCGCCAGTTCTGGTACCCAGATCTCCTCAGTCTCAGCTCCAGGACTCAGCGGCAGCTTCCAGCTCGCCCGGACCTGCTCTCAATCAATCAGGGAAGGTGTTCCATCCGGACCTTCAATCCTGCACCTGACGCCTGGTTCCTGGACGGCTAGGTTCCAGGCTTTGGGTCTTTCCGACGGAGGTCCTCAATGTAGTTAGGCGTCCCGTAAGTCGACCAGAAAATGCTATGCCTTCAAATGGAAAAGGTTTTCCATTTGGTGTCAGAACAAGGCTTGGACCCTTTCTCCTGTTCCTGGCAAGCATCTTGGACTATTTATGGTCCTTTCTAGTCAAGGGCTTAGGTCGGCGACCCTAAGGTGCACCTGGCAGCCATCTCTGCTTGCAGGCGCGGGCTGGGAAGCAGTCGGTCAGCGCAGGAGAGGTGGTCTGGCCTTTCAAAGGCCTTGATCACATTTCCTCCAGTGCGAGGAACCCCACCTCCGTAGGATCTACTGCTGGTACTGGCAAAGCTCATGGGCAGAAATCATTCAACCTATGCACAGGTGTGCTCTCGCACCTGTCGTGGAAGACCGCCTTCTTGGTGGCTATCACGTCAGCCAGAAGGATGGGAGGCTCAGGCGCTTTCCATCGATCTTCTTCCTGGTCTTCCACAGGGACAGGTTGTCCTCCTCCCCACCGAAATTCCTTCGAAGGTGGTGTAGGAGTTTCACCTTAACCAGGTGTTGACTCTGCGGTGTTCTACCCCAATCCACCTCGGAGGCCGACATATAGGCTCCATACTCTGGATCCTAGAAGGGCGCATTATTATAAGGAGCGACGCGGCTGATATTCGGGAGAGGTTCGCCAGCTGTTTGTCACCCACGCTGAAGCCGCATCTGGCAGACCTGCAGCCAAAGCGACGATAAGCAGGTGGGTAACCTCCTGCATAGACTCTGCTATAAGTTTAGCGGGCATGGAGCCCCAGAGGGATAAGAGCTCATTCTCACCCCGCCATACTCTGCAACGGTGGCTGCTTCCATGGACGTCCCTATCCAGGAAATCTGCAGGCTGCTACCTGGAAGTCAGCAAACACCTTCATTACCCACTACCACATCGACCTTGAGTCACCGGGATGCTGGTTTTGGGGCCTCGGTTCTCCAGTCTCTCTTTCCCAAGTAAGTATGTAGAGGTTGTCGTCTTGCCTCCCTCCTCCCGGAGAACTGCTAGAGTCTGCCAATGAGTGTGGATGAACAACATATCCATGTCCCTAGAAATACAGGTTACTCACCTGTGTGGGAGTTCTAGGAATGGTATATGTTGTTCATCCACTACATTCTCCGACCTCAGGCCCGGCGCGCACAACCTGAGCTTCCAGCGGGCAGATCTGGCGTCATGGGGCGGAGCCGAGGTTATACCACCCGGTGGGTGGGAGGAGCAAGCTTGAAGACCTTCCGCAAGATTTAAGCGGCAAGGATACTGCCAATGAGTGTGGATGAACAACATATACCATTCCTAGAACTCCTGTTACAGGTGAGTAACCTGTATTTGTGCATCCTGTTGGAAGAAACAAGATTACTACAGGTGAGTAATTTTTTCTTATTGCCTACTGCAAGAGCCTCCCTTGAAGATCTACTGTTATGGTAAGTTCTTAGTAAGTGTACTGTTTCTGTACTCATTTCCTCCCGATCCATTAATAGAGTGTTAATAAAACTACAGATGGAGGGCACGACCCTTATCCTCATTGTACCTCTTTGGCCTTGACAGATCTGGTATCCGCTGCTACAACAACTAGCAGTGGCTCCTCCAGTACCCTTGCATCTATGCGAAGAGGCCTGTTGCCACTGGACAAGGGGTTCTCTGGTCCATTCGGATTGGAAGTCTGCACCTGCATGCCTGGTTCTTGAAGATATAGTCATTTGAAGTTTTGGGGTATCACCAAAAGTAGCTGATGTGCTGGTTGCAGCCAGAATATCTTCCACCAGACATACATACTCGTTGAAGTGGCAGCGTTTCACTCTGGGGGCCACTGCCAAACATTTGGATCCATTTACCTGTCTAATTAGTGCAGTGTTGGAATACTTGATGTAATTGATAGACTCCAGTCTGCAGTATTCCTCACTGAAGGTGCATGTGGCAGCTGTATCAGCTTTCCATGCCCCTGTTGATGGGTGTACAATAGGTCAGTTAGAGGTCTCCCATACCTTTCTGAGAGGTGTTCTGCACATGAAACCTCCCAGTTGCAATTTGGCCCTTCCATTGGACCTCAGTTACGTGCTGCAAACACTAAATTTGGCTCCTTCTAAGCCAGCTGTAAGTTGTGGCTTATGCTTTCTTTCATTGAAAGCATTATTTTTAGGTGCAATCAGTTCAGCTCGAAGGATATCAGAGCTGCAAGATCTAATGTATGAGCATTCTTACTAGATTTTTCATAAAGAAAGTGTGTCTTCATGTACTAATCTTAAGTGTTTGTCAAAAGTGGTGTCTGAGTTTACAGTAAATCAAACTATCCACCTTCCTGTTTATTATCCAGACCATGCCAATCAGGGTGAAGCATTAATCCATACTTTGGATGTACATAGATTCATAAGATACTATATTACTTGCAGCGAGGACTGCAGAAAGTCCTCTCAGCTATTTGTTTTGTTCGTCCCTGGGAAAGAAGACCTCCCTATATCGAAACAGTGCTAGTCCAAATGGCTAACATATTGTGTTACCTTCTGTTATAGAAAGTATGCTAAGGAATTTCTTGATGTGGTTCATGGACATTCCACAAGGGGTATGGACATATCTGTTGTTTGCTTCAGAAGTGTGTCTGTGGCTTCAGCCACCTGGAGTACTGTCCACACCTCTACTAAACCTTACAGCATGGACATAGTTTCTCATAGACCAGCGGGCTTTGGCCTTGCTGTGCTACAGGGCCTTCTGTCATGAACAGACTGCACCATCCTTACAGTTGGCTTTTGGGACTGCTTGAGACTCGTTCCTAAGGTGTGGCCTAAGGGAAGAGTTATATCTTACTTCGAGACACAGCTCTTGCAGCAGGTTACACCATTAGGACTGAAGCCGGCAGGCATCAGGACCCCACGGAAAAATTCTAGCTAGCTATCTTCAGCGGGGACCGCCCCCGACATCGGTCCCGCCTCCGACGTCAGACGTAGTACATAAGGGGGCGGTCCCGCCCGATTCCCCAGTTCTTTCCCGTCGACTTGCATGTCTTGACCCTTCGGTTCCAGTTTCTAGCAGCGGCGCGTGGTAAAGTTTTCCTACAAAATTCGATTCTCTACAATCAAGTTTTCGCTGATGTCCTCTCCGACCTCCGGTCCTCCTCGAATGTGCTTGTGGGCAGAGTCCCTTCAAGGACCCTTTTCGGCCTGCGTTGGTGCCTAGGCCCAGACCACGACACCTGGTCCTGCTCCTTTTGCCAGGGTTTAATAGCAGAACCCGGATCCCTCGCCAGAAGGCCCTTCAGGCATTCCTACTAGAAGAAAAACTCAAGACCATGTCTTCCAAGGGGGACTCTTCGCAGAAGGCCCACAAGCATGCTGAGAAGCATAGGGAGAAGGCCCCTTCCTGGTCCCCGTCTAGGGCCTCAGACTCACGCAGCTCTAGTTCCAGGTCCGATCGCTCCCCTTCCCGGGCCAGCTCTCAGCCTCCCCCTGCTGCGGTTAGAAAGTCTTCATCCTCTTCCCAGGCCAAGACTCCCAGGCCTTCCTCGTCCTCCAAGGCCCTGGCCAAGTCGGGGGATCGCCACCATCACCATAAGTCGGGTTCCCGCCTTTCTGAACCCCCGTCAGGTCTGCTTCCTTGCCTCCTCCAAGACCAAGGAGCTCACCTCTGAAGAGCCGCGGACCAGCGCCCGGTCGTCCGTCCATCGACCCTCTCGCCACAGGTCCCAGACCACCCGTTGTGACGACCGTCGCCGGCCAGGCAATGCATCACGGATGCGGTAGGGGACGGCGCCCGCTCCTATTGAGAAGGGACGGCGCCTCCGACCGATGTTGGTCAGAGACCGTCACTGAGGAGAGTTGACTCAGCCCGAGGACCAGACGAGGCGACCCGATCCTGTCGAGATGCCCAGGACCCTCGCCACTACCCGAGCCCCTGTGGAGCCAGCGCCAGGACCCGGCGACCCGTCCACGAGCGCCGGACTGTCGTCGGGCCTTTATGAAGTGAAGAAGCTGTTTACTTACTGGTGGGACACCATAAAGAAGGACATGGTTCCCTCCACCTCCTCCTCCTCCTCCTACACGGTTGCTCCTCCGGTTCCTGCCCCCTCTCCATCTGGGTGCAGGCCAGCTGCCTCCTCCCGGGGCACAGAACACCTCCAAGGGAGACCAGACAAGCGGAGACCTCCGTCCAAATCCTCTTCAGGTCACCCAGCCTAAGAGACCCAGAAGGCGCCCGATGATCGCCTTCGACGGAGGACACGGGATCAGAGTTCTCAGCATCCAGATCCCCATCTCCCCTCTCCATCCCTTCTCCGGATCCACGCGAGATGCCAAAGTCTTCTCCGGATGACCCTTCGTTCTCGGATATTATGAGACACATCCAAGAGAACATGGGATGGGATGCGGAAGAGCTAGACCCCGAAAGGCTACGCCTTGCAAAGTATCTTCGGCAGAAGGACCCCAAGCCTGTGGTGGTGCCACCCTTGGTAGACACTTTCGTGGACGTCACCAAGGCAGCGTGGAAGCGTCCACATTCGCTCCCGGCGATGCCGAAGAAAGCTGATCGCTTGTACAAGGCTCCCAGGGAAGACCAATACTTGACTCAGCATCCTCAGGCCGACTCTCTGGTCATAACAGCCTCGCATGACCGGTCCCAGAGACCGCAACATCTGAGCAGCCTGCCACCGGACCCAGAGTCCAAACAGCTGGATGCCATGGGTAAGCGCCGCATATGCTTCCGCTACCTGTGCCATCAGATCCCTGAATTATTTGACCCACATGGTGCAGTTCAAAATGCCTTGTAGGAGCAGTCTGGATGCGGCTGAGAAACTGCCGGAGGTGAGCAGAAGGAGGAGATGCTTAGCTCCTTCCGTCACAGGGTTGGACGTAGGAACCCAAGTGCTACAGGCAGCGTACTACTCCAGCGGACTCCTCGGCCCGAGCAGCAGCTTCAGGCGTATGCATCCGGAGACACTCTTGGTTACGATCTCCGGTTTCACCCGGACGTCAGAAGAATATCATGGGCGCCCCATTCGAGGAGAGATTTTGTTTGGTAAACCCTCAGAGAAGATAATTACCAGACTCCAAGAGGCCGGGAAAGCGGTGAGAGTCGGTCCAGGCCATATACCGACCAAGCTTAGTTCCTTCAGTAGGAACCAAAGCCGTTCCATTGGGCCGGACACGAGAGACAACAGTCCCACCCGCTCCACAACAAAGGGGCTCTGGCTTCCTTAGAGCAGAAACAACCATGAGCTAAGCCTGCATACTCCTAAGCCGGCCCAGTCAGCGGGAACCTCCAGCCGCCACAGCCTGACTCCTTTCCGGCCCCCACCCTCAGGATCACGGAAATCATGGTCGAAGGTCGCATTGCGAACTTCCTGCCGGGATGGCGGCTATAACCACCGACAGGTGGGTTCTTCAGTTAGTCGGAAGAGGCCACTTTATAGAATTAGCAGAAAAGCCACCCCGGGCCTCCTTTGCTCTCCGGTACCGGGTCAGCACAAGTCACTGATCTGGCAAGAAATACTCACGCTCTTGCAAAGGGCGATAAAATCGTCCTGGAGAACCAGAGAGGACAAGGATACTATTCCACTTCTTCCTGGTTCCAAAGAAAACAGGGGACCTCCGTCCGATTCTGGACCTCTCGACCTCAACGTGTGATGCTACAAAAGATTCATGGTGACTCTTCGGGTCTCATTCCCATGCTGAAGCCAGGCCTTCTTAGCATCTCTAGACATGCAGGGCGCATACCTGCATCCCTATAGCTCAGGCGACAAGAGGTTCCTGCGCTTGAGTTTCTCGACCACCACCTTCAGTTCCGAGCCCTCCCATTTGGACTGTCATCCGCACCCAGGGTCTTTACCAAATGCATGGCAGTCGTGGCGCGTCTAAGGAGACAGGGCCATTATGTGTTCCGTACCAGACGATTGGTTTCTCATGGCCGCCTCAGAGAGCTTTGTTAGACGATCCAGGCAACCCAGGACCTGTTTCGATCTCTGAGCATCCTAATCAACCACGAGAAGTCTCTCCTGGTACCGTCGCTAGAAGCTGCAATTTATAAGCGCAGTACTGGACACATTCAGGAAGAGCATTTCTTCCAGACGACAGAGCGGAGCCATCAGATCCTCATCAGGGCTTCGATGAACAAGACCAGCCAACCAGGTTGGTCCTTCGCTTGCTCGGACATATGGCGGCCATTCCTACCATCCCTTTTCGCAAGGCTCCACATGCGGGTAACTCAGTGGATGCTCAAGGTGCAATGGGATCAAAGGCAAGACCACATGCAGCATCCGGTCAGAATCACGAACACCGTGATTCGAGACTGGCAGTGGTGGCTAGACCCAGGGACACTCTCCACGGGCGTCCCATTTATAGCGCTGTCCCCGGAGGTAATCCTCACCACAGACACCTCAGGACTAGGGTGGGGAGCACACCTGGACGGGGTGAAGTCCCAGGGACGTGGACCCCTCTGGAGGCCCACCTCCATATCAACGTCCTAGAGATGAGGGCGGTCCTTTATGCCCTGCAGGCCTTTCAGTCAGAAATCGCGAGTACTCTCCTGCTTCAGACAGACAACACAGGCGGTGATGTAGCTCCTCAACAAACAAGGAGGCGCACCTCACACTGCAGGGAGGCCATGACCGTGAGGGATTGGGTAATCCGACACATGCCAAATCTCGATCACATACATGTTCCCCGGTGGACAACACAATTGCAGACCTGGCCTGAGTCGCCCCAGGCCAGAGTCCACGCACTGGGAACTTCTTCAAGAGGTAGCAGAGGATCTGTTTCTTCGATGGGAAACTCCAGAGTTGGACTTATGAACCTTCCCCATCCAACACAAAACTGCCCAATTCTTGCTTGCTAGATCCAGGGCCTGGTGTTTTCTGGCGAGACGTTGTCCCTCTCCTGGGCGACAGATTCCTCTACGCTCCCTCCTTCCTGTTGATCCAGAGGTTCTTCTCAACCGCGCAGGGAGCAAGCAACCATGATCCTTGTGGCCCCTTCTGGCTCAGACAGATCTGGTCCCTTTACTGAGTCAGCCATCCGGAACCCGCCTCCCGCGTCGCTCATCTCCCATCTCTTGTCTCAGGAGGAAGGTTCACTGTCCACCTGGACTCACGCTCATTGAACCTGCATGCATGGCTCCCAGAGACATAGCCATCTTAGCCACTGGGGTCTCGCAAGAGGTTGCGGGAAGTCCTTTCTGCAGCCGAAAGCCCGGCAACGCATCACGGCGTCGCACGCCATGAAATGGCGCCGTTTTTGTTTATGGTCACAAGCACGTGGCCTTTCCCCTTTAGGTTGCCCGGTGAGAGCGGTGTTAGACTACCTGCTCTCCCTTTTCCGTTCGGGCCTCGCCTACTTCTCTATCAAGGTGCACCTCTGTGCCATTTCAGCCTACCACCTTCCGGTGGGACAGTGCACAGTGGCACAATTAGATGCCTCTCGGGAATTTTTGAGAGGGGTGTTACATCTTAGGCCTCCCATTAAGGACCCAGTGCCTCCATGAGTTTGCTCTTTGTCCTGGAACAACTCACGCTTTCCCCCTTGAACCTGCAGGATTGCGAGGCTGCGTTTTCTGTCGTGGAAAACACTGTTTTTTGGTTGCTGTTATGTCAGCGAGAAGGTTTCTGAGCTTCACGCTCTTATGTACAAAGAGCCTTATTTAATTTTCCACTGGGACAGAGTATCCTGAGATTGGTCTAAATTTTTGCCCTAGGTGGTTTCCTACACTCACTCTCAATCAGGATATTGACCTGCGGTCTACTTCCCAAGTACTCACAATAGAGGAGAGGCACCTGCTCACACACAGGATGTTTCACCATCAGCTGAGGTATTACCTCAATGAGATCTAAAAACAGCTTCAGATACAGAGCAACTTTCGCTTCTTTCTGAAAGGATGATGGGCCAACCAGTATCCAAACAGTCCCTGTCTCGCTGGCTTGTCAGTGCATCTCATACTGTTATGATATCAAACAAAAGCCCCTCGAGATCAGTCGGGGTCATTCCACTAGGGTGTGGCCACCTCTTTTGCAACCTCAAGCGTCTCCACCTCTGCCATATATTGCTGCAGCCACTTGGAGCTCTGTAGCATACATTTATCAGAGCATTATAGCCTGGACATCGCTTCACGGCGAAGAGCCGGCTCGGCCTGGCTGTGCTACAGGGTCTCCTGTCCTAGATTCAGGACCTGGAATGTAATTCTAGTTCTAGGGACATGGATATGTTGTTCATCCACACTCATTGGCAGGTATCCTTGCCGCTTTAAATCTTGCCGGAAGGTCTTCAAGCTTGCTCCTCCCACCCACCCGGGTGGTATAACTCTCGGCTCCGCCCCATGACGCCAGATCTTCCTTACCGCTTGGAAGCTCAGGTTCCCTCCTTAACGCTCTGCGTTTGAGACTGGTTCCTATTTCTCCGTTTGCGGATTTAAAAATAAATTTTGCAAAAAAGACTTCAGTCTTCTATCCCTCGCGGCTGCGATGGACAATCGACTCCGGTTTCGGAGATGCCCATCGGTAGAAGATACCGGTGGGATCCACACTCACGATGTAATACTGCCGAGGCCTTGAGCACGACCCGCGGGCTTGACTGTGTCTCATCTTTCTCGGCCCACGCCCTCGAAGACCGTGCTGCCCGATTGCAACTGGGCGTCCCGAGCGTTCCCTCCGGTGAAGTCCAAGGAGGCCCGGTTGGCGGTGTCATGATGACGGGCTCGGCCGGATCAGCTTCGGCGGATGGTGGCCCTCGAAGAAGAGGGCGGCGCGGCCGTATCTTCCTCGGCCGCGGCATTTATCCCGCTCTCTCTGGGCTCTTCTTACGGCTTCTTTTAAGGAGCTTTGTCTATCCCTCTCCACTAAAGGAGAAGGACTCGTTGCGGGACCTTATTCTCGGTCCAAAAAGAGGACGAAATGGGAAGTCCTCCGTAGATGCTCTTGGGAGCGGGAAAGGTCCCTCTCCCGGGCCGTCGACAAGCCGGCTTCGAGTCGACAGCTAAACCCGGCCACTAGCATCACGGTGTCCCCGTCAGGTCAGTTGACCGAGACTTTCCACCGATAAAAGTCGAGATTTTCTCGACCCATTGAATGAATACGCCTTTAGCAGCCGAGATTCCCCTCTCCCGGTTCCCCGGGAGGAGTTGAGGATCCGTGGGCTCGCCTGTGCCTCCGGTTCCGGAGCCCTCGGATGCACCATCCGAGCGAAGGGTGCCGGTTCGGCCGACACCTCACTCACCCGAAATTCCAGGACTCTGGGTCTCGGTCTCGGACCTCTTCGCGGTCAGCCGATCCCACCGTCATAGGCGGCCCGGCTCGGCATCATGCAAACGCCAGCGTCGCCGCTCGGCCTCGTCCTCCTCCTCGGATGAGGGAGGCTTGGCGTAAAATTACATCGGATGCGAGGACCTTATGTTGCAACAGCTCCTCCTGGCCGGGGAGTAAGCCGGCCCGTCGCCTTCCGGCCATTAAATTAACTGTCACGGGCGGCCGACACAACCTCGACTTATCGAGGAGCCTATGCAGGCAGTTGTTAGGCCAAAACCAGCTACTCCACCAATTCGGTTGAACCTCCGCCTCACAACCACCAAGTGGGCTCGACCAAGGATTCGTTAAGCTAAGGTCTACCCATCGGCTGTCGTCACCCTCACTCCCGACCGACCTCGGCAGGTGAAGGGTGGCTCCAGGCAGAAAACGCTCTTCGAGGACTCTTCCGAGTCCGAAGATGATTCCTCCTTTTTCTCCAAGTGACTGGACTTGGAGTCTTCAGGAGGTCAGTCAATGGACGATAGCCCGTCGTCCTTCCTAGGACTGCTTCGGCTCATCTCGGAGTCCACCGGGATGGAGCTCGAACCCGTTTCTAAACGGGCCAGGTATCCCCTCACGAGTTCTGGACCGAGGATTCTCGGCCGAGGCCTTTCCGGTGGCCAAGGCCATAGTGGGTCCGGCACTGGAGCTTTGGCAGCGCCCTGCTTCCTGCCCTCGCCCGGCCAGGATGGCCAAGAAGTATGCGTCCCCACCGTTCCTTGTCCGGTTTTGAACACCCCTCTGCTGAGGGTTGGTTACCGACAGCGTTTCCGGCGCCGGCGCTGCGCCAGGGATGTGGACAAACCTCCTGACAAGGTCCAAGGAATGGACTATGTCGGGCGAAAAAGTCTACGCTGCGTCCTCTCGGCCTTCGTCAGGCCAGTTCGGCCGATCCTCATGGCACATTTTTCTCATGCCCTGTTGGGCTCCTGGATGAGGTCATCCCTCATCTTCCTGCCGATCTGCAGACTACGGTTAAGCGAGTGCGGGACCAGGGCAGGGCAGTGGCCAAACAGCAGCTCAGACTGCTTTGGATATAGGGACTCATGTGCCAGATCGGTGGCGCGCAGTGGCTATGTCGGCGGGCTTGGCTGAGGATATCCACCTTTACTGGATACCCAGCACAAGTTGGCGGATGTTCCCTTACAGGGACTGACCTCTTGAGCCCTGGGGTGGAAGGTCACCTGCAGAGGATCGAGAAGTCCAATGCTACCTTGGACTCGGTCTCCTTCGCTCAGAAGGACAAGGCACAGAACCACAGCCTAAGCCCTTTGTCCTTCTGGCCTTCGGCAGCCCGCCCATGATCAGGGCCAGCAGGCTCAGCCTTGGCATCCCAAACCCAAACCATGGCTTCCTCTAACAGGAGGCAGGAGGAAGGCCCAGGAGGGTCCCTCGGCGGTCCCTCCTCAAGCCTGCCCAGTGACAGGCTGAGGGGTGTCATCCCATTTCCGTCACCTTACCCCTAGGTCCCCGTGGAAAGTGACTCAGCACTTCCGTTCCGCCTGGTCTGCCTGTTTCCACGGACAGGTGGGTCTTGGAGGTGGTGGAAGAGCCTGCCTCTGGAATTGGAGCAGGCACCACCCCTTCAGAGCCGTGCCCCTCAGGAGCCGGGATCCCCAGCCTCACTGGCGGCTCGTCGAGCCGACACCGCCTCTCCTCCAGAAGGAGGTGATAAGAAGGTGGTGGACCCTCCTTCAGACCCAGGTTTGTGTCCAGGTACTTCCTGGTTCGAGCGGACGGGCTGGCCCCATTCTCAAACCTACGGCCTAAACAAGTTCCTAAGGTCTCGAACCTTCAGGATGGTCACTCTGGCTCAGATAATACCATCCTTGGAGCCAGCGGCGTGTGGTTCTGCTCTCTGGACTTGCAGGGCAGCGTTTTCACGTCCCTATCCGTCCGTCTCACCAGAGATTCCTTCGCTTCCGGACGGAAGGATCCCTCTTGAGTTCAAGCCATGCCCTTCGACATCTCCAGCTCCCAGGGTCTTCACCAAATGCATGGCAGTGGTGACAGCTCCCTGCGGCGCCGAGGGGTCGGGTGTACCCTTACCTGGACGACTGGCTGATAGCAGCTCCCTCCAGGAAGGAGGCAGAGTGGTCCAGAGATCTGGCCCTCAGGTCTGCTCTCAACTGGGCCTCCTTATCCAGCGAGGCCAAGTCGGACTCGAGGCGAAGCAGGTGATTCTATTCATCGGGCGCAGCTCGACTCTCTTGAGCCAGGCGCGGCTCCCGGCGGACAGGGCCGAGGGTTCTTTCCTCCTTGCCCGATCATTTCTGGTTGGGCAATTCACTCCCTGCCGGGACTTCCTGCGCCTCCTGGGTCTCATGGCGGCCTCGCCAGCGTGGTCCGTTGGGCCTGCTGGAACATCGTCCCCCTTCAGTGGGGACTGGCCAGCCAGTGGTCCTGGCGCTGCGATCTTTGGACCAGCTTGTCGGTGACACAGGGGATGTGGAATGCTCTCCAGTGGTGGACCGTTCCAGATCATTTGCAGGAGGGCATCCGTTCGTCCGCCCGAGCCGGCGGCTCTCTATCGACCGATGCCTCTCTGATGGGTTGGGGTGCCCATCTGGGGAACACCGGCTCATGGCCTCGGGTCCGGGAGTCGATGCCACATCAACCTGCTGGAGCTCGGCGGTCCGCTAGCTCTCACCGCCTTTGCTCCGTTCCTCCGGGGTCAAGTGGTCCGGTCAGACGGACAATACCACGACCATGTACTATCTAAACCGCCAGGGCGGGCCAGCGCTCCATGCTTCTATGCAAGAAGCTCTCCGCGTTTGGTCACTCGTCGCAGCCTGGAGGCGGATCTCCTAGCCATTCACGTGGCAGGGCCTCCAACACCTGGCGATGCCCTGAGCGGATGGGGCTGCATCCCACGAGTGGTCTCTCCTGCCGGGTAGTACAGCATCTGTTCTCCCATTGGGGCACACCTCAGGTGGACCTGTTTGCCTCCAGGGAGAGCGCAAAGCTGAGTCTGTTCCATGCCCGCCCCCCTCAGCAGGGCTCGCTGCAGGGGATGCCTTCTCAAGGCAGTGGACCCCGGGCCTCTTTGACGCCTTTCCCCCATTTCCCTTGATCCACAAGGTGCTTCTCAAGGCGAGGAGGGACAAGGCGCAGGTGATTCTGATAGCCCCAGACTGGCCTCGCAGTTCTGGTACCAGATCTCCTCAGTCTCAGCTCCAGGACTCCCTGGCCAGCTTCCAGCTCGCCCGGACCTGCTCTCAGTCAATCAGAGGAAGGTGTTCCATCCGGACCTTCAATCCCTGCACCTGACGGCCTGGTTCTAGCTGACAGAGTTCAGGCCTTGGGTCTTTCGTGAGGTCCTCAATGTAGTTGAGGCGTCCTGTAAGTCGACCAGAAATGCTATGCCTTCAAATGGAAAGGTTTTCCATTTGGTGTCAGAGACAAGGGCTTGGACCCTTCCTCCTGTTCCTTGGCAAGCATCTTGGACTATTTATGGTCCCTTTCTAGTCAAGGGCTTAGGTCGACGACCCTAAGGGTGCACCTGGCAGCCATCTCTGCTTACCGGGCGCGGGCCGGGAAGCAGTCGGTGGCGCAGGAGAAGGTGGTCTGGCGCTTTTTCAAAGGCCTTGATCACATTTCCCCTCCAGTGCGGGAACCCCCACCTCCGTGGGATCTACTGCTGGTACTGGCAAAGCTCATGGGCAAGCCATTGAACCTATGCACAGGTGTGCTCTCTCTCACCTGTCGTGGAAGACCGCTTCTTGGTGGCTATCACGTCAGCCAGAAGGATGGGAGAGCTCAGGCGCTTCCATCGAGTCTCCTTACCTGGTCTTCCACAGGGACAAGGTTGTCCTCTTCACCGAAATTCCTTCCAAGGTGGTGTCGGAGTTTCACCTTAACCAGGTGTTGACTCTGCGGTGTTCTACCCCAATCACACCTCGGAGGCCGAATATAGGCTCCATACTCTGGACCCTAGAGACGGCGTTCGCTTATTATAAGAGCGCATGGCTGAAATTGGGAGAGGTTCGCTAGCTGTTTGTCACTCACGCTGAAGCCATCTGGCAGACCTGCAGCAGCGGACGATAAGCAGGTGGGTAACCTCCTGCATAGATCTCTACTATAAGTTGGCGGGCATGGAGCCTCCCAGAGGATAAGAGCTCATTCTACCTGCCATACTGCTGCAACGGTGGCTGCTTCCAGGGACGTCCCTATCCAGGAAATCTGCAGGGCTGCTACCTGGAGTCAGCAAACACCTTCATTACCCATTACCACATCGACCTTGAGTCACGCCGGGATGCTGGTTTGGGGCCTCCAGTTCCTCAGTCTCTCTTTCCCAAGTAAGTATTGGGGGTGTCGTCTTGCCTCCCTCCTCCCGGAGAACTGCTAGAGTCTGCCAATGAGTGTGGATGAACAACATATCCATGTCCCTAGAAATACAGGTTACTCACCTGTAACAGGAGTTCTAGAATGGATATGTTGTTCATCCACAGTCCCTGAACCTCGCCGCCGGACGCTGACACCTGAGCTTCCAGCGGGCCAGATCTGGCGTCATGGCGGAGCCGAGTTATATCACCCGGTGGTGGGAGGAGCAAGCTGAAGACCTTCCGGCAAGATTTAAAGCGGCAGGATACCTGCCAATGAGTGTGGATGAACAACATATACCATTCCTAGAACTCCTGTTACAGGTGAGTAACCTGTATTTCCTCCTCCCAGAATGTTTCGGCGTTACTGCTTGGGAATCAGTCCTAATGGTGTAACCTGCTGGAAGAGCTGTGTCTTAGTAAGATAGCACAGTTCGTAGAACTTACGTAACAGTAGATCTTCGAGAACAACTCTTGCAGCAGGTACCTTCCCCCACCTTCCCGTTGGGAGGCATGGCTTAGGCCTTTACTAACAGGGATTTTCCTTTGACTTCTGACGGTGGATCCTCGGTCTCCCATTTGATGTCAGCCTGCGGCGGAAGTCTCCGGCGGAGAACTGGGGGTGGGCGGGACCGCCCCTTATGTACTACGTCTGAGCCGGAGGGACCACGCCGGGGGCGGTCCCCGCTGAAGATAGCTAGCTAGAATTTTTCCGTGGGGTCCTGATGCCTGCCGGCTTCAGTCCTAATGGTGTAACCTGCTGCAAGAGCTGTTCTCGAAGATCTACTGTCACGGTAAGTTCTTACGTAACTGTACTGTACTTATCATAACAGTAGATCTTGAAGAGCATCTTTTCCCTTAGGGCATGCCAGCCCTCCCTTCTTCACCCCTTTTTTATCAGGTAAAGGGGAATATGGTATTGAATTCTTCTGGAAGAGAGACCTCCAAGCACAATCTCCAGGGGAAATGGAGGAGAGATGGGTCCACCCATGTTTATGTAGATATTGGTGCGTGACATCATCTCGGGTGGCCCCCGGCTAACAAACATTTCTGTGTGGTCCTAGCGCTGATGCTAGTATAGTTCCAAAGGTGTGGCTTAAGGGAAGAGATTCTCTCGAATATCTACTGTTATGGTAAATAATTAAGTGTTCTTTCCCCATTAATCAATGCAGTGGGACCTGGTGGAATGTATGCAAAAATCCTGAATTAGTTTTTGTTGACCGGGTAAGTGCACTAGACAAATCCTGCCTATTTTCAGGCACGACCCGGGGAAGGGGGATAAAGACAATGCCAATTGACCTTGAACCAGATTAAGCTGTTGGTGGTATTTTTTTTTAGTGAATGAGGGAGATTTGGCCAGTGACACCGGGGAAATTCCCCTACTCTTTCGATAAGTGCCATGGGATCTTTAACATCCACCTGAACTACCATCCAGGCAGATGGGACCTCGGTTTAACGTCTCGTCCGAAAGACGGCACCTCAGAAGTGCAGCACCCCTCTCATGCTGCACTACAGTGTCAGTACTAGGATAGTAACCCAAGTGCCAGATGTGGGAACTGAACCCACAGCCCTCTGATCTCCCGACCTCAGAGGCAAGTGTGCTACCTACTGAGCCACTGACACTGAAAATTAACTATCCAATGAACTGTACTTTATAACTGCAAGAATTAGAACACTGTAGCCAAACTTGTACATCATCTACATGAGGGATGTGGTACCTCAGAACTGAGAAATTTTTTTAAAGATGCTCTCTCTCACTGTGCTGATTGCAACCCTCCCAATATTCCAACAGCAGATCTTTAGTGTCTGCTGAAATGAGAGCGGTCATCCTAGACAGTGTTACTAGCTAACTAGACGACTAAGTCCTAAAGATTTATTGTTTAAAAAAATGTACCTATGGCCAAGGCTGGGAACTATAGGTCAGTCAGTTTAACATCAATACTAGGGAAGATGTTTGAGACAGTCATAAGAAATGGCATTGATAAATCTTTTTTTTTTTAATGTTGTCAATTATGTCACAAAGAGGCTCATTGAAAAAAGAAGCTGTGGAAGTTGTGCATCTGGGCTTCAGCAGAGTCTTTAACAGTGCTGCATAGGATTCTGATTCATAAACTAAAGAATCTATGTATAAATGATAATAGTATATGGTTAGTGCTTACTGTGGATAAAAGGCAGTGGCTTTCGAAAAGTTGTTGTAGGGCAGTTCAAAGGTCAAGAAAAGCTGTTGTAGTATCGTTCTGATGTCACAACGATACTACAACAACTTTTCTCCTTTGAGCTGCTGCCTGAATGGCCGAAACAGCGCTGTGCTCAAAAATGAACAGAGTAAATTTCCGGCGAAGGTTAGCGAGTGGTTTGGAGAGTGGTGGATTCATGTAGTTTGGACACCTACTACCTTTGACTTTGTGTGTGTCCAAACTACCAGTGTGGCAGTTTTATTTTTTTTTTTTTTTTTAAACACCAGTGCTGTAGATCATCGCGGTCGAGAGCAGAGTGGCACTGCACTGAGAAACGCGATGTCAGGAGGGCATAGCGGGACTTCACCGTGGACCTGGAGCAAGTGAACACGAACACAAGGTATGAATCCTTGTGAAATTAAAGTTTTCTACAGTCTGGGAACCATATACTATACAAAATAGTGTATGGATGGCCATACACAACTAACACTGTGTTTCTGTCTCTGGGATGTGATGACGTCATGCAGACCTCTCGAGCTTTGCTCTCGAGGTCTGCAAGCCATCATCACATCCCCTCGATAGAAACACAGCCTTGTTGTGTATGGCCACCCATACACTATTCTGTATGTGTAATTAAATGGATCAGAAATTGGTTACAGGAGAGGAAACAAAGGGTTGTAAGAAACAGTAATCTATCTGCACAGAAACCAGTGACCAGTGGAGTCCCACAAGGTTCTGTACTGGAGCCTACATTGTTTAATATATTTATAAGTGGACAGGAAGTGGGCATCAGTAGTTTGGGTTGCCAGCTTCCCGTATATCACCAAGATTGGAAGAGTAGTTGCATCTCAGCAAGTTGTTAATGAAATACAGAGGGGCCTTGACATGCTTGGAAGTGGGTGGAAAAATGGCAGATGAATTTCTTTTTTTGTTGTTATAATTTTTATTCAAGTTAATAATTTTTTCAACTGGGGGAAGGGGAGAGGGATACAAAGGAAAAAAGGGAGGGAAGGAAGGGGAAGACAGACAGTCACAATTCATAAAATATTTAAATTGCTTAGGGTTACACTGCAAATCGGTTAGCATAGCATTGTAATTACATTGCGTACAGTGTCTTAGTGAAGGACAGCAGGAATGAGGGAAAAAAATGAAATAAAATAAAAAAAAAACCAAACAGGAAAGAAAATTAAAATATCGAGTTACAAATAAATAATTTCATAAGGTAGGGTAACTATAAGAACTTAAACAGCATATGCTACAGACTCTGACTGGTACATAATTAATTCACTTGAATTGCACAATTAAACCAAGCCCCTACTCCCAACACCTGGACAACTGGCCTTATCAATTAAGTCGTTCAAAGCTGAACTTGGTGATTCTTGTCCCCCCATGACCCCTCTTTCCATGGGATTCTTTTATGGGACAAAGGAGGGATCCTTAGACATAATTTAAAGTACCCATCTAGACCATGTCACTGTAAATAAATCAGTTTTATCATTTAAATGATAAGAAATTCTTTCTGCTCTATAAATCCAAGTAACAATCTCCCTCCATTCCAACACGGTGGGAACTTTGGGGGTAAGCCAATGTCGTGTCAGTGCCTTTTTGGCCGCTAGCAACAAAGCTCCTAGGAGGTATTGTGTAAGTGGATCGCTACACTCCAGAGTAAAGACATGGAGGATAAATAAATCTACTGATAAGGTGAGTGAGACATCAAAAAGGGATCTCAATTCCAACTGTAATGAAGACAGAAAAGATTGTATTAAAGGACAGGCCCAGAATATGTGAGTGTGATGTGCCTTATGGCTGATGAATTTCAATGACTGCACCATGTTGGGTGCATCGCTTGATTTTTAAACGTTAAAATGGTGCCAAGAATATGAAGGAAAAACACATCCCTAAACAACATAGATTACTGAAACTCGGCAGGACAAGACCCTAGGGGTAATGATGAGTTGTAGCTTGAAATGTCTAGCAAGGCAAACAGAATCATGTGACTCAAGAGATGCTTCATAAGCAGATTGAGGGATTTTGTAATGCCCTTCATCAGATCACTGATCCAGTCGCATCTTGAGTGTAGTGTACCGTTCTGGTCCCCATATTTTAGGAAAGATATTGACAAGATTTTGGAAGTGCAGAGGAGAGCAACCAGAGTGGTCGAAGGCTTGGAAAACATGGGATAGAAGAACCAACTGGCAGAACAGTGGCTTTTTGCCATGGAAACACAAAGCCTCAGAGGAGGTATGATTACATAATTCAGATACCTACACTGGCTAGCACCATCAGCGAAATGCAGGTTTTCGGGATATACGAGACCGGGAGGACAAGGGAAAGATCAGTGTCTCTGAAAGGAGGAAGACTCAAAGGAAGTATCGGGAAAAAGTACTTTACAGACTGAGTCATTGTTACTTGGAAAAGTCTTCCAGAACCAGTGTTCTAACAACACGACTGTGATGGATGATGCCCCATAACTTACAGAATGTTTCAGAGTCTGCTGTCTGCACTTTGCTGAATATGAGACCCTCTGCCTCCCAACATCAGATCTTTATTTTCCATAAAAGAGAATGGTTACTCTGGGGCACTGTTTCTCCCTTCAAGCTTAATGGACACCAAGACAGCTAAAAAGCTCCGACAAGATGGCGGCCACGCTGGGCCAGCCGTTATGAATCTACCCATTTTTATTTTATTTTGCAGTGTTTTATATTTTGTTGGACTGAATTTTTTGATTTTATTTCTTGTCTGTTGATCATTTTATTGGTCTTTGTTTGAGCCCTGTTCTGGACCTGAACCCGACTTTCGCGTTCTGCATTTTTATTTTTGTGCGAGCAGTGGATGTAGAGCGAGCAGTGGATGCGAGGAGGTCCTTTTTGTTAGCCTGCTGCTTGGTTCGGCGCTTCCTTGAATTTCTGTTTGTTTCGTCGCCTGATACCTGATTGCTTCTCCTGACACCCTGGGTTTTCCCCTGATGTGCTGGATCTGTAGAAGGGGTGCACTGTTGAAGACCTGAATGCATCGGACGTATAGAAGGGAGGCTGTATTGTTGAAGACCTGAAGATCCAAAAAACACTATTGTGGAGTGCCTTGAGTGGGGGACTTGCTATCGTGTTTTGTTGGAGTTGCTTTGTTCGACGCTGCGGTTCCACCACCAAGTGGTCAAAACTGACTAGTCATCTTGAGTTTGGGGGTGGTAAGGCCAGTGTGCTGTGCTGGGTGAGGGAGGCCCTGACCTCCCCCTGCTCCTAGGGCAATTCCTGTTCATGCTGCTCGGGACCGAGCGGGAATTGCCTCATTTGGCCCCAGGGAGCTGGAGCTATTTCTTTGAGGCACTCCTAAGTTTACCTTGGGGTTGGTCCTGGCGGTCTGACATCTGGGTGCCTGTAACTGCAGGTCTTAGGTGCTGTGTGCAGGGCCTGGTTGGGACGGTTTCGGAGGGGGGGGATATCCCTCTTTTGCCTAGAAAATGCATGCTCCTGGCCTTTGCTCTTAGTTCCCTTGATCTTTTCTACGACTTCTGTCCTTGGGATTATATGTACTGATGTATGGACTTTTGGTTGCTGAACTATGATGGAGCAGCTATAGTTTCTGGATTCTTGGAGAAACAACTGGCTTTTCTGGATTCTTTTACCCCCACTCTGCGAGAGAGAGTGGTGGATTAAAGAATTTGGGATTTTGGATCTCTCTACATTCCTGGTCTTGATCAGATTTTAATTTTTATTCTCTGGGCAGTGAGAGTGCCCTGACGTTTTTTGACATTTCTGTTTTTTGTTTTTGGAAGGTGCTTAATTTTCACTTTATTATTTGGTGGCAGTGAAAGTGCCATAAATAGTACATTTCTAGGCCCTGATAGTGAGAGCATCATTGGCCTGAAGATTATTCATAGTCCTGCTGGTAGTGAGAGGACCATCGGGACTGGGACTTGGACTGTTTGGTTCTTCATTATACATTTTATGATTTTATTATTTATTTTGTTTTATATTCATTGTTGTTAGGCTTATGTTTGTTTATAATTCTGTATTCTAGGGTAGTTATTTACAAGGAAATTTGGACTTTGTTGTGGTGTTTGGCTCTAGCTGTAGTTATTTGTTTTTGAAATGTGCCCCCCGTTATACGTTATTCATCCTCTCTCTCCATGCCCTTCACCCATTCTCCCCCTGCCTTTTTCTATCTACCAGCCTGTCGGGCGCCAGTATTGTAATGATGGGCGTGGGGATGTGATGGGGGTGTTGATATTGGAGGTCAAGGAGCGGCCCTCTCGCATAGGGTTGATTATGACCAGAAGATGCCCTGGGGCGAAATTGAGCCTGGAACGTGGTAATCCATGTCTAGTCCCCATACCCAAGGGCACTGTCTCTTTAGATGGGCAAGTAGCTGGGACGGCTCATGAACCCCATCCAACTCAGGTGGTGTTATGCAATGGCAGATCTATTAAGAACAAAACTCCTGTTGTTGCAGATTTTGTTGAAATAGCTGATCTGGCTTGCATCACCGAGACCTGGCTGGATGATAATGCTGGCCCCATACTGGAGGCAGCAATTCCAGTCGGGTATTCGGTGATATGATTGGACCGCCGGGGGGGGTAGCAGTCTGTTTTAAGACCGAGTTGGGCCTCACTGGTGTACCAGTAGATTAGGTCAAATCCTTTGAGTGTACTGTGGTAGCTGGTGTGGGCTAGGATACGCTCGTCTATCGTCCACCCGGACGAAAGCGATTCTCAGAGGAATGGCGGATTTTCGCTGGCTGCACGGAGACGCTCGAGTCGCCCAGACCTGATGGTTCTGGGCGACTTCAATGCCTGGGTCAACTCAACTCTCGCCTTTGGTCAGCACTTCCTTCAGTTGATGACATCACTGGGTTTCACACAGATTGTTTCTTCAGCTACCCATAATCATGGTCACTCTCTGGATTTGGTTTTCCTCCTGGGGATTGAGGCCTCTGACTTGGGGGTGGAATCAGTTAGTTGGTCCGATCATTACACTGTGAGGTTCAACTTTTCTGCCCCTCTTTGTAGGTCTGCCCCGTGGAGATGGTCAGTTGCTGCCCTTTACGGGATGTGTGCCCTGAAGACCTGGTAGCGGCGATTGACCTCTCAGTGTTTCCTGATGCCAGCTTGAGTACAGAGTTATTGATTCTGGCCTATAATAAGGCCATTTCCTTGGCTCTGGAGTTGATATTTCCTGTCCGTGTTCATCCCCTCCCTCTCCACCCTCAGGCCCCTTGGTTTGATGGGACTTTGAGGGAGTTGCGGCGGTTGGGACGAAGGTTAGAACGTCGCTGGCGGAAATCTGCCCTGGAAGTTGACCACCTTAGTTTGGTGGAGCATTATCAATTCTACCAATCAGTGATTTGCCATAAGAAGGCAGAGTTCCTGTCCAGGGAGATCACGTAGCTCAGAGTCGACCAGCTCAACTCTTCCGAACTGTGGACAGGTTGTGCAACCCATCCTGTCTGCAGCTCCGTCGACTTTTTTCACAAAAAGAGTGTGATGAGCTTGCTCAATTCTTTGCGAATAAGGTGGCTGACACCAGGTCAGAGATCCGCTTGACTTGCTCTGTGGGGAACGCGGTCAGTCGGCACTTGGTCACTATACCTTGTACTTCCTGCAGTACCTTTGACCTGCCGGCTTTCGAGGATATTTTGCGGATTATCCAGGGGATGCGCCCTACATGCTGTAGTTTAGATCCAGGCCCAACTTCCTGATTTTGGGTTGTTATGAGATCACTGGCCTGTTTCTGGCTCAAATTGTCCGGTGCTCCTTGGAATCGGGTGAGTTTCCAAGCTCCCTGAAGGAGGCAGTGGTAACACCCCTTCTAAAGAAAGCTTCATTGAACCCAGACATTTTTGCTAACTACAGACCTATCTCAAACCTTCCCTTTATTGGAAAGGTTATTGAGATAGTAGTGGCAATCCAGCTGGAGAACCATTTGACCATCCATAATATCTACGAACCTCTCCAGTCGGGTTTTCGTAAGAGGCACAATACTGAGACGGCTCTGGTTCGGGTGCACAAGGATCTCCTGATGGCGAGAGATCAGAGAAACCGTTCCATTCTGATACTCCTTGATCTCTCTTCAGCCTTTGACACTGTAGACCATGGGGTCCTGCTCGAACGCCTAAGATCCATCTGTGGCCTGTCAGGCACAGTGCCCAGATGGTTTACATCTTTCCTTGCTGGTAGAGCACAGAGTAGTGTTGGGAATTTTTTCTTCTATCCCTGTCTCTCTGTCTTGTGGGGTTCCTCAGGGCTCGGTGCTGTCCCCCATGTTGTTTGCAGTGTACATGCTGCCCCTCGGAGACATTGTTAGATGGTATGGGCTGAGGTTTCACTGTTATGCTGATGATACCCAGCTCTACTTGACTTTTGCCCCCGACCAGGTTAGTGCTCTCTCAGTATTCTATAACTGCCTCATCGAAATCCAAGACTGGATGAATTTGAGCTGGTTAAAGTTGAATGCAGGAAAGACTGAGTTTATGGTTGTGGACTCAGGTTGCAGGACAGAGGGGCTGAGGACCGATCAGCCCTCTGGATTATTTCTGGGGGGCGTTCTGATCCTTACCTCAGAATGGGTGCACGACCTTGGAGTGGTGCTTGATGACGGGCTGACCCTCCATTATCAGGTGTCAGCAGTCGTTAAGTCAGCCTTTTATCATCTTAGGAACATCGCCAGGGTTAAACACCTTGTTCCGTCTAGCAATTTACCTGTGTTGGTCCACGCCTTTGTGACGTCTCACCTTGACTACTGCAACTCCCTTTACTTAGGGGTTCCTGGGGGTTGATATCCGCCACTTGCAGCTAGTGCAGAACGCTGCTGCTCGATTGTTGATAGGGGTGTCTAGAAGAATGCATATCACCCCTGTGTTGCGTGATCTGCACTGGCTGCTGATTCAGTGGCGGATCACCTTTAAGGTAGGTTTATTGACCTACAAAGCCCTACACGGACTTGGCCCCGACTACTTGAAAGAGCTTCTGATTCCCTACAGCCCTGTGCAACAGCTCCATTCGACTGATGAGGGGTTGCTGGAGATTCCGAGGGTTATCTTGAAATCTTCTGGGGCCATGCTTTTATTTTTGTGGCCCCAACCCTCTGGAATTCTCTGCCCCATCAGCTCAGGGAATGTGCGACCATGGGGAGCTTCAAGCAGGCACTCAAGATTTTTTGTGGAGTCAAGCGTTTCATGAATTGTAATGATTTTTAAATGGTTTATGTTTTATCTGTTATATTTTAGAGAATTTGTTTTTAAAAATTGTAAAGCACCTTGGAATTTGAAAGGCACTCAATAAATAAAGTTTTATTATTATTATTATTAATCCATTCAGACATTGAACTCATAGGGTGTTAGTGCAGAGCATTACAGTAGCTTGGCTACCTGTTCTTTTAAGATTTTGCTTAGTTTTGTTATTGTTTAAACAGTTTAAATCAGTCCAGTTTCTCACTTGAAAGTAGGCACTACTGACTGAGCCTAAAATAGCCGGTACGTCAGAACACAATATCTCTTTCATCAGGCCACACCTATGGAACTGTAGTTGTCAGGTACTAGGACCACACAGAAACTTTTTGCAAGCAGTCCACAAGGGGCCACCTATAACAGTGTCCTACATCAGCACTTTCCATATAAATGTGGGTGGCCCATTCCCTCCTCAGTTCTTTTCCCACTGTCGACCATAACTCGTTGAACCATTCGCGGAAATGCCGTCGTTACAGTCGACTTTCCTATTTTCTTACCCTAGTTATGCTCACTTTTTAAAAATTAATTTTGTTGCCATGTATATAGTCTAAAGAGGCATCCAGACTGTTTAAGTACCGCAAGTGCAGTGAAAAGATTTACCCAGGCAACTCGCTCAACGTCTGCGTATATTATCGTGGCCCATAATGTGAAGGCTTGTCCGATCTGCATGAAATTCGACAAGGCTACCCGGTGACGCAGATAGAAGGCCTTGGAAACCCATCTTTTGAAGCAGCAGGTGGCCAGGATGGATAACCAACTCAGGAAGAAGAGCTCTGTCATGTCACTGGCTTGGTCCTAAGGCACCGAATCATCAAAGTCCCGGGAAAATTCTTTGGAAGAGGGGAAAGAAGCGAAGATAAAGCCTCCCCGGTACACTCAGTTTCACACATCCATTCCAGTGTGACTGCCCCAGCACTGTTGACTGCTGCTGCGGCGATGCCATCAGTCACACTGACCATCGACACCCACAAATGGTCCGGGCAGACTGAAGGTGCCACCAGGTCTATTATGGCTGGTGAGTCGCCATTGACGTCTGGGGCAACATTCCCCCTGTTGATACCCACTGGCGTTCGCATTGACTACTCGGGTGCCAACATGCAGGCTATTCTGTCGTCTTTTATGGACATTCTCAAATGCGTGCTGCCACCCCCTCCGTTACTGGGGGCTTCATCAACTGGCCAGTCCGACCAACCCCAGCGTTGATGCCAGCCAGGTCAACATGCCAGACACCCTCTAGGCCATTGACGGCTTCTCTCTCTCCTTGTGTCCTCCTGACCACGTCGGCGAGGATCAAGAGTGTAAACCAGAGCTCATTATGGAGGAGGAGGAAGAGAAAGGTGAGGAATATGGGGACCTTTATGAGAGAACCAGTTCCACAGTCTCTACTGCAACTGTAGACTCAGTGGTTTATACTCCCAGATCTCCCCCTGAAGACCCCTCATTCATTACTGTGATGCAGGAGCTTCAGTCTGCCGTGGGGTTTGATTCAAAGGAGCAGGATATCACTAAGAAGAATCTAATGGACTTCTGAGAACTACCTGACTCCCCCCATTGTTATTCCTCCTGTCCTACCAACACTGGAGGATGTCACAATGGCTGCCAGGCATAGGCGCAAGTACGATACCTGCGGACCAAGAAAGGCAGGTAAGTTGTACCAGGCCTCCTCAGGTAAACCTTTTTTTTGCAGGACAACCTGAGGCCTGCTCTTTTGTCATCAGCGCAGCCCATGACAGATCTAAGGCACCAAATCACCTTAGTTCCCTCCCGATAAGAAGTCTAGGAGGCTTGATGTCTTGGGCAAAAGGACTTTTGCTTCTGCCTCTCTGGGCCTGAGGATTGCAAACTACCAGGACCACATAGTAAAATATCAAAATACTCTTTAGAGAAAGGCCAAGGCAACTGCCCAGGCTTTCCCAGAGGGTACTCCTAAGCAGGAGCTGTATGCTCTTACAACAGGTGCAAACGTAGGTAAACACCTGCTATGCTCCGCCTATGACATTTTTGATGTCTCTGCCAGGGCTGCAGCCTCTGTCATATGTCTCGGGAGACACTCCTGGCTAAGAGTGGATGGATTTGCCAGTGAAGTCTAGCATTCCATCCTCAGTGTCCTCTTCAGGAGACATAAGCTGTTTGGAGCAGATGTTCAGGACATTTTCTTCAACTTACAGGATTCAGGTAGAACCCTGAAATCAGTGCACTCCATGTACCATACTCCGCCTAGGACTAGACAGAGGGTGTCCTGTCGTCCAGCCACTACCAGACATAGGTCTGCAACTAGACAGCAGAGCAAGGGTAGAGCAGCAGCACCCGTACCCCTGCCAAACTCCATTCCAGATGTCCACTCAGAAGCCCCTAGAGGTGGCACTGCGGCAGCAGTCACAGCAACAGGCTCTGCTGACTCTGTTGTACACCCCTCTCCTTCTCTGCCTCCAGGGATGGTGGTCTGGAGTCATCTTTTCCCTTGATCTGGACCAGTGGAGAAAGGTAACATCAGACGTTTGGGTCCAGTACATAATTGCACAAGGCCATGCTCTGTAGCTTCTGGAACTGCATCCAGACCATCCCCATGGTGCCTTCACATTACCCTCTAGAACACATCCCATTGCTCCTGGAGGAAATTCACACCTTGCTTCAGCAAAGGGTAATTTAACCTGTCCCCTTGGAACAATGGAACACAGGGTTCTTTTCTCAGTACTTCTAGATTCCAAAATGGACAGGAGACCTGAGACCCATTCTAGACCTCAGGGATCTGAACTTCTATATAGAGTACAAGAAGTTCAGAATGATCACACAGCAAGGCCTGCTTCCACTGCTGCAACCAAGGGACTGAATTTGCTCCCTAGATATGCAGGATGGTTATCTGCACATCAAGATCTACAACTCCCACAAGAAATATCTAAGATTCTTGTTTCATGGAGAGCACTACCAGTTTAGGGCATTGCCCTTTGGCTTGTCATCTGCGTTATAGGTATTTACCAGATGTTTAGCAGTGGTGGCAGCAGTCCTCCACAGGGAAGGCCTATATGTCTTTCCATACCTGGATGACTGACTTCTCAAAGCTCACTCCAAGGAGCAGCTTTCCCACACACTAGACTGCACCAGGCACCTGTTCAGTGATGTAGAGATTACTATCATTGTCCTAGAGTCAGTCCTGATCCTTACCAATGTTTGCAGTACATAGGGGCAGTTGTGGGCACACCCCAAGGCTTAGCCTTCCTGCCACAGGACAGGGCTAAGCATCTGATAGCCCAGGCCCAGATAGTCTACAACAGGTACATCACGGCCAGGACATTCCTGAGACTCCTAGGACTGAAGGCAGTGGCCATTACCACAGTACCACTGGTCAGGTTGCCCATGAGGATCCCACATTGGACACTAAGAGGCCAGTGGGACCATTGCATGGACGACCTAGAACAAAAGGTTCTAGTGACCTCTTCTGTCCGAAAAGTACTTCAGTGGTGGGTGGAACCCAGTCATTTGCTGAAGGGGGTTCCCTTCCTGATTCCCTCCCCTCATCATATTCTCACCACAGTTGCCTCAGGGATGGGCTGGGAGGCACACCTATGGCCTCACTAAACACAGGGGACATGAACCAAAGTGGAGAGCACCCACCACATAAACGTCCTAGAAATGAGAGCTGTTCTGTATGGTCTACAGGCCTTCCAGTTTCATCTATCCCTGGGTCCTCTGTTAATTCAGACGGACAACATAAGTGTGATGCACTGCATCAACAAACGAGGGACTCATTCCACTCCCCTGTGCAGGGAGGCAATGGAAGTCTGGTATTGGGCCTTGGACCACAGTTTAGAACTATTAGCAGTACATGTTCCAGGGGCCCAAAATGTCTTGGCAGATACACTAAGCCAGTCACATTCCAAAATACACAAGTGGGAGCTGCTGACATCGGTCGCAGAAGACATGTTCGATAGATGGGATTGTCCAGAGGTGGACCTTTTTGCATCCCCACACAATGCAAAATTGCCACTTTTTAGCTCGTTCGCTCCAGGGGGCCTGGAGTTGTTTGGTAAGATGAGTTGTCTCTTTCTTGGAAAGGGAGGTTCCTGTATGCCTTTCCTTTCTTCTCTCTAATCCAGAATGCTAATGAAGCTTCAAATGGAAGGGACTACTCTGATACTCATTGCCCCAATGTGGCCTTGTCAGATTTGGTTACCCTTACTGCAGCAGCTGGCTGTGGAACCTTTAGTGCCCCTTCCCTAATGCTAGGACCTTCTGTCACAGGATCAAGGGACTCTGGATCATCCAGACCTCAAGCCATTCCACCTTCATGCATGGCTCCTGAAAACGTAGCCATTGCCAGGTTTGGAGTGTCTCAAAAGGTGGCTGATGTACTGGTGGCTGCAAGAATGGCTTCCACCATAACTAACCACTTACTCTACAAAGTGGAAGCGGTTTGTTCTGTTGGTCGTTTCTCACAAACTGGATCCATTTACCTCTCCAATAAACCAGGTTCTAGTGTATTTGTTGTTCTTATCAGATGCAGGCCTACAGTGCTCTTCTATTGAGGTGCAGTTGGCTGCCATTTCAGCCTTCCACATGCCTGTTGATGGTCGTATGGTTGCTCAGCTGGAGGTGGCCCATACGTTCTTGAGAGGCATTCTGCACTTGAAACCTCCTGTCCACAAGCCTGTCCCGGCTTGGGACCTGGATTTTGTGTTAGAGAAGTTTACTTTGGCTCCTTTTGAGCCGCCGCAAGTTGCGGCCTACACTCTTTGTCATGGAGAATGTTCTTTTTAGTTACTATTACTTCAGCGCAAAGAATTGCAGAGCTTCAGGCTGTAATGTGTGAGCCTCTTTATTTGATTTTCCACAAAGACAGGATGTCTTTGTGTACCAGTCCTAAGTTCTTACCAAAAGTAGTGTCTGAGTTTACTCTGAATCAAACCATCCACCTGCCTGTTTATTTTCCTGAGCATGCCAATCCAGGGGAAACATTGCTCCATACTTTAGATGTACATGGAATACTCAGGTACTATATACACTGTAGGACTGCATGAACTCCTCACAGCGTTTTTTTTTTCCTTCACCCCTGGGAAAGAGGGCTTTCCCATTTCTAAACAGTACTTGTCCAAGTGGTTGGCCAACTGTATTACTTTCTGTTATAGGAAGTATCGTAAGGAACTTCCAGGGGTTCGTGACCACTCGACTAGTGGTATGCGCACTTCTGTTGCCTGTTTAAGGAATGTGTCTGCTGCCGAAATTTGTGTAGCTGCCACCTGGAGTACTGTCCGCACCTTCACTAAATATTACAGTCTGGACATTTCCTCGTGAAAAAGGGCTGACTGGCCTACCTGTCCTTCAAGGCCTACTTTCTTAGGCCTGTGGGCTCCAGCCACCCAGACTGTTCTGTCGGTACTACTTGGTACTCATTCCATAAGCGTGGCCTGATGAAAGTGATATCCTCAAAGAAGATAGAACAGTTACGTACTTAACGTAACAGTAGATATTCAAGAGAATCCCTTTCATCAGGCCATGCCAATCCACCCTCCATCCCCCTTGGGGTTTAGAGCTTTGGAGCTCCTGTCTCTTTCGCCAGAAAGGTCTGCCTGCTGCTTCCTGCCTTGCCTGGTAGGCAGAGCCACAGATTCTCTCCTGGTTCCCTACAAGGAGGTCCTCCGAATATTATCTCAGGCATGGAACTGAGGAGGGGACGGCCCCTAGTGGACTGCTTGCAATAAGTTTCTGTGGTCTGAGTGCCTGATGGCTATAATTCCATAGATGTGGCCTGATAAAAGAGATTCTCTGGAAGATCTACAGTTACGTTAAGTACGTAACTGTTCTGTGTCACTGGAGTGTGAGTGCTCCGGCTGCATTACTGTACTGTGATACATCATAAGTGATCTAGAACATTGTCCAAGTTTCAGGCACATAATCATTCAGAACCTATTCTTAGCTTTCATGTTAAATTGAATTTGTGGGGAAAGAACTTGATGTCCAGTGGTCTTCTTTCTTTTCTAAATTTGTATGGTTGTAAATTGGCCAGATTCCATCATATCTGAATGCAAGCTGTTGTGGCCAACTGTGTTTTGTACTTTTTTCTTTTCAAGGACACCATCCTGTACTGGACTCTGGAGTTCTGACTCTCACTGCATGTTTACAGGACCCAGTGCCATGACAGAGTCAGAACACCAAATTCCTGGTTCCATGAAGAGAACGACACAGAATGTTCCTTAAAATAAACAGTACAAACTATAGTTTGACACATTAACTTGTTTTCAAGAGGACTGTTAAATTCGAGTCATTGGGGGCACGAATCTCATTTTAGAAAACAGGAAACTTCAGGTTGAATAAAAGAATGGATAGCTACTGTAAAAACTTTAAAACCAGTATGTTTATGAAAGTTGTATTTATTGCTGATGTAGTCTAGGATTCTGGTTCCATCCTGTCATTAATCTTTTAAATATTTAGCATTAAAGTGCACCTTTTCTGGTGCTCACCCTAGAAACCCTGAACGACCCCTACCTGCCCCGAATTCATATGCTGCTGAAAGTTTAATTATTACATGCCTTATTTTAGGAAGGGGAGGGATCATATTTTGGCTCCATGGAGCTGACAGCCCAGTCCATTGCACTTCTGCTCTTCAGCAGTGCCCCCATACAAGCACGTTTTGTGATGCAAGTATATGGATAATGCAGGGGCTCCCTCTGCAGAAAGTAATGGGACTGCTTTTTTAACTTCTTTTTTTCATAATTTAGATTACCATTCCAAACAAATCGAGGCCACCACTCAACTAACAAGGCCTCCCTTTTGTTGCTGTTATACATAGAGGCTTGGGCTTCAGTGCCCAGTACTTTTTACTTTTCAGTATGCATACCAAGATGGTAGGTACTCTTCTTTTTTTTTTTTGTCCGGTACTGCCTTCCTGAATGGTTGGCATTCCTGGTTTTCTTTATTTATTACAGAAACATGCTATGGGTCTTCATCAAAGTGTTCGTGGTCGCTCTGATTATGCTGCGGCCTCCTGTAGGTCATTATTATGTTTCATTGTATACCCTGTAGCCCATGTGTTATGTGGCTGGTCTGGCCTATGCCTTCCTTTCCCTTTATCCTAGGGTATCATTGGTCCTTTACTTAGGGCCATCCTCTTGCTGTACTTTATGTACTGCTTAGTATTTGTTCCAAAGGTGTGGCTTTATGGAGGAGATATCCTCAAAGAAGATAGCTTGGTTACATACTGTAACAGGAGATCTTTGAGAGAACCTCCTCCATAGTGTCATAGAACACCTTCCCACCTGCATCCTGTTTTTCAGATGACTTGTTGTAGCAGTTTTTTTTTTTTTTTTTTTTGGGTAATGTAGCTTTCTAGGGACATGGATATGTTGTTCAGTCCACACTTTTTGGCAGGTTCCTTGCCGCTTTAAATCTTGCCGGAAGGTTTTCAAGCTGGCTCCTCCCACCCACCTGGGTGGTAAAACTCTCGGCTCTGCCCCATGACGCCAGATCTTACTTACCGCTTGGAAGCTCAGGTTTCCTCCTTAGCGCTCTGCGTTTTAGACTGGATCCTAACTCTTCGGTTCGTCCGAAACTGGTTTTGAAGTTTTCTAAACTTCGGTCTTCATCTTCCCTCGCGGCTGCGATGGACAAATCTAATCTTCCTGGACTAAGTCTCCATCACTCATTCACACTAGTGGGATAGCGCCGGAGGCGCTAGGATCAAGCGGGAGCCAAAAATTTTCAGAAGGGCCAGCGCCGGTAGGACCCTGCCTTGACACAGCAGACTGACTTCGCGCCTCGTATAGCTATCTCGGCGTCAACCCTCCAACCGCCTCAGTTCCTTTTTCCCCGCTGTCGAGTGCGCTTGGATGTCGACGTCGCTCATCTGCCGGAGTCAAAGTTTTCGTCTATACGACAGCAGCTTTTAGTGTTTAATCTAAAAGTTTTAATTTAACTATTTAGTAGTAATTTTTTATTTTACGAATAAGAAGATTATGAAGAAATTCTTTCCTGCCATCCACGGAGTCGTCCTTAGACGGTAGCGGTGACGGTAGGAAGACTTCGTTTGAAAGTTGTTATGGCAGAGGGGCTGTGCCCGGTCCGCCACCCTTAAGTAACGGGGGGGGTCTGACTACGGACAGTCCTGTGCTCGTCGGGGAGGACAGTCCACCGAAGCACGAATCTGGCGGTGCCGGGGATCCGGCTCCGCTTAGCCTCGAGCTCTTCTTCTTCGTTTGGGGAAGAAGAATCGGTGCCGCTCGAGGTTGCCTGTTGGTATGTCTGCACGAGGATTGTTCGTTGGTAGGGGCATAGGCCTGAACCAACTTTCGTGGGTTCCCCCTGGGCCCCGCTCCTAATGGCTGCTTTTCTCGACTCCGGACTCCATCTCTGTCCTCGTTGGAGTTTCGGTGAGCAGTTCCACCTCTGGGCTGCTCCTGTGGAGCAGGGGGTTTGACTCCTTTTTTCCTGGTTGTGTTCCTGGTTTCTGGGCCTCCGGGCCTTGGAGCCGTTGGACCGGGGCCGGGTCAATTGGATCTGAATGAGCGCGGTGCCCTCTTGGTGCCTTCGCCATCTTGTCAGCCCCTCGTGCCTACCCCCCTCTTCCTTTCCATGCAGGGGCCGGCACAGGCACCACCTCTCTTCTTTTCCATGGTGTTTTTCCTGGCGTTGTGCCCAACACCTTGGTGGCGCCACAGGTCTGGTGCTGTGCCCCTGGTTTGGCATGGGTGCCATAGGCGGCACTGCTGGTGTTTGGGTCGGCGCTGGGACTCGGCGCCGTGGCTCGGTGCCATGCTTGGCACTGTACTGGATGCAGTCGGCGCCATGGCTCGGTGCTGTACTCGGCTCCATGGCTCGGTGCCGTGGTCGGCACCGTGCTCTGTGCAGTCGGCGCCGTGGCTTGCTCGGTGCCATGCTCGGCTCCGTGTTTCGGCGCCGTGCTCTGTGCCGCAGTCGGTGCTGTGCTCGGTGCCATGGGTCGGCTCTGTGGCTCACGCTGTGCTCGGCGTCGTGCTTGGCGCCGTGGGTGCTTCTTTGTCGGCGCCGTTAGCGGTGCTGTGGGTGTCTCACGGTGCCACTGATGCCCGCGGGCACTCGTGGGTGCTGCGGGTGGCGCCGGGCACCGTGGGCAGCGCCGTGCACCCGCGGGCGATGCCTGGCACCCGCGGGTGGCACCTGGCACCCGCAGGTGCCATGGGTGCCATGGGCGTCGGGGGGTGCCCTCGCGTGCCATTGCTGCCGTTGGTACTGAGGATACCTGCGGGTTCTGCCGTGGGTGCCCTCTGGTGTCTCTCAGGTTGGCATGGTTACTGCTTGGTGCCTTCCTGTGCCAGGAGTGATGCTAGTGCTGCAGGGGTACCAGTTGGTGCTGTCTGACAGAACTAGGGAAAGATCTGTGTTTGCAGACCTCTCTTCCGCAGGACTTGTGTTGGGATGTTCCATGGAATGAATTCCTATTCTGCGGATTATTTCACACATTTTAGTGAGTGGCGGTCTGCGATCGGATCTCCTCATCCAGCGATTTTCCGCTGATGGGACTCTTCTGTTCTGTTTCTGTCAGCGGAATCTCTCATTCCGTCAGCACTTCTCAGCCCCCTACGTGGCCAAGCTCCTCGACACCCTTCCTGGTGGCGGAGTCTCTAGTGGCTCTAACCGAGACCTCTTTTGGGTCCTCCTGTGGTAGAAAGGCATCTGGATGAATCTTTCCCTGTTCTTCTGGTCAGTGATACAGCGGATGACTCATTTTATATACTGACGCCCTCTCTATCATCCAAGTCTGTGATGCAAGCTCTTTTAGTAGTTCCTCATTTATGGGGTCCACCATAGTGTTCAGACTGGATCTGTGGACTATATACCTCTGCGTCTAGACTTTTTCAGTGGTCAAGACAATTACACTCTTTGGAACATTTTAATTCTATGGTGGAGCTGCACAGACTGTCCGCTCCTTTGATAAGGGTATACAGCCCATTTTTGATGCTGCCCTGTGGTGGCTGCTCGCCAGGTAGTTAACATCTGTCTAGCTATTATTAGTCCAGTCAGGGTTCAGTTATGGATCTACAGGCTCCTCCTGCTCCTCAGAGGATGACATCCTTGTCATTTCTGTATCAAGCAATACTTGCCAAATAGCAGCCAGCAACCTTGTCAGGCTCGGACTAATGATATTTAAAAAAAAAAAAAAGGGGGGTTCAAATTATCACAGCACAGGGTCTAGTTGGAATTTCCTGATACCACGCTTGGATCTGATCAGGTTCCGCCTCAACCCTGAGCCGGTCGTCTCTAAACCTCAGTAAAGGGTACCTGTTTTCTTCTACCCCTAGGGGGCAGTCCGATCCAGCGGTGGTATAGCTCACCTCTTTTCTCTAAGAGAATTTCTCTTATCCGAGATATTTCCAAAACCTAGGCATCTAACCAGTCTGTTAGTCCCCTTTTTGTTTTTTAATCAGGCTTTCTTCTCCTGATCAGAGCCTTGCAGCAACAGAAGTGACTCTTCAGCAAGTCGGAACTTAGATTCCTACTTCCATGTTTGCTCCAGCTTAACAGATGACATGCTTCTTTCTTGACCCTTGGTCAAGTAGGTTCTTTCTAAGGTAGCGTCGCAAATATTCACATACAGTCATACTACCCTGAACCTGTACACTTTACCTCCGGCTCTTGCAGCTCATGAGGTCTTTTACATTAGATTAGTGCATGTCTTTGACACTATTAATTTTGGTCCTAGATCAGATTGTGAGGCCAGGTTCTTGCTGCTCTCCTAGAATAGTTGCGGCTGCCTGGCAGACTTTAATTTTTGCCCATTGTAGTTGTCGGCAAGGTGACGAGTTACAACTCAGCGTTTATCTTGTAGACACTATGTTATAGATGCTCTTACAAGACAGCTCTTTTATTAACAGGACAGTCCTTGGCTGTCCTTTCCAATGAACCCTATCTCCTACCACCTACTCCAGGGTTGTTGATTTTAGCTTGGTACTCTCCCACTAGTGTGAATGAGTGATGGAGACTCAGTCCAGGAAGATATGGAAATTACGTACTTACCGTAATTATTGATCTTCTTGGACAGTCTCCATCACTCATTCACACGCCCACCCACCATCCCCTGGGTTCACTCGTTTTTCTTTCTTGGTCTTCATGGCCTGTGGTTTGGACTGTGAAGACATTGTTCTTTGACCTTTCTTACAAGGGCCATCTGGACCCTCTCAGGCCCAGACACTCAGAATGAGTTATTCTCATTAGTTACGCTGCACCTCCTTGGTCGAAAAGGTACTGAGGCGGTTGGAGGTTCGACGCCGAGATAGCCTATACAGGCGCAAGTCAGTCTCGTGGTGCGCGTGCGTGGTCCTACCTCGGCGCCGGCCCTTCTGAAAATTTTTGGCTCCCTTGGTCCTGAGCGCCTCCGGGCGCTATCCCAGTGTGAGATGTGAGTGATGGAGACTGTCCAAGAAGATCAATAATTACGGTAAGCAATGCACTCTCATTTCCGGCTGGAGGTGCCCGCGGGCAGAAAATGTCCAGGACGGATCTGCACTCCACGTGCGTCTACTGCCTAGGCCTAGATCACGACCCGCAGGCCTGCGAGTTGTGCCGCTCTTTCTCGGCCAACGTCCTGGATGATCGCGCTGCCCAATTGAAGCTCAGGCGCCCCGAGAAGCGTTTCCGGCCGGTGAAATCAAAAGAGTCTCGTTGGGCAGTGTCCGCGGCGGCTGGCTTGGCTGAGCAGCTCGAACAGATGATCGCCCTCGAGGAGGAGGCGGCCCAGGCCGCATCTTCCTCCTCCTCGGCCACGGCATTTATCCCACTCTCTCTGAGTTCCTCATACTCAGCTTCGTTCAAGGAGCTTTGTCAGTCCCTTTCCACAAAGGGAGAGGGGCCATTGGGACATTCTTCTCGGTCCAAGAAGAAGGAGTCGAAGGGTAAGTCCCACCGTCGGCATTTGTGGGAGTGGGAGAGGTCTCCTTCCCGGACAACCAACCGTCTACTTCGGTCGAAGTTGCAGCTCAGGCCGCTGGCTTCACGGTGTCCCGTCAGGCCAGCCTGCCGAGACTCCCGTCGGCGCAGTCGAGATTTTCTCGATCCGTTAGATGGGCTGTCGACTGGTGAAGCCGACAGCCCACCTTCACGGTTCCCGGTGGAGACTGAGATCTGCCTGCGCCGCCGGGGCGCGGTCCCGATTAAAGTGCCCGAGCGAGGAAGGCGGGTGTCCCGCCCCTTCTCAGACCCGCCCTCGGTCCCCCCGAGGGTCTCGGTCTCGGACTTCATCTCGGTCAAGCCGTTCCCGCCGACATCGGCGGTCTCGGTCTCGATACTGAAGTAAGCGGCGACACCGTTCTTCCTCGTCCTCTTCCTCAGATGAGGGGAGGCTTCGGCGTAAATTACGTCGGCGCTACGAGGAGCTTATGTGGCAGCAGTTGCTGTTGTCCAGGTCTAAACCGACTCCGGTCCAGACCCCGGCCATCAAGTGGCTGTCGCCCGAACGTCCGAAGCAACCACTCACCCCAGTCGAGTTGCCCGTTCCAGGGCCAGTTGCTCGGCCAAAACCAGCTGCTCCACCGATTTTGGTGGAACCTCCGCCTCCACAACCAAAGTCTGGGGCACCGACCAAGGATTCTCGGTCGGGTCACGGCCTGCCCCAGAGGTTGTCGGTCACCCTCACTCCCGACCGTCCTCGGCAGGTAGAAGGTGGCTCAGGGCCGAGACAGCTCTTGGCAGACTCTTCAGAATCCGACGACGACTCCTCCCTGTTCTCCAGGCAGGTCGACCTGGAGTCCTCCGGGGGCCAGTCATTGGATGATAGCCCATCGTCCTTCTTGGGTCTGCTTTGACTCATCTCGGAGTCCACCGGGATGCAGCTCGAGCCCGTGTCCAAACGGGCCAAGTATCCCCTGACGGAGATACTGGACCGAGGGGATTCTCCCACGGAGGCTTTTCCGGTGGCTGAGGCCATTGTCGGCCCAGCCTTGGAGCTCTGGCAGCGGCCTGCTTCCTGTCCTGCGCCCTCGGCCAGGATGGCTAGGAAGTATGCGGTCCCTACCGGCTCTTTGCCCGGTTTCTCGGAGCACCCCTCTGCCGAGGGGTTAGTCACCGACAGCGTTTTCCGGCATTCCGGTAACGCTCGGGATGTGGATAAGCCCCCAGACAAAGAGTCCAAAAAGCTAGACTTTGCCAGGCGCAAGGTGTATGCTGCATCCTTCCTCGGCCTCCGACAGGCCAGCTCGGTCGGGCTGATGGCACACTTCTCCCACGCCCTCTTGGGCTCCCTGGATGAGGCTGTCCCTCATCTCCCGACTGACCTGCAGACCACGGTCTGCCAGGTGCGGGACCAGGGTAGGGCGGTGGCGAAGCAGCAGCTTTAGACTGCTCTGGACATAGGTGATTCCTGTGCCAGGTCAGTAGCGGCTGCGGTGCTGCGGTGGCCATGCGCCGCAGGGTGTGGCTGAGGATATCCACCTTCACGGCGGATACCCAGCACAAGTTGGCGGACGTCCCCTTCTTGGGGACTGACCTCTTCAGCCCTGGAGTGGAGGGACACCTCCAGCGGATCGAAAAGTCCAGTGCCACTCTGGACTCGGTCACCTTCCGCCCAGAGGGACAAAGGCCGCCGTCAGCAGCAGCAGAAGTCCTTTCGTCCTTCGGCCCCTACAGCTCGACCGGCCCAACAGCACCAGGAACAGGGCCAGCAGGCTCGCGCTTGGCTTCCCAAACCCAAGCCGGCGGTTTCCTTCAACAGGAAGCAAGGAGGTAAAGGCCCAGGAGGTCTCTTGGCCGGTTCCTCCTCCAAGCCTGCCCAGTGACGGGTTGAGGGGTGCTGCCCCCAGCCTCGTCACTCCTCCCGGGTTTCCCCTGTGGGGGGACGGCTCCGCCACTTCCTTTCCGCCTGGTCCGCTATCACCACGGACCGCTGGGTGTTGGAGGTGGTAGGAAAAGGCCTGCCTCTGGAGTTCGAGCAGGCTCCACCCTTCGAGCCGCCCTCAGGGGCCACGGGTCCGCAAGCTTGCTGTCGGCCCACGAGCCAATATTGCCCTGCTCCTCAAAAGAGGTGATCAGGAAGGTGGCGGATCCTCCTCCAGACCCGGGTTTGTGTCCAGGTACTTTCTGGTCCCAAAACGGATGGGGGGCTGGTGCCCCATTCTTGACCTGCATGACCTGAACAAGTTCCTAAGGTCTCGGACCTTCAGGATGGTCACTCTGGCTCAGATAATCCCATCCTTGGAACGAGGCATGTGGTTCTGTTCCCTGGACCTCCAGGACTCGTTCTTTCACGTCCCGATCCGTCCGTCTCATCAGAGATTCCTCCGCTTCAGAGCAGAGGGGTCCCTTTATGAGTTCCAGGCCATGCCCTTTGGCCTCTCTCTAGCTCCCAGGGTCTTCAACAAAATGCATGGCAGTGGTGACAGCATTCCTGCGGCGCCGAAGGGTCTGGGTGTACCCCTACTTGGACGACTGGCTGATTGCAGCCCCCTCCAGAGCGGAGGTGGAGCGGTCCAGAGGTCTGGCCCTCCAGGTTTGCTCTCAGATTGGCCTCCTCTTCAACGAGGCCAAGTCGGAACTCGTGCCGAAGCAGGTGATACTCTTCATCGGGGCAGAGCTCGACTCTCTTTGAGCCAGAGCTTGGCTCCCGGCGGACAGGGCCGAGATTCTTTCCTCCTTTGCCCAATCATTTCTGGTTGGGCAATCGCGCCCTGCCCGGGACTTCCTGCGCCTCCTGGGCCTCATGACGGCCTGCACCAGCGTGGTCCGTTGGGCCCGTTGGTACATGCGTCCCCTTCAGTGGGGACTGGTCAGCCAGTGGTCACAGCGCTGCGATCCATTGGACCAGCATGTGACAGTGACCCAGGAGATGTGGAATGCTCTCCAGTGGTGGACCGTTCTGGCACATCTGCAGGAGGGCATCCCGTTCGTCCACCCCGAGCCGACGGTCTCTCTATCAACCGATGCATCTCTGATGGGTTGGGGTGCTCATCTGGGGGAGCACAGAGCGCATGGCCTCTAGTCCCCTCGGGAGTCCCGATGCCATATCAACCTGCTGGAGCTCCGAGCGGTCCACCTAGCTCTCACCGCCTTTGCTCTGTTTCTACTGGGTCAAGTGGTTCAGGTCCAGACGGACAATACCACGACCATGTACTATCTGAACCGCCAGGGCGGGACGCGCTCCATGCTGTTATGCAAGGAAGCTCTCCGCATATGGTCCCTCGTGCGCAGCCTGGAGGCGGATCTCCTAGCCATTCACGTGGCAGGAGCCTCCAACACCCTGGCCGATGCCCTAAGCCGGATAGGGGCTGCGTCTCACGAGTGGTCTCTCCTGCCGGAGGTAGTACAAGATCTGTTCTCCCACTGGGGCACGCCTCAGGTGGACCTGTTTGCCTCCAGGGAGAATGCGAAGCTGAGTCTGTTCCATGCCGGCCCCCCTCAGCAGGGCTCGCTGCAGGGGGATGCCTTCTCGAGGCCGTGGACCCCGGGCCTCTTCTACGCCTTTCCGCCATTTCCCTTGATCCACAAGGTGCTTCTCAAGGCGAGGAGGGACAAGGCGCAGGTGATTCTTGTAGCCCCAGACTGGCCCCGCCAGTTCTGGTATCCAGATCTCCTCAGCCTCAGCTCCAGGCTCCCGAGGCTGCTTCCAGCCCGCCCGGACCTGATCTCAGTCAACCAGGGGAAGGTATTCCATCCGGACCTTCAATCCCTGCACCTGACGGCCTGGTTCCTGAGCGGCTAGAGTTCCAGGCCTTGGGTCTTTCAGACGAGGTCCTCAACGTCGTTGAGGCGTCCCGTAAAGAGTCGACCAGAAATGCTATGCCTTCAAATGGAAGAGATTCTCCATTTGGTGTCAGGGGAAGGGCTTGGACCCTTCCCCTGTCCCTTGGCAAGCATTCTGGACTACCTGTGGTCCCTTTCTCAGCAAGGCTTGGTCAGCGACCCTTAAGGTGCACCTGGCAGCCATCTCTGCTTACGAGGCGTGGGCAGGAGGCTGATGGGGTGGCGCCCAGGAGAAGGTGGTGGGCGCTTTTTTAAAGGCCTTGACCACATTTCCTCTCCGGTGCGAGAACCTCCACCTCCGTGGGATCTACTGCTGGTATTGGCCAAGCTCATGGGGAAGCCATTCGAACCGATGCACAGGTGCGATTTTTCCCACCTGTCGTGGAAGACCGCCTTCTTGGTGGCTATCACGTCAGCCAGAAGGATGGGAGAGCTCCAGGCGCTTTCCATCGAGTCTCCTTATCTGGTCTTCCACAGGGACAAGGTTGTCCTGCGCCCCCACCCGAAATTCCTTCCGAAGGTGTTGTCGGAGTTTCATCTTAACCAGGTGTTGACTCTGCCGGTGTTCTACCCCAATCACACCTCGGAGGCCGAATATAGGCTCCATACTTTGGACCCTAGATGAGCGCTCGCTTATTATAAGGAGTGGACGGCTGAAGTTTGGGGAGAGGTTCGCCAGCTGTTTGTCACCTACGCTGAAGCCGCACCTGGCAGACCTGCAGCTAAGTGGACGATAAGCAGGTGGGTCACCTGCTGCATAGAGCTCTGCTATAGGTTGGCGGGCATGGAGCCTCCCAGAGGGATAAGAGCTCATTCTACCCGCCATACACCTGCATCGGTAGCTGCTTCCAGGGATGTCCCTATCCAGGATATCTGCAGGGCTGCTACCTGGAAGTCAAGCATACCTTTATTACCCTACCACATCGACCTTGAGTGCGCCAGGATGCTGGTTTGGGGCCTCGGTTCTCCAGTCTCTCTTTCCCAAGTAAGTACTCGGGGTGTCGCCTTGCCTACACTCCTCCCGGAGAACTGCTAGGAGTCTTCCAATAGTGTGGATTGAACAACATATCATGTCCTAAATACAGGTTACTCACCTGTAACAGAGTTCTAAGATGGTATATGTTGTTCATCCTACGACCTCCATTCTCCGGCTTCGACGCACAACCTGGCTTCCAGCGGGCTAGATCTGGCGTCATGGGGCGGAGCCGAGAGTTTTACCACCTGGGTGGGTGGGAGGAGCCAGCGTGAAGACCACCTGGCAAGATTTAAAGCGGCAAGGAACCTGCCAATAAATGTGGATGAACAACATATACCATTCCTAGAACTCCTGTTACAGGTGAGTAACCTGTATTTTTTCCTGCAAGTTGGCCTGGGCAGGCTTATCTTTACTATCCCTGCCCTCTCCACTCTTGTCCTACCTCAACTGCAGCTGGGATCCTAAGATGCATGCATTCTGGAATGACGACTTCCCTTCCCCTGACTTCAGTCTGACGCCCGTGCATTGGCGCTATCACCAGGCCTCCACATGGGGGCATCCAAGAGCCAAGATGACCCGCCACCTTGATCCAGAAGAGGAGAGCTGCCCGGTAGCTGCTTGATCCACTCCGAGTGACCCAAGCTCATTCCTGAACTCAGGTTGTGGCATCATGAGAGGTAAGGTGCTCAGTGCCTTAGCCCTCTGTGCCACTGGGCCGCTGTTGTAGCAGTTTTTACAGCTACTGCCTACTGGGTATCGTTCATCCTCGTCTGCTTTGCATCACTTTTATGTCTGGTTGTGGTTCCAGTTCCTTTATTCCTGTTGGCATGACATACAAGCTTATTTTTGGTGAAGAAACTGAACAGATGAGTGGCCATTCTTGTTATATAGACCGTGCTGATGTGCATAAATTTAGGCAGCTCCAGCTGGCAAAAATGTCTGAGTGGTCCTGATGCTGATAGCTTATAGTTCCAAAGGTGTGGCTCTGTGGAGGAGATTCTATAAAAGATGTAGTTATAGTAACTAAGCTTTCCTTTCCTCCAAGAAGGATATTGGTTCTGTTTCTATCATCTGAAGGATATGTTCATATACTAGTTAGATCATCCCACCAGTAATGCCTCAGGGTCAGACTCGGAGACAGTGTGCCTGTACAGAGTCTTGCCATGTGAACTCTCCTTTTGTTCATGGATTTTCACCAAATGGCTGTCACCTTTGCAGGGACGGCAGTGTATCTCTACCTGAATGAATGGCTGGTCAAAGCCAGTGTGCCTGAGGCAGCTGCGAAGGAGTTAGAGTTCACAGTGGATACATTTTAGACACTGGGATTTATCCTGAATCTAGAAATGTCAATACTGACCCCAACTCAGAGCATCATTTTTATTCTGACAAAACTAGATTTGACCCTAGCCTTCTAGAGACTCTTCCACCCCTACATCGAGCCTTGGACCTAATGTCCTCTAACAGATTCTTTCAGGAAAGTCAGCAGAGCTTAGCCAGGTAACTCACACAGCTCCTCGGTTTTATGGGTTTAACCACATTTGTAGTTCCTTGGAAATGGCTTTACATGAGAGTCCAGTTCAGCTTGGTGGTAGGTGGAACTGAACCACAAAGCAAAGATTGCCTTTTTACCCCAAGCAGGGATTGCCTTTTTAACCACCTTGTCCTGCAGTCCATCTGCTCACAGATGTCTTCCTGGCATGATAGTTATCCCATTTTGGTCAGAAGGTGGTGCACAGGGGCCAACCCAGTAGTGCAGTAGTAGCACCACCACACGCTACTCCAGCAGCCGGGGTTCCGGAATGGACCTAGGTTTCTGAGGGTACAGCTGGGAGAGGAAGGATTGAGCATCCCTAGGACAGCCTTCCTTTGTGGGGAGGGGGTTTCACAGCTCTGCTGCTTCACTGATTACCATTTGCTACTCTGGCATCCATGGCACCAGGGTCAGGGATGGCTCTGGGGTCGGCATCGGGCCTGACACTGAGGATGGCGCCGGTTGCAATAACGAGGTGTGAACCCATCTCCAGGCCAGTCATCGACCTTGAGCCTGACCCGGCACTGGAGTCTGATGGCGGCTGGGAGGTGGTGTTCTCCCCAGATCAGCTGGCTGGCACCGTCACCGGTGGGGACCAGGGCCACCCTATGGGTATTGTACAACTCCGCTCTCCCCACCTGAGGGAATCCCCTCATTGGCACCAACCAGGTCATTCCTGTTTTGTAAGATGACCCCATTCAGGCAGTCCTGCCTGGCCCAACCCTCGGGCGAGATCCCCTGTGCAACATGCAGCCCAGACCGAGGCCCTAGAGACCTTGCGTTTCAGCTCCGACTGTTGCAGCTGTTGCCCATTTTCATACGCCCTCAGGAGTCAGTTACTTTGGAACAGCACAGAGAGTTCATTGGTGCCTTATAGCATTTCCATAGGGACTCCAGCAGGGCCCAGTTTCATACCTTCTCCCAGGCACCATTAACCTTTGATGTTAGAACAGCAGGGGGAGCATGACCACAATGCAGAGTTTGAACTTGTATTGTAAATTCTAATAATTAGCATAAAGTTCTGTCTCCAGGGCATTACATTCTGGTGAGATGATGCACTTTTGTAAGGCTAATTGATGGATCCCTATGACGAAAAAACACTACTACTATGATGAATAATTTTTTCTTCCTGCCCACAGAGAGAGTGACTTGAAGATGATACTTTCTGTTTTTGACTATAACAACATCCATTACAGTGCTTCTCCTAAATCCACCTTAGCCAGACCTGGACCTCCTTTTTCACTCCTTCAGTCGATATGCCCTCAAAAGACCCTAACACACTCACCACTGTTCTTTGTACACCTCCCTCCTCTTCCTCCCTTCCCTCTATGCCAGGTGCCTTGCCCACTGTACCTCCTTTATGTCTAAATTTTGGTTTGGCTCCCTCCCCTCTTACCTTGCTTCTCTCCTGTTTTCCACACACACACCCAACTACCTATTACTCCTTTCACAACTCTGGCTCTTGTTCTCTGACTGTCCCCCCAGTGAAATTCTGTGCTGGTCAGTCTGCCTTCGCTTTCCACTTCCCAAACGCAAGGGCTCCCCTCCCCATTCACTCTGCCCCTTCCCTTCTCACTCTCAAATTTCTCCTTCGTGATTTCACTACTCGCTCCTGCAATTGCTCCTGATACTGGGTACTGGATTTGTCCACTGCCCTCCACCCTACTCTGTCACTAGTACAATCTGCCTCGTGGCCTCTCCCAGTCTTCAGCCACTACCCCTTGCCCTTAGTATTGCATTGTTTTTTTGTTTTTTTTAATCATGCCACAGTTTCTCCTGCTGCGGCGACTTACCAGCGGGGGCATTCAGCCGCTGGCCCTGCCTGCTGGGAGAGCAGCAGGCTCACTCGCATGATGGGGGGGTTCAGCACGGCCGTCGCCAACCCGTGGGAGGGCTTCTCCTTACCCTGCCAAGCCGGACCGGCACCGAACCCCCCCAGCGCAATTCTACGACAGTCCTCCCAGCGAGGCAGGGCACAGCCATCAATCTGCACGGTCACGCCCAGCCTTTTTTCCTGGTTTGCTCCCCAGTGAGCGCCGGACGCAATGACGCTTATGCACGCCACATGCAGACGCCTGCTGCACTCCCTTTAGTGCACACCAGTACACCTGCAGTGCCTCTGGGCGCCCAGGAACTGCCAGAATGCGGTGTGATTCCCCAGCCTCCCAGGACTAGGAGGACATTGATGACAGCTCGATCCCAGTCCTCCCTGCCGACCCCGCTGCCCGGCTCGGTTCTCAACCCCGGTCGCCGTGGAGCGAGGTGGCGGCCCAACACCTGAACCCTCAGCCACGGGGCCAAGTTTGCATTGTTTACATACAGCATATTCTTCTTATTGTTCTTACTCTGCATTTTTTCATATTGTGTAACTCCCACTCAGAAGCATTGCCCATGAATTGTTAATTTTGCTGTACTTAGTTCCATATTATTGCAATTTCTGAATATTGTATTTTGTAATTGCACAGTACTCTCCTCTTCCCTCTCCCTCCAGGACGCATATGGAAGCAAGTTTATTTCAGCTCAGTATGTCTTTCCTGGTAAAACTTTTTAAATAAATAAATAAATGCATACACACATACCTACCTGCATAAATAAATAATAAATAAATTGACCGTAGTGGCATGATGGCATCAGTGTCCTACCCTGCATTCTAGTTGTGGGGCAGGGATCAGAAAAAAAATCAAAAATAACCTTTTTTTTTAAACATGTAGCATAGTAGCAGTAATATAATGGTGTATTCACTATCCTCAGCAGTAATCTGCCTCATCGAAGCAAAGCTCTCAGACTTCTACTTTTGTCTCTGTTTAATCAGATTATTGCCTTGTATAGTGAATGCACTATCATATCATCACTTGATTAAGAAAAAGTCCTATTACCAAAACAATATAGTTGGAAAATCCCATGAAATTAAAGCCCACTCAAGATAGGGGAACCACAAAGATTGGACTTCACTCCAGGGTCAAATTAACTCTTGCCACTGTTTAGCCCTAAATATCAGTATTTACAATTGCATGTGTGAAAACTGTAACAAAGATAAAAGCAACAGATATATTCAAATGTTATTTTTATGTTATTGATATGTCTCTTCATTTTTTGTCCATTAGTTATTGAAGTGAACCAGCTAAAGGATTTGATTGCTGAATTCTTCAAGCCCTGTTCTGTTCTGTTTTTTAGGCCCTATCCTGCATAGTGCAGTTTGCATCTGTAAGACGATCACTGTTCAGCAATCCGGAACGTTCCGAATATCTCAGTAAATTAATGAAAGGAGGAACGGATCCTGGAAAATCCTCAGGTACAACAGTTGACAAATCGCAGACTGGCAGTCCTTTAGGAGGCACACAGCACAAAGCATGTCTCATCAGAGAATGGCCTTACTTGGCTGTGTTCTGTTTATAAACCAGTCACTATGAGGGGTGTTCCTATGACCAGTTTGTGCTGGGGGTGGGCAATGCAGAGCCGGGGTGAGGGTGCTGGAGGTTTCAAGGCATGGAAATTCGTGAGATGTCCCAAACAGGCTAGGCACACTAGAGGAGCTATCTCAAATCTTTAGACATTGGGGGGTGAGGTGTAGCATCTCTCTCTGATGATACTGTGTTTCCCAACTCTGTATGCAAATTTGTGGCAGAGGTCACTTCCTATACGTGGAAAATATACAAGTCTGGTATATTGCAACCTTGTTACTGTTGTTTGAGACCCCCCTCTCCCAAGGCCCGTTCGACCCCGGAGCATGAACGGGGACCGGCATCCTGTTGTTTTGTCTCTTTGGGTAAGGGGACTTTCCTCTTGGTTTTCCTGTCTGTGCACATCTCTTGCTACTTTCTGTAGAGAGATGCAGAGAGTTTTGGATGTTAATTGTGGACACCCCGGAAAGTAAACCTCTCAACTGTCCCTGATTTTGCTTCAAAAATTTCATCTGACATTCTTGCAGTTTGCATTCTGTTACTGAAAAGTAGTGATCTAAAGCATAAAATACTCTCAGATGTAAGTGTTAAAATCCAGTTGTTGTCAATCAGTCAGTCACTTTATTTAACCAGGCATAAACACCATTGAGCAAGCTCATTTTCAGGGTGGTCCTGGGCATTAATACAATACAGTACACTTCATAAGATTACAATTACGGTGGACAATGGTGCAAAAAAAAAGAAACATTGTGAAGGTGCCGGTCAATATGGGCCTATACATACTGGTCAACATAATTAACATGCAAAGGTACATAATGATAAGCTTTACTGAAATGAGAAGAGACAACAATCCCATATAGTCTCCGCTAAGTAAGAGCTCATACCTAAATGATAAAAAATAAGGAGGTATTAAGGAATAGGGTAGAAATTGGGGTGAAAGAGTAGGCAGCCAAAAGGGAGGCCAGAATAGGTAAAAGGTAGAGAATAGGCAGGGCCATCTTGGATTAAGGGAACTAGGCTTGTAGGTCCTAGGTTTCTGTTGTTAGGAATGTAGAGTGGACGAGATACTTAGGCGTAGGATTTGAGAGTGACACCCGGGGCTTAGGGGTCATCGGCGTCGGAAACAGTTGCATGATTCCTTCAGATAATCCATTAATAGAGCTTTGAATGTGAAAATGCTTGGAAGTGAGGATAATTTTAATGAGTCTTGCATAGTGTTCCGAAGTGAGAAGTTGATTGCTGCTGAGCCAAGGGTAGTTTTCACTCTAGGAATCTGGAAGCAGATTAAGGAGAAGCGTCTCAGGCCATAGGAGCCTTTAGCCCGTTTGAAGATGTTCGAGATGTATGCAGGGTGGTTATCAGATAATGCTCTAAAAAACCAGAGGAGAGCATTCCTTTTCTTTTAGTTGAGTGTGAGGACCATCCCAACCCTAGTATAGACGATAGTGTGTTACTACGGGTAGATTTAAGATGAATCTTAAAGCCCGTGGTAAAGGGTGTCCAGTTTGTTTAGCATCGTTGATGGGCAATGACTGTAAAGGAAGTCGTCGTAGTCCAGTATAGGTAGGAATGTAGTTTGTACTAGTCTCATTCTGGCTTCTAACGTGAGTAGGTGTTTAATGTGATAGAATAAACCTAATCGCTGTCTTCGTTTCTTCGAGGTTCCATTTAAGTGGCACAGCAAGTTGAGCTTGTTATCCAGCCAGAACCCTAGGTATTTAAAGGTATCAACTACTTCAAGGGGTTCATCTAAGATGACTTTGGTGAGAGAATCATTGCTTTAGTCTTTTTGGCGTTGAGGAGGAGCTTATGAGTGAGAAGGTTGTATTGGAGGGTGACGAAGTCTTTCTGTAAGTACTCATGGGCCAGATCAGAAAATGCTTTTCATATTAAACAACACATTGTAGAGGGCTTCTTGAGCTGATATTTACCATTTTATAAAATCTGTCCCTGATTTAAGACCTGTCACAGATTGGCAAGGCAAGAAATTGGGAGGTATACTGCAGAGATCTTACTTGGAGAGGATTTCCTTCAGTAGGTCATCACACATACAGAACTAGGCGCCACTGGTAGCAGGCCACAAGCAGACTTTTCTATATCCCGGACGGGGACTGCCTGCCTCGACGCCACGCGGACTGACGCCAGCGTGATTGTATAGTGGGCGGTCCCCACACCCGCCCTCCAGTTCTTTTCGTTGTCGCTTCTTGTGTCAGTCAGATTGCAGACTTCCATACAGTGATCGCCGTGGAAAGAGTCTTGCGCCAGATTTTCCTTCACCAAAATTTTCTTTTTTTTTTTGTACATGTACATTGATGTCTTCACCCAAGAAGAAGTGCTTATCCTGTGGCACGCAGATTCCGCATAAGGACGGTCACCTTAAGTGTGTCCTCTGTCTGGGCCCAGACCACCCTGTCTCCTCTCGGTCCAGAGTGCCAGACCTTTAACCAGGCCACTAAGAAAAGGAGACAGCAGGCTTTGGAGGCCCATCTCTTGAAAGCCTGCCTGGCTTCTCTTGAGAAGACGATGGATCGATTAAGAGAGTCCTCAGCAGATAAATATTCTCCATTGAAGAAGCACAAGGAGAAATCTCAGGAGTGGGAGCACTCCGCCGATGACACGAGGCCCTCGACGAGAAAGGCCCAGCTGCCGCCCAGGAAATTGGATGGTAAGTCAGGCAAGGCCGTAGCGGGTCAGTCGATCGTTGGCCCCTCCGACAATCGCACCGTGCCACCCGATAAGTCGGCCCCCGGCTCCTCCTGGGACTGCGCGGCCACCAGTAAGCCAGCTCCCCAGCCTGTGGGGACTCGCCTGGCACCCCGTCGATAAGTCCACTGGGGGCTCCTCATGCCCGCTGACGCCACCTGTTAAGACACCCATCCAAGACAGCGCCAGCTGTGGTTCCCCATTGGCCTAGCGGCGCTCACCCGATCAGTGGAACCAGGGGAGAAGGCCTCTCCCTCCTTCACCTGTACCCTTCCTTCTCCGTCGGGTACCTCTGGTGAAGATAGCGGGAACCCTCGACGTGAGTCGACCCGCGGGATCTACTTCCACGCCTCCCCCTTGGGGAAAGAGGCTCTCCTTGGCTGGCTGGCCTTCCAGTGAGGCCCCTCCTCGGGTGGGATCCCTATAGTGCCGACTCTGGCCAAGATCCCACCAGCAGACCCGGTGAATCCTGCTCCGACGCCGGACGACCTGACTGCAGTTCCTCAGCCGGGACCCAGCGATCGGCCTCAGCCATTGGCCCTGATGCCAGATCCGGTCCTGCCGTCAGGGCCCCTTCGTCCGGCTCTGACGCCAGACCTGTCCCTGGCGCCGGATTGGGTGGTGCCGGTTCCGATGCTGGTTCCCCTGACGTGGGCTATCCCAACGCCGGACCCCCCTGCCTATTTATACCACAGTGGGTCTGACGTGGGTACCCCCACCGTCGGATCTGATGACGGGGATCGACTCATTACCTGTTAGGGTTCCCCGGGGACCATTACCCAGCTGCCCCCCTGGACTGGAGCCACTGTGGACAGTTTTCCCTGGGTTCAGTCCCCACCCTCATTACCAGAGATTCCAGGGTTACCATTACCCACCACCACTGGTAATACCGCTGCCTCCTCCACCCCCTCAGCCCCAACCTCCTCTGCCACCCCCTCCACCTCCTCCTCCGTTTACACTGAATTTCAAGACCTAATCCAGTCTTGGTGGCAGGGGGCTTGGTCAGAGTTGGTGTCGGACCTGGAGACGAAACTCCATCTCCCACGGTCTCCGAGGTCCCCGAGTAGTTCTTCAGTGGCTATGGGGCATGTTTCAGGGAAGGATCATCAGGACGTCTCACTTCCGGATATCTGTCACAGTCCTGACGAAGGGGCAGACGACAGTGATGATGAGGGGGCCGAGGATTCTGCAGTGGATGTCTTGGAGGAGCCTGAGGGCCCGTCAGGCAAGGTTTCCCGAATCCCCACCAGAGGACCCTGCCTTTTCGGACCTTCAGAGGTCAGTGAAGGATTTCTTTGACTGGGAGTCAGAGGATCAGGACCCTATGAGACAGAGACTTACAGAACACCTGGACTTAGAGTCTCTGTCTCCGGTCCCCATTCCTCCATGGATTGGACCTCGTCAGCACCTCACCTCTACCATCTGGCAGATACCCATTCCCTCCCGGCTGTCCCTCAAGAGGGCGGACAGGCTTTACCGGGCGCCAAAGGATGCCCTGTTCTTGAAAGCTCATCCTAAGGCTGACTCTGTTGCCAGAATCTACACTTTATCCCTTATCCATAGCACTGTGCCGAACCTATGGAAATCTGCAAGAGTAACGCCTGTCTTTAAAAAAGGTGACCCAAAGGACATGGCCAATTACAGACCTATAGCAATTCTCTCTGTCCTTAACAAGATCCAAGAGAAAATAGTTGCATCACAGACCATTGACTACCTTACACGCTACAGTCTCCTCTCAGACACCCAGCATGGTTTCAGAAAAGGTCATAGCACCACCACGGCTCTTCTTCAACTAACTACTGATATTCTGTCCAACGTGGACTCTGGAAAACTCACAGGTGCCATCTTCATTGACCTCACTAAGGCTTTTGACCTTGTAGACCATCCCCTGCTTCTCTCGACTCTCCATAAATTCCATTTCTCTACCCCTGTTGTGGACTGGTTCTGTAGCTACCTGTCAAACAGGTCGCAAGCTGTCAAATTTAACTCCTCCCTGTCCAACACGTCTACTATCAACCTTGGGTTCCCCCAGGGCTCTATCCTTGGGCCCCTTCTGTTCTCAATTTTTATCAACAATGCAGCTGAGATCCTGGAATCCTGCTCAGCTATTCTCTACACTGATGACCTGATCATCTACACTACTTCTTCTAGTATTGCCTGCATAAACACATCACTTACTTCAGACTTCAGTAAGGTCTTAGACACTCCTAGACCGTGGCTTGTACTAAATGAAAAGAAAAGCAAAGCCATGCTCCTAGGTTCTGCACGAAGATTAAGACCTGTTCTAGTTTGCTGGAGGTCTTCACCCAGGAGGATTTCCACTTGAAAATGTTACTTCCTTCAAGTAATCTTCTGGATCCTGCTGGACCAGTCCCTGGATTTTAATCTTCGTATTCAGTCCTCGTGCAAAGCTGTAAACTCGAAACTAGGAGTAGCTTACAAAACGAGCTACATGCTTACACCCTCGGCCAAATTAGCAATTGCCTGAGGTATTCTGCTCCCAACCCTTACTTACTTATGGTGCCTCTATTCTTACCTCTGCCCTTAAAACCTCCCTACTGAAATGGGACATAACTTATAACAATATATGCCGATTTGCCTCTTCAATGCATCTAAACTCAAACATCACTGCCTTCTTTATAAGGATCTGAATTGGTTCTCACCCTCTGCCAGTAGACAATACTACCTTGGATCACTAATGGACTCGATCATCCAGGGAAAAAACATCCCAGCTGGCGGCATTGCTGGTCCCTCAACCATCCTCCCATGGCCTACGATCAGCTGACAAATCCTTGCTCTATGGTCCGAGATGTTGGACGACTAAAGGCACAGGGGCCTTCCAATTCTCTGCTCCCAGGCTATGGAATGCTCTTCCACTCAACCTCCGGCTGTCTCAGTCTCACTTTGGATTTAAAAGTGAACATCGTTGTTATCTATCCTTAGCTGATGCTTGTACATGCTCTCTCGACGGGGAGCAGGTGGGAAGGGTTTGCCGCCATTGGCAGGAGTGTGGAGGAGCAATAACTTCCGACAGAATGGGTCCTGCAGCTAGTGTCCATCGGACACATGATAGAGTTTCTCGACTTTCCTCCAGAAACTCCACCAAAAAGCTCCTCTTTCTTGATTTCAGCAAGGCCTTTGATTCTGTGCCCCACGAAAGGTTGATCAGGAAGTTGGTGGATCTTGGAGTTGGGGAAAAGTTGGTCAGTTGGGTGGAAAACTGACTGAGGGACAGAACCCAGAGGGTGGTGGTAGGGGGAGAGTTATTTGGCACCAGAGAGGTAACCAGTGGGGTCCCACAGGACTCTGTGCTGGGGCGGTGTTGTTCAATGTCTTCATCAATGACATTGGGGATGGATTAAAGACAAAATGTGCCTATTCGCAGATGACGCCAAGCTCTGTGGAAGCGTGGACACAGTTGAAGGGATACGGGACCTTGAGGAAGATCTGGAAATGCTGGGGAGGTGCCATGAAATGTAAAGTTATGCATATTGGAGCCAGGAATCCCAGGACAGAGTATTACCTGGGTGGAGTCCGAGTATCTGCATCAGAGGAGGAGAAGTACCTGGGAGTGATCACTAGTGACCTGAAGCATTCCACGCAGTGCAAGAAAGCAGTAGCAAAGGCAAACAAGATGCTGGGATGCATATCTAGTGGGATCAGTAGTAGGAGAGGGGAGGTTATACTGCCCTTGTACAGGTCACTGGTAAGGCCGCATCTAGAGTATGGAGTTCAGTACTTGTGCCCACACCTTAAAAAGGACATTAACCTGCTGGAGAAGGTACAGAGGAGGGCTACAAAGATGATAGCCGTGAGCGGGCAAGGCGTACGAGGAGAGGTTGAGGGCACTGAATATGTACTCCCTGGAAGACAGGAGAGTGAGAGGAGACATGATTAGGACATTCAAATACTTAAAATGGATAAATAAGGTTGATAAGGAGAGTCTCTTTAAGCTGAGTGGCAACCATATCACAAGAGGGCACAGTCTAAGCTGTAGGGTGGCAGGTTTAGGCGGGAGGTCAGGAAGCACTTCTTCACAGAGAGGGTGGTGGACACTTGGAATGTGCTGCCGGAAGAGGTCATCTTGTTGAAGACAGTGAGCAGCTTTAAGAGGGGCTGGGATAGGCATAGGGGGAAGGTAAGAGAATCATGGGTAGGGAGGATGGGAGGAGGAGTGGGGAGGGAGGGCAGGGACATTAGCTCAAGCTGTGGACCCTGCAGTACGAACAGACTTGATAGACTAAATGGCCTTCCTCTGCTGGCTTCTTCATATACTGTACATGTTCAAGGGATCAAGCTGTTCTTGTCTGAGAAGAGGTGAACAGCTTCTTGCTCAAGGAAGCAATAGAACACGTTCCCCTCTGGCAAAGGGAAAGGGGGTTTTACTCCCATTTTTTCCTGGTTCCAAAAAAGACAAGGATTTCAGACCCATCCTCGACTTAAGCAACCTAAACCAGTTTGTCGAATACAAAAAATTTCGAATGCTGAAACTCCAGAGCCTCCTTCCGCTCTTTCTGGAGAATCATTGATTGTGCATGCTGGACATGCAGGATGCTTACCTGCTTATCCCCATCTTCCCCAACCACCGCTGGTTCCTGTGGTTTAAATTCCAGGGGGAACACTTCCAATTCTGGGTGCTCCCTTGGTCTGTCTTCAGCACCCCGGTGTTTACTATGCCTGGCAGTGGTTATGCCTTCCTACACCATTGGGGTAGTGCAGTTTTCCATTACCTGGACAACTGGCAGATTTCAGCCCTCTCCAAGGACTCTTTACTAGAGACTCTTTCTTTCAATTTGGACCTTTTCAAGAGGCTAGGGATTACCATAATATTCCCAGGTCCTCCATGACCTCTGCCCAGAAACTTCAGTTCATTGGGGAAATATTGGATACGGTCCATTGCAGAGCCTTCCTCCCTCCAGACAGGGTGGAGACACTGATCCATCATGCTTCTCGAGTGGCTTCTTCCAGGACCATCCGGGTCTGGGAGATCCTTCGCCTTCTCGGCCTGATGGCAGCCTTCAACACCACTGTTCCCCTTGCAAGGCTACTCATGAGAGTAACTCAGTGGTCCTTGCACGTGCAGTGGGATCAACTCCTGGACGACACTCGGCCATCCAGTACTGGTCTTCTCAGTGGTTCAGAAGGAATTGCTTTGGTGGAGGGATCCCTGCAATCTTTCTTTGGTCTTCCCTTCCGGAACCCAGCTCCCTTAGCATTCCTAACCACAGATGCCTCAAATGTGGGATTGGGAGCACATCTAGGGGAGCACCAAGCCCAGGAACTGTGGTCCAGCTTGGAGGATACGTTACACGTCAACGTTCTGGAGATGAGGGCTGTCCTGTACGCCTTACAGGCTTTCCAGACCCTCCTTCCCAAGGGATCACTGCTGGTCCAAATGGGCAACATATCAGTAGTTTGGTACCTCAACAAACAAGGAGGAACCCGCTCGTACCCCTTGTGCAGGGAGGCGATGTGGGTGTGTAACTGGGCGGTCCAGCACAATCTGGCCCTCATGGCCGTGCACGTACCAGGCGTTCTAAATGTTCTGGCGGACAGTCTCAGCAGATATCGGACCCTAGGTCACGAGTGGGAATTACTTCAGGAAGTGGTAGAATCCATCCTTCTACATTCGGGGCATCTGGAAAGCGACCTTTTCGCCTCCAAATTCAACGCAAAACTTCCCAGTTTTTGCTTGCTCGTTCCAGGGCATGATGCTTTCTGGCATGATGCGCTGCCTCTCTCTTGGACAGGGAAATTTTTGTACACCTTCCCTCCATTTCTCATTCTCCAGAGGGTCCTCCTCAAACTTCAAGCAGAGAAGGCAAAGATGATTCTCATCTCTCCTCTCTGGCTGAGACAGATTTGGTTCCCGCTGCTGCAACAGCTTTCCAGGGAACCACCAGTTCCACTTCCAGTGACCCACGACCTCCTGACTCAGGATCCAGGTCGGCTACTACATCTGGGGCTCAGGACTCTGCACCTTCATGCATGGCTCCTGCAGACATAGCGATCTCTTGCTTTGGGGTCTCCTCTTGGGTCGCTCAAGTCCTCCTTGAGACCAGAAAACCCTCTGCTCGATCCACTTATGCCATGAAGTAGAAACGATTTTCCATCTGGGTGACCGCCAAGGGTTGGAACCCTTTCCCATGTTCTGCCCTTCAAGTCATGGGATACCTCCTTCATCTGTCAGACTTTGGTCTTTCATATTCATCGTTGAAGGTCCACCTTTCGACGTACCACAAGCTAGTGGATGGTAAACCTGTGGCTCAGTTGTAAGTCTCTAAAACCTTTCTGAAAGGGATTCTCCATCTGAAACCCACCATCTGAAGCCCAACTCCATCTTGGGATTTGAACTTCGTTTTGGAAAAGCTCACCCTTCCTCCTCTTGAGCCGGCTATGAGTTGTGACTTGCGCTTCCTTTCCTGGAATGCATTGTTCTAACCCCAGTAATGCTCAGAATATTCATAACTTTGTGCAGTCAGCCTGGTGGGTTGGACTGCCTGGAGAGATGGAACACATGCAAATGATGGAATTCTTTGTACGTGAGCATCTTTCAAATACTGCCTCTACCAACTGTAGTGTTCTAACCCCTTTAGATTTTTCTCTCCGCCTGAAAGTCTGGTCGCTCGGAGTCTCTGTCGCCCTCTTTCGCATGAAGAAAGAAAAAAAATCATCAAAACCATAAGTATACTTAATTTCTTTTACTACCTCTACTGATTGTCAGTTTAGATCTAGTTTATTATTAAAGTAGTTGTTTTTTATTGGTTCTTCGCGGTTCAGCATAACCGTGAGGGATCCAAGTTAACTCAGTTTAATTTGGGTTCTCTGACTAAAGAACCTATATTATTTTCGCTAAATTTTGGTCCTTACAAACTTTATTTGTAACTGTCTTTTATCGGTTACAGAACCACTGAACAGTTCATATTTCATCTCCCTGCTCAGTTCCTCCGGTTCCTTATCGGTTCCGGAACTGACCGCAAAAAAAAAAAAAATATATATATATATATAAAGTTGTTTAAATAACCGCAACAGTATCTATTATTTAGCGGTTGGTGTTTTTCCTCTTGCTTCTCGCCATGGCAGAGAAACCTAAGAAGGAGCCCGGGTTTAAAAATTGTTTAAAGTGTGGAGATGTGTTTACAAGGCAGACAAGCACACCTTATGTGTAGCTTGTCTGGGTTTCGAACATCTGGACCAGGAATGTAAGATATGTAAAACTTTTCCAGATAAAACTGTGGAAAAGCGCTTTGAACGGCTCAATAAAAAGTTTCCTAGGGGTCCCTCATTCTCTGACCAGCTGACACCCCAGTCTGTTGTGGCTGAACCCAAAGGTGCTACTACCCCTGCCCCTGATACGGGCGAAAAAGGGGCAAAAAGAGGAAAAGAACCGGCTGACTCTCCAGTTCTCTCCAAGAAACTTAAACATGCAGAACCTCTCCTGTTAACCCAGGGACTTCTGCAAGAGATGTCTGCAATGCCTTCAGCTCAAGAGATAGCTTAGGCATTCAGAATTATTCAGGCTCTGCAGAGCATCATCCCTCAGCCTCCTGCCCCCTCACAGGGTCCCCAGGTTGCTAGTACTGTGTTACCCTCTGCACCGGAGCAACTATTTTTTGAAGAGGATGATGAGCCTTATGAGGAGGACGAACCTATCCCTCCAGAGGTGTCCCCTGAGCAGGATTTTTGCTCGCCTCTCAGGGTGTCTGAGGATTTTTCCTCCCACTTTTAAATGGCAGATGCCTTAGATATCGCCACAACAGAGCAAGTGGAGGGTGAGGAGGAAATTGAGTACCTTAGTATGATAGGTTTAACACCCACAAAGGCCCTCCTCCTCCCAGTATATAAATTTATTAAGAAGGATGCTATGAATGTCCTGCAGACTCCTAATTCTATTCCTCCACTCGACAGGAGAATAGACAAAAAGTACCAGTTGGATAGGGAGGGAGCTGACTTCCTCTTCTCCCATCCTAACCATCAAGGGGTAATACAACAGGCAGCCTGTGATAAAGCTAAGGTCCCTCTGTCCTCACATCCACCGGACAAGGACTCCAGAAAATTGGACAGTATGGCCAAAAAAGGCTATTTGTCAGCCTCACTGGCCATGAGACAGGCTACTTTCCAAGCTTATGCTGCCCAGTATCAGAAATCCCTGTGGCAGTCGGTACTGGCAATGTCCATGAAAGCCACCTCACCCTTGTCAGATGACCTGGCTGAAACTGCCAGGTTTGGGCTAGAGGCAGCTAAGAACCAGTTCCAGATGGCTGCTGATTCGATTGACACTGCAGCCAGATGGATGGCTAACACAGTGGCTCAGAGGAGTTTGCTTGGCTTAGGGCTACAAACCTCACTCAGGATACCCAATCAAGACCCTGGATTTTCCATTAGAAGGAAATTCCCTTTTTGGGGAATCCACGGTGGGCCTATATGAAGAAGGTGGATGAATATAAGGCTATTTATAGAAGCAACTCTGCCAGAGACAGAGCTTCTTCATCCACCAGGCCCTATGGAAGGGGGGGCAGAGGTCGCTCTTTCATAACAAGACCTTTTTTCCAGCCAGTAGCCGTGCCCCACTACCAGCAGTGCCCCCAACAGGGCTACTCTAGGGGTAGGGTAAAAGGGGCTCTAGGCGAGGGTCTCAGCCACAACCTCAGCCCCAGCCTAAACAGAACCCCTGAGATGCAGGCCACCTCCTCCCTACCTGTCGGAGGCAGACTGTCCCATTTCCTCCACCTTTGGTCAACCATCACCACAGACAAGTGGGTGTTGGAGGTAGTGGCAAGGTTTGTCTCTGGACTTCAAATTTCTTCCTCTAAAAATTCCAGGGTTTTCATCTCTAATCCCCTAGCACAAACTTCATTGCTAGAGGCAGAGGTTCAAAAGCTGCTATAGCTCAGAGCAGTGGAACCAGTTCCTACAACCTTGAGTGGAAAAGGTTTTTACTCCACATACGTCCTAACAACAAAGAAAAATGGGGAGTGGTGGCCAATTTTGGATCTCAGAGCTTTAAACAAGCACCTGAAAAAGCCAAAGTTCAAAATGGTCACTTTGGCTCGGATTCTGCCAACAATTCAAAAAGGGGTCTGGCTGGCATCTCTGGACTTATAAGACACCTATTTTCACATCCTCATAAAAGAATCTTTCAGGAAATATCTCAGATTCAGACTCCCATCAGGTCATTATCAGTTTGCAACTCTGCCCTTCAGCCTTTCCTCTGCACCAAGGGTGTTTACAAAATGCCTAGCAGCTGTGGTGGCATTTCTTCAAAGACAGGGAGTGACTGTTTTCCCATATCTGGACGACTGGCTAGTGGTGGGCAAATCACCAGAACAGGTCAGAACCTCTCTAAAGCTCACATAGGATCTTTTGGAGTCCTTGGGTTTCATAATAAACCAGAAAAAAATCTGTCTTAACCCCTACAGACTTTACAGTTCATAGGGGCAGAGATCAGTACTCTACAGGCCAGGGCCTTTTTGCCACTGGACAGGGTGCAAAGCCTTCAGACCATAGCAAATTCCTTTAAGTTGCACAGGCAAAAAACAGCCAGGCAATTCCTGCAGCTCTTGAATCATATGGCTGCATCCACAGGCACAGTGCAGGGTTCCAGGTTTCACATGAAAGACATCCAGTTTCATCTCAGGAATCATTGGGGTCAGAAAAAAGAACCCTTTCCAAAACTCATTCCAGTGACAAGGGCACTGTTACAAGCCCTTTTGTGGTGGAAAAAGGAATCCAGCCTAAGGCAAGCAGTCCCTTTTCAGAATGAGGATCCTTCACTAGTCCTCACGACAGATGCATCCCTTCTGGGCTGGGGCGCCCATCTGGGGGAGCACACAACTCAGGGTACCAGGACAGAAGCAGAGTCCCTTCAGCGTATAAACTTGCTGGAACTCAGAGCAGTGTGGCTGTCACTAAAAGTTTTCTCTACACTGGTGATGGGCAAGGTGGTACAGGTCAGAACAGACAATACCACCACTATGTACTACATAAACAAGCAGGGAGGCACCAGATCAGGTCCCCTATGCACAGAAGCCATGAAAATTTGGACTCTGGTGTATTCCCTAAAGGTGTCCTTGCAAGCAATCCATCTGCCAGGAAAGGACAATACCTTGGCAGACACACTGAGTCGAATCAATCAGTCCCATCACAAATGGACACTGAACAAGCAGGTGGTGCAGGTAATTTTCAGGAGGTGGGGCATTCCAGAGATAGACTTGTTCGCATCCCACCAGAACCACCAGTATTCTCAGTATTGCTGCAGACCACCGGCCCAGGGCACAATCCCTCTGGATGCCCTGGTACTGGAGTGGTCAGGCAAGCTTCTTTATGCCTTCCCCCCTTTTCCTCTGGTTTTCAGAGTACTACTGAAGCTCAGATCCCTCACAGCTTCTCTGATCTTGTTAGCTCCAGACTGGCCCAGGCAGCCATGATACTCTCTTCTGCTCTCCATGGCAGTGAGCAGACCAGCAAGTCTGCCTCTCAGGCACAATCTCCTGACCTCCAATCAGGGAAAATTGTTGTACCCAAATCTCAAGTCCCTCCACCTCAAGGCATGGCTCTTGAGGAATTAGAGTATGCAGATTTAAACCTTTTTGAAGCTGTATTAACTGTCTTATAGGAATCCCTCCACTAAGAAAACGTATTCTGCTAAGTGGAAGAAATTTTCGTTTTGGTGCTCTGGTAGGAATGTCGCCCCAAATGATGCAGGAGTCTCAGTGGTGTTGGATTATCTGACTCACTTATATTCACAAGGTCTACAACCTAGTTCTCTAAGGGTTCATCTTGCAGCAGTGTCTGCATATCTTTCTGCTAGGACAAAGGTGTCAGTAGCATCAGATTCCATTTTTAAAAGATTTTTTAAAGGCCTGATACATTTGCATCCTCCTCACAGGGCACCAGTGCCTGCTTGGGATCTTAATATATGTATAGCCAGATTAATGAGGGTTTCTTTTGAGCCCATGGATACAGCCCTTTTAAAGTATGTTACCTGGAAAACAGTTTTTCTGTTAGTAATTACCTCAGCAAGAAGAATCAGCGAGCTTCAGGCTCTCTGTGTTGACCAGGACTACATCTCCTTTGACAGAGATAAGGTAGTCCTCAGAACAAACAGACAATTCCTTCCCAAGGTCATTTCAGACTTTCATCTGAACCAATCAATCACTCTGCCCGTCTTTTTCACAGACCATACAAGCTCTGGTGAAAAGAAGACTCCACAGTCTGGATGTGAAAAGAGCTCTCAGCTCTTACATGACAGCTACTAAGGGCCACATAGGCAAGACAAAAAATAACTTTTCCTTACATATGGGGATGTCGGAATGGGCAAACCAGCCTCAAAAAGATCCATTTCTTGATGGATTGTCCAGTGTATTCAATTCTGCTACACTAGAGCAGGTAGGGAGTCCCCAGCTGGGCTGAGGGCACACTCGACAAGAGGAACAGCTGCCAGTATTTCAGCTGCTAGGGAGGTTCCATTATTGGATATTTGTAAAGCAGCTACCTGGAAATCAGTACACACCTTTACAAAACATTACAACTTGGATGTTTTGTCCAGAAGTGATGCCATGTTTGGCACAGCAGTCCTGCAAAGTATGTTTCCAAAATAAGTTCTGTGCCCACCTCCAGGAGTACTGCTTGGTAGTCTGCACAAAGTTATGAATATTCTGAGCATTACTGGGGTTAGAAGAAAAAATTACTTACCATAGTAATCTTCTTTCTTCCCAGTGATGCTCAGATATTCATAACTCCCTCCTGTCCTCCCCTTTCAGAACTTCAGCCTCTGCACTCCGTATGCTAGTGCCACATAGCCATACCCTTCTGGGTACACTTCTCTATACCGAATAGATTTAAACAGAGTTTTTCTGTCTCTCTTAATAGTTTTCTCATGCTGTTTGGTGAACACCATTGTTTATTTGATGTAGTTCCTCCTTAAGAGGTTTTTGTGGTAAATTCTCTTTATTAGGGTAACCCTAAAAAAAAAAAAAAATATTTATTAAAAATTAGCTGTTGGATTTTTTCATAATGCCTGACTTCCAGGCTTCTTACAAATCTAAAGGGGTTAGAACACTACAGTTGGTAGAGGCAGTATTTGAAAGATGCTCACGTGCAAAGAATTCCATCATTTGCATGTGTTCCATCTCTCTGGGCAGTCCAGCCCACCAGGCTGACTGCACAAAGTTATGAATATCTGAGCATCACTGGGAAGAAAGAAGATTACTGTGGTAAGTATTTTTTTTTTCTGGTTGCCATCACGTCAACCCAGAGGATCTCAGAGCTTCACGCTGTGGTTTGCAAGGAGCTCTATCTTATTTTCCATAAGGACTGGGCGGTCCTTAGGACAAATCGGAAGTTTCTTCCGAAGGTGATGTCAGAAGCCACGCTGAACCAATCAGTAGAGCTTCCTGTGTACTATCCTTCCCCCTCTAATAGAAGTGAGGCACTCCTACATACCATGGATGTGCATCAGATTCTGTGGTGTTAAACTCACCGAACTAAGGAATTCCGTAGCTGTGATCAGCTTTTTGTATCTTTGGCCCCCAGACCGAAAGGCAAACCGGTTTCTAAGCAGGGCCTTTCCAAATGATTAGCAACTGCATTAGGTATTGTTACCAGATGTATGAAAACCTCTGCTGGGTACCGCTGCCTTTTATGAAATGTCTCATGGCCATATCTCATACCAGCCACTTTGGAGTTCTGTCCATACCTTTACCAAACACTACAGCTGGACATTGCTTCTAGGTGGAGGGCTGGTTTCGGCCTAGCTGTGTTACAGGGCCTTCTGTCCTAGGCTGGGTCCATCCTGGATTCCAGTTTTTTCTGTTGGAGTTATTTCTCCTCCTCCTCCCTAGTTTCTCTTGGTCTCTCTTTGGAGGGACTTCTTGAGACTCTGTCCTATATGTGATGACCTACTGAAGTAAGATAGTACGGTTACGTAGGAACTTACCGTAACAGTAGATCTTCGAGAGAGGTTCCTTCAGTAGGTCATATTTTTCCCTCCCTTCTTCCCCTCATTTTGTGTTCTACAGGGACTCCAAATCCTGTTCGCTCCTGCTGTCAGGCCTCTTCCTGGCTCCGACGGGAGAACTGGAGGGCGAGCATGGGGACCGCCCACAATATACAGTCACTCTGATGTCAGTCACATGACATCGGGTGGGCGAGTCCCCGTCAGGGATTGCTAGAAAAGTCTGTTATGCCTGGTACCAGGTGGCTAGTTCTATAAGTGTGATGACTCTACTGAAGGAACTCTCTTGAAGATCTACTGTTATGGTAAGTTGCTACATAACTGTACTTTCCAAGGCTCAGTTTTGGGAAGCCATCCCACCACATGCTGTTGTAAGGAATAAAAGACCAGGCATATTTCAATATTCATAAATCGTGGGAGCAAAGGCCAGGTGGGAGAGGCTGCAGTAGAATGTGGGGTATAAATACAACAAAAGGGATGTCTTCTGTGCCCATTGAAAATAGAAAATAAAATGTGGCTGTTTTGACAACAGTCTTCCTCAGGATGCGTGATGGAAAACAGGCAGAATTGGTGTTGTGCTTGATTCTGTTCCATTTACCCTGGAGTGTCCAACTAAGATGCAGTGCCTCAGTGTTCTTTGTTGTTTGTTTTTTTTAGAATGCATAGTAATTCTGGACTGATATATCAGTCAGCGACACAGCAAGGGTTAATAGAGGGAAGACAAAAAGTGCAGTGTTCAGGCAATAAACCATCCTTTGTAATGTTAAAAGTCACTTATTCCTCCATTTCAGCATCCAAACTGTCCTCTTCCACTCTAGAAGTGCATTATTTATGGATTTTGTCAGCCAGTTTCCCTGCATCCAAAGCCTTAGAAAATAAAATGACCTTACCTTCATGATGTACCTTGAGTCTGGCTGGGAGACGGGGATAATAATTTATTCCGAATTCTCTTAGGAGCAAGCGCACACCATCAAATTTGCAACATCTTTAGCAAGTGCTGTAGTTGAGGTCCGGGTAAATTGTGGTCATGTTGTCAGCCATGATGTCCCCCCCCCAGTTGCTTAACTGGTTTTAGGTTGGCATCTCTTTCCACCATGCTCCCCACAACTGCCAGTAAAGTCTAGGGTTGGTTTTCAGTGAGCTGTGCACCGCGGGGGTTGACATGGTAAGCTCACTTGACAGAGCAGCAGGGAGACTCAGAACACTAGGCAGCCACGTTTGTAACAGGTTCTTCAGTGTGTAGTCCAAATTATCTAATTCATGTCATATCCTGTCACCGATTCATGTTTCTCTAGCCTGCTGAAATGACTCTAGGGACATTTGAGAACGTAGGGTAGGATAAAGCTGTTTTTTTCCCTCCACTTGGACTGAATTGTTTGCAGAGTCTTTTCTTAGTTTTGAGTCCCTACAGTGGGTGAGTGTTTTTGACTTTTTGTTTTGTTGCATATTCTATAGCGTCTTGAGCACCACCATTCCCAGTGCAGCTCCGGTTTGGTTTGTTGAGAGGGAGTTAGCCCCCTGAGGGCTTTCTATGTAGAGCTTACTCAGCAAATATAGTTAGCAGGCTTTGTGGGGGGTGCCAAGCACTCCAGCTTCAGTATGTGGCATAGTTACCAGGCAGGCATCAGGCTAGTGATTGCAGAGGGTGTCCTGGTCCCAGCCACAGGGGTATAACATAGGATGACAGGAACAGAGGCTGGCAGAGACTGATAACGTGTTTCTTCATATGGTCTCCTCGGTGTAGGCGGGGAGGAAGTCGTATCCCTTACTGGTTTTAAGTGGAGAGAGCACATTGAATGCTTTAGGCTATGGAGGGGGAAAATACAAGATGTTCTTTTCATAGCGCTTGTGTCCCATGAGCAGGAGGGGAGAGCTGAGGAGAAAATGCGGACAAGGCAGGGCAGATGAAGTGGCCTCTGGCACCATACCTAAATGGGTTGTTCTGGCCTCTCATCCTGCTCCCCTTCACAGGAAGCCTCTCAAAAAAAAAGGTCTGCTGCTGTCTCAAAAGGAGCTCCTTACCCTTTGAGAGCTGGAACAGGCAGTATGTCTTTTGTGGGCACTCCCTTCTGTGGCGCACTCCTGACATTGCACTCAGGCAGGAGGGGAGTGCAAACAGACTGGGACCTTAACTAATGTTGTAAGGAATATATGTATGCAAATACAGTGCTAAAAACATTTTCCATGTCTTTTTAAGATGTTAAGTTTGTGATCTAACATCTTTTTGTCTATGATCACAAGGGTTTATCCGATCCCAGTAATTACCATGAATTCTGCCGACTTCTGGCCCGCCTGAAGACAAACTACCAGCTAGGGGAGCTGATAGCGGTGGAGGATTACCCAGAGATTATTCGTTTGGTGCGGAATTTCACAGTCACTAGTTTGCAGGTAAGAAACATACTGTATACTGCAGTTCTAATCTAGGTAACGATCGACTTGCCTTTCTGGAGCACAGACCTCCTTTAGTTCTGCAAAGCCAAGCTTGTTGTCCCCGAGCCCGAAAACCAAAACTGGTGCTAGCTTTTTAACAGATCAACAAGATGACTTTCCCTCTGCATTATTTTTAATTCATGCTTTGTTTCTTCCTACCACATGTGTCGGATGGGCCTGCCAATTAGTCTGGCGCTCCTTCCTGCTATGCCCGTGAGGTTTACTGTCTGTCTGCCATCTGCATTTCCAGACCCCCGATCCTATGAGGTCCTGAAGTTTGCCTCCTTTGGCAGGGTTCAGGCTGACGGGACGATATGAGGCAATCATGTCTGTTTTGTGCTGGTATCTAGAAGGACTAAAGCACGGATGAGGTCATGGCCAGTGATGTAGTGTTGGGGCTGCTCATCATGTGTGGACTAAGGAGGCATTTTTGGCCCCTTTTATGTAGAAATACCCCCACCTCCGTGTGATGCATATGTCTCAGCTGCCATACTCACGGCATCCTGAGGGGGAAGAAGCCAGTGACATCAAGGGTTCTTGCGAGCCAGTGGAGATGCTGTAGAGCAGGTGGTTACAGCAGTCCTTCCCTGCCTCTGCAGTGTGCCTGAAGAACAACCAGCCTGGGACATGGGAATCGGGATCAAGTTTGAGCCCAAGTCTCTCCATGTGGTAGTATAGCATAGTATTGCCCAGTGCCACAGGGCTGGTTCTCTTTACTTTTTAATAAAATGTATAGATATTAAAACGTAGGGTGGTGCCGGCCCAGTGTTGCTGAGGGTTGAGGCGCTGGATGCCACACCTTGCACTATGCCGGCGGCTCTGGTTCGGGAACGAGCCCGAGCCACCAGGGATTGGCAGGGGAGGGAGAGGATCGAGTGTCCGGAAGACAGCTCCCGGGAGAGAAATCTATGGCTCAGAGCTTGACTACCCTCTGGCGGAGGCCTGAGGTACAGCACGCTCCCTGTCCTATAGTGAAGGGGAAAAGTGCACGGCGGACGTCGGCAGGGGTGCCTTGACATCGGGGATGCATGCCAAGCACAGAACACTGGAAAAATGCCCTCTAGGCTCCTGGAAGATGGAGCACCGTAGCATAGACCCTACAGGCCCACCTGCTTGTCCCAGTCCGGTGCCCTGGCGAATGGGCGTAGTTTGGGGTGAAGATCCCGATCTCTGTTCCACCTGGGGGGCAGTCGGAGGCTACATGAGGACTACCAAGGTGTAGGTAAGGTAAGGCTGGGCAGATGCAATTGGTGACTCCCGAGGCAGCGGAGTCTAGAGGGCAGGGGAGGAGCATAAATAAAAAGTAAAAAAAAAAAAGTAGGGTGGTGGTTTAGTGGGGTTATAGCTAGGTGAACAAGGATGTGGTCAGCGTGCATTTTACACACGTTGACAGAATTGATGACCCTTTCTCTGAACTATCTACTTGAGGATGTATATTTAACAGTACATTCAGTGAGGCAGGGATGGTTGAGTAAGTGGGAGTGAGTGACTGAGGGGGAGCAAAATGTTCATTGTTTACAGGTGCTGTTCAATGTGGGGACATTGTAAGAAAGTACAGACTGAGCTGGCCAAGTAGCACAGAGGTAGCACTACCTCTTGCCACACTGGCAACATGCGTTCAAAATGGACTCAGTGTGTTCGGGGACCAGCTGGGGGATGGAGGATTAACCCTTCAAACAACATGAAGTCTTGCTGTATTCTGACTATTGCAGTTAGGTCCTGCCTTTCAGCTGCCCCGGAGAACAAAGGGGTTAACTTTTCTATGCCTTGCGTAGAACGTTCATCACGAGCTCGGTTGAAGCCCCTGTCTGTTGTTGTTCAAACTGCAACCGTCAGATTCTTTACTGCGCCTCACTGAACAGTCACTCCGGAGATTTCTCCTGCTGCTTGGTTCAGAAGTCGGTTGAAGTGTCGGTTTTCGGTCGGTTTCTACCGAATTGTTGTTTCCGCATAGTCGGTTCAAGTCTCTGTCTGTGGTACTGTGAGTACTAGATAGATTTTTGTTCTGTTTTCTGTGTGGAACTTGTAAACTGTGGGATCAATTTGAGGTAAAAACTTGTGCTTTGCTTTAGTGTGTGGTTACCGGTCCGTATCGGTTCTAAAAAAAACGTGTTTTAAGTACGTTTTTTTTCCAAGACCAATGACACAGTCAGGAACCAATAGAGGAGTCTTGCCTGGCGGATTGCTGAAAAAGGGTAAGTTTTGCTTAGGTTGGCTATGTCTGAGAAAACCCAAGAAAAACCGGCCCACTGGGTTTCAACATCAGTGTGTGGGAGGTCTTTGCTAAGACTGATCCCCACACCACCTGTATTTATTGTCTGGGGTTTGACCACCTCGATTCAGACTGCCAAGTTTGTAAGAATTTTCCCAAATCTACCCTGGAAAAGAGATTAGGTAGATTGAGGGAAAGGAGGCAAGAGTCCGCTGGACCCGATGGTTAGCCCGTTCGTTCCGACCGAACTAGAAGGAGTGCCTCTGACCAGGGCGATACTTCTTGGACAAAGGAGAGCAGATTCCGAGGAATCGGTTCTGACAAAAAGAAAAGACAAATCGACTGGTTCGGACCCAGAATCTCATACTCCGACCGCTGATGAGATAGCCAAGGCGATTAGGATTGTGCAATTGTTGTTCGGTTCGACCGAACCGCACCATCTGGCAGGGCTCGGTTCAGTCGGTTCCCCGGTTTGGATTATACTTTCAAGAATTTTATGAACTGGAGTTTGAGGAGGAGGGAGTATGAGGATGATTATGGTGATGGTGAAAGTCTGGATGTGCCTATAGACCCGGACATCTCCCCATACAGACCTTCAGGTGTTTCTCCTCCTAGGCTTTCTGAGTCCCCTTCACACTACATGTTCTACAGAAAGGTGGCTGATACCCTCCAGCTTCCTGTGGAGGAAGCAGTAGAGGATCAGGAAGAGCCTGATTATGTTGAGATGATGGACATCCCAGATTCCATGAGACTGTCTATTCCCCTCCACAGATCTTTTGGGAAACAGACACAAAAATTCTTAAGTCTCCTAATTCTATACCTCCTGTGGACAGACGAATGGACAAGAGGTACACTGTCTCAGGCTCAGACACGGAGTTCCTTTTTCAGCAATGCAGCCATGTTGGGGTTGTACAGGCTGCTGCCTGTGATAAGGCAAACACTCCCTTGGCATCACACCCCCCCAGACAAGGACTCCAGGAAGACTGATGCCATGGCAAAGAAACAATACATGGTAGCATGTTTGGGACTCAGGCAGGCTAACTATATGGCCTATACAGCCAGATACCAGAAGTCCAGGTGGGACACTGTACTGGCACTGGCTAAACAGGCTCCCACCCAGCTTGCCAAGGAGCTGGAGCAGGTGGCTGCAGATGGGATTGTCGTATCGAAAGTACAGTTTCATGCTACTGTGGACTCCAACGATGTGTCATCAAGAGTCATTGCTACATCTGTGGCTCTTCGGAGAATAGCTTGGCTCAGGTGTACTAGCCTCTCACAGGATACCCAGGCTAAGGCCATGGATTTTCCTATAGTTGGTAATTCTCTGTTTGGGGAGCAGACAGAGAATTACATGAAGAAAATGGATGAATACAGGACCACTTACAGCAGTGCTCAGGCCAAAGAAAGGCAAGCAACTCCTCAAAGGCAGCAGTCCAGGGGCAGGGGCAGGCCTTTCCAAAGGCCTTTTTACCAAGCTCAGGCCTCCTCGTCTTCCTTTTTGCAAAGGGGGTTCTTTAGAGGGAGAGGCAGAAGGGGGATGAGCAGGCCGGCATCCACCCCTCAGCCTAAAGCCCCTGCCAAGCAGACACCTGATGGGTCTGCCTGGGTCGATTCTCCTATATCGGTAGGGGCAGGCTGGCTTACTTTGTCAGGACTGGATGTCTCTTACATCAGACAAGTGGGTCCTGGAAGTAGAGCCAGGGACTGGTTCTCAGCTTCAAAAATTTCCCAAGATGAGAGCCAGATCTTTTCCACCTGCAAATCTCTCAGAGACCCTTGCCCTAGAGGCAGAGGTTTCTTCTCTCCTAGCTCTCAGAGCTATAGAGAGAGTCCCACCTACACAGGGGCAAAGGATTGTACTCCAGGTACTTCCTAACCCCCAAGAAGACAGGAGAGTGGCGACCCATCCTGGACCTAAGATATCTGAACAAACATCTTTTAAAGCCAAAATTCAAAATGGTAACTCTGGGAATTATCCTTCCCTCTCTAAGGCCAGGGTACTGGCTAGCCTCCCTGGACCTCAAAGATGCCTACTTTCACATTCCCATCAGGTGCTCCCACAGAAAGTACCAGGTTGAGTTGCCCTCAGGCCATTATCAATTCAGAGCAGTGCCCTTGGCTAACATCAGCCCCAAGGGTCTTCACAAAGTGCCTGGCAGTAGTTGTTGCCTTCCTAAGAAGACAAAAGAATTCCATTTTCTCATACTTGGACAACTGGCTTATAGTAGGTCAGTCTCCGGACCAAGTCAAGTCACATGTGCAAGTAACCCAGCAAGTGTTCACTTCTTTAGGATTCCTTCTCAACCTACCAAAGTCAGTTCTCGAACCAGGGCAGCTCCTCACCTTCATAGGTGCAGAACTGAATACGGTAAAGGCAAGAGCCTTCCTTCCCCTGGAAAGGGCAAGGACCCTTATGGAACTGACCTCTTCATTGACCCTTCAGGTGTCTCGACCAGCAAGGCATTTCCTTCAGCTACTGGGCCACATGGCAGCCTCCACAGCAGTGGTCCAGGGAGCAAGATTGCAAATGAGGGACATTCAGTTCCACTTAAGAGCCTTTTGGTCCCAAAGAAAGGATTCCCTTACCAAACTAATCCCAGTGACTCGAACCCTGATCCAAGCCTTGCAATGGTGGCAGGATCAGGACAATTTGAGACAAGGGGTTCCATTTGTCACTCAGTCTCATTCAGTGATACTCACCACAGATGCTTCCCTGCTGGGCTGGGGAGCCCATTTGGGGGATCTTACCACCCAGGGACTGTGGTCACCTCAGGAATCTCTGCTTCACATCAATCTCTTGGAACTCAGAAGCAGTGTTTCTGGCACTGCAAGCTTTTTCCAAATCTGTACAGAACAAGGTGGTTCAGGTCAGAACAGACAACACCACCACCATGTGGTACATCAACAAGCACTGAGGCACTCGGTTTGTGGCCTTGTACACAGAAGCAATGAAGTTGTGGTCCCTGGCCTATTCCCTGCAAACCTCTCTGATAGCAGTTCACCTCCCAGGGAAGGACAATGTCCTAGCAGATGCACTGAGCAGAGTATCCCAGGGCCATCACAAATGGGCCCTGGATCCTCTGGTTTTGAAAGTGATTTTCTCAAGATGAGGCACTCCAGAGATAGATCTTTTTGCAGCCCCAGACAGTCACCAACTTCCTCTCTTTTGTTGCAGATCCCCAGTCTTGGGCTCAGTCCCCTGGGTGCTCTGATTTTGAACTGGGAAGGGAAATGTCTGTATGCTTTTCCCCCTTCCTCTCCTGTTCAGGGTGTTAGTCAAGATAAGGTCACAACCATGCAAAGTGATTCTGATTGCTGCAGACTGGGCCAGACAGCCATGGTGTCCTTGTTGCTGTCCCAACAGTCCACCTTCCCCTGTCTCTTCCCAGGAATTACAACCTGTTAACATCCTCTCGGGGAGGATTTGGTACCCGAATCTTCAGTCTCTCAATCTCAAGGCTTGACTCTTGAAGAGTTAGAGTTTGCAGATCTGTATCTTTCCTAAGGGGTTCTGAATATCCTTAAGGCTTCTCGAAAGCCTTCCACCAGAAAGACTTACAACTCTAAATGGAAAAGATTCAGCATTTGGTGTTCTAAGAAGAATATTTCTCCAGACTCTGCTGAATTGCCTACGGTTCTGGATTATATGGTCCATCTTAATGGCCTAGGCCTCAGACCAGCTACCCTCAAGTTACACTTGCCAGCTGTTTCTGCTTTCCTGTTGGTAGGCAAGTCTTCCTCTCTGTCATCCCATCCTGTATTCTGTAAGTTTTTCAAGGGATTGCTTCACACCAGTCCCCCCCTTTAAGGATCCTGCTCCTGCTTGGGACCTTAATGTTTGCATTGCTCAGCTTATGCAACTCCCATTTGAGCCTTTGTCCTCAGCAGAGCTTAAGTACTTGACTTGGAAAACTGTGTTTTTGGTAGCCATTACTTCTGCCAGATGTATCAGTGAATTGCAAGCCCTGTCAGTGGAATCTGATTTCATCTCTTTTCACAGAGATAAAGTGGTCCTTAGAACTAACCTACTAACATACTAAAATGCCAGCAGAATAGGCCTAACGGTCTTTGGTGTCTGTTGGTTTGGTCAGCCCCCACCCTGGGTGCTGACCTTGCTGTCCCCTCACCTTCTCTGGCTTCTCCTTCCCAGTTCCGGATATTCTTGCTGCATTGGATTTTGCTTCCAGAACCCTTCCTGTACCTGTCCCACCCCTCTTGAACCCCTCCACTGTCTCTGCCTCCACCAGCCCCTAGGCAGTGCATTCCATGGCTCCACCACCCTCTCAGTGAAGTAACACCTCCTCCTTTCTCCCTGAATCTTCCCCTTCCAGCTTCCACCCATGCCTCTAGTGGCCCTTCCTCCTTCCTTGAAGCACCCTGACTGTTCCTCCCCTATTTACCCTCTTCATGTACCTGAAGACCTCTATCATGTCCCCGGTCCTTCTCTCTTCCAATGTGTACATATTTAGCTCTTTGAGCCTCTCCTCATAGGTCCTGTCCCCAAGCCCCAAATCATTTTGTTTGCCCTCTCTGGACCCTCTCCAGGAGTTTAATGTCCCTCTTTAAGTGTGGCCTCCAAAACTGCACGCAGTACTCAAGGTGCGGCCTCACCAAGCAGTTATACAGAGGGAGTATCACTTCCCTCCTTCTGGAGGTGATCCCCCTAGCGATGCATCCCAGCATCCTGTTGGCCTTGGCTGCTGCCCTCCTACAAGTCTCCGAGTTGTTCATCTTGACATCCACCACCACCCCCAGGTCCCTCTCAGCCATCGAGACTTGTAGCATTTCCCCCCAAGGGTGTACACTTGGCCTGGGTTTCTATTTGGGTGGAGTACCTTGCATTTCCTGCATTGAACCTCAGCTTCCACTTTCTAGACCATCTTTCCAGAGCCTCCAGGTCCCCCTAGGGCCACCTCCCTCCTCCCCATCCACCACCGCCCCAGTTTGAGTCATCTGCAAAGAGACTCATCTCACTCCTGATTCCTGTCCTTATGTCAGATAGTGGCGTTGAATAGAAGGGCCCAGGACTGATCCTGTGGGACCCCACTAATGACCCTCCTTGGGGATGAGACTATCCCACCAACTATGACCCTCTGGGTCTGGTCCTGGAGCCAATTGCCTATCCATCTGATCATCTGGTTCCTCACCCCATTTCTCCCAGCTTATCCAACAGGCCCACGTGAGGAACAGAGTCAAATGCCTTGCTGAAGTCTAGAAAGAGGACATCTACTGGTCTACCCAGGTCCAAGGCACTTGTCACCCAGTCATAGAACTCCACCAGGTTTGTCTGACACGATTTCCCGGGATGAATCCATGCTGTCTATCGTCCAGGCACCCTAACTTATCCAGGTCCCCCTAGCCTCTCCTTGACAATGCCCTCATCACCTTGCCCACCACCGATGTCAGGCTGACAGGCCTGTAGTTCCTGCCACCTCCTTGATCCCCTTGTGGATAGGCACTATATGCGCCACCTTCCAGTCCTGGGGCACCACCCTGTCCTCAGAGAGATGGTAAAAAGCTCTGCCAGGGTTTCGCAGGACATCTGCAAGTTCCTTCAGCACTCTGGGATGTAATTTATCCGGCCCGTGCTTTCTTCATCTTTAAGGGAGCTGAGGGTTCCTCTCCTCTCTGCTGTGATTTCCACTTCGGTACCTCTTCTCCTGTAGCCTCCCCCCACCTGCCAGTGATGCCTCCCCTCTCCCCAGACCTGCCGATCGGTAAGAGTCCCCACCTCCTCAGTATCTCTGTCTCCTCCATGTAATGGCGTAGCACTTACTTCTTCCTGGTGAAAACTGAGGAAGTACTCATTTAGTACCTCAGCCTGCTCCCGGGTCTTGTGCCCATCTCTCCTGATTTAATCCTGCTAATCTGCCCCTTCACCTTCGTTTTTCCCAATGTATCTAAAGAACCTTGTTCTCTCCTAATTTCCCTGGCCAGGTTCTGCTCCTTCCTTGCCTTAGCCGCCTCACCACTCTAGTGGCCCTTCTAGCCATCAGCTCACTCCCCTCGATCCCTTTCACTCCTTGAGCACTTGAATTGCTTATAGGCTGCTTTCTTTCCCGCACCACCTCCTGGACCTCCCTGGTCCACCAACAGGGTTTTGGGCCCTACCGCATTTCGTCTTACTCTTGCACAGGTGCTGGTAGCATCCTGCACCCTCTCCTGATGATTTCCCACCTACTATCAGCGTCCATGTCTGACCCAATCCCATCCAAATGCTCCTTAAGGATCCTCCCATTTCCTTAAAATCAACCCCCTAAGTGATTTACTTCCAGTCTTTGTGCAGCCTTCTACCCCTCCTAGGTCCAGGCAGAACCAGACCGTGGCATGGTCACTCCCGCCAATGGTCCCTCACCTCCAGGCCCCAATCTGTCACTGTCTGCCAGGACCACATCCAGTACCCGTGGCTCCTGGCTCGGTCTCTCACCTGCTGAGTTAGGAACGCGCCTTGAAAGACATCCAACAACCTCTGTTCCCTGGTCACAGAGGATGTCATAGTCTCCCAGTCTGTTCCTGGCATGTTTAAGTCCCCCAACACCACCACCGTTCCTCTGCCCAGTCTGCAGTGTCTCCTAACATCTAACTAACAGAAAGTTCTTACCTAAAGTGGTTTCAGATTTCCACCTCAACCAGTCTATATCTCTCCCTGTTTTCTTCACTGACCATTCCTCCTCGGGAGAGAGAGCTCAGTTGGATGTTAAAGAGCCCTTAGCTACTACATAGAGCGTACCAAGGGTCACAGGTTTGAATCCCCAGTTGTTCCTCACTTATGGAGAAGTTGGTAAGGCAAACCTGCCACTACGAGATCCATTGCCAGGTGGATTGTTTCTTGTATACAATTCTGCTATGAAAAACTGGGTAGAACTCCACCCTCAGGCCTGAGGGCTCATTCCACAAGAGGTACTGTACCTGCTGCCAGGGATATTCCTCTCTTAGAAATTTGTCAAGTAGCCACCTGGAAAACAGTCCATACTTTCACCAAGCATTACTCTCTGGATATCCAGGCTAGAAGTGATGCTTGGTTTGGCACAGCAGTACTTCAGAGCCTATTTCCAAAGTAGGTTCTGTCCCTCTTCCATGGAGGTACTGCTTGGTATTCTGCAATAGTCAGAATACAGCAAGACTTCATGTTGTTTGAAGAAAAAATTGCTCACCTTAGTAATTATGTTTCTTCTAGTGGAGTCTTGCTGTATTCTGCCCCCCGCCTCCCCTCTCAGAACCTAGTTTTTGGGATGTGGGTGGGCAGGAGCAGTGTTGGCACCCTAGGGGTGTCCTTTTACACCCTCTTTTTGTTTGGGTGGAATGTTGTATTTTGGATGTGTTTTGGTTTTTGGGTTTCCTGACTTGAGTCTTCCTTTGAAACCAAAAACATTATATATTTGCCAGTTGCTAGTAAAAATTTTACAGTTTCCACACAGAACACCTAGTGAGTTTTTGCTCATAAAGATCTGACGGCTGCAGTTTGAACAATAACAGACAGGGGCTTCAACAGAGCTTGTGATGAACGTTCTATGCAAGCATAGAAAAGTTAACCCTTTGTTTTCCATGGCAGTTGAAAGGCAGGACCTAACTGCAATAGTGAGAATACAGCAAGACTCCACTAGAAGAAACATAATTACTAAGGTGAGTAATTTTTTCTTGCTGGGCCACGGACTGATATATTAGTCCAAAATTCCTATACGTTCTAATTCTGTTGGCAGCCTAAGGGTTAAGTTTTCCATGGACTGGTCTCCTCCTTCAGGGAGGGAGGACAGCTTGTACTACTGCCTGCTTACTACTTAGCAGAATTAGGGTGGTACAGCAGCGGTAACTGCATCCGGAATGTCCTGAATAAGACTCTTGATAGTCTGCATATGCGTCATCATGTGCGCGTGCGTCATTGCATGTTACGCGGACCTCGGGAAGAGGAGAAACTGATGTAAACCTCCCCCACCAGTAGAATGGCAATGCTGACCATGCAGGCTCCTCACTTCTAACCACAGCACCCACCCACCACATAGCGGTCCTGGGCAAGAATTGTGACAAGCCTCAGAGAAGGTAGGTGACAGGTCTGGGGGAATGCATCTGAAGGGGAGCTGGTTGGAGCAGTTGGGAGGAGAAATGGAGGATAAAAAAAGAAAAAAAGCACACACTCTGTCTGGCCATGCAGCACTGTTGTCAGTGCATCTCCTCCCAAAAGTTATTTCATGGACATTGTGAGAAGGTACACAGTGTGTCGGCCATGCTACATAGATACATAGACAGTGTCGGCAGATAAGGGCCTATGGCCCACCTAGTCTGCCCATTTGAGCTTGTAAGTTCAGTTTGTTTTCCTAGAAGTCTATTTCCCCTTACCCCTGACCTCTAGAATTCCTTTATGTCTATCCCATGAATTCCTTTATGTCTATCCCATGTAAATAACTATGCTAACCATGCTATAACAGTTGTCATTCTAAGGAGTGGAAATAGTTCACTATCCACACTCTGGCACTTCCACTGGAATAAATGATTTGCTGGACATCTTTAAGCTAAGCTCCTTCCACCACCTGGGTGGTATATCCCCTGACTCTACCCTGTGATGTCAGATCTTTCTTTCCGCTGGAAAAACAGGTCATCTCCTTTGTGGCTGTCACCTAGGACTTTGTGCACCATAGGCAAACTTTGTTTTCAACGTTTTTTTGAGTTTTCCTTTCTTATTTCCTCAGTTCCTTCGACTCCCTTTGCAGATCCTTGATGAAGCAATGGAAGCCAGGGTTCAAGTTTTATGTTCAGTGCCATTAGAAGATGTCAATCACCAACTTGTATGACATGTACTGCTTGGGTCAGCAGCATGACGTGGATGGGTGTGGCCGCTGTCTATCCATGCTTCCTGATTCCCCCGAGGTCAGTTATCTCTGGCTATTGCTGGGCTGGTCTTCAGAACATGATCCAAAGTAGCGCTCTTAAGAGCTGCAGGAAGGTCTTGGCTGCAGCTGGGTCTGCTCAGCAGCTTGTGGTTCTGGAGGCAGAAGCGGGCACTCCCTTGGCCTCAGAGTTCTTCCCAGCTGGGGCCAGAGTCAGAGGGTCATTCACTGGAGGCTTCTGGAACGTGTGTTTGGCCCTTCAGACTCTAGGGGAGAGTCCTGCCGACTGCAGTTCTAAACACAAGCACTGCCGGCGCTGGCCGTGGGACTGGCAGAGATCGAGCTCCTCCTGATCCCGCAATTCTCCAACCACTCGACGGTCATCGAGTGCCCTTTGGCTGAGGGACAGGTTGAACAGGTCGAGAGCTTTTCAGCACCCCTGTTGAGCTTCAGGTTGAGCAGGCCATGGAGATTTTCCTCAAACCTATGTCGACTGACTGTCAGATATGATCGAGGAATTCATCTCGCAGACCCTGGTGCTCCCAATTTTTACCCAGAATGTGGATCGGTTGCCATCTCCATTCGCTTTGCAGTGGGAGCAGCCTCCACTGACGGTCGAGTCTTCAATGCCTGGCCTCGAATATACAGCTTAATCTGGTTCAATCTCAGTTGCTTACCATTTGTATCAACCCTTCCCCCGGTCGCCCCTGAAAAAGGGACTTCTAGGCCCAGTGGGCTTACCGGGTCAACAAAATTCAATAAATAAATAAGTAATATGGGCAGGCATGTGTCGTACCACAAAGAGCCGGAAGGCTCACCTTGCTGTCAGTCATACGGTTGAAGTGATGGTCGAGGTCCTTATTAAGGTGTACTCGCTCTTAATACCGCCGACTGGGAGGTGACGTCATAGATGCTCATCAGCCTGCTTGTTCTCAGACAAGGAGAAGCATCTAAGCAAACTGTGCCATGCTACAAGGATCTCCTCTATCAACAGTGGGCCATCGCCTGGCAGAGTAGGGCTCTACCGTCTAGATCTCTACTCACCTGGTAATGCCAGTGGTGCCCCTGCTGGTCTACGCTATACAGGTGCTCCCTGCAACAACTTCTTCACCCCTCTGGTAGAGTTGCCACCACCGCAGTCAAAGGTGGACACTTCAACCAAGGAGGCCTGTTCTGCCACTGGCTTGCTAGGTGGTTGTCAGTGCATAGCACTCTGGGAGAGGATACTCTGGTGATCCATGGTGAGAAGTGGTTGAGGGCTGGCTTTCGAGTAGTCCTCGGGCGACTCTGACCACGAGTCCGTGGCTTCCTCTGGGACTGTCGTCCTTAGCCAGGGAATGGTCAAGGAGTTCTCCACTGAACAAGGCCCAGTGTCTTTTGGGGTGCTTCTCTGATGTATATCAGAGTCCATGTCATTCCCGTTGGAACCAGTTCAGAAAAGGGCCAAGAATCCCTTTACTGACATTCTGGATCGGGACGAATCCCCAGGAGTTGCCTTTCCTGTGGCTGAGGCCATTATGGGAATGATCCAGGAACTTTGGCAGCATCCAGCATACTGTCCAGCACCCTGTGCTCTTATGGTCTGCAACTATGTGGTCCTCACAGTGTCCATTTCAGGGTTCTTGGAACACCTCTCTGCTAAGGAGTTGATGACCGATTTGGTTTTCTGCAACTTGGGAAACTAGGGAGACATGGACAGGTCTCCAGATAAGGAGTCCCATAAGAATGACTAATGCCACTAAAAAGGTGTACACTGCAGCATCCTTGGGTGTCTGTCAGGCCAGTTATGCCATGATGGTGGCCAACTTCGGTCACTTCCTGATGGGAGCGTTTGATGTGATCCTCCATCACCTTTTGGCTGAGAAGCAGTTAGTGGTGACAGTCCTCAGAAACCAGGATCATTTGGTGGCTAACCACTGCTCCAGATGGCCTTGGACATGAGCCGTCTGTGTGCCTGTGTCATGGTTGTGGGTGTCTAAATGCGCGCGGATCCTGGCTGAATCTGTCCACCTTCACAGCAGACACCCAGTGCAAGCTGGCCAGTGTCCCTTTCTTGAGCACTGACCTATTTGGCCCTGGGGTGAAAAGACATCTCATCCATATTGAAAAGTCCAGTGCCACTCTGGATTCTATGGCATTGTCCCAGAAGGACCTGAAAAAGAAGCATAAGAAACAGGATTTCCAGTGTCCCAGTATTGATCATTTCAGCTACAGCCTTCTCTGCAGCAGCCACAGCAAGGGCAGTACCAGGATTAATGCCCCAAGCCCAAGTCTGGGGGCCAGGGTCCTAAGAAAAGGGGGGACGAGGATGGTGCTGTCCCCCTTGCTGCTGCCGCCGGTGCCCCTGAGAAAGCTGCCGAATGGCTTGGGGGTTGTTGTCCCTCCACTTGTTCTGTCGCTGCCTGCAGTCCTCATAGGAGGTCAGCTACGTTATTGCTTGCTGCGTCAGTCTGCTAACACAAGGGATAAGTGGGTGTTTGATGTAGTGGGCACAGGGTTGCCTCTGGACTTTGAGACTCTCCTGCCTTACTCCATGTGCCTCGGAGTCCAAAGTGTCGCAGAATGCACTGTCTGCCCTTCGGTAGGACATTACTGAGCTTGTTAGAAAAGGCACAGTAGCTTGTGTCGTGGAGGCCCTGGCCAGTCAGCGTTACTTGTCTAGGTACTTCCTGGTCCCAAAACTGACAGGACGCTGGCGCCCCATACCGGATCTGCACGATCTGAACCTGTTCATGCGGAAGCGCAAGTTCCAAATGGTCACTCTGAATCAGATCGATGCCATCTTCCAGTGCACACAAATACCTCTTTCTGAACCGCTGCCGGCATCGCCTGCATGGTCCTCAGTTGCTGTTGTTGACAGGGAGGTCGACAACATGGTGAAATATAATTCTGATATCATCAAGGAGGAGAACTATAAGGAAGAAGAAGGTTATGAGGGAGAACAGTATGTACTAGGTTCCAGTTCTTTCTTTTGTTGTACTGAGGATTCTGTGGTATATACACCCAGATCTCCTTCAGATGATCCTACGTTTCAGTCTATGCTGCAGCAAATGCAAACTGCAATGGGCTTTGCTGTGTAGGAGGACTGCACAATGAAAAATGTGATGGAGTTTTTGGAGGTACCCTGTATTCCATCATGATTCCTCCAATTTATCCTGCTTTGGAGGATGCTACGTTTTCTGCATGGTGCTGGCCTAACTCATTGTGAGCTGTACCTAGAAAGGGTGACAAGCAGTATTCTGGTCCTTCTGCCAACTTATTATGCCAGTCAACCAGAAACAGACTCCATGGATCTTACTTAGACATAGCTCTTGCAGCAGGTTACACCATTAGGACTGAAGCCTGCAGGCATCAGGACCCCAGGAAAAATTCTAGCTAGCTATCTTCAGCGGGGACCGCCCATTGTCGGTCCGCCTCCGGCGTCAGGCGTAGTACATAAGGGAAGCGGTCGCCCGATTCCCCAGTTCTTTCCCGCCGTCGACTTGCATATCTCGACCCTTCGGTTCAGTCTCTAGTACGCTACGCATGGTAAAGTTTTTTCCTACAGGAAATTCGATTCTCTGCATTCAAGTTTTTCGCTGATGTCCTCTCCGACCTCCGGTCACTCCTCGAGTGTGCTTGTGGAAGCAGATCCCCTTCAAGGACCAAGACTGCCCAAGGCCCGGGTGCTCAGGTCATATCTTCACGACACCCGGTCCTGCTCCTTTGCCAGGGTTTGACTAGCAGAACCTCGATCCTGTCAGCCAGAAGGCCCTTCAGGCATTCCTACTAGAAGAAAACTCAAGACCATGTCTTCCAAGGGGACTCTTCGCAGAAGGTCCACAAGCACGCCGAGAAGCATAGGGAGAAGGCCCCTTCCTGGTCCCCATCTAGGGCCTCAGACTCGCGCAGCTCTGGTTCCAGGTCCGATCGCTCCCCCTGCTGCGGTTAGAAAGTCTTCATCTTCTTCCCAGGCCAAGACTCCCAGGCCTTCCTCGTCCTCCAAGGCCCTGCCAAGTCGGGGATCACCATCATCACCATAAGTCGGGTTCCGCCTTTCTGAACCCGACGCCAGGTCTGCTTCCTTGCCTCTCGCGAAGACCAAGGAGCTCACCTCTCTGAAGAGGCCGCAGGACCCGACGCCGTGTGCGTCTGCCGTCGTCTCCTCGCCAGGTCCTCAGAGCTGCCGCCAGATCACTCATCGCCGCCAGACTAACGATACCGACGCCGGTAGGGGACGTCCGCCTCCTATTGAGAAGAGGACCACGCCCGACCTTGACGTCGGTCAGGAGACTATCACTGAGGAGGAGTTGACTCAGCCTGAGGACCAGACGGGCGCACTTCGGTCCACAGTCGAGATGCCCAGGGAACCTCCACTACCCGAGCCCCCTGTGGAGCCGACGCGGACCCGACGACTCGCCCACCGCGCCTGACCGTCAGTCGGGCCTTTCCATGTTAGAAGTGAAGGAGTTGTTTACTTACTGGTGACACCATAAAGAAGGACATTGTTCCCACTCACCTCCTTCCTCCTCCTCCTCCTCCTCCTCCTCCTACATGACTCTCCGTTCCTGCGCCCCCCTCTCCATCGGGGTCGGCAGGCCAGCTACCTCCTCCCTGGGAGCACAGAACACCTCCTAGGGGGAGACCAGACAAACGGAGACCTCCGTCCAAATCCTCTTCCAGGTCACCCAGCCCTAAGGGACCCAGAAGATGCCGACGATTGCCTTCGACGGAGGACATGGGATCAGAGTTCTCAACATCCAGATCCCCATCTCCCCTCTCCATCCTTCTCCGGATCCACGCGAGATGCCAAAGTCTCCTCCGGATGACCCTTCGCTCGGATATTATGAGACACATCCAAGAAAACATGGGATGGGATGCGGAAGAGCTAGACTCAAGGCTACGCTTGCAAAGTATCTTCGCAGAAGGACCCCAAGCCTGTGGTGGTGCCACCCTTGGTAGACACTTCGTGGACATCACCAAGGCAGCGTGGAAGCGTCCACATTCGCTCCCGGCAATGCCGAAGAAAGCTGATCGCTTGTACAAGGCTCCCAGGAAGACCAGTACTTAACTCAGCATCCTCAGGCCGACTCTCTGGTCATAATAGCCTCGCATGACTGGTCCCAGAGACCGCAACATCTGAGCACCCTGCCACCGGACCCAGAGTCCAAACAGCTGGACGCCATGGGTAGGCGCACGTATGCTTCCGCTACCTGCGCCATCAGATCCCTGAATTATTTGACCCACATGGTGCAGTTCCAAAATGCCTTGGGAACAGGGTCTGGATGCGGCTGAGAAACTGCCGGAAGGTGAGCAGAAGGAGGAGATGCTTCAGCTCCTTCTGCATGGGTTCGAGTGGGAACCTTATGCTATGAAAGTCACAGACGACTCGCTGACTCCTCGGCCCGAGCAGCAGCTTGTGGCGATGCATCCGAGACACCTTGGTTACGCTGCCTCCGGGTTTCACCCCCGACGTCCAGAAGAATATCATGGATGCCCCATTCGAGGGAGAAGTTTTGTTTGGTAAACCCTCAGAGAAGATAATTACCAGACTCCAAGAGGCCGGGAAGGCGGTGAGGTCGGTCCAGGCCATGTACCGACTCAAGCTTAGTTCCTTTCGTAGGAACCAAAGCCGTTTCCGTGGACGGACGCAGAGACAACAGTCCCACCCCACTCCACAACAAAGGAGCTCCAGCTTTCGCAGAGCCCAGGGGAAACAACCCGCAGGCCGAAGCCAGCGTACTCTAAGCCGGTCCAGCCAGTGGGACCCTCAGCTGCCACAGCCTGACTGCTTTCCGGCCCCCGCCCCTCAGGATCAACGGGAAATCATGGTCGGGGGTCGCGATTGAACTTCCTGCCGGGATGGCAGGCTATAACCACCGACAGGTGGGTTCTTCAGTTGGTCAGAAGAGGCCACTTTATAGAATTCGCAGAAAAGCCACCCTCGAGGCCTCCTTTGCTCTCCCGGTACCCGGGTCAGCACAAGTCACTGATCTGGCAAGAAATACTCGCGCTCTTGCAAAAGGGAGCGATAGAGTACGTCCCGGAGAACCAGAGAGGACAAGGATACTATTCCCACTTCTTCCTGGTTCCAAAGAAAACAGGGGACCTCCGTCCGATTCTGGACCTCAGCGACCTCAACGTGTCGGTCGCCTACAAGAGATTCCGCATGGTGACTCTTCCGGGTCTCATTCCCATGCTGAAGCCAGACGCCTTCTTAGCATCTCTAGACATGCAGGACGCATACCTGCACATCCCTATAGCTCAGGCGCACAAGTGGTTCCTGTGCTTCGAGTTTCTCGACCACCACCTTCAGTTCCGAGCCCTCCCATTCGGACTGTCATCCGCACCCAGGGTCTTTACCAAATGCATGGCAGTCGTGGCAGCGTCTCTAAGGAGACAGGGCCATTATGTGTTCCCGTACCTGGACGATTGGCTTCTCATGGCCGCCTCCAGAGAGGCGTTGTTACGAGCGATCCAGAGCACCCAGGACCTGTTTCGATCTCTGGGCATCCTAATCAACCACGAGAAGTCTCTCCTGGTACCGTCGCAGAAGCTGCAATTTATAGGCGCAGTACTGGACACCGTTCAGGGAAGAGCATTTCTTCCAGACGACAGAGCGGAGCGCATCAGATCCCTCATCAGGGAGCTTTCGTCGAACAAGACCGTCCCAGCCAGGTCGGTCCTTCGCTTGCTCGGACACATGGCTGCGGCCATTCCTACCATCCCTTTCGCAAGGCTCCACATGCGGGTAACTCAGTGGATGCTCAAGTGCATTGGGATCAAAGGCAAGACCACATGCAGCATCCGGTCAGAATCACGAACACCGTGATTTGAGACTGGCAGTGGTGGCTAGACCCAGGACACTCTCCACGGGCGTCCCATTTATAGCGCCCGTCTGGAGGTAATCCTCACCACAGACGCCTCAGGTCTAGGGTGGGAGCACACCTGGCGGGGTGAAGTCCCAGGGTACGTGGACCCTCTGGAGGCCCACTCATATCAACGCCCCTAGAGATGAGGGCGTCCTTATGCCCTGCAGGCCTTTCAGTCAGAAATCCTGCGAGTACTCTCCTGCTTCAGACAGACAACACGGCGGTGATGTATTACCTCAACAAACAAGGAGGTGCACACTCTAACCCCCTTTGCAGGGAGGCCATGAGGGTGTGGGATTGGGTAATCCGACACGGCGCGAATCTGATCACAGTACATGTTCCCGGGGTGGACAACACAATTGCAGATGGCCTGAGTCCCTCCCAGGCCAGAGTCCACGACTGGGAACTTCTTCAAGAGGTAGCAGAGGATCTGTTTCTTCGATGGGGAACTCCAGAGTTGGACTTGTTCGCTTCTCTATCCAATGCAAAACTGCCCAATTTTTGCTCGCTAGATCCAGGGCCTGGTGTTTTCTGGCGAGGCGTTGTCCCTCTCCTGGGCGGACAGATTCCTCTACGCTTTCCTCCCTTCCGTTGATCCAAGAGTTCTTCTCAAACTGCGCGAGGAGCAAGCAACCATGATCCTTGTGGCCCTTCTGGCCCAGACAGATCTGGTTCCCTTTACTGATTCAACTATCCCGGAACCTCCGCCTCCTGCTGCGTTCAGCTTCCATCTTTGTCTCAGGAGGAAGGTTCACTGGTCCACCCGACATACGCTCATTGAACCTGCATGCATGGCTCCTAGAGACATAGCCATCTTTGCGTCCACGGGTCTCGCAGAGAGGTTGCGGAAGTCCTTTCTGCAGCCAGAAAGCCGGCAACGCATGCGACGATGCCATGAAATGGCGCGTTTTTGCTTATGGTCGCAAGCACGGCCTTTCCTCTTAGGGCGTTCCGGTGAGAGCGGTGTTAGACTACCTGCCTCCCTTTCCGCTCGGGCCTCGCCTACTCCTCTATCAAGGTGCACCTCTGTGCCATTTCAGCCTACCAACTTCCAGTGGGACAGTGCACAGTGGCACAATTAGATGCCTCTCGGGAATTTTTGAGAGGGGTGTTACATCTTAGGCCTCCCATTAAGGACCCAGTGCCTCCATGGGATTTGCTCTTTGTCCTGGAACAACTCACGCTTTCCCCCTTCGAACCTGCCGCGGATTGCGAGCTGCGTTTTCTGTCGTGGAAAATGCTGTTTTTGGTTGCTGTTACGTCAGCGAGAAGAGTTTCTGAGCTTCACGCTCTTATGTGCAAAGAGCCTTATTTAATTTTCCACCGGGACAGAGTATCCCTGAGGACGAATCTTAAATTTTTGCCTAAGGTGGTTTCTACACTCACTCACTTTCAATCAGGATATTGACCTGCCGGTCTACTTCCCAAACACCCTGGATGTTCACCTCAGCTTGAGGTATTACCTCAATAGAACTAAACAGCTTCGTAGTTCGGAGCAACTTTTCGTTTCCTTTTCTGAAAGGATGATGGGCCAACCAGTATCCAAACAGTCCCTGTCTCGCTGGCTTGTCCAGTGCATCTCATACTGTTACGATATCAAACAAAAGCCCCTCCCGAGATCAGTCCGGGGTCATTCCACTAGGGGTGTGGCCACCTCCTTTGCAGCACCCGAAACGCTCCACCTCTGCCATATGTGCTGCAGCCACTTGGAGCTCTGTACATACATTTATCAGGCATTATAGCCTGGACATCGCTTCACGGTGAAGAGCTGCCTGCCTGGCTGTGCTACAGGGTCTCCTGTCCTAGATTCAGGACCTGGAATGTAATTCTAGTTTCCTCCTCCCAGAATGTTTGCGGCATTACTGCTTGGGAATCAGTCTAGTGGTGTGAACCTGCCAAGAGCTGTGTCTCGGTAAGATAGTACAGTTACATAAGAACTTACCGTAACAGTAGATCTTCGAGAACAGCTCTTGCAGCAGTACCTCCCGCACCTTCCCCTTTGAGGAGGCATGGCTTAGGCCTTTACTAACAGGGATTTTTCCTTTGACTTCTGACAGTGGATCCTCGATCTCCCATTTCGATGTCAGCCTGCGGCGAGTCTCCGGCGGAGAACTGCGGAATGAGCGGGACCGCCCCCTTATGTACTACATCTGACGTCGGAGGTGGGACCGACGTTGGGGGCGGTCCCCGCTGAAGATAGCTAGCTAGAATTTTTCCATGGGGTCCTGATGCCTGCCGGCTTCAGTCCTAATGGTGTAACCTGCTGCAAGAGCTGTTCTTGAAGATCTACTGTTACGGTAAGTTCTTACGTAACTGTACTTTACTGTGACTGCCCATGATTGATCCAGGGCACCTAAACACGAGTACTCTGCCTCTTGACAAAGAATCCAGGAGGCTGGATGCTATGGGCAGGTGCAAATAAACCTCTCCTCACTAGGCCTTAGAACTGCAAATTGCCAGGCCCATATGATCAAATATCAGAATAGCTTGTGGAAGGCTCCTAAAGCTGCAGTCCACGGTCTGTCAGAAGGCTCTGCCAAGAATGAACTGATTAAAACTTTGACTTTTGGTGCTGAGGTTGGCAGACAGTTGCTCCACTCAGCATGTGATGTGTCTGATGCCTCTGCAAGGCAGTTGCCTTTGGCATTTGCAGGAGATATTATTCTTGCTAAGGTTAGCCGGATTTGCAAATGATATACAGCAGGCAGTTCTAAATACTCCTTTTAGAGGGAGCAAACTGTTTGGGTATGATGTTGAAGAGGTGTTGAGAGGTCTTCAAACATATAAAGTTATACTAGAGTCTGTCAAATCCCTTTATCTCACGCTTGGTAGGGTCGTAGAAGGGGATCCTTTTGCCAGCCTGCTGCCAGAGGTGGCCACCAAGCCTACCATCAGCAAGGTTGAGATTAGGTTAGTGGGCCCTTGACAGGCCCTCTCCCTCCATGTGCCCATTCCAAAGCACCCAAGGCCACTGGAGCCAGTGGAGCTGCTCCCACCAATTTAGCATGACTTGATTCAGATTACCTCTACACCGCTGTTGCTTCCAGGGTTTTTTGTGGGGGTCAACTTTCTCTACATCTCAGACAATGGAGGGAGATCACAACAGACGAATGAGTCCTGGAGAAAATTGCAAGGGGCCTGCTCTGGAGCTGTTAGAGGGCCATCCAGAGCATCCTCTGCCTCCTTGAGAGTTATCCTCTGGGACATTTGTCCCTTCTGAAAGAAGAAATGCAGGCTTTGATACACAAACATGCTATAGAACTTGTTCCTTCTTGTCAGAAGAGCAAAGGGTTCTATTGCAGATATTTCCTGATTCCCAAATGATCAGATCTGTGGCCTGTTTTGGATCTGAGAGGCCTTAACTTCTACATAGAAAACAAGAAATTTCACTTGGTCTCCCTGCAAGCCCTGATTCCCTTGTTGCAAACAGTTGACTGGCTTTGCTCCCTAGATATGAAGGATGGATAACTTCATATCAAAATCAGGAAGACTCATAGATGATATCTCCACTTTATGCTGGAAGGAGAGCATTACCAGTTCCGAGTGTTGCTCTTTATCTTTTCTTCTGTACCACAGGTCTTTACCAGATGCTTGGCAGTTGTGGCAGTAACCCTTTGCAAGGAACTCTATATTTCTTCCTGTATCTGGACAACCGTCTCTTGAAAACCAGTCCTGGGGAACATCTTCTGCACATGCTGTCTTGGACATGGCAGTTATTCAGTGACTTAGGAGTCACAGTGAATGTGCCAAAGTCTGCCTTGACTCCTTGCCAGAGACTGCAGTACAGTCCTGGACACAAGAAAGGGCTGTGTTTTCCCTACGGTAGGAGAGGGCAGAAAATCTGATTGCTCAAGCCCGATTGTTACACAGCAGTCATCAAGTCCCAGCCAGAACTTTTCTGCCTCTGACGGGTCTCGTAGTAGCAACCATTGTCACTGTGCCACTGGCCCAGTTACACATGAGAATCCCTCAGTGGACAAGAAGGGTCCAATGGGATCAATTGACGGACAAAGTGAACTAAATAGTACTTGTCACGACTCCGCTGCACAGAGCACTGACATGGTGGATGGACCACGACCGCCTGTTAAAAGGCATTTTATTCCTTATTCCAACTCCAAAGTAGATCCTCACCACAGATGCCTCTGGCTCTGGGTGGGGGGGACACATCTGGAGCCCTATCAGACACAAGGTTCGTGGACCCAGATGGAAGCCAAGTTGCATATAAATTTCCTGGAGATGAGTGCTGTGTACAGCCTCCAGGCATTTCAGGAGCATCTGACTCTCTATCCTTTGTTGACAGAGATGGACCATGTCCATGTGATATATCAACAAATGGGGGGCACTTATTCATATCCCCAATGCAGGGAAGCAAATAGAGTATGGTACTGGGTGCGAGAACATGGTTACAACCTATCAGCAGTGCATCTCTCAGGTGTCCAAAATGTCTTGGCAGACAAGCGAAGCCAGTTACAGTCCAAAGTGCACAAAAAGGAACTGCTGACTTCTGCAGTCACTTCACAAGATAGGGTCATCCATAGTTGGCTAAAAGCAATGGTGCTGCCCAGGAGCCAGGGCAGAGTCGAGTTCAGCAACAAAGGACAGTTAGTTGCATTTGCACTTCAGAGCCAGGAGCAGGAAGCTCCAGTGAAGGAATAGAAATACCAGATTGTTTTGAAATAAACAAGTAATTTATTGCTCCAAATAGCAAATAAATGTAGGTAAAGACACAGGAGTGTGGCAGAGAGACCTCCGTGTGTCCAGCAGCTCCAGCGCTTCGCCAAGTATGGCTCTGGAGTGCGAGTGCAACTAACTGTCTTTTCTAACTCCAGTAAAACTCGGGTATTCATAACTTTATGCAGTCAGCATTCTAAGTAGAACTGCCCAGAGAGAATTTGGGACATATGCAAATGATGAAATCTTTTGCTTGAGCCACTTTTCAAATGCTGCCTTATACTAACTGCCTTAGTTCTAAACCCCTCAGATATCGATCTTTGCCTGTCAAGACTAGATTCTCAGAGATCGTCTCCTCATCTTTTGTTCTGACGTGAGAAACCTTATAAAATATTACAAGTATTCTTTACATTTCATTTGCTGCCTTTTACTTTTTGTAATTTTAGGTAAACTCATAGTTTTAGTGTTTAAATTGTAAGTTTCTCGGTTTCTCCTGGTTCCGTGCTAACTGGGGTAAACCGAGGTTTATTTTAATTTATCGGAGTTTTCTGACTAAAAAACTCCATTAGTTTTGTTTAATTTTATTCAGTTAGCTTGTTTTAAGAACCGCTAATACCGGTTCCTGAACTGATAACCTCGGTTAATTTATCTCGGTTCCCAGATCCATAGCGGTTCCAGAACCGACCGCAACTGCTAAATAAACATAAATTCAAATATTATTTTTAGCGGTTGCAACTATTATTGGCTGTACATTGAAATGTTATAAAAATAAACTGGTAATCCCGGTTTCAAACCTTGTATTCAGTGTGGTGAAATTTTAAGTCAAGTCAAACATTCTCTTGTTTTGCCTATCTGGACATGAACATTTAAAAGCAGAGTGAAATCTGCATTACATGTCCTGAAAAAACTACTAAAATGCCTGGATAAGGCTAAAAAAAAAAAGAAAAATGCTGTCACCACCTAAGGGTCCCTCGAGCTCTGACCAGCTGACACTCTTAAGGTACTGTGGCTGAAACCACACCAATTAATGTAACTGCTACCCCTGAGATGAATATCCAAGCAGTTCCTAAGAGGCTTGCTGAACTGGCTGACTCCCTGCTTCCCTCAAAAGAAATCAACAAAACTAAGCACACATAACCCCGTGCTGGACAGCATCTGAGGACTTCTGTGCCTGCTATAAAGCCTGCCAACTCCTTCAGAAATTGCAGGCTGGTTCTGATTGGGGAAGTATTTGCCAAGACAGGTAAGCACAGTTGTGTGTTGCTTCCCTTGGCTATGATCTCCTAAATGAATATTGTGACATTTGTAAACTTTCCAATTCCGGGTGGAGAAATGCCTGGAACGTAAAGAAAACACTTTCAGGCTTACAAGGGCTGTCTGTCTCTCACGCAGAGCAGCAAACCTTTGCAAAGCAGTCGTCTCAATATTTAAAAGAAAGAATATATAATTATTATGAAATGTAGGCGAACCTATTGAATCTGAGGTTTCCTTTGAACATGAGTTTGTCTCTCCCCACAGAACATCTGAGGATTATTCCTCATTCTTCACATTGGTGGGAAAGATTGGGCTGATGCCCACTAAAAGCTTCCCATTCCTGTGAATAATTTCTTCAGGGAAGATACTTTAAAGATTTTACAAACTCCAAGCTCTGTTCCCACTCTGGAGAAGAGGATGTATAAGAAATTTCAGCTGGACAGGAAGGGAACTGAAATTTATTCCCCCACCCTGACTACCAAGGAGTGGTTAAAGTGACAGCCTGTGACAAGGCAGAGATACCCATCGTCCTATCTTCTCAACAAGGATTCCGGGAAAAATTGACAACATGGCTTAAAAAAGAATATTTATGAGGTTCCTTGGCCATCAGGCAGGCACACATTTCAAGCCTATGTCAATACCAGTCACTATGGTAGTCAGGCCCTGCTATGTCAGCCAAGGCCCAGACTCTCCTGTCAGATGATCTAGCTAAAACAGCTAAATTTGGTTTGGGAGCAGCCAAATAACAGTTCAAGTAGCTGCTGCCAGATGGATGGCAAGGAGGTTTGCCTGGCTGCGAGTCACAGACCTCAGGATACCCAAACCAAGGTTATAGACTTTCCAGTCGAAGGTGATTCCTCTTTGGAGAAAGATAAAGGCTTACATGAAAAAGGTGGATATATACACCACAGCAAGCCCCCCTTTTTTCTATCAGGCTGGGGCTGTTCCTCGGTATCAGCAGTACCCACAGTAGGGGTATGTCAGTCACCACAGACAGGTGGTCCTGGATGCAGTGAGTCAGGGATTGTGCTCTGAGCTCAAATTCCTTCCACTAAAAACAGAGCAAAAATGGACTAGAAAGGTTGCAAAAGAGATCAAATAAGGGCGCTTCAGGTTCTGACCAGCCAGCACCCTCCAAATCTGCATGTGAAACTGCTGTCTCTTACTTACACACCTCTGAGAAGGGTGATTCAAGCTTTAAAAAAAAGGGGGGGGGTGAGTAGTCCGACTGTCTCTCTGGTCCCCTCCACGAAAACCAAAAAGACAAAGCATGTCAAACCCCAGGAAAAACCTAAAAGGGGTTCCTGGCATCACTATATTTAAATTATTTCCACACTCCCATAAGAGTCTCACAGAAAGTACTTTAGGGTCAGACTGTCATCAGGTCACTCTCTAGGAGTGTACACAGTTGTTGGAGCACCTTCAAAATCAGGTGTCACAGTTTCCCATATCTAGATGACTTGCTGGTGGTTGTAGAATCACTCCAGCAAGTGAGTCTACCAACTCACCTGGACTCTCTAGGGTCCTTGCTAAATCTAAAGAAGTCTGACCTTCAGCCTGCTCAAGCACTCCAGTTCATAGGAGCAGAGCTAAATATCCTGAAGGCAGAGTCTACCTGCCCTATGCAGGGCAAGAAGTATTCCACTAATAGCAGGCTCATTTGGGCTGAATGAACCAAAACCACAAGACAGTTTTTCAGCTACTGGCCACATGGCACCTGCCACTGGCACAGTCTTGGAATCCAGGTTACAGATCAGGGCCATTCAATGTCACCTCATGGCTCAGTGGTATCAGAGACAGGACCCTTTTTTAAAACTAATTCTAGTAACAAGGTCATTGTTACATGCCTTCAATGGAGAAAGAGGAACCAATCTAAGGAAGAGGCTTCTTATGCAGCATGAGCCCTATCAGTTGTCTGACAACAGATGCATCCCTACTAGATTGGGCGCCCATCTGGGGTTCACACCACCCAGGGCACATGGTCAAGTGCAGATTCACTCCTGCACATAAATCTGCAGAGGCTAAGAGTAGTGTTATTGCACTAAAGGTCTTGCACAACTACAAAGGTGGTACAGGTCAGAACAGACAATACCACCACAATGTATTACATCCACAAGTAGCGAGGACAAGGTTAAGCCCTCCTGCTCAGGACTTATGAAAATATGGAGTCTAGCATGTTCCATGGGTCCCTGCAGGATATTCATTTGCCAAGTAGGGACACTACATGGCAGATACCTTAACTCAGATCAACCAGTGCCATCAGGAATGGGCCTTGAATAGTCAGGTGGTGCAAGTTATCTTCAGGAGGTGGGGCATATCAGAGGTAGACTTGTTTGCATCCCACCACCTGTCACAGTACTAAGACAATCCGATCCGGGACCAATCCCCTAGATTCTCCAGTTCTGAGTTGGCCTGGGAAGAACCTGTTCACTTTCCTTCCTTCCCTCTGGCATACAATGCATTTCTCAAGCTCATGTCCCAGCCAGCATCAATGGTCTTGATAACACCAGACTGGGCTAGGCAGACATGGTTCTCTCGGCTACTCTCCATGTCTGGTTCCAAACCAATACACCTTTTCTCAGAGGCACAACCTGCTGACCTCTCCAACCGGGAGGCTTCTTTACCCAAACCTTGGGTCACTCTGGCCCAAGTCATGTCTTTTGAGGGCCTACTGTACAATATGCAGCCTTGCATCTTTTTCACAGTGTCTTAGACATTTTATCTGGCTACAGGAAGCCCTCCTTGAAGAAACTGTACGCTTCAGAATGGAAAAGGTTTACTATTGGTATTCAGCCAGAAAATGATTTCCAGCGCATGCTGGGATCAAGCAATGCTTGAGTAACTTACCTATTTATATTCATTGGACTTGCAGTTCAGCATCCTCAAGGTCCACCTAGTTGCAGCATCTGCTTGCATATTAGTTGGACAAAATGTTTTAATGGCCCCAGATCCTAGCCTCAAAAAGGCTGTTTTAGGGCCTGGCACATATCAGCACAGGCTGGTGTTACGGCTATGCTGGAGTATTTTATCTATTTGCTTTCACTGGGCTTGCAGACCAGTACCTTAAAGGTCCACCTGCTCTCAGCATCTATTTACTTCTCAGTTGGACAGAATGTTTTTTTCAAGCCTCAGACCCTATCTTCAAAGGGTTCTTTAAAGGCCTGGTCCATTTTGCACCCCTCTCAGGGAACCGGTTTCAGCATGGGACCTAGATGTGTGCATAGTTAGCCTCATGGGTCCCCCTTTTTGAGCCTGTGTTTTCAGCTTATTTGAAATATCTTTAAAAAAAAAAGATTTTTTCCTTGTAATGATTTCTACCAGAAGAATCGGTCTATGCAAGGACATAGACAGGATGGAAGCAGTCCAGAGGAGGGCAACTAAAATGGTGCAGGGTCTGCATCAGAAACCATATGAGAGAGACTGAGAGAGCTTAATATGTATACCCTTGATGAAAGGAGGGACGGGGGGACATGATAGAAATGTTCAGGCACCTCAAGGGAATCAACAAAGTCCAGGAGGGTAGCATCTTTCAGAAAAAGAGATGTGTAAGAACAAGGGAGCACAATTTAAAGATAGAGGGTAATGTGAGGAAATTCTTTTTCACAGAGAGAGTGGTGGATGCATGGAACCGCCTTCCTGGGGAGGTTGTTGGGTCTAAAACAGTGGGGGAATTCAAACATGCATGGGACAGACATAAAGCAGTTGTAGTGGGGGGTGGCAGGAAGTAGGCTGTTGGTTAACTAAAATCTGCAGCTTATCCAGTAGGTAGGGAAATGGGCAGATTGGGTGGGCCAAGTGGTCCTTATCTGCCGTCAAAGTCTATGTTTCTCTGCATTAAACAGGACCACATTTCATTCCACAGAGACAAAAATTATTCTGGGAACAAACAGAAGTTTCTCCTTTAAATGACTTCTGATTCCCATTTGAATCAAACCATTATACATAGATACATAGACAGTGTCAGCAGATAAGGGCCTACAGCCCACCCAGTCTGCCCATCTTATCTTTTTCACAGGACACTTTAGTTCTGGTGAAAAGAGTCTTCATGGTCTGGACGTCAAAGGAGCTTTTAGCTATTACTTGACAGCCGCTAAAGTCCATAGGCAGGACAGAAAACAGCTGTTCCTGACCTATGAGAATGTGGGAAAGGGTAACCCAGCATCAAAAAGATCAATTTCTCGCTGGATAGTACATCATTTTCAGTTTTTGTTATTCTAAGGCTGGAAAGGACCCCCAACAGGATTGAGGGCCCATTCCCCAAGGGGCACAGCTGCTACCATAGCAGCTGTCGGGGATGTTCCCTTGGTGGACATCTGTAAAGCAGCTACCTGGAAAACAGTACACACTTTTACAAAGCATTACAGTCCGGCTGTTCTCTCCATGGGTGATGCCAGGTTCGTCACAGCAGTCCTGCAAAGTCTGTTCACAAAATAAGGTTATGTGTCCACCTTCAAAGGTACTGCTTAGTAGTCTGCATAAAATTATGAATACCTGAGTATTACTGAGGTTAGAAGAAAAAATTACTTACCATAGTAATCTTGTTTCTTCCAAGTGATACTCGGTATTCATAACTTTCCCACCCTACCTCCCCTGCTGGAACCTTTAGCCTCTGCACTCCTGGATATTGTGCTCTCAGGGTATAAATGCCATTCTGACACACATGTTGTGATTGTGTTCACTATTGTTGTCCCCTTCCCCTTTTCCAGGTAATTTGGACATTCAAAGGTATCCTTTCATATGTTATGCCCTCCAGTTGGAGGCTCCCTTTTTGGGATGTTAAGGTAGTTCCCTCTATTATTATTATGATTCATAGTGTTTTGTTGTTATTATTAGTACTACTATTATTATTACTATTGTAATTATCATTATTATGCTTAATCCCCATGGGCCTGTCTTTCCAGGCTTCCAGGAAATCTGAGGATTTAGAATTAAGGCAGTTACTTTAAGGCAGCATTTGAAAAGTGGCTCTTGCAAAGATTCCATCATTTGCATATGTTCAAATCTCTCTCGCAGTTCTACTTAGAAGGCTGACTGCATAAAGTTATGAATACCTAAGTATCACTTGGAAGAAATAAGATTACTATGGTAAGTAATATTTTCTTGTCGTCCATAGTTGGACCTTTTTCCCCACACAACACAAAACTGCTGCGTTTTGCTGCGCTCCAGCTGTAAGGCCAGGTTGTGTCGAGACATGTTGTTCTTTTTCTTGGAAGGGAAATTTCTTTATGCAATCCCTCCAATTCTACTAATACAAAGAGTATTGCTCAAACTGAAAATGCAGGTTGCCACCCTCATCCTCATTGCTCCCCTCTGGCCTCATCAGATATGGTTTCACTTCTGGAACAGCTGGCAGTGGAGCCCTTGATTGCTGTACCTCTGTGTAGGGTCTGTTGTCATAGGACAAGGGATCTCTGGTTCATTTGGACCTGAATCCTGGAATCTGCATACGTGGCTCCTGAAGACACAGCCATAGCACATTTTGTTATATCACCGAAGGTTACTAATGTGCTGTTTGTGACCAGAAAGCCTTTTACCAGACATACCTATTAGCGAAATGGCAGCGATTCACTTTGTGGGCTGCTTCCAGAAATTGGACCCATTCACCTGTTGATTGAATGCGGTGCTGGAATACTTGCTGTCACTCTCAGACTCTGGTCTGCAGTATGCCTCAGTAAAGGTGCATTTAGCCACTATATCAGCTTTCCATGCACCTATTGGTGGGCATACGGTTGCCCAATTGGAGGGCTTCTGCAGTTTTCAGAGATATTCTGCATATAAAACCTATCCATAATCCAGTCCACTTTGATACCTGAATTATATCCTAGAAAACTGACTTTGGCTCTTTTGAGCCAACCGTGAGTTATGGCTTACTCTTCCTGTGATGGAAAGCATTATTTTTGGCTGCAGTCACTTCTGCTCAAAGGATTTCAGAGCTACAGGCCCTAATGTGTGTCGTCATATTTGATTTTCCAGAGTTTCTTTGCATACCAGTCCTACGTTTTTATCGAAGGTGGTATCTGAGTTTATCTTGAATCAAGCAATACATATTCCTGTTTATTACTCTGAGCTTGCCAATCAGGGTGAAGCATTGCTTCATACTTGGATATGCATAGGATACTGAGATACTATGTGAATCACACCAAGGACTGCAGAAAGTCCTCTCAGCTTTTTGTTTCATTTGTTCCTGGGAAAGAGGACGCCCCTGTGTCTAAACAGTGCCTCTCCAAATGGTTGTCACGTTGTATTATGTTCTGTTGTAGAAAGTATGGCAAGGAAGTTTCTTGTGCGGTTTGCGTTTACTCCACAAGGTGTATGGCCACTTCTGTTGCTTGTTTGACATGTTTCTGCTGCTGAAATTTGTGCGGCAGTCACACAGAACACTGTCCACACCTTCACTAAGTATTACAATCTGGACATTGTATCTCAGAGATGAGCAGGGTTTGGCTTGACTGTACTATAGGGCCTGCTGTCTTGAATCAAACTGTACCACGCTCCCAGTTAGCTTTTGGGACTACTTGGGACTCATTCCAAAAGTGTGGCCTAAATGAAGAGATATCCTTGAAGATGGAACAGTTATGTACTTACTGTAACAGATCTTCGAAATAATGTCTTCCATTAGGCCTTGCTGTCCCTCCCTTCATCCCCTAGGGTGGCATAACATATTTCTGTCTTATACTAATCCATGGATGTTCTGTCAGCACCATTTCTTGCCTAATATTCTTGATGTTGGTTTGATCTCCTGGTTCCGTAGAAATGGGGGTCCTCCGAGTCTAATCTCCAGCGGGGAACTGAGGAGAGATGGCGCCATCCATGTTTATGTAGACGATGCCCGACATTGTTGTGGGCGGCTCCTGGCTAGCAAAAGTTTCTGTATGGTCCTAGCATTGCCGTGGGTACAGTTCCAGAGGTGTGATCTAATGGAAGAGATTCTCCCAAAGATTTGCTGTTACAGTAAGTATGTATCTCTTCGTTAACTAAACTAACTTAATTCGGTTGTTTGATTAATTCAGCATTAGGTAAACATGATGGTGGCTTGAGCACAGTTGCATGCTTGTGCCAGTACCATCCATACCCATGTAGGCGCCCAGGGTTTAGAGGAGAACACAGAGTACCATCCAGACTGAGCAGGATGATCGTTGACTTTTGCAGGCCTCACAGCACCTGCTGGACACCCTGCCTCAATTGAGCTAGAACTCCCTAGGGGCTTGGGGAACCCAGAGACTACTCCAACACGTGGGCAAGCTGTGTGGGAATGGATTTAAGGGCCGACTGCCTGAGACAGCGAGTGATGAGGCTGGGAGGGTGCGCCTGTGGATTGCGACTGGCTGAACTGAGAAGGAGGTTATAAAAACACAAATAATTACATATATACTTTAAAGATAATTGGAAAATATTTTAAATATCTTTGAAGTGATTTTGTCATATTGGGTCCTACCTTTCTTTGTAGTATACCTTAGGTCTGCATACATCAGTCCCCACCATATTTACCACTGAATACTTTGTGATTATTTTGCTACAGGGCATAGTATTTTGCCCTCGATAAACTTTGCTAGCCAATTTCTTTCATTTCTGTAGTGAGAACACGCCCCGTGCTATGACATTGAGCAAAGGGAGAGCACGAGGGCGCACCACCAAGAAATGAATGGGGCTCAGTTGCATCGATTTAATACCTTATGATGGCCATTTGGAGATAAATGAAGGCACTGCTTTCGCCAACACTGGCCTTGTTAGTTGAGTGGTATCTTTCATTAATCTTCAGATGGCCATCATAAGGTACTAAATCGGATGCAACGTGGAGCCCCATTCATTTCAATGGGGGGCGCATCCCCACGCTCCCCCTTGCTCAGTGTCATAGTGCAGGGGCGTATTCCTCACTACAGAAATGAAAGAATCAGCTAGCAAAGTTTATCGAGGTAAAATACGATGCCTTGTAGCAAAACAATCACAGAGTATTCAGTGGTGAATATGGTGGGGATTGATGTACGCGGACTTACGGTATGTTACCATGGAAGCAAAGTTGCAGGGCAATAAAGTGACAAAATCACTTTAAACACCGTATTGTGTCTTCCATTCAGTTGAATCCATTATTCTAGCATATTGTTTTTTAATTTGGAAAAATATTTTTAATGTTTTGAATAGTTGTGAGTGTGCCTTGCATTCGCAAGTATGCTGTTTGACTATGAAATTCCTCTACTCACCCAGAAAAAAAAAAAAAGTTTTCACTCAAACTTGTTGTTTATTTACTTGCGAGTAGTTGACAAAATGATTTTGTCCTGTTTTAGTATTAGTCTGTCTCGGGGTCAATCCACCACTTCATCAGGATATGCAGGACTTGTGTTTAGATACTATATATTGCATTCTTCCTCTTTACTTCTATCTAATCTCAATTTTTGTGTTATAGCGGTTTTTATGACTCTCTGGTTCTGGGACTTTGCTTACTGGCCCTTTTTCTCCTCATTCTCTGGCACAGAAGAAGAATGTGATTTTGCTGGGCCTTCAGGTGGATGTACATGATAGCCTAGCTGAGATGCAGCATCTCATACCCAGTAGGGTCCTGCTTCTTCCCGTTTCAGCAGCTAGATGGACTGAAGCCATCAGAGAGACCTCTTGTCTCCTGCCACAAACCCTTCCTATCTGCTCAGATCTGAGGTGGGCAGGACGCTACCTCCACATCCCATGGTACAAGCACAACCTAAGCCAAGCCTCCATCAGCTACAGGCCCTCTAACACCTGGAACAATCTCCCAGTCAGTGTCACTGCCCCTTCCCCCATGTCATGCAAAGCTCTGATCAAGTCGCTCTACAAATCCCTGACGTCATGTCCCTAATGCCAAAGCCCCCACCTCCGAGCTTATCTAACTCTTTTAGCTAATGCATATTATATTACCCCATGATGTAATTTGTGGTAACCGCTGTGATCCTCTGCAGAGCAGCCGTGGTTCTACCATGTATTTTCTTTCCCTTGGCCCACCCTGTCATCTTGCTATAATTTACTTTACCAGGACCTGCTGCTTACTGTGCACTTGTTTCATTTGTTTTGAAATGTATGGTATGTGTGAATACTGTAAGATTCCTCACTGCCCCATTCCTTCCTCCTCCCAGGTCACAACTGAAAATGAACTCTGTGTGCTTACCTGATAAAACATGTTTAAAATCAAATCCATTAATCAATCAATCAATAAGTGACTTGCCTGAGACACAGTCAGTATTTGGCTCTAGTGTGGTTTTAATCAGTTATTTCCTGGTTCCCAAACCGTTGCTCTAATGACTAGACCATGATGCCACCATTATTTTATTTTATTTTATCCTTTAGTAACCGGGTAAGGCCCACTATGCACAGGTGCCTGATTTCTTTCAGGGGCGACCCGGGAGCGCTGGGGAGGTTGTGACTTGCTCAGTCACACAGTATGCAAGTGAAGGTTGTGGGAATCAAACCCAGGTCTTTCTGCTGGATGTACCAAGCTCATTCACAGCTCATTGCTCTAACCTCTAGGTTATACTGCCAGCATCATTAGACCACACTGCCACAGTATTAGTATATTAGACATACATTATTACAGAAACAGACTCCCATAGACAGTCCTGTCTCACAAGGCTACGTGTTCTCCTCCAGTTCAGCCTTTGAATCTCAGGGCAAGTCAGAAGCAAGACAGAAAGTCATCTTCTGTGTATTGCTGTTACTTCTTGATTGATGTTTTTCATTTTTCCCTGTTTTTGTTTCTTTACCAGCACTGGGAGTTTGCTCCAAACAGCGTCCATTACTTGATAACACTTTGGCAGCGGATGGTGGCATCAGTGCCGTTCGTGAAGTCAACCGAGCCACACCTCTTGGATGTATATGCGCCGGAAGTCACGAAAGCATACATCACATCTAGATTAGAATCAGTGCATGTGATCGTAAGGTATTCTGAAACTAAACTTGCTTATAATCTGCTATGTGGACACATGGCGGAATTCTTGGCTATTGTGTTATTGTCTTACTAGAGAGAATATCTGTGTGTGAAAAATGAAACAAAGACATAGAAAACAAGAAGATTAGGCTGCCACCAACAAGTTTGTCCATAATAGACATACACTGTGCTGTAGCAGCAGTGCACAGGAGTTATTGTTCTGGCAAAACTGTCATTTTTGCACCTCCAGAGTAGGCAATGCAGTGTATTACAATTTTATTTTATATTGTGTTTCATACCATTAAGAGCTTTACACTGGGAAGGGAAAGGGTGACATCTGAAAGAAATATACATTTAAATACATTTATATTATACATTTTATTTAGATTTTGTTAACCAGATACAGTTTTGCCTGGCGCCATGTTGTGTTCTGCCATTTCACGTGTAACGTGCTATAACAGGATATTATGTCCGCCGGGGACATGACCACTGGTTTGTGCTGCTGAGATGCACACACTTAGATGCTGTTCCAGTGCCCACCTGTAGGTGGCTCTAGCGGTTTATTCACATCTATGGTGGGGGTTTTCTGTGTTAATGTCAGTAATGTCCTTGCTGCACAGCATGGAAAAGACAGTCTGTGGTTTCACATACAGCACACAGATGCACCTGTCGAAAAACATGTTACCTTTATTCCTTGATCTCTGGCTTCTGTTGGATGACAGGGGACCCTTTAGGAACATGTGTCCTGAATATCTTATTACACCAGAAAGTGCCATAGTTGTGAGTGTTTTGAGTGATATATGTCAAAGTGAGGTCCTTAGAGGAGATGAAAAGTTGTCCCACAATTTAAGAAGCACCACACACAATGACACCCCCCTCCAACCCCGAAAACCATCTTACCCTTAATATGTGAACCTGGGTGTATCATAATGTATTATTAATACACCAGGAAATGCTATAGATCATCTTCGGTGTATCTCAGTCATCAGATCACATTGTAGGAACTTCACTATTGGTGAAACAGGTTCCACAAGGAAGATTTTCCAGCAGTACCACTGGGGCCTCCAACAGCGACGTCACCAACCCTATAAAAGAGTGGGCCCGCTCCCTCCTCTGTTCTTTCCCGCCATCGACTCTGTTCAGATGGGTCTCCATAGAAGGTCCAACACAGTTTCATGCCATTTTTGGCTACAATTTTTTTTTTTTACATAGTATTTTAGAATCTCTTTTATATAAGAGATTCCTTTACCTTGCTTATGTCAAGAGTTACTCCCTCCACGTCTCTCTTCTGTTGCTGCCACTGCGGAAAGAAGATTGCCTCTTTAGAGGACCATATCTTCAAACAACATGAAGTCTTGCTGTATTCTGACATATGCAGTTAGGTCCTGCCTTTCAATTGCCCCAGAGAACAAAGAGTTAAACTTTCCATGGCCAGCATGGAATGTTCACTGCAAGCTCGGTTGAAGCCCCTGTCTGCTGTTGTTTAAACTCCAACCGTCAGATTCTTTACTCCGCCTCACTGAACAGTCGCTCCGGAGATTTCTCCTTTGCTCGGTTCAAAAAAGTCGGTTAAAGGGTCGTTTTTTTCGCTCGGTTTCTACCGAATTGCTGCTACCGATCTGTTGATTTAAGTCTCTGTCTGTGGTACCGTGAGTACTAGATAGGTTTTCTGTATAGTTTCTGTGTGGAACTTGTAAACTGTGGATCAGTTCGGCTGAATCGATCAGTTTTCAGGTAAAAAAGTGTGTGATTTTCTTAGAATGTGGTAACCAGTCCGTATCAGTTCTAAAAAAAAAAAAACGGATTTTATTACGTTTTTTTCCAAGACCCATGACACGGTCAGGAACCGATAGGGAGTCTTGCCTGGTGGATTGCTGAAAAAGGGTAAATTTTGGTCAGGATTGGCCATGTCTGAGAAACCCAAGAAAAAAGCGGGCCCACTGGGTTTCAACACTGCAGTGTGTGTGTGGGAAGTCTTTGCCAAGGCTGATCCCCACACCACCTGTGTTGTGTCTGGGGTTTGACCACCTCGATTCAGACTGCCAAATTTGTAAGAATTTTCCCAAGTCTACCCTGGAAAGATATTAGGTAGACTGAGGGAAAAGGAGGCCGAGAGATCCACTGACCCGGATGGCCAGCCGTTCGGTTCCGACTGAACCAGAAGGAGTGCCCTCTGACCAGAGCGATACTTCTCGGGCAAAGAGAGCCGATTCTGAGAGTCTGTTCTGGTAAAAGAAAAAGAAAAGATAAATCGTCCGATTCGGACTCAGAAATTCATACTCCGACCACCGATGAAATAGCCAAGGCGATAAGGATAGTGCAATCGTTTACTTCGGTTCCGACCAAACCGGCACCATCTGGCAGGGGTTCGGTTCCCCCGGTTCCGGATTACACCTTGGAAGAATTTTATGAACCGGATGAGGAGGAAGTATAGTATGAAGATGATGATGGTGATTATGAAAGTCTGGATGTGCCTATTGACCCGGACATCTCCCCGGACAGACCTTCAGGTGTTTCTCCTCCTAGGCTTTCTGAGTCCCCTTCTCACTTTATGTTTTACAAAAAAGTGGCTGAGACTCTCCAGCTTCCTATGGAGGAAGCAGTAGAGATCAGGAGGAGCCTGATTTTGTTGAAATGATGGACATCCCAGAGTCAGGAGACTGTCTGTTCCCTCACAAATCTTTGGGAAACAGACACATAAAATTTAAGACTCCTAATTCCATACCTCCTGTGGACAGATGAATGGACAAGAGGTATACTCTTTCATGCTCAGACACGGTTCCTTTCCAGCAATGCAGCCATGTTGGGGTAGTGCAGGCTGCTGCCTGTGATAAGGCAAATATCCCCTTGGCATCACAACCCCAGATAAGGACTCCAGGAGGATTGATGCCATGGCAAAGAAACAGTACATGGCAGCATCTTTGGGACTCAGGCAGGCTAACTATATGGCCTACACAGCTAGATACCAGAAGTCCAGGTGGGACACTGTGCTGGCTCTGGCTAAACAGGCCCCTGACCAGCTTGCCAAGGAGCTGGAGCAGGTGTCTGCAGATGGGATTGAGGCATCCAAAGTGCAATTTCATGCTGCTGTGGACTTCAGTGATGTTTCATCAAGAGTCATGGCTACATTTGTGGCTCTTCAGAGGATGGCTTGGCTCAGATGTACTAGCCTATCACAGGATACCCAGGCTAAGGCCATGGATTTCCCTGTTATTTGTAATTCTCTGTTTGAGGAGCAGACAGAGAACTACATGAAAAAGATGGACGAGTACAGGACCACTTACAGGAGTGCTCAGGCCAAAGAAAGGCAAGCTACTCCTCAAAGGCAGCAGTCCAGGGGCAGGGGCAGGCCTTTCCAAAGGCCTTTTTACCAAGTTCAGGCCTCCTCTTCTTACTCTCAGAGGGGGTTCTTTAGAGGGAGAGGCAGACGGGGATGAGCAGGCCTGCATCCACCCCTCAGCCTAAAGCCCCTGCCAAGCAGACACCCTGATGGGTCTGCCCGGGCCGATTCTCCAATACCAGTAGGGGCAGGCTGGCTTACTTTGTCCAGGACTGGAAGTCTCTGACACCAGACAAATGGGTCCTGAAGTAGTAAGCCAGGACTGGTTCTCAGCTTCAAAAATTTCCCAAGATGAGAACCAGATCCTTTCCACCTGCAAATCCATCAGAGACCCTTGCCTAGAGGCAGAGGTTTCTTCCTCCTAGCTCTCAGAGCTATAGAGAGGTTCCTACCCTACACAAGGGCAAAGGATTGTACTCCAGGTACTTCCTAACCCCAAAAGACAGGAGAATGGCGGCCCATCCTGGACCTAAGATATCTGAACAAACACCTTTTAAAACCTAAGTTCAGAATGGTGACTCTGGGAATAATCCTTCCTCTCTAAGGCCAGGGACTGGCTAGCCTCACTGGACCTCAAAGATTCCTATTTCCACATTCCCATCAGGTGCTCCCACAGAAAGTACCTCAGGTTGAGTTGCCCTGAGACCACTATCAATTCAGAGCAATGCCTTTGGCCTAACATCAGCCCTAAGGGTCTTCACAAAGTGCCTGGCAGTAGTGGTTGCTTTCAAGGAGAAAAAGATCTCCATCTTCCCATACTTGGACGACTGGCTCATAGTAGTTCAGTCTCAGACCAAGTCAAGTCACATTTGCAAATAACTCGGCAAGTGCTCACTTCCTTAGGATTCCTTCTCAACCTTCCAAAGTCAGTTCTCGAACCAGTACAGCTCCTCTCCTTCATAGGGGCAGAGCTGGATACAATAAAGGCAAGAGCCTTCCTTCCCCTGGAAAGGGCAAGGACCCTTATGGAACTGGCCTCTTCATTCACCCTGCAGGTGTCTGACCAGCAAGGCATTTCCTTCAGCTTCTGGGCCACATGGCACTTCCACAGCAGTGGTCCAAGGAGCAAGATTCCAGATGAGGGACATTCAGTTCCACTTAAGAGCCTTCTGGTCCCAAAGAAAGGATTCCTTTATCAAACTAGTCCCAGTGACTCAACCCTGATCCAGGCCTTGCAATGGTGGCAGGATCAGGACAATTTGAGACAAGGGGTTCCTTTTGTCACTCAGTCTCATTCAGTGATACTCACCACAGATGCTTCCCTGCTGGGCTGGGGAGCCCATCTGGGGATCTTACCACCCAAGGGCTGTGGTCACCTCAGGAATCTCTGCTTCACATCAATCTCTTGGAACTCAGAGCAGTGTTTTTGGCACTGCAAGCCTTTTCCAAATCTGTGCAGAACAAGGTGGTCCAGGTCAGAACAGACAACACACCACCATGTGGTACATCAACAAGCAGAGGCGGCACTTGGTCTCTGACCTTGTGCACAGAAGCAATGAAGTTGTGGTCCCTGGCCTATTCCCTGCAAACCTCTCTGATAGCAGTTCACCTCCCAGGGAAGGACAATGTCTTAGCAGATGCTCTGGGCAGAATATCCCAGGGCCATCATGAATGGACCCTAGATCCCCTAGTTTTGAAAGTGATTTTCTCGAGATAGGGCACTCCACAGATAGATCTTTTTGCAGCCCCAGACAATCACCAACTTCCTCTCTTTTGTTGCAGACCCCCAGTCTTGGGCTCAGTCCCCCGGATGCTCTGATCCTGAATTGGGAAGGGAAATTTCTGTATGCTTCCCCCCCCTTCCCTCTCCCATTCAAAGTATTAGTCAAGATAAGGTCACAACCATGCAAAGTGATTCTGATTGCTCCGGACTGGGCCAGACAGCCCTGGTATCCCCTGTTGCTGTCCCTAGCAGTTCACCTTCCCCTGTCTCTTCCCAGGAATTACAACCTGTTGACATCTCTCAGGGAGGATTTGGTACCGAACCTTGGTCTCTCAATCTCAAGGCATGGCTCTTGAAGAGTTAGAGGTTGCTGACCTGCATCTTTCCCACGGGGTTCTGGATATCCTTAAGGCTTCTCGAAAGCCTTCCACCAGAAAGACTTACAACTCCAAATGGAAAAGATTCAGTATTTGGTGTTCTAAGAAGAATATTTCTCCAGATTCTGCTGGGTTGCCTACGGTTCTGGACTATATGGTCCATCTGAATGGCTTAGGCCTTAGGCCAGCTACACTTAAAGTGCATTTGGCAGCTGTTTCTGCTTTCCTGTCAGGCAAGCCATCCCCTCTGTCAGCCCATCCTGTATTTTGTAAGTTCTTCAAGGGTTTGCTTCACACCAATCCCCCCTTTAGGGATCCTGCTCCTGCTTGGGACCTTAATGTTTGCATTGCTCAGCTTATGCAGCCCCCCTTTGAGCCTTTGTCCTCTGCAGAGCTTAAGTACTGTGTTTTTAGTGGCCATTACCACTGCCATGCGTATCAGTGAATTGCAAGCCCTGTCAGTGGAACCTGATTTCATCTCTTTCCATAGAGATAAAGTGGTCCTAAGAACTAACAGAAAGTTTTTACCTAAAGTGGTTTCAGATTTCCGCCTCAACCAGTCTGTCTCTCCCTGTTTTCTTCACTGACCGTTCCTCCTCTGGAGAGAGGAGGCTACACAGCTTAGATGTTAAAAGGGCCCTCAGCTACTACATAGAGCTGCACCAAGGGTCACAGGTTTGAATCTTTCCAGTTGTTCCTCACGTATGGAGAGGTTGGTAAGGGCAAACCTGCCACTAAGAGATCTATTGCCAGGTGGATTGTTTCTTGTATACATTTCTGCTATGAGAAACTGGGTAGAACTGCACCCTCAGGCCTGTGGGCTCACTCCACTAGAGGTAAGCTGCTTCCCTGGCTGCTGCCAGGGATATTCCTATCTTAGAAATTTGTCAAGTAGCCACCTGGAAAACAGTCCATACATTCACCAAGCATTACTCTTGGATCTCTCTGGATATCCAGGCTAGGAGTGATGCTCGGTTTCAACACAACAGTACTTCAGAGCTTGTTTCCAAAGTAGGTTCTGTCCCTCCTCCATGGAGGTACTGCTTGGTAGTCTGCATATGTCAGAATACAGCAAGACTTCATGTTGTTTGAAGAAAAAATACTCACCTTAGTAATGTTGTTTCTTCTAATGGAGTCTTGCTGTATTCTGACCTCCCCGCCTCCCCTCTCAGAACCTAGTTTTTGGGATGTGGGTGGGCAGGAGCAGTGTTGGCACCCTAAGGGTGTCCCTTTTTCACCCTCCTTTATTTTGGGTGAGTTGTTGTGTTTTGGGATGTGTTTTGTTTTTTGGGTTTCCTGACTTGAGTCTTCTCTTTAAAACCAAAAAACCCTTTTATATAGATATAGTTGCCAGTTGGCTAGTTTTGAGTTTTACAGTTTCCACACAGAACTTCTAGTGTGTATTGCTCGTAAAGATCTGATGGTTGGAGTTTAAACAGCAGCAGACAGGGGCTTCATCTGAGCTCGCGGTGAACATTCCATGCTGGCCATGGAAAGTTTAACTCTCTGTTCTCCGGGGCAGTTGAAAGGCAGGACCTAACTGCATATGTCAGAATACAGCAAGACTCCATTAGAAGAAACAACATTACTAAGGTGAGTAATTTTTTTCTTCTGTGCATGCTGTCTTGGGCCTGACCACAATGCCTCTGACTGTGAGCTCTGCTAAAAATTAAATCAAACCACCCTTAGGCGATGCAAAAGCTTCCCAAAAATTCCTCATGGAACAACAGGTAGCCAGTTCTGGGCAGGAGTCCTCTGGGTCCCTCCTTCCCAGTCACCAGCAGGTTTGTCAAGCTCCCATGCCTCAAAGGCACAAGACAAGTCCTCAGGGAAAAGTCACGAAAAGACAGCAAACACCCCTGGCAGTGCTCCTGATCCCCGGCCCTCTTCTTCCAAAGGGTACTCCATTGGCTGTGCCAGTGTCTGCTGCTGTCCAGGCCTCCTGCTCCTACCAGGCTCCATACCAGTGGCACCACCTCCCACTTCTCAGGGAGTCCGACTGTTGACCCTCTGCCGTGGGTCCCCAGTTCGTGATACTCCTTGGGTTGTCAATGACACCCCTCCATCGCAGCCTGCTGGTTCCTTGTTAGTTGGACCTTGAGTTTCTTTCTTTTTTTAATTTTTTTATTTTCTTCTTTATACTGTGGTTCCACTGTTGCTATCAGCCCTGGTCCCCTAGGACTTCCTGCCATCTACTGCTGCCATCCCGGCTTACCCCCGGGAGAGTGGGGCAGCAGCATCGGTCTCCTTCATCCGTGCTGCGGAACTAGTATCTGGTCGGGGGTGTGGCGATGACAGCTAATTGAAGCCCCAAGGAGGGCTTCACATAGACAGTGGAGCCGCCTGCCATCTTTTTCCTGGTTTTCTCGGAGGCGGGGATGTGCAGTGATGCCAGCGTCCTCCCAACCTCCCTGATACTGAGCGCTGGTAGCGTGAGTGACTCCCAGCCTCTGCCAGGGGTCCTCATTGCGCGGACACTGCCCCACCCTCCCCAGGAAGGAGAGCGGCCCATGGGCGTCCAGTCCTTCTTCCCCGGCCAGCACCCCCTATGACCCAGGTCTGTTCCCGAACCCGGTCGCTGGCGCTGCAAGGAAATCCAACCACTGCCGCAGGCTGGCTGGACCCTTGAGTTTCAACAGGTCAGAGAGGAGGAGTACCATCCAGACCACACCCTTCCTGAGGAAGAGGAGCAAGAGGAAGAACCTCCTTCCTTTGATAGGTCTATGGCCTCTTCAGTGAGTGTGGACTCTGTCAAGCATACTCCCGGGTCACCTCCTGAAGACCCTACCTTCTTTAATGTTATGAAGCAGCTGTCCAAAGCAATGGGCTTCCATGTTGAGGAGGAGGATGCCTTCAGGAGGGAGCTGGTGGACTTTCTGGAGATCCCAGAATCTCCTCCTCCTTCTCCTAAGGTCGTTCCTCCAATCCTTCCAGCCTTGAGGAACGCCACCACTGCGGAGTGGCATAAGCCTGACATGATCCCAGCCATGCCTCGTCAAGCAGATAAGCGGTATCATGCCCTCAGGGCCTGCCTTACTATGCTTCCCAACCCGAGACTAATTCTGTGGTCATTAAAGCAGAACCGACAGGTCCAAGGTGCCCAAGCACCTTAGTTCTCTCCCGACAGGGAATCTAGGCAGGCTTAACCTTTGGGGCAAGAGGGTCACGCCTCCTCCTCTACCTGAGGCTATGGATTGCGAACTACCTTTCGCATGTGGTCAAATACCAAAATGAAAGAAGGGCAGGTTGGCTTCCCAGGCCCTTCCTGGAGTGCTCCCAGAAACAGAAGGTTCTCAGATGCTTACAGAACACTGAGGATATTAGTAATCATTTCCTCAGGGCCTTGTATGATATTTCTGACACTGGTACCAGGGCTGCTGCCACAGGCAACTGCCTTCTTAGGCACTCCTGGATGAGGGTCTCAGGGTTTGCTGCAGATATCTGGCAGAAGTTGCTCAGTGCCCTGTTCAGTGGCTCCAAATTATTTGTGCCAGATGCCCAAGACATCATTAATGACCTACAGTCATCTGGCAGGGCTGTCAAATCTGTTCACTTGCTCTATCATACGCAGCCTCGAAGCAGACAGCGCCCTCCTTTTTGCAATGTATCCCCAAGTCTGGAACTGCCTCCAGTCCTCATGGCAAGAGAAAGACCTCCTCCGCTTGCCTACCCCTCTCTCTTCCTGCACCACAGCCAAGTGCCCCTGGGTGACGGATCAACCCCAGCAGCTGTATCCGCTTCTGCTTGACTCGTTGCCAGACCCCTCTTCCAATTCTCGACCAGGAGGTGGTGGTTGGAGGTCGGTTCTCCCTCCATCTCAATCAATAGAGAACCATCACTTCAGATGCCTGGACTCTTCAGATAGTAGAGAGACGACACACTCGGGAGGTTCTAGAGCTACCTCCAGAGACTTCTCCAGTACCCACCACCTGCCCCCCGCCCTGGCCCATCTAACAGTTCTGTGGGAGGAGGTACAGTCTCTTCTGCGGAAAAAGGCCATCGAGCCAGTGCCCGGGCACCAAAGGAACAAGGGTTTCTATTCCAGGTTCTTCCTGGCCCCCCCAAACAAAATCAGCTATTTGAGGCCTATTCTGGATCACAAGGACATCAATCTTTATATCCAGTACAAGAAATTCTGCACGGTCACTCTGCCAGGCCTGCTGTCCCTACTCAAGCTGGCTGTGCTCCCCGGACATGCAGGACATTTGCCTGCATATTTCATTGTGCCCTCTGCAAAGGAGATTTCTCCCGTTTCTTTTTCAGGGTAAGCACTACCTATTCAAGGTATTGCCCTTTGGCTTATCCTCTGTGCCATGGGTCTTTACAAAATGCTTATCAGCGGTAGCTGCGGCTCCCCGGAGAAAAGAACTGTACATTTTCCCCTACCTGGATGACTGGCTTCTAAAGGCTCCATCCAGAGAACAGCTCCTCTGGACCCTGGAGAGAACCCTTCAGCTGTTTCTCTCCCTGGGCATCACTGTCAGTCTGCCGAAGCCCATCCTGATCCCATCCCAGAGGTTGAAATATATAGGGGTGGTCCTGGACGCAGCGCAGGGCAAAGCCATCCTGCCTTTCAACAGGGTGGAGTGCCTTATTGCCCAGGCTCAGGAGGTCTCCCAGAGACGTTAATGTTCCTGCAAGGGTGTGCTACAGTGCCCTTAGCCTGACTGCATAGGCGAGTCCTCCGGTGGACACTCAGAGTACAGTTGGACTAATGCACAGACAATTTAGATCAGTTAGTGTAGGTCTCTCCTGGTGCGCAAGAGTACTTCTGGACGCCTTCCAAGACAGCTTCCTTTGCAGATGGTCAACCAGCCAACCAGGTTAGGGAACACCCCAGACCCCTGCGGCTGGCGAAAGGTGAGGCTGTGAGGGAGCTGGGAGTGGAGGAACTGCTGGCGGGAGTGACACTACTTGTGTGGTTCTACAATAAACACGGGAAAGGGGGAGTAGGATTGGGCACAAGGTGTAAGACTTAGCAGGGACGACTTCGGAGGATGACAGAAATAGTACAGCAGTATTTGCCAGGATTCATCCAAATATGGACACTAATCAGAAGTGGAGGTCATTAAACTGTGAATTGAGGAGGCAACCTAACATGTACAAGGTTCCAGAGTAAGAGGGCTAGGCCAAGAAGCCTAGCTGTGGGGGGCATGGAAAAAGTAAGGAAGAAAAGAGCTGCCTTTAGAAGATACAGAAAACAGGGAGAGGGAGGACAGAGGAATACCTGAAGGAGTCGAGGAGGTGACAAGGACAGTCAGGTCAGCTAAGGCATCCAGGAACTCAGGCTAGCACAGGACATCAAAGAGGGAGAATAACTTCTTCAGGTACATCAGAAAGAAAAGGAGTTGTAAGGACCAAATAGTAAGGATTAAGAGGGATGGGTGGGCAGAACAGGCAGAAGCATTAAACAAATTATTCTGCTCAGTATGTAGTAAAGAGAAGAGGAGCTGTACCCAAGGGGGTGCGAGGGTGGGCAGGGGGTGACAAATTTAAAAATCCTAGTAAGCAGGGTACTGGAGGGCTTGAGGGCACTAAGGGTGGACAAGGCACCTGGGCCAGATGGCATACACCCCAGGGTGCTGAAGGAGCTGTCAGAAGTCCTGGCAGAACCACTAGCAGACCTTTTCAATGCCTCACTGGACTTGGGAGTGTACCTCAGGACTGGAGGGTGGCACACATGGTACCACTGCACAAGAGCAGCCCCAAAGATGACCCCGGGAACTACAGACCGGTAAGCCTCACGTCCAGCATGGGAAGACTGATGGAGACAATCCTGAAGGAGAGGCTGGTTTCCCTCCTAGAGGTTAATGGGCTTCAGGACAGCAGACAGTATGGGTTTGTCTCTGGCAGATCCTGTCAGACCAACCTGGTGGAGTACTATGACTGGGTAACCAGACAGTTAGACAGGGGCCATGCAATGGATGTCCTGTACTTGTGGCTAGGAAGTGAGCTGGAAGGCACGGGAGGGGCGAAGATGGTGGGATGGATAGTGTGAACTGGCTGCAGGGAGACAGCAGAGGGTGGTGGTTGGAGGAGCACTCATCTCCCAGGGCAGCGACAAGCGGGTGCCGCAGGAGGCTCTGTACTGGGGCCAGTGTTGTTTGGGATCTTAATAGCAGATGTCTCAGTAGGCATCAAGAGCAAAATCAGTCTGTTTGCAGATGACACCAAGATGGGAGCAGTAGTGGATGACTTAGAAGGTGGCAGTGGCTGCAAGATGATCTAGGCAAAATTGGAGGCCTGCTTAGACATTTGGCAGTTGGGGTTGAATGGCAAGAAATGAAGATGCTATATTTCGGCGCCAAAAAAACAAGGAGGAGCTACCAGCTAGAGGGGGGGATTCAACTTGCCAAGACGTAAGAGGAGAAGGATCTGGGGTTATCATAACAGGAGCAATGAGCAACTCAGCACAGTGTAGAAAAGCAGCTGCAAAGGCTAACAGGATGCTGGGTTGTATTGCCAGAGGGATATCCTCCAGGAGGGGGGAGGTGATGCTGCTGCTATACATGTCACTGATTAGACCACACCTGGAGTATTGCATGCAGTTCTGGTGACCATTCCTGAATAAGGACATTAGGTTACTGGAGGGGGTGCAGTGCAGGGCAAGGAAAATGATCCAGGGGTTGGGGGACTTACCCTGTGAGAGCAGGCTGAGAGAGCTGAACATGTACTCCCTGGAGGAGATGAGGGATAGGGGGACATGATTGAAACCTTCAAGTACATGAAGGGAGTAAATAAGACGGGCACAGAGCAGCTTTTCAAATTAAGGAGGTGGAGGGACACTTGATGGTATGATCTGAGATTGGAAGGGGGAAGGTTCAGGAGGAAATGAGAAGACACTTTTTTACAGAGATTTTTTTTTTTAGTCATTGGTAACTGGGTGGTATCTGGGTGGAACACATTGCCAGAGAAAGTGGTATCCTGTAGAAGAGTGGGCTGCTCAAAAGGTGATGGGGCTGGGTAAGAGGGAAGGTCACTGGAGGGGTGAGGGGAGGAGAGGGAGGGAGGGGCAGCTGCAGTATAAAGGCTGCTAGCTGCACAATCTAGCAGACTTGATAGACCATAAGGCTTTTATCTGCTGGCAATTTCATATGTTCGTATGCTCCAAAGGTGGTAGAAACCACAGAACCTGTTAAAAGGGGTTCTGTTCCAGATCTCCGCCCCCCCCTAGCAAATCCTCACCATGGATGCCTCCTGGTCAGGCTGGAGAGCGCATCTGGGTCCCTTTCAGACTCTGGAGCGTGGTCTCAGATAGAAACCTCCCTGCATACTGAACGTCTTTGAGATCGGGCATCCTGTATGCCATGCAGGCCTTTCAGAACCACGTCCTTCTGGGTCAGCTGTTGATCCAGTCCGAAAATCTCAGTGTTGTCTACTATATCAACAAGGGGGTTGGGGGTCGCATTCGTACCCACTGTGCAGGGAGACCATGAGAGTATGGTACTGGTACTAGACCACTGTCTGGTTCTCTTGGCAGTCCACATCCCAGGCATGCTAAACACTATGGCAGACAGCCTAAGTAGGATGCAGTCCAGCATGCATGAGTGGGAACTTCTCTAATCCCTTGCAGAAGATATGTTCCCCAGATGAGGTCATCCAGAGTTGGACCGTTTTGCGTTCCCCCCTCAGTGCAAAACTGCCCAGTTTCTGCTCGCTAGATCCAGGGCTTGGAATTTTCTGGTGAGTTGTGTTATCCCTCTCTTGGAGCGGGAGGTTCCTTTATATCTTCCCTCTATTTCTTCTGATTCACAGGGTGATAAACAGAGCTTCTTCGTTCTGCTTAACCTGGGCTCCACCTCCTTGGGTTCCTTCGAGGCTGTGCCACTCTCTCCGATTAAAGGGTGAGAGTCCTCATGCACGTGACTACTCAAGGTCCCGTAAGCGGGAGAAGGACGGGGACCGCCGTCGTCTCGATGGAGATGCCTTGGGATTGGGAGAGATCTCGGTCCCAGGAACCGCCAATTTCGACCTCGGTCGAAATCGCCTCTTCGGCCGCTGGCTTCTCGGCTTTGCCGTCTGGCCAGTCGACCAGATTGTCGATTGATGACGTTGAGATATTTCTCGACTCGATCAACCCTTTGTCACCGACTCTGGTCAACGATTCTCTCTCTCGGACTCCGATCCTTGCTTTCCCCGATGAGGAGTCCCAGAGTCCCATCGAGGAAGTAGTCCCTGGCCCCAGGAAGTCACCGGTCCTTCTGGTGTCTCCTGAGCGACCGAGTCGGCCCTGTCCGATCTCAATCGATGTCTCAGACCCCCTCGACTGAAAGGCTGAGGAAGGGTCATAAGCACTCTACAAAGAGGCGACGCCATCGTCGTCCTTGACCTCCTCGGATGAGGAGAGGCTCCGGTGGAAATTCCGTTGGCGCTATGAAGACCTTGTGGCAACAGCTGATTTTGACAGGGCACAAGCCTTCCCGCTCCTACCCTGGCCATTACTTGGCTTTTGCCTCCCAGGCTGAAGCCGACTCTCTATGGAGCTGATTTAAGTCGGTTCCTCCGCCCATGAGCCAGCCGAGACTCTCTGGTTTAGCTAAACGGTCTCTCCACGATTTTGGTGGACCCACGCCTACAGCCTGTGGAGAGGCTCCTTCTAAGGAAGCTAGACTGGACACTGTGGCTTCTCTGGCATCTCTCGGTCATCACTGTCACCCCTGACCACTCCTGGGTCGAGGGTGATATGGTAGTCGACCGCTGTATCGAGTTGGATGAAACTGGCCTCCATTCTCATCCAGGGATGATAAATCGGCTGGTGGGATAGAGACAGAGGACAGTCTTCGTCCTTTCAGGGCATTCTTCCTTCATCTCTGAGTCTAAGGATGCTTCTGGATCGTATCCAGAAAAGGAATACCCTCTCACTGACATCCTGAGCGAGGATACCTGACTGAAACCTTTCCTGTGGCCGAGGCCATTGTTGTGACCTTAGAACTAGCAACCTGCCTCCTGTCGAGTTCCGCTGCCCATATGGCCCACAAGTATGCGGGTGCCCAGGGGTCCCTTTGCGGGGTTCACAGAGCACCCTTTGGCCGAGAGCCTTGTGATCGCCTCTGTGTTCAGGGCGTACTGGAAGTTCTACCGATACCCAGACCTCCTGAGAAGGAATCCAGATATTTAGATCACTCTGCCCGAAGGTCTGTGCCGCCTCCATCAGGCAAGCTTGGCCATCATCATGGCACACTTCTTCCATGCCCTTTGGGGTCCTTGGATGAAGTCCTCACATCTCCCCACGGACGTCAGACCGCGTAAAGCAGGTCTGGGACTAAACCCGTGCTGGTTGCAAACATCAGCTCCAGACAGCTCTGGACCCCGAGGACTTGTGCCCGTTGGCAACCCGCAGTTGCCTCTCGCCGCAAGGCTTGGCTGAGAACTGTTGTCCTTCGGTGGATACTCAGCACAAACTAGCTGGTGGGGACTTGTGCCCGTTCGTTGGATCAGTGAGTTGCCTCTCGCGCAAGACAGGCTGAGGCTGTTGTCCTTTCCGGTGGATACTCAGCACAAACTAGCTGATGTGCCTTTCCTGGGCACTGATCTCTTCGGCCCAGGTATGATTGGTCACCTTCAGCGCATTGAGCAGTCCAATGCCACCTTGGACGCCACTTCTGCTAAGGGTTCTTCTGGTCCTAAAGAAGAAGCAGCAGAAGAAGAAGAAGAAGCCTTTTCGGCACTCTTCCCCTGAGGCCCAGCAGTCCTCCTTTCAAGGGGGGCAGCAGCAGAACAGGCTCAAACTTGCGCCCTGGCCTAAGCCCAGCACCTCCCAGGCCCATAAGGCAGGTTGAGGTTCAGGCCCTGGATCCTCTGCCTCCAAGCTTGCCCAGTGACAGGGTGGGGCTGCCACCCTACTCACGCCAGCTCTGGTTCCTCCCATGGGGAGCCGGTTCCACCACTTTCTTTCCGCCTGGTCTGCTGTTACTACAGACAAGTGGGTCTTAGAAATGGTCGGCCAGGGACTGCCTCTGGAATTCGAGCAGTACTCTTCAAGCTGAACCTGCGCCCCACGGGAGGAGAGGGTATCCGCCCACACTCAGTTGGCTCTCCGAGACGACATTGCTGAACTCCTTCTCAAGGAGGCATTAGCTCGAGTGGCAGATCCTCCACCAAACCGAAGGTTCGTATCCAGGTACTTCCTGGTTCTGAAGCAGATGGGGGGGTGACACCCCATTCTAGATCTGCACGACCTGAATCAGTATCTCAGGCCACGCACCTTCCGGATGGTAACTCTGTCCCAGATCATACCATCCCTGGAGCAAAACATGTGGTTCTGCTCACTGGATCGCCAGGATGCCTTTTCAAGTCCCAATTTGTCCATCCCACCAGCAGTTCCCCCTCTTCAGAGCCAATGGAACCCTATATGAGGTCCGAGCCATGCCATTTGGCCTGTCATCGGCACCATGGGTCTTCACCAAATACATTGCAGCAGTGGCAGCCCACCTCAGGTGTCTGGGGGTGTGTGTGTGTCAGAATTTACCCCTACCTCCATGATTGGCTCTTAGCAGGTTCCACCCAGCAGGAGGTACAGAGGTCCAGGGACCTGGCCCTCCAGACCTGCTCCCAACTTGGCCTCCTCATCAGTGAGGCCAAGTCGGAGCTCGTGCCTTCTCAGGTGATGTGCTTCATCTGGGAAGAGCTCGACTGTCGTCAAGCCAGAGCTCGACTCCCGGTGGACTGGGAGGTTCTCTCCTCCTTTGCCCAGTCATTTCTGGATTAGGCAATTGTGCCCTACCTGGGACTTTCTCGCCTTCTGGGTTACATGGCGGCATGCACCTCCGTGGTTTGTTGGCCTTGGTGGCACATCGCCCCTTCCAGTGGGAGCTGGCTGCCCAGTGGACTCAGTGCCACTGTCATTTTGACCAGCTGATCACTTGACCCAGAAGATGTGGGACGCTCTCCAATGGTAGACCATCTCAGGCCAGTTGCAGGAAGGGATCCATTTCACCAGCCGACAGCCGCCTCCACGACCGATGCCTTCTCTCATGGGCTGGGAGCCCACATGGGGACAACAGGGCCCATGGGTTCTGGGCCCCGAGGTCCCGTTTTCACATCAACCTGTTGGAGCTCAGAGCAGTCAGACTGGCACTGTATTTCGCTCCTCAGCACACGTGGTCAAAGTGGTTTCAAGTCCAGACGGACAATACCCGACCATGTACTAACTCAACAAACAGGCAGCATGCATTCCCGTCTGCTGTGCAGGGAGGCGCTCCACATCTGTACACTCTTGAGCCGTCTGGAGGCAGATCTCCTAGCCATCCACGTGGCAGAAGCCTCAAACCAACTGGCGGATACTCTCAGCCACATAGGCGAGACATCCCACGAGTGGTCTCTCCATCCTGAGGTGGCATACAGTCTGTTCACCCACTGGGGCAAACCATTGGTGAACCTGTTTGCCTCCAGTGAAAACACCAAGCTGAGGCTGTTTCATGCCCGCCCCCCTCAGCAGGGCTCGCTGTAGGGGGGTGCCTTCTCGAGGCCGTGGACCCCAGGTCTCTTCTACGCCTTCCCTCCATTTGCCTTGATCCACAGGGTGCTTCTCAAGGTGAGGAGGAACAAGGCGCAGGTGATTCTTTTTTTCAAATTTAATAAGCTTTATTAGAAGAAAAGTTGTTTCAACATTCCAGTACACCAGTAAGACCTAAAAACATTACATAATGGTATTTCGAACAGTGACAAAGTAGAAAATTGACATAACCTTTTACGTATATGGTTATCAGTGTAATCAGTCAAACACAGAATCACAACTCAGAGAAATTTACATTAAAGCTGATATCCTTACTTATACTAATCTACCCTCTTTGCCAACCTTCCTCCCCCTTTTCCTATCCCCTTCCCTACTGTACGCAAGGTCCTAAGTCTGTAGATTCTAACTGTCTGCTATTATGATTGGGAGTCATATTTCCAGTCATAGAAATTGTACTTTATTCTCTGCAGAAATTATCTGTTCCCTATAACCATTCACTTGATAGTCAGCAATGTATATAAGGGTGCCCATACTTTTGATAATGATGTGGTCTTTTAACCATTTGAGCAGTGATATTCTCTGCTTGAAGAGCACCAATATCTCTTTGAACCATTCTGTAAAGAGGAACAGTCAGATCTAACAGTGCCTTAAAATTACCTTTTTGGCACATAGTGATATCAATGCCATGTGTTTTCGTTGATTTCCAATTAAATAGCCACTATGATCTCCCAATACACATATTTCTGGTCTGAAAGCCTCAGTAAGTCCTAATAGAGGATCAATTTTAGTTTTGCTTGCCTCCCATAACGGTAAGGTTTTTTCACAATCCCACATGATATGTAATGGGGTCCCACAGTGTTTGTCATCTTGTACACAGGTTGGAAGAAAGTTTGCCCATTTTGTATAATTTAGTTGGTGTATAATACAAATTGTGTGTGACAAAAAATTGTAGAATTCGGTCTCTGGGCCATTTTATATCTTGATAAAGCTGGGTCCAGATCTTAGGCCATGAGCATGGCGTGGATGATGTCGATGGTAGCATCTGATCTCAAATGTAATGTGGGGGGCCCTTCTTATTCTCTATACCATTCCTTAGAAGCCGATAAAAATAAGAAATTAGATGGGAAGAGGGCAAATTAGAGATGGTTGATAGTATAGGTCCAGCCATATTTTGATCCCATAGACCGATCCAAATGTTGAGTAAGCATGTGTGAGCTGTAAATATTTAAAACAAAAAGAGGTGGGTAAGTTAAAATTAAGACATGCTAACTAGAAGGACATGAGTCTCTGTTCCACAAGTAAGTCAGCAACTCAAAATGGTTTCCCAAGGGCCAGAAATGAGGAGTAATAGGACGTTTACCGATCTTAAAATTCGGGTTGTAAAGAAGAGGTTGTGAGACATCTGTTTTTAATGATATTTGTAAAACATTACAGATCTGGGTATGTATTTGAATTGTAGTCTTAATGGGAGTATTCTGAAGGTTCTTAGGAATATACTTAATAGACACATAAACAAGAGCTCTAAGGTCACACTCGGAAGACCGACATAGAAAATCTTCTATTTGTAGCCATAAAGGAGAGTATTGTGTTAGTTCCGCACCCGTTCTGTCAACCAGTGTGTGAGAACCGTACTGGTGATAGAAAAGTAATAAAGAAGAAAGTCGGGAATTTGTAGCCCACCTGCATTTTTGGTACACTGCATTTTGAATAGAACCCTTTTGGATGATTTACCACCCCATATAAAATTAGAACTCATTCTATGGACTTGTATAAACCATTGCTTTGGAAAAAAATATTTATCATTTGTAAGGGATATAATAACCGAGGCAGAACATTCATTTTTATCACATTGATTCATCCCCAAAGAGAGAGGAGGAAAGCCTCACGGGCCAAATCTAATTTTATGTGGGTTAAAATTTTGTCTAGATTGTGCTGTTTCATTGTGGATGTTGAACAGGAAAGGTATATCCCTAGATACTTCATTTTGTCATTCACCCAACGAAGATTTAAATGGGAAATTTCGGCTGAGAGCATATAGATATTCAGGGGCATTACTTCTGTTTTGGATATATTAAGTTTGTAGTTGGAAAACTCCCCTAATTCCTTTATAACCTCTAATGAGGCTGTGATCGATGAGTAAGGATGTGAGACATGAAGCAGAATATCATCATTGTACACTGAAAGTGTGTATTGATGTGGCCCTATTAATATACCAGAAATCAAGGGGGAAGATTAATACGTCTAATAAGTGGTTCAAGATAAAGGTTAAATAGAAATGGGGATAACGGGCATCCCTGCCTGGTGCCTTGTTGGAGAGTAATTGACTGTGAGAAGACCATTGCAGAGTATCCGTGCAGTTGGATTGGTATAGAGTACTTTTATCCGGTTGATATATTGTGTGGAATACGAATTTGGGAGAAGATAGAAAAGGTAGTCCCAGGAAACTCTGTCAAATGCTATTTATAAGTCCAGGGAGACCAGTACAGATGGAATCTGGGAATCCCTGGACACAGAAATCAAGTACGCCAGTTTACGCATATGATCGGAAGAGACCCTTCCTGCCACGAAGCCCACTTGTTCTCTGCTTATAAGCCCATGCCATACCTTAGCCATTCTATTGGCTAGAACTTTTGCCAATATTTTCATATCAACATTAATCAGGGATATCGAGCAGTAGTTAGTGATTTGTAGTGGATCTCATCCTGGTTTGGATAGAACTACAATTGTCGTCTCTGTAAGGGCAGGGTCAGCAATACCATGTTTGTACATATAATTAAATGCATTTAAGAGAATTGGCATCAACTGTTTTTTAAAGATTTTGTAAAATTCAGGGTGTATCCGTCTGGACGAGAGCTTTATCAGCCAGAAGAGATTCGATGACAGAATTTATCTCTGCAACAGATATTGGAGCTTTAAGTAGCTCCGCATTTAAATCTAATTGGGAAGTGGAACTGATTGCAAGAAATGATCCATTTTGGCTGGATTAAAACTGGTTATTGGCTGAGAATACAAATCCTTATAATAATCTTGAAAACATTGAACTATTTCTCTAGGAGAGGTGATGGTTTGCCCCTGCATGTTGCAGATACAGGGAATTATTCTGTCTGAGGCTTGTGCTTTAAGACGAAGAGCCAACAGTTTGCTCACCTTGTCTCCCTGGTCAAAATAATGTACTTTAGAGCGTAAAAGTAGATATTCGGCTTTTTCTGTTAAGATGGAATTACATTGAGCTCTAAGGACCTCTAAATTATGAATCTCTTCAGGGGTTGAAATATTTGTAAACACCATCTCCAACCTTCTAATTTCTTGAAGAAGATTGGATGTAACTTGGGAAGTAATTTTCTTCTTAATAGTGGCCAGTCGAATAAGCTCTCCCCTTAAGGAACATTTAAAAGCTCCCCAAAGGTAGTCTAGTTTCAGTGTGGAATGAATATTATCAATAAAAAAATTATCGATTAAAGTTACTGAGAAATCAAATGATCTGATTTCAAAGCTGGTTATTACATCTCCAGACTTTGTCCCTTGTTAAAGGGAGCCCTGGGGTCCAGCAAAGCAATGTGGGATGGTGGTCCGATATGACCTTAGGAAGATAATTACATGACATCACAGTAGAAAGGTGACCAGTGTCCACAAGAAAATAATCAATACGAGAAAGATAAGTTATGAGGTATAGAGTAAAAGAGTAATCCCTTAAAAGAAATAATGCTCTAATGGGATCCATCAACCCCACCGACTCCATCATTTCTGTAAAGCAAATTGTGCAAAGTGGTAGCTAGACCTCTCAAATGGTCTAAAGTATTACTGTAAACTAAATTCAGTCACCACCCAGCACTATAGGAAGAGATGCCCAAGGAATCAAATTGTTCATGAGGGATATAAAAAATTGAGGGTCATCCCTTGTTGGTCTATAAATGGAACCCAGTACTACCTCAGTATGTCCGAGGAGAGCTTTAATTAAAACATATTTGCATTGAGTATCCATAATGGTGTCCAACAAACGGAAAGGGACCAGGTGTGCTACTAAAATTGCAACTTCTCCCTTCCAGGTATCTGGACTGCACCCTATTACCTGGCCTACCCAGGTCCGTCTAAGTCGAAGAAACTGAGGAGAGGGTAGGTGGGTTTCCTGTAGAAAAGCCACATCAATATCTAACTTATGGAGATGTAACAATAGTTTTGTTCTCTTATTTGGAGACTGGGCACCCTTTACATTCAAAGAACACATCTTATATGAAGCCATCAATTTGACAGTAGTACCAAAGGTCTATCTCTATTTGTAGACTCTCTAGGTAGAATATCATATATACATTTTTCGTAGTGAAATACCTCTGTCTCCTTGCATACTGAGATCCCAACCCTCCCTTTTATCCCCATTTAAATTTTTTCCCCTTCCCTTCTTTCTTCCTTTTCCTCTGAGTTCCCAAACCCCCAGCATATCTGAAAAATCTACCTATGAAATTTCCCAGTACAAGGTCTGCTGAAATCCTTAACCTGCCTGTAATAAATGAGAAACTTATAACCGATCTATAAAATATCCCTAAAACTGCTGTGGGACTCCCCTCCCGCTTACCTTGATTCATGATCCCCTGCTGGGGCATTGTACTCTCACTGACTCTCCTCCCACCCCACCTCCTGTCCTTATGTGACCCCAACATTGTCAATTATGTTTCAAAAAACCAACACTGTATTATAAAAAAAAACCTTTTACCTGTTAGAGCAAATGAAATGTTTCCTCTTATAAATCCAGTCCTGATTCTAACAGTCCTTAATATGAGCTTTTAATCAGCTCTATGAAATCCGTTATTTGCCTCCCAAACTAATCCTACAGCAACACTAGAAAGAGAAAAAGAAAGAAGAAATAAAAAGGGAAAAAAGCAAAGTATATATGATGGGCAAAGCGGCCTTCAAAACTTGGAAAGCTTACTTTTTTAAATAATAAAAGCGGGGTCACTGAAAATAAGTGATTGTTGCCCTCTTGTGGCTTTAAATGGAAATAGCCGACATCACTGTCTTGCCCTGAATGTTTATGGAGAAGTGAGACTGGCGACCTCTGGGAAGGAAAAAAAACCAAAAACACAGAGGATACCCCAGCTGCATCCACAAAGACGACTCCTTCGTCATGCAGTCATCTAAACTTGGGAGCAGGAAACCCCACACCACCTCCATCAGTAGTTCAGGAGCACTGTCTGTTGACAAGCAGGAAACCCCAAAAAATCAAAATGTCAGATTGGGCATGGATCCTCTAAAACTAGGATACATTGTCTCTGTAGTGAATCGTGCTGTTAAGCCACATCAGCACTGCAAACTCATGCCATCCATCATCATTTATTTCGTGCTGACCACTAGACCCCTCTAGAACTGCAGCGATACCTCAGGGGTGTGGAACAAATCAGGAAATAATGACTGCAAAGCTGGAAGAGCTTGCTCTGCCAAATCAAAACTATGCCAGGCATTGTTGCTGTACACAGACAGGCGTGCTGGATATTGTACTTTGTATTTTATATTGGCAGCTATTAACCTGGTGACCATAGGATGGTTTGCAGCTCTCTGCTGTCTAGTTGGTGCTGGTAGGTCCTGGGCAAAGATTGGCCTTCCCATGATATTTCTTGAAGGTCACGGGCTTTAGCCAGGACATGGACCTTATCCAAATAATTAAGAAATTTTAGAATTAGAGGTCTAGGTGGTTTTCCAGTAGCTGGCTTAGGTCTAAGGGTACGGTGTGCCCTCTCAATAACATATGTAGTGTTATAGGGGGAGGGCCCAGCAATCTTGTTTAACAATTTTTGTAAAAATAGTATCGGTGCCGATCCCTCAGTGTGCTTCTAAGGTCTTCTAATTTGGTCTCCATTCGTTGTATTTTCTGCCTTAAACCTGTGACCTCTGGCTCAATTTTTGTCTGCCAGGACTCTATTGACTTGATGCGGGCTGCCACATCTGAAATTGCCCTAGTCGCATCAGTGAGATCTCCCCGCATAGATTTTAGCTCGGAGGTAAGTTCTTGGAGTGCCGTTTTAAAAGGATGGAGTTCCTCTAAAAATGTATTTTCCGTTAATGGAGCTGAGGTAGGCTGATTAGAGGAAGAAGGAGCGGCTACTTTAGTAATAGCGCTGGGTTGCTTATAGGTCTTTTAGGAGCTTTCTGGTTTGTGGCGGAGTGTGCAGGGGCTGAGCCTGGCACATCTCTGCTTCCATATTGTTGAGATAGGCATCAGAGTTAGAGAATGCTATCCTTACTGTCCACTGCGATTTCCCGAAGTCAGCTTCCCCTGAAAATGTCTCAGAGGCTATCAGAAATTAATACTATGAATGCTGTTACAGATCGCAAAGTAGAATGAGAAATTATTAGGAGAACGGAAGATGAGGCAGGAGCTAGCCGTCAGAGCTGCTAACCCTTCAGTGGCATCACATGGTCTCCTTCAAGGCGCAGGTGATTCTGGTAGCCCCAGACTGGCCTCACCAGATCTTCCTGGACATAAGTCTCCACCACTCATTCACACTATTGGGATCTGCGCCGGGCTTTTCATGACCCATCGGAGCAAACTTTTGGGAGTCGGCACACCTGAGATGGCTTGAGGACGGCGCCGCGAGCCCTAGCTCGCGCGGCAATGACTATCTCGGCGTCGACTCCCCAACCGCCTCAGTTCCTTTTTTCCCGCCGTCGAGTGCGCTTCAGTGACGACGTCGCTCGCCTGTCGGGAGTCAAACTTCAAAATAGCAGCATAGTTTTCAGTTTTTATTCTTATTTTTAAATAAAAACGATAAAGAAGTCTCAGCCTACACTGGCGGAGTCGACCATGAGCAGGTCAGGTGACGGTAGGGAGACTTCATTGAAAGCTGTTCAGTCAGTCGGGCTGGGTCCGGTCCGCCTTCTCCGGAAGAGGGTCTGACAACGGTCAGTTCAGTGCCGGGGGATGGGCGGTCCCAGCGTGAGCATAAAGCCCAAGCAGTCGCATTCTCGGCACCGTTAAATATCGAGCTCTTCTTGACCATGAGTCTAAAAGAAGGCATCACTCGAAGGTCGCCCTCTGATATGTCTGCGGCGTGAGCGTTCGGTTATCGGGCTAGATGCGGTCTCCTCCTTCGGAGTCGCCAACAGCGGCTTCTGGTAGCCGACGTCTTCGACTGAGTCCTACCCGCCTGCAGGTAGGTCTTCAGATGAGCAGTTTCATCAGTGGGCCGCTCTTATGGACAATCGGCTCGGAGGTTGGTTCGGCTACCTGGCTCGATCGTTCGTGAGCCTTGGGCTCTCTGGGTGACCAGGTAGGGCAGTTGGACTTTCCTGGTTGCGGTACCTTCTTGATGCCGTCGACTCCGTGCTTAGGTGTCCCCCTCCCACATGGCTTGGTGTAGAGGCCACACGATGCTCTTATCTCCTGCTCTTTTCCTTCAAAACCTGTTTTCGGTCTCTGGGGCGCCCTTGGCGCCGTGCCCTCATGGCGCCGTCCTCGGCGTCGCGCTAGCTCCGCGGCATCGCTTGTGGCGCTGCGGCCGTTCGGCGCCATGTGGCGGCTCGCCATCCTTAGCGCTGTGCAGCTTTCTCGGCGGGCGTGGTTCCTCGGCGTCGTTCTGCACCGTCTGCGCTCCCTTGGCGCGGGGCTCTCGGAGACTTTCCTTTGTCTCTTTTCCTCCTTCCTCTTGTGGCTTTCATCCCTTTCCTGTCCATACAGTCCCTCCTGGACTGTCAGGAGATGACGTTGAGCCTGACCCAGACCTTGGCTGGGCGATGGGAGTGGACGAAGCAGGATCTTTTACTGCTGCAGAGCCTGTGGTCGAGGACCTGTCATTTAAGTCTCTGCTGAAGAATATGATTTCCACACTTTCTCTCAGACTACAGACATCGATCCTGGGAAATTGCTAAGACTCCAATACCTTCACGCCTCGGAGATCCCTCGGTTTGACTCCTCCAATTCAGCCTTCCTTGAGGCGCTGTCTCAAGTGGTATGGAATAATCCTGCTCTCTCTTCCCGGTGGCTAAATCCATTGATAGAAAATATTCAGCCCCAAGGATCGTCCCATTTGGCATCCCAAGCTTTGCGGATCTATTGTAGTCCTGACAGAGAATGATAAGTTGCGTCCTTCCTCAAACCACTACAGCTCGACCTATTAACAAGGAATCTCGTAAGATAGACACCTTAGGTAAGAGAGTCTTTGCTGCTTCTACCCTAAGTATGCGTATTGCCAGTTACCAGGGCTATTTTTCTCAATCGAGTATATCCTGTGGCACTCTCTCAAGCAAATGGTTGAAGCTCTTCCGGATCGATTCAAAACCAGAGCTTCTCAAACCATTACCAGGGGTATTGAATCTAACAACCAACAGGTTAAAGCAGCCATGGGCGCTTTCGACTCTGCTTCCGTTCAGCAGCTGCTGGTATTTGCACCCCGCCATTCCTGGCTCGCACTTCGACTTCACCAATGATGCGCAACAGCAGGTAATGGCATTGCCGCCTGATGGTGCATATCTTTTGGTCCTCAGGTCGAGCAAGCTCTAGAGCTACACAAAAGACTAGGTCAGCCATTAAGTTGGCTAGACCTCCTCCTGCCCCTCTAGAGGGCATGCCAATAAGCGTCAGTTTCATAACCGTCAGTCCTTCGAGGCAGAGGTAGTTTCCATAAGAACCAACCTGCCCAACCTCAAAGAGGCACAGCAGAAGCGCGGGCCCAGCGCAGCGCTGCTTTATGGTGCTGGCCAAGTCCCACCTCAACTGCCGAGGTGGACTTTTCCTCTCCGGTGGGAGGTCGGCTGATGCACTTCTACAGCCAATGAAGTCCATAACCTCAGACAAATGGGTCCTGCGGATAATCCATGAGGTACTCACTCAATTTTGTGGAAACTTCTCCGTTTCTCCTCCCAAAGCAGCAGCTCAGGCTGTCTGCCCTTCAGTCAGACTTTCTCACGCCTGAGATTCAGGGCCTTCTAAACAACAGGGCAGTAGAACTTGTGCGCTGCATCAGCGAAACACGGGGTTCTCTCTTTACTTTCTGGTTCAAAGAAGTCTGGGAATCGCCCCATTCTAGATCTCAGAGCTAAACAAATTTCTCCCCAAGGAGAAATTCAAAATAATTCTCTAGGAACCCTGTTACCCTTGCTTCATCAACACGACTGGTTAGCTTCCCTAGACATGCAGGATGCTTACCAGCACATTCCCATTCACCGAGACATCACAAATTCCTGAGGTTTGTGGCTCTGGGACAACATTATCAGTTCAGAGTCCTGCCTTTGGGCTATCCTCGGCGCCATAAGTTTTTACAAAGTGTTGTGCAGTTCTGCAGTGCACCTCAGAAAACTCGGAATACAGGTGTTCCCTTATCTGAACGATTGGCTTCTGGCAAGTCCTTCCAGGCAAGGGACTCTGGATGCCGTAGAGACGGCCTCTCACCTCCTTACGTCCATGGGATTCCTGCTGAACCTCAAGAAATCACAGCTGCAGCCCTCCCAGAGGCTCCTTTTCATAGGGACCCTTCTGGACACATCCTGTGCGAAGGCTTTTCTCCCAGAGGACAGAAGGAACAATATCCTTCTGATGGCCCGTTACATCGGAGAGAACAGGTCAGTTACAGCGCTCTCGATGCAACGGATGCTGGGCCTCATGGCATCCTCAGTGTTCACTGTACATCTGGCCCGTCTGCACATGAGAACCACCCAGTGGATGCTCACTACTCAGTGGTCTCCAACCACTCACCATGATCCTATCTCATCAAGGTGACAGAACCCCTACGGAGGTCTCTCACCTGGTGGTCTCAAGAGGTTAGTCTCCTGCAAGGATACTCCTTTGCCCTTCTGGACCATCAGATCTCCCATTACCACAGACGCCTCACTAATGAGGTGGGGAGCTCACTGTCAGGCTCTCCACACTCAGGATGTGTGGACTCAACTCGAGTCCCAGCTTCACATAAATGTCCTAGAAATGAGAGTCGTCCTTTATGCGGTCCGAGCTTTGAAGGCCATTCTCTGTCACAAGAATATTCTCCTCAAATGGACAACAAAGTAGTGATATTACATCAACAAGCAGGCGGTGCTCATTCTTACCCTTATGCAGAAGCGATGAGGGTCTGGGAATGGTGCTTGGAGCACAAGGCTCTAATTCAAGCAATCTACCTGCCAGGTGTACAGAATGACTTGGCAGACCGTCTCAGCAGAACAGAGACAGATCATCACGAGTGGTCTCTTGACTCAACCATAGTACATTCGAAGAGTGGGGCACTCCGGACCTGGACCTTTTTGCGTCCCCACTCAACGCAAAACTGCCTCTCTTCTGCTCCAGAAATCCAGGGCCTGGCATTTTTGTCAGGATGCGTTCAGGCTGCGGTGGACAAAGCGCTTTCTTGCCTTCGCCTCTTCCTCTAATTCAGAAGTACTCCTCAAGTTCGAGTCTCAGGAGACAAGATGATTCTCATTGCTCCTTTTGGCCTCGACAACTGTGGTTCCACTTCTCAACAGTATGTTGGCAGTTCCTCAAGACCACTTCCCCTGCAGATGAACCTTTTAACTCGGGGACCGGTGGTCCATCCCAATCTGAGATCTCTTCACCTTCACGCTTGGCTCCTGAAGAGGTAGAAGTAAATCGGTTCAATGTCTCGAAGAGTTTCGGATATCCTTCTGGCTTCGCGGAAGCCAGCCACTCGGAAAACTTACACGGCTAAGTGGAAGCGTTTTTCCCTCTGGTGTGCAAAGTCCTCTTTGAATCCCTTTTCCTGCCCTCCGGATAAAGTTTTAGAGTACCTTTTGGAACTCTCAAATTCAGTCTCCAGTACTCTACAGTTAAGGTTCACCTTAGTGCCATTTCAGCGTATCATGAGCGTTTTTCTCTTTCACTGGCTCAGTTACCTATGGTTAAGAGATTTCTTAGGGCATTCTGCACTCCAGACCCCTACAAGGCGTCCGGTTGCAGCCTGGGACATTAATCTTGTGCTGAGACATGCTCACCCGAAACCCTTTGAGCCTCTAGCTACCTGTGAACTAAAGTTCCTCACCTGGAAGACTGCCTTCCTAGTGGCCATTACCTCAGCCCGTAGGGTCTCTGAGATACATGCCCTGGTCACAGACCCTCCGTATACTGTGTTCCATAAGGACAAAGTAGTCCTTCATACTCATCCTAAATTTATTCCTAAGGTTGTGTCAGGTTTCATCTTAACCAACTTTTGGTCCTTCCCTCTTATTTTGCGGACTTCCAAAATGAGGAGCGCTCTCTTCATTCTCTGGATGTTAAGAGGGCCTTGCATTTCTACTTGGATAGAACCAAGGATTTTGTCAAGCAACACTGTTCGTTTCCTTCAGTGAGGCCGGCTGGGTCAGCCTGTCGCTATTAGATGTATCTCAACATGGCTGGTGGCGTGCCTTCGTCACTGCTATTCCATGGCGCAGGTTAAGTTGGAGGGTAGTTCTAGCTCACTCTACCAGGCGGTGGCGGCATCCCTAGCGAAATCCATAGCGATGCCCATTGCAGACATCTGCAGTGCAGCCACCTGGAGCTCAGTACATACTTTCGTTAAGCATTATGCACTTTCGATGTCCATGCAGGCGACATTCTTCCTTTGGCAGAGCCATCCTTAATGGACTTCTGTCTTAAGCGCTGAGCTCTTGGTTTCTCCTGCCCGCCCTCGGGATTATTAGCTCGGTACTCTTGCAAAGTGTGAATGAGTGGTGGAGACTTATGTCCAGGAAGATATGAAAGTACGTACCTACGTAATTCTTGATCTTCTTGGGCAGTCTCCACCCTCATTCCTTCTCCCTCCATCCCGAGCTCACCTCTCTTGTTGGTCTTCACTCCTCAGATCTTTAGGCCTTGAAGACTTCTTTGTTGACCCTTCTTGCAGGTCGTCTGGACTATCTTATGTCGGTTTTTAAGTTGACTACCCTTCTAGGTTGATTACGCTGCACCTCCTTGGTAAAAAGGTACTGAGGCGGTTGGGGAGTCGGCGCCCGAGATAGTCATTGCCCGCGCGATCTGGGGCTCATGGCGCCATTCCTTCTTGACGCCATCTCTGGCATCGACTCCCCAGCAAAGTTTGCTCCCGATGGGTCCTAGTGCCTCCGGCGCAGATCCCAATAGTGTGAATGAGTGGTGGAGACTCGTCCAAGAAGATCAAGAATTACGGTAGGTATGTAATTTTCATTTCTGATACCCAGATCTCCACAGCCTCAGCAACAGTGCCCGGATGGCTTCCAGCATGCCCGGACCTGATCTCGGTCAACCAGGGGAAGGTAGTCCATCTGGACCTTCAATCCCTGCACCTCACAGCCTGGTACCTGAGTGGCTAGAGTTCCAGGCTTTGGGTCTTTCAGAGGATGTCCTCACAGTGGTGGAGGCATCATGAAAGGAATCGACCAGAAAATGTTATTTCTTCGAATGGAAAAGGTTTTCCATTTCCATTTGGTGTCAGGGCAAGGGCCTGGACCTTCTGTCCTGTCCAGTGGCTAACATTCTCGACTACCTTTGGTCTCTGTCCAAAAGGGGTCTTCGGTCATCGACCCTTAGGGTGCACCTAGCAGCCATCTCTGCTTACTGGGCGTGGGCCGGTCAGCCGACGACGTCGCAAGAGACAGTGGTCGGGCGCTTTTTAAACACCTGGATCACATATCCCCTCCAGTGCATGAAACTCCACCTCCATGGGATCTACTGCTGGTACTGGCAAAGCTCATGGGCAAGCCATTCAAACTGATGCACAAGTGTGAGCTGTCACACTTGTCATGGAAGACTGCCTTCCTGGTGGCTATCACGTCTGCCAGAAGGACAGGGGAGCTCCAGGCTCTCCCAGTGGACTCCCCTTATGTGGTCTTCTACAGGGACAGGGTTGTCCTGTGCCCCCACCCGAAGTTCCTTCCGAAGGTGGTGTCAGAGTTTCACCTTAATCAGGTGTTGACTCTGCTGGTGTACTACCTCAATTATACCTTGGAGGCCAAGTACAGGCTCCATACTTTGGGCCTGAGATGAGTGTTCTCCTATTATTAGGAGAGGACAGCAGCGATTCGGGGAGAGATTCGCCATCCGTTTGTCACCTACACTGAAGTCGCTTCTGGCAGACCTGCAGCAAAGCGGACGATTGCTCAATGGATAACATCTTGCATTAGTCTGTGCTCTACGAGTTGGCGGGCAAGGAGCCTCCCAAAGGAATCGTTTGGTCTGCTACCTGGAGACAGCGAACACCTTCATTACGTGACTACCACATAAGCCCTTGAGTCACGCAGGGATGCTGGTTGTGGGGCCTCAGTTCTCCAGTCTCTGTTTCCCAACTAGGGGGTGTGTGCCTTGCCTCACTCCTCCCAGAGAATTGCTAGGAGTGTGCCAGTAAGTGTGGATGAACAACAAATCCACTATCCTAGAAAAACAGGTTACTCGCCTGTAATAGTAGTTCTAGGAGTGGTGTATGTTGTTCATCCAGACGGACCCACCCGACCTCCCTGGCTGTGGACTCACAGACCTGGCTTCCAGCGGGCTAAGATCTGACATCATAGGGGCGGGCCGAGGATATACCACCGGGTGGGTGGGTGAAGCCAGCGAAGTCTTTCCGCTGATTTAAAGGGAAAGGGACTCTGCCAATAAGTGTGAATGAACAACATATACCACTCCTAGAACTACTGTTACAGGTGAGTAACCTGTTTTTTTTTATATTAACTGTACTTATGTTTGAGTTATTCTGTAAGTTCTGAATCCAAGCTGTGTCGTTCATTGTGATGTACCTTTGCTTTCTCTTATTGTACTTTGTTTTGCAATCTATGACGTGTAACCTTTGTAAAGAGCTTTTCCAAATCAATAAATAAATTTGGTTAAGGAAAAAAAGGTTCTTTGGTAAAATACAGGGCTGGAAGAAAAAAATTATTTAGATTAAGACTAGGTTACAGTTGCATAATTAGAAGCATTCATAAGCACTAATAATGGTACAATAACAAAAGAAAGAAATTATTTAGTGAAATACAGGCTAGCCTTCAGGGTATACCCCCCATAGAGTGACACTTCTGCAGTGACGTACGTTGATACCGACAACATCGACATGTCACTGTAGAAGTCCACCTGAGACCCAGCAATACTTGGCCCATCTTGTACCCCCCTCCCCAAACCAACTCCGACTTGGAGTTGGAATCTGAAAGTATGGGGGGGTTCAGGGGGCAGAGCCCCCTATAGGAAAAAAACAGTCCGATGTGCACGCTCCCTGCCGACTGCAAATCGCGGTTGACATGGAGCCTGGTGCTGTAATGCCGGTCGATGAATTAGTTGTTGAACCAGCATCGTAGAGCCACAGTTCAGACTTATTCAGTAAAATACAGACTACAGTTCAGACTAATTTAGTAAAATACAGGCTGCAAATCACACTGCTACAATAGATTTCTGAATGGCAGGAAAGCCCAAGAACAGTGTGTGCAGTTAAAAATTTAGCTTGAAATAAGTGAAGAAAGGAACACAGCTGGGAGCCGAAGATAGCATAAAACCAAAAGTCTTTAGTAGCCAGTACACAGAAGTATGCTACGGTAGGTGTCCAGTCAGGAATAAACTGCTGTCTAGTGCCAAAAGTTGAACACAGGGAGCTTCAGGAGGGACTGTACCTTTAGTAAGGATGAGCTGGTAGCTGAGGGGTGGTGCTGGTGGCGGTGAAAAGGAGTACCACAGCCGTTTGGGAACAGCGTGCCTGATCATGAGATCTTGATCTTTAGTAGGGATGAGCTGGTTGCTGAGGGGTGATGCTGGCGGCGGCAGAAAAGAGCACTGCAGCCACCAGGAACAGCGTGCCTGATCAGGGGATTTTGATCTTCAGTAAGGATGAGGTGGTAGCCAAGGGGTGATACTGGAGGCAGCGGAAGAGACACCGTAGCCGCCAGGAACAGCGTGCCCAATCAGGAGCTCTTGATTTTTAGTAAGGATGGGCTGGTGAGCGAGTGATGCTGGCAGTGGCAGAAAGGAGCACCGCAGCTGCCTGAAACAGCGTGCCCGATCTGGGGCTCTTGATATTCCAGTTGTAATCTCACCAATGATCTATACAGTGGTGATATCACCTCCCTCCTTCTGCTTGTGATACCTCTCCTGTTCATGAAGCATTCCATTGCTCCTGCAAACTGCCTAGTCGCATGGCCCTGCGACCTTCAAGTCATCAGATATTACAACCCCAAGTTCCCTTTCCTTCTTAGTGACTGACAGTACTCCACCACCACCATTTATATTGAGCTCTCGGGTTTCCATGCCCCAGTTGCATGATTTTGCAATTTTGGCATTGAACTCCAGCTGCCAGACCCATGACCACTTCTCAAGTTTTCGAGGTCCTAACCTATCCCCGGAGTATCCACTGTGTTACAGGCTGTTGTCTGCAAAAGGCATACCTTTCCTTCAGGCTCTTTGCAGTGTCACTTATGAAGATGTTGAACAGGACTGGTCCCAGTACAGAACCCTGTGGCACTTCACTGGTTACTTCCCATTCATTAGAGTATTATACTTAGCATAGGTTACAGTGATCACTGTTTTTTGTTTTCCCCTTCCACCATTGATCTTCTCTTAGACTGCCAGGTGGAGAATGACCGGACTGCAGAGTTTAAATGTTAACATTTTAAATTCCCATCTCTAGGGCAACACCTCATGGGTGAGATATGTTGCTGCTTATGTTTCACAAATATACCCTCTAAAGAAACATCATTACTACAGTGAGTATTTTTTTTCTTTTGGGATTCCTCAGTATACTGCAGATACCAGCTTAGTTCAAGGAAAACTGATATTTGGGCAAAGGCTGGGGTAAATATACATGGGGTGGGTACACCAGCCACCTGTGTATTTGCCTGTCTTTACCATGCATTGTCCACACCCTCTTCAGTAACTTGGCTCTTTTGTACAGGTCATTTCTAAACTGTTGGCTCTCACTTTATTTTTGAGTGGTGTTGTGTATTTCATCGGACCCTTATAGTTACTTGAATGGCATTTGAGAAAGGTGCAGCCTATGAAATGCAATGACGCTTCATATCATATGTGCCAGGTTATAGGGCTACCACTGGCTGGCACAGCACCACCATATTGTGGCTCCTCAGTGCAGCTAAAGTCTCTTGTAAATCCCACCTCAGTAACCGCCTTTTTGGGAAGACCCTTCTTGTATTGTTAACATGGAGTCCCTCTTGTCATGTGACCTTTAGGGACGGTTTGGAGGACCCGCTGGATGACACGACGACGGTGTTTCAGCAGCTGGAGCAGCTTTGCACAGTCAGCCGATGTGAATATGAGAAGACATGTGCCCTGCTGGTGCAACTGTTTGACCAGGCTGCACAGACCTATCAGGAACTGCTGCGTTCTGCCAGTGGGAGGGCCATGGAAATCACTGTACAAGAAGGTACGTGTGTTCATCTTCTCGCTTATTATATTGTGTTTAGTCATAACCATTTACTAACCATATATGGAGAATTATCCTTGTCTTGTGTGCCCAAACCAAAGCAAAAGAGCAGTGTTCTGCGTTTCTTTACATCTGGAGTGCAGATCAGGGAAATCAATGCAGATTTTAGTTGTTACTGCATAGGACTGTTAGCCAGAAGAGCTCAGGTTCAAATCCCAACACAATCACCAACTTGCTGTTTAAAACCTGAGCAAGTCTCTCTGCCTCCCTGTCTTGAACTCCGTGCTGTAAAACTGAATAGAAGGGCTAGTTGGGGAAGGAGGATGGAGTGTCTGCAGACTGTTGTCCTCTTGGGGGGGCTAGCAAGACCCACTGTTTTACTGCCACCTAGCAGGGAGGAAGGGGGAATCAGCTACTTGGCTTGCACATGAAGCCATGCCCCCCAACACACACACACACACACACACACACACACAGTTACTGTCAGGATTTTCTCCCTTGGCTTCTGGAATACTCACAGGTTTCATCTCCACTGTGTGTAGTTGGATAAGAGTGGAGCTTCCAGGGAGCTGAATGGCTAGCCCGCATATGGGGCATAAGCCTCTGGGGGCAACACAACAGTGAGTTCTTGGGACCTGAGAGTCCCCAGGAGCCCAGGTAGATGGGGTCTGTGGGCGGGAGGAGGAGCTGGCAGTGGCGGAAGGAGGTCTTGGCCAGAGGGTATTGGAGGCAACAGTAGAAAAAAAAAAACAGGATGGCCACCCCAAATAAGATGTTGTTTCTCCACTGAGCCATCCTGGGCATATACTTTGATTTCTCAGTGTCCATGAAAATATTTTAAAATGTAATATTCTGATGCTAGTCAGTCTACATTTCCTTTATTTTTTGTATTCATCTCCCCTCATTGTTATTACTGGGATCATTTGCATGAAAACCAGATCTTTGTTTCCTGGTTCCCCTACTTTAACCTCTGATGAAGTTACAGACCTCTGACATGATAAGCCTATCCACAGTTACTCAGCTGTGATGTCACAGAGTGGAATGTGACCTTGTCAGAGGCTCGGCAGGAAGAACAGATAAAGTCAGAGGTACAAGGGTCCTGTTTTAATGTAGATATCCTCAGTGATGAAGAATAAGAGGTGAGATAAATACAGAAAATGACAATGCCGGGTGACATGGATCTGGATATCTTATTTTAAACAGTTTTTCTGATTGTTGGAAAATGACTAGAAATCCCTGCTCCATCTTTGTGTAATGCGCTTCTCTATCGACTGAAGTAACCCTACAACTCCTAGAGTTGATGAATCCAAGGAAAACTTTAAAATACATAATATTTCTAAATAGTACAGGTTGTACAATATTTCATGTATCTTTGTGGATTTTTCCTCACCCTCTTTTCCTATTTATTACTGAGGAAATTGGTACAAACACAGGATCTTTATCCCTTAGAGTGAATCTGTTCCAGTGGCTCTTTCACCACTTCAGGTCCTAATACTCCGTTGTTTGCAAGTTAATATAACTTGTAGAGAGTGGTCTCACATGTATTCTTAGGGTGTGAGATTCTGATACCCTAAGGATATGAAACTCCTCTCACAATTGTAAGAATGATTTCAGCCGCTGTATTAATATATTATTGATCGAGATTGATCAATAATATGTAACAATAAGACACAACAGGTGTGCATTGAACAGATATTACCGCACACCCGGGGTGTAACGAGACATGAGGCAACAGGCTGAGTACCTTCAGCCCCTGGAAGTGTGATATCTTTTCAATGCGCATCCCGGAGCATCTCATTGCGCTTATAAAATGGGCAGTTTTTTTTTTTTGTTAGATTTATGGTAAGAAAAATCATGTTTATATGAAGATTTATGATAAAATAGATCTTATCTGTGTCAATCTTTACCATTCATCACGTTTGGGTAATGTGGCCGGAGGTCACGACCCTGCGGGAGCTTTTTTTTTTTTTTGGATGGCGGAGTCAATGCGCCATCACATACTTGTACTGTGGCGCTCACGGGTTGGCTGGTTAGTTGTCGCCGCACCCGCCCCTTCTCGCCAGCTCTTCATCTCCGCCGCAGAGGTCTATCCGTGGTGAAAGTTGCGCAGGCTCAGTACATTGACACCGAAAGGTTATTCAAAGCCGCCTGATATCCTGCCGGTTCCGTTTTGGCACCACTCGATGCCGCTGTGGTAAGACTGTCCCTTTCTTTATTTGTCAGTGACGTCGAGTCTTTTGTTTAGCTCGTTTTGTCGTGGATCATGTCTCAGTCTGTGGGCAAGAAATCGTTGAAGCCGGGGTGGCCCCCTATGCGACGGTGCCTGTGTGGCCACAAGTACTCCATCACTGACCAGCATGACTGTTGCCTTGCGTGTCTTGGCCCGCTTCATGACATGGATTCATGTGAAGCCTGCTTCTCCATGGACCGCCGTGTCATCGAGCAACATGCATGGAAAGTTGGACGAGCTTCGCTGACTTTCGGGGGACGGGCGTGCACTCGTCGGGCCAAGCGACGGTCCATCGGCCTTCCCTCCGGTCCCCTCCAGGTTCTGTACGGACCGTGGAGGAGGAGGCTTCTGCTCCTAGTAGCCTTGCCATTACAGAAGTCCCTTCCGTGGTGCAGGAGGCCCAGGCCGTCCCTCCTGGGGGGGCAGGTGGGAGGCATCGTACTGGCAGTCGCCTCTTTGGGTGTGAAGGCTCCCCTGGTGTTGTCTTCTCAGGCTAGGAAGCCTGGGTCAGTGTCGTCTTGGCCTCACGCGCCATTAGGTGGTGCCGTGAGCCTGATGGCATGTGAGGTCAGTGTCGATCCAAATCGCTGCCGCCATCTCCGCTGTCGACGCCGTTTGCGGCTCCAGTGGTGCTGATGGCTCTGTGGGGAGGTTCTACAGCACCATCTTCGATCGCTTCTTGCCTTGCCGCTGTTCGTGGCACCGAGGCTGGGGACGGTGCCGTGTCTAGCCGAGGGAGCTGTCGGTGCTGGCAGCGGCATCACTGAAGTGCCGTGAGTTGAGATGGCATCATGGCAGGCATCGACTCTGCTTTTGCTACCACCCTCGGTGCCGCGGTCTTCTTTAGGCACCATTCAAGGTGCGGTGGGAGACTCCCGGCGCTGGCTCTGTGTAGACACCCGGACTGGTACCCCCTTCGGTCAGGATGACAGTTGATGTCCGCGTACTGTCTGGCATCAGACTTCAGTCTCTACCTCCTCGGAGACTGAGTCGGAGTCTAGTTTGGACAGGCTGTCCGACTCTTTGGAGGTTGTTTATTTTTTTTTTTTTTACTTTATTTCTTTATCTCTCCCGTCTACTCTCGGAGCCCTCTCCTTCCGTCCACTCATTCCCCTATTCCACCTCCATGGGATCTGCCCCTAGAGTGCCTCCTCTCTTCCTGCACAGTGGGTCTGTCCCTCTTGGTTGTCCGGATGGAACCAGAGTGGCTTTCATCCAGGGCTGCCGAGAGGTGTTTCCGTTTTCTCCTGGTTTCCCCTCCCCTCTGGGGCGTCGGCGCTAGGGCGTCGTCCTGAGTGGTGGCGTGCTGGCCTGCGCCAGACCTCTCATCGCGCCATCAGCGTCCCCCCTCCCGGCTCCGGCAGGCGGGCCGCCTCCATCCCTTCGGTTGTCGGTTGCTTCCACGGCTACAAAGAGGATGCAGAACGCAGATGCGTTCTTGGTCTCCCACCCTGAGGGAGGAGAGCATCCGTTGGGACGCTCGATCCTCCCTCTCCCCTGCCGAGACTCTTTGGAGTTTTATTTTTTTTTTATTTTAGTTGTTTAGCCAGGAGTAGCACACTAAGCTGAAAGCTTTTTCACAGGAGCGACCTGGGAGCACAGGGAGGTTAAGTGACTTGCTCAGGGTCACACAGTATGCAAGTAGAAGCTGTGGGATTCAAACCCTGGTTTGCTGGATGTCACGAGGTTGCAGCTCAGGCCTTAAACCACTATATACTGTCTCCCTGTGGACACCCTGGTAGTTTCCTCAACTGACCAGAGCCAGCCCCCCTCTGAGGGGCGAGCAGTTGCCCCCGTGTCCAGGGTCAGGGGTGCTGAGCAGCAGGCAGTGGTGCAGGCCACTGTTGCTTCTGCAGCCTGGGCTCGGAGGGTTTTCTGCCCCCTTAGTTGCAGTACCCCCTCAGGTGGTGTGACTGGATTGCCCAACTTTGGGGTTGATTGGAGCACCCACGGGGGGAGGGAAGGGTGCTACTCCTGGATAATCCCTTGAGGACTGACCAGAGTTGTCAGCTGCCTAGGCTGGTGTTTGGGGAAGAGGCTCTTTCAGACTATGAGGGTCGAGGGTCAGGGTGCCATGTGACTGCCCTTTTCCAGGACCCACCCAGGTTTGGGAAGGAGTCGTAGCGCGGACCCCTGCCCTTCCTTCTCAGTCTCCTCAAGAAGGCCCTGTTCTTTGGAGGTAGGGGACCGTCCTTTTGGAGTTCCACAGTCCCAGTCACCTCACGGGGGGAATCTTCAGGGCGCAGCCTAGGCAGTTCCAACATGGTTGATCGGCTGTTGAGTTTTCTGGAGCTCCCTCTTCCCTTGGGGCTCCAGGTGCACTCTTTCACCCGGACAGAGGACAGTCGATTCCTGTTGTTGACTCTGCCCCCACTTCTCTGTCATCTTCTCCTACTCTCCCAGGCATTCTTGGTCTTAGCGGACCTCTATCCTGGGAGCAATTCAGGGCTGTGGCTGCTCATTTCCCTTCATATGTCAGGGCCATGGACAGGCAGGTGTTACAACCTCCCCCTCAGCACAATCCAGAGCAACCAGCCGCTGAATCTCCAAAGTATTCTGCTTCCTCATCCTCTTCTTTGAGAGAAGAAGAGCCCTCTGTCCATGTCTCCCCTGCTGTTGATCTCGCGGGTATCAGCGTTTCCTCGTGAGGATGTTGGAGGACCTGCATGTCACCCCACCCACTCAGCACAATCCAGAGCATTCAATGCATGCCTTCCTAGGCGATTTCAGTGCGGACACCCTTGTGGTGCCCCCGGCCTGCTCCTTTCCAGGAGGCATTGTTGCGTTTCTGGCAAAGACCCTTTCTTGCGATTCTGGCAAAGACCCTTCTGGTCAGCCCATAGGCATCTGCACCAGGGTAGTGTGCCCCCCACCTGAGTCTCCAGGTAGTTTGCCTCATCCTCAGTCAGGACTGATGCAGCTGGACACTCCCGATGGGCTTTGCACCCTTCACCGTGACTGGCCCCCAGATGCAGATTCCATGGATTTTGACTCCTGGGGGAGGAGGACTTTCTACTCGGCACAGTTGCTTCTTTCAGTTTCTGCACATCAGGCCCACTATGCTACCTATGATAGGTTTCTGTGGTTCAGGCAAGTCAACTCCTAGCCTCTATGCCTGATTCGAAGTAACCAGACAAGCCATTGCACTCTCTGCACGTGGCCTGGAGCTAGCAAGGCACCAGCGGGGCCTTACAATGCCAATGAGGTAGCTTCCAGGGTCGTGGGAACAGCGATCTGCACTAGGCGTATGGCATGGCTGCATCTTTCCCAGTTGTCACCCTTGGCCCGGCGTAGGGTGATTTCCTCCACGTACCGGAGAACCCATCTTTTCTCCCGTAGGGTGAGGCGACATCTGTCGGGGCCAACTCCTACCCCCTCCGGGGGTGTCCCCTGTGTCAATCTCCCCAATCTTGGGCCTCTGCAGACCCGTGAAGGTTCTCTCTCCCAGTGTGTCACCCACTGAGAGCTAAGGGACTCAGTCCTTTAGAGTCTAGGGCCCCCTACGGGGGGCTCGGTATGCATCCAAAGGTGATGAATGGTGAAGATTAACACAGATAAGATATGAAAATTACATACCTACCATAATTCATGATCTTTCTGTGTATCTTCACCATTCATCACAATCCCACTCTCCATCCCCCTGGGGTCTCAGTATCTAGGTCCCCTTCCCTCTGTGTGCCTCTCTTTTTTTCCCCCTTCCTTTCCGATGGTCAGGGCGGGGGTGACCATGGGCGCCCGGGGGGATTTTCACTCCTGACAGGAGGAGAGGATCAGGAGGGGCACTTCTCTCCTCAGTGCCTCGGCTCCACCCCTGTGGGGTGGGAGTTAGTGGTTGCCCTCTTTCCTTCTCTCTCCTCCTCTATCCTACTCCATTCTTGTCCTTAGGACTCATCCTTCAAATTAATTTTAGAAACTGTTGTTTCTTACTTCAAATTGGTTTCAGGAGAGTACAACCCTGTTTCCTGTCTTTCTTCCAGAATAGCCGCTTCTGCTTATGTTAGAGTTTATTGCCAGTGATTCTGTGCCTTGAATTCTGGCAGTGCAGCCTTCTGGCTACTCCTTACGCAGTTCGATACAATCTGGAGGCAGATCAAAAGGCTCAGGTATGTCCTCTCCTCCCTATTTCTCATTTTTCCCTTCCTCCTCCCCTCTTCTTCTGTTTCCAGAGATTGGGGCCCCGTCCCAATCCCCCTAGATTTCTAACTCTCCTTCTGTCCTCTCCTTTGTTTATTTCTCCTTTTGGTTTGTATATCTTTTCCTTTGTCTTTCCCTTGGACTTCCTTGTCCCTCCCTCTGTACTCTTTGTTACCCTACAGCGACTCAGAACTGGCGGAAGGGCGTCGTCGACTACACCTAATGGCAAACCCGCCAGCACCACGCAGTGCATCGGCCTCGAGGGCGGCACCAACGGTGCGTTGACTCCACCCATCGGAAAAAAAAAAAAAAAACTCACGCGGGGTCGCGACCTACAGCCACATTACCCAAAGGTGATGAATGGTGAAGATTCACAGAAAGATCAGGAATTATGGTAGAGTACGTAACTTTCACTTCTAGGGACATGGATATGGATATGTTGTTCAGCCACACTGTCTGGCAGGTTCCTTGCCGCTTTAAATCTTGTCGGAAGGTCTTCAAGCTGGCTCCTCCCACCCACCCGGGTGGTAAAACTCTTGGCTCTGCCCCATGACGCCAGATCTTCCTTACCGCTTGGAAGCTCAGGTTCCCTCTTTAGTGCTCTGCGTTTAGACTGGATCCAAACTCTTTGGTTCACCTAAAAATAATTTTAAAAGTTTTATAGACTTCGGTCTGCTTCTTTCTTCGCGGCTGCGATGGACAAATCTACTCCCGGTTTTGGCGGTGCCCATGCGGGCAGATGATGTCTAGGACGGATCCGCACTCCACATGCATCTACTGCCTCGAGCTTGACCATGATCTGCAGGCCTGCGAGTTGTGCAAGTCTTTTTCGGCAAGCGTCCTCGAAGACCGTGCCTTGGCTCCAACAGGCGCCCGAAAGCGTTATCCGCCGGTGAAGTCTAAGGAGGCCCGTTGGGCGGTTTCCTCGGTGGCTGGCTCAGCTGAGCAACTCAAGCAGATGATCGCCTTCGAGGAGGAGGCGGCCCAGGCCACATCTTTGTCATCCTCGGTCACGGCATTTATCCCGATCTCCTTGGGATCCTCCTCTACAGCTTCTTTTAAGGAGCTTTGCCAATCCCTCTCCACGAAAGGTGAGGGGCCATCGGGACACTCCTCTCGGTCCAAAAAGAAGGACTCGAAGGGTAAGTCCCACCGTCAACGATCGTGGGGCCGGAAAGGTCCCCTCCCGGACAGTCGACACTTTCGACTCGGTCGGGTTGCGGCTAAGGCTGCTGGCTTCCTGATGTCCCGTCAGGTCAGCCGGCGAGACATCCGTCGATCACGGTTGAGATTTTCTTGGCCACGCAGACGGGCCGTCCGACAGGCGACAACCCTTCTTCCCGATTTCCCGGTGGAAACAGAGGACTTGCCTGCACCTCCTATGCTGGAGTCCCCGATTAAGGCTCCCTAGCCGAGGGAGGAACGGGTTTCCCCGCTCCCTCCCAGACCCATCCTCGGAAACACCGACAGTCTCGGTCTCGGACCTCTTCTCGATGCAGCCGATCCCGCCAACACCAGCAGTCTCGGTCTCGGCACCGAGGAAAGTGGCAGCGCTGCTCGTCCTCCTCCTCCTCGGAGAAGGAGAGGCTTTGGTGCAAATTGCGTCAACGCTACGAGGACTTAATGTGGCAGCAGCTCCTTCTGACCGGGAACAAGCCGACGCCATCGCCTTCCCCGGCCATTAAGTGGCTGTCACCCAAAAGGCTGAAACAACCTCTCGTGGTGGTCGGTGCCCAAACGGTGCGGTTGTTGACCAAACCAGCTGCCCACCGATTGTGGTGGAATCCCGCCTCTGGCAATCGAGAGCTCCGACCAAGGATTCTCAGTCGGGTCAGGGACTGCCCCTCCGGTTGTCGGTCACCCTCACTCCCGACCGTCCTCTGCAGGTGGAGGGTGGCTCAGGCCCTAGGCAGCTGTTCGCAGACTCCTCGGAGTCTGACGACGACTCCTTCTCCCTGTTCTCCAGGACCCTGGACCTGGAGTCCTCCGGGGGACAGTGGATGGACGAGAGCCCATCATCGTTCATGGGTCTGCTTCGGCTCATCTCGGAGTCCACCGGGATGCAGCTCAAGCCCGTATCCAAGCAGGCCAAGTATCCCCTCACGGAGATACTGGACCGAGGGGATTCTCCCACGGAGGCCTTTCCGGTGGCTGAAACCATTGTTGGCCCAGCCTTGGAGTTATGGCAGCGGCCGGCTTCTTGTCGTGCTCCTTCGGCCAGGATGGCCAGGAAAGTACGCGGTCCCTACCGGGTTACTGTCCGGTTTCTCGGAGCACCCCTCTGCGGAGGGGTTCATTACAGACAGCATTTTCGGCGTTCGGGAGCGCCAGGGCGCGGACAACCCCTGTCAAAGAGTCCAAAAAGCTGGACTATGCTGGGTGTAAGCGTAATACTGCGTCCTCCCTGGCCTCCGTCCAGGTCAGTTCGAACATACTGACGCACGCTTCTCCACGCCTATGGGCTCCTGGATGAGATGATCCCTCATCTCCGGCTGATCTGCAGACTATGGTCAAGCAGGTGCGGGATCAGGGAAGGGCAGTGGCAAAACAGCAGCTCAAGCGGCTCTCGATATTGGCGACTCCTGTGCACGGTCAGTAGCGGCCGCGGTGGCCATGCGCTGCAGAGCTTGGCTGCAGATCTCCACCTTCTTGGCGGATGCCCAGCACAAGTTGGCAGACGTCCCCTTCCTGGGTACCAACTTGTTCAGGCCTGGGGTGGAAGGCCACCTCCAGAGAACTGAGAAGTCCAATGCCACCTTGGACTCGGTCATGTCTGCCCAGAAGAACAAAGGCCGCCGACAGCAGCATAAGTCCTTTCGCCCCTCTGCCCCTGCGGCACTTCCGGCCTAGCAACACCAGCATCAGGGCCAGCAGGCTCGCCTTGGCACCCCAAGCCAAGCCTGCAGCTTCCTCCAGCAGGAAGCCGGGAGGAAAAGGCCCAAGAGGTCCCTCCGCCGGTCCTTCCTCCAAGCCTGCCCAGTGACGGGTTGAGGGGTGTTGCCCCCAGCCGCGTCGCTTCCCCCTGGGTTCTCCCCATGGGGGGATGGCTCCGCCACTTTCCTTCCGCCTGGTCCGCTATCACCGCGGACCGTTGGGTCTTGGAGGTGGTAGGAAAGTAGGAAAGGGTCTGCCTCTGGAGTTCGAGCAGGCCCCGCCCTTCCAAGGCCATAGCCACAGGGGGTTCACGGGTCCCCAGCCTCTCTGTAGGTCTGTCGAGCTGACATTGCCCTGCTGCTCCAGAAGGAGGTGATCAGGAAGGTGGCTGATCCTCCACCAGACCCAGGGGTTGTGTCCAGGTACTTCCTGGTCCCGAAAGCGGATGGGGGCTGGCACCCATTCTAGACCTGCATGACCTGAACAGGTTCCTAAGGTCTCGAACCTTCAGGATGGTCACTCTGGCTCAGATCATTCCATCCTTGGAATGAGCGTGGTTCTGTTGTCTGGACCTCCAGGATCGTTCTTTCACGTCCCAATCCTTCCGTCCCACCAGCGATTCCTCCGCTTCAGAGCAGAGGGTCCCTCACAGTTCGAGCCATGCCCTTCGGCCTTTCTGTAGCTCCCAGGGTCTTCAGCAAATGCGGCAGTGGTGACAGCATTCTCTGCGGCTCTGAAGGGTCCGGTGTACCCTACCTGGGCGACTGGCTGATTGCGGCCTCCTCCAGACCAGAGGTGGGCGGTCAGGATCTAGCCCTCCAGGTTTAACGCTCAGTTGGCCTCCTCATCAACGAGGCCAAGTTGAACTTCATGTAAACAGGCGATCCAATTCATCGGGACAGAGCTCGACTCTCTGCGATCCAGGACGGCTCCCGGTGGACAGGGCCGAGTTCTTTCTTCCTTTGCCAATCATTTCAGGTTGGGCAATTCGCCCTGCCGGGACTTCCTGCTTCCTGGGCCTCATGGCGGCCTGCACCAGCATGGTCCGTTGGGCCTGTTCACATCGTCCCCTACAATGGGGACTGGCCAGCCAATGGTCACAGCGCTCCGGTCCTTTGGATTGGCCAGTGACAGTGACCCAGGAGATTTGGAACGCTCTCCAGTGGTGGATCGTTCCAGCTCATCTGCAGGAGGGCATCCCGTTTGTCCGCCCCGAGCCGACGGTCTCTCTATCGACCGACGCCTCTCTGATGGGTTGGGGTGCCCATCTGGGGGAGCACAGAGCGCATAGCCTCTGGTCCCCTCGGGAGTCCCGATGCCGCATCAACCTGCTGGAGCTTCGAGCTGTTCGTCTAGCCCTCACCGCCTTCGCTCCGTTTGTACAGGGTCAAGTGGTCCAGGTCCAGATGGACAATACCACGACCATGTACTACCTAAACCGCCAGGGCGGGACGCACTCCATGCCTCTGTGCAGGGAAGCTCTCCGCACTTGGTCCCTCGTGCACAGCCTGGAGGCGGATCTCTTTGCCATCCATGTGCGGGCCTCCAACATTCTGGCCCGATGCCCTAAGCCGGATAGGGACTGCATCCCAGATGGTCTCTCCTGCAGGAGGTAGTACAAGATCTGTTCTCTCACTGGGGCATGCCTCAGGTGGACCTGTTTGCCTCCAGGGAGAATGCGAAGCTGAGGCTGTCTCATGCCGGCCCCCCTAAACAGGGCTCGCTGCAGGGGGATGCTTTCTCGAGGCCTTGTACCCCAGGCCTCTTCGACGCCTTTCCCCCATTTCCCTTGATCCATTAGGTGCTTCTCAAGGCAGGGAGGGGCAAGGCGCAGGTGATTCTGGTAGCCCCAGACTGGTTCTGCCAGTTCTGGTATCCAGATCTCCTCAGCTTCAGCTCCAGGCTCCCGAGGCGGCTTCCAGCCCGCCCGGACCTGATCTCAGTCAACCAGGGGAGGATATTCTACCCGGACCTTCAATTCCTGCACCTGGCGGCCTGGTTCCTGGGACTAGAGTTCCAGGCTTTGGGTCTTTCCGATGAGGTCCTCAACGTTGTTGAGGCTTCCCGTAAGGAGTTGACCAGGAAATGCTATGCCTTTAAATGGAAGAGATTCTCCATTTGGTGTCAGGGCAAGGGGCTGGACCCTTCCTCCTGTTCCTTGGCAAGAATTCTGGACTACCTGTGGTCCCTTTCTCAGCTAGGGCTTTGGTCGACGACCCTTAAGGTGCACCTGGCAGCCATCTCAGCTTACCGGGCGCAGGCTGGGAAGCAGTCGTTGCACAGGAGAAGGTGGTCAGGCGCTTTTTCAAAGGCCTTGATCACATATCCCCTCCAGTGCGAGAACCTCCACCTCCGTGGGATCTACTGCTGGTACTGGCTAAGCTCATGGGCAAGCCATTCGAACTGATGTACAGGTGTGACATCTCTCATCTGTCGTGGAAGACTGACTTCTTGGTGGCTATCACGTCAGCCAGAAGGATGGGAGAGCTCCCGGCGCTTTCCATCGAGTCTCCCTATCTGGTCTTCCACAGGGATAAGGTTGTCCTGTGCCCTCACCCGAAATTCCTTCCGAAGGTGGTGTCGGAGTTTCACCTTAACCAGGTGTTGACTCTGCCGGTGTTCTACCCCAGTCACACCTCGGAGGCCGAATATAGGCTCCATACTTTGGACCCTAGAAGAGCGCTTCTTACTATAAGGAGTAGACGGCTGAAGTTCAGGAGAGGTTCGCCAGCTGTTTGTCACCTACGCTGAAGCCGCACCTGGCAGACCTGCAGCCAAGTGGACAATAGGCAGGTGGGTCACCTCCTGCATAGATCTCTGCTATAGGTTGGCGGGCATGGAGCCTCCCAAAGGGATAAGAGCTCATTCTACCGCCATTCCGCTGCTTGAGTGGCTGCTTCCAGGGATGTCCCTATCCAGGAAATCTGCAGGGCTGCCACCTGGAAGTCAGCACACCTTCATCACCCACTACCACATGGAGCCTTGAGTCACGCCCGGGATGCTGGTTTTGGGCCTCGGTTCTTCAGTCATTATTCCTAAGTAGAGGGTGTGCGCCTCCCTCCTCCCGGAGAACTGCTAGGAGTCTGCCAGATAGTGTGGATGAACAACATATCATGTCCCTAAAAATACAGGTTACTCACCTGTAACAGGAGTTCTAGGAATGGTATATGTTGTTCCATCCACCGACCATACCTCCCGGCTTCGGCCCACAACCTGGCTTCCAGCGGCTAGATCTGGCGCATCATGGGGCGGAGCCAAGAGTTTTGCCACCCGGGTGGGTGGGAGGAGCCAGCTTGAAGACCTTCCGGCAAGATTTAAAGCGACAAGGAACCTGCCAGACAGTGTGGATGAACAACATATACCATTCCTAGAACTCTTGTTACAGCTGAGTAGCCTGTATTTTCTGGCCAGGGCCAGTAGGGCTGTAGGAGATGAATCTAGGTTTAAAATATTGAAAGAAAAATTATTTCTTTTTTTTCAAATATTTTTACACCAAATTTGTGTGACGACTAAGCTGCTCTGAAAATAATGATTCTCCCGGCCCCTGCCAGGCATCATCAGAGTGAATCACTCTGATGATGCCTGGTAGGAGTCAGGAGAAATGACAGTTGCAAAAAGGCTCAGACGCCACTTTTGTATGCTCATTATATGTGGGTGCACTATGCACTTTAGTTAAATAAAGTACTTTGAATAATAATATTGTGGTTGTGGTGCTTTCTGTATATGTGGGAGCTCCTCGTCCTTTTGCTTGTCCCTGTGGAACAGCAGGCTGAGGGTGGGGCATGAGCTCAGTCTTCCCATTCTCAGGGGTATTGACAGGATTGAACATATGGATATGTTCTCCAGCAGGACACGGGGACATGCTCTGAAGGTCACAGATGGCAAGTTTAGGAGTAATATTAGGAAGCATATTTTGTCCCAGATGGTGGCGGCCTTCTAAAGTGACCTGCTAATAGAGACTGTGGACATGAAGATAGTTGAGTGGTCCCCAGTGTTACCCATCCCTTAGCTTTTGCCAGGACTGTGCCGATACAGCTGTGGAGAGCTTTTAGGAGTGGCAAGAGTGTTGAAAAGAATATGCCATGCTCTCGCCACACCAGGGTCAGATGTAACTGATAATGCCAGCATACGAACTGAGCATATGTGATAATCTTCATGCATATGCTGTTTGCTCTGGAGTCTGCCGTGAACATGGCAACACTAATATGACTACATATGTGCGATACTCACATATGCATAGTTTAAGTCAGCACCGCCAGGTTGCACATGGCGGCTATTAGTATCTCGCAAATCTGACCTTGTGTCAGTACATTGCACGCAGATGTAAGTAAATATGGGTAAAATAAGAACCCCTGAAAATGAGATACTGCATCCCAGCAAACCTGTCCTGTGTCAGTACTATGCCAAAATGGATATCTGTATTATGCCAAAATGGATAAAAGTATGAGCCCACTGAATATGACATACTGCATCTCAGCCAAGCTATTCTATGTCAGTACATTGTAACAGGCTAAAGAGCACATAAATCAGGCTTAACATTTGTTATAGCGATTTTACTGACAGGCGAATGAAGTCAATGCATACATGTATTGATTTGAGCATACAGGAAAATGTACAGGAGTTTGTCCCAATTTACATGGAAAACACAGGGAAAATGAGGTTGCCCTACAGGAAAATGCTTTGTTCAATCTGGGAACATTGCAGTTGACACCACTATGATTTCTTTGTAATCCCCTATGATGCTACTTGCAAGCTCTGAAACCCCCTAAAACATTAGTTACTTAACATTTACCCTTCCTACAAGTATAAAACCGTAAGAGTTCCAGTGCCACTAATTAGATAGGTCCCTGAAAGGGTTAACATAAATGAACTCTTCAGAGGAAATACTGTAAATCACTGCTGTACACATACACACATTGGGAGAGATGGCCAAGAATGTAATTTGGAAGTGCTCTGCAGTTAGATGCTGTATCCCCTGTTGGAACTCAAACATGGGTAAAAGTAAGACCCCACTGATAATGAAATACTGCATCTTAGCCAGGCTAACCTGTATCAGTACATTATAGAAATGGGTAAAATTAGGACCCCTCTAAATATGAGATCCTGTATCTCATCAAAGCTATCCCACCACCCTTCCCCTCACCCGCCCACCCCAGGCATGGCATTTCCTTTATAGCCAAGGTTCTGACATCACTTCCTCAACAGGTCTTGGGGCAGAACTGGCATATTCTTAATTACCCAGCACAGTGCATAAAGGGTAAGTACACACATACACACAAAAAAAAAATTATATATTACTCACTGTATATTATAAGGAAGAGGGACATGTGGGGAGTGGTGCAATGTACTGGCTGTGGGGCAGCAATTTTCCGGGAGACATTCTGGAACCTGCTTTGCTGCCCTATTTGCAGGCAACTGTCAGCTCTGAGGGAGGAGGTTGCCCACCTCCAGGCTGAACTGGCAAGGACTAAGGAGGCCTCCCCCACCCAAAGAGCACCAGTTCCACAACCACTGCCCCAGAGGTTGCCATGTGTGAAGAGCAGATGAACCACAGTAGGTTCTGGGAGGGTGAGGGTGGTGGAACAGAGGCGTAGCCCCCGAGTTGCACCTCTACACAAATCATATGTCTGTCTGGCAAATCAAGGTTCCTCTAAGATGACGCCCTCATTGGAGACCAAGAAGAATGCTGGGGACATCCACAAGGGAGACCCACAAAAGAGTGGCAAGGGACACCACAGGGGGAAGAAACAGCTTCTGATAGGGGACTCAGTTGTTGGGGGTGTAGACCTAGGGAAGGGAGAGGAGAGGGAAGTAAGGTGCCTGCCTGGTGCCATGGCTTGGAGGGACAGGAAGCAAATTCTCAGGATTGCAGAAGCAGCATCACAGGAGAGGAAACTAGATATCATTGTCCACCTCGGGACAAATGACCTAGCTAGGCATGAGATCAGTGCAATGCAGGATGAATTTGTGGAGTTGGGGAGGGGCCTCAGACAGGTAGCAAGCACGGTAACCTTCTCAGAGGTGCTGCCAGTCTATGGCAGGGGTGAGGGCTAGGTACTGCACACCATGCAGTTTAATGAATGGTTGCAAACTGGTGCAGAGCACAGGGCTTTGGCTTCATTGGGGACTGGGGTCCACCTGGAGAGATGAAGGTCTATACTGGCATGATGGTCTGCATCTGTCCAGAAGGGAAACACGCTCCCTGGGTGACAGGTTTAAAGGTTTCTGGCAAGCTTTTAAACTAGCCAAGGAGGGAGGTGCTGATAGGAAACAGGAAAGTTCAAGCCTCCCCCCACAAAACATGGCAGGTAGTAGGGTAAACACTGAGGTACAGAGCTTGACAGAGGGCAGGACAGGGGTAAATGGAAAAATGACAAGGGCAATAAGAGCAGGGATGAGGTAAAAAAGGATAAAGCCAACATTAAATGGAGGGCAATGAGTACCAATGTCCATAGTCTGAGAAACAAGCTTCCAGAGCTAGTAGCCCTGATGGAAGAGGAACACTTGGATATTGTGGCGTCACAGAAACATGGTACATGGAGAACCATGACTGGGATGTCAACATACCAGGTACACAATCTACAGAAGCGACAGGAGGATAAAGAGGAGGTGGGAGTAGCTCTCTACATAAGGAAGGATCAAAGCTACAGAACTAAAAAGTAAAGGGGAGGACAAGAGGCACTCTGGGTCACTTTGGAGACAGGGAATGGCATCACAATCCGCACAGGGGTTGTATACAGACCCCGTCTCAAGGGAGGAAATGGACAAGAAAATGATAGAGGCATTCTCAAAATGGCTGAAAAAGGGAGATACTGTTGATGGGGACCTGAATATGCCAGATGTTAACTGGGTGACATGGACTGCAGCCACATCCAAGAGCAGGGTCATTCTCGATGCCCTACAGGGGGCATGCCTTAGACAGCTAGTGGTGGAACCCACTGGGAGGGAGCAATATTAGACCTGGTACTCTCAAATGGAGAGGGATCACAAATTTAGAGTCAGTAGACATCTGGGAACAAGCGACCACTGCACAGTGTGCTTCACAATAAACACAACCATGGAGACAAGCCATACAAAGACAAGGATACTGTACTTTAGAAGGGCTGACTTTGGCATAATGGGTGAATACCTGAGGAATGCATTAGCAAATGGCCAGAAAGGAGGAGTGGAAGAACAATGGAGAAAAATAAAAACTGCCATCATGGAGGCAACAAGCCTTTGTGTGAAACAAGTAAAGAAAACAAAGCGGAATAAAAACCACTATGGTTCTCAAAAGAGGTGTCGGGAAGGTTAAGGAGAAAAAGGCTGCATTCAAAAAGTATAAAGAATCACAGGCGAACACGACAGGGAACTGTCAGTTAAAGCAGAAAGAAGTGGGAAGGCAGTCAGAAAAGCAAAGGCCCAAACTGAGAAAAGATAGCCAACTCAGTTAAGAAGGGGGATAAAACCTTTTATGGGTACATTAGGGAGCATAGGAAAGGTTAAGGGAGGGATTGTGAAGATTAATAAAGGAGAGGGGAGGTGGGCAGAGGGAGACAGTGAAAAGGCAGAGATACTGAATGAATACTTTTGCTCAGTATTCACAAAAGAAGGAGAGGAGGAGTTACCTAAACCAAACAGTAGAAGCACTCTGGATAGTGGGGTTGACGCCAGTCCATTTGCAGAAGAAAGAGTACTGAAAGAACTCCTAAAACTCAAGGTGGACAAAGCAATGGAGCCTGACGGGATTCACCCTAGAATCCTAAAAGAGCTAAGGGAGGACCTAGTGACACCACTAACCACACTTTTTAACAAATCATGGGAAGATGGGGTGGTACCTGAGGACTGGAGGAGGGCAGATGTGATTCCCTTCACAAAAGTGGGAGCAAGGGAGAAGCAGGAAACTACAGACCTGTTAGTTTGACCTCAATGGTGGGAAAATGATGGAATCACTTCTGAAAGAAATAATTGTTGAGTACCTAGAGGCCAGTGGGGCACAGGACCCAAAGCAGCATTGATTCACAGCAGGAAGGTCATGTCAGACGATCTAATCAATTTCTTTGACTGGGTGACCAAAGTAATAGACCAGGAGGAGCTGTGGATATGGCCTACCTAGACTTTGAAGGCATTTGACACAGTCCTGCACAAAGATTAATAATCAAGTTAGCCAGCCTGGGAGTGGGTCCCAGGGTGGTAGCCTGGAGTAGCAAACTGGCTGCACAACAGGACACAGAAGGTACTAGTGAATGGAACACATTCTGAAGAAAGGGGTTACTAGTGGAGTACCTCAGGGCTCAGTACTGAGTCCAGTCCTCTTAACGCCTTTATAGGTGACATTGCAGAGGGTCTGAAGGAAAGGTATGCCTCTTGCAGATGACACAAAGATCTGTAACAGAGTTGATACACAAGGGGGGGTAGAAAGGATGAGAAGGGACTTGGCAAGGTTGGAGGAATGGTCAGACATATGGCAACTTAGATTCAATGCAAAGAAGTGCAAAGTAATGCACCTGGGAAATAAAAATCCAGGAGAAGAGTACACAATAGCAGGGGAGGTACTAACGACAACAATAATGGAAAGGGATCTGGGTGTAGTCATATCAGATGACCTAAAGGTGGATAAGCAATGTGAGAAGTCAGTAAGGAGAGCCAGGGGGATACTGGGATGCATAGGGAGGGGCATCACAAGTAGAAAAAGGGAAGTGGTTATCCCTCTATACAGACAGTTGGTGAGACCCCATCTGGAGTACTGCGTGCAGTTTTGGAGACCTCATCTATGCAAGGACATAGACAGGATGGAAGCAGTCCAGAGGAGGGCAACCATATGAAACCATATGAAGAGAGACTGAGAGAGCTTAATATGTATACCCTTGATGAAAGGAGGGACGGGGGGACATGATAGAAACTTTTAAGTACCTGAATGGAATCAACAAAGTCCAGGAGGATAGCATCTTTCAAAAAAAAGAGATGTGTAAGAACAAGGGGGCACAATTTAAAGTTAGAGAGGGGTCGGCTCAGGGGTAATGTGAGGAAATTCTTTTTCACGGAGAGAGTGCTGGACGCATGGAACCGCCTTTCTGGAGAGGTTGTGGGGTCTAAAACAGTGGGGGAATTCAAACATGCATGGGACAGACATAAGGCAATTATAGTGGGGGTTGCAGGAAGTAGGCTGTTGGTTAACTAGAATCTGCAGCTTATCCAGTAGGTAGGGAAGTGGGCAGACTGGGTGGCCAAGTGGTCCTTATCTGCCGTCAAAGTCTATGTTTCTATCCTGTGTCAGTACATTGCCAAAATGGATAAAAGTATGACCCCACTGAGTATGACATACTGCATCTCAGCCAGGCTATCTGGCTGTGTCAGTATATTGTAACAATACTATAATACCATCAAGAACTTCTGAAGATATGTGAACACTGAGTGCAAAGCTTGAGAGATTCCAACATTTTTCCAGAGCCTCTGTGGTATGTTGCAGGTGAGTTCTACCACTTAAAATAAATAAAAACAGCCTTAACATTTGTTATAGTAATTTTACTGACAAGCATAATGAAGTCAGTTGCGTACATGTATTGATTTGAGCATACAGGAAAATATACAGGAGTTTTGTCCCAGTTTTACATGGAAAATGCAGTGAAAAGGAAGGTGCCTTACAGGAAAATGCTTTGTTCAATCTGGAAGCACTGCAGTTGACACCACTATGATTATTTGTAATTCCCTAGGATGCCCCTTGCAACCTCTGAAGACCCCTAAAACATTAGCTGCCTAGCATTTATTTACTGTACCATTCCTACAAGTATAAAACCATGAGCATTCCAATGTCACTAATTACATAGGTCCAGAAAAGGTTAACATAAATCAGCTGTTCAGAGGAAATACCGTAAATCATAGCTGCACACACACACTCACACTGGGAGAGATGATCAAGCATGTAATTTGAGACTGTACAGTTAGATGCTATCTGTCTTGCAGTAGCTCTAAAAATGCTGTTTACCAAGTTGGATTCAAAAGAGAACATGTTTCTTGTACTCACTGAAACACTACAAGTCTGCCGAAAGAACTAGAATTAATCTATTTGACTGAGCTCTGGACAGATGTTCAGTTTGCAGCACTGCAAGGGTTAAATTGAAGGCCTGCAAAGATGTGGAAGGATCATTGGAAAGCTCCAAAGGAAGTGTTCCATGATCTGAATCTGGTAGCTCATTTTTAGAGCTGATGCAAGAGGGCTGCAGGCTCCACCTTCCTGCAGTCCTAAAAAGGCAGCATTTCAAAACCTGAACATTCTAATGGCACAGGTTTTTTTTTTTGTACTGCAATCCGGCTTTTCAGTACTTGTTTTTACCTGCGCATCAAACAGATTTAATGCACAGGTAACAGCCAGTCTCCATGCAGGATTTTCTCTCCCTGTTTTATAAATTAAAAAAAAAAAAGCCCCAGACTGGCTTGTTTCCAGGGCAGCTGCATGTGAGACACACTTCAGAGAATAAGAGTGTCTCATGCCCTAAGGAAGGCAGCACCCCGATTGGTCAGAAGTACTCCCTCAATCTATTGTGGGGAATAAGCAATAGAAGCAGATCAGTTTTTTTTTTTTTTTTTCAGTATGCATTTTCTTCGCAGCCGGCAGCTCATCTTACTTCAGGGATATACCATGTTCACAGGGATATACCTTGATCAGGCTGAGGGATCCCTATCTATCATATAGATGGCTGCCCGGGGTTTTATCACCCTGTTAACTTCCCCCTCTTCCCCTGCTGTGGGCGATGCCTCTGTTGCCCACACACAGACACAGCTTCTCCTTCAGTAGAAGCAAGCTTCCTGGCTCAGCTGCAGGGATTGCTGTAGTGGCTGGACCCTCCGGCAACCTTCCTCAGCTGAAATGCATTGCCAGGCGGTAGCTGTCTTGACCTTTGCCAGCTTCCCAGCGCGACTCCCCAGACTCGCTTTGGAACCCGGGTCATCAGCACAGCAGCATGACGCGCTGCTGCTGGGCCATCAGGGTGGCCAGAAACAGATAATGTCTTAATGGAGAACTGCATTGAATCTGTAAGTAATTTTCCAGTAGAAACTGGTTTTTAAATACGGGTTCAAATTCTGTTATTGTTCTAGCTGTACTGGCTTTTTTGGCCCTCTTCAGAGTAGGATATTTAACATGGCTTAAGGAGCTTAAACCATTTTAAAGTGCCCTAGCACAGTTCGCGTTCAGACTTAACACTCTTGGTAGGCCGGCCCGGTGGCACTGAGGGTTGAGGTGCTGGATGCCACACCGGCGACCTGGGTTCGGGAGCGAACTCGGGCCACCGGGGGACGGCAGGGGTGGGTGAGGATTGAGTGCCTGCTGGGCTGCTCTCCTCCCAAGGGGGAGGTTGGGGATCGCCTGGCGTGCCAGCGGCTCCTGCTGGAGACCAGCGGCACTGCAGCATGCTCGGCTGCACTTAATTAGCATGCCCTGACACAGGCAGGGGTTGCCATGCTCCTAGGGTCGGGGACTTGCATATGCACAGGAGGGGGGAGAGATCCCCAGAACAAGGAAAAGCCCAGTTTGCGGGGTAGGCGATGGCACCAGCCCCCATGCCCACGGCCGGGTCCATCCTGCCTAGCCTTCCAGGTTCCTCCACCCGGGTCCTCTCCCACATCGGAGTCTGACTATATAAGTGCGCCCAGGAGAAGAGGCGGCCCCACCCTGGAGGGGTTAAGCCGGGGGTGCCGATCATGGACAGAGGAGGAGGGAGAGAAGGAGGCACAGATAGGAGGATTTCAGGCAGGGCAGGAGCAGGCAGGATACCTGAGAGAGGCCCCCCAGACCGTGACTGGAGGGAAAAAGATTAGTATACTGCCTCCCTAATATGTACAGTTTATTTGATGTTCACATTTTTCTGTTGATTTGGCTAAGACATGTATTTCTTTAAAGTGAAAGGGGTCAGGCATCACGGTCCATTCAGCTGTTTCCTTGTTTTGTTTTTTTTGTGTGTGTGTAAATATTGTGTCAATTTTTGTGATGTCACAGCTTTTTGGACTTTAAAGAGATGCTTTCAGCTTGGGACCCTGCCTGACGAGGTTTGTCAAGCAAAGCGCTGGAGCACTTTCACTGTGTGAGTTATATGGGGACCAATTTTCTTGCTGACTTAATGCTCAATAAATTCAGCATTTAGCTAATTGACTTGTGCTTGTGTGTTTCTCGACTACAGTGTGCACTGCTGTTCTGCTTTGTCACTATCGGCAGGCACTATGGAGTGCATTCTTGCCAACTTGTGAAAGGTTGGCCAATGAAGAACAAGATAATCTGATACAGATTGTAAAGGATGGATTAAAAACTGCAAGGCATCCGTTTCAAATAGCCACTGATGTAAATGACACAGTATGTAGAGTCTTTGCCATTGCTGTGGCAGCTAGAAGATGTGCATGACATAGAAACATAGAATCTGTTGGCAGATAAGGACCATACAGTCCACCTAGTCTTCCCATTTACCTACTTGGTTTTGCAATCCCTACTCTTATCTGGACTGCCTTTCCCCAACTCTGCTGTACAGTAGGGTGCCTTTATGCCTATCCCATGCACTTTTGAATCCCTGTACTGTTTTTGCTTCCACCACCTCTGCTGGTAGGCTGTTCCATGGATCCATCACCCTCCCTGTGAAAAAATGCTTTCTAGCATCCCCCCTAAGCCTGCCTCCTTCCAGCCTCATGTTATGTCCCCTTGTCCTTGTGCACTTTCTTCTCTGAACTATGCTCCCCTCCTGTACCCTGTAAAGTCTCTATCATGTCCCCTCCCTTCCTTCTCTCTTCCAGTGTGTGAGAGGGTGTCCCCTGTCATGAGTAGGGGCACTGAGATTCTTACTAACCTCCCCACCACCCCATTTCTAGTTTAGGACTATGTTAAGCACAGTGCATAGGGAGGGTGTAAAATGCATCTCTGCCTTTGATTGCTGTATTGCAGTACTGAAATTCATTAAGTATATTACAAACGATTTCCTGCCTTTGGCTGTGTGTAGGTACACAGTAAAACACTACTGTTGATAGGCTTGGGGAAGAAGGCACGTGAGTGCTTTCACAGCAGGTATTAAGCAAAAAGTGCAATGTAATAAAGGAACAAAAACCCTCATTCAAACAGCATGAAGTCTTGCTGTATTCTGACATATGCAGTTAGGTCCTGCCTTTCAACTGCCCCGGAGAACAAAGAGTTAAACTTTCCATGGCCAGCATGGAATGTTCACCTTAAGCTCGGTTGAAGCCCCTGTCTGCTGCTGTTTAAACTGCAACCGTCAGATTCTTTACTTCGCCTCACTGAACAGTCGCTCTGGAGATTTCTCCATTGCTCGGTTCAAAAAAGTCAGTTGAAGTGTCGTTTTTTCGGTTGGTTTCTACTGAATTGCTGTTACCGCTCAGTCGGTTCAAGTCTCTGTCTGTGGTACCGTGAGTACTAGATAGGTTTTCTATGTAGTTTCTGTGTGGAACTTGTAAATTGTGGATTGGTTCGGCTGAACTGATCAGTTTGAGGTAAAAAAGTTTGTGATTCATTTAGAGTGTGGTAACCGGTCCGTATCGGTTCTAAAAAAATGGATTTTATTACGTTTTTTTCAAGACCGTATTACGGTCAGGAACCGATAGGGCAGTCTTGCCTGGCGGATTGCCGAAAAAAGGGTAAGTTTTGGATAGGATTGGCCATGTGTGAGAAACCCAAGAAAAAACGGGCCCACTGGGTTTCAACACTGCAGTGTGTGTGGGGAAGTCTTTGCCAAGGCTGATCCCCACACCACCTGTGTTTATTGTTTGGGGTTTGACCACCTTGATTCAGACAGCCAAATTTGTAAGAATTTTCCCTAATCTACCCTGGAAAAGAGATTAGGTAGACTGAGGGAAAGGGAGGCTGAGAAGTCTGCTGACCTGGATGGCCAGCCCGGTTCAGTTCCGACCGAACCAGAAGGAGTGTCCTCTGACCAGGGCGATACTTCTTTGGGCAAAAGGAGAGCCGATTCTGAGGAGTCAGTTCTGGTAAAAAGGAAAAGAAAAGATAAATCGTCCGGTTTGGACCCAGAAATTCATACTCCAACCGCCGATGAGATAGCCAAGGCGATAAGGATAGTGCAATCGCTTACTTCGGTTCCGACCGAACTGGCACCATCTGGCAGGGTTTCAGTTCAGTTGGTTCTTCTAGTTCCGGATTACACTTTGGAAGAATTTTATGAACCGAGGAGGAGGAAGGAGAGTATGAGGATGATTATGGTGATTATGAAAGTCTGGATGTGCCTATTGACCTGGACATCTCCCAGACAGACCTTCAGATGTTTCTCCTCCTAGGCTTTCTGAGTCCCCTTCTCACTATATGTTTTACAGAAAAGTGTCTGAGACCGTCCAGCTTCCTGTGGGGGAAGCAGTAGAGGATCAAGAGGAGCCTGATTTTGTTGAGATGATGAACATCCCAGAGTCCAGGAGACTGTCTGTTCCCCTCCACAAATCCTTTGGGAAACAGACACATAAAATTCTTAAGTCTCCTAATTCTATACCTCCTGTGGACAGACGAATGGACAAGAGGTACAGTCTCTCAGGCTCAGACATGGAGTTCCTTTTCCAGCAATGCAGCCATGTTGGGGTAGTGCAGGCTGCTGCCTGTGATAAGGCAAATATCCCCTTGGCATCACACCCCCAGACAAGAACTCCAGGAAGATTGATGCCATGGCAAAGAAACAATACATGGCAGCATCTTTGGGAATCAGGCAGGCTAACTATATGGCCTGTACAGCTACATACCAGAAGTCCAGGTGGGACACTGTGCTGGCTGTGGCTAAACAGGCCCCTGACCAGCTTGCCAAGGAGCTGGAGCAGGTGGCTGCAGATGGGATTGAGGCATCTAAGGTACAATTTCATGCAGCTGTAGACTCCAGTGATGTTTCATCAAGAGTCATGGCTACATCTGTGGCTCTTTGGAGGATGGTTTGGCTCAGATGTACTAGCCTCTCACAGGATACCCAGGCTAAGGCCTTGGATTTTCCTGTAATTGGTAATTCTCTGTTTGGGGAGCAGACAGAGAAGTTCCCTCTCTAAGGCAAGGGGACTGGCTAGCCTCCCTGGACCTCAAAGATGCCTACTTTCACATTCCCATCAGGTGCTCCCACAGAAAGTACCCCAGGTCCGAGTTGCCCTCAGGCCACTATCAATGCAGAGCAATGCCCTTTGGCCTAACATCAGCCCCAAGGGTGTTCACAAAGTGCCTGGCAGTAGTGGTTGCTTTCCTAAGGAGAAAAAGGATCTCCATTGTCCCACACTTGGATGACTGGCTCATAGTAGGTCAGTCTCCAGACCAAGTCAAGTCACATTTACAAGTGACCCAGCAAGTGCTCACTTCCTTCGGATTCCTTCTCAACCTACTAAAGTCAGTTCTCGAACCAGTACAGCTCCTCACCTTCATAGATGCAGAACTGGATACAGTAAAGGCAAGAGCCTTCCTTCCCCTGGAAAGGGCAAGGACCCTCATGGAACTGGCCTCTTCATTCACCCTTCAGGTGTTTCAATCAGCAAGGCATTTCTTTCAGCTTCTGGGCCACATGGCAGTTTCCACAGCAGTGTCCAAGGAGCAAGATTCCAGATGAGGGACATTCAGTTCCACCTAAGAGCCTTCTGGTCCCAAAGAAAGGATTCCCTTACCAAACTAGTCCCAGTGACTCAAACCCTGATCCAAGCCTTGCAGTGGTGGCAGGATCAGGACAATTTGAGACAAGGGGTTCCTTTTGTCACTCAGTCTCATTCAGTGATACTCACCACAGATGCTTCCCTGCTGGGTTGGGGAGCCCATTTAGGGGATCTTACCACCCAAGGACTGTGGTCACCTCAGGAATCTCTGCTTCACATCAGTCTCTTGGAACTCAGAGCAGTGTTTCTGGCACTGCAAGCTTTTTCCAAATCTGTACAGAACAAGGTGGTCCAGGTCAGAACAGACAACACCACCACCATGTGATACATCAACAAGCAGGGAGGCACTGTCCACGGCCTTGTGCACAGAAGCAATGAAGTTGTGGTCCCTGGCCTATTCCCTGCAAACCTCTCTGATAGCAGTTCACCTCCCAGGAAGGACAATGTCCTGGCAGATGCTGTGAGCAGAATATCCCATGGCCATCACGAATGGACCCTAGATCCTCTAGTTGTGAAAGTGATTTTCTGGAGATGGGGCACTCCAGAGATAGATCTTTTTGCAGCCCCAGACAATCACCAACTTCCTCTCTTTTGTTGCAGACCTCCAATCTTTGGCTCAGTCCCCCTGGATGCTCTGATTCTGAACTGGGAAGGGAAATTTCTGTATGCTTTTCCCCCCTTCCCTCTCCTGTTCAAAGTGTTAGTCAAGGTAAGGTCACAACCATGCAAGGTGATTCTGATTGCTCCAGACTGGGCCAGACAGCCCTGGTATCCCCTGTTGCTGTCCCTAGCAGTCCACCTTCCCCTGTCTCTTCCCAGGAATTACAACCTGTTGACATCCTCTCAGGGGAGGATTTGGTACCCAAATCTTCGGTCTCTCAATCTCAAGGCATGGCTCTTGGAAGAGTTAGAGTTTGCAGATCTGCATTTTTCCTAAGGGGTTCTGGATATCCTTAAGGCTTCTCGAAAGCCTTCCACCAGAAAGACTTACAACTCCAAATGGAAAAGATTCAGCATTTGGTGTTCTAAGAAGAACATTTCTCCAGACTCTGCTGAGTTGCCTACGGTTCTGGACTATATGGTCCATCTTAGTCAATCACTTTATTTAACCAGGCATAAACACCATTGAGCAAGCTCATTTTCAAGGTGGTCCTGGCCTAGGCCTCAGACCAGCTACCCTTAAAGTACACTTGGCAGCTGTTTCTGCTTTCTTGTCAGTAGGCAAGCCTTCCTCTCTATCATCCCGTCCTGTGTTTTATAAGTTTTTCAAGGGATTGCTTCACACCAGTCCCCCCTTTAGGGATCCTGCTCCTGCTTGGGACCTTAATGTTTGCATTGCTCAGCTTATGCAACCCCCTTTGAGCCTTTGTCCTCTGCAGAGCTTAAGTACTTGACTTGGAAAACTGTTTTTAGTAGCCATTACTTCTGCCAGGCGATTAGTGAATTGCAAGCCCTGTCAGTGAATCTGATTTCATCTCTTTCCATAGAGATAAAGTGGTCCTAAGAACGAACAAAAAGTTTTACCTAAAGTGGTTTCAGATTTCCACCTCAACCAGTCTGTATCTCTCCCTGTTTTCTTCACTGACCATTCCTCCTCTGGAGAGAGGAGGCTACACAGCTTGGATGTTAAAAGAGCCCTTAGCTACTACATAGAGCGTTCCAAGGGTCACAGGTTTGAATCCCTCCATTTGTTCCTTACGTATGGAGAAGTTGGTAAGGGCAAACCTGCCACAAAGAGATCTATTGCCAGGTGGATTGTTTCTTGTATACAATTCTGCTATGAAAAACTGGGTAAAACTCCACCCTCAGGCCTGAGGGCTCATTCCACTAGAGGTACAGCTGCTTCCCTGGCTGCTGCCAGGGATATTCCTCTCTTAGAAATTTGTCAAGCAGCCACATGGAAAACAGTCCATACTTTCACCAGGCATTACACTCTGGATATCCAGGCTAGGAGTGATGCTCGGTTTGGCACAGCAGTACTTCAGAACCTGTTTCCAAAGTAGGTTCTGTCCCTCCTCCATGGAGGTACTGCTTGGTAGTCTGCATATGTCAGAATACAGCAAGACTTCATGTTGTTTGAAGAAAAAATTACTCACCTTAGTAATGTTGTTTCTTCTAATGGAGTATTGCTGTATTTTGACCTCCCCCCCCCCGCCTCCCCTCTCAGAACCTAGTTATTGGGATGTGGGTGGGCAGGAGCAGTGTTGGCACCCTAGGGGTGTCCCTTTTTTTCCACCCTCTTTTAGTTTGGGTGAGTGGTTGTGTTTTGGATGTGTTTTGTTTTTGGGTTTCCTGACTTGAGTCTTCCTTTTGAAACCAAAAACCCCTTTATATAGATATAGTTGCCAGTTGGCTAGTATGAGTTTTACAGTTTCCACACAGAACTTCTAGTGAGTATTGCTCATAAACATATGGCGGTTGCAGTTTAAACAACAGCAGACAGGGACTTCAACTGAGCTCGTGGTGAACATTACATGCTGGCCATGGAAAGTTTAACTCTTTGTTCTCCGGGGCAGTTGAAAGGCTGGACCTAACTGCATATGTAAGAATACAGCAAGACTCCGTTAGAAGAAACAACATTACTAAGGTGAGTAATTTGTTCTTACTGCCCCCTTTCCCTGTTGTTTCATTGCTCTGAGAGAAAAAGGACAAGCCTCTTGGAAAAGCCTTCAGCAGCCTTGGTTTCTATTGTAACCTGAATTAAGAGAAACATCGCATATCACACTAAGAACAAGCACCCAGAGTTGGGGGCATGAGCAGAAAACGTGAGTGGCGCTTTGGTTGTGCTGGTACCCATGCAAGGAATGAAACTCCAAAAGTAAAAGAGGGAAAAAAAGGGATTTGTTTTAAAAGAGGAGCACGCTCACTCCAGGAGCGCTCTGGCTCTCTGCTACGCTGCAGCATTTGGAGTGAAGCGGGTGGCTGGCAGGATGCCAGTGTTTAGTACAGCCGCCCGAGGGTATTCATAATTAGGAAAGTTGCTGTAGGAAGGGGTTAAGTGTCTGCAGCAAATCATGAAGTATACAATGGCGTAGGGTGGCTGTCAGCCCTTTAAGCAGGAGGGTCCAATGAAAGAAGAAAGCCGTCAGGCTGCAATTTCAGCCGCCGCTTCAGCTTTAAACCTTAGACTCATGGAGGGTAAATGCCCTTTTTTTAAAGAAATACCCTGCTAGGTCTAACTGATTATGTTTAAAGAAAGAGAGCTTTATGGTTAATTGAAGCAGCACATTGCTCGCTCTCTCACTTACAATTATGGCCAGCAATAACACTTTCACTTACAGTTACCCAGTTCTCAAGATAGAGCTCAACGCCTGAAAAGCAAGTGTTTCTTAAAATAAAGGAAAAGGGTGAACATAAAATGTGGTAAATGGGCTAGGGAGGGGAAGAGAAATGTAACATGAGGCCAAAATGAAATGTGAGCCGACGGGCTGAAATGTCAGCCATCAGGAAAACAAAAAGGTACAGGAAGTGCTTCAGAGAAATAGGAGCCTACAGAAATAAGAAAAAAGACAATCCTTAAATTTATCTAGGGGTACAAAACAGTCTTAAAATGAGGGCTAAGGAAAGCCCTAACATACAAAACAGTCTTAAAATGAGGGCTAAGGAAAGCCTAACGTAAAGATAAGCTAAAATGAAAGTCAAGCTGAGGGCTTGAAAGTGCAGCTGGCTTTACAGTTTTGACTTCTGTTTTGCAGTGTGGCATTTTAAAGCAGCAGAGAGTTACAATCCAGGTTTGTTTTATGTCTTACTAGGGTACAACAGATATAATTAGTTAAGAAACTTACAGATAAAAACAACCTGACCTGTTTGTAGGAGACCTCCTGTGAACAAGCATTTGTCAATGCCGAATGTTTGCTTGCTGGAATTGGCATTGGTAGTGTAGGAGTTAGAGGGCTGCATAATAGGAATGGCAGTGAAGTATTGAACTGAAGCCAACCCCACCAGCACCCTGCAGGGACTGACAGGCATTGGGATGTGCCTTTGGGTTGTCAGGCATAGCGGCCATGCCATTTCACCACACCCTACCCTGCAGACACTGACAAGTGTCATGGTGTGCCTTGGGGTCTTTGGCCCTAATGCTCACCCCATTCCATCAGGAAATACGGTGAGATGGGTCCTGTATAGGAGAATGGGGTGAACTTTGGGGCCGAAGAGTCCAGGGCACACCTCAATGTCTCTCACTGGCTGCAGGGTGTGGAATGGTATGAGCATTACAGGAGAGAATCCCAAGTCACACCCTTGATGCCTGGCAATTTCTGCAGGCTGGGCCATTATGGTTGGAAACTCTAATGCCTTAGGCGTTCGTTGGCATTTTCACTCCAAATTTTCAACATGGGTTTTTTGTGACCCCCCACCTTATGAACAATGGCAATATCAGTTTGTTAGCCGAAAGCTGATTTCGCACAGCGACTATGCCTTATGGCACCACAGGCACGAAAACATATTTTAAACAGGGTGTGAAAAATTACAGCTGTACTGTTCATGGGGAGGTACAAAAAATGGCAATGTTGAAATTCTGAAGTGAAAATATTAAAAAACTGGTGATGTCACGAGCGTGCGTAGAAAATGCGCAATGCACACCCCTAATGCAATTAGTTTGGGGATTTTGTACAGCAGATTGTCAGCACAGGGATTTTGGAACCTTCGCTCATGAACAGTGTCACTGTGATTGTCTTAATCTGTCCCGAACAGTGATTTCCCACAGCGACCACCCATTTCTGCGCTGGCAGTGCGAAAACACATTCCGGCCATGGTGTGAAAAATGACATCTGTACTTTTCATAAGGAAGTGTGGAAAAATGCCAGTGGTGAAAATCTGGACTGAAAATGTTTAGAAATCCATGAAGATTCTGGTGCGTGGAAACTGCGCAATGGTGGCTAAATAACGCAGTCATTTTATACATTTTTCACCAAATTTTAACATAGCCATTTTAACACCTCCTGCTCATGAACAGTGTCACTGTGATTTTCTTAATCTGCCCGAACATTGATTCCGCACACAAAGAAATTTTTTTCACGGAGAGAGTGGTGGATGCATGGAACCACCTTCCTGGGGAGGTTGTTGGGTCTAAAACAGTGGGAATTCAAACATGCATGGGACAGAAATAAGGCAATTGTAGTGGGGGTTGCAGGAAATAGGCTGTTGGTTAACTACAATCTGCAGCTTATCCAGTAGGAAAGGAAATGGGAAGACTGGGTGGGCCAAGTGGTCCTTATCTGCCGTCAAAGCCTATGTTTCTCTGTTTCTGTTTTGCACTACATGGGCGGAAACACGTTTTGGGCAAGATGTGAAAAATGACAGCTATACTGCTCATAAGGAGGAGTGGTAAAATGGCAATGTTGAAAATCTGGAGTGAAAATATTGAAAATTTGTGAACTTACGAGCGTGCATTGGAACAGCGCAACACATGCTCATAAAACTGTTATTTTTGGGAATTTTTTCACCAGATTTTTAACATAGCAATTTTAACACTTCTGCTCATGAACAGTATCACTGTGATTTTCTTAATCTGTCCCGAACATTGATTTCACACACCGACTGTGCCATTGTGCGCTACATATACGGAAACACATTTTGGGTGAAATGTGAGAAATGACAGCTGTACTGCTCATAAGGAGGTGTGGTAAAATGGCAATGTTGAAAATCTGGAGTGAACATATTGAAAATTCGCGAACTTACGAGCGTGCATAGGAACACATCAATGCATGCTCGTAAAACAGTCATTTTTGGGGAAATTTTTCACCAGATTTTCAACGTAGGGTTTTTGGGGGCCTACCTCATGAACTGTGACACTGTCGTTTTGTAAATTGGTCCCAAAAGGTGGTTCCGTGCAATGACTTCGAAATCACCTTTTGGGGCCAATTAACGCCATGACAGTGACAGAATTCGTGAGGTGGGGTCCCAAAAACCCCATGTTGAAAATTTGGTGAAAAAAGTCCCCAAAATGCCTGAGATATGCACTAAAGTTGAAAAAAAAGCTATTTATTACATTACATTTCCTCAGTTCGCAGTCGGCTTTGAAGAGTGCAGATGTGTTCCTGGTCCACCGAAGATCGTTGCGCCGGACTCTGGAAGTAAGTATGGGGTGAGGTGGGGGTGTGGGGAGGTGTATGCACAGAGGGTGGGCGAGGAGGGGGGTCAGGATCAGGACAGTCAGCGAGGGAAGGTTTTTTTTCTTTCAGGTTTTTTTTTGAATTAGGCAGCGCGACTTGTGCCACGCTGGGGTGAGCTCCCAGCATGGCAGCTGGAAGGCTGTTTGGGGGGGCGTGGAGCCGGCGGGGAATGGGCACCCTTGTCAGCCATAGGAACTGTTGCTACGCTGGGGTGGGCTCCAGCGTGGCACCGAATCTCTTGGGGACAGTGGAGCTGTTGGGGATTGGGCACCCGTCGCCATACAGACTGCTGTCATGCTGGGGTGGGCTCCCAGCGTGGCACCTGGCACTCTGTTGGGGGCACATCTGACGAGGATTGGTCACCCAGTTGGCTATATAGTGTGTGCTTGGGGGGGGGCGCATGAGCACGCAATATGCATATGTGTGTGTGGTTGGCTCGCATGAGCACGCGATATCTTATCGCTACTCACTGAAGCGTAGCTGTCCCTTTCAACTATATGCACTGCATTTTTGGATCATGGCACTATGTTTCTTGCACATGCGTGCAAGCAAACATAAAAAGGACATGGTATGAAAGATTGGTTTCTGGTGGACATAGCTGAAACATGAAGGCTTAGAAATAACCCTTTTTGATTTTGTATATTCCGGGTTACAAGCCTAAAGGGACCTTACAGAACTTAATTGAACATTTTCAGGTAGATCACCTGACAATGATGTCACCATTGGTGGATTTAAAAAGGCTGCCACCAGGGGTGTTAAGGAAGACAGAGTCAGTGTAGAGCTGGCTGTGCAAGGTGTAAGACTTTAAGATGGGAATGCATGTGTCTACACCCTAGAAAGCATTGTGTGTTGCTGAACTAATGACAACTTTCATATTTTCTGTTACATCTGATTATCATTTTATGCCAAGATAATAACATGATAAATGTCAACCTGGCATTTTGTATGCACTAAGTTTGTATGTCTGCCTGTTTTTTGTATCCTGAAATATCAACTCCGCTACAGAGTGAATATATGTTTAGTTCCTTGAGTCTTTCCTCTTAAGGCTTGTAGTGCAGTCCGTGTATCATTTTTGTTGCTCTTCTGTGGACTGCTTCCATTCTGTCTATGTCCTTCCTGAGATGCGGTCTCTAGAATTGGACAGAGTTTTCCAGATGAGGCCTCACCAGTGATCTATACAGTGGCATCACCACTTCACTCCTCCTATGCACCCCGGCATTCTGTTTGCCTTCCCCACTACTTTTTCACATTGTTTGGCTGACTTCGGGTCATCGGATGTGATAACCCCCGGGTCTCTCTCCTGACTTGTGGTGGCTAGAACCTACCCCCCATTTCCTGTATTCCTCTCTTGGGTTTCTGTGTTCCAGGTGTATTAACTTGCACTTCTTAGCATTGAAACCCAATTGCCAAACCCTTGACCATTCCTCAAGTAGTCTTAGATTGTTTCTCATTTTGTCTAGTTCTCCTGTGTGTTGACTCTGTTCTAGATCTTGGTGTCATATGTGAACAGGCATACTTTACCCTCCAATCCCTCTGCAGTGTCGCTTATGAAGACATTGAATAGAACTGGACCCAGCACCGATCCCTGTGGAACCCCGCTGGTCACCTCCCCCTCTTCTGATTTTATGCCATTTACTACCACCCTCTGGGTCCTGCCTTTTAACCAGTTTCCAACCCATTGTACCACTTTAGAGCCCACACCCAGATTCCCCAATTTGTTAAGCAACCTTCTATGAGGAACGGTGTCGAAGGCCTTACTGAAATCCAGGTAGGCCACATCCACCGCCCTTCCCTGATCCACCACCCTGGTCACCCAGTCAAAGAAATTGCTAAGATTAGTCTGACAGGATCTATCCTCAGTGAATCCATGCTGTCTTGGGTCTTTTGCACTGCTTGTCTCCAGGAACTTCACTGCCATCTCCTTAAGCAGGGACTCCATCAGCTTCCTCACCACTGAGGTCAGGCTTACATGTCTGTAATTGCCTGTCTCCTCCTTACTTCCAGTCTTGTGCAGTGGGACCACCTATGCCCTCCTCCAGTCTCCAGATACCTCCCCCATCTCTAGTGATCGGTTGAAGAGGGTTGTCAATGGACCTGCTAGGACTTCCCTGAGTTCCTTCAACACTCTAGGGTGAATCCCGTCTGGCCCTATTGCCTTGTCTGTCTTTACTTTTTTTTTTTTTTTTACTTTCTGTTTATCCCCCTTCTCACCCCAGAGCCACGCTTTTTCGGGAGACACCAACCACCACCCCACAACTTGCCTTACCTGATTCCCCAGGAGTTCCCTCCATGGAGCCATGGCTGTACCCCCCAGGTGGGTACGGGACGGTACCTGGACGTCCCGATGCTTCAATGTCTCGTCGGGCAGGCAGTCGCCATTAGGGTCGGTGTTCTGGTGCTAAGTCTCCCCGTGCCCCGGCAGTGTCCCCCCCCTCCTTTTTTTTCTGAGGAAGTGGCCGGCGCTCTGACATCAAGGCGTTACGCCGACGACTGCCACTCCCAGCCCTCTTTTGTGCATGCACCTGTGCTTGGTGTTCCTCTGGCCTCCACTAGAGGCCAGCCAAGCACTGGACGAATGCCCCCCTCCCTCCTGGGAAAGGAGAGCTGTCCCTCGGACACTCAGTCCTCTCCTTCCCCTGCCGACCCCCGACGACCCAGGCTAGTTCCTGAACCCGGGTCGCCAGCATGACACGAGGTTGTCTGTCTTTACTTTTCCTAGTTCCTTCAAGATTCTATCCACCGTAAATGGGCTGGTGTCCACCTCTTCCCCCTGTACACCTTTCCTCGTGAGCCTTGGCACCTCTCCTGCCTCTTCCTTGATAAATAGTGAGCAAAAATATTTGTTCAGTATATCAGCTTTTTCAAGGTTATCCTCCACCCACCACCCTCTCCCTTCTTTAGCCTTACAGTGCCATTTCTGATCTTCTTCCTCTCGCTAATATAATGGAGGAAGGTCTTGTCCCCTTCTTAATAGCTTGTGCTGTTCCTTCCTCCGTTCTTGCCTTAGCCCCTCTGACAGCTTTCCTAGCTTCTGTCTGCTTCTCCAGATATTTCAGTCTGTCTTCTTCTTTCTGTGTCTCTCTGTATTTCCTGAATGCCTTACTTTTTTCTCACACTTTCTCGGCTACTGACTTAGAGAACCACAGTGGGCGCTTCTTTCTTTTGCTTTTGCTAAGCAATCTGACACATTGACTTGTCACTCCTGCTGTGGATCTCTTGAGCCTAAGCCACTGTTCTTCTACCCCTTCCCCCATATCTTCTGCTGCCAGGGCAATTTTGAGCTGTTCCCACATCTCCATGAAGTTGGCCTTCCGGAAATCTAGGATCTTAATCTTTGAATGGCTTTCTGCTGCCAACATGATGACTCTAAAGCACACTGTTCTGTGGTCACTGGTACCAAGGGGACTGCCCACCTCAACATCCATAATTCTGTCCCCGTTTGTCAGCACTAAGTCCAGTACAGCCCCCTACCTGGTGGGCTCAGCCGCCAGCTGCCTGAGGTTTGCCCCATACATGGCAGATGTGAGGTCCCTGCTCCTTGATGTACTTGCAGTCTGGGTATTCCAATCTTCATACGGCATGTTGAAGTCACCCATTAGTAGTACTTCCCCTTTGGCTGCCATATTATGGATGGATTCCACTAATACTAGATCTATATATCCTCCCCCTGCGCAGGAGGCCTGTAAACTACTCTAGCACGGATGGTTGTTCTGTTCCCCGACTCCAGAGTGACCCACAATGCCTCTGCTTCTTCCCTGGATCCCTGAGCCTCATAGCTTTAGTCCCTTCCTTTACATACATAGCAACCCCTCCTCCCCTCTTCCCCACCCTATCCTTTCTAAAAAGTGTATACCCTGGTATGGCTGCATCCCAGTCATAGCAGCCTACTAGTTCCTTGTTTGTGAGCACTTACCCCCCTCAAAAAGCTTGTTTTCCTGCTATTTTTCTTGTGGAGAGCCATCAGTTTGTTGTACTTGTTTACTGGCCGCTTTGACAACCAGAATTCCAAAATCTTAGTGTGTAGTTAGGGAGATAGTTTAGGGCTTTTAGTGCAAGGTAGGGTTGCGGAGTGAGCCAGTCTAGCGAGCTAGTTTTCTTGTTTTTTAGGTAGTCTTGCACCGTATCTGCAGGTCACTTACCTTGGCGTCAGCTCAGCTGGATTTAGTGCTGCCTGAACCCGGCCACCTGGCTTGGTTCCGATTCCCCAGATTTAAATTTATCTGACGTGAGCTATACTGTCGGACTCATGGGTTCACAGATTGAACTAGCGAATCTTCACATCTTTTCTGTGGCAGTAAGGCTTCTTTGTAACAGAGAGGCCAAGGACTGAGGATTTCTCGAACCGAGGACTGAAGTTTTAAAATCGTCCCGATTAAGGCTGGTTTTCCACTTCCAGAACAGATGGTAGCTGTGAACCCTCGACCTCCCCAAAGGTGCTTTAACATCTTCTCGAGAGGGCTGACTGCGTGGTGTGGATCCTGTTTGCCGCCTGGACTGCATTCCTGGGAGAGCGCAGTGCTGAGGGCGTTTCCGCGTGTTGTCTCCGAGGACATTAGTGGTGAATCATGCTGACTTCTGGATTTTCGGGCCTTGGCTGCTGGCTTTTTCACCCATGGATTTGAGTAGTTTACGTCGGGGGAAATTGAGATTTTGTAGACCTTTGCGTGCCCCATTGGAGTATCGATGGTGGGCCGGTCGCCGGTTTCTTGACTACACTCTCTGGGACTCCAGATCTGGTGGGAGCAGCTCTGTGATTATTCCAAGATTTATCTTGCATGACTGGTGTCCTTCAAACTGATTCGGTTGGTGTATCTCTGCAGTAACTGGAGGTGGTGAAAGAGCCTTCAGCCTCCAAGCAGTGGGCTGAAATCTTTTATTATTCGTAACAAAAAACCTTTGCACTTAAATGTTTTAATTGTCCTGTCTTGTAGGACCAACTGTTGCTCTGTGGACAGTGTGCTTCTTCTTCCAAGAACTCTATTCCAGACTTGCTATCGCTCTCCTCGTGGGCGTGGGATTGCGGGGTGTTGGTGGGGTTGAATTTTAAGCTTTGGTATGTGTGTGTGATATGGATGGTATTAGGCTAGTTCTGTAATAGTGTGTGGTTGGATGAGTCAGTGTATATTTAGTTAGCTTAGTAGTATTTTTTGTGGGACTTTATAGTCGGACAGGATGTGCTTGGGGAAGGATGAAGGCCTGGGGCATGCTAGGACTGTGCACGGGGTGTCGCAACTGCGTGATCTACGGCCATTTTCCAACCTCCCAGTTACCACCACTACAGTATGGTGCTGTTGGGAGGTTAGAATTCAAAGGAACCGCATTGATCTATTGTGGTGGGGCACCTTGTGCATGTCAGGAGAGGGCAGGATAGGGGTAGTTGGGTATAGAAGGCGCTGGGGTTCATTTGGCCCAAGGGAGAGGCCAGACATGTTTGGTGCCCATCCCCAGGGTTCCCACCAGACCAAGTGGGCAGATAGTCAGAGGGGCTGCACTGTCCACCAGTCCCCTGTGGGCAGTGCTGTGTAATGCCAGATCGATTAGAAACAAGACCGCAATAATAGCAGACTTGGTTACTTCAGTCGATCTGGCGTGCATTACAGAGACCTGGTTGGGTGACGATGCTGGCCCAGTTTTTGAGGCATCTCCTCTGGGTACTCCGTTGTGCACTCCCCTAGAGTGGAACACATGGGGCAGGGGAGTTGCCATCTGTTTTAGATCCGAGCTGGGATTCACCGTGCACCCAGTGAGAAGATCCAGTTCTTTTGAATGTGTGGCCGTTCATGAAAGTCCATGCACAGGCTGCAGAATTCTCATAATTTTCCGTCCCCCTGGGGTGGCGGGAGATTTTCTGCAGGAGGTAGCTGACTTCATCAACGGTGAAACATTGGAGACCCCCAGATGTTTAATTCTGGAGGACTTGAGTGTTTGGGCTGATGATGAATCATCTAGGCTTGGGTATAACTTCCTCCAGATTATGTAATCTCTGGGCCTGTCGCGGGAAGTTTCCTCCATGATCCATCAGGGCGGTCACATGTTGGACCTGGTCTTCTCGCTGGGGCTTGGGATTAAGAACCTCAAGACTGATCGGGTCGGTTGGGCCAATCATTGCACAGTGGAGTTCTCATTCAGGGCTGCTGCTGATGTCCCTCCCCCCGCTGAGATGGTAAGCTACCGCCCTTTGAGGGGTGTGACCCCCGAGAGTCTTCTGGCGGTGGCTGACCAATCTAGTGTGAGCATGGCATGCAGTGGGGCATTTGTTCATCACAGTCGCCACCTATAATAAGGTGCTGTCTGGGGTGCCAACTCCCTCGCACCGGTCCGTGTATGACCTAAATCCTCTCACTTGAGGTCTCCGTGGTTTGATGGGGAGCTCAAGGTGATGCAGATGTTGGGTCGGAGGTTGGAGCACTACTGGCAGAGGACGGGTCTGGAGGCGGAGAAGCTGGCCCTGCCTGCTCACTATGGTGAGTATCGGGGCAATCAACCGTAAAAAGGCAGAGTCTCTGTCCAGCGAGATTGCTGCCGGGAAGAGTTGACCAACTGTGCTCTTTTGGACTGTAGACAGACTGTTAAATCCAGCCTGTCACCAGGCGAAAAAAGCAGTTTCAAACGCTTTATGCGAGTCAGTTACTCGGTTCTTCTTGGACAGAGTGTCCACCATCAGGCAAGATATTCCGTCAGTGAGCCAACATTTGGCCAACACTAATCGCCTCAGACGCACGGAGAGCACTCCCCTGGTTGGGGCAAGTTTAGATCAGTAGAGGTGGCTGAAATCGTTGGGGTTGCTTCCAAGCTGAGGCACACATATTGTGAACTGGACCTGGTGCCGACGTGTTTCTTGATGGGATGTGTCGACTCTGTTGGCCTGGTGTTTGCCTTGATTGTCTGGTGTTCCGTCTTGGAGGGGCACTTTCCTGATGCCTTGAAGGAGCATTGGTGAGACCCCTTCCGAAGAAACCATTGCTGGACCCTGACGTCATGGCAAATTACCACCCTATCTCCAACCTTCCATTTCTGGGTAAGGTTGTTGAGAAGATTGTGGCACTTCAGCTTGAGGAGCACCTCACGCCCTTTGATCTTTACGAGTCTCTCCAGTTAGGGTTTTGGGTGAGGCACAGCATGGAAACTGCATTAGTTCAGGTGCACAATGACCTTCTCGGGGCAAGAGATCGAGGGAGGGACAATTCTTATTCTCCTCTGTCTCTCCTCAGCTTTTGATGTGGTGGACCATTGTGCGTTACTTGACCGCCTGAGGGAATTTTGTGGACTCGCCGGCACAGTCATCTGCTGGTTTGAGTCCCTTCTCACTAACAGGAGGCAAAGGGTAGTGATGGGGAATTTCTCCTCCTCCCATAGTCTCCTGTCTTGTGGAGTATCTCAGGGTTCTGTCTTGTCACCAATGTTATTTGTCGTTTACATGCTACCCCTGGGAGGGCTCATTAGGAAATACAGCTTGGGCTTTCATTGCTATGCCGATGGTACCCAGCTGTATCTTTCCTTTGCTCTGGGGACATCCAATGCAGTGGACATGCTAAACAGCTGCCTTGCTGAAATCAACGACTGGATGGTCTCCAGCTGGTTTCAACTGAACCCTGATAAGATGGAGGTACTAGTAGTGAAGTCGAACAGAGGGCGTGATAGGATAGCCTCTGGTGCAGAGACAGGACTTGTCCTGGGTTCTGTACCCTTAAAGGCCTCCTCCAAGGTGCGTAACCTGGACATTGTTCTGGACAGAGGTTTGACACTTGAGGCTGAGGTGTTGGTCATGGTCTGTACTAGTTTTTATCATCTGAGGAATATCGCCAGGATTAGGCCCCTGGTTCTGCCCCTGGACCTCCCTACCTTAGTGCATGCCTTCGTGATGTTGAGGCTTGATTACTGTAACTCGCTGTACCTCGGAGTCTCAAGAAGTACCCTCTGCCGGCTTCAGCTAGTGAAGAACACAGCTGCCAGGCTGTTGATGGGGCAGTCTAAGTATTGCCACGTCACCCTGGTTCTGCATGAATTGCACTGGTTGGCGGTCGGTGGAGGTTCCTCTTTAAGGTGGGCTTGCTCGCCTTTAAGACCCTTCATTGCCTGGGCCCTGGTTACCTGGCTGACCTTCTTACGCCTGCTGCCTCAGTTTGCTCGCTCCATTCCTCCTTGAGGGGGTCTCCTTGCGATTCCCAGGACAAGGTTAAAAACTGCCAGAGATGGAGCCTTTAGTGTCACCGGCCCCATCCTGTGAATTTCGCTTCCTCCATCAATAAGGGAGGCCCCTTCGATGGAGGTATTTAAGGCACGCCTCAAAGCCTTCCTGGTTGTGCAGGCTTTTCCTGACCCAGCTGTGTAGACATTGCCCTGTTTTGACCTGTTATACTTCTGTCCCTGATCTTTTTTCTTTATTTATTTAATCTCATGTATCAGTATTGAAATTTATGATTATTTTATTTATTAATGTTGCCTTATGTTGGTTTTATGTACGGCACCCAGAGCCTCCAGGATTGGGCATCTTTTAAATAAACTTTACCTTGACTTGCCTGCTTACCTTGTCTCCGTAATGGCCACAATGTCCAGGTTTGTGTCTGCCATCAGTGCCGTTAGGTCTGGGATTTTGTTTCCCAGACTGTGAGCATTTGTGCATATGACCTTCCACTCTGTGTACCCCCTTAATGTTCCTGTTTATTGGTCTTAGCCCTGTGCCGCATTAGTGAGGTAGGCTGTGATAATCCCCTTGACTGTCTATGCCTCCCCCCTTGGCAAGTTTAAATGATCACTAGGGATGCATTTAAACTTCTCAGAGAGGGTACCTTTGCCTCCTCTGGATAGATGCAGTCCATCTGGAGAATATTGTCCTTTATCCCTCCAGGTGAAGTTCCAGTTTCCAGTGAAGCCATACTCCACCTCACCGCACCATTTCTTCAACCATTTGTTGAATTCAGTGATGCGGATGTCCCTCCCTTCCCATTTGCCATAAACAGGGAGCACCTCCGAGAAGGTGACAGTGTGTGCTACTTGCCCAAGACTCCTCCCCAGCTCCCTGAACTCTTCCTATATCTACCCTCTCTCTGGCCAGGTCATTAGTCCCCAAGTGAATAATGACGTCCAGCTCCCCCCTCCTTGCTACCGCCCTTGCAATCCTAAGGATTCACTTGCCCTCCTTCCGAACTGTGCCTCCAGGTAGGCACATTACCTCCCTCTCACTATTGCTGCCTGACCCCAGCTGAATCCCCTGAACAGTGGAGTCCTCAACCAGGATTTGCTTCCTCCTCCTGTGTGTTCTCCTTGCATCTGCCCTTGGGGTTCCATCTTGGATGACCCCCTCAACCCCGCAATCTCTGTGCTCTGCCAGGATGGCATACGATTTGTAAAGTGTCACTGGCTGGAGGATGTGTCTCCGTGCTGCCTCTCGCACCCTCCCCGAGCCCACTGTAGTCCATCCTTCCCTCCTCCTTGGCGACCTCTGAGGGAGCGGTGGTGGACATGGTGGTCTCTCTATTGGGGGGAAGGTCGCCTGTATCTTCGCCAACTCTGCTTGAAGTTCAGCTACCTCCTCCCTCAACACAGAGAGGTGCCTGCAGGTAGGGCAGCACCACGGTGTCCAGAAGGCCAATCTGAACCTGCTGCCCCACATCCACTGCAAAGCACCACACTCATCTTCCTTCTACTATCCTTGTTCTAACTGCCCCTTATTGCCCTGTACCATCTGCTGCTCTTTTCTTCTATACCATGTCCAGTGCCCAACTATATATATTAGTACTGTCAGTACTCTTTAGTGGTATAATGTATCAAGGAATGTAGATTTATGGCATGGTGTGGTGTGTGCCTATGTTGTGTACTGAAATAAGATGGCTAACAGTGTGTGTATGCAGTCATCTGGTACCGTATGATGTCACAGGTTAACGATATAAAGGAAGTGATGCTCTAGGTGTGGAGGGAAGGGGATGGGCCCCTCCTGACCACCAGAGACAATCAGCCACACCAGCAAACCCCCACAGAAACACTCAGCTGCACCTACAAGATCCCCCAAACAGTTAACTTTACAAATGAGTCCAGAAATCAACCTGGTACCAACTGTAAGCTACAAAAGAAATAATAACAGCAGTAAAATCAGCAAAAATCAACATTCACTTCCCTGAAATTAACTGCTTCCTTTTTCTTCTAGCACCTTGTGAGAATCAACAGGTAAGCAGCTACACCACTCTGACTCAGCCCCACCTCCAGGTATCAGTTAGAGGAGCCAGGCCAGACAATTAGCACCCCTCCCCCAAGCTACAGGACTAGATAAAACACAGTTCCTGCCTTGGAAAGTTAGTGGCTTGAAAAAAAAAACACAAAATCAGCAGAACTGTTTCCCAAGTGAAATAAGAAGTCTAAAAGAACTAAAACCAGCAATGAGCAGGTTCTACACTGAACTGAAGCTGAGTATTCCCTCCTGACCACCAGAGACAATCAGCCACAGCAGCAAACCCCCACAGAAACACTCAGCTGCACGTACAGGATCCCCCAAATAGATAACTTTCCAAATGAATCCAGAAAGCAACCTGATACCAACTGAAAGCAACAATAAGCTGCAAAAGAATCAATAACAGCAATAAAATCAGCAAAAATCAACAGTCACCTCCCTGAAATGAACTGCTTCCTTCCTCTTCTAGTTCCTTATGAGAATCCAACAAGTAATTTTGCAAAGGATGAACAGGACAAAGCACTGGGGTTTTCCCTTGAGAGTTCATCCTTGTTTTGTGAAAAGACCGAGACGTACATGAAAAAAGTTGAAGAACGACTATCAACTTTTTAAAATCTTATCTGAAAAAGAAAGGGCCTCTGGTCTTCTCTTCTAAACTCTATAGAAAAGGAGGTATGGGAAGGGCTTACTGTCGAACCCTGTCTGCACTATGAACACCCTACTCAGAAGGGCCCTGGGAGAGGCAGAGGTAGTTGACAAGCACGACAGAAATTGGTCTCATATCCTCCAACACTGGCCAAGCCCAGCTCCTGACAGTTTTGGCCAGGTCACCACAGCAATACCAGTTGGAGGGAGCCTGTTCCATTATCTCCAGGAATTGGACAAAATCACCAGACAGGTGGGCCCTGGAGACATTTTTATTTTGTATTTATTGAGAAGTAGGATTAAACACCTTTGAGCTGGGAGCTCGTTTACAAAGGTTCCGCGTCAGTGGGAGGGAAAGGGATAGTGGGAAAGGGATTAACCCTTCAGTTCACAACATTTCAAAGCTATTTTCAAAAACAAGAGTGTTTCTAGCTTCCAGTTCAGAGCAGAAACCCCTGCTGAACTTGGAGGTAAAGAAACTCCTGCAGCTCAATGCACTAGAGGAAGTTCCCACTTCACAATCCAGGAGGGGACTAGTCACAAGTTGTTGCCTCACTCCCAGGAACAATGGGAAACAGTGACCCATTTTAGATTGAAGATCCCTGAAGAGACCTGTAAGAAAAAATAATTCCGGATGAGGACACTGCAGTTATACCTACCTTACAAAAGGAAACTTGGCTGGGATCTCTGGATTTAAAAGATGCCAACTTCCACATCACCATAAGGCCAAGTCACAGACAGTATCTCAGGTTCTGATGAGGCAATACTAGTTCAAGACAATGCCTTTCGGCCCTTACACTTGCTCCAAGAGTGTTCACAAAGTGCCTGGCAGTAGTAGCAGTGCACCTAAAGAGACAATGTGTTGTAGTTTCCCCTTACTTGAACAACTGGAAGGTGCTGCTGGTGGGGGATTTCAATCTGCCAGAAATAGATTGGAGCATCCCAGCTGCTGCTTCAGCTAGAAGCAAGGTCATACAGGACTTCCTGCAAGGGGCATTCCTCAAGCAACTAGTAGGGGAACCTACTCAGGAGGGAGTATTATTGGGCCTTGTACTCACCAACGGGGACACTATTGCAGATGTTACAGTGGATGGCCACCTAGGGACCAGTGATCACCATACAGTGTGGTTCACTATGAGAACTGTGATGGAATCGAGCCACACAAAGGCAAGGGTCCTTGTTTTCAAGAGGGTTGACTTTACAAAGATGGGGGAATGCCTGAGATGTGCCCTGAAAAGGGTGGAGTTTTTGGGTGGAGTGGAGGAACAGTGGTCAAATATAAAAGGGGCCATAGTGAGGACAACAAACCTCTGTATCTTATCTGTGTCAGTCTTCACCATTCATCACAGATGGGTTATCTGGCCGGAGGTCAGGACCCCGCGGGAGCTTTTTTTTTTTAAAAAGGGTAGGCGGAGCCGACACACCATCTGCGCTGCCCTCGAGGCCGACGTACTGCGTGGCGCTCGAGGATTGGCCGTTAGGCTGTGTCGACTCCACCTGCCTGCCAGTTCTTCGTCTCCCGCCATCGAGGTCGCCTCATGGGAAGCTTCAAGAAAATTTTAGGCCTGATTGCATCCTTTTCCTTTGGCGTTAAGTCCGTCGGTTTCCTGACGGTTCTGTTTTCTGCCTCCACTCGACATCACCCGGTAAGATCTTTCCTTATTTTTTGAATTTTGCGACGTTGAGTCTGTTTTGGTGTTTTTTTCCGTAGGTCATGTCTCAGTCGGAGGGCAAGAAAAGTCTTCGAAGATGGGTCGGCCCCCCATGCGACGGTGCCCATGCGGCTGAAAATTCTCCGTCACCGACCAGCACGACCGGTGTCTTGGCCCGCTTCACGACACGGACTCATGCAACCCCTGCTTCTTCATGGACTGCCAGGTCCTCGAACAGCGTGCGTTGAAAGTTGGGCAAGCTCCGCCGACTTTTGGGGGTAGGGTTCAGACTTGTCGGGCCAAGCCGCGCTCTGTCTGCCTTTCCTCTGGGTCCCCTCCCGGTTCTGTATGGACCGAGGAGGAGGGAGCCTCGGCTACTTGTAGCCTAGCCATACGATGGCTCCTTCCGCGGCGCAGAGGCGCCACACCATGCATCGCCCGCCTGGGTGAAGGCCCCTGCCGGGTCTGCGCCATTTGTGGTGCCATGGGCCTCTGGCGGGCCGTCGTCGCTGCCGACTTGTCACTTGGCGCCGTGGGCTCGGTCGACGTCGATCGCGGCGCCAACGCTGTTCGTGGCACCGTGAGACTCGCTCCAACGTCGTCCTTCACCATGTCTCGCCTCGGCGCCGAGGTTGAGCATGGCGCCATGTCCTCGAGGCTCGGCACTGTGGGGCCTTCGACTCCATCTGTTGGTGCCGTCCGCGGCGCCATCCACACACTCAGTGCCACTCGCGGTGCCGAGGAGCCGGGCGGTGTCGACGTCGGCGCCGAGGGTGCCGCCAGGGCTGTCGTCGGCGCCGTCCCTGTCCTTGGTAACGCCCCCGGTGCCAGTGGATCGGATGGTGCCGCGACTGGTCCTGGCATTGGACCTCTGGCTCGGGCTGGGGCCGTGCCTCCTGCAGATCCCACTTGCGGGGTTGTAGAGGGCACTGGCACCGACTCGGACACAACGGTGGCTTCCGGGACCGGTGGCAGGGATAGTTCTGCCCGCCCTCCTACGGTTTGGCTCAGAGCTTCGGACTCTGCCTCTTCGGAGACGGAGTCGAGCTCCGAGTCGGACGGGCAGTCGTACCTCTTGGGGTTGGCTGTGGACGTGGGCAGCACGGTGGTCTTGTCGACGAGTTGGAGCCAGCCCCCTCCTGAGGAGAGGTCGGTGGCCCCTGAGACTAGGGTCAGTGGTGCTGACCAGCAGGCAGTGGTGCGTGCTACCATAGCTCTGCAGCCTGGTCTTGGGGGTTTCATCGATCCCTCTGTTGTGGTACCCCCTCCAGTGGTGTGTCTTGATCGCCCGACTTTGGGGCCCTATCGAGACACCTGTGGGGGGGGAGGGTACTGCTCCCTGGGTTTCCCCTTCGGGGGCTGCCCAGAGATGCCAGCTACCTAGGCTGGCCCTCTCGAGGAGGAGGACTCTTTTGGACTCTGAGGGGTCGAGGGGTGTGGGTTCGGCGCATCGGCCCTTTTCTGGGGTCCACCTGGGCCCTGGAAGGAGCCGTAGTGCAGATTTCCACTCTTCCCCCTCGGTTTCTTTGAGGGAGTCCCGTTCTTTTGAGGTAGGGGACCGTCCTTCTGGACCTTTATGGCCCCGGTCGCCTCACTGGGGGGATTCTTCCGGGCGCAGCCAAGGCAGTACCGATGTGGTTGTGCAGCTATCGGCTGTGGGGTCTTCCGGGACACCTTCTTCGGGTGCTCACGGTCCGCTCCCTAGCCCTGGTGTAGGTCAACCGATACCTCTTCTCGGCTCTGCCCCCATCCCTCTGCCACATTCTCCTGCGCTCCCAGGCATCCTCGGTCCTAGCGGCCCTCTCACCTGGGAGCAGTTCAGAGCGGTGGCTGCCCGGTTCCCTGCTTACGTTAGGGCAATGGACAGCCAGGTTTTTCAACCTCCCCCCGTGCAGCCACCCTCTGAGCACATGGTGACCTCCAGCTCCTCATCCCCCTCTTCAGGGGGAGAGGAACCTTCTGTCCACATCTCTTCGGCTGCTGATCTCTCGGAGTATCAGCGTTTCCTCGTGAGGATGTTGGAGGATTTGCACCTTTCACCCTCCACTATCAGCAATCCTGAGCACGCAGCGCACGCCTTTCTAGGCGATTTTGGCGAGGCCACCCTTGTGGTGCCGCCCTGGCCGGCTCCCTTTTGGGAGGCGTTGTTGCGTTTCTGGCAGGCCCTTCTCGAGTTCCTGCCTCAAGGGATCTCAGCCAGAGGTATTGCGCACCCCCGGAGTCTCCAGGTTCCATGCCTCATCCACAGTCTGGTTTGACGCACTTGGATACTCCTGATGGGCTTCGCGCCCTTCACCGTGACCGGCCCCCAGATCAAGACTCCTCGGATTTTGATTTTTGGGGGAGGAGGACCTTCTACTCGGCACGGTTACTCCTCTCTATTTCTGCTCATCAGGCCCACTATGCAGCCTACAACAGGTTCTTGTGGTCCAGGCTAGGTCAGCTCCTAGCCTCATTGCCTGACTCGGAGCAAACCAGACAAGCCATCGCACTCTCTGCACGTGGCCTGGAGCTAGCAAGGCACCAAGCGAGGGCATCTTATGATGCCAACGAGGTAGCTACCAGGGTCGTAGGGACAGTGATCTGCACTAGGCGATCGGCATGGCTATGTCTTTCCCGGTTGTCACCCTTGGCCCGGCGTAGGGTGATTAGCTCCGCCCACCAGGGAACCTACCTTTTCTCCTGTAGAGTGAGACGGCGCTGGTCCGGGCAACTTCCTTCCCCTCTGGGAACTCCGCCTCTCTCTCCCTCACCTCGGCCTCTCCAGGCCCTGAAGATTCCCCTTAGTGTGTCACCCACTGAGGGGTAAGGACTTTGTCCTTAGGGTGTAGAAACAACCCCATTCGGGGCTTGGTACTCACCCATCTGTGATGAATGGTGAAGATTGACACAGATAAGATATGAAAATTCACATTCCTACCGTAATTATGATCTTTCTGTGCATCTTCACCATTCTTCAAACCCACCCACCATCCCCCTGGGGCCTCAGTCTCTGGGTCCCCCTCCCTCTCTGTGACCCCCCTCCTCCTTAAGAGTGGGGTAAAGTAGGGACACACAGGGGGGTATTTTCCAAGGAGAGTGGACAGCTCGAGCGGCACTCCTTCTCTACTACTTTGTCTCCACCCCGATGGGGTGGGAGTTGGTAGTTGCCCTCCTTCTGTTCTCCTCCTGGTTTCCATCCAACTATTTCTCCTAAAAAAAAAGAAAACCCTTTTTTTTCACCAAACATCTTTTCTTGAGCGAGTACTAAATCTCTGTACCCTGTCCTTCCTCCAGAATAGCAGACTCTGCTTCTGGAGTATTTGCCAGTTATTCTGTGCCTTGAATTCTGGCAGACAGCTTTGCTACTCCTTGCAGTTCCTATACAATCTGGTGACGGACAAGGGTCTCGGATATCTTAATACCTCTCCCTCTCTCCTAAATTCTTTCCCCTCCCTACCCTTCCCTTCTTCCGCTTCCAGAGATTGGGGCCCCTCCCAATCCCCTTAGTCTAACCTCTTCTTTGTTGTCCTCTCAGTCGTTATTTCTCCTTTTAGTTCAGTCATCCTTTCCTTTTTTTGTCCCTTGGACTCTCTTGTCCCACCCTCCATCCCTTCCTCTTACCTCTCCGGTTCTTCGACTCAGAACTAGCAGGCAGGTGGAGTCGACACAGCCGAACGGCCAACCCTCGAGCGCCACACGGTATGTCGGCCTCGCGGCGGCGCCGATGGTGTCGGCTCCACCTACCCTTTAAAAAAAAAAAAAAAGCTCCTATGGGCTTCCTGACCTCCGCCAGATAACCCATCGTGATGAATGGTGAAGATACACAGAAAGATCAATTACGGTAAGTACGTAATTTTCGTATCAGGCTAGTTAGCAAAAGTAAGAGGAAAAAGAAGTTACTATGGTTCTCAAAAGAGGTGGCTAGTGAGCTTAGGGCAAAAAGTTAGCATTCAGGTGATATAAGGAATCACAGAAGGAGGAGGATAAGGTGGTGTATCAGGAGAAGCAGAGGGAGGCAGGGAAAGCAGTCAGGTGTGCAAAAGCACAAACAGAGGAGAAAATAGCAAGGCCCCATTGCCTTGTCCACTTTCAGATGTGCAAGTTCCTTTGTGACTGTCTCCACTCTAAATGGACTTGTGTTCACCTCCTTTCCCTTGATGTCCCTGCCCCTAACCTGAGGTCCCTTGCCTTCCCCTTACACTGTGAACACTGAACTAAAGTACCTGTTCAGGATGTCTGCTTTTTCTTGGTCCCGTTCCACATACACCGCCCCCCCCTTCCCACTTAATCTTACTATCTCTCCCTTGGTCTTTCTTTCACTTACATAACTAAAAAACAGGTTACTCACCTGTAACAGTAGTTCTAGGAGTGGTATATCTTGTTCATCACACTTATTGGCATGTCCCTTCCCCCTTTAAATCTTGCTGGAAGTCTTCAAGCTGGCTCCTCCCACCCACCCGAGTGTATACCTCGGCTCCACCCCATGATGCTAGATCTTCCTTTCCGCTGGAAGATACAGGTTGTCTCCCTTGTGCTCACACATTTCGTAGGCCCTGGCTTTCAATACTTCGGTTTTACTGAAATTAAAACTCGTCTGAGTTAGCGATCGCGCTTTTGTGTCCTCGATCACAGATGAGAAATCTTCTCCAGGATTTCGCCGGTGTCCTTGCGGCCAGAAGATGTCGCACACCGATCCTCATCTCACGTGCGTCTACTGCCTAGGTGTCGGCCATGACACCTCGCCCTGCAGTTATTGCTTGGCCTTCCATCCCAATGTCCTGGACGACCACCTGGAACATTTGAAGTTGGGGAGACCGGAGAAAAGGAATCTTCCAGTGAAGTCCAAGGAGGCTAGGTGGGCTGTTCCTTGGCCACTGGGTCCGCTGAGCAGCTGGAACACATGAAGGCGTTCGAAGAAGAAGCCGCCCGTGCTTCAGCGAATCGAAGCTTTTTCGTTCCACTCAACCTGTGCTCCACTGTCACAGGTTCCTTTAAGGAGTTGTGCCAGTCTCTCCCAACCGGGGATGAGGCGCCCGCGGGCTCGTATTCCTTCCGCTCTTGCAAGAGAGACAAGGAACCTAGCTTGCCTTTATCTCTGTGAAGGTGCTCTTGGGACCAAGAGAGGTCTCAGTCCCAGGAGCATGCGGTCTCGACCACGGTCGATATCACTTCCTCGTCCGCAGGCTTCACAGACCTTCCGTCTGGCCAGACGACCGAGGAAGTGACCGATGAGGTTGATATTGTTCTCGATCCAATCGACCCTCTGTCCACAGCCCGTGGCCGATGACTCCTTGGAGAGGACTCCAGTCCTTGTGTTCCCCCATGAGAAAACCCAGTCCACTGGTGTCCCCATCGAGGACCCAGTTCCAGACTCTCGGGTTTCACGGATCCCTTCAGGGTCTCCCGAGCAACTAAGTTGGCCTGCCCGATCTCGGTCGAGGTCTAGAACCCCCTCGTCCGAATGGCCAAGGAAGAGCCACAAGCGCTCCAAAAAGAGGTGACGGCACAGGTCATCCTCATCCTCCTCCTCAGATGAGATGGGGCTTCGATGGAAACTCCGGTGATACGAGGACCTTATGTGGCAGCAGCTGATTTTGTCCGGTAAGAAGCCGGCTTTGCCGCCTACCCCGACCATTACTTTGCTTTCGCCTCCTAGGCTGAAGCCGACCCCCTTGGAACTGAAGCCATTGGTTCCCCCGCCCGCGAGGCCAGCCCGTCCTCCGGTTCAGCCTATTCTGGTCTCTCCACCAATAGTGGTGGAGCCGCTGCCTATACAGCCTGTGGGAGGGTCTCCTTCCAAAGAGGACCGACCAGATACTGGGCTTCCCCAATGTCTGACGGTCACGGTCACCCCGAACTGCTCTCAGCGGGTTGAGGGTGATTTGGGCGGCAGGCCACTGTACCCCGACTCTTCGGACTCGGATGTCACCAGGCTCCACTCACATCCTGGGGATGATGAGTTGTCCGTTGGCACAGGGATGGAGGAAGGTCCTTCCTCCTTCCAAGGGATCCTCCGTCTCGTCTCTGATTCTACAGGGATAACCCTGGAACCCATCCAGAAAAAGGCAGAGTACCCTCTCATGGACATCCTTAAGAGAGGGGATACCCTAGGGGGGCCTTTCCTGTGGCCGAGGCCATTGTTGGTCCGGCACTCGAACTATGGCAGTGCCCTGCCTCATGTCCAGCCCTGTCTGCCCACATGGCCCGCAAGTAAGCAGTGCCCATGGGGTCCCTTGCGGGGTTCACAGAGCACCCATCGGCCGAGAGCCTGGTCACCGCCTCTGTGTTCAGGCATACTGGCAGTTCTGCCGACACTGACCGACCCCCTGATAAGGAGTCCAAGCTTTTGGACCATTCGGCATGGAAAGTCTATGCAGCTTCCTCCTTGAGCCTTTGTCAGGCCAGTTCGCCTGTCATTATGGCACACTTCTCTCATGCCCTTCTCGGTTCATTAGATGAAGTCTTCCCACATCTCCCCGCGGACATGCAGACCACGGTTAAGCAGGTCCAGGATCAGGGCCGTGCTGTTGCCAAACAGCAGCTTCAGACGGCCCTGGACATTGGGGAGTCTTGAGCCCGCTCAATGGCCGCCGCAGTTGCCTCTCGCCAAAGGGCTTGTCTGAGGCTCTCCTCCTTCCTACTGGATACTCAGCATAAGTTAGCTGATGTGCCTTTCCTTGGAACTGACTTGTTCGGCCCGGGAGTGGCCGGACACCTACAGTGCATATAACAGTCCAGTGATACCTTGGACGCCACTTCTGCCTAGAGTTCTTTCGGCAAGAACCAGCAGAAGAAAAAGAAGCCCTTTTGTCACTCTTCCCCTGCTGTTCAGCAGTCCTCCTACCAGGGAGGACAGCAGCATCAGCAGCAGGCTCAAGCTTGGCGCCCTCGGCCCAAGCCTGGACCACAGCAGGCCCGCAAAGGAGGCAGAGGCTCAGGTTCTGGAGCCTCCTCCTCCTACAAGCTTGCTCACTGACGGGTTGGGGGTTGCCACCCCTATCTCCGTCACACCAGTTCTGTGTCTTCCCATGGGGGGCCGGCTCCACCACTTCCTTTCCGGCTGGTCCGCTATCACTACGGACAGATGGGTTCTCGAAGTGTTCGGTCAGGGACTGCCTCTGGAATTCAAGCAGTACCCTCCCAGCCAAGCCAAGCCAAGCCCCTCGGGAAGAACGGATTTCCGCATGCACCCAGTCGGCTCTTCGAGACGACATTGCACAGCTCCTTCTCAAGGAGGCAGTAGCTCTTGTGGCGGATCCATCTGCAGACCCAGGCTTGGTCTCCGGGTACTTCCTGGTGCCCAAGCGGATGGGGTGCTGGCGCCCCATTCTAGATCTCCATGACCTGAATCAGTTTCTTAGGTTACGCACCTTTCAGATGGTCACTCTGTCCCAGCTCATACCATCCTTGGAGCGAAACATGTGGTTCTGTTTACTGGATCTGAAGGACACGTTATTTCACATCCCAGTCCGTCCGTCCCATCAGCGATTCCTCCACTTCATGGTCGAAGGGACCCTCTATGAGTTCCGAGCCATGCCGGTCGGCCTGTCGTCAGCCCCACGGGTCTTCACCAAATGCATTGCAGTGGTGGCGGCCCATCTCTGGCATCGGGGGCCGTCAGAAATTACCCCTACCTCGACGATTGGCTCCTTGCAGGTTCCACCCAACAAGAGGTGGAGAGGTCCAGGGATTTGGCCCTCCAAACCTGCTCCCAACTAGGCCTCCTGATCAACGAGGGCAAGTCGGAACTCGTGCCTTTCCAGGTGATGGGCTTCATCAGGGCAGAGCTTGACTCTTGTCAAGCCAGAACTCTGCTCCCGGCGGACAGGGCGGAGGGTCTCTCCTCCTTTGCCAAATCATTTCTGGTTGGGCACTTGCGCACTGCCCAGGATTTTCTGCGCCTTCTGGGTTACATGGCAGTGTACACCTCGGTGGTCCGTTGGGCCCGGTTACACTTGCGCCCCCTCCAATGATAGCTGGCTGCCCAGTGGACTCAGCAATACGGTCATTTCAATCAGCTGATCACTGTAACCCAGAAGATGTGGGATGCTCTCCAGTGGTGGACCACCCCAGACCTGTTGCAGAAAGGGATCCTGTTTGTTCTCCCTGAGCCGACGGTCATCCTTACAACCGATGCCTCTCTCATGGGCTGCAGAGCCCACATGGGGGACAACAGGGCCTACGGGTTCTGGACCCCCGAGGAGTCCCGATGCCACATCAACCTGTTGGAGCTCAGAGCAGTCAGACTGGCACTGTCAGCGTTCGCTCTTCGGCTCCGGGATCAAGTGGTTCAAGTCCATACGGACAATACCACGACTATGTACTACCTCAACAAACTGGGCGGCACGCACCCCGTCTGCTATACAAGGAGGCGCTCCTCATCTGGACCCTTATAGGCCAGTTGGAGGCGGATCTCCTAGACATCCATGTGGTAGGAGCCTTGAACCAGATGATGAATGCTCTCAGCCGCTTAGGCCAGACATCCCATGAGTGGTCTCTCCATCCACAGGTAGCTTACAGCCTGTTCTCCCACTGGGGCAAACCGATGACGGACCTGTTTGCCTCCAGGGAAAACACCAAACTGAGGCTGTTTCATGTCCGCCTCCCTCAGCAGGGCTCGCTGCAGGGGGATGCCGTCTCGAGGCTGTGGACTCCAGGCCTCCTCTACGCCTTCTCTCTGTTTCCCTTGATCCACAAGGTGTTACTCAAGGTGAGGAGGGACAAGGTGAAGGTGATTCTGGTAGCCCCAGACTGGCCGCGCCAGTTCTGGTATCCAGATCTCCTCAGCCTCAGCTGCAGGCCCCTGGAGTGGCTTTGTACATGCCCGGACCTGATATATCTGAACCAGGGGAAGGTCTTCCTTCCGGGCCTTCAATCCCTGCACCTCACAGCCTGGTACCTGAGCGGCTAGAGTTCCAGGCTGTGGGTCTTTCCGAAGATGTCTACACCGTGATGGAGGCATCTAGAAAGGAATCGACCAGGAAAATGTTATGCCTTCAAATGGAAATGGTTTTCCATTTGGTGTCAGGGTAAGGGTCTGGACCCCTTATCCTGTTCTGTGGCTAACATTCTCGACTGCCTTTAGTCTCTCTCCAAAGGGGGTTGGCGGTCCTCGACCGTTAGGGTGCACCTGGCAGCCATTTCTTCTTTCGGGCGGGCGGTCAGCCAACATTGGGGCAGGAGACAGTAGTAGGGTGCTTTTTCAAAGTCCTGGATCACATATCCCCCCTGGTGCATGAACCTGCTTTTCCATGGGATCTACTGCTGGTATTGGCAAAGCTCATGGGCAAGCCATTTGTCATACTTGTCACACTTGTCATGGAAGATGGCCTTCCTGGTGGCTATCAGGTCTGCCAGAAGGACAGGGGAGCTCCAGGCGCTTTCGGTGGACTCCCCTTATCTGGTCTTCTACAGGGACAAAGTTGTCCTGTGCCCCCTCGCAAAATTCCTTCCGAAGGTAGTGTCAAATTTTCACCTTACCCAGGTATTGACTCTGCTGGTATGCTACCCTAATTACACCTCAGAGGCTGAGTACAGGCTCCATACTTTGGACCTGAGATGTGCTCTCTCCTGTTAAAAGGAGAGGATGGCAGAAATTTGTGGAGAGGTTTGTCAGCTGTTTGTCACCTACGCTGAAGCCACTTCTGGCAGATCTGCAGCCAAACGGACCATAGCAAGATGGATTACATCATGCATAGGTCTGTGCTATGAGTTGGCGGGCAGGGAGCCTCCCAGAGGTATAAGAGCTCATTCTACCTGCCATACTGCTGCATCAAGGGACATCTCTTTCCAGGAGATCTGTCTGACTGCTACCTGGAAGTTAGCAAACACCTTCATTACCCACTACCACATCGACCTTGAGTCACGTCGGGATGCTGGTTTTGGGGCCTCAGTTCTCCAATTTCTGTTCCCTAAGTAGGGGGTGTGCGCCTTGCCTCCCTCTTCCCGGAGAACTGCTAGGAGTCTGCCAATAAGTGTGGATGAACAACATATCCACGATCCTAGAAAAACAGGTTACTCACCTGTAACAGTAGTTCTTGGAGTGGTATATGTTGTTCATCCACACGGACCCACCCGACCTCCCCAGCTGCGGACGCACACAACCTGGCTTCCAGCGTGCTAAGATCTGGCATTATGGGATGGAGCCGAGGTATATACCACCCGGGTGGGTGGGAGGAGCCTGCTTGAAGACTTCCGGCAAGATTTAAAGGGGAAAGGGACATGCCAGTAAGTGTGGATGAACAAGATATACCACTCCTAGAACTACTGTTACAGGTGAGTAACCTGTTTTTTAGGTATGTAAGTGAAAGATAGTAAGATTGTGGGGAGAAGGGGAGTATGTGGAACGAGACCAAGAAAAAGCAGACATCCTGAACAGGTACTTTTGTTCAGTGTTCACAGTGTAAGGGGAAGGCGAGGGACCTCAGGATAGGGGCAGGGACATCAAGGGAAAGGTGGTGAATACAAGTCCATTTAGAATGGAGAGAGTCACAAAGGAACTTGCACATCTGAAAGTGGAGAAGGCAATGGGGCCTTGCGGGATGCATCTGAGGATATTGAAGGAGCTCAGGGAGGTGCTAGCTGCATCTCTGACTGTCTTGTTCAGCCTCTCACTGGAGACAGGAGTGGTTCTGAAGGACTGCAGGAGGGCAGATGTAGTCCCATTTCAGAAAAATGGGAGCAGGGAGTAGGCTGGAAATTACAGACCATTGAGCCTGACTTCGGTGATGGGGAAATTGATGGAATCATTACTGAAAGAAAGGATTGTGGAATACGTGGAAAACAAGCTCTTACAGGATCTGATGTAACATGGATTCACAACAGGGAAGTCATGTCAAACAAATCTGATAGATTTCTTTGACTGGGTAACCAGGGTAGTGGATCTGGGTGGAGCCGTGGATGTGGCCTACTTAGATTTCAGTAAGACCTTCAACACTGTTCCACATAGGAGACTCATAAACAAACTGGGCAGACTAGTAGTGGGTCCAAAGGTAGTAAACTGGGTAAGAAATTGGTTGGGGGATAGAAGACAGAGGGTGGTGGTAAACGGAGATCATCCTGGACTTGAGTCTTCATCATTTATTCATTCTGTTAGGTTTCAAGCTGGTGGAGCTGGGACCCTGCAGGAGCAACATATCTTCAGGATGGCCGGCACCAAGGTTGGACGGTATGTGCACAGCATCGTGAGGCTGGCTCACGCCATGTAGGCTGTCTCAGCCTCGACCCGCCAACTGCCTCAGTTCCTTTTTTCCCCCACCATCGAGTACACTTCAGTGACGATGTCGCTCGCCCACCGTGAATTAGATCTTCACATCTATACAGCAACAGCATTTAGTTCCCTTTAGATTAGTTTATTTTATTATTTTCCTTAAGTTAAAAAAAAAAAAAAAAAAGGTTTTTGTTATTTTCCTCTGTTCTGCCCTACTGATCAACAGGGTTGACTATGGATGGTGACAGTGACAGTAGGGAGTCTCCTTTGGAGGGCTGCTCTGGCAGCTGGGCTGAGTTCAGTCCACCTCCCTCTCCGGAGGGGGGGGTCTGACCGTGGGCAGTCCGGTGTTCAGGAGAGAGGGAAGACAGTCCTCATGTAAACACAAAAAGAAGCGGGCCTGTTCCCGATCTAGGTTGCAGACTCTGCATTGCTCAGCCTCGATTTCTTCCTCTTCCCATTGGAAGGGGAAGAAACCGTACTTCCTGAGGTTGCCCTCTGGTACGTCTGCTTAGAGGTTTTCGGCGTCCGTGAGCAGGAGGCCTTCCCTAGCACCGTCGGTTTGCCCGATGGCTTCTGCTTGCGTTCGCTCAGAGTCTTGGCCCCAGATACCTTCTCTGTCCTCCTGTGGGGGTCTCTGGTGGGCAGTTTCACCACTGGGCTGCTGTAATGGACTAGTGGGTACAGCATCTGGACTGTTTCCCCTCCCTGTGGATCCAGTGGCAAGGCCCTTGGGTGTAGGTGCCTCGGGACCACGGTTGGAGCCTTCAGACCAGGTAGAGAGTTTGTCCCCGTTAGCAGATTCTCATCCCTTGCTGGTGACCATGCGGTCAACGCAGGTTCCATGTGCCAACCTCCCTCATTCTGTTTCTTCACAGGGACCGGCACAGGTACCGTCTCCTGTTTCCTCTAGGCCTGTTTTGGATTCTCAGGTGGCGCTGTCGCCGGTCCCAGTGCCGGCTCCTATTCGGCCAATGCCACATCCGGTGCTGGCACCAGCGGATTTGGTGCTGCATCTGGCACCATCTCCTTTGGAGCTGGCACCATCTCCAGTGCTCATTCTGGCTTCGGTTCCGGTGTCACCTATCTGCCCACTTCCTAGGCCCGGACCTGACCTTTAGGGGGTCCACACCCCTTCCGCCTTCCACTTCTGAAGCAGCATGAGTCTGACTCCAACTTCATCATTGCTGAGGACGGGGATGAGGACTCTTTTTATAGCCTGGACAACAAACCTTTGGTTCCGGCTTGTGTTCTTCAAGAGGACCTTTCCAGTCTTTACTTAAGAATATGCAGGCAACTCTGGCTTTCAAGACTTCTGCTCTAGATCCAGGTAAGTGGATGTACCTTGAATGGCTTAATATTCTTAACATCCCAGTTAACCTTACTCCTCCTGTTCCCCCAGCCTTTGAAACACTGTCTAAGGCTGTGTGGGCTGGGCCTGCCTCTATTCCCTCAGTATGCAAGTCCATAGATCAAAAATATGTTCCTCCTAAAGAGAGACCTGTTCCAGCTTCCCAGCCTGTTGTGAATGCGCTAATTTTTCTTGCAGAGAACGTCAAAGCTGTTCTATCTCAGGAAGTAACAGCACACCCTGTCAATAAGGAATCTCGCAAGATGGACATCATGGGGAAGAGGGCTTTCACAGCTGCCACTCTCAGCATGTGTATAGCCCGCCATCAAGGACACATCTCTTAGTATAAGTATGTCCGCTGACCTCCCTTAAGTCTCTCAGAGAATTTACCGGAGTCTGATTCCAAACTTAAGATTCTTCAGACTGTTACTCGTGGAATAGAGTCCAGTAACCATCAGTTGAAAGCGGCTGTGGATGCATATGATACTGCTTCTAGAGCTGCCACTGCTGGAATCTGTATTAGAAGACATTCCTGGCTGCGGACATCAGGTTTTTCTTCAGATGCCCAACAACAGGTTATGAATGCTCCCTTTGATGATTCCTACCTGTTAGGCCAGCAGGTGGAGCAATCCGTGGAGGCCACTCAGAAAACCAGGACTGCCATCAAAACAGCCAGATTGGCTCTTTCAGTTCCTCAGAAGGGCAAGAATTGCCAGTTCTTTCATCATGGACAGACCTTTCGTGGAAGAGGCAGAGGAGCCCCAGCCAAGCAGCAGTCTCCTCAGCCACAGTAGAAAACCCAACAGAAGGCACAGGCCCTGAAAGCACCCAGTGCCACCCTCTGAGACCCCAGCCACTGTTTTGCCTCAACTGCCTGAGGTGGATCTCTCCTCGGCAATGGGAGGATGTCTTAACTGTGTTCAACAGTCAGTGGAAGTCTTTATCACCACAGACAAGTGGGTCTCAGGATTGTTCTAGAGGGTGTACTCCCTCAGTTTTTCAGAGGTTCTCTCAGACTTTCTGCCCAAGTGGCAACACTTTCTGTCAGCCGTTCTCAAACCTCCTCACCGTGGAGATAGTGGGCCTTATCAGAAACAGGGCAGTGGAAGTAGTCCCCGTTGCAGAGTGCACCACAGGTTTCTACTCCTGTTATTTTCTGGTTCATAAAAGACAGGGTGCATGTGCCCCATTCTTGACCTCGGAAAACTGAATAAGTTCTTTTACCGTGTGAAGTTCAAGATGGTCTCGTTAGGGACTCTTCTGCCACTTCTTAAACTGCAGGACTGGCTGGCCTCCCTGGACATGCAAGATGCCTACCAGCACATTCTGGTACACCAAAGCCACAAGTTCTTTTGCTTTGTTGCCTTGGGTCAGCACTACCAATTCAGGGTCCTGCCCTTTGGGCTGTCCTCTGCACCTCAAGTCTTAACAAAGTGCGTTGTAGTTCTCGCAGCACACCTTCGAAAGCTTGGCATTCAGGTCCTTCTCTACCTGGACGATTGGTTCCTAGCAAGTCCATCAAGGCAGGGGACAGAAAAAGCAGTGACCACAGCAGCTCATTTCTTCACCTCCATGAGGGTACTGCTGAACCTGGAGAAGTTACAACTTAGACCTTCGCAACAACTCCTCTTCATAGGAGCCATCTTGGACACTGCCAAAGTGAGGGCCTTCCTCTCTGAGGACAGAAAGAACGACATCCTTCAGATGGCTCATTTCATCATGAAAAATATCCCCGTTCAGGCTAACTCCATGCAACGGATGTTAGGACTCATGGCCTCGTCAGTCTTCACAGTACCTCTGGCATGGTTGCACATGAGGACCACTCAGTGGATGCTCAGCACACAGTGGTTTCCAACAACATATCCTCAGTCCTACTCCATCGAAGTGACGGAACCCCTGCATTGGTCACTTGCACGGTGAACACAGGGGGACAACTTTCTTCAAGGTCTCCCCTTTGCTCCGCTGGAATCTCAGGTTACCCTCACCACAGATGTCTCTCTCCTCAGGTGGGGAGCTCACTGTCAGGGCCATCGCACTCAAGGAGTGTGGACCCATATGGAGTCTCACCTACATATCAGAGTTCTCAAGATGAGGGCAGTCCTTAATGCCCTCCAAGTCTTTGGAAGACAGTATCCGTCATAGGGTAATCCTGCAGACAGACAACAAAGCAGTGATGTATTACATCAACAAGTAGGGGGGAGCACACTCATACCCACCCAGCAGAGAGGTCATAAGGGTATGGGAGTGGTGCCTTGAGCACAATGCCGTGATTTAAGCAGTATACCTGCCAGGGATTTAGAACAGTCTGAAAGACCAGCTCAGCAGGACGGAAGCAAATCCTCATGAGTGGTCATAAGCACCATATAATGTGCAGTCTCTCTTCGATGAGTGGAGTACTCCAGACTTGGACCTTTTTGTATCCTCACTCAATGCAAAACTGTCTCAATTCTGCTCCAGAAATCCAGAACCTGGCATTTTCTGTCAGGATGCATTCAGGCTACGGTGGACAAATCACTTTCTGTACGCATTTCCTCCTTTTCCTGTAGTTGAGAGGGTGCTGCTTAGATTGGAGGCACACGGGGGCGAGATGATACTCATTGCATCATGCTTGCCTCATCAAATTTGGTTTCCTTTGATCAACAAGTTGTCAGTGGTCCCACTGAGACAACTGCCTACACTAATGGACCTTCTGACACTGGAATCCTTAGTTCATCTCAGCCTGCGCTCCCTTTATCTCCACACCTGGCTCCTGAAGAGATACAAGTGAGTGGATTTAAGGTTTCTTAGAGAGTCTTTCCCAGCTGCACGTAAACCTTCCGCTAGGAAACTTACAAAGCCAAATGGAAGTGCTTCTCAGAATGGTGTGCTAAGATCCACGTAGACCCATTCTGGGGTCCTCCTGACAAGGTTCTGGAATACTGGCCAGACCTTTCAGATGCAGGGTTTACAGTACTTGACTCTAAAGGTACATCTCTGTGCAGTCTCTGCCTATCACGAGCCGGTCCAGTACATGACTCTGGCTTAACTACCTCTGTTCAAGAGATTTCTCAAGAGCATTCTGCATATGAGGCCCCAGGTCAGGAAACCAGTTGCCCACTGGGATAGTAACCTCGTGCTAGACATGCTTACTTGTAAACCCTTTGAGCTCTAGCTACGTGTGATCTTAAGTTTCTGACCTGGAAAACCACTTCTCTAATGGCCATCACTTCTGCTCAGAGGATCTCTGAAATACATGCTTTGGTCACAGACCCTGCATATACCATCTTTCACAAAAATAAGGTGGTTCTCCGTACACACCCCAAGTTCCTACCCAAAGTGGTTTCGGAATTCCACCTGAACCAGCCGTTGGTGTTGCCCACTTATTTTCCTAACTTTCAGAATGAAGGGGAACACACCCTTCACTCTCTGGATTTTAAAAGAGCCCTTTGGTTCTACATTGGCAGAACCAAGGACGTCCATCAATCCAAGTAACTCTTTGTGTCCTTTAATGCCACCCGGCTGGGTCAGCCAGTATCCGTTAAATGTACTTCTGCTTGGATAGTGGTTTGCCATTGCCACTGCTACTCTATGGCACAGGTCAAGTTGGAGGGCCAAGTGCATGCCCACTACAGAGCAGTTGCTACATCTTTGACAGAGATCCGCTGTGTCCCCATTGCTGACATTTGCAAAGTGGATACTTGGAGCTAAGTGCACACTTTCGTTAAGCACTATGCTCAGGATGTCCATGACAGACAGCATGCTTCCTTTGACAGGACAATCCTTAATGGACTTCTGTCCTGAGTGAGCTCTGTCTCCTACTGCCCTGCTCAGGGGATTTTGTTTCAACTTGGTACTCTAACCCAGCAGTATGAATAAATGGTGAAGACTTAAGTGCAGGAAGTTATGAGAATTACATACTCACTGTAATTTTTGATCTTCTTGGACAAGTCTTCACCATTTATTCATATGCTCACTCACCATCCCCCAAGCTCACTTCATCTGATCTTCTCTGTGTCAGTCTTCACCATTCATCACTATTATGGGTATCTGGCCAGAGGCTAGGACCCGTGGGAACCTTTTTATTTCGGGCGGAGGGGTCAAGGCAGCGCCGCCTCGAGGCCGACGTATTACGAGGGCTACGCGGTTGGCTATTACCTGCCGCTATTCCACCTTGGCCCCAGTTGTTCTTTCCCACCATTGAGAAAGGACCTCATGGGAAGACTTGAAAATCCTCTGCGTTTGTGGCCTACTCTGTGTCCTAGTCCATCGGTCGTGTTAGTTTTGGCTCCCAGTTTCTGTTCCGCCTGCTTGGTGCCGCTTCAGTGATTTCCGGTAAGATTGTTCTTTTTCTTTATAAGCAATGCCAAGTACTAGTTTTGGGTTTATTTCCATCCAGTCATGCTTTCTCCGAGGGACACAAAGAAGTCTAAGGCAGGTGGCCTCCTGTGCATCGGCGTCCCTGCGGCCGTCTTTACTCCATAATGGACCAGCATGACCGGTGCTTTTCCTGCCTAGGCCCAGGCCACAATATGGATCACTGCAATGCCTGCTTTTCTGTGGATCGTTGAGTTTTAGAGATGCGTGCGTTCAAAGTCAAACGTGTGCCGCCGACTTTAGGAGTGTGGGTTCAGCAGTCGGCGGGCCAAGGTAAGGACTCTTGACCCTTCCTCTGGGTCCCCTCCCGGTCCTATACGGCCCGCAGAGGAGGAGGCCTCCGCCAGTCTTAGTCTTGCCACGGTGGGGGCTCCTCCCACAGTGCAGGAGGTCCAGTCTGGCCCTCATGGGGACCAGGCGGGAGGCACCATTTTGGCATGGTGTTGAGCTCTGGGGCCCATGGGCCCCAGGCCCGGACACCATCCTCGCACCACCCTTGGCTCTGGTGTTGCATGCTTGCTTCATCGGGGGTGCGGGCGGTGCCAGACTGTCCCTCGTCGCCGCTTCCGACTCTGGCACCGTTTGCGGTGCTGGGGATGGGAGATCGTCGCCATGGGTGGTGCAGGACTTGCTCTCAGTGCCGCCTCTGGCTCCGGTGCGGTTTGCAGCACCGAGGAAGGGGTTGGCGCCACCTCCGACTCTGATGCTTCGATGCCAAGGAAGGGAGGCGGTGTCGTGGCTGATGCAGCCTTTGATTGTGGTGCCATTCGCGGTGCTGAGGAGACCGTCAGTGCCGATCGCGGTGCTGCTCTGGGCTCTGGTGCCGTTTGTGGTGCCGGAGCTGGAGGTTGCACGGCTTGCAACCCCGGGACTGGGAGGGATTGTGGAGTGGTCTGGGTTCGGGCTTCTCAGTCCTCCCTCTGTTGGCCGGGCAAGTTCTGTTGGTTCTGGGGTCGGTGGAACTAACCAGCCTGCAGCTGTCCAGGTGGCCACTGCAGCACAGCCTGGGACCATGGACATGTCCATCCTATAAGGTGGGCTGCCCCCCCTTGGTGATCCTGGCCAGTCCGTGTTTGGGACAGTCTGGTGCATTCCAGGAAGGGGAGGGTGCTGTACCTTCGGCTGTCTCCCAGGGGTCAGTTGGAGGTTGCCAGTTGCCTAGGCTGGTGATTGTGAGGAAGAGGGCCGTTGTGGAGTCAGAGGGGTTGAGTGGCCAGGGTTTTGCGCAGTGGCCTCTCACTGGGATCAGCCCAGGTTCTGGGAGGAGTTGCAATGCGGATCCTAACTTCTCCCCCGGAGACTCTTTGAGAGGGACTTATGCTTTGGAGGTCAGGGGCTGTCCTTCTGGACTCGCACGGTCCTGGTCACCTCACGGGGGGGATTTCCTCTGGGCACAGTGCTGGCCATTCCAATCCAGTTGAGCAGTGAACATTTGCTGGGACCACCGGGACTCCTTCAGTTGGTTCCCCCCCCTGCCCAGGCAGAGGCAGTGCCCCTCCTCAGAGAAGCCTGGCCCCGTTGCCTCTGCCAACCCCTCCCTCTCTCTCTCAGGGATCTCTGGCCCTACTGGACCTCTCACCTGGGCACAATTCAGGGCCATGGCTGAGTTTTTCCCTACCTACTTTAGGGCTGCGGACCAACAGGTGTTTCACCAGCCCCTTGCTCAGTCTGACCCTGTCTCTCCGAGCTCGTCAACTTCCTCATCTTCCTCTTCTGAGGGAGGGGAATCATCGGTCCACCTTTCCCTAACTACTGATTTGTCTGCTTATCAGCTCTTCCTGTCAAGGTTGCTTGACGAGTTCAACATTTCCTCCTCTTCAGAGCACAGTCCGGACTGGGTGGCGCTCACCTTTTTAGGTGAGTTCAGTGCGGATGACCTTTTGGTCCCCATCTGGCCTGTTTCTTTTCAGGAAGCATCGCTCCGGGTGTGGCAATGTCCCTATTCCCAAGCTCCAGCCCCAAGGGACCTTTGCCTCAGGTATTGCAGTGCCCCGGGGTCTCCAGGAACTCTGCCTCATCCCCCTTCAGACGTGACATTTCTGAATACCCCCTCTGGGCGTAGATGCCCAAGCCGTGACCAGCCCTTGAATTTTGACTCTTCGGAGTTTGATTTTTGGGGCAGGAGGACATTCTCCTTGGTATGGCTTCTGCTCTGCGTTGCAGTTCATCAGGCCCACCATGCTGCCTATAAGAGGTACTTGTGGTCGAGGCTAGGTCAGGTCCTAGCTTCCTTGCCTGATGTGGAGGTAACCAGACAAGCCATAGCCTTCTCCACGCAAGGCCTGGAGCTAGCAAGGCACCAAGCAAGGGCATCTTATGACGCCAGTGAGGTGGCCTCCAGGATAGTGGGGACAGTGATCTACATTAGGCGGTTGGCATGTCTTCATGTATCCCAGTTGTCACCCCTGGCCCGGCATAGGGTGACCTCCTCCGCATTCCGGAGAACCCACCTTTTCACCCATAGGGTGAGACGGGATTAGGCGCTCTCCCTCTCCTCCCGGAGAAGTCCCGGTCTCACCCAGACCAGTCCCAGGCCTAGCCAGGCCTGCAAGGGTTCTCCCCTCTAGTGTTCCCCCCACTGGAAACTAAGGGACTCTGTCCCTTAAGGAGGTGGTGGTGCTCTGATTTTTTGCTCTCATTTAAACTTCTTGTGTTAAGGGACCATATTTTTAGCCCATCCGATTTTTTCATTTTTTGCTTTTTTATATTTTCAGTGGCATTTGCTCCCAATTTGAGTTTCTTTTGATGTTCAACCCCTCTCCCCCAACTAATTAGTTTAAAGATTTTTGTACATGTTTCTTTAATTCCATTCTTAACTTTCTACTGCCTTTTCTACTAAGGTGGAGGCCGTCTCTACAAAAGTATGTTGGTTCACTTATATATTCCTCCCAGTGCCTAATGCACCCCAGCCCTTCTTTTGTAGTCCATGTTCTCAACCAATTATTTATGTCTTTAATCTTGTTCACATTATATTCATTTTTCTGAGGCACTGGTAGTATTTCGGAAAACTGCACTTCACATTCCAATTTACTCGCTTCCTACCGTATATCTTTATATTCCTGTATAATGTCCTCGACAGCCTGATATCTGATATTGTTCACCCCAGGATGGAAGATCACTGTAGCATTTCTGTTGTTTTCACCCACAATATCCTTTAGCATATTTTTAATGTGGATTTTTGCCCCTGAGAAACAGCTAGTTACTTGCTCGTTATTAACTGCTGATATGTATGTATCTGTAAGTTTTAGTATGGAATCTCCTAATACATAAACCATCTTATTTACAGAACTCTCAGTTCCTATATTGTTTTATTCCATTAGTATGCAGTTTACTTCTTGCTCATTTGTAGGTTCATTACTTATAGATCTTTCTTCGAGAGGGCTCTTGCAGTAGGTAACTACATATAGGACTGAAGCCGGCAGGTGTCAGGACCCCACGGAAAAATTTCTAGCTAGCAGTCTTTGGCGGGGAACCACCCCCACGTCAGGTGACCGACGTCAGGGTAAAGGGGCTGTCCCCAGACTAGCCTTCCAGTTCCTTCCCGCTGTTAGCTCAAGTAGCGCCTTGCGGTTAAGTTCACTGCTTCGCCAGTCTATCATCAGTAGTTTTACTGTCTTTTCGTCGAATTTTATCCAATTTTCATCAGCATTTTCTCTTCAGCTGCCATGTATGTTGTCCCCTACTCCTTCTAAGCACAAAAACAAGTCTTGTCCTGTAGCGCCCCCAAAGTCGTGTACCGAGACATTTCTTCTGGTTCCGGGAAAATATCATCCCTTCTTCTGAAGGCGATGATAGAACCGTCCCATCCCACCTTCGGGGGATGAGTTACTACTCCCATTTCTTCCTGGTTCTGAAGAAATCAGGAGACGTGAGGTCTATTCTAGACCTCAGCTCCCTGAACCTGTTCATGGAGTACAAGAGGTTCAGAATGCTCTCTTTGCAGAGTCTTCTGTCCCTCCTTCAGCTGGGACAGTGGCTGTGCGCTCTGGACTTGCAGGATGCCTACCTGCATATCCCTATTCACCCTTCCCACCGCCAATATCTTCATTTTTCTTTCCAGGGGGATCACTACCAGTTCAAGGCCCTCCCATTTGGTCTTTCCTCGGCGCCCCAAATGTTCACCAAATGCCTTTTGGTGGTAGCGGCCTACCTGTGTACCCAGGGAGTTCAGGTTTTCCTGTACCTGGACGACTGGCTCCTGGCGGACCCATCCATGGAGGAGCTCCTGCGCTTCCTTTCCCTTACCCTGCAGGTTTTCACCAGCCTGGGTATTACCATCAACCAGGCCAAGTCCCATTTGATCCCGTCAAAGAGGCTCCAGTTCATCGGGGTGTTCCTGGTCATGACCTCCGGCATAGCGTTCCTGCTACTGGACAGGGTGGCCACCCTCCAGGCTCATGTCAGCCTGTTGTCCAGTTGCAGGTGGGTCAGTGCCAGGTCAGTCCTTCACCTCCTCGGGCTCATGGCGGCTGCTATTCTGACAGTCCCTCATGCTTGGCTCCACATGAGAATCTCTCAGTGGATGCTTCAGTCTCAGTGGGATCAATTGGTGGATGACGTAGATCTACAGGTCCTGGTCTCCAATTCTATGGTTCAGGACTTGCAATGGTGGATGGTTCAGGAGAAACTTTGCCGGGGAGTTCCCTTCTGCGTCTCTCCCCCCTCCCAGACGCTGACAACAGACGCCTCGGTGAGGGTTGGGGAGCCCACCTGAGGTCTCACAGCACCCAGGGCTCCTGGTCCAAGCTCGAACAGACTCCTCATATAAATGTGCTCGAGCTCAGGGCCGTGCTGTATGCTCTACAAGCTCTGCATCTATATCTGCTTCCCGGTCATCTGGCTGTCCAGACGGACAACATGTGCGTAGTCTGGTACATCAACAAACAGGGAGGAACCCGTTCCTACCCTCTTTGCAAGGGAGGCGATGCAAGTTTGAGATTGGCAGTGCAACGTAACCTTCACCTCATGGCAATTCATGTTCCGGTGGTCGGGAACATGTTGGCAGACCACCTCATTCAGTCGTCTGCCCAGGCTTACGAGTGGGAACTGGATCAGGGGGTAGCAGACGATATCTTCCTACACTGGGGAACACCTCAGGTAGACCTGTTTACGTCTCCTTGCAATGCAAAACTTCCCGCCTTCTGCTCGCTCGCTCCAGGGCGAGGCATTTTTTGGAGAGACACTCTGTCTCTAGACTGGAAGGTCAGATTCGTCTATGCCTTCCCCCAATTCCCTTGATTCCGAGGGTCTTACAGAAATTCAGTTCAGAAGGAGCTCGTATGATCCTAATTACTCCTTTCTGGCCCAGGCAAGTTTGGTTCTCTCTTCTGCAACAGTATTCGGAGGAACCTCCTCCTCCTTTTCCTCTGTCGCAACTTTTGCTGACCCAGCATCAGTGGACCCTGGTCCATCCAGGCCTCAAGTCCCTTCAGTTTCACGTGTGCCTCCTGCAGACTTAGCCCAAGCCTGATTTGGGGGTTTCCCCGCTGGTGGCTGACATTTTGGTGGAGGCCAGAAAGCCCTCCACTAGATCTACCTATGCCATAAAATGGAAACGATTCTCTATTTGTGCCTCTTCCAAAGATTTTGAGCCATTCTCTTGCCCTGTCAGGAGGCTTCTGGACTACGTGCGCCATCTCTTTGATCTGGGTCTCAATCATTCCTCTCTGAAGGTTCACATGGCGGCCATCTCCGCTTACCATGTTCCTTTTGGGGACAGAACTTTTGCGCAGTTGGAAGTCTCTAAGACTTTTCTTAGAGGGGTTCTTCACTTGAGACCCCCTATTCGCGTTCCTGCCCTTCCCTTGGGATTTGAATTTTAGTCTTGAGAAGCTTACCCTGCCTCCTTTCAAGCCGGCAGCCTCGGCAGACCTAAAGTTCCTTTTCTGGAAGACACTCTTCCTAGTGGCCATTACTTCTGCTCAAAGGATTTCCGAGCTCCAGGCCTTGATGTGCAAAATCCGGTATTTGATTTTTCACAAGGTACGTGTGGCTCTGCATACCAGCCCTAAGTTTCTCCCTCAGGTGGTAGCGGAATCTATGCTGAATCAATCCATGGAACTGCCTGCTTTCTTTACGCAACACTCTAATCAAGGGGAGTACCTCATGCATACTTTGGATGTTCACCGAATTCTGCGATACTGCACCACCAGGACGAAGGATCTTGCTCGCAAAAGAGAAGGCAGTGCTGTCTCCAAGCAATGCCTATCTAAATGGTTGGTTCATTGTGTCATTTTCTGTTATGACAAGTACCACAAGACCCTGCTGGGTCAAGTCAGAGGCCACTCCACCAGGGGTGTTGCTGCCTCTGGTGCTTGTTTCAAGAATGTGTCAGCGGCAGACATCTGTGCAGCTGCAATTTAGACTTCTGTCCATACCTTTACAAAACATTACAGTTTGGACATTTCCTCTCACTGTAGAGCTGGCTTCTGGTTTGCTGTGCTGCAGGGTCTTCTTTCCTAAGGCCTGCACAGCCAGAAGGTCTACATTTGAGTAGTTTCCTCCACCTGTGTGCTTCTCCTTGTTCCAGACTGCTTGGGACTTAGTCTTATATGTAATTACCTACTGCAAGAGCTCTCTCAAAGTAAGATAGTACAGTTATGTAAGAACGTACCGTAACAGTAGATCTTCGAGAGAGGCTCTTGCAGTAGGTACTGTAACACCTTCCCGCCCTCCATCCACTTTAGCTTTTTCAGCTTCTTTTCCTGGAAGGGAAATATCCGCTTCTCTCTCATCTTGCCTTTTTGGCCCTTGTCGGGAAAGAACTGGAAGGCGGGCGTGGGGGACCACCCCTTTATACTGACGTCGCATGACGTTGGTCACCTGACATGGGGCGTTCCCCCTCCTGAGACTGCTAGCTAGAAATATTTCCATGGGTTCCTGATGCCTGCCGGCCTCAGTCCTATATGTAATTGCCTACTGCAAGAGCCTCTCTCGAAGATCTACTGTTACAGTAAGTTCTTACATAGCTGTACTTTATTTGACTATGCTGTGGTTCAGATGTGGGGTTTCTCTCATCATCTACTTGGTTAATGTTATCAGTTCCCTGTTAAATTTCTCCTAAGGCAGATGGCGTGACTGTGCTTGTGCGTGTGACGCTTAAAGTTTCATGTGCTTGTGACATATTTTTATTTTTGGTATATATAGTGCCCCCACTTATATTTTGTGGCTCATTATCAGTTCTGTGACTGCTCCTTTCCTCTTCCACATCCAACATTAGAAGAGGTTCAAATCTATTGTGTAATTCAGTGGCTGAGCCCATGGCTCTTCTTCTGACCTTTTTACATTTTCTGTGTTCATTTCTCAATCAGTTTGCTCCCTAACTCATTTTCTACTTTCGACTGTTGCAAACTCCGCTATTGTTTCGTCAGTGCACGTTGCAGCTTCTGAGGCCCTCAACGTTCTGTCATGCTTTAAGGATACTATAGTCATTTCTGCTTCTAGTAGTCTCCATTTAAGTTCTTTAATCTGCTCACACTCGTTACATATAAACACCAACACTTCATTGGTTATGTCTGTATTAACACTTTTTGCAGTTAATACATCTAATGCCTAACTGACCACCTTCCAGCCTCACAGTATTACTATCCATAGTACTACAATTTACACACTGCTAACTCTTATACGTTTCTTGTGTCAACCTCCATGTTGTTATTATTTACCTTGCATAAGGACCTTACTGATTTCGGGGTTTTGCTGTCTCCACTCTCCAACCGGCAAAACATGAAAACATGTGCTAGATGCATGTCTGCAAGCGCCTGTCTCATGTTTCACCCTGCTCACTGCAGGGCTAGTTAAATACAGCCCACTGACCCGGAAGTGGTATCGGGTTGCAAGAGGGGTCACCCCACAGAAATGTTTCTTGTAAAATATGAAAATTATCAGCTTGTCTGACAGCCTGCGACACCCACTCGTGTGTGAGCCTGGCAGGAGATTCAGAACCGTGCCCCCTAAACCACACTGGCGGGAGTTTGTTCGATTCTGTAGTTCGAGTGCAACTCCCCGAACTACTCGATCCTCTTCTTACTTCCTAGATAGGAGGTAGGGCTCCAGATGAGTCAATCAGTATTAGCTTAGGGAATTAGCACAGCAAATACCTCCTGCCTGTAGTTAAAATAGCCAGTGCAATGGCTCTCTGTGTGTTTGCTGACACACCTTCTCAGTGACAATCAGCGTGTGAGCAGCTAAACAACTGCCCACTCTCTGCAGGGCTAGTTAAATACAGCTCACTAACCAGGAAGTGGTATCGGGTTGCGAGAGGGGTCACCCCACAGAAGTATTTCTTTTAAAATATTAAAATAATCAGCTTGTCTGACAACCTGCGACACACACACATGCATGAGTCTGGCAGGAGATTCAGAACCGTGCCCCCTAAACCACACTAGCGGGAGTTTGTTCGATTCTGTAGGTCGAGTAAACTCCCCAAACTACTCGATCCTCTTCCTACTTCCTAGATAGGAGGTAGGGCTCCAGATGAGCCAATCAGTATTAGCTCAGGGAATAAGCACAGCAAATATCTCCTGCCTGTAGTTAAAATAGTTAATGCAATGGCTCTCTATGTGTTCATTGACAGACCTCCTCAGTCACAATCAGCGGGTGAGCAGCTAAACCTGAATGAATTACACCAGTGCATATCCAGCAGTGTGAACTGGTGCTGGAGAGTCGCTGTGCTGTATTGCAATACAGTCAGCATTTCTGAGGGTTCATGTACTTGTGCTGGCATTTTAGGTTAGCTTAAAAACAGTCCGCCTGCACCAGTGCAACCCTGTGGCACCCTGTGCCACATCAGTTGAATAAGTATCGAGCAGACCCTGGGTGGAAATGCTGACCAGAATGCTGGAAGTGCTGGGAGCAGTGCCACATGGATCTGCACTGTTGCACATGGGCAGCTGTGTAAACCCACGGCAGGAGCGTAATATGAGCGACGGTGGATTGGGGCAGGGCCCAGTGGTGCTCTCCAGGTAATGTAAACATGCCTTGAGGTTTGGAGCAATAGAGATCTAATTGCTTTTAATTTGCTGCAAAACAGATAATTGAAAAGCTTTATGGGGGATTGGGGTTAAGTAAGTTCAAGAAGAAAGAGCTTCTAGGGGCGTGGATACAGTTCTCTCTCCACACTGTGGCAGTTCTACTGGAACAGGCTTTCCATCAGACGTTTTTAAGCTAACTTCCTCCCACCACGTGGGCACTATATCTCCCGACTCTGCCCCGTGACGGCGTATCTTTCTTTCCCCTGGAAGAACAGGTCACTTCCTTAGCAGCTCATGCTTTGGATATTGCGCCACAGGTGATCTTCATTTTTAAAAGTATTTCAAAGTTTTCATTATATTTCATGGTCCTTAGTTTCCCCCTCATGATCGACGATAGAGCCATGGAAGCTGGGATTCAAATTTTGTGTGCTGTACCGGCAAAAGATGTCTGTCACAGAAATACATGACACCTATCTGAACTGCCTGGATAAGCAGCACAACATGGCCGGGTTCAGTCTTTGCCTCTTAATGCTTCTTGAGTCCCTTGAAGATAGGAAGCACTGTCTCACCCTCAGTCAGCCTTCGGTGCAGGATCCGAATACCTGGCCTAAGGACTGCAAACAGGCCTCAGCAGCTGCTGGGTCAGCATTGCAACTTGTGGCCTTCAAGGAGGAAGTGGCGACCTCTTTGTTAGGTGCCTGCTTGGTCTTGGCACTGCTCCCAGCTGGGGCCAGCATCAGAGGGTCTTTCTCAAAGGGATTCCAGATGTGTATGGCCCTCAAGACCTTGGGGGAGAACCCAGCCTACAATGGCAAGAAGGACAGATGTCGCCGGCACCAGTCATCGGATCAAGAGAGCTCTAGTTCCTCCTGCTCCCTCGACTCCTCTGATTGTTGAACTTGACTCTGGTTGAGCAGGCCATGGATATTTTCCTCAAGTCTGTCAACCAATTGTCAGATGAGATCGAGGATTCGGTCTCCCAGACCCCGGTGCTCCCAGTTCTCACCCAGGAGGATGTGGTCTGGTTGGTATCCCAGACTAGGTTGTCTTGGGCGTGGCCTTCACCAGCAGTCAGTCCTTCCAAGGCTCTGTTGCCAAATGTAGCGAGGCATGTGGTCTACCATGACTAGCTGTAAGGCTATCCTTGATATCGACAGTCTGGATGTCAGCTGAGGTCTCAGTTGAGGCTATCCACTCTTGGTCCTGCTTGAGCAGGAGGTGTCGCTGTCAATACTCCACATCCTCCTCATCCTTGGATGAGGACAGGCACTGCCAGAAGATGCATGGGACAAACATAAGGCAATTATAGTGGTCCCCTCACAGTTGATCAGTTTAATCGGGGCAGAACTAGACTTCCTTCGGGCTAAGGCCCGCTTCCTTGCAGACCTGGCACTGGACCTAACCTCCTTTGCACGATCATTTCAGGTTAAGCTCTCACACTCTGCCTTGGATGTCCTGTGGCTGCTGGGGTACATGGCATCCTGCACCATTGTAGTCTGTTTGGCCTGCTGGCAAATGCTCCACCTGCATTGGGAGTTGGGCCGTTTTTAGCCCTAACACCTAGTCCACTTGGACCAGTTGTTCTCAGTGATCAGTCGATGTTGGTCACCATCACTGTGGTGACTAGTCCCAGCCTAGAACATCTGGAGCAAGGATTCTCATCTGTCCACCAAGAGCTAACCATCACACTCATGACGGACATGTCTCTGGTGGGGTGTGTAGCACACCTGGGAGACCACACAGTTCATGGGTGTTGGTCACTCTGGGAGTTACGTCACCACATAATCCTACTGGGGCTCCATGCAGTGTGATTTACTCAGACAGAATTCTCTACTCTAGTCGGGGTTCAGGATGTACAGGTCCAGACAGACAACAGAACGACAATGACCATGTTCTGCCTAAACAGGCAGGATGGAACTCCCTCTCTTCCCCTGTGTTGGGAGGCCCTCTTCACTTGGATCCTTGTGCGTAGCCTGGATGCAGATCTTGTGATCTGTGTCATGGCAGTGCACAGTCAGCTGACAGATGCCCTTAGCTGGGTAGGAGAGACATTGCATGAGTGGTCCATGAATCATGAGGTGGTGAACCATCTGTTCTCCCTATGGGGCAGTCCTCTGGTTGATTTTTTTGCTCTTGGGAAAATGCCAAAATGAGGGTGTTTTGTGCCCACCTCCCACAGTATGGGGCACTGTTGGGGGATGCTCCTGGAGCCCTGGCCTCGTGTATGTATTTCCTCCTTTCCACTTGATCCACAAGGTAGTGGTCAAGGTCTGGAAGGACAGGGCATGGATGATCCTGATAGCTCCAGATTAGCCAAGACGGTTCTGGTACCCGGATCTCCTCAGCATCAGCAGCAGACCTCCATAGCAGCTGCCTCTTCACCCTGATCGGCTGACCAGACAGCAGTGGATAGTTCTGCACCATGACCTGATATCCTTGCACCTCTCGACCTGGTTCCTGAGCGGCTAGAGTTCCAGGACTTGGTCTGTTGGAAGTTGTGCTTCACATTGTGGAAGCCTTCCGAAAGGAGTCGACTCGCTAATGCTATGCATTTAAATGGAAGAGGTTCTTTATATGGTGCCATGGCAAATAGCTTGATCCCTTTGCCTGCCCTGTGGTGAGCATCTTGTAATATCTCTGGTCCCTCTCCCAGTTGGGACTGCGAGCAGTGACCCTTAAGGTGCACATGGCAGCCATCTCTGCTTACTGGATGTGGGATGATAAGCTGATGATGACCCAGGAGAAGGTGGTCAGGCACTTTTTCAAAGGCCTGGACTACCTGTCCCCTCCAGTGCATGAACCACTACTACCAAGGGACCTACTTCTCGTGCTGGCTGTGCTCATGGGCAAGCCATTTGAGCCTTTGCACAGGTGTTAGATGTCACAACTGTCATGGAAGACGACCTTCTTGGTGGCCATCAGGTCAGCCAGAAGGATTAGTGAGCTCCAGGCACTCTTGGTGGAGTCTTCTTATCTGGTCATCCTCAAGGACAAGGTTGTCCTTTGTCCCCACACAAAGTTCCTTCAGAAGGTAGTATTGGCTTGCTACCTTAACCAGGTGATGAACCTTCCAGTATATTTCACCAGCCCTTCTTTGGAGAGTGACTGTAGGCTCCTCACTTTGAACCTATGGTGGGTGCTGTCTTATTGTAAAAAGCACACAGGTAGACTTAGGGGGTGAGGCTTACCAGCTGTTTGTAACATAGGTTGGTGACACGCCTGGCAGACCAGCAGCAAAGTGGGTGACTGGCAGGTGAATAACATCCTGCATCAATCCCTGCAATAGGTTGGCTGATAGGGAGCCCTCTGTACAGCTTAGGGTTCATTCCACTGCATGTATTGCTGCCTCGGTGGCTGTTTCCGGAGACATCCCCATACAGGAGATTTGTAGGGCTACTACCAGGGAATCAACACACACCTTCATTTCCCACTGCATCATCCACCTTTAGTCCCGTCAGGATGCTGCTTTTGGGACCTCGGTTCTCCAGTCTCTGTTTGCCAAATAGTGGTGCACGCCTTGCCCCCTCCTACTGGAGAACTGCTAGGAGCCTGCCAGAGTGTGGATAGTGAACTATATACATGCCCTTAGAAAAAATAGGTTACTCACCTATAACCATAGTTATAGGAGTGATATACAGTTCACATCCACACAAAGCACCTGGTGTCCCCTAGCAAGTGGCATATGGATTCCTGCTTCCAGCTTGCAAAGATTTGGCATCACAAGGCGGAGTCAGGGGATATGCTACCCAGGTGGTGGGAGGAGCTTAGCTTAAAGACATCTGAAGGAATGCCTGTTTCAGTGGAACTGCCATAGTGTGGATGTTAAACTGTATACCACTTCTAGAAATATGGTTACAGGTAAGTAACCTGCATATTTTTGACAGCTATGGAAAGGTCTCTGCGAGAGACAATCAGGTTTCCAGCAGACATGGTATAAAAAGGACTTACTTTTTCCTTCTTAGCCAGTGTTGTGGGGGCATATGAGGAGTGAGGTTAGGAACAATAAGGGGCTCTTACTTGTTTTTAATTTGCTGCAAAACAGTGTATGAAAAGGCTTTGTCAGGGGCAAGGTCAAAAGAAAATAAAGAATTGTTGACAGCTGAGGAGAGGTCTCTGCAAGAGGCCGAATCAGGTTTATTGCAGTCCAACAAATCCCTTACATTATTGGCCACAAAGAGCGAGGACCAAAAAGAAGGAGGACCCCCACAGTTCCGCAGAGGACACTTCTTAATTATTACCAAGGTTCCCCAAGACTAAGATAGGACCAAAACAACCTTTACTGTTGAGCAGTGATTATTTGTTATCCAGCCAGAAACCATTTAGGGGTAGGGCCACGCAGTAATTTCCAAAATGCTATCTAGTTACAAGGTGATTGTTGGGAGATCAGCCTGACCCATTCTACAATAAGGCAACAGAGATATTCATATACAGTCACTACTGCTTATAGACATGCACGGGGGACATTTGTGGAGGTTTTTGGTGGAGTGCAAGGGTTGCGGGACAGTGATGACCTGGAGGGTGCTCTGGGAACACAGCCTCTGTCTCGATTGTGGGAGGTTCATTTACCTGAGGACTGAGCTTGAGGCAGCGAGGACTGAGACAGGCTCCTTGAAAGTCAAAGCCAGTGGTCCGATAGGGCTACTACAAGGCTCTAGTACCACAAAAAGCCCCTCTGTCCAGTACAGGTGGATGGATGGATGGTAGTGGGGGGAGGGATACCAGTGGAACATGGTTTGCACACCTCAAACAAGTACTGTAGCTAGCTTTGTTAAAGGAAACACCCCAGGAGTCCGTCATACAAGTGGTGGGAACTGGCATGCCAGATCTTATCTGTGTCAGTCTTCACCATTCATCACAGATGGGTACTGGCCGGAGGTCAGGACTCCGTCGGGAGCCTTTTTTTTTTTAAAAAGGATAGGCGGAGCCAACGCAGCATCGGCGCCGCCCTCGAGGCCGACGTACTATGTGGCGCTCGAGGATTAGCCGTTAAGCTGTGTCGACTCCGCCTGACTACCAGTTCTTCGTCTCTCGAGGTCGCCTCGTGGGAAGCCTGAAGAAGTCTTCACAGTTTTTAGGCCTTAAGCCTGCGATATTTTCGTTGCCAGTCCGCGGTCTACTAGTTCTGGGTACTGCCTCCACTCGACGTCGCCGGTAAGATCTTTCCTTTTTATTAACATTTAAGCAACGTCTAGTCTTTTGGTGTTATTTTTCCGTAGGTCATACCGCAGCAGTCGGAGGGCAAGAAATTCTCTAGGCGGGCAGCCCCTATGCGTCGGTGCCCGTGCGGCCGCAATTTCTCCGTGACCAACCAGCATGACCGGTGTCTCGCGTGTCTTGGCCCGCTTCGCGACATGGATTCGTGCGACGCCTGCTTCTCCATGGACCGCCGCGTCCTCGAACAGCGCGCGTGGAAAGTTGGACGAGCTCCGCCGACTTTCGGGGGACGGATTCGCACTCGTCGGGCCAAGCCGCGCTCTCTCGGCCTTTCCTCCGGGTCCCCTCCCGGTTCTGTACGGACCGTGGAGGAGGGAGCCTCGACCTCCTGTAGCCTAGCCTTGGTCGAGGCTCCTCCCTCGGCGCAGGAGGCCCGTCCCGCTTCCCCGGGAGCGGGCGGAAGGCGCCGCGATGGCAATCACCCCTTCGGGGTGAGGCCCCCCTGCAGCCGCCTCCTCCCGCGGTCCGGAAGAGCCCAGGTCGGCTCTGGCCCTCTCGCCACGGTCGGTGTTGCCGAGGCTCGCCGCTGCTCGCAGTGCCGAGGGTCTTGGCGGGCGCCATGGTGGCACCGACTACCTCGGCACTGCGGCCTTGTCGGGCGCGCATTAGCGGGCGCCGGTCTCTGTCTCTTTTACCCGACTCCTGATCTGGCGCTGTTTTTATGTCTCGCGCCGCCAGGTTGAGCACGGCGCTGGTCCTCGGAGTCGCTGGTCGGTGTCGCATTCGGTGCGCCTCTGCTCTCGGCACCGAGGCCGGGCGGTTCTGCTGTTGGCGCGGGTCGATTCGGGGCCGTGACGCGCCTTGATTCTCGGTGGCAGTGCGGCCCTGAGGCCACGGCATCGTCGGCACGGCCTGCTCCTCTGGGATGCTCGGCGCTGCTGACTCTCGTGCTGCTTCGCGGTGCCGGGGCCTGGCAGTGTTTGCGTCTCGGGGCGCTGTTGGGTTGCCCGCCCGCCCGTCTCTGTTCCCGCGCGCTCCGGCGCCGGTGGAGCAGCGGCGCGCGGCTGGCCCTATCTCTGACCTTTGGTCTCGGCTGCCCTGCCGCCTTCTGCCAGCTCTGCCAGCGGGGCCATGGGGCGAGGCGGCTTTGACCACTGCCCACGATTTCTGGGCCCCTTCGTGAGAGTTCACGTTTCTCGCCCTCCTACTGTCTGGCTTAGGGCCTCAGTTCCACCTGAATTTGGAGTCCAGCTCAGAGTCGGACGGGCAGTCACACCGCCGGGTTGCCTGCACAGGAGAGTGAGCCAGTGGTCTCTTCGATGAGTCGGAGTCAGCCCCCTGCTGAGGAGCGTCGGGTTCCCCTCCAGATCGGGGTCAGTGGCACTGACCAGCGGGCTGTGGTGCGTGCCACCATTGCCATGCAACCTGGTCTGGGGGGGTTCCTTGACCCTTCAGCGGAGATACCCCCTCCCGTGGTGTGTCTTGATCGCCCAACTTTGGGGCCCATTGGGAAGCCTACGGCTGGGGAGGGTGCTGCGCCCTGGATTTCCCCCTCGGGGACATCCCAGAGCTGCCAGCTACCTAGGCTGACCCTTCCGAGGACCAGGACCTTCTCGGACTCTGAGGGGTCGAGGGGTGTGGGGTCAGCACGTCGGCCTTGCTCTGGGGTCCACCGGGCCTGGACGAAGCCAAAGTGCGGACTTCCGCCCTTCCCCTTCCGGTTCCTTGAGAGGGTCCTATTCTTTGGAGGCAGGGGACTGTCCTTCTGGACCTCTATGGCCCCGGTCGCCTCACTGAGAGGATTCTTCTATAGGCGCAGCCCTAGGCAGTACCAGCGTGGTTGTACGGCTGTCGACTCGCGAGTCTTCCTGGGACACCTTCCCGGGTGTCATGGTCCGCTCCTAGCCCTGGCAGAGGCCAGCCGATTCCTTCCTCGGCTCTGCCCTACCCCTCTGCTGCATTCTGCAGCGCTCCCGGCATTCTTGGTCCTACCGGGCCTCTCACCTGGGAGTAGTTCAGACTGGTGGCTTCTCGGTTCCCTGCTTACGTTGGGGCCTTGGACAGTCAGGTTTTCAACCTCCCCGCAGGCAGCCACCCTCGGGCATATGAGACCTCAGCTCCTCATCCCCTCTTCTGGGGTGAACCATCTGTCACATCTCTCCTGCAGCTGATCTCGCGGAGTATCAAGCGTTCCTCGCGAGGATGTTGGGACCTTCACCTTTCCCCCTATCATGAGCAATCCAGAGCATGCGGCGCCACGCCTTTCCCAGGCAATTTCAGAGTGACCACCCTTGTGGTGCCCCCAGCCTGCTCCCTTTGGGGAGGCGTCCATGCATTTCTGGCAGAGGCCCTTCTCCGGAGTTCCTGCCCATGGACCTCAGCCAGAGGTATTGCGCACCCTGAGTCTCAGGCTCCATGCCTCATCCGCGGTGCGGTTGATGCACCTGGACACTCCCGGCGGGCTTCGCGCCCACCGTGACCGGCCCCAGATCAGGACTCTCTGGATTTGATTTCTGGGGAGGAGGACTTTCTACTGCACGGTTGCTTCTCTCCATCTCCGCTCATCAGGCCTACTATGCAGCCTACAACAGGTTCTTGTGGTCAGCTGGGTCAGATCCTAGCTGCTTTGCTGACTTGGAGCAGACCAGGCAAGCCATCGCTCTCTCTGCACGTGGCCTGGAGCTAGCAAGGCACCAAGCAAGGGCGTCTTATGATGCCAACGAGGTAGCTACCAGAGTGGTAGGGACAGCGAACTGCACCAGAAGATCGGCGTGGCTTCGCCTTTCCCGGTTGTCACCCTTGGCCCGGCGTAGGGTGATTTGCTCCACTCACCAGGAACCTGTCTTTTTTCCCGAGGGCGAGAGCGGCGCTTGTCGGGCAACTCCTCTCCGGGGACCCTTGTCCGCCTCTCCCCACCGGCCTCCCCAGGCCCAGAAGGTTCCCTCTCAGTGTCACCCACTGAGGCTAAGGGACACTGTCCCTTAGGGTGCAATTAGTCAACTCCCTTGGGGGCTTGGTACTCACCCATCTGTGATGAATGGTGAAGATTGACACAGATAAGATATAGAAATTACGTATTTACCGTAATTATGATCTTTCTGTATCTTCACCATTCATCTGAATCCATCACCGTCCCCTGGGGCCTCAGTCTCTGGGTCCCCTCCCTCTGTGCCTCTCCCTCTCTTTGGAGCAGGGTAAAGTAGGGACACAGAGGTGTAATTTCTTCCCTTTAAAGGGTACAGCTTGAGTGGCATTCCTTCTGTATGCATATCTCCACCCTATCAGGTGGGAGTTGTTGGTTGCCCTCCTCCTGTCATCCAACTGTTTCAAAAAAAAAAAAAAAGGGAATCCTTTTTCACCAAATCGTTACAGAGAGTACTAATCCTCCCTGTCCTTCTCAGTATAGCGACTCTGCTTTTGGGGTATTGCCATATATTCTGTGCCTTGAATTCTGGCAAGAAAGCTTTCTACTCCTTGCAGTTCCTATACAGTCTGGTGACGGACAAAGGGTCTTGGATCCTGTTACCTCTCACTCTCTCCTAAATTTCTCCCTCCTCCCTCCTTCTTCCGCTTCCAGAGATTGGGGCCCTACCCAATCCCCTTAGTCTCATCTCTCCTCTGCTGTCCTCTCAGTCGTTGTTTCTCCTTTTGGTTCAGTTCTTCCTTCCTTTTTCTGTCCCTTGGACTCTCTTGTCCCACCCTCCATCCCTTCCTCTTACCTCTCCGGCGACTCAGAACTGGTAGTCAGGCGGAGTCGACACAGCTTAACGGCTAATCCTCGAGCGCCACGTAGTACGTCGGCCTCGAGGGCGGCGCTGATGCTGCGTCGGCTCCGCCTATCCTTTAAAAAAAAAAAGGGCTCACGCGGTCTGACCTCCGGCCAGTACCCGTCTGTGATGAATGGTGAAGATACACAGAAAGATCATAATTACGATAAGTACGTAATTTCTATTTGTGGAGGCACCATCTTCTTGTAACGACTCAAAAATGGAAGGGGCCTCAAAGGAACTGGAGGATGTTACTAGTTATTGGGGACTCCATAGTCAGAGGAAGTAAGAATGGTGGGTCCCACTCCAGATGGTCAGGTGTCGGTGAGCTCTGGTGCCACAGCAATGGACCTAGGATCAGGGTGATTGCACTCATTGTGAAGGAGGGGGCAAATCCAGATGTGGTGATCATGTAAGCATGAACGATGTGGACAGAAGGAGTGTAAAAGTAAAGGAGAGCTTCTGCACCCTATGTAGGACACTGAGGGAAACAGCAGAGGTGGTAACCTTCTCTGAGACTCTACCGAGGCTATTCTGTGATGTAGGAGAACAGTTCAGGATGCACCAGTTCAGTGTGTGGCTGAAGGGTTTGTGCGAAGGGGAAGGTTTTCAGTTTCTAACCCAGGAATCCACTAATATCATCATCATCATCATTTTATTGATCAGCAAAAGCTTTTACAAAAAGATCTAAAATGCACATGAATTCCAATCTCTTTCAGACATACAATATTCAGTAAAAATACATTAATAAACAGTAGACTTGGACATGCATCATGTGTGTAGATCTTCATAAGTGAAGTGTAGATAAGAAACTCGCTAGTTTCTCCACTGTACACGTGTTTGGATTATTAAAGGGACACTGTCAACTCCCTTAGGTCTCAAAGTGTCCCTAGTTTAAAAAACATGTTTTATAACTGCCAACATTCAGTAAAGATTGCTGATGTAGCTGGTAGTTTGATTCTGACACTTATTTTCTTTAAAAAAGTGAAAAACAGACTGCCCAACATACAGGTGTTATCACACCAAAACAGATTTGTTTACATCCCTTGAGCAACTCCAAATACATCTTTCCCGGACTTGGGAACACACACAAAACAGTCTAGCCCCTCATGATGCAGTGGGAGTTTAGAAGGCTTCTTTCTCATGAGTGACTGCACTGTTTGGGTGTGTTTGTAATACTCAGGAAGTATGCAGTAAGAACAGAACCAGGATTGTAAGTTAAGCGCTAGCCATGATTTATTCCGACTTGCCAACTAAACTACATAATTAAAACTTTTAAATGCAGGCCTATACAATGCAGTGGATGCTCGTCCTCGCAGTCGTCATACTCTTATGTCACAAAACGTAGTAGCGTGGGGTCGGAGTGCACTGTTCAGAGGTACAAGGAAGTGGAAGGGATCAGCAAGACTGAGCTCCACGGAGCAAAATTACGATCCCTTCCCTTCCTAAATTGGGGCACTTCATAAAAGAAATTTAAATCAAATTCGATTTAGGGGCAGGTAAGGTTTATTTGGGCTTCTCGGGGTTCGAAAGAGCGCGATAGTTGCTCTTTAAGTATTTTGGTTTTATTTTTCATTATTGCCTAGTGTCATTGTTCTTTAGTGTTTTATACCTCATTAGTTTTAAATTTAAACTTGTTTATCGGTTCCTCGCAGTTCCTTTGAACCAAGGGGCAACCAACCTTTTTTATTTAATAGGAACCTTTTTAGAGGGTTCTGGTTACTTTATTCTTGAATTTTATTTAATTTTAACTGCTTTTGAACCGAGGTTTATTGGTTTTCCTCAGCAGTTTCTTGGTTCCAGATCCGATCGGAACTGATAGTTTTTCCACTTTATCGGTTCCTGAACCGACCATTATTCTATTGAAACTGACCACAAATATTTAAATTTAGTCTATTTTTTGGTTGGTTACTGGTTCCTGTTTTCTATAATGTGGGACAAGCCTAAAAAGAAAACAGGACCCTTGGGTTCAAGAATTGCTTGACGTGTGCAGAGGTGTTTGCCGAGGCAGACAAGCATGATCTATGTTTGGTCTGCCTTGGGCAACAGCACTTCGATGAAGACTGTGATATTTGTAAGTTTTTCCCTGTTAAGACAGTGGAAAAATGCAGGGAGAGGCTTAAAAGAAAACTAGAGGAGGGGTCCATGAGCTCTAACCAGTCCACCCCCTCTAAGACTGTGGTAGTTCCTTCCTGAGCCTCTAAATCCACCCCTGATATGGGTGAGGGCTCTGGCAAGAGAGGCAGTCAACTGGCTGACTCCCTGGTGCCTGCCAAAAAATTAAAGAAAACCAAACACATTGACACCCCGGCTGAAACGCCTCAAGGGGTCTCTCAGGTGCCTATTAATGCTCCTTCTCCTGCTGAGTTGATACAGGCTTTTGCCTTACTCCACGTGCTGCAGGGTTTATTACCCCCTCAGCATCTTGTGATTACTACTGCTGAAAAAGCAACTGTTGTTACCCCTCATTTGCCTACTGCTATAGTGGCATATGAGGAGGATTATTAAGATGAAGAGGGAATTGAACCTGAGGTGTCACCAGAACAGGATTTTGGCTCTTCTCCCAGCCCCTCAGAGGATTTCTCTTCCCATTTTTCTTTTGTTAAGAAAATTGTAAAGACCCTGGATCTGCAAACAGCTGAAGAGATCCAGGATGAAGAAGAGGCACAATACCTGGAGCTTATGGGGCTGACCCTCAAAAAGGCTCTTTTTGCCTATTTACATACTCTTTAAGAAGGATGTTTTCGAAATCCTAAAGGCTCCCAATACAGTCACACCCATAGACAAAAAGTGTGACAAGAAGTATCAGTTAGAAAGATCTGGTGCTGAGTTTCTTTTTAGTCAACCAGATCACCAGGGTACGTACAACAGGCTACCTCTGAGAAAGCCAAAACTCCCTTATCCTCTCACCCCCCCCCCCGAGAAGGATTCGAGAAAGGTGGACAGCATGGCAAAAAAGGGGTACCTTTCGGCATCCCTGGCAATTCGTCAAGCCAGCTACCAGGCCCATGCAGCCCTTTATCAGAAAGCTCTCTGGCAGTCAGTAGTGGACAGTGCTGAGGCTAACCCCTCTTTAACAGTGTCAGAGCTGCTAGACACAGCAAAATTGGGCTTGGAGGCTTCCAATTACCAATTTCGGATGGCAGCTGACACCAATGATACAGCTGCAAGGTGGATGGCAGGTACCATTGCTCTAAGAAGATTTGCCTAGCTGAGGGCTACCAGCCTCACCCAGGACACCCAAACTAAGGCAATGGACTCTCCTGTCGATGGCCACTCTCTTTTTGGTGCCCAGACTGAGGCATATATGAAAAAAGTAGACGAATATAAAGCTACTTTTAGGAGCAACTCGACCAGAGACAGGCCCTCTACTTCAACTTCATCTTATTCTAGGGGAGGCAGGGGCAGGTCCTCTTTAAGGAGGCCTTTCTTTCAGGTACAGGCTGTTTCTCAGCAGCAGTATCAACTACAGCAGGCTGGATTTTACAGAGCTAGAGGTAGAAGGGGTTCTCGGAGAGGATCCCAATCTTCTCAGCCTCAGCAGCAGGCAAAACAGAACCCCTGACTTTTCCCTTCAGGCTGCCTCTCCACATCCTGTAGGGGCAGACTCAACCACTATTTCCAGAAATGGTTAAAAATAACCACAGACAAGTGGGTCCTGGAAATAATGAGTCAGGGTCTCTCTCCCTTTGCTTCAAGTTCCTTCCTCCACCAAGGTTAAAATATTTTGCACCAGCTCCCTTCTCAGAAAGAAAACTACTGGAGCAGGAGGTACTGGCCCTACTGCTGGCAAAAGCAGGAGAGCCTGTCCCCCACAACCAAAGAGGCAAGGGTTCTATTCCAGATATTTCCTAACAACAAAAAAGAATGGAGAGTGGCGGCCTATACTAGACCTCAGACTGCTAAACAGGTACCTGATAAAACCCAGGTTCAAAATGGTCACAAGGGCCATGATTTTGCCAACTCTGCAAAAGGAGACTGACTAGCCTCCTTGGATCTAAAGGATGCATATTTCAATATTCCCATAAGGGAGACACACAGAAAGTATCTCAGATTCAGACTCCCCTCAGGCCACTACCACTTCTCAGCAATTCCCTTCAACCTTACCTCTGCGCCAAGGATCTTTACCAAGTACATAGCAGTATTAGTGGCACACCTCAGAAGACTGGGTGTCACAATTTTTCCTTTCCTGCACTATTGGCTAATCATAGGGAAATCCCACCGTCAGGTAACCCAGTGTATGTTGCTGTCCCTGGGATTCCTTCTCAGTACCAAAAAGTCAGTCCTGACCCCGGTGCAGGTTATGCAGTTCATAGGTGCAGACTGAATACAGTAGTGGGAAGAGCTTTTCTCCCTCAGGAGAGGGCAGAAAGTATTCTGCTTCTGGCAGGCTCATTTGCCCTGGGCAGGCCAAAGCCAGCAAAACAGTTTCTTCAGACTTTGTATATACTGTATTATTGTATCTCACTTTATTTTATTATTTTCTTGTGTGTTGCATCCCATGTATATTGTCCCTTGTTCCTTGTTGACAAACCCAGGTCCACCTCAAAAATGAGCTTGCTCAACAGCGATTGCTTGGTCAAATAAAGACTTTGATTGATTGATTGACATGGCTGCTGCAGCAAACACAGACATATGTGTCAGGTTTCAGATGAGAGATATTCAGTTCCACCTCAGAGCACGCTGGTGCCAAAGGCGGGACCCCTCTCAAAGCCAGTATCAGTCACACAAACATTACTACAGGCCCTCCAATGGTGAAGGGAACCGGAAAATTTAAGGGAAGGGGTTCTATTTCTTCAGGAGCCTCCCTCCCTGGTTCCCCACAACCGATGCTTTCCTGCTTGGTTGGGATGCTCTCTTAGGGGATCACACCATCCACGGTACTTGGGAGAGTGCAGACTCACTCCTGCACATAAACCTGCTGGAGTTAAGAGCTGTTTATGCGGCCCTTCAGGGTTTCTCATCTCATGCAGGAAAAGGTGGTACAAGTCAGAACAGACAAAACCACAGCAGTGTATTACATCAACAGACAAGGAGGGACAAGGTCCACTCCTCTGTGTACAGAGGCAATGAAGATATGGAGCCTTGCTTACTCTCTAAATGTCTCTATACAGTCAATTCATCTGGCAGGCAAGGACAACACCTTGGCAGATGTCTTGAGCAAGATAAACGAATGGGCATTGAACAAGCAAGTGGTGAATACTCTATTCAGGAGATGGGGGACCCCAGAAATAGACCTTTTTGTTTCCCATCAAAATCACCACTTACCTCTTTATTGCTGCAGAGCCCCAGTGAAGGGGACAGTTCCAGCGGATGCCCTGGTTCTGGAATGGACAGGCAGGTACCTCTGTGCCTTTTCTCCTTTTTCTGTGATACTCAGGGTGCTCATCAAGCTCAGGTCACAACCAGCTTCGATAATTCTAGTAGCCCCAGATTGGGCAAGACAGCCTTGGTGCTCCCTGCTGCTGTGAATGTCTGTGAGCAAACTGATTCACCTCCCTCAGAGGTACAATCTACTGACTTTCTTTCAGGGGAGAGTAGTGTACCCCTGTCTCAGGTCTCTCAAGCTCAAGGCCTGGCTCTTGAGGGCTTAGAATATGCAGATTGCCAATTCTCTGAAGCAGTTTTAGAAGTCCTTGAGGGTTACAGGAAGCCTTCCACCAAGAAAACCTATGCCTCAAAATGGAAAAGATTTTCCATTTGGTGCAGTGACAAGGGTATAGTCACAGTCCAGGCCGGGATCCCAACCTTCTTCATTATTTGTCTCACTTGCACTCCCTGGGGTTGCAGCACTTAACTCTGAAGGTGCACCTGGCCTAAGTTTCAGCATACCTTTCAGCTAGAAAGGATAACTCCGTGGCATCAAACCGTATATTCAAAAGATTCTTTAAAGGGCTGTCTCATTTGTTTCCCCCTCACAGGGAACCAGTGCCAGCATCGAACCTTAATATTTGCATTGCACAGCTTATGCTTCTGCCCTTTGAGCCTATGGAATCTGCAGAGCTTAAATTTCTTACCTGGAAGGTAGTTTTTCTGGTAGCAGTCACTTCTGCCAGAAGGATAAGTGAGCTACAGGCCCTCTGTGTGGAAAAGGACTATGTTTCTTTCTACAGGGACAAGGTAGTGTTGAGAACTAATAGGAAGTCTCCCCCCAAGGTGGTTTCTGACTTCTGTTTGAACCAGTCTTTAACATTGCCAGTTTTCTTTACTGAGCACTCTAGCTCAGGTGAGCGTAGATTGCACAGCTTGGATGTAAAAAGAGCACTGAGTTATTACATGACTCATACCAACTATCATAGGCAGGACAGACAACAACTGATCTTACTTTGAGAGGGTTCCTGCAGTAGATCTTCACATATAGGACTGCACCCCCTGGCATCAGGTCCGAACGGCAAACTTATAGATAGCAATCATCAGCTGGAACCGTCCCCAACGTCAGGTGACGTGATGTCAGCCAGACTGTAAAAGGGGCAGTCCCGCACCTGCTCTCCAGTTCTTTCCCACCATCGCCTCAGTATTTTCGGCACATGATAGAACAGCGATCAAATGTCCGCCTTTTTTGTCGAACTTTTCTTCGCCTCATAGTAACATTTTCTTTATGATTTACTTACCATTTTATGTCTTCTAGACAGAAGAAGAAGTGCGCAAAGTGCAGCGCCCAAATCCCGCACGGGGATGACCATGCCCGCTGTCTCCTGTGCCCTGGTTCCAAGCACAGCACCGAGGAGTGCTCCATCTGCCAGGCCTTCAACCAGGCAACTCGAACCAGGCGCAAGTGGACCCTCGAGGCCCACCTCCTGATCCGACTGGCGTCGATGGAAAAGGAGCTCCAGGAACTGAGGGGTAGGTCGTCGTCGTTGCCGGCCCCAAAAAAGAAGAAAAGCAAGGAGAAGCGCTGGGACTGGAGTCCGTCGGTCAGAAAAAGCAACCTTTTCACCACCAAAGAAGGCTGGAACAAAAACCAGGCTAAGCATCAGGGAAAAAGACGCGCCCCTGGCTCAGGAGCCCAAACCCCTACAGGCTGAGTTCCCCAAACCAACCTTGGGGGCTAAAGCTCCCCTCCTCTCGGCGTCCTGACTCCTTTTCTCTCCTTCCGCTCCCTCCCTTAAGTCAGGAGGAACTGGTCGGAGGAAGGTTCGACCTCCACCTGGAGGGTTGGAGGTTCATCACCGCAGAGTCGTGGGTACTTCAGCTCATCCAGCGGGGTCACTCGATCGAGTTCCTCGAGATCACAGCCCCTCTGCCACCGGGACTGTCTTTCTATGCATGGAATCAGGTCCCCTTTGCCTCTCAAGAGATCCAGGCACTTCTTCTAAAGATGGCCATAGAACCCTTGCCTCCAAACAAGATAGGAAGGGGATTTTACTCGCATTTCTTCCTAGTCCCAAAGAAAATGGGCGACCTGAGACCATTCCTGGACCTCAACACAGTAAACATCTTCATCGAGTACAAGAAGTTTTGTATGTTGACTCTTCAGGGGCTCCTCCCCCTGCTCCATCCCAACTCCTGGCTGTGCTCCCTAGACATGCAGGATGCCTACCTGCACATCCCTATCTTCGCGGCCCACCGCCACTTCCTCTGTTTTGTTTTTATGGAGGACCACTTCCAGTTTTGGACGCTTCCATTTAGCCTTTCTTCAGCCCCTCAGGTGTTCACAGAATGTCTAGTGGTGGTGGCTGCGTTCTTATACCGCCAGGGCATTTATGTCTTCCCGTACCTGGACGACTGGCTCCTCGCAGCACCCACTTCTACCAGCCTGAAAGAGTCCCTCTCTTTCACTCTGAACTTGTTCTCACTTCTGGGTATCACGGTCAATTTCCCCAAGTCCCAGCTAGTACCATCTCGACGACTCCAGTTCATTGGAGCTGTACTAGTTACAGTTCAGAGCAAGGTGTTTCTGCCATTGGATCGAGCCAAGACTTTAGTTGCTCAGGCTACTCTCATGGCCCAGGCTTGATGGATCCCAACACATGCTGTGCTTCGTCTTTTGGGATTGATGGCAGTGGCCATTTCTACAGTACCCCTAGCCAGACTCCACATGAGGGTCACCTAATGGTCTCTCCGAGTCCAGTGGGATCAGAGGACGGACGACATGAACCAAAAAGTCATGATCTCCAGCAGCCTACAGAGAGATCTTCACTGGTGGCAGGATCTCTCCAACCTTTCAAGGGGAACACCATTTTCATTCCCCCATCCCAACCCAAATCCTCACCATGGACACCTCAGACTTGGGCTGGGGAGCACATCTGGGGGTACACAAGACACAGGGGTCTTGGTCCAACCAGGAACTTATGCTGCACATCAACATTGTGGAGACCACGGCGGTTCTTTACGCTCTCCAGGCGTTCCAGTCTCTCCTGATACCGGGATCAATTCTGGTCCAGACGGACAACATGTCCACAGTCTGGTACATCAACAAACAGGGAGGAACCCGGTCATACCCTCTGTGCAGAGAAGCAATGAGGGTCTGGTACTGGGTGATCCAGCATAGCCTTTTCTTGACAGCAGTCCACATCCCAGGCATAAGCAACGTCCTGGCGGACAGACTCAGTCGATCAGTGGCCAGGGCCTACGAGTGGGAGCTAAAGTCAGTGGTGGTCGAAGAACCCTTTCTTCGATGGGGTCGGCCAGAGATAGATCTGTTCGCCTCCCCATTCAACGCAGAACTACCCAACTTTTGCTCGCTCGTTCTCGGGCATGGTGCTTTTTGGTGAGACGCACTGTCTCTCTTTTGGACAGGGAGGTTTCACTACATCTTTCCTCCCTTTCCTCTCATTCAGAAGGTTCTGGTGAAACTTCAGCAGGAGGGAGCTCATATGATCCTTATCGCTCCTCTCTGGCCACGCCAGATTTGGTATCCTCTTTTGCAATAATTGACACTGGAACCTCTGGTCCCTTTGCCGTTTTCCCATGACCTCCTGACACAGGAGCAGGGCACCCTGGTGCACCCGAGCCTTCAGTCTCTCCACCTTCATGCGTGGCACCTGTGTACATAGCATTTTCCCGCTATGGTGTCTCCTCGCAGGTTGCACATATCTTAGTAGAAACCAGAAAACCTCTACTAGATCCACTTACGCCATGAAGTGGAAAAGATTTTCGATCTGGGCCCAAGCAAGGCGCTGGGACCCATTTTCGTGCTCGACGGCCCAGGTATTCGAGTACCTTGCACATTTATCTGAGGTGGGCCTTAGCTATTCTTTCATTAAGGTACATTTCTCTGTGGTGTCTGCCTACCACCTCCTGGTGGATGGTAAAACCTTGGTTCAGTTGGAGGTTGCCAAAACCTTTCTGAAAGGCATCCTTCAGTTGAAACCTCTAATCCGGAATCCCTGTCCCCCCTGGGACCAGAATTTCATGCTTGAGTAACTGACTTTATCCCCGTTTGAACCAGCTTCTACTTGCGATTTAAACTTCCTCTCCTGGAAGACTTTAGTTTTAGTCGCAGTGACTTCCGTCAGAAGTGTATCTGAGCTCCAGGCTTTTGTCTGTAATGAACCCTATTTAATTTTTCATAGGGACAGAGCAGTCCTTCAGACTAACCCTTCCTTTCTCCCCATAGAGGTCTCAGAAACCACTCTGAATCAGAGCATGGAATTACCAGTATACTATCCCCAACATTCCAACAGGGGGGAATACCTTCTGCACACCCTAGATGTGTACCGGCTTCTGAGGTACTATACGAACTGGATTAAAGAGGTTCGTAAATCCAACCAACTCTTTGTAGTCTTTGCTCCCCAGTTCCAGGGCAAGGCTATCTCCAAACAAACCATCTCTAGATGGTTAGCCAACTGCATCCACTTTTCTTACACGAAATTTGGGAAGTCTCTTCCGGGGGCAGTCAAAGGTCACTCCGCCCGCAGCATGGCTACCTCTACTGCCTTTTTCAGGAATGTGTCTACTGCAGAGATCTGTGCAGCAGCCACATGGTCGTCTGTTCACACTTTCACTAAGCATTACAGTCTGGACATTGCCCTTAGGTGCAGAACAGGCTTTGTTCTTGCAGTTTTGCAAGGCCTTCTTTTATGATTCTCTATGGCGACTTCTCCTCCCGGATGCACCTCAGCATTAGTTATTTTGGGGACTGCTTGGTATTCAGTCCTATATTTGAAGACCTACTGCAGGAACCCTTTTATATTTGAGATATTGCAGTTACGTAAGAACTTACCGTAACAGTAGATCTTCAAGAGAGGTTCCTGCAGTAGGTCTAGTTTCCCTCCCACCTTCCCCCAGCTCCTGGATGTTTTTTCCTTTATTTTTCATCCTACCTAGCCCTTGGGTCTAGAGAGGAAGCGGGGTCCTAGAAGTCTTTACTCCTGTCTTATTCTTACCTTTCTATAGGTCTCCGGTGGAAAAGAACTTGAGATCGGGTGTGGGACCGCCCCTTTTATAGTCGGGCTGACGTCACGTCACCTGACATCGGGGGCAGTCCCCGCTGATGATTGCTGTCTACAAGTTTGCCGTTCGGACCTGACGCCAGGGGGCACAGTCCTATATGTGAAGACTTACTGAAGGAACCACTTTCAAAGATCTACTGTTATGGTAAGTTCTTACATAACTGCAATTTCCTCACCTATGGGAAAATAGGTAAAGGTACTCCTGCTTCTAAGAGGACTATCTCTTGATGGCTATTCCAGTGTATTCAGATTTGCTACTCAAAGGCAGGCAAGGTTCCTCCCTCTGGTCTTAGGCTCACTCTACAAGAGACACTGCTGCCACGATTGCAGCTGCCCGAGAGGTATCTCTAATGGAAATATGTAAAGCAGCTACCTGAAGGTCAGTCCACACCTTGACTAAGCATTATAGCCTGGACACCCAGTCCAGGAGTGATGCCAGATTTGGCACAGCTGTCTTACAGAGTCTTTTTCTTAAATAGATTCTGGCCCACCTCCTTGAGGTACTGCTGCATAGGCTGCTAGAGTAATAATATTAGTGGAGTCCTGGAGTTAGAAGAAAAAATTACTCACCTGTAGTAATCTTGTTTCTTCCAAAGGGATCCACTAATATTGTTACTCCTCTTTCTTGCATCCCCCTTTTATCATCAGTAACAAGAAAAATCCTGTCCACTGCCAAGATGTATAGTTGGAGTGGCATGCCACCTGCTGGCTCCTTCTAGTATTGTCTTAACTTGTAGGTTCTTTTCTAAAGGCATATCTGACTTCAGAAAAAAAAAAGGGGGACATTTGTTTATAGTAGTCCTTTGGTTAATGTTATTTGCCCAGTTGGGCATTATTTTTCTATAATTATTTAAACAGTGATTTACATGTTGTTATGGCCTCTTTGCAGGATTCTAAGAAATGTGAGGTAGAATGTAGGCAGTTGACACTGAGCAGTTTAAAAATAGATGCACGAGCTAAACATTCCATGATTGGCATATCATTCTGTTCTCTCTGGGGCAGTGCTGGCTTAAGGGAGCACTGCAAGAGTAATAATATTAGTGGATCCTTTGGAAGAAACAAGATTACTACAGGTGAGTAATTTTTTCTTCTAGGCAGCTGGGGCCTCGCTTGGAGGGCCTGGAAGCTAACCGCAGGTATTGGGGTGAAGGTTTACAGAGCACGTCAAGGAAGATTTAAACTAGGAGGGGGGACAATATAGTTGGAGATAGGCACACTTGCACAGTTGACGAGGGTCATACAGGTCTCTTCCCAGTGCTAACACAGGCAGAGGGGACAACAAGGCTAAAAAATAACTTGGGGAGGGCAGAAGAATGGGGAAGGGAGGGATTGTTTAACCAGGAGAGGCACACTAAGCTGGAGCTTTTTTCCATGTGTGACCTGGGAGCACAAGGAAGTTTAGTGACTTGCTGAGGGTCACACTGTATGCAAGTGGGAGCTGTTGAATTCAAACCCAGGTCTCCTGGGAATGTGAGAATAGGAGTACAGAAGGGGGAGGGGCACAGGGTATGGCACCATCTGAGACAAGTAAGGAAGCAGGAGGGGAAGGTAGATATTAAAAATTCTGAGAGAAGCTGGAAGCAGGGGACCAGGATGGCTGGCAGGATGGCTATGTGTGCAAATGTCAAGAGCCACCCTGAGCAGTTGGACCTGTGACCTGCAGCAGTGGTGACAGCAGCCCAGTTAGACTTGGTGGCTATCACAGAGTAGTGGGCAACATAGCACCATGACTGGGATTTGAACATTCGAGATTATGTAATGTTTAGGAAAGATAGGGAAGAGGGGAAGGGTGTTGTTATACATAAGGGATGGCATCAAAGCCACAGCGATTAAGGAACTCTGGGAGTGTAGAGGCATGGAAACAGTGTCGGTGCAGGTAGTCACAGGTGGGGGAGGAACATTAGGATTGGATTGATATATAAACCGTTTCAGAAAGAGGTGACTGATAAGGAACTGAGGGAAGAAATTAGAAGGGCAGCAGAGCAGAGGAGGCGCTGCTTATAGGAGACTTCAGCATGATAGATGTGGCCTGGAACATCCCAGTGGCAGCAAATGGAAGGAACCAGTTATTGGCAGAGACATTTCAAGAGGCATTTTTGATGCAGAGAGTAGAGGACCATACAAGGGAAAAAACCACACTTGATTTGTTCCTCGCACACAGGAACAGTAACTTGGAGGTCTTAGTTCAGGACCCACAGGGAACCAGCCATCACCAGACTGTGTGGTTCTATAGCAAAGTAGAGGCAGATAGAAAACATTCACAGGCAAAGATTCTGGACTTAAGAAGGGTGGATTCTGGTAGGATGTGGGAGCTGCAGAAGGAGAAACTGGGGTTGGGGGAGCAGCACTGGAGGTGGACAAGTGGGACCTAATCAGAAATGGGATATTTGAGGCCTTAGTGCTCTGCGTAAGGGTGGTATAATACAGCAAGTGACAGAAAGTTGTGGTACACAAGAGGGTTGGGGGAGGCAGTGAAGGAGAAAAGGCTGTCTTTTAAAAAGTACAAAATCAGCCAGGTTCCTTGTGTCATGAGGCTTCTCCACACATGGTCACTGGTACTCATCCTGCAGGCAGTTCTCCTGGCCATTCATGTCTTGGAAGAAAACAGCCAGCTGGCGGATGCTCTGAGCCAGATTGGAGAGACATCACACGAGTGGTCCTGCCTTATTGTGTAGTGGGGATGTTTTTATTTTGGGGCACACCTTTGGGGGCTCTGTTTGCCTCCTGGGAGAACAGAAAGCTGAGGCTGTTCTATGCCTGCCCCCCCCCAACCGAGACGCTACAGACAGATGCCTTCTGTCGGTCCTGGACCCTGGGCCTTCTGTATGCCTTTCCTCTCTTGGCCTTCTGTGTGTTTTTTCTCCTTTGCCCTTGATCCACAAGGTGGTGCTCAAGGCTTGTTTGGACAAGGCGAGGTTGATCCTGATAGTTACAGACAGTTCTGGTACCAGGATCTCGTCAGGCTCAGCAGCAGGTACCTGTGGTGGTTACCTCTTTGCCAGGACCTGCTGATGAGACTACAGGGAACGGCCCTACATTCGGACCTTCAGTCATTGCACCTCCCAGTTTAATTCCTGAGGGGCTAGAGTTACAGTCCTTGGGCCTTTTGGAAGATGTTCTCCATGTGGTCAACTTTTAGAATTTATGTGTTCATGTGGAAGTTCTTGCTTTCACAAGGACAAGGTTGCCCTTCACCCTTACTCAAGGTTCCTCCGAAAGAAAGTGTTGGGAGTTGCACCTTGATCAGGTGATGAAACCCCCAGTTTATTTTAATAACCCTACCTCAGATCACAGGCTTCATCTGCTGGATTTGTGGAGAGCGCTGTCCTGTTATAATGAGTGCATGGCTGGAATTCACTGTGAGGCTCGACAGCTGTTTGTCATCTGTGCTGAAGCTGTGCATGACAAACAGGCAGAAAATAAGACAGTTAGCAGATGAATCACATCCTGTGTGACCCTCTGCTACAGGTTTGCTGGTAGGGAGCTGCTGTGGCCTTTTCCAGGTACATGTTCATCACCCACTACAGCATTGACCTTCTCGGTCATCATGATGCTGTGTTTGGGGCCTTAGTCCTCCAGTCTGTATTTGCCTCATAGGGCTGTGCACCTTGCCCCCTCCTCCTGGAAGATTGCTAGAAATCTGCCAGAGTGTGACTAACAAACTGAATCTACATTGGTAAAAATACAGGTTACCCAGAGACTTAGAAATACAGTTCTACTAGTGGTGCTCAGTTCACACCCATAGAACCCACCTGACTTCCCCCTGGCAAGAGACACACAGATCCCTGTCTTCAGCATGCAAGATCTGATGTTGATGGTTCGGAGCCAGAGTAGATTTAACCATTGGTGGTGGGAGGCACTTGGCTTAAAGACGTCTGACTGAGCTACACCCAGATTTAACTGCCAGAGTGTGGATGTGACTGGAATACCACTAGTAGAACTATGGTTACAGGTGAATATCACTATTCCCCCTTTGGTGCAGCAAGCTTGCCATTTCTCCTGTCTCTTGCCTGGTTGCCGGGGTTTTGGACTGCATGGCTATTGCTGGTGTTCTCAGGGCTGAAACAACCTCCCTGACGGTGCATCTGGCAGCTATATCTGCATTTGCCAAGAAGGGGCTTCTTCCTTGGCCTTTTCTCTTTTTTCAGTAGATTCATGAAGGGGTTAAATTAATATCCCTTTCGTCAGCATCCAGTATTCTCGTGTGACCCTGTTTTGGTTCTTTCAGCATTTCTGTCTTTGAAAATGGCTTTGTTAATAGCTGTAGCCTCAGCGAGGAGATTAACTTAGCTGCAGGCTCTCTGTATTGACCCTGACTATTTGGCCTTCCTTAAGGAGTTCAGTTCAGTTTATTGTCAGGAATACTCTATTGAGCAGGCTCCTTTACAGGGAAGTCCTGGAGGACACATAGGACATAACATTGACATAAAATACATGTAATCTGTGTTTACATATGAACAGTGCTCATAGGTCAAACAACATAAATATACAATCAATAAAAAGACATCACATTCCACGCTGGCGACCTGGGTTCGGGAACGGACTCGGGCCGCTGGGGTTGGAGGAGGATCAAGCGTCCCATCGGATGCTGTCCTCCTCCAGGGGTGGGTTCCTGGGGTGCTTTGAGCACCTGTCGTACCGGTGCTTGTGGAAGAACAGGGCATCGGGGCACAGGCAGTTCTTTGGAACCGGGGAGGGGAGGACGTTGTGGGCTCTTGGCAACAACGTGCGCCAGCACGTCGTCTGCCGGGACATCAGTCCTTCATGCCGATGTCCTCAGGAGTAGTGGAACTTAAGAGGGAGCAAAAGCAGAAAACACCCCGCCCAACCCCAAGATGACGACTGACCTAATCTCCCGGATCACCTACCATGGGCAGACCCCAATGTGCAGGCACTCCAGAAGGAAGGTAAGGGGGGATATGGGAGTATGCTGACACTCTAGGGGCATACTCCATGGTGGGATCACTGGGGATAAATGATCAAGTCTGAAGGAGTGGGGGTGAGTGGGTAGTAAGGTGGGATAAAAATAAAGTATAAAAAAAAAAAAAAGACCACGTTAAAATCAATAATAAAAGACATCACATTAACAAGGTAGTGCAACGGGCAAACTGAGCAAGATTTGAACATAATATCAGTACTTCGCAGTAGTATGATTTAGATATCTGGACTGCAGTCAAGGAAGGGGGGGGAGTGCTGAGTGTAGGCAGGAAGAGAAAAGGCCTATAATAAGGTCAGAGGAAGGGGGATAGAGAGGAGGGAAGTACTGACAGTAGGCAGATAGTAAAATGGGACTAGCATGTAAGGAAGGTGAGAGCATGGGTTGATGGTATAGCAGCAGGTAGGCAGGAATGGGGTGAACGGAATGGATAATAGGGGAAGGTTGATGTGTAGAGTACGGGGATGAAGGTGAGGTCATGGTGGAGGTTTTAGGCCACAGAGGTGAAGGATACTGGTTAGACAGCATGGGGAGTGGTTGCTTCTTAGTGGTGATTGCAGGAGTCAATCAGAGTAGTATTGACTAGTTGTCTGAAGCTGTTTAGGGGAATTAGGGTTTGAAGTTTGAGATGAGATTGGACTGTATTCCAAGCTTCCGGGAGAGCACAATTTATAGGGATAAGGTGGCCCATGGGGCACATCCAAGATTTCACCTCAGGTTATTTCAGAGTTCATGTCAATCAGTCTGTTTCTGCGTCAGTGTTTTTTCCAAACCCATTGCTGGCAATGCTGAAGCAACCCTTCACCACCTGGATGTGAAGAGGGTGCCAAGTTTTCATTTGAATAGGACAGAGCTCATTGAGGTTCAGTCATCTTTTTGTTACATATGGAGGTGTTTTCCCAGGCCGTTGAGTAGCCAGAAATACCATATCCTGTTAGTCTCTTGTGTTGCCCATTGCTACATAATTGCCTCATGTCTTGTCCTTAAAGCTCTGCATGTCCACTCTGTTATGGAGTGTAGCCATTTTAGTGACAGACTGTACATTTGTCCCCTTGACAGAAACCAGCAAGACAGCCAGTTGGTTGAGAAGAATTCTGGCACTCTGGATCACATGCATCACTCAGACAGTGGTTGAAGCTGAAGCTGTGAGAATTTTATTCAAACATCAGTATCAAACATGGGGAACTGATCTACCTCCAGGTTTTGTACTGATGTTTGAATAAAACTCTCACAGCTTCATCGTCAACCGTTATCTGAGTGATGCATATAATTCAGAGTGCCGGAGTTCTTCTGTACAGTATGACATAGAAGGCTAGCATCCCGTTTTCTTCTTGGCACCCTCAGTTTGTCTATGATGCACTGAACCTTGTGGTCCACATTGTAACCATCCACTTGGGCATCCTCCATTCACACCTTCACCTCACGCTTTGTTATGGCCCTACAGTCTTGCCATCCTTTGGGCCTGTGGTTCTGAAGAGTTTTCCCCCCAAATAGCTCCATCATTTCTATCCTCACGGTGTACTGTTAGTAGCAGTGGGTGCGGCTATAGATGAATGTGTATTGTTAGTAGAAAAGACTACTCACCTGTTACTTGTCAAATTATATACGCATCATAGGGAGGGGAAACAATGCGGTGGAGTATGCTTGTACATACAAAATTCTATCACATCATACTTAATAGAGCCACCCTTGGAGACAGATGAAAAACTTGAAACAGTTTAGGTCAAGCTAGTGTTTCCAGACCGCAAATCAGTATTAATTGGAAATTGTTGTAGGCCACCAGTATCCGCAAAAGAATGTAACACAGCACTAAATAATTAAATCTCAGAAATGGCTACTCTTGGAAACATAATTGTATTGGAAGATTTTGATTACTGTGGAATTGACTGGGAGACCTTCTCCAGTGGGGCTCCCACTGAGAGATTTTTTTGAACAGTGTATAAATAGGGGACTTGACCAAGTTGTATCAGATCCCACTAGGAATAACAACATCCTAGACTTAATATTAACAAATATGGAGAATGAAATTCTAAATGTCAATATCTTAGCAGTGCTAGGCAATAGTGACCATCAGGTAGTTACCTGCTACTTGATCAAGGGAATATCAAAACATGTTTGTAGCACAATCATTAAAAACTGTCATATGGCTGACTTTGATGGTATACTGGAGAGCCTTTCTAAAATAGTCTTGGATATAACTTTCAGACACAAGACGGCTGATAATGCATGGGAAAGGTTTAAGGACATAATTAACGAGAATGAAAACTTGTTTGTACCAATAAGGAAAAAATACAACAACAAAGGTAGGGTCCCAGTTTGGCTAAATCAAAAAAGTTAAAAAAACAAATAAGATTTAAGTAAAATGCTTACAAACGGTATAAAAAAGAACAAACTCAAGAAAATAAAGTTAAGTACCTTAAAACACAAAAAGATTTAAAATATATGATCAGGCAGGCCAAAACAAATCTTGAATTTAAAATAGCACATACAAAAGATAGAAAACTACTGTATTTATATATCAATTCCAATTGTCGGAACAAAGTGAGAAATATAGGACCAATACTGGATAATAATAAGCTAATTGAAGACGATAAATTGGTAGCTGATAAATTCAGTGATTACTTTTGCTCTGTTTTTTCATCATCTCCTTCATCTACCTTATCAAACAAATCAACTGAACCACTGTTTACAATAGAAGTATATACTGTACTATCACAACTAGATGCAAAGTGTAGTCCTGGGCCAAATAACATTAATCCCATGTTTTTGAAAAAATCAGCCATAGCAATGGCTCACCCTCTCCCAATTATTTTTAGTTACTCACTAAGGGATGGTTTTGTACCAGATGACTGGAAAAATGCGACAGTTGTGCCAGTATACAAAAAAGGAAACGGGGAAAAATTGAGAACTATAGGTCAATAAGTCTGACCTCCCATTGCTGTAAACTCATGGAACAACTAATTAAAAACAGACTTGAATTATACCCGGATAATTCCGATATAAAAGATGACAACCAACACGGATTCGAAAAGGGAAGGTCTTGCACCACTAACCTACTAGTGTTCTATAACAGCATTAGTAAAAGTTTGGATAGCGGTTACCCATCTGACGTAAGTCTACTCGTTTTTTCTAAAGCCTTTGATAATATTACCCCATGGTAAATTGATAGACAAATTATTACAACTTGAGATTAATACTGATATAATTAGATGAATTCAAAATTGCCTGTTAAATAGAACTCGAGTACGTATAAATGATACAGTTTCCAGTGAGGGTTTAGTTGGCAGTGGTGTTCCCCAAGGGTCAGTACTGGGGCCTATTCTAGTCAGTCTATACATTCAGGATATGGACCAGGATATAAATAACAGTATTGTCAAGTTTGCAGATGATACTAAACTAGGTGGTGAGGTAAACACCATCAACAGGCACCTAACACTAGTAGCTGACCTAGCCAGCATTGAGTGGTGGAGAGAACAAAATGATATGATACTCAGTATCGACAAATGCGTAGTATTCCACCTAGGTAGAAACAATCCAGATTATTCATATATCTTAGGTCAGACAATGTTAAAATCAGTCCACAAAGCACTGGATTTGGGTACAACAGTAAATAATTCCCTCTCTTCCTCTGATCATTGCAGGGCAGTTGCTAGAACAGCTCGGTCAATGGTAACTAAAATTAAATGCCCATTTGTGAGCAAGACAAAACAACTTATTGTACCCATCTATACAACATATGTCTGGCCTATACTTGACTATGGATCTCAGTTTTGGTCCCCCTACATGCTTAAAGATATAAGAATAGTAGAAGGAGTACAGAGGGCTACAACAAAGAACATTCCTAGACTTACAAGGCTAAATTAAGGGAACATTGTTTAACTAGGAGTAGCACACTAAGCCAAAGCTTATTTCCAGATGCGACCCGGGAGCACGAGGAAGTTAAGTGATCTGTTCAGGATCACACATATGCAAATTATCCAATTAGACTACTGGAAACCGGTCTACATTCCCTCGAAACTAGAAGACAAAGGGGAGACTTATTACTATTGTATAAACTAGTACAAAACCAGGATCTAATATTAGACTATGACCAACATTATAGTAATACGAGAGGAAACCTATGATCCCACAATAAAAAAATAATTATAAATTCATCATAAACAGTAAAGAGGAATAATTTCTTTACACTTCGAGCTCCAGTGGTATGGAATAGACTACCTAAAACGGCAGTAAACTACAAGTTTAAGCTCTTTTAAAAATACCTTAGACAGACTCTATTATAATCGTCAATTGTTGGTCTAATTGCCCACACGTGGGGGACATTCCCGATGGTCCTTGAGCCCCCTTATGTCCTTCAGCCCCTAGTAAACCGTGTTCCTTCTAGTAGCATTCATCCATAGCCTCACAGGCCCACCCATCCTCCCCTGCCTGTGCTACGTAAACTTGGTAGGTGCTTGAACTACTCACATGGTACTGCTTCTCTTCAGCGGCAAAGGCCTGACAGTCGGAAGGAATTGTACGCAAGGTGTGCGGGAGGTTTCTGTGTTTGCAGTTTGCATCAGATTGGAAAGTTGCTGGGTGCTATCTCCTTGTGCAGAAATTCTGCAGTATGTGTTGCTGTGGATGAATATCAGTAGAAGAAACACAGTTACAAATGAGTAAACAGTTTTGTGTGTTTTTTATAGTGGTGTTTTGTGACAGTAATTGTAATTTATTCTCATTTGTGGTCAGGTCGTCTGGCGTGGCTGGTGTACATAGTGGGTACGGTTATTGGAGGACGTTTAACATACACGAGCACTGACGAGCATGATGCCATGGACGGGGAACTGTCTTCCCGGTAAGTGTAGCCTTTCTAAAGTAGAATATTTTTTGTTCTTGAGAATTAGTTTTGGGAAACTGTTACTTTGTTTTAATTGAATAGTATGTCAAGCAGATTTACAACTTGATGAAACACACAGTAAGACACCACAGGCAGTGATAGACCACAGACAGTGGTACATAATAGTGATATGCCAGAGATATGCCACAGACAGTAAAATGCCACAGTGATATGCCACAGACAGTGATATGCCAGAGACAGTGTTATCACACACACATACACACACACTGTGATATATCACAGACATTGGTATTCCACAAACAGTGTATGCCACAGACAGTGAATATGCTATATGGTGATATGTCACATACAGTGATATGCTACATATTGTGATATACCACAGACATTGATACGGGCACAATCATATGCTGCAATCTGATGCACCAGAGACAGTGATATGCTGGGTGGGATGAGTCATTCATATTGTCTTCAAGGACCCACACTTTCGATTGTGCTTCATTCGAGAAGGTGACCACCGACCATGGGCCAGTGTCTTTTGGGGCTCTCCTCCACGTTATGTCGGAGTTCATGAATGTGCCCTTGGAACCAGTGCAGAAGAGGGCTAAGTACCCCTTCACTGACATCCTGGACAGGGACGAATTTCCGGGGGTTGGCTGAGGCCATTTTGGCACTGGCCTTGGGAGCTTTGGCATCATCCTGCCCTGCACCCTCCACCTGTATGGTCTGCAAGTATGCAGTCCCTACAGGGTCCCTTGCTGGGTTCTCGAACCACCCTTTGGCCAAAGGGTTGGTCTCGGACTCAGCCTTTTGGAAGTCTGGTGGCCAAGGGACATGGACAGACCCCCAGCGGGGGAGTCTAAGAAGCATGACCATACAGCCAGGAAGGCCTTCTCTTGATCTTCGCCAGGAGAGCTACATTGTTCTGAAGGCCAGTTTTTGTCACCGTTGCTAGGAGTGCTGGATACCGTCTCCCTCACCTCCCTGCTGATAAGCAGCTGCCGATGAAGTTGGTCAGACACCAAGTCCAAGTGCTGGCTAAGTCCAACACCACCCTGGATTCTCTGGCATTGTCCCAGAAGGACCACAAAGCTCAGAAGCCTAAGAAAAAGACCTTCCAATACTGGTTCTTTCAGTCCTGTGACACCAAGGACTGCTGAGGAGCATGGAGTTTGTGAGGTGGGAGAGCCTGGAAATCAAATTTGACGGCAGATAAGGACCGCTTGGCCCATCTAGTCTGCCCATTTCCCTACCTGATGGATAAGCTGCAGATTCTAGTTAATCAACAGCTTACTTCCTCCTACCCCCCACTAGAATTGCCTTGTGTCTGTCCCATGCATGCTTGAATTCTCCCACTCTTCCTGACTCCACAACCTCCTCGGGAAGGCTGTTCCATGCATCCACTGTGAAAAAATACTTTCTAACATTACCTCTGAGCCATCCCCCCATTATCTTCAAATTGTGCCCCCTTATTCTTGCACATCTCTTTTTCAAACAACATGAAATCTTGCTATATTATGACAATTGCAGTATGACCGCAGGTTAGAACTGCTCCGGAGGTGAAATAGTTAACTTTCCATGCAGGCATGGAACTTAGAGCGAGCTCGGTTGAAAACTCTGTCTGTTGTGCTTCAAACGCAACTGTCAGATTTCTTTACTCCTCCTCACTGAACAGTCACGCCGAGATTTCCTTCTGCTCGGTTCATTTTGTCGGTTTAAAAGTATTATTTTTCGGTTTTAGCTGAAATTAAACCGCAACCGGTCGGTTCAAGCTCTGTCTGTGGTAATGTAAGTAATAGATAGGTTTTACATTTTATTTTTTCTGTGTGGAACTTGTAATTCTTTATCGGTTCGGTTTGAACCGATCAGGTTGTATTTAAAATCTACTAGTCCTTTTTTTGAGTGTGGTTCCCGGTTCTTATCGGTTCTAAAAAAAACGGATTTCATTACGGTTTTTTCCACGACTCGTGACACGGTTGGGAACCGATAAGGGTATCTTGCTTGGTGGATTGCCATAAACGGGCAAGTTGGTTAGGCTGGCATTATGTCTGAGAAACTCAAAAGAAAAACTGGACCCACTGGGTTTCAACACTGTAGTGTTTGTGGGGAAGCTTTTGCTAAGGCTGACCCACACACCACATGTGTCTATTGTCTGGGGTTTGACCACCTCAGTTCAGACTGCCAGATTTGTCACAATTTCCCTGCTGCCACCATAGATAAGAGAGTTGGTAGGCTCAGGGAAAGGGAGGCCAAAAAGTCCGCTGACCCGGATGGCCAGTCCAGTTCGGTGCCAACCGAACCGGAGGGAGTGCCCTCTGACCAGGGCGATACTTCCTCGGGCAAACGAAGAGCCGGTTCTGAGGAGCCGGTTCCAGCAAAAAGGACTAGAAAGTCAGCTAGTGTAGAGCCAAAAGTTCTCTCCCCAGCTGCTGAGGAAATAGCTAAAGCAATTCAAATTGTCCAGTCTCTCTCTCCGGTTCTGACCGAACCGACACCTTCAGGTAAGCGTTGTGTCTGCGTTCTCACCGGTTCAAGATTATGATTTTGAGGATTTTATGAACCGGGAGGGGAAGAGGAATATGAGGAGAGTGAATATGGTTTTGAAGATCTGGATGTGCCTATTGATCCGGACATCTCTCCAGATAGACCCCTAGGGTTTCTCCTCCAAGGCTTTCTGAGTCCTCTTCATTTCATGTTTTATAAAAAGTTGCTGAAACTCTCCAGCTCCCTGTTGAGGAAGCTGTTGATGACCAAGAGGGCCAGACTATGTAGAAATGATGGATATTCCAGAGTCTAGGAGACTGTCTATTCCTTTGCATAAATCTTTTCGGAAACAGACAGTATACTTTATCAGGCTCCGACACTGATTTCCTCACTCAACAATGCAACCATGTGGGGGTAGTGCAGGCTGCAGCCTGTGACAAGGCTAATATTCCCCTAGCTTCACACCCCCTTGAGAAGGACTCCAGGAAGATTGATGCTATGGCAAAGAAACAGTACATGGCAGCATCTTTGGGACTCAGACAAGCAAATTATGGCTTATGCTGCTAGGTACCAGAAACCAGATAGGATACTGTGCTGGCCTAGCAAAACAAGTCCCTGACCAGCTTGCCAGGGAGCTGGAACAGTTGGCTATGGATGGTATTGAGGCATCCAAGGTGCAATTTCATGCTGCAGTGGACTCTAATGATGTTTCATCAAGAGTCATGGCTACATCTGTGGCACTTGCAGAGATGGCTTGGCTCAGATGTACTACCCTGTCTCAGGATACCAGTCTAAGGCCATGGATTTTCCTGTTGTGGGAAACTCTCTATTTGGGAGCAAACAGAGAATTACATGAAGAAAATGGATGAATATAGGACCACCTATAGGGTGCACAGGCCAAGGAAAAAGGCAGGCCACTCCTCAAAAGCAGCTTCCTAGAGGCAGGGGCAGACCTTTTCATAGGCCTTTTACCAAGCCCAGCTTCCTCCTCCGCCTATGCTCAGAGGGGTTCTTTAGAGGGAGAGGCAGATGGGTGCAAGCAGGTCTGCTTCCACCCCTCAGCCCAAAGCCCCTGCCAAACAGGCACCCTGATGGGATTGCCAGGGCCGATTCTCCTCTCTCTACCTGTAGGGGCAGGCTGGCTTACTTTGTCCAGGACTGGAAGTCTTTAACATCAGACAAGTGGGTCCTGGGAAGTAGGCCAGGGACTGGTTCTCAGGTTCAAAAATTTCAAAGCTGAGAACCAGATCTTTCCACCTGCAACTCCATCAGAGGCACTCGCCCTAGAGGCAGAGGTCTCTACCTCCTGGCTGTCAGAGCTGTGAAAAGGGTTCCTCCCTACACCAGGGCAAAGTTTGTACCCAGGTACTTCCTTACCCCAAAAAGACAGGAGAACGCGACCCATCCTGGATCTCAGATATTTAAACAAGCACCTTTTAAAGCCAAAGTTCAAAATGGTGACTCTGGGAATTATCCTACCCTCTCTAAGGCCAGGGGACTGGCTAGCTTCCCTGGACCTCAAGGATGCCTACTTCCATATTCCCATCAGAAGTTCCCATCGAAAGTATCTCACGTTCGAGCTGCCCTCAGGCCACTACCAGTTCAGAGCAATGCCCTTCAGCCTCACTTCTGCCCCAAGGGTATTCACCAAATGCTTGGCAGTAGCAGTTGCCTACCTAAGAAGGCAAAAGATTGCCATCTTTCCTTACCTGGACGATTGGCTCATAGTAGGCCAGTCTCCAGACCAGGTCAGTTTACACCTTCAGATAACGCAGCAACTGCTTACCTTTCTAGGTTTCCTTCTGAATATCTCAAAGTCAGTTCTAGAGCCTGTCCAGCTTCTTACCTTCATAGGCGCAGAACTGAACACACAGGAAGCCAGGGCCTTCCTCCCCCTGGACAGGGCAAAGACCCTAGTCTCCCTGGCCTCCTCGCAGGTCTCCCGGCCAGCAAGGCATTTTCTGCAGCTCCTAGGACACATGGCTGCTTCCACAGCAGTTGTGCAAGGAGCAAGATTTCAGATGAGGGACATCCAGTTCCATTTGAGAGCTTTTTGGTCTCAAAGAAAGGATCCTCTTACCAAGTTGATCCCAGTAACTCGCACCCTGATCCAAGCCCTACAGTGGTGGCAGGATCAGAGCAACCTGAGACAAGGGGTTCCTTTTGTCACTCAGTCTCATTCTCTAATCCTTACTACAGATGCGTCCCTCTTGGGCTGGGGAGCTCACATGGGCGACCTCACCACCCAGGGTCTGTGGTCTCCCCAGGAATCTCTGCTCCACATCAACCTGTTGGAGCTCAGAGCAGTTTTTCTAGCACTTCAAGCTTTTTCCAAATCTGTTCAGAACAAGAGTATTCAGGTCAGAACAGACAACACCACCACTACAATGTGGTACATCAACAAGCAAGGGGGCACTCGGTCTACGGCCTTGTGCACCAAAGCGATGAAGTTGTGGTCTCTGGCTTACTCCCTGAACACCTCCCTTATGGCAGTTCACCTCCCAGGCAAGGACAATGTCCTGGCAGATGCTCTCAGCAGGATTTCCCAGGGCCACCACGAATGGTCACTGGATCCCCTGGTCTTGGGAGTAGTATTTGCCAGATGGGGCACCCCGCAGATAGATCTTTTTGCAGCCCCAGACAATCACCAACTTCCTCTTTTTTGCTGCAGGCCCCCAGTGTTGGGCTCACTCCCCTGGATGCCTTAGCCCTCAGTTGGGAGGGGAAGTTTCTCTATGCCTTCCTTCCCTTCTCTCCTGTTCAAAGTGCTAGTCAAAATCAGTTCCCAATCATGCAAAGTCATTCTGATAGCTCCGATTGGGCCAGACAGCCCTGGTATCCACTCCTGCTGTCCTTAGCAGTCCATCCTCCCTGTCCTTCCCAGGAATCACAATCTGTTAACCTGTGCCCAGGGAAGGGTCTGGTACCGAATCTCAAATCTCTCAATCTCAAGGCTTGGTTCTTGAAGAGTTAGAGTTTGCTGATTTACACCTTTCCCAAGGTATAATGAATATATTGAAGGCCTCAAGGAAGCCTTCCACCAGGGCTACTTACAATTCCAAATGGAAAAGGTTTTCCATATGGTGCTCGGAAAAGCATATTTCCCCAGTCTCTACTGATCTACCCACAGTCCTGGATTATATGGTCCACCTGAATTCTTTGGGGCTGAGACCAGCTACCTTGAAGGTGCACTTGGCAGCTGTGTCTGCTTTTATTTCAGCAGGTAAATCCTCTTCTCTTTCAGCTCATCCTGTATTTTCCAAGTTTTTTAGGGGTTGTTTCACACCAACCCTCCATTCAGGGATCCTGCCCTGCCTGGGATCTTAATGTTTGCATTGCTCAGCTTATGCAACCCCCTTTGAGCCCTTGTCTTCAGCTGAGCTCAAGTACTTGACTTGGAAAACTGTGTTTTTGGTAGCCATCACCTCTGCCAGACGCATAAGTGAATTACAAGCGTTGTCAGTGGAGCAGGAGTTTATCTCTTTTCACAGAGATAAGGTGGTCCTTCGGACTAACAGAAAGTTCCTACCTAAGGTGGTTTCAGATTTCCACCTTAATCAATCTATTTCACTTCCAGTGTACTTCACTGACCACTCCTCCTCTGGGAGAGGAGGCTGCACAGCCTAGATGTGAAGAGAGCCCTTAGTTACTACATAGAGCATACCAAGGGTCATAGGTTTGACTCCTCCAACTGTTCCTCACCATGGCGGTTGGTAAAGGAAGCCAGCCACTAAAGATCCATTGCCAGGTGGATTGTCTCTTGTATCCAATTCTGCTATGAGAAGTTGGGTAAGTTCCCCTCAGGCCTGAGGGCTCACTCTACCAGAGGTACAGCTGCTTCTCTGGCTGCTGCCATAGACATTCCTATTCTAGAAATATGTCAAGCAGCTACCTGGAAAACAGTTTACACTTTTACCAAGCATTACTCCCTGGACATCCAGGCTAGGAGTGATGCTCGGTTTGGCACAGCTGTGCTTCAGAGCCTATTTCCTAAGTAGGTTCTGTCCCTCCTCCATGGAGGTACTGCTGTGTAGTCTGCATATGTCATAATATAGCAAGACTTCATGTTGTTTGAAGAAAAATTACTCACCTTAGTAATGTTGTTTCTTCTAATGGAGTCTTGCTATATTTGACCTCCCTCCTGCCTGCCTCTCAGAACCAATGTTTTGGGGATGTGGGTGGGCAAGTACAGAGCTGGCACTTTTTGATGCCCACCTTGCTGTTTTCACCTACCTTTTGGGTGAATTGGTGTTGTTTTTGCATTTTTGGGTCTCCTGACTTGAGTCTTTGTTTTAGGCCAAAAATGAGTGTTTATGTTAGTAGCCAGTTGACTAGTGTAGGTTTACAGCTTCCACACAGAACCTTAGTGAGTTTTAGCTCGTAAAGATCTGACAGTTTGCGTTTGAAGCACAACAGACAGAGTTTTCAACCGAGCTCGCGCTCTAAGTTCCATGCCTGCATGGAAAGTTAACTATTTCACCTCCGGAGCAGTTCTAACCTGCAGTCATACTGCAATTGTCATAATATAGCAAGACTCCATTAGAAGAAACAACATTACTAAGGTGAGTAATTTTTTCTTCTGAAATATGCTACCCTCTTGTACTTTAATTCCCTTGAGATACTTGAAAGTTTCTATCATGTGCCCCCTCTCCCTCTTTTCCTCAAGGGTATGCATATTAAGGTGCTTTAGTCTATCCTCGTATATCTTCTGGTGCAGACTCTGCACCATTTTGGTGGCCGTCCTCTGAACAGCCTCCACTCTGTCTATGTCTTTGTGGAGATGGGGTCTCCAGAATTGCACGCAGTACTCCAGATAGGGTCTCACCAACTGTCTGTAGAGAGGGATAACAACTTCCTGTTTTCTACTGTTGATGCCTCTCCCTATGCATCCCAGTATTCCCCCAGCCCTCCTTACTGCCTTCTCACATTGCTTGCCCACCTTTAGGTCATCTGATATAATTACTCCTAGGTCTCTTGATTTTTGTTGTTGTTATTGTCTCACCCCCATTGTGTACTCTTCCCCTGGGTTTTTGTTTCCCAGATGCATTACCTTGCACTTCTTTGCATGGAATCCAAGCTGCCATATATTTGACCATTCCTCCAACCTTGCCAAGTCCTTTTTCATCCTTTCCACCCCACCTTGAGTATCAACGCTGTTGCAGATCTTTGTGTCGTCTGCAGGGTCATACTTTTCCTTCCAGGTGCTCTCCAATGTCACTTACAAAGACATTAAAGAGGACCGGTCCCAGTACCAAACCCTACTGTACCCTGCTAGTTACTCTCCTTTCTTCACCGTGGACTCTGTTTACTATTACCCTTTGTGTTATGTTGTCCAGCCAGTTTTCTATCCAGGCTACCACCTTGGGACCCACACCAAGGCTGGCTAACTTGTATATTAATCTCTGCCTACCACCTCTAGTACCCACTTGTCCGTGGTGATGACAGACAAGGGTAACCAGAAGTGACATAGCCGGCTCCCCACTGGGAGCTAGATCAGGGACTGATGACACCCTCGGACTCACCACTGGGCAACTTTGGACAGGGCAGTGGCCACTGAGACTGGAGGGGCACCACTTCCCCTACCTCTGCCTCCTTTAGCCCCTGGCCACTGAACTATTATCCCTGCCTCAGCAGAGGCAATACCAGGTCTGGTGCCCGAAGTCCAAGTTCGGTGGCTAGAGGCCAAAAAGAGGCAAGGAATGGGGAAGTGATGCTGATTGTGGCAAAGCAATGACATCCCATCTGCTGGACCTGCCTTGGGCCTCCTCATGATATTGATTTGTGCACGCCTGCCTTTCAGTGGACCACCGCACCCTTGAAGTTCACACATTGAAGCTGAGTCGTCTGATTTCCACCTTCAGTGGTGAGCAGCAGACCCGTGAAGCTAAGGCCTCTGATACTGAAGAAGCACAGGTCCTCCTTGATCTCACCTCGCTGAGGTGTCGGAGGCCCTGGGGTGGGGCTGGTGGACAGTTGGCTCCTTGTGAGTGGCCAGCTGAGCACCCCTCCCACTCCATCTTCCCTGGGCAGTAGACATCCCTGGTGGTGAGGCCGAAGCTGTATGCTTGGCCTACACCAGTGGCCATGTTGGTGACGTGGCCAGGTGCCGTCCTGGCTCCTGATACCATTTGCAGTATCAGTGAGCAGTGTGGTGCCAGCTGTGATGTCAGGCCCCCTCCTGACAGTGTTCTTGGTGTCAGGAGAGACACCTATACCAATTCCATGTGGCGCCAGCTGCCATGGTGGTATTGGTCTCTCCCACGTGTAGCCCTTGTGGCTACAGGGCTAGAACCCATGCTGGCCCTGATGGTGATCATCGCACAGGCTGCGATGCTGATTCTGGTCCTGACATCAAGCGTAGTGCCAGCGGTGGTGCCGCCTCTTGGTTCTTCTGCAGTTCTTGTGTTAATCGTGGCATTGGGACAGCTTCTGACACTGCTTGTGGTGTAGAGGACAGGGGCAGACCCAGATTGGCATTGAAATCAGTACTGTGCCGACACCGAGGATGGTGCCAACCGCATAGCCATGGAAGGCCCTACGTCTAGACCAGTTGCTGACCCTGAGCTTGGTGCAGGAGGTGGCACCTTCTCAGAGTTGGAGGCTGGCTGGGATGTGGAGTTTTCCCTGGGGCCGCTTGCTGAACGTCATTGGTGAGGACTTGCACTGCCTTGAAGGGACTGAGCAGCTTCACTCTCCTGGCCTGTACCCCCAAGTGGCACTGGACCTGGTCATTCCTCTTCTTCAGTAGCTCAACCTTGTTCAGGCATGTTCGCCATGGCCTTTCTTTGGGCATGGTCTGCTGAGTGTTCCTGCAGTCCAGGTATAGACCATAGGGCCCCTGGCCCTTCTCTCCCTTCCGGGTCTATGCAACCCCTTCCTGACCTTACAGGGATCATGGGTCCTCTTGGGCCTGTCACCTTGAGCTAGCATGGCAGCACGACTGGTGTGCTGTTCCAGTATCACACCAGTGCTGACCAAGTCCAGTTCCATCCCAGTCCTCTGCCACCACCCGCTTCTAGATCCAGCTTTTCCTCTCCGTCAACTTCCTCCTTCGAGGGCATGGAATCCTCCTTCCACATGTCCTCTGCCTCTGAGTACTCCCTGTACCAGAGATGCTTGACAAACATGCTGCAGGTACCGGACATTGGCATCATTGCCAGATGCAATACCCTGTCTATGCAGTTGGGGTTCATAAGACCTTTCAGCAATGACCACTGTGTCATCCCTCCCTGCCCTAGAGCCTTCAAGGAATGTTTGAGGCCTGTTTGGAGATGTCCCTTTGCTCTCCCTAGAGCCCCCAGAGATGTCTACCAACTGTATTGCGCACCCATGTGTTGTGCAGGCACGGTACCTCACCCCGCTTTGGGGTGTCAGGTCATGCAGACCCCAACAGGGCTTCTTCGCGTGGTGTATGACTGGCCTCCTGAAGCTGACTTTCTGCAGACAGATGCTTTGGGTAGGAGGGTGTTCTGTTCGACTTGCATCATGATAGGCATTTTGGCACATCAGGCACACTTGGCAGCTTACAGCAAGCATCTGTGGGCGCAGTTAGGACAGCTCCTAGCTGCCATGCCACACTTGGAGTTGACTGGGCAGGCTGTCTACTTTTCTGCCAAGGGTCTAAGTTGGCAAGGCACCAGACAAGGACATTGTACTTCGCCAGTGAGGTGGCCTCCACACTGGTGGGAACCAGAGTCTGTATTCGGCAGATGGCCTGGAGTTGCCTCTCTTGACTGACACATATGGCCTGGTGAAATGTGCTTAACTCCCATTTCCAGGGGACTCACTTTTTTTCCTATAGGGTCATATGAGAGCTTTTGGAGCACTGTTGTGCTCATCCATCTGACCCAGAATGTTTTTGGGTCTTGCCAGATGTGTGAGAAACCCCTGCCCTCAAGTGTTCTCCCCCACACAGAGAGCTGAGAATATTTGTTACCCTCAGGGTGAGCTAGCTCCTCCCTAATTGGGAGGCTTGGTACTCGAACCTGCATGTATGAATCATGGTGAAGATTGATTCTTGGAAGATCTGAAAATTACATACTTTCTGTAATTGTAGGTATTCCAGAATATCTTCACCATTGATTCATATGCCGTCCCACCATCCAGCCCCCACTTAGCTGAGAGCCAGGGCCTCTGGCAGCTCACCCTTTGGGTGCTGGCAGCACTTGTCTGCTTACATCGCCAATTCCATGGACCTTATATGGTGGTTGTTTTGTTGTAAACAAGAAAAAAAAAAAAGTTGAGCATTCCAATGCTGGCCCTCATGAAAAAAAGGAAAGTTAGTTGCAGTATGCAACGTGTGCCAGTCTAATGCCACTGAGCCGATGCTCTGTGTGTGGAAGGGTGCAGTGTACTTACTTGGATCAATGTACTAGCTTCACACAGGGTACATCTCTATGGTTACATTGATAAGTGGAGCATGTTCTTCCTCTCATGCTGGAAGATCTTACCCAAGTTAATCTTCACCATTCATTACTAATGGGTCTAGCGGGAGGTGTGGACCCTGCTCAGGAAGATAAAGAGCACTGCCTCTTTAAATTTTTCAGAACTGGTGGAGAGGATATCGGGACGGTGCCATTATTGAGTTCAGCATTCTACGTGGCGATTGCCGGTTGGCCAGTAACCGATGCGGATTCTTCCCAGCTGTCAGTTCTTGTTTTCCCGCCATCGAGGAAGAACCTGCAAGGGAAGACTGCAATCAAGTCTGTACAGTTCAGTGAACTTTCCTGGCACCATGAGTACTGGTTCTATCTTCCAGTACTGGAGTTTTTTCTTATTCTTGTTATCACAGCACAGGTTCGTATTATTTCTTAGTGTATTTACTCCTTTTTGTTTTCCACGCGATGGTAATGTCGGGTTGGGGGCGTTAATTGGCATTGAAGCAAGCAGGAGTTGCTGCAATGCATCGGTGCCCCAGTGGCAACTCTGTGACCATGTTGGACCCCCTCAACCGTTGCTTTACCTCTCTGGGTCCCCGCCACGCAATGGATGAGTGCAGTGCCTGTTTTTCCATTGACTGCCTTACTCTAGTTATCCACGCAGCGAGGTTGGGGAGAAATCCTCCAGCTTCAGCAGGTGTCAGCACTCTTGTGACGCCAAGACCAGGTCTCTGGGCTCCACCCCGAGGCCCCCCTCCCCAGCTCTATACAGGCCAGCAGGGATGGGACCCCCTCTGCTCCATAGCTTGCTGGGCCAAGGGGTCCCAGCAAGTGGTTGGTGGGGCAGTCATCCTCTGGGGGGGGGGACTGGTGTTCACTCCTCATGGTCTGGATTCTCCTCACAGACACGGATGACTTCTAGTGTGGCGCCTCTATTATACGTGGAGTCTGCTCTGTTGGTCCCCTCGGTGCCATGGGCTGACATCGCCTCAGCTCCTGGTCACCATCTCCGGCAACAGTGAGCGGGGCGGCACACCCATGCACCCGGGCTCCCCTCTGACGCCGCTCTTGGTGCCAGAGGGCCGAGAAACCCTGCGGTTGCCAGTTTAGAGATCTCCTTGATCTCATCCTCCACCTCGGAGGGTGAGGATCGGGATGATCCTGATTGGTTGCCTGGCCCTCTCCGAGGCCTTCTGAGGATCTTCGGACTGCAGCATCTTTGGACGGTGCTACTAGCAGTGCCACTACTCCTTAGCCTTCTGGTGCTGACTGTGGTGCCAGGAGCCCTATTGGAGTCCCTTCTGGTGCTCTGGGAGTAGCGGCACCGCGGCTAGCACCGATTTGGTTTCTGGCACTGCAGCTGACAGCGACTTTGAAGCCAGCTCCATCTTCGGCGCCGGGTCTGTTCCTATTGTGATGTGGATCCTGGCTGATGGGGATGGTACTCAGGGGAGCTCCACGGTCACTTCTGCAGTGACTGGGGCTCCCCTTCCTTGTCTGTCAGCCCAGATTCTTCCAGCAGGCTTCTTCTGAGGGGCAGGTCTCTGTCCTCTGGGTTGGGGGTTGGCAGAACTTGGTCTGGGCAGCGCCTCCCTTGGGGAGCCCTTCAGGGCCCTGGGAGGATTCGTAGCGCAGAGGCGTCATTGCCTTCCTCCACTTCGGGAGCGGTTCCTGCAGTTGGTGTGGACAGGGGCCTTCCATTGGACTCTGCTCAGCTCCAGTCTCCCCACCTGGGGTTTTCCTCCTGAAGGATAACACCCAGTCCACCCCTCGTCGATTGGGCACTTTAAGGCAGGTGGGATAGGCAGCCTCCACCTTCGGGAGTGGTCCTTACATGATTCCGCAGTCCTTGCAGAGGACCTTCCTTGGTTCGCCAGGCTGTCCCTCCTTCTGTTCCTCTGCCTTCCTCTCCCTCTCTTATCGGTTTTTTATGACTTGGGAACAGTTCAGGGGTTCTGTGGTTGCATTCCCCTGCTATCTCAGGGCACTCCACGAGGACATTTTTATTCCTCAGACCCCTGTGCCGTCTGTCTCTTGAGTCGAGCTCTTCTGAGTCTTCGACTTCCTCCACCGCAGACTTCGTGTCCTACCGTCCTACCAGCGTTTCCTAGCAGGGTGTTGGAGGAGCTCCATGTCTCCAACTTTGCTGGATGTAACCCAGGCTGTGCAACACTGTCATTCCTGGGGGATTACTGTGCTGACCATCTGGTCATGCCTCCCTGGCCACGGTCGTTTGCGGAGGTTGCGCTCGCTGTCCGGCAACGTCTGGCCGTCCCTTCTCTTGTCCCTAGGGACTGCATGTGCAGGTATTGTGCTGCAGTGGGGTCTCCAGGTGCCATGCCCAACCTCACTTCAGGAGTGGAGCTCCTGGACACCCTATCCAGGCATCGTCGCCCTTGCCATGACTGCCCCACCCCCGGACGCTGACTCAGCTGAGTTGAACCAATGGGGGAGAAGGGTGTTCTCTTCAGCATGCCTTCTGTTGCGAATAGCTGCTCATCAAGCATACCAGGTGGCCTATGCTAGGCATATCTGGACGCTGCTGGGCCAGCTCCTTGCGGCCATGCTTGACGGTGAGGAAACCCAGCAAGCCATTCGCCTCACTGTGCAGGGCCTGGAGCTAGCAGGACACCTCTCAAGGGCAGTGTATGGTGCCAACGAGGTGGCTTCCAGGCTGATGGGAACTTCGGTCTGCATCAGGTGAACTGCATGGCTTCTCCTATTGAGGTTGTCACCCTTGGCCTGGCATAGGGTGCTGTCCTCACCATTCCAGGGGTCTGCTTTTTCTCTCCCAGGGCACGGCGTGAACTGCGGGGGCACCTCCTATCTCCCGGGTCTCGGAGCCTTTGCTGGCCCGCAGCCATCCACGGGCCTCACCAGACCCATAAACAGGGCCCTCTTCTCCTGTGATTATTCCCTACAGGGGGCTGGGGAAATCTCTTTTCCCTTAGGGTTTGCCATCTTGGCACTCGGACCCATTAATAATGAATGGTAAAGATTAACTTGGGTAAGATATGAAAATTATATACTTACCATAATTATACATCTTCCCAAGTATGTTCACCATTCCCTATGCCCACCCTCCTTTCCTGTAACCAGGTGCTGGGCGGTATTGTCCCCTTTCTCTCTCTCTTCTCCATACTTCTTGAGCCTGGGGTGAGAGGTGAGGGAGCATAACTCTTCTTGGGGGCAAACCCTGCTCCTTTACACCATCTGGCATTCTGACGGCCACTCCTGGACTGGCTTTCCTAGAGAGGCTGTACTTACCCTTCTATTAGAAGGTGAGAAGCTCCCCTCTCTGAGTCTTCTCCCCTGCCTCTCCTAGGTCTACTGTCATCAGGGGACCATCTTAACTGACAGCATGGATCCACTCTCCAGTAGGTTCCCCTCTACACTTTATTAAAAAAAAAAAAAAAAGGAATGAAGCACAGGCATGGTTCATGCTTTTGTTACTCAGCTGTGCCAGCCACTCTGGTTCTCCCTCTGAAAACCCTTCCAGAGTCTGTAATAAGGAGAGAGAGACCATTAGGATCTCCATCGGTACCTCTCTTGGGAGCTGCCTTTGAGGCTTGACCCCTTAATCCCTCCTCCCCTTCCCCTTCTTCCCTTTCTTCTCTCTGGTCAAGCAGGAGAACTCTCAGCTATGCGGGAGGAGGTGTGTTCACACCTGGCACCATACTTCTTCTGGACTCAGCTGGATCAAGTCCTTCTCCTTCCTCTTCCAGACTACTGTCTGATTGAGGACTAGATGGGCTGGATAGCCTTGCATGCCTCCCATGCGGGGAACCTTAAAGGAAGGAAAGGTGCATGGGGAAGAAACAAATCTTTCAGGAGGAGGACTGCTGCATATCTCTCTCTCTTTTCCCCCTTCTCTTTTTGTTTATTTCTGCCTCTTATGGCTGACCAGTGTGGTGGCCACCCCTGCCGTATCTAGTCTTTCCCTCTTGCCTGTACCCCTTCAGCGGCTTTATCTTTATTTTCTTCCCACCCACCTCTATCCTTCGGGCACCCTTGCCCTCAGTTTATCCCTGTCTTCTTCTTCCTCTCCTGGCAGACAGAACTGAGGGCTAGGAGGAGTCCGTGTCAGTTACTGGCCAACTTACGACCTCAACACATGGAATGCTGGCCTTGAGTGTGGCGCCGTCCCAACATCGGGTACTCCAGCTCTGAAAAATTTAAAGAGGTAATGCTCTTTATCTTCCTGAGCAGGGTCCAGACTTTCGGCTAGACCCATTAGTAATGAACGGTGAAGACACTTGGGAAGATCAATAAATATGGTAAGTATGTAATTTTCATTTTTGGTTGGTATCACTCGTCACTTCTCTCTGTTCATTAGGCTTTGCCTACTCCGCCTGGAGCATGCCAGAGGAGATGACCAGATCTTATCTCCGTAGGACTGCTAGTGCTGCAATTCCTTTGCTCTTCATCCCTGTTTTTCTCGATTCTGTCATAGAGAAAACAGGGATCTTACTTCGAGAGGGCTCTTGCAGTAGGTAATAACTGTTAGGACTGAACCGCCAGGTGCTACGACCACATGGAAAACTTTAGCCAGCAGTGTATAGCGGGGGACCGCCCAAGATATCATGTGACTGACTTCGACCAGACGCTGTATAAGGGGTGGTCCCCACACCAGCCCTGCAATTCTTTCTCGCTGTCGACCTGCACACGTCGGACCTCGCAAAATGCTGCTACAGTTCGACCACCATTTTCAATAAGTATATCTTTTGAATTTCTTTATTTTTTCTCATGGAAATTGTAGAACTTGTCATCTGATTGCATGTCTTCTCCACTCTCTTCAGAGTCACATCAGAACAAGTGCGCCTGCAGCAAGCAGCTCTCGGAGAACCACACCCACACTTCGTGCCTCTTGTGCCTGGGACCCAACCACGACACCGAGGCCTGTGTGGCCTCCCACAAATTTAACCAGGCCACACAGAAACACCGGCAGCAGGCCCTGGAAACCCACCTTTGGAAAACAAAACCCGCTTCCATGGAAAAAGAGCTGCAGCAGATGCGAAGTGCTTCCATGTCTCAGGAAGGTTCTTCTGACTCCTACAAGCAGAAGAAGGACAAGGAGAGACACTGGGACTGGGATTGGTCTCCGTCCAGACTGCGGCTTCCTCTGGGGACTGCGGCCGACGAGAGGTCTTCCTCCAGCAAGGGAAGTGCCACTCTAGCTAAGTCTGTTCCCGTCTGTACGAAGCAGACTGAGGCCCCCCTGCCTGAGCTGGTTACAGTTCAGGTAGGCACCTCTGGAGATTTGGTGGCTCCAGACACTCTTAGGCCCTTCAAAACTCACAGGTCTAAGTTGAGTGGTTCAGCTGGTAAGTCGGGCATTGGGCCTTCTGATGTCCGCACAGCCCCAGCTGATGTCGGGCGTTGGTCCTTCCAAAGAACGCCCAGCCACAGCACTCACGTTAGACCCCAGTAACAGGTCTGACACCGGTCTTTCAGACCAGCGCCAACTGCCACTAACGCCGCAGCCTCCTTGGGAGGAATCACCCCCCCAGAACCCTCTTGCGCCACCTCAGGTGGTACCTCCAGATTCCCCCATCCCTTCAGAGCTGAAGGAGGAGTAGCAGGCCGCCCGCTTGTCCTTCCAACATACCAGCACTGGGGACTCCGGCGCCCAAGCCTGTGGACCCTCCGTCTGGGCCTTCTGCCCTTTGGAACCAACACCAGGCCTGCCTCCAGTAGGCCAACAGCCTGACCTGACCCTATTGGGGCCCTCCAATTTTCCTTCCGGGCTACCGTCGGGTCCTTCAGTGCCGCTTTTGGGACTTGCACCAGGCTACCCGATGTCGGGTTATCCGGCACCACAATTCCCTATCCCGGGGTATCTGACACTGCAGTACCTGATGCCAGGGTACTCTTCGCCAGGGTACCCAGTGCTGGGCTGTCCAACACCCAGCTGTCCAATGCCAGGCTACCTGACACCGCAATACCCAGCACTAGGCTATCCAGTGCCAGGCTGTGCACCACTGCAGCAGTCGCCTGCACACGCAGGTGAATTTTGAGGCCTTTTTTGACTCTTGGTGGGCTAAAACCAAGTCTCAGCTGGTAATGGAGCTGGACTGACATCAGCCAGTGGCGTCTTCCACGCTGGTATGCCCGACTCCCACTCCACGGTCTCTGTCACCAGTGGAGATGCACCATTCCACGTCGAGTTGCACACTGGGTACCTCCTCGGTGGAGGGCCGTAGTAGTGGGCTGGCTGAACCTCACAAGGGGGTTCCCCTTCCCATGGCTTTGTCCTCAGATGGGAGTCCTTCGTCGGACTCAGAGTCTGATTCCTCCTCGGCCTCAGGCTACAAGACTCCTCCTCCGGATGATCCCAAGCCTAAGGAGACTCCTAAGTCTAGACACTTCCTTTATGGAAATCCTCAAGATGATCCAGGAGGCTAATAGATGGAAGACTGAGGACTAGGATCCTCAGCGTAAGAGACTGGTGGAGCACCTCAACCTCCCTGAGCTGTCTCCCTCTCATCCCCCTGCTGTAGGCCCCAGGAAGACTTGGCCGCCACTATCTGGCAGCAGCCATCGTTGGTCCCTGCCATTTCCAAAAAGGCAGACAGGTCATGCCATGCCCCAGAGGGCAAGGACTACTTCAGTATCCACCCCAAAGCTGATTCGGTGTTCATCAATGTGGCACATGACCACACCACTGGGCCCAAACATATGAGTACCTCACCTCCAGATAAGGAGTCGAGGCAGCTGGACCAGTTCAGGCGCAAGTTCTGCTCGTCCTCTACTCTGGCTATGTGGGCTCTGAATTACCTGAGCCATATGATTCTTTATCAAAAGACTATGCTAGGCAGCTAAGTCTAAACTTGAGGCCTTGCCTGCTTCTGAAGCCATGACTGACATCAATCAGACAGTCAGAATGGCAGAAATGACCTGCCACCATGCCCTGCAAGCCATCTGTGATGCTGTTGATGCTTCGGCTAGGAGCACTGACATGGAGTTTGCCTTTGCTGATACTCCTGGTTATGGGTCTCTGGATTCTCCCAGGATGTTCAGAATTCTATCCTGAATGCCCCTTTCCGATGTTCCGTCCTCTTTGGGGGAGATGTCAGGGACATTCTGACTGAATTCAAGAGATTGGCAAAGCTTTACACTTAGTGCAATCTCTGTAACGGTCTGATACTAAGCCCAATCAGCCCTTTTGTCCCCAGCAAAGATGCCAAAACATACAGCAACGTGCCAGACGTCAGACCAAACATTGGGCCGCTTCTTCAGCCTCCACCACTCCAGCTAAGTCTCAGAGAGCCTCCTGAGTGGCACATCCCAACCCTCCCACCACCTCCGGACTCCGGGCTTGCCCCTCCTCATCCTCCACTGGGTCCGGAGGAGCTGGTAGGGGGCAGGTTGCCAACCACCTGGCAGGATGGGAGGCGATTATGACAGACTCATGGGTCCTTCAGCTCATTGCTCAAGGTCACACACAAGAATTTCTAGAGAGACCTCCAGAAAATCCCCCAGGTCTCTCTCATTACCCAAAAGGCCACATTCTGCTCATCCGAGAGGAAATTGAGGCCCTGCTGAGAAAATCCACCATAGAGCCTGTTCCTCAGGGCCCGGTTGGACAACATATTACTGCCACTTTTCCTGGTCCCCAGAAAGGCAGGAGACCTTCGGCCAGTATTGGACCTCAGCATGCACAATCTGTACATAGATACCTGGGATGTGATATTTATATATCTGAGATTTTGCCATGTCTTGCTGCCCCGATTACATCAACGATAAAATAGTGTCTAAATGATTGGTTACGTAAATGGTGTCTGCGTCAAGACATCAAATGCATCACTTATTGGGAGGAATTTATTGGTCGGCTGGAGTTATTTTGTACTGATGGATTACACCTGAGCGAAAGGGGTAATTCCCTTATGGGTAAAATTATATCCAATGTTATTGACCAACATTTAAACCAAAATGTGTGAGGAGGGATCTCCATCAGTTAAGGTTCCCGCTTATATACGTAGGAAATATAACTCTAAATACTAAAACTCATTTAAATATCCTTAGCTCAAATGCTAGGAGGTTAAACAAGTTCAATGAACTTTTGTCTAAAATTGCTATAGTTGATGCAGACATAGTTGCAGTTACTGAAACCTGGTGGGATTCCAAAACTGAATGGGAAGCTAGTATTCAGGGGTTTGATATAGTCTCTCTTAAACGTGATGGTAAAAGGGGAGGTGGTGTAGCACTATTTTTGAATAAACACCTTAAGAGTTGGGATATATCTAAACAAATTAAAAAACATGATTTTATAACCAAAACCATCTGGGTGAAATTTAATAATTCAAATAAGACACCTAGGCCCAGATATTCAAACTACGCCAGGCTGTGGCACAAGCCTGGGTGCAGCGCAGCTTGGCTGCGCAGGGGGGTTGACTGGGCGATATTCAACAGAGCTACGCCATGGCACAGCATCGTTGAATATCGCACCCTGGCCACCTGCAGTGTGCATGGCGCAGTGGCACTGCGCCAGCGCAGTTGGCCAGAGTGGAGCAGGGGGATGTGCTAGCGCAAGTTCCGTTGCGCTATGCGCAGCAACCGCGATATTCAAAAGTGCACATGCAAATGGGGCCATAATGTATGCAAGGTGCAAATGGGGCCATTTGCATGTCATTATGGCCCCATTTACATGCAGGTGCGCTGATCCCCGGCGACCTGCGCCTGGCGGCCTACCAGGCAGCAGCTGTCGGGGACCGAAGCCCCCTGCACAGCGTGGCAATGTGCCCCACAGCCCGATCACGGGCTTCAGTAAATATAAATAGTGTCCTATATCCCTGGTGGACCGCTGTCAGCCCGATCGCGGGCATTTGTAATATAGAATAATGTCCAATATCCCTGGTGGTCCAGTGGACTGCTCGTAGCCCTATCGCAGGCTTAAGCAAAAATAAACAAATCCAATATCCCTGGTGGTCCAGTGGACCGCTCGCAGCCCGATCATGGGCTTAAGTAAAAATAAACGAATCCAATATACCTGGTGATCCAGTGGACGCTTGCAGCCAGTCACCGGCTTAAGTAAAAATAAACAAATCCAATATCCCTGGTGGTCCAGTGGGCGCTCGCAGCCCGATCGCTGGCATTTGTATAAAGAAATTCGTCCCATATCCCTGGTAGTCAGCGAACCCCTTCCCCACCACCACTGATCCCACTGCCCGCCCCGGTCAGCGCTGGGTGGGAGCACCCCACCCGCCTGCCGCCCAGCGACTGACACCATAGATGGGGCTGTCGCCCATTGGTCCCACAAGCGTGAGCCAATAGGGTACAGCTCTGATTCGGTCGGCGGGTGGCAGCGGGATGCTGCTGTCCAGCACTGACCCGGGGCGGGCAGGTTGGATCAGTGGGTGGGTGGGGAGGGGGTCCACTGGACCATCAGGGATATTGGACATCATTTCTTTATTCAAATGCTGCGATCGGTCCACTGGACCACCAGGGATATTGGACGTAATTTCTTTATACAAATGCCCGCGATCGGGCTGCGAGCAGTCCACTGGACCACCAGGGACATTGGATTCATTTATTTTTACTTAAGCCCGCGATCAGGCTGCGAGCGGTCCACTGGACCACCAGGGATATTGGATTTACTTAATATTACAAATGCCCGCGATCGGGCTGCGAGTGGTCCTCTGGACCACCAGGGATATTGGACATTATTATTTTTAACAGATGCCCGTGATCGGGCATGGGGAGGGCACCACCACAGAGGTGCAGCCGGAGCTTGGGTGGCCACCCACAGGTAGCAGCTGCCATGTTGCGCCTGTACACGGCAGCTCACCTGTGGGTGGCCAGCTGTTGTTTTTTTGTTTTTGATCCACTGTGTGAAGGGCTCAAGTAGGAGTTGCACATGCATGGACTTGGCACATCCCGAGCTGAATATCAGAATGCAGAGTATGCATGGGCACCCCCGCATAGTACAATTCCCATTTGAATATCATCTGGTGACACTAGTACAGGCGATGCAACCTTTGAATATCTGGGCCCTATTGTCTTAGGCACTTGTTATAGGCCTCCCAATTCCTCCACTAATTATATGGAGTCAATATTACATGAAGTGGAAGCTGCTTGTGAAATTGGGAGTGTAATTTTAATGGATTTAAACTTGCCTGATATTAATTGGTGTGATAATATAGCTAAAACTCCAAGTAGTAAAAACACTTTTAGCAGTATGTGCACAGCTTCATTTAAAGCAGAGTGCTTCCCACCCAACCAAAGGTAGGAATCTTTTGGATATTATTCTACATCAGGATAGTCTTGATATTTATGATGTGTCAATTGAGGCCCTTCTTGGTAATAGTGACCATAATGTTATCTCTTTCAAGTTAAAATGTCCTATTGAAATTGAGTCTGAGCCTGTATTAATCTATATGTATGATAAAGCACATATCCCCGGGATGGAACATGTATTCTGGCAGATTGATTGGGAACAAGAACATGGTAATCTTCCCTTGCAGGATTTTTGTGAATTATTGTATAACACTTTATCAGTTAGAGATTAATTTTTACCATGTAAATCTAAATACACTAAAGGAAAACTACAACCCAAATGGATGATCAACTCCATAAAGAAACTCATTAAGCAAAAAAATAAGAAATTTATTAAATATCTGAAAGCAAAGACTTCTCACAATTGGACAATATATAAAAAGGTCCAAAAACAATGTAAATCAGTTATAAAGAGGATCAAGCAAAAACTGGAATACAATTTGGCTATTAATGCAACCAAGTCAAATAGCAAACAGTTTTTCTCTTATATTAATTCTTTAAAAAAACATTGTGTAAAGTAGGTCCCTTACAAGTGGACAGTCAAATTATTCAAAATCCTAGTGTAATGGCTGACCTATTTAACAGGGAATTTGCAAAAATTATATACCATCAGGTAAATCCGTGCCTTGTGTACCTGGTAAGTATTCAGAAATTAAATGATTTAAGTTAATTGATATTGAAAAGAAAATAGAATTACAAAAAGGGAAAACTAGTTTAGGAACAGATCGTATTTCGGGTCACTTATTGTTCTTACTATCTACATGTTTACTGTGTTCATTTAAGTTGCTTTTTGAATCCTGTTTGAGTGAATGCTTTTTTCCAACACAGTGGAAAATTGCAAATGTTGTCCCTATATATAACAAGCATTTGTCAATGCCGAATGTTTGCTTGCTGGCATTGGTATTGGTAGTGTAGGAGTTACAGAGCTGCATAACAGGAATGGTAGTGAAGTATTGAACTGAAGTCAACCACACCGCCGCCCTGCAGATACTGACAGGCATTGGGGTGTGCCTTTGCCCAAGCAACGCTAATGCATTTCACTACACCCAACCCTGCAGACACTGACAAGTGTCACGGTGTTCCTTGGGGTCTTTGGCCCTTATGTTCACCCCATTCCATCAGGAAATACGGTGAGATGGGTGCAGTGTAGGAGAATGGGGTGAACTTTGGGGCCGAAGAGTCCATGGCACACCTTGATGCCTCTCACTGGCTGCAGGGTGTGGGTGGGCGTGGAATGGTATGAGCATTACAGGCGAAAATCCCAGGTCACACCCGTGATGCCTGTCAGTCTCTACAGGGTGGGGCGTTATGGTCGGAAACCCTAAATGCCTCAGGTGTTCGTTGGTATTTTCACTCCAAATTTTCAACGTGGTTTTTTGTGATCCCCACCTTATGAACAGTGGCAATATCAGTTTGTTAGCTGAAAGCTGATTTTGCACAGAGACTACACCATTTGGCACCACAGGTGCGAAAACACATTTCGAACAGGATATGAAACATGACAGTTGTACTGTTCATGGGGAGGTGTAAAAAATGGCAATGTTGAAAATCTGCAGTGAAAATATTAAAAGAACTAGTGAAGTCTCGAGCATAGAAACTGCGCAACGCACACCCGTAATGTAATTAGTTTGGGGATTTTTTTCAGCAGATTGTCAACACAGGCATTTTGGGACCTCTGCTTATGAACAGTGTCACGTGATTTTCTTAATCTATCCGAACAGTGATTTCCCACAGCGACCACACATTTCTGCACTGAAAGTGCGAAAGCACATTTCGGCCATGGTGTGAAAAATGATAGCTGTACTGTTCATAAAGAAGTGTGGAAAAATGCCAGTGGTGAAAATCTGGATTGAAAATATTACAGATTCATGAACTTACGAGGGTGCGTGGAAACTGTGCAATGCTTGCTCGTAACACAGTCATTTTATGGACTTTTGTCACCAAATTTTTAACATAGCCATTTTAATACCTCTTCTTATGAACAGTGTCACTGTGATTTTCTTAATCTGTCCCGAACATTGATTTTGCACACCGACTGCGCCATTGTGCGCTGCATGCGCAGAAACGCATTTTCGGCGAGATGTGAAAAATGACAGCTGTACTGCTCATAAGGAGGTGTGGTAAAATGGCAGTGTTGAAAATCTGGAGTGAATATATAAAAATTTGTGAACTTCTGAGGTGTCGTAGGAACACAAAGCGCTGCGGCAATAAATCAGTCATTTTAGATTTTTTCACCAGAATTTCAACATGGGTTTTTGGGTGCCTACTTCATGAACTGTGACACTGTCGTTTCGTTAATCGGTCCCAAAAGGTGGTTCCGCGCAGTGACCACGAAATCACCTTTCAGGGACAATTAACGCCACAACAGTACCAGAATTCATGAGGAGGGGTCCCAAAAACCCCATGTTGAAAATCTTGTACCAAAATTCCAAAAAATGTCTGAGATATGCATCAAAGTTGAAAAAAACCCTATTTCTAGGGACATGGATATGTTGTTCATCCACACTCATTGGCAGGTATCCTTGCCGCTTTAAATCTTGCCGGAAGGTCTTCAAGCTTGCTCCTCCCACCCACCCGGGTGGTATAACTCTCGGCTCCGCCCCATGACGCCAGATCTTCCTTACCGCTTGGAAGCTCAGGTTCCCTCCTTAACGCTCTGCGTTTGTGACTGGTTCCTATTTCTCCGTTTGCGGATTTAAAAATAAATTTTGCAAAAAAGACTTCAGTCTTCTATCCCTCGCGGCTGCGATGGACAAATCGACTCCCAGATTTCGGAGATGCCCATGCGGGCAGAAGATGTCTCGGACGGATCCACACTCCACATGTGTCTACTGCTTAGGCCTTGAACACGACCCGCAGGCTTGCGACCTGTGCTCATCTTTCTCGGCCTACGTCCTCGAAGACCGTGCTGCCCGATTGCAACTGGGCCGTCCCGAAGCGTTTCCCTCGGTGAAGTCCAAGGCCCGGTTGGCGGTGTCCAGCGGCGGCGGCTCGAGGATCAGCTCGGCGGATGGTCGCCGAAGAGGAGGCGGCGCAGGCAGTATCTTCCTCGGCGCGGCATTTATCCCACTCTCTGGGTTCTTCCCTACCGGCTTCTTTTAAGGAGCTTTGTCTGTCCCCTCTCCACTAAAGGAGAAGGGCCTGCGTCTACTGGACCTTATTCTCGGTCAAAAAAGAGGACAGGGTAGAATCCCTCCGTCGGCGCTCTTGGGGCCGAGAAAGGTCCCTCTCCCGGGCCGTCGGCCGTCGGCCCGATGTCGAGCCGCTCGGCTCGACCACTGGCCTCACGGTGTCCCCGTCAGGTCAGTTGGCCGAGACTCCCACCCGATGAAGTGAGATTTTTCCGACCCATTGGACGGCTGTCGCCTTTAGCAGCGAGATTCCCTCTCCCGGTTCCCGGGAGGAGTTGAGAGATCCCGTGGGCTCGCCTGTGCCTCCGGTTCCGGGCCCTCGGATGGACCATCCGGGCGAGAGGAGTGCGGTTCCGGCGACACCTCCCGCACCCGACCTCGGAAATTCCGGGACTCGGTCTCGGTCTCGGATCTCTTCGGTCCAGCCCGATCCCACCGTCATAGGCGGTCACCGGTCGGCACGCAGTAAGCGGCGTCGCGCTCGTCCCTCGTCCTCCTCACCGGATGAGGCCGCGGCGTAAATGCGTCGGCCAGTGAGGAGACCTTATACTTACAACAGCTCCTCCTGGCGGGAATAAACCGACCCGTCGCCTTCCCCGGCCATTAAGTGGCTGTCCACCGGGCAGCCGGCCACAGCCCTCGACTTATCTGAGGCCTATGCAGGCGGTTGTTGCGGCCAAAACCAACTGCTCCACCACCCGTTCGGTGGAACCTCCGCTCCACAGCCACCAATTGGGGCTCCGACCAAGGATTCTCGATTCGGCTAAGGGTCTACCCCATCGGCTGTCAGTTACCCTCACTCCCGACCGACCTCGGCAGGTGAAGGGTGGCTCAGGCCAGAGGCAGCTCTTCGAGGACTCTTCCGAGTCGAAGATGATTCCTCCTTTCTCCAGCGACTGGACTTGGAGTCTTCAGGAAGGTCAGTCAATGAATGCGATAGCCCGTCGTCCTTCCCTAGGACTGCTTGGCTCATCACCGAGTCTACCCGGGATGGAGCTCGAACCCGTTCCAAGCGGGCCAGGTATCCCCTCACGGAATTCTGGACCGGGGATTCTCCGACCGGAGGCCTTTCCGGTGGCCGAGGCCATAGTGGAGTCGGCACTGGAGCTTTGGCAGCGCCCTGCTTCCCTGCCCTGCGCCGGCCAGGATGGCCAGGAAGTATCACGGTCCCTACCGTTCCTTGTCGGTTTGAGACACCCTCTGCTGAGGGGTTGGTTAGCCGACAGCGTTTTCAGTCCCTTGCCTTGGCATTGAGGATGTGGACAAACCTCCTGACAAGAGTCCAAGAAGTGGACTATGTCGGGCGAAAAGTCGCTTGCGTCCTCTCGCGGCCTCCGTCAGGGCCAGTTCACCGTCCTCATGGCACATTTTTCTCATGCCCTGTTGGGCTCCCTGGATGAGGGTCATCCCTCATCTTCCCGCGATCTGCAGACTACGGTTAAGCAGAGTGCGGGACCAGGGCAGGGCAGTGGCAAACAGCAGCTCCAGACTGCTTTGGATATGAGGGACTCATGTGCCAGATCGGTGGCGGCCGCAGTGGCTATCGTCCCGGCGGGCTTGGCTGAGGATATCCACCTTTACTTGGATACCCAGCACAAGTTATGGCGGATGTTCCCTTTTGGGGACAGACCTCTTGACCCCCTGGGGTGGAAGGTCACCTGCAGAGGATCGAGCAGTCCAATGCCACATGGACTCGGTCTCTTCGCTCCAGAAGGACAAAGGCCGCAGAGCCACAGCCCTAAGCCCTTTGCGTCCTTCTGGCCCCTTCATCGGCCCAGCAACGTCAGAGACAGCAGGCTGCGGCCTTGGCATCCCAAGCCCAAGCCGCGGCCTTCCTCTACAACAGGAGGCAGGGAGGGAAGGGCCCAGGAGGTCCACCGGCCGGGGTCCCTCCTCCAAGCCTGCCCAGTGATGGGCTGAGGGTGTCGCCCCCATCCCGTCACCCTTACCCTGGGTCCCCCGTGGGAGGCGGCTCCGGCACTTCCGTTCCGCCTGGTCCGCTGTTACCACGGACAGGTGGGTCTTGGAGGTGGTGGGAAGAGGCCTGCCTCTGGAATTCGAGCAGGCACCACCCCTTCCAGGCCGTTGCCCTCGGGGCTTGAGATCCCCAGCCTCACTGGCGGCTCGTCGAGCGACATCGCCTCCTCCTCCAGAAGGAGGTGGTAAGAGGAGGTGGACCCTCCTTCAGACCCAGGGTTTGTGTCCAGGCGCTCCTGGTTCCAGCGGAGGGGGCTGGCGCCCCATTCTCGAAACCCTACGGCCTAAACAAGTTCCTAAGGTCCGAGACCTTCAGGATGGTCACTCTGCTCAGATAGATACCATCCTTGGAGCCGCGTGTGGTTCTGCTCTCTCTGGACTTGCAGGACGTGTTTTTCACGTCCCTATCCATCCGTCTCACCAGAGATTCCGCCGCTTCCGCAGCGGAAGGATCCCTCTTGAGTTCAAGCCATGCCCTTCGACTTGTCTCCAGCTCCAGGGTCTTCACCAAATGCATGGCAGTGGTGACAGCATTCCCTCTTGGCGCGAGGGGGTCAGGTGTACCCTTACCTGGCCGACTGGCTGATAGCAGCTCCCTCCAGGAAGGGGCGCAGTGGTCCAGAGATCTGGCCCTCCAGGTCTGCTCTCAACTGGGCCTCCTTATCAAGCGAACCAAGTGAGACTCAGGCGAGCAGGTGGTTATTCATGCAGGGGCGCAGCTCGGCTCTCTTGAGCCAGGAGGCGGCTCGGCGGACAGGGCGAGGTTCTGCTTTCCTCCTTTGCCCGATCATTTCTGGTTTAGGCAATTCGCCTCCCCGGGACTTCCTCGCCTCCTGCGTCTCATGGCTGCCTGCACCAGCGTGGTCCGTTGGGCCAGCTGGAGACATCGTCCCTTCAGTGGGGACTGGCCAGCCAGTGGTCCTAGCGCTCGATCCCTTGGACCAGCGTAGCCGGTGACACAGGGGATGTGGAGCGCTCTCAGTGGTGGACCGTTCCAGATCATTTGCAGGAGGGCATCGTTAAATCCGCCGGCGGCCATTCTCTCTATCGACCGATGCCTCTCTGATGGGTTGGGGTGCCCATGGGGGCACGGGCTCATGGCCTCTGGTCCCCGGGAGTCGATGCCACATCAACCTGCTGGAGCTCCGAGGTCCGCCCGCTTGCTCACCGCCTTTGCTCCGTTCTCCGGGGTCAAGTGGTCCCAGTCCAGACGGACAATACCACCGACCATGTACTATCCAAACCGCCAGAGGCGGGGCCGCTCCATGCTTCTATGCAAGGAAGCTCTCCGCATTTGGTCACTCGATGCGCAGCCTGGGCGGATCTCCTAGCCATTCACGTGGCAGGAGCCTCCACACCCTGGCCGATGCCCTGGGCGGATGGGGGCTGCATCCGCAGTGGTCTCTCCTGCGGTAGTACAGCATCTGATGCTATCCCTTTGGGGCCACCTCCAGGTGGACCTGTTTGCCTCCATGGAGAGCGAAGCTGAGTCTGTTCCATGCCCGCCCCCTCAGCAGGGCTGCGCTGCAGGGGATGCCTTCGAGGCAATGGACCCGGGCCTCTTTCACGCCTTTCCCCATTTCCCTTGATCCACAGGTGCTTCTCAAGGCGAGGAGGGACAAGGCGCAGGTGATTCTGATAGCCCCAGACTGGCCTCGCCAGTTCTGGTACCAGATCTCCTCAGTCTCAGCTCCAGGACTCGCGGCAGCTTCCAGCTGCGCCCGGACCTGCTCTCCAGTCAATCAGGGGAAGGTGTTCCATCGGACCTTCAATCCTGCACCTGACGGCCTGGTTCCTGGCGGCTAGAGTTCCAGGCCTTGGGTCTTTCCAGCGAGTCCTCAATGTAGTTGGCGTCTCGTAAGAGTCGACCAGAAAATGCTATGCCTTCAAATGGAAAAGGTTTCCATTTGTGTCAAGAACAAGGCTTGGACCCTTCCTCCTGTTCCTTAGCAAGCATCTTGGACTATTTATGGTCCCTTTCTAGTCAGGGCTTAGTTCGGCGACCCTAAGGGTGCACCTGGCAGCCATCTCTGCTTACGGGCGCGGGCGGGAAGCAGTCGATGGCGCAGGAGAAGAGTGGTCTGGCGCTTTTCAAGGCCTTGATCACATTTCCCTCAAGTCTTGGGAACCCCACCTCCATTAAGGATCTACTGGTACTGGCAAAGCTCATGGGCAAGCCATTGAACCTATGCACAGGTGTGCTCTCTCTCATCTGTCGTGGAGACCGCCTTCTTGGTGGCTATCACGTCAGCCAGAAGGATGGGAGAGCTCAGGCGCTTTCCATCGAGTCTCCTTACCTGGTCTTCCCACAGGGACAAGGTTGTCCTCGCCCACCGGAAATTCCTTCCGAAGGTGGTGTGAGTTTCACCTTAACCAGGTGTTGACTCTGCGGTGTTCTACCCAATCACACTCGGAGGCCGAATATAGGCTCCATACTCCTGGACCCTAGAGGCGCTCGCTTATTATAAGGAGCGCCGCGGCTGAAATTCGGGGAGAGGTTCGCGCTGGTGTTTTGTCACCCTACGCTGAAGCCGCATCTGGCAGACCTGCAGCCAAGCGGACGATAAGCAGGTGGGTAACCTCCTGCATAGATCTCTGCTATAAGTTGGCGGGCATGGAGCCTCCCAGAGGGATAAGAGCTCATTCTACCCGCCATACTGCTGTGATGGCTGCTTCCAGGGACGCCCTATCCAGGAAATCTGCAGGGCTGCTACCTGGAAGTCAGCAAACACCTTCATTACCCACTACCACATCGACCTTGAGTCACGCGCGGGATGCTGGTTTTGGGGCCTCGGTTCTCCAGTCTCTCTTTCCCAAGTAAGTAGTGGGGTGTGCGTCTTGCCTCCCTCCTCCCGAGAACTGCTAGAGTCTGCCAATGAGTGTGGATGAACAACATATCCATGTCCCTAGAAATACAGGTTACTCACCTGTAACAGGAGTTCTAGGAATGGTATATGTTGTTCATCCACACGAATCCACCCGACCTCCCCGGCTTCGACGCACAACCTGAGCTTCCAGCGGCCAGATCTAGGCCAAGGGGCGGAGCCGAGGTTATACCACCCGGTGGGTGGGAGGAGCAATGAAGACCTTCCGGCAAGATTTAAAGCGGCAAGGATACCTGCCAATGAGTGTGGATGAACAACATATACCATTCCTAGAACTCCTGTTACAGGTGAGTAACCTGTATTTATTCCATTATACAGCTTACCGGCATTTCTTCAGTTCGCGGTCGGCTTTGAAGAGTGCTGACGTGTTCCCGGTCCACTGAAGATCATCACGCCAGCCTCTGGAGGTAAGTGTGGGTGAGGTGGGGATGTGGGGAGGTAGGGTGCGCAGAGAGTGGGTGAGGGTGGGGTCAAGACAGTCCGCAAGGGACTGTTTTTCTTACAGGGCATTTTTTTTAAAGATGGCCGTAGGACTTTTGCCATGCTGGGGTGGGGTCCCAGCGTGGCAGCTGAAACTGTTTGGGGGCAGTGGAGCCGGACGAGATTGGGCACCCGTCTGCTATAAGGACTGTTGCCTTGCTGGGGTGGGCTCCCAGCATGGCACCTGGAAATCTGTTGGAGGGGATACAGTGGAGCTGACAGGGATTGGGCACCACCGTGGCCTTACTGGAACTGTTGCCACACTGGGTGGGCTCCCAGCGTGGCACCTGGAACTCTGTTTGGGGCGGGGCCGACAGGGGATGGGCACCCCTTCGGCCATACAGTGTGTGTGTGAGGGAGGAGCACATGAAACACGCTGGGGTGGAGTTCCTGGCGTGCTACTTATTATGGGGAGACGGAGCTGTCTGTGACAGCTGATTCAGTCTGTTCGGCGTGTAGGCCTTTGCATACTGCCGCAGTACCTGCACGTTACCACCGCTGATTATGCGGCTTTTTTGCCTTTAACTATGCGCTGCTGCATCTGAAGGGCTGTCGCCGGGCAACTCCGACATTCATTGGCGGGGTGCGGCGCCTGCAAAAGGCAGCAGGGCACTGGAAGTGGGGGAGGCACACCTACAGATTCTCGTATGGTGGCACTACGTTTCTTGCACATGCGTGCAAGCAAACATAAAAAGGGTTTAAAATCAGATTGTTCTAACTATAGACCTATTAGTCTTCCATCTCCTATTTGCAAGATTTTTGAGAGTTTGATTAGGGATATATTAACTCCAGTACTGAACAATGCAGACGCTGAACAGCATGGGTTCAGAAAGGGTAGAGGTTGTCTGTCTAACTTATTGAGTTTTTATGAGCAGATACGTTCTTTAGTTGATAACCGTACTCCATGTGATGTCATCTTTTTGGACTTCAGTAAAGCATTTGATGCTATTCTACACTGGGCTTTAGAAGTAAAATTGCAGAAATTAAAAATGAATCATTATATCATTATATGGATTGAAAATTGGCTGTCAAATCGCACACGAAGAGTGAGTTTCAATGGAAGTTTATCTGATGTTGGTTGTGTCACTAGTGGGGTCCCACAGGGCTCGGTACTTAGACCATGCTTATTTCAGGCTTTTATTTCAGATCTAACTTTGAACTGCTTATCTTTGACTATTAAATATGCAGATGATATTAAGATTGGTGGTCCATGTTGCAGTGAATCTTATTTTGATATCATACAGTGGGATTTAAATAGGATTTCTGAATGGGTTGAATTATGGGGCATGAAGTTAAATAATTCTAAGTGCAAAGTTATGCATTCAGGTAATACTAATCCCTTAAAAACATATACATTGGGACATAATACACTTAGTAATACTACAAATGAAAGAGATCTGGGCATTATGGTTTCTAATGATATGGATTTCTCCCAGCGTATTAACGAATCTGTTACTAAAGCAAATAGGGTTGTATGGTCAATAAAGCGTAATATTACTTCAAGAGGTCCCAAAGTTTTAATGCCTTTGTTTAAAGCGTATGTTAGGCCTCACCTAGAATATTCGTCACATCTTTGGAGTCTTTACAAGAAATCTAACATACAGCAATTAGAACGAGTCCCTCGTAGATTTACAAAACATCTTAAGGGTATGAATCATCTTCCGTATGATACCTAATTATGTGATCTTGGTCTGTTTTCTTTAGAAACCCGTAGACTACGTGGAGATTTTCTGTTTCATTATGACATAATTCTTGATCCTGCATTAATGGTAGACTTGGGTCTGAATTTTAAGGATTTATCTTATAATATTAGAGGTCATCCACTCCAGTTGACATGTAAATCCTTTAACTATATCAAGAGGAAATATTTCTTTACTTTAAGAGTGATTAAACCGTGGAACAATTTGCCGTTGCATATTATCATAAGTAAAGATAAAGGACAATTTAAGGCAAGATTGGATAATTATTTATTATCAGGCAAACAAGTGACCTGTTATTAAAAACTTGGTTTGTATGTGAGCTTTTATGGCTGTAAAGCTTTCTCGCTCATTTCTCGCTCACTTCTCACCTTAGTATGAACAAGAGATTTTGCATGTTGACTCTTCCAGGTCTGTTGCCCCTGCTCCACCAGGGACAGTGGCTCTACGCACTGGACATGCAGGATGCCCACCTGTATATCCCAGTTTTCCCTGTCCACCACCACTTCCTCAGGTTTGCATTCCAGGGGGAGCACTTCCAGTTCAAAGCTCTCCTCTTTGACCTTTCCTTAGCACCCAGGGTTTTTACCAAGTGCCTAGCGGTAGTGGCAGCGGCTTTGCGTCGTCAAGCCCATTATGTTTCCCGTACCTTGATGACTGGCTTCTGTCAGCCCCATCGAGGGACAACTTGATAGCCTCTGTCAGTTGGGTATTATGGTGAACTACCCCAGGTCTTACCTTATCCCTTCTCAGCACCACCAATTTATTGGTGCGGTACTGGATACAGCCCAGGGTCAGGCCTTCCTCCCTTTGGACAGGGCAGAAATGCTGCAGCAGCAGGCCAGGCATGTGACCTACAGCCGCTGGGTAACAGCCAGGACCGTTTTACGTCTCCTGAGCCTTATGGCAGCGGCCATCCCCACTGTTCCATTAGCCAGGCTCCACATGCAGGTCACACAGTGGACCCTTCGTGTTTAGTGAGATCAGAGATCGAACGACCTGGACAGCAGGGTTCTGGTGTCCAGTCGCATGCAGCAGGATCTCCTCTGGTGGCAGGACCTGAACAACCACTGCCAAGGTGTTCCGCTCCAGCCCCCTGATCCGAACCAGACCCTGACAACGAATGCCTCAGGCATAGGCTGGGGAGCCCATCTGAGAGACTGCAGGACTCCAGGATCTTGGTCTTAGAGGGAGCTCTCTCTGCACATCATCGTGATAGAGATGAGGCGGTGTTGTATGCCCTTGAGGCATTTCAGATCTTACTTTGAGAGGGTCTTGCAGTAGGTAATTACATATAGGACTGAAGCTGGCAGGCGTCAGGACCCCACGGGAAGATTTCTAGCTAGCAGTCTCTGGCGAGGGACCACCCCACGTCAGGTGACCGGCGTCAGGAGACGTCGGTATAAAGGGGTGGTCTCTCACGCCCGCCTTCCTGTTCTTTCCTGCCGTTAGCTCATGCCAGTGCCTCGTGGTAAAGTTCCTTGCTCATCAGACTCTAACGTCGGTATTTTCACAGAGTATTTTTCAATTTTTTCCTTCATTCGTTAGATATTCGTCGGTGTATGTCGTCCTCTGCACCCTTCGAGCACAAAAACAAGTGCGACTCGTGCAGTGCCCAACTCCCACACAAGGACGGCCTTTCCCTCTGCCTTTTTTGCCTAGGCCATGACCATCCGGTGGAGAAGTGCCAGCACTGCCTCAGCTTTAACGCGGCCCGAAGACGGCGGCAGCAGTCCCTGGAGGCCCAAATTTTGAAAAAGAAAATGAGATCCATGGAGAAGGAATTGAAAAAGCTCCGGCAGGCATCCACCTCCCTGAAGGCCATCGCAAGAAAAAGATAAAAAAACACCGGGACAAGGGCTCCTCATCCACCCACAACTTCTCGGGAGGCGCCGTGCTAAAGTAATGTCCCCGGGACCGCTCCGCGGCAGCCTTAGAGGCTTCTAAGGCGGCGTCATCCCCGTCTGGCCACACTCGAGCCTTCAGGCGCCTCTGGCCTTTTGGGCTTCCACTCCCGGTGAGCCGTGATTTACGCTAACCTACTGGTGTGGCCGGCTCCGTCAAGCCAGGCGCCGGCTCCTCTGACGCCTCGCGGAGAAGGTCGGTAAGTCGCCCGACCCTTCGGGGTGGCACGTGACCCCTGTTCTGCCCAACCAGGTCGCCCCTCCATCGTGGCCTGCCTCCGGTGATGGGTCTGTTAAGTCAGACGCTGGTCCCTCCGGCGCCCGCCCAGATCCCGCTGATAAGCCATACGTCGGTTTGCCCGACGTCCGCTCAGCGGAAGAGCCAATGCCAGACCCTCTCACGTCCGTTGTTCCTGGCTCCCCTCAGCCTTCGCTGCCCTCCGGGGACCCTGAGTCTCCTCAGCCCGACCCCGAGGATTTCTCTCCTCCATCCCCGGGCGACGCTGAGGTTCCTGTTCCACCTCCGTCAGACCACCCACCTGCTGGTTCGACCGATCTGACGCCAGTTCCGACGCCGGTATTGCCGACACTGTGCGACATCCCACTTCCGGGTGCCGCTTCAACGCCGGGCCCTTCACCCCCCCAGGCCTTCTGCTCCAGATCCGCCTGTGGGGCCTCTAGCCAGGCTGTCTGCTCCATCAGCCCCCAGTTCCGAGTATCCGATGCCGTCTTACCGGTGCGCGGTATCCGGCCTCAAGTGCCCGGCGCTGGCCTATCCGGCGCTGCGGTACCTGCTAGCGTCCATACCCGATGCCGGGCTTCGCCGCCGAGTTACGGATCGCGCGCCTTATGGGTATAATCCATACCCATATCCCCCTCCCCAGTCACGGTGGACTTGCAGGAGAGTCTGGCCTCCTGGCGGGCTGGTCAAGGCTCAGCTCACCAGAGAGATGGAAGTCTCTGACGGCCGGTGCAGTCCCGGTTCCCACACATCCTCGACGACATACTCCCTCCCCACCTCCGGACACCAGGGCTAATCCCTCTGGATCCAGAGAGGGGAAGGACACGCTTCCACATGGGCTTCCCAAGAGGTCCGTTCCTCCCCCTCGCCGGGAGAGGGAGTCTTCTTCATCTTCGTCTTCTTCTTCCTCGGATGCCTCCGACGGTTGCTCCGAGCAAGACGACGAGCCACGCTCTCCGTCCAAGCCCAGGCCAAGAACTCCTCTGAAGTCTCCGTAGGATCCTTCCTTCACGGAGTTGCTACGCAAGATCCATGAGGTACATAAGTGGCACTCCTTGGAGCCAGAACCCCAGCGTAAAAAGCTCCCTGAGCATCTGGATCTCCCCGTGACAGCTCCCACCTTGGTGCCACCCTGGATCGAGCCTCATGCCGACCTTATCACCACTGTATGGAAACAGTCGTCGGCCTTAGCCCCACTTCCTAGGAAGTCGAACAGGCTATACCAGGCTCCCGAGGGTGCTGACTATTTAGATTCTCACCCTCGAGCTGACTCGGTTGTGATTAGCACCACTCATGGCTGGTCAGCCTACCCCAAACATCTTGGCTCGTCTCCACCTGACAAGGAATCCCGCCTTCTGGACCAGTATGGCAAGAAGATTTTCGCTTCTTCCACTCTGGGTATTAGGGCCCTTAATTATGTAGGTCACATGGGGGATTACCAGAAGGTGATTCTCACTGAGGTGGAATCTAAATTGGACTCCCTTCCGGACTGTCAAGTCAAGCAGGAAGTGGCTGACCTTGTCTGCTCTGCACGTTCGACCAGTCGGCACATGCTTCGTGCGACCTACGATGCAGTGGCCACTGCCTGTAGGAGCTCAGCTTTCACCATAGGCTTACAGCATCATGCTTGGCTCCGAGTGTCAGGGTTGGTCTCGGAAATGCAGTCCGCCATTCAGGAAGCGCCCTTCCGGGGTTCGGCGCTGTTCGGGGGTGATGTCAAGGACATCATCACCAACCTGCAGGAGAAGGGGACAGCACTAAAGTTTGTTGACTCTGTGTATCATCCCCATCAAACACAGCGCCGTCCCTTTCGCAGATGGAATCAGCGCAAAGCAAGACCCCAGGGAAAGTGGGTCACTAAACGTCGGGCCCCCCCAGCTGCCAAGCGCCCCCCCCCCGCCCAGAAAAGCAGCGGGAGCTTCAGCTGCGGCACTGCCCCACACCACCTGACTCCTTCCCTCTCCCACAGCCTCCGGGCTTCCCGGAGGAACCGGTAGGAGGGAGGTTTTCCCTCCACCTTCCGGGCAGGGAGAGGATAACATCAGATTCTTGGGTGCTCCAGCTAATCGCAGAAGGACACTCAATAGAGTTTTTACAGAAACCACCTCGTCACGCTCCCCCAAGGTCATCGTATCCTCGGGAACATCATCTTCTGGTCCAGGAAGAGATTTCAGCACTTCTGCTGAAAGAGGCGATAGAACCCGTCCCCCTCCCTTTGCGGGGAACGGGTTACTATTCCCGCTTCTTCCTGGTCCCAAAGAAGACAGGAGAGGTCAGGCCTATTCTAGATCTCAGTTCCCTGAACTTATTCGTGGAATATAAGAGGTTCAGGATGCTCTCATTGCAGAGCCTTTTGCCCCTCCTTCACTCGGGTCAGTGGCTGTGTGCTCTGGATATGCAGGATGCCTACCTGCACATATCTATCCACCCTTCTCACTGCAAATATCTCCGTTTTGCTTTTCAGGGGGACCACTACCAGTTCAAGGCACTCCCATTTGGCTTTCCTTGGCTCTCTGAGTATTTACCAAATGCCTTGCGATGGTGGCAGCCTTCCTGCGTACCTAGGGAGTACAGGTTTTCCCATACCTGGACGATTGGCTCCTGTCGGCCTCATCCATGGAGGAACTCCTGCGCTTCCTCTCCCTTACCCAACAGGTCTTTGCCTGCCTGGGTATTACCATCAACCTTTCCAAGTCTCACTTGATCCCATCCCAGAGGCTCCAGTTTATTGGGGCGATACTGGACACGACTCTAGGTAGGGCCTTCCTGCCATCGGACAAGGCGGCCACACTCCAGACTCAGGTAAGCCTGTTGTCCGGCCTCAGGCGGGTCAGTGCAAGGTCGGTTCTTCGCCTCCTCGGGTTTATGGCGGCTGCTATCCCAACAGTCCCTCATGCTCTGCTTCACATGATGGTCTCTCCAGTGGACGCTTTGCTCTCAGTGGGATCAGTTGGTAGACAACTTGGACCAGTTGGTCCTAGTCTCCTCTCCCATGGTTCGAGACTTTTAGTGATGGATGGTTCGAGAGAACCTTCTTCGGGGAGTTCCATTCATCCTTTTTCCCCCCTCCCAGACTCTGACCACAGACGCCTCGGGCAAAGGTTGGGGAGCCCATCTCGGTCCTCATCGGACCCAGGGCTCTTGGTCCAGGCTCGGACAATCCTTGCACATCAATGTGCTCGAGCTTCGGGCAGTGCTCTGTGCTCTCCAGGCTCTCCACCTGCATCTTCTTCCAGGCCACCTAGCTGTCCAGATGGACAATATGTGTGTGGTATAGTACATCAACAAACAGGGCGGGACTTGGTCCTACCCTCTTTGCAGGGAAGCGATGAGAGTTTGGGATTGGGCAGCACAACACGACCTTCACCTCACGGCAATTCATGTTCCAGGGGTCAAGAACTCCTTAGCAGGCAAACTAAGTTGCTCTTCTGCTCAAGCTCAGGAGTGGGAACTGGATCAAGGAGTCCTAGACGATATCTTCCTACGTTGTGGAACACCTCAGGTGGACCTGTTCGCTTCACCTCTAAACGCAAAGCGTCCCAACTTCTGCTCACTCGTTCAAGAGCGAGGCATTTTCTGGAAAGATGCTCTGTCTCTAGATTGGAAGGACAGATTCGTCTATGCCTTCCCCCCGATTCCTCTGATCCCGCGTGTCTTGCAGAAACTCAGTTCAGAAGGAGCACGAATGATTCTGATAGCTCCTTTCTGGCCCAGGCAAGTTTGGTTCTCTCTTCTGCAACAATACTCAGAGGAACCTTTTCTTCCTCTTCCTCTGTCACGAATTTTACTGACCCAGGATCAGGGGACCCTTGTCCATCCAGGCCTCAAGTCCTTTCAACTACATGCGTGGCTCCTGCAGACATAGCTCAAGCCCGCTTTGGGGATTCTCCCCAGGTGGCTGAGATCTTGGTGGAGGCTAGGAAACCCCCCACTAGGTCTACTTGTGCCATGAAGTGGAAATGGTTCACAATCTGGGCCGCCTCAAAAGGCTTCGAGCCTTTCACTTGCTCGGTTGGGCAACTGCTGGAGTACCTGCGCCATCTCTTTGACCTGGGTCTTAGTCACTCGTCTCTGAAGGTACACATGGTGGCCATTTTGGCCTACCATGTTCCCTTCGCAGATGGGACGTTTGCTCAACTGGAAGTCTCTAAGAGTTACCTCAGAGGGTTCCTCACTTGAGACCCCCTATCCGAGTTCCCGCCCCTCCTTGGGATTTGAACTTTGTTCTGGAGAAACTTACTTTGTCTCCCTTTGAACCGGCGGCCTCAGCAGACATGAAGTTCCTTTCATGAAAGACACTCTTCCTAGTGGCCATTACCTCTGCTCAGAGGATTTCCGAGCTTCAGGCCCTGATGTGTAAAATCCTGTACTTGATTTTTCACAAGGAACATGTGGCTCTGCTCACGAATCTTAAGTTTCTCCCCAAAGTGGTAGTGGAATCTACATTGAACCAGTCCATAGAGTAACCTGCTTTCTTTATGCAGTACTCCAATCAGAGGGAGTATCTACTTCACACTATGGATGTTCACCGGATCCTGAGATACTACACTAACAGAACAAAGGACCTCAGAAAGACTGATCAACTGTTTGTCTCTTTTGCCCCCAAAAGAGAAGGCAGTGCTGTTTCCAAGCAATGCCTGTCTAAATGGTTGGCTCATTGCATCACCTTCTGTTATGACAAGTACAACGAGACCCTTCCAGGTCAAGTAAGAGGACACTCCACCAGAGGAGTCGCTGCCTCAGCGGCATGTTTCAAGAACCTGTCAGCGGCAGACATCTGTGCTGCTGCCACTTGGACTTCTGTCCATACATTTACAAAACATTACAGTTTGGATAATGCCTCTTGCTGTAGAGCAGGCTTTGGGCTCACTGTTCTGCTAGGCCTAATTTCTTAAGGCCTTCACAGCTAGAGGATCTGCTTTGAGTAGCTTTCTTCCTCCTGTGTGCTTCTTCTTGTTCCAGACTGCTTGGGACTCAGTCCTACATGTAATTACCTACTGCAAGAGCCGTCTCGAAGTAAGATAGTACAGTTATGTAAGAACTTACCGTAACAGTAGATCTTTGAGAGAGGCTCTTGCAGTAGGTAATACCTTCCCGCCCTCCATCCCCCTAAGCTTTTTCAGCTCCTTTTCCAGTGAGGGAAATATTCGCTTCTCTCTCGTCCGGCCTCTTTGGCCCTTAGTGGGAAAGAACTGGAAGGCGGGCGTGAGGGATCGCCCCTTTATATTGACGTCTCCTGACGCCAGTCACCTGATGTGGGGCAGTCCATCACCAGAGACTGCTAGCTAGAAATTTTTTGTGGGGTCCTGACATCTGCCGGCTTCAGTCCTATATGTAATTACCTACTGCAAGAGCCTCTCTCGAAGATCTACTGTTACGGTAAGTTCTTACGTAACTGTACTTTCCTTCTCCACCCAGGCTCACTAAGTGTCCAGTTGGACAACATGTGTGTGGTATGGTACTTCAACAAACAAGGAGGCACGCATTCGTACACCATGTGCAGGGAAGTGATGCATGTGTAGAACTGGGCAGTCCAGCACCACCTCCAGCTCACAGCAGTGCATGTCCCAGGCGTTCAGAACATCCTAGTGGACAATCTCAGCTGCACCCAAGCAAGAGCCCACGAGTGGGAACTGAGTCAGTCGGTGGCCAAAGACATCTTCATCTTCTGGGGTCACCCAGATCTGGATCTGTTCGCCTCCCTATACAATGTAAAATTACCCAGTTTCTGCTCACTTATTCCAGGGCCTGCTGCTTTCTGGTTAGATGTGCTGTCTCTTTGCTGGACAGGGAGGTTCTTGTATGCTTTCCCTCCCATCCCGCTCCTGCAGAGGGTACTCCTGAAATTATGGGTGGAAGGGGCTCATTTGATTCTGATCGCCCCTTATTGGCATCTCCAAATTTGGTTCCCACTGCTCCAGCAGTTAGTGGTGGAGCCTCCGGTTCCTCTACCCCTCTGCCAAGACCTTACGACCCAGGAGAAGGGCAGGCTAGTTTATCCAGGACTCAGATCCCTTCATCTTCACGCTTGGCACCTTCTGACATAGCTGTCTTGTGCTTTGGAGTCTCTTCCAGAGTTGCTCAAGTCCTTGTGGAGGCCTGAAAGCCACCCACAAGAACTACTTATGCTATAAAGTGGAAGTGGTTTTCCATTTGGGCAACCTCTAAGGGTTGGGACCTGTTCTCCTGCTGGTCATGGAGTACCTGTTCTGCCTTTCAGACCTTGGGCTCCACTATTCTTTGCTGGAGGTCCACTTCATGAAGTCTTGCTGTATTCTGACAGTATGCAGTTAGCCCCAGCACTTGAACTGCTCCGGAGAGGAAAGAGTTAATGCTATGCCAGAGCACAGAACGTTGAGCTCGAGCTCAGTTCAGACCTCTGTCTGCTGCACTTTGAAGTGTAACCATCACATTCTTTACTCCGCCTAACTGAACAGTTGCTCCGGAGAAATCTCCTTCACTTGTCGGTTCAGTCTTAGTAAAACGTCGGTTTTAAACCGTAAAGTTTATTATTTTTCGGTTCAGATCCCTGTCTGCGGTACAGTATGTGTTGTAGGTAGTGGATATTAGTTTATTTTTCTGTGTGTTGAAATTGTAAAACTTTTCTTTCGGTCTGGTTGGAACCGATTGATTTTTAGTTCTTATTTGTGAATTCATTGGTAATTTGTGTTAGTGTGTGGTACTGGTCCTTATCGGTGTCAAAAGAACGTGATTTTAAATATTATTTTCCACAGCCCGTAACATGGTTGCTAACCGATATGGGGGTCTTGCCTGGCTTTAAAGCTGCTAAAGGGTAAGTGGATAGGATAGCTACGTCTGAGAAACCCAAAAGAAAAATCAGGCCTACTGGGTTTCAGCACTGTAGTGAGTGTGAGGATGCCTTTGCCATGGCAGACCCTCACAGCGCCTGTGTGTATTGTCTGGGGTTTGACCACCTTGATTCAGACTGCCAAATTTGTAAGAATTTCCCGAAAGCCACTCTGGACAAGTGATTGGGTAGGCTTAAGGAAAAGGAGGCCGAGAAGTCCGCTGATCCGGATGGCCAGCCTGGTTTGGTTCCGACCGAACCTGAGGGAGTGCCCACTGACCTGGGCGATACTCCCTCGGCAAAAGGAGAGCCAATCCCGAGGGTTCGGTTCTGTCAAAAAGGAAAAAAATCAGCTGGTTTGGATCCAGAACTATTGTGACCAACTGCCGAAGAAATTGCCAGGGCGATTAGTATAGTGGAATCGCTTTGTTCGGTTCTAGCCGATCCGGCGCCGCTGGGTAGGTACTTGGTTTGGTCGGTTCCTTCGGTTCCAGAATATTGTCCGGATGATTACTATGAACTGGATTTGGAGGGGGAAGAAGGTTTTGATGATGGTGATGGTGTGGAAGGCCTGGATGAGCCCATTGAACCGGACATCTCCCCAGACAGGCCTTCCAGTGTTTCCCCTCCTAGGCTTTCTGAGCCCCTTCCCACTATTTGTTTTACAAAAAAGTGGCAGAGACCATCCAGCTCCCTCTGGTCAAAGCTGTTGAGGAACAAAAAGAGCCTGACTACGTAGAGATGATGGACATCCCAGAGTCCAAAAGTCTGTCTGTTCCACTCCATAAATCTTTTGGGAAACAGACACAAAAGATACTTCAGACACCAAATGAATTTCCTCCTGTGGACAAGATAGTGGATAGGAGGTATATGCTGTCAGGCTCAGGTACAGAGTACTTGTTCCAACAATGCAGCCATGGTGGGGTCGTGCAGGCTGCAGCCTATGACAAAGCTAATATACCTTTGGCTTCACACACCCCCAGATAAAGACTCAAGGAAGGTGGATGCTATGGCCAAGAAACAGTACTTGGCATCCTCCTTGGGACTCAGGCGAACTGCATGGCCTACACAGCCAGATACCAGAAGTCCAGGTGGGATACTGTTCTGGAGCTGGCTAAACAGGCTTCCCCCCACCTAGCCAAAGAGCTGGAGGAGATGGTTGCTGATGGGATTGAGGCATCCAAAGTCTAATTTCATGCTGCTGTGGACTCTAATGATGTTTCATCATGAGTCATGGCTACATCTGTGTCTCTTAGGAGATTTGCTTGGCTCAGATGTACTAGCCTCTCGCAGGACACCCAGGCTAAGGCCATGGATCTCCCTGAGGTACGTAATTCTCTGTTCAGGGAGCAGACAGAGAATTTACAAGAAAAAGATGGATGAGTATAGGACCACCTACAGGAGTGCACAGGCCAAGGAAAAGCAGGCAACTCCTCAGAAGCAGCAGTCTAGGGGCAGGGGCAGGCCTTTCTACCAGGCACAGGCCTTCTCTCCTTTTCCTCAGAGGGGGTTCTTCAGAGGGAGAGGCAGAAGGGGGATGAGCAGGGCTGCATCCTCTTCTCAGTTCAAGGCTCCTGCCAAGCAGACACCCTAATGTGTCAGCCTGGGTGGACTCCCCCCTTTCCAGTAGGAGGCAGGCTGGCTTGCTACATCCAGGCCTGGAAGTCTGTTACCTCAGACAAGTGGGTCCTGGAGGTAGTAAGCCAGGGACTGGTTCTCAGCTTCAAAAAATGTCCAAAGCTGAGGGTCAGGTCTTTTCCATCTGCAAACATCTCCGAAACCATTGCCCTTGAGGCAGAGGTTTCCTCTCTGCTGGCTGTCGGAGCCATAGAGAGAGTTCCTACTACACACAGGGGCAAAGGTCTGTATTCCAGATACTTCCTTACCTCAAAAAAGACAGGGGAGTGGCGGACCATCCTAGATCTAAGATACCTAAACAAGCACCTGGTCAAGCCAAAATTCAAAATGATGACTCTGGGAATAATTCTTCCCTCTCTAAGGCCAGAGGATTGGTTAGCCTCTCTGGACCTCAAGGATCCCTACTTTCTTATTCCCATCAGATGCTCCCACAGAAAGTACCTCAGGTTCGAACTGCCTTCAGGTCATTATCAATTCAGAGCAATGCCCTTCGGACTAACATCAGCACCAAGGGTGTTCACAAAATGCCTAGTAGTAGTAGTGGCCTTTCTAAGGAGACAAAACATTTCCATATTGTCATACCTGGATGACTGGCTCATTGTGGGGCAGTCTCCAGACCAAGACAAGTCAAATCTGCAAGTGACCCAGCAATTGCTCACTTCTCTGGGATTCCTCCTCAATCTTCCAAGGTCAGTTCTCGTACCAGTGCAACTCCTGGCCTTCATAGGGATAGAATTGGACCCTGTCCAAGCAAGAGCTTTTCTTCCTCTGGCAAGGGTAAAGGCCCTTACGGACCTGGCTTCTTCCTTTCGCTTCTGGTGTCTCGACCAGCAAGGCATTTTCTTCAACTCCTTGTCCACATGGCAGCTTCCACTGCAGTGGTACAGGGGGACCTATTTCAGATGAGGGACATCCAGTTCCTCTTGAGGGCTTTTTGGTCTCAGAAGAAAGATCCTCTAACCAAACTAATTCCAGTGACTCAGACTCTGATCCAGGTTCTCCAATGGTGATTGGATCAGGACAACCTCAGACAAGGAGTCCCATTCATCACCCAGTCTCATTCTGTGCTACTAACCACAGATGCTTCTCTCCTGGGGTGGGGAGCTTACTTGGGAGCCCTCACAGCACAGGGGGGTGTGGTCCCCTTAGGAGTCTCTATTTCATATCAACCTTTTAGAGCTCAGGGGAGTGTACCTGGCTCTACAAGCTTTCACGGACTCAGTACAGAACAAGGTGGTTCAGGTCAGGACAGACAATATCACCACCACCATGTGGTATATCAACAAGCAGGGAGGCACTCGGTCTACGGCCTTGTGCACGGAAAGTCATGAAATTATGGTCCCTAGCTTATTCCCTTCAGACATCTCTGGTAGCAGTCCACTTTCCAGGGAAGGACAGTGTGCTAGTAGATGCCCTGAACAGGATTTCTCAGGGCCATCACGAATGGTCCCTGGATCCCTTGGTGTCAAATGTGATTTTTTCAAGGTGGGGCACTCCAGAGATAGATCTCTTTGCAGCTCCAGACAATCATCAACTTCTTCTCCTGTTGCAGACCCCCAGTCTTGGGCTTAGTTCCCCTGGATACTCTACTTCTGGATTGGGAGGGGAAATTTCTGTATGCATTTCCCCATTTCCTCTACTATTCAAAGTTCTGGTCAAGATAAGGTCACAATCTTGTAAAGTGATTCTGATTGCTCCAGACTGGGCCAGGCAGCCTTGATATCCTCTATTGCTGTCACCATCTGTTAACCTCCTCTTTGGGAGGATTTGGTACCCCAACCTTCGGTCTCTCAACCTCAAGGCATGGCTCTTGAAGAGTTAGAATATGCAAGCCTGCGTCTGTCTCAGGGGGTTCTGGATATTCTCAAAGCCTCTCGAAAACCTGCCACCAGAAAAACTTATAATTCCAACTGGAAAAGATTCAGCATTTGGTGTTCCGATAAGCAGATTTCTCCAGATACTGCTGATATGGCTGCAGTTCTGGATTATGTGGTTCATCTTAATGGTTTAGGCCTCAGACTAGCTACTCTGAAGTTACACTTGGCAGCTGTTTCTGCATTTCTGTCAGTGGGGAAGGCTTCCTCACTGGCATCTCATCCCATTTTCTGTAAATTTTTTAAAGGATTGCTCCATACCAATCCTCCTTTTAAGGATCCTACTCCTGCTTGGGATCTTAATGTTTGCATTGCTCAGCTTATGCAACCATATTTTGAGCCTTTGGCCTCAGCAGAACTTAAGTACTTGATTTGGAAAGGTGTGTTCCTGGTAGCTATTATTTCTGCCAGGCGTATCAGTGAATTATAAGCTCTGTCAGTGGAGCCTGATTTTATCTCATCCCATAGAGATAAGGTGGTCCTTAGAACTAACAGGAGGTTCTTACCCATAGTGGTTTCAGATTTTCATCTGAACCAGTCCATGTCTCTTCCTGTCTACTTCACTGATCATTCTTCTTCAGGGGGAAAGGAGGTTACACAGCTTGGATGTTAAGAGGGTACTTAGTTACTACATTGAGCGCACGAAGGCACTCAGGTTTGACCGTCATCAGTTGTTTCTCGCTTATGGTGAAGTGGGAAAGATCAAACCTGCTACTAAGAGAACTATTGCCAGGTGGATTGTCTCTTGTATACAATTCTGCTATGAGAAGCGAGGCAAAATGCCCCCTCCAGGCCTGAGGACTCATTCAACTAGAGGTACAGCTGCTTCCCTGGCTGCTGGCAGAGTGATATACCATTATTAGAAATATGCAAAGTAGCCACCTTGAAAACAGTCCATACATTCACCAAGCATTGCTCCCTGGATATTCAGGCTAGGAGTGATGCTAGGTTTGGTACAGCAGTATTGCAGAGCCTATTCCCCGAAATAGGTTCAGTCCCACCTCCATGGAGGTACTGCTTGGTAGTCTGCATATTGTCAGAATACAGCAAGACTTCATGTTGTTTGAAGAAAAAAAATTACTCACCTTAGTAATTGTGTTTCTTCTAATGGAAGCCGTGCGGCTTCTCGGCGCCGTGCGGTTCCTCGGCGTCGTGCGCCTCCTCGGTGCTGGGGGCTCTCAGGGACTTCCCTTTTGTCTCTTTTCCTCCTTCCTCTTCTAGCTTTCATCCCTTTCCTGTCCATACAGTCCGTCCTGGACTGTCAGGAGATGACGTTGAGCCTGACCCAGACCGTCGGCCAGGTGATGAAGTGGACAAAACAGGATCTTTTATTGCTACAGAGCCTGTGGTCGAGGACCTGTCCTTTAAGTCTCTGTTGAAGAATCTGAGCTCCACTCTTTCTTTCCAGACTACAGACATCGATCCTGGGAAGATGTTAAGACTCCAATATCTTCATGCTTCGGAGATCCCTATGGATTTGACTCCTCCGATTCAACCTTCCTTCGAGACGCTGTCTCAAATGGTATGGAATAATCCTGCTCTTACCCCTTCGGTGGTTAAATCCATTGATAGGAAATACTCAGCTCCCAAAGATCGTCCTATCTTGGCATCCCAAGCCTTTGCGGATCCTATTGTAGTCCTGGCAGAAAATGACAAGGTAGTTCTTCCTCAAACTACTACAGCTCGACCTATCAACAAAGAGTCTCGTAAGATAGATACATTAGGTAAGAGAGTCTTTGCTGCGTCCACTCTAAGTATGCGTATTGCCAGTTACCAGGGTTATTTTTCCCAGTATGAGTATATCCTGTGGCATTCTATCAAGCAAATGGTTGAGGCTCTTCCGGACTCGGACTCAAAGCCAGAGCTTCTTCAAACCATTACCAGAGGTATTGAATCTAATAACCAGCAGGTCAAAGCAGCCATGGATGCTTTCGACACTGCTTCTCGTTCAGCAGCTGCTGGTATTTGTACTCGCCGTCACTCCTGGCTGCGTACTTCGGGTTTCACGAATGATGCGCAACAGCAGGTGATGGCGTTGCCCTTTGATGGCTCTTATCTTTTCGGTCCTCAGGTAGAGCAAGCTCTAGAAGCTACACAAAAGACTAGGTCAGCCATTAGCTGGCCCGACCCCTCCTGCCCCTTTTCGAGGGCATGTCGGTAGACGGCAATTTCATAATCGTCAGTCCTTTCGGGGCAGAGGAAGTTTCCATAAGAACCAACCTGCCCAACCTCAAAAGAAGGCGCAACAGAAAGCGCAAGGGCCCAAAGTGCCCAGCGCTACCTTATGAGTTGCCGGCCCAAGTCCCATCTCAACTACCCGAGGTGGACTTTTCCTCTCCGGTGGGAGGTCGTCTGATGCACTTCTACAGCCAGTGGAAGTCCATAACCTCAGACAAATGGGTCCTTCGGATAATTCGCGAGGGGTATTCTCTCAATTTTCTGGAGACCCCTCCGATTGTCCTCCCAAACGACAGCCCAGGCTGTCAACCCTTCAGTCAGACCTTCTCGCCGCAGAGATTCAGGGCCTTCTAAACAACAGGGCAGTAGAAGTGGTGCCTCTGCATCAGCGAAACACGGGGTTCTACTCCCACTACTTTCTGGTTCCAAAGAAGTCCGGGGGAATGCGCCACATTCTAGACCTCAGAAGGCTAAACAAATTTCTCCCCAAGGAGAAATTCAAAATGATTTATCTGGGAACCCTGTTACCCTTGCTTCATCAACATGACTGGCTAGCCTCCCTGGACATGCAGGATGCTTACCAGCACATTCCTATTCACCCGAGGCATCACAAATTCCTGAGGTTTGTGGCTCTGGGTCAACACTATCAGTTCAGAGTCCTGCCCTTTGGGCTATCCTCAGCGCCGCGAGTCTTTACAAAGTGTTGTGCAGTTCTCGCAGCGCATCTCAGGAAACTCGGTATCCAGGTGTTTCCCTACCTCGACGACTGGCTCCTAGCAAGCCCTTCCAGACAAGGGACTCTGGGCGCCGTACAGACGGCCTCTGCTTTCTTACATCCATGGGAGTTCTGCTGAACCTCAAAAGTCTCAGTTGCAGCCCTCCCAGAGACTCCTTTCATAGGGACTCTTCTGGACACCTCTTGTGCAAGCTTTCCTTCCAGAGGACAGAAGGAGCGATATCCTTCAGATGGCTCGTTACATTGGAGAGAACAGATCAGTTACAGCTCTCTCAATGCAGCGTATGTTAGCCTCATGGCATCCTCAGTGTTCACTGTACCCCTAGCACGGCTGCACATGAGAACCACCCAATGGATGCTCAGTGCTCAGTGGTCTCCAACCACTCACCCGCAGTCTTATCCCATCAAGGTGACAGAACCCTTACAGAGGTCCCTCACCTGGTGGTCTCAGGAGAGCAATCTCCTGGAAGGATTTCCCTTTGCTCCTCTGGATCATCAGATCTCCATTACCACGGACGCATCGCTAATGGGGTGGGGAGCTCACTGTTGCGCTCTCCACACTCAAGGGGTGTGGACTCAACTCGAGTCCCAGCTTCACATAAATGTCCTAGAGATGAGAGCCGTCCTTTATGTGGTCCGGCGTTGAAGGACATTCTCTGTCCAAGACCATTCTCCTTCAAGCGGACAACAAAGCAGTGATGTACTACATCAACAAGCAGGTGGTGCTCATTCTTACCCCTTATGCAGGAAGCGATGAGGGTGTGGGAATGGTGCTTGGAACACAAAGCTCTAATTCAAGCGGTTTACCTGCCAGGTGTACAAAACGACTTGGCAGACCGTCTCAGCAGAACAGGAGCAGATCCTCACGAGTGGTCTCTCGACTCAGTCATAGTTCAGTCACTATTCGAAGAGTGGGGAACTCCAGACCTGGACCTTTTTGCATCCCCACTCAATGCAAAACTGCCTCTCTTCTGCTCCAGAATTCCAGGGCCTGGCATTTTCTGTCAGGATGCATTCAGGCTGCAGTGGACAAATCGCTTTCTATACGCCTTTCCGCCCCTTCCTCTAATTCAGAGAGTACTCCTCAACTTCGAGTCTCAGGGGACCAAGATGATTCTCATTGCTCCCTTTGGCCTCACAACTCTGATTTCCACTACTCAACAATATGTTGGCAGTTCCTCGAGACCACTCCTTGCAGGTGAACCTGTTGACTCAGGGTCGGCGGTCCATCCCAACCTGAGATCGCTTCACCTTCACGCTTGGCTCCTGAAGAGGTAGAAGTGAACCGGTTCAACGCTCTCGAAGAGTTTCAGACATTCTTCTGGCTGCTCGGAGGCCAACCACTAAAAACTTACACATCTAAGTGGGAGTGTTTTTGCTCTGGTGTGCAAAGTCCTCTTTGAATCCCTTTTCCTGTCCACCAGACAAGGTTTTAGAGTACCTTTTGGACCTCTCAAATTCAGGTCTTCAGTACTCTACAGTCAAAGTTCACCTTAGTGCCATTTCAACGTATCATGAGCGGTCTCTTCTTTTTCTCTGGCTCAGTTACCTATGGTTAAGAGATTTCTTAAAGGAATTCTGCATACCAGACCTCCTATAAGACGTCCAGTTGCAGCCTGGGACATTAACCTTGTGCTAGACATGCTCACTCGGAAACCTTTCGAACCTCTGGTTACCTGTGAGCTAAAATTTCTCACCTGGAAGACTGCCTTCCTAGTGGCCATTACCTCAGCCCGTGGGGTCTCTGAGATGCATGCCCTGGTCACAGACCCTCCATATACTGTGTTCCATAAGGACAAAGTAGTTCTTCGTACTCATCCTAAATTTCTTCCCAAGGTTGTGTCAGAATTCCATCTAAACCAACCTTTGGTCCTTCCCTCTTACTGCGAACTTCCAAAATGAAGGAGGCGTTCTCTTCATTCTTTGGATGTTAAGAGGGCTTCGTTTCTATCTCGATAGAACCAAGAATTTCGCAAGGCCCAACAACTTTTCGTTTCCTTCAGTGAGACCCGGCTGGGTCAGCCTGTAAGCTATCAGATGTATCTCATCATGGCTAGTGGCATGTCTTGACACTGCTATTCCATGGCACAGGTTAGAATTGGAAGGTAGGGTTTGCTCACTCTACCAGGCGGTGGCGGCATCCTAAGCGGAAATTCAGCGTGCCCTATTGCTGACATCTGCAATGCGCCACCTGGAGCTCAGTGCATACTTCGTTAAGCATTATGCACTGGATGTTCATCCAAGCGACATTCCACCTTTGGCAGAACTATCCTTAGTGGACTCCTGTCCTAGAAACGTGAGCTCTTGGTCTATCCTGCAGCCCTCTCGGGGATTATTAGCTCGGTACTCTCCCAATAGTGTGAATGAGTGGTGGAGACTTATGTCCAGGAAGATATGAAAATACGTACCTACGCAATTCTTGATCTTCTTGGATGAGTCTCCACCACTCATCCTACCGCCCTCCCTCCATCCCGAGCTCACCACTGTGTTGGTCTTCACTTCCTCAAATCTTTAGGCTGTGAAGACTTCTTTGTTGACCCTTCTTACACAGGCGCCCGGACTATCTTATGTCTGGGCCTAAAGTTAGTTATCTTTAGTTTAGTTAGCTGCACCTCCTTGGTAAAAGGTACTGAGAGGCAGTTGGAGGTCGGCGAGAGAGTCATTGCCCGCGTGAACTGGGCTCATGGCGCCCGTGCCTTGCGCCATTCTCTGCGCCGACCCTCCAGCAAAAGTTTGCTCTGATGGGTCCTAGTGCCTCGGCGCCATACCCAATAGTGTGAATGAGTGGTGGAGACTCAGTCCAAGAAGATCAAGAATTATGGTGGTACGTAATTTTTCATTTCTACTTAGTAACAGTAACCTTTCTATTACTCATTTTGTAACTTATGGTATTTTTTAAGTTCTCCAGCTGTTTTTTGTATGCATGTAACTGTATCTTCATTGTTTTTTTTTGCTTCTGATATTAATTTTTCTATGCCACCTGGTTGGTTTTTCCTTTTCGTTTTTCTGTAAATATTATATGTATTTGTTAAGTCTTGTATAAAACCTTTGCGTGCTTCCCATAATGTGTTTATACTAGATCCAGCCTTAAGGTTTCTTTAAAAGTACATATTCAGTTCTGTAATTATCATGGTTTTATATGCTTTTAACAATATCAGATCCAATTTCCAGGTTCTAGAATTTTTTGGGTGGTATCCCCAGATCCGAGAGATAATTGAACTGGTGCATAAGTTGTAAAGGTTATGGGGTAGGTAGATCATTCCCTTTTGAATGTTAATATCAAGATAAATATGGGATATACAATGGAGAGCAGTCCGATAAATGATTTATCTACACAAGTGCTGTTTGACCTCGAGTAACTTCACCAGTGGCGTACGCCATGAGTGAGGTGTACAAGGTTAAACAGCATGAGTGTAGATAAATCATTTATCTGACAGCTCGCCATTGTATATTTCATTTACGCAATAGGGATGCTTTCTGTCAGTGCAGGGACATTTGCTTTTTATTGATTATCTTTTTTTGCATATGTTTGTCAAAAAGTGAACAAAAAATTGCATTTTCTCCTCTTTTTTGCCAATTATAAAAAATCTATAAGGTATCTATAAATCAAACGCCACTCAATTTTTAGAAAATTTTGTGCTGAACAACTTTCATGCTCACAGTACGATAGCTACTTTAGGGATAAACGTTATTTCTACGATCGTGGATATGTTGTTCATCCACACTCTTTGGCATGTCACCTTCCACTTTAAAATCAACCGGAAGTCTTCAAGCTGGCTCCTCCCACCCACCTGGGTGGTATATACCTTGGCTCCACCCCATGACACCAGATCTTAGCCCACTGGAAGCCACGTGTTGTGCATCCGCAGCCTGGGAGGTCGGTTGGATCTGTGTGGATGAACAACATATACCACTCCTAGAACTACTGTTGCAGGTAAGTAACCTGTTTTTCTAGGAATGTGGATATGTTGTTCATCCACACTCTTTGGTAGACTCCTAGCAGTTCTCTGGGAGGAGGGAAGCAAGGTGCACACTCCCTACTTAGGGAACAGAGATTGGAGAACTGAGGCCCCAAAACCAACATCCCAGCGTGACTCGAGGTCGATGTGGTGATGGGTAATGAAGGTGTTTGCTGACTTCCAAGTAGCAGCCCAACAGATTTCCTGGATAGGGATGTCCCTGGAAGCAGCCACTGATGCAGCAGTATGGCGAGTAGAATGAGCTCTTATCCCTCTGGGAGGCTTCTTGCCCGCCAACTCTTAGCACAGACCTATGCAAGATGTGATCCATCTTGCAATAGTCCGTTTAGCTGCAGGTCTGCCAGAAGCGGCTTCAGCATAGGTGACAAACAGCTGGTGAACCTCTCCCCGAATTTCTGCCGTCCTGTCCTTGTAATAGGAGAGAACACGTCTCAGGTCCAAAGCATAGAGCCTGTACTCAGCCTCTGAGGTGTAATTAGAGTAGTACACTGGCAGGGTTAACACCCGGTTAAGGTGAAACTCTGACACCCTCTTCGGAAGGAATTTTGGGTGGGGGCGTAGGACAACCTTGTCCCTGTGGAAGATCAGATAAGGGGAGTCCACCGAAAGCGCCTGGAGCTCCCCTGTCCTTCTGACAGACGTGATAACCACCAGGAAGGCCGTCTTCCATGACAAGTGTGACAAGGGACACTTGTGCATTGGTTCGAATGGCTTGCCCAGTACCAGCAGTATATCCCACGGAGGTGAAGGTTCATGCACCGGAGGGGATATGTGATCCAGGCCTTTGAAAAAGCGCCCGACCACTATCTACTGCGCCAACGTTGGTTGACCGGCCCACGCTCAGTAAGCAGGGATGGCTGCCAGCTGCACCCTAAGGGTCGATGACCATAGACCCCCTTTGGAGAGAGACCAAAGGTAGCCGAGAATGTTATCCACTGGACAGGACAAAGGGTTCAGGCCCTTGCCCTGACACCAAATGGAAAACCTTTTCCATTTGAAGGCATAACATTTCCTGGTTCATTTCTTTCTGGATGCCTCCACCATGGTGTGGACATCTTAAGAAAGACCCAAAGCCTGGAACTCTAGCTGCTCAGGTACCAATCTGTGAGATGCAGGGATTGAAGGTCCAGATGGAATACCTTTCCCTGATGGAGTGATATCAGGTCTGGGTATGCTGGAAGCCGCTGCGGGGGCCTGCAGCTGACACTGAGGAGATCTGGATACCAGAACTGGCACGGCCAGTCTGGGGCTACCAGGGTCATCTTCGCCTTGTCCCTCCTCACCTTGAGAAGTGTTGAGAGGTCTAAACCTCACCTTCAGATTCTTGACGATATTGGAAATGCAAGTAATCACAGACAAGTTGCATTTAAGTAATAAACGAGTTTATTACTATAAAAGAGATAAATCACAGTTGCCCTAAGCAGTTCTTACCAATAGGAACTGGGAGCCAGTGTTAAGCGTTCCCTACATCTCGAGGTTTCTCTGCAGTCTCTTGGGATCTCTTGGGTCTCCGAGGTGTAAAGCCTGTGCATTACATTATATACCTATGATAATTACTATGGTTACTGTAAGATAGAAACATTTCTAGTTACAGAGATGAGCCCTATTGGCTAAATTAGAGGTGGCTCCACGGTCCAAGATAACATTATACAATTCTGTAAAGTCATCAGTTTTTTATTTTTTTTTTATTTAGTTGTTTAACCAGGTATAGCACACTAAGCTGGAAGCTTTTTTACAGGAGCGACCTGGGAGCACAAGGAGGTTAAGTGACTTGCTCAGGGCCACACAGTATGCAAGTGGAAGCTGTGGGATTCAAACCCAGGTCTGGTCTGCTGGTTTTAGAACAAAGAAGTTCTTATACAGAATCTTACATAACCAAGTGTAGTGGTGCACATCACCAAAGGATGGCAATGTTGCCTTACATATTATAATTACTTCAAGGACAGGTGTCTTGGTATCTGACAAGTAAGAAATAGACAGAAAATACATGGTATAATATGTGTGCATTAGCAAGCAAAGTGGATTACAACAATATGCATTCATATCCTGGCATCTACTCTTATACGGTAGATGCCCTTAGCCCTAGGTATTAGTGTAACCTATGCATAAGCATTAGCTGTCCACGGTGTACCTCTGAGGGTATCAATTAGGGTGCAGGGACCTCGTGTAACAGAAGCATCTTGTAGATCAAGGGGAAATGGCTGGAAGGCGTAGAGGAGGCCTGGGGTCCACGGCCTCAAGAAGGCATCCCCTGCAGCGAGCCCTGCTGAAGGGGGGGCGGGCACGAAACAGCCTCAGCTTGGTGTTGTCCCTGGAGGCAAACAGGTTCACTATAGGTTTGCCCCAGTGGGAGAACAGGCTGTGAGCTACCTCTGGATGGAGAGACCACTTGTGGAATGTCTGGCCTAAGCGGCTGAGAGCATCCGCCAGATGGTTTGAGGCTCCTGCCACATGGATGGCTAGGAGATCTGCCTGCAGTCGGCTCACGAGGGTCCAGATGCGGAACACCTCCCTGTACAGCAGACGGGAGTGCATACCACCCTATTTGTTGAGGTAGTACATGGTCGTGGTATTGTTCATCCGGACTTGAACCCGGAACTGAGGAGCGAAAGTGGACAGTGCCAGTCTGACTGCTCTGAGTTCCAACAGGTTGATGTGGCATCGGGACTCCTCATGGGCCCAGAGTCCGTGGGCCCTTTTGTCCCCCATGTGGGCTCCCCAGCCCATGAGAGAGGCATCGGTCATGAGGATGGTAGTCGGCTCGGGATGGACAAACGGGATCCCTTTCTGCAACCAGTCTGGGGCGGTCCACCACTGGAGAGCGTCCTACATCTTCTGGATCACAGTGATCAGCTGGTCGAAATGACCATGGTGCTGAATCTACTGGGTGACCAGCTCCCATTGGAGGGGGTGCATGTGCAGCCATTCCCAGTGGACCACTGAGGTGCACACCGCCATGTATCCCAGAAGGTGCAGAAAGTCCCAGGCAGGTGCAGTTGCCCAACCAGAAATGATTGGGCAAAGGAGGAAAGAACCTCCGCCCTGTCTGCCGGAAACCGAGCTCTGGCTTGACAAGAATCGAGCTCTGCCCTGATGAAGCCCATCACCTGAGAAGGCATGAGTTCCAACTTGGCCTTGTTGATCAGGAGGCGGAATTGGGAGCAGGTCTGGAGGGCCAGGTCCCTGGACCTCTCCACTTCCTGTTGGGTGGAACCTGCTAGGAGCCAATCGTCGAGGTAAGAATAAATCCTGACTCTTCCCCCCCGCCCCCGATGCCTGAGATGGGCCGCCATCACTGCAATGCATTTGGTGAAGACCCATGGGGACTATGACAGATCGAACGACATGGCTTGGAACTCGTACAGGGTCCCTTCGACCCTGAAGCAGAAGAACCACTGATGGGACGGACGGATTGAGACGTGAAAGAATGCGTCCTGCAGATCCTGTGAACAGAACCACATGTTTCACTCCAAGGATGGTATGATCTGTGACAGAGTGACCATCTGAAAGGTGCGTGACCTGAGATATTGATTCAGGTCATGCAGGTCTAGAATGGGGCGCCAGCCCCCCATCTGCTTGCACACTAGGAAGTACCTGGAGACAAAGCTGGGGTCTGCTGGAAGATCTGCCACTGGCGCTACTGCCTCCTTGAGGAGGAGCTGAGTGATGTAGTCTTGGAGAGTCGACTGAGTCTGGGTGGATACTCTTTTCTTCCGAGGGGCACGGGCTCGGCTTGGAGGGTATTACTCGAATTCCAGAGGCAGTCCCTGACCAACCACTTCGAGAACCCACCTGTCCGAAGTGACTGCGGACCAGGCGGAAAGGAAGTGGCAGAGCCGGCCCCCCACGGGAGGACCCAGAGCTGAGGTGGTAGGAGAGAGGTTGACAGCCCCTGCCCCGTCACTGAGCAGGCTTGAAGGAGGCTCCAGGACCTGAACCTCTGCCTCCTTTATGGGCCTGGGGTGCCAAGCTTGAGCCTGCTGCTACTGGTGGTGCTGCTGTCCACCGTGAAAGGAGGACTGCTGAGCCGCAGGGGAAGAATGTCAGAAAGGCTTCTTCTTTTTCTTCTGCTGGTTCTTGCCTGAAGAACCCTTGGCAGAAGTAGTGTCCAAGGTGGCATTGGACTGCTCAATGCTGTGAAGGTGACCAGCCACTCCTAGGCTGAACACATCGGTCCCTAGGAAGGACACATCAGTTAGTTTGTGCTGGGTATCCACCAGGAAGAAGGAGAGCCTCAGCCAAACCCTGCGATGAGAGGCAGCTACGGCAGCCATCGAACGGGCACAAGAATCCCCATTGTCCAGGGCCATCTGAAGCTGCTGTTTGGCAACAGCCCGGCCCTGATCCCAGACTGCTTGACTGTGGTCTGCATGTCCGCCTGGAGATGTGGGAGAACTTAATCCAGAGATCCTAGAAGGGCGTGAGAGAAGTGTACCATGATGATGGCCAAACTTGCCTGATGAAGGCCCAAGGAGGAAGCCGCGTAGACTTTCCTGGCTGAATGGTCCAAAGGCTTGGACTCTTTATCAGGAGGTTGGTCAGTGTCGGCAGAACTACCAGTATGTCTGAACACAGAGGCGGTCACCAGGCTCTTAGCTGAAGGGTGCTCTGTGAACCCCACAAGGGACCCCATGGGCACTGCATACTTGTGGGCCATGCGGGCAGACAGAGCTGGACAAGAGGCAGGGTGCTGCCAGAGTTCTAAGGCTGGGCCAACAATAGGCTCGGCCACAGAAAAGGCCTGCGTCGGGGTATCCCCTCTCTTAAGGTAGTCCATAAGAGGGTCCTCTGCCTTTTTCTGGATTGGCTCCAGGGGCATCCCTGTGGACTCAGAGATAAGGCGAAGAATGCCCTGAAAAGACGAGGGACCTTCCTCCATCTCTAATCCATTGGTCGATTCATCATCGCCTGGATGAGAATGCAAGCCGGCAATGTCTGAATCCGAGGAATCCACATATAACGGCCGACCGCCCAGGTTGCCTTCGACTCACCGAGGGCGGTCTGGGTGACTGTGACCGATGCCAGGGAAGTCCAGTGTCCGGTCTGTCTTCCTTGGAAGGAGCCCTTCCCACAGGCTGCTTGGGCAGGGGTTCCACCACAATCAGTGGAGAGACTGTTTTAGGCCGAACTGGAGGTTTTACCAGCTCCACGAGTTGGGGAACCGTCTTAATTGGCTCCGAAGGAGTCGGTTTTGGCCTAGGAGGTGAAAGCCAGGTAATGGCCAGTGTGGAAGACGGAGTCGGCTTGTGCCCAGTCAAAATCAACTGTTGCCACATGAGGTCCATGTAGCGCCGACGGAGTTTCCACCGAAGCCTCTCCTCATCTGAGGAGTACGAGGACAACCAATGGCGTTTATAGCTCTTCCTCGGCCTTTTGGTCGAGGGGGTCCTTGACCTCGATTGAGATCGGACAGGCCGACTTGGTTGCTCAGTAGACACCGGAGGGACTGGTGATTTCCTGGGGTGTGGGACCACTTCCTTGATAGGAGTCCCAGCAGGCTGGGTCTCGTCATCTGGGAAGACCAAATTAGAGTTCGATCGAGGGAATCGTCGACCGGAGTCAGTGATAAGTGACTGATCGGGTCGATGACGATCTCTATATCATCGATCAACAGTTCGGTCAACTGACCAGATGGCAAAGCCAGCGGCCAAAGAAGCAGTCACGACCGAAGTTGATACTGCATGATCTTCCTGGACATAAGTCTCCACCACTCATTCACACTAGTGGGATTGGCGCCGGAGGCACTAAGACCCATCGGGAGCAAACTTTTTGCTGGAGGGTCGGCGCGAGAGACGGCGCTGCGAGACACGGCACTGCGTGAGCTGGCTCGGCGGTAATGACCATCTCGGCCGACGACCCTCCAACCGCCTCAGTTCTCTTTCCCGCCCGCCGAAAAGCGCTTCAGTGACGACGTCGTCACCTGTCGGGAGTCAAACTTCAAACTCAGCGCACAGTTTTCAGTTTGTTTTTTGTAACATTATCACGATAGTAGTATGCTTAGTTTTATTCTATTTTCAGTAAAATTTTTCTAATATTTAAACAACTTGCAAGAAGTCTCGGCCTACTGGGAGAGGTCGACCATAGAGCAGGTCAGGTGACGGTAGGAGACTTCGTGAAAGCTGTTCAGTCAGCGGGCTGGAGTCAGTCAGCCTCCTTCTCCTCAGCGGGGTTCCGACTACGGTCAGTCCGATGCCGGGGGATGGGCGGTCCCCAGCGGCATAAAATAGCGGTCGCATTCTCGGGCGCCCGTTACATTTCGAGCTCTTCTTCCCCCACAGGTCAAAAGAAGGCATCCTGGGGTCGCCCTCATGGTATCTGCGTCGGCGGGTCGGTTGATCGTTGCTGGTTGCGGTCTCCTTCTTGGAGTCGCCAACCCCGATGTCGTCGTCCGCCGACATCGCAGGCCCCTCCCGCCCTAGGTAGGGCTCCAGGTAAGCAGTTTCATCAGTGGGCCGCTCTTGTGGACGATGGGCCCGAGGAGGTTGGTTCTTTGCCTGGCTCGGTTACCTCGGGCCTCGGGCTCCTCAGCGATCAGGTGGTTGGACCTTCCTGATCATGCTGCCTTCTTTGATGTCGACTCCAGTGCTAGTGTTCCCCCTCACATGGCTGCGGCGCGAGGCCTCACCATGCCCTTATCTCCTGGTTTTTCCTTCTCTTGCTTTCCAGGTTCCCGGGGCTTTTCCGGCGCCTTCTGCAGGGTCTGTGGCTGTGTCGGCGCCCGTTTCGAGAACGCCCGGAGCTTTGCGCGTGGTCTCTCGGCGCTGTTGGCGGTGCCGTGCGGTCTCAGCGCCGCCAGTGCGCCGTTGGATCGGGCGGCTGATCCATCGTCGATCCCGGCGCCCGTTCGGCGTTGCTGTATAACGCCCGTCGGCGTTCGCGGGGCAGCGATACTCTTGACGCCCGACACCTCCTCAGTGCGATGTTCACCCGTTTGCCGTCTGGCCGGCAGCCCTTAGGGACTCTCCTTGTCTGCGGCCATTCCCTCCTCTCCTAATTTTCACTCCTTTCCTGTCCAAACAGTCCTTTCTGGACCCATCAGGAGATGATGTTGAGCCTGACCCAGACCTTGCGTTGGGTGATGAAGTGGAGAAACAGGATCTTTCTTTCTGAGAGCCTGTGGTCGAGGACCTGTCATCTAAGTCTCTGTTGAAGAACCTGGGATCCTCTTTCTCTCCAGACTACAGACATCGATCCTGGGAAGATGTAAGACTCCAGTATCTTCATAGGCGGAGATCCCTACTGGTTGTCCTCCGATTCAGCCTTCCTTCAGGCGCTGTCTCAAATGGTATGGAATAACCCTGCTCTTATTCCCTCAGTGGCTAAATCCATTGATAGAAGTATTCCAGCTCCCAGGATCGTCCCATTTTGGCATCCCAAGCCTTTGCGGATCCTATTGTAGTCCCTGGCAGAGGACAACAGGTCGTTCTTCCTCAACTACTACAGCTCGACCTATTAACAAAGAGTCTCGTAAGATTGATACATTAGGTAAAGAGAGTCTTTGCTGCCTCCACTCTAGTATGCGTATTGCCAGTTATCAAGGCTATTTTTCTCAGTATGAGTATATCCTGTGGCACTCTATGAAAAGAATGGTTGAAGCTCTTCCAGATTCGTTCAGGTCAGAGCTTCTTCTGACCGTTATTAGATATTGAGTCCAATAACCAACAGGTCAAAGCCTGCCATGAGCGCTTCGATACTGCTTCTCGCTCAGCAACCCGAGGGATTTGTACTGGCGCCACTCCTGGCTGCGTACTTCTAGCTTCACAGAATGATGCTCAGCAGCAGGGTGATGGCGCTGCCCAACTGATGGCTCCTTTCTTTTTGGCCCTCAGGTGGAGCAAGCCTGAGAGCCCTCAGAAGACTAGATCGGCCATTAGAGTTGGCCAGACCTCCGCCTGCCCCCTCTGGGGCATGTGAACAGACCGCCAGCCTCATAGTCGTCAGTCCTTTTCGAGGCAGAGGCAGGGGAAGCTTCCACAAAAGCCAACCTGCCCAACCTCAAAAGAAGATGCAGCAGAAAGCGCAGGGACCCAAAGCTCCCAGCGCCACCTTATGAAGTCGCCAGCCCAAGTTCCATCCACTCTGCCCGAGGTGGAACTTTCTCCTCCAGGTGGGGAGGTCGCCTGATGTACTTCACAACCAGTGGGGAAGTCCATAACCCTCCAGACAAATGGGTCCTTCGGATAACTGATAAGGTTATTCTCTCACTCTTGGAACCTCCTAATTGTCCTCCCATACGACAACCCAGGTTGCGGCCTCTCAGTCGAGACCTCCTCACCAGAGATCCAGGGCCTTCAGACAACAGGGCAATAGAACTGGTGCCCCGCATCGAAACTCAGGGTTCTCCCAATACTTTCTGGTTCCAATGAAATCTGGGGATGCGCCCATTCTAGACCTCAGAAAGTTAAACAAATTCCTCCCCAGGGAGAAATTCAAGATGATTTCCCTAGGTACCCTGTTACCCTTGCTGCATCAGCACGACTGGCTGGCCTCTCTCGATATGCAGGATGCTTACCAGCATATCCCCGTCCACCCGACCCACCAAATTCCTCAGGTTTGCTTTTGGGTCAGCGTTATCAGTTCGAGAGTCCTGCCCTGGGCTATCCTCGGACGCGAAGTTTTACAAAGTGTTGTGCAGTTCTTGCAGAGCATCTCAGGAAAGTCGGACTCCAGTGTTTCCTACCTGAATGATTGGCTTCTATAAACCCTTCGGCCAAAGGGACTTTGGAAACCGTGCAAGCGACTTCTCGTCTTCTCCGTCCATAGGAGTTCTGCTGAATTTGAAAAAATCTGACTGCAACCCTCCCAGAGGCTCCTTTTCATAGGGCCTGCCTAGACACCTCCCCGTGAAGGCTTTCCTTCCAGAGGACAGAAGACTCGACATCCCTGTATGGCCCGTTACATCAGGGAGAACCAATCGATTTACAGCTCTCTCGATGCAGCATGTTGGTCTCATGGACGTCCTCGGTCTTCACTGTCCCTCTGGCCGACTGCACATGAGAACCACCCAATGGATGCTCTCCACTCAGTAGTCCCCGACCTCCTCACCCCCAGTCTTATCCCATCAAGGTGGCGGGCCCTCTGAAGGGCTCTCTCACCTGGTGGTCTCAAGAGAACAATCTCCTGGAAGGATTCCCCTTTGCTCCCGGATCATCAGATCTCCATCACCACAGATGCACTCAGCTAATGGGATGGGAGCTCACTGTCTCTCCTCCACACTCAAGGTGTATGGACTCAGTTGAAACTCATCTCCACATAAATGTCCTGGAGATGAGAGAGGTCCTCTATGCAATCCGAGCTCAAGAAGGATGTCCTTTGTCACAAGAACATTCTCCTTCAAGCGGACAACAAAGCAGTGATGTATTACATCAACAAACAAGCGGTGCTCATTCTTATCCCCTTTGCAGGAAGCAATGAGGGTGTGGGGTGGTGCTTGGAGCACAAGTCTCTGATTCAAGCGGTTTATCTGCCAGGTATACAAAACGACCTAGCAGATCACCTCAAGCAGAGCAGGAGGCAGACCCTCACAGTGGTCTCTCGATCAACCCGTAGCTTCGGTCTCTGTTCAAAGAGTGGGGACTCCAGACCTGGACCTTTTGCATCCCCACTCAGCATAAAACTGCTCTCTCTTCTGCTCCAGAAATCCAGGGCCTGGCATTTTCTGTCAGGATGTCGTTCAGGCTGCGGTGGACAAACGCTTTCTTCGCCTTTCCACCACTTCCTCTAATCCAGAGAGTACTCCTCAAGTTCGAGTCTCAGGGGACCAAGATGATTCTCATTGCTCCTTCCAGCCTCAGGCAACTATGTTTCCTGTACTCAACAGTATATGTTGGCAGCCTCTCGAGACCACTTCCTTTACAATCAGTCTTTTGACTCAGGGTTAGTTGGTCCATCCAACCTGAAATCACTTCACCTTCATGCTTGGCTCCTGAAGAGATAGAAGTGAATCGGTTCAACGATCTCAGTAGATCTCAGACATCCTTCTGGCTGCTTCAAGCCAGCCACCGAAACGTCCTTCAAATGGAAGCGTTTTCTCTCTGGTGTGCAAATCCTCTTGGAATCCCTTTTCCTGTCCTCCTGGCAAGGTTCTGGAGTATCTTTGGACCTATCAAACTTAGGTCTTCAGTACTCCACAGTTAAAGTTCACCTTAGTGCCATCTCAGCGTTCCATGAGCCATTCTTCCTTTAACTCTGGCTCAGTTACCTATGGTGAAGAGATTTCTTAAGGATTCTCCATACCAGACCCCTGTTAGCGTCCAGTTGCAGCCTGGGACATTAACCTGGTGCTGGACATGCTCACTCAGAACCCTTTGAACCCTTAGCTACCTGTGAGCTAAAATTTCTTACCTGGAAGACTGCCTTCCTGGTGGCCATTACCTCAGCCGCAGGGCTCTGAGATACATGCCCTGGTTATGGACCCTCCTGTATACTGTATTCCATAAGGACAAGGTAGTTCTCCGTACTCATCCTAAATTTCTTCCCAAGGTTGTGTCAGAATTCCATCTGAACCAACCTCTGGTACTCCAGCTTACTTCGCTAATTTCCAAAATGAAGGGAGCGAGCTCTTCATTCCTTGGATGTTAAGAGAGCCTTTGCGGTTCTATTTAGATAGAACCAAGGATGTTCATAAGACTCAGCAACTGTTCGTTTTCTTTCAGCGACACCCGGCTGGGTCAACCTGTCGCTATTAGATGCATCTCTTCATGGTTAGTGGCATGCCTTCGCCATTGCTATTCCATGGCTCAAGTTAAATTAGAAGGTAGAGTGTGCGCCACCTACTAGAGGCGGTCGCGGCATCCCTAGCGGAAATTCGCAATGTTCCAATTGCAGATATATGCAATGCTGCCACCTGGAGCTCAGTGCCTATTTCGTTACACTATGCACTGGATGTTCATGCCAGCTTACATTCCCATTCGGCAGAACTATCCTTAATGGGCTTCTATCTTAGACGCTGAGCTCTGGCTCTCCCGCCGCCTTTGGGGGATTATCAGCTTGGTACTCTCCCAGTTGTGTGAATGAGTGGTGGAGACTTATGTCCAGGAAGATAGGAAAATTACGTACCTACCGTAATTCTTGATCTTCTTGGACGAGTCTCCACCACTCATTCACACGCCTACCCTCCATCCCGAGCTCACCGCTGTATTGGTCTTCCACCCTCAAATCTTTAGGCGTGAAGACTTCTTTGCTGACCCTTCTTACACGGGTCATACGGACTATCTTATGTCCGTTTTTTAATGTTGGGTTTACTCTTTACATTAGTTAGCTGCACCTCCTTGGTAAAAAGGTACTGGCGTTGGAGGTCGTCGCCGAGATGGTCGTTACCGCTTCGACCGCTGCTTTCATCGCCCGTGTCTATTGTATGATGCTCTCGCCGACCTTCAGCAAAAGTTTGCTCGATGGGTCTTAGTGCTCCGCGCCCAATCCCACTAGTGTGAATGAGTGGTGGAGACTCGTCCAAGAAGATCAAGAATTACGGTAGGTACGTAATTTTCCTTTCCTGGGACTGAGATCTCTCCCACTCCCAAGAACATCTCCGTCGAGACAAAGACAATCCTGGATCTTTCTCCCACTTACGGGATCAAGAAGAGTGCGTGCCCGCAGGCGCCTCTACCTTGGTCGATAGAGACTGGCACAACTCTCGGAAGAAACCAGAGAAGGTGGACCCCAGATTGAGTAGAATGAAGAAGCTCCGAGAAGTCTCTGCAGCGTGAGCCTCTTCCTCTTCGAATGCTTACATGTGTTCCAATTGCTCGGCGGATCCCGCAGCCGCAGTTGAGCAGTCATGGTGGTGAGGAAGTAAGCAGCTTTTTTTTTATTGTAGACCTGTTTGGGGGATAAAGGAGTGCCACCCGTGGTTGCCCATACACTATAAAAGATTGTGTGTGAGCAACCATACACAAACAAGGCAGTTGAACAATCTCGAGGTTTCCATGGTAATGGATCTCTCGAGCTTCGGTCTCGAGATCTCCGGTTACCACGGAAACCTCTCGATTGTACAACTGCCTTGTTGTGTATGATTGCTCATACACAATCCTCTATATTCAATGAGTTTTGAGCCCACTGCTATTCCATAAATAGGAGTAGTAATATAGTCTATCCTACTGTAGACTTTATGTGAATCACAGATTGTAGTGAGAAAGAAATAATGTGACCTAATGGAAACTGAATCCAGGCCACCGGAACAAAAAGTATTGAATTTCTGTCTCTTTGAATAAAACATATGTTCGTTTTAGCTGGATTAAAAAAATCTCCATGACTCGGTATATCTAAGTTCTTCCATTTTTCTTTTCTAAAACCTTGATGAATTATTTTCCTTTCTGTTTGTTGAGGTTGTATACATAGCATCATCTATTATTAAATTATAATCTCCTGTGAGTATTGGCTGAGGGAACTGAGTCAAGTTAAGAAACAGATCCATGAAAAACTCGTGTTGATCCTGGTTAGTAGTGTATATTGAAGCTAATGTTAATTACTGGTTATTAAACCTCCCTGTGATTATAATGTACATCCAGTCTGTCTCCATTTTAGTTTTGTTTTGTTATTATGGTTTTGATATTTCTGTTTATACACATTGGCACACTGTGTGGTGTGTGAAAACCTTTTCCACCCCAATATTCTGTTAATTTCTCCGCTTTCAGTTTATCTAGGTGTCTTTCTTGTAATGTCAAAGTGTGCATTTTTTGATTTAGAATATTAAATGATTTTCTTTCTTTTAATAGCATTATGAAGCCGGTCTGGTGATGCTGAGGATTGATACAGAAGCATACACCTCGCCCTGCGCTAGCGACCAGGTTGGGAAACGACCTCGGGGTCAGCAGGGGCAGGAGAGGATTGACCATCTGTAGGACTGCTCTTCTCTCCTGGGGCCGGGATTCAGTCTACCGTTTCTGGTGCGATCCCTGTCAGAAGATGGGGATGGCTTGTTGTGGAGACCGTAACAGGGGATATGGGAGCTTCGGCGGACGTAGAGTGCGGGAGTGCGCATGTCACAAGCTTGATGTCATTCCACGTCCAAGCTCCCGGGACCAAGAAAAGTGTGAAAATCCGTGGCACCCGGCTAGTCAAAGGCCTGCCTACCCAGCTCACCCACGCTCACCGTCAGGACTCTCCCATCTAGTCTCTGAGTCCCTCGATCCCCTGACGACAACTGGACCCTATAGATAGAGCGCCAGCAGCAGTTATGGCGGCCCTTACCTGGGGGGCTCAGAGCTGGGTAGTCTGTCGCTGTGGAGGAGCCAGGATGATGTCAGAGGTAAGGACGGGGCGGTCCTAGACCGAGCAGATATGTGGGGTGGGTCTAGGCAATGCTGGAGAGAGACCTAAGAGACCAGAGTTAGGAGGTATAAAAAGAATATGCAAAAGAAAATAGCATTATGAAGATCATTTATGTTCCTTGTTAAAATATTTAAAGTTTCTGCACCTATACTATACAGTATTCACTTGTGATATACTTGATCTGGTAATCATACTTGATTTAAACAAATGATAGTTTTTCCCTTGCTTTAAGAAATATTAGCAGCACTGTGCTTCAAGTACACACCAATAAAATTATTTTTTTAATGTGCATTGTTTTCTCCTTTTTTCTTTTTCCCGTTGCCCTCCCTTGTGTCCCTCCCTTCATAATTACATTACTTAGAACATCAATACTTTAAAAAACAATAACTGTAATTTTATTTATTTAAGTCTTGGAATTACAAATCTTATTTCAAACAACATGAAGTCTTGCTGTATTCTGACAATCTGCAGTTAGCTCCAGCATTTGAACTGCCCCGTAGAGTAGAGGGTTAGTTTTCTATGCAGTGCATAGAACGTTGAGCTCGAGCTCGGTTGAGGTCTCTGTCTGCAGCACTTTGAAACCCAACCGTCAGATGCTTTACTCTGCCTCACTGAACAGTCGCTCCGGAGATTTCTCCTTCTGCTCGGTTCAAAGTCGGTTAAAGTTGTCGGTTTCATTACGAATGTATTTCCGCATTGTCAGTTCAGGCTCTGTCTATGGTACTGTGAGTACTTTAGATAGTTTCTCTGTTTATTTGTGGAAATTGTAAAACTTGTAATTTCGATCAGTTTGGCTGAACCATTCCAATATATTGAACTCTTGTGTTTTTCTTTAGTGTGTGGTTACCGGTCCTTATCGGTTTTAAAAAAACATATTTTTAACATTTTTTTCCAATACCTGTAACACGGTTAGAAACCGATAAGGGAATCTTGCCTGGCTGTTGCCGAAAAAGGGTAATTTTGGTTAGGTTGGCCATGTCTCAGAAACCGAAGAAAAAAACTGGGCCCACTGGGTTTCAACACTGCAGTGAGTGTGAGGAGGTCTTTGCTAAGGCCGATCCCCACACCACCTGTGTTTATTGTCTGGGGTTTGACCACCTCGATGCAGACTGCCAAATTTGTAAAAACTTTCCTAAGTCTACCATGGAGAAAAGATTAGGTAGACTTAGGGAAAAGGAGGCTGAGAAGTCCGCTGACCCGGATGGCCAGCCCTGTTCGGTTCCGACCAAACCAGAAGGAGTGCCCTCTGACCAGGGCGATACTTCTTCGGGCACGAGGAGAGCCGATCCTGAGGGATCGGTTCCTATGAAAAGGAAACGTAAAGAAAAATCAGCCGGTTCGGATGCGGAGGTTCATGTTTCGACCGCTGATGAGATTGCCCGAGCGATTCGGATTGTTGAATCGCTTCGCCCACTCCGGCTCTTTTAGCTAGGGGTTCAGTTCAGTTGGTTCCTCTGGTTCAGGATTATGCCCCTGAAGATTTTTATGAACCGGAATTTGAGGAGGAGGGGGATTATGAGCAAGATGATGAGTATGATGGAGCAGAAAGTCTGGATGTGCTCATTGAACCGGACATCTCCCCAGACAGACCTTCTGGTGTTTCCCCTCCTAGACTCTCTGAGTCCCCTCCCAACTATCTGTTCTACAGGAAAGTGGCTGAAACTCTCCAGCTCCCTATGGAGGAGGCTACAGAGGATCAGGAGGAGCCTGATTTTGTTGAAATGATGGACATCCCAGAGTCCAGGAGGCTGTCTGTTCCCCTACACAAATCATTTGGGAAACAGACACAACAATTTTTAAAGTCTCCTAATTCTGTACCTGCTGTTGATAGAAGAATGGACAAGAGGTATACCTCATCAGGCTCAGACACAGAGTTTTTCTATCAGCAGTGCAGCCATGTTGGGGTCGTGCAGGCTGCAGCCTGTGACAGGGCTAATGTTCCCTTGGCTTCACACCCCCAGATAAAGACTCCAGGAGGATGGATGCCTTGGCAAAGAAACAATACATGGCATCCTCTTTGGCACTCAGGCAGGCTAATTATATGGCCTATGCAGCCAGGTACCAGAAGTCCAAGTGGGACGCTAAACAGGCCTCCCCCCAGCTGGCCAGGGAGCTGGAGGAGGTGGCTGCTGATGGGATTGACACATCTAAGGTACAATTTTATGCTGCTGTGGACTCCAGTGATGTGTCATCAAGAGTCATGGCTACATCTGTGGCTCTTCAGAGAATGGCTGGGCTTAGATGTACTAGCCTCTCACAGGACACACAGGCTAATGCCATGGATTTCCCTGTGGAAGGTAATTCTCTGTTTGGAGAGCAGACAGAGAATTACATGAAAAAGATGGAGGAATATAGGACCACTTATAGGCGTGCACAGGCCAAGGAGAGGCAGGCAACTCCTCAAAGGCAGCAATCTAGGGGCAGGCCTTTTCATAGGCCTTTCTATCAAGCACAGTCCTCTTCTCCCTTTCCACAGAGGGGTTCTTCAGAGTGAGAGGCAGAAGGGGAATGAGCAGGGCTGCATCCACTCCTCAGCCTAAGGCCCCTGCCAAGCAGACACCCTGCTGGGCCTGCCCAGATCGACTCTTCTATCCCTGTAGGGGGGCAGGCTGGCTTACTTAGTCTAGGACTGGGTGTCTGTTACTTCAGACAAGTGGGTCCTGGAAGTAGTAAGCCAGGGACTGGTTCTCAGCTTCAAAAAATTTCCGAAGATGAGAGCCAGATCTTTTTCACCTGCAAATCTCTCTGAAACCCTCACCCTAGAGGCAGAGGTTTCATCTCTTCTGGCCTTAAGAGCCATAGAGAGAGTTCCTGCCCTACACCGGGGCAAAGGTCTGTACTCCAGGTACTTCCTTACCCCAAAAAAGACAGGGGAGTGGTGACCCATCCTAGATTTAAGATACCTGAACAAACATCTTTTAAAACCAAGGTTCAAGATGGTGACTCTGGGAATAATTCTTCCCTCTCTAAGGCCAGGGGACTGGCTAGCCTCCCTGGACCTCAAAGGTGCCTACTTTCACATCCCCATCAGGTGCTCCCACAGAAAGTACCTCAGGTTCAAGTTGCCCTCAGGCCATTATCAGTTCAAAGCAATGCCCTTTGGTCTAACATTGCTCCAAGGGTTTTCACAAAGTGCCTGGCAGTAGTAGTTGCCTTTTTAAGAAGGCAAAAGATTTCCATTTTTCCATATCTGGACGACTGGCTCATAGTGGGTCAGTCTCCAGACCAAGTCAAATCAGACCTGCAAGTGACCCAGCAACTGCTCACTTCCCTGGGATTTCTTCTCAGCCTCCCCAAGTCAATTCTCGAACCAGTGCAGCTTCTTACCTTTATATGGGCAGAGCTAGATACTGTCAAAGCAAGAGCCTTTCTTCCCCCTGGAAAGGGCAAGAGTTCTTATAGAACTGGCTTCTTCCTTCAGCCGTCAGGTGTCCCGACCAGCAAGGCACTTCCTTCAGCTCTTGGGCCACATGGCAGCTTCTACAGCAGTGGTCCAAGGGGCAAGCTTCCAGATGAGGGACATTCAATTCCATCTGAGGGCCTTTTGGTCCCAAAAGAAGGATCCTCTTACCAAACTTATTCCAGTGACTCAGACACTGATCCAAGCTCTTCAATGGTGGCAGTATCAGGACAATTTAAGGCCAAGGATCCCATTTGTCACTCAGTCTCATTCGGTGGTCCTTACCACGGATGCTTCCCTCTTGGGTTGGGGAGCCCATCTGGGGACTCTGACAGCCCAAGGACTGTGGTCCCCTCAGGAATCCCTTCTTCATATTAATCTCCTGGAACTCAGGGCAGTTTTTCTGGCCCTGCAAGCTTTCTCAGTCTGTGCAGAACAAGGTGGTTCAGCTCAGAACAGACAACACCACCACTATGTGGTACATCAGCAAGCAGGGAGGCACTCGGTCCATGGCCTTGTGCATGGAAGCCATGAAATTGTGGTCCCTGGCTTATTCCCTGCAGACCTCTCTGATAGCAGGCCACCTTCCAGGGAAGGATAATGTGCTAGCAGACAATAACCAACTTCCTCTGTTTTGTTGCAGACCCCCAGTCTTGGGCCCAGTCCTCTGGATGCTCTGATGTTGAACTGGGAAGGGAAATTTCTCTGTGCCTTCCCTCCTTTTCCTCTACTGTTCAAGGTTCTGGTCAAGGTAAGGTCACAACCCTGCAAAGTGATTTTGATTGCCCCAGATTGGGCCAGGCAGTCCTGGTACCCCCTCTTACTGTCCCTAGCAGTCCATCTTCCCCTGTCTTTTCCCAGGAATTACAACCTGTTAACCTCCTCTCCAGGGAGGATTTGATACCCCAATCTTCGGTCTTTCAATCTCAAGGCATGGCTCTTGAAGAGTTAGAGCATGCAGATTTGCATCTGTCCTAAGGGGTTCTGGATATTCTCAAAGCCCTCGAAAGCCTGCCACCAGAAAGACTTATGACTCCAAATGGAAAAGATTCAGCATTTGGTGTTCCAAGAAGCATATCTCTCCAGACACTGCTGAACTGCCTACAGTTCTGGATTATATGGTCCATCTTAATGGCCTAGGCCTCAGACCAGCTGCTCTCAAGGTACACTTGTCAGCTGTTTCTGCTTTTCTGTCAGTGGGAAAGCCTTCTTCTCTATCATCTCACCCTGTATTCTGTAAATTTTTCAAGGGATTGCTTCATACCAATCCTACCTTTAGGGATCCTGCCCCTGCCTTGGACTTAAATGTTTGCATTGCTTAACTTATGCAACCCCCTTTTGAGCCTATGTCCTCAGCAGAGCTTAAGTACTTGACTTGGAAAACTGTGTTTTTGGTAGCCATTACCTCTGCCAGACGTATCAGTGAATCAGTGAACAAGCCCTGTCAGTAGTACCTGATTTTATCTCCTTTCATAGAGATAAAGTGGTCCTTAGAACCAGTAGGAGGTTCTTGCCCAAAGTGGTTTCAGACTTCCATTTGAATCAGTCTGTGTCTCTCCCTGTCTTCTTCACTGATCATTCTTTCTCAGGAGTGAGGACGCTACACAGTTTAGATGTTAAAAGAGCCCTTAGCTACTACATAGAGCATACCAAGGGTCACAGGTTTGATTCCTTCCAGTTGTTCCTCACTTATGGGGAAGTGGGAAAGGGCACACCTGCCACCAAGAGAACTATTGCCAGGTGGATTGTTTCTTGTATACAATTCTGCTATGAGAAACTGGGAAAAATTCCACCCTCAGGCCTGAGGGCTCATTCCACAAGAGGTACAGCTGCTTCCCTGGCTGCTGCCAGGGATATCCCTCTCTTAGAAATTTGTCAAGCAGCCTCCTGGAAAACGGTCCATACCTTTATCAAGCATTACTCTCTGGATTTGCAGGCTAGGAGTGATGCTCGGTTTAGCATAGCAGTACTTCAGAGCCTATTCCCAAAGTAGATTCTGTCCCTCTTCCATGGAGGTACTGCTTGGTAGTCTGCAGATTGTCAGAATACAGCAAGATTTCATGATGTTTGAAGAAAAAAATTACTCTGCTTAGTAATTGTGTTTCTTCTAATGGAGTCTTGCTGTATTCTGACCTCCCTCACTGCCTCCTGTCTCAGACCCTGGGTTTGGGAAGTGGGTGGGTAGGTGCAGTGTTGCACCTCAGGGGTGCTTCATGCACACCCTCCATTTTATCTGGGTGCTTTTGTATTATGATCTTTTATTTTTGGATAGGTTTTGGTTTTGGGTTTCCTGACTTGAGTCTTCCTTTGGGAATCCAAAACTTTCTGTTGCCAGTTGGCTAGTTAAAAATTTTTACAATTTCCACATAGATAAATAGTGAGTGTTTGCTCGTTAGAATCTGACGGTTGGGTTTCAAAATGCTGCAGACAGAGACCTCAACCGAGCTCAAGCTCAACGTTCTATGCACTGCATAGAAAATTAACCCTCTACTTTCCGGGGCAGTTCAAAGGCTGGAGCTAACTGCAGATTGTCGAATACAGCAAGACTTCATTAGAAGAAACACAATTACTAAGGTGAGTAATTTTCTCATTGATCCTATATTGGACCCCCAAGTGTCTGAACCACATCCTTGTTTCTAACACTCTAAATGTTGTACTTAAAATGGTTGTGGATAATATGCCAAAACAAAAGCAGAAGCCCTAAACGTAAGAGACCTGCTTCCATCTGCAGAAAGTTCCTTCTCTGCAGCTCATTATGTTACCGATTCCGCATTTTAAAATGTTCATATATTGCCCTTTTTTCCATACCATCCTCTCTTATTTCCATGTTTTTGTCTACTTGTTCTGTAAGATCATATACTCAGTCTTATTAATTCCACTTGTTTGAGGAGGGAAAACAAAAACAAAGTAATCAAAGGCAACATATTAGCAGTTCAATTATTAATTTATAGAGTGCATACACAATGCGGTGGTTTAAGGATGACCTCTCCCACCGATCACAGTGCGTCAAAATTGGGACTGTGACTTCCTCCACTAGGGGTATTGGACTTAGAGTCCCTTAAGGGTCCATTTTGGGCCTCTCCTCTTCATTCTATTTTTAAATAGATTCCCACAGGCATGTGAAAGCAAAATCATTCTGTATGCTGACGATGCGGTCATTCTGAGCAGTGGCATGCAGCATGGCCAGCTACAGAAGGAGTTGCAGACCACCTTCCACTACCTGGAGGACTGGTTCAGTTCACAGAAACTGCTTCTTAACTATAAGAAAACCAAAACGATGCTGATCTCGAGCCCCCAGAACAAGAAATCATACCCTGTCCTGGCAATAACTAATATTAAGGCCACTCCATTAGAACAGGTACACACCTTCAAGTATCTTGGGGTCATCATTGATGACACCCTTTCCTATATTCAGCAAATAGATCTGGCAGTAAAAGCAGTAAACATCAGACTTGGCATCTTGTATCAGCATAAACAATATCTGACACCTGCCGCCCTCCGTCTTGCAGTCTCCAGCTCCATCCTCAGTCTTACACAGTGCAAGAAAACAGCAGCAAAGGCAAACAAGATGCTGGGATGCATATCTAGGGGATCAGTAGTAGGAGAGAGGAGGTTATTCTGCCCTTGTACAGGTCACTGGTAAAGCCGCATCTAGAGTATGAAGTTCAGTACTGGTGCCCACACCTCAAAAAGGACATTAACCTGCTGGAGAAGGTCCAGAGGAGGGCTACAAAGATGACAGCAGGTCAGCAGGGTAAGGCATATGAGGGGAGATTAAGGGCACTGAACATGTACTCCCTGGAAAACAGGAGGGAGCGAGAGAAGGAGGGAGAGAACACGAGAGAGAGCTTCAAGTACTTGAAAGGAATAAATAAGGTTAATAAGGAGAGTCTCTTTAAGCTAAATGGCATCCATAACACGAGGGGGCACAGTCTTAAGCTGGAGGGTGGGAGGTTTAGGAGGGAGGTCAGGAAGCACTTTTTCATAGAGAGGGTGGTGGACACTTGGAATGCACTGCCCGAAGAGGTCATCTCGTTGAGGACAGTGGGCAGATTTAAGAGAGGCTGGGATAGGCATAGGGGGAAGGTAAGGATCATGGGTAGAGAGGATGGGAGGAGTGGGGAGGGAGGGCAGAGACATTAGCTCAAGCTGTGGACCCTGTAATACGAGCAGACTTGATGGACCAAATGGCCTTCTTCTGCTGGATTCTTCATATGTTCGCATCCTGTCAATAATCAACTATAGCTTGATAGTTTATGGATCGGCCTCAGACACTGCGCTCATGCTTGTAAAAACAGCCCTTAATAAAGCCTGCAGAGTTACTTCGGGGGCCAGCAACCTGCTACACTCCTGTTCACTCTATGAACAAGCTGGCTTAACCTCTATAACAGAAGAAAGTATCAGACGTGCCACTTGGGCAAGAAAATTCTACTCAGAAAAGTCCCTCTATGCCTCAGTCACATGCTACTTGCTAGTTACTCTTCCTATTTGATCAGGGGCTCAACTCAGGGCTCATTTGCCATCCCTTTTTGGAAAACGTCTCTTGACCAAAGGTCGTTTGCTTACAGGGCTCCCCTTTGGCTCAGTGAGATTCCTGCCCACATAATTAACACTGACAGCCTCCCTTGTTTTAAGTCAGAACTAAAGTCTCACCACATTGACGCTAGTGCCTGTGTCTGCAGGTATACTAGACAGTCCTTGCCCAGGCACCACTGGCTCTTGCTTGGTGAATAGTGGGATTGGCCCCTCATCTTCTCCACACCTCCTCCTCCTCCTTTCTGTCCTTGCACTTACTGTTCAACAGTTTCCTCTGTCTGGTCCCTGCGCTTGTTTTTTATAGTGGTTCTTTTGTGCCCTTCCGAGTACCCTCTTTTCCTTCTTGCCCAGTCCCTTTCTGTGCTCCCTCACTTCCCTTGCCCCAGCTCTTTCTCTCTTCATCCCTGCGACCTGGACAAAACCTGACTATGGGCTGCTTCTCCACTGCCCTGGATGTTCCATGTATCCCTAGTGTTCCGCTGGTTGTATTTTATTAGTAAGTGTTTCTTATTTTTGATACCTGTAACTATATATTTGTTCACTATGAATTCATTAATGTTGTTTGGTTCTCCCTTGTAACTGAATACTTTCAACCTGTGAAGATAAACCACAGATGTCCTAACAGTTGTAACTTCTTGACTGTAATATGATACTACTGTTCGTTGTAACTCTCTGTTTGTATTGTGATGTACTTTATCTGACGTGGGATCTTTAAAAAAGAACATTCTGCTCAAAGGTTATTTTCCAAACAAATAAATAAATAACTGATCCTCTTCCATCTCTTCTCTTCTCCTCTTCTCCTCTTCTCACCTTCTCACCTGATGTTCTTTGCTGAATATACTGTACTATCTACTACCTGCTAGATTTCCATTACCTTTCCCTTTCCCTCATCTTTCTCATTACACTAGTTTAAAACATAATTTAAATTTCAGATCACTTAACCTCAGGCTATTGCCTACTTATACATAGAATATTTTTGCAGTGCTTTCTTCATTTTATGTCTCTGGAAATTTCAAACCTGTAACTTTATTTACACATTCATTTACATAGATACATAGACAGTGTCGGCAGATAAGGGCCTATGGCCCACCCAGTCTGCCCATTTAAGTTTGTAAGTTCAGTTTATGTTTTCCAGGAAGTCTGTTGCCCTTTACCCCTGACCTCCAGAATTCCTTTATGTCTATCCATGCATTCTAAATCCGTGATTGTTTCAGCCCCACCACTTCTCTGGCAGGGTGTTCCACTTGTCCACCACCCGTTCTGTGAAGAAATTCTTCCTCACGTTTCCTCTGAATCGTCCTCCTCCAACTTCATCCCATGCCCTCTAGTCCTGGAACATCTTTTTCGCTAAAAATAGTGCATTCCTGCACCCTATTCCTCCCTGTAAGATACTTGTATGTCTCTACTATCCTCTCTCCTCCTTCCTCCAGGGAGTACATGTTCAGTGCCTTCAACCTGTCCTCATAGGACTTGTGATGCAATCCATGCACCATCTTTGTTGCCCTCCTCTGAACCTTCTCTACCCTGTCTATGTCCTTACGTAGGTAAGGTCTCCAGAACTGCACAGTGTACTCCAGGTGCGGCCTCACTAGTGTCTTGTATAGTGGAATTATGACCTCCCTTTTCCTGCTGGTGATGCCCTGCCTATGCATCCCAGCATCCTATTTGCTTTACCTGCTGCCTTGTCACACTGATTCCTGCCTTGAGGTCATCAGAGATGATAACTCCAAGATCCCTTTCCTGCTTGGTGCATGCTATATCCTCAACCCCAACTGATATACATTGTGCCAGGGTTTTTGTGCCCCATATGCATTATCTTGCACTTCTTTGCATTGAATTTCAACTGCCAAACCCCTGACCATTCTTCAAGTTTCTGCAGGTCCCTTCTCATTCTGTCTCGCCCTCTGGTGTGTCTACTCTGTTACAGAGCTTTGTGTCATCAGCGAACAGTGAAATTCTGCCTTCTAGGTCCTGCGCAATGTCACTGATGAAGATATTGAATAGTACTGGTCCCAGCACTGATCCCTGTGGTACCCCACTGGTCACTCTTCCCTCTGTGGAGTGACAGCCATTTACCACCACCCTCTGTGTCCTGCTGCCCAGCCAGTTACCTACCCACCGCACTACTGTCCTGCCTACACCCATATTCCCCAGTTTGTGCAATAGTCTTCTATGTTTGCCTCCAAAACTGTAACAGAAATAATAGAAATGGTCATAGGTGGCCCGCTGGTACAGAGGCACGGTCGCTGTCTGCGGCGCTGATGACCCGGGTTCAGGAACGCATTCGGGAGTCGGAGGGTCAGTCCGGGAGTAGGGATTGACTGTCCGGTGGACTGCTCTCCTACTCTGGGGTGAGGTGGGGTTGAGGTCCGACACAGTGGACCCTGGCGGGCGGGAGTTACGCTAAGTCGGCACCTGCGTTTGGGGCGGGGCAGATGTGGTTGGGTGATTGCGTCCTGCCCCGTGGGGTTTACAGCATACAAAATGCTGGCCCCTGCTAACGAGCTGGCTCCATTGCCATCCCCTCTGGCCACCAGAGTTCACTTGTCGGCGGCTCCACTCTGGGTAAGCCCGAGTATGAGGGGGTGGCTGCTGGAGCTTGGCAAGCCAATCAGGGCTTGGGGAGCCAGCACAAAAAGCATAATTAAATTAAAAAAAAAAAAAAATAGAAATGGGCATTCTTTCCCAAAAGTTGATTTTCAGGATATTAGGGCATGAATGTGTGAATGGGACCTTGTTCTCCCACAGCAAGGATTTGATAGGATTAAAAAGTTTCTCCCTTTTATGAATATATGTCACATATCAGGAAACACCAGTATCTGGATATTCTGCATTCTTAAAAGTTTTTTCAAAAGCTCTTTAAATATAAGTTCTCTGTTCTGGAAGTGAACAAAACACACTTACATTGTCTAAAGGTATTTAAAATATGGGATCTTACTTTGAGTGGGAGCTCTTGCAGCAGGCTATAACCATTAGGACTAATGCCGCAGGCATTAGGACCCAGCGGAAAGCCAGCAGTACCAAGCAGGGACCGTCCCCCGACGTCGGCCACAGTATAAAAGGGGGCAAACCCAGCTCCACCCCAGTTCTTTTCCGCCACAACCTGCTCATGTTGGGGAAGATCTTATCTTGCCAGTTGCCAGAAAAAAACAAATTTTTTGACTTTTTCTTCAAGTTTTTGATGGTTTTCATCCGATGCATGTCATCCCCGTCATCGGTCTAATCTTCGGGACCTCATTGGAATAAGTGCAGTTGCGGTTCTCAACTACCATCCAAGGACGGCCACACCAAGTGCATCTTCTGCCTGGGGCCTAACCACGACACCGCGGCCTGTTCCACTTGTCAGGGCTTCACAAGCAGGATCAGGATCCACCGTTTGAAGGCTCTCAAGGCGTTCCTTTTGGAGCAGAAGATGGACCTACATACCTCCGGGGAGAAAGCCAAGCACAAAGACAAGTCCAAGCGGTCCCGGGACAAGGACCGTAGTCGGTTCTGCCACTGATCCAGGTCCCGATCTTCTTCTCGGTCTTCCCCCAAGAGGCCCCGCTGTTCTCGGGCTCTGGAGAGCACCACTCCAAGAAGGATTCTGCTTCTGCCAAGAAAGGACGGCCTAAGCAGGTACATCAGGGAGAAACTTGCTAGGCCCAAGGTGACTCCGCCCAGGTCACACCCTAAGACCTCAGGGCACAAGCTATGGCCTGCCAGCAAAGGTCGGCTTCACCCGATAAGATGCCCTCTGAGTCCGGACATTCAGCGCCACCACCACCCCCCCCCACGAGAAACCGTTGGTCCCAGTGCCGACACCAGTAGAAGGGGCAGAGGATACTGATGCTACCGAAGAAGGGGCAGCGTCTACGTCTCCCAAGCCCTCTTCCCCATGGGGCACTCCAGGAGGCTCCCCTTCGGGTCTGCCGGACACTTCAGATCCCATAGTCTCCTTTCCTGGGACGGCGGCCTCTGTATTTTCCAAGGAAGAGCTCCAGGAACTTTTTTCCTTTTGGTGGGGTTCAAGTTCAAAAAACAGCTCCCCCTGAAGCCGGGCCTTGTCACTGGTACCAGACCCATCGGCAACTGCAACCGAGGTGTTCCTTGCCCAAGAAGACCCCGAGAGGCTGCTACCATGCTCACCCTTAGGCCTGTTCCTGATCTCAGTCTGTTGACCGACACCAGCGTTCACCGAGATCAGGTAGCTGACACCGGTCCAGGTCTCACCTTAGGAGCCATTCCCGTTCTGATGGGCGGGCCCGTTCCCAACGTCGGTCCCCGGACCGATGCCCGTCATCACTCTGTTGTTGGTCTCGTGACCGTCAGTCCTTGGACTGACATTGGTCGGAGAGCCACCGACGTTCAAGCGGGGGCCAGTCATAGGGGTAGGTCTGGCTACCCCTCACCTTGTAGCCGGTCGTCCTCTTCCCTCTCGGGGATCCCCAAGGGGAAAAGGACCAGCCTCGCTCGCCTCCTGATGATCCAACCTTTATGGATGTCATGAGGCACATCCAGGCCTCCAATGAATGGGATACAGAGGACCTGGATCTGGAACGCCGTCGACTAGCCAAGTACCTGAGGCAGACGGAGCCCAAGCCTCTCATGGTGCAGTTGGAGGCCTCCACCCCGGTTCAGCTGCAGTTCGTGGCCTACCACTGTGGGCGACTCCGGTAAGTCAAGCGTTGGCTCCTCTGACGTCCGCCCGGAGAGTGCTGGTAAGGCGTCCGACCTTCCAGGGCGACGCGTGGCCTCCTTTCCACCGGCCCAGGCCGATCACGTTACTCGGCCTGCCTCCGGTGATGGCTCTCGTAAGTCGGATGTCGGCTCCTCCGGCTCCCGCCGAGAGCTCACCACTAAGCCTCACATCGGCTGGTCAACGTCCAGCCAGCGAAGGAACCGGCAGCGAAGACCCCCCGTCCATGCATTACCTGGTTCCCCCGCAGCCTTCGCTGCTGTCTGAGGAACCAGAGTCTCCCCAGCCCGACCCCAGGGACTTTTCCCTCCATCCCCGGATGAAGCTAGGGATCTTTTGCCTCCGTCAGTCCTTCCTCCACCTGGAGTGCCTCCGCCGTCGGCCCTGACGTTGGCCTTACTGACTCTGGGAGACATTCTGCTCCCGTCGAGCCCTCCGGGCTCTCCACTATGGATCCGCCCGTGAGGCCTCCGGCTGGGCAGCCTGCTTCAGCACAGCCCCCCGGCTGTCAGGTATCCTCCGTCCTGATTCGGCCGCCCGGTGTGCCGGGACACGCGGTATCCGGGCGCCACAATACCCGGCCCAGGCTACCTGCAGCTGGGTTTGGATCGCTCCATACGGTTATAGCCTGTATCCTTAACCCCCGCCGCCTCCTCCTCCGCCCGCCTTCGCGGCCGCCGTTGGACCTGCAGGAGATTCTGGCCTCCTGGTGGCTGAGGCCAAGGCTCAGCTCACCAAAGAGGTCGAGAGCTGCCTTCCGGCACCGTGCCGGCCCCAGGTTCCCCGTATCGCCCGAGGCAGCACACTCCTCACCACCGACCCAGGTTCTTCCATCTGGATCCAGAGAAGGGCAGGACACGCTTCCCCGGGGACTTCCCAAGGGGTCCGTTCCTCCCCTGGGTAGGGAAAGGGAGTCTTTCTCTTCTTCATACTCCTCTTCACTCTCGGACTCCTCCGAGGTATTCCTTCTTTTACGGAGTTGCTTAGGAAAATCCAGGAGGTTCATCAGTGGCACTCCCTGGAACCAGATCCTCAGCATCTGAAACTCGCTGAACATCTGGATCTGCCCATGACAGCTCCTACCTTGGTGCCACCCTGGACAGAGCCTCACGCCGGCCTTGTTACCACAATATGGAAACAGCCGTCAGCCTTAGCCCCACTTCCTAGGAAGTCGAACGGGCTATATCAGGCTCCAGAGGGTGTTGATTTCCGGGATTCTCACCCTCGTGCTGCCTCGGTTGTGATTAGCGCCACTCATGGCCAGTCGGCTAACCCTAAACATCTTAGCTCGTCTCCTCCTGATAAGGAATCTTGCCTTCTGGACCAGTACGGGAGAAAGATCTACGCTTTCTCCACACTGGGAATCCGGGCCCTGAACTATGTCGGCCACATGGGGGACTACCAGAAGGCCATCCTCACTCAGGCGGAAGCCAAACTGGACTCCTTGCCTGACTCCCAAGTCAAGCAGGAGTTGGCTGATCTCGTCAGCTCTGCTCGTTCGGCCAGTCAACACATGCGACATACGATGCAGTGGACACTGCTGGGCAGAGCTCAGCTTTCGCTGTAGGCCTACGGCGTCGTGCTTGGCTCCGTGTGTCAGGTTTGGTCCCGGAGGTGCAATCTGCTATCCAGAAGCACCCTTCCGGAGTCGGTGCTTTGGTGGTGATGTCAAGGACATCATCACCGATTCAAGAAGAGGGACGGCTCTGAAGTCAGTTGATTCCATACCGTCCCCATCAGCAGCAGCGTAGTCCCTTTCGCCAGATGGATGGTAGGGCGAAACCCCAGGGAAGGTGGGCCACGGCCGCTGGGCCCCGCGGCCTGCCAAGCCCCCACCCAAAAAGCAGCGGGTGCTTCAGCTGCGGCACTGCCCCACACCCTCTGACTCCTTCCCTCTCCCACTGCCTCTGGACTCCCCGGAGGAACCGGTAGGAGGGAGGTTTTCCCTCCACCTTCCGGGATATGAGAGGATAACCACAGATTCTTGGGTGCTCCAGCTCATAGCAGAAGGACACTTCATAGAGTTTCTTCAGAAACCACCCCGCCACCCCCCTCTGAAGTCATCATATTTACGGGAACATCTTCTCTTGATCCAGGAGGAAATCTCGGCTCTTCTGCTGAAGCAAGCGATAGAGCCTGTCCCCCTTCATCTGCAAGGGACGGGTTACTATTCCCATTTCTTCCTGGTCCCAAAGAAGACAGGAGATCTCAGGCCAATTTTGGATCTCAGTTCCCTGGATCTTTACGTAGAGTACAAAAGGTTCAGGATGCTCTCTTTGCAGAGCCTTCTGCCCCTCATCCGGCCGGGTCAATGGCTTTGCGCTCTGGATATGCAGGATGCTTATCTGCACATTCCCATTTGCCCATCTCATCGCAAATACCTTTGTTTTGCGTTCCAGGAGACCACTACCAGTTCAAGGTGCTCCCGTTTGGTCTATCGTCAGCCCCAAGTATTTACCAAATGCCTGGCAGTGGTGGCAGCCCACCTGCGTACCAAGGGAGTGCAGGTTTTCCCGTACCTGGACGACTGGCTCCTGGCGGCCTCGTCCAGGGAGGAACTCCTGCGTTTCCTCTCCCTTACCCAGCAGGTTTTTGCCTGCCTGGGTATTACCATCAACCATTCCAAGTCTCATCTGGACCCATCCCAGAGGCTACAGTTTATTGGGGCGATCCTCGATATGACCATGGGCAATGCCTTCCTACCTCCGAACAGGGCGGTCACCCTTCAGACCCAAATAAATCTGTTGTCCGACCTCAGGATGGTCCCCTCAGGTAGTTACCTGTCTCAGGCTCATGGGCGTCCACTATTCTGGCAACGGTACCTCGCGCTCGACTCCACATGAGGATCTCTCGGTGGACTCTACACTCTCAGTGGGATCAGCTAATGGACGACCTAGATCACTCAGTTCTGATCTTCTCGTCGATGATGTGAGGCTTGCAGTGGTGGATGGTTCAAGAGAACCTGTTTCGGGGAGTTCCTTTCTTTCATCCTCCCCCCTCCCAGACTCTAACCACAGACGCCTCAGGCGAAGGTTGGGGAGCCCATATAGGCCCTCATCGGACCCAGAGCTCCTGGTCCAAGCTAGAACAAGCTCTCCACATCAGTGTGGTCGAGCTTCGGGCAGTGTTGTACGCTCTCCAAGCCCTTCACCAATACATCCTTCCCAGCCACCTAGCCATCCAGACAGACAACATGTGCGTGGTGTGGTATATCAACAAACAGGGAGGGACTTGGTCCTACCCTCTATGCAGGGAGGCAATGAGGGTTTGGGATTGGGCAACACAACACGACCTTCACCTCACGGCGATTCACGTTCTGGGAGTCGACAACACCCTGGCAGACAAGCTAAGTCACTCTTCTGCTCTGACTCACGAGTGGGAACTGGACCAAGGGGTCCTAGACAATATCTTCCAACTTTGGGGAGCACCACAGGTCGACCTGTTCGCATCCCCCCTAAACGCAAAACTTCCCATCTTCTGCTCGCTCATTCCAGAGCGAGGCGCTTTTTGGAGCGACGCTCTGTCTCTAGACTGGAAAGACAGATTCGTCTATGCCTTTCTCCCAATTCCACTTATCCCACTAGTCTTGCAGAAACTAGCTTCAGAAGGAGCGAGAATGATTCTGATCGCTCCTTTCTGGCCCAGGCAAATCTGGTTCTCTCTTCTACAACAATATTCAGAGGATCCTCCTCTTCCTCTGTCTCGAGGTTTGTTGACCCAAGATCAGGGGACTCTAGTCCATCCAGGCCTCAAATCCCTTCAACTGCATGCATGGCTCCTGCAGACCTAGCCCAATCCCATTTTGGAGTGTCTCCCAAAGTGGCGGAGATTTTATTGGAGGCCAGAAAACCCTCCACCAGATCCACTTATGCCATGAAGTGGAAAAGATTCACTATTTGGGCCTCTTCCAAGAACGTGGAACCTTTCTGCTGTTCAGCGGGGCTTCTGCTGTAGTATCTACGTCATCTGTTTGACCTGGGTCTCAGCCATTCTTCTCTGAAGGTACACATGGCGGCCATCTCGGCCTATCATGTTCCCTTCACAGACAAAGCTTTCGCTCAACTGGAGGTCTCTAAGACCTTTCTCAGAGGGGTCCTCTATCTGAGGCCCCACATCCGTACTCCTGCTCCCCCCTTGGGACTTGAATTTTGTTCTCGAGAAACTTACTCTCCCTCCCTTCGAACCTGCAGCTTCTGCGGATTTGAAGTTCCTTTCGTGGAAGACTCTCTTCTTGGTGGCCATTACTTCTGCTCGGAGAATTTCCGAGCTCCAGGCCCTGATGTGTAAAATCACGTACCTGATTTTTCACAAGGTACGTGTTGCTCTTTGCACGAATCCTAAGTTTCTCCCTAAGGTAGTAGCTGAGTCTACTCTAAATCAGCCCATAGAGTTACCTGCCTTTTTTATGCAGTACTCCAATCATGGGGAGTATTTACTCCATACTATGGATGTTCACCAGATTCTGAGATACTACACCAACAGGTCGAAGGATCTCAGAAAGACTGATCAATTGTTCGTCTCTTTTGCTCACAAAAGAGAAGGCAATGCTGTTTCCAAGCAATGCCTGTCTAAGTGGTTGGCTCATTGCATCACTTTCTGTTATGCCAAATACAACAAGACTCTCCCAGGTCAAGTCAGAGGCCACTCCACAAGAGAAGTAGCTGCCTCAGCAGCTTGTTTCAAGAATGTGTCTGTAGCAGACATCTGCGCTGCCGCCACCTGGACTTCTGTCCATACCTTTACTAAACACTACAGTTTGGATGTTGCCTCTCGCCGTAGAGCAGGCTTTGGGCTGGCTGTTTTGCAAGGCCTCCTATCTTGAGACTTGCACAACCAGAACTACCTTTTGGAGTATTTTCTTCCTCCCGGTGCCTCTCTTTGTTCCAGACTTCTTGAGATTCAGTCCTATGTAATTACCTACTGCAAGAGCCCTCTCGAGTAAGATAGTACAGTTACATAAGAACTTCAGTAACAGTAGATCTTCGAGAGAGGCTCTGTAGTAAACCTTCCTGCCCTCCATCCCTAGGCTTTTTCAGCTCCTTTTCCATTGAGGAAATATCCGCTCCTCTCGTCCGGCCTCTCTTTGGCCTGTGGTGGGAAGGAACCGGGAGGCGTCGGGACCGCCATTTATACTGGCGTCTCCTGACACGGTCACCTGGCGTGAGGCGGTCCTCGCCAGGGACTGCTAGCTAGAAATTTTTCTGGGGTCCAGCGCCTGTCAGGCGTCAGTCCTATATGTAATTACCTACTGCAAGAGCCTCTCTTGAAGATCTACTGTTACGGTAAGTTCTTACGTATCTGTACTTTCTCCGTGCCTTGTACGACACTGCAGACATGGCGACCAGAGTGGCAGAGTTAGGGGTCTGTCTCCAGCGCCATGCTTAGTTAAGAGTTTCTGGCTTTCACCAAGATCTGCAGTCCAGAATCTGGGACCTCCTGTTCCAAGGTTCCATCTTGTTTGGGCAGGTGACAGAGTCACTCATCTCTTATTTCCAGGAGTTGGGGAAATCCATCTGGTCTGGCCATCAGATGTACAGAGGAGACCACAGGAAGGTGAGGAAATGGCCATTTCAGAAGCCTTCAGGTGCCCAAGCCGTGGCAACCAACAAGGCCAGAGAGGTTGCTTTAAAGGAGAGCCAGCAACGGCAGCCTGGGCAGCTCCTTTTGTGGCCCCAAGTCCTCCCAAGCCTCTCTGCCCATCCTGGCTCTTGCCCACTCCTCCCTCCCTCCCCAGTAGGGATGTTACAGGAGGCAGTAGGTGAGTCGCTTCTCCCTTCATCTGAAGGATGGAGCTCTAGCACTCGGGACCAGTGGGTCCTTGATATTATAAGGAAGGGACATATGCTGGAGTTCACTGAGATCCCCCCCAGACACTCCTCCAAGGTCCTTGAGATACCCTCCTTTTCACATTCCACTCATAGTAGGAGAGATTCAGGCCCTCTTGCAGAAAAGGGCGATAGAGCCAGTCCCTCTGCAGCAGCAGGGAAAAGGGTATTACTCCCATTTCTTCCTGGTTCCAAAGAAGACCCAAGACCTTCATCCCATAGAAACATAGAGTTTGATGGCAGATAAGGACCACTTGGCCCACCTAATCTGCCCATTCTGGACCTCAGTTCTTTAAACTACTTTATAGAATACAGAAGGTTCAGGATAGTAACTCTTCTAGGTCTGCTTCCTCTGCTGCATCAGGGAGACTAGCTCTGCTCTCTAGACATGCTAGATGTCTACATGCACATAGGGCCCCCCCCCCCCGGAAGTACCTGAGGTTCCACTTCCAGGGGACGCATTATCAGTTTTGGGTTCTCCCATTCGGCCTCTCCTCTGCTCCTCGAGTCTTTACAAATTGCTTGGCGGTAGTGGCTGAGGCTCTAAGGCACCAGGGACATTATGTCTTCCCTTACCTCGACGATTGGCTGCTTGTGGCCCCGTCAAGGTCACGCCTTCTTCAGGCTCTCGGAGACACCTATACTCTGTTCCGAGAGCTGGGGATGACCCTGAATCTTCTAGAGTCTTCCCCGGAGCCCAGCCAAAGACTCGTCTTCATAGGAGCGGTCCTGGATTCGGTATAGGGCATGGCTTTTCTACCCCCCAGAGAGGGGCGATCGCTTGCGGGAGATTGCAGAATCAGTCTCGGAACCCATCAGTCCAGCCAGGACCTTCCTGAGACTTCTGGGGCATGTGGCGGCAACCATTCCTGTCACTCCTCTGACCTGCCTCCACATGAGAATCCTACAATGGATGCTCAGGGTGCAGTGGGATCAATGCTTAGATTACCTGGATCACATGGTCAGGGTCACAGAGCCAGTAAAGAGGACGCTTCTTTGGTGGTTGGACCCTCTAAATGTAGAAAAGGGTCCTTTCTGTCGAAATCCCCAAATCAGACTCTAACAGTGGATGTCTCAGATTTGGGTTGGAGCGCACCTGGGGCCCACAAACGCAAGGGTGTATGGACCCCCATGAGCGTGACCTTCACATAAGTGTCTTGGAAATGCGAGCAGTCCTCAGTGCGCTACATGCCTTCAAGAGGATCTCTTCTTGTTCAGACGGACATCATGGCAGCCATCTTCTATATCAACAAGCAAGGGGGCGCTCACTCTTACCCTTGTGCAGGGAGACAATGAAAGTCTGGTACTGGGCACTGGAGCGGCACATCTCTCTATCCGCAGTGCACGTCCCAGGTGTCTTAAACGACTTGGCCAACAGCCTAAGCATGTTTCAGCCCAAAGCGCACGAGTGGGAACTACTGCAGTCGTAGCCGACCAGCTCTTTGACACATGGGGTCATCCAGAGTTGAACCTCTTTGTGTCACCACGCAATGCCAAACTGCCAAATTTCTGCTCCCGAGAGCCCACACCTGGTGTTTTCTGGCCAGACGCATTGTCCCTTTGTTGGGCAGGAGGTTTCTTTATGCCTTCCCTCCCTTTCCTGTCGTCCAGAGAGTTCTCTTGAAGTTACAGGCCAAAGGGGCTCGGATGATTCTAATTGTCCCTCTGTGGCCTCAACAGATTTGGTTCCCACTACTTCAGCAGCTGTCCACGGAACCACCAATCCCACTGCCAATATGCTCATAGTTGCTGTCTCAGGATCAGGGCTCACTGATCCATCCCAATCTCAGGTCTTTGCATCTTCATGCTTGGCTCCTTCGGACATAGCAAAGTCCAGGTCTCCCAAGAGGTGGTGGATGTCCTCGTTTCAGCGAGGAAGCCCTCTGCTCGCTCCACGTACGCTATGAAGTGGAAGTGCTTCTGCTTATGGGCATCGTCTCACCGTCTGGACCACCTTATCTGTCCGGTGAACTCAGCATTGCAGTATCTCCTCTCCTTATACCAACAAGGCTTGAGCTACTCCTCCATAAAGGTGCACATGTGGGCCATTTCTGCATATCACACCCTTTTGGGGGACAAAACCCTGGCACATTTGGATGTGGCCCGCACCTTTTTAGGAATTCTACACATGAGACCTCCCATTAGGGATCCTGTTCTGCCCCCACCCCAGGACCTCCTCTTTGTGTTGGAGAAGCTTACTCTTCTACCTTTTGAACCTGCAGCTGACTGTGAGCTCTGTTATCTTTCCTGGAAAGTTTGTTTTTTAGTTGCTGTTGCTTCATCTCGAAGAGGTTCCAAGCTCCAGGCTCTGATGTGTAAAGAGCCATATTTAATTTTCCACAGGGAAAGGGTTTCCCTCAGAACGAATCCTAAGTTCCTTCCTAAGGTGGTCTCAGAGTTGACCCTCCACCAGTTGGTTGACCTTTCAGTTTATTTTCTTCTCCATCTGATGGGGAAGCTCTCTCTTCATACTCTGGACATTCACGGTGCAGAGGGTACTACCTTAAGTGCACAGCTGCACACCACAGCATGAACAACTGTAATGGCCTTCTTGCCACAGCACTTGGGTAAACCGTGTCCAAGCAAACGATTTCCAAGTGGCTTGTCAACTGCAATGTATTTTGCTATGAGAAGCACAATAAACCCCTTCCGGGACCGGTCAGGGGTCACTCCACTAGAGGAGTCTCTGCTTCCTTTGCCACTCTGTGGAATGTCTCCGAGTGGAATGTCTCCATCAGGGACATATGTGCGGCTGCTACCTGGAACTCTGTGCTCACTTTTGTGAAGCACTGTAGCCTGGACATTGCATCCAGACACTGTGCCGGCTTCGGCCTGGCGGTCCTTCAGGGACTTCTGTCTTGATCTGCTGTTTCAGCATCCTACCATCTTCCACCTGCTGGGGCTAGGCTTCTCCTTGGCCTGGGACTGCTTGGGATTCAGTCCTAATGGTAATAACCTGCTGCAAGAGCTCCCACTCGAAGTAGGATTGTATAGTTACGTAAGAACTTACTGTAACAGTAGATCTTTGAGAGGAGCTCTTGCAGCAGGCGCTGCTTTCCCACCATCCATCCCCTGAATGAGGTGTACAGATCATCATCTTCAGGCTTCACCTCCTTCTCTCATCAGGCCCCATTCGCAGGTCTTGGTGGAGGAACTAAGGTGGAGCTGGGTCTGCCCCTTTTATACCGTGGTCGACGTCGGGGGCAGGGGGGCCGTCCCTGCTGGGTACTGCTGTCCGAAAAGTTTTCCGGTGGGTCCTATTGCCTGCAGCGTTAGTCTTAATGGTTATAGCCTCCTGCAAGAGCTCCTCTCAAAGCTCTACTGTTACGGTAAGTTCTTAAATAACTGTACTTTCCTGAAAGCAGCAGAACGGTGCACTCAATCAATTTCAAGTTTGCTTTTCATATCTTTATTTCCATAGTTTTTCCATGAACCCTAGGCAGTCTGATTGATCTTCCTGGACTAAGTCTCCATCACTCATTCACACTAGTGGGATAGTGCCAGAGGCGCTAGGACCAAGCGGGAGCCTAAAAGTTTTGTAAGAATCGGTGCCGAGACAGGACCACGCATGCGCGGCACCATGAGACTATCTCGCGCCTACGTAGGCTATCTCAGCGTCGACCCGCCAACCGCCTCAGTTCCTTTTCTCCCACCATCGAGTGCGCTTGAATGTCGATGTCGCTCGTCTGCCGAAGTCTAAGTTTTCGTCTATATGGCAGCAGCTTTTAACGTTTAATTTAATATTTTAAGTAGTAATTTCTTATTTTACAAACAAGATTATGAAGAAGAAAAAAAAGAAATTTTTTCCTGCCATCAATGGAGTCGTCCTTAGACGGTAGCGGTGTCGGTAGGAGGACTTCGTTTGAAAGTTTTTATGGCAGAGGGGCTGTGTCCGGTCCGCCGCCCTTAAATAACCAGGTGGGGAGTCCGACTACGGACAATCCTGTGCTGGGGGAGGACAGTCCTCTGAACCACAAATCTAGCAGTTCCGGGGATCTGGCTCGCTCAACCTCAAGCTCCTCTTCGCGTTGGGGAAGAAGAATCTGTGCCGCTCGAGGTTGCCCGTTGGTACGTCTGCACGAGGATTATTCGTCGGGAGGGGCGATGGGCCTGAACCGACTTTGGTCGGTTCCTCTTGACCCTGCTTCTAACGGCTGCATTCTCGACTCCGAGCTTCATCTCTGTCCTCGTTGGAGCTCCGGTGGGCAGTTTCATCTCTGGGCCGCTCCTGTGGAGCAGGGGGTTTGACTTTCCAATTTTTCCTGGCTCTGTTCCTGATTTCAGGACTTCCGGGCCTCAGAGCCGTTGGACTGGAGCTGGGTCGATTGGATCACGATGGGTGAGGTGCCCTCTTGGTGCCTTTGCCATCGTGTCGATCCCTCATGCCTACCCCTCTCCCTTTTCCATGCAGGGGCTGGCACATGCACCACCTTTTTCCTTCTCCCCTTCTCAGGATTTCCATTGGCATTTTCCTTCGGCGCCGTGGCTCGGTGCCTTGGTCGACACCGTGCCTCGGAGCTATGGCTGGGTGCCTTAGTCGGTGCCGAGCCTCAGTGCCTTGGTCGGTGCCATTGCTCTGTGCAGTGCCGTGGATGCTGTTGTTACTGCCGTTGGTTGTCGGCACCGTCAGTGGTGCCGCGGGTGTCTGGTGATGCCACGCACCCACCCACGGGCGGCGCCGAGCACCCACGGGTGGCACCGTGAGCACCCGCGAGTACCATGGGTGGCGCCGGGAGCACCCGTGGGTGGTGCCTTGAGTGCCCATGGGTGCCACTGGTGCCATGAGTAGCATGGGTGGCACCTGGGGATACCCATGGGTGCCACAGGTGGCACCACAGGCGCCCATTGGTTCTACTGGTGCCCTTGGGTGCCACTGGTGTCCTCGGGTGCCATTCTTGCCATGGGTGTCATGGGTACCATGGGTGTCAGGGGTGCCCTTGAGTGCCATTGCTACATGGGTGCCGGGGGTGCCTGCGGGTACTACCGCAGCTGCCCTCGGGTATCACCCAGGTTGGAATAAGCACTGCTTGGTGCCCTCCTGTGCCACGGGTGATGCTGGTGCAGCACGGGTGCTAGTGGGTGCTGTATGGCAGAATTAGTGGCACATTTTTCCTTTTTGGACTTCCTTTCCACAGAACTTGTGGCGGGATGTTTATCGCAGAATGAACTCCTGTTCTGCGGATTATTTTTTCCACACATCTTAGTGAGTGGCAGTCTATGTGGGATCTTGTGTCATCCAGAGGTTTTCTGCTGATGGAACTCTGCTGTACTTCTCTGCTAGTGGACTCTCTTTCTGCTCAGCACTTTCTCGACTCCTTAAGTGGTACCAAGCTCCTCGACATCCTTCCTGATGGCAGAGTCTCCAGTGGCTCTGACCTAGACCTCTCTTGGAGGTCCTTCTGGGGTACAAGTGCATCTAGATGGGTCTTTCCCTGTCCTTCTGGTCAGTAATACAGCGGACAACTCATTTTATATACTGAAGGGCACGTCCTCTCTATCATCAGAGTCCGTGATGGAAAATCTTTTCAGTAGTTCCTCAGTAATGGAGTCCACTATAGTATTTCACACTGCGTCTGTGGACCATACACTTTTGCGTCTAGACTTTTTCAATCCTCAAGACAGTTACACTCTGTGGAACATTCTAATTTAGTGGTCGGGAGCCACTCTGGCTCTTCCGCTCCTTGATTGAGGTATATAGCCCCTTGTGATATTGCCCTTCAGTGGCTTCTTCGGCACAGGTGGTTAACATCTCTCCAGCTGTGATTATTAGTCCGGTCGTGATTTCAGTATGAATGCTCAGGCTCCTTCTGCACTCAGATGGAGAACATCTTCATCATTTTGTATCAAGACAATCCTTGTGAAATAGCAGCCTGAGAGTCTTGTTAGGCTCAGACTAAAAAAAAAATTTTTATCACAGCACAGGGCCTACACAAAATTACCAGATACCCCCTTTTTTGGATCTGGTCAGGTTCTGCCTCAGCCCCTGAGGTGCTCATCTCTTGAGTACGGTAAAGAGTACCTGACTTCTTCCCTAGGGGGATTGTGATCCGGCGGCGGTATGGGTCATCTCTTTCTCTGAGGCGATTTCTCCATTCAGAACATTTCTAGACCCAAGCGACTGCCCAGTCTGTTAATTCCCCTTTCTTTTTCCTGATTTTCAATTATTTTATTTCTATTCTTATTATTATTATTATCAGGCTTCCTCTTGAGCAGAGCCTTGCAGCAGCAGAAGCGACTCTCCACCAAGTCGGAACTCAGGTTCCTACTTCCTTGCTTGCTTAACACTTGATTTTCTCTTTCTTGATGGAAGGTCAAGTAGGTCTTTTTTCTGAGGTAGCTTCTCAAATATTCACACCTTCGGTTCCTGCACACTAGTCCATGCCAGTCGCTCACGAAGCTATCCTCTTCTAGTGCGTGATGGAGTTATGATGTTTGTTTTTCAGCAAACAAACTAGAATCCTTTCCTACTCCCTTCAGGGGGGCCAGAGTGGGTAGTGCCTCACCGCATTGAGTCACTGCCTCTTTCAGTCACTTCAACAAATGGGTTAGCCCTAACTTGGTCCTGCTGTGTCCCTCCATGACGCACATCTGCCTTTATTTTCTTTAGAAACCCAGACCCTGTTTTTTCCATCAGAATGTTTTTTTCTGCAGTGGACACGTCCTCCTGTACACTTTTTCCTTTCTTCCCTGAGTTCAGAGACTGCTACTACAGTTGTACACACAGGGGCAGGATGATTCCTTTGGAATACGTAGTGGGTAGGATGTGGTTCTACTAGACCACCACGAGGCTTCTGAAGTGTGCTTGGCCTTCCATCAGGAAGGCCCTGTGACTCAGGTGGAGACCATTCTCCTTGATGGGCTAACTCCACCGAGACCCCCTTGTTCACCAAGTAAGGGGTTCAAGTGCTCCTGGACCTGTTGTTTACATGTCAGCCATACTTGATAGTGGGGGTTTCCATTTGCACTTTCCGGTCTTACCTGAACCAGTAGATTTTACCTCCGACTCTTTCAGCTCCTGAGGTCCCTTTACGTTACATTGGTACATGTCTTTGACACTATCAATTTGGTCCTAGACCAAATTGTGAGTCAGTTCTTTCCACCTCCTAGAGTGGTTGCAGCTTCCTGGCAGACTTTCATTTTGTGTCCATTGCAGTCTTCTGCAAAGTGGTGAGTTACAACTCGAGTGCTTATCTTGTAGGCACTGTGTTCAGTTGCTCTTTACAAGACAACTCTTTTATTAGTAGGAGAGTCTTGGCTATCCGTTCTGAGTAAACCCTATCTCCTACCACCCCACTCCAGGGTTGTTGGTTTTAGCTCGGATTTCACTAGTGTGAATGAGTGATGGAGACTTAGTCCAGAAGGAAGGTACGGAGTTACTCAGTAACTATTGGAGCTTCTTGGACAGTCTCCATCACTCATTCACACCTCACCCACCATCCCCTGGGTTCACTCGTTTCTTTCCTGGTCTTCATGGTCCTATGGTTCAGACTGTGAGGACACTATTCTTTTTCGAAATTTAAGTTTATTGAGTTTTCAAGTACACAAGAAAGAAAAAAAAAAAACACCCCATTCAATGGAAAAACATCTTAGAAGGTACCAAGGAGAAAGGGGAAGGGAAGGTAACATGTAGTCAGGTTAACAAAGCAACTAAAATAAATATAGGCAACCTATGGAATCAAAACCAACACAGTCACAGAATAAAGGGAAAAAAAAAATAACCCTAAGCCCCCAAACCCCCACCCCAAGCCCCGAGAGTTGTTCTAGAAAAGATAGACCAAAGCTGGAGAAAGCAAGGACAGAAAGGGAATGAACAGAAGAACTGTCTGAAGTCTAGGGACGAAGAGCTGTCTGGAGTCGGAGACAAATCACTCTGGAGGATTAATCAGGCGTATTGATGAACATAGGACCAACTGGGGACATGACTATACTAAGTAGAGAGCATTCAACTTTACCCCATTTCCGAATAAAAGACCCAGGTTGTGCCTGTAACTAGCAATAAACTTCCAGTATTGAGGTTGAGAGACAACTCCCTCAGCCACTCTTGATAAGTAATAGTGAGCTGATCTAACCAGTGCCTGAAGATCAGTTTCTTAACAACCATTGAGGTAAGAGCCATGTGGTATTTATGCTCCATCACGAAATAGATTAATCACCCAAAATACATATGTCAGGAGTAAATAACTCCTTCAAGCCTAGGAAGGAGTTAAAGCGGTCTCTAAGAGCATCCCATAAAGGGCCACCTTGACACAAGCCCAAAAATATACAACAAGTTTCCTTGACATCCCACATCTTGAGCAGAGACTGGACTCTTGCCTCCCAAACCATAGCCAGCTTGACTGGGGTGTAATAAAGATTGTTTAGAATATGGTACTGGGTCAGTTGTGGTTATCTTGGGATAGGTAACAATACCACGTCCTTCCAAATCGAACCCCAAGCAGGGTAGAACACGAACCTGAGAGAGACCAGATTTTGGAGCCCGCTAAGGGAGCAGGAAAGAGATCGGGTTAACAATTTACTGTAAATACTAGAGATGCATCTCATGATACAGCCGCCTCCTGTACCTTAACAAGAAAAGGCTTTAATTTAGAAGGAAAAGGGTAGGACCCAAGGTTTGAAGAATCAAATGTCTCAGTTGAAAACTTTAAAGATGAATTTCTGAGGGATGTGAAAGGTCTTTAAAATGCCATCCGAATTGAGAAGATTACCCTGATGTTACAGAGATTCCAGCGGACAAATTTGCAAGCTGCGAGCCAGTCCTCACTATACACCTACCCCAATTTTGAGATTAGGATTTAAAGTCAGGGGCTGGGCTGAGTCTTTGGACGGGAGGAAATTAAAGTTCCAGCATTGAAATAACTCAAATGGACAGGCCAATGAGGGACTCATGAATGACCAGGGAAGCTTGAGAATAGGAGCCAAAAAATATGAGAAGGACTCAAACCCTCCTGGACTAATAATTAACCTCAAGCTGTTGCCAAATGGGTAAAAGGTAGAAGGCTGGAGTACTAGCCAGCTTCCTAATCGAGCCAAATGGCATGCCCAGTAATACAACAAGAGACTGGTAGTCAGCATTCCCCCTTTCTCTGGGCGCAGTAAGCTTGGAAGGCTCTACGAGGCTGTTTCCTTCCATACAAAATTGGACAGCGCTGAATTAACCTGAGCAAAGAACCGCCTGGGGAGCCAGATATTGAGATGAGTCAGGGATATAATAGTGAGGAAAAATATTCATTTTGATGATAATGTCCCTCAGGTAGAGAGAGCAATCTCTGCCACGGTCGAGGTCACACCTGATTCTCTGACCGCATCAACTAGGTTAAGTTCTTGGCCAGACCCTCACCTAGTTACATGCACCCTAAATATTTGAAGGAATCAGAGACCCATTTCCATACCAAACCGCTCAAAATCCGATTTAAAGGTAAGGGAATTAACCGAAAATTACCGATTTAGAGACATTTAGCCTGTAGTTGGAAACCTGACCAAGCGATCAATAATTTGAAGGACATGAGTTAAAAGAGTGACAGGGGTCGGAAAGATATAACAATATATCATCGGCAAAAAACCGATAGGGTGAGGGAAGTTGTGCAAGGGTGCAACCCTGATGTCGCGGTGAACCCTTAATACTCACTAGTAACGGTTCTAAGTATAGATTGAACAAGTAGGGGACAGGGGACAGCCTTGCCGGTACTCCACAAAGGGAAAACTGGAGGAGAATACCCCGCTGCAATAGACTTTGGCGAGGGGATCTATAAAAGTATAATCATTCGAATGAAGGAATCAGGGAAGCCCATTTTCCTCAGAGTAGCCCATAAAAGTCCCAGTTCACACGTCGAAGGCTTTTTACGGCATCGAGGCGACAAGGACCATGGGATCAGAAAAGGAACGAAGCCTGAAGGACATGGCCAGAGTTCTCAGATGGTCGGCAGAAAGCCCCCTGGACAAAGCCAGCCTGTTCGGGCTCAACAAATGTTCCCAAACCGATTTGATTCTGGACGATAAAATTTTGGAGAGGATTTTAATGTCATAGTTGAGGGAGTGATATAGGACGATAGCTGGCAGGGTCCAAGGGTGGCTTGTCAGGTTTGGAATTAGAATAATAATTGCTTCTAAAGGGAGGGTCAGATTAGGCCGCAGAAAACAGGTATTGTAAGCTTAAGCAACATAGGGGACAATTCTTTTAAAACACCCTGTAAAAGGAGGGGTAGCCATCCGGACCCGGAGCCTTTCCCAAAGGCAGGTCGTTGATTGCCGCTTCCACCTCCCAAAGTGATGGGAACAGAAAGCATATCACGGTGCTGAGGCCGAAGGGCGGAGATTAATATTCTCCAGAACCGCTCAGCCAGCTGAGCCTGCTACGCTGTGGACTCAGTGCCGTAGATATCTTTAAAAAGGCTTCAAAGATCTGAGCAATCTCCTGGGTAGCGACTTAGAAGTGCCGTCACCGGCTGTGAGTACGGAATTAGGCGAGAACCCTCAACCTCTTTCAACTCCAACGTCAGCATCCGGCCCGATTTCTCCCCCTGGTCAATATACTTAGTCCTGGACTTGAAGAGGGCGTACTCCGCTTTGTCCCGGGTTAAATCATTGTAATCACTCCTGAGTTTTGTAAGAGCCGACAAATTTGCAGGGGAATCAACGGAAAGAAGTTGCTCCTTGGCTACTCTCAGCGGGTTCAACAACGAGCTAATTTTGGACTCCCTAACATTTTTCTAGTGGCCGCAATCTTGATAAGCTCACCTCTAAGGAAACATTTAAAGGAACACCACAATACGTCCACACGGTGGACTGAACCGAGTTCAGGTCGAAATACATCTGGATCAAATCCCTGATCTGTGAAACAGAGTGTTCCTCCTTAAGAATTTGCATATTGAGCTTCCTAGCGTATCTCGTTGACCTTGGATACCGGAGGACTTTGATCAGACCAGAGAATGGTCTGCGATAACTATCGACGCGATACCGACTTGAGACACAGCTCATTAATGAGGACGGCGAGGAAAAAAAGTCCGATTCGACCACGTTAGATGAACCTGGGAATAAAAGGAGTAGAGCCGACTATCGGGATTTAAAAGACACCAGGGTCACAAAGACCCAACAAGCTAGTAAAATCTGAAAGGGCTAATTGGGCAGGAGAAGCTGGTCTAACTGGCCTATATGTTTTATCAGATGTATTGGACGGGGCAATGTTCCAGTCACCCCCCAAAATAAAGGGGGAAGGTAGGAACCTACTCAGGATATCAGTCAGGGACATAAGGAAGCCGATCACCCCCCACCGGGGCATACATCGCCCAACCACCAGAGTACTATTATCTAACTGGCCCTTGACCAAAACATGATCTGCCCTCCGAGTCAGTACCACACTCCTCTGCAACAAATCTGACATGATGCTTGATCAGGATTGCCACCCCCTGCTAGCTTACAGCCTGGGGCAGTAAAGACCTGAAAACCCTATCCTACGCAGATGCTTGTCCTCAGAGGCAACCAGATGCGCTTCCTGTATAAAAATAATGCTCACGCTGAGCAAGGCACAGTTCAGAAAAACTGGCTGCTCTTGAGGATCGTTGATGCCTCTAATATTCCAGCTGGCAATTTTAACACAGCTTAAAGCCATGCTAGCTAACCACTAGGAGACCAGACAACAGAGCAACACCAGACCTACAGATAGTATCTAAGAGAAAGAAAAATAAAGAACACCATGAGAATGGCCCAACCATTACAAAAACACCCAAATGAAGCAACTTTCCGAGGCCCCACCCCCAACCGTAGAGAACAGACCCTGAGTATAACAATACCGCCCTACCCACAGAAAATAGAACCCTGGGACCCCTATGCCAGGGAAACAAAACCCAGGAAACACTAAACCAGAGAAGGTAATCGAACCCCCGGCCCCAATTGAGAAACCCCCAAAACCCAAAACTATCCCCCAAACTATGTACAAACCAGCCCTTCAGTAACAAGTAAGCCAGTACAACCCAACAATATAAACTATGAAGGAACAGCCCCAGGTCTGACAGTAAACCGACTCCCAGCAAAATAACCCTGACAAAGACCTGGCTGAGAAAAAGCCCCAGGAGCAGAAACCTATAACGAAGCTGTTACCGCCCCCCAAAAACGGTTGTGGAACTGCATCTCAACGCTCACCCCTTCACCCCCTCAGCCAGAAGAAAACCAAAAAGGATATATTGGGAAGCCAATAACACTACCGTGCTGAAGGTCACCACTCCCCAAAAGCTAGACTGGAAAAACCCAACCTGTTCAACAACATCACAGCTCCCACAGCCCAGCTAAAATGGTGCCGCCAGCAGATACTCACCCCCAGGAGCGGACACACCAGCCAACACATTCCCGCCACACTAAAACGAGAGGACTCGAGAAGGGAGCAATTTAAACCGTGGAAAGAATGTGCCCAAAGCCCCCAAGTGAACACCGCGCTAACCGGAAGGAAGAGGAGGGAGGGGAGAGCGGGTAGGACCCACCGGGTGCATCAGTGAAACGGATCCTGTTGCAACCCAACCCAAAACCGAGGTTCCACCCCTCCCTCGCACTTAAGGCGGAGGCATCACCATCAGAAGGCCCAAGCCACCACTGCAAACCCCATGCCCACCCACACAAGAGGCCAACAACCCCCGTGAAGGCCAGAAGCGAGCCAGCAACCCAGAAAATCAAGGCACACAATCCAGGTAGGCACAAAAAGAACATTAATCATGCTAAATGTTCAGCATAAACAGTCAGCCTGATTTAAAAATATCAGCAGTTTTCTGGTGAGATCCATTTTAGCTTGCTCTGGAGACTCATAGGTGGACCAGGCACCATCCAGGAGAACTTGAAGCCTTGCGGATAGTTCACGGAAGCGATGACCAGCAGCAATCAATTTGGAGACCAGCGGGTGAAACTCTCTTCTCCTCAGCCTAATTTCAAACGGTAGATCCTGGGAAATCCTCAGCGTGCGGTCCCCCCACATAACAGCCTGCAAACTCTTGACCTTCAGCAAGATGTGCTGCCTTTCTAGGTAGCTTAACAACTTGACAAGAATAGGTCTAGGCGAGGAACCAGGTGCAGGCTTAGGCCTGAGGGATCTGTTGGCACGCTTGATGTGATAGAAGGAGTATATAGGAGAGGGACCCACGACCTTAGTGAGGAACTTTTGCTAAGCGCCAGGATGTCTGGGCCCTCCTCGCCCTCCGGTAGTCCCAACACCAGGATATTGTTCCTCCTGCTCGCCCCTCGGGGTCCTCGTCTTCAGCTTCAGCTCGCCACTTGTTGCTTCAACATTGTTATCTCGGGCTCACATTTGGCCTTCCAGACTTCTAGCAAGCTAATCCTAGCTCCGAATCCCAACCCGAGTCGGGTGAGGAGGCGAGGTCCCACGATCGATTGAGCTCAGCCGAGATCTCCTGCAGCTTCATGAAGGAATCAGCTCTTGTAAGAACCGGTCTTCAGTGGCCGGACGGACGAGACACCAGAAGACCCAGATTTTTACTAGACCCTGCAGATTGGATTCACCATTCTTAGCCGCTTCTCGGGGTATTCGGTGGCGTATGCTTGGCCCTCAAGATTTCATCTCGGCCCATCGCATTCCGCACCTTGGCGAGAATTCACTGAAAAACACCCATCACCAAAATAAAGTGCTGGTGAACCTGTGGGGGTTTAGGTAGTAGGTGGCACGCCAGATAAGGTGGTAGAGAACGGCAAAACCCGAGATTGTCTGGCTGGAGAGGTGGAGTGCGAAAACTACGCCGCCATTGAGAGCACCTACCCTATGTGATCGACACTATTCTTTGACCTTTCTTGCAAAGGCCATCTGGACCTCTCAGGCCCAAGCTCAGGATCGATTATTCTCATTAGTTATGCTGCACCTCCTCGGTCAAAAAAAGGTGCTGGGCGGGTTGAAGTCGGCAGAAATAGCCTACATAGTAGCGAGAGCTAGTCTCAGTGGTGCCGCATGTGTGGTCCTGTCTCAAGCCAACCCCTTCTAAAATTTTAGACTCCCTTGTCCTCGCACCGGCTATCCCACTAGTGTGAATGAGTGATGAGACTGTCCAAGAAGATCAGTAATTATGGTAAGTACGTAATTTCCATTTCTTCTCCCTCTGGGATATCCAGAAATTTCAGATTATTCCTTCTCCATCTCCATTGTATTTTATCTACTTTTCTCTTAACACTGCACTTCCTGCTTCCATTAGCTCTTCAATTCTTGAATGTAATCTTCCATTTCAGACAGGAGCTGCTCATATTCAGAAAATCTGTATTTGATTGATTTCATCCTTTTAATTTTTGAAGATTCTTTATGTAGGCTGTTCACCTGTTTTTTTTTTTTTTTTTGCATTTTGAAAACCACTGCATTTCTGATAGAATTCAGTTTCCAGTTCAGGGTCTGAGCATGATTTTTGCTACCCCCCTCCCCAATTAATATCACATGCTTTTAGTGCTCTCTCTTTTTCTCTAGTACCATTTGTGAACTCTAGTACTATGCACACACTTACTTTGGTCTCTCATTCTACTTCCTCTGCTCTTCCTTTTCTTCTTCCCTTTCATCTTTTTTATATTCTTATTACACACTGTAGGAGGTTATATGTGTGTTTGTGAACTTTCAGCAACACTGGGAATGGGGCAAGATTAACCGTCTCCTCTCTCTTTTCTTTATCAGATCAGTGCCTTCCCACTTCCGTGTCTTCTCATTCAAACAGATGCTTGCTATTTGCTTAATCTCTGTGTCTTTGCTCCCATTAATTGTCTCTTAATTCCGGTTCTATTTTACTTTTATTGTGTACAGTCATTACCTGCTTTTTGAGGTGTTTGAGCGATAGTGCTCTCGATGTTCTTCTGAGAATTGGCACTGCTGTCGTTGTTGATTCCCAGCTGCTTGTCCAGACTGTAGTGTTGCTTAGATAGTGCTTTTGTGGATCCGACTATCCTCTGTCAGATAGTTCTGGTATCCAACCTAGGATCCGGGCCTGTGGTTCAGAGGTCGGATCCAGGTCAGATTCACAGATATCTCAGATACTTACAGTGGATCCTAGGAGGTCAGATCTTTGGTCAGATGTCTATGCCATCTGAGGCTCTCCGATATCCAACCAAAATGATGGTATCCGATCTGGTAGGATACTATCCGAGCAACACTACTAGACAGCTGTGCTGTAATTCATCTGTTCTGCTACCAGCGTTCTCTGGTTTTGTGCTCATCATATCCTTGCTCTTCCGTACTTCCACGATGGTGCTTGGTGTTGCTTCCATCTCTGCATGGTTTCCTGACCCCGGCATTTCACTCGAGGTCTTGTGAAACATCTCCTCCTCCTTCTATGAGTTGCTCAGACTGTTTCCTCCGGTGCCTGTCTCAGGTAACTATAGTATTGTTAAGTTTTTGACAGGAGGGTTGTCTCCTGTATCAGCTTTTGTTTTTCTCTTTACCAGTGCGTCCAACTCATGATAGAGGGGTGACCTCAGCATCTGTATTGCCCACTTGCAAATTCTTCTGCGTCCTGATCCTCGAAGAAAGAATTCTCTGATTTTCTGAACTTTTTTATTTTTTGGGGGGGTCATCTCATCAAAGAGAGTCCTATTATTTTTGTAAACTAAGTTGAGTACTGCGTAGGTCTAGCTTGTAAGTGAGCTCCATAATGTAGAGAGATGGCAGTTGGGAAAATCAGCCTCCAGCTCCTACTCTCTGGCGTTCGCCATCTTGCTCCTCTCTGTCTACATAAAAGCCTTTTCATCTATCTTAGCATGTGTTTACCAAAACCTGGCAGGGCCTTCGTTGATTGTTTTTTGTCACACTCCTTGCCTTTTTATTTCTGTTTAAAAATGTTTCCTTTTAAAAACGTGTCCTTATCGTTTCTCCAGGGTTTTCCAGCTGATGAACTTAATGGATTCCAAGTTACCTCAGTCGGGAAATGAGAAGGTGGAACTTGCTCTTCTGTGGTTTCTTGATCAGTTCCTCAAAACTTACGTAGGGGACCAGCTCCAGAGAACTTCAAAGGTAAGCATTTTCCTCATTTTGGCAAAATAAATCATGTCTATGAAGGACAAGGAACAAGTGGAAATTGTGAGTTCATGTTATCTTAAACCAGGAAGGGATGTCTGCCATGGTTTAGTTCTTCAGGTAGACTTCTGTAAAAATGATTTGTCAGTCCTGTAATTATGAAGGGAATACAAATGTTCTACAGGATTGTTCTTTGTTTGTGGTGTGGGTTCCCTCTTCTTGAGTGAGGTTACGATGCCCTTTGGCTTGTTGAATAACAGGTAATGGAAAGATTTACTGGAGTTTACGTAGTGCTGTATAGTAACACTTCCCAAGAGTGTGGGCACATCTGTTTATTTATTTATTTATTTGTACATCAGTTTACCAAGCCTTGACAATCTGATTCGCTCACTTCTGTCTCTTGTGGATAGGACTTCGTTCTCCCAACCTAGAAAGGAATTTGGACAGACGTTGAAACATATGGTGGTCTTTTTGGTACAGCATGTCTAGGACTGAAGGTTTCCTTGAGCTAGAATGACTGTCACAGATGAAGGAAGGGTGGTCTTGTAAGGTTGGGATTGAGTGAGTGGTATTTATATGTGAAAACAGGACAGTGTAGGAGGGCATCCGCATTGAACTCATGGCATGAGGTTGGGAGTTAGTCTCACTTACTTGAGAATATACAGCACATCCTTTCAGAATTGCAGTCATGTAATATCTTGTATATATAGGGAATACTTAATGCCTTGTACCAATATAATGTTGGATTTTATATGCTCCGTAGAGCATACACAGAGAGAGTTACAGGTGTGAGGCCACGTCTCATTGTTCAAAGCTACAGATCTGAGGTTGTGCTCAGTAGTGTACTTGCTTTGCGTATGGCCCACAGGGCAGTCTGTACAATGGCTACTTCAAAATAAACAGAAAATTAATTGCAAAAAAGTACATTAATGCATAAGCTAGGGTTTATTATTGCAACAAAAAAAGTAAGAATGTGTGCAGTTAGGGATCTTACTTTGAGGGGGCTCTTTATTTATTTTGATTTATTGAAAGTATCGGAATTACAGTCTTTAAGTCATAGACTCCTTTTGCAAAGGCTCCACATCAGTAGGAAAGTAAAAACAAGCAAATATACAAGCATCACTTAAATATTACAGGTCAAAACATTCAGCGCAGTAAACATTGCACTGTTTTATCAGCAGACGGTCTAGGTTAATATTATGTTCATATAATTACCATAAGGACTGAGCCGCTAGGTGCTAGAACCACATGGAAAACTTCTAGCTAGCAATATTCAGCGGGGGACGGCCCACGACATCAACACACCGATATTTGACCTGTGTTATAAAGGATCGGTCCACCATCCCATCCCCAGTTCTTTTCCCGCCATCGACCCATGCAGATCAGACCTCCACGAACTCCTGCTTCTAGTTGACCACCATTTTCTTCACTTTTTGACCCATGATTTATTTTTGCAATTCCGTCTTTATGTTTCTTTAGTTCCTGTATATTTTCTGACCAGCAAACGAAGTGCACCTGCAGCATTCTGATCCCTGCCAGGATGGCCACTCGTCGAGGCCTCGAGCACTGGCGGGGTTGCTCAGGCCACATGGAGCCGCTCATAGACCTTTCAAGCTTTCCTTCTACAGCAAGTTAGTGATGGAGAAGGAGCTCCAGGGAAAAGCTCTTTTCCTCCCCAGCCTCTGGGGCTTCTGTTTCTTTTCCTACAAAGAGAAGTCGACGGGAAGCCCAAGCACCAGGATAAGGACAGGGATCGGCCCCGGTCGGCTTCCCACTCCAGGTCACCGCACAAGTTGGCGGCTGCCTCTGGATCTTCTCCCCGCAGGAGGTTGGTCCCACCTTCATCAGCAGCCCTCACTCCTACTCGGCTGCTCGTGTCTTCACCTCCCACCCTCGTCACCATTTCAGAGAAAAGGCTCCTCTGGGCTTCGGGCATCATCCCCAGCCCCAAAAGCCCCTGAAGCTCATTCCCCTTTTCCCTGTGGGCTCTCAGCCTGGAGGCTCGACCGGCTCTTTGGATGGTGGGTTTCGGCTCACCGCCCCTCCTGTCTTGGCATTGCCTATGTTGGTCCCGTGTTCAGGGTCTGCTGTCTCTAAGTGACACCTGGCGTAAGCACTCGCCTCTCCCTCAAGGGCGATGCCACTGTCTCCGACGGGAGATTTCTCCCCTACGCAGGCCACACCTGTGCTGGCTGCTTCACCTGACTGGCATCAGCCCCCTTCTCTTCAGCCGTTGACGGCCACACCGGCGTCAACCCCTGCGATGTCTTCACTGTCGTCAGTTAATCGTCAGCTGGCACCGGCCCCTCCTTCAGAACAGCTGTAACCGACACCTGCTGAATCGACGCGGGTTCTTTGAGACCGATGCCGGCCAGCCCTTCACCACAAGAGCCGTCATCGCGTCACTTTGTTCTTCAGGGACCAACACGAGCCCTACGAGTCTCAGGGACTGGCGCGGGGATTCCATACCTTCCCACCCGCGCCACCTCCCCACCACCACCTTTGGACTACTGCTTTGTTCACGGCTTGGTGGGAGTTCATTCAGAGCAAGGAATCTCGGAAGAGGCCTCCCACCCCACCTCTGAGGGAACCTTCCCCTCACTGGTCCAAGTTCTTTCTTCCACTCCCCAGTCTCACAGTGATAAGGAGGACGCGACAAGAAGGATCGCTGTCCACCAACACGGTCCCAGACTCTGAACCATCTGGGGTGCTTCCTCCTCCTCAGACTCTGAGGATTCCGGTTACCCTTTAAATGCTGAGGAACCCAGGGATACCCCAGATCCCCTCCTGATGATCCAATTTTCCTAAACGTCATGCGGCACATTCAGCCCCTCAAGGGCTAGGACTCGGAGTAACTGAACCCATAATGCCTACGCCTGGCCACCTTCCTCCATAAGAAGGACACTCTACCTATGGTTATACCTCCCCTTATTGACTGTTTCGAAGATGTCAACAGGGCCACCTGGAATCACCCATCTTTCACCCCGGCCCTGCCTAGGAAGGCAAACAGGCTTCACCACGCCCCCAGGGACAAGTCTTTTTATGAGGAACATCCAGTGGCTGACTTAGTGGTCATGAACACTGCTCAAGACCGTACTAAGAGATCCAGGTACCTCAGCACGCACCCTCCAGATAAGGAGTTTCATCAGGTGGACTTCCTGGGCAAGACAGTCTACGCCTCAGCCACTTTGGCCGTTCGTTCATTGAACTTTCTAGCCCACATGGTCCAATACCAGAATGCCCTGTCGGACAAAGCTCTGGAGTTGGTGCAAACCCTCCCAGAGGACACTACTACGTGTCAGTTGACCCAACTTCTGAAGTCTAGGTCGGATATCAGAAATCTTGTCCTAAGGGCGTCCTATGATACTGCTGACGTGGCTGGATGGGTGGCGTCCATGGACTTTTGTATTCACTGCCATTCCTGGCTCAGGGTTTTGGGCTTTGCCCCTGATGTGTAGGCCAAAATCCTTGACGCTTCTTTTAGGAGGTCGGTTCTCTTTGGCGAGGATGTCCAAAGCATTATCTCCTGCCTTCAGGAATCTGGCCAGGCCCTAAAGTCAGTACATTTTTGTACCTCTCCCAGCTAAAACCCCAACAGTGTCAGTCAGCCCTTTTGGAGGAACCAACGTTAGCAGTCCCAGGGACGGCTTCCCAGAGGAGCCTTCAAACACAAGGTCCCCTCCCAGACGACAGGAGCCTCTGCCACTAGGGCCTCCCCTGCTGCCCTGCCCATTCCAGGTTCTTCAGCATGATTCCTTGTCCAACTCCCTGCCACGGCAGAAGCTTTGGGAGAGGTGGTGGGGGTTGCTTCTCCCTTTACATGGATGGGTGGCTGCAGAATCACCTCGGAGCAGTGTTTGCTTCAACTCGTAAATGGGGCATACTCCAGAATTCAGAGATACCCCCAGATAACCCTCCATTGCATTCCCACTACCCTCCAAATCACTTTGCCCTTATCCAGGAGGCACTGCTGAGCAAAAAGGCTATAGAACCCTGTTCCCTTAAATCAAAGGGGAAAGGGTTTCTATTCCCATTTCTTCCTGCTCCCAAAGAAGACCAGCAATCTGAGGCTGATTCTGGATCTCAGCCACCTGAATCTATTTATAAAATACAGACGCTTCAGGATGGTTCTGGCCCTTCTTCATCAAGAAGATTGGCTCTGCTCCCTGGATATGCAAGATGCGTACCTCCACATCCAGGTTTTCCGGCCCAACTGGAGGCTTCTACGCATTTGCTTCCAGGGGAACCACTACCAGTTCAGGGCCCTACCCTTCAATCTTTCCTCAGCTTCTCGAGTCTTCACCAAGTGCCTGGCAGTAGTGGCTGCAGCCCTTAGGAGACAAGATCTTTTCCCTACCTTAATGATTGGCTCCTAACGGCCCCCTCCAGAGATCAGCTGCTCGGGGCAATGGAGATCACCTTCAGTTTGTTTCAGACACTGGGCATATCCCTGAACCTGCCCAAGACCTCCCTCTGGCCAAGTCAAAGACTGGAGTTCATCGGCGCAATCTTGGATTCAGCTCGGGGGCAAGCCCTTCCTACCTCCAGACAGAGCAGACCGCCTGAGAGCACAGGCCCAATTAGTGTCTTCATCGTGCCAAGTCCTGGCCAGGTCGTCTCTCAGATTCTTGGGACACATGGCGATGGCCATAGTCTGTGTTCTGCTTGCCTGCCTGCACATGAGGGTGCTTCAATGGACCCTACAGGTCCAGTGGGACCAGCGCATGGATGATTTGGATCAGGGGGTCCTAGTTTCTAATCCTGTGCGGCAAATGCTGTCTTGGTGGATGAACCCCTCCAGCCTCGGGGGTTCCTTTCTGTGCTGAATCTCCCAGTCAGATTCTCACGATGGCCGTGTCCTGTCTAGGCTGGGGTGCCCACTTGGCAGACCAGCAGACCCGAGAGCCTGGTCTCAGCAAGAACTGCATCTCCACCTCAAGCGTGCTGAGATGTGAGCCATCCTCCTTGGCCTTTTGGGCCTTTCAGACTCATCTCATCCCGGCCCTCTCTTGATTCAGATGGACAACATGTCGGTAGTCTGTTATATCAACAAACAAGGGGGGACTCACTCACACCCCATGTGCAGGGAGGCCATGAGAGTTTGGCGTTGGGCCATACAGCATGACTTGGTTCTTATTGCAGTTCATGTTCCAGGTGTACAAAACGTCCTGGCCAACAGCCTAAGCTGGCCCAGGTCAAAAACTTATGAGTGGGAGCTCTTATCCTCCGTGGTTGAGGAACTCTTCGACAGGTGAGGTAGTCCTGAGTTGGACCTCTTTGCATCCTCACTCAACGCATAACTGCACAATTTCTGCTTACTAGCTCCAGGGCCTGGTGTTTTCTGGTGAGACGTTGTCCCTCTCTTGGACAGGGAGATTTCTGTATGCCTTTCCTCCCTTCCCACTTATGCAGAGAGTTTTTCTCAAGCTGCAGTCAGAGAGGCGGACATGATTCTGATAGCTCCTTACTGGCCACGACAGATATAGTTCCAGTTGTTGCAACAGCTGGCAGTGGAACCACCTCATCCCCTGCCCCTTTGCTTTGACCTGCTCTCACAGGACCAGGGTGCTCTGATTCACCCAGACGTCAAGTCTCTTTTCATCTCCATGTGTGGCTCCTTCAGACTTAGCCATCGCACACTTTGGGGTTTTCTCTAGGGTGGCGGATGTTCTAGTGGTTGCTAGGAAACCTTCCACCAGAGCCACTTACACTATGAAATGGAAGTGGCTCTCCATCTGGGCTGCCACCCAGCATTTGAATCCCTTCACTTGGCCAGTAAGTCTCATGCTGGAGTACCTCCTTTCCCTTTCAGACTCTGGCCTGGGTTACTCCTCTATCAGGGTGCACCTTTCCGCCATCTCTGCGTACCATGTACCCATTGACGCCAAAAATATTGCACAGTTGGACCTGTCCCGCACCTTCTTCTGGGGCATTCTTCATTTGAAACCTCCCATTAGGGACCCAGTCCCGCCATGGGTCTGTTGTTTATTTTGGAGAAACTCACTCTTCCTCCCTTTGAACCTGCTGCGAGCTGCGCTTTCTGTCATGGAAAACATTGATCTTCCTGGACATAAAGTCTCCACCACTCATTCACACTAATGGGATCTGCGCGAGAGCACTAGGACCCAGGGTAGCAAACCTTTTGGCATTCGCTCAAACAAATGGTTGAAGCTCTTCCGAGTCGGACACTAATTCAGAACTTCTTCAAACCATAACCAGGGGTATCGGGTCCACAACCAGCAGGTTAAAGCAGCTATGGATGCCTTCGATACTGCCTCAGGCGGCGGGTATTGTACCCGCCATCATTCCTGGCTGCGCACTTCAGGTTTCATGAATGATGCCCAGCAACAGGTCATGGTGTTGCCCTTCGATGGTGTGTATCTCTTCGGCCCTCAAGTAGAACAGGCTCTAGAGGCCACACAAAAGACTAGGTCAGCTATTAAATTGGCTCGACCTTCTCCCTCTCCCTCTCGAGTGTTAACAAACGCCAGTTTCATAACCGTCAGTTCTTTCGGGGCAAAGGCACGGGAGGTTTTAATAAAAACCGAGCCCCTCAGCCTCAAAAGAAAATGCAGCAGAAGGCGCAAGGACCCAAAGCGCCCAGTGCCGCCTTCTGAGTTATTGGCCCAGGTCCCACCTCAGCTGCCCAAGGGGGGACTCTTCCTCAGCGATTCTACAATCGGTGTAAGTCCATAAGATCGGAAAAATGGGTCCTCCGGATAATCTGCAAGGGGTGCTCCCTCAGTCTTTTAGAGACCCCCTTCGGATCGTTCCCCCAAACGACAGCCCAGGCTGTCAGTATTTCAGTCAGAACTTCTCGCCTCTGAGATAAAAGGCCTTCTGAACAACAGGGCAGTTGAAGTAGTTCTGCTGGATCAACAGAACACAGGGTTCTACTCCCATTACTTTCTGGTTCCAAAGAAAACCGGGGGCATGCGTCCCATTTTGGACCTCAGAAAATTAAATTTCTTCCCAAAGAGAAAGTCACAATGATATCGCTAGGAACCCTGTTACCTTTGCTTCATCAACACGACTGGTTAGCCTCCCTTGACATGCAGGATGCTTACCAGCATATTTCTATTCACCTAAAGCATCACAAATACCCAAGGTTCATGGCTTTGGGACAGCATTATCAGTTCAAAGTCCTGCCCTTTGGGCTATTCTCGGCGCTGCAAGTTTTTACAAAGTGTTGTGCAGTTCTCTCAGCGCATCTCAGAAAGATCGGAATACAAGTGTTCCCATATCTGGACGACTAGCTTCTAGCAAGTCCTTCCAGGCAGGGAACTCTAGACGCCATAGCCACGGCTTCACACTTTCTCACGTCCATGGGAGTCCTGCTAAGCCTCAAATAATCGCAGCTGCAGCCCTCCCAGAGGCTCCTTTTCATAGGAACTCTTCTGGACACCTCCTGTGCGAATGCATTTCTTCCAGAGGACAGGAAGAGCGATGTCCTTCAGATGGCCCGATACATTGGAGAGAACAGCTCGGTTCCAGCTATCTCGATGCAGCGGATGCTAGGTCTCATGGCATCCTCGGTGTTCACTGTACCCATGGCACGCCTTCACATGAGAACCTCACAATGGATGCTCTGTATTCAGTGGTCCCCGACCACTCACCCTCAGATCTTCTTCGAGATACAGCTCTTGCAGCAGGTTACACCATTAGGACTGTAGTCGTCAGGCGTCAGGACCCCACGGAAATCTTCTAGCTAGCAGTCTTCAGCGGGGACCGCCTCCGACGTCGGTCCTGCTCCCGACGTCTAGCGTAGTACATGAGGTGGTCCCACAAGAATCCCCAGTTCTTTCCTGCTGTCGACTTTGCATCTCTCAACCTCTCGGTTAGTCTAGCACGCGATGACCAGGAAAACTTATCAAACTTCGGAAAAAATCTACTCTTCAGCTGTTTTTACGTCTGATGTCCTCCTCAACTTCAGTGGAGGGCCATTCTTCGAAGTGCGCCTGTGGGAAGCAGATTCCTTTCAAAGACCTTAATTCGGCCTGCGTTTGTTGCCTGGGCCCGGACCACGACACCCAGGCTTGCTCCTTCTGTCAGGGCTTTAACAGCCGAACGAGAATCCGCCGACAGAAGGCCCTCCAGGCTTTCCTCCTTGAAGAAAAACTTAAGGCCATGGAACCTTCCTCCAAAGGGAAATCTTCAGGGAAGTCACACAGGCACCATGAAAAGCACCGGGAGAAGGTGAGACCCAGATCCCCTTCCAGGGCCTCGGACTCCCGCAGCTCCGGCTCCAGGTCGGACCGCTCTCCGTCGAGGACCCACCCTCAGCCTCCTCCGGTTGTGGTCAAATCGGTCAGTGGTTCTTCTTCTCTGCGGCCTGCCAAGACCTCCAGGCCTGCTTCCTCGGCTAAGGCCTCGTCCAGGTCTGGGGAGTCCCTCAAGTCGTCTTCCCGGCATTCAGCTTCCGGCGTCGGTCAGTCTCCTGCCGCTGACCTCCATAAGCAGACGTCGGACCCGGCCGTCGGCCAAGACACAAGCACTCCAGGGAACCAGCGACCTGTCGTCACCCGTCGCCGGTCAGGCATTCACCCCCCAGGACGCCGGCAGGGGAACCGGCGTCAGATACTGCAGTCAGGAGGACCACACCACCGCCTACCGGCGTCAGTCAGGAAGGCGCTGTCGGAGGAGTCTACCCAGCCCGAAGACCGGAAGCGTTCGGACCGCCGAACTCCCACGGGAACCCTCTCCAGAACCAGAGACCCCGAGCGGAGCGGCTTCCGGCCCGATGACAGGCCACCGCGCCCGGTCTGTCGTCGGGCCTAAACATGTCAGAAGTGAAGAGCTCTTCACCTTCTGGTGACACACCATCAAAAGGATGTGGTCACCATGCAGCCTCCTCCGCACCCAGCGGCTTTACCACAACACCACCCCTCCTTTTACCTAAGGGGTCAGCAGGAATGAGCACCTTCCCCAAGGCCAGCAGCACCTCCTAGGGGTAGATCTTTGGAGAAGAGAAGGCCTCTGTCAAGATCCTCTTCAGGATCACCCAGCCCCAAGAGACCCAGAAGGCGCAGATATTCACCGTCCATGGAGCATTCCAGATCTGACATCTCTGAGATGCTCCAGGTCTCCTCACCAATCAGCATCCCTCTCCGGACCATGAGACCTCCTAGGTCTCCTCCGGATAACCCTCATTCTCTGAAATAATGAGACATATTCAAGAGAACCTGGGATGGGATGCCGAGGAACTCGACCCTGAAAGACTATGCCTTGCCCGCTACCTTCGGCAAAAAGACCCCAAGCCTGTGGTAATGCCACCCTTGGTGGACACCTTTGTGGACATCACCAAGGCAGCATGGAAGCATCCACATTCAACCCCGGCAATGCCGAAGAAGGCTGACCGCCTTTACAAGGCCCCAAGGGAGGACCAGTACCTGGTTAAACATCCTATGGCCGACTCCCTGGTCATTACAGCCTCTCATGACCGGTCGCAGAAACCGCAACATCTGAGCACACAGCCACGGACCTGGAGTCAAAGCAGTTGGATGTGCTGGGCAGGCGCACGTACGCGGCCGCAACTTGCGCCATTAGATCATTGAATTACCTGACCCACATGTTTCAGTTCCAGAACGCATTGTGGGAACAGGGACAGGATCTGACGGAGAAATTGCCAGATGGTGGCCAAAAGGAGGAACTCCTGCAGCTCCTCTGTACGGGTTCCGATGTGGGGACCCAGGTGCTCCGAGCCGCATATGACTCTGCGGACTCTTGACCCAGGCACGGCAGCCTCAGGCGTGTCTCCGGAGGCACTCATGGCTCCATGTCTCGGGTTTACCCCGGTCCAGAAAATATCATGGGCGCTCCTTACCATGGCAAAGTTTTGTTTGGTGAAGCCTCGGAAAGGTGATCACCAAATTGTAGGAAGCTTCGGGAAGGCTATTAGATCTGTCCATGCCATGTACAGATCTAGACTTAGTTCCTTCGTAGGAACCAGAGTCCTACGCAGCCAGACCCAGAGGCAACAACCTCGTTCTGGCCAGCAACAGAGGGGTTCCTTCTCTCGGAAAGCCCAGGCTGAGACATCCTCAGGCAGAGGCAGCGAGCTACCAAGTCGGCAACCTGCAGGATCCAATGCTTCCACAACATGACTCCTTCAGCCCCGCCCTCCTCAGGATCAATGGGAAACAAAGGTTGGGGTCGCATCGCAGACCACCTGCCAGGGTGGCGGTCGATCACCACTGACAGGTGGGTGCTACAGTTGGTCGAAAAAGGCCATTATGTAGAATTTGTAGACAACCCCCACAAGGCCTCCTCTGCTCTCCCGTTATTGGGTCATCACGCCCTGCTCATCGGCAGGAAGTGCTCCGCTTCTACAGAAGAAGCTTTGGAGCCGTTCCGGGGAACCAGAGAGGAGCAGGTTACTATTCACTTCTTCCTGGTTCCAAAAGAAAGGGACCTCCATCAATCTTGGATCTCAGCGACCTCAACATGTCGGTCATTTACAAGCGCTTCCACATGGTGACTCTTCGGGACTAATCCCCATGCTGAAGAAGGGCGCTTTCTTGGCGTCATTGGACATGGCGGCTTACCTCCATATCCCTATTGCTCAAGAGCACAGGAGGTTCCTGCGCTCGAGTTTCTCGGCTGCCATTATCAGTTCGGCGCTTCCTTTCAGGCATCATCAGCACCCAGGGTTTTCACCAAGTGCATGGCAGTCGTGGCAGCGTCTCTGAGGAGACAGGGCCACTACATGTTCCCGTACCTGGACGACTGGCTTCTCATGGCCTCCTCCAAGGAGGCATTGCTGATGGCCATTCAGCATACTCAGGCCCTTTTTCAGTCTCTGGGCATCCTAATCAGCTAGAGAAGTCTCTCCTGGTACCGTCCAGAAACTGCAGTTCATAGGCGCAGTTCTGGACACCGTCAAGAGGAAAGCTTTTCTTCCGAAGACAGGCGGACGCATCCGATCCCTCGAAAGGGACCTATCAGCGAAGACCGTCCCAGCCAGATTGGTCCTTAGTCTGCTCGGACACATGGCTGCGGCCATTCCAGCAGTCGATGGCAACACTCCACATGTGGGTAACCCAGTGGATGTTAAGAGTCAATGGGACCAAAGCAAGACCATCTGCAACATCCAGTCAGAATCCACGAAGACCGTGGTTCGGGACTGGCAATGGTAGCTGAATCAAGGAACCCTCTCTGTGGGGTTCCCTTCACAACGCCCGGTGATAACCCTCTCACAGGCAGCCTCAGGGCTGGGGTGGGGCGCGCAGATGGGGTAGGGTCTCAGGGAACATGGACTGCCCAGGAATCTCTTCTCCCATATCAACATATTGGAGATGAGGCAGTCCTTTTTATGCCCTGCAAGCCTTTCAGTCGGAGATTCCACGGTACTCTTCTGTTACAAACAGACAATACTGCGGTGATGTATTACCTCAACAAACAAGGAGGCACACACTCCTACCCCCTTTGCAGGGAGGCCATGAGGGTGTGGGAATGGGTAATATGACACGGCGCAAACCTCATTGCAGTTCACGTTCCTGGGGTGGACAACACTGTCACAGACAGCCTGAGTCGTTCCCAGGCCAGGGTCCACGAGTGGGAACTCCTACAGGAGGTGGCAGAGGATCTGTTTCACAGATGGGGCACTCCAGAATTGGATCTGTTCGCGTCCCCATCCAACACAGAACTGCCCAGTTTTTGCTCACTAGATCCAGGGCCTGGTGTTTTCTGGCGAGACGCGTTGTCCCTCTCCTGGGCGGGCAGATTCCTCTACGCCTTCCCTCCTTTCCCACTGATCCAGAGAGTCCTTCACAAGCTATGCAGGGAGCACGCAACGCTTATTTTGATAGTGCCTTTTTGGCCCAGGCAAATTTGGTTCCCGTTTCTGAATCAGTTGTCCCAGAACCTCTGCTTCCCTTGCCAATCAGCTCCCACGTGTTGTCTCAGGAGGAGGGTTTACTAGTTCACCCGGACTTACATTCGTTGAACCTACATGCCTGGCTCCTAGAGATATAGCCATGTTGCGACACGGGGTCTCGCAAGAGGTGACAGATGTACTTTCTGCCGCCAGAAAACCGGCAACACACGCAACACATGCCATGAAGTGGTGCAGGTTTTGCCTGTGGACTCAAGCACGTGGTTTCTCGCCCTTAGACTGTCCTGAGAAGCTGGTTCTGGAGTACCTGCTTTCCCTTTTTCAATCGGGGCTAGCTTACTACTCGATCAAAGTGCACCTTTGTGCAATCTCAGCTTATCATTCTTATCAGAAATGATTGCACTCGAAGAATACGGAATGCTAAACGCAGCTATTACAAAGAGGCTCTGACCAACTCTTGGGGCCAGGGAAACAAATTCTGGAACAACATGAAAGAACTCACAGGCAAGGATCCTAAAGCACCACCCACTATGCTCAACCTTCATGGCACTCCTACACTCGACCTAGGTATCATCACCAGCACTTTTAATAATGCATTTACAAACCTGGACAGTGTCCTTCCACCAAATTTTTACGAGACCTCCCTCCAGCTCCTCCCAAGTTACCCCCAACTAGGCGTACAACCCCAAAGTTTTTTTTTAAGGAGGTCCCACCACAAGTAGCTAGAAAATACATTCAAAGGCCATCGGCAAACAAGGGTACAGTGGTGACTCCCTTGACCTGAAACTGCTGGCACAAGTCCTCGATGAAATCTTAGAACCACTTACAAAGATCTTTAATCTCCGCTTAGTTTGGGCCATTTCCCTCTCTTTGGAAAGCCACTGTCACACGGTTCACAAAAGCGGAATGGGAACTGCACACCAATTACAGACCTATCTCACTCCTCCCCGCACTATCCAAAGCGCTGGAGCGAATAGTGTTGGACCAACTAGCTGAATTCCTGGATAAGTACAATGTACAGTGCCCAGAGCAGCATGGCTTCAGAAAAGGGCACAGCACCACCACTGCACTACTGGAATTTACAACCTTCATCCATGCCACGCTTGACATAGGGAATTGTGGAGGGGCAGTATTTATAGACCTTACCAAGGCATTCGACACAGTTAACCACCCCTACTGCTCAAGCAACTGTCCTCCATTGGGTTCTTCAGCGATGCCTTCCATGGTTCACCAGCTACCTTGATAATCGGATCCAATGTGTAAGGATTGCAGGGATCTCTTGGATGAAACCGGTCCTGTTCGAGTCCCCAGGGGTCTATTCTGGGCCTCTACTCTTCTCCCTCTTCATCAACAATCTCCCCAGTGCCTGCCACCAAAAATATTACTATCATGAGACGATGCAGTCCTGTTTCCAGCCACCATGACATTACAGTCCTTGAATCCCAGCTGCAGCTCGACTTAATCGCATCAAAGACTGGTTCAGTTCTCATAAACTTGTCCTGAACCACAGCAAGACTAAAGCCATGTCCTTCTGTAACCGACAGAGCAGGCACAACTCTCTGTCCCTCACCATCAAGAACCACGCTGAGAACCCACTCGAACATGTCAAGGAGTTCAAGTACCTTAGTATTACCTGGATAGTACCCTCTCCTACACTCGGCATATTGACACTGTTGCCAAGACCATAATGATCTGGTTGGACTACTACACAAACACAAGTACTGTATGCCTGGATGCTGCCTTAAAACTAGCCATCTACAGCTCTGTCACCTCTATCATTGACTACGGCCTTGCCATCTATGCTCTGCCCCAACAAGAGTGCCCTCCGCAGGATCTCAGTTGCTCTCAACAAAGCCTGTAGACTACTGACAGGTGCAGCCCGACAAACTCACACCTGTGACCTCTATGCACAGGCCAGCTGGCTACCCCTACGCAGCAGAATACAATACCAGACCTGCTTACTTACCAAAAAGATTCTCCTTGGTCTCATGCCACCTGGTGTTAGCTCATTCCTTACTACCTACAGTGGCACTCAACAAACACGTGGTGCCCAATCTCTAACCTTTCAGGTTCCCAGATGTCGTACCTCCATGGGTCAGCGGTCCTTTATCTATAGAGCTGCTCAATGGTTCAATTCCCTCAATAAAGAATCACTTTCCTCTACTACACTTGGACCCTTCAAAAGGAATCTCAAACTTTACCTCACCTCTACCACTCAATGTGACTGCTTTGTTGAACAGAGATCTCTCTAAACACCTCCCAGCTCACTCATGTCTCACAGCCCGCCCTTTCCCATCTCATTCCCTCTGGCACTGGGCCTTCCTTGTGACTCCTTTCCTGCTTCACATCTCCACTGGTACAAGACATTTTCCACTACCATCGGACAGTGGCCCATTAGCCTGCCAACTTCCTCTCCCGGTCGCATGCCTGCAATACTAACTGCCTATAGTGCCCTCTTCTCTTATTGTTACCGCAGCCAGCTGCCTACTCAAGCTGCTCGTTTTATGAATATTATCTCAAAGTATGTTATAACTGGTATCTTTATTTTTCTTTTAGTTGTTTTGGTTGTTTTTGTGCGTTCTTTTACTACCTCTGTATGTATGTTGACCCTCATCCTTTGATGTGGAACCTTTGTAAATGAGCAGTTTCTGCTCAAAGGTATTTGTAATCCGAGAATTTAATAAATAAAAAAAAAATAAATCATGCCCCCATAGGCCATCACATGGTGGCCCAGTTGGATGCTACTCGTGCTTTTCTAAGGCGGTCCTCCACCTTAGGGCTGCCCATTAAGGATCTCGTCCCTCCTTGGGACTTGCCCTTCGTCCTGGAGCAGCTTACACTGCCACCCTTTGAACCAGCCGCGGATTGCAAGCTACATTTCTTTCGTGGAAGCGTTGTTTTAGTTGCTGTTACTTGACGAAGAAGAATCTCAGATTACATGCTCTCATGTGTAAAGAGCCTTATTTAAATTTTCACCAGGACAGGGTATCCCTGAGGACAAATCCTAAGTTTCTGCCTAAGGTGGTTTCAGCCCTTACCCTTAATCAGGACATTGATTTACCAGTGTAGTTTCCCCAAGTTCACCAATCGAGGAGAAGCACTGCTTCACACCCTGGATGTTCGCAGGTGTCTCAGATATTATCTGGCCAGAACCAAACAGTACCGGAAAGTGGAGCAGCTGTTTGTATCCTTCGTTGAGAGAATGAAAGGGTCCCCCTTCTCGAAGCAGACCCTTTCACGCTGGCTTATTCAGTGCATCTCTTTCTGTTATGATAAACGCAGAAAACCCTTGCCAGGAGCGGTCAAGGACCATTCCACCAGAGGAGTGGCTACCTCCTTTGCAGCACTGAAAAATGTGTCCATTTCAGCTATCTTTGCTGCAGCCACCTGGAGCTCGGTGCATACTTTTATCAGGCATTATAGCCTGGACGCCGCCTCAAAAGGCGAAAGAAGGCTAGTTCGACCTAACTTCCTCCAGGAATTCTGTCTTAGACTCAGAAGGGGTCTTAATCTCCGTCTTTCCTCCTCCCAATGGCTTTACAATGTCACCATTGCTTGGAATCAGTCTAATGGTATAACCTGCTGCAAGAGCTGTATCTCGAAGAAGATAGTACAGTTACGTAAGAACCTACCATAACAGTAGATCTTCAAGAACAGCTGTTGCAGCAGGTACCTTCCCGCCCACCATTCCCCCTTGGAGGAAGTAGGTCCTACCTAACACCCATCCTTCGGATTGGGAAAGTCTGTCTTTAGTCTTGGCCATCTGATGGCGGGTCCTCGGTCTCCTTTTCTGATGTCATCCAGTGGCCGGGAGTCTCCGGCGGGAGAACTGGGGATTCTGGCGGGACCGCCTCCTTATGTACTACGCCTGACGTCGGGGGCGGGACCGACGTCGGAGGCGATCCCCGCTGAAGTCTGCTAGCTAGAAGATTTCCGTGGGGTCCTGACCTCTGACGGCTATAGTCCTAATGGTGTAACCTGCTGCAAGAGCTGTTCTCGAAGATCTACTGTTACGGTAAGTTCTTACGTAACTGTACTTTCTTTCTCATCAAGGTGACAGGACCTCTGAAGAGATCACTCACCTGGTGGTCGCAAGCGGATAATCTTCTGGAAGGGTATCCCTTTGCTCCTCTGGATCATCAGATTCCCATTACCACGGACGCTTCCCTGATGGGGTGGGGAGCTCACTGTCAGACTCTCCACACTCAAGGTACGTGGACTCAACATGAGTCCCAGCTTCACATAAATGTCTTAGAAATGTGAGCTGTCCTTTATGCAGTCTGGCCTTTGAAGGACATTCTCTGTCACAAGAACATTCTCCTTCAAATGGACAACAAAGCATTGATGTATTACATCAACAAGCAAGGCAGTGCTCACTCTTACCCCTTATGCAGAGAAGCAATGAGGGTGTGGGAATGGTGCTTGGAGCACAAGGCTCTAATTCATGCGGTTTACCTGCCGGGAGTACAGAGCGAACTGGCAGACCGTCTCAAGCAGAACAGAGACAGATCCTCACGAATGGTCTCTTGACTCAGCCATAGTTCAGTCACTATTCGCAGAGTGGGAACTCCAGACCTGAACCTTTTGCATCCCGACTCAACACAAAACTGCCTCTCTTCTGCTCCAGAAATCCACGGCCTGGCATTTTCTGTCAGGATGCATTCACGCTGCAGTGGACAAAACGCTTCCTATACGCCTTTCCGCCTCTTCTTCTAATTCAGAGAGTACTTCACAAGTTCAAGTGCCAGGGGAACAAAATGATCCTCATTGCTCCCTTCTGGCCTCGACAGATATGGTTTCCATTACTCAGCAGTATGTCAGAAATGCCTCCAAAACCACTTCCCCTTCAGACTAACCTTCTGACTCAGAGGCCTGTGATCCATCCCAATCTGAAACCGCCTCACCTTCAGCCTTGGCTCCTGAAGAGATAGAAGTGAACAGGTTCAACGTCTCTCACAGAGTTTCAGATATCCTGGCTGCGTGCAAGCCAGCCACTAAGAAAACTTACACAGCCAAATGGGCGTTTTTCACTCTGGTGTGTACAATCCTCTTTGAATCCTTTTTCCTACCCACCAGATACAGTTCTTGAGTACCTTTTGGACCTCTCAGATTCAGGTCTGCAGTACTGTACTGTCAAAGTTCACCTTTGTGCCATTTCAGCTTATCATGAGCCAGTACTTTCCTTATCACTGGCTCAGTTACCTGTAGTTAAGAGGTTTCTTAAGGGAATTCTTCATACCAGACCTCCTATCAGACATCCAGTCGCAGCCTGGGACATTAATCTTGTGCTAGACATGCTCACTCGAAAATCTTTTGAGCCTCTAGCTACCTGTGAGTTAAAATTTCTCGCTTGGAAAACGGCCTTCCTGTTGGCCATTACCTCGGCCTGCAGGGTCTCTGAAATACATGCCTTGGTCACAGACCCTCAGTATACTGTTTCATAAAGACAAAGTAGTTCTTAGGACCCATCCTAAGTTTCTCCCTAAGGTTGTTTCAAATTCCAACTAAAACCAACCTTTGGTCCTTCCTACTTACTGCGAACTTCAAAATGAAGGAGGCGTGCTGTTCATTCCTTGGATGTCAAATGAGCCTTGCATTTCTATCTAGATAGAACAAAAGATTTTCGCAAAGCTCAGCAACTGTTTGTTTCCTTCAACGAAACCCGGCTAGGTCAACCTGTCGCTATCCGATGTATTTCAGCATGGCTGGTGGCATGCCTTAGCCCTGTTTTTCCATGGCACAGGTTAAACTGGATGGCAGAGTGTATGATCACTCTACTAGAGTGGTCGTGCATCCTAAGCGGAAATACAAACGTGCCCATCACAGATATTTGCAGTGCGGCCACCTGGAGCTCCGTGTATACTTTTGTCAAACACTGTGCCCTGGATGTCCATGCCAGACAACATCTTTCATTTGGCAGGACCATCCTTAATGGACTTCTGTCCTAAAATTGTGAGCTCTTGGTCTCCTGCCTCCTCTCGGGGATTATTAGCTCGGTACTCTCCCATTAGTGTGAATGAGTGGTGGAGACTTTATGTCCAAGAAGATATGGAAATTGCCTACCTACTGTAATTCTTGATCTTCTTGAAGTCTCACCACTCATTCTACACGCCCTCCCTCTCCCGAGCTCACCTCTGTTATTGGTCTTCCTCCCTTGATCTTTAGGCTGTGAAGACTTCTTTGTTGACCCTTCTTATACAGGTTGTCCGGACTGTCTTACGTCGCTTTTTGTTAGGCTATCCTTCTAGGTTAGTTACGCTGCACCTCCTCAGAAAAAAGGTACTGAGGCAGTTGGAGTGTTGATGCTGAGATAGTCATTACTCTATCTAGCAGAGGCTTAGGCGCCATCTCGGCGCCGACCCTCTAGCAAAAAAGTTTGCTCCCGCTGGGTCCTAGTGCCTCTGGTGCAGATCCCATTAGTGTGAATGAGTGGTGGAGACTCATCCAAGATCAAGAATTACGGTAGGTACATAATTTCTATTTTTTAGTTGCCTTTAGTTCAGCTCGGAGGTTTTCTGAGCTTCTAGCAATAATGTGTAAAGAGCCTTACTTGGTTTTCCACAAAGACTGGGTATCTTTGTGCGCCAGTCCTATGTTTTTGCCGAAGGTGGTGTTTGAATTTACATTAAATTAATCCATCCAGGCCAGCCCGGTGGCGTAGAGGATTGAGGCGCCGGCGCCTTACCTGGACCCATGCCGGTAACCCGGGTTCGGGAACGGACTCTGGTCGCCGGGGGCTGGCAGGGACGGGAGAGGATTGAGTGTACATAGGGACTGTTCCTGTCTCCCGGTGGTAGGTTGGGGAGTCATCGGTCGGCAGTGGCCTCTGGTGGAGACCAGGAGCAGTGCGCGATGGCGAAGGAGGGACGTACATAGAAAAGTATGAAAAACGCTCCATATCATGCCGGATTATGGCTGCCTGACTCTCCGAGCCCATCAGATGCCTCCGCAGCCTTCCGCCTTAGCAGCGTCTCCCAGGGCCAAGATGATTTGCTGGTCTGCGTCCCCCTGGCTGGTGCGTTCCCCCTCAGAGGAGGGGGACCTGTCGAGTGAAGGATAGCCAGGTTACCCAGGGAGATGGTTGTCATTTGAGAGCAGAGGCTTGGGGGACAGGATGGGTCGGTAGAAGCATTGGCTTGCCGGAAGGAGAGGCTGGTATGGATGCAAGTAGGGAAGTAATAAAAAAAATCAATCCATCCACCTGCCTTTTATTTTCCTGGGTATTCTAATCAGGGAGGGGTGTACTTCATACTCTAGATGTTCATTGAATCCTTTGTTTTTGTCTGGATCACACCAGCCCTTTCAGGAAACCTGACCAGTTGTTTGTGTTGTTTCTCCCAGGAAAGAAGGGGCTCCTGTTTCCAAACAATGTCTATCTAAGTGGTTAGCTAATTGCATTGTTTATTGCTACCGCAAGTATGATAAGCCTTTGCCAGGCCAGGTCAAAGGTCATTCTACCAGGGGTATGGCTGCTTCCACTACCTTCTTCAGAAATGTGTCTGCTGCAGACATTTGCACAGCTGCCACTTGGAGTTCTGTCCATTCTTTCGTTAAGCATTACAGTTTGGACATTGTCTCCAGGCGTAGAGACGGTTTCAGCCCTGTAGTCCTCCATGGCCACCTGTCCTAAAACCCCTATGACTGCTACTGTCCTCCTCTCAGATGACTGAGTCTTTTCTCTGCTGCCTGGGATTCAGTCCTTGTGGTTGTGCCTGCTGCAAGGCCCTTGAAGTAAGATAATACAGTTCGTAATAACTTATTGTAACAGTAGATCTTGAGAGGAGCTCTTGCAGCAGCACTTCCTCCTTCTTCCCGATTGCTGTTTCTCCATCACAGCTCTTCTGCTTTTCTCATTTAAGAGGAACCTCCTCAGTTCTCCTACTTCAGTACATGCTGTGGTCTCCGTTGGGAAAAGCAGGGGGACATTGCGTGCCAACATCAGGTTTATATATATATATATATATATATATATATATATATGTTTGTATTATATGACTTGAAAATTGGGCACTCTCCACAGTTTAAAAATGACACTCAGCTTAAATCCTTGTATATATAAATTGCAAAAACTGTATTTATGCTTTAGTTAGGGATAAAGCCACAAACGTATGGAAATATGACATTAGGGTTTAAAGCTAACACCCCACACCTACCCTGCACGCGCCAACAGGTGTCAGGGTGTGCCTTGAGGTCATCAGGCCTAACACTCAACCCATTCTCCTATAATGTACCCATATCAGCATATTGTTACTTATAGAATGGGGTGAGCATTGGGAGCATGACCTCGAATTCATCTCTGACTCTGTTGGTGACTGAGGAAGGGTGTATACTTAAATCCTCACCACTTTTCCCTACTTTTCTGGCTTTATTCTTAACTAGACAATTAACGCAGACTTTTGCAATTTCCTTACTTTTTGAGATAGTATAATCATATACTTATTTGCCTATGGGAGCTCAGGTTCCTCCAGGCCCTGCCTTCCCATCCCTCCATAGATGTGTATGTAGCTGTGGAAGCACAGGGCCCCTCTGGGCCCTGCACTTCCATTTATAAGAGAACAGTGACCAAATTTTCAGCATAGCAATCTTTTAACCCCACCTAAAGTATCCAGTACAGAACATTTTCCAATCCCAGCCAGAACGTAATTCTGCACAACTGCAATGCCGTTCCATGCCAAGGTCCGAAAACACATTTGGACCAGGATTTTAAACTAACAGTTGTGACATCTGTGAGTGGGGTAATTAGATATACTGTTGAAAATGTGTGGTCAGAATATTGAAAATGTTCAAAGTTATGAGCATGCATAGAGAAATTGCAACGAATGATCATAACTTTGGCATTTTTTCATATTTTGACCCAGATGTTCAACATAGCCTTCTTATGACCTCACCTCATAAATGCTGTAGCTGAAATTTTTAAAACCTGTGGTGAAACTCCATTCTGCGCCACAGGTGCAAGAACGCACTTCAGACAAGATGCGAAAAATGACAGCTGTACTGTTTATGAGATGATGTGAAACATTGGCTATGTTGAAAATTTGGAGTCAGAATATTGAAAATTGCCAGTTATGCGCATGCGTAGAAAAATTTCAATGAATACGCAAAACTTGCCCATTTTTAGAAATTTTTTCACCAGATTTTCAGCATGGCCTTTTTGAAACCCCACCTCATACACAATGGTGGTGAAATTTCGTTATTCGGTCCTGAAAGATGATTTCGCGCAGCGACCGTGAACTCACCTTCCGAGCCTGATTAACGAAACAACGTGAATTGTTCATGAGGTGGGGTCTCAGAAAGGCTGCGTTGAAAATTTTGTGAAAAAATTCCTAAAAATGGCAAAATTATAAACACAAGTTCAAAATGCCATTGAAATTCATTATACAAAACTTACCTTGATTCCTCAATTCACGGTTCAGCTGTGAAGAGTGCAGGCGTGTCTTGGTCCACAGAAGATGACAGCCTATGACCTCCTGTGGTAAGTATAGGGTGGAGTGAGTTGGTGGGTGCTCATTGAGAGTGAGGGATGGGGAAAGGGCGAGGGGACAACAAGGGACTGTTTTCTTTTTCAGGTTAAAAAGAGCATTGGGGACTGTTTTCTTTTACATGGACAAGTAATTAGAGATGCAGGGTGGGCTGCCCAGTGTCTCACACTGCTGGGGGGTTCAATGCTGACACGAGGCATTGGGCCCCTGATATTGACATCATAAATCAAAAACAGGCTGTGGGGGATGGATGGCGATCGGATGGTGGAGAGGTGCCACTAGACACCGGGACAACGATTGGAGGGTGAGAGGGTGCTATTAGATACCAGGGACAGTGATCGGAGGATGAGGGGTACCACTAGACACCAAGGACGGCGATCGGCAGGTGGGGGTGCTGCTAGACACCAGGGAAAAGGGTGGCTCCGAGCTAACACTGCAGCCAGGAGCATGACTTTAGCTGTGGTTACAGATGTCAAGAAATTCCCAGTGTTCTCAAACAGAACATGCCGGGGAAGTGTTCCTCACGCTAAGCTGGGCACCTGGGATTTTGAGTGCTCAGAAAAGGTATTTGTGGGCATCACTTCCAAAAACAAACATCAGAATCTAGCTAAATGGGCCCCATTTAGCTAGATTGTACTTTGAGGGGGCTCTTGCAGCAGGCCACACTGGTAGGACTAAGCCACCAGACGCTAGAACCACACGGAAAACTTTTAGCAATCAGCCAACAGCAGGTGACCTCCCCTAAAGTTGACACGCCGATGTCCGCCTATAGTATAAAGGGACGGTTCCCCAGCTTCACCTCAGTTCTTTACTTGCCGTCGACCCACGCACGTCGGACCTTCACAGACGCTTGCTTCAGTCAACCATTTTACTTCACGCTTTTCTTAATTTTTATTTTAAAATGTCAGTATTTTATTTTCTTGTGCACATCATCTTCTCCATCTTCGTCTTCTGACTGGCATACGAAGTGTGCTTGCAGCAAGCATCTTCCCTCCAAGGACAGCCACTTTTCTTGCCTGCTTTGCTTAGCCCTAACCACGACGCCAAGGCCTGCCAGCACTGTCAGCTGCCAGGACTTTAAGCAGGCCACACGGAGACACCGTTTGAAAACCCTTCAAGGCTTTTTGCTGCAGCAGAAGTTAGCCGCAATGGAGAAGGAGCTCCAGGGTATAGGCTCTTCCTGTTCCTCAGCCTCCGGGGCTCTGACTTCTTCTCCCACCCAGAAGGAGAAGAAATCACCTGGGAAACATAAGCACCTTTACAAGCACAGGTACCGTCCACAGTCAGCTTCCCGCTCTCTGTCCCTGCAGAAGTCGGCGACCGACTCAGGGGTCTTCCTCCCATGGGAGTTTGGCCCCCCTCCTTTGGCAGCCCTCACATTGGTGGGGTGCCTGTCTCTCCACTGCCTGCCCTCATTTCTGTCTTGGGCGGCGACTCCTCGGGGGCCCCAGACTCTGTCCACTCTCCCCAACCCCCTGGAAGCTCAGGCCCTTACACCCAGTGGGTCCTCAGCTAGGTGACTTGACCAAGCTCTCTTCTGTGAGCAGTGGGTCCTTGCCCGTCGCTCCCTGGTCCACGACATTGCTCCGTCGATTCCCAACTCCAGGACCCGTGCCTCTTTGCAATGCCCATAGCAAAACTCAGCCTCCCCTCTTCATAAGGCGTCACCTTTGCCACTGTCTGGGGCGTAGTGACCTCGCAGATTCCCACCTCCCTTTTGCTGCCAGCGGCACCTGTCTTGCCAGACTGGCATCAGTCTTCACCCTTCCGACCAGCTGCTGCTCTGCCGGTGTCTACACCGACGACGCCTCAACTGTTGTCACCTCAGCCAATGCCGGCTGGCCCATCGAGCAATCCTCAACCAGCACCTGACCAACACCAGGGCTTCTGATGCCTCAGAGACTGATGCCAGGGAACTTGATGCTTCAGGGGCCTGTGCTTGGTTACCCAGCGCCTTTCGGTCCTGAGCCAGGGTATCCCACACCCCAGGGACTGCCTCTTTAGTGTCCATATTCACCTTATCACACACTTCCTCCAGTGGTTTACACTGTGCTTTTCTCGGCTTGGTGGGCTTTCATAAAGGAGAAAGAGATGCCCAAGAGGCCCCCCTACTTCATATCCTAGGGACCCGCTTCCTAAGAACTTGGGCCGAGCAGGGCCTAGCCAACCCCTCCCTTTCTTCTACTGCGGAGGGTACTTCTCAAGCTTCACGTAGAAGGGACTGAGATGATCCTCTCCAGTTCTGACGAGACCGAGGCAAAGGCGGACAGTCGACCACCGGCGCTGGTCCCAGAGAAGTGAACCACCCGGCAGGATTCCTCGTCTCGGAGGACTTTGGTAGTTCAGGGGCCTTCACAGTGGGTCCTGGAAACCCCAAAGAGGAACCCTTGGTCCCTCGGAGCAGATCCCTACGTTCTGGGGACGTCATGAGGCTTATTCAGTCCCTGCTGGGAGACAGAAGAACTAGAGCCCAGGCGTTGCCGACTGGCGGTCCATCTCCGTAGAAAGTAGACTCTAACCTTGGTGGTGCCACCCCATATCAAGTCATTCGAGGACAACACCAAGACCACCTGGAACTGTACCTCCGCCACTCTGGCCTTGGCCAAGAAGGCTGACCGCCTTTATCGTGCCCCTATTGGCAAAGTCTATTTGGGGGAGCAGCCAGAGGTGGACTCAGTGTTCATGAATGCAGCTCATGACGTACCAAGAATCCCTGGCACCATAGCACCCATCCTCCTGATGGGAGTCTCATCAGGATGACCAATTCGGCAAGCAGATCTATGCTTTGACCACGCTGGCCATCAGGACTCAGAACTACGTGGCCCACATGGTGCAGTATCAGAATGCACTGTGGAACAAGGCTTTGGATATCATGCAGGTCCTCCCCGAGGATCCCATGAAAAAACAAATTGTCTAGCTCCTTAAGTCAGGCTTGGACGTAGGCAGCCTTGTCCTCCAGGCCGCTTATGATACTGTAGACGCAGTAGGCCGAGCAGCAGCCACTGGTGTCTGCATCGGCTGCTACTCCTGGCTCCAGGTGTCTGGTTTCGTGCCAGATGTACAGGCAGAAATTCTGGATGCCCCCTTCTGGGGATCTGTCCTTTTTGGCAGAGATGCCCAGGACATTATTTCTCAGCCTATAGGAATTGGGCAAACCAGTCCAGGATAGTTGAACTCCTGAAGTAATCACAAATGCTTCAAAATATCAAGTTCAGAGTTTTATTATGCTATTGCCAAGAGTGGCTGCTAGCCAGTCAACTCAGTGAAGGCAGTTGGCAGCTAGCCAGTCAATTCAGTGAAGGTAGTAATTGTCCACCCCAGCGCTTCGCCTGTAAATGAAGCATCGTCAGAGGGCAAAGCCTTGCACTCGGTACAGTCTATATACTGATCTCAGCCCAGGTCCAACCAGAGTCAGCCCTTTCGTTGGACCCCTAGACAGCAGCCCAGAGGTGCCTTCAAGCATAAGGCTTCCACCCAGCTGGCTGGAGCTTCCGCCTCGAGGGCCCCTAGAGCGTCCCAGGCTGCTCTGCCCATACATGGTGCTACTGCCTGATTCCTTGCCTGTCTCCCCTTCTCCAGCAGAGTCCTTTGAGGCTGTGGGGGTTGCTTTTCCCTATACCTCGACAGGTGGCACATTGCAACTTCAGTCCAATGGGTCCTTCAGATGGTGGAAGGGGGTACACTCTGGAATTCTGAAATCCCCGGACAGCCCTCCCTTGCAGTCCCATTACCCTCAGGCCCGTCCTTCTCATTCAAGAGAAGATTCAGGCCTTGCTGCATCAAAGGGCCATAGAGCCCGTTCCCTGGCGCAGAGAGGAAGGGTTCTACTCCCACTTCTTTCTCGTCCCCAGAAACACAGGAAACCCAAGATTGATTTTGGATCTTAGCCACCTGAGTCTGTACGTAGAGTACAAGCGGTTTAGGATGGTCACCCTTCATGGTCTGCTACCCATTCTTCACCAAGGGGATTGGCTTTATTCACTAGATATGCAGGATGCCTACCTCCATGTTTATTTTTTTTTAGTTTATTCTTTTGGTAACCAGGTAAGGCTCACTAGGCACAAGTGCCTGTTTTCAGGGGCGACCTGGGAACATTGGGGAGGTTAATTGACTTGCTCAGAGTCGCACAGTCTGCACATGGAGGTTGTGGGAATCAAACCCAGGTCTGTCTGCTGGATGTGCCAAGCTCATTTGCAGCTCGTTGCTCTAGCCTCTAGATATACTGCCTGCCCTCTATTTGCCTCCATGTCCTGGTTTCCCACCCACTGTCAGTTCCTCCATTTTTGCTTTCAGAGCCATTTCCAGTTTCAGGCCCTCTCCTTTGGTTTTCTTCAGCCCCCAGGTCTTTACCAAGTGCCTGGCAGTGGTGGCTGCAGCCCTATGGAGACAGGGGCATTATGCCTTTCCTTACTTGGATGACTGGCTGTTGACAGCCCCTTCCGGGACTCAGTTGATTGGGACCCTGGAAGCCACCTTTTGGTTGTAACAGACTCTGGGGATTACTCTCAGCCTCTCCAAGTCTTGCCTCCTGCTGTGCCAGCGCCTCCAGTACATAGGAGCAGTCCTGGAGTCGTCCCTGGACAAAGTCTTCCTGCCTCAGGACAGAGTGTAACATTTGGTAGCCCAGGCCCAGCTGGTTGCCTCTTCCCGGCACATCCCAGCCAGGTTCTTTCTGCACCTCCTCAGGCATATGGTGGTGGCCATAATCACTGTTCCCCTAGACCGCCTACACATGAGAGTATCTCAGTGGACTCTCTAGGCCCAATGGGACCAGCACACCGATGACCTAGATAAGCAGATCCTGGTCTCCAATCCAGTGAGGCAGACCCTGGAATGGTGGCTAAATCCCTCTAATCTCTAAATGGGGCTTCTTTCAGGGCTGTTTCCCCACAACAGATTTTGACTACAGATGCCTCGGGCCTGACAGGGTGTCCACTTGGCCCATCGTCAAATTCAGGGTATCTGCTCGGAGGGCGAGACACATCTCTATATCAATGTCCTGGAGATGAGGGCCGTCCTTTATGTGATGCAGGCCTTCCAAACTCACGTTGTTCCAGGCCCTCTTTTGGTTCAAACAGATAACATGTCCGTAATCTATTACATCAACAAGCAAGAGGACTCGTTCCTACTCCGTTTGCAGGGAGGCTATGGAAGTCTGGTACTGGGCCATTCGGCACAACCTGGAACTAGCCGCCATACATGTTCCAGTTATCCAAAACGTTCTGGCCGACAATCTGAGCAGGTCCAGGATGAGGGCTCACGAATGGGAGCTTTTCACCTCTGTAGTCAAAGACCACTTTGACAGGTGGGGCCTTCCCTAGTTGGACCTTTTTGCGCCCCCACTCAGTGCAAAACTGCCCAATTTCTGCTTGCGCAATCCAGGGCTTGATGTTTTCTTTTTTTTTTTTTTTTACTTTGTATTTATTTGTTTTCATTGTCAACACATAGTTTTTTCTTGATGAAATGCGTTGGGATATAGAAAAAGCCATGCAGGGGTGCCACCCTCTTAATACATGCTTTATAAGATTCAACTGACATCTATAAGATACAGCAATAGGAGGAATCCAATTACTATTAACTTCCACATTTTAAATCCAACAGATGCTGTGTATTTAAAGCCCACGAGCTGCATGCTTAACAAGACAATTTTAACTTGAATTGTTCCCAGGTTCCTTGTCTTATAAAGGAAAAATATTAAATTGCATGCTTCACCAGCATAGAAGGTGCCAAATAGGTACTATATACATGGGATTAAAGTTAGGATCTACAGTATATATATGAAGTCCACGTTAGTAAACACTGCTTTATAACTTGATTTCTAGACTTAGCTTAATGCCCCACAATAAGGTAGATTATACCAGCACTACAAAACATCCAGACTAGCCCTGGGAGGGTATTAGAAGCTTACCCCAATCTTGGTCCTTATTATTATTACCAGCTAACTCCTGTATATTCCCAAAGCCCACTATGCCTCCTTAAAATGAACAAACAGGGGAACAATACTAAGAATTCTTAAACAGCAAAGGAGACTAAACATATAACTCTACCTATACAGATTATTTATTTTAACCCCAAAGCCAATGTCTCCTCACGTATCGTCCGCTTCCTCATCCTCAGATGAAGATTGAAAGCTCTCTTCTCCTTCTTGATGGCTGGACATGTTTTGAGTCCATTTCAGGCCTCAGCAACATCCGAGAAAATGTAAACCTTTTGTTCAAACACCAGTCGGACCCTAGCAGGGAATAGCAAATTATGCACAATATTGGCTTCACGGAGTATTGCCCGAATGCCGTCAAAGCGTTTCTTTTTCTGGCGGGTCGTGTAACTTAGATCGGGAAAAAGAGAGACCCTCTGACCATCTAGCAGCAGTGTACATTTTTGTCTGACTATGGATAGAATGTAGTCTCTATGCCCATATTGTCGAGCACTGCAACTATCACTCGTGGTGCCTCGGTGTTGGAGGGCCTACTCCGAAAGGCCACTCTGTAGGCCTTCTGAATTGCCCAATTCCTGTCCGATAGAGGCTGACCCAGATGGTGTTGAGCCATTCTTCTAAAAACAAGATAAGGTGGTCCCCTCTGGTCCTTCCGGCATCCGATGACCCTTAGGTTAGGTCTCTAGCTTGATTTTAGATTTTGAGCGGGCCTGCAAATGCATATTCTCCTTCACCAAGTTCGGCTGTACCTAGGGCTGCCTCCGATTGTTTCTTTGTCTCATGTGTCTCCATTTTAGTTGATCCGGCTTCTGTCTCCAATATAGTGACCCTATTTGTGAGGGCATCAAAGTGGTCGTAGAGTCCAGCCATTGAGGCTAGCATCCAGTTCATCTTGTGCCCTGACATTTCTAGGGTCTTCTCTCCTTCGCTATTCGACTCCGGACGAATGCAGCCTTGCACCGACTACGTGTCTGGTGTAGATGAGGAACTTTGCTTCTTGCGTCTTCTCTAGCCTATCTGTCCTTTTTTGGATTCCCCATTTGGATTCCAGAGATGTTCTGAAGTCCGCTGAAGTGGTTTGTGGATATTTCTTTGCACTGGTAAGTGGTATAAAGCAGTGTTGTATTTAATCATTTGAGAGCTTCACTTCCTGCAGCCTATTACTCGGGCTCCCAGGCGTGGTGTTTTCTGGTGCGACACGTTGTCCCTGTCTTGGATAGGGAGGTTCCTGTACACCTTTCCTCTACTGCAGAGGGTACTTCTCAAGCTTCAGTCAGAAGGGGCGGAGATGATTCAAATAGCTCCCTACTGGTCACATCATATATGATTTCCACTATTGCAGCAGTTAGCGGTGGAGCCTCCAGTCCCTTTGCCTCTGTGCTCCGACTTGATCTCCCAGGAGCAGGGCACTCTGATCCATCCAGACCTCACATCACTGCAGCTTCATGCGTGCTCCTCCAGACTTAGCTATTGCCTGCTTTGGGGTTTCATCCCAGGTGGCAGATGTCTTGGTGGCTGCTAGGAAACCCTCCACCAGGGCCACCTATGCTGTGAAGTGGGAGCGTTTCTCCACCAGGGCCACCGTGCAACACTTGGATCCTTTCACCAGTTCAGTGAATCTCATCCTGGATAACCTTCTGTCCCTTTCAGACTCAGATTTAGGTTACTCCTTGCTTAAGGTGCACCTTTCCACCATCTCTGCATACCATACACCTGTTGAGGGCAAAACCATTGCCCAGTTGGACCTTTCCCACACCTTTTTGCAGGGTATGTTGCATCTGAAACCTCCCATTAAGGATTCTGTCCCGCTATGGGACATTTTGTTCATTTTGGAAAAGCTTACATTGCCTCTTTCTGAGCCTGCCACAAGTTATAAGCTACACTTCCTTTCTTGGAAAGCGTTATTTTTAGTTGCCATTACTTCTGCTCGAAGGATTTCTGAGCTACAGGCTCTGATGTGTAAAGAGCCTTATTTGTTTTTTCACAAAGACAAGGTGTCTTTGCCAACTAATGCTAAGTTTCTTCCTAAGGTGATGTCTGAGTTCACACTAAATCAGTCCATCCACCTGCCTGTGTATTTTCTGAGTGTTCTAATCAGGGGGAGGCCTTACTTCATACTCTAGATGTTCACTGGGTGCTCAGGTATTACTTGGATCGCACCCGTGCTGTCAGAAAGTCTGCTGAATTGTTTGTTTCATTTGCTTCTCGGAGAGAAGGAGCCCCTGTTTCCTCACATTGTTGTCTACATGGATAGCCAGTTGTATTGTTTACTGCTATCTCAAGTACGACAAGTCTTTACCTGGCCCAGTCAAAGATCATTCTAATAGAGACATGACTGCCTCATTTGCTTCTCTCAAGAATGTGTCCCTGCAGACATTTGTGCAGCTGCCACTTGGAGTTCTGTTCATACCTTCATCAGGCATTACAGGGTGGACATTGCCTCTAAGCATAGTGCCGGCTTTGGCCTTGTAGTCCTTCAGGGCTTCTTTCGTAATGGCCTGTGCCTATTTTTTCTCCTCCCTGCTGACTGGTTCAGCTCCAATACTGCTTGGGACTTAGTCCTACCGGTATTGCCTGCTGCAAGAGCCCCCTCAAAGTAAGATAGTACAGTTACATAAGAACGTACCATAACAGTAGATTTTCAAGAGGAGCACTTACAGCAGGCACTACTTTCCCTCCGTCCTACCCGCTGAGGGCTGCTTCTCCTTCTTGGCTTCTTTGCTTTCCTGTGTTATGAGGAACCGCCTCGGTTGTCTCTTTTCTGAGTCTGCCAGGTTCTCCGACAGGAGATCTGAGGTAGATCTAGGGGATCGCCCCTTTTATGCTATAGGTCGACATCAGCATGTCGACGTTGGGGGCGGTCCCCCACTGTAGACTGCTGGCTAGAAGTTTTCCATGTGGTCCTAGCACCCAGGGGTGTAGCCAGACATTTCAGTTTTGTACACCAAGCTGCCCCTTTACTACCCCAGACCACTGTTGTCCATACTGCCTTCCTGCCACAAACACTTTTCCATGCCCTGCCCGCCCCTCCACCACATCATTTGCAGCATCTCTGTACGACAATGTAAAGATGAAATGCACTCACATTCAGTCCAAGACTGGCTTTTAGTTACAATTTCTCAATTGTGTCAAGCCTCTGTACCACGACAAGGTAGCCAGTCCCACAGAGGACCATTCACACTCTGACTTGGGAGTCAGATCCACTTTACTGAACATTTACCCACTTTGCATTCCACACAACTCACTGCAGTAAAGCTTGACACACCCACCCACACCAGACACACTTATTGCCTTACAAACAGACACAGCAGGGGTCATCTTTTAGAAAAGCGCCTGTCCTGGCATGGGTCAAAGTCCTTCAACAATTGTACCACATCATTTCCATATCCTGTGGATGTGCAGCAGAGCTAATCCTGTGAGACGCGACTCCCCAGTTGTGCTTCTCAGCCATGTCTTCAACCGTCGCAGTGCACTAAAAGACCTCTCTGCAGTTGCTACACTTACTGGCATGGTTGCCAAGATGGATAATGCGGCATTGATGTTCGGATACAGTGCCGAGTTTAGGTGCTGCAATGTTGTAATTAGAGATTCTGGCCTCTGTTTCACTGGAATATTCACCCACTTTGCACGCCATCTTACAAGCTCCATCCTAAATTCTGCCATGCTGCCAAATCCACCTTGTATGCATTATAGAGCTACAACTTGCTCCTCATGTATTAGCAAATGTAACTTTTGTGGGACAAGGTACTGAGCAAGGAGCGAGGCCGACACTCAATAAGCTGCTCTTGTAGCTCCAAATGATTATGGTCCAGAAATGGGATACAGATGTTGAGCCTGTAATATTCCTAGGGCTAGTGGCACTGATATTTGCTGTGTTAGTTTGTCTTCCACAGAGTGCGGGGAACAGATTCCTCAGTGCACACTGAGGCTGCCAGTGACATGATGTCTGTGTACAGTTCCCCAAAATGAGTTTCAGAGGACTCCCTCATGCCCTTCAATACTTCCCACAAAGTAGTAGCCTCCTCGGACGCTTGAATGAGGTCTATGTCCACACGCTGTAAATAAAGGTGCAACGGTTTTGTCAAGGCCATAATGTGATCAACACAGCTCAGGGTCATGATAAAATCAAATTTGGTGATGGAATAAAGAAACTGTTCAGCATCATCCTCAAATTCTGACATCTTCTCCAGTGTGCTACAAACCACCAAGTATTTCTCCTTAAACCTTGACAGACAGTCAGCCTGGCTCATCCATCTTGTGTTGCCTGCTGCAGGAATACTTCTGATGTGATCTGCAGGGTCATCATAATATGCGTGAAATTCCTTCAGTTCTGTAAGGAAAATATTATTCCGTTTGGCGGATGCCTTTAATGGGGCAATCATTTTTTTGTAGTGTCAAACATGTTTGATACTTGCCTCATGGAGCAGGAGTGAACAATTGCAGTATTGAGGCTGTGTGCTTTGCAGACTGTATATAAGGCTTCTGGCACAACAGCCTTAATGTTTGCTTGGACCCCATTAAATCTACCACTCATATTACTGCCCTTGTCATATCCTTGCCCTCTCAGCATGTTGGCGTCAATGCCCCAGGCAGACAGGCGTCGCATAAAGAAGATCTGCCAGTCCTCGACCTGTGTTGTCGAAGCCTTCCATGAACTCTACAAAATCTTCACGTATCTCAGTATGCGCCTATGGTGTTGTGGTGGACGTAAGCGAACGCATAAGGATATCTGTTCATGGTTGATACATCAGTTGTACCATCTGCAATTAGGCTGAACCATTTAGCTTGTTTGACTTTTTGTAAAATTTTCACTGCAGTTGCAGGCCCATAAGCTGGATCAGCTCATTCTGGATTTGAGGAGATGTAGACTGCATTTCTGGGAGCTAGTCTCAGGTGATCTTGTAATTCTTGGTCAGTTCTGCTGTGTACTGTAATAGTTCCTGGAAGTTTCTCCATCTGCATATTTTCTCGCAGGGCAATGTTGTTTCTTCCACAGAACAAGATTATTTTTACAGTCCTGTGCAGGAAGTGGTTGGTCTGCTGGGACACCCTTGTATTTTGGTCAGTTAGAGACTGGTAGGCAGTCACCAGCTTGCCATCACAGACAGAAGAAAACCATCTGTTTTAGCAGTGGCATTGAAGTGTTCTTTACATTTGCTGTGCCTCTCAAGGGTTTTCTTGCTGTTTGACCAGTCCTCATTGGCGTGGATATCAACACAGTGCCACTTGTGGTACTAAACACAAAACAATGGGCACAAAACACACCATCTAAAGACTTTGAATATCTTGCAAATGTGTATGTTTGCAGGTATTGTGGATTGAATCTCCTTAAGTTGATTGGCAATTTCAGAACCCATTAGCCAGGAAGGAAACTGAAATCCAGATGGTGGTTGCCACTGCATTCAAGGATCGCTTTCTTCTGTGCATCAGTGAGGTGGCCACAATCCAAACAGCCAAGGTCTTCAGTGTCTGGCTGGTTCCACTCCAACTCTCCAACAAGAGTAGGTATCTGCACATCTGTAGTGGCACAATGTCGGCCTCAACAGGCTCCATCACAGAGTGCAGGTCAGCCTCATCAGGTTCTTGGGATGTAGGTTGTGAGGTCTGGGATTCCGTGGTGGCTTCGGTTTCAGTGGCAGATGCATTTGGAATCTGCACAGGTTCTTGTGTTAAGTCTTCCTGCATCTGTGGTGTAGCTGCATTGTTACCACTAAAACAAAGTAAATAAATTTGTAAACTGAGACTAATTAGATATTTGTTTACACACAAGTGGATGAATCACTACCATCAAAAAGCTTACCCTGCAGTGGATGGGTTAGATGATGAAGGACTGCATCAGCCGAGACATTTGTGCATTTTCTTCCATTCTGGCCCATTTGGCCTTTCGCACCTGGGACCCAGATGGCTGCTTTCTCTTAATGGACTCCATTGTTCTGTGTAGCACACTTTCCCCAGACACCACTGCAGCTTATGCCTTGTACCCAAACTTGCAGATGGCACCTTAATTTAAAATAGAAATTAGAATTAGAATGTGCCATTTTGCAATTGAAAACTGCTTCCTGTACAGATAAAGTTGACAGGGCCATCCAAAGTAGAATAAAGGAACGGAAACAATACCAGGGCTGTATGATTTCAAGTAGCATAAAGAAATATTCCTGTTTAAATCTGAGAACACCTAGACAGCCCAGGCCCGTGCAAGCAACTGCTCTGTAACAGAGCACACAGCTCCGCAGTCTGTTAGAGACCAACTAGTTCTTTCCACATGGATGGTTACTGCAGAATCACAATTGTGTTTTCCAACTGGGACAGTTACTGCCTGCACTCTGATGTGCAACAGCTGTACTATTCACTGTAGCACTGTGACCGGCATGTCCTCAGCACTCGAGTCACCCCTGTCGCTGACCATTCGACTAGATCTCAGAGTCCAGACCTGTCTGTCCAGCAGCAGCATTGCACAGCGTCTCCCCTGCACCTGGTTTATACCCTTGAGGCACTTTAATGCCGACCACAAGGTTGAAGACATGTCTGAGAAGCACAATTGGGGAGTCACGTCTCACAGGATTAGCTCCTGTCAGGGTCACATCCTTTTATATGCTGATGATGCCGTCTTGTTTACCAGTGATCCAGACCATAAGGTTCTTGAATCCAGGCTACAGAGTAATTTCATAGTCATAAAAAGATGGTTCCATATGCACAAGTTAATTATGAATTACAAGACTAACTATGCCATTTTCCAGCTCCCTGATAGGCTTAGAACTTACCCTCTTTTCATCAACTAACTGGCTCCAATCCAAAGATACTCATGTACCAAACATGTTACTGTCCAAAAAGCTTGAGCAAAAGACCTCGAGTGCAAAACTTATTACCTCTGCTATCAAACTGTCACTGCATCGAAGCTCTACAAGCCAGATTTTTAATATACACTGCTGTCGCACCTGTGGGACAAAGGTCCTTGCCTACACGTGACTGCTATGGGTTGGCAGTATAGCACAGAGGTTGGAGGAAGAAGGTGTGAACGAACTTGGCACATTCAGCAGACCAGAGTTTGATTCTCACAACCTTCACTTGCATACTGTGTGACTGAACAGTGCTCCTAGGTCGCCCCTGAAAATGGGCACTTGTGCCTATTGGGCCTTACCCAGTTACCAAAGAAAAAAATTAATGAACTCGCTGCACCCATGATATCACTTCAGCATCCACCTTGGACTCCTTCAAGGTTTAACTGGAGGTTAAACTTAGACAGTTGCTGATGTCAGTTGTGACTGCTTCCAATAACCCTTCTTGTGACCAGCACTTATTCTAACAGCATTAACAGCAGCAGTTACTTTAAGTATTACTATTATGCATTAAGTGTTCATTCAGGACCAAGGAACAGTAATACTACATAAAAAACCATACAACCACTATCAAACCTTTATTAGGTGGAAAAAAAAAAGCACACCACTCAGAAAAGCAGTTCCCAATGCACACATTTCTGCAGAGTGCATTTTAAACATTGACTAATAACTTTAGTTTTTGTTAGCTGGGTAGTTCCATGAATTATATCCCTCTTATGAGCTAAAAACTACAGCAGAGAAAGAACACACTTCTCACTACAAAAGTAGCTTTAGCAGCAGGTCAGAAGAGTGGCAACTGGGGTTTAAACACAAAGTGCAAGATCATGCACATAGGGAAGAGAAACCCTGAAGCCACCTATAGGTTGGGAGGAGATGCTGACAATCACAGGAAGAAATTAACAAGACATTAACAAAATTGAGGTAGTCAGAAGGGCACCCAAAATGATGCAGGCTGCATCAGAAAACAAGTGACAGATTAACAGTTCAATATGTATATCCTGACTAAAGCACAATATGGGCGATTAGATTAGGGGACACATAGTGCCCCCGTTTCAGAATTCAGCGGATTATGGTAATATGTCCTCCCACCGTCTGTACGCTTCCCCCCCCACACACATCTTGCAATCAGTCAGAACGCTCCAAATCAGATTTCTCCATGTCCACTCAGCCGCTGTTGAAATTCAGTACTAGAGGAGTCAGGATTGAAAAGGTGGCCTTGCAGAGTTGCTTTTTGACATTTGTTCTGTGGGGGCGCTCCACCCCCCCACACCACCCGGGTCCCCAGTGGTGATCTGCAGTTTTATAGTAAATTTCATTGCTTCTGTGGGGGGCGCTCCGCCCGCCACACCCCCAATCTGCAGTGCACAATTGTAAGCATTAAAAAATACAGCACAGGGCTTCAAACAGGCATGGGATAGGCATAAGGGAGCAATACAGATGCGTATGAATAGATAGGCCATTGGTAGAACAAAGGCCTGATATGGCACATTCAGAAATGGCACATGCATAGTGTGCCAAAGTACTCATCTGCTGTCAACTTCACCATCTTAAAATATGTTCCTAACTTGTAGGTATTCAAGGCTAAACTGGCTTCCCACATGAGAATCTTGCAGCTCTCTGCTACCCTAATGCCCTCATGATAGCATATATGAAATGAAATGTGATCACACACACACACACTCCCCCACCGCACCACATACCCACCCCACCCACCCATGTTGCACACTGTGGACTGCTGTTGTCTTCCTTGGGACCTCCGTGAAAAGAAGTTGATGCATCTCATGGGATTAGCCTAATTGGAACATTTTGTAAATAGTGAATACATACCTCTCAACTGTACCACATTACGAGGAATGTTCCTCATTTTACTTTAAAAAGCTTCCTGTTCCACATTGTGAGGACTTGTTCCACATTAAAGTCAACATTTTAAAGCAAAATCCATAGTAAATGATGCAAAAATATATTATTCAATTAATAGCAGACTTTCTGAACATAAATGCAACATGTTAACAGTATTTTGAGCTTCTTAGGTAAAGATTTGATTAAGTGTTCCACATTTTGCCCATTTGTTCTACATTTTGACAGGCAATGTTCCACAAAGGTTGAGAGGTATGAGTGAATATATAAAACAGTAATGCCCTACTTTGTACTTTTGAACTGGAACATCCTCCTTTAACATCTACAACAACTATATGCAGAAGAAGATGTTCTATGGTTCTGGACACTGATTGGCTGAAATTATGAGTGATTTATAATAGGTAATATTGAGGGCATAATCTGAAGCTGCATTAATCTAGTAAACTTTGCAGCCATAAGACATCTTTAGCCAAACCAATAAGTTAATTTTCCTGTTTATTGGTACAGAAAAGGGTCTGAAGTACTTGCAAGTTTCATTAGAAAGTTGGTCTTAGTATTGTAAGCCAACTGAGATAGTATGCAGTGAAACTGCAGTTGTTTCACACACACACACACACACATTGAAACTGCACATCAAAATTGTTTTTAAAGTTCAGAGGGGGGCTTCAGTTCACATTTAATAGAATTAATATAGCCTGTCATCAGTGCAAATCACTCCTCCTACCCCCAACACCCAGTCACCCAGAGTACAGTCAGATAAGCCACAGGACAGGACACAACTAAAGAAATTTGCAGTAACAGAGAGACAGATACATAGGCGATTCTATTTCAAGACAAGGAATGGCAGGATTTGTACAGATTTCTAGTACTACCTTCATGAACAGAAGCAGAACTGCCTACATTTACTGCCTTGCCAATATTATTTGCCCACCCACCACAAGAGCAGCAGTGTCACACATTAACCCACTAAAAAACATACCTGGTAAACAGATGATATTTTTCACAGTCAGGCTCAGGTGCTGGTGTCCAAAATTCCTCTTGGCTACTGAATAGTAGAGGCACAGCACTGACAACAGACTACAGCAGCAGAGCAGTGGCAAAACGCACCGTTGGGGGTCAGGCGAACTACGTGTCAGCGTGGCGGCTCCTACAATCTTCTGTACAGTCTCTCCTCTCTCTCTCGCTATCTCCCTCTATAGCAGTGCAGCAGCTCAAGCCTTAAATGGGAACACAGAAGTGCAGTGCAGGGTAATGCTCCGTCCCTTCGGATTCGGCTTCTACGGCGTACAGCTTCTACGGCAAGTGGCAACGGCAGTAACAGCAGCAGAGCAGTGGCAATGAAACGCACCGTTGGGGGGGGTCAGACGAACACGGCTGCCGCCGGCAGCTCCTACAATCTTCTGTACAGTCTCCTCTCTCTCACTATCTCCCTCTACAGCAGTGCAGCAGCTCAAGCCTCAAATGGGAACATAGAAGTGCAGTGCAGGGTAATGCTCCATCCCTTCAGATTCAGCTTCTACGGCCAGCAGCAGTAACTCTTTTCAATTTCAAAAGCTCCTCTGAACTGTGAGGAAGCATTACCCACCAGGGAATTTAAAGAGCCCACCTGGCCCATCCCTTACTAGCCGCCTCCTCACAAGTGGTAGCGGACCTGATTGAGGACAAAGCAGCTTGGTGTGGGCGTCGCCATCGAGGACACCGTGCCCCAATTGAAAGTTGCGAGCTCTATTGGGCCACTGGAAAGCCCATGAAAATAAGGAAGACAAAGGGAAATTTGTAGCGCCGCGCCCGGCAGCCACTGCTACCCTCGCACTGGTCTACATGCGCTGCGTGGCGTGCCAGATATCGGTAGCTACACCCTGCTAGCACCTGGCTTAGTCTTTCCGGTGTTGCCTGCTGCAAGAGCTCCTCTCGAAGAGCTACTGTTACGGTAAGTTCTTATGTAACTGCACTTTTCTGATGTTTATTTATTACAGTCCTAGCAGTTTTATTTATTTTCCACACTTGTCAATTCGTGGAAATAATCAACATGATGGCGGTTGGCACGGCAAAAAAAAAGGTGTTTGATGCCGAAAAGCAAAATGGGCATTTGCATCATCAAATTTTATTTTTGCCACAAAAGGTTGTGTCAAAGCCCCTACTGTGCATGTGCAAGTCAGAAAACCCTAAAATTTAAAGCCTTATAACTCTGGAGCCCTTTGATATTTTGTCACCAGACCTGTCAAAGGCACTACCTTCAGGACATGACACATGTACCCTGCATGTTTAGGGCAACAATTCCTTTCCATGTAGGCTGTAGCTGAGAGCAAAAAAAAAAATTTAAGTATTCAGTTTTTCTAGAAATTACACATGCAGATCTCAGAACCTGCATAAGCTGCCATCACAAAAATTTCCACACATCAAGACGTTGCATCCCACACAACACATACAAGATTTCAGCTCATTTCATCAAAGGGAACCAAAGATATTAATGTTCAAAATTTGAGGTTTAACTTTAAATTGGCTATTCAACCCTAACTATAGGGGTGCTATCGTGCCCCTATAATTTATAGTGCCATACTGCCACCGAGACCACTCTTGCAGTTGTAAGAGTGTTTTTGCGAGCATGAGAACCACAAACCAATGTTGAGTGGTTCTGAAACCCTAACGATGTAAGTCACGCCACTCTTATAACCGTAAGAGTTTTCTCATCATCTGTATTAATACATTATTGATTGACCCTGAACATTCCCATTTCCAGGGCAGCTGCATGCAAGATACTCTTCACAGAATAAGAGTATCTAGCGCAGGAGGAGAAGAGCACTCCGATTGGTCAGGAGTGCTTCACCGATCTATAATTTTTTAAAAATATCTTTGGTTTGTATTCACTTTTATGCAAAGCATGCAAGGAATATTCCTTTGCAGGGTGAATCGATTGCATTAGTGCTGTGTATACAGCATATAACTCACCCATATATTATTCTTAATCCCAAAGGGCTCAAACCTCTAAATATATAACAGACAGGGTAAAACCAAAGGGATACACTCATGAGCTGCAAACTGTTTAATATAGGGTGAGCAGTGCATACAGTGAAAAGATGGCCAAGAGCCTGTCCGCATACGGTGGGGGCTGAAACAATCACGGGATTTAAGAATACATGGGATAGACATGAAGGAATTCTGGAGGTCAGGGATAAGGGGCAACAGAGTTCTAGGAAAACATACACTGAAGCCACAAACTCAAATGGGCAGACTAGGTGGGCCATAAGCCCTTATCTGCCGACACTGTCTATGTATCTATGTACTGTATATGCCAGAATATTTGAAAAGGCCCAAAGTAGTTGACCTGTTTCAGATGAGAAGAATAAAACATTCTCTAATCACGCCATATTTCTCACAAATCTTAAAAGCAGACACATATTACTATCAGCAGTTAGCTGGAAGGGCCAAATGTACATTTTGTTAGCATTTCTGACAGCACTGGAAACACAGTTTTACTATATATGCCCTATTATCAGAAAAATCCCCCAAGTCTGTGTATCTCACCCGAGCCAGAACTTTCTCAGGCAGTCCACTCACCTGTTGCTTCTACCGCCCACTGTGACCATCTACCCCTCAAAGGCGTTAGCACTCCCCAGGCCCTCAACCCAAACCAGCAGGGAAATCAAGGCGGAGGCAGAGGCCCAGTGTTGGGCGTGTCGCTGCAAGTCACTGGGATGCTGTCACCTATCCAGCCCTCGGGGTGCAGGGTTTAATTTAACTCCAAAATTGATTAGCTGCTTTGCTCATAAAAGTTCTAAAACATTGTGAAAATGCATAGCACTTGCCTCACTGTGTTTAACTAACGTAGCACTCCTAGAAACATATATAAATGCTTTCTGTACAGTTAATATTGTCCCAAAAAAAAACTGCTAATCAATTATTTAAACCCTAGGGGTGTTCTGAATGCCTCCTGAGACCCTCCCCCTGAGCGTGGCATGTGGTGGCCGTGCATGCTACCACGGCATCCTTGCCGGTGTCTGCCAGGCTCCCTCGTTGTTAGCCAGGATCTTGCAGTACCCTGGTCTCCACCTGGGGTCACTGGGACAACGGACATCCCCAACACCTTCCCCCGGGAAAGGAGAGCAGTCCTGGGGACGCTCAATCCTTTGCCCTCCCCGCTGACCCACGGCGGCCGAGCTCGCTCCCGAACCCAGATCACCAGCGTGGCACGAGGTATGGCGTCCAGCACCTCAACGCCACCGGGCCGGCTGAAAAATTCTTTAAAGGCAGTCTCTGGTTTACAGATTTTATAGCTGCAGTGTGCAGAACACAAGAGTTCAATTGTTGAATTCATAGCAATCTTCTGGAGTGCAACATGGTAGCAGCACTGGAAAACGGAAACATAACAAGCATGAAGTCTAAACTTTCTTTACCATGTTACATGTCCATATGGCATGCACAAAACAAATTGCATACAGAATGACAATAAAAACCAAGTGACAGTCTGGCTAACATTTAACAAACCCAGCACATGCTGCTATTACCTGTGGGATTTTAGAGTTAAGAAAACCAAAGATCTTAACATAAAACATCTTTTCTAGGGACATGGATATGTTGTTCATCCACACTCATTGGCAGGTATCCTTGCCGCTTTAAATCTTGCCGGAAGGTCTTCAAGCTTGCTCCTCCCACCCACCCGGGTGGTATAACTCTCGGCTCCGCCCCATGACGCCAGATCTTCCTTACCGCTTGGAAGCTCAGGTTCCCTCCTTAACGCTCTGCGTTTGAGACTGGTTCCTATTTCTCCGTTTTCGGATTTAAAAATAAATTTTGCAAAAAAGACTTCAGTCTTCTATCCCTCGCGGCTGCGATGGACAAATCGACTCCCGGATTTCGGAGATGCCCTGCGAATCAGAAGATGTTCCGGGACGGATCCACTCCACGTGTATCTACTGGAGGCCCTTGAGCACGACCCGCAGGCTTGCGACCTGTCTCATCTTTCTCGCCTACGTCCTCGAAGACCGTGCTGCCCGATTGCAACTGGGCGGTCCCGAGAAGCTTCCCGTGAAGTCCAAGGAGGCCCGGTTGGCGGTAAACCAAGGGCGGTATGGGCTCGGGCGGATCAGAGCTCGAAGGATGGTCGCCTCGGCAGGAGGCGGCGCGGGTCGTATCTTCCTCGGCCGCGGCATTTATCCTGCTCTCTCTGGGCTCTTCTTACACGGCTTCTTTTAAGGAGCTTTGTCTGTCCCTCTCCACTAAAGGAGAAGGGCCTACGTTGGCGGGACCTTATTCTCGGTCCAAAAAGAGGGACAAGGGTAAGTCCCTCCGTCGACGCTCTTGGGAGCCGGGGAAAGGTCCCTCTCCCGGGCCGTCGGAACCGGCGGCTTCGATCGACGCCTCGGCTTGACCACTGGCCTCACGGTGTCCCGTCAGGTCAGTTGACCGAGACTCCCACCGATGAAGTCGAGATTTTCTCGACCCATTGACGAGCTGTCGCTTTAGCAGCGCGAGATTCCCTCTCCCGGTTCCCAGGAGAGTTGAGGATCCGTAGGCTCGCCTGTGCCTCCGGTTCCAGGCCAGGATGCACCATCCGGGCGAAGGAGTGCCGGTTCCGGCGACACCTCCATACCGACCTAAATTCGGACTCGGTCTTTCCGGACCTCTTAGCGGTCCAGCCAATCCCACCGCCATAAGCCGGTCTCGGTCTCGACACCTTGATAGCGGCGTCTCCGCTGGCCTCGTCCCTCCTCCTCGGATGAGGAGGCTTCAGGCGTAAAGTGCGACGGCCAATGCGAGGACCTTATGTTGCAACAGCTCCTCCTGGCCGGGAAGTAAGCCGACCCGTCGCCTTCCGGCCATTCACGTGGCTGTCACGGATGGCCGACCTGGCCCCTCGACTTATCCGAGGGGCCTATACGGGCGGTTGTTCGGTAAAACCCTTCACTCACGATTCGGTGAACCTCCGCTCTCACAGCCACCAATTGGGGCTCCGACCAGATTTCGGTCGGTAAGGTCTACCCCATCGACTGTCAGTGCCCTCACTCCCGACCAGACCTCGCGGTGAAGAATTAGCTCAGGCCGGAAGCGGCTCTTGAGACTCTTCAGTCGAAGATGATTCCTCCTTTTCTCAAGCGACTGGATGGAGTCTTCAGGAGGTCAATCAATGAATAACCCGTGCGTCCTTCTAGGACTACCGGCTCATCTGGGTCCACGGGATGGAGCTCAACCGACTCAAGCAGGCCAGGTATCCCCTCACGAGATTCTGGACCGAGGATTCTCCGATGGAGCCTTTCCGGTGGCCGGGGCCATAGTGGGTCGGCACTGGAGCTGGCAGCGCCTAGCACCTGCCCTCAGCCTTCGACAGGATGGCCAGGAAGTATCAGCAGTCTGGTTCCTTGTCTGGTTTCGGAACACCTCTGCAGAGGTTGGTTACCGACAGCCGTTTTCCGGCGCCAACACCAGGGATGGACAAACTCTCCTGACAAGGGTCAAAGAAATTGGACTATGTCGAGGAAAAAGTCTCACGCTGCGTCCTCTCACCCAGCAGTCACAGGCCAGTTGACCGTCCTCATGGCACATTTTTCTCATGCCCTGTTGGGCTCCCTGGATGAGGCATCCTCATCTTCCCGCCCGATCTACAGACTACGGTTAAGCAGGTGCGGGACCAGGGCAGGAACAACAGTGGCCAAACAACGCTCGAGACTGCTTTGTGGATATGGGGACTCTTGTGCCAGATCGGTGGCGACGCCGAGTGGCTGTGCGTCCGGCCGAGCATGGCTGAGGATATCCACCTTTACTTCGGATCCCAGCACAAGTTGGCGGATGTCCCCTTACGGGGACTGACCTCTTTCGACACAGGGTGGAAGGTCACCTGAGAGGATCCGAGAGACAATCAATGCAACCTCGGACTCGGTCTCTTCCGCTCAGAAGGACAAAGGCCGCAAACCACAGCCTAAGCCCTTTCGTCATTCTCTGCCTCCGGGCGCGCCCGGCAACCAGCGTCAGGGCCAGCAGGCTCGGCCTTAGCATCCCAAACCCAAACGCCCGGCTTCCTCTAACAGGAGGCAGGGAGGAAAAGGCCCAGGGGTCCCTCGGCCGGTCCCTCCTCAAGCCTGCCCAGTGGCCGGGCTGAGGGTGTCGCCCCATTCCGTCTGCCTTACCCTGGATCCCCGTGGAGGCAGCTCGGCACCTTCTGTTCCGCCTGGTCCGCTGTTTCCACGGACAGGTGGGTCTTGGAGGTGGTGGGAAGAGGCCTGCCTCTGGAGATTGAGCAGGCACCACCCTTCAGAGCCGTCGCCCCTCGGGGCCGGGATCCCAGCCTCACTGGCGGCTCGTCGAGGCCCGACATGCATCTCCTCCTCCAGAAGGAGGTGATAAAGAGGTGGTGGACCCTCCTTCAGACCAGGGTTTGTGTCCAGAGTACTTCCTGGTTCGAAGCGGACGAGGGGCTGGCGCCCCATTCTAAACCTACGACCTAAACAAGTTCCCAAGGTCTCGAACCTTCAGGATGGTCACTCTGGCTCAGATAATACCATCCTTGGGCAGCGTGTGGTTCTGCTCTCTGGACTTGCAGGGCAGCGTTTTCACGTCCCCTATCCGTCCGTCTCACCAGAATTCCTTCGCTTCCGGCGGAAGGATCCCTCTTAGGATTCCAAGCCATGCCCTTGCACATCTCCAGCTCCCAGGGTCTTCACCAAATGCATGGCAGTGGTGACAGCATTCCCTCTTGACGCGAGGGTCCGAGTGTACCCCTACCTGGAGCGACTGGCTGATAGCAGCTCCCTCAGGAAGGAGGCAGAGTGACCAGAGATCTGGCCCTCAGGTCTGCTCTCAACTGGGCCTCCTTATCAACGAGCCAAGTCGGAACTCGGCGGAAGCAGGTGATTCTATTCATCGGACGCAGCTCGACTCTCTGAGCCAGGAAGCGGCTCACGGCGAGACAGGGCAGGGTTCTTTCCTCCTTTGCCCGATCATTTCTGGTTGGGCAATTGCAGCCCTGCCGGGACTTCTCGCCTCCTGGGTCTCATGAAGCCTGCACCAAGCGTGATCCCGTTGGGCCCGCTGGAACATCGCGTCCCCTTCAGTGGGGACGGCCAGCCAGTGGTCTGGCAGCTGCGATCCTTTGGACCAGCTTGTATCGGTGACACAGGGGATGTGGGCAGCTCTCCAGTGGTGGACCGTTCCAGATCATTTGCAGGAGGGCATCCCGTTCGTCCGCCCGAGCGCGGTCTCTCTGTCGACCGATGCCTCTGATGGGTTGGGGTGCCCATCTGGGGAACACCAGGCTCACGGCCTCTGAGATCCCCTTGAATCCCGATGCCACATCAACCTGCTGGAGCTCCAGCGGTCCGCCTAGCTCTACGCCTTTGCTCCCGTTCCTCCGGGGTCAAGTGGTCGAGTCCAGGCGGACAATACCACGACCATGTACTATCTAAACCGCCAGGCGCGGGCCGCGCTCCATGCTTCTATGCAAGGCTCTCCGCATTTGGTCACTCGTCGCCAGCCTGGAGGCGGATCTCCTAGCCATTCACGTGACGGGCCTCCAACACCCTAACCAGATGCCCTGGGCAGTTAGGGCTGCACTCCAGTGGTCTCTCCTGCGGAGGTAGTACAGCATCTGTTCTCCCATTAGTACACCTCAGGTGGACCTGTTTGCCTCAGGAGGCATGGTAGTCTGTTCCATGCCGCCCCTCAGCAGGGCTCGCTGCAGGGGATGCCTTCTCGAGGCAGTGGACCCCGGGCCTCTTTCGCCTTTCCCCATTTCCCATGATCCACAAAGGTGCTTCTCAAGCGAGGAGGGACAAAGGCGCAGGTGATCTGATAGCCCCAGACTGGCCTCGCCAGTTCTGGTACCAGACTCTCCTCAGTCTCAGCTCCAGGACTCTGCGGCAGCTTCCAGCATCGCCGGACCTGCTCTCAGTCAATCAGGGAAGGTGTTCCATCCGGACCTTCAATCCCACACCTGGCGGCCCTGGTTCCTGGCTGGGTTCCAGGCCTTGGGTCTTTCGACGAGGTCCTCAATGTAGTTGAGGCGTCCCGTGGAAGTCGACCAGAAAATGCTATGCCTTCAAATGGAAAAGGTTTTTCCATTTGGTGTCAGACAAGAGCTTGGACCCTTCCTCCTGTTCCTTGGCAAGCATCTTGGACTATTATAGTCCCTTTCTAGTCAAGGGCTAGGTCGCGACCCTAAGGAAGCACCTGGCAGCCATCTCTGCTTACAGGCGGGCAGGAAGCGGTCGATGGCGCAGGGAAGGTGGTCTGGCGCTTTTCAAGGCCTTGATCACATTTCCCTCAATCCAGGGAACCCCCCACCTCCGTGGGATCTACTGCTGGTACTGGCAAAGCTCATGGGCAAGCCATTCGAACCTGTGCACAGGTGTGCTCTCTCTCACCTGTCGTGGAAGACACACCTTCTTGGTGGCTATCACGTCAGCCAGAAGGATGGGAGAGCTCAGAGCTTTCCCTCGAGTCTCCTTACCTGGTCTTCCACAGGGACAAAGGTTGTCCCTCGCCCCACCGAAATTCCTTCGAGATGGTGTGGGTTTCCTTAACCAGAGTGTTGACTCTGCGGTGTTCTACCCCAATCACACCTCGGAGGGCGAATAAACCATGCCTGTGGACCCTAGAAGAGGCACAAAGCTTATTATAGGCGCCACGGCTGAAGTCGAGAGAGGTTAGCCAGCTGTTTGTCACCTCGCTGAAGCCGCATCTGCAGACCTGCAGCCAAGCGGGCGATAAGCAGGTGGGTAACCTCCTGCATAGATCTCTGCTATAAGTTGGCGGGCATGGAGCCTCCCAGAGGATAAGAGCTCATTCTACCCGCCATACTGCTCAGCAGTGGCTGCTTCAGGGGCGTCCCTATCCAGGAAATCTGCAGGGCTGCTGCCTGGAAGTCAGCAAACACCTTTATTACCCATTACCACATCGACCTTGAGTCACGCGGGATGCTGGTTTTGGGCCTCAGTTCTCCAGTCTCTCTTTCCCAAGTAAGTATTAGGGGTGTGCGTCTTGCCTCCCTCCTCCCGGAGAACTGCTAGAGTCTGCCAGTGTGGATGAACAACATATCCATGTCCCAGAAATACAGGTTACTCACCTGTAACAGGAGTTCTAGGAATGGTATATGTTGTTCATCCACTCCCCACCGACCTCCCGGCTTGACGCACAACCCTGAGCTTCAATGAGCGGCCAGATCTGGCGTCCATGGGGAGGAGCCGAGTTATACCACCCAGGTGGGTGGGAGGAGCAAGCTTGAAGACCTTCCGTCAAGATTTAAAGCGGCAAGGATACCTGCCAATGAGTGTGGATGAACAACATATACCATTCCTAGAACTCCTGTTACCGGTGAGTAACCTGTATTTATGGAAGGCAGCGCCAACAAACTGTCAGATACTTAGCACTTCTCACTCTCTGTTGTTTTACTTTTACTTCTCATCCATGGCTGGTGTAGTGGGGGAGTCACTTTGTTGAGCAGCCCAGCAGTCCGCATCCTTGGTGTCAGTAAAGATGACCATTCTGTCCCCCTGCAATCCTACTCCTTGTTGGGAGCAGAAGAGCCTGTAAATGTGCTTGTCTCAGTTTACCTCTTACTCTGTCAATTGCTTCCAGCGCTTGTGGTTTGTGAAGTTCTGATTTGGAGAATTTATTTCTAGGGACGTGGATATGATCGTTCTATCTATACTTTGGACAGTGTTCCTTTCCCCTTTAAATCAGCTGGAATGTCTTCAAGCGGGCTTCTCCCACCCGCCTGGGTGGTAACTCCTCTAGCACTGCCCCGTGATGTCAAATCTTCCTTTCCACTGGAAGAAGAAGGTTCTCTCCTTATCACTGTCACGCTGAGTAGGCCCTTTGTTTATTAAAGATCTTTTTTTTTTTTTTTATACAGAACTTTGTCTTCAAGCGACTACTTCTTTCATCCAGTATGGATGATGTGAAGTCAGCGCCAGGTTTTATGAAGTGTGCCTGCGGGCAGAAGATGTCCCGGGCAGACCCGCACACCATATGCCTTTACTGCCTGGGCCACGAGCACGATCCCCAGTCTTGTGGCCTGTGCTGCACCCTGCATCCGTCCATGTTAGAAGATCGGCATGCCCGTCTTCTTTTGGGTTGTCCAGACGACCAGGATCCTCTTGTTAAGTCCAAGGATGCCAGTAAGGTCTCCCCTGCTGCAGGTCTGTTGAACAGCTTTCAGCTTTTGAGGAAGCTGCGGTCCAGGCTGCAGCACAAGCTTCCTTGGCTGTGGCCTTTTAACCGCTCTCTGTGGGTGCTTCCTTCATGGGGGCATTTAGAGACTTTTGCCAATCCCATGGGCAGGGTCCCTTTTTGGCACCAAATCCAAATCGAAATCTAAAAAAGAGACCAAGAAATGGTCTTGTTGTCGATCGTGAGCACTCTTGCACCTCAGATTCCTGTGCTGCTTCAGAGGTTCTGATTTCAGTCGATCCTTCAGCCCAGGCCACCGGCTCCACGGTCTCCCCATCTGGTCAGTTGGTCGAGGTGCAGGTCGATCTTCCAGCCAGGTTTTTTCTTGAGCCAGTCGACCCATTGTCGCAAGACAAGGCCAGTACCTCCTTGTCTGGGACTCTGGTCCTACTGCTCACCTCTCAAGGAGGGATGGACCAGTCTGCTGATCTACCACCTCTCATCCAGGATCCTCTGGACCAGGAGGAGGTTTGGCTCTTGCCTGCCCCCTCTGAGACCCACTGTTGGTGGCCCCAACAGGTGAGATCGCAGTCCCGATCCCGTAGCCCCGAGTTGAGGCAGCCCGCGGCATTGACTCGCATTCTCAACATTCGGGCAAGTGGCATCGCCACTATTCTTTTTCCTCTTCATCCTCCATGGGCAAGGAAAGGCTCCAGTACAAGTTGCATCGGTGCAACAAGGATTTGATGTGGCAGCAGCTCAGTGTTTTCCAGGGTGAAGCCCGTGCTAGCCTCGACCCCAGCCATTACATGGCTTTTGCCGCAGAGACTGCAGCCTTCCCCGCCTCGACAGGAGCCGACCCGACAGATTGCGACTTGGCCTCCCTGGCCTCTCTGCCGATTCTGGTGGAGTCACCACTGAAACAGTTGAAGTCTGGCCCTCCATCTAAGGAGGCCTGCCCGGCATCGGGCTTCTTCATTGGCTGTCGGTCACCATTACTCATGACTGACCCGTAGGTCAGCGGGACTCTGGCAGTCGACCTTTATTTAATGAATCCTCAGAGTCTTAGGGCTCCTCCTTGCACTCTTGTCCGTGAGTGGAGCGGGTTGAGGATTTGCTCGACGAACAAGGCCCACTTCTTTCGTGGGTCTTCTCTGCCTTGTCTCGAATCCACAGGTCTCCTGATGGAGACTGTCCAGAAGCTTGGCTCTGCACTGCTCAACGAGATCTTTGACCGGGGCGACTCCTCTGGGGAAGCCTTAGCAGTCATAGAAGCCATCCTTGGCCATGCATTGGAGCTGTGGCAGCATCCGGCCTCTTGTCCTGTGCCCTCGGCCTGGATGGCACACACGTATGCAGTCCCTACTGGTTCCATTTCAGGATTCATAGAGCACTCCTTGGCTGAGCGTCTAGGGCTGACCTTGTGTTTCGACGAACAGGTAACGTGGGAGAGGTTGATAAGCCTCCTGACAAGGAGTCCAAGAAACTGGACCACATGGCTAAAAAGTCTATGCTGCCTCCTCTCTTGGCCTTCGGCAATCGAGTTCGGCCCTTTTAATGGCCCACTTTGTCTGTGCCCTTCTCAGCATGCTTGATGAGGTGCTTCCTCATTTCCCTGCAGACTTACAGACCACAGTCAAGCAGATCCAGGATCAAGACCAAGCGGTAGCTAAGCAGCAGCTCCAGACTGCCATGGACATTGGCGATTCTTGTGCTAGGTCCGTGGCAGCCACGGTTGCCATGCGCTGCAGGGCTTGGCTGAGGATCTCGACCTACATGGCAGATACCCAGCACAAGCTGGCGGATGTTCCCTTCTTGGGCACCAACTTGTTCAGGCCAGGGGTTGAGAGGCACCTCACCCGCATTGAAAAGTTCAGTTCCGCCTTGGACACAGTGACTTCCACCCAGAGGGATCCCAAGGGCTCTAAACAGCCTTTCGGACCCTTTCTGCCCCTGTGGTCAGAGCGGCCCAGCCTCAGGCTGGACAACATGCTCAAGCTTGGCGTCCCCAGCCAAAGTCAGTGGCCACGATTGTCTGGAAGCCAGGAGGTTGGGGTCTCAGCGGCTCCTCAGCTGGTTCTTCCTCCGCCTCATGACTGCCCAGTGACTGGATGGGAGTGTCTTCCCTATACCTGTCCTGATTCCCCTGGGTCCTCCCATGGGGTCCGGATCTGCGACTTCTTTCCACCTGGTCCACTGTCACCGCAGACAGATGAGTTCTCTAGGTGGTTGGTCAGGGTCTGCCTCTAGAGTTCGAGGCTTACCTGCCTTGCCCAGCTCATGCCCCATGGGAGGACATAGTGACTGTCAACATCCTGTTGGTCCCTTGTGACGACATTGCCCAGCTCCTCTGCAGGGAGGTTGTGGCTCCTGTCTCGGACCATCCAGCACAACCAGGGGTTGTCTCCAGGTACTTCCTGGTGCCAAATGGACAGGGAGCTGGTGCACCATCTTAGATCTGCATGAACTGAACAAGTTTCTCAGACTACACACCTTTAGGATGGTCACTCTGTCTTAGATCATACTATCTCTCGAGCAGAACATGTGGTTTTGCTCTCTGGATCTTCAGGACGCATTCTTTCACGTCCTAATCCATCTGTCCCACCGCCGGTTCCTCCGGTTCTGGGCGGAAGGGATCCTTTATGAATTCCAGACCATGTCATTCAGCCTGTTCTCGGCTGCCAGGGTCTTCACCAAATCCATAGCAGTGGTGGCAGCTTCCCCCAACTGGACATTATTCCACTAGTACAGCAGCAGGTCTTGCATGCCGTGTGGCATGCTCCGCCTCCGATCCGAGGTGCTAAGCCACCTCTCCAGTCCCTACTTATCCGCCTCGATGCTTCCAGGGTGATAGAAACCATCCCACCCCCACCTCCCTCGTATGGCAATGACTACCTATCAGATGAGGCTGAATTACCAGTAGATTGTACTGGAGATTTGGAGGATGAGGACTTCCAGGAAATGGATTCTCAGCCCCACTCTCCTCTATTGAGATTTCCTCTATCAATGAGGATTTATCCAGGCAGGCAACTCCTCTCCTCCGGATGCCCATCTTTCCATGAGAGGATGGTCCAAATTTAAAAAAAAAAAAAAAGTCATGAGATTCTTTACCACCTAACATGACAATAATGTAAGGAATTGGCAGATTATCTAAAGTTACTGGAAGGCTAGTCTTAGTGGTACCCCACTGATCCAAACCTGTCAATATATTATGCTTGCAGCCTGGAACCAGCCTTCCACTGTTCCTGCTATCCCCTGCAAGGCGGATCACTTCTACCAGGCTCCTCTGGATCATCCTTTTCTGTCCACCACCACTGAATGGATTCAGTGGTGCTTGCTGTTACTCATGATCGTCTTAACCACGAAACACATGAGCTCCTTACCTCCAGATAATGGGACATATGGTCAGATACCAGTATACACTCAGGTTCTCAGCCATTGACTCAGTCAGTAAACTACCTCCTTTTCAGGATTAGGCCTCTTTCCCCTATATGTGTAGTTGCCGGCTGCCTCACTCAAAAGATATCTGCTTATAACTCCTGTATGCCTGTGGTTGATTGTACATCAGCTGACTTCTTCAATTGTAAAATAATGCTGTTTTTTTTTTTTTTTTTTTTTTATTTATTCAACCTTGCACTGTACTGTATACACTGAATATACTTTTCTTCCTTGTATATTATTGCTTTTTGTATACCTGCTTCTGCACTGTACTTTGATGTATTCATGACAGGTCCACCTTGCAAATGAGCCTTGCTCAATGGTGCCCGCCTGGATAAATAAAGATTTTGATTGATTGGTTTGATTGATTGAAAAGTTATTGGCCGCTATAGCTACTGGCAATTCTGTTTTCCAGTCGCTTACTTCGCTGGACATATGACTCTGACATATGACTCGGTCGATTCCTTCGGCCCGCATATCAGCAACTGGCATTACTCTGCATTGCCATGCTTGGCTCTGTGTCTCAGGCTTCACACCTGATGTACAACATAGAGTGCTCAATGCCCCTTTAATAGGTCTAGACTATTCGGGCCAGGAACCCAAGCTTTGACATGTGATATCCAAGCAGGTGCATGGCATGTCCCATACTTTCCAGACATCCTACTGTTCTCAGTCCTCCTTTTACACCAAAAGAGGTGAAAAATACAGCGGCTGTAATAAAAGCAGCTCCGAAGTTGTTCCCAGTTTACTAGAACCAACACCTCTGCTGCCCAGGGCTCTTCCTCCCACCCACCTGGTGGGACTGGTCAGCCCACCTCCCAGTGGCTTACTGAGGCTGTGTCCATGCTTCCTCGACCAGGCCACGTAAGCTGTGGGCAGTCAGTTTGCCTTCCGTTTGGAGGCCTGGAACACACAAAAGTATTTTACTCCCACTTCTTTTCTGGTATCCAGGTCAATACTGGACCTCAATTGAACCTATACATCCAGTACAAAAGGTTCCGCGTGATCACCCTAAACTAAAAACAAGGGGATTGGCTATGTGCTCTAGGTATGAAGGATACCTCCCTACATATTCCTATCCATCCAGCCCATCACAGGTTCCTTCATTTCCACCTGTTGGGTCAACATTACCAATTTTGGGCATTCCTGTTCGGCCTCTCATCGGCCCTGAGAGTGTTCACCAAATGCTTAGCGGTGATAACAGCAGCCCTACGCTGGAGTGGGTACTTTGTCTTTCCATACATGAATGACTAACTTATCAAAGCAGAATCCAGGACTGGCTCGGCTTTCTCCCTTGAAGCAATCCTTAACTGTATTTCCAAGCTCTAGGTATTACAGTCAATTAGCCACAGTCCAATTTGACTCCTACACAGTCGCCTCAATATATAGGAGTGGTCCTATACACAGTCTCCACCAAAACCTACCTTCTGGCAGACAGGCACACAAGCTTCAATCTCTGTCATCGCAGATGCAAGCCCAAAAAGTTGTCACAGCCTAATGCATGCTATGTCTCCTGGGTCCTGTGGCCGCTACCATCTATAAGGTAGCTTTTGCCCATATTCATATGAGACTAGTCCAGCGGGTTTTCCAGAACCAGTGGTCTCAACATTGCACTCTGCCAGCCAGCCCAGAGGCGCTGAGGGTTGAAGCGCTGGATGCCACACCTCATGCTACGCCGACAACCCAAGTTCAGGAGCGAGCTCAGGCGCCAAGGGTCAGCAGGGGAGGGAGAGGGCTCAGCATCCGATGGACTGCTCTCCTCTCTCGGGGGGAGGGTTACAGGGTTATCTGGCATCTCAGCAAACCCCTGGTGGAGATCGGGGGCGCTGCAGGAAGTGGACAAAAAGATGTGGGGAGTGTGGCAGATGCCGGCAGGGTTGCCATGCGCTATGGCATCATTGCATGCCATGCTCGGGAGGGGGGAGGAGCGCAACAGAACAAGGAAACAACCAGCTCTGCGGGGTAGGTGACGGCACCTGGCTCCCATGCCCACTGCCGGATCTCACCCACCTGGCCTTCCAGTTCCTTCACCCGGGCCCACACCTACAGCTTGCCCAGTCTATAAGAGAGTGCCCAAGAGGAGAGACGGAACCACCCCAGAGGGTGTCAAGCCAGGGGTACTGGCTGCAGGAGGAGGCTCGTGATAGGGAGACCTCAGGCCAGCAAGATCAGGCCAGGATGCCTGAGAGAGGCTCCACAGGCTGCGACTGGTGGGAAAAAGACATTAAAAAACCAAAACATTACACTCTGCCCTAGTCGGCGGATACTGTGTGCCAAGGCATACCCTTCCAATTTCACCCTCCCATGCAGACGTTGACCACGGATGCATTCCTGGAAGGGTGGGATGCATGCCTGGGTCCTCACAGGACACAGAGCAAGTGGACCACCTCTATCCCTCATCCCCACATCAATCTGTTGAAGCCGATAGCAGTTTGCTTAACCTTTCAGGCTTTTTCTATCTCCGGGACCGCTGCTGATTCAGTCAGACAACACTGCAGTAGTATTCTGCCTCATCAAACAAGGAGGTCTGAAGTCCCGTTCTCTATACAAAAGACCCTGCAGTCTGGCAGGGAAGCCATTGGCAAAATCTAAGTACTGACACATCCATATAGCAGGACGTTACAACCTCCTGGCAGACCTTCTCCGTCACCAGTCATCAGCACATTAATGGAAAATTCATTACAAAGTACCCTCCAAATCTTCCATCTGTGGAACCCCTATCTGGATCTGTTTGCTTCACCAGCCAACCATTGTCTCCCCAGATAGTATTCCATTATCCTGTGTACCTCTGTGGCCTCGGCTGGTGTGGTTCCCTCTACTTCAGCAGTTATCAGTATCGGTGGAGGAGCTTGTTCAGTTGCCAGTCAGACTGGATCTCTTGACTCAGAATCAAGGGACCCTTCTACCCCAACCCGGAAGGCCCCACAGCTTCATGCTTGGCTCCTAAGAACGTTTTCATTGCCGTCTACAAGTGTCCTCTTCTGTTGCTAATTTTTTACTGGCTTCATGTAAACCAGCAACCAGAGAAACATATCATTCCAAATAGAAACGCTTTTCCATTTGGGCTGCTTTCCAATCATTGTATTCCTATTCATGTCCACTGACTAAAGTTTTAGATTACCTGGCCTCGATTGCCGAGACAAGATTAAGCTATTTCTCGATCACAGTCCATTTGGCCGCTATTTTGGTCTTCCATGAACCTCTGGATGGCAGATTGCTGTACCAACATCATCTAGCCAAAATGTTTTTTTTTTAAAATGCTTTTAGTTTGCAATAACTAAAAACATATGCAGTACATCTCCATTATGTTCAAGCTGTTACATCCTAACATAACTCCTGTCAATACCCGAGTCTCTGGCTTTATAAATATACAAAGAAAGTCATTCTTAAAACCTGTTACCTGCAGGGTTAGTATCAAGGGTACAACTTCATCATAAATAGCAGATTTATTGAGTCCCTCATTTATCATTTTACCCCTGTCCTGAGGCGACCCCCCGGAGGTTCTCCACATAGCAATAAACATCTTGGCTACCAACATGCTGAATATGTAAATGATTTTATTTACTACCATCATGGTATAAATTCATTGTAATGCTCCAACTGATAGGAGATCCATCGTCTCCATCTGTTATTAAAACTTGTACTTCTATTATTTAGATTAACTGAGATTCGTTCCATGTTATAAACCTCGTAAGTCAAGTTGCTCCAGGATTCTTTAACTGGGATTGTGTCTGTGAGCCAAAGTCTAGTGATCACTTTTTGGCTATCACAATCAAAAGTGCTACTAGCTTATATTGTGACCGGTTAGCTTTTCTAGCCAAAATGTTTCAGAAAAGAATGCTTCATATTAAACCACCTATCAGAAGACCCACTCCTCCATGGAATCTCAATTTTCTTATAGAGAAATTGACTCTTGAGCCCTTTGAACTGGCGGCTACTTGTGACCTCCATTTTCTTTCTTAGCAAACACTTTTTCCTAGTGGCTGTCACTTCAGCTCGGCATATTTCTGAGCTCCGTGCCCTCATGTGTAGGGAACTGTGCTTAATTTCTCACAAAGACTGGGTAGCACTCGTACCAACCCTTCCTTCCTACCTAAGGTAGTGTCTGAACACACCTTAAAACCATTCCCTGGAGTTACCAGTATGTTATCCTGAACACTCCAATCGAGGTGAACATCTCTTACATACTCTAGATGTCCATCGTATATTAGGATGCTACACTAATCAAACGAAATCGGTTAGAAAGACTTCGCAACTCTTTGTCACCTTCGGCTCACACAGGGAAGGACTTCCAATCACTAAATGGACCCTCTCCAACTAGCTGGCACACGGTATAATGTTTTGTTATTCAAAATACAACAAAAGATTGCCAGAACCTGTCCAATCCCATTCCACCAGAGCTATGGCCACTACTGCAGCCTGCTTTAAAGGGGCCTCTATAAGGGATATCTGCATTGCAGATACCGGGTCCACAATCCATACTTTAATGAAGCATTACAACCTAGATACTGCTTCACGCCGCAGGACGGCCTTTGGCCAAGCAGTCCTACAAGACCTCCTGTCATAATAACCACCCTTCCTGGGTTTACTGCTTGGTATTCATCCCAAGTGTATTACCCATTGCAAGAGACCACTCCGTGGAAGATACACAGTTGCGTAAAATTTCACCATAACAGTAGATCTTTGAGGAGTGTCTCTTGCAGAAGCTGCTCCCGCCTCCATCCCCTCCTTCTGTAGGAGAACAAATTCTGGTCCAGTGACTTGTGGGTTGGGATACCTCACGGTGCCTGCTCCCTCGGTCCTTGCTTAGCGAACCGAATCCGGCGGGGAAAACTGAGGATACCAGGAACCAGCCACACCTATAGAAACAAAAGCTGATGTCATGTGTGGGCGGCCCCTGGAAAAGGCTGCTAGAAGAGCTGCCGTGCGCCACAGCGACTTGTCAAGCACGACCAAAGTGTATTACCTACTGCAAGAGACACTCCTCAAAGATCTACTGTTATGGTAAAATTTTACTTAACTGTATTTTCTAGGAGTGGTATATGATGTTCTTCCACACTGACCCACCTGACCTTCCCTGGCAAGTGGCACACAGGTTCTTGCTTCCAGTGCGTGAGCTCCGATGTCATAGGGTGGTGGTAGAGGCGTTACCACCCGGGTGAGTGGGAGGAGCCAGCTTGAAGACGTTCCGTCTGATTTAAAGGGGGAAAGAAACACTGCCTGAAGTATGGATGACCATTATAAACCACTCCTAGAACTACTGTTACAAGTGAGCGACCTATTTTTTTTTTTACTTCCATTTTCTCCCTCTGCCTGACCTGCTCCAATCTGAACTTGATTCCCCAGCCCATCACCTACCATCTCTGGGGCTTGCCCATCTTACCTCTATTCCTCCACAGCTTACCCTGTGGCCAGACTATCTGATTTCTTGTGCCCCTTCAGACATCAGTCCCTGCCGGAAGCCGATGCCTAGTAAGTGGTGTGAGGCCTGCGGATGATCACCACTTCATTCTGCAGCAATCATATGGTGTTTTCTACTTTTCTTCCTACATTTCCCCGGACTCCTCTTGGGCTAGGATAATAGTGATACATGCATGCAGAGCGTGCTTATGCTGCCGTCAAGAGGCATCCATCTGCCCATTAGGGCTCCTGCTTGCACCGCTACCTGTGGTCGCAGGTGGCAGTATCGCAGTGGAACACTCTACCCTCTCTCTGTGAAGATGGAGATCATCCGGTGGGATGCTCAGCCCTCCGTCCCGTGATGACCCAGCCTTACTCCTGACACCAGGTCCTGTTGCGAGAGGTGATGCTATAGCTGTGTCAAGGGGCTGGAAACTGTTGCACCATCCACCATAAACACCTTTTTCCATCAGCCAACCTGTTCATCCCTGTTCCTTGATTGTATTGCTGTTATAGTCACTAGGTGCCTCTTTGGCCAGTGGTTCTCCCTCCATATTCAAGTTCAGAGCCTCTGGGAGCCAGTCTATGGCAAATAGTAAGAGAGAATCACCCCCCCCCCCATGTCTGATTTTTCATGTGTTCCAGATGAAAACCAAACTGTTTTTTTTTCTGCTAATTTGGGCTGAAGTAATACTAGAAGCCAATTTCTAGCTGCAGCTGAGGATTCCGTTTTTGCTTAGGGATTAGAGTACTAGCACGGAACGCTAGGGGCCTGGGTTCAAGTCCCAGTGGGAGTCACTTTTTTCCTTTCACATTTCCATCATGCTTTGTAGAGGTCATCTATTTTATTTTTAGCTGTGCCCAGTCTGCTAACATACATGTTCAATTTTTATCTATAGCCATTTGTTTTTTGTAATTAATAATAATAATAAGCTTTATTTCACGTAAGTGTCTTTCAAATACCAAGGCACTTTACAGAAGATTAAACAGCTGTATACTCCCTTATGTGACCTCCAGTGAACTTATACTCATGCTCGATTGGACCCTCACCTGCCACAGCCCACTCAGTCTTCTGACCAGCATCACCTTTCTGCCTTGTAGCATCCCAGTTGGAGGTCAGCATAGATCTTACCATGATGAGACAAAGCAGTGCTCTTTTAGGAGTTTATTTTAAAGATTAAGCAATGCAAAACGCATTATTTTTGTAGATGTTGTGAATTTTAAACAGAAATATATCTAATCAGGCCAGCCAATGGCACTGAATGTTGAGGCACTAGAGCATACACCGGCGACCCATGTTAGGAACAGACATGGGCCACCAGGGAATCGGAGGGAGAAGAAGGATCGAGCATCCGGAGGACTGCTCTCCTTCTCCTGGGAGGGCAAGGGAGCTGGTCACGGCGTTGCTCACCACCTGACGGAGGCTGGGGGACATGGCGCCGCGCTGAAACATGGGTGGAGCTGGGACGGACACTTACCTTGGCATTAGCATCATTGCACGCTCCCAGCTCCAAGGGGAATCTACTGTAAAATCTGATGGCCTCCGTGTATGAGTCAGGGCTCGGTGTCTGACCCTCCAGCCACCTTCGGTTTCCGCCTCAGCGGCCTCTTGGAGGGGACATCCCGGAGTAGTCGCAGTGTAAAGCGAGGGCAAGCCCATTCCAGGGTTAGGGTTGCGGCAGGGAAAAAAGCATACTATGAAAAAAAAAGAAATGTATCTAACCAGCTCAAGTGTTGGACCATGTCCCTAATGCATATGTTTTAGCATCATAAATATGAAACATAGTACAAGGAATACAGTTACACCCCATGATGAACACTGCAGTTGTATGTTGCAAGACCCCAAGGCCACCGGATACAGGTCTGGGGCACTGTGTGTGATGTTGCAGTTGCTTCGTGAGTGCCCAGAGGACCATTCACGAAGCTTGCTGCAGGCCCAGGGCAATAAGTGTAATAGGTCAGCAGCTTCAGGAGAGGCCCACGTGATCATTCGCAGCCTGCTTTAGGTCTGGAATCACATGTGGATACTGCAGCTTATTCAGGAGTGGTCAGTAGTACCATTGCAAAGCACGCTACAGATGCAGGGCAGTGTGTGTAATGATGCAGCTGCTTTCTGAGTGCCCACAGGACTACTGACAAAGCCCACTACAAGCCTGGGATAATGTCTGCAGTGGTCAGCTTCTTGTGTCTCACAAAATACAAGATCTTACTTTGAGGAAGGCTCTTGAAGCAGGCCCACGCCTACAAGTTCGGGTTTGTCATGGGGATTAACTATTCCTTATATCATGTTAAAGGATGTTGAAACACATGTATTAAACCTGGATAGGGCTTTGCCAGTTATTTCATTGGGGTTCATGGAGGGGGGGATGGAGGTGGGTGGGGTTAGGGGTAAGAAAAAATCCCAAAAACCAATATTGTACATTGCATTACTTTTTTTGCTTTGATAATAATCCCTTACTTGTGCATTACTGTCTTTTTCTGCAATTAACATATTAAGAATTTTTGAAAGAAGTCTCCCAAACATGTCCATTTCAGGGCACCTGCTCATAAGACACACTTTTCAGAACAAGTGTCACATGCTCAGAGTGTCTGCACCCTTGAGACATTTAAAAATAACATTTCTTCTCATATAATGTCAATAATTTCCACCAGATGGTGCTGTGCTACCATAGTCTGTAGGATTCTGGGCCCAGTTTAGAGCAGGCAAATGGAATGTTACCTCAGCAAAAGGTATAAATACACAGAATAACAGTGGTGTGCGTTTAATGCCTGTAGGTAACACTCTGGTTAATCTTAGACAGTGAGTAATTTGTTTGGTCCTTTAAATGTTTTTAAAATTGTACCTTCTTGATCAATGTAAATGCAACTTGGGATGCAACTGTTTTACATGATACAATAATTAGTTTTTAAATAACCAAAGGTAAATTCGTTCTTTTATAAAATCTAGCCATAGAGTTTCAAAGTCAGGAGACAGATACTGTATTAGGTGGAAGTGGCTGGACTGGTTTAATGGTAATTTTTTCCTTTTGTTACTTAGACTGTTTGCCATGTCATGGTTCTACCTAATGCATAACCAGCCTGTGTTCTTCTATGATGATTTACATAAATTAACCATAGTATCCTATACTGGGTATATGTATAATTTTGTGCTATTATAATACATCTGAAATGCCTTTTAACACCAAAGAAAAACAAGAGTTTATTTATTTATCGAAGTGTTTCACCAGGAAGGCACGCTGAGCAACAAGTTGCTCGTCTCCCGGTGCGACCTGGGGGGTAGGGAACAATGGGATAGAATACAAAGAAATGTTACAATGTTGGAATACAATTTGCTTATTTGTATACAATGAAAGCAGGAGGGATTACAGGTGGATCACACTGGCTAACAATGCAACAGTTAACTATAGTAGATATGAAGACACATGCAATTTGACAACAGTTGGTGACAGCAGGTAACTCTGGAACACATATAATAACTTGGCAACAGTATGTAGCACTAGATGGTAAGGTGACGCAATAGTAACTGGTAGCCATTAGTGTAACATAGATATTCAAGATTTACAGTGATTGGAGTAAAGAGGGGAAGAATGGAAGGAGGGAACAAAAAATTGTGGAGGGCAGAATGGAAGAAGGGAAAGGAAATTTACGGAGAGACGCAGGCAGGGCACGATTTTCGAGGCAAACAGAGACGACAAGGTGGACTAAAGTGCATATAAGGGGGGTATAGGGGTAGGTTATAAGTGCTTAATTGAGTGTAGGGGTAGGCCAGTGTTAGGCTGTTTTAACCAGCAAGGGGGGTGGGTAGGAGGAGAGGAGAAGTAGAGTGTGGCAGGGTGATGAGGGAGAGGTATTGTTGGTATTGTAGATCTTACTTCGAGAGGTTCTTGCAGCGGGTAACACATGTAGGACTGACTCCACCTGGCAGCAGATCTTGACAATTCTTTTCTCTAGCAGTACCGGCGTGGGACCGCCCACCTGGCGTCGGCTCTGCCCCCAGCGTCACCCTGTATAAAGGCAGTAGGTGGTCCCCACATGCTCCAGTTCTTTCCCACCACAGCAACACATTAGTCAGCTCTTGTCTCTCTATCAGTTCCTCAGCCTTAACAACAGTTATTTTTTCTATAATATCTCTGCAAAAGTTCGACATATGTCCTCTACTTCGACTGGGCACGGCCAAGGACGGACATTCAGCCTGCCTTTTTGTGCCCGGGCCCAGACCACGACTCCAGCGCCTGCCGCCTGTACCCATTGCCAGGCCTTCAACAGCCAAACCAGGATCCGTAGCCATAAGTCTCTTCAGGCTTTTTTTAGCAGAATAACGATTGGCCCAGATGTAGCAGGGGACGTCCTCCGGGCGGGAATCTCATTCCCCATCTCCACCCAGGAAACACCGAAAGGAGAAGCACCATCACCGGGTTCGCTCACCCTCCAGGCCTAGGTCATCCAGCTCCCAGTCCGCTGGTCTCTCCGACTCCTCCAGTAATGAGACCCGGCTTACCTCCTTCAAGCCTCCTGTCTCAGCTTCTCTCACCAAGGCGCCCGCCTTACAGCCTATCAAGATCCAGCCCCCGGACTCCATCTCAACAGTGGCTCAAAGGCCCTCAGACTGCGGTTCCACAGCAAAAAGGCCCTCAGACTCTGGCTCCTTGGCCCATAAGAGGCCCTCTGACGCTGGCTTCGCAGCGGCAAAAACTAAGTCATTCAGTCAGTCCCTGGGAGGCCAGACACGCTTCGGGGCACTCAGCTTCCAGGGCTTCTTCCCTGCCGCCTAAGTCCAGGCCCGACCGGCGTCAGTCCGCGGACTCAGACAGTTGCCACTCAGGCAAGCTCCATAAGTCTTCAGATAGACCGGCCAAGGCCTCTTCGCGTTCCGACCGTCACCACCTGCCTCCGGCCAAGGGACGCCCGTTGGACGAGGCTTCTGGCCGATGCGGAGAAACCTTCGTTCCTCCTCCAGTGCGTTAAGACCACTGTACTCAGCCGTCGTCGGTCCCTCCAACGTTGCCTGTTCAGCCCTGACGTGTTCCCTCGGACTGTACTCCGGTCCACCCGACGCTGTAGTTTATTGGCACTGTGACTCATTGTTTGGTGTAAATGAAGATGTATGGGATGATTTGTGGCTATACATGGTTTGGAGTGCGTAACTAGCATACACAGTGACATGTGTACACATACGCCCACATGCATGTGCACTAATGCAGACACTCCTAGAGGCTTACACACACACACACGCTGACATGCACCCACACAGACACAGTACTGCACACACCAGTGTACATACACTGACATTATTTTATTTATTTAAATTTTGATGACCGGGTGGGCCCTCTGAGATAGTCAAGTTCCTTTTTCAGGGTGACCCAGGGAACCAAATGCTCCAAGCATAAGAAAACAGTACAGATACAGATAATTATGTACAAATATCATTGGACAGTTACCTATAGATGCACACTAACACATGCAAAGCGATATGCAGGATAACTTTGCTGTAACCACTAGATTCAACTGACTGAACAACCAGACTGA